>OY728138.1:1602894566-1612472646 GCA_963277665.1 Viscum album | reverse complement strand
ATGGATTTCGAAATATATTTTCTATTAAAGTTCAATCCTATTGAATTTTTTATGACAAAATGACTTATATAAATTCTTTTTACAGAATGGACAAAAGTTGGATGTATGAAACCGATCGGATCTCAAGTGATTTTCAAAACAATTTGGAGATCTTTATAGATTTTTCATTTCACAATGCTTCAGATAGTGGTCGCATACACTGCCCATGTTCCAATTGTTTTGGTAGACCTTAGTTGAGCCGTGAAGAAGTCAGCTACCACATAACCAAAAATGGTTTTCAAGCAAACTACTTTGTGTGGTATCACAATGGGGAGAAAATGAAATCTCAAATTGGTGATGATCGAAATGAAAGGACTGGAATGGAGAATTTGTTAGATGATCAGTTTCCGTTTATTCATCATCATGAAAAAGAAAGGATTTCAACTCAAGAAGACTTTGATATGAGGACAGCTGATGCATCTAGTGAAAATGATGATATTGATAGGGTGAAAAAATTGAATGATGCTTCCACGACTCCAGTATATCGACAATGCGATAAAATGAAAAAGCTGGAATTTTTAATCCAATTGTTTCATGGGAAAACTATGTATGGAATTTCTAATACAGCAATCGATTACATTCTTACCCTCTTGAAGGATTTACTTCCAGATGATGCAGATATTCCCTCAAACCACTATATGGCATGGAAGTTAGTTGAGGAACTTGGATTTTCAAGAAAAAAATTCATGCTTTCCCGAAAGATTGCAGTTTATTCTGGGAGGAAACTGCTGAGTGAAATGATTGTATAAAATGTGGCACATCCCGCTTGAAGTCAAAATCTGATGGAACACCATCCCGCGTTCCACAAAAAGTAATGTGGCACTTTCCATTGATCCCCAGACTTCAGAATCTTTTTATGTCTGATGACATATCAATAAAAATGAGATGGCATGATACCAAGAGAAAGAATACTAATGATGAGTTGGTTCATCCTGTAGATGGATTTGCATGACAGAGATTTGATTCTTGACATCCTGATTTTGCAGCTGACATGCGTAATGTGAGGTTGGGTCTTTCATGCGGCGGTTTTAATCTATTTGGGTAAATGCTTACTCCACACAGCACATGGCCAGTTTTTATACACATTTATAATCTTCCCCCATGGTTATGTATGAAAAAACCTTTCAATTTCATGATTATACTCATATCTAGTCCTTCTGATCTCGGCATTGATATTGATGTATACATGCAACCTTTAATAAAAGAGTTGAAACTTCTTTGGGATGTGGGTGTGCGCACATATGATGCATGTTCAAAAGACATAATTTTGATGCGTGATAAACTTATGTGGACGATCAATGATTTTCCGGCTTATGCAATGATGTCTGGATGGAGCACGAAGGGAAAACTATCATGTCCAGTTTGTATGAAGAATACACGATCCAGAAGACTGAAACATCACTATAGTTTCAGTTTTATGGGACATCGACGATTCTTTCCAAAGGATCATCCATATAGAATGAATCGTTGAAGATTTGATAATACCATAGAGACCGATGATCCACCTCAGTGTATGTCTGGAACTGACGTGCTTAATGAATTGAAAGATTTTAGTTTTTCGTTCGGGAAGGGTCAAATGAAATCTGGAAAGAGAAAGAATGTTTCCACTGAAACCTGTTACAATTAGAGGAAGAAGAGTATCTTTTTTGATTTTCCTTATTGGTCAACCAATTTGTTACATCATTTCTTAGACGTAATGCATATTGAAAAGAATATATGCGAAATTTTGCTTTCGGTTCTTCTAAATGTCAAGGGGAAGACAAAAGATGATTTACAATCTCGGCGTGACTTGGTGGATTGGGGCATCAGACCAGAATTGCATCCCGTGCGTATCAGTGAATATAAATGGAAACTTCCATGTACTTCTTATGTGATGACACCTACGAAAAAAAAAACAATTTCTGGAAGTATTAGATACTATTAGAGTTCCTGATGGCTATTCAAGCAACATATCTAAACGGGTCAACAGAAGAGAGTTGAAGCTAAAATCTTTGAAGACTCATGATTATCACGTTCTACTGCATGAGTTGCTTCCAATAGCAATCCATCATCTTTTGTCCAATAATTTAAGGGTGTATGTTATTTAGTTGTGCCATTTTTTTAGAGATCTTTGTGCTAAGAAGTTGTCCAAGTCTTTCTTGAAAAACATTTTGACAGATGCCCCATTAATTTTGTGTGAGTTGGAGAAAATATTTCCTCCATCATTTTTCACATGCATGCTGCATCTGACTGTCCATATTCCCACTGAAATACTTCTCAGAGGACCTGTTTCTTTTTTTGGATGTATCCAACTGAAAGAAATATGTTCACATTAAAGTCTTATGTCCGAAACAGAAATCATCCCGAAGGTTCTATCGTGAACGGTTACTTGGCTCAAGAATGTATGGATTTCTGCTCAATGTATTTTTCTGATCTTACTACAAGATTGAACAGACAAATGAGAAATGAAGAAGAATAGTATGAGAAAATTGAACCTAGTTTTCCATCACTTCCTCAAAGAGGAGTAATTCCTGGATCATATACATTGAAGACATTAAGCCATGAAGAGCGGGAGATGGCACATCGCACAGTTTTGTTCAACTGTGATTTGTTCGATGACTATATCAGGTAACTAAATTGATTATGTATAACTTACATATATATCTGTTAAACTATTAATATTTTTTATCTACAGGGAACATAAAACAATGATAAATAGGAAGCACCGTTCTTTATCTTTGAGAAGGAGAGAGACTTTTCATAGAAAAGAGTTTTCTGCTTGGTTAAAATTGAAGGTATAAAAAAATTAATGTTTAAAATAATTATATCAATATTTAATTAATTTTAATATTAATTTATATTGCAGGTATTGAGTTTGTTTGCTGACTCTTTCTCTGAGGAAATAAGACTTTGGCTTTTGGTCCTAATACCGTGGTTCGTGGCTGTAAATCAATTGTTATCAATGGGTACAAATTTATTGTCACTGAACGAGCAAAGAACATGAGAACACAACATGATGGTGTTATGGTTATTGCCACAACAGATTGTTATGCCAGTGCATCAGATAGTAGACCGTGATTTGAAAATGTGGGTTATTATGAAGTTGTTGAGAAAATAATAATATTGGATTATTACTCTCATGGACGAGTCACAATGATGAAATGTCATTGGTTTGATTTGATGACGAGACATGGCACATTTATTGATGATTGTGGATTTCGAGTAATTAATATGACTCGCACTCTTGATACCGAAGAACCATATGTGTTGGCATCAATGGTTAAACAAGTTTTTTATGTCAAAGACCAACTTCGACCTGAATTTGGTGTCATAGTTGAAGTAATTCCAAGACATATTTTTGATGATGGTGATGATGGAATTGACACTGTCCCTAGTGCCATTGGAACCAATCCATTTATTTCTTTTGATGACTCAAATAGCTCAATTGTCAGAGTTGATTGTGAACCTGAAGTTGTGGTTGAAAATATATAGAATCATTCATCCATGTTCTCAATTATTTTGGTTTACCTCGAGTTGGGTTGTTAAGGTTGGTAATATTCAAATTGATTTAGTATTGGTCACAAATATGTTTTAGCTGACTTGACCATTATGTTAATTTTCAATGTTTATTGGTTGCAATTTTATTTGAATTGCATTTTCTAATTTGGAATTGAACTGTATTCAAACATAGTCAAACAATATTTCTAACTTGGTGAACATTACAACTTGTATGATTTATTAAATCCATTCAAGATCTTCTAAAACAATTGATAACGGACTTGACCGTTATGTGAATTTTCAATGTTTATTGGTTGCAGTTTTATTTGAATTGAATTTTCTACTTTGGAATTGAACTGTATTCAAACATAGTCAAACAATATTTCTAACTTGGTGAACATTACAACTTGTATGATTTATTAAATCCATTCAATCTCTTCTAAAACAATTGATATCTTAATTGACCATTATGTGAATTTTCAATGTTTATTGGTTGCAGTTTTATTTGAATTGCATTTTCTAATTTGGAATTGAACTGTATTCAAACATAGTCAAACAATATTTCTAACTTGGTGAACATTACAACTTGTATGATTTATTAAATCCATTCAAGCTCTTCTAAAACAATTGATAGCTAAATTACCATTGAATCCCCCTATTCCCTCATATATTTAGTTTTTTGGGTTACACATTAGTTTTTTTTCTAATTAATTACATATTTGTTTTCAAAATGCAGGAAATGAAGCCAATTTAAGAGAGATGAAGGAAAAAAATGACGGAGAACAATCGTCGAATGACGGAGTTGGGAATTCCATCATTAGTGCCTGTAGTGAGTACTTTATTTCAAATTGATATATTTAAATAATATATAATGTCATGTGATTAATTTTTTTGTAAACATTTTTGTAGGATCCACCTATATGTCGACAGTTATTCGACGAGGAGCCTAGTACTGGTCCTAGTACTCAGGCCGGTGGTACGATGAGGGTTCGTACTAGAGGTGGATGAGCAGCTGCGTGTACCCGACTAGGCCCTGCCCCTCCCACTGACATGTCATCCTTCCCACATTCTGATCCCGGTGTGTCATTAGAGACACACGGGATATTTAGGCCTCCCATATTTTCGCTACCTTCTGCATCTTCTGGCCCATCATTTTCACATCCCATGATGATTCCCACTCCTCAGTCAGCATCCAGTCAGACAGCTGTCCCATCTTCTTTTCCTTCTACTTTTGTCTCTCTGAGCTTCTATATTCCATCATCTTCGACTCCTGTTCCAGCACAGAGTGTTCCATCAGTTTCTGTGGATCCAGCGGCACTCAGCGATCAGACTGGCACAGGTATATTTATAGAACCCTAACAAATTTTTATAGAAATATTTATTTTCATTATAACATGTTTTGATAAAATATTTGTTTTTATTTCATGACAGATACATCTACTAACAGGAGGCGTGGGCGGGGGCGTACACGCATGCGTTCGGTGTGGAACCGCCGCACACAGGTTATGGTGGATTATAATGAAGACAACCAAATGGTTGAGAAAACAGGGCAGCAATGTCGGAGTTTTTTGGCGATGCTTGCCAAATACTCCGACATCATTCCCGTTAGCCCGCTATCATGGAGAAATTTTCTACATGAGGTCAAGGATAGATCTTGGGCAGAGATATGGGTAAAAAAATCTGTTCTATTTAATGCCATGAATTATTTTTGTATTTATATGAATTAATATTTTGATTTCAGCTTCGATTTAATTTTCCCGATGGTGAGGGTGCACGATCGGAACGTCTAAAGGATTTAGGCGAGCTTTGGAGAGCCTACAAGAATGAGTTGTATATTGGCTGGGTTTCTAGAGTTGGCACTGAGTTAGAGGCGGTACCAGTGGTGTATGATTGTCCTATAGAGCAGTATCGTCAGATGATTACTCATTGGACGAGTACCCAGTTTAAGGTATTAATAACATTTGAGGTATTTAAATAATAACTTTCATGTTTTCCATTAATACTATCTGTTTCATTTTAGAATTTTATTTAGGAATCATCTGGAAAAAATAAAAAGAACATTGATGCAAAAAAATACCTCCACACACTGGGACGCACTACGATGCCTGATCATGAGAGGAAGCAGGTATGACAATTGTTTATAAGTTTTCTTTACGACTTACACTTTCTTTTGTTTCTTCAATTATTTAATAGTTTTATAAATTTTTCATATAAATTTAGTTTTCAATGTCATTTTAGAGTAAAATACAAAATATTGAAGGAAGTGTGCCTCGAGCAAAACTGTTTTGCTCGAGTAGACGGAAAAAGGATGGAAGTGCCATCAACGAAGCAACTCAGCAGCAGATTGTAAGTTTTAATCTGTTGAATTTATTTTTTAATATATATTTTGTAACTTAATGATATATTTATATTTGTAACAGGCTTCTTTAGAGGCCCTTGATGCCCAAGAACCAGACAATTTTGGGCCAACAGATCACTTACATCAGGTGTTGGGAGAGGAGCATTCTGGCAGAGTATGCTACCGACCTAGGATAGCCCCGAAGAGGTATTGGCCCTCCTCAGGTATGAGCTGTAGTGCTACCGAGCTACAGAAAGTTAAAGCACAGGCAGAACATGCTAAGAAAAGGGCCACAGAGATGGCAAAACAGTCTACTAGGGAAAACAGTGTGTTTATGAAATTTATTGAAGTTCTACGTCCTACACTTCCAGCGGAGGCCATCCCAGCTTTTGATGAGTATATTTCATCGATACGTTCTATATACGGTGCACCAGATTGTAGTTCTAGTGGTGGTCAGGACGATGTCTAGCTTGACGATGATGATGGCGATGAGTATGATGCGAAAGAGGAGGGAGAGGAGGAGGGCGAGGCGGGTGGCGAGGGCGAGGAGGAGGGCGAGGATGAGGAGGAGAGAGAGGGCGAGGACGATGATGGGGACGAGGACGAGGGTGATGATGATGATGATGGTGATGGTGATGGTGATGTGGGATAAGTTGATCCATTACATTTTTGACTGATATTACTGAGATTTGATATTTAATCTATTCTAGTTGTTGGTTTTATCTAGACTCGTAGTATAGTATTGGAGTTGAGTTATTTTTATATATTATCTGTTTTTATGGATGTTGTTGTCTTTTAGTGGTTGTGTGTTTGGGAACCCCCCTCCTTCCTAAACCCTGGACAACCCCCCACCCTCCTCCCTGGACCCCAGACAACCCTGCCGGACAGCCCCCCAGACAGCCCCCCGGACAGCCCCCCCCCCTCCTCCCTGGACCCCGAACAACCCCCCGGACAGCCCCCCAGATATCCCCCCAGACAGCCCCCCACCCTCTTCCTTGGACCCCAGACATCCCCCTGAACAGCCCCAGACATCCCCCAAACAGCCCCCCGGACAGCCCCCCACCCTCCTCCCTGGACCCCTGACAACCCCCCGAACAGCCCCCCGGACAGCCCCCCAGACAGCCCCCCCCCCCCCCCCGCCCTCCTCCTTGGACCCCGGACAACCCCCCGAACACCCCCCGGACAGCCCCCCGCACAGCCCCCCCACCCTCCTCCCTGGACCCCAGACAGCCCCCCGGACAGCCCCCCAGAAAGCCCCCCAGACAGCCCCGGGGACAGCCCCCCCCCACCCTCTTCCTTGGACCCCAAACAACCCCCCGCACAGAGGATTCTCATAAAATGGACAACGTTTTAAGTACATATGGAAAACCGACCAAACACATTCGGATTGTGTCGATACTTTAGCACAATGATACATGGGTCATATGTGACGTGTACGAGTCAACCCCGCCTTAATCTGAGGCACAGTGTGGTCGGAATCACTCTAAGTGGCTCTCTTTTGCTTAAAATGGACAACAATTTAAAAACATACGTAAAACCGACCAAACACATTCGGTTTCCACTAAAACTTTAGGAGAACGATCCATGGGTCATATGTGACGTGTACGAGTCAACTACGCCTCAATCCGAGGCGCGGTGTGGACGGCACCACTCAAAGTGTCTGCCTTTTGTTTCAAAAGGACGTCATTTTAATTGAAAAACATCAAATGGCATATGGAAAACCGACCAAACGCATTCGGATTGTGTCGATACATTAGAAAAACGATCCATGGGTCATATGTGACGTGTACGAGTCAACTCCGCCTCAATCCGAGGCGCGGTGTGGCCGCCACCAATCAAAGTGTCTGTCTTTTGTTTCAAAAGGACATCATTTGAAGTGAAAAACATCAACTGGCATACGGAAAACCGACCAAATGCATTCAGATTGTGTCGATACTTTAGCACAATGATCCATGGGTCATATGTGATGTGTACGAGTCAACCCCGCCTTAATCTGAGGCACGGTGTGGCCGGAATCACTCTAAGTGGATCTCTTTTGCTTAAAATGGACAACAATTTAAGTACATACGGATAACCGACCAAACACATTCGGTTTCCATTAAAACTTTAGGAGAACGATACATGGGTCATATCTGACATGTACGAGTCAACTCCGCCTCAATCTGAGGCGCGGTGTAGCCGGAACCACTCAAAGTGTCTGCCTTTTGTTTCAAAAGGACGTCATTTTAATTGAAAAACATCAACTGGCATACGGAAAACTGACCAAATGAATTTTTATTGTGTCGATACATTAGCACAACGATCTATGGGTCATATGTGACGTGTACGAGTCAACACCGCCTCAATCTGAGGCGCGGTGTGGCTGCCACCACTCAAAGTGTCTGCCTTTTGTTTCAAAAGGACGTCATTTTAATTGAAAAACATCAACTGGCATACGGAAAACCGACCAAACGCATTCAGATTGTGTCGATACATTATCACAACGATCCATGGGACATATTTGACGTGTAAGAGTCAACCCCGCCTTAATCTGAGGCACGGTGTGGCCGAAATCACTCTAAGTGGCTCTCTTTTGCTTAAAATGGACAACAATTTAAGTACATACAGAAAATCGACCAAACGCATTCGGTTTCCATTGAAACATTAGGAGAATGATCCATGGGTCATATGTGACGTGTATGAGTCAACTCCACCTCAATATGAGGTGCGTTGTGGCCAGCACCACTCAAAGTGTCTGCCTTTTTTTTAAATAGGACGTCATTTTAATTGAAAAACATCAACTGGCATACAGAAAACCGACCAAACGCATTCGGATTGTGTCGATATATTAGAACAACGATCCATGGGTCATATGTGATGTGTACGAGTCAACCCTTTCTCAATCCGAGGTACGTTGTGGCCGCCACCACTCAAAGTGTTTGTCTTTTGTTTCAAAAGGACATCATTTGAAGTGAAAAACATCAACTGACATACGGAAAACCGACCAAACGCATTCGGACTGTGTCAATACTTTATAAAAACGATACATGGGTCATATGTGACGTGTACGAGTCAACACCGCCTTAATCTGAGGCACGGTGTGGTCGGAATCACTCTAAGTGTCTCTCTTTTGCTTAAAATGGACAACAATTTAAGTGCATAAGGAAAACCGACCAAACGCATTTGGTTTTCATTGAAACTTTAGGAGAACGATCCATGGGTAATATGTGATGTGTAAGAGTCAAATATGCCTCAATCTGAGGCGTGGTGTGGCCAGCACCACTCAAAGTGTCTGCCTTTTGTTTCAAAAGTACGCCATTTTAATTGAAAAACATCAACTGGTATACGGAAAACCGACCAAACGCATTCGGATTGTGTTGATACATTAGCACAACAATCCATGGGTCATATGTGACGTGTACAAGTCAACCCCGCCTCAATACAAGGCATGGTGTGGCCGCCACCACTCAAAGTGTCTGTCTTTTGTTTCAAAAGGACGTCATTTTAATTGAAAAACATCAACTAGCATACGGAAAACCGACCAAATGCATTCAGATTGTGTTGATACTTTAGAAAAATGATCCATGGGTCATATGTGACGTGTACGAGTCAACCTTACCTAAATATGAGTCACGGTGTGGCCGGAATCACTCTAAGTGGCTCTCTTTTGCTTAAAATGGACAACAATTTAAGTACATACGGAAAACTGACCAAACACATTCGGTTTCCATTGAAACTTTAGGAGAACGATCCATGGGTCATATGTGACGTGTACGAGTCAACGCCACCTCAATACGAGGCACGGTGTGGCCGGCACCACTCAAAGTGTCTGCCTTTTGTTTCAAAAGTACGTCATTTTAATTGAAAAACATCAATTGGCATACGGAAAACCGACCAAACGCATTCAGATTGTGTTGATACATTAGAACAACGATCCATGGGTCATATTTGGCGTGTACTAGTCAACTACGCCTCAATCCGAGGTGTGGTGTGGACGGCACCATCAAAGTGTCTGCCTTTTGTTTCAAAAGGACGTCATTTTAATTGGAAAACATCAACTGGCATATAAAAAACCGACCAAACGCATTCGGATTGTGTCTATACATTATAAAAACAATCCATGGGTCATATGTGACGTGTACGAGTCAACCCCGCCTCAATCCGAGGCGCGGTGTGGCCGCCACCACTCAAAGTGTCTGTCTTTTGTTTCAAAAGGATGTCATTTGAAGTGAAAAACATCAACTGGCATACGGAAAACCGACCAAACGCATTCGGATTGTGTCGATACTTTAGTAAAACGATCTATGGGTTATATATGACGTGTACGAGTCAACACCGCCTTAATATGAGGCATGGTGTGGCCGGAATCACTCTAAGTGGCTCTCTTTTGCTTAAAATGGACAACAATTTAAGTACATATGGAAAACTGACCAAACGCATTCGGTTTCCATTGAAACTTTAGTAGAACGATCCATGGGTCATATGTGATGTGTACGAGTCAACTCCGCCCCAATCCGAGGCACGGTGTGGCCGGAACCACTCAAAGTGTCTGCCTTTTGTTTCAAAAGTACGTCATTTTAATTGAAAAACATCAACTGGCATATGGAAAACCGACCAAACGCATTCGGATTGTGTCGATACATTAGAAAAATGATCCATGGGTCATATGTGACGTGTACAAGTCAACCCCGCCTCAATACGAGGTGCGGTGTGGCCGCCACCACTCAAGGTGTTTGTCTTTTGTTTCAAAAGGACATCATTTGAAATGAAAAACATCAACTGGCATATGGAAAAGCGACCAAACGCATTCGGATTGTGTCAATACTTTAGAAAAACGATACATGGGTAATATGTGACGTGTAAAATTCAACTCTGCCTTAATCTGAGGCACGGTGTGGCCGAAATCACTCTAAGTGGCTCTCTTTTTCTTAAAATGGACAACAATTTAAGTACATATGGAAAACCGAACAAATGAATTAGGTTTCCATTGAAACTTTAGGAGAACGATCCATGGGTCATATGTGACGTGTAAGAGTCAACTCCGCCTCAATATGAGGCACGGTGTGGTCGGAACCACTCAAATTGTCTGCCTTTTGTTTCAAAAGTACGTCATTTTAATTGAAAAACATCAACTGGCATATGGAAAACTGACCAAACGCATTCGGATTGTGTCGATACATTAGAAAAATGATCCATGGGTCATATGTGACATGTAAAAGTCAACCCCGCCTCAATCCGAGGTGCGGTGTGGCTGCCACCACTCAAAGTTTCTGTCTTTTTTTTTCAAAAGGACATCATTTGAAGTGAAAAGCATCAACTGGAATACAGAAAACCGACCAAACGCATTCGGATTGTGTCGATACTTTAGTACAACGATCCATGGGTCATATGTCACGTGTATGAGTCAACCCTGCCTTAATCTGAGGCACGGTGTGGCCGGAATCACTCTAAGTGGCTCTCTTTTTCTTTAAATGGACAACAATTTAAGTACATACGGAAAACCGACCAAACGCATTCGGTTTCCATTGAAACTTTAGGAGAACGATCCATGGGTCATATGTGACGTGTAAGAGTAAGTGCCGCCTCAATCCGAGGTGTGGTGTGGCCGGCACCACTCAAAGTGGCTGCCTTTTGTTTCAAAAGTACGTCATTTTAATTGAATAACATCAGCTGGCATACGGAAAACCGACCAAACGCATTTGGATTGTGTCGATACATTAGAACAATGATCCATGGGTCATATGTGACGTGTACGAGTCAACCCCGCCTCAATCCGAGGTGCGGTGTGGCCGGTAGCACTCCAGGTGTATGTATTATGTTTAAAATGGACATTATTTCAGGTAAAAATATGTGGTATACAAAAAACCAATCAAATTATGAATTGACTTTTGGATTCCACATATAATTGTCATCTAAATTTTAAATTGAATTCTAAATGAATTATGTATGTTTATAATTACGTTATGAATTATAATTTAATTATGGATGTGTATAGTTCCACCATTATATGTTAAATGTGTATGAATTTGTTCTCTATATGTAAGTGTTAGTTGGTTATTGCAGGTACAATAATTGTATATGTATGTGTTAGTTTATTACAGGTACAATAATTGGATTGAAAATGAGAGGGAACCCACAAAATGAGACCTGGTGGGAAAATTTGAGAGCTGGTTGCAAATTGGGGAGTTGTTGGGCAAATTGCAGAGCTGCTGTGCAATTTTCCCAGCAGAGGCTATGCCAACGGTTCAAAACCGTTGGCATAGAATGTCTAGGTTTTGTTTTACCGACGGTTCATAAAACCGTTGGTAAAACACTTTTCCCAACGGTTCTAAACCATTGGGAAAGAGGATATTTTGGTTTTTTCCCAACGGTTTTAAAAATCATTGGGAAAAATATGGTAATTTGTAAACCGTTGGGATAAAGTTTTCCCAACGGTTTTCCAGAACCGTTGGGATAAAGTTTTACCAACGGTTTTCCAGAACCGTTGGGATAGGGTAATTTTTCTCCACCCTATCCCAACGATTCACTGTAAACTGTTGGGAAAAGTTTTTTCCAATGGATTACTTCCCTATGGTTTGCAGAACCATTGGTATAACATATACCAATGGTTCTGCAGCCTTTCCCAACGGTTCTAAACCGTTTGGAAATCTTGTATTTTCAGTAGTGGATACAAGTTTCAAATCCCAAAGGACCAATCAATTTAGCAGTCTTGGAAAATAGATTACATACATGAACCTTACATTACAATAAAAAACATAAAATAAAACATAGATAATCCTTTGATAATTCTATTAATCTCCTATATTAACCCTAAATATCAGTCATAATACATATCTTGGCATCCTAGGAAAATAAAACATAAGAAATGGGTGAGCTCAGATGCTCAGTAAGGGTAAGCATACAACAGAATCTAGTCATAAATAAGAATAACCATTACAGCAAGGTGAATAGCTAAAACACAGGCTATTTAAACATAGTCTTGATCATAATATGGAAAGAATAAATAATAACAAATAAAATAATCACATGAGCTAAAAAATAATAACCATGGATATTATACTAGTCAAATAATCACATGGAATATCAATAAATAATCTCATAATTAGGGAATACATAATACCAGACATCATAAACATACCACTAAGTCTTTAGCCAGGACACCATGCATAAATGGGTAAAAACCCAAACTAGTTGGTCTAATGAGACCTATCGATGCACAAGAGGCTATAACAAGCCACACCCATCACCTAATAAGTCCAATGAATTTCTATTATGAAGTGTTAAAACATAAATAACATAAACATTCGTATTAAAACTAGCATACAAAATGTGAATACTTTAACCATAAACTATAAATGGTATCAAAATAGTACATCCATAGTCAAACCAAATCATATACCATTCAATTAAATATATTAAATGGTATTATAAGAGATAAAATTCAATCAAACATAAGATCCAATAGAGTATGTTTACATAGATTAAAATACTCTAATAAATCATTAAAAATTTCTTGAGAAAAATACCCTTTTACTTTGAAATCATTTATTCAAAAGATGCGTATTTATAAAAGAATACATTTAAAAAAATAAATTTTTGAATCAAATTATCTCATTCCACTTTGAAATATTTTAGATAAATTCAAAAATTAATATTTTAAAATATTCATTTCCTTATAAATAAATCTATAAAATCTATTTTGAAAACATGGACATGAATGAGAAAGATTTAGACAAATAAATATTAGAAACATTTAAAATGAAATTTTAGTTAAAGAGTCCCTTACATAAAACCTTAAAAAGATTACTTTTGAAATAATTTTTAAGAAACACTGCATGTATGATAAATATTTTCTAGTAAATACTTACATATAAACAATCTCAAATAATAATGAGATTACGAAATTAACTCTTACCGTAGGTCCGATTCCTTTTGTATGTGTCCAAAACTCCTATATAGTGGGTTTAAACACATTATTAAAATGTAACATAATCATAATAATATTTATGATATCATATATGATTCATTTATGACTTTATATTTTTTATTTATTAACAATTCCAAGTTAAAGCAACGTTTTGGGTAAAATCGCTTTGTTTATCATATGTGTTTTGACTTGTTATTCTTGATTCTATTACTTAGATAATGATTTACTTACTTCAAGAATGTAAAACATGATTTATATATAATATATATTTAGTATATAAATATATATAAAAGATAGATATATGAAATGAAATATACAATTCATGGAGATGGTAGTCCGTACGTACGCATGAACGTTGTTTCCATTTTCTTATCATATTGAATGGAAAAAAGTAAATGACATATATTTATATATATATATATATACTATTCCAGTAGAATTATTATTTCATATATTTCATATTTATTCATTATATACCTTTTTATAACCATTATTTAATTGTTAATGTAGAAGATGAATCTCATCGCATTGTGGAGTTGGTTGGTCGTACGTACGCACGAGCGACGATATCATTCCCTTAATGGTGAAATGGTAAGAAATTGGATGATATATTAATTATAAAGAATCAATATAATGAAATATTTATTATTTATGACCACTATATCCATAATTATACCCATACAAATAAATTAGTTGTGAAAAATAAATTACACCATGGCGTGGAGATGGAAATTAATACAGACGCACGCATGGTGATATTGTTTTTCATAGGATAGATAAAATGAGGAATATGGTTGTCCCATAATCATAATAAAATATAATAATATAGATGATACTGGTGTTATTACTTTATTATGGAAACAACATAGTAAGAGTAAGTAGAATAAGAAAATAACTTGAATGAATTGGTAAAACAATTACCTCTTCTTCGATGGACTTCCTTTGGATCTCCTCTTAGGGACACTAGGGTTGGTATTTTTGGAAGACAAGGTCCTCTATAACTTAACTAATAATTTTGGGAGGATAAATGGGTATAGTTTGGTCGATCTATAAGGCTCAAAGTGGTGTGATGAAGTGAGGGAGGAGGTTCACTTTTATAATTGAGGTGAGGGGCACTTTTGGAAATCCACAAAATATTAAAATATAATAAGCCTATTCTAGGGCCAAAAACATCTAAATGATATATAAATGAATGGGGAAAGATATTTTAGACCATATATTATCCCCATTTTTATTATTTTAAATTTTTTTGATTTTAAATAATTAAATAATAAATTAATTCAATACCCGGGTAAGTGAGCCAGAGGTGGAAGACCCCTGACCATTTATTAAAAGAAAGAAAAAGTACAGAAGAAAAAGAAAACGGATGCGAGTGAACATCTTGCCCACACCCAACCATCAGTTCCAACAGAAATGAGACCCTTACATATCATAATATTCATATCCTTCACCACCTCCATAATCATGTGTTTCCTATGCAGTAGTTGATTCCCACTCTGAATTCGTTTCATATTGCTTCAAGATATTGACGTACTTCTTTATTAACTTCAATTGTTCCAATGATAAACCCTCTTTCTTGGATTTTCCATGACCGTTTTTAGAAATAGGAACATCCCCTCTCTCCCTATTTTCTGAAGACCTGGTGGCCATTGGCTTTGGTAGGTAAGAATAGTCCTTCCTTGGTTTCCTCCTTTGTGGCAAAGTCCTCCTTCCATCACTATCGGACGACTTGCATCGCCTACCTTGAACAATATCACTGTAAGACGGCCTGACATATTTTCTATTTTCTTTTTCACTGTCAGAACAAATTCCCCATTTTCTAGTGACTTCCATATAGGGAGCTTTATTGACCCCATCCTCCCTCACCACAGCACTCTCTACAGGATCCAGAATCCCTCTTAGATCAGATTTCTTATTATGATCAGTCGGGGCAAGAACATGATTATTCTTCACGTTTCTACGACCATTATGCAGCTCTATCTCATGCTCTTTCATACCAACTCTCACTTGATTACTGGGATCAATCTGCATAACATCAAACTCTTGATGTCCCTCAGCCACCACAAGAACCTCCTCATATTCTAAGCAAGAAAACTGATTTCCTACTCTACCCTGATCTTGCACTCCACCGTTTTCACGATCCCCATTGTTGAACTGCTTCTTATGTCGAGTCCCCAAACTCAAATGAGAACCATCATCAACATTCTCCATCGTGGACATCTTCCCCAACCCAAGGTCACTCACCAGTCTATCAAATACACGCTTCACTATCGGATTTTCAGGCACCTGCAACTCCTTCATTCCACAGCCACTTGCAGGATCCTCTGTTGGATCACCCTACCACCGCTTCTGCATCACCACTAGAGATGAAGGCTCAGCAACCACTGCAATGCTTTTGGATCCCCACCCACACAGATGCCCAGCTTGGTACCCTCCATCGCCAGATGAACCGGACCAGAAACCTCACGGCCCTCAAGGCCCTCTAGCGGGCTTCAACTCAACTTCCCGTTATGGCAGACCAACTCCAAATGACCAATAATAAATTAATTCAATAAGTTATCATTATTGTCAAATTTAACACTATTTATTTAATTTCACTTCAAATACATCAAGACAAAGTGGGAATTATAATATAATTATTTAACACATCTATAATATATCTTATAGATCTATAAAATTCTTTTTACAAATTAACTAATCCAAAATATATCAAAATTAATATTATTTAAATCAATTATTCTAATTTTCTTCTAATTAAATAAATATTGTTTTAGCATTGAAGAAACTTTTAAGGTGATAATATACCTTTTAAAAATTCAAAATAAATTTATATAATGAAAATAATTTCATTTATATAAAAATATACATTGATATTCGCTCATAGATTTGTTTTTTTTTCTATGTGGACACATAAAATATATTAAATACAAGAAAGTGATATTTTGTAACTATATTTGACTTTAAATAATATATAAGTTATTTTCATGGAATAATGTATATAAAACAACTCAAATTCTATATTAATATAATAAGAGTTGAATAAAATTCATAAAATATTTTTTGGAAAATTTTTGGCTTTATTTTAAACCTTATAATTTTTATTTACCCTTAATTAATCTATTTTATTTTTAATTGTGGTAACAATATTTTAAATATTAAGAGGTTATAAATTATTACTTATATGGGTTAAATTTTCCATAAATGTACCATATATAATATTTTAGACCTTATCATAATCTATTTTTATTTTCTAAATATTTTTAGGATTTCTAATTAATTTAATAAAATATTATTTTTATATAATATCATCAGTGTTAATTTTTACATTATTCACAAATTTATCTTTAAATAAAATCCAAACAGAAAGATAACTTCGAACCAAACCATTTGATATACTCCTAATATTTAATAGTAACCTATAAAATTTGTTCTAAACCTTAATTAATTCAAATTATATTTATTTTAATATTTTTAATATCATTTATTTGATATTTCCTTTAATTAAACAATTATTGCATCATCATTGTGTAAGCCTTTAAGGTAATTATTCATTTCCTAAAAATTTAAAATAAATTACTATGATGAATATAATATTTTTATCTTTCAAATTAATATTTGAATTTGAATTTATATTCTTTATAATCATATATTAAAAATTATTTAGTTATTAAAAATATGAGTATGACATTTTTAACTTATCTTTAAATAAGATATAATAAATGTCATTTTCTTACCCAAGTGGCTTAAAAAGGTTATAATTTTGGACCAAGGCTTATTTTTGTTGAAAAAAACTCACAAAATGAAATTAGGATAAGTGTTAGAGTAATTTAATAAAATTATAATATTATTTTTACCTTTAATCACCTGATTTACACTTAACTATAGTAAATAAAAATTTACTAGAGTTACTATTCATAATATCCAAAAAAATAATTTGAACCTATTATAATCTAAATTTCATTCTTATTACAATCATTTATGTATTTTTTTTAATTTAATTAATAGAAGTGGAAAAATTAAGTTTAATGTTAATCCCACAGACAAGACAAAAAGGTGGGTAAAAAGAACATTCAAAAGTTCAATAAGTTTTTATATCTAATAAAATAGATTCAAATGAACTAAATTGAATTAATATATGTATAATTGATCTATTTTGACTTTAAAAATTAATTTAAATTATAATAATTATTTAAACAAAAAAAAAACATTTTAATTACAATGCAATATTTTTCACTATTCATCAAAAAATGAAACTTCTCAGAAAAATACCAAAAAATCACACTAAGATAATTTTGACATTCATAATTCAAAAATGAAGTTTATTTTATCAAATTTAATCTATAATAGTGGCTAATATTTATTTTATTATTGTTCATAAAAGGACATAAAAAACAGTTCCTCTAAGAAAATAGTATTTCTAAACATATAAAGATTTTACCAAAAATTATAAATTTCATTATAAATATGTTTTATTTATGTAAAAAAAATTAAATAAAATTTAAGAAATTATTTTTTACTCTTTATATTACTATTTTTAATGTCTAGGTTATAACTATCTTATTTAAATAATTATAATACTAAAGTGTTGTTTCACGGAAACTTAGTGTTGTTTGTAATGCAAGTCAAGTTAGTGTTGCGTGCAAAGCAAGCTATATAATTTATTTAAAAAGAAAACATACCATGAATTTTTGGGGTATTAAATATTTTTTAGTACTATTAGTAGAATTATCATAATTTATATTATGATAAAACTTTACCTAATGTGATTCCAGGAACTAGAACAAATCATTTCATATTAGATACTGCTTCTTAGATGCTATTGAATTTTCAATGCACTCAGTATTTATAGACATGGATACCACAATATTGAATGATATTTTCCTGCTAATTACCTTAGACTAACTATGATATAAGATTATATTGATCTATATGAAGACTAGTTTGTGACACCTTATAACTATTATCCCTTCAACTCCATATACCAGGTATATATCCCTTTTACTTTCTCTAGTACAATTGGATATTTTTTAATACATCCCTTGAAGTTTTCTTTGATATAATTTATATTTCATGCCATAAAGTGTGTATATATAGTACATAACATAGAATATGTGATTGATCCATCACATAAGAGTATGGAAGTCAACTCGCCACATTAATCTCCCCCTATGTCCTGCACATGTCTTCTTAGAGAGATTTATGCCATGTTCCATTATTAACAATTCTCTCTTGAATTATTTTGAAATGTATTTTTCAATACATTTTCAGTATATGTACTATTTTATTGGTCTAAGAAACCTTTATATATACCTCAGTAGATCACATCCCCTTAACATAGGTTACCACTTTTAAGTTAATATCTAAAAAGTTAATTTCATTTTGGTCTTATCTAACTATAATAACAATAGTTATTTTCCATATGTTATCAAACATAATTTACTTGGAAAACAATGGAGCTCCCACTAAACTTTTGTAGAGACATGTCAAAAATTCATTCCTAATGAATATTATATGATCATATTGTTTACTTCTATACTAGACTAGATTTCAGTAATTATCACCCTTATTAGAATTCTATGGTGTCACCATCCCTTTACAATCCTGTCGTAAAGATGCCTTACAAGATTGGTGGTATTGACATATAAAGCTCAATATAATGATCATAGAAATTATATATGATAAGTAAAATTCTAATGGATTTAGGAATAATAAATTGGTATAACCAATGGAGCCTCATTGTTACCACACTTTTACCATCTATGTATAGTTTTACTTGAATACCCACCATAGTATTCAAGATAATAAGCCTTTTTACTTTGATAAATGGAATCCATTATTGAATTTTAATCGAGATTTTCAATATTAATGGATTTACATATACTTATTAATTATATGATTTATTATTCTCAATGAATAATGTATCACCAGCTGTGGTGTATATAAAACCATTACCATGTTTTTAACCTTCCTATGAAGTACGTATGTAGCACCCCTGGTTTCAAGTAAATAAAAATTTATTTGCATTTTTTAAGTATGTAAATTGTTTGGGTGATGTTTAATAGTGTTTGGAGTAATTTTGGAATGTTTTTGGTGATTTTATGTTGGTTCACCATTTGATCATGGTAAGTACAAACTGTGAAACTCCTACAGAGAATCGTGCAAAGTGAAATAGAGGGTACTGAGTAGGTACACTATTAAGCATGTGGTTTTTCCAAACCATGAAACCACCTAGGAGTGACCATTTTAAGTAGGAAAGATGGATTCTTCATGTTTGTAACATGATTTGTCTAATCGTTTGAGACAAACATACGAGGCGCTTCTTGAGGCACAGGCCTATGCATAGTTAGCATATGGTTTTCCTAACCATGTGAGATAACCATGAATTCCCAAAAGTTAGATCTGAAAAATTGTATATCTAACTATTTTTAGCCCATTAACCTCTATTTTTCCTCTATTATGACCCTAACTAATTCCCCCCCCCCCAAGTAATTAAAGACTCTTCCCTTCGATCTGAGAGTGATTCATTGGGAAATCTTGGTGTGTTGAAGGCCGAATTACTTAGTAAGTCACTGTTCTTGGGGGTTTTACTTAGATATATTCTTTTCCCCTCTCTTGGATTCATATATATAATCCATTTTGGATATATCTATGTTATTTGATTCCAATAATGATTATATTTGGCTATGTTGTTGTTAGGTAATAAGATCTAAGGTAGTTTTTTTTATATTCAACACTATTTTGTAGAATTTTTTTGTGTCGTTCTTCATTTCCACCATAGTTTCTGAGATAGGTGTCTTCACTCTTGACTCCTCTTACTAGTAATTGAAGTATTAGTTTCCATTGTTTGAATTTCTCAAAATTTATTTTGAAATTAATGTGTGAAGTATGGAAAAAACCATCTTTAGTGATGGTTTTCATATTTTTGGAACTTTTGTGCAAAGTGATTTGTTGAATAATTTTTAAATAATGATTTTAAAATTGGTTGTTCAGTTTGATTTATGTAAAAAGGTTTTCTAAAAAAAATCAATATTTTTTTTATTAAAGTGGTTTTTCATAATTGTTTTGGCATAATTGGTTTGAATGTGTTCATTTTCATTGATGTGACCCTCTAAAAGGGGTGTGTTCCATTGGGGTACTAGTATATGGTTACCCTGTGACGACTTGGTAGATCAATGAGAAACCAATCATAAGTATGAAACTATCACTTGGGGATGCATGTGTGGTTATGTGGATGTGTGGAATCAAATGGGTTTTGCCAAAATGGAAATTATTGAATGGTTTAAAATAATTTTTTGGTTTCTTTCCTTGGAAAATGGGTTGTATTTGATATAAACTATTTTAAATGGTTTAATGTAAATTTATTTATATAAATGTAGTAACTTTTTCTATCCTAGTGGTGTGAGTAGGGAATTAATTTGGGGAAAACCTACTGAGTTTCATTACTCAACCCCTACTAGGGTACTTTGGTGTGTTTGTAGATATCATTTATCGAGACATAAGTAAAGCAAAGTATCACATTTCTTTAGTGATGCTTTGTGATACTTGGGAATGGATTGCGGAGTTGGAGCTTAGAGCATGTGGGGAGTTGCTATGATTGATGCCTTTGGAGTCTTTGAGTTTTGTTGGTTTTGTCTAATACTTTGTATTGGGATATTAGTATTGTTTTCTTCTTGGTACTATGATATATTTTGGTTTGGGTTTTTATACATTGAGTAGTATGACATTGTTATCATGAATCATGTAGCGGTTGTTGGTTATGGTTATCTTGGTTTGGTTGTTTTATTTTCAAAGGAAAAATCACCCCTCAATTGTATTGATTCCCTTAGAATTTATTATCAGCCATCGACATCTTGGGGATGTTGCCTAAGACCAATTAGTTATTTCAACTCGCCTCAATCCAATTAGGAGGGGAAGGATGTTACAAATGGTAACAATCTTGTTCGGCCCAAAATTTTTTGGACAAGTGGTGTCAGATTGTTCTATCCTTGGGTATCAGTTGTGTCAATCTTGGATATATAAATTCATTCTGGATTATTCCTTGAGTTGGGATGGTATAAAGGAGTAAGATTATTGGAACTTGAAATGTAGATCATAAAAAGGCATAGCTAAACTATTTATACTGAACTTCAAGTTATGAGAGATTTGGGTACATAAGTATTTTGGAGACTCTTATAGGAGTTTTAATCTCATTTTCAAGGGTTTATCCAATTAGAAGAACATGAAATTCATTGATAAAAATTAATTACCATTAGGATTTCATATTTAATTTTGAGTAATAATTTATGACTTGGTGAAAATGTGTTTATTTTTGAAAAATGTTGAAAATATTTTCAAATATCAGATTTTGTAAATGGAATGATGGTGGTATTTTGAAAATGGTTTGATTTTTAAAATAAGGATGGAATTTTTTTCAAAAATGGTTTAAAGAGGAAAAGTGTTGAATTTTGGGAAAGCCTTGTTGTGATAGTTGTGATATGGTAAATTTTAAAATTTTAAGCATTCAATTTCAAGAGAGTGATAATTATGGATTTTTGTTTTGGTTATAGAAAATGGAACTTGGTAGGCATCATAGAATCAAACCAGAAGAGGCTGCTGAGAATGCGGTTTCACTTGAGCCACAGGTGAACCAACAGTTGGTTCAAAGTATTGTCTAGGATTTTCAGGTCATGGATAGAGGGAACCTAAGGGATGAACCAAGGAAAGTGGATCATTCCATTCAGTTCTAGAAGAAGAAACCACTCATATTTTAGGGTGATTCGAAACCAAAAAATTTAGAGGTGTGGATGAATAGGATGAATCAAATATTACATTTCCTTGGCACACCAGCGGAGCTGAAAGTCAAGTTGAAAATATATATGATGGAGAATCTTTCATTCCAATGGTGGGATTTAGCAGTTAATGATAAACTAGACCAAGTCATTACATGAGAGGCTTCTGAATAATTATTTAACAAAAAATTATATCCTCATGCATTCAAGATTTCAAGAACAACATGATTTTTCATATTGAAGTAGGAGAACCCCTAAGTGATAGAATATGTGGATAAATTTATGAATTTATTCTAATTTTCACCCAAATTTTATGCTAGTTCATCCAGATGTGGAAACGCCGGGAGTCATAACAATAAAATAATGATTCATAGAAGATTAAATGGAAAAAAAAGAACAATAACACAAACATTTACGTGGTTTGGGAATAATCCCTATGTGATCGCATAGCAATTCACTATTCAAATCCACCCTTACATTGTTGTTTTAAACTGGTTTTGTAATGAATAATAAAAATATAATAATAAATTTATATTTATATTTGAATTAATGAATTAATTTTTATCACTATTTAATAGGTCAATTTTACTTTTTTTAATGTTTACATTTTAGGAGGAGGTGATTTGGAGAGCTCGTGATGGAATTCAAGCAAAATTGGCCAAACTGCGCGAGAGCCCAAGCATGAATTTGGAAAATTATTTGTAATGTGGATACTATGTGAATCCAATTGGGATAAAAATGGGTATATGAGTTCAAAAAAATGTGGGCTACATTTATCTATAATATCATGAAGCCCAATTCGTCTATTTAGAGGCCCAAAATAGGCCCACAATGTGAAGAAATTATGGGCGGTCCAGATTGAACAACCCTTCTGTATTTGGGCCATAACTCGGGCCTCGAAGACCCAATTAGATTAATTCCACCTCTCATGGACATATAACTTTAAGGTTCACCTCTCCACCTAATTTCAAGTTAATTTAACGCGTTTTGGTTAGTCAAACAGCCAGATAAAAAAGGATTAAAAATTATGTCCTGAATAGTGACCTAGTCCCTTAGACACTTGACCTCTTTTGTGGAAAGTGTGATGTTTTTGTCCATAAAATCACTCCTCCCCCTCATTATCTCATGTGTCACGACCATGGGTGAAGTTAAGTCTAATTATAGATCTCTATTAACCCATTTTATTTCTCTTCTCCCTCATGTACTTCTAAACTTCTTAGTGATCAATTTGGGGGGTGTTCCTTATTGTAATCCCGAGCTCCACACTTGTAATCTTCATAAGGTAATTGATTTACAGGTTTGTTGTCAACTGTTCTTAATTTATACCTTATAAATTTTTTTTATTCTGGTATGATCAAATACAAATCAAAGGAACAATAATCTACATGCTTCCATGCATAACCAGGATCTTGTGATGGTTTGAGTGCAGTTGCCTCTTTTCTCACCCCTCCCTTTCATGAGTGTGCAAATGGATTTTGTCGGTTGATAAAATCCAAGAGCTTGAACCTATGAATATGCATGTTCTTATCTTGTGGAATATTTTTTATCAATGACACAAATCTGGTCATCTCATCACGTTGTTTATTTGATTCCTTGATTGAGTTCCGTTTTTACATCGATTCATTTTGTTGATTTTGAGCAGTTGTCGATAATCAATATCGTTGATAGATCAAATCCTAGGTGGTAACCTAGTAAGAACTCACATACCATTATTGGTTTCAGTATGTATAAAATCAAGTAATCAATGATCCTTCCCTTTCCCTTGAGAGTTATGACAAATTGAGCATCAAGGGACACTTACCCGGGTTGATCACGATTTCTCCAACCGGTTTCTCTAAGTAGTAATATACTTTCAATTTCTATTCTTTGATCATAAAAACCAAGTATTATAAAACCCCATTTAACTTTTTATACTTTCATAATCAGAACCACATTTTTGATTTAATGATCTAAGGCTTCGTCGAGAGATGACTTAGGGTTGTTGCTATACTGCAGAAATTCTAGTTAAAAATAAACATCTAATTTGACACGCTCAACATCGCGATCAAATTTTGGCGCCATTGCTGGGGAGACAATATCATTTTTTTCTTTATTTACTTTTATTTATTTATTTTACTTATTAATTAGTTCTTCTTTCAATACCCCACTCCCATTTTATTGTTTTAGTTTTAGCTTTTTTTTTGTTTCTATTTTTGGTTGTTTTTGTGTGTTCTTCCTCTCTATCGCTCTTTCTTCTTCTTCTCCATCTCTCTCTATAATTTTTTCATTTAAAATTATATTTTATTTACTCCTTTTATTTATTAAGTATTTTTATTTCATCCGTCTTTCATAAAAAAACAAAAACAAAAACAACAAATAATCAATCAATCAAACTGAACATCATTGTTGCATGACAAGATCCGGTAAAGAAACACTACTTGAATTTGACCCTAAAATTGAAAAAACACTCCATTCACAAATAAAGTAATCTAGAGAAGTTAAATCAAGTAACACTATGTAACCCCTTGTGGAAACTCAAGTGGTCATAAACCAATCAAAAATTGAACCCAATCAAATCCAAGAAAACATGGCTGCAAATAATCGAACCTTAAAAGAACTGACCACCCTGGATGTGGAGTACCAACCTGCGTACATCCAATATTTAGAGGAAGTATCCAACTTTGAGCTGAGATCAGGACACATCCACCTACTTCCCAAATTTCATGGTCTTCCCGGTGAGGACCCTCATAAACATCTCAAAGAGTTTCATATATTCTGCTCCACCATGAAACCCCAAATTGTGTCTGAGGACCTAATTAAGTTTAGGGCCTTCCCTTTATCCCTTAATGGTGTAGCCAAAGATTGGCTATATTATTTTCCTACCACAATTGGGGGATGGAATGACCTTAAAATACTATTTTTAGAAAATTTCTTCCCTGCCTCTTGAACAACATCAATTAGGAAAGAAATTTGTGGCATTAGGCAATCACAAGGAGAGACCCTTCATGAATACTGGGAGAGATTCAAACGAATCTGCTCAAGATACCCCCACCACCAGATTAGTGAACAACTATTAATCCAATACTTATATGAGGGACTTATCCCCATGGATCATGGAATGATTGATGCAGCAGTTGGTGGTGCCTTGGTTAATAAAACTCCTTCTGCCACTCGTGACTTAATAGCCAACATGGCTCAAAATGCACAACAATTTGGTACAAGAGCTATTTCACCAACCCAAGGAGTTCATGAGGTAAGTCATTCATCTCTATAACAAAAGGTATATAACAAGCTTGATGAGATGCATACCCTTATAAAGCAATTATCTCAAGCACAAGGTAACACACAATCTTCTCCTATTCCATTATATTGTGGTATTTGTTCTGAAAATACTCATTTTTCTGACCAGTGCCCACAACTTCAAGATTCACCCGATTCTTGTGCAGCCGTGTTCCTAGGGAATCCATTCCAATAAGCACCTCCCTTTAAGCAAGAACAATTTATGCCAAATCTAAATCTCGGGTGGAAAACACAACCCTAGTATCAATAAGGAAGAAACTCAAGCTACCCCAAGAAGAATTGGTATCCACAAGGCCAAGGTATGCAACCTTTTTATCCTTCAAATTCTCAAAACACTCATCCTACTCCTCCCAAATCTGAACCAAGCCTCAAGGATATGGTGAAACAAATGGAAACCCAGAACCTCCAGTTCCAATAGAACACACAAGCAGCAATTCAAGACATACGAACTCAAGTGGTACAATTGGCGAACACCATCTGTGATCTTAAGATGTAAGGTTCTAGACAACTAGCATCCCAACCCATTTCCAATACAAAGGACAAAGGAAACGTATGTGCAGTTACACTTCATAGTGGTAAAGAAGTTTCTCTATCTACCAATTATGCACAACAAGTATGTCCCCATCCTGAAAACTCTCTTTCCCAACCCTCAAGAATTTCAAGTAAAGAAAAACAAGGAAATTGAATTATTGTTGATGATTCAAATGAACAATCAATTCCTTTTCCTTTTCCCCAAAGACTCTCTAAATATAAGAAAAATTCTGATAATGAGATTGATACTGAAATAATGGATACATTTAAAAAAGTTCAAGTTAATATTCCTTTTCTGGATGTAGTCAAGAAAATTACCCGTTATGCCAAATTTCTTAAAGAGCTTTGCACCCATAGAAGGAGGTTGAAGGGGAATGAGAGAGTCAACTTTGGAAGGAATGTATTAGTCTTAATTCAACCAGCAATCCCAACCAAATGCAAGGATCTGGGAACATTCACAATACCATGTACTATAGGGGAGACATGCTTTTCAGATGCTATGTTAGATTTAGGTGCTTCCATTAATGTAATGCCTCACTCTGTTTATACTTCTCTACAGGTTGGATAGCTTCAACCAACAGGCATTGTTGTGCAACTTGCAAACCGGAGTACTATGCATCCAATACGATTGATTGAGGATGTACTTGTAATAGTGAAGAATCTCTTCTTCCACACTAATTTCTACATTCTTGAGATGGAGGATACCATAACCCAAGGACATGGTCCTCTCATACTTGGGAGGCCATTCCTCAAAACAACAAAGACGATCATCAACGTTCACAACGGTACACTGCTCATGGAGTTCGGAGGAGAAAGGGTAAGTTTTAACATCCTTGAGGCTATGAAACACCTCATTGAAGAGAACTCCACTCTTCTTGTCTATTCAATGGAAGTGCTCTCAAATGATGCACACACACACACCATTCTCTCCTCAACCCAAACTCTGATTCATTTTGCTTTTCTTCACCCTTGGATGATTTGAGTTTTGATTCATGTTTTGAGTGTTGTGTGGGTTCTAAAAAGTGTAAATTTTGTGATTTAATTGAAAAGTGTGTTCATTATGAGGTACCCATGACCGTCGATGATTATGAAAATCTCATTTCAATAGATTCTATATCTTTAGAGAATAAACATGAGTAGATAGATAGTTTAATAGAACTCACTCCCCCAAAACCCCATCCCTTAATCTAGAAACCACCAGTGTTGGAACATAAAAAACTTCCTTCTAATTTAAAATATGCATATCTTGAGGGTATTGACCAATTTCCCGTCATTATTACCAATAACTCCTCTCCACAACAGGAATCAAAACTGATCAACCTTTTGAGAGAGTGTAAAAAGGAAATAGGATGGATATTGGCTAATATTCCTAGGATTATCCCATCTATTTGTATACACCATATACTTTTGTATGATGAGGCTAAGCCCGTAAGACAATCTCAATGCCGGTTGAATCCCACTCTCCTTGAAGTGGTAAAATTGGAAGTCAGTAAATTACTTGTTGCGGGGGTCATTTATCCTATATATGATAGTAAATGGGTTATCCCAGTGAAAATTATTCCTAAAAATAGGAATAATAGTTGTGTCAAATAAAAGTAATGAATTAGTTCCAACACATGTGCAAAATATTTGGCGAGTCTGTATCGATTACTGTCGACTGAATCAAGCCACACGGAAGGACCACTTTCTTTTACCTTTCATTGACCAAATGTTAGAACGATTGGCTGGTAAGTCCCATTATAGTTTCCTTGATGGCTATTTGGGTTATTTATGAATCTACATAGCCCCTGAGGATCAAGAAAATATAGCATTTACTTGTCCATTCAGCACATTTGCATACAGAAGGATGTCATTCAGTCTATGTAATGATCCTGGTACTTTTCAGTGATGCATGTTGAGTATTTTTTCTGAGTACCTTGAGAGTTGTATGGAAGTCTTTATGGATGATTTCACAGTATATGGTTCTTCTTTTTATGATTGTTTAGAACACCTAGGTTCTGTCCTCTGCCACTACATTGAAAAAGATCTTGTTTTAAATTATGAGAAATGTCATTTTATGGTTGAGCGGGGGATAGTTCTTGGTCATGTCATTTCAAATAAAGGAATTCATGTTGATAAATCTAAAATTGAATATCTTCAACCCTTTCATATCTAAAATGTGTTCGTGAGGTGCGATCTTTCTTGGGTCATGCTGGTTTTTACTGCCGATTCATTAAAGACTTTAGTAAGATTGCACTTCCATTGTCCCGGTTATTGCAAAAATATTTCGAGTTTGTGTTTAATAAAAATTGTGAGAATGTATTCAATTAACTAAAAAGGAGTCTCACATCACCTCCCATCATCCAACCACCAAGGTGTGATCTCCCCTTAGAGCTTATGTGTGATGCCTCTAACTTTGCAGTTGGGTCAGTTTTATCACAAAGGGTTAGGAAGGCTTCTCATGTCATTGTGTATGCCTCATGTACCCTTGACCCTACCCAGGTAAACTACACAACCACTAAAAAAGAAATCCTTTCTATTTTGTTTGATTTGGAAAAATTTTGTTCATATCTTCTTGGGTCAAAAGTGATTGTGTTTTCTGACCATGTTTCCCTTCGATTCCTCTTAAAGAAACCTGAAGCTAAGCCTCGTCTCATACGGTGGATTATCTTCCTCCAAGAGTTTGACCTAGAGATTAGAGATAATAGGGGAGTAGAAAATGTTGTATCTGACCACATTAGTATGATTTCTCTACCAATGGACCACCATGAAGACTCATCCCTCCCCATGGGAGAATTCTTTCCTCATGATAACCTTTGTGATATTGTGGACCTTACCCCCTGGTATGCGGACATTGTGAATTTTCTAGCAACATCTAGGGTTCCAAATGATTTCATCACTTCACAATACCAGATATTTAAGCATGATTCTAGGAGGTACATTTTGGATGACCCATATTTTTGGAGAATTTGTGGTGACCAAGTAGTTCGTCGGTGTGTCCCTAACCATGAGTTCACCTCTGTTTTGACCTTCTGCCACACTTTGGCCTGTAGGGTCCACTTTGGATCTCAACATATAGCTGGAAAGGTCCTTGAATCAAGAATTTATTGGCCAACATTTTATAGGGATGACCATATATTTTTCAAGTCATGTAGTCCTTGTCAATTCATAGGGAATATCTCCAAGAGGAATGAAATTCCCCAAAAACCCATGTTATTCTGTGAAATTTTTGAAGCACGGGGAATTGACTTCATGGGGCCTTTTCCAAATTCATTTGTCTTTTTAAACATCTTATTGGCTGTTTACTATGTATCTAAATGGGTGGAATAAAAGTCCACCATTACTGATGGCTCTCGTGTGGTTGTTGATTTTGTGAGGTCTAATATTTTTAGTAGGTTTAGTTTACCAAGATTCATCATTAGTGATCAGGGTTCAAATTTTTGCATTCACAACATGAAAATTTTGATTCATAAGTATGGGGTTGATCATAAAGTCTCCACTGCATATCACCCCCAAAATAACGAACAAATAGAAATCTCAAATCAGGAATTTAAACGAATCTTGGAAAAAATGGTACAACCCAATAGGAAAGATTGGACTTTGCGCTTGGATGATGCACTTTGTGCATACCGTACAACTTTTAAAACCCCAATCGGAATGTCACCATATAGAATTTTGTTTGGAAAGGATTTTCACCTCCCAGTGGAGGTAGAACACCGTGCATATTGGGATGTTAAACAATGTAATATGAACCTTCCAGATGCAGGTGAGCATAGGAAGCTACGGATTCAAGAGTTGGAAGAAATTATACGTGATGCATATGAGAACTCTCGTATCTATAAAGAGAATAAAAAGGCTATCCATGATGGCATAATTCATTAACGGAAGTTATATATTGGTAAGATGGTCCTTATGTACAATTCCAGGTTAAATCTCCACCCAGGTAAGCTTCGTTCCCGATGGCTCGGAACTTATACTGTTACTAATGTTTACCCTTTTGGTGCAATATAGATTTTGCATGAGCAGAGTGGACGAAGTCTTACCATCAATGGGTAGAGACTTAAACACTTCTATGAGGATTTTCCAAATAATCCGATGGAGGAAATCCACCTTTTAGATGCAATATACCAGTAAAACACACCAAGTTTTATCCTTCCTTCTCATATTCACAATTATTTCAGTGAGGAAACTGCACATTCTAGGTGTGGGGTGGGTACATTCCTGGGTTCATTAGGATTTCCATTTTCTTTTTTATTTCTTCTCTTTTTTTCCTTCTTTATGATATTTTCATTTTTCCCCATCAAATTCCGTGATTTTGTGACGATAAGGGGGGAAAGTAAAAATACCATAAGGAAGGCGAAAAAGAATATTTGTATGAATTTAACATTATGGAGTGATTTTTAGTGAATTGGTTTTCTGTCAATGATATAAATGGTTGTATCTATGTGAAACCTTTTAGATGATTGATGCCCCTTGTGTGAGTAGTTTTTGGAAAAACGGTGTCACTAATATCTCACATTTTTTTTGCACCAAACCACAAAGTGTGAATATTTATTACTTACTAGAAGGTAAATATAATTTAGGTTAATATTTTTCATCTTAAAATGATATTTACATACGTTTGTTCCTTATCTGATCTGTTTCATTACTGTACCGGATTGACCTATGCGTGTGTACCTGATATCCGACTGTTGCACGCCCTAAAAAACAATTTTGGGTTGTGTCTTGGGTAGGTCAAAAACCACTCCTCCTCAACCTTTGATCTTGTTATAACTATTACAATTAGTGTCATGAGGAGATCAAACAAGGGTTGAGAAATGAGTCTGAGATTTTCTCCAAATGCAACTTCTGAAAAAAATTGAGGGGACTGATGAAATGTGAAACATATAGAGATATCTAGGTCGGGAGATTATATTTTGACTTCTAATAATGCTTAAGTGAGTGGGTCTTGAAATATGATTTTAAAGGATGTAGGGGAGGTTCGGTGGACAAAATCTTTTGAGCTGAATAATGTTAAAATAACCAATATTTATTAGATAGAAAGTGGAAAGAATAGCATGGAATGGTTTTCACACACACACATGTAGAGTTAGTGGCATGGTTTACTTTTTTAATTCCTTGATCAATTTTATATCTTTTAATTTCATTGTGATATGATTTACGAGACATCTTTTTCCATTCTTCACTAGGAAGAACTCCTTGGTGTGGTTTGTACATTGATCACGTTACTTTAATAAATTCAAATTTACTAAAATGTTAAAACATTATGATGTTGGGAATATATACATGCATAATTTTTTTGGATATGTGACTGTTCCTAGGAGTGCAAATGTTTAGGTGTGGGGGTGTGATCGCATAGTAATTCACTATTCAAATCCACCCTTACATTGTTGTTTTAAACTGGTTTTGTAATGAATATTACAAATATAATAATAAAATTAACTTTATATTTGAATAAATGAATTATTTTTTATCACTTTTTAATAGGGAAATTTTACTTGTTTTGGTGTTTACATTGTAGGAGGAGGTGATTTGGAGAGCTCGTGATGGAATTCAAGCAAAATGGGCCAAACTACATGAGAGCCCAAGCATGCATTTGGAAAATTATTTGTAATTTGAATACTATGTGCATCCAATAGGGATAAAAATGGGTATATGAGTTTAAAAAAATGTGGTATACATTTCTCTAGAAGATCATGAAGCCCAATTCTTCCATTTAGAGGCACAAAATAGGCCCACAATGTGAAAAAAATTCGGGCGGGCCAGATTGAATCACCCTTCTGTATTTGGGCCATAACTCGAGACTCGGAGATCCAATTGGGATAATTACACCTCCCATTGACATATAACTTAAATTTTCACCTATACACCTAATTTCAAGTCAATTGAATGCGTTTTGGTCAGTCAACCAGCCAGATAAAGAAGGATTAAAAATTCTGTCATGAATAGTGACCTAGTCCCTTAGGCACTTGACCTCTTTTGCGGAAAGTGTGATGTTTTTGTCCATAAAATAACTCCTACACCTCATTATCTCATGTGGAACGACCAGGTGTGAAGTTAATTCGAATTATAGATCTCTCTTCACCCATTTTATTTCTCTTCTCCCTCATGTACTTCTAAACCTCTTAGTTATCAATTTGGGGGGTGTTCCTTGTTGTAATCCCGACCTCCACACTTGTAATATTCATAAGGTAATTGATTTACAGGTTTGTTGTCAAATGTTCTTAATTTATACCTTCTAAATTTTTTTTATTCTGGTATGATCAAATACAAATCAAAGGAACAAAAATATGCATGCTTCCATGCATAACCAGGATCTTGTGATGATTTGAGTGTAGTTGCCTCTTTTCTCACCCATCCCTTTCATGAGTGTGCAAATGGATTGTGTCGGTTGATAAAATCTAGGAGCTTGATCCTATGAATATGAATGTTATTATCTTGTTTAATATTTTTATCAATGACACAAATCAGGTCATCTCATCACGTTGTTGATTTTATGCCTTGATTGAGTTCCGTTTTTACGTCGATTCATTTTGTTGATTTTGAGCGGTTGCCGATAATCAATATCGTTGATCGATAAAATACTAGGTGGTAACCTAGTAAGAACTCACATACCATTATTGGTTTTAGTATGTATAAAATAAAGTAATCAATTATCCTTCTCTTTCCCTTGAGAGGGATGACGGATTGAGCATCAAGGGACACTGACCCGGGTTGATCACGATTTCTCCAACCGGTTTCTCTAAGTAGTAATATACTTTCAATTTCTGTTCTTTAATCATCAAAAAAAAGTATTATAAAACCCCATTTAACTTTTTTTACTTTCATAATCAGAACCAAATTTTGGAATTAATGATCTAAGGCTCCACCGAGAGACAGCCTAGGGTTGCTGCTATACTGCAGAAATTCTAGTTAAAAATAAACATCTAATTTGATGCGCTCGACAATGCGATCACTATGTATATGAAGAGTCAGAATAACTTCAATATTAAAAAACCAAGATAAAAATTTAAATAAGTTTCTCACACACAAACACATGGAAACCCTATCCCGAAAATGGGATGATGTAGAGAAAGAAGAAATATTCCACCAACCATCAGAAAGTCTGCATCTCTATAGTGAAAGGAGGCCACCCAAGTCAAAAGTGCTATAGTGGCTGATGGATGGAAGTCAAAGAATATATATTTAATGTTTGATGAAAGTATGCATCGCTATAGTTCATGTTTGTGTCCATCGGTTAGCTCTGCTACAGTGTTCAAAGATGATATAGTCCCCTAAAAATTGGGTTGGGGGCCTTAGGCCCTCAGGCCCTCAGACTAGGGGCGTGTTTCCCCTATAACCCCCAACGAGCTTACCGCAGAGCTTGACCCACAAAATTTGCAGGTTGGTGCACAGTAAATTCCATAAGCATTTGTCCCAATCATATCGGGCTACACCAAACCAACACATCCTTGAAGGAACACATTTTTGAATCAGGGATGAGGAAATAGATTCTCTTGAAGATTGTCATGATTTGTATAATGGGTTATATGAAGATGGTCAATAGAGAGATGGTGGTAGAAAGGGACATCTTAGGAGCTATGGGTGAAGGTATTATATTGATACCTATGGGAAATAGTGGGAACTCTAATACTAGGAACAATCAGAAGTGGGACACCTATTTCCAAGGTAGTGGGATGACGTGGAATTAGATAGTTGGATCAATGAATCTTCTTCCTAAACCCAAGAGTAAAGCTAGATGTTTCCAATGTGGATATTTTGAACACATGAAGTGAGATTTTATGACACCACCTAGAGTATGCCACAATTATAATTAGATGGGGCGTATTCATATCTATTATCATAGTAATCCAAGGTTGGGTGTTTGGGACCCATTCCATGTTTTACAGACGTCATATGCTTCAACAAGATGAGGGAAACATAATACCTATCGTTAGAGGAACCGATCTATCCATAATGATTCCAAGAATACCATGACTCCTCAGCAAGGGAAATCTCAACAAGGAAATAAAGAACAAAGTGCAGTGAGTAAGCTGTTATATAGAGCTAAGAAAGTTATTATGGACGATCAATTTGGATCATCGACAGTGAGAGGTGAAATTAATTTGAATCATACCCTTATGAAATATTTATTTTATACGGGTGCATAACATTAATTTATTTCTTATTGTGTTGTTTATTTTCTAGGTTTTCGTGTTGAGATTTTGGCTTTTACTTTGAAACTTCAAACTCTTCTTGGTCAAATAGAATACTAATCCTTTAAGTGTAAATCATGTTCTCTAACTTTTGATGGAGCTGAGTTGGTATGGGATTTATCTATGCTTGAGATGGATTTCTATGACATAATCATGGGTATGTATTGGTTGACTATATACCTGAATGGTTAATTTTATGTCTGATGATGGCATAAAACATCTCTTTAGAGGACATCGAAATGTATAGGCAGGTGCAAAAGGCTTATTAGAACTAGTAGTTGGAACTATCTCATACCAGTTAGCATCTTTGACCATGTCATCGATGGAAGAGATCAAGAATAGTATTTTTCATCGATTGTTGATCATTTTTTGGATGTGTTTCCTAAAAATTTATTAGGATTTCCACCCATAAGAGAAGTATAGTTTATGATTGATCTTCTTCCAGGGACTAGTCCTATTTTCCTTTCATCTTATTATATGGAACCAACATAACTAAGGGAATTGAAAGTATAGTTTGAAGAGTCAGAAATCAAAGGGTTCATTCAACCTAGCATATCTCCGTGGGCTACATCGGTCATGTTTGTTATAAAGGCAGATGTAAATCTTCAGTTGTGTGTGGATTATCATAAGCTTAACCAAGTTACAATAAATAATTGATATTCACTTCCATGAATTTATGATTTATTAGATCAATTTAGGGGATCCCAATAGTTCTCTAAAATTAACTTTCAATTAGGATATCACCAATTATGGGTTTAGAAGGAGGATATTCCAAAAACAACTTTCAGAAGTAGATATGGCCATTACGAGTATGTGGTTATGCCTTTTGGTCTTATGAATGTACCAATAGTATTTATGGAATTAATGAATCATATATTTCAAAGGTATCTGTATTATTTTGTGGTGGTGTTTGGGGATAAAATATTGGTGTATTCAAGGATAAGGGATGAGCATGAGAAACACTTTGTGATAGTGTTAGGAATTTTACAGGATCATCTTCTATATGAAAAATTATCAAAGTGAAGTTATTGGAGATAAGAGGTACATTTCTTTGGCCATGTAATATATTAAAGATGTGATTCTATGGATCTAAAAAATATCGAAGTAGTTATCTCTTAGAAACCTCAAAATATTGTATTTGATATACACAATTTCCTTGGTCTAGTTGGTTATTACCAATGTTTTGTTCATGATATTTCACAGCTATCATCACATATGATAGCTTTGATAAGGAAATGTATTCCATTCCAATGGAATATGGAATGTCAGAAGTGTTTTCAAGAGCTTAAATTTCACCTTACATCGGCACCAATCCTGATTTTTTTTAGAATCAAGATAAGGTTATGTGGTGTATTATGATGCTTTAAGATCTGGGTTAGGATGTATTCGTATATATGTAGATCATGTTGTTACTTATGGATCATGATAGTTATAGTTTAATGATAATAACTACCCAACACGTGATTCAGAGTTAGCTGATGTAGATTTTTCTTTGAAGACTTTGTGTCATTACCTCTTTGGTGAGAAATTTATGGTGTTTATCCATCATAAGAGATTGAAACACATTTTCTTTCAAAGTTATTTGAATCTAAGACAAATAACACGGATGGAGTATCTCCAAATGTTTTACTTTTACTTGAGGTATACATTGGGTAAAGTAAATTCGGTGGTAAATGCATTAAGTAGAATGTCATATGCTCAGTTGGAAAAAGAAGTTTCATATTAGTGGTAGATAATGTTGGTGATAGTTGACATGCACTTGGATTTTAAAGAATGAGGTAGTACAATGGTTTTATTTCTAGTTTCTTTGGCTTTTGATTTGGTGGAGATAGTTATAGAGGAATAGACATATGATTCAGAATGTGTTTCAATGAGGTCAAAACTCAATGGTGGGGAGACCATTGAGGGGTGGAAGATGAATAAGAGTTCAATGTTGTGATTCAAAGATCATATGGTTTTACCTTTTACTTGTCAATAATAACTTGTATGTTACCACCATTAGATATAGTTTTTTCATCCTAGAATAAAAAATATGTATAAGGATTTAAAAAGCACATTTTTTGTGGGACAATATGAAAAGGAAGGTGGATGAGTTTGTTTCAAGATGCCTCACCTGTCAGTAGGTTAAGGCAGAGCATCAATGGACAACATGTATGTTACAGTCTTAACCTATTCCTATTTGAAAATGGGAGCAGATAGCCATGGATTTTGTGATAGGTCTCCCAAGAAGGGTCCAGAAACACGATTCCATATGGGTGATAGTGGATCAGATCACAAATTCAACCCATTTAATCCCTATTTGTAAATCTCATATGTTGTAGGACTTGTCTAAAATCAATATCCAATAAGTGGTAAAGAGAAATGACATAACAATTTTGATAGTATTGGACTGAGATCTAAGTCTTATATCTCATTTTTGGAAATTATTGCAACAATCCCTTGGGACTCAGTTAACCATGAGTATGGAATACCATACTCAAAGGGATGGAAAATCTGAAAGAATGATACAAATGTTGGAAGAAATGTTTCAGGATTGTGTAATGGATATTGTTGGCTCATGGGAGGATCGCGTACCATTAGTGGATTTCTCTTATAAAAACAGTTATCAGGCCTTAATACACAAGGATCATTTTGAAGAATTATATGGGTATCCATGTCATTCTACGCGTTTTTGGGTGGAAAAATGTGATACTTCACTGGTTGGTATGAGTCTTGTCCAAGAGATAATAGAGAAGATTCAGTTGATCAGAAAACGAATGGATATGGAACATATTCATTATAAATCATATGTGGATCATCGTCGATGATTGTTGTCATTTGAGGTGAGTAATCATGTGATATTGAGAATCTCTATAAGGATTGGGAATCTATGTTTTGGAAATTATGGAAAGTTATCTCCTTGATATATAATACCTTTTGAGATACAATAATAGGTTAGTGAGGTGGCATATTGGTTGGATTTACCACCACGGTTCTATACACTTCACAATGTGTTTCATGTATCTCAGTTGAAAAAATATCATACTGATCATGACCATGTTATTCAATGGGATCATGTTAACCTATAGTCGGATGATTCATTAGTTTACATGCCAATACAAATTTTTAATAGGCAAGGGAAAGTCTTGCATCATAAAATCATCAGTCTAGTGTGGGTTTTGTGGAAACGTGGTCATATTTATGAAGAAACTTGGGAACAAGAGGAAGAAATGGTTGAGCAATGCCCTGAACTCTTTCAGGGAAATAGTGGTGCTTTCTAGGGATGTAAAGGCCAATGGTGGGAATAATGTTTCACCCCTATTTTTAAGTAAGTAACCCTTTATTTATGTTTTTTAAGTATGTAAATTTGGATAATTTTTGGTAGGGTCTGGAAGACTTTTGAAATATTTTTGGGTCTTTTATATAGGTACACGGTTTGAGCACAATTAGTAAAAACTGTGCAACTCCATAGAAAACTGCATAAAGTGAAACAGAGGCTATTGGGTAGGTTCACGGTTAGGTGTACAGTTTTTCTAAACCATGCATCCACCTAGGAGTAACCATGTGAAGTGGGAAAAATGTATTCTATATGGTTGGTTCATGGTTTGTCTAACTTTGTGGTCCAACCATGCGAGGTTCATCTTGAGGAAGAACCTTGTGCACAGTTAACACACAATTTTCCTAAACATGCGAGCTAACCATGCACATCCAAAAGTTAGATAAAAAAATTGTGGATCTAACTCGGTTTATCCTCTTAACCCCTTATTTTTTTCTCTATTATGACCCTAAATTAGCTTTCCCTCCTCCTAAATTATGTGGAGACTCTTCCCTTTGATTCGGGAGTGATCCATTGGAAAATATTAGTGTGTTGAAGGAATGATTTCTCGGTAAGTCTCTGTTCTTGGTGATTTTACTTAGATATATTCTTCTTCCATCTCTTGGATTCATAGATCTAATCCGTTGGGGGTATATCTATGTTAGTTGATTCCACTCATGATGGGATTTGGTTGTGTTGATCTTAGGGAACAAGATCTAAGGTGGGTTTTTGGAGATTCAACCTGGTTTTGTTGAAGTTTTTATGCCATTCTTCATTTTCAACATAGTTTCTGAGGTAGGTTGATTCAATATAAACTCCTCTTGATAGAACTTGAAGGCTAAGTTTTAATTTTTTGAATTTATTGAAATTTATTATAAAATTGATGTACAAAGTATGGTAGAAACCCTCTTTAGTGATGCTTTGTTCATCTGTTGAAGTTTTTTGCAAATTGATTTGTTGAATAATTTCTAAATGATGGTTTTAAAATTGGTTATTTGGTTTGATTTATGGAAAAAGGTTTTGTGTAAAGGTTTTTAATAAAAATTTTGTTTTATTAAAGTGGTTTGGCAAAAAAAAATTGGAATGGTTTTGGCATAATTGGTTAGTGTGTATTCATTTTCATTAGCGTGACTCTATAAAAGGGGAATGTGCCATTGGGGAACTAGTATACAGTTACCTTGTGATGACTTGGTAGATTTAAGAGAGACTATGAATGAGTATGTAACTGACACCTGGTCATGCATATGGGGATATGCAGATATGTGGAATCAAATGGGTTATTCCAAAATAGAGTGGAATGGTTTTAAATAATGTTTTGGTCACCTTCCTTGAAAAATGTTTTAGCTTTGATATAAACTATTTTAAATGGTTTCGTAAAAATTTATTTATATAAATGTGTTAACTTGTTATATCCTAGTGACATGAGTAGGGAATTCATTTGTGGAAAAGATGTTGAGTTTCATTACTCTCACCCTACTTGGGAACTTTGGTGATTTGAAAATATCATTTATCAGGACACAAGAAAAAGAAAAGTATCACATTTCTTTATTTATGATTCATGATACTTGGGAATGGAATGTGGAGTTGGATCTTGGAGCATGTGAGGATTGACTGTGATTAGTTTCTTTGGAGTATTTGAGTTTTGTGGGTTTTATCTTATACTTTGTATTGTGATATTGGGATTGGTTTCCTCTTGGTACTTAGATATAGTTTGGTTTGGTTTGTTATACATAGAGTAGTATTACATTTTTATCATGAATCATGTAGTGGTTGTTAGTTATGGTTATCTTGGTTTGGTTGTTTTATTTTCAAAGGTAAAATCATCCCCCAATTGTATTGAATCCCTTGGAATTTATTGCCACCCATTGGAATCTTTGGGATTTCACTTAAGGTCAATTAGAAATTTCGCCCCATCTCAAGCCAATGAGAAGGGGTGGGATGTTACAATGTGCCGCTAGAACATTCTCATTCCACATGTTCTTGTGTAATTTTTTCCTATTCCAACTACTTGTGCATCTTCAGAATTGACTAAATCTAAGTCAATATTTCTCCTACTATATCAAATTAAGACATTCACCCCTTTATAGGAATATAGTCTAGCACTTGACCATCCATGTTTCTATCATTGGGATTTATTTAATATCATTAGAAACTTTAGAATACTAATTTAGATACATAATGTTTTTTTCTTAATTAAAATTTCTTTACATCCTAATTAGACACCTTTCATCTAAAAACATGTTATTATGAAATGATGGATTTATTTCATATTAAAACTCATATGATATCCATTTTTCATTATAGTTGGCATGTCATTATGAGAAAATTCCACTATTTGTGAAGCAAGTATTGAAATATAATGGACTTATTTACAATTCATATAAGTTCCAACATTGATACTCCTTTTACTTACATATTAACTTTGATGTGTATAAGGAAATGTGAATTTAGGAATTACTCCACGCTATATTTTTTTGATCACTGTAAACATAAACAACTCAACATTGATCCTTCTTAGTAATATCATAAATCTGATGTGAATAAGGAAATATGTATTTAAGAATTACTCTATGCTACATTATAATGATCAATGAATTATTGGTCGAGACATTCTTAGACACATCAAATCGAATAAAATCATATCCAATGACCATGAATATATCATTATTCACTTTATCATTACTTAAATAAACTTTAATGAATCTTATAAATTATATTTAACACTATATTAACCATGTAATAGTTCATGTTCTCTAGATGAACTAATTCTGAATGCTTTGTAACTTACCTTTATTTCTAATGGTTTATTTTTCCGAAAAATAAGTACATAAGTGTTTCGATAATACCTAAGGTCTTTAAATCCAAAGAATCTAAAACCATACTGGGTATATCCTTCTTAACTACATAGTTTTTCTTGAAAAAATATTATCTTTCCCCAACCAGGTATATAAGCCTTAAATTTTATATTCATTAGGTATTACCAATATTCAAGCATTACATAATTATTTTTTGAGTATTAAACACCACAAAAAATATTCATTCCAAAACTAGAATAATGCCTCCCTATTTCGATTGAACACATGAGATTAATGTTTCAGTAATACCTAAAAAAATTCAACTAGAATAATTAATCTTAGGAATGGGAAGTAGTGTACTTTTGTCTACTAAATTAAGAATCAACCTTTATCATCCTCTTGAAGAATTCACTGTAATTCTTGTAAATTTTATATGCTTACTTGGTTATTGTATTTAAATACACATATGTGATAGGAATATTGTATTAAATTCCCAATAATTATGATAGAAAAATAACATAAAATGATTAATATACCTCAAGAAGAAGTGACTACTTTATTCTTAAATTCAGTTCATTTCATTTAAACTTGCATAGATTTATATCATAAGATACAAAGAAAATAACCTCGTGTATGATAACCTACCTCTTTTCATTGAAGTACTTTTCAAAGGTTCCTTTGATTTTAAACTTTTCATTGGCCTTTTCATCCTTGTCTTTCAACTTCTTCACCATAGAACTAAAGATTATACCTTCTTTAAGTTCTTTTATACTTATCTAACCTTTACCTAAAAGTTAATGAAGCATTTTCTCAATACTTATCATTTTATAATTTTAAATGAAACTGGAGTAAATTGGAGAAAATTATATTAAAATGGGATGTATTGAAAGAACATGATCTATCTTTCATATTTATACAAATCTAGTGTAATCATCATCCCATTCAAATCTTTCTTCACATTCTCCGTGAAAACTTCTAAGAGATGAGACAACATGTGAAGTCATCCATGTCCTGATGTTGAATCCACAACTCACATCGTACATTGATGATAACAGATAAGTGTATTTCATGCAATCATTTTAGAATGTTTTAGTGTATTTATTTTTGGATTTAAATGAATAATATTTCCAAATTTGGAATAAATTGAGTTGTTTTATGTTTTATGGAAGGAAATGATGAATATGTGGAAAAGAAACAAAAAGGGGTTTAAATATGAGCAAAAAGAACCTTCGTTCCATGAGAAAAACGAAATGGCGTGACACCAGATTTTTGATGATGAAGAGAAGTTGTAAAATGGAAAAACACTATTACATGTCATGTACCACAAGTACACATTGTGACTTCATAGGAGAAGCAGACCGCTGCCATAACAAGTCGTGATAAGCAAACACACTTTGAACAGCAATTACACGTCGTGTTCCTTCAATACACGATGTTGTGGTGGTCAAAAATTCAAATTTATGAGAAATATTTGTGCAAGATTCTCGCAGACGTTGAGGTGATACGGTCAAGGTATACATAACGTGTAGTCCAAGTACACGTCGTGTAGGTGGTAAAATTTCCAAAATTGTAGTCGAGATCCATGCACGGGTCACGCGGATTTACAAAAAGTGGATCGACATTACATGTCGTGTACCTTCAGTATACGTCGTGACCGGCGATAGGAAAACCCCATTCAACACCTATAAATAGAGCCCCTGGCTGCACGTTTGGATTATTCCGAAGTTCGAGGAGGAGACCAAATCCTGGAGCGAAGCTACTGCGCCTCTACTAGTTCTTTATTTATTTTATTTATGTTTTATTTTATCTCTCATTTTTATTCTCTCATCACTAGGATGATGGGGTAAACCCATCATGTGCTAGGGTGATGTAGTCAAAGGGGGAAGGTGCATAGGATTTTATTATTTTTATTATTTATGTATTTGGTTTGTTGCAATCTCTATTTCAACTTCCAATCACTTTATTTTTCTTTTATCATGACCATTGGTAATTGAATCTAAAAGGAACATTAAAATCGCACAACTGACTACCCTAAAGATGGAATGACCATTGTCAACCGAAAGAGGAAATCAAGTTTAAAAATGGTATCGAGACAAACTCGATTCGGAAAAATCCTATATTACCAGACTAAGGGAAATAGGGGATTGTTGCATTGAAGAGGAGATACCATGACCATTGGATCTTCCTCATTTCGACTCTGACACAAATCATGAATTAATCAACACATTTTCTAAAATCCAATTGCACCCAAACCCCGATATTACATTACCCTGGCACGCTTCTTAAATTTTTTTTTTCAAACCAACCAATCAATCTAATTTGCACTCGTAATTTATTTTCTCAAAATCAATCAAACCAATGTTTTCTCACCACCTTCTACAAATTAATCTTTTGAAGTCCTAATCAAACTAAAACCATTGTCTCTGTGGGTTCTACCCTAAAATTCCCTTTACTGCATTTTAATTAATTGGGTAGCATAGTTTGGGTTTTATAAATTTGTTTTTTTCATAGTAACGTAGGGAATTAACAACTCCCTGGGGGCTATAAAACTGGCGCCATTTTTGGGGATGGTAGCCTTTTAGTTTTTTTAAGATTTCATTTTTTTATAATTTTATTTCAATTTCTATTTTTACGCTGGGTGTGCTCATGCTGTGAATTTAATATTTTTAATGCACGATTACAACACTCGATCAAAGAAAGAATACATCACTGAATCAACCCAACATTATAAACCAAGCACTGAGAGTAAAGTCAATGCAACCATGGGGGGTGCAGAACAAAATCAAATTCTTCAAGGAGATCAGGGGATTCAAATGCTCACTGACTATGGGTGACCATAAAACACAAGATTGAAACCAAGCATCCTAACACCCCCATTGCTTCAAATAATTTCTAGATCAATAAATCCATAATTTCAATGATCTAAAATATTGTGAAATTCACTGGGCTTCCGCATGAAGATCCTAACAAGCATTTGAGATATTTTCTTGAGCACTGCAACACATTTCAATTTAAAAATGTTACAATTGATGCAGTAAGACTTCATCTTTTCATATTTTCCTTATGATATCAAGCTTGAGACTAGATTCAGATCCTAGCTTCTCATTATATCACTACATGGGATGAGTTTTTTAGGAATTTTTTCATCTGTTTCTTCCCACATTCAAAGTAAATGTATATATGGGTAAACATTCTTAATTTTTTTTCAATTTGAAGAAGAATCTGTGTATTCTACATGGGAACGTTACAAGGATATGAAAATAAAATGCCCTCGTCATGGAATATAATTGTGGATACTAATTAAAACATTCTATAAGGTGTTATCACAAGAAAATAGGTCAATTCTTGATGCTGAAGCTGGAGGATCACTAATGAAAAGTCACCAGAATAAAGCTACAATTTACTAGATGAGATGGCGAGCAATAGATTCTAGTTGTAAGCCAAAGGGATGAAGTGAAAAGGAGTCCATACAATCAACAATAATGATTGGATGGCAGCACAACAGGAGTTGTTGACCAAGAAGATGTATATCATGATGGTCCAGCAACCAAACCCCCAAGGTGTGCATATAGAAGATGCCTATTATGCAGATTACAATCAGGAAAATCAATTTCAGGGCTGGAGACCTCAAAAACAACAAGGGCAAGGATTTCAACAAAGACCGTAAGGGTACCAACAACAAGCGTCACAGGGGCCCACACTAATGATCCTGGTCCATTAATTAGAGGAGACACTAACAACATTCATGACAACTTTTTGGGTTGCGCTCAAGGAAATTAAAGAAGAAGCATCATATCAAAAGGCCGCATTTTAGAATCTGTAGTGTCAAGTTGGCCAAATCGCCAAGACACTTAGAGAGAGAAAAACAAGAGATCTTATAGGATTCACTGAATAATTCCCACATCAAGACTTGAAGGATATAGAGCTCATAAGTGGGAAGAAATCAAAAGTAAGTGGAATAGAGTTTTCAGCATGACCACCAGTAGAAGTAAGAAAAGAGGAAGCTGAAGATGACAAGGAACAACTCACTAAAGAAGAAGAAGAAGAAGATCCACCTTAGTACAAGCCAAGGATTCCTTTTCCAGATAAAATGACACAAGTGAAGAAAAATGTGCATAGAGGTAAGTTTATTAATCATTTTAAAAAAATTCACATTAACATATCTTTTTCAGAGGATCTTGCAAATATGCCAACTTATAAAAAATTGTGAAAGATATGGTAAGTAAAAATAAGAATATGGAAGAGATTGGAACAATTCCACTCACATGAGAGTGTTCGGCAGTGGTTTCAAATGACCTATCTAATAAGCAAAGAGACCCAGGTAGCTTTTCAATTCCCATATTTATTAGATCTAACAAATATGGGAAAGCTTTGTGTGACTTAGGTGTGAGTGTTAATATCATGTCATACACAATTTTCAAGATTTTGGGACTGGAAGGTCTGAAGTACACAAGAGTTTCACTTCAATTAACATACTCAATAGTAAAACATCTTCGAGGAGTCATAGAAGATGTCCGGATAAAAGTGGAGAAGTTATACTTCCCAATTGAATTTCTAGTGTTGGATATGGAAGAGGAGAGAAATAAAATCATTCTAGGAAGACCATTTTTAGCCACAGGGCATGCGATAATCGATGTTCAAAATGGATAACTCTGTCTAAGAGTTAGAAGTGATCAAGTGAGCATCAACATCCACCAAGTGATGAAGAACTATTATGTGCAAGAGGATGATGAGTTCAGATAAAGATAGATAGTTGAAGTTGAGGATGTTGCTAATATTGAAGAGATACATGAGATAGAGGATACTGTGAAAGAGGATTCGCAACCAAGGAAGAGATGCTAAAGACCAAGATTGTTGACAAAAAAAGAGAGACTAAATCCACAAAATTTGAGAAAGGATAATAGGTATGGATGATTCATGAACTTCCATTTAGTTCATCAGGATTTAGAAAGAAATGGTGTATCGGTCCAATGGTGATCAAACGAATACTACCATTTGGAAGAATCAAGTTGTTCAGAGAATAAGGACAAGGGACAACTTACGTGGATAGGACACAACTGAGACCATTTATGGACCCCGAAGAGGTACAAAATTTTCAATCATCTATCACATGAGCTGAAGGAGGTAAGGTCGAGCCAATGAAATTAAACATAAGTGCTTCTAGGAGGCAACCCGACTTGTTTTTTTTTTCTTTATTTTTTAATTTTTTAGGCACCCATGCTCTCACTCCAAAAAAAATTCAAATTTCATTTTTATGGCCTATGATTTCACTTGTGTATTTTATTTTTCTAGGACCATTAATGCTGGAGGAAGGAAGAAGCAAGAAAATAGAAGAATAAGCAGTATAGAGATTACACATCATGAAGGGCATTTATACATTGTGAAAGGGTTCAACCAGAACCCGTACATACCATGTTTGAAGCATCATTTGCAAGGGGAGTAAGCATTTCAATTCAGAATTTTTCTACTATATTCCCCACATTTTAATAGTTTTAGAGGTCCAATTTTAAATTGTATGACTTCACTTGAATCATTTTTTACATAAAATGATCTAGGAGACATGAAACTACCTAAGATATTTACAATACCATGAAGTTAAATTTCTTTATCAATAAATTTGAATGAGAAAAATGGAGAAAATAATTAGTAGAGAGAACCATTTGGATTGGATTTTAAAAATCATGATTTAGAGAATCATGTTGATCATTTTAAATGAAATTTTTCTGAGATTTTTCCATGTTTTGAATTTTTGATTTTTTCTTTAATTGATTTAATAATTTGTATGTATTGTCATAAGTGATTGACCAAACCATTCGTCTCATTCCTGAGACATCCACTGAGCTTAATATTTCTCATTCTTTCTATAGTATATTTCTTGAGAAACTCAGGTATGTTTTCTTCTAGAACTTTTTTTCATCTTATCGAAGATATGAATGAACATAATAAGTTTTAAAATGATTAAGGCATTCTCTTTTTATCCCTTATCCTAAGACCCACCTGACCATTATCCTTTTTAAGCCTGTAGAATCCATGCATTACCTTATTAGTAATTAAACCACGTTACAAGCCTATTTTATTTATTCCTACCTTCCTCTAAATGTTTTTCATGATATTTCAAAGACTAAGTGTGGGGAGAAGAACATTTAGGTGTACCAGGACAAACTTTATTGTGGATATTTTGCTGGGGGATTCTTGATATTAGGAAAGTCCTTGACATCTTAAATTGTATTTCATTATTCATCTATCTTTCTAAAATAATGATAATAATAATAAATGGGTTGTATTTTGGAGGATCAAAAATCACCATTTTCCAGACCAATGATTTTGATCATATGTGGTTAGGTGATGGATGTGAGATTTTTCCTAAGCATAGATTTCAAAAAAGAAAAAAAAGAAAAAAATGAGGAAAAAGAGGTTGATTCATTCATTATGCTTACATGTATCGTGGGCCCACTTTGAGTTTTTGGGGTAAGGGAGAAATGAAATTTGTGAAGGAGTCATTCATTGATCTAGTTTTGAATATCATGCAAAGCCAAAACTCCTTTTTGAGCCTTAATTTATTTCATCATTTACCTACCTACCATGAAGCCTCGTAGTCATTTGATCCTCAATGATGAATCCCTCATGATTAATTGTGATTTTGTCTTTACACGGTGGATATGTTAGATGCCTTTAAATCCTATGGTAAGTTACATGTTTATAAGGTATATGATGAATGATATTTATAATTGTACCCTTATGATGAGCGGAAAAAATCAATTGAGGTAGATTTCAAGTGGCATGCATACTGATAATGAATTGAAAAATGAAAATGAATGAATAAAGAAACTCTGATATTTCAAAAGGGGAAAATTAAAATACATGATTTATTTTTTTCTTTGAAAAATGATGTATTGATGAATTTTCTATATGTGATGCATGAAAATTTAATTTTCCATTCGATCAATTACTTTTTTTGAAATTGAATTTAAAGCATTGTAAGGTGAAAATCCTCTATATTATATTGAGATTCCATCCTTGAGGATAAGGTTGAATGCAAGTGTGGAGGGTTTAGATAAGTGTATTTTATGCATACATTTTAGAATGTTTTAATGTATTGATTTTTGGATTTAAATGAATAATGTTGCCAATTTTGGAATGAATTGAGTTTTTTATATTTTATGGTAGGAAACAATGAATCTATATAAAAAGGAGCAAAAAGGGATGTAAATATGAGAAAAAGGACCCTTCATGCCATGAGAGAAGTGAAGCGATGTGAAACAGGATTTTTGAAGATGAAGAGAAGCTGGAAAATGGAAAAACACTATTACACATCGTGTACCACAAGTACACATCGTGACTTCATCAGAGAAGCATGTCACTGCTATAACAAGTCGTGATGAGAAAACACACTGTGAACTGAAAGTACAGGTTGTGTACCTTTAGTACATGACGTGATGGTGGTCAAACTTCAAATTTTTGAGAAAGATTTGTGCAAGATTCTGGCAGCCGTGGAGGTGATGTGGACAAGGTATACATGATGTGTAGTCCAAGTACACATCATATAGGTGGTAAAATTTCCAAAATTGTAGCTGAAATCCACACACGGGTCACAAGGATTCAAAAAACGTGGATCAATATTACACATCATGTACCTTCAGTACATGTTGTGACTAACGATGGGCAGAACCCATTTAGCACCTATAAATAGAGACCTTGGCTGCACCTTTGGAGTATTCCAGAGTTTGAGGAGGATACCAAAGCCTAGAGTGAAGTTACTGCACCTCCCCAAGTTCTTTCTTTATTTTCATTATGTTTTATTTTCTCTCTCCTTTTTATTCTCTCATCACTATGATGAGGGGGTAAACCCATCATGTTCTAGAGTGATGTAGTCAAAGGGGGAAGGTGCATTTGATTTTATCATTTTTATTATTCATGTATTTGGTTTGTTTCAATATCTATTTCAACTTCCAATCCCTTCATTTTTCTTTTATCATGACCGTTAATAATTGAATATAAAAGGAACATTAAAATTGGACAACTGACTACCCTAAGGATGGCATGATCGTTGTCAAATAAAGGGGAAATTTGGTTTAAACATGGTATCGAGACAAACTCGATTCAGCGAAATCCTATATTACCAGGCCAAGGGAAATAGGGGATTGCTATGTTGAGGAGGAGATACCATGAATATTGTATCTTCCTCGTCTAGACTCTAACACCAATCATGAATTAAGCAACACATTTTCTAAAATCCAATTGCACTTGAACCCTGATATTACATTACCCTGTCACACTTGCTAAAGTCTATTTTCAAACCAATCAATCAATCTGTTTCGCACTCGTCATTTCTTTTCTCAAAATCAATCAAATCAATGTTTTATCAACACCTTATAAAAATTAATATTTTGAAGTCCTAATCAAAATAAAATCACTTTATCTGTGGGTTCAACCCCAAACTTCCCTTTACTACATTTTAATTAATTGAGTATCATAGTTTGGGTTTTATAAATTTGTTTTTTGCATAGTAACGTAAGGAACTAACGACACCCTACAGGGATATTAATAACATTATGAAATAAGCATAATATGCATCATACATGAGTTTCCGATAAGAATTTTTCTCACTCTCACTTCCTAAAGTGAATCAATAGGTATTGGGTACACTAGCAACTTAAATTTCCGATATCGTAGTACTTTGTGCAAGCAATTGTACTATTCTTTGGGAACTCACACTAGTAAGAATATTGACTTTGTACGACATTAATCATAGTGTAATTGTGGAATTACTTTCCATTTTCTATAAAAACAAAATCTAGCATATTAGTACTTTTATCATGATTACTGATTAGAAATTATTGATTAATTAGATAAATCATTAAATTTATCCAACTATTTTATTGAACTATAGTATCCCTCGCTATTAGACATGGAATACTCTGTCACTTGAGTATTCTAGTGTAAATTATACCATAAACCTCTCTTTATAGTCTACAAGCTTTGGCTATTACAATACTCAGAGAGTTCAAGGTAGGCGTTTGACTAGAAAACTACATTAACTCATGGCTCCTTGATAGGTTGAGTGAAGTCTCATATTCTAAAATCATAAATATGAATTACTCAATACTTGCCTCTAAAGTTTCAACAAGGTAGATTTGGATACTTCTTTGTTTCCAAATTTAGTTAAGTTCACCCATCACTCTCATAAAAACTCTCTAGTAGTAGGAGGCACCCTCAAATTTGGATGACGAGCAACTTGTACACCTAGTTTTGTTCAAATTTTAGTGATGGAAGGAGTTCATGAATTAATATTTCTTTGAGGGGGTTTTAATATTTTCAATGAATGTAATCATTTTCTATTAATTATGTTCATGTTATGTTGTCGTGATCACAACTGAATATGCATTTAATAGAATACATTCATCATGTATTTATGCATTTTATATTTTTATTATTTTATGTGTTCTTACAAACATGAAAATTCATAAAATAATAAAGAAAACATAAAGGAAATAAATTACATGGATGGTTTTGAGAATCTAATAATGGATGATCCATTTAAATTTAATGGATCAATCATGACCTAGGACTATCATACCTGAGTCGAGTATTGACTTGTGATCAAATTTCACCCTCGCTTCAGTGTTTTCATATCTCATCTAGGATTTCAGCTCATCTTGGCGTAGTCCACATCTTACTTCATCATCATAAAAAAATAAAAGTATACTCGCATGAAAGAGAGAGATTCTCAGGATGCACAATGTATATACATATACTAATGGAAATGCATGACCTTATACATAGTGAATAAAAGGATATGATGCAATAATCATCAATAAAAAATAATTATTATAGACATCACATGCAATTGTAATAAATATTTAATTAAATAAACCCAAACATGGAAGAGAATAGTCATTGCTTAAGACTAGTTGGTATATCAAATAAATGTGTGATAAAATAAAAATGTAATAAATTTAAAGTCAAGGGAAATTAAATAAATTAAATTAATTAATTTAATTAAAATAATTAAATATTTGTTTAGTATGAAAATTAATTTAATTCAATTCTAGAATTAAATTATTTTTCTTAATAATTAAATTATTATTAATTTTTAAAACAAAATTAATAAATTAATTTTGAACTACTTAAAATTATTTTAGGTCCCAAATCCCCCACCGAGGCCCATTGTGGGTCATTCTAAATCCACATAGGCCTATTCTAGGCTATACAAACCTCATTTAGGGCTATTATGGGTCAAGAAGACCCATTGTAGGGAAGTTGTGGGCTAGAAATGCCAATATTGACCTGTTCTGGGTTGGTTAGGACCCGATTTTGCAATGTGTCACCCAATCTATGAAAGGGGGTCCAACCCAGCCATGATAATACTGAAGGAGCTGACCGAAGGGCTCATACCAGTGGAGGCGGGTGGACTAGGGTTCAACTAGAGTGGTGTTGGTGACAACATGAGGCAAACCGAGGGTTCCAAGGTCAAATAGAAGAGTGAGAATTGGGATAGATGATACCAGGGATCACCATGCACAACTTATGACCACTAGAGATAATGGAACAGGTGTGGCAGGGAATTAGGACTGATAGAGAGTGAGCAATGGTTCTCACCGGTGACAGGGAGGTGGCTGGAGGGATTCATGTGTGATGAAGTCCATGATAGTGGCATGTGATTTGGTGGTGTTCAGATCCAAAACAAGTGAGGCACGGCGAGGCTCAATGATGATAGTGGTCGGGCGGTGTGATTCGGTAGGGGAAGAGCCGGTAGGACTAGGTGACGGTGAGGTGAAAAGATCAGCTAGTGGATTGATAGGAGGGAAGGCATGGGCAGGTTGTAATCTGGAGGAGGAGCCCACGGGGAGAGGGGGTGATGGTAGGGTGGCTTCTGATGGAATCCATCTGATTTTTAATTAATTTTTTTAATTGTTTTGATGGACATCCAACCTCACCCCTCCCCATTTTTTGTCGTGGGAAAGACAGTTACGGACCAAAGGAGTGGGGTAATTTAGGATAAGGACCAAATATTTATTAAATACCAAAGGGGGACCTCCGATTATTAGACCGGGTATCCAAATGATGATTATACCCTTAAAAAAATCCCCCCCTCTTACAGCTTCTCTCGCTGCTCCCTATCGCTCTCAACTCACATCGTCACCCTCTCCCTCCTCGTCAATCTCGTGCACTATTCTTAGCTCGCTCCATCACCCTCCCTCCATGCATCTTCTCCGGTATACTGCTCCCACCACGCATCTACTCCCACAAACTTCTCCCAAGCACTACTCCCACCACACATCTATTCTCGTGAACTTCTCTCACCATGCATCTACTCCCATGCAATACTTCCACACACTGCTCCCTCCATGCATCTTCTCCCGAGATCCCCTGAGTCGTCTCCACTTTTAGCAACATTCTATCAGTGTTCCCCTTCTCCCAGCACTAATAAACTATATTTTTTGTAAGTTGAATGCTACATATATTTTGGTTGATTTATTTTGTTAATGGATGTAAATATGAACTGAGAATGAGTTTTAGGATCTTATATTCATTAATTTTGTAGGTTTATTTTTAGAAAATGATGTAAAATTGTTTTCAAGAAGATATTTTTTGTTATTTTCATTTTTATGGAGCACTTGTTGGTGATTCACAAGGAAAAATGCATTCTGAAGGTGGAAGATCGATGGGTAGAGTGCTAATATAAGGAATTTCATTTGATGAAATATCAAGATTGACATCGTCGATTCTTAAGTGTGATGTGTCATCATTAGATTTAAAATACATGTTAAAGTTTGACAATGGAACTTTTTTAGACTTTATAGATGATGAAGGAGTTGAGAATTTGTTCATATTCAATGAGAGTTTTGCTCATGTCTACATTATTTTGAAGTTGGATGAATTCTTGCAATTGACAGTGGATGTAAATCAATGAGTGGATATAGATAAAAGGTAATGACATGTCAAAATTTTTTATATTAATATTTTGTTCACATGTTATGTATTTACATTTGATATTTAATTAGTAGTGTGGAATTAGTTGGTGGGAATTCAGAACAAAGTTTATCAGTCGATGGTGATCTTCAAATGCTACCTTGTGCAATTAATATTGTTACATGTTCGATCCTAGAGTTAAACACTTCAAAGTGGAATGAATTATTGGTGGATTTTGGCCCAATTTTTTCCTTCATCCAAATCATTGAGGGAGATAATTTTCAAGTATAACATTGCACATGGGTTTGACTATGAATATGTTAGGAATAGTCCTCAAAAGATTATTGAAAAATGAAAGTTGAGAGTTGCATGTGGAAGTTAAGAGTATATGGCTTGGGGAACTCAACTCTATTTCTTTCTGTTAAAAATTTTCAAAATACTCATAAGTACTCAACCCAAGATAGACTAGAAATTAGTCACAAATCAAGGGAATCATTAGTGTTATCTATCATTTTTGATGAGGTGAAGTCTAATGTGGAAAAATCTGCCAATGAAATTAAATCTAACTTGTACAAAGACTATGGTATATCACTTACACATCTTCAAGTGTTAAGATACAAGGAAAAAGTAGTTGGTGGAATTTATGGGGTTCCAGAGCAATCATATATGTTAATCACCTAGATATGCAATAGACTAATGGAAGTTTATTTGGAAACAATAGCGAAGTGGGTATCATTAGAAAATGGTAGATTTGAAAGATTATTCATTGTATATGGGGGTTGCATAAATGGTTTCTTATTAGGCGTTCGACCTATGTTGTTTGTGGATCAGTGTCACCTTAGTGCTCCTTACAAAGGCACCTTGTTGGAAGTGTTAGTATATGATGAAGATGAAAACCTTTTTCCATTGGCATGTTCAATTTTGGGGGGTGAAACATATGATTATTAGACATGGTTTTTAAACAACATAAAAGAAATTACAGGTTATACTCAACTGGTTATTGTATCTAATCGACACAATGTAATTACATCTACGGTTAAAATAGTTTTTTGTGGAGATAGACATGCATATTGTTACCATCATGTGAAATAAAATATTATCTCTGAAATTACAAGATTATATAGGGGAATGGAAGAGGAACTAAGGGAAGGGAATTGAAATTATTGGATGTCATTGCTTATTCTTGGTCGGACTATGATTTCAATGTTTATATGAATAATTTGACAAAAATTTGTCCAGAATTTTCAATATGGGTTGAAAAGGATGGTGATGTTGATAGGTGGTCAATGTCTTGATTTCCACACCATCGATGGGATCATATTACAAAGAATTTAGCTGAATCATTCAATGCATGGATTGTGAAAGAGAGAAGACAAAATATATGTGTATTGATTAATGAACATCGTGAGAAATTGAGTAAGAAATTTTTTACCACCAAGGAAGACGTGAAAAAGAGGAGAAATGGAGTTGGTCCCAATGTGGAGGAAAAATTGAAAATGAATGTGTTAAGGGATGAAATTTTGATAGTAGAGAAAAATGGAAATAATTTTTTCTTAGTTAGAACTGGTAATGTGGATATCACTGTACAACTAGGCAATCAGGAATGCACTTGTCAAGCATGGAAAATGAGTGGGATCCCTTGTGCTCATGCATGTGAAGTAATAAGAAAAGAACATAGTAACCTGTATAGATATATAGAATATTGTTATTTACTCAACACCCAACAGAAGCTTTATCTTTGAGTTATGAATTTGGTTGAGATCAATGAAATGCCACATTTGAATGAATTGACATATAATGATTATATGGATGAAACGTTTTTGCAAGCACCGAATACTTCTCGTCCTCCTGATAGAACATCTCGTAATCGTATAGAGTCTTAATTTCAAAATAAGAAGTTGGTAACACACAAAAAAGGTGTAGAAATCCCAATCCAACTTGGTGTGGAAACTTTGAAAGGGTGGTGTTTTTTTTGTATGCTTCCAAATATGTTTCTAAATAAGGGAATGTTAGAGCATACAAGCAGGTAAATGTTAAGAGGAATGAAATATGTTTTTGTTGGAATTTTGGTGTTTAAGTCCCATGAATTCTTTTTAATTTTGGTCATGTGTTACTTACAATAATGTTGAGTTGTGAAAAATCAATGGTGTTTATAATGTAATTAATGCATTATGGAAGATGTATGACATTCTAAGATATTAATCATTTCAATATGTTTATATGGTATAAATTATAGATTTTAACACTGACTTTCCAAGTTTTAACATGGAGTCTCCAGATTATAACAGACCTGCTACAGGTTTTTTTATTTGGTTTTCATGAAAAGTGAAATAAGTCTATGAATTTTACATATAGATTATAACACTTTTTTTACAATTTAATGTGTTTATATATACCAATGAAATGGTGGAAACATATTTTCTACCACCTAATATTTTTCTTCATCATTGTAAAGATGTTGGAGACACACGAGAAGGTGTAAAAATCCCAATCCATGTTTACGTATGTTACCGAATATGTTTTGAAATAAGGGAATGTTAGAGTAGACAAGGATGTAAATGTTAAGAGGAATTAAATATGTTTTTTTGTGGAGTTTTGGTGTTTAAGTCCCATTAATTATTTTTAATTTTGGTCATGTGTTACTTACAATGATGTTGAGCTATGAAAAATTGCTGGTGTTTATAAAGTAATTGATGCATTGTGAAAGATATATGATATTATAACATATTGATAATTTCAACATGTTTAGATGGTATAAATTACAGATTTTAACACTGACTTTCCAGGTTTTAATACAGAGGCTCCAGATTTTAATAGACCTGCTGCAGGTTTTTTTATTTGGTTTTCATGAAAAGTGAAATAACAGTATATGAATTTTACATATATATTGTAACACTTTTTTTAGAGTTGAATGTGTTGATATATACCAATGAAATGGTGGTTTTCTACCACCAAGTAGTTGTCTTTATCATTTTAAATATGTTGGAAACACATAAGAAGGTGTATAAATTTCAATCCAAGTTTATGTATTCTGTCGAATATGTTTTGAAATAAGGGCATGTTAGAGCGGGCAAGGATGTAAATGTTAAGAGAAATGAAATTTTTTTTTTGTGGAGTTTTGGTGTTTAAGTCCCATGAATTATTTTTAATTTTGGTCATGTGTTACTTACAATGATGTTGAGCTATGAAAAATAACTGGTGTTTATAATGTAATTGATGCATTGTGGAAGATGTATGAAATTCTAACATATTAATCATTTCAACATGTTTAGATGGTATAAATTATAGATTTTAACACTGACTTTATAAGTTTTAACATAAAGGCTCCAGATTTTAACAGACCTGCTGCAGTTTTTTTATTTGGTTTTCTTGAAAATTGAAATAACAGTCTATGAATTTTACATATAGATTATAAAAAAAAAATTATAGTTGAATGTGTTGATATATACCAATGAAATTGTGGAAATATATTTGCAGCCACCAAAGAGTTTTCTTCATTATTGTAAAGATGTTGGAAACACACAAGAAGGTGTAGAAATCCCAATCCAAGTTTATGTATGCTACCAAATATTTTTTGAATTAAGGGAATGTTAGGGCGGGAAAGGATATAAATGTTAATAGGAATGAAATAGGTTTTTTTGTGAAGTTTTTTTGTTTATGTCCCATGAATTATTTTTAATTTTGGTCATGTGTTACTTACAATGATGTTGAGATATGAAAAATCACTGGTGTTTATAATGTAATTGATAAATTTTGAAAGATGTATGACATTATAACATCTTAATAATTTCAACATGTTTAGATGGTATAAATTACAGATTTTAACACTGACTTTCTAGGTTTTAACATGGAGGCTCTAGATTTTAATAGACCTGCTACAGTTTTTTATTTGATTTTCATGAAAAGTGAAATAACAGTCTATGAATTTTACATATGGATTGTAACACTTTTTTTAAATTTAAATGTGTTGATATATACCAATCAAATGGTGGAAATGTATTTTCTACCACCGAAGAGTTATCTTCATAATTGTAAAGATGTTGGTGACACATGAGAAGGTGTAGAAATCCCAATCCAAGTTTATGTATTCTCTCAAATATGTTTTGAAATAAGGGAATGTTAGAGCAGAGAAGGATTTAAATGTTAAGATGAATGAAATATGTTTTTGTGGAGTTTTGGTGTTCAATTCCCATGAATTATTTTTAATTTTGGTCATGTGTTACTTGCAATGATGTTGAACTATAAAAAATCACCGGTGTTTATAATGTAGTTTATGCATTGTGGAAGGTGTATGAAATTATAACATATTAATCATTTAAACATGTTTAGATGGTATAAATTATAGATTTTAACACTGACTTTCTAGGTTTTACACGAAGGCTCTAGATTTTAACAGACCTACTGTAGGTCTTTTTATTTGGTTTTCATGAAAAGTAAAATAACAATATAAATTTTATATAACACACTTCATTATTGTAAAGAAATTGATGACACTGTAGATTAAATATTCCATCGACAATAAGATTGAGTATGTCATTGATTCAACAAATAAAGTCACAATAGAACCAAACCAAACTCCCACCAACATCAACCAAACTCCAGAAACTCAATAATAGTTTTCTTTACAACCATTTACCCCATAAATTATGTTTTTAACTGGAAAACTCCTCCAAAAACATTTTCATCCTTGCATTGCACCCATGATTCACCAACCACCATAGTAAATCAACTCTTTTCATTTGAAGATGAATCTATAAACATATAATGCAAAACTTTCTATATATTAAGGACAAAAAAATATATAAATAAGTGTAAAATAATTACATGAGTATAGTATTTCATATTCTTCATGTTGTACCATTATTTCAAGTATCTGATCAAGTAAATGCCACAATCATTACTGAAAAATAAACACACCCATTAGATAACATAAATACAATTAGAAAATAAAGTAGTGAGTAATTTTTTCTACCAATTAGACTGCAGCTGAATAGATTCATAAACAACTTCAAATTTAAATGGGAAAGAAAATTCTCATCATGAAAGACGTAAAAACATGTCCACAAGATAGTCACCCTATATGAAAGTCTAAAGATATAATAAATTAGTACTTTCTAAATCAGTAACTATGTTTGTTAATTAAAAACCAAATGATGACAAAGGGAAACTTAAGTACCAGCAATGCAGAAAATTTTTTCTATTGTTTATCAATGTAAGTAGTGACAAAGGAGTCTAGAACATGTAATTTATTTGTATTTAAGTCATCATAATAGAAAAAATGATGAAAATTCATCAATGTTGGGAAAAAAACAAGTCAGCAGTTTGCTATGTTGTGTCTAACAACATTAGGCATCACATAAATCAAAACATCAGCAACTTTCCACTCTTCCTTGCATGAAATAATCTTATCCTACAATAGTAGATTATCACAAAATATAAAACATAATAAAAAAGTTTTTTTGTACATCAATATATGCCTAAAATAAGTACCATGAATAATGGATCAAAGATGTGTCTAGTCACTGTTCCGAATGATTTTTGATTATTCACTAGAGTTCTTCCAATCATGGTCACCATATATGATTCCAACATTGTTATTTATATGAAACTGATTATTTATCATAAAATATTTGATTATAAAGGAAGAATTTACTAACCTTGTTGTTGAAACATTCCATAGGACCCAAAAAACCACACTCATGTGTAGTCAAATAGTAATTATGCATCTCAACAACAAATATGCATTTAAATCTCAGCCCATAAGTACATGAAATACATTTCAATAGAGTACCATTATTCAACATATAAATACAAGTATATCCTACCACTCTTTTCTTCCTCGCATCCTTCCTGAGGTGCACAACTCATAAACCCTCCTTTTAAGGTCGGCTCTGCCTTTGACAGGCTATTTCACATAGGGTGACCATTTTTTATTCTTTTTTCATTATGATCTACTAGGATCTGTCCCAATAGATGGGTCTCTCAATTTTGGTTCAAACACACCTTTACATGGTTCCTCATCATCATCCACTACCCCCCCCCCCCATCACTTTCTTCATCTTCCTATAACAAATTTTCCTCCTATTCATCTTCCCCCACCTCCTCGGTTTTATCTACCCCATTCACTTCCTCTTTGAAGACCTATGTATGCTCCTCTGACTCTCCATAAGAGTCTATTTATTCATCAAAGATTGTATCAAATCTATCCACTTGAGTAGTAGAGCCTCCAGATAACAAAATTTCCTTGAAATTGAAGGAGTTCATGCAGGTGCGCATTGACACCTTTCATATATCCGTCATAAAAACCTTGATATAATATAATATATAATGGAGATAAATGTTAGTAACAAACAACAAAAATGAAGAATTAAAAGTATTTAACAAAAATCTAGTAGAAATTAATACATAAATTCTTGATTTTAACACTCAGGATCCGGTTTAAAAATGAAAACTGATACTTTCATCATATTTTCATAAAAAAATAAAATGAAAACATTTATTTAAACTCACATCAGAGCACCCATTAACCCTTTATTAAAATAACCACTTTATGTATCCATAAACATCATTCCATAAAACCATTCAATAATAACATAAACCTTCATAAGGGGCATAACAATTAGGGTATAAGAAAAATGATATATAGTTTATTCAATGCCATAATGGTCTTAAATTATTTGAAAACATCAATAAAATTATGATATCCTTTATTTTTTAAATGATAATAAAACATAATAAATCATTTCATAAAAATAACTTTGGTTATTTCTTGATAAAAATATCATTGAAATTTCTTCCAATACCTAGTGTTTATGGAAGTGTGAGGATACTTATATAAAAAAATTACATGAAAACTCCTTTGGGAATTTGTAAAAAACACAATGAAAACATGATGGCATCAAAAAGGAATAATATAAAGCATTTAACAACAATATAATAGAAACTAACACAGAACTTCCAGATTATAACACTCATCCTCTAGTTTTTGACATTATCCATTAATAAATGAAAACTAACACTTTCAAGGGACCATTTCAATGTAGGTACCACTAAAACCCCACATGGTAACTCTCTATTTTCAAGTTTTTACCACTATGATTACACATCTAACAACATGGCCATTTCTGAATAGGATTACAAGGAATTAAACATTAACCTACCAAAAATTAACACTGATCTTCCAAAAATTAACATTCAACATCCAAGTTTTAACATTCAGCATCCACATGTTATCTTTAACAATGGGAGATTCAAACATAAAGCCTTTTAATTTAACAGACCAGATACTAACACTAAAATAAAAATGTTTAACACTCTCATTCCATGTTTAAACATTAAAAACCAACAAAATAAGAACATAACGGCATCAAAAAGAAACAATATAAATAATTTAACAATAATCTAATTAAAACTAACACAGACCTTCCACATTATAACACTCATCCTTTGGTTTTTGACACTATCCATTAATAAAAGAAAACTGACACTTTCAAGGGAGCATTTCAATGTAGGTGCCACTAAAACTCCACATGGTAACTCTTTATTTTCAGGTTTTTACCACTATGATTACACATATAAATACATGACCATTTCTAAAGAGGATTACAAGGAATTTAACATTAACCTACCCAAAATTAACACTTATCTACTAGAAATTACCATTCAACATCTAGGTTTCAACATCCGGCATCCACATGTTATCTTTAATAGTGGTAGATTCAAACATGAAGCCTTTTAATTTAACAGATCAGATACTAACACTAAAATAAAAATGTTCAACACTCCCATTCAATGTTTTAACATTGAAAACCAACAAAATAAGAACATAATGACATCAAAAAGAAACAATATAAATCATTTAACAAAAATATAACAGAAATTAACATAGACCTTCCAGATTATAACACTCATCCTCTGGTTTTTGACATTATCCATTAATAAATGAAAACTAACACTTTCAAGGGACCATTTCAATGTAGATACCACTAAAACCCCACATGGTAACTCCCTATTTTCAGGTTTTTACCACTATGATTACACATATAACCACATGGACATTTATAAAGAGGATTACAAGGCATTTAACATTAACCTACCAAAAAATAACACTGATCTACCAGAAATTAACATTTAGAATCTAGGTTTTAACATTTGACATCCACATGTTATCTTTAATAGTGGGAGATCCAAACAGGAAGCCTTTTAATTTAATAGCCCAGATACTAACACTAAAATAAAAATGTTTAACACTCTCATTCCATGTTTTATACTTGAAAAACAACAAAATAAGAACATAATGGCATAAAAAAGGAACAATATAAAGCATTTAACAATAATCTAATAGAAACTAACACAAACCTTTGAGATTATAACACCCATCCTCTGGTTTTTGACACTATCCATTAATAAATTAAAACTAACACTTTCAAGGGACCATTTGAATGTAGGTACCACTAAAACTCCACATGGTAAATCTCTATTTTTAGGTTTTTACCGCTATGATTATACATCTAACCACATGGCCATTTCTAAATACGATTAAGGAATTTAACATTAACCTACTAAAAATCAACACTGATCTACCATAAATTAACATTCAGCATCCGGGTTTTAACATTTAGCATCCACATGTTATCTTTAACAGTGGGAGATTCAAATAAGAAGACTTTTAATTTAACATCCTAGATACTAACAATAAAATAAAAATGTTTAACACTCTCATTCCATGTTTTAACATTGAAAACCAACAAAATAAGAACATAACGGCATCAAAAAAGAAAAATATAAAGCATTTAACAACAATATAACAGAAACTAACACAAACCTTCCATATTATAGCACTCATCCTTTGGTTTCTGACACTATACATTAATAAATGAAAACTATCACTTTCAAGGGACCATTTCAATGTAGGTACAACTAAAACCCCATATAGTAACTCTCTATTTTCAAGTTTTTACCACTATGATTACACATCTAAACACATTTTGACATCAATCATGAACAAGTTAACATAAAAACCATATTTTAACACTTCAATTTCAAGTTTTTACATGATTCTTTTTAAAGGAATCTTTCAAAAATATAGAGATGAGGATGATGTATTTATTGGATGGGTGAACAAAGCCTGATCAGGTAGCCCACTCCTTGATGAAGTAGGAGGTTCATATAAGATGCCTATTTTGATTGTTTTCCCAACTTCACTCGCCTTTGAATATTATCTTCATTCCAAAATTTCAAAACATTATCACTACATACATTAAGAACTTATTCAATGGGGAAGTGGATGAAGAAAAATAGCTATAATTCAATGTCAAAATGTTATTATTAGTAAAATAAATTTACTAACTAATAAAAAAATCACACATGGTTAAACATTTTTAGAACTACCAATAAGACAACCAGGAAACCACAAACATGCTTCTTTGGTTGTCCTTTTTGAATTGACTTATTTTAGGTATTTACTTCTCTAACAAGCTCCATCAAAACCAACTCGTACCAATCCCATTATCTAATATTTTTTTGACAATGACACAACATCCTAATATTTCTTACATTTACAAAAAAAATTGGAGCTGGGATTTAACAATGTCCCCAAGGTAAACAACATAAAGACTGTCAAAAACTCCTTTCCAACCAAGCCTTAAAAAATCATCTCCTTGCAGTTAACTTTTTTCCCATATAATGCCTCTTTATTTCTTTATATTCATCATTGTCCCTTTCAAGACAAAAAAAAAATTCCTCCTGAAGGAATGCCTAACATGTAATTAACATATTCCACAATAATCATCATTTCCTTTCCTCTAAATTCCATCATACATGGTGGAGGATCAAAGGCATCTACAAGATTGTCACATATTTCTCTCAGCAAGTGTTGAAAGTTAAATTCCAACAATGTACCAAATCCCACTTTTATGACCAATTGTTTTTTCTTCTCATGGCTAACAACAAAATCAACAACATCTTTAAATATATTTAGAGAACATATATATTTTATAATAGTTTGGGGTCTATCCTTTTGACCCACTGAAGCATCATTTTCATCATTTTCCATGTCATTATACTTATTATTTTGATGCTTTTAAAGTTTTTACCAAGAATCTATTATGTCAGAATTTACAACCCTATAATTTTTATACACGCCTTTATTTTTATTAAAAAAATTCATGCACATTATAAAAGAAAATAAAATTCATTCACAACCTTAATATAACATGATTTTTTAGAACAAATTAAAACATACCAAAAATAAAATCATACCTAAATTTTCTCAATCCTGATGATCATTTTCTCTTCATTGCATGACCTAGAACTTATTCCAAGGAAAAAAATAGTAAAACAATTATCAAAGATGTATTGAATGAGGGCAATGATATGGAAGGAAAAAAAATTAGGAGGAGGACATCAATATCTCACATAAAAGACAATGGCGGGAGGAGGTACATATAAGGAGGAGGCAACAAATGGCTAGGGTTTTCCCAAGAGTTGGGTGACATTCCACGAGTAGAGATTATTGCACGATAATGAACGGTGACGACACAGTAGACACGTTGGAGTGGAGGGAGATGGAGCGTGGTGGTGGAGGACGATGATGTGGGAGTTGTGGGGGATGACTATGCAGGAAGAGGCCATGGAGGGTTACAGTTTTTGGGAGAGGACGACAACACCGCAGGAGATGAGGGAGACATCACAACTGTGAAGTATGAGGGTGGTGGAATGGAGGAGGCAACGTCAAACTAGGGTTTTTTGGAGAGAGGATCGACGAGAAGGGAGAGGGCGACGATGCGAGTTGAGCACGACGGGGAGAAGCAGGAGCAGCCATAAGTAGGGGGAAAATTTTAAGGGTATAATTGTCATTTGGATACCTATTCTAATAATCGGAGGTCCCCCTTTGGTATTTCCTCAATATTTGGTCCTTAACCTAAATTAAACCTCTCCTTTGGTCTGTAACTATCATTCCCCCTTTTTTATTTTTGAATTTTCAGAAGTCTACATGTAGGATTTTAATTTCTTTTTTTCCAACGATCACCCAATTTTCTCAAATCCAAAGAATATCCTTTTATATTTTGTTTGTTTTTGAAAAATCTTCCACATGAAGAATATATCAAACCACTTTTTTGAAAAATCTTCCATGGGAAGCATACAACTCACCTGAAAAAAAATATTCCACCCAAAACCTAACAGGAACTCAAACACCAAAAAATAAAATCACAAAAGATATATATTTATATTGTTCTTTAAATTTTAATCCGTAGCAGCAGCGTGTTCGATCCATATTAAAAATTTCAGATGAAGATAACTTAGCCATATGGAATTGGATTTATGTGTAGTCTATTCTATTGAGACTAAATTAAAACCCTCTACTTAATTTAAAGAAAATTAATTTTGTATTGGATCATAAAATTTACACAATAATTATGATATCAAATGATGGTACTAAGGTGCACAATGGAAGCCAGTGAGTCAAGTATTTAAAGTAATTTAATCACCAGAGTGATTCGTCTCTGATGATCTAAGCCCCGATGGAGGTCCAAGGATCTAGCATGAATATTTAAAGGCAAAAAAATTAAATAAGCAAGTACCTCATTTAAATCAACTATGTTTTCTTCTATCGCACATTTCTAAAGATCATTTCTTGAAGTATATGAGTTTTAACCCCTGAATATAATCTAGACATGATTCGCGGGTGCTATAATGGAGCTCTGACAGTTCTTTCTATGTTATGACGATCACCATGATCTCATCCCTTTGATTCATGAATAAGATTGAATATTATAAGATTGGACTGGAGATATCTCTATCTTGGATGTGGGAAGGAAGATATAGGAGCTCTCAAATTCATGGGTATCAATAATTCCCATGAAAAATTCATCTCCATATTATATAGTGAAAGGTAATTGCCCAAAAAGGGTTCCCAACCCATGTATAAGTTATGCCTGCTAAATAAATAAAAAACGATGTGTTATGACGAACTAACTGTATCATAATGTCATTTATGTTGTTATCACATACTTGTAATATATATATATATATACATTAAATATATTACATGATAAAACTAAGTCATTAATACAACTCATAATTCCCGCAATATTAAATGAACCTTGAATATTAAACCTATATTCATTTGTATAATATTTTCCATGTATTTACTTAAATACTTGTAAATAATTTTAATAAATTAATTCAACTCAATTATTCTATACTTGAATAAAAATGAATCTATTTATTCATCGGTGATTGTTAATACTTGTACAACACTCAAACCTCATGGTGGGACCCACCATGTCCTGTACACCTATTCACCAGAATAGGGCAGACTCTTGAATATGCTATTGTGTGTGACCCTCTAGACCCTTATCTGGATAACAGTGAATACCGTTTATAGATCAAGAGAAAATTCTAGAAACTCATCAAGGATTCTAAGAAGATAAAGAATATTCATATTAATGACAACCATCCTACGAGCATGCATAATGTAATATAATATTTTTTCATGTGATATATCATAAAGAGGGATACACAGCTTGTGACCTCATTCATTATAACTTTTTTTATTTGTTTATCTAACTAGAAAGATTTACCTTTGACTATCATGCCCATATATTTAATCAAAGTAATACCATCCTGATCAACTAGGCATGAGATATCACTTTCTTAACTCAAAATAAACAAATTCTATTTTGACCATTCAACCAATTCCATACCACCAAAGACGCGCCTAACACAAGATACCTCTTCATTAATTAAATGTCATGGTTTTTTCCTTATATCAAAGTATGCGATAAAATGGCACAGATTGATAATGATCTCAATCTAGGAGACCAATGCATATGTTCATATATAGGAACAACCACTGAAACCTGAAACATGTGGTGTTCTTATTGGCTAGTATGTCCTTATGGTATCACCTACCAAAGATCACCAAGTATATACTTCATGAGAAGAAGTCTCAATGATTATGAGCCCACAACACCTGATAGTTTGACATCAACTATGTTCAGTCAGTATGATGTATCTAAACCATATGACATATGTTTAAAATTAATTTCATATTATCTCAATATTCTCATTATATCGTGATAATTGCTATAACCTTTTGGTATGAAAAATAATCTATGGAAATTACTATTTAAATAGTGTATGAAGAAATATCAACACTATTATGGTAAGTGTACATAATTAATAACTCATTGTATAAATGATATGGTAGTTGAAAATTACTGATAAAGTTGAATATAGGGCACCCAATTTTACAACAACATCCTCACCACTACTGGGTAATCTCCAATGCAAACCTATATCATCACTGGGTAATCTCCAACACCAACCCATATCATCACTGGGTAATCTCCAAAACCTACCTGTATCATCACAGTTAAAGGAAGAGTAGGGAAGAGGGGGTATTTAGCCATCTATATCACTGCCAACCTAGATATTAGGGGAAATGACCCAAAACCCAAAACATTTGGGTGTTGGTAAGGTTATCCAACTCAAGTGTGGTGAATATAGAAATAACATAAAAATACATGATGGATAGATAACACACAATACCCAACCTATTGGTTCACATAGATTGAACTAGTATACGTGAAATCACCACCACCATACCAAACAACATCTGTCACAACCACTGCCACCACTAAATTAATCGCACCACACAACCACCACACATATCAACACATTCCAACTTTCAATTACATGTTCTACCATTTTTCAGATTTAATGAGTTTCCAATAACTCATATTTACTAATCCATTTCATTCACATTTACACAACCCATTTTTTTATCATTCAATTCACTTAATCCACTAACCACACATCAATTTCAGCCCATTATTATTCATTTATAAACCCATATCATTTCATTTATCATTACAATTTATTCCATTTCCAATTGGTCAACCAACATAACCACACCATAGAAAAGATCGCCCATCTCACATCAACCATCACAAAAACAACACATCATCTAATCCATCCACCTTTCTCAACCACCACACATCACTACCACCACACAACACAACCACCACACATCACTACCATCACACAACCTCCCACATTGCATCCCATTCCAACCAACCATCGCATCATGGCCCCACAAATTTCAAAACTCAGCCGATCAACACTATCACCACATGAAAACCCACATCACACAAGAAAATAAAACAATAAAAACCATACATAACTTCACATTTTTTATACAAAAATTTAGGTTTAAGGGATTACATTACTTTAATTCATTATTTAGCATGGTTATTACCACAAAAATTCTATATTTTCATGGGAAACCTATTCATTAGTCATATATAAGTTCTTATCCATTTATTCATAGTTTGATCAAACAATCGACATAGTAAGGATCTCATATACATATCAACTACAACACAAGAAAGGTTCCCAGTAGCTATGATTTTCAGAAATGATTACAAGAATTCATAAACTCATTAGTAATATCATCAAAGTATTAAAACATGCAATTTATCCCAATTCCCATCAATTTAAAATTAATAAAATCCATTATATATATTAATACAACCTTTATTATCCACACAATGAAAGGAAAAAAGAATGAAATCCTCACATATGAACATAAATAGGGAGAGAATGAGAATCCCTAGCTTCAAAATAGAAATTTGATTTACCGTGCATAATAGGGTGAAGAAGAAACAACCTCAAAACCACAGCTATTCCAGGAAACCTTAGATCAACCTAAACTACACTAAGGGATCATAAAATTTTTATCCCAAACTCACCCAGATCAAAACATCATCACTGTTGTGAATCATTGAAATAATAATGAAAGGAGATGGGAGAACCTAACTCATATTGTCAACGGTCAACCTCCATAAATCCAAGGATCAAAGTAGGAGGAAAGGGGTTGGAAGATCCTCTAAAAACACCTAGGGTTCAACCAAGGTTTGAGGTAAATGAGTGAAGAAAAAAAATGGGTGAGCTATGATATTCATAAACAATATGGAACTCACTATATTTATGTCATAAATCACATATTCACATCATGAGTTTTGTGAGGCCCTCCATTTTAATCTGTGAATCTAGTTCAATTCATGAAATCCTTAGACTCGAACCTCAACAAACATCCACTAATTTTCATGGTAGCTTAACTATGATTTAATTCACATCATGAATTTTCCTCTCAAGTCACGATTTTATTAGAAATAGAACCCCTATACCAAACTCAAATCATGAATCTCCTCCTATTCATGAATAAACCTTTTATCATGTGAATACATATTAACATCATCAACTACTTTCTATAGTAGAATTGCATCTCAAAACTCTGTTTAACCCTCCTCAAGCATCCTCTGAACACCTCCAACTTACAAACAAGAAATATAATAGGACAATAAGGCACAAACCATTACATCTAATCGATAGTTCATGGTACTAATTTTAGACATATATTAATGTGAAAAAAACTTTTTTATTCTATCTCTAAAATTGATATCATCAATTGTTGTAGGATAAAATTACATTATGCAAAGAGGAATGGAAAGTGATTGATTTTTTACTATATTTCATGCTATTGTTGGGTATAACAGAGAAGATCAATGACTTTTTTCCTTATGTTTCTGAATTTTCACTGGTTTATCTATTGTACAAACTTAACAATAGAGACACTATATATTCTTAACTCTCTTGTTTTAAAATCCATGGATATTGATAAGTAAAAATTCTCTGCCTTGATGGTACTTCATCCGACCATACTCTTCATTTTATTTTTTGGTTAACAAAACTAGTTAGTGTTTTAGATAGTTTAGATTTATTTTTTCTATTGAATTTCATATAGATTGATTGCCTTGTGACTATCCCATGACATCTTCCATGATGATTTTGACCATTTTTATCCAAATTTAAAGTTGTGTATGAATCTGTTCAGTTGAAATCTAATTGGTAAAATATGTTAAGGACTACTATTTTTTTCTAAATCTATTATTTTTATCTAATGGGGTTTCTTTTTATTATTTCTCATTCATGAATGTGGAATTCACTTGATCAGATACCTTAAATAGTGATAAACCATGATGGATATTACTAATTATATTGATTTATGTATTTTAGACTATATATTTGTTGGTATACCTATTATTTATAATTTTTTTCATTATCTGTTTGAAGATTATACTTAAAAAGAAAATGGTTGACTTTATATGGTGGTTAGTGAACTATAAATTCAATGTGAGGAGTTAATTTTTTTTGAGGTGCAATCTAGATAAAGATATGCTTTAAGGAAACTATATATTGATATGAAAATTGAGACTAATTTGATGAGTGTGGAAAAACTATGTATTGGAGTTTGAAATTATGACTGTTGGGAATAGTGTTTTATCGATAAAATGGATTCATAGATTTATATAAGAATAAATAATTATAAAATAAAATGATATGCTTAGTGGATTTTAAAAAATATCCAAAAAAATAAAATGTAAAAAATCAATGTTAAAATCTTGAAGATCATTATTAAACTCTAGAATATCAGTGTTAAAATTTGGAAATTTTGTTGTCTAAAATTCATGAATTGGTTCAAATGTTGGAATTTCATACATCTTCCACACAACATTGTAATCGATGAAAAATTAATAGATGAAAAAAATAGGATTTAAGTTGAACTATCCTACATTTTAGTCATCATAAAAAAAAAATTATCACCCTATCATATATACCACATCAACTCAGATTTGGATTTTCAAACCACTTTTGTGTGTGCCCAACTTGCTTACAATGTGAACAATGACACATCTTCTTATTCTAAAATTGAGACTTATTATGATTTTGGTATGGTATATTGAAAATGTTACTTTTATAAATAAAATCATTTTAATTATTAAAGAACACAATTTTACATTGTACATTCATGGAAAATGGAATTCCAAAATAAAATGATATTCTTAATGGTATTTTCACAAAAAATCAAACACTAAAAATATAGAATAACAATGTTAAAATCTGGAAGATCGATTTTAAAATCTTGAGGATCTTTTTTAAAATATTGAAAAACATTATTAAAATCTAGAAGATCAGTGTTAAGATCTAGAAATAATGTTATCTAAAATTCATGACTTAGTTTAAATGTTGGAATCTCATATATATTCCATAAAAATGAATGGTACAATGAATGGGTATTAAAAATAATAAGTTATGACATACATATTATTTAATATGAAATAATGAGATTATCCAAGATAGTGTTTTAAAAAATAATTTTGCACTAAAATTTCGTGGAATATAGAAATATAAAACAAGATAAAATGATCAATGCACTTTTCACAATAAAAATTAGAAAAATAATGTTTTAACGTGGACGATATGAGTTAAAACCTGGAAGATTAGTGTTAAATTTTTTAAATTATGCCATATAAAATTAAGGACTTGGTTTAAATGTTGGAATCTCATACATATCTCATGCATCATTATAATTAATTCAAAATTTCCACAATACAACCAAATTCAAAGGAGAAAAATGTTATTATCAATATTACAAAGTTTAATTTGTTTGTTAGGTGCTTAGTTTTATATAATAATTTGTCTCATTTTTAGTTGAATGATTATATCCATAGGGAAATAATATAAGGAGAGTAATAGAATTTTTAACACTAGTATTTCAAATTGGAAAAACCAAAACAAACTAAAATAAACAGCTTCTAATTATACTGATTAGTTAAACAAGTATAATGAAACTAAGAAAAAAATAACACTTTTGTTTCACAATATTAATGTTTAAATTTATTATGATTTAAATATTTTTTCATCATTTCTCAGTGGTAAAATATGGAACAATAGTATTTAAATGTGGATGATCTGTTTTAAAATATAGAAGACCACTATAAACAATTGGATATTTCATTATTTTAAATTAATGACTTGGTTTAAATGTAAAAATTTCATTCATTTTTTTTAATTTATCAATGAATTTATAAAAAATAGTAAATAATCACATCTCATCATCATTGTAAGTAACATAAAATCAAAGGAAACTAAATTTAATATGATTTAAATTATATAATATCACATTTCAACCAAAAAAAATAAAAAATTACACCCACTCATAGCTTCTATATTAAGTTGGATTTGGATTTCTTCACCTTTTCATGTGTTTCTGACTTATTTACAATGATAATGGTGATACATCTTCTTATTTTGAAATTGATACTCAATAAGATTCTGTGGTGATCTACCAAGAGGATGAGAAGTTTTCAATGGATTCAAAAAAGTTTGTTTCACATAAAAATTATATGTCAATGCATTAAACTGTAGAATATAACTTTTTTCAACCACATTCATAAATCCAAGATAAATATTTTCTTAGTTGATTAGAAGGTGATAATTTTCCATAAATTTGTAGAAGTTATTATGTACTTTTCTTATTGTTTCACATGAATGAGTATAAGGAATCCCATTCATTTTCTATGATTGACAAGTTTATTCCCAATAACATAGTTGTAAACTTATATCCACATTACTGGTTAGAACTAAGATCATATTATGTCCATATTTTTGTGTTATCATAGTTTCAATGCCCAACACATCCACCTTTAATTTTTCCTCAACATTGGAACCAACTCCATTTCTCCCCCTTTTTAGGTCTTCCTTAGTAGAAAAAAATATTACTTAATTTCTCATAATGTTTATTAATCAACACAAAAATATTATGTCTCCTATCCTTGAAAATCTATGCATTGAATGATTTGGATAAATTGTTTGTGACATGCTTCCATTGGCAATTTAGAAATTATTACATTTACCACTTATAAACATCACCATCATTTTCAACCCACATTTCCAATTCTGGATAAAATATTCTCAAATTATCCATAGCAATATCAAAATCATAGTCCAACTGAGAATAAGAAACAACATCCAATAATTTCAATGCCTCTTCCTCAGTTCATTGTCCTATTACCCTATATAATTTTATGATTTCAGAGATAAAATTTTATTTCACATGAAAATAAAAATATAAATTTTTTTTCTCTCCTAAAAACCATTCTAACAAAATCGACAATCACATTATATCAGTCAGATATAATAACTAGTTGAATAGAGCCTGTAATTTCTTTTATGTTGTTTAAAAACCATGTCCAATCATCATGTGTGTCCCCCCTAACAATTAAAAATTACAATGGGAATAGGTTTTCATTTGAATTATATGTTGCTTCTTCCAAAAAAAATACCTTTATAAGGACCATGAAGGTTAAAACTATCCACATACAACACGGTTTGAGCACCTGATAAGAAACTATTGAATCAATAATGATATACAATGAATGATCTTTCAAATATTCCATTTTCTAAAGCTATATAGTTAGATATTGTTTATAGATCTATTTATATTAATCTATTTAATATCCAAGGAAATAAAATATATGGTTTCTCTTAAACCCTATATATTTTCCTCAATAAATTTTCCTTGGCTCTTAGCGCTTGATGGTATGCAATGGATACAACTTAGTATCTGTACAAGTCAACTTTAATCTTGTTGAAAGATTTTTCTACATTAAAACTCAACCCATCACAAATGATATATTAAATTAATAATTCCATTGGTTTTTGATAAAATATTAGTCTATATTGATCTGAGTTCATGTGAGCATTTTGAAAATATTTCACATAGATAAATGGAGTTGAATTCCGCAACCCATGTTCCATTAACTTCTATGAAAAAATATCAATTTTGCATTTAAAAATAATATTTTATGGGTTATTATTTAAAAATTCATAGTTAAACCTGTGTGCAATTATATACTTGAAGATTGTCTCCCTTGATGCTTTGATTGAAGGAAAAATTTGGCCAAAATCTACTAACAATTCATTCCACTTTATAGCAGTTAACTCTGGCATCGAACATGGAACTTCAGTAATTACATAAGGTAAAATTTGAGCATAAACATTAGATGATAAACTTTCTTTTGAATTTACACAAACTACTTCCACCCTATAATTCAAATATCAAATGTAAATTCATTAAGAACATGTGAAAAATATTAATATAAACAATTTTTACACGTCATTACCTTTGTTCAACATCCACTATCAAATGTAATCCTTCATATGACTTCAAAATAATGTAATGTGATAAAAAAATTACATTTAAAGTGAATAATTTCTTAACCCCCACCCCCCCCCCCATCACCTATAAAGTCTAAAACTATACCAGTGCCAAACTTTAAAGTGTATTTTAGCTCTAATAACAACACACCACACTTAATAATCGATGATACCAATCTTAATATTCCATCAAATGAAATTCCTTATTTTAACACTCGACCCATTGATATTCCACCATCACAATGCATTTTTTTATATGAATCATTGAAAATAACTCCATCAAAATGAAAATAATAGATCTTTTATTTTTTAGAATCCGTCAAATTGTATCATTCAGCCTACAACATTAATGAATATATGACATTAAAACTCATTTTCAGTTCATATTAACATCAATTAACAAACAAAATGTAAAAATATATAAGGTAAATACAATTTATAGAAAAAGTTATCTTAGATAATACTAGTGAAATGGGGGGAATGACTTATGAAAAATTTCTCCATGTCTATGTGGAAAAAGGAGGTGCTGAGAGAATTGAGAGATCAATACGCTATTCCTAGGAGACTAAGTAATAGCGGGGGGGTCTTGTGAGGGAGTAGACTATGGGATGAGGATCACTCAATATAGTGGGAATTCATCCACATAATAGTACAATGATGATAGAAAGTGTACAAGTGAGGAGATATCTGGTATAAAGAGAGTGTTAGAGGAGGGAATGATTGTATGGTGAGATATTGAGAGGAGTGTGATGGTAGGAAAGCATGAAAGAGGGAAGATGATGGGAAGTTGTCCACCAAGAGGAGGTTGATGGCAGGAATTCATCTGCTAGAGAGGAGGGACATAATAGAAATGAATGAGAGAGGAGAGATTGGATTTTCTATGGTCTATAGCTAGAAATTTAGAGGGGTATATGATTCATTTATTCCTTATCCATAAATATTGATGGTCCTTTATTAGATTTTTTTTTAATTTTGGGTCCTTAAGTGGAATTATATACCTCTTTTGGTCATTTGATGTCATTCCCATTAAAATTTTAACTTTATTTTCCATATCATCTAGAAATAGTTTTATTGAGGGACCCACAAGAAAACTATAATTTGATTAAATTATTTTTTATAGTGATTCTGACTCCAAAGACAATTCAATTCATTTATTTCATTAACACCATGTCAAAGTCCAACACTACCTTAATTTTATTACTAGATCAAAATAAATCATAAATATAATTATATTTGTAAATTAATTGAGTTGAAAATATAACAAAGTATATTTTTAAAATGGTTTACAAATTCATTGTGATTTTCAAATTTAAGGTAATTTTACTTAATTAATTTTTTCATAGGATCATTGAAGGCCATTTTTATTATTTTAAATTTAATAATGCAAGATAACATAATTTGGACATACTTAATAATCAAAAACACCAGTTTTAGTGAGCATACATTCACACGTTACTTAGTTAGGTTCATATCTGGGGTTATATGCTTCATGCACCCACATTCAGAGAATCATCTAAGCCCATGAGGCTTGGAATCAATGGTCTGATCTCCCTTGCTCCCATGCACTCCCTCCCTTCCTCCATGTACGTGTTTTCAGATTACTCATGAATATATCTTATGCAGTTAGATGCTTATGAGTGCTACAACTACAAGTTTATATTATACCAGAACCCTTTGGTTGAAGACTATATCATCAAGGCATATAGAGAAGATCGTTTCTCTTACATCTATGAATACTTAACACTATGTTTGGTCATGTTTTAGTAAAAGAAAATAAATGATTTCCTAATTCATAAAATAAAATAAAATAAAATAAATGGTTTTATTTCTCTTCATTTTTTTGGATGAAAAATTTAGTAAAAGAAAATAAATGATTTTAATTTATCTCCATCTTGTTTAGTGATAATTTTTAAAATAAAATAAAAGAAATGTTTTGAAAATATGAAAAAAATAACCCTTATTAAAAAATATAGTTTTCCAATACTTATTTATTCCAAATAAAAAAATATATATTATAGTTTTAAATTCTATCTTTTATTTTTAAATGAATATATATATTTATTATAAATATATATATATATATATTTTAAATATTCATATAATTATACATATATGTAAATTTATTTATTTATAAATAATTATATAAATATGTATTAATAATATATATATTTGTAAAATAAATTTATAATTATATATATATATTAATATATTAAATATATATTAAAAATATATTTATATAAAAATATTTAATTATAAATAAATATATATAATTTTTTAAAAAAATTATATAATTATATATATATATATATATATTAAATTTAAAATTATCAATCCAGGCAGATTCAGGTAATATTTTTTAAAAATATAATTTCTCGATACTCAATTATTCCAAATAAAAAATATTATAATATTAAACTATACTTTTTATTTTTATATAATGTTGATTATATAGATATTTAATTTTAAAAAATACATTAGAAATGATATTTTTTTTATTTTATAATCATTTCTATTAGATATGTATATATATATATATATATATATTTAATAATATAATATAATAGTTAGCGAAGGATAATATGGTAAAATTGGAAAATGGTTTCTCTCCCACCTTGATTTTAGTCCAAATCATCCCCTTTTTTGGTGATTGAAAAATTGTTAAGGGAGAGAAATAGATTTCTCTCCATATATTACCAATCTCATTTCTCTCACCCACTTGTAGCTCATCAAATGTTGAAAAAAAATTAAACTGTCTCGGTATCATTTCTTTTACATTTGAATAATTCCTTCCAAACAAGTTGTAATGTACATTCAGTCTCTCTTTAACTTCTATATGTATTTATAGTACACTTTTTCATTATCTAAACACATGTTATAAATACTGGTGATGCTTCATATTATCGACTGATCATGGTTGAATCAAGTGTTCTATGTCTATCAATGCTATTTTTTATTGCTTGTTATCTTTTCGATAATTTACTTTGATAGAAACTCATTCCTAGTATCACAAAACGTTCTAGAAGGATGGGTAGAATAGTCTTTGGGATAGAATATTGTACGAATATTGTTAGGAGATGTTGGGAACATGTGGGTGGGTGAATCCATTATAAATAAAGAAGTATGGGGTGGGAGGTGGGGAGGAGGAGAAATATTCTGGGAATCTTCCATGAGGCTTGGAATCAGCCTATAGCCTAGAAATCATCTTCATCTTGGGTGATGAGTAGCAGTGCTCTCTCAAAGTGTCCCTCCTTATCTATATTCTTCCTCCTATTTTGTAATTATATATTTTGATTCATATATATATATACACACAAGTAGTCCTTTGTCTCTACCATTTGGTCTAACCTTCCTTCTTCCTCACACCCAATTGTCAGATCCTCTTCTTTCCCAGCAGATGTGTGCATTGGAAGATGCTTCGCAACACTGTTTCTCTTTTTAATTTTGTTTCTTGAGTTTAGTGAACTCAACTACTTTCACTTCTGTTCCACCGTATCATACACAGACACTTATACCTTCTGCGGGTGATGGTGGACTATCTGTATCCTTTTCAATAGAGGGGTGCATAGCGTAGGAGACTATAAATGACTGTTGCCTTGAATCTAAGGATAAGGAAATGATCTATTTTGGCACACATACAAGGAGGAAAACATCAGCGGTCATCCATAAAATTCATTGTGACCTCATGTTTCATCTCATTCGGTGGTGGTGCACATTATGGGCTCTTCATTCACTGAAGGTTCTCCCTATTCTCCACTCACTTGAGAGAGACGCACCCCGATGAAACCAATGATGCCCGCTCCCCCACAAAGGTGTCTCGATCATTATCCAATGTTGTGTACTAGTCCCCTACTACTATTTCTTCTTAGTCACATACTATTATGTTTTTGGTTGCACACCATGTTCCCGTCACTAACACGTGCACTACTGGATCACATTTTGAGGATGCCTCTCTGGTTTACATCAGAAACAATGTAAGTCAATGCCCAAATTTTTCTTTTGGGGGAGGAAAAACACACACAAAAAAAGATCCCAATTATTCTATTAGGGGAGGAAAACAAAAATAAATAAATAATAAAATAAGAAAAAAACAGAGGCATAATATTATGTTTAAAAAAACAAATAAATGATGAAATCACTAGATGAGGTAGAGGAGTACCAACTATGAATCAAAACCATGCTCTTAAAAACACCACAATATTAGGATGAGTTCCAAACATCCTGCACAATTTTATTACATCGTATAACAGAGATGTTGCCTTATGATGAGTAGTGTCCTTTACTCTTACTGGTGATGACTATAACATAGGAGGAGTTTTCAAATTTTAATATATATGACTGAGCAAAATGGAAGCAAAAAACAAAGGATAAAACTTCATCCCCACCAATGCTGATTGATGGGGTACCAGATAAGGTTGATGCATAGTCCAAATTAATCATGTGGGACACACTTCGCTACAAGGAAACTCTACCTACCTTAACATCATCACTTCTTGAAGGACTTTACATGACTTCTACTACTACACATTGGAATTAGGGAAACAAAGAGGAATTTTCAAGACTATAATCAATTGTCGAATCTTGGAATATGGAACAAGAAGCTCAGACTGCACTCAGTAAATCTTGGTTGTGGATCTTGTCCACTGGACAGTTATGAAAGGTTCATGGAGAGTTTTTAGCCCATATGAATGTGTGGAGAATCTATGAGATATCCTAGTATTCCTGGATAAAAAGGGGACATTCTAAAGGACCTCAATAGCTTGGTCTTATGGAAATGGTGATGCTTAGTTCTTCCCAAAGCACAAATGTAGAGAGGCAAATCTGGGAGATCACTTGGATCAACTTCATGGAAAGGCCACCTTTCTTCAGTCTTGAGGTAAAGACTATTCTTAAGGGGAGATAAGTGATAAAAAACGAAGTCATTGAATCACAACACATTCTAGAATGAGGGGTATAATGGTATTTTTTGGGGGGGCATATTTTTAGAATATAATTAGGAGTTGTTAGGACCACATGGGTGGGGGAATCTGTTATAAATAAATAAGTAGGGTGAGAGAGGTGGGGAGGAGAAGAAATATTATAGGAATCATACATGAGGATTAGAATCAACCTATGTCTTAGAAATCAGATTCAGTTTGGTTGAGGAGCAGTAGTGATCTCTTGAAGTGTATCTCCTTATCCATCTTATTTATCCTCTTTTATAATTCTCTCGTTCAATTCATATATACACACACACATGCACGCGCGTGAAAGTAGTCCTCTTTCTCTATCATATTATCTTTGAGGAATGTTTAATTAATTTTTCTACCCATACTTATTTCATTTAGTAGTTTCATTATTTTTATAAAAATTAAATACTATACAATTTATACTAAGATTATAATTAAATTACTTGTTAGTTTTTTGATATGTTAAATCTTATTGAATAGTGTGACATTTATAGCCTATACTCTTGATAAACTGATGAATATGAACAACCCAAAATAATAAAACTAGTTTTCTTCACAATGCACTTAATTTTTTTTATTTATAAGTACTAAGTTTCAAATTAAAATCTCTCATAATGAAATAGTAACTGTGGTCTTTGAATGGGTGGAATATGGATAGAGTGGGTGTTTTTTTCAATCTTTAATTTCTTATAGATACTACTTTATACCTTATATGAAGTATCATGGGACTAAAATAATATTCCTATGTATTCTAATCACCTTTTTATTTTTAAAATAAAACATTTAAGAGTGGATCCCTTACAAAATAGAATAAAATCATGCCCTTGTACCTTCATTTCTATCCTCACACTTTCCTTATTATCTTTCCAATGTTGGTTGGAATATATATTTTTTATTATAATAGTGGGTTCCCTATACCCAACTTGAATAATAATTTTTTATTACTATATCAGGTATATAGTGAGATATGCAAGATGTATTCTTAACATAATAGCTTTTATATTTCTATGTCCACTATTTAAATGGTAATGTCTATAGATAATTTCTCATATCAAAAGGTTATAACAGTTCCCATGATATAATGAGAACCTAAAAATACTATGACATTAATCTTAAAAAAAATTATTACAGTCTAGATGAATAATTATAACTGGATAAAGATGAAGTCTAAGTATCAAGTATTGGGGGATCATAATCATTGAGACTTATTCTCGGGAAGTTTTCACTAGGTGATCACAAATAGATGAGATCATGAGGACTAACCCACCAATAGGAACATCACATGTTTCTGGTTTCATTATTTGTTCCTATCTATGAACATGTGTATTGATCTCCTGAATTGAGATCATTATCAATGTGCACCATTTGATCACATACTTTGATTCAAGGGGAAAACCATGACACTGAATTCATGGAGAGTTAGATTATGTTAGGTGATTCTTTGGTGGTATGGAATTGGTTAAATGATCAAGATAGAATTTGTCACTCTTGGGTAGAGGAAGTGATATCTCAGGCCCAGTTAACCAGGTTGGTAGTACCTTTATTAAATCCATGGCTATGGTGATTTAAAGTAAGTCTTTCCAACAAGGTCAATGAAAAATAAATCAATAAAAGATGATAACACAATGGTTGCATCCATCTTTATGAGATATCACGAGACAAATAGATTATATTATACATCATGTATTCGTAGGAAAGGTTGGCGTAGCTATGACTATTCCTCGTCTCTTTAGGTTCCTTGATGGGTTATTAGACTCCACTCCTAGTCTATGAATAATATTCACTATTATCAAGATATGGTCCTAGAGGGTCACACACAAAGCGTATTCGGAATCTTGAACAATTCTAGTGAATTGGAGTTTAGGATATGGTGGGCCCCATGATGATGTCCAAGTAATGACCAAGTTTATACAATCATAATGGAAATAAATATATTAAATATTATTCTATTTTAAAATATTAACCATTGAATTTAATTAATTAATATATTCACAATTTATTCAGTGAATATAATAAAAAGTATTTTTTTGAACGAATATTAAATATTTAATATTCAAAGATTTGTTTAATATTTGTGGGTGAATTGAGTTGAGTTAATGAATTGTATTTTATCATGTGACATCATTTATGTGTTACAGTCATGTGATAAAATATCTATGACATTTGCGGAAAGTTTTAAGTGTTGTTTATGTAGTTTTTTGGCATTAAATGAAGGGTTAACTTATTAAAGGGATTAAGTGAAATTTTTAATAAGTTCAACCTAAGTATATAAGAATTTTAAATGCCCAAAATGTGAGATCATGTGTTTTAATTAATTATCAATCCCCCCCCTCAAGTCCTATAGAGAGAAAGAAAAGGGAATATCAAATATTGCTTGATCCAAGTTTATGGATCGTTAGCTTGATCTCTTGTGACCGAAAAGGCATCGAAGAGCCTTCAATTCTCCATGCTAGCACCCAGATTTTATAGTTTGATGATCAGTAAAGAATTCAGAATGTTTGTGGATGATATAGAGGGTTCTAGGTTTTGTTCCTTTGAACGATGATTTCATAAGATGAGTGAGATGTGTTTCCGATAAAAATAAGATGAGGAACGATTCTAATTTAATTTTTTGTTCTTAGTGCTTCATGCTTAATTAAATTTCACATGATCTATGGATGAATACATGCTGGGGTATAATGTATTTTATGTCTTGACACAAATTTGAACCCAAAAATTTTAATATACCATATTTCAAACTTCCACAATTGCCCGAAATTTCTTTAATTGGTATCAAAGAGATGCATTCATTTAATCAAGTCAAATTAAAAATTAAATTTTCATTTATTCAAGAACAGGGTGTCGCCATGATCCCACTATAACAGATGGTGCATCGATCAGAGATTGGATGGCCGAGTTATGGTGATTTTAAGACTGATAAAATGATTTCTCACGCTTAAAACCAAGAACCAATATATATTTGTATATATATATATATATATATAGTCGGTGTGGGATATGCTCAGCCGAGCTTTAGTGTCGGGGAAGTCTGAGTCAATATGGAAATAAATAAAATACATTCAAATATATGCATATATATATATATATTCACATATAAATATATGTATATGTTAATATATAACACACACACACACATATATATATATATATATTATATGTAAGTAGGCGCTCCATGGGGGGATAGTTTCCCACGATACAACAATTGGCCTCTGTTTTATTTCTTTTTTTTTCTCTATCCTATTTTTGGCATTTTGAAAGTTTAATAAAATAATTATAAAATACCTTGAGGGGTTAATTTGGGGTGGGGGATCCCATGCATGGAAAACAAATTTAAAAAAATATTATTATATATATAATATAACCACATAATTATATCTATATATAATATAATTGCGAATGATTATATATTTATATATAATATATATAATTCTGGATGATTATATATTTATATATAATATATATATTTTCTAGGAACGTCATATATATATAGTCTTCAGAGATTTCTTCCCCCATGCCACACTTTTTTCAAAAATCACCTCTTAGGATTTTTTAAAAAAATTAAGAAAAAAAAGGGAAAGCCTCTATGAGTGGAATATTAAAAAAGGATAGGAGGCTCTAGAAAGAGGGGTTAATTATTAACCCCCCCCCCCCTTTAGGAGTTTATCCCCATGAATGAGATTTAACCCTACCCATGTGTGACACCCTGATATTTTAAAATAACAATATGTTTGATAGTGTATACAACACGCACCACTCATCTTAAACAAACCCCAAAATATTATTATTTAAATATGACTCTTATAACCTAGAAGTTAAATTGGAGAATATGAATAAAATTAAAAAAATTATAAAATATATTTATAAAATAAATACTCAATGAAAATTCATTGATTAATTCTTATGAAATAAATAACCAATTTTTATTAAAGTTATTTTATGCTACGGAAATATTTTTTCTTCAAAAATGATTATTATTGCGTTTTGTGAGAAAATATTATAATTAATTTCTAGAAATTATATAAAAATTACTTTATAAAAATTATATATTTTTTGAAATCATAATATCAAAAATTATCTTAGTGTGAAATTTTTGAATTTTTCTGAAAAGATTGATTTTCCAGTTTATAGTGAAAAATATAGATTTTTATTGAAAACTATATTTCTATTTCAACCATTTGAAAAGATCCACTTTTTTAAAATGTTTTAAAATTAAATTTAGTTCTATTATATTATAAATAATCTAATTATATTAATTTTAATCAATTTTATAATTGAATTTGGTATAAAAATATTTGAATACTTAAAAAGGTATTTTTCTAAAAACTCGTTTTTCATTGCATTTTGCGTTTTAAACTTAAATTAATTTCTAACACTTATTGAATTTTAATATTAAATAATGTATCCCATATTTTGAATCATTTAGTCTAAATTTATTAAACAGTTATCTTTTATTTTTGGATAATATAAATAGTAACTTTGGTAATTTTTGTTACCATGGTAAAGGATAAAATAGGTAATTATTAGTTAAAAATAATATGATAAGGACTATAAAATAACCCTATAACTTGAAAAAAAATGTATTTTATGAGTCTATTTCATCCATAATTATCCAATATTCAGTTATATGACCTTTTTTAACTATTTTTATGAGATTATGACCTTTATAATATTTCATGTAAAGAATAGTAAAAAATGTCATACTCTTTTTTTGAATAACTAGAATATTTTTGACATAGTGATAAATAGAGGATATGTTTAGTTATAAATACTATTTAAAAATATAAATGATTTATATTAATCATATTAATTTTTTTAAAATTTTTGGCGAAGAAATAATTACCTTAAATGCTTACACAACGATGGTGGAGTAATTATTTAATTAATAGAAAAATAAAATAAATGATATTAAAAACATTAAAAGTAGTATAATTTGAAATAATTAATATTAACCATGAATTTTATAGATAATAATTTCATATTATAGATGTTTTAAATCATTATATTAGAATTTTCCCTTTTTATTTATATATTTAAAGTCAAATTAAATGAATAGTGTCAAAATTGACATTAATAAAATTTTATCAAAATAAAATTTTATTAAATAATTTAAAATTAATAAAAATATTACTTTCATACATGTGGATTTAATATGTATTCAAACATCATACATGTTCTATTTATGAGTCACTTGTTCATTTATAGTAAGAGTATTCACGCTTTGTGATTAAAATAGTGGTTACCATAGTTAAGGTTAAAAATAATTAACCAAGGGATTAATAAATAAGATAAGGATTAAAATGATATAAAAACTTGTTTAAATTTAATTTTATAATTTTATTTCAACCCTAAACACATTTTATTTGAAATAATGACCATTTGGAATCATTTGGATTTATAATAGTCTTATTATATTTTAATTTTTTAAGAAATTCCAAAAGTGCGTCTTGCCTCAATTATAAAAGGACACTCATTTATTCACTTATTTACAAAACTTTGAGAAAACTAGATCAAAAAATCCCTATAAATTACTCTTATCAACATCCTTATCTAATTTCTAGAGGTTTTGGTCTCTAAAATACCAACCTTAAGTTTCTTAAGAAATTATCTAAGAAGGTCTCCCAAAGATGAGGTAATTGTCTTACCCAATATCTGTCAATTTATTTATTTTTATAACTCTTATAAATCTCTTTAATTTACCATAAAATAATAAATTAAGTAATATAAATATACTTAAATTTAATTATAAATATGAAACCACCATTACTCACCCTCTTTCCCATCAAATGGGAAGTGAAAGTATCACTCATGTGTACGTATAACTTACCGTCTCCACGTAAAGATAAAATTCCCTTTTAATTACCATCATTTATAAATAGTAATTATGATGGGTTTAATTTTTATATATTATATTTATAATATAATTATACTTCGATAATTATAAGATTATATCTACCTTAATACCTTCCAATCTGTTGGGAAATGATAACGTCGCTCGTGCGTACATGTGGACGACCACCTGCACGAAGTGATGTGATCGGTTTTTCATTTACGTTTTACTTGGATGGTAATAAGGATGGATTTTATGAATATATATGATGTATGTGATATAAAAATATTCATTAAATTATTATTATTTTATTTTATTTTCGTTTGTTCTATTTGTCGAAAAATAAAAACAAGGTTCATGCGTACATACGACATGTCGTCTCTATGAATGGTGTAATTCATTTTTCTATCTATAAATTTGATGGATGAATATATATATGTATATAATTAATATATATTATATTTATATCATGATTTTGTTTATTATATATTAGGTTCTAATATATTTGAAGGAAGCCAATGAGCCCGTACCCGAGTGGTAAGGGCTCTTGATTGGCATCCAAGAGACCCGGGTTCAAAACCGGGTGGAGGTGAATTTCTGGGTTACTGTAGCAGTACGGCAGCAGTCGCTGTAGAATTACTATAGCAGTTCCCATAGAACAGGTCATGGAGTAGCCCAGTTCACACAGAACAGGCCTCAGAAGAGGATCAGAGCAACAGGAGTAGCAGCCACCAGATGCAGAGCTAACCAGATTGGAAGAATGAGAGGGTATGGCAGCCGCCATTGGGACCAGGCACCGTGCAGCTTTGTACGGAGAAATGCTAGCCGGTCAGCAATGCAAGGTAGGTAGCTAGGTGATCAATGACACAGAAATCTAGGGAGGGGAAGTTCAAGTGGGCTGGGCCTACGGGTCATGTATTGGGCATGGTATGCCTCTGGGCCTTCGGGTCATGTATTGCGGGTTTGTCGGGCCTTGTGCCTTGGGCCTACGGGTCATGTACGGGTTCCCCTTTAACCCTTAAAAGGGGGATTATCCATAACACCAGAAAGGTTTGGGATCAATCCCCTTTATTATGGAAAAAGAAAAAAGACAGTAATCCCTTTTGGGTTGGGTAAGGTAAAACCCATTACAAGCCCGTAATAAAAATAAACAAATAAGGCCTTCGGGCCATTCGGATAATATATTTGAAGGAAGCCAAACCTGAGGTAAGGGTTTCACGTCTCACTTTTAATTCTATGAGACATATTCCATATCTACCATTTATTTATTTTGCGTGGTGTATATATTTCTATTTAATATGTTATATAATGAATATATTTATGTTAATTGTATTTAAAAGTTTAATTTTAATTTATTTCTTTCATGGTAATTATGATTCAAATTTTACCAAAGTGGTAAGGGTATATTTAACAATCTCATCATTATTCAGGATTGTTTATTATTAAATCTCAGCTGAAGAATATTTCTCTTCCATGTTTGTGTTTTTAAAAAATGTTTTTAAATATGTTTTCAATATTATCCAATTATGTTTTAAATTAATTTTTACCCTTTTTCTTAGTTTTTAAAAAATATTTTAAAAGGAATCTCCCTATCGTTTTCCTAACAAGGTACCTTTTGACTTTTCTTACAAAAGTATGAAAGGAATATTTTTAACTTATACAGAATTAATGAAATTTTCCACCATCATGATGTATAAACTATTTTAATATTCATTTAAAATTTTACAAGGTTATTTTTAAAGAAAGTGATTTATTTATTATTTATTTATTTTTTATATTTTAAAAAGTAATTTTCAAAGTAGAAAGGGTATTTACCTCAAGAAATTTTCCTATAAAATTTTTAAAGTATTTTCATCTATGCAAAAATACATTATTGAATTTAATATTTATGATATACTCTAATGATATCATAAAAAATATTTATTTATATGTATTATGATCATTTTGATTGGGGGAAAGTTTTGACATTCTGTATGACAGTTCTTCCAATATGGACAGTTATTGATTGTTAAGGCATGTTGGTTTAGTTGTATTATTTATTTATATAATAAATGTATTGGACTTAGTAAATGATATTAGAATCTTGATATAACCCCTCGATACATTGGTAGGTCTCATGAGACAAACTATATTAGTTTTTGGTTGAGGCCTTACCCATTAATTTAGATTTATTGGCACAAGACCTTGAAGGTATTTTCAGATGTCTTGGTCGAGTCCTCAATTGTATGTTTCAGATGTCCATCATTATGCATTCTATATTTATGAATTTAGAAATTTATTTCAACATGATTACTTGATTTACTGTCCATGTATGAGTTTCTAGTACATGTGATTATTTATATATTATTATTTTATTTTAATTTATTTCCTACCATATTATTTATGCATTATTTATCTTTCATTGTATACATACCCTTATTGAGAATTTGAGATCACCCATTTCTTATGTTTTTCTTCTTCAGGATAACAGTGTATGTTTTATGATTAATATATATGGATATGTTAAAGAGGATAGTGATGTTCTCGAAGAAAATACTATGTTGTATTTTAGGTTTTTGAATGTAAATGTAAAATTCAAGTATGTATCTAGTTCACCAAGCCTACTAAACTATTTGGTCCTTTTGGATGTGATTACTTTTAATTAGTGCCAATTTAATAAAGTAACCATCAACTCTGGGATACTAGGGTTGGGATATTTATAGTTATTATTAGATCAAGTTTAGATGAACCCTTTAGAACTACATTTAGTAAAATATAAACTAGAGAACTTAACCCAATAAAAGAATTTGATAATAATATCAAAGAAACCAAGTATAAGATTATGACTGGCTATATATAAATTTTTTAATTTACGTTAAGTGTGTCACTAGTTTAAAAATTATACATTATTATTAATAATTTTATGATCTAATCTAGTGTATTTCATTATTTAGAAATGGCGCCTAGAAGAAGGAATGAAAACCATATCAATGAACATAACCCATATAGGGATTTCCCTTTCGAGCAAGATATTGAGGCAAGAGTTAGAGCTGAAATTGGAGTTGAACAAATTATAACTATATTGGGACAGCTGACTCAGGTTATGATCAATAACCTAGCTTGTATGGATCAGCCTACATATCTACATTGCAATTTAACAATGTTATACCACTTTTTATGTTAGCAACCTACATCATTCAATGTGACTGCAATTCTTTTTGTAGTTGAGAAATGGATAAGTTCCTTAGATAAGATATTTATCTCTTTGGGAAGTAATAAAATGGAGAAGGTTTACATGGTATTTTATCACCTCTCATGGGATGTGGGTCAATAGTGGTAATTTATTCAAAACACTAAGGATGATGATGACATATCAAGCATGGAATTGAAGGATTTTAAGGAACTTTTCTTGGAATAATATTTCCCTCAAGAACAATGAGTAGATATAGAGATCAAATTCTTGATTTTGAGACAAAAGGAATTTGAAAATGTTTCTATGTTTGAAGTTAAATTTACAAGGTTATCCTTGCATGCTATGAGCTACATATGCAATCCAAAGAGAAATTTTGATCATTTATTTGATGGTCTTAATCCAATCCTTTGATGGGCACCAATATCCCAAATATTCCCATCATATTAGGATATAGTATCATGTGTTATCAATATAGAGAAATAATTATCCATGTCTTATGGTCTTTAAGGAAAGAAATCGGACGGTGAAACAAAAAATGAATAAAGGGAATAAGTGAAAGAAGGATTTTCCTACATGTGATAATTGTGGAAAGAAAAACCCTAGTGTTTTCTTGAAGGGAATGAGTTTTTTCTAAAAGTGTGGAGATAAAGGACACCAGAATTGTGATTTCATTGGAAGGAAAGAAGTTTATAATTTACACTACTTCAACTGTAAGGATATAGGGAACTATGTAAATGAATGCCCAAAGATACAAGGGAATATAGCTCAGAATAAGCAAAGGGGTCAAGGTCAAGATTTTTTTATTACTACTATAAAAGTGGAATAATTAAAGTTCTTGTGTATTATTTTAAAGAATTATTTTTATCAATGATATTCTAGTTATAATAATCATGAAACCTAAAGTATTATATTGTAGTAGTTTTTGTTTAAGGATTTTAAAGCATATGTTGAATAGTGCCAATAACAAAGAAAATTGATTAATATTAAGGTAGTATTTTTGGATAAGGTATAAATAAACCTATTATGTTTTTTATTTTGAGATGGAATTAAATTGGATAGTATTGGTGACCTTGAAAATGGTTAGTGATTTGATTCATGAAGGAGTTTACTGTATTTTTGGATTTATGGAATATATTTGATAACCTGGGATTTTATTTTTGGAAACATGCTTGTTTTCATTATGGTTTTATGGTAATTCAATTTATTACCATGTTTTAGGAAAATATATGTTCTTTTTATTTAAATGTGACATTAATATTAATGATAAGTTTATTTAGTGTCCTTATTCCAAAAATTTTGTAGTTTTTTAATATGGTTAGTAATATTTTAGAGCAGCCTTAAGATTAAATACTTATGGAATGGATTAAGATGAACTTTGGATATTATTATTTATAGTTAAAGTATGATTTACCATATTGGATAACCTGTTCTAACCATTTTGGTTTTGGTAAATATTTAGAGGTCGAAAAAATGTCTTATGGGTCTTTTGATTCACTAAAAGTACTTCAAGCATAAAAAAATCATCTTGAATGTCTATTTCCTGGTGTAAGAGATGAAGTGGAAATAGATCAAAGAACAACCAATGGATAAGATTATTCTTATGACATGGAAATTGTAATATCCTATATTTTTTCAGGTACATCACTCTTATGTTTTGGTTGATCCTATTTTTAGTTGGGTTTTATTTTCTTTTTTAAACCTTGGTGGTTGAGCCATTTTCTTTGGGGTTGGAGATATTTTATGGGGGGAAATGATTTAAATTTTAGGGATGTATTTTTTTTTGAATTAATAGAGTCTAGGTATAAATGTATCAAAATATTTTGAGGGTTCTCTATGGGTTTGGAAGGATTCAGAGGTGGTTCGGGCTTTTACTGTAGAATATGGGTTGTGATTTGTCTGTTGGACACTTTCATGTCATGAACATGTTACATGATGTGAACCTATTGTTGTGAACATTTCATGAATTGGTTCATAGCATGAAACGTTTACACTTCTTGAAAATGGATCACATTGTGAAACAATTGATTAGATTTATTTTAACCCTAGGTGATGTGTTTTTCAGTGTATTTTATAAATTGAGAAATTCAAGTCATGAAAGGGGTTCATGTCATGAATATCTCAGGACTAGTGATTTTAAACCATGTTGTGCATATGATTTTATTTCATCCACTATGAATCCTTCTCTATCAAACCTTAGGGAGAATCCAAGAAATTTTTACAGGGATCCTTCCCTTATAAACATCTCGGTCTAGCACTTAATCTCTAGTGAGTCCCTTCACTTTGGTTTTCTTCTTCCTTCTTCTATCCTCTGTTGTAGCAGTGGGATCTCTTGACCGCAGTTGGATTAGGTTTTGATCTTGATGTTTATGTGATCTAGGTTTTCCTTATGATCTTATTATCCTTCTTTCTTCATTGGAGTTTCTGATTAAGAGAGTTTATTTGATTACAGGATAATGGCAGGAGGTCTAGAACAAAGACCAATGGTTTGTTTCTAATTGTTTAAATACATGAAATATTATGTGATTGTGCCAACATAACATGTCCATTAACTAACATAATAGTGGGTGATGATAATCATTTTTTTGGACTACTCATTAGACCCCATTGAACTCAATAGAGTTGTGACCTTGCTTGATACTACCCATAGGGTGAGACCACCCTTGAACAATAATGATCTCGCTATTAGATTAAAACAATAATTTTCATGACATGGAATCTTGGGTTATTATTATGATATGATCACTTGGGGAAAATGTATTTTTTTTTATTACAGTGATTTTTGATACTTTGATATGAAATGGATGTGTACACTGGCATGTTAATGGGTTAAGACGTAACTTAATGAATGAAAGGGGAGTAAAAGATAAAAGTTAATTGTCTGAATTAACCTTTCTAGTGAATGATGTATGTTGTGTTATTTCTTGTTACTATGAATTGTGTTGTATCTTATACTAAAATTCTTATAGAGAGGGAGTGACTTGGTTATGTTTTAATTCTTATAGGTCTTTTCACGGTTATGTTGAAATGATTATATAAAGGTCTTGGCCCAGTTATGCTATAATTATTATAGGTCTTGGCATGGTTATTCTAAAATTATTATATAAAGGGATTGGCCTAGTTATGTTGAAATGCTTATATAAAGGTCTTGGGCCGATTATGATGAAATGATTATATAGATGACTTGGTTTGGTTATGTTGAAACTCTTATACAAAGGGATTTTCTTGGTTATGTGATCATTCCATGGACTTAGGGTTATAGTTGGCATGATAATGATACATGCTCAGAGTTATTCTGATATGGTGAAAAAGAAGGTTAATTGTTATATTGTATTAATTATTTAATTAATTCTATTGTTTATCGCTTTATTTCATGCACTTAATATTAGGATGGTTTTGTTTATACATGGTGCTGTCGACCTACTGAGTTTTAATCACACCCTATTTAGGATTACATTTGGTACCTAAGAATATTACAAAAATGTAGATTTGGATATGGAAAATGAACCTTGTTGTTGATTGTTTCTTCCTGGATGGGTTGGATCTTGGAGATGGAACCGACATGGGAATTGAGACAAAGGAATTTGGTGCCTTATTTTGATTTATTTATGCCATCTTGGACTTTTAGCTGTATAACTTCAAGCAAGAAATTTAGTTAAATTTCAGTATGAAATTACATTGTTCATTATTATTTGGTTTTCTTGGTTAATCCTTTATCTTCCAATTGTTTGATGTATTATTTTTGTATTTCTGTTACTCTAATATTTATTTATTTCCACTATATTTCAACTTTATACCAGAGGTATAGTCTCCCAAATATGTTCTCTACACCCCCACTGTAAGTCTTCAGCCTCTGGCATATAGGGAGGTGCGCTTGAGGTCTAGTAACCAATCTAATTTATCCATGTGAGAGAGTTATGGATCAGGGGGAATTTCAAAGTGTTATTAGAGGGATTTTTTTCTTTTTTTCTTTTTTTACTATTTGGGAGAGGTAAAAAAGGAGACTAGGATGTTTGGGGACTTGGTAATGATCTTGTGCATGGGAGTAGCTAACCCATGTATGAGGTAAAACCCAAGTTCCTAAAGATGGGATTATTGTTCATGATGTTTTCTTATTTCAGTTTATATTATTTCACCTCGAGTGATTCACATGTTGCATGATATTATTGTTTCTTGAGATTTCAACTTGTGTTCTGATATGTAACGAGATGATCATTCATGCATCACGATATGTACATAGAGATATATATTGACATTCATTATTCATTATAGGGATATATTTATTACATGTGATATATTTACCTGCATGAACTATGAAATGAGATACCTATTATATCTAATAAATGAAATGAAAGAATTTTTATATCATGAAAATTCACTTTTTAAACCCTATTTAGAGAGACCATGAGCTATTGGTTCTCTATTTTAATTACCTATTGAGGTGGATCTTAATGTTATCCAATATTTTAAGGGGTACATTTTCATAATAGATAAAATTCCTCATTTTCATATTCAAATCGAGCTTCATGAGAACATCAATCAACATGATCCTAACAAAAGTAAACTGGAGATTCCTATAGATCATAAGTATCAAATGTATGTTCAGCTTCACAACAGATTCCTAAGGGTCATACAATCCATGGAAATGTATACTTTTCATGATATACCTTCAATGTATGAGCTGATGAGTTTAACAACCCTACTCTTTATTTCATATTTAAACATGATTTATTACATAAACTTACACTTAATACAATTATTAAGATCTATAGGTCTAGTGTCTTGGGAAATTAGAAACATTACATGAAAACTTAAGGCATAAAATACAACATCTTTATTGAAAACTTCTTTTACATGACCACAACATTCCTTCATACTTATCATTGCATGAGATAACCTGAGGACATACATAAGAAAAGGGTGAACTATAAATCCCAGTAAGGGATTAAACAAGGCATAACATGAATAATATAATACATATTAGGAAATAGTAATATCAATTTAGCATAAGAGAAACATGAACATAAATTCATGATATAGCATGATTATCATAACATGGAAATGTGGAAACAACATACAACATGATATTAGCATGAGCCAAGGCTCATTGAACATAGATTAGCATGATTAAACCCTCATTTCACACGAATTATCATGAGTAAACCCTCATTGAACATGAATTATCATGATTAAACCCTCATTTCACATGGATTATCATGATTCTAAACATTACCTAATGTATTGGAGCGCTATCAGGGCGCACCCTTTATAAACATTTCATTTCATGGATAAGTGTGCCACATGGATCATATAACATGGAATAATTCCAAATCATAACTTCGTCATATGGAAATTCATAAGTTGGGTATGGTATTCACTATATGATAATTTTGGATTGGAAATTATGGTGCAATTTCGGCAGCATAACTTCGTCATATGGAAATTCATAAGTTGGGTTAATGTGAGATAAAGGGGTATCTAATCACTTATACATGAAATATATAGTAAGGGTATCATGTAACATAATATCCCAACATATGAAATGTAATTAATATGCATAATATGGGAGAAATACTTGAATGGAAATAAGAAGAGAGAAATACCTTACAGAATTTTAGCATGGTAATGGGTGTACACAGAAGGCATTAATGAAATATAAAGTTGTATCTCATCATCCAAACATAAGTAGGGAAGTATGGGGTGTTGGAACCAAGCATGCAGCGGAAGCCCCAAATAGATGGGTTTTAAAAAATTTACACTGATGGTCGATGTAAACATGTCGATGTCGGAGAAGATTAGCCCAGTCTTAGCTGAGGACCATGCGTGGAGGATTTTAAGCACAAAAATTAAACCGTAAAATACCTGGTTTAGATCCGAAGTCGCGCACGACGTATGTTCGTCATTGGTGATTTCTGCTCAAAGAATCTGAAGTCTAATTCCTCTAGATCATCCACACGCACTTCAAGGAATCCACGAGAGTGTCGTTCGTCACAGTCCGGGTGCTAGCACGGAATACCAACGATGCCTTCGACGTTCCAACGATCACCACATCGCTTCGCTAGTGATGCCTGAGAGAGAGCTCCATCTGAGCTCCTTGGATCTAGAGCATCTCTCTCTAGAGTGTGGGAGAGAGGAGAGGAGAGAGAATCTCCATTAATAGTATTTGGAAAATTCCCCTCCTCTTCTATTTATAGTGCACAATTAAAATACCCGGTATCGCCACACCGGCCCCCGAATACTTAACGCACTATCAACGACATTTATGAATACTACACTGAGTCATAAATATTATTATCATTTACTTGTAATATATTAAAATATATTACATGATAATAATTGAGTCATTAACATAACTCGTTGCTCCCATAAATATTAATTGAACCTATAATAATTTAATATTCGTCAATTAATATTTTTCATGTATTTACCTAAAACTCGTAAATACATTTAATAAATAAATTCAATACTCATTATTATAAACTCGAATAATATGAATTTATTTATTGCATTGGTGATATTTTAAATTTGGACAATTCCCGGACCCCTATGGTGGGGCCCACTATGTCCAATACTCCTATTCAACTGAATAGGGAAGATTCTTGAATACGCTATTGTGTGTGACCCTCTAGGCCCTTATTTTGACAGCTGTGAATAGTATTCACAGACCAAGAGTGGTATCTAGCAACCCATCATGGCCCCTGAAGAAATAAGGATTGTCACAGTAGCAACAACCAACCTACGAACACGCACTGTGTAATATAATCTCTTTGTCTGTAATATCTCATAAAGCAGGACGCACTCTCATGTCATCGTCCTTTTCTTGATTTATTGTTTGTTGATGTAACTAGATGTATTTACCCTCAACTTCCATGGCCATGGTCTTATAAAGGTACTGCCATCCATATCAACATGGCCAGAAATATATTACTTCCATAACCTGGAAGCGACAAATCCTTTCTTGACCATTCAACCAATGTCATGCCACCAATGACGCACCCGACACAAACTACCTCACCACGACTTCATTGTCATGGTTTTCTTCTTGCATAAAAGTACGCAATCAAATGGAATACATTGGTAATGATCTCAAGTCAGGATACCATTACACATGATCGTAGATAGGAACATCCAATGACACCCGAAACATGTGGTGTTTCTATTGGCGGGTCAGTCCTCATGATCTCACTACTAGAGATCACCAAGTGCGAACTTCATGAGAAGAAGTCTCAATGCTCATGAGCCCCTAGCACCTGATGGTCAGACATCTACTATGTCCAATTAGTAAGATGTATCTAGAACATAGAACATATATATTTAAGATTAATGTCATAGTATCTAGAAGTTCTCATTATAACCTGGGAACTGCTATAACCTTTTGATACGACAATTAATCTTTGGACATTACCATTTCAATAGTGGACACAAAAAAGTATACACTATAATGATAAGATGACATCATGCATACCTTACTGTATACACGATATGGTAATCAAAATCACATAATAGTTGGGTTTAGGGAACCCACTATTTCAACACTCCCACTTGCACTAGAGCCAACCTGCTAACCAAACTTGTTAGCTACTCACATGATAAGAATCATGTTTCTGCTGAGTAAAGGCCATAGATACTGGGTCCACCATGGTTCCTCCGTGTGGCTATTCTGCTATAGCGACCTCATCTCTTTGATTAAAACTTCTCTAGAGATGGTATCCTGAGTATATACCTTTTTGTCCCCTGCCAGAACTTGACATCTTGTCTTGTAAGAATATCATAATCTACATTATGATAATACTTTTCTCACAAGGTGCAATTCCAATAACTGGAAAAAATCATTGCATTTAACGGCTTCTTAGATATCTTAGAAGTTTCAATGTACTCGGTCTTGTAGGTATGGCCACCACTGGATGATATGAGCTTGACTCGCTCATCGCCTTTAGCCAAACTGCAATACTAGATCACATTGATCAATGGAAGACTAGTTAATATCCCCAAAAACTAGTATCCTTTCTTCTCCACTTACCAGGTACATATCTTTTGTACTTGTCGGAGTACAATTAGATTGTTCTGACTGCATCCCTTACAGTGCTCCTGGATATAACTAATATTTTCCTATTGTAAAATATACCTTGGAAATATCAGTTCTTGTACATATCATGGGATACGTGATTGTTCCATCGCTCCGATGTATGGATTTCAACTCACCGCATTTATCTCTTCCCATGTCACAGACAGGTCAACATGGAGAGATTATGCCATGTGACATAGGCAATAATTCATCTCTTGAATTGTTACAACATGTATTTTTCAATAAAATGTCACTATATGTACGATTGACTAGTAACAAGAAACATATAGATCTACCTTAGTAGATCATATTCCCTAGAACTTAGGTTGCTACTTTAAGTCAATCATTGGAGAGTAAATTGTATCTTTGGTCTTAACTAACTGTCAGACCAATGTTTGTTTTCCATATGTTACCGAACATATTTCTTATTGGAAAACCTTAGCGCTCCCACTAACCTCTAGTAGACACATGGAAAAAATTTGTTTTAAATGTATATACTATGATCATGTTTCTTACTTTAATCCTAAACTGTATTTCAGTAAATTGCAACCATTATTAGCATTCTGTGATGTGACCATCCCTTTCTGGTTGCGTCGTATAGACACCATCCATAATTTGGGGTCATGACATCCAATACTAAATAAATTTATCATGGATATTATCTATGATAAGTAAAATTATAACGGATTTAGGCATAAAAACTTGGTGAAACCAATTGAGCCTTATTGGTACTAAGCTCGTACCATCCATGTATCAAATCACTTGAATACCCACCACGGTATTCAAAATAATAGCCCCTTTTTTCACTTTGATACATGGAATCCATTAATTGAATTTTAGTTAGTCTTATCAATTTTAGATAATTTTCATATACTACTTAATTATAGGAAATATTATTCACATTGAATAATAGATCACCGACCGCGGTGAATATAAAAACCATCACCATGGTTTTATCCTTCCTATGCAGTATGTGTCTCTGGAACATACTTTGTTCCACATGTGCTTGTGGAACTAGTTCCTATGCCAACTACTTGTGCATTTTGAGCATTGACTAAACACAAGTCAATATAGCTCCCACTATCTCTAATAGAGATGTGCACCCTTATGTAGAAGTGTAGTCTATTGCTTGACTACCTACTCTTCTATCTTAGGGATTTATGTAACATCCTAAACAACTGTCAGGATTATTACACTAAATGCACAATGTGTTTGTCTTGAAACTAGTTTGTTTATGTCCTAACAAACTCTTTGTATCTAAACACATTTTCTTATAACATAATGGGTTTACATCATACTATGACTCATATGATATTCATTTTTCATTATAGTTGGCATATGGTTGTGGGATATCACTGTTATTTGCAAAGTATTTCATGAAATATAATGGAAGTTTCTGCTAGTTCCAACATTGATATTACTTACATCAATACTTTGATGCATAAAATGTGCATTTAGGAATTACTCCATGCTACATTTTTTTTATCAATGTTGATATGTAAGACTTCATCATCAATCCTCCCCATTAACATCAACATCGTGACGTCGATAAGGTAATATGTGTTTAGGAATTGCTCCATGCTACATTATCATGATTGATGAATGCTTGGTCGAGATATTCTTCGATACCCCAACCCGAAGCAACTCATATATCCTAACCATGAAAATACTTCACTTTTATATTCTTTAATTACTTATAATAATCTTATGAATTATATATATACCTCTAGCTTATTCTTGGAATAGTTCACACTTTCGTGTTGAACTATTTCCAAAAGATTTGTGACGTACCTTTATTTGTAAAGGCTCCTTTGTCCAAACTAAAGACATCGATAATACCAAAAGTATTTAGCTGTGTCGAGCCTAAATACCATACTTGGTATATTCATGACGTCCATTTTTAGTATTACTTGACAAAGAATTATCCTGTCACAACTGGGTATAAGTATTACATTTATATTCATCACTAATTGCATATGATTCATGTATCACTGAACTAGTGATTGAGTTTACCAAAAACAACATTCATTCCAGAAACTAAAAGAATGTCTCATTGCGTCCAAGGACACATGAGATTAATGTTTGTGGTTATACTCAACAATAGTTCAACACAAATCTCTCTCTTGGAACTTAAAGAAGTCGTGTACTTCTCACCACTGGCCTAGGTATCACCCTTTCACAACCACTTGGAGAATACACCTGACTTCTAGTAAGGTTTCTATACTAACTTGTTTATCGTATTAAAATACACATATGTTTCCAACATATTGTATTTAATACCCAAGTAGTAAAAGAGAAACATTACAATGATGAATATGCCTGATGTAGAAGCGGTAACTTGCTCTTTTAAATCAGGTTATTGCTTTTAAAATTATATAGTATTATTTTATAATATGCAATGAAAATAACCTCTGTTAATACCTCATTAATTGAAGGATGTTGTGAATGTTTCATTGGAATTAAATGTCTTTGAACTTTTCACATTGTATTTCAATTTATCCGCCATAAGAATTAAATCTTAATTGTATTTTATTCTTATTCACTTGGCGAACCTTACCTAGATAGGTAATGAAGCGTTTACTCAATACTTGTTTATTTTGTAACTTAAAATGAGACTTGAGTAATGTGGTGAAATTGATATTTAAATATCATGATCAATCTTTAAATTTACACATGTCGGTGTAAACTTAGCCTTTTTTATATCATTACTTCACTTTATCCTTGCAAACATCTCGGAGATGAGACTTTATGTTATATCATATATGTCCTGGTGTAGCGACTGCAACTAATACTAGACGCTGATGAAAGCATAATGATATAACTATCATATGATTTGTACATTAGTCTCCTGTAAGCAATTTTCACCCTCACTTCTTGAGGTAGTTTAACAGTGTTGGGGACACTAACACCTTGAGTTTCCTATATCATAGTACTATGCACATGCGCCTGTACTATTCATGGATACTTGTGTCACTGTGGAAATTTACTTTGTCCATTATAATATTGCAGTTTTAATCTTGTGGTATAACTTTCCATTTTTCTATAAAAAAAATTAGCAGATGAGTTCCTTTTATCTGGATTACTGGTTTAGACATTTTGATTAATTACTTAAATCATTTAATGTCTCCCACCATTTTATCGGATTCTAGGAACCCTCTGTGCTAGAATTGGAATACTCTGTCACTTGAGTATTCTAGTGGCAAGGATCCTGGAACCACCCCTTATAGTCTACAAGATAAGGCTACGCCACTACTTGGAGGGTTCTAGGTAGGCTTTTGGCTGGCCGACCGCTTTATAGTTTGCGGTTCCTTGATCTGTTGAGTGAAGTCCCAACTTCTTAAAATCAAAATTTGATTTACTCAACACTTGCCTCTAAAATGATAGCAAGTTAGCTAGGGCTAATCCTTACTATCACTTTATTTAAGTCGAACCATCATTATTATAAGGACTCCCCAGTAGTAAGAGGCACCCTCAGTTAAGGCATGAACCGGCACCTGACATAGCTGGGTTTTTCCAAATTTGAATGACGAAAGGCTATTTAGACTTAATATATTTTTGGAGGTTTTATTATTTTTAGTGTGACGAAAGAAATCATTTTCTAATTTTTTAAGCATGTACTATGTGATCGCACTCACAACTGACCGTGCAAGAAATATAAATTTCATCGCGTCACATGTTCATTTTATCTTGCATGCTTGTTTATTATTATACTATGTGATCGCGCAATAAATTATACATGCACAAAAACAATAAACCATGCATAAATAAAACAAACACCTGATCATGAGCCGGTACTATTGGTTGATCCGTTGAGTGAGTAACAAACCAACTGAAACCCTAGGGGTAAATACCTTTAGTCGCGTGGCTTGCAACTTGAATAGCAATGTCTGCTCATCCAATGCAACCAACTCATGTCTGGTGCATCGCCGTCACTTGGTGCGAAATGCATCACCGGTCGTCCTGTCATTACACAATTATACTCGCACGCAGGCGAGGGGGTCTCGGGAGTAAAAATGTACAACTCTGAAAATGGGCGCGCAGGCCCTTATACATATAACGAATCTGAGACGACATGCAGATCGCCATTTTATTTAAAATAATTATTAAAAAACCACATGTAATAATTAAATAAATAATTAAATAAATAAACAAACACCAGACATGCATTGGTAGGTCTTAGCTCATGATCAGTCATATATGCATTAAACTTACGTATATAAAATAAATGCAGAATAAAAATTAAACTTGCATTAAAATAAACTTGAGGGCATTAATTTTATAGAATTAAAATTTCACTCTAATTTTAATTCAATATTAACATGTCGTTCGGTCCCATTTAATTAATTTAATTTTAAAACTAAAATTAAATCAATTAATTAATTTAATTTATCACCAAATTAAATTAATTACACCACATGAATTTTTACTAACCAAAATTAATGTTTAATTAATTTAATTCTCAACTAAAATTAAATTAATTATTTTAATTAATTTTGATTAAATTAAAACACTCGGGCCCTTAAAACATTGGGCAGGGCCTGTGCGGGTTGGGCCGAACCTGCGCAGGCCCATTTCGGGCGGTAGTAACCCCGTGCAGGGGCGTTCTGGGCTAGGTCAGTCCACCAAATCTCGTTCTATGCTCAGAAGACCCGCTTGTGCCTCTTTTGGGTCAACTCATGAGTAACCTGACCAGGATCACCCGAGCTTGGAACACCAGCCGCTGCAGATAGCTGCTGGCGGCTTTACAGGGTGCTGGACTACTGCGGTGGATGTAGGTTCGGTTGCCGTGGTAGAGGGAGGAGGAAGTCTGGTGTTTGGGACTGGTCCGATGAAAGGGGGCGGTTGCGGCTGTAGCAGGGGGAGGCCAGGTCTGGTCTCGATGCCGCTGCTTCTTATTTGCACCTGGGTGCACCGGCTCTCCTCGAGGGAGGTGAGGCAGGTGGCCAGGTGGTCCAGCGGCCTGTTCTGGCTTTCAAGCAGGAGGCGCATGCAGTACGATGCATGGGCTAGCCTCAAGGGAGGCGTCTGGGTTCTCCTGTGGAGGAGGTGTCGCGGGAAGGAGGGAGTCCACCAGCCTGGCCATGTGCGCCGCATAGTTGACAAGGGAGGTGGCGGTCTGTCGGTGCCTTGGATGGGTGCCCTCCTGCATGACGGGGAGAAGGAGGCAGCCTTCATGTCCGCTTCGTGCTGCAGGAGGCGGTTACTGGGAGGGAGCCGCCGGGTATCCCACGGGTGGTGCCTACGCACTGCAGGTGGAGAGTACAGGAGGGGTGCAGGGTTGCACCATCCTGTGGGGCGCCGAGGGCTGTTGGGGTGGATGCAGGATGCAGCGGTGCATTGCTGCTCCACGGGGAAGAGAGTCGACGGCCCTTTGGGCCGCCGCGCATGAACAGTGGGGCCGATCGGCCCCCCAGGCATTTTTTTTTGCATTTTTTTTATCGGGAGCATTGCACCCTTTCCAAAAAAAAATCCAGGACCTGCACATGCAGGTCGTCGAGCCCCAAACATTTTTTTTTGTGCTTGACCTGCTTTGCAGTCTTCCCCCTTTCCCCTTTCCAAATTTTTTTTAAATCTTCTACCTCTCGTTTTATTAAATAAGACTTGCAAAGTAAGTCTTACAATTTTATTTTTATTTCTTAAGTTTATATTTAGACTAGAAATTATAAAAACTTATAATAATAAAAATTGTTATAAAAGAATATTATAATAATAAAAATATTATTATAATAAAAATATTATTATTATTATTATAATTATTAAACATCACCGGAAAACACTATTCCTGTAATCGGATGTCCACCCGGTGATCATCAAATAATTGGGTTAACTCCGATTTTAAACTTCGAATGTCTGCAGATGAGTCATCCGATATCGGATTCAAACGCGGTCTGCGGCGTTGGGACCGTAACGATGCCATATTTATATTTTAATGAAAATTTAATTATTTTGGCTTAAAATCAACACATGCTCCCTCTGATACCACTTGTTGGAACCAGGCATGCAGCGGAAGTCCCAAACAGGTGGGTTTTAAAAAATTTACACCGACGGTCGACGTAAACATGTCGACGTTGGAGAAGAGTAGCCCAGTCTTAGCTGAGGACCATGAGTGGAGGATTTTAAGCACAAAAATTAAACCGTAAAATACCTGGTTTAGATCTGAAGCCACGCATGACGTATGCTCATCGTTGGTGATCGCTGCTCGAAGAATCCGAAGTCGAATTCCTCTAGATCGTCCACACGCACTTCAAGGAATCCGCGGGATCTCCGTTCATCGTATTCTGGGTGCTAGCGAGGAATACCGACGATGCCTTCGAAGTTTTAACGATCACTGCATCGCTTCGCTAGCGATGCCTGAGAGAGAGCTCCATCTGAGCTCCTTGGATCCAGAGCATCTCTCTCTAGAGTGTGGGAGAGAGGAGAGGAGAGAGAAACGCCATGAATAGTATTTGGAAAATGCCCCTCCTCTTCTATTTATAGTTCACAATTAAAATACCCAGTATCGCCACGCCGGCCCCCGAATACTTAACGCACTATCAACGACATTTATGACCACTACACTGAGTCATAAATATTATTATCATTTACTTGTAATATATTAAAATATATTATATGATAATAATTGAGTCATTAACTCAAATCATCGCTCCCATAAATATTAATTGAACCTTGAAAATTTTAATATTCGCCAATTAATATTTTTCAGGTATTTACCTAAGACTCGTAAATACATTTAATAAATAAATTCAAAACTCATTATTCTAAACTCGAATAATATGAATTTATTTATTGCATTGGTGATCATTTAACTTTGGACAATTCCCAGACCAATGTGGCGGGGCCCACTATGTCTAATACTTCTATTCAACTGAATAGGGCAGATTCTTGAATACGTTATTATGTGTGACCCTCTAGGCCCTTATTTGGACGGCCGTGAATAGTATTCACAGACCAAGAGCGGGATCTAGCAACCCATCATGGCCCCTGAAGAAATAAGGATTGTCATAGTAGTGACAACCAACCTACGAACACGCACTGTGTAATATAATCTCTTTGTCTGTAATATCTCATAAAGTAGGACGCACTCTCGTGTCATCACCCTTTTCTTGCTTTATTGTTTGTTGATGTAACTGGATGGATTTACCCTCGACTTCCATGGCCATGGTCTTATAAAGGTACTGCCATCCATATCAACATGGCTAGAGATATATTACTTCCATAACCTGGAAGCGACAAATCCTTTCTTGACCATTCAACCAATGTCATGCCACTAATGACGCACCTGACACAAACTACCTCGCCACGACTTCATTTCCATGGTTTTCATCTTGCATCAAAGTACTCAATCAAATGACATACATTGGTAATGATCTCAAGTCAGGAGACCATTACACATGATCGTAGATAGGAACATCCAATGACACCCGAAACAAGTGGTGTTCCTATTGGCGGGTCAGTCCTCATGATCTCACTACTAGAGATCACCAAGTGCGAACTTCATGAGAATAAGTCTCAATGCTCATGAGCCCCCAGCACCTGATGATCAGACATTTACTATGTCCAATTAGTAAGATGTATCTAGACCATATAACATATATATTTAAGATTAATGTCATAGTATCTAGAGGTTATCATTATAGAATGGGAACTACTATAACCTTTCGATACGACAATTAATCTTTGGACATTACCATTTCAATAGTGGACGCAGAAAATTCTACACTATAATGATAAGATGACATCATGCATACCTTACTGTATACATGATATGGTAATCAAAAGCACATAATAGTTGGGTCTAGGGAACCCACTATTTCAACATAGGTGAGGTGTTAAATCATACACCAACATTTTTAATTGAAAGTAAAAGGGTATTAAAAATAAAGAAACTTGGATAAAAATGAGAAAGGAATGAATCCCTTACGAAAATTTGGCATGATAATGGGTGCACATAAGGGTTCATAAGAGGAATAAATGAGAGTGAAAGGGTATATCATCATTTATAGATCAAATTGGAAGTAAGTATGATATTTATTAACATATAACAACATAGGAATAAAATAAATTAAAATATATAACATGAAAATAATTATTGATGAAAGAGGAGGGTGGAAGATCCCTTGTGGAATTTTGACATAGTAACGGGTGTGATTAAAGGATCGTAAGGGGTTGATGAGAGTGAAAAGAATATCTCATAATATATAAATAAAATGGATATTATTAGGGTCTTGGAACATCATAAAACAACATATAAATATGGAAATTAAGAATTATAATGTAAAAGAGTAGCTTGAATTGAAATGAGAAGAGTGAAATCTCTTACTTGGATGTGTGATCACAAAGGATTTGGAGAGGATTATTGGGAGATTGGGGAAACTTGGGAGGACTCTAGGGGGTATGGGGAAGAGTTTGGTCTAGATCCAAATGGTTTTAGTGAAGAAGAATGGGAGATTGGGTGGGTTTATATAGGAAAGGAGAGGGAATTCTTTATTATTTAGATTTTGGACACTAAACGTTAAAATATTCAAAACAACAAATCATCCCATGGTTTTTTACCATGTTTTCTACCAAATGGGAGTGATATAAAATATTTTATATAGCCAAGGACCTATAATATTAAAATATTATTCTTGATTATGTGGAGGTGAGTCACACTCTCAAGGAAATCAATTTAAAATGTTAAAATATTTTATAAGTCATGGAGGGTCCACTAAGGCATTATAAAATTAATCAAACAAATATAAAATAAAATTATTTTAAAGTTAAAAAATATATTGGCCGAATATACCTTTTATAGTATTTTATTACATAACTATTGTGTCATTATGATGTCATAAAACACTATATATATTTATACGGTATTTAATTTGTACCCAAAAATTCGATTGTCACAAAAAATTATGAAAAATTCACCATTGGATAATTTTGACGTCCTGATTCAAAAAACAATATTGATTTTATCTAAATAAATTTCTAAATATTTGAATTTTCACTTTTAAAATAAAAACCATCATTTATTGAAAATTGATGGGTTTTGACAAAAACAGTTTCCAAACCTTAATAAAAGTTACATTTGACTTCATAAATATTATATGATCATTTATATTTAATAAAAATTATTTAATAATAATATTTTATTAAAATATTGTTTATTCCAAAAATTCATTAATTCATCAAAATAAATTCTTTAGTTAAAAATAAAATTTTAGTTTTTCCATATAAAAATATAATTCTTATCAAACTGAATACTTAATAATTTATAGAGTAAAAACAATAAATATAATCATCACTTATAATTAAAATAAGTGTTCTTATAAAACTATTATAATAAAATTATTAATAAAACCCTCAGTTTAATATAATAGTTTATATATTTCTAAAAAGTACCATTTTACCCAAAAAATCAATTTATCTAATTCATTATATTTTTTAGAAAAAACTATTCTCATAGAGAAATTTATGGAATAAGAATTTTATTTATAAAAATAGATTATACAATAAGTAACTAATACCTTATTACATAACCCCTTATAACACCCACTTAAGACCTAAGGGTAATTTGTGTGATGGTGACAGACTCATGGGTCGGATCAGATAACATCACCCGAGTGGTAATTTCTATTAACTTGAACTTCTCCCATAGGTGATTCTATTCAAGTTTAACATGTTGATTCTTGGCTTGGACTTGGTCAAGAGAAAATCCTAGTGATGCTACCTCCTTTTCGAGCTCCAAAAAATGATCTTTGTATGGCCCGAGTCCACTGGATGAGGCCATCCTCTCCTTTGTCTATGTCGAAAGGATTATTTTTAAAAACCTTAAATTTATATCATTCATGTGATCACTGTTAAATAGATATATTATCAATGGTAATGAAACTTAACATTCATTTAAACCTAATAAATAAAAAAATAGTGAATGTGTTTTCTATATCCCTAAGACATTAAAAGAAAGGGAATTTTATTCCAAAATGTTCAGGTCATTACAACATTCCCCCTTTCAGAAATTTCTCCCTTGAAATTTCCTTTCCCCACACTAAAACAGATGAGGGTAATTCTGTCTCATCACTTCCTATAGTTCCCACATTGCTTCTTCAAACTTTTGGTTTCTCCACAACACTTTGACAAGGGGCATCGTCCTGTTTCATAGAACTTTTTTCCTACGATCTAAGATATTCACCAGATTCTCTTCATAAGAGAAGTAAATCTCCAATGGTACCACCTATGGATTGATTACATGTTATGGGTCAGGTATGTACTTCCTCAAGATTGATACATGAAATACATCATGTACTTGAGATGGGTTCTGTGGGAGTGCTAATAAATAGGTCACTACTCTAATGCGATCAAGAATCTAAAAAGGGATGATGTACCTTGGACTAAGCTTTCCCTTCTTCCCAAATCTCATAACTCTCTTACATAGGGATATGTAGAGGAATACCATGTCTCCAACATCAAACTCTAGGTCTCATTGACCATTGTCAGCATACCTCTTTTGTTGAATCTGAGTAGCTTTAATGTGTTGTTGGATGGTCTTAACCTTCTCCACCATTTCTTCTAACATTTCTAGACCTATAAGTTTTTTCTCCCAAACATAATCCCAACATACCAGTGTTCCGCACCTCTTTCCATAAAGGGATTCATAAGGAGTCATTTGGATGCTTGAGTGGAAACTTGTTTTATAAGAGAACTCAACCAGAGGAAGATGTTGATCTCATCCTCCTTTGAAGTCTATTGAGCATTCTCTCAACATTTCCTCAAGTATTTGGATTGTATGCTCATATTGGTCATCAGTTTAAGGATGATAATCCATAATAAAGTTTAGCTCAGTATTCAGAGCATGTTGGAGACTCTTCCAGAACTTAGAGGTGAATCTTGGATCTCGATTGGATACAATTTATAGTGGTACTCCATGCAGCCTTACCACTTCTTTGATGTATATCTATGCCATTTGATCCAATGATAAATCCTCTCAAATTGTAATGAAGTGTGTAGTCTTTATAAGACGATCCATAATAACTCAAATAGCATTGTTTCCTTTGGATTTATTCAGAAGTCCGGTAACAAAGTCCATGGTTATGTTCTCCCATTTCCATGTTGGTATGGGTAATGGTTGCATCATCCCATTAGACTTATGCCTCTCATCCTTCACTTGCTGACATACCAGGAACTTTGATGTATACTCAGTGATTTTATCCCACCAATAATTCTCTTGGAGATCTCAATAAATATTTGTTATTCCTGGGTAAATGGAGAAATTTGAACAATGTGCATCATCCAAAAGTTATTTCTTTAACTCTAGATTTGATGGAATATATAGTATTGACCCAAATCTCATAATTTCTTCTTCTTTAACATTGAACTCTAAGTATTTCTATTTTCTGATAGTTTCCACTTTCTTCTGAATTCCCATATCATCCTTTTGAGCATCCTTTAACCATTCCAAAAGAGACGGTTGAGAAATCATTTTTGAAATGATTGATTATATTCCCTTATTTATGATTCTCATGTCTATCTTCATCAAATCTAAGAAGATTTCATCCTTTTCACTTCTCATCAATGAAAGAGTTGTTGGGTCCTTTCTACTTAGAGCATCTGTCACTTTATTCACTTTCCCTGGATGGTAGTGAATTGAGCAGTTATAGTCTTGATTAGCTCTGACCATATTCATTGGCACATATTCAACTCTTTCTGGGTTAATGTATACATGAGGATTTTTTGATCTGTATATATTTAACACTCTTCTCCAAATAGATAATTCCACCTAATTTTTAACGTAAATATCACTACCACTAACTCTAGATCATGCGTGAGATAGTTTTTCTTAGGAATTTTCAACTGCCTTGAGGCATAGGCAATGACTTTGCCTTTTTACCTCAAATTCCATCAAAGGGAATTATAAAATTTTAAAGAAGAACATTCCCACAAACTTCAACATGTGATACAACAATTATATAAGTTTTTCCCTAATGATTTAATATCATTTCTACTGGGGACTCAATGTTCTTAGAAAACATAAATATATACTAATAGGAAATTAATTTAAATACATTACGACATACACTACTTTAAAGTAATAGTTACATGGAATTCATTCAAAATTATCCATATTAGCATAGGAAATTTTGTGCTCCCTTGATCATGGAGATTATTGATGTTCATCATGCTTCTCATCCCTTACAATGTATCATTGTCTTTGATAATTCCAGAATTCTCTACATTTATGACATAAAACTGTGTAAGATTCCTTATATGGAACTTTGTTTCCATCCATCACATTAACCATTATTTAATGGAAATTGGATAATTTTTACCCTTCCTTTCCACACCTAAAACATCTCCTAGTCCCCTTGTGACATTTCCCTTGGTTCCTCTTTCCACACTTATTTCATGAAGGAAATTGGGTCTTCTTTCCCTTATCACCATTATCAGATGGAATTTCATGAGATGTAATCTTCACATTCCTTGATGTTCATGGGCATTCAAAAAAATAACAATTTTTAATCATGTTTTTTGATATTTGGTTTTTCATAATCACGATATGTCCTACTTGATCTCCCATTTGATTGGGAATCGTGTTGGAACATTCATCACATTTCCCTTCGCATTGGTTGTTAGCCTGATTCCTCATATTACCGACCATTGGCTAGAATAAAAGGAAGATTAGAGATGAGCATCTTAAACAGTTTAACACATAAAGGGGAATCCAATGACATTAAAGGAATAAACTGTAAATTACATTTATCTCCTTAACTTATTAATTTCTAGGCTTCAATCTAATTCATCCATGATCTATTTTCTAACGTATATTCTTATGGGATTTTTTTTGTTCCCTTAATAATGGTTCGTACTAAGATTACGAATTTAATAAAGCATATCCCCCAAGATTGTCAAACCAAGAGTACAAAAAGACCCATTTTCATGCACCAGTTCCCATTCGAGTCTAGCTCAAATCGGTGTTTTCAGGTTTTACCCCTAGATACATATATTCCATAGCCACCTTTACTTGTTTATATCCATACATGAATGTATTTTCTTGATAAACCACTTACTATATACTCAAAAAAATTTATAGATCTTTTTCTTATACTTAGTATTATACCTAAGGCTTTCACTTGGGTTTTCTAATCCTAATCCCAAAAATAACTAAACCTATCCTTTGATACCAACTATAATAAGCATGCTCTTTATTTCATATTTAAACATGCTTTATTAAATAAACTTGCACTTAATAAAACTTTGAGGATAGAGAGGTCTAGTGTCATGGGAAATTATGAACATTACATGACAACTTAATACATTAAATAAAACATCTTTATTTAAAACTCCTTTTACATGACCACAACATTCTTTCATACTTAGCATTAAATGGGATAACCTGAGGACATACATAAAAAAGGGTGAGCTATAAAGCCTAGTAAGGGAGTAAAAACGGCATAACATGAAAAATAAAATACATGTTGGGAAATAGGAATATCAATGGAGCACAAGATAAACATGAACATAAAGACATGATATAGCATGATTATCATAACATGAAAATGTGGCAACAACATACAATATGATATTAGCATGAGCCAAGTCTCATTGCACATGGATTAGCATGAGCAAAACCTAATTGCACATGAATTAGCATGAGTAAAACCTAATTTCACATGAATTAGAATGAGTAAAATTTCATTGCACATGGATTATCATGATACTAAACATTACCTAATGCATTGGAACGTTATCAGGGAACACCCTTTATAAACATTTCATTTCATGCAAAAGTGTGCCACAAGGATCATATAACATGGAATAATTAAAAATCATAAGTAATTTAGAATAAATACATGTAAGTACCATAATATATATATATATATATGTTCATAAATATTAATACCCTTGATAGATAAATGGGTATGGTATTCACTACATGATGATTTTGGCTTGGAAAATCACGGTGCAATTTTGGCAGCATAACGTCGTTATATGGAAATTCATAAGTTGGGTTGACGAGAGATAAAAGGGTATCTCATCACTTATACATGAAATAGACAGTAAGGTTATCATGGAACATAATATCCCAACATTTTAAATGGAATTTAGATGCATAATATGGGATAAATACTTGAATGGAAATAAGAAGACTGAAATCCCTTACGGATTTTCAGCATGGTAACGGGTGAACACAGAAGATATTAATGAGAGAGAAAGTGGTATATCATCATAAAAAAATAAGTAGGAAAGTATGGGGGATGTGATAAATCATACCCCAAAATTTTTAATTTAAATTAAAAGTATATTACAAATAAATAAACTTGGATAAAAATGAGAAAGAAAATTCGGCATGGTAACGGGTGCACATAAGGGTTCATAAGAGGAATAAATGAGAGTGAAAGGGGATATATTAATTTATAAAAAAATTGGTAGTAAGTATTATATTTATTAACATATCACAACATATAAATAAAATAAATTAAAAGACATAACATGAAAATAATGCTTGATAAAAGAGGAGGGTGGAAGATCCCTTAAGGAATTTCAACATAGTAATGAGTGTGATTAAAGGGTCGTAAGGGGAATTGATGAGATTGAAAGAGAAAATATCATTATATATAAATCAAATAGAAATTATGGGAGTTTTGGAACATAATAACCCAACATATAAATATGTAACTTAAGAAGTGTAATGTAAAAGAATAGCTTGAATGGAAATGAGAAGAGTGAAATCCCTTACTTGGATGTGTGATCCCAAAGGCTTGGGAGAGGCTTCTTGGGAGATTGGGGGAACCTTGGTAGGACTCTAGGGAGTATGGGTAAGAGGTAGGTATATATAAAAATAGTTTTATTGAATATTAATGGGAGATTGGGTTGGTTTATATAGGAAATGAGAGGGAATTCTTTATTATTTAGGTTTTGGACACTACACATTAAAATATTCAAAACCAAAAACCATATCATGGTTTTTGCCCACATTTTCTACCAAAGGGGAGTGGTATAAAATATTTTATAAGTAAAATGTCCTATAATATTAAAATATTATTCTTACTTATGTGGAGGTGAGTCACACTCTCAATGAAATCATTTTAAAATGTTAAAATATTTTATAAGTCATGGAGGGTCCACTAAGGCATTATAACATTAATTAAAAAAATCTAAAATCACATTATTTTAAAGGTAAAACATATATTGGAAGAATATACCTTTTATAGTATTTTATTACATCACTATTGGGTCATTATGATGTCATAAAACACTATATATATTTATATGGTATTTAATTTTTACCCAAAAATTCGATTGTCTGAGAAAATTGTGAAAAATTCACCATTGGATAATTTATACATCCTGGTTCAAAAAAATATTAATTTTTTATAAATAATTTTCTAAATATGTGTATTCACTTTTAAAATAAAAACCATCGTTTATTGAAAATTTATGGGTTTTGACAAAAATAGTTTCCAAACCTTAATAAAAGTTACATTTGAATTCATAAAAATTATATGATCATTTATATTTAATAAAAAATTATATAATTATAATATTTTGTTAAAATATTATATATTACGAAAATTAATTAATTCTTCAAAATAAATTCATTAATTAAAAATACATTTTTAGTTTTGTCGTATAAAAATATAATTCTTATCAAACTGAATACTTAATCATTTATAGAGTAAAAAAAATAAATATAATCATTACATGTAATTAAAAGGAGTGTTCTTATAAAACTATTATAATAAAATTATTAATAAAACCCTCATTTTAATATAATAATTTATATATTTATAAAAAGTGCCATTTTATCCAAAAAATAAATTTATCAAATTCATTATATTTTTAAGAAAAACTATTCTCATAAAGGAATTGATGGAATAAGACTTTTATTTATAAAAAGGGATTACACAATAAGTAACTAATACCTTATTACATAACCCCTTATAACACCCACTTAAGACCTAAGGGTAAGGTGTGTGATGGTGATAGACTCTTGGGGCAGCTTAGATAACATCGCCTGGGTGGTAATCTCTATTAACTTGAACTTTTCCCGTAGGTGATTCCATTCAAGCTTAATGTATTGAATCTCGGATTGGTCTTGGTCAATAGAGAATCCCAGTTATGCTACCTCCTTTTTGAGCTCCAAAAAATGATCTTCGTGTGGCCTGAGTCCACTGGATGAGGCCATCCTTTCCTTTGTCTGTATCGGAAGGATTATTTTTAAAAACCTTAAATTTATATCATTCATGTGATAACTGTTCAATGGATATATTATCAATGGTAATGAAACTTAACGATCATTTAAACCTAATAAAAAAAGAGTGAATGTGTTTTCTATATCCCTAATAAATTAAAATAAAGGTAATTTTATTCAAAAATATTCGGGTTATTACAATGAGAGAGTTTCAACTATAGCATACACCTATGTTCAATGGGGAGGGAGGCCCCTGGGCAGCCAAGTTATGGATTGAGTTAGTCAATATGATGTTCAAGTTCCTTGAGACACCTATAGATATGAGGGTGAATCTTATTGTATACATGATTTTTAGACCTTCCAAGAATTAGTGGGACATTCTAGAGAATGTTGGGAGGAAAGAGGAGTTATCCTAGAAGGACTTCTAGAAGAAGTTTCTGAGCCACTTCTATCCTGAAACATTGAGGTATGGGAAGTCTCTCTAGTTAATTCATCATACATATGAGGTCTTATCAGTACTGTACTACACTGTACATTTCACTAAATTTCATCTCTTTTCACCATCTTTCAAAGTTGATGAGATTTCCAGGGAAATATGTTTCCAAGATGGGATTTTCTATGAGATCAGGTCACAAGTGAATGTTTTTTCTTGAGTAGATTTTCAAATGTGATGAATTAGGTTTTCATCATGGAAGGGAATATGAGATAATCCCCAAGAAATATCCAGGTTATTTTAGTAAAGTGAAATGGGAGATCTTCTTCTGGTGGTAAGAAGCACCGCTATGATGGTTATCACTAAGGAAACAGCGGGAAGAGTAGTTAGGGGAGAGAGAATTCATCATAGGACTGTGTTTTGTTATAATCAGTGTGATTATAGTAGGTTGGTATTCCTATAGAGGTTTTGTAGGGGAATGCAGAAACAGAGTAGTGTAAGGGAATCAGAAAATGGACTAGAGTTTGGGAAGGACTTGGATACCCCTGAACAGACTGGTAGCTAGAGTTCCACTAAATTTTTAGGTCAAAGCATGGGATTGGTTACTCTAGTTCAAGAGTGAAAGTACCATCTAGAGGGAGTATCCCAGGGGAGTCAAATTGGAGCTCGGGGCAGAGGGGAAAGTCAATTTCATGCTATGTAGTCTACTCTGGTTAATTTGGATGTAGGACCTTCTACCGTCAGAGGTACGATTCTTTTATAATTTAATTTTTCTTGTGTTTTATTTGATATGGTATCATCAAATTCTTTTATATATTCTCTTTTTGAAATTTTTTTGAGCATTTTTATGGAAATCTTGGATGGTGTATTATCCATCGATACATTGTTGGGAGTGAGGTAAGAGAATATCAAACATTTCAATGCATGTTCTCTAAAAATTGGTGGTTATTATTTATTTTTTGGGAACTAATTTTTCTAGAGATTATAGGTTGAGATTTTATTCTTGGTATGGATTATATAGTTCTATACCAGGATCATATCGACTATTATCAGAGGAGATTTAACTTTCTATCTCCAAATGGAGGCATCTATTTTCACCAGGGTGAGTGGGGTCTTTATGCTAGTCGTGCATGGCCAATTTAGTAAAAATTGGATTGTATCACACCTCATATATAAGGTATTGTTATAGATAATGATTAAACATAGAAGGATACTTTTTTTAAATAGTAAAACATTTTCATGTTGCCTTTCTTGATGAGTTCCATGACTTACCACCTGACTAGGAGATCAATTTCATGATTGAGTTGGTGTCAAAAACAAAGCTAGTTTCTATCCCACCTTACATGATGTCACTATTATAGCTTCAGGAATTAATATTTTAGTTGTAATATCTTGAAGATAAATGTTTCATGAATCCTAGTACATCACCTTGTGGTTCTCTCATTATTTTCACTAAGAAGGCTGATGGGACTTTGCATTTGTGTGTGGACTATCAGAGATTGAACTAGATGACAGCTAAGAACTGGTATCACCTTTGATACATTAAAGATATCTTCGATTAGCTGAGATGTTCTTGGATATTCTATAAGATTGACTTGATATCATGGTATCATAAGTTGAGAGTGAGGCCATCAAACATACCTCTAACTACTTTTAGAAGCATGTATAGATTATACGAGTTCGTTGTGATGTTATTCAGTCTAACGAATTCACCAACAGTATTCATGGAATTGATGAATCATATATTTAATACTTTTCTAGATTGGTTTTTGGTGGGTCTCATCAATGATATCTTAGTGTACTCTTGATCAGTAAATGGTCATACCCAACATCTTAACATCATCTGGAGTACATTGAGAGACTATCGACTTTACACCTAACTTTCTAAATGTAGTTTCTGGATTGATAAAGTGTATTTCTTAGGTCATGTCATCTTAGAGGCCAAAGTTTTAGTGGATATATATAATGTTTCAGTCATGGTATCTTTGGAGTGATTAAGAATGTCTTCAAGATTTTGAGCTTTTTGGGTTTGGCATGTTATTATCATCATTTCATTCAGGACTTATCCTATATGGCAGCACCAATGTCCATGATGACCAAGAAAGGAGAGAATTTTGTTTGGTAATATGATTATGAGATATATTTTCAATAGATTAAGGAAATTATGACCTCAACACCAATCCTCACTATACCTATGTCAGGAAATGCATATATTGTGTGCTATGATGCATTCAAATTTAGACTCAGATTAGTTCCAATGTAAGAGGACTGAGTGGTTTCTTATGGCTCCAGACAGCTAATACCGCATGAGAGGAATTATCCTAATCATGATATAGAATTATTAGCAGTGGTACAAATCCTATGATGTTAGAGACACTATCTTTTGGGAGAGAGTTTTGTGGTGTACATAGATTACAAGAGCCTCGGGTGCATCATTTATCAACTTCACTCATTCATTGGTGAGCGCAATATTTGATGAAAAGTGATCCAAATCTAGTTAGGAATCTTCAATTTTTAGATTTTTCCTTAATTTATTAAATATATTGAGCATGATTATACTACTTCTTTGATTTTCATCAATTTTAAGACTTTATATGCACTGGTGTACTATTTTTTAATTTATTTAATTTATTTTTCTCACCCTCGAGCATCCCAAATTGTGTTTATTGACCAAGAACACTTGGAAAAATATTTTTTCACCTTTTTTATTATCCATCTATCCCAATATTTCTTTACATTATTCACCAATTTTCATATGGGGTATTGATTCAATAATGTTGGGCGGGACCGAGCTTGATTGGACCCCCAAAATAACATCAGATTCACATAAAATAAATTGATTGGTGAATATGAGATATATTTAGAGGTTTTTTAGGTTGAGGATAATTTTTTTGTGGATACGAGATCTAATGTATATTTTTTCATAGCCCGGGAGGTGCCCCAAGCGGTAGTGGCATGTTCGGATTTATACAGATCAAAAGGAAATCTGTTTTTTGGCCAACAGATGACCGTAAACGATGATTAAAGGCATACCATTTGATTTTGGGTGTCCTGGAAGTGAGATCTGAGGAGGAGAGACCAGATCTAGAACACCAAAAATAGATCTAATTTTATATTAAAAACACGACTACATGACATGTACTAGGATAAAAACATGTCATGCAGTACCCCTATGGTTGTGGTACAAGGGTTTTGAAAAAAGTTAAGGATCGCACATCATGTGACCCTCCATGGGTATACAGGCCATGTGGCAGAGCATATGGTTAGGACCCCATGTGGCAGTACATGTTGTGTACTGAGGTACACGAACACGGTCGAGGTTACACAGACATGGCTAGGAGCATAGGAAGGACCTCAGGTAGCCAAGACACAATGTATAGGGCTACATGGGTAGTGATTTGTGTACCGATAGGGACATGGATAAGAAGAATAATAGTAACACATGCCATGTGGGTCCCCTTACATGTTGTTTACCCCTACTTTCTTTCTGATGGACCTTATTCCTCTCATATCTTCTTCATTTGGACTGAGATTTTGTCCCATGAGTAGCATATCCTACATATTTTTTCACATAGAACATGATGGTAGCCCTCGTGGTATATTTAGATATACGACATCATATGTTTCAAATGTGATGATTCTTTATACAATGATTGATGATGACAGTTATTGGGTAGGACCATTAGAGAGGTTCCCCCTTATGGAATTAGGGATCAAGACCTCTATATACTAAGTGGTACCCCCTATCAGTTAAGGTTCAGGTTATCTATCTAGATATTAGTACCCCATATGGAATTAGGGTGAGAGTCCTCCATCTTCTAAGTTGTACCCCCTATAAGATTAGGGTGTAGGTCCTCTATCTACTGAGTGGAAACCCCCCCCCCCATGGCATTAGGGTGTGGGTCCTATATCTACAGAGTGGAACTCCCCTATGGAATTAGGGTGCGGGTCCTCTATCTACTGAGTGATACCCCCTAATAGAATAGGGTAAAATTCCTCTATATATTGAGTGGTACCCCCCCCCTGACGGATTAGGGAATAGGTCCTCTATCTATTGAGTGGCACCCCTTAACGGATCAGGGCACAAGTCCTATATCTACTAAGCGGTACCCCCTAATAGATTAGGGTGAGGGTCCTCAATTTAAGGAGTGTAAAACCCATATCAAATAGGTCATGGGTCCTACTTGCACTTATTGGTGCCCCCTTATAGACTAGGGTACGGTCCCTTTACTTGGATATTGTTCCCCCTCAACTGTGTGAAATTTGGTGAGGCATGGGCCCTCCACAATGTTACTTATATGGACATACATGCAAGATGGTGTGAATCATTGATGGACTCTTGGAACTGTTGCCACTATTTACTGGGTTGGTCTATGAGATGGAGATCCCATTTCTATCTTTTTTTTGGATTCTTTTGTTGACCACACACACACGCATACACACACACTAACACACACACATATATATATATATATTCGTCCATATCATTGGGTTTTTTGACTCTCTTACTTTGGGTTGAGTTATCTATTATTATCATATCTCTTACTGATTCCCCTCCATCTTTTAGGGTGTCTTAATAAGTATGTATATACTAACCCCTAAATGATATTTTCCCATGTGTGTCATGTCTTATGTAGATTATGGACATGTCAACAATGATTATAGAAGAGCATAGGGATACCTAGTTCATTTGACCATGTATGGTGGTTGGGGTTTGGAGATCTAGAGTCGGTCTCTCTTAGCATTTTACTTTTCTAGATTTTTCATGTTGGGTCATTTTTATGGTTGGGTATTTTTTTTCTTTTTTCTTTTTAGTTTACACTATGTCACCCTTTATATTCCCTATAGGTTTCACATGAATGGTTATTACTCTAGATGTTGTATATTTTTTCTTTTATTCCTCTTCACTTCTGCATTGAGATGGTTAGATGTGTGTGTACAAGTATATTAGGAAAATTCCTAAAATACTAGTTATCTCTTTCAATGCTTTTTATATCCCATAGCCTATGGGGGTAGGATTGGGTAGTTGCGAATTGATCCTCATTGGGTCGGTCCGTGGCAGTACAACCTATCATCCTCAGACTGACTGCCAATCTGAATGGATGATTCAGATTCTAGAGAATATATTATGAGACTATGTGGTGGATTTTTGTGGTTCATGGGAGTATCCTATGACACTAATAAAGTTTTTATATAATAACATATTCTAATAATCAATCCAGATGGCACCATTAAAGGCTTTGTATAGCAGGACATGTTGTTCACCTCTTTTTTGGTTGGAGATAGGTGAGTCAACACTTGTTGGACCTAGTCTCATGTAGGAGACATCTAAGTAGGTTCAGATGATCAGGAGGTGATTGGTGACTACGTAGATCAGGAATAAATCTTACACTGAATATAAGAGACAAACTATAGAGTTTTATGTGGGTCATCGTTTTTTCCTTCGAATGTCTCCTAGGTTGGGGAAATTTCGTATCAAGAAACAAGGAAAGCTAGTAACATGGTTTTTTACGCCATTCAGGATAGTGGAAAGGGTCAGTCAGTGGCATATTGATTGGCCCTTCCATAGTGCTATAGTGTCATTCATGACATGTTTCATGTGTTACAGCTTCAAAGATATCATCCTAACCCTTTTCATTTGGTGGAAGTTGATGGTATCAATCTTGGTGTATATACATCCTTTGAGGAGAATCCTAAATAGATTGTGGATAGTAGTGAGAAGTATCTATAAAGAAATACCATACCTCTAGTTCAAGTGCAGTGGTAGCATGGGTGTGTTCAAGAGGAGACCTTGGAAAAGGAATCTGATATGTGAGTACAATGGCTAGACTTGTTTTCCAAAACCCCATAGTGATTCTTGGAGCTACTCAAGGAAGAGATATTATATAGTGGTGTGGTTGTAAGATCCCAGAGTGACATTTGAGGATTATAAAGATAGATACATTAAGAGAATCATTCTTATCATCAATTTGAAAAAATAACCTATCCAATTTTCCATATTTCCTTCTATTTAGAGTGAATATTCACTAAGTGAGATCACCACCCATAATTGGGACTTCAACCATGCTATATCTATCAATATAAGAGGATAAATCAGTGGATACCATCCTATTGAAATGAGCACTAGTTTTTTTCAGGTCTTAATAAAGTGTTAAAATCACCAAGGATAATCTAACTTTGAGATATTTTATCATTCATAAATTTAAGATCCTCTTAGAGCTCTCTTATTTTGATATAAGAGTTGGATTCATAAACAAAGGTTAGGAAAATAACAATTCCTTGAATGCCAATATCAATAGAGACATTTCATTGTTTCTTAATACAATATTTAATGTTTATACTATCATGTTTTAATATCCAAAGATGTTCAGATTCATTCTCACTTGTATTTTGTGAAATAAAGGAGTAACTAAGGGATCCCCACTTAAAGGCATTCCATCATTCAAATCTCATTTTAGGTTCAGCGAGACTAATCATCATAGGCTTGTTTCTCATAATGAAGTTCCATAGGGATATAACAGTGGGAGAGTTCCCAAGCCCCTGACAATTCTAGTAAAGGATATTTATTTATAAATTAATGATTTCCCCCTGGTTTTAGGCCCTTGTTCCTTTGGTAAGTACTTATCACCTTTTTTCCCTTCCCTTACCTTTTCTTCTTTCCAATACCTCCATTTAAAGTTTCATCATTTGATTGAAGGGGATCTAGTGAATCATCATTAGGTAGAAGGGTCTCTTTTCCATTAACCTACAATTTCAAACTTAAAGTAGTGGATTTGTTAGGGGATTGGTCAATTCCAATAGAAGTGACCTCCAAATTTATTCTCCTAGAAGATTTGGAAAGGGGGAATTGATAAAATGACTCCTCATTCTCATGTTGTCGGATCACCTACCCAACCTAAGAAATAGTTTTAGGTATACACTGGTCCTATAAAAACTCATTAGTACCATCTTGAGGGTCCTGAGAGGGGGACATAACATAACCTTTATCAGTATATTCACAATGATATACAATATATAAATTTTTTGGGCATGTTTGGGTGGTTCTATCCCTCTAGATATATTTTATATTGGATTTTTTTAATGTTTTAGCACTCAATGTAATGTATGTTTATCCCAAATATATTATATCCCTTAACATTATTAGCTATCAAAGGAAGATTATTAGGGTTAATATATTAATTTTAGATGTGATATTTATCTATGGTATAATAATTAAGGTGGGTCACTTCTTCTATATGATAATTTGTGAGAAATTGTGAAGTATTAGATGTTGAATTTTATAAAAAAATAATTTTAACAATTTTAAATTGATTTATAAATGGATTTATAGTGTTTATGAATATTTCTTTTTTTATGAGTAACATATTTGGGAATTAATTATGGATATTTCGAGATATTTTGTGCATTTTTTAAAAAAATGGGGATTTTTAAGGGTTCTTCTTTCATGGTGGTGGATTAATTTATAACTCAATTTTTTTAGAATAATCATTTTCATTATTATGTTTTCTAGTTTTGAATAATTTACAATCATTTTTCTTGGTGACATTACCACTTATTTTTATTATTAATTCATGATGATCATTTTATTGTTCATGTTTATTGGAACCATTAATCAAATTTTATTCATTATATTTGTTTTCAATGTTGAAAATATTTAAAAAAATATAATAATTATTTTTTATTTTTGAAACCATTATTATATTCAATAGTCGTATTTTATATTATGAAAATGGTCTTAAAATAATATAGCTTTAATTTTTTTTATATTTCCATGTAAATTTATATATATAAATTGTTATAAATATTATACTATATAATATGTGAGATGATATTCTCAAAAGGATTTGGTTGCTTTTAAAATTTTGATAGCTTGGTTCAAAATGGAAAGGTATTGGTTTGGAAAATAATGAGCGAGTCTTCTGAGGGAGTTTGAAAATGAATTATGTGTTCTATTTTCCAACAAATGTTTTTTTAATTGGTATTTTTTTGTTAAAAATTGATTTTAAATAAAGGGTAACTTGTTTTTCAGTGGTGAAAATAATTTTTAAAAACTATTAAAAAGTGTTCTAATGATTTATTTTGACAACATTAATCAGTTTTTGATAATGTAAATGTGATTTTAAGGGTAAATGATTTGTTTTATAGTTAATAAATTGGATTTTTATGATGTTTTAGAATAAAGATGACATTTTGGATTTCAATTATGATCAAAATAAAGGATCTTTTAAATTTAACATTGACTTTAAAATGGATTTTTTTTATTTTAAATTAGAGTTAATATATTCATTTGTTTTTTTATAATGTAGTATGCTTTATCAGTAATGTTTGATCCATCAGACAAAACTATCCACTCCAACCAAACCTAAGGAATATTGAAGATTCTATAGTGGTGGTAATTTATCACAGGTTGATAATAACACCATAACAAGGGAATTCCACTAACTCCATCCAAACCATAGGATATCCATCATGACCCCACTCCCACAACCTTGGCCTCACATGAAGCTAAGTGCTACTGAAATTCAGTCCTCAAACCAAAAGCCTTTCCTTTTCATGGAGTAATTGAAAACTTTCTTTGAATGTTGAAACTAAAATGGTTGTATTAGCATGACTGCATGTAAAAACATCCAGTTGAGCCTTCTCATGGTCACACTAATCAAGGAGCCCCTTGCAGGGATTAAACTGTTGTTGCTACTTTATTTTAGATAGAAAACTAAGAAATGTTTTTTGGTGCTTCACTAGCCCCCAACCTGAGAACATTTATATTTAAGGATAAAACTGTCATCCTCGTCATATTTATATCCCATATAGTTATTATTACATTTTGTTTCCTGAGACTCATCCCCCATATCTTCTAGAAATTGTCCTATGTTTCTTGAACTATCCTGAGTAGTAGTCATCCCAAACTAGGTACCAGTGATCATTGTGGATGAATCCAGAGGATAACACCTACCACCAATAGAGAAATTTTTTTCTTAAATTCAATTAACCATTTCCTTCAAAGCATGATAAAATTATTTAAAACATTCAAATGTTGGGTTCCCCTTATTTTAAAGTTAGATTTTTATGTATTTATTTATTTTGTTAAATATTAATATTACTAAGTCAAATATGATGGATATGAATCAAAAATGGATGGATGGAAATCATATGAAAAGAGAATATGAATATGGGGTGAAAGAGTTCATCAATTTTGAAAAATATTATACATATGACCCTTATCAAATCCTTTTTCTGTGTTTACGCTGTTTTAATTCAAAACTAATTAGTCCAGTGGAGTTATAAGAACACTTGATCAGTCCCAGAATAGATCGAAGTTATAAATGTTGGAATAAACATGGGGAAAAGTGATTATAGCTAGTTATTAGGACAACACTTCATTTTATTGATCATCTAATATGATTACAAGTGTGTACAATTAAAAAGACCATATATAGGATGTGATTATAGGTGTGAATGATGATTAAGATCATATTCATGATGAAATGAAAATTATAGTTGAAGATTAACTTTATGATTGTAAAAAAATTGTTTTAGAAGTTGAAGAGTTTTGCAAAGACTCCATTGTATGATGGTTATACTAAATATACAACATTGTTAGGCATAATAAATATATATAATTTAAAAGCTATAAATATATGGAGTGACACTAATTTTATTGAAATACTTTCTCTCTTGAATAATATGCTACCAGAAGATAATGAAATTCCTAGCCAAACATATGATATTAAATGAATGTTGCATTCAATTATAATGATCTATGAAAGAATACATGTCTGTCCAAATGAATGTATACTATTTTTCATGGACCACAAATCACTTAAAGAATGCCCAAAGTGTGGTGCTTCTCGATACAAGAAATATTAATCAATTCCTATCGAAGTTGTATGGTACTTACCAATCATTCCAATGTTTAGGAACTTATATATAAGTGAGGAAACTACAATGCAATTGAAGTGGAACACAGATACAAGAAATAAAGATGGTAAACTTCATTACCTATAAAACTCTCCTCAATGAAATAGAATTGATCATGAGTATCCTAAATTTAGAAATGAGTTGAGAAACCTTCATCTTGAGATATCTACAGATGAAGTGTATCCTTTTGGTTTTCAAAGTATAACTCACAGTACATGGCTAGTTATGTTGGTAAATTATAACTTTACATTGTGGTTATGCATGAAATGAAAATACATTATGTTATATATTCTTATATTAGGACCAAAACAACCAAGTAGTGATATTGATGTTTATTTGGCTCCATTGATCGAATATTTAAAATTATTATGGGATTTAGGTGTTACATTGTATGATGCTTGTAGAAATGAAGATTTCAATTTGAGAGACATGTTGTATGGGATGATAAATGACTTTCTTGCTTATGGGAATTTGTCAGTATATAGAATTAAAGGAAATCAAGGGTGTCCCATTTGTGAACAAGGTACACATTCAATTAGGTTGAAACATTCAATGAATACTATGTTTTTAGGACATCATAGATTTCTACCCCACCAACATAAGTACTGATCTTGGATGAAATCATTCAATGGGAGTTCATAATAATGAAAAACACCGTATCCACTAACAGGTGATCAAAGATTTGAGAAAGTAAAAGATATGGGTAGTTTTTTCTAGTAAACCATATTTGAAAAACCTTATGAAAAATAGTTGGAAAAATAGATCAGTTTTTTTTAAGTTACCATACTAGAATTGTTCTTACATCAGAAATTTTTTGATGTTATTCATGTTTAAAAAAAATGTATGTGATAGTTTCATTGACACATTACTAAATGCACTCAGAATAACAAAGGATGGAATTTAGGCTAGGCTAGACATGATTGACATGGTAATATGGGAAGAGTTGGATCTAGTGAAGGGTGAAAATGCAATCTTTCATCTAATTACACTATTTCCAAGTAGGAGAGATACCAATTTTGAAACTTCTTTAATGATGTAAAGGTTCCATAGGTGTATTCATTGAATATCAAGAATATTGTGTCAATGATTGGTTTAAAGTTAAAGGGTATGAAATCACATGACTGTCATTTTTTATGAAATATCTAATTCATGTAGCTTCACATTGCATTTTTTATAAGAATGTCCATCATATATTAACCAATCTCTGTTTCTTTTTGAAAACTATATGTAGAAAAGTTATAGACCTGGTGAAATTTCTAACAATGGAAAAAGAAATTGTTGTCATGTTATGTGAATTGGAAATGTTCTTATAGTAGGAATTCTTTGATATGATGGTTCTCTTGATGTTTCACTTGGTGATAGAGATTTGAATATGTGGACCTATACATTATAGATGGATATACCTCATTGAATGGTATATTAATATTTTGGAAGGGTATGTTAAAAATAAAAGTCATCCAAAAAGTTGTATTGTAGAGAAATATATTATTGAGGAATCCATTGAATTTAGTATTGACTAGCTCTATAGTGTGGAAAGAAATGGTCTACTGAAATCTCATTACACTAGGTAGCTTGTGGGTGAAGGAATTTCTGGAATAGATATTGTCACAATCAACATTACAGATCGGGATCAGGCTCACCTTTAAATTTTTCATAATAGTTTAAAGGTTTCCTTATATTTTGAAACACACAAAGAAATTATTAGGAATTTGAATCCATTAAGGGATGAAAGAAGGATATCAAATACACATAATCAACAGTTTATAGGATGATTTTGAGACCACACTATTAGGGATTCAGATGAAAATCCATATTTAATTTTAGAATGAATTTGATGGCTAGCCAGAGGACCAAGTGTGCATGTATTATCGAATAATTTTTATGTAATTAATGGTTATAAATTCTATAAAAATGAAAATGATGAATGAATTTCCATGAAAAATAGTATAGTTACACTTCTGGCTGAAGCGATGCATATAACAACCCAAACATTTATCAATGGAATTTAAACCTTCTTATAGTAATTTCATATAGTATAAATCACATAAAATAACTTATATACCATAATAAAAACTTTATAAATGAATAATTAATGAAATAAGAAGTATTTCTAGAAGTTATAGAGCTTATACTGATGAAATAGTAACTTTACCTTAGGAATAGTAATATGATACTTATGAATAGTAAACTTGCCAAATGAATAGTAACCTCACCCATAAAAGTACAAATAAAATTTATTTATATTATAAGTGAAAGTATGATATAATTATATTATATTCTAAGTAAATAAATTTTTTAAAAATTATTAATTAAGTGCTTTCATTTTTGTAAGTCATAAATATTTAATTGCAAATTTATGATTAATTTAATAATTTAAAAGAAAATTTATTTTCATAAAATGTATTCATAAATTAATATTTTGATTTATTATTATTTTAAGATAATTTTATGAGACCTTAAGTAATTTTTCAAGGTGTTATAAAATCAGTTATAATTTTAAAATCTGTATTTTCAGAGTAAATGATGATTTTAATTAAAAATTAAATTACTCATATTTAGAAAATTATTTTTAAAAAATTGAGTTCATTTTTTAATTATACACATAAAAAAACGGTTGGGGTGAATTTTTGGGATTTTTCTAAAATACTTGAATTTTTTATGAATAGTAAAATATAGTAATTTTCAATAAATGCTAAATACATGAATTTTTTAGTCATTGTTGATGTAAAGATGATGTAATAATATTGATATTGAACCATACTTAATTATTTTTAATATTTTTGGTGATAATTCTCAAACTATTAATATTATTGAGCCAAAATAATAAACTAATGAATAAAATAATGGGAAAACACCCGTCTCCTTCACTATAAATACCACACCTCACCACCTCTTCTCCTCACACCTCTAAAAATTTGAGTCTTGCCCAAATTATTCTCAATACTCTTCCCTATCCCATTCCCCGTATTCAGGAGCTCTTGGTATCATCAAAATAACAAAACCTTTTCCTTAAGGAGGTTCTCAATGAGGATAAATTCAAGAGGTAAATTCCTATTTCTTTTCTTCTAATTTCTTTTCAAGTTATTTTATTTTTATTATCTACTCACCTAACCTCATCCAAATTTAATGATAACTCTAGTACCTTAAATATACTATAATTATATCATGTTAATTTAATATCCATCATTAAACTCCCCCTCCCTCTCTTTCATTTTAAAAATTAAATCATCGCCCGTGATGTGTCAATTTACCGACATCGTGGGCGATGCACTTTCATTTTCCTTTAACGCCTCAAAAGATGTAAATAAAACCATTAAATTTTTTAAAATAGATTATAAATTTTATTTTAAATCCCTCTTTATGTTCTGTAACTAACGTATATACATAATACTAAATGATAAAACAAAATGAGTTCATTGTGATCGAAAAACTCCCAAAATTAACCTAAAACAATCATCATTAACTTTTATCTAATGATTCATACTCATAACATATAAAAAATTATTTATAATATAATTTTAAATTATTTAAGATCATTAATAATATATAATAAAAATTCTATATATTTATCCTCATTTTACATGAACCACCATTCAAGTATACAAGTGAACCGATCATAAAAACCAAGAAAACAAATGCTCCCGAATGATGAAATTAAACTCAATAACTCATCAAAAAGCCCATAAATGAAATTAATAAAACCATAATGAATAAAATTAACGTGTAAAAGCTTATTTATTTTTTAATTAATTCATATAATGTGATTATATAGGATATTAAAGTGAATAAAGCTTTTAGACATAAGGTAAGGGGAATTCTCAAACCCAACTCTCTTTCTTTGGATTTTCCCTCTTTCGCAACATTTTCAGTATGAATATTATTTAAATATAATTTCTTCATAATTATATTACCTTTTTTGGTATATAAATTTTTTCTACTTGAGTTTATGAAAAAAACATTGTTTTCCAAAAGAACTCTTTTTTCAAAAAAAACACACCTTTTACTTCTCGAGATTGTTTCTTCTTCATTCAAGGTTGATGGTTCTTATATCAAGTATGTTATTCCCTATTTCATTTGGGAACCCGAAGTTTATGAATGTATGATTTATTAAATTAAACTCATTCCTTTCCATGGGGTTTTTATGTCCAAGATTTATATACGTTCTATGTGGCATGTATGATAATGTAAATGTTATGATATGATGTGTGCGCCTAGAATTATATAGCGCAGTGTAAATGTTATAATGTGATAGGTTCCCCTAGAATTATATAGAGCTCTAATGAATTGGGTAATGTTATATATCTCATGAGAAAAGTGAAATATGTGTAAACATGATGCTATATTTGTTCATAATTATGTGTGCTAGTTGACCACTAAGACATGATGTTTCATTTTTATGCATTCCCACATTCCAAGCCTTTTCTTAACACTACCTATCATGATTATGGTCCTATGATTATTTTATGATAATGATTATTATTCTCACCCTATATTATATTGATTCATGTTCTTATCTATCCTCTTACTCAACTTTTATATCACCGCTTTCTTTGATGTATATCCTCAGGTGATTACTTGTACTAAGGAGGACACAAGGGACATTAAGAAGCTAGAGAAAAGGAATTAAATAAATATTTATGTTTTATTTTATAAATTTTATGTATGGTCCTAATTTTCCCAAGAAACTAAACCTTTGGATCCTATCCATGTAATGCTTTTATGTTGTTTATATTTAAAATGATGCAATAATAATGTAACAAAAAGCAGGGTCTCTATAGTTTATACCAAGGAATGGTTTATTTAATTTGGGAATTAGGATTAGAGAAATTTAGTAAAAAACCATAGTATGAGTCGAAGTTTGTGTAAGCACACAATAATATTTTCTAAACATAGTTTTCGTATAATATTTTACTTTATAGATGATTTCACAAAGGTATAAATTATTGATGACTTGTTGACTTATGTTTTGTTCTAAGATTTTCTATTTTAGAGAATGATGGGAACCATGAGAAACCAGGCCAACAAACTGTGTCAGGGACAATGCAGCGATTTCTCAAATTATGCCCCCAATGCTTTGGGAGGTTGAGTTCAGAATTTTTTTGTGATACTTACCCATCTATCTTAGGTTATGAATAATAACCTAAAAAATGTGGAATGTCTACCTTCACCTAAGAGGGATCAACTGGACATCATGCATTTTATACGGAAAATACCATCGATGTTTAGTGGATCTTCTAATCCACTAGTCACAGAACAATGGTTCAACTCAATAGAGAAGATCTTTTTTGTTCTTCACTATTCTGAGATGGAGAAGGTGACTCTATTCATATACCATTTAAATGGAGAGTCCAGTAAATGGTGGGACTTGATTAATATCACCAAGGTGAAGGAAGAAATTGAAGAGATGGAGTGGGAAGAATTTAAGATAATTTTTCTTAACAAGTATTTGCCTAGAACTCTTTGAACAAATATGGATATAGAATTCATAGATCTAAATCAAAATTAAGAAGAATCTATTATTACCTATGAAGTAAATTTCACCAGTATTCCAAGGTACATTTTGGGGTATTTTTATCAACAATGATAACAAAATTGATAGATTCTTTAGTGGTTTAAAACCATATCTTCGAAAGGATCTATCAATTAGAGACTTTGGGAGTTATGAAGAAGTCGTTCGATGTGATCTCAAACTGTATATGGAGTTTGGAGAATGGTCCCATGGATGTGGTTATAATAAATAAAAGATGGAGTTTTAAGATAAGGGATCTAATGTGAAATGTGGAAAGAAAACTCAACCAACCATGTGTCAAAATGTGGGAATAAGCATCATGGTAACTACCTCAAAAGGATGGGGAAATTCTTCAAGTTTGGGAGAAAAGGACACCAAGCTAATGAATATCAAAAATATATGAGGAAGCAGGACAATGTGGTGGAGGAAAGGAGAGCACCACCCATGGTCCAATGCTACAACTGTAGGGAGCAAGGGAACTATGAAAGCCAATGCACTAAACCTCGAGTCCTCAAGGTTAATTAGCATCAGCAACCACCAAATCCAAAGGACCAAGGAAATTCTTATTCCATCACTAATGCTAAAGTGGATCAAGAAAATGAGGTAATACATAGTACACTTCCTATTCACTCAATAATGGAAAAAGTATTATTTGATTTTAGTTTTAATCATTCCTTTATATCATGAAAGTTTGCTAGAACTATTGAATCGAAGCCTCGAAACCTTGAAGTTGGGATATCCATAAAAACACCTACTGGTTCAATCATTGCAACCCGAGTGTTAGAATCTTCTCTTATTAGCGTATGTGGGAAGATTATTTAAGTTAATCTCATGATACTTACCTTGGTGGAATTTGATGCTATAATGGGAATGGATTTCCTCTAGTTATATAGAGAACATATAATTTTTTTTGGAAAGGAAATATCTTTTCATATTCCAAACCATCCCATGATCCTATAAAAATTTATGGAAGATCATGAATATCCTTTGGAAAATCCTTCAATGGTGTGGGTATTGATTACCTGTAAAGAAGCATACCTTTCTCAAATGGTTGATTCAAAGTAAGGTATCAACCTAGGAGAAATTCCCATTCTAAGGGAATATAGTGATGTATTTACTAAAGAGTAACCCATACCTCCCCCGTATTGTGAGGTAGATTTCTCAATAGAACTCATACCCGAAGCTACTCTAATCTCAAAGTGTCTATATAGGATGGATCCTATCAAACCAGAGGAGTTAAATAAGCAGTTTTAAGAGAATTTGGGAAAAGGGTTCATACACCCTAGTGCATAACCTTGGGGTGCATCAGTGCTCTTTTTCAAGAATAAGGATGGATCAATGCAGTTGTGTATAGATTATTGGGAACTCAACAAGATCACCATAAAGAACAAGTATCCTCTTCCAAGGATTGATGACTTGCTCAATCAGTTGTGAGGAACTCAATACCTCTCAAAGGTGGATATCATTTCTGAATATCATCGGTTAAAGGTGAAGAAGTAAGATATTCAGAAGACTACATTCCATACAAGGTATGGGTACTATGAGTTTTTGGTAATTCACTTTGGACTTACTAATACCTCTACAATCTTCATGGATTTGATGAATAGAGTCTTTAGACATTACCTTGAAAAAATTATGGTAGTTTTTATTGTCGATATTCTCATCTACTCCAAGTGAAAGGAGGCATGAAGAACATATAAGGCTTGTTTTGGTGACATTAAGGAAGGATAAGTTGTATTCCAAGTTCAAAAAGTGTGACTTTTGGATGTAGCAAGTCACATTCTTAGGACATGTGATCACAAGTGAGGAAATTTCTGTGGAACCTTAAAAAGGGCAATTTAGGAATAGCCTAAATCCTTTAGTGTCATGGAAATCCATAGTTTTCTTAGATTATCTAGGTAATACTGATGTTTTATTAGAAATTTATCACAATTTTCAAGCCTGCTAACTAAGTTAACAAGGAAAGGGTAAATTATGTTTAGACATAAGAATGTGATGAAAGCTTCAATGAGATAAAGAATAAGCTGATCACTACACATGTACTCACATTACCAAAAAGTGGATAAAGTTTTGTGATATACAGTGATGCTTAAAATAAAGAATTGGGTTTTTTACTCATGAAAAATTATAATGTGATATTTTATGCCTCATGGTAGTTGAAGATTCATGAGAAGAACTACCTGACACATAATCTAGAGTTATCAGTTGTGATTTTTTCCTTGAAAATATGGTGGCACTACCTATATGATGAGAAGTTTGACATATATACCTATCACAAGATACTAAAGTGTATATTCACACAAAATGAGCTCAACGTGCATCAAAGGATATGGATGGATCTAATCAAAGACCATGATTTCACTATTCACTATCATCTTGATAAGGCAAATAAGGTAGCTAATGCTCTTAGTAGAAAAGAACCTACTACTCTATCCATGTTTCAGATTGAGAAAAACCTTATCTTATTGGACATGAAAATATGTATTTTGAAATCATAATGGTAGGGAATACATCCTACCTTTCCCAAATGATTTCCTAACCATATATCTAAGATAATATTAAGGAGGGACAAAGGGATGATCCATAAATATAAAATAAGGTGAATGTAGTAAATTAAGGGAAACTGAAAGAGTTCTATATCGATGATTATGGTGTGATTCAGTTTGGAAAAAGGATTTGTGTTCCTTCATCACCTGAGATAAAGAAAAAGATATTGGATAATGCATATATCTCAACATTCTCTATCAATCCTGGTAGCATTAAGATATATTGTGATCTCCAAGAACACTTTTTGTGGGACAACATGAAGAAGGAGATTGCTGATTATATCTCAAGGTTCTTGATATGTCAGTAAGTTAAATTAGAGCAACAGAAGTCTAAACAAATGATGAAACCATTTCCTATACTGATGTGGAAATGGGAGAATGTCACTATAGACTTTGTCTCGGGTCTCCCGAAGACATACAAAGGAAATAATGTGATATGGGTTGTGGTGGATTGACTCACCAAGACTGCCCACTTTATCACTGTTTGGAAAGATATCTCACTTGAACAACTTGCTAAGATATATGTGAAGGAATTGGTGAGACTGGATGGACTTCCACTCTCTATTGTCTCTGATCATGATCCTAGGTTCACATCTAAATTATGGAGGAGTCTTCAACATGCTTTGAGTACTGAATTAAATTTAAGAACGACCTATCATCCTCAAACTAATGGCCAATCTGAAATTACTATTAAGGTGTTCGAATATATGCTAAGATCCTGATCATTAGAACTAAAAGGTGGATAGGTTCAGTATCTCCCATTGGTTTAGTTCTCATACAACAATAGCTTCCACTAGAATATTCAGATGACTCCATATAAAGCTCTATATAGAAAGTGATGTAGAACTCCAACCTGTTGGGATAAAGTTGGAAAAAGAAAGATAATTGGACCTGATCTTGTGCAAGAGATTATAGAGAAGTTTTAATACATCCAGAATATATCAAAGTTGCTCAGATTCGGAGAAAGATCTATGTTGAAAACCTTCGAAGGGACTTGTATTTTGACATTGGAGATAAATTCTTCCTTCGAATATCACAATGGAAGAGAGTTGTGTGGTTTGGAAAGAAAAGAAATCCAATCCCAAGATACATTATTCCTTTTGAGATCCTTGATTTCATAGGAACCATGGCCTATCATCATGCACTTACACCGAATATGGCTTAATTTTATGAAGTGTTCCATGTATCACTCTTGAAGAATCCCTCACATGTACGGAACTCAATGGTGGTACAACTAGAAGATGATCTCTCTTATGAGGAGTAGACAATAAAGATTTTGGACCGGAGAGATAAAGTTATATGTAACAAGACAACCCACATTGTCAAAGAATTGAGGAGGAACCATAAGTATGAATAATCAACTTAGGAACCAGAGGAGGCAATGAAGGAGAAGTACCCTCACCTATTTATGTAAAATGAAATTTTGAGGGCAAAATTTCAAAATGGGAGAAGAATGTAACGACCCAAACTTTTCTCAATGGAATTTATCCCTTCTTATAGTAATTTCATATAGTATAAGTCACATAAAACAACTTATAGACCATAATAAAAGCTTTATAAATGAATAATTAATGAAATAAGAAGTATTTCTAGAAGTTAAGGAACTTATACTGATGAAATAGTAACTTTACCTTAGGAATAGTGATATGACCCTTATGAATAGTAAACCATCCAAATGAATAGTAACCTCACCCATGAAAATATAAATAAAAGTTATGAATCTTATAAATGAAAGTATGATATAATTATATCGTAGTCAAAGTAAATAAAAGTTATAAAAATTATTAATTAAGTGTTGGCATTTTTGTATATCATAAATATTTAATTAAAATTTTATGATTAATTTAATAATTTAAAAGAAAATTTATTTTCATAAAATAAATTGATAAATTAATATTTTGAATTCTTATGATTTTAATATCATTTTATGAGACCTTAAGTAATTTTTTAAAGTGTTATAAAATCAGTTATAATTTTCAAAATTTATATTTTTCAAGTAAATGATGATTTTAATTAAAAATTAAATTAATCATATTTATAAAATTATTTTAAAAAAATAGAGTTTGTTTTTGAATTTTACATGTTGAAAAAATGGTTGGGGTGAATTTTTTGGATTTTTCTAAAATACTTGAATTTTTTTATGAATAGTAAAGTGCGATAATTTTCGATAAATGCTAAATACATGAATTTATGAGTAATTGTTGATGTAAGGATGAGGTAAGCACCTTAATCTGAAACCATAATTAATTATTTTAATATTTTTGGTGATAATTCTCAAACTATTCATAGTCTTGATCCAAAATAATAAACTGATGAATAAAATAATGGGAAAACACCCCTCTCCTTCACTATAAATATCACCCCTCACCACCTCTTCTCCTCACACCTCTCATGATTTGAGCCTTGCCCAAATTATGATCAATAATCTTACCTATACCCTTACCCATGTCCATGAGCTCTTGGTATCATCAAAATATCAAAACATTTTCCCTAAGGAGGTTCTCAAAGAGGATAAATTCAAGCGGAAAATTCCTCTTTCATTTCTTCTAATTTCTTTACAAGTTCTTTTATTTTTGTTATCTCCTAACCTCCCCTCATCAAAATAGAATGATAACTAATTTACCTTAAATATAATTTAATTATATCATTTTAATTTAATATCCATCATTAAACTTATCCCTCTCTCTCTTTTATTTTAAAAATGTAATCATCACCCGTGATGTGTTAATTTACCGACATCGTGGGCGATGCACTTTCATTTTCCTTTAACACCTTCAAGGATGTTAATAAAAAATTAAATGGTTTAAAATAGATTGTAAAGTTCATTTTATATCCATCTTTATGTTTTGTAACTAACTTATATAACTAATACTAAATTATAAAACAATACGAGTTCGTTGTGATCGAAAAACTACCAAAATTAACCTAAAATGATCATCATTAACTTTTATCTAATGATTCATCCTCATACCATATAACCAAATTCTTTATAATATAATTTAAAATTATGTAATATAATTAATAACATATAATAAAATTTTTGGATATTTATCCTCATTTTACACAAACTTCCATTCATGTATACAAGTGAACCGATCATGAAAACCATGGAAATGAATGCTCCCGAACGATGAAATTAAACTCTATAACTCATCGAAAAGACCATAAATGAACTTAATAAAACCATAATGAATAAAATTAAGGTATAAAAGGTTATTTATTTTTTAATTAATTAATCTAATGTGATAATGTAGGATATTGAAGTGAATAAAGATTTCAGACATATGGGTAGGGGAATTCTCAAACCCAACACCCTTTCTTTGGGTTTTCCCTCTTTCACCATATTTTTAATATGAATATTACTTAAATATAATTTATTAATAATTATATTACCTTTTATATGATACACATGTTTTCTACTTGAGTTTATGACAAACACAATGCTTTTTAAAAGAACTCTTTTTTCAAAAAAAATACACCTTTTAATTCTCGAGATTGTTTCTTCTTCACTCAAGGTTTATGATTCTGATATCAAGTATGTTATTCCCTATTTAATTTGGGAACCCAAAGTTTATGAATTTATTATTTATTAAATGAAACCCATTACTTTCCATGGGTTATTTTATGTCCAAGATTGATATATGTTCTATGTGGCATGCATGATAATGTAAATGTTATGATGTGATGAGTGCACTCAGAATTATATAGCACACTGTAAATGTTAATATGTGATGGGTGTGCCTAGAATTATATAAAACTCCAATTCATTGGCTAATGTGATGTATATCGTGATAAAAGTCAAATATGTTTGAACATGATTCTAGATTTGTTCACAATTATGTGTCATAGTTGACCACTAAGACTTGGTGTTTCATTTTTATACATTCCCACATTCCAAGAATTTTATTAATGCTTCCTCTCATGATTATGATCTTATGCTTATGTTATGATGATGATTATTATTATCACACCATGTTATATTAATTCATGTTCTTATCTATCCTCTTACTGATATTTTAGCTCACCCCTTTCTTTGATGTATATCTTCAGGTGATTACTTGTACCAAGGAGAAAAGGAGGGACATTAAGAATCTAGAGAATAAGGAATTAAATAAATGTTTATGTTTTATTTTGAAAATTTTATATATGGTCTAAATTTTTATAATACACTAAATCTTTGTATATTGTTCATGTAATGCTTTTAAATTTTTTATCTTTAAAATGATGTAATAATAATGCAACAAAAATCAGGGTCGCTATAATGCATGTATCTGGTGCCAAGGATATAAATCCAATTTATGTGAATATGTCATACTTTGGCATCATAAAAAAAATATGGTAGTTGGATTATACAACATTCCAAGTTTATTTTTTTCAATTCAAGTGGGTTGATAAGAGGAGTGTTGTTAAAATAGATGAATTGGGATTCATAAAAGTGTATTTTAGTAAGAAATGGTACAAAGAGGTACCATTTATAATGGAATCACTAGAAGTAAAAGTATTTTATGTTCCAGATACCACAAGCCAAACATGTTCAATTGTTTTTTATTGACCAAAAACACTGAATGGTCAGATGAAAATTCAATTGAGGATAACCCTTTCATTGGTACAACAAAATATTTTTTTAGTGGTTCCAATATAGATGTGGACTTGAACAGCGTGATCAAAATGATTCCAAATGTGTCTTTTTATTTAAAATTTAATTTTTAGTAAAAAAGACAAGTGACATACTAAAAACCATTAAAACACATTCAGATTTTTTTGATAATTTAAGAAAATTATCAACAAGTCATTTGTGATGTGTAGGAATCATCCGTACCTAAATCCAATACACGGTGTGCTCGGTATGGTTCAAAGTGTCTATTATCAGTCTAAAATTAACATTTTAGTTTAAAATGTGTGCCACTCCCTGAAAAATGAGAAAACAAACTTGGATTTTCATTATACTTTAGGTAAATGATTCATAAGTAATTTTTGATGTGTAAGAATTAGTCTCATGTAAAACCAACACATGATGTGATAAATATCACTCAAAGTGCCTATTTTTAGTTTCAAATGATGTTTTAGTAAGAAAAAAAAAGTGACACACTCAAAACTGAGTAAACGCATTCAGATTATTTCTATACTTTAGGAAAATGATCCATGTGTAATTTTTGACATGTTGGAATTATCCTCACCTCAATATGACTCATGGTGTGACCAGTATGAATCTAAGTGTGTCCTTTTATTTAAAATTTAAATTTTAGTAAAAAGACAAGTGACATACTCAAAACTATGAAAATGCATTTAGATTATTTTAATATTTTAATAAAATGATCCATAAGTCATTTTTGATGCTTAAGAATCATACTCACCTCAATATAATACATGGTATGATCGATATGACTCAAAGCATCCATTATCAGTCTAAAATTGATATTTTAGTTCAAAACATGTGTCACTCACTAAAAACTAAGAAAACTCTCTCAGACTATCACTGATAGAATTTTTGGTTATAACCATGAATCTATAGCCACAGTTTATAAAAACCATGTCTATATCCAACCTAAATCCAAAATGGTCATAGTTGTACCCCACCCCCTTGCGCTTACTCCTCTCCCACCCCATCCCTCCCTCGCGATTCTTACCTCCCTGTAAACCATATTCTACTTCCCTCCCTCATGATTCTTCCTGTCAGTCTCCCACTCCTCCTCTCCACCTCCTCCACCTTCTAGCCTCCTCCAAGCCTCCCCTTCCCGCATTCACATCCCTGCCTCCTCCTCACCTCACCCAGTCACCACATCTGTCCCTGTCTTATGGCCTCCCCACCTCCCTACCTCCCCCTTCCTACATCCTCATCCACACATCCCCACCTCCTCTCTCTGCCTTCCTACCTCCTCACCTCCCCGCCTCCCCACCTCCCAGACTCCATTGGTTATCCCCTCCATTCTCATCTAAATTTTTGGATCCACCTCATAGATCATCCCTATATAACTCCCTCACAGATCCCCTCTCTCATGGATTTCACGTCGCCTCTCTCATGGATCCTATAAACCAAAACCACCTTCTTATTGTAGGCTCTTATCCCAAAAAATTTATAGAAGGTATGTATTTCATTATCCCCTAATTTAATATAGATTTGGAACTTCTATATTTTTGTGATTTTTAAACCCTAATCTCCTACATTAAATATTCTCTTCATCGATGATGATAAATGACCAAGATCCAGTTCTATAATATTCATGCTTCGGTGACCCAATAATCATGTGGTTATAATAATTTTGAAAATCTATAATTATTTTATGTTTAGTGTATTTAATTACCAAACTTTTGAGTTGTTTGAATTTTCTACTATATATTTTTATAATCATATTCCTCCTATTTATTCTAATATTAATAGATTTTAATATTTTTTCCACAACTTTAGAGGTTTCATTTTCTATTTTTTTCTATCATAATAATCATTATCAAGAGTGGTCAGTTTTAAAATAATAATTTTAAAAGTATTTTGAAATGTTTTAAATGGTAAAACTAATTGAAATACAAAGTGTATTATTATATAAGTGGTTTGAAATAAATAATATCTTTATGAATCCCGAGGTCATTTATTATTTTAAAAATGTGTTATTGGGTTTTTAAGATGGGTTAAAAGTTTTGAAACTCCCTAAGGAAAATGAGGGTTTTTAAATAAATCATGTTATTTTTAATGGTCTGGTGTTTTTCAAACAAGTGTTTCTAAAAAAATATTTTTTATTCCTTATGTAATAAAGTTTTTTTTAATATGAAATTTTACTTTTGGAAAGTCAAAGTTTTGGAATGTGTTTTTCTTTGATGAATGGGTTCTTTTGAAATTTTCCCCTGGTGTAATGGGACTCATTCATTTGGTTTGGTAAACATGAATGTCTTGGATTCATGTTTCTTTTTGCTTGAGTATTATTCCTAGAAAGGTTCTTGGGATGAACCTTATGGTGAATCCTATTATTTCTTGAGTGAGGTCCTTTTAGCATTTGGCACTGCTCGAGCTTTAAATAGAGTGGAAGATGCTATTATTCCATCACATCATATACTAGTGAATCTTAGAGAATTATTCAAGATGATTTTTTAGTCCTCAAAATATACATGTGAATAATCCACTACGTTCTTGAGTACTCTTTTAGAGAAGGAGAGTAGTGAAGTTATATGGTGCTTGTTTCTTAGTTCTTTAGAGGGGGTATTTAGTTCAACCTTAGATCTTTTATTTGATTTAGTATAGAACCCCAAGAATATTAAGCCCCTGTGGTTTTTATATTTTATCATTTATTAGAGGTGGTTACTCATTTAACCATTAATAGTTTCATTAGGATATGATGTGGGGTGAATTTTGGACGTGGTTGTGATTTGGGTGATAAATTGTATTGGGTTTCTTGTTCCAGAATCTTAAAGTGGTTAAGGTTTTGAGGTGAACTTTGTTTGGTGTATTATTTTGGTTACCTTATGGATTATTCTTAAGTGAGTGGTTTTTATTTTGGGATTCTCATGCCTCATTGTTTTTTTATGATCATTATTGTTCATTCATGGTTTGGACCATGGGATGCAGTTTGTTTGATGGATAATATGGGGATACCTAGGGAACATGCTAGGGTAACAGGGATGAGTAGTTGGTTTCCAATTAGACCATGAGTTCTACCATGTTATCATTTTCTATTAGGATCACCATGAGTATGTGTTCTATGACTTTGGAAGAAATTTACCATTCATATAGTTTTTTTGAATCAAGGATAGAGCCATGTTATTCTATGATAAGTCATGTTCATGATTGGTGTGTTCCTCCTATTCATAGGGGATGTCTTAGGATAGTGACCTAGTCTAGTAACCTCTAATATTTTTTTTTATAACTTTATTCCTTTGTGTATTTGAGATGGTCTTTCATGGTTTCCTATGGTTGGTGGAACCTTATCATTTCCTTTGATGATTAGTGGAAATGTGGTTGTTTTGGTGATGTTTTATCTCATGGGTATGTTTATCCTTTGTTTCACTATTTTAGATGAATTCTAAATGGTGGAAATACCTATGTTAGTTATTTGTCTTCTTAAGTGATTCATGTCATATGGTTGTGATTTGGTTTATGCTTGAGGTGGTTTGATGAGGCTTAATGATTTATTCCATTGATTTTGAGGAATAATGTTAAGGGTGGTGTTCCTTTTTATAGGAGTTTATTTTTTTTCCCAATTATTATTTTGGATTAATTTAGAGTTCAAGTAAGTTATAATTAAGGGGTTTTGGTTTTCATAGGTTTGTATAGGTCATTGCCTTTCTTGGTTTTTCTTCCTCTCTTGAAGGCAACGTGATGAGACTTGTTTCCTCTTGGATTGAGGAAGGTGTTTATATTTAGTTTGTTTATATTGCATTCCATGGGAAAATTAAAAGTTTTTAAATGTTATTATTTACAAAATATACCTATAGTTGATACCCATGAGGGATTTTAAATTTTTTTCAAATGGATTTAATACTTGTCATGGATTTATTTCATGCCAAGTATTTTTGAAAATTCCTGAGTGGATCTTTCAAAAGAATTTAAGTATTTTAAAATGGGGTTTGAAACCTATTAATTTTTAAAAGGGGATGATTTGGGTGGTTTAAAGGATTGATTTATGAAAATAAGGGTTTTTACCTCATTTTAAATTATTTTAATAATTTCATGGTATTTCCGGCTATTTGTGATGTTTTATGGAATTTTCCTGGGAAATTTTTATTTTCAAATGGTTTATAAGGAATTTCTTATGTTTGACATGGAATGAAATATGAGATAACATTTATTAGTTTAATTATTCTATTGTGATACTTATTTGGATTATAGTTATTTTTTAGTATCATTTAATTAAAATTATTTCCAAGGGTATACTCTTCTAAAATTAAATTAGAGCCTCACCACTAGTAGGGAAACTCTTTTGTATGAGGATACTCACATGAGTCTATGTGGATCTTTGGATCAGACCTCTAGGTTTGGGTTGGGTCATTATAATATGGTGTTAATGGATTGAGGTACCTTTTTTATTAAACTGTTCTGGGTTATGGTTAAAAGGAGATTAGTTGTTTGGAACTTGTTAGTGGAGTTTCCATGTGCTTGGCTAGATCAAGTGTAAGGAACATATGAGTTATTGGTAATTAGAATTTTGTTAACATATTTTTTGATTTTCTTGCATTCATGCATCCTAAGTAGGAAGGTAGAATAACATTCTATAAATATGGAAATTATTTTCTCCATAAATATTCATTAATTTATTTCCCTAATTCTACTATCTTTTTTTAGATCAATCGATTTTATATATTGAGTGAAATATCTAACTATAATTAACTATTTTAACTTCATCATTTAATTATGTTTTGTTTTTATGTGATTGTGACTAATATACAAGTTTGTATGACTATGCTTGAGTATTGGGTTGAATTAATAGGGTTATACCATTTCTATGGATATCTCATCAGATATGACTTCTGATAATAAATTCTATATATGTCCCTAAAAAGAGCTTACATTCTCATATAGATGTTGTTGTATGCACTATAAATAATCATTTTCTATTTTAAAAAAATAAAACCCCCTAAGACAAATGTTTTCTATAAATCCGTATGAAACACTCATTCCACCAAAGGATATATAGGATGATGCATCTTGGAGTTCTCCAACAACTATTTTGGTAGTGAATGTAATGATCCTTCTCTAATAAATAGTCTTTTATAGTAAGATTGTCAACAATGGTTGAGACGTTCAGATCAAACATCCACTATCATTAAAGGGGATTGTTGTCCCTTTAGATGATGAGGATTTGATTGATATAATAGATGGAGTATTTTTTATATACTATAGAATAATTGGGATATAATATTGAATATTTAGGCCTTTATGATTTAGAGACCCACTAGGGGGTGGTGTGATTGAATAAGTCTGGTGAGCACGCATGAACATCATACTTGGGAGGCCTTCAATGAAATGATCTTCAATGATTTCTTTCCTAAAACAAAAAATCTAAATCTAGTTCAGTTGTTTATGGAGATTTAGTAAGGAAATATTATGGTTCTTACTTAAATTTCTCATTCCACATGGATTCTATGTCTTTACTCAAACATCATTTGGAACAATTAACATTATATTAAGATGTTCAAGATTTGACTTTATCTAGAGCTATGGAAACATGTTTGGTGCTATGACCTACAACATATCTGGTTCTTCATAGTAACCTTACATTTGAGAATATTCTTGAGGAGGATATTATTTATGGTTTTATTTGAGCTTATAGTATTCTAATGACCATATTTCTTGGTGTGGTAGTATGCACCTATTCTTATAGTAATAAGAAGAAGGATGAGGGGGAATCAAAATCTAGAAAGAAGGAAGAGTGGATTAGTTATTCTATTAATTTATCTATGGGATGAAATTTTACTAGTTTCTATAATTATTAATGGAATGGATATTTTAGTACACCATGTACAAGGCCACCTAAGAAATTTCACCAGTGTAACATGATTCAACATCTTCATCACTTTTTTTAAGAAGATACATTCATCTTCTAGGATAACATGTTAGGGTGCAGGAGGGTGTCCTCAACAAAAAACCTAGAAATCATAGATATCATCGAACTATGTGATTAAAAATCTAGGTAATGGGAAGATTTATAAAATGGATGAGGTTCTAGTCACTAGTTTAGAGTGACGTTATATAGTTAGAAGTATGTTCTTGATTTAATCTATGATATTTTATAAATTTTTTAATACTATACATTCCCATTAATTAATATCAGATCATTCTATTAAAATATTATATTATGTTTAATGATATATTATGAGTCACATTATCTAGTAATTTCCTTTATAGTAAAACTAGACCATCTTTAGTGATTCCATAAGTGTCTCGTATCCATCGTTGACTATAGAAAACTATTGAATTTTATAATCCTAGAGAAGAATAGATTTGACATGATATTTTGAATAGAATGGATGGCCAGTTATAATGATCATATCAAATTTTATTATATACATGTGACATTCACAATTTCTATATGATAGTGGTATGTTTTGACTAGTGAGTGGGATCATTGAACTAGTAGGATGAGGCTAGACATTAGTCAGGTCATTGCAATTAGGTCACAAGTTGAAGGACTATCTCTTGCAGCAGAATCAATAGTATCCCCAACTATCATTCCACCAGTGGTAGTTCATTATATGGATAATTTCATAGATTATTTTCCAATACTTATTTAAGATAGAGAAATTGAGTTTGACATTGAGATAGTTACTCCGGAACAACTGATATTGATTCCTCCTTAACATATTGGACCAATTTTGTGTTGGATCTAAATTTGTAGTTAGAATATTTAGAGGTGAATGATTATTTAAAATATGTACAACACCTTGAGGGATCCATAGTTATCTTCCATGAAGGTAGATGGAAGTATATGTATTTTTGTGGAGTACATGAATAAAAATCATGTAACTATGAAGAACTAGTATCCTTTGGGAAGAGTTGACAATCCTATTATAAGTTACGGGGAGATTTTTGTTCCTCCAAGATTAATATTTATTAAAGATACTAGAAACATGGGTATAGGGGGGACGGTGAAGGGGTGGGGGCTGGTGCGAGGTGGGGGGGTCTTGTGCAGGGTGGGAGGGCTAGTGTAGGGGGGGTTAGGGGGCTAGTGCAGGGGGAGGGGGTTGGTGTGGGAGGGGGTGGAGGGGGTTGGTGTAGGGGGGATGATGTAGGGGGTAGAAAATAGGCTTGTGCATGATTTTTTTATGTGGTTGTTGAGTTGAGGGATATTTTATAAAATTTATTGAAAATCAGGTTTTGCATCCCCTACAAAGAGAATTTTTAAGTTATCATCACCTTATGAGTACTTTATGGGAAGATTTGTTCTCTAAATTGACCTCTGAAGGAATCTAAAATAGGATAGCCCAATTTTATATAGAGTTTTTCATTTTATGACACATTCCTAATAGATAAACTTTTATAACCCTTCTCTCATGGATTGAATTGATCAGAGCCAAAGTGAAATAAAAAAATGGGAGAATAAGTATTTCTTAAAATTAGAAGAGTTATTTAAAGAATAGAAATCCCTACCTCACGCCCATGATGTCAATAAGGGTAAGAAAACCTTTCCCTTTTCATTTATTTTAAATTATGGGTAAAATAATTGCATGGTATTTTAGAGTAAGACTTAAAATTTTGAATTGAAAATAAGTCTAAAGTGGGAGATTAAAATGCCCTTGAGTTGAGTTTTTTTTAGTCAATTATATTTTTTCAAGGAGATTAATATAGGTATACAGAGGTAAAGTATTTTGTGAGGGAATGAGTATCCGCCCACTAAATATGAATAATTTACTTCCAGGATGAATACATGTAAAATTAAACAACACTAGACAATTGTATAGATGGTCTTTAAGTTTCATGAAAAGTATTAAAGTGTGAAAATTCTTGTCTATAATAATTTTAATGGAAGAGATGATAATGGAAGCTAGCTACTGGATTTTGTACATATTGGATATCTTTTAAAGTTGTTATTATTAAGGTTTTAATAAGTTCAATGGCTAGAGGATGCTATCCTAGAGTTAAAGAATCCATCCATAGAGTACTTAGTATATTGGTTACTAAAAATAAGTTTTTAATATATCTTATATGATGTTTTAAATGGATGAAGATAAATATGGAAATTTAGGGTTAGTGAAGCTAATTGAAATACTTTACTTGAGTAGTTACATGATGATACGGTCCTTAGAAACTTTTTAAAATATTTTAGATTAATTTTAATAATTCATATAATTATTTGGAGAAATTATGAGGTGATTTTAAATCCTTGACCAGGTTTATAGTGGATTTGAAGAATTTATAGAGTCATCTAAATAAGCATATAATATTAGGAAGAAAATAAAAAAAATAAAAAAATGCATGAATTCTACATTGAGTGGAACAACTTTAGAGTCCCTATGTGATAAATTTAGCTGGTGTATAACTTTGGAAGTCCCAATGTTTGACTTGGTGTGTCAATGCATATGAATTTTCTACTGATCATATGACTTTGAAAGTCCCACTGTATGAGGGAAATTGAAAAAATGAATTTTCGTTACATTATAAATTAAAGAAGGATTTTTTAACTCAGATGATGAGGGAATTTTAACAACAAAAAGACTTTATTAATGATCGTGTTATTTATTATTAGGATGTACATATCAATCTGAATATTATTTTTTCATTGTTGGTTATGGATTCATGTATCATTTATCATGTATAGTTGACAAACTGATCACATATATATAAGAAGTCGTTATATCTCATTTATTTTCCCACTATTTCCTTACAGGTAGTTTCTTATGATGAGGTGGTTCTATCTTTCACCATCAAAGATAGTGCGTTCAACATCGGATTTGGGTAGGGTTTATTCCATTTTTATTCTTTTTCCCAATTTTGATTAGGTTTTTCTAATTTTTTGGGTTCCTTATACTTTTTTAGTGCGTTTTTGATCTTATTGAGGTGGATTCAAGTCTCTTTTGACAAAGGCATACATGTGTATGCATAGGTAGGCATATACATATATAAGTTCCCCCTTTATATATATTCACTCATGTTAGTATGAATAGATATTTATTGGGGCTAGGTGTGCTTATATATAGATATGAAAAATGCATATATGTGTAAGTGTAAAGGGGTATATAAAAGTATAAACATATATCTAAGGACCCCATTATGCATATTTGGCCATGAAAATATGAACATAGGGGCTATGTGTCCTTATATATATGTGAAGTTTCATATGCGTGCAAGTAGAAAAAAAAAGATTCGAGTTGTTGTCGTTAAAAGCAGTGCGCCTTAAGGTTGAGGTAGGTTACCTCTGCCTAACCCTTTAATTTAAATTCTATAATTTCTTGATTTTTTTAAAAACTTATTTCCATAATTTCTTGATTGTTTTAAAAATTGGTTTTCTAATAACCACTAGGTTTTTTAAGGAAATATATATTTATGAGTTCCAAGTGTATAGGATTACTAGTTTATGTAATGTCCTCTCATATTGTCTTAAACTAGAAAAAAACCATCATATTTTCTCCTATGTATCCTAATGTGTAGAAAGGAAACTAATCTAAGGACATCACATAGCTTGATTCATGTTCTCATAGGATAAATAATTATATCTAGATCTACATTCTCTAATCCTATTGTGAATACGACATTTATTACATTCCCAATACCATCTAAGAATTTAGTCCTAACACTTAAGGATGGGTTCTCCCCTATTATTCCATTGCTATGATGTCAAAAGACATTAGTGTAGGGGGTGTGTAGGGAGTGTGTTGGGTTTTGTTGCAAGGGGAAAGGGGAGGGTACAGGAGGGTGCAAGGGGTGTGCAGGGGGTGTGTAGGGGTGCATGGGGTGTGCAGGGGTGCATGGGGGTGTGCATGGGGTGCATGGGGTGTGCAGGGGTGTGTAGAGGGGTGTGTAGTGGGTGTAGAGGAGTGTACAGGGGGTGTAGGGGTGTGTAGGGGGTGAATGGGGTGTGAAGGAGGCAGGGGGTGTGCATGGGAGGGGGTAGGGTGGTGTGTTGGGTTATGTTGTAAAGGGGAGGGGGAGGGTGTAGGAAGGGGGTATGCAGAAGGTGCATGGGGTGTGTAGGGGGTGTGATGGGGGGTGATGGGGGTCCATGGGGTGGGCAGGGGGTGTTCAGGTGGGGGCAAGGGTGTGCTTGGGGTAGGGTGTGTGTTGAGTTCTGTTGCAACGGGCACGGGGAGGGTGCAAGGGGTGTATAGGGGAAGGGTGGGGGATTAGGGTAGGGGGAGGGGTGTGATGGGTTCTATTTCAAGGGGAAAGGGGAGGGTGCAAGGTGTGTGCAAGGGGGTGTGCAGGGGGTGCATGGGGTGTGCAAGGGTGCGGGGGAGGTGCATGGGGGTGTGCAGGGGGTGTGTAGGGGGTGCATGGGGTGTGTAGGGGGTGAACACTATCCATGTTAAGGGGTTACATATATGACTAATAGTGTTCCATTATAGATTATATAATCAATGGAAAATTGTGCCAATAGTTTACGTTCATTTTACTAAGACCACATCCATGTATTTTAAAAGTCACCCTGAATTGACTATTAAGAAAGAAGTGGTATGAAATGGTTTAGTATTGGGGGATTATAGGATGTAGGCAACTAGTATTTTGCATTTGTTGGGTATTGAGCCTATAGGCAACTGGTATGAGGCGCTGCAGGAGGTATTTGGTATGAGGATTTGTAGGCATCTGATATATGAGGCTGCATGCTGCATTTTTTTTTCAGGATACTGAGGCTTATAGCCATAATTTTAAAATGTAGTTGTATCTATTAGTGAAATTATCTATAGCCATGTTTTAGAACTATGGCTATATCCATGGACAAATAGCCACTCTAATAGCGGACACGTTTCCCCAAACTTTGGCTATTACCTATAGTTATGGTTATAAATCGTGGCAATAGCCTAAATTTCTAGTAGTGTATCCTGACACTTTAGGAAAATGATTCATAAGTCATTTGTGATGTGTAAGAATTAGTCTTATGTAAAAATGACACACGATGTGACTAGTATAACTAAAAGTGTGTGTTTTTAATTTCAAATGATATTTTAATAAAAAAAGACGTGTGACATACTCAAAACTGAGAAAATACATTCATATTTTTTCAATACTTTAGAAGAAAGATCCATAAGTCATTTATGATGTGTTGGAATTATCACCACCTCAATCTGACACATGGTGTGGCCATTATGGCTCTAAGTGTGTACATTTATTTAAAATTTACATTTATTCATGTATTGTTTTATATTATGTTTAATTTATTTCTTTATAGTATTACTAACATAATAATTGTTTTCTTATACGGGTGGATTATTTTTCTCGAGTTGGGTGGTTTGTTTGGAAACTGATGCCATGATCGAGCTTTTCTGAGAGGGGGTCAGGTGCCAAAGACAATGAAATATTGATGTTTTTGAATTTTTGTAATAGTACTTACTAATTTAATTGTACAAAACATTTTTTAAAATGTCTATAATATAGTGGTTTTTTTATTTTTGATGTAATTTTTATTTCAATTGAATTAAGAGTTTGGAATATGTATTCAGGTTTCTGTTGTCGTGTGCTGTAATTCTAACAAAACATTATAGTAGTTGGGCCTTTATCAGCACTATTTCTGTCATTGATAAAGGGGGTCTAATATCATTTCTAAACTAGTGTTGATAAAAGAGCACCTTTATCAGTGCTTTTTTATCATTGATAAATGTCCCCCTTTATAAGCTCTTTTTTAGTGTTGATAAAGCCCCCTTTAACAGCACTGAGGATAACAATGCTTTTTTAGTGTTGTTAAATTCCTTTTTGCGCGCTGTTAAAGGGCCTAACTATGGTAGTGTGACCTTTTTTCCATTTGGATGAGATTATGACTTTTATAATATTTTAAGTAAAGAAAAGTCAAAATTTTCATACTCTTATTTTTAATAACTATAATATTTTTAACATAGGGATAATTAGAGGATATGTTTAGTTGTAAATAATATTTTTAAATAAAAATTATTTATATTCATCCTGGTAATTTATTTTTAATTTTTGGTGAATAAATAATTACCTTAAATACTTACACAACAATGACGCAATAATTATTTAATTGATGGATAAATAAAATAAATGATATTAAAATTATTAAAAGTAATATAAATTGAAATAATTAATATGAAACATGAATTTTATAAATAAAAATTATATATTAGAAAATATTCCAATCATAATATTTGAATTCACCCTTTGTCTTGATATATTTAAAGTCAAATTAAATGAATAGTGTCAAAATTAACATTAATAATATTTTATTAAAATAATGTTTTATTAAATTATTTAAAATTCATAAAAATATTATCTTAAACCATTTTAATGGAAAATGGTTTAACACATCATCCACGGTCCATTTATGACTCACTTTTCCATTTATAGTAACATTGTTAACCCTATGTGATTAAAATAGTGGTTACTGCGGTTAAGGTCAAAAATAATTAACCAAGGGATTAATAAAAAAGATAAAGATTAAAATGATATAAAAAACTTATCTAAATTTAATTTGATGATTTTATTTTAAATCTAGACATATTTTCTTCAAAATAATGACCATTTGGTAGCATTTGTATCTAGAATAATCTTATTTTACTTTAATTTTTTTATGAAATTCCAAAAGTGCCCCTCACCTCAATTATAAAAGGACACCCATTCCTTTAATTATTTACACAACTTTTACCAACCTAGATCAATAAATACCTACCCATTAATATTAAAAATATCCTTATCTAAGTTCTAGAGGTTCTAGTCTCCCTAAAATACCAACCTTAAGTTCTTTAAGAAAGTATCTAAGAAGGTTGCCTGAAAAGGAGGTAATTGTCTTACCTGACCTCTTTCAATTTATTTCTTCTTATACCTATTATAAATATCTTAAATTTATAATAAAATAATAAATTTGGTATCCTAAATACACTTAAATTTTATTATAATTATGAAACCACCATTACCCTCCCTTTTTCTCATCAAATGATAAGTGAAAGTATCACTCATGCGTACGTACAACTTACTGTCTCCACATAGCGATACAATTCATTTTTCATTAACATAATTTATGGATGAGAATTATGATAGGTTTAATATTTATATATTATATTTATAACATAATTATACTTATATAATAATAACGTCATATCTATTTTCTTACATTCTAGTCTGCTGGGAAATGATAACGTTGATCATGCGTGCGTAAGGGATACCACCTCCATGAAGCGATGTGATCCATTTTTCATATAAGTTATACTTGAATGGTAATAATAATGGATTTATTATTATATATTATGTATATTATATAATAATTATTCTTTAAATGATCATTATTATTTACCTTTATTTCATTCCATCCATAGAAAAATGATAACATCCTTCATGCGTACATACGACCTACGATCTCCATGAACGGTGTAATTCATTTTTCTATCTATAAATTTTATGGATGACTCTAAATATTTATATAATGAATATATATCATATTTATATCATGATTATAATTCTTTAGATAATTTAACCATGATCAAAGTACAAGGACCAAAACTACTAAACCAAAACATACATGAAAAACAAAGCAATTATCACCCAGAACAGTGATTTTAACAAACAGTTGTTAATAAACGGATGATAAAATATTATATATGGTATGAAAAATATAATTATATTTTCTTAATAAATTTATAGTAAATATATATTTATTATACATGATTTTTGAACACATTTGAAGGAAGTTGAACCCAAGGTAAGAGTTTCTCGTCTCACTTTTAATTCTGTGAGACATATGTTATATCCACCACTTCTTTATTTTGAGTGGGTGTATATAACACCCTTTAATATGTTATATCATGAATATATTTATCTTCATGATATTTAAAAGTTTCATTTGAAGTTATTTTTTTCATGGGTATTACGATTCAAATGTTACCAAAGTGGTTAGGGTTTATTTCATAATCTCATTATTATTCAAGATTGTTTATTCTTAAGGCTCATCTAAGGAATATTTCTCTTCCATGTCCATGTTTTCTAAAAATAATTTTACTATTATAAAATTATTGTTTAAATTTATTTTTACCCTTATTTTACTTTTTAAAAAAAAATTAAAAGGAATCTTCCTATCATTTTTTAAACGATGTACTTTTTGGCTTTTCTTACAAAAGTGTGAAAGAAATGTTTTTTAAACTTATACAGCATGAATGAAATTTCATTCTATAATGACACCTCAATTATTTAAATATTCCTATAAAATTCTACAAGTTTATTTTCAAATAAAATGATTTATTTATTACATTTACAGTTTTTAGATTTTAAAAAGTAATTTTCAAAGTAAAAAAGGGGATTTCCCTAAAGAAAATTTCCTATGAAATTTTAAAAGATTTTAATCTATGTCAACATCCTTTTTTGAATATTATATTGAGGATATGATCTAATTATACCATCCACCATATTTCTTCATATGGTTTATGATCATTTTGACTGGGGGAAATTATTTACACTCCATATGATAGTTCTTCCAATATGGAAAGTTATTGATTGTTAAGGCTTGTTGATTCAGTTTTATTATCTATTCATATGTGGAACACATTATACTTAGTAAGTGATTTGTGGTGATTGATATATCCCCTCTATGCATCATTAGGTCTCATGAGATAAAATATCTTGGGTTTTTTCCAAGACCTTACCCATTAATTCATATATGGTAATAGGACTTAATAGTATTTTTATATGTTGGGTCGAGGCATCGACTGCATGTTTTAGATTTCTGAAATTATGCATTCCATATTTATGAATTTAGTTATTGATGTACTTTATTTTATTTTATTTACTATCCATGGATTAATTTATAGTTCATGTGATTATTTATATGAAATAATTTTATTATCATTTATTTCTTATCATATTATTCATGCCATATTTATCTTTTTCTGTACACATACCCTTACTAAGAATTTGATTTCACCCATTTCTTATGTTTATTTTCCACAGGATACTAGGAAGTTTTTTATGACTAATACGTGGGGATATTCCAAAGGGGATAGTGATATTCTCGAATAAAATACTATGTTGTATTTTAATTTTTAAAATGTAAATGTGAAATTCAAGTACATGTATAGTTCACCAATGATACTAAAATATTCAGTACTTTGAGATGTGATTGAATGTATCTAGTTCCAATGTAATAAATTAACCACTTAATCTGGTCTTCTATGGTTCAAGTCTTTACACCATGTTCCTGGTGCGCCGGTGTGCATGCGCCACCGACCCGGAACCCCTACTAGGTCAGCCTGACCCCAAGTAGGCTAAGATGGGTTCTACCCAACCCATCTGACCTTTTGAGTTATCTCCCCACAACCTGAAACCCCTCTGGGTGTGTGGGGTTAAAAATAACTAGGTATCCCAAATAATTATAGGGAAATTCAAAAAATAAATAAATAATATTTGTAAATTAAAACAATTTTTTATGTGATCATGCAACAAGTTTGTGATAAATTAAAATTAAAATAAATTTATTTTAATTAATAATAAATAACCTCAAGTTTAATTTATCACAAATTTAATTATTATACATGATTTAAATGTATATCGACTGATCATGAGCCTTAAACTGACCAATTCATGTTTGGTATTTATTTATTTAATTATTGCAATATATACACTTATAATAATTATCTAATAAATGAAAATCTATGTACCGTATTTTGTGTCATTATATGTATAAGGGTATAATTTCCTAGATAAAATTTATTTATCTGTATTATGTAGTCCCATGACCCCATCATCTATGTGTGAGTGTTTTTGTATAAAGATGAGGATGATAAGTGATGAATATCGCACCGAGTTTTGGCGACATACCAAACAGGGGTTTGACATATTGGATGGGTGAGCAATGCAAGTCGAGTCACATGCATAGAAACTCAAGGAGTTGCCCCTAAGATGTAGGTTGATACATTATTCACTCAATGAATCAACCATTAATATCTTCTAATGATCATGTCATTTAATTTAATTTATGCATGGTTTATTATTTTATGTACATGTATTTTTACATGCAATCACATAAAATAATAAGTGAGTAGATAGATAAAATGAACACATGTGGTGAATGTTTTTTATTTATTAAATTGTAGCGTTGTGATTGTAGTCACATAGAATAAGAAAAAGTAAATATAAATGGATCACCTTCACTGAGAATAATAAAAACCCTCAAAGAAATATTAAGTTATAACACCTTCCATCGCTTAATTTTAAACAAAAATGATTGTATGAGTAGCTCATTATCCCTATTTGAGTGTGCCTCCTACTAATGGAGAGTTTATATGAAAGTTATGGGTTAAATTAAATAATTATTTAATCAAAGAAGTAGTCATATATAGCTTGTTGCACCTTTAAATAAAAAGTGTTGAGTAAATCATGTTTATGATTTTTGAAGATGGGACTTTCCTCAACAGATCAAGAAACAGTGAGTTAATGTGGTTGACCAGTCAAACACCTATCTTGAAACTCCATAATTAGTGGTGTAGCTATAGCTTGGGCTATAAGGAGATTTTTTAAGGATCCTTTCCACTAGAGTACTCTAAAAACTGAGTATTCTAAATCTTGTAGTGAGGGACACCAAAGTTTGATAAAATAGTGGGAGACGTTTAATGATTTAATTAAATGGTAAACTCTAAATCAGTAATCAATATAAAGGTATGAATCTTCTAGAGTTTATTTTTGTAGAAAAATGGCAAGTAATACCATAAATACAGTATTATTATAATTGTAAAAATAACATCTCTGGACAAACACAAGTTTCCAATGAGTAGTACAGGTGCTTGCACAAAGTACTATGATATAGGAAATTAAAGGTGCTAGGGTCCCTAATACTTGTTGATATATCTTAGGAAGTAAGGGTGAGAAAAATACTTACATGATACTCATGTATGATGCATTTGATGTTTAAATCATAATTTTATCATCATTTTTCAATGAATTTTGGATACTTCATGAGGAAATGGTTGAAATTATATGTTGTCTCGTCTCTAAAAGGATAGCGAGGAGAAAGTGGAGTGAGATATAAATTGGATGATTATTGCACTAGATATATGTAAATTAAAAGATGGATCATTATCTTTCAATGCATCTATTTCTTATATCATTTCACCCAATTGCTCTAATTTTTATTAAGATTGAAAAAGGAACAAAATAGAGTAAACACTCCATTAGCTTTTGGGTATGGTTCTCTAAGTAAATAAGAACTTAATAAAAGATTAATATTTAGTTATTATGGTGAAAAAGTTGAAAGACAAGTAAAAAAGGAAAATTTCAAGTGTAACGCTATAGGCACCTTCACAACTTAGTTCAAAAGAATATAGGTAAATAATTATACATGAGGTTATTTTCTTATCATTTCATGAGATAATTCTATGTAATTTAAATGCAGTGAACTGAATTAAAGAATCAAGTAGTCACTTCTTCTTTAGGAATACTCATCAATTGTATGTAATTTTACTATTATACTTCTTGGGTATTAAATAAAATATTCCTATCACATATATGTATTGAAATATTTTAACTAAGTAAGTATAAAAATGTTACAATAAGTAAGGTGAATTGTCTAAGTGGTTGAGAAAGGGTGATTCCTAAGTCAATGGTGAGAAGTACACAACTTCTAATAGCCAAGATCAATTATTTTAGCTGAAATTTTATTGAGTATAACCAAAAAAATCATCTCACATATCCTTTGGAAACAAGGATACATTATTACAGTTTCAGAGTGAATGTTGTTTTTGGTGTCTAATAATCAACAATAGTTCATTAATTCTTGAATCATTAGCAATAACTGATGAATATAAAAATTAAAACTCATTTGTACCCAGTTGTGTAAAGGTAAGTCTCTTTTTTGTAAAACTAAGTAGTTTTCAAGGATCTACCTAGTATTTTTTATATTTTTTGGAGTTAAAGACCTTAGGTATTATCGACACACTTATTTACATAGTTTTTTATAGATAAACCTTTATAAATAATGGTAAGTCATAAAGATTTTAGAATTAGTTCAACTAGAGATCATGAGTTATTCCAAGGAAAAGATAGAGGTAAATATACTTCATAAATATTACTCTATTTTTTCTAAGGAATGTAAAAGTGAAGTATGGAATATTCCTGGTTAGAAGATACAAGTAGTGTTGGGCCTATGTGACGAATAATATCTTGACCAAACATTCATCAATCATTATAATGTAGCATGGATTAATTCCTAAATGTATATTTCCTTAAACACGTCAAATTTATGATATTAGTAAAGAGGATTGATGATGATTGATGATGATTATTACATGAAAACAGTTATTAATAAAATGTAGCATGGAGTAATTCCAAAATACACATTTCCTTATACACATCAAACTCATGATGTATGTAAAAGGATCATAAATTTTGAGACTTATATACATTGTGGAGACTTCTATTATATTTTGATACATGCTTTATAAATAATAGTGTTATCCCATAACCACAGGCCAACTATCATGACAAATGTATATCATATGAGTTATTGTATGATGGAAATCCATTATATCATAATAACATGTGTATAGAAGAAAAGTGTTTGTAAATTATATAAAAAAATTACATCAATAAAAATAGAATGTGTATCTATAGTATTATCCTAAATTTTTTTAAGGATATTTCAGAAATCCTTTAGATGGAAAAGGGATAGTCAAGTAATAAAACATGTTTCTGTAAAAAAGTGAACATATATTTTTGATATAGTGGGAGTAATATTGACTTGAATTTAGTCAATGATGAAGATGAATAAGTGGTTGGAATAGGAAAAATTTCTACAATAGCTTGTGGAAAGGGAATGTTCCAAAGACACATATCGTGCAAGAAGGATAAAACTATAGTAATGGTTTTACATTCACCACAACCGTTGATACATTATTCAATGAAAGTAATTAATCCTATAAGTAAAAATTAACTGGAAACAAGCTAATATTTACAAGATTAATTAAAATTAAATAATGGATTCCATGTATAAAAGTACATGAGCTTATAATTTTGAATATTGTGGTGGGTATTCAATTCAGACTACACATGGGTGGTATAAGTGTGGTACCAATAAGGATTAATTGGTAATATCAAGTATTTATGCCTAAATCCATTATAATTTTACTTGTTATATCTAATTTCTATGATCATTATATCGAGAATTGGATGTCAAGACCACCAATCTTGGAAGGCATCTATGCGACACAACCAAAAAGTGTCAGTGACACCATATAATGCTCTTAAGGGGTGAAAGTTACTAAAATCCATTTTTGGATTGAAGTAAACAACAATATCATAGAATATTAATTTGGAATAAATTTTTTACATGTGTATACAAGAGGTTAGTGAGAGTTCCATAGTTTTACAAGGAAAATATGTTTGATAACATATGGAAGATAGATATCGATATTACAGTTAATTAAGATTAGTATGAAAGTATCTCTCTAGAGATTGACTTAAAGTAGCAATATAAGTTCTAGAGAACATGATCTATTGAGGTATATCTACCATTTTCTCATACCTAGTTTATAATACATATACTAATAGGTTATTGATAAAATACAAGTTGGAAAATTTTGAGAGAGAATTTTTACCGCATTCACATGGTATCAATCTCTATAAGAAGTTATGTATGGGACATTAGAGGATATTAATGTGGTAAGTTTCATTCCATAATCTACTATGATGGATCAATCATATATTCTATGCTATGTACTAAATGTGATATTTCCAACATATAATCTATGGTAGGAAAATATTAGCTGTATCCAGGAGAACTACATGGGAACACTACTAGAAATCATACCTACACTAACGCATCTATACCAACATTTTGTAAAAACCATTGGTATAGGTCCCATTTCCCAGTGGTTTTTCAAAACCGTTGGGATATTCCACTTTTAGACCACTTTTCCCAAAGTTTTTCCCAAACCATTAAGAAAGGGTCCACTTTTTCCAACGGTGTACTTTGAGACCAATTTTCCCAACAGTTTGGGGAAACCATTGGGAAAGTGTCCACTTTTCCTAATGGTTTGAGAAAACCGTTGGGGAAGGGTACTTTGAGAGCACTTTTCCCAATGGTCCCAAATAGTTGGGAAAGAGTCCACTTTTCCCAAGGGTTTTAGAAAACCGTTGGGAAAAGGTACTTTGAGAAAAAAATTCCCAACGGTTTGGGAAAACCGTTGGGAAAGGGTTGGAAAAGGTGGGCACTTATCCCAACGGTTATCAAAATCATTGGGAAAGGCCTATCCCAATAGTTTTGAGAACCGTTGGGATAGGTACCCTTATTTTTTATGAATTATTTTGTCGAATATCATCAAATAAATTAATATATAAATTACATATATATATATATAATTATCTGAATATATTCACCAAGGTAATTGTAGGATAGTGTTAAAGTTTTTGATATATAACATATAGGTTGTGGGTTCAAACCTCTGCTGTAACATTTTTTTTAGATTTACCTATCCCAATGGTTTTCAAACTGTTGGGATAGGTCTTTCCCAATGGTTTTCCCAAACCATTGGGATAGGGATTTCCCAACAGTTTTCCCAAACCGTTGGGATAGGGCTTTCCCAAGGGTTTTCCCAAACCATTGGGATAGGTCTTTCCCAATAGTTTTAAAACCGTAGGAATGGGTCTTTCCCAACATTTTTGGAAAATCATTGGGAAAGGGTACTGTGAGACCACTTTTCCCAACAGTTTGGACAAACTGTTGGGATAGGTCTTTCCTAAAAGTTTTCTCCAAATTATTGGGATAGGTATTTCCCAATGCCAAATCATCCAACGGCTTCCCAAACCGTTAGTATAGGCTATACCAACGGTTTGGGGACCTATACCAACGGTTCCAAACTGTTGGTATAGTAAATTTTTACATTAGTGGAAGTATCTAGAACTACCCAATTGTTATTGAGAAAGTTCAATGGATGTGTACCTGGTACTTGGAAAGTAAGGGAAACTAGATTTAAGGGAACATAGACTAGTCTTCATTTAGATCAATTTGATATAATATTGAATTTAGACTAATATAATGAGTAAGAGAATCTCATTAAAGTAAATAGTATACATATTTACAAATACTGAATGTGATAAGACTTATAAGGTAGTTTAAGAAGTAGTGTATAATACGTAATATTGTTTTCCAATTCCTAGAATCACACCTAGTAAGTAAAGTTTTACCATTATGATAATTATACTATTGGTGCTAGCTAAGTTTTCAAGTCTTGATAGTGAAAAAAAATAATAGATTTAGGGGTATAATCTATTGAGAAGACTTACCCAAGAAGGCAAAGTTGTAGAAATCAGAGTTTCCATGCAGTGGAGATGTGGTAGTCCCAATAACTAAATCCATAACTTGGTAGAAGAATGATCTTATCATGTGAGTGATAACAAGTTTAATAAGAAAGTTGGATCTAGTGAAAGTGGGAGTGTTGTAATAGTGGGATCCCTAGACTCACTTGAACAATACTTTTTGATTACCATAACATTTATACAGTGAGATATGCATGATGTGTTCTTACCATAATAGTGTTGATATTTCTGCATCCACTATTTAAATGGAAATGTCCATAGATTATTTTTTATATCAAAATTTTATAGTAGTTCTCAAGATATAATGAGAACCTCAAGATATTATGACATTAATCTTAAAAAAATGTCCTATGGTTTAGATGTATCATTATGACTGGACACAGATGATGTCTGAGTATTAGGTGTTAGGGGCTCATAATCATTTATACATCTTCTCATGAAGTCTGCACTTGGTGATCTCGAGTAGATGAGATCATGAGTACTGAATTGTCGATAGAAACACCACATGTTTCAGTTTTCATTGGTTATTACTATCCAATAACATGAGTATTGGTCTCTTGAATTAAGATTGTTATCAATGTGTGCCATTTTGATTGCATACATTGATTCAAGTAAAAATCCATGACATTGAATTCATGGTGTGGCATCCTGTGTTTGTGCATATTTGGTGGTATGGAATTGGTTGAATGTTCAAGATAGAATTTGATGCTTTCGAGTTGAGGAAGTGATATCTCAGGCCTGGTTGATTATGATGGTAGTACATTTATTAAATCCATGGCCATAGTGATTTAAGTTAAGTCCATCCAGTAAAGTCAACAAACAATAAATCAAGAAAGGACGATGACACAAAGTGTGTGTCCTTCTTTATGAGATATTTCTAGATAATGAGATTATATTACATTGCATGTGTTCATAGTAAAGGTCGAAATTTCTATTACTATTTTACATCTCTTTAGGGGCCTTGATGGGTTGCTAAAATATTCTCTTGGCTTATGAATAGCATTCAATTCTATCAAGATAAGGGCTCAAAGGGTCACACACAAAGCGTATTCAGAAGCTTGGAAAATTCTACTAATTAGGGTTTGGGAAATTGTGGGCCCCACATTGGTGTCCTGGTAATGTCCAAGTTTATATGATCATAAAGGAAATAAATAAATTCAATATTATTTAATTTTATAATAATAACCATTGAATTTATTTTCTTAATATATTCACAAGTAATTCAGTGAATATAATGAAAAATATTGTTTGAAAGAATATTAAATATTTAATATTCAAATATTATTTTAATATCTATGGGAGAACCTAGTCGAGTTAATGACTCATATTTTATCATGTAACATTGTTTATGTTTTAAAACCATGTGATAAAATATCCACGAAATTTGCAACAAGTTTTAAGTGTCGTTAATATCATTTATGGGTGTTAAATGAAGGGTTAACTTATTAAAGGGATTAAGTAATATTTTTAATAAGTTTAACCTAATTATAAAATAATTTTAAAGGTAAAAAATGTGATAGCAAGTGTTTGAACGAATTATCACTCCTCCCACTTCTCTCTTAAGTCCTAGAGAGATAAATTAAAGGGAAGTTCAAAGATTGATCCATCTGTGTTCATGGATCCCTAGCTTGATCTCCTAAGACCGAGACGACATTGAAGGGCCTCTAATTCACCAAAACAACACCCAGATTTTGTAGGTCAATGAATGGTCTAGCTTCCAAAATGTGTTTGGTTGATCTATAGGGTTCCAGTTTCGGTTCCATTGAGTGATGATCACCGAAAACAAGCAAAACATGTTTCTGATAAAAAATGGATGTGGCACAATTCCAATTTAATTTTTAATTCTTAATGGTTCGTGCTTAATTAAATTGTGCATGATCCATGGATGAATCTGTGTTAAGGTATAATAGATTTTATGTTTTAACATAAATTCAAACTCTAAAATTTTAATATATTGAACTTCATGCTTCTATAATAACTTGAAGTTCCTTCAGTTTTGAGTTCCATTTTGAAAGCATTTTTTCTAGACCCTTTATTACTAACATGGTGCACTCAAGTTATATCAATCCATCAATTTCAAAAAAAACTAAAAAATGTTAATTCAAATTTTAAATTACCTTTACATTGTGTTTGGTTTAAAGGATTTGAAGCGAAGGATAGGGGAGGGATTTCTATTTCATCCCTTTGTATCATTATCCACTCTAAAAGTTGTGGGGGGGGGGCAGTAGAGGGTGGGGAAAAATAAAATTTTACCATTTTCCTATTTTAATTTAATATTTTGTAATTAAAATAGTAATCTATAAAAAATAAATGGAATACAATTTTCTTAATTAAATTTTAAAAAATAAAAAAATAGTTAATATTTTCAAGGATAAAATAGATTTTTATTAATGTTTTCCCTCCACTCATCCCCTCAACCAAACAAGGGAAAAATTAATACTTCCCCTCTTCATCTAAACCAAACAAATGAACATTAAGATCCCCCTTCCCCCTCCCCTCCCCTAGATTATAAAATGCTATGCTAGATGTTACATTGTATTTTTGTTTTATTTTTTGTATAACTTATTTGAGATATAGGTGTCTAGGAGGGGTATTTACAAGTTCATTTAGTTCAACAAAGTCAATCATATCCCCCTATATTGTGCGTTTAAGTTTCAAATTTTTTATCTATGTCGAGTCATGTATTTCTCACTGTGATTTATAAATAGACTCAACCTCACTCGAGAGATGTGGTTTATGATACTATTATTTCAACATGGTATTAATGAAAATCCTAAGAAACCTGATGTAGATGCTTTTTTGGGCCAATGATATCAAAGGTGGAAGATTACATCAAATAATTAGGAATTATTGGAAATAACAAAATTTTATTTTTATTTTTCTTAATTGGTTCATTCCCTTATTAATAAATGTCCAATATTTTAGGATTTTTTATAGATACCATGACACCTCACCATAGTCTGAGAAGTAAGCGAAGATTAGGAAGAAACCTAGGAAAGAGGGGCCCCACAAAATAGTTAGAAAATCATATTCTAGAGGGGGAACAAGGGACATTGCAGAGGGGGGATACTGTTTGGAGAGTGAGGGGAAAAACTTAATCTCTTAAGATTTTTGATAGAGACCATGACACCTCACCATAGTTTAGGAAGTAAGAGAAGTCTGGGAAGAAATCTGGGAAAGAGGGTCCCCACACCACTACTAGAAAAGCATATTCTAGAGGGGGCATAAGGGTTATTACAAAGGGGGAATACAACTAGAAGAATGAGGGGGGAAACTAGATGGGGGTGTGGGAGCTTGGGTAGGATTCTTCCTAAAGTGTCTTCTCCTAGAAAAAATATACATATAATGTGAAGTGAAAAACAAATTACTTGAATACCATTTGGGGAAAATAATTTCCCAATCTAATGTAATGCTTGGGAGGGATTATACGGGCGGGTGGGCACCTGACTATAAAGTGATTTCCTTCATTAAAACTTTGAAGAAGGCGTATGTTAAGACAACGCCTTTTTTAAAGGAATTTTAAACAATGTGCTATCTTGACAGTGCCTTATTCATAAGAGATTTTGAGAGGGCACTCCTTCAAATAGTTCCCTCCCCTATATATTTTAAAAAATATTTTTTTGTTATATTTGGTTTATATATATATTTAATAATATAATTTTTTATTTACTAGAATAATTAATATTTTATTTTTATAGTCAAATAAATTACAATCATATTACCATTAATTATTATTATTATTAAATAAAATTATGCACATGTAATTATTTATAATTAATGATTATTTATAATTAATAAAACTATTAATTATATTATTATTTATTATTATTAAATACATAGATTATTAGATTATATATAATATTTAAAATTATTATTTATTTATTTTTTATTATTAAAATAGTAAATATATTACTATTATGATTATTATAAATAATTTTAAAAATAAAAAAATAAATAAACAATAATTTTAAATATTATATATAATCTAATTATCTATGTATTAATGTTAGGGTTATTTGTTTTTATAATTAAAATATTAAATATATTACTATTAGGGTTATAATAAATAATTTTAATAACAAACAAATAAAAAATGATAATTTTAAATATTATATATAATCTAATTATTTATGTATTACTGTTAGGTTTATTTTTTTTATTAAAATATTAAATATATTACTATTATGGTTATTATAAATAATTAAAATAATAAACAAAAAATAAAATAATTTTAAATATTATATATAATCTAATTATTTATGTATTACTCTTAGAGTTATTATTCATTTGTTTATTTATTATTAAAACATTAAATATATTACTATTAGGGTTATTATAAAGAATTTTAATAATAGACAAATAAATAAATAATAATTTTAAATATTATATATAATTTAATTATTTATGTATTATTATTAGGGTAATTATTTATTTATTTTTTGTAATTAAAATATTAAATATATTATTATTAGTGTTATTATAAATAATTTAAATAATAAAAAAAATAAAAAAATGATAATTTTAAATATTATATATAATCTAATTATTTATGTATTACTACTAGGGTTATTATTTATTTATTTATTTATTATTAAAAAATTAAATATATTACTATTAGGGTTATTATAAATAATTTTAATAATAAACAAATAAGAAAATAATTTTAAATATTATATATAATCTTATTATTTATGTATTACTCTTAGAGTTATTATTTATTTGTTTTTTATTATTAAAACGTTAAATATATAATTATTTGGGTTATTATAAATAATTTTAATAATAAAAAAATAAAATAATAATAATTTTAAATATTATATATAATCTAATTATTTATGCATTACTATTAGGGTAATTATTTATTTGTTTGTTTATTATTAAAACATTAAATATATTATTATTAGGGTTATTATAAATAATTTTAATAATAAACAAATAAATAATAATAATTTTAAATATTATATATAATCTAATTATTTATGTATTACGCTTAGGGTTATTATTTATTTGTTTGTTTAATATTAAAATATTAAATATATTACTATTAAGGTTATTATAAATAATTTTAATAATAAAAAAAATAAAAAAAAATATTATATATAATCTAATTATCTATGTATTTAATAATACTAAATAATAATATAATTAATAATGTTATTAATTATAAAAAATCATTAAGTCGAAATGATTATATGTGCATAATTTTTATTTAATAATAATAATGTTTAATGATAATATGATTGTAATTTATTTGACTATAAAAAGAAAATATTAATTATTCTAGTAAATAAAAAATAATTTTATTATATTTAATAATATTATTATTATTATTTTAATTTTACATTTTTATATTTAATAATAACATTATTTTTTTATTTATATATATATATAAACAAAACATAACAGAAAAATATTTTAAAAAAAATATAGGAGAGGGCACTGTTTGAAACAACGTCCTCTTAAAATCTCTTATGAAGAAGGTGCATGTTAATACAATGCCTTTTTTAGAGGTATTTTAAAGAAGGCACCTGTCAAGATAGCTTCTTGTTTAAAATTCCTTTGAAGAAGGCATTATCTTAATAGGCACCTTCTTCAAAGTTTTAATGAAGGAAGATGCTTTATAGTTAGGCACCCACCCTCCTGCAGAATCCCTCCCGAGCATTATGTTAGATTGAGAAAAAAAATTCCTCAAATGGTATTTAGGGAATTTGTTTTTTGTTTTACGTTATATGCGGATTTTTGTCATCTTCTCCTCTATATTCTTCTTCTCTATTCTTATTCCTACCCTATTTCGCATCTACCATCCTCCTTAATACATTAAAGGTATTTCCCTAGACCACGTTTTCTATCATTGGTTTGACTTTCCAGATTCATAACTATGATGGATCATTTGGGGCCAATCGTTTTGACTATAGAGACGCGACACCACGCTTTCCTAGATGGCATTAAGCAACTGTTGGAAAATTAAGCTTGGTTTTCCTCTACGTCGGTACCTACCATCACTATGGCACTTACCATCACTACTAAGATTGTGGTTGGGCAATTTCAAGTATGGAAACTACTTGACGTGTATGGGGCTGATAACATGGGCGGCACCTACTATACTGAATTTGTGGACTTGTATTTCTGTTTGGTTTTTCCCTCATTTGTTTGGTGTGTGTTGTATCCATATAAATAGGGTATGTGTTTATGAATTGATATAGAATTATATTTGAATAAATAAATACCATTATTTCACTGTGTCTAGGTTGTTGTGATCACCTCAAGTGATTTACCCATGTCATTGTGTTTGCATCTAAAAGATCCTCCACCAGCGATATCAGAGGGAAATTGAATCTACATCTGCTTCTACTGCCAAAAACCACCTTCAGTGGTATCAGATCTAGGTTTAAAGGTGAGATGAGTGGATAGAGATCCGTGTGATGTGATCTCGATCCATTTGCAGTGGTGGTGAGGGAAGAATAAAGAAAAAAATAATTGCAATTTTCATTATTTGAAAAAATGGTTTTCCAAGATACCGAATTCTATTTGATCAACGATCTCTTCAACTTATTTATGGAGACTGACGATTATGATGAACGTTGTACCTCCTCCTTGTCTATTCTCTCAAATATGAATCAATCATATGCACCTAAAGCCACCGAATAATAGGAGTTTCTATCTAATGTAGACACCTTCCTAATAGTTGATACCTCCGTCGACGTAGTATCCGGCGAACCATCCACCAGTATAGGATTCTTGAAGCATCAGAGCCCAATATCTATTCCCTTGAAGAAGAATAGTGACGCCTCCTTCCAGTGCATCTGAGTCCTCGGGGAAAGGGGGGGAATTTCAAAGAACCCAAACCCAAGGCAGAGGATTCTATAAACAAGAATCAAATCCAAGAAAAGGAGTATAAGGTGAAAGATTTCCAAATCGAAGAAATAATAATCCAATTTGCTTATTTCTGTTGTTATTTTGTCCCTATGATCATCTCCATTGATCTTCTTATCTGCTTCCACATGCACTTTTGAATTTAATATAGCTAATGACTATGGTGAAGTCATTATACTTGTTAGTTACCCACCTAGATATGATGAAAATTCATGAGTCGTGAAGAAAAAAAGTTTAAAGGGGGATGTTGGAAAATTAAGATTTATTTTTCTCTATGTCAGTACCTACCATCACTACAACACCTACCATCACTGCTATGATAGTGTCTAGGCAATTTCAAATATGGAAATTACATGATGTGGTTGGGGCTAAAGACATGGGTGACACCTACTGCACTGAATTTGTGGACTTGTATTTATATTTGTTTTTTCCCTCATTTTTTGGTGTGTGTTGTATCCCTATAAATAGGGTATGTGTTTATGCATTGTTATATAATTTCAATTTAAGAAATAAATACCATTATTTTGTTGCATTTGTGTTGTCGCGATCACCTCAAGTGATTTTCATGTGTTGTTGTGTTTGCCGCCAAAATATCACCCATTAGTGATATCATAGGGAGAATGAATTTTCTTCTAATTATGTTACCAAAAATCACCTTCAGTGGTATCAGAGCTAGGTTCTAAGGTTTTCTAAGTGGACATAGATTTGTGTGATGTGCTCCCGATCCATTTTCAGCGGTGACGAGGGAAGAAGAAATAAAAAATAATTGCAATTTGCAATATCTGAAAAAATAATTTTCCTAGATACTGACTTTTGCTTCATCAATGATCTCTTTGAATTATTTTTGGACACTGATGATGATGATGGATGTTATTCCTCCTCCATATATCTTCTCCCAAAGATGAATCAATCATTTTCACCAAAAGCCACTGAAGAATAGGATTTTCTATCTGTTGGCGCTGAATTTTAATTAATGCCATAAATGGGAATTTTTTTAGCAAACCAAAGGCATATTTTGAATCAATGAATAATCCTGAGACACCCAAGGGAGGTGCGCACAAGACCCAAGGCTGGCGTGTAAGATTATAAATTGTGTGCAAGGTCTTACGTGCCCAATGAAATGTCAAATGGATTCTTCCACAATGTCCCTTCGAAAAATGGAAAAGTCAGCAATGCTAAAGAAATTTGTTCAGTGCACAATAAGGGAAACTACATGCAAGATCTTCTACACCAAATGCAACATCAAATAACCCTTGCACGCGGGCCACCTTGCACGCGACCACTGAATTTTTCGTCTATAAATAGAGACGTCCCACCTCATTTCGGGGGACCGTTACGGAAGATGAATCATCGTTCCCGTGTGTGAAAGACGACCCCTTCCGCGACCATGTGAAAGACATGGCCTCAAGGTACTAGATATTGTGAGATAGGTCTCCCAAGGGTCCTCCTTCAGGTGGTCCCACTAGATCTTGACCTTCTCATATTTTCTTTTACTCCAAGGCAATTGCGCGTAAAATATTCTTCTTGCATGCAAGTTTTCCCTTATGTCGTGTGAATCTTGTGCATAGGGTTCCAAATTTCACGCAGCCCCTCATCTTGTGCGCAATCTTTCAATCTTTCACTCAACCCCTTATCTTGCATGCAATCCTTTAGCCTTGTGTGTGACCCTTCTTATGTGCTCCATGTGTCGTCCCTACTCTAAAGCACCATGTCTAAGCCCCACTTACGTGCAACAGCCCTATCTTGTACACACTTCCCCCATGTGGGCCTCTAGAATTGTACGAAGTAATTTCAAAGTTCCCTGAGGAATGCTTCATGTGGTGTTTCCCAACCTTGTACTTCTTCGCATAGGAACACTAACGGCTATTGCTTCTTCACATATCCATGCTAACATGGACCCCTCAATGGATCACTCCACAAACCCATTGATCCATGGAAATGTTGGTGAATTCCAAACCCTTAGGGTTAAAGCATGCTAGTTATGTAAGTCCTGGGGGTGAGTAGTGAATCCTCATAATCCAAGCTACATGACATTAAACTGCAAGCACCGAAGTCCTCAACACGTGACGTTAAACTATGACCACTTCATAAGGGACAGGTTTTAGAGGAATAATAAGGGTATGGGAACCAGTGCCCTCTCACTCCTCTTCTCCCTCTGAGCTTTATCACCATGTGCACTCGGGAAACCTCTGCATAAGCCCTGACCCAAATTGATAGGGTGCTCCTTGTATGATGGCCATATCCTCCTCATATATCTGTAAATCCTCTTCAGTCTTCCCTCCTGGAGTAAGTACCAATCTTATTCTCATGGTCTGCTAACTAGGCATAAGCCCCACTCCACCCCCCACGAATGCACCTTGCGTGACTCAATAGTCAAGTATTTTATTGCATCTTGTTTCTCACACTGAGAAATACTCACGTGGTCTTAGAGTAAGCATCGACCATGACATCCTCTATGGGTTGTCTTAGTGTGTAAGCCTCATGCCCCTCCATTCCTAAACTACGTGGACTTTGATCCTTTCCCCTTTTCAAGAAAGGTATGTAAGAATCCTCTTTGAGGTTCAAGCCCATTACATACCATCCCCGACCACTTCACATCGGCTCACCCTCGTCTCATATGACATTAAACTGTATGCCCCTTTCATCCCGCATGATATTAAATTGTATACTTTTGAACTATGTGGACTTTGATTCCATACCATGGGGATATGTAGGAGGCCTCCCTAAGGTTCAAGTCCATCATCCATCAATTCTGACCATTTCAGGTCAGTTCACTCTTTGTCCCATAAGACGTTAAATTGTATGTTCCCTGAACTACATGGATTTTGATCCCTTTCGGGTATGTAGGACGCCTCCATGAGGTTCAATCCCAACTAATGGTAAACTCTGGTGCTCCCTCTTAGGGATGCACCCTCCTAATGTGACATCATTCCTCCTTGAGACTCATCTCCAGGGTCTGCCTCCTTGAAGTGTTTGGATTCCCTCAGGCAGCTAACCATGCATAATCCTCACACTCAATCCATACTCCTACAACCAAGAGTGTCCCTCTTGTGACGAGCTTCCAACCATTCATAATCCCCAAGAATGTCTTCAGGTTGTTTTCCTTTGTGTACACCCCGATTCTGTACTCCATTATTGAACTACATGGACATTGATCTTTGCTATTTTTGAGCAAGGTACGTAGGAAGCCTCCCTAAGGTGTAATCCCATCACACACTCTTCATCCTGGTCTCTCCCTCAAGACATTGTATCTCAAGAAGATCATGCCTTAATCAGGGGGTTCTACTTCATTCGGGTCCTATCCATGCGTCTATTCTCATGAGCCACCTCCTCAGGTGACTCATCACCCCATTTCTAAAACTATGTGGACTTTGATTCCCAGCCACGGGGATATGTAGGAAACCTCTTAGAGGTTCAATCCCAGTACTGTCACCTTTACACCGGTTTTAGATTCCATCCCCACTCATTATATCCTTATACACTTCATCCATACCCATCCTGATTTTACTCAGGCCGCTACGTCCCAATTAAATCAGGCCATCCATATGGGCCGCTAACCATGTGTAATCCCCAACATGTTTTTGGGTTGTTTTCCTTTGTGTATACCCTGATTCCATGACCCACCCATTTGAACTATGTGGGTTTTGATCCTTATCTTCTAAACATGGTACGTAGGAAGCCTCTTCGAGGTCCAATCCTGGCCAATGGTAAACCTTGGTGTCCCATTTTCATGGATCAACCCTCCTCTATGATCCCCCACCCCCTTGTAGAATCCAAATCAGTCTTCACGGTGTGAAACTTTTCCTTTTGTGGGACACACCATCCGAGGTCCTTCCCTATTGGGAGTTCTGGCCCATTCACCTGGTAAACTTCATAGGTGCTAACTCTTAGGGATGCACCCATATGATCCACTCCCATCAGTGTTTTGATCAGTCTGATCCATCTCCTCTGGATGTTAAAATCATGTAATACCCCATGTTAAACATGGGAAGCTAAGGAAAACCTTGAAGACATTCCTCTGGTATATAATTCCCCACATTCTACGTGGGATGCCTTGGGCTTCCGCACCCTCGAGAAGCCCTCTGATAAGGGAAAATCTAGGTGTACCAATGTTCCAGCATCCAGAAACACCAGTGATTCCCAATGTGACTACTCTCATAACTGAAGGTTGTTGTCCTGACTTGACCCCTTGGAATGTCCTGATAAGTGTGGTGTAATTAACTGACATCCACAAAGATATGGCACTAGGAAGAGTTTCAAGAAAAAAATCTTAATATTTAAGGGAGACCCGCACTAGGTGATGAATACTGAGTAGGAATCCATGGAAGGAGAGACCAACATCCCATCATCACATTTTGATCAAGGATAAAACATCACTGAAGAGGTGATGAATGTCTCACGCCTTTGGAAAGTGAGAATACGGGGCAAAAAACAGCATGTCCCCACTGACGGATGCGCGCCCTAGTGAAATTGTCAGAAACAGAAATGGTGAACCCAATGTGAAATTCTTCTCCTAAATATGGGGATTAGTATAATTTGAGGCATCAGTAGATAATAATTTCACCAGATCCAGCTATCTGGCATTAGGTTCCACTAAGCAAATAGTGGGCCTGGTGTGAAACTCACTAAGATTTGGGGTAGTTGATTATTGGGCATCCCGGTCTGTGACATTGTCAGCATGGATCTTTCTATCTAGCCATGGAAGATTGAACGGTGCTAGGACACTTGGAATCATTCTCCTACTATCGGTACTGATGGATGAATCTTCCTGCTTTGTAGGACCCAAGATAATGTTGTAGGAAACCGATCAACTCTCATCCACAGACATAGGGGTAGGGTAAATACAAATGCGGAAATCCCACACAGTTTCACCTCTTCTGTGATGACTCCCACAACCATAATTATTGGGTTCCCATACCCCATATCACCCTCTGAATTTATTCATAGGTTGATTGATACTCTTGTTTAATGATATGAATAGGAGGGGTCATCCCAATGAGGGATATGGACCATCAAGATTTGTAGGCTTTTGTGCCCCACTGATGTCACTACCCCCAAGGGCCGTGCAGGGAGCCGCTACTCCCCACTCCGACTTTCAATCGTTTCAGGAGCCTCTCCCCAGAACGCTCTTATGACTCACTCCCTTATGCTGATGAAGTGAGGGGTGTCCAAGTCTACCCAATTGTGACTCCGGTCATGGGACCGCCAAGGAGGGCTCCTGTAAGAAAATGACAACGCTGCCAGCTGGTCTTGTAGATCTAAGAGCAGGTGATCCATACCCCTACACAGTCAGCCCTAGCTCGGCTAACCCGACGTCAAAGTCAGGCACAAGCTCAAGAGGATTCCCGCCATGGAGCGTCATCTTATACGGTTTTAGTGTCCCAAGCCACCATTGATGTGTGTTATCAGCTCCATATTACTATAGGGTAGGGGAAACACTATACCTGATCAGGATTGAGATCCCAACCGCCCCCTAGGTAGGTTGGGTTGACTTTTCTGGACATCGGCGTGAGTAACATCTGTCGTAGTCTGATCTGTGGTGGGGACATTTAGTACATAAGCCCTCCCTATACCACTACCAACCATAGTGGAGGTCCTCTCCACTCCCGTGTTCAGTATTGAGGTCCTCCCCATACTACCATCATCAGTCTAGGCAGAGGTCCTCACCATCTTGTTGACCCTCGACACGAAGGTCTTCCTCATGCCCATAGTCTCAGGTATGGAGGTTCTCCCCATATTTCAGGCTATCAAAGAAAAGTTCCTCCTTGAATAGTCACAAACGCAAGCAGAGGCCCTCCTCGCTCCAACTTTCCCAACCAAAGAGGTCCTCCCCATGTTCCATTTGGTATCTGCTCGGGTGCTCCTCACACCCCAGCTCATCAAAGCAAAGGTCCTCCCAATGTTAGATATCTACCCTACCCTGAAGAACTATCCCAGGGTAGGAGGGTGAGTTGGCGCCACTAGATGGAGAACCCTGAGAAATCTCAGATCGCAATCAAGCCCATCCTCTTTTCAGACTCTGAAGCAGAATGCGACTTGGTGATGGAACCCTCACCCCGATATTTTATATCAAGGTCTGTGGTAGGAACTAGGTGTATCAACCTTGTCCTACTGGAAAGAGAGATGCACTAAATCCCTGAATCCCTCCACAGATACATATAATAGGAGGAATATTTGGCTTCTTTCCAGGGTCTTACTGTGCAATCCTCCCTGTTATCACCAGGATCATTCTCTTCCTTGAAAATAGATCATGGAGAATTGTTCTGGGGACTGGTCGATGATGAAAAACAGCATGATCCACCACCAATTACCACCCCTCCTATGAAGGAAGCAGTAGTCAACACCCTATCCTATAGGGATGTGGTGATACAGCTAGTGCATTCTCCAGAAGATAGCCCAAGATACAGTGGTTTGTCTGCTCTCAAAGTGTACTCTCCACCAACCAGTCTACCAATGCAACAGTCCATGTTAGTGCCAATACCAATCCCTCAAATTCCCCCAGTAAATGAATGGGGAAACCAAGGGCCAGATCCAGAGTCGGTGCTGAGAAGTTTGTGGTACATTCTCGCAGTGGACCATTTCATCAAAATGTTCTAGCCGATTGCAACTGCAAGCTTCAATATTCCTGAGTCCCTCAACTAGAATGAGGTTATGTGCTTATTCCAAACCTTATGTATGATTTATTTCCATCTTCTTCATCAATATTTAGCTTACCCAAAAAGTCGGAAACACTTTGACGACATTGGTCAACAGTGCCTCCTAGTTGAGTTGGCCACACTCCCTGTTGCTCAACACCCTACATCACCGGGTTATCATCGGACCCTCTAGAAATGATGTATTCAGAGATTTACAATGCTCTATAGAGTTATTAAGGAGGTTTCCCCACACATCCAAATCCCTAGATGGGGGCAGTACACTGCCCTTCATTTCAGTTCGATCATGCACCAACCCACTTCACCCGGTGATATCGAGAATATTCCTTTGGGCATCTTCATGGTAAATATGGTCATTCCTGGGATATACTTGGAACTGGGCGTCATCATAGATCATGGAGAATATGAACAACTCACTGGGGTAGTACATCACCCGACAGACCCTTCGGGTGTCCATAATCTCCAACAAAGGCTGACACTTGGCCTCAGAGAACTCAACGAGTCATTGCCTCTCAATCAAGACCCCAACAAGGGTAAGGAGCACATTAGGACCGTTAAACCCCATGACTCATCTGGATCAGTGCATAAGACTAAAGATGATCCTGAAAAGGTCGTATTGCATCAATATCTTGAGGAAAAAAGGAATATGGTTGACGATCTCCTCACTGAGTGTGTCGTGAAACGACAACCAGATTATGGTAACCCTCGGCCGGGGCAGTAGGGACAGGTACAACTCCCCCCAGCAAGGTGCCTCCTAGTGATCTCAACAACCTTTCCCATCTAGATCAGATAGAATCCAGATTTTATGGAAAATGATCATGGTATGCATCTCCAAACCCACCTGAACTATGCGATAACCTTCCTCAGGACCCGTCTCAGGTTCTACCGACTGCTCTTCAAGCTCTACCGGTCACTCCGCAAGTTTCTCCAGTGGCCCCTCAGGTCATCCCACCAGCCACTCCATGAGATGCTCATCCATCTTACCATATTGAAGAACCTACCAATGCATTGGTGGTCAAGGACCCTCACCAAGACAGGAATTCTCATCAAGATGATATGATGGCTACTCTTATTGCTCGCCTCGAGGCTCTTAAAACTCAATATATAGAAATCTCATCTGATGGTAAGCCATATCTAGCATGGGTGGATGATATTCCAGCACCCCTGGGTTTCAGAAATCCTATTTTATCCCCTTTCAATGGGATGGGTGATCCACTGTAGCATCTGGACCACTTTATTTCAAGGTCTGGACCCATTCTGGGAACTCCAGCACAACAGGGGGCCGCTAAGCTCTGGTATTTCATATAGACACTGGAAGGGCCCACATTTGTCTAGTACAGCCAATTACCCATTTGGTTCATTACTGGTTTAGAGGATCTTTGTAGGAAGATTCTCTACCAGTTTAGTTCCACCGCCTGGAAGACTAGTATTGTCGACCTATTAAAGCGAAATCAAAGGCCAGATGAGCACGTCGTAGATTTTGTTACCAGATGGAAGAGCCTCACATATTCACTCGATATGTCGCTGACTCAGGAAAAGTTTCTAACGATGTGCATGGTGAATTTGAAAACTAAATTGGTCCCCTATCTCATCACTCATAACTTCCTAGGCATATTTTGGTATTTCTCTGATAAATCTCAGCGTCTAGAAGAAGATTTGCAGAAAGCCAAGAAGGAATGCATGTTGCCTCCCTTGGCTCCCACAAGAAGAGCCTCTAAGGTTGAAACCACTATTGTAACGCAGATAGATACCCCTAGATAGTTGTAATTGTTACCAGTAGAGCCACCTCCACAACCTCGTTGAGGGCCACCGCCTCAGGCTCGGCCTCCGGCTCAGAATATCCTTCCTCAAAATCGATAGGTGTCACCGTGTAATGCACCACCACTGACTAGGTGAGACAACCAGGTTCCACCTCCTCGTTAGGCTCCTCTAGTCCCTCATTAGGGGCAAGATCCCAGAACCCTTTTCCCAGATCAAAGAAACTGTACCTACTCATTCAATGAGGCTCAGGTCCCCAGCTATTTCTGGAGTGCCTTGTATTAGGGAATCCTTTAATTTCCAGAATACAAGAGGCCTAAAGAGGAAGATATTACTTATCACCCCAATTACTTCCCCTATCACTGGCTCCTTGGAATCACTCTCAAACATTATTATGTGTTCAAAGACTAGCTTCAAGACCAAGTCGATAAAAATATAGTTAGTTTGGGTTTGGACCCAACATAGGTGGTATGTGTGTCTATAAATATTGATAGTGATAGTGAGGGTGAATAGCAGCAGGTCTCTCACGACGGGTCTCAAAAGTATGACGACTGGATAACATTCAATGTAACCACTCAGGTCCATGGTATTATTTGTGCCCATTTGAATCAACCTGAGCCTTCCAAAGTCATTGTGTCGCCCCCAGCCGCTAATTTTGCATCGACATCCCAGATTTTGTCCTCTTAGGAGAGAAAGCGTCAATGGTGCAAGGGGAAGCAAAGCCCCCCACCAGTACCAAATCCATCTCGTACTCTTGGTGACTTTATGCCCCTATAGATGGGGATTACCCCTAGAATTTTCCCAGTAATGGGGGACTCTTAAAGTGATGATCATGAGTATTCCTCGGTGAACACTGTTGAGTTAGTGGACCCATACATGGTCCTTGAGGATGAGGAACATCAGGAAAACCCTCCTAATGTCCCTATTTGATTCCAGTGTCGACGAAACTATGGGTATGTGAACTATCATAATGCATTGGCTAGTGATTCTGACCAAGATGTGAATGCCGCTGAGACTAGGCAACATGACCAGTATAAAGCTCAGTATGCACAACCTTCTCATCCTATTTCATCAGATCCACCCCCACTTCCATTCATATTGATTGACCAGGCAGAGCCACCATTACTAGTCTATGATCAGTCGTGTTTAGTTATGGATAGACCTCAACCATCTTTTAATTATCTGGTGGTCACTTTATGTGGTTCGACTAGTGAGCAGTGGGACATTACCATCACCATCCAGAATCTTCCGGTTCGACTAGAAACACATGTCATGCCTCTTGTATATGAGAAACCTCTTATCGGAAGAAGTGTGCACCTTATGTAGAAGTATGATGTGCTCAAGAACCTTTCCATCATTCCTACAAGGTTGTTGATCCTTGAGGCATTTAGCCTATCTGTAGATATGTGTGAAGCCCTCACTAAGGCTTTAAGGAGCCCCCTCCAATTTGAAATATAGGTATCAACCAAATAATCCTTCCATAGTCGAGCATACGTAATATTAGGCCATCATATCTTTATTTGGAGAAGATGAAGGCTCTCCCGTACAGGGGAACAACTGCCCATTGTATATCACCAGCCAGTTCAACGGTGTGGAATTCCACCATTGTCTCATCGATATGGGTTCCAGGATCAATATCATTCCAGCCTAGATGCTACACAATCTGGGGCTGTCTGAAGCAGATCTATATCCCTCTAACATGAATATTCAAGGTTATGACAAGATAGAGCAGACGCCTATTGGAGAAATCTACTTGAAGACCCAATTCGGTGGTCTAATTTCTAGCATAGAGTTCATGGTTGTCTCGTAAGACATTACCTACAATGCGCTGATGGTTAGACCCTGGATTCATCTGTATGAAGAAGTCCCCTACTCATATCACCAATGCCTTAAGTACTACCTTAATGTTCGAGTGGGTGTGCTCCAAGGTGATGCATCTCCCTTTGCCTTTTGTGAAGCCCATCGCCTGGATGCTGACTACTACAAGAGAAAGGAAAAGAAGGTTCAGGACAATGATGTTGAGCACGCTACAGCTACAACCGACCCATGGAAAGACTTGGATGATACCTTTATTCTCATAATCCACTAGTTGGAGGCCATGACCCCAGAACTAGGGAATTGCTTCATCATTTCTGTAAGAAGTGAAAAGTGTGTTCCCAGGTATAATGAATGTATAAAATCACTTCGTATTCCTACACGAATCAAGATCGTGAGATTATAGATCTTATTACCCCTATAAGGTATTGGTATGTTCACCCCATGGCAACGACAATACTTCATACTTTCTTATTTCACCGAGATGGGTTGAACCAGCTCAAGCCGATGCACCACTACTGCTTTGATATTATCAAACATGGCAGGTTGGGTCAAAGGCCTAATGGAATCAGATCAATAGATTTTGTATCCATGGTTTTAGCAGTATGATATCCCTCCAATGAAGATTCCACCACTTTTGAGGTTGGAACCAACATTCCGTCAGGATATACTAACTCAGAAGAATTTCCCCTGCCGATGATCATCTCGCTGCAGACGATGAAGAGGATTTGGAAGACGCTCCTCCCGCATTCGAGGAATGTGTCTCTACCACCATTGATGAGTTGGTATAGGTGAACCTCGATACTTTGATAGATCTGAGACTGATACTAATTGTCATGACTATGACTATATAATAGCAACAACAGTATGTGGATTTCTTGAAGTAGAATCAAGATGTATGTTTCCTGGAGCTATGATGAGATGTCAGGAATGGATCCTTAGATCGTCATTCACTGCCTTGGTCTCCAAATAAACTATCATGGGTTCAAACAGCCACCCAGAAAGATGCAACCTTTCTCACGGTTTCATGGTCAAGGCCAAGGTTAATAAGCTCATTAAAGTCAACTTCATCAAGGAAGTCCAATACCCAAGATGGTTATCCAACATTGTGCTCATCAGAAAGAAGAACAAACAGATCAGAGTCTGCATCAACTTTCGGTATCTCAACTGTCACTATCCAAAGGATGATTTTCCACTTCCTGTGACAGAGCTATAAATATCTGCTACCACTGGATTCCAAGCTATTTCCTTTATATATAGGTATTCTGGATATAATCAAATCTGAATGGCCCCTGAGGATGAAGAATCTACCACCTTCAGAGCACCACAAGATACCTTTTGTTATCAGGTGATGCCTTTTGGTCTGAAGAATGCAGGTGCCACCTATCAGTATGTCATGCACTACATATTCAAGCTGATACTTGGGACATTGGTGGAATTCTATGTAGATGATTTGGTGGTTAAATCCCACCAGCGTCATGACCATCTCAGAGACCTTGAGAAATTTTTCGGCTTCCTCTGCTCCTGCCATCTGAAAATGAACCCCTTGAAGTGTGACTTTGGGGTTACCTCTATAAATTTTCTTAGATTCTTCATTAGATATAGATTCATTAAGATCGATATGAAGAAGATCAAGGCCATCAGCAATATGCCTCCTCTAAGAAACATTCGAGAGCTATGCGGTTTTCAAGGCCATATGGCCTACATATGCCGATTCATCATGAATATGGATGGAAAGTGTAAACCCTTTTCCTGACTCATGAAGAAAGGTATCAATTACCAGTGGGATGAAGAGTGTGAGGCTTCTTTTGAGGATATCAATTAATACCTGCTACAACCTCTAGTTCTGATGCCACCAGTTTCTGGAAAGTCGCTAGTCCTTTATGTGACCACCTTGGAATGATCCCTCAAATCCCTTATCATCCATAAGAATAACGAGGGGATAGAGAATAGTTTATACTATCTCAGATGCATGATCCTCAATAAAGAGACCAAATATTCCTCTATCGATAAGAGCTTCCTTGCACTGGTATTCATGGTCTAGAAGTTGCGACATTACTTGTAGAACCATGAGATACAACTAGTGTCTCATGTGGATCCGCTGAAGTGCATTCTGAACCGCCCTATGTTAACAGGTTATCTAGCTCAATGGGTAGTTATCCTTCAAAATTTTGACATCAGGTTTGTCCACCAGAAATATATCAAGTTATAGGCATTGTTATACTTACTTACTACCCATCCACCCCCCTCATATCAGTCTCTAGATCATGATTTCCTAGATTAGGGAATTTTCCCAGTGGATCAAGTTGTTCCGTGTTGGAAAATGCACTTTGATGGTGCCTCACGGAGTCATACTGGTAGGAGACTCAATGATCCCAGAATCAACAGAGTAGGTTTGGGTATCATATTCATCATGCTCGCACAATATTTCCTACACTATTCATTCTTATTGTCATAAGGTTGCACCAAAAATGATGTCAAGTATCAAGCCCTCATCACTGGTCTTGAGCTGGCCCTTGAGATTGATGTTCCCCACCTGCATTTAAAAGGGAAATCTGAACTGGTCATGAAGTAGATAAACAGTGGCTACATCATCAGGAAACCAGAGCTTATACCCTTGCTAGAGTTCACTCACTAGTTGATAGTCCAGATCCCTTCTCATCCAGTTTTTACTTATTTCCCTCGATCGTAGAATGGTCGAACTAATGCCTTGTCCAGCCTTGTCGCATCTCTTTCAGAGACTGACTAGGATGATTTGATTATCCATGTGGTGCATCGAAGGTTCATTGCTCCCATCACTCTAAATGAAGATGAAGATAGCCAGCAGGTAAGTCATCTCACCACTGGAATGTCCATATTGGGACCCCTGACTCCCCCTATCATAGAAGTGGAGACCCCTAGTTGGAAAACTCCTTTTATCGAGTATCTCCAGTATGGTAATCTCCTGACAGATTGAGCCGAATGTGAGCAAGTCTATTAGTGCGCAGTGCAGTTCACCCTCTAGAGTGATCCCAATCTTGAGAATATCCTCTACAGATTTGGGTTTGATGGGATTCTCCTCCATTTTATTCAAGGATATGAGATTCCCCAGGTTATGCAGGAAGTTCATGCCGGTTCCTGTGGATCTCATTAGGCTGGGCCGAAACTCTCTCATCAGATCTGGAGGTTGGGATACTTTTGGCCCACCATGGTCCATGACTTTACTAAGTTTTCCAAAAGGTGTCATATGTTCCAGATCCATAACAATTTTATGCATCTTCCACCTGAGCCTCCCCATACTACCAAGTACTATTGGCCCTTCACGGTCTGGGGACTAGATATTGTGTGACCTTATCCACCAAAAATAGCCCACTAGTGTAGATTCATCCTGACCTCCACATATTTATTTTCCAAGTGGGCAGAGGATATCCTAATTAAGTAATTCAAGGAATGTTCCATAATTTATTTCATGAGCTCTAATATCATCCACCGATTTGGAGTCCCTCACGTTATCCTCACCGATAATGGCACCAACTTCCGGGCATTCGAGCTAAAGAAATTGTACTATAAGTACAATATTTGTTCTAATAATACCTCTTGTTATAATTTGCAAGAAAATAGGCAAATAGGGGCATTAAACAAAATCCACTCTAAAATCTTGTAGAAGATGGTTGGTCAGAACAAGAAGAGTTGGCCGGACAAGCTCCCCAATGCTCTCTGGGCCTATCGAACAATGACTCGTAATTCCACCCAGGTGACTCCATACTCCATGGTGTATGGAACAGAGGCAGTCTTGTCCATCGAGATTCAACTACCATCACTCTGCACAACCATCTATGATCATCAGACATCACGAAAGGTAGCAGAAGTCTGTCTGGCTGAACTAGAATCCCTCGATGAGAACAATATTTGTTCCTTGCACAATCTAGAGAGACATCAGAACAAGATAGCTAGAGCTTTCAATAAGAGAGTTTGTATTTGTTCTTTCATTCAATGTGACATGGTACTGGCCCTGATAACACCAATGATACCTTATAGGAAGCCACAAAAGTTAGATTCCAAATGGGAGGGACCTTATATCATTCACAAGGTTTATCCCAATGGTGCATACTCCTTGATCACCATATATTGTGAGCGTATCACTCCTCCCACCAATGCCAAATTCCTCAAGTAGTAATTTGCATGAGAGGTTACTTTCATCATGCATAAAGATAAATTACAAATGGTCCAAGCTCTATGAACTTAAACTAAGATCCCTTTCGTCCTGCATGATGATAAACTGCAAATTTTCTGAGCTCTATGACCTTAAACTAAGATCTCTCTTATCCTTTCCGCAAGACATTAAACCGCATGGGTACCACCACCCTTCATGTGTCCCTTCATTTGGGATGTCATAATATTTCAAATCCGAAATGACCCCCTAGTGACCCAGTCCCATGCCACCTTGGATCACCTACCGTTTTGGGCCAACGTCCCAGAGGATCTTAAATGACAATTTGATACAAGTCTCGCATCGCGACTATGTTCAGCGATCGATGCTCAATTGTTTGTTCTTATTCTAGGTCACATGATATGGATACTGTGTTGAAAACACAGTCATCAGTTATCTTCCATCGTTATTGAAGTTCCCAGTTAGGATCCAAGTATCACTGAGAGGGGGAGGGGTGAATCAGTGATATCTTTTTCTTTTTAAGTTTCCTTCTTTTTGAAACAACCTTCACCTCCTGTTAAAGATTTTCTTTCCTACTAAACACACACAACCATAGGAACAAAATATTTACAAGGTTCACTACTCAACAAGAGTATCTACGTCCTTGGTATGGTACGGAAACAATCCAGTTCCACACAATCCACTAGAAAACAATCATTTGATATGGAATAAAATGAGTAGGATATACCCTTACATTAGTGTAGCACTTTTGAAACAATCCAATAGTGTGTGTGCTCCCTCTTAGCACAAATAGGGTAATGTAATGATTCTGTGCTTCTTAATGAACATTCACAAATCAAATCTTTCAAAACAATTCTTCACTTTCCTACCCAGAAGCTGGTAAGAACCTCCTGGTGCAAACAGCTTGTGTGCCACTCCCTGCTTGTGCGCCTCCCTTCTTGTGTGCCACCTATTTGTGTGCCACTTAGCTTGCGTGCCACTCCCTGCTTGCGCACCACCCAGCTTGCGCGCCACCTGCTTGCGCACCACTCAGCTTGCGTGCCTACCTGCTTGCACGCCACTAACTACTTGTGCACCACTATTGTGCACATCTCACAACTTGCACACCACTTTTGGCTTATACACAACACACTTCTTGAAGACACCTCCCTGCTTGCGCGCCTCTAACAACTTGCACGCCACTTCTACTTGCACGCCACTCTGCTTGCACGCCACTCTCTACTACTTGAACGATCAGAGATCAAATTTTTTCTTAAGTGTTGAGCCTTAAAAAATGAAGAGGCTAGTCGTCTATTTATAGGAATTTTGGTGACTTGCGCGCCACATACACTTACACGCAGCTACATCACTTGCGCACCGCTCCAGCACTTGCGCGCCGCTCCATCACTTGCGCGCCACTCCAACACTTGCGCACCATTCCATCACTAGCGTGACACTTTCTTTCCTTTGTCATATTTTTATATGATGATGTTGAAATATGACTTGCGCGCAACATACACTTGTGCGCCACATATACTTGTGTGCCACACTTGCACGCCAATCTTTAACTTGCATGTCACTTTATTTCCTTTGTCATATTTTTATGGGATGATCTTTAAATATGACTTGCGTGCAACATACACTTGCGTGCCACACTTGCATGCCGTTTTTGACTTGCGCGCCACTTTCTTTATTTTTTCCAAAACACTTCTTTACTCTCCCTATCCTTCATAAGGCTTGCATCACACATTCTCCAAACTTATGATATTTTTGAAATACAAATCAGCAAAGCATCATCATAGTTTCCAAGTCCTTTACAAAGTGAATTGATTTAGCTTATATGACAACAAAAAGACAACACTATGTAACAGCAAACTTTTCTTACTTCCTTATCCGTCCAACTTGGCCCCAACAGTTATCACCATCCCCATGGTGTCCCAAATATCGAGTGCAGTGATTCATCTTTTTCTACCCCTCTGTTCCACGCACACAAAATTAAACTGGGAACCTACGGTCCGAGATCTACGACCTTAAACTAATATCTTTTAAGTCCTTGTCACATGATGTTAAACTACATGACATCTAAAGAACTATGTGTGGTTTTATTCCTGCCCTTACAGGATACGTAGGAATGTCAAGACATTTTTTCTTTGGGTCTAGCCCCAGGTACTGCAGATTTCACCTTCCTTTTGGCCTCTCGTCCTAAGTATCCAAGAGCATGTGGCGTGATACAGACTCTTTGTCCTTATCCACGTTGGTCTTACAATTACCGCATCACATGTCCCCCCTTCAGAGATCTCCCCCTTTGTCTTTATCATATGATGCTAAACTACATAGCATTTCCAAAACTACATATGGATTTATTCCCATCCTTATGGGATATATAGAAACGCCCAAATTCTTTTTCTTTGGGTCTAGTCCTAGGTCCCTCAACCTTCTCAGCCTCTTGGCCTAAGTTCTCTCTTGGGATTGTGTGGTGTGGTATGAACTCTTCTGTCCCTATTCATTCCAGTTTTACTTTTCCAAGATACACAAATCCCCTTGATACACCCTTTCTTCAACGTCTTTATCACATGATGTTAAACTACATGGAATTTCCATAACTATGTGTGTATTGATTACTTACCTTAAAGGATACATAGGAATTCTCGAACATGTTGTCCTCAAGTCTATCCTCAGGTTATTCTATTCCTTCTCTCAAACCCTTGGTCTGATGTTCCACCTTAGTATTATGCACAGTGTGGTGTGGGATTCTCTTGTCCTCATTAACGTCGGTATGCTTTATCACGCCATGCACATTCCCTTTAGAACCTCGTTATTCTGTATGTTTCCTAACTATATGACGTTAAATTGAACATCATTTCAAGAAATATGTGTTTCTTGATTCCTTCCCTTACAAGATATGTAGGGACGCCCCATCATTTCACCTCGGGTCTAGCCCTGGGTTCACTAAACCATTATTACCCCTTTCCTCCACTCGCCTTCCCAAGTTTTCTACCCTTAACTAGGCCCCTAGACCTCTGATGTTCCTCATTAGTGTGCTCAGATGCACTATGGTTTAGGACCTGGAGTGTTGGGTCCTGCCTGAACATGCCTTCATTCCATATCTATACTTCATGTGTCCCTTTATTTGGGTCTCCATCATTTACCATATCTGAAAGGACCCCCATGTAGTATGGATGCTCAAATTTATGGCTCACCTACCATTTTGGGTCAATGTCCTAGAGAATCTTGAACGAAAATTTGATACAATTCCCACGTTGCGACTATGGTCAACGGTCGATGCTCAATTATTTGTTCTCATTCTAGGTCACACGATATGGATACTGTGTTGAAAACATGGTCAATAGTTATCTTCCATGATTGTTCCAACCTTGTTATGCCCTGAATATTGGTTTCTTGATTCACATACCTTTACATTTCATCATGTTCAGATAGAACATCGACACCCTTGGTGTTATCCCCTGTGCACCTTTGTGTGTTGAGAGGAAAAACCATTGTCGTGGGGTCATCTTTGAATTTTCCCCTTCATCCCCTACTATGTGTTTCCATGCATTGTAAAGATATTCTCTACCCTTATTTCCCACACTGAGCATGGCTCATGTGGGCTTAGGGATTTTGGTAAGGTTTGTGCTTGTAGGTAGGAGTCACACTTCCCCTTTGATCTGAACTCTTCGACCTTTAAACTAATACTTTCATTGTCCTAGTTCGTGTGACATTAAACTGCATAATAACTAAGATTTTCCTCGCCTGAGAGGATATCGTTCTTTTTGGTATTGGATATCTTTCATACCTTCCTCAAGAACTATGTGTGTCTTGATTCCCATTCTCATGGGATATGTAGTGATGCCTAGACTCTTCATCTAAGTTTCAGCCACAAACCCTTTCATCCTTCTGGCCTCTTAGACCTATCCCCCCTTCAGGAACGTGTGGTGTGGCATGTGAACTTAATTTTTCCTCATTCACATCGGGTTATGTACTATGCCACACATTGGTCTTTTAGGTTTCCCATGTCCTAGCTGTATGACAGTAAACTGCATCACAACTTTTATCCTATCGCATGACATTAAACTACATAGAATTCAAGAACTATATTTGGATTGATTCCCATCCTTATGGGATACATAGCGATGCCTAGACATTTTGTATTTGGGCCTAGCCCTAGGTTCATTAACCTTTTTTTTCCCTTTGGCTTAAGTTATGGTCCAAACTCTATGATCTTAAACTAAGATCCTATAGTCCATGCAACATGACCTCGAACAATTAGCCCTGGTCCAGGCAGTATGACCTTAAAACTATGTGCAACGTCCTTTTCATATGACGTTAAACTATTCCTTACACCTTCCTCACTGTATGATGTTAATTTACATATCTATCAGCTTCATCTGTGAGGCACTCTAGGTCCTCACTAGAGAGGTCCTGTCTGGAAGTAGGTTTGATCTTAATTCAGACCAATACGCCCACCAAACATACTTTCGTCATGGTGGCATAGGTTCAAGAGTGTTGGAATTCCTTCGAGTATCCCATCACTCCACCCCACACTTTTCATGCCCCTTATCTGGATCCTCATCCTCCTTCACATCTGAAGGGACCCCCAAATGGCATGGATTCTTAGACTTTCGGCTCTCCTACTGTTTCAGGCACACATTCTAGAAGATATTAGACGACATTTTGAGATAAGACCTGTGTTTTCGAATACGGTCAACGGTTAGCCCTTGTTTGTATGTCCCCATTTCAAGATAATAGATATCAATTTTGTGTTGGAAACATGGTCAATAGTTATCCTCCATCATCATTCCACCATCACTGTGTTACAAATTTTTGGTATTGTGATTCACACTCCTCATTTTCCCTTGTTCGGATTGAATCTAACACCCTTGGAATTACCCCTTTAATGTATTAGAGAATGTTGGGAAAGGAAATTTGGTGGTTCTGAGAACCCTATCCTCTGATTACGGTATCTTTGTCAACTTGAATATTTTGGATAGTTAGTTGACAATGGAAGACCCCTGAATATTCGATGAATAATTGTAACTCTCATACACAAAGTGGAAGGATCAGGTAGTTGTCCCTTGTTTCTCATACCGGGGTATGACCCATGTGATATTAGGGATCGATCGCTAATTACTTCACAATTATGATCGAGATGTAGAAAAAAATATAATAAAAAATATAATATAATAAGTAATGATAATCAAGCAGTAAGTCCATGCACACAGTTCAGGATATATAAATAAGGAATAAAACATGTTTCATAAATTTGGAAAAAAAAGACCCTTATAGATCAACCCCTTCAATGGGTTGCTCTAGTACTACCATTTTATGACATGTGGCCTCCAAGACTGTCTCCCGCTCCCTGAGCTCCCTTTCTTCATCAGCAGCTGCAAAGTGGAGCTTGTTGGATCTGACCTACATTCGCTCCCGCCCGGCTTGGAGTTCAATAATTTGATGACTTGACTGAATTTATTGCTCTTGGGAATCCACCAATTGGGCCTTCAAATGTTCAATGAGATCAGATTGTCTTGCGATAAATGCAGCTCGTTTGTTCACATGTTCTTCAAGGCGTCAGACTTCCTGCTCAGCCCCAATAAGATTCTGGACATTTTATAATTCCTTCTAACACTGGAAAATATTGGATCATTGGATACTCTCTCATATATTCTCATCCATATAATCACGGATTATCATATAAATATGGTGAGCATCCACCCCTCCGGGGCAGAGAAACCGTAGCCATGTGTAAAGTGACCCCATTCGACTCAGCCATTCTACCTGTGATTGACTGAGGAAGCATTTGATGCACTTCCACACCTTGAATCACATCATATGAATCTTCTTGGCTATGTCAAGATCTTAGTTGTCCATCTCCTAAGGATATGTCGGCCTGTACTCAGGAAAAATAGCCAGAAGTTCAGCGGTAGGTTCCACTTTTGGAAATATTTCTTCTTCAGCGACCTCACCACCACCATCATGGAGATCTACCCTAGTAGTATCGTCACCTATGATTGTAGCTTAGTTCTTACTGGGTGCTAGGGTAGGACCCATTTGAATGATTGGTTTTGTGCGGACTGGTGCAGTCACTGGTAGAGCTCCCAAAGATATTCCAGACTCAACAGTTTGTCGATCCTCCAATCTTGTGATCACTGCATTGGGAATTGATACCTTGGTCAGCCGAGTTCCATAATAAAATATGTGAGCCTGTAAAGGTAAAAACATACAAGAGCCAAGCGTGGTGGTATTCAGTGCCTGAGTCACGGTGGGACCTACCACCACAGGAGATCCCTCAGTGCTTGTTAATTCAATGATTGATTTTGGCTCCTTTCAAACGGCGGGAATAGCCTGAGATCCTGAGGTCTCCATTTCATCCCCTCCTTCTAGCTTGTCGATGACCACTTCAATCATGGTCGGTCCTTCGACAACTTCAATCGTGGTTGTTCCTCTGCCCTATTTAGTTCTGGGTGCAGATTCATGGGGATTCCCTTCTACATCCATTGATACATTTTCATCCCCTACAAGGGGAAATTACTGGATATCATCATCAATGTGTTCCTAAATAGGGAAAATTTTGGTTAGTGGATTCGAATTATGAAAACAGAAATACCTATAGAGATAAGAGTTGAGACTAACCTCAAGTTTTTCAGCTAGTTCCATGTTAGATCCTACAATTTTGCTTCTCTCATGTGGGCTTCCCTGGTGGGACTGGTACGCGCGTCGCAGCGCGTCCAATTTTCAAATTTTTATAACCGACTGGCTACTGTAAAAGTGGCAAGCAGGGTCGAACCACAGAGAGAACGGGATCTACTTCACTAAAAATGATTTGTTGGACAATGTTTAGATGGACAAAGGTTGAGGGAGTTCCAATTTTTGAGATTTTTTCTTTTTTTTTCTTTTAATTAAACTAAAAGGTGAAAAGACAAAAGAAATACAGTAAACCATAATTGAAAACGATGATGGAATCTAAATCAATAAAATGTGTCGAGGATGCTGGTTTCGTAATTAAATTATCATGCATACATGCAAAATATTCTTCTGTATGATTAAATATTCATTCTGTTTAGTTATCGCCAGTTCTGAAAATATGTTCATTTTTTAGATCCTCAATTTAAAATTCCTAATTTATTTAAAGTCCCATTCTCTGGTGTCATAAATAAATTAGGAAATTCATTCAAGTCCCGAACTATACGGAGAAATGACACAACTCGTTTCTCACAAAGTTATGTTACCAATTTGCACCTACCATCGGTCAACACGGTTTACCATCTCGGACCGCCGCGTCAACTTATAATTAAAAGGTCCAGTTTCAATTTCATCAATTAATTCAGTGAAAAAATAATTTAAACAGATAAATATTCAATTAAAATAAATTTAATTGACAATTAATCATCAAACAATACGTTTCATGGCATGCACAATAATTTTTATTAATCAACCAACATCCCGACTCTAATAAAATTACCCCGACATCACAATTGAAAGAATAAACGCAGTAAAATGATATGTCATGTGGATTAACACTGCGTTACCGAAGAAATGATCGTGTCTGTCTCTATTTCCGCCGCGTGCAGCAACCCTCGGCATGTGATGACGTCGCACACCAACTATGCGACCACCGGAATGAAGGATATGAGTGGTGAGTAGTGTGCGGCTGCTGGTCGGCTCCTCGGGTAGCGGTGAGTGGTGCGCAGCTACTGGTCGGCTGCTGGTCGACTCCTCGGATGGAGGTGAATGGTGCAATGCAAAGAAAACAGAAGCAGGGGGTGTGACGGGGTTAGGCAGGGAGAGGAGAGGCCGGTGGAGGAGAAAACCGGGGCGCCGGGCTGGATGGGGTGCTGGCTGAGTGGAGAGGGGCAGGGGGTAGCGGGTTAGGTAGGGGAGAGGGGAAGCCGGGAGCGGGAGTGCGGGTTAGGCCGGTTGGGGTGCAGGTTCTGCATGGGATAGAACAGGGGAGGAGAGGTCGGGGTGCAGTGGGGCGCGACGTGCGTGAAGAGAGGAGGCCACGGCGGGTCCAGAGGGAAGTGGCAGTGAGAGTGGGGCGCAACCGGGAGCTGGATGCAGAGAAGGGGGGGCCGACTATGGATGGAGAGTTGAGGCGGTAGGGAGGCCATGGGGAGATGAGGGGAGCGCGGTGAGGGGAGAGGGGGTGAGGGGAGTGGGGTAGGGAGAGTGAGACCGGGAGATAGGGGGCAGGAAAAAAAAGAAGAGGATGGGCGACGAAAGAAGGGGAGAGATAAGGGGGAGAGCGGGTCCAGCGGGGGAGAGATAAAAAAAAGGGCGGCGGGTGAGGGAAATAGGGGGGGGGAGAAAAAAATTCAAATTCAAATTAAATAAAAAACTAATTAAATAATTAAGTTTAATAGTAATAATAGTAATAAGAATAGTAGTAATACCAATAATAAGTAGAATTATTATAAAATATTAATATTAATAATAACTAATATTAAACTAAAATATAAAACGTTAATAAAGTAAAAATTAATAAAATTCTAAAAAATGAAAATAAATAACTAATATTAATATAATACTAACTAAAAACTATAAAAACAACTAAAATATTTAAAATACAACAAAAAAACCTAAAAACACAAGAAGAGGTTAGAAAATTAATTAAAACTAAATGAAAATAAGAAAAAAAATGTCAGTAACATCCATGTACATCAAATCCCCCACACTTAAACTTTTTCACTCCTGGGAAAAACAATCTGAAATAAAACACAAGTGATCCTGTAGACAAATTCAAACATCAAAATTACAAGTTCAAAAAAAAATCAATCTCTTTTCTCATAATATATCATGCTTCATTTAAAACTTCAGTTTCAAAAACAACTTTTCTTTCACTTGCATTTTTTTCAAAACAAGTACGTGCACTCATTAATCATGTGACCTATCTTTCCATTACACTCATTGCTCAAAAAGATTTGATCAAAGCTTTTCTCAGTTCTCATACACATGCATTCTTACCATAGGCTTTCCATGAATTTCACATCTCCACTAGTGGAAATAAAAAGAATGCACCAATCTCAAGGACTTTACATGAGGTTCAAATGTATCTGAGGTTGCGGGACGGTGGGTAAAAAAAAATTTGACATATTTTTGGTAAAAAGTAGGGTTGAATATTGAAATAAATGCAGGATATATGTCAATCCAAATGTCTCCCTCAAACTCTCGCTCCACCACACTTAAAACATTGTTTGTCCCCAAGCATATGATAAGCCAATGTTTCGCTCTCTCTTTTTCACTCTTTTTTTTAAGATACAACTCACTCAAATAATATGGTCAGGAAAAACTGGTGAGTATTGACTCAAAAACCCCATGAAATAGGTGTCAGACAATAATCCCAAAAAATGGTACACAAGTAGTGTATACGCTGTAACATCTCAATGAAGGTACGTTATATAGAAAACTCTCTAGTTCCTGGAGTAATGGATCATCACTTTAATAGGTATCCCCAAAGTTGAGGGTTACTGCGTAATGACCACCAATGTACTCATTTTTGGAACTCAAAAGGATTCTATATTCCTATATCAAAATAATATGAAATGAATGTGGCTACTGTGAAAAAGAAATCATGTGATTAGGATGGGATAATGTCAATCCATGTACATCAAATGACTCACTGCCCCTCGAAGAACCCTCTCCATGAGTAAGTCTCTCCCCCACACACTTAAATTGAAAAATATCATGCAAAAAATCAAGAAATTGGTAGGGAAGAGTATCGGATGGGGCTCGTCCTAAAAGGCTCCTTCATGGATTCTAAGGGCTATACGATGGAGAAAATGTATGGGTGGGTCAGTGGGTCAACAGGGGTGAAAAATCAAACAGATGCATCTATCATTTTAGTGCAACTTTCAAAAATTCCTATCGCTTTGATGGAAATACATGGGAAGTTCTAGAAGACATAACATGGTTGATAATCCCTCGAGAAAAAGAGAAATAGGAGATAATGTAAAATGGTCCAGAGTCCTCACAGGTATGGAAATATAATGTTGGACAGCACAGATGAGAATAAGTGAAAATAAGTGTCTCAAACAAATTACAAGTTTTTTTGAAAAACATTTTTGAAGTATGAAATAATATCAGCAATCATCTAAGTCATGAGATCAAGGATCAAAGAATTCTAAACAAGAATCAGGTGCTCAAACTGCCTAGGGACACAAGTGGTATGTTCCTGACTATGTTGTGACAAAAATACAGTAGCTTCGATGTGGGTTCATCAATGACAAGAATGTTAGTTTTTTTTCAAATTTTTCTTGTTTTTTTTAGTTTACATGGTGTTTTTGGAAGCATAAAATATGTCAAAAATAAAACACTTCCCTGTGTAAGTGCAGATAGACGCGGAGAGGCTACCTGTATTTGATGAAGCTCCAGAAATAATGTACCTATAAAATCTAAATATGGACAACACATACCCGCATCATATCATAAATATAACACCAATAATCATATAAATGGAAGCAGAGATGCATGAGAGTGACAAGTGCACACAAATATCAGGAGTAGCTAAAAATTTTCACACATGTCATGTTTTATTTTCTCAAACAAACTAGAATAGTTAAAAGAAGAAAGGGGGGAAAATGAAACTGGAACATGGGTTGCCTCTCAGGAAGCACTAAGTTTTACGTCTTCAGCCAGACGGATGAATAATGTTCTATCATCTTGGTCTATCAGCTCAAAATTCCTCTGCCTCTTACGAGAACTAGTGGTTATGTCATCGATATCACGGGGACGCTTAGTGGGATTAACCACCTCCAGAACGTAGTGAGCGTGAATCTGGTGAATAAGGAACGGAATCTGTTCTCTTTGTGGTGGTACCGGCTACTGAGCATGAATCTCTAGTGAAAGTTCCTCAAGTCGGCGCTCGATATCATCCAGCTCCTGAGTCATCTGTCGTACTAAGTCAGTGGGAGACGAAACAAGCGCATCAATGACCATAGAAGAATCAGAAGAGCTATACATTTTCTTTAGCTGCATCCACAAAATAGATAGAGAGATAGAGATAGAGTAATAAACAAAGATCAAAGAATGAATAAGCAGTTGGGTTGCCTCCCGATCAGCGCTAAGTTTAACGTCTTCAGCCAGACGGATAACTTCTCATTGCAATTGTAGTTCTTCAATGATTTCTGTTGTATCCGAAGTGTGGTAAAGTTTAAGGCATTGAACATTTACTTTGAATGGAGGCATCTTCCCATCAGAAATTTCTACAGCACCTTGTGGATAAACAATTGTGATGGTGTAAGGACCTAACCACTTCGACTTGAGTTTTCCATCCATGATTCTAATTCGTGATTTGAAGAGAAGAACTTTGTCACCTGCTGAAAAATTTATTTGTTGGATCCTTTTGTCATGCCAGGCTTGAGTTTTATATTTTTAAATCAAAGTATTGTCATATGATTCTATCCTCATCTCATCTAGTTCATTCATCAGTAGAAAACGCTTCTCTTGGGCAGTTTTGAAATCAAAATTAAGTTTCTTCACAGCCTAATAAGATTTATGTTCCAATTCTACAGGTAAGTGGCAGGTTTTTCCAAAGACCAACCGATATGGGGACATTCCAATAGGTGTATTGTAGGCAGTTCTGTAGGCCCAAAGTGCATCATCAAGTTTGGTGGCCCAATCTTTCCTAGATGTATTTACAGTCTTCTCAAAAATACCCTTAATTTCTCGGTTTGAAACCTCAGCTTGGACATTGGTTTGTGGATGGTATGGGGTTCTCATGTAGTGGTGACATCCATGGAGAGTCATTAGCTTCTGAAAAAGCGCATTATTGAAGTGGGTACCACAGTCACTGATGATGAGCCTTGGAATTCCGAACCGGGTAAAAATGTGTTGCTTCAAAAATTTGATAACGACTCGAGCAGTATTTTCCGAGAATGCTTCATCTTCCACCCATTTTGACACATAGTCCACACAGACAAGGATATAGGATTTCCCAAAAGATTTAGGAAAAGTACCCATGAAGTCAATTCCCCATATGTCAAAAATTTCAATGCCCATGATTGAGTGTTGTGGCATTTCACACTTCCAGCTTATACCCCTAGTTCTTTGGCATTTGTCACAATTCATAATGAATTCACGAATATCATGATTCATGGTTGGCCAATACAAACCACATTGTAACACCTTGATAATTGTTCGATGAATCCCATGGTGTCCCCCAGCTTCTCCAGTATGGCACAAGTTCAAAACACTATCAAATTCTTCTTCAGGGATGTATCTTCTTATCATTCCATCCACACAGTCTTTGAAAAGTAAAGAATCATCCCAGTAGTATTGTCGTGCTTCATTCAAAAATCTTTTCCTCTATTCCTTTGATAAATATGGATGTATCACACCTGAAGCTAAGTAGTTCATGAAATCAGCATACCAAGGTGTAATTGTCTCAATGGCATAGAGTTATTCATCAGGAAATGTTTCATTGATTAGTTCGACATTGATTTCACTTGTTTCATGGTCAAGGCGTGATAAATGATCATCAACAACATTCTATGTTCCCTTTTTTTCCTTGACTTCAATGTAAAATTCTTTAAGTAACAGTATCCATCGAATGAGTCTGGGTTTTGCATCTTTCTTGGTCATCAGATACCGAAGTGCAGAGTGATCTGTATAGACAGTGACTTTTGAGAACAACAGATGGGATCAAAATTTATCAAAGGCAAAGACAACTGCTAGAAGCTCTTTTTCAGTTTTTGTGTAATTATGTTGAGCCTCATTCAAAGTGCGGCTAGCATAGTAGATTGGCCTAAAGATCTTTTCTTTTCTTTGTCCCAAGGCAGCTCCAACTGCTCGGTCACTAGCATCACACATTAACTCGAATGGCTGCTCCTAATCAGGTGAAATCATTATTGAGGATTCAACCAAATGTTGCCTTAATAATTTAAATGCTTCCTGACATTCAGGGATGAAGTGGAATGTGACATCTTTTCCCAATAGGTTCGTAAGGGTTCAGGCAATAACAGAGAAATCCTTAATGAAGCGTCTATAGAATCCAACGTGCCCAAGAAAACCTCGAATGGAACGTACTGAAGAAGGCATGGGTAGCTCAGAGATGGTACTAATCTTTGTGGCATCGACTTCAATTCCTTTCTTTGAAATTTTATGACCTAAAACTATTCCACTTTGTACCATGAAGTGTGACTTTTCCCAATTAAGCACCAGATTCTTTTCTTCGCATCTTTCCAAAACCTTATCTAGATGTTCCAGACAGTCATCAAAAGAATCTTTATACATAGAGAAGTCATCCATTAATATTTCTAATAACTCTTCAATCATGTCATGAAACATTGTCATCATGCATCATTGAAATGTGGCTGGAGCATTGCACATTCCAAAAGACATTCGCCTATAAGAAAATGTACCATATGGACAAGTGAACGTGATTTTATCTTGATCCTCTAGTGTCACTATTATTTGATTATAGCCTGAGTATCCATCCAGAAAACAGTAGTAATCTCGTCCTGCCAATCGTTCAAGGATTTGATCAATAAAGGGCAATGGGAAGTGATCCTTTCTGGTGGCATCATTCAATTTCCGATAGTCAATGCACACTCTCCATCCAGTCACTGTTCTTGTGGTTATCAATTCTCCTTTATCATTATCAACCACTGTGGTTCCACCCTTTTTAGGTACCACTTGCAATGGGATAACCCACTGACTATTAGAGATTAGAAATATTAAACCAGCATCAAGAAGTTTAATGACTTCTTTCTTGACCACTTCTCTCATGGGAGGTGTCAAGCGTCGTTGTGGTTGCCTGCAAGGTTTTGAATTATCTTCCATATGTATTCTGTGAGTACAGATGGCAATACTTATACATTTTAGATCATAAATCGTCCAACCTATTGCTGGATTCCTTTGTGACAGGACATTGAGCAATTTTCTCTCTTGTTCACTCGAAATATTGGCATTGATGATGACTAGTAAGGTGTTTAAATCTCCCAAGTAACTATATCTCAAGTTTGATGGAAGGGGTTTAAGCTCAAGTGTTGGAGGCTTTTCAAGTGATGGAGTGAATGAAGTGAATTCATGTCTATCTAAAGGCTCGACTATGTTCCTGATGAATTCCACTACCTCAATTGATTCAGAAAACTCTTCATTTTCTTTGTGCAAATCTACGAGATCCATTACATCGCTTGCTAACTCATCCCATTCTTCAATCGTATCCAGAAAATGACAGTCTGCTATAGATGGTTTTTCCATAGCCTTTAGAACATCAAATTTTATGTTCTCATCCCCAATTCTAAAAATTAACTTTCCCTCTTGTACATCAACCAGCGCTCTGCATGTTTCTAAGAAGGGTCTCCCGAGAATGAGTGGGACGTCCTTGTCTTCTTCCATATCGAGGACAATGAAATCAACAGGGAAGTAATATTTATCAACCTTGACAAGTACATCCTCTATAATCCCTCGAGGATGCTTCACTGACCGGTCATCCATTTGAAAGGTGACTCTCATTGGATTTAATTTGGTGATGCACAGTTCTCCAAGGATTCCAGATGGCATGAGATTGACACTAGCTCCGAGGTCGCACAAAGCTCTTCTGAATTGACATCCTCCAATATTTCAAGGAATAGTGAAACTCCCAGGGTCTCTTAGTTTTGGAGGTATGGATCTAGGTATGACCACTGAACATTCCTCGTGCATTATGACTATTCCCACATCATCTAATTTTCTTCTTTTTGACAGAAGCTCCTTGATAAATTTAGCATAGTAGGGAATTTGTGTGATGGCTTCCGCAAAAGGAATATTTATTTGAAGCTTTTTAAACATCTCTATGAATTTTGAAAATTGAACATCCAACTTCCTTTGCTTCAGTCTTTGTGGAAATGGAGGAGGTGTTATGTGGGCTTTCGCTCTTTCGTTGAGTGCCTCGTTTTCCTTCTCCTTTCTTGCCTTTTCATTTTTTTTGCAATTTCGTTTTGATCTTCCTCCTCTTTGGTTTCAAGTTGGATGGATTTGTTTGTTGAGTCACCATTCTCAGTGGCAGGTATAGGTGTCTCATCTGTTGGTTGAACATCAGGCCTTTGGTGCTCTGGTAACTGTGTGCCACTTCGCAATGTGACGGCTTTTGCTTCTTCTCTTGGGTTGACTCTTGTGTTACTTGGTAGAGTTCCTTGCTATCGATTTTTCATTTGTGTGGCTAACTGGACGACTTGATTTTCAATGTTGCGCATGGAAGCTTGTAAGTTTTGGGATTCCATCTCTTGTGATTCAAACCGTGATTGATTGGACATCATTAACTTTGCTATAGTTTCTCCTCAAACTTTTTGACCTTGCGTTGCATCAGGGCCACAGTCCATTGTTTGATTTTTCTCCTTATACTATTGTTCCTGATGGAATGGCGGTTGGTATTTCTGTTGATATCCTTGATCTTGTGATTGCATGGCGGGTCTGAAGGCAGGTTGAGCAGTGAAACTAGGTGGACCCATGTTCTGGTTCATTGGCTGAGTAGCTACTGGTTCCTTCTAACCTTGATTATGGGTATTGCCTTGCCAGTTTGTGTTGTAATTGTTTCCATAATTTCCTCTGTTGTATCTAACAAAGTTAGCTTCAGACATCTTGGTCTCAGATGTGTTATATGGACACATGGGATAATCATGAGGACCACCACAGTGTGGACAGTGTTCATCTTGAACAACATGGACCGGATTAGGTGGGTTTATTGACAAGTTGTCAATCCTCTTGTTGAGAGCTTCAAATTGTGCAGCCATGAATGTCTGGGTATCAACGTGATGCACTCCTACATTTCTTCTTGAAAAATCTTCTGGCCACTGGAAACTGTGTTCGGCCATGTTTTGAATTAATATGTACAGATCTTCAGGATCCATTTCCATGAACGCATTACCAGTAGTTGTGTTGATGGCATACTTACTCTCAGGTTGAATTCCATAGTAGAAAGCTTGCAACTAGTTTTCCAACTTCATCCCATGATGAGGAAAACATCTTAACATGTACTTGAATCTTTCCCAAGCTTCTCCTAATGATTCGTATTCACTTTTACAAAAGGAGTCGAGGTCTCTCTTTTTTTTCAAAGATTGAGCTATTGTGTAATATCAATCAAGGAATTTTCTTCTCAACACTTCCCAGGTGAAAACTGTTTCGGGGTCGAGACTTTCCAACCAGTCCTTTACTTTCCCTTGCAATGATAATGGAAATAGTCGCAGGATTAATGAATCATCCGTTAATCCGTTATATTTAAATGTGTCATAGACTTCAAGAAATATGTTCACATGCATATAAGGGTCTTCGCTTCTCAATCCATGAAACTATACATGTTGTTGGAGCAGGTTGATCGTGGACGGCTTCAATTCAAAGTGCTTTATTTGGATTCTGGGTCTTGTTGTGCCTGAGCTAACTCCGACTGTGTTGGGTCACAACTCTTGTCTCATAGTAGTCTGAGGCCTTTGATTATCGAGACAGTTTTGGAAAAGTGGATGGACTTGTCCACTAGGAAGTTTCGAAATGTGAGTTTCAATGCTTTCCTCTGGTGGATGCACTGCATTTGCGGCTGAGGTACTGATTTTTTCTTTTCCCTTTCTTTGATTTTCAAGTTGTGGATCAAGGGGCGGGTCGTTCTTTGATGGATCGGAATTACGAGTGTTCACCATTTAGGCGAACAGTGCCTAAAGCAAGGTCTACTAGAAATATTCTTAATTCTAGACGTGCGCGTACTCCCTGGAAACGGCGCCAAGAAATTTGGTATGCGCGTCAGAGCGCGTCCAATTTGAAAATTTTTATAACCGACTAGCTACTGTAAAAGTGGCGAGCAGGGTCGAACCACAGAGAGCACGGAATCTAGTTCACTAAAAATGCTTCGTTGGACAATGTTTAGACGGACAAAGGTTGAGGGAGTTCCAATTTTTGAGCTTTCTTCTTTTTTTTCTTTTAATTAAACTAAAAGGTGAAAAGACAAAAGAAATACAGTAAACTGTAATTGAAAACGATGATGGACTCTATATCAATAAAATGTGTTGGGGATGCTGGTGTCGCAATTAAATTATCATACATACATGCAAAATATTCTTTTGTATGATTAAATATTCATTCTGTTTAGTTATCACCAGTTCTGAAAATATGTGCATTTTTTAGATGCTCAATTTAAAATTCCTAATTTATTTAAAGTCCCGTTCTCTAGTGTCATAAATAAATTAGGAAATTAATTCAAGTCCCAAACTATATGGAGAAATGACACAACCCATTTCTCACAAAGTTATGTCACCAATTTGCACCTACCATCGGTCAACGCGGTTTACCTTCTCGGACCGCCGCGTCGACTTATAATTAAAAGGGCCAGTTTCAATTTCAGCAATTAATTCAGTGCAAAAATAATTTAAACAGATAAACATTCAATTAAAATAAATTTAATTGACAATTAATCATCAAACAATACGTTGCATGGCATGCGCAATAATTTTTATTAATCAACCAACATCCCGACACTAATAAAATTACCCCGACATCACAACTGAAAGAATAAACACAGTAAAATGATATGTCATGTGGATTAACACTGAGTTACCGAAGAAATGATCATGTCTATCTCTATTTCCGCCGCGCGCAGCAACCCTCGGCACGTGATGACGTCGCGCACCAACTATGAGACCACCGGAACGAAGGATATGAGTGGTGAGTAGTGTGCGGCTGCTGCTCGGCTCCTCGGGTAGCGGTGAGCGGTGCGTAGTTGCTGGTCGGCTGCTGGTCGACTCCTCATATGGCGGTGAACGGTGCACTGCAAAGAAAACAGAAGCAGGGGGTGTGACGGGGTTAGGCAGGGAGAGGAGAGGTCGGCGGCGGAGGAAACCGGGGCGTCGGGCTGGATGGGGTGCTGCCCGAGTGGAGAGGGGCAGGGGGTAGCTGGTTAGGTAGGGGAGAGGGGAGGCTGGGAGAGGGGGTGCGGGTTAGGTCGGCTGGGGTGCGGGTTCTGCATGGGAGAGAACAGGGGAGGAGAGGTCGGTGTGTAGTGGGGCGCGACGTGCGTGAAAAGGGGAGGCCGTGACGGGTCCAGAGGGAAGTGGCAGTGAGAGTGGGGCGCAACCGAGAGCTAGATGCGGAGGAGGGGCGGCCGGCTGCGGATGGAGAGTGGAGGCGGTAGGGAGGCCGTGGGTAGATGCGGGGAGCACGGGTGAGGGGAGCGGGGGTGAGGGGAGCGGGGTAGGGAGAGTGAGGCCGGGAGATGGGGGGCACGAAAAAAAAAGAAGAGGATGGGTGGCGGAAGAAGGGGAGAGATAAGGGGGAGAGCGGGTCCAGTGGGGGAGAGATAAAAAAAAGGGCGGCGGGTGAGGGAAATAGGGGGGGAAGAAAAAAAAATCAAATTCAAATTAAATAAAAAAAACTAATTAAATAATTAAGTTTAATAATAATAATAGTAATAAGAATAGTAGTAATACCAATAATAAGTAGAATTATTATAAAATATTAATATTAATAATAACTAATATTAAACTAAAATATAAAACGTTAATAAAGTAAAAATTAATAAAATTCTAAAAAATGAAAATAAATAACTAATATTAATATAATACTAACTAAAAACTATAAAAACAACTAAAATATTTAAAATACTGCAAAAAAAACCTAAAAACACAAGAATCGGTTAGCAAATTAATTAAAACTAAATGAAAATAAGAAACAAAATGTCAGTAACATCCATGTACATCAGGGACGTTGTCCCTTGAGGTCCCTCACTTCTAGGTCCCTCACTTCCAACTTCCTATTCTCCCTCCCCTCCTCTTCTTCTTCTTATTCTCCTTATTCTTATTCTTATTCTTCTTCATCCTCATCTTCATCCTCAGATGGAATTTTCTCTGGGTCGTGCTCCTGGCTGAGCATCAATTTCACTGGGAGATTTAGTTCTTCGTACCACCCCCACTGGCATGCATAAACATCCATAGTTTCCAAGTACGCATGTTGACAATGAAATTCCACCCTATTCACCACCTGAATACACCACAGATCCAGCATGTCAAGTCCAGTGTGCACTAGTTTCTTCTACAGGGCTTCTAGACTTAGCTTTTGTCGCAGCGTCCTCCAAGCCAACCATAAGGATGGGAAAATGGCCTCGGCGGTCGATGTAAGAGGTATCTCAACCACTTTCTAGGAAGTTCCCTAGCTGGTCCACAATGTTGACTATGGGATCATCTCTCTTTAGAAGGTGGAGGCGCGACCGTACTTTCGACACTCATGCCACAGAGGTTCTAGCTTGTGTTGGCCTAGCTGCCCGGCTCACCTCCAGTCTCACTTCCCCAACAGTGCTTTGTCTACTCTCTCTCCATATAGGCTCCACACTTGTCACCTTGATCAGTCGAATTCATCTTCGTAGAATTGCTTCCAGATATGTTGTTATCTAGTGGTCAACATACTATGTTGATAGTCCGACATTAACATCAGTAGGGGGAAAGATAATGACTTCACCAAAACCATCATTCGTGAACATGAGCCACAGTTGGCGAAGGATGCAGGGAGTTCACTCTTCCTGAACCCCTGTATAAAATTTCTTCGGCATCTTCTACATGCACCCGAATTTCTTGTAAAACCTCGTCAGCACATAGGGTTCAAAAAATATGTTTCCATCGATCCGGGCTACCAGCACATCACCCCTGATTCTTTGTAGGTATTCCCTCTTCTCTAATGGGAATCCCACATCATCAGCCATCTGGACATCTGGGGTCTGAAACAGATTAAAGTTGAAGTTTGCATATTTATTGATCTTGAGTTTTATCCCCTCCTTATTGATCATCAAGGGGATAATTCCAGCAATATTTAGTAGGGACGGTTGTATACCATCACCTGGAGGTCGAATGGAATTCAGGAAGTCATACTCACTGCAATGAGCTACAACCCATCCATGAAGAATCTAGAATGGTCCAAATATTATCATGGGTGTACCTCCTCTTGATATGTGCCCCAAACTATTGTACATACTGGCCAATATAGGCACTAAAAAATTGACCTTTTTCTTGGACTCCATGATCCCATCCATCACCAACATCCCCAGATGGACTCCCATCCTTGTATCCCTTACTAGAAGCAGCCACCCACTCAAGAATGCAACAAGAAATTCATAGTATCATACATTCATGTCTCGTCTTTTGTTTATTCTGAAGCCCCATGATTGTTACTCGCCTGCCCCCAGAACCATCCAGTATGACCCTGCCTTACCCCTTCAGGACATGTCTGGGCATTTCTTCCCTCGACCTGGCATCTTCACTGCCTCATCCTACATTAGAAATAAAATAAACCATCCTAGATAGGATATATCCTTCAGGATGTATTTTATTTTCATCTTCCCCTTGGATAGCTCCAACAGATGACATGTTAGAATAGGGGTGCACGTCCTATCCCCCCAAACATTCTCTGTTGGAAGGAACTCGTCATAATGGTACCCTTCTAGGGGAATTTCCCCCAATGCAATGGATGTTCCAAAGTCTGATTCCCACTTCCCCGTGGTGGAGGTGTAAAATGTTTGTGTCAGGGGAGCACCGACTGAACAACTCTGACACCAAGTCTTGCTGACAATAGAAATGGAACTGTAAGTTCCATACAACTTCAAACAGCCTAATCAACTGCATCTCCACCTCGAACTCCTCGCATGTCTAGTGCACCCAATACGTTCATGCCCATTCATTCATAAATTTTCCCCCAGACCTGAAGTCCCATTCCTTCCAACCTTTGGTCTCATCAGTAATGCTGCTTCTGAAGTTGCTTGTGTAGTGAGTTGGAGATTCCTCAGGAGCCGGATCGCTCCCCACAATAGTCTTAGTCTTTGGATTCTGGACGTAAACATCCATGTTCTATGTTTCCCTGACATGGTGACCATTTCTTGTGATGTTGTACTATGGAAGGCTATCCTCGCGTGTTACCCATGATTATGGCATGTCATTCTCGAAGCCTGGCATCAGCACCACTTCCAGAATACCGAAGTTCCATATCAGTATACTATCACTCAGAACGTAATCATTTTGAGCTTACATCAGCATATTGAAAAGAATCTGATTATCAAACATGACCCTTCTCACATGAATAATTGAAGGATTTGTGATCATCTAGGTCCTCCGTGTAGCAGCAGCAGCTTCCCTCTCAATGTTGTTCTATTGAGAATCCATTTCCATCGGACCTAAGAATTGATAAAGGGTCTTGCACAAAAGAATGGGGATTTAGTGCATAAGAAATACGGTTACACACAATATGGGTGTTATCCACGAAAAATTTAGCCAAGTCAGGTGTGCGCAAGATTTAGAAGGAGCACGAAAGAATCCGCAGTTGTGCGCGAGGCACCGACCAAATTCAAAATCTTTCACGTAGAAAGGAGGATCTTTATCACATGAGATAAAATTCACATATCGAACGAGAAAGTAAAATTATGGAGCCCCCCCCCACATATCTATAGGCATGGAACTTCCCTTTCATGCACGCGAAAGTAGTTTTCATGCCAAATGAGCATTTTTTCACGCACGGACCATCAGTCACTCTACTTTTAGGCATTTACCTCATAATTCAACCTTCAGGTCCCCTTTCATCTTAGATTCTAAGGGGGTATTTGTTGGCGTTGAATTTTGGTTAATCCCATGAATGGACATTTTTTTAGAAAACTAAAGGCATGTTTTGAATCAGTGAACAATCTTGAGACACCTAAGGGAGGTGCACACAAGATCCGAGGTCAGAGCACAAGATTGAAAATTGTATGCAAGATCTTGGGCGCCCAATGAGATGTCAAATGGATTCTTCCACGGCATCCCTCTGAAAAATGGCCAAGTCAGCAACGCTAACTAAATTCAGATGTTGCGCAAGAAGGGAAACCACACGTAATATCTTTCATGCCAAATGTGATGTCAAATGCCCCTTGCGTGTAGGCCACCTTGCGCGCCACTGCTGAAGTTTTTGTCTATAAATAGATATGTCCCCCCTCATTCTGGGTGACCATTACAGAAGATGAACTATCGCTCTCGTGCGTAAAAGATGACCCCTTCCACAACCATGTGAGATACATGGCCTCAAGGTATTGGATCTTGCACGACAGGTCTCCCTAGGGTCCTCCTTTGGGTGGACCCACTAGGTCTTGACCCTCACCCATTTACTTTTACTTCAAGGAAATTACACACAAAATATTCTTCTTGCACACAAGTTTTCCCTTGTGTCATTAAAATATTGTGCATAGGGTTCCAACTTGCGTGCAACCCATCATCTTGCACATAATCTTTCAATCTTGCGTGCAACCCCTCATCTTGCATTCAATCCTCCAGTCTTGTGCATTTCCCTTCTTATGTGCTCCATGTGTTTTCCCTACTCTAAATCACCATGTCTGAGCCCCTCTAATGCGCAACACCCCTGTCTTGCACACACTTCTCCCATGCGGCCCTCCAGGCTTGTGTGAAGTAATTTCAAAGTTCTCTAAGGAATGATTCATGTGGTGTTTCCCTGGATTGTGCTTCTCCTCATAGGCACACTAAAAACTATTTATTCTTCACATAATCACACTAACGTGGACCCCTCAATGGATCACACTACAGGAAATATAGGCATTTGCGACGGGTCATTTGCGACGGGATCCCGTCGCAAATCACCCGTTGCGGAAAACGCCGTCGCAACAATTTTTTTTTGCGATGGGCCCGTCGCAAAAACACTTATTTGCGACGGGAAAAGGACCCGTCACAAATAGATTTGTGGTTTTTTTAAAAAACTTATTTGCGACGGGCCCGTCGCAAATAATAATAAAAAAATTAAAAAAAATTAAAAATTATTTATTAATATATAAATCAATAAACCTATTTATATTGATATAAATATAATATTTATTTTTAAAATATGTTTTAAAAAGGATGAATAAAAATCAAATATGAATGTATAAGATGTTCAGTAAATGTGGGTTATAAAATATTTTACAAAATATTTTTAATTAATAATTACATAATTTTTATCAATTAATAGTCATTTAATAACTCTTTGAATATAAAAAAAATAAAAAAATTAATGAAAGATGGAAAATAAGAAGAAAATGAAACCCAAACTTCAAACGGCCATAACTTTTGATCCGGGACTCCGTTTGAGCTCTACAGCATATCAAATCGAAGCTTGCGACGAGCTCTACAGCATTATGGACAGGTGGAACCCGTCCAAGGTATTTTCGAGGCCCAAAAAGGCCCCGAAGGCCTCCAAAACTGAGTTTTTAGTCGGGGCACCCCGGTTTTTCACCGTTCAAACAGCTATAACTTCTGATCCCGATGTCCGATAAACCTCTACCATATATCATGTCTAAGATATTTTAATGTTCTTCGATTTGACTGATTGTGGAGCTGAAACAGACTCCTGGATTAGAAGTTATGGTCCTTTTAACATTAAAATGGCTATAACTTCTAATCCGGATGTCCGTTTGGCCTGTACCGCATATCATATCGAAGATCGTTTCATGTTCTTCGATTTGACTGGTTGTGGAGTTGAAACGGACTTACGGATTAAAAGTTATCGTCATTTTAACATTCTCAGAGGATTTTCACCCCCTCATTTCTATGTATTTATTCATAACTATACATATATATATGTGTGTGTGTGTGTGTGTGTGTGTGTGTATGTGTGTGTGTGTATTGTATATATGTATTTATTTATTTATTTATAAATACACATAAAAACACATATTTTATAAATTTATTTAAAACTAAGCTTATAAATATATATTAATTAATATACAAATAAATATACGAATAAAAACTTATAACTACATATATATATATCTATATGTATATATATATAAAAATAGAATAAATATATATTAATATACGAATAAATATATATTAATATACGAATAAATATATATTAATATACGAATAAATATATATTAATATACGAATAAATATATATTAATATACGAATAAATATATATATATATATATATATATATTCATTCATATAACCAAATATATTTATATTAATATAAATATATATTAATATATGGCTAAATATAACTATATATATATAACTATAATTATTCCTAATTATGACTAATTATTATTAATTATTCCTATTTATTATTAATTATTTCTAATTATTATTAATTACTCCTAATTACCATTAACTATGAACAATGAATACTAATAATTTAAATTTATTAAATAATAAAACAATCTAAACATAATTAAATTACAACTAATTAAAAAAAAATTAAAACTAATAAAAAATTAAAAATAAATATTAAATTAAAAATAACATAAATACCTTCAAAATTGATCTGAGGTTGATCTCCGATAATTGTTGAAGACTTCAATATCAAATCTGCAAAAAAAATTAAACTTAAGAAACTGTGAACTCTAAAATTAGAGAAGTTGAGAGTGAATGGAAAAAAAAACGGCTGGGTGTATTTATAAGTTAGATTATTTGCGACGGGACTATTTGCGACGGGTTTCCCGTCGCAAATAATACTATTTGCAACGGGACCCGTCGCAAATACTTTAGCCCGCATTTATTAAGGTCAACGGTTAAATAGTTATTTGCGACGGGACCCGTCGCAAATAATAACCTGCCGACATACTATTTGCGACGAGGGTATATTCCCGTCGCAAATAGTTTCTACCGCCGCCGGTTATTTGCGACGGGGGTATATTCCCGTCGCAAATACTTTTTACCACCGCCGGTTATTTGCGACGGGTGGTAACCACCCGTCGCAAATAATTTTCCCGCGTTTTGGCGCGCAATGCGCGCCAACCTTTTTGCGACGGGTGGGATTTCCCCGTCGCAAATAAGTAGTTATTTGCGACGGGAAAATCCTCCCGTCGCAAATAAGTTTTTAATAGGACTATTTGCGACGGGATTTATTCCCGTCGCAAATAACCCGTCGCAAAAAGCCCTTTTTCCCGTAGTGTCACTCCACAGCCTAGTTGATCCATGGCATTGTTAGTGCCTTCCCTACCTCGAGGGTTAAGGTGTGCCAGTTGTGTAAGTCCTAGGGTTGAAGAGTGAATCCTCATCATCTGAGCTGCAAGACATTAAACTACCAAGCACCCACTTCCTAAACACATGACATTAAACTGTGACTACTTCATGAGGGATAGGTTCAAGAGGACCAATAAGGGGATGGGCACCAGCACCCTCTCACTCCTCCTCTCCCTCTGAGATTTGTCACCATGTGCACCCAAGAAGCCTCTACGTAATCCCCAAACCAACTTGATAGGGTGATCCTTGTACAATGGCCATATCCTCATCATACATCTAGACATCCTCCCCAGGCTTCCCTCTGGGAGTAAGTCCCAATATTCTTCTCATGGGCTGCTAACTAGGCATAAGCCCCGCTCCACCCCTCACGGACGCACCTTGCACGACGTAATTGCCAGGTCTTTTGTTGCCTCTTGTTTCTCACACTGAGCATAACTCATATGGTCTTATATTAAGAATATTCCATGACATCCTTTGTGGGTTTCCTTAGTGTGTAATCCCCATGCCCCTCCATTCCTAAACTATGTGGACTTTTATCCTTTCCCCTTTTCAAGAAAGGTACGTAGAAAGCCTCTTTGAGGTTCAATACCATCACCTACCATCCCTGACCACTTCACATCGGCTCACCCTCATCCCACATGATGTTAAACTGTATGCCCCTTTCATCTTGAATGACGTTTAACTATATACTTTCAAAATATGTAGACTTTGATTCCCTACCATGGGGATATGTAAGAAGCCTCCCTAAGGTTCAATTCCATCACCCATCAGTTCCATCCATTTCACATAGGTTCACTCTTCGTCACGAAAGACATTAAATTGTATATTCCATGAACTACATGGGTTTTTATCCCTTTTGAGTATGTAGGATACCTCCATGAGGTTCAATCTCATCTAATGCTAAACTCTAGTGCTCCCTCCTAGGGATGCACCCTCCTAATGTGACATCATCCCTCCTCAGGACATGTCTTTAGGGTCCACCTCCTTGAGGTGTTTTGATCCCCTTGGGTATCTAACCATGCATAAGCCCCACACTCAATCCGTACTCCTCCAACCAAGAGTGTCCCTCTTACGATGGGTTTCCAACCATGTATAAGCCCCAAGCCTCTCTTCGGGTTGTTGTCCTTTGTATACATCCCAATTCTGTGCTCCATTCCTGAACTACGTGGACTTTGATATTTTCCCTTTTTGAGTAAGGTACATAGGAAGCCTCCCTGAGGTGAAATCACATCACCCACTCCTCATCTTGGTCTCACCCTTGAGCATTTTTTTCTTAGGAAGATCATGCCTTAATCTGGGGGTTATACTTCCTTCAGGTCCCATCCATGTGTCTATTCTCATGAGTCGCCTCATCAGGTGACTCATCGCCCCATTTCCAGAACTATGTGGACTTTAATTCCCTGTCATTGGGATATGTAGGAAACCTTTTTAAGGTTCAATACCAGTACCGTCACCTTCACACTATTTTTTTGGTTCCATCCTCACTCATTATATCCTTCGACACTTCATCCATGTTCATCCTGATTTTACTCGGGCCACCACATCTCGGTAAAATTAGGTCATCCATATGGTTCGTTAACTATGATTAAGCCCCAACATATTTTCAAGTTGTTTTCCTTTGTGTACATCCTGATTCCATGCCCCACTCATTCAAACTACATGGCTTTTGATCCCTATCTTCTAAAAAGGGTACGTAGGAAGCCTCTTCGAGGTACAATCCCAGCCAATGGTAAACCTTGGTGTCCCCTTTGTATGGATCCACCCTCCTCTCTGATCTGGCCTTTGTGGCATCCAAATAAGTCTTCACAGTGTGAAAATTTTCCTTTTGTGGGACACACCATCTGAGGTCCATCCCTATTGGGAGTTCTAACCCATCCACCCAGTAAACTTCCTAGGTGCTCCCTTTTAGGGATGCACCCATATGATCCACTCCCATCAGTGTTCTGATCAGTCCGAACCATCTTTACTAGAAATTAATCTCGCGACATACCCCATGTTAGACATGGGAAGCTAAGGAAAACCTTAGAGGCATTCCTCTGATGTATAATTCCCTACATTCAACGTGGGATTCCTCGGTCTTTCGCATCCTTAATAAGTCCTCTGATAAGGGAAAATCTAGATGTACTAGTATTCTAGTGTCTAGACATACTGGTGATGCCCAACATGACTAATCCCCTAACCGAAGGTTGCTACCCTGACTTGACCCCTTAGAATGTCCTGATAGGAGTAGTGTAATTAACTAATACCCACAAAGATATGGCACCAGGAAGAGTTTCGCGAACAACGTCTTAATCTTTAAGGGAGACCCGGACTAGGTGACGAATTCTGAGGACGAATCCACAAAATGAGAGATCAACATCCCATCATCCCATTTCAATCAAGGAGTAAACATCACTGAAGAGGTGATGAATGTCACCAACCTTTGGAAAGTGGGAATGTGGGGCAACAAACAACGTGTCTCCATAGACGGATGTGTGCCCCAGTGCAAGCGTCAGAAACACTATCTAATGCAGACACTTTCCTAAAATTCGATACCTGCATTGACATAGTACCTAGAAAACCATCTGTTGATCCATGATTCTTGAAGCATTAGACCTTGGCGTTTGTTACCTTGACGAAGAATAATGACACATCCTTCCAGTGTGTCTGAGTCCTGATGAAACCCCGAAGTGAGGGGGGACATTTTTAAGAACCCTAACCCAAGGTAGAGGATTCCATAAATAAGAATTTGATCCAAGAAAAGGAGTAAAAGGTGAAAGAATTCCAAATCGAAGTAATAAAACTCAATTTGCTTCTTTCTACTCTTATTTTTTTCCTGCGATCATCTCCAATGATCTACTTATCTGCTGCCGCATGCACTTTTGAATTTACTACAGCTAATGACTATGGTGAAGTCATTATACTTTTGGTTACCCACCTAGATATGATGCAAATTAATTTGTCATGAGGAAAACAAGTTTAAAGGGGGATTTTGGAAAATTAAGCTTGGTTTTTCTCTACGCTGACACCTACCATCACTACAGCACCCACCATCACCACTATGATCATGGATGGTCAATTTCAAATATGGAAACTCTTGACGTGGCTGGGGCTGAAGACATGGGCAGAACCAACTACACTAAATTTGTGGACTTGTATTTCTCTTTGGTTTTTACCTAATTTTTTTGGTGTGTGTTGTATCCCTATAAATAGGGTATGAGTTTATGTGTTGATATAAAATTCTAGTTGAAGAAATAAATACCATTATTTTGTTGTGTATGTGCTGTTGTGATCACCTCAAGTGATTTTTGTGTGTTATTGTGTTTGCCACCAAAAGATCCGCCATTACACTACAGGAAAACTGAATATTTGCGACGGGTGATTTGTGATGGGATCCCGTCGCAAAAGGTCTTTTGTGACAGAGCCCCGTCGCAAATCGCCCGTTGCCGAAAACGGCGTCGCAAATAGGTGTTTTTGCGGCGGTCCCGTCGCAAAAAGTTTATTTGCGATGGTATTTTTCCCCCATCGCAAATGAATTTTCGTTTATATATAAAAAAGGTATTTGTGACGGGTCGTCGCATATATATTAGTTGCGACGGGTCAGAATCCCGTCACAAATGAGAAATTTAAAAAAATACTTGCGACGAAGGTATTTGCGACGGACCATCGCAGAAAGGTTTTCCCGATGGGTATTCGTCCCGTCGCAAATGGTACAGTAAAAAAACATTTACGACGGGAATTCCCGTCGTAAATGTTCCTGTCGCAAATATTTAAAAAAATAAAAAAAAATTATTACAAATTGTATAATATTATACAAAAATAATAATAATATTAATAATATAAAAAAATTATATTATTATAATATAAATAAAAAAATTTATAAAATATAATTATGAAATATTAATATAAAATAATAATAATATGAATATAAAAAATATAATATAATATAATAATACTAATATTAATAATATAAAAAATTAATATAATATTATTATTATTAAACTATCTATATAATAATATTATTATTATTAATAATATAAATAAATTATATTATTATAATATTAATAATAAAAAATATATATAATATAATTATGAAATATTAATATCAAAAAATAATAATATGAATATAAATAATATAATATTATATATTATGAAATATTAATATCAAAAAATAATAATAATAGTACTAATATTATTAATATAAAAAATTAATATAATAATATTATTATTAAAATAAACATACATATTTATGAAAAAATAATATTAATATTATTAATATTAATAAAATTATAAAATTATAAACTTCTCAATATTAACAATAAATATAAAATATTAAAAGTAATATTACTAAAATAAGCAGACATTAAAAATAATACTAACAAGTAATAATATATTAAAAAAAATAAAAACAGATTAAATCACGTAATATTCGTACCAATATGAAAGAGGAATTGTAAATAGTTAATATGAAAATAAACTACGAACTCAAATGTTTATTACATCTAAAAAAATCACTATGGGGTGGATAATCTGGAGGACCTGGAGGACCTGGAGGAGGTGGTGGAGGAAACTTCATCCCTAAACTATGAGTCAGACGACGCATATACTCCATATACTCCTGATGTTGCTCCTCATATCGACGTCTCTCCTCATCCTGCTGCTGACGCATCTACTCCTACCATCGACGCATCTCCTCATCGTGCTGCTGACGTATCTGCTCCTGCCCCTGACGCAAATCCTCTATAAGCTAACTCTGAGCACACATTTGCTCCTGATACTGTGAGGCAGAAGATGATGTCTCTCCACGAGCTCCTCTCGAGCTGGACGCCGACATCGCAGCAGTACCATAATAAGCTGTCGGAGTCAAATGAGAGTCGATACCAACTACTCGGCCCTTTTCGAAGCCATATTGGGTCGCCTGCATCCATGTCGTCTCATCAAAATGGTGGGTACTAGTCTGATCACTCGTCTCGTCTTGAATCTCAGCCTATGTCTGAGAGGTTGTGGCCTCATAATGAAAAGATTACATGCATTTAATTTTCAAACTGAAAAGAAAATAATACTGACCACAATCTGACGCTGGCGGTCACCTCTAATCTCTCCAGTAGTCGGGTCAGTGTACATCCTCTGATAAACGTCGTACGCTGAAATACCGGGCTGCTCGGCTTCCTATATGAATATAAAATAAACTATTTATATTTAAAGTTGTATAAAATATTAAAAAAAAGTACTTACCAGATGCTCTCTATGCGCACTGAATGTACGACTACCGGCTCGATGCGTCACCTCTTGTCTCCCCCGATTCTGTCGACCCAATGCAGATCTCCTCTGAAACCCACCACCCAACCAGTGTGTACATAATCCATCCCAAACGTGAGATGAAATGTACTCTGGTCGGTGGGCTCTACAGGACTCATCAAATTCTGTCACTCCGGCTTTCTTCACAGGCGTCTTTCTCAAATTATGCAAAAACTGACAGAAACGGTCACGCATAGACACCACCCATGCCGCGTGGATAGTGGCATGCATGCTCTCGTAAATGGGATACCATAAACCCTAATATAAATTTATTAATGAATTAAATTTCAAAATAAATAATATTTAATTACATACCAGCCAATGATCGAACATGGAAGCCTGCACATCAGCGGGAATCTGATCCCATGTGAGCCAGGGCTGAGAAAAATAATTGCGCAAGATAGCGCTCCCCTGTCCAATGGCTATATGCGTAAAACTGTGGAAAAAGAAAAAATAATCAAACAATTAGAATATTAATAAATTATAATGAAAGATAAATAAAATACACAGGTTACCATACCACCACGTGTGCGCATCGAATCCAAGAGGTGGACGTCGCTCCAGGATAGGATTTGGAATCATCAGTCTGGCAAGACCACGCCCCCTCCAAGTGCTCCTTGTAGTGCCAACAGCCTGAGGGTCAGATGACTCAAAAACCTCATCATCCATAGGTAGATCAGCCTCCAGCAACTGACGATACGTTTCCGAGTCCATCTGAAACATGAAATTATTGTTATTAGCAAACAGTTGAAAATAACTATTATGTATAGATATATATTTGTTATGATTCTAACCATCATTTTACTGTGTTAATGTTCATCTTCATCATCATCTTCATAGTTTTCAATTTTAATGTCTTCATCTTCCTCATCAACATCATCAATTTCCATATTAGTTTCACTTTCATCATCTCTTGTCATTTCAAATTCAGTTGTAACATCATTGACAACATCGTCACCATCGACCCTTAATTGTGGGGTGTCATCCTCGATATTTATGTCTCTGTGAAAAAGATGTGTTTTGAGGAGTGTCCTGAAAAATTTCATTTCCTTGAACTTCAGTGGAACCACATTCAGTTTGAGTAAACTGATTTTCTCAATATTTAACTTTTATTATACTCCACCAATCATCCAACTCTTTTGCAGTAGCACAGTATTTTGCATAATAAATTTGATATGCATGATGATCCAATAAAAATGGTTCATTTACTGCAAGAAGACTTTTATGTTTAATATCAACAATTCCATGAGTCGGATGAATACGCAAGCCTCTCTCAGTATCCAGCCATCGACATTTAAACATTGTTACATAATTCTGTCCCAAATAACACAGTTCAATAATTTCTTCAAGCATGCCGTAAAAGTCAACTTCAATATCTCTATGATGTGATCCTGGTCGTGCTATCATGACACGTCAAATTGATTATGTTTTTAAGGATGATATATAGTCTAGGGAAGACCCTAGGTCATCTATCAAGGAGCGTTGGTAGGTTTAGAGTGTGTGTTCTTAATAAAAGGGACTAAAAAAGGGGTGTTTTTTAAAACAGTTTAAAGAAAATGAACTAATTTAAAGAGTTTAATAATTGAAAAGAAAAAGAGGTGTTTTAAAATTATGAGAAAAATGATATCATTTCAAGTTCACTACACAACTTGGATAGTTCATTGTTCTGAAAATACTGACATGGTTTTGTTCAATTCTTTGGTTGAAGGTTGTCAAGATCTTGATTCCCCTCTTGCCTCTTAGAATGTTGTGCAAAGCACCAACCCTTGACAAAAAATCATGTTGTCAAGGTTTGGGTCTCAATAACAGATTTAAGGCTACCAAAACATACTGAAATCTTATGTATGTGTGATATTAATAGGGTTCATGTCTTTCCCTATCGGAACAACCCAAGATCCCCACTTGAAATCTCAACCCAATCGGTGTTGAGATAAAAAGTGTTTCACTTAAATTAACACAAAAAAAATGAATTCAGAAGAGAAGCACATAGAGATTAATCAGGAGTGAAATATTTAACACACAAATTATACAAAACCAGTGGAATAATAGGTGCTGGAACTCCCTCCCAAGTAAGTGTAGCTCACTCGAAATGATCACCCGCCGTTTAGCTCTCCATCGTGAGGAGGAGGAGGCTCGGGTGAAACTCTTTCTTCATCCTTGATCCCCCTATGAGGATAGGGACATACAAAACTTCTTGTATGATTATAGTACTCCCTTGGGTATCCAAAATACCATAGATTTTCCTCCTGGTCAAACTTTTAAATGAGGAGCCCAAGGTGCCCTTTTATAGGAAATGTGGGAGGTGGTTTTGGGCACACAGATTTACTAGAACCTATTGGAACATTGTATTAGCACACCATACAGTCTTAACACATTTTGTGGAAAACTAAAAAGTTGTATCCCCACGTCTTGACTATCTCCAGAGAAATTTTGGAATCATTTCAACAAGTGGAGCGCGAGATATGGACAGATCATTGCACACAACTTTTGACCTCGAGCAGATTGGGTGTGTTGGATAGATCAGGTCGGATGGGCCCCTTAATGGCCGAATATCTCTTGGGTTATTAAATTAAAGTTGTAGACCAATGAGTTTTGGATAATCTCACAAAATTTCATCCCATTTGGATGAACGGTTTAGTATCAGAATGAATTTGAGTCCACTGAACTACTTGGATCCTGCGCAGTTTGGCCCATTTTTCAAGGACTTCATCATGGGCCCTCCAAATCACCTCCACCTACATTGTAATTTTCAAAACAAGTATCATTGACCTATTTAAAAGTGATAAACACAAAATTATTGAATCAAACATGAAGCACAATTTTATAATATTTTTATAATTTTTAATACAAAATATGTTTAGCACAGCGGTGTAAGGGTGAAAATGAAACAGTGAATCGTGGTACGATCACACCCCCACACCTAAACATTTGCACTCCTGGTCAAATTCACATTCCTAAAAATTATGCATTTAGATATTCCCAAATTCATGAATATTTAACATTCTTGAGAAATTAATTTCAGATAGAATTGTGATCAAAGCAAAAATCACACCGAGGAGTTATTCTCAGTGATCATGGAAAAAGTCATCTCAAAAATTGTATCCAAATGAAATTCGAAGAGACTAATAATACCAATCAAAGAAAATAATTCAAAAGTTAATCATGTTACCAATTCTACATGTGTGTGTGTGACAACCATTTCATGCAATTCTTTCCACTTTCTATTAAATAAATATAAGTTATTTTAAAATTGGTCTACTGACTTGATTCTTTCCACCGAACCTGCCCTGCATTCTTTGAAATCAAATTCCAAGACCCACTCAATTAAGCATTCCCAGAAGTAAAACCTAAAGCTCCCGACCTAGATATCCCCATATGCTGTACATTTCATCACTACCCTCAATATTTATTTTTTTCAAAAGTTGCACTTGGAACAAATCTCACACTCTTATCTCAACCCGTGTTTGATGTCCTCACAAAACTAATTGTAATAGTTATAACAACATCAAAAGTCGAGAAAGGGTGGTTTTTGACCTACCAAAAATACAACTCCCTTTTTTTTGAGGGCGTACTACAGTCGGATAACAGGTACACACGCGTAGGTCAATCTGGTATAGTAATGAAATAGATCGGATAAGGAACGAACGTATGTAAAGATCATTTGGAAAGTAGAGAAAAATTAACCTAACTTATATTTACCTTCAATAAAGTAAGAAATATTCACACTTCATGTTTGGGTGAAAAATTTTGTGGAGAGATTAAATGACACAATTTTCCCTTAAACTATTCACAAAAAAGGGTACCACTCTTCTCAATGGCTTCAAAATGATACAATCATTCATATCATCGACCAATAACCAATTTTCAAGAGAAATTCACACCACAATGTTGAATTCATGCTGAAATGCACATTTCATCAGATTTTTTTTTGAATGTTAAAACAACTTGAAAATGGGAAATTCCTCATGTATTTTCAATAACATCAATGATAAAACAGGCATCATTTTCCATGATAAATTAGGCATCAAAATTATCATTTAGCACAGAAGTGAGGGGGGAAATAGGGGGGAAAGTGACAATACCATGCAACAAGCGAAAAAGATAAAAAAGAAGAGAGACAATGAAAAATTCCTAACAAACATAGGGATGTACCCACGAGAGGGGGGAAGTGACAATACCATGCAACAAGTGAAAAAGAGAAAAAGAAGGAAAGATGATAAAAAATTCCTAACTAACCCAGGAATATACCCATCCCCCCACACCTAGAGAATGCAGTGTCCTCACTGTAAAAGAGACTATGGGAAGAAAGGATAAAACCTGGTGAGTTTTATTCATAGACCGCTTCTTGAACATGGAGTTCCTCTATTGGGGACTCCGGAATGGCTTCATAGAAGTGCTTCAGCCGCTGCCCATTGACAGTGAAGTTTTTCTTGGTGTCTTCATTTTGAACCTAGAAAACACCAAATGGAGAGACATTAGTAACAATGTAAGGTCCAAACCAATGGGAACGAAGCTTACTAGGGTGCAACTTCAGCCTTGCATTATAGAGGAGGACCTTTTGCCCGATGTGGAATTGACAATGAAGGATGAGACGGTCGTGGGCAGCCTTGGTTCGCTCCTTATAAATTCGGGAGTTCTCATATGAATCTCTTCTCATTTCCTCCAACTCCTGAATCTGCAACTTCCTTTGAATACCTGCACCAGAAAGATTAGAATTGCATTGTTTAATATCCCAGTAGGCCTGGTGCTCTACCTCAACAGGGAGGTGACAACTCTTCCCAAAAACTAGCCGATATAGTGACATGCCAATTGGAGTTTTGAATGCAGTACAGTAAGCCCATAATGAATCATCGAGTCTAAGACTCCAGTCTTTTCTGTTTGGATGAACTGTTTTCTCAAGAATCTGTTTTACCTCTCTATTTGATACTTCGTCTTGACCATTTGTTTGTGGGTGATAAGCAGTAGACACTCGATGCCCAACCCCATACCTGCACAAAAGAGATTGCATTGTGCGGTTGCAGAAATGAGAACCCTGATCACTGATGATAAACCTAGGTAATCCAAACCTACAGAATATTTGGGTTCTCAAAAATTCCACAACTGTCTTGGAATCATCTATCCTTGTGGCTCGTGCCTCTACCCACTTTGAAATATAATCCACTGATAGAAGAATGTAAAGGTTCCCAAATGAATTGGGGAATGGTCCCATAAAGTCAATGCCCCAAACATCAAAAATGTCATGGAAGAGCAAGGGTTGTTGGGGCATCTTATTTCTTTTAGAGACATTCCTCATTCTTTGACAATGAGGACAAGATTTACAAAATTCATGGGCATCCCTAAACAATGTGGGCCAAAAGAGACCAGAATCTAAGACCTTGTGAGCAGTCCGTTGGGGACCAAAGTGGCCCCCACAAGCAAGTGTGTGGCAGAACCTAAGGACATACTGAAACTCACTATCGGGAACACAACGCCTAATAACTTGATCACTACATGTGCGCCAGAGGTAGGGGTCATCCCAAATGTACCAATGAGACTCAAGTTTTAGACGGTTGGCCTGGTTTTTGGTGAAATCAGCATGAATGCAAGACGCTACCAAATAATTTACAATTTCAGCATACCAAGGAATAGCATCTTGCACTCAGTACAATTGCTCATCAGGAAACAATTCATTTATGGGAATACAGGGGGATGATTCAATGTATGAGGATGGGAGAATCCTACTGATATGGTCAGCAACCACATTCTTTGCTCCTTTTTTATCCCTAATTTCTAGATCAAATTCCTGAAGGAGGAGCATCCAGCAAATGAGAAGTGGTTTGGCTTCTGGTTTCTTTAGGAGATATCGGAGGGTTGCATGGTCTGAGAACACAATGACTTTGGACCCTAGAAGGTATGACCTGAATTTATCCAAGGCAAACACAATGGCAAGAAATTCTTTTTCAGTTGTGCTGTAGTTTCCTTGGGCAGGGTCTAGAGTACGTGAGGCATAAGCTATGACATGTGGAGCTTGGTCGACCCTTTGTGATAAGACTTCCCCAACTGCATAGTTAGAGGCATCACACATGAGCTCAAATGGTAAATCCCACCGAGGTGGTTGGATTACCGGGGGTGACGTGAGACTCCATTTTAACTTATTGAAAGCTTCCTCACATTTTTTATCAAAATAAAATTCTTTTTCTTTTTGGAGTAATCGGGAGAGAGGGAGTGCAATTTTACTAAAGTCACGAATGAAACGATGATAAAATCCTGCATGACCCAGGAAAGACTGCACATACCAAACATTTTTAGGGAATGTTAGGGAGGAAATGATATCTACTTTTGATTTGTCCACTTGGATACCTTCCCCAGAAATGACATGTCACAAAACTATGCCTTGTCGCACCATGAAATGGCATTTCTCATAATTTAATACGAGGTTCTTTTCAATACAGCAACGTAGGACAGAAGCAAGACTACTCAAACATTCATCGAAAGAGGATCCATAAACAGTAAAATCATCCATAAAAAATTCCATGCAATTCTCCAGGTAATCTGAAAAAATACTAAACATACATCGTTGGAAAGTACCTGGAGCATTGCACAGACCAAATGGAATCCTTCTATAAGCAAATGTACCAAAGGGGCAAGTAAAGGTTGTCTTTTCCTGATCCTTGGGGGCAATATGGATCTGAAAGTATCCAGAATACCCATCAAGGAAACAGTAATGGGACTTCCCTGCTAGCCTCTCTAGCATCTGTTCAATGGATGGCAATGGGAAATGGTCCTTCCTAGTGTGTTGGTTTAGTCGACGATAGTCTATACAGACACGCCAACTATTCTGTACACGAGTTGGAACCAATTCATTGTTTTCATTTTTAATTACAGTAAGGCCGGGTTTTTTAGGAACTACTTAAATGGGACTGACCCATTGGCTGTCAGAGATAGGGTAAATGATTCCAGCAGCCAATAGTTTTGTTACTTCCTTTTTAACAACATCAAGTAGGTTTGGGTTCAGTCGACATTGTGACTGCCTCACTGGTTTAGCCTCATCATTTAATAAAATATGATGTGTACAAATTGATGGGCTAATGCCAGGAATGTCAGCAAGTGTCCATCCCAAAGCTTGTTTATACTCCTTCAAAAGATCAAGCAGTCACAATTCATGCTCAGGAGGGAGTGAACTAGCAATGATGATGGGCAACTTGTTTCCATTCTCAAGATATGAGTATTTTAAATCTTGAGGCAGTTGTTTCAGTTCCAATTCTAGGGGAATTTAGATTGACGGAAGTGTGTGTGATAGTGAGAAGTTACTGATCTCATCTAACTGCTCAATGGTAACATCCTCAGATGAGGAATGAGCTTTTATAAGCTTAGCAGTATCATCGATGGTCATGTGATCCTCTGTGTTCAAGAAATCATCAATTAACAAATATGCATGACATTTCTCTAGACCTCTATAACAATCAATGCATGATTCATTACCTAACATTTCAATCAATGAAAAAAACTCAGAAATGGGATCAGGTGAATGAAAATAAGTTGTTTCAAGGGAAGGGAGAACATCAATTGAATTGACAGAGAGAGAGGAGTGTTCTTCTGAGGGGTGCTTCATGGCATCAAGGATATTGAAGTGGACAGTATTACCACCAGACTCCATAGATAATGTACCATTATGGACATTAATTATGGTTTTGGCGTTTTTCAAGAAAGGTCGCCCCAATATAATTGGGGCATGTCCATTCATCCTATCATCTTCCATTTTAAGCACGTAAAAATCAGCAGGAAAAATTAAATTTTGCACCCTCACAAGAACATCCTTTAACACACCAGAGGGGTGTGTTGTACTCTGATTTTATAGATGAACGACAATACCAGTGGGCTTCAGTTCACCGACCTGCAATGAAGAGTAAATAGAGTGAGGCATCACATTAATAGAAGCACCCAAATCAAGCATAGCGTTGGAACATGAATACTCCCCTATGGTGCACGGAATCGAGAATGTCCCAGGATCATTGCACTTGGTGGGAAGTGATGGCTCTATCAATGCTGAAACATTCCTCCCCAGGCTCACCTTCTCATCACCACGAATCCTCCTTCGGTGTGTACACATCTCCTTCAGAAACTTGGCATATCTTGGAATTTGCTTCACAGCATCAATCAAAGGAATGTTAACCTGTACTTTCTTGAAAGTTCCCAAGATTTATTTATCAAGTTTGTTTTCTTTTTGTTTCCTAGGTTGGAAATCCCTTTGAGGAAATGGAAGAGGAATGGTTGGGATAGGTGACTCATCAACAGCCACAGTCTTTCCTTTAGAAGGGCTTCTCTCAGGAAAAGGGTTTTCTTCTCTTGGACCATTTTCAGCAGTTGGGATGGTGGTTTCCTTTGGATGGGATGACTCTAATGGAGGGGTCATTTGGCTTTTGAGTTGTGTCCCACTCCTAAGGGTGATGACACTAACATTTCCTTTATCCCTAGGGTTTACTACTGGTTGAGATGGTAGTTTACCCGACCCATAACTTTGGATTTCCCCCACTGAGTTGGCAAGTTGGCCTAGTTGGGTCTTTAGGTCTTGTATGGATGCTTGGGTGGTTTGTTGGAATTGGATATTATTGGCAGCCATTTTCTTCATCATATCTTCTAGGCTAGTCTCAGTTTTTGGAGGGGGTGGTTGGAATGGCCTTTGGGGTGGTTGAGGATTTCTGGGTGGTGGTGGATGACTACTCTGACCCTATTGGTTCTATTGTTGTTGAGGTTGGTTTGAATACCCCCTTGCCTATAGGCTTGGTTTTCCTTCCACCCTTGGTTGGATGGATAGTATGGTTCTTGCCTAAAGGGTTGGTTAAAGGGGCGTCCTGGAAATATTGCCTCACAACTTTCAGAAGTTTCTCTCAATTGAGGACATTGGTCAGAATAGTGGGTGTCAGAAGAGCAGATTCCACAATGGATGGGAGGAGGAGATTGAGATTTCCCTTGGGAGAGAGCAAGTTGTCGTAGAAGGGTACTTACCTCTTCGAACATCGTGTCCACCTTCTTCTCAAACTCAGTACTTTGCACCTCATGGACACCTCGAATGGGAACACTGGACCGTGTACCGAATTGTTGAGTGTTTTGTGCCATGTTCTCAATGAGTGTTCTTGCATCAATTGTGGTCTTATCTACCAGCGCACCACCTACAGCAGCATCAATCATATTATGATCAAGTGGAATTAAACCTTCATAAAAATATTGAATTAAGAGTTGATCACTTATTTGGTGGTGTGGGAAACTTAAACAAACCTTTTAAATCTTTCCCAATATTCATGAAGTGTTTCCCCTTGATATTGTCTTATACCACATATTTATTTCCTTATAGTTGCAGTTCGAGAGGCTGGGAAGTATTTTTCAAGAAAAAGGCGCTTCATGTCCACCCAGCCTCTTATTGGTGAATTAACATAGTACAACCAATATTTCGCAGTGTCTTCTAAAGAAAATGGGAATGCTCTAAGATTTACTTGTTCCTCATCAAAATTATTAGGTTTTAATGTTGAACAAACAGCATGAAATTCTTTTAAGTGCTTATGAGGGTCTTCTCCAGGCAGTCCATGAAATCTTGGTAATAAATGGATTAAACCAGATTTTAATTCAAAATTAGGTGCCTCGCCTTGAATTTGAATGTAAGTGGGTTGGATGTCAACATCAGGTGAGGTTAATTCTTTTAATGTTCGATTATTTTCAGCCATGTTATTGAATATTATTTCAGGTTCTAATTTGGTTCCAGAAGAAGATGGGTTTAGAAGAGTCTCGAGTGGTGTGTCCTCCTTTAAAAGGGGGTCTTGTGCGTCTCGGTGTCGCTGACGTAGGATCCTCTCCGGTTCAGGTTTGAAAGGTGGTAAGTCTCCCGAAATAGAATGCGTCATGCACAGAACCTACACAAGATATAGATCAGAACACAAGAATAAATAAAAAGGTGGAAAAACAAACAAACAAATATTCACAAAATTTACAACTACTTTATCAAAAACACGCACTAAAAACCAAAGCGCTCTCCGACAACGGCGCCAAAATTTGGTTGTGATATCATGACACGTCAAATTGATTATGTTTTTAAGGATTATATATAGTCTTGGGAAGACCCTAGGTCGTCTCTCAAGGAGCATTGGTAGGTTTAGAGTGTGTGTTCTTAATAAAAGGGACTAAAAAAAGGGTGTTTTTTAAAACAGTTTAAAGAAAATGAACTGATTTAAAGAGTTTAATAATTGACAAGAAAAAGAGGTGTTTTACAATTATGAGAAAAAGGATATCATTTTAAGTTCACTACAAAACTTGGATAGTTCATTGTTCTGAAAATACTGACATGGTTTTGTTCAATTCTTTGGTTGAAGGTTGTCAAGATCGTGATTCCCCTCTTGCCTCTTAGAATGTTGCGCAAAGCACCAACCCTTGACAAAACAATCGTGTTGTCAAGGTTTGGGTCTTAATAATAGATTTAAGGCTACCAAAACATACTGAAATCTTATGTATGTGTGATATTAATAGGGTCCATGTCTTTCCCTATCGGAACAACCCAAGATCCCCACTTGAAATCTCAACCCAGTCGGTGTTGAGATAAAAAGTGTTTCACTTAAATTAATACCAAAAAAATGAATTCAGAAGAGAAGAGCATAGAGATTAATCAGGAGTGAAATATTTAACACACAAATTATACAAAACCAGTGGAATAACAGGTGCTGGAACTCCTTCCCAAGTAAGTGTAGCTCCCTCGAAATGATCGCCCACCGTTTAGCTCGCCATCGTGAGGAGGAGGAGGCTCGGGTGAAACTCCTTCTTCATCCTTGATCCCCCTATGAGGATAGGGGCCTCCAGAACTTCTTGAATGATTATATTACTCCCTTGGGTCTCCAAAATACCAGAGCTTTGCCTCCTGGTAGAACTTTCAAATGAGGAGCCCAAGGTTCCCTTTTATAGGAAATGTGGGAGGTGGTTTTGGGCACACAGATTTACTAAAACCTATTGGAACATTGTTTTATCCTACCAGACAGTCTTAACACATTTTTTGGAAAACTAAAAAGTTTTATACCCACGTCTTGAATATCTCCACCGAAAGTTTGGCATAATTTCAACAAGTGGAGCGCGAGATATGGAAAGATCATTGCACACAACTTTTGACCTCGAGCAGATTGGGTGTGCTGGACAGATCAGGTCGGCTGGGCCCCTTAATGGCCGAATCTATCTTGGGTTATTAAATGAAAGTTGTATCCCAATGAGTTTTGGATAAGCACACAAAATTTCAGCCCATTTGGATGCACGGTTTAGTATCAGCATGAATTTGAGTCCATTGAACTTCTTGGATCCTGCGCAGTTTGGCCCATTTTTCAAGGACTTCATCATGGGCCCTCCAAATCACCTCCACCTACATTGTAATTTTCAAAAAAAGTATCATTTACATATTTAAAAGTGATAAAAACAAAATTATTGAATCAAACATGAAGAAAAATTTGATAATATTTTTATAATTTTTAATACAAAATATGTTTAGCACAGCGGTGTAAGGGTGAAAATGAAACAGTGAATCGTGGTACGATCAGATCCCTTCAAACAAACACCACTATTAATTGTTTTCTTTGATTCCCCATATGCACGTGTATGAAAGCGATAACCATTCACCACATATGAATTATAAGATTTAACCATTTTGGATGGTGGGCTACTCAATATACGCAATCGACTATCAATCTTATCAGCATGTACAGATACCTGAAAATTTGTAAAACATTTATCACTATTACAAGTAATAAATTGATGTTATATGTAAAACCAAAAAAGAATGTATGTTACTAGTTTTTGAAACCAGTAGGCCAATTTTTTTTGTCGACGTTCTTCTAAGCCAGCTGCTGTAATTTGTGGAAATTGTTTCTTGATATGATCATCATATAACCTACAAATACAATATGATTAATTTACTGTAATAGAATCTATAGAATAAGGGATAAGAGCACTCAATGTACAATTGGTGACATTTCTTCACAGTTGAGTAGAACATATGTATGAGCTCTATGATGTTCATCATCTGAAAGCCATCTATCATGAACTTCACCAAAGCCAAGTTTGGGTTGATTGACAACTGATAATTGATTGTTCATATCATCATCAACATTACCCTCATTCTGGACCATGCGGTTAAATTTTGAGGGATATTCAGATTCAAAATAATGAGAGAAGAATAAAGCAATTTCTTCTTGCAAATAAGCTTCAGCAATTGAGCTTTCAACTGATACTTTGTTACGGACTTTTTTCTTCAATTTCTGCATGCATCTCTCAAATGGGTACATCCATCGAAACTGAACCAGACCTCCACATTTTGTTTCATGTGGAAAATTTAATATCAAATGTTTCATCGAGTCAAAGAAAGCCGACAGAAATATTTTATCCAATTTGCATATAATTACAACAATAGCTTCTTCCAGTTTGCTTAGTGTATCGTAGTCTGTTGTTGTCGCACACATGTCTCAGAAAAAATATGATATATCTGTTATCGAATCCCAAATCTTAGAATTCAACAAACCTCTTAATCCAATAGGCATAAGTCTTTCCATTATAACATGACAGTCATGACTTTTTAATCCAGTAATATGGCCATTTTTAACACATCTGCCCAAGTTGGAAGCATAGCCATCTGGAAGTCTCAAATCTGCAATTCACTGACAAAATAATAAGCAACTCTCTTTGGTTAGTGTATAAGCTACTTTTGGATTCATTAATCTCTATGATCTGACATTTTCAAACAATTCAAGTTTTGGTCGCCTGCAAATTTGGGCAAGATCTAATCGTGCCTTTACATTATCTTTTGTTTTACCCGGTGTATCCAAAACTGTATGAAATAAATTATCAAAACAGTTCTTCTCAATATTCATGACATCCAACATGTGTCGGACCAACAAATCAGACCAATATGACAGATTCCAAAAAATGCTCTGTTTTGTCCAATTGTATTCTTTCCCAAAACCATGAATTTTCTGTTGGTTTATTGTCGGTCCAAAAGTGATGGAAGGTAATGAAAATACAACTTATTGTAACTCTGTACCTGAGATCATTTTTGGAGGTTCATCTCTTTCAATTCTGCCTTTTCTGAAATGAGATTTATTCCTCCGAAAAGGATGATCGATTGGAAGAAATCTGTGATAACAGTCAAAATAGCAAGGTTTTTTTCCATTCACAAGCATAAATGCTTTGTTGTCTCCCATACAGTAAGGAAATGATTTTGGACCATGTGTACTCCAGCCAGATAACATACCATATGCTGGGAAGTCACTAATTGTCCACATTAAAGCAACTTTCATTACAAAATTCTGTTTCGCAGCAGCATCATATGTACCAACACCATGACTCCACAATAAATTTAACTCATCAATCAGTGGTTTCAAATAAACATCAATATTATTTTTCAAATGTCTTGGGATTAATAAGGTCAAAAAGATATAAGGCTCTTTCATCAACATCCATGGAGGCAAATTGTACGGAGTTATAAAGACAGGCCAACAGGAATACTGACTACCAAAAGATCCAAATGGACAAAAACCGTCAGTAAAAAGACCCAATCACACGTTCCGGGATTCTAAAGCAAAAGATGGATGCACTTGATCAAAACATTTCCATGAATCACCATCAGATGGATGAATCAAGATTTTACCATTTGAAATATTGGTTTTGTGCCATGACATCATTGTCATTGTGTTCTGAGACATAAATAAATGCTGCAACCTGGGTGTAAGTGGGAAATATCTCAACTGTTTTACAGGAATCAATCCATACTTCCCTGATTGAGCATCTTTATACCTCGATTATCCACATGTGGGACAACTATCCAATGACTCATTTTCACCAGAATATAAGATGCAATCGTTTGAACATGCATGGATCTTCTGATAACTAAGGCCTAGATTACGAACGAGTCTTTTGCTCTCATAATAATTAGCATGAAACACATTTCCTTCAGGTAACAGTGTTTTAACCAAAGAAAATATATGATCAAAATAGTTATTTGACATTCTATTATCTGATTTAATAGCCATAAATTTTGCAACTGCTTCTAATTTGCTTATCTTGCAACCAGGATATAATGCATCCTCAGCAGACCTGAACAACTCAGCAAATTCAGATAGTGCCAACTCGGGAGGTAAATCAACATCATCCTCGATTTCTGTTTGTTGAATGGATGAACCTGCAACATCATGTACTAAATTATGAAACCGTGATGGATCCAAAATCAAATTATTAGTATCTTCTCTGGAACTGCGTTCACCGTGTTGATACCAAAAAATATAATCTGATTGAAAACCATAACACAAGAGATGTTGCCCAACGATGTCAAATGTGTCAAACGTTCTCAGAGCACATTTTTTACAAGGACACTTAATTATCCCTTCTGAAACAAATTCCGAGTTTGATGATGCAAATGATAAGAAAGCTTCAACACCATCAACATATACAGGATTTAAACTTGAACCGTTTGGATTTCTGCGTTGATTTATCCAAGCATGGTCATCTAATAATGATTGATGTCGATTTCCTTGTTCCATATTCATATATATGTTTCTACAAAATTTAAAACCATTACTATTGTTAAATAATTTGATATAAGAAACAATATCCTAAAAAAGAAGATACATAATTACAGTTATTTATTAGTAATTACCAATAATTATAGGCGACACAGTTAGTTTGTAATCATCCCAACTAATTATTATTAATTTAGCAATACTTAGCAATACTTGGCAAAATGAAATATGCTTGAATAATTAAATAAAATTTTGAAATCATCGTTGTGAAGATTATATTACTAATTATTCTGATTTTTCCGACAGCTCATCTCTTTTTAACTTTCTCCCGACTGAAATCAGTATGAAAAACTTGCTCTAACATACGTTAGAGCACATTTTTCATACTGATTTCAGTGGGAGAAAGTAGCAAAGATATGAGATGTTGAACAAAAGGTAGCCGCCAATCCGCTGGAAATTGTGCCAATTTATAACCATGTACTTGAATTTATTTGATTTTTGATTAATTTTATTAGTAATTATTACTAATTATTACAAATCTCAATATTTCCAACAGATTTTGCTCTATTCTTAACATGTTCAAATCTTAAAGAGTCGTCAATTTTCAGGTCATGCCCAATAAAAAGTTTGCATCAACCTTGTCGAATTTAAACTCTATAATTGTCCTTACATGGTTGATCATCTCGCAAGTAGTGTTGCAATAAGACGACACAAGTAATGAGAAAGACATGACTTGGGTTGTCCTATTGCAACGCTACTTACGAGGTGATCAACCAAGAAAGAACAATTATAGAGTTTACATTGGTCACGGTTGACACAAACTTTTTATTGGGCATGACCTGAAAATTGGCGACCCTTTAAGATTTGAACTGTTAAGAATAAAGCAAAACTTGTTGAAAATATTGATAATTGTAATATTTTATAAATTTTTTATAATTTTAATAATATTAATATTTTTTTATAAATATTAAACATATAATAATAAAATAATTATATTATAAGTATTATTTAACTATTAATATTAGAGTAATATAATATTTTATATTATGTTACTATTTATGTTACTATTTATGTTACTATTTATGTTACTAATTATATTACTAATTATGTTACTAATTATGTTACTAATTAGAAATGCGAAGATATGCATATAGGTTGGGTGGTTAATCAATCAATGAATAGAAAAACAAACGTAATTGACCGCTCATCTACCTCAATTTTCTTTTCATTTGTGTGTTGAGGTTGACAGGAAACTTCTACCTCCACATTTAATATGTGCTTTTACTGTCAAAATTATAAACCTCCTCACCTCTATATTGGCGAGGAGGTTGATAATTTTGACAGTAAAAGCAGATATTACATGTGGAGGTAGAAGTTTCCTGTCAAGGCTCAACACACAAATGAAAAGAAAATTGAGGTAAATGAGCGGTCAATCATGTTTCATAATTAAATCTAATTGTTTCCTAATTAAATCTGATTGTTTCCTAATTAAATCTGATTGTTTCCTAATTAAATCTCATTGTTTCGTAATTAAATCTGATTTTTTCCTAATTAAATCTCATTGTTTCCTAATTAAATCTCATTGTTTCCTAATTAAATCTCATTGTTTCCTAATTAAATCTAATTGTTTCCTAATTAAATCTAATTGTTTCCTAATTAAATCTAATTGTTTCCTAATTAAATCTAATTGTTTCCTAATTAAATCTAATTGTTTCCTAATTAAATCTAATTGTTTCCTAATTAAATCTAATTGTTTCCTAATTATTTTAATTTTTTCCTAATTATTTTAATTGTTTCCTAATTATTTTAATTGTTTCCTAATTATTTTAATTATTTCCTAATTATTTCTAATCCATTAAATCTAATTATTTCCTAATTATTTGATAATTATTTTAATTAAATCTAATTATTTCTTAATTATTTGATAATTATATATTTATTTCTAATTATTACCAAAACATCCCCTGGGAGTGTCGAACCAAGAGTGCAGCAAGGCCCGTTGTCGTGTACCAGGTTACCCTGAGTCAAGATCGAAACACCTTGTCAGAGTTTTCACTCCTAAGTACATCTGTGCCAGAGCCGCCTCTACTTGTTCGTATCCAGACAAGGATTATTTGGTACAAGCACATAAACTAATTATACTATATAGATAAACATTCTATTAAAAAAAATTAAAAATTAAAAATAAAATTAACAATTAAAAAAAATATAAATACCTTTAATAATCTGCACCAACTCCTTCCTTACTCTTCTCGAAAGAAAAAATTAAGACAAAAAAAAATTCTGCTCAGAACTGAAAATGAGAGAGAGAGAAGAATGGAGATCTGAATGTTATGGAAAAAAACGGATGGGGTGTATATATAGGTTAGATTATTTGTGACGGTCGTATTTGCAACGGGAGACCATCACAAATACTAGGTATTGCGACGGGATACCGTCGCAAATGCCTTCGCCCGCATTAAATACAGGCGGCGGGTAAAATGACTTTTGCAATGGGCCCGTCGCAAATAGCCACCATTAGCGACGGGCAGATATCCCCGTTGTAAATTTCTATATACCGCCGCCGGTATTGGCGACGAGGCCCGTCGCAAATGCCTTCGCCCGCATTAATTACGGGTGGCGGGTAAAAGGGTTATTGCGACGGGCCCGTCGAAAATTCCCCACCATTAGCGACGGGCAGATATCCCCGTCGCAAATTACTATTTACCTATGCCGGTATTTGCGACGGGCGGATATCCTCGTCGCAAATTCCTATTTACCGCCGTCGGTATTTACGACGGGACCCATCGCAAATACCACCCGTTGGATTCTCTGTTGCGATGGGTACATAGTCCCGTCGCAAAAACGTATTTACCACCGCCGGGTATTTGTGACGAGTTGAAGGTGACCGTCGCAAATAGTCTTTACAGCGGCCGGTATTGGCGACGGGGCCCGTCGCAAATAATACCGGGTGAATATTTATTTGCGGCGGGGAAATTTCCCCGTCGAAAATACTATTTACCACCGTCGGGTACTTGTGACGGGTAGCCTTCTACCCGTCGCAAATAGCATTCCTGCGTTTTGGCACGCAAACCACGCCATTGCAATTGCGACGGAACCTGTATTTCCGTCGCAAATAACTGACCATTTGCGACGGGAATATATTCCCATCACAAAAACTCTTTTCATCGGAGTTTTTGCGATGGGAATAAGGCCCGTCGCAAATACCTCGTTGCAATAATCATTTTTTCCCGTAGTCTTAGTGGTATCTGAGGGAGATTGAATCTGCGTCCACTTTCACTACCAAAAAACACCTTCAGTGGTATCAGATCAAGGTTCAAAGGTGATTTGAGTAGACATAGATCTATAAAATGTGCTACCAATCCATTTACAGTAGCAATGAGGGAATAAGAAAGAAAAAATAATTACAATTTTCATTATTTGGAAATAAAATGAGTTTCCTAGATACTGAATTCTGTTTCATAGAAGATCTCTTCGACTTCTTTCTAGACACCAATGATGGTGAGAGACATTGTTCCTCCTCCATGTATATTCTCTAAAAGATGAATCAATCATCTGCACCAAAAGTCGCTGAAGAATAGGAGTTGTTATCCAATGCAGATGCCTTCCCAAAGGTCGATACCTCTGTCGACGTAGTATCTGATAAATCATTTGCTGGTCCAATCTTCTTGAAGAATTAGAGCTTGGTGTATGTTCCCTTGACGAAGAATAGTGACACCTCCTTCCAGTGTGGCTAAGTCCCAATGAAATCACGGAGCAAGGGGACATTTTGAAGAACCCGAACCTGAGGTAGAGGATTCTGTAAATAAGAATCTGATCCAAGAAAAGGATTACAAGGTAAAAGAATTCCAAATCAAAGCAATAAAATTCAATTTGCTTCTTGTTGATGTTATTTGGATCCTGTGATCATCTCCAGTGATCATATTATCTACTACTTCATGCGCTTTTGAATTTATTGCAGCTAATTACTGTGGTGAATTCATTATACCTATTGGTTACCCACCTGGATGTGATGCAAATTCATGGGTCCTGAGGAAAAGAAGTTTCAAGGGGGATGTTGGAAAATTAAGCTTGGTTTTTCTCTACAGCAACACCTACCATCACTTCTACGATGGTGGTTGGGAAATTTCAAATATAGAAACTTCTTGACATGGCTGGGGTTGATGACATGGGTGACACCTACTGCACTGAATTTGTGGACTTGTATTTATGTTTGGTTTTTATCTCATTTGTTTGGTGTATGTTGTATCCCTATAAATAGGGTATGTGTTTATGTATTGATATAGAATTATAGTTGAAGAAATAAATAACATTATTTTGTTGCGTCTATGTTGTAGTGATCACATCAAGTGATTTGTGCATGAGGTTGTGTTTGTCACCAAAAGATCCTCCATTAGTGGTATCAGAGAGAGATTGAATCTGTGCCCGCTTTCACTTCCAAAAACCACCTTCAGTGGTATCAGATCTAGGTTCAAAGGTGAGCTGAGCGGATAGAGATCTGTGTGATGTGCCCCCGATCCATTTGCAGTGGCTATGAGGGAAGAAGTGTCATGACCCGTCCCAGTGGGGCCTGTGCTGTGACTCCCCAAGCCCACCTCCAATAGGCCAGGGGATGGTGACTAGCACCGAGTATGCATATCACTAACATGGGAGGCATTGCTTATGTACCTGTACACATGCACACATCTCCACGCCCAAAAAATGAAGAAATGTAAAAATTAATAAGAACCAAATGCATGCATACCATTATATCCCAACAAATAGAGTATGGTAGGGAAGTAAAGTAAAGTGAAATTGGGCCAAATATAATCCCACCAAAGTAATTCGGTAACCATAAGTCCAACCTATAAACAAAGGTACTGGGACTGTTGTCTGTAGTTGTAGGAACACCTTGGCCTGCCTGATCTCACAAAGCATCGTCTGGTCCTAGTCTTCCTAGGAATCTGTCAAAAGGTCGCTCATCTATACAAGACACGACACATGCGGGCAAAGCCTGTGCAGGGGTGAGTATAAAAATACTCAGTAGGACACCCTGAAACCATAAAAAAAACAAAAAGGAAATTATAGTCAACTCTAAATAGTATATGTCTACAACACATATAAAAATAATTCCAATATATACTCAATCCAAGACATGCAGTCAATAGGTAAGTCATAATTACTGCATACCTGCATTAGGGATTCAGTTTGAAGATTCCACGAAGCAATCATCTAGGAGAACACACTCCTAAGTCCGATAGCACTGATGACGTCTTCCAAAGAAGTAATGTTATTTGGGAACCTTTATGAGAGAGATACGCTGATATATTTAGAGATATAGAGATATATATAGAGAGATACAATAGATGAGGATCACAACTAGGTCCATGGGGTGATACCAACAACTCCATCTGAATTAACCTACTAAGTAGAGGATTGATGCCCGGTGAAGTTGGTCACGTCAATACCAAGGGATTTACCTAATTCATGAAGAATTAATAGAGGATCCTACTCTAGGAATCTCAAGGGGGGGGATTCTGAAAACTCTATCCAGGAAGTCCTGCTAAAGGGATCATACTCCTACGAGTAAGAAACGATACACATTAACCTTTGGGGAAACAATCAAGGGCACGAACCCTAACAAATATTGTCCAATATATGATGGAAAGGAGATTCAATCCATGTATAATGGGGTACATGGTGTGTAGTAGGGTCACACACCGTGTCCCTTGACCCTAGGTACTACCGATGTACAACGGCCCGTGTCTTTAGAAAATGTCATGTAGAAGATGGGTACACACCGTGTAGAAGGGTCACATGTTGTGTCCTTCTATCTGGGGTCCACCTGTGTACTCTGATCATGTGTTAGTACACAGTGTCAACCCGTGTGTCTTTTCCCATATACCAATACATGGGGAAATATGTGTACTTGGTCCAGGCCAAGCTGTGTGGTGGGGTACACACCGTGTAGGCAACCAGTGTAATCTACCCTATGTCCATGTATCTCCCAAGATACACACCAAGTCTCTGGGAAGGACCTACACACCATGTGATAGGGTCACGCACTATTTGAAATGTAACTAATTCTTGAAACCCTAGTCGCTACTCAGTGGGGGCCACACACCGTGTAACGCCAGGTTACACGCTGTGTTCATCGGGATTTCCAGAATCTGTTGTTCTTCCTCCGAGCACCTCAGTTGATCTCTAGATCCCATTTTTGTGATTTTTTTTCACCTCAAAACTTTATATTGGGGGTTTTCTCATCACCCTAACTCTGGATCAAGGTGTTTCAGGCCTTCAATCAGCTCAGAAATCTGATTTCATTCATCCGCACGTAACTCGCCGGAAGAATGGGTATTCTCGAATTGCTTTGATTCATCTGTCTCCATCGATGTCGCACATCCAATAGGTCTCACTAATGTCGGATCTTCAATTTTAGATCATTGTTCCAAGAAAAAAAGTGAAACGATCAATCATTCATAACCCACAAAGAACGAAGAACGCGAAGAAAAATATCGGGAGAGAAAAGGCACAATGAACAACCCAAGGAATGAACCTCAGCCATTGTTCGTTCCAGCCTTGATCTATTCCCATAAGAACGATCAAGAAATAAAAATCAATTCTCAATCTACAAACCCTAATAAAACCTTGAAATTAAATCCCATCATGAAAGAATGATCGATCTACAGTTCAACTTGTTCATTGGTTGGTCAACGTTCATCGTTGAATTCAAGAACATAGAAGGAAATCTAAAATAATACATCATACATTTGATTTGGATCACTTGTTGAAGAAGATTTGTTTTTTTGTCGTTGTTGTTGGATAGATCCATCAAGAACGACATCCTTCGATCTTTGATCCAAGGTTTCATCATCGTTCACCACTGAGAGAATTCTTCAGGGTTTCTTTCTATATCCTCTAGGGAATTCTAGGCTTATGAGCTTAACCCTAGATCCCTGCCTCTAGGTTTATTTAAAATAAATCATCGCTACATCACTAAGTCTTTGAAATAAAAATAAATAAAATAAAATTACAATTTATTTTATTCATTAAAATGTCTGAAAACAACTTTTCACAGCCGACCCTCATCGGCCATTGTTAGGCCTTTCCTAGGGTAAAGTTGCTTCTCTGAACACAAAGGTGCCCTCATATTTCTAATTTGGGAACCCATTTAGAAGTTATTCTACTTTTTTAAGGAAAATGTATGCATATGTTATTTAATATTTTAATATTATTCAAACATTTATTCTGGAAACACCGAGTATCAAAATCGCACGCCATCTCAACTCTTGGTCTCGAAATTAAACCATATAATATTTAAAAATAATTCAAAAAAAAATATGGGGCATTAAATTCTCCCCTCCTTGGGGCTTTGCATCCCCGAAAAGCCAAAACAAAGGCTACTCAAAAATATGAGGGTACTGAGCACGAATTTGAACCTCCCGCTCATAAGTGCTCTTCTAGAGATTCACGTGCTACCACCGGACATGCACTAAAGGAATAAATCACCCATGAAGGATCCTCTCCTAGAGATCCTCGATATATACTGGGTACTTGGAAAAATTCACTCTATCCTCAATGTCCATCTCGCCCCAGTTGATAACATGTGATGAGTCATGCACATACCTCCTCAGCTGCAACACATAGAAGACATTATGTACCCGATATAACTGTAAGGGTAGAGCTAAGTGGTACACCACCTCACCAACTCTATGTAGTATTTGAAAATGGACAAAGAACCTCAAAGATAACTTGTTGCCCCAGCCAAATCTCTGTAATTTTCATCGAGGTGAAACTCGTAGAAACACATGGTCTCCTTCCTCAAACTCCAAGGGCCTCTACCTCCTATCAGAATATGACTTCTGACGGCTCTGTGTAATCTTAATCCACTTCTGGATGATCTGTACCTTCTCTGTAGTAGCTCGTACCAACTTGAGGCCCATGAGTACTGAATCTCCTGGGTCAGTCCAGCAAATTGGTGACCAGTAGGGTCACCCGTACAAGGTCTTTAATGGTACCATACCAATGGTGGAATGACAACTATTATTGTATGTGAACTCCACCAGTGGTAGGTGATCCTACCAAATATGGATGAAGTCCAACATGTAAGCTCACATAATATCCTCCAGAACCTGAATAGTCCACTCCATCTGGTCGTCTTTCTATGGGTGAAATGTTATGATCAAGCGAAACTGAGTCCCAAATGCCTCCTACAATCCCTTCTACAACCGAAATGTTAAATGAGCATCACAATCTGAAACAATCATCGATGGAACTCTATGGGGTCGAACTATCTCCTGAATATAGAGATGTATCAAGCTCTCTACTGAATTCTGCTCTCAAATAGCTAGGAAGTGGGCCGACTTGGTGAGTGAGTCAATGATCACCCATATGTAATCGTGTCCCCTGGACGTACGTGGTAAAACCATCATGAATTCCATTGATATCCCATATCAATTCCATTCTTGCACCTCAAGGGTTTGAACTAAACCCACTAGAACTTGGTGTTTAGCCTTCACTTGCTGACAAGTAAGGCATCGAGAGACAAACTCTACAACACCCTTCTTCATTCCTGATCACCAAATTTGACGTTGGAGGTCCTAGTACATTTTCACCCCACCTGGACATACCGCCAAAGGGGATATATACAACTCCCTTAGAAATTCCTCCCATAATTCCATTGGCACTACTGTATATCCTATGAAAAGGACAATGTTCTCCCCACCTTTCGAATATCCATCATGAGCATGCCCTATGGATATCTGAGCACATAGAGTCTCGTAGTTGGTATCCCCAAGCTTTGCCTCCATGACTTGCTGTAAGAGTGGAGGGGTAAAAACCATCAACTGTAGGTAAGATTATCCATCTCCATCCACTATGGATAAGTACAATGAGGCCAACTACTTTGACACCTCATTCAACAATTGCGAACTAGATCTCCTACTGAGAACATCATCCACCACGTTCCCCTTCCCAAGAGTATAGACAATCTCAAATTCATAATCCTGGAGGAACTCTATCCATTGAATCTATCTCAATTTTAGATCCTTCTAAGAGAATATATACTTGAAACTCTTATGATAAAAGTAGATGATAAACCACTTTACCATCAGGTAGTGTCATCACATCTTCAATGTGAAGACTACCACTGCTAACTCAAGATCATGGGTCGCATAGTTCTGCTCGTGTGGTATCAACTGGCATAAACCATCGGCAATCACCACTTGACTCTGCATCAGGATACAACCAATCCGAGTTCTCGATGCATCATAGAGTACTACATACATAACAGCCTCCTCCAACAATCTCAAGATTGGAGCGCTCGTCAAACTCTGCCTCAGCTCCTAAAAGCATTGACCCGAGGTCAACCTTCGAGAACCATCGTGACCCTCTCAACCAATTAAATGGGGTCATCAATCCTTGGTAGTGGATAATTTTTCTTTACATTCAATTGTTTTAAGCATTAGTAATCCACAGACAACATCGAGCCCCTGTCTGCCTTTTTGGAAAACAAAATTGGGGTTGGCCAGGGTGAAACACTAAGTCTCACAAAGCTCTTCCTCTACAAGTCCTCCAATTTCACCCTCAACTCGCAAAGCTCTGCGGGAGACATCCGATATGTTGGTGCATATATCGGTGTCATCCCGGGGTGTAGATCAATGCATAAGTTTATCTCTCGGTGGGGAGGTAAACCCGAAATATCTTCAGGAAAGACGCCCTCATACTCCACCACCACTGTAGGAAACTAGTAACTCATAACATCCACTGTACCAAGGGTCAGGCTAACCAACTGATGAGTAATTAGCTGCACCCTCCTATGCATGAGTACATCTTATGCTGCCTAGTTTTCCTTTTCACCAATAAAGGAAAACCTCATTCCATCGTTGCGAACACACCACACCCTTATCCTAAAATAGTCAATCTGGGCATGGACTGTGGATAACCAATCCATACCAAGAATGACATTGTAAGTCCTCAACGCTGCCACCAAGAGGTTCCAACTGAAACTCTAGCCTCTAAGGGTGAGGTCACACTATTTGCACAAATGTGTGATCACTGAGTCTTCTCCAATAGGTGTCTCCAAGCATAAGGGTTGAGTCAATGGTTCAACCATAATCTCTAGGTCTCGAACAAGATATGCGGTGAGAAAGGAATGAATTGCACTTGTGTCTATCAGTACTGCAACTAAAGTAGAAAAGACACAGATCATACCTAGAATCATTCTCGGATCCCTTGGGTCATATGCCTTGATCACATGCAGTTTTCCCCGCCCCTCCCCTCCAGCTCCCTGAGCCTGGTGTGGACCTCCTGGGGGTGGTGGTGGTAGCATGTCGAAATGATGACCACCTCATACTGCTCTTCTAGCTCCTTTTCCATGTCCTCCACTCTGCGAATCTACCTGCTCTTGTCATCGTCTCTACCTTAGTGGTCCATCTATGGTTTCTCTACCAGCAACACAATGGGTTGGACAATCTCGTGCAAGATGCCCCCTGACGTCACATGAGTAGCATCGCCTCTCCCTTGGTCGACTGGACCCACCTTGTGAGCTTTGAACTACAGATCCTCTATCCCGAGACCTCCTCCCGTTGAACTGGTCGTGTACCATATCCATCGAGTACCTAGAGAGGTTGGTATGCCTCGATGATTACTCATATACCAACATGTTGTCTTGTCAGAGTTGCAGAAGATCCTAGATACACACTACTCTCAGCGTAACTGGTGAGAACTCCTCTTTAAAGAGACCCTCGAACTCTGTCCATGAAAGAGTCACCTCTTCATAAGACCGGGTAACTAAACCCCACCATCGCTCTGCTAAGCCATTAATAAGGCTCGCCGCTAGGATCACCATCTGATATGCTGGCGTCATAACTAGATATAAAAAATCAATTCACCACCTCAAGTCAGTCCTCAACCACCTGTGGGTAGGGCTCACCTTGAAACTTAAGGGGTATCTTTCACTGAAACACATGAAGTTCGCTTAGCTTGCGCACCTCATCCGATGGTACTACGGGTACCACGTGATGCTCTATAGGTGGTGGTATAGATGGTGCACCACCCGAAGGTAACATCTAGGGAACCGGTCCCTGTATCAAAGTCTCATCACTAAGGGGGTCATCCTCATGATCAAACTGTTGAATCTTATCCAGTATGCGTCTTAGGGGCATCCTGCAAGAAAAAAAAGATATACCACGGTCAATGAGTATATCTGCAGAGCTGACTCAAGAAGGACATGGAACCACAACCCATTCCTATATGATGTATGTACCATTATTTTCCTTGCAACCAATGTTCTCGTGTACCGAGTCGAAAAGCAAGTTATCAGGGTCCTGGTGTATGGATGCGTCGACCGCCGCACCAACACCGGAGTCCCTGGCCTGAAAGTCATACTCAAAACACTTAACATTGTTGCTCCAAACCAAACTCATAGACTCCCAGTCCTAAAGTAGAACCGACCAGCTCTGATACCACTCTTTCACGACTCATCCTAGTGGGGATCATGCCGCGAATCCCCAAGCCCACCTCCAACAGGCCAGGGGTTGGTGACTAGCACAGAGTAGGCATGCCACTAACATGTGAGGCATTGTTTATGTACATGTACGCACGCACACATCTCCAAGCCCACAAAATGCTAAAATGTAAAAAACCACTAAGAACCAAATGCATGCATACCACTATACCCCAACAAACAGAGTACAACGGGAAAGTAAATTAAAGTGAAACTGGGCCAAATACAATCCCACCAAAGGAAGTCTGTAACTACAAGTCCAACCTGTAAACAAAGGTACCGAGATTGGTGTATGTAGTTGTAGGAACACCTCGGCCCGCCTGATCTGACAAAGCACCGTCTGGTCCAGGTCCGCCTAGGACTCCATCAAAAGGTCTCTTGTCTACACAAGACACGACACGTGCATGCAAAACCCATGCAGGGGTGAGTATAACAATATTCAGTAGGACACCCTGAAACCACAAAGCAATACACAAAGGAAAGTACAGTCAGCGCTACACAGTATATGTCTACAGCACATATAACAAGAATACCAAGATATACTCAATCCAAGACATGCAGTCTAGAGGTAAGTCACAACTACTGCATACCCACACTAGAGATTTACTTCGAAGATTCCGCAAAGCACTCATCTGGGAGAACACACTCCTGAGTCCGATAGTACTGATGACGTCTGCCCAAGAAGTATTGTTCTTCGGGAACCGTCATGAGAGAGATACAATGATAGATTAAAGAGAGAGAGAGAGAGAGATACGATACAATAGGTGAGGATCACAACCAGGGTCATGGGGTGATACCAACAACTCTGTTTGGATTAACCTGCTAAGTAGAGGATCGACGTTCGGTGAGGTTGGTCACGTCAATACCAAGGACTCTGCCTAGGACATGAATAATGAATAGAGGATCCTGATCTGGGCCTCTCGGGGGGGGGGGGGGGGTACTCCTATAAGTAGGAAAAGATACACGTCAACCTTTAGGGAAACGATCAAGGGCAAGAATCCTAACAAAAATTGTCCAAGATATGGTGGACAAGAGATTCAAGCCATGTAGAAAGAGGTACATGACGTGTAGTAGGGTCACACGTTGTGTCCCTTGACCCCAAATATTGCCCGTGTACAACGGCTTGTGTCTTCATAAAATGTTGTGTAGAAGATGGGTACACGCCATGTAGAAGGGTCACATGTCATGTCCTTCCGTCTGGGGTCCACCCGTGTACTCTGGTCGTGTGTTAGTACACGGTGTCAACCTGTGTGTCTATACCCGTGTACCAGTACATGGGGTAGTCTGTGTACTTGGTCCAGGCCAAGCCGTGTGGTGGGGTACATGTCATGTAGGCAACCCGTGACTTCACCCTGTGTCCGTGTATCTCCCGAGATGCACGCTAAGTCTCTGGGAAGGACCTACACGCCATGTGGCGTGTAACTAATTCCCAAAACCCTAGTCGTCGCTCAGTGGGGGGCCACACGCCCTGTAACGCCGGGTTACACACCGTGTTCATCGGGATTTTCCAGAATCCGCTGTTCTTCCTCCGCACACCTCGGTTGATCTGTGGATCCCGTTTCTGTGATCTTTTCGCCTTGAAACTTCAGATTGGAGGTCATCTCATCACCCTAACACCGGATCGAGGTGTTTTGGACCTTCAATTGGCTCGAAAATCCGATTCTGTTCATCCGCACGTAACTCACCCAAAGAACGGGTATTCCCGAATCGCTTCGATTCGTCCGTCGTCATCGCCTTCACACCTCTTCTAGGTCGCCCCAATGTTGAATCTTCAATTTCGGATCGTTACGCTGAGAAACGAAGGCGCAACGATCAATTGTTCGTAACCCACAAAGAACGAAGAACGAAGAACGTGAAAAAAATATCGAGGGAGAAAAGACATAATGAACAACCCAAGGAACAAACCTCATATGTTGTTCGTTTCAGCCTTGATTTGTTCCCGTAAGAGCGATCAAGAAATCAAAATCAATTATCAATCAACAAACCCCGATAAAACCCCACAATTAAAGCCCATCCCGCAAGAACGATCGATCTGCGGTTCAATACGTTCGTTGGTTGGTCTTCTTTGGTCGTTGAATTCAAAAACGGGGAAGGAAATCCAAAATAACGCATCTTACCTTTGATTTGGATCGCTCGCTAAAGAAGATCGATTGTCGCATCGTCACCGTTGGCGAGATCCGTCAAGAACGACATCTATCGATCTTCAATCCAAAGTTTCATTGTCATTCGCCGCCGAGAGAATTCTCCAGAGTTTCTCTCCAGAGCCTCCAGAGAATTCGAGGGTTATGAGCTTTACCCTTGGATACCTGCCTCTAGGTTTTTTTTAAATAAATCGTTGTTGCGTTGATGAAACATAAAGAAATAAAATAAATCCGCAATTTATTTTATTCATTTAAACGTCCGAAAACTACTTTTCACAGTCGACTCGCGCCGCCCAATATTATGCCTTGCCTAGGGTAAAGTCGTTGCTCTGAACGCAACAGTTCCCTCTGATTTCTGATCAGGGTACCCGTTTAGAAGTTATTCCACTTTTTTCAGGAAAACTGTGCACGCATGCTATTTAATATTTTAATATTATTCAAACATTTATTCTGGACACACTGGGTCTTGGAATCACATACCGTCTCAACGCCTGACCTTAGAATTTATCCATATAATATTTAAAAAAAATACACAGAAAAATCTGGGACATTACAAGAAGAAGAAAAAAATAATTGCCATTTGCATTATCTGAAAAAATGATTTTCGTGGATACCGATTTACGTTTCATCAACGATCTCTTCGATTTCTTTCTAGTCATCAACGACGATGATGGACGTTGTTCCTCCTTCATGTCTCTTCTCCCAAAGATGAATCAATCATTTTCACTTGAAGACGCCGAAGAACATGAGTTGCTATCTGATGTAGATGCCTTCCCAAAATATTAATTAAATAATATTGTTAACTATTTAAAAATATTAATTTATAATAAACATTAATCGCTAATAAATATTTAAAATTATTCATTAGTTGCTAATTATTAATAATAATAATTATACATTATACATTATATATTTATTATTTAGTTATTATAAAGATTGTTTTTTATTAATTATATATTATTTAATTTATAATTAATTAAAACATGTTGTTTATTATTAACTATTTTATAAATTAATTAGTTTAATAATATTATTAAATATTAATTAATAATATTAATTAATTGATTAAAAATGATTAATAAGAATATATTATCAATTCTTCGTAGGAAAGAGAAAACATAAATCTCACATCGGAAATGCCGAATAATTTTCAGGACAAAACCTCTTATAAAAAAGAGCCCTGGGTGAAGGTTGATGTTAAAATTTCAAATTGTTTTCATGACATTAATGCTGAATATTAAATAATAGATAAATTATATTGAAAAAATTTGTTTTGTTTATATATTTTTTAAAATTTATGACATATTTTTTTTTAAAAATTGGATTAGACATTATTATTATTATTTTCTTCAGAAAACGCATAAAAATAACTCAACCTAGTGCCATATTTTATGCATGCTTACATATTTTCCACTTATGCCTCAAATCCTAAATGTTCATATGCAACCTTAAATGCCTTACAGGATTAAATGACAGTACATGCTTGCTCCTTTTCACCGTTCAGTCTCTTCACAGCCCTCGAATAAGTAGTAGCTTTATTCCTCGGAAAAGGTTTGTTCACTGGAGGTCCTACATCCATACCCAAATTGACTGCTCTTTACCGCTTCTATCTTTTTCCCCAGTAATGGCAACAATAGCAATAGCTTTTGAAACAGGATGATACTCTTTTCGGTGCGGTGTTTCCTGCACTCCGATCTCTCTCTTACGGACCCCAACACCTGCAGCTTCTTCTAATTTCGGTCTCGAGCTCCCTATCACAGCTTTTTGAGTTGCTTGACCTTACTTGCATTCTTCCTCAGCTCGTATTTCTTCATTATGTTCAAACAAGGTTCTCCTTTCTAAACAACGCGGTACGGCCATAAAACAGGGAACAAAAACGGTCTTTGGAAGTTCCTTTTCCCATCGTGAAAATGGGGCAACCCCACACCCCACAAGAATTCCCATGAATCTGGTTTTGCGCTCCATCCCTCTCAGTCCACTGTCAGTATTCTCACAATCAGAAGACCTGGACAAACTACCATCTCCAGGCACATCTCTGACCTCATCCTTATATTTCTATCTCTGCAGGCCCTTGCTTGATCCTTCATTTTCTTGTGAGCCGTGGAATAGAAGCAGGTTCCCAAAGTTCTGCAAGTTCCTTTGTATCATATCCAGCGTAGTTGTTGATCCCCGACCATTTGAAATCCAAAAAATAGCGGTATCATCACCCCCCTGGAATCGGAAGAGCCTGCTCACACAACATGTTTGAAGCCACCGACAGGCCCAAAGCAGCACCCGCAGGCTGAGCATCCAGAGCAGGTTCAGCTCGCGCTTCGCCACATTCACCATGACTCGCTTGGAAGCTGCTGGGGTCCGCTGCACCCGCATCAGCTGTTGCCTCCCTCCTCTGCTCATAAAAAAAAAACCCGTAGACCGGCATGGTTGATGTACTGTCAAATTGGAAAAAACCTTCGTCTGCTCCTGCACCTGCAAACGGGGTACGTCCACAGCTAGAGGGATCGAAAAACCATAAAAAGGCTGTCAATCCGAAATTCGTGATTGCAAGTTGCGCTGCCGTCGATCGATCTCTTCTGGCCGAGCTTGGTGTTCCGGAACTGCCTGACGTATTGAGAAGTCAACGGAGTCCGTCACTTGCACCCGCTGCATATTTTGCGAGTCGCACTGCTGTGTCAGTTTGGTCTCCTCATGCGGTGGTTTCAAAAATCTAGGAGTATTTCGTTGAATAGAAAATCCAGAAGTAGCTGGTGGAACTCTCGGTCATGTTTATTCCTCAACGAGTGGCTTCAAAGAATCAGACGTCTAGTGACGAACCAAAAAAACTTCAAGAGCTCTTGACAGTGCCTTCCTGGATTGCTGCATAACCTCCACCCAAGTTTGCAACTCACATTTCATCTGCTCGACTGGTAACATTTCTACCTACTTTTTATTTCATTCGTCAAAATTCTTTCTAGGTTCATACATCTCTGCCTCCCGATCTCCTCGTCGCTTCTCTTGTTATCGAATAGCACAACCGGCTAAGTTGGCGACGCTTGTTCATTCCTTCAGCAGATACTTCAACACACGATGATGCTTTAGGAACGCAACATGCTCCCTAGCAGTTTCCTCTAACTCGCCCGCTAGCATCCACAACGATCCTTTCAAATTCGACTCCTCCACTGCAGCTCCAGTCTCCATTCTGATCATCCACCAACGATCCACAATCTACTACCTCAAGCTGGGATTATCTGAATGAAAACACTGTTGAAAATTACAAACCAAAATAAATGCCGTCGGTTAGATTCCGCGTCTTCCCATGCGGCTCCATTTCTCCATGCGGCTCTTTCCCGTGCATTTTTTCTCTTCCCCAAATCATCCATTTAATTCCTATGCAAGCATTAATATTTTTGCTTTGTTTTTTGGTTCATTTAATGCCATTTTGGTATCCTTTCATTTTTGGGGAATAACCTATAAACAAGGTGAATGCAGTCCGTTGAAATTATGTGAAATATATGCTTGAAAGCTTTTGTTGTGTTCCATTTATCTTCCTCTCATTTTCTGGCTTGTATACCCAACAAATTCGTATTAGAGCCGGTACCAAGGCATCCTCAATTTTCCGAAGGTGGCCACCGCAAGTTCCAAAGTAGTCTAAAGACAACTATGAAAGGTGGTGCATCCAAATGAAGGCGCGTTGTTCGGGTCACAAGAATTATGGGAGATAATCACCGATAAGTATATAGTAACCACTATGAAGGAAGAAGCCGTATTTACAAATGAAGAAAAGACGGCTCTCAAAAATCAAAGGAAGAAAGACAACAAGACGTTGTTCTTCCTCTATCAAGGGTTTGAATCAACTTTTGAAAAAATTGTCGAAGCAACATCAAGTAAGCAAGCTTGGGATACCCTTGACACCATATTCAAGGGTGTTGATCGAGTGAAGTGGGTTCGTCTTCAAACACTAAGAGCGGAGTTCGAAGTGGCGCGCATGAAGAAAGGTGAGAGCATCTCTGATTACTTCTCACGCTTAATTGTTATTGTTAACAATTTAAAAAGAAATGGTGAAAAAGTTGAGGATATTCGTGTCATTGAAAAATCACTTCAATCTCTCACAATCAAGTTTGAGCATGTGGTTGTGGCAATCGAAAAATCAAAAGACTTGGAAAAATTATCTATTGAAGAATTGATGGGATCGTTGCAAGTGCTTGAGCAACGAATACAAAAGAATACGAGCTCAACGATTGAGCATGCCTCAGAGTCTAAGTTGACTCTACAAGAACAAAAGAATAACCAAACACAATGAGACAGTCATGAGACTAGTAATCATGCCAGAGGCAGAGGGCGCAGATATCATCTAAGCCATCAACAAAAACAACAAATTTTTACCTGCTTCCATGAAAGAGGAAATGGTGGAGGCCGATTCACGCGTGGTCGTGGAAACACAAAGAACGTTCAATGCCGCAATTGCAAGAAATTCGGCCATTACGCCTCAAAGTGTTGGAGCAAAATGAGTCAAGATGAACAATCCAACTATGCTGAAGCATCTCATCATGAAGAAGAAGTCACCACACTCCTCGCACAAGAGAATGCATTTGAACGACCAGATGTGTGGTATCTTGACACGGGTGCAAGCAACCATATTAGTGGTAACAAAGAATTGTTTGAGGAACTCACAGAAGAAGTTTGCGGTGACGCGAGTTTTGGTGAGTCATCAAAGGTACCCATTATTGGCAAAGGTAAAATTAAAATCTATCTGAAGAATGGTGAGTCGAATTACATCTCTAATGTGTATTACGTACCAAACATGAAAAATAATATCATCAGTATCGACCAACTCCTTGAGAAGGGGTATGCCATACACATTGAGAACTCTTCTCTGTCTATAAGAGATGCTCACAGGAGACTTGTTGCTCAAGTCCAAATAGTGAAGAATCGCATGTTTCTGTTGTATATTAACACAAAGGCTGAGAAGTGTCTCTTTGGACTCATGAAGAATGTCTCATGGAGATGACATCTGTGCTTTGGGCATTTCCATTTCAGCGGCCTTAAACTTTTATCCTCATGAAGCATGGTGCGTGGCTTGCCGGTGATAGAAGTTCCAAATCTTGTGTGTTAGGTGTGTACACTCGGTAAGCAACAAGGAACTCCTTTCAAAGTGGAGTGTCCAGAAGAGCAAAGGAACCACTTCAGTTGGTTCACACTGATATTTGCGGACCACTTGAAACACCCTCACTTGGAGGTAATAGGTACTTTATTACCCTCATTGATTTCAGCAGAAAGCTTTGGGTGTATTGCATCAAAGAAAAATCTTCCGCATTTTTTATTTTTAGAATTTTCAATGCTCGTGTTGAAACAAAAAGTGGTCACAAAATCAAAGTACTCAGATCTGACAAAGGTGGAGAATACACTTCAAATGCATTTCAAGTTATTTACAGGGAACAAGGCATCAAACAACAATACACTGTAGCCTACACGCCAGAACAAAATGATATTGCAGAATGAAAGAACCGCACCATCCCCGACATGACGAGGACCATGCTGAAGGAGAAAGGCCTACCAAAGAGCTTCTGGGCAGAGACAGTGACATGTACTGCCTACCTGCTCAATCGGTGTCCAACCAAGAGCGTCAGAAATTTGACACCACAAGAGGCGTGGAGTGGCTACAAACCGAGCGTGGCGCATCTAAGAATCTTTGGGTGTGTCGCCTACACTCAAGTTCCATAAGCAAGAAGAAGGAAGCTCGATGATCGTGGTGAAAATTGCATCTTTATCGACTACAGTGAAGCGTCTAAAGCCTACAAGCTCTACAATCCACTTACCAATAAAGTAATGGTGAGTAGAGATGTGATCTTTAGTGGAGAAGAAACTTGAAAATGGAATGATAAAGAATCAAACAAAGATATTCTAGTCGAAACAGAAGATCCGGAGGAAAGACATGACTATCAGGAGCAAACACTCGCAACACTTTCCTCGGGCACATCATCAGTACACAAAAGTCCAGTAGTACATTCCATCACTCCTAAAAGCACTTCATCAAGTCAATGTTCGACCGGCTCATCCTCACCCATGGCGTCTATAAAAATGAAAAGCTTAAGAGATATCTATGAGCAAACCGAATAGGTAAATCTTTTTTGCTTGTATGCAGATCATGAGCCTCTGACGTTTCAGGAAGCCATAAGGGAAGAATGTTGGAGAATCGTTATGGAAAAATAAATTCATGCCATAGAGAAAAATGACACATGAGAACTAACTACACTTCCTAAAAGCCAGAAGAGCATTAGCGTTAAATGGGAGTATACATGATCAAGGGAAATGCTGATGGCGAGATCGATCGCTACAAGGCAAGGCTCGTAGCAAAGGTGTCATGACCCGTCCCCCGGGGTCCGTGCCGTGACTACCCCAAGCCCGCCTTCCATAGGCTAGGGGCTGACGACTCGCACTGAAGGCGTATTCCCTAAAACTGGGAAGACATTGGCTTTATAACCTGTAAGTATACGCAATAAAGCACACAACAAGATACGAACCCCAGTAAACTGAATAGTAAACAGAGTGAGTACAGTAAGTAAAAGGGGTCAGAATACAAGCCCAATTGGAAAGTACAAGAAACTGAAAGTGTTATGTAAAAAAGTGAGAGAGGGAGGAAAAGAAAAGTGAACTGTATATAATGAAGCAGCAGCAGAATTACAATAGCAGGAAGACAACAAAAAAACAACAATGGAGGGAGAGAGGGAGAAGACCCGTGGAAGACCACTCCTCTGAGCCCACCCCTTGCTGGACGTCCCAACGCACCAGCCTCACCCAGCAGCCAACTGTGCTGATTTCCCAGAAATGAGTTCCCCCTTCCACACACTGGCCCCCCTCTATTTAAAGGCTCTTCCAGCCAGCTAACCACCCAAACTACTAACAATCTCTAACAACCTACTGCCAGCTGTCACCAGCCCCTAACAAACTAACAAACACTAACAAACAACCCAAAGACAACACTGCCCCTTGGCAGTTGTACACAGGCAGCCCCCACGCCCCTTAACAAACTTTCTAGCCACTGCTGCTTCTCCCCCCCTACACGGGCAGCAACCCACTCAAGTCAAATAACACATATTCCTAACAATTCCCTCCCACCTAAAAACCACCTTGTCCTCAAGGTGGAACAAACTCAACCTTTGCTCGACTATGCATTGGGACAGCAGCACCCGGTGGCGGCTTTGGTGGAGGCCTCAGTAACCAGTCAACAAGGATTTCCCGAGTTGGAACCAGATCGAGAAGGCCAGTCTTCAAGGTGGACCTGCAAAGCGCACGACTCCGGCTCTTGCAACATACATTCCTAATTGCTTCTCTCGGAAGTTCAAGTGCTAGTGTCGGTTCTTCAACCAGAACATTTCCTCTATGAACCAACAACCAGCTGCCTATAGGCTTAACCATTAAAACTGCAGCAGCTAAGTCCATCATTCTTAACAAAGGCCCAACTAAATGTAGCGTCTTGGAGGATGATTCAACACCACCATTGCAGATATAAGACATAGCGGCAAACACATCATACATTGTGGGTAAGTGGATGATCTTGTTTCTCTTCTGCTCCAAGGCTGTTGTTAAGGACCAAGATAAATTGTTATTGCCAGAGTGCAATGCAATCTGAAAACTCTGCGTAAGGCGAGCCCAAGGTGGAGGCTTGGGCAACAATGCATCTTGGTCTTCCCTTGCTGCATCCAGCCATTTCCTTAAAGCAGAAATCTGCTGCTTATCACTGGTTTTACAATGCTGGCTTATGTTTTTAAATCCTCCAGGACTAAACCTGTTACAGTGATGTCTGGGGAAAAAGGTTGGAGCCCCCAGCCTCCATACCGGATCTTCTGATAGCACCACAAGACCCTTCAACACAGATTTAGATTTAGATGCAATCAGTATGGAAGTTTGGACATCCAACATCTTTGCTTCCAAAGGGGCTTTAACAATGCCTAACTCGGTTTCCTTGTAGCTAAGTGGACGATGTACATACATTTCCCTTGCCACAATATCACTCCAACTTGGAAGTTCGTTTAGTCCCAAACTAGAGAAAAATGGCAGGCTTGAAGACGTCAACTTTTCAGGACAGCCTTCTACCTGCACTCTTACCTTACCATCAACAGTATTGGGTGCATAATGCAGCTCTATCCAGAATGGTGGTCCTCGAACCACCATGTCTCCCTTAACAGTGAAACTTTTCATTTCTGTCTCCAATAAATGAGCCATAACATGGTCATGTTTCTGTGAAGCAGTTCCGGTCGCCCCAACACTACTAGCATGCTGAGGACCCTGCAAAGGTCCAGCCCATGGCTGAGGTCGTGACCTCTGTGCATCGTTTTCCACTATAGGAAGACCCCTTCTAAACAACTTGTGTGTACACTTTCCAATTGCTGTTACGACGAATATTTCCACCTTTGGTTGGAAACAATCGGAATCACTCTGCACAGCAAACTCACTTTGATTGTCCCACTCCCGCCTTATCCATGCTAGAATTTAGGACTCCAGTCTCCTCGGATGAATCTGGATGTGTCTCGAACCGCTCCACACTACTCCTTTCCAGTTCAACCTTATCTGAATTAAGATCAATATATACCTCTTCCGGCAGCTTAGGGATGGAAGCAAACTTCTCCTTGTCATTCCCATATTTTTCCAGAAGCACCGGCTTAAGTTGCTCCCAACTCACTCCAGGATTTTCAAACTGCCATAACAAGAACCAGCGTAGAACCGTGTACTCCATACTTAGCTGCGCCCAATGTACTTTCATGTTCTCTGCTATTTGTAAAAAAAGGAAATATGCCTCTGCTTTCATGATCCACCCCCATGGATCTTCTCCAGAAAAATATGGCAACTCAGTCTTCTTTGTCTCAATCCTAGAACCATCGATTGGAGCAACATCTTCTATTTTTAAACTTGCGTCTAGACTGCTGACTACCACCGCTTTGCCACTGTCAAATGCACATGCAACTTCTGTCTCACCTCGTTTACCAGACTCAATGCAGTGAAATTCGTGCGTGAACTGTCCTGAATCTCCTGATCGTCCAACGTGAGGCTCAATTGGTTTCTTCTGCAGCTCACATTGAAACTCACAGATTTTCCTATCGATCTCAGCCTGCCTCCCAGCAAAAGCTTTGAAAAATGTTTCAAACTCTTGCATCTTGCCACCAGCTTCCACAACAGCCACCTGTATAATTTTTCCCAATTTGATTCCTATATCACAGCTCTTCACAGGTGGAAGAGAAATTTTGTGCCAAGAGAATTCTCTCTCTCTCTCTCTTTTTTTTTTATAAACAGCTTCCTTAAACAAGCCTCGCAGCTGCGTTAAAATTTTTGCCCGTCCGTCTTCAGTTCTAGTGTAGGATACGTACCGCGGCCCAAACATTCTCCCAGTCGCGCAACCCTTCTCCGCTGCTCACACAGTCGCCTTGGCAGCGATCTCTCCCAATCCGCACGCATCACTTGCTGCAACGCGTACCCCGTGCTAGCTCCTCTCCTCCAACAACCAGCGAGCTCGGTTCGTCCACTTGCTTGCGCGGATCTCCCCAGTTGCTTCCGTTTCCTCCAGAACGGTCGTGCCTCACAGTGAACAACGGTAGCACTGCCCGATTCTTCTGCAGCGGCTACCGTGTTTTCCAGCTACGTTTGCCTTCCCTTGCAGCGAACCTCTTCCACGATCGTTTCCGGTTGTTTCCGGTTTTCAACTTGCTACAACAACTGTTCTTCGTCAGCGGCTTCTCTCTCTAGCGAATTTCCCCCAGCAGTGAACATCCTTCTGCGTTCCGTTCTGCTCCAGTAGAACTCGGCCAGCTCCGACTTCCTTTCCTCCAGTGAAAGTCCACTACTCTAGCGCCTCACTCCAGTGGCGATCTTCTTCTTCTTCTCTCTCTTTCTTGCTGCTACGATTTTGCAGCAGCGTTCCTCCTCTCCTTCGTTCACGTGCCTCCAGCAGCGTAACAGGTGGATGCCAAAAAAAATGGTCACCGTCCAGACTGTGCGTCAACAACTCCTCTCTCCTTCGATTGCCTCTTCCGCGCAATCAGATCCCCAGCGGAGTCGCCAAATGTTATGTAAAAAAGTGAGAGAGGGAGGAAAAGAAAAGTGAACTGTATATAATGAAGCAGCAGCATAATTACAATAGCAGGAAGACAACAGAAAAACAGCAATGAAGGGAGAGAGAGAAGACCCGTGGAAGACCACTCCTCCGAGCCCACCCCTTGCTGGACGTCCCAACACACTAGCCTCACCCAGCAGCCAACTGTGCTGATTTCCTAGAAATGAGTTCCCCTTTCCACACACTGGCCCCCCTCTATTTAAAGGCTCTCCCAGCCAGCTAACCACCCAAACTACTAACAAACTCTAACAACCTACTGCCAGCTGTCACCAGCCCCTAACAAACTAACAAACACTAACAAACAACCCAAAGACAACACTGCCCCTTGGCAGTTGTACACAGGCAGCCCCCACGCCCCTTAACAAACTTTCCAGCCACTGCTGCTTCTCCCCCCCTACACGGGCAGCAGCCCACTCAAGTCAAGTAACACATATTCCTAACAGAAAGTACAAGTAAACTGGAACAACTCCTATTATCACTCGCCAAGGATCCTACCTGAAGGGTAGGTACAACTTTTGAACGGTCGTCTCCGCGGTACGCCTCGTCTAACGTCCACCTCCGAGCCACCTCAAGTCCTGGTACTCTCGTCCTCAGTCAGCGCTGTCCGTCGTCTGCACCAAACACAACGGGGTGCGGGCATAGCCCGTGCAGGGGTGAGTATAACGATACTCAGTAGGGACCCTGAGACCCTCAAAGTCTCACAAAATCCACAAAGCATGAAATCAACTGACAACCCTACTTAGGTATATGCCCATACATATACCTAAGTTATCAAGTAAACCCATCTCAATCATGAGGAAAACACAGAGTCCAACTCAAAGCCCAAAGCTCCACTTTTCCACAAAGGAAGGAAAACCACGAAGGCAAGTACCACACAGGTACGCCACACAGAAGAATACCACCAAGGTATTACCACAAAGGAAAGTACCACACAAGTACAGACTCAGCTCACACCAGGTATAACTTAAGTACAGAAGTAGAGATGATTAGATGTAACCACTAAATCATCTTACTCTGTTAAGAGGCAGACCCACACAGGATCGCTCGGTGCTGACCCACACAGGATCGCTCGGTGCTGACCCACACAGGATCGTTAGGTGCTGACCCACACAGGATCGCTCGGTGCTGACCCACACAGGTTCGCTAGGTGCTGACCCACACAGGATCGCTCGGTGCTGACCCACAGAGGATCGCTCTTCATTCTTCACGTCACAGCCAACTACAGGGTTCCCGCACTATGCTCGCTTGTCTACGGGAGGGTGCGCTCCACAAGCCACTGGTCGATACTCTAACTGCCACGAAGTCTCACTAAGAAGTATCTCAAAAGACCGCCACGTCATAGGGGTCTCAACGCAACAGACGGCGCGTCAATCGGACGCCCGATCTGTAAGTTATTAGCCTTTTAGTCCCGAGGGCCCTTGTTGGATTCGTGATCGATCCAACCCAACCGTACTCCAACTTTATCCAAATCTCAAGTGGGGTATACCAAAGGGATTGTCTCACTCCAAGGTTTCCAGTGCCGCTGACGGTTCGTCAAACGGACGCATGGTGCCAAATATATGGTCAAATGAGCGTATAGGGTCAAAATTGGTCTGGGTTTGGTCCGACCTGGCATGGGTCGATCCGGTTCGGGTCGACCCGGCCCGAATCGCTGGGTCTGGCCCGGCCCGTGCTGGGCGGTCCGGTAGGCCGCGAGGGCCGCGAGGGGCCGTGGAGGGACGCATAGGCCGCGGGGTGGCTCGGTCGCGGACGACGCGAGGCCGCGGGGAGGCTCGGCCGCGGACGGTGCGAGGCCACGGGGCGGCTCGGCCGCTGGGCGCGGAGGCCACGGGGCGGCTCGACCGCGAAGCGCGGAGGCCGCGGGGCATCTTGGTCGCGGAGGCCCTGGGGCGGCTCGGCCGCGAACGGCGAGTGCCGCGGTGCCGCGGGGCGGCGGTGGCGGCGGGGCCGCGGTGGTGCCGGCCGCCGTTATCGTGCCCCACTGTGGTTAGTCGCCGTCCTCCTTCATCGCGAAGAACACCACAAATAGAGAAAAACGGCGGAGGGGACGTGCCATGTTTGTTTGGCCCGCACCCTACACGTTAGGTCGGTAACAAGCGGCTCAACAAAAACATGATTCAAGAATGAGGATTTTAACCGAGGAAATTCATGTATTCAATAACAACCCCTACCTCGTTCGTTTGATTCGTTGAAGATTGTCCGCGGGGAAAGAGACGATGTCGTTGGGAATAGACGGACGTCGGTGACGTCGGCGTTTCCTCGATCGTCGGTTCGTTGACGTTGAAGACGTTCTTCGTCAACGAATGTCCCGAGGAAGAAGTCGGAGTCGAAGTCAGCGTTCTTCGTTGGAGAGCTTTCTCCCAAGGCTCCTTGCTTTGCCAACAATTAATTTCCCCCAACCCACCAAAAAGAAAAGGGTAGCCAATATAATAAAATATGTTGGCATAATTTCAAATTGGAATTATTAATTAATTGAGTTGGTGTATTAATTAAAGGGGGGCATAATTAATCAAGGGGAAGTTCAAGAGACTTCCCCTCATTTAAGTGGGAGGTTCAAAGGAGTTTTAATCTCGGGTGGTCCCCACCACCATGACCTCTCATGGGAGGTTGTAGGTTGAGAAACCCCCTTGCCTCCTTACCTCAAAGTGAGGCTGAGACGTTCTTTTATAATGAATGATAAAGGCCACATCGGACCACAAGTCCGATGTGGGATACGGACTCCAACACTCCCCCTCAAGCTAGGTGTACCTAGCTTGGACACATAATGAAAAGAAAGCAACAAAACAGACGCTAACACTCCCCCTCAAGTTGGGCCGAAGATGCTATGGATGCCCAACTTGGAACTGATCGAGGAGAGGCGGGCCCCTGGGACGCCTTTGGTGAAGATGTCAGCAAGCTAGTTCGCCGTCGGGATATGGCTAAATCTGACATGATTGTGCTTCAGATGGTGTCAAAGAAAGTGGCAGCCCACCTCAATATGCTTCGTGCGTTAATGGAAGACGGGATTGGAAGCAATCTTGGTGGCTGCCTGATTGTCACACCAAATGTGAGCAGATGTGGGAGGAGGAAAGCCAAACTCCTGGAGGAGTTGTTGAAGCCAAAGGATCTCCGTAGTGACGGTTGCCATGACTCGGTACTCAGATTCCGCACTGGATCTGGACACAACAACCTGTTTCTTGCTGCGCCAAGAGATGAGGTTGCTGGCTAAGAAAATGGCAAACCCAGAGGTAGATCGCCTAGTGGCAAGGCAACCGGCATAATCAGCATCACAGAAGGCCTCAATGTTTAGATGAGGGTGCTGTGAGTAGCAAAGACCACAAGCAGGATCGCGCTTGATGTATTTGGCGGTGCGGAGGACAACATCCCACTGAGAGGTGGTCGGATGTTCCATAAATTGGATCACTTTGCCAACAGCGCAACTAATGTTGGGACGAGTCATGGTGAGATAATTGAGTTTACCCACCAACTGACGGTACCGCTCAGGATGTTAATATGGCTCTGAGGAGACATAAAGTGATCGTTCCCAGGCTCCAGAGGGGTGTCAACAGCAGTGGCCTGTGTCAGCCCAGCATCCTGCAGAATATCCAACGCATACTTCCGTTGGCAGAGGGAGATGGTGTCCAGAGAATAGGACACCTCGATGCCCAGAAAGTATGTGAGAGGACCGAGATCCTTAGTGTGGAAGTGCCGGTGAAGATGCCGCTTGAGGTGAGTGATACCAGCAGAGTCGCCGCCGGTGATAATGATATCATCCACATAGACCACCAAGAGGATACAACCAACAGGAGTCGTTCGGTAAAAAACTTTGTGATCCTTCATACTTCGAGAGGCCAAAATCAGTGACGACAGTGCTGAAGCGGCCAAATCAAGCACGAGGAGATTGCTTGAGGCCGTACAGAGAGCGGCAGAGTCAACAGACTTGAGACTCGGTGCCGAAGGCACAAAAGCCGGGTGGGTGTTGCAGATAAACTTCTTCCTCAAGAAAGCCATGAAGGAAGACATTCTTGACATCCGGCTGATGAAGATGCCAACGATGATGTCTTGCCAGAGAGATGAATAATCGGACGGAGGTCATCTTGGCCACTGGAGATAATGTATCAAAGTATTCCACCTCGTAAGTTTGTGCAAAGCCCTTAGCCACAAGGCGGGATTTGAGTTGATGGAGAGTGCCATCGGGATATAGCCGGACAATGTAAATCAATTTGCTGCCAACCGCCTATTTGCCTGCTGGAAGGGGGACAAGATCCCAAGTATGATTTTCTTCCAGAGTCTGCATTTCATCCTGCATTGCTGCTAGCCACCCCGGGTGAGATTTTGCATCACCAACGGTTCGAGGAATCGATACTGTCTCCAGAGCTGACAAACCCCTGTATGGAGATACAAATAAAGGTGTACTCTGGCACGAACGAGTACCTTTCCGGAGTGCAATGGGCAAGTCGTTTGGTGCCGGGGCAGGAGCATCGGACGAAGCGGGGACGATGATGTCCTCGGCCGGGACAGGGGGTACAGGCAATGGGCGACAAGAGTAGACCGCACCAAAATGGTGATCAGCAGCAGCAGGGGGAGAGACTAGTGGAGGGTGGATGATGAGGGGAAGACAATCATCAATGTCAGTGTCTGGATGGGGAGAGAGATGTGAAAAAAGAGAGCTCTCAACGAACGATACGTCAGCAGAGATGATATACCGCCGTAGGTTCGGAGAGAAGCATCGATATCCGCGTTCGAGGAATATGCAGCGGAGAGATTTAGGAGAGAGTTTGGAGAGACCGGGTCGAGTGTTACGAACATAACAGAGACATCCAAAGACACGCAAGGGAAGAGAGTGAGGAGGGAGAGAGGAGAACATAGTCCGAAAAGGAGTCTCCCCCTAAAGGATAGAAGGGAGGCGGTTAATGAGGTAGGTAGCAGTCAGGATAGCATCGCACCAAAATTTGAGAGGCTCCTTCATGTGAAATAGGAGGGCACGGGCAGTCTCCAGAATATGGCGGTGTTTCCGCCCAGCCACTCCATTCTGCTGCGGTGTATCGGGGCAAGATGTCTGGTGAATGATGCCTTTATCCTTGAGAAGCTGCTGAAGGGAGGAGGATAAATATTCCCGTCCATTGTCGGAGCGGAGACATTTCAGGGAGGTTGAGAATTGAGTATGAATTTCATTGTAGAAGGTCTGAAAGGTAGAAGACACTTCAGACCGATCATGAAGAAGATAGAGCCGGGTCATGCGGGAGTAGTCATCAATAAAGGTAATATAATACTGGTACCCGGGCTGGCTAAGAACCCTACAAGGAATCAGAGTGAACAAGGTTGAAAGGATTCGCGGCACGCGGGTCCAATCGAGGAACATATGTCACCCGAAGATGTTTTGCAAACTGGCAGGGTTCACAATGGAAGGAAAGATTAGGACTAAATTGGGGGCAAAGCTTATGGAGGACGGAAGCCGATGGATGACCAAGGCGAGAATGAAGGTCAAGGGCACGGGCGGAGGTGGATGAGCAAACAAGAGGTTGTGGGATATTGAGTATGTACACCCCAACCTGAAGACGACCTCGACCAAGTTCCCGATTCGTCGATCGCTCCTGAAAAATAACACCAGAAGATGTAAAAATAGCAGCACAGTTTAAATCTTTGGTGAGTTTGCTGCTGGAGAGAAGATTAAACTGGCTGTGAGGAACATGAGCAACTGAAGGCAGACTAATAGACGGGGTTAACAGGCATGTGCCAAAGCCCGTAATGGGAATTGTTGATCTATTGGCAACAGTGATTGGAGAAGCACTGGTAGATGGACGGTAGGTAGTGAACATACCAAAATCCCCTGTGAGATGTTCAGACGCACCAGAGTCGAGCATCCAGACTGGCGGTCGATGAGATAGGCAGGCGGTGGAGCTATCAGTTTGAGCAATGGTGGCCAGATAAGAGGGTGGATGCTCAGGAAGAGGTCGGGAAGCCGCTGGAGGCGGGCTGAGAGACCGCATCGGATGCCGGAGCCGGGAAGCGTTGGGAGGCTGTCCAGTCGGAAATCGCCTGGAGTGCCGCGGTAGAGCGGAGCCGGATGACCGCATTGGATCCAGAAACTGGAGAACTCCCGGATTGCGGGAGGATGCACCGGATGGGAGGGCGAGAGATGGCGGAGGGAGGCGACCGAGCAATCCCAGAGGTCGTCAGGATTGCCTGGACTCAGCGGGAGGGTCGTGGTCGGCTCGAAGTTGCGCGGAACCCGGCGGGGCAGAGAGACTGCCCGTTTGGTGCGCGTCTGGATGAGGCAGCGGACAGAGCCGAGAGGAGGGCTGCCGGGAAACCGCACAGGGAGGCGGCGACGGGAGGCGACGGGTTCCAGGCCCGTCGGGAAGAGCCGGCGACAGGATCTGCGGGAGTCTGGGCTGCCGGGAAGATAGATCCGGGGAGGGCGAGGGGAGGCGCGGTCGTCGGGAAGAGCCGAAAGGGCGGGCGGGAGCCGGGGCCGCCGGGAGGATCCGGGGAGGGCGACAAGAGGCGTGGGAGGCGCGGTCGTCGGGAAAAGCCGGAAGGGCGGGCGGGAGCCGGGAGGGGGCCGCGACGGAGGGGCGCGCTCCGGGAGGGGCAGCGCCGAGGATGATGACCGGGCTGCACCGGGGAGAGGCTCCGGGCAGGATGCGCCGGGGAAGAAGGGTGCAGGAACGCACCGGGGAGGCGGGGCCGGACTGTGCCGGTAGACCGCGAGAGAGGCGGTGCCGGTTAGTGCTGGGAAGCCGCTGGGAGGAAGGGTCGGGATTAAGTTCCCTCTGATACCATGTAGGTTGAGAAACCCCCTTGCCTCCTTACCTCAAAGTGAGGCTGATGCGTTCTTTTATAATGAATGATAAAGGTCACATCGGACCACAAGTCCGATGTGGGATACAAACTCCAACAGAGGTTTTAGTTTCGTTGGTCCCCACCTCCATAACCTCAAGGGGAGGTTTAATTCTGGTGGTCCCCACCTCCCAACATTCACAAGGAGTTTCAAATAAAAATAAAAATAAAAGTTACACAATTTTATTTTTATTTTATTCTTTCACGAATATGTGAAAAGCTGACTTCCACCATTGACCTACTGCGGTCGAGGTGAAGGTCTCCTTAAATGAATACCGGCGCTGCGAGTTCAACGGTGTCCTCAGATTTCAATTCCGAGCACCGGTTCAAAAGTTAGAAAATCCCGCTCGCACGTTTACTGATCGTACCCGAAATAAATTTCCGAAATTCATTCTGAGCACTCCGGGCCTCGGAATCATGTACCGTCAATTTTCGCAGACTCGTAAAAATCCCATATATTTTTAAAAAAAAATTTACATGGAAATTTTGGGTCTTTACATTCGCCCCACCTCAGGGCTTTACGTCCCCGTAAGGTACAACTCTAAACTAGGATAACAAGTGGGGGTACTGAGCACGAATCTGAGCCTCCCATTCCCATGTGCTTTCCTGGAGGTTCCCGTGCTGCCAGCGAACGCGCACTTGAGGTATCGACCGCCCACGAAAGACCCGCTCCTGTCGATCCTCAATCTCCACTGAAACCTCCGTAAAAGTCATCCCGTCGTCGATGTCCAGCTCACCGTGGTTGATGACGTGGGAAGGGTCGTGCCCGTATCTCCTCAGCTGGGATACGTGGAAGACGTCGTGCACCCGGTGCAAATGAGGTGGAAGAGCTAAGCGGTATGCCACCTCGCCAACTCTGCTGAAGACCTGAAAAGGTCCGATGAACCTCGGAGATAACTTGCCGCCTCAGCCAAATCTTCGCAAATCTCATCGAGGTGAGACCCGTATAAAGACGTGGTCGCCATCCTCGAACTCCAAAGGTCTCCGTCTCCTGTCGGCATAAGACTTCCGCCTGCTCTGTGCAGTCTTTATCCGCTCCTGGATGATCTGCACCTTCTCTATGGTAGCCCGTACTATCTCTGGTCCCACTAGTGCTGACTTCCCTGGGTCAGTCTAGCACAAAGGTGATCTGCAAAGTCGCCCGTACAACGCCTCAAAAGGTGCCATCCCAATAGTGGAGTGATAACTGTTGTATGGAAACTCCACCAAAGACAAGTGATCCTCCCAGCTGCGACTGAAGTCGAGGACGCAAACTCGCAGCATGTCCTCAAGGGTCTGAATGGTCCGCTCAGTCTGACCATCCGTCTGAGGATGGAAGGCGGTGCTCAAATGAAGCTGCGTCCCGAAAGCCTCCTGCATCCCCTTCCATAGCTGGGAAGTAAAACGTGCATCACGATCGAAGACAATCGTCGAGGGTACTCCATGTAACCGCACAATCTCCTGCAAATAGAGGCGTCTCAAGCTCTCTACTGAACCCTGCTCTCTGATCGGTAGGAAGTGGGCCGACTTGGTTAGTCGGTCGACGATCACCCAAATAGAGTCATGACCCCTGGATGTACGTGGAAGTCCTGTCATGAAGTCCATGGATATCTCATCCCACTTCCACTCTGGGACTTCTAAAGGCTGAACCAAGCCTGTTGGTACCTGATGCTCCGCCTTCACTTGCTGACAAGTGAGGCACCAAGAGACAAACTCTGCAACTGCTTTCTTCATTCCCAGCCACCAGTGTTGTCGTCGGAGATTCTGGTACATCTTCGCCACTCCTAGATGTACCGCTAGAGGGGATATGTGGAACTCCCTCAACACTTCCTCCTGAAGTGACACTGGTACCATGTTACGTTCTCTGAAGAGGATGACGTGCTCCCCACCTTCAGAAAATTCATCAGGTGCCTGCCCTGTGGATATCTGAGCACGTCGAGTCTCGCAGTCAGTGTCCCCGTGCTGCGCCTCCCTGACTCGCTGAAGAAGTGGGGGAGTGACTGTAAGGGACTGAAGGAAAGCTGTTCCTTCCCGATCCACAAAGGATATCTACAAAGCGGCCCGCTGCTCTGTCGCCTCGCCTAGCAGCTGTATACCTGACCTCCTGCTGAGTGCATCTGCTACAACGTTCCCCTTCTCAGGAGTATAGACTATCTCGAAGACATAGTCATGGAGGAACTGAAGCCAACGTCGCTATCTCAGGTTCAGGTCCTTCTGAGAGAAGATATACCTGAGATTCTTGTCGCCACATCTTCAAAGCGAAGACCATTGCTGCTAACTCTAGGTCATGGGTAGCGTAGTTCTACTCATGGTGTCTCAGTTGTCGAGAACCATAAGCTATCACTGCTCATTCCTGCATCAGGACACATCCGAGTCCGGTCCCTGATGCGTCACAGTAGATTACGTACCCTACGCCCTCCTCTGGAAGTCTCAAGATGGAGGCACTAGTCAGCCTCCGCCTCAGCTCCTGAAAACTCTGCTGACATCTTTCCGACAACACGAAGGGTTTCCCCTTCTTCGTTAAGGCTGATAGTGGTGCTGCAACTCTAGAGAAATCTGGTACAAATCTCCGGTAGTATCCAGCCAAACCCAGGAAACTCCGTATCTTTGTCACACTCCTGGGTGGCTCCCAAGCAAGTACCGCCTCAATCTTTGCTGGATCCACTGCAACTCCAGCCTCCGAGATGACATGTCCCAGAAAGTGAACCTCTCGGATCCAGAACTGACACTTCGAGTGCTTACCATAAAGCTGGTGCTCTCGGAGTGTGTCCAGTACTACCTGCAAATGATAGGCATGCTCCTCCTCAGTAGCCGAGTAAATCAGAATGTCGTCAATGAAGACCACTACAAAACGATCAAGGTATGGCTGAAAGATCCTGCTCATGAGTCCCATGAACACTGCTGGAGAGTTGGTTACACCGAATGACATAACCAAGAACTCGTAGTGGCCGTACCGACATCTGAAAGCCATCTTCTGCACATCCTCGTCTCGTACTCTGAGCTGGTGATAGCCTGATCTGAGGTTTATCTTCGAGAACCACCGTGCTCCCTTCAGCTGATCGAAGAGGTCGTCAATCCTCGGAAGTGAGTACTTGTTCTTCACGGTCACCTAGTTCAGGCGCCGATAGTCAACACAAAGTCTCAAGCTCCCATCCGCCTTCTTGGCGAACAAAATTGGGGCTGCCCAAGGAGATACACTGGGCCGAATGAACCCTTTCATCTGTAAGTCCTCCAGCTGTACCCGCAGCTCACAAAGTTCCTCGGGAGCCATCTGATACGCTGGTGTAGATATCGATGTCGTCCTGGGGTACAAGTCAATGTAAAATTCCACCTCTCTGCGTGGAGGTAGACCCGAAACATCATCAGGGAAAACATACGCGTACTGGTTCATCACTACAGGATAGCTCGGACTCTCCACATCAATTGCTCCAAGGGTAAGGCTAGCCAACTGATGAGTGATCGGCTGCACTCTCCTCCGGGTAATTCCATCCTATGCTGCAAAGGCTCCCTTCTCGCCGGTGAAGGTAAACCTGGTCCCATTCGTGCGAACACACCGCACTTTGCGCCCAATACAGTCTATCTGAGCATGGACTGTAGATAACCAGTCCATACCCAAGATGACGTCGTAAGGCCTCGACGCTGCTACTAGGAGATCCCAGCCGAAACTCTCACATCCTAGAGTAAGCTCACACTGCCAGCACCGGTGCATAATCGTCGAATCCGCTTCCGTAGGAGTCTCTAGCCGTAAGGATCGAGCCAACAGCTCCATCGGAATCTCCGAGCTCCATCGGAATCTCCGAGCTCTGAACGAGGGCAGTGACAATAAAAGAATGCCTGTCACCTGTGTCTATAAGTACTGCATCTAAGGTGGAGTAGACACAGATCGTACCTCGTATCATCTCCGGAGCGCCATGATTGTAGGCCTTAGCTGCCTGGAGCTGATCTCGCCCCTGTCCACCTGCTCCCTGCGGTCAGGGTGGACCTCCTAGTGGTGGTGGCGGTAGCATCTCGAATCGTCGCCCATTGCCAGATGCACGGTCAGCTCTTCTGCCACGTCCGCCTGCTCCCTGCAGACCTCCTCGGTCGAACCTCTATCTCTGCTTGGGCGGTCCTTCGACCGTCTGCTGATCATCCGTACGGCGGGTCGGACAGTCACGAGCCATGTGACCCTGCTCGCCGCATGCGTAACACTGCTCGCTCCTGGCATGACTGGCTCTGCCTCGTGTGCCCCGCACAACCGACTCTGAATCCTACAGTTGTCAACCTGTAGATCTGGTCCTTTTGGACCTTTGTGTCATCTTTCTTCTGCCAGCTGCAGAAGACTCCGCCACGTGATGACTGGTAGTGGGTCTCGCTGCTGGTGACTGCTCAACAAGGAAACTCTCCACTAGGAGGGCTCTCTTTAACACCCCCTCCTGCGTCGGGATGCTAAGTGAGATCATCGAAGCCCTAATCTCCCGCCTGAGTCCCTGCTCGAAGGTCCGGGCCCTGAAGAATGAGTCCCACACCATAGCTGTGGAGTAGCGTGAGAGGTCAGTGAACCTCGTTGAGTACTGAGCCACAATCATGTTGCCCTACTGCAGATGAAGTATCTTGAATGCGCACTGTGCGAAGAGTCACTGGGACAAACTCTGCCCGAAACAGGCTCTCGAAGTCTGCCCAGAGAAGCGTCACCTCGTCGTGAACCTGGAGCATCAAGCTCCACCATCTGCCTGCTGCTGCCTATAGAAAACTGGCGGCAAGGATCACCATGAGATCAGCTGGTGTCCCTACCAGTCGGAAAACTCTCACCACGGCCTCCAGCCAATCCTCAACCGCCTGTGAGTCCGTCTCTCCCCTGAACCTGGGTGGCCTCTGGCGCTGGAACTCGTGCAACGCGCTCAAGCGGCGTGCACCCTCTGTTGCTGAGGCTGGTGGCATCGGTGGCCCAATGGGTAATGGTACCGCTGATGCCTCCGCTGGTGCCTCTACTAGAAAATGGCCCTGCACCGAGGTCTCGTCGCTCGGTCTGTCTTCGTGGAGGCATCCTGAAAAGAAATAGGTGCACCACGGTCAATAAGTTATACCTGGTGAACTGACTCAAAGAGTTCACAAAGAAGACTCTTGAAAACACACACACGCAATCAGTGTTTTCGTGCACTTAGTTGGAAATCATAAGTCAGGGTCCTGGTGTATGGATACGTCGGCCGCCGCACCAACACTGGATTCCCTAAACTGATAACCCCAATCACTGCACTTAACACTATTGCCGTTAAAAAGATCAGAGTCCTATGTTCTACGGTAGAACCGACTCCTCTGATACCAATTTGTCACGACCCGTTCCTCGGGGTCCGTGCCGTGACTACCCCAAACTCGTCTTCCATAGGCTAGGGGCTAGCGACTAGCACCGAAGGCGTATTCCCTAAAACTGGGAAGACATTGCCTTTATAACCTGTAAGCATACACAACCAATCACACAACAAGATAAGAACTCAAGTAAACTGAATAGTAAACAGAGTGAGTACAGTAAGTAAAATGGGCCAGAATACAATCCCAACTGGAAAGTACAAGAAACTGAAAGTATAAGTAAACTGGAACAGCTCCTGTGATCACCCGCCAAAGATCCTACCTAAAAGGTAGGTACAACTTTCGAACGGTCGTCTCCACGGTACGCCTCGTCTAACGTCCACCTCCGAGCCACCTCCAGTCCTGATACTCTCGTCCTCAGTCAGTGTTGTCCGTCGTCTGCACCAAACACAACGAGGTGCGGGCATAGCCTGTGCAGGGGCGAGTATAACAATACTCAGTAGGGACCCCGAGACCCTCAAGGTCTCACAAAATCCACAAAGGATAATCCACAAAGCATGAAATCAACTGACAGCCCTACTTAGGTATATGCCCATACATATACCTAAGTTATCAAGTAAACCCATCTCAATCATGATGAAAACACAGAGTCCAACTCAAAGCCCAAAACTCCACTGTTCCACAAAGGAAGGAAAACCACGAAGGCAAGTACCACACAGGTACGCCACACAAAAGAATACTACCATGGTATTACCACAAAGGAAAGTACCACACAAGTACGAGCTCAGCTCACACCAGGTATAACTTAAGTACAGAAGTAGAGATGATTAGATGTAACCACTGAATCATCTTACTCTGTTAAGAGGCTGACCCACACAGGATCGCTCGGTGCTGACCCACACAGGATCGCTCGGTGCTGACCCACACAGGATCGCTCGGTGCTGACCCACACAGGATCGCTAGGTGCTGACCCACACAGGATCGCTCGGTGCTGACCCACACAGGATCGTTCGGTGCTGACCCACACATGATCGCTCGGTGCTAACCCACACAGGATCGCTCTTCATTCTTCACGTTACAGCCAACTACAAGGTTCCCGCACTATGCTCGCTTGTCTTCGGGAGGGTCCGCTCCACAAGCCACTGGTCGATACTCCAACTGCCACAAAGTCTCACGAACAAGTATCTCAAAGGACCGCCACGTTATAGGGGTCTCAACGCAACAAACGACGCATCAATCAGACGCCCGATCTGTAAGTTATTAGCCTTTTAGTCTCGATGGCCCGGTTGGATTCGTGCTCGATCCAACCCGACCGTACTCCAACTTTATCTAAATCTCAAGTGGGGTATACCAAACGGACCGTCTCGCTCCAAGGTTTCCAGCGTTGCTGACGGTTCGTCAAACGGACGCCCGGTGCCAAAGATATGATCAAATGAGCGTATAGGGTCGAAATTGACCCGGGTCTGGTCCGGCCCGGTCGGACCAACCCGGCCCAGGTTGACACGGTTCGGATCAACCCGACCTGACTCGCTGGGTCTGGCCCGGCCCGTTAGGCGGCCCAGACCCAGCCTGGCCCGCTGGGTTCGGCCCGACCCGCGCTGGGCGACCCGACCCGCTGGGCGGTCCGGTAGGCCGCGAGGGCCCAAGAGGCCGCGGAACAGCAAGGTCGTGGGGCGGCTCTATCGCGGGGCAGCTCAGACGCGGATGGTGCGATGCCGCGGGGCGACGGAGGCTGCCGGCGGCGGTGGTGCAGACCGCCGTTCTCGTGCCCCACCGTGGTTGGTCACCATCCTCCTTCATCGCGAAGAACACCACAAATAGAGAAGAACGGTGGAGGGGACGTGCCGTGTTTGTTTGACCCGCACCCTCAGCGTTAGGGCGGTAACAAGCGGCTCAACAAAAACATGATTCAAGAACGAGGATTTTAACAGAGGAAATTCATGTATTCAATAACAACCCCTACCTCGTTCGTTTGATTCGTTGAAGATTGTCCACGGGGAAAGAGACAATGTCGTTGGGAATAGACGTACGTTGGTGACGTCGGCTCGTTGACGTTGAGGACGTTCCGCGTCAACGAATGTCCCGAGGAAGAAGTCGGAGTCGAAGTCGGCGTTCTTCGTTGGCGTTCTTCGTTGGAGAGCTTTCTCCCAGGGCTCCTTCCTTTGCCAACGATTAATTTCCCCCAACCCACCAAAAAGAAAAGGGTAGCCAATATAATAAAATATGTTGGCATAATTTCAAATTGGAATTATTAATTAATTGAGTTGGTGTATTAATTAAAAGAGGGGGCATAATTAATCAAGGGGAAGTTCAAGAGAACTCCCCCCATTTAAGTGGGAGGTTCAAAGGGGTTTTAATCTCGGGTGGTCCCCACCACCATAACCTCTCATGGGAGGTTTTATGTTCGGTGGTCCCCACCTCCACAACCTCAAGGGGAGGTTTAATTCTGGTGCTCCCCACCTCTCAACATCCACAAAGAGTTTCAAATAAAAATAAAAATAGAAGTTACACAATTTTATTTTTATTTTATTTTTTCACGAATATGGGAAAAGCTAACTTCCACCCTCGACCTACTGCGGTCGAGGTGAAGGTTTTCTTAAGCGAATATCGGCGCTGCGAGTTCAACAGTGCTCTCAGATTTCAATTCCGAGCACCAGTTCAAAAGTTAGAAAATCTCGCTCGCACGTTTACTGAATATACCCGAAATAAAGTTCAGAAATTCATTCCGGGCACTTCGAGCCTCGGAATCACATGCCGTCAATTTTCGCGTACTCATAAAAATTTCATATATTTAAAAAAAAATTACATGGAAATTCTGGGTCTTTACAAAAGGGGTATAAATAGAAGTACGAGGTGGACTATGAAGAAGCCTTTGCTCATGTTGCTCGCCTTGACACCGTGAGGATGATTATCTCCCTTCCTGTCCATCACAGTTGGATGATCTACCAACTGGATGTGAAGTCTGCGTTCCTGAATGGAATTCTAGAAGAAGAGGTCTATGTTGACCAGCCTAAAGGCTTTGTTATGCAAGGGGAGGAAGACAAGATGTATCGACCGAAGAAACCTCTATATGGGTTGAAGCAAGCTCCACGTGCTTGGAATGCACGTATCGACAACTATCTTCATGAGAACGGCTTCGCCAATTGTTTATATGTGCATGCAGTTTACATAAAAAAGAATACTGGCGGCGATATACTTAGAGCGTGCTTGTATGTTGATGATTTGTTGTTTATAGGGAACAGTCGACCGATGTTCGATGAATTCAAGAGGGCCATGTTCAAAGACTTCGAGATGACTGATGGAAGTCTTGTGTCCTTTTTTCTAGGCATTGAAGTAAAACAACAACATGACGACATCTATATATCTCAGAAGAAGTATGTCAAAGAGTTGCTTGAAAAATTCAAGATGGCCAATTGCAATGCTGTAAACACACCAGTAACAACGAGCTTAAAACTGACAAAAGATGGAGAAGTAAAAAGCGTTGACTCGACTTGTTCAAGAGTTTGATTGGAAGACTAAGATACCTCACAATCACAAGGCCATATATTGTCTACAGTGTTGGACTTTTAAGCAAGTACATGAAAGCGCCAAAAGAGTCACACTGACTAGCCGCAAAAAGAATCCTTAGGTACGTCAAAGGAACAATGGATTTTGGTCTTTTATATCCATACAGTGACGAAGCAAAGCTATATGAATACTCAGACAGTGATTGGTAAGGTGACCAAGATGAAAGAAAAAGCACCACTGGGTATGTATTTTTTCTTGGAACGACTGATTTCACATGGAATTCAAGGAAGCAGAGTGTGGTCGCCCTATCCACATGTGAAGCAGAGTACGTGGCAGCGTCGTCCACTGTTTGTGAAGGAATTTGGTTAAGAAATCTGTTGAAGGAGTTGAAACATTTGTAGGATGGATCCACAGTCATATATGTGAATAATAAGTCAGTTACTGAACTAGTCAAAAATCCGGCGTAGCATGACAGAAGCAAACACATTGATACATGATTCCATTTTCTGAGAGATCATGTGAAGCAGAAAACAATAAAATTAGAGTATTTCCATACTACAGAATAGGTGGCTGATATTTTCACAAAGACATTATCAACAGATGCATTCAAAAAACTAAGAACAATGCTCGGACTGAAGTCGGTTTTGGTTTGAAGGGGAGTGTTGGAAATTACAAAAATAAATAAATGTCGTCGGTTAGGTTCCGCGTCTTCCCATGCGACTCCATTTCTCCATGCTGTTCTTTCCCATGCATTTTCTCTCTCCCTCAAATCATCCATTTAATTCTTATGCAAGCATTAATATTTTTGCTTTGTTTTTTGTTCCTTCATTTAATGCCATTTTGGTATCCTTTCATTTTTGGGGAATAGCCTATAAATAAGGTGAATGTAGTCCGTTGAAAGCACGTGAAATATATGCTTGAAAGCTTTGGTTGTGTTCCATTTTTCTTCTTATTTTCTGGCTTGTATAGCCAACAAACACCAATTAATAAGACCGTGGAGTCCTTCAATGGTGAATTGCTTCATATTTCTATTTATAACAATGGTATTACATTAGTTATAGAATAAGGTTATGGAGAAGAAGAAGAAGAATACATAAGAAACAAAAAATGAAGATGAAGAAGATGACTCTCCGAAGGTGCTGCTTGAAGCCATGGTCGAGGTCTCCCATACAGTCGAACTGTAGCCAAATGAAAATAATAGGGGCAATGACACTTGGGGACCAAAACGGGTCTTTAATTACAGTTAAGGACCTCCTCCATTTTAGATCAAACTAAAATTTAATTTCAATTTAAAATTCATAATCTTTTTGGTCCTTTGTTGACATTTTCTCATTTTTTGGTCCAAAACTAGAATTAACTTCCTGTTTTGGTCTTGGATCATCATTTTACCAACATAATATCCAGGACGTCCTCCCCACAAGCTTTCCCCAGCAATTAATACCCCTCCCTATTTCCAATCGCCCCTACCCACTGTCTATAGGAAAAGACCACACTGCCCTTTGCAGGTATTTATCACTCCTACATGTAACAAAACCACCATGATGGAGACTTTCTTCTTGCTAACTTCACTGGCCTGCACAACCAACCCACCTTCATATCAGTATGCCTTTGTAAATAGAGGTTTCTAATTTTTTCTGCTGTGTTGATTAAGTGTTAATCGATCCTTAGAAATCCATCAACTATATCATGCCATGATAGTAAAAATTTGACATATGAGTAATTTGGTAAACTTGATTGAACTTGTGATATCAATTAAGAATTGTATGCCCAGTCTTGTGACATGACAAATGAGGCGATGGTTTAGTGAAGAATATTAGGACTATGAAGCATCACAAGCACATCACCCTTGATCACCACTGAACAACATATGGTAAAAATCATGATTAGTGGTTTTTTCCCACTTTGTTTTCTTCTTATTATCAATGAGGCACAATGATAGATGATAAATCTATTTCTAATTTTGACGATGAGTGGTACTTTTGAATCCGAGCATCAAGAGTAAGAAGATGTCAAAGAATCCAATCAGGAGGAAGATGGTTACCTAGTGTGGTGGTGAGAGCAATGAAAAAAAATACTTGGTCCCGAGGCCAGCTAAAAGATAAGTAGAAAGTTCAATTTATATAATTGTTTTTCAAGCAACTACCAGTGTCTATCAGAATCTTTGCTTTATGATAGTATTCTTTGATAGAGTCATAATTCTTTTTGGGAGTGCCAAGTTGGCATTGAAAATGAACGATTCATGCTTGAGATGAGCCTATGAACATTTTTTAAAGGCTTCTGGGTTTTTCATGAGGTGGAATATTCAACCATTTGATTAATGAGTGACTCACTTAAGGAAGAAACGATGGCATGATTAATTGATCTTGTTTGAACCATTGAAGATAAACTAGATTGAGATCAATTAAATGGGATAAAATGAAGGATGGAGGTAAGTTCTTGTCATCAAGGTTTTGGTCCTTGAGATATGGTATCAATTGGATTTTCCCACTGCGGCAACTATTATAATTAAGCTTGATGTGGAAGTGAGATGATGATGTTGCTCGAGGAGGAAAAACTTACAGGTAGTGTGTAAATACTTGCAATTGGTGGTGTAGTGCTATTTTCATTAGTGGTTGTTGAAGTTCCCAAGGCAAATGAGAAGTAACTCTCTATAGCTTTGATACCATAAGGGAGCATGAGAGGATTGAAATTCACCGAGCTAAAAATATTTCTTTGTTATGGAGTAAATAATTACAAGAGGAATTGAAAAAGATGAAAGTTTCCCTCTTAACAGAATAATAAGATTTTTTTTTTCACATGGGTATGTGGGTATTCCCTTGCATTCACTTCATTGTCACCAACTTGGTGGTTGAGTTTTATGGTTGGGATAGATTCATACCGTGCATTGTTAGGTTGGAAATCTCATTTTTCACTATTTTATTTTCAATGACTATAACCTAGTGATTATTTTCAGCTATGAATACAATTAAAATTGTTGCATAGCAGCACGAAAGGTGAATTTATTTCAAATTGATTTCCTATATGTACTGGAAAAAACATTGTCCACGGATTTACAATATAGATGATTTTAATGATGTAAAATTCAATATTTTTTGTCTTATAATGTATGTTAATATGTTAAATTGATTTGTTATTCATAAAAATATAATTTAAGATTGTTTAAACTTGGCGCCTCATTTGTTTATTCTTGGCACTGCTTTTGGTACTAGATACCTTTGAAAACCTAAAAGGTTGTGATATCACCCCTTGTGCCAACTTTGTTTTTGATTATTCACTATTTACTTCACCAAAAAAAACCTAGAATTTTCAATTTTATAATTTCATTTTTGTGCCTTTTTTGGATAACATTATTTCTTTCACATTCACTCTTATTTTCATGTTAATGGTTAGGAATCCGTCTTCCTATTCTTTCATTCACGTGAATGCTCTAAAGTCAACAAGTGATGCAGTTGTTGAGAAATTTTTGTCTACGATTCAAAAAACTAGGCTCCTAAATGTAGTTGGTTCTTGCAATCAAAGTAACCTTTATGTTGTTGAAAAAATTACTATGGGTATAAAAGTGTTGTGGCATCGGATGTTTGTGGCGACGAAATAAACACAAACAGAAGAATAAAATGGATCAACACACGAACTTAACGTGGTTCGGCAATGGTGCCTACGTCCATGGGAGAAAGGGGAGTCGTTTCTTTTATTTCTCTCTTCTCTGGATCAATTTGTTGGAGGATCACAACATACCAAATTACACGACATGAGCCTTTTAATTTTATAGAAGGCAAAAACAACATTCAAGGGTGGTTCGCCAATCTTCACCAACCCTTGAGAGGTCTTCCTCCACCGGCTGCTTCAACGTTGGCAGCTTAAATGATGGCTGCTGTGCATCCACTGCGTACAGATGGGTTGGTTGCCACCTTTAGAAAAACTGCTGCCGACAAAACTCTTGTGAAACACATCCTCCACCAATCACTCCCAAAATTGGGTGTGACTTCCACAAATCTTCCTTTCATGACCAATTTGGGGTAGAAATTAGACCTGTAGTCTCCTTGTTGGCGTTGAAAACTTTATCAGCAAATCAAACATGTTTCTTCTCGTCAAATGACGTGTCACTTCCACTATCTTTAATCTATCTTGAGCTGACTACGGTCCCTATCAAATGATACAACCCTTGGGACTCTTTCTCAGTAAGAATCACTGCATCGCCACGTGAGACTTCCAACACTCCACCCGTTATGGAAATCTTGTACCCTTTTGTATCGAGCCTACTTAATGATACCAAGGTTCGTCTCATACTCCGAACGAATTTCACGTCAGCCAGTTTTCGTACTGCTTCATCGGGTGTCTTCAATTTCACTGTCCAGACTCCTCGAACCTCGCATGTTGACCCATCACCAAGTCTCACCGAATCTCACACCTGTTGAAAGTATGAAATGCACCTTTTGTCGTACATATGTGTACCGAGCTCCCCGAATCCAAAACCCATCCATCTTCCTTTGGATTTTGAGCTCGCTCGTTCTTCCTTTTTAAAAATGACATTCCCGCTTCATTTGCCCGTATCTTTTGCAGTAATGACAATGCACTTTTCCCCGTTCAATTCTCCAATTTGTGTGCGGGCTTCCCGTTGTCAGCAAGACATCATCTCCCAATAATTCTATGATATTCACAACCTTATTTTCATTTTTCTCTTTCCTAGCAACGTACCGTTTGCGCTCTTCACAGTCACTTTTATAGTGACCTTTTTTCTTGCATCAGAAACACGTGATTTTGTTAGGATCAAATCCCCTCGATTTTGACCTCCTGACTTTTGATATCGGCTCCCCTCACATTGATCATCTCATATCACCATGATTTGCTTGCCTGAATGTGTCACGGGTCTTCGGAATGCCTCCGAATCTTGAAACGACGTCATCACCTCGTCCAAGTTCAATGTTTCTTTCCCCATGAGCAATGCAGTTACAAGTCCATTAAATGAGCTTGGTATAAATGATAAAAGCAAAAGAGTTTTGTTTTCCTCTTCAACCTTCACATCAAGCCCCAATAATTGTGTCAGAATTTTGTTGAATTCATTGGTGTGATCCAACAAATTTGTTCACTCATCCATTCGCAATTGGTACAATTTCTTCTTTAGGAATAATTTGTTGGTGAGCGACTTCACCATATACCGATGTTCTAACTTCCTCCAGATCTCCTTCGGTGAGATCTCGCTCAACACTGAGTACTTTACGTCGTTCGCCAGACACAGTCGAATTGTGATAACGACCCGCATCTCGAGCTATTTCCAATCATTGTCACTGGTTCTATCGGGCTTTTCTCCGATCACCGGTCTGATCATGCCCTGCTACACTAGAATATACTATGCTTTGCTATAAGCCGAAATTGTTCCGACCATTGAATTTCTCAATATCAAATTTTGGTAGTGCTCCGCCATCAGCCATCGTCGTTGTAATAAAACACGATTACCACTGTCGATATCGAACCCCTTTGAAACCACTTAATGGAGTGCAAATTTTGAAAATCAAACTGTACGGATACGTCCGAAATGATTGAAATAGCTGAAATCGGCTCATGGATCGCTGAAAACAGAGTTTGATTGGCTGAGATATAGCCAAAACAATATCAACGGTCCAGATCGACCGATGATGTGGCACTGATTTGGCTCGCCGGAATAGTAGCCAGAAAACTCGCCGGAAAGCTGCCGCCGGCGTGAACAGTGGCGTCTTCTCGGGCAGGGGGTACCGTAGCATCCGGGGTTTGACCGAAACTTTGACCGGCTCTACCGACTTCGTTTCAGCTCCGTTTTTGACACCGCTTGCGCTGTTGGAATCGTCTCGCTGAGCTTTTCATGGATCTGGGCTCAATTTTTTTTCCGACCAACTTCAATTTTTCGATTACTAGAAAACTTCACTGTAGCATCGCCGTTTTGCTCCACCTGCCTCTAATATCACTTTGTTGTGACAACGAATATTTGCGGCGATGAAATAAACACAAACAAAAGAATAAAATGGATCAACACACGAATTTAATGTGGTTCAACAATAGTGTCTACGTCTACAGGAGAAAGGGGGGCTGTTTCTTTTATTTTTCTTTTCTCCGGATCAATTCGTCGGAGGATCACAACATACTATATTATAGGACATGGGCCTTTTAATTTTATATAAGGCTAAAACAACATTCAAGGGTTGTTCGCCAATCTTCACCAACCTTTGAGAAGTCTTCCTCCATCGGCTGCTTCAACGTTGGCAGCTTCAACGATGGCTGCTGCGCGTCCACTCCGTACAGCTTGGTTGGTTGCCGCCTTCAGAAAAACTGCTGCCGACAAAACTCCCATGAAATACATCCTATGCCAAGCACTCTCAAAATTGGGAGTGACCCCCATAAAAAAGAAATAAACATTTTTTGAGAATTCAGCGTTTGCACTACTCTAGGACATTCTTGTAGTGCAGAGGAGCGATCTTCCGATGATTTGTTTTCTTTGAAGGGAAGCTTGCATACTAGTCCCATTAATAAGTGTCAAATCCATGGGTTAGATTATGTGGTGTTTGTTAAAGGATCAGGACCTCATGCAATTAAGCATGGTTATGATTATGGAAAACCTTTGAAGGTGGTAGTGAGTGGTAAATGTGTAGAGGCAATTCTTCATGGTGATCAGGTAAGCATGTTGTTTTTTTATCCAATAACGGTTTATATGATTTTAAGTTGCTATAATTTTGTTAAGATTGAGTTATTGCTTTTGTTACCAAATTTTCCCTTTGTATTTCATAGCCTTGGTTGTGCTTATTACATATATTTTTTTAATTTTTTTTGCTAGGATTTGTTTTTGTTTTTTATTGAGCCTATGTGCATGTTGTCTCTTTGTTTGCGATAGTGGTTTTTTTTCCTTCATTTGATTATTTCAGTATTATGTTGTTCGGAATACTAACACTTGGATGATTTTTCTATGGCATGTTGAGCCAACCATTATCTTGTAATCTTTGTTTCTGATTCTATGTAATAAAAGTATTCATCCTTTTTGTTTGAGTTAGATTTTCTCGAAAACTGTTTCTTTATGAAGTTGTTTGTGCAGTGTAACTAATTAACATCTATTAGTGTAGTTAGATGAACATGAGGGCCTTTTACTATTTTTTATGATAGTTTATTTGTAGCTTTATGTTCCTGGAGTATTGTCTTGCAGTTCTCATGTCGAAAAAGGTGATGTGGTTGTGGTTTCTGTTGCCGTGGAACAACCCACTCTTGATGGTGGATGGGGTGTCGGTATCACAAAGGGTACTATTTTACCGGGATGTGAGGCAAGAAAGAATATGTGTCACTTATCATTTTTTGGAGAATATCATAATTTATGCTCTCATATCATAATTTCTGCTGTCATATCATATTGATTCGCCATTGTAATCGATGTCATGAATCTCCCCCGGGCGTTGAACCTTAACAATCTCCTGAAAAATGGAGCCGGTATATGTTTATTTTTTATCCTTACTTCTAGACGATTTGTGTATTGTGGCCTAGATTAAGCTGGAAACTTTCCCTTAGGAAACTTAAAATAGACTACAAGTTTAGCTTATGCCCCGTGGATATGGAAATTCTACAATATCATATTGTGATCCTGCAACAGTTTTCAAAACCTTGAAACAATTATGCTTCTATGCCATGATTTCTTACGTGTGCGTACTTTAGGATTTTTCATCCCTATGAAGTTGGGCCCAGAAACACTGCCACACATAGAATGATAAAACTTGGGATGAGTTAATATGAGCTTAGTTAGAACATGCACAATAATATCAGAAATAGCCACACATAACATAACAATGCAGTCAATTAGTTAAATCAACATAGTACATAGATATCATAGGTTAAACAAGGTAAAATGATGCTATGTAGTCTATTTAGTTCCACCTTGTCACCTTCCTGAAGGCTGCAATGTTATTCTCGGTCCAACACTAACTCTATAGCACTTGTTTTGGATTCTATATAGGCTACCTTTACCTAGGACCTCTTTCATCGTGTTACCTGATTTTAGTACATGATTTTTAGGATAGATTTGAATGTCAACCTGTTAGGAATGGGCTGGTGGTTTCTGTTAGGCCCCGACCCCCTATTTTGCATACCAATCATAAAAGGGAAAAATAGGATGGGGATAAGGTGCTGGAGTCGGGCATGATAGTTAGTCAGTTTCTCTTCCAACTGATTAACCCCAACTATAAATTGTTGATTGGGTGGTCTGGGGAAGGACACTTTGCATTTTATTTGAGAGGAATCCATACTAGAGCAGAGTTTTGGGAGAGGTGTGTAATAAATGGTCCATCAAATTAATTAATAATGTAATAAATTATTGTAGAATATAATAAATGGTCCAACAATTAATATGGTACGTTATTAATAAATGGTCCATCAATAAATACGGTACGTTATCATAAATATGATAATTTATTACACATGTATTTAATGTATTAAATTTAGTTTAAATAATTTATTTATTACATTGATGGCAATCAATCTCCATTAATACTCCTTGTCGACAGAGTAAATTGTGGTGGGTTCTTGATGGTAGAACCCCCTATAAATATAAGCCCCTGCACTCGGCGGATTAAGGAAACATACACCATCTATATCCCCGTGCAGAGTGTAGAAGGCATTCAGGTTTTAATTCAATCGTTTCCTGTTTTTACAATGGCTGGAGGTAAGTAACATGTTTCGTTTATTAAAGAAATTTTTCCGATCCTAGAATTATATATTCTTTAAAATTTCTAACATTTGGTATCAGAGCGAGGTTATACCTCTGTCTTGTAAAAGAACTTCTTACACTCTGTTTTATCAAAAGCTCATATTTTTGAATTTCGAAATGACAGATTTCTTTGTCTACAGTCATCCTCTTAATTTCTTCATTTTCGATTATTAAAGATGTTTTACACATCCTTAATTCATTAGTCGTGATTTTTTGTAAATTTTATTAAAATTGGGTTTTTCCACAACATTCCTAATTAAATAAAATTTACATATTCAGTAAAATCGCATTAAAATGTACATGCACTTGTTGCAATTTCAGTAATCAAAGATATTTATATATCTTTATTTTCATTAGATGAAATATTAAATTTAATTTTCACAATTTGCCCACATGTATTATAAATATTAAAAAATTTAATATTTTGTCATATGGTTTGTTGAATTATCAAATTATAATTCAATAATTTAGGAATTAAACTATCAATTGATAATTCTGTGATTTTTGTAAATTTTATTAAAAATTGGGTTTTGCCACAACATTTCTGATTTAAATAAAAATTACATATTCATTAAATCACATTAAATGTTATATGAAAAATATAATAAATTTTATCCCATAGGAATTTTTATTATATTTTTAGATGAAATATTAAATTTAATTTTCATAATTTGTCCACAGGTATTATAAAAATTAAAATTTTAATATTTTGTCATATGGTTTGTTGGATTATCAAATTATAATTCAATTAATGAATTAAAATATTACTTGATAATTCTTGATTGATTTCATGAAACTATTAAATTAAAATTTCGCCCACAGACAATTTTATATTTTTTAGACTCATGTTGACATAATTTACTATGTAAATTATGTAATTCAGACTAAAAAGCATGTATTCAATTTGCAGTTATGCCGTCAGGATTTTCTGATATTCATCGTGACATTCCTAAATTAAAGGGTGACAACTATAAAATTTGGAAAGAGAATTCTTCTTCATCTGGGATGGATGGACATTGATTATGCTTTTCGAAAAGACGAACCGCATGCAGTTAATAATGATAGCACACTAGATGATATATCACTTTATGAACATTGGGAGCAGTTAACGGTCTTAGTACGATGTTCATAAAAACTAAACTATGTGCTAGCATTTGCGGTTCAGTCGATAGGCATAATAATGTTCGTAACTTGCTAAAAGCTATAGATGACCAGTTCATCTCTTCAGATAAAGCATTAGCAAGCACATTAATAATGAAGTTCTCATCTATGAGACTCACCACCATGAAAGGTGTGCGCGAGCACATCATGCAGGTGAGGGATATTGCGGCTCAACTTAAGAATCTTGAGGTTGATATATCCGAGCCGTTTCTAGTGTATTATATTCTCAACACTCTGCCACATCAATATGGGCCATTTAAAATCTCTTATAACACACATAAAGATAAATGGTCAATTAATGAATTAATGACTATGTGTGTTCAAGAGGAGGAAAGGCTTGTGGTGGAAATGGGAGAAACCAATATGCTGGAAATGCACCAGAAACATAAGGGTCATAAATTTCAAGCCAATAAAAAGGGGAAAGAGAAATTGCTTCCTCAACCTAATATTAAGAAGGAAGTCATTTGTTTTTTCTGCAAAGGAAAAGGACATGTAAAGAAAAGTTGTCCTAAATTTCAGAAATGACTTGAAAAGAAAGGCATTTCAATCTCATTAGTTTGTTATGAATCAAATATGGTTGATACAATTTATAACACTTGGTGGATTGATTTTGGTTCTACAATCCATATTGTGAATACCTTGCAGGGTATGAAAAACCTAAGGAAACCAGTGGACAGTGAGCTTGGCGTGTATTCAAGAAACAAGATGCGCTCACATGTGGAAGCCGTGGGGACATGCACTTTAGTGTTATCCACTGGGTTTACTTTGCTTTTGGAAAATACATTTTATCTTCCAAGTTTCTCCAGAAACTTGATTTCAGTTTCAAAACTTGTACCGTTGGGTTTTACATTCAGTTTTTGTGAAACTAATTTTTCCTTGATATATGGAAATGACGTCGTTGGATGTGGTACATTAAAGGATAGACTTTTCTCCATTGATTTGCAAAGAAAAATTGATAATGATAACATGTATGTTCATACTGACATTAAAAGAAGTGTTATAAATGAAAAATCTTGTAAGTTATGGCACCAGAGATTAGGTCATATCTCAAAAGAAAGGATTCAAAGATTAGTTAAGAATGGGGTACTTAGTACTCTTGATTTCACTGATTTTGAAACCTGTGTGGATTGCATTAAGGGAAAGCAAACCAATAAATCAAAGAAAGGTGCAAATAGAAGTTCATCCATATTAGAAATAATACATACAGACATATGTAGCTCAGATATGGATTTACATAATCATAAATGGATTTACATAATCATAAATTCTTCATTTCATTCATTGACGACTATTCACGATATATTTATCTCTATTTACTTCACAATAAAAATGAAGCACTTGACGCCTTTAAATTTTTTAAGGCTAAAGCAGAGAAACATGTGGTAAACAAATTAAGATCGTGAGGTCAGATCGAGGTGGAGAATATTATGGGAGATACACCGAGGATGGACAATTTCCTGACCCATTTGCAAGGTTTCTTCAAGAAAATGGAATAGTTGCACAATACACTATGCCAGGTTCACCAGACTAAAATGGTGCAGCTGAAAGAAGAAACCGAACATTAATGCACATGGTACGAAGTATGATTAGTAACTCTAAACTACTGAAATTCTTGTGGACGAATGCACTTAAAACGACATCATACATTTTGAATTGGGTTCTAACAAAGGTAGTTTCAAAAACACCTTTTGAATTGTTTAAGGGTTGGAAACCGGGTTTGCGGCATATACACGTTTGGGGATGTCCTTCAAAAGTGCTTATTTATAATCAACATGAAGATAAGTTGGATCCTAGGACTATTAGTGGCTACTTCATTGGATATGCTGAAAGGTCTAAAGGATATCATTTTTATTGTCCATCATTAAACACTACAATTGTGGAATCAAGAAATGAAAAATTTCTTGAAAATGACCTGATTAGTGGGAGTGATTTTATCAACAAAATTCATGATGAAGACCATTTAGAAGATCAATCCTCTAACTCAGGTGATAGATTGATAATTGTTCACAACAAACATCATTTTTGAACAAATATCATTCCACAAATGGTTGATGATTGTAGAATGAGGAAACCCCCTTGCCTCCTTACCTCAAACTGAGGAGGAGGCGTTCTTTTATAATGACTGATAAACTCCACATCGGACCACAAGTCCGATGTGGGATACAGACTCCAACACTCCCCTTCAAGCTAGGTGTACCTAGCTTGGATAGATAATGAAAAGAAATCAACAAAACAGACGCTAACACTCCCCCTCAAACTGGACATGCCCAGCTTGAAGACAAAACAAGACGAAAACAGAAGAAATCGAAATAATAAAATCGTTGTGGATGCTGCTCCCCCTCAAGATGGTAATGTGATGCCGCTGAAAATGATGGGTCATTGCCAGAAAAGTGTGGGGCCGGACAACAGAGCGCCGGGAAATCCACACTGGCGGGTCGGTCGTCAGAGCGTCGAGAAAATCCGCACTACAGGCCGGTCGTCAGAGCGCCGGTAAAACCGTAAAGTCGCGCCGATCGTCAAAGCGCCGAGAAATCCGCTCGGGAGGGCCGGTCGTCAAAGTGCTGAGAAAGCCGCAATGGCGGTGCCGGTCGTCGAAGCGCCGGGAAATCCGCAGGAGGAGGTCGGCGATTGAATGCGGTGATTCCGCAGGAGGCAGGAGGAGGAGGCAGCGCTGGGGAGGAGTCGCGACGGAGGGTCGCGCTAGGGAGGAGCCGCTGGGAAGAGAGAGGCTGGACGAAGATGGGCCGACGCGAGGGATCCGCCGGGAAGGGAGTAGCTGGACGGAGCAGGCGCAGCTGGCCGTCGGGATCGCGACGGGAGGTGAGGGCTGGGAGCCGCGGGACGCGAGCCGCAGGAAGGAGCCGTCGGGGAAGGGAGGTCCGCCGTCGGGGAAGGGAGGTCCGCCGGGAAACAGCACAGGGAGGAGCACCGCCGGACAAAGCCGGAGCAGGGAGGCTGCGTAGGGCGGAGTAGGCCGAGCGTCGCGCGCTGGGAGGGCGGGGCTGTCGCGCTGGGATGAATCCCAGCTCGGGATCGCCGGGGGGAACCGGGAGCCGCGTCAGGCAGGAGGGCCGCCGGGAGGATCGCGCGCCGTGTGGGAGCAGGAGGGGCGACGTCGGGGAGAAACGCCGCAGGAGGAGCGGCTGGATTCCGGCACACAGGGGAAGCGCGTAGTGAGGGCGGAGCCTGGCGAAGCAGGGAGTCCGCAGGGATCGCGACGGGAGGGATCCGCCGGGAAGGGAGCCGATCCGCCGGGAGCCGCGCAAGCAGGCGGGACGCGGGAGAGATCCGCGCAGGAGAGGGGACGCCGTCGACGGGAGCAGCGGAGCATTGCCGGACGAAGCACAGGGAACCGCCGGGATGGGTCGTCGGGCCGGCGCGAGGGAAGCCGGGGCTGTCGCGCAGGGAGCCGCGCAAGGAGAGGGGACGCCGTTCGAGGGAGAGAGGGCCGCCACGCGCAGGAGGAAGTTCCGCCGGGAGGGAGAGCCGCTTAGGGCAGGAGGGACACGAGGCGGAGGGGCGGCGACAAAAAACCTATGGCCACCGAGGCTGCCGACGATCATCCTTTGGATCAAATAGTTCAAGAATCAAAAACCCTTGAACAATCAGTTGGACCACAAATTCCTCAAGAAAATAATGGTGAAACATTGAGAAGATCCACAAGGATGAGAAAGCCATCAATTCCCAGTGATTATATAGTGTATCTACAAGAATCTGACTATAATATTAGAGCCGAAAATGATCCCGAAACATATTCACATGCCATGAGTTGTGAGGAGTCAAATATGTGGTACGATGTCATGATGGAGGAGTTGAATTCCATGAAGAGTAATGATGTTTGGGACCTTGTTGAGTTGCCTTTTGGTGTAAAACCTATTGGATGTAAATGAGTTTTTAAAACCAAGAAGAATTCATTAGGCAACGTTGAAAGATACAAGGCCCGACTAGTTGGTAAAGGGTTCACTCAAAAGGAAGGGATTGATTATACTGACACTTTTTCACCATTATCCAAAAAGGATTCCTTACGCATCATATTGGCATCAGTAGCTCATTTTGATTTTGAATTACAACAAATGGATGTGAAAACTGCTTTTCTAAATGGTAATCTAGATGCGGAGGTTTATATGAAACAACCTGAAAGATTCCTCTCTAGTAATGGTGAGAATTTGGTGTGTAAGCTCAAAAGGTCTATCTATGGTTTAAAACAAGCATCCCGAAAATGGTATTTATGATTTCATGATGTAATTACTTCATTTGGTTTCGAATAGAACATTATGGATCAATGTATATACTAGAAGGTCAGTGGGAGTAAAATATGTTTTCTTGTTTTATATGTAGATGTAGAGGGTGAATTCCCCTTACCTCAATGTGAGGTGGGGATACTCTTTTATAGAGAAGTAAATCTAATTACAAGGTGGGTAAGTCCGATGTGGGACTCAGAAATACCCATTTAACCTTAAATGTGGTCCAACACTCCCCCTCAAGCTGGACATGCCCAGATTGGATAGAGTCTCACAAAGAAACAAAGACAACAAAGACAACAAAGACACATGACCATCTCATACTCCCCCTCAAGCTGGGCTAGGGAGGCTGTGAATACCCAGTCTGGTAGTGAGAGACTCAAGGCGAGCTCCTGGAAGACCTTTGGTGAAGAGATCGGCAAGCTGATCGGCCGTCGGGATATGGCTGAAGCCGATCTGGTGCTGCTCCAGATGGTGGCGGAGAAAGTGACAGTCCACCTCGATATGCTTCGTCCGTTCATGGAAGACGGGATTCAAGGCAATCTTTGTGGCGGCCTGATTGTCACACCAGATATGAGCAGGAGTCGATGCGGGGAAACCGAGCTCATGGAGGAGATGACGAAGCCAGAGGATCTCAGTAGTGACGGTGGCCATGGCTCGATACTCGGCCTCGACACTCGATCGGGAGACGAAAGTCTGCTTCTTGCTGCGCCAAGAGATGAGATTGCCGGCGAAGAACACGGCGAAACCCGAAGTAGACTTGCGGGTAGCGAGGCAGCCGACATAGTTCGCATCACAGAAGGCCTCAACATCCATGTGAGCATGATGTGAGTACTGAAGGCCACGGGCAGGGTCTTTCTTGATGTATTTGGCAATGCGAAAGACAACATCCCACTGAGATCTGGTGGGATGCTCCATGAACTGGCTGACTTTGCCAACGGCACAAGTAATGTCGGGACGCGTCATGGTGAGGTAGTTGAGTTTACCGACCAGGCGTCGATAGCTCTCGGGATGAGGAAATGGTTCCGAGTCGGAATGAAGGGAGCGTTCCCCAGGCTCAAGTGGAGTGTCCACGGCGGTGGCTGTGCTCAACCCGGCATCCTGCAAGATATCAAGAGCATACTTGCGCTGGCAGAGAGAAATAGTGTCCGCAGTTCGGGAGACCTTGATGCCAAGGAAGTAAGTGAGGGGACCAAGATCCTTGGTGTGAAAGTGCTGGTGAAGATGCGCCTTGAGGCTGGCGAGGCCTCTGGAGTCGCTCCCTGTGATGATGATGTCATCAACATAAACCACAAGCAAGATACAGCCATGTGCCGTCGTACGGAAGAAGACCGTGTGATCTTTCATACTGCGAGAGAGGCCAAAGGCTGTGACGACCGTGCTGAAGCGGCCAAACCAAGCCCGAAGAGACTGCTTGAGGCCGTAGAGGGAGCGACGGAGACGACAGACATGGCGGTCGGCACCAGAGGCAGAGAAACCAGGAGGCTGCTGGAGGTAGACTTCTTCATCAAGAAAGCCATGGAGAAAATCATTTTTAACATCCAGTTGATGAAGCGGCTAGTGATGATAAGCAACCAGCGAAAGGAAAAGGCGGACATAGGCCATCTTTGCGACTGGAGAGAAGGTCTCAAAGTTGTCGATGCCATATGTCTGAGCAAACCCCTTGGCGACAAGCCGGGCTTTGAGGCGGCAAAGAGAGCCATCGGGATTGAGACGGATCGTGAAAATCCATTTACAGCCGACCGCTTGTTTGCCCGCCGGAAGTGGAACAAGATCCCATGTATGGTTGTCATCCAGAGCCTGCAATTCATCTCTCATGGCGGCTAGCCACCCGGGGTGAGATTTTGCCTCACCAACTGTCCGAGGAATTGACACGGTCTCCAGCGGTGACAGACCCCTGTATGAAGATACAAAGAGAGGAGTAGTTTGACACAAGCGAGTACCTTTCCGGAGCGCAATCGGCACGTCCTCGGGAGCTGTGACAGGAGCATCGGACGAAGCAGGAACAAGGTGGTCCTCGGCCGGGATGGGAGGTACAGCGGAAGGACGACGGGAGTAGGTCTGGCCAAAGAGATGATCGGGCGGGGAAGACACCAGAGGCGGGTGAACGAAGAGCAGAAGACAGTCATCGATGGTAGTATCGGGAGAAGGAGAGGGGAGAGTGAAAGGAGAGGTCTCTACAAACGATACGTCGGCAGAGGTGATATACCGGCAGAGGTCTGGAGAGAAGCATCGGTACCCGCGCTGAGTGCGGGAACATCCAAGAAAAATACAGCGAAGGGATTTGGGAGAAAGTTTGGAGAGATTGGGGCGAGTGTCCCGGACATAACAGAGACATCCGAAGACGCGGAGGGGAAGGGAGTGAGGAGAACTAGAGGGGAACAAGGTATGAAAGGGAGTCTCCCCCTGAAGAATGGAGGAGGGAAGACGATTCAGAAGGTAAGTAGCAGTGAGGATGACATCCCCCCAGAAGAGAAGAGGTACCTGACGGTGGAAGAGGAGGGCACGAGCGGTTTTCAAAATATGCCGGTGTTTCCGCTCGGCCACCCCATTTTGCTGAGGGGTATCAGGACAGGAGGTCTGGTGGATGATGCCGTGGGTTCGCAGAAACTGCTGAAAGTGAGTGGATAAGTATTCCCGCCCATTGTTAGATCGGAGACATTTGACAGAGATAGAAAATTGTGTTTGGATCTCATGGAAAAAGGTCTGAAAGGTGGAGAGAACCTCCGTCCGATCTCGAAAAAGATAAAGCCATGTCATCCGGGAATAATCATCAATGAAGGAAATGTAATATTTATACCCAGATTGACTCGAGGTGGCACAGGGACCCCATACATCAGAATGAACCAAATCAAAGGGTTTGGCGGCCCGTGTGTCAACTCGAGGAGGATATGATGTGCGATGATGTTTCGCAAAACGACACAACTCACACTAAAAAGATAAACGGGGACTAATATCGGGGTAGAGTTGATGAAGTGCGGAGGCAGAGGGGTGGCCCAACCGAGAATGGAGGTCTACGGCATGAGCAGGGATAGACGCGCAGGCGATGGAAGGCGGGCCAGCGAACATGTACACCCCATCCCGAAGCTGTCCTCTACCAAGTTCCCGGTTCGTCGTCCGCTCCTGAAACAAAACAGAAGACGAGGAAAAGATAGCAGTGCAATTGAGATCCTTGGTCAGTTTGCTGATGGAAAGTAGGTTAAAAGGACTCTGGGGTACATGAGCCACCGAGGAGAGGTGAAGGGAGGAGGTGAGGGAACAGAAGCCAAAGCCGACTATGGGGAGAGTGGACCCATCAGCAACAGTGATGGCTGAGGATCCACTATAGGGACGGTAGTGGGAGAACATACCTGCATCCCCAGTGAGGTGGTCGGATGCACCCGAGTCAAGCATCCATGCAGGGGAACGATGACTGACAAGGGCAGTGTGACCACCGGAATGGGCAAGAGAAGCTGATGAAGAGCCCGGGATGGAGGTGGTCCGGTAATCGTGAATCAGCTGGATCTCAGCCAGGGAGAGATCCAAAGACGGGGGAAGAGCAGCAGTAGGTGAGGACGCATCACGGAGCGCAGTCTGGCCCTGGCGGGTGTGCGACTCGGGACGACCATGCAGGACCCAGCAACGGTCGACTAGATGGCCGAGCTTGCCGCAGTGCTGGCAGAGGGGGCGAGGTCGGCCGTCTCCACGGCCGCGCCCGCGAGGGCCGGTAGGACGACTACCGCCACGTCCGAGGAGCGCAGTGTGATCAGGGAGGGGGACGGGTGGTGCAAGGGCCCGATGAGCCTTCTGTAGGCGATGATAGACCTGCGAGATATCCAGTGTAGACGGGCTGGCAAGCATCTCAGTGGCCGTCGTGGCGTAGTCCGGTGCGAGGCCATTCAGGAGATTGAATAGGCAGAGCTGGTCCCGCTGAGTCTGCGCTTCGGCCGGAGTTTGAGGAATCGGCCAGAGTTCCTGAAGTTCGTCGCGGAGACCCTTCCATTCCATGAAGTAGGTAGGGAAGGTCCGATCCTGCTGGCGGATATGGGAGAGACGCTGTAGAACGTCAGAGACCCGAGCCAAGTTATTGGTCTCGGAGAACATGACAATCAAGGAGTCCCATATCTCTTTGACGGTGTTGGCAGTCCTGGTGACATCTTTCACGGAGCGGTCCATGGAGTTGACCAGTAAGGCGAAGATTTTGCTGTCCGCCAGCTGCCAAGAGTCGAACTTAGGGTCAGTGATTTCAGGTGGGGGTTTCTCAAGATGAGAATGAAGTCCCATGCCGCGGAGGGACATCAAGACCGTCTTCCGCCAGACGGAGAAATTAGTGGCATCCAGCCGGTCATCGACAAGCCGGGAGGAGGCCGTGATCAGGGACGGCAGAACGGAGGACGCGTCCATGGAGGGTGGGTGCTGGACCCGTTCGCCGGGAGTCGGGCGGGGGAAGGGAGGCGGCCCGGAGATGCTGTCGGAGGGAGCAGCGACAGGGGGTCGCGCTCAGGATGGTGCGGCTGGGCAGGGGCGGCGCGGGAGATAGGGCGCGGGTTCTGGGCAGGAGCGCCGCGGGGCCGAGGGCAGGGCTGGACCTGGGCACGCCGGGCGCCGGAAGCCAGGGCCGGGAGCAACGCCGGGAGAGGGCGCCGGGAGGGGAGCCGCTGGGAGAGGGCAAGGGCGCCGGGGCGAGGGCGAGGGTGCCGGGGCGAAGCCGAGGACGCCAGGGCGAGGCCGAGGTCGAGGCGCCGGGGCGAGGCCGAGGGCGAGGCGCCTGGGCGGGGCGCTGAGGGCGGGGCGCCGGGGCGAGTCGCCGAGGGCGAGGCGTCTGGACGGGGCGCCGAGGGCGGGATGCGCCGGGGCGAGGCCGGCGAGGGCGATGCGTCGGGGCGAGGCGTCGGCGTGGAGGTCGCGCGCCTGGCAGGAGGGCGACGCGGGGAGCCACGGGGGGCGATGCGGGGAGCCAGGACGCTGGGGAGCCGGGAGCCGCGTCAGGCAGGAGGGCTCCCGGGAGGATGGAGGGCCGCCGGGAGGGAGGGCCGCCGGGAGAGAGGGAGGGCCGGGAGGGAGGGCCGCCTGGAGGGAGGGAGGGCCGGGAGGGAGGGAGGGCCGGGAGGGAGGGCTGCCGGGAGAGAAGGGCAGAGCCAGAGGGGGGAGAGAGGCGGGGCCGGTCAGAACCGGGAAACCGCTGGGAGGGAGGGTCGGGAAGATTCCTCTGATACCATGTAGAGGGTGAATTCCCCTTACCTCAATGTGAGGTGGGGATACTCTTTTATAAAGTAAATCTAATTACAAGGTGGGTAAGTCCGATGTGGGACTCAGAAATACCCATTTAACCTTAAATGGGGTCCAACAGTAGATGACATTTTACTTGCCACTAATGATAAGGTTTTTCTACATGAGGTTAAACAGTTTCTCTCCAAAAGTTTTGACATGAAAGATATGGGTGATGCATCATATGTCATTGGCTTAAAGATTCATAGGGATAGGTTGAGAGGCATTCTAGACTTGTCTCAAGAAACCTATATTAATAAAGTCTTAGAGAGATTTCGTATGAAAGACTGTGCAAGTATAGCACCCATTGTTAAGGGTGATAAATTCAGCATGAACCAAAGCCCTAAAAATGATTTTGAACGAGAACAAATGAAATCCATCCCGTTTGCTTCTGCTGTTGGTTGTTTAATGTATGCTCAGGTCTACACAAGGCCTGGCATTGCATTTGTAGTGGGAATGTTGGGGTGATATTAGAGTGATCCGGGTATAGACCACTGGAAGGCCGTGAAGAAGGTATTGAGATACCTCAAAGGCACTAAAGACTACATGCTTATATATAAACAGACTCACAATTTGGAAGTCATCAGTTACTCAGATGAAGACTTTGCCAGTTGTGTTGATTCACGCAAATCAACTTCAGGATATGTCTTTATGATGGTAGGAGGAGTTGTGTCATGGAGAAGTGTCAAACAAACGCTAATAGCGACTTCTACTATGGAAGCTGAGTTCGTTTCATGTTTTGAGGCCACTTCCCATGGTGTATGGCTAAAGAGTTTCATTTCGGGCCTTAAAGTTACAGATTCTATTTCAAGGCCATTGATTATATATTGTGACAATTCGGTTGCTGTCTTTATAGCCCAGAATAACAAAAGTGGGAGTCGAAGTAAGCACATTGACATCAAATACTTAGCCATAAGGGAACGTGTTAAAGATAAAAAGGTGGTCATTTAGCACATCAGCACTGAATTGATGATTGCAGACCCTTTGACTAAAGACATGCCTCCATTTAAATTCAAGGATCATGTAATATGTATGGGATTAAGTTTTACATTGTAAATTTGTTGAATTTTATTTGGTACTCTTTATATCTAAGTATTTCTCTCTTCAGTTTAAGTGTACACATTCATTATTTGAGAAATATTTTTGGAGCTACAGAATAAACCATACGGTTAAGGTTTGTTCATATGGGGAATAAACCATGTGCTTAAGGTTTATTCATTCAGTTATCTAAGGGTACGTAGTATATTGTGATACATGGAAGGGAATACTCGTTATCTAGAGGAATACCGCTATGATCCATATATCATGTTTCCTTTTTAAAGAGGGAGATTGGATTCATTCACATTAATTGGTTTGGACCAAGTGGAAGAATGTAATAAATGGTCCATCAAATTAATTAATAATGTAATAAATTATTGTAGAATATAATAAATGGCCCAACAATTAATATGGTACGTTATTAATAAATGGTCCATCAATAAATACGGTACATTATCATAAATACGATAATTTATTATACATGTATTTAATGTATTAAATTCAGTTTGAATAATTTATTTATTACATTGATGGCAATCAATCTCCATTAATACTCCTTGTCGACAGAGTAAATTGTGGTGGGTTCTTGATGGTAAAACCCCCTATAAATATAAGCCCCTGCACTCGGCGGATTAAGGAAACATACACCATCTACATCCCCGTGGAGAGTGTAGAAGACATTCAGGTTCTAATTCGATCATTTCTTGTTTTTACAATGGCTGAAGGTAAGTAACATGTTTCGTTTATTAAAGAAATTTTTCCGATCCTAGAATTATACCTTCTTTAAAATTTCTAACAAGGTGGTCACTGTGTGGTTTCTTCCACCCGCAGCAAGAAGACTGACCAAGGAGGTGGTCCCTACCTGATACCTAAAGTTGTAACACTTTCTCTTCCCTCTCTACTGTAACCTGTATTACCACTGCACAATATCTAAATATATAGAAAAATTGTTCTCTTCTCTACTTTATCCTATTGTGCGTACCACTGTTAGCTGGATGCCTAATAATTTGGTGTTTTCATTGAGAGATCGACTGCTGAATGCTTTGCGAGTGGGCACTGAGTGTTGATCATTATTAGTCGAATGAGGAGAGATTGGCATGATCTCATCCTATCTTGGATGCAAACTAGAATGAAGAAATGAATTTCCACCATTGAGACAACTCTGGAGAGTTGACAGTGGTGGTTCGAGGAGAATGAGGCGTGTGAACAGAGGGAGTCAGCGCGAAATCAGACGATCAAAGATTTGCATACTAGCATTGAAAAGCTGGTTCATGGATAAACTAAGCTCTAACGCTTGGGGTAAGAAAACATGAAACAAACGAGGAAAGGGTGTTACGCCAGATTCATGATGTGGAGGAGAAAACAATAGAGAGAATCAAGGGGCTCGAACTGCAGGTGGAGTGCGGTTCAGAATCTAAAAAAATAGAGCAAGGCGGCTACAGTGTATCTGAGCTGTAGTAGTAACGGAAAAGATGAGTATTGAAGTAGTCTAAGTGGAAGCCTGGTTTTGAAGGAGGCTATTATGGTTGAAGGAATGGGGAATGCGGCGAAGAGAGTATAGTTACCATTGTTTTTCGGTAAGGGTCCTTTTGGACGGATCATGAAAGAAGAAACTTATTTCCTTCTAATCCAGTTACGGGAAGATATAAAGTTGCTGCAGACTCAGATCAGTCTGGAGAATACAACTCTCTACTAGTTTTTGTCTTGAAAAAATGCTATTCCAAGTTTGAAATGGGAGCAGTTGAATCCAGAGCTTGTGGAAGTTTTGGGAAAGCAATGGAGGGTGGTCCATTGAGGTTTTTAAAGATACTCCAACAGAATGGTTCTATAGTGGAATGATGGATACCAGTTAGACATAGCCTGGAAAACATCTTTATGAAGGTGAATAAGGGTCTTTATGAGGGGGGGGGGGGTGGGTACAGTTGGCTGCAATTGTAAGGGGTCAATGGCTGATGTGAGGCCTTGGGGAAGTTGTTATAAGGGGCGGTGAAATTCTAGAGGGGGCAGCAGGAATATTGGAGTTGGTTCAGCCTTGAGGATTGGGAGAGAGATCCAGGGGACTCCTGAGTATACTATATTACTTCCATACACCTTCATTTCTCTTCTTTTTCGTCCTCCGCCTGTAATTCTGGTTTGTACTATATATATATAAAGGAGCCTTCTCCTGTACATGTTCTTATTAACTGGCCCGACCTGTCAGATACATTCGGAGGGCTAGATAGCATAACTTCCAGATACTCTTGCTGGAGGGATCACTGCTGGAATCATTCAATGAGATGGAGTAATTGAATGACACGGCGACCAGTACTAGACGATGCGTCAAAGTCACATATTCCCTAGATCAGGATTCGTCTGTCGCGTCCCCTTCTCCGACACTGGGGAATTTTGATATGAATTCCTACCATTCTTTTCCTAGTATTAAGATCACGCCTTGATCTTGCCTTCATATAGAGGGTTTACCAGCGGTGAAGATTTCCCCACTAGAGTTTACTGAATCATTGAATCTCCTCGAGCATACTCTGGTGGTAATTTTTAGTCGTCATCAGTTTTCAACACTAGAATTCGATCTACACGTGAATTCAGATTAGGGTCTGAATCACCGAGCAGTAGTGAGTCTCTTAGATTCTCAAAACATGTTTATTCAACTCGCTGATGAGACAAATTTTTCTCTGGCATGGTCTCGTGTTTCTTGAGTTTTTAATTCAATGCATTATTTTCTGTTGAAATGGTTGTTTAATTTATCATCGAACTAGGATCCTTCGACGACTTCCTCTTGGGTTCAATTTCCCCAGCTCTCGTTGTTCCATAATCCATCAATTTTGAAGCTTATAGGTCTGGGGCGCTACCTTTGTTTTGATTTCTATACTTAATCTCTGCAACGTCCTATTATTTCTCGAATTTATGGCGAAGTAGATATCTCTAAAACTTTACCTACTTTCATATGGATTGTAATCTTGCAAGATCTCTAGTACAGACAACCCTTAGTCTATGAACCTAATATTGGCCACTACGTTAAGTTTGTTAAGTGATTTTACCTAGGACATGTTTCAGAAAGATGTCGCAGGAGAGCTGATAGTGGCGAATTTTATAGAGAGCATCCAGAAGTGGATTCTGTACCGTAAGCTCATATGGAAGGCCTGGATCATGAGCCTTCGGGTCCCCAAAACTCTTTAATGTTTCAGGGTCTTTTTACTGACGGGTTTGGTATCACTACACCCCAAACCACTCAAGTTGCTGGTTCTACTTCTGAAGGTGGTAGTACATCATGGAAGAGTGTTGTTCTATAACCTTTTGCGAAGGTGTATACAGCTGGTAATAGCAAGTGCAGGTTGGCGCAAGATGATGGGGAGGAAGAAGCCTCAGTGGTTTGTTTAACCCCAGGTGATGCGATCATTTCTAACAGTTTCATTTACATAGAGGAGGACATGTTAGGAATACAAGGGGTTAGAGAAACGGTACAGGAAAGAGCTAACCTGGAGGGAGGGGAAGTGAATCAATACGCGGGAATTATTCTGCATAATCAGTTTTGACAGCTTGGGAAATATCATAGTGTTGATTTATGCCTCATGAACGCATCCTTTTGCAATTAAATGAATTTCTGTGTATTTGTTTTATTTAGATGCTTTTATACTCTTGCATGGCTTGCATGCCACTATTTATGTGGCTTCTCTTTTACCGCCGGTTTGTATTTCGTTTACCTGGTTTGCATATATCCCGATTATTTGTTTCCTTACCTTTTGGCGTTTTTTTTTGTTCTGGACCATTGATCAATTATGATCCAACGACCCCTGATTGCCCCCTGTGTGTTTTCTCGATCGGCCTTGATCCGTTGCGATGCTGCCGCGCCTATCGTGCTTTGCCATCTGTCCTGTGTGCCGTCTTGACTGTGGTTACGCAAACCGTTGCGTTGATTCAAGCCGTCCACGCGGCTTCCATCCCGCACCTCCGCCTGAACCGTCTGACGCTCCTTTGGCGTTCATTGATTGTGTTGTCCCGTGGGTTCATCTGGCAGCACTGGTTCTCTCTGGTTCTTGGGAGCTCTTGGTGGGCAAAGCGCTGTTCCGGCCTTGCGTAGGAGAAGAAAGGCACAGATCCCGGAGTCTTCAGCCACCCGCACTCCCCTCTGCCACTGTACGTGCCACCTCCTGCAACCAGAGTTCTCCGATGGAGACTCAGTGGGGAATCATCTCAATTCTGGGTATTTGGACGACTGCGCTTCAAGTGGTGACGGTCTTGACATACATTCATTTGTAACCAAGATTCGGTATTTGCTTCTTGGCTCTGTAGCGATTTACCTTTTCTTCGTCATGTATGCTGCTGTATCCAATTTGTGTGCGTGCGTGAGTCCGTCCAGGAGTGGACGAAGCTGACTATGTGACAGGGTTGATCAAGACCACCTAGTTCAGCAAGTCCGGCCTGCTCGGATAGTTTATGCGGTCCTTTATTTTTTCCGCATTCGAGTTTGTTATTTGTTCTTGTTTCCTTTCTTGCTTCTTAATAAAATCGTTACCCTGATGGTGTTATTGCCTTGCACATAGGTCCCCAAAATGGCCGAAGCACATTACATCTATTGTTCTTTACTTTCCACATTTGATGTTTATATTTCCAGTGGCTCTTTTGTGAATCAGTTCTTGATCCGCTTGCTTGCAATCAATTGAGTAATTGAATATATCACATTGTTCACCATTATACGCGATAGTGGGTCTTGAGAATTTAGGGTTTAAAATGTTTAACCCCAACAAGTGGTATCAGAGCCCGTTTGTAACGTTAACATGGATTCAACTAAATTTGATATTGTTAAGTTTGATGGTGAGAACGACTTTCATCTCTGGGGAATTAAAATGACAGCCTTATTAGATCATAATGATCTAATAGATGTCCTTGCCGGCTCTAGGAAGAAGATAACCACTATTGCCCCTGATGGGAAGACTGTTGTTTCCTATGTAGATGTCCCCGAGGAAACCCTTAGGAAAGCATGTAGTCTGATACTTTTATCTTTAGGAGACAAAGTGTTAAGAGAAGTTGCATATGAGTCTTCTGCTGCTGATATATGGTCTAAGTTTGAATCCCTTTACATGACTAAGTCTCTTGTTGGTAGATTGTATAAGAAAATGAGATTTTATACATTCAAAATGTGCCATGGAACTGCAGTCCGGATACACATTGATGAATTTAATAAAATCTTGTTAGATCTAGCCGACATAGATATTAAATTGGATGATGAAGACCACACCATTATATTGTTTACATCATTAGATGATTCATTTAACTCTGTTAAAGACTCTACGATGTATGACAAAGACACATTAACTCTTGAAGAAGTAAAATCTGCTTTGCTCTCTAAAGACCTTCAAAGGAAGGGTAGTATTAAAGTTGAGGCTGAGGGTTTAAATGTTAGGGACATAGGCGAGTATAGGGACAAAGGTGAATCTAGAGGCCGAAGTGAGTCAAGGGGTAGGAGAAAAGACATGGGTCAATCTAAAAAACATATAAGCAAGTCTAAAAGCAAGGTTATAAAATGTTTCCATTGCAAACAACCTGGACATATTAAAAGGAAATACCCTAATAGGAAAGGTGACTATAGTGACAGTAGTAATGACCATTCCATATTTGTTGAACAAGGCTTTGACATTGCTGATGTGTTAAATGTCTCTAACGTAGCCATCTTTGATGAATGGATCCTGGATTCAGGATGCTCATTCCACATGTTTCCTAGGAAGGAGTTCTTTACTGAACCAAGGGAAATCAAATCTAGTGAGGTTTTTCTAGGGAATAACAGGAGCTGCCACATTATGAGAATAAGCTCAATTTCACTTGAGCTTCATGATGGGTTTGTTAAATCTCTTGAGGAAGCTAGGTGGGTACCCAAATTGAAAAGAAACCTAATATCCCTAGGAATCCTTGACTAGAATGGGTATAGCTTCAAGTCTGGATCTAGAAGTCTTAGAGTTGCCTGAGGACCCCTCACAGTTATGAAAGGAACCCTTCACAACAGCCTATTTGTGTTGGATGGTAGGGTTTATAGAAGTCAGTCGAATACCTCTTCAAGTTCAGAACGTGATTCCACCACTTTGTGGCATTGGAGGCTAGGGAACGTTAGTGCCAAGGGTCTAAGTGAACTTAAAAAATAGGACCTTTTAAGTAATGTCACTCCTAGCAGCCTACCTTTATGTGAGGACTGTGTATATGGGAAGTCTAAGAGAGTCAGTTTTAGTAGGTCTGTCTATAAAGCCAATGAACCCCTTGAATGTGTACATTTTGATTTATGGGGTCCTTCTAGGGCCACCTCCCATGGTGGAGACTTATACTTTGTGACTCAAACACAAGTCTAATACCTTTCAGACTTTTAAGAAATGGAGAGATGGAGTAGAGAGTGAGAGCAATAGGAAACTTAAAGCATTAAGGACTGATAATGGTTTGGAGTATCTATCCAATGAATTTGTTGACTTCTGTGAATCTGAGGGAATCAGAAGATACCAGACTGTTGTGGAAACCCCACAACAGATTGGGTTAACAGAAATAATGAATAGGACTGTTCTTGAGAGGGTGAGATGTATGCTGTCCCACTCAAAACTCCCTAGGTCCTTCTGGGCTGAGGCTGCTTCAACAACAGTGTACCTCATTAACCATTTCCCTTCTTCTGCCAACTCATTTAAGACACCTAAAGAACTTTGGAAAGGTTCACCCCCGAGTCTAGCCCATCTTAGGATATTTGGATCCATAGATTATGCTCATACACATAATGATAAGCTAGCTCCTAGGGCTGTTAAGTGTATATTCGTGGGATATCTAGAGAGTGTTAAAGGGTATCGTTTATGGGTAGATAAACCAGGCTTTTAAAAATGTATTGTTAGTCGAGTTGTGGTGTTTCATGAATCCAGTCTGTCCAGCGATAGATAACCTGAACCTGTAACAACTTTTGATGAAGTTGCAGGATCCTCAGGGGTTCTAACACCTTTAGGTGTTGAAGTTCCTTTTGGATTCGGTGATCACTCCCAGTCCATGGCTGGTCCTGTCCTTCCTGCTGCCCAGACCCAAGTTGAATCTGATTCTAGTTCGGATTCTGAACCTGAGACCGCGTAACCTGATGACCTGAGCAACTATCAACTCACTCGGGATAGAGAGAGGAGAGTTATTAGACCTCTAGCCCATTTCAATAAGGCAGACATTGCTGCCTATGCATTTAATATAGCGCATGACCTATTTAATGATGAGCCTCAAACATATAAGCAAGCCATTAAGTCTAACGAAGCCACTAGGTGGATGAGTGCAATGCAAGAGGAGATGGATTCTCTTCTCAAGAACAATACTTGGGTCATTGATCCTAGACCCAATAACTAGAAAGTTATAGGTTCCAAGGAAAGAGAACAATGTAGGAGAAACTAAAATCAAGTATAAAGCCCGAATGGTAGCTAAAATCTTTCTTCAACGTGAAGACATTGATTATAGTGAAATATTATCTCCTGTTGTCAAGTATTCATCTATTAGAATTCTTCTTTCTTTTGCTGTTAAGTTTGATTTGCATGTTGAACAATCATATGTGAAACTGCTTTCTTACATGGTACCTTTGATGAAACGATTTATACGATTTCTCCTGAAGGATTTTGAAAACTGTTCAAACCCAATCATGTTTGTCTTCTTAAGAAGTCCTTGTATGGGCTTAAGCAGTCTTCTAGACAATGGTATAAAAGGTTTGACTCTTTCATGATTGAAAATCAATTTTCTAGAAGCAGATTTGATGCATGTGTATATTATAAAACTATTAAACACGAGTCTGTTTACATGTTATTATATGTAGATGACATGCTTTAAATCTGTAAGAATATGAGGATAATAAATTCTGTTAAGAACCAGTGCCTTTGAAATGGAAGACTTAGGTCAGACAAATCAAATTTTAGGTATGGACATAATTAGGGATAGGAAGACCATAACCTTGTACCTATCCCAATCTGCTTATGTTAGGAAGGTATTAAAGAGATACCTGTTTGAACATATTAAACCCGTGAGTATTCCCTTAAGAAAACATTTTAAACTGTCCTTGAACCAATCCTCTAGGAATGATGATGGAACTACCTTTATGAGTAAGATTCCATATGCCAATGTAGTAGGAAGTCTTATGTATGCCATGATGTGTTCTAGGCCAGATATTGCATTTGATGTTTGTACGTTGAGCAGGTTTATAGGGAAACCTGGTAAGCCTCATTGGCATGCTTTAAAATGGTTGTTAAGGTATGTTTCTATGTTTGATAAACTATGCATTAGATATAGCCTAAATAGTAGTTTTGATGATGATATAGTTGGCTTTGTTGACTCTGATTATGCTGCAAACATTGATACTCACTAGTTATGTTTTTTTGTATATGGAGGACCGGTCTCTTGGAAATGCAATATGCAATCAGTGGTTGCACTTTCCACTACTGAGATAGAGTATATTGCCTTGACAGAAGCTATTAAGGAATCCATTTGACTCAAAGGTTTGCTTTCTGAATTATCATTGTCTGGTGATAGTATAATGGTACACTGTGATAGCTAATTTGCTTTACATTTGTCTAAAAATTATGTATGCCATGGTAGATCAAAGCATATTGACATTAGATTGAATTTTGTTTTTGATATTATAGAATCTGGGAAAGTGAGTGTCACAAAGATACCCACTAATGATAACCCAAGCGATAGTTTGACTATGGTCGTTCCGTTATCTAAATTCATGCATTGCCTTAAACTTATGAATTTGGTCCCAATTCTATAATATAGGTTGCGAGAACATCACCCTAAGACTTCTTTTAATTTTAAGGTGGAGATTTGTTGATTTATGCCTCATGCATGCATCCTTTTTCAATTAAATGAATTTATGTGTATTTGTTTTATTTAGATGCTTTTATACTCTTGCATGGCTTGCATGCCACTGTTTACGTGGCTTCTCTTTTACCGTTGGTTTGTATTTCATTTACCCGGTTTACATATATCCCGGTTATTTGTTTCCTTACCTTTTAGCAGCTCTTGTTCTAGACCATTGATCAATTATGATCTAACAGCCCCTGATTGCCCCCGGTGTATTTTCTCGATCGACCTTGATCCGTTCTGATGTTGTTGCGCCTATCATGCTTTGCCATCTGTCCCGTGCGTTGTCCCGACTATGGTTACGCGAATCATCGCGTTGATCTGAGCCGTCCACGCGACTTCCATCACGTGCCTCCGCCTGAACCGTCAAACGCTCCTCTTGCATTCATTGATTGTGTTGTCCCGTGGGTTCATCGGGTAGGGCTGGTTCTCTCTGGTTCTTGGGAGCTCTCGGTGGGCGAAGCGCTGTTCTGGCCTTTCATAGGAGAAGAAAGGCACAGATCCAGGAGTCTCTGGCCACCCGCACTTCTCTCTGTCGCTGTACGTGCCACCTCCTGCAACTAGAGTTCTTCTTCGGTGGAGACTTAGTGGGGAATTGTCTCGGTTCTAGGTATTTGGACGACTGTGCTTCAAGTGGTAACAGTTCTTGACATACCTTCATTCGTAACCAAGATTCGGTATATGCTTCTTGGCTCTGTAGAGATTTACCTTTTCTTTGTCATGTATGCTGCTGTATCCAACTTGTGGGCATGCGTGAGTCTGTTCAGGAGTGGATGAGGCTGACTCTACGTGACAGGGTTGATCACTGCCACCTAGTTCAGCAAGCCTGACCTCCTTGGATAGTTTCTGTGGTCTTTTATTTTTTCCACATTCAAGTCTGTAATTTGTTCTTGTTTCCTTTCTTGATTCTTAATAAAATCGTTACCATGGTGGTGTTCTCGCAGTGCATGTAGGTCCCCAATGGCTCTTTTGTGAATCAGTTCTTGATCCGCTTGCTTTCAATCAATTGTTTAATTGAATATATCACATTGTTCACCATCATATGCGACAACGGGTCTTGAGAATTTAGGGTTTAAAATGTTTAACCCCAATAACTAGAGAACAAAAATGCGTCAATGTGGATGATGGGTGGACAAAAATTAACTATTGGAAGAAGAGACATGTTGATGAAAGATCCCTACATAACTTAAAAGAAGTCTCATGATAATCCTTGAAAAAGGTATTTAACGGTCTACGTGGATATGTCCAAGAGGCAGACAACTTACATGATGCAATTGAAATAGATGAGGACATCAGAATTGATGTGTTCTACTGATTAGGTTAATGCAAAGGGATAAAGGGGATTATTTTTTTAGGGAGTTTCTATTTTGTCTTGAGGAAGACAATCAGACAACACATGGATTACTCCAACGTACCCAAGTTGAGGATAACCAGATAAAATTCTAAAACCGGAATAGACAACAGTGGGCATAAAGGAATCCAAGATTGAATCTAAAGGTTAGGAGATGATAAAAAATTAGGGTCTAACTTCTTTGAAGGTGGATTTTATAGAAGCCCATGAGGATTTAGTCCAGTAATCTAGCCCCATGGGCCAGGGCTTAGGAGACTATAATTTTGGGCACTACCTTTCCCATAATTTTCTTGAAAAATATGAAAATTGTTAATGACAAGTTTGGTAGGGATGCCTCTAGAGAAATAGCCAGTGCTCAGAAACTGGACTTGAATTTGACTTCGGAGGAGAAAACAAAGGTGCATAAAGAGATCCGTCCTTATAGCCTCAATGATGAGGCAAAATAATGGTTTGATTCACATCTAAATGTTATTATTCTGTAATTAGAGACTGATGATTTCTCTATGGATTACTATCTCACGTGTAAGATCCTGCATTCGTACATGTTGGAAATTCTAGAAGGAATTTGAATTTTTCATTTATCGGATGGGTCCAGTTTTGGAACAAGACCCAAAATGGAATTCCAAGAGTTATAATGATTCAAATTGGTGTTTTGAGATGTGTAATGATGCTCGAGAGGTATCTTGGGAGTTCAGATGATCTTTGGAGGCTTCGAGTTAAATTTCAGAAGTTTTAGAGTTGCCTAGCCAGGGTGCATGATTTGATGTGCATGGTTTAAGAGAAACTGTGTGATACCTTGATGATCAGGGTTTTTTTAGTTCATTTTTGAACTGAGCATGATTAGAGCATGGTTTAGGGTAAACCATGCAAGGAAAAGGGGGAACCGTTGGAGTATGGGACCTGGTGTATGACCTGCACATGGTTTCAGAAAAATCGTGTGTCTTGTTGCAGAGGGTCCAATGCGGTGTTGCACGATTGATGCAAGGTTAGGAAACCATGAGATCAAAGTATGAAAGGGGAGAAGATGTTAGATAGTGGGAGGTGAATGGTTGGCGCACAATTTGTCTAAACATGCAGACTAACCGTTCGAGTCATGGGATGTTTGGTAGTAGGGGTGCACGATTATGGCACAGTTTGGCCAATCGCGATGTCAAACAGTGCGACTGGCTAGAACTTCATTAAAATGGGGATTTTAGAAAAAAACCTCAAATTTTTAGGTCACTCCACCCCCTCTCCCATTTGGTGTGCACGAACCAAGGGTGTTTCCAACCCCTTCCTCCTTCTCCAACCCCTTGATTAGTGGTGTGTTCATTGTGGTGCTTTGGTGTTTTAGGTGAGTTCTTCTCCTCTGGTGAATTCATTTTCTCTTCCTTATTCTTCCTTTTTAATTTTAGAGTTCTTCTGTTTAGGTTTTGTTGACAATTCCACTTGAGCATGGTGGAATCATCTGTTTCACATGAGGATTTTGGTTGGCTTGAGTAAAGATCCTGAGACGATTCCCACACTTCGTTGCATGACATTTCATTAAGGTATGTGACCGTGGTGAATTTTCTTATATTCTATATCAAATTTATTTTTGATTAACCTTGGAAATGGTGTTGCCTCTTAGGTATTTGGCATATTTTGTGGTTGGGATTTTTCCAAGGGTCTTTAGAGAGTGTTTGGTTTTGGTTTTAGTGCGGCGCGATGACCTGGTGTGTTTTTTGAAATTATGCTGAGTTGGGGTTTAATTGATTAATTAATTATATTTTTTATAATCGATGATTTGTTTTTGATTTGTGCAAAGTTAGATTTTCAGTGGCTGAGATGAGAATTTTTGGACGTCAAGGAGTTGGATGAGGCTTGGGAGAGCCTTATCAAGGCCGCTAGACCTTGGAATTATTATAGAAAGCTTCATTGATGAGGTAGATGGTCTAAGAGCTTTACCCATAGTCTTGATAATTTATTTACATGTGTATGTTGTTTGTGGCTTAAAACCCTTGTGTGGTGTGTCTTCTTCTTTGGCTAGAGTAAATGGTTTTGGGCTTTAAATTGATACCTTATACCTTCCACAAATTCCTTTGGATCTATTGGTGTTATAAGACCAAACCTACAGCTTCCCATGGGGTGGGCTGTTTCTTGGAAATGGTAGAATGTGGTTGAAAAGGGTAAGGTAAGTGGGTTATGAACTTAACCCGGTTAATCTCGTTGGTTGTCTTGATTGAATGGTCAACGGATAATTGGTAGGACTTGGGAATGAATGTTTTAAGATATGTTTAAAGGATGAATTGAAATGTTTATATGTGCTAAGATTTTATGAAATACCCAAGATGTTTTTGTAATGGTCTTAACCATGTGCGTTGGGTTTTGACCCTATTTTGTGTTTCAAAGGGGAAAAGATATGTTTTGAAATGGTTCTTATTTTAAAATGATGTGTTTAACTCCAAGTGGTTTATACAAAGGGGTTTTAAAATGGATTTCAAATGTTGATTTGAAATGGGTGTGTGGTTTCCGCTTTTGTGAAATGCCTTGATGGATCCTTAATAATTTTGATGGAAAGGAAGGATTTGGCCTTGTTTTGGTGTTAAAGTCCCATAGGGGACTTAGTAAATAGAAATTGTTAAAAAAGGGTTTATGTGTGAGTTTTGATGTTTTGTAAGGTAAAGACATTGAACCTTAGTGGTTGAGAAATTATGGAATGGTCTAGGTGTCAGGCTGATCCTCCGGACCTTGGGAATTTTTATAGAAATCTTTGTTGATGATGTAGGCGGTCTAAGAGCTTTACCCATAGTCTTGATAATTTATTTACATGTGTATGTGGTTTATGCCTTAAATCCCTTGTGTGGTGTGTTTGATTCCTTGGTTAATGTAAATGATTTTGGGATTTAAATTGATACCTTATACCTTCCACGGATCTCGTTGGTGTTATAAGATCAAACCTATGGCCACCCATGGGGTGGGATGTTTCTTGGAAATGGTAAAACTTGGTTAAAAATGGTAAGGTTAGTAGGTTACAAGGTTAACCTGGTTAAGGTCGTTGTTTGACATGATTGAATGGTTAAAGGATACTTTGTAGGACTTGGGAATGGATGTTTTAGTATATTTTGAAAGGATTAATTGAAATGTTTATATGCGCTAAGCTTTTATGAAAGACCCAAGAGGTTTTTTTAATAGTCCTAACTGTGTGTGTTGGATTTTGACCCAGTTTTTGGTTTCAAAGGGGAAAAGATATGTTTTGAAATGGTTTTTGTTTTAGAATGAGGTGTTGACCTCCATGTGGTTTATAAAAAGGGGTTTTAAAATATATTTCAAATTTTAATTTGAAATGGTTATGTGGTTTCTCCTTTGGTGAAATGCCTTGATGGCTCCTTAATAATTTTGATGGAAAGGAAGGCTTTGGCCCTTTCTTGGCTTTAAAGACTCATAAGGTTCTTGGTAAATGTAAATGGTTAAAAAATGGTTTGTGTGATTTTTGAAGTTTTATAAGGTTAAGACATTGAACCATAATGATTGAGAAATGATGGAATAGTCTAGGTGCCAGACTGATGCTCTAGGCATTAGTAGTAAACTGCATGAGTTTAGGTGTGGGACTGACGCTCAAGGAACGAGCAATATACTATAGAGTTTTGGTGTCAGACGGATGCTCTAGGAGATAATAGTATGCTCCATGATTTAAGTATTAGACTGATGCTTAGGGAACACTGGTTTACCAGATGGAAATGGATTGTGGACTGACACTATGCATCCATGGTTTAAGGTGTTGGACTGATGCTCCAGGAACTATTATTTCAATGTATGAGTAGGCGCTAAACCGATTCTTTGGGCACTATTGATTAAATTTTTGAGTAGATGTTGGATTTAGGCTCCAAGCACTATTGTTATGATGTATGGTTCCAGATGTCGGACATGGTATCCCACATCCGAGTTTTAGAGAACCATATTGATGATTTATGATTTCATGAGTCAGATGATGGATGAGAAGCCATTTTTATCATTCTACAAAGATATTACAAAATTTGGCACTAATTTTAGAGGGTTGAGTTTGGAAGATCGAGCTTATGTTTCCTGATAGAGTGAGTGGACAAGAAGTGAAACAATGTCAGAGGAATTTAAAAGAATTAATGTTTAAGTATCAGATCCTATTTGATGAACTGTGAAGGGTATCTTTGAGCAGGATAATAGACCATTCCATAACTTTTGTGGATGGGGTAGTTCTTGTGTACATCAGACTCTATAAATTGGCTCATTACCTTAAAGATGAGGTTCATAGGTAGGTGGTTGAAATTATAGAAAATGGAATAATACAACATAACAACAACCCTTATACCATCTCAATTATTTTAGTCAAGAAAAATGATGGGGGTTAGAGGATGCATGTAGACTATCATTCATTAAATAAGCTAATAGTTCTTGATCGATTTCAAATTCTAGTTATTGCCGAATTGTTAGATGATTTACATGGGGTAAAGTAATTTTCTAAGACAGATTTGAAGTCTTCGTTTTGTTGGACCCCATTTAAGGTTAAATGGGTATTTCTGTTCTGAGTCCCACATTGGACTTAAACACCATGTAATTAGTTTTACTTCTCTATAAAAGAGGATCCCCACCTCACATTGAGGTAAGGGGAATTCACCCGACTGCATGATATCAGAGGGATTTTTATCCCGAACCCTCCCTCCTCTGCGGCTTCCCGGCGTCCTCCCGGCCCCGCCTCTCTCCCTGCTGCCCTAACCCTTCCCGGCGCCTCTCCAGCCTGCCCTTTTCCGGCGCCTCTCCGGCCCTCCCACCCGGCTGCCCTCCATCCTCCCGGCGGCCCTCCTGCCTGCCGCGGCTCCCGGCTGCCCTCCATCCTCCCGACGCTCCCACCCGGCTGCCCTCCTCTCCACGCCGGCGCTTCGCCCCGGCGCTCCGCCCTCAGCGAATCGCCCCAGCGCCCAGCCCTCGGCGTCCCGGCAGCCGCCTCGCCCTCGGCAACTCACCCCGGAGCCCCACCCTCGGCGCCCCGCTCGACCGCCTTGCCCTCGACGACTCGCCCCGGCGCTTCGCCCTCCGCACCTCGCCCCGGCGTCGCGCCCTCGCGCCCCGCCCTCGGCGACTCGCCCCGGCACTCCGCCCTCAGCGCCTCGCCCCGGCGTCGCGCCCTCGCGCCCCGCCCTCGGCGATTCGCCCCGGCGCTCCGCCCTCAGCGCCTCGCCCCGGCGTCGCGCCCAGCCCTCGGCGCCCCGCCCAGGCGTCTCGCCCTCGGCCTCGCCCCGGCGCCGCGCCCTCGCCCTCCCAGCGGCTCCCTTCCCGCCGCCCTCTCCCGGCGTTGCTCCCGGTCCGGCCTTCCGGCGCCCGGCTTGCCCAGGTCCAGCCCTGCCTTCGGCCCTGCGACGCTCTTGCCCAGAACCCGCGCTCCAGCACTTGCGCCGCCCCTGCCCGACCGCACCATCCTGAGCGCGACCTCCTGTCGCTGCTCCCTCCGGCCGCATCTCCGGACCGCTTCCCTTCCACCGCCCGCCTCCCGGCAAACGGGTCCAGCGCCCGCCCTCCATGGACGCGTCCTCCGTTCTACCGTCCCTCATCACGGCCTCCTCCCGGCTTGTCGATGACCGGCTGGATGCCACTAATTTTTCCGTCTGGCGGAAGACGGTCTTGATGTCCCTCCGCGGCATGGGACTTCATTCTCATCTTGAGAAACCTCCACCTGAACTCACTGACCCTAAGTTCGACTCTTGGCAGCTGGCGGACAGCAAAATCTCCGCCCTACTGGTCAACTCCATGGATCGCTCCGTGAAAGATGTCACCCGGACTGCCAACACCGTCAAAAAGCTCTGGGATTCCTTGATTGTCATGTTCTCCGAGACCAATAACTTGGCTCGGGTCTCTGACGTTCTACAGCGTCTCTCCCAGATCCGCCAGCAGGATCGGCCCTTCCCCACCTACTTCATGGAATGGAAGGGTCTCCGCGATGAACTATAGGAACTCTGGCCGATTCCTCAAACTCCGGCCGAAGCGCAGACTCAGCGGGACCAGCTCTGCCTATTCAATCTCCTGAATGACCTCGCACCGGACTACGCCACGACGGCCACCGAGATGCTTGCCAGCCCGTCTACACTGGGTATCCCGCAGGTCTATCATCGCCTGCAGAAGGCACATCGGGCCCTTGCACCACCCGTCCCCCTCCCCGATCACACTGCGCTCCTCGGACGTGGCGGTGGTCATCCTACCGGCCCTCGCGGGCGCGGCCGTGGGGACGGCCGACCTCGCCCCCTCTGCCAGCATTGCGGCAAGCTCGACCATCTGGTAGACTGTTGCTGGGTCCTGCATGGTCGTCCTGAGTCGCACACCCGCCAGGGCCAGACTGCGCTCCGTGATGCGCCCTCACCTGCTGCTACTCTTCCCTCGTCGTTGGATCTCTCCCTGGCTGTGCTCCAGCTGATTCACGATTACCGGTCCACCTCCATCGCGGGCTCTTCGTCAGCTTCTCTTGCCCATTCCGGTGGTCCCACTGCCTTTGTCAGTCATCGTTCCCCGGCATGGATGCTTGACTCTGGTGCGTCCGACCATCTCACCGGGGATGCAGGTATGCTCTCCCACTACCGTCCCTATGGTGGATCCTCCACCATCACTGTTGCTGATGGGTCCACTCTCCCCATTGCCGGCTTTGGCTCCTGTTCCCTCACCTCCTCCCTTCACCTCTCCTCGGTGGCTCATGTACCCCGGAGTCCTTTTAACCTGCTTTCCATCTGCAAACTGACCAAGGATCTCAATTGCACTGCTCTCTTTTCCTCGTCTTCTGTTTTGTTTCAGGAGCGGACGACGAACCGAGAACTTGGTAGAGGCCAGCTTCGGGATGGGGTGTACATGTTCGTTGGCCCGCCTTCCATCGCCTGCGCGTCTCTCCCTGCTCATGCCGTTGACCTCCATTCCCGGTTGGGCCACCCTTCCGCCTCTGCACTTCATCGACTCTACCCCGATATTAGTCCCCGTTTTTCCTTTCCTTGTGAGTCGTGTCGTTTTGCGAAACATCATTGCACCTCATATCCTCCTCGAGTTGACACACGGGCCGCCAAACCCTTTGATTTGGTTCATTCTGATGTATGGGGTCCCTGTGCTACCTCGAGTCAATCTGGGTATAAATATTACATTTCCTTTATTGATGATTATTCCCGGATGACCTGGCTTTATCTTCTTCGAGATCGGACAGAGGTTCTCTCCACCTTCCAAACATTTTTTCATGAGATCCAAACACAGTTTTCTATCCCTGTCAAATGTCTTCGATCTGACAATGGGCGGGAATACTTATCCACTCACTTTCAGCAGTTTCTGCGGGCCCACGACATCATCCACCAGACCTCTTGTCCTGATACCCCTCAGCAGAATGGGGTGGCCGAGCGGAAACACCGACATATTTTGGAAACCGCTCGTGCCCTCCTCTTCTACCGCCAGGTCCCTCTTCTCTTCTGGGGGGATGCCATCCTCACTGCTACTTACCTTCTGAATCGTCTTCCCTCCTCCATACTTCAGGGGGAGACTCCCTTTCATACCCTGTTCCCCTCTATTCCTCCTCACTCCCTTCCACTCCGCGTCTTCAGATGTCTCTGTTATGTTCGGGACACTCGCCCCAATCGTTCCAAACTTTCTCCCAAATCCCTTCGCTGTATTTTTCTTGGCTATTCCCGCACTCAGCACGGGTACCGATGCTTCTCTCCCGACCTCCGCCGGTATATCACCTCTGCCGATGTATCGTTTGTCGAGACTTCTCCTTTCACTCTCCCCCCTCCTTCTCCCGACACTACCATCGATGACTGCCTTCCGCTCTTCGTTCACCCGCCTCTGGTGTCTCCCCCTCCCGGTCATCTCTTTGGCCAGACCTACTCCCGTCGTTCACCCGCTGTACCTCCCATCCCGACCGAGGACCACCTTGTTCCTGCTTCATCCGATGCTCCTGTCCCAGCTCCCGAGGATGAGCCGATTGCGCTTCGGAAAGGTACTCGCTCCTGTCAGACTACCCCTCTCTTTGTATCTTCCTACAGGGGTCTGTCAGCCCTGGAGACCGTGTCGCTTCCTCGAACAGTCGGTGAAACAAAATCTCACCCCGGGTGGCTTGCCGCCACGAGGGATGAATTGCGGGCTCTGGATGACAACCATACATGGGATCTTGTTCCACTACCGGCGGGCAAACAGGCGGTCGACTGTAAATGGATTTTCACGATCCGTCTCAACCCCGATGGCTCTCTTTGCCGCCTCAAAGCCCGGCTTGTCGCCAAGGGGTTTGCTCAGACATATGACATCGACTACTTTGAGACCTTCTCTCCAGTCGCAAAGATGGCCTCGGTCCGCCTTTTCCTTTCGCTGGCTGCTCATCATCACTGGCCGCTTCATCAACTGGATGTTAAAAATGCTTTTCTCCATGGATTTCTTGATGAAGAAGTCTACCTCCAGCAGCCTCCTGGTTTTTCGGCCTCTGGTGCCGACCGCCATGTCTGCCGTCTCCGTCGCTCCCTCTACGGCCTCAAGCAGTCTCCTCGGGCTTGGTTTGGCCGCTTCAGCACGGTCGTCACAGCCTTTGGCCTCTCTCGCAGTATGAAGGATCACACAATCTTCTTCCGTACGACGGCACATGGCTGTATCTTGCTTGTGGTTTATGTGGATGACATCATCATCACAGGGAGCGACTCCAGAGGCATCGCCAGCCTTAAGGCACATCTTCACCAGCACTTTCACACCAAGGATCTTGGTCCCCTCACTTACTTCCTTGGCATCGAGGTCTCCCGGACTGCGGCCACTATTTCTCTCTGCCAGCACAAGTATGCTCTTGATATCTTGCAGGATGCCTGGTTGAGCACCGCCACCGCCGTGGACACTCCCCTTGAGCCTGGGGAACGCTCCCTTCATTCCGACTCGGAACCCTTTCCTCATCCCGAGAGCTATCGCCGCCTGGTCGGTAAACTCAACTACCTCACCATGACGCGTCCCGACATTGCCTGTGCCGTTGGCAAAGTCAGCCAGTTCATGGAGCATCCCACCAGATCTCAGTGGGATGCTGTCCTTCGCATTGCCAAATACATCAAGAAAGACCCTGCCCGTGGCCTTCAGTACTCCCGTCATACTCACATGGATGTTGAGGCCTTCTGTGATGCGGACTATGCCGGCTGCCTCGCTACCCGCTGGTCTACTTCGGGTTTCGCCGTGTTCTTTGCCGGCAATCTCATCTCTTGGCGCAGCAAGAAGCAGACTGTCGTCTCCCGGTCGAGTGCTGATGCCGAGTATCGAGCCATGGCCACCGTCACTACTGAGATCCTCTGGCTTCGTCATCTCCTCCATGAGCTCGGTTTCCCCGCATCGACTCCTGCTCATATCTAGTGTGACAATCAGGCCGCCACGAAGATTGCATCGAATCCCGTCTTCCATGAACGGACGAAGCATATCGAGGTGGACTGTCACTTCCTCCGCCACCATCTGGAGCAGCACCATATCGGCTTCGACCATATCCCGACGGCCGATCAGCTTGCCGATCTCTTCACCAAAGGTCTTCCAGGAGCTCGCCTTGAGTCTCTCACTACCCGGCTGGGTATTCACAGCCTCCCTGGCCCAGCTTGAGGGGGAGTCTGAGATGGTCCTGTGTCTTTGTTGTCTTTTTCTCTTTGTGGGACTCTATCCAATCTGGGCTTGTCCAGCTTGAGGGGGAGTGTTGGACCCCATTTAAGGTTAAATGGGTATTTCTGTTCTGAGTCCCACATTGGACTTAAACACCATGTAATTAGTTTTACTTCTCTATAAAAGAGGATCCCCACCTCACATTGAGGTAAGGGGAATTCACCCGACCACACGTTTCATCAAGTTAGGATGAGGACTGAAGAAATTTGTAAAACGACATTCAAAACATATGAAGGGAATTAAGAATACATTGTGATGCCTTTTAGGCTCAAGAATGATTCAACTATATTCAAGTTGACTATGAATGTATTTTTTAGTGGATTACTGAGAAAAATTGTGATGATTTTCTCTGATAATATATTAGTTTACAATATGGTTTGAGCTGAAAATCTTAAAATTTTTGAAACCATGTTTAGTATGTTGCGAATAGACTGGACGAAGTCCAACAAAAACATATGTTTCCTCACTTAGTCGAAAATGGAATATTTGGGGCATATAATTTCTAGAGATGGGGTGTCCATGGACCGAAAAAAGATTGAATGTGTCAAGAGTTTTCCTAGGACATAGAATGTGAAAGGGGTGAGTGGTTTCTTGGGAGTCACTAGATACTATAGGAAATTTATTAAAAGGTATGGGAAGGCGGTGATGCCTTTGAATAAATTAACCAACAGTATGGGTTTCTATGGGATACAAGGGTGGAGTTAGAATTTTTAGAATTAATGTAGTGCATGATAACAATACCACTTCCAGCTCTTCCATATTTTTAGAGAACTTTTGTCATTGAGTGCGATGCATTCAGAAGGGGGGTGGGCACGGTGTTAATGCAGCAGGGCTGACACATGGTTTATTACAATATAGTGTTGGATGATGAAAATATTTTGAAGCCTGTCTATGAAAGGAGGTAATGGATTTAGTTTTAGTAGTCAGCCACCGGAAGAAATATTTAATGGGAAAGAATTTCATGGTTTATAAGGATCACATGGCCCATGAACATTTACTCAGGCTAATAATACATTTTGTCAACCAATAGTTCCAATAAGCTAGGTTATTGGGATTAGATTTTTAAGTGATCTATAAGCTTGGAAAGATCTATTAAATAGTGGATTCATTATTAAGATTGGTAGAGGGGGGATTCTCTGTAGACATCGGGGAAAGACTGCTTTATCTAGCTATGTTTGAGCCTTTTTGGATAGAGTTGGTGATATCCAGTGATGATTTGCAGTGGGATGAGAAGCTTAAGAGTATTATTTATGTTGTAAATTAGTAGCCCGATTCAAGATCTAGATACTAGTACCGGGAGGGATTTCCATATCCCAAGAGAAGAATAGTATTTTTTATGAGTTTAGTATTAATTCCAAAGTTCTTGAATTAGTACCATCCATCTGTTATAGGGGGACATGCCGAATATCAAAATAAATATAAAATATTGGCTGTAGATTTGTTTTTGTAAGGGGATGTGATTCACGCTCAAATTTACCCAAGAGGTGAAGGTAGAACGGTCCTTGTAGTCTAGCTTGGGTTATCGAATCCACTGAGACCTAAGAAGATACCTAAGATACACAATGATGCACACAATTTGTTTATACATTTTCATATACTCTACTGAAAAATAAGAACAAGTTTTCATCAATTACCTACTGCTTAGTGGACAAATACTTTGATTTTAGTGATCTTGTTCATTTTTCAGAAGATTTATGGCCAAATGCACAAAACGAAGAACTGAGAAAAAATTTCCAACTATACGGTGTGTACTTATATACAGGCCGTGTACTTTCAAGCTCAGACACGAGTTGGCCAGGACAAGTACATGCCCAAGTAACCAGAAGTTGGGACACGCCGTGTGCCATTGCTATACGCTGTGTATACCGTTCTAGAAGCAGTTGGTGGCCGAGAAGAGTCTACATGCCCATGTGGCTGGCTGAAGGAGACACGTCGTGTGCCATTTCTACACGCCGTGTATGGAGGCGCTACACGCCGTGTACATTCACCTACCAGGCGGTGCTGTGTTCCAAATCAAAGACGGCGTGTTAGGCTGCCTACCAGCGAAGAAAACAGAGACAAAAACACGTTGACAAAAGTACACAACGTGTACTTTTTCCACACACCATGTACTTATTTTTTCTATAAAAGGAGGCCTTGGCCTCCGGACTGAGGGGGTGGTGTGGAGAGAAATTACAGAGGAAAGGTTGAAGGCCCGGAGGATTGACGCTCTGCCGTCGTACTACCACCGTTCTTCCGTCTATCGAAAAATCATTCCATTTTCAATGTTCCAAGCATGATTTCATCAGGTATCAATAGTTTTGTGTTTATCATTTTTAATATGTGTAACTAAACACCCAGTGTGTTGGGGTTGTGGAAGCTGATGAGTTGTAATTTGAATTAAGTTGCTCTGAATGTGTTTGTTTTAATAATCTCTTCTTATTCTTCTTAAATCATTTCATATTATCACTGAAAATTCTGTACCGGACCAAGGGTAGAATTTTCAGGGATTCAAAAGAAGAATAACGACGAATAACTCCATGACCATTGGAAGTATCCGTCGGCTCAAAATGGACTAAGCCAAATAAAGATCTGTTAAACACTAACTATCAGATCAAGGAGTTAGTTTCTTCAGATCTAAATATAAAGTTTACCGGACCAAAGAAACTTTATTAAAAATTAAACCCAGAGAGTTGAGTTATTATGAACAACACAAACTCATAAGCAATTTGATTTAATAATCAACTTATCACAAATCCATAACCCCGACACATTTCTATCTTTATTTTCATCAAAATCAGATTTTCTCGTATTCACTTTCATTCCAGAAATTTATTTGTTAAAAGAAGCTTAAAAACCAATTGTTCTTTTTGTACCCAAACAACCAATAGAAATCTACTCTAAATTCTGAAAACTTCACTTAAAACAAAAATACAAAGTTAAGCAAGATAAAATAACCTCTTAAGTTCTCTGTGGATCGACCCCTTACTGGTGCTATACTTGTTAGGGTAAATATAATTTGGGACACCGAAAACATACCTTCGGTGAAACGACTCGCCAAATTTTGGCACCGTTGTCAGGGAACCTTAGAGTTAATTTTATTCTTGTTTTAATAAAATTTGTATTAAATTTTAGTGAAAATAAAAATCATAAATTCACAAAAATCTCTTTTCTAATCATATTTCTTTTTATCTTTCTTTTTCCTCGTTTACGCTTGGTGTTTTGTTTTGTTTTGTACAGGTCTGTAGGTGTATGAGTGGCCACCTCACGTGTTCCAAGAACACTGAGTCATCAGAGTTTTTCCCAACTGACTCAGAGATCGAACGAATGTTTTTGAGGCATCAACAAGCACTCATGGCTGAACACAACCAAACCACTCCACTGACGCAGAATGAGGAAGTTAATCTACCTGTTGTCCAAGGAGATGGATAATAGTTAGGACCAGATGACAACCGGAACCAGCATGCTCCACTTGCTCCAGGATATGGCCCGCAGTAGCTCCAACAAATCCAACCAGAGCAGATGCCATATTTCAACCAAGGTCAGGGGCCATACTACACCCCTCAGGACCAACAATTCATGCCAGTTCCCCTTCCTCAGCAGCCACCTCCACGCCGTACTCTCATGGAGTATGGTTTTCCATCAATCCACGGAGCTGATACGGGCATCGTCCTACCACCGGTGCAAGCCCAACATTTTGAGATTAAGCCTACTATCATGCAGCTAATCCAGAACACTGTTCAATTCGGCGACCTGCCCAGCGAGGATCCCAATGCTCATCTCTCCAATTTTCTGGAGGTCTGCGACACGTTCTCTTACCATAGAGTGTCAACATACGCCATTTATCTTCGCCTCTTCCCCTTCTCGCTAAGGGATAAGGCGAAAGATTAGATTAAAGGATTGCCACAATGATCCATCCTCACCTGGGATGAGCTAGCCCATACGTTCCTGTCCAAATACTTCCCACCCTCAAAGACGGTGACACTACAGAATGAGATCCACAATTTCCAGCAGCATGACGCTGAATCATTGTACGAATCCTGGGAGCGCTTCAAGAAGATGTTGCGCAAGTTCCCACACCACAGATTTCCACTTTGGATGCAAGTCCAAACCTTATACAGAGGGTTGACAACTAATACCAAGTCCATGGTGGATGCTGCTGCTGGAGGTACAGTAATGAGGAAGTCCCCCAAAGAACCATTCGAACTACTGGAAGATATGTCTGCCAACAGCTTCCAGTGACATTCCAAACGGAGAACACAAAAACGAGGTATGCATAACATTGATGCAACTACCATGCTAGCTACCCAGTTGGACGTTGTGTCCAAGAAGATCGACGTGCTCAATCTGAAGGGCACGTCCCAAGTACATGCGACGAACCATCTGACATGCAGTGAATGTGGTGATAACCACATAATGGGAGAATGCTTGGGTTCTACTGGAGGCCCATCGACAAGCGAGGTAAGTTATGTTGCACAAAACTGAGGTCCCAACCAGTACCAGCAGTACCGGAACCTGTCATGGCGTGATCAGTAAAACACAGCCTAGGGCCAACAACAACAACATCTGCCGCCCCAGCGACCGCCCGGCTACAACCAACCTCCCTATCAAAACCTGTACCGGTGGCAACAACAACTCCAACATGGCTCTTATCAGCAGCAAGAGTATCAGAACCCTCGCCCACAGCATCCGCAGCACCCACCACCTCCACCAGCTCAACAACCTCCTCAAGGTTAGAGGATCGTATGACCAAATTCATATCTACTGTTGAGACCAGGTTCCAAAATCAGGAGGCGTCAATTTGAGGCCTGGAGAACCAAATTGACCAGTTGGAGAACCAACTCTCAGGAAGGCAACCTGGTACTCTACTGGGTAATATAGAGAAGAACCCGAGGGAGGAAGCTCATACTGTCATACTCCGGAGTGGAAACGAGCTCCAATAGAACCAACCAGCACATCCAAGTGTATCGACACTCCCTGATGATGAAGAAGGTACCAATACCGACCCCTCCTCATCCAAAAGCCCACAGAAGGAGGCTTCATAGAATAAAGGGAAGGAGGTTGTCAAACCTTTTGTACCTGCCTTACCATTTCCAGAGAGATTGAAACAGAGAAAGATGGACCACCAGTTCGGCAAATTCACGGACGTGTTCAAGAAGCTGCACATAAATATCCCATTTGTAGAGGCACTGATGCAGATGCCTACTTATGCCAAATTCATGGACATACTCTCCAATAGAAGAAAGATGGAGGATTTGAGCACCATTGCCCTAACCAAGGAGTGTTCTGCAGTCGTCCAACACTCAATTCCTCCCAAACTCCAGGATCCAGGTAGTTTCACTATTCCCTATACTATTGGACCATGCGAGTTTGGGAAGGCTCTCTGTGACTTAGGGGCCAGTGTGAACCTCATGCCCCTTGGAGTTTTCAAGAAGCTCAGACTCCATGATTTGAAGCCTACCCGAGTAACCCTTCAACTTGCTGATCGATCCATCAAACATCTGAAGGGACTACTGGAGGACGTTCTCGTCAAGGTGGGTCGGTGGATCCTTCCAGCTGATTTCATCATCCTCAACATGGAGGATGACCAGGAGGCACCTCTCATACTTGGAAGACCTTTCTTGGAAACTGGGAAGGTACTAATCGATGTGGACGAAAGAGTCTCCTACAATGTCCTCAAGGCTGTCAAACATGCATCATTGTCTGAACATTAAGATTGTTACGCTATAACCACCATGGATGATCGTTTGAGCGAAAAAGGGGATGATCTGGTATGTTCTTTTACTTCAGATAACTTTATTATTCCAGACATTCCGGATGATGAAGCGCCAGAAGATTTGTAATTCCTAGAAGGCCAGGGCGACCACTATTGGCAACGTACGATTGTTCATAATAGTTTGGAACGGGAAAAGGTGCAACCACTTGTACCTTCGATTTTGAAGGCACCTGAACTCGAACTGAAGCCTCTTCCATCTTCTTTAAAGTATGGGTATTTAGGATCCAATCAAACTTTGCCTATCATACATAACGCAGAACTGTAACAGGAGAAGGAAGATGCACTTCTAAAGGTTCTAAAATAGCGAAAGAACGCTATTGGGTGGACAATCGCTGATTTGAAGGGCATCAGCCCTACCATTTGCACCCACAAGCTGCTACTTGAAGAATGTGCCAAGCAATCTTGGCAACCACAACGGCGCTTGAATCCCCCAATGAAGGAAGTTGTAAAAAAGGAGGCGATCAAATTGTTGGATGCAAGCATCATCTATCCCATCTCGGATAGTCCATGGGCGAGTCCCCTCCAAGTGGTACCCAAAGGGGGGGTATCATTGTAATTTCAAATGAAAAGAATGAGCTCATCCCTACACGCACTGTCACGGGCTGACGAGTCTGTGTGGATTACCGAAAGCTAAACGATGCCACAAGGAAAGATCATTTACCCCTGCCATTCATGGATCAAATGCTGGAGAGATTAGCAGGGCACAACTTCTATTGCTTCCTCGACGGTTATTCAGGCTATAACCAGATTTCCATTGCTCCAGAGGATCATGAGAAGAGCACATTCACTTGCCCCTACGGTACATTTGCTTACCGGAGGATGTCTTTTGCCATGTGCAATGCCCCCGCCACCTTCCAACGCTGCATGCTGGCTATCTTCCATGACATGGCGAAACAAATCCTGGAGGTATTTATGGATGATTTTTCAGTTTACGGGGAATCATTCACCACTTGTTTACGGCACCTGGAGCTAGTTTTGGAACGTTGTGAGAACACTAACCTAGTTTTGAAATGGGAAAAGTGTCATTTCATGGTGCAAAGTGGCATCGTCCTTGGCCACAGAATCTCAGCAAAGGGGATAGAGGTGGACCTGGCAAAGATAGAAGTCATTTCATGACTACCTATTCCGACTTCTGTCAGAGCCATCCACAGCTTCCCGGGGCATGCCGGTTTCTATAGGCGGTTTGTCCGCAACTTCTCCAAAATAGCCCAACCCCTCACCAATCTTCTAACCAAGGATGCCATATTTGAGTTCGATGAGACATGCACTATAGCTTTTGAGCATTTGAAGCAGCGTCTGGTGGAAGATTCGGTGATGATTTCTCCCAACTGAGAGGAACAATTTGAGGTGATGTGCAATGCCAGTGACTATGCAGTGGGAGCAGTCTTGGAAAAACGGCTTGATTTTGATGCAAATAAAGATAGAAAGGCGTTGTGGTTATGGATTTGTGATAAGTTGATTTTTAAATCAAATTGCTTATGAGGTTGTGTTGTTCATAATAACCCAACTCTCTGGGTTTAATTTGTAATAAAGTTTCCTTGGTCCGGTAAACTTTATATTTAGAACTGAAGAAACTAACTCCTTGGTCCAGTAGTTAGTGTTTAACATATCTTTATTTGGCTTAGTCCATTTTGAGCCGACGAATACTTCCAATGGTCATGGAGTTGTTCGTCGTTATTCTTCTTTTGAATCCCTGAAAATTTTGTCCTTGCTCTGGTATAAAATTTCCAGTGATAATATAAAGTGATTTAAGAAGAATAAGAAGAGACTATTAAAACAAACACATTCAGAGCAACTTAATTCAAATTACAACTCATCAGCTTCCACAACCCCAACACACTGGGTGTTTAGTTACACATATTGAAAATGATAAACACAAAACTATTGATCGATGAAATCATGCTTGGAACTTTGAAAAAGGAATGATTTTTCGGTAGACGGAAGAACAATGGTAGTACGACTGCAGAGCGTCAATCCTTCGAGCCATCAACCTTTCCTCTATAATTTCTCTCCACACCACCCCCTTAGTCTGGAGGCCAAGGACTCCTTTTGTAGAAAAAATAAGTACACGACGTGTGGCAAAAGTACACGCTGTGTACTTTTGTCAACGCATTTTTGCCTCCGTTTTCTCTGCTGGTAGGCGACCTAACACACCGTCTTTGACTTGGAACATGGCGCCGCCTGATAGGTGAATATACACGACGTGTAGCGCCTCCATACACGACGTGTAGTCTCAAAATTCGGCCACCAACTGCTTCTAGAAATGCATACATGGCCTGTAGAAATGGCACACGACGTGTCTCCTTCAGCCGGCCACATGGGCGTGTAGACTCTTCTCGGTCACCAACTGCTTCTAGAACGGTATACATGGCGTTTAGCAATGGCACACGGCATGTCCCGACTTCTGGTTACTTGGGCATGTACTTGTCCTAGTCAACCTGTGTCTGAGCTTGAAAGTACACGATATGTATATAAGTACATGCCGTATAGTTGGAAATTTTTGCTCGGTTCTCCTCCATTTTGTGCATTTGGCCATAAATCTTCTGAAAATGAACAAGATCACCAAAATCAAAGTATTTGTCCACTAAGCAGTAAATAATTGCTGAAAACTTGTTCTTTGTTTTCTTTTCTTTTCTTTTTCTTTTGTTTGGTTTTTCTTTCTCTTTCAGGTTATGACAGACCGAGATCCTTCTCGTGGGAAGCGGCCCGCCTCCGCCTCCGCCACTGAGGGTGAGAGGCCCATTTATCGTCGGATTCGACTCCAACCTGCGACGCAGCCAGACCCAGACGCTCCGGTATACGAGCTCCCTCCGTTGGCCATCCTTCCACCACCCACTGCCTTAGCAGAGGCTGGTTATAGTAGCGTTGTGACTCCACCACCCCATACCGAACTTCCGAGCACCAACATTTCTTCTCCACCAGCTGCCGCACTTCCTGTGCCCCCTGTTGCGGAATTGCTGGGAGACACAACGACAGAAACGAGAAAAAAAACAAAAAGAAAGAAAGCAAGGGACACAACGACTTACGTGGTTCGGGAAAAATCCCTACGTCCACGGGAGAGGCAGAATTTCACTATGATTCGGGAGCACGAAATTACAGCGAATTTTTCAGTAGAAACCCTAGCCCGAAAATGGGCTATAAAACAATGGAGAAGACGATCACTGTTCGAAAAAGTGGTCCACATCGCTACAGTGAACAACGACTGGTTTTTTCAAAAGCGCTACAGTAAAGTTGACCCCGAAGCAGGGGCGCGTTGCCCCCTGCAACCCCCAACGAGCTCACCGTGGAGCTCGACCCGCGACAGTTGTGGGCCACAATCATTCGGACCAACCGGATCGGGCAACACCAATCTAACACCCCCTTCGATAGCTGCTAGCCTCACATCGACCGATTCATCCAGTGGCCCTCCGTCTACTTCAGTGGATCCACCCCCAGAGCCAGCTCCTGCTGCTGCACCTCCACCTGGGCCGGGACCTGCAGGTGTTCCCTACCCCTGTATGGTGTTCCCGATCACCGATCTGGCACATGATAGGGTTTGTGCTTCTCTCGCCGTCCGATTCCATTGAGTGACCACTACCTCGACAACAGCGTTCCTCAACAGCTAGGCATCTGGGGAGAGTTAGAGGATCTCCTTGGACACACTCCACTGCTTGCTATTTTCTAGGTCAACACTTCTATATTCCACAATTTATTTTTGGAGTTCGCTGCCTCATTCGAGTTCGACGGAGCTGAGTACTGGGAGACACCTGGTGATGCGGTACTCGTGGTTCGGTTCCGACTGGGCGGTCGACGCTTTTCTCTCACCCTGACCGAGTTCGGCCGAGGGTGTGGTTTTTACCCCCATCCCATCACCCCACCCCTTGTTTCTACCCTAATCAGGCCCGAGCACTCTGAGCTCGTTGCTATGTGGCGGGAGATTGCTGGGCCTGACCACCGCTACACCCCTACCTCACAGAAGAGCACCCTTATCATTGACCCCATCTTCCGTTTTACCCACTGGTGCTTTAGCGCCATTATTTTCCCCCTCCATGAGGATATGGGGGTCATGACCGGTCGTGACATGGATCTCCTTACCTGTGTCATCCGTCAGGACTACCCGGACCTCCCTTACCTCGCCGCCTCCTACTTCCATGCCATGTTTACCGGCCGTCAGGGAAACCTGAATGGCGGGTTTTACGCCACCCACCTTGCCCATCACCTTGGGGTATTTGAGCCTTCCCTACCCCATGACCTGTTAGGTTCACCCCAGCAGATGGACTATCTCATGCTTATTCGCATGAGATTGGTCCGGAAGTAGGGGTGCCTACGTCCTTGCCCAGGCTCCACCCCACCCACCTGTTGACCCTCCTGCTCCCGTCGATGCACCTCTTCCTCCTTCCCCACCCCCACCAGCTTCCCCACCACACCCCCTTCTACTGACCCCACCTCTTCTAGCCTTCTTTCTATACCACCACCTACCTCTCCTGCCCCCGCACCCTCGGTCGATCTCGCCCTTTCACTCCGCCTTGATACGATGGAGCAGTAGTTGGTTCGTATCGCCAGCCACTAGGACCGCTTGGAGAAGATGTTGGGGCTTATTCTTCAGCATCTTGGTATTCCCCTTCCCCCGCCGCCTGCCTCTGTCTCGGTTCCTGGGCCTTCTTCTACAGCTCCACCGCCCTTTACTACGCTGGCCACAGATTCCGTTCTACTATCTACTATGGGTCCAGCTGCTACTACTGCTGCCGCCACCGCTGTTGCCTGTCCAGGTAGTGCTGCAGAGCCTCATATTCCGAGTCCAGCATCCACGACTCCTACTTCTTCGGCTTCCCTTCCAGATGTAGAGTCCGAGCCTCCCGCTTCCACGGCTCCTGAGCCGTCTCTACTGGTTGGTTCTGTACTGGATGATGCCTCTTCTGAGGCGACCCCCTGACTGGTTTTGGGACAAATTCTTTTCATTGTATATATATTTTTGTGATATCTTGTGCCTGTGTCTATTTTGTATGCTTGTAGTGTTCTTTTTCTTTCCCCCCCTCACAGGTACTCTGACACATTTTGGGCTGCACTATTTCATCGAATTCCATTTTTCTTCACCTAACCCGAGGGGAGTCTTCTTTTTCCATTATTTCATTTTCTTTCTTGTTTTACTTCTTTCGTTACTTCCCCTCGGTCTAGTCCACTATTGTTTCTCCACCTTACCTTGTTCATCTTTTTGGGCACTTGGTGGACCACGTGCGATATTAAGTATGGGGGGCATCTCTCGACCTCTCTAGTCTTTGCCCTTTTCAGATTCTAGGAGACATCATTTTTAGATGATATATTTGAATATGTGAGGACATTTTTAGTTAATTATATTTTAAAATAATAAAGCTGAAAGGGATTTTTTTTAAAAAAATTGCATGCTTATTTTGGTTCTTAAGTATTTTAAAATGATTGCTGATATAATATAATTACAACTTGTAATCCTTAGATAATTACATCAATTAGACTAATCAATTATTTTCAAGTCATGATCTGATTGTCTTTTTATTTATTTTTCCATTCCTGAGATGTATTCTAAACCCTTTGTTATATTCTTTCTAATACCCTCTTTCTTGAGAGATTCTTAGAATATACATAACTACCAGAATTTGTAAGTTTTCTTTTCGAAACATAAGAAATTTTTGAATTACAATAAAATGATTGAGGCATTAGATTATTTAAACCCCTTTATCTTGAGACCTACCCTACATCTTATCTTCATGAAACCCCTAGAGACCATGAATAGCCTTTATAAGAAGCCATATTACAAGCCTATTTTTCTTCCTATCCTAATTCTTTTATGATTTTGCATGATTATTTATTTGAGCTCAACAGAAGGGATTTGCGACTCATGGCATAATTTCGTGAATTGTCAAGAAATTTAGTATGAGGGAGAGCCTCTTGATCATCTAGGGCAAAAAGGGTTCCAAACCTCTATTCATGGACATTTTGAGAGGTCCCCTTTGTTTTAAAAAAAATGGTACAAACAAAGGGACCTTATACTCACTTGTTGGTTTGTGAACCCTACCTACTCAACTAAGGGAATGGTGGGGATGAGATTCTATGATAAAGCTTGTGGAGAACGTTTTTACAATGAGCTTAATTTTTGAATATCATGCATTATTATATAAAGAATTTAGCCTCCTCTTTCAAGTCTCAGAGTTATTTTCACATCTTTACCTACCGACCTTTAGTCACAGAAACATCTGATCCTTATTGAAAATCCTTCATTATTTTTGTAAATCAAATTTTCTAAAGTGGAGAACTATATTTCCTGCAAACCTATGGATAGAGTGTATATATCTTTGAATGAGCATAACTTTGATTAAAATTATCTTGAGTGTTGAGTATTTTATTGGTGAGGTAAATCATCAAGTGGCTTGCTTATTTTTGAAAGGTTGAAACCTGTGTTAAAAGAGGATGAAGGTAGTTAATTGAATTATATACGAGGCATGATTAAAATATTTTCTGAATTGAAACTGTTTTGTATTCTTTTTAAAATTTTCTCCTGTAACTTATTATTTACATTTATGATTAACTGAATTCCTTCCTTATAATATAGACTCTTTTAATTAGATGTTGAGATTTGCTTGAGGACAAGAAAATGTGGGAGAGTTTGATGCACATGATTTGTGTATACATTTTCATATACTCTATTGAAAAATAAGAGCAAGTTTTCAGAAATTACCTACTGATTAGTGGAAAAATACTTTGATTTTGGTGATCTTGTTCATTTTCAGAAGATTTATGGCCAAATGCACAAAACGGAGGAGAACCGAGCAAAAAATTCCAACTACACGGCGTGTACTTATATACACGCTGTGTACTTTCAAGATCAGACATGGGTTGACCAGGACAAGTACATGCCCAAGTAAACAGAAGCCGGGACATGCCATGTGCCATTGCTACATGCCATGTATACCATTCTAGAAGCAGTTGGTGGCTGATAAGAGTCTACACGCCCATGTGGTCGGCTGAAGGAGACACGCCGTGTGCCATTTCTACACACCATGTATGCATTTCTAGAAGCAGTTGGTGGACGAATTTTGAGACTACACGCCGTGTATGGAGGCGCTACACGCTGTGTACATTCACCTACCAGGCGGTGCCATGTTCCAAGTCAAAGACGGCGTGTTAGGCCGCTTACCAGTGGAAAAAACGGAGGTAAAAACGCGTTGACAAAAGTATACGGCGTGTACTTTTGCCTCACGCTGTGTACTTATTTTTTCTATAAAAGGAGGCCTTGGCCTCCAGACTGAGGGGGTGGTGTGGAGAGAAATTATAGAGGAAAGTTTGAAGGCCCGAAGGATTGACGCTCTGCCGTCATACTACCACCGTTCTTCCGTCTACCAAAGAATCATTCCTTTTTCAAAGTTCCAAGAATGATTTCACCAGGTATCAATAGTTTTGTGTTTATCATTTTCAATATGTGTAACTAAGCACCCAGTGTGTTGGGGTTGTGCAAGCTGATGAGTTGTAATTTGAATTAAGTAGCTTTGGATGTGTTTGTTTTAATAATCTTTTCTTATTCTTCCTAAATCACTTCATATTATCACTGGAAATTCTGTACCAGACCAAAGGAAGAATTTTTAGGGATTCAAAAGAAGAATAATGACGAATAACTCCATGACCATTGGAAGTACCCATCAGCTCAAAATGGACGAAGCAAAATAAAGATCTGTTAAACACTAACTACCGAACCAAGGAGTTAGTTTCTTCAGCTTTAAATATAAAGTTTACCGGATCAAGGAAACTTTATTACAAATTAATCCCAGAGAGTTGGGTTATTATAAACAAAACAACCTCATAAGACATTTGATTTAATAATCAACTTATCACAAATCCATAACCCCGATGCATTTCTATCTTTATTTACATCAAAATTAGATTTTCTCGTATTCACTTTCATTCCAGAAATTAATTTGTTAAAAGAAGCTTAAAAACCAATTGTTCTTTTTGTACCCAAACAACCAACATAAATCTACTCTAAATTCAGAAAACTTCACTTAAAAAAAAATACAAACTAAGTTAAGCAAGATAAAATATCCTCTTAAGTTCCCTGTGGATCGACCCCTTATTGGTGCTATACTTGTTAGGGTAAATATAATTTGGGACACCGAAAACATACCTTCAATGAAATGACTCGCCACACAACCTATGAGATGAATTTTTGGCTATGAAGTTGCCAACTTTGGGTTGATTTTAGATGGGTTTAAAGTATCACTAATAGATTTAAGTTAATTCAAATTAAGATAATGAGTTGATCATAGGTTATCGCTCGGTGTGGATTGGATGAATTCCTTTTTTTAATGATTTCAATTTCACTAACTTGAGAAGGATTCATTCAATGAATTCAAACTAAACTCATCACCTACTGGTTAAACACCTTCAAAAACACATGCTAATCACCTATACACTTGTAGGATCATTTTCATGAGCACTCCAAGGTAAAGGATCTTATTAGCACATAAAAGTGGGATGGTTAAATTCAATATGGAAGAGGAAGAGAGAAAATCATTAAATAAAAGAAACTCAAATAAAAGGAATTAATAAACATTTAGAGAGTGAGAAATAACATTCAATCCAGCCCCTTGATACTCCCTTGGATCAAACCATAAAAGAGTTAGCCCTCCATTGATGACATGTCCTCAACGGAAGCGAGAAGTTGACTTACGAGGGTGAAATTGAAGAAGTAAAAACAACAACAAAAATCAATCACTCCACCGTTGTGTGATAAATCTCACAAAGTATGGTGTGAATAAATTCACACTTTTAGGCAACGATATTAACGTGATATGTAGAAGAATAGAATAAGAGTAAAGGGAGAACTTTTATTAAGAAACTCAGGTGAATTGAACAACTTACATGGGAAAGAAATGTGATTACAAACACAAAGCGACATCATAACACTACAATGAAACCAAGCACCAAAGATGATTAAATCATTCAACACAACTGCCTTAAATAGGCATTTTGGGAGCCTTGGGTCGAGCCTCCAATAGTACAAAGCATCCCACTTGATTATGGTAGGCCTAAGGTGGTGGAAAGTAAGGGAGAGTGGACTTCTTTATCCATGAATCGAAGTGGAAACCGGCTTGAATCTAATGGAAATCCCTCTTGATCTAATTAAATGTCTCTTTATGTTTATATAAAATGTCAACTTCTTTGGTTTCATGTTAAGAATTTCGACCGTTGCTAATATAGCCATTGAACAGTGATCACATGATTAGTAGAAATATAGGGGTTTAACAAATCCAATTTACTCAGACAAAGGAAGCGATGACCTCATCCAGTAGAATTGCCCCATACGAAGCCCATTTGTCGGAGCTCGAAAAAGAGGTGGCGTCTTTGGGCTTCGCCCTTGACCAAGACCCAGCTGAGCTTCATCATGTCAAGCTCGAACATGACCGTCTATGGGAAAAGTGGAAGTTGATTGAAATTACCACTCGAGCGATGTTATCCGAGCCACCTCAACAGTCTGTCACCATCGCACACCTTACCCTTAGGTCTTATGTGGCTGTTTTATGGGGTTAAGTAACAAATAAGTAGTACTATGTTCATGTACATTATTTTTGTATATAATAATGAATATAATTTCTAGTCATTTTTGATACATAGTAAATAGTTTTTAAAGTACAAATAGTGTTTTTAATTATTATTTAATTAAGAAATCTATTTTATTAAATTAATGGATTTTTGAATTAAATATTATTTTAATAAAATATTATTTTTATTATTAAATTAATTTTTATTAAATATAAATGATCTTATAATTTTATAAATGCAATTATAATTTTTATTAAGGTTTGAAAGCCATTTCTGTCAAAACCCGTGAATTTTCGATAAATGACGGTTTTTATTTTAAATGTGAAAATTAACATATTTATAAAATTATTTAGATAAAATAAATGTTATTTCTAGAATTAGGACTTTGAAATTATCCAACAGTGAATTTTTTATAATTTTCTGATACAGTCAAATTTTTGGGTAAAAATTAAATACTGTTTAAATATATAATGTGTTTTATGACATCATAATGGCCCAATAGTGATGTAATAAAATATTATAAGCTTTATGTTCAGCCAATATATGTTTTACCATTAAAATAATGTGATTTTGGGTTTGTTTGACTTACTTTTCAAAGCATTAATGGACCTCTCAAGACTTATTAAACGCCTTGTCTTTTTAAATTAATTTTCATGGGAGTGTGACTCACCTCCACATAAGCAACCCTATTATTTTAAGAATTTCAGACTTTGACCTTATAAAATATTGTTTTCCTCTTCCCTTTTCCAAAAACCATGAGCAAAAACCATGGGATGATTTGTGGTTTGGATTAATTTAATATAAGGGCTCCCAAACCTAAATAATAAAGAATTCCCTCACCTTTCCTATATAAACCCACCCAAGCTCCCACTTCCTCCTCACTCAAAGACTTTGAAGTTCATCCAAAATCTGCCCTACTCTCTCTAGAATCCTCCTAAGGTGCCCCAATCTCCCAAGAAGCCTCTCACAAGCCTCTCTCTAGCCTTTGGAAGCACACTTCCAAGTAAGGGTTTTTTCTTCCTTTCTCATTTTTGTCCAATTTTTTTTAAGTTGTTTTGCCCTTTTAATTTCAATTATGAATGTTGGGGTATGGTTTCGAACCTCCCTCATACTTCCCTATTTATGTTTGTATGATGAGAGACCCTTTCTCTCTCATTAAATGCTTCCCATGTACACTCGTTACTATGCCGAAATTCCGAAAGGAACTTCTCTCTCATCTTTTACATTCAAGCAATACTTTTGTTTCATGAATCTAAATTCCATTACAATTGTTGGGACATGTATCTATATGACCTCCTTACTGTCCATTACATGTAAATATGATGAGGAACCCCTTTCTCTCTCATCAACCATTTTTATGAATTCTTATGTCACGCCGTTATGCTACCGAAATCGCATCGATTTTCTAAGCCAATGCCATTGTGTAGTGAATACCATGCCCATTTTTCGATCAAGGGTATTCACCTTTATGCACATATACTTATTGATTATAAAGTTTCATATATGAATTCCACATTCCTTTATCGTGGAATAAATGATTATGTTTTATGAATCCATGTTTTATGATCCATGTGGCACACTTATGCATGAAATGAAATGTTTAAGAAGGGTGTGCCCTTATAGCGCTCCAATGCATTGAGTAAAGTACAGTATCATGATACGTCATGTGCAATGAGTGTTGAATCATGCTAATTCAAGTGCAACGAGGGTTTACTCGTGCTTTATGTGCAACAAGGATTTACTCATGCTCCATGTGCAATGAGCCTTGGCTCATGCTAATTCCATGTTAAGTGTTGTTGCCACATTTTCATGTTATGATTATCATGCTTTATCATGCCTTTATGTTCATGTTTCTCTTGTGCTCTATTGATATGCCTAATGTCTAACATGTATTTTACTCCTCATGTTATTCCATGTGTATTCCCTTACTGGGCTTTATAGCTCACCCTTTTCTTATGCATGCCCTCAGGTTATCCCATGCAATGCTAAGTACGAGGGAATGTAGTGGTCATGTAAATTAAGTTTTCAATAAATATGTTGTATTTCATGTTTCAAGTTTTTATGTAATGATCCTAATCCCCAAAGTCGCGAAATCTCTCGATCTTTTTTGTTGTATCAAGTGAAGTTTTATGTAATAAATCATGTTTAAGTTTGTATTAAAAAGAAGGGTTGTCATAGTTGGTATTAGAGGATATGTTTAGTTATTTTTGGGATTAGGAAACCCTAGTAAAGCCTTAGATACAAGACTAAGTATAATAAAAACATCCCTAAGTTTTGGTAAGTACTGAGTAAGTAGTTTATCAAACAAATACATCCCTGTCTGGATACGAGCAGTAGAGGCGGCTCTGGCACAGATGTATCTTAGGGGTAAAACCCGAAAATATCGCTTTGAGCTAGACTCGAAGGGGAACTGGTGCACAACAATGAGCCTTACTGCACTCTTGGTTATGACACTCACGGGGGATATGTTTTGATAAATTCACAAGCTTAGTATGAACCCTTATTAAGGGAATTAAAAAAATGCCCCTAAGAGTATATGTTAGAAAGTAGATCATGAAAAGCCTAGATTGAAGCCTATAGACTCATGAGTTAAGGAAATAGAAGTTTATTTATGAGTCATCATCTTTTGTCTTTGGATTACCCTTTATGTGTTACCCCTAACTTTCCTTTTATTCCAGCCAATGACCGGTAATAGGAGGACTCGGGCTAACAATCGTTGTGAAGATCAGTGTGATGACTGTACTAATGAGATGCCCAATCCAATGGGAGCAGGAATCGCGAACTTTGTCACGCTTCTCTCTCAGCTAACTCAAGTTTTGAATAGAAACACGGGTCAAGAGGAACGTTCAACCCCCCCTAAGAAAGAACAAGTCGCTATTGAGAGCTTCATGAGACAAAGGCCTCCTACTTTTAGTGGATCATCCGATCCCACGACCGCTGAACAATGGATCAACTCCATTAAAAAGATCTTCTCCACCTTTCAATGTTCTGGATAAGAGAAGGTTCTCCTAGCTGCTTATCGTATGGAGGGTGAAGCTGATCAATGGTGGACGTTGATCAAAAATACGAAGCCTGAGGAGGAGATCGAGACGTTGGAACAGAAGGATTTCCGGAAGATGTTTTTCGATAAATATTTTCCGCGCACCCTCCGGCTTAAAATGGAAAGAGACTTCCTTTCTCTCAAGCAAAAAGATGAAGAATCTGTTGGAGCGTATGAAGCAAACTTCACAAGGTTTGCACGATACACTTCCGGCTTTGTCGTTACCCCCAAATGCAAGGTTGACCGATTCTTTGGTGGGCTGAAGCCTAGCTTACGGAAAGTATTAGCGATCCGTGACTTTGACAGCTATGAGGAAATTGTCTGATGTGCCCTCAAGGTCGAAATGGAGATCGGGGAATCACATGGGTATCATGGGGACAAGAAGCGTAAGGTGGACTTCAATGCTGGTGGTCTGATGGATAAATCCAACGGTGCTAAAAAGATCCAGCACCCCACTTGCCAAAAGTGTAGAAAGAAGCACCCTGGAAATTGCCTTAAGGGGACGAGAAAATGCTTCAGGTGTGAAAGAGAAGGGCACCTAGCTGTTAACTGTCGGCAAGAAAGACCCGCGGCTGCGAAAGAGGGGAAGAACGATCCGTTTGAACCTCAACGCGTTGTTCAATGCTACAAATGCAAAGAACCAGGTTATTTTTCAAATCAGTTCCGTAATCCAAGGGTTTTCGGAGACAACCAACAACCTCCAAGGAAGCAAGGAAGAGCTTTTGCCATCACTTCTGCTGAAGTGAACCCCGACAACGAAGTGGTGACAGGTACGCTAGTTATTCATTCAAGAATAACGAACGTACTTTTTGATTCAGGTTCTACACATTCTTTTATATCTCGAATGTTTAGTAGAAAAATCCCAGCACCACCACAAATCATGGAAGTGAAGATGTCGGTGAGTACGGAAAATGGGGCAATCATTGCATCCCATGAATATAAGTCCTCCCCTGTTATAATCTGTGGATCGAATTTCCCGGCGAACCTCGTCATACTCCCTCTTGTGGAATTTGATGCAATTCTTGGCATGGATTGACTTTTCTTATATAGAGCCAACATAAATTGTCGGGAGAGGGAAATCACACTCCATATGGAGAATCGACCCCCGATTCTTTACAAGTGTCAGGAGGAAGATGAATCTCATTTAGCTCCATCATCTCAAGCATGGATATTACTGCCCTATGAGCACGCGTATCTGGCTCAGATGATTGTGTCCAAGGAAGAAACCATCCTTGAAGAAATGCCTATTGTGAGGGAATTCACTGAAATTTTTCCCGAGGAACTGCCGGGTCTTCCTCCTAGAAGAGATGTTGAATTCTCAATTGAACTTATACTCAGGGCTTTACTAATATCCAAGACTCCATATAGAATGGCTGTTTTAGAGCTTGAAGAGCTGAAGAAACAACTACAGGAGAATCTGGATAAAGGGTTTATACGCCCAAGTGCTTCACCATGGGGTGCATCAGTCCTATTCATCAAGAAGAAGGATGGGTCAATGCGGATTTGCATCGATTATCGTAAACTTAACAAAATCACGATAAAGAACAAGTATTCTCTCCCAAGAATTGATGACTTGTTCGATCAGCTGCGTGGAGCACAATACTTCTCCAAGGTGGACTCGCGGTCAAGATATTATCAAGTAAGGGTGAAGAAGGAAGATGTCCCCAAGACTGCTTTTCGTACAAGATACAGGCACTATGAATTCATAGTAATGCCTTTAGGACTCACTAATGCTCCAGAAATCTTCATGGACTTGATGAATAGAGTCTTTAGAGATTACCTTGACAAATTTGTGGTAGTCTTTATAGATGACATTCTAATATACTCCAAAACCAAGGAGGATCATGAGGAACATTTAAGAACTGTACTAGAGACTTTGCGCAAGGAGAAGCTCTATGCAAAGTACAACAAGTGTGAGTTCTGGCTGAAGGAGATCTCATTCTTGGGCCATATCATCACAAGCAATGGGATATCTGTGGATCCCTCCAAAACAGATGCAATTGAGGGTTGGCTGATGCCAACATCGGTAACGGATATCCGTAGCTTCTTGGGGTTAACTGGATATTATCGACGATTTGTGAGAAATTTATCACAATTGTCCAACCCTCTTACCAAGCTAACTCGAAAGCGAGTAAAGTTTTCTTGGAGTGATGAATGTGAAGAAAGCTTCAAGGAGTTGAAAATGAGGCTTGTCACTGCGCCCGTGCTCACTTTACCCACAAGTGGGGAACCTTTTGTGGTTTTCAGCGATGCTTCGAAGAAGGGCTTAGGCTGTGTGCTGATGCAGAATGATAAAGTGATATCCTATGTCTCAAGGTAGTTGAAAATCAATGCGCAAAACTATCCAACGAATGATCTAGAGTTGGCGGCTGTGATATTTACCTTGAAAATCTGGAGGCATTATCTCTATGGAGAGAAATGTGAGATATATACAGACCACAAGAGTCTTAAATATATATTCACACAGAAAGAGCTTAATATGAGCCAGAGAAGATGGATAGAGCTCATCAAGGATTATGACTGTTCAATAAATTACCACCCTTGGAAAGCGAACAAGGTGACAGATGCCCTAAGTAGAAAGGATCCAACAATTCTATCAATGATGAGAATTGAGAAGGATCCAATCTTCTTAGACTTGATGAAGATGGACATGAGAATCATAGAGAAGGGAACATCATTAATCCTTTCACAAATGATTGCTCAACCGTCTCTTTTGGAAAGGTTAAAGGATGCTCAAAAGGATGATGTGGGAATTCAGGAAAAAGTGGAAGCTATCAAAAAGGGAAAATCCTTAGAGTTTAATGTTAATGAAGAAGGAATCGTGCGGTTTGGGAAAAGACTATGTGTTCCATCGAGTACGGAGCTGAAGAAGGAACTTTTGGATGATGCACATAGTTCAAATTTCTCTATTCACCCAGGAAGCACAAAGATGTATCGAGATCTCCGAGAAAACTTTTGGTGGGATAATATGAAGAAGGAGATCGCTGAATATACATCAAAGTGTCTGGTGTATCAGCAAGTGAAGGCAGAGAGGCAGAAGTTTAAGGGGATGATGCAACCATTGCCCATACCAGAATGAAAATGGGAGAACATCACCATGGACTTTGTCACCGGACTTCCAAGGACATCCAAAGGCAACAATGCAATCTGGGTTGTTGTGGATCGTCTTACAAAGACTGCACACTTTATTGCTATTCGGGGGGATTTCTCTTTGGATCAACTGACACAGATATATATCAGGGAAGTGGTAAGGTTGCATGGAGTACCACTATCTATTGTGTCTGACCGAGATCCAAGATTCAACTCTAAGTTTTGGAAGAGTCTTCAACATGCTCTGAATACTGAACTGAACTTTAGTACGACCTATCATCCTCAAACTGATGGCCAATCCGAGCGGACTATCCAAACACTTGAGGACATGTTGAGAGCATGCTCAATGGACTTTAAAGTAGGATGAGATCAACATCTTCCTATGGTTGAGTTCTCATATAACAATAGTTTCCACTCAAGCATCCAAATGGCACCATATGAAGCCCTGTATGGGAAAAGGTGCAGAACACCAGAATGTTGGGATGAGGTCGGTGAACGTAAGCTGCTTGGACCAGAAATGGTCAAAGAAATGGTGGAGAAGGTGAAAACCATTCAGCAACATATCATGGCAGCTCAGAGTCGACATAAGAGTTATGCAGATAATCGTCGATGAGACCTTGAGTTTAAAGTTGGAGACATGGTTTTTCTATGCATATCTCCGTGGAAGAAGGTCATGAGGGTTGGAAAGAAAGGGAAGTTAAGTCCAAGCACTACTAGAAAAGGGGGCATTGAAGCCCCCCAGAATCGGGCGACCGCCATTGGCGGTCGTTATAGATATATAATAGCGACCGCCAATGGCAGTCGCTGGCCTTGATAAAAAAATGAGCCTTTTTGCGCCCCCCCCCCCGCGCCCCCCTCTCGATCGAACCCTACTCCCCCCCCCGTCGCCGCCCCCCGACACCTCCCTCCCCCCCGCCTCCCCCCCCCCCCCCCCCGCCCGGCCTCCCCCGCCGCCCGGCCGCCCCCGCCGCCCCCCCATCGCCCCCCCCCCCCCCCGACGCCCCCCCCCCCCCCCCCGGCCTCCCCCGCTCCCCCCCCCCCCCCGTCGCCGCCCCCCCGACGCCGCCCCCCCCCCCCCCCCCCCGACGCCACCCTCCCCCCCGCCTCCCGCCCTCCACCCCCTCCTCCGCCCTCCCCCCACCCCGGACAGCCCCGCACCCCGGACCGCACCCCCCCCCCCCCCCGCACCTCAAACAGCCCCCCCGACCCCGGACAGCCCCCCCCCCCCTCGCTGCCCGTCCCCCGTCCCCTCACCGCCTCCTCTCCTCCAGCTCCCCGCCGCCGCCGCCGCCCGTCCCCTCCCTTGCTGCACTGCCTTTGGCTCCGGCTCCCCTTCGCTGCCTCCTCTCTCTCGCTGCACCGCCTTCAGCTCCCCTCCCTTTCAGGTTTGTAGCTCAATCAGGTAACATGAGCTTTTAGTTACATTATTATTTTATCAATGGTTCATAAACAAATGATTAATATTTATTTTAAATATAGTTGATTTGAAAAATGTAAATGTAATAAGTATTGTGTAAATGTTTGTTATACAGATATAATTATGGATAAGAGTTGGATTGATCTTCCAAATCGAACGTCTAGAGAATATTTCAATGGCATTATGTAGTTTATTGACTTCACGAGAGGATTTGAAAGTGACTATATTAGTTGTCCATGTAGAAAATGTGCTAAAAGATATCAATTCACACGAGATACTGTGAGGGAGCACCTTTTCTTTAATGGATTTCTGAAAAATTATAAGAGTTGGACTCGTCATGGAGAAGAATATGTTCGTTGTCAAAATACAGATGCAGCTCAGATGGATGTTGATGTAAGGATGACTGATCCAATGCATGAAATGCTTACTGAAATGGTACGTGGGTTTGATCCTGAAGGCATTGACATCCAGAATCTTGAGACCGGTGAGATAAATCTTCGCTCTGGTGCAGATCGTGATTCGAGGAGGTTTTATGAAGCACTTGATGATGCGAAAACAGAATTATATCTTGGATGTACTTCTTACAATAAACTGTCGTTTATCGTGGAGTTGTTGCATTTGAAGACTTTGAATAATTGGTCAGACACATCATTTGACATGCTTTTGGTTTTATTGAAAAAAGTTCTTTCTGTCAACGCTAAGATTCCTGAGTCATATTACTATGTTCGTAAGTTGACAGAGAACTTAAGTTTTACATATGAGACCATAGATGCATGTGCAAACAACTGTATGTTGTTTAGAAAAGAAACTGCCCATTTGGATATTTGTACGGTTTGTGGTGCTTCCAGGTGGAAAGAGAACAGGGGAAATAATACTCATCAAAGTCAGATTGCGATACAGGGGAAACCGATTGCCGTAAAGCAAATGCGTTACTTTCCCCTTAAATCGAGGTTGAAAATATTTTTTATGTCATCTAAAGTTTCTAATTTAATGAGATGGCATGCAGAAAGAGTTCATGAAAGTGATATGTTAACCCACCCGGCAGACTCTCATGCATGGTAGGATTTTGATAAGAGACATCCCGACTTTGCTAAAGATGTTCGTAATGTCCGATTGGGATTGGCAGCAGATGGTTTCAATCCATTCAAGTCTATCGTTGATGCAACTCATAACACATGGCCCGTGGTGTTGGTTCCATATAATCTTCCTCCGTGGCTTTGTATGAAGCAACAATTTATATTACTTTCCACTCTTATTGATGAACCTAAAAGTCCGGGGGATAAGATTGATGTTTACCTTCAGCCATTGATTGATGAGTTGAATGAATTTTGGGGCGATGGTGTGATGACTTATGACTGCGAAACAAATGAAATGTTCAAACTGCATGCTGCTTTATTGTGGACAATCAATGACTTCCCAGCTTATGCAAATTTATCAGGCTGGAGTACGAAAGGGGAATTTGCTTGCCCTTGTTGCAATAAAAGTAAAAAATCTGTATGGCTTAAACATTCCAAAAAATGGGCATACATGGGTCACAGGCGTTTTCTCCCTCCTCAGCACAGATTCAGAAAGGACAGAGTGGCATTTGATGGTTCTAGAGAGTTCATCCCAGCACCAAAGATCATGACAAGAGTCGAAATGTTATCACAGATTGAGGAAGAAAACATCCGCACGGTATATGAAATTCAGGATTTGGTGGCTCCTCCAGTACGTAATATTCGTGCTGCGGGTAGGCACCGCAGTCACAATTGGAAAAAGAAAAGTATTTTTTATAGTCTTTCGTATTGGAAAACTAACATGTTGAGGCATAATTTGGATGTCATGCACATTGAAAAAAATGTTTGTGATAACATATTGTGGACCATTTTAGGTGTCAGTGGAAAATCAAAGGACCATGTTAATGCACGCCGTGATTTGGAAGAAATGGGTTTAAGGAAACAGTTGCATTTACAGTTAGCTGAGGGAAACAAGGCATATATGCCTGCTGCACAGTATACGATGACTACAGAGGAGAAACAGACATTTCTTTCCATTTTGAAGATGGTCAAGGTGCCTGATGGTTATTCTTGTAATATTTCAAAGTGTGTGAATCTGACGAGCAAGACATTGCAAGGGTTGAAAAGTCATGACAATCACATATTACTTCAGCAGTTGATTCCAATCGCAATTTGTGATTGTTTATCCCCCAATGTTGTTCATCCCTTGATTGAGATGAGTAATTTTTTTAGACAGCTTTGTTTAAGAAATCAACGAATGAGTGATTTAAAAAGTTTGCAGGACCGAATTGTACTTACGCTTTGTCACTTTGAGAAACTTTCCCCCCCTCATTTTTCGATGTTATGGTCCACTTGACAGTGCACCTAACTGATGAAGTAATGGCTGCTGGTCCAGTGCAATTCAGGTGGATGTATCCTATTGAACGGTATTTGAGTACATTAAAAAGATTTGTACGCAACAGAGCTCGTCCAGAGGCATCAATAGCCAATGGTTATTTGATGGATGAGTGTACTACCTTTTGTGTAGAATATCTTACGGATGTTGAAACAAAATTAGATAAGCCCTCTCGGATTCATGATGGTCTAGTTGGAGAAGGAACCACATTTGATATGGACAACATCGAGTGGATACAAGCACATCGATATATCTTGTTCAATACTCCATCAGTTGCACCATTAATGCAGTAAGTATCTTATCAATGTGATTGTATAACTTTTACATGTTTTGTTTGCATAAGATGATCTTTTAAACATCGCGTTATCATTTGCAGGAAACACATTAATGAGATAAAAGAAGAGATGCATCGTGCGACTGAGTTGCAAATTCAATAATCTCATTATGCGTCATTTCATGATTGGTTCAAGGATTATGTATGTATAAATTGATTTTCATTATGAGTGAAGTATTATACTAATTCTTTCTGCATATATCAGTATTGATTTTTATAAATTATGTAGGTTCGTAAGCTGAGGGAGTTAGGGGACCCCACGCTACCTGAAGTATTTATCCAACTGGCTGAGGGTCCATCTATAACGGCTCGTCGTTATAAAGCTATTGATGCTAATGGTTTTCGATTTCGCATTAAAGATGTTGACGACAAACGAGCAACACAAAACAGTGGCATCGGTTGTCCCTTTGTCGATTCTGGTTATTACTATGGTCAATTGATAGACATCATTGAAGTTGTATACACACACGGTTTGAAGTACATATTGTTAAAGTGTAATTGGGTTGATCCAGTGCGTGGATGTAAAGTCGATCAATATCAGTTTTCATTGGTGAATTTTAACTATATGTTATACAGAAATAATGAACGAGTTGAGAATGAACCTTTCATTTTGACATCACAAGCGGAACAAGTATTCTTCGTTACTTTGCCTTCGGATCCAAGTTGGCAAGTTGCTGTCAAAATGTCTCGGTGAGGAGTGTTTTTATTTGAAGAAGATGAACCCGAGACTGTTCCGTTTGTTTACCAACAACTTGATCAACATACCGTAGTTCAACGTGAAGAAGATATTTATTGGGTCAGAGCGGCTGTTGAAGGAGAAACGGTCGATTTGCATGCTTAATGAAAGGTATAATTGTTTTCCCTCTATTCAGTAGAATGTCCTAGGATATCATAAATTATCTAATCATTTTATAAATCTTTATAAGTTTTAATCCTCACTTTTGTAAGTTAATTCAATCATAAATATTTAGGTTGTTTTTAATCTTGATTTATTGATGTTATGGTCGGTGTATCATCCCTTTGAGGTATTCTTCATCTGATTCATGTGCTGCTTGAATTTTTATTAGTTTTATCTAAAATTTGGCTATGCATTGACTGGTTTTGTACATAATTTGTATATCTGTTTTGTTAACTTTCTGATTTTTTAAAATTCATTCACAACAAATTATTCAATCCATTTTTTGTTTGATTAACAGTTGTACAAGTTTGATTTTTTAAGAACAATCCAATTTATCTTTTAAACACTTTGGACTCATTACTGATGTTTTCTATGACTGCAGACATGTCAGGGGAAGAGGCAGAAGATCCACATCATTCATCTGAGGCATCTACGTCTCAGGGTCGAGGTATGTTTGAATATCATTATCTATATTTTTTATGTAATTGACATACATATATATATATATATAACATTTGTCAATTTATATATAAAATTGTTTTCAACAGGATCAGACTCGGCTGCTTCTTCCTCTCGCAGAAGAGGCCCTGGTCGTGGCATATTATCATGGAATTCTGACACGACGATAGATGTTTCATTTGATGAGGTTTTTCATCCTGTGGGACTGAATGCCCCGACATTTATTCGTCAGCTGGGTCATATCATACGTGACCCACATCGATTTCCATTGACCACGCGTGACTGGGCTTCTATCCCTCAGGACACATTAGATCGTCTATGGAGGGAGGTTCAGGTAAGAAAATCATTTTACTTTATTTTCTATGTATAAAGAATACTAATATGTTTGATTATTTTCTTTATAGCAAAATTTGAAAGTATGCCCTGAAGAGTTTCGGCCCGTGTGTATGAGCAAATGTCGTAAGATGTGGAAAGATTATAAAGGCAAAGTGAAGAGGGACCACTGGGTACCAAATGTGGGTGCCCTAGACATTTTGGAAAAAGTCCCGAGAGGTGTCCTCCCGGCTCAGTGGCGTGACTTGGTTGCATATTGGTCTACTGAGGGTGTTGCGGTTTGTATATTAATTATTTTGGTGTATATATATTTTCAAGAATATGTGATTTGTTTGAAATTTGAATGAATTGAATGTAGGAGGTGTCAACACGCCATTATGAGAATCGAGCGTTGCAGGGACCACCTCACAGGCTCGGGACTCGTCACGTGTCTCAGATCCGACATGAGGTATATATTATTCATTTTTTAATTTATTAATTAATATAGTTTTGTGTTTATATTCTTTTAATATACAGTTGCGAGAGCAAGGTGCAGCAACTGATAAAATGTCGGTGTGGATGAGGACTCGTGATCGCAATGATCCAGAGGTTGCAGCATTGATAGTAAGTGTCTGTACTTACCGATAATTACATAAATCTATATATTAACATATATATATTTATATATATTTAAATATTTCACAGGCTCAATTTGAAGCTGAGTTAGAACATCTGCCAGAGGACCAGCGACAGCTTCCCATGCGACGAGATGAGATCTTTCATCGCATTATCGGTCGGGACGGGCATGGCTATAGTTTGACCTATGGAGCAGGGATTCCTCGTTCTGTAGTGTCACGCACTGTGGTTGTCGGTCCCGCTGTTGCTCATATGACACAGCAGATGTCATATTTTGAGACACGGTTGCGCGCTTCCGAGGAGGCAAATGCGCAATTGACAGCTGAGGTTAGAGCACTGCGGGAATATGTGCGTCGAGCTGATGGTGCAGAGGATCATACGACGCAGGTATATACTGTATTTATTTATTTAATTTAAATTATTTTTGTTATTAAAATATTTATAATGTTTATTTGTTGTAGGCCCCTGGCCCACCAGAAGGAGGTACGTAGCAGTGATGACAACGCGTGACGCATCATATATTCACGAGATATGTTTTTTGTTTTTACTGGTGGGGTTGACATTGATGTACTGTATATATTCATTTAATTTAAATTAGAAGGTTGTGTACTTATAATTTCTTTCCTTTCTTGTTTATTATAGGATAGCTAATATTATCTAAGGTGTGCATTTAAAAACTCTAACCCCCCGCACCCCCGTACAGCCCCCTCACACCCCCGAACAGCCCCCCGCACAACCGTACAACCCCCCGCCCCCCCGTACAGCCCCCCCCCCCCTGCACCCCCGTACAGCCCCCCCGCACCCCCGTACAGCCCCCCGCACCCCCGTACAGCCCCCCGGCACCCCGGTACAGCCCCCCCGCACCCCCGGACAGCCCCCCATACCCCCCGTACAGCCCCCCGCACCCCCGTACAGCCCCCCGCACCCCCGTACAGCCCCCCGCACCCCCGTACAGCCCCCCCGGCACCCCCGGACAGCCCCCCGCACACCCGGACAGCCCCCCCGCACCCCCGTACAGCCCCCCGCACCCACGGACAGCCCCCCGCACCCCCGTACAGCCCCTCGCACCCCCGTACAGCCCCCCCGCACCCCCGTACAGCCCCCCCGCACCCCCATACAGCCCCCCGCACCCCCGTACAGCCCCCCGGCACCCCCGTACAGCCCCCCGCACCCCCAGACAGCCCCCCCGCACCCCCGTACACCCCCCCCCGTACAGCCCCCCCCGCCCCCCCGAACAGCTCCCCGCACCCCCGCACCACCCGAACGACCTCCGAATGCCACGAAACTGCACGACAACAGCCGGTGTGTGAATTGTGAAATGGTCGGCCAGACGACACGTCATTCGGAGGTGCCGTTTGACCGCGGCGGCCGGAAACGCGTTTCCGGCGCCATAAAACACCAAAACGGCGTGCGGCGGTCGAATTCGGAGCAAACGTGCTCCGAACTACCTGAAACCGCACGAGAACGATAGGAATATTATTCCTGAGATGCAGGAGGAGGCGGCACGTCCATCAGACGTGCGGTGCGCGCGGCACGACCGAATGCGTCGTTTTCAGCAGCTCGGCGCGCGCTGAAATGGCGCGTTGGGGGGTCAAAACCACCCGAATGACCTCCAAATGCCACGAAACCGCACGAAAACATCCGTTGCATGAATTGTGAAATGGTCGGACAGACGACACGTCAATCGGAGGTGCCGTTTGACCGCGGCGGCTGGAAACGCGTTTCCAGAGTCATAAAACACCAAAACGGCGTGCGGCGGTCGAATTCAGAGCAAACGTGATCCGAAAAACCTGAAACCGCACGAGAATGATAGGAATATTATTCCTGAGATGCAGGAGGAGGCGTCACGTTCATCGGACGTGCGGTGCGCGCGGCACGACAAAATTCGTCGTTTTCAGCAGCTCGGCGCGCGCTGAAATGGCGCGTTGGGGGGTCAAAACCACCCAAACGACCTCCGAATATCACGAAACCGCACGAAAACATCCGTTGCGTGAATTTTGAAAAGTTCGGGCAGACGGCACATCAATCGGAGGTGCCATTTGACTGCGGCGGCCGAAAACGCGTTTCCGGAGTCATAAAACACCAAAACGGCGTGCAACGGTTGAATTCAGAGCAAACTATAAAGACCCGTAAATTTCAAGGAAATTTTTTTCTTAATCTTCTTTGGAATTTTACAAGAACGCAGTTTCTGACGGCGCCTGATTCCGAGGCCCGGTGTGCCCGGAATCATTTTCCGAAGTTTGGCTCGGGTACGTTCAGTGAACGGACGAGCGGGTTTTTCTAACTTTTGAACCGGTGCCCGGAATCGAATTCTGAGGGCACCGATGAAATCGCAGTGCTGATATTCGCTTAGAAACGCCTCTTCCAGAGTTGCGTTTGCTCGGGTGTGGTTTTTAATTTTCGAGCTTAAAGTTAAGAAATAAAATAATTTTGCGACAACTTTATTTTATTTCACTTAAGCCGCTTGGAAGCCACTTGAAACCACTTAAAGGCGGCTTGAACTGAGTTGAACCGGATAGGATGCTATCCAGAAATATCCTACCCCCTTGGTAGGATATTTGCGAGGTGGGGCCCGCACGAGCCCCGCCGTTTCTTTCTGCTAAGAAACGCACTCGCGAAAACCCGTCTTAATGAAAGTCAACTGACGCGTTTCTTAAAATCTTAACAGACCATTTAAATGGGCTGTTTCTTTCGTGAATTAAATGGGCTGTTTCTTTCGTTGAATTAATTCAACGAATTGATGGATCGTTTCTTAACCAGTTTTCAAATTCGTTGGCGTAATAATAAAATAAGGCCAACCTTTTTCTTTTGGAGGATTACTCGTTGAGAAAGGATCCTTGAACCTTCAGCCTCCTTCGCGAAGAACGCGAAGAACGCGAAGAACGCCGAACCCGGAAATCGACGACGCGACGCCGTGATCCGCGACGCCGACAACGTTCTTCTGCGACGTCTCTTCCTCCGCGACGGATCTTCGATTGGCTGCTTGAGGTAAGAGTCTCAGACCTTCCTTTTTATCTCCTTCGTGGTTCTTAACCAAAACACGGATTTAATTAATTAAATTAAATCTGCTGTTTCATGGTGCGTTGAGTTCTCCGACTCAACGCTGTGTTCCGCGACGACGCGACGCCCTTCCGCGACGACGCGACGATCTCCACCTTCCGCGACGAGCAATTTCCACGAAGAACGCTCACGCGCGACGTCCAACGAGGTAGGGATTTATTTTGGAAATACCCCTCCTTATATTCCCGTGAACATTCTTTAAAAATTAAAGAACCGAAATCAAAGAAACAATTTTATTTTATTAAAATTTTTGGTTCATGTGTTGAACATTTTATTTTCTCCAATTGATTATCTCTAACGCAGAGGGTGCGGGCCAAACGAACACGGCCCGGCGACCCTCCGCCGTTCTTCGTTTTTGCGGATTTGACGGGCGACGACGGAAAGTGCCGCAACGGATGTTTGATGTTTCCGTAGTGAAGGACGAGTCCCAGGAGGAACAACAGCGCAGACGGGAAGGAAAACGGGCCACCGGAGGCGGCGGCACCCCGCGGGTGTCCAGCGCGACACCCCGCGGGTGCCGCGGGGTTGTCACGCGGCACCCCACGGGTGTCCAGCGCGGCACCCCGCGGGTGCCGCGGGGTTGTCACGCGGCACCCCGCGGTTGTCCAGCGCGGCACCCCGCGGGTGCCGCGGGTGTCCAGCGCGACACCCCGTGGGTGCCGCAGGTGTCCAGCGCGACACCCCGCGGGTGCCGCGGGGTTGTCACGCGGCGCGTTCGGCTGTCTGGCCGACACCCCGCGGGTGCCGCGGGGGTGTCACGCGGGGCGACGGCTTTCCCCCGCGTCGGCCGCTCGGCCGAGCCGGACCGGCCCTGGCCGGGCCGGGCCGGGCCAACCGGCTCGTACCCGACCCGGTTCGGGCCAACTAGGGGGGGGGGGGGGTCGGGCCGGGTCGGCCCGGGCCCGGACCCTCCGTCTTCGGACGGTTTTTGTTCAAACGCTCGTAACTTGAGCTACGGGCCTCCAAACGACTCGCCGTCAGCGGCGACGCGATCCTTGGATCGAGACGGTCGTTTCGGTCTATCACACTCAAGGTTTCGGAATACTTTGAGTTCAGCCGGGTTGGTTCGTACACGAAACCAACCGTGCCCTTGGAGCGGAAACACTCATATCTTGAGCTACGAACGTCCGATTGACATGCTGTCAGCTTTGTTGAGTTCCTCTTTATGAGAAGGATCTTTTGGATTACTCCGCTCGAGGTTGGGATGCCATCGGAGTGCGGTCGGGTTGGTTCGCTCACGAATCCAACCGGGCTCCTGGAACGAAAAAGCCAATAACTCACAGACCGGGCGTCCGATTGACGCGCCGTCTGTCTCGTTGCTTTCCTCTTGATGAGACGGAACTTTTGGCATCCTCCGCCCTAGTTTTGGATGCAGATGGATAGTGGCCGGGTTGGATCGCACTGAAATCCAACCGGGCCCCTGGAACGGAAAAGCTGATATCTTTCAGACCAGACGTCCGTTTGACGAACCGTCAGCGACGTTGGTGATCACGTTGAAAAACGGTCCCTATGAGTATACCCTATGAGTGTTCGGGGTATAGTTGAGTTACGGCCGGATTGGTTCGCACACGAAACCAACCGGACCCCTGGGACGAAAAGGCTAATAACTCACAGACCGGGCGTCCGATTGACGCGCCGTCTGTTGCGTTGAGACCCCTATGACGAGGTGGTCCTTTGAGATACTTCCTTGCGGGACTTTTTGATACTTGGAGTATCGATCCGTAGCTCGTGGGGCGGACCCTCCCGGAGACGAGCGGGCGGAGCACGAAGACCGTGCAGCTGACTGAGACCCGACGACTGCTGATCGAACGACTCGGTGTGTTGTAGAGGTGCGCTTGGTTGTATCGGCACATGGGAGCGCTTGGTTGTAGCGGCAGACCCACGACAGAGGTGCGCTTGGTTGTAGCGGCACATGGGAGCGCTTGGTTGTAGCGGCAGGCCCACGACAGAGGTGCGCTTGGTTGTAGCGACACATGGGAGCGCTTGGTTGTAGCGGAAGACCCACGACAGAGGTGCGCTTGGTTGTAGCGGCACATGGGAGCGCTTGGTTGTAGCGGCAGACCCACGACAGAGGTGCGCTTGGTTGTAGCGGCACATGGGAGCGCTTGGTTGTAGCGGCAGACCCACGACAGAGGTGCGCTTGGTTGTAGCGGCACATGGGAGCGCTTGGTTGTAGCGGCAGACCCACGATAGAGGTGCGCTTGGTTGTAGCGGCACATGGGAGCGCTTGGTTGTAGCGGCAGACCCACGATAGAGGTGCGCTTGGTTGTAGCGGCACATGGGGGCGCTTGGTGGTAGCGGCTGGCCCGCAATACTCGTTAGGTGGAGTACTACAGCAGTCTTAAGTTAATGGGCAGTACCTCGGAGTTGTGACAGGACCACTGTACACTCCAGAGACGAAGCTCTTCAACAGTTACGGTTTCGATGATGAAAATCCTGGTTTGAGCTGAGACTTTTGACCTTGTGTTTGCCTCATGATTGAGATGGGTTACTTGATAACTTAGGTATATGTATGAGCATATACCTAAGTAGAGGTTATCTGTTGAGATCTTCTTTGTGGTTATCCTTGTTGGATTTAGTGAGACCTTGAGGGTCTCGGGGTCCCTACTGAGTATCATTATACTCACCCCTGCACGGGCTATGCCCGCACTACGTTGTGTTGGTTGCAGACGAAGAACATCGTTGATCGTGGCTGAGGCTTGCAGAGCAGGACGGTACCTGGAGGTGGACCACTGGGCGGGACATACTCGGAGCGGATGGTGGGACCCGAGGAGCATTGGAGCTATCTGTACCCACCCTTCAGGTGGGATTTCCAGTGGACAGCTCGGTGTAGCGGATTTTACTTTACAGTTGCTGTTTTCCCTTTCGAGTTATACTTTACTTTCAGTTGGGTTTGTATACTGGCCCATTTACTTTTCCGCACTTCATTTGTACTCTGTTTTTACGTAGTGTTTACTTTTCCGCTTGCTTACTCTGTGGTGCTTATTTACTTTACAAAGGCAATGCCTTCCCTTTTTACCGGGATTTACGCCTTGGTGCTAGTCGCCAGCCCCTGGCCTATGGAAGGCGGGCTTGGGGTAGTCACGGCACGGGCCCCGAGGACGGGTCGTGACAAATTGGTATCAGAGGTGGTCGGTTCTACCGGGGACTCTGATCTTTCTTCTATGTGAAGCAATAATGTTTAGCGTATTGGGTGTGGTTATCAGTCCAGGGAGTCCAGTGTTGGTGCGGCGGCCAACGTATCCGTACACCAGGACCCTGACTTCTGATTTCTGACTTAATGCACAAAAAAATTGATTGCATGTGTGTTCAAGTTTTCTTTGTGATTACTTGTGTCAGTTCACCAGGTATACTGTCCTGACCGTGGCGCACTTGTTTCCTTTTCAGGATGGCCCCACGACGACAGCCAGCTAGGATTCCGAGTGATGTGCGTGGCGAGAGCCCACCGAGCGTCGAGGACTCGGTACAGGGCCCTTTGACAGCTGAGGCACCGGCGGTACCTATACCCGCCGAGGCACCGATGCTACCAGCCCCAGCCGCTGACGATGCACGTCGCCTTAGTGCACTGCATGAGTTCCAGCGCCAGCGACCACCCAGGTTCCGTGGGGAGACGGACCCCCAGGCAGCCGAGGACTGGCTGGAGGCGGTCGTCCGAGTTTTCAGATTAGTGATGACACCAGCAGACCTCATGGTGATCCTCGCAGTGAGTCTCCTGCACGCGGCAGCAGGCAGATGGTGGAGCTTGATGCTCCAGGTGCACGATGAGGCCACCCTCATCTGGACGGAATTCGAGAGCCTCTTCCGCTCAGAGTTCGTCCCGGCCACCCTCCGTGCGGTGCGCATTTAGGAGCTTCTTCAGCTGCGGCTGGGCAGCTTGACGGTAGCCCAGTACACGGTGAGGTTCACCGACCTTTCTCGCTACTCGACAGACATGGTACAGGACCCCTTCTTCTGGGCTCGGACCTTCGAGCAGGGATTGAGACACGAGATTAGGGCATTGCTGATCTCCCTCAGCATCCCGACCCAGGCAGGAGTGCTAGAGCGAGCCCTTCTGATCGAGAGCTTTCTGGCTGAGTCTACAGCGAGACCTACCGCAGGGCGGCAGGTGGCGGAGTCTTCGGCAGCAGGTAGCCGACGGATGACTCAGGGTTCCGGCAGACGACCTCGGGACACTGGCTCAGCAGTGCGGGGCACACAGCGCGAAGCCAGCCTCCCGAGAGGCAGGCGGTGCTACTCGTGCTGCGGGCAGGTCCACATGGCTCGTGACTGCCCGACCCGTCATACTGAGGAGCAACAGACGGTGGAGGGGCCACCCAGGCAGAGGCAGAGGGTCGACCGTGGCGGTCCGCAGGGAGGAGGCGGACGAGGCAGAGGAGCTGGCCGAGCAGCAGGTGGTGGGCGACGCTTTGAGGCTCTGCCACCACCACCACCAGGCGGTCCACCCCGACCGCAGGGGACAGGAGGACATGGGAGAGCTCATCCTCGGGCAGTTGAGGCCTACGATCATGGGGCTCCGGGAGCAGATGGACAGGAGCGGGACTAGCTCCAGACCTGGAGACTTTTGTTCATGTTGCTTCTAGTTTTGTTGATGTGTGTTTGTAGATGCTTTGTGTCTTTGTACTTGAGTTGCAGTAATAAAAGACACCTTTTCTTGTGGCATTTACTTCCCTGTCCTCTCTTGTGTTGTTACTAAGAGGTTCCCGTTTTGACTGTTGACTTGACCCTCACTTGTGAGACATCTACTGGAGGAGACCCAGTTACCACACACTGATGCCGACAGTGTGACTCAACCCTTGGAGGTGAGAGTAACGGTTGGATCTCTTGGTAGTAGCGTCGATGCCTTACGACGTCATCCTTGGTATGGATTAGTATCATCCATGTCGGGATTGACCGTATTAGGCGAAGAACATGGTTCATCCAGGGGATGAGACCAGATTTCTCTTATCGGCAAGGAAGAAATCATGGCAGCTCTAGTGGGACCAGAGGTGGTCCGGGCCACGATAGAGAAGGTCCAGGTGAGCACATGGAAGCGGAAGGCTCAGATGCGTGCTCAGTACCGCCTTTGTATCCCTAGTTTGTGTTGAAGCTTTACGGGGACGTAAAGCCCTGTGGTGGGAGTAATGTAAAGACCCGTAAATTTCAAAGAAATTTTTTTCTTAATTTTCTTTGGAATTTTACAAGAACGCAGTTTCTGACGGTGCCTGATTCCGAGGCCCGGTGTGCCCGGAATCATTTTCCGAAGTTTGGCTCGGGTACGTTCAGTGAACGGACGAGCGGATTTTTTCTAACTTTTGAACCGGTGCCCGGAATCGAATTCTGAGGGCACCGATGAAATCGCAGTGCTGGTATTTGCTTAGAAATGCTTCTTCCGGAGTTGCGTTTGCTCGGGTGTGGTTTTTAATTTTCGGGCTTAAAGTTAAGAAATAAAATAATTTTGCGACAACTTTATTTTATTTCACTTAAGCCGCTTGGAAGCCACTTGAAGCCACTTAAAGGTGGCTTGAACTGAGTTGAACCGGATAGGATGCTATCCAGAAATATCCTACCCCCTTGGTAGGATATTTGCGAGGTGGGGCCCGCACGAGCCCCGCCGTTTCTTTCTGCTAAGAAACGCACTCGCGAAAACCCATCTTAATGAAAGTCAACTGACGCGTTTCTTAAAATCTTAACAGACCATTTAAATGGGCTGTTTCTTTCGTGAATTAAATGGGCTGTTTCTTTCGTTGAATTAATTCAACGAATTGATGGATCGTTTCTTAACCAGTTTTCAAATTCGTTGGCGTAATAATAAAATAAGACCAACCTTTTTCTTTTGGAGGATTACTCGTTGAGAAAGGATCCTTGAACCTTCAGCCTCCTTCGCGAAGAACGCGAAGAACGCGAAGAACGCAAAGAACGCCGAACCCAGAAATCGACGACGCGACGCCGTGATCCGCGACGCTGACAACGTTCTTCTGCGACGTCTCTTCCTCCGCGACGAATCTTCGATCGGCTGCTTGAGGTAAGAGTCTCGGACCTTCCTTTTTATCTCCTTCGTGGTTCTTAACCAAAACACGGATTTAAGTAATTAAATTAAATATGATGTTTCATGGTGCGTTGAGTTCGCCGACTCAACGCTGTGTTCCGCGACGACGCGACGCCCTTCCGCGACGACGCGACGAGCAATTTCCACGAAGAACGCTCACGCGTGACGTCCAGCGAGGTAGGGATTTATTTTGGAAATACCCCTATTTATATTCCCGTGAACATTCTTTAAAAATTAAAGAACCGGAATCAAAGAAACAATTTTATTTTATTAAAATTGTTGGTTCATGTGTTGAACATTTTATTTTCTCCCATTGATTATCTCTAACGCGGAGGGTACGGGCGAAACGAACACGGCCCGGCGACCCTCCGCCGTTCTTCGTTTTTGCGGATTTGACGGGCGACGGCGGAAAGTGCCGCAACGGATGTTTGATGTTTCCGCAGTGAAGGACGAGTCCCGGGAGGAACAACAGCGCAGACGAGAAGGAAAATGGGCCACCGGAGCGACTCCGGCGGCCCGCGGAAGCCGGTGGCGGCGCCGGCGGCACCCCGCGGGTGCCGCGGGGTTGTCACGCCGCACCCCGCGGGTGTCCAGCGCGGCACCCTGCGAGTGTCCAGCGCGGCACCCCGCGGGTGTCCAGCGCGGCACCCCGCGGGTGCCGCGGGGTTGTCACGCGGCACCCCGCGGTTGTCCTGCGCGGCACCCCGCGGGTGCCGCGGGTGTCCAGCGCGACACCCCGCGGGTGCCGCGGGGTTGTCACGCGGCGCGTCCGGCTGTCTGGCCGACACCCCGCGGGTGCCGCGGGGGTGTCACGCGGGGCGACGACTTTCCCCCGCGTCGGCCGCTCGGCCGCTCGGCCGAGCCGAGCCGGACCGGCCCTGGCCGGGCCAACCGGGTCGGACCCGACCCGGTTCGGGCCAACTAGGGGGGGGGGGGGGGGGGGGTCGGCCCGGGCCCGGACCCCCCCGTCTTCGGACGGTTTTCGTTCAAACGCCCGTAACTTGAGCTACGGGCCTCCAAAAGACTCGCCGTCAGCGGCGACGCGATCCTTGGATCGAGACGGTCGTTTCGGTCTATCACACTCAAGGTTTCGGAATACTTTGAGTTCGGCCGGGTTGGTTCGTACACGAAACCAACCGGGCCCTTGGACCAGAAACGCTCATATCTTGGGCTACGAACGTCCGATTGACATGCTGTCAGCTTTGTTGAGTTCCTCTTTGTGAGACGGATCTTTTGGCTTACTCCGCTCGTGGTTGGGATGTCATCAGAATGCGGTCGGGTTGGTTCGCTCACGAATCCAACCGGGCTCCTGGAACGAAAAAGCCAATAACTCACAGACCGGGCGTCCGATTGACGCGCCGTCTGTCTCGTTGCTTTCCTCTTGATGAGACGGAACTTTTGGCATCCTCCGCCCTAGTTTTGGATGCAGATGGATAGTGGCCGGGTTGGATCGCACTGAAATCCAACCGGGCCCCTGGAACGGAAAAGCTGATATCTTTCAGACCAGACGTCCGTTTGACGAACCGTCAGCGGCGTTGGTGATCACGTTGAAAAACGGTCCCTATGAGTATACCCTATGAGTGTTCGGGGTATAGTTGAGTTACGGCCGGATTGGTTCGCACACGAAACCAACCGGGCCCCTGGGACGAAAAGGCTAATAACTCACAGACCGGACGTCCGATTGACGCGCCGTCTGTTGCTTTGAGATCCCTATGACGAGGTGGTCCTTTGAGATACTTCCTTGTGGGACTTTGTGATACTTGGAGTATCGATCAGTAGCTCGTGGGGCGGACCCTCCCGGAGACGAGCGGGCGGAGCACGGAGACCGTGCAGCTGACTGAGACCCGACGACTGCTGATCGAACGACTCGGTGTGTTGTAGAGGTGCGCTTGGTTGTAGCGGCACATGGGAGCGCTTGGTTGTAGCGGCAGACCCACGACAGAGGTGCGCTTGGTTGTAGCGGCACATGGGAGCGCTTGGTTGTAGCGGCAGACCCACGACAGAGGTGCGCTTGGTTGTAGCGGCACATGGGAGCGCTTGGTTGTAGCGGCAGACCCACGATAGAGGTGCGCTTGGTTGTAGCGGCACATGGGAGCGCTTGGTTGTAGCGGCAGACCCACGACAGAGGTGCGCTTGGTTGTAGCGGCACATGGGAGCGCTTGGTTGTAGCGGCAGACCCACGACAGAGGTGCGCTTGGTTGTAGCGGCACATGGGAGCGCTTGGTTGTAGCGGCAGACCCACGATAGAGGTGCGCTTGGTTGTAGCGGCACATGGGGGCGCTTGGTGGTAGCGGCTGGCCCGCAATACTCGTTAGGTGGAGTACTACAACAGTCTTAAGTTAATGGGCAATACCTCGGAGTTGTGACAGGACCACTGTACACTCCAGAGACGGAGCTCTTCAACAGTTACGGTTTCGATGATGAAAATCCTGGTTTGAGCTGAGACTTTTGACCTTGTGTTTGCCTCATGATTGAGATGGGTTACTTGATAACTTAGGTATATGTATGGGCATATACCTAAGTAGAGGTTATCTGTTGAGATCTTCTTTGTGGTTATCCTTGTTGGATTTAGTGAGACCTTGAGGGTCTCGGGGTCCCTACTGAGTATCATTATACTCACCCCTGCACGGGCTATGCCCGCACTACGTTGTGTTGGTTGCAGACGGCGGACAACGTTGATCGTGGATGAGGCTTGCAGAGCAGGACGGTACCTAGAGGTGGACCACTGGGCGGGACGTACTCGGAGCGGACGGTGGGACCCGAGGAGCATTGGAGCTATCTGTACCCACCCTTCAGGTGGGATTTCCAGTGGACAGCTCGGTGTAGCGGCTTTTACTTTACAGTTGCTGTTTTCCCTTTCGAGTTGTACTTACTTTCAGTTGGGTTTGTATACTGGCCCATTTACTTTTCCGCACTTCATTTGTACTCTGTTTTTACGTAGTGTTTACTTTTCCGCTTGCTTACTCTGTGGTGCTTGTTTACTTTACAAAGGCAATGCGTTCCCTTTTTACCGGGATTTACGCCTTGTGCTAGTCGCCAGCCCCTGGCCTATGGAAGGCGGGTTTGGGGTAGTCACGACACGGGCCCCGAGGACGGGTCGTGACACACACGTGCTCCGAAAAACCTGAAACCGCACGAGAAGGATAGGAATATTATTCCTGAGATACAGGAGGAGGCAACACGTTCATCGGACGTGCGGTGCGCGCGGCACGATCGAATGCGTCGTTTTCAGCAGCTCGGCGCGCGCTGAAATGAGGCGTTGGGGGGTCAAAACCACCCGAAAGACCTCCGAATGCCACGAAACCACACGACAACATCCGTTGCGTGAATTGTGAAATGGTCAGAGAGACGAAAAGTCAATCGGAGGTTCCGTTTGACCGCAGCGGCCGGAAACGCGTTTTCAGAGCCATAAAACACCAAAACGGCGTGCTGCGGTCGAATTCAGAGCAAACGTGCTCCGAACAACCAGAAACCGCACGAGAATGATAGGAATATTATTCCTGAGATGCAAGAGGAGGCGGCACGTCCATCGGACGTGCGGTGCGCGCGGCACGACCGAATGCGTCGTTTTCAGCAGCTCGGCGCGCGCTGAAATGGCGCGTTGGGGGGTCAAAACCACCCGAACGACCTCGGAATGCCACAAAACCGCACGACAACATCCGTTGGGTGAATTGTGAAATGGTCGGGCAGACAGCACGTCAATCAGAGGTGTCGTTTGACCGCGGCGGCCGGAAACACGTTTCCAGAGTCATAAAACACCAAAACAGCGTGCGACGGTCCAATTCAGAGAAAACGTGCTCTGAACGACCTGAAACCGCACGAGAACGATAGGAATATTATTCCTGAGATGCAGGAGGAGGCAGAAAGTCCATCGGACGTGTGGTGCGCGCGGCACGACCGAATGCGTCGTTTTCAGCAGCTCGACGCGCGCTGAAATGGCGCGTTGGGGGGTCAAAACCACCCGAACGACCTCCGAATGCCACGAAACCGCACGACAACATCCGCTGCGTGAATTGTGAAATCTTCGGACATACGGCACGTCAATCGGAGGTTCTGTTTGACCGCGGCGGCCGGAAAACGGCGTGCGGTGGTCGAATTCGGAGTAAACATGCTCCGAAAAACCTAAAACCGCACGAGAATGATAGGAATATTATTCCTGAGATGCAGGAGGAGGCAGCACGTTCATTGAACGTGCAGTGCGCGTGGCACGACCGAATGCGTCGTTTTCAGCAGCTCGACGCGCGCTGAAATTGCGCGTTGGGGGCTCAAAACCACCCGAATGACCTCCGAATGTCACGAAACCGCACTACAACATCCGTTGCGTGAATTGTGAAATGGTCGGGCAGACGACACGTCAATCGGAGGTGCCGTTTGACCGCGGCGGCCGAAAACGCGTTTCCGGAGCCATAAAACACCAAAACGACGTGCGACGAACGAATTTGGAGCAAACGTGCTCCGAACGACGTGAAACTACACGAGAACGATAGGAATATTATTCCTGAGATGCAGGAGGAGGCGACACGTCTATCGGACGTGCGGTGCGCGTGGCACTACCGAATGCGTCGTTTTCAGCAGCTCGGCGCGCGCTGAAATGGCACGGTGGGGGGTCAAAACCACCCGAACGACCTCTGAATGCCACGAAACCGCACGACAACATCCGTTGCATGAATTTTGAAATGGTCGAGCAGACGACACATCAATCAGAGTTGCCGTTTGACCGCGGCGGCCGGAAACGCTTTTCCGGAGCCATAAAACACCAAAACGGCGTGTGGCGGACGAATTCGGAGCAAACGTGCTCTGAACGACCTGAAACCGCACAAGAACGATAGGAATATTATTCCTGAGATGCAGGAGGATGCGGCACGTCCATCGGACGTGCGGTGCGCGCGGCACGACCGAATGCGTCGTTTTCAGCAGCTCGACGCGCGCTGAAATGGCGCGTTGGGGGGTCAAAACCAGCCGAACGACCTCGGAATGCCACGAAACCGCACGACAACATCCGTTGGGTGAATTGTGAAATGGTCGGGCAGACGACACGTCAATCAGAGGTGCCGTTTGACCGCGGCGGCCGGAAACGCGTTTCCGGAGTCATAAAACACCAAAACGGCGTGCGGCGGTCCAATTCAGAGAAAACGTGCTCCAAACGACCTGAAACCGCACGAGAAAGATAGGAATATTTTTCCTGAGATGCAGGAGGAGGCGGCATGTCCATCAGACGTGCGGTGCGCACAGCACGACCGAATGCGTCGTTTTCAGCAGCTCGGCGCGCGCAGAAATGACGCGTTGGGGGGTGAAAACCACCCGAACGACCTCCGAATGCCACGAAACCGCACGACAACATCCGTTGCGTGAATTTTGAAATGGAAGGGCAGACGACACGTCAATCGGAGGTTCCGTTTGACCGCGGCGGCCGGAAACGCGTTTCCAGAGCCATAAAACACCAAAACGGCGTGCGGCGGTCCAATTCAGAGCAAACGTGCTCCGAAAAACCTGAAACCACACGAGAACGATAGGAATATTATTCTTGAGATGCAGGAGGAGGCGGTACATCCATTGGACGTGCGGTGCGCGCGGCACGACCGAATGCGTTGTTTTCAGCAGCTCGGCGCACGCTGAAATGGCGCGTTGTGGGGTCAAAACCACCCGAACGACTTCCGAATGCCACGAAACCGCACGAAAACATCCGTTGCGTAAATTGTGAAAGGGACGGGTAGGCGGCACGTCAATCGGAGGTGCCGTTTGACTGCGGCGGCCGGAAACGCGTTTCCGGAGCCATAAAACACCAAAACGGCGTGCGGCGGACGAATTTCGGAGCAAACGTGCTCCGAACGACCTGAAACCAGACGAGAACGATGGGAATATTATTCCTGAGATGCAGGAGGAAGCGGCACGTCCATCGGACGTGCGGTGCACGCGGCACGACCGAATGCGTCGTTTTCAGCAGCTCGGCGCGCGCTGAAATGGCGCGTTGGGGGGTCAAAACCACCTGAACGACTTTCTAATGCCACAAAACCGCACGACAACATCCGTTGCGTTAATTGTGAAATGGTCGGACAGACGGCACGTCAATCGGAGGTGCCGTTTGACTGCGGTGGCCGGAAACGCGTTTCCGGAGTCATAAAACACCAAAACGGCGTGAGGCGGTCGAATTCGGAGCAAACGTGCTCTGAAAAACCTGAAACCGCACGAGAAGGATAGGAATATTATTCCTGAGATGCAGGAGGAGGCGGCACGTTCATCAGACGTGCGGTGCGCGCGGCACGACCGAATGCGTCGTTTTCAGCAGCTCGGCGCGCGCTGAAATGACGCGTTGGGGGGTCAAAACCACCCGAACGACCTCCGAATGCCACGAAACCGCACGAAAACATCCGTTGCGTGAATTGTGAAATGGTCAGAGAGACGGCACGTCAATCGGAGGTTCCGTTTGACCGCGGCGGCCGGAAACGCGTTTCCAGAGCCATAAAACACCAAAACGGCGTGCAGCGGTCGAATTCGGAGCAAACGTGCTCCGAAGGACCTGAAACCGCATGAGAACGATAGGAATATTTTTCATGAGATGCAGGAGGAGGCGGCACGTCCATCGGACGTGCGGTGCGCGCGGCACGACCGAATGTGTTGTTTTCAGCAGCTCGGCGCGCGCTTAAATGACGCGTTGGGGGGTCAAAACCACCCGAACGATTTCGGAATGCCACTAAACCACACGAAAACATCCGTTGGGTGAATTGTGAAATGGTCGGGCAGACGACACGTCAATCAGAGGTTCTGTTTGACCGTGGCGGCCGAAAACGCGTTTCTGGAGTCATAAAACACCAAAACGGCGTGCGACGGTCCAATTCGGAGAAAACGTGCTCCGAACGACCTGAAACCGCATGAGAACGATAGGAATATTATTTCTGAGATGCAGGAGGAGATGGAACGTCCATCGGACGTGCGGTGCGCGTGGCACGACCGAATGCGTCGTTTTCAGTAGCTCGACGCGCGCTGAAATGACGCGTTGGGGTGTCAAAACCACCCGAACGACCTCCGAATGCCACGAAACCACACGACAACATCCGTTGCGTGAATTGTGAAATGGACGGGCAGACGACATGTCAATCGGAGGTCCCGTTTGACCGCGGCGGTCGGAAAAGCGTTTCCGGAGCCATAAAACACCAAAACGGCGTGCGGCGGACGAATTCGGAGAAAACGTGCTCCGAACGACCTGAAACCGCACGAGAATGATAGGAATATTATTCCTAAGATGCAGGAGGAGGCGGCACATCCATCGGACGTGCGGTGCGTGCGGCACGACCGAATGCGTCGTTTTCAGCAGCTCGACGCGATCTGAAATGGCGCGTTGGGGGGTCAAAACCACCTGAACGACCTCCGAATGCCACGAAACCGCACGACAACATCCTTTGCATGAATTGTAAAATGGTCGGACAGACGGAACATCAATCAGAGGTGTCGTTTGACCGCGGCGGCCAGAAACACGTTTCTGGAGTCATAAAACACCAAAACGACGTGCGACGGTCGAATTCGGAGCAAACGTGCTCCGAAAAACCTGAAACTGCACGAGAAGGATAGTAATATTATTCTTGAGATGCAGGAGGAGGCGGCACGTTCATCGGATGTGTGGTGTGCGCGGCACGACCGAATGCGTCGTTTTCAGCAGCTCGGCGCGCGCTGAAATGGCGCGTTGGGGGGTCAAAACCACCCGAATGACCTCCGAATGCCACGAAACCGCACGACAACATCCGTTGCGTGAATTGTGAAATGGTCAGAGAGACGACACGTCAATCAGAGGTGCCGTTTGACCGCGGCGGCCGAAAACGCGTTTCCGGAGCCATAAAATACCAAAACGGCGTGCAGCGGTCGAATTCGGAGCAAACGTGCTCCGAAAAACCTGAAATGATAACATTTCTTAAATCAGGGGTTTTAAATTATTATATCACAATGATTCGATATTATACATATATTTAATATTATATATATTAAAACATTTAAAATATATTATATATATATATATATATATTTAAAATATTGTATTTAATAGTATATATGTGAATATTTTTTTTAGTATATATATATAATTTATTTATTTCAGTGGACATTTAAAAAAAAAATTCAATATAGGGACCGCCAAAAGCGGTCTCTATAGGCTGCCCAGCAGGAGCCCTGCAGCGACCACCTGGCGGTTGCTGGAGGCCGAAATCCGGGCCTCCTATAGCGACCGCCAATGGCGGTCGCTAATTGTGGTTTTTTTAGTAGTGAAGGTACATCACCCCCTTCTAGATTCTTGATCGTGTCGGGGATGTGGCCTATCGACTAACACTTCCACCTACTATGGCCAAAGTACATGATGTCTTTCATATATCCCTCTTAAGGAAGTACATACCGGACACTTCACATGTACTCTCTTCTGAGGTGGTACAATTAGAAGATGATCTTTCTTATGAGGAGCAACCAGTAAAGATCTTAGATTATAGAGAAAAAGTTCTACGAAATAAGACAATGCTACTCGTCAATGTGTTTTAGAGAAACCACAAGTTTGAAGATGCGACTTGGGAATCAGAGGAAGTGATAAAGCTGAGTTACTCACATATATTTTAGTGTGGGAAAAGGAAAATTTTGAGGGCAAAATTTCTTAAGGGGGGTATATTGTAACGACCCGAAATTTCATTAATGGAAATCCCTCTTGATCTAATTAAATGTCTCTTTATGTTTATATAAAATGTGAACTTCTTTGGTTTTATGTTAAGAATTTTGACCGTTGCTAATATAACCGTTGAACAGTGATCACATGATTAGTATAAATATAGGGGTTTAACAAATCCAATTTATTCAGAAAAAGGAAGCGATGACCTCATCCAATAGAATTGCCCCATACGAAGCCCATTTGTTGGAGCTCGGAAAAGAGGTGGTGTCTTTGGGCTTCGCCCTTGACCAAGCACAAGCTGAGCTTCATCATGTCAAGCTCGAACGTGGCCGTCTACGGGAAAAGTGGAAGTTGATTGAAATTACCACTCGAGCGATATTATCCGAGCCACCCCAAGAGTCTGTCACCATCGCACACCTTACCCTTAGGTCTTATGTGGCTGTTTTAAGGGTTTATGTAACAAATAAGTAGTACTATGTTCATGTACATTATTTTTGTATATAATAATGAATATAATTTCTAGTCATTTTTTATACATTTTAAATAGTTTTTAAAGTACAAATAGTGTTTTTAATTATTATTTAATTAAGAAATCTATTTTATTAAATTAATGGATTTTTGAATTAAATATTATTTTAATAAAATATTATTTTTATTATTAAATTAATTTTTATTAAATATAAATGATCTTATAATTTTATGAATGCAATTATAACTTTTATTAAGGTTTGAAAGCCATTTCTGTCAAAACCCGTGAATTTTTGATAAATGACGGTTTTTATTTTGAATGTGAAAATTAGCATATTTAGAAAATTATTTAGATAAAATAAATGTTATTTCTGGAATCAGGACTTCGAAATTATCCAACGGTGAATTTTTCATAATTTTCCGAAACAGTCAAATTTTTGGGTAAAAATTAAATACCGTTTAAATATATAATGTGTTTTATGACATCATAATGAACCAATAGTGATGTAATAAAATACTATGAGATTTATGTTCAGCCAATATATATTTTACCATTAAAATAATGTGATTTTGGGTTTGTTTGACTTACTTTTCAAAGCATTAATGGACCCCTCAAAACTTATTAAACACCTTGTCTTTTTAAATTAATTTCCATGGGAGTGTGACTCACCTCCACATAAGCAACCCTATTATTTTAAGAAGTTCATACTTTGGCCTTATAAAATATTGTTTTCCTCTTCCCTTTTTCAAAAACTATTGGCAAAAACCATGAGACGATTTGTGGTTTGGATTAATTTAATATAAGGGGTCCCAAACCTAAATAATAAAGAATTCCCTCACCTTTCCTATATAAACCCATCCAAGCTTCCACTTCCTCCTCACTCAAAGCCTTTTAAGTTCGTCCAACCTCTGCCCTACTATCTCTAGAATCCCCCTAAGGTGCCCCAATCTCCCAAGAAGCCTCTCACAAGCCTCTCTCTAGCCTTTGGAAGCACACTTCCAAGTAAGGGTTTTTTCTTCCTTTCTCATTTTTGTCCAATTTTCTTTAAGTTGTTTTGACCTTTTAATTTCAATTATGAATGTTGGGGTATGGTTTCGCACCTCCCTCATACTTCCCTATTTATGTTTGTATGATGAGAGACCCTTTTCTCTCTCATTAAATGCCTCCCATGTACATCCGTTACTATGCCGAAATTCCGAAAGGAACTTCTCTCTCGTCTTTTACATTCAAGCAATACTTTTGTATCATGAATCTAAATTCCATTACAATTGTTGGGACATGTATATATATGATCTCCTTACTGTCCATTACATGTAAATATGATGATGAACCCCTTTCTCTCTCATCAACCATTTTTATGAATTCTTATGTCACGCCGTTACACTGCCGAAATCGCATCGATTTTCTAAGCCAATGCCATTGTGTAGTGAATACCATGCCCATTTCTCCATCAAGGGTATTCACCTTTATGCACATATACTTATTGATTATAAAGTTTCATGTATGAATTTCACATTCCTTTATCGTGGAATAAATGATTATGTTTTATGAATCCATGTTTTATAATCAATGTGACACACTTATGCATGAAATGAAATGTTTAAGTAGGGTGTGCCCTTATAGCGCTTCAATGTATTAGGTAAAGTATAGTATCATGATACGTCATGTGCAATGAGTGTTGACTCATGTTAATTCAAGTGCAACGAGGGTTTACTCGTGCTTTATGTGCAATGAGTATTTACTCATGCTTCATGTGCAATGAGCCTTGGCCCATGCTAATTCCATGTTAAGTGTTGTTGCTACATTTCCATGTTATGATTATCATGCTTTATCATGCCTTTATGTTCATGTTTCTCTTGTGCTCTATTGATATGCCTAATTTCTAACATGCATTTTACTCATGTTATTCCATGTGTATTCCCTTACTGAGCTTTATAGCTCACCTTTTTCTTATGTATGTCCTCAGGTTATCCCATGCAATGTTAAGTATGAGGGAATGTTGTGGTCATGTAAATGATTTTTTCAATAAAGATATTGTATTTCATGTTTGAAGTTTTTATGTAATGATCCTAATCCCCAAAGACACTAAACCTCTCGATCTTTTTTGTTGTATCATATGAAGTTTTATGTAATAAATCATGTTTAAGTTTGTATTAAAAAGCAGGTTTGTCATAGTTGGTATCAGAGGATAGGTTTAGTTATTTTTGGGATTAGGAAACCCTAGTAAAGCCTTAGATACAAGACTAAGTATAATAAAAACAGCCCTAAATTTTGGTAAGTACTGAGTAAGTGGTTTATCAAACAAATACATCCCTGTCTGGATACGAGCAGGTAGAGGCGGCTCTGGCACAAATGTATCGTAGGGGTAAAACCCGAAAACACCGCTTTGAGCTAGACTCGAACGGGAACTGGTGCACGACAACGGGCCTTGCTTCACTCTTGGTTACGACACTCCCGGATGATATGTTTTGATAAATTCACAAGCTTAGTATGAACCCTTATTAAGGGAATTAAAAAATTCCCCTAAGAATATATGTTAAAATGTAGATAATGAAAAGCCTAGATTGAAGCTTATAGACTCATGAGTTAAGGAAATAAAAGTTTATTTATGAGTCATCAACTTTTGTCTTTGGATTACCCATTATGTGTTACCCCTAACATTCCTCTTATTCCAGCCAATAACCAATAATAGGAGGACTCGAGCTAACAACCGTTGTGAAGATCAGTGTGATGACTGTACTAATGAGATGCCCAATACAATGGGAGTGGGAATCACGAAATTTGTCACGCTTCTCTCTCAGCTAACTCAAGTTTTGAATAGAAACACGGGTCAAGAGGAACGTTCAACCCCCCCCCCCCCCCCCAAGAAAGAACAAGTCGCTATCAAGAGCTTCATGAGACAAAGGCCGCCTACTTTTAGTGGATCATCCGATCCCACGACCGCTGAACAATGGATCAACTCCATTGAAAAGATCTTATCCATCCTTCAATGTTCTGAACAATAGAAGGTTCTCCTGGATGCTTATCGTATGGAGGGTGAAGCTGATCAATGGTGGACGTTGATAAAAAATACGAAGCCTGAGGAGGACATCGAGGTGTTGGAATGGAAGGATTTCCGGAAGATGTTTTTCGATAAATATTTTCCGCGCACCCTCTGGCTTAAGATGGAAGGAGACTTCCTTTCACTCAAGCAAAAATATGAAGAATCTGTTGGAGCATATGAGGAAAACTTCACAAGGCTTGCACGATACACTTCTGGATTTGTCGTTACCCCCGAATGCAAGGTTGACCGCTTCTTTGGTGGGCTGAAGCCTAGCTTGCAGAAAGCATTAGCGATCCATGACTTCGACAGCTATGAGGAAATTGTCCGATGTGCCCTCAAGGTCAAAATGGAGATCGGGGAATCACATGGGTATCATGGGGATAAGAAGCGTAAGGTCAAATTCAATGCTGGTGGTCTGATGGATAAATCCAACGGTTCTAAGAAGATCCAGCACCCCACTTGCCAAAAGTGCGGAAAGAAGCACCCTGAAAATTGCCTTAAGGGGACGATAAAATGCTTCAGGTGTGGAAGAGAAGGGCACCTAGCTGTTAACTGTCGGCGAGAAAGACCCGCGGCTGCGACAGAGGGGAGGAACGATCCGTTCGAACCTCAACGCGTTGTTCAATGATACAAATACAAAGAACCGGGTCATTTTGCAAATCAGTGCCATAATCCAAGGGTTTTTAGAGACAACCAACAACCTCCGAGGCAGCAAGGAAGAGCTTTGACCATCACTTATGCCAAAGTGAACCCCGACAACGAAGTGGTGAGAGGTACGCTAGTTATTCATTCAAGAATAGCGAACATACTTTTTGATTCAGGTTCTACGCATTCTTTTATATCTCGAATGTTTAGTAGAACAATCCCAACACCACCACAAATCATGGAAGTGAAGATTTTGGTGAGTATGGAAAATGGGGCAATCATTGCATCCCATGAATATAAGTCCTCCCCTGTTATAATCTGTGGATTGAATTTCCCGACGAACCTCGTCATACACCCTCTGGTGGAATTTGATGCAATTCTTGGCATGGATTGACTTTCCTTATATAGAGCCAACATAAATTGTCGGGAGAGGGAAATCACACTCCATATGGAGAATCGACCCCCGATTCTTTACAAGTGTCAGGAGGAAGATGAATCTCCTTTAGCTCCACCATCTCAAGCATGAATATTACTGCCCTATGAGCACGTGTATCTGGCTCAGATGACTGAGTCCAAGGAAGAAACCATCCTTGAAGAAATGCCTATTGTGAGGGAATTCGCTGAAGTTTTTCCTGAGGAACTGCCTCGTATTCCTCCTAGAAGAGATGTTGAATTCTCAATTGAACTTATACCCAGGGCTTTACCAATATCCAAGACTCCATATAGAATGGCTGTTGTAGAGCTTGAAGAGCTGAATAAGCAACTACATGAAAATTTGGATAAAGGGTTTATACGCCCAAGTGCTTCACCATGGGGTGCACCAGTCCTCTTCGTCAAGAAGAAGGATGAGTCAATAAGGCTTTGCATCGATTATCGTAAACTTAACAAAATCACGATAAAGAAAAAGTATCCTCTCCCAAGAATTGATGACTTGTTCGATCAGCTGCGTGGAGCACAATACTTCTCTAAGGTGGACTTGCGGTCGGGATATTATCAAGTAAGGGTGAAGAAGGAAGATGTCCCCAAGACTGCTTTTCGTACAAGATACGGGCACTATGAATTCATAGTAATTCCTTTCGGACTCACTAATGCTCCAGAAATCTTCATGGACTTGATGAATAGAGTCTTCAGAGATTACCTTGACAAATTTGTGGTAGTCTTTATAGATGACATTCTAATATACTCCAAAACCAAGGAGGATCATGAAGAGCATTTAAGAACTGTACTAGATACTTTGCGCAAGGAGAATCTCTATGCAAAGTACAACAAGTGTGAGTTCTGGTTGAAGGAGGTCTCATTCTTGGGCCATATCATCACAAGCAATGAGATATCTGTGGATCCCTCCAAAACAGATGCAATTGAGGGTTGGCCGAGACCAACATCGGTAACGGATATATGTAGCTTCTTGGGGTTAGCTGCATATTATCGACGATTTGTGAGGAATTTCTCACGATTGTCCAACCCTATTACCAAGATAACTCAGAAGCGAGAAAAGTTTGCTTGGAGTGATAAATGCGAAGAAAGCTACAAGGAGTTGAAAAGGAGCCTTATCACTACGCCCGTGCTCACTTTACCCACAAGTGGGGAACCTTTTGTGGTTTTCAGTGATGCTTCGAAGAAAGGATTAGGCTGTGTGCTGATGCAGAATGATAAAGTGACATCCTATGCCTCAAGACAGTTGAAAATACATGGGCGAAACTATCCAACGCATGATCTAGAGTTGGCAGCTGTGATCTTTGCTTTAAAAATTTGGCCGCATTATCTCTATGGAGAGAAATGTGAGATATATATTGACCAAAAAAGTCTTAAATATATATTCACACAGAAAGAGCTTAATATGCGCCAGAGAAGATGGAAAGAGCCCATCAAGGATTATGACTGTTCAATACATTACCACCCTGGGAAAGCAAACAAGGTGGCAAATTCCCTAAGTAGAAAGGATCCAGCAATTCTATCAATGATGAGAATTGAGAAGGATACAATCTTCTTAGACTTAATGAAGATGGACATGGGAATCATAGAGAAGGGAAAATCATCAATCCTTTCACAAATGATTTCTCAACCGTCTCTTTTGAAAAGGATAAAGGATGATCAAAAGGATGATGTGAGAATTTAGGAAAAAGTGGAAGCTATCAAAAAGGGAAAATCCTCGGAGTTTAATGTTAATGAAGAAGGAATCGTGCAGTTTGGGAAAAGAATATGTGTTCCATCGAGTCCGGAGCTGAAGAAGGAACTTTTGGATGATGTACATAGTTCAAATTTCTCTATTCACCCAGGGAGCACAAAGATGTATCGAGATCTCCGAGAAAACTTTTGGTGGGATAATATGAAGAAGGAGATCGTTGAATATACATCAAAGTGCCTGGTGTGTCAGCCAGTGAAGGCAGAGAGGTAGAAGTCTAAGGGGATGATGCAACCATTTCCCATACCAGAATGGAAATGGGCAAACATCACCATGGACTTTGTCACCGGACTTCCAAGGACATCCAAAGGCAACAATTCAATCTGGGTTGTTGTGGATCGTCTTACAATGACTGAACACTTCATTGCTATTTGGGAGGATTTATCTTTGGATAAACTGGAATAGATATATATTAGGGAAGTGGTAAGGTTTCATGGATTACAACTATCTATTGTGTCTGACCGAGATCCAAGATTCACCTCTAAGTTTTGGAAGAGTCTTCAACATGCTCTGAATATTGAACTGAACTTCAGTACGACCTATCATCCTCAAACTGATGGTAAATCCGAGCGGACTATCCAAACACTTGAGGACATGTTGAGAGCGTGCTCAATGGACTTTAAAAGAGGATGAGATCAACATCTTCCTCTGGTTGAGTTCTCTTATAACAATAATTTTCACTCAAGCATCCAAATGGCACCATATGAAGCCCTGTATGGGAAAAGGTGCAGAACACCGGCATGTTGGGATGAGGTCGGTGAACGTAAGCTGCTTGGACCAGAAATGGTCGAAGAAATGGTGGAGAAGGTGAAAACCATTCAGCAGCATATCAAGGAAACCTAGAGTCGAGAGAAGAGTTATGCAGATAATCGTCGATGAGACCTTGAGTTTAAAGTTGAAGACATGGTTTTTCTACGCATATCTCCATGGAAGAAGGTCACGAGGTTTGGAAAGAAAGGGAAGTTAAGTCCAAAGTACATCGGCCCCTTCAAGATTCTTGATCGTGTCGGGGCGGTGGCCTATCGACTACCACTTCCACCTAATATGGCCAAAGTACATGATGTCTTTCATGTATCCCTCTTAAGGAAGTACATACCGGACCCTTCACATGTACTCTCTTCTGAGGTGGTACAATTGGAAGATGACCTTTCTTATGAGTAGAAACCAGAGAAGATCTTAGATCGTAGAGAAAAAGTTCTACGAAATAAGACAATGCCCCTCGTCAAGGTGTTGTAGAGAAACCACAAGTTTGAAGAAGCGACTTGGGAATCAGAGGAAGTGATGAAGCTGAGTTACGCACATCTATTTTAGTATGGAAAAAGGAAAATTTCGAGGGTGAAATTTCTTAATGGGGGAATATTGTAACGACCCAAAGTTTCATTAATGGAAATCTCTATTGATCTAATTAAATGTCTCTTTATGTTTATATAAAATGTCAACTTCTTTGATTTTATGTTAAGAATTTTGACCTTTGCTAATACAGTCGTTGAATAGTGATCACATGATTAGTATAAATACAGGGGTTTAACAAATCCAATTTACTCAGACAAAGGAAATGATGACCTCATCCAGTAGAATTGCCCCATACGAAGCCCATTTGTCGGAGCTCGGAAAAGAGGTGGCGTCTTTGGGCTTCGCCCTTGACCAAGACCAAGCCGAGCCTCATCATGTCAAGCTCGAACGTGACCATCTACGGGAAAAGTGGAAGTTGATTGAAATTACTACTCGAGCGATGTTATCCGAGCCACCCCAAGAGTCTATCACGATCGCACACCTTACCCTTAGGTCTTATGCGACTGTTTTAAGGGGTTATGTAACAAATAAGTAGTACTATGTTCATGTACATTATTTTTGTATATAATAATGAATATAATTTCTAGTCATTTTTGATACATAGTAAATAGTTTTTAAAGTATAAATAGTGTTTTTAATTATTATTTAATTAAGAAATCTATTTTATTAAATTAATGGATTTTTGAATTAAATATTATTTTAATAAAATATTATTTTTATTATTAAATTAATTTTTATTAATTATAAATAATCTTATAATTTTATGAATGCAATTATAATTTTTATTAAGGTTCGAAAGCCATTTCTGTCAAAACCCGTGAATTTTCGATAAATGACGGTTTTTATTTTAAATGTGAAAATTAACATATTTATAAAATTATTTAGATAAAATAAATGTTATTTCTGGAATTAGGACTTTGAAATTATCCAACAGTGAATTTTTTATAATTTTCTGATACAGTCAAATTTTTGGGTAAAAATTAAATACTGTTTAAATATATAATGTGTTTTATGACATCATAATGACCCAATAGTGATGTAATAAAATACTATAAGCTTTATGTTCAGCCAATATATGTTTTACCATTAAAATAATGTGATTTTGGGTTTGTTTGACTTACTTTTCAAAGCATTAATGGACCTCTCAAGACTTATTAAACACCTTGTCTTTTTAAATTAATTTCCATGGGAGTGTGACTCACCTCCACATAAGAAACCCTATTATTTTAAGAAGTTCGGACTTTGGCCTTATAAAATATATTTTTCCTATCCCTTTTCCAAAAACCATGGGTAAAAACCATGATATTGTTTATGGTTTGGATTAATTTAATATAAGGGGTCCCAAACCTAAATAATAAAGAATTACCTCACCTTTCCTATATAAACCCACCCAAGCTCCCACTTCCTCCTCACTCAAAGCCTTCGAAGTTTGTCCAACCTCTTCCCTACTCTCTCTAGAATCCTCCCAAGGTGCCCCAAGCTCCCAAGAAGCCTCTCACAATCCTCTCTTTAGCCTTTGGAAGCACACTTCCAAGTAATGGTTTTTTCTTCCTTTCTCATTTTGTCCAATTTTCTTTAAGTTGTTTTGCCCTTTTAATTTCAATTATGAATGTTGGGTTATGGTTTCTCACCTCCCTCATACTTCCCTATTTATGTTTGTATGATGGGAGACCCCTTTCTCTCTCATTAAATGCCTCCCATGTACACCCGTTACTATGCCGAAATTCCGAAAGGAACTTCTCTCTCCTCTTTTACATTCAAGCAATAATTTTGTATCATGAATCTAAATTCCATTACAATTGTTGGTACATGTATCTATATGACCTCATTACTTTCCATTACATGTAAATATGACGAGGAGCCCCTTTCTCTCTCATCAACCATTTTTATGAATTCTTATGTCACGCTGTTACGCTGCCGAAATCGCATCGATTTTCTATGCCAATGCCATTGTGTAGTGAATACCATGCCCATTTCTCAATCAAGGGTATTCATCTTTATGCACATATAATTATTTATTATAAAGTTTCATGTATGAATTCCACATTTCTTTATCGTGGAATAAATGATTATGTTTTATGAATCCATGTTTTATGATCCATGTGGCATACTTACGCATGAAATGAAATGTTTAAGAAGGGTGCACCCTTATAGCGCTCCAATGCATTGGGTAAAGTATAGTATCATGATACGTCATGTGCAATGAGTGTTGACTCATGCTAATTCAAGTGAAACGAGGGTTTACTCGTGCTTTATGTGCAATGAGGATTTACTCATGCTCCATGTGCAATGATCCTTGGCTCATGCGAATTCCATGTTAAGCGTTGTTGCCACATTTCCGTGTTATGATTATCATGCTTTATCATACCTTTATGTTCATGTTTCTCTTGTGCTCTATTGATATGCCTAATGTCTAACATGTATTTTACTCCTCATGTTATTCCATGTGTATTCCCTTACTGGGATTTATAGCTCACCCTTTTCTTATGCATGTCCTCAGGTTATCCCATGTAATGCTAAGTACGAGGGAATGTAGTGGTCATGTAAAGGAAGTTTTCAATAAAGATGTTGTATTTCATGTTTCAAGTTTTTATGTAATGATCCTAATCCCCAAAGACACTAAAACTCTCAATCTTCTTTGTTGTATCAAGTGATGTTTTATGTAATAAATCATGTTTAAGTTTGTATTAAAAAGCAGGGTTTTCATAGTTGGTATCAGAGGATAGGTTTAGTTATTTTTGGGATTAGGAAACCCTAGTAAAGCCTTAGATACAAGACTAAGTATAATAAAAACATCCCTAAGTTTTGGTAAGTACTGATTAAGTGGTTTATCAAACAAATACATCACTGTCTGGATACGAGCAGGTAGAGGCGGCTCTGACACAGATGTATCCTAGGGGTAAAATCCGAAAACACCGCTTTGAGCTAGACTCGAATGGAAACTGGTGCACGACAACGGGCCTTGCTGCACTCTTGGTTATGACACTCCTGGGGGATATGTTTTGATAAATTCACAAGCTTAGTATGAACCCTTATTAAGGGAATTAAAAAAATGACTCTAAGAATATATGTTAGAAAGTAGATCATGAAAAGCCTAGATTGAAGCCTATAGACTCATGAGTTAAGGAAATAAAAGTTTATTTATGAGTCTTCAACTTTTGTCTTTGGATTACCCTTTATGTGTTACCCCTAACTTTCCTTTTATTCCACCAATGGCCGGTAATAGGAGGACTCGGGCTAACAACCGTTGTGAAGATCAGTGTGATGACTATACTAATGAGATGCCCAATCCAATGGGAGCGGGAATCGCGAACTTTGTCACGATTCACTCTTAGCTAACTCAAGTTTTGAATAGAAACACGGGTCAAGAGGAACGTTCAACCCCCCCTAAGAAAGAACAAGTCGCTATTGAGAGCTTCATGAGACAAAGGACTCCTACTTTTAGTGGATCATCCGATCCCACGACCGCTGAAAAATGGATCAACTCCATTGAAAAGATCTTCTCCATCCTTCAGTGTTCTGAACAAGAGAAGGTTCTCCTGGATGATTATCGTATGGAGGGTGAAGCTGATCAATGGTGGACGTTGATCAAAAATACGAAGTCTGAGGAGGAGATCGAGGCATTGGAATGGAAGGATTTCCGGAAGATGTTTTTTGATAAATATTTTCCGCGTACCCTCCGGCTTAAGATGGAAAGGGACTTCCTTTCCCTCAAGCAAAAAGATGAAGAATCTATTAGAGCGTATGAGGCAAACTTCACAAGGCTTGCACGATACGCTTCTGACTTTGTCTTTTCCCCCGAATGCAAGGTTGACCGCTTCTTTGGTGGGCTGAATCCTAGCTTGCGGAAAGCATTAGCGATCCGTGACTTTGACAGCTATGAGGAAATTGTCCGATGTGCCTTCAAGGCCGAAATGGAGATCGGGGAATCACATGGGTATCATGGGGACAAGAAGCGTAAGGTGGAATTCAATGCTGGTGGTCTGATGGATAAATCCAACGGTGCTAAGAAGATCCAGCACCCCACTTGCCAAAAGTACGGAAAGAAGCACCCTGGAAATTGCCTTAAGGGGACGAGAAAATGCTTCAGGTGTGGAAGAGAAGGTCACCAAGCTGTTAACTGTTGGCAAGAAAGACCCGCGGCTGCGACAGAGGGGAGGAATGATCCGTTCGAACCTCAATGCGTTGTTCAATGCTACAAATGCAAAGAACTAGGTCATTTTGAAAATCAGTGCCATAATCCAAGGGTTTTCGGAGACAACCAACAACCTCCAAGGCAGCAAGGAAGATCTTTTTCCATCACTTCTGCCGAAGTGAACCCTGGCAATGAAGTGGTGACAGGTACGCTAGTTATTCAATCAAGAATAGTGAATGTACTTTTTGATTCAGGTTCTACGTATTCTTTTATATCTCGAAAGTTTAGTAGAACAATCACAGCACCACCACAAATCATGGAAGTGAAGATGTCGGTGAGTACGGAAAATGGGGCAATCATTGCATCCCATGAATATAATTCCTCCCCTGTTATAATATGTGGATTGAATTTCCTGGAGAACCTCGTCATACTCCCTCTGGTGGAATTTGATGCAATTCTTGGCATGGATTGACTTTCCTTATATAGAGCCAACACAAATTGTCGAGAGAGGAAAATCACACTCCATATGGAGAATCAACCCCCGATTCTTTACAAGTGTCAGGAGGAAGATGAATCTCATTTAGCTACATCATCTCAAGAATGGATATTACTGCCCTATGAGCACGCATATCTACCTCAGATGATTGAGTCCAAGGAAGAAACCATCCTTGAAGAAATGCCTATTGTGAGGGAATTCGCTGAAGTTTTTCCCAAGGAACTGCCTGGTCTTCCTCCTAGAAGAGATGTTGAATTATCAAATGAACTTATACGTGGGGCTTTACCAATATCCAAGAATCCATATAGAATTGTTGTTATAGAGCTTGAAGAGCTGAAGAAACAACTACAGGAGAATCTGGATAAAGGGTTTATACGCCCAAGTGCTTCACCATGGGGTGCACCAGTCCTCTTCGTCAAGAAGAAGGATGAGTCAATGCAGCTTTACATCGATTATCGTAAACTTAAAAAAATCACGATAAAGAACAAGTATCCTCTCCCAAGAATTGATGACTTGTTCGATTAGCTGCGTGGAGCATAATACTTTTCCAAGGTGGACTTGCGGTCGAGATATTATCAAGTAAGGGTGAAGAAGGAAGATGTCCCCAAGACTGATTTTCGTACAAGATACGGGCACTATGAATTCATAGTAATGCCTTTCAGACTCACTAATGCTCCAACAATATTCATGGACTTGATGAATAGAGTCTTTAGATATTACCTTGACAAATTTGTGGTAGTTTTTATAGATGACATTCTAATATTCTCCAAAACCAAGGAGGATCATGAGGAGCATTTAAGAACTGTACTAGAGACTTTGCGCAAGGAGAAGCTCTATGCAAAGTACAACAAGTGTGAGTTCTGGTTGAAGGAGGTCTCATTCTTGGGCCATATCATCACAAGCAATGCGATATCTGTGGATCCCTCCAAAACAGATGCAATTGAGGGTTGACCGAGGCCAACATCGGTAACGAATATCCGTAGCTTCTTGGGGTTATATGGATATTATCGACGATTTGTGAGGAATTTCTCACGATTTCCAACCCTCTTACCAAGCTAACTCGGAAGCGAGTAAAGTTTTCTTGGAGTGATGAATGCGAAGAAAGCTTTAAGGAGTTGAAAATGAGGCTTATCACTGTGCCCGTGCTCACTTTACCCACAAGTGGGGAACCTTTTGTGGTTTTCAACGACGATTCGAAGAAGGGATTAGGCTGTGTGCTGATGCAGAATGATAAAGTGATATCCTATGCCTCAAGGCAATTGAAAATCCATGAGCGAAAATATCCAACGCATGATCTAGAGTTGGAGGCTATGATCTTTGACTTGAAAATCTGGCGGCGTTATCTCTATGGAGAGAAATGTGAGATATATACTGACCACAAGAGTCTTAAATATATATTCACACAGAAAGAGCTTAATATGCGCCAAAGAAGATGGATAGAGCCCATCAAGGATTATGAATGTTCAATACATTACCACACTGGGAAAGTGAACAATGTGGCAGATGCCCTAAGTAGAAAGGATCCATCAATTCTATCAATGATGTGAATTGAGAAGGATCCAATATACTTAGACTTGATGAAGATGGACATGAGAATCATAGAGAAGGGAATATCATCAATCCTTTCAAAAATTATTGCTCAACCGTCTCTTTTGGAAAGGTTAAAGGATGCTCAAAAGGATGATGTGGGAATTCAGGAAAAAGTGGAAGCTATCAAAAATGGAAAATCCTCGGAGTTTAATGTCAATGAAGAAGGAATCGTGCGGTTTGGGAAAAGACTATGTGTTCCATCAAGTCCGAAGCTGAAGAAGGAACTTTTGGATGATGCACATAGTTCAAATTTCTCTATTCACCCAGGGAGCACAAAGATGTATCAAGATCTCTGAGAAAACTTTAGGTGGGATAATATGAAGAAGGAGATCGCTGAATATACATCAATGTGCCTGGTGTGTCAGAAAGTGAAGGCAGAGAGGCAGGAGTCTAAGGGGATGATGCAACCATTGCCCATACCAGAATGGAAATGGGAGAACATCACCATGGACTTTGTCACTGGACTTCCAAGGACATCCAAAGGAAACAATGCAATCTGGGTTGTTGTGGATCGTCTTATAAAGACTGCACACTTCATGGCTATTCGGGAGGATTTCTCTTTGGATCAACTGGAACAGATATATATCAGGGAAATGGTAAGGTTGGATGGAGTACCACTATCTATTGTGTCTGACCATGATCCAAGATTCACCTTTATGTTTTGGAAGAGTTTTCAACAAGCTCTTAATACTGAACTGAACTTTAGTACGACCTATCATCCTCAAACTGATGGCCAATACGTGCGGACTATCCAAACACTTGAGGACATGTTGAGAGTGTGCTCAGTGGACTTTAAAGGAGGATGAGATCAACATCTTCCTCTGGTTGAGTTCTCTTATAACAATAGTTTCCACTCAAGCATCCAAATGGCACCATATGAAGCCCTGTATGGGAAAAGGTGCAGAACACCGACATATTGGGATGAGGTCGGTGAACATAAGCTGCTTGGACCAGAAATGGTTGAAGAAATGGTGGAGAAGGTGAAAACCATTCAGTAGCATATCAAGGCAGCCCAGAGTCGACAGAAGAGTTATGCAGATAATCGTCGACGATACCTTGAGTTTAAAGTTGGAGACATGGTTTTTCTACGCATATCTCCATGGAAGAAGGTCATGAGGTTTGGAAAGAAAGGGAAGTTAAGTCCACGATACATCAGCCTTTTCGAGATTCTTGATCGTGTCGGGGCTGTGGATTATCTACTAGCACTTCCACGTACTATGACCAAAGTACATGACGTCTTTCATGTATCCCTCTTAAGGAAGTACATACCAGACCCTTCACATGTACTCTCTTCTGAGGTGGTACAATTGGAAGATGATCTTTCTTATAAGGAGAAACCAGTGAAGATCTTAGATCGTAGAGAAAAAGTTCTATGAAATAAGACAATGCCCCTCGTCAAGGTGTTGTAGAGAAACCACAAGTTTGAAGAAGTGACTTGGGAATCGGAGGAAGTGATGAAGCTGAGTTACCCACAACTATTTTAGTGTGGGAAAAGGAAAATTTCGAGGGCAAAATTTCTTAAGGGGGGAATATTGTAACGACCCAAAGTTTCATTAATGGAAATCCCTCTTGATCTAATTAAATGTCTCTTTATGTTTATATAAAATGTCAACTTCTTTGGTTTAATGTTAAGAATTTGGACCGTTGCTAATATAGCCGTTGAATAGTGATCACATGATTAGTATAAATATAGGGGTTTAACAAATCCAATTTACTTAGACAAAGGAAGCGATGACCTCATCCAGTATAATTGCCCCATACGAAGCCCATTTGTTGGAGCTTGGAAAAGAGGTGGCGTCTTTGGGTTTCGCCCTTGACCAAGCCCAAGCTTAGATTCATCATGTCAAGCTCGAACGTGACCGTCTACGGGAAAAGTGGAAGTTGATTAAAATTACCACTCGAGCGATGTTATCCGAGCCACCCCAAGAGTCTGTTACCATCGCACACCTTACCCTTAGGTCTTATCCGGTTGTTTTAAGGGGTTATGTAACAAATAAGTAGTACTATGTTCATGTACATTATTTTTGTATATAATAATGAATATAATTTCTAGTGATTTTTGATACATTGTAAATAGTTTTTAAAGTATAAATAGTGTTTTTAATTATTATTTAATTAAGAAATCTATTTTATTAAATTAATGTGTTTTTGAATTAAATATTATTTTTATTATTAAATTAATTTTTATTAAATATAAATGATCTTATAATTTTATGAATGCAATTATACTTTTTATTAAGGTTTGAAAGCCATTTCTGTCAAAACCCGTGAATTTTATATAAATGACGGTTTTTATTTTAAATGTGAAAATTAACATATTTAGAAAATTATTTAGATAAAATAAATGTTATTTCTGGAATCAAGACTTCGAAATTATCTAACAGTGAATTTTTCATAATTTTCTGAGACAGTCAAATTTTTGGGTAAAAATTAAATACCGTTTAAATATATAATGTGTTTTATGACATCATAATGACCCAATAGTGATGTAATAAAATACTATAAGATTTATGTTCGGACAATATATGTTTTACCATTAAAATAATGTGATTTTGGGTTTGTTTGACTTACTTTTCAAAGCATTACTGGACCCCTCAAGACTTATTAAACACCTCGTCTTTTTAAATTAATTTCCATGGGAGTGTGACTCACCTCCACATAAGCAACCCTATTATTTTAAGAAGTTCGGACTTTGAACTTATAAAATATCGTTTTCCTCTTCCCTTTTCCAAAAACCATGGGCAAAAAACATGGGATGGTTTGTGGTTTGGATTAATTTAATATAAGGGGTCCCAAACCTAAATAATAAAGAATTACCTCACCTTTCCTATATAAACCCACCCAAGCTCCCACTTCCCCCTCACTCAAAGCTTTTGAAGTTCGTCCAGCCTCTCTCTAGCCTTTGGAAGCATACTTCCAAGTAAGAGTTTTTTCTTCCTTTCTCATTTTTGTCCAATTTTCTTTAAGTTGTTTTGCACTTTTAATTTCAATTATGAATGTTGGGGTATGGTTTCAAACCTCCCTCATACTTCTCTATTTATGTTTGTGTGATGGGAGAACCCTTTCTCTCTCATTAAATGCCTCCCATGTACACCTGTTACTATGCCGAAATTCTGAAAGAAACTTCTCTCTCCTCTTTTACATTCAAGCAATACTTTTGTATCATGAATCTAAATTCCATTAAAATTGTTGGGACATGTATCTATATGACCTCCTTACTTTCCTTTACATGTAAATATGATGAGGAACCCCTTTCTATCTCATCAACCATTTTTATGAATTCTTATGTCACGCCGTTACGCTGCCCAAATCACATCGATTTTCTAAGCCAATGCCATTGTGTAGTGAATACATGCCCATTTTTCCATCAAGGGTATTCACCTTTATGCACATATACTTATTTATTATAAAGTTTAATGTATTAATTCCACATTCCTTTATCGTGGAATAAATGATTTTGTTTTATGAATCCATGTTTTATGATCCATGTGGCACACTTATGCATGAAATGAAATGTTTAATAAGGGTGCACCCTTATAGCACTCCAATGCATTGGGTAAAGTATAGTATCATGATACATCATGTGCAATGAGTGTTGACTCATGCTAATTCAAGTGCAATGAGGGTTTACTCGTGCTTTATGTGCAATGAGGATTTATTCATGTTCCATGTGCAATGAGCCTTGGCTCATACTAATTCCATGTTAAGTGTTGTTGCCACATTTCCATGTTATGATTATCATGATTTATCATGCCTTTATGTTCATGTTTCTCTTGTGCTATATTGATATGCCTAATTTCTAACATGTATTTTACTCCTCATGTTATTCCATGTGTATTCCCTTACTGGGCTTTATAGCTCACCCTTTTCTTATGCATGTCCTTAGGTTATCCCATGGAATGCTAAGTACGAGAGAATGTAGTGGTCATGTAAAGGAAGTTTTCAATAAAAATGTTGTATTTCATGTTTCAAGTTTTTATGTAATGATCCTAAGCCTTAAAGACACTAAACCTCTCGATCTTCTTTGTTGTATCAAGTGAAGTTTTATGTAATAAATCATGTTTAAGTTTGTATTAAAAAGCAGGGTTGTCATAGAATTAGAGTGGGCCATAGAAGAAAAAAGTGAATATCAAGATGTCTCCTAGTTCTCTGTAAAATTTCAGCCCAAATGAATTTTTGGTTGTCGAGATATGATTAAATTGGTGGGCTGTTTTTCTGGGCCACAGAATCTGGCCTAGAATTTGATCTCTAACTTGAGCTGCCTTAATAACCACAATGGAGGCCGACTTAGCACTGGATCTTGAATAATTATATTTTCCTCTATATGTCCTATATCATCTCAAGAAATTTGGGCTTCATTGGGTCTGTATTGTGGTCCCCACATTCTCATCAATGGGCTGGTGTCCAATCTGCTTTCTCCAGAATTGTTTCCTTTCATTTCCAAATATATCCATCATACTTTATGAATCCTCCATTGGTCCCTGAATAAAAAATGTTCATATTGAAGTGTATATTCATTTCTCAAAATACCAAATTAAAATATTGATAATAACATTCCTTAAAATCAGATGAATCTTTGGGCCTAAATTGGTGTACATTTGGCATGAAGTGCACAAATGATGAGAATGGATGTTCAAAATTAAAATCTAGTAACTCAGTCCCATAAGATAAAAAATGAACATTTAATATGATTAAAATGTAATTAACATATGTATTTTTATTGGCTAATCACACCCCAACTTGAGATTTTCTAGTCCCGAGAAAAATGTATCTCAACAATATGAAATTCGAATTCCCTTTTCCAAAAACATTTTAATACACAATGATCACCAAAAACCTTTATATCAAACAATAATGAAACCCATCAAAATATTTTAATACAAGATAGTTTCATAAGCAGATCTCAATCTCAAGCCCATTCCTTTGTTCAAATTCATCATCATATTTCATCCAATATCAATTAAGAGTGATTATGTGTTGTACATCGCATTAGAAATGGAGGTTCATCTTTATTAAAGGGGGAAATGATGGAAGTGCTAGGTGGAATCACATTTCAATATTAAGATGAGTATTAGATTTTTTTATTGTATATATATATATATATATTTTACAATTTTCCATGGTAATTGAAATTGCACTCAAAAGATTCAACCCCTATAGGGAGACTTTACCGATGACTTCCAGACTCAAAGACCTTAGGGAACCAAGTGAATTCCACATACTCGGGCATCATCTTGAGTTAACTCAGTCAAAAACAAATTCAAATTACCAAAAATAGAGATAAAATTACTAACTCTGGGCCAGACAACTATGGAGTCATGATCTCCAAGTTCTGAAAGCCACACATTAGGTCATTTCATTACTCTACGTGCAATTTATTGTTTTCTTTTTTGATTTTTTTGTTTTTTTGAATACTCATATTAAAACTAAAATGATCACCAAACCTATGCTATTTATTTGGGGGACCCCATGAACTCAAACTAATACCCCACTATCCAAAGGATGTGTGTTTTGATCTTTTTTGTTATTTGAATGAAAATATAAACGATGAAATTTCACATTAGACAGTCACACTTTCCAAAATATCTATGCTCGTGAAATTATATATGGATTAAAATCAGAATCGGGGCGTGCTAAATTATTTGATATTTAGTTTTAAAGTGTGAAATGTGTATTACCATGTTCAAAGTTAAAGGAATTTTTCCTTCCATTTACACACATTTTTTTCAAATCATTTTTTTTCAAATCATTTTTTTTCACACAAAAGAATTTTTTTTATTTAATATCCCCCCAACTTAAAATAACATTGTCCCCAATGTTTAAAGAAAATACAATTTAGAAGGGGTAGAGATAGAGGATATGAGTTCTAAAAGGAATTTGAAATAATAAACATGGAACAAAGTCACCTGGTAGTTGAAGTTGATGTTCTTGCTACTCCAATTTACTCTTTTGATATCCATGTCACTCAGAGAGTTCCCTAGTGGAAAAACAAACAAACAAACAAACAAAATAAAACTATATATATATATATTCATATAATAAAAAAAGTAAAATATAAGTATATATATATAAATTATAGAATAAGGAAGCACTCTAAGCCATAGGTCAGTGGTAAGCGCACGCCCCTATCTCCCTTCGGTCCCGGGTTCGAAACCCGCAGCTTCGCCGGTTGTTATGGGGTTTTCCCCATGGCCTATGACATGTCCCCCCCTTTTTTAGTTATTTTTTTTATTTTATCCTACAAACACATAAAAATAAACTGACGATACATTGTCTTATTTTTAAATTTCAGGGTAAGGTATTACTCAAGGATCACACCACGTGACATAGATGAATATGGTGCTCCCCTTTAATACCCATCCATACTCTTAATAGAAGAACAGGTCAACAATCTATTTTTTTTTTTAAAATATCAAAATGATTTATTAATCCTATTTGAAAAATAAATAAGATTCACAAATATTAGAAACTCGAAAACCACGGGTTGCCTCCCGTGTAGTGCTTTTGTTTAATGTCGTTAGCTCGACTTGAACCCCAAAACTTACCCAATACCAACTTTCAACATTTTAAGGCCCACATGTTTCACCAATTCTATTAGGTTGAGATTGATTCTATGTTTATAATTTGTTTCATTCACAAACCTATGCTCTAAAATGAGTGGGTAAATCCAAGGAATATCAGAAATGGTGGATCTAGTTGCTTCTCTAGTCTTGCCTAAGACATCAATGACCATTCCTACATTATTGGTTTCAAGAGAAGAATTAATTCCCTCAGAAATGTCATGGTTATATACTATGAAGGGATACTTGAGAGAGGAATTAATAACACTAATTTTGAGCTCGTTTTTGATAGGAAATTAAGACATAGGTTTGCACTTTGAATCAAACTCAGTTTCATTTTCAAAATTTCTCAACAGAATTGGGTCCTTTTGAACAGAATATTCAACTACCAAATTGGAATGATCAGTGTTAGGAATGGGTATGGACTCAAAGTTTGTTATGTCTTCTAATGTTTTAGTGATTTATGTTTTTGAAAAATCATCAATGAAGTTATATTCATGAGACTCAATCCATGATGTCAAATTATTTTCTTTTGAACCTAAAAAATCAATTTCCTCTTGATTTAAAGACCCTTAAAAAATTTCTGTATTCTCTTTATCTATACCAAATCTAAAGGATGGTTCTTCAATAAATTCATGAGAGGTTTGTGGGAGAAAAGAGTCTTCTATCAATGACGAGGAAGGGATAACATGAGTGATAATGGGTTCCATAACCGTCTCATGGTTTTGTAGTTCTAATATTAATGATGAAACCTCAAAATTAATTATCTCCATTTGATGACATAGTTTTTCAAGCAATGGATGTGGATTATGATGGATAAGGGGTTGATACAGATGGTCTATTCCAGAAGGATAATTGAGTTGTTGGAATTCCATTGGAGGATGTTCTGATTGGCATTGTTGGGATTGGAAATCATTATAGGTTGGAATGTTTTGTGAATCATAAGAGTTAAAACATTTTGGATCAATTGGTTGTTGATTTTCCCACTAATATAAACTAGTATGGTCATTGTACATCATAATTGGTGTGGGGTAGTCAAAGTAGGGAGAGGTTCCCCATGTTTGGATTTGTTCAAAATTGCTTTCCATAGTAGTGAGGGGGTGTGAACAGAGAGGTGGGATGAAAAAAAAGGATGATAATGTCTAAGATAACTTAATTAGGTCCCCATAAACGACGTCAAAATTTGATTCATTCTCAAATTTACCCAAGAGATGAAGGTAGAACGGTTCTTGTAGTCTAGCTTGGGTTGTCGAATCCATTGAGACCTAAGAAGATACCTAAGATACACAACCTATGAGATGGATTTTTGGCTATGAAGTTTCCAAATTTGGGTTGATTTTAGATGGGTTTAAAGTATCACTAACAGATTTAAGTTAATTCAAATTAAGATAATGAGTTGATTCTAGGTTATCGCTCGGGGTGGATTGGATGAATTCCTTTTTTAATGATTTAAATTTCATTAACTCGAGAAGGATTCATTCAATGAATTAAAACTAACCTCATAACCTACTGGTTAAACACCTTCAAAAACACATTATAATCACCTATACACTTGTAGGATCATTTTCATGAGCACTTCAAGGTAAAAGATCTTATTAGCACATAAAAGTGGGGTGATTAAATTCAATATGGAAGATAAAGAGAGAAAATCATTGAATAAAAGAAGCTCAAATAAAAGAAATTAATAAACATTTAGAGAGTGATAAATAACATTCAATCTAGCCCATTGAAACTCCCTTGGATCAACCCATAAAAGAGTTATCCCTCCATTGATGACATTTCCTCAACGGAAGCGGGGAGTAGACTTACGAGGGTGGAATTGAAGAAGTAAAAACAACAACAAAAATCGATCACTCCACCGTTGTGTGATAAATCTCACAAAGTATGGTGTGAATAAATTCACACTTTTAGGCAAAAATATCAACATGATATGTAGAATAACAAAATAAGAGTAAAGGGAGAACTTTTATTAAGAAAATAAGGTGAATTGAACAACTTACATGAGAAATAAATGCGATTACAAACACAAAGCGGCAAGATAACACTACAATGAAACCAAACACCAAAGATGATTAAATCCATTAACACCACTACCTTAAATATGCATTTTGGGAGCCTTGGGTCGATCCTACAATAGTACAAAGCATCCCACTTGATTATGGTAGGCCTAGAGTGGTGGAAAGTAAGGGAGAGTGGACTTCTTTATCCTTGAATCGAAGTGAAAACCAGCTTGCATCCACCGAACAGATACGCCTATATGGCCTTCTATATGGTCGAATTAGAGTGTTCCATAGAGAACAAAAGTGAATCTCAGGATGTCTCCTAGCTCTTTGTAAAATTTCAGCTCAAAGGAATTTTTGGTTGCTGAGATATGATTAAATTGGTGGGATGTTTTTGTTGGGACGTAGAATCTGGCCCATAATTTTATCTCTAACTTGGGCCGCCTTAATAACCACAATGGAGGTCTGATTAGCACTGTCTCTTGAAGAATTATATGTTCCTATATATTTCTTCTATCATCTCAAGAAATTTTGGCTTCATTGGGTCTGTATTGTGGGCCCCACATTCTCATCAGTGGGCTGGTGTCCAATCTGCCTTCTCCAAAATTATTTCCTTTCATCGCCAAATATCCCCATCGTACTTTATGTATCCTCCATTGATCCCTGAATGAAAAATGTTTATATTGATGTTTATATCCATTTATCAAAATACCAAATTAAAATATGGACAATAACATTCCTTAAAATCAGATGAATCATTGGGCCTAAATTGGTGTACATTTGGCATGAAGTGCACAAATGATGAGAATGAATGTTCAAAATTAAAATCCATTAACTCAGGACCATAAGATCAAAAATGAACATTTAATACCATTAAAATTTAATTAACATATGTATTTTTATTGGCTAATCAGGATGTCATAGAGTGTGATGTGTTTTGTTAGGAAATATGATAATTTCCAACAATAGAAGTACCTACCAATGTTGCCCACCGCTGCTTATACAAATGTTAGTTTGGGACAATATTTTTATGGATTTCATTTATGGATTACCTAATCTCCAAGGGTTTTTTGTGATCATGGTCATTGTCAATAGGCTGTCCAAGTACATGTATTTTGCATTACTAAGACACCCTTACATAGAAAAGGTAGTGGCTGAGTTATTTGTTAAAGAGGTAGCTTGTATACATGGAATCCCCAATTCAATTATTAATAAAAAATATCAATTTTTAGTAATTTATAGAAGAAATTATTCCTAATAGAGGGAAAAATTCTGAAAAAGGGTTCTTAATACCACCCATAGACGAACAGACAAATTGAAGTTGTCAACAGAAGTTTGAAAACATATTTGAGGTGTTTCGAATCTGAACGACCACTCTTATGGGTCCACTGGGTACCTTTGGTGGAATATTTTTATTATATACCAACCCATGGTTCCAACAAATTGTCACCTTTTGAAGCAATTTATGGTAGGAAAACACCTATAGTTTTGAGGTACGAAAATGGGGATACTAAGGCAGAGTCAGTGGCAAATGAACTTGAGGAAAGAGATGCAGTGTTAGCCCAACTCTGGAGTAATTTGTTTAGAGCCAAATAGTTGATGACCTAGTAATCCAACTAACATATGTGGGATGAAAGGTTTTAGGTTCTTAAATTGGTGTTCATCAAGCTTATACCTAATGTGCATACTTCAAGGCCAAGGTGGTTGTATCCTAAGTTGTCCACTAGGTACTATGGACCATAAAAAGTACTTTCTCATGTGGGGACTATGACTTTCAAAATTTCATTACTTGAGACAACCCATTTTTATCCTATTTTCTATCTATCCAAATTAAAGTGAGAAATTTTGAATTTCCCAATGTATGTGGATCTGTTGGAAATGTTATATAGTGGTGCTAGTTGTGGAGTTGAACCGATCAAATTTTTGGTGACCAGAGAGGTGCCAGGGAGGCCTCATGGTGAGTGGCTCATCTGGTGGAAGGGTCTCCTAGAAGAAGAGTCTAATTGGGAGGATGAAAAGAAATTTTTGGAAATATTTCCATAATTACACCATGGGTACAACGTGGCTATTGAAGAGGGGGGAGTTGTTAGGAATGGGATGGTTATTTTTGTTGGACCCCTACCCCCTATTTTGCACACTTGTCATAGAAGGGAAAAATAAGAAGGGGATAAGGTGCTGGAGTTAGGTGTGATATTTTGCTGGCTTCTCTTCAAAACAACCAATTCTGACTATAAATTGTTGATTGGATAGTCTAGGGAAGGAAAATTTGCATTTGATTCGAAAGGATTCCCTACTAGAGCAGAGATCTAGAGAGGTGGTCACTCTCAAGTGTCTTCCACCCACAGTATGAAGACCAATCAAAGAGTTTATCTCTCCCTGATACCTAAATCTTTAACACATTCTATTTTCTATCTACTATAACCTACATTACTGCTGTATAGTATTGAAATATATAGAAATATTGTTCTCTTCTTTACTTTTCCATATTGCGCGTACTACTGTTAGCTGGATTCCTAACACAACTAAACTTTATAATTCCTAATGATATGTGTTTTTGATCCTTTAAAGCATCATGAAGTCAAATTTTTGAGGAAGATAAGTTTAAATAAGATTAAAGATTAAAACATAAGTTCATGAAGTTTTATGCTTCCCCCCGAATGGCCCAAAGGCCTTCTTTTATGCTTCCCAATTTCATGGTTTTGAACTGAAAATAATAATTATGAAAAAACATTGAAGAAGCCATTTTTATCCATGACATTCATAGAAGATACACAACTGAATGAAGAAAAACACTTTTTGTTTATAAACTAAGATGTTTCAACATGTGGAGGGAAATTCAGAGAATTCCTAAAACAACAAAACAAAATTACGTTTTTCCTTCAAACATTCATGATTTCAGGATGATACCTTATGCAAGAAACCACAACCTTGTATCAGTTGATGATGTTGTTTTTTGATGACGTTTTGTGAAAAATGTTAAGGATGCGACCATCTATTTTGAATCTAAATACATGGGAATAACATTCTAGTGATTCAAAGAAATCTTCTAGATATGCTACAACATGATGTTTCTAAAATTCATGTCAATAGAATGATTTAGACATATCCAAAGAAGGAATTTTATTTGAGAAGATAGGGAGGCCATCTGTTTTGAGTCTTGAATATGAAGATATATTATTCACCATGCCGTGGTTTTAGGAAAACTATTTAATTATTCCAAGAGTAAAACCTTACTCCTTACCTTAATAATAGGTGGAGATCTATTTATATATATGGAACAAAATAATATAACAGAGAAAACCAATGTGGGACTCTAAATACGTGACACTAGGCTAGGCCCAAACCCGATTTGGTTCAACACTCCCCCTCAAGATAGAGTATATGTATCTTAGAATATGAGTCCCAAAAAAAGAAAAATAAATGAAGAGAAAGAAAACACAAAGAATGAACAAACTCATCCTCAAGATGAATCATAGAGGTTGTGGATGATCAACTTGTGTAAATAATGTTCATTCGAGTTCCAGGTAGGTCTTTGATGAAGATATCGACAAGATGACGAGTAGTTGGAATATAGCCAAATGTGATATGTTTTTGATCAAAGTGATATCAAAAGAAGTGATAGTCAACTTCAATATTATTTTGAAGGGTTTTTTTAGAGTCTAGTAAAGATTATCCGATGAAGTAAAAAATGATTCAAACCCTTGTTTAAGGATATCCCATATAAGATAAATGAACAACTCAATAAACAGAAATGGAGAACCTGCTGTAAAAAATACCATACACCGAAGAGCATATGAAACCTATGATCTTTTTATGATATGCTTGATAAATATCACTACAAGAGAATTCCAAAATCCATCATCTCTCCATGATTATCCATGAGTTGCACCTAAATCATCCATCATATGGATTAGATCCATCATTCCTCCATAGCTTGCTAGAGCCTTTAATGCAAAGGAGAATAATAAAGAGAATTTTAGGTGATGGACATTTTGGCCTAGAAACACACCCACATTGCCATCGAATGACAGTAATATATAAAGCCACGAGAATGCTTCTCAAGCTACTGAATTTAGTCAGGTGTTTATAATGCATGAGTAAATTTTTGCTTCACCCAACTCTTATCCATCATATAGATGCAACTTCTCCCATGGGTTTCATATTACAAAACCGTTTCTTTAAATGATAAATTACGTGGGAGAAAAATAAATGATACCAGTTTATCATTTTTTCTACAATATGCATGGAACAATATACCATGAATGGAAATCATAATTTTCATGCAATATGATATTGCAATTTATCATTTTTGACACAAGATTCATGTAATGATATACCATACATGAAAATCATAATTTTCATGTAATAAGATATTTCATATATACATACATACCATATATATACAAGGATTCATGGCATATCTCCTTCAATCTCCCACCTTCACTAAAGCCTAAAAGACTTTATGACATATCACCTTATATTGTATTGTATACAATAATTTGTGAAACTATATCCAAAATTTATTTTTGATATCTTCCAAAATTCTTTTGGAAAGCTACCATTAACTCCACCTTGTATTACATCATATGAAATACCTTATGAATACCCATCCAAAACACTTTTGGATTAACTCTAAAACACTTTTAGACTTTCTCCCCAAGTCGAACTCAATACCCATTTAGTCGATCACAAAGTTTGACCCCACAAGACTTTATAGCATTGAAAAAAATACGAATTTCCAAATTCGGTCGGCCAGTGAGACGATGGGGGATATGCTTCATCGTCGAGAGGGAAACAACCCGGATCACCAGCTAAGGCCCCTAAATGACCACTCAGTGATAAAGGAGGCAGGGGTGCAGAGACAGCCATGAGGTTTTCTTAGAAGCAGCCACCCTTGAAAGAGTGCGTAATAGCTCACTGATCGAGCGCTCTTACGCTGAAGATGAACGGGTCTAAGTGATACATGCAAGAAAAGAGCATAATTTAGTAAAAAATCAGTGATACTAAAGCTACAAAGTTATATAACATGATCTCTATCAAACAAATGTATCTCTATACTTGTGTACACTAGTCTGCATCATATGAAAACATGAATTCTCAAATCATATGTTCAACTCATATGTTCTTTATTATTAAAATATATACTAAAATACTTAGTGAATACATCACATGCTATTCACCCTTATGAATAAACACATCACATGTCCCTTATCCCAATAAATGTACAATATCTTGGTGAGACCACACACTCCCAAAGTCTATCTCAATCAAGGGTTCTAACGTCATAATCATCATACGAGAGTACAAATATCATCTTGGTTAAGCTCCAACATATGACATGATCAACAACATACCCAACCACCCCCGTATTAGCTAAGTAAACATGTAGAATTGCGTAAGTAGGGTCTAAAAGTATGAATGTTCTCATGTTAGGTTTCTTATCAACCTCAGGTAGTAGAGACTCTAATATGATCCATGCACCCCCAGTGTACCAAAAAAATATGTATGAAATTCCATGTGGTATTCTTAGTTGTTACGTAAAATATTGAGAGGGAGAAAAGTGAAGTAAAATAGAATGTATTGATGTATCCACGGTATATATGCAACAGAATTATAGGAATAACAGTAGGGAGGGAGAGAAGTTTAGGAGTAGAGGAAGGAGAAGATAGGAGAGTGAGGAACCTATGGAAGACCACTCCACTGAGCCCCCTGCTGGAACGTCCCAACACACTAGCCCCTTCTCAAAGTAGCTTGCTATGGAGAATTACCTAAGTGAATCATGACCCATCCCAAACCAATGCTGCCCACTTTAATACCCCACCAGATCATTGTTACAACTGACAACCTTATTACAAAATACAATATTACCCCTAACCAAATAAAAATCTCAAATAACATACTTCCAGCTGTCACCAACCCTTAACCAACTAAAAAACACTTTACAATAATGACTATGCCACAACATACACTAACAAACAACCCCCTATATTCCTAACATTCCAACCGCTTAAAAGCCACCTTGTCCTCAAGGTGGAACAATAACATCTTTGCTCGGCTGTGTATTGGGACAGAAGCTCCCAGTGGTAGCTTAGGTAGAGGCCTCAATATAAAATGTGCAATAATTTTGGAAGCTTCTATGGAACCCTTTATGCCATCCAAATCATCCTTCAAAGTTTGGGAGAAATCCTTCTTTATATCTTATGCATCTTTCTCGATTTCCTCTATTACTAACTTCACTTCATGTTCAAACAGCAGAGACTTTTCCTTGATTGACTCCAGAATTTTCCCCTTAGTAAATGTTGTGTAGTCCCCAGCTCTTTCATCTATAGACAAAGCCTTCTATATATCATCTTTTGACTTCTCGATGATGAGAATTATCGTACGTTCTATTTCATTTCTTACCTGGTCTTCAAACCTAAAATCCAAATCAACATCAGAAGTTTCTGCTGCCAAGATCCTCACTTGTGCATCTTTCAAAATGTGAGATGTGGCCTGCTGAAATGCAATCTATGCTAGCTTCTCAACCTGCACAACAAGTTCAAAGACATCTTATTTTCAACGACCATCTTTGATTCCAAGATGAATTTATCTTTTATGGAATAATGATGGTTTGGATTAAAGATGGAATTCACAGCCTTGAGTTCTACAAAAGTTAGCTCCTTGTTATGCATTATGGAAAAAATACTCTTGTTGATCAACATCAGACTAAGCCAACTTTATCAGCAATTGATCTTCATATTTCAAAGTGTCTTTATTTTCACCATTTATTGGTACTTCACTCCTTGTAAAACCACTATTCTTACGATCAACAATGCCCATAAAAATATTATCGGAATTAGCCTGTGGAGAGAGGCCACACATCACTTGAGATGGTATTGGATTTCCTGCCACCATGCCCAGCTCCGAAGAGCACTCAGGAGCTATGCTAAACCCACCTTGTCCATTGTCTTCCTCTGTTTTTCCATTTCCAACTCTGCTAAAAAAATTTGTGGCTACTCCTCCAGCAATACCAGAATATGAAACCTGCTCCTCCAACAATACCAGTCCCTTGATTTTATCTGTTGTTTGCTCCTCCTCAGCTCTTGTCGAATGTACAGGAGTTTCCATGTCACATAGACTAGAATGTGAGGTGACTTCCCACGTTCCCTTTCATTCATGTTCGGATGGTAATAGAACTGAACTTTCCACTACTACAGTAAAAAGATCTGAGCTGAGAATAGGAACTTACAACACCTCTCCAAGCTGAATAGGACTGGAATTTTCCTCTTCAGGACATTCCAGTTTAGTTTCAAGCTATCGCTGCTCCTCAATATTATTGTCCCGCTTTTCCACACTAGTACTCAGGTTAACAATTACTTTTCTATGCTATTCCAGAGTAGAAAAAACTGCTCCTCCAAAGCACCAGGTTTTTGAAATGGTTCCCTCTTCGTTGGCTACCCATACTTTTGCATTAGAGATGGTTTAAACAATTCCCATGATGGGTATGGTGTAGCTCTGTGCCAGGAAAAAAACCAAAATAGAGTGGTACCAACCATGAAAATCTACACCCAGTGTAATTTCATGTCCTCTGTTGTCTGACAAAAATTGAAATATCCTTATGCTTTTATGATCCAGCCATACATATCCTCTCTTGTAAAAGCTGGCACCACAAATTTTGTCGCCATTTTGTATGGATGTCAACTGCACGCAAAATTCTTCTTCTTCTTTTTTTAGCAACAATACCTCTCAAATTATTATGACTGAAATTTTCCACTGCAAAAACGATCGACTTCACTCTTTCTTGCAACTCTTTTTTTTCCATTGATCTGCAGCTGTACCTTTAGCGACTAAACTATCTCTGAAAAATTCCCAGTATGCAGACCCCAGCTTAAAAGGTTTCTATCAATGACCAACCGACAACTTTATTTTTTTTTTGTCAGTCAACCGCTGCTCCAACCACTTCCTTTCCGTTCACCTTTACAGCAGTCGAGCGTCTCGACTTCCACACAACAATTGCCCCACCCTCAAACTACCTCACGTATCGACATTGATCGTAAGAAAATGACCCAATCTCAATGATCTTCCATTGAAGTGCACATTCACCGACCAACACATCTCACAGAAGAAAAGAGGGAAATAAAAACCAGTACAGAAAAATCGACTTCCCTTGAGTTCGTCGCTCCTCAATCATCCTCCAACGATTGTAATTCTCGACAATCAACTGACATCGAACATGCCTAAAACTCCAAACACACTTATTGATTTTGTGAATCCAGCTCTGATCACCTCCAGTGATCAGAATGCTTCAATCTAGAAATGATTTCTTGAACTCATTCTGCTTCTCGCTTCTTGAGCTTTCTTGAGTTTTACTTTCTTCTACAATCATCCGCTGCTACAACTTCCCTTCTAGTTTTTATAATTTTCTTCTATTGCACCTAAGATGCTCATTTCATATTCAATGTTCATCCAGTAAGAATTCATTCCCCATGAATTTATGCACCTCTATTATCATAACAGGTTGTTTCAAAAAATAATCACCATCCAGGCTGCACATCTACAACTCCTCTCTCCTTCGATTTCTTATTCCACACAATCAGTTCCCCAATAGAGTCACCAAATTGTTATGTAAAATATTGAGGGGGAGAAAAGGGAAGTAAAAAAGAATGTTTTGACGTATCCACTGTATATATGCAACAGAATTATAGGAATAACAGTAGGGAGGGAGATAAGTTTAGGAGTAGAGGAAGGAGAAGATAGGAGAGCAAGGAACTTGTGGAAGACCACTCCACCGAGCCCCTTGCTGGAACGTCCCAATGCACCAGAACCTTCTCACAGTATCCTAGTGTGAAGAATCCCCTAAGTGAATCGTGACCCATCCCAACCCCTTGCTGCCCATTTTAATACCCCACCAACTCACTGCTACAAATGACAACCTTATTACAAAATACAACATTACCCCTAACCAACTAAAAGACTCTAACAACCTACTTCTATCTGTCACCATCCCTTAACCAACTAACAAATACTTAACAATAATGACTATTCCACAACATACACTAACAAAGAGCCCCCTATATTCCAAACATTAGCGGGTCATCTAGTGTACACAAAGAATCGTATTCTTTTTTTTGCCTCATGAACATATTCTATATCTCTATAAAAGAATCCCACTCACACTAACCTTAACATTTCATCAAAACCTATAATACTCAATGATTAACATCGATTAGGGATGAATCAAATTCATTCTTTGAGAGGTAAATTATCCTTACACTTCATGAAATGTATATCTATATATACATTTATGAAACCAACATGAAAGTATGATAAAATTGAGTTTTCCTTTCAATATGATACATTACTTACTCTTAAACCCTTTTAATAATATTTAACAAACCCAACATATGCACTAATCCATCATATCATATATGAGAAACTGCCAAATCAGCTTTATGTATGCTACACTTTTTAGGTTTTTAACTCATTATATCATATATGATTCTTGTCACATCTCCATGTGACCATCTGATAAAAATCTTCCACTAAATTCTTTATTTAGAAAAATCTATGAAATATGACAGTTTGAATAATGGTTAGATTTAGGAATCATATTACCCACTATTCAATTTTTGAACATATTCAAATTCATTAACTTCGTAACATAAAATATAATAATGATAACTTCTGTTATATACTTAGAACTATTTCTAGGTGAATTATCATTATCCTTGGAACTATTTCCATCTAAATTTTTCCTGAAAATTATAGCTATTTACATTATTACTTTACTAGCATATCCTAAACCCTTTTAGGATAAAGTGACATTCACATCATTATAGTAACTAATATAGCTCTTTAAATTTCTCTTTATCACCACATCATAAAACTATTTTAAGATATTAATTATAATTCACATTGTAAATTTGACCAGTACAATCTTATAAGAAATAATGATTTTTTAATTATTTATGATATCTAAATGTAACTCTTTACATTTTTTATCTATCGTCACTTAACCTAAACTCTTTAGGATATTAAGAGAAAAAAATTAGTCTCTGACTAGTATTATCATTTATTTGTTAACTTTGAACTTCTCATAGTCCAATCATACTCTCACTAAACTCTTAGTCTCTATATTCCTTTAGAATATCTTACTAAGATACACAAACCTTTTTGTATTAGGAAATAACACTTATTTTCTCTTGGTAAGAATATTTAACAAACTATTTTCTCAATACCATATAGGGCATTCTATGTTTATGAAGTATTTTTTTGAGAAGAATATTTTATTCATTAAAACACACCACAAATGGGAAGGAATCATATTCCATTATATTTTAACAAATAACTAGGAAAAAAAATTACCTGGATAAACATTTTTATCCATATTTTCTTCTTCTCAAAAACACATTATAGAATTTGATGAATCATAAACCATGTGTATACACTTGATCATCTCAAGATATATTTAACAATTCTTTTTCCACTAACAACTTCTCTTATTATATAAGAGAAAAGATGAAGATACACATCCTTTACTTAGATTCAACCGATCTTGTCACATACCTTTACATTGATGTAACAATTCATTGCTATATGAATGTCCAACACAAGATCATTCAATTCCTTCACTGATTTTTAACTCCTGAATATTTATAACACTTTTTAAAATAGACATTAATTATCACATACCCTTCAAAATTAAAGAATTGATTTCTATAACCTCTATACCAGACATAGAAATTAAATGGTTTTTTTTCTAAAAAACCTCCAGGTATCTTGATAATATATCATATGTAATTATTAATCATTCCTAACAACCCTAGGTTTCAATGAAATTTGACTATATTTTATAATAAATATTGTTAAACTCTTTTAACTAACCTTTCTTCTTCTGGTTTTAACTTTTAACCACTTTTACTATTAATACAGTTCTTTAGAACCTAAACATCATATGCCCGGTCCAATCATCCTCAAATCTTTGAGAATACTGGGAAAAAATTTCTTGAATTCAATTATATTGTTAGAACATTTCCATAAATTACTATATGATAAGTTTCCTAACTAGAAAAATTTATTTTTATTCTCCATTAAAACATGTTATAGAATTAAATAAATCATTAACTATATGTATTTAAAATATCCATCTCATTTCATTAAATAATAACTATTTACACACTTTATTAAGAGCTAAATGAGATAAAATATACACATATTATGACAAGTTTAACCAAGACTGAATTATCCAAGTTTTCGATGCAGCAAAACCTTTTCTCTATTACTTGAAAGATAACTACAAGCTTAAAACTTAAATTATTTTCTGTTTATGACCTTTTGTATATTTACAACACCTCTAAATCATATAGTTGATATCATATATGTAATGATCCACACCTTCCCAGCCCATTATTTTTCCAGTTTGAGCAGTCAAAGGTGTCAAAAGGAATCTCAAGGAGGCTAGAGGAGGTTTGGTGGAGTTGGAGTAACAACAAACTTTTTACACCATAAAAGAGGGATTTACAGTGTAAGCTAGTGGTTTATGACTTGTGTAGTCTATGGGTTTACATAATTTATTTGGAAGATGAGTGACTGTGAAAAGGTTTTACACTGTTAAAGTGGAATTTATGATGTAAGTATTTTAAAGCTTTAGGTGCAATGTTTTTTTTCTAAAAAAATGAGTTTACGGCCTAAAGGTTGGTTTTACAATGTAAGTTTGTGGGCCCATGGAATTTACGGCATAAGCTTGTAATTTATTACATAAAGTTGGCATGTTATGAGTTTTTTTATAAATCTAGTTCAGCTAATTTTCTTCTCATTCAGACACTCATCTCTATCTCATTAGGGATGAACCCTAAGTGATTTTGGGAGGCTTTCCACCCCGTCTTCCCTCTCCTTGATCTTTGGGTATTGGCAGTTACTGGTTGGTGATTTGTAGTAAGTTCTTCATTTTTTATTCATATTTTCCTTGAATTATTCCCTCAAAGATCTACTATAGTGGTTTTGTTGTATTTGATGTGTGTTTTGGGCTATGTTATGATAACCCTTTGATGCGGTATAGGTTGATCTATGATTTCCCTTGGTTTGAGTTATAGGTTGTTTCCTCTTCGCCCTATGGTGCACAGTGAGATCAAAAAGATTATTTGAGGAAGGGGATCCTCCTCACTCATTTTATGTGCTATGCGTGAGATATGCATGGTTTTTCCTTCCTTCAGGCGGATAGTAAGAGTCGGCTTAATAAGATAATTAATTGGCATAATTGAAATTGATGTGTATGGGGAGATATCGTATGCTTTACTACTTTGATATATGTTTTTGATGATATTGTGCATTCTCATTGCCAATACTAAAAAATAATGGATGTTGGAAGCCTTGTTTTTACTGTAGATGATATAGGTTGAGACCCTTATTGTGTTGTTTTGTGATCACACCTTGAATAAAAGGCTAAAAAACATATATTTGGATAATAATTGATTTCCCATGGAATCTAGTTTTTGTGTTAATATTCATGATAAATAAATAAGTAATGTGATAAAATCCCTTGAATAATTGTGGAAGACAGTATGTGTTTCTATGTGTGGTTTCTTTGTTGTGTTGCCTCGTGTGGCTTGAGATGCTATGTGATCGTAGGAGTGACCGACTGGGCTGTGTGATGTGTGGGGTTGTGATGTGATGTAGTTGGTTATTATGGATGGGACATGGGTAGTTGTGCAATGGAGATGATGTGTGGTGGTGTAGTGCTATGTGAAAACATTGTGCGATGAGGTTGTAGTATGTGATGTGGTCTGCAGTGGTTGTGATGTAAGGTTGTGGTGCGAAATAGATATGGTGTGAAATGAAGATGATGTGTGGTTATTTTGTATGAAGATTATGTTGTGATATTTGGTTGGGATATGTGATATGTGGTTGTTGTGGTGAGATGGATTAATCAATGTGGCATGTAAATGATAGTGGATGCATGGTTTTGTGGAAAGGTGTGGTTGTTTTAGCTTCTAGGTTATCCATAGAATATATTTTTATGTGGTAAATGAATATGATTGGGATGGAACATGATGTGTGGTAAATGGATTAAATAATTGGTTGAATAAATTAATGGGATATGAAATGAAAGTTGAAATGGTTAATGAATAAATGTGATGTAACCTATAATTAAAAGTGGTGAATATGTGTGGATTTTGTGGTTGTTGCGTGGTGTGATGTATTTAGTGGTGGTAGTGGTTGTGACAGTAGATGTGTAGTATAGTGGTTGTGATGTGGCATCCACTAGTGAGATTTGTGTCAAACTATAGGTTGGGTGTTGTGTACTATCTATATATCATGTATGTTTATGTTATTTCTACATGCACCCCCACCCAACACTACTATAAAAAACACATTTAACAATGATAGTTTTGGGTTTTAACAATGCTTTCAAAGAATTGTATATCAAAGCACTGTTAAAAGGTGACCTTTATCAGCGCTCACAAAAAGTGTTGATAAAGGAACCATTTAAAAACACTAAAAAAAGCACTAGTAAAGGGATATTTTATCAGTGATTTTTGTGATCCCTAATAAATGGGGCCTTTAACAACACTTTTTAGCGCCATTAAAGTGTGCATTTATTAGCACTAAAAAAAGTCACTGATAAAGGCCCCCTTTATCATTGGTCACAAAATGCACAATTAAAGGGGGATAAATTACTTTTTGTTTAGTACTATTCGCGCCACCCATTTATCAGTGCTTCCTCCCCTTTATCAACACTTTTCACACACTCACATGCCCCCATTAACAGTTCTCCCCCACCCTTTAACAACGCTTTAGGAAATTCCATCCCTCCTGCACGTGCCTAGATTCGAACCTTGGGCCCCCCTTTAGGATTTGAATTCCTTTACCACTACAACAACTTGTTTTATTATATCTTTCTTCGATATTTCTATTTTTATATATATATATATATTTACACGTATATTTTTCATTCATATATTTATTTAATTATTTTTAAATACATTTATAAAATATATGTTTATGTGAATGATATATGTATATAATTATATTTATTTAAATATATTATATGCTAATATTCATTTACATATACTAGAATATAATATAAATATACATTCGATTATTAATACACACATATCAATTCATTTATATAAGGAAAATAAAATGGATAATTTTTTACTTTAATAAAATTAATAATAAATATTCATTTTATTTATTTAAAAATAAATTTTAATGTAAATATGTTGATATATGTATTTATACAAGCGATTTATTATAAGTAAATATAATAAAAAAATGAATATATTTAATTATAAATAAAACTAAATTATGAAAAATGATAAAATTTTAAAACCATGATATCAATATAAATGTAATTCCTAAGAATAAATTCAGTCCCCACTAAAATGAGAAAAAATACCCCTTTAAACGAGGTTGAAATTCCATCGAATATAAAAAAATTGAGATACCCTAACTAAAAACTCAGTTTTAGAGGTCTTCTAGGCCTTTTTTGGTCTTGAGAAATGTGACTAAGGGTTCCTCCCATCACTAGTGTGTAGAGCCCATCGTAGAATTCGATTTGATATGTGGTAGAACCCAAATGGACACCCGAATCAAAATTTATGGCCGTTTGAAGTTCAACCCATGTTTTCAACTTTTCTCAGACTGTTCATTAATTTATTTAATTTTTCCATCTAACTGTTATTAAATGACTATTACTCCATAATAATTAGAAAATTAGGAATTATTATTATTTTTAATTATTTTATAAGCCATTTTCACTAAATCTTTTATATATTAAGTGAAAATGCGTATTTAGCCTTATCTAAAACATATTTAAACAATATTTATTATATTTATATCAATTTAAATATTTTTATATATTGATATTTTTTTAATGAATTATAATTTTTTTATGAAATATACCCTCTATCAGCGCTAGTAGAAAAGCGCTGATAAACCCCTATTTATCAGTGCTTCTTTAATAGAGCTCATAAAGGGACCCCCTTTATCTGTGCTTTTCTATTAGCAATGATGGGGGGGGGGTCTTTATCAATGCTTTTTTTATCATGGATAAAGACTCCTCTTTATCAGTGCTTTTTTATCACCGATAAAGACCCCCTTTATTAGGTGTTTTCCCCACCATCTAGGATGATGGTGATAAGGATGGCTGGTTATCGCGTCTTCCCACTCTTCCTTAAATAGTGATGACCCAGGTGCCTTTGGGTGAGATGTGGTTGTTGTGGTTGTGATGAGATGTGATGTGTGGGTCCAGGTGTCTATAGAATAGACATGATGTGATGGTACCTGATACTACCACCAGATGCTAGACCTTCCGAGGGTGGGGTACGTAGGGATGCATCCTAACCCACATCATATATGGCCAGTATATGATGTGATGTGATATGTATGGAAGGGATGAGAGCATAGGACAATTGACGTTGGCGAGTGAGAGCAGAAAATCAGCAGGGAAGCCAAAGTGGAGTGCCTTTCTTTGTTATGTTCTCAATTTTATATTACTATATTGGACGTGTGATTTATCGAGTGAGCTATGGTGAGGCTGAGATTGGTTGGATGACCTGTATAGGTGCTTGTTGGTTCTGTTTTTTGTTCACTAGCACATTAGCATGCTCCTTTCACATATGCACTTGAGACCATGGTTATTCCCCTACTTCGTATACATATATGCTCACCCTACATATATAAAATGCTTTTCAGGTTTCTAGGAGAACTTTGGAGACCTAGATGGAGATTACATGATGGGTTGGAGATTTTTTTAAGTTGCTATCATAGACTTGTCTTTTATTATATATTGGAGACTTATATGTATTAGTTTTACTTTATTCATGCATTGTGGGATGACTATGGGATTATTTTATATTATTTGTTAGAGTTATTTGGTGTTTTTTTATCCTATATCCCAATACTGTTTCATTTATAGAGGGTAATTCCTCTCATACCATGAGATTTTTATACCCTCAGTGCTAGTCGGCAACCCAGGGCCCACTGAAGGTGGGACTCAGAGGTCATTATCTCTCTTCCTTTATTTTGGAATCTTTGAAAGGAGGGGGTTATGACATAGTAGTATTAGAGGTTTGGTTGAGAGATGAGATGAAATTTAGAGTTAGGCACTATGAGGTTCTCATGATTTTGTACAATAACAGTGTCAGTTGATCTTGGTGCATGACATAGGCCAGAGAGACATTCCAGGACACAAGATTTTAGGCCCCCCTGTGATCCAATGCATAGACTCTAAACTTATTGAACGACCATGTGAGGTGGACCTATTTGTAGGGTAGAGACCTATAAGAGGTAAATGCATCATGATTTATTGTGTTCGTGTTTCAATTAGGTTATTTAGGGAAAATACACTGAATCAATTAAATAACATTTGATAATATTCCATGCTACTAGGATTAGGATTTTCTCCTTTATTTTAAGGAATGGATCATGTTCATCGTCCACAAGTGGCTCGGATAGTTCAGGTTCAGCAGAAAAATCCAGCTGATCTTCAAAGGGTTGATCCAATATGGGAGGATGAGGCATGAAAAAGGTACATTCATGAATTTCAATGACAAAGGTTGATAAAGTGTGAGGGGAGTATCATTGATCTAGGAATTGAGTGCTGGCTGGAGGAGATCGAGATCTCTTTCGGTCTAATCAGAGTACATGCGAGTTTTGGGTTCTGTTGGCAGTTATTCAGTTTTGGGGAGATTCAAATTAGTGTTTGACATTATTTATTAGTGATCGTAAGGAGGTATATGTGTTGTGGCCCAACATTCATAAGGAGTTCCATTTAGAATTCCTATCATCAATGATGAAGGTAGCCAAGAGGTAGGAGATCCTCTCTATTAAGTAGGGGAGATTGAGTTTGTGGGTGCTTGAGATCAGGTTAAATGAACTCTTGTACTTTTATATAGATTTTTTCCTAGATGAGGAGTCCAGAGTGTAGCGTCTAGAGTAGGATTTATGACCAATGTTCAAGTATGTGATTACCCCATTTATGATCTCTATGTATTTGGTGGTGTAGAAAAAGGAAGAGGTTATATAGTGGATACTTTCATTGGGAGTTAATCCTTAAGAGAGTGGTCAGTAGGGAATCTCAAGGATCATGGATTCAATAAGTGGGATATAGGTGTTCAGGCAGTCAGGGATCCAGCCAGTGGGGTATCGACTGTGAAAAATCTCTTCCCGTCCTTCTGGGGTAGGTGGCTTCCGATCATCTTCCAGGGGATTCCCATTTTCTTGATGTATAAGGAGGGTATGGGAACCAACAGTCTCAGTGACTGGCCACTCAGGGAGGCTAGTACTAGGTGGGTGTTCAGGCCCCTTTCTGGCATCAATATCAGTTGCCTTTAAGGTAGTTTCTGCCGTAGGGACTGCCAGTGCTTATTCAACAAATAAGAGAAGGTGGAGTTGGTAGAGGGAAGCTACACGATGATCCCCATTTGTAGGGACCTATAATAGAGTGTCATCGTGGAGGATAAAAACAAAGAGGCATAGGATTTGGGTGTGGTCTTAAGTACATGTTAGAGGCTATAGTTCCAGAAGTTCCAGCAGTTGTTTGAGGTATGGTCAACTTATCATCTACCCTTTTCTATGATTTGTTTGATTCGTGAGCCTCAAAATCCTTTATTGCTCCTTCTTTGGTTCATGAATTTGGATTGGATTTGTAGAGACTTCTAAATACCCAAGTGTTATCTATGGAAGTTGGTGGTTAGGCTATTTTATTTGATGTGTGTTAGTGATGTAGAATTGATATGGGGAAACACCAGTCCTTGGGGGATTTCTATTGATATAGATACATTTATATGTTGTTATCATTGACATAAATTGGATTTATTCCATGTATGAATTCATCAACTACTTCTGGAGGAGATTTTAGTTATCTGATGTGAAGGTCCAATGAGTGGAGTTCGTTGGTGAGGGAGGTTATCAAATGGGTGGTAGGAAAGTAGATACTTTTTTGTCTCATTTATACGAGATTTTAGTGGAAGATAAGGAAGGGAATGTTCCTAGGGTTTTGGATAAGTTCATGGATGTTTTTTCAGATGAGGTTATGACGCTACCCCTTGGGATATTGAGTTTGGGATAGAGTTTCAACTAGGAATGGATAAAATTTCAATGTATCCCTATAAAATTATACAAACATAGTTATGAAATTTTAGGCTACATGTGGATGATATGATGCCAAGGGGTTTTATCTGACCTAGTGTGTCACCTTGGGGTGCTCCTGTGTTATTCACCAAGATGGTGAATAGTAGTATGAGGTTTTGTAAAGAATACTGAAGGTTTAATCAAGTAAATATCAAGAACTTTTACCCTCTTACAAGGATATATGATCTTATTGACTAGTTGAGAGGATCTAGTTTGTTTTTGAAGGTCAATTTGTGGTTAGGATATTACCAATTGAGTGTGAAGGATGATGATATCCTAAAAAATACATTAAAGTGTAGATATATGGACACTTTGAGTTTTTAATATTTTCGTTTAGTGTTATGAATTCACTAACCATATTCATTAGGCTCATGAACTCCATGTTCCATGTGTTCTTAGACTAGTTCAACGTCATATTAATCGATGATAACTTAATCTACTTGAGGTCAGAGGAGGAACATGATGGGAATATTAGAGTTGTTTTGCAGGACCTTAGACACTACCAACTCTATGTAAAGTTGTAAAAGTGTGAGTTTTAGATATGAGAGGTTTTTTTCCTTGGACATGCGGTGTCCTAGTAGGGTGTGGCAGTAGACCCATCAAAGATCTAGGAAGTTGTTTCTTGGGCAGCACCCAAGAACGCAGTAGAGGTTCGTAGTTTCCTTGGTCTCACAGACTATTATCACAGGTTTGTACCCAATTTCTATCAATTTATATCCTCATTAATAGTGTTGAATAGAAAGGAGCAACCTTTTTTGTTGAGTTATTAGTGCCAGACAACATTCAGTTATCTGAAAGAGAAGTTGATTAGTGCCTCGTGCTTTAGTTTCCAAAAGATGGTGCATTGTTTGGGGTTTTCTGTGAAACATACCATATCGTATTTGGATTAATATTGATGCAGCATAGTGGTGATCACTTACAGGTCTAGGAAATTATTTCTCTCTAAGTGTGACTATTCCACCCATGACACGGAGTTGGTAGTGGTCATGTTTTTGCTAAATTTTTGGAGGAATTAACATATATATGAGTGCTTTGTGGTTTTCATGGACCATAAGAGCCTAAAATATATTTTCTCTCAATAGGATCTGAATCTACACAAATAGAGGTAGATGGAGTTCTTTCAAGATTATGATTTTGATATATCTTACACCCTAGGAAAGTGGAATGTGATTTCCTATGCATTGAGTTGAAATTCCCAAAGAGATGTAGTTCAGGAGACTGTGGATGTTGGGAAAGGGATAAGAGAGATTGCAACAATATATATTGATGTTGGAGAGATAAGTGTTTTTGGTTTTCTTTATCAGATGACTATAGAGTCATCCTTGATGCAGAAATTAGAGTACTCTCACTGGGGAGACTCAAAGGAAGAGGTGATGTGTGACCGCATTGGCCATGGTCATGCTCATAAGGGACAGTCAAAGGATGGTTAGAGCCAATTTTTTTTCTAAAGGAGGTTGTTTATTCCATAGGTGATGACTGAGGGAGTTCTCTATGAGTTCCACAACTTACCATTAGTAGTACACCCAAGTGTGACCAAGATGTATCATGGCTTGAGGAGACATCTTTTGTGTCCAGGGATGAAACAGTCAATAGAATAGTTTATAGCGAGGAGTTTGGTTTTTCGACAGGTGAAAGCAGAGAAAAATGTTCCTAGAGGTTTTTTCAGTCCTTAAGTGTTTCTGAGTGAAATGGGGGAAAATATCGATGGAATTCATCACTAGGTTACCCTGGGCTCAGGGAGGTGTGATGTAGTTTGCATGATGGTGGAATGAATGATGATATCGACTCATTTTCTTGCATTCTATGAGTTGAGTGTTGTGGACATCTTTGCAAGGCGGTATATGGAGGTTGTGGTTTGGATTTATGGGGTATTGAGTACCATCATATCTGACAGGGATACTCATTTTACCTCATGATTTTGGAGGGTATTATGACATGATTTTGAATCAAAGTTATTCCTTAACACTGTTTTCCACCCTTAGATAGATGGGAAAATAGAGTGGGTCATCCAAATTCTTGAGGATATTTTGTGAGCCTTCACCTTGGACTTTGGATGATCATGGGTAAGGAACTTTCCTCTGGTTAAGTTTTCATACAAAAATAGTTATCACTCATCCATTGGATTGGCTCCATTTGAGTCATTATATGGATAATTGTGTCATTATTTTTTGTGATAGATAGAGGTTGGGGAATTAGTAGTTCTTGGTCATGATGTGGTGTAGAGCATGACCGAGAATATCCAGTTGATTCAAGAGAGGATGATGGAGGCTTAGGTTCATCATATGGCCTATGTTGATCATAGGGGTGGACCTTGGAGTTTGAGGTGGGAGAATATTTGTTCTTGAGACTCTCCCCTCGATGTGGGTAGCATAGGTTTTACAGGGAGAATAAGATTTATCCTTGATTTTTTGGTCCCCTTGAGTTGTTAGGGTGTGTTGGTGAGGTGGAGTATTGGTTAATATTTCCACTTTTTCTAGAGAGGATCCAAGATGTCTTCCATTTGTCTTAGCTCCATTGGTATCTTCATGATGACTCTAATGTTATTGAATGGGGATATTTGGATATTGAGGGCAATGCGACATTCATGGAGTGACTAGTAGAGATCCAAGATTGTCAAGAGAGGGTGTTGTGTGGATGAACCATGTTGGATTGGTATAGCCCGATTCGGTTTGGGCCGAATGCTTGTGGCTCGCAACTGTCACGGGTTGAGCTCCACGGTGAGCTCATTGGGGGTTGTAGGGGGCAACGTGCCCCTACTATGGGGGTCCGAGGGCCGAAGGCCCCCGACCCAAATTTTCAACCACTGTAGCATCTCTGAAAACTATAACAGAGTTGACCGATCGACACCGATATGGTAATGTAGCAGTGTGTACTTTGGATTAAACTTTACTGTAACCTTTTGGACTTCCAGCCAATAGCCATTTTAGCACTTTTGACTTGGGTGGCCACCTTTCATTGTAGCGATGCAGACCTCCTGTGCAGTTGGTGAAACAATGGATCGTCTTCTCCATTTGTAGCTCATTTCAGGCTAGGGTTACTAACTGAAAAAATCTATAATTGTGATCCTAAATTATACTGTACATTCTACCTCTCTATGGATGTAGGTATTCTTCCTGAACTATATAAATCCTTGTGTCATTGTTCCTTTTTTTCCCTTTTACTCTTCTGTGATCTGTTCTTTGCTTCGTTGCTCCTAATGTTTCCACAACAAACCATTCCCTTGGTTTGTGTGTTGTGGAGGCATGGTGGCCTCAAGGAGAGTAATTGAGAGTGAGAGATGCAAATGCGTGCCCAGTACCCGAAGCTATTTTGAGGCTTACCATATTTTTTTTGGTTTTCATGAATGATGTTATGTTCAGAATCTTATTGTGTTAAGATGTGTGATAAATCTGGTGACATGTGAGGAAGGTAGAACCTGAATCCTAATCAAGAAACATTATAATCTGATATGATTAAAATTATGTGGGTGAGTCAATGCCACCCAAAGCAGATAATATTTTAACATAGATGATGGGATTTCTTAATTTTTGTTCTTAGGGTAGTGGTGCGTATTGGTTGTGGCAATGGTTTGTTTGGGCTATGTGGATGTTGTGATGATTGTATAGATAGATGTGTGGAATATAGTCACTTGTGTATGGTACCGAATGTGTTGTGTTGTTCCAGGTGAGAGGTTGTAATGTGGTTGTATGGTGATGTGGATACATAGGATGTTTTGTGGTAATTTTGGTTTAACTTGTTTGGTTAGTGGTAGTGATGAGATGTAATAAGAACCTTGATAGGTATCTCACAAGGTGGTTGTTTGATCCCCTTTATTTTCTAGGTTTGGTTTTGATTATTGAGGACAAGATTCATTGGAGAGGTATCTAATGTAATAGCGCATGCCTTTCCAGCCTATTAATTTTTCATTTTGAGGCAGTCAGAGGTGTTCAAAAGAATATTGAGGAGGCTATAGGAGGTTCAGTGGAGTTGGACCTGCAACATAACTATAGAAGTATTTTTACACCATAAAAGATGGATTTATTGTGTAATAGAGTGATTTATATCTTGTGTGACTAGCTTATTTATGTATTATACGCGACAGAGGAGTGGACATGAAACAGGCTTACACTTTAAAAGTGTAATTTATAGCATAAATATTTTAAATCCTGATTATCTCTCTATATCAATGTTAAAAAACCTAAGTAATTTTGAGAGGCTTTACAACCCTTCTTCCCTCACCTTTATCCTCGGGTTCCAGTAGTTACTGGTTGGCAATTTGTGGTAAGTTATTCCTTTTATCTCCTTGATTTCCTTGTGTTCTTCCCTCAAAGATCTACTATGGTGGCATTATTTTGTTAGGAGTGTGTTTTGGGATGTGTTTTGATAACCCTTTGATGCGGTGTAGGTTTATCCATGGTTTCCCTTGTACAGTTGTGAGTTGCGGGTTGTTTCATCTTCTCCCTATAGTGCGCATCAAGATTGGAAAGCTTTTTTGAGGTAGGGGATAATCATTACCACTCCTTTTACATTCTATGTGTGAGATGTAAAAGGTATTTATTTCCTTTAGGTGGATAGTATGTGTCTGTTCAATAAGATAATAAATTGGAATAATTGAAATTGATGGGTATGGGTAGATGTCAAATGCTTTACTGCTTTGATATATGTTTTTGATGATATTGTGCATGCTTATTTCCAATAATAAAAATAATGATTGTTTAAAGCCTTGATTGTGCTATAGATGATATATATTGAGACCCTTGTTGTGCTATCCTATGATCACACCTTGAATAAAAGTATAAAGAAAGTATATTTGGATAATAAATGGTTTCCCATGGAACCTAATTTTTGTGATAATACCCATGGTAAATAAATAAGTAATATTATAAAAATCCCCTAAATAATTTTGGAAGCTGATATGTTTTATTTTTGTGTGTGGTTTCTTTGTTGTGTTGCCTTGTGTGGATTGGGAAGTTGTGTGATGGTAAGAGTGGCCAGCTGGGCTATGTGGTACATTGGGATGCGATGGGATGCAGTTGGTTAACATAGATGTGACATGGGTAGTTGTACAATAGTGATGATGTGTGGTGGTGTTTTTCCATGTGGAAGCATTGTGTGATGAGGTTTTGGTATGTGATGTGGTGCACAATGGTTTTGATGTTTGGTTGTGGTGCACATTAGTTGTGGAGAAAAATAGTGATGATGTGTTATGGTGATGCGTGGTTGTTCTACATAACAGTTGTGTTAAGAGATGTGGTTGAGTTGTGTGATGTATGGTTGTTGTGGAGATATGGCTTACCTGATGTGGTGTGACGACAATGGTGTATGCATGGTGTTGTGGCGAGATGTGGTTGTGTTAGTTGCTTGGTTATCCATGGAATATATTGTAATGCAGTAAATGAATATGAATGGGATAGAAAATGATGTGTGGTAAATGACTTAATGAATTGGTTGAATATATGAATGGTCTATGAAATGTGAATTGAAATGGTTAACGAATAAATGCGGTGAAACCTATAATTGAATTTATGGATATGTGTGGCTTGTGTGGTGGTTGTGTGGTGTGGTGCATTTAGTGGCGGTAGCGGTTGTGATGGTAGATGTGCGGTATGGTGGTGGTGATGCAGTGTGTGTTGGTGTAGCTAGTGTGAACTCATAAGTTGGGTGTTGTGTTATATATTTATATCATGCATGTTTATGTTATTTTTACATGTGTACCACCTGATTTGGATAATCATACCGACACTCAGAGATTCTAGGTTTTAGGTGTTTTCCACAATATCTAGGATGGTGGTGATACATATGGCTAGTTATACCCACTTCTCCCACACTTCTTTCAATAGTGATGACCCAGGTTTCTCTTAGAGAGATGTGGTTGTCGTGGCTATGATGAGACATGATGTGTGGGACCAAGTGTCTATGATAAATCAATGGGGAATTGGTAGTGGGGAAACTTACTTTGTTATGATATCAATGTTATAATAATATATTATATGAATGATTTGGTAAAAAACCATGATGATTCCGAGATTGGTTATATGACCTGTATAGGTGCCTCTTGATTCTGTAGTTTATTCACTGGCACATCAGTATTCTCTTTTCACATGTGCACTCGAGACATTGTTTATTCCCCAACTAAGTATACATGTATGCACATCCTATATATATAAACTATTTTCCAGGTTTCCAGAAGGTATTTTGGGGCTGAGCATGACATTATTGTTGGGTTGGAGCTGTTGTTGAGTCACTACTATAGACTTGTTTTTGGTATATATTGAAGAATTATATATATATTAGTTTTAATTTATTCATGCATTTTGTGATGACTTTGGGTTTATTTTATATTATGTTCTTGATTTTTTTGGTGGTTTTTTATCCTATGTCCTGACCTTGATTCATTTATAGAGGGTAATTCCTCCCATACTATGAGATTTTTATACCACCGCTGCAAGTCGTCAACATGGGACCTACTGGAGGCAGGACTCCGAGTTCATTATCTCTCTTCTTTCATTGCAACATCAATATAAAGTTGTTTTTGTGACAATATATCTATAAAAATAATATAATATAATTTTATATCCAAATTTTTTTAGGGAAATCTTTAGTATCGCCAATTGATTTACTTATTCAATCATATTGAATGGCATTTAGAATACCCAATCATATTGAGTAAACAAGGATAAAATTCCCTAAATTTTAGACTTATCCAATCCTATTGATTACAAGCGTGGAGGCTAATATTCCTCTATCCATTTTTCATCAAATTATTTTGAAACCATAAGTGAATCATTCTACGCTTCATAAGGATCTAGATTCATATGTTGAACAACTTCAACACTTGATTACTTAGGAATAGGTATTTCTCTAGCACATGGAATATTTACTTTAATTTAAGCACTTTTCATAAATCACCTTTAATTCTTAAGAACTTTTCTTAAGTTACTAGTCTTAGGAGTAGCTTAAATTAAGATTCTCCTTCCAAGGATCAATCTCAATGTTTATTTTGATGATGATGATGTTATTCATCTACAATAAAATCTTTTATCAGATAGGTATCATGTTTTATAACTGATAATAAGGATTTATATTAATTTAGATCCAATAGAAATTATGAACCATTTTAAAATTAATCAAACCCTTTAGTTGTCCAAAATCAATATTTCAATAAGCTAATGACCCCGCTTTTGCATGAAACTCACTACTTAGCTATTTAGGTAGGGAATCATACCAATTATAGCATTTTATACTCTTGTATAATTTGGTGGATAACTATTTATCTAAATCCATAATATTAATATACTCAACTCTTTTCCTCCGGTAACCTAATCCTATTAGGGTCTCTCAGCTAGTGCAAGCCAAAGAAAACTCTAAAAATAATTAATGAAGAACAATACAAGGGAGACTAGCTTTAGCATGAACTACCAAGTATGATAATATAGATTAATTTATTATTTGTTTTTATTATACAAGATAATCCAAGGGAACCCTACTTTAGCGTGACCCACCCAGTTGGATAATTGAGGTCTTGACAAGTGCTGAATTAAAAGGAATCTAACACTTAGTATTTTGAGAAGAATTTAATCTCACCATATTTTCTCATGTTATTCTATTTTATTTATGTATTCTTATAGTGATTTATCTTGTAATCCTATTCCCTCCACTAAACCAATATGTTCAAACCATATTGATGTGTGACTCTTTACAAAACCCACAAGTTTGTGTTACTCATGCAAAAATAGAATTCAAGTATATTTGAACATATCCAAATGCATTATAAGTATAAGATACATGAACATTTCATCTAAGGGCATATAATTATATGAAATTGATAACCTCCTCATGAGAAAGATCGGGGTAAAAAATATTCAACCTCAATCACCATTCTAGACAAGTCATATGCCTCATGGCCGGTAGGTAGTCTGACCCCAAGTCTCTACCTTGGGAGACTTTATTCAAGGGAGATTCCAAATTATCATAACTCTAAAACCTAATATGCATAAACTATATTCAATGAATAAAATAAATTTTATAACATAAATTACAAAATGAGTTCAAATAATATGAAAAATTAAACTCATTATGGTGTAATTCATAGAATGGAAATGCAAGTTTCTATCTGAGAATCAATTTATGTAATAAATTTCGGCATAAAAATATTCATAATATAAATAATTTATAACTATGAATTTTGTTTGGGGAATAAACTTTAAATAAATGAACAATTTTAGTATTTACACATGATATTACTATTTATGAACAATCCATACATAAAATCTAATTATAAACACTTTTATAATTTTAGATTTACATTATGAATATTCCATAATTATGAATATAACTACTTTATATTCACACTCAATATTAACTCATTCATATTATTCATTATATGAAATTTTAAATAAGTCCTTATTAATTTTGAACAATTTAAAATAATTATGAATAATTCATACAGCAACAATAATACACAATACTTAAACCCAATTAAATGGGGTTGAAGACATGGATTAAACATCACCAATTAACTCTATTGAAGAACATATTTTCATTGAAACCATTTAGAGGAATACCATAATGAAATAATTATTTAAGGTCCCTTTTAGGTCTACCTCTACTTCTTTTATTAAGTGAATTTTAAATTAAGTTTACCCTATTAATTGATTCATCCCTAGGTATTTTTACAACATGTAAAAAAAATCTTAACATTTTTGTTTTTTCTTCCCTTATTTTTTGTTCAAGATGTCCCGTTAAAGGATAAAACTTAGAACTATATAGAATAGATGGTCTAATGATAGTCCTATAAAATTTACCCTTCAAATTCAAAGTAATTTTACGGTGACAAAGTATCCCATAATCCTTTCTCCATTTCATCCATACAGGTTGAATCCAATGAGAGACATCTATATTAATATCTCCATAACATTGCATAAATTAGTCTAAATATAAAAAATGATTAACTTTTAAAATAACATGGTCTCTTAATCTCACATCTATAACATTAATAGAAAATACATTGAAAAAAAAATCTCCATGTATTCTATCTTATACTTACTAATATGGAAACCATTGGATTTTAAAGTATCTCTCCAAATCTCTAAATTTTAATTGATAGTCTTTTTAGATTTTACAATGAGAATTATATCACCCACAAAGGCATGCAATTAGGTCTATCATATTGAATATGTTTTGTAAGTTTATCTTGGGCCAAATAAAAAAGGTCTGAGCTTAAAGTCAAAAGTTGATGCAGTTCTATCAAGACAGAGAAGTTTGTAGTGTATCTTATTGAAGTTTTAACTTGAGTCAAACTCCCTTCATACATTTGTTGGATGAGTTTTATATATGCCACTTATACCCATTTATTTTAAGATATTTCCATAAAAACTCTCTAGGAATATTATCATATGACTTTTCCAAATTAATGAAAACCATATGAAAATCTTGGGATTTTTGATAATAATACTCCATCAAACCTCTAATCAAATGAATAACTTCTCTGGTTAAACACCCAAACATAAAACCAAATTGATTATCTGAAACATTAGTTTCCTTTAAAATCATCTTTTCAATCACTCTCTCCTAAAGTTTCATAGTATGAATCATAAAATTAATGCCTCTATAATTCCCACAGCTTAAAATTCCTCCTTTATTTTTAAACATAGGTAATAGAATAATCTTCCTCCATTCACAAGGATTTTTTTTAGATTTTATAATCTCATTAAAATATGAAATTTTTTATATTTTTACTTCATTTATGCAATTTATAAATATTTTTCAAATTACACTTTTTATGATTATAAAATAAACACTTTTATTTGTAATCCATAATACATTCCATATAAATAAACTGAATTTCAAATATTAATTTTTAATATTTTTAAGTATTATTTAATAATAAATGTTTTATAAATATTTATTAATTGATTATAAAACTTTTATAATTAATTAATTAACAAAATTTTTATTAATTTATAAATATTTTAAAAAATACCTTTTGTTTTAATTTATAAACAATTTATAAATTATTAATTTAATTCACAAAGAAAAATTTGTAAAAAATAGTTTTTACTTAGAACCATGGATTGTGCTACACTGTTGTGTCTTTTTTTAAGTTGTTTTGAAGTACCACTTCTTGCGCTAGTATGTGGCGGTGGATTACACTATGTTGTGATTCTCATTCTAAAATTGTTTTGAAGAACCATGTCACCTGTATAAAATGACTTCCATGCCACACCCTGGTGAAGATTGGCTAGACACTTTTCATGTGTTAATTCTTAACATGTGATCCAAAATAGTTTCATCACTACACCCTAGTGAAAGAAGAGTAGCTATTTTACATTTGTCAACTCTTAACAAATGGTCTAAAATGATCGACTCTATGGAATGGTGATAGGTTGTCCAAGTCACGACGATGATTGATGCAATGATCTATTTTGCATTTTCTTTATTTCCAATTAAAGATTTCATAAATCTAAATCACGGGCTCGCTATGATACCACTAAAGGATTTTGTTAGAGTCTAATAACGATTATCAAATGAAGAAAAAGTGATTAAAACCCTTTTCTGAGGATCTCCCCTACAAGATAAATGAAAAAAAATGATAAATAGAAATAAAGAAGCTACTGTAAAACATACCATAAACCAAATAGAATTTTCAACCACTGATATTTTTCTAAAATATGTGATAGATTACTATAATAACAACTGAAAGACATCCTATCTCCACGAGTATCCATGGGTTTCATCTTAATTTTACATTTTATAGATGTTATCTATCCTTCCACCATGGTCTGTTAGAACCTATATTGCAAAGAAGAATAATAAAAAGATGTAATGGACCAGACCTCTCTGGTATATTACTTTGTGAAAATCCAGTGTTTGGAGTGTTCTGGGAGTTCACAATAACTAATTTCAAGAGTTTTTCAAAAATACATTTTTTCCAATGGTGAGTCAGGACAGGTAAGTAGATATGGTAGGTCACAATGTTGACTAGAAATGGTGAGTCAAAACAGTGACTTGAACTGATTACTCATAATGGTGAGTTGCTGACAGTAGGTCGCGATGGTAGGTCACCAACGGTGAGTCACCCAATTGTGACTCATCCACCAGTAGCTCATCCAACTGCAATTCACCCAACAGTGACTCATCCATCAGTATCTCATCCACTTGTAGCTCGCATCAGTGACTCATCCACCAGTGACTCATACACCAGAGGCTCTTTTTCAATAGTTTGTTAAAATTCCAAAATTTCTCCAGTTTTCCAGTTTTCTGCAGTTTCACCCCTTTAACATTTCCTTTGATGTAAAATGAGTTTAAAACCATATTTAATGGTTTTTGGGGCTATTTAAAAGCGTATCTATCTTATAAAAACCTAATGATTCCTTTGACTCCCAAACCGCATGGTCTTGTTCAAGATCCACCTTAAATGGAGTTAAAAAAAATCATTCCTTCCATTGATATAGGATTTGGGATTTCTAAAACTGAGGTCCTCTCTTAATTATGCGCTCCCATTTTCTCTTGGTTAACCCTAAAAATTTCTTCCCTGAGGATCCATTTATTATACAGTAGACATTGGATCATGTTTTCCATGTAGGTTCTTCATATTTCCTTCACACCCCCTATTTGGCACAATAAGGAAGTGATGATCATCTGTTCTTCCATGTAGGGATCCCTTCACCTCTCTTTAATTTGTGTATCACGTGGGGTAGTTGTACGATGTTTTCCTTTGTGAATATAGTAGAATTAAAAATAAATAAAGATAGTTGAACCGGTTTAAGATCAATATACATGGGCTGGTAAAAACTGACACATGCTTATGTTTTATTATTTTTTATTGACATTTTGTTTTGTGTGGGTGAATCACCCACTAAAAACCATGGTCGTTGGCGGTCTTTTTTTGCACATGGAATGATATATGTAATGAATGATGTTTGTTCTTGGATGAATGTTTCAATATGAAAACCATTAACCATGTATACATGTCTAATAAACAGATTCCCCAAGATCAAATTGTTTTATGTGATAACGCCTAAACTGACAAGAAGAAATTGAATGAGGAACACATTATTAAATATGATTATGATTTTCCTTGGCCTATGCGGTGGTGAGATGTGTGTGGGTTTGTTCTGACTTATGCTATAGTAGGGTTGTGGGCTTGGCTGTGTGATGTGGGGTAGCATGGGTGGTGTAATGGAATATTAGGTTTAGAGATTGATTGATTATGGAATAGATGGGAAGTGTTGTGCATTGGAGTTTCCGAGTATGGTTGTGATGGAAGGTGTTGCTGGGTGTGGCTTTAAGTTAGGGGTTTATTTTGTTGAGAGGATGGATTGGGCATAATGAATTTGAAGAATGATGTTGGAAGTGGATGGTATGGGTAATTTGTCCAAATTTTCTCCAAGAGTATCATGCCCAAAGCTTCACTATGTGTCTTGGGATCAGTGTATTTTTATTCCCTGAATGGGTGTTAAATGGAGTAGAAATATGAAGTGGGTTAATTTACTATGGTTTCTATTACTTTCTGTGACTTTTGCTATGTGTTTTTTTGTGTGGTGTACTTAGTAGTTTCTTGGATAGTGATGGAATGAATAAATGAATAGTTAATAAAGAATGAGAATTGGTTAATTGAATTGGATGGGGGTATGATTTGAGTTTTTTTTTGTTGTGAAGTAGATTTCATTTTTCAACTTTGGAAGTGACTGTTTCCAATGTTGATAAATGAATTTAGAGGTAGCAGCAATGTTGGAAGTGTTATGGAGTTGTTGATTGTTTGATTGGGAACCCATAGGTTGGGCTTGAGTGTTTTATACTATATATGTATACCTATATTTCCTTGTGTTTTCTATATTCACCCCACCCTAGTTGAGAACTATGTGTTGAACACCCCCATTGTTACAGGGGTGGGTGTCTTTCCCAAACATCCTGGTAGGAGGATGGATAGATGGCTACCCGCTCCCCCCTTCTCCCTCTTCCAAGCGGTGATGGACCAAGATTATTTGGGCAAGTTATGGTTTGCGAGGCCTAGGTGTATGTGGGTGAGTTTTGTTTTCCTAGGTTTCTTTGGGATGAGATGAGTTGTGTTCTCCCATGTGTCTTTGGGATGAGATGTGTTTCACTTTCCCTGGTGTTTTCGGGATGTGACGTGGTATGCGGCCTAGGTGTATGTGGGCCGGACATGGTTGTGAGGCCTAGGTTTGTGCGGATGAGATGTGATGATCTTCATTTTCCTAGGTTTTGGGACTAGCTGTGAGGCGCACATGTGTGCGGGCGGGTTGTGACGTGGTTCTTTTGGAAGAGGTGAGAGCATTAGTATGTTTTCTATTAGGGTGTGAGAGCAGATAATTAGTGGGAAAGTGGTGTGGGGTAACCTATCATGGATGTTCTTACTATATTACTTTACTTGACTTGAGTTATTTGGTTATCATGCCTTCATGAGGTTGGGGAGGCTAGTATACCTTGTTAGGTGATATTGGTTTCTGCTATTTTCTCACAGAATAATTAGTATGCTTATCTCACTTGTGCACAAGAGACTTTGGTTTTCCTATTGAGTATACTTGTTTTCTCACCCTACATATATAAAACTACTTTCATGTGTCTAGGATGACTACGTGGACCATGCTAGGCATTACTAGCTTAGACTTTGATATAGTTTCCGTGTCCCTACTTAGCCTTGTTTTTTTGGTATTTACTTTGGAGACTCTTGTTTTGTATCGATTTTTATTTTAAACATGCATGTGGGATGAATATTGGATTTATTTTATATATATATCTTGGAGTTGTTTGATATTGATACATCTTATCTCCCAATCATGGTTACTATGAAAAGGGTAATGCCTCCCACTTTGTGAGTTTTTTATACCCTTGGTGATGGTCGCCACCTGAGGGCCTAATGGTGGCAAGACTCAGGGGTCATTATCTCTCTTTCTCTATTTACATCTCAGGAGGGATATCATTAGAGGGAGGGGGTCAAGATAGAATGACATCATAAGTGATGGTTGAGGGATATGATGGAGTTTAGAGTTAGGCATAGTGAGGATTGCATGGGTTGGTAGGGAAATAGTGTTAGGTGACCTTGGTGCGTGACATAGGCTAGGGAAGACTGGATACAACATGAGATTTTAAACCCCCATGATCCGATTCAAGGACTTTAAGCCTACCAAGCGACCAAGTGAGGTTACACTATTTGTAGGGTAGAGACCCTAGGAAAGGTACATACATTATAATGACTTGTGTTCCTGTTTTAATTGGGTTGTTTTTGGAGAATTTTAAATGGATAATGAAATGAGTTAAAATGAATCTTAAATAAAATTCCATATTGCTTGGGCTTAGGAATTAATTGTTTACCTTTTCATCTATGGAACCCGGTCTTTGTCCACATGTGGCTCATGAAGTTGCGATGTAGTGGGCCGATCTAGTTGATTAGTGGATGGTTGATCCAATGGGGGAGGACGACCAGTGGTAGAGAACATTATGTAAATTTCTGTGGAAGACTCTGGGAAAGTACGAGGGCAGTGTTTCGTACATGGAGATAGAGAGCTGATTCCAGGAGCTTGAGATCACCTATAGTTTGATCTAGGCTTCAATGGAGTACTGAGTTCCTTTAGTGGTGAGTCAGATGCGGGGAGCTACGCGTCAATGGTAGACACTATACTTGGGGGAGAGGAATGAGGCTTACATTTTTAGGTCGATTTTGAGGAGTTCTGAGAATAATTCCTTTAATTGACCACAAAGGATGAGAAGAGCTAGGAGTTACTCTCCCTCTAGAAGGGGAGTATGTCAGTACGAGATTTGGGGATTAAGTTCAAGGATATCCTTTTTTCCCCAGATAACTTTTCATATGAGGATTATCATGAAATAATCCTAGAGGAGGCACTTAGTCCTTATATCTAGTACGCGATTACCCCCTTTACCTTGCCGACATACTTGGAGGTCCAGAAGATGGCATAAGTGATTGAGTGGATGCACTTGTGAGGAGGTATACTATGAAAGGGGATCCAAGAAGGTTCTTCAAGAGGCATGGTTACCCAAAAAAAGTCTCTGGTTCTAGGGCCTTTAAGGTTTTGACCGATTGGGAGTCGACCTCAGCAGTTTCCGTTTTGACCTTCTGGTCATCGTGCAGTTCCTGTGGGCTTGGGGCCGATGTGTTTCTTCTATGGAGTCCATGGTCATATTCCGAACTGGTGTCCAGTGGCTATTTAGGCTCAGTATAGCGGTGGTGGATAGGTTCTTCACCATCCTTAGCAATACTTTCCAGCTAGGACATTTCAGTAGTAGGGACAACCTGATCATACTCCACTAAGGGGAGACGGAGCATGTATAGGCTGACCTCGGGGTGTTCCTTAGGGACCTCGACCTGGGCATGGTCATGGAGGTGGTCTATAGTAGAGGGTTAGAGGAACTGGGCATGGTCTGTTACACATAGAAGAGGTAGTAGTTTTGGTATGGAAAAAGATTTTTAGAGGTACGATTAACTTTTTTTGTACCCTTGCTTGTGATTTTTCTGATTCAGGAGATTCACACTAATTTGTTGCACCCATTCTAGTCCATGCTCTGGGACTAGACATAGAGAGGCTTCTCATGACCCTGTTGTCGAGTACTCTAGTTGGAGATTAGACTAGCTTGTTTGATGTGTGATGGGGATGTAGACTGATGATGGGACCACATCAATCCCGTGATGATCTTTTCTTGCTATATATGAAACTATATGATTTCATTATTGGCATCAGTTTTTTATACACTCTTCATGCCATTATATTTTTCTTCCAGATAAGAGTTGTGGTTTCATATGTGGATGAACGATGTGTGGTTTTCTTTGGTGAGAGGATCCATCAGGTGGGTAGTCGGTGTATGGAGCCTCTTCATTCCTTGTTGGCAGAGCTGTCAATGGAATCAGTAGGTGTTGGGATGATGGAGGTTCCCAGAGTTATTGGGGAGTATGTGGATGTTTTCCCTAATAATGTTGTGACACTACCCCCCGAGGTGATGTTGAGTTCAGGATAGACTTACAACCCGATGCTTGTCCAATTTTGATGGATCCTTATCAGATGGAACCTTCTGAGTTGTGGGAGTTGAGGATACAAATTGATGACATGATGAATAAGGGATTAATATAGCCCATTATGATTCCATGTGGTGCTCTGGTGTTGTTTGAAAATAAGGAAGATGGTGGCCTAATTTTGTACATAGACTACAGAAGGTTGAATCAGGTGACAGTCAAGAACCGTTACCCTCTTCTGAGGATAGATGATATTTTTGACCAGTTGAGAGGATCATGTTGGTTTTCTAAGATTGATCTATGGTCTGAATATCACCAGTTAAGGGTGAAGGAGAGAGATATCACAAAGAATGCTTTCAAGTTAATGTATGGGTGCTTTGAGTTCATGGTCATGCCATTCGGTGTTATGAATACACTAGACATATTCATGGGGCTTATGAAATCCATATTTCATGATTTCCTGGACCGGTTCTTCATCATATTAATTAATGACATCTTGATCTACTAGAAGTCAGAGGAGGAGCATACCGAGCATCTTGGGACTGTCTTACAGGTTCTTGGATGCCACCAGCTCTACAGAAAGCTATCCAAGTGCAAGTTTTGGATACAATAGGTGCATTTAATTGGACATGTGGTGTCACAATAGTGTGTAGCAGTGGACCCATCAAAATTCAATGTATTAGTTTCTTGGGAAGCACCCAAGATTGTTGTATAGGTTCACAATTTTCTTGGTCTAGCGGGCTATTAATAGAGATTTGTACCCAATTTCTCTCGATTTACAACTTAATTGACATCTCTAACCATAAAGGACCAGAATTTTGTATGGAGCAAGAAGTTCCAACCAACTTTTAGATATCTAAAGGGGAAGTTGGTCTGTGCTTCAGTGCTCTAGTTTCTAGAGTAATGGCTGATGTTCAAGGTGTTTTGTGATGATTCTTGTCTAGGATTAGGATGCATGATGATGTATAATTGGAAATTTATCTCTTATGGGTCTAGGATGTTACGTCCCCATGAACGTAACTATTCCACCCACAATCTGGAGTTGGAAGCAGTTGTGTTTTTGATGAAGATCTGGCGACATTACCTCATTGGGGAGCACTTTGTGGTCTTCACAAATCACAAGAATTTTAGGTATATCTTTTCCCGGTGAGATTTAAACTTGTGACAGTGGAGGTGGATGGAGTTTCTCCAGGATTACGAACTTGAGATCTCTTACACCTCAGGAAAGGTTAATGTTGTGGCTGATACCTTGAGCCGGATGTCACAAAAGGATGTGGTTTGGGAATCTACAGATGCCTAGAAGGTGATGGAGGAGTTTTTGGAATTTCACTTAGATGTAAGGGAGGATGGTGGTAAAGTATGCTTGTTTCAAATGACAGTGTAATATTCTCTAATGAAGTTGGTGGAGGAGTCCCAGTGGGGATACTCAGAGGCATAAGTGATGCCTGGTCACATTGACCATGGTGATGCTCTAGAAGGATGGTCAGAGGATGGCCAAAATCAGGTGTTGTTCTATGGGAGGCTATTTGTTCCAATGGAGATGCACGAGGGATCCCTCTATGAGTTTCAAAGCCACCTTTAGTGATGAAACTAGGATTTTCCAAGATGTACCATGGGTTGATGGATAAGTTTTGGTGGCCCGGAATGAAACAAGAAGTAGCGGAGTTTGTGGTGAAGTGTTTAGTGTGCCAGTAAATAAAGGTTGAGGACCATGTTCCTGGTGGTTTTTTGCATCCTTTATATGTCCCCAAGTGGAAATGGGATGGAATCTCAATGGATTTAGTCACATGGTTACCCAGGTCTTAGGAATGATATGATTCCACTTGGGTAGTAGTGGATCAACTGATGAAATCAACTCACTTATTAGTGATTAAGGAGTTAGGAAAAGTGGATTCCTTGGAAAAGAGGTATGTGGATGAGGTGGTGCAACTACATGGAGTTCTGAGACCCATTGTCTTGGATCGAGATACATGCTTTACCTCACAAGTATGGAGGGGATTGTATAATGCTTTTGGCACTCAATTATGCCTCAACACTACCTTCCACCCTCATATAGATGGGCAGACAGAGTGGAATATCCAAACATTAGAAGATATACTGCGAGTACGCATCTTGGAATTTAGTGGATCTTGGGTGTGACACTTACCTTTGTACAAGTTTTCTCACTCTTCCATTGGAATGGATCCATTTTAAGATTTTTATGGAAGAATTTTTCATTCACCTTTGTGATGGAAATTGGTTGGGGAGATAGTTTTTCTTGGCCCTGAGGTAGTGCAGAGCACGGCAAAGAAAATTCAGCTCGTTCATGAGAGGATGAAGCCAGCGCATGATCGACATAAGTCATATACCGATCGCAAGAGGATTACCTTGGAGTCCGATGTTAGGGACCACATATTCTTGAAGGTTTCCCCTCGACATGGGCAGTGAAGGTTTGGTAGAGGGAGCAAGCTTTCTACCAGGTTTATCAAGCCCTTCAAAGTGTTGGTACGAGTTGGAAAGGTGGAGTACCTGTTAGCACTGCCACCTCAATTAGAGATGATACATGACATATTTCACATCTCTAAGCTTCACCGATATCTTCATGATGAATCCAATTTCATCGAATGGGTGGAGTTGGATATCAGATATGACACGACATATGTGGAGCGGCCAGTAGAGATCCAGGATTTTCAGAAGAAGGTTATGTGTGGGTGGACCATTTCTTTGTTTCATGTGTTTTGGAGGCATGGTGGCCTAGGGGAGATTACTTGGGAGCTAGAAGAGAAGATGCGTGCCCAGTACCCATAGTTGTTTTGAGTTTTCGTTGTTCTGTTTTTTTTGAAATGTAATGTTTGAACTTTTTTTCTATGAGATGAGTTGTTTCCTTATTCCGTGATGTGTGATAAAGTCCTGACATGTGAAAATGGGAGGACCTGATTCCTAATCGAGACACATTAATTTCAATCTGATTAAACCCATGTGGGAGAGTCAATGCCTCCTAGAGCATATAGTATCTTGTCATGGAGGATGGGGTTCTCTGATTCATTTGTCTAGAAAATGTGGTTGTCATTCTTGTGTGGAGTGTCTTTTGGTTGGTTGGGTTAGAAGATGTTTTAGGAGGTGTTCCTAGATGTTTAGGTTTCACTCCATCATTCAAAAAACATAGGGAGGTTTATCATTGAACTTTGATTTCGGTAGCGATGTTTCAAGTGTAGCGAGATCCTTGAGAGGTATCTCACATGTTGGTTGTTCAGACCCATATTTTCCTTCTGGGTGTGGTTTTGAATTATATAAGGTGAGGATAGTTTGATAGGTATCTAATGTAATGGCTTGGACCACTCTTGTCTATTATTTTATGAAAATCCAATGTTTGGAGGGTTCTGGGAGGTCATAGAGACTCATTTCAAGAGTTTGTAAAAAATACAGTTTTTCCAATAGTGAGTCAGGACCGGTAGGTGGTGATGGTAGGTTGAAACGGTGACTCACGATGGTGAGTTGAGACCAGTGAGTCAGGACCAGTAGGTGGCGATGGTAGGTCACAATGGTGACTCAAAATGGTGAGTCAAAACTTTTACTTGAACTGGTTACTCGCAACGGTGAGTCACTGAGGGTAGGTTACGATGGTAGGTCACCAATAGAGAGTCACCCAATAGTGAATCATCCACCGATATCTCATCCACTGGTAGATCACACCAGTGACTCATCTACTGGTGACATGGAAATTGGTGGCTCATTTTCAACAGTTTTTCAAAATTCCAATTTTTTTTCATTTTTCTAGTTTTCTACAATTTCACCCCTTTAACATTTCCTTTGATGTAAAATGAATTTAAAATCATATTTAATGGGTTTTGGGGCTGTTTCAAATCATATCTATCTTCTAAAATCTCAACACTTCCTTTGACTCCCAAACTGCATGGTCTTGGTCAAGATTTTCCTTTAATGGCCTTTAAAAAAATTGTTCCTTCCTTTGATATAGGATACAGGCTTTCTAAATATGAGATCCTCTCTTCCTTATGCGTTCTCATTTTCTATTGGTGCACCCTAAACCTTTATTCCCAAGGATCCATGTGTTGTGTAGTAGAAGTTAGATCGCATTTTCCCTAGAGGTTCTTCCCGATGCCTGCACACCCCCTATTTTGTGCAATAAGGAAGTTCTAATCATTTGTTCTTCCAAGTATGGATCTCTTTATCTATTGTTAATTTGTGTATCATGCGGGGTGGGTGTATGATTTTTTCATTTGTGAAAATAGAATAATTCCAAATAAATAAATACAATTGAATCAGTTTAAGAACAATATACCTGGGATGGGAAAAAGTGACATATGCTTCTATTTTATAATTTTTTGTTGATATTGTGTTTTTTATGGGAGAATATCCCACTAAAAATCATGTCCATTGGTGGATTTTTTTGCACACGAGATGATATATGGAATGACTTATGTTTGTTCTTGGATGAATGTTTCAATATGAAAACCGTTAAACCATGTATACATGGATAATAAATGGATACCCCAGGATCAAATTTTTTTCCATGATAACCACTAAATTAATAAGAGGAAATTGAATGAGTACTACCTTGTTAAATCTAAGTATAATTTTCCTTGGTCTATGTGGTGGTGTGCTGTGTATGGGTTTGTTCTGAATTGTGCTATAATAGGGTTTTGGGCTTGGCTGTGTGATGTGGGGTGGCACGGATGGTGTAATGGAATCTCAGGTTGTGAGATTGTTTGATTGTGGAATGGATGGGTAGTTTTGTGCAACGAAGCTACCGAGTATGGTTTTGATGAAATGTGTTGCTGGATGTGGATGTAAGTTGGGGGTTTTTTCTTTTAAGATCCATTTTTTTTTGAGTTATCTCGGGTGTGATTCCAAGTAATTTTTGTTCTTAATTAAGTACCTTTTATGGGAGTTATGTCTTGGGGTGAGTTTGGGTGAAGTCTAAGAAAATTTTGGAGAAAAAGAGGTTGTTCACAATTGGTGCACAGTTTATACAAACTATGTGTGAACTTAGGCAAAACTATGAAAAATATAGTTTTTAAGGTAGTAGCTTTGTCATGGTTAAAGCACGATTTAATAGGATGTGTGAGGTATCTATGCGAAGTGCCCCTTGAGGAAATGTATAACACATGGTTATCACACGGTTTGTCTAACTGTGTGACTAAACTGTGTGAGGGTCGATAGTGAGATCCTAAAATTGTGGATATCACTCATTTTAAACTTTTAATGACCAATTTCACCTTTTATGCAGTCCTAACTTGGTATTTTACTTTATTAATGGTAAAGGAAGGTTCTCCCATCGACTCGGAGGGATTCTAAGGCCTTATGAACACCTTTCTTCAAGATCAAAATCCTGAATTGAAGATCCTCTCTTCTCATGGTAAGTGGATTTCATCTCAATTCTTCTACTATTATTTCTTCAATCCTTCCTTGATCTTTTCATGGAACATATCCTATGTTTCCTTGGATCTAAACCTATGTGGTTATATAAAGATCTAGGATTTTTGATCTAGATATTGATTTATGATATCTCGATGTCTTTGATCTTGATTTTTGGTTTTGGGATTTAGATCTTTAACTTTTATCAACATCATTGTGCTTCTTGGATTTTGGGAATTTCCATTGAGAAAACGTACATCAAAGAATTGAGGTAGGTGGTCTAAATATAATTCACGTAGTCATGAATTTGATATTTATATGAAAGATTGTAGAATTGCTAGCATCCTTTAGCAATTGATTTTCTTGAATTGGGTTAATTAGATTGACCAATTGTTTTATCGAAGATTGATTGAAATAGGTGATTAATTTGGGAATTTGTTAGGTGACTAATGGGCCTCACTATTAGATAATTAATTTGGGGAATTTATTATAATAGGTAGGGGTTGTAATCTAGATAATTAATCAGGGGATTAATTATGAGATATTGAAATGGATATGTTGAGATAATTAATTGTGGATTAATTATGTGCCATTGATAATATGATCTAGATAATTAATTATGGGATTAATTTGAGATTAAAATGAGATAATTAATTATGTAAAATTAATTATGGAATATAATTTGTGATATTGATTAATTTATTTATGAATTAATTAATGGTTTGAATCAATTAGTTAATTGTTGAGTTAACTAATGAAATAGATGTGTTTAACTAATTTTTGAATTAGTAATGGGATTGGGGTGGATAATTAATTGGAAAATTAATTATGTGATAAATAATGGGAACATGGTCATTTTAAATTGAGAAGTACAAATGGTAACATGGTCATCATACTTATGAGTAAAGAGAATGGGAACATGGTCAGTCTAAATTGAGAAGTATACATGGCAACAGGTTCATTATTCTTATAAGTAAAGAGAATGGGAACATGGTAATTCTATTTAGGAGTAATCATGGTAATATGTTCATATTACTTATGTTTGTGATATTGGTAACTTTGGAAATGCGACTTATAAATGTGAAGTTAAAGAATGAAAATGATGGAACTTTGAGTTATGGTCTCACATGACAATATTCGAACTCTGGAATTAGTAGAATCTGGTATTGAGATATCATAGCACCTTGAATACTATGATCTTCATCTAGAAGCAAGTATTAAGATATGATATTACCTAGGGAACACTCAGGGATCCAGTACGAGATGGAGTTAGTATTAAGGTACGAGTATCCTTGGGAACCCTGGAGTTAATGTAGTTAGATAAGAATAAATGAAAATGTGATAAACTATTTATTATTTCATTGTACTTTTTTTATTATAGAACCAAATAAACTATATTTTGATTTGAATTATTTTAGACACCATTGGTGGTGGACTACTAAGTTGTACTCACACCCTATTCGGGCTTCCTGATCAGTACCTGAATAGATTATATTATTGCAGGATTGGATAAGGTAAAATGCCCTGCGATAGGTGGCTGATTGGGGATGAAGCTTGGAGGAGGGAACCAAACATGGTTCAGGGCCTATTTGGGGAGTCATAGTGTCTTTTTTTAGTTTCAATATAGACCCTTAACACTTATATTGGCATAACATATTTTCCCTTTCAGTTGAGTATTGTATTTCCTATTTGGTTATCTTGGGACATGAGTATTTTTCTGGTTATATATGCTTCTTTTTTTTATTTCCACTGGAGTTTTACTCTAATAAATGAGGGTATAATGTCCCCATGAATGACTCACTAGACCCTCACTGCTAGTTGGCAGCCTATAGCATACAGGGAGGCATGCTTGAGGTCATGTGGTGAACCGGACCAGGGCACCGTCGCATGGGACTTGGGTCGGGACCTTACAAAGTGGAATCAAAGGCAATGTCCATTTGATGTGCCAATGAGGACACTGGGCCCTTCTGGGGGGGGGGGGGGTGGATTATAGAAACCCCACATTGAAGGAGGAGGAACATGAAGCACCCATTTATAAGGTGGTGTGGATACCTATCCCATCATGAGTCTACATGCATCATTATAGGCACTCCGGGTTATTGTGACATGCGTCATTTTAGGCACACATGAGAAAATGGGTTATGAGTAAGTTGTTAAACTTGAATTTTTTCCCCATTTATGAGATTAAAATGAAAAATGGTGCCTAACATGAATTGAGTAGGATTTTAAGATGATGCGAAATGATAATAATTGGGTGTCCAAATGCGAAACTTGATTATGATAGTGTGATTACCTTGTTAACCAAAACTTAGGAGTGGGATGGTTAAGGGTAGTGATAGAACCCTGGTTCTGACCATGTGGTGAGGTGGGGGAAAAATACTTGTTGTGTTTATTTTCCTCTTACATAAACATTACAAGGTTGTGATATGAGACATGAGATGTGTGTTTGGATTTGTAGAGAGTATGCCTCCATGACACTTGTTGTGGGGATGACTAAGGGTCGTGCCTAGGAATGTTTTTCTAGTTAGGGAACTTGAGTAACGGATCATGCCAACTGAAGATGAAGGGGATTAGTTTTTAGAGAACTTCACTCATTTCATGCAATTCATGAAAAGAAATAATGGGAGGGTTTTGAAAAGTATGTCTGAGTTGACAAGGGAGTTTCAGTTGCAACACCCTCTGACTTTTAATGGAGAGGGGGGAACCAGAGGAGCTGAATTCTAGGTTGAGTACATAGAGACAATAATTGACCATTTGGAAACTTCAGATGAGAGGAGGGTCGAGTTGGATTCTTATATGCTACGGGGATCAACGAAGCGCTGATGGGAAATTCATGTAAGAATTGGAAAGACTGACGGTATGTTATAGAAGGACTTATTAGAGAGGTTTTTGGAGAACTTTTATCCAAAGACACTGATACAAGATAAAACTACTGAGTTCATGCATCTGATATAGGAGATCATGTCAGAGATGGATTATGTTGGACACTACACAGATTTGCAATGCTTTTCCCCAGCTTTAGTAGGAGCTAAGGTAGCTACATCTAAACGTTTTTAGGATGGAATTAAGTGTTAAATTAAGTCCCAAGTGAATATATTTAGGCTAAATAAGTTTATGGAAGTGGTGGATCAAGATCTCATAGTTTAAGGGAACCTGAGGGAGGATTCTAGTGCTGGAAAGGTAGTTTTTACTAGATGATCAGGAGGTGTGACTCCCGAGAGTAAGAATCACTATTATAACAACTTTATCCAAGGAAGTGGGAAGAAGAGTATGCATACAGGAGGGTCGGTTGGACAAAACCTTACTGGGGTGATCTTTCATTAGCGTGGAAGGACAATAGACTATGATTGAAACTATTCTCGACCACCAATGGAGTGTTGATCTTACAGCAAGGTCAGAAATCTACAAAAATTCTGCAGGTTGCAGCGATAAACTGGTACTGAAGGTGTAGCTGAGAAGAGTAAGAGTATGGTAAGAGGATATTATACACCTAATTGTGATGGTAGTTGGAGTTATACTAGATGAGGTGGTAGAGGTAGAGGGCATGGTGCTTCTGGGAAGGATCACACACATCAACAGAGTGGTGCTACTCAGGGGAGTCAAACAACATCACAGGGAACAGAGGAAGCACAATTACAAACAATACAACCTAAACTTGTGGATAGAAAGGCTAGGACATTGATAGTGACAATAACTATTCTAGTAGATTCTACTTTAGTTAGTCCCTTGTTTGATACTGATGCTTATCATTCCTTTATATCTGCAAAACTTATTAATGGTTTGAGCCTGAAAATGGAGTTTGTGAGAGGTATAATGACTATAGATACACCATTGGGAGAACGGTCTAGAGATACCTATCTTTAGAAGGGATATTCACTAGAGATTAGGGAATATCATTTCCTATGGGATCTCTATGTTCTTAATCTGATAGTCTTTGACCTAATTATGGGTATGGACTTGCTAGTCACCTACCGAGCCCACATCGATTGTTACCATAGGAGATTGACCTTTGTGTCTCCTAAGGGTGAATAATATATTCATTGTGGAGAGTGGGAGATCCAGGTAGGCCGAGCAGGGACAATTACACTGAAACTTGGAGAGAACACATCCCAAGTTTCTAGTCTATTGTTGGATGATGGGGGTGTTAGGAAAGATGTCTTTCCACCAGTAGTGGAACTATTTCAGGAGGGCTACCACATGAGAGAGATATGGAAATCACTATTGAGATCATTCCAGGGGATGATCCAGTATCTATTCCACCATAAATAATGGAATTGACCGAGCTTCAAGATATTAAGACTAAGTTGGAGGAGTTAGAGAATAAGGGATTTATCCATCCAAGTACATCGCCTTGGGGATCATCTATTTTGTTTGTAAATAAGGATGATGGGAGTTTACGTTTGTGTGTCGATTACTGAAAGTTGAAAAAAATGACTGTAAAGAACCGATATACTCTTCCGCACATCGATGATCTATTTGAATAGTTGAGAGGGGCTTGCGTATTCTCATGGATAGACTTAAGATCAGGGAATCATCAGTTGAGAGTACAGAATTATGATATACCAAGGACTACTTTCAGAAGAAGGTATGTCCTTTATGAGTTTTTCATGATGCCGTTTGGGTTGAAAAATTCACTATTAGTGTTTATATATTTTATGAACATGATCTTTCATCCGTATCTAGATCAGTTTGTTGTGGTGTTTGTGGAATAAATCTTGGTGTACTCTAAGACTCATGATGATCATGTAAAACATCTTGACATCATCCTGAGTACACTGAGAGAGCATTAGTTATATGAAAATCTATCTAAGTGTTAGTTTTTGATTGATTAGGTGCACTTATTTGGGCACATCATCTCAGAAGAAGTTTTGTCAGTAGACCCAGAGAATATTAAAGAAGTTGTTTCTTAGGAGAATCTTAATAATGTTTTTTATATCTGAAGCTTCCTAGGATTAGCTAGATATTACAGGAGATTCATCCATGAATTTTCCCATTTGGTATTGCTGCTTTCAGGCTTGACCAAAAAGGGAATAAAGTTTTAATGGTTAGAGGCTTGTGAGAGAGATTTTCAGGATTTGAAGAAGTTCTTAACATCGACACCAATTTTGATCCTATCTGAGTTAGGTTAGGAGTATACAGTTTATTATGACACTTTTGGGATTGGAATTGGAGATATGCTTATTTAGGGAGATCGAGTTGTGGCGTATGGGTATCATTAGTTGAGGAATCATGAATGGAATTACCCTATGCATGACCTTGATTTGGAAGCAGTAGTTTATGATCTTAATTATTGGGGACACTATCTTTTGGAAGAAAAGTTTAGATTCTATATAGATCAAAATAGATTGAAGTTTATATTTTCACAGTGTGATTTGAATATTCGGCAGTAGAGATGGGTTGAGTATATGCATTATTTTTATTTTGAACTAGAATATATATCTGGGAAGGGAAATAATGTGGCTGATTCCTTGAGCAGAAAAACTCAGACTCAGATGGTTCAAGAGTCCAATGCAGAGTGGAAGATGATGAACTTGCTGGATGAAATGCATGTGGTGGTTCAAGAGAGTTAGGAGAAGGTGACTCTGGTTTTAGTTGCAGTGGATTCTAAACTTTTAAGGTAGATCAGGGACATAAAATATGAGGATCTAGAGTGCCTATCCTTGAGAGAAATATTTAAAGGTGGGTAGACATATTCGTACTAGTTGATAGATGAATGTGAGATCATCTATGTGAAGAATCGAGTTTTGGTACCTACAAGCATGCAAGAGGAGATCATGCAATAATTTCATGCCTTGAAATGGGCGGTGCAAAGAGGTATAACCAAAATGTACCATGAACTATGATGATAGTTTTGGTGTCCTGACATGAAAAAGAAGATAGTAAGTTTTGTGATAATATGTTTCAACTATCAATAGGTGAAGGTAGAGCATCAACAACCTGGAGGATTACTACAACCGTTACCTATTTTGGAATGGAAGTGGGATGACGTGACCATGGATTTTGTGGTGGGTATCCCAAAGATTCTTAGGAATAATGATGATATTTGGTTTATTATGGATTTAATAACAAAGGTAGCACGTTTATTTCCTATAAGGGAAACCTTTACAGTAGAACAGTTGGGAGAACTGTACATTCGGGAGATAGTCCATCTTCATGGAGTTCCATGAACTATAGTTTTAGATCATGATTCACACTTTACTTTAAACTTCTGGTAGATCTTATAGAAAGATATTGGAACACAAGTATTATTGAGTATGACTTTCCACCCATAGATATTTGGGAAGTTGGAATGTACTATACAGGTTCTTGAGGATATGCTATGGGCATGTGTGCTTGACTTCAGTGGGTATTTGGAAAAGCACTTTGATTTAGTGGAGTTTTCCTATAACAACAGTTATTAGGAAACTATATAGATGACACCATATAAGGATCTTTATGGTAGGCCATGCAGATCACCGTTAAACTGGATGGAGGCTGGTGAGTTAGAGTTGTTGGGACAGAGTCTCATACAGGAGACATCAGAGCAGATACAGTTGATTCAAAAACGTATGGCTATAACTCAGAGTAGACAGAAGTCATATGATGAAAGATGGAGATGAACCCTATATCTTGTAGAGGGTGATCAAGTGTTCCTTCTGGTGTCACCTAGGTTGGGTCACTGTAGGATATGGAGGGAGGGAAAGTTAGCAACCAGGTTTGTTTACCTTTTGAGATGGTGGATAGAATCAGGCCAACGACATACCAATCGGATCTTATATATAGATGCAACACTATGCATGATGGTTTTCATGCATCAAAATTTCATTAGTATCACCCCAACCCTTATCATGTGACCGATGTGAAGGTGTTTGACCTTTGAGATAGATGCATCCTTTGAGGTGTATCTGATACGTGTGTTGGATCGCAGTGAGAAAGTGTTGTGAGGAAAGACTGTGCTGATAGTTTGTGTGTTATAGAAACATGGACATGTGCAAGAGGAAACATGGGAAATAGAAGTAGATATGAGTACTCAATGGCCTGATCTTTTTTGTCTCAAAATCTTAGAATGGATTCCATTGCATCTTGAGGACGAGCTGTTATAAGGTGGGTAGAATGTAAGATCCTAACTTTTTTTTGGAGTTATCTCAGGCATGATTCCAAGTAATTTATGTTATTACTTAAGTACCTTTTATGGAAGTTATGTTTTGGGGTGTGTTTGTTTGATGTCTAAGAAAATTTTGGAGACAAAGAGGTAGTGCATGGTTGGCACATGATTTGTACAAACCGTGCTACTTCCTAGGAGTAACCGTGAAAACTCTGGTTTTTAAGGAAGTAGCTTCAACATGGTTAAATCATGGTTTGATAGGACATGTGAGGTATCCATGCAAGGTTCCCCCTTGAGGCAGTGGATAATTCATAGTTAGCGTACAGTTTGTCTTACCGTGTGACTAAACCATACGAGGGCCGATAGTGAGATCCTAAAATTATTGATCTCACTCGTTTTAAACTTTTAATGAACCATTTCACCTCATATGCAGAACTAACTCATGATTTCACTTTGCTAAGGGTAAATGAAGGTTCTACCATTGACTAGGGGGATTATAAGGCCTTACGAACACCATTATTTGATGTTGAAAGCCCAAATTGAAGATCATCTCTTCTCCCAGTAAGTGGATTTCATCTCGATTCTTCTTCAATTATGTCTTCAATATTTACTTGATATTTTCATCAAATATATCTTATATTTCTTTGGATATAAACCTATGTGGTGAGATATAGATCCATGATTGTGGATCTAGATCTAGATCTATGAGATCTTGATGTCTTTGATCTTGATTTTTTGTTTAGGGATTTAGATCTAAAACTTTTATCCATGTCGTTGTGCAGCTCGGATTTTGGGAATTTCCATTCAAAAAATCCCCATCAACGAATTGATATAGGTGGTCTAAATATAATTACCATAGTTTTGGATTTTATATGTATATGAAAGATTGTATACTTTCTAGCATCCTTTAGCAATCGATTTTATTTAATTATGTTAATTAGATTGACCAACTATTTTATTGAATCTTTGTTGAAATAGGTGATTAATTGGGGAATTTATCAAGAGGCTAAGGGGTCGCACTATCAGATAATTAAGTTGGATAATTGAATATAAGTGGTATGGGTTGTGATATAGATAATTAATCATGGGATTAATTATGAGATATTGAAATGGCTAAGTTGAGATAATTAATTGTGTATTAATTATGTGCCTTTGATAATATGATCTAGATAATTAATTATGGGATTAATTATGTAAAGTTGAGATTAGAATGAGATAATTAATTCTGGAAAATTAATTATGGAATATAAATTGTGATATTGATTAATTAATTGATGAATAAATTAATGGTTTCAAGCACTTAGTTAATTGTCGAGTTAACTAATGGAATGGATGTGTTTAACTAATTATTGAATTAGTAATGGGATTGGGGTGGACAATTAATTGGTAAATTAATTATGTGATAAATAATTGGAAAATTTTCATTATAAATTGAGAAGTACAAATGGTAACATGGTTATTATAATCATGAGTTAAGAGAATGGGAACATATTAATTCTAAATTGACAAGTATACATGGTAACATGGTCATTATGATTATGAGTAAAGAGAATGGGAACATGGTCATTCTATTGAGGAGTAAGCATGGTAACATGGTCATCTTACTTACATTTGTGATATTGGTAACTTTGGAAATGTGGCTTATAAATGTGAAATTAAAGAATGGAAATAATGGCACTATGATTTAGGGCCTCACGCGACAATATTCAAACTCCAACATGAGTTGAATCTGGTATAGGGATATCATAACACATTGAATACTTAGAGCTTCAACTATAAGAAGGTATTAAGATATGGTATTACCTAGGGAAAACTTCAGGATTTGGTATGAGGTGAAGTTAGTATTGAGGTACAAGTATCTTTGGGAACCCTGGAGTTAATGTATTTAGATAATAATAAATGAAAATGTGATAAACTATTTATTATTGCATTATACTTATTTACTTATAGAACCATATGCACTATATTTTGACTAGAATTTTTTTAGACACCGTTGGTGGTGGCCTACTGATTTGTACTCACACCATATTTTGTCTGCCTGATCAGTACTCGAATAGATTATATTGTTACAGGACGGGATAAGGGAAAAGGCCATGGGATAAGTGGCTGTTTGGGGATGGAGATTGGAGGAGGGAACCAAAGATGGTTCAGGACCCATTTGGGGAGTCATAATGTCTTTACTTTCAGTTTCAATATATACCTTTGACACTTATATTGGCATATAATGTCTTCCCTTTCAGTTGAGTGTTGTATTTCCTGTTTGGTCATCTTGTGAAATGAGTATTGTTTTGGTTATATATGATTTTGATTTTGATTATTTATTTTCACTAGCATTTTACTCTGATAAATGAGGGTATATTATCCCCATGAACGACTTACTAGAACCTCGCTGTAATTGGTAAGCCTCTAGCGTTCAGGGAGGCATGCTTGAGGTCATGTGGCGAACCGGATCGGGGCCCCATCATGTGGCACCGGGGTCGGGACGTTACAGTTCTGTTGAGAGGATGGATTGGGTAGAATGAATTTAAAGAATTATGTTGACAGTGGATGGTATGTGTAATTCATAAAAAGTTTCACCATGAGTAGCATTCCCAAAGATTCACTCCATGTCTCGAGATCAGTGTATTTGTTATGCCATTAATGGGTGTTAAATGGAGCAGAAATATGAAGTGGGTTAATTTAATGTGGTTCTTCTTCCTCTGTGTGACTTTTACCATGTGGATTATTGTGTGGTGTACTTAGTATTTTATATATATTGATGGAATGAATAAATGAATATTTAATAAAGAATGAGAATTGGTTAATTTAACTGGATGGGGGTATGATTTGAGTTGTGGCTTGTTGTGAAGCAGCTTTTATTTATAAACTTTGGAAGTGACCATTGCTAATTTTGATAAATTCATTTAGAGGTAGTAGAAAAGTTTACAGTGTTATAGAGTGGTTAATTGTTTGATTGAGAAACCATAGGTTGGACTTGAGTGTTTGATACTATATATGTTTACCTATATTTCCTTGTGTTTTATATATTCACCCCACCCTATTTGAGCACTATGTGATGAACACCCCCCCATTGTTATGGGGGAGGGTGTCTTTCCAACACATACCAGTGGGAGGATGGATGGATAGCCACCCACTCTTCTCTTCTCCCTCTTCTAAGTGGTTATAACCCAAGATTCTTCAGACGAGTTGTGGTTTGTGAGGCCCAGGTGTGTGCAGGAAAGTTCTGTCATCACACCTCTATCGTACCATACCAATTCTAGATCTATGATATCAGATCATTGTTCCAAGAAATGGGTGCACAATGATCGATTGATCTAGATAAGTCAAGTCACAGGAAAAAAGAAGAATGTCCATGATGAATGATGGATCAGAGGAGAAAAGCACAAACCAAAAGAGTGGAATGAACCTCAATTGATGTTCGTGTCGATCTCGATCCATTTCCTTTATAATTAGAAAAAAATAAATCAAGAATCATAATAAAACACCCATGAAAACACTGAATATAAACCCATCCCACAAGGTGATCAATCCAAAAATCATTTTGTTCTTCAATTGATTTGCATTTGTTGTAGAAATTAAGAATGGGGAATAAACCAAAATCAAAACACATGACCTAACTCGATTCGGTTCGATCGTTGATGAAGAATGATCTGTCTTCATCATCGTTGGCAAGATCTGTTGAATTTGAGGTTTGTCAATCATCGATCCATGATCCACTGACGTTGTTCTCCTGAGAGGATTTCCTGGATCTCTATCCAATGATACTCCATAGGTTCCAGGGTTATGCGAATAGCCCTAGAAATTATTCATAATCATCTATTTAGAGATGTGTCAATTTCTACATCAATAATTCAAAATAAAATAATTTTATTTAATAATTTTATTCATTTCTGTACCTATGATGAATTTTATGCAAATGACTCATGCTGATAAATGTTAAGTCACACCTAGGATAAAACTGTCATTTTGAACTCAATGGTGCCCTTGGAATTTTGATCTTATAATGCACTGAGGAGTTATTTCACCTTTTCATGAAAACCAAGTGTGTAATATATTTAATAAATTTAATATATTTCAAACATTTATTTCAGGAACACTGGGCCTCGTAATCGAATGCCATCTCAGTTCCTGGTCTCAAAAATAATCCATATAATATCCAAAAACAATACATGTAAAATCCAAGACATTAATGTTCCCCTTTTATATAACATATTAGTGAAAAAAATACAGAATATTTTTTAAAATTAATATTATTTCATTTTCTATTTAGCATAGTAAATCTAGTTTCCATATATTTTCCAAAATCTAGTTTTCAATGGGAAGATGGGGAAATAAATTCAGAAGAAAAGGTTTAGTTTTAGACTCAGACTTAAAATATTTTCAACCAAAATGATTCCATTCTAAATGAAACCTTCTTGTTAAAAAATTTAATAATGTGTATTTTGGGATTATACATTTTTTGTTGAAAAAGAATAATTTTTTCTAGGGGATCATACCATGAACCAATCTTGGGAAAAAATTATAAATCTCAATAACATGAGATGATTACCTTATTTTTATGGTTATGGATTACAAATTTTATGGTTCCCAAAGAAATGGTTTCATCAAGGTTAGGTTGATCATGTTATCTAATATTGTGATCAATTAATCAAAAAGGACCAGGAGCCATAAAAAACCTATTCCAATTTTTTTTATTAAAAGTAAGAGAATATATAATTACAAGTGGGTTTACATAACTGAGAATTAAGAACACCACGCACATGTCAACTAAATGAGAACAAAAGTCCAAGATGACAAAGGACCATCTCAAACTTGATTCTTCAATTTATTTATTTGAAAAAACATTCGCAACTTGATTTTCATCCCTGTATACATGAGTTAAATCTAGATTAATTTGTTCAATTGACTGTATACACTCAGTATAAGATGAAATCATTCACCATGGAATATTCCTAGAATGATTATTTAAAAAATGCACTACAATAACAAAGTTATATCCCACTAAGATGAATCTCTAGCCATGCTGTATTTTATATTTAATAGATTTGTTCATCACCTTCATTTTATCTTTAATCATAGATCCATTGGAAATAAAATGATATAAGTATCCTTTAATGAAGCTATGATGAGTGTGAAAAATACCACCACAACCCGAGGGTCCTAGTTCACCTGACGTTGCCCCATAAACATTCACTTTCAACCCTGATGGGATCATGGAAATCCATCTAATGTATTTAAGAACCAATGAATTCTTGAACCTACTAGTGACACAAAAAGATTTTAAAATAATAACTTCAGATACATCATTATTCATTGGGCATATTTAGACCTTAGATCTAGCAATAACCTCCCTATAAATGGAAGTGATTCCTGCTTTCAAAGAAGGATTATGATTATCAAAGATAATTTCATTTATTGCTTTCCAAATAAATGAAATGATAATAGAAATTACATGTACAAAATTCCCTTGATCTGCATAATATGATCCAAATTCAGCATAGAATTCATTATATCATCATCACCATCCACCCTCAATTTAATTCCAAACACAGCTTGTATGGGTTCCCACAACCTACAAGAGAAGATATAAGAGACAAACATATGATTATAAGTATCATCAGACTTCAGATAGAGAAAAAACATTGGTGAAATTTGGAGTCCTCCATGTTGTAGAGAGCCTTGAAGGGGAAACTTGCACTTCCAAATTTTCCATAATATAAACATTTGAGTTGGAGAAATAAATAATTGCCTAAATTTTTTCAACTACAGAGGTACAATGTAAATTCCAGAATAATAATTCCTGTATAAATCATGAATAGTTAGATACCCAATTGAATTTGGATTCCACATGATTATATCACTGTCAACATATTCATAAGTCTAAATTTTCAGTAAAATATGAGGGGGAAGAAGGTACTATAGTGAATCAGTGTATTAAGAATCACATATGGAAAGATGCTGCATATGTGAGGGAACACACACTTCTTCATTGATTGGTTTATCCAACCATGGTGTATTCCAAATATTGAGGGAGGAGTCTTTGGAAACCAACAAACTTGAGCATTGTATAAGCACATTATAAGAGGATTTATTTTCTATCCAGATTGAAGATGAAATGTACATAGAGTAACAATTTTGTACTTCAGATAAAAATCTACTGGAAATAAATTCCAAAGATCTATCATTGAATGTGAAGATATTCCATGTAAATGTTATAAGAAGAGATTCATTGAAAATTATCAGATCCTTAATGCCCAAACCTCCCATTTCAATTAGTTTGATACATTCCTTCCAGGAAGGCATGATAAGATTCTTTTCATTTATGAAACATGCCCATATAAAATTCCTGATCAAATATTTAATATCTTTGATAAAATATTTAGGACATATATAAATATAAAAAGCATAGAAAAACAATGAGGTAATCATTGAATTCACAGGACAAATTCTCCCCGATTGAGACATGGTCTTCCCCTTCTAGGTTTGCACATGGACAATTATTTTAGAGTAAATTTACTCAAGATAAAACCATTTGACCTTCCCTCAAAATAGAGGCACCCCAAGGTAAGTGAAAGGGAAGGTTAATTTTTTCACTCGAAGGGTCCTAGAAATATTATTTTTCTTAGAGATGATCATTCCACTTCCAAACACCACAAAGGAATTATTCTAACTAGTAGTCTATCTAGAAACTTCTTCATAATGATGAAAAATCTTCTGAATAAAAGAAATTTTTTTTCTATTAGCTTGTTCAAAGAGAATAATTTCATCCACATAAATAAAATGGGATGGGGTGAAAAATTTCCTTCTGAATTTGACTATTTTTTAGAGACCAACCTACACAAGATCATTAATTAAAACACTAAAATAGTCCTAAACGATAGAAAAAAGAATACTAGAGAGGGGGTCTCCTTGCTTGAATCCCTTATATAATTGAAAAAAACCTCTAGGTTCTCCATTCACAAGAATGTATAACCTAACACTTTTAAGAATAGTTCTTATCAGATTGATGAAATCACTAGAGAAGCCATAATTTCTGAGCATCTTAAGAATAAAACTCCATTTAATAGTGAAAAATTCCTTAGAAATATCAATCTTGAGGGAAAATTTTCCATCCTTCACCATTATATTCATAATATTGACACATTCTGAAGTAGTGAATAAACAATTATGGATCCTTGTCCTAGGTACAAAACCAAATTGATTTTAAGTGATAAAGTTCCTTGAAATATTTCCTAGCCTTGATGTAATTATTTTACTAATGAATTTTGGGATCATTTTTCCAATGTAAATATGCCTAAAATACTTAATATCAACCACATTATCTTGTTTTTGGAATCAAAGAAATAAAGTTAGAATTAACACTATAAGGCATAGAAGCATGATTAAATAACTCTATCACAATCATGAAAACCTCATCATGAAAAATATACCAATAAAACATAAAGAATTTATTAGTAAATTCATCAGGTCCTGATACACTATCAATATTCAAGGAGAAGAGAGCAGCATTGATTTCCTTTTCCTTAGGTATTTCAATTAACAACTTATTTTGATGATCATAAACAGTGAGAAAAACATGATCCATCATATTATGAGTGTAATATTCCCCCTTCTCAGAATATAAATCCATAAATTATTTCACAATAGCACTAGAAATATTATTTTATGAGTTGTATAAGGACCCATTTATTTTCAAGGTAGTAACTACTTTTATTACCTTCTTTTCTTTGTGAAAAAAATGGAAGAACTTAGTGTTCTTGTCTCTATCATGAAACCACTTGGTATTATATTGATTCTGAGCCAAACTTTCCTTAAGATCTATAATATCATAAAGTTTTGATAAGGCTTTGATATCATCTTTGGAAGGGACTTTTGGATCTGATTAACATTTTGACATTTCAGAAGTTGTTGTCCAGCCACTCTGATATCATTATCAATGGCGGAGAAAGATGCTTTACTCCATTCTTGAATTATTTTTTTAACATGCCGCATCTTTGTAGACAGTTTTTGAAGAGGAATACCTAGGTAATATAGTTCCCAATCATTAATGATAACCTCCCTAAAACCAATCACAACAATCCATGCATTATTGAATTAAAGGAAGGGGAGGTGACCATAATTTTCTCGTGAAAATATCCACCACAATAGTATTATGATCAGAGTGACATTTGGGGAGTATAAATCTAGAGACATAAAGAGCATCATTATTATCATCAATTTTCACAAATCACTTATCCAATTTTATATATTTCCTTCCATTGAGAGTGTATCAACACCAAGTGTAATCACCACCTACAATTGGGACTTCAACCATGCTATATATATTAATGAAAGAGGAGAAATCAGTGGCTTCCATCCTATTGAAATGAGCACCAGTTTTTTCTTTAGGTCTTAAGATAGTGTCAAAACCTCCCAAGGTAATCCAACTTTGATATCTTTGATCAACCATAAATTTAGGATCCCCCCATAGCTCTTTTTTTATATAATAGATGTATGCATAAAAAAAGTTTAGGGAAATTACAATTACCTGAATGAAAATATCAAAAAATACATTTTTATATTTCTTAATACAAGATTGAATGCTCATACTATCATGATTTAATATCCAAAGATGTTCAAATTAATTCTCACTTGTATTTTGTGAAATGAAGGAGTAACCAAGAGAGGCCCACTTAAAGGCATTCTATTGTTCAAATATCATTTTAGGTTCATCAAGACGAATCATTATGGGCTTGTTTCTAACAATGAAGTGTTGTAGGGATGTAATAGTGGGAGAGTTCCCAAGCCCCTAACAATTATAGTAAAGTATATTCATTTATAAAGTTATTCTTTTCCCCTTATTTGAGGCCCTTGTTCCTTTGGTAAGCCTTTATTACCTTTATTTCACTTCCCTTTCATTTTATTATTTCCATTACCTCTATTTAAAGTTACATCATTTGACCGAAGGGGATTAGGTGAATAATTAATAGGTAGAAGGCTATCTTTTTCAACATCCCACAATTTCCCAATTAAAGGAGTGAATTTTTTAGGGGATTGACCAATTCCAATAAAAGTGACCTCCAAATTTATTCTCTGGGTAGATTTGGAAAAGGGGACTTGATAAAATGACTCTTCATTCTCATGTTGCTGGATCACCTGCCCAACCTGAGAAATAGTTTTAGGTATGCACTGGTCCTGTAAAATCTCATCAGTTATATCTTGAGTGTCCTTAGCAGGGTCCATAACATTTCATTCATCAACATATTCACAATAATATACAATATAGAATTTTTTTGGGCAATTTTGGGTGGTTCTCTCCCTATAGATATATTTTATATTGGATTTTTTTTTTAATTTTTTAGAACTCAGAGGAATATATTTTTATCCTAAATATAGTATATCCCTTAATATTATTATTTCTCACTTGGTAAAAAACAATTCAGAGAGGTTTTTACGAAATAAAATGTTAAGGGTTAACATGAATTAGGGATTTATTTCCTAGTAATCAAAGGAAGATTATTAAGGTTAATATATTAATTTTAGATGTGATTTTTTTATATGGTTTAATAATTAAGGTGGGTGGCTTCTTATATATGATAACTCGTGAGAAATTGTGAAGGATTAGATATTTAATTTTATAAAAAATAAGTTTAACAATTTTAAATCTATTTATAAATGGATTTAGAGTGGTTATGATTTTTTTTATGATTAACATTTTTGGGAATCCATTGTGGATTTTCCTGGAAAGTGTGTGAAATTTTAAAAAAATGGGGATTCATAAGGGATATTCTTTTATAGTGGTGGCCTAATTTATAATTCAATTTATTTTAGAATAATCATTTTCATTATTATTTTTTCTAGTTTTGAATAATTTAAAATCATTTCTCTTGGTGACATTACCACTTATTTTTGTGACTTATTCGTAATGATCATTTTATTGTTCATTTTTGATGGAACCTTTAATCAAATTTTATTCATTATATTTTTTTAATGTTAAAAATATTTTAAAAATTATAATAATTCTTTTTTTATTTGTGAAGCCATTATTATATTCAATAGACATATTTTATATTATAAAAGTGGTTTTCAAATAACATAGATTTTATTTTTTTATATTTTCATGTAAATTTATTTATATAAATTGTTATACATATTATAATATATAATAGGTGAGATGGGATTCTCAAAGGGGGTTGGTTGTTGTTAAAATTTTAAAATCTTAGTTCAAAATAGAATGAGATTGGTTTTGAAAATAGTGAGTGAGTCTTCTAAGGGAGTTTGAAAATGAATTCTGCTTTTGATTTTCAAACAAATATTTTTTTAATTGGTAAAATTTTTGTTAAAAATTGATTTTAAATAAAGGGTAACGTGTTTTTAGCGGTGAAAATCATTTTTAAAAACTAATAAAAGTGTTTTAATGATTTATTTGGACAAGATTCATCAATTTTATATAATGTTAATGTGATTATAAGGCTAAATGATTGGTTTTCAAGTTAATAAATTAGATTTCTATGATTTTTTAGAATGAGGATGATATTTTGGATTTCAATGATGATGAAAATAAAAGATCTTTTAAATTTCACATTGACTTTAAAATTGAGTTTTTGTGATTTTAAATCAAAGTGAATAGATTCATCTGTTTTTTATAATTTAGTATGCTTTATCAGTAATGTTTAACCCATCCAAGGAAACTATCCACTCCAAACAAACGTAAGGAACATTAAAGATTACATGGTAGTGGTAATTTTTCATTGATTGATAATAACACCATGATAAGGGCATGTCCCTAACTCCATACAACCCATAGAATATCCATCATGACCCCACTTCCTTAACCTTGGCCTCACATGGAGCTAAGTGCTATAGAAATTTAGTCCTCAGAATAAAAACCTTTCCTTTTCATGGAGTAATTGAAAACTTTCTTTGAATGCTAAAACTAAAATGGTTGTATTAGCATGAGTGCATGTAATAACATCTAATTGAGCCTTATAACGATCACAGTAATCAAGGATCCCCTTGCAGGGATCGGATTGATACTGCTAATTCTTTGAACATTAGATTATAAACTAATAAATTTTGTCCAGTGATTCACTAACTCCCCAACCTGAGAACATTTAGATTTAAGGAGACAACTTTAATCCTCATCAACTTTATCTCCCATACAATTATTATTGCATTTTTTTCCTGAATCATCCCCCATATATTCCAGACATTCACCTATGTTTCTTGAATAACCCCGAGAAGTAGTCATCCCATACCAGGTACCAATGAACATTATGGATGAATTCAGAGGATATCACCTACCACCAATGGGGTAATTTTTTCTTAAATTAAATTACCCATTTCATTCAAAGTATGATGAAATTATTTAAAACATAAAAAATGTTGGGTTCCCCTTATTTGAAACGAAAATGTTTTTTGTATTTATTTATTTTGTTAAATATTAATATTACTGAGTCAAATAGGATGGATATGAATCGAAAATGGATGGTTGGAAATTATATGACAAAATAATATGAATATGGGGTGAAAGAGTTCATCAATTTTAAAAAGTATCATGAATATGAACTTTCAAAAATCATTTCCCCATGTTTACGTTGTTTTTATTTGAGACTAGTTAGTCCATCAAAGCAGGAAGAACAATTGATCGATCATGAAGTAGATAAAAGTTATAAATGTTGGATTAAACATGTGGAAAAGTGAATGTAGCTAGTTACTAGGATAACACTGCATTTTATAGATCATATAATATGATTATAAGTGTGGACAGTAAATAAGAGCATATCAAGGATGTGATTATTGGTGTGAATGATTATGATGATCATATTAATGAGGAAATGAAAATGATAGTTGAAGATAAACTTCATGATTATAAAAAATTGTTTAAAAAGGTAAAGAGTTGTGAAAATAATTCATTTTATGATGGTTGAACTAAATATAAAAAATTATTAGGCATATTGAATTTGTATAATTTAAAAGCTGGAAATGGATGTAGTGGCACCAATTTTACTAAAATACTTTCTCTCTTGAATGATATGTTTCCAGAAGATAATGGACTTCCTAGCCAAACATATGATGCTAAACGAATGCTATATTAAATTGTAATGATCTATGAAAGAATACATGTCTGTCCAAATGAATTCATACTATTTATCAAGGACAAAAAATCACTTAAAAAATGCCTAAAGTGTGGTGCTTCTTGATACAAGAAAGATGAACTTGGTCCTATGAAAGTTTCCTGGTAATTTCTAATCATTTCAAGGTTTAGATTCCTATATTGAAGTGAGGAGACTACAAGGAAATTGAAAAGACATGCAAATATAAGAAATAAATATGGTAAACTTCATTACATACTAGGATCTCCTCAGTGGAAGACAATTGATCATGAGTATCCTAAATTTATAAATGAGCTAAGAAACCTTTGTCTTAAGATATAAATAGATGGAGTGAATCCTTTTGGTTTTCAAAGTAGAACTCATAGTACATAGTCATTTATATTGGTAAATTATAAATTTCCATCATGGTTATACATGAAATGAAAATCAATCATGTTATGTATTCTTATATTAGGACTAAAACAACCAGGTAGTGATATTGATGTTTATTTGGCTTCGATGATTGAAGATTTAAAATTACTATGGGATTTAGGTGTTACGTTGTATGATGCTTACAGAAATGAAGATTTCAAGTGTAGAGCCATGTTTTTTAAGATGATAAATTATTATTTTTTATTGTGGAAACTTTTCAGGATATAACATTAAAGGAAGAGTGTCCCATTTGTGAACAAGTTACATAGTCAATTAGGATGAAACATTTAATGAAGACTATGTTTCTCAGACATCACATATTTCTACCCCACCAACATAAGTATCGATCTTTGATGAAATAATTAAATGGGAGTTCATAAGAATGCAAAAAAATGTCTCCACTAACAGGTGATCAACTATTTGAGAAAGTAAAATATATGTATAGTTTTTTTGGTAAACCATCTTCAAAAAAACATACGAAAAATAGTTGTAAAAAAGATCAGTTTTTTAATTACTATACTAGAATTTTCTATATATCATAAATTTTCTTGATGTTATGCATGTTTTAAAAAATTAATATTATATTATCATTAACACATTAACAAATGCACAAAAAAAGGATGGAATTTAGGATGGTTGGACATGATTGACATGGTAATATGGGAAGAGTTGGCAAGAGTGAAGGATGAAAAATTGAATTTTCTTCCTCTAACTACTTAAACTATTTCTAAGCATGAGAGATATTAGTTTTGAAACTTCTTGAATGATGTAAAGGTTCCAATGAGGTATTTATTGAATATCAAGAATATCATTTCAATGACTGATTTAAAGTTAAAGGGTATGAAATCACATGACTATCATGTTTTGATGAAATATATAATGCATGTAGTTTTGCATTGCATTTTTCCCAAGAATGTATTTCAAACATTAACAAAGCTATGTTTATTTTTCAAAGCTATATTTAGAAAATTCATAGACCCAATTAAATTTATAACTATAGAAAAGTAAATTTTTATCATATTATGTAAATTGGAAATGTTCATCCCATCACCATTCTTTGATATGATGGTTCACTTGATTATTCACTTTGTGAGAGATATTTGAATATGTGGCCCAATACATTATAGATGGATTCACCCCATTGAATGGTATATGAAGATTTTGAAAGGGTATGTTAAAAATTGAAGTCAATCAAAAATTTGTATTATAGAGTAATATATTGTTGATGAATCCACTGAATTATGTACCGACTACCTATCCAGTGTGGAAATAATTAGTCAACCAAAATCTCATCACACTGGGCAGCTTGTGGGTGAAGGAATTTCTAGAATAAATATTATCATAATCAATATTACAAATTGGGAACAAACCCACATTTACATTTTTCATAATAGCTTAGAGGTTTCCCTATATGTTGAAAGCCACAAATAAATTATTAGGAATTTGTATCCATCAAGGGATGAAAGAAGGATATACAATACACATAATCAATAGTTTATACTATGGTTTTGAGACCATACTTTTAGTGATTTAGATGAAAATCCGGATTCAATTTTAGATAAATTTTTGTGGCTAGCCAGAAGACCAAGTTTGCATGTATTTTCTTATAATGGTTTTGTAATTAATAGTTATACGTTATATAAAAATGACCATGATGAAGGAAGTGCCATGAAAAATAGTATAGTTACACTTGTGGTTGAAGCGATGCATGTATCTGGTACCAAGGATAGAAATCCAATTTATGTGAATATTTCATACTTTGGCATCATCAAACAAATATGGGAGTTGGATTATACAACATTCCAAGTTCTGATTTTTCAATTCAAGTGGGTTGATAATAGTATTTTTATTAAAATAGATGAATTAGGATTCGTGAAAGTGTATTTCAGTAAAGAAGGGTATAAAGAAAAACTATTTATAATGGAATCATAGGCATTATAAGTATTTTATGTTCTAGATCCCATAAACCAAAAGTGTTCAATTGTTCTGTTATCGACCAAAAACACTAAAGGGCATATGAAAATTCAACTGAGGTTGAACCTTTCATTGGGACATAGAAATCATTTTTTAGTGGTTCCAATATAGATGTGGTCTTTCACAGTGTGATTAGTATGACTGCAAGTGTGTATTTTTATTTGAAATTTACATTTTAGTAAAAAATACAAGTGACATACTCAAAACCATGCAAACACATTAAGATTGTTTTGATAATTTAGAATAATTATAAATAAGTCATTTGTTATGTGTAGGAATCATCTACACCTTAATCCAATACACGGTGTGCATGGTATGACTCAAAGTGTCCATTATCAGTCTAAAATTGAAATTTTAGTTTAAAACACATGTCCCTATCTGAAAAATGAGAAAACACACTCTAATTATCTTGATACTTTATGACAATGATTCATAAGTCATTTTTGATGTGTAGGAATTAGTCTCATATCAAACCAGCCCATGATATGACCGATATCACTCAAAGTTATTGTTTTTAGTTTGAAATGAAATTTTAGTAAAAAATAAAAGTGACATACAAAAAACGAAGGAAAAACATTTTTATTGTTTTAATATTTTAGGAAAATGATCTATATGTCATTTTTGACATGTTGGAATTAGCCCCACCTCAATCTGACTCACGATGTGGCCTGTATGACTCTAAGTGCATCCTTTTATTTGAAGTTTACATTTTAGTAAAAAATACAAGTGACGTACTCCAAACTATAAAAATGCATTCATATTATTTTGATACATTATAAAAAACGATTCGTAAGTCATTTGTGATGTATAGGAATTATCCACAGCTAAATCTGATACATGGTGTGCCCAGTATGACTCAAAGAATCTGTTATCAATCTAAAATTGAAATTTTAGTTCAAAACATGTGTCACTCACTAAAAATTGAGAAAACACACTTGGACTCTCTCGATAATTTATGAAAATTATTCATAAGTCATTTGTGACGTGTATGAATTAGTCTCATGTAAAACTGACACGCGATGTGATAGATATCACTCAAAGTGTGTGTTTTCAGTTTCAAATAAAATTTTAATAAGAAAGAAACATGACATACTCAAAACTGATAAAAAACATTCATATTTTTTCGATACTTTAGGACAAAGATCCATAAGTCATTTGTGATGTGTAGGAATTAGCTCCACCTTAATCCGACACACGGTGCTACCAATATGACTCTAAGTGTGTCCATTTATTTAAAATTTACATTTTATTAATTTATTGTTTTATATTATGTTTAAGTTGTTTCTTAATAATATTACTAACAAAATAATTTTTTTCTTATATATATGGATTATTTTTTCTCGAGTTGGGGTGGTTTTTTTGGAAACTGATACTATGATCGAGTTTTTTTGAGAGGGGGTCGGGTGCCAAATACAATGAAATATTGTTGTTTTTTAATTTTTGTAATAGCACTTCCTAATGTAATTGTAAAAAACATTTTTTTAAATTTCTATAATATAGTGTTTTTTTATTTGTGATGTACTTTTTATTTCAATTAAATAATGAATCTGGAATATGTATTCAAGTTTCTGTTGTCATGTGATGTAATTCCAACAACACGTTGCAGCAGTAGGGCCTTTATAAGTGATATTTATAACATTGATAAATGGGTTCATTTATCAGTTCTAAACTATTGATGATAAAATATCACCTTAATTAGACCTTTTTTTAGTATTGATAAAGGTCCCCTTTTATAAGATCTTTTTTAGTGCTGATAAAGCCCCCCCTTTAACGACACTGAGGATAATAATACTTTTTTAATGCTTTTAAATCCCCTTTTGCACACCATTAAAGGTCCTAACTATGGTATTTTGACCTTTTTTCCATTTGAATGAGATTATGACCTTTATAATATTTTAAGTAAAGAAAATAAAAAAATTCCATGCTCTTATTTTAATAACTATAATATTTTTAATATAGGGATAATTAGAGGATATGTTCAGTTATAAATAATATTTTTAAAGATAAATGATTTATCTTCATCATGGTAATTTATTTTTAATTTTTGGTGAATAAATAATTACCTTAAATACTTACACAATTATAAGGCAATAATTAATTAATTCATAGAAAAATAAAATAAATGATATTAAAATTATTAAAAGTAATATAATTTGAAATAATTAATCCGAGTCATGAATTTTATAGATAAAAATTACATATTAGAAAAGTTTCAAATCATTATATTTGGTTTCATCTATTTTTTTGATATATTTAAAGTCATATTAAATTAATAGTATCAAAATTTACATTAATAATATTTTATTAAAATAATGTTTTATTAAAACAATTTTTTATTAAAATAATGTTTTATTAGATTATTTAAAATTCATAAAAATATTATATTCAACCATTTGAATGTAATATGGTTTAACACATCATCCATGGTCCATTTATGACTCACTTTTCTATTTATAGTAACATTATTAACCCTTTGTTATTAAAATAGTGGTTATCACGGTTAGGGTAAAAAATAATTAACCAAGGAATTAATAAAAAATATAAGGATTAAAATGATATAAAAACTTGTCTAAATTTTATTTTATGATTTTATTTTAACTCTAGACAAGTTTTATTCAAAATAATGACCATTTTTGAGCATTTGGATCTAGAATAGTCTTATTTTATTTTATTTTTTTTATGAAATTCCAAAAGTGCCCCTCACCTCAATTATAAAAAGACATCCATTATTTCACTTATATACAAAAATTTTAGTGACCTAGCTCAACCAAAACCTACCAATTACCATTCTAAATATCCTTATCCAATTTCTGGAGGTTTTGGTCTCCGTAAAATACCAACCTTAAGTTATTTAAGAAAGTATCTAAGAAGGTCGCCCGAAAAAGAGGAAATTGTCTTACCCAACCTATTTCAATTTATTTCTTCTTATACCTCTTATAAATATATTGAATTTATCATAAAATAATAAATTAAGTATCCTCAAAACATCTAAATTTTATTATGATTATGAAAACACCATTACCCACCCTCTTTTTCATCAAATAGGAACTGAAACTATCGCTCATGCATACATACAACTTATTGTCTCCACATAGCAATACAATTAATTTTTCATTACCATAATTTATGGATGATAATTATGATAGTTTTAATGTTTATATATGATATTTATAAAATAATTATACTTATATAATAATAATATCATATCTACCTTCCTACATTCCAATCCGCTGGGAAACGATAACGTCGCTCGTGCGTACATGTAGGATACCACCTCCACGAAGCGATGTGATCCATTTTTCATATAAGTTTTACTTGAATGGTAATAATAATTAATTTTATGATTATATATGGTGTATATTATATAATAATTATTCTTTAAAATATTATTATTATATATCATTCTTTTATTTCATCCATAGAAAAATGAAAACATCCTTTATGCGTATATACGACCTACTGTATCCATGAATGGTGTAACCCATTTTTCTATCTATAACTTTTATGGAAGAATATAAATATGTATATAATGAATATATATTATATTTATATCATTATTATAATTATTTATATGATGTAACCATGATCAAAGTACAAGTACTGAAACTACTGAACCAAAACATACATGATAAATGAAGCGATTACCACATGGAATAGTGATTTTAACAAACAGTTGTTAATAAACAGATGATAAAATATTATATATGGTATAAAAAATATTATTATGTTTCTTTAAGTTTTTTACAATAAATATATATTTATTATACAGTAGGTTTGAACGCATTTTATGGAAGTCAAACCCGAGGTAAGGTTTTCTTGTCACACTTTTACTTTTGTGAGATATATTTCATATCCACAACTTCTTTATTTTTCATGGTGTATATAATGCCCTTTTATATGTTATATCAAAAATCTATTTATCTTCATGGTATTTAAAATTTTTATTTGAAGTAATTTTTCTCATGGTGATTACGATTCAAATGTTACCAAAGTGGTAAGGATTTATTTCACAATCTTATCATTATTCAGGATTGTTTATTTTTAAAGATCAACTGAGGAATATTTATATTCCATGGACATGTTTTCTAAAAATAATTTTTATATTCTCCAATTATTTTTTAAATTCATTTTAACCTTGTTTTAATTTTTAATTTTTTTTAAAAAGGAATCTTCTTATCATTTTCATAACAATGTACTTTTTGACTTTTCTTACAAAAGTGTGAAAGAAATGTTTTTAAACTTATACAACATGAAATAAATTTCCCTCCATCATGAAACCTCAATTATTTTATGCTTACTTTATAATTTTACAAGTTTATTTTCAAATAAAATGGTTTATTTATCATGTGCATTGTTTTTAGATTTTAAAAAGTGATTTTCAAAGTTTAAAGTGGATTCTCCTAAAGAAATTCTCCTATAATCTTTTAAAGTATTTTCATCTATTTCAACATCATTTGTTTAATCTTATGTTGAGGATATAATATAATGATACAATCCACCTTATTTCTTCATATGGTTTATAATCATTTTGACTGGGGGAAATTATTGACATTCCATATGATAGTTCTTCCAATATGGAAAGTTATTGATTATTAAGGCATGTTGATTTGGTTGTATTACCTATTAATATGTGGAATTAATTATACTTATTAAGTTATTGGTGGGGCGCAATATATATACCCTTGATAAATCAGTTGGTCTCATGATACAAAAAGTCTTTGTTTTTGGCTAAGGCCTTACCCATTAATTCAGATGTCATGGAAAAAGGTCTTGACAATATTTTCATATGTCTTGGCTGAGGCATCGGTTGTATGTTTTAGATGTCCAAAATTATGCATTCCATATTTATGAATTCAGTTATTTATGTCCTTATTTTTATTTGATTTACTATCTATGTATGAATTTCTAGCTCATGTGATTATTTACATGGAATTATTTGATTATCATTTATTTCCTACCATATTATTCATGCCTTATTTAGATTCAACTATGCACATAACCTTACTAAGAATTTATTTCACCCATTTCTTATGTTTATTTTCCCTAGGATACTAGGAAGTGTTATATGGATAATACATAGGGATATTCTAAATGAGACAATTATTTTCTCAAAGAAAATAAAGAAAATACTATATTGTATTTTAATTTTTCAAATGTAAATGTGAAATTCAAGTAAATATCCAGTTCACCAAGGATAATAAACTATTCAGTCCTTAGAGATGTAATTTATTGTACCCAATTCCAATGTAATAAAGTAACAACCGAATCTGGTCTTCTAGGGTTTAGGTCTTTACACCATGTGCTTGGTGTGCCAATGTGAATGTGCCACCGACCCGAAACCCCTACTGAGTCGGCCTGACCCCGAGTAGGTTGAGTTGGGTTCTACCCAAACCATATGACCTTTATGATTATCTACCCACAACCCAAAACCCCCTTTTTTTGGGGGGGGGGGGGTTAAAAACACCCAATTAACCCAAATAATAACAGATAAATTCTAAAACAAATAAATACAAAATATTTGGAAATTAATTTTTTTATGGGATTGTGCAACAAGTTTTTGATAAATTAATATTAAATTCAATTTATTTTAATTCATAATATATAACCACAACTTTAATTTACAAAAAAATTAAATACTATATACGATTTCAATGTGTATCAACTGATCATGATCCTTAAATAGACCGATGAATGTCTGATATTTATTTATTTATTTATTGAAATGTATTCATTTATAATAATAATTTAATAAATGAAAATATGTATATCATCTTTTGTGTCATTATATGTATAAAAGTCTTCATGCCTAGATAAAATTTATTTATATGTATTATATAGTCTCAAGACCCCATCATTTATGTGCGATTATTGTTGTATAATGAAGAGGATGATAAGTGATGAATATCACATTGAGTTTTGGTGACATACCAGATAGGGGTTTGAAATATTGGATGAGTGAGCACTGCAACTCGAGTTGCATGCATAGAAACTCAAGGAGTTACCCCTAGGATATAGGTTGATCCATTATTCACTCAATGGATCAACCATTAATATCATATAATTATCATGTCATTTAATTTTATTTATGCATGTTTTATTATTTTATGCATGTGTATTTTTACATGAAATCACATAAAATAATAAGAGAGTGGATAAATAAAATGAACACGTGTGGTGAATGTTTTTTATTATTTTAATTGTATTGATATGAGTGAAGTCACATAGAACAAGAAAAATTAAATAGAAATAGATCACCTTCACGAAGAATAATAAAAACCCTCAAATAAATATTTAGTCATAACACCTTTCATCTCTTAATTTTGAATAAAACTGATTGTATAAGGTTCTCATTATCCCTAGTTGAGGGTGACTCCTACTAATGGGGAGTTCATATAAAAGTAATGGGTTAACTTAACTAAATATTGAATCAAAGAAGTAACCATAAATATCTTGTTGCATATTTAGAGGCAAAACATTGTGTAAATCAAGTTTATGATTTTAGAAGCTGAGAATTTTCTCAACAAATAAAGAATTAGTGAGTTAATGTGGTCGGATAGTCAAATGCCGATCTTGAAACTACATGAGTAGCGGTGTAGACATAACATGAACTATGAGTAGAGGTTTTAAGGATCCTTTCCATTATAATACTATAGAAATTAAGTATTATGAATCTTTTAATGAGGTCTACCAAGGTTCGATAAAATAGTGAGAGACATTTAATGATTTAATTAAATTGTAATGTCTAATCAGTAATCAAGATAAAGGTATGAATCTTCTAGAGCTTATTTTTTTAGAAAAATGGAAACTAATACCATAAATACATAGTGATTATAATTTTACAAAGAACATATACAGACCGACATAGGTTTCCAAAGAGTAGTACAAACACTTGCACAAAGTACTATGATATAGGAAATTCAAGGTTATGGAGTCCCTAATACATGTTGAGCTACCTCAGGAAGCGAGGGTGAGAAAAATACTTACACGAGACTCATGTTTAATGCATTTTATGTTTAAATCATAATTCTATAATCAATGTCCAATGAATTTTGGATACTTCATTAGGAAATGAATGATCTTATATATTGTATCATCTCCAAAAGGCTAGCAAGGAGAAAGTGGAGTGAAATACAAATCAGATGATGATTACACTAGATATATGTAAATTTTGAGATAGATCATGATCTTTCAATTCATCCCTTTATTATATCATTTCACCTAATTATTAAAATTTTTATTAATATTGAAAAAGGAATATAATGGAGTAAACACTCCATTACCTTTTGAATATGGTTCTCCAGGTAAATAAGAACTTAAAGAAAGATTAATATTTTGTTATTATGGTTAAAATTTTTAAAGAAAAAGAAAAAAGAAAAATGTAAAGTGTAACACCAAATGCACCTTTGCAACTTCCATTAAAATAATAGAGGTAAAGCATTATACATGAGGTTATTTTCTTGTCATTTCATGAGATAAGTCTATAGAAGGTAAATGCAATGAACTGAAATGAAGAAGAAATTAGTCACTTATTCTTTAGGAATACTCATTAATTGTATGTAATTTTTATGTTATAATTATTGGGTATTAAATAAAATATTCCTATCACATATATGTATTGAAATATAGTAATTAAGTAAGTAGAAAAATTTTATAATAAGTTAGGTGATTTCTACAAGTGGTTGAGAAATGGTGATTCTGAAGTTAGCATTGAGAAGTACACAACTTCTAATTGCCAAGAAAAATGATTTTAGTTAAAATTTTATTAAGTATAACAAAAAAAATTATCTCACATATCCTTTGGAAACAAGGATACATTATTATAGTTTCAAAATGAATGTTTTTTATGGTGTCTAATACTCAATTAATAGTTCAGTAATGCTTGAATCAATAGAAATAAATGATTAATGTATAAAGTAAGACTCATTTGTACCCAGTTTTGTAAAGATAAGTTTCATTCTGGTAAAACTAAGTAGTTTTCAAGGATCTACCCAGTATTTTTTATATTCTTCAGAGTTAGATACCTTAGGTATTATCGAAACAATTAATTACTTAGTTTTTGACAAAGAAACCTTTATAAATAAAGGTAAGTCACAATGATTTTAGAATTAGTTCAACTAGAGATCATAAACTATTCCAAGGTAAATTTATAGGTAAATATAATTCATAAATATTCCTTTAATTTTTATAAGGAATAAAAAAATAAAGTATGGAATATGAATGGTTATAAGATATAAATTTCTTTAGGCCTGTGTGCTGAAGAATATCTTAATCAAACATTCATCAATCATTATAATGTAGCATAGAGTAAAACCTAAATTCACATTTACTTATACACATCAAATTTATAATGTTTGTAAAGAGGATCGATGATGAGTCTTACATGAAAACATTGATTAATAAAATGTATCACATAGTAATTCCTAAATTAACATTTCCTTATACACATCAAATTCATGATATATGTAAAAGGATCATCAATGTTGAGACTTATATACATTGCAATGAATTCTTTTATATTTCGAGACATACTTCTCAAATAACAGTATTATCCCATAACCACATGACAAATATCAGGATAAATGGATATCATATGAGTTATAGTATTATGGAAATACATTGTGTCATAATAACATGTGTATATAAGAAAAGTGTTTGTAAATGATATAATAAAAATTACAATAAGAAAAATAGAATGTGCATCTATAGTATTATCCTAAAGGTTTCTAAGGATATTACAGAAATACCTAAGATAGAAAAGGGATAGTAAAGTAATAGATTTTTTTTATAAAATGGTGAACATATATATTTGAGATATTGAGATTATGATTTACTTTAATTTAGTCAATGATAAAGATGAATAAGTGGTTGTCATGGGAAAAAGTTCTGCAAGAGCTTATAGAAAGGGAATGTTCCAAAGACACATTTCGTGCAGGAAGGATAAAACCATAGTAATGGTTTTACATTCACCACAACCGGTGATATATTATTCATTGAGAGTAATTAATCCTGTAAGAAAGAAGTAACTAGAAACAAGCTAAGATTGACAAGATTAATTAGAATTCAATAATTGATTCCATGTATAAAAGTATAGGAGCTTATTATTTTGAATACTGTGGTGGGTATTCAATTGATACTATACATGGGTGTTATAAGTGTGGTACCAATAAGGATTTATTAGTAATATCAAATTTTTATGCCTAAATACATTATAATTTTACTTGTTATAGCTAATTTCTATGATTGTAATATCGAGAATTGGATTCCAAGACCACCAATGTTTGAAGGCATTTATACGACACAACCAAAAAGAGTTGGTGACATTATAGAATCCCTATAAGGGGTGAAAGTTACTAAAATCCATATTTGGATTAAAGTAAACAATAATATCATAGAATATTCATTTGTAATGAATTTTTTACATGCGTATATAAGAGGTTAGTGAGAGTACCATAGTTTCCCAAGGAAAATATGTTTGACAGCATGTGGAAAAGAGATATCGATATTATAGTTAATTAAGACCAACAGAAAAGTATCTCACTAGATATTGACTTAAAGTAGCAACCTAGGTTCTAGGGAACAAGATATAGTGAGGTAGATCTACTAGTTTCTTAGACCTACTCAATAGCACATATACTAATAGGGTATTGATAAAATACAAGGTAGAACAATTCAGGAGAGAATTTTTATCGCATTCACATGGAGTTAATCTCTATAAGAAGATATGTATGGGACATTGGATGAGATTAATGTGGTAAGTTTAATTACGTAATCTACTATGATGGATCAATAACATATTAAATTCTATGTACTAAATGTGATATTTCAAACATATAATATATGGTAGGAAAATATCTGAAGTATCTAAGAGAATTGCATGGGAAGCAGTTAAAAATACCCAATTGTTCTTGAGAAATTGTAAGGGATATGTAGATGGTACTTGGAAAGGAAGGAAAATTATATTTAAGGGGATATAAAATAATATTTATTTAGATTAATATGATCTATTATCAAATTTAGACTAGGATAATGAGTAAGAGAATCTCATTAAAGCTAGTGGTATACATATCTACAAATACCGAGGGTGATGCGGCTTATGAGGTAGTTAAAGAATTAGTGTATAAAACACAATTATGTTTCCTAGTTCTTGGAATCACACCTAGTAAGTAAAGTTTTACCATTATGATAATTCTACTACTGGTACTAGTTAAGACATCAAGTCTTGATAGTGAAAAAAATTAATAGACTCAGGGGTATCATCTATTGAGAAGACTTACTCAAGAAGGCAAAGTTGTAGAAAGTAGAGTTTACATGTAGTGGAGATGTGGTAGGCCCAACAACTAAATCTATAACCCAATAGAAAAATGATCTTATCATGCGAGTTCTCACAAGTTTAGTAAGCATGTTGGATCTAGTGAAAGTGATAGTGTTGTAATAGTGGGTTCCCTAGACCCAACTTGAATAGTACTTTTTAATTACCATATCATGTATACAATGAGATATGAATGATGTATTATTACCATAATAGTGTTGATATTTCTTCATCCATGATTTAAATGAGAATTTCCATAGATTACTTTCTATATCAAAAGGTTATAGCATTTGCAAGGATATAATGAGAACCTCGAGATACTATGACATTAATATTAAACAAATGTCCTATGGTCAAGATGCATCATTCCGACTAGACAAAGATGATGTATGAGTATTAGGTTTTAGGAGATCATAAGCATTGGGACTTCTTCTCATGAAGTCCGCACTTGGTGATCTCGAGTAGATAAGATCATGAGGCATGACTTTCCAATAGAAACACCACATGTTTTAGTTGTTATTGAGTTTTCTTATCCAAAAAACACATGTATTGTTCTCATAAATTGAGTTTTTTATCAATATATACCATTTTTATTGCATAATTTGATTCAAGGAAAAAATCCATGACATTGAAGTCATGGTGTGGTATCTTGTGTTTGTGTGTATTTGGTGGTATGGAATTGGTTGAATATTCAAGATAGAATTTGATGATTTTGGGTTGAGGAAGTGATATCTCCAGACTAATTGATTAGGATGGTATTAAATTTATAAAATCCACATCTATAGTGATTTAAGGTAAGTATTTGCAGTAAGGTTAACGGACAATAAATCAATAAAGGATGATGACACAAAGTGTGCATCCTTATTTATGAGATATTGCGAGATAATGAGATTATTTTACACAGAGTGTATTCATTGAAAAGTTTAACATTACAATGATTATTCCACATCTCTTTATTGGAATTGATGGGTTTCTCAACTCTGCTCTTGGTTTGTGAATATTATTCACTTCTATCGAGATAAGGGACTAGAGGGCCACACACAAAGCGTATTAAAAAGCTTGGACAATTATAGTAATTGGAGTTTGGAACATGGTGGGCCCAACATCAATGGCCAGGTAATGTATAAGTTTATATGATCAAAATGTAAATAAATAAATTCAATATTATTCAATTTTATAATAATAACCATTGAATTTATTTATTTAATATATTCACAAGTTATTCAGTGAATAGAATGAAAAATATTTTTTGAATGAATATTAAATATTTAATATTCAAATATTCAAATATTCATTTAATATTTATGGGAGAATCGAGTTGAGTTAATGAATCATATTTTATCATGTAACAATATTTATGTTTTAAAATCATGTGATAAAATATCAATGACATTTCCAGAAAGTTTTTAGTGTCATTTATGTCATTTCTGGGCATTAAATGAAGGATTAACTTATTAAAGGGATTAAGTATGATTTTTCATAAGTTTAAACTAATTATATAATAATTTTGAAGGCAAAAAATGTGAGATCATGTGTTTGAACGAATTATCACTCTTCTCCCCCCCTCTCTTAAGTCCTAGAGAGATAAAGTGAATGGAAGTTCAAAGATTACTCGATCCAAGTTCATGGATCACTAGCTTGATCTCCTGCGACTGGGATGACATTGAAGGGCCTCTGATTCTCCACATCAGCACCCATATTTTGTAGGTCAATGATTGTTCAAGCTTCCAAAACGCATGAGAATGATCCAAAGGCTTCTAGGTTTAGTTCCTTTGAGTGATGATCACTAAAAACGAGTGAAACATGTTTCTGATCAAAACTAGATATGGAACTATTCTAATTTAATTTTTCATTCTTAATAGTTCATGGTTAATTAAAATTTTAATGATCCATGGATTAATCTAGGTTAAGGTATAACATATTTTATGTTTCAACACAAATTAAAACTCAAAATTTTTAATATATTGTATTTCATGCTTCTATAATATCCTGAAGTTCCTTCAGTTTTGAGTTCCATTTTGAAATAATTTTTTCTCGAACCTTTCTTACTAACTTGGTGCACTCATGTTATATCAATCCATCAATATCAACAAATTTTTTGTATTAAAGTTAATTCAAATTTCAAAGTGCCTTTACATTGTATTTGGTTTAAAGGTTTTTAAGCAGAGGACATGTGGATTTTTATTTCATCCCTTTGTATCATCATCCACTCCAAAAGTTGTGAGTGTGTGTGTGTGTGTGTGGGGGGGGGGTGTTCCAGTAAAGGGGTGGAAAAAAAATACAATTTTACAATTTTTCTATTTTAATTTAATTTTTAATAATTAAAATAATAATCTATAAATAATAAATGGTATAAAGTTTTATTAATTAAATTTTAAAAAATAAAAAAATAGTTAATATTTTCAAGGATAAAATATATTTTTATTAATGTTTTTCATCCCCTCGTTGCCTCAACCAAACAAGGGAAAAATTAATACTTCCCCTCTTTAACTAAACTAAACAAATGAACATTAAGATTGCCCTCCCCTACCCTCCCTTGGATCATTAAATGCTATGTTATATGTTACATTGTGTTTTTATTTTAATTTTAATATAACTTATTTGTGATATATGTGCCTAGGATAGGTATTTCCAAGTTCATTTAGTTCAACTAAGTTCAACAGATCCCCTTATATTGTGTGTTTAAATTTCATATATTTCATCTATGTAAATTCATGTATCTCTAATTGTGATTTATAAATAGACTCAACCTCACTCAAGAGACATGGTTTATGATACTATTATTTCTACACAGTATTAATGAAAATCCTAAGAAACCTGATGTAGATGCTTTTGTGGTCCAATGATATCAAAGGTGGAATATTACATAAATAATTAGGGATTATTAGAAATAATTTTTTTTTCTTAATTTTTTCATTCCATTATTATTAAATAACCTATATTTTAGGATTTTTGATAGAGAAAGTGACACCTCACCACAGTCTAGGAAGTTAGTGAAGGCTAGGAAGCAACCTGGTCAAAAGGGGCCCCACACCACAACTAGAAAGGAATATTCTAGAGGGGGGGACAAGGTATATTATAGAGGGGGAATACAGTTAGGAGAGTGAGGGAGAAAACTTAATATTTTAGGATTTTTGATAGAGACCACGACACCTCACCATAGTCTGGGAAGTAAGCGAAGGTTGGGAAGTAGCATGGGCAATAGGGGCCCCACACCATAGCTTGAAAAGCATATTATATAGGGTACACAAGGGTAATTACAAAGGGGGAATACAACTATGAGAGTGAGGGGGGGAAATTGGTGAGGGGGTGTGTATGGGAGCTTGGGAAGGATTCCTTCTAAAGTGACTTCTCCAGGAAAAAAAATCTAAATATAAAAAAAATACTTAAATACCATTTGGGGAAAACAATTTCCCAATCTAATGTAATGCTTGGGAGGGATTTCGCAAGAGGGTGGATGCCTGATTATAAAGAACATTCCTTCCTGAAAACTTTGAAGAAGGCGCATGTTAAGACAACGCCTTCTTCAAAGGAATTTTAAAGAAGGCGCTACCATGACAGGCGCCTTCTTTAAAATACCTTTGAAGAAGGCATTGTCTTAACATGCGCTTTCTTCATAATATTTTTTAAGAGGGCGCTCTTTCAAATAGCACCATCCCCTATATTTTTTTAAAAAATTATTTTTTTGTTATGTTTTGTTTATATATATAAATATAAATATAAATAAAAATATAAAATTTTATTTTAAAATATAAAAAATATAAAAAATTAATATAATCAAAATTTTATTATTAAATATAATAAATTTTTTTATTTACTAGAATGATTAATATTTTCTTTTTATAGTCAAATAAATTACAATCATATTATCATTAAATATTATTATTATTAAATAACAATTATTCACATATAATCATTTTGACTTAATGATTATTTATAATTAATAAAATTATTAATTATATTATTATTTAGTATTATTAAATACATAGATAATTATATTATACATAATATTTAAAATTATTATTATTATTTTTATTAAAATATTAAACATATTACTTTTAGGGTTATTATAAATAATTTTAATAATAAATAAATAAATAAATAATAATTTTAAAAATTATATATATCTAATTATTTAGGCATTACTATTAGGGTTTGTTATTTATTTATAATTAAAATATTAAATATATTACTACTAGGGTTATTATAAATAATTTTAATAATAAGAAAATAAAAAATGATAATTTTAAATATTATATATTCTAATTATTTATGTATTACTGTTAGGGTTATTATTTATTTATTTGTTTATTATTTAAATATTGAATATATTACTATTAGGGTTATTATAATTAATTCTAATAACAAAAAAATAAAAAATAATTTTAAATATTATATATAATCTAATTATTTATGTATTACTCTTAGGGTTATTATTTATTTGTTTTTTATTATTAAAACATTAAATATATTACTATGAGGGTTATTATAAATAATTTTAATAATAAAAAAATAAATAAATAATAATTTTAAATAATATATATAATCTAATTATTTATGTATTACTGTTAGGGTTATGATTTATTTATTTATTTTGTATTTAAAATATTAAATATATTATTATTAGGGTTATTATAAATAATTTTAATAATAAACAAATAAAAAAATGGTAATTTTAAATATTATATATAATAGTAGGGAGGGAGAGAAGTTTAGGAGTAGAGGAAGGAGAAGATAGGAGAGTGTGGAACCTGTGGAAGGCCACTCCACCGAGCCCCCTACTGGAATGTCCCAATGCACCAACCCCTTCTCACAACAGCTTGCTGTGGAGAATTCCCTAAGTGAATCGCGACCCATCCCAACCCCATGCTGCCCAATTTAATACCCCACCAGCTCACTGCTACAGCCGAAAACCTTATTGCAAAATACAATATTCCCCCTAACCAGCTAACAAACTCTAACATCCTACTTCCATCTATCACCAGCCCTTAAACAACTAACAAACATTTAACAATAATGACTATTCCACAACAGACACTAACAAACAACCCCCTATATTCCAAACATTTCCACCCCCTTAAAAACTACATTGTTCTCAAGGTGGAACAACAAAATCTTTTCTCGGCTGTGCATTAGGATGGTAGCTCTTGATGGTGGCTTAGGTGGAGGCCTCAACATCAAATGTGCAGTTCTTTTGGAAGCTTCTATTGCACCCTTGATACCATCCAACTCATCCTTCAAAGTCTAAGAGACATACTTCTTCCTATCTTCTGTATCTTTCTCGATTTCCTTTATTAGTGACTTCACTTCATGTTCACAAAACAAATACTTTTCCTCGATTAACTCTGAACTTGTACCCTCTGTAAATTTTGTGTAGTCCTCATCTCTTTCAGTTACAACCAAATCCTTCTGTAAAGAATCTTTTGACTACTCAATGATGGGAATTATCATACGTTATATTTCATTTCTTATCTAGTATTCATAATTAAAAGCCAAATTAGCACCAGAAGTTTCTTCTGCCAAGATCCTCACTTGTGCATCTTTCAAAATGTGTGACATGGCCTGCTGAAATGAAATCTATTCTAGCTTCTCAACCTATACAGTAAGTTCAACGACATGTTGTTTTTCAAGTACTAGCTTTTATTCCAAAATGAATTTATCTTATATGGAATCATGATGGTTTTGATTAAATAGGGAATTCACAGCCTTGAGTTTTGTAAAAGCTAGATCCTTGTTATGCATTATGGTAGAAACATACTCTTACTGATCAACATCAAACTGAGCCGAATTTATAAGAAATTAATTTTTATCTTTCAAAGTGGCTTTATTTTTATCAATTTTGGTACTTCACTCCTTGTACAATCACCATTTGTATGATCAATAGTTCCCATAAACGTATCACCGGAATCAGCCTGTGGAGAGATCCCACATGTCACTTGAGCAGGTATTGGTTTCCCTACCACCACACCTAGCTCCAAAGAGTACTCAGGAGCTCTTCTGAACCTACCACATACATTTTCATCCTCTATTTTTCCATTTCCAACTCTACTAAATTTTTTTGTAGCTGCTCCTCCAGCAATACCAGAATCTGTAACCCACTCCTCTAGTAATACCAGTCCCTTAATTTTCTATATTGTTTTCTCCTACTTATCTCTTTTCAAATGCACATGAGTTTCCATGTCACCGAGAGTAGAATGTGAGGTGGCTTCCCACATTCCCTACCATTCTTGTTTGGCTAATAATACACCAAAACTTGCCACTACTTCATCATAAAGACCTGAGATGAGAATAGGAACATACAATACTTTTCAAATATGAATAGGACTGAAATTTTCCTCTTGATGACATTCTAGTTTGGTTTCAAGATTTTTCTACTCCTCAATATTATTTTCCCACCTTTCCACACTAGTACTTCAGTTAACAATTACTTTTCTCTACTGTTCTAGAGTGGAAACAAACTGCTCCTCCAAAGAACCAGGCTACTAAAACAGTTCCCTCTCCATCGACTAACCATACCTTTTCATTATAGCTGGTTTAAAAATTTCCCATGATAGATCTAGTATAGCTCTGTGCTAGGAAAAAAACCAAAATAGAGCAATACCAACCATGCAAAGTTTCTCCCAGTGTAATTTCATATCCTCTATTTTTTGAAAAAAATAAAAAATCCCTCTGCTTTAATGATCTATCCATATGGATCCTCTCCCGTAAAATCTATCAGCAAATTTTTTTTTACCATTTTTTATGGTTGTTAATTACACACATAATTCTCATTCTTCTTTTTTTAGAAACAATACCTCTCAAATTGTTACAACTAAAATTTTCCACCATAAAAACGACTAGCTTCACTCTTTCCTGTAACTCTTTTTTCCTTTGATATGCAGCCATACCATCAACAACTAAAATATCTCTACGAATGTCCTAGTACACATACCCTAGATTAAAATATTTATATTAATGAATAATCAAAAACTTTATTTATTCATTTTTTTTCATTCAACCGCTGCTCCAACCACTTTCTTTCCATTTGCCTTCACAATAATCACGCATCTCGACTTCCACACAGTAATCGCCCCACCCTAGAACTGCCTCACATCTCAACGAAAATAGAAATAAAATGACTCAATCTCAGCAATCAAAACAATATTCCACTCAAGTGTACATTCATCGTCCAACACATCTCACAGAAGAAAAGAGAGAAATAAAAAACCAGTACAAAAAAATTGGTTTCCCTTGACTTCGTCGCTCCTCAATCATTCTCCAGATATTGTAACACTCAACAATCAACCAACATCAAACACACATACAACTCCAAATGAATTTCATGATTTCACAAATCTAGATCTAGTCACCTCCAGTTACTATAATGCTTCAATCAATAGAAAATTTCTCAAACTTGTTCTGCTTCTTACTTCTTGAGATTTCTTGAGTTTTACTTTCTTCTATGATCGTCTGTTGCTGTAGATTCCCTTATTTTATTTTATTTTCATAATTTTATTATGTTGTGCCTATGTAGCTCATTTCATATTTAGCCTTCATCCAGTAAGAATTAGTTCCACCTATGTTCACGTTCCTCCAGCAGTGTAATAGGTTATTGGAAAAAATAATCACCATCTAGAATGCACTTCTAAAACTCCTCTCTCCTTAAATTGTCTATTCCGTGCAATCAATTCCCCAACGGAGTTTCAAAATTGTTATGTAAAATATTGAGACATGGATAAAAGGGAAGTAAAATAGAATGTGTTGATGTATCTAGTGTATATATGCGATAGAATTATAATAATAACAGTAGGGATGGAGAGAAGTTTAGGAGTAGAGGAAAGAGAATATAGGAGAGTGAGGAACCTATAGAAGACCACTCCACTGAGCACCCTGATGGAACATCCCAAAATACCAACCCCTTCTCACAATACCATGGTGTGGAGAATTCCCAAAGTGAATCGCAACCCATCCCAACCCCCTACTGCCCATTTTAATACCCCACTAGCTCAATTCTACAGCCGGAAACCTTATTAAAAAATATAATATTACCCCAACCAACTAACAAACTATAAAAAACTACTTCCAGCTGTCATCATCCCTTAACCAACTAAAAAACACTTAACAATAATTACCATTCCGTAACATGCACTAACAAAAAACCCCCTATATTCCTAACATTAGTGGGTCATCTAGTGCACACAAATAATCATATTCTTTATTTTTTTGCCTCATGAGAATATTCTATATCTCTATATAAGAATCCCACTCAAACTAACCTTAACATTTAATCAAAACCTATAATACTCAATGATGAACATCAACTAGGGATGACTCAAATTAGCGCTTTAAGAGGTAAATTATCATTATAATTCATAAAATGTATATCTATATATACATTTATGCAACCAATATGAAAGCATGATAAAATATAAATTGACTTTTAATATAATGCATTACATATTCTTAAACCCTTTTAATAATATTTAGTAAACCCAATATAATCACCAATTGATCAAATCATATATATAAAATTTCCATATCAGCTTTATGTATTCTTCACTTTCTGGGTTTTTTTAACTCATTATATCATATATGATTCCTATCAAATCTCCATGTGACCATATCATAAAACTCTTCCACTAAATTATTCATTTAGAAAAATCTATGAAATATGATAGTTTTAATAATAGTTAGATTTAGGAATCATATTAACTATTTTTCAATTTTTGAACATATTCAAATTCATTAACTTTATAATATCAAATATAATAATGTTAACTTATTTTATCTACTTAGAACTCTTTCGAAGTGCATTATCATTATCCATGGAACTCTTTATATAAAATTTTTTCTTGAAAAATGTATCTATTTAAATTATTACTTTACCAATATATCCTAAACCCTTTCAAGATAAAGTGACATTCACTTCATTATAGAAACTAATATATCTCTTTTAATTTCTCTTTATCACCATATCCTAAAACTATTTTATGATATAAATTATAATTCACATTGTAAATTTGACCAGTATAATCTTTTAAGAAATAGTGATTTTTTAATTATTTATGATATATAAATGAAACTCTTTACATTTTTTTATTTATCGTCATATAACCTAAACTCTTTAGGATATTAAGTGAAAAAAAATTATTCTTTGACTAGTATAATAATTTATTTGTTAACTTTGAACTTCTCATAGTCCAATCATACTCTCACTAAACTATTAGTCGCTATATTCCTTTAAAACAACTTACTAAGATACACAAACCTTTTTGTATTACGAAATAACACTTATTTTCTCATAGTATGAATATTTAACAAATAAAATATTTTCTCAATATCATATAGGGTATTCTATGTTTATGAAGTATTTTTCTTTGAAAATAATATTTTATTCATTAAAAGACACCACTAATGGGAAGGAATCATATTCCATTATATTTTAACAAATACGTAGAAAAAATTTAACCTGGATAAGAATTTTTATCCATATCTTCTTCTTCACAAAAATAAATTATATAATTTGATGAATCATAAACCATGTGTAAACACTTGATCATATCAATCTATATTTAAGAATTATTTTTCCACTAATAACTTCTCTTATAATATAGGAGAAAATATGAAGATACACATCCTTTACTTAGATTCAACTGATATTGTCACATAACTTTACATTGATGTAACAATTATTTTCTATATGAATGCCAAACACAAGATCATTCAATTATTTCATTGATTTTAAACTCCAGAATATTTAAAACAGTTTGTAAAATATATATTCATTATCACATACCCTTCAAAATTAGAGAATTGATTTCTATAAACTCTATACCAGACATAGACATTGAATGTTTTTTTTCTAAAAAACCTTTATGTATCTCAATAATATATCATATGAAATTATTACTCCTTTCTAACAATTATAGGTTTTAATGAAATTTGACTATATTCTACAAGAAATATTTTTAAACTCTTTCAACTAACCTTTCTTCTTTTGGTTTTAACTTTTAACCACTTGTACTATCAATATAGTTCTTTAGAACTTAAACATCATATGACTAGTTCAGTCATCCTCAAATCTTTCAGAATACTAGGAAAACATTTCTTGAATTCAATTATATTGTTAGAATATTTCCGTAAATTACAATATGATAAATTTCTTAACTAGAAAATTTCATTTGTATTCTCCATTAAAACATGTTATAGAATTAAATAAATCATAAACTATGTGTATTTAAAATATACATCTCATTTAATTAAATAATAATTGTTTACACACTCTTATTAAGAGCTAAGATAAAATTTACACATATTATAACAAGTTTAACCAGGCTTGAATTATTCTAGTTTTCAATGCATCAAAACATTTTCTCTATTACTTGAAAGATAAATACAAGATTAAAAATTCCATTATTTTCTCTTTATGACCTTATTTATATTTACCACACTTGTAAATAATATAGCTGATATCATATATGTAACGATACACACCTTCCCAACCCATTATTTTTTCAGTTTGAGGTAGTTAGAGGTATTTATAGGAATATCAAGGAGGCTGGAGGAGGTTTGGTGTAGTTAGAACTACAACAAGCTTTTTACACCATAAAAGAGGGATTTATGGTATAAGATGGTGGTTTATGGCTTGTGTATTCGACTGGTTTACATATTTTATTTTTAAGAGGAGTTAATGTGAAAAGGTTTTACATTGTAAATGTGGAATTTATGATGTAAATATTTTAAAGATTGAGGCGCCATGTTTTTTTTTCCAAAAAATGATTTTATGACCTAAAGGTTGGTTTTACAATGTAAGTTTTGTGGGCCCATGGAATTTACAACATAAGTTTGTAATTTATTACATAAAGTGGGAATGTTATGAGTTTTTTATGAATCTATTTCAGCTAATTATCCTCTCATTAAAACACTCATCTCCATATCATTGAGGATGAACCCTAGGAAATTTTGGGAGGCATTCCACCTAGTCATCCCTCTCCTTGATCTTTGGGTTCTGGTAGTTATAGGTTGGTGATCTATAGTATCTTCTTCCTTTTATATCCATATTTTCCTTTTAATTATCCTATCAAGGGTCTACTATGGCGGGTTTTTCTGTTTGAAGTGTGTTTTGGGCTATGTTATGATAACCCTTTGATGTGGTATAGGTTGATCTATGGTTACCCATGTATGGTTGTAAGTTGCAGGTTGTTTCCTCTTTGTCATATGGTGAAAAGTGAGATTGAAAAGATTATTTGAGGTAGGGATCCCCCTTATCACTCATTTTATCTGCTATGTGTAAGATATGCATGGTTTTTCTTTCCTTCGGGTGGATAGTAAGTGTAATCATAACAAGATAATAAATTTTCACAATTGAAATTGATGGGTATGGGGAGATATCTCATGCTTTACTAATTTGATATTTGTTGATGATGTTGTGAATTCTCATTGTCAATACTAAAAAACATCAGCTGTTGGAAGCCTTGTTTTCACTATAGATGATATAGACTGAGACCCTGGTTGTGTTGTTTTGTGATCACACCTTGAATAAAAGTATAAAAATGTATATTTGGATAATAATTGGTTTCCCATGGAATCTGGTTTTTATGTTAATATATATGATAAATAAATAAGTAATGTGATAAATCCCTTAAATAATTGTGGAGGAAAGTATGTGTTGTTATCCTGTGTGGTTTCTTTGTTGTGTTTCCTTGTGCGGATTAGGATGCTATGCGAACGTAAGAGTGACCGACTAGGTTGTGTGATGTGTGGGGTTGTGATGTAATGTTTTTAGTTAGCATGGATGAAACATGGGTAGTTCTGCAATGGTGATGATGTGGGGTGGTGTTGTTCTATGTGAAAACATTGTACGATGAGGTTGTAGTAGGTGATGTGGTGCATAATGATTGTGATGTAATGTTGGGGTGCGAAATAGCTATGGTGTACAATGGAGATGATGTCTGGTGGTTCTATATGGTAATTGTGTTGCGAGATTTGGTTGGTATATGTGATGTGTGGTTGTTGTGGTGATATTGATTACTCGATGTGGCATGGAAATGATAGTGGATGTATGGTGTCATGGAAAGGTGTGGTTGTTTTAGCTTCCAGGTTATCCATAGAATTGATTTTTATGTGATAAATGAATATGATTGGGATGTAAAATGATGTATGGTAAATTGATTAATGAATTGGTTGAATAAATGAATGGTATATTAAAGGAAAATTGAAATTGTTAATGAATAAATATGGAATAACCTATAATTAAAAGTGGGGAATATGTGTGGATTTTTTGGTTGTTATGGGGTGTGATGTATTTAATGTTTATGAAAGCAGATCTGTGGTGCAGTAGTTGTGATGTGGCATGAAATAGTGAAATTAGTTTCAAACCATAGGTTGGGTTTTGTGTACTATCTATATGTCATGCTTGTTTATGTTATTTCTACATGTGCCCCACCCAACACTACTATGAAAAAAACATTTAACAATGCTAGTTTTGGACTTTAATAATGCTTGCAAAGAGATATCTATCAAATAATTGTTAAAAGATGACCTTTATTAGTGCTCACAAAAAGACATGATAAAGGCACCCTTTAACATCACTAAAAAAGCAATGATAAAGGGGGACATTATTAGCAATTTTTGTGAGCCCTAACAAAGGGGGCCTTTAACAACGCTTTTTTTAGCGTTGTTAAAGGGTTCATTTATCATCACCAAAAAAATCACTGATAAAGAACCCCTTTATTAATGCTCACAAAAAGAACAATTAAAGTGGGATAAATTAATTTTTGTTCGATACTCTCTGTGCGACCCATTTATCAGTGCTTCCCCCCTTTATCAGCGCTTTTCACACACTCGCATGCTCCCATTTAACAACGATTCCCCACCATTTATCAATGCTTTAGGAAATTCCATCCATCCTATGTGTGCTTAGATTTTAACCTTGTACCCCCCTTTATGATTTGAATTCCTTTACCGCTACAACATCTTGTTTTATTATATTTTTTTTGATATTTCTATTTATTTATATATATATTTACATGCATATTTTTTATTCATATATTTATTTAATTATTTTCAAATAAATTTATAAAATATATGTTTATGTGTGTGATATATATTTAATTATATTTATTTAAATATATTATATGCTAATATTCATTTACATATACTAGAATATAATATAAATATGTATCTGTTTATTAATACACACATATTAATGAATTTATATAAGGGAAAAAATGGATAATTTTTTACTATAAAATGAATAATAAATATTTATTTTATTTATTTAAAAATACATTTTAACATAAATATTTTGATATATTTATTTATACAAGTGATTTATTAAAATTAAATATAAGAAAAAATGAATATATTTAATTATAAATAAAACTACATTATGAAAATTATAAAATTTTAAAACCATAATGTCAATATGAATGTAAGCCCTAAGAATAATTTTAGTCTCCACTGAAACAAGAAAAAAACCCTCAAACGAGGTTAAAATTCCATCAAATGTAAAAAAATGGGATACCCCGACTAAAAACTCAGTTTTGGTGGTCTTATGGGACTTTTTTTGTCTTGAGAAATGTGAACAAGGTTTTTTCCCATCACTAGTGTATAGAACTCATCACATGATTTGATTTGAGATGTGGTAGAGCCCAAATAGACACCCAGATCAAAATTTATGGTTGTTTGAAGTTCAAGCCATTCTTTCAAATTTTCTTTGACTATTCATTAATTAATTTAATTTTTTTTCTATCCAAGTATTATTAAATGACTATTACTCCATAATAATTAGAAAATTATTAATTATTATTAATTATTAATTATTATTAATTATTAATTATTATTAATTATTAATTATTTTATAATCCATTTTCACTAAATGTCTTATATATTAAGTGAAAATGCCTATTTAGCCTTATCTAAAACATATTTAAACAATATATATTATATTTAAATAATTTTTTTTATATATTGATATATTATTTTTAATGAAATATAATGTTTTTTATGAAATATACCCTTTATCAGTGCTAGTAGAAAATCACTGATAAATCCCCCCTTTATCAGAGATTTTTTAGTAGAGCTCATAAAGGGACCCCCTTTATCAGTGATCTTTATTAGTACTAATAAAGGTGGTCCTTTATTAGTGATTTTTTAGCATGGATAATGAAACCCCTTTATTAGTACTTTTTTATCACTAATAAAGGCCCCCTTTATTAGGTGCTTTTCCACCATCTTGGATGGTGGTGATAAGGATGGCTAGTTATCATCTCTTCCCCACTCTTCCTTCAACAGTGATGACTTAGGTGCGTTTGGGTGAGATGTGGTTGTTGTGGTCGTGATGAGATGTGATGTGTGGGTCCAGGTGTCTATAGAAGAGACGTGATGTGATGGTACCTAATACTACCGCCAGCTGCTAGGCCTTATGAGGGTGGGGTAGGCAGAGATGCATCCTGACCCACATCAGATATGGATAGTATATGATGTGATGTGATACATATTTAAGGTATGCGATCATAGGATGTAACGACCCAAAATTTTGAATGAATTTTTGTTTCCAAATTTTGTGTGTAATTTAGTTTATACTCAACAAAAATATATTATTTAATTAATGATGTGTGTATAATTAAAATGATACCGTTGGGTTTCGACTGTTATACAACCGTTGGTCAATATGACCGTTGGAAACTAAATGTTGCGATTGTTGTATCTAAATACAAGTGATCTTGGTTAATTAATATAGAAAGAGGATTTTATGGCCTCATCCAGTAGTCTCGGGCTGATCAAAGCCCATATGAAGAAACATGGGAAGGAGTTAGCACCATTGGGCTTTGCTCTGGACCAAACCCAAGCTGAAATTCATCATGTGAAGCTGGAGCGGAATCACCTTTGGGAGAAGTTCAAGCTTATAGAAATAACTAATCGAGCAATGTTGGCTGATCCACCCATAGATTCTCTCACCGTAGCACACCTTACACTTAGGTCCTATGCTGGGGTTATAAGGGGATATGTTACAAGACCGTAGCTACTATGTGTAATCCTTTGAGATAAATAAAATTGTGATTTCTTCCTATGGTGAAGTATGTGTTTTTTCAGATATTCGAATAAATATAGGATGTATATTGATAAATTTTGGAAAAAGGGGATATTTTAAAATATTTATGTAAACCTTAAATAATTAATGATGGGTAATTATTTTCAAAAAATGGTCTTCTGGAAATGTGTTCAGTAAGAAATTTAGAATCTAATAAGATCAACTTAATTTTTTTTTGTGAATAGTAAATTATGAATAGTGATTTTATGCTTAGGATTAGTAATGTGACCAAATGGATTAGTAATCTCACTTAAAATAAAGTATTAATATAATTTAGGCACCTTGATAAAGTAATGTGATTCAATAAAATTGGTAAATAACTGTTTCAGAAATTATTAGTCAAGTATTAGTTTTTTTCTGGTGAACAACGTTTTTTAATTAAACATTAAATTAAAAATATTTAGAAAATTATTTTTATAAAATGGATTTCATTTTTGAATTCAGAGCATCATTATTAGGTTAAGGTGATTTTTGGGGATTTTTCTGAAAAAAATGAATTTTCAATGAATAGTGAAAATACAGTTTTTAGTTTCGAGTGTTTAATGACATCATTAGGGATGTAATAATTATGTAATCATTATGGTCGACTTATGAATAGTAATATAATGTATGAGGTGTCCCAAGTGGCCAATACCATAGGCAAATACCATGGGAAAGCCCATGGGTTTTCCAATACCACCGATGAGGTGTCCCTTGGCCATTAATGACTTGTCCCCTTAGTTCTCCTATAAATACCAAGTCTTTAACTCATTATTTTAATTTCCAAATCCTCCTCAATGAAGTTATGGTCTCCTTACCTCCCAAGGAGTCCTCCCATGGTTCCCTTAAGCCTCCTAAGGTCCCAAACTTCAAGATTTCAAAGTTACTCTTCAAGGTAAGGGATTCTTTCACCCTCCTCTTTTAAGTCATGACTTCTTTTATGTTGTGCCTTATAGTTTACATCTCTTTATGTTGAGGTTATGTTCTTATATGTTATTATTACTGTCCATTTTATTTACAAATTATGAGATACCCTTTATTCTCTCATCAATTTGTTTTCTGAATTTTTAAGTGACGCCATTAGGGTGCCGAATTTCTCGTAAAAGGAATCGTGTCTTCTCTTTTCTTTAATGTTTCATTTTCATGTGGTATGTAATTAAAATTTCCATACCATGTTCTTAAATACATGTTGTTATATATTTATACATTATTATAAGTTATTTATGAGTGGGTTAATCTTGTACCCTCTCTTTACAATGTTTTCTAAAACCATGTTATATAACCGTTATGCTGCAGAAATTTCACCTCAAAATTTCTAACTCTTTCTCTCCAGAAATTATCTTTTTTTATTTATGTAAATACCCAGAACTATTTTTTTTCTTTGTTTGTTCATAAATATATAAAGATAATGTATTTTACTCTGGAATTTACATACATATAACTCACACTCCCTTTCCATGGGTTATAATTGACATAATGATCTTATTTTTTTAAGAACTTTTAAAACATCACGATCTTGAAATGAAACCCATTTATTATATTATCCTTGGGTTATTTATGAAATGTTTTATTATGATCTATTTTTATCACATGTAAGTAAATACATATTAAGGGTGAGCCCTGATAGTGCTCTAATTCATTGGGTAAAGATTTAATCTCTATAGATGACAAGTTTCACAATACCTTGGTAAATAACCTTGGTAATTTTTATGACACCTTGGGGATGGACCTTGGTGATATTTTCATGACTGTATAAATGAAATGTTGTAGCCACATATTCAAGTTATGTTTCAAGTTCTTTTCATTATGATATGCCTATACTTCCATTGCTCACATCTTTATGTTGTTATTCAAGTTCTTATTGATATCACAAGTACACTGATTCCCTTGTTTACCCTTATTGGGCCTTCTGCTCACCCTTTCCTTGATGTATATCTCTAGAATATGAAAGGAAATAATTGTACTTAGGATGATCTTATGATGAAGCCTTACAAGTGGATTAGAAGAATGTTTTTTTGTTGTAGTCAAGTTTTATTGTTCCTGATTTCCAAGAAACTAGACTTTAAAGATCCTCTGTATGTAAAATGTAATGAAAAGTTATGTATTAAAAAGGCAGGATGCCACATAGGACATTCAACATTGGTGCGTGAGAGCATAAAATTAGTGGGTAAGTGGAAGTTGGGTTCCTTTATTTGTTATGTTATCAATTTTATATTACTATATTCGAGGTGTGATTTGTTGAGTGAGCTATGGCGAGGCTCAGATTGGTTAGATGAACTGTATAGGTTCTTGTTGGTTATATTTTTTGTTCACTGACACATTAACATGATCCTGTCACATACGCACTTAAGACCACCGTTATTTCCTTACTGGGTATAAATATATGCTCACCCTACATATATAAAATGTTTTTCAGGTTTCTAGGAGGAATTTGGGGACCAAAATGGATATTACATGCTGGGTTGTAGATGTTTTTGAGTCGCTATCATAGACTTGTCTTTTAGTATATATTGGAGACTTATATGCATTAGTTTTACTTTATGCATGCATTACGGGATGACTATGGGATTATTTTATATTATCCATTGGTGTCTTTTGGTGTATTTTTATCCTATATCCCAATATTGTTTCATTTATAGTGGGTAATTCCTTTCATACTATGAGATTTTTATACCCTAAGTACTAGTCTCCAACCCAGGGCCTACTAGAGGTGGGACTTAAGGGTCATTATCTCTCTTCTTTTATTGCAGGATCTTTGGAGGGATGGGGTTATGACAGAGTGGTATTATAGATTTGGTTGAGAGATAAGATGAAATTTATAGTTTGTAACTATAAGGTTATCATGGTTGGGTATAATAATAGTTTCAGTTGATCTTGGTGCGTGACATATCCGAGAGAGACCTTCTAGGACACGAGATTTTAGGCACCCCTGTGATCGAGTGCACATAAAATGATCTTATTTGACGACCAAGTGAGGTGGACCTATTTGTAGGGTAGATACCTATAAGAGGTACATGAATCATGATTAATTATGTTTGTGTTTGAATTAGGTTATTTTGGGGAAATAAAATGAATTAATTAAATAATATTTGATAAGATTCCATGCTATCGGGCTTAGGATTTTCTACTATCTTTTAAGGAATGGATCATGTTCATCATCCTCAAGTGGCTCAGGTAGTTCAGGTTCAATAAAAAAATTCGGTTGATCTTTGAAGGGTTGATCCAATATGGGAGGATGAGGCATGACAAAGGGACATGCATGAATTTCAATGATAGAGTTTGAGAAAGGGGAGGGGAGCACCACTGATCTACGGATGGAGTGCTAATTGGAGGAGATTGAGATCCCTTTCGGTTTAATCAGAGTACAGGATGAGTTCTGGGTTCCGTTGGTAGTTTTTTAATTTTGGGGAGATTCACATTAGCGGTGGACATTGTTTATTAGTGATTGTAAGGAGGCATATGTGTTGTGGCCCAACATTTAGAAGGATTTCCATTTAAAATTACTGTGATCGATGATGAGGGTATCCAATAGGTAGAAGATACTATCTCTTTAGTAGGGTAGACTAAGTTTGTGGGTGCTTGATATCAGGTTAAAGGACCTCTTGCAATTTTGTACAAATGTTTTCCTTGATGAGGAGTCTAGAGTGTAATGTCTAGAGGAGGATTTACGACCAGTGTTCATGTATGAAATTACCCCATTTATGCTCTCTATATATTTGGTGGTGTAGAAAAAGGAAGAGGTTATCTAGAGGATATGTTCATTGGAAGTTAAGACTTAAGAGAGTTTCCAGTAGGGAGTCTCAAGGAGAGGGGCTTTAATAAGTGGTCCATGGGTGTTCAGGCAGTCAGGGTTCTAGCCAGTGAGGTATCGACTGTGAAAATCTTTTCTCGTCCTTCTGGGGTAGGTGGATTCTGATCATCTTCCAGGGAATACCTGTTTTATTTATGTCTAGAGAGGGTATGGAAACCAACAGTCTTAGTGACTTACTACTCAGGGAGGCTAGTATTAGGTGGGTGTTTAGGCGCCTTTCTGACATCAACATCAGTTACCTCTAAGGAAATTTCTATAGTAGGGACCGCCGGTGCTTGTTCAACAACCAAGATAAGGTGGATTTGGTAGAGGGAAGCCACCTGATGATCCATATTAGCAGATACCTAGGGAAAAGTATCATCATGGAGGATAATAAAAGAGAGGCAGAGGATCTATGTGTGCTAAGATGCACACATTAGAGGTTTTAGTACCGATAGTTCCAAGAGTTATTTGAGGTATGGTCAGCTTATCGTCTAACCTTGTGTAATATTTTTTTGATTAATGAGCCTTATAGACCTTTGTTTCTCCTTCTTTGGTTCATGATTTGGGAGTGTATTTTTAGAGACTTCCAATTACCCTGGTGTTTTCTATGGAATTTTGTGGTTAGGCTATTCTGTTTGATGTGTGTTATGGATATAGACTTACTATGGGGAAACACCAGTCCTTGGGGGTTATCTATTACTACAGATACATATATACAATGTTATCATTAACATAAATTGTATGTATTCCATGTATGATGTCATAAACTATTTCTAGAGAGTTTAGTTTTCTAATGTGGAGGTCCAATGAGTGGATTTCATTGGTGAGGGAGGTTATCAAATGGGTGGAAGGCAAGTAGATACTCTTTTATCTCAGTTATAAGAGACGTCTGTGGAAGATCAAAAAGAAAATGTTCCTAGGGTTGTGGAGAAGTTCTTGGATGTTTTTTCAGATTAGTTTATGAAACTACCCCCCTGGGATATTGATTTTGGGATAGTGTTTCAACTAGGAATGGATTTGATTTCAATGTCTCCCTATAAAATGATACCAATAGAGTTATAAAATTTTAGGCTACATGTGGATGATCTGATGTTGAGGGGTTTTATCTGACCTAGTGTGTCAACTTGGGGTGCTTTAGTGTTGTTCACCAAGAAGGTGAATAGTAGTATGGGGTTTTCTAAAGACTACCAGAGGTTTAATCAAGTGAAAATGAAGAATTGTTACCCTCTTCCAAGTATAGATGATCTTTTTGACCAGTTTAGAGGAGCTAGTTTGTTTTTAAAGGTCAACTTGTGGTATGGATATTACCAATTGAGGGTGAAAGATGATGATATCCTAAAAAACACATTAACGTGTAGATATGGACACTTTGAGTTTGTAATCATGTCGTTCAGTGTTATGAATTCACCAACCGTATTCATGAGGCTCATGAACTCCATGTTACATGAATTCTTAGACTGGTTGAACATCATATTAATCAATGATAACTTAATCTACTTAAGGTCAGAGGAGGAAAATGATGAGAATACCAGAGTTGTTTTGTAGGACCTTTAACACCACCAAATATATGGAAATTTTTCAAAGTTTGAATTCTGTATATGAGAGGTGTGTTTCCTTGGACATGTGGTGTCCCTGTAGGGTGTGGCAGTAGACCCATCAAAGACTGAGGAAGTTGTTTCTTGGGCAGCACCCAAGAACATGGAAGAGGTTAGTAGTTTCCTTAGTCTCATAGACTATTATCAGAGGTTTTTACCCAATTTCTCTCAATTTTTATCCCCATTAATAGTGTTAAATAGAAAATAAAAACCTTTTTTGTGGAATTATTAGTTCCAGATAGCATTCAGTTACCTAAAGGAGAAGTTGATTAGTGCAACATGCTTTAGTTTCCTGAGGATGGTGTTTTTTTAAGGGTTTATATGACACATACCATATAGGATTGGGATGAATATTTATGCAGAAGAGAGTGGTGATCTATTATGGATTTAGTAAATTATTCCTCCCCAATAATGACCATTCCACCCATAATCTGAAGTTGGTAGCAGTTATGTTTTCACTAAAGTTGTGGAGGAATTACCTCATAGATGAGCTCTTTTTAGTTTTTCACAGACCACAAGAGCCTAAAATGTATTTTCTCTCAATAGGACCTGAATATACACCAATAGAGGTAGATGGAGTTTATTTAAGATTATGAATTTGAGATATATTACACCCTATGAAAGTGGAATGTGGTTGCCGATGCGTTGAGTGGAAGTCCTGAAGAGTGTAGTTCGAAAGACTATGGATGTCGGGAAAGATATAAGAGAGATTGCAAAAATATATCTTGAGGTTAGAGAAATAAGTGCCTATGGTTTTCTTTATCATATGACTGTATATCCATCCTTGATGTAGAAATTAGAGTACTGTTAGTTGGGAGACTCGTAGGAAGAGGTGATGTGTCACTGTGTTGGCCATGGTGATGCTCATGAGGGATGGTTAAAGGATGGTTAGTGCCATATGTCTTTCTAGAGGAGGTTTTTTATTCCATAGGTGATGCACGAGGGAGTTCTCTATGAGTTCCATGGATCACCTTTAGTGGTACACCATAGTGTGACAAAGATGTATCATGGCTTGAGGATACATCTTCAGTGGCTGGGAATGAAACAGTTAATAGAAGAGTTTGTAGCGAGGTGTATGGGTTTTCAATAGCTAAAAGAAGAGTACAATGTTCCTGTAGGTTTGTTACAATCCTTATGTGTCTCTGAGTGAAATGGGGGAAAATATCGATGGACTTCATCACTAAGTTACCCTGGGCTTAGGGAGGTTGTGATGTAGTTTTCATGATAGTGGAATGACTGATTATGTTGACTCATTTTCTTGTGATCTGTGAGTTAATTGTGTGAGGATCCAACCCCAGAATACATGGAGCTGGTGCATTGAATCATGATGTGTAATTCTTTTTTTTTAAATAATTAAGCACTGATCAACTACACATCATGTCCAAATAGAGGATCAGATTTGGTTCAGGTTTTGGGAAACCAACCACTTCTGTCTTACTTCTATAGCTCAAACTGATACCGGAAAAATTTTAATAAAAAATGTAGGGTGAGTATATGAATTCCAAGTAAGGGGTTTTAAAATAGAACAATATAAATTTTGAAAGATTTCCTTAAAACTTTCCATAAAACATTTTTCTGAAGAGAAGCTGTAACACATGTAACACTTCATAATAATAAAAGTGCACAACTAAAGCATGCCAAATGAATTACAAGGGCACATAATTCAATTACAGTCATTATCATTTAGTGTAATAATTATAATATATTCAAAATAATAATGACATATGGATACACAAGTACAATTTTAGCAACTAAGAGTAATGCATGATCAGAGTTGCGCATATCAAACTTCAATTTCATCCTTTATTATTGTGAAACATACATTGGCCAGTAAAATCTATGAATATTGCATAAATAATATGACATAAATTATACTTCTTTTGATTCTCATAATCATAATCTCTTTAACCAAGGATATTCTACTAACCAAATAATCATCTGGTTAATTAATTTACATAGTTATAATGAGGAAAGTGTATATGATGGACATTTTGAAACATATTGTCAAGGCCTCGGCCAAGACGTATAATGATTAAGGCCCCGGCCAAAATCCACAAGCTCTTTAACCAAGTATATTCTACTAGTTGAATAATTTTCTAGTTAATTAAATTACATAATCATAATGAGGAAAATGCATATGCCGGACTGTGTCAAGGCCTCGACCAAGGCGTCTAATGATTAATTCCTCGACCAAAATCCATAACTCAAAGTTGGGAAAGGCCATGACCAATTCCGCTTCTAGTTGTCTCATGAGACCTACCAATGCATCGAGGGGCTGTAGTAGGCCCCACCCATCACATACTAAGTACAATGCATTCCTCATATCTCTAAATCAAAGAGCACATTACACTTGATTTATAAAATCACTTATTACCTATCATACCAAGTGAACGAATTACTTGGTTCCTTATTTCACTTTATTCAAAGTGTCCTATACCACCTTGAATAGTTTAACTTCACAATTTATTTTATTCATGGTGTCCCATACCACCTTGAACAATTAAATCCATAATTCCAAGAAAGGGAATAAAATTTTAAATTACAATCATTAGCATTGATACATATATAGTGAATCTGGAACAAGACAATGAACTATGTGGTTAAGTCATTAAATGGTACGCAATTTAAGAGTACTTGCAATGAAAACTAATAAACAAAAGAAATACAAACTTGATCACATATAATGGAAAATCTTAAAAACCATTTTAATCAATTTCTTAATGGAATTTTCTTCTAGGTGAATAATAAATAAAGACGTAAACTTAGCATTCCATGTGGGGTACTAAAATCACATTTTCCCAGACATTTATTATAAATAAGCTTTGGTTTAACACATTAAATGTTAAAAATTGAAAGTATGAAACTCAACCATAACCATTATCATTTAATATAAATAGTGGAGAGTAACTCATACTTGCGATTATGTAGTTTCATGCCTCTAATATTTATACTCAGGAACTAAGTACATCAAAAGACAAGCATTTGTATTAACTACACTTAGGGTTTCAGGTTTTGTAAAACATTCATTCAACGGGGTGTTCATAAGAAGCAGTGTTTAGTCAAAGTAAAATATATTTGAAAACACATGTTTTGTACATTCTTCGCAAACCTTGGAAATTTGTAACTACATTTGGGGATCAAAGTTGGAATATATACACATGTACCCACATACCCGATTATACACTATGAGTATACGTAAGCATCTCCTACCTAGTTTATTTGACACTTGAAAGTTTATCAAAATCATGGATTAATCACAACAGTACAATGTTGAAATTCTTAAAAATACATTCATATAATATAAATATATATTTAAGAACATAAATAATTAGGTATAAAATTTTTCTTACAAAATATGACTCCATGAATTTTATAGTTCTTCATGAACTTTGAAGTTCAAAGTTTTTAGTAAAACTTAATTCTGGACATAAGGGTTTATGAAAAATTGTAGGGCTGTGTATATTTATACTTATATATATATATATGCAACTGATTATGGATATAAGGTATGAAAATAATTTTACATGAGGTATCCATGCTTTGATTCTACTAATACTCTATAAACTCGAAAATCCTGAATCTCTAATTCAGGTAAAGAGGGGTACAAACTCAACCACAATATGTATATATATATACACAAGTGTACATGAATATATAACATAAACTCAACAAAAATACAAAACAACCATTACATTGGTCTAGGGAGGAGGAGAGATTGAGGAGGATTATCTGAAGTTTGCTGGAGGTTCTAGTTATGGAAGAGCCGAGGGATCATTGGGTGTGCCTCAGATGTATTCTTTTATAAACTATACCTATATTGATTATTTTAATGTAAGTTGTATGGGATTTAGAGGAAAAAATGGTTTATAAAAATACTAAGGTTCTGTCTTTGTGGAAACCACGTGAAAGATGGGGGACCCGCAACTGTCAAGTGGAGAAAAATGGTGAAAATTAGGGTGTAGGGTTACTGGTCCGAAGTAGGCAGAGAAGAAGAAGACATTGCAGCAGAGGAAGATCAGAAAATTAACGAATGGTCAAGATTTAATCTAGGTTTTATCCAATGGTCGGGGTGCATCTGTGGGTTTTAAAGGTGAGGGATGGCTCAGATTGATCTGTGGCAAGATCAGATTTCCCATGATCGACACAGAATTTTAAAAATCTCGAACGGGCGAGATTAGATCTGAGGTTGATCGAACGGTGCATAGAAACGTGGTGGTGCTCTGCGGTTGCTGAGGGTCGAACGCAGGATCAGGATCGACGACCCAGATTGCGCACGATGCGATCCAAAGGCCCATATCTGATCCCCGATGATTTTACCCACCCCACATCGAAATAGCGAGATGTTTGTGTCCCCTTTATTAGCCCGAGCCTTCAGAAAATAGCTCAGAAAAACACACAACACACACCTAGGGAGCCTTATACTTGGGCTCCTGCCCCCCGCAGGCCTCGGCCTACCCTTTCCTCACCGTGGCCTCACCCCCACGGTGGTGCGCTCATGCGCTTCTATGCTCCCATGCTCCCGTGCGCTCTTTAGGGAACCTATACCCACGCTCGGGCCAACCTTGGCTTGGGTTGAGGGCTAGGCTCAACCACCTAGCATGAGATTCCTCCCTTAGCCCATCCATAAAGGGCTGGCCCTTGCAGGCCCAATTTTTTATATAAAAACTAATCTAAAAAAATGAAGTCTTAAGGTAAATAATACATTTATTAAAACTATGTAAAAATTATCCTTTTAAACATGACTTTTATTTAAACATTTAGAATTATAATGAATACAAATAATACTTTGTCTTAGCTCAAATTATTTACAAACACTAAACCTTCAACATACAAAGTTATAGATTGAATGATAATTATTATACTAGTATTATAGAGGTCAAAACTTAGTTTAATAAAAAACATAGTTTAATTATAAGAAATTAAACATAGTCTACAACACTGTTTAAGAAATGAAAATCTTTACAATATAATTAAAATATTTGTAAAGTGTTTTGAATTATTAATATATTTTAAAATCACTAAAGTGTAATTTAAAATGTTTCACCATAATCAGAAGTTATCTTATAATTTTAATTTCTTAAATTTTGGAAAACAAAGTTGTACTTAAATGTTTTTAGTTAAATCACCACAAGGAAAACGACTATAATTATATCAGTTGTAATTCAAAGGTCACCCAAGGAAAAGATCAGGTTGTTGCCTTATAAGAACTTGTCTTAGGGTGTCTTAAGCTTAAGGAAATTGAAGAAGATGGTTCTTGCTATACCCCTGATGCTTAGTATAGTTTTCATGATCACGGTGGTGATGTTCTTCCTTTTGACTGATCCGAAGTATCTCCATTATTTTCTTGGCCTCATTATTGTATTTGGGGGTCTTCCCGTAGTTTTGATAGGGTTTTTAGTAGGTATATTTGGTTAGAATGGTTTCTTATGATCTTGGTACATTGTAAAAATTTCAGTGTCCTGCTTAAATAAAAATTCTTGTATTTATCTCTTAAATTTTGTTCGGTTATTATGAAATTAAAAAAAAATTCAAACATAAACTTATAAATACATGAGGTTCAAGTTTTTGGGGTGTTACATTACCCCCCCCCCCCATGAAGAATTGCATCCTCACAATTCATTATACATACGCATAAGAGAAAGACTCCCTCACCAACTTTACAACAACCTCCATCATGAAGGGTCCTCCGGTGATGCTAGATGAATTCCCAAGTTAATATTCAACTATTCTGCTTCCCTGGACCAGATAAATTTTGAGTAGAAAGGGTTGAAATTTTGCATAGTGCATTTAGGATTCCAGAGAGAGGCTCGAACGATGGAAACTTCAGAGATTTCCAAATGGACCAAATCTCGAAGAATTCGCTGAAAAGAATCTAGATTGACAGCATCTAAGCCGTAGGCATTTTCATATAAGCTGAAACTGAGGAGTTGGTATATATAAGCTGAAAAAATATTTCCCTCTAAAGAAACCTCTGGAAAATTTTCTCTAGCTGTGAAGTTTCAGCCTAGAGTAAAGCACAGAAAAATCCCTTAGTGGTATTTCCCTCTTCACCTGTACTCGGACAATTGGAATGTGGATATTATATGGTATATGTAATAATTCTTCTAATAGGAACAGAGAATTTCTGGACTGTTTGACAGTTCGTAATGTTACTTGCACGTTTTTCACAAATTTGCAAAAGGTAGTTACTCTTCTTCACAGGTTTTGACCAAGATGGTCTCTAGTATCTCAGTAGGGAGGGATAAGATGTGAGTATGACCTTCCATATGAAAAATTTTATGAAATTCCAATCGGTGATACCCATATGAATGTATAAACAAAGAAAAGATAACAGAGATAAAAGATGACAAGTTATATTCTCATATAACTACTGGTACATTGAAAGGAAAGGGCTAATGGTTTCCCCAGTTCCCTAGTACACGAATCCCCAAATCAAGTTCAGAAATCTCGATCTACCTAAACCATATGCAACCCGATCAGTCTGGTTCAATCTCGTGGGTGCACTTATGGTGTCTCCAGAGTTTGGCATGAGGGGTGTACAACTGGGAGATGTCAGTATGTACTTGTCATCTATACATAGAACGAGAGGCTTTGAATTCAAGGATGTCAAAGTCCATTACCTGACCAAAATGGCCATAGGACAAGACTTGAAAAATATATGCTACACGAAGGTATCCCGCTACTGCATCTTCTTAGAAGGTCGTGAGGGATGAGATGACTTCTACAACGGTGAAGCATCTAAAAATTCCCTCATAGTATTTTCCCCATCATGCGTATTATGGAAATTGGGATTTCATCATAAATATATAATCCAGACCCACTCTTCAGTGGAGTTGAAGTACTTGGGGAGAGTTGGATACGTCATAGAGGTGTTTACATGACATTCAGATATGGACATATTTTATAAAATGTTCATGACTGGCTATGTAAATTATGTTTTTAAGGCCTCATTGGGAAGAGACCAAATACTAGTACCTTCGTTTTCCATCTGAAAATTAGGAAAAACCTCATATTTAGTAGTGATTATTTTTTCCTTTATTTAAGTTCTGGTTTTACAGAGATTTCTAAACTGAATCCTCTGATACCAACTATGAAGACCCAAACCCAGAATACCCGGAGCTGGTGCATTGAATCATGATGTGTAATTGTTTTTTTACAAAATCAAGAACTGATCAACAACAAGTCATGTCCAAACAGAGGATCAAATTCGGTTCAGGTTCTGAGAAACTAGCAACTTCTATCTTACTTCTATAGATCAAACTAATACCTGAAATTTTTTAATAAAATATGTAGGGTGAGCATAATAATTCCCATTAAAAGGTTTTAAAATATTCCAATATAAATTTTGAAAACTTTCTTTAAAACTTTTCATAAAACATTTTTCTTAAGAGATGCTGTAACACATGAAACACTTCATAATAATAAAAGTGCACAACTAAAGCATGCCAACAGAATTACAAGGGAACATAATTCAATTACAGGCATTCTAATTTAGAGTAATAATTATATGACATTCAACACTAGCATGAAATATGGATACACAAGTACAATTTTAGCAACTAAGAGTAATGCATGATCAGAGTTGCACAAATCAAACTTCAATTTTATCCTTTACTATTGTGAAACATACACTGTCCATTAGAATATCTGAGTATTGAAAAAATAATATGACATAACTTATACTTCTTTTGATTCTCATAATCATAAGATCTTTAACCAAGGATATTCTACTGACCAAATAATCCTATGGTTAATTAACTTACATAGTCATAATGAGGATAGTGTATATGCTAGACATTCTGAAACATATTGTCAAGGCCTCGGCCAAGACGTCTAATGATCAAGGCCTTGACCAAGATCCATAATCTCTTTAACCAAGTATATTCTACTAGTCGAATATTTTTTCGGTTAATTAAATTACATAATCATAATGAGGAAAATTCATATTCCAGATTGTGTCAAGGTCTCAACCAAGACGTCTAATGATTAAGGCCTCAACCAAAATCCATAACTCAAAGTTAGGAAAGGCCTCGACCAATTCTGCTTCTAGTTGTCTCATGAGAACTACCGATGAATCGAGGGGCTGTAGCAGGCCCCACCCATCACATACTAATTCCAATGCATTCCTCATATATCTAAATCAAAGTGCACATTCCACTTGATTTATTAAATCACTTATTACCTATCAAACCAAGTGCACAAATTATTTGGTTCCTTATTTCACATTATTCAAAGTTTCCTATATCACCTTGAATAGTTTAACGTCACAATTTATTTTATTCAAGGTGTCTCATACCACCTTGAACAATTAAATCCATAATTCCAAGAAAGGGCATAAAAGTTTAAATTACAATCATTCACATTTATACGTATATAGTGAATTTGGAACAAGACTATGAACTATGTGGTTAAGTCATTAAATAGTACGCAAGTTAAGAGTACTTTCAATGAAAACTAATAAAATAAATAAATAAAAACATGATCACATATAATGACAAATCCTAAAAACCATTTTAATCAATTACTTAATGGAATTTTCTTCTAGGTTCATAATAAATAAAGTAGTAAACTCAGCATTCCATGTGGGGTACTAAACTCACATTTTCTCAAACATTTATTATAAATAAGCTTTTGTTTAACACATTAAATGTTAAAATTTGAAAGTATGAAACTCAACCATAACCATTATCATTTAATATAAATAGTGTAGAGTAACTCATACTTGTGATTATATAGTTTCAAGCCTCTAATATTTATACTCATGAACTAATCACATCAAACGAAAATAATTTGGATTAACTACACTTAGGGTTTCATGTTGTGTAAAGCATTCATTCAACGGGGTGTTCATAAGAATTAGTGTTTATTCAAAGTAAAATATATTTGAAAACACATGTTTTGTACATTCTTTGAAAACCATGGAAATTTTTAACTACAAATGGGGATCAAAGATGGCATATATACACATGTACCCACATACCCGATTATACACTATGAGTATACATAAGGATCTCATACCTAGTTTATTTGACACTTGAAATTTTATCAAAAGAATGGATTAATCACCAAAGTACAATGTTGAAATTCTTAAAACCATATTCATATAATATAAATATATATTTAAGAACATATATAATCAGTTATAAAAGTTTTCTTACAAAATATGACTTCATGCATTTTATAGTTCTTCATGAACTTTGAAGCTCAAAGATTTTAGTAAAACTTAATTCCTAACATAAGGGTTTATGAAAAACCATAGGTCTGTATATATTTATACTTATATATATATATGAAACTGATTATGTATATAAGGTATGAAAATAATTTTTCATGAGGTATCCATGATTCGGGTTTGCTAATACTATATAAACACAAAAATCCCAAAGCTCTAATTCAGGTAAAGAGGGGTAAAAACTCAACCACAAGATGAATATATATATATATATATATACAATTTTACATAAATATACAACTTAAAATCAACAAGCAAGACAAAACAAACATTACATTGGTCCTAGGAGGAGGAGAGCTTGAGGAGGATTAGCTGAAGTTTGCTAGAGGTTCGAGTTGTGGAAGAGACGAGGGATCATTGGGTGTGCCTCAGGCATATTTTTATATAAAATATACCTATAATGATTATTTTAATGTAAGTTGTATGAGATCAGAGGCCAAAATAGTTTATAAAAAGACTAAGTTTCGGTCTTTGTGGAAACTGCGTGAAAGATGGGGGACCAACACCTGTCAAGTGGAGAAAAATGGTGCAAATTAGTGTGTAGGTTTACTGGTATGAAGCAGTCGGAGAAGAAGAGGATAGCATGGGAGAGGAAGATCAGAAAATTAATGAATAGTCTGGATTTCATCTGGGTTTGATCCAATGGTCAGGGTGCATCCGTGGGTTTTAAAGATAATGGACGACTCAGATTGATCTGTGGAAAGATCGGATTCCCCATGATCGATGCAGCATTTTAAAAATCTCGAACGGTCAAGATTAGATATTAGGTTGATCGAACGATGCATAAAAACACATTAGTGCTCTGCAGTTGGTGAGGGTCGAATGCCGGATCAGGATCAACGACCTAGATCACACGCGATGTGATCCAATGGCCCAGATTTGATCCCTGATGATTTTAGCTATCCCACATAGAAATAGTGAAATGTTTACGTCCCCTTTATATGCTTGAGCCTTTAGATGATAGCTCATAAAAACACAAAACACACACCTATGGAGCCTTATACATAGGCTCCTGCCCCCATAGGCCTCAGCCTACCCCTGCCTCGCCGTGGCCTCGCACCCACAGTGGCGTGCTCATGCACTCCTGTGCTCCCAAGCCCCCGTGCACTCTTCGGGGAACCTATGCCCATGCTCAGGCTGACCATGTCTTGGTATGAGGGCTAGGCTCAGCCACCTAGCGTGAGCTGCCTCCCTTGGCCCAGCCATAAAGGGCTAGCTCTTGTAGGCACAATTTTTTTTATAAAAACTAACCTAAAAAAATGAAGTCTTAAGGGAAAATAATACATTTATTAAAACTATGTAAAAATTATCCTTTTAAACATTAATTTTATTTAAAAATTTAGAAGGCTAATGAATATAAATCATAATTTGTCTTAGATAAAATTATTTACAAACACTAAACCTTTAACATACAAAGCTATAGATTGAATGATAATTATTATACTAGTATTATAGAGGTCAAAACTTAGTTTAATAAAAAACATAGTTTAATTATAAGAAATTAAACATAGTCTATAACACTGTTTAAGAAATGAAAATCTTTACAATATAATTGAAATATTTCTAAAGTGTTTTGAATTATTAATACATTTTAAAATATCCCAAGTGTAATTTAAAATGTTTCACCATAATCAAAAGTTATCTTATAATTTCCAATTCGTAAATTTTGGAAAACTAAGTTGTACTTAATTTTTTTTAGTTAAATCACCATAAAGACAATGACTATAATTATAGATGTTGGAATTAAATGGTCACCCAAGGAAACATTCAGGTTGTTTCCTTATAAAAACTTATCTTAGGGTGTCTTAAGCTTAAGAAAATTGAAGAAGATGGTTCCTGCTATACCCCTGATGCTCAATATGGTTTTCATGATCACGGTGGTGATGTTCTTCATTTTGACTAATCCGAAGGATCTCCTTTATTTGATGGGACTCATTGTTGTATTTGGGGGTCTCCCCATAGTTTTGATAGTGTTTTTATTAGGTATATTTGGTTAGAATGGTTTCTTGTGATCTTGGTACATTGTAAACACTTTGGTGTCCTGCTTAAATAAAAATTCTTGTGTTTATCTCTTAAAATTTGTTCGGTTATTATGAAATTCAAAAAAAATTCAAACATAAACTTATCAATACATGAGGTTAAAGTTTTTGGGGTGTTACAAATTGTCATTTCCATATTTGAAAGGAGGTATGTGGAGGATGTGGTTAGGATTCATGGGGTACTGAGGAACATCATATCTAATTGGGATACTCATTTTAGGTCATGATTTTGGAGGGTATTTTGAAATGATTTTGGCTCTAAGTTGTTCCTTAACACTGTTTTCCACCCTCAGATAGATGGGAAGATGGAGCGGGTGATCCGGAATCTTGATGATATTTTTTGAGCTTTCATCTTGGACTTTGGATGATCATGGGTAAGGAACATTCCTCTAGTCAAGTTTTCATAAAAAAATAGTTATCACTCATCCATTGACATAGCTCTATTTGATCCATTATATGGATAACTATGTAATTAATTTTCTATGGTAGATAGATGTTGTGGAATCAGAATTTCTTGGTCATTATGTGGTGTAGAGAACAACTGAGAAGATCTAGTTGGTTTGAGATAGGATGAGGGAGGATTAAGACCGTCATAAGTCCTATGTTGATTATAGGGGAGGACCTTAGAGTTTGAGGTGGGCGAACATTTTTTCTTGAGAGTCTCCCCTCGATGTGGGTAGAAGAGGTTTTACAGGGGGAATAAGATTTATCCTTATCTTGTTGGGACCCTTGAGTTGTTAGGTCATCTTGGTGAGGTGGAGTATCGTTTAACATTTCCACTGTGCCTAGAGAGGATCCAAGATTTCTTCCATGTGTCTCAGCCCCATTGGTATCTTTATGATGAATCTCATTTCATTGAATGAGAAGAGTTGGATATTGAGGACAATGTGATGTTCATGGAGTGACTATTAGAGATCTAGGATTGTCAAGAGAGGGTATTTTGTGGATGAAACATTCCCTTGGTTTGTGTGTTTTGGAGCCATAGTGACATGAAGGAGAGTACTTGAGAGTGAGAGATGCAAATGTGTGCCCAGTACCCAGGGCTATTTTAAGCTTTACCTTGTTTTGTTTGGTTTTCATGCATGATGTTATGTTTAGATATTTTTGTACTTTGGGTTATTCTATTTTCTTAATGTGTGATGTGTGATAAATATGTTGACATATGAGGAAGGTAGGATCGGAATCCTAATTAAGATTCATTATAACCTGATGCAATTAAAATTATGTGGGTGAGTCACTTCCACCCAAGGAAGATAATATATTGACATGGATGATGGGATTCCTTGATTTTTTTTCTTAGGGTAGTTTTGTATATTGGTTTTTAAAGTGGTTGGTTTGGGTTGTGTGGATGTTATTATGGTTGTATAGATGGATGTGTGGAAATTATTCACGTGTGGATGGCACCAAATGTGCAGTGTTGTGTCTGGTGAGAGGTTGTGATGTGGTTGTATGGTGATGTGGATACATAATATGTTTTGTGTTAATTTTGGTTTAACATGTTTGGTTGGTGGTAGTTCTGAAATGTAACAAGAACCTTGATAGGTATCTCGCAAGGTGGTTCTTTGATCCCCTTTCTTTTCTGGGTTTGGTTTTGATTCTTTTGAACAAGATTCTTTTGAGAGGTATCTAATGTAATATCTTACGCCTTTCTGATTAGTTACTTTCCTTGTTTGAGGTAGTAAGAGGTGTTCAGAAGAATATTAAGGAGGCTATAGGAGGTTCGGTGGAGTTGGAGCTACAACATAACTGCATAAGTATTTTTACACCCTAAAATATGGATTTATGGTGTAATATGGTGGTTTACAACTTGTGTGACTAGCTGGTTTATTGCTTATATGTGATAAAGGAGTATCCATGAAATAAGTTTACAATGTAAAAGTGTAATTTATAGTATAAATCTGTTAAAGCATGAGGCACCATGTTTTTCAACAGAAAACAAGTTTATGACCTAAAGGTTGGTTTTATGACATAAGTTTTTTGGGACTATGGAATTTATGACGTAAACTTATATTTTACATCATATAGTGGGAGAGTTAGAGGCTATTTATAAACTTAATTCATCCAACTCTCCTCTCATTTTTTTCTCATCTCTCTCTACCATTATGGAAAAACCTATGTAATTTTGGGAGGCTTTCCAACCCATCTTCCCTCACCTTGATCCTTGGGTTCCGTTAGTTTCTAGTTGGTGATTTGTGGTAAGTTCCTCCTTTTATATCCTTTATTTACCCATGTTCTTCACTCAGAGATCTACTGTGGTGGTGGTGTTTTGTTTGGAGTGTGTTTTGGGCTATGTTTTGATAACCCTTTGATGTGGTGTAGGTTGATCCATGGTTTCCCTTGTATGGCTGTGAGTTGCAGGTTGTTTCCTCTTCACCCTATGGAGAACATCAAGATTTGAAAGATTCATTGAGGTAGGGTATCCTCATTATCAATCCTTTTACATTATATGTGTGAGATCTAAAAGTTATTTATTTCCTTTGGGTGGATTGTAAGTATTTAACTAATAAGATAATAAATTGGCATAATTGAAATTGACGGGTATGGGGATATATCACATGCTTTACTGCTTTGATACATGTTGTTGATGATATTGTGCATGCTTATTTCCAATACTAAAAATAAAGGTCGTTTAAAGCATTAATTGTTCTATAGATGATATATATTGAGACCCTTGTTGTGTTTTCCTATGATCAAAACTTTAATGAAAAGATAAAGAAATTAAATTTGGATAACAATTGGTTTCCAATGGAACCTGATTTTTGTGATAATACCCATGTTAAATAAATAAGAAATGTGATAAAATCCCCTAAATAATTTTGTAAGACGATATGTGTTACTATTGTGTGTGGTTGCTTTGTTGTGTTTCCTTACATTTATTGGGAAGTTCTGTGATGGTAGGAGTGACCATATGAGCTGTGTGGTATATGGGGATGTAATGTGATGCAGTTGGTTAGCATGGATGTGACATGTGCAATTATGTGACAGTGATGATGTGTGGTAGTGTTGTGCCATGTGGAGAATTGTGCAATGAGTTTTTGGTATGTGATATGGTGAAAAATGGTTTTGATGCTTGGTTGTGGTGCACATTAGTTGTGGTGAATAGTAGCGATGATGTGTGGTTGTTTTGCATGACACTTGTGTTGAGACATGTGGTCGAGTTGTGCGATGTATGGTTTTTGTGGAGATATGGATTACCTGACGTGGTGTGATGATAATGGTGTATGCGTGGTGTTGTGGTGATTTGTAGTTGTGTTAGTTTCCAGGTTATCCATGGAATAGATTGTGATGCAGTAAATGAATATGAATGGGATGGAAAATGATGTGCAGTAAATGACTTAATGAATTGGTTGAATATATGAAGGGTCTGTGAAATGCGAATTGAAATGGTTAAAAAATAAATATGGTAAAAACTGTAATTGAATATGGGGATTTGTGTGTCTTGTGTGGTGTGGTGCATTTAGTGGTGGTATTGGTTGTGATGGTAGATGTGTGGTATGGTGGTGGTGATGCAGTGTGTGCTAGTGTAGTCTCTATGAACTCATAAGTTGGGTGTTGTGTTATATCTATATATCATGCATGTTTATGTTATTTTTATATTCTCCCCACCCGAGTTGGATAATCATATTAACACTTGGAGGTTTTGGGTTCTGGGTGTTTTCCCAAATATCTAGGATGGTGGTGATACATATGGTTGGCTATCCCCACTTCCCCACTCTTCATTCAATAGTGATGACCCAGGTTTCTCTGGGTGATATGTGGTTGTTGTGGCTATAATGAGACATGATGTGTGGGACCGAGTTTTTTATGAGTGAGATGTGATGTGATTATACTTGATGTGAGCACTGAATGCTCGACCTTTTAGGGGGGTTGATAGGGATATATCCCAATCTACATTAGAGATGGATAGTATGTGTTGTGTTATAATATGATGTGATATTTATGGAAGGGAGAGAGCACAAGGTATTCAATGTTAGGGTGTGATAATGAAAAATCACTGGGGAAGTGGTAGTGGGGAACCCTGCTTTATTATGATCTCAATGTTATAATAATATATTAGATGTATGATTTGGTGAAAATCCATGGTGAGGATGGGATTGGTTAGATGACATGTATAGGTTCTTGTTGGTTCTATTGTTTGTTCACTGGTAAATTAGCATTATCTTTTCACATGGTCACTTGATACATTGGTTAGTCTCCTACTGAGAATACATGTAATCATGCCCTATATATAAACTATTTTTAAGGTTTCTAGGAGGTGTTTGGGGACTGAACAAAACATTAATCATTGGGTTGGAGCTTTTGTTGAGTCATTGTTGTAGACTTTTTTTTGTATATATTGAAGACTTTTATATATATTAGTTTTAATTTATTCATGCATTTTGGGATGAATTTGTGTTTATTTTATATTGTCTTCTTGAGTTTTTAGTGGTTTTTATCCTATTTACATATCATGATTCATTTATAGAGGGTAATTCCTCCAATACTATGAGATTTTTATACCACCGATGCAAGTCTTCAACATGGGATCAACTAGAGGTAGGACTCCGAGTTCATTATCTCTCTTTCTTTAATTGTAGCATCAGTAAAAGGAGGTGGACATAAAAATATATATATCAAAATAATATAATTTAATTCTATATCCAATAAAGTTTTAGGGAAATATTTATTCTCGTCAAGTGATTAACCTATTCAATCATATTGAATGTAATTTATAATACTAAATCATATTGAGTTTATGAGGATAAAATTATCTAAATTATGGTCTTATCCAAACCTATTGAGTACAAGCATGGAGGCTAAGATTCCTTTGGTCATTCTGCATCAAATGATTTTGAAACCTAAAGTGAATCATTCTATGCTTCATAAGCATCTAGATTCATATGTTGAACAACATCAACACTTGATTACTTAGGAATAGGTATTTCTCTAACACAAAGAATATTTATTTTACTTTAAGTGATTTTTATAAATCACCAGTCTTTCTAAAGAACTTTTCTAAAGTTACTAGTCTTAGGAGTATCTTACATTAAGATTCTCCTTCAAGGATCAATCTAAATGTTTATTTTTACGATGATGATGTTATTCATATACAACATAAGATTTTATCAGATAGTTATCATATTTTATAAATGCCAATAAGGATTTATTTTAATTCAGATCTAACAGAAATGATGACCCATTTTAAAATTAATCATACCCTTTAGTGGTCCAAAATCAATATTTCAATAAGCTAATGACCTTGCTTTGGCATGAAACTCACTGCTTAGTTATCTAGGTAGGGAATCATCCCAATTACAACAGCTATGAATCTTGGATAATTTGGTGGATAAATATTTTTCCAAATCCATAATATGAATATATTCAACTCTATTCCATCAGTAACATAATCCTATTAGGGCCTCCCGATTAGTGTAACCCAAATAAAACTCTAAAAACAATTAACAATGAACAATCCAAGGGAGCCTAGCTTTAGCATGACCTACCCAGTATGAAAATATAGATTAATTTATTATTATTTTTGTCTTATACAAGATAATATAAGGGAACCCGACTTTAGGATGACCCACCCAGTTGGATAATCGAGGTCTTGAAAGGTGATGCATTAAAATAACTCTAACACTTAGTATTTTGAGAAGAATTTAATCTCACCATATTATCTCATGTTATTTTATTTTATGTATATATGATTATAGTGATTTAGTTTTTAATATTATTCTCTCCACCAAACCAATATGTTCAAACCATATTGATGTTCAACTCTTTACACAACCCACAAGTTTGTGTTACTCATGCAAAAATAGAATTCAAGTATATTTTCACATATCAAAATACATTATATGCATAAGAAACATGAATATTTCATGTAAAGGAATATAATTATATGAAATTGATAACCTCATCATGAGTAAGATCAGGGTGACAGATATTCAACTGCAATCACCATTCTAGACATGACATAAGCCTCTGGGATGGTAGGTAGTCTGACCCCAAGTCTCAACCTGGGGAGAATTTATTCAAGGGATATTCTAATTTTTTCATAACCATAACACCTAATATTAATAAACTATATTCAATTACTAAAATAAATTTTATAACTTAAATTAAAAAATTATTTCAAAGTAGATGAAAAATTAAATTCATTATGGTATAATTCATAGCATGGAAATGAAAGTTTCTATCTGAGAAGCAATTTACCTAATAAATTTTGGCATAAAAATATTCATAATATAAATAATTTATAACTATGAACAAATTAGGGAATAAACTTAAATAAATGAACAATTTAAGTATTTACACATGATATTACTATTTATGAACAATCCATACATAAAATATAATTATAAAAGATTTTATAATTTTAGATTTATATTATGGATATTACATAATTATGAATTTAACTACTTTATATTCACATTCAATATGAACTCTTTCATATTATTCATTATATTAAATTTCAAATAATTCCTTATTAATTTTAAACAATTTAAAATAATTATGGACAATTCATACAACAACAACAATAAACAAGCCTTAAAAACAATTAAATGGGGTAAAAAACATGGATTAAACATCACCAATTAGCTCTATTGAAGAACTTATTTTCATCGAAACCATTTAGAGAAAGACTATTATGAAATAATTATTTATGGTTCCTTTTAGGTCTACCTCTTCTTCTTTTATTAATTGAATTTGAAATTAAGTTTACCCTATTAATTAACGCATCCCTAGATATTTTTACAACATGTCAAAACAATATTAATCTAGTTTCAATCATATTTTCATCAATAATATCCACTCTAATTTTCTATTAAATACATTCATTTATAATATTATCTATCTTATTATGCCCATATGCCCATATTAACATTTTTTTCTACCCTTATTTTTTGTTCTAGATGTCCCGTTAAAGGCCAACACTCACTACTATATAGAATATCTTGTCTAATGATAGTCCTATAAAATTTACCTTTCAAATTCAAAGTAATTTGATGGTTACAAAGTATCCCACAATCCTTTCTCCATTCCATCCAAACAGTTTGAATCCAATGAGAGACATCTATATTAATATCTCCATCACATTGCAGAAATGAGCCTAAATATAAAAAATGATCAAATTTTGAAATAACATGGTTTCTCAGTCTCACATATATAACATTAACAGACAATCCTTTGAAAAAAAACTACATTTATTCTATATTATCCTTACTAATATGGAAACCATTTGAATTTAAAGTATCTCTCCAAAGATCTAAATTTAAATTGATAATCTCTTTGGATTTTTCAATGAGAATTATATCATCCAAAAAAAGCATTCAATTAGGTATATCATATTTAATATCTTTTTTAAGTTCATATTAGGATAAATAAAAAAGGTATGGGATTAATGTCAAAACTTGATGTAGTTCTATCGAGATAGAGAAGTTTTTAGTGCCTCTTATTGAGGTTTTAACTCAATTCCCACTCCATTTATACATGTCTTGGATGAGTTTGATATATTCCAGCTACACCCCTTTTATTTTAATATATTTACATAAAACCTCTCTAGGAAAATTATCATATGTCTTTTCCAAATTAATCATAACCATATGAAAATCTTGGGATTTTTGATGATAATACTCCATAAAACCTCTAATCAAATGAATAACTTCTGTGGTTGAACACCCAGACATAAAACCAAATTGATTATCTAAAACATTAGATTACTAATACTATTTTCAATCTCTCTCTCCTAAAGTTTCATAGTATTACTCATAAACTTAATGATTATATAATTCCCACACCTTAAAATGCATACTTTATTTTTAAACATAGGTAATAGAAAACTCTTCCTCCATTCACAAGGATTTTTTTAAATTTTATTATCTCATTAAAATATGAATTTTTTAATTTAAAATATAAACAATTTTATATTTTTGCCTCATTTATATAGATATTTTGAAAATTACACTTTTTATGATTATAAAATAAACCCTTTTATTTGTAATCCATAATGTATGCCATATAAATAAAATGTATTTCAAATATTAATTTTTAATATTTTTAAGAAGTATTTAATAATAAATGTTTCATAAACATTTATTAATTTATTATAAAACTTTTATAATTAATTAATTAACAAAATTTTATTTAATTAACAAATACTACAAAAAATATCTTTTGTTTTAATTAATAAACAATTAATAAATTATTAATTTAATTCATAAAGAACAATTTGAAAAAAATAGTTTCTAATTAGAACCATAGATTTTTCTACGCCGTTGTGTCCTTTTTAAAGTTGTTTTGAAGTACCACTGATTGCACTAGGCTATGGATGTGGCTTACAATACACCTTTATGTTCATTATGAAGCTGTTTTGAAGAACCATGGCACCTGCATAAAACAAATCCATGCCACACCCTGGTGAAGATTGGCTAGGCATTTTGCATGTGTTGATTCTTAACACATGATCCAAAATAGTTTCATTACTAAACCCTAGTGAAAGCAGAGTAGCTATTTTACATTCATCAACTCATAACAAATTGTCTAAAATGATCGACTCTATGACATGGTTGTAGGATGGCCAAGTCACGACGACGATTGATGTAGTGATCTGTTTTTCATTTTCTCCATTTCCAATGAAAGATTTCATAAATCTAAAACATGGGATTGATATGATAACACTAAAGAGTTTTTTAGAGTCTAATAATGATTATCAGATGAAGGAAAAGTGATTAAAACGCTTGTCTGAGGATATCCCATGCAATATAAATGAAAAAAAATGATAAGTAGAAATGAAGAACCTGCTGTAAAACATACCATACACCAAATAGAATTTTCAACCACTAATATGTTTTTTTTGAAAAACGTGATAAATATCACAATAAGAACATCCTAAATACTTCCTCTATCCATAAGTATCCATGGGTTTCATCTTAATTTTCTATTTTATAGATGTTATTTATCCTTCCTCCATAGTCTGTTATAACCTATATTACAAATAAGAAGAATAAAAAGATGTAATGTCCTGGACCTCTATGGTCTATTACTTTGTGAAAATCTAGTGTTTGGAGTGTTATGGGAGGTCATGGTGACTCATTTCAAGAGTTTGTTAAAAATCCAGTTTTTCCAATGATGAGTCCAGACTGGTAGGTTGTGACGGTAGGTCCCAAGAGTGACTCGTGATGGTGATTTAGGACCGGTGAGTCAGGACCGGTAGGTGTTGATGGTAGGTCACAACGATAACTCTCAATGGTGAGTTAGAATAGTGACTTGAACCGGTTACTCACAAGGGTGAGTCACTGACGTTTGGTCATGACGATAGGTCACAATGGTCAGTCACTAACAATGTTTCACCCAACGGTGACTCATCCACCGGTATCTTGTCCAACGGCGAGTCACCCAATGGTGACTCATGCACCGGCTGCTCATCCACTAGTATCTCACACTGGTTAATCATCCACTAGTGACTCATACACCAGTGGCTCATTTTCAATAGTTTTTTCAAAATTCCAAAATTTCTCCGGTTTTTCAGTTTGCTACAGTTTTACCCCTTTAGCATTTCCTTTGATGTGAAATGATTTTAAAACCATATTTAATAGTTTTGGGGCCATTTCAAAGAGTATATATCTTCTAAAATCAGGACACTTCCTTTGACTCCCAATCTGCATGGTCTTGGTCAAGATTCGACTTTAATTGCCTTAAAAAACCATTCCTTCCGTTGATATAGGATATGAGATTTCTAAAGCCGGTATCCTCTCTTCCTTGTGCACTCTCATTTTCTCTTGGTGTGCCCCAAACCTTTCTTCCTTGAGGAGACATGTATTGTGAAGTATACATTGGATCACATTTTCCATGGAAGTTCTTCCTACTACCCGTGCACCCCCCCTATTTAGTGCAATAAGGAAGAGTTGATCTCCTATTCTTCCAAGTAGGGATCCCTTTGTATCTAATTAATTTGTGTATCATGTGGGGTGGGTGTAAGATGTTTTCCTTTATGAAGATAGTATAATTCAAAATAAATAATGATAATTGAATCGATTTAAGATCAATATATAGGGGTTGGAAAAAGCGATGCATGCTTTTGTTTTATTATTTTTTATTGATGTTGCGTTTTTATGGGAGAATAAACCACTGAAAATCATGTTCATTGGTGGTATTTTCACATGGGTTGATCTATGGAATTATTTATGTTTGTTCTTGTATGAATGTTTCAACATGAAAATTTTTGACCACATATACATGGAAAATAAATGGATTCCCCAAGATAAAACTAATTTCCATTATAACCCCGGAATTAACAAGAGGAAGTTGAATGTGGAATACCTTATTAAATCTGAGTATGCTTTGCCTTGGTCTATGTGGTGCTGTGTTGTGTATGGGTTTGTTCTGACTTGTGTTGTAGTAGGGTTTTGGGCTTGGCTTTGTGATTTGGGGTGGAACAGGTAGTGTAATTGAATCTCAGGTTGAGAGATTTATTGATTGTGGAATGGATGGATAGTGTTGTGCAACGGAGCTTCCACGTATGGTTTTGATGAAGGGTTTTTCTGGGGTTAGCTATAAGTTGGGGGTTTTTCTATTGATAGGATGGATTGGGCAGAATGAAATTGAAGAATGATGTTTGCAGAGGATAATATGGGTAATTTTTCTGGAGTTTCTCCATGAGTATCATGCCTAAAGAATTTCTCTATGTCTCAAGATCTGTGTATTGGTTATGCCATGATTGGGTGTTAAACATAGCATAAATATAAAGTTGGTTAATTTACCATGATTCTTCTTCCTCTGTATGACTTTTTCTTTGTGAATTATTTTGTGGTGTACTTAGTAGTTTCCTATATAGTGATGGAATGAATAAATGAATTGTTAATAAAGAACAATAATTGGTTAATTTAATTGGACGGGGTTATGATTTTAGTTGTAGCTTGATGTGAAACATCTTTTATTTATCAACTTTGGAAGTGACCGTTGATAGTGTTGATAAATGCATTTATAGGTAGTAGTAAAGTTGACAGTGTTATGGAGTGGTTGATTGTTTGATTGAGAACCCATAGGCTGGGCTTGAGTATTTGATATTATATTTGTATACCTGTATTTTATTATGTTTTCTATATGCACCCCCCTAATTGAGCACTATGTGATGAACACCCCCATTTTTATAGGGGATGGTGTCTTTCCCAAACATCCCATTGGAAGGATGGATGACTGTCCACCCACTCTTCCCTGCCCCCTCTTCCATGCAGTGATGACCAAAGATTCTTCAGACAGGTTGTGGTTTGTGAGGCCCAAGTGTGTGTGGGAAATTTGTGTTTTCCAATGTTTCTTTGGGATGAGATAAGTTGTGTTCTCCTAGGTGTCTTCGGGATGAGATGTGTTATGATTTCCCAAGTGTTTTCAGGATGTGATGTGGTATGTGGTTCAGGGGTCAGTGAGCGGGATGTGGTTGTGAGGCCCAACTATGTTTGGGTAAGATGTGATGGGATTTGTTTTCCCAGGTTGCAGGACTAGATGTGAGGTGCATGTGTATGCGAGAAGGCTGTGACGTGGTTATTTTGAAAGAGGTGGGAGTGCCAGGACACTTTCCGTTAGGGTGTGAGAGTGGCTAATCAGTGGGAAAGTGGTGCGAGGAACCCTTTCATCAATGTGTTTACTATATTACTTTACTTGAGTTGTGTTATTTGTTGAGAATTCCTTAGTGAGGTTGGGGTAGATAGTATACCTTATTAGGTGATGTTGTTTTCTGCTATTTTCTCACAAAAGAATTAGTATGATTCTCTCACTTGTGCATGAGAGAAATTGGTTTTCATACTGAGTATACTTGTATTATCACCCTACGTATATAAAACTACTTTGAGGTTTCTAGGAGGACTACGTGGACTGTGCTGGACATTACTAGCTTGGACTTTGGGATAATTTCCTTGTCGGTGCTTAGTCTTATTTTTATGATATTTACTTTGGAGACTCTTGTTTTGTATTAGTTTTTATTTTAAACATGCATGTGGGATGTATTTTGGATTTATTTTATATACATTTCTTGGAGTTGTTTGAGTTTGATAAATCTTATCTCCTAACCTTGGTTTCTCAAAAAGGGTAATGCCTCACACTTTGTGATATTTGTATACCCTTGTTGCTAGTCGCCACCCCTGGGATATTGGAGGAGGGACTTGGGGGGTCATTATCTCTCTTTCTCCATTGCCAGCTCAGGAGGGGAATCTTTTGAGGGAGGGTGCTATGGAAAAAGAGTTTTGTGAGATGGGAGTTTTGGACTTGCAACACATCCCCACTTCCATCAAATGTCAGTAATATATAAATCCATGAGAATGCTTCTCAGGCTACAACAGTTACTCTTGTGTTTTTTATGCATGAGTAAATTGCTGCTTTGACAAACTCTTTCATTGATCGTATGGATACAACTTCTCTAATACATTTGAATTTATGAAATATTTTCTTTAATTGATTGATTATGTGGGAGAAAAAAAATTGATAAAAGTTCATCATTTTTTCCATAAGATGCATGAAATAGTATACCACAGATTATCACAAAAAATATCAATAGGATTCTATAGTGGAAAAACCAATTTCATGGAGTAGTTGAAGAATAAAAATAACTTTAGTAGTGATAGTTTCCATAGAGAGGTATTCAAATTTAGCAGTAGATCAGAATATATATTTTTTTACTTGATACTAAAATATTATGAATCCAAATAATATCAATGAAATTCCATGTGGTATACTCTAACTAGATTAATCAAGTTTCCAAGTACACTATCTTGTAACTATGAGTGAACTTTTTATCTTATCATGTTCTATTAATAATGTTTGTCTTAACATATCATCATAACCCATAATGTTTCAGGATGATCATTAATTAGGGATACTCATACTACTATATTACAATGGGCTTATTATCATACCATATCTCATGTAATGAAATAATAAACATAAATGAATGATAAATTTGATTGAAATTTAAGTAATATATAATACATGAATATCTTTAATCAAATAAGATATCATATAATGGGTTTTAAGGCACATATATTGATAACTTCTTCCCTGTTGAGTGAGTCTTTCTAGTAGCTTTTATTTTTCATGATGATAATCAATTATGAATACATGAAATGTTATATTTTAAGGGTTATTTTCATATCATATCTCATGTTGATTGCAATTAGACATAAAAAAATGATAAAATTTCTTTAATTAACTATACATGATATCTAATATGTCTTAATTCATCATTATATGAATAAATTTTTGATGTATATACTAAGAAGTCACTATTGTGATATTTCATAGAGTTTAACTCTTCATAGTTGTTATGTACCATTATTTCATGGTAGTTCTTACCAAGAATGACCAAAACTTTCACAATGTCTACCCTCAATGATTGACTGAAAACCAAGGTATCTACCTTCCTTGCTAAGAAAAAATATCTTATGAGAAATAATTATCTCTTCTTCAATAAATCTCTGGTTGTTCATTTGCATCTACACGAAAATTAATACTTCCCACAACTAAGCCTTTTTAAAATATTAACATTTGGTCTTTCAATTCATCTTCAGTTGGAAAAATCCCCCCTCATAGATCAACCAATACCTATGAGTCTTGCTGATACCCCTTTAATTCTGGAAAATGTCTGAAACTTATGAAATTGGTTGTCTGGAACCAATTTTTCTTTAATTCTTATTTTTTTTCCATCTCTCATTTTTTTTAAATTCATTTAAATTCTTCCAATATAGACTTTGACCATTTTCTTCTCAATAAATCCCTCATAAATAAATTGGGCTTTCACCAGTTATGTCCTATAGGTTTGAATATATACTTCCTACCCTCAACACTCCACCATGCATTCTTTATAATTGGTGTATATTTTCTTCTTTACATTGACAAGTATGTGAACTCACCTTTAGTGTGCTAAATTTGAGTCTTTCCATATTACTTACTTTAAAAGGTGATGCACTTGGTTGTGGTGAGGTTTTTAAATGTGAAAATATCATGAATTGGATTCATGTTTTGACCAACTTGGCCTTGATTCCTTTATTTTTTATGATCTAGTGCCTTATAAATCTCTTAACTAACCAAGGATAATAATTAATACATTTAAATAATTGAATCAACTCAATCTGTATTGAGAATATATCACTAGAAATCCTAATTAATAAATTGAAATCTTGAATGATCCTCATATAACATAGTTACCATCTTTATATTTCTTGGAATCAATTTACATTGAGCAGTAAATTGTTCTTTTTGATGTGGTGGAGCTTAATGTCAATGAGAAACTTCAATGGATACAACCTTAAAGCTGAGGTACAATGAGAAATTTCCATGATACATTATTCAAGGTTGGGGTTTATATTTTCATAGGGAATTCAGTGGAAGATTATAAAAAAATACTAAAGGATTTATGATTTGAGTTGATGGGTAGATTTATGGGGCTCATGAGGTCTACATTAGGAAATTTCAATAATCCAATGACTATTTACATGTGATTCCATAGTAGATTTCTCTAGGAAACATTCCAGTTTCAAGAGTCAAAATAAAAACTCTTAATGGGATGGATTATACTCGCTCCCTATTTTTTATTTTATAAAGCATGATGCTGGGTTTGTCCAAAGAAGAAGATGGAGGTTCACTATCAAGAATCATATTGGAAATGGATGAGAAGAAGTTATCTTTTAATTACCCCATCCTTCAAAGATACAACCTGGTAGAATAATAGTAATGGGGTTTGGGTTCAATTTCACTATCCTCATGGAATGGAAGATATTGTAATAGGTTTACACATTTCCCACCAGTAAGAAGACCGGTTGGGAAATAGGGTTCATAAGGACTTTATATTGAAAATAGTTGGATCATGGGGGCTAGAAAAAGAATACAACCTTATATTATTAGGTTGTATTTTACAATAATACCTCTTAACCACAATTAACAAGTATATTCATTATTCAAGTTTGCTTTATTATTATTTTTTTTGTTACTATAAAATTTGTTTTCTTATTCAAGTGATAAAGCTATCACATTCACTTTGTACTCCCATATGAGGTGAATATCCCAATCAAGTCAACAATTCAAATTAGACTGACTTTGACTAGTGTTTTGTTACTATTTAATATTCAAAGGAATTACACTAAATATTATAATGCATTTTTTCTGTGAAAACTTCAGTATTCAATTTGTATGTAATTTCCCTCTTCCCTAGTATTAATATTATTATTTCTCATCAAGTTCAAAAAATAATTTGTAAAAGTAGGACAAAAGGGTCCTTATCTCAAAATCTTATACTTACGCTGATAAAATTTTCTACAAATAAATGAATAACTTCATTGGAAACAACTATTTATAACATTTATGCTACTTTTTGTTTATCCAAAAATTGTTTATGTTAATTGTTTTCCTTTATCTGTGCATGACCACACATAGAGAAAGTAATTATTCTTAGTTTATATTACTGATAAAATATTGCTTCATAAAATATTTTTCACAACTAGTGATCAACCAATTTTGTAAATATTTATATCCTAAATATTTTAAAAGAAATGACCTTTATATTGGTTAGGGACTTGCAATGATGTCAAGGGAAGTAATTTTCTTTGTTACAGAAGGAGTTGTTGTTGGTATGATTCAGAGAGTATATAACTTTCCATTATTCCATGATAAAAATTCTCCTTGATAATTTACAACATATATGTTTATAAAACATTCCTCTCTAAAAATTATAGTTTTAATAGTTTATATTGTTTGGGAACTAGAAAAATTAATATCCTTATTCAATTAGGATCTGTTTGTTATGCTGAAATTCATTCCACTAAAGTTAAAATGGATTCCATCAAATAACATGTTTGGTATGATGGAATTGGACTTCAAGGTAGGAGAAACTAAATTATTTCATGAAACTTATGGAACTGGTTCACTTCTATGGAAGCATTTTTTATCGGCTTACTCTTAAATAATATTTCAATTAGTTTTTTTACTTCCATCCATCTAAAATTCCTACAGATACAAATCATACATGAATTTATTTTTATTTCATTTTCTTTACATACCAAAAACGTTTTAACATTATTTCAATTCCTTTTACTATTTAACCTTCATTTTATTCCATAAAAAATACTTCCATCTTACCGAATAGAGCATTTGGACATGGTAATAATTTTCAATCTGATTTGGATAAAAATGATTATTATATTTACTATTTAATAAATTTTCTTATTGGTTTTAAAATTGGGGATTATTTATCCTCATTATCTACACCCTTCATCTAGGTATTGTTTACTTTGGAAATAACATAAAAACTCATGGGTTATTATCATGTTTGTAACACCCCAATATTTTGAAAATAAATTTAATATTGAATTCATGAAACACTGAGTCTCTACAAAAAACCACTTTGTTATAACCTATCCATTAAAACACAATTTTACCACCTATGTGATTTGAATTTCGAGAAACTGAAATACACGGTTGCGTTTAGTAGGATATTTAGAGTCTGATAAGTCAAAATTAATTTTTGATGATTAGTAACATACCGTTATGAAATGTAACATAACCTTATGAATAGTAAATTGACCAAAAAATAGAAACTTCACCCATGAATGTATAAATACAATTTAGACATATTATAAGTGAAAAAATGATTATAGTATAAGTATTGGTAATTTTGAATGTCATAAATATTTTAATTAAAATTTTATGATTTATTTAATTTTTTAAAATGGAAATGTATTTTCATAAAATGTAAAAAAATTGTTAATTTATTGTCTTATAGTTATAAGATAATTTTATGGGACCTTGATTAATTTATCAAGGTGTTATGAAATGAGTTATAGTTTTAAAGTTGTTTTTTTGGAATAAAATATGATTTAAAAAAAAGTAAAAATATTTGGAAAATTATTTTCAAAAAATGTATTTCAATTTTGAATTCTACACATTGAAAAAGGTTGGGGTTAATTTTTGGTATTTTTCTAAAATACTTAAGTTTTCATGAATAGTAAAAATAGAGTTGAATTTTCGGTACATTTAATGACACCATAATGATGTAATAATTAATATAAAATGATTGTTGAATTGTGTATAGTAAAATATGATATGAGGTGTCCCAAGTGGCCAATACCATGTGAAAATACCATGGTAAAGCCCATGGTTTTTCAAAAATCACTAATGAGGTGTCCTTTGAAATTAATAAAAAACTCCATCTCTTTACTATAAATACCCACTCATTCCTTTGTTTTACTTCATTAAAAACTCATCATCCTCAAATATCTACTATTTTTAACTCCCTAGGAGTCCTACCAAGGTTTCATAAATCCCCCAAGGTCCCAACATTCTTGTTTTGGGAGTTACTCTACAAGGTAAGGGAATCTATCACCCTTCTCTTTTTCAAGCACTCTTTTTTATTTTCTTCTCTTTTTATTTTCAATTGGATTATGTTGAGATATATAATTACATATCCCTTTACTTTCCATATTATGTAATAATGATTATATACCCATTTTCTTTCATCAAAATATTTTATGAATTTAAAAGTGACGTCGTTAGGCTGCTGAATTTTCGTAAGGGATTTCTCAACTTTTCTTTTATTTCAAGTTCCTTTCTTTTATTTTATTTTTTATTTCCTCACCTAATTTCATCTAAAAGTTATGAAAACTCAAGTAAATTACATATACTATAAATTTTTTTTGATAATGGAATAATTTATCATTATCTCTCCTTTTCCCTACTTTTATACTAGAAATGAAAATACCATCTGAGAAGTGTTAATTTATCACATTCAAGGACGACGGGTTTTCAATTTCTATTACCATATTAAATTCTGGTCATGAAACCATTTTTTATGGTTGGACCAGGATATAGTATATGTATTATAACTTATTTAAGGTTATGGAACCTTTTTTATGCAAGGTTTTTATATATAAATAAAAATGAGTTCATTGAGTTTAAAAACAGCCCATTAACCCAAACGATTATCATTAAATAATTTATAAAATGATTCATATTCACTCCATGTAAACAAATGAAATTTATAAACATGTAACCTTCTGTATGTTCACTAATAACATATAACTTCAATTCTGGACAACCATCCTCATTTTACATGATTCTCTATTCATATATATAAGTATACTGATAATGAAACAAACGGACCCGAACAATGAAATTGAACCTCTTAACCCATAAAAAAGGCCATGAATGAAATTAATAAGGTTATAATAAATAAATTAAATGTATATTAGGTTTTGTAATTATTAATTAATGAACCTAAATTTTATTATTTAGGTTATTAATATCAAGTGAGGAACACCTCCGGACTTAAGGTAAGGGTTTTCTACCCCAACCTCCATTTTCATTCAGGTTACTCTTATTGTCTACTTACCTCAATTAAATTCTTATTTATTCATATGTACTCATAATATATTATTTTATAATATTCTAAATATTTTTACCAACCAAAATATTACTTTCATTTATGGGGAGTTATATGTTTTAAAAGTATCTTTCAAAAATTCTTCCCGAAATACAAGCCTGATTCAAGGAAATTTCTCAGATTCTTACATATTTTCAAGAGAACTCTATAATATGTTTTTGGAAACCATTATATTTATAAAATATATAATTTTATTATGAAAATACTATCTTACTTAACTTATGGTTTTCTACAAATATTTTTCCAAAAGAACTCTTCTTTTCAAAGTAAAAGAGTATTTATCTTAAGAATTACTCGATGATTTTATAATAGAATCTTCATCTATTTCAACACTATTGTTGATTATTATGTATTATTGGGATTAATATTTCCTGATATCATATAACATATTTAATTTAATGGTTTATGATTATTTTTTATTGTGGATTTTCTATCTTAAAACCATCCACCAATTTACTCCTAATGGTTATTGTTTATGTTTAATGTTTGGGGAAATTTATTTAAATTTCATATATTAGTTTCAATATGAATTTATATATTGTTTATGTTTATCCCCTTAAATTTGATGAATTCATTAGATTTAGTAAGTGTCAAGGGGGGCCCACTATATCCCCTCGATGCATCTATAGGTCTCATAAGACAAACTAAGGTCTTGGCACAAGGCCTTGACAAAATGATTATTTATGGTCTTGGTATGAGGAATTAATGGTATGGTTATGATGTCCAGAATTATGAATTAACTCATTATGAAAATATTATTGATATTTCATGTGGTTATTTGAGTTTTATAATACCCATAATTATGTTTTATTATGAAATTATTTATTCAGCTCTTATTATTTCCATAACATGTTCAAGTCCATTTTTAAAGGCATGTGTTTTTAAGTTATTTACCATGACTAATGTTTATATTTATGATATCTTACACTATATTTCTTACCCATACTAATAATTTTATCTCACCCCTTTCTAATGTTTCATTTTCCTAGGACATAGAGAGTTATATTATGAATGACAAGGAGAAATAACCTAGGAGTTATGGATGTTTTCAAAGGAGTTTCTATGTTGTGTTTCTTTTCATGTTGCAATGTTGAACTTATGTATGTATATTGTTTAAAAATATTCTAAACTACTATGTAATTCAGGATTCATAATCCTTATTTATATGCCAATGTAATAAAATAAGGCACATGCTCTGAGAAACTGGGGTTGGGCCCTTATAGTTGGTATCAGAGGAAGTTTAGTAGAAAACTTAGAAAATAGATTTAGAAAACACACATTAGGGAACAAATCCCTAAGATAGTCTTTGAGGATAAAAATACAATAACATCCTGGTATTCTGGTAAGGTCTAGATTATGTGGATATTTCTAGAAAATAAATCCCTGTCTGTATACTACATGTGGATGTAGTTCTGGCATAGATGTACCTAGGAGTGAAAAATATGACAAGGAGTTTCAGTTTTGACCCAAGGTAACCTAGTACATGATAGTGGGACTTACTGCACACCTATTTTGACACTCCTGAGGGATATGCTTAAGAGAATTCACATTTTCGTTACAATCCATAATAAAGGATTTAAATGTAAATTTTTTTTCAAAGAAACCATGTTTATGATTATGAGATTAGCTATGTATATAATTTCAATTTATGCTAAGTATTTTTCTATATTGAGATTATATATTATATGATTCATACCCTGATCTAGTGTATGACATTATTTATAAATGAAACTTAGTGGAAGGAATGGAAACTGCATGAATGCATGTGTCCCATATAGGGATTTCCCTCCAATGAAAGATAATGATGTTGGCTATGGAGCTGTGACTGGTGTGGATAAACTTGTAACTATACTGAGACAGCTTACTCAAGTTATGAGAAATAACCTTACCCGAATGAAGCATCTAGATTCACAATGTGGAGGAGCTATGTTTGATCACTTTATACGACAACAACCTCTAATATTCAATGGGACTACAAAACCATTTGTAGCTGAGCAGTAGATAAGTTCTCTAGAGAAGATATTTCTCTCTTTGGGATGTAACAAAAGAGATAAGGTTTCATATAAGTTTATCATCTATCAGGATATGTGGATTAGTGGTGGTCGTTAATCCGAAACACAAAGGAGGTGGAATAAATAGAAGATATGAAATGGAAGGATTTTAAGGAAATATTTGTTAGAACTGGGCATGTAGTGGAATCCCAAAACAAGTGGGTTTTAAAATTTTTCCACCGATGATCAATGTAAACTTGTCGACGTCAGTGAATAGCATCCTAATTAAATCTGAGGATCTCGCATGAAGGGTTTTAAGCACAAATATAAACCATAAAAACACCTGGTTTAATTATGAAGTTGCACACGATGTCTTCTCATCATTGACGATTGTCGCTCGATGAATCCGAATTTGAATTCCTCTAGATCATCCACAAATGCTTCATGGAATATGTGGGAGCGCCGTTCACCATAATCCAGGTGCTAGCGCAGAATTGCAACGATGCCTTTGACGCTCCAACGATCACGGCATCGCTTCGCTAGCGATGCATGAGAGAGAGCTCCATCTGAGATCCTTGGATCTAGAGAATCTCTCTCTAGATTACAGGAGAGAGGAGAGGAGAGAGAAAATTCATGAATAGTGAATAGAAATCTCCTCTCCTCTAATATTTATAGTGGTTAATTAATTACCTGGAAATACTAACCCGGCCCCTGAATACTTAAGGCACTATCAATGACATTTTATGACTACTAAACTGAGTCATAAATATTATTATCACTTACTTTTAATATATTAAAAAATATTACATGATAATAATTAAGTCATTAACTTGACTCGTCGCTCCCGTAAATATTAATTGAACCTTGAATAATTTAATATTCATCAATTAATATTTTTCATGTATTTACTTAAAAACTTGTAAATACATTTAATAAATAAATTCAATACTCATTATGCTAAACTCTAATAATATTAATTTATTTATTTCATTGGATATTTTTTAAATTTGGAGAAATCTCAGACCCCTATGGTGGGGCACACTATGTCCAAAACTTCTATTCAACTGAATATGGAAGATTCTTGAATACGCTATTGTGTGTGAACCTCTAAGACCTTATCTCGACAGTAGTGAATAATAGTCATAGACCAAGGGAGGGATCTAGCAACCCATCATGGAACCTGAAGAGATAAGAATTGTCACAGAAGCGACAACCAACCTATGAACACGCACTGTGTAATATAATCTCTTTGTATGTAATATCTCATAAAGCAGGACGCACTCTCGTGTCATCACCATTTTCCCTTTTTATTGTTTGATGATGTAACTATACAGATTTACCCTCGACTTCCATGGCCATGGTATTATAAAGGTACTACCATCCATATCAACATGGACTGAGATATATTACTTCCATAACCTGGAAGCGACAAATCCTTTCTTGACCATTCAACCAATGCCATGACACAAATGACGCACCCAACACAAACTACCTCACCATGAATTCATCACCATGGTTTTCATCTTGCCTCAAAGTACGTAATCAAGTGAAACACATTGGTAATGATATCAATTCAGGAGACCATTACACATGATCATAGATAAGAACATGCAATGACACCCGAAACATGTGGTGTTCCTATTGGCAGGTTAGTCCTCATGATCTCAATACTAGAGATCTCCAAGTGAGAACTTAATGAGAAGTATTCTTAATGATTATGAGCCCCCAACACCTGATAGTCAAACATCTACTGTGTCCAATCAGTAAGATGTATCTAGACTATAGAACATATATTTAAGATTAATTTCATAGTATCTAGAGGTTCTCATTATATCCTGGGAACTACTATAACCTTTCGATATGACAATTAATATTTGGACATTACCATTTCAATAGTGGATACAGAAAAGTATACACAGTATTGGTAAGATGACATCATGCATATATTAGTTTATACATGATATGGTAATCAAAATCACTGAATAGTTGGGTCTAGGTCACCCCCTATTTCAACAATATTCTTAGAAAAATACTTTCCTCATGAATAGCGAGAAAATATGAAAAGGAAGTTTCTGAATCTGACAAAAAAGAGGATGAGAATATTGCAAAGTATGAATATAACTTCACAACGTTATCAAGACATGCCACAGACTACATACGTAATCCATGGAGAAATATTGATCAATTATTTGATGGTTTAAAACCATTCCTCCAAAGGGCTCTAGTCTCCCAAAGTTTCTCATCATATGAAGATATAGTCTCAAGTGCTGTCAAGATGAAAAATAAATTTTCTAAGTCTTATGAATTTAAAGGAAATCAATAGAAGAAGAGGTATGCAAAAAACTTTGGAGAAGGAAATAAGGAAGTGGGGAATAAGGGAATAGTTGACCTTCTATACTGCAATAATTGTGGGAATAAACACCCTAGAACTTGCCTGAAGGGAATGAGAGTCTGTTACAAGTGTGAAGAAAAAATCCACCTATCTCGGGATTGTAAGGGGAAGAAAAAAGCTACCAATGTTCAAGGATACAATTATGAAGATACGAGACATTATGTACATGAATTTCCTAATAATTAGGGAAAAGTTCCCCAAATAATGCCAAGGGAGAAAGACCAAGCTTATGCAGTCACAACTACAGAGGTTAAAGTTCCTAACGATGTGGTGAAAAGTACATTAATCATTTCCTCAAACTTAGAAACTACTTTATTTGATTCTAGATCATCTCATTCTTTCATATCTTCCCAGTTTTCCATGAAAATTAGATATTTCCATTTTGATTTAATAAGTGAGTTGTCAGTAAAAACTCCTAAGGGAAGTATCATTGTAATAAAGTTATGCCAGGAAGTCCCCATTATGGAATATAAAAATTCTTTATCTACTGATTTTATTATCATAACCATGATTTATTTTGATATAATCCTTGGTATAGATTGGATTTCGAACCATGATGTGAAAATTTATTAAAAGAAGAAGGAGGTTACAATTTTTGAGGATGATATGGAATCCCTTATCTTTAGGGAAGAAACATCACCATCTGATTCTTATCTAGATCCACCCCTAGCAGCTCTAATGAATTCAATTATTAGGGAGGAAGGGAATGAAATAACTATGGGTGAGGGAAAAAATGTTCAAATAGAGAGAGTTCCTATTGTGCCAGAATATGTTGATGTCTTTCTAGAGGATTTACTTAGACATCCTATAGAGTGGGAAATTGAGTTTTACATTGACTTAATTCTTTATTCAAAGAATGTATCAAAGAACCCTTATAGATTGGACACTATGGAATTAGTGGAACTAAAGAAACAACTAGAGTAATTGAGTGATAAAGGATTTATTTTCCCTAGTGTTTCTCTATGGGGATCCCCTGTTCTTTTCATTATGAAGAAAGATGGATCTTTGAGGTTGTGCATTGACTATAGGGAGATCAATTATATTACAATAAAGAAAAAGTATCCCATACCTCACATTGATGATTTATTCGATCAACTTCATGGAGATTAATATTTTTTGAAGATTGACCTTCGATCTGGATATCATCAGTTGCTTGTGATGAATGAAGACATTCCAAAAAACAGCATTTCGAACTAGGTATGGGCATTACGAGTTTACAATAATTCCTTTTATACTGACTAATGAACCCTTTATTTTCATGGATCTAATGAATAGTGTTTTCAAGGAATATCCTGATGACTTTTTGGTGGTATTTGTTGATGATATCGTGGTATACTCCAAAAGCTATGAAGATCATGAAAATCACTTGTGCACTATTATGAAGACTCATAGAAGAAATGAATTATATGAGAAGTTTAGAAAGTGTGAATTTTGGATTCAATCAGTTTATTTTCTCAGCCACATTGTCTATAAGGATGGAATATCTATTAATCCTTTGAAGACCAAGGCTATTCAAGAATGGCCTACTCCAAAGAACAAAATTGAGGTACATAGTTTTATTGGTTTAGCGGGTTATTATTGGAGTTTTGTTCAGAACTTTTCCCATTTATCCAACCCAATGAACAAGATCACACATAAAGGGGTTAAGTTCATATGGAAAAAAGAATGTGAGAATTTTTTCAAAGAATTGAAGAGGAGATTAGTGAATGCTCCGATCCTAAATCTACCATCAAGGACTGATGGGTTTTTGATCCATAGTGATGCATAAATAAAAGGACTTGGTTGTGTCCTTATATAGAATAATAGATTTATTACTTATGCATCAAGGTAGTTAAAAATTAATGAATAAAACTATCTTACTCATGATGTTGATTTAGAAGTGGTAATATTTGCTCCAAATATATGGAGACATTATCTTTATGGAAAAAAATGTGAGATATATACAGATCATAAGAGTTTAAAATATATCTTATCACAGAAAGAACTCAACATGTAGTAAATGGGATGGCTCAAAATACTCAAGGATTATTATTTTTCCATACCCTACCACCCAGGAAAGGAAAGAATGGTAGTTGATGCATTGAGCTGAAAGGATCATGGAGTTCTCAACAAAATGTGGATTGACAAGGATCCTTTGTGAATGGAACTAGTGAGGATGGATATGGGAATTATCAAAGAAGGTGAAGCATCACTACTTTTTAAAATGGTTTCCCAACCATATTTATTGGAAATAATTAAAGCTTCATAGTCTGATGATGAGAATATTTAAAAGAAAATTAATTCTGTGAAATATGGGAAGTTTGATGACTTCGTATGTGAAGATAGAATTCTGAAATTTGGAAAGAGGCTATGTGTTCCCTCTATACCCGATCTGAAAAGGGATTTATTAGATGAATCTCATAGATTTAATTTCTCTATAAACCCTGATATCACTAAGATGTATAGAAATTTGAAGGAACATTTCTGGTGGGACAACATGAAGTGGGAAATTGCTGATTATATATCAATATGTTTAGTATGCCAACAAGTGAAGGCCAAACGACAACATCCTAAAGGAGTAATGAAACCTATTACTATTACTACATGGAAATGGGATGACATTACCATGGATTTTATCACTAGATTACCCAAAAATCCATGGAATAATGATGCAATATGGGTAATTGTGGATTGACTTATAAAAATCTGCACATTTCCTCACCATAAGGGAGGATTTTCCACTGAAGTGCCTAGAAATACTCTATATCAATGAATTTGCAAGACTTCATGGAGCAACTCTCTCAATTTTTTTGATCGTGATCCATGATTTACATTGAAATTCTAGAAAATTCTTCAAAAATACTTGGATAATGAGCTTCGTTTGAGTATTTCTTATCAACCTCAAACTGATGGGAAATCAGAAAGGATGATCCAAACCTTAGAGGGCATGTTGAGATCATGTTCACTTGACTTTCAAGGTATGTGGGATAAATATTTACCTTTATTGGAGTTTTAATGCAATAATAGTTTTCATTATAGTATTCAAATAGAACCATATGCGGCATTGTATGGAAAGAGATGTCGTATACCAACATGTTGGGATGAAGTTGGTGAAAGGACGCTAGTGGGAACAAAGATTTTCAAGGAAACAATAGTGAAGGTAAAGGATATTCAAGTAAATATCAAAGAAGCTCAAAGAATAAAAAAATCTATGCTGATAATCGAAGGAAAGGTTTTGGAATTTATAGTGGGAGATCATGTTTTTTTAAAACTATCTCTTTGGAAGGGTGTTATAATATTTGGAAAGAAAGGGAAATTGAGCACTTGGTTCATATGACCTTTTGAAATTCTAGAGATAATTGGAGATATTTCATATCATTTGGCTCTGCCACCTAGCCTGTCTAAAGTACACAACGTGTTCCATGTCTCATTTCTAAGAAGGTACATGCCAAACCCAACACATGTCCTCACTTCTAAAGGTATAGAATTGCAACATGAATTATTTTACTGTGAAGAGAATATTCGGATTCTAGACACTAAACAACAAGTGTTAAGGAATTATATGACTCGACTAGTAAAGATAATTTGGAATAATCATAAAATTGAAGAGGCAACATGGGAGCCTGATGATCTTATAATGAAAAACTACCCAACTCTTTTTGTGAGGTAACATTCTAGTAATTTTGAGGGTGATTTTTTTGAAGAGGGGATAATGAAACACCCCAAGATTTTGAAAATAAATTTAGTATTGAATTCATGAAAAACCGAGTCTCTAAAAAACACCACTTTGTTATAACCTATCCATTAAAACATAATTTTACAACCTCTATGATTTTAATTTTGAGAAAATGACATACACAATTTCATTTAGTAGGATATTTAGAGTCTGATGAGACAAAATTAAATTTTGATGAATAGTAACATACCCATATGAATAGTAACATACCCTTATGAATAGTAATGAATAGAAAATCAACCAAAAATTATAAACTTCACCCATGAAGGTATAAATACAATTTAGACATCTTATAAGTGAAAAATGATTATAGTATAAGTATTGGTAAATTTTTATGTCATAAATATTTTAATTACAATTTTTTGATTTATTTAATAATTTAAAATGGAAATTTGTTTTCATAAAATGTAAAAATAAATAGTAACTTTATTATCTTATGGTTATAAGATAATTTTATGGGACCTTGATTAATTTCTCAAGGTGTTATAAAATGAGTTATAGTTTTAAAGTTGTTTTTTGGAATAAATTATGATATTTTTAAAAAAATTAAATTTAAATATTTATAAAATTATTTTCAAAAAATTTATTTCATTTTTTAATTATACATGTCAAAAAATGGTGGGGGTGAATTTTTGGGATTTTTCTAAAATACTTGAATTTTCATGAATAGTAAAAATACAATTTTGAATTTTTAGTACATTTAATGACATCATAATGATGTAATAATTAATATAAAATTCTAGTCTAATTGTGTATAGTAAAATATTATATGAGGTGTCCCAAGTGGACAATACCATGGAAAAAATACCATGGTAAATCCCATGGTTTTGAAAAAACCACTAATGAGGTTTCCTTTGAAATTAATAAAAAACTCCCTCTCTTTTACTTTAAATACCCACTCATTCCTTCATTTTAATTCATTACAAACTCATAATACTAGAATATATGGTATTTTTACTTCATTAGGAGTCCTCCCAAAGTGTCCTAAATCCCTCCAAGGTTCCAACCTTCATGTTTTAGGAGTTACTCTACAAGGTAAGGGAATCTATCACCCTTCTCTTTTTCAAGCACTCTTTCAATTTTATTCTCTTTTATTTTCAATTGAATTATTTTGAGACATGTCATTACATATCCCCCTTACTATCCATATTATGTAAGAATGATGAGATACCCATTTTGGCCTGAAGGCCTTAGGTGGCCCGAAGGCCTTGAGGGGCCCGAAGACCAAACCGGTGGCCTGGAGGCCAAAAAGGGAGAATAGTTATTGTTGATACAGTATTGAACATCAACTGCAATAGTACACTCTACAGTATTGCTACAATAACTACTACAGTACTGTTTCAGTAACCCAGAAATTATCCCTCTGCTTGGTTTTTATCTCAGGTCTCTTGGATGCACTTGTTGAGTCCTCACCAATAGGGATGAGGCTCTTGTACAATAACCATGTAACCTTATTGATGTTCACTAATAACATATAACTTAAATTCTGGACAACCATTCTCATTTTACATGATTCTCCATTCATGTATATAAGTATACCGATCATGAAACAAACGGACCCGAATAATGAAATTGAACCTCTTAACTCATCAGAAAAGGCCATGAATGAACTTAATAAAGTTATAATAAATAAATTAAATGTATAGGAGGTTATGTAATTATTAATTAATGGACATAAATTTGATTATTCATGTTATTAAGATTAAGTGAGGAACACCCCCGGACTTAAGGTAAGGGTTTTCTACCCGAACCTCCATTTTCATTCGGGTTACTCTTATTGTCTACTTACCTCAATTAAATTCATATTTATTCATATTAAATCCTCATATATTATGTGATAATGTTCTATATATTTGTACCAACTATAATACTACTTTTATTTATGAGGATTTATATGTTTTAAAAGGATCTTTAAAAAAATATTCCCGAAATACAAGCCTGATTCAAGGGAATTTCTCAGATTCTTACCTATTTTCAAGAGCACTCTATAATCTGTTTTTGGAAACCATTATATTTATAAAATATCTAATTTTATTGTGAAAATACTATCTTACTTAACTTCTGGTTTTATACAAATATTTTTCTAAAAGAACTATACTTTTCAAAGTAAATGGGTATTTATCTCAAAAATTACTCGATGATTTTATAAGAGAATATTCATCTATTTCAACAATCTTGTTGATTCTTATGTATTATTGGGATTAATATTTCATGATATCATATACCATATTTAATTTAATGTTTTATGATTATTTTTTACTTTGGATATTCTATTTTGAAACCATTCACCAATTTACTCCAAATGGTTAGTGTTTATGCTTAATGTTCAGGGAAATTTATTTACATTTCATATATTAGTTTCCATATGAATGTATTTGTTGTTTATTTTTACCCCCATTCATATGAGGAATGATTTGGACATAGTATGTTTTGGGTGGGGCCCTATATAGCCCCTCGGTGCATTGGTAGGTCTCATGAGACAAACTACGGTCTTGGCACAAGACCCCGACAAAATGATTATTTATGATCTTGGCACGAGGCCTTGACGATATGTTTATGATGTCCTGCATTATGCATTCCCTCATTATAAAAATATTATTGGTATTTCTTGTGGTTATTCGACTAGTAGAATACCCATGATTATATTTTATTATGGAATTATTTATTTATCTCTTATTCCTTCAATAATGTGTTCAAGTTCATTTTTAAAGGCATGCATTTTTAAGTTATTCACCATGCCTAATGTTTATGTTTATGATATATTCTGCTGTATTGCTTAACCTTACTAAGAATCTGAGTTCACCTATTTCTTAGGTTTCATTTTCCTAGGACATGAAGATTTATATTATGAATGAAAAGAAGAAATAATATAGGAGTTATGGATGTTGTCAAAGGAGTTTCTATGTCGTATTTATTTTCATGTTGTAATGTTGAACTTATATATGTATCTTATTTCCAAAGCTGCTAAAATACTTGGTCCTTTGGGATGCATATTCCTTGTTTATATTCCAATGTAAAAAAATAAGGCACTAGCTCTGGGAAACCGGGGCTGGGTCCTTACAACTTCTACAAAAATTATAGTCCAATTATTTTGTAAATTATTTAGTTAAAATTGCCTTAAATGTGTCATAAATAAACATTTTTCTTTCCAATTTCATCACTTTTATCTTGAATTTCACTTTAATGAACTATTTATATCATCAGTGATACTACTTGATCCTGGGGCCTTTCCTGGGTTGCTGGTGAGTTTGAGAATCTCTGCAATATGATAGGGTTTGGTGACTAGTATTGTGGGTGTAAGCCATTCAAATGTGAGAGATGTCAACCCTCTAAAATATCTCCACTATCAATAGTCAACTAATGCAACATCACAAAAGTTCATACATGACAATGAAAATTATCATTAACTAACAATGATCAAAATGAATATGTATGAATGTCAAACAACACATCACTTACAAAAGAAAAAAACTATAAACCCTTAATAAAAATCCTCAAAGTAATAAATGAATGAGGCAGGGAAAAACTCATGTAGCATTCATTACCTCTAGGTGAAGGCATAAAACACTTAGAAAATTTGGCAATGTCTATGTAACTATCCATGTTCTACTCCTTTAACTAAGCGGTCTTGGTGATTTGCATGAACATAGGACAAAAACACACATGTTTTCATGCTGGAGTGATATTTCTATACAGTAAGGCTTTCCTAAGTAGTGAGTTCAATTTTTTCAATAAGTATAATACTAACAATGTGTAATGAAGTATGTTTAGAACATCTAATCACAAAAAATCATCACAACTCAGCGAGTCTATTGAAACTAAATGTACTTGTCTCTCACTAGAAATAATCTATTTCCAAATAAAAATAACAATATATATGTATAATATAACCCATGAATTAATAAAAACAATGAAGAAACCCCCTCACCCTTACACAAACCATGCCTTGACAGTGCTACTTTCATGAAAACAATGCTTAACTACATTGAAGATATCATATTATTACAACCAAATCCATCCACAATGTACAATAGGCCACATCGTAATTAATTGTGAATCATAATGTAATATTCATAATAGGATAAATGAGGAATATTAATGTTATAAGATTTAGGAATCTTCTATGAATGATTATCAATAATAAGAATTTCATAAATATGAAATGTATGCAAGATTTGAATTGGTGGAGATGTTATAATGAGATGTAACCACAATCCATTTACTCATACATTATAAACGTATATGTAAATGCTTGGGAATGCTTGAGAGTATCCCAGGGCCTATATAAGGAAGAAATGTTAATTGAGATGGTTTATCCATGCTTACCTAAACCATCCGCTCAATCTTCTAAAGTTATCTTCCTCCTCCCTTTTCCACCTGAGAAACTAGCATAATGTGGAAGAAATTAGGGTTATGCCCAAATTGTCTGGTGATTCTATTCAGATTGTGGATACATTAAGGTTTCATATGAATCTAATAACACATATTAGACATAGAATAATAAATTAGAAACCAAATATATGGATATATAATGCAAGAAATATGAAACTTCATATAAAACCAGAAATGAAGAGCTGCTATAAATAAGCATATCGTACACTGAACAAAATATTAAACATATTCAATATCCATCACATGTGTCATGATCCCCTCCCACCAAGGATTCCACAATGAAGTAAGTGAGATAATGACCCCTGAGTCCTGACTCAAGTAGGCCCCAGGTTGGCGACTACCACTGAGGGTGTGAAAATCTCACAAATGGGAGACATTACCCTATATAATATAAAAAAAATATTGGGAGATAGGATAAACAAACACTAAGAAACTTCATCAGATAAAATAAAGATACACCAAAAATCATCCCACAATGCATGATTTAAGTAAAATTGATACATGTAAAAGTCTCCAATATATACCAAAAAGATAAGTCTATGGAAGTGACTCAACAACGACTCTAAAAGAAATGTCCAGCATGGTTCCTGAGGTGCTCCTAGAAACCTAAAAAACAATTTATATACATAGGGTGGGGATAACATGTATACTCAGTAGGGACATAACCAAGGTCTCAAGTTAACATTGTAAAAGAGCATGCTAATGCTCTAGTGAACAAAAAAAAAACCAATAAGTAATTAAATAGGTCATCTAGCTAATCCTTATCCTCACAATGACTCTCTCAAAAAATCATGCATCCAATATAATAATACAACATCGAGATCATAACAAAGCAATGAACCCCATTACCACTTCCCCATTGATTTTCCTCTCTCACACCTCAATGTCAAATGTTCGGTTCTCTCATCTCCTCCATACATATCACATCACATCACATCACATCACGTCACATGACATCACATGACATCACCTCACCTCACATCACATCACCTCACATCACATCACCTCACCTCACATCACATCACATCACATCACATCACATCACATCACCTCACATCACATCACATCACATCACATCACATCACATCACATCACATCACATCACATCACATCACATCACATCACATCACATCACATCGCATCACATCACATCACATCACATCACATCGCATCGCATCGCATCACATCACATCACATCGCATCGCATCGCATCGCATCGCATCGCATCACATCGCATCCCATCACATCGCATCGCATCCCATCCCATCACATCGCATCACATCCCATCGCATCCCATCAAATCCCATCACATCACATCACATCACATCACATCACATCACATCACATCACATCACATCACATCACATCACATCACATCACATCACATCACATCACATCACATCACATCACATCACATCACATCACATCACATCACATCACATCACATCACATCACATCACATCACATCACATCACATCACATCACATCACATCACATCACATCACATCACATCACATCACATCACATCACATCACATCACATCACACCTTTCATGAAGACACTTGTTCCATATCTAATGTGTGTAGGGATGCATCCCTAACCACTCAACCCTCAAAAGGTCTAGTATCCGGTGCTAGAATCAGGCATAATCACATCACATCTCGCCCATAAACACCTGAACCCACACATCAATTCTCATCAAATACATAACAACCACATCTCGCCCAAAGAAACCTAGTACATCCTTGTACATCTCGCCCACCAACACCTAGGATATCAATGATGAAGGAAGTGTTGGGAAGAGGGGGTAGCCACCAATTCATATCACCACTGACCTGGATGTTGGGAAAAACATCTGGAACCCAAAACCTCTGAGCATTGGTAAGGTTATCCAACTCGGGTAGGGTTCATATAAAAATAGGATAAATGTATATGATATATAGATTTCACACAATACCCAAATTATGGTTTCACAACCACTTCACCAGAGCACATCACATCATTACTATCATATCAAACACCAATCTTCAAAATAATTTTCACCACTATATGCCACACATCACACAACCGTAACAAAATCCACACTACATTTCCACTTTCTGTTATATGTTTCACCAATTTCTCGATAAATCAAGTCCCCACTAACTTTCATTACTAATAAACTTCATTCACATTTACACAACTCATTTATTTATTCAATTCCTTTAGACAATTATCACATATCAATTCCAACCCATTCATATTAAATTTTCATGTTATAATTATTCCTTGGTTAATCAAGAAACTAACACAACCAAACCGCCCAATGACTATCCCAACACACATCAACCATCCCCATAGCACCTCACATCTTCCTTCATCGCTACGCCACATCAAACAAGCCATCTCACCATGACAACCACACATCGCACATCCCAACCACATCTCCAAGAAAAACCACCACAAAAAACAACCACACATCACCACCACACATCATCATCACTACACACCACATCCACTGCACACCACATCCATTGTGAACCAAAACTACTATGCACGGCATCCATTGTGAACCATAATCATTGTGCATCACATCCACTGTTCACCACAATCATTGTGTGCCACATCCACTTCACACCACATCGTATAACTTACCACATCACATCTGTGGAAACCAACACACATTGCATCACAACCCTTCACACTACAAAGTCCATCTAGTCATCACCACTACCCTATAATATCTCAAACCATGCAGAGAAACACAATAAGAACAAGAACATACAACAAAGCACACCCCAAATTCCACAATTAATTAAAGGGATTTCATTTCATTAATTATATATTTAGAAGGGTTACTATCATACAAACTAGGTTTCCATGGGAAACCAATTTATTATCCAAATATACATTCATTAAACTTTTATTTAGGATGTGATCATGTAATAACACAATAAAGATCTCCATGAATATAATCTATACTAAAAAAGGCTCCCAACAACAGTTATTTTCAGCAAGGCATAAACATATCAGAAACAACACCAAAGTAGTCAAAACATATGATATCTCCCCATACCCATCAATTTCAGTTATGAAAATTAATTACATTTATTATGCTGACCCTTAATATCCACCCAAAGAAAATAAAAAACATGAAAATCCCACACATAGCACATAAAAAGGTGAGATCGAGGATCCCATACCTTGAAGAAGCTTTATGATCTCATTGCACACCACAGGGAGAAGAAGAAACGAATCGCAAATCTCAACCACATAAGGGAAACAAAAAATAAACTGTGGATCGCCAATAAGAAATCATTTTAACCCAATGACCAAGGAGAGGTAAGATGAGTTGGAAAGTTTCCTAAAATCACATAGGGTTCACCCTAAAAATGAGAGAGCCATAGAAGAATGATTGAAAAGTAGGCTAAACAAGGGTTATAAACAACCCCCAACTCACCCAACATATGACATAAACCACACTCTTACGGTGTAAAAACATACATCATAAAACCAAACATTAGGAAATAAAACCCTTAAAACCTCAACTTCCATTGAAAACCATGGAATATTGGGATTAATTAAACTTACATCATAAAACCCATCCTTATGGTGTAAACCCTTTTCATTCTCTGCACATCATCCACATACAAGTCAAAAAAACATCAACTACACAATCAAAAAATTACAATCTTATGGTGTAAAATACTCTTTTATGCCATAAAAATCCTATTATATCTCCAACCTTTACCGAAACTCCTCTAACCTCCTATGAGCACTCTCCCCAAAAACAACGAAGTAACAGGTTGGGAAGGCATGAACTATTATAGAATGGGTTTGATAAAGATCACAAAAGTGGGAAAAAAGCTTCCCACCTCTATGGTGTATCCATGGGCTTCGCTGAATCATCTGATATTTGGATATGATAATTATTCCATTCATGACATGATATAATTTCATATGAAAATAAGGAAAAAATATGAGATCTATGGGTCTTAGGGAGTTTGGTCCAAGGTTACATGGAAGCACTCACACACCTCCATCACAATACAATATTTTAAACAAGAAATCAAGGATGATACTTGATCATACTCTCATTTATTCATGCATTGAAACACATGATTAATTACCATGGTCAATTCATGAATGCATCATATGCATATAGTCCCTAGAATTATATCTCATATGAGGGATCTTAATGATAGCTTAGGTGGAAGACCACTCATATACATGATACATGCATGAAATATTATTTCATACAAGCTGTAAAAATAAAATCAATAACATGTAAATATTATTTTCATGATGATTATCAACATTCCAAAAAATATATCCATTTTTATCATATACAAATAGATTAAGGGAATACCATCTCCTTAAATCTCCCACTTTAATTAAATCTTAAAAGACTATGTGCTATTTTACTATATATTATATCATATACAATAACTTTTGAAACCATATCCAAATCTCCTTTTAGATATCTTCGAAAACACTTTTTAAAACCGTCACTAATTTCACTTTGTATTACATCATATATAATACCTTGTGAATACCCATTTAAAACACTTTTTTTAACTCTAAAACACTTTTAGACTATCTCTATGAGTTAAAATCATTCCCCATTTATTCAACCATAAAGTGTGACCCCACATGCCATTAAAACATTGAGAACAAATATGAATCTTTAGATCCTTATATACAACACAATAGTGGACAATATAAAAGAGGCAATGTTACTCAATCTATAAAGGGATATAGAATGATCTCCATAAAAAACACACATCTCTATACTTGTGTACACCTGTCCACATCATATACAGATTTGAATTCTCATATTTTTCATTTTTTGAGGCATCGAGTGGCCATGAGAATTGGAACATGTCAATCCCATATAGTGGACACATTTTTTATTGTTTCTTAGAGTGTACACTAATATGATCTATGAATATATCACATGTCATTCATCTTTATGGATAAACACAACATATTTTTTCTTATCTAGATAGATATATAATATCTAGGTGTGTCCGTACACCAATACAACCTATCTCAATCGATGGTCCATATGTCATCTAATAATATGGGAGGGAAAATCTCATCGTAGTTAATCTTTAACTGAAAACATGATTAATAACTTACCCCCCATATTAGCTAAGTCAATATGTATACTTGCATAAGTAGGGTATCAAATTATAAAGGTTCTCTAGCTAGGTATCTCTCAAATCTCGAGTAGTATAGACTCAAATATAATACATGCACCCCTAGTATGTCAAATACTGCTATAGGAAACTACATGTGGAATACCTAGTAAGTCATCCAAAACAGACAAAGAATCATATTCTCTGTTTTGTGTCTCATGTGCATATTCTATATCTCTATAAATGAATCATACTTATGCTAACCTTAACATTTTTATAACCTAAAATGCTCCATGATGATAATCAAGTAGGGATAAACTCAAAGTCATGATTTGAGAGGTCAATTATCATTTCATTTCAAGAAATGTATATATATACATATATATACATATATATATTTATGCATCCAACATGAAATAATGATAAAATAGAGGTTTACTTTAATATGGTATATTTTAATATTCTTAATCTCTTTAAGAATATTTAACAAAACCAACATAAGCAATGATTTATCATATCATATATAATAAACTGCCATACCAGCCTTATGTTTTCTATACTTTCTATGTTTTTATAATGAATTAAATCATGTGTAATACATGTCACATCTCTACATGACCATTTTATAGATCTATCCTACTAAACTCTATTGAGAAACATCTATGAAGTAAGAAAATTTAAATATTGGTGAGATTTAGGAATAATATTCTTAAATATTCAACTTCTTGAACATATTCAAAATTCTTAACTTCACAACATCAAATTTTATGATATAAATTTCTCTTTTCTACTTAGAACTCTTTCTAAGTTCATCATCATAATCCTTGGAACCCTATTCCATCAAAATTTTTCCTTGAAATAATTTAACTACTTACATTATTATTTAATAATAAATCCTAAATCTCTTAGGATATTAAGTAAAATTCACTTTAAAATTAGATTGGTTTAATTATTTATTTGTTAAATTTTAACTTATTCCAAACATACTCCCACTAGCCTCTTAGACTTTATATTCTCTTTATAATATCTTGTTAAAATACACAAACCCTTTCTTATTGAGAAATAACATTTATTTTATTTCAATAGGGATATTAAATAAATAACATATTTTTTTCATATCATATATGGTATTCTATGTGTTTTGGAATCTTTACTGTAACACCCCCAAATGATAAAGGGTTATATGAATAAATGATATGACTCATGTCAACAAGGTGCACCTTTCTTTTCGGAAGCCTACCTGATTAGAACTCCACTGTTAAGCGCGCTTGGCCTATAGTAGTGGTCAGGATGGGTGACCTTCTGGGAAGTTTCCCAGGGTGTGTCTGAGTGAGGACAAAGCACACTAGAAAGAACATGTGTTGGCCTATGGAAAAAATAATTAGTAAAATGACCCGTTCGGGAGCGTGGGTGGACCCTGGGGTGGGCCCCATGTGTCTGCGAGGCAACAGGTGGTACCTGGTAGGCCAGGACCCGACGACCATATTAAGTCGGGGTGTCTGTGCTGTCGTCAGGGCCCAGTTGTAACATTTGGTATCAAAGGAGGAACCCAGCCTTAAGTGTGTGGTGCACTGCCTGGGTTGAGATATAGGTCCCACAAGGAGGATGTTGTGCTTTAAACGGGGGGGGGGGGGGGGTGATTTTAACACCCCCAAAGGATAAAGGGTTATATGAATAAATGATATGACTTATGTCAACAAGGTGCACCTTTCTTTTCAGGAGCCTATCTGATTAGAACTCCATTGTTAAGCACGCTTGGCCTGGAGTAATGGTCAGAATAGGTAACCTTCTGGGAAGTTTCCAAGGGTGTGTGTGAGTGAGGAAAAAGCACACTAGAAAGGACATGTGTTGGCCTATGGGGAAAATCATTAGTCAGATGACCCATTCAGGTGCGTGGGTGGACCCTGGGGTGGGCCCAATGTGTCTGCGGGGCAACAGGTGGTACCTGGTAGGCCCGGACCCAATGACCATGTTAAGGTGGGGTGTATGTGCTGTCACTGGGGCCCAGTTGTAACATTTGGTTGTAACATCACGTTACATTTTAAGGTACTTTTTGACGTTTCTAAGTACCTCTGATTGGGAGTAGTGACTTGGGGGTGCGTTTGGGTGAACTTTTTAGTAAAATAAAAGGGAAAAGGCTTGTGCACGGTTTGCGCAGGGTTCGAAAAACCGTGCAACCAAACCATGCCAACCAAGCAGAACTGGAGAGAGAGGTACGCATGGTGTGAGAATGGTTTGATAAACCATGCGACCAAACCGTGCGGGCCAAGCATCTCTGGAAAGTGAGGGCCACAAGATGTGGTCATGGTTTGATAAACCATGTGCCTATGCCCAGGTAAACCGTGCACATAGTTTTTAATTCCAAATATTTCTTTTAAAACCACCTGAACCCCTGAGACTTCCATATTTTTGACCTTGGCTCAGGCTTAACCATATTTAGGTCTTTCCAAAGCTTCCTAGAGAGATTCCAAGGCGATATGAATATCTTGCTTCAATATTGAAGGCTCGGATTGAAGATCCACTCTCCTCCCAGTAAGTGGATTTCATTCCGTTGAGTTTCTCGTTTATTCCTCTATCTTTCCTTGATCTTTTCATGTGATATTTCTTTTGTTTCCATGTATATATACCTACGAGTTGAGGTATAGATCTAGGATTGTGAATCTAGATCTAGATTTTCAAGATCTTGATTCCTTTGATATTAATTTTGGTTTTAATGATTTAGATCCAGTTTTTGATCGACATCATTGTGCCGCTCGGTTTTTGGGGTTTCTCGTTGGGCTAACTTCCGTCAATAAATCGAGGTAGGTGGTTCCACCCTGTCTTTCCAAATTAATCATCCTTGTATTTCTTGGTTTATTTCAATGGTTGATTTAAATTCAATTGTTCAAGTTTATTTCTATTAAATTGATTAAAACTCGATTCAATTGAATTGAGATATTTGAAATGGTTTTGGCATGAATATTTGGAAAACCCCAATTCCATTGAATTGGGTGTGTTTATGGAAATTGTCCAATTTAAATTGTTTAATTTAATTAGTGGATTTGATGGAAATGATTTCAATTAAATTGTTGAATTTAATTGTGGAAATGAATTTGTGAAATGATGGAATTGGTTTTGAATGGATTTTCAAATTGGTGAAATGGATTAAAATGATTTGATAGAAACCCATTGGTTTTATCTTGTGAAAAAGGCATGTTTTGAATAAAACCTGTTTTGGGTTTAAATGAAATGAGATTGGCACTTTTGAAATGGAAGAATTGGAATGATCGTATTTTAAGCATTCTTAAAATAGTTCACCCATCATGTAAGAGCACATGCAAGTCTTAGGTAGTTAGCGAGTTATTTGGATACACTCTACGCTACGAAAACATTCTAAAACATACTTGCGGCGGGTCACATCCCCGACGGGTTGGTGACGAGTCTCCTTTGGCCAGTTTCGTAGGGACGTGTGTATACACATTTTGCTGAGTTCACATAGAGAGTGCGAAATCCTATAGCTGGTTAATACTATCGTACCTTTTGGAAGATGACCATGTTGCTCGCTTGTTTATTTATATATGAGATATAAATGTATTCCAATGATTTTGAACTGCTTAAATGCCTGCTGAAATTACATAAACTATTTTATGTAACTGATTTTATTTAAGCCATTGTTTTAGAAATACTCCATCATTGTAAAGCCTTTCTTGATAAAATTTACATCATTTGAAAATGGATAGAATGATTTGTTAAAATGTTTTTTTGAATTTCCAAACCTATTTATTTGAAAATTGAAAGCTTTTCTTTGGATAATTTATATTTGGCAACTGTTATGGAATATTTGGTGGTATCCTATTGGGCTTAGGCTCACAACCTACTTTTTTCTTTGGGTGTTTATAGATTTTCTTCTTCCAGGATCGAGCAAAGGGAAGGGACCTCTTGGAGGTGGATCCAGATGTTGATATCTAGAAATGGTGAGTTGTGTCCTTTGGGACCTTGGGACTGTTTTCCCAGTTTTTTTACTCGGGTTGTAGTACTTTGGCATTTCATGCCTCTTTGTAATCTGGTACACTACTCCCAGTGGAGTTTCTTTGTTATGCATACTATTTGTTTTACTCTTGATTCCGTATTCTTTTGGAAAAATCGTTCCCACTTGTATGTTGTATGATGCTAGGTGCTAGTAGCCGACCCGTGGGGATCGGGAACGCCCTTCGGTCTAGGTTAGGGCCGGCTTGGTTATCAGGTTACCAGGGTACCCAGGATGGTTCGTGAAAAAGTGGTATCAAAGGGAAGGTTAAGCATCTTGCCTTGATGACAGTATGCATTTGAGTTTTCTTGTTGGGACTTAGGAGGTAGTTGTGATTAAGTGCCTGGCCAACTCTCACCACAATGAAGCTTAAGTCACCAGGGGTGGTTAGGGAAAGGCGACTTGTGGATTAGTTCCAGTCTTTTCCCCCTTTTGATTTGGATAGAGTGAAATTAAAATCTTGTTATCCCTCCTATTAAGAGTAGTTTTTCTTGTTGCTCAGGTTGAGTGTTAATCTAATTTCTTCTTTATTGTCTACTGATGTTGGGTAGAATCATTCCTCCGAGAAGACGTGGAGCTCGGATCCAAAAAGAGGCTACTGCTGAACCTCAACAAGCGAGTCCTATTGTGGATCCGTGTCTGGTTGAGGTGATTGTTCGCACTGTCCAAGATCTAGGACATGCACCACCTCAAGTTCTTGTTCAGACTCTATCTATATATCCTCATAGTTATATTCTCCGAAGTCGTTCCCAAGAGTTCCTATGCCAGAAGCCACCAGTTTTCAAAGGCTACACTGACCCTCAACATGTTGAGGAATGGTTGAGTAAGATTGAATGTCTGTTTGGGTTCTTGGAGACACCTGATCTGATCAAGGTGAAGTGTTCCACCTTCATGTTGGAAGGACCAAGTAGGAGATGGTGCGACACAATGGTGACGGCTAGGAAACATGAGGGTTTGGAGTGGAAATACTTTAGGGTTCTTTTCACTAACTAGTTATATCCAAAATCAATGGTGTTGGCCAAGGTTGTGGAGTTTTTCAAGCTTGAGCAGGCCAACTAAACCGTGACTGAGTACTCAAATCATTTTTCTGAGTTGGTACAGTTTTCTACTGAGATTTTATCTAATGAGAGGATGAAGGCTCGATGATTCGAGGTGGGACTTCTATCAGATATCCATTCTCAAGTTTTCATACTAAATCTACCCACTTATGCTGATGTGCTGGATAGGGCGATGATGGTTGAGATGGACTTGGTAGGAAAGTCAGGGTTGAAGGAGGTTCTTTTCCCTCCTAGTGGCAATGTGGGTTCCTTTAAAGGAAAATAGAAGCGTAACTTTTCTCATGGTGGTTCTCGATAGAAGAGTCATTCCAGACCTCCGATAGCACTAGGAGGGGCTTATTTGACTTGCTATCAGTGTGGAAAGCTAGGACATTATAAGAGAGTTTTCACTAAGTCACCCAAGAACTATAGATCTTATGGACGTTTAGGGAACTTGTAGATATTTTGCCATCACTTCTCTACTCCACATGGTGGAACAAGATCATCAGCACCTCCAGAAACTGTGGGGCAATCAAATGCTTCACGTGAAAAAGGGTTCCAGCCACAGGCATCTGAAATGAAGCTTCTTCACGCAGTGGAAGAGTCACCAGAGTTAGCTAATACAGGTCCTGCAACTGTGAGAGGTACCATTATGATAGCTTCATCTTTAGTGACAACTCCTTTTGATACTGGTGCATCTCACTCTTTTATTTCAACCCATATTTTTAATCTTCTTAATCTACCTATGGAGATTTTATCTTGTGTAATGGATATTACTACACCTCTTGGTACAATGAGAGAGAAGGGTCTTCGTAGTCCTGCTTGTGTATTCCCTCTATCAGATGTTGATCATGCTTGGAGTTTCTTAGTTCTCGACATGAAATATTTTGATGACATATTTGGGATGGATTGGATCATTTTCAATAAAGCCTGGATCGATTGTTATCTTCAACGGGTTTACCTTACTACACCCAGCGGTGTGCCTCTTGTTTTTCAAGGAGAATGGGACCCAAGGTCAAGCAGAGCCGGGCCCTCTTATCTGGAGTTGGGGAAAGTTATATCAGTGTTTGCCTTTGATCTGGAGAGAGATTCAATGTGTGGTGATATTCCTCTAGTCGTCGCTGAGTTCTCCGACGTGTTTCCTTCGGACTTCTCTGGTTTTCCACTAGTGAGAGAGGTTGATTTCTCTATTGACTTAATACCTGTAACTCAACCAGTTTCTATTACCTCTTACCGAATGGCTCCAGAAGAACTAAAAGAACTGAAGTCTCAGTTAGACGATCTTCTTGAGAAAGGTTTTATACGCTGGAGTGTGTCACCTTGGGCAACACCTGTTCTCTTCACCAAAAAGGATGATGGTTCTCTTCACTTATGTGTTGATTATTGAAAGCTCAATCGAGTTATGATAAAGAACAAATATTCGTTACCACATATTGATGATTTGTTTGATCAATTGAAAGGGGAAAAGTGGTTTTCAAAAATTGATCTTTGATCTGGTTACCATCAGTTTAGGATAAAGGAATCTGACATTCATAAGACCGCTTTTTGGAGTAGGTATGGCCATTATGACTACCTTGTTATTACCTTCGGCCTAACAAATGCTCCTGCAGTTTTCATGGATTTTATGAACAAGGTTTTTTGTGAGTATCTAGATACTTTCACGGTAGTCTTTGTGGATGACATTATTGTCTACTCCATGTTTGAGGAGGATCATGTGCATCATCTGAGAACAGTTCTGAGTCTTTTAAGGAATCACCTACTTTATTCCAAGTTTTCAAAGTGTGATTTTTGGATTCAATAAGTGAAATTATTGGTACATGTCATGTCAGAACAAGGTATATCAGTTGATCCTAAAAAGGTGAAAGCTTTTATGACTTGGGAACAACCACAATTTTTTTTCAAAATTCGGATATTCTTGGGCTTAGCAGGATATTATCACTAGTTTTTTAAAGACTTCTCAGAGTTAGCTTCTCCAATGACTGATCTGAATCAAAAGGGAGTGATGTTTTTCTAGAATGATATATTTCAGAGTTCTTTTGTTGAGATTAAGTGTCTCTTAACTACTACATCGATGTTAACTCTTCCTGAGGCTGAAATAGGTTATGTGGTCTTCTGTGATGCATCGAGTTTAGGTTTGGGATGTGTACTCATGTAGTGTAATCATGTTGTTGCCTATGGGTATCGTCATCTTAAGTCTCATGAGAAGAACTATCCTACCCATGACCTTGAAATTATAGTTGTAATGAACACACTTAAGTGCTGGAGACATTACCTTTATGGATAAAGGTTCACTGTGTATTTATACCACAAGATCTTGAGTTATATCTTCTATCAGAAATATTTGAATCTTCTCCAAAGGCGTTGGGTGGAGTACCTGCAATCTTTCGACTTTGACATTTCCTATACCCTAGGAAAAGAGAATGTAGTTGAAGATGCGTTAGGCAAGAAAATTCCATCTCAGGATGTGAAAGAATATTCAGAAGAGTGGAGTTTGATGGCTCTTTTTGCTCAGTTAAATATTGGAGTTTAGTTGAAGGGAAATGTAGTTTCTTTAGCCATTGTCCAGTTGACATCTTCTCTCCTCGAGTTAATTCTTCAAGAACAAAAACTGGATGATGAATTCTGTACCATTAGGGACTCTCTTTATGCTGAAGAGACCGACACTCTGTGGTCGTTATCCAAAGAGGGTGTTCTATGTTATCAAAACCGTTACGTTGTGCCGTTAGCGGAAAGGAAGGATGTGATGGGGGGTTTCCATAAATCTTAGGGGGCGTTACACCCAGAAACCACGAAGATGGTCTATGACATGCCACGACAGTTCTGGTGGCCAGTTATGAGATAAGAAATTGCTGATTTTGTATCTCATTTCTGTACATGCCAGCAGGTGAAAGCCGAGCACCAGAAACCTTCGGGTTTACTTCAACCACTTACAGTCCCTACATGAAAGTGGGAAGAAATCTCTATGGACTTTGTGGTTGGGTTACCTCAAACTCAGAGGAAGAAGAACGCGATATGGGTTGTGATCAACATGCTTACCAAGTCGGCTCACTTTATACCTATTCAAGATACAACCAAAGTTGAGGAGTTGGGAAATATCGATGTGAAAGAAATTGTTCATTTTCATGGAGTTCCATCTGCTATAGTCTCTGATAGGGATCCTAGGTTTACTTCTCTCTTTTCGAGAGGCCTTCAGGAGGCACTGGGATCTCAAGTCCATTTGAGCACGACCTACCATCCATAGTCAGATGGCCAGACAGAGAGAGATTTTCAGATCCTTGAGGTTATTCTCTGCGCTTGTTTTCTTGACTTTGGTGGGTCTTGGGATGATCATCTGAGACTATTTGAGTTTTCTTATAACAACAGTTATCAATCTGCGATCAAAATGGCTCCTTTTGAGGCTTTTTATGGTCGTCCTTGAAAATATCCTTTATGTTGGTTGGATATTGGTGAAATATCTTTGGTAGGACCGAGTTTGGTCCAAGAGACGACAGCTAAGATCCGGTTGATTCATTAGAGAATGTTGACAACACAGAGTCGGTACAAGTCTTACGCTGATCGTCACCGTAGACCTTTAGAATTCTCAGTTGGTGACCAGGTGTTCTTGAATGTTTCACCCCTATTAGGTCATCGACGGCTTGGGAGGCAAGGAAAGCTTGCTCATCATTTTGTGGGAACTTTTGAGTTTATTGGTCTTGTGGGGAAAGTTGCTTACCGTCTAGCTCTACCACCACAACTGAAGTAGATACATAAAGTCTTCCATGTATCGCAGCTGCAAAATTATCTCTCTGATCCATCTCATGTTGTGAGCTGGAGTGATCTTGAAATTGAACCAGATTTATCTGTGACTGAGGGACCAGTCAGGGTTATTGATTCTAAAACCAAGGTACTTCTTGGGAGAATGATACCTACAGTTTGTATACTTTGGAAGCTTGGTTCAGATTCTTATGAGACGTGGGAAATGGAGCCACTAATGAGAGAGCAGTGGCCTCATCTTTTTGACATGGAGGTTTCTTCATAGGCTTTCTGGGGACAAAAAGGTATTATGGTGGGGAGGTTGTAACATCATGTTACGTTTTCAGGTACTTTTTGACGTTTCTAAGTACCTCTGATTTGTATTAGTGACTTGGGGGTGCGTTTGGGTGAACTTTTTATTAAAATAAAAGGGAAAAGGCTTGTGCACGGTTTGAAAAACCGTGCGACCAAACCATGCCAACCAAGCAACACTGGATAGAGAGGTACGCATAGTGTGCACACGGTTTGAAAAACCATGCGACCAAACCGTGAAGACCAAGCATCTCTATATAGTTAGGGCCGCATGATGTGCGCACGGTTTGACAAACCATGCGCCTATGCCCAGGTAAACTGTGCGCGCGGTTTTTAATTCCGAAAATTTCTTTTAAAACCACCCAAACCCCCGAGACTTACATATTTTTGACCTCGGATTGGGATTAACTCTTTTTAGGTCTTTCCAAAGCTTCCTAAAGATATTAAAAGGTGATCCAAACATATTGCTTTGAGATTGAAGGCTTGGATTGAAGATCCGCTCTCCTCCCGGTAAGTGGATTTCATTCCATTGCATTTCTCATTTATTCCTCTATATTTCCTTGATCTTTTCATGAGAGATTTCATTTGTTTCAATGGATATATACCTATGAGTTGAGGTAGAGATCTAGGATTGTGAATCTAGATCTATTTTTGCAAGATCTTGATTCCTTTGATCTTAATTTTGGTTTTAAGGATTTAGATCCAGTTTTTGATCGACATCGTTGTGCCACTCGATTTTTGGGGTTTCTTATTGGGCTAACTCTCGTTAATAAATCGAGGTAGGTGGTTCCATACCATCTTTACAAATTGATTATCCTTGTATTGGTTGGTTTATTTCAATGGATTATTTAAATTCAATTGCTCAAGTTTCTTTCTATTAAATTGATCAAAACTCGATTCCATTGAATCAAGATATTTGAAATGGTTTTGGAATGAATATTTAGAAAACCCAAATTCCATTGAATTGGGTGTGTTTATGGAAATTGGCTGATTTAAATTGTTTAATTTAATTAGTGCATTTGATGGAAATTATTTTAATTAAATTTTTTAATTTAAATGTGGAAATGAATTTGTGAAATGATGGAATTGGTTTTGAATGGATTTTCAAATTAGTGAAATGGCTTAAAATGATTTGATAGAAACCCATTAGTTTTATCTTGTGAAAAAGGCATGTTTTGAATAAAACCTGTTTTGGTTTTAAATGAAATGAGATTTGTACTTTTGAAATGGAAGAATGGGAATGATCATATTTTAAGCATTCTTAAAATAGTTTGCCCACCATGTAAGATCACATGCAAGCCTTAGGTAGTTAGTGAGTTATTTGGATACAATCTACGCTACAAAAACATTCTAAAACATACTTGCGGCGGGTCACATCCCCGATGGGTTGTTGACGAGTCTCTTTTGGCCAGTTTTACAGGGACATGTGTATACAAATTTTTATGAGTTCACATAGAGAGTGCAGAATCCTATAGCTGGTTAATACTATCATACCTTTTGATAGATGACCATGTTGCTCGCTTGTTTATTTATATATGAGATATAAATGTATGCCAATGCTTTTGAACTACTTACATGCCTGCTAAAATTACATAAAATGTTTTATGTAATTGATTTTATTTAAGCCATTGTTTTAAAAATATTCCATCATTATAAATCCTTGCTTGATAAATTTTCCATCATTTGAAAATGTATATCATGATTGGTTAAAATGTGCTTTTGAATTGCCAAACCTATTTATTTGAAAATTGAAATCTTTTCTTTGGATAATCCATATTTGGCATCTGTTATGGAATCTTTGGTGGTATCCTACTGGGCTTAGGCTCACACCCTACTTTTTCCTTCGGGTGTTTGTAGATTTTCTTCTTCTAGGATCGAGCAAAGGGAAGGGACCTCTTGGAGGTGGATCCAGTTTTTGATATCTGGACTTGGTGAGTTGTTCCCTTTGGGACCTTGGGATGGTTTTCCCAGTTTTAGTACTTGGGTTGTAGTACTTTGGAATTTTATGCCTCTTTGTAATCTGGTACACTACTCCCAGTGGAGTTTCTTTATTATGCATAATGTTTTTTTACTCTTGCTTCTGCATTCTTGTGGAAAAATCGTTCCCACTTGTATGTTGTATGATGACAAGTGCTAGTCGCCAACCAGTGGGGATTAGGAACGCCCTTTGGGCTATGTCAGGGATGGATCGGTTATCAGGTTACCAGGGTAGTTGGGCTGGTTCGTGACATTTACCTTTTTAAAATTATATTTTATTAAAATATACCATCAATGGGTGGTGGGAAAACATTCCCACATATTTTAACAGATTCCTGGATAAAATTTTTATCCGAGATAGAACACTTTTATCCATATTTTCTTCTCAAACATGTTATATAAATTTATGAATCATAAACCACATGGACACAATTAACCATCTCATTTTTTAATAAAAACTCTATTATCAAACATTTTCTATGATCACATAAGAGAAATGAGATTATGATACACATATTTTACTTAGATTCATTTTATATTGATAAAATATTTTACATTCAAATCATAGATGTTGTAACTATTTACTTTATCTCTTGAGTATAAAAAACAATCTCAATCAATTCTTACTTTTATTTTGAACTCCTTTATATTTCAACACTTTGTAAAATATACCTTCAATATCACATACCTTTCAAAATCTAAGAATTAATTTCTATAGAATCCACACCTGACATAGACATTACATAGAGTTTCCTAAACTCATTTAGGTATATATCTTGTATAATCCAATCATATTGAATTATTACTATTCATTCCTGACAACCCTAGGTTTTAATGGCCTTAATTTACTTATTAAAGAAACATTTTTAAACTTTTCATCCTACTATTCTTCTTCCGTTTGCACTTTTAATTACTTGTATTGTCGATAAAGTACATTTGAACCTAGAAATCATATGCCTAGTTCATACATATTCCAAAAACATTGAGAATATTGGGTAAATTTTCTTTGAATTTTATTATATTTTTGGGACATTTCCATAGATGATAATAGGAAAAATTCACTAACCAAAACAAAACATTTTTAGTCTCTCCTTAAATGTAATTTATAGAATTAAAAAAATCATAACTATGTGTATCAAAAACATATTATCCCATTTTATTTAAACAACTATTGTCTACATGATATTATTAATAGCTAAATGAGACAAATATACATCTTATGATGGGTATATCGAAGCTTGAAGCTTCCAAGTTGTCAATGTGGAAACTCCTTTTCTCCATTACTTGAAAGTAAAATTCTAGATTCAATTATTTTTATCTTCTAACCTTCTGTATATTTACAAAACTTTTTAAAATGTATAATTGATATAATTTATTTTTTAGTATAATAGAATTAATTTCTATAACCAATAAATATTTAAGGAAATCTTTAGTCTCACATAGTCATAAATATATTCAATCACATTGAATATCATTTGACAACCCAATCATATTGAGTATATGATATTTACCCAATCATATTGATTACATGAGTGGATACTAAGATTCCTTTAGTCATTTTACATATAATGAATTTGAAACCTTATGTGAATCATTCTATTATTTATAAGCCTCTATATTCACTTGTTAAAAAATTTCAATAGTTGGTTACGGAGGAATGAATTGTCATGACACATAAAATTTTCCTTAAGAACTTTTCTTAGATCACCAATCTTGATTAAGAAATTTTATTAAATTATTAGTCTTGGTAGATACTTACATTATTTTTTTCCTTTTCAAGGATTAATTATAAATTTTATCTTGATGATGAATATATTATGTACAACATAATCTTTTATCAAATGAGTATCATGTATTATAATAATTGAATACGGACTTTTATTAAATGATCTCCCACTAAAATGATATCCCCCTTTTAAAATCCATCATATCCATTAGTGGTTCAAGATCCATATTTCACTAAGAAAATGGCCAGTACTTAGTGTGAAACTCATTGCTTAGTAATTTAGTTAGGGAATCTTCCCAATCATATCATATATGACCCTTGGATATTTGAGCATACAACACTTTGTCCAAACCATCATATGAATAAACCCAACTCTATTCCTATAGTATCCCAACCCTTTGGGTTTCCCAGTTAGTGTAACCCAAATATAACATCAAAAAAGATCTAATTAAAATATAATATAAGGGAACCACATTTTTTCACAAAACAACCAAAGGACCCTTTATATTATTTTCTTATAGAATATAATTCAGAGGCACCCCACTTTGGCGTGAAACTACCTAGTTGGATGATTGATGTCTTGAAAAATGACTATTTGGAAGAAATAAAAAAATTGGTATTTAAAAGGGGATTTAATATCAATATATTATAATGTGTTATTTCCTTTTATGTATGCATACTTCTGGTAATTTATTTTTAGAATCTTATTCCTTCTACCTAATAAATATATTTAAACCATATTTTTTTTGAAACTCTTTATTAAGACCACAAGTTATTGTTACCCACAAATATAATTCAAACATATTCATACATATCCAGATACATTATATTCATAAGGTACATGGACACTTCATGTAAATACATAGATTAATCCACATGAGTAAGCCCAGAGTGACTAGACAACCCCATTCAACGGACCAGATAGGGCATAAGGATCTAGGTAGGTAAGTAGGTCCCTCTACTTGACTATACTTTACTCAAGTGAGAATCACATTCATCATTACTATAAAAACTAATATGTAAAAACTATATTCAATAACTAGATTCAAGTTTATAACATTAGTTACAAACTATGGTTAAGGTAGATGAAAAACTAAATTCATTATAAATATATTCCTAGCATGTAAATACAAGTCTCTATCATAGAAGTAATTTAATATTTTAAACTAAGGTATACATCATTAATAATATAAATATTTTATAACTATGAATGAAATAGGAAATAAATTTTAAATAAATGAAAAATTAAGATATTTAAATATGAGATAAACATTTATGAACAATTCATAAATAAAATATAATTATAAAACCTTTTATAATTATCAGCTTTAACATTATAAACATTCCATAATTTTAAATATAAACATTTTATATTAATTCTAATATGAAATCTTTCACATTTATCATTATATGAAATTTCCATTTTAAATATATGAAATTTTATGAATTATAATCAATTTATAATCCAATTTTTATTATTTTAACATTTCAAATAAACTAAATATCATATAATTAATCATTATTTAAACCCTAATCATACCAATAATTCAAACAATTATTGATGTGGATTAAATAATATGAAAAAAGATCCCTTTTATTTTGAACAATTCAAAATAATTAATTATGAACAGTTCTTAATTTATATATAATTATTTTTATATTTTTACCTTCTTTCACAATTTATAAAACTTCATAAATTATGTATTATGATTTCTAAATAAACAATTTTATTTCAATATCTTAATAATTTCCATATAATTTGTTAAAAGGTATTTCAAATATTAAAATTTAATATTTGGAAATGAAATGTTTCATAAAAATTTAATTAATTAATTATAAACCATTTCTAATTAATCAATTAATTTATAAATTCCTTATAAATTAAATATTCCTAAAATAAATTTTATAATGATTTATAAACATTTTATAAATCATTAAAATTATTGAAGAATTTAAAAATAATTTTAATAACTCTTTTGTTTACCTTTATGAAAAATATGGATTCTGTGTAAGGGTATACTCATTCTACCCTTATAAAGACCCTATGCGTAGGGGTAATATGATTCTGGGGCCCTTACATATATGTAACCTAGTGATGAAATTTATGTATTCCTTTAAAATAATTCATTACCTTCACATTGGACCTTTTAAAAATATATAACCTTTACACATGTTTTAAAATACTACATAACCCTTACACAACAATGGAAATAAGGAATTTACCCTTATGGGATGTGGGAAATTACTCTTATATGGACAACTCTATTTAATGGTAAGTCCAGATGACCCTTACGCAAAAAATTTCTATGCAAGGGTAGTCCATGTGGACCCTTACATGAACCCCTTCACGTAAAGGTGTGTCACATGTTACCTTTACATGACTGCTTACATATAGGTATCACCTTTCCTACCCTAACACAATTAATTTGCATAAGGGTAATGACATGGTTACCTTTATACATCCCATATATTTAAGGCTAAACACTTTTCCAGATTAACCCCCCCCCCCAAAAAGTGAGGATATGTTTTTGGTTTTGGACAAGTATGCAAGGGCGTTGTTATTTCTCTACATGACTAATCAAAATATAAATTTATAAAAAGACTCAAACTTTGTTACTAAATAATTAAAATATAGAATGTGAAAAGACTGAGGTTGAACCCATGGGACAATTAAATTATTAATTTATGTTTTTAAAAGAAATCATTTATTTAATTGATTTTAAGAAAGAGGAAAGAATTATAAATGGATTTTGGAAAAAAATTTAAGGAAAGGAAGAATCACACTACTATAAATAGAACCATTATTAGCGCTAGAAAAGTTGATTTACAGTGCTAAAAATGCACTATTAATCTCAGTGAAGATAGGGGGTTCCTTTTATTAGTGCTAAAAAAGTGCTAATAAATGGGTCCTTTATTAGTGCTTTTTTTAGTGCTGATAAAAGACCACTTTTATCAGTGCTTTTTTAAAAAGCAATGATAAATGTTTAAAAACATTTGAAAAAATAAAAAAAATATTTCTACAATTCAGGGAGGGGCTTTAACAGCGCTTGAACCCCCCTTCAACAATGCTGCCACCACCCCAACCCGCACGCCCCAACTACCCCCCCTTTAATAGAACTAGCCCTTATTCCACCTGCACGTGTGACATGCCTCTCCTTGGATTCGAACTCGGGACCTGTTGCCTGCACACCTAAGCCTCTACCACTACACCATATTGTTTTTCTCTTCATTTATTAATATATCTATTTATATATATATATATAGTTATATTTAATTGTATATTAATATATATATATATATTAATATATATATAGTTATATATATATAGTTATATATATATATCCGTATATTAATATATATAGTTATATTTATATATTAATATATTTATTCATATATTAGTATATATTTATAGGATCAGTTTTAAATACATTTATAAAATATGTTTTTTTGTGTGTGTTTATAAATAAATAAATAAATATATACAATACACACACACAAAAACATATATATATATACATACATATATTATATTTGTATCTATAAGTATAATTATACATATTTATATATATTTAAAAATATTAAATATTAATATGTATATACATTTGTTTAGAATATATAAATAATATATATCAGTGTGTCAATATAGACGCACAAAGACATATATATATATATATACAAGTACACATTATATAGGTATATAAATATTCATATATTTTTATTTTAAATAAAATGGATATTAGTTTTTTATTTCGATAAGGTTTATATATTGAGAAATATATTTTATATGTAAATATGATTAATTTAATTATTTATAAAAAGTAATTTTTATGTGTGAATATATAAAAAATATGTATATATTGTTATATATTTGATTATAAATAACATTACATTATTAAAAATGATAATAAGCCCTAAAAACCCGAAAAATAGGTAAAACATGGAGAAACCCTCAAAACCCGTAAATATAGTCAAAAAGTTAAATAAACCCTAAAATCGGGGTAATGCCGAAAATTTTTGATCTGAGAGTTTGTTACAGTTCAGTGACTAGTCAAATAAAAGATCATCAAACAAGATTTGATATGATAGGTTCTATAGGCTGAATGGACAAACAGATCATAAGTTACAACTGTTTGAAAAAACAGTAGACATGACAAAAGTGCTAGAAACGGGGGCTTGAAAAACCTAACAAAATGCAAAGTCACTGAAACAGGCATAACTTCTGATTCGGGTGTCTGTATTAGTTCCATGACCATTCAAACTGAATCTCATAGAACAAACTACAATATAATAGGTGGAAAAGGCCAAATAGACACACAGATCGAGAGTTATTATCATTTTAAGAAAAATTTGACAGGGCACCGGACACAGAAACTGAGTTTTGGAGGCCTTCTGATGGGTTTTTGGGATTTTAGGGTCCATAAAATGATTGTAACTTTCTTAGAGTCAGCATTCTTCATATATATCTTCACTTAATTGGATTTTATATGTGTACGAGCCCAAAAGGACACCATAAGCGAAAGTTATGGCCGTTTGAAGTTGAAGTTTTTTTACAGTGGTATAACTAATATATCTTTCGTTTATTTGATATTCTCAGAGTTTCGATTAGACATGGTCCACAATCATCTCATGAGATTTGATTTTACTAGTCTCAGTGCTCAAATAGACACCCAGAGCAGAAGTTATGGCTATTTTATGGAGTTACGGGTTTCTTAGGGTTTTAAGGGCTAGGAGGGTTTCTCAATTTCAAACAATCATAACTTATACTCCGGGTGCCCGTTTAGAATATAACACATATAAAATAGATCTAAAACATATTTAAAGAATATATATTATATTTATATCAATATAAATATAATTATATATCAATATATTATTTTTTATGAATTTTTGTTTTTTGAAATATACACTTTATCAGCGCTAGAAAAAAAGCACTGATAAAGCCCCCCTTTATCAGCGCTACTAAAAAAAGTTCTAATAAAGGGGGCCCTTTAACAGTGCTAAAAAAAGCATAGATAAAGGGGGTTCCTTTATCAACACTTTTTTTAGTATTGATAAAGGCACCCCCTTTATCAGCACTTTTTTAGCGCTGTTAAAGGGTGGCGCTACAGAAACCCAGTTTTGTGGTAGTGTCAAAAGCCAACTATATTGGTTTGAAAAATAAGGTTTTGAAAGTGTTTTGGTTTTTTTACCTTTTTTAGGACCATAGAACACCCTGAGAGGGGAGGGGTGAATCAAGTTGTCAAATTTTTCTTTTTAAAGAGACAGATCTTGTTCCCCCGTTGGTAGGAACTTGTAAAATATATTTGATGGAATCATGCAGTTATGAAACATTCAAATGCAGAGAGACAACAAAATAGTTTTACTTAGTTCAACACTAAGTGCTAGTCTAAGGATCATACGTCGATAGTGTGTTGGTCATACCTAAATCCACTAAGCTTCACAAGTTATTATAGAGACTAGAAGGCCAGAAACAATCACTCTATGTTAAGAACAATGCCTTTCTAAGAATTTTGGGAATAAAAAATTTCCTCTTTTGGAATAATTTTGTCAAATCCCCCTTGATCACTACCTTGGGTGAAGTCTTACCCAATTTAATGAATTAATGGTCGATTCAGTAGATTCATCATTTAAGTCCTTTTCCCTGATTAGAACAAGAATTTTCTTACACTATAATCCAGAGTTGATGCACTTGAAGGAGTTGTTCACTTAAACCAAATTTTCAACACTAATGTTCATGAAGCTATTAAACTTTGTGAAAAAAACGTTATATTTTAAAGAAATATTAGCATTACCAAACCCACACACTTTCACTAAGCTTCCAATATTTATAAATAAACCATCCTTCACAAAGCTCATAGGATTTGCGGAACTCACAACCTTTGTGAAAATCCTAGTCTTCAAGAAACCAACTTTTCTGATATTCCATAGAATCAATTAGTACATATGAATTCTTTTCAAAATGATTAACATCATGAAGGATTATTGATTCATAAATATTTCATGTTTAGGTAGTCCTTCTCAAAATTCTAGTGATTCACCATTTTCACTAATTCTCTCTCTCATTTCAAATGAGGGGTGGCCGCTTATTTATAGAATCATCCCTTCAAGAAGATCCCAAGCACCCAGAGGCCTTTTCAAAAACCTCTTTAGCCATGTTCACGAAGATCCATTATTCATGAAGGTCCTGTGATATTTTACCCATTCTAGTACCTTCTCGTAGTTGTATAGATTCACCGTCACACCATCTCACATCTGTGAAGTTTCTCGTAGTCATGAGAGCATTATATTTCCATTACATATTTGCGATTCCCTATTCCTTCATGAAAAACCAACTCTTGCGAGACCCAACCTTCACAAAGATTAGTATTCATGAAACACATTCATTTCCTATATTTATAAATATTCAATCCTAGAAATACATATTTCATGAAGCTTGCTCCTTCCTATTTATTTTGAGCTCTAAAAATTTGGAAAACACTAAGAAATGATGACACCTTCACCAATGAATCCATATGCACCATAATATCTCTTTACATGAAAACTCCACGATCAATCCTAGTTTCTATTGACAAAAAACACAAAACACACTCTGCTTCTATTTATGAAAATCCTTGTTTCCAACACCTTTTTTGGTTTATTTTCAATGGATTAAGAAACTAAATTATTTTTTTCAGTATTGGAGTCAATTTCAGGATGAGGTAGATTCAACAGTCATGAAATCCCCTCCTTGACACTATAATTCCCCTTTTCCCATTATCATGTAATTTAGGGAATCACTAAATCAAGTTTGTAATGATTACAATTTAAAACTGATTACCTCAAATTCTCCAATGGTCATTACATAATTAGCGAAATCAGTTGTGCGATTAAAAAGTTCTATCATATTCAAATATCAATATTCATGATAAAAGGAATAGAAAGAGATTTAGATTTCACTACTGGAAAAATGATTTTTTCCAATGCTTCTATACCAACGGTTTGTAAAAACCGTTGGTATAGGTACCCTTTCCCAACGGTTTGGACAAACCATTGGGAAATCCCATTTTTGGCCACCTTTCCCAATGGTTTGGCCAAACCATTGGGAAAGGTCAGCCTATCCCAACGGTTTGGCCAAACCGTTGGGGAAGGCTGAATTTTGGACCACCTTTCCCAACGGTTTGGCCAAACCGTTGGGAAAGGGTAGCCTATCCCAACGGTTTTCCCAAACCATTGGGAAAGGTTGTCCACAAATCAACCTTCGACCAGAATACCCAAGAAAAATCTAGACCTTTCCAAACGGTTTTGCAAACCGTTGGGAAAGGTCCTTTGATTTTTTTTGGAATCTACCTACGGAGAACATTATATAAATCAAAATTTAAAATAATTAGAACAATACATATATATATTTATGAAATTATGTTAACAAAAGTCATGTTAGGTTAGTGGTTAAGTCATTACGTTATAAACTAGAGGTCCTGGGATCAAATCCCACCAGATGTTTCTTTTTTGAAATACATATACCAATGGTTTTGAGAACCGTTGGTATAGATTTTCTAATTACTTATACCAACGGTTTTCAGAACCGTTGGTATAGACCCTATACCAACGGTTTTCCCAAAACCATTGGTATAGACCTATTGTCACGGCTTACTTTCCAACGGTCCTCCAAACCGTTGGTATAGCCTATACCAACGGTTTGGGGACCTATACCAACGATTACAAACCGTTGGTATAGGGTATTTTTCCAGTAGTGTTTTATTTAAAATTAAATCAACCCTAATACATTAATGAAAATAAAGAAATAGAATCCAATGACACCTTCCCCCTTAGGATATATTACCCTAGAAAAGGGTGGGATTTATCCCCTCATTCTTTTGATGAGAAATTAAGGAGGAAGGAATAAAGAAAAATAAAAAATAAAGAAAGTGTATTGAAATATTAGTGATGACCCTACATAGCATAGATCCTCACACCAAACTTTGGTCTCTAGAATCCATCCCTAATGGCAGTGGCACAAATCTCTATTTATCAACTTCTATGGGGCTCGTGTTTCATTTAGGTCATCATAATTGTAGTCCATTATGTGTCATAGGCCCCGCCACATTTAATGGATTCCCAAGCCTTTTATTTTATTTATATCCATTTAAAAATCCATAGAAACATTCTTTACTGGGTCTGTCCAGAAACGTTCATGATGTGAAAGTTGTGTCACACTATAAAGGTTCACACTCTTATAAATTAATTCTCAACATGTATTCTCTTTATTCCTTGCATTGTTTTACATCTTACAATTCTTTCACATCATTAATTGACATTTTCCAACTTCTGAAGCTCAATTTCTCCCTAGTTATTCACTTTCGACCCCTGGAACCATACCATAGGAATCCAATGATTTGGAAGGGCATATTTAAGTGTAAATCATGTTTGATTTTGGATTATTTTTCTTGTTTCCCACAAATTATAACATCCTGTGTAGTATGAAAAATTTCATTAAAAAAATAGAAAATAATTAATCATTTATATATCAATCACTACAGGAAAATCACCACACAGAAGTGGTTTAAACCGCCGCCATATGCTTCTACGGTGGTTTCCAAAAACCACCACTAAATTGTGTGTCAGCATACAATATGTGAAAATTTCTTCAATTTGGTGGTGTTTTCTGTTAACCGTCATAGATATCAAATTTCTTAGTGGTTGGTCCTAGGTTTAGCAATGGTTTTCTCGGATAAAATGTTTTTTTTCACGACAGTTTAAAACACTGTGAAAAAGAAATTACTTTTGTCTGGGAAAACCGCTGCTAAACCCACAACCAATCGATGCGAGATGGTAATGTAAAATGAAAACTATCTTGTGTCAGTTTTAATTGTCTCTAAATTATTGTATGTATCAGTGGTTTTAGCCACTGGAAGTAGTAAGATACCCAATTATAGCGGTAGTTAAATCCACTACTAAAGGTAGATTTATAAAAAAAATGAGCTGATTCTGCAGCCCCAATACCAGTGCCCTGAAAAAAATGTGCCAATTTCACATGCACATACATCCTACATCCAAAAGAATACAAGGAAACCAAAATTTTCATAAGAAAAATCACTTTCAAATCCATAAACTTATTCAAATTTGGAAACACATAATAGAGATAAATAATGTGGTAGGGTGAAGAAATATGATATTATAGGATACCACATTGTGGTCTAAATATTTCACTGTAAGAGTTCTAAAACAAGAAATTCATTCCATGGAGATAGTTACAATTCCATTTCAACTATAAAGTCATAAGGGGAATATACTAATCAAGAAATAAATCATACTATTTCTTCCTATCAGATATTTACCAATTTGTTGGGATCCGGATTCAAGGTGTGATATATGATGAGTTCCTCCCTATAGAGAATGTGTGGGAGGACCAGGAGAAAATTCCAACTCTTTTATGGACATTTCCATGTTTGGGGAAAGAGACCAATTAAACAAGCTATGAGTAAAGGAAATCCCATTAAATAAGTAGTTGAACTACTTCCTAAAAGAGCTAGATGAAAATCTATTAGGGTGGTAGAACACATTCCCTTGTGTATTTGAATGGGTAAGGATAAAATGCACATAAATATTCTATTTAAGAGATAGTGGATGCTATAGGGATATAAAATAATGTCTAATTATCCCATGTTCAGGATTACAGGGTTAATTTTTTCGCTAATTTATACATGGATTCTTCCTGTGAGGGATGAAAACATGGGGGTGCAGTCAAGGACCATCATTAAGGTGGTGATGTCTGATATGGGGTAGCCCATCAATCTAAATGTTTTTATATTGGTGGAGTTATACAATGTGCTATATTAGATCATCCAAGGGTAGAATCTGCTCCATGTATGAAGGCCCTTTCACTTCTTATATTACTATGTCGTATCACGCATGGGGGGATATGATTATTGAGACCACATCTCTCTACCCTACACCAATTTATATCCAATAATTCGGAACATTTCCTGAAGCTTCCCACTCATGTCAGACCCTATGGATGTGCTTAAAATGGCGAGGTCAAGAGAACGAATCATGTTCCACCCATTCGCCCACCCAATAGGGATGGTGATTGAAGATAGAGTAAAATTTGATATAGAATCTACAAGTTAATACTTTATTGGAACCTTCTCTGGTTGAATATGTAATCCATACAATTCAAACTCTGGGTCAAGTGGGTGTCGGGAAATTGGGACAAGCAGTAGATCATGGATCAGAATTTAGTAAGAAGAATCCACCCATCTTTTATGGTGACAAGGAAGCCTAGGAATATAAGAAATATATTGATCATATTGAGAGGATCCTCAACTTCTTGAATACTCATAAGGAATTCATGGTGGGTTTCTCCATGTATATACTCTAAGGACCAGGTAGGAGATGGTGGGACTCCATCGTGCAAGCTAAGTTTCATGAGGAAATTACCTAGACTTCTTTCAAGAAAATATTCAACCAATAGTATTACCCTAAGGAATTGTGTTTGGAAATTATAAGTAGTTTCTAACCTTAGATAAGGGGATGTTTACCATTATGAAGTATTCCCCCCATTTTGCAGAGTTGGTGCATCTAGCACTGGAGCTAGTCACTAATGAGTAGCTAAAGGCTAAATGGTTTGAATTAGGATTGATTCCAGATATTCAATAAATATTGACTATCATGTGTATTCTGAACTTAATAGAGGTATTTTAAAAATAAGGTCTATATTAGGAAGATATATCTGAAAGACAGGTTTGGTTGGAGCTTCAGTTGGAGGGGTTGTTACCCATGGTGTATTTTTTGGCCAGAAAAGAACACGCAAGGGGGATCAGTTTCATTTAGGATTTGTTTTAGGGGATTCATAAGGGTTGCATAAAGTTTTCTTTTAACAGTGTAGAAGGTGTGTTCATACAAAGCCTAATTGTGTGGAGGATCCCAAAACTTATCATCATTGTGGATAGTTTGGTCATCTAAAGTGTTTTTGTGAATGGATATCCCAGGGAAGTAATGAAGAATCCACTTTCACCAAGGGTTCAATGGTTAATAATGATGATTCCAAGGATGGTGGGTCTAATCCTTAGGCCAAGGGGTTTTTTTATTTGGATAATACTAGATGGATTTACATGGAAGAGTATGCGATATATGAATCTGAAGAAGGTCTAACTACTGTTAAAGGTACAATGTTTATTTAATCTTGTATGGTTTTAGATTTTTTTGATACATGTGCTAATCATTCATTTATATTTTCAAAGTTATTTGACATGTTGTAATTACTTTTAGGACTTATGTCGTTCTTATTTTATCTTTCGACACATTTGGAAAAGAGGTCCAAACATGGTTTCAATTATACCACATGTTTGGAGATGATATACGACTTCAAGGTGTGGTGTGAATTTTTAGTTCTTGATGTTGACATATTAAAACTAATACTTGGAATAGATTAAATTATCAACATTAAGTCCCACATAGACTTTTATCTTCATTCGGTATAGTTTTTATCTTCCAATGGGGTCACTCATGAGTTTTAGTGTGAGTGGGATTATAGATCGTAAAGGGTGAGGCTTGTTGTTCTTTATAATTGGGTAATATCATACTAGTTGTCAAAGATTTGTCTTGATGTCAATGAACCTTGTTTGGGATGTTAACTTACTTCTATGGTGTGTGCATACACCAAAGTCTTTTAGGATGATTTTTCTGGTTTACCACCATAGTGAGAGGTTAAATTTAATATTGATTTTCTCCCTAGTATGATGTCTATTTCTATCCCATCTTATCAAATGACACCTAATGTGTTGGTGTATTCTGATCATAAGAACCTGAAATATATATTTTCTTAGAGGGATATGAACTTGTGATAGAAAGTCAAAGTGGTGTATCTTCAAAATTTTTATTCCAAAATTTCATAGACTATTAGGAAAGTGAATGTGGTTTTCGATTCATTGAGCATAAAATTATTAACACAATCCATGAAATAATCATTTTTAGAGTGGTCTCTTATGAGTTTGTTTGCTAAGATGATATTGGGAGTGGAAGAAATTGGTGGAATGGTGTTCTTGGATTTGATGAATTATGAATCATCATTTGATGAGTGGGTTTAGAAATAATAGGTGAAAAACATTGAGTTCAAATGCTTTAGTAAAATCCTTTATGGTGGGGAGACCTCGGGTGAGTGGTGTTGGTCTCCCAGTGGAGCTTTGTGCTTCTATAATAGGTTAGTTGTTCTATTTTCTTTTAGGTAAGATTTTAGGGAAAATGGACTTTTATATTGTTGGACCATACATTGTGAATCTACCTAGATGTGTCACAAAATGATATGTAAGCATTGGTGGGCATGGATGAGGTTTCCAATTGTATATTTTGTCTCATGGTGTCTCAGTTTTCAAAAAATTAAGGTGGAAAAATAGAGACCCACTAGTTTGTTTCAAACTTTACCCATTCCAATATGTAAGTGGGATGATATATCTATGGACTTCATTATTTTTTTCCACTGAATCCTAGTGGGGAGGATACGATTTGGGTGATCATTGATCAACTTAAAAAATCGAAGCTTTTCTTACTTATCAAGAAAACGATACATGTGGGGCACCTCAGATACTTGTATGTATGAGATATTGTGAGACTTCATGGGTTTCCCTTTATGATTTTTTAAATAGGGACCCAAGTTTCACATCCAGGTTTTGTATAGGTTTGTAGTAGGTGATTGGTTCCTATATAAAATTGAGTATGGATTATCATCCATAGATGGATGGATCATCAGAGAGTGTTTTCTAGGTTCTTGAGGATATGATTTAGGCTTGTGTGCTTGATTTTGGTGGATCTTGGGAAAATCATTTTCCATTGGTAAGACTTTCCTATAATAATAGTTATTAGGTTTCAATAAATATAGTTCCCTTTGAATAATTATATATATATATCCCTATAGATCTCCCTTGTGATAGGTAGAGTTGGGAGAGTGGTCCTTATTTGGGTTAAGTCTCATTCAAGAGATGATGGAAAAGCTGCAGTTGATCTAAAAGAGGTTGGTCACAACACACATCTGTCAGAAATCTGGAAAAGGTAGTCCAATCTTTTCATCTGGTCTCAGGATAGTATTGAAGTCTACAATAACTATCTAGTTTTGATCCATATATGATTCATAAATATAAATATTCATTAATACAACATTTGGATCATAAATTCCTAGTTTCATTGGAAGACTATGTTAATAATATATAAAAGGAAACATGAGAAGTCAAGAAAATGTTAGGTCATAAAAATGTTATGTGAAAACTCTGTGCCACACATGATACATATACAAACTGACTATTACAATATTTGTCCAACATGTCAACAATACCACTAATCACTGTCTGATGATGAACAAAACTCATCACCCTCTCCACCTCCATCTCTACTTCCTGCTACCACCTGTAAGAACATTATATTAAAAATTAAATATTGTTGTATATTTATATTTAAATTTTAAACCAAAAAAAGTTTTCAAAATAAATGTTTTTTTGATTTACCTTCCCACCACTAGTCGGTGCAATACCACCAGGGGTAGATCTGGTTGTCTTCTGATATAAATAAATCACCAATTTATACAAAGCAGATATCTGAGTCCTCTATTCCTGAACTATGTTTTGTAGAGAAATAATATCTCTCGGAGTATCTCAAGGTATGGAATAACTAAAACTAGGAGTAGATGTAGCTGAAATCCTCGGTGGCCTACCAAAGACCTCAGATGGTACGAGTCCCAAACCCATCCTACGCACTTGACCAGGATGCTCCTTCCCAAAAAATTTAGAAACTAGGTCATCCTGGGAGACTGAGTAGGACTGTGCAGGATTGGTATCCCATATTTATTTAATTTTTACCTATAAATAAAATATTAGTCATATTAGAAGAAATTTATATTAACATAGTGACAACTGATAATAAGTTATTATAATGAAAAATGAGTGCATACCCCAACTTCTTGGGCATGCTCATTAACAAAACTTCCATCATATTTTTTTGAACATTCAACCACACTTCAGTTTGGGATGCTGAGTGTCCTAAACTCTCTGATTGCATTAAACATATATAAATCAAAATTTAATATATCAAACATATAATATTTTCTAATAAATATTTAAACTAATGAAAAATATTACTAGAGCCGATCGACTTATAGAAAAACTTATTTAACCCGCAATGTGAGGGATGAATTTCTTAGCCTAGCATGATGCATTATTCCTTGAAAGATCCTGAAATAAATAAAATTTAATTTAATAGTAATGTATTCAATGTCATTTATTATTCATATACATGTATAAATGTAAAAATAGATTAATATAATAATATATATTTAAATACCATCTAATTCTCATCACGATGTTTGTAAACAAAAACTTTCCATTGCTCTTTGGGTACCCCATAAGGTATCTTTTCATACATCTATTGGGTGGTCAACAAAGTATCATTGGCATCACTCCACAATATCCATTTAAAGTCTATCTGGTCTAGAATCTAGCCAAGTAATCCTGTGGCGTCATCCATAGGAACCACATATGAATCAAATGGGAGAACGATCTTCTCTCTGGTCAGATTCCATACATCTGAACTTTTTATATTTTTCTCCATAGTTGCATTATTTCCATCTTTAATGAACAAAAAGTTAGTATAAAAAAGTGCAATAAATTTATTCGTATTAAATTTTTTACCTATGACAGTCACCCTATAGTATCCCAGAGAAGAACTAGAAGTGGCGTGCTGCTCCCTCACTGCTGAGGATCCTAAAGGGGGAGGCAAAGACTAAGATGATGAAGGGATAATCACAGAGGGTGTAAGAGATGATACATGGGGAGATGGTGTAGAGCGGAAAGTAGATGGTGGCTCAGATGTCGTAGGGAGGGAGACATATGGATCGTCATCTGTCAGTGTGGTCGATGAAACAGTATGACACTTCCTCCTTGACATTCCAATTTTTTAATCAAATAAAATTTAGTTAAAAACATATATTTCAATAAAATTATGCAAAAAAAATTAAAAATGATAGAATATGCATAATACTAACAAAGAAAATATACATAACAATGAGAATGAATGACTGCACAAATGAAATAAATATTTTTTAAATGAATGCATAACTATATATACAATCATTTTCCCCTTCAACCATATTAGTTTTATACTCCATTACTTCATCCACTTCATCCATCCTTTCTAGAATAATATTTTCAATATCATGATGGAAAAATAAGTTCACCTCTTTCTGTTGATGAGATTCAATGTCATAGGTCAAATATTCCACTTCATCATCCATATCATACAAATATCTTTGTTATATGTGAGAAACTTCACTCCACCCTTAATCTACAACATCATTCACATAATATACCATTTTCTATTACGATGATAATATATAAAAATCATGCAGTTCATGATCACCAACATCCATCAAGCGAGAAAAGTTCACAGAAGTAAATTGCAAGGAATCTCTTTGAACACCTTTGATAATATCGACCCAATTGCATTTGAATAAAACAACTGAAAAATTCCTATGCTATTTTAATTCAATAATATTAGTTATATTTCCATAGTATTCCAATTCAGAAAATGTAAATATAACACTATTATGTGTTTTCAAACCCTCTTCTCAATCAACTGTATGAAATCTAAAGTCATTCATGTTGTAAGAATCCAATTTTATAACCTGTTTTAGAGGACCTCGAGCAAGAAACTTCAAATATTCTGACAACTTTGCTCGATTATCAGTATTCATGATCTAAAAAAAATAAAACATTATTATATTTACAAAATATATGTGTCAACCAAATATCCATATTTATTGCAATATTTACGAACTTACACGCCGTTAAAACCATTCTACAAGCTCTTTATTAACATCTTTCATTATATCTTTCTCATTTTGAATTCGGCCTCTCATTCGTCTCTTTTTTTTATCTTCAACTCTTTAATAAATGGATTTGAAATTTCACTATTCATCAACACATATCTATGTGCCTGTAATAATTCCATTTCTATCAGTGTAATATTTGAGGTCCTCCCAACTGATTGGCCAATAGCAAGAAATATTTTTAATTTCCAATATATTTGAGATTTAGTCGATGTGTCTTCAGCACGTCCAACTTGATTAAATCTTGTCTCAATATCATCCAAGTATCTAGATCAAAAGGTAATACACTCCTCTTCCAAATAGACTTTAGCAATATAGCCTTAACATTGATCTTTATTTCTCATGTATGACTTCAAATGCCCAATATATCTGTGAAATAAAATAAAAAAACATAATTATTCATTTAATTAAGTGCCAAGAATTTTTTACTTAACTGAAAAACATATAAATATAGTACCTCTCAATTAGATACATACATAGATAATGTACAATCCCTCATAATTTATCTTCCTCAACCAAATGCATAGTTAAATGCATCATGATAGTAAAAAATGATGGAGTAAATATAATCTCTCTTGAAAAAATTGTCAATAAAAACCTCTCCTGAAGGTTTTCAAGCTCAAATGGATGTAGATATTTCTCACATAGTTTTATAAAAAATGTGCATAATTAGAGTACATCAACAATAACTTTTTAGGTAATAATGTATGCAATGCCAATGGTAGTAACTACTATAACAAAATATGTGAATCGTGACTTTTCAATACATGTAACCTATGATGCTTTAAGTCAACACACCTTGAGATGTTACTTGAATACCCATCAGATACCTTCACATGCTTTAAAATTTGAAGTAATGTATCTTTATCTCTATTTTTCATTGTAAAAATTTCCGAAGCATACTTTTCATTCTAATTTGGCTAGAGATCACGTTTTATTTTCATTACTTGTAAGTCTTTCAAATCATTGAGATGATCCTTAACCTTTCCATGCTCATTAAGTAATGTGAAGATCAAATTTTCATAAACATTCTTCTCAATATGCATCAAATTAATATTATGCCGCAAAAAATGAAATTCCCAACACGGAAGTTTTAAGAATATACTTTTTTTCTTCTATTGTTTCATTCCTATTTCACTTGACGATGCACTTAGAACTCATTTCCCACTATCATTCAAATGACGCACCTTCCTAAATTCTATTTCAACATTTCTGAGTTGTGATAATATTTCAGAATCAGTTAACAAATTTGGAGGTGGTCTACGATCAATGAAACCGTTGAATTTTGAACTATTCAGCTGAAATCTATAATATGCATCAAGAAATCTTTGATGGAACAATAAGAACCATTTTCAACTGTGAGGTATCCATTTGGGATCAAAATCAAAGTTATAAATAGGACAAGACAAACCCATGTAAGTGTTCCAACCAGATAAATTCCCAAGTCCAAGGAAGTCACTAATTGTCCACATTAGACCAACATGAATTTTGAACATTTTTTTAGAAGAAGCATCATATGTCTCAATACTGTTGCCCCATAACTCCTGTAATTATTCAATTAAAGGCTAAAAGTATACATCCATATTATTTTCAGGCATTTTTTCTAAGAATAATAATCAAAATGATAAAATATGTTTGTTGTATACACATCCACAAAGGTAGATTATAAAGGATCAAATAACTAGCCAAATGCTATAACTGGTGCTCAAAATCCCAAATGGGTTGAATACATCAGCAAAAAATCCCAATAGAACATTCCTAGGATCAACTGAGAAATCTGGATGTAATGAATCAAATGTCTTCCACAATTGTGAATCTCATGTATTTCACATTAACTCATCATTGTTATTATCTACAGAAATCCACTTCATGTGTTCGGTGGGTTTCAATGACATGAATAATCTTTGTAATCAAGGATTTAACTGAAAGTAATGAAAAACCTTTTATGGTGTGTTTATTTTATTCTTCTTCATGTTAGTATATTGATCCAAACATCTAACATCACCCATTTACTTACATCTTAAAGAAAAACATTTTTTACAATCCTATCTACTTGAATCCTCTCGCCAATAAAGCATACAATCATTGGGACACACAAGTATTTTTGTATAATTCAGACCAAGCCTATTAATTTTTTTTATATTATAAAAAGACTTGGGGAGGTTTTCTTCAGGAAATGCATCATGCAACAATTCCAATATCATGGACATTTACTTATTTGTAATTCCACATAGGCATTTGATATGGTACAACTTCAACATAAAAGAAAGTTTTGAATATTTCAAACATCCACTATACAACTCTTGATTTCCATCATCAACTAAACTATGAAATTTATTTTCCTCAGTGAATTTTTCTCTTACATTATCCTCCATAGAATCAGGAGGAGGATCCAATGATATGTTACAATATTGATCTAGTTTCCTATAGTCTCAAAAACATAAATTTTCATGTTGGTATTTTTATAACCCTCATCTTGTTGTTTTAATATATTTTGATGTTGATGTTGGTGTCTTTCAATGCTAAATGCATCATTTATAAGGTTCTCCATTTTATTTCCCATTTTCGAAGAAGTTGGGAGCTCTTTCTATAGATTGACATTTGTGCTCAACTCTTCTGTAACGTTTAATTCTCCATGCCAAATCCAACACAAATATTGATCAGGGAATTGCTTCAATATTAAATGTTCATGAAATTCATATCTCTTACACCATCTTCTAAATTTACAATTAGGACATGGACATCTTATTCTCCCTTCAACGGATCGATTGGAAATTTTAAAATCTAAGAACTCTTCCAAACCCTTAGCATACTGAGGTGTGTTCCTCGGTAATGTGATCCATCTTTTATCCATGTATATCACAACGTGCCTACAAAATATTAAAAAAAATTAAACCACATAACTATTACTAAATAGGGAAAGAGATTCATATATACTAGTTGAAAAAAATATAAATATGTTAAAGAAGGTTTTCTTATATAAACAAATATGGTAAATAATGAACCCACCCACTATAAAACCAAAGCATGCAAATTATAAATATTTATAAAAGAAGTGGATAACAAGGATCCCATCCCTATAGTTTTTTGTATGTTATTCTATAAAAACAGATGGACAAAATGATGATGACATAACTTTGATATAACTAAGGCAATGGATTGATAAATCATATAATAGTTTAATAGAAGTTAGGAATATGAAATGGAAAAAAACTCCTACCTTAAACATCACTCACTAATTTAGAAAATACATGGGGAACCAAGATGTAGAACATGCCAAGAATCATCAGGTGAAAGGATTAACAGTTGGGGTAGATGAATCCAAGGCTTATGAGTAAGATATTTGTTTTTCCAGACTCAAAGGAAACATTAAATTCCTAAGATAAATGAAATCATTTATATTAAATTTCCTAAAATAGATCCTGGAATAACACTGAAAATTATTGTTGTCAATATACCTTTTCAATTTCCATTTAATTTCGTTTTAAGTATAGAAAGTGGGATAACCTATTAAATCCATAGTTTTATGGAATTAAAACAAAATATTCAATCCCCAAAACTTATCAATATACCATTAATGTTTAGATCATAAGTATATAGTAAACATGAGCATGGAATAAATAACTTATTAAAATGTCATGGATTCATGAGAGTTGATCACATGTCATGATAGAAGGAAATGTAATCTCAAATGACCAAACATATACCATAGTGTAAGATTACAGAAACATAATATAATAAAAATGATCCATTGATCATAACATAGGCATTAAATAGTGTGACATAAAATTGTTACATAGAAATAATCATAGTAAATCATTACATAGCAGATCAGATATCACTACAAGTTTCCCCTAATACTGTGGAGTATGCATTAACAATTGATTCTCATAACATAATAGAGAAGACATCCATCCATACAACAGCCCAAAGGCCTTCCATTTTTTTATTATTTTAATAAAAACCCCCTTTTAAGGGTAAGGGGAAAAACCAACAGACTCCATGAACTTAAAGACAAAACATGAACCGAAGATCTTAGAAGATAAAACCAAACTGACACATGAAACTGCCCCTCCCCAGCGTATAATCATGATGTGGCACTCCACCATTACAGGGCTAATCAGCAAGCCAGTGTCCTGTGTCAAAGCACAGGCCTGATCCGATGGCTGACGCCATACCCTCTCATACATCCAAATCCAAAAAGCTCTACAAGATAAGTCGCCAGCTCAAAATCCTCCTTGGGGCCTGATCCATATGGTCTAGTCCGGCCTGCTTGGACCATCAACACACACCATATAAAATTAAAAAAAGTACCAAAAAACCACTGCCACAACCTACTGCCACATTCCAAAAACCATAAAACATGATTCAAAAATAATACATCAACATCCTTCTCCGAAAACGAGTACCTCCCTGCCTCCAGACATACATCAGAACACAACCAAGCTCACCAGCATCCACTGTCGCCAACAAGAAATACATCCACTTCCACGATTACCATTATCGCCACTGTCATCCCCCTCCATCGTTGCATCTCCCAAAGCTTCCCGGAAAACCCTGCCGCTCACACAATCCCAAAACCTCCACTGAGCCAACATAATCGAGCGACCTAGAAGGGATGTTGGATCTGGAAGCCAGAGAAATCGGGGGATAGAACCTCCACAACAAGACAAACTAGAATCCGCAGTGAGGAGAGAACCAAAATCCAAGCACGAAAACAAAGATTTATCACCAAAAGCATAGATCCATACTGGTAGATGACCGCTGCAAATAACACAAACCAAAACAAACCAAAATCCCTCGCCACCATCGCTCGAGGAGCCCGCAGAACCACCCAAAGAACAAAGATGAGATGCGGCTTCAACCACTGCCCGCAGCAAAATTCCTATCAACCCCAGATTCCACCACGACATAAAGGAAGTCGAGCCCACCGAATATGCAAGTCTTCGACGCCGCAAAAGCCTGATGATGGATAAAATCCACGACACTGCTAGAGTACCCGTGAATCCCCGAAACCGAAAGGCTGAAACCTAAAGCGTGGAAAAAAGCTAAAAACAAACCTCATCATCGCCACAATAGGAGACACGCCGCGATCTCCCCAAGAACTGGGAAGAAGATCCATAGACAACCAAGAACCAGATGGTGGCGATGGGGAAAACCAGTGCCTCGAAGGTGCCCCTTACGGGCTCATAACGCCTCCCCCTCCTGGAAACTAAAATCTGGGCGAGCCGCACTAGAATCGCTGAAGACCACCCGGTCACACCAGCCAAGCCAAGAGACCCTGAAGGGATGAGCAACGTTGTCGGAAGAACAGGAGAACTCCGATCCACTGCTGCCAAGCCATGAATCAGGAGATGCGAGCCTCGCTGAGTGGAAACCGTAGCTGCCGAGCCCTGCCGAGATGCCTAGCTTGAAAACCGAAAGCACGAAATCGCCCTATCCAAGCGGAACTAGGAGCATCCACCATGAACAGATCTGGCCGAAGGGGGAAGGGAAGTCGACTCGCGGAGAAACCCTAGGTGCCGCAGGATTGGGATAGATGCCGCCCCGATGATCGTTTGTCCAAAGCTTCTCTTCAGACCCATCCAGTGGAGAAGACATCATTACCTAATATCATGATATAACCTAATATCATTTATTCAATACTCAATAATCCAACTATAATTACTCATATTTACACAATTCATGGAAGACATTTAGAAATCATAAAAAAGAAGTCATACATGAAACCTAATGAATTTCATTTTCAAAATCATCTTTCAACTGATACACACCTCAAAACCCTTTGAAAACATATTAATCTCCATTCAAACAATTCATAAAACACAATTAAGAAGCACACAAAACATACTAAATTCATTTAATAATGTTAAATTATGGAATCACATACCACAAGCTTGGAAACTTCTAGAATCTTGTGGAAAACCATAACTGCACCACGAAGGGAACCTATAAATGAAATATCACACCACAACCATCAATATTGAAAATAAATAATGAAGACCATATCCAACCCATGCCATTTTAGTGTGAAAACTCTAAAATGGAACAATGATTCTACTCCAACCAGGCACCATTTCCAATGATATTTTGAAGTGAAACCACTGTAACACGCTATATTTGACACACCTCTGTTCATGCGCTATCTACTTTTCAAGATTTAGCACAAAATATGGTGCTGATTGGAGCTCCTTCCAATTGTTGCAATATTTTAGAGTAATGGCTACTACAATTTAACACTGCTCATTTGAATTGATCTAATATTCAACCAAACCAACCCAAAATCATACCAAAACTACACCACAAAGGTATATAGACCCGAGTAGAGGGGCGGAGAAGGTAATAACTGGTAGTGATGGGTCGAGAGGTGCAGTGAGAGGTGGAGAGATGCGTTGATGGCTTCAGGGGGGGTCACTGGGGTCATGATGGTGTTGTGGGGTCGTTGGAGTCGCGCGGGTCGCTGGGGTCGTGGGGGTCGCCGGGGTTATGGGGGTCGCCGGGGTCACACTTAGGGTTTCAGGGGATCGGGGGGGGGGGGGGGTCGGTGGGTCGGGGTGTTTGGGGAGTTATGAGAGTCAGGGGGAGTGGTAGAAGGGTCCTGAATGTAAAAAAACAAGTTTAGCGGTGATTTATTAAATCGCCGCTAAAAAACCGCCACTAAAGGTGAATAATGTTGTAGTGAATAGTGATGCATTTATATATAAAAAATATGTGAATAAAATGGAAATATCAAATTCCCCACACTTTAGAATTGTCCTTAAGGATGGAATCTCAATATACTATAAAGGATGCTCACCCTACCAAGATTTAAATTCAATGTCAACAAAAGCAATTGATATAGTGTAAATGAAATATTCAAGCATCACATAGGAAAATTGAACAATGTCTCATTTTTCAAAGAAACAAATCAATCAAGTATTTTATATTTTATATTTTGAAATATTAAATACTTTTCATTCATCTATTTTAATTTTTCAATTCATTATTAATACACATTCCATTTTCAATTTGTCTTACTTTGAATTTTTCTAATCATCATCAGAGTATAAATGTGAATAGAGTTCAACAAATACCTCAAGAACATGTTACTTACCATAGGCTTCCAATACATATAGAATCCCCATCACATTAATATATATATAATAATTAATTATAAGAGATTCATATCAATGTTAAAATGTCTCATAGGATTCATGGTAGGTAGGTAAATGATGTAAAATCAAATCTCCAAAATGGGGTTTTAATCTAAATAATAGAGTATGATATCAAAAACTAAGATCCATAAAAATTTCCCTCTATATATTTCACCTATCTCTTCCCCACCTAAAATATCAAAGTGATATTATTTTAAAAGTAATCATAATGAATGAATAATAATTTCTTGCTATATTTTTCAAAAATTAAGTTTAAGAAAAATCTTACATCCACCACCTAACCACATATGATCAAAAGATCATCATTTTGGTAAGGGTGTTTTTTGATCCTCCAAAGACACAACCCATTTTTTTAAATATTATATATATATATATATTTGATTTACTAAGAGAGGTTTATAATGATAAAATACAATGAAATACGCATGGGATCCCCCAAAAAATCTCACAAAAAACCATCAAAATATCCTAAATTATGTATTCCCCCATCCACCATAGATAGTATATTCCCTAAAATTATTAATTTAAATATCATTAAATATATTTATATGAAGGTTTAAATATATAAAATAATATTTTAACTCTTATCATATCCCAAAAAGGTCATTTATGGATTATATGGGATTAAAAGGATTGATGGAAGGTGGGTCCAAGGATAAATGGTTAAACAAGAGATACCTTAATCATATTAAAAGTGATTTTTTTTCAGTCATATATTTATAAGTTTTCAATAATTTTCTATAAGATAACATGCACAAGTATCATAATAAATATACTATAAAAATAATGGGAAATTTTGGGCTCAGAGGATGTGTCAAGAATGAGATGAATGGTTAGTACAACTACTCATGTAAATTCATATTAATAATTAAATTAGTTAATGTGAATAATATAAATTAAAAATAGCTCAAATCTTAGAAAAAATTCATTTTAAAAAAATCAATATGCTCCCATAAATCACGATTTTCTAAATCCAAAACCACATGCTTATCTATAATAATTCTTCTCTCCAATTTTATCATTAAAATTTACTGACAATGAAATTTATATTTATGGAATGGTACATATCTTGGGTAGTTTATGTATATTAGTTTAGTTAATTAAATAATAAAATGTGGGAATGAACCTAGTAGTTATTTTTTTAAAAAAAATTATTGTGGGTAATATAATAGAAAAATTCTAAATTGAAACTCTTACTCCCCTTTTTAATGATTCTTCAAAGTTGGATGTGCAAGTTCTAATTGCACCCAATTCATGATGTGAATGAGTTTCATGTCACTTATTTCCATGAATTCATTGTGTGAATGTAGTTCAAGATCTGTATTGGTCCTATAGATTATTATCATGCTTCTTTCCAATGACTTTATGGTCTTACAAAATAAAAATAACTGGTTAAAGAATATTCCATATTTAATGAATTTTAAGGATTTTGGGGAAAGTGAATGTGCCTAAAAATAAATGAATAAAAATACTAACAACTTGGGTTGCCTCTTGGAAATTATTTTGTTTAACATCATTGAATTGACCTTACCTCTTTCAGCTTGAGCTTAGGTGATGGATGATTGGAAAGTATTTACCTAGTCAGGGTCCATAAATGGTATCTGTTGTGACCAGTCCATGTTGGTTAGTCATTTTACTCCATCTATAAATATCTTAGATATTATTGATGGTATAACTTTCTTTATTTCCATTTGTACGATCAACCATTTCTTCCATAATCTTGAAAAAATAAATGGATGGTATTTTACCATCCATACCTGTTAACCCTTTTCAAATTTGATGGAGTTGGTCCCTCTTACAAAATATTTGGTATTTCTTCTTATCTTATCTTTCTTCTTCTTCTTAGTAATTTTATTTTGATTATCCTATTTTAGAGTAGCATTTATATCATGTAATTCTTCCATTTCCATGATATATTTAACTTTGGGTATTTTTTCTTCTTTGAACTCATCCTCTTCTCTTACATCACAAAACTTCATTGATTAGTGGATATTGAAACTGAATTTCTCATAGCCAACTCTCAGACAAAGTTCGTACATGAATCAGTGCATTCCCAGTGGCTAAAAATGGCCTTATTAGAATGAGAGGTTCTTGGTCCTCTTCCAAATCCAGGATTAAGAAGTCATCTGGGGATTATTATTTTTCAACTTTAATAACAATATATTCGATGACCCCTCAAGGGTATTTCATTGTTGAATATTCTAATTAAAGTGAAACTCTAGTGGGATTCAAGACCTACAATACCAAACTATTGAAAGTGGTCTATGACAAGTTTTTGACACTTTCACCTAATATAGATAATGATTTTTTAAATTTATTAGCTCCAATAAATCTAGGAATTGAGAAACTACCTGGATCTTGTTACTTATTAGGCAATTCCATTGACACTATTGCTGAAAAATCTCACATGAGGGGAAAGGTTTTAATTTAATCCAACTTCTTATTGTTAGTCAGTATCTCTTTAATGAATTTTACATTGGTTTTCATGTTTGTGAGAGCCTATGAAAATGGAATATTAACATGTAGTTTTTGAAAGTGTTAAAAAAATCTACCCTTTTTGGTGTTAATTTTCACTTGTACTAATCACTTGAGAAAAGGTATCCTAAAATTTCACTATGACATTTCTTATTTTACATCTTCTTAGACTACTTGTTCCTCACTATTTTACAACTCCTCTTGCTTTTTTTATTCTAATTTACTTGGTTCAAGATGATCCTATGTGATTTTTACACTCAGTGAAATAACATTCAAATATTTATGTGGGAGTACTATGGGGAATCCCAGAAGTGCTCATAGCGGTCTATATCTGAGTACTTCAACAATTTTATCTACTTGATGATCCATATTTCACAATGAGGCCTTTTGGTTTTCTGATTCTTCCTTTATATCTTTGATTACCACCCTGTTCATGGTCATGAATGTGGCCAATGTCTTTTCAAATGTATGGACTTGGCTTGTTAGTGTGGGAACTTAGGGTGATTGTTGTTGGTATTTATGTGGCCTTTTTTGATATCATTTCTCTTCTTATTATTGTGATTGATAAACCTAAAATTTACTACCATGATTGTAATCAACATAATTTACTTCTTCTGAACACATACTTAGGATTTTTTGTTGTTGTCCCATCATGGTGTCCATTTTTTTAGTGAATCTATTTTTACCATCATTCAGATATTGTTTTAAACCATGTGGACACTTATTCATTATGTCCCTTCACCTTTCCATTAGAATATATTGCTTTCTATTTCATCCTGTAGTATGTATCTCTCCTCATGAGATTCCTTCATTAGAGATCCTTTAGCTAAAACATCCATAATCAATCTATTTACCAATGAAAAACTGATATAAAATTTTTGTATTAGTAGCCATATATCTATAGTGCAATAAGATAATTTATGATTCATATCCTTGAAACATTCCCATGCAGTGTAAATTTATTTTTCCTCAAATTAAAAAAAGTTAAGAATATTTACTCACATTTCCATCAACTTATAAGTTGGGAAGAAGTGAGGGAGAAAGTTCCTTTCCAAATCCTCCCATGTAGTGATAGAATGAGTTGAAAAAATATGAATCTACTCACGATATTAACCCCCCAAAAAATATAAATAGTAAAATCCTTACCGTGTCACTTGAGATATTTTGAAATTTAAAGGTGTCATAGAGCTCTAGAAATATTCCTCGATGTGCAATCAAATATTGATGAGGTAGTCGAGTGGATTTCACACTATTTGAGATCATCTAGATGATGTAAGGTTTCTGTTCCTATGTTCAATGGTCACCCATAATATTTGAGTGTTTGAAATCATGGATCTCTTTGATAAACCCAAAAAACTTTATTGATCTCTGTGCCTACCATGGTTTCATATCTATTCTTTCTTAGGATTTCTGGTTTTGGATCGATCTCAATGTTTTATTTTCTTTTGTATTGGGTGTAGTAGTTGTGAATAAAAATTAAAATCACAAAATCCACAGAATAGACACACCCAATATAAAATATAGAAAATTTAAAGAAGATAAATAAATTAGAATTAAAATTTAAAAACCTAAAACTAAATTTAAACCATCCCCAACAATGATACTACTTTTGAAAAGAATGTGAGGGAGTCTTTATTTTTCTATGGGGATAATAAAAATAAAAATTTATAAAAAGACTCAAACTATGATACTAATTAATTTAAATATAGTATGCTGTAAGATTGAGGCCAAACCCATGAGATATCACAGTTAATAATTTAGGTTTTGAAAAAAAAAACGATTTATTTAATTTATTTTAATAAAGGGGAAAAAAATTAGAAATAGGTTTTGGAAATAGTTTTTAAGAAATAAAGAATCTAAAGTAGAGAATATTGGTTTAAAAATCAGGTTTTGAAAACATGTTTGGTTTTTTTAGATTTTAGGGTTTATGTGTAATTAGATTAAGAAATTAAATTGTTTTTTAGGTATTGATGTTGGAGTCGGGATGGGGTAGATTCAAGGGCCATGAAATCCCCTCCTCAATGTGGAAATTACCCTTTTCCAATATCCAGGTAATTTAAAACAACACCAAATCGAGTTTGTCTTAATACCAATTTAAACCAGGTTACCCTAAATTTGACAATGATCATGCCATAATAAGGCTATTTAGTTACAAAATTAAAAATTTATTTCATATTCAAATATCAATGGTCATGATAAAAGTAAAAGTAATAGATTGGATGTTTATTCAAAACTATATAAACCCTAATACATAAACAAAAATAAAGAAATGAAATCCAACAACACCTTCCCCTTTTGGATATATCACCCTTGAACAAGATGAAATTTACCCCCTCATCCAAGTGATTAGGGAGTAATAAGAAAGGATGGAATAAAAATAAAAAATAAATAAAGTTGATAGAAATACTCGTGAGGACCTTGCATTACACAACTTCTCACCCCAAGCTTTGGTCTCCAAAATCCATCTCTTGTGGCAGCATCACAACTCTCTATTTATTAACATCCATGGGGATCATGTTTAATTCAGGTCATTATAATTTTATTTCATTATGAGTCATGATACCCCCTCCACATTTAATGTCCACCCGATTCATTTATTTTATTTACTTATTTTGAAAACCCTATAGAAACTTTCTTTACTGGGTCTGTCCAACAACTTTCACTATGTGAAAGTTTCATCACACCTTGAAAGTTCACACTTATTCTCCGATTTAATTCATATCATGTATTATCTTCACGATTTTTATTGATTCATGTCTTGTAATGCTTTCACATCACGAATTCAAATTTTCTAGGTTTGGAAGCTCTTTTTTCCCCATTTCTTCGCTTTCAACCCTTGGAAGTGTCCCAAAAGCATAAAATGTCATGGGATGAAATATTTAAGTGAAAATGATGGTATATTTTGGATTATTTTTATACTTTAACAACAATTATAGAATCCTACCCAATATGAATAATTCTATTAAACAAACAAACAAGATTTAATCATTTATATATCAAAAGTGATGCATTTATATATATAAAAACATGTCCATAAAATGGAGTTATAAATTTTATTATTTATTTAAATGAAAATTTTCATAAAACATAAGCATGAATCTATATGTAATTTCCTAGACCCTTTTCACTCATAAGTTATCGAACCTGGTTGGCCACATGGACTGAAGCATGCCTCCCCTAAACCAGAAGCTGCTAACTAGCAATAAGAGACTATGATGGTATAATGAGGAGATTATACCCTTATGATCAGAGTGTAGCTTAGTGGTGAAAAATAATAGTAAAAAATTGAAATAGTATAATAAATGAACTTAATAAGCACAAGTCACATAGATATAATAAACAGGAAGAATCAAAATCAATATCATATATAAAATGATGTCATGTTAAAATGATATAAAAAATGGGAATACATAGAAGTAGAGAAGCAGTCATATACAACATGTAAAAAAAAGAAAAGAAGACCAAAATATATTCCCACTATAATCATGAGAATAATATTACTCCTATTCTCCCACACTCTATCCCAATATATAATAATCAAGCATCCAAAGTGGGATTCTTTCCTTTATCCCTACCTGCATCGATAAAGACTATTCAGGTGCCAATCAGAGGCCTAAATAGGGTATGCGATATACTCAGTAGGCCACCACCAATAGTTTCTAGTACTATCTAGTTTATATATATATATATATAAATATAAGTATTATGGTAATAATAATTGAATAGTAGTAAATAAAATAAATCACATCAGTTCGGGTTCCTCATGGGACACCCGATCAATATTTCCCATTTCGGCCTATGTGAGAATATCTCAAAATATATTTCACCCTATATATATATATACTAAATATTTTTATATATATACATCATATATTAATGAACATATATGTTCATATATATATATATATATCGATACATAATATTATCCATGACCTAAGACGTTTACCCAATGTGTCTATGCATAATCACAAGAGGTTCCACATTTATCATGACATATGCTTAAGAAGGAAGTATAACAAGGTCATTAACTATGTAAATCATATAATGAATCCAAATATGTTCTTTTAAATGATAAACACGTTATTTTAATTAATTAAAAATAATCCTAAGCCTATATAAGGCATTTCATATTAGGAACCTATGTACCGCTCCAGGCATATTTCATAAAAAATCCATTACCATAGGAGTCTGTCCAAGGTGTTCTGTATATGGAAATCAAGTATCACTCATGGTATGGTATAATTCATAAACCTTTTATCCCATCCTTGGTATATCACATAGGTTATCGGGTATCACTCGTGGCATGGTACATTAGCATTTCCCTCTGATATCATCCAATATATTCCATTAGAAAACCAAGTATCGCTCATGAGTAATAGAAAATCATATTCCTTGTGAGACCATACATGGTGTTAAACACAAGAATCCATGTATTAGTTCTGATGTGCTATAATTCATTATAAACTTCTAATAATTATGTTTAAAGATCTCACCCAAGGTGTTCCAAAACGAAATTGTTGTATCGCCCATAACATGACATACCAGATGGTCATGGTTATTGTTAAACCCATACCATTAAATAATTCACATAATTAAAATTTTGAATTTAATTTCATAAGCATGAATTATTCTATAAACAAGAAAATAAAGGTCCAATTCAAATGTACTTCTATTTTACTTTGGTTCAATTTAAATTTCATTTCATTTAAAAGTTTGAACTCAACACATCTTAAGTGGTGGTTCAATATAATTCCAAGGTATAAGGATGAAGGAATTTAGAAGAAAAGAACCCAAAGGGGTGTAATTAATTGAGGTTTCCATCCTCCAAATGTAAAATTTAGGTTTTCAGGACTACCCAAAGAAAGGAACTATCAATTCATTTAATTAATTTGACATTTAAGAGGAAATTCATGGATAATCTGACATGTAGAAAAATGGCGCATAATATAAACATCGATACTTTAGGGAAAAATAATTAGAACACCTACCTTAGATATGTAGTAATACCCTCATCAATTGTTGTCATTTAACTTGGTCTAGAATGGGAGAAATTAGAGAAATAGAAAAATTCCCTAGAAATAGGGTATATTAGCACACATAGATTTAGAAATATATATGTAGAGATAAAAAATGGAAGGGACAAAATTAAATATATTTCCATTTTCTATCAAACACAATTGATGGAGAGTGATTCTAAAATAGTATAATGAACTTAGCTAAACACTCGATGAATGACTTAGGAGATCTTCTAATAGGAGTAAGAGGTTTCTATGCGATTTGATAAGTGAAGAGTGGGTTCAAAGTTATAAATAAGGCAGGTTAAAAATGGTAATTTCATCCATTTTTTATAGGGGGAACAATTTTGGCCGCATGGTTTGGCTAAACCGTGTTCCAATAGTGCACTTCCACTGCCTAAGTGACACTAAGAATATAGTCTAGGTGAATGGTTTGGGAAAAACATGCACATCTTAATCACCCCTATGTAGAACCTTTATAGCACCCTACATGGATTAACAAAATCATCCTTCCACATGTGTATGGTTTAAAAAAACCATGCGGCCCACATTTTTCTGAAATTCATGGCTTCATGCTTCGAACATGACCCAAAAACTTCTGGAATGCTACTCATTCTACTAGGAATTTCCATGAGGATAAAAATGAATGTTTAAACTGAAATTTAAAGGATTTTTACCTCAAGAAAAAACTACGATCTTATAATCCCCTATCCTTAATACAACTCATCCACAAGTTTTCCTTCTGAGGGTGGGAAAGCATAACCTAAAAAAAGCTCCATCCACTAAGCACATACGTCATACTCTCACTCCCAAGTATTTTACCGTACACAGTCATGCTTCCATGACACTCATACTATAGAAACTGACCTACCTTAGAGATCCATTATGATCTAATCAATGATACAAATAGGGTGATCTTAAAAATAAACATAAACGTACAACTCAACCACATTAGGATAGAGAGAATGAGATAGGTCAGAATAATAATGGTGATGTTGTGAAACATGGTAGATGTCATTCATGGATCTGTACCTCTGAGATAATTACAATTGATAAGCTACCAACCCGACTCTCTCTAGTATGTCTAAAGGCCCAAAAATATAGGCTCTAGATTCCCTTGATTTTGAATCCATCTATGACCCAACCTAGGTGAATCAAGTAATAAGACCTGATCCCAAACCTCAAACTCCAGAGGTCATTGACGATTATTAATATAAGATTTACACCTAGACTGAGTGTGATGAGGTACTAACTTGTCCATCCCTAGTATGATATTTAATCCCCTCATCTCAAGGACAAATAGATTTCATACTAAAATATAACAACATATTTCTAGTGGTAATTCCTTACATCAAATTACACTATCAAATTGGCCCCCAATAGTGTTTTGAGAGTCATTGCACCACTAAAATACTATATCTCTAGGCCCAAAATTTCCATAACCACTATAGATATAAAATAATTCAAAGGGCATATATTGAATAAAGTAGATACTAATATTGAGGCTACTATAATAGTACCTCGAACTGTAGAAGGTCCAGTGCTCTGTCCCTCTGTTATAGGTTGTACTACATGTAGCTAGCTGGATCCATGAACCTGAGCTATAGTCTGGATACCCAGAGAAGACTCTCTCCACTAGTGATGTATCTAATATGACTTTCTTCCTTGACCACAACAAACTTCTTGGCTTGATCGACTGGTAGGAGTCCAGCTCCCTTATTGATGTGGTGATGCTGATCCTACACCTGAATTTTGAGTATGTGTAGATCAATTATTACTAGGCACTGGAGGCAAAGTTATGCAAAAACAATGAAGGTTCCACATCTTTTTGCAATATTGAAATTCAATTTGGTCCTTGGTAGACTAGGGATTCTTATGGCTCGACCTACCATATTGGTAAAGCACCACATAACTGTCAATGTGTATTTTCTGACTATCGCTGACCTCATGAGTAGACTCAAATAGACCTTCCCCACCACTAGAAGAACCACTTCCCTATCTCAATACTAAACTATTATGGCCTATACTGTTAGCTTCCCTCAGGTTCCACTCAATGATGAGGGCCCAAATCCCTATCTCAAAAACAATGGTCAACCGAAATACATTCACTTATGATCATATGGTGTATGCAAGCCCATCCTCAAAATGTCTCATAATCATCAACTCATCACCACATATTGTTAGTGAAATCCACTGAAGCTCAGTGAAATGAGAGAAATAATCCATCACATATATAACACCCTACCATAGGTGCATAAAATTCCTAGAGAGGTCCACTATCATCATCTGAGAGAAGAATTATTTATAGAATACTGTCAAAAAGTCAGCCCATACCATACCCTATTGATGACTAGCTTGGGTAATAAGCTGTGAAGAATCAAGAATCATATAAGCTGCGATATTGAACCTCCTCTCTATAAGTGTCTCCAAATTATTGAAGATAGATAAAATGGACTCTAGCTATGAATCATCATCCTGAGGACCACCACCCCCCAAAAGGTAAGAGGGTCCTCCTGTTGGAACTCTTGCATTGACTCTTCCATAGTAGGTGGATGTCATGGGGCTCTTGTATAGAACATATTTGTCATATGAATCCCTTTCAAAAGTGAGAATCAACTCCCAGATTAGGAATAAGAGGTTCCTTAGGAGGCACTATATGAGGTACTACTGGTGGCTTAGGGCTCACCACCTTTAGAGCATGGTCATCACTACCTTCCTTGTGTAAGAACTGAGACCATCATGGTGTAATATCCCTAAAATTCCAATCACATGACTCATAATATAAATTGATAACATAACAAATATCAAGATACAAAAAAGGATAGATTCATAATATTCCTATATAAGAGTCAACCCATATTCCTACTCTTAAATCCAAGTCTAGGTGACATAAAGGTTCATAATGGATGAAAAGATACACTCCCTACTACCCACCACTAAGTTCAAGTTAGGGTCATAGTCTCACATCACATAGCATAAGTCCCCATATAGGGATTGTCAGTTGCTTGGTAATTGGAAACCAACCTTTATGTTGAAAATGAAATCCCTATTTAATGATAACCACTTAATTCAAGGATTTAAATTCAATTAAGTTCATACTCATTTATATGTATATAAATATAAATCACGGTTTAGTTAAATGAGTCACCATTCCCATGTTATAAAGGAATAAGATTTATAAGTTTCAATTGGATTGTCATGTAACTATGACCTGACCCTTACATTTAGTATCATGATGTAATAGGTCATATACCATTATTTTATTATATGAATCACCATTCCAAATTTATAGAAGTACATTCTTCATAAATTATAATTTTAATTCATGTAATCAAATAAACTAATATTTCATCCCATGTGACTAGTGGTATATGGATCAAACATGAAATAATCGATTAATTAAGGTGCCACCATTAAGATATATAGGAAAACACCATTTAGTTTTATGCATAAACTTTAATTAACCCAATTATTCTATCCCTATAAAAATGTTATCACATTCCTAAATATAACTGTCAAGGAACTAGTAATATACAGCAAAAAATTCATGCAAAAATATAAATATGGCATGAAATATGCATGGAATGTGAATCCTTAAGTTCATTTCATGATTCATGGTCAATAGCCCCTTGTATTGCTAAGAAAAGGGAAAATGAAAATTTTATAATAATAATAACAATAATAACACCCAAAATAATGTGTCACCCAATATTGAAATCAATACAACTATAACAGGAAAAAATCATTCTTTCCCAAGTAATTTGGATTTTCCCTATACATGGGTTAACAACACCCATACACAGACTCATTAACAAATTTATACACATTTTTAGTCTCCTGTCTAATATCCCAAACAATAATAAAAATGGAAAATAGGGCCTCTGATACAACTTTGTGACATCCCAAACCCTATTCACTCATAAGTAACTTAACCCGATTAGTCACATGGCCTAAAGCGTGCCTCCCTGTATTCCAGTGGATTCCGACTAGCATCTGGGGTCTATTATGGTATAGTGGGGAGATTATACCCTCATGATCATAGTGTAGCTCAATAGTGAACAGTAATAGTAAATAGTAGAAATAATATAAGGAATGAACTAAAAATTCATAAGTCATCCAAATATAATAAACAGACAGCAGCTGAATCAATATCATATACAAAATAATTTCATGTTTGTATACTTATAAAAAATTGGAATACATGGAAGAAGATAATTAGACATATACAACATTCTATACAAAATAAAAAAAGACCAAATGCTATGTCCGCTAGAATTTGGAGCATAAGCTTAGTATTCTGCTCATACACTCCATTACAGTATATAATTGTCAAGTATCCAAAGCTATACATTTTCCTTTGTCCCTAGGTGCATCCATAAATTCAGTTCAGGTACTAATCTGCAGCCCAAATAGAGAATGATATATACTTAGTAGGACACCACCAATTGAGTCTAGAACAATATAGTATTTTTATATAAAAAGAATAGCGTGCATGTAATAATCAATATATATCAATAAATAAAAAAATCACATCAGCCCAGGTTCCTCATGTGACACCCAATAAATACTATCTACTTTGGCATAAGATGGAATGTCTTAGAACATATTTAACCCTATATATATATGTAATCATAAATATGTATGTATATATATACACATCATATATGTATGAACATATATGTACATATATATAGATACGTAATATTATCTTTGACCCAATGGGTATACCCAAGAAATCTATGCATAATCAGAAGAGGTTCTATATTTCTCATGGCATATGCTTAATAAAAAAGAATAAAAATGATGTTAAGTATGTAAATCATATATTGAATCCAAGTATGTTCTTTTAATTGGAATACATGTCAATTGAATTAATTAAAAATAATCCCAAGCTTGTCTAAGGCGTTCCATAGTAGAAACCCAGGTATCGCTCCAAGTATACTATATAGAAACTCATCATCGTAGTAGTCAATTCAAGGCATTCTGTATAAGGAACCCATGTATCACTCATAGTATGGTATAAGACATAACCCTATGTGACCGTCCATGGTATACCACATAGGGAACCAAGTATCTCTCATGGCATGGTATAGTAGCATTGCCCTCTGAACCCATCCAAGGCAATCCACTAGGTAACCAGGCATCCCTCATGGGTAATATAAAGGCATCCTTCTGATGATACCATCCATGGTGTTCTAAATAAGAACCCCTATATCACTCCTAACATGTTATAATATATTATAAACTTCTAATTATTATGCTTGATTATCCCATATAAAACATTCTGAATCAAAACCCTTATATCACCCTTGACATGACATATCGGATGGTCATGGCTAGTGTTAAACCCATTCTATTAAATAATTCACTTAATTCTAATTGGGAATTTTATTTCATAAGTATAACTCAAGTTATAAATAAGAAAATAAAGGGACTATGCACATGGCATATCATTTTACTTTAGTTCAATTTATATTAAACTTTATTTACAAGTGCCAACTCAATACACCTTAGGTGTTGGTTCAATTTAATTCCAAGGCATGAGGATCATGACCTTTAGAACCAAAGCACTCAAGGTGTGGCTTGCATCGAGATGGTCATAATCCAATAGTATAATTTAGGTTACTAGGACTACACTAGGAAAGTTTTAATAATTTCATTTAATTAATTTGATATTTAGGAGGTGACACATGGAAGTTCCAACATGTGGTATAAGGATACATAATATACAAATCAAAAGTTTAGGGAAAATGAACTATACCACCTACCTTAGATGGGTAATACTATCCTTGTCCATTTTCAACCTTTAAATTACGATGGAATGAGAGAAATTGACGAAATAGAAAAATTACCTAAAAATTGGGAATATTAGCTCACATGAATTTAACATTCCATATGGTGAGAGAAATTAAGGAAGAAAGAAGATTAAAGAGCTTATTGTTAGCTATCGAATGTAACTGATGATAAGTTCTTTCGACACCGTATAAATAACCTAGTTTAAATCCTAGGTGATGGACTTGGGAGAACTTCCAATGAAGGGATGAGGTGTTGTGAAGCATGAGAAAAAGTGGGTTAAAAGCTATAAAGAAGGTCAATAAAGTGAAAATTTCACCCATTTTTTAAGGATGTACTATTTGGCCCCACAGTTTGGAAAGTCATGTGCCAACCATGAACACCTACTACCTAAGTGGTCATAAACATGTGAGATAGGTACACAGTTTGGGAAAACTATGTGAAACCCATACACCCCTCTATAGACCCTCTACAGTACCCTATACGGTTTACCCAAACCTTACGAAATCAGGTCAATGGTTTAAAAAAACTATGAAACCCACTTTTTTTCTCCAAAATTCGGTTCTCTAGGCTCTGAAAAATCTCCAAACACTTCTAAAACACTCCTCATTATAATAGAAACTTCCATTAGGATAAAAATAAATGTTTAAACTAAAATTTATAGTATATATACCTTAAGAGAAAAATTGGGATCTTGAACTAGATCTGATGCCATTGTAAGGTTTTGAATAAATATAATAACACTTATTAAACATGGAAGAAGTAATTAGAAACCAAATATAAGGATCTACCATGCAATAAATATGAAACTTCATATAAAAACAGAATTGAAGAACTATTGTAAAGAAGAATACCATACACCAAAGAGCATCTGCAACATCCTTAAACTCTATTTCATAGTTTTGATAAAGATTACAATATTGGAAAAACATCTTCCCTCATCTATGGTGTATCCATGAGTTGTGATGAATCATCCAAAATTTGGATGGGATAATTAATTCGTTCTTTATGTGCTAGAATCTTGAATAAAAATAAGGAATAAGAAGAGAGTTACTGGTCTTAGGGGGTTTTAGCCCAGGTTACATGGAATCACTCACATGCTATCATCGCACGAAGTATGTTAAATAGACAATCAAGGATGCTCCTTGATTATCCACTAATTTATTCATGCATTGAAACACATGATCAAATAACATTTCTAGTTTATGAAATCATCATATTCATTTACTCCCTAGAATTATATCTCATATAACACCACCTAATGATAGATTAGGTGGAATACCACTCATATGCATGTTTCATTAAATGATATCTTATTTCATGCAAGCCATATGAATAGAAGTTCCAATATGTAAGTACTATTTTCATGTTTCTTATCAACATGAAAAACAATATATCCATTTATATCATATACAATTAGCTTTAGGGCATACCATCTCCTTTAAATACACGATGAAGGAGGGAGTCTGTTGGCTTCCTCTTAGGGGTATCTATCAAATATGTGGTTAATGAGTTATGTAGTAGCAATATAAGTTGAAAATTACATATAAGTTATTAATTTTATATATACATGGTTTGGGTTTGATGCATAGATGATCTTGGTTTTTGGTTTTATTGTTGTTTCCACTATGTTTAATATTTTTTTTGATTCTTAGAAACCTATCAGTTATGGCATGACCACCTTGGTCTTATTGGTGTGAAAGGTTTATAGACCTTATGGGTAATGTGATTTCTGAAGGTTAATCACATGGAGTAAGGAACATGTGAAAGTTGTATCCATAGGAAGCATAAAAAGGTGTCATTTCAATATTTTTACCAGAAAATAAATAATCAGAAGCTCGTGTTGGTTCATATGGATGTATGATGAATAACACTAGCCCAATCTCATAAGGATGCACATTACCACCTTACCTTGTTCGATGATTCCATGTAGAAGGTGTAAGTGTTTTTCCTCAAACACAAGTCTCACATTTCAATAAATTTCATCATATAGAGAGACATGGTAGAATCCAATACCTGAATGAAGTTAAAATGAATTTGATCTAATAATGGTGTTGAGTATAGAGGAAGGGTTTCATAAATTCTATTGGATGAATGAAATTTGGACAGAGAGTGTTCCTAGAATGCCTAAGTAAAATTGTGTGGTGAAATAGATGAATCAGAATTTGAATGAGGGTATTAGAAGTATGAGGTTAAGTTCTAGTTTATCAAATGAGTTTTCAACTAAATCATTTAACCGTGTGTCTTATCTCAAGAATTGGAGTCCCTCCAAAATAATGGGGAATTTTTTTTCAAAGTAACTCTCTACTAGATGATCAGTCATTTTTCTCACCTGAAAGTTTCTGGAAGTATCACGTACACCCATTCCGATGCCATAGAAAATTATAAGTTGGAATCTTAGTCTTAGAATTTTTTTTGTACACAATGACTAAAAATTTGGATTTTGGCTCTAAAAAAAGGTTATCAGAGTCTAGAATGTCATCTTCAATGAGGATATCTTTTATAAGGATTAAAACTCATTTAAGATGCAATTTGGAGAAAAGAACTAATGCATATAGAGATTGATTTGAATAGAGGCTGGTTAGTTCCTAAAGGTTCATATATATTTGAGATGTATAACCAAGTTATGGAATAAAATATTCTGATCTTGTTTTGGAAGTACCTGAGTCTGATGTACTAGAATGCTCAAAGAATATAAAGCTTTGGGTAGAGTTTAAAAAATGCATGGTCTAGGGATATAATACCCGTGAAAATGTTTGATTATGGAATTAACTATCTTCATTTTACTGGAAATGGGGAACCTGAAAGCCTGGATGAGGCAAGAAGTTTGAGCGACACATTGTAGTGTGAGTAAAAATGAAAGAAGAATTGGATTCCTTGCATGTTTCTGATACATGATAGATAATGGAATTATTTCTATGCCTGAGGGCACTATAGAAAAAATAATTTTATCATCTTAATAAGGAATCATATGATAGGAAATGATGAAAGGAATGAGTAGTTATAAAGGGGTTTCAACAATTAAAAAAGTTATACTTTGATGTGATTTCTATCCTACTATAAAGAACATAATGATTTGAACGGTTTTTAGCCTAGTTTCCATGGGACAACAATTTCATGAACAATTGCATGTCAATAATACATTACTTGAAGGTGATTTGGAGGAAGAGATATACATGGAGAAACTAAAAGGTTTTTCATGAAATGGAATAGAAATTCTGGTGTGTAGGATAAAATGGATTTTGTATGGGATTAAGTAGGAACCAAGTCATTGGAACTGAATGTTAGATGCCTTCATTGAAGAATGGATGTTCATCCGGTGTAATTCAGATCATTTTTCTACTGAAATATGTATGATGATTGGAGTTCTGACATTACACCTCTCTATATGGATGACATTATCTTAGCTGTGTTGAAATAATGGGTTCCCTAGACCCAATTATGCAGTGATTTTGATTACCATATCATGTATACAATTATCTATACATGACGTTTTATTACCATTGTAGTGTATAATTTTTTGTATCTACTATTTAATGGTAATGTCCATAGATTAATTGATGTATCAAAAGTTTATAGTAGATCCCAAGCTATAATGAGAACCTTGAGATAATATGACATTAATCTCAAACTAAGGTCCTATGGTCTAGATACATCTTACTAACTAGACACAGTAGATATTTGACTATCAGGTGCTGGGGGATCATAAGAATTGAGACTTCTTCTCATGAAGTTCTCACATAGTGATCTCTAGTAGTGAGATCATGAGGACATACCTTCCAATAGGAACACCACATGTTTATGGTGTCATTGGATGTTTCTATATATGATCATGTGTAAAGGTCTCCTGAATTGAGATCATTGTCAATTTATTCCATTTTATTGCATACTTTGATACAAGACAAAAAACATTATATTGAAATCATGGTGAGGTATTTTGTGTTGGGTGTGTCATTGGTGGAATGACATTGGTTGAATGATCAAGAAAGTATTTTTTGCTTCGAGGTTAAGGAATTTATATATCCCAAGCCATGTTGATCTGGATGGTGGTACCTTGATAAATCCATGGCCATGGTAGTCTATAGTAAATCCATCCAGTTAGATCACTAAATAATAAACCAAGATAAGGGTGATGACATATGTGATCATTTTTCTTTATGAGATATTAAAGACAAAGAGATTATATTACACAATGCATTTTTGTAGGTTGGTTGTCGCTGTTGTGATAATACTTATATATTTAGGGGCCATGATGGATTGCTAGATCCCACTCCTCATCTTTGAATATTATTCACTACTATTGATATATGTTCCTAGAGGGCCACACATAATAGCATATTCGATAATCTTCCCTATTCAGTTGAATATTATTTTTGGACATAGTGGGCCCCACCACTGGGGTTTGGGATTTGTCTAAGGTTAAATTATAAAAAATGCAATAAATAAACTCATATTATTCATGTTACGAATAATGGGCATTGAATTTATTTATTTAATGTATTTAAAATTTTTACGTAAATATATGAAAAATATTATTTGAACGAATATTAAACTATTTAAGGTTTAATTAATATTTATGGGAATGATGAGTTAAGTTAATGACTCATTTATTATCACATAATATATTTAATATATTATAATAAAGTGATAATAATATTTATGTCTAAGTTCAGTAGTCATAACATGCCTTTTACAGTGCATTAAGTATTTGGGGGCTAGAGAGGAAATACCGGGTATTTTAATTACACAATATATATAGAAGAGGAGAGCCTCCCACTTAGGAAAATTCATGGGATTTATCTATCCTCTTCTCTTAACCATGATCTAGAGAGAGAGGTTTTGGATCCAAGGATCTCGGATTAAGCTCTCTTAGGCATCACAAGCAGAGCAATACAGTGATCTTCGAAGCATTGAAGGCATCGTCGGAACTACGCACTAGCACCCCGATTTTGATGATCGACACTCTCGCAGATTTTTGAAGCATGTGTGGATGATCTAAAGAAGTTTGAATTAATATTCTTCAAGAAGTTATCACCAATGAAAAGCAGATGTTATACATGGTTTGGATTTAAACTATTTATTTTACGGTTTAATTTTTCACTTAAAACTCTTCACCTGAGATCCTTAGCTTAAATCGGGCAACAATTTTCCACCGTCGACAAGTTAATGTCGTTCGTTAGTGATTTTTAAAAAAAATACCATTTTGGGGCTTCCACTATGTGACTATTTCCTTCAAGTGGTATTAGAGAAAACACATGAAATTTTAATCCAATGAAAGAATTAAATTTTCCTTAATCTGCTAAGAGGGTTTCGTTATGGTCCCAACGTTACATACATTTTTTTGAATTTGGGCTCGAATGGACAAGTTACGACCATAAGAATTTCTTAATATAGGTTGAAATAATATTTTTTTGGGTTAATTTTTGATTAAAATATATTTTTATTATATTTGTTATAACTTAACCTAAAGGAAGATCTAGTTGAATCCAATCACCAGCTAGATTTCTGGTGACCAGAATAGGGTTCTATGATCAGGGAAAATTAATAAATTAATTTCATTAATTAGTTATTTATTATTTTTAAATTAATAATTAATTAATTATATTTTATATACTTGATGGGTGCTGTGGAATTCCACACCCAAATTGGGTGTTTGTCAAAAAGAGAAAAATGAGGGATGGATTTTGTTTTATTTTTTTTTATCAAAAATTAAAAGAAACAAAACTTGTCTACTCAATTTGGAGGGTGGAGGGGGGGGGGGGAGATGCCTCACAGGTAGAATAGGGACAAAAAAACCAAGAAAATGGCTATGTAAAAGTTGTGGAGGCCGAGCGGCCCCCCTGTCCACCCACGGTGACCCCTTGGGAAGCCTCCTCCTCGCAGCAGCGACCAACCACCCCAAGATGCACCGCCTCGACCAGCTGCTGCTACCTCATCTGGACTTCCTCCATTGGGCATCCCCCCGCTCATGCACACTGCCAATGACTACTCAACACCCGGACCCCAGACTTCCCCCTTTCTGGAACCCTATTGGTGCCCCGTGATGCCTCCCCCAATGCTCCTGACTCCCGTTGCTCCTTTTCCCCTGAGGTTCCTACCTCCACTATGACCTACCAAGGACGAGCCCCATATCTAACTTCCCAGACAACCATGCTAACCTCAGAACAGATTCGGTAAGACCACCCCGTCGGCATGCTTCCTCAGCGGTGCACTACGACCCCGACACCAACCGGATCCCACAGGACCCCGTTGTTGGAACCCTCCATGCCACGACTAGGCAGAGCCACACCTCACCCAACTGATGGTTTCTTTCTGGTAGAACCCAATAGCCAGACAAGACAAGTCTGGCCAATGATAAAAGTAAATCCTTTGTTATGGTATGTTTTGATCAGTTCATCCTAAAATGGGCCCTGAGCAGGTCTGTGCAGCCTGAAAAGGGTTTGAGTGGATCTTCTTGGCCCATAACGCCCCTGTACGGAGTCGAAAAAGTTTGGAATGGGCCTACATAGATTCGTCCCAACCTGCATAGACCCTCTTTGGGTTTTTATGACCCAAGTAATTTAATTTAATAAAAGATTAATTAAAACAATTAATTTAATTTTAGTTGAAAATTAAATTAATTAAATATTAATTTTTGGTTAAAAAAATTTATTACGATGTAAATAATTTAATTTTGTGTTTAATTAAATTAATTAATTAATTTAATTTTTATTTTTAAATTTAAATTAATTAATCAGGACCGAATGATGTAATAATTGAATTAAAAACAAGAGTTAAATTTTTAATTCAATTAAATTCCCTCAAGTTTATTTTAATGTAGGTTTAATTTAATTCTGCATTTATTTTTATATATGCGAGTTAATGAATATAGACTGATCATGAGCCCAATGACCAAAAGATGCATATCTGGTGCTTGTTTTATTTATTTAATTATTTATTACAATGGTTTTGTAATAAGTAGTTTAAAGAAATGGATGTGTATCGACTCTGTGCAATTATATGTATAAGGACATGCAGATCCACTTATGAGTTGTATATTTAATCCCTAGTTCCCCTTGCCTATGAGCGAGTATTTTTATATAATAGCGAGACAACCAATGAAACAATTCGTGCTGAGTTATGGCGACACACCATACATGACCTTGATACATTAGAAGGGAAGTTGCAGCAATCCGAGTTGCAAGTAAAGAAACTCAAGGTATTACCCCAAGGGTTAAGGTTGGTTCGTTATTCAATCAACTAATAAACCATTAGTACCAACTCATTATCAAGTCTTCAATTTATTATTTCATGTTTTATTGTTTTTGTGAATGTTTTGTTAATGAACAATCACATTGAATAATAATAAACAAGCATACAAGATAAAATGAACATGTGGCGTGATGAATTTTTCTATTTCATGCATGATCAGTTGAGAGTGCGATCACATAGTAAATTTTAATAAGATAGAAAATTATTTATTTCGTTAGATTAAAAATCTAAAACCCTCAAAGAAATATTAAATATGAACCACCTTCCATCATTCGAATTTGGACTAAACTGACTATTTTGGGGTGCCAGTCATGCCAAAGTTGACGGTTCCTCTTACAACCGGGTAGTTCTTATGAGAGTGGTGAGTTTAATTAACTAAAATTTTTAGCAAAGAAATGTCCAAACCTATCTTGTTATAATTTTAGAGGCATGTGTTGAGTAAATAAAGTTACGATTTAATGAAGTTGGGAATTCACTCAATAGATCAAGGAACCGTGAGTTAAAGTGGTTGGCCAACCAAAATCCTACCTTGAACCCTCCATGTAGTGGCGTAGCCAAAGATAATATACTATGAGGGGAGGTTCAAGGATCCTTTCCACTAGAATAATAAATTTACAAAGTATTATGATTCTAGTATTGAGGGTTCCTAAAATTTGATAAAAACAGTGGAAGACATTTAATGATATAATTAATTAATCAAAATTTCTAAATCTGTAATCCAGATAAAAATTACTAATATGTTAAAATTTATTTTTTTAAAATGGAAATTTATACCAAAAGTTTTAAGATTGAGATAAATATTTTAAAAAGTAAATATCCACACTGGAACGAATATACAAGAATAGTATAGTCACTTGCGTACAATACTATTTGAAACTCAAGGTGCCAATGTCCCAAACACCTGTTAAGTTACCTCAGGATGTGAAGGTGAATTTTATTACTAGAGACTAATGCATATAGCATATTATGGTTATGTCATTATGATTTCATCAATGTCTAGTGTTAGTTGCGGATGCTTCATCAGGACATGGATGTTATAACATGAAGTCTCATCTCCGTGTGGTTTACAAGGAGAAAGAGAAACAATTATATAAATAGGTAATGGTTACACTTGATCTATGTAAATTGCAAGGCGGGTTATGATATTTCAATACATACTATTCTAATATAATTTTTACCCCTTTACTCAAGTCACATTTTAAGTTACAAAACAAACAAGTATTAAGTAAATGATTAATAACCTATTTAGGTATGGTTTTCTAAGTGAATAAGAACACCAAACACAATTTTATCTTTAATTGTTATGGTGAATAAATTGAAAGACAAGGCGAAAAGGCTAAAGGCATGTAATTCCAAGGGCACATTTTCAATGTCCATCAATGAAAAAGGTATTAAATGAGGTTATTTGTTTTATGTATCATAAAATAAAACATTGGATGTTTAAATACAATAAACTTAATTAAAGAATCATGTCACCTCTTCTTCTTTAGGGATATTAATCAATGTAATGTTTCAGTTTTACAACTAGGGTATTAAATAAAATATGCTAATTTCATATTTTTATTCTAATATGGTAACCAAGTGAGTATATAAACATTACTAGAATTCATGTGTATTCTCAAAGTTGATGAGAAAGGGTGACACCTAGGCCAGTGGTGAGAAGAACACAACTTCTTTATTTCCAAGAGAAATATTCACGTAGAACTATTATTGAGTTTAACCAAAACATTAATCTCTTGTGTATTTGGACTCAAGAAGACATTATTCCATGTTTTGGAATGAATCTTGTTTTAGGTATTTAATACTCAATCACTAGTTGAGTGATACATGAATCATCCAATGAGTGATGAATATAAAAATGTAAGACTTATACCCAGTTGTGGTAATATAATTATTTTTAAGAAAAACTAAAAGTAGACATCAAGAATATACCCGGTATGATATTTAGGCTCAGTATAGATAAACACCTATGGTATTATCGACATCTTTAGTTTGAAAAAATAAACCTTTACAAATAAAGGCATGTCACAAAGATTTTGGAAATAGTTCAACAAGTGAGAATGAACTATTCCAAGGGTAATCTAGAGGTATATATTTACTTCATAAGATTATTTTAAATTATTAAGTAATGCTAAAGTGAATTAAATGCATGGTCAGAAGATATGAGTCAATTCTAGATGGAATGCTGAAGAATATATCGACTATGCAATCATCAATCATTATAATGTAGCATGGAGTAATTATTAAATGCACATTACCTTATCTACACCCCTAAATTGATGTTAATGATGAGGATCGATGATGAAGTCTAACATTCAACATTGATCAACAAAATGAAGCGTGGAGTAATTCCTAAATAAACATTTTATACATTAAGGTAATGATGTAAGGAGTATGAATGTTGCAACTTGTAGATACTTCCATTATATTTCATGACGTTCTTTACAAATAATAGCAATATCCCACAACCTTATGTGAAATATAATAAAAAATGGATATCATATGAGTCATAATATGATAGAAATCCATTATGTCAAAAGTACATGTGTTTGGATGCAAATAGTTTTTTAGTACATAAATAAAATTTCTTCAGGAACAAAAACATTGTGCATCTATTGTAATTATCCTAATAGTTGTTTAGGATATTACATAAATCCTAAATATAGAAAAATTGTATTCAAGTGATAGACTAAGGTTCTATAAAAGGGTGAACTTATCTATTAAAGATAGTGGGAGAAAGGTTGATTTGAGCATAGTCAATGCTAAAGATGCACAAATAGTTTACATAGGAAAAAGTTTCAAAAGTATATGTGGAAGTTTAATGTTCTAGAGACACATACTATATAAGAAGGTTTTAAACCATGGTGATGGTTTTGAGTTTACTACAGATGGTGATATATTATTCATTGAAAATAATATTTCCTACAAGTAAGAAGTGTATGGAAATTAGCTAAGATTGAAAAAATAAATCAAAATTCAATAATGTATTCCATGTATCACATTGAAAAGGGGCTTATATTTTGAATACTGTGGTGGGTATTCAAATGAGTTGATACATGGATGGTACAAGTGTTGTACCAATAAGGCTCGATTGGTAATGTCAAGTCATTATGACAAAAACTATTATAATTTTACTTGTCACAACTAATATTTATGATAATATTGAGCATTAGATGTCATGAACACTAATCATGGAAGGTGTCTATACGACACAACCAGAAAGGGATGGTAAAATCATAGAATGCTAATAAAGGTTTCAAGTTAATGAATTATAGTTTAGGATTGAAATGAGCAATAGGATCATAGAACATTCATTTGGAATGAAGTTTTGCCATGTGTCTACCTAAGTTCAGTGGGAGAACTATTGTTTTCAAAGTATAATATGTTCAAAAATATTTGGAAATCAGATTGGTCTTCAAGTTAGTTAAGATAACGATGAAATTTATTCTCCAGTGATTTGACTTAAAGTAGAAACCAAAGTTCTAGGGAACTGGATCTAATGAGGTTTATCTAGAGGTTTCTGGGACCCAGTTAATCATACATATAGTGACATGGTATTGGAAAAAAGCAATCTAGAACAATTCAAGATATAATTGATACCTATGTCACATTACATAATGTCTCCAAGTTGACATGTCCATGACATGGGAGGAGATTAATGTAGTGAGTTATAATCTATATGCTTAAGAAATGGATCAATCATGTGTTCCATGATATGTACAAGAATTGATATTTAGAATATATACTTTATAGTTGGAAAATATCAATTATATCTAGGATCACTGCAAGTGAAGCAGTCAGAACTATCTGATTGTACTTCAGTAAGTATAAGAGATAAGTACCTGGTAAGTAGGGAAGAAAGGATACTAGTTTTCAAGGGAAAAAAACTAGTCATACATAGATCAATGAGATATAATATCACAGTTACACTAAAGGTGATTAGTGAAAAAAACTCATATAAGACAGTGGTATCCATTCCTATAAATACCGAGTACAATTCAGCTTCTAAGGCAGCTATGAAGTAGTTAAACGCAATGATTTGTTACATTTCATAGAATTGAACTGAGTAATAATTTGATTATCATAATTTAAATTATGATATTCTTAATATCCAATATGTAAAGTTATAATAGTGGAAAAAATGGATATACTTGGGGATACCATTTCTTGAGAGGTTTTACTCAAGGAGATGAGGTAATTATAGAAGAATTTCCACATGTTAGAAATGTGGAAAGCCCAGTAACTAAAGCCGTTACTCAGTATAAACATGATCATTATCATGCAAGTATCTAAAAATTTTGGCTAGAAAGTTGGGTCTAGTGCATGTGGGAGTGTTGAAATAGTGGGTTCCCTAGACCCAACTATGTATTGATTTTGATAACCATATCGTGTATACAATTATCTATACATGATGTTTTCTTACCATTGTAGTGTATAATTTTTTGAATCCACTATTTAAGGGAAATTTCCATAGATTAATTATTGTATCAAAAGGTTATAATAGATACCAAGATATAATGAGAACCTTGAGATACAATGAAATTAATTTGAAACTAAGGTCTTATGGTTTATATACATCTTACTGACTGGACACAGTAAATGTTTTACTATTAGGTGTTGGGGGGTCATAAGAATTGAGACTTATTCTCATTAAGTTCACACTTGGTGATCTCTAGGATTGATATCATGAGGGCATACCCACCAATAGGAACACCACATGTTTATGGTGTCATTGGATGTTCCTATCTATGATCATGTGTAATGGTATTATTACTTGAGATCATTTCCAATGTATTCCATTTGATTACATACTTTGATACAAGATGAAAACCATGATTTTGAAACCGTGGCTAGGTATTTTGGGTTGGGTGGGTCATTGGTGGAAGGGCATTGGTTGAATGATCAAGAAAGGATTTTTCACTTCCAGGTTAAGGAAGTTATATATCTCAGGCCATGTTGATCTGGATGGTGGTAACTAAATAAATCCATGGCCATTGTAGTTCAATGTAAATCCATCCAGTTAGATAAACAAATAGTAAATCAAGATAAGGGTGATGACATATGTGTGTGTTATGCTTTATAAGATGTTAAATACAAAGAGATTATATTACATAGTGCATGTTTGTAGGTTGGTTGTCACTGCTATGAAAATACTTATCTCTTTAGGGGCCATGATAGATTTCTAGATCCCACTATTGGTTTATAAATACTATTCATTTCCATCAAGATAAGGTCTTAGAAGGTAACACACAATAACATATTTGAGAATCTTCCCTATTCAGTTGAATAGGAGTTTTGGACATAATGGGCCCCACGATTGGGGTATGAGATTTTTTCATGGTTAAGTGACCACCAATGACATAAATTAATTCATATTATTCAAGTTAATAATAATGGTCATTAAAATTATTTATTTAATGTATTTACAGGTTTTATGTAAATACATGAAAAATATTATTTGAATGAATATTAAACTATTCAAGTTTCAATTAATATTTATTGGAATGACAAGTAAAGTTAATGAGTCATTTATTATCATGTAATATATGTAATATGTTACAAGAAAGTGATAATAATATTTATGACTCAGTTTAGTTGTCATAACATGCTGTTTATAGTGCGTTAAGTATTCAGGGGCCAGAGAGTCAATACCATGTATTTTAATTACACACTATATATAGAAGATGAGAGCCTCTCACCAGGGAATATTCATGGGATTTATCTCTCCTATTACCTCTCCCATGATCTAGAGATAGAGGCTCTAGATCCAAGGAGTTCGCATCGAGCTATCTCTCAGGCATCAAAAGCAGAGTGATGTGGTGATCGTCAGAGCATCGAAGGCTTCATCAGAGCTCTGCACTATTGCCCAGATTTCGATGATCGGTGCTCTCACAGATTTCTGAAATGCATCTGGATGATCTAGAGAAATTCAGATTCCAATTATTTGAGAAGTTATCACTAATGATGAGCAGACATCATGCTCAACTTCATATTTAAACCATGTATTTTATAGTTTAATTTTGTGCATAAAAATATTCACGTGAGATCCTTAGCTTAAATCGGGTAGTGATTCATCGACGACGAAAAGTTCATTTTGTTCGTTAGTTATTTTTTTAAAATCCCATTTTAGGGCTTTCACTACATGCCCAGATCCTTCAATATGGACCTATGATGTACATACTTGAAGAGTTAAAGTTTTCTTTTTCTAAATGATTATATCTAAAGAAACATGGTTCCAAAAAGCTGATGTTGGACATCAGGATTGTAAGAGACTTAAAGTTTATAGATTTGTTTCTGAATTAGTTGGAGTACATTCCAATGGTGATGGAATGATTCAGAATGAGAGATTTAAAACCCGTGATCAGCCTCTTGTTCAGACATTTCAAACTTTTAAGGAGAATGCACTGAAGAAATACAAAGTGGATGTATACATGGAAAATGTTCAGTATGAATAAACTATGAGAAGTCTGATGTGTTTCTTGGTTTTTACAGGGCTTAATATCATGTATGTAGCAGGTTTAGTTAGTATATTAATGGGGAATTCTAGGAACACTCATGGAAAATTAATTGTATTATTCTATTTTTCAAAGGTATGATGGATTTGGAATTTTTTTAAATGAATGTTATGTTATAAGGGGTTTCAAATATCGACTTCAGAGGAGATAAATAATCATGTAAGTTCACCACTAGATTTTTGTTTACTTACGGAGGCACTATCATGGGTTGGATATTGAGTTTACAACTTTTAGTATCATTGTCAACCACATAAGATGAGTATGTTGTAATAACTGAATCACATAAAGAGTTAGTTTGGTTGAAGGGTCTACTAGAGGGAATCAAAATAAGGTAAGAAATCAAAAAGTTCTTAAATGAAAACCAATTTGAGATTAACTTAGTCAATTATTTGGTGTTTCAACCACACAAAAAACACATTCAGATGAAGTACCACCTCATTTAGAATATTTTGTAATATGAAATACTAGAACTACAGAAGGTGAGTGAGAGTTAGAATCCAGTGGATATGATGTATATTGTCATAGTCTGGGAATGTCTATATTAGTACTACAATTCAATGGGGCTTAGATGACTAGTTACTTTGAGATCACATAAGTCGCAATATAATGGTATATTTGAACTAAAAAGGGATGTTTCAGAATATAGTGACTTTTGAGAGACTATTAGAATTTATATGAGAAGTCATTTTTTTGGCTAAGGGCTATGACATTCGGGATATAGAAACTTCCTAAAATATGATGAGGAACTAGATGGAGTGGTGGATCAAAATTACAGTTTGAAACTTGCATGGAGGAAACTTCTAGAAGTACAGATATAGGAGGATGAGTTTTTGGATGTGTGACATATTCACTATAAGAAATGATGAAGTTAGTTTATTCAGAAGGTAGATAGTGGTAGCCCTGATAAAAAAAGGTTTTCCATGAAAATTGGATGTATATGAGATCAATGTAACCAGCCTGTTTTTTTAGGAAATTTTCTATAAATAGACGGGTGGGGTCACTTGTACTGCACATGTCATTGTCATTGTTAATCTTTTGTTAGAATTTTCTTTAGAATTACTATAAATTCTAGTTCTGTTTCTCATGGGAAACATACCAGTTTTGAATTATTGTAACTTAGTGAGGTTTCTCTTTATTTTACTCTTATACTAAAGTTTCATGTTTCCCTTGGAGTACGTCTTGTTTCAAATCATGTATATTTTTATGTTCTATGTTTTATTTTTTATTATGTTTTTCTATATTCTATTTTTTGGGAGTGTGATGTGTTTTTTCTCTTGTGATAGTTCAATGCACAACTAAGGTGTGAGGATTCATAGTTTAGATACACTAATTCCATGGTGCTATGATGTTTTAGACAATATTGTTTACCTTATTAAGAATTTTAGGTTTCATAGGTTTTTTCATTCCAAATAAATGAAGTGAAAAAACAAGGAAGTCACCTAACACTGTTCAACCATCGAATTACATTACATAACTTATAGTGTTGTGTGACACTACACAATTTCTTGAGTCATGTGGTGATGCATGTTTACTATGTTCATGTGACACTACATGTTATGTAAAAAAAATGAGAGAGAGAGAGGGAGAGAATGGGAAGTGAAACCGAACTATATTATTGTATCCTAGAATATATATAGTAGAAATACAGAAGTATAAATACAGAAATTATTGTAGGGAGGGAGAGAGTTCAGGGAGTAGAAGAAGGGGGATTTAAAGAAAGAGAAGAACCCTTAGAAGAACACTTCTAGGGGCTTGGAATAATCCTCCCAAGGATCAATCCCCAAAACACCCAACTAGAAATACTCTCAAAAATAAATCCCCCCTCCTAACATAGACCATCTTTATTTAAAGGCCCACCCATCCCCCTCTAACAAATTAACTACTTCAGGTGGTCCCCCCACCGAACCAAGAATATTCCCCTCTCTCCTCTAACATCCCAATAACCTCCGACCAAGAACATTTACCTCTCTCCTCTAATAGCCCAACAGCCTCCATCCAAGAATATTCCCCCCTCTCCTCTAACAGCCCAACAACCTCCAGCCAAAAACATTCCCATCTCTCCTATTACATCCCAAGTATGACAATCCCCCAATGAGTCCAAAACAACCCCCTCCCATCCCCTATTGATAACATTTCCCCCATTCTAAAAAAACCACATTGTCCTCATGGTGGATCTCTGCTACTCGGCTTGTCCCTTTTCCAAGATGAAGCGATTTACAGTGTGGTGGTTCTTGATATCCTATCCGGACTCCAACAGCATAATAAGACCTATTTTTCCATAAATTCTAGTCATCCCCTCAACATTAATTTACTCTTTTTTTTTTGGCTATTTTGGATTCCCAATAGTTTTAGAAAACCTTAGCATCACATTGCTTACTTTACCTCCCCGATCAACACTTTACAGTAAGTCTTTATCCTTGTTATAAAAAAAATCCACTACAACCTCATGGACAAAGGAATGATAAGCAAGACTATATTCCAACAACAGCCTCAACAGTTTCTATACTCTAACTAGTTCTACCCAACAAAGAAAGTCAAGAAGATTTCCACAACCACTAGTAATAAAAAATCAACAAAACCAGAGGAAGATTGTCCTACCTCTACACCAATAGTCACCTATGAAAGCTACTCAATTGACCCATTAAATGCCTCACAATTATCATTATAAATTACTACAAAATACCTTTTTACCCCAACTTAAAACAACCAATTAATTAGGCTACCCCATCATAACCACTATGATTGGGTGTGGTTTATATCCAAACAAACCTGTATGTGAGCCAACCAACACCAAACTTTCCTCCTACATGACCAATCCTGCTTTAGAACAACAACACAACCCCCTTTTTAAATTTTGGTAGAATGTGAAAATTTATTTGGAAGTACTACCACAGCTACAACGAGTTGGCTGGTCTTTGATACAAAATTTTTCCCCAAAACCCAATCATGGTAAAAGTATTTCATAAATCACTCCTTGATTTGTTTTTTGATTCATTATTCTTTATGTACCTTCTAAAATTTGGAAGACAACCTCCTAGCTATTTTTTGAATAGATATGACAACTGAACTCTGAATCTAAATCCCTCTGGTAAAAACAAACTTATCAATGTCAGGATAATACACCCAAACTTCTCTAACTTCTCAGCCCAATCTATTGGGGTTATTGAGAAATAAAGTAGGGAGTACCTCTTTGTACCCCCTACCTGCTCCAAGGAAGTTTCTTCCCCCCATTTGGTATGCTTCAAAATTGTTGTATCCCCAACATCCAACACTAGAGTCTTGATCTCAGATGCCCCTTGTATTGATATGTGATCAATTCCAACTTGCTCTCCAAGTTCTATTATGTTGTTCTTTTCATGGATGGATTGGAAACTCTTCAAACTCACAACCTCTTTCCCAAGTCTTCTTTCTCCAAAATATGTAGTATCTTCTTTAGGGGTGTTTCTATCTTTTTATTGAGAAAATGAAATATCTCCATGATTACAAGAAACTTTTTGATGTAAAACTACTTATATGGGAACCTATGAAAAAACTGTGCGGTGAAAGTAACCAAAGAAGTCCACCGGCACGGGAGTGTTTCTTCCTCGGAAGTACGGAAATCCTCTCGATTCCCCAAGAAAACTCGGGAGTCCGTCCTTCGCACTCCCACCCCGACTGGCGCGGTCACTGAACTCGGATTCCGAACCAGTGAACAAAGGCGACGCGTCTCCGTCTCTTGTCGACTACGGCGCGTTGATGTCTCTGGGAAATACGGAACGACGAAGGCTTGGGTGGGGCATTTAATGGTGTTGAGGCGTTGGAGCCTCCTATTTTTCCCCTGGGTTTGGTTTTGTTAGCTGAGATGGTGAAAGAACAGGGGAGGGATGAAAATACGGTGATAGAATCTCGTATTAGAGTGGCATAAATCCAGGGATGTGGGGGGAAGAAAAGAAACGTTAGGCGTGTTAATAAAGAGGAAAGATATGTGGGGTTGCTTTAAAAAAAGGGAAAGTAACCAAAGGATACAACATGTGTTTTGAGGCATCATTGAAACTGCTCCCAACACTCTCCTGGATGTAATATTAACTGCCTGAGATTTCCTGAATGGAACCATGAAAAAGAGGTTCATCCATAGCTTTAGAATATTCTATTGCAATGCCACTAGCTCCTGTGTCTACCTCATATGCAGTTGGCACAAGGTACTACTTACTATCACCAAATTGATTCTTCAATAGTGACTTAAAAAACTCCCATCCTACACCTGTATTTTTTCTTAGCTAAGGAAAGAACCAAATGAGTACTGAGTATTCTAGGCTTATTTGTGCCAAATGTAGTTTTATTTCCTCAGTTTTATGGTTGAACAAGAAATAGGTTTCTACTTCCCTGATCCATCCTAAGGGATTATCTCCCGCAAACATAGGTAATTCCACTCTCGTAATTTTACTCATCTTCTCTATAGAAATACCAATATCTTTTGGATATAGGCTTCCACATTGTCTACTTTTTTATACCATATTTCTTCTTCTAGCTCCAAATGAAATATCTATAGCTTCCATACTATATTTTCCAGAACCTATGTTGCATTCCTCTTTCAACTCATTCCCCTCAAGGTTCACCATCACCTACTCTTCTATATCAAACACATAAAAATGCGTCTTCTAGTATTCAGACTACTCTTAAACCACTTTTTTCAAACTTTTATTCATAATATACATCTCCCAATATAAACTCTCCATAGTTGTTTCAATGGGATCCAATATATTTTCCATACTCGCCTGTATCTAGAAAATAATGTTATCTCGATGGACTTTCACAAATAATATATCTACGTACGTCCTCACCTCATAATTTTTTCCCAGCCATAATTGTGACTTCCCAACATTTTTTCCTCTCCTCTAAAACAGTTGTGCATTCTCCCAGAAGAAAACTCCCACTACATTTGGTTTTGACCAGTAGCATGCACAACTTCCACTACACTCATACGGCTCCAGAAAAAAGTTAAACCCTATCCTATGAAAATTAGCTGAGTTCATGGCTCGAGTTCAACTCTTTAGTAGTACAAATCTCCCTTCTGAAATAGCAATCGACTATTTCTCAATTGCCCCGACACACTGGTTTAGTCCGAGCCATAGTTCTACAATAGCATCTGAGCCTCCCATCTTCAATCATGGTTATCCCCATTGTCAGCTTCTGGTTCTTATCCATCAAAAAATAGAAAAATAAATTCATTCTTCCCTCCTATTTTACGATCCTCATCCAGTGAGAATGATCTTCCCTCTCGCAGGACACTCCCCAATAGATTCACCAAATTGTTATGTAAAAAATGAGAGAGAGAGAGAGGGAGATAATGGGAAGTAAAATAGAACTATATTGTTGAATCCACAAAATATATGCAGTAGAAATATAATAGTATAAATACAAAAATTACAGTAGGGAGGGAGAGAGTTCAAGTAGGAAGAGAAAGGAGACTGAAATAGAGAGAAGAACCTGTGGAAGAACATTTCTAAGAGCCAGGAAGAATCCTCCCAAGGATCAAACCCCACAGTAGCCAGCTAGAAATCCTATCAAAAATAAATCCCCCTTCCTAACACTGACCCTATTTATTTAAAGTCCCACCCATCACCCTCTAAAAAATTGACTGCTTCAGGTGGTCCCACCTCCCATCCAAGAATACCCCTCGTCTCCTCTATTATCCCAATAACCTCTAGCCAAGGACATTCATCTCTCTCCTTTAACAGCCCAACAACCTCCAGCCCAATATATTCTCTTCTCTCCTCTAACATCCCAATAGCCTCCAACCAAGGACATTCTTCTCTCTCCTATAATAGCCCAAGTTTGAGAATCCCCTAGTGAGTCCACAAAAACTCCTTCTAGCCCCTATTCATAACACTACATATCTAAAAAGTTTCATTACATGACTTATGAAATCATGTTATTCTATGTGACCACCTGAGTTGTGTTTTAATACATAATTTCATGAGTCATAAAATTTATAGAAACTAGAATATCTCTTTGGATGAACATACATGATGAGTATACAAATTACACCTCATGTAAGCCTTTCCTTGAATCCTAATCATGCACTATTGGTGGACCTATCCTCTTACACACTAATAACCTTAAATTATGGATAGAGGTGAATTTGGGAATACTACTTCAAGGATTGGTTTTTATCATAGAAAAAAAAAATTAAAAGTGAGAAATATTTAATATTTGATCACTGATTTTTCACTTGTACATTTTTTTTGGAATTTTGGACCAATGCATTATGAACAATGAACTTATCTTCAAAAATCACATAAATCATTTTTCAGAATTTGAATCATAAATTTTATTTAATAAAAATAAATAAAATTATTTGGATAGAAGATTTTTAAATCTAAAATCATGATTTTCTAAATTTAAATTATTCTAATTTAGAGTTAATTTTCAAAAGAAATTGAAGAATTATAATTGAAATCACTGGATATGGTACTAATTCTTGATAAAAAGATCTAGGTTATAGAAACCTATAATTTATTTTCTCCCTCCAATGTTGATTTTGAAATACCTGATCTAAGATAATTACATTAGGTTTAGCTATTAATATTAGGGAAAAAATGAGACATATAGAAGGGTTAACTATGATTATATATCCAAATTTGGGTATAGTTCACTTAAAATGACCCAAAATTGGGAAATATCAGGTCTATTAAAGATTCAAACCCTCAAGTAAGACTAATATTTTAAAATAAATGTATTTATTGAAGTTTAATTTTAGATTCATATCTATGGTAAAAATTATCATTTTGTATTTTGTGTCAAAAAATGACCAAATTTTCCTTAAGATTCTACTGACTTTTAAACTATCTCCATAGTGATCATTATTTTATTATGAAATTTATTCTTAAAACATGTGTGGTTATTAATATTCTTGCATGTTTTAATGTTAAAATGAATATGATATTCTTATACATCACTCATTTTTTTGGCATAAGTTCTTTATGGATAAATATTTCTTCAACACTTTCCAAGCATCTTCACTACACATTTCCGTGGTATATCACATCATTTTGAATCTCTTCATCCTATTGAATCATTAAATTATCCTCAATTTATTGTTTTTTTCTCTTTATCAAGTTTTAATGTTCTTATATTTTTAATTTTGGTAACTTTCCTTATTCCTAATTTTTTTGGTACTTATAATTTTGAGGTAGAGAACCATAAAGTGCTTTTATTTGTAAATATGTTTATTATTTAAGATATAATTTTGGTTGTTGCTTTGGAGAAAATTCATGAGAGTAAATTTTTTAATTAAATGTGGCCTTGTTCATGTGTTCACTATGAAATTACAATGAATTTGATAGTTTTTTATTTCTTGGATATCCCATGAGAATGATGCATTTTTACTTTCATAATTAATTGTATTAGAAACTGTTTTCGGCTTGATATAATTTCTTTCTAGAAAAAGGACTTTATTTCTAAAAGATCTAGTGGGATTAAATCTATGTTTAGTAGTTGAATTATAATAAATTAGAAATATTCTTCATATGAAATATGTGTTTATTCCAAAATATGCCATGAATGTTGAACCGAATCATGGTACATACTCAACTTGAAGGTCTTCCAATGTTATTTAGAATCCATAGAGATATTTATGACTTTTAGTTAATGATGATGAAGAAATCATGGCCCATCCATGAAAATAAGATGTTGGATATTGTGAAGGTATTCATGTGTGGTGAAATTATGTACTTGGTAATTTTTTATACATCCAATAATATTGATATAAACTTGTTTACTTTATATAATGTGTGATCACTCAATAACAAAAAAAACATGTTTTCATGTTGATGAGTTATAACAATGTGATTCTTAAAAAGAGGAATCTTCACAATGTTGATGTTGATGTTCTCTCATGAAAGGATTATAATATTTTTCTTAACCATTTGATTTTCTTGCAAATAAATATATGGGAGACCATGAAAAAAATATAAGAAGGTGATATTCATGTATTTCATAGGTATGATAACATCTAAAAACATAATTTTGATGGTTAATGAAAGTGTTTAAATGACTCAATTTCATATAAAAATAATACGGTGTCTTTGAAAATGCGATTTTTTAAAATTTGAGTCAATAAAATGTTGTTGCTGATGCACTTTCATGTAAGGATATTGCAATCTTGTTCTTAAATATTTGATTTTCTTTTAAATCAATATATTATAATCCATGAAGAATCTCTAAGAAAGTGATATGCATGTATTTCTTTATGGTCAATGAAAGTGTTGACATGAATCAATTTTAGTCAAAAATAATGTGGTTGCTCATTAAAAGACTTTATTGTAGATCAAGTTGATGAAATCATTCCACAATAGCATTATGGATGGCCATTATAGCCTTTTTTGAACCTACAATAAGCTGACCCAACAATTTTATTAGAATAGAATGTTCATGGATGTTCATACATTTTTCATTTGGTTCACTATTTTGATTAAATCACTTTGGATTTTATTAAATTCCTCCTTGTGTCACATGAGACTTATAACATTCTACTTTTTTGTTGGATGAATTATTAATTAAAAGTCTTTTATTCCATTCTCTTGGATTTTTTTAGCAAAAATTATGGAAGAAAATTTGATGAAAATGTTATGAAGTTTCATGTATTATCATTTTCTATGATTAGAAATCACGATTGGATGTTTATAAAAAATTTATGTTAGAATTATTTGCAATTTATGGGATATAGATAAATCTTAGTTCATTTTAGAACCCCAGTATGATGGACAGTTGGATGTTTTCTTTCATTGTATTGAGAAATATGTTTTACCTTTGTGAATAAGTGTCCAAGAGAAATAGAATGATTTTGTTCCTTTGGATAAGATATGGGATAATTCCACATATTGCAATTTCACAAGAATAACACCCTTTTAGGTTCTATATGGCTGGTTAGCTCTATAAATTCTTTTCTATTAATATAGGAATTATTCAGTGCATGAAGTAGATTAATAGTTACTTGATTATGATGAACCTTATAGAAAAATTAATGCATATCCTAAATATTTTAAAAAACTAAATGAATCAAGTTACTGATGGTAAAAATGGGGATTTTAATTTTTCAAAATTGACATTGTTTAATAATAATTGAAATAAAATTTCCAATAATCTACTTTAAATTTTTCTCATCATAAGTTTTTCAAAAATTTATTTAGGTTTTATTCTGTTCTTTGTCACATTGATATGATTTCATAAAAGGTAAAGCTCTTACCATCTCTCATGGAATGCATCCACCCAATATTTCATCTTTCCTTGTTAAAATAAGCTAGTGGTGACCACAGAAAGGCTAATTTTTAATTGATTCGAATTATAGAAGAATTTGAGGTTGTATTAGAGTCTATATTTTCTAGAGATGCACTAGGTCGAACAGGTTACAAAGATCATGGAATAATGTTTATGCTATGGAATTCACTACCCAAGGAGGATGCCACATAGTAAATCATTAAGACATTGAATAAATAATACCCTATTTTGGATCTTGAGGACTAAGTTCCACTTGAAGGGGAAGAAAGGTATTGATAAATTATGCAGATCATATTGATCTATTTGTGAGAAAACCATGTAATATTTGAGTGAGTAGTTCAACCTTCGGTAAATATTTTGGGAATTTCTTGACCTATTTCATTTTATGATTTTATTTTATATCGATTAAATTGTGGTTGTTAGAAGTGGTGTGAGTTATGGGTCATGGTTAAAGATTATTTGTAATTGATAGGGTATTAAGGTGGTAGCATGAGTGTAAAATGAGTGGTTTGGGGTGGTTGTTATCCATTGGGGGCATTAAACCTATCAACAAAATGAGAAAGATGTGGAAGGAAAACCTATAATGAAAATATTGGTTTTCTTTTACTAAAAAAGTTACTTCCTACATTTATTGGGATTTTCTCATAAACATTCCCCCTATTTTAAGTGTAAATAAAGTTTTTGTGTGTGTTTAATTTATTTTTCAGCATGACACACATAATTAAAAACTACACACTTCCCAATATACAATTGAAATATCAAAAATAATATTGTGAATTTCATGATCATGATTGGTAATTAGTTAAATTTTAAGGGGAGATCAGTGTTTTGAAGCAATTGAGGTATTGGTTAATCTTATTTGTTATTTTACTTTGCTAAAATAACATGTGTAGTTGATGTTGTGGGACTTAAAATTGAATGATTTAGCTAAAAATTGATGATTGATATGGCCTTCTTTTAATTGGATATGGGAAACTAGTATATCACATAGATTCTGTGATTCCTATATTGAAATGATTTATTTATATTTCTTTGTATTTACCCAAATAATCCTATGTTTTCTTATTGAATTATTTTATAACTACATTACTAATTAAGTTAAATTGAAAATTTATTCCTTAAAATTTATGATTCAATTTCCTTTTTATTGATTTGGATCATTAGTTTAAATTATGATTTAAATTAATAATTCATTCATGTTATCATGAATTGTGTGTACTTTTCTTATTAGGCTTTGGATTCTTCATTGGTTTCCCATATCCTATTTTGTGGGTTATTTAAAAATAGAGTTTGAGTAAATGTGTTGTGTGTAATAATGATAGATAATTAATTACTTCGAGTTTCAACACATGGGATTATCATGGTCATGTTTCATTATTTATAAGACTTTGATTTAATTGTTTTTAATACTCAATGACATGGCCAAAAATATTATTTCAAGTTTTCTAGATTTATCTTTTGTTGTTTTTCTTCTTTTCAATATTTTCAAATTTTATTCTTTGGATTTATTTATTTTTTCTAATAATTTTATAGTAACTAATGTGACCTTGAAATTGTTGTGCAAAAAGATAAAAAATAAAAAATCCACTTATAATGGTGATTTTCAAAAAAATATTGGATGTTAAATAAATGGACCTGGTAAAGATCAATGCATAGGTGGCTATGTAAAAAAATCAAGAGGGTTTTTCCCTAATAATTTTAACCAAGTCCTTATTAATTGTCCATTTTCTATGCTTGGCTTAATACCTCGATTATATTCTTGGGAGGTGATATTGAAAAGTTATCATTGTTTATTTTTTTACTTTATTCTTAGTTTCACTTGATTATGTTTATACTCATGGTTCAAGTATGGATTCCTTTTGTCAAAAGAAAGTTTATGGGAAACTTTAATGATTCATTGTGACCTATCATTAGTATGATAGATCACATTGGTGTTCCACCTTTCCATATTGAATTATTTTCTTTTGGGTGTGATATTTATATATAGGCATTTATGTATATTTATATGTATGTATGTATATGTGCATAACTATATTTAGGAACCTGAAATTGATTGAAGTTCTAAATTCCTCTTTTCCTTTATGTATTATTTTAAATATTTTGTTTGAAAGATAGTGATACCCTGTTTATTATTAGATTGTTTTCTCATGTTAATATAATTTTGTTAACAAATTTTAATACAAACTCTAAAAAAATATAGAAGATTGTTGAGGCTTTAAGAAACCATACAAAGTATCATAAGGGGATTTTAAACCAGAATATTCTGTTTGTCTAGCCCAGTGGAGTTCTATTGTATTCCTTGCAAGTCCATATTTAATTTAAAGTGTTACTAATTACATATTTCTTCATGAATTCTTACACTATCAATAATAATAATATTTAAAATTTTGAATAGGAAGAACATCATTATTGCAATTAATTTCTATTTATTTTCATACTATTATCATATTAGTCAGAGTAGTTATGTACCCAGTGCATGTATATCCAGGCTTATCTAGTTTGACTAGGATCATACTATAATCTTATTCCATGTGTTTAAATCTTAAATATTTCATTTATCTCAAGTAATTTATTTATCATCATGATCTAAAGATAAGGCGACTTGGCCTTTTTGAGACTGTAAATTATTGGACCACTGGTTTAGAAATAATAATGAGATAAAATAAAGTGTAAAAATGCATTAATAAATGACATCATATGTAACATGTAAAACCCCCAATAATTGAAACAGGTAAAAGAACCATAGGAAAAAATAAAGATATCACTAAGGGTAAAATTTGGTACACACTACCTCACTATTACAAGGATAATACCCTCATAAATCTCTCTTTTTCATATTTGGGGAACCCACCTCACCAAATAACTCACAAAATGAAAGGAGATGATGCTAATAAAGGTTATGAAAAACCAAGTCAAGACACTAAATTTTAAAGGAATTCCCAATCAATGTCTTCCTTTCACCACTGGTGGTTTGGTGAGGTTTGGCCACCAACCAATCCTACCAGTGCCTACCCCCTTGAAAATTTGGGGGTAGTGGTCATTGGTAAAATGGTGGGGCTACCAAGATATGTCCCAATTGAAGATTTGATTTATAACTAATTACATCTCCAAAAATCTTTTTTATCTCCCAAACCATGCTTCTCATGTTTCTATGAGGACACTCGAGGATCTGCACCATCTGAACTTATTAGAGTCAATCATTTTCATCAAGAAATCTTCCATATTTTTTAGTGTGAATTTTATGCATATACACACTTCCTTACTCCACTAAATATTGAAAAAATGATATTTTACCCTAATGAGATTCATCCTATAATGAAAATATGGATTCCTTGAAATGTGTAAGGCACTCTGACTATAAAAAAACAACAGAATATTCTCCTGTGTGTGCTCAATATCCTCTAAAAAACCTTCTCATCAAAATCACCTCTTTGAAATCTTGTGTAGCTTCTATGTACCCCACCTAAATCATGGATAAATACACAACTAACTATAAATTTAAAATCCATATTACAACTAATCTTGAAAGAGTAAACACATAACCCATAGGGGATTTTCTCCGATCAGAATAACCTAAAAAATCTGAATCAACATAGCCTCTGATAGTGAAATTCATTCCACCATAACATAATGAAGCATTTGAGGTCTCCATGATGTATCAAAATATTCTATTCACTATTCTCTAATACTCCCATCCTATATTTTCTATGTATCGACTAACTGATCCCACTGCATGTGAATTTTTTTCTAGTAAAAACCATAAAAAGCATCAAATTCCCCACTACGGATATATATAGTACTCAACATATCTCCATTCTCTCTATTTCACTGTTAGGACTCATCATAGAGGATAAATTTAAATTAATAGAAATTGGTGTTCAGATTGGCTTACAATCTTATATTTTTATGAAATTTAAGAATTTTTATAATTTATTCTTCTCTGATAGATAAATCTTCCCATTATATCTAAATCAGTAAATATTCTTCCAAAGAATCTTGTTTTATGGTCCCAAGCCCATCATATCAAAATACCCATCCAATTGTGTCTTCATATCCAAGACCTGATCATTGTTGGGGACTATAACCAATACGTCATCCACATAAAATAGAAGAATGATTACAATCCAAACCCCTGAAATATGCATAAGGATTTTAATGAAGTCTTCTATATCCAAGGCTCATGATATAGGAATGAAATATCTTGTACCAACACCTCAAAACCTACTTTAGAACGTACATATATTTGTTCAACCTGAAAACTAAGTTTTATTTTCCTTTTTCGGTAAAACCTTTTGGTTAGAGCATATAAATTTATTTATAAAGATCACAATGGGGAAGAAATTAATCACATATAGCTACTATAGGTGTAAAATTTAAGTAGCACATTTCTATAACTATTTGAAAATTCATCAGTGTAACAATAGAAGAAAATATTTTATTAAAATCAAAACCATACTTCTATGAATATCCTTTGGCCACTAGTCTTAATGATATCTTTCTACCTGGCCCTTTACACCACACTTTTTCTTAAACAACCATTTGATTCTGATATACTTCCTTCCATGAGGTAATGAAATAAGATCTCAAGTCTTGTTCTTGTGTAGGGCTTTGAGTTCTTCTTGCATCACCATCATCCATGAGGATATATTTGGACTCTATTTCACCTCCATAAAAGAATATGTGTCTCTAAAACCCATCAATAAGAAGTAAAAAATATTTCTCCCAATCACATAGTCTGAGTGCCATACTGGGTCTATTTTCTCCTGAGTTGACCATCACAGTCTAGACTCAAACGATACTTGATCTTCGTGTTCTGATAATAATTCAGAGGAAACTCATTCTTCTGTAGATTTATCCTCTAAATTGACTATTGTAAATTCCATATTCTATTTATCCATTTCACTATCAATTTTTATTTTCACCTTATCACCTAAAAAAATGACATCTCTGCCGATAAAAATATTTTGGGCAGTGGGGTCCCACAAACGATATCCCTTCACACTATCAGCGTATTCTAAGAAGGTGAATTTAATGTATATTGAATCTATCTTTGATCTTTACTAGAAATTAAATGAAGAATATATAGGACTTCCAAAATATGTAATTGAGAATTTTTAGCAGTTTTACTAGTCGACATATTCACCAATGTCTTTAGATTAGTCGCCATTGAAGGAGATCAGTTGATCACATAACAAATAGTATTCAATGCTTCTTCCCATAAAATTTTATAAATTCCTATAGTCTACAATATCTCCCTTGTACCATCTAACAAGGTTCTATTCATCATATATTACACTCCATTCTGGTGAAGAGTGTATTAAACCATGAAAAATATATTGACGTCTTCTTATTCTCAAGAAGTATCAAACACATCGCTTGTATATTCTACACCATTTTCAGTCCTCAAACACTTGAAATTATTACCAGATTCAATCTCCTTATGCACTTTGAATGTTTTGGAGACTTCAAAAACATCCATGTTACTCTTGATTTAGTGTACCAAAATCCATGAGAATAATCATAAATGAATAATACAAAGTACCTTTCTCATCCTACAGATATATCTAGTTTTTTTCAAACATTGAAATGGATCAAATATAAGATCTCTTTACTTATTGTTTTTTATGTCTCAAAATTTAACTTCTGTTGCTTTCTCAAAATACATTATTCAAAAAATGGTAAGGATACCTTTTTAATCCTAAGAAGGAACTTATGATCAATAAGAATCTTTATTACTCATTCAAACTTATGTATAATATTCTGATGCCATGACATTATCAATGTTTCCATTGAGGTAATTGATGCAGCAACTATCTCCTTCTCCTTGTACATTTCAACCATAAGAACATATAGGTTCTTTAAGAGATTATTTTCCATCATAACTATAGGCATGAACTTCACAATTATCATCAATCCATTCTCAATGTGATTCTTTCATCCTATATCATCAAATTATCTCAAAAAAATATATTCTTTTTTAGGTCCTTTACATGGCATAATCCTTGGATAGTTCATACTACACCATCATGCATCTTTAGTTTAATGGTACTTAATCCAATGATCTTGAAGGTGTGATAATTACCCATATAGAAAAGACCTTCTAGGATAGTTTCATACTGATTAAATCATTCTAGTCGATATTTCATGTTCGATGTTTCTCCCGAGTTGATTATTCATGCATTGTTAAGATATTGTCTGCTTCCAACATTTATCACCATTTCACTGACTAGTATATCTCCATTTTGAAAAGTACTCTCCAAATTTCCCTAAGATCTATTATTATTACTCTCATTATTCAAACAATCCTTCTCGATATTCCCCTTCTTGCTACATTTTTAACATGTGACATTCTTTTTCTTACTCCTTGATTTGGTCCATCCAAGATTTTGGCTCTCATTGGAAACACAGTGCATATTAATTCATCTATCCATTGAAATAGCCTCTTCTTGGATAGAAGTTTTCTATTTTTACTCCTTGATCTTGTTCCAACATTCTTCTTCAAGAACCACAACTATAATTTAATTGAAGGGAAACATATCCATCATTATATTTTTGGTGAGGTTAATGATGAGTTGATCATATGAATCTAGAAAACTATGGAGAAAAATATTCACACATTCAGTATCCAAAATTTTATATCTCAACAACATGAGATGATTGAATTGGGTATTGAGGGTTTTGATGTGGTTAATCACAAATTATTTCTCCTCTATTTGAAGAGTGTATAATTTTCTCTTTAGGAATCTTTTTTGTGTGGAGTGACTTTGCCTTATATAGATTTTCCAGAGTATCCCAAATTTATTTCATCTCATTTTTATGCACAATTATTGATAGTAAGCTATCTTCCAAATCCAAATATATGTTGGAAATAAATTTCCCATCCATGTAATCCCATATCTTATCCAACACACCTGCTGGTATTTCTCTAATTTTTAGTAGACAATTATCCTTCCGCAGCACTACTTTTATCTTGATTTTTCCACAATGGAAAATTATTCTCAATGAATTTATCAATCCCAAATTTTACCACTATCTAGACACATAATCAGTATATAACCTTCTATATTTCAAAATATTATATTTAATAATCTCAATATTTTTTTCTGATGTGAAATATAAAACATAGTCACACTCATAAGGTATACTTATATTTATGAGAATTATTAATATCCAAAAAAAGTATAAAAAATATGGCTATAACCTTCATCTCATACCACTTGTTATGACTATAAATGATTTTCCCATTGGTGCAATTATAATAGTGTAATAAAATATTGTTTAAAAAATTTGGAAATAAATGACACCATATGTAATGCAGAAAACCCCCCAAAATGAAAGGGGTAAACAATAATGGGAAAATAAGATTATATCATTATGTGTAAAAGTGGGTACATAGTCTATCACTATTACAGGAAGAAAACCCTCGTAAATCTATCTCTTGAATATGTGGGGATTCCACCTTATAAAATACCTCAAAAAATGATGGGAGATACTTCTACTCAAGCTGATTAAAACCCAAGGAATACACTACCTTTTATAGGAAATCCTTACCTATGCCTTCCTTTCTCTTATGGTGGTTTGGTGGGGTTTGGCCACCAAACAATCCTACCACCACCTCCCCCCTTAACAATTGTGGGGGTGGGGGTGGGGGGGGGGGTCATTCCTGATATGAAGGTGATTCTGATAGACCTCACATGGGAGACACACTTTTTACTTTTAATATATAATATAAAATCAAAACCCTCATCAACTATTACCAAAACCCTAGCAAGCCCATGTCACACCTTTTTTCCCTCTCTTGTGACCCTCCCTCCCTCTCCCTCCTTCTTGATCACATTTCCCTAGACCCCCAAAACGTGTTCTCCCCTTGATCTGAATTCATCCCACTATCCATCCTAGGGGATTTTATAAATACTCTCTCACTTCTTTGTTAATGCTTTCTTGATATTCCTCCCTTAACCTTCCCTTTTTTACTCTTAAGTTTTATAGTGATTCTTCTAGGTTTGACCATTTAAATTATTGATAATATTATGTTTTTTACATATTTATCCCTCCTCTTTAAGAAAAATTTCCTTATTTAATTTCTAAAATATGGAGGTTTTAGTATATTAATGAAGGCAATCATTAAGCTTTGCAACACGTTTTACACATTTCTAGATATTTGAAAACTTTTTTTGTCGAGTGCATTATACTTATTCTAATGAATAATAAAAATAGTTCTTAAATTATTTATCTTTCATTTAGGGGTAAATCTATATCATATCATTTATCCTTCTATCCTACATTATTCAATTCTACTACACATATTTTAATGCCTATTTTACGTAATTGATTTCTGTCAATATCATTCCAAGTTGGATACAAATTCTATTAAGTCTTTATTTCCTGGATATTCTCAGACACAATGTGAATATTGTTATCATTCCCCCAATATGTAGAGTTATTTAGTGTTTCTTCATGTGTATTTTGTTAATATATTATCATTAAAGTTCCCACTAGTTTCACATGATTCTACCACTACTAATATGAATGCATGTCTTTATTTTTCCATCACTCCCATGATATTTTCTATATAGTTTCCTCTTAAGTATTTTTTATCTTTGTTTTTAAAGTCTCCCATCTAATATCCTATATTATTTCTCTACTTGGTATTGGTGTAGTTTATTTCATCTTTGTTTATACTCACTAAACACATGATCCATCTACCACAATGCTTTTGGATTCTATCCAATGATTTCTCCATCACATATCACTGGGGGTCTACCTATTGTATTAAAAAAAAGGTAATATTATTTTCCAAGACTTAATTACTCATATTATGTTTTCTCCTCTTATAAGACAACTTTTTTCAGTAATCGAACTCCCACTTAAATTCCACACACTCTTTATAAATAAAAAACTATTTTTGGTCTACTGCATATAATGTGTGACAAGCTATAGACTCTTGAAGATAATTGCACCTATGATCTAGTTTCTCTTACTGAAGTTAATAATCTCAATAATAATACAATTGGATGTAATTGAATTTATAATTTTCATGTCAATTAAAATGGTTTTCTTAATGAATTCAAACCTCGTTTTTTTGTTAAAGGATATGGATATAAATATAGAATTGACTAATTTGACATAATCTATTTGGTTTAAAAAATTGTTATAGTGTGTCTCTATCTTTTCGGTTTCCTTTAATTAGAGGATATTAAATTATATATATGAAAAAATATTTTTTTTCATGTATTTCCAAATAAATAAAGTTATATGGAGAAACCTCCTAGATTCATTTCCTAGAGGGATAAATCCAAGGATTATTATCTTTGGAGATCTTTAAATGGGATTGAATAGTGATTGAGAACCTTATTTGATAGGTTTTATACAATGTAGGATGACTTCAAACTTCTCTTAAGGATTGGTAGGATCAAATCATTCTTTCATAAATTTTTTTCATTTGAACGAATGGGCTCTAGGAAGTAATTTCTTGGGGTTGAGGTCTGTCAATATTCAAAAGGGGTTTTCTCACCTCACCAAAAGTATGTTTTGAATTTGTTACAGGATTTTTGTTTTTATCATTGATATATTGTTAAGTAAACTCTATAAAAATTCAAGAAATATTTTCATATAGGGAGTGAGAGATTACCATCACCAAGAGCTGGGGATGAAGGTCAGCCTACTATCCGATGAATGGAATGGATACTATATGGGATTGAATTAAAAAGTTCATTTTGAATGGATTAAAAAATCAAAACCTGACCCAAATTATTGTATTGGAGGCCTAATGGGTCAATCTTTATTTACTATTAATTTTTAAAATAAAAAATTAAATAAAAAATAATAGTTAATCATCCAAAGTTGTGGATCAAATATGTAAATCGAATTAATATCCATTAAAATATGTTTTTTATTTTTTCTTGAGTAAATTTTTTATCATATTTTCTAGATTAAGAAAAAAAGAAGATTTTTTTTTTGTTTCTATAAATGTATAAAGGATATGAAAGTGTAAAAAATAATTTTCCTTTTTTAATTATTTTTTAATTTAGGCAGCACGCTCGCTGAAGGATTTTTTTATTAGGAGATTTTGGAATTCCATTACTTTAGTAAATAATAAATATATCTATAATAAATTTCTTAATATATTTTTGTGTTTTTTAAAACTGTGGACTTAAATTACATAAATAGGAACTGGGTATGATAAACCCCAATAAAAAATTACTTAATGATGTTTTTTTTCCTAACATGTTATTTTTTATTACTTTAATAAATTGTAGAAAAGTGAATGCAAAATGTCAATGGGAAAAGTTTTATATAGAATTTTATAAATAATTAATTAATGGAGGTCATGTTGGGTTCATGAAGTCTCTTCATGTTTTCGGGTTCAACTTACCATAAGGAGGTATACCAGATGTTCACTTCGTTCTTGTGAGAGTAGTGACAATAAACATCTTCAATATATATGTGTGTTTACCAAAATATATTGAACTTAAGACAATTTGAAGTTGAATCCTAGAATAAGTTTACTAGATGTGAAGGTTTATGTGGTGGAGCTACAAGGAATAAATGTTCAATAAACTCTAATGATGGTTTGATGATAAAATTTATTTGGTGATGCAACTTGTTTTTCTGGATGATTACTTCTATAAAGTAGAGGTGAGACCAGTCACTGATGTGTATCTTTTATAATGAATCAAAGTGTAATAATGGATCTTTATATACAATGTTTTTAATACTTTTTTACTTTCTAGTAATATAATAGTTTTTTAGTGTTTTCCCATGGATTTATGAATTAATTCTAGACTATGTAATTTTGTGAGATCAATTTAATTTTTCCATTAATTTCTTTTCTTGAATGTTGGTGTACAAGTTTATTTGGAGAGTGTGTGAATAGTGTGACTTAATGTGGAGAGCGGGGTTCCATTTTTCTCAAATTTTGAAACACTAAGGTTAGGGGGAAATTCCAATGTTTTGAAATCCATAGTGTATAACCTTTGACATGTGAAATCTTTTAGTGATTTGAAGGCTTCATCTTCCAGTGGTTGCATAGATAATCCTCCCCAATAGGATATGGGTACATTATCAATCAAGACATTACTTATGATGACCTCCAATGGTTGGTGTTTTTTTCTATATATATTATTATTATTTTAATTTTTATATTGAATTATGTTTATATTATTGTTAAAATATTTTAAAAAATAGGATGTCCCTGACCCATATGGGCTATATGAGTTGTGATCTTAGTACACCTAGTTTAAATTAGTCCAATTTTATATTCCATATAATTTTTAAATACTAAGACATAGTTTATTTTAGGATAAACATGATGGATCATAGGACTTAACCTATATTCTTATTTCTACCCTCACTTAATATTCATCATTTTTTTGTTGAAAAAATGAGTTAGTTCATAGACCATCCATTGAGAATGTAGCAAGATTTTATTATTTTAATTTTTAGATATGTAAAGATGGAATCAATATGTGATTTTTTTACTCTAATCACAAGAACAATATTATGTATACATTAAATAATTTTCTTATCCTATCAAAGTTTCACGTCTAAATATGTTGTTTTAATTGGTGGTAATCTCATTTCCTAGAGGGTTAAGAAGATAACCATCATTTATTGATCTAGTGTTGAGTCAAAGTATTGGATAATGAGGCTTGTTAAAATAGAGATACTTTGAATGTGATATCCTTTTCATGAGATTGGTTATCCCATTCTAAATCATATACTTATATGGTGTGAACTAACCTATATGTTTATTGAAGGGTTTCTAGGAAAATGGGTAATACTTTTGTGCAAAAAAATAAGTTTACATGTTTCAGTTGAGGAGGAATATACATTGGTTATGTGTTTATTATATGGGTGTGTAAATTTCCTTATGTTTTATTCTATTATATGACTTTTAATTTTTATACCCCACATATATCAAGTCTCATGTATAAAAGGAATTATCTTTTAGTATATAAATATCAATATAAATGATATGAGAAACCTAAGATATTTCATAGTAAGAATGGTATAATTGAAAAATAAAGGTTTTATCACGTCGCATGGAAATAATACACTATATTTATTGAATGTAATGGGAATGTTAATATCCAATCGAATAAAAAATAAACATGATTTAAACCAGTTGGATCCATTTTTTAAATGACCACAAGAAAGGGGTTATGAGATTTTTAAGTATCTCAAAATAACCCCAAGAAATGGATTATTATTTGAGAAATGTTTTCCAAGGAATTTAATTTTATACTAATTCACATAGGGTGGTATAAGTTACGAATATAAGAACCATAAATGGTCATTTTTCTCATATTTGAGGAAATCTAGTCACTTCAAGAAGTTTTACACACTCAATAGTTTCTAAGAATAGTGTTAATGAAAAATATATAACTCTATCTTTTGGGATTTATGATGGGATATAGAGACATAAGTTATTTAATATATTGAAATTTCAAACTTCCACACCTCTAAAATCCCATTTTGATTACATGAAAACCATTATGTTGTATCATAGTTGGGATAAATGACCCCTTATATGAGAAACTTGAGGAAAGGCATGGGTATAACGCCCGTGATATAGAGAAAAGTCTCAAGTGTTTTTAATAATATTGTAAAGGATAAACATAATTAACAACCTACTACCTATTTATAGACTCAAAACTTAAAATAAATACAATACAAAAATACCCTAACACCTTATGTTGGAAAAAACATCCATTAACAAAATAAAAATAATTAAAATGCTCCACCTGGGGTGCTAGCTCAGGTAGGCACCCTATCAATCCTCCCTGATTAGAAAGGACTCACCATCTAGTATGAAAGAGGATATATTAGCTCATCCATATTTAATAAATTTAGGTCAACTACATTGAATATTATAGTGATATATCATACCTTTGGGATTTCTACCACATAATCATTATCATTGAGATGCTGAAGAACATTATAAGGGATGTTGTTCATTGGTTTCAGATTATTGTAGGTGGTGATTGGGAACCATTCCTTCCAGATGTAAGCAATGATGATATCCCCACTTTGAAAATAGATTTCCTCTGCTTCCTGTTATCCACCTCTTTGTACCTTACACTTGAGTCTTCAATTTTATGAACCACATAATCTTGGATATCATAAATGCGAAAGGTTATATGTTTAGTAGCCACACTGTACCTAAGAATCTTGAGAAATGAGATTATATTAAGCATGTACTTTGTTGGTCACTGGTAAACCAATTTAAAATGAGTTTTACTCATAGTTCAATTTAACACAATGTTGAATGAAACTCAACCAGGGTGAAAAAGTGATAACATTTTTTAGGATGATCCTCACATAAGAAGAAGATAAGAGCACCAAGAGTCTGATTTTCAACCTCTATTTTCAATCTATTTGGGGTAGAAGGAGATACTAAAATTCAAGTAAATGAAATATTATCCTATGTCTGTTAGGTATGTGTGGGTGTGCATTAGAGAATATAGGAATAAGTTAGGGATAGTGGGGGTCCATCCATTAGGGTCATGATTATTAACTTATATGGGGTAGTATTATACTTTTCCTATTTAGTTGTTAGAGTTGGTAGTGTGATTTTTGGGGATTTCTAGCTGGGAGGTAGGTAAATAAATAAGGGGGAAATTTGGTTTTGAGGGATATGATTCATTTTTATTTTTAGCAAGGTTACTGGGTAGACTAGATCATGGGAGGTATCAACCGAGGCTCTATGGAAGTGGTTTTCTGTAGATTTTTTCTATTATTCCCTCACCTTATTATTATTATTATTTTGTATGATATATATTAATTATTAATAAATATTAGTGATTATAATATTTAAATTATGAAAACAATGTGTTTCCTCTAACTAAATAAATCTATCTATTAAGATGAGGCCTAACAAATAATGTTCAATTTGGAAGAATTCTTCTGGGTAAGAAATAAAGAAGTGAAATATTGACAGAAGAACTCAAGAAATAGGTTTTTGATTATTTCTGGTATGACTCTACTGAGGAGAAAGATGATCACCAAGAAAAGATGGGAAAGTAAGAGTTTTTGTATTAGGTGTGAATGCCTTATTACTAGGGGAAAAATAGGTGAACCACATTCTTTATTGAGAAGTGCAATTCACTGGGGAAGTGTTTGTTGGAAAAGATAACTCTATAGAGACCCAGGCTTAACATACATGGATATTACATCATTTTAGATGAATATTTAGTACATCTCAAAAATACATTCCCAAGGATCGTAATAGTTTAGGGTCTTTGGAAACATGAAAATAAAAATTTCTATCCTGGTAGAAGATCTTTAACATCTCCCATAATGATCTACACCATTAGCAGTTCTACCTAAAAAATTTATTCATAATCTTTAGAAAGGAAACACAAGAAAGGGGTGAGAACATATGCTCAATAAGGGTAAACAAGAGAGACATGTATTATAAACATGAACATAATAGTATGATAACACGATCGTAATATTAGGAGATCATACTTTGCATATCAAAGGTCATAAAAATGAGCTACGAGATAAATCTTGGCAGTTCATAAGACATGAAACATAAAGAAATAAACATAATGATCCATGAAATCATAACTAAGGAATAATACATAGTATTTTTTGAATACATATAACAATAGAAACTTTTATTTTAGGGATACCAACCATGACCTTTATAACATGTTAGGCTTGGGCTACAACCCATGTACCTACTTTGGGCTTGGGATAACTACCCATGTATCCACTTTCTTTTAGGCTTGGGATAAAACCCATGTACCATCTTTTTTTGGGCTTGGGATACTACCCATGTAACCTCTTTAATTTAGGCTTGGTCTACAACCCATACACCTTCTTTCTTTTTGGGCTCGGGCTTCAACCCAAACCCCCTATTTATTTTTAGGTTTGGGCTACAACCAAAACACCCTCTTTTTTTGGGATTGGGATACAACCCATGTACCATTTGAGATCATATAAAACATATCATTACACAATTTATTGGAGGAAGATATAGGTGCTACCCATATCATAGTAAAATCATTCACACATGTGACACAAGATAATAAAACATTCATCATATCATGACCCATAATAAGATATATGTCTTATAAAAATCAAGTCATGACCCATAAAAGTAAAATGGGTATCATTAACATTTAATCACATTATAACTTATGGAAAATAGATAGGTTTCGTTAACATTTCATCGAATCATAAACCATGAAAGGTAAATATATTTCATAAACATATAACCTTTGAAAGAGAAACAAGTTTCATAAAGACTATGACATTAACCGTGACCCATTCATAGAAAGGATATGAATGGAACCTTTAGATAATTTACAAAAAGTTCTTGATTAACATCAATGGATATCATATTAGATAGAAAATAGTTTTGAAATATATTTCAAAAACATTTCTTGAGGAAAATATCATTTCTTCTTTGAAAAAGGCTTTTTAATACATAAAACTATTTAAAAATCATTTTCTCAAAAACTACCTTGAAAACATATAAAGAAGGATTGAAACCATTTTTAAAATACTTTTACCTGACAATTAAATTTAAACTAATTTCTTAAAGTTTAACCTTTTAAAAATGAAAATGAATCTTCAAAGGAATGATAGTGGGTAAATCCGTACATGTCGTACGAAGTAAAAAGGAACATTCCTTTTGCATGGTAAAAGGGTTTGAAGGAATGCCTTGTTCCGAAAGAAACAAGAAGATTATATTGAAGAGATTGATAAAATAAAAAAATTTATAAATTTATTTAAAATATTCTAGGATAATGGTATAATATTCTTGGAAACCCTTTTTAGAAAACATATATTTCCGACAAAAGAAAGGTTAAAGTTAGGCTTTCTTAAAAACACGTTCTCAACTATATTATGTACCAAAGATTATAATATGGTATTAATACATGAGTATATCATAAAATAATAGATGACAAGGAAAATAATGAATATTATTAAGATATGGATCACACTATTTCATCAAGGGAAGCAATAACATAAACAATCTTAGAAATCGATGAGATTGTCTTAATAAAATCTTATAACTCGGTAACTTGGGATCATACTCTCCATGTAAAAAGAAGAAATTACATGAAGCTTAATATAACATGAAAATAATTAGATTAATTGTATAACATTTAAAATGGAAGTATATACACCTCAAATAAGAGTTTAGGTTCATAACAAAACATGAATCTTAGAGAGGGCAAATTGAGACAAAACTGGTTTACCGATTTGGTAACTTTTGAAAGCTAAAACCCATGGAATAAGGATCATCAAATGGAAATGTGAATAAAAAATTTGAATTAAAATAAATATATAATAAAATCATGGGAATTACCCACACCACACTAAAGGAAAAAAGGGATAACATATCCTGTATCTCACATAAATTTAAAGTGCGATGAAATCCCCTTACCTTGTGTCTTGACTCTATCTGTACTCGTACAAGCTTAATGTATAATAAATATAAGTTTATTATAAATCTTTTATAGAAGAATATTATTATATATATTACCATATATGGATTTATTATAACCTTATATTACCCACTTGTTGACAATCTTATGTTAAGGTTTCACTTAAGGTTATATTTACTTTGTTCTTTGCATGTGTCTTAATTTGTTACATCTTTGGTCCTTATACTTATATCATGATTAAAGAATATAGAAAATGATATAAATATCAGGTATATCAAGTATAATTATATTATAATAAAATATATTATAATTAAGTATGTAATGTAATACATCATTCATGGATACGGTTAGCGGTACGTACACATGAACACTATTTTCTGTTTTTATTGTCATATTGAAAGAAAGTATGTAAATTAAATATGTATATATATATATCATTATTAAAGTATAAACAATATATCATATATATTATATAAGTTAGTTAAACCCATCCTTAATACATTCTATGTGGTGTGTGAATGAATCACTTCGCATTAAGGGGGCAGTAGTCCACACTTCCTCCAACGAGATTATCGTATTAACACCAAATGGAAGGTAAAAATATGAATGTCGTAAAAGGAACACAAAAGATTAAATAAATAATAATTATAATATATTTCATATATAAATAGAGTGTTAATCATAATTTCCACCATGATTTGTGGTAAAGGAGAAGTAAACAATCATCGTTTCATGAGGTTGTTGTTCGTCGTACACAGAAATAACATGTTTAACATCCATTAGATGGAGGTGTGTGTAAGTGTAGGTCAGAATATTTTCATAAAAAATCTCAGTATATGGAGTATATTGGTGTTTTCACACAATAATGTAATAAAGAGAGTTGAGAGGGTGTAGAATGAAAATAAAGGAAATTATCTTGAGAGAAGATGTTACCTCTTAATTGGGTAAATCCATTTAGTTTGTTCCCAAAGGCTTCCTTGAGAGGTTTTATTCCCAAGAAGAAGATTCAGGTCAAGGGGAGGATTTTAGGGAGTCTAAATGGTCAGAATGTTGACAAACTTAAAAGGTTTGGGAGGTGTGAGGAATGTGTATAGGTGGTGGCCATTTATGGAAGGAAAAGGACTCATATGTAATTTTTAGAAATAAATCAGGTATGCACATGTTGTTACCTAAAAAAAGTCCTAAGAAACCAAAAAAATAATAAATAATGGAAGTTTTATGGACTAAATATGGATATAAAATGGGTTTTGGGAAAGTGTCTAGGTCATTTGGGCCCTTAATTTTATGGTTTGTCCCTAATTAAGCTTAATTTGGCCTTAACAACTGTGATTAATTTTAATCACTTTTACTAATCATTTTGATCAAAAAATTAACATGGTATCATTAGAATCTAAATATTAGACTGAATAAAATGGTGTATTTTTGATTTTATAATTTCCAATCATAGAAGTGAAAAAATTAAGATTAGTGCTAATCCCGTAGACGGGATGAAATAACAAGGTTTTAAAGTAGGAGAATGTTCAAAAGTTTGTTATGATTTTTATTCAGTTTCAATGTAAAGTAGATCCTAATGAATTTAATTGTATTAGAAGATGTAATATTCATATAATGTGACCATAAAACATAATAATAATATAATTTATCACTAATAGTTAATTAGACAAAATGGCAAGTTTTAACCAAAGAGCAGTAATTTTTTACTATTCATCAAAAAATGAAGTTTCTCAAAAAAATCCCAAAAATTAACCCTAAGATAATTTGGATATTATAAATTAAAAAATAAATTTTATTTTATAAAATTTTATTTCTAAATTTTTCTAAAATTACTTCCATTAGAAAGTAATTAAAACCAGTTTATTTGAGAAAACAATATTTTTAAACATAGAAGGACTTTAGAAATAATCATATCTTTTATTATCAATGTGTCTAATTTATATAAAACAATTATAAATATATTTTAAAAGTATTAATTAATATTCATATTATCATATTTAAATATTTAAAACAATAAAAAGAAATATTTTGTAGAAACTCAGTGTTCCATGTAACATACGCCAACTCAGTGTTGCGTGCATCATATGCTAAGTCAGTGTTTCATGTAGCACAAGACAAGTTGGTATTGAATATAGAACAAGACAAGTTGGTATTCCTTGTTAAAGAAATGTGTGACTTAGTTTCCTAATATATATATATATATATAAAACTATTTCCAGTGGCATGTGAAATGAAAAAGATTGAAAAGTTAAATTAATTCGATAAAAAAATCTCCAAATCTTGGGGTGTTACATTCTACCGCATTAAAATGAATTTCACCCTAAAAAATAGTCTAGGTAATCAAAGGTTAAATACTTTAAATTTTCATTCATATAAACCCACATCATAAAAATGGATACTAAAACTTCCCTTAAAATGTAAATTTGGAACCATAATGGTTACCCAAAGTAACATATAACTGGGTTTCCACATAGGAGAACTCTGATTAGGGGTGAAGATTATACAAGGTGGGAAATTGTAAATATTTATAGAGAGTTATTGAGGACATCAATAATAAACAATTGAATTATCAAAGGAAATTTGAGGGCCTCGAATTCATAAATATTTGATGATTCTAGAAGCCATCAGTTCAACAGAATTTAAGATATTAGGAAAACATTTTTTTGATCAATTTTAGAACATTGAGAAATTCATGATAAATTTCTATAAAAAAATTTCATTCTTGGGTTGCGCTTTTAAATTTTTTTTAATACATCAATTATCTCAGGGAATGAATGTCTAAAAAATAACTTTGATGAATACAACAGTAAAATATTCCTGTAAAGGATCATAAAGCCCATAAAATAATAAAATTTCTAACTATTTATCTCTTAAAAAAAATGAATTAATCTATAAAAATTAACACTAATAGATCATTATAAATATTTATTCATTAAAAATAAATACAAATTAACTAGGGAATCATGTAGGCCAGTGGTAGGCAAGAAACCCTTATCATCCTTCGGTCATGGGTTCAAGACCCACAACCTTACTATACTTGATTGGTTGTCACTTGACATACATGATGTCCTTTTTTAAAAATTCACTAATATAATATATAAGATGGACATCCTAGAAATAAGGTTAATCAATGATTATCCTTTTAACCAAGGTTTTCAATACAGACTCACTGCACAACTAATTCCTCTAAAGTTTAACTTAAAATTTTCATGAACGGATAAACGTATAACCATTTATAAATATGAAAATCCAAAACCTTATAAATAGAGTCACAAAATCATATTAACATTGATTATTCGGTATCGAAAAATATCTCTTGGTATTAACATTCCAAACATGTTAATACCCTTATTGTATATTCCCTTGAAAAATATTAACAACCTGAATTACCATAAATCCTATTGGAAAACATGAATGCTTACTTTTACAAAGTATATTGGATTTACTCCTTAAATCATAAAATTTTGTAAACATGATTAGTGGTAGCATAAACCAACTATAAATATGACTTTACTTAGTTTCATGGTAATCATTACTTTTTAATTTACTTATTTATATCTCACATATCTTTATCCATAAAACATTATCTTAACATAAAGAACATGTTAAGGGTTCACTTACCTTAGTAAAAATGTTATCTTTCATGAGATAACCTTTCTAGTCTATCATGATCATTCAATATATTCTTGTAAATCCTTAGTAAAACATAAAATTAACAATCTATACATAATTCACAATTATTAATTCTAGAATCCAAATGCATAAATACTTAGATTACTTAATCCTGAATCCATTAATGATAATACCTATTTCCTTTCACATTTCATCCATAGTATCATCATCATCCATAATGTAACCATTACTCACACCACCTTGATTATTCTTTTGAGTAACTTTCCTCTTGTGACATTGGGTTGCATAATGACCATTTTCTTTAAATTTAAAATACTTAGCCATCGATGATGAATTAGGGAGGCCAAGATTCCCATCCATTTTTTAAACGAACTCTTCATTTTTCCAATGTAGTCACTTGATTTGTGTCATTCTTTTCCACATTCAAAACATCATCTTGTTCCTCTAAGATATTCACTGAAGACACCCGAAGCCTGACGTACATGGACATTACATTACTTTTGCGAAATATTTAGTACATAACAAAAAAACATACACACAAGGACCGTAATAGTTTAGTGTCTTTGGAAACTTGGAATATAATCTTCTAATCGTGGTGAAAGATCTTCAACATCTCCCATAAAGATCTTCCCTTTTTTTCTTACCTAAAACCTTTCTTTATATCTTGGGGAAAATAAAACATAAAAGGGTGAGCTCAAATGCTCAGTAAGGGTAAAAAAAAGAAATATCAATCACATCATATTCTTAAGAACATAACATTTTTGGAAATCTTAACCTGGAAAAGAGATCATAATATCATAACATGGGATAAATCATAGTAGTGAAATGTAATCCCAATAATCATAACTTAAAACATGAAACTTTGTGGCATACACACATAATAATAGAGAATAATTTCTTATTAGTCAAGACTCATTGCCAATACTATCTTAGTGGACAAAGTCCATTTCTGAACCAAGTTCACTCCTCGTTTCAATCATGTTTCACTGAACCGGTTTAATCTGCCATTCCAGCCATGTCTATCTCATGAGATATAAAATCTTTACACAATGCATTGGAGGGATATATAGGTCCCACCCATCTCATAATGATACCATTCTTATGTGTGCCACAAAATCGTAAACCATACATCATAGCATAACCCATGTAATAAAAATGGGAATCTTAAACATCGTGACATCATAAAACAATTCATATAAGATAAAGGAATTCATAAAAATAATTCCATCACAACATAATAAAATTAATGTAATAATAGGGATAGAAACAGAACCCTTTATTATCTTAGATGGAAAATAATTTTGATAAAACACTTGAACTCCATTCTTGAGGAAAATATCCTTTCTACTTCAAAAACATTTTCCCTTTCTTAACATGTCATAAAATTTTAAAATAAAAGAAGTTGATTAAAAATAAACTTGAAAAATTGTAAAGGAACCTTCTTGTAAATAATGTTTTAAAAATCCATTCATGCCGTATAAGTTAAAAAAAACCTTCTTCTCGTACTTATGTTGGAAAAGTCAAAAAGTACCTCGTACGAAAAACGACAAAAGATTCCTTTCATATCTTTTAATAAAAACTCACCGAAGGGTAAAATTGGATTTAAAAAATTTTAGGTGGATGGAAATAATATTTCATATTGAGGAAACACGGATGTGGATGATAAAATACACCCCAGAAAATTTCAAAGTATAAACAATTTCGGATAAAAATGAGATTGTGATATTTCCCTTACCTTAGGTCCAATTTGCTTCATAAGAGTCCGAACCTCCTGTATAATGATTTAAATAATGTCATTGACTTATTATAGAATCATATTCATTGTTATGATATTATACATGGTTCAATTATGACTTTATATTACCCATTCTTATGTAAATTAATGTTAAAGTAGTGTTTTGGGTAAAATCATCTTATTTATCGTACGTGTTTGGACTTGTTGTTCTTGATGTTATTATTAATTATGTCATGATTTACTTACCTCCAAAATGTAAATCATGATTTATATATCATATAAATTCATTATATATCCAGCATATACAATCATTTATAATAGTACATAACATATGGAGGTAAGAAATGAAACGCACCGTTCATGGAGACGGTAAGCCGTACGTACGCATGAACGCTACTTTCATTTCTATTTCTTATTTTAATGGTATTAATACATAATGATACATAGTTATATTATAATTCTAGTATAATATCATATATAATATCATTAACCACATCCTTTATACATCCCACATAAGGTATTAACGAATCACATCACTTTGAGAGGGCGGTAGTCCGCACTTCCTCAAATGATATTATCGTATTTACCGACTATGGAAACCGTAAAGGCTTGATATAATTGGGAAATAAAGAAGAATAAAGAAATAATAAACATAATATATATTATATATAAATATAGTTCCATCATAATGGACACCATGAGAGGCGGTAGGGGAAAATTGAACAATCATCGTTTCGTGAGGCGTTAGTTTTCCATCACAGAAACATTATGTTCTTCATACATTAGATGGAGGTGTGTGTAAGTGTAGTTATAATACTTCTCATAACAACATCCTAGTATTTTTTGGATACTGGTTTTGTCACAAAATAAAGGATTAAAAAGATTTTTGGGGTTGTAGAAGTAGAATAAAATAAAACAACTTAAGAGAAATTGTTACCTTTAATTTTGGTAACTTTCTTTGGTTTGAACCAAAAGGACTTCTTGGAGAGTCTTATGCCTAATGTAAGGCTTCAAGGGGAAGGAGAGGGATGTAGGGAGCTTATTTGGGCAGAGTTTGGACGAGCCTAAAGGCTTGAGAGGTGTGAGGAATTGCATAGAAGTGGTCTCCCTTTATAAGGGAGTGTAGGGGCTCTTTAGGAAAGTGTGAAAACATTATTTTATTATAAACTTATCTTCGGTTTCAAGAGGTCCAAACCACATTAATGTCGAAGATAAGATGACTCATATTCTAAATAAAATAATCCAATAGGAATTGGACAGGGGTTGGATGATATTTTAATCATTTTAATCTTATTTATTTAAATCATTTATTAATGAGTTAAACACTACATCATTATTGTGTCATAAATAATTTAATTCATTTGATGTATAAAAATTATGAAAAAAATACCATGATGTAGGGAATCTTGTTATCTTTCCAAATAATATTTATAGTTTAAAATATAACTTATATAGCCCATTATAAAAATTTATTACTAAAATATTTTTGTTAAAGTCAATTTTGTATTTACATTAAATTAATTAATCCAAATTGTCATTTTCACTACCAAATGGCTCTTTGGGGTCCCAAAATCGGCCCAAGGATACCCATGGTCGGACACTACTCATACAATAAGGTTAGGAAAAGTTTCAAGGTAATTTTGAATTATTATAATATTATTTTAACCTTTAATTACTCTATTTACCTTTAACCGCAGTAAATAAAAATTACCGTAGTTACTATTCATAATGCCCAAAAGTAAAAAGTATCTTATTAACATAATTTGTACCCAATTATTCCAAATATGGAATCCATTTTTCCAAATTCAATACACAAAAGTTGCAGAAATTAAATTAAAATTAATCCCGTTGTCGAAAGAAAACAGAGTTTTGTTTAAAACATTGCAAAAGATTGAATTGATTTAACCTACTAATTCAAGGTAAAATAAATGATAATGACATACATTATTTTAAATGGTAAAAATATATTATATTTATACTTTAAAAACATTCAATATTATAGTTTAACCACATAAATTATTATGATGGAAAAAGTTGTTTTTAATTAAAATATAGCGTGTTTTTACTATTCATTAAAATATGAAAGTTATCAGAAAAAAATCAAAACATTATACAATATAAATTTTTATATCATGATTCAAAATAATAATTTTATTCTGTAAAATTGAACTTATAAACATGTCAAAAACTATATTTAATGTGGGTATTCCATCAAAAGGCGGCAAAACTGCATTTTTTGAAAAATACTTATTTTACCTGAAAAATTTATTTTGTTCTCTTAAAACGTTCTAGAAAATGTATATGATGAATAATAATGTTATAAAATTCAAAATTTAGTTAATACTATTCATAACGGCTAGTTTTAATAATATTTTAATAGCATATCGTTGTTTAGTGAAACTCGGTATTGCGTACGACGCAAGCTATCGAGGAGGGCCGCGGTTGCGTGAAATGCAAGCCAAGTCAGGGTTGCGTGTTGTGCAAGAATCCTTCGTTGTTTCGTATAACAGAATCCAACCATATTTTATACACTGAATATATATATATATATATATATATATATATATATATATATATATATAAACACACTCAATGTTGCGTAGAATGACTATTATAAAACGAACTTGAAATTGTGTGTAACACGATCCAAGAATAGCATTGCGTATACTGCAAGATAATATGGTGTTGCATATAGTACAAGCTAAACTTGGTGTGGTGTATAGAAGACATCAATGAAATTAAAAGAATATTTTCATAAAATCTCGGGGTGTTACATTCTACCCCCCTTAAAATGAATTTCTCCCTCGAAATTCGTCGGGGTTATACATGGTTTACTACTTGAAAATTTATTTAATAGAAACCCACATCGTAAAAAGGAATACCAAAACTTGGATTTAAAAACTAAAGTATGAAACGTAAGGGTTACCCAAATTAACTCATCACTCGGTTTCCACGTAGGAGAACATAGGTGAAAATATGGATATGGAAGAAAAATTTAACCATCAAGTTCTGATGGGGAGTGGTAGAGAACATGGCTATGAAAAAGCCAACAATCACAAATCCATAAATTTGTGATGATCTAGGGTACCATATGGTTCATCGGATATAAGAGCACTAGGACAACATTTTTGGTTTTCAAGATCATTTCCCAAAAGTTGATGAATTAAAAGAAATACTTACATGATTTTGGTACAATCTTACTGTTGTTCGTGAATTGAACAATTTCCACTTCATATCATAAAGAAATGAAGTTGAATTTGTTATTCGTGAAGCATTAGAAGATCATGTGATAGAATGATGGGTCATTCCATCTGTTTCAAACAAAAGGTTAGCAAAATTTATAAGTCCATCTTATGGTGAGATTAATCATATATTGTTCCAAAAATGGACTTATACTTTATTTATCATACTGCTTAATAAAATAAAACTACTTTCCACTAACCAGAGACTTCCTTTAGGACAGTGGTAGGTGATAAAGGCCTGTCGCACTTCATTTGTGAGTTCGATTCCCACAGCCTTGTCCGACGTGATGGGCTGTCGCCCGTCCTGCAGGTTGTCCTTTTTCTAAAACTATATTACTATAACATCCCATCAATAATATCAAAAAAAAGTTGTATCCTTGAACAATACTAACTTATGTCCAACATAATCCATTCCTATCTTTAAGATTATCTAAAATAATTCGGTCCAAGCTCATAGTATAAAGAAAATGATTACTTGAAATGTCATCAACCAAGCATGCGAATATCATCATTTATCCCCCATATATCTTGTTGGTCACATTCCAATCATGTGAATACCTTAATCATGTATTCTCTTGAAAAATGAATACCCATTGAACCTTAGTGAAAATATGAATGCAGTTAAAAGTTAACACATTCCACATACCAAAATCCTCAAAATTCTATATACTCAAACCATGATATCACTTAGTCCTTATATCAATCATGAGCTCATGAATACTGTCAAACATTTCATTTTTTTCCTTATCCCTTCATTATGTACATATCATCTTTTTTACAAAAATATCTCAATCCCTTTCCATGGTTACTGGTACCATAAAATTATTGAAAACCACAATAGACCAATACATAAATATTCCAATATTCCACGATACTATATAAAACATTATTTTGGAATCCCATTACATAAACACTTAATCATTCCACCACATCGTTTTCATATTCAACATTTCCAATGGTGATCGCATGTGACTTCCCTTTGTCCTTTTCCTTAAGTGGTTTCTCATGTCGATCATCACTAACCCTTGGATTAGGGCATTTATTAGCATAATTCCCCATTTCCTTGCACTTGAAGCATTGAAGTGTAGTAGGTTCATTCTGTGTATCCCTTCCTTTGTTTTCATCATTAGACATCTTCTTCCCATCATTGCGGCATTCAAATGCCCGATGACCTTCCTTTCCACATTTTAAACATTTACTTGTCCCTTTAAGACAATCTCCACCATGCTTCTTTCCACACTTTGAGCATAAGGAAACATTCATCTTCTTTTCACCATTATTATGAGATTTCTCCTTGAACTCCATCTTTCGTTTCTTGTCAAAACTATGAGATGGATAAGTAACACTAACTTCAATTTCTACCTTGATAGCACAACGCACAATTTCTTCATAGCTACTGAAGTCTCTTATAGCTAATGCCCTTCGAAGATTTGGTTTTAAGCCATTGAAGAATCGATCAACTTTACTTTCAGGTTGGATGATAAATCCAGATGCATACCTTGCAAGTCTTGTAAAATTCACTTCGTATATACCAACAGATTCATCATCCTTTTGCTTTAGTTCAAGAAACTCCTTCTCCATCTTTGTTCGAAGAATACGAGGGAAGTACTTATTGAAAAATAAGTTCTTGAAGTCGTCCCATTCCATGGACTCAATTTCATCTCTTGGCCTCACATTCTTGATAAGATTCCACCATTGATCAGCATCACCTTCCAAACGATACACTGCTAAGATGACTTTATCATGTTCAGAACATTGAAGAACTGAAAATATATTTTCAGTAGTACTGATCCATTGTTCAGCAACAAGTGTATCAGAAGATCCACTGAAAGAAGGTGGACGTTTCCTCATGAAGGACTCAATAGAATATTGTTCCCTTCTCTGCTCATTTGGAAGTCCAGAATGATTCATAGCTTGTGTAAGTATAGCAATAAGATTTTTCACTCCATCTCCCATAACATTTGTTTGTTCATGAGGAAAATAATTGCATTGTCCATTACATTGATCAACACGGTTCCTTTGGGTTCCATCCATCATCTAAAACCCAAAAAGAATAGTGTGAGTGACAAAAATCACACTAGGGAAAAAAACACAATAAAGAAGGAGTACCTTCAATATCTAACATCTTGGGTTACCATAATTCTAGTACTATAACCTATACTTATACTTAACCTTAGGGACATCCCTATACATACCTTAGAAATATCTCTAGGGATCTCACTAACGTTTTCGCATCCTAGTTTCCAAAGGTTGACTAAACTTTTCCTCTGATACCAACTGTAGAGACACGAAGCCTGACGTACATGGAAATTACATTACTTTTGCATAATACTTAGTACATAACAAAAACACACACACACAAGGACCGTAATAGTTTAGTGTCTTTGGAAACTCGGAATATAATCTTCTAATTGTGGTGAAAGATCTTCAACATCTCCCATAAAGATCTTCCCTTTTTTTTCTTACCTAAAAACTTTCTTTATATCCTGGGGAAAAGAAAACATAAAAGGGTGAGCTCAAATGCTCAGTAAGGGTAAACAAAAGAAATATCAATCACATCATATTCATAAGAACATAACATTTTTGGAAATCTTAACCTGCAAAAGAGATCATAATATCATAACATGAGATAAATCATAGTAGTGAAATGTAATCCCAATAATCATAACTTAAAACATGGAACTTTGTGGCATACACACAAAATCATATAGAATCATTTCTTATTAGTCAAGACTCATTTCCAAGACTATCTTAGTGGACAAAGTCCATTTCTGAACCGAGTTCACTCCTCGTTTCAGTCCTATTTCACTGAACCGGTTTAACCTGCCATTCCAGCCATGTATATCTCATGAGATATAAAATCTCTACCCAATGCATTGGAGAGAGATATAGTTCCCACCCATATCATAATGACAGCATTATTATGTGTGCCACAAAATCATAAACCATACATCATAGCATAACCCATGTAATAAAAAATCGGAATCTTAAACATCGTGACATCATAAAACAATTCATATAAGATAAAGGAATTCATAAAAATAATTCCATCACAACATAATAAAATCAATGTAATAATAGGGATAGAAACAGAACCCTTTATTATCTTAGATGGAAAATAATTTTGATAAAACACTTGAACTCCATTCTTGAGGAAAATATCCTTTCTATTTCAAAAACATTTTCCCTTTCTTAACATGTCATAAAATTTTAAAATAAAAGAAGTTTATTAAAAATAAACTTGAAAACTTGTAAAGTAAACTTCTTGGAAATAATTTTTTAAAAATCCATTCATTCCGTATAAGTTAAAAAAACAATCTTCTCGTACTTTTGTCGGAAAAGTCAAAAAGTACCTCGTACGAAAAATGAAAAAAGATTCCTTTCATATCTTTTAATAAAAACTCACCGAAGGGTAAAATTGGATATAAACAATTTTGGTTGGATGGAAATAATATTTCATATTGAGGAAATATGTATGTGGATGATAAAATTCACCCCAGTAAATTTCAAAGTATAAACAATCATGGATAAAAATGAGATTGTGATATTTCCCTTACCTTAGGCCCAATTTGCTTTATAAGAGTCCAAACCTCCTGTATAATGATTTAAATAATGTCATTGACTTATTACAGAATCATATTCATTGTTATGATATCATATATGGTTCAATTATGACTTTATATTACCCATTCTTATGTAAATTAATGTTAAAGTAGTGTTTTGGGTAAAATCATCTTATTTATCGTACGTGTTTGGACTTGTTGTTTTTGATGTTATTATTACTTATATCATGATTTACTTACCTCCAAAATGTAAATAATGATTTATATATCATATACATTCATTATATATCCAGCAGATATAATCATTTATAATAGTACATAACATATGGAGGTAAGAAATGAAACACACCGTTCATGGAGACGGTAAGCCGTACGGACGCATGAACGCTACTTTCATTTCTATTTATTATTTTAATGGAATTAAAACATAATGAAACATAGGTATATTATAATTCCAGTATAATATCATATATAATATCATTAACCACATCTTTTATACATCCCACATAAGGTATTAACGAATCACATCACTTTGAGGGGGCGGTTGTCCGCACTTTCTCAAATGAGATTATCGTATTTACCGACTATGGAAACTGTAAAGGCATGATATAATTGGGAAGTAAAGAAGTATAAAGAAATAATAAACATAATATATATTATATATAAATACAGTTCCATCATAATGACCACCATGAGAGGCGGTAGGGGAAAATTGAACAATCATCGTTTCGTGAGGTGTTAGTTTTCCATCACAGAAACATTATGTTCTTCATCCATTAGATGGAGGTGTGTGTAAGTGTAGTTATAATCCTTCTAATAACAACATCCTAGTATTTTAGGGATACTGTTGTTGTCACAAAAGAAAGTATTAAAAAGATTTTAGGGGTTGGAGAAGTAGAATAAAAGAAAACAACTTAAGAGAAACTGTTACCTTTAATTTTGGTAACTTTCTTTGGTTTGAACCAAAAGGACTTCTTGGAGAGTCTTATGACTAATGTAAGGCTTAAAGGGGAAGGAGAGGGATGTATGAAGCTTAGTTTGTCAGAGTTTGGACGATCCTAAAGGCTTGCGAGGTGTGAGGAATTGCATAGAAGTTGTCTCCTTTTATAAGGGAGTGGAGGGGCTCTTTAGGAAAGTGTGAAAAAATTATTTTATTATAAACTTATCTTCGGTTTCAAGAGGTCCAAAAAACATTAATGTCGAAGATAAGATGACTTTTATTCTAAATAAAATCATCCAATAGTAATTGGACAGGTTTTGGATGATATTTTAATCATTTTAATCGTATTTATTTAAATCATTTATTAATGAGGTAAACACTACATCATTATTGTGTCATAAATAATTTAATTCATTTGATGTATAAAAATTATAAAAAAAATACCATGATGTAGGGAATCATTTTAGCTTTCCAAAGAATATTTATAGTAGAAATTATAACTTATATAACCCCTTATAAAAATTAATAACTAAAAGAGTTTTGTTAAAGTCAAATTTGTCTTTACATTAAATTAATTAATCCAAATTGTCATTTTCACTACCAATTGGCTCATTGGGGTCCCCAAAATTGGCCCAAGGATGTCCATGGTCGGAAAATACTCATCCAATAAGGTTAGGAAAAGTTTCAAGGTAATTTTGAATTATTATAATATTATTTTAACCTTGAATTACCCTATTTACCTTTAACCGCAGTAAATAAAAATTACCGTAGTTACTATTCATAATTCATAAAAGTAAAAAGTAGCTTATTAACATAATTTGGACCCACTGATTCCAAATATGGAATCCATTTTTCCAAATTCAATACACAAAAGTTTCAGAAATTAAATTAAAATTAATCCCGTTATCGAAAGAAAATAGGTTTTTGTTTAAAACATTGCAAAAGATTGAATTGATTTAACCTACGAATTCAAGGTAAAATAAATGCTAATGACATAAATTATTTTAAATGGTAAAAATATATTCTATTTATAATTTAAAAACATTCAATATTATAATTTAACCACATAAATTATTATGATGGAAAAAGTTGTTTTTAATTAAAATATAGCGTGTTTTTACTATTCATTAAAATATGAAAGTTATCAAAAAAATATCAAAACTTTATCCAATATAAATTTTTATATTCTGATTCAAAAGAATAATTTTATTCTTTCAAATTGAACTTATAAACATGTCAAAAACTAGATTTAATGTGGGTGCGGCATCAAAAGGCGGCAAAACTGCATTTTTTGAAAAATACTTATTTTACCTAAAAAATTTATTTTGTTCTCTTAACACGTTCTAGAAAATGTATAAGATGAATAATAATGTTATAAAATTCAAAATTTAGTTAATACTATTCATAATGGCTAGTTTTAATAATATTTTAATAGCATATCATTGTTTAGTGAAACTCGGTATTGCGTACGATGCAAGCTATCGAGGAGGGATGCAGTTGCGTGAAATGCAAGCCAAGTCAGGGTTACGTGTTGTGCACGAATCCTTTATTGTTTCGTATAACAGAATCCAACCATATTTTATAAATTGAATATATATATATATATATATATATAAACACACTCAATGTTGCGTAGAATGACTATTATAAAACGAACTTGAAATTGTGTGTAACACGATCCAAGAATAGCATTGCGTATACTGCAAGCTAATATGGTGTTGCGTATAGTACAAGATAAACTTGGTGTGGTGTATAGAAGACATCAATGAAATTAAAACAATATTTTTCATAAAATCTTGGGGTGTTACATTCACGTAGGTGATTATTTACACATTCCTTACCCAAAGGAAACAAAATCTTATTTACTACATGGTCTCCATCACCTGAAATTTTATGGAACTCCTTCTTTCTCTTCCTTGGGGAGTCTGAGAGTAGGTTATGATAAACATTGTTAATCATATTCTTCAAAAAATAATTAGGAATGATCACGACATCTTTCACTCCAGTGATCATCCCACTTGAATACTCATTATAAAATCTCCTATCACATTCAACATTAATCCAATTCATTCTGGTTACCGCCATTATCTAAAACTAGAAGCATAGTGTGATAATTACTTATCATAATAGAAAACCACAGTCATGAAAATAATTATATATAGGATGTCTAAATCAGGACACCTTCCATAATATATGACACCTTGGGTTTATCTTAGGTTATTTATAGCTAACTTATATCTAAATCCTTTGTGATGGTTCGTGAAGAGTTTGTTAATTCCCAAAGAATATCCCTTGGGAGTGTCAAACCAAGTGTGCGACAAGACTCGTTGTCATGTAACATATTACCTGGTGTCAATCCCGAAACATCTTGTCAGAGTTGTTACCCCTAATTACATCTTTTCCAGAGCCACATCCACTTTTAGTATCTAGAAAAGGATTTATTTCTAGGAAACCACTCACTCTATCCTTTACCAAAATTCCGGGAAATCTTCCTAAACATTAACTCATTATTATACTTATCCTTAGAGACATCCCTATACATATTATTCGAAATAAACATAGGGATCTCAATAAGGCTTCCTCATCCTAGTTTCTAAAGGTTTACTAAACCTTTCATTTGATACCAAATATAATAACCAAGGTTTAACTACATGGATATTACATCATTTTTTATGAATATTTAGTACATCGCAAAAATACATTCCCAAGGACCGTAATAGTTTAGTGTCTTTGGAAATATGGAAACAAAATCTTATATCTTGGTGAAATATCTTCAACATATCCCATAAAGATCTAAACCATTAGAACTTCTACCTAAAACATTTATTCATAACCTGGAGAAAGAAAACATAAGAAAGGGGTGAGCTCATATGCTCAATAAGGGTAAAAAAAGGAGGCATGTAAGCATAAACATGAATATAGTAGTATGATAACGTGATCATAACATTAGGTGATCATTCCCTGTATATCCAAGGTCATAAACATGAGCTATGGGATAAATCTTGGTAGTTCATAATACATGAATCATAAGGAAATAAACATCATGAGCCATACAATCATAACTAAGGAATAAGATATAGGATTTTTTTTCATACACATAAGAATAGAAACTTTTATTTCAGGGATAACTTCCAAGACATTTATAACATGTTAGGCTTGGGCTATGACTCATGTACCTAATTTGGTCCTAGGATAGCAACCCGTGTACCCACTTTATCTTAGTCTTGTTTTAAAAACCATGGACCTTCTTGTTTTTGGTCTTGGGCTACTACCAGTGTACCATATTTCATTTATACTTGGGCTACAACTCGTACACCCTCTTTCTGTTTGGGATTGGGCTTCAACCTAAACACCCTAGTTCTTTTCGAGCTTTGGCTACAACCCAAACAACCAATTTATTTTTGGGCTTGGGAGATAACCTATTTACCCTTTGAGATCATATAAAACAAATCATTACCCAAATAATTAAAGGGAGATATAGGTCCCACCCATCTCATAGTAAAATCATTCACACATGTTCCACAAGATAAAAAAATATTCATCATATCACAACCCATAAAAAGATATAGGTCTTATAAACCTCAAATCAGGACCAATAAAATGAAATGGGTATCATTAACATTTCATTACATCATAACCTATGTAAAATAGATAGGTTTCAAAACTATTTCTTCAAATAATAACCTATGAAATGGAAACATATTTCATAAATATATAACCCATGAAAGAGAAACATGTTTCATAAAGACCATGATATTAAGCGTGACCCATTCATAGAAATTATATGAATGGAATATTTAGAGAATTTCCAAAAAGGGCACGAGTAACATAAATTTATTTCATCTTTGAAGGAAAATTGTTTTGAAATATATTTCAAAAAAATTTCTTGATGAAAATATCCTCTCCTCTGTGAAAAAGGCTTGTTAATACATAAAACCATTTAAAAATAACTTTCTAAGAAAATACATTGAAAACATATAAAGATGATTTGAAACCATTTTGAAAATATTTATCCTTGAAAATTACTTTTAAAACAGTTTCTTAAACATTAACCTTTTTAAAAATGAAAATTAATCTTCAAAGGAATGACAATGGGTAAATCCGTACATGTCATATGAAGTAAAAATGAACATTCATTGTGAACGGTAAAAAGGTTAGAAGGAACGCCTCGTTCAGAAAGTGACAAGACGATTCCCTTGAAGAGATTGGTAAAATAAAAAAGGGTAAAAATTTCTTTAAAACTCTATAGGATAATGGCATAATATTCTTAGAAACCCTTTTTAGAAAACATAGATTTCTGACTGAAGAAAGGGTAAAGTCAGGCTTTCCGAAAAACACTTTCTTAACTATATTATGTACCAAAGAGTAGAATATGGTACTAATAAATGAGTATATAATGAAATAATAGAGGATAAGAAAACTAAAGAATATTCTTGAGAGATTGATCCCACTATTTCATCAAGGTAATCGATAACATAAACAATCTCAGAATGCGATGAGATTGTCTAAAAAAACTCTTATAACTCGGTAATATGAGATCATACTCTCCATGTTTAAAAAAGAAATTACATATATCTTAATATATCTTGAAAATAAGTAAATTAAAGATATAAAATGTAAAATGGATATATATAAATCTTGAATAATAGTTTAGGTTTATAAAAAAACATGAATATCAAAGAAGGAAAATTGAGACAAAACTATGAGGGGGTAGTAGTCCACACTTCCTCAAATGAGATTATCATATTAACACCATATGAAAGGTAAAAAGATGTCTGTTTTAAAAGGAAAAATAAGTTTAAAGAAATAATAAATAAAATATATTACATATATAAATATATTTTCCATCATAATGGCCACAATGATTAGTGGTAAAGGAGAAATGAACAATCATCGTTTTGTGAGGCAGTTGTTCACCGTACACTGAAATAATATGTTCAACATCCATTAGATGGATGTGTGTGTATGTGTATGTCATTGAATTTGAATAAAAAATCCTATTATATGTGGTATACTTTTGTTTTTACACAATAATGGAATAAAAATATTTTATGGGGTGGAGAAGGAAAATAAAGGAAAGGATCTTGATAGAAGATGTTACCTCTTAATCGGGTAACTCCTTTCGATTTGTGCCAAAAGGCTTCCTTGAGAGAGTTTTTGAACATAGGTGGGCTTAAAGGTAGAATTTAGGATTTTTGGGAGTATAATTTGGAATATATTTTATGAACTTAAAAGGTTTTAGAGGTGTGAGGAATGGGTAGAGATGGTGGCCTTTTATAGGGAAGGAAAAAGACTCATGAATTTTTAGAAATAAATTAGGTGTTCACATGTTATTACCTAAAAAAAGTCATAAAAAACAACCAAACTCAATAATTTAAGTTTTATGGACTAAATATGGACATAAAATGGGTTTTGGACAAGTTTATAGGTCATTTAGGCCCTTAATTTTATGGTTTAGTCCATAACTAAGCTTAATTTGAATTTAACCGTTGTGATTAATTTTAATCAATTTTACTAATAATTTTAGTCAAAAAATTAACATGGTATTATTAGAATCTAAATATTTGACTAAATAATTTTTTTTAAATTCCAAACATAGAATAAAAAAATTAAGATTAGTGCTAATCCCGCAGACGAGACAAAAAAACAGGGTTTTAAAGTAAGAAAAAGTTCAAAGTTTTATTAATATTTTTTTATTCAGTTTCAAAGTGATGTTGATACTAATGAATTTAATTTAATTTTTATATATAATATTCATCTAATGTGACCTTAAAACATATTTATAAAATCATTTATCATTAATAGTTAATTAGACAAAAAGGTAGTTTTTAACTAAAATTAGTATTTTTAACTATTCATAAAAAAATGTAGTTTCTCAGAAAAATCCCATAAATTCAACATAGGATAATTTATAAATTATGAATTAAAAAATGAAGTTTATTTTATCAAATAAAATTTCTAAAAGTGTCTAAAATTACTTTCATTATAAGGGAATTAAAATCAGTTTATTTGAGAAAACGTTACTTTTGAACATAGAAGGACTTTACCAATAATCATATCTGTTATTATAAATATTTTTTATTTATATAAAACAATTATAATAATATTTGAAAATTATTTATAAATATTTATATTATATTATTTAAATATTTAAAAATATAAAAAGAGATGTTTCATAGAAGCTTAGTGTTGCGTGTAACGGATGTCAACTCTGTGTTGCGTGCATCGTATGCCAAGTCAGTGTTGAGTGTAGCACAAGCCATGTTGGTATTACATGTAGAACAAGATAAGTTAGTATTACTTATTAAATTATTTTTTTACTTATTGTATTGATATATATATATACATATAAATAACTACTTCCAGTGTCATGTGAAATGAAAAATATTGAAAAGTTAAATTAATTTGAAAAAAAAATCTCAAAATATCAAGGTGTTACAAACCCCACTGGGGAGGATCACTTATAAATGAATTAAAGTTGGGTTATTATTGTGAGTTTGGTGAGTGAACCTTCTTTCTTTTTTACATTCTAGAATGTAGAATGTTTATAAAACTTTTGGAGCAGACCTAAAAAATCTGATGTAGAGGTTTGAGGATTCAGATCTGGTAAGATATTAAATGAAGATGATCAAGAAAGAAATCATTAACAGAATGATTTGAGGATAATTATATTACCAATAAGTGGTGAACAAATGGATGTAATAGTTGGAGGAGTGAGTTTTTTTATGGATCCTCTATTTAGAGGAGAAGATAGTCATTAAGGTTAATGAAAATATCTATGAGCGGGAAATAAAATTGAGGCTATAAAGTAGAGATAGGTAAAAATAAATATTTTATCTGGAAGTTGTGGAAGAAAAATGATTAGAAGTTGGGATGGGGGCAGTCTAATACAGGAAGACGTGACTTGGTTGAAAGGTAAGGGAAGTGTGTTGGAGAGAGTGTAATTTCCTTTATTTTCCTGGAATGATCCTTTGGGTTTGATTTACAAAGATTAAATGTATTTCTAAATAAATTTAACGCTAGAAGATATGAAGTTTCCATGAATTCAGATATGCATGAAAGGCATAACTCTAAATTAGTTATTATCTTGGAAGTTTAAGAATCAGAGTTTTACATGGGAGTAACTAAAGATATTACTTATAGAGGAATGAATAAATGGAAAGGATTAGCACCTTGGAGATAGTTTAGAATGACTTGTATAAGTAAATGAAATATTGGAGCATGAAGAAGTTGTGGGTGTGTAGACCCCTGAAGCTGGTGGACAACCAACAAGAGATGATGAAGTAGGTATAGAGACTTGACTTATTGTAATAGAAATGTAAGTAAGGATAATGAATTATTTTAGTACACTAAGTTACATATATTCAAAATTTGATATTTTTAAATCACCATAAGAAACTAAGAAATTGGATAAGTACATGAAGGCTATTGAGTTCTGTGCGAAGTTAAGGTTGTTGAGTGCCATTGTACACATACTAGAGTTTTTCATGATGGTTGTGGATCTAAATCCTACTCGATGAACTCAAATAATTCTATAAGAAGTTAGTAAAATACATGATAAGAAGCCTAAGGTTGTTTTGGTTATGGAGGATGGTGACAAAAAGAGTGTTGGTAGAGCCAACATACATAGGTTAAGTGTTTTAACTACAAATTATATGTTTAATACACATAGTTATTAATATGATTTTGTATATAAGGAAATTTCTATTTCCTGAACCAAATTTAAGTAAAGAAAATCATTTCTGTTTGTGGATATGCATTCTACATATAAATGTGGCTTTAATAAAAATGAGTTGAACCATAGAAGGATAAGGAATATTGAATTTTTTCCCATAGTTGGCATTGATATTTATATATCATGATATGTTGGTCTTACTATGTGTTACCAATATACAAGTGTTATAGAGAACTAATTTGGGGAATTTGAAAGCTTTATAGGTGTGTTATTGAAGGGGAAATTCATTGTTTTACTTGGTATATTGGAATTAATTTAATACAAAACAACTCTAAAATTTATTTTTCATTGTTTGATCAGGACTAAAATGTTTTTAGAAGGGTGGAAAAGATTATTATAGCTTTGTTTTAGGATACAAAATCAATGAATTGGAAAAGTTAAATTATAGTTGTTTTTTGTGACACCCAAATTTAGGTGATACTCCAAATCACTTCTAAGGGTGTGTGTAGTTGAGCAACACAAGATTAAATGTTTTGGACTTGAAGTAATTGTTGTTTTATTAAAGGGGAATGGCTTCCATGTAATTTACTTGTTGATACATGCAATAGGGTGTGTTTGAAACTTGGGATAAATGTTCTTAATTACACTGGGGATATTTTTAAGTATAAAATGGTTTCTACAATAGATATAATTGGAAAGAAATATGTTATTATGGAAAATTAAAGGTGTTGGAAACCATTTAATGTCATGTTGGGAGAATGTGTTCTAGTTACCAGATTTCTGAGTTACCACTTATGTACCGGTTACTAATACAATCAGAAGGGGGAGGTTAAACCTTTTATTTTTAAGGGAATACTAGAAAAATAAATTTGAATACCATTATAAAAGTGTAAATCTCACAATTTTACTATAAGGATGATATACATGTTTCCTTAGTATAAGGTAATTTCTATATAAGTGAAGATATTCCATTTTAATCAATTTAATTAGAGATCGGAATAGGATGATGGTTTCTATATTAGTTCTTATTATTCCAAAACAACTAGATACCACTTTCTACAATTGACATTGCTTATTTACTAAATACAATCAAGTCTGTGGATATTATAAAATCAGACTAGAATAAATCGGATATAGAAGAACCATAAATTGTAATTCCAAATGTAGAACTGTACTTATTACCTCAATGATAGGATGATCCCTTTTTAAAGATAGAGAAAAAGTAATAAAAGAAAGAGAAAACCAATATGGGGATCTAAAATAAACATAACAAAGTCCAACACCCCCCCCTTAATCTAGAAAAATTTTATCTTAGAAGAAGAGTCCTGTAAAAAAATAATGAGAGAAGACAAGATAAAGACTGATCACCCCCCCTTAAGATGAGCTGTTGATGCTATGTATTCCTAGAACGATGCATATAGAGTCCAATAGATCTCCCAATAAGCATTTAGTGAAGATGTCATCAAGATGATAAGAAGTTGTAATATAGATGAAGGTGATATGATTTTGATCATGGTGATAGAAAAGGAAGTAATAATAAATTTAAAAATTCTTCATGTTTTCATGGAATACTTTATTAGAAGTAATCTTTATGGCCACCAAATTATCACACAAAATATAAGTAGGAGTTTAGAGTTTGAATCCAATTTCATTGAGAAGGTAATGAAGCCAAATAACTTCGTTAGTAAAATTTTCCATCGTACGATATTAAAAATCCTCAATAGATTAGGAGATGATTATTTCCCTCCTTTTTTTCTAGAAAATTAAGTTACCAAAAAGATAACATGAAAAACTAGAAGCAGACTTATGAGTAGATATATGACTAGCATAATTAACATCATAGAAGGCCTCAATGTTTAGATTATTGTGATGTGAATACCAAAGATCACATTTAGGGTTTTTATTAATATAATTGACAATGTGAAGAAGAAAATCCCATTGGTATTTCATTAGGTGGTTCATGAATTAACTAACCTTGATTAAAATATAGGAAATATTTAAATGATTCATTATAATATAATTGACTTTTCCTATAAGATGATGATACATATCTAGATGATAACATGGGTTAGTGGTACTATAGAGGGGCCTTTACCTTTGCTCAAGTGAGGTTTCTATGATAATTTCTTGAGAAAAGCTAGTATCCTATAAGATATCCAACATATATTTTCACTATTAATGAAAGATATCGATTGAAGTGAGAGAGAATTAAATTACAAGAAAATATGTCAAAGGAACCAATAGTTTAGTAAGAAACAATTTCCAGAGATGATCCTTGATATGGGAAGTTCTAGGAGAGTCTCTACCTATAATAATGATATCATCAATTGTCACATCCAATAGAATGAAAACGGAGAACATGTGTTGATAAAAAATAGTTTGATCCTTCATACTCTAAGATAGACTAAATGTAGTGATGAAAAATAAAAATCATCCAAAATGAGATTGAGGATACTTCTTGAGTCCATAAATAGGTTGATGAAGTTTAAATACATGAGAACCATCCCCTAGAATGAAAAATCTAGGAGGTTGTTGAATATGTAATTCCTTAATGCAAAAACCATGAAGGAAAACATTCTAGAAATATAGTTGATGAAGAGGCCAATGATAATCCACGGAAAGAGAGATGGATAATTTAAAAGGGGGTATTTTTGAAAGTGGAGAAAAATTTCGAAATAATCAACACCATATGTATGAGAAAATACTTTATCCACTGGGCATGATTTAAGGCGATGAAGAGTGCCATCATCAATGATATGAACTATATAAATCCATTTACTACCAAAAAATTGTTTACCTAATATAAGGGGGACCAGATCCTATATTTTATTATCATCAAATTCCTATAATTCATCTTGTATTTATTAAATCCAACCAGGGTGAGATTTACCTTGAAAACCATACAAGGAAAAAATATCATCTTTAGAGAAAAGAATCCTTTGCAGGATGTGGTGTATATAGAATTATTATAGAAAGAATGAGTACATTTATGAAACTCAATAGGAAATTCATCGATGAATATAACAGGAGTGACTAATAGAGTTGTGGAAATGGTGTCCTCGATCTATGTAAGGGGAATATTCAATGGAAAATGAGGTTAAACAGAGCTAAATAAATGATCATCAAATTAGGGAAATAGAGGAATAGTAGGTGGATGGTGATAGGAAGACAATCATCGACGGTAGTATCAGGGTGAGGAGAGGGGGAAGAGGATGTGAATTGTGTGTTCTCAATAATATAAAACTCATAAAATATTATATAATTATAACGGTTAGAAGAAAAAAAGTGGTAAACATGCTGGGTGTGAGATTAGTTGAGAAATATGAAACATAGGGTTTTTGAGGAAAATTTAGAGACATGGGGATAAGTTTCATGAACATAAATGAGACACCCGAACACACAAAATGGAAGAGGGTGAGGAGGGATAGAGGGGTAATAGAGACAAAAATGGATTCTACCCCTAAAGGATTAAAAAATAAGGTGATTTTTAATATATGTAGCAGTAAGAATAGCATCCCCAAAAAATGAAGAGGCACTTGAACATGAAATAATAGGGCATGAGCAGTTTCTAGAATATGATTATGTAAAAACTCGACCACACCATTATACTAAGGGGTATTGAGGAAGGATGTTTGATGAAGGACATTGTGATATTTTTGAAACTACTATATGTAATAATATAAATATTCTTAAACATTATATGATTGGGGAAATTTAATAGGTTTGTAGAAATGAGTGTGAATTTTATGGTAAAAAGTTTTGAAAATATCACAAACCTCAGAACGATTGAGAAGGATATAAAGTCATGTCATGTAAGAGAATTCATCAATAAAGGATACATAATAATGTTAACCTAATGGAATTGGGACTATACAAGGACCCCATATCTAAAACCAAAAGAATATAAAATGACAACACTATTTTCAATAGTGTACACAACACAAAACATCGAATCTAAATAAACCCCAATATAATATTAAAATATTATTATAATCACTTAGAAGTTTAATTGGTAGGTATAAATAATATTAAATAACTTATGATATATATATATATATAGAGGAACTACACAATATTGTTTTTATTAATTCTTAGGAAATCAATACTCAATTTTTTGTAAGGTTATTTTATTCTTTATAAATAAGTTTTCTTCAAAAATGTAGTTACTGTTTTTTTGAGAAAATTTTATAATTAAGTTCATGATATTATATAAATTTTATTTTATTAAAATTATATCATTTTTTTAAATAATCATACCCACATTTTCTTAGGGTGAAATTTTTGGATTTTTTTGAAAAGATTCATTTTCTAGTGAATAATGATAAATACCATTTTTATTGAAAACTGTATTTTTGTTTCAACCATTTAAAAAGTTTACTTTTATTTTAAAATTGTTTCAAATTGAAATTATTTATATTATAATATTAATAATTCAACTATGTTCATTGGAATAAATTATATGTTTATATTTGGCATAAAACATTGTTGTACATACAGTCATTTTTCTAAAAAAAAATTTATGCGCGCAATGTGATTTTATGATAGTAAATTAAATAGATCACTATTAGTGAATGCTTTAAATTTAATTTATATATATTATATATTCAATAAAATATTGTAACATTCATATAATATTTTTACTATGCATGGGATATGAATACATCTAGTTTGTGCTTAAAAACTACATTTTTCTAAAAACACTTATTTTAAAATTAATTTATTCCACTTTTTGGTATTTAAATTGATAAAATGAAATAAATATTTTGAATTATTTGGTTAATATTGTTTAAATATACCAATTTTATTTTTGGTCAATATTAATAGTAACCGTTGTAAAATTTATCACATCGGAAAAGGGTAAATTCAGTTAATCTGGGTTAAAAATAAGTGATAAGGTTATAATTTTTCATCCTAATTCTTATTGTCTGAATATAATTATAATATTATAACCTTATCCATGACATATATATGTTTATCAGACACTTTTCAAGGAAAATGACCCTTATAATATTTAAATCAAAGAAAGTTACAAAATGTCACTCTCTTAGTTTTAAATATCTATTATGTGTCCACATAGGAAAAAAATCAAGATATTAATGAAATTAAATTTCTCTATTGATATTAATGAAATTATCTTGATGATATAAATTTATTTATAATTTTTATAAATTATATAATTAACTTAAATTATTTCTAAACATTAATACAATATTTATTTAATTAATAGAAAAATAAAATAAATTAATTTTAAAAATATTAAAATTAATACAATTTGAATGAGATAACGTGTACCACAAATATTATATATCTATATGACATGTTAGGGTAGTTTTAAGGGATTTTATTTCAATTACACTTTTTATTGATGTATTTAAAGTCAAACTAATTGAATAGTGTCAATATCGACATTAAAGATATTTTATAAAAAATAATAATTTATTAAATTATTTAAAATTTCTTAAAATATTTTATTCCTACATGTGAGTGTAAAATTGTGGAAAATATAATATGCGTTACATTTATGAGTCACTCCATTTATAATATCATTATTAACCCTTTGTGACTAAAATAATTGTTACTATTATTAAGATGAAAAATAATTTACTAATGGGTTAATAAAAAATATAAGGATTAAAATGATATTAAAACTTTTCTCAATTTTATTAGATGATGTTATTTCAACCCTAGACACGTTTTTTCGAATTAATGACTATTTGGATTCATTAAGATCAGGAATAGTCATATTTTATTTTAATTATTTTATGAAATTCCAAAAGTTCCCCCGACCTCGATTGTAAAAGGGCACCCCTTCCTCGACATCCTTACACAACATCTAGAAATATATCTAAAAAAACCTACAAATTACTCTTATAAAAATCTTTATATAAGTTATTTTGGTAATATTATCCCTAAAATACTTACCCTAGGTCCCTTAAGGAGAGATCTAGAGGACTTCTACTGAAGAAGAGGTAATCGTCTTTACCTAGTCCTTCAAGTTAATTTCTTTTTCCAATTCCTCTTAAAGTGTTGTAACCATCCTAAATTAATAACTGCAATATCATAAATATACTAATATTATATCATGGTTATGTTAAAACCATATTTCATATCTTTTTCATCCTATAAAAAGAAAAAACATCACTCGTGCATACGTACAACTTACCGTCTCCACGTAACAATGTAATTCTTCTTTCAACACCACTTAAATTGAATGGTTATAAAGTTTTAAATAATTATTTTTATGATATTTATGACATTAATATTACTATGGAACTAAAATATCATATATAAAACCTTACCTTCCAATCCATTATATAACAATAACGTCGCTCGTGTGTACGTGTGGACTACCTTCTCCACGAAGTGATGTGATCCATTTTTCATTTAAGTTTTACATGTATGGTAATAAGGATATATTTAATGAATATAATATATATTTATGATATTATAATTATTATATAAAGATTAATTATTATTTACCTTTCAGTCATTCCATCCATTAAAAAGTAAAAACATCGTTCATGCATACGCACAACCTACCGTCTCCAGAAAAGTTTTATTTCATTTTTTATATTTAAATATATGGATTGTTATAAATATATATATATAATAGAAATATATGATATATATATCTTGAATACAAGTCTAGAGATTATGGAACCGTGATAAGGACATAAGGAACAAGACTACTGAATCAAAACAAATAAGAACAATAAAGCGGTTGACACTTGAAAAAATTATAATAATAAAAGATTATTAAAAAATGGGTGATAAAATAGTATAAATAGATCATATATGATATAATATAAATGGATATGGTTCTAGTATGTAATTATAATAAATTTTAATTTATTATACTGGTAGAAATAGAACCTAAGTTAGACCTGAGGCTATGATTTCATCACAATTTCTATTCTATTGAGGCATATTTGGTAACATGTACATGTTTATTTTTATGCGGTGTATATACTGACCCTTTTAGGTATTTAACATGAATATATATTTATTCATGATGATTAAATATCATTTGAAGTTAACTCTCTTAAATATTTTTGATATTTTCTTCCAACTTTTCCTCTATTTAGAAGTTGAATCAAGTAAATAAATATTTAAAAGAAACACCAATATTATTGTTATTTTGATCAAATATATTTTTATTACATATCCATATTTTCTCTAAAATGTTTTCAATTTTTTTACACATTTAAAATGATTTATTAAAATATATTTTTAACCATGTTTATCTTTTTACAAAATGGTTAGAAATGAAACTTTTTGTCATTTTCCTAATATGGTAAATTGTTACTTTTCCAAAAAAAAGTATAGAAGTAATGTATTTTATCTTATACTACTTGATTATATTTTTCCATCACCATGAATACTTTTTTATTTGAATATTCCTTTACAAGTTTAAGAGGTTATTTTTAAGGAAAATGTTTTACTTTATAATCATGTAGTGTTTTTTAAATGAGTGATTTCAAAAGTGTAAAGGTTATTTTCCTCAATATCATTTTAATAATATTTTATTTTAATTTCTATTAATTATTGAAAATATCCCTTTATTTTAATTATTCACCACTGGGGATATTTTGTTATGAAAAAACCCTTTGAAACATTCAATTACCTTTGATTATTGGACGTTAAATTTCTATTAAATACCCATATCCTTTTTATCATGGATATGATTATTTACTAAACCATATAAAATTTACACATATGATTTTATAATATGATTTTATTTAATTTATTGGATAATATGGATAAATACATAGTATTTTTTCATTATAGATATTTTTTGACAAGCTATATTTTTTATGAATTAAATTGGTCATTCAATTTATGAGGAATGAATTTGATATGCAGTGATGAGTGGGAACTGAAATTATCAGGACAAGGACTCAATGATATAAATACCTTGATGTTTGAGATCATAATGTCCAATATTAACCATTTAATTCATTGAGAATTTAGTTATTATTATCATTCAAGAGATTACTGCATTGATATTATCCATGGATGGAGTTTTTTATCAAGTTATTTATTAAATGGAACATGTTTTTCATTTATTAACCTTTTAATATTGATTATTCCTTATTTACTCATGATAGATTCTAATTTATGTAACCCTTACTGAGCATCTGAGATCAATATTTTATTTTTATTATTTTCTCGAGGACATGAATAAGGATTTTATGAATAATATTAAGGATGAAATAGTTTTTTATACTATATATCTCATATTTACTATGTAATATGGGAACCATGCATGTATCTAGATCTCTAATACTTCTAAGCTAATAAATCCTACATAGTGAGATCCCTTGTATCTATACCAATTTAATAAAGTAACTAATGAGTCTAGGCTACTAGGGTTGGGGTTGTTATAGTTTTTATTAGAGTAAGTTTGGTAGAGACCTTCGGAACTTACTAAAATGAGAATTATGATAACTACTTATAGTATTTGAAAACATTTACCCTTATAGATATTTCATTTTATGGCTCAAAATTCATGATGATTATGATTTGACTTATTGTGTTCCATTATTTAGCTATGGAACCTAATTGAAGAAAAATAATCAATATCTTTATACAATGTAATGATTTAATTTTTAAGAAAATTAATACAGTTGGGGTGGGAACATTGAAGATCATTTCTATATTAGGACAGTTGACTTAGGTTATGAAAACATACCATTCTCATAAAGAACAACACATTATTCTATAACATGATTCACCTATATTGGATCACATCATGTGACAAAAGACTCCAAATTTTAATGTAAATACTAATCCATTGGTAGCTGAGAAATGGATTAAATATCTCAAAAAGATATTTATAGAATTGGGATGTAATTAAACTAAAATGGTTATTAATGTAGTTTATTGTTTGAAAAGAGATTCTAATCAATGGTGGTAATTGATCTAGAATACTAAAGAGGCTGAAGAAATAGAAATTTTATAATGGAGAGATTTTAATGTAATTTTATTTAGGAAACAATTCCCTTGAGAATAATGAGCTGAAATGGAGAGGAAGTTACTCACTTTAAATGATAAGGAAGAAGAAAGTGTAGCAGAGAATGTATCATACTTTACTGGACTATCCAAGAATTCCTCATACTATATATGCAATCTAGAAAGAAATATTTATCATTTCTTTTATGTTCTTAATCCAAGTCTATGAAGGTAACTAGTTTATAAAATATTTTCATTTGATGATGATGTAATATCAAGTAGCATTAAGACAATGAATGAATTTTATAGATCATATATATTCAAGAGAAATAAAGATAAGAATAAGTTAACTGAGAACCTAGAAAAAGGGAAAAAACAAAGGATAAAAATAAAATGAAGTAATTTACACCATATGAAAATTGTGGGAAGAAACATGCAGGAAAACGCTTGAAGGGTATGTGATTTTGTTACAAGTGTGGAGATAAGGGTCATCTGGATAAGGAATTAAAGGAAAATAAAGAAGCCTCTACTATCTAGTGATTTAACTATGAAGTGATTAGGTATTATTCAAACTTGTTCCCCGAGTGTCAAGGTGACTTACCATATAATAGTCTAATGGGAGAAGGACAGGGTTATGTTATTACTACAACCAAAGCGGAATGAATAAAGTTCTTGCATATTTATATAGAACAATTATGTAGAATTATTTTATCAATTATATTTTAGTTATAAGAATCATAAAATATATAAGTATTGTGATCCATTATTTTTCTTTGAGGACATTAAAGTATATGTTGAATGGTATTGATAACCAAGGAAATTGATTCAGTGGAAAAGTGATATTTTTGGATAATACATAAAGAAGGGAATCATAGCCATTAATATATTATTAATGTTGAGTTAATAATATTTAGTTGGGATAACTAGTATATTTACACTGATGAAGTAAATGTGACAGTATTGGAGACCTTGAAAATGGTTAGTTATTTGATGAAAAAGTAATTTATAATGGATATTACTGCATTTAGGTGATATATGGAATAAGGATAAAGTTAATACTGATTTAGGTTATTATAATATGTGATCAAGGTATTCACTTGTTTGGAATGTGACATTATAATATTCTTTATGTTTCTTAGGGACAAATGTTTGATAAAATATTTGGGTTTTGAATATGGATAATAATACTTTAATGGAGTTTTAAGGCTAACTACTTATGGAATGGATTAATTTTAACTTTGGATATTATTGCTTGAGGTTAAAGTATGATTTATAGTATTTCATAACCTGTGAAAACCATTTTGGATTTGGTAAATATTTATAGGTGAAAGGAATGACTTATTGAAATTTTTATTTCTTTAACAACTGCTTCAAGCATAAAAATAGTAATATTGAATATCTATTTTCTAGTTCTAGAGATGAAGTTGAAATAAATCAAAGAACAACCAAAGGATTAGATCTTTTTTATGACATGAAAATAAATATGGTAAGATTATTTTTTTGATTTCTTTATCTAGTTATTAAAATAATTCCCCAACTTTAGGAAAAGGGCCTTGAAATAAAAACATTATCCATTTAATTTTCTTACTGAGAAATCATTTGTAATTTAACCCATCACAAATTTATGGTTTTGTAATGGTTAAATCTCTCATGAAAATGTTCTTCATCACTCTATATTAATCCTTGGGTTTTATTTTTTCTATTAAATTTACAAATTTTCATTTACCCTAAATTTTATCATATTTGGAAACCTTGTTTTTTGGTGACCTTCGTACTTCCCTTTTCCTCTTTTCAAGAGGACGGTTTATTAACCCTTTTTATGATGTAGATTATCAAATTTTAAACATTTGATTGTAAAGATCACGTAAAAATTGAAAGGATTTAATTAATTTAAGGGGGTGGGGTGAATGTAACACCCTAATAATTTAAAATAGTAACACTATATTCAAAATCATACACAAAACGCATGACTGAGTCTATAGGAACCCTAATATACTATTAAAATATTATCATTATTACATAGATGTTGAATTAGTGGGTATGAAAATTATTAACTGAATTATTATATATATACATATATATTTACATATATATAGGACCAAATAAATAAAAATTCATTGATTAATGCTTAGGAAATTAGTACTTAATTTTCATTAGTTTTATTTTATGCTTTAGAAATAAGTTTTCTTTAAATTTTTTTTTATTAATTTTTGTGAGAAAATATTATAATAAGTTTCTCAAAATTATATAAATTTTATTTAATAAAAATGATACCATTTTTTAAATCACAATATAAAAATTTTCTTAGGGTAAAATTTTTAGATTTTTCTAAAAGGATTTATTTTCCAATGAATAGTTAAAAATATCATTTTTTATTGAAAACTATATGTTTCTAAACCATTTAAAAGGTTAAATTCTATTTTAAAATTACATAATATTAAAATTAGTTCTATTATATTATGAATAATATAATTATGTTCTTTTTAATCAATTATATGTCTAAATTTGGTATAAAATCATTCTTATTCCAAAAAGATAATTTTTTTGAAAGACTGTTTTATGTATGCAACATGTTTTTATATTAAAAAATTAAATTGATCATTATTTTTGAATTATTTTAATAAAATTTAAATTATATATATTCAATAAAATATTTTAACATTTAAATAATATTTTTACTATACATGGTATAAGAATAAATCCAGTTTATGATTAAAAATTTCATTTTTTTAAAAATAGAATTTCGTCGCATCTTGCACACTTATTTTAAAAATATTTTTTAAATTTATTGGTATGTAATGTGATAAAATGAAATCCATATTTGTAATCATGTGGTTAAAATTATATAAATTTTCCCTTTTTAGTTTTAGTCAATATAAATACTTACCATGGTAAAATTTATCCACTTAGTAAAGGGTAATTTCGGTTAATCTAGGATAAAAGTATGTGACATGGGAAAATATTTTCATCCTAATTATTATTTTATGATTATAATTTGAACCTTATAACATTATCATATAAATTCACTTGTTTAAGGAAAAATTTCCCTAAAAATGACCCTTATAATATTTATATTAAAGAAAGTTACAAAATGTCACCCTCTTAGTTTAAATATATATTATGTGTCCAAATAAGGAAAAAATCAAGATATAACAGAACCTAAATGAATATTTATATTTTAATGATTTTTTTCATGATAGGAATCTATTTATAATTTTTATAAATTATATAATTACCTTAAAGTTTTTATGCAACACTAATACATTATTTATTTAATTAACATAAAAAGTAAAATAAATGATTTGAAAAATATTAAAATTTATATAATTTGATTGAGATAATGAATCCCAAAAATTTTATATATCTATATAAAATTTTAGGGTAGTTATAATGGATTATGTTGGAATTAAATTTTTTTATTGATGTATTTAAATTCAAATGTAATGAATATGTTAAAATTGATATTAATGATATTTTATCAAAATAACTTTTTTTAAAATTATTTAAAACTAATAAAAAAAATATTTGGACATGTGAATGTAAAATGGCTGAAATAAATCATAAATAGTTGATTTATGAGTCACTTGACTATTTATATTAGCATTATAAACTCTTTTTATTAAATTAGTGGTTACCACGGTTATGGTAAAAAATAATTAACCAAGGAGTTAATAATAAAAATAAGAATTAAAATGATATAAAAACATTCCTAAATTTCATTGTATGATTTTAGTTAAACCCTATAAACTTATTATTTGAATTAATTACCATATTAAATCATTGGGATCTATAATAGTCTTATTTTATTTTAATTTTTTAAGAAATCATAAAAGTACCCCTCACCTAATTTATAAAAGGACACCCCTTCCTTCAATTATTTATAAACAATTTAGAAATATAACTCAAAAAACCTACCCATTACTCTTATAAACATAATTACCCAAGTTTTTTTAGGTGTTTTTCTCCCTAAAACTCCTACCCTAGGACCCTAAAGGAGTGATCTTGAGGGCTTCAACCAAAGAAGAGGTAATCATCTTTATCAAGCCCTTTAAGTTTATTTCTTTTTAAAATTCATATAAAAATGTTTTAAATATCATAAAATAATAAATAAGATACAATAAATATACCGATATTCTATTATGATTATTGTAAAACCATATTACATTTCTTTTCCATCCTATGAAAAGTGAAAATATCTCTCGTGTATACGTACAACTTACCGTCTCCACGTAGTAGTGTAATTATTTTTTCATAACCATGTTAAATATATGTTTATATAGATATAATTAATGATTATTCAATATATTTATTAAATAAATATGATTCTATATTTATAATATTATATATAACTCCTTACCTTCCAATACATTGGAAAGTGATAACGTCACTCATGTGTATGTGTGGACTACCATCTATACAAAGTGATGTGATCAATTTTTCTTTTAAATTTTATGTGGATGGTAATAAAGATGTATTTAATGAATATATGTGATATAATAATTATTTTTTAAATAATTATTCTTTACCTTTATTTTTCTTCATCCATAGAAATGTGACAACAACGTTCATGTGTGGGTTCATCCTACCGTATCCCTGAATGGTGTAATTCATTTTTTATCTTTATCTATATATATGATTATAAATATATATATTGGATATATATGATATATATATTTAATATAATTCTATAGATTATTGAACCATGAGAAATACATAAGGATCGAGACTACTTAATCAAAACACACATGGGCAACAAAGCAACTGACACCCGAAATAATGATAATAATAAATGATTATTAAGTTACAGGTGATGAAATATTATAAATGTATCACATATGATATAATAGATATGAATATGATTATATTATATAATTATAATAAATTTAAATTAATTATATTGTGTTCATGTTATTGATTAAGTGGAATGAGTTTTCAGATATTTACCTTGACATATTGATCATGCCTTATTCACTCATGATAGATTCTACTGTTTGTAACCCTTATTGAGAATCCAAGATCAAACTTTTATTTGTATTATTTTAACCAAGACATGAAGAAGGTATTTATAAATAATACTGAGGATTCAGAGGCTTTTTATGCCATGTATTTCATATTTCCAATGTAATATGGGAATCATGCATGTATCTAGTTCTCCATGACTGCTAAACTGATCAATCATGCATGGTGAGATCCCTTGTATTTATGATAATATAATAAAGTAAGCACTGAATCTGGGATACTAGGGTTGGTGTTTTTATATTTGGTATCAAAATAACTTTAGTAGAATCCTTGAGAACTACATAATAAGATAATTATAAAAATACCTTATAGTATTTGAAATTTTGTACCATTATAGGAATTTTATTTCATGCCTTAATATTCCTGATAATTATGAGATAAATCAATGTGTGCCAATATTTATTGATGGTTCCTAACAGAAGAAAGTGAATTAATACCTATAAACAATGTAAATATTTCCCTATTAAGAAAACCAATACCACTAGTGTTGTAACTAAGTATATCATGGCTATATTTGAGAAGTTGACTCAGGTTATGAGAAAATACCTTGAAAGTATGGTAAAAACTATTATTATACAACATGATTTTTCTATATTGGATCGCTTAATGTGATAAATACTTTATATTTTAGTGGAACTACACATCCATTGGAATCTAGGAAGTGTATTAAATATCTCAAAAAGATATTCCTAGATTTGAGATGTAATGAAACTGAAAAGGTTATTCTAGTAATTAATTATTTTAAAATAGATTCTAATCAATGGTGTTAATTGATCCAGAATACTAAAGGGGTTGAAGAAGAAGAATGTTTTGAATAGAGAACTTTAAAAGTTATTTTATTTGAGAAATACTTCCCCTGAGAACAATGAGATAAAATAGAGAGTAAATTCCAAAATTTAAAGAAGAAGGAGTAAGAAAGTGTGGTAGAGTATGAGGATAAATTTACAAGACTATCCAGGCACCCCTCATACTACATACATAATTTGGAAAGAAATATTTACTATTTCTTTGATGGGATTATGCCATGTCTATGAAGGGAAACAATTTCAAAAACTTTTTCATCTTATGATGATATTACATAAAGTTCCATTAATACATATAAGTAATTTTATAGATACTATATAATCAAGGGAAATAAAGAGAATAAGTGGTTTGATGATCACCCAGAGAAAGGAAAATCATCAATGGATAAGAAGAAAATGAAGAAATTTCTATCATGTGAACATTATGGAAAGAAACATCCAGGAATATTCCTGAAGGGTAAGAGAGTTTTTTACAATTGTGGAGATAAGGTTAACTTGGTTATTGAATATAAGGAAAATAAACAAACCAAAAATATCTAGTGCTTAAACTATGAGGAGAAATAGTTCCTTAAGTGTCAAAGGAACATATCACAGAAGAAGTTAAGGAGAGGAGGTCAAGATTAATCTATTAATGCTTCCAAAGTGGAATGAATAAAGTTATTGTGTATTTCGATTCAATAATTATGTATAAGTATATTACCAATGATATTTTGGTTCTAAGAATCATGGAATATATAATGATTATTATATGTTATTTTTCTTTGAGGATTTTAAACCATATATTTAATGGTTCTGATAACCAAGAATAGTGATTTGGTGTTTAAGTGATATTTTGGGATAATACATAAAGAAGGGAAAGGTAACCCATAATATGTTCCAAATTTTTATTTAACAATGATTAGTTGGAAAAAATAGTAGATTTACACTAATGAAGTTAATGTGACAGTATTGGTGACTGTGAAAATAGTTAGTGATTTGATGAAAAAGTAATTCATGATAGAGTTTGCTAAATTTTTGGGATATATGGAATAAGGATAAATTTAATGGTGATCTAGGTTATTAGTATATGTGATCATGGTATTCACATGTTTGGAATGTGACATTATTAACTACTATATTCTTGCTAGGGATAAATGTTCGATCAAATATTTGGGTTTTGAATATAATTTGTAACACTTTAGAGTAATCTTAAGTTTAACTATATATGAAATATAATAAGTTGGACTTTTGATATTATTTTTTGAGGTTAATTTATGAAATATAACATTGGATAATCTATGCTATCCATTTCAGATTCAGTAAATATTTAGAGGACCAAGGAATGACTTATGGATCTTATGATTCATTAAAAAGTTTTTTAGGCATAAAAAAATTAATCTTGAATATCCATTTCCTAGCATAAGAGATGAAGTGGAAATAGATATAAGAACAAAAAAAGATGAGATATTATTTATAAAATGAAAATAAATAATGTAATATTATTTTCTCAATCCCTTGAATTTAGGAAAAGGGCCTTGAAATAAAAATATCATCTGTTTACTTTTCTTATTCGGAAACTGTTGGTATTTAAACCCATCTGATATTTTTTGTTCTTTGATGATTATCTATCTCAATACCATTTTCTCTATCACTATCTATTAATCCTTAGGTTTTATTTTTCTCTTTAATTTCCATATTTTTACTTCCAATTGATGTTCTCATATTTTGAAAACTAGTTTTGTGGGGACCTTCTGAATTCCCTTTACTCTTTTCAATAAGATTTTTCATAAACCTTTTTTATCATGTGGCTTATGAAATTTAAAACCGTTGATTACTAATTCAATTAAAAATTACGAGGATTCAATTTATTTATGGGGGGGGGGGATGTAAGACCCTAATAATTTAAAATAATAACACTATGTTCGATAGCATGCAATTACGCAACACAGAGTCTAAATGAACCCCAATATAATAGTAAAAATTTATTATTATCACATATAAATGGAATTGGAAGGGATGAATAGTATTTTAAAAAATAATTAAATATATATAGGTCCTACTAAAAAAAATAATTAGTTAATTCTTATGAAATCAATACTCAATTTTCAATCAGGTTATTTTATGTTTCAGAAATAAGTTTTCCTGAAAAATGTTTTTATTTATTTTTGTGAACAAATATTTCAGTTATTTTATAGAACATATATATATATATATTTTATTTTATAAATATGATATCATTTTTTAAATTAACATATAAAAATTTTCTATCTGTGAACGTTTTAGATTTTTTTGAAAAGATTCATTTTACAATGAATAGTTAAAAATATCAATTTTTACTAAAAATTTTATTTTTTTGTTTCAAATATTTAAAAAGTTAATTTTTTTAAAAAAATTATGTAAAATAAAAAATATTTCTATTAAATTATTAATAATACAATTAATTTCATTGGAATTAATTACATCTTTATACAGAAAAATACATTTTTTCTGAAAAACATTTTTTATGAATGCAACATGTTTTTATCGTAATAAATTAAATTGAAAAATATTGGTGAATTATTTTAATGAAATTTATATATTTCATTTTCAATCAAATATTTTAACATTGATATAATATTTTTACTATTCATGGAATAAAAATAATCCTAGTTTATGCTTAAAAACTACATTTTTTAAAAGTGATTTCCATCATGTCTTGCATACTTATTATGAAATTAATTTATCCAAATTATTGGAATTAAATTTGATAAAATGAAATAAATATTTAGAATAATTAGGTTCAAATTTTGTAAATTGGACCCTTTTATTTTTTGTCAATATGAATAGTATTCGTGACAAAATTTACCACTATGTTAAAGGGTAAATTCAGTTAATATAGGTTAAAACTAATTGATAAGGCCATAATTTTTCTTCTTAATCATTATTGAATGATTATAATTATAAACTTATTACTTAATACTATAAAGTTACTTGTATAATGTACACTTCTTCATAAAAATGACCCTTATAATATTTAAATCAAAGAAAGCTACAAAATTTCACTCTCTTAGTTTTAAAAATTTATTATGCAGCCACATAGGGACAAACAAAATATGATCGTTAATAAATGTATATTTTTAGATAAATAGTATTATTATTATTATATAAATTTATTTATAATTTTTTAAAATTATATAATTACCTCAAATGATTTTGCAACACTAATATAATATTTATTTAATTAATAGAAAAATTAAATAAATGATCTTAAAAATATTAATATTGATATAATTTGAATGATATAATGTGTCCCATGAATTTTATAGATATATATTAAAATTAAATACTTTTTAAAGGATTATATTCTAATTCTCCTTCTTTCTTGATGTAAATGAAGTCAAATTAAATGAATATTGTCAAAATTGACATTAATGCTATTTTATTAGAATAATATTTTATTAACTTATTTAAATTTTTAAAAAATATTATATTCATCCATGAGAATGTGAAAAGGTTATAAAAATCATACAAGACCAATTTATGAGTCACTTTACCATTTATAACAACATTATAAATGTAACATCCCAGGTAAATAAAGAATAAAAAATTTTCATATTTATTAATATTTATGAATTAAATATTAATTTTACTTTAAAGGGGTTGCTATGTTCGATAGCGTACCCGATACACAACAAATAGTTTCTTTGAAATCTTACGTTGCACACTAGTAATAAAATAATATTATTTTAAATGGTAGTTAACACGTAGTCGTTGTATTGGCAGGAATGAATAGAAATAACTAAAATATGATTATATATGTTTCATAAATGTTTTTACATTTATCCAATAAGGGATAAAGGCTTAAAATATGAAAATAATTCAATTTTAAGCATAGATACTCTAATATTCACTAAAAGGTCGAACTATCGTCTTTTGATGGCGAACCCTCTTTAAATATAGTTTTGGTCACTCTTATACATTCTATTGGACCAAATAAAATTATTCTTTAGAATCGGGACATCAAAATTTACTTTTTGTAAATTTTTGGTATTTTTCCGATAAAGTTCATTTTTTAATGAATAATGAAAAATGTTGTATTTTAATTCAAAACCACTTTTTAATCTAATTTATTTATATGATTATATTATCTTTTGAATTGGTTTTGAAGTTAAATAAGAATATATTTTTACCATTTAATCCAATAGTGGTCGTTTTAATTAATTTCACTTTAAAATTGGACTTAAACTAGTGTCAATCTTTTGATATATATTATTTCATAAAAACACGATATTTGTTCTGACAGCGAGAATTGATTATTAAATTAATTAATGTAAATTATATGATTTTAATTTTGTAAAATATACATCATTTTTGAATTAGGAATATCAAATATAGCTTAGGGTGAGGTTTTGGTATTTTTCTGAAAAACTTCACTTTTTAATGAATAGTGAAACAACTAAGTGGTACGTAAAAAACTGATTTTTCGTTAAAATGAAATTTTACCGCCTATGTGTTTTGAATTTAAAAAATCTGATATACATGGTTGTCATTAAGAAGTAAAATGTGGTTCAATGGGATTAAAATAATTTATTTGGTGAATAGTAACTTTTTAGTTTTTAATCGCGATTAGAGGTAATTAGTGTAATTTAAGGTAAATATAATGTTTTAATAATATGAAATGACCTTGAAACATGTCCTACCCTTATTGGATGTGTCATGGACGACCCATACAATCCATGGGTCAACTTGGGGACCCCATGGATCCACTTTGGTAGGAAAATGACATTAATGTCTTTTTATTTAATGTTAAAATGAAAATGTCACAAACATGTGTTGTTTCAATAAAACAATTTTTACATGGGTTTATACAGGTCATATTTTTTGACTATAAATATTAATTAGAAATCTAAAACGATTTCCTAAATCATGATATTTTTTTATATTTTTTATACATTAAGTAAATTAAATTATTTATGACACCATGATGATGCAGCGATTACCTCATTATTTAAAAATTTAAATAAAATGAAAAGATAATGTAAAATATAAGACCTAAACTTGTCAAAAACCTATTGTATGGGTGGATTTAGAACTCTTATCACCTTATCCTCTAAATATATAATTTTGGGACCTTTAAAATCCTAAAATCATTTTATAATAAAGTAACCTTTTATAACTTTCCAAGAGTGCCCCTCCTCTCCTCTTGTAAAAGGCACCCACCTCTACCACCATACCCACACCTCTCAAGCCTTTGGCTCGACCAACCCCTGGCCATTTTGTCTCTAAAAATCCCTATATTACTCCTAGAATCCTCACTTTGGACAGAAGTCTTTTCAAGGAATCCTTTGAGCTCAAATCAAAAAGAGTTACCCGATTTAAAGGTAGTGTCTTCTCTTGTGTTATTATGTTTTATTTTGCTTCTCCAACCCCTAAACTATTTCTATTCCTTTATTTTGTAAAAACACCAGTATATTAAATATACTAGGATGTTTTTATGTGAAGGATTCGAGCTACACTTACACACACCTTCATCTAATGGTTAAAGAACATATTGTTTCTGTGGATGGCGAATTTCTGCCTCACGAAACGATGATTGTTCAATATTATTTTAACACCTTTCATAGTGGACATTAAGATGTAACTCTATTTATATATGATATATATTATGTTTATGTTTTCCTTATTATTCTATATTTTTCATTTGTGGCATACCTTTATGGTTTCCATTGTGGGTAATCACGATAATTTCATTTTTGGAAGTGCGGACTACCGCCCCGTCAAAGTGATTTGATTTGTTAATGCCATATGTGAGACGTATAAAGGATGTAGTTAATGTTATTATATATGATTTTATACTGTAATTATAATATACCCTTATATCATTATGATTTCACTCAATTAAATACGAAATAGAAATGAAAGTAGCGCTCATACGTACGTACGGCTTACCGTCTCCATGAATGGTGCATTTCATTTCTTACCTCTAAATGTTATGTACTATTATAAATACATGTATATGATGGATGTATATGAAATATATGATATCTAAATCATGAATATCATTCTGGATATAATGAAACTTTGACCACATAAACAACATGTAATTGTAAGAAGTCCATTTTTGACTTAAGTAGCAAATATCGACAAAATGAACTTTATTAAATTAAATGATTACATAACGTTTATAACATGGAAATAAGTTATATAAAAGGAATAATAAACTTGAAAAAGGTTCTTAAGAAAGTATAAATTAACTTTAGTTTATTATTCAGGAGATTAAAGAGCAATCGAGTCACGTCGGACACGAGGTAAGGGACATCATCTCAATCTCCTTTCATTGAGGCATATTTTGTTTTATACACAACTTTATTTTATACGGTGTATAAACCCCTTTGACTTTACGTTTATTCAAAAGGAATATTTTTATAAGAAGATTTTACTAAAGGACAAAAGGGAATGTTTTTTTTTCGTACGTATGCGGCGACAACGACTTCTCCGCCGTCGTGACCATTATTTGAGTTTCGACTTCCTCTACAAGACATAACTTTTTTTGAATGAAAAATAAATACCATGTTTTAATTTTCTTTAATTTTGGTATTGAAAATGGTTTTAATAATGTTTTTATATCAATGTTTTGTATTGATATCTTGTGATTGAAAAGTGAAAATGTTATATTTCCTTTATTCTTGTTTTATGTGATATGATTATGTTATGGTTATTGGGCATTGTTATGAAGATGAGTGGTTCCATGATAAACTAAGGGTGGGTGATCACGATATAGCTCTCCAATGAATTGGGTAACGTGAAGGAGTTAAACATTAAAGTTTCTCCAAAAAGATTTAGGGAATATACTGTGATGGGTATTCCAAACGTAACCATGAGGGTTACTCCCTACGTAAGAATGTTATGAATGCCTCAAGTTACCTTTATGTATTATGATTTCTATGATTTATTCATGATTTTATGAGGTATATGATTATGTTTTATGAGTAAAGTATGATTCCCTGTATGGACTAATGTTTTCATTTCGTACTTTTATATCCCTTACTAAGATTTTTATGCTCATCCCAATTTTTTGAAATGTTTTTCACAAGTCAAGAGAAAGGTACATGATGTGATGATAGTGTCAAGGAAGTGTCAAGAAATAATCCATGTTCTATTTTAAATATGATTCTTTTGATGGGAAAAATGAGTACTATATTTTATGTAACCACTTTGTTTAAATGTGGAATGTAATGCATGTTTTATGATATAATTCTCTAAAACTCTAAACCTGAAAAGATCCTCAATGTGTATTCTTGAAGTAACTCAAGATTAAGTAATTTTTAAGGCAGGGGACTTATAATAAACCCTGTTTGATTAAAATAACGGTCATTATAGTTGACATAAAATATAATTAACCACGGGGTAAATAAAAAATATAAGGATTAAAATGATATTAAAATTGTATAAATTTAATTAGAGGTTTTTATTATAATAATAGAAACTTTTTATTAAAATTCATGAACATTTGGAAGTATTTGGATCCAAAATACTTTTATTATATTATAATTTTTTTTAAAAAAAATCCAAAAGTACCCCTCACCTAAATTATACAAAAGAACCCCTTCCTTTAGATATTTACACCACATTGAGAAATATAGATCAAAAAATTCATTCCCATTCCTCTTATAAATATTCCAATCCATGTTATTGAGGTTATGGTCTCCCCAAAAGACCTACCCTAGTCCCCTTAAGGAGAGATCTAGAGGACTTCTACTGAAGAAGAGGTAATCATCTTTATCGAGTTCTTCAAGTTTATTTATTCTTGTACATTATATTAAGGTGTTTTTACTATCATAAAATAATAAAACTAGTATCATCAATATATTGGGTTGCTATTCTGATCATGGTACAACAATATTCCATCTCATTTCTATTCTACGATAAGTGATAACATTTCTAATGCATACGTATGACTTAACGTCTCCACGTAGCAGTGTAATTATTTTTTCATAAATACTTTAATATTATGGTTATAAATATACAACTAGTGATTATTTATGATATTTTTGATATAAATATTATTTTGGAACTAAAATATCATATATAACTTCTTATCTTCGAATCTATTAGAAAATGATAACATCACTCATGTGTACGCGTGGACAACCATCTCCATGAAGCGATGCGATTAATTTTTCAATTAACTTGTATTTGGTTGGAAATAAGGATGGATTTAATGAATATATATGATATATATTATATAATAATAATTATTTATAGATTTATTATTATTATTTACTTTTCCTTTCTTTTATCCATTGAAAAGTGAAAATAATGTTCATGTGTACGTATAATCTACCATCTTCATGAATTGTGTAATTCATTTTTCTATGTATAAATATATGTTTGATTATAAATATATATATATTGTATATATATATGATATATATATATATATTTATCTTTAGTAACATTATAGAGATTATTGAACCATGATAAAGACACAAGGATCGAGACCTCTAAATCAAAACATACTTGAAAAACAAACCAGTTAACCCCGAAATAATGATAATAATAAAATATTATTAACACACAGGTGATAAAATATTATAATTGGGTAATATATGATATAATTAATATGAATATGGTTTTAGTAAATAAATTTAAATTTATTATATAGGTAGATAGATCCCATATGTGACAAGTCAGACCTAGGATAAGGAATTTCAACTCAATTTCCACTTTATCAAGACATATTTGGTAATATCCACTATTTTAATTTTATGTTGAGTATATAATGTCCCTTTTAGGAATTTAACATGAATAAATATTTATTTGTGATCATCAAATTTCATTTCAAGTTTACTTTATTAAAGGGTTTCCATAGTTTCTTCCAACTATTCCTTTCTCTAGAACTTGAATAAAGCAAAGAAATGATTTAAAGAAAAACTGATCTTATTTAGATTTTGATTGGATATTTTTTTCCATATCCATATTTTCTATAAAAAATTTTAAAAAATGTTTTTACATTTCTAAAATTATTTATCAAAAGAAATTTTTACCTAAGTTCAACATTTTACAAAACAGTTTGAATGAAATAGTTTTTTTCATTTTCCAAATGAGGTACTTTGTGATTTTTACAAAAAAATATGGAAAGAATGTTTTTTAACATATATGGAATGATAATATTTTTATACCATCATAAGAAATATTTTATTTAAATCTTCCTTTAAATGTTTAAAATGTTATTTTCAAGGATAATGTTTTACTTTATAATTATGTAGTGTTTTTTAAATAAGTGATTTCAAAAATGGAATGGTTATTTTCCTCAAGATTGTTTTAATAATATTTAATGGGATTTATATTAATCAATGAAAAAAACATTTATTTTACTTATTCACCATTGGGGATATGTTTTAATGATACCACACTTCTAAACATCCATTTACTTATGATAAATAGATATTAAAATTCTCTTAAATATCAATATCCTTTGAACCATAGATATGATTATTGCATAAATAATATACTATTTATACATATAGTGTTATAATTTGGTATTATTTGATTTACTAGTGAATTATTTATAAGTACATAGTTTTTATTCAATACAGATGTTTGTTTATAAGGCATATTGTTCATGAATTTAATCAATCATTCGATATATGAGGAATGTATTGGACATGCAGTGATAGGTGAGGCCTGGAATTATATAGCTCCTCGATGCATCATCTGGTATCATGAGACAAATAAGTAATCTATAATTAAGTGAGTTTTTGGTGTTTGACTATCCATAGTTTCAAATTGTATTAGCACAATGCCTTGATGGTATAGATACCATGATGTCTGAGATCATGTCATCAAATATTAATCATTTACTTCATTGATAAGTCATCTATTATTATCATTCATGAAATTAATGCATTGATATTATCCATGGATTAATTTTTTTATAATTTTATTTATTAAGTTAAATGTGTTTTCATTTATTTACTATTACCTATTGATTATTCTTTATTTACTCATGATATCTTCCATTGTATGTAACTCTTACTGAATATTTGAGATCACCCTTTTATTTATAGTCTTTCCCCTAAGACATGAAGAAGGATTTTACGAATGATATCATGGATTCAAGAATTATTTTTAATCTATGTATTTAATATTTACAATGTAATATGGGAATCCTTCATGTATCTATTTATCTAAGAATTCTAAACAGATCAATCTTGTTTGGTGAGATCCCTTAAATCAATTCCAATGTATTAAAGTAACCACCAAATTTGGGATACTCGGGTTGGGGCTATTAAAACATACATCATAATGGACTAATTCAAAATTCTTAGTCACACACATCATCAACAAAGGAACATAAGATGCACAATGATGTTTAGAAAACATATAAGACTCACAGTGGAAAAAAAATTATGGACTGAAATGGGGAAATTTGATGTAAAAGTGAAGATGGTGGATGAAAATGATGAAAATATAGATCTAGATGACGAGAATATGTGTATAAGAAATTAAGATATGTAATAATATCTAATATGTACACCCCTTTGTGAATATAACCTCTAAAAATCTCCCAAGTCGTCAAACGACCCTAGAAACAATTCAAAATGATATAAAAATAGAAACATAGTTCAATTACTTTGTGATATTAATAAAGGAGAGGAGATTAAAAGTTATGTGAGGAGCATGAACCACTAAAGAGAGTTAAATACCCTGATTTAAGAAGAAAATTCTAAATCCAACAACATGGATTGTGGATCCCTCATCAATAGTAATTGTAGTGGCACCAATAAATGGATGATATATAGTAAGCATAACTTTATCATTAATTAGATGGTAAGAATCACCACAATCAATCATTCTTATACCTGGTAAATGAGTGAAATAGTTGGTAGGTCCACTATTCTAAGCAATAGTGTCTAGAGAGGAAGAAAGTTGTGAGGTAGCTTGATCAGAGTGTATAAGTGCTATCTCAACCAATGATAGTTCTAGGTTTTGATATATATTAGATGGTGTTTATGAGGCTACCATATCATGGGGAGATTGGGAAGAGGTGAAAATACATCACCAAGATATCCATAAAGAATGAGAATTGAATTCAATAGGAATAACTAGAAATTGGAATCCTAGACTCAATATAAAAAATAGGGCTTCAGGGGTAGTAGTAAGAGGAAAATGTGAGCCCGTTCTAATGAAATCATAATTCCATAAAAAGTTCCATAAAGAATTGGGTGAGTGTATAATAAAACAGAATGATTCATCATGTTATTAGAATGTTCAAGAGGATAATGACTGGTCAAAGGTGCTAGAAGGGATAAACAATTAGGGGCTGAGTGAGATTCTAAAGTGAGGAGTCTGGGTGTGGATGTAGAGAAGCACACAATAGTCTGAACGTTAGGATATTCACCCAAATTTCATTACTAATTCTTAGAGAGGAGTCAGATGAGGGCCGTTGAGTTGAAAAAAACACCCAAGAAACATTAAATACTATAATACAAAAAATACCTCAACAAAAAATGTTGCTCAACATCATAATCTAAAAGTGCCAACTAGATCAATGCCCAAGAGATGTGACAGACCAAAAATTACAGAAGATCCCATCAAACGGTACAACATGCATTATATATTACCACTCACCAGGGGAGCCACATAGGGAGTGGATAACACCTAGAAAGTGTGATGATGTTGTTCATGCATGAGTGGCATGATGGGATTGCACGTATGATGGAAGGAAGTATGGAATATGGTATAAATGATAGGGTGGAGGGGTGAAATAGGGAAGCACAAAAAGAAAAGGGAGGAGCCAAGAATCCTAGATAGAGGTAAGAGGAAAGAAACATCAGGCCATGGTATAGAAAGAGAAAAATGTAGTGGATGGTTTACATTGATACCATATAGAACCATACTTCTTAAGTCAATGAGAGGTGGATCCCATTATTTATAGTTAGAGGAAAAGTAATACAAGATAGAGAAAATTAATATGGGAATTTAAAATATAAATAACTAGATCCAACACAAATCAAGTTAAGGTTCTCATCATAGATTCAAGGATTAAGTGAAATATTCTTTCCACCCCCGGTTCTTATAAGTATAATAGTGTGAGTAGGTGGTGTCATGTGGCTCATCGTTGGTGGTGAACAAGCTATTGTGGGTCGCGTGCCTAGAAGAGTGGTTCATATGATAATATTATACTTGGAGTCCACCAAGTAATTCCTTTTTACGAAATTCTATTATATATTGAGAGACAAAGTAAAGTGGTATTCATTTTGGAAATAAGATCTTGAGTTGGATGATAGGTGCATAATTATATTTAAGTTTACCAAACAGGTGTTTGTTACTTACTTGGAGTTGGATAGGGTGTGCAGGGTGGCATGGATTTTTTGTAGGAAATTATACAAGTAGTTGGATCTAGAATAATATATCCTGGGTGGAAAATATCATGTTTAATTCATAGATAAGATGGCTATATGTACCATTGGTAATAAGGATTTAGTCACGTTGATTCTTAGGCCACAACCAAAGTTGCAACTAGAGGATACTATTTCAGGGAGAAAGAAGTTGCTACCATTATAATTCTACGATAACAGAGCTTGGAGGACCACCTTGGGGACAAGGTGGTTTTTATAGAGGGGTGAATTTTAGGTATGTGGGGGAATGTAGTGGTAGAGATAAGAATAATCAAGGGTTGTTGGGGGGGGGCTTCCCATTAAGGGTATAGATATTAAATGTTGTGGGGTAGTATTGTAATTTTACTCTTTATTTTTTACAGTTAGTAGTTTTCTATTTGGGGGTTGTTAACTGAAATGTAGTATAATTAATAAGGTTAAAATCTAGTTTATAGGAATATGATTCATTTAATTGTTTAGTAAGGTTGCTGGTCAGACTAGACATTGGGAGGTCTCAGCCAAGTCTTTCTGGTAGTGGCCCTTTTTAAAGTGGTTCTATTTATCACACACATTTCTTTTCTTATTATTATATATGTTATATTGTAATTATTAATAAGTATCAATGATTATTTTATTGATATTAAAATAATATAGTGTTTCCTCTCCTTAAATAAATATTTATGTTAGGATGATATCTAATAGTTTCTATCAGAAATGGATAAGAAGACGAGTATGTTTGTTAGATGTGTTGGTTTTCAAAATATCATGGATTCACACCACTTTATGAAAGAATAATGTATCCACATAATAACTATCAACAAAATTTTTTCAAGGAAGGAAGTGCTGAATCATTGAGAATCGGTGGACCACCATAAAGACAGAGTCCTAAGACCCTTGAGTATTGGCTAGTCTCAAGTCAATGTCCATAGAGATGTCTTCTCAAGTATCCTCTAGAATAGTTAGTTGTATATACAAGATATTATTTTTTGTATTCTCATTATTCTCCTTATAGGTCATACACCATTTCCCCACATTAGAAACATCCTATTTCTACTATGGCCAAAAGAATTTTCTTTTCACTAGAGAAATGCTTTATCCTTTCTTAAGTTCCCATTGCAGTGAATCTCAGTAGCTATGAACTCATACATCTATCCTTGAGGAATTCTCAAATGGTCTTAAAATAATATAAATCCATATTTTTTCATAAAAGTGTCAATATATGCCTCTTTTTGGAAACACGTTCATTCCTTGAAAAAATCATTGTCTTCTAGTTACTGTTTTGTTAAACATTCAAATCCCACCACCTCATTTTGTATAGTGGTAAATGCAAGAACATTCCTTCATAATGCATCCACCACATACTTATTTTGACTAATATTTTCCTTAATCATTAAAGTGTATTGTTGCAGAAAGATGACCCACTGAATGCACATCAAATTGAGGTTCTTCTCGTAATAATTGTATTTGAGGAATTAATGGTTGATATAGGAGAAACATTAATGATATAAAATTTATTTATACAAATTTTCATATCTACCACCACAAAAAATAATTCAATATCATATATGGCCCACTTGTGATGTGAGTCACTGATCTTCTCACTCATGAATACAATTGGTCATCTAGATTGGAAAAGTAAAATACCAATTATGATGATGGATGCATCCATCTCTAGATCAAATGACTTAATGAATTTGGGTAATTAAAAGAGTGGGGTTATAGAAATATTATCCTTGATAGTGGAAAATCTTTCTTGAGTTGTGTTTATATAATAAAAACATCTATTCTTCTAGAAATCTATGAGCAGTTCCATGATCGAGCTAAAATCTCAAATGAATATTTGGTAAAAGGTAGTAAGTCTATGAAAGATTCACAATTAAATAATAATATTAGTTTGAGGAAACTCTCTGATGAATCATACCTTCTCCACATTGAATTGAATCATGTCAGTGGACACAACATATCCAAGGAAAATCAATTTAGGGAGAATGAAACTACACTTCTTAGAGTTAACATAGAGAGTGTTGTCTTGTAAAACTCAGTGTACCTCCCTTAGATGCTCAAGGTGAATATCATTCAACGTTTTATATATATATAAATACCATTAAAGTAAAAAATATATTAATTAAGGGTGTTAAAAACTATTTCATGAGCCTCTTAAAGATTTTAAAGGCATTGGATAGCCAAATATACATTATTAACCACTCATACAACCTCTCCCTGGTCTTGAAGGTGATCCTCCATTCATCACTTAGAGAGTTTCAAAGTTGGTGATAACCTCTCCGAATGTTAGCTTTGAGAACACCATTGCACTTGGAGAATATGAAAAATATCATCCAATATTGGGATTGAGGATTTGTTTTTAGATATGATCTTATTGATGACTCGTCTATCAATACACACCCGCTGTGATCCATATTTCATAGAAACCGATAGAGATGGAACAACACAAGGGATCATGCTTTCATTCATGAATATTTTATTGATAAATTCTTTTACTTGATTTTGGAGGTTCTCATGCTCAGCTGGACTCATGTAATCTTGTGGAAAATTTAATAGAGAAGCACTTAGGACCAACTCAATGTGGGGATAAATATACTTATTTTGGTAGTAAGCTGTTTGGTATCTCATCAGGCATGATATCTTGAAATTCCACAAGAAACTCTTATAGGTGTGGTGGGGTTCTAGTATGGTTTTATTTATAGGCTTTAACAATCATGATGTAATTGGACACTCCCACCTTCTTCCTAAAATCAACAACTACACATAAGGAAACAACCAATTTTCATTTTATATGTGTATCTATCTACCTCATCAAGGGTGAAAAAGTATAGTGATACTTTTATGTGTTAAACTCCATGATGTTGTATTAGTTATTATGGAAGGAATCGATATTGAATCTATATAATCATCCCATCATAAGATAGAGAACATCCATCTTGACCATTTCACATATCACAAGATCTTTATATCAGATAATTCATAATTGTACACTACATTGTTCAATCACTCGAATATATCATATAGACTTTATCCATCCTATATGATAGGAAGATATGTGATTGGTTGTATTCATATTCATTTTCTTACCACATTATGAGAGATTAAATTTTTCTGAATTCCCCCATCAATAATGATTTTTTATCCTTTCACCCGACAATGAGTGTGAAAGTGATTATGTTGTTTTGGATCTTATTGGGCCAACTAGGTGGTTATTATTATGTATTGTAAAACTTGACCTACCACTCTTCCTCAATGATGTCTTTAGGATATATAGAGCACTATTTACCCTCTTTTTCCTATTTAGTTTCTCCCTCTTCTTCAGATTATGTTATTAAGTTAACTTTGCCTCATTTTGGGAATTTGTTTGATAAGTGTCCTAGTTACTGACATTGATAACACTTTTCACCAGAATTTTAGGTGTATGGGTTATCGTTTTTTCAAGGATGTGTGTGCTAACCCATTTGATTGTGATTATTAAAATTTTATGCAATGTGATATCTTTACATCTTCACAATCCTTAACCTCTTCTTAAGGGGTTTTCCCCTCCCTTTATATTGGGGTCTTGAACCTGGAGTTTTACTATCTAGAGGGGTCCCAAGTTCATCTCATTGAGGGTATCATGTGAGGGTGTAATTGTAATTGTCCCTTAACCCACTAATCTCAAGTAATATCTTCATCAATGCTGAACATGGTGGTCAGTTGAATTGGTCCCAAATAGTGGGTTGAAGGTCTCTAATAAAACACAAAAAATTTAGACCCTCTATCTCTCATTGCTTATTTTATGTCAATATTTTGTGGTAATATTGAGTGTATCATTGGAAGATTCTAAGTACTTGATGAAAATTGTGGTACCACCAATATAACATTTAATCATAGTTGTTTAGACGGGACCAAAGGATCAAGACATCCTTCATTCAATGTCAGGAGTGAATGTGATTCTTTCCTTGTTACTGATGATTATTTTTCATTTGTTCCATCCATGAAGAAGCTCCATGAAAGAGATTATAGGCCATGTATTTGACTAGAATAATCTTTAGAACATCCATTAATTCTAAGTATTTCAACCTATTAAGTCTAATCTAAAAATTCTTACATTCCAAAGTTTATATGGATGATCACTGGGTTTTCTTTGAAAAAAATACTCCTCAAAGTCTATATTATGCTCTTGTCAAGATATTACAACTTGAATTGATGCAGAAATATTGTAATTATCCACAATATCTAATGGTGATCCACATGGGGTTTAAATTCCCGATTATGTGTAGATGTAACCTGAGGCTGTGGTACAAATTCTATGTGAAGGTCCTTTTAATCCCTAAACAGTTCTTTGTGATACTCAATATTGGTTTTGATATTGGTGTAGTTGTTCCTATTTTTAGAAAAATTTCTCCAACAAGATTCACATAGTATGATTTAAGAGGGAGAATATCATGGACCCCTCCCCCACTGCTAGTACCCCTTTGGTCCGATAGTGAAGATAATTAGTGATCCCTTGATTCTCTCCTCCAATTGGTCCCAGGTTGATGACTACCACTAAGGTTATAAAATTCTCATATGGGAGTCATTACCATCTTAATCCCCAAGAAAAAATATAAACCACCACCAAGCCAAATACTTATAAGTAAAAAGGAATAATAAATTTATCATTATCATTACCATGTATCAAATGTTATTTACAAGCTATAAAATAAACATAAAATACATATCGAAATAACACCAAACATCCTAAAAAATTCACCATGATACTTGAACAACTACTACGATACCAAATAATTATCTTGAAAACATTATGAAACTATAATGGGGTGAGTAGTTTATAGTTCCTAGTAGGATCACCCTTCTAAACAGATCATTATCCATGTGTAATAAATATGATGGAATAAACATGATCAACAATAAACCAATAAAAAAAGCACACATGGAAATATATTGGGTAAAAAATGTAGGAACAATACAACATAAAAATAAAATCAAACATAACCAACCCTTTTTCCACAACATCCTCAACCAAGACCCCACATCAAGGGAATCACATGTAGGTTTCTGTAAAGCAAATTAGTAAAAACAAGGGTCTCCATAACCCTTCATTACTATAGTATCCTCTTATGCTGGGCACACATATTTCCTTTACTTCTCTTACCTATCTAAAGATCCATTCATCCTCTAATACGTAGAGAACCAGTAGGAAAACCCCACTTTGAAACTAACCAGGAAGCAATAATGGAACTAAAAAATATCATAACCACAACCACCCACTTATACAACAAACCATATATCCATTTGAATCTGATGTCCAATGATGACATCGACCACATAACTTATCTTATAGAACCAACCACAAATCATATATCATGGAACCAACTGTATATCATATCTCAAATCATCAACAACATATCATATTTTCATCATCAAAACCATATGCTAAATGGGTAGTTTATTCATGAAGGACATCAACATCATGCCCTACTTCTATGTACATTCCACACTAATAACCATCATAACCACATCATCCTTATCATAGTAGGATATCATGAACATGTAGAGTGTCAACCTCATTCTATACCTATACCAATCACAACCCACACCATACATCATCATCCAAAATCCACATCCACCACTGAGTATACTATAGTCCACTTACACGATCGATCTCAAAATCCAAGATCACAAGAAGAATTCAATTCCAATGTAGTAATGATTTAAAAAACACAACTATATTTCAAAAAGGTGAATCCACATAGGAAATAATTTTTTAGATCATTTCCAATCACCAATAAAGGATTTACATTTACAATATTTGTTATATTAATTATGTAAATTATTAACCCTCACAACAAAATCTGTGTAATAATGCCACCAAGTGTTGTACAATGACAAAAAACAATTTCCTTTTATTTCTTCCCACCAAGGTTTAAAGCTTTATTCATCTAAATTTAACCAAATAATAATTATTTTAAATTAACACCAACAAATTTATTATTCATATCTATATTCTAGTTCATAAACATAATCTCAAACCATATTCTTTTAGTTATTCCTATAATTATTTTACAAAACCCCCTTTAATTCTTACACTAATTAAAATTCAATTAATCAACTTACTTTATGCTAAAGTAGATTATTCATCATTAAACATATAATTATATCTTTGGTTTTACTTAATTAACCCATTAAAAATTCTAGAAATCCCACCCCCTTGTTCTTTTACTCTCATATTTTAACCCCAGTCACATTACATTATTAACATAAGAACCAAGTTCATGAAAAATAAAAGGGAATATTCAAATCACAATACATCAACATAAAAAAACAAGGATAATAAAAAAAAATAATTTTTCAGATTCCAACCATTTCACTTTCATTACTGGATATAAGTTATTATCCTTTTTTATGGTGGTAAAATTATCAACAACCACAACACCATGGTAATCACAATTGCCACATATGAAATAAAATTGAATGAGAGCATGGTTTTAAGAATGGAAGGAATAAAAAATTGATTTATAAAATTATTTTATATCATAAGATGACTGATATGTTTAAAAATATCCTAAATCAATATATGTTTCATAAATTCCATGAATTTTATGAGTTGGAGGAGAAAGGGGATGCCCACCAGATTTAATTCATGAAAAAGAGACCCCAGATGAGCCTAATCATAGATATCTCTCATCAAAGATGGAAGAAACCATAATGCATCCCCTTTTAGAAGGAATAATGGAAATAGGGTGGAGGATAACAATAAAAATTCTCCTCATGTATCAATAAATTATCCTTTCCAAGCTAAGGACCCAAGACATGAAATAGGGGATGAAAGATCCCCTAAAATAACCTTGAGGCCACCTAAATTTTAGGAGAAATTGGAAAAGAGTGAATGAAAATGGATGGAACTTTTATATTCATAAACAGGTTATATTATACACAATTCACATTAGGAATATTCACTTCACATCATGATTTTACGTGGTTAGTCATCCACAAAAAAACCAGGTGCCTGGATCTTATAATCCTTTAAATAATTCACATAGTGAATATATTATTCATGCTGTGGATATTCAAAATCTATAATTTCACCAGATCATCCCAAGTCACATTATGTACCTCTAAAATTATTCACATCCTTGAGAATAAATATAAACCCCAGAAGGAAAAACAACTACCACCAAAAACAACTCTCAGGAGATACCCCTCAAACGGGATACCACCACTAAGTGAAGCCAAAGTGGAACCACCTTATCTACTCACATATCAATCTCCATAACTACACCTTACACATTAACCAAGTTTTAATATACCCATATATTAGTAAACTATTTCCTTATTTTATTTAAAAAATTATCCCATTTGAGAAGATATGTTTAAGAATTTTTCATAAAACAAAAATACTTATATTTTCAAATAATTTAACACAATTTCAATATTTTTTTTCAAACCCCACTATAAGGTCTTAGTGAAAGGGGTAGAACATAACCTAGGCATTCACCCACATCTAAATATCTAATCAATACTAGAGAATATGAATAATATTTTTATAGTCATACTAATGATTCCCAAAACATTATAATGAAATTATTTAATCTCTCCCATATTAAGACACATCAAGATACTCAATCCCAGAACACAAAACCACACTCTAAATATAAAATAATGTAACACCCTGATATTTTATATTCATTATTTTGAAATTAGTTTGAAGTATTCAATAGTTTTCTTTATACTCAACCCTGAGTCTAAATGAACCATGATATATTATGCTCGCTATAATCTGGTTGATTGATTTACATGTATCCGTAGGATTAATCACATTACGATATATATATATATATATAAATTTTTCCTAAATTAAAATTTATTAATTAGTTCCTAATAAATAATCATTAAATTTTTAATAAAAACATTTCAAGAATAAGAGACTTGTTTGTTTGAAGAAATTTATTTTTCTTAGTGTTATGAATTTTTATATAAAAAATATTTTGATCACTATTTAAAAGTGATTTATAATGAATTTTATTGATAATTTATGAATAATCATTCATATATTAGTTATCTAATGGGTTTAAATAATGATAAAGTCATTTTATGGTAAAATGAGTTATTTTTCAGAAAACTATTTTTATGTGTGCAATGAGTTTTTATCTTAATAAATTAAATTAATATTATTGATTATGTTAAAGTAATGTGTTGATTATATATTCAATCCAACATTTCAAAATTAATAAAAATTTGTTACCATGGTTTGGTATAAAATAGATTTATCAAGGGGTTAAAATAAGAGACAAGGGTAAAAGCACCACTTAAAAATTTCTAAATATAATTGGCAGAATATATTTTAAACTTTTATTAACTTATATTTAAGGTATTGTTCATTTTTTACACCTTCATATGAAAGTGACCCTATATTATTGAAATATGTTAAGTAATTCCATATGTATCCCCTCCCTCACATCAAAAAGGGAACCTCTTTTCCTCCATTATTCATAATATTTTAGCCATATATATTGGAAATTCCCTACCCAAAAACATTAATTAATTTTTCCCTTTGTTCTTGATCTTCTAGTCTTACCCTAATACTATCCTATGAAGGCTTAAGTTGTATGTTTAAGGAGGTCTCTTAAATAAGTGTTAACCATCTTACCCAAATCTTTCAAAATTTATCTCCAATATTACTTCCTCTAAATTTGTTGTATTTATCATAACATAATGAATATAGTATCATAAATGTACTAAGATGTTATTATCATTATGGGAAAACCATTTCCAACCTCATTTCTAATAAATGGTAAATGAAATTATCCCTCAATTTGTATATGTGAACTACCACATCCATATACCAATATGATTCATTCCCCATAACCTTTTTTCATGTTTGCTTATTATGATAAATTTAATGTTTATATATGATATTTATGGTATAATTATTTTTATGGAATTATAATATATTATCTACCTTCTTACCTTATTATTTGTTAGAAAACAATAATTTCTATTTTTCATAAATGTGGATTACCACCTCCACAAAGCGATGTGATTCGTTTTTCTACACTATTTTATATGAATGTTTATAAAAGTTTATATAAAAATTAAACACAAAGAGATGCGATTCATTTCTAAACACCATTTTATATGAATGTTTATAAAATTTTATATAAAGATTTAATATGATATATATTAAATTATTAATATTATTTTGATTATTAAACTATTATCAAAGGGAAAGTTTCATAACTGTTGAACCTAAACATGCATGAAAAATGAAGCAGTTAAAACTTAAAATGATGATGATAATGAAATATTATTAATGAATGGGTGATAAAATGTTTTAATTAAACCATTTATGGTATTATTTAAGTTTTAAAATTTATCTAATATATAATTATATAAAATTAAAATTTATTATATAGGAAGTTAAAATCTTTTATGAAGAATGTCTGAAGTGAGGTAAGAGTTTCTCATCTCACTTTTATTTATGTGTGAAATATTCCATATCCACCACTTGTTTCTTTAATTTGGTATATATAATACCACTTTGATATTTTATATTATGAATATATTTTTATTTATAGTGTTTAAATTTCATTTGAAATTATATCTTTTAAGTGGGTTATGGTTCAAAAGTTACCACAATGGTAAGGGTATTATGTAGCAATCTCACTTTTTACTGGGATAGTTTATGCTTAAATTTTATAATGTTGAAATTATACTATCTTTGTCTCAAACATATTATGTGTTTTATTATCCTATGATTATTTATAAAAATCAAATTTTTTTATTTCATTTTTCTTCTTTAAGTACTCGAAATTTTGAAATTTGTTTTTAAGGAAAACAGACTTTATTTCTCTCTTCGGTCTAGAATCTTTTTCATCCATGTCCATATTTCCTTTAAAATGTTTTTATTAATAATTTTACTATTCTAAACTGATTTATCAAATTCGTTTTTCCCATATTTGTCTTTCTATAAAATGTTTTTAAAACTTTTTATTGTATTTTTTCAAATGAGGTAATTTTTATCAAAGGTGTGAAAAAAATATTTTCTTTAACGTATAACACATGAAAAACTTTAATTAATGTCAAAAATACTATTTTATTTGATGTTTTATTTATAAGTTTTAATTTTTATTTTCAAAGAATTATTTTTCTTAATATTTTTTATTTTTTTATAATTTAATGAAGAGTTTCCAAAATGAAAAGGGAATTTTTATCATGAAATGTTCTAGTGATATTTTAAAGGCATTTTCATCTATAATAACATCATTTTATGTTTTTTATGATTTATTGGGGATATGATCTAACATTACCATATTTATTATTTTTCTTTAAGTTTATTGAATATGATGATTAAATCTTGACGAATCTCGTTTTATTTTCCATGGGTTAAGCTATGTTGAAATGATAAATCTTTTCATGATCTTATAATATACACATGAATGGATTATGATTATGTGAAGAGATGGAATATTAAATTCATACAATGTACAAGTTATTGTTTAATTTTTATGATCTCAAAGGGTACATGGGAGAAATCACAATCTTGTAAGAGGGAACACACAATTTTATCCCAAGGTCAAAGAGGGTACATGAGTGGAAAGATCAATTCCAAATTTTGATGGATATCTTGGAAAATAGACTTGAAAAATGATTTCTAAAATTATAATTATGGCACAAATTTTATGCCACTCTCTTATGAAATCTTTTTATGTTAATGTTATATTCTCGTGATTCATGATCTTTGATTTTCTATGATTCAAATCATATGAACCATAAAATCCTTATGAAATGATTATGATCTATGAATTGATAGGCATGCTTTTCAAATGTTAAGCTCATATTCTCATACCCTAATGCTCATATTATGCTTTAAAATGATCATTGACTAATATCTCACCTGTTTACACTTACTATGAATCTGAACTCACCCTTTATTATGTTTCATTTTCCAAGGTTATGAAGAAAGGTTTTAAGTATGGTATAACTAATAAGTGTACTAGGCGAGAAGAAATTTGTAGAAGATATTGATGATGTTTGAAAACAAAATATGATTATGAAACTAGTATTAAAAGAAACTAAACCTTTATGGTTATAGGGAATTTATTATAATAATATGTATTTAATATTTATCTAAAATGATTTAATATTTATGTATGAAATGTTTGAGTCATCTCAGTTTGTATCATAGAAAGGGTTAGCTATTTTAGGATATTTGGATTTGAATTTTTTTGAGAACCCTTATGAAATGTCTATGTTTAGGAGAATTTAATAAGTTATGGGAAATAAAGAATTATAGGCTTCTTAGAAAATGAATATTTTTCTAGATTCTATGAAGTGGATGATTCTGTGGCATAGATGCACATAAATGTAACAAATATTAACAGGGAATATTTTGTATTAACTTGATCGCCACTGATCAATGATGAGTTGCCCAAATACTATACACCTATCTAGACACTCCTGGGGGATATTCTTGGGTAAATTCACATTTTATTTATAAACTATTATGATATATTTGAATAGATAATGACCATATATGACATTGGTTAAACCTAAGGTGTCATAGATTGAAAATGTGTCATGATTTTGACATCCAATGAATGTTTTTTCATGAATATATTATTTTCACAATGATTATTGTTGTTTACACTATATATTTTTTGGTTTTAGTCAATTAATGGAACCAGGAGGAATCATGTAAACACTGAATGTGATGGATAATGAAATGAATGTTCTCATGAGAAACTAAATGAAGTAAGATATTGAATAAAAAATCATATGATTATTCTTTATTATATATATCAAATATTGATTAACAACATGAAAATATGTGAATTTAATAACTCATTAAATAATAGAAAAATAGAGTTTCAGGAAAGTTCATGTAATACAGACCATGTAGGGAAGAATAATCATATCCATACATGTCAAGAATATGGGAATAAGAACCTAGGTGAATTTCTCAAAGGAACAGGAATATATTTTATGTGTGTAAAATAAGGGCATAGGGAAAGTAATTGCAGAAGAAAAATGATGATTTTGATAAAGGGAAATAAAGAACTTCCCAAGGAACTATTTTTAGTTCAATGCATTATTTTTGGGGAATATAGGCATTATCCAAGTCAATTCCTTAATCTAAAGACTAACTCCTAGAACAAGGAAGGGTCTATGATTTTTCAATCAATGAAATGGATCAATAAAATTTATCATTTACTCTAGAGTTGCATATTTCTTGTTAATTTTTGTAAGATTGTGATCGATGAAAAAATTATTATTTATCCTTTATCATACTTTGATGTGATTTTGAGCATAGATTAGATCTCTCTATAGAGATCCCATTAAAATTTCTAGAATAAGGAAATCATATTTTGTATTCTGAATGATGTTTTTATCATTTATCGATGTGAACATGTTATGGTTCTTGATTCATATTAATAGGGGGTATTTATATAAAAATGGTTGGGGATAAAGTCAAAATCAAATATATGACTATTTTATGATAGTTTTTATGAATTTATGGAAGATTTTCATATTCTTACTCTAAATCATAAAGTTTTTTTTCAATAGAACCCATACTTGGTGCTACACTTATTTTAAAGATTCTATATAGAAAGACCCTCATTGAGCTGTAGAAATAAAAGAATAAAATTCATAAGAATAATGGTAAGGTATTCATTTGTCCTAGGTCATCACCATAGAGTGAACTTATTCATTTTATTAAGAAGAAAGATAGATCAAAGTGAACCTGAATTGATTATCAGGAAATTAACAAGATCATGATCAAGAATATGTATCATTTACCTTATATTGATGATTTGTTTGATCAATTGTGAGTGGCTCAATACTTTTTCAATATTTAAATCAATTATAGATATTATAAATAGAGGTTTTAATGAGAATAGATACCTAATAAAACCTTATGTATGAGGTTTGAACATTATGAATTTATAGTGATATCATTTGGACTTACTAATGCCCCAATATCTTCTGGATCTAATGAATAGAGTCTTTAAAAATTTCCTCAATCAATTTGTAGTAGTATTTATAGATGATATTATTATATATTTAAATATTAATTAAGAACATGGAGATCACTTGAGGATTTTACTAAAGACCCTAAGGAAGGATAAGTTATATAAAATATTTACCAAGTGTGGATTTTAGATATAGAAAGATTCATTTTTGGGTCATATAATATCAAGCGAGCGTATATAAGCAGATCCTTTGAAGATGGAAGTCATAAAAAATTAGACCATACCAACCACTGTGACTGAGATCCATTGGTTTCTTATATTTTCTGGATATTATTGACACTTTTTGAATAATGTATTACTTTTTTATAATCCACGCACCATGTTAACACATACAGGAGTCAAGTTCCTTATGACTGATGAATGTGAAGAAAATTTAATGGAGATGAAGAGAAGGTTGGTTGGTGCGCTAGTAATCACACTAACCTATAACTGATAAGGTTTTTTGATATAAAATTATGCATATAAAAAGGGGCTTAGATGTGTTCTAATGAATAATGAAATTGTGATAGCTTTTTTTCTCTCATTAATTTAATGTTCCTAAAAAAATTACCCAACTCATGACTTGGAGTTAGCTATGGTAAAATTTTCATTAAATATATAGAGATAATATATTTATGGTCAAATATATGATATATATATATAATGATTTTAATGAGACACTCCCTATAAAGACACCACAATGAAGGAAGAGAGATAACAACCCCTGAGTATTGCCTCCATTAGGCCCTGGGTTGGTGATAATCACCGAGGGTATAAAAATCTCACACCCTAGAGGCATTAAACTCTATAATAAACACTGGATTAAGAGATTGGATAAAAAAAATAATCAAATCCAGATGATAATATAAAAGTAAACCCAAACTATCCTTAAATGCATGAATAAAGTAAAATGATACATATAAAAGTCTCCAAATGAAGTATCAAAATACAAGTCCTACGGTAGTGACTAAACAACTTTTCCAACCCAATATATAAATGTCTATATCATCCCCAAAATTCCTCCCGAAAACATGAAAAATAGTTTATATATTCTAGGTGAGCATACAAGTATACTCAGTAGGATCATACCCATGGTCTTAAGTGCACATGTTAAAAGAGAATGCTAATTTTCCAGGGAATAAATAGCAGACCCAAAAACCACCTAATTAAGTTATGTAATTAGTCCCTAACAGACCATTTTTGAGTCAACAAATAATTAATCCATTATTATAATATAGCATCTAGATCATAACAAATCATGGTTCCCTACTGTCGCTTCACCATTGATTTTATGCTCTCATCCCCCAATGTCGAATGTCCTATGCTCATTTCCCTTCCATGCATATCACATCACATCACATTAGATACTATCCATATCTGATGTGGGTTAAGATTCATCTCTACCTACCCCACCCTCTCAAGTTCTATAACCTGGTGGTAATATTAGGTAACATCATGTCACATGTCACCCAATGACACATGGTCGATCACCACACATCTCCTTCGAAGACACTTGGTTCTTCACACCACATCTCATCACAAAACCAGAGTAGCAGGGTATCATGAATGTGAAGGACATAAACCTCATTCCCTCCTACCATAATGCATTACCCCCACCATGTCTATATCTCATCACAACCTCATCATATCACACATCTCTTGTGAACACCTGGAAAATCACTACACATCTCACCCAAAGATACTTGACTCATTAATGCTAGAGGAAGAGTGAAAAAGAGTGGGTAGATATCCATACATATCAACACCATCCTAGATTTTGAGAAAAAACATATGGAACTGAGAACCATTGAGAATTGGTAAGGTTATGAAACTCAGGTGGGGTGCATAAATAAATAACAAAAATATACATGATATATAGATAAAACACAACAACCACACAAGCACCACACAAGCCACAATATTTCCCACTTTCATTTACAAGTTCACCACACATCCACCATCATAATTTCTACCACCACACAAGCCACAATATTTCCCACTTTCATTTACAAGTTCACTACTTTCTAGATATATAAAGTTTGAATAAATTTTATTTTTTGACCCACTTAATTCACATTTACACATATCTTCTTTCATTCATTTAATTTAATCCATTTACCATATATCAATTTATAATCTATTATATTCAATTTATACAATATAATTATTCCGTGGATAATCGGGAAACTATCACAACTACACCACAAAAAAACTCGCCCAACATACAACCATCAACACAAGACCATGTAAACCATAAAATCTCTTCACAACACCACATAAACCATACCATAATTACACAATAACCACATTCCTTAAAAATTTAACATAACAAAAACCACAGAGCACCACCATACATCACCACCAAACATTGTCGCCAATGTTCACCACAACCTCACAACTTCCCTCATCGCATCCATGCCAGCCAACCACCTCATCATAACCCCCACACACTACAAAGACCAACTGTTCACCACCACCAAATCACAATAGCTCTCAACACATAGGAAAAAACTTCAAATAAACCACACACAACAACCATATGAACTCTATTTCACAATTTATTCAAGATCTTTCATCACATTACTTCTTTATTTATCATGAGTATTTTCATAAAAACCAAATTCCATGTCCAACAACTTATTTATCTATATATAAATTCTTTATCCTTTTATTTACGGTGAGATCACACAAAAAAGGGGTATCATAACATCTCAAATAATATTCAAATTAGGCTCCTAATATTCATAATTTTCATTATTTTCAACAAGCATGCACAATATCATCAAAAACATATATCAAAGTAATGAATGATGTGATATCTCCCCATACCCATGAATTTCATTTATGAAAATTAATTATTTTATTTTATAACCCTTATCATCCACTTAAAAGAAAAAATAATCATGAAATCTATACACATAGCATGTAAATATATGGGAATAAAGATCCTCTACCCCATAGAAGCTTTACGATCTCACTATGCACTATAGGGTGAAGAAGAAAAAACCAGAAACCAACAACCGCACATGGAAAAACATGGTAACCCTAAACTACACCAAAGAGTTGTAAAAAATGAAGCCTAATGAACACCTCGGTCAAAAAAACATCACTGTAGTAGATCATCCAGAAGAAGAATAGGTGAAAATGGAGATTAGAGCACAACTCAACCCATATATATTGAATGAAATCACCAGAACCAATGATAAAATAAATAGGAAGGTGGGATGGAAAATCATCATATGGTATCTTGGGTTCTCCATAAATGAGAGAGAATACAACTGAATGATGAGAAAATTATCTTATCATGATATATAAAGAGGTTTCAAATCACTCATTTTATATTGTAAATTTTAGATTTATGGTGTAAATGAAATGGGGTTTCATATCTTACACCGTAAAACTACATTTTATCCCATACAATTATTTTCTGAAAAAAAAACATGGCACCACATGAATAATAAACTTATGAAATAAATCACTGGCTTATGGGGTAAACAACTTTTCACATCCTCCCTTTTAAATTTTACAATATATAAACTAGCTATCCACAAAAGATGTAAACTACACCTTTATGTTATAAACCTATCTTTTATGGTGTAAAAATCATGTTGTGGTTCTTTTGTACCTTGAACCTCTAACAAACCTCCTCGAGCCTCCTCTAAACACTTACAATTGTCCAAAATAGTAATGTAATGGGATGGAAAGGAAAAAAACATTACATTAGATACCTATCAAATAAATATCATCCTCGAGAATCAAAACCAAGCCCGAAGAAAGAAAGGGGTTCAAAAAACAACACTTTGAGATACCTCTCAAGGATTTCATCACACTTCTAATGCTATCACCAACCTAACACACCATACCCAAACACCTAAAAAACACGTCATACCACAACATGGCCACCTCTAACTAGGAAAAACACCACATCTTTCAATACCAACCACAAGCCACCACATTTCCACACAACCACATCACCGTACAACCACATCACTGCACAACCTTCTAAACCTCTATACATCCCAAACCAAAGACCACCACCACTAACATGAAAATCATCACCTTTAGTACATAAGTCATGGAATTCAATATTCCATGTCAATATACTATCTTCTTTAGGTGGAAATGACTCACCTGTATAGTTTTAATCATGTCATACCATAACACATCATGATTAGGAATCATTTTTTCCATTTTTCACATGCCAAAATCTTCATAACACATAAAATCATCAATAAGAAAGACATCTCAAAAAACTGAAATATCCAAACATCAAGACATTGAGTAAAAACAAAAATATCAAGAAAATACTCATAAAAACATTGGTTATTGGGCGCATATCTACACCTCTTATTCCTATGTACTCTACTCCCATCCATCATGCATCCACAACACACAAACCAAGGTAATGGTTAATACATGAAAAACCTTCTCTTGGTGATCCTGGATATATATTACCCACTCCATGAATGTTGTATTGTCCTCAATATCTAAATATCCCCATTAAATGACCTGATAGTAATTATAAAGATACTGATGAAGCTGGGGAACATGAAAGATGTCATGGATCCTCTCCAAAAACAACGACGACACCAACCAATACACCACCTTGCCAACTCACCAAAAAACCTAAAAGGGACCAATGAAATAGGGAAAAAACTTACTTCCCCTACCATACCTCCACTGAATTCTTTGTGGGGAGACTCTCAAGAACACACGGTCTCCAACTTATAACTCTAGGGGGATTCCACATATGATCAGCATAATATTTATAAAAACCCTTTTCTACCACCATCCTCTCTTGAACTAAATGAATATTCATATTCACGCTCTATACCAGATTCGTAATAAGAACCGATGACTCCCCAAACACAATCCAATACAATGGTAAATGACATAGTCACCCATACAACGTCTCAAATAGATCCATTACAATTCATGAGTGATAGATGTTGTTGTATCCGAACTCAAACAGTGTCAAGCGTTTTACCCCCGATCCACCAAAGTAAAAGACACAAGCTAAAAACATATCCTTTAGTGCCTCGTTGGTCTTATCTATCTTCCCATCTGTCTGAGGGTGGAAGGAAGTTCTATGGTGAAACTGGGAACCAAAATAATTTTTCAATCCTCTCCAAAACTGTAGGGTAAAATGAGGATCCCAATTAGAAATGATGGTTATCAGTACCACATGAATCCTACCCACATCATCCACATACAACTTCTCCAAGACATCAATGACACTTGACTCACAGATCACTAGAAAATGAGATGACTTCATCAATTGATCTAATATCACCCAAACTAAATCATAACCTCACTAAGATTAGGGTAACTTGGTGATGAAATCCATCGATATATCTTTTTTATTTCCACTTGTTGACATCCAAGGACTGAAATTGCCTCTAGGAACATAGTTCTCCTCTTTCACCCACTGAAAAGCTAGACACTTTGTCATAAACTGCACCACTGACCTTTTTATCCATGACTACCACTGATGTATCACAAATAAAGAATATATCTTTGTCATACCTAGATGTACCACAAAATTTTATTTGTGAAATTCATAAATAACTCCATCACACATCACCTATAGAATAAAAAAAAAATCCCTTGGAATATTAACTAGTTCCATAAATCCCTCAAGGGCATCACCATGGACAACACGATCACACATCGCCTCTACCTCCAAGTCTCCTCACTGGGCATTTTCCACCTTATACATCAAAGTTAAATACAATGTCATCTCATAAATATAATCTCATACAATAATCCCTCTAATATCAAGATACATCACTGCAATCTCTTCCACCCCTTTCCAAACATCCAAAGACTCACGAAACACATCCACTCAAGACTTCTTAATCAACACATGGGCAACCACATTCCCCTTTCCTAGGGTGTAAGAGATATAAAAATCATAATCATAGAGAAACTTCATCCAACCCCACTAGCATAGATTCATGTATCATTGAAAGAAAACATGTTTTGAGATCTCGTGGTCTATGAAAACCACAAAAAAACTCACAAATACGGTAATGCTACCAAAAGTTTATCACATAAACAATTTCCACCAACTCCAAATCATGGGTGTAATACCTATTCTTTTGGGGACATAACTTCCTAAAACCATATGATATCACCAATATCGGCCACATTAACATGGATCCCAAGCCCAAATGGGACATGTCATAGAAAATACCCAAAAACAAACAATCCATAGGAAATAGAAGCACCAGAGGATAGACTAAATCCTCCTTAAGGTAACCTAATGCTACCTAGAATTGATAAGAATACAAAAAACCATGGTCCTTCCTGATCCACACTATTAACTAAGCAATAAATCACGATAAATCGAACATAAACCTCTAATAATAGCAAAAAATTAAAAGGAAACTAAAAACCTATACCATATTCTTGGTTGTTTCCCAAGAAACAACTATCTCAATCTTCAATGGGTCTACCACCACACCCTTGTTAGGCAGTACATACCTAGGAAAATTAACTTCTCATGTCCAAAACTCACACTTGTAAAAAATTTCATAGAGATGGAGGTATCAAAGTACCAGCAAAATAGTTATGAGATTCCTAACATGCTCCTCATTTGACCTCAAGTAGACCAATATATCATTGATTAATATGATAATAAACCATTCCAAGATATCATTAATCACAAATTTAATAAGCCAAATGAAAATGGATGGCACATTATTAATGAGGAATGACATAATCGCGAAATCAAAGTTCCCAAACTTGCACCTGAAGGCAGTCTTTGGGATAATACTCATCCTTTTCCCAAAACTGGTGATATCTAGACCATAGATTGATCTTAGAAAACTAATTAAATCCTCATAACTGGTTAAAAAATTCATATATTCTCATAATAGAGTAACAGTTCTTGACTTTCACTTGATTCAACCTCCAATATTCTATATACAACCTCATATTACCATCCTCCTTGGAAAATAACAATGGAGCATCCCACGATGATATACTAGGTTCGATGAAACCCCTAGAAATTAGATCATACACCTATGACCTCAACCTGAACAATTCCATAATTTTCATTCGATAGAGATCCATCAAAATTAGTAACACACCCAACTGAAACTCTATTCCAAACATGATATTGCGTCAAGTGGTAATTTATATAACCTCTTCTAAGAAAACATTCAGGAGATCCTCCAAAAGCCAAGGAACATCCTATACTCAAGCTTCCATTAATATCTCTTCCATATAAGATAAAAGAGGCTCTACATTCCTACCACCTATTTTAAAACCTCAGTCACCAATGAACACCACTTCCTAGCCCTACACAACAGAAAACCAAAATATCCACCCAAAATAGTTTATGATTTCACACATGGAAAACAAAAAACCCATTTCATGGATAACATCATATGAATGTATCTATAGAAAGAATAAATCTCCCACTGAGTGGTACTACCCTATCACAAGTCTGTATCTCAGACACACAACAAACAAAGAACCTCAAACTCTAACTAGTTTATATAACTCCAGGGAACTAGAAGCCTCTCTACATCCATTAAAAAAGACCAAAACAAAGTAAGAGAAAAATTTAGTGATAGGATCTTGAATTTAATAAATCACAAACAAGGGTAGACGATAAACCAGTCTTACCTTGAATAACTCCCAACTCTGCTGATATAACTAATCCTAGCATGTGAAATTGACCACAACTTGATCCTATACCTCTCTACTTCCAACCTCCACGGTCATGATTTAGCCCTGGTCCCTATATATGGGGATCCTCATGAGGATACCCTATACCTACTTCATCAACTCTCAGATGTGGAATAATAACCAATGGTATTTTCTACTAAAACTAACTTAGAAGAAACCATTGTTGCTATCAAAAGGGGCCTGAACACCCACCTGATACTGGCCTACTTGAGTAGTTGGGAACTGATACTAGTGGTTCCTATTCCATCCCTAGATTTATCATGAAAATGGGAAGCCTCCAACATGTTATTGGAAGTCAATTTCCAAGAAGAATGGAAATAGGTTTTCTGTGGTTGGTTCCCCATTGGTCAATATAGCATCCCGCCTTTTTATAACATAAACTTTCATTACATTACACCAAACTGAGGATCTTTAAGGTTTAGTGTCTTGGAAACCAGGAACATAATACATGAAAACAACATAAAACATTCTTCTTAAAAACATGAAAGGATTCTCCTTAAGTTCATCCTAGGTGCATTACTGCATCTCATAACCTGGGGACATACATCAAAAGAAAGGGAGAGCAGAATGCCCAGTAAGAGAAACAAGAGAAACATTTTACATGTGAACTTGAGATACTTCAATAAGGTCATGAAAAGAACTTTAAGGCATGAGAAAGAAATCATGAGGCATTTCATAATAAAAATAACATTTTTCATAACTTGAAGATGTGGCTACATCATTTAACATATACATTCATGAACATATCACCATGGTCCATCCCCAAGGTGTCATTTGAAAATTACCAAGGTTATTCACCAAGATACCGTGAAAATTGTAATCTCTAGTGGTTACATCATTACCCAATGCATTGGAGCGCTATCAGGGAGCACCCTTAAATTTGCCTTTATTATCATGTGATCCACATATATAATCATAAATCATTTCATAAACAACCCATATAGCATAAAAGAAATGGGTTTCATTTCATAATCATAACGTTTTAAAATCTGCTTTAAAGACATGATCTTTACGTCACTTTAAACCCACGGAAGGGGAGAGCGGGTCTCATGTATGTAAATCCAATCATTTAAAATAAAACATTTTGGTATATATGTGAATACCCCTTCTGAAGAAATATCTTTGAGTATTCATTTAATAAAATAGAAGTACTTTAGAAAAAGAGAGAGTCATTTTGAGACGGAAATTCTGCAGCATAACGACTATGTTTTGGGGTTTTAGAAAACATTGAAAAGAGAGGGGACATGGGTAAAACACTCATAAATGACCAATAAAACAGTATAGGGACAGAATATAAAGGATTTGAGAACATGTTAATGAAATTTTAAATATATACCATATGAAATGAAGAACATGAAAGGACGACAAAAATAAGATTTCTCTTATGAAAATTCGGCAGCCCAACAACGTCACTTAAACTTCAACAAAAATGAATTGACGAGATCAAATATGGTCTCTCATCATATGAACATAAAATATCAGTATGATATATATAGATATCATACCCGAACATAATACAAAAGTAACTTGAAATACTTGACATGAAAGTAGATCTTTGAAAAATGAGAAAGGCGAACGAATCGCTTAAAAATTCGGCAGCCTAACGACATCACTTAAACTTCAACCCAAAATGAATTGACAAGATCAAAATAGGGTCTCTCATAATATGAACATAAGGGTTCAGTATGATAGATATAGAGATCATACCCTAACATAATAAAAAGGAACTTGAAAGACTTGACACGAAAATAGATCTTGAAAACGAGAAGGGTGAAAGAATCCCTCAAAAATTTCGGCAGCCTAACGGCGCCACTTAAACTTTCATAAAATGAAATGATGAGAGTAAGAGGGAGTCCCTCATCATATGAAAATAAAAAGGGCAGTATAATGAATACAAAAGAACATCCTCCAACATAATAACATGGAGCATAAAATAAATGACATAAAAGAGATTACTTGAAAAGAAAGAGAGAGGTCAGATCCCTTACCTTAAAACATAACTCTTAAAACTAAAAGGTTTGGACCTTGAGGGCTTGGGGGAACCTTGGGAGGACTCCTTGGGAGGTAAGGAGAGAATAACTTTGCTGAGAATGATTTTGGAGTCCAAAGGATGAGAGAATGGTTTGGTATTTATATGGAAAGTGAGGGGACAAGGCATTAATGGCCAAGGGACACCTCATAAGTGGGTTTCTCAAAACCATGTGATATCCCAAGATATTTCCCATGAAGTTAGGACACATGGGGCCCACAATACAATAATTCATCACCTTTTGTTGGAAAACCCATAAAATATCTCATGAAATCATCATGACACAGTTATGATGTCATTAAACATACCGAAACCCTAAAACTGTATTTTTACTATTCATTGAAAATTCAACTTTCTCAGAAAAATCCCAAAATTTCACCTTAACCAAATATCAATGCTCTGATTTCAAAAATGAACTCCATTTTATAAAAATAATTTTCTAAATATTTTTAATTTATTTTTTAAATAAATACACTATTCACCGAAAATTCATTTTTTTCAGAAAAAATCCCCAAAAATTACCATTACATAATATCGATGCTCTGAGTTCAAAAATGAAATCCATTTTATAAAAATAATTTTCTAAATATTTTTAATTTAATTTTTAATTAAAAAAACACTATTCATCTGAAAAAACTAATACTTGAATAATAATTTATGAAACCGTTTTTAACCATTTTATTGAATCACATTACTTAATCAAGGTGCCTAGATTATATTAATACTTTCTTTAAGTGAGATTACTAATCCATTTGGTCACAGTACTAATCCTAAGCGTAAAATCACTATTCATAATTTACTATTCATAAAAAATTAAGTTGATCTTATTAGACTCTAAATTTCGTATTAAACATATTTGTAGACGACCATTTTTTGAAAATAATTACACATTTTTAATTATTTAAAGTTTACATAAACATTTTTAAAATATCCTTTCTCTAAAATTCACCAAAAATATGCATTCTATATTTATCCAGACATTTAAAAAGTCATAAACATCATCATAAGAAGAAATCCCAATTTTTATTTAAAACAAAGGATTACACAAGGCAGTTATGGTCTCCTTACATAGACCCTTATCACACAAGCATAGGACCTAAGTGTAAGGTGTGCTAAGGTGAGAGAATCCGAGGGAGGCTCAGCCAACATCGCACGAGTAGTAATTTCTATCAGTTTGAACTTCTCGCGAAGGCGATCCCGTTCTAGCTTCACACGATGAAGTTCAGCTTGGGTTTGGTCCAGAGCAAAGCCCAGTGGTGCTACCTCCTTCCCAAGTTCTGTTATATGGGCTTCGATCGGTCCAAGACTACTGGGTGAGGCCATTAAATCTTCTTTCTATATTAATTAACCAAGATTACTTGTATTTAGAGACAATAGTCAAAACATTTAGTTTCCAGCGGTCATATTGACCAATGGTCATATAACAGTCAAAACCCAACAGTCTCATTTTAATTATACCCATGTTATCAAATGAAACATTTTTGTTGAGTATAAAAATAAAATAAAAAAACACACAAAATTAGGAAACACGATTTATTCAAAATTTCGGGTCGTTACAGTCAAACTATGACTACCTGAAGACTCACAAACCACTTCTTGAAACTCTACTTTTCAAGAGACCCTTCCATCCACCCTATTGAGGTGAAATTACCAAATAAATCATCCAATTTATAACCTATTCTTTTTTCTACACGTCCAAATATATAGGGAGCATAAAAAAAGTGACCACAAACCTGGTCACTAGGTGAAAATCCTCTTTAAAATTTCATGCTCTGGACTCCTCACCTGGAAACAAATATTGAGAAAAGTGAAGGGTATCCTTCAACCTAATCCTAGAATCCCACATATTCAAGCTTCCCTATTTAAGGTAGACCAGCTCTTACTACTTTTCTTCCCTCATCATTGATCTCTACATATAACACCCTAGAAATTCTAGACACAACACAACTACCTCCAAACAGTCACCATGAAATAGAACCCACCACTAACTCCTAGTTCCCTGCATCTAATTAAGTAATATGGGAAACCAGAACTTATCTTGTTATTAGATAAAAATGAAATATATATCAAGCTCCTCCAGCCTTCATTTCATCTCCATATCTGAGATGCTCTCCTCATACTTCCCAAAACTCTACTACTGAATCCCATGAAAGGCTCTCTACTAAACCTCTTCCACCTCTATCGGGTTGACCCTGTAATGATCAAGTGGATCAACCTACTAAAACTAAAACACCTAAACAATATTTGAATGATTAATAGGATCCATTCCAAGAAATCAAGTACAATATCATAAGTATAGTAGCATGAAATTATATCAAAAATTATTTAATTGATTAATTTTATTTTCCCACAAAAATTCAATTCAAAAATGAAAACAAACAGTAATGATGTGGGTAACTATCCTAGTTCTCTACCCTACAAATAGGTCCACCCCACATGAATGTTTGATAAGCTCAAAGCCCATGCATTGGATCATGTAGGGACCTAAAATCCGGTGTCATTTATGATCTTTCTGGCCCATGTCACACACCAAGATTAACTAGATCTATTTTCCATCCAACCCATGAAAACCTCACAATTCCTAACTCTAAACTCCATCCCATCCCTAAAAAACTTTTGATATCAATATTTCATGACAACTTCCTCTAAAGATACCTCAATGAAGGAAGAGAGATAATGACCCCTAGATCCCACCACCCATAGGCTTTGGGTTGGTGACAAGCACTGAGGGTATAAAAGTCTCACATATGGGTGGAGTTAACCTCTATAATAAAAAGGACCAGGAGATAAGATAAAAAAACACACAAATCCGAAAGATAATATAAAATTAAACCCAATACTATCTTGGAATGCACGAATAAAGTAAAATGATAATTATAAAATTCTCGAAATAATGTACCAAAAGACAAGTTCTATGGAAGGGACTCAACAATAGCTCCAAACCAAGGTATAAATGTACATATTGATCCCCAATATACTCCTATAAACATGAAAGTAGTTTATATATATTGAGTGAAAAAACAAGTATGCTTAGTGGGATCATACCCAAGGTCTTGAGTGCACATGTGAAAAGAGAATCCTAATGACGCAGTGAACAAATAGTAAACCCAACAAGAACCTAAGCAGTACAACTAACAAATCCCAACCTCAATGTGGATCTATAACTAAATCACACATCCAATATAATAATATAACATTGAGATCATAATAAATTATGGTTACCTAATTTTGATTCCCCACTTATTTTCCACTCTCACACCCCAACATCAAATGTACTATTCTTTTATTCCTACCATATATATCACATCACATCACATCACATAACAACCATATTTAATATGGGGTAGGATGTATTCCTATCTACCCTACCTTTTCAAGGTATAACATCTAGTGATAGAATCAAGTAACATCACATCATGTCGTGCCCGAAGACACCTAAGACACCACAACACATCTCGCATAAAGACACCTAGGCCGCACACCACATCTCATCACATTACCAGAGTAGTAGGGTATCATGAATGTGAAGGAAATAAAACTCATGCCCTATCCCACCATGCATGACCCCCACCATGTAACACATATCATCATGGATTAATATCATAAAACCTCACCCGGAAACACTTGGGCCATTACTGCACATATCTCTCAAAGACACATGTTCCATCAATACTGAAGGAAGAGCAGAGAAGAGGGGGTAGCAAGCCATCCATATCACCAGCATCCTAGACATTAGAAAAAACATCCAAAACCTAGAACCTCTAATAGTTGGTAAGTTTATACAACTTAGGAGTGGTGTATATAGAAATAACATAAACAAACATGATATATAGATAGAACACAACACCAAACCTATGGGGTCACATCAACTGCACTAGATTACACCACATCACTACCACTTTACCACACATAAACTATCAAAACTGCTTCCACCACTATATGCAACGCACTAAAAAACTACCACACAAGCCACAAAAAATTCCACACTTTTTTAAAGGAGTACCACTTTACAGGTATGAAAATATTCACTAACTTTCATTTACTGAGACACTTCATTAAAATTTACAGAACTCATCTTTTATTCATTTCACTTAATTCATTTTACATATATCAATTTACACCTCGTTATATTCAATCTTCACATTATAATTATTCCACGTCTATCTAGGAAACTATCACAACTACACCACACAAAAAATTTCTCAAAACACTACCATCACCAAAACAACATGTTAACCATACCATCTCACCAAAATAACCACAAGCCCCAACCACTACACGTTGAAAACACCATACACCACAAACACACACCACAAACACACTCAACAACACACATCATCACCATTTCACACCACAAACTCACATCTACCCACATTAAATCCATTCCAACCAACCACCACATCAAATACACACACACTACAAAGCCTATATGGCCATCACCACCACCTCATAATAGTCTATAACACACAAGGAAACACAAAAAAAGCAACTTAACACAAAAAACCAAAACTTGAATCCAAAATTTATTTAGGGGATTTCATCACATTATTTTTTAGTTATATTGGGTTTTATAAAAAAAATACAATCAGTGGGACACATGGTATTTAGCCATATATACGCTCTTTAGCTATTTATTCAGGTTGCAATCACACAAAAATATAGTAAGGTCTTCAACACATCTGAACTACTATGAAAAAAAGCCTCATAACATCCATAAGTTTTAGTATTTGAAACAATAATTCACAATATCATCAAAAAATATATCAAAGCAGTAAAGCGTGTGATGTCTCCCCCATCACCATCAATTTTAGTAATTACTATTAATTATCTTATTTGATGACCCTTATTATCCACCTAATGTAAATAAAAATCATGAAATACACACGAATAGAATATAAATAGGTGATAATGAGGATCTTCTACCTCAAAGAAGCTTTCTGATCTCAGTATGCACCACTGGGAAAAGAATAAACAACCCACAACCCACACCTACACACGAAAAACCACGATCACCTAGAACCAAACAAAATGGCTATAAAAGATGAATCCCAAAGAACACTATAATAAAAAAACATCACAAAAAATTATCCTTGAGAATAATAATGGATAAAAATGATGAGTATTAGAGAACAAATCACTTTGAATTGCTAAAATGCAACTAAAAAAACAAAAACCAAAGAAAGAGAAAGGTGGACTAAAATATCCTCATATGAAATATAAATTTCACCACATATAAGATATAATAAAGACTAGTGAGGAGAAAATAATCCAATAAAGATATATAAAAAGTCTATAAGTCAATTATTTTTCACCATAAATTTCAAATTTATGCCGTAAATTACATGGGGTCACATAACTTACACTATAAAACCACTTTTTTTTTCAATAGATACATTTTCAAACTAAAAACATAGATCCTCAGGCTAAATCAATGTAAACTATAGAAACCTATCTTATAAAAAAAATTATTTTCATGTGAATCCTTTTGCTACATAAAGGCTATAAACCGATTGGCCACACAAGTAACAAACTAACAATTTATTCCATAAACCCAGATTTTATGATGTAAAAAAGTATAATTCTGTTTTTATGGAACTCCAAATCCACTGAACCTCCTTGATTATCCTCTAAAAACTTCTAAATTTGAAAACTAATAAATTAATGGTCTAGGCGGGTAGAAAATTCTACACTAATTATAAAATTTTAATGAAAATATTCACCTAGAAATAGTTGAATATACACCAGATAGGATGGTTTAATTTTATTAAATATTATGACTGCTCAATAAATTACCATCCTAGTAAAAAAAGGTGATTTATTCTTTGACCTGAAAAGATCATGCATGATTATCTATAATTAGGATAAAAAAGTTCCACTATTTATGGATTCGCAAAGGATGGACCCTGAAATCTCGAAGGAATTGGAGAAATCTTATACCACTAAATTAAGTGTTCAAACATATATCCATGTGATGATTAAAGAGGTACATAAGAAATATGTAGAGCTACAAAAAAATGTTATAAATTTTCCTAAGTTTAACTTTGATTTTGATTGAATAATAATATTCAATAATAGGGTTTATTTCCCTGTTATGACATAATTAAAGGAGATGATGGATTAAGCTCATAGATTATCATTCTCTATTCACCCAATAAGTAAAAAGATGTATAGATTACTTAAGGATAATTTCTGATGGGATAACATGAAGATAGATACTATGGAGTATATATCTCAGTTTTTAGTATACTAACAAGTTAAGACTTAGTAAAAAAATTCCAAGATTATGTTACAACCATGACTCATAACTGTATAGAAATGGGAAAAATTCTTGATGGATTTCATTATAAGACTCCTAAATACATTTAAAGGGAATAATACTATTTGGGTTTTAGTTGATAACCTTATGAAGTAAGCATATTTCATTGATATTAAAGAATATTTCTATCTTGATAAGATTTACTAAATATACATTAATGAAGTGGTAATGTAGTACCACATTAAACTATATTTGATTAGTATTTGAGGTTTACTATAAAGTTCTAGATAAGTCTTCAACCGGATCTGCATACAAAGTGGTGTTTTAGTACTACTATTAGAGGATGTGAGTCCCACATCTAAGTTGAGGTATTATGTCATACTTATTATTCATTATAAATAAACACCAAGTAATATCTTAGCGAGGTGTCTTGAGTATTGGATTACCTATCCCCTCTATTTGACTATGGTATTAATGGATGATCCTAAACCCAAAATGTTTCTCCCCACTTCTCTTCTAGGGTTTTACCTATGTTTTTGCCCCAAGGTGGGGAAGTTCCCCCTAGTTGAAAGCCACCATTTTAGTTATCTAACCCTCTCTATTGGTATCCCCTTATGATAATCACCTTCCAAACAACCGTGAAACCCGTGAAACCATAATGCCTTCCACCCAACTTGAAGATGATCCTTTATCTCCTAATAGCTACGCCAACCCCATCCCAACATCATCCCTTCGAACCTCTCATCACATTCCCCATTCATGACTCCCTGTTGCTATTCATGCCTCATAGTGATATCCTTACTTGCATGTTTCTTAATGATATTCCACACTTCCTTCTCCAATGATTCACTACTTATCCATTCCTATTACAGTGGTCGTATATTTCACATATGCATGGAATATTCTTTTTCTAGTTCATCCCATGCCCTCGTATTTATCCAAATATATTTTTAATAAATGTTGAATGATAAATTATTCATGAAGTTTTAGATCTAATTATCTTGGTATTCCAGAAACCATTTGGGGCCTCTTCAATGCTACTCTAGGATTATACATTATTTCTATCCTTATATTGAGCCTCTATGTTGTTACCCAAATCTCTATTAGGTATTGTTGTTACTGCATCACCATTTCTAATGATCTGATATGATTTCAATTTGGTTCCACTATTTAGGTTTTATTTCACCTAACTATTTGGATCATCTATTCAGAATACATTTCAACTATCCTTTTTGATGTCGCTATCTTAGTGTCGTTTTACCCAACCTCTTGGGTCTGATATTTATAAACCATTTCACTAGACGTTTTTGAGGTTGTTTTCCAGTAATAATTTTAACTAAAATCTTCAATTAATGGTCTTCATTAGAATGGGAGCATGATAGATCCTTATTGTCCATATATTATTTTTCATCCAAGGGTGTGAGCGTAACAGGTGGAGAAAAACCAGTTGGAAGTGCACATGAGGATGCTATTATTTTAGTAATTTTTTTGTATTCAAGTATGGAATGTCTAGCTTAAGGGGGAGGATTAGAAGTGTGACAATGTTTCATTTTTGATTTATTATGTATCCAAGATAGATACACCTAGATTAAGGAAGTGTGTTAGAGGATGTGAATCCCACATTAAAGTTTAGGTATTAAGGTATCTTTATTATTCATTATAAATAATCACCAATGTCTCCCTTAGAGAGGTTTCTGGGTTTTTGGGTTATTAATCTCATCCATTATAAAAATTTCATATCATCCCTAGAAAGTTGTTCAATTTGATATAACCATTAAAACCCTAGAGGATATGCTAAGATCATGTTCTCTAGATTTCAAAGGTGGTTGGGATCCAAACCTTCTTATTATCGATTTTTTTATAATAACAGCATTCACTCAAGCATTTATATGGATTATAATTAGGTCCTTTATGGAAATAAGTAATGAATTATGACATAATGGTATGATTTTGGGGAAACAAATCTATTGGGAATTTAGATACCAGAGGAAATGATAGAGAATGTTAGATCCATTCAACAACACATCATGGAAGCTTTGATTTGATTGAAGAGTTATACTGACAATCATTAGTGAAATATAAAATTTGAAGTTGGTGAGAAGTAATTCCTTGAAATTTATCTATGGAAAAAAATTATTTGAATAAAAAATAATAACAAGAGATCCCTAGGTATATTATCCCCTTCAATATTCTTTATCGATCATGTATGATAACTTATTTTTTGGAACTTCCACCAAACCACTCTCAAGTTCATGATGTGTTCCATGTATATATTTGGAATAATTACATACCTTATCCTTCACATGTACTGAGATTAAAGTTTTTACCATTGAATCATGATCTTTTTTTGAAAAAATAAGTGTATATTATGGATCATAGATAAATTTCTATGAAAAAGGACCACTGACTTGATCAAAGTTTTGTTGTGAAACTATAAATTTGGGAAGTTATATGGTAACATGAGGATATTACTAGGAATAAGTATCATCTGTTGTCTGTATTAGAGTAATAGAATTTTAAGAGAGGCTTTTATTTTATGGGGGGTATAATGTAACACACCAAGATTTTATATGCATTCCTTTTTAATAAATTTTAAGTATTCAATATCTTTCTTTACACACAACTCGGAGTCTAAATGAACCATGATATATTATGATTTTTCTAACCATGACATTGGATTGACATGCATTAATTTGATTAGACACATTATAAAAAATATTTATATTTTTAATTCAAATGAATTGATTTATTCCTAATAAATAATCATTAAATTTTAGAAGAAATCATTTAATGATTAAAAGATGTATTTTTTTGAAGAAATATATTTTTCTAGGTGTTGTGAATATTTATATAAAAAAATATATTCATCACTATTTAAAAATTATTTTTAATTAAATATATTAATAATTTTTGAATAATCATTCATACATTAGTTATCTAATGGTTAATAATGATGATAAAATTATTTGAAGGTAAAAAGAGTTATTTTTAGAAAATTATTTTTATGTGCGCAATGTGTTTTTAACATAAAAAATTAAATAGATCACTATTGATTAATTATGTTGAGAAAATTTGTCTATTATATATTTAATCAAATATTTTAACATTAATTTAGTTTTTTTATAAGGCAATGAATGAAATTAAACCCCATTTTTCTGGTTAAAATTATATTTTTTTCGAAAAAATGGTTTTGTTGTGTTTTGCTTGTATATTTTAAAATTAATTTATGACAATTATTGAAATTGAATTTGATAAAATGTATTTAATATTTTTTTTATCCATATATACCAATTTGGTAATGATACTAACTTCACATTTGGTCATAATGAATTGTAAAAAGAGTAAAAGAATTGGTACAATGGTTAGGGATAAAACTGGTTTACTGGGGGGGGGGGGGGTAAACCAAGTGATAATGGTAAAAACTCCACTTAAACTTGTATAAATATTATTTTTTTGAAGATATTTGAATGATATATTATCTTATCTTTGATTTTTTGGCCATTTTATCTTCTTACATAATAATATGACCACATATTATTGAAATATTTTAAGTAATTCCATGTGTATCTCATCCCTTATAAAAGGGAACCCATTTTCTTCTAAGATGTCCCAAGACCATTTAATTCATAAGTAACCTAATCTGGTGGTCCATATTTCCTAAATAACACCTCCCCATATGTCGTAGGCTACTGAATAGCAAGAAGAGTCTATGATGGAATGGTCAGGAGACTATACCCTCATGATTAGAGTGGAACAAAATGATAAATAATAGAGAGAAAAAATGGAAGTAGTACAAAAATAAAACAATAGAATAACACAAAATATGGAAATAAATAATCAATATAACTATAATATACCTATTCCATAACCAGTACCACATAATAAATAACGTTGATGTCATGATGCTATAAAAATGGTATCCAAGTGGCACAAACATCAAACATACCCAATAAAATCTATACAAAAATTAGAAAAATAAAAAAATATATCTCCAATATAATAGTGATCACATGCTAGCCCTCTACTCATATTCTCCATCATAAAATATAAAATATAAAATCCATAGCTAGATGCTTCCCTTTATCCATACCTATGTCCATGATGTTTATATGGGAACCAATCATAATCCCGAATATAGCATGAGTAAAACTCAATAGGTCCCCACGAATGGTTTCTAACACTATCCAGTCCATGAATATAAAATGATCTATGTGAAGTTATGACAAGTAAGAATATTAAATAAATAAATCCTTTCACTTTTGGTTCCTCACAGGATACCCGTCTGATACTACTTTGTTTGACCTAAGATAGAATGTTTTTGAGCAAGTGTCATGATACATGTGTATAAAGAATATATATAATTTTTTTTGTATATATATAAGTTACCAAATACTGGAAAGGACCTAAGTATTAGAACCTAGTAATCCATTTATAATTCCATAGAGGTCTCAAATTCTGATGTGGAATATCTTCTCCGTTAAATCTCAATAAATTATGTGAAGTGTCATGTTCAACATCGTATCCAAGGGAGCATGAAAAATCATATTCAACATCTCTATTAATGATGAGGATATTTTTTTCCAATATCTTACATCAAGGGAGTGTAAAGAGTCATGTACAACACTTACCTTACATGTGTCACAATGAATAACTTATAAGGTTTAATAATAACAATAAAAATTAAACATTTCATACATTTCTTTATCATAATAAAAAATATGGTTTAGAACCCATTTTACATTAAATATAATGACATCTAGTCATGGTGTAATCTCATGATTTAATATGGTTCAAGTTTTTTGGTCTTACTATTCACTTTCCATCCAATTCATCTTATCCATTTAAATAGGAAGCAGGAAAAACCCACTTAGATGGTGGTTTTATCATAAGGATTTTAAGCGTTTGATAAGGGATTTTAAGTAAACACACACAAAATGGATAGTTATAGTTGATTTTATAACCTATAACAATGTCAAGGTCCCATGGAAGTATTTCTAACATGGGATTGAAATTTAATTAGAAGAAAAAAAAAATCAAGGCAATTCATGGAAATGTTCAGCATGCGGCACAACGAAACTTGTTATTGACATCATGAATTATAGGGAAATGTTTTAGACTACCTACCTTATATGGGTAGTATAATCCATGTTTAGTATCAACCCTTGATTTTTTTATAGAGAAGGATAAATAAAAAATAGACAAATCACCAGAAAACAGGGCATATTAGATCACATATAAATAACTTTTGATACAATGAGATAAATGAAGAAAAAAAGGAATAAGAATAAAAGACACATCGTTGGCTATCCAAAATAAAAATTGATGTTCAAATTGGATATTTTATGAACTTGGAGTATTAAAACCTATGTTTAGAGGAAGAGGGATCTTATCATGTTGTCCACTAGCTTTTGAAAAGATAAAGGACAAGGAATGTTAAGTTTTATGTTGATGGAAGAAAAATGGTAATTTTACCAAATTTTAAAAGGGGAACATTGTTTAGAAACATGGTTATACTAACCTGAAGTTCCCAGTCAGGATCCAAGTATCACTGAGAGGGGGAGGGGGTGAATCAGTGATATCTTTTTCTTTTTACGTTTCCTTCTTTATGAAACAACCTTCGCCTCCTGTTAAAGAGTTCCTTCCCTACTGAACACACACAACCACAGGAACACCAGATTTACAAGGTTCACTACTCAATAAGAGTAACTATGTCCTTGGTATGGTACAGAAATAATCCAGTACCACAAAATCCACAAGAAAACAATCCTTTGATATGGAATACAATGAGTAGGATATACCCTTACACTCATGTAGCACTTTGAAAACAATCCAATAGTGTGTGTGCACCCTATTAGCACAAATAGGGTAATGAAATAATTCTATGCTTCTTGATGACCTTTCCCAGATCAAATCTTTCAAAACAATTCTTCACTTTCCTACTCAGAAGCTGGTAGAAACCTCCTGGAGAAAACATCTTGCGCGCCTCCTTCCACTTGCGCGCCTCCTTGCACTTGTGTGCCTCCTTCCACTTGTGCACCTCCTTTATACTTGCGTGCCTCTTTGTGGACATGCAATACTTACACGCCACCCTTATACTTGCGCGCCTCTTTATGGACAACACAACACTTGCGCGCCACCCAAAAACGAGGCTCAACTTGCGCACCTCAACCACTTGCGCGCCACACTTCTTCAACTTGCGTGCTCATAGCTAAAAATATTTCTCTAAGTCTCGAGCCTTATGAAATGAGGAGGGTAGTCGACTTTTTATAGGCATTTTGGAAACCTGCGTGTCACATTCACTTGCGCACCTCCTTGTCACTTGCGCGCCTTCTTGGTACTTGCACGCCTTCATGGAACTTGCGCGCCTTTTTGGCACTTGCACGTATTTTTTGTACTTGCGCACCTTCTTGGCACTTACACACCTTCTTTCCTTTTCCATATTTTTGAAATAATGCTATTTGAAATATGACTTGAGCGCCTCTACATACTTTCACGCCTACTGCATACTTGCGCACCTACTGCATACTTGCGCGCCTACTACATACTTGCGCGCCTACTTCTTTTTCTCTCGATTTACTTCATAAGACTTGCATCAAAAGTTCTCCAAACTTATGATATTTGTGAAATACAAATAAGAAAATCATATTCTAGTTTTTCAAGACTTTTACAAAGTGAATTGATTTAGATTATATGACAACAAAAGACAACACTCTGTAACAACAAACGTTTCTTACTTCCTTATCCTTCTAACTTGGTCCCAACAATTTCCCCCTTTGGATTTTTTTGGAAACCATGATTCATAAATCACTGAACTTTGTAACCTTAAGCAATGGATTACTTATAAACAATTCTAATACTTCATGATCTAACTCATTGTTGGAAACAAGAATTATTGATATCCAAAACCATGCTGTCCAAAAGTAGTGACTATGACATCTCATGAGCATACCTCCTCAGCCTTCTTCCGAACATCTTTCAAGATTCTACTTCAACATTATTCACTTCCTCAACTTTCCTCCTCAGCCTTCTTCAGAACATCTTTCAAGCTTCTACTTCAGAATTCTTCACTTACTCAACTTTCCTGGAAAACAACATTGTTTCCTACAACCACTCCAACAAACAGTTAGAATAGTTCACACACATACATGATGGATTCACAGCTTACCCACAACTCCCCCTTTATGCATGCATCTATAAGGATATATTTATGAAACTATTCTCCCCCTTGACAACACTATCCAAAGGCAAGATGAGAGAGGGGATAGAAACACATAATTTAACCTTGATGAGGAGGTTAGACACCCATTTTCAACCTCAATTTTGCAAATGGTTCTTTCGGTAAAGGCTTGGTGAATATATCAGAAACTTGTTCCGATGTAGGAACATATTACAGCCTTAATTCATTCTTCTCTACCTGCTCTTTGATGAAGTGGTACTTTATATCAATGTGTTTTGAACGAGAATGTTGTACCGGGTTTCTTGTAAGATTGATTGAACTCTTATTTCAAAACCTAAGAGAAATGGTAGCTTCATTTCAACAAGTATATCTTCTAACTGAGTCTTCGTCCACATCAGTTGAGTTATAGCTTGAGTAGAAGCAACATACTCCACTTCAGCTGTGCTAAGAGTTACTGAATTCTGTTTCTTGGTATGCCAACTAACACAGCTTTTCCCCAGAAAGAAAACTCCACCATATGTGGATCATCGATCATCCACATTTCCTTCCCAATCAACATCAGAATACCTGAATAGATCAATATTTCCTAAGCCATCATACATAATTCCAAAATTTGTTGTGCCTTTGATATATCTGAGGATTCTTTTTCCAGCAATCATATGTGATTCTTTAGGAGCACTTTGCAATCTTGCACATAAAGTGATAGCATAGACGATGTCGGTTCTTGAGGTAATCAAATACAACAGACTCCCAATTAGCTTTCAAAACTTTTTATGATCAACTTCCTTGCCTTATCCATCTTTAGAAAACTTGGTTCCAACTAAGATAGGTGTGGACACTGGTTTCAAATTTTCCATGCAAAACTTCTTCAGAAGTTCCTTAGCATATTTTTCTTGAGACAGAAAGATATGATTCATTTTCTATGAGATTTGTAACCCAAGAAAGTGTTTCATTTCACCCAGCATGGACATCTCAAATAACTTATTCATCTCCTCAGAAAATCTTTCACATGACCTTTCATCATTCCCAGCAATGATGATTTCATCAACATAAACAATAACAATTGGTGAAAACTCTTGGCCCTCCTTGATGTAAATATTTCTATCAACTCTAACTTTATTAAAATTCATCTTCTTCAAGAAAGTATCCAATTTTGAATACCATTCCCTTGGAGCCTATTTTATCCCATACAAAGCCTTCTTCAATCTACACACATAGCTTTCATTATTTCCAATAACAAATCCACAAGGTTGATCAATGTAAACTTCCTTGTCAAGGTCACCATTCAAGAATTCGGATTTTACATCCATTTGAATGATTTTGTAATCTCGTTGTGCAACAATGGAAAGAAAGATTCTGATTGTTTCTAATCTTGCTACCGGAGCAAAGGTTTCATCAAAATCAATGCCTTCAATTTGTGAATACCCTTTGCAAACTAATCTTGCTTTGTTTATTATTACTTCACCTTCTTCATTCAGCTTGTTCCGGAAAACCCACTTTGTACCAATAATGTAATTGTTGTCCAAATTAGGTATAAGTTCCCAAGTATTGTTCTTCTCTATTTGATCAAGCTCTTCATTCATAGCATGAACCCATTATGGATGCTCAAGTGCTTCATTTACATCATTCGGTTCAACTTTTGAATAAAGAGAATTATGTGATATAGTATTTGTTGTTCTTCTTGTTTGAACCCTCAGATCTTTATCTCCAATAATGTTCTGAGCCTCCACTTTCTTCCTCAATATAGGATGAGTTGTTTGAACTTCTTCCTCATCACTCGAGATCTCTGAGTTAGATTCCTCTTCTTGAGTAGGATTAAAATAGTCTGCAGCATTATCAGAATTATTAACAAAAAATTCTTTATCCTGCTCAACTTCCACATCAACATATGGATGCTTTTATTTCTTAGCATTTTCAACAACTTTTACATCTGAAGAATCAACAATTATTCCTATTTATTTATTAAGGCATCTATAACTTCTTCCTTCTGGAGCATAGCCAAGAAAAATTCCATCATCTCCTCTTTGCTCAATCTTTCCCAGGTTTCCACCTTTTTCCTTTATAATGCTTGGAATCCCAAAGACTCTCAAGTGTTTCTAACTTGGATATTTTTCATAGAACATTTCATATGGAGTCATATCTATGTTTGTCCTAAAGAAACATAGGTTCTGTATATGCACTATAGTTCTCATGGCTTCCCTCTAATAATAATGAGAAATACTATGTTCAAGTGAAATAGTTCTACCCATTTCCACCAGACTTCAATTCTTTCTTTTAGAAACCCCATTTTGTTGAGGTGTGTATGGTGAACTGAACTCATGATGAATTCCATGTTTGTCAAGGTATCTTGAAAACTCCTCATTCTTATACTCTCCACCATTATCAGTTCTCAACTTCTTCACCGAATACTCACATTCCTTCTCTTCTTTCCTCCGGAAAATCTTAAACATTTTCAGAGCATATGACTTATGTATCATGTACATAACACAAGTAATGCGAGTAAAGTCGTCAATGAAAGTAATTAAGTACTTATCTCTATTTGTAGATTGCTTTCTCATTGGTCCACAAATATTAGAGTGTATGAGTTCCAATGGCCTTTTTGAGTGATTTTCAACTCTCTTATGAATAGAGTTTGCAATATTCCCTTTATCACAAATGGTGCAACACCAATCTCTTTTTCTTGATAAATCAGGCATATCTCAGACACTGTATCTCTTTGATAACTTTCACATATTTCTCTGACACATATGTCCCAGCCTTTTATGCTATAACTAATTTTCATCCACCACACCCATATAGCAAGAGCTCTGCACTTCACCAACTTGAAACACATTCCCTTTTGTGCGTTGGCCTCTCATAACTATATTTCCATCATTTTCACTTTTAACAATAAATCTATATTTTTTGAAGATAACTTTGTTTCCTTTATCAAAGAGTTGTGATACACTAAGCAGGTTATGTTTCAGTCCATCAATATATAATGTTTTCTTAGATTTCATCTGTTCTTTTCCAATGATGGATGATCCAAAACTTTTGATCCTTAGAGATTCATCATTTCCAAATGTCACTGTTCCTTCTTTGAAGTCTTTCACATTCTTAAACATCTTTAAGTCTCCTGTCATATGAGATGAAAATCTAGTATCAAGAATCCATGGATGTTCTCCTTTTATAGCTTTCAAAGTGGTTTCAACAACAAGAGATTTTACTTCTTTCTTTTCTTTCTTCACCTCCGGATTTTGAGAATTGTTAATGATATTTTGTTATGATGGTAACAAAACAAGGAATCCTTTCGCATGATGTCCATGTTTTTCACATCTTTCACAAATAGTTTCCAGGGGTTGGAACCTATTTTTAATCTTTACTCCAACATTCTCAGGTTTCTTTACAACCACCTTTTCTGACTTCTTTCTTTGAGGAGATTGACTCCCCCTCAAACCCTACCTTTAATAACCTATGGAATAATAGTAATGTTGTTGGTTGAACCAACACATATTTGTAGTATGTCCGAATCCACCACAATACCAGCAGTATCCATAGAAAGGGTATTTGCGTCTGAAATTTCCATACTGACCAGAATTGAGAACACATTTCTCAGCCACCTTCCTGTATTTCTTTTTTGAGATACCAGCCTTTCTGTTATAAATCAAAATATTTCTTTACCTTTCAGTTCTATCAAAACCAGAAGTTTTGGAAACTTTTCCAGATTCATGATGTTTTGAATCATTTTTAAACTCATATTTCTTTGAAACATCAGAATTCCCAATTTTGTTGGTCTCTACAACATACATGGCTTTCCCAGTATTCTTCATTTCAGAACCACTTTTACTTTTCTTTTCAACCTTTGAAGGAAACCCTTTTTGATCCTTCTTAGATTCCTCATTCAAAGAACATTCACCAACTTCCGAGATAGAGTTTTTGAAACTGATACTAATTTCTTTAGTTTTATAAAATTTTTGTTGGACAGCTTCCAACTCATCTTCTTTTGCCTTGATCTTTACTTCAAGATGATCATTGCGATTCTTTGCATTCTCAAGATAATTCTTCACATAAATAATCTCCTTTTTTCATATTGATTTTTTCATCAGTAAAACCTTCTTGATTGTTTACTGCAGAATTTTCATTTGTCAACTTCTTGTTTTCCTTCTCAAGATTTTTGATCTTTCTCAAACATTCATTCAACTCTTCTTTAATATAGGATTCAAGTGGAGTTTCTTCTTCTTCAAAACTACTGCTCTCACAATCATCATTATTTATAGTTGCAACAAAGGTCTTCTCTCTAGCTTTCTCAGCAACTGAATTTTCAGATCCAGTCTCACTATCATCTTCTTCTTCACTTTTCAAAAACAAGCTTATTCTTTTTGATTTGAAGAACTTTTTATCCTTACCTCTTTTAGAAGAACTATCTTTTCCACCCTGTTTCTTCCAAGACCTTCTTGGTCTTCTGTCTTCTTCATCACTATCTTCAAATTTCTTCCTTTTAGGACAACTAACTGCAAAGTGGCCAACAGCTCCACATTCAAAAAATTTCAAGGGAATTTTCCCTTTATATTTTCTTGTACCTCTTCTCACATTTTTAGAAAACAAGGATAAAATTTCATCAAAGTTTTCACATACCTCATTTTCGGAGTCAGAGCCAACAACATCATCTTCCTCAAGAGCATTCTTAGACATTTATCTCTTGGCGGCTTTAAAAGGCATTTCTCTATCAACTTTGGTTTTTTTCTTAAGAGTCTGCTCCCTTATCATATCATAAGTGATAGGAGTGCTATGAAAATAATCCAGAGATAATTATTCAGGGTATCTGTCTTCTAATGAAGAAACTTTAGCATCAAATTTTTCAGGAAGAATTCTTAAGATCTTTTCAACGACTGTAGAATCCTCCATCTTTTAACTAAGACATCTGATAGTGCTGACAATGTCATTTATCCTATTAAAGAAGTCCCCAATAGATTTAGATTCTCCCATTTTCAAGTCTTCATACTTCAGTCTCCAGATTTTTAGTTTAGCCTTCTTAACTTTTTTATTTCCATCATATATGTTCTTCAGTTTGTCCCAGATTCCTTTTACTGCAGAAACACCTTTCACTCTTAAAAATTCACTCTCAGACAGAGATGAGAGTAACACATTTTTATCTCTTCCATCATTCTCAAGATTCTTCTTATCAACAAGAGTAAGAGGAACCTTGTCATAAATACCAAGAAATCCATCTGTTTTAGTTTCAAGAAATTCATATCCAAGAGACAAAAGATAAGGAATCATTCTATCCTTCCAGATGTGATAGTTCTTTCCGTCAAAAATCGGAATCCCCTTACTGTTCACACAGTTTAGATTTTCCATCACAACTTATCTTCAACCACTTCATCAAAGAATAAACGAAGGGAACCTTCCCTCTAATACCAATTGAAGTTCCTAGTCAGGATCCAAGTATCACTGAGAAGGGAGGGGGGTGAATCAGTGATATCTTTTTCTTTTTAATTTTACTTCTTTATGAATCAACCTTCACCTCCTGTTAAAGAGTTTCTTCCCTACTGAACACACACAACCATAGGAACACAAGATTTACAAGGTTTACTACTCAATAAGAGTAGCTACATCCTTGGTATGGTACAAAAATAATCCAATACCACACAATCCACTAGAAAACAATCCTTTGATGTGGAATACAACGAGTGGGATATACCCATACACTCGTGTAGAACTTTGAAAACAATACAATAGTGCATGTGCTCCCTCTTAGCACAAATAGGGTAATGAAATAATTCTGTGCTTCTTGATGACCTTTCATGGATCAAATCTTTCAAAACAATTCTTCACTTTCCTACCCAGAAGCTGGTAGAAACCTCCTGGAGAAAACATCTTGCGCGCCTCCTTCAACTTGCGCGCCTCCTTGCACTTGTGCGCCTCCTTCTATTTGCGCACCTCCTTGCACTTGCACACCTCCTTCCACTTGTGCACCTCCTTTATAATGGAATGCCTCTTTGTGAACATGCAATACTTGCGCGCCACCTTTATACTTGCACACCTCTTTGTGGAAAGCACAACACATGCGTTCCACCTAAAAATGAGGCTCAACTTGCGCGCCTCAACCACTTGCATGCCACACTTCTTCGAATTGCGCGCTCAGAGCTCAAAATATTTCTCTAAGTCTCAAGCCTTAAGAAATGAGGAGGGTAGTTTCCTTTTTATAGGAATTTTGGCAACCTACGCATCACATTCATTTGCACGCCTCCTTGGCACTTGCGTGCCTCCTAGGCACTTGCACGCCTTCTTGGCACTTACGTGCCTTTTTGGTACTTGCGCACCTTCTTGGCACTTGCACACATTCTTTACTTTGCCATATTTTTGAAATAATGATATTTGAAATATGACTTGTGTGCCTCTATATACTTGCATGCCTACTGCATACTTGCGTGCCTACTGCATACTTGCGCGCCTACTGCATACTTGCACGCCTACTTCTTTTTCTCTCCCTTTCCTTCATAAGGATTGAATCAAAAGTTCTCCAAACTTATGATATTTTTGAAATACAAATCAGCAAAGCATCTTCTGGTTTTGCAAGACTTTTACAAAGTAAATTGATTTAGCTTCTTTGACAACAAAAGACAACACTCTGTAACAGAAAAATTTTCTTACTTCCTTATCCTTCTAACTTGGTCCCAACATAACATACACCAAACATGCACTAGTAATATCCAAGTGAAGATATCCCTCACAAGTCATTTAATGGATTTATACTAAACATGCATTTCCTATGCACACCCTCTATCCAAAATCCATCCAACCTCACATGGTTAGGAACATGTTTAAAAAAATGTATTACAAACTTGTGTTTCACCTCTATAACAAGTATTTAGATTTTGAAATAGTCATGAAGCCTTCCTCACATGGTTTACTAAACCATTACCATGTACAAAAGGGTCTCATGGTTGAGCCATGCAGTTATTACTAAATGTGCACCAACTGTGCATCTCAATCTGCTTCTCAAAAAATCAGAGCTCCTAGCACTGAAAAATCTTCAAACGCTCTCAAATACTTCCTTAATACCTTAGAAACATTCATTATAAAGAAAATAATGATTTAAAGAAATTCAATGATGAATTCCACATGAGGAAAATTTAGATGTTACAACCTTCCCTCTTTAAAAAAATTCATCCTAAAGTTTCCATTCTAAGGGTGGTTGAGCATCATCTAAGAATAATTCCATCCACTAAGAACTTATGTTAGAATCTGACACCCAAGACTCATCCTGTACATGAATTTGTTTCGATTTCACCCATACTATAGGAAATGATAGGCCTAAAAGTGCCTTCATGCTCTGATCGATGATATATAATGGGTACTCCTCATAAGAAGCATCGACATCCAAATCAACCGTATCAAGATGAAGGTAATGATATGGGTCTGAATGATGATGATGTAACTATGAAATGTGAATTATTTATTTCATATCCCTATATATCCAAGGGAGTTCTATATGATAAGTGACTGGTTCAATCCTCTCCAAAATATAAAAATGTTTGAAGAATCAATATGATATTTTACCCTCCCTCCTGACCCATCGATGGCTTAGCCTAGGTGGACCACACAAGAAAACCTGATCTACCACCTCAAACTCAATAGGTTGGTGGTAATGGTTGGAATAAGATTTTTTCCTATAATATCCTCTATCCATAAAAATTATGATAATATATACCAACTCTAATGAATCCTAAAGTATACATGGTCTCAGTAATGATGTCTCTCCCACCTCTAACAAGCACGTAGGTGAATGAAATGGAATACCATATAGGACCTCATAAGAGTCCATTTGAATCATATCTTGGAAAATCTTATAATAATATAATTTAAAAAAGTCATATGTTTCTCCTAATAACCTAAAAAATTAATGATTCGTTCTCAAAGAATTTCCTCTAACACCTAAATAGTATGATCGGATAGACCATCAATCTAAGGGTGATAGGCTAGGCTTAGGATCACCTATAAACCCAGATCCTTCTACAAACCATTCCATAAATGATAGGTAAACCTAAAATCTCTATCTAATACAATGTTAAAAGTAACCCTATGAATATTGATAATATCATGGACATAAATTCTACCTAGTTTGTACACTAAGAAGCTCTCCCTGATATATATGAAATGGGAGAACCTCAACATCCTATCCATGACAACCCATATTACATCACAACCCCAAGGGGAATTTGGAAATATAATTATGAAATCTATAAGGAAATCATATCATTTACACTCCAAAATGGGTAAGGATTATAAAAATAAAACATGTGTCTGGTCTTCCACCTTCATCCACTGAGAGGTGAAACACTGAGTAATAAAACCCACGATCTACTTTTTCATCCTAGGCCACCAATACTAAAAGCATAAATCACAACACATCTTAGTATGATTGGGATGTATTGACCATACAGAGGCATGTTACTCTCACATAAACTCATCTTGAATGTCTTATATAACCTAAACACACCCATGATTATGCAATATCTCATTATCATTAATGGCCCAACTAGGCGGTGGATCTTTACCTAAAACACTCCCCCTTAGGACCAGGACCTTAGGATTATAAATTTATTGCACCTTCAAACTATCCACAAGTGAATAGGTCAATGAAAAATATGCGAGTATAGGCTTCCCATAAAATTCATGTACCTCTAAGTTCATCTCAATAAACAAGGAAATCAACTTCTATTCAACAATGGTCACCTAAAATGCTTGTTTCTGAGTCTTACTGGTTAGAGAATAATCCACAAAATTAAATTTACCAAGCATATAAGTAATCTCAAAATTTAAATAATATATGTATTCAACCCATATTTTCTATCTGAGATTCAAGTCCCATTGATTGAATATGTATTTTAGGCCTTTATGGTCAGTGTATACAATGAACCATTCTCACAACAAATAATACCTCCATCTATGTAAATAATTAATCATAACATCTAACTCGAGATCATGACTCAGTTAATTGAACTCATGAGGCCATAACTGATGATACTTGTACACCATGACTCGATTATCTTACATTAGAGTCGTTCCCAACCCGACGCGTGATGCATTACAAAAAACTATATATCTTCTTCTCGATCTTGGAAGAATCATGATCCAAAATGAATAACTCCTTCCATTAAACTCTTGAAAGGATTTATCATATTACTTTTACCATTTATACTTAACACCCTTCTTAGTCAATACGGTAATAAGAGCTTCTAGGCATGAAAATTCATGAATAAAGAACCTATAATATTCATCTATACCGAAGATACTTTGAATATCAAATATGTTCTTGGGTTTCTCCAAATAAACCATGACCCCCACCTTATCTATGTCTATAGACACTCCTACCTCTGAGATTCTATGACCCTAGAAGTGAACTCTATCTATCCAAAACTAAAATGTTGTGAAATTTTCATACAACCAATTCTCTCTTAGTGTACTCAATATGATGTCAAGATGTTTGGCATGATTTGATCCAGTATGATAATATAACATGATATAATCCTAGAAAACCACAATGAATAAATTCAGTTATGGGTGGAAAACCCAATTCATCAGATCCATAAAACATTCAGAACATTTTTAAGATTGAACAAAATGAATAAATAATAATAAAAGCCATATCTACTATGAAATGTTCTACAAAGTATATCTAAGAGTCTAAATCATGCCTAGTGATAGCCAGACCTCAAATAAAATTTTGAGAAAACCCAATCTCCATAGAGCCAGTCAAAGAAGTAGTCTATTCAAGGTAAATGATACCAGTTATTAGTAGAAATCTGATTCAGTATCTGGTAATCCACATAGATCCTAAGGATATCATCCACTTTCTTAGTGAAAACGATAGGTGAACCCCAATGAGGGTTACTAGGTTGGATAAACCCTTTGCCTTACAGATCCTCTAAATGCCTCTTGAGTTCTTGAAGATTAGTAGGTGTCATATTGTATGGAGGAATATACATTGATGCTTCTCCTAGAACAAGATCAATGGTGAATTATACACCTCTATAGAGGTAGATTGGAAAATTAATTAGAGATGTCAACCCCAAAATTATCCACCACTGGAAGAAAATCTATCTGTCATGTTACCTGACCATCTAGAGAGATATTGTAAATTTTGGTGGTCCCTCCTTCTAGACCATGATGCTCAAGTCCTTATTAACTAGTCTGGATGTCCCATTCTCCCTTGTGAACATAGTTATTTCTACCAGGTGATACAAAAGACACAAATATAAAATAAAATTCAATAATAGAATGATAGAATATGATCTAGTCCATACTGAGAAAGCTGTCAACGACTGCAATCTTTAGGATAAAATTGTTCCATATGAAATGATAGCTTCCTACCTCAAGGGGTAATTCTTATGATTGACATAAACTCTCCAATAAAATTACCAATGTGGTATCAATAGTCATTACCCCATTTAAATAATTGATCTCAAGGTGAAGACATTACATAGTTTCCATATATATGAATGAATGTGAAAAAACAAATATCAAATATAGTATATACTGAATTAGTGGCTACTAAAATCATAGCCCACATAATAGAATGTCTGGAACTCTTCTCAAGTGTCGATTTCACAACATGTAACAAGACTAATCCACAACCCTATGATATAGCCTACCTTCCTTGAGTAGATATTCCTTGATGGTTCTGCATGTCCCATGTCTAGAATCCATGACTATGACCACCTCTTTAGCCTAAATAGTTGATAGTACTCCATCTTCCTAGTTGAAATAGAAATGTAGATCCCAATACTGAAGTAAGAGCTGGTGGAGATCCTATTCCTTTAGGTTGTAGAGGAAAAGTTCTACCAAATCACCAAATATGATCCATTCTACCACAAGACTAACACCCAATTAGTTTTTTGTTGAATTGGACATTTATGTGACCTAACTTCCCATAATGGTATCATATCACATAGCTATCATTGCATACCTTTTGACTTCCACTACCTCTATTATTATATTCAAGGTGACGCTTCCAACTTCTAAAGAACTACTTTCCGGACTTGATACAAAACCATCATGCCTCACACCTTCCACCTCCCTAAACTTTCACTCAGTGATGAGGTCTTGGTTTAATATTTAAAAAATGGTAGTCAAATAGAAGTTGTTAACCTAAGATCAAATGGAATATATGATCCCATTCTCAAATAATCTCTCTCTCGATATCTCTTTACTAGTAAGAATAGGTGTGAAGCTCTAGAGATTAGTGAAGTAATATGAGTGATCCATTATCAAAATCAAACCATTATCCATCAACATGAACTATTTATATTAGTAAGATCTCATCATATGAGGGATAATTAATCATAGAAGGTATTCTATAATTCCCTCTAGACCATATCCAGTTGATTGTATTCCTGGGTAATAATATCCCAACGATGATTGGAAGACCAACATAACATATATGATGAGAGATTCAACCTCCTTTTGATATGTGTTTTTAGGTGCTAAAAATAGATAATATCACCTCTATTCACGTCTCAGTGGCTTGGGGGCCACCACCCCTTGAGAAAGTTGGTGGATGATACTATTGGAAATCGTATGTCAACTCATCCCTATAAGGGTTAGGTCATGGAGTTTCTTACATAGATTGCACTATCCATAAGAAACCCTCCAAAAATTGAGCATCAACACCTATATCAAAAATATCAAGAGGTTCCATAGGTGTCACTATGGGAGGTAACATTGGTGGTGAAGGTCTCACCACCTCTAGATCATGGTCATCACCACCCTCCTAGAGTTTGACCTAAGGCAGTCATGGTGGAATATTTTTACAATTTAAAATTCAAAACTCAGACCACCTTTAAATAATAGATACAGTTTCAGATAAATAATAGGGAAGGTACATAACCTTCATATATAATAGCAAAATCCCATATACCTTCTACTAATCCTAGGTCTAGGTACATTGATGATCGAAAAGGGTTACAAGAGACACTCCCAACTACCCACTACTATGGTTGGGTTAAGGCCAAGTTATCATATTTTATAAGATAGGTTTTGGTACATGGATTAATAATTTAAATTTATAGAATAAAACACTCTTTAAGTTTCAATTGACATCCCAATTTAATAGTAACCATTTCATTAAACATTTATAGAATAATAGTTCATAAGTATTTGTGTGTGTGTTTTTATATATATCATAGTTCAGTTAGATGAGTTACCATTACCACATTATAAAAACCTATTATTTATAATTTACAATTGACACATCATGTAACTGCAAAAAATCCTTTATATTTGGTCTCATAATGGAACATGTCCATATATGATAACTCGATCAGATGGATCACTATTACCAATCTATAGAGGCTCCACCTTTATAAATTACATTTTTCATCCATGTAATTTAACTAAAAAAAATCTCAAATCACACATCCAAGGAGTTATAATATAAATATGTCAAAATTTGTTAAATACAATTCCATGATCAATCTAGGTGGGTAATCATTGCTTAGGTTGATGCCGAAACTTGAAATGACCAATTTCATCTTCCCTATAGAAAAAATAAGTAGCACATGTATACAAAATGATTAAGGAACAGACAATAACCATAGTCAATGTAGGTAATAAAATAAAAATGACATGAAATATGCATGGTGTTAAAATCATCACGTTCCTATAACGACGCATGATACAATACCACTTTTCCATACCATGATATGGGTAAAAAGAAAATCCATAATAACAACAACATAATTAGTCATGGGCATAACCCTATGGTAAAATCATTTCAACAATAATATGAGAAATATAGAACAATAAGTCCCATCCTGGGAAACTTGGCATTTTCCTTTCATGTGGGTAAGATACTCCCAAGCACATGATTATTACCAAATTCTGACACATTCATAGTATCCTGTCTGCCAACCCAAAATAGTAAGCTAAAATAAAAAGGATATAATGACACTTTGTGACATATCATGCCCAATTTAGTCATAAGTTACCAGATCTAGTTGGTTACATGGCCTCATGCACACCTCTTCGTACACTAGAGGTTTTTGACTAGCTGTGAGGGTTTGTGATAATACGGTGGGGAATGTAAAACCTCATGACCAAATTGGAACACAACAATCAATAATATATATAACAAAAAAAGTAATATAACAATAGAATGTCGAAATATCACAAACAATGGAAATAGGTCATCTTGATAATTATAATAGAGCTCCTCCATAACTTATGTCATAGATGAAATAATGATGATGTCATGATGCAATAAAAAATGGGAGTAAATGGAAACAAATAGAAGGACTACACAATACAAGGTATACAAAAAAATTCAAAATAAACCAAAAGTATCTCCAATATAATCATGAGTACCATCTCGATAATTTTCTCTTGTAATCCATCATAGTATAGAAAATGATGAATCCATAGATGGATGGTTACCTTTTTTACTACCAATATCCATTAAGTTTCTTTGGGAACTAATTGATGGCCTAGACAAGGTGTGAGAAAAACTCAGTAGGCCACCACCAACAATACATAACACCTTCCCATCCATTAATATATAATTATAATTTTTTAGGTATAATAAGTAATCATAATAAATAAATAAACAATATTTATCATGGTTCCTTATAGGATACCCATCTGGCATTACTTGATTTGACATAATCCATAATGTCTCTCAACAAGTTTTATGATACATGTGTATTAGGTAGATGAGTAAATTTATGTGAATGTATATATTTAAGTATCCAAATAACAACGAGTACCTAAGGCTTATAATCTAGGATTCCATGTATAATTCCATAGAGGTCTCTTTTTTTGATAAGGGCATCTACCCTAAAATTTAACCGTGGATACATAATATCAAATCTACTAAATCTGAATTAATTTTTTGAAGTGTCATGTTCAAATACTATCCAATGGAGCATGAAACATCATTTACAAAATCTGAATAAATAATTATGGGCATATTTTCTAAAATCTCACTTCAAGGGATCATGAAGCATCATGTCCACAATTGCCTTAACTGTGTCACAACAACCAATTTATGAGGTTAGATAACAAAAATAATAATTAAACATTTCATGCGATGATATATCATAATCCAAGAGATAGTTTCCAACCCATTTATCATTTCATTTAATCCCATTTAGTCATGGTCATAATTTGAAAAGTTTAATATGGTTCAATTTTCACAGTCTTACCATTCACATTGCATCCAATTCATATTAGCTATTTAAATAGTTATCATATTAAACCCACTTAGATGGTGGCGTGGTCACATGGAATTTAAGGGAATGATAAGGGAATTTAATTAAACACACCCAATCCCATAGTTCTAGTCGAGGATGAAAACCTTGAACAACATAAAGGACCTATTGAAGTATTTCTAACATGGGATAAAAATTTAATTATATCAAAAACACATTTTTTTGAGGTGATTAATCAAAATTTCTGGTGTGTGAAAAAAATTCATGTTATAGATATTATGGATTTTAGGGAAAAGTGTTACACCACCTACATTAGATGGGTAATAGAATCCCCATCTAGTATCTGGCTCTGATATTTTATAGAGTAGGACAAATTGAAAAATCATAAAAATGACCTAAAAATAGAGAGTATTAGATCTCATGGAAATAGACTTTGATATTGAGTGATAAATGAACAAAGTAAGGTATATGAATAAGAGACTCACTATTGGATATTCAGAATGATGATCAATGATCGAATCAGATGTTTTATGAATGAGGATATGCAAAGCTTTTATTGAGGGGAATAGGGAGATTCTCCCACAGTCCACTAACTATGGGAATGATAAAATGAAATGAATTTTATGTTTTTTGTAAATTGAGGTAAAAATGAAAATTTTACCCAATTTTAAAGTGGGTTCATGGTTTGGATGCATGTGTAAACTAGCAGTGTTCCAACCATTCCCTAGTACCATCCAAGTGGAGGTATCCCTCACTGGGCCTATTGCACAGTTAAACAAACCATGCACAACACATGGGTAATCTCTATAAAAACTCCACACATACTTACATGGCTAGGCACATGGTTATACAAACCAAGAAAAAACCATGAATTTCACCTATGTAATAAGACTACACCTTTTCATATAGTTATTTGGAAACCCTCACAAGGTTTACTAAACCATGCTCCCATACACAAGGGTCTAATGGTTGATCCACATAGTTATTGATAACCATGTTCCAAAAATGAAAATCAATATTATTCTTTATAAAATATAGATTTTTTCTATGAGAAATACATGGATGCTCCCATATAAATTATTAATCTCATAGGAAATTTCATTATAAAAAAAAATATATTTAATGTAAAATTTAAAGGACCCATACATCATGATAAAAAAAGTGAACTTACATCCTCCCTTATTAACAAAATTTGAGCCTTATAATGAAACAATAAACTACCAAAAAACTTCCTAGATTAATTCCCTTCATTCAAGACCTTCTATTGTTACTTTAATATTATCCTAAAATTTATTAAGGTGTAAGCCAAAGGAGGTCTCTCAAAGAATATGTAATTATCTTACTTGAATCTTTTTTAGTTTATTTATGATTTTATTTCCTTAAAATATTTTGTATTCTTATAGAAGTAGTGAATTAATTATCATAAGTACTAAAAAATGTTAATATAATAATGGGACAAAAATTTTACACCTCATTTCCATCAAATGAGAAAATGAAAGTGTTGCTCATGCGTACGTGTGGACTGTAACCCCCACACAGTGATATGATTAATTTTCCATAACCATTTTCAATGTTGTTTATCATTATGGATTTAATGTTTATATATTTTATTTATGGTATAATTATGTTTTTTTAATTATAATAACTCATATTCCTTGTAGAGTCTATCCCGCTTGAGAGTGTCCCTCCTAGGTTTTCCTAGGGTTTGAGTCTCCTTTCCCTGATCTGCTCATGACGGCAGGTGGATGATCTGTTCTCTTTTGAATTGTAGGAGGGAACCATATTCATTAGCACCTGTAAATCCGAGAGGGTTGGGTTTCAATTTCTTGCAATCGACATTTAAAGCAGCATCTGTTCTTCCCTGTTGCCGTGAGGACCTTCCCGACGATGCTTCCCCCTCGCTACTGCCAGATCTGGAAATCGGGGGTGGAACCAGATCTAATACCCACAACCAATTTTAGATCCGTGCGGACATCGGTTGTGAGGAATCCTGGACTTGAAAACCCTTGTCGCTCTGACATACCTAATTCGTGAAGAACTAAGGTCGTACTTCTGACCAGTGGGCGGCATGATGGAACAAGAGTTCGTAGAGAGCCCACCATGTTGGGTCTGACATGTGAAGAAGCTGTCGTGAAGATTCATGGTTCGTGAAGATCCCACCGTGTTGTGACTGTCTCGAGAGAAATCAGCCACAAAGATTCATCTGCGAAGAAAGATTGCGAAGAATCATCTGTGAAGCTTCATCCGTGAAGAATCAGGGTTCACGAATATCCCACCGCGTTGTGACTGTCTCATGAATAATCAACCGTGAAGCTTCACCTGTGAAGAAATATCATGAATAATCTACTGCGTTGATCTAATCCACGGATGCTGGAGTGCTTCACGGAGAGCTCCATCTAGGAGTGAATAAGGTCGCGGAATCCATGACTGTGGATCGTGAAGAAACTTCGCGAAAATGTTGTACGCATAGGTCGAGGCACGGATGAAGGCAGAGGAGTGGGGTTTCCAGTCCAAGGGTACTTTTCTTGGACCAGGCTTGGACAATGTGCCCTTTGGACTTGGCCGGCCTTGGTTTTCTTTTCTGGTCACGGGCTGCGAATCCTGTCTTTGATGTCCCAGAAGTAAGAGTGGATGCTGCTGTGAAGCGTGTTCAGTTGTGGAAACCTGACCACCGCTTGTTTCCCCAATAAGGGAAAAGCACCGGGTGCGCTTCAAGGTGATCTTACCCATCCCATGAGCACTGATCCATGGAGACAGATTTAGTGAACCAATGGAGGAGGTTTTCCCTGATGGACAAAGAGAAGGTGGCAATCGAGACCCAGAGAAACTAAGATTCACTCTTGAAAAAACTAATGTATCTGTTGGTGGGTGAAAATTTCATTGAAAATATCTCAGTAAACCAGGGGGCCCTCAAAAAAACCCTCCAGAATCTTTGGAAACTAGAAGCTGGAGTAGCGATTCGGGAAGCGGGGAACAATCACATTGCTTTTGAGTTCTTCAATAAGGGATATAGAGATAAAATCCTATGAGGTAGACCACGGTCCTTCGATAATCAACTCCTCCTCATGGAATAATACACAGGGGGGACAATAGCCAACACATTAATCTCACCCAGTCCCACTTCTGGATACGTATCAAAGGAATCCCATTTCACGCATTAACAGAACGAGTTATGAGAGAAATTGGGGACTGTATTGGCCAATTCCTTGATTGGGACCACTCAGACCCTATCCAATGGGGGCCCAAGGTTTGAATTAAGGCCGTAATATAATTTTTAGAGCCGCTGATGAGGGGAATGTTTTTTAAGTTAGATGGTGCCAACACTTGGATATCATTTGAGTCTGAGAAACTCACAGTCTTCTATTTCTTCTGTGGACGCCTCGACCATTTGGAAAGAGCATGTGTCTCAAAGCAAAGGAATGATTCCAGTAATCTCATCCTTCAATATGGCCCATGGCTCTGAGCCAAATCGACCAGATATGCCTTCATCCCTGAGATGGAGAAAAAACATGACCGTGACCGCCTCATATTGGCCCATACCAGGTGGGTGGAAATGGTACATGAAAAAGTCATTATGCTTGGACACCAGAATTCTCTAAAGGGGTACCAACCACTCAGAGGAAAACTGGCATACATCCTAACCCCCTGAAAGGAACTAGCTCAACATTTATAGATCCAGTGAAGACACCAAAAGACCCACTAGAAAGAAGCCTAAAGCCAAAACCGATGCACATTGAACCACCTGATTCCGATCCCAATCCAGAAATAACCAAGTCAGACATCCTACCACAGGGTGAATACAGGATGACTGAAACTCCACTACCAGGACCAATCACCCATCGAACCTAGAAAAGGGTGCAAGATGAGGTAAGTGATGGTAAACTGGAGGACCCTAAACCTGGGGATATGAAAAGATGAATTGAAACATTTCAGTCAATGGGGAACTCCCCAAAAAGAGGGAAAACGACAGGTGAAAAAACAAGTTATGAGAACTCAAAGGTGGAGGCTGGTGAGACCTAGCCCCACCTAGATCAATGATTTTCTTATGTTGGAACTATCGTGGGCTTGGAAACCCACGAATGGTTTTCATGCTCTAGCCCAATTGTGCCCAATGTTGCCCCGATATGGTTTTCCTATCCGAAACCATACTAGAAAACAAGGACACCACTAACATTGCTCTGAAATGCGGCTTCCAAGGCTGTCTCCTAGTCTACAAACAAGGACACTCTGGGGGAATCTATCTCCTATGGAAGGATCATTTCGACGTCAAGATATTGTCCTTATCCTCGCACCATGTGGCTGTGACTATTCAGGCGGACCACACCCCACCATGGACCTTTGTGGGATTCTATGGCTGGTCATCTCATAATGAGAAGGGGAAATCTTGGGATCTTCTCTGCAAGCTTCATCACGAGATTCCAAGACCTATTCTCTTCGGAGGGGACTTCAATAAGATGATGTTCCATAGGAAAAAAAGAGGCAGAAATGGCCAACACTCAACATCGATGTCAAATTTTAAGGACGCGATCACTAGGGCGGACCTGGTCGATTTGGGATACGCGGGTAATCCCTTCACCTGGTTCCAAGGTAATATGGATGGAACACACATCGCCGAGAGTCTTGAAAGATTTCTAGGCTCAACAGATTGGATAAATATCTTCACCATGTTCCAAATTGACCACATGACACTCAACTGTTTAGACCACTGCCCAATTTTCATTGACTTCACTCAAGGTGAACGCAACAAACAACCCAACAGACTCTTCAGATTTGAAAGCTTATGGTTAGACGACTGGGAATGTGAAGATGTTGTCCGATCAAGATGGAACAGTACTCATGAAGATGTTGGACTCAATCTCTAACAGGTCGCATCCGATCTGAGATCTTGGAGCAATAAGAAATTCCGCCATCTCGAGAGGCACTATGGTTTCCTTGAAAAAAAAAATAGCACAACCTACTCAAGAAACCTCCATCCAATTGCAATCTTTCTATGATTGGTGCCACTCAAAGAGATCTAGATGCGACCCTGCATGTTAAGGAAAGATTCTACGCTATGCAGGCACGGGATACCCACATTACATAAGGGGACACCAATACTAGGTATTTTCACTAGAAATCATCAGTTAGGCGCCAGAAAAATTTTATCAATTGCATCTCACAACCAGATGGGAGCAAAGTCTCTGAAACTAGTGTAATTCACGAAACATTGACATACTACTTCCAGAACCTCTTCACTACAGGAAATTTTATCATTTATGCTAAAGTGAAAGAATGTATCAAACCAGGGATCACTGATGAGATCAATCAGCAGCTTACCCAATATGTGAGGGATGACGAGATATGCCTAGCTCTGAAACATATTCACCCCACTAAGGCCTCATGACCGGACGAGTTCCATGCCCTATTTTTTAAAGCAATACTGTCACATCATCGATCCCGACATCTGAAAAATGATCAAGAATATCTAGGTCGGGAGAACAAGCATTTCCACCATCAATGAAACTGTCCTCATCCTCATTAAAAAAATTAAGAAACCTCGGGCGGTCCCTGACTTTAGGCCTATCAACCTCTACAATGTCTCTTACAAGATCTTATCAAAGATCCTTGTTAATCGGCTACGACCGTGGTTATATGATATTATATTAGAAAACCGGAGCACCTACATGGCCAAGAGACTGATCACTGATAATGAAATTGTGGCTCATGAAGTATTTCACTCTATGAAAACACACTCCACCGCGAAAATAGAAACCATGGCCTGGAAACTAGATATGACCAAGGACTACGATAAAGTGGAATGGAATTTCCTCAAATTCGTGATGCTAAAAATGGTTTTCTACACTAAATGGACAGATATAGTCATGCAATTCATCTTGACCGTCTCCTTCATAATCTGGGTCAATGGGGAGATCACTCGAGGATTCGTTCCATCCTGAAGCCTACGCTTGGGAGATCCCCTCTCCCCTTTCCTCTTCATCCTGGTGGCTGATATTTTTTCTAACCTTATTTCCAGGGCTACATCCGCTAATGCTATTCATGGGGAAAAGGTCTGCCATGTAAGTCCACCAATGTCACATATCTTTTTCACCGACGACTGCCTCCTTTTCTCTAGAGAAACTATTAATAAATTCCAGGTGATTAGCCAAGAAATCCACCATTACGAGAGGGTGTCTGGCAAGTCAATAAATCACAGAAAATCAGAAATCTACTTCAGTTCAGGGGTACCTCTTTCCAAGAGTGATGAACTCTACGCATCATCATGCATACATATGGTTGAAAAACACCAGAAGTATCACAGGATACCCACGGTGATTGGCTGGTCCAAAAAATAAATATTCCCATCTCTAGTGGACAGGATTGAGAAGAAAATTCAAGGCTGGACCGCAAAAAGAATCTCAAAAGCAGGCAAAGAGACCCTCATTAAAGCTGTCATCCAGTTTAACCCCAGCTATTTTACGTCCCTATTTAATCTCCCGGCGGCCATCATCAACCTGATCCATACATGTACTGCCAACTTCTGGGGGGAAAATGATGGAAGGAATAGACCCCACTGGATGGCCTGGGAGAAACTATGCATACCCAAGTCGGAGGGAGGGATGGGATTCGAAAATCTTCTTCTCTTAAATGATGCACTGTTGGCCAAGCAAGGATGTAGACTTATTAATCGTCCATCATCTCTATGTGCGCATGTACTACGAGCTATGCATTGTCCCCACACGGACTTCCATGTTTCCTCTCTTGCCCCTTGTCCTAGCTTCCTTTGGAAAAGCATTTGGGGGGCCCAAAAGCTCTTGAGAAAAGGACTGGGCTGGAGGATAGGGGATGACTCATCTATCAACATCTAGACCGATCCCTGGATGATCAATACAGAAGGTATGCATGCTACATCTCATGCCCAACCAGGATCTGACGACGCCACTGTCAAATACCTCCTTTCCGACCAAGGGACGAGGTGGTGTTTGGATAATATTCATGAATGGTTTAACGAAAGAGACCAAAGAATTATCCTAAGCATCCCCTGGGTCCCAGATGCATGCCCCGACCATCTCTTTTGGAGCAATGAGATGTCGGGCGACTACACAGTGAGATCCGGATAAAGACTTACTCTTGGAAACCACCCAGTCGTCTGAAATGAGGGACCATGGAAATTTCTTTGGAATCTCAACATCCCCCAAAAAATACGCCACTTTTGGTGGAATGTGTGCATGGGAACCCTCCCTACCATGAGCCTTCTTGTTTACCGACATATGTTTAGTGTCGTTTTCTTCCCTTTCTGCCCGAATATCCCAAAAACCTCTTCGCACGCCATCATTCACTGCCCAGGAGCTAGGGAAATTTGGAATAAATGGGGCCCGGCTCCAGATGAATCACTGGCCATGGCCTCTGACCTCCCCTCTCTCCTGATGCACTGGTGCTCCTCTCTCTCATCAGCTAAGGCAGGTTCACTCTACACCCTGGCCTGGATCATCTGGGTCTAGCATAACGATCCTGTTTTCCAACACGTACATAGACCTCCCAAATTCTGGATTGAACGGGCCACTTCATAGATTTAGGGCTTGAAGCACCACAATGGATATCATATGCCAGATGTTACCCCCTCCTGTCACTCTCATTGGAACCCCCCAATGTAAGGGATTCTTAAGATCAACATGGATGCGTCTCTCCCTAAGGATGGACTTGTGTCCCTCGGCCTCCTAGCCCATAATCATATGGGGAAAATCAATGCTGCAAAATATGAATCACATCATGACTTTTGGGAACATGTAGTAGCTGAGGCTAATGCCATCCTGGAAGTTATGATGCTGGCTTTGGAATGTGGATGGGTTGATATCAGCATTGAGTTTGACTGCCTCACCGTGATCGATTCAATTAACCACAACAACGGTGGAATATAGTCATTTGGCCTAATTATTAGGATAATTCTCTCACTCCAACAAAGATTTTCATTCTGTACCTTCTACTTTACCAAAAGGGAAGGAAATAATGCGGCCCATCAGTTGGTGGCACCAGGCCCCTTCGATGCCAACCAGCTCTGGCTGGACAATTTCCCTTCGTGGCTTTGCATATGTACGTCTACTGATCTTCGTCATTAATGATATCTGTATTTTCTAAAAAAAACTCATATTCCTTCTTAACTTACCATTCGTTGGAAAATGATAACGCCGCTCCTGCGCACGTGTGTATTACCACCCCCATGAAGCGATGTGATTAGTTTTTCAAAATCCTTTTATATGAATTATTATAAAATTGTATATAAATATTAAATACGATACTTATTAAATTTTTAATATTCTATAGATGATAAATCCATGAACAAATTCCAAGTATCATAACTTCCAAACTAAAACATACATGAATAACGAAGCGGTTAACATCTTAAATGATGGTGATAATAAAAGATTTTTAAATAACAAGTTTTAATATTTTATAAGTAAATCATATATGGTATTATTATAAGTATGAATATGGTTTTGTTATAAAATTATAATAAATTTAAATTTAATATATAAAAATTTAAAATCACTTACAAAGTAAGTTAGACCTCAGGTAAGTGTTTCATCTCACTTTTGTTTATATAAGACATATTCCAGATCCAATACTTGCTTCTTTCTTGTGGTGTATATAATTTCCTTTGGATATGTTATATAACATATCTATTTATATACATGGTATTAAAAGTTTTATTTTATGTTATTTATTTCATGGGGGTTATGATTCAAAAGAAATAATAATGGTAAGAGTATTAGGTTGCAATATTACTTATTGTTGGGATTGTTTATACTTAGATTTTACATTGGAATTATATGATCTATGTCTCATGAATAGTTTTTTTCTTATCACCAATATATTTCTATAAATCAAATTTTTTTCTTTAACTTTCCTCACTAAGTACTCCAATTTCTAAAAAAAATGTTCTAAAGGAAAACCGACGTTATTTCTCTCTTCTATCTAGAATCATTTTCTTCCATGTCCATATTTTATATAAAATGTTTTAAAGAATGTTTCTAATTTTATCCAATAAATAATTAAATTTATTTTCTCTATATTTTACTTTATATAAAAAGGTTTAAAAATAATATCATTTTCATTTTCTAAATGAGGTACTTTATCAAAGGTGTGAATGGAATCCTTGTTTTAATGCATACCACACAAACAGATTTTCCCGCCATCATGACTACTCTTTAATTTGAATTATTATTTACATGTTTACATGTCTATTTAGAAATAAAATATTTTTAGAAATATTCTAGATTTTTTAAATTAATTTATTTTTAAATGAAAAGGGTATTTTCCTCAAGAAATATTCTAGTGATTTTTTAAAGGCATTTTATTCTATAACAACATCCTTTGATGTTTTTTATTTATTAGGGATATGATCCAATGTTATCATCTTTATTATTTCTGTGGATGGTTATTTTATATGATGATGAAATCATGATGAAACCCATTTTTTTGTACGAGTAAATCTATGATGAAATGATAAATGTTTTCAAGATCTTGTGAAATACATATAAATAGACTATGATTATGTGATGTTTGGGTCTGTTAAATCCATTCAATGAATTGGGAATGTTTAATGTTTATGAGTTTAGAGGGTACACATAAGGTTATCCCAATCCCTAATGATGTTGCATGAGAGAGGTTATCCCATGCCCATATAGGGTACTTGGGTGGATGGCCCAAGGCCAACATGTGATGAGTGTCTTGTTAGATAGCCTTTATATATGATTTCAATGATTAGGAGTATCCCACAAATTTTCTATAACTATCTTATGACATTTTCCTATTCAAACGATTTGTTCTCATGGATCATTCACTTTGATTATTATATGATTCATATCTTATAAAAATCCACAACTTATTCCATGATCATGATATATTAATTTATTTGTATTATTTTGATATTTTAAAATAATATTCAAATAACATGATTCTCATTTTATGATTATATATAATCATTGACTGATATCTCTCATGATTACCATTATTGGGAACCTAATCTCACCCTTTCGTATATTTCATTTCCCTCGGTGATGAGGAAAGGTTTTTAGTAGGGTATAACTTTTAAGTGTACTATGTGAGGAAAATTTTGGGGGATATAAGGAATATCTTTCACAAAATAAGAAGATTATGAATTTAGTATTTAAATACACCAAACCTTTACAGTTCTAGGGTGTGTATTGCTATGAGATGTATTAAATATTCATCTAAGATGATATAATATTTCGTGAATAGTTTTTTTCTTATCACCTATATATTTCTATAAATCAACTTTTTTTCTTTAACTTTCCTCTCTAAGTACACCAATTTCTAAAAAAATGTTCTAAAGGAAAACCGACGTTATTTCTCTCTTCTATCTAGAATCATTTTCTTCCATGTCCATATTTTATATAAAATGTTTTAAAGAATGTTTCTAATTTTATCCAATAAATAATTAAATTTATTTTCTCTATATTTTACTTTATATAAAAAGGTTTAAAAATAATATCATTTTCATTTTCTATATGAGGTACTTTTTATCAAAGGTGTGAATGGAATCCTTGTTTTAATGCATACCACACAAACAGATTTTCCCGCTATCATGACTACTCTTTAATTTGAATTATTATTTACATGTTTACATGTCTATTTAGAAATAAAATATTTTTATAAATATTCTAGATTTTTTAAATTAATTTATTTTTAAATGAAAAGGGTATTTTCCTCAAGAAATATTCTAGTGATTTTTTAAAGGCATTTTATTCTATAACAACATCCTTTGATGTTTTTTATTTATTAGGGATATGATCCAATGTTATCATCTTTATTCTTTCTGTGGATGGTTATTTTATATGATGATGAAATCATGATGAAACCCATTTTTTTGTACGAGTAAATCTATGATGAAATGATAAATGTTTTCAAGATCTTGTGAAATACATATAAATAGACTATGATTATGTGATGTTTGGGTCTGTTAAATCCATTCAATGAATTGGGTAATGTTTAATGTTTATGAGTTTAGAGGGTACACATAAGGTTATCCCAATCCCTAATGATGTTTCATGAGAGAGGTTATCCCATGCCCATAGAGGGTACTTGGGTGGATGGCCCAAGGCCAACATGTGATGAGTGTCTTGGTAGATAGCCTTTATATATGATTTCAATGATTAGGATTATCCCACAAATTTTCTATAACTATCTTATGACGTTTTCCTATTCAAACGATTTGTTCTCATGGATCATTCACTTTGATTATTATATGATTCATATCTTATAAAAATCCACAACTTATTCCATGATCATGATATATTAATTTATTTGTATTATTTTGAAATTTTAAAATAATATTCAAATAACATGATTCTCATTTTATGATTATATATAATCATTGACTGATATCTCTCATGATTACCATTATTGGGAACCTAATCTCACCCTTTCGTATATTTCATTTCCCTAGGTGACGAGGAAAGGTTTTTAGTAGGGTATAACTTTTAAGTGTACTATGTGAGGATAATTTTGGGGGATATAAGGAATATCTTTCACAAAATAAGAAGATTATGAATTTAGTATTTAAATACACCAAACCTTTACAGTTCTAGGGTGTGTATTGCTATGATATGTATTAAATATTCATCTAAGATGATATAATATTTATGTATGTAATGTTCGGGTCATCTCAAAGACTACCTCACTCCCTTTCTTGATGTACATGGAATATCACAACTCATAGAATTCATCTTGACCTCCTTGATTGCATAGGAAGGGACCTTCCTGGAACTGTTAACCAAAAACAAACCCTTATAACTAACCTCAACATGGTCTCTCACCTATTCCCGTGACCCCAACTAAAAATTCACGACATATTACTGAATCTTGGACTCATGGAAGACTCGAAAAACTATTATCACTCTTTTAAATCTAAAATTAAGCACAAGAACCAACTAATCAAGTCCCAGATACAAGTCATAAAGATTCAAAAACTATCACAACCCTTAAAAACCTCCTAAAACTCTTTATTTAGATCACACATCTACTTCTCAGAAAAAAATCCTTCTTGAGTAACTGAAGGAATTCCTCCAAAGACAATTACTCTAGGTTACCACACTTTATCAAACACTATCACTGAGCCTCTTTCCAAAACAAACCAACATCCAATTAAAATCAGAACTGATCCTATGATTTTACCAACCCAAAAGAAACCTCAACTTCCTCTATCCAATCCTCAACATCATGGTTGGATGATCTAATAAAGGACTTCAACACTCATTTCCTCCATAATCTCAATAAGGTTCTATTCCAAGATTAATAATTATCCCCATACCTAGTATGACAAGGGTTTTTACTGATATAACTTTAGATTAAAAACAATAATGTCTTATTAACCCACACAAACCACATCAATAATTAAAAAATACAACAACATTTATAGGAATAATGGAAGCATAAAATTTATGGAAACCCTTCCATTGCACTAGGATTTTATCTTATTTGGGAAGTCATAACATTCCCACAAAGTTTTAAATTTTTTCTAAAATAATGGGTCCTATAAGAGGAGGTTTTTCCCTCTATTTATACACTTATAGTCACAATATAAATTACCAACACAAAAAAACCACATCAACCCCACAAAAACCACCGAAGAATCTTTTTTACACATAACCATCCATCTATCACTACTATAATAGTAGATCATAACGTCTCGTGACTCCAAGGAAACCATTCAAAACCTCACCACCCAACACATCCCAAACTATCAGCCTAATAATAAATTATGAAAACACACAAATCAAGGAGACCCATCCACCACATCAAGATACTATCTACATTAGGCATCCCTGACTCACCCATATAGTTTTAAAAGGTGTCATGAATTTAACATGTCTTGATGTGGGAAAAAGTTTCCCTCTATACATATTCGTGAATCCATAACACAAGTCACCATACTAAGATCAATCATAACCAACCTCATCAAATGGATAACAATCAAGCACACTCATCACTTCTTTCATAATGATTTATGTGTGGAAAGAAAGATCATTTTAATTAATTATAATATTTTTGAAACAAAATATTCTATTACCAAATTTATGTTATCAACCTTTTTTTGGAGGTGGGTGATTCCATCAATAAAAATACTATAGAATAAGAAATCCAAATAAGGATATATTTTCATGACAATAAGAGACATCATCTCACTAATCACACCATTTCCTTGTCAAGAGGCATAAAGGTGAATGGATTAGGATTCATTATGGGGTATCTCATTTGTAAAAATATTTTATAACATCAGTTTTATAATTTGTGAAAATGGATTTTAAGCAAGGAATGCCTATATGTCAATGTAACAATCAAAAAAAAAACTAAATCACAAAAAACACCCATAATTTTTAATTCATTTTTAGGGGAATCATTATGACTTTCATTTAAATAACTCTAACATGTGGATAAAGGTATTAATAATATAGGAATGTATATAGTATCTTGGAAGTAATACCATGACCACCACTAATATTTACTTATCATATTAGAGGAACTTGGTAGGGAATCCATGGATTTGGGCTATTTGGGACAATTTTAACTACTGGGTTGTAGTCTTGTAATTGTGATTTCTATTTTGGGTAAGGGGTATTAATAATTGGGGAATTTTCTATGAATTAAAATTTAGTTAATTTATATATTGAAGGCTATAATAATAGACTCTATATAGAGATACCTTCATTGAGAGAGAGAGAGGATGGATACTTGTAACCATCATGTCACTACCACAATGATAATTTCTTATGATTAATGAAATATTATTATGAAACTCAATCACACTCTATCAGAATATGTTGTTTTATTGGATAGTAATAATGGAAGTCAAATAAATAATAATGTTATGAGTTTGATACTTCACAGGAAGAAGTTTAAAAATATATTAAATATACACATTTCAAATATGAATCAAAATATGAAAAAATAATGTTACAATTTTATAAGAAAATGTTTACATTTAAGAGAGAAAATTTTATCACATCCAATTTTTTTTTGTGAAAAAAGGAGTTTATAAAAATTCTCAAAAATGAAAAGTTCATCAAGGTATGCATTCTGAAGACATTTTTTCCTACATGGATACTATTTTTGTTCCAATGGAAATGGTTATGTTAAAGTGAGATGTTGGTTTAAAGGAACACAAAACCAAAATTTAATAAGGATTATAATGAGATGGTTGAGTGTGAGACATCTCACTCAAAGATATGAATTCCATAAGAATATTGAAAATCCAAAAGTGTAAACTAAAAAAAAAATTTAGTTACTGAATGAAGTTTGTAGAATGTGTGGCCAAACTAGTAAATTTTATAAATAATTCATTAGAATATTTATATATAATTAAATTTGAGTATACATAAGATCACTCAAAGTGTTTACAGGTAGAAAAAATGAATGAATATTCAAATGATGAAGAAGTTACATTTAAGGCTTCTAGGAAGAAGTTTACATGGATTTTGTAGAGTGGGTGTTCATCCCACATGAAATGATATTTAAGTATGTTGAAATAATTAAGGAAAAACAATAGTGACATATTGAATTTTGTTAATGATAAGTCACTCAAGATCAGACTTGTTGGTGGTGGTAAAACTGGGGACACGAAGAGAAAATCCAAGAATGCATTTTTTGTTGAAGGACCAAATTACACTATACTCAATGGATCTCAACTTTTTGATTAATGTGATGAAGTTATATTTAAGAAGGAAGAGTTCCTGTTGACGAGGATGAAATATGATCATGTTCCAACCAAAGGATGAAAATAAAGTGGTAATATGTTTCATGTTGGTAAAAGAAAAAACTCATTTTTGTTATGATTGGAGAATAATCCAATGAATAATAGATTTCTTGACCTCAATGGTCCTTATATGGTTATTGGTGATGATACTGAAGTGAAGGAAAATTCAATTTATGCATGTGGAAAACATATATAAGCTCATGAATGTGTATAAGTTGAGATTGAACTTCTTGGGTAGCAATAATATTTTTTAAATGATAAAATATTCAACTTAAGAAAAGGTTCAAAGTGGTAAAAAAACCTATCCTAGTTCATATTATTGTTTTGGAACCGAAAAAAGATAAAAATAATCATGATTATGATGGTGTACATGTTGTGACATTGAGTGTGATAAGGATATCAACTCATATTTACTTAATGTATTAAGAAGAATTGATGACTGAAGTTTTTTTGAAAATAAAAGTGACTCCTATAAAGGAGTTTGTAGAGGTTGTTACTACAAGACAGTATGTGGAAGATGGATTGAATGTGAAGAGTTTGATGGTAGATGTTTAACCTTTATCACTTCAATATTGGTGCATGTATGTTCATCTCATTCCATTGGTATTTGTATTATTTATTTCGAAGGGAATTATAATAACATAAATCCAAAGGATATGTTTTCTCATTAAGGGAGAGAATGTATCTAGGATGAGAAAATCTAAGAGGGAAGTTATTAATTTTGCAAGATTTTGTTGAATTTTTTTTGTGTTTGTTATGAATATTTTTAGGAATGATATCATAAATGCATAGAGAGAATTTTTTTTAATGTTAAGTTTTTTAGAAAATTAATCTTCTTGATTTTATTTCAATAGTTTTTGTGAGAAATTGGTTTTAGAGAAGATACTTTGTAGCATCCTTCCGCAAAATCCACTAAGAGGTGCCTCAAGATGGTTGACCACATGACCTCAAGCGTGCCTCCTTAAACACTAGAGGCTGCTGACTAGTAGTGATGGTCTATGGAGTGTCTATGGAGAGACTATTCCCTCATTTATTAGAGTTTAATACAATGGTATGTAATAATGGAAGAAGTAGAAATAAGAATAATGAAGCCGATATGGAATAATAATAAACATCCATGATAAATAAATAGGCGAAAGTTGGATAATGAGTATATATATAAAATAATGATTATGTCATGTAACTATGAAAATGAGTACATAGGGGAATAGGGGATACATGAATATACCACATGCTATTCAAAATACCAAAAAGACCAGAATATTTTACTACTATCATCATGAGAATAGGCTTAGTCCTTTGCTTTTGTACTCCATCCCAGGAATTAGAATCAAACATCAGAATGTATAAGATTCTCTTTATCTATACCTATAATGATAAAGTCTATTTGAGTACTCATGGTAGCCTAATCAGGGTGTGAGATATACTCAGTAGGCCACCACTAATGTTTTCTAGATCAATCCAGTCATTCATACCAAATGATTAGTGTTACATTAATAATAAATGCAACGAAAAGAATAAATAAGATGCATCATATTGGATTCCTCTGGGAAACCCATCCAACTCTACCTTATTTAGCCTAATATATAGGTATTTGAATTGGTGTAACATGCACATGTATTTAATATGGTGAATGGATCATAATAAATGAAGCATAAACAACTAAACATATCCAAGCATGTGATTTGGATTCATGGGATTATCTTAGGAAAATCCAGTTACACATTCATATTATTTAATTAAAGTTCAATCTTTAGAATTTAAGCAGATATACTCATATACTATCCAAGGTGTTTTAGAAGGGATCCCAAGTATCACTCTATGGGAAATATATATATATATATATATATATCCAATGTTGTGGGAGTCCATCCAAGATGACCCATTTATGATATCCCAAGTATCAATCCTAACGTGGTGTATAGATAATGAGAAAAAACCTATGAGTTTATCCCTGGTGTCTCAAATAGGGTTCCGAGTCTCAATCAGGGCATGATACAACCATCCTACCACCGAGCCCATCTATAGGGTCTCCACTAGGGAACCAATATCACTCTTATAGAGTTAAATGAAAACACACGATGATTCCATCATAGGAATAGCTATTATCTCCCTTAATGTACTTACAATCATTTATCCAAACTAACTATAAAGAATGATGACCCTTGTGTCTCCCTTGAAATAAGGTTAGTGTATGATTTTACTATCAATATCATACCATTTAGTAAGGTAAGAAAATTAATAAATGAAAAATAAATTAACCATTACATGTGGTTAAAGTAAATCAACTATATAATAGGGCATAAGGAATAAGAGGAGGGCCTAATACCTCCTTTAAACATTTTAGATTAATTATATTTATCCCACGAGAATACACATACCTAAAGTGTGTATTAAAAAATTGGAACAATGTGGATTTATGGTTCTTGAAGGAAGGAACACCCATTAGGGATGTCTAAGATAAGGTGATCAAACAATGGGTTGATTCACTACTATTTAAGGTTATAATAATCATAAAAAATTATTAAATTAAATTAATTAATTAATTTGAAGGCATTTCTGGAAAGTTCTGGTGCACAGAACAACAATGCACAATATATAAATTGAAAAAAATTAGGGAAATAAGCTAGACCACCTACCTTAGGTTCATATTTCTCTCCTCATCCAGTGTCAACCCTTTTATTGTGCTAGAATGAGAGGCATCAGAAGAATTATCATATGCCCTGAAAATGGGGCATAATAGATCACACAAAAATGGTGAAAAAGATGAGAATAGAAACAAAAATAAAGATAGAGTATTATAGAACATACATATAGCTATCCAACACTTTTTATGGTAGTCCATTCGGAGTTCAGATGAGGGCGTAACCTTGATTCCTAGGATAGGAAAAGGGAGAGATCATAGGAGAAGGGAGAAGGATCATGTCCGTTAGAAATGAGAAAATAAGGATGGGGTGTGGTATTAATTCATTTAAGAGAAAAAATATAAAATATACTTCCAACACTAGGTTTAATGGTTTTTACACTTGGTTTCCAAACTATGCGCCAATTTTGAACCAATTTCTGCTTAAGGAGGGACCCTTCTTGAGCTAGGCATATGGTTTGGCTGACCATACTCAATCCATGCATAATAAACAAGAAATGGTATCAAAAAACACAAACAACCATGAATCCTGACCCACATGGTTGTATAAAACCCATGCAGCCTCCCGTATGAACTGGGTGACCCACAAAGCTGAGTCTCATGGTTAGAACTAACCATATGCTAACTATGTGGCTTTGTTTTCCTCCTTAAATTTTAGATCTCTAGGCTCCAAAAGATTCATATACTCTCTTGGACCACATGTTAGAAATTTTAGAAACTTATCATCACAAAAAAGGATTTTAACAGTAACTCAAATGTTTGTACCTCTTCAAAAATCTAGAAAATTACAACCTCCACTCTTTAAAAAAAATAATCCATGAGTTTCCCTTCCAAGGGTTGTAATTCATCTTCTAAGAAACTTTCCTACCACTACACATGTACATTGGCCTCCCACTCCAAGGTCTCTCTTAAAAACTGTCATTATAATATAGCACCCATACCATTGGAACTGGTCTTCTTCATAGATCATTCATGCTACAATCAATGATACATATTAGATTCTTCTTAAAGTACATATCTTACTCTATCTCAATGTCCTCAGGGTCGAGAAAATGAGATGAGTCATAATGATACTAGTGAAGATGTAACAAGTGGAAGACATCATGCATAGAACAATACCTATGAGGTAGATTAAACTGATAGACTATCAACCTGAATCTCTCTATGTTCTAAAAAGTCCGAACATAAAACAATGATAACTTCCCTATATTTATATCAATCTATGAACCAATCTAGTAAATACTCATAGAAAGACCTAATGTCCTACCTCAAACTCTTGAGGTCGAAGTAAACGATTGGTATAAGATTTCTTCCTAGGATAAGCTGTATCCATATGATTTTAAATTAACTTTACTTACTCTAATGCCTCCTTAAGGAGATTAGGAACTAGTAGTGCTACCTCACCTACCTCTAACCAGCACATAGGTGAACGAAACAACCTATCTTAAAAGGCCTAATATAGGTCCATCTAAATAATTTCATGAATTATTTTATTTTATGAAATATCAATGAGAGGTGTATATCTCTACAAAGAACCTCTAACATCATGGAAAAAAAATCCCAAAACCTGTCCTCTAACACCTCTGTCATCCATTCGGACTGCCTGTCGATCTGAGGGTGATATGCTATAATCAAGAGCACTTGTGAACCTAGTTTCTTCTGTATCCTCTACCAAAAAAATTATGTAATATGGGTGTCTCATCCAGTATGATAGAATGGGGAACTACATAAAGGCACACTGTCTCTTGGATATAAAGACTCCCAAGATCATCAATTGCGAAAGTCTCCCAGATCAGCAGGAAGTGTGAAACCTTGGTCAACCTATCAACGATCAACCATAATACATCACTACCTCAAGGGAATATTGGAAATCCCATCACGAATTCTATAGTTATGTTGTTCTATTTCCACATAGAAATGGGTAGATACTTTAGAAGTCTAGCTGGTTACTAGTGTCAAGCCTTTACCTTCTAACAATTCTATCCCCTATTGATAAGACCTACAATCTATCTCTTCATACAAGGCCACCAATACTAAAGATGTACATATCGATACATATTGGTAAGCCTAGGACGAACTTCCCTGATAGAGGCTTGAGGTTCATGCATCAACCCTTCCAATATATTAGAAGGAACATATACTCTTCCACAAAAGAGTAGGATCTAATTCTCATCAACAACCAAACTAGGAGGCGGGCTCTTACTTGAGACACTCTCCCTCAGTACAATTACCTTAGGATATAATTGTTGTCTCATCTTCACCAACCCTAGAAGAGTGGATGTCACTACTAGAGTTTCTAAAACTGGCATCTTGTGATGTTCCTGAACCTCCATGTGGATCTACGAAAATAGTACCATCAACTTCCACTCACTGTTGGCCTCCCAGATGACATGTTTCTGAGTCTTTCATCTCAAGGAATCGAAAACCACGTTACAATTTCTTGGTGTATAAGCAATGAAGGAATTCCACACAGCTGTGCTACCTCAGATTTATGTCTCACTGTGTAGAGATAAATTTGAGAATTTTTTGACCCATGTAAACAAAAAACAACTCACCCAACAAATAATGCCACCAATATCATAACACATGCACCAAGTATTATATCATGATATCATGTGTAGGGTTATTCTATTGATGAGGTCTCAGATGGAGGGACCCATAAATTACAACCCTAACAACCAGTATTAGAACTACTCCTAACTCAATACCTCAAGCATAAAAATAAACAATATAACTTCTTCCCAACTCTAGAAGAGCCATGATTAGTGATGAAGTTATTATCACCTTAAAATCTTGAAATAATGTCTCATAAGATTCAGATATGATGAAATTCACCCCTTCTTAGCCAGTCCTATAAGAGGTGCTGCTAAGTGTGATAAATCCGGAATGAATCAACTATAATATCCATCTATCCCCATGAAACTATGTATTTCAGACACATTCTTGGTATTCCTCTAGGAAACTACTACGCTCACCTTCTCTAGGTCAATAGATATTCCTTCTTATAAAATGATATGACCCAAGAAGTGAACCTTATTGACCCAAAAGTGGGATTTTCTAATCTTAACATATAGATGGGGATCTCTTAGTGTATTCATGACAATATTAAGATGGTTGGCATAGTAATTTCTGGTGTGATAATACACCAAGATGTCTTCAATAAAGACTACCACAAATGAATCTATGTATGGGTGGGAAACCCAATTTATCTAATCCATAAAGACTTCTGATGCATTCATAAGTCCAAAATACATAAATAAATATTTTTACAAGCTATAACTATTCCAAAATGTTGTATGTAGTATATAAAATGGTCTCAAATACGTCATATGGTAGACCAACCTCAAATTGAACTTAGAGAAAACTATCACACCTCAGCGCTGGTTGAAGAGGTCATCTATATGAGGAAGTGGATACCAGTTCATCATTGCATTCTATTTCAACTAATGGTAATCAATGATAAAATGTATGGTACCATATGAATTCTTATAGAAAAGGACTAGTGAACCCCAAGGAGAAGTTCTAGGTCATATAAAACTTTTTTACTCTAAATCTTCAATCTACTTCTCGAGTTCCTTGAGCTTGGTAGGTTCCATCATATAATGAGGAATGGACACTAGTGACACACCTAGAATTTTCTTGATGGTGAAATCTATTGGACTACTCATGTATTAATCATGTTTTAATGATCAAAAATACTATTTAGTATCTAAACCATGTTAACTCTATGTAATCCATCTCACATCAAATGTACAGTAGCTTAGTAAAAGATATCGAAAGCTCCTAAGTGATATACACTCAGTTGGGATACTATATACTATCTTTTGATTCACTTTATAATGATTTCTCTGACAAATGATTAAGTTTAATTCATTTCATTAATATCACTTCTTAAGTCTGAATACATATATTTTCCTAAGTTTGAGACACCATGACCATGAGACACCGTGACCATAAGACACCATGACCATGAGACACTGTGACCATGAGACACCGTGAAGTAGACACCGTGAACAAGACACTGTGAAGCAGACACCATGAAGCAGACACCATGAACTAGACACCGTGAAGTAGTCACCATGAACAAGACACTGTGACATCCAGACACCATGACATCCAGACACAGTGACATACATACACAGTGACATCCAGACACCGTGACCCCAAGACACCGTGACCAATCTAGACACCTTGTGAAGGAGACACCATTTCCATGACATACAGTGACACCGTTTCCTAATATGTTTTTTTGACTTTTGTTTTGATCTCTAATGATCATATTTGAAGATTTTAATGCACTGACAAAATTAATGTTTCTTTTGTAGACATGTACTTGATAGTACGAGGTATGAGGTGAAAAATATATGCAACCTGTCAGGTCAAACACATTCACTCCAAGATAAAAGAGTAATGAGGCCCAGAAAAAAGAGAGAGGATATATGCGAGAGCAGTTGCACGATACTGAAAAAGAAAAAAAGATGGTGAGTGTGAGCATGGAAATATAATACACTTTGAGAATTTTCTCATGCAACTCGACTCTTCTAAATAACACACGAAGCATACTATAATCCTTGAATCCCGAGAACATATTCACACTGTAAAACACCATGAAGGACCCAAACTGGATCTGGCTGACTTTTGACACTCTATTTTCCATATAAGTACTTGAGTTCTACATCTTCCTTATCTCATAAGTGTAGAGAAGAAAAGACTAACACTTAGAGCACTTCTAAACCTATCTCAATACTTCTTCTCTGTTGTGTATCATTTTATTAACTTTCGAGAAGAGTGTGTATCTGTATTACTACACACCCTATCTCCTGTATTAAACATAAGGATACATGATATCCTCACTCAAAAATTAATTTAATATTGTGTATACCCACAATAAGTGTGGAAGAGGTCCCTATGTGGCCTGGTTGTTTATACCCATGAATAAATTTGGAAGAGGTCCTTATGTGGCCTAGAAAATCCTTTTTACTATTGTTAACCCTGATCCAGGGTGTGGATCAAGTTTATATATATGAACTGCTTAGTGGCAGGTGATCACCAAGTGGAGTGGATTAGGTCTCAGCTTGAGACTAAACCACTTGTGTCATATCCACTATGCTGATTAATTTAGTCTTCTCTATTTTACTAATTTACTATATAATTTAGATATCACTAAATTCACTTTGATAGTTAATATTGGAAAGAAGTTATAATTGTCTTGTCTTAATAAAATATCTTCAAAAGCAATCTTAATAACTGACATTAAGATTACTGAGAACTAATCAATCTTCTAAGAAGTTATTTAAACAATCAAACCTTTATAACAGTACAACCTTGATTAACTAGGATGTATTTAACCTTTTGGGGAAACCTTTTAGAAATAATTTTTAATCATAAATTTTTATAGTTACTCAATTCACCCCCCCCCCTCTTGAGTAATCTAATCCGACAAACATTTGGTATCAAATGTTGTTTATTAAGACTCTGTTTAACCTTATTCAACTGTGACTGTAGTTGTACTTTAAAGATATTTAAATTTCTGTTAATTCTAAATTTTTAGCTCTTTAAAAGTATTTGTGTATTATGGATAATATATTGGAAGGTTCTACAACCAATAGAACACCATTCTTTAATGGAACCAACTATGCTCAATGGAAAATTAAAATGAAAATGCACTTAGAGAGTATGGGTTTTGAAATTTGGTCTTCCATTATAGATTAATATAAGATTCCTACTACTGATAAAGTCACATGGGATGAATCTATCAAAATTTCCTACAATAATAATTGAAAAGCTATGAATGCTTGATATTGCTCCTTAGGATATGAAGAATTAAATAGAATTTCTGCTTTTAAAACTACCCATGAAATTTGGGATACTCTGTCTGTCTCACATGAAGGAACATCGAGTGTAAAAGAAATGAGACTTAATAATTATACTATTAAATATGATGAATTTAAAATGAAACCGGATGAGCCTATCTATGACATGTATCTTAGGTTCAATGAGATTGTCAACACAATGATTTATCTTGGAAGAGAAGTCACTGCCAAGGAAACAATCATGATAATTCTCAAATGTCTGCCTAACAGATGGAGAGGAACCTATGTCTCTATTAGAGAATCATGAGACATCAGCAAGAAACCAATAAAATAACTCATTGGGAAACTGATGATGTATGAAGAGGAACTGAAAGTCAACAAGGAAGAGGAGGATGAACCAAAGAGGAAATCTGTTGCATTCAAGACCACCACCTCTAAACACAAAGACAAAGGGAAATTAAAAGCTTCTGTAGAAAGTTCCAGTAGTGAACAATCATCACCTGACAGTGATGAGTAAATGGCACAATTGGCCAGAAGATTCAAGAAATTTTACAAGAAGAATAATTTTTTTTGAAATCCTAAGTTCAAGGAAAAATATGACCAAAAAGGAAATTGGAAGAAGTACTGGAAAAGAAGTGACAAGACTTATTATATTTTCTTCTATGAAAGTAACCACAAAGGAAATATCAAGGCTGACTGTCCAAAGCTCAAGCACAAAAAGAGATATGAGGGCAAGGACATGAAGTATAAAAAGGCCATGAAAGCAACCGGTAGTGCTTCTAATGATAGTTCAAGTGACTCAGAAACATCACATGATGAACAGGAAAACAAATCCAATATGTGTTTTATGAAAAACACATCTAAGGTAACAGTAGACTCTACTGTACATAATTCATTATATTCTGAAAATGAGATTGACTATGAAAATATAAATAATGAAGAAATGTTTGAATACAACAACATGCTTGAAGAAACATGCAATGAACTAAAATACAAATATAAATCATTGAAGAAACAATATTCTCTTACTGTGACTGTTAAATCTGAACTCACAACTAAATAAGAGAAAAATGCTCAACTTCTCAAAGATAACAATGAATTAAAAATGTATAATGAGAAATTGAAGAATGAACTAGAAAAGTTTACCAATGTGAAGAATACCCTTACTCAAATTCTAGGAAAACAAATTTCCCATAAATAAAACAATGACATTGTCTATCAACCTAGCAAAAAAAATCTTAGTGGAACAAAACTTGTTTCAAAATCTAGGTAATATAGTTTTACTCCCTGTTCTATACACAAATCAATTAATTATATTTATGATACATATTATACTATTTCATGTTTTTCTATACCAAATAGAGTTTATTTTTCAAATACTTTACTTAATGCTTATAGGAAACCTATGAGGCAGATATGGATTCTTAAAGAACTTATTAATAATATTACTGGATCCAAACAAGTATGGGTACGAAAATCTGTTTTTTATTAATCATTTTTTAGGAAAGATGATTAAAGAGTTCTTGTAAAAGTGTATGGTACTTGGACAGTGGATGTTCAAGACACATGACAGGGGACTACTCATGATTCAAGAATTTAATAAAAATAGATGGAGGACATGTCACATTTGGTGAAAATTCCAAAGCAAAGATCATTGGCCTTATCCAAATCGGTAACTCTAACTCAGTTTTAATTTCTAAAGTATTTTTTGTTGATGGATTTAAATATAATCTGCTTAGTATCTCATAATTATGTGATGATATATTTCATGTTAGATTTGAAGATGATGCTTGAAATGTCTTTAATTCGAAAGATGAATTAGTGTTTTCTGCATTAAGAAATGAAAATGTTTACTCTATTAACATAGGTTCTTTAGCTTCTCAAAATGTTTCATGTTTAAGTGTGTTTCATAAAGAGTCTTGGCTCTAGAATAGGAGACTAGGACACTGTAATATTCACTCCCTTAGAAATATGACTAGAATAGGCTTAGTTAAAGACTTACCCAAACTTGAGTTTCTAAATGACAAAGTGTGTAATCCCTATCAAAAGGGAAAACAACACAAAATTTCCTTCAAACCAAAGAAATAAGTATCAACTTCTCAACCTATCGAACTAGTTCACATGGATTTATTTGGACCATCAAGAGTTTCTAGTTTAAATGGGAAGCACTATGTTGATGTTCTTGTATATTACTTTTCTAGATATACTTGGACCTTATTTCTAGCTGACAAAAGTGAATCTTGATCTTATTTTACTAAATATTCCAAGTCTGTGGAAAATCTTAGTGGGCTTAGAATTAAATCCTTAAGAAGTGATCATGGTCGTGAGTTTGAAAATAAAGAGTTTGAATCATTTTTCACACAAAATGGTTATAGTCACAATTTATCTTCCCCTAGAACACCTAAACAAAATAGAGTTGTAGAAAGAAGAAATAGAACCCTACAAGAGATTTCTAGAACAATGCTTAGTGACTATGACCTACCTATTTATTTTTGGGCTGAAGCTGTCAATATAGCATGCTACATAATCAACAGAGTGTTAATCAGACCTATTCTTAAGAGGAATACTTATGAGTTATGGAACAATAGAAAACCCAAGGTTAACTACTTCAATGTTTTGGGCTACAAAGTCTATATTCTTAATACTAAGTAAAATCTTGACAAATTTGCGTCTAAGAGTGATGAAGGTATCGTTTTAGGATATTCCATATCCGGTAAAGTTTATAGAGTGTTCAATAAAAGAACTAAATGTGTGGAAGAATATTTCCATGTCAAATTTGATGAAACTGATCCACATGAGCCTAAAATAATTCTAGAGAACCTAGAGGATGATGTATCAAATCTGATCATTAATCCAAAATCCTGAAACCATTATTTGAAAGAATCTATGAAAAATTCCATTTCTGGAAATTCTTTAGACTCAAGCCATAATGAATCTTAACCTATTGATGAACATGAAATCACTAGTCCCTCCTTTTCTAGAGCAATTATAACTCTTAAGAACCATCCTTTAGAAGATGTTGTAGGATACCTAGACAAAGGAACTCAAACTAGAGCTTCTCTTAGAAATCAGGTTTAACATCAAGTCATCCTGTCACAACTTGAACACAAAAAAATTAATGATGATATCAATTATGAATTTTGGGTGATGGATATGCAAGAAGAACATAATCAGTTTGAAAGGAACAAAGATTGGAAACTTTTTGAAAGACCTAAGGACACATTCACCATAGGCACTAAATGGGTGTTTAGAAATAAGGTAGATGAGGCTAGTAACACAGTTAGAAATAAAGAAAGATTAGTGGCACAAGGCTATAGTCAAGAAGAAGGGATTTACTATGAGGAGACCTTTTCACCAAGAGATAGACTTGAAACCATAAGAATCTTACTTACTTATGCTATACATATGAATTTCAAACTATATCAAATGGATGTTAAGAGTGAATTCTTAAATGGGTATATAGCTGATGATGTCTTTGTTGAACAACCCCTAGTTTTACAAACCCCCATTTTCCAAGTCATATTTTTAAATTATCAAAAGATTTATATGGTTTGAAACAAGCTCCAAGAGCTTGGTATGATCAGCTGAGTACTTTACTTATTTACAAAAGTTTTATAAAAAAAATATTTGATCCTACTCTTTTTATAAAACTAATTTCAAATGATGTTTTAGTTTTTCAAATCTATATAGATTCCATTATCTTTGGATCTTCAATAATTTTTTTATGTGTTGTTTTTTCTAAAATGATGCAAAATGAATTTGAAATGAGTTTAATAGGTCAACTAAAATTCGTTCTTGGATTTCAAATCATTCAAAATAATGATGGTATTATTTTAACTCAAAGTAAATATACTAGATATCTTCTAAAATGTTTTGTAATGGATAACACTAAAAGTAGTGACACTCCCATGAGTACCACTTGTAAGTTGGATCTTGATGAAGATGGAAAATCTATTGATGAAACCCCTTATAGAGGAATGAATGGAAGTTTACTCTACTTAACTGCTAGTCGACCTGAAATTATGTTTAGTGTGTGTATGTGTGCTCGTTTTTAAGAAAATACTAAGGAATCTCATTTAAATGTTGTAAAGAGAATTTTCAAATACCTCAAGCATACACCCAATCTAGGACTGTTCTATCCTAGAGGACAATCATTAGAATTAGTTAGTTATTATGATGTTGACTTCAATGGATATAAGTTAGATAGAAAAAGAACCTCTGGAACATGTCACTTTTTAGGAAAGTCACTAGTATCATGGTGTAGTAAGAAACAAAATACGGTTTCATTATCTACTACAGAAGTTGAATACATAGCTGCTGGCAGCTGTTGTGCACAAATCTTGTGGATAAAACACACATTACTAGATTATGGATATCAATTCAGGCATGTACCTATAAATTGTGAAAACAAAAGTGCTGTTAACATTTCCAAAAATCCTATTTCACATTCTAGGAAAAATAATATTGATGTAAGATATCTCTTTTTGAGAGATCATTATAAAAAGTGTGATATCACTTTTGAATTCATTGGTACTGAGTATCATCTTTCTGGTATATTCACCAAACCACTAAATTATGAAAGAATCATCATACATGAATTAGGCATAATAAATCTTTAGTAAATGTCTTACTGGATTATATCTTACTATTTTATATTTTACTATTTTATATCTTACTATTGTATCTCTTACAGTTTCATGATTATGGTCTCGTAGTTAGTGTTTCGTGATTAATGTCTGACAATCACTATCTCACCATAAATTTCATGTTTACTGTATCATTGTGAAGTTTGTTTACTATATCACCATAAAGTTCATGTTTACTGTCTCACCGTGAAGTTCATTCACTATATCACCGTAACATTCATTCACCGTCTCTCTGTAAAAACCCTATATAGTCTCACCGTAATGATTCTTTATTATTTTTATTTACTAATTAAAAACCGTATCATGGTAATTATTCATTTAAACTCTTTATTTTCCCACATTTTTACTTTTGTGACGTTTGGTATTCCTAAATGATAAAATAAATTAAGTATCACTTGTGCTTCACGCGAGATCTCTTCTAATCACTCAATTTGTAACCCTTCTTCAACCCTTCAACCCTTATCTCTCTAACCATCAGTGAATGCCCAGGATGAAACACCCATCATCGTCGACTCCTGAGAAACGTAGCTCAAAGAAGAAGAAATTCGCACCCAAGCTAGCACCCGAAGGTCCTCTAAACCCAAATCTGGTAAAATGAGTTTTAGTACCTGAGAAAGAGGTTTTCCCCAAATGGATCCTGTAAAGAAAGTATCTGGATTATATAGTTTTAAAAGAGCAAGGCTGGTTAGAGTGGTTTTTGAAGGAATATAGACCTATCTATCATAAGTTAGTGGCTCCGTTTAATCAATATGTTCAGTTCTCCTTTGATTATGAAGATGGGTATAATGTGAAAAGTTGGATAAATGGTCAGAAATTCTCATTTTGTTCATGGTTATGAGATGTATGCCTTATGATTCCCCATGAAGGTATTTGTGAGTACTATCAGAGAGTACCTCAAACTTCTAGTGAGTTCTTTGTGTTGGAAGATGCTCTAAAAAGCTTAACCGAAAATGTCACCAAGAGGAGAGCCATTGCTGCCAAACTATATGGAGAATAAAGACTTTTGTTTAAGTTTATTCAGAAAATGATTAGCCCTAGAAATGGTGATTTTGCTGTTCTAAAATATCAGGATGTTTTTCTGATTCATCTTATGAAAAATGGGAATAAGATCAACCTTTGTAAGTATATCATACACCATATGTGTGAACTGATCAAAGACACATCCAAGTCAACCTCCCTATTTTACTCTCAGATTTTCTCAACCATGCTTCATTACAAAGGTATGGTTGGACCTAATATGGAGTTTATCAAGGGTTTTGAGTTCTACCATTCGAAATTCACTATCAAGAGGATGAAAATCAATTGGAATCCTTGGAAAAAGTCATGGGTGGAAGACAATGATAGAATTTATGAAAAATTCAATCCATTAGAACATCCCTCAATACCAAGAGATATTTATGATCCTGGTTTGGAACCAGATGAGGTTGTTGAGTATTTTGAAGAAGAAGAAGAAGAGGCAGTTGTGACTCTTTGGGAAAATATTTCTGATAAAGAAGACATTAATTATGTCCCTCATGTACTAAGTGAAGAAGAAGTCCCTACTTCTAAAGATGTTGTTAATCTGGAATATCAACCCAAGGTTGAAATAGAATCTATTGTCAAAGAAACTGAAAATAATTCTATGGAATAACCTATAGAAGAAGAATCACCTATTATGCAAGAAGTTGTCCTTGAAGAACTGCCAGTGGAGCAATTTATTCCTGAAGTCATTACTTCGGCTAAGGAAAGGCTGGAGCTGGATTTTTAGCTATCTAGGCAAGAAATGGGTGAGTAACTAAGAGATGAATTTGTGGAATTAGATAAAGACCCTAAGATTCTCAATCATGAGAAAGATGCAACTATTAAGGGGGAGAAACCCCCAAATCTGGAATCTACTGAAGTACCAAACCCGATAGTTTTAATCCCTGTAGACACTCAATAAGAATTCCCCAGTTTTTATGATGTGGATGCATCTCATAAAGATTTAGTAAAAGGCCTTGAACATTCTACTATGTTTCAACTAAAATATATCTCTAATATTTCCCTTTAGAAGGAACCTGAGCCTGTATCAGTCCCTCTTTCTAAACCTTCATCAGAACAACCATCCTTGGTGAGTAAAGATGATCTGAAAGAACATGGAGCTACCCTTTTTTCTAGTGTTGAAAAAGTCCTGAATTACCAACCTGCTCTTGTAACTCATCTAAGTGAGAAAGATGCCTCACTGTTGTTGGAAAAAGTTATTTGTCATATTAAACCCAAAATTATTCATTAGATTCATGAAGTTAGAGTTGAAAACAGACTGCTTAGTGATGAAGTGAAGACTCTAAGAGGTATGATTGAAGAAATGAAGAAATAGATGCATTAAATATCAGAGCTTGCTTATCATCCTATAGAACATGTTGTTCCTCAAACCCCACAGATTGTTGTGTCTCAGATTCAAACTTATTTATCTTCCTTAGATTAAAAGGTCGCTTAACGGAACAAACAAATTTTGGAGGATATGAGAGAACTTGTTGTTAATCTTAACAAGCTTACTAATGAATATATGGGTTGTCTTCAAAAATCATTAAACCAACTAAAATCTCTAACCTCAGCTGTCAATGTTTCTAAGGCATCTGGGCAATCATCTCAACCTTCCCTAGATAGTGACCTGCTCAGAATAGTGGTCAAAGAATAACTTTAGACTATGCTTAGTGCTTTCAATAAAGATTCTCTATATGTAGTCGTCAAAAATAGTGATATAGTTCTTGATCTGGTCCAAATCCATTAAACAATTTCTAATGATGCTCAGTAAGAAAATTCAAATAAAGTGGATTTCTACTTCAGATGAATCTTCTCAAAGACTGACATGACCAATCACTTTAAATATCTTGTAGAATATCTAAGGATTCCTCCCGTTACTCAAGATTTCATGACCCAAGTTCAAAAGCTCATAGAGTTCACTCATCTGTTGGATAAGTTTAGGGAAAATAAGGATGAATTTGAAAAGGCTATGCAGTATGGTGGAGAGACCATTGAGGATTTTAACAAAATTCTGATGCCCTATCTTCATGTCCAGAGTACAAACATTTTTGCTCCTACGACTGCACCTCTGAGACCTAGTCTGCCTATATTCTCCTCTGTCCTAGCCTCTACTTATTTTTCTTTTAGTCAGGAACTGAGTCAGATTAGTCCTATGATCCCTGATAAACAACTACCTCGGTCTTCTAATCCACCTAGTCTGGCTCCCTATGTCTTTGAAGGCCTTATTTTATCTTCTCTATCAACTAGCTCAGTCCCTTCTTCTACCTCAACTTCTGCTCCTATGGATTCCTCTTCTTCTGCTGCAGCTAAAGGAAAATAGAAGACCAGTCAGTGAATAAGGGAAGTGTTTACTCTATTTTTATGAGAATCTTGTTTTATTTGTTTTACTTTTTGTAATGCCACTCTTTTTTATCTAATACATTATGCCCTTTGCTTGCCTCTTTTATCTTTCTTTTCCCTCATACTTTTTGATAATCCCAAAAGGGGGAGAAATATATGAGAAATGCATATATGAGAATTATATGAAAAAAATACAGGGGAAATATAAGGAAAAATATAGGAGAAGATAACACTCAATCTATATATGTTATATGCATTCGATCTATGTTGTTATGACAAATATACACTCTAAATCTACATGGTTTGTGATCATCAAAATGGGGGGGATTATTGGACTCCTCATGTATTAATCATGTTTTAATGATCAAAAATCCTATTTAGTCTCTAAACCATGTTAACTCTATGTAATCTATCTCACATCAAATGTACAGTAGCTTAGTAAAAGTTATCCAAATATCTTAAGTGTTATACACTCAGTTTGGATACTATATACTATTTTTTGATTCACTTTACAATGATTTATCTGAAAAATGATTAAGTTTAATTCATTTCATGAATATCACTGCTTAAGTCTGAATACAGATATTTGCCTAAGTCTAAGACACTGTGACCACGAGACACCGTGACCATGAGACACCGTGACCATGAGACACTGTGAAGAAGACACCGTGAAGTAGACACTGTGAAAAAGACACCGTGAACAAGACACTGTGAAACAGACACTATGAAGTAGACACCTTGAACAAGACACTATGAAGTAGACACCGTGAAGCAGACACCGTGAACAAGACACCGTGAATCAGTCACCGTGAACAAGACACCGTGAAATCCAGACACCATGACATCCATAAACCATGACATCCAGACACCGTGACATCTAGACACCCGAACATCTAGACACCGTGACCACAAGACACCATGACCAATCCAGATACTGTGTGAAGGGGACACCGTTTCCATGACATAATATGACACCATTTCCTAATATGTTTTTTTTTTCATTTTTTATTTGATCTCTAATGGTCATATTTGAAGATTTTAATGCACTGACATAATTAATGTTTCTTTTATAGACATTTTCTTGACAGTACGAGGTATGAGGTGCAGAATAAATGAAACCTATCGGCTCAAACATATTCACTCCAAGATAAAAGAATAATGCAGCCTAGAAACAAAGAGATGATATACACGAGAGCAGTTGCATGATACTAAAAATGAAAACAATCTGGTGGGAATGAGTGCAACAACAGAATACACTTAGAGAATTGTCTCCTAAAAATTGACTCTGCTGAAGATCACACGAAGCATACTAGAATACTAGAATCCCAAAAACATCTGCGCACTATAAAACATCACGAAGAACACAAGATGGATCTGTCTGACTTGCAACACTTTTTTTCCCATATGCGGACTTGAGTTCTACTTATGCCTCATATCATAAGTCCATATATGCAAAGACTAACACTCAGAGCACTTCTAAACCTATCTCAATACTTCTGATCTTTTTTGTATCATTTTATTATCTTTCGAGCAGAGTGTGTATCCATTTTAAAACAAACTCTCTCTCTTGAATTAAACTGAAGGATACATGATATCTATCCACAAACATTAATTTAATCTTGTGTATACCCATGATAAGTGTGGAAGAGGTCCCTATGTGGCCTGGTTGTTTGTACCCATGAAGAACTATGGATGAGGACCCTGTGTGGCCTGGACAGTCCTGTGTACTGTTGTTAACCCCGATCCAGGGTGTGGATCAAGTTTATTTATATAAAATTCTTGGTGTAAGGTGATCACCAAGTGGAGTGGATTAGGTCTCTGCTTGGGACTGAACCACTTGTTTCATATCCACTATGATGACTAATTTAGTCTTCTATCTTTTACTACTTTACTATATAATTCAGATATCCCTAAATTCACTTTGATAGTTAATCTTGGAAAGAAGTTATAATTGTCTAGTATTAATAGAATAGCTTCAAAAAAATATTAACAACTGAAATTAAGATTACTTAGAAGAAATAAATCTTCTAAGAAGTTATTTAAATAGTCAAACCTTTATAACAGTATAACCTTGATTAAGTGGGTTGTATTTAACCTTTTGGGTAAACCTTTTAGAAATAATTTTCAATCAGAAATTTTTATAGTTACTCAATTCACCCCCCTCTTGAGTAATCTACTCCGACCAACAAAATCCACATCTCTCAAATGAGTTAATTTATAGAAATCATCATGGAAGACATCCTTGAAATACTCCATAACATGACATAATTATATAATCCACATTCCATGATCTCCCATAAAGAGACTCACTATGTGGGATATTACTATACCTAACCTAGTATGCTCAGGTCCATATGAACTAGCTTAGATATCTCATTCACCCATATAAATAGAATAAATTCCCTTAGGTGATGTAAATGACATCCTTCAATGGCATATACCCTCTATTCTAACCCCTAGTGGTGTATCAAGAGTCATCACACCACTGATGTACTCTATCTCTAGGACCATAATTTCAAAAATTGTAGCAGATTTGAAAGACTGCGACGAACCTTCAAAAAAAGAGAAGAAACTAGAATAAGATCTCACATAATATTACATCATATGGTAGAAGTCCCTATACTCTAGCCCTTTGTCATAGGCTTCATTGCATATATGTGGAATGAACCATAGACCTGATATGAAACATGACTAACTTGGGTAGGTCCAATCTTTTAGCTATGATCCTATGAGGTATGAATGCGTCAGCCACAACCACACCCTTAGCCTAACCATCCAATATAAGAAAAACTCCGAACCTGATGTGGGGTCACTGGTCCTGTACCAAGAATCTGTGTTGGTACAAATCCACTTTATCTTGGCATTGGAGGAAAAGATCAACCGAAACATTGAAGGTGACTCATCCTGCCGCAAGCTCGACACTCGATCGAGTTCCTTATGCACTAGGGATTTTTAACCATGACTTGCTACACTGGTGACACACCACATAGATGTTGGGGAATGCCACCTGGATATTACAACACCCATGTGCACCCTCAAAATGAATTTTCTTGCTTTTGGGTTCATGAGGTCCTTTCCTGGAAGCTGAACCACCTTGGCTCACATTTCTAGACCCCCTTAGGTTCTGATCAATGATGAGGGCCTGGTTCACTATCTCTGAAATTGTGGTCAAATGAAATAAATTCACCTGTGATTATATGGATTATACAATCCCATCCTCAAATCATTTCATAGTCATCAACTCATCATCGGTAAGAGTTATACCAAAACACTAAAGCTTGATGAAGCATGAATATTAATCCAACCCCAACATGTCACCTTTATATAGGTGTATAAACTCCTGATCATGGTCTATTGTCAATACCTACAGAAAGAATTTATTGAAAAGGTTTTTTGAAATTCCACCATACTATACCCTGATTTTGACAAGCCTGAGTCATGACATCCCACCAATGCTAGGTGGATTCATGAAGCATATACATATCAAGATTGAGCCTCTGCTATAGAGGTGTCTATATATTCTATAAGATATAAAAATGACCTCTAGACATGAATAAACAACCTAAGTCCTTACTTCCCTCAAAAGGTGGTAGGTTACTTCTATTGAAACTCTTCTGTTAGCTCTTCCATAGAAGGGGACGACTGGGGAGCAACATGTATGGATTTCATAAAGTAGAAGAATCTGTCTTTGAACAGAGCATCAGTGCATAGTGGAAGATCAATAGAAGGTGGATCAGTTGGATCTATAAAAGGTATCAGGGGTGACTGGAGGTCCACCATCCCTCATTTCCACTTTCTTGGTGTCTAATTCAAGGAATTCCCATTAGAAAAACTCTAAAATTTCCAAGTTCACTCCTCATATAATATTTAATAGTATATAGGGAAAATGATAACAATAAAGGACTAGTATAATTCCTTCCTATAACACGTCACACCTTTCTTCTCCAAAAGACATGTCTAGGTGATAAGAAAGATTATGGAAGTCTCAAGAGACACAAACTACTACCCATTACTAAGGCCGGGTTAGGGTCAAGGTCTCACATGGCACAACATAGGTCCTAGTATATGGAGTGTCAAATGCAAGGTATTAAGGAAAGAACCCTTTACTTTTAATTTGGAATCCCTATCTAGCTTTAACCTTTTTATTTGAAAGATTTAACTTATTTAATTATATTCTTATTAATTTGGATATTGATACCTCAATCCAGTTAATTGTGTCACCAATTCTAGATTCATAAAGGCCCATACTCTTTATAAAATAAAATTAGAAATTCAAATTACTGTTATCTGACATTTACATCTAACATTAGGATATAACAATTCATGCATAATGATTATATTGAATGAGTACCACTCTCAACTTATTGAAGTACTTGATTCTTAAATTTTAATTGGAATTCATCAATCAAATCAACTAATTTCCAATCCCTTAGAACCATTGGTTCATGGATCAATTGTGGAATAATTGGTTAATTAATGTGTCATAATCAATTTACATGGTAAAACACCATTTATATTAATATAATATCTTTAATTGATTCAATTATGTCATCATTTCAAGAAATGTTATCACATTTCAAAATATAATAATCAAGTCACATGCAATAAGCACATGAAATACATGAAATGCTTGTAGAAATAAAAATATTTCACGGAATAATGAATTAAATTTAATTTCTAGTGTGCCTAACATGATGCATGAATCATTACACCCTCATATCATTAGGCTAGGGTAGAATAAATCCCATTAATATGATACCGAAAATAATAAAAACATAAAATAAGTGCATCACTCAACAATAAAATATGTGAAACTATAACAACCACAAATGATTACAACATTAATCCATCCCAAGTAATTTGGGTTTCCCCTAAATGCGGGTTATCTAATTCCAATCATATTCTCATTACCAAATTCAATTACATCCTAGTATTCTATAAAATACCCAAATATTAACACAAAATGAAGAAGACATTTGATACCACTTTTTAGTGTACTTCCATGGAAGCCACTAAGAGGTTCCCTAAAATGGTCGGCCACAAGACCTTAAGACCACCTCTCCAAATGCCATTGTCTTTTGACTAGTAATTAAGGCCTAGGGTCTATTAATGGGGAGACTATTCCATCATTGATCAAAGTTTAACACAATTATATGTAACAGTAGAAGGTTGTGAAAACAAGAATAATGAAACAGATATAGAATAATAATAAATATCCATGATAAATAAATAGGTGGAAGCTAGATAAAGGATAGATAAAAAATGATGATGATATGTTACTAAAAAAATGAGTACACATGGAAACATGGGATACAAACATATAACACATTTTATACAAAAATACCAAAAGACTAAAAGCTGATACTACTAGAATCACAAGGTAAGGATCATTCCTATTCTCCCATACATCATCATAGGAATCAAAATCAAGAATCATATGATGGATGATTCCATTTATCTATACCTATAATCTTGAAGTATTCTTGGGTACCCATATAGGACCAAGAAGGGTGTGAGATATAATCAGTAGGCCACCATTAATGGTGTCTAGATCAATATAGTTTAGGCATATAAAATGATCATCAAGACATTAATAATAAATTTGGGGAAATATATAAATAAGATACATTGACCTGGATTCCCCTTGGAAACCCATCCAAATTTACCTACATTGGCCAAAAATAGATGTCTCTGAATTGGGGTAACATGAACATGTATGGAATATGATTAATGGGTCATAATAAATGAATCATGAATATTGGGTATCCCCAAGAATGTGATATTTCTTAGTGAACATGCCCTATGAAAATCTGGTTTCGCATTCTTATTCTTTAATTAAAATTCCATCTTTATAATTTAAGAAGATTCACCATGATCCCATCCAAGTAAATCTATAAGGTATCTCAAGTATCAATCCAAGGGAATTGCGTGTGTATATATATATATATCCAATGTTGTGGGAGTTTTTTAAGGTGACCCATGAATGAGATCCCAAGTATCACTATAGACATGGTGGGAAGATAATGAGAGAAAACCTCAGAGTCTTCCCTTGGCCTCTCGGATAGTGGTTTGAGTCTCAATCATGGAATGGTAAAACCATCTTTATACTGGTCCTATCCATGTGGTCTCTTTTAGGGAATTGGTATCACTCATTTGGAGGTAATGGAAAATGCCTGGTGTTCCCATCCTAGGAATATCTAGTATCAGCCCCAACATATTTTTAATTCTTCAACAACACTAACTATAAGGAATGATGATCTTGTATAAGGAGTACTTATGTTAAGACCCTTGTATCAATAAAGGAATAAGTATAGGATATGATTTTACTATCAATATAATTCCATTTATAAAGGAAAAACATATAATAAATGATTAATAAATTATCCATTACATGTTGTTCAGGTTACCCAACTATGGTACAAGGCATAAGTCATAAGATGATGTCCTAACATATAACTTAAACATTTCACATTAATTATATTTATCTAAAGGGTATCCAAACACCTCAAACATTGTTTAAAAAACTGGAATGAAGGGTATTTATGGTTTTTGAAGGAAGGCACACCCATTTGACTGGATCAAGAAAAGGAGATCAACCAACGAGTTGATTCTCTATTATCAAAGGTCATACTAAGCATATAAAACCATTTAATTTAATTTAATTAATTAATTTGGAGGTGTCACTATAAAGGTTCTATGTATAGAAAAATAGTTCACATAATAGAAAGCAATGAATCTTATGGAATGAAACCAGACCACTTACCTTAGGTTTGTAGTGCTCTTCTCATCTAGTGTCATCCCATGAATCGAGATAGAATGAGAGATATTAGAATAATTTTCTAATGCATTAAAAATGGGGAAATAGATATCACCCCAAAATATCACAATATTGTAGAAGAGAAACTAGAAATAAAATAAATTAGATTATAGAGATTACCTATTACTATCCAATGCTTCAAACGATGATCTGTTTAGAGTTTGGATGATGGAGTAACCTTGATTCCTAGGTTAGGTAAAGGGATAACTCACAAGATAATGGAGAAGGTTCACATCCACTCTAAATGAGAAAAAAAATAATGGTGTGAGGTTTTAATTAATTTAATGGAATAACTATAAAATCACCCTATAATACTTGGCCGCACAGTTTGGTTGAAAGACTGGCTAAACCATACACCAAATATGTTCCCAGTTCTACTTATAGAGGGAACCCCTACCGGACAGGTTCACAATTTGTCTAGCCATGCATAATCTAGGAAGAATCCACTACCAATGATGTCTGAAAAACTCACATGGGTATGTGTTCTGGCCGGTATGGTTGTAGAAAAACCATGCGGCCTCCCTTATACTACCAGCCAAAATTACTTTTTTATTTAAAAAACACTTTTAAGGTAAAAGTGAGAAACCATCCAGTTCAAGCATCAAGAAATATTTCAGAATCATTGAAAAGAAATTTAAGTCTGCTAGACGCATTATCCCTAAGCAGTTTCCAAGAGATAGAGGATACCCGTGTGTCTGGAACACCCTCTAATAAATCTTCAAAGCAGGTCGCCATCTAATGTGGAACTCATAATTGTTTCATCATTTTCATGTTTTATTTATTTTTAATGAGTTACATATATTTTTATTCATATGGCTGCTTATATTTATATGGTGTTGTTAACAAAATCAAAAGAGGATATTTATGATGCATAAGGTTTACAAATGAGGAGATTGATGAGCCATGTGAAGTTAGTACATGGGGGGATTGATGATAAATAAGGATTTTATGAGTTGTGAGAAAGGTTTATTGTTTAAGGGTTAATTTTTGGGGAAGAAAACTTAGAAGGATAAAGAAGTATCCACATGATTTTTTTTGTTAAACATATAAATCATATAAATCATATGAATCTTGGTTTTAAATGGTTAAGTTTATGAATAACATGTTTATATGATTTAATGAGGAAATAAATATAAAGGAGCTAATTTATGTAGTTGAGAAAGAGTTTCAGGCTATAAAATGTGTGAATGAAGAATTAAAAATTCTATGTAATGGTCAAGTGGCCTGTGTAAGTGAGAAAACAAGAGTGTGTTGTTGTTTATTTGAAAAAATGAAGAAGTTATTTTGTAATAGTATAATGTTGTTGTGTAAGTGAGATTTTATAAATAGACATGTCTTTTAAGTGATAATTGAACATAAATATGCTATTTAGTTGAAGACTGATGTTGCGTAAGTGAAGTATGGATCTGCACAAGTAAGATGTGCAAGGATGTAAGTTTCATATATGAGAATTTTACAAATGTGGGACTACGTAGGTGAAATCATTAATCATGAAAGGGTGAAGTGAGGTTTCAAATGCCGTGTAAGTGTGAATCTAATGCTACATATATGTGAAGGGCATGATTCATGCACTATGTAAGGGTGAAGATCACAATTTCTGCTAAAACTGATATTCAAGCTATGATTTGAAGAATTTATTTTGTGAAATAATTATCATTAGTTATTGGTGATTATTTTGGTAGTGCTCAGGGTGATTCTAACCCACTAAAGAATAAATTTCTTGTTATATTTATGGAAAAAATCACTGTTGTCAGAGATTGTGGGAGAGATGAAAATGAAGAAGAGAAGTTCTTTATTTGTATGTGTGACTATGCAGGTCAATTTTGGTGAGAATCTATGATAAGGTAAAAGAAGAATATTAGAGTCGATGATGTTTAGATGAGAGGTAGAGAGATATATCTGTGTGTGAAGAGGAAGATGTCTACTATGATATTTATTACACCAAGAATAGGAAGACATAAAGAGTCTTTGATAAAGTGAATGTTATTTTTGTATGAATAAGGTAGATTCATGCATCCAATGTGTAGGAATGATAAAACAGATGTTTCCATTAATATGATATATCTTGATATTCTTACGCTCTTTAATAATAATTAAAAAAACCAACATAAGAACCAATTTACCATATCATATATGATAAAATGCTAGATCAACCTTATACTTCCTGCATTTTCTGGGCTTTATTACCACATTACATCATATATAATCCATTCAAATATCTATGTGACCATATCAAAAACCATACCATAAATAATCTATAGTGAGAAACATATATTAAGTCATCCATTTTGAATAATGGTGAGATTTAGAAATAGTATTCCCAACTATTAAACTCTTTGAACGTATTCAAATATTATAACTTCACAACATAAAATGTTATGATGCTAAATAAAGTTTTATACTTATAACGCTTTCTCAGTTCATCATCATTGTATTTGGAACCCTATTCCATAAAATTTTTTCCTTGAAATAATGTTGTTTCTTACATTATTGTTTACTGATACATTCTTAATCTCTTAAGAAATTAAGTAAAATTCACATTAAACATAGATTAGTTTAATTCTTTATTTGTTAACTTTAAAATTATTTAAGTATAAATATACTACCACTACCCTCTTCGACACTATATTATTTTCATAATACAATTATAAAATATAAAAACCCTTTTGTGTTAAGAAATAAAATTTATTTCCTTTTAGTCGGAATACTTAACACATATTCAATTGTTTGCATATCAAATGTGGTGTTCTATGTGCTTAGAAAAATTTTCATTTAAAAAAAGAATATTAAAATATAACACTGATGGGATGTGGGAACACATTCCCACATAATTTAACAAATACTTGGATAAAAATTATGACCATGATAAATTTTTTTATCCATATCTTTTTCTCAAAAGTTTTTACAGAAATTGATAAATTATAAACCATGTGTTTAAAATTGAAATACCTTTGTGATAATTATTTATAAAAAAGTTTATTTATTTTTTGATAACTAACATTTTTGTATCAGAATTTTTTGTTTTCCAGAAATCAAATCCATATTCATTGTATTCAGTTCATCGGATTCAAATGAATCAGAGGTAGGATATATTGTTTTACAGGAGTCTATCTTTGTTGTAATCAGAGAAAGAATAAAGTTGCTGAAGATTTTTGAGTGAAGAAAGTGAAGTCAAGAGTTAGAATGTTTTCATAATTTAGAAAACAAAATCAGACAATGATTTCCTGATCAATAATTTCTCATAAGTCATGACAATTTTCATGATAAAATCTTTTTAATAAATGATAAAGAGGTTTGAAGAATTTTAGAGCTGAGAAACGAATTTTTGTAATTGGATTTTCATAATTACAGAATCATGACCATCAATATGTAGAGAATCATAACTTGAATTCTAAGAGAATCATAACCAACATTCTGAGAGAATAATAACCAACTTTCTATATAGAATCTTAATAAGATTTCTGTAGATAATTTTAACTAGAATTTTGAGAGAATCGTAACCAGTATTTTGTAGAGAATCATAACCATTATTTTGATAAAATCACAACAAGATTTCTATAGAGAATCATAACCTTCAATCTGAGAGAATTGAAACTAGAATTATATAGAGAATGATAAACAATATTATGATAGAATAATAACTATAATTCTAAGATAATCGTAACTATATTTCTATAGAGAATCGTAACCAAGTTTCTAAGAGAATCATAACCAGCATTCCTTGAAAATCGTAACCAACATTCTATGAAAATAGGTACTAGAAGAAAAGAGGAAGGGATACAAACAATTGTATCTAGGATAATTAAAATATTTTAATGGGATAAAAAATTAATAGATTGAAATTGGTTGAAAAATTATTCATAATGAACTGATTGCGATGAAGAATTAAAGTTGTCAAAATTTACATTCACCTTTTCAAAAATCTCGAAGAAATCTATGGTGGTTTGATAAAGTCAAATATTAATTTTAAATGAGAGATTTTTTTTTGAGTTTTTAGATTTGAGGAAGTAGGAAAGATTTCAAGTTTCCTACCTTTTTTTCCTAAGTTTCCTATAAATATTTTCTCATATCATTAGTTCATTGTAGAATTTTCTATACACATATGAAAGAAAGAGATCTAGAGAAATTGAAGTGGAAGTTCTCATCTGATTGAAGGAGAATTATTTTGACCATTCCATAAGAGTTTTAGTTTTTTATAGATTGAGTTTGATTTCATTGTATTTAAAGAAATTAGATCCAAAATACATCATCATTGTATTGAAATAAATCAACTCCAGATTAAAACATCATTTTATTGAATGAATTTAGATCCATATTACAGAATCATTGTATTGAAAGAAATTAGATCCAGATTACAACATCATTGTATTGAAAAAAAATTGGATCTAGATTACTACATCAATGTATTGAATGAAATGGGATCTAGAATACAGCATCATTGTATTGAGAAAATGAGATCCATACAAATTGGACTATGGATTCAGAATGAGAAATTATGGGGTCGTTTTAACAAATTATTGATTCTTTTGTTTGAATAATGTTTTTATAAGAAAAAATTTTAAACTGTCGGGAGTTAGTATAATATTTCCTATCAAGAGATAAAAGTTTTCTAATGGGAGTTGGTACAAGTTGCATTCACTTCTTCATAATAGTGGGTTTCCATTGATGAATGGGAGTGTCTATAGAAATGAAGTAGGTTATCACATTGAGGAAGAACCTTGTAAATCTTATGTTCTTTTCTTTTACACCACTTTTTCATGCATGAGTATTTACTAAATGTTGATAATGATATAAACCTTTACAGGTTTTAGGGGTTAATTTTCAAAAAGTTTCGAAACTTATAAAATGTGAATAATTGATTCAAACCAAACTTATCAGTTGTTATTTAATCCTTGGAACTTCAATTAGTGTCAGAGGTTTAGGTTCCCTTATTAAATCCTTATCATGGATAATATCAATTCTGTCAATAGTAGATAAATTTCAACATTCGATGGAAGTAATTATTATGTATGAAAAAAATAGGATGAATCCTTATCTCCTATCTCTTTCCTTGGAATTTGTTTATGCTTCTACTATTGGTTTTCCACCTGTTGGGAAAGAGGATTCCATGAAATTTTATGATAAGAGAAACATATAAGTTTATGGAGAGGCTAGAAATTAAATCCTTATATCCTTATCAGATAATGTTTATCATAAGATGATGGGTTTCAAGACTTTTAAAAGTATATGGGACAAGATGGAAAGTGTATTCAAAGGGAATAAAAAAGTCACGAATGAAAAGATAAAAATATGTGTAGTAATTATGAAGAAATCAGAATGATAAATAATGAAACAATTGATGAATAATTCTATAGAGTAAATGAAATTTTCTGTAATATCAGAGGATTCAAATATTTCTCGGAAGATTCTACAATTGTGAATAAACTCATGAGTAACTTTCTGGATAAGTTCGATTATAAAATTTATGATTTAGAAGATAAGGATGATTTATCTTTGGATGAGGTGTATAAATATATTGTAAATTATTAATTTATTAAATCTATAATCATTAAAATGAAGATGAAAGATGAAATGGATTTTTAAGCTATGAGAAAAATAAAAATACAAGATGTTCATGAAGCTGATCATTGTGAGTCTAAGGATAAGGAAGATGATGAGTTGAATGAAAAAAATCATGTCTATCATTTCAAAGAACTATCTAAGATGAATAATAATGTATGGAGGAAATATTCCTCTCAAGTGTTTTGACTGTGGTGGAATCAGAAACTTTTTTATGAATTTCCCAAAGAAGAAAGTTGGAGAATATTGAGATTATTTTGATGAAAACCTCGATTGAAGAAGTGGAAAAAAATGATAAAGAATATAAGTCCTCCAAAAAATTCAAGAATAAATTTTTAGGAAAGAAAAGAATTATGTTGAGTAAGAAGGTTGAATTAGTCTCAACTGACAACAATTCTTTTGAAGATGAAAGTTCAGAAAAATTGAAACCCTTCATTAAAAAATTCGAGAAAACAAAAGATTCCTTAGAGAGTGAAGAAGGTTGTGATGTCCCAGACTCGGATGCCACTTGGTAGGTTTCCCAAGCCCAATGGGCCACATGGTCTCAAGATCATCTCCTCGAATTCCAGAGGCTTTAGACTAGTAGTAAGGGACTAGGGTGTTCCCATGGGGAAAATATTCCCTCATTACCAATTTTTAGCGCAACATATGAGAGTAAACATAGGTAGTTATTGGAAGAAATATGTGTAAAAAGAAGGAACATTGGAAAATAGAGACAATAGTAACAATAACTAAAATAACTGGAATATCATCCAAGAATACAATAGTCTATGATGATATGTCATGTCACTAGAAAACTAGAAAACATGGACACAAGATAGCATGCACAATATTTTCAGCAATGTATAATGGAATCAAAAGACTATCCTAAGCATCCCATGTTCTGACTCGTTCCTCTACTATCAAGTTCCATACTAAACAACATGCAATAAAGTGTTTGAAGATGTATAATTTCCCTTTTCAATACATGAAACCATGTAATACACCATAGATCCAAACGATTCCTAGATAGGGTGTTAGAAAAATTTTAGTGGGCCACCACCAATGGGTTCTATAACATTAGGATCATGTAATGGATATGTAACAGTGTTCAAGCATGCATATTATAGAGTAAAGTAGTACAATGTAACTAAATACCCAAGTACCTACTTTATCCCTCAGATGGTGTCTAAACATGTAACCAGTTCATTTAATTAACCAATTACCAATTCTAGATTGACAGGTCTTGTGAGGCATAGATGATTAGCCACTAAATGAGGCTAATATTCATTGTTAATATATATAATATTCATGTTCTTTATTATTCATAAACACCATTTTAGTGCATTTTACACTTTGAACATCATTTCACATTATGATTGTAATACCTTCTTAAAATCCACTATTATGTGATACATTTTTGAACATCATTTGAAGTACCCAATGATTCATCTAATTATACATATTTTAATTTGATATTTTTGTAAGTTGATCTAAACTCCAATATGAACATGTTTTATTCAGGGATCAATGGATAATTCATGGAGGATGATGGAGATATTTGGCAATGAAAGGAAGCAATTCTCGAGAAGGCATATTGGACACCAGCCCACTTATGAGACTGTGGGACCCACAATACAAGCCCAATTAACCCCAACTTTCCTGGTATGATATAATACATGTCAAGGAACAAATAACTATTCAGGATCCAATTCCAATTCGTCCTCCATGGTGTCCATTTAGGTGGCCCAAGTTAGAGATAAAATTCTGGGCCAGATTCTGCGGCCCCAAAAAATAGACCACCAATTATACCATATCTAGAAAAACACAACTCCTTTTGGGCTGGGATTTTACAGGATGTTATGGGACATCCGGAGATTAATTTAAGTCTTCTATGGTCCACCAAAATTCGTCCTTCTAGAAGGTTTTTCAAGCGTGTCTGTTCGGTGCATGAAAGCTGGACGCCTTTTTGGGTCAAGGGTGGAAAGTCTTCTTTCCACAAACTTTCCACCACCCTAGACCTACCATACTCAAGTGGGATGACTTGTACTGTTGGAGGCTCGACCCAAGGGCTCAAAAATTTCTATTTAAGTCAGTGGTGTTGGAGTATTTAGAAATCTTGTAGCTTGTTTTCATCTTAATGTTATGCTGCCAATTTCTCTTTGTAATGTTCTTCCTTCGCATGTAAGTTGATTTAATTCATCCTTGTTTCTTAATAAAAGTTCTTTTTCTCTTATTATTCTGTTATTCTCCTCATCACTTTGATACCGTTGGTTCAAGGTGTGAACTTTTTCATACCAAACCATGTGATATTATCACACAACGGTGGAGTGATTGTTATTTTATTGTGTTTTTTTACTTCTCTATTTCCTCCCTCATGAGTCTACTTTCCGCTTCCATTGAAACCATAGAATCAATGGAGGGCTAACCCAATTATGGGTTGATCCAAGGGAGTAGCAAGGGGATGTATTGGATTTTATTTATAACCTCATTAATGTATAATCACTTCTTTAATTGAGATTTTTATTTGATGATTTTTAAACTCCATCGTCCTTGTTGAATTTAGGGCCACACACTTCAAGTGCTAATATGAACATTTACCTTGAAGTGCTCAAAACATTGATCCTTAAAGTGTATAGGTGATTAGTATTAAAGGGTGTAGGCATTAAAGCAGTAAGTGATGATGTTGTTTTATCTCCTTAAATGAACCCATCTCAAATTTATGAAATTGAAATCATTAAAAAGAAAATACGTCCAATCCACCCCGAGTGATAACCTAGGATGAACTCATTCTTTTAAATTGAATTCATTTAAATCTGTTAGTTATAATTCAAAAAAAATATAAAATCAACCCAAGTTGGACACTTCATAGCTAAAAACAGTCCATAGAATGTACGTGTCTATAGGTTTATTCTTAGGTCTTTGAGGATTTGATAACCCAAGCTAAACTACAAGGACCGTTCTACCTTCATCTCTTGGGTAAATTTGAGCGAGAATCAAATTTTGGCACCTTTTCTAGGGACCCAATTAAGTCATCTAAACACCAATTCTATTCTCCCCCATTTCATCATTCTCATCCAAATTCTCTTATCTTGTCCCTTTCTCATTTTTTTTTCTTTTGGCGCATGTCTGCCTACACCCGTGATCAATCAAACCATCTAGTTAGGGTGGATAGTCCTGGGGTTGGGGAGTCAAGTACACCAAGGGAAATCTTTCCATTAGATCCTCATTTTCCTAACACCCCCCGAGTCAAAAATTGAGCCCATTTCAATGGAAGGTCTTCAAAGAAACCAACTCATAAACCCGGGTGGGAATCAAAATGGAAACCCAAATGAGGCAGCCCCAAACATGGGGAATGCAATTGATCAAACCATGAATGACTACCTCACACCTTCCTGGACCAATGCCCCCTCATACATTAGACAAAATTTCCTAGGAGATACCAACTACATCTTTAAACCCAATGTTATAAACCTCCTTCCCACATTCCATGGAATGGAGTCTGAGATGCCGTGCCTGCACATTAAGGAGTTCAATGACATTTTAGAAACCATGTGTCCCCCACATCAACTAGAATCAGCTAAGATGAGGCTATTTCCTTTTTATTTAAAGGATCAAGCTAAAAATTGGCTAAAAAATCTGAGACCATCATCCATCAACTCTTGGGACCAACTACAAAGATAATTCTACAAAAAATACTTTCCCCACCACAAAACAATTGCACTTAAAAAGAGTATCCAAAACTTTTTTGAAAAAGAGGGAGAATCATTCTATGAAACATGGGAATGGTTCAAAGACACTCTAAACATGGTTTCACACCAAGGTTTTTCTATTCCTGAACAAGTGAGAATTTTCTATGAAGGGTTGGGTCCGGGGAACAAACAATTCATTGACATGATGTGTAATGGAACCTTTAAAAACAAAGCCCCAAATGATGCTTACGAGTATCTAGAAAGCCTTTCTGAACAAAAACAAACATGGGGAACTTCACCTTATTCTGAAAAGACACAAAGAAATACTAGAATTCATAAACTTAGTGAATATTAAATCCTTAGGGCTAAACTCGTAGCACTCTCTAGAAAGGTTGAAGAGATAGACCTTAGGAAAGTCCATGAAATCCAAACTGTAGACCTTGTTTGCACAATTTGTGACAAACATGACAATAAGACAGACAAATACCCAACTATTCCATCCATCAAGGATGTTCTTTTAGGAGGACCTATAGCGGAAGTAAATTCTTTGAACTTTCAAAAGCCTAAATACCAAAACAACTTCAACCCAAGGTATAATGACCACCCAGGCTTCCGCTGGAAAGATAAACAACAACCTATCCAACCATAGGGACAAAATCCTTACCCCCATTAGAACTACCAAACCCATAGCCAGTTTCAAATCCAACCTATCCAATACCAATAGCCACCGGTCCATTTTCAACAAACCATCCCACCTCCAAAATATCCCCCTGGGATAAACCAACCTACTCAAGCACCCACCCAAACTGTTCCACAAAGCCTACTAGAACAATTGTGAAAAAAAATGGAGAGGATGAACTCAGAAGTCTCTTCCCTTAAACAAGAACTTCAAACCATAAAAACTGGAAAGGCACCCATGCCTACTCAGGCAGTTCCATCCTCCACTCCAAGGGGAGATTCAAGTTGCACTCAAACAACTCATGAACAACTAAAGGCTATGACTGTTTTAAGAAGTAGGAAATTAATTGAGAAACCTGAACAACTAATTCAGAACCCACCTGAAGATTCAAACTTGGATGAAAATTCAAATGAACCACAATATCAAACTGAGGAAACTGATAAAAATGTGAAAGAAACAACTCTTCAACAAACAACCCCACAACCTGCACTATTTCCTCAACACATGAGGGGGAAACACAAGCCTGAACTGAATGAAACATTGAGGGAAATCTTCTCACAAGTCAAGCTGAACATTCCCCTTCTCGATGCCATCCAAACCATACCTGCCTAATCAAAGTACCTTAAGTACTTGTGAACTTTTAAAAGAAAATTTTCACATAAAAACCAAGTCCTTTTGGATGCTAATGTGAGTACCACCATTCAAGGGACCATTCCTCCTAAGTTGAAAGACCCAGGTTTCCCTTACATCAATGTTGAACTAGGATAAAGAAAAGTTGTCAAGGACTTGTGTGACCTAGGTGCTAGTGTCAATCTCATCCCATATGTTGTGTACTACTAGTTAGGCCTAGAAGATCTCCAACCCACATCTGTCACACTTCAGATTGCTGATCGTAGCATTAGGGTTCCAAAGGAGATTTTAATGGACGTTCTGTTAAAGGTTGAAAACTTCATCTACCCTGCTGACTTCATTGTCCTTGCCAACCATCCAAACTTTGGAAATAAGGAACAAACCCCAATCATACTTGGACATCATTTTCTTGCAACAATCAACTCTGTTATCCGAGTCCGAAATGGGAACATGACAATCACCTTTGGGAACATGATTCTAGACTTGAACATCTATAATGCAAGCTCACAAATAGGGGATGAAGAGGACATTCATGAAGTAAACATGATAGGAAGAATTGATAATGAATCCATAGAACATCAAGGAATATTTTCTGAATGTTTAAGTTAGGATGATATTGATTTCCTTTGTTCACATAAAATAATTTTATCTCCTTGGCTTGAATCAATTTCAAATTTCTCTTATGATGAATTCTTAGGTCCAACAATCAATGAAACCTTTCAAGAAACCACTTTCATGGAGACCACTCCAACTTCCTTCCCTAAATCTGATCAAGACAATCTAGTAGCTGAAACTTCTTTATGTGGGGAATCAATCCTATCTGAAACTCTAAAAAAAGAAATTGAACTTGATCCAATGTCCCAATCTTCTGCTGAAATTCTGAACCAACCTGATCTTGAATTGAAGGAACTTCCCGCTACACTCAAGTATTCTTTCCTAGGGGACACTCAAACACATCCTATTTTCATTTCTTCTTATCTTGAAGCCAATCATGAGAGGATGATTCTAGATGTCCTTAGGAAATATAATAAATCCATTGGTTGGACCCTATCTAATATTCCTGGGATTAGCCCACTCGTTGGGACTCATAGGATTATTCTGGAATCTGATTCAAAGCTATGTTGTAGACCTCAATGGAGACTCAATCCTAATCTCATGGAGGTAGTAAGGAAAGAACTTCTGAAATTGTTAAAATCTGGTATCATATATCCCATAGCTGAGAGTGAGTGGGTGAGCCCAATCCAAGTGGTTGCAAAAAAGGCTGGAATCACAGTGATAACCAATGAGGATGGAGGGATTCATCCAACAAGGGTGAGTAGTGGATGGAGTGTCTGCATTGACTATAGAAAGCTAAACTCATTCACCAAGAAGGACCATTTCCCCTTACCATTCATTGACCAAGTCCTTGAGAGAGTGGCAAGTCATGCCTTCTACTATTTCTTAGATGGGTACTTAGGGTATAATTAAATTGAGGTATCCCTAGAGGATCAAGGAAAGACTACATTCACATGTCCATTTGGAACCTTTGCCTTCAAATTCATGCCTTTTGGGTTATGCAATGCCCCTAGAACCTTCCAGCAGTGCATGATGGGAATCTTCTCAGACATGGTAGGTAATTTTATAGAGGTCTTCATGGATGACTTCTCTGTGTTTGGGGATACATTTGAGGGATGTCTGAGGAATGTAGAGAGAGTTTTGTCAAGATGTGAAGAAAATAATCTAGTCCTAAACTGGGAAAAATGCCATTTCATGGTTAAATATGGACTAGTTCTAGGCCATCTTGTCTCAGGTAGGGGGATTGAAGTTGATAAAGCCAAGGTTGACATCATTCGTCACCTTCCATCACCAAAAACTGTCAAGGCAGTGAGGTCTTTCTTAGGACATGCTGGTTTCTATAGAAGATTCATCATGGATTTTAGTTTGATCTCCCATCCCCTTTGTGCTCTCCTAGTAAAGGATGCTCCATTTGTTTGGACTTAAAGCTATGAGGGTTCATTCTCAACCCTTAAATCCTCACTCACCTCTCCTCCCATTATGAAATCTCCAAATTGGAACCTTCCTTTTGAACTTATGTGTGATGCCAGTGACTTTGCTATAGGAGCTGTGTTAGTAAAACGTTGTGATAAAACTCCTTATGTCATTGATTATGCAAGAAAATCCTTAAATGATGCCCAAATAAACTACACCACTACTTAAAATCAGTTTCTTGCTATTGTGTTTGCCTTAGAGAAGTTTAGGTCCTACCTCTTAGGATCCCCAATCACTGTGTTCACTGACCATTCTACACTAAAACACCTCTTCCAAAAACAAGATGATAAGGCTAGACTGATTAGGTGGGTCCTTCTATTACAAGAATTTGACCTCACAATCAAGGATAAAAAGGGAGTTGAAAATGTTGTAGCTGATCACCTCTCTAGGATGGAATTCAAATAAAACTCAAATCACCTTTCTGTGTCTGATTCATTTCTTGATGAACACCTATACTTTGTGAGTGACTGCCCTTGGTATGCCGACATAGCCAATTTCTTAGTTACAGGAGTCATTCCAAAATTCTTATGGACACAAGCTCTAAGGAAATTCCTTTCTGATGTTAGACACTATGTGTTTGATGATCCATACCTCTATAAGTTCTGACCTGACCAAGTCATTAGGAGGTGTGTTCCAGAATCTGAACAAGAGTCTATCCTTAAATTCTGTCATAGTGAGGCATGTGGAGGTCACTTTTCCTCTAAGAAAACATCTACTAAGATTCTTCAATGTGGTCTCTTCTAGCCCACCCTCTAAAGGGACTCCTACACATTTTGTCAAAGCTGTCCTAGGTGTCAACAAGTAGGGTCCATCACAAAAAGGAATCAAATGCCACTCACTCCCATCTTAGTGGTTGAAATATTTGACTGTTTGGGAATTCATTGTATGGGTCCCTTCTCAAACTCTCGGAGATACCTATACATACACTTAGCTATTTATTATGTCTCAAAATGGGTTTAGGCCATTCCCACTAAGTCCAATGATCATCAAGTTGTGATTCTATTTCTGAAAGAGAACATATTTTCTTGATTTTGAATTCCTAGGGCTATAATCAGTGATCGAGGAACCCATTTCTGCAACCGCCCATTCTCTTCACTCATGTCTAAGTATGGTATTTCTCATAAAGTGCCCACTTCATTCCATCCTCAAACTAATGGTCAAGCTGAGTTAGTAAATAGGGAGATTAAAAAAATTCTTGAGAAAACTGTCAATCCTTCTAGGAAATATTGGTCTGAGAAACTCTTAGAAGCTCTTTGGGCATATCGTACAGCATAAAAAACCATCATAGGAATGTCACCATATAGGTTGGTTTATGGAAAAGCATGCCATTTACCTGTTGAAATTGAGCATAAGGCCTTTTGGGCAATTAAGAAAATGGATTATGACCTCTCATTGGCCGGAACAAAAAGGAAATTAGATCTCAATGAACTGGAGGAATTAAGGATGGAGGCTTATGAAAATTCAAGGATCAATAAATCTAGAGTTCAAACCTACCAATCTAGGAATATCAAGGTCAAACATTTTGAAGCGGGAAAACTTGTGCTCTTGTATAGTTCAAAACATCATTTACACCTGGGAAAGTTAAGGTCTAGATGGTCAGGACCTTTCATAGTGTTTCATGTATTCCCCCATGGGGCTGTAGAGATTAAATACCCCAAAAGTGGTTAAATTTTCAAGGTCAATGGTCAAAGGTTAAAACCATTCATTGAATCATTCAATAAATAGGAAATAGAGGTTGAGTTAACTGAGCCAACCTATGAACCAGGAAAAAATTGATAGATTTAGGGTCCATGTCGGGCTAATGATGTTAAAAAAAGTGCTGCATGGGAGGCAAACCATGTTTTTCAAGTTTTCTATCATTTTGTTGTTTTAATAAAATTTATATTTTAATTAATAATTTTTATATTAAAAAAAATAGTCTATTGACCTGTTCTTCTATTATGAGTATGGATGGGTACGAAAGGGGAGCACCATATTCATCCGTGTCACGTGGTGTGATCCTTGAGTAATACCTTACCCAGAAATTTAAAAAATAAGACAATGTATCAATAGATTATTTTATTTTATATATATAATTATATTTTACTTATATATATATATATACTTCTTTGTATTGTTTGTTTGTTTTCTTTTTTTCCACTAGGGAACTCTGAAAGTGACATGGATATCAAAGGACTAAATTGGAGCATCAAGAACTTCAAACAACAACCACCAGGTGACTTCATTCCATGATCCTAATATTTCAATTTCCTTATTGAACTTACCTTTTATTCCTCTACCCCCTTCTAAATTTTCTTTTCTTTAAACACTGGGGACAATGTTATTTTAAGTTGGAGGGGGGGAGATAAAATAAAAAATTATTTCGTGTAAAAAAAAATTAATGATTTGAAAAAAAACATTTGTGTAAATGGAAGGAATAATTCCTTTAACTTTGAACATGGTAATACACATTGCACACATTGAAACTGAATATCAAATAATGTTTCATGCCCTGATTCTGATTTTAATACTTGTATAATTTCATGAGCATAGATTTTGGAAAGTGTGGCTGTCCAATGTGATATTTCATCATTTATATTTTCATCCAAATAAAAAAAAGATCACAATGCACGTCCCTTAGATAGTGGGGTATTAGTTTGAGTTCATGGGGTCCCCTAAATAAATAGCATAGGTTTGATGATCATTTTTTTTAATATGAGTATTCAAAAAAAATATTAAAAAAAAATTTGCGAATAAAGCAATGAAATGACCTAATGCGTGGCTTTCGGCACTTGGGGATCGTGACTCCATAGTTTTCTGGCCTAGAATTAGTAATTTTATCTCTATTTTTGGTAATTTGAATTTCTTTTTGACTAAGTTAACTTGAGATTATTCCTGAGTATGTGGGCTTCACTTGGTGCCCTAAGGTCTTTGAGCCTGGGAGTCATCGACAAAGTCTCGCTACATGGGTTGACTCTTTTGAGTGCAACTTCAATTACCATGGAAAATTTTAAAAAATAAAAAAAAACAACAAAAAAAATTATACAAAAAAATGAATACTCATCTTAATATTGAAATGTGATTCCACCTAGCACTTCCATAATTTCCCCCTTGAATAAAGATGAACCCCCTTGTCTATTGTGATGCACAACACATCCTCAAACTTAATTGATATTGGATGAAATATGGAAATGAATTTGGACAAAGGAATGGGCTTGGGATTGGGATATTATTATGAAACCATCTTGTATTAAAATATTTTTATGGGTTTCATGATTGTTTGGTATAAGGTTTTTTTATCATTGTGTATTAAAATGTTTTTGGAAAAGGGAATTCGAATTTCATATTGTTGAGATATATTTTGCTCGGGACTAGAAAAACTCAAGTTGGGGGGTGTGATTAGCCACTAAATGAGGCTAATATTCATTTTTAATATATATAATATTCATTTTATTTATTATTCATAAAAACCATTTTAGTGCATTTTACACTTCGAACATCATTTCACGTTATGATTGTAATACCTTCTTAAAATGCAGTATTATGTGGTACATTTTTGAACATCATTTGAAGTACCCAATGATTCATCTTATTATACATATTTTAATTTTATATTTTTTGAAATTTATCTACACTCCAACATGAACATGTTTCATTCAGGGATCAAGGGAGAATTCATGGAGGATGATGGAGATATTTGGCAATGAAAGGAAGCAATTCTGGAGAAGGCAGATTGGACACCAACCCATTGATGAGACTGTGGGGCCCACAATACAGGCCCCATTTACCCCAAATTTCGTGGGATGCTATAAGACATGTCTAGGAACAAATCACACTTCATGATACAATGCAAATTCGGCCTCCATGGTGTCCATTTAGGCGGCCCCAGTTAGAGATAACATTCTGGGCCAGATTCTGCGGCCCAGACAAACAGCCCACCAATTAAACCATATATAGAAAACCATAACTCCTTTTGGGCTGATATTTTACAGGACGTTAGGGGACATCTGTAGATTAATTTAAGTATTTTATGTCCCACCCAAATTCGGCCATCTAGAAGGTGTTTCAAGCACGTCTGTTCGGTGCATGAAAGATGGATGCCTTTTCTGGTCAAGGGTGGAAAGTCTTCTTTCCAAAAACTTTCCAGCACCCTAGACCTACCATACTCAAGTGGGATGACTTGTAATGTTGGAGGATCGACCCAAGGGCTCAAAAATTCCTATTTAAAGCAGTGTTGTTGGAGGATTTAGAAATCTTGGAGCTTGTTTTCATCTTAATGTTATGCTGCCAATTTCTCTTTGTAATGTTCTTCCTTCACATGTAAGTTGATTTAATTCATCCTTGTTTCTTAATAAAAGTTATTCTTCTCTTATTATTCTATTCTTCTCCTTAGCACTTTTATACCTTTGGTTCAAGGTGTGAACTTGTTCATACCAAACCTTGTGAGATTATCACACAACGGTTGAGTGATTGTTATTTTATTGCGTTTCTTTTTTTACTTCTCCATTTCCCCCCTCATGAGTCTACTTTACGCTTCCATTGAAACCATAGAATCAATGGAGGGATAACCCACTTATGGGTTGATCCAAGGGAGTAGCAAGGGGCTAGATTGGATGTTATTTATCATCTCATTAATGTATAATCACTTCTTTAATTGAGATTTTTATTTGATGATCTTTAAACTCCGTCGTCCTTGTTGAATTTAAGGCCACACACTTCAAGTGATAATATGAACCTTTACCTTGAAGTGCTCAAAACTTTGATCATTCAAGTGTATAGGTGATTAGTATTAAAGGTTGTAGGCATTAAACCAGTAAGTGATGATGTTGTTTTATCTCCTTAAATGAACCCATCTCAAATTTAAGAAACTGAAATCATTAAAAATAAAATACATCCAATCCACCCCGAGCGATAACCTAGGATCAACTAATTCTTTTAAATTGAATTTACTTAAATCTGTTAGTTATACTTTAAAACCATATAAAATCAACCCAATTTGGCCACTTCATAGCCAAAAATAGTCCATAGAATGTACGTGTCTATAGGTTTCTTCTTAGGTCTATGAGGATTCGATAACCGAAGCTAAACTACAAGGACCGTTCTACCTTCATCTCTTGCGTAAATTTGAGTGAGAATCAATAGCCAAAAAAGATATCACCTTGTGATAGTATAAATTTTGAAGGTTCCAAGATGTAATAAGGCAACCAGTAAATATCTTTAATAGTGAATTTACAAGGTAATAACCACGACAACGTAGACCTCAAGGATTTCCAAATCAGTTGTAACAGTAGCCTAGCTAATGATAAGGGTCTAATATAAGGAGCATGTTCCATGGAATTCCACAATATGGTGTCTACTGAATCCAAGGTGATCGTCCAAGGTAAGCCGGGGATAAGCAGAGACATGGCCCTATGGTCTGTAACCATGGAAACTACTTCTCAATGATGGATCCAAGGAGTGTATCTAAGGCATCCTATAATAATATGGAGTGATCCTACATTGTCATTCTAGGCATCCAAGAGTAGACAAGAATTGAGATCTAGGTGGGTATTAACCTATGCAAGCCATATCCTTGAATCCGAATGGGGTTCCCAAGTGCTCATGGAATTCTATGATCATAATCCAAGGTGAGATTGTGTTAGGAAATTATTATTTAATTATGAATTCATGTAATATTTCCTTCAGTTCAATCCTTTTCTATCATTAGTGTGATAAGTTCAAGTAGAAACAACCTTTTTATCAAGTCATTTTGTTCAAGCCTTTCCTTTAATTAGTGTGACAAGGACAAGTACCATGCAACCATTTAATCCATTTAATGGATATTACATATTCAAGGTTCATTCCACTACCTTCCATTAATGTGGTAAGGGGTGAAACAGATATACAACCAATTAATCATTCCCATTTAATTCGGTCAAGTCATTTACTCAATATACTTTCCAATTTCCATTTCACATGTAATAATAAATTTAAGCACTTACCTTAGGTGGGTAAAGTGGTAATCATACATGGAACTTTCCATTATGCAATTCAAAATATATAAATTCCATTTAAAATAGAAAAGCCTACCCTTAGAGTGGTCAATCCATGACACACCTGAATGGTGGCTCAAACAAGTCAAACACTAAAAACCCAATTATGGCATAACCTTTGACATGGAAGGGATAGAGTTGGTGGGATCCACATGAAACTAGATGAAGTTGAGTGGTCCCCACATGACAAATCCAAAATCAATGAACTTTAGGGATAATTTATAGACCACCCATCTTACAGATTTCCAAACCATGTGTAATTCTTACACAGTTTACTCTAAACCATGTGCCAAGCCTATTTTTTTCCAAAAAGATGGGTTTCGGGCTCAAAACATTCCCTAGACACCCTTGAGACCATTTATAACCCCTTAGAAATCCAATTTAGGTCCAAAGTAAAGATTTAGACTGAAACTTTAAAGGATCCATACCTGAGTGAAAAACCAGGTTCTTACAATCTTCACCCCTTAAAAGAACCCATCTCTAAGTTTAACTTTCAGGTTTGGAGAAACATTGTTTGAGAAAAAATCTGGACATTGGGAACATACTTCGACTTCCCTCTACCAAGTCCTGTCCTGTACTTGGTCGTGCTACTATAGCACCCATACTAGAGAGACAGACCAGCCTTAGAGAGACTTCGTGCTCCTTTCATTGATGTGTACTATATAATCCTCATAGTTAGCATCAAATTCCAACTCAACTTCCTCAGGATCAATGGTATGAGATGAATCAACATGATACTGGAGAATCTATGAAACATGAAATACATTGTGCATGGAATGGTACCTCTGAGGTAGTATCAACCGATAGGCTTCTTAACTAACTCTCTCTAGAATCTCAAATGACCCTAATTCCCTTTCTTTGTAACTATATATGCCCTAGACTGGGTGATAATCAAAGAAAAACATGATCCTTGACCATGAAATATAGAGGGAATTTATGGAAATCGACCTAAGAATTTTTTCTAGACTAACCAGTAGTCATACAATTCCTGATCAACTGAACCTACTCTGAATTCTCCTGAACGAGATGAGGACCTAGTAGGATTTCTTCAACTCCCTCCATCTAGCACATGGGTGAATTGCATGGTCTACAATATGTGGCTCCAAAAGGAGCCATCTGAATTGTCTCCTGAAAGTTGTTATTATAGGAAAAATCAATGAGAAGGACATGATTCTCCCAAGAACAGCTGAAATTAATAACACATGATCAGAGAATATTCTATAGAACCTGTATTTTCCATTCTGATTGTCCATCGGTCTGAGGGTGAATATATGTACTTAGAAGAACCTGAGTTCCCATATATTTCTACAAACCATGTCAGAACTGTGAAGTGAAACGAGCATCCCTATCTAAAATGATAGTATAGGGAACCCCATGTATTCATATGATCTCATGGACATATAGTATTCCTAGGTCATCGACTGAGAAAGTGTCATGAATAGGAATGAAGTGGAACGATTTAATTAGTCATTCAATGACTACCCAAATATCATTGAAACCCATCGATGAACTAGGTAATCCAACCACTAAATCCATGACAACATCTTCTCTTTTCCATTCCCAGAATAGAAGCAGTTGTATCAAGCTTGCAGGTCTCTAGTGAACTGCATTCACCTATTGATAGGTAGAACACCTAGTGATAAAGTTTTCTATATGAAGTTTCATCCCAGGCCACAAATACTAGCGTTTCATATCTTGATACATCTTCGAGATGCTTGGATGAACTACACAATGGGAAGTGTGGGACTCCATAAAATCCTCTCTCATATCAATAGGAATCTACCACGTAGACGCAGGACATTGTCTTTGTCCACTGACCAATCTGAAGGTGGGTTATCTCCTGATATACTCTCACGGAGAACCCAGCCTTCAGGATCTAAAAATTTCCTACCCTTCACATTCTCATGAAGGGAATAGGTAACTGTCAAGGATGAGAGTTAATACTTCTCATGACTATAATGAAACTCTAGATACAGCTCATAAAGAGGTCCATTATCATCCATTCATTGCTGGCTTCCCATATGGCCTATTTCTAAGTTTTTTGACTCAATGCATCTACAACTACGTTTCCCTTTTCAGGCATATAGAAAAGCTCAAAATCAAAGGAATGAAGATATTTGACCCATCTTCACTATCTGAGGTTCATGTCACACTGGGAAAAGATATATTTGAGGCTCTTGTTGTCAGTGTATATAACAAAGAGCTCACCCAACAGATAATGTCTCCAGAAATGTACGACATGGAAAACTGCTACTAGCTTAAGGTCATGCGTTGGGTAATTTTGCTCATGTGGCCTCAAATACCAAGATTCATATGAAATGAATTTGTCCTCCTTCTTCAACAATTCCCATATCCCAATGCCCAATGCATCAAAGAAGATGGTTTAACCAATACCAATCTCAGAAAGAATTAGAATAGGTGTTGAGACCAGCCTCCCTTTCATCTCCTGAAAGGATTTCTCATGTACTTCCGAAGAAAGGTACTTAACACCCTTATTTGTAATACTAGTAAGGGGTAAAGAGTAGAGGGATAATTCATATATGAAATGACTGTAATATCCATCCAACCCCTATAAACCTTTTTATATCAAACACGTTCTTGGGATGCTCCCAAGAAGCTACGATACTCAAATTTTTAGGGTCAATAGATACTCTTGATTATAATATAATATGAACCAAGAAGTGGACTTTGTTGATCTAGAAGTGGCACTTAGAAAGCTTGGTGTAAAGTTGATGCTCTATCAGTGTACTCATAACGATATCAAGATGTTTGGCATAGGCACTACAACTGTGAGAATACACCAAGATGTCATCCAAAAAGACCATGAAGAAGGAATCCAAATAGGGGTAGAACACACTATCCATCGGATCCATGAAAATGGTGGTAATGTTCTTAGGAACGAACGACATAACAAGGCACTCATACAAACAATACATTCTACAGAAAGTTGTATAAGGTATGTTTGATGGTCCGAATCGTACTAGATGATAACTCAATCTCAGTTCGATCTTAGAGAAGACCTTTTCTCCTCAGATCCAGTCAAAGAGATCATCTATTCAAGTTAGTGGATACCAGTTCTTGATCGTAATCTAGTTCAAATTTCTATAACCCATACATAGAAATAAGGTTCTATCCTATTTCTTGGAAAAAAATCACAGGAAAACCCCAAGAGTATGTATTGGGCCATATAAAACCCTTGGATTTTAAATTATCTAACCTCCTCTTGAGCTCCTAAAGCTCAGTAGGTGCCATCCTATATGGAGGAATGGACACTAGAGTTGATCTTAGAATGAGATCTACTGTATACTCTACCTCTCACTTAGGAGTTAAGATAGAAAAATCATCGGGACAAACATCCATGTAACGATCCACTTCTAGAGGGAAAAATATTGAAGTAAACCCTAATCCATGATAAAGATATTTTCAATCTAGGAAGTCACTACACCTAGCCCATGATTCTCTGGTCCTGTTCTACCAACATAGACATCCCACTCACCCTTATGTATATAAATTCTACCTTCTAGTGATGTAAAGGATACCATATGGTTATAAAAATCTTCAAATGCATGATAATGAACCAACCAGTCCATTCCAAGAATGAAATAGAAGCCTGTCATCTCAAGAACGAAGAGGTTCTATAATAAAGGGTAACTTCCAACCTCAAGGGGATTGTACCTACATAGGAATATTCCCTCTATTCATACCCCTAATAGTGTATCTAGGGTCATTACACCAAAGTCATACTATACCTCTATTCAAAGACTTTACACAATTTATACAAAGATAAAAGAGTTTGAAGCACCTGTATTGAATAAAACAGATAATATAGTAGAGGCTACTTGAAAGGAACCTCATACTGCAGATGGTCTTGTAGTCTGATCCTCAGTTATTGGTTGTAGTGCATTAAAATGACCTGATCCATGGTCCTATGCAATGGATGGACTGCCATGAACAAAACTTCTCTATTGGTGCAGCTAGTGATTAAGGGTCTTGTTAGGTCCACTTGGTTAGATACCCTAAGAGGGGGGGGGGGAGGTGAATCAGGGTATGCCGGATTAAAACTTCTTCCTCCATTGATCTTGTTTTGTTTTAAAGAAAAACACTCTTTTATCTCCTTCCTATTGCACAAAATAAACAAAACATAAATCATGAACATGACACAATAATTTTACTTGGTTCACCCTTAGTGGGATATACCCAAGGAGCATACACCAACAATGTTATGATGTACCTAATTCACTAAAAGTGCACTACTTTTTACAATGTTTGGAGTAGACTCACTGTCTCTCCTGGTTCACAACCAATTATAAAATGAAAGCTCACTGCTCTCGTTACTGAAGTGTGATCACTTCTTCTTCAGAATATCTACTCACATTTTATAGACATGTAGGTCTATTAATTATCATGGATGAATTCTTCTTCCTTATTTGTTGATAGATTCTCTACTGAAGTACAACTTTCACCCACATATGAATCTCACTTTGCACCGGGTGTACTTGACAACCCCAATTTTTACATGCAGCCTTCACAGAGTTTGCGTGAAATTCACTGCTTTTGCATGAAATCTACTTTTTTTTGGAAAAACCTCCCTTATGTGCAACCCATTATTTTACGCACACCAACCTTATTTTACGCACATCCTTTGCTTTAAGCACAAACACCTCTTTTACGCACAAACCTGTCATTTATGTGAAACTCCCTTGCGTATTCCAATTTCACACACAAGATATTGGATAGTACTGAGATGAGATTAATGAGGGGGTCACCTTATATTTATAGGAAAACTTGACCCCTATGTGAAAAACCCTCATTGAGCACGTAATCCTCTTCGAGCATGAAAAACACATCTTTCGGTCAACACCGTATTTCACTCATTGATCCAATATTTTGCGCACCTCAAGCATTTTCCAATTTTCAATTTTATGATCTCGAAACACCAGTTGCATGAAAAAAATACATTCTTATATTTCATACTCTACTCCAATGTTTCTTCACCTTCCTTTTTCAAAAACACATCTCTCCATTTTCCAATTTTTGAGAACCAAAAATTTCGAAAATACTAGAAAACAGCGCCACCTTGTATCTTCTATTTTTGTACGACCTCCAGATCATCTATTACTTTGTCAAGGTTCTCCTTTCAATCATGTATTGTCAAAAACATCTCTTGAAATTTATAAATCATCATGGATGCTTCTTTAAAAAAACTAAAATTAGAAACCCACCTTGTCAAAAAACAAAACATCAAGGCCTGCTTTGTCAATAAACACAACCAAACAAAAAATGCTTCAATGGTACCTTGGGGAATTTTTTCCAACATTCTCCACCTTTGTGTTTATGGAAAACTCTTCGATAAAATGATACCATGTTAAAGCTTCAACCACCATTCGCCTATTGCGATTCAGATAGAGATCAAGGATTCACTAAGAACATACTCTAAGCCCACATGAGCAATGATCAATGTGAGAAACAAGAGAAAATTAAAAGTTCATCATTGAATCACTTCATTTCTAACAAAAATTATTGATATGAAACTGATACCAATTGCTGATTATTATAAACCTTCTAACACCATTCCAATACCACTCTTCTTCTTTCATCACGATCCTCAGCGTCCGTGATATTTATTCTTTGATCGATCACTTTTAACATCATTAGATTTAAAACTACCCCTGTCTTCTTATAGCTTCAAATCCCCTTCAGCTTTCAACTCCACCTATCTCGCTGCTCTAACTATTAGTTTTTCCCCATATCATTCATGATTTCGCAAATAACCAAAGTATCTCCCCCTTGAACAATCACTATTTTCTCCCACTTTTTCAACGAACCAAAAGGTCACTTCTTTGCATTATGTAACAGGGTAAGAACACAAATTAGTACATTAGGGATACACATCATACCTTAGAGAGAGGGGATATTCCACATAAACACTTTTTCAAGTGCAAGGAGTCCACTAAACTTTCAAAGCTAGTCAACGACTCTCAAATGCTTCTTTGGGTAAGACCTTTGTTATAAATTCAGAAACATGTAGTTCTATAGGCACATACTCCAACTTCACAAGGCCTTGCTCCACCATATTCTTTATAAAATGATATATGATTTTAATGTTCTTAGTCCTTGAGTGATGAACTAGATTTTTTCTTATATTTATACCACTTGAGTTATCAAACTGTATTCTTATCAGAGACTGCATGGACACGCCCATGTCACCAAGCTGTTACTTCATCCATAATAGCTACATGCATGCTTTTGGGGTTGCAATATACTCAACTTATGTGGTTCTCAATGAAATGTAATATTGTTTCTTACTTAGACAAGAAATAAATAATTCACCAAGATAGAATGCACCTCCTGACATTGATTTTTGATCATCTTCTGATCCAACCTAATCTATATCCGTATATCCCACTAACCGTTGTTGAGTTTTTTTACTGTACCACAAGCCAAAATCCACTTTTCCCTTGATCTACCAAATTATTATTTTCACCACAATCATGTGCCATTACTTGGGATTAATCTGATAAATCCCTACTTGGCATGTGGAAAAAACAATATTATTCCATGTCGCTATCATATTTAGTAAAATTCTAATGATTTCCGTGATATTAACCACCTTGCCTTCATTATACTTTGATAGTTTTATCCATGTAGAAACTAGATTCTTCATCTCCTTGGAATTTTCCATGAAAAATATCTTCATAACTTCCTTAGAATATTTTTATTGAGAGATGAATGTGTCGTTCCTACCTTGTGTCACCTGTAAACCAAGGAAAAACATCATCTCACCAATCATAGAAATTTTGAACTCATTTTTCAGGAACTCCAAAAACTGTCTGCACTGTGCTTCATCTGATCCACCAAAGATTATATCATCAACATATAACATCACCATCATCCTTTTCTTAAAATAAATATTGAAATATAAATTGTAATCAACTCCTATACATTGAAATCCAAGCTTCTTCAAATAATGATCAAGTCTTGAGTGCCATGCTCTTGGTGCTTACTTCAACCCATAAAGTGCCTTATTTAGACAACAAACTTTGTTCTCATCTTCATGGATGAGAAAACGATATGGATTCTCAATATAAACTTCTTCTTCTAGGACCCCATTCAGAAATTATGACTCATTTCCATATGGAAAACATTTAATTTTCATTGCACTTTTATGCACAAGAATAATCTGATGGTCTTGAACTTTACAACAGGTGGAAATATCTCATTGATATTGATACCCTCAATTTAGGAGTAACCTTTGAACACTAATCGTGCTTTGTTTCGAATCACTACTCCATATTCATTCAGCTTGTAGTTAAATACCCATTTAGTTCCAATGAAACTCTTATCTGTTGTCCTTGAAATAATCTCCCATGTCAGATTCTTCTCATTCTAGTATAGCTATTTATTCATTTCCTGAACCCAGTTTTCATATTTAGCTGCATTAGCAAAACATTTCAGTTCAATGTGAGATAATAGAGATGTATGTTGTAGTGACTTCATTCTTCTTGTCTAAACTGGATCTGTCTGATCACCAATGATATTATTCCTATCAATTTTGGCTCGACTATTTGGATTCTTTATAGATATAGACTTGACTTATTCTTGTTCATCATCAGTTTATTATTCTCAGTCAGCATCTACTACTTCTGCACCCCCTTTGTTACTTTTCTCTTAATCAATTTCATCTAGAACTTGTTCATTATGCTGTTGAGTATTCTCCTTATTTTCCAAAATAGTGACATAATTTATCTAATATACTTTTCCAATCCTCTTGATAAATTATTTTTATGCTTTTCTTTTGCTGGAGTGGCCAAGAAATATCCCCTCATCTCCATGTGACTCAAATTTCCTATGTTTTTCTTTGTTGAGAATGAAGCACTTACATATAAATATTTGAAAGTATTTCATGGTTGGATTATTTCTATACCACATCTCATACAGAGTCTTTCCTTCCTTTGGACACAACAGAGCCCTGTTAGAAATGTATACCGATGTCAATACTGCTTCCTTCCAAAATTTCTTTCGTAGGTCTTTTTCTATATGCATCGTTCTAGCCATACTTTTGATGATAAGATTTCTCTTTTCAATCACTCCATTTTTGGGGAGATCTTACTGAAGAAACATTATGCCTTATCCCATGGTTCTCAATATAGTCTCCCACCTGACTGTTTGGGAATTCCATACCATTTTCAGTAAAAAAAATTCATAATTTTCTTCCCAAGCATCCTTTCAGATTCCCTCTGATATTATTTTAGGCAACTGAACACATTAGACTTATGGGAAATGACATATACCCATGCCATTATGCTATAATCATCAATTAATAGAACATAATATCTCTTTCTGTCAATGGATCTTGGTGGTATAGGTCTGAAAACATCATCATGCACAAATCCAAGCTCTCTTGTTGACTTCTTTCCCTTATATTTGTACACCTTTCTAAGGATCCTCCCCAATTGAAAAGTGTCACATGTATGTATAAGATCACATGATAGCTTGGGAAGATTTCTAGTGGAATCTCACTTTACCAGATCATCAATGGAAGGTTGGAATAGATGACCAAGTCATTTATTCCATGACTTTTTTCCTCCTCTCCAGATAAAAAGCACATATATTCTTCTCCATTTATTAGGTAGAGATTCCCCTTTGTTCTTTTTCACTGTAGGATCACCACACCATATATTCCCTTAAGGACACACATCTTCTTAGTAAACCATATAGAATTCCCTAAGTCACACAATTGACTGAATTTGAGCAAATTGTGACTGAGACCTTCTATAATCAAGACATCAGCACGTCTTATTTATTTCCCCTCAAACATGGCCTTTCTCGATCTAATTATATTTATGCCTTCATTGTTTAAAAACTTGAAAAATCTTTCTTTGTAATATGTTTTTCCTATAACTAGATCCTTATTGACTCTTATGTGATACATTAAACCACTTTCAAGGATCCATACACCAGAATGATCTGATGCTTTAAGGGAAATTTCAGAAACCACTTCCTTCTTTGATATATTATTATTGGTTGTTTTTTTCTTCACACTCAACATAGATTAAGAATTTTGACCTTTCTCTAAGTATGATGGACTGATTTCTTCTTGCAAATATGAAAATATATTTTTCATTTTCAACTCACCAATTGGTTCATTGATATGTTGCTTGCAATCATTTTTATTCTTCTTTGGCACATTCCTCTATATGGTCAATGTACAGTATCTAGAATGTTCCCAAATCCTCCACACCAAAAATAGTGTCCTTTGAAATATGTTCTAGAGAACCATTCTCTGTTTGGTTGCCACCTCTATTCTTATGCCCTTTGGTATCTTCTGGCTATAGAACACACAGTTTGTGAGTGTCCCATCTTTCCACAACAATAGCACCTAATGAAATCTGTATTCCTATGTGTCACTTATTTACTTATAGTTTTCCCTTGGGTTCTTTAAATTTTCTAATTCTAAATTTTACCCACATCAATTTTCATTCTCAGAATGGGTGCATGAGGTCTGACTTCAACCCTGCCTACTTTATGTTTCCAATCGATCCAAAAATCATCCTTAACATCTATCCTCGATTGATTCTTCATTCCTACTGAACTACTAGGATCCTATTTCATATTTTTAGTCTTCTGAATGATCTTATTTCCCAATAATGTGCTATGAATCATAATTTTTTCTCGATCCTTAAATTTTTGTCATAGACCAACAACTTCCTATTCATGCTCTTTGATATGCTTGATGTGATCCATCATTGTGTTATTCAAGCCATAAATCTCCCTCTTCTTCTCTTCAACCTTGATTTTATACTCACTTACCGTTTCTGAGTTCTCTGGTGATGATGACTTGATTTTCCCAATTTCTTTCATTAGCTCAGACTTTTATTCTTCTTGCTGGTTCATGTAGAGTTTGGAATCAAAGGCAAATTTGTTGGGTTTCCTTGTTTTGGATCTCTAAACATCAATTTATTCAAGAGAGGCTTTTAACTCAACTTTCATATCAATTTTTCCTTCAAATTATTCTTCATCAATAATGTTGGATTATTCCTTTTCTTTACCACTATTGACAACATCCACCATTTCATTTTCTCCACAATTTTTTCAGTTTTCAATCTACTTATCCTCTTCAACCATAGACTCATCTGAACTGTCAAATTCTTGTGAAAGAAGATTATTCTTCTTGAAGAAAATTCACTTGAACTATATCTTCCCTTTCACATAGGCTGAAGACTTCTTCATGGGAATATAAACTTCTCTATTATCATTATAATTATCCTAAAACTTTTTTGGGGAACCTTGCCTCATGATTACCAACATTTCCATATCTAAATCATTCTAGTTGAATTTTCCCTTTAAAATTTCCTTTTACTCTTTGAAAATTTGAAGAAAGGAATGACATCACCCCATCCATCTATTCTTTTTCTTCTTGAGTATCTTCAATTATGAACTTCTTCATGGCCTTGAAAGACACATACTTGGATTTCCACTTTTCCACAGCATTATTATCATCATTTCTCATTTCATATGCTATAAGGGTACTATGAAAGTTATCTAGTGTCAAATATTTCAGATCCTTATCTTCCAATACTGAATCCTTTGGATTGAAGCGAGGTGGAAGTTTCCTCAGGACAAACTTCACAATCTTTATGCTTCAATGACTTCACCCAGACCTCTCATGTCTTCCACTAAAGCATTTACTGTATAAAATAATGCATCAAAAAACTCATTTAGGTTCATTCTAAGATCTTCATAGTTGTTCAAAAAAACTTTTAGCTTTACTTATATGACCTTTGAATCTCCTTCAATAATGTTCAAAAGTTTTTCCCACATGGAATGTGATGTTTTTCATAAAATCACCTTCATATAGATATCATTGGATAGGGATCCACCTAAATCATTGATTCCCTTGGATTCAGCAACCAATTCAATTTGACCATCTTATGATAATGCACCACTATTAATATCAGTTGTTATACCATGAATTGCAGTTGTGAACACATCCATTCCCAAAGATCGAAAGTAGGGTTGCATTCGATTCTTCCATAGTAGAAAATTGTTCCCGTCAAAGATCAGAATCTCTTTATGATTAGTGACCTCCATTTCAGAGAGAAACACTAATATCAATATTTTTCTATGATACCAATTTTTTGGTCCACTAGGTTAGATAACCTAAGAGGGAGGGGGGTGAATCAAGGTGTGAAGGATTAAAACTTCTTCCCCCTTTGATCTTGTTTCGTTGTAAAGAAAAACTCTCTTCTTAATCCTTCTTCTTACACAGAATAAACAAATCATAAATTTTGAACATGACCCAAAAATTTTACATGGGTCAACCTCACTGGGTATATCCAAGGATCATACACCGATAATGTTCCAATGTACCTAATTCACTAAAATTTCACTGTTATTCACAATGTTCGGAGTAGACCCACTGTCTCTCCTAGTTCACAACCAATTACAAACTGAAAGCTCACTACTCTCTCTACTAAAGTGTGATCACTGATTCTTCAGAAGATCTACTCCCAGTTTATATAACTGTAGGTCTATTCATTCTCACAGATGAATTCTGCATCCTTAACTATTGATAGAGGCTCTACTGAAGTACAACTTTCACCCACAGATGAATCTTACTGTGCACCGAGTGTACCGAGAAACCATAATTTTTATGCACAAACTTCATTGAGTTTGCACGAAATTCCTTGATTTTTCATGAAATACACTTTTCATGCAACAACTCTCTTACACACAACCAATTCTTTTACATGCACCAAACTTATTTTACACACAATTTGTTTTATGCACAAACACCTTTTTTATGTGCAAACTTGTTGTTTACGTGATACTCCCTTTCATATTCTAATTTGACGTGCCAGAGCTTGGATAGTCTTGAGATGAGATTAATGGGGGGGGGGTCACCTCATATTTATAGTATAAATAGACCCCTATGTGAAAAAACATTCTTGAGAAAGTAATCCTCTTCGAGCATGAAAAACACATCTTCTGCACAACACCATATTTTGTGCACTGCTCCAATATTTCACACACCTCAGGCCTTTGCCAATTTTCAAGCTTCTGACCTCAAAACACATCCTGCACAAAAAACTCCATTCCTCTATTTTGCGCACCACTCTAATATCTTTTTAAAAGGTGATTACTTGGTCAAAAATGAACAAAGCATAAATATTATAAAAAAATATTATAAGAGTCTAAAAGAAAAGATCATATTACAATCTTTTTCATGAAAGGAAAGACGAGTAATGGGAATATCTTTGAACCAAGTAATGTCCTGATTGACTCCCATGTTGTCTAGAACATCTGCAACTTCATTTTATTCTCGATAAACATGTGTGATGATATAGTTAATTCACTAAGCGAACGAGATCATTCCATCTATCGGGTAGTAATCGGCCAAGCAAGGTGGATTATGTCATTCCAAATTTCTTAGAGAATAGTCGTCGAGTAACTTCTGATCCAAAGGTTATTCCAACCAAAAAATTTGGAAAAGGTAATTGAATGAATCAAGCCCAACATCTCAGCTTTGAGGGAGGTGGAAATGCCACATTTACCCATGAAGAATCCAAGGATCTGGCTCTGGTGATTTCTGAAGAAAGCCCCACGCCATGAAAGTCCCGGATTTCCCTTGGAGGCACCATCGATATTGATCTTGATCCATACTGATTGGGGGGGGGGGGGGGGCTCTCCAGAACACCTCCATTGTATGATGCGGCTAACAAAAATTGACTTTATTCCTGAGATGCCTTAGGATCACAAAGTCATGCACGGTGTTTTGGCAATGTCCCTTTTGAATCGAGGCTGCTTCTTGTATGGAAATGATAATCCCCATCTGATCTGCATTTTGATTGAATGAGTAATTATTATGAATAATAGCATTCTGATCATACCAAATCACATGGTGGATCTTTGCAACCATAGAATTAAAGTGGTTTCTAATCTGTTGAGATCCGTCTATTTCTGCACATTTTTTAAGTTGAGCTTTGACAAAATTAGGCTTCAACCATCTGCAATCAAAATGTCAAGAATATAGTTTCAGAGAGAAGAAGCAGTAGCGCAAGAGAGAAAGAGGTGGTTAGCATATTCCATGTGTTTATTACATATTTTTAATTTAGAGAAGAGTTGGATGCCAAAAGATTGGAGGCAAAGTTCAGTGGGAACTCTGTTGTGAGCAAGACGTAATATGTGGTTGAATCACGATGGTTTTATCCAAGGTTTGTTGAAGTGTTTTAACCAACTATAGTAATTTCATGAGTAGAAATGTTTTGAGTTGAGAATACCATTGTGAGAAGGTTCCCAAGTTAAGAAATCACTGGAATGAGAGAAAGAGTAGTTTTCAATAATGTTTATAATAGTGTCAGGAAGGTGATCATGTTGAGAGTTTAAAATGTATCTGATAGAGTTGTTGGTATTATTAGGGGTTTGATCAGGAGGCATCATGGAAATTAAAGGAATTCTAGTCCAGTTATACAACCAAAATTTCATGGAGGAGTCTCTGGAGACCATCCATCTAGAGTTATGCATAATATTAGTGAAGGAGTTTTTTATGGAAGGCTAGATAGATGTGTTAATGAAGTTCGAATTCTCCATTTTATGTTTGTCAAGAAACCAATTTTTTTAAAGGAAATAGCTTCAGAGGTATTGTGAAAAAGGTTCCAAGTGAGTCTTTCTTGAAGGGCTTCATTAATGTACTTGATATTTTTAATACCAATACCACCATTTTCGATGGGTTTGCAACAAGTTGACCAGGGTACAGTCACAAGTTTTTGTTCTAGAGTGCTACCGGTTGAGAAGAAGTTCTTTATGGCTGTGTTCATTTTTTTAATGAGTCAAACTAGCCATTTATAGACCATCATTGAATAAACCATCTTGGAGACAATAGGGGATTTGACGAGGCAAGTCCTACCTTCCATAGAGAGAGATTTACCTTTCCAAGAAGATAGCTAATTTAGAACTTGGTCAACAATAGCCATAAAGTGACAAGATTTGGGTCTACAAAAAAAGGGAACACCAAGATAGGTGGATGGAAGTGTACCTTCATTCAAACCCAGGTCACTGAGAATGTTACATTTTCAGTCGGGAGGGAAATTATTCCCAAAGAAGATGAAAGATTTTTTCCAGCTTATGGTTTGACCAGAAACCTATTCATAGTGTGAGAGTGCATTTTTTAGGTTAAGAATGTTTCTTTTATCCCCCTGAAGGAAAAGGATGATTTCATCAACGTAAAAGAGATTAGTAGAAGCATTCACATTCTTAGATACTTCAATGGGATTTATTTTGTTCTAGTTCACTAGCCTATTGATCAGATGACTGAGGTAGTCTTCTATTATCGAGAAGAGAATGTTATAAAGGGGTTCACCTTTCCTGACACCTTTTGTGCATTTAAAATATCTTTTAGGTGCGCCACTAACCAAGATGGAGGTAGACACTGAGTTGAAGAGGGTTCTAATTGTAGTTTTAAAAGAGGTGTTAAAACCATAACCTTGAAGGAATTTGAAGATAAAACTCCATTCCAGGGTGTCAAAAGATTTTTTGATGTCAAGATTAATCTCTATGTTTCCTCTCATGTTAGTTTTATTCAAATTATTTACACAATCAAAGGTGAGGAAAATGCTGTTTGGAATGGATCTTCCTTTTATAAAACCAAATTTCTTCCACAAGACAATTTTGTTTGTGAGAGTGGATAGTATATTAGCAATGATTTTTTTTGATGACTTTAAAAAGGGTGTTGATAAGAGAAATGGGTCTAAACAAATGTATCTCAGAGGAGTTATCCACTTTCGGTGTCATGGTGAGAAACTGGGAATTTAGGGTGTGAGGGAGAACCCCATTGGTGAAGAAGGTTTTTACAATTTTACAAACATCAATCTGAATAACATACCAATAATGTTTGAAAAAACCATTGTTTAAGCCATCACGGCCTGAAGAACTATCATGATTCAGACTAAATATAGTGTCTTTGATTTCCTGATCCATCAAGGTGTTAAGAAGGAAGGAGTTGTCCTCATCATTGATCACAAGGGGAATGACCTCAGGTAGGAGATCATTTTTTATATCAGGACCATTGAAAATGGTTTCATAGTGGGAGACAATATGATGAGTGATGTCATCCTCACTGTCAAGGAGCCTGTCCCCATCCATTACAAGAGTTAACGACCTGTAGGCCTTCCTGATTCTTTGAATAGAATTGTAAAATTTAGTATTTCTATCACCGGCTGTTAACCATTTTTCTTTAAACGTATGTTTTCTCATATTTTCATTGAATGTGAGAAGGGAATTAATTTAGACCACAATGTTTAGTTTGTGAGTAGGATCACTGTTGAGATCATAGGTGGTGTTTATGTTTTGAAGATCATTGAGATCTTTCTCAAGAGTCATGATGTCATTATTGATTTTTTTTGCTTTAGAGTTGCACCATATTTTTAGATTCTATTTTAGATGTTTTAATTTGAGGCTATATTCAAGGACATCATTATTATGAGATATTGAGGACCAAAAGTTTTGAATTATATGGGAGCACTCATCATCAAAGAACCAATCATTGTTAAATCTAAAAGGCATTCAGGGTTTCATGTATTTAGTGGAGACACTGATCAGGATGGGGTGATGATCAGAGTTCAGCCTATGAAGCGTAATACTATAGATTTTGTCCCAATTATCTAAATCAAGGGCATTCATGAAGGCTCTATCCAGTTTAGAGGCAACTACTTTGTTGTAGTTCTTTCTATAACAAGTGTATTTTTCACCAATGAGATTGATTTCTATGATGTTATTGTCATATATTGAGGTTTTAAATTCTCTTGTGGAAATAGAATCAATAGAGGGTCCAATTTTCTCGCTTGAGTTGAGAATGGAATGAAAATCACCCATAATAAACTAAGGTGCATTAATATTTGTGCCAAGATAAGAGAGGTCATTACAAAGAGTTCTTATTTCATGGTATCTATTCTTATCATAAAAAAATGAGCAAAAAATATCTGTGTCATCAATATTAAAATTATAAGTAAGATTCTGATTAGAGATATTTTGGACACTAGTTTTCTGTAAATAGAAATGCGAGAAAATCCATAAATATTCTGCACTAAGGTTATTAGTGATTGCACCAGTAAAAATTTTTTTTTTTGACATAAGTAAGAGTATTTAGAGGCATAGTTGATTTTTGGATCTGCAATAGAAAATAAAATAGGATGATGAGTGTCAATAATTCTTTTTAACATAATAAAGGTGTCAGAGTTAGCAATTCCCTGACAATTCCAAAAAAGGATCTTCATTAAAGTTTAGTTTTGGTGTTAGAACCCCCTTTTTTCTTTTTTCTATATCCTTTATTTCTTGAATATCTTCTAACTTTCTGATTATCAGAGGTATGTTCTTTACTATTTCTGGATTTTGTGGTATTCTTCACAGCAGGTTCAGGTATCAGATTTCTAATAGTATCTATAGGGAGGGAGAGAGTTGTACCTGGTGCCTGGGAAGTGACGACATGCTATTTCTTGATGTTTTCCAGGTCTGGACAACACTTAATTTTCTCCACAAAAACATTCATAACCTATATGGTCTTAGTTTCATGTGATGGTAGTTTTCTATTAAGATAAACCAGTTCAGGTGCCATGAAATCTATATTACAAGGTTTATTTAGAGTCTTAACACATCCAGAAATGGCAGGGTTGCTTATAGTGTTAGAGTGCGGTGGGAAAATAGAAGCTGGTTCATCATTTTTCATTTTGATTTCATTATTTAGGTTTAGAGTGGTGCCTTTTTTATTAGGTTGAATTGCTTAATCCTTAAGGTTTGGAGTTGTGGGTTTTATGTTACAGGACAACATGGAAACAGTATTAACACCCGACCCATTAGAAGAGGAATGTGTAATAGTAGAGATTCCTGTAACATGTTTTTCTTCCACCCAAGGTTGCTCGATTCCTATCTGTTTTGTGTAGTTTTTGGTGTTTTGGGTTTGTGTAGGAGTTTTTACTGGGGGTTTATTTCCCTTAAAAGGGTTGGCAGGTTCCAGTTTCTTGGTGATAGTTTCAGTCATTTGATTAGTAGTGGATTTTGTTATGACCAGAGTGTCATTCTGGGTGGCCAATAGTTTTCCATATTCTGAAGTGTATCTAGTGGAAGTTTGATTTTTAGAGAAAATAACAGATGTTCCTTGACTATGAGGAGAGTCTACATTATCTGTTTTATTGCTGTATTCAATATTTAACTCTGAGATTTCAGTGGCATTTACAGGATGTGGATTCTGGATCTGTCCAGTACTTGAATCCATGGTGTGTTTCACCATATTTTGAATTGAAAAAATCTCAGGACAATCATCCTTATGCAGAGGTTCAGAATATGTGTATCAGGTATTGCAGTTCACTTGTTCAGGTGACTTATCACTCTTACCCAGATTATGATCTGCATCTTCGATGAGGATAGGCCTTGAGGTTTGACCAGATTTTTCCTTCTCATTGTATATCCTTACGGTGTATAATAATATATTTTCTAGTTCTTCCAAAATTCTTTGGTCATTAATAGATGTGTCTTCCTCTTCTGCATCATCTTCCTAGTTTATACCTGAGGTGCCATCTATGTGTGTTATACTGTGTTTTTTGAACTAGATTTCAGATTTCTTTTTGGGGGGTTTAGATATCTCCATCATGGGAGATTTATCTTTTTTATTTATCCTAGTTTCCGTCGAATCATTTTCAATTTTCTGGATTACTTTCCCTCTAATCACCCTATAATTAGAGATTGTGTGACCAATAATTTTACAAAGGTCACAAAAGAGAGGTTTCCTCTCATATTCAATTCAGATTTTTGTTTTGTATTCATTTGCTGTGAAGTTGATTGTGTTAGGGAGTTTTGAATCTAAATTAATTTCCACCATAATTCTAGCAAAGAGCCCTAGGATAGCATTTAATGTTCTGTGATCAATTTTTAGAGGGGTCCCTATGCATAAAACAATGTTATTTAGATTTTTTTGGTGCCAAAATAACCAATTAAGTCCATGACGTTTAACCCAAACTTGTGCCATTGTGTTTCTATATGTGTGTAGATTAAATGTAGAGTCCCAATCCAAAATTCTATGCAATCCCGGCTTTAGATTAAGGTTTCCAATCTTCCAAACCTTCTATAAGTATTCTTTTGATCAAAACAGTATGTGAAAGTAGCATTTTTTTATTGGAATCAGTTTATAGTTCAAAACATTCCAACAATGAGCAATACACATATGCAAATCAGAAAGAGGCCAAGGATGATCACCATTAAGGTAGGAGATGTGGCCCATGACAACGAATTTGCATATTTGTCTACGTTGATGAAGAGAATCTAGATCTGCTTCCACCACGAACCCACCATCATCAAGTCTCTTGACAAGAGTAGGCTTCGTCATATTTTATGTGCTTGGATCAGAGCTCTTCAGTGCATCCAGAAACGAGATCCCTAGGGATCTACCAAAGAAAGGACGGATGCATGTATGTTCATCAAGGGTATCTTCTGTATGACCTTTCATGACAGAATCATGAAACTGGTGTGTCTTATTCTTTTTAGGACTTTCAAATTGATGGGATTCAAACCTCCCAAGCTTGAGGAAGTCTGCCATGTCTGTGCGATCGAGGGTTTCAGGCAGAGGATCCCAAAGTGCTCGAGGGTTCTAGTGAGAGAAGGTCTCCCATCTATCCTCTGTCCTCTTGACTATATTTAAAGATACATATCTTCATTCAACACTATAATATTTCATGCACCTTCCTTTTACAAAAACACATCTCTCCCTTTTCGGATTTTCAGGCCCAAAAATTTGGCAAACACTGGAAAACGGCGCCACCTTGTATTTTCTCTTTTGAACAACCTCCAGATCATCCATTCATTTTTCTAGGTTCTTCTGTCAATCATGGATTGTCAAAAAAATCTCTTAAACCTGAAAAATGACCATGTATTATCCTTTTTTCAACAAACTAAACTTGGAAACTCACCTTGTTAACAAACAAAACATCGATTCCCACTTTGAAAACAAACATAACCAACCCAAAAATGATTCAATGCAGCCTTGGGGAAATTTTTAACAAAAATCTCCCACTTTGAGTTTATTGACAACTATTCCATTAAATGATACCATGATTACACCACCATTATCCTTTTTCTATTATGATAGTGATCAAGGATTCACTCAGCACATACTCTAAGACCACATGAGCAATTCCCGACATGAGAAACAAGAGTAAATGAAAAGTTCATCGATGAATCACTTCATTTTTGTCATCAATTGTTGATAAAAAAACTGATACCAATTACTGATTGTTGGAAACCTTCACACACTATTCCAATACCACTCTTCTTATTTTATCAGAATCCTCAGCTGTCGTGATATCTATTCTTTGATCGATCACTTCTAGCATCTTCAGATTTAAAACTACCCTTGTATGCTTACACCTTCAACTCCTCTTCAGCTTTCAACTCCACCTATCTCGCTACTCCACCTGTTAGTTTCTCCCCATATCTTTCATGATTTCTCAAATAGAAACACCGTCTCCCCCTTAAACAATTACTATTTTTCTCCCTTTGTCAACGAACCCAAATTTCACTCTTTTTAGGTCTGTAACAGGGTAAAAACACAAATCAGTACATTTGGAAAAAACACATCATACCTCGAGGAGAGGGGATATCCCCCATACACACGTTTTTAAGTGTGGGGAGTCGACTGAACTCCCATAGCCAGTCAATGCCTCTCAAATGCTTCTTTGGGTAAAGCCTTTGTCAGATTGTCTGCAACCTGTAGTTCTATAGGAACATACTCTAACTTCACAAGACCTTGCTCTACCTTCTTCTTTATAAAGTGCTATTTGATTTCAATTTTCTTAGTCCTTGAGTGATGGACTGTTTTTTTAATATTTATAGCACTTGAGTTATCACACTATATTCCGATCAGAGACTGCATGGCCACGCCCATGTCACTATGAGTTTTCTCCATCTATAATAGTTGCTTTCATTCTTGCATGATTTCAATGTACTCAGCTTGTGCAATGATAAGTTAAATGCAATCCTATTTCTTACTTAGCCAAGAAATACACAATACACCAAGATAGAATGCACCTCCTGACATTTATTTTCTATATTATTATAATCCAACCTAATATTCATACGTATATCCCAATAAATGATACTAAGTTTCTTTACTATACCACAAGTCGAAATCCACCATTCCCTTGATGTACAAAAGTATTATTTTCACTACAATCATGTTACTTTCCTTGGGATTACTCTGATATCTCACTTCTTGGAATGTGGAAAATACAATGTCAGCCTGTGTCACTATCATATATAGTATACTTATAATGGTTTGCATATACTCTGTGATATTAATATCCTTGCCTTCATCATCCTATGATAGTTTCATCTGGGTTGCAACTGGAGTCTTTATCTCCTTGAAATTTTCCATTCCAAATCTCTTCATAACTTCCTTGGTATATTTGTATTGAGAGATGAATGTGCCATTTCTACCTTTTGTCACCTATAAACCAAGGAAAATTTCATCTCACCAATCATAGACATTTTGAACTCATTTTTCATGAACTCCAAAAACTATCTACAATGTTCTTCGTACAATCCACTGAATATTTTTTCATCGACATATAACATCACCATCATACTTTTCTTACAATCATTATTGAAATATAAATTGTAATCAACTCCTCCACGCTGAAATCCAAGCTTCTTCAAATACTAATCAAGTCATGAGTACCATGCTCTATGTACTTGATTCAACCCATAAAGCGCCTTCTTTGCACGAAAAACTTTGTTCTTATCTTCATGAATGAGAAAACCATATGGCTTCTCAATATACACTTCTTCTTCTAGGACCCCATTCAGAAATGCTGAATTTATGACTATATGAAAAACATTGAATTTTATTCACACTACTATGTACAAGAATAATCTGATGGTATTAAACTTTACAATAGGTGAAAATATCTCTTCGATATTTATACCCTTAATTTGGGAGTAATTTTTTCACACTAATCATGCTTTTTTTTAATCACTACTCCATCTTCATTCAGATTTTTGAGAAATAACAATTTATTCCCAATGATATTCTTATCCATTGGCCTCAAAAAAAATCTCCCACGTCTAATTCTTCTCAATCTGTTCATGCTCATTATTCATCGCCTAAACCCATTTTTTATTTTTTTCTACATCAGAAAAACATTTTGATTCAACTTGAGATAAGTGAGATGTCTGTTGTCGTGACTTCATTCTTCTTGTCTAGTCTGGAGCTATCTGATCACCAATGATATTATTATTTTCAATTTTTTCTTGACACTTTTTCTAATTTATAGATACATACTTGACTTATTCTTGTTCATCATTAGAATATTCTTCTGAGATGGCATCTACAACTTCTGCGACCCCTGTGTTACATTCCTCTTCATCACTTTCATCAATAAATTTTTTATTGTGATATTGAGTATTCTCTTAATTTTCCAAAACAATGACATAATTTATCTCAAATAATTTTCCAATACTCTTGATAAATCATTTTTATGCTTTTATTTTTCCTGAGTATCCAATAAATATCCCCTCATCTCCATGTGACTCGAATTTTCTATGTTTTTCTTTATTGAGAATGAAGCACTTACTTACAAATATTTGAAAGTATTTCATGGTTGGATTATTTCCATTCAACATCTCATATGGAGTGTGTCCTTACTTTGGACACAATAGAGCCCTATTTTAAATGTAGACCGATGTCAATACTGCTTCCTTCTAAAATTTCTCTAGTAGGCCTTTTTCTATACACATCATTCTATCCATGATGTTGATGATCTGATTTCTATTTTCAACCACTCAATTTTATTGGGGATTTCTTACTGAAGATACATGATGCCTTATCCCATGTTTCTCAAGATATTATTCCACCTGACTGTATGTGAATTCTGTACCATTTTCAGTATGAAACTTCATAATTTTCTTCCCAAGCATCCTTTTATATTCCCTCTGATACTATTTTAGGCAACTAAACACATCATAATTTTGGGAAATGAAAAATACCCATGTCGTTCTTATATAATATTCAATTACAAGAATATAATATCTCTTAACATTAATGGATCTTGGTGATATAGGTCCACAAACATCAGCATGCACAAATTCAAGCACTCTTGTTGACTTATTTTCCTTCTCTTTGTACGCTTTTCTAATGATATTCCCCTATTGAAAAGCGTCACAAGTATGTGTACGATCACATGATAGCTTGTGGATATTTCTAGCTACATCTCACTTTACCATATCTTCAAAGGAAGTTTTTCATAGATAACCAAGTCATTTATTCCATTACTTTTTTCCTCCTATCTGGATAAAAAGTACATATCTTCTTCTCCACTTACCAAGTAGAGATTCCCATTTTTTCTTTTTCCCTGTAGGATCACTACACCATATCTTCCCTTAATGACACAAATCTTCTTGGTAAACTATATAGAATGCCCTGAGTCTCACAGTTTACTGAAGCTATGAAAATTATGACTGAGACCTTCTACAACCAAGACATCAACACATATTATTTATTTTCCCCCAAACCTGGCCTTTCTCGATCCAATTATCTTTAGGTATTCATCATTTACAAACTTCACAAATCATTATTTATAATATTTTATGCATATAACTATATCCTTATTGCCTATCATGTGAGACATGCAACCACTTTCAAGGATCCATACACCAAAAAGATCTGATGGTTTAATGGAAATTTCAAAAACCACTTCCTTCTCTTCTCTCTTCTAATTGGTCCATATTTTTTTCATCACACTCCACATAGATTGAGACTTCTGATCTTTATCAGAGTATGATGGACCTACTTCATCTTGAAAATCTAAAATCATATTTTTCATTTTCAACTCACCTGTTGGTTCATTGATCTGTTGCTTGCTAACATTTTTATTCTTCATTGGCACATTCCTCTGTATGGTTGATGTACAATATCTAGCCATGTGCCCAAATCCTCCACACCAAAAACAGTGTCCTTTGAAATATGTTCTAGGTAACCCTTCTCTATTTGGGTACCACCTCTATTCTTGATCCCTTCGGTATCTTCTAGCTATAGAACACACAATTTTTGAGTGTCCCATATTTCTATAGCAATAACACCTAATGAAAGGTTCATTCCTATGTGTCACTTATTTAATTCCAGTTGTCCCTTTGGTTATTTTAATTTTTTGATTCTATTTATACCCACATCAATTTTCATTCTCAAAATGGGTGTTTGGGGTCTAACTTCAACCCTGACTACTTTCTGTTTCTGATCTATCCCCAAATCATCCTTAACATCTGTTCTTGATTGCTGCTTCTTTCCTGCTGAAATACTAGGCTCATCATTCATATTTTTAGTCTTTGGAATGATATTCTTTCCCAATAACATGCTATGAATCAAATTTTTTTCCTTGGTCCTTAAATTTTTGTTGTATACCGACAACTTCCTATTCAAGCTCTTCGATATTCTTGATGTGATATTTCACTATGTTATTCAATCCATAAATATCCCTCTTCTTCTCTTCAACCTTGATTTTATACTCACTTCCTGATTCTGAGTTCTCTGGTGATGATGAATTGAGTTTCTCAATTTCTTCCATTAGCTTAGACATTTATTCTTCTTATTGGTTCATGTAGAGTTCAGTGTCATAGAAAACATTTTTGGATTTCTTTTTTTTGGTTCTCCAAACAACAATTTCTTCAAGAGAGGCTTCTAACTCATCTTGCATATCAATTCTTCCTTAAAATTATTATTCTTCATCAATGTCAGCTTCTTCCTTTTCCTGATCACTACTATCAACATCCACCATATAATTTTCTCCACAATATTTGTAGTTTTCAATCTTCTTATTCTCTTCAACTATAGACTCATCTGAACTATCAAATTATCATGAAAAAAATATTCTTCTTCTTGAAGAAATTTCTCTTTAACTATTTATTCCCTTTCACATAGGCTGAAGGATTATTCTTGGGAATTTCAACTTCGTTATCATCATTATCTTTATATTGAAACTTTTTGGGGAACCTTTCAACATGATTACCAACCTTTCCACATCTAAAGCATGTTAGTTGATGTTTCCCTTTAAAATTTTCTTTTCCTATTTTCAGATTTGAAGAAAGAAATGACATTACCTCATCCATCTCTTCTTCTTTGAGAGTATCTAAAATTATGAGATTCTTCATGGCCTTGAATGCCACCTCTTTGGATTTACAATTTTCCACAACATCATTATCATCATTTATCATTTCATATGAAACAAGGGTACTATAAAAGTTATCTAGTGTTAGCTCTTTCAGATCATTATCTTCCAATAACGAATCCTTTGGATAGAAGTGAGGTGGATGTTTCCTCAAAATAAACTTCACAATATTTGTGTCTTCAATGAATTCACTAAGACCTCACATGTCTTCCACTGCAATATTTACCATATCAAATAATGAATCAACAAACTCATTCAGGTTCATTCTAATATCTTTATACTTATTCTAAAACACTTGAATCTTTTCTTCTCTGACCTTTGATTCTTCTTCATATATGTTCAAAAGTTTTTCCTACAAGGGATGTGATGTTTTTCATGACATCACCTTACTATAGATATCATTGTATAAGGCTCCCCCTAAAGCATTAATTCCCTTGGCGTCAACATCCAATTCTATTAGCTTAGATTCCAATAATGCACCAATATTAACATCGACTATTATACCATGCATTTCTATTTTTAACACATCCATTCCCAAATATCAAAAGTAGTGTTGCATATGATTCTTCCATAGAAGAAAATTGTTCCCATTGAAGATCATAATCCCATTATAATTGGTGACCTCCATTTGAGAGAGAAACACTAATGTCAATCTTTCCCTATGATACCAATTATTAGGTCCACTGGGTCAGATACCCTAAAGGTATGGGGGGGGGGGATTAGGGTATGATGGATTAAAACTTCTTCCTCCTTTGATCTTGTTTTGTTGTAAAGAAAAACTCTCTTATCTCTCCTTCCTATTGCACAAAATAAACAAAACATAAAGTATGAACATGACACATTAATTTTACTTGGTTCAACCTCACTAGGCAATGTCCAAGAAGAATACACCAACAATGTTCTGATGTACCTAATTCACTAAAAGCACATTGCTGTTTACAATGTTCGGAGTAGACTCACTATCTCTCATAGTTCACAACCAATTAAAAACTGAAATCCCACTGCTCTCTCCACTGAAGTGTGATCACTACTTCTTCAGAATATCTACTCATAGTTTATAGACATGTAATACTATTAATTATCATGGATTAATTTTTCACCATTAGTTGTTGATATATTCTCTACTGAAGTACAACTTTCAGCCATAGATGAATATCAATTTACACCTGGTGTACTGGGAAACCCCAATTTTTACGCCCATCCTCCATAGATTTTGCATGAAATTAAATACTTTGGAGCGAAATGAACTTTTTTTGAAAAAAATCCCTTATGCAGAACCCATTATTTTACACACACAAACCTTCTTTTACATGCAACCTTTGCTTTATGCACAAACACCTCTTTTATGTGCAAACTTGTCATTTACGTGCAACTCCCTTGAATATTCCAATTTCACACACCAGAGCTCAGATAGTCTTGAGATGATATTAATGAAGGGGTTACCTCATATTTATAGGAAAACTTGACCCCTGTGTGAAAAAACCTCATTGATCATGTAATCGTCTTTGAGCATGAAAAACACATTTCCACGCAACACTGTATTTCACACACTACTGCAATATTTCTTGCACCTCATACCTTTTCCAATTTTCGATCATCTGATCTCGAAACACCTATAACATGAAACAAATACATTCCTCTATTTCATGATTCAATCCAATATTTCACAGAACTTCCTTTACCAAAAACACATCTTTCCATTTTTTTATTTTCAAGACAAAAAAATTCAAAAACACTAGAAAACAACGCCACCTTGTATATGATCTTTTCATACCACCTCTAGATCATCCATTCCATTGTCGAGGTTCATCTATAAATCATGGATTGTAAAAAAAATCTCTTGAACCAGATAAATCACCATGGATTCTTATTTTTCCCAAAAAATGAACTTATAATTCAACCTTATCAACAAACAAAACATCGAGGCCCGTTTTGTCAACAAACACAACCAACACAAAAATGATTCAAAGCTGTCTTGGGGAATTTTTTCCCAATAGGTATGGAAAACCTAACCATGAAATCCTCATCTTCTAGACCTATCGGTGCTACTCTAACTCCCCACCTGACGTGGCATAAAATAACTCACTCTAGAAGGTGGAGCTGGGGTAGATCCTCTTCCACTCGAAGCTAGTGGAAAGGTCCTAAAGAAACCTTGGATATTCCCTATACTACCACAAGTCTGAAACTCCATTGGGTCTCTATCACTTTGAGGTTTATTGTACCCCTATCTTCCAAAATGATTACACAACAAAGATATATTGAAATGGGTACTCTGGTTGTCATTGCCTGGATGAGAAACCTCGAGGGAATGTTTCCTTCCACCAGAAGAACTACTGGCCTGACATGGAAATAATCCTTGATACCTGGTACTATTTTCATGAATTAGTTTATTCTTAGTGATAGGAGCATGATTTTATATTTCAAACAAATTAGGTGGTTGAAAGACATTGACGTGTGTACGGATGGCATACTAGAGCCCATCCTTGAAACATATAACATGCAAAATCTCATCACTGACTAGAAGCAGTGAAAAGTATTGAAACTCTGTGAAACATGCTGAATACTCCATAAATGAAATAGAACCCTACTCAATATGCATGATCTCGCTGGATCTATCACCTCTCCACATCTAAGGAAATAACTGATCATAGAAGACACTCTGGCAATCAACCCATAACATGCCCTGATGTCGACCGGCCTGGGTAATCACATCCCACCAATGCTTGGACGAATCCTGAAGCATGTATGTTGAAATACTAACCCTCCACTCTGGAGACATCTTCAGATGCTCAAAGATAGATAGAGTAACATCTATCAAAGACTCAATATCCTACAGACTGCCATCCCCTGAGAAAGTATAAGGATGCTGCTACAAGAGCTCACAAGTCAGATCAACCATCGTAGGTGAAAGCTATGGAGCACCATGCATGGAATGCATTAGATGTAGGAAACTATCACAAACATGGGGATGAGTTCCCAAATTAGGTACAATAAGAAATGCCTCAAGTTGAACTTCTAGAGGTGAGATTGGAAGCTCATGGCCCACCATGTCTGGAGCATGGTTTTTTCCACCTTCCTGGAAAATGATACAAGGATGTTGTGGAAACATTGGTCTATAAATTCCATGAACACGCCTCAGAACATGCTTGTAAGTAAGGATATAGCATCACTTGTGGAAATTGAATGTTGTAAAACTCACTACCCAAGGAATACTATCCCAACTACCTTCTTAGACAGCCAGAGATTGATAAATTCTAAATTATAAGTTCCATTTAATTTTATATTCCATTTCCATGTTCACTCCTTTGCCTTTCATAAACATGACAAGGCAGGATAAATATGTTCAACCATTTTATTATAGATGTCATGATTCATTTTATAATGGATAGTCATTTCTGATGAATCAGTTCCCATACACCTATCACCAGAAACGACACCCATTTATTTATATCATAATGACTCGACTTGGTAAATTACTCATCCCAACCTATGAGGGCCCATATACCCCATGAATTGAGATAGACAATCACTCAATCTCAGTAAATAGTAATAAACGTATAAGATAACTATCACAACATAACTCAACATCCACAGACATATCAAGCAATTAAAATTAGTGAAATGCACCTTTATGGTTTGTCAATATGCATGACATGTGAATTCTAGGTGCCTATAATGATGCATGTAACAATAATCCTTACCCTCATATGATCACGCCAAGGATGAAAGAAAATACTGAAATAGAGTAATAATCAACAACACTACACAACATGTGTGTAACCCAATGATAAAATAATATCAACTGTAATAGGAAAAATTAGAACAACAATTATAGTTTAGGAAACTTGGTTTTTACCCCGAACATGGGTTAATCATGCCCAAAAATGACTTATGACCAAGTCCCAAACATTGTAAATCACCAATATGTTATCTCCAAATGGTAAAGAAAGAAAAGAAACTCCTTAGAGACCACTTTGTGACATCACAGACCCAGATTCCACTTGATAGGTTCCCCGATCTTGTTGGGACACATGGCCTCAAGCGTATATCCTAGAAAGCAAGAGGCTGCCGACTAACAGTGAGGGCCTAGGGTGTGTTCATGGGGAGACTATTCCATCATTACCAAAGTGTAGCACATCAAATGAGTGTAAACATAGGTAATTAGTGGAAGAAATATATGTAAACAGAAGACACATCAAAAAATAGATACAACAGTAACAATAACTGAAATAACTAGAATAACATTCAAGCATACAACAACAGATGATGATATGTCATGTTTCTAGAAAACTAAAAAAAATGGATACAGGACAACATGCATAATATGTTCAAAAAAGTATAAAGGAATAAAAATCCTATCCCAAGAATCCTGAGTTCTGACTCGGTCCACTTCTATAAAGTTCCACACTAAACATCAAGCTATCATGTGTTCAAAGCGGAATGCTTCCCTTTATCAAGACCTGCAACCATGTAACTTAACCCAGGTACCAAACGGTGCCCAAATAGGGTGTGAGATAAATACCAATGGGCCACCACCAATGGTGTCTATAATATATGACCCATGTAATGGAAATTTAATAGTGTGCATGCTTGCATATATAAAGTAAATTGGTACAATGTAGCTAAATACCCAAGTACCTGCTTTAGCCCTCAACCGGTGTTTGAACATGTAACCAGTTCAATTAATTAATCAATTAAAAAATTTAGATTTATAGGTATTGTGAGGCATATCCAACATATAAATCACCTCATGATAGTATAAAGAGTGAAGGTTCCAATATGTAACAAGGCAACTAGTAAATATATTTAATAGAGAAGTTCCAAGGTAATAACCAAGGCAATGTAGACATAAATGGTCACCAACTCAATATTAAATGTAGCATGGAAATTGATAAGGGTTTAATATAAGGAGCATGTTCCAAGGCATTCCACAATAAGGTGCCTACCTAATCCAAGGTGATAGTCCAAGGTAAGATGAGTCTGAACAGAGATTGGGACCTATGGGCTGTAACCATGGAACCTACTTGTTAATGATGGATCCAAGGAGTGTATCTGAGGCATCCTGTAATAATATGGAGGGATACTATGGTGTCATACTTGGCATCCAATAACAGACAAGTATCGAGATCTAGGTGGGTATCAACCTATGCAAGCCGTATCCTTGAATCAAAATGAGGTTCCTGAGTGCTCATGACATTCTCCGATCGGAATCCAAGGTGAGCTTGAGTCAGAACATTCCTATTTAATTATGAAGTCATGTAATATTTCCTTCGGTTCAAGCCTTGCCTTTCATTAGTGTGACAAGAGCAAGTATCATGAATCCTTTTTATCAAGTCATTTGGTTCAAACCTTGCCTTTCATCAGTGTGATAAGGACAAGTTGCATGAAACCATTTAATAAATTTAAGGCTTATTCCATATTCAAGGTTTACTCTTATACCTTCCATTAATGTGGTAAGGGGTTCTATGGATATGAAACCAACTAATCATTCACATTTAATTCGTTCAAGTCATATACTCAATATACTTTCCATATTCCATTTCACATTTAATAATCAATTGAAGCACTTACCATAGGTGGTTCAAGTGGTAAGAATACACGATAATTTCCGTTATGAAATGTAAAATATAAACATTCCCTTTAATATATAAAATCATACCCTTATAGTTCTCAAGCCACGACACACCCGAATGGTGGCTCAAATGTGTCAAACACTAAAAACACAATTATTGCATAACCTTCAACATGGAAGGGATTAAGATGTTGTCATAACCACAAATAATTAATTACATATATGGAAAGATCATATCCATATGGTTCTATTGATTATAATCATGGAATATAAATTCAATAAATGACACCAGATGATATCGGTAGCCCCCACAAGATAAATCCAAAATCAACAAAGTTTTGGGATGAGTTATAGACCACCCACCTTAAGATTGTATGATACTTACCCTCTAGTACTGGCACTTGATTTGGATCAGATTAGAGTATATATAAGAAAAAGATAAAAGAGCTCATACCCAGATATCTCAGTGGGGAGAAAAAGAGAACAATAATGGCTCAAGAGGACTTGAGTACTTACCGTTGCGCATCCAAAATGAAGAATGGAAGCTCAATCAAATCCCGGATGAAGGAGATATTAGAATACCTAACTTTAATATTCAAAAAGCTCCAAAATGAGATCAATTTTGGTTATTCCTACATAAGCTTGGATTAGGGAATATGGAGGTGTCTTAATTAGATCATTAAGGGAAAAAAGGAAAGTTTTCCCTTAAAATATCGTATGCATGAGTTTTCCACGCGGTTTGACAAACCATGATCAAACCATGCACTGGTACCAACGAAAATGGGGCTCTCACATGGTTAGGCTGCATGGTCATGCACCAACCATGCGAGCTGGCTCTGTCTGAAAAAACAGAATCCACATGGTTTTCCAAACCGTATTGAGTTTGTGAACGATTTACTCTAAACCGTGCACCAATCCCTTTTTTCCAAAAAAGATTTGTTCAGGGAACCGAACATGCCCCAGACACCCCTAAAACCTTTTTCAAACCCCTTAAGAATCTAATTTAGGTCCAAAGTAAAGATTTAGACCAAATATTTAAAGGATCCATACCAGAGTGAAAAATCAGGTTCTTACAAAGGTGTTGTAGAATCTTAGAGAGAGTATCATCTCAGAACTGAACTTGTTACATGTCTTGAGTAAAAAAAACTCTTAAGAAATAAATTCTAGTAATTAATGGATGAAAATATGTCATTAATCAGAAGGAAGAATACATTCTGAATATTTTAAGATACAAACATAGAATTTATGAACAGGGAAAGATGACTGAAGATCTTGGAATGAAGCTAGAATCTAAGGAAGAAGAGGTTAAAAAGTTGAAATCAAAACATATTAAATATTAAAGTACCTTGATAATGTTTAATGAAAACTTAATCAAAGTTAAGGAAGTGAATGTTGAGACTTCTAAAGTAATTGAGAAGGCTCATTATGAGAATCATGTGAAAAATTCTCCCACCAAATATAATGTTTCATCTAATTATTTTTGCATTTCAGGTTATAAAAAAGGTATTGGGAAATATTAGGTGGATAAAGTAATTGAGAGACCAATAAAATCTACAAAAGTAAAAAAACTCACTCAAAAGGAAAGTTGTTCCACATCTTGACTATGTTAGAGTTGAAAGAAGTTTCCAACCTCAATAAAGTATATGTAGAGAAATATATTTCTTGAATAGAAAATAAATATTTAAAGGCTATTACTGGTGTTTTGGAATCTATGGGAATAGGGATTATAATTTTTTGAACAACTTATCTCTACTTGGAAGAAGGATAGAGAAAAGTGTAATAAATAGTGAAAGAATAATGAGTTACTTTTATAACTCATAGAAAGTTGAAAAGGTGAATTCTCAAGATATTAGAAACATTCCAACAAATAATCAATTTGAATGTCTAGAAGATGTTTTTGGAATATTTGATTAGTCTGGTCATCATGCGTATTGATGTATGAAAATATTTCCAGAACAAGTTTCTTATGATAAAAAATAAAATAAAGTTGAAAAGAATAAGGTTGAGGAAATATATTTTTTTGTTGAGAAATATTTGAAATAAATTAAGAGTAAAAACCATAGATTTTTTATAGTGGATATTATTCACATGTGATAGGTGATAAAAAAATATTGAAACATGTTGAAAGTATTGATGGAGGAGCTGTTACTTTTGGAAATGATAGTTCCTTAAAAATCAGAGGAATTGGAATGGTAGAGATTGAAGTAGAGAAATTGAAATCTAAGGAAGTTTTACTTGTTTTTGGGCTAAAACATTACTTACATAGTGTAAGTAAAATTTGTGATGATGTAAAAATAAGTAATCTTCATAAAGGATTCTTATATCATCAAAAGTGTAAAATATAGAAAAGTAATTACAAATACAGAAATAACCAGTGGGAATCTATTTAAAATAGGAGAATTAAATAACTCCTTCTATATTAGTGATGAAGATGAAAACAAGCTGTGGCATTGAATACATGGCCACCTTGGGCAGAAAAATATGAATAAACTTTCTAAATTTGATGTTGATCGGAATTTTCTAGAATTTAATAGAAGAGATGAATATGTTTGTATTAATTTTCAAAAAGGAAATATGAATAAGAAAAGTCATAAAAGAGTTGAGATTCAGTCTAGAAGACCACTTGAGTGTATACATTCTGATATGTGTGGGCTGACGAGACATCAATCAAGAAAAGGGGACATATACTTTATTACATTTATTGATGATTTCACTTGGGTAACAAACATCATGTTCATGAAGCCCAAGTTAGAGGCTATTGAAATGTTAAATTTTTTTAGAAAAGATGTTGAGAAAGAATTGGGGGTTTCTATAAAGAAGTTGGGAACATATAATAGTATTGAATTCAACAAAAATTCTTAGAATGCATGGTATCAAACATCAGTATAGTGGTCCCTATACTACCCAACAGAATGGATTATTAGAAAGGAATAATTGAATCTTGGTGGAAATGGGAAGAAGTATGTTAGAAGAATACAAACTTTCAAAATTCTTTTGGAGCGAAGCTATTAGTACTACTTTACATGTTCAAAATAGATGATTGTTGAGATAGGAAACCAAAATGACTCATTATGAAATGTGTTATAACAAATAACCTTCATTGAAATACTTTAATGTTTTTAGTGGTCTATGTTTGCTAAAAACCAAAAATTTAGATTTGGGAAAGTTTGATGAGAAAGAAAAGGAATGAACTTTCATGGGTTATTCACCAAATGGGAGAAGTTACAAGTTTTGGAACAAATTTTTACACAAGTTGGTGGAATAATATGATTTGAATGTTATTGAAAATGAACATTCCATTACAAAATTTGTTGAGAATGATGAAGAGGATAAATTGGATAATTCCAACAATAGTGAATGTTATCCAAAAAATCCTTATCAAGATTCAGATGAGTCATGTGATGAGAAAATTTAAGTTGGGAAGAAACTTTGAAATTTTAGACCTTATGAAAACATGTTGAATCTAAAAAAATTATTAGGAATTTGAAGGATCTGGTTCAGACTAGAAGGAAATTGAGATTATAGAATCAGACCTCAATTATCTCAAAAGTTAAACTCGAATCAGTTTCAGAGGCTATTCAACATAAAGAACGTGTAGATGCTATGAATGAAGAGTTAGATCAGATTGAGAATAATTAAAAATGGGAACTTGTTCCAAGGCCATATAATAAAAGTGGTATAAAAAAAAGTGGGTTTATAAAAACAAATTGAATTATCAAGGAGAATTATCAAGATACAAAGCAAGACTCGTTTGTAAATGATATGCACAGGTGGAAGGTGAGGATTTTGACAAAAGCTTTTCCCTCATTGCAAGGCTAGAAAATTTTCAGATGTTTCTTGCAGTGGATTCTCATCAAAATTACATATTTTATCAGATGGATGTATAATCATCACTCTTAAATGTAGAGATTGAGGAAGAATTTTACATTGATCAACCTTGGGGGTTTTTTACTTGATGAGGATGGAAAAAAGTTTTTTAAATTAAATAAATATATATATGGGATGAAACAAGTTCCATGTTCTTGGTATTCGAAGCTTGAAAATTGTTTGAAAATGATGAAATTTTCTAAAGGAAAATTTTATAGCAACTTGTATGTGAAATATGTTGACTCAAGAAATTTAATTGTAATTGTTTATGTGGATGATATAATTTTTGTTAGGGATGAAGAAATAGTTTGTGAATATTTTTCTAAAGGGATGAAGAAGAACTTTGAATTGTCATGGTTGGTAGAATGAAATTTCTTCCGTGGATTAAAAGTTCAAAAAAGAGATGATATATTTTATTATCCCAAGAAAATTATGCCCAATAATTTTTAAATAAGTTTGGGATGGTAGAATATAAATAAGTCTGAAATCTTATTTTAGTGAGCACAAAGTTGAGAAAATAGGAATAAAGAATACGTGTGAATCAAAAGATATTCGAAAGATTATAGGGTGTTTTATTTACATTAAAAATTAAAGGACTGATATTTTATATGATGTGACTTTGTGTTCCACGCATCAAAGTAATCCAACGGAATCACATATGTTGGCATACAAAATAATTCTGAGATATTTCAAAGGAATAAATTCACATGGGTTGTTATTCAAATTAAATTTTGAGATAATGTTTCATGGTTATAATGATGTCAATTGGGAAGAAGATTGTAATGATATAAGATCAACCAGAGGAGTAAAATTTTCTTGGTTGAATTTTTTGTGAGTTGTAATAGTAATAAATAATGTTTAGTAACATTGACCATAACTGAATCCAAATATATTACAGCTACTCAGGATTTTAATCAAATGTTTTGGATGAAAGTTTAGTTGGAATATTTGAAATTTAATGTTTATTAACAATTGAAGATATTTTTTGATAATCAAAGATCAATTTAGATTTCTAAGAATCCTTTACAACATTCAAGATCAATACACATTGATATAAATTTTTACTTTATTAAAGGGAAAGTTGTGGCTGGATATTTTTTTTGGAATACGTTTCAACAATGTATCGAATTACTGATATCTTTTCAAATGCAATCCCAAAATAAAGGATTGTGGAATTAAGGCTAAAACTTCATGTTCAGCCTCCTCCTATGTCTTCTTAAATATCATAATAAGAAATCCCCACCATTCTTTGGATTATGTTGACAATGAGGGGGAGAAAGTAAACAAATTATCATTCTTTTATGAATCTGAAGATGCAGTTATCATATAATGGGAGAGAGTGAAAATAAAAGTGAGAGAAAAAGAAACTTAAAAGAAAAATAATGTGATAAAATAAATAATGGGTGAGGGAAAAAGGATGTATGAAAATAAAAGTGAGGAGAGTTTATCTTTACATGGACACAAGATTTTCATTCCAACAAGGGATGGAATTACTTCAAAAACATTACTTAGTAGTGTGGTGTCAGGAAACTCTCTTTTGAGACATGTTATGTTTTGATAAAATTTAAAAAACAAGATTTGTGAAAAAATTTTGAGTGTTGGAAAAGTTTTTAATGATGGGTTTCAGCAAATCCAAATAGGGAGATTGAAATACCTTTGTGACAATTTGTTATAACAAAGCTTTCTTATTTTTTGAAATCCAACATTACTATATCATAATGTTTTTCCCCAGGAATCATATATATCTGAATTGTATTTAGTTCCTCAGATCCAAACGAATCAGAGGTAGGATGTATTGTTTTCTAGGAGTCTATCTTTTCTGTAATCAGAGAAATAATGAAGTTTCTGAAGAGTTTTGAGAGAATAAATTTAATTCAGGAGTTAGAAAGTTTTCATACTTTCGAAAAAAAATAATAAGATGCTTTTCTAATCATGAAGTTCTCATAAGTTAGGAAAAAAAGCATGATAAAATATTTTGAAGAAATGGTAAAGAGGTTTGAAGAATTTTGGAGTTAAGAAATGAATTTTTGTATTCTTAATTTCATAATTAGAGAATCATAACCAACATTCTATAGAGAAGCGTAACCATCATTCTGAGCGAAATGTATCCCGTATTCTAAGAGAATTGTATCTAGTTTTCCTTAGAGAATCGTAAGTAGATTTTTGTAGAGAATCATAACCATATTTATGAGAGATTATTAACTAGAAATCTATAGAGAATCATAACCAGAAATCTGAGAAAATCAATACAAGAGTTATATAGAGAATCGTAACCAGTATTCTGAGAGAATTGTAACCATCATTCTATAGAGAATCGTAACCGTCATTCAGAGATAATCATAACTAGCATTTTTATATAATTGTAATCATATTTATGAAGAGAATAATCACCATATTTCTATTAGAATATTAACCAGCATTCTATGAAAATCATAACTAGTATTTTTTGAAAACTAAAACCATATGGAATCAGGAAGGGATATTGACAATTGTATCCAGGATAATCAAAATATTTTAATGGGATAAGAAATAAATAAATTGTAATAGGTTGAAAAATAATTCGTAATGAGACAATTATGAAAAATAATTAAAGTGAAAAAACTTGATGTTCACTTTTGAAAAAAATCGGATAAATCTATAGAGGTTTGATGAAGTAAAAGATGAAGTTTAAATGCCAGATATTTTCAGAGTTTTGATATTTGAGTAATCAGGAAAGATTTTATCTTTACCACATTTATTTCTTGAGTTTCATATAAATAATTCCCCAGATCATTAGTTTATTGTTGAATTTTCTATATATGCATGAAAGACAGGGTACTTGAGAAATTTAAGTGGAAGTTCTCATCTAATTGAAGGAGAATGTTTTTGATAATTCTAGAAGAGTTTGATTCTTTTAATGATTGAGTTTATGTTAATTGTATTGAAAGAAATCAGATCTAGATTACATCATCATTATATTGAAATAAATTGGATCCAGATTACAACATCATTGTATTAAATGAAATGAGATCTAGATTACAACATCATTGTATTGAAAGAAATAGGATCTAGAATCTAGTATCACTATATTGAGAAAACTGGATCTAGTGAGATCAGACTAAGGATTCAGACTGAGAAATTTTGGACCAGTTTCAACAAAGTATTGATTATTTTTTTGGCTCAATTTTTTTAAAAAGAAAACATTGTAAACTGATAGGAGTTAGTATAATATTTTCTACCGGGAGATAGAAGGTGTCTAATAGGATTTTTCATGAGTTGTATTCCCTTCTTTATATTAGTGAGTTTCCATAGACCCATAAGATTGGATATGGAAAGGATGTAGGTTCTAACATTGAGGCTGAACCTTGTAAATCTTGTGCTATTTTCTATCATACCTATTTTCATGCATGACTGTTTACTAAAAGTTGACAATGATATAAATATTAACATGTTGCAGGGGTTAGGTTTATAAAAGTTTTTAAACATATAAAAAGTGAACAACTAATTTAACCCCCATTCTTAGATGTTATTCGATCCTTGGAACTTCAAGAATCAACCATCTCATACTTGTTCATAGAAACACCTTTTAATCGAACAACTTTTCATGTCCCATAAGTGAAATTATATGAAGATAAAAATATTTTAATTCTATTTTTCTAATCCTGGTGAAATACTTTATATTCAAATCCCTGATGTAGAAACTAATTACATAATCTCATGAATATTAACTATAATCTCGATCAATTTCTCAATTTTATTTTAAATCCTTCAAATTTGCAACACTTGGTAAAATATAAAATCTGTATCATGTAACTTTCAAAAATGATGAAATAATTTCTATAACATCCATACCTAAAATGTATATTTTAGGGTGTTTCAAACTCCTTTAGGTATTCTAGATAATCCCATTACATGAAATTGTTATTTATATTTCCTAAAAACCTTAGGTTTCAATGACTTTTATTGGTTTCTTGAAGAATTTTTTTTGAACTTTTTAACTAACTTTTGTTCTTAATGTTGGAAGTTTTACCAACTTATACTATTTATAAATTACCCAAATCCATACATCATATGCCCAGTTCATCCATTCTCAATACTTTGATAATATCAAGGACAAATTTACTTGAATCCAATCATATTTTTAGAACATTTATACTGATGAAAATATGATAAATTACCTAACAAAAACAATACATTTTCATCTAATTCCATTGAAACTTTGAGTGAATCACTATAATCTTCCATAATAAACTAGATTCCCTTATTGAAAAAATTAAACACTTTTTTACTGAGAAATGATTTTTTTTGAAATTGAGATTTTTCCTTAAGAACATTTCTTAGATCACTAATCTTTCTTGATAACCTTTCTTAAATTACTAGTGTAAGGAGTAGTTTATATTATGCTTATCTTTATCAAGGATTTTTCAAAAAAATTAGTTCGATGATGATGATGATATTATTTAAAAAATATGTTTTTATTAGATAATTATCAAGTATTCTTAACTCTTTAATATAGACTTTTATTAAATAGTCTCCCAATAAAATGATAACCCCTTTTAAAATTAATTATATCCATTTGTGATCCAAGATTTGTTTTTCATAATTCCTTACACCAGGTATCACATAAATAAACCATCACCATATCTGGTAGGAAATAATTCCAATCATATAATATGTGGCTCTAGGATAAATGAGAAGAATATCCTTTCTCTAATACATCATATGGATATAATCAACTAAATTCCTTTGATATTCTATCCGTCAGGGCTTCCCAGCTAGTGTAACAAAAAACAGGAACCCAGAATAATCCAATAAAGGAAAATCAGGGGATACTGATGTTGATATCAAAAATACCCACAAAAAAATACAAATTTACTTATTACTTTCTCACCTAACAGAAGATAATTTAGGGGTACTCATGCTAATATTGAAAATACTTAGTTCAATGATCAAGGTCTTTACATGTTCTTATTTGGAAGGAATCTCACACTTATTATTTGAAGGGGATTTTAATCTCACCATCTTATCTCATGTTATTTCATTTTATATATTCATACTTATAAAACTTTTGTTTGGAATCCTACTATCTCCACCTAATCAATATGTTCAGACTATATTGGTGTGAAACTCTTTACAGAACCCACAATTTTATGTTACTCACCCCAAATTAGAAGTCAATTATATTAATAAATATCTTAATTCGTCATATATATAAGGTATATAAAAAAATCATGTAAATGTTTATAATTATATGAAATTAAAATTCTCTAAATGGGTAAACCCAGAGCAATAAATAGTGAATCCCTATCACTGGACTAGATAAGGCATAAGCCTCCACATAGGTAGGTAGTTTATCCCCAATTTCTTCTACCTAAGGATACTAATATAGAATATAATTATTCATAACTCTAACACCAAATATTTACAAACTAAATTAAATAGCTAAATTCAATCTAATAAATTCAACTATAAATGGAGTTCAATGTAGATAAAATACTAAATTCATTATATAGTCCATCCTAGCGTGTAATGTAATAATATATCATAGATTTAGTTTTTAATATAAACTAAAGAATGTGAAATATCCACATTTATTAGTCAATTTACTAAACATGAATATAATAGGGAATTAACCTTATATAAATGAACAATTCAAATATTTTTAACATGAGATAAATATTTATGAATAATTCATAAATCAAATATAATTATGAAACCTTTAATAATTTCAATATTTAACATTATGAACATTCCATAATTTTGAATATAAATATTTTATATTCATTTCAATATGAACACTTTTATATTTATCATTATATGAAATTTACATTTTATATATATAACATTTTATAAATTATAACAATTTATAATATGATTTATATTATGTAAAATTTTTACATAATATAAATATCACCTACTTATTCATTATTTTAACTTTGATTATATGAAACACAATTTTTTTGGTGTGGATTAAATATTAACCAATTAAGGCCCCTTTAATTTTAACAAGTAAAATTAATTAACTATGAATAATTGTAATTTAAATATAAAAAGTTTATATTTTATCCCTATTGCATAATTTATAACCCTTTTAAAATTAATTATTATGATTTCTAAATGAAAACATTTATTTCTATAACATAAGACCTTCCATATAATATTTAAAAGTTATTTTAAACATCAAACTTTAATATTTGAAAAATATATTTAAAATTTTAATTAATTATGAACAATTTATAATTAATTAATTTATAAAACTCATAGAAATTTCAATATAGGAAAATAAGTTTTATAAAGATTTATAAACATTTTATAGACTATTAAAATCATTTTATATGTTAAAAACATTTTTGGCACATTTTTTTAACAATTTTGATTACCCTTACATAGGAACCCATTCCTGCATAAGGGTATCCTCCTTCTATCCTTACATAAAAACTCTGTATAATTGTATTCCAATTTTGGAACCCTTTCATATAAGTAACTAAATTGTTACCATTACAAATATTTTGGAAAATCTAGATTACCCATACATAACCAATTAAATAATTTTTTATGAAATGTAGTTCGTAATAACCTTTATTCAAGATATAGAATTACCTATATTCACCCTTAGGAAAAATGTGTCTACACTTTCATTAACCCCTTCACATAAATGTATGTAACTTTGATTAACCTTATGTAACTAATTCTCAAATGGGGTATTCCTTGATTACCTTTACATAGCTATCTCATGTAAGGCTATAACATTTATGTAGCCCTATAAATTTAAGGGTTAATTCAGGCATCCCTTACATAAACTGATCTACATAAGGGTGAGGTGTAATGACCCTTACACATAACATTGCATAAGTGTAAATCCTTGGTTAACCTTACACATCACAAATTTGGGAGGGTAAGGTTTTCATTACCTTTACATAACACCACTACATATGGTTAAACACTTTTATGAAATCAGATTTCTATATTTTCATAAAACCAAAAAAAAAACGATGCTCTGTTGTTGGTTTGTTCTTCATTTTAATGAAAGACTTCATAATTATAAATCATGAGATCCCTCTAATTCCACTATTAGGTTTATTATGAGTCTAATAACACTCATTAGTTATAGTTGAAGAAATATGAAACCATATTCAAGGATTTCCAATCATGAAATATGAAATTTCATATACAAAATTGAAATAAAGAAATGTTATAAAACACGTGGATTGTTTATCAAAGAGCCACCCCGACATTTGATATTTTTCTATTGAGTTTGATAAATATCACCAAGGTGGGAAACATAATAACCCCACCTCTAGGGATATCCATGAGATAATATGATTCACATGTGATACATGCAATATTTTCACTTATCCCATTATGTGCTAGCATCTCGGTATGGAGTGGAAATATAAGAAAGGGATAGTTGGGTTCATGGATGTTTTTCTAAGTATCTACACACCCACATCCATTTCATGGAATAGATTATATAATAGTTGTGGATTATACAAAGGTTTTATTCATATTATCAAATGAATAAAATCACATGTTTAAATTCTATTTCTATTTCATTCATCATATTCATTTAGTCCATATACATTTCATATAAATATGAAATGATTTCTTTTAATATATTATGTTGGTGAAATGGATCAGGTGTCCAACACACATGAAATAATATACCTAATGCATGAAAATCATAATTTTCATGCATTATATATATAAGGGTTCAGGGTATATCTCCATCAATGAGATACCATTTGATTGATTCTTCTCAATTGATTATCATGCCCTCTTTGGATGTCAACACATCATGTGATGATGTGTTAATTAAATCCAAATTTTAAAATAATTTTAATACTCAGTTTAATAAATGATGTTGGGGGGGGGGATAAATGGGATGTTACATAATGTTTGAATCATAATGATCTCCTACATGCATTTTCATTTCATGCATGTACCCTATATAAAGGAGTTCAATCACTTCATTTTAGACCCCAGAGTTTATTTTCATATAATAGAAGCTCTATAAAACTATAAAATCTATATTTTTCTTAATGTACATGTTATAACAATATTTAGAGAATTGATATCCTACTGAAGTGGACGGTGATTCTAGTGGCTAGTGGATAAAGTCGGAGGTAAGAACCCATTGGTTTTTCTTAGGGAACTTGATCGTGCTAATTGTTGGTATCATATTTTCATGGGAAGTGAGGCATGTATAGATTATCATTTTATAATTTAATTATTATATTTTATCTTAGAAATATCTTGGTCATGAGATTCGTGTTTTGTTATACTACAAATAGGCATTGATATGTCCCACAATTCCCATTAGTGGTATCAAACAAACTACTAATGATAGATCAATATGATAAAGATTCATCATGTAAGCCCAAAATGGATTCTTTCTAGAAACCACAACATAACCTCTTTAAAAAGATCATGTCTATTCTTTATTTTTCTGATCATGACATACATGGCTATAAAAAGGGTGTGTTATTATAAAACCACAATATAATTCGAGAAAAAATGGCTATAACAAAGCATTGGAGAAAACAAAGAATAAAATATGATGTGTCTAGGTTATGATTTGGATATTTATATTTCGTGGTGAACTAAACCATGAGGGAATATCCTAATATAGTTTAAATTACTAAGATATTTTAGTAATTTTAAAACCCCTCCTGAAACACCATGGCTATGAAAAACGGCTTGGTCAAAATGGCCAACTTGAAATGACATTCTATCCAAAATTCACTCCAAAAGGACTGTGGTCTATGGTATGACCATAGGGATAAAATGATTTGAGATTATAGATATCATGCAAGACACTTCCCATTATTTCAAAAAACACTAGGAGTAACAAATTTTAAATGATTCATAGAATAGTAAAAGGGAAAAAAGAACGAGAATAAGACCACAAGACACAATGATATACATGGTTAAGTAAATGATACCTACATCCATGGAGATACATATATTTTACTATGATTGAGAGAATAATTATAGGAATCTTTTATAGTTTTAGACACACCTATAAAACCAATCTCTAATGATCTATTAGAGAAGATGATGAAATTATGTCACCAACCCCAAAGTAAGTCCACTATGCTATAGTAATTGGTGGTTGGAGGTCCACAAATATACAATACCATTATATCCAAAGATTGAGATTCAATAATAACAATATATGTATCTAAATTACTATATTTAACTTTTAGTGTCTTCTGGTCAGCCCTGCAAATGTCTGGTAAGAGTTTCTATAGTTCCCAAAATTTGGGTCGAGGGATTCAGCTCCCATACCTCGGAATTGTAGTTCACTACCCCTAAAACCCCTAGAAACCTCACAATGGAGGTCAAACCACAAAATTTATGGTATGGTGTGTAGTCTGGACCATTGGAATTTTTACTAACATCATCCAAACTTATCAGGCTACACCATTCCAATAGTCTCAAACTTGGAGATTGATCCACAATGTTGACCAACTTCAATGCTACTTATTTAAAAAACAAAATTAATCTAAGACCCTCTTCTTCTTCCATCACCAATGTGTGATTCTATTTAAATATTTTATTTTAAGTTTATGATTCATTAAATACCATATATTTTCATTTATAATCTCACATAGTGTTCTCCTATATCCTTCCTCTCATCCTCTATTCATTATTAGATACCAATAGAGGCACAATAGTTCCTCAACTTCAATATCACCATCATATTCATCAATATGTCTATCAGATTGTTGGTTCCATGAATATTTTATAATTTCATCAACCCATCATGTATCAAGCCTATTATAAAATGGCACTTCAGTTAAATACGATTGTTTTGGGAATAAAATAATAGGTTCTTTGAAAGACTTATGGCACTTTAACTGTCATAGTATAATAAATTTCCCTCTCACTTTATACCTAGCTCATCCAAGAAGTTCTTAAGACAAAGAATCTTATTCAATCTTCAATTATTGAAATGTATTCTGCCTCTATAGTTGATAAATCAACCAAATTCTACAACTGATATGTCAAACATACTATATTTACTCCTTAGGTAAATACATAACCTATAGTAATCCTCTTACTATCAACATCACCTCCAAGGTCAACATCAGCATACCCCTGCAATGAATTTACTTTCCCAAATAACATAAATACTTACTTCGTTACCTTCAAGTATCTTAGTATCCACTTCACATCTTCCTAATGTTGCTTCCTAGGGTTATCCATGCACCATTTCACAACTCCTACAATATGAACAATATCATACTGAGTATAGACCATAATATACAATAGGTTTCTGATATCTAATTAATATCAAACTTTTTTATATACTCGACCTATTATACTATCCTTAGTGATTATTTCCTTGATTGTTTGAAATGGATTTACATAGGAATAAAAACATATTTTTTCTTATAGAATACTAAATGTTCTCAAAACCATTCCACCATAGTCCGCGAGTGATAACATCAAGGTTCCTCCTGCATGGTCTCTCTTGATCTTCATCCCTATAATTTTTCTATATTCTATAATATATGTCATCTTGAACTAATAATCTAAATTACCTTTCTACTCATCAATCATCTCTATGTATGATCCATCAATGACCATGTCATCTACATATGAATGTAGTATAATGTATCCATCACCAAAAGGCTTGAAGTAGAAGCATCGATCCATACCACAACATTTGTATGTTTTTTTTCATGAATGCATCAGTTTTTTTTGTTTCACTACCTAGGTGCTGACTTAACCCAAATAAGATATTCTAGAGTTTTCACACCAGGTTTTACTTCCCTAAATCAACATATCCCTCTAGTTTTGGAATAAAAATATCCCCCTCTAGATCTCCATGAAGGAAAGATTAATTAATATATATATTCTCAATATTTAAGTATTCTGATGAGATAATACTGAGAAGAACATAGATGGTGGTATTATTCACTATATGTGATAAAATTTTAGTGAAATACACTCATTCCTTATATTATAAACCTTTCACTACCAACCTTACCTTGTATATACTTTTAACATCACGTTCTTCCTTGAATCGATGTACACATTTTTTCAATAATTATTTATTTACTTTATAAAATGGGTCACCTCCCATGTGTTATTATCATGAAATGAAGAAATATCCTTCTTCATATCTAGTTTACAATTTTTTGTATCTGTTAACAATATTTCTTATTCAAAACAATATAGTTCTCCACCACCATTCATTATTAGTAAGTACAGTGAACACCTCTACAGAAAACCTCTCACCCTTGTTGATCTCCTTTTCTCCACTTAAGGAGTAGGCTCCACTAGTTTCGATGTCACATGATTGGATACAATTTGAAGCTACACTTTCTAATGGAAATCTGACTCTTTATTCCCACTATAAAAATTAGTTGATTGATATACCTTGTACATGTCACCTTCATTAAATATCAAGTTTTTTATTCTAATGATCGTCTTTTAATTATAATTCTAAAAGCGATATCCAAAATCCTCAACCCCATAAAAAATAATAAAAAATGATTTGGACTTAGAGTCAATATTATACCTTACATCAACATTTATATATTCATTTTACAAACAAAAAAATACTCATAAATGTGATATTATTACCTCCTATCAACACTAATATTCCTTTATTAGAAAATATCCTATTGGTACAGATGGACTCCTATTAATTTGATATGATTCCATGTTTACTACCTCTTCCCAAAAAGTATTGGGTAACCTCGAGTGTAGCCTCAGGCTCTTGGAATGTTCATGTAGTGTCCTGTTTATCCTTTATGTACAAAATTTTTTGTGTTGTACTTAGAAGAGACTTCTCTCATTTAATTCCATTATTAGAATAGAATTCCCAAAACTCATGATATCTATACTCTCCTATATAATAAAACCTCAAAATTTTCATATTTGATCATGAATAAAAATATTGTGAACCTTTAAAGGAATATACTAGTGTATAGACCTTAATATTAGTGTGTTCCATATCCAGCTACCTGGCCCTTGGTTCACTTCCTCCTTTTGAAATGGATACCTTCTTCTTTCCAAAATACGATATTTACACAAGCCAACTTCCACTAACCTTAGCTCCGGTACTATTCCTTTTGTTACTAGAACCTGTATCCCATTCTCACTCAGGTGACATATCCTATAGTTACATATTTGTGAATAACTAAAAAAAATATATTGATGTAATAATATCCATGAAATTTTATATCATGTAGTCAAAGATTCCATTATTTAATCCATAATCTATAACCATATCTCCCTTAGTAATCTTACTTGAACCACAAGTGAATGTGGTAATAGAAACCACATCACGAAGCTTCTTAAATGAAATAATATTTCTTCTTAATCTCTGGATATGCCTTAAATTTTCTAGAATGAGAAAACTCTTACTATTTTTCTTGAAATGTACATCACCCTTTTCCAAAATCTTCAAGGGTTCATCATCAGTATGGTGTACCTTGCCCAAATTTTCTGGAACAAAATTGTTATGAAAACCATTTTTTGAAGTTGAATGGAATGATTAAACAGAGTCTAAAATCCAAAATTCCATAGTTTTATCCATGATTAATAGCAACATAAAATCAGTTCCATTAGATTCTATGTAAAATATATTGGTTTCAGGTGCCGTACATTTTTAGCTGCACTCCTTTTTGACATGCATTTTCTTCCCACAAATATAGCTAGTAGGACTATGACCCTTTACCTAATATCATATATTTCATTTTTATTTTATCATCCTCTATGATTATCTCTCTATAAATATCTACCTCTTAATTCAACATTTAGTATAAAATGAGGGAATATTCCCATTTCCCTTCTTTAAATATCCCCATTAAGGATCAGGTCTCACACACCCTTTAGAACCAGCCTTGTATTCCCTAAATAATTTCTCATAGTTATTACAATCACTTATCAAATATCATGTAATGAGGATAGTAAAACCAGTGCACATACCTTGTCTTTGAGCATAATTTCCATCAATGTCAATTGAATTGTGATAGTGTTAAATTCATTGGCATGATAAAAAAATGTCCCCTCCAATAATTTTCATAATAAACAGTCATTTAATCTTGTACACTTTATTCTATAAAGAAGTGTTATCATATATATTCATGGGATATTTTATCAACAAACTATCATATTCTACTCTTTGATGTTAAACACAACATTTTTAGACAATATGAGGCACTAAACTCCCAAAACCTGTTGATCTAATAGCTCCCACTCCGTATCATCCATATCGATTGGTTTTAAACTAGAAACATTAAGTGAATATTATTTTATAAAGATAATCCTTGATTTTCATCCTATAGTAACTATAACTAGTTACATTGAAGGGATCGGTCTTCATATTACGTTATTACACATACAATGATTAATTCAAAAAAAAACTGAAACTTGATCTTTGAAGATCATCCTCTGATACTAGTTGTCATGAAAATTTCAAGGGAAAAAAATGACAAATGATTCACAGAAGAGTTAAAGGAGAAAAAGAATGAAAATTATATCACAAGATAGAATGATTTATATGGTTAGGGAAATGATACCTTTGTCTATGGAGAGGCATATATTTCACTATGATTGGGAGAATAATTATAGGTAAATTTTAGAGTGTCAGGAACACTAAGACACCCTTGATTGGATGAGATAATAAAGAAGATGACATAAATATTTCACCAACTTCATAGAAATTCTATTTTTATATAGTGACGGGTGGATAGATGTCCGTAAATACACAGTTCCACTATCTCCAAAGGTCGAGATACAATATTAACCATGCCAAAGTCCACACTTCAATATTTCATTATGGTTTAGTGTATATTTTTTCCTGCTATAATTTTTCCTAACTTCATCCAAATGAATCGGGATACACCATTACAACATCCATTACACGGGTTTTCTTCAGGGGACACCACATCATAGTGTAATCCATTTTTTTAAAATTTAAAATAAAAAATATTTTTACTAAAATTGTCAAAATTCTTCATTGACATACACCCTTTAGACCATCCAAAAAAATAGTTTTGATAAAATTGACTGTCTAAAGTTGTTTATTTCATGTCAAATAATTTATTTTTTCATTTTTTTAGGTTATTAATATTTAATTATTTATTTATATAATTTTTTATACGATGAAAATATTTTATTCTTTAGTCTGAATTATTTAAACTGCTTCTTATAAAATTTCCTTACCATGACTTAGAAACAAGGTATGATAACACAACATTTAGTTTCATATAACATGAATTCGATTTATTATGTAGTTATAGGATAAAATTTAGAGTTTGGTTATATTTTATAATATTAGGTGTTAGATTTGTGATGAAATTTATGTCTATCTTGAGTTAAAAATCATCAGTAGAGAGTCATCAGGTCAGACTTGTCATTATCCTAGAGGCATAAGTATTGTCTAAAAAAATTTATGTTCATTACCTGTCACTTTATGAATACTCTTATGGGGATTATAGATTTCATATAATTCTGAACCATTCCATGAATTTTTCATATACCTTTTTCATGACACACAATAACCTATGTGTAAATATGTTTGGATTCTATGTTTGGGAAAGTAACAAAAATTGTGAGTTTTTTGAAGAGATGTATATTAATATGAATTTAACATATTAAAATTGTGGATGAGAAATGATTCAAAAACAAAAACTTTAGAATAATTCATAGAAATAGGAATAAAACATGATGCAATAAATATTTCATATAATTTAATAATTATGGATTTAATATGAAAATGATGTATATTAAAATTAATAGACCAAAAAAATCCCTCAAAACTATGTATGATATTACTTATAAAGAAAACACATTTGAATACCTTGACTATCTAACAAGGTAGTTTAGGTTAAAGCTAGGTGGACATGGATTATATTTAGTAAGGTATGTTGGGTATGGGTGACCCCAATAAGATTAGTTTCTCATATTTAACTATGATATTTGGGTTCACTTGACTAGGAGACCCTAATAGTATTAGGGTATCATAGAATAAAGTTAATTTTTATAAATAATAGATTTATGAAAACGGTTTCCCAATCAAAATTTTAAGAGTCATACATGATATGATTTACATGATGACCTACCTAAAAAGATTAGTGGTTGGATAAAAGTAAAAGAGACTCAAAACTTAGTGAATATAGATCTTAATCCCCTAGAAATAATAATTTTTGATGTTATAATTTTAGTGGGAGTAATGTCAAAATAATTCCTTGACAAAAAGATATAAAACATGACACTCATCCATAAATATGTATTTGTTATAGAATATAACATGAATCATAACTATCATTTTGAGGTATCATTTATATATGACCTATAATTAAATTCTAGACTAGTATCTATGGTTTAGAAGTGTTCTCAAAGAGAATAACTTTATGCATTTTGATTTTAATGTCATATAAATTAATTCAAAATATTCTAAATCATGGGTATTGGATACTTTGGGTGAATCACACATTTGTTATAATAAACATAGATTATGAAATAAAAGAGAACTGATAAAAGATGAATTAGTTTTACATGTTGGAAATAAGGAAAGGGTTAGTGTAATAGAGGCCAATACTTAAGATCTAAGTGTACTTAGTAGAATATATCTTGAATTAGATAATTGTAATTATATTCCTACGAGAAATAAAAACTTGAATTCAGTTTCTGGTTCAAAAAAGAAATTATTTTCCTTCATTATTAAAAAAGAGTTTTTTTATATATTTGAATGAAATTTTTTATAGAGTTGAGAATAACAAGAATGGTTTATAAATTCTCAACATGGATAATCCAATATATACCATTAAAAATAATAAGACCAATGTTGATGCTAACACTGTATATCTTTGACATTATTTCCTTGGTTATATAAATGAGAAACACTTCCAAAGACTCTAGAGAGATGGATTATTGGGATCATTAGATTATGAATCATTTGATACATGTGAATATGTTTCTATCATGCGAAGTAACTAGAAAACCTTTTGGTGTAAATGGTGTGAGAGTTGGTGGACTATTGGATATTATACAATGTGATGTTTCTAGACTAATTAGTACTCACGAAAGTAGAAAAAATAAGTTCATCATAACCATTACTTATGAATTTAGTCAGTGTAATAATGTGTTTCATACTAGAAACATGTTTGAAACTTTTAAAAAGTTTACTGTGTTGAAAAAGTATGTATAGAATCAAGTAGGTAAAATTATTAAGATTCTATTATCATATTGGAGTGGTGAATACTTGTAATAGGAATTCACGAATCATATGAGTGATTATGTAATTGTTTCATAGCTCACCCGTCTTGGAACACTATGAAAGAATGGTGTGTTTGAGAGGAGTTATTTTACCATGTTAGAAATGATTTTATCTATAATGTTCAATGTAACCTTTTTATATAATTATGAGGATATTCATTCAGAACTACTACATTCCCACTTAACTGAATTCCATATAAAGTAGTTATAACGACACGATATGATATTTTAGCTGAGAGGTGTCCCAGTTTGCCTTTTATGATAATTTTATGTTGTGAAACATACTTATAATATCTAAATTCATATAAATATGAATTTTAAATCATAAAAATTCTTATTTATTAGTTATCCCTATGAGGGTATGAGATATTTTTCTATAATAATATTGATAAAAAAGTGTTTTTTCCTAAACGATTACATTACATGAGAAGGATTTTTCAAATTGAAGGATCTTTGGGTGGAAAATTAAACTTAGATAATTTTAGACCAATAAGAAAAGGAGTGTTCATCATATAAAAGTTGTGTCAGTTCCATAAAGAGTTATATAAGGACCTACTTAGATTATATAGGAACCTCAGAGGTCTAGTAGCCTCACAAGACTAATGGATATGTATTTCTTATAGAAAATGATTATTAAGTAATGTTAATAGATAAGGAATTTACTATCCACTAAAATGAAATTGAGAGTTATGATTTTAGATCAGCTGGAGCCCTTGTCTTCCCACTCAACTCACTTTCTCAAAATCACCTACAACCCTTACTAGTGTTTCTTTAATTATTCTTTGATGGTGATAAAATTACCTCCAAGCCTCTCACTCTCTTCCCTGCGCGGTGGGATTCCTTCTTACATGGTTCTCACCCTAATCTTTGTTTTTTCTACTTATTAAATCCAATTTTTCTTATTGGATTCTACCCTTGTTTCTCTCAACTGGGTTTTTTAATTTTTAATTTTAGAAATCCTCTTTGAATTTTGGTTGGATTTTTTAAAAACCATTTTTGATCTCAGAAGATGTTGTTCATAGTGGTTTGGGATGTGTTGGTGGTTTCTAGAAGTTTCATTTCCCCCTCAGGTCATTTCTTGTATTTTATGGTCTATTGGTTCCCATATTATTATTTTATAGTCAATATTATAATATCTACTTATTCAATTTCTATTTCCATCATCTTTCATGTCCCTATCTTAGTTATAAATGATGTTTTCTATGGCATATTGGGACTATTATAGTGGATGGGTTAGTAGTGGCTCCTTTTTGTCTATCTTAGGTAGTCTATTATTTCACCTTTTATGATTTTTGGTCACTTTTGATGTAGAATCGGTTCAATTCATCAATTTCTTGTTTATTTATTTTCTTATTTATACAGTATATTTTTGTCAGAGGCTCTATCTCCTATTCATGCCAATTTGAATTCACTCGATTCTATGGTCTTTCCTCTCAAATATAGTCATATGATAGATATAAGATAAGGTAACTACAATGGGATTCTTCAATAAAGATTGTGTGATAGTTATAAAATGATGATATATGATGGATTGAAGGTGGGTGGAGGAAAGGGGAAGAAGAGAAGTGAGAACCTAATATTCAATGCTTGACATGATATGCAAGATTGAGGTTTTAGTTTTTGTACGGTTTCTTCATTTCCCTAGTTTTGGGGTGGTGGTTTCATGCCAACTTCCTTGGTGGTATTCTAAATTTAATGCTAGTGAGCCTGAAAGATATGACTCAATAGTGGTTATTTTTTTTTCTTATTGGTTTAGTGGAGTTTATGATGTTCTTTTTTTATGTTGTGATTTCCTTTTTGGTTATTGGTCGAGGAATCATTAACAATATTTCCAATGGGTTGGTGTTCCGATGGTGATGATGAGTAGGGAATTGAAAATTAGATTATATTAACAATTATTTATGTGTTGGGGCAGATGACTTGTTTGAGGATGACTCAGGTAAAGTTGATTCTAGGATCAAGTAGTAGATTTGATTTGATCACTGGACAACCCATCCCAGTCTTGTTTTTTTTATTTTGAATTGATATTTTATGATGTTTTGGTTTTTTTATTTATTTCATATGTAGTGGTTGGTTAATTAGTGAAAGGTTATTGTTTGTTCAGTGCTTATAAGGGTTACCAATAAATCCAAAATTGGGTTTCATTTAAAAAAATTGATTATAAGGATTTTTTATTTTTAGAAATGGCTAAATTCTATAAAATTTTAGATGGACTCCACATACACTATATTTGTAACTTAATGGATATATATGAAGGGGCGATACACATAATATGAAAGTGAGTTTTTAACATGAAGACCAACATGGATGGTAGAGTGTATACCTATAAATTTCATATGGTAGCTAATTGTTATGAACTAATTAATGGAATTGAATATAAAGAAACTTTTTATCAAATTGAGATAATAATGTTTATAAAGTTATTTATTTCCATAAGAGATTATTATGATATGTGATATATAAAATGGATTTCCTTAATGGCAATTTAATTGAGTTTGTGTAATACCCCAAGATTTTAAAAGGAAACATTTTGTTCAATAGTGTACAAGATACACAACACCATTATTAAAGGAACAACAAAATATTATTATTTAAATGTGACTATTATAACATAGACATTAAATTAATGGGTACAAATATAAATAAATGATTTAGGAAGTAAATAAAAATATACTACTAAATATAAATTTAATGGATAATTATTGGGAAATAATAATTTTATTTTTATTAAAATCATTTTATTTTTAAATGATACGTTTTCTTCGAAAATAAGTTTTCTTTCTTTTTATAAGTGAATATTAAAATTAATTTCTAGAGGTACTGGAAAATTTATTTTAAAAAATGAATTCCATTTTTTAATTTATTATTTTAAAATTATCTTAAAATTAATTTTTTATAATTTTTTGAAATGATTAATTTTTTAATGAATGTTGAAAAATATAATTTTTAATTAAAAAATGTATTCTTCTTTTAAAGAATTTACTGAGTAAAAATATATTTTGTTTAGTATTAAAATTTAATTAGTTACATTTTATTTAAAATAATTTCATTATGATTTTTTAATTGTATTTTATACTTTAATTTTGTATAAAAAATATGTATTTAAAAATGGATTTTTTTGAAAAACCATTTTTCATTACGTTTTACCTGTTTTATTTGCAAATAAAATTTTCCTCTTATGTGTGTTAAATATTGAAAAATATATTCCATATTTATAATTAGTGAGTCCAAATTTAGTGAATAGGTCCATTTTATTTTTTGGTTAAAACTAATATTAAACTTAATAATTTTTGTGATGATAGTAATTGGTAAATTTGGTAATTAATGATTAGAATTAAAATAGATAAGAAATATAAAATTACATCATCACATTAATAAACATTTTTAGATACTTATATATCATCCATAATATTCCAAAATATATAATTTATGACCATTTTAGACAACTTTTATGGGACTATGAATTTTATAATATTTTATTTAAAGAAAAGTCAAACATGTCACCCTATTATTTTAAAAAACTAAAATATTTTTAACATGGGGTTTTATAGAAGAAATTCCCAACTATAAATATAATTTAAAAAATTGAAGTATTTTTATTCATTATTTTAATTTAAAATTTATTCTCATTGAATAAATAAATACCATAAATTCTTGCACAACACTGATGCAGTAATTATTTAATTAATAAAAAAATAAAATAAATGATATTAAAAATATTACAATAAATATAATTTGAGAAAAATAATTTGATAAATGAATTTTTTAATTACCATGACCTTTTAGGGATATAATTAATTATTTTGTTCAAATGTGAGTTTTTTTCTTGATATTATTAAAGTTAATGTAATGAATAGTTCTAAAATTGAAATTATGGATATTTTAAAGTAAATAATATTTTATTAAACTATATTAAATTATTAAAATTATTAAATTAATAAAATTTATTATAATAAGGTTTAAAATATCAAACACGGTCCATTTATATATCTTTTGCCATTTTATAGTAAATATATTGATCCTCAAAGAGTAAAAATTCTTGTGGTCACTATAAGGGCTTAAGGGGTTAAATATGGGTTAATACCAAAATATATGGATATAAATATAATTAAAACATGTAAAATTTTTATTTTATGAGATTATTTTGACTATAATAATATTAATATTTTAAAAAATCACCTTTGATCCATTTTTAGTTGAATATTAATTTATATTAATTTAATATTTTGAGAAATTCCAAGAGTGCCCCACCCCTCTCTTATAAAAGGGAACCTCTTACTAACATTCATTATAAATTAAAAACCCATTTGGTTCAGAAAATATCTTCCCAAATACCTTACTATAATCCATAAACTTATTATAGAGGCCTTATTTTAGGTATAACACCATCCTTAGGTGGATTATGTTTTTAGTCAAAGGAGGTTTTCCAAAGAAGTGGTATAATTTTTATTCGCTTGTTTTAGTTTTGTTTATTCTTCAACATTATTAAAATATTATATAACCATGGTGAAATAATAATAAATATATACTCCATATAATGGTATGGTTTTATTTTTAAATCATAACCAATATCTATCTACATCATCCATAAAATTGGAGAATAATTCATCATTCATATGTACGGATGACTACCACCTCGCAAACCGATGTAATTCATTTTCCATTAATATATCTCATAACTAGTTATAATTATGGAATTAATGTTCATATATGATATTCATTAAATGTTTTTTATTCAAAAAATAATATATAATTTACCTTCTTACGATTCCATGAACTGAAAAATGATAATGTCATTGATGTGTACGTTTGGACTACCACCTCGATGAAGAGATGAAATTCATTTTGCATCACAAAATCACCCGAAAGATATATATAAGTATATTTAAATACATAATATGATATATATGATATATTGATAAATATATAAGTATTAAATAACACTTATCTTTTAACTGTAATGATCATTGAAAAATGGAGACATTAGTCATGAAAACATACGACCTACCGTTTCAATGATTATAACTTATTTAATTTTTTATTACCATATTTAATGGTATAATTTAAAATTATAATTGATGTATAAAATAATTATGATTGAATAATGAACCCTTTGACCATATTCTACCTACCTAAGCCATTATGTACTTATTAACCAAAAATCACCAAAACATTCGATGTGGACTTTAATGATTATGAAACAATATTTAGCATGGAAATAATTTATATAAAAGTAATAATAAATTTTAAAAAGGTTATTAATAAATAATAAATTAACCTAGGTTATTATTATTGATGATAAATAATTTATGTGAGGAATTAGATTGATGTTAAATGATTTTCATCTCACTTTTATTTCAATGGGATACATGCCTTATACGATACTTTTTTCTTTTGTGTGGTGTATGTTCTAACCATGAATGTATTTTATGATTATTTATAGGAAAATAATTGGAAATAAATATCCATATGATGTTATTTATTTCATGTGAATTATTTTTCAAAATTTACCAAATTTTTAAGGGTTTATTTTACAATCTCATCATTATTCGACATTGTTTATGTTTAGGTCTCTAGTTAGGAATATTTATCTATCCTGTCCATTTTTATAAAAATGTTTTGAAAATTGTTTTTACCATCATCCACTGATTGTTAAAATTCAATTTTACCCTTGTATGAATTTTTTAAAAATGTTTTTAAATTAATATTCTTATCCTTTTCTGAATGAGGTACTTTGTGATTTTTCATGAGAAAGTTTAAAAGGAATGTTTTTTAAAATTATACAACATGAGAGAATTTTTAAAATATCACAAAGAATAATTTATTTTAATATTACTTTATAATTTTATAATTTTATTTTCATAGAAAATGACTTTATTTATATGTGAGTGGATTTTTAAAAAATGTAATTTCAAAATGGAACAGTTATTTTACTCATGGATTATTTCAAGTGATCATTTAAAATAATTTTCCTTCTAAGATGACAACCTTTGATGTTAATTAATCTTTATTGAGGAAATGATCAAATTATACCATCCTTATTATTTCTATGTGTGGTATTTGTTTATGATTAAAGGAAGAAATGTTTATGAAACTCATTTTTTTCCATGAGATACGCTATGATGAAATGTTTATGAAACTGATTTAGTTTCATGGGTTCTGATATGATGAATGATTTATGATACTATGGAATGCATAATAATGGTTTAAATTATATGATTTTTAAGACCTATATATTCTTCCAATGCATTGGGTAAAGTGTTATATCTCTTGAGATATTTATGGAAAATAATTCAATGTTCTTGATCCATTTTAGGAAGATAGTTGATATGCTTGATCCGTTATAAGAAAAAGTCGATGTTCTTGATTTGTTATAGGACATAGGTGTTGATACCTCATTCGATGGTATTTGTATATAAAATTGACATATTAAATGATTTATATACTTATGATTATGCAACACACATTGATGAAGTGAACTTATGGTTCATTATTGAGTTATGATGAATGCTTAGTCTTAGGATTCATGTCTTTTGAAATATTAATGTTTTATTTCATAACTCATGTTTATGATATTTTTTAAGTTATTATGATCTTATAACCACACAATTATCTTAGGATTTCATATGATTATCGATTGATATCTCCCATGATTACCCTTACTAAGCATATGAGGTCACCATTTCTTATGTTTCATTCCCTAGGTTATGAAGAATCATGCTAAATTATTAGTATTTAGAAAGGTTTTATATGAGATTAATTTTATAGGATATGTTGAAGACCTAAAATGGAGTTTGAAATTATGGTTATAGTGTGAGATGATGTTGACATTTATGAACTAGTTGTTCATGAACTAGAGTTGTTAAAAGTTTTTCATAATTTTATAAAACTTTAAACCAAAAATGTTCTTAAGTATGTAATGGATGCAATGTTTCCTATTAATTATGAATGTTTTTTATTGGAATAAATTGGGTCACATTTATCTATATCAAATTTAAGAGTGTAATGTTTATGTTTTTAGCACAAGATCTAAAAGTGTAAGTTTCAGGATATTGTAGTTGGTGTTAGAGGAGGGTTTAGACAACTTTGGAGATTAATTTGTTTTCATGAGATTTTATTTTAGGTGTTAGAGTTACCATCATGAGTATATAAGTTTGAGTTTTACCATAAGTTCAGAGTCTTAGACACCCCTGTGAAGTTTTAGGTGATGGGAATTTAAGGAGGGTAATGATATTTTAGGATAAGTATATATAACCCTTTAATTTAACATGAATTATTATTTGAGGAATAACGAGTTTAAATTTTGTATACATATGTTTTAATGTTATTTATAAAATTTAGGGTTTATATGAAATTTCGTTTTTAGGTATGTATGGGTTATTACCGTTTTGGGATAGAAAAATAAAGGTATGAGATAACCTTTAAGGTTAATAATTTTCTATAATTTTTAATATTTTATGGGTGTTTTTGAGTATTTTTATGAGATGTTTGAGAATTTAATATGGATTATACTAATATATATTTAGAAAAAATAAAAATTATAGTTTGGGTGACAACCCATCGCATTTGGAAAGGATGTGAGGATTGAACCCACAACCGAAGGGAGACAAGGGTGCATTCCTACAATAGCTTATATGATTTCTTAGTTTTTATGAAATTGATTTTATTTGTTATTTAACATCATTTTGGGAACATTTTGTTTTATCATATAAATATCCATGAGATTGAACATTGATTTAGTGTTAAGTGATTAATGTTATTACTAAATATGTTCACTATTTTAAGAACCCAATAGGATTATGGTAAATAGAATATTATGGAATTTTTTTTGATGAATAAATGTTAAATTTTATTTTGGAGGAATATATTATTTTATTTTGTATTTATGGTGATTTAGGTTATTTATGGAAATGGTTATCATATATTGAAGATTATATTTATAGGGAGTGATGATTTTGGGATATAAATACTAAATTTATATTGCAAGACTATGTGATCAAATAATTTTATTTTTTTTGGTTTCAATCTTAATCTAGAGTTTTTTTTGAATTTTAAGGGTAATTATTTATTGACTGGTCTATATATAACTTTGGGTATTACTATTGAATTCTGGTGATTATAGTGGTTTTTCTTTATTTGAATGGTTTAATAATTTCAGGAATTATCTTATCATTACCACACAATTTTGGGTTTTTTAATACCCAAATAAAGGAAGAATGTATATTTTTTGGATTATTAGATATATGTGATGTTTATTTCAGTGATTTATATGCTTGAAAAATTCAACTTAAATACTCATTGTTTTGAGAAAACGATGAAATTGTGGTAACAATTGATTAAAGGATGAAAATATAATTATTGAGTAAGTATATTTCTTCATGTTATTTTAATATTAAGTAAAGTAATTAATAAACTATAAGAAAATTATCTTGAATTAAAAACATTATCCATCTACTTTTTTAACTAAGAAACCAATGAAATTTTAACCCATCAAAGATTTATGGTATTGTGATGGTTTAATTTATCATGACCATATTATATATCACTATCTATTTGTACTTGGGTATTAGTTTTCACTTTTATATCCACTTTTTCACTTCCAATTTTTTTTTCCTACATTGAAACCTAGTTAGGTGTTATTATAGATGACCATCGTACTTCTCATTCTTTTTTTAAGTGGGTGTTTTATTGAACCTTTTTATGATGTGGGATTTTAAAAAAGGTATTTTGAAAAGTCAAACCCATGGTTAGTGAGAATGATTTAAAAATAGTTAGGAATAAATTTATTGAAGTTGGAGAATGTAATTACCCAAAATTTTAAAATTAAAGACTATGTTCAATAATGTACAAGATACACAACACCAAGCTTCAACGAATAACAAATTATTATTATTTTTAAATGTGACAGTTATAACCTGGATATTAAATAAGACAAAAAAAATAAGAATAAATTATTTAGAAAATAAATATAAATTTCACAATCAATATTAATTTAATGAATAATTATTACTAAAAAATAACTTAATTTTTACTAAAGTCATTTTACTCATTAAAAATATGTTTTCTTCAAAAAAGAGTTTCTCATTCTTTTTATGAGTGAATATTAAAATTAATTTCTATAATTTTATAAAAAATTATTTAAAAATATTAAATTTATTTTTCAATTCATAAGATTAAAATTATATTAAAATTAATTTTTTATAATTTTATAAAAAGTTTAATTTTTCATTGAATAGTTAAAAATACTGATTTTTATTGAAAATCATATTTTTTTATTTTAATTTATTTAAAAATTAAAAATATATTTTGGATTTGTATTAAAATTTAATCATTTAATTTTTATTTTATATTATTAAATTATTTTTAAAAATGGATTTTATACTTGAATTTAGTAAAAAAAATTATTTTTAAAAATGGAAATTTTCTAAAAAAACCAGTTTTTCGTTGTGTTTTTAGAGTTTAATTTGAATCTAAATTCTTCCAATTATTGTGTGATGAATTTTTAAAAATGGATTTAATATTTTAAATAATTGAGTTTAGATTTATTAAATAGCTCCATTTTTGTTCATTTTGAATAGTTAAATTAGTAGTTTTTATTAGCAGGATAAATTGTAAATTAAGAAATTAAAGGTAAAAAATAGAATGACAAGGGCCATAAAATTACCCTAAAACATCAAAAATATTGTTGTATGATTATATATCATCTATAATTATCCCAAATTTTAATTTATAACCTTTTTGGGGCCATATGGATGAGATTATGGATTTTACAATATTTTATTTAAAGAAATGTCAAACTTGTTACCCTTTTGTTTTTAATAAATAAAATATTTTAAACATGGGGATATCTAGTGGAAATTATTGACCATAAATAATATATTTAAATACTAAGAATTTATCTTAGTCATGTTAAATTATTTTTATCATTTATTGAATAAATAATTACTATAAATGTATACACAATGTTGATATAGTAATTATTCAATTAATGAATAAATCAAATAAATTATATTAAAAATATTATAATAAATATAATTTGTAATAAATAATATGATAAAATATTTTATAGATTAAAATTACTTTTTTTAGATATAATAAAATACTTATTTCAAAATTTAGTTGTTTTCTTTATATTATTAAAGTCAACGTAATGAGTAGTTTAAAAAATTGACATTATGGATATTTTATAGTAAATAACATTTTATTAAAGGATATAAAATTACTAAAAATATTAAATTAGTAAAATTTATTAGGATATGGTTTAAAATATCATCCATGATATATTTATGGATATTTGGTCATTTTATAGTAATTATATTGATCCTCAAAGAGTAAATATTTATGTTGTCATGATAGGACTTAAAGGGGATAAATAGGGGTTAATACCAAAACATAAAGATAGATATATTGTGAAAACTGGTATAATCTTTATCTTATGAGATTACTTATACCCATAATCATCTTATAATTGAAATAAATAAATTTTTATCAATTTTTAAATGAATATTAATTTATATTAATTTAATATTTGAGAAATTCCAAGAGTGCCCCTCCCTTCTCTTATAAAAGGGAACCTCTTATTCTCATTAATTAACAATTAAAAGAACATTTTTTTGAACATTTACAGAAAATATAAATTTCTATGATCCATAAACGTATTCTATATGCCTTCTTTTAGGCATAACACCATCATTATAAGACATTAGGTGTTAATCAAAGGATGTTTTCCAAAGAAGAGGTAAAATTTTTATCCTCTTGTTTTTGTTTTATTTATTATTACACCTCCATAAAAATATTTTTAAACCATGGTAAAATAAGAAAACCAGTATAATACAAATAATTAGATGTTATTATGTTAAAATAATAACATATATCAATCTAAAACATCCATCAAATGGGAGAATAATTCATCGGTCCTGTGTATGGTGGACTAGCGCATCGTGAACTAATGTAATTCGTTTTCCATCACCATCTCTCATGATTGGTTATAAATATGTATATAAGGTTTAAATATGGTATTAATGACATATTTATCATTATAAAAACATAATATAACATTTAAATTCTTACCATTCCATGAATTGAAAAATGATGAAATTGTTCGTGCGTATGTGTAGACTACCTCCTCTACGAAGTGATGTGATTTGTTTTTCATCACCACATAACATGGATGATATATATAATTATATTTAACTAATTAATATGATATATATGATATCATTATAATTATATAAATATATAATTATTCTTATCTTCTTTCCGTAATTATCTTTGAAAAATGGAATCATTACTCCTTAGTCCGTACGACCTGTTATCTCAAAGATTGTAATGTAGTTCATTATTCATAAACATATTTAATGGTTGGATTTATATTTATTAGTGATTTACAAAAAATAATGATGTATTAATGACCACATTGACCTTATTCAACCTTACAAATTCATTCTGGACTTATGAACTAAATATCATCAAAATGACCGATATGATTTTAAATGATTATATAACTATATATAACATGGAAATAAGTGATAAAGGAATAATAAACATCAAAAAGGTTCTTAAGAAAGAATAAATTATCCTTATTTTATTATTCAGGATGATAAATAATGTGTATAAAGAAAATAACCCAATGTAATGGGTTTTCATTGAACATTTATTTCTATAGGACACATGCCTTATACTCTATTTGTTTCTTTTGTGTGATCTATACACTACCCATAAAATATATTTTATGTTTATTATCATGAAAATTATGTTATAAAAATATCTATATGATTTTATTTATTTGATGGGGATTATTATTCAAATCTTACCTAAGTTGTAATAGTTTATTTCACAATCATATCTTTATTCGTGATTATTTATTTTGACGTCTCCACTGGGAAATAATTCTCTTCAATATCCATGTTTTCTAAATATATTTTAAAATTTGATTTTATTATTCTCCAATGAGTTTTTAAATTAATTTTTAAACTTGTTTTAATTTTTTCAATTATTTTTAAAAGTAACCTTCCTTTTATTTTCCAAATTAGGCACCTAGTGACTTTTCTAATAAAAGTATGAAATGAATGTTTTTTAACTTATAAAAAATGAGTGGCATTTCCAAATCTCATGATGATGTAAATATCTTATATTAATTTATATATTTAATGGTTTATTTTAAAATAAAATGTTTTCTTTTATAAGTGCTTGTTCTTTTTCTTAAAAAAAGAGATTTCAAAATAGAAATGTTATTTTCCTTAAGAGTTTTTCCACGTGATATTTCAAAATCAATTTTCATATAAGATGATATCCTTTTATTTTACTCAATATTTATTGGGAAAATAATCTAATGATACCATCCTTATTCTTTATAATGAAGGTTTATGTTTATGATTAATGAATAAATCTTTACGAAACCCATTTCTTTTCCATGGGCTATGTTATGATGAAATGTTTATGAACCACATTTCTTTCCATGGGTTCTAACGTGAAGAATGATTTTCTATCCTATGGAACACATACATATGATTTCCATTATGTGAATGGTGGGACCTATATCTCATTCCAATGCATTGGTTAAAGTATTATATCTCATGAGATAGTTATTGGAAACAAGTATATATGCTTGATACAATATGGAAAATAAGCATCAATATCTAATCTGATGGTCTTGGTAGATAACCTTGACATTTGAAATGTTTTATATACTTTTGATGATTCCATACACATTTATAACATTAACTTACTATTCATGATTGAGTTATAATGAATTATCATTCTTATGATTCATGTTCTTTGAAATGTTAATGATTTATGACATAACTCATGTTTATGATATTTTTTATATTGGGTAAGAAAATTTTAAGTTATGGACATGATATTATACCCATATTATTATCTTATGATTTCATAAGATTATCGATTTATATCTCCCATGATTACTCTTACTGAGCATCTGATATCACCCATTATTATGTTTCCATTCCCTAGATTATGAATAGTAATTCATAGTATTTGTGTTTAGAAAGTTTTTATTTGTGAGGAATTTTATGGGATATGTTGAAGACTTAACATGAAGTATGAAAATTGTAACGACCTGGATCTGGAGCCACTCAACCGGCGCCCCATACGCGGTTCGCCACATGACCTCAAGAGCGTTCCCCCAAACGCTAGAGGCTACCGACTAGCAGTGAGGTACTAGGTGAGTCAGTGGGGAAACTATGCCCTCATTTGGTAAAGTATGCAGCAGAAGGAAAATAACATAACAATAGCGGAAGCAGTAAACAACACACGATGACTGAAACTGAACAATGGAAGCAATGTATAATATAATAATGATGCAGCATGACACATGTGTCTATGGAAAGTAGTAAACAAAACAACGAGATAAAATAAAACTGAAACCCAAGTATCCAAAGTATAGAGTAACTCCAGCAGCATCGCGAGCCTAAGCTCGGTCCCATGCTCTCCATCTCTAACCAGTAATCAAGCACCTGAGGTAGAAGGGCCACAATCCCTATCCACATCTGCAACTATATAAACTGTTTGGGCCGAATTGCTGGACCCAAACAGGGTGTGAGACTAATCCCAGTAGGCAACCACCAAAAGATCCATGCCCTACTGTCAGTGAGAAATATAGAAAAAGTAATAGAAAAAATGCAGCCTAGAAACAAGGGTACACTAAAGTAAACAATACTAAAATTCTCCATTCACATTTATTAATTAATTTAATTCAATCATTTAATCATCAACCAAAGAATCTATCAAATAGATCTATAGTCTAATGACATAGCAAGTAACACAACATGTATCTCAATAGACTACCAAAACAACAAGCAGTATAAACCCAAGCTTGTTCTTTGGCTTGGTGGACTCGTCACAACCAACCAACAAAATTTATTACACTGACCCTCTGGGTGGCTCAAATAGACAGGACCTTATGGTCAAGCATTCGAATAAAAGCAAAGACACTTTGAGGAAGCACTCAATGTCAATTACCCTTATTGTCTTGCAGCGATACTACAAACTCTCTGAGAAAGCACTTACGTCTAATTCCCCCTTTAGTCTCGAATTTATAATTATCAGACCCTCTGAGAGAGTACAAAGTCAATCCCCCTTATGGTATCATAATGGTAATAATTAAACAGGACCTCTGAGGAAGCACTCAACATCAATTCCTCCTATAGTCTAACTACACCAGGTTCCCAGAGCCCTAAGTAAAATCAATCATACATAAACAATTCGTAGCATCCCTAAGTATGTTCAGAAAACTACTTGGCTAACAGCTACAATGAATCAAAAGCATTTAAACAGCAGAAAATACATGCAATCATTTATACCAAGGCACGAAATCAATGCAACAAGGTTTTCCCCATAGGCAATATAAGCCAAATGTTGACAAATATACAAAATGAAGGGAAAGACCCATGGGGTGATCCTTGAACATGCTAACAAGCAAAAATTATTCATCTAATAGCGTCAAGAACACAAGAAATCTATGTCATATAAACAAATAGGTTCAAAACCCTAACCCAAGATACCCGATACATGGATATCCGACACTTTTGCACAAAAACTCAAGGACATTCAACGTAGGGAATCAAACCACCTACCTCGATCCTCGTATATTGATATACTTGAACCTCATCCTATGAATTAGCCTATAATGGAGTAGATCTGCAAAAACCTCTATAATGTTCAACCTCAGATAACTAACACGAGAGGAAGAATAAGGAAACAAGGCCAAAGAAGAACCATGAACTCACTAATGTGATTCTATTGCAACTGACTGTGTTCGATTCAGATTGCCGGTGAAGATTCGGTGGATCGGAGAAGATTCGGCCTCCTCAGACGCTCTGGGCAGAATTAGGTGGAGAAGAAGATGAAAACAGGGTTAAGTCGTGACCCCGGTCCGATTAATGAAATAAAAAGAAAAGTACACGGCGTGTAATTTTAGAGTACATAGCGTGTACTTTAGTTTTATGTAATCCGCTTTAAGAAGCCTCCACGTCACCCCACACGGCCGTGTGTGTGGCCCGAACACGATCAGTAGACGACCTCGTGCGGGAGAAATGTACACGGCGTGTACTCATAAAGTACACTGCGTGTACACTGAAAATTTACAAATTTTCCCATTTTTCTCAAAAACGACCAGAAAAGGAAAACATACCGGAAACAATGATCCGGGTTATTACAAACTTCCCCCCTTAATGAAATTTGTCCCTGAAATTCCCTAAAATTTTTTATATGAAGAACCCTCAAACAACTCTATCCCCTGTGATCGCATGTCAGCCTCCCTTTACCAAGTCTTGTCCTCTACACGGCCATGCTGCCATAAAACCCGTACAAGGGGAGTAGACCGGCCACGAAGTACCATTGCACTACGATCAATAATCCTGATAGGATGCTCCTCGAATGATGCATCCTGCTACAGATCAACTTCCTCGGGTTGAAAAACATGAGACAGGTCTGAGAAATACCGCTGAAGCTGAGAAACATGGAAGATGTTGTGCATAGCCTAGTACCTCTGAGGTAACTGCAACCTATAAGAAACTAGCTGAACTCTCTCTATAACCTAAAATGGCCCAACATATCTCAGTGAACGATTTCACTGTCTCCTAATCCTCTTGTGTCCCAACCTTGGGGTAACATGCAAGAAAAACTGATCTCCGGCCTCGAATTCCAAGGGTCGTCTCCGCTGATCAACATAAGAATTCCGCCGAGACTGTGCAGTAGCCATCCTCTTCTGAATCAACTCCACCTGCTCTGTGGTCTCCTGAAGAAGACGAGGTCCCAAAACAGCTGCATATCCCACCTCCAGCCAACACAAGGGTGATCGGCACAGCCTACCGTACAAATCCTTGTAAGGTTCCATCTGAATAGTTTCTTGAAAACTATTATTATAGGAAAACTCTACTAGAGGTATATTTTTCTCCGATGATCCTCCAAAATCAAGGACGCATGTTCGTAGCATGTCTTAAAACACCTGAATCATGCCCTCTGACTGGCCATCTATCTGGGGATGGTAAGCTATACTCAGAAGTACCTGCATACCCAAATCCCTCTGTAGCCCCTTACAGAAATGCGAAGTAAAGCAGGCGTCCCAATCCTAAATGATAGAACTCAGAACCCCATGCAAGCGTACAATCTCCCGGATGTACGACCTCCCAAGCTCATCCACACCGAATGTCTCCTTGATAGGTAAGAAATGTGAAACCTTCGTGATCCTGTCAACTAAAACCCAAACCCCATCATTCCATCGAGGCTATTTCGGTAACCCTATCACGAAGTCCATCGCGACATCATTCCATTTCCACTCAGGAATGGGTAACTTCTATCGAAGCCATGCTGGTTGCTGATGTTTTGCCTTCACCTGCTGACAGGTGGAGCATCACATAACAAAACCATCCACACCCTTCTTCATACCTAGCCACCAATACTGACGGCGTAAGTCTTGATACATCTTTGTGACACCAGGATGAAATTCCCAAGCTGAAGCATGAAACTACCGCATCAGCTCCTCACGTATGTCTGCTAAAACCCATACGCGGCCATGAAAATGTAACACCTCATCATCGCCCAATGTCCACCCTGGAGTAGGGTCTCTATCTAACACACCCTCCCATAGGACTAGGCCTTCTGGCTCCGATAGCTGCCTCCTTCAAACTCGATCCCGAAGAGTGGAGGTAACAACTATAAAGAAAGAAGCTTCTATCCCTGTCTATCATGCACCTCAAAATGCATCTCAGAGAACAAAGCGATAAGCTACCACATGCTACTGGCCTCCCGAACTGCCTGCAACTAAGTTCTCCTGCTTAGTGTGTCTACCACAATATTTCCCTTCCCAGGCATATAAGTAAGCTCGAAGTCGAAAGACTGTAGGTACTCGACCCAACTCCGATGTCTCAGATTTAAGTCACACTATGTGAAGATATACATGAGGCTCTTGTGGTCAGTATATACCAAAAAATTTTCCCGCAGATGATAGTGTCTCCAACAATGCAAAGAATGAACAATAGCAGCCGACTCCAGGTCGTGCGTAGGATAGTTTTTCTCATGTGGCCTCAACTGCCGAGATCCATATGCAACAACACGGTCCTCCTACATAAGCACTACTCCAAGCCTGATGCCAGATGCATCACAGAAAACTATATAACTCTTACTCGGCTCCGTTAAAACTATAATTGGTGCTGAATTCAATCTCCCCTTTAGCTTCTGAAAGGATGAATCACAGGCTTCTGACCAAACATACTTTACACCTTTCTTAGTCAATCCCGTCAATGGTGCTTCCAAGAATGAGAAGTCCTGTATAAACCGTCTGTAGTAGCCAAACAGTCCTAAGAAGATTTGTACCTCAAAGAAATTCTTTGGTTGGTCCCAGGTAACTACCGCTCTCACCTTCTCTGGGTTAACTGATACTCCTTTCTCTGAGATGACATGACCCCGTAAATGAATCTGGTCCATCCAGAAGTGTAACTTTGAGATCTTAGCATATAAATGATGCTATCTCAGTGTACTCAATACGATCTTAAGATGGGTAGCATGGTCTTGTCGAGTGTGAGAGTACACAAATATATCATCCACAAAAACCACCACGAAGGAATCCAAGTAAGGATGAAAAAATCTTTTCATTAGTGCCATGAAGACTACTGGCGTGTTCATGAGACCGAATGACATAACCAAATACTCGTACAGACCATACATACTTTGGAAAGCTGTAAGAGGTATATACGAAGGTCTAACACACAACTGATGATAGCTGGATCTCAAGTCAATCTTCGAGAATACCCTGTCTCCTAAAAGATGATAAAAAATATCATCAATCCTCGGTAAGGGATATCGGTTCTTAACCGTTAACTGGTTTAGCTTCCGATAATCCATACAAATCTGTAATGTACCATCCGCCTTCTTCGCAAATAAAACTGGTGAACCCCAAAGAGAAGTACTGGGTCGGATAAAACCCTTTACCTGCAACTCCTCCAACTGATTCTTGAGCTCTTCCAACTCAGGAACAGCCATCCTATAGGAGGTATTAATACCGATGCTGCTCCTGGCACAAGATCAATATAGAAGTCTACCTCACACTCCAGAGGCAACCCTAAAAAGTCTTCTGGAAAGAGATCCGGAAAATGATCAAACACTAGAGGATAATCCATCTGAGAAGTCCCCTGATCATCCAGATATAAACTAGCAATCTGGGCTATAACACCACCCAACCCATGATGCTCTGTTCCTGCTCTTCTTTCCAAGACATCCCATTCGCCCTTGTAAAGAAAAGATCTTCCCTCTGGTGATGTGAAACTCACCCTGCAGAGATAATAATCGAAAAGGGCCTAAAAATGAACTAGACAGTCCATTCTGATGATGACATCATAACCTGCCATCTCTAGGACATAAATATCTCACAAGAAGTGACACCCACCAACCTCAAGGGGGCACTCCTTGCACTGACACACACTAGCAGTTCTAAGTCCTAAGGGAGTGTCTAGTGTCATCATATCCTCAGTAGTAAAAATAGTATGTATAAGGCTCTCCACAATGTACACAGAAATAATTCTATGAGAAGCTCTTGTATCGAAAAGTGTAGAAGATAAAACTGAGGCTACTAAGATCGTATCTCACAGAGGAAGGTCCAGGATCATGCTCCTGATGAACTTGCTCTACCACAAATGTCTGGCCAATACCATGACCCTGTGTAGTAGCCTGAGATCCCTGGGATGATCCTCCCTGAGCCTGAAAACTACATCCACAACCTCTACCCTGGCTTGAATGGCCTAGAGAACTCCAGCCCCTAGTCTGCTGCAGAACTGGTAAACCTTCTCCTGCACGCGAATTCAAAACTGATCCTCCTTCGCTAGAAGCTGAAAGATGAACCTTGCAAAACCGCTGCAGGGGACCCATATTTCCGCAAGCTCGGCACTCCACTGGGTCCCTCAGGCACTGTGGCTTCTTATTCCCATCCTTCCCACACTGGTAGTACACAACTTTACTACCTGAAGGAACATATCGCTTACTTGAGTCACCTCGTGTAGACTCTCGGTGGCACTTCCTGCTGTTAGAAGGAAGGGTACTAACTCTAGATGCTGAACCGCCCTCGCTCACTACTCCAGTATCTCTCAGATTCCTCTCCATGATTAATTATTGGTTAACAATCAAAGATATAGAATTCAACTATAAGATGTTCACCTGTGATCTGATCTCTGGTCTGAGGCCCTCCTCAAACATCCTTGCTAAAAATAGCTCGTCATTCCCCAGAACGGGAGTAAAATGTTGTAACTCAGTGAAACAGGAGAAATACTCCATAACTGATAGAGTACCCTGATGCAGGTTCATGAACTCTCTAGCTCTATCGGCCCTCAGCGTCGCTGGGTAGAAGTATTCATAAAACGTACACTGAAACTCGTCCCAAGAAACTATCTGCTGACGCCCTGCCTAATAAACTACATCCCACCATCTCTTGGAGGAATCTTGCAGCATGTAAGTCGCAAGCTTCAACCTTCTATCTGGGGGTGTATCCAGATGATCAAAGATAGAACCCATCACTTCGAACAAAGATTCAGCAGCCTAAGGTCCTCTATCCCCTGAGAAAGTGGGAGGATGCTGCTGCTAGAAGACTCGCGTAGGCTCTACCATAGACTGGGCAGGTTACTGAGCTCCCTGAAAGGTCTATATGAACCTCATGAATCCCTCACAGAACTTTTCATCTACACCAGTATCCAGGATAACTGCCTGTTCCATATCCAGTGTATGATCATTATCTGAACCCTGATGTGCGACAGAAGGATGTCTTGGTGTCATGACTCTGCAAGGTCATAAAGCACACCTTTATTAGTAACAAGCACTGTTTCAACTTAATAGAGAGAAAGGGGAACAGGAAAGAAAAAACTCTTAAAACTGGAAAAACATGGTTACACAGAATTTAGTCCATATACACGGCATGTTCCATAAATATTTTACTTGGGCGTGCACACTAGCCGAGCTGGCTGTGTAAACACAAACTACACGGCGTGTTCTTACATATACACGGTGTGTACCATCCTTTTTCCTCCTACCCAGTTACTCCTACATGACTAAGTCACACAGACTGTTCCATCCTAAGACTACACGGAGTGTCCTTATGGTTTTCCTCTGTCTGTGTCGTTAGTCACATGGACTGGTACACGGACCAAAACTACACGGCGTGTCAACAACATACAGGGCGTGTCTGTAAGGTATTTCCCCTGTCCGTGTCATTAGTCACACTGACTGGTACATGGGCCAAAACTACACGGCGTTTCAACATGGTACACAGTGTGTTGTTACTAAGATTTTCCTAGACCATGTATTCAACTACACGGCTGGATCACACTAATGAAGAGTACACGGCGTGTACTTCAAAGTACATGGCGTGTAACCGTGAAAAGTATTTCTTCCCGAACAGAAGAACACAAGGCGTGCGTTCATAAGGCCACATGTTGTGTTATTTGGGTTTCTGGGCAGTAGGCATACATAACTCCCCAAAACCACTAAAAAACACTGAAAACCAGCACCTATGTGTCAAATTCCGATTCGTGGGGGACCATACTCCCCACGAATCAAATCTTGACATCATAACAATGCATATAACAAGTAAACAGTATGATAATCCCATGATACACAAAATTCTGACCCTCGAGGGCCCATAACACCTCTAGGATCAAATCTTGGCGTCCATTCCAACTAAGCTGTAAGATAAACAACACCCTATCAACATAGCAGATATTTCTATCACAAAACTATCACAACAGCATGCATAATCTATCACGACATCTATCACAACAGCATCCAATTTCTAATGCACCCTAGATGGCATGGTAAAATGCATGACATGTGATTTTTCTAACCAGTGCCTATATGATGCATGAGAGGGCATACCCTAAATTCATAATGTTGCGACAAAATAGAACCACAACCATATAAACTATAACAGCACAAAACAAGTGCATCACCCAACGGTGAAATATAATCAACTATAACACTTTCAAAAACTAAAAAGTGCAATTATGAGGTAGTATAACTTTTCCTTATACACAGGTTAATTACTCCCGGGCAGAGTTAAGTACCAACTACCCATTCCTTCCTATCCCTGTCTATTGTCTCCAAATAGTAAGGAAATAGAAAAGAAATAACCCCTCTGATACCACTTTGTAATGACCCGGATCTGGAGCCACTCAACTGGCGCCCCGAACCCGGTTTTCCACATGAACTAAAGTGAATTTACACAAAAAATAGAGGCTTCCAAATAGCAGTGAGGGCCTAGGTGAGTCAGTGGGGAAACAATGACCTAATTTGGTAAAGTATGCAGTGGAAGGAAAATAACATAAAATAGAGGAAGTAGTAAACAACACACGACAACTGAAACTAAACAACAGAAGCAATGTATAATATAATAATGATGCAGCATGACACATGTGTATATGGAAAGAAGTAAACAAAACAAAGTGCTGAAATAAAACTAAAACCCAATTATCAAAAGTAAACAGTAACTCCAGCAGCGTCACAAGACTAAGCTCGGTCCCATGCTCTCCAGCTCTAACCAGCAATCAAGCACCTGAGATGTAAGGGCCGCAATCCTTATCCACACCTTCAACCATTTAACCTGTGTGGGCTGAAAAGTAGGACCCAAATAGGGTGTGAGACTAATCGCAGTAGGCAACCACAAAAAGATCGGTGCCCTACTATTAGTGATAAATATAGAAAAAGTAATGGAAATAAATGCAGCAAAGAAACAAGGGTACACTAAAGTAAACAATCCTAAAATTCTCTATCCATATTTATTTATTAATTTAATTCAATCATTTCTTCATCAACCAAAGAATCTAGCAAATAGCTCTATAGTCCAAAGACATAGCAAGTTACACAACAGGTCTCTCAACAGAATACCTAAACTACAAGCAGTACAAACCCAAGCTTGTTCTTTGTCTTGGTGGACTCGTCACAACCAACTATCAAAATTTATTACACTGACCCTTTGGGTGGCTCACGTGGGCAGTCCCTTATGGTAAATCATTAGAACAAAAGAAAAGATAATATGAGGAAGCACTCAATGTCAATTCCCCCTATGTTCTTACATCGATAATACAGACTATCTGAGGAAGCACTTACGTCTAATTCCCCCTTTAGTCTCGATTCGATAATTATTAGACCCTCTGAGAGAGAATAAAGTCAATCCCCCTTATGGTCTCATAATGGTAATAATTAAACAGGCCCTCTGAGGAAGAAATCAACGTCAATTCCTCCTATGGTATAACTACACCAGGTTCTCGCAGTCCTAAGTAAATGAAATCGTACATAAACAATTCATAGAATCCCTAAGTATGTTCAGAAAACTACTTTTATAATAACTACAATGCATCAAAAGCATTTAAACAGCAGAAAATACATGCAATCATTCATACTAAGGAAAAAAATCAATGCAACAAGGTTTTCCCCATATGCAACCTACTCCAAACGGTGATAAACAACCAAAATGAAGGAAAACACCCATGGGGTGATCCTTGAACATGCTAACAAGAAAAAAGTATTCATTTAATAGCCTCAACCACACAATCAATCTAAGACAGATAAACAAATAGGTTCAAAACCCTAACCTGAGATACCCAATACATGGATATCCGACACTTTTGCACAAAAAGTCAAGGACATTCAACGTAGGGCATCAAACCACCTACATCGATCCTCGTAGATTGATAAACTGGAACCTTGGCCTATTAATCGACCTAGAATGGAGTAGATCTGCAAAAACGTCTATAACGTTCAACCTCAAATAACTCACATGAGAGGAAGAATCAAGAAACAAGGCCAAAGAAGAACCAAGAACTCACCGTTGTGATTCTATTGCAACCGACGATGTTCGATCCGGATCGTCGATGAAAGATCAGTGGCTTGGAGAAGATTCGGCCTCCTTGGATGCTCTGGGAAGAATTAGGCGGAGAAGAAGATGAAAGAAGGGTTAATTTGCGACCCTAGTCTCATTAATGAAATAAAAAAGAAAAGTACATGGCGTGTACTTTTAGAGTACACGGTGTGTACTTTGGTTTTCCGTACTCCGCTTTAAGCAGCCTCCACGTCACCCCACAAGGCCATGTGTGTGGCCCGGACACAGCCAGCACACGACCTCGTGTGGGAGAAATGTACACGTTGTGTACTCATAAAGTACACGGCATGTACTCTAAAAATTTCCAGATTTTCCCCTTTTTCTCAAAAACGACCAGAAAATGATAACATACCAGAAACAACGATCCGGGTTCTTAGAAAAATAATTTTTTAGTGGGATATGGTGATTATATTATAAACTAGTTGTTCATGAACCCAAGTTGTTAAACATTTTTCCTAATTCTGTAATACTCTAAACCTGAATGGTCATATGGTGTGTAAGTGATCCAATATTTAATTTTTAAATTGTAAGTTTTTAATAGAAAAAATTGGTTTACATTTATCAATATCAAAGACATAAATTTAAAGTTTATTTTTTATCAATGAATCCAAATGTGGGGGTTTCTAGTTGTCACAGGATGTGTATATGATACGACCTAAATATTTTAAGGTACCAAATGAGCATGATAAAGTTTTCAAGTGATAATATTACATTTATTCATTGAAAAAAGTATATTGAAGTTTTAATAACTTATTTTATGAAGAAATAAAAAATGTTGGTTCTATTAAGAAAACAGATGATTTGTGTGTATTCAACCAGATTAATGGGAGTGTTGAAGTATTTTTAGTATTTTATGTAAATGACATAATACTTATCAAAAATGTTATCTTGAATTCACATTCTGTAAAAGTATACTTGGGAAAGTTATTAACGATGAAAGACATGAGTGAAATATCCAATACACTGAGATCAAAGAGTTTTTTGGAAGGATTCATAACATTTATATCGACAAAGTGATAAAGTGGTTTATCATAGAGAACTCCAAGAAGGGATCATTACCAGTGTTTCATGGAAACAATATTAGAAAGATTCAAGATCCTATTGAGGAGATAGAAATAATAAATATGATTTATTATTTAATTTTATAGGATATATAATCTATTATAACACCCTAGGATTCTATAATATATTTACCATTTAAGTAAAGTCAAAGAATTTGATAACTTTATTTATAAAAAACGTAGATCTTAAACAAAACATGATATAATTTGAAATATTATTATTAAATTGATGAATATCATATAGAAATCAGATTAGAGAGTTTGGATAGTACTTATTGAATTATAATTTTTTTACAATAGTTTTCCTTTATGCATTAATTAGTGATTAAGAAATATGTACTAAATTTTACAAGTGAAAAATAAAATCATTTTATGTTGAAAGACAATTTTTTCTATGTATTATATTTTTATATATATTATGTACCTTGATCTCTAATGATCTATTATTTTTTTGAAATATATAGGTATTTAATGTATAACAATGTATAACCATTCATATATTGGTTATAAATTGGTTTGATGTTAAGATAATGTCATTTGAAGGTAAAATGAGTTATTTTTCATAAATATATTTTCATGTACACAATGTATTTTAACATAAAAAATTTAATTAATTAGTATTTATGAATTATTTTAATTAAATTTGAAAATAATTTATTCAAAAAAATATACTATCATTTATATAATGATTGTTATTATGTAATGAATGAGAATAAAATCAATTTTATGCTTAAAAATACAACTTCTCTAGAAATGGTTTCTACGGGTTTTGTGTGCGGATATTAGAGTTAATTTATGAAAATTATTGTATTTGAATCCAATAAAATTTATTTTATATTTTTTCTTTAATAATTAATATTATATAAAAAGGTCAACTTAATTTTTGGGCATAATGAATTGATACCATGGTAAAAATCTTATTACCATGACAAGGGTTAAAAAGGGGTTAACCTAGGAGATAAGGTTTAAAATATAAAAAAACAATTTATTTCTGGTTAATTTTATTTCTAACTTACCCATTTTATCTAAGAATATTTGGAAATTAGGATCCACTAGAATTGAGTAATAAATATATTATATAATAAAGTTTCCCATATTCATAAGTTTGGAACCTAGTTCACTTATCAACAACCACATTCTATACTCATTTATCCACACCAATTGATCCATTTATATCACCCAATATCTTCCAACTAAACTCCCAATATCCTTATCCCTGACCATGATGTGATTATCTTCCCAAAAGACCCATCCAATAATCCTTAAGTTTATTTTCAACGGAAGATACCCAAAGAAGATGTGTATGTTCTTAATAGTCCTTTTTAAGATTCTTTCTCCTTAAACCTCCTCAAAATATTAAATGGACATATTAATAGGATGAAATTAGTAAATTAAGGATAATAAAATATTTTTATTTTTATTATATCTCCATTTTATATCCCTTTTCTTTCTAATGAGAAATGAAAATAATGCTTATGTGTATGTATGGACTACTGTCTCCATGAAGCGATGTATTTTCTTTTTCATCACCATATCTATTTTATGGTTATATAGATATATAAAATGGATAAATATTATGTTTATAAAATAATTATTATTCTTTTAAAGGTGAATTATGATTTATCTTTCTTTTATTCCATGCATTGAAAATTGAAAAAATCATTCGTGTATACACACAGATTACCATCTCTAGAAAGTGATGCAATTCATTTTTCATATCCACCTTATATGGATGGTTATAAAATAGTATAAAATGACTAAATATTATATTTATTACATGAATAAGCATATTAAGGTGATGAAACCATGAATAAGGTGCAAGGACCAGAACCGTTGAACCTAAACATGCAAGGAAAACTTATCGATTCACCAGGATAACGATTTTGAAGAATAATTTCCAACAAAAGGGGAAATAGAATTTTTTAAAAAATTATATACATTAATATATATATGAATATTTTTTTAATATATTTATAATAAATCGATATTTTTTTATATAGGAGGTTTTAATGCATATGAAGAAAGATGATACTTGAGGTAATAGTTTATATTATAATCACTTTTTATTTTAAGATTGTTTATGTTAAATTTACATTATGGGAAATTATATGATGCTTATACTTTAAATAATATACATTTTATTATGAGTTAGTTATTTTTGGGGTACTCACTTTTTCCTCTCTTTATTACTTAATGTGATCAATAATTTCTTTAAATAAAATATATCCTTATTTCTTTGATTTTTTTCAGGTTGAGAATCATTCTCCTCTATGTCCATGTATTTAAAAATATTTCATGGAAGATTTTAAATGTACTTAAAATATTGACAAAGGTTATTTAAACTAAATTTTATTTTCTAAACAAAATTTTAAAGGGATCTTTTAAAATTCTTCCATATGAATCACTTTTAACATTTTACAAAAGTTTGGAAGGAATGTTTTATTTTAGATTATTCGAAATGAATGAATATTTATGATGTCATGCCTTTTATTCATAGTGAATATTCCTTTACAAGTTTACATGTTCATTCAAAGAGAACTCTACTTTCCTTATTTGGGACATTTTTATTTTTAATAGTATCCAAAAGAAAATAATGTTTTCTCATGTTTTCAATCATATTATTAATGATTTTATAAAAAAAAATTCCATCTATATTAGAATAATTTAACGATTTATATACTTCATGAGGTATATTATCATATAATACCATCCTTTTTATTTATCTAGAAGCATTATGATGATAATGATAATGTCTTAAGGAAGATTCTATGAAACCCGTTACTTTCTCCAAAATTTATTTTGTTACGATGAAATCTTTATGAAACTAATTTATTTTTCCTAATAAATTCTATAATGATTGTTTTTATGATATTATGGAACACTTATGTGTGGTTTTCATTATGTGACATATGAGTTCAGAATTATATAACACTCCAATGAATTGGGTAAATTATGATATCTCTTGAGATAATATTAATTGTAATGGGGAGTGAACCATGTTTAGTAAGGGACTCTATCCTCTATGATAGACTTGGAAGTAAAATTTAATAAGAAAATTATGGAAATAAGAAATTAACCCAATCTACTATGGGATCGTATCCACTATGATAGTCTGGGTAGTGAGATTTTACTAAGGAAATGATTTTATATACTTATGTGTATGTTAAAAAATTATGTCTTATACTTATGATATACTCACATGGATTTTGATTGATTATTGATGATTCCACACTCCATTAACTTATGTATTTTGTTATAAAAAATCTTGATTCCATGAATCATGATAAATGTCCTTTGAAAGATTCAGTACTAATTTGATAAGTTATGATTATGTTATCATACCCTTATTCTTATCTTATTATCACATATGATCATTGATTGATTTCTCCTATGTTTACCCTTACTAAGCATTTGATCTCACCATTTCTTATGTTTTTATTTTCCTCAAGTTATGAAAATAGGTTTTTAGTTGTGTATTCCTATGAAGGATACAATTTGAGAATAAATTTTTGGGATATATTTAAGATCTTTCATGAAATAAGATGTTTATGAATCTAGTATCCAAATACACTAAAAATTTATTATTATAGGGTGTGTATTATTATGATATGTATAGAATATTCATTTAAAATAATGCATTATCTATGTATGCAATTCTTGATTTGCCTCATGTATTCCATGTTATGTAGTAAAATCAATATAACTTATACTCTTTTAATAACAAGTAAATACCAATACAATCCTAGTGAGATTCACTATATTGTTTTAAATAATATACTTATGTACTTAATAATAAGTAAGGTTGTGTTATAGGTATTCATAGTTTAAATTTTTTACAATGTTGATGGTTTTAAAATTAATAATGATTATATGAGATCTCAATCTAGTTTTTTATTTTTCATCAATGACAGAGTCATTAGTTGGAAGAGTTCCAAACAATCCAGCATGTTAGAATCAAGATTAAGGCATAGCACTTCATTAAATTAGATGATATGATGTAATCTATTTAGATTAAGAAGTACATCACTGATCTTTGGGTGGTTTTTAGCATTATAGGATCAATGGAGGTCTACTATGACAAAAATAGATGCATTTATCAGTACAAGTAACCCTAATGTAAAAAAAGGACCAAATAGAAACTTCCCAAATACCATATTATATGGGAGATCATTGAGTAGTGGGATTTAAAGATCTGTTGGTGGATACAGAGAAAATTAAATGAATCTATTGAATAAACCATTAAGGTAACCAAATCATAAGGATCAAGTTTAATCAATTAGTTTTAGATTCCCAAGAAATCAGATATAAGGGTTGTGAAATGTTTAATGATTTTATTGTAAAAATAATATTACTTCATCATTATTTTATGTTCACTACATATAATACATGAATAGTGAATTGGTAACATCTCTTCAAAATATGACCTTGAATTGTCTATAATTGATGAAAATCATAGTGTATTATGGAGGACAATGGTGATGGAGGAAGATGATGTCCTTCTTTGGTGTTTTGGACATCGATGATGTCGATATTAGTGGTGATGACAATGAGATGGACAGTGGTGTTGTGTGATGGTTGATGGCTGTTGATATTTATTGGTTTGGTACTAGTTTGTTGGATAATGAAGACGAGGTAGTGTGATGGTTTTCGGTGTCTTAGACGGGCTTCGACCTTCTCCAGTGGTACAATGGTTGAACGATGACGTCGAAAGTGGTAAAGGATGGTGATGATGATAGGGGTACTCATGATTTGAGCAGTAGGAAACTTGAATTTGGAGGATGTGGAAGAATTTGTTCATGATCTTCTTGGGTGTAGTGAGATGTTTTGAATTTTGAACCTTTTCTTCTGGTTCCCGATCACCCATAAAGCGGGTTTATAAAATCAAATAAAATTAGATTTTGAGGAGTAGACTCATGTGATAATAAATAGAGACTTATTTGAATTGTTTCTAAGGATTAGATAACACATAACCAATGTAGTTAAAGAAATTATAACCCTCAAACCCAAGATCACTATGATATGAAAAACAAAAACTATCCATAATCTAAATAAAGAAAATATAACTTTTAAAACTGATATCCATTTCTCATATTCTTCAATCACAGTGGCTAATGACGATTACTCACGAACCACCAAAATAATCATCCTTCTGAGGTGTGTCCAAAAATCAACTAAATCACCTAACACATGGGTAAGATCTTACTGAAAACCATAATATGGTAGAGTCTCTCAGAATATAAAGAGTTAGAAGGGAGATTTAGGGAGTACCAACAAGTATAACATCCCAACCTGAGTGCCACACAATGGTGCCCCAAACTAGTCGGTAACATGACCTCAAGCACGTCTCCTAATATAATAGAGGCTACTGACTAGTAGCAAGGGTATGATAAGTATATCATGGGATACTATACCCTATTTTATTAGAGTAAAACACTAAAGGAAAATAAATAAACAAATAAAGAATCATATATAATCATTAATAGTGCCAATGTCACAAGATAACCAAAACAGAAAATATAGTACTCAACTAAAATGAAAAACATTCCATACCAAAGTTAGTGAAAAAGTGTATAAAATGAAAATGAATGTAAAGAAACTAACAAATACTAACAATGTACAAAACCATTTCAGGTTCTATCATCCACACTCCATCCCCAATCCGCTATTTATTCCAGGTCTTTTCCCCTTTCCTACAACAATAAAGTCTATTCAGGTACTGATCAGATAGCTCGAACAGGGTGTGAGTATAACTCAGTAGGCCACCACTAATAGTGTTTAAAAAAATCCCTTCCACAACAGTGTATTCAATTGTAATAATAATAAGTGTAATATACAACTAAAAAATTTATCACATTATTAAATATTCTTTATTTATTCACATAAAAACCATGGGTTCCTATAGATACTTGTACCTAATTACCTACCTTAGGACCTGTGAGAATCTAATCTTTTTCTATGGTTTACCATCTGTTGGAATGTCCATGTTACCATTCTTATTTAACAAATGAATGACCATGTTAACGTTCATTTAAATCACACACTTTTAGTGACCATGTTACCATTCTTATTTCACAAATTAATAACCATGTCACCATTCATTTATGTACACAATTTGAATGAACATGTTACCATTCTTAATAGTTGTCCAAATGAGTATTTTACCAATCACCATTTAATAATAAATAATTTAATGATAATGTTAAAATTTATAATAGTTGGCCTAATGAGCATGTTACCATTCTCTATTTAATAATACATAATTGAATGACCATGTTTTAATTCATAATAGTTGGCTGAATGATCATGTTACCACTCCCCATTAAATAATAAATAATTTAATGATCATGTTACCATTTATAATAGTTCGAAGAATGAGCATGCTAGAATTCACTATTTAACAATACATAATTGAATGGGCACATTACCTTTCCTAATAGTTGGCTGAATGAGCATGTTACAATTCACAATTTTATACATATCACATGTATCTCATTTATCAAGGTTAATCACCACTAACCACATTATAACATTTATCACATCATCACACCAAGAAATATTAATGAACATTAAAACTCTTACCCCAATATCACATTAATTTATCAATTAATTAATTAGCTCACCCTCTTTGATAATTCAAAAATTAGTCTTTACATAAACCCCCTTAATTAATTACCCAATTAAATAAGCACATCAATCTTTTTAATTACACCAACTTTTAATTAATAACTTACACATAACTAATTCATCAATTAATTATCTCAATTACCAAAGTTATCATCTCATAATTAATTCATCAATTAATTATATCAATCCTAAATTCAATAGTCCATAATTAATTTCCCCAATCAATTATCTCATTCATAATCTTAAATATCATAATCAATTTCAGGAATAATTATCCCAAATACTAGAATTCATTATTCAAACAAATCCTCTGATTTCACAATTAATCAATTAACGAAAATAATTTTTTCAACATAGGAATTTCAATTGCTAAGAAACCCTAAAAAATATACAATTTCATATACGTATAAAAATTTCATGACAATGGGATCTGAATCATAGACCACCTACCTCAAGATTGGTGATGAATAATTATTTCCAAAGAAAGTCCCCAAATTGAGCATAATCTATCAAGAATGAATCAACGAACAATATTTAGATCCAACTCCTTCAAAGCAGAGTAAGCGGTGACAAAATCCCAACGTCTGTGATAAAAATAGACCACTAGATGCCTCTCAACAAGAACCGGATAATCCATTAGAAATAGATCTAGAAGAATATTAATAAAAATAATTCATACCTTAAAAATATAGATACATATATCCAAGATCTGATGTGTGATCACTTCCAGATCGAAGCAGACTCCTAGATATTAACGACATAAGACCCACAACAAGGAGAGAGGTGTGTGGAGGGTCTTTAGATGAAGATTTCAAGGCATAGAGGTGTTTTAATCTAAGAAATAGGTGTGTTTGATGTCTTAAGTCAAAGATGGGGGGTTCAAATAGCATCTTCTATAAAGAAAAACATGCATGGAGTGTTACACAAAGATAAATATGTGTTTTTCATTTTCTACGTGTCAAAATTACGCAATGTGAATTCCCATTTCACACTGTGTAAGATTTTTTAGGTTTTTACATTTAAATCCTATCAAAACATTTAAAAAAATAGTAATTGTATATTAAACATGGTGAAATACAATTACACATGGTGAAATCTTACACTTGGTGAGATTAAATTTCATGTGGTGAAATTTTACACTTGGTGAAATCCAATTTAACATGGTGAAATATTATTTCTTGACATGTCAAAACATGGTGAAAGATAGTTATAGGGGGTGTAAATTTTCAAGGTTTTGAATTAATTTAATTCATGAATTAAACTCAAAATAACCCATCCTAATAAAAAAATTTAAAAGGATTCATATCTAGAAAAAGGTGGGATCTTAGAAACTCCCCACCTTATAACATCTTGTCCTCGAGCTTCATTCCCAAGCCTTTCTAAGATTCTAAATCAAAAATATTGGTCTACTAAGCCAATATATATTATTTTCATTCCCAAGTATCCTCCTAGACTCTTCCATGTTTCCACAAAACATGAACTATCATCATAATCTTACCCTTCAACACTTTCTCACTGTGATCCAACACACATATCAGATGCTCCTCAAAGGATACATCTATATCAAGATCGACATCATCCACATTGATCACATGAGAAGGTTTGGGGTGATATTGGAAAAGTTATCATACCTGGAAAACATCATGTATAGTATTGTATTTCTATGGAAGATCCAATCGGTACGCCACTGGCCATATTCTCTCTACAATCTCAAAAGGTCCAACAAACCTGGTTTCCAACATTCCCTACCTCCAAATCCTATAGTGATCCAACCTAGTAGACAACCAAAGGAAAACATGATCACCCTTTATAAACAATAGGGGTAATCTTCATCTGTCAACATATGACCTATACTCACTCTGAGCCATAGATATACATTTCTAAATCTGTTGAACCTACTTCGATGTCTCTTGTATGAGACTCGGTCCAAAAAAATCTAACTCTCCTACCTCCATCCAGAATATTGGTGATCTACATGGACTACCATAAATATCTTCATATGGTTCCATCTGTATAGTTTCCTGATAATTATTGTTATAAGTGAACTCCATTAGAGACAAGGGTTTCTCCCATTTCCCACTGAAGTCTAGAACACATGCCATTAGCATATCCTCAATCACCTATATAGTATGCTCTGAATTCCCATCTATTTGAGGGTGGAAAGCTGTACTGAATAATACCTTTGTGCTAAGTACCTTCTATAATACCTACCAGAAGCACAAAGTTAAGCGCGGATCAAGGTTGGAAACTATATTCTTTATCACCCCATGTAGTCGGACAATCTCCCAAACATATAGTTATCATAACTGATCTACAGTAAAGGTTTCCCGTATTGGCAAGAAATGTGCTACTTTAGTCAATTGATACACAACAACCTAGATTGTATCATTCTTCCTAAGAATATTTGGAAGAACTACCACAAATTACATGTTCACTTCATCCTACTTCTATTCTGAAATGGGTAACTACTGTAGCAAACCTCTAGGTTGTTGATTCTCTTGCTTCACCTAATGACAAGTGTAATATCGGGTTATGAACAGGGATATCTTTTCTTTTCATGCATGGACACGAAAAATGTCTTCATAGGTCACAATACATTTTGATCATGATTGGATTTACTTCCCACTTTACGGCATGCAATTACCACTTGATATCCTCTCTCATGTTCCCAGACACAATAACCCGATTCTTCATGTAAATGATATCGTCATCATCTATCAACTAGTCTGTAGGTGTCTCCCTACCTTTAAAGCATTAACTCAAGCCTAATTACTCGAGATCATTGTACTATTAGTCCAAAATCCATATAAAAAGTGTAAAATCCATAGAAACTAATATAAGATTCATCTACTTCTGGGTCTACAAAACCAAAACATGAATATCATCTAGAAACGTCATCATCGTTCACTCAACACGAGACTCTTGAACTACCTAAGTATGAGTTTTACTACTCAGAGTGTTAGCCACACTATTTCTCTTCTTGGGTGTATATGACATCTAAAAATCAAAATAATGAATATACTCAACCCATCTCCACTACCAAAGATTCAAATCTCCATGAGAAAGGATATATTTCAAGATCTAATGGTCCATATAAATTGTCATTTTTTTCTCCCAAAATATAGTGTCTCTAACACTTCAGAGCATACACCACCACTACTAGATCATGGTTTTTCTTAGGTTAGTTACATTCATGTTGTCTCAACTACTGAGACCCATATTACATGAATAAATATCCTTTCATCAACACAATTCTATGTCTGATCCCAAAGCATCACAATAGACCGTGTATTCCTCACATGATTCTGGTAGAATCAAAATTGGTGCCAATGTCAAATGATTCTTCAACTCATATAAGGCCTTATCATATGATTTCAACCATTCAAACTTTATCTCCTTTTTGGTCAATCTTGAAAGTAGAACATTCAATTAGGAATTGTTCTGTATTAACCTCTTATAATATCTAGGTAATCCCAAAAAGCTTCAGATTTGAAAAAAAATCTAGGGTTTATCCCAAGAAACCACTACCCAAACCATCTATGGGTCCAATAACACAACTTCCTACGATATGATGTTCCCCAAGAAGTGTACCTGGCCATTCCAAAACTAACACTTAGATTTCTTGGTGTATATCTAATTCTATCTCAATGTACTCAGAATGATTTCAAGATGTTGGTCATAATCGTCATGAGTCTTGGAAGGAACAAAAATATCATCCAAAAACACCACCACAAATAGATCTAGGTATGGATGGAAGATTCTATTCATAAAGAAAATAAACACTGATAGTGGGCTCATCATATCAAAAGGAATTACGACAAACTGATACATGCCATACCTTCTTCTAAAACAAGTCCTCAGTATATCAGAAGTTGGGACTCTCAACTGATGATAACCCGATCTCAAGTCGATATTTGAGAACACAGAAGCTCTTTTCAATTGGTCAAATTTATCGTCGATATGTAGAAGAGGATATTAGTTATTTATATTCATATTATTAAACATCTGGTAATTGAAACAAAAACATAAACTCCCGTCAACCTTATTTCCAAAAAATACTGGTGATCTGTATGGTGATATACTTTGATAGATAAATCCCTTATCCCATTACTCCTCTAGCTATGTCTTGAGCTCTAGAAGCTCTGTCGATGCCATTATGTATAGTGGAATAGATACTGGCTCAGCCCCCAACATGATCTCAATATTGAATTCCACATATCTGTCAGGTGGAAGCCTCGAGAGGTCCTCAAGAAAGGCATCCTAAAACAGGTCCACTATTGGCAGAAAGAAATCTTTCCTAACATCCCCATCATCTAGTAATAGAATTGAATCTTGGGCTGTGATATCTCCATGTTTTTGAGTAATTGGTATTGCTTGGCCTGCCTATATATATCACCCTCCCTGGTAAATGTAATGGTCACCCTTAGGAGACTTAAACATAACTCTATTATGGTAATAGTCTTTTTGGGCTCTGTATAAAATTGTATATTATATATCCTTAATTAGGTCAAATACTTTTATATCAAGAATAGAGAGATCCCAAATAAAAATATACTCCCTGATCTAAATATAACATCCATTGAAAATATAGATGTCCCTAGATCATACCCACAAAGGTGTATATATCATAATAACCCCACTCACAAACTCCACCACCAAGCTCAAACCATTAACAAGTTTGTCTAGTATAAAGGAATGAGAGGCACCAATATCAAATAATGAACTAGCTAAAGTAGAATATAATAAAATAGTACTTATCATTATTGATGTCCCATACTCTCTTTCCACAAGTGCAGGCTACACCACATGCAATTGTCTTTCCCCTCTTTTCTATGATGGAGTCTGACTCCCCTGAGCTACACCACTCTATTGATATGAGTGGTTTTTCCCAGAATCACAACGTCTACTACCTCTTCAACCTTATAAAGTAGAACTCCAGCTACTAGGATGATATGGTGCAGTAGATCCCCTCCCAACACCCTAGTTCTACCTATAATTGTTATAGGTAACTATCTGTTGGGGGTTCCTGCAAAACCTTTACAGATGTACCATCTTGTCGCAAAATCGGCACTCCACTGGTGGTCAGGAACAGTTCCTATGATAATGTACCATCCCACCAAATTGGTGAAATATCACTCTAGTAAGGTCCTGTGCAATCGATCCTCTTATCTATATACTCTTATTTACACTTTTTTTGCTAAAGTTTTCATTATAGCGCTTCCCGCTCTCAGAACTCACACCTCCTGATTGTCTAGTAGCAACTATATGTCCCATAATGGAAGCCTCCCTCATGTTCCCTTCAACTATGAGATCCTAATACACCACCTTAGGAAACTTCATTAATAGAAATAGATTGACTTGGGACTTAATCTCACAATTAATTCCATCCTGAAAACATTTCCCCATATCTTCCTTATCTCCTTATAACATGGGAGCAATGAAATACTGATCTATGAAGTGTACAACATAATTCATAGCTGACATGCTCCCCTGAGTCAGCTTCATGAACTTTGTTTCTTTCTCCTACCTCAGATTCTCTGGATAGAAGTGCTCCAAGAACATCTCCAAAATTTCCTTCTATAGCATGCCATCAACCATTCAATTCCTCACTTGAATATACCACCAGTGCTTTACTAATTCTTGTATCATATAAGTGGCCCGATTGATCCTCTTATTAGTAGAAGTCTCCAAATGTTCAAGTATCCTCTTAATAGACTCAACCCAAATCTCATGTCCCTAAGGTCCACCCTCTGTAGTAAAAAATAGAGGGTTATTCGACTGAAACTCCCCCGTCAGATCATGCATGATCCTCACACCCTGCCCTAGGTCTCCTTCCATCAATTTCATGAAACGAGTGAAGTTACATTGAAACTTCTCTCCTACTACCTACCTCAGAACTATTGGTGACTTAGGATCCACCACCATAGGATCATCAAAATCCATGTCCTCCAGTCATCCTATGAACATGTACATTCATGGAGTCATATATCTATAATCCAAACATGCACCTTAGGATAAAGTTAACATAACTTTGTCACATTTACGTTATAGGAAAACTGCAACAAGCCACAAGAAGTCTTTTCCCCAACCCTTACCACATGATCAAAATTGTGGCACTATTACTACCCTTAACCTCCCTACACCTAGGTCTGGTTAACATGGGTAACCACATTATCATATTCAGGTTTCTTATATAGACACCCATTCATTTACTTCATTGCATCATTTACCATTTCAAAATTTCATATTTGACACCATTTTATTTTCAATTTCACAAGCAAGGAAAATAGTTTAAGCTCAACAACTTACACATAACCCATTTTCCTATGCATTCCTAAAATAATGCATTTCATAAAATAATTCAGAGTTCCTAGAATGATGCATGTAGGCTGAACTCACATGCCATTCTAGGCCTCGAGTGAATCTCAAAAAATATCAAAAAAAAAATATCACATCACATATCAAGTGCATCACCTAAGGTCAAATAATATTCAACTATAATAGAAAACAAAGATAAGAACAATCCCACCCCGAGTACTTATGTTTCTCCACATACATGGATCCACATCTCCCATGCATGAGGATATTACCAAGACCTGACTATTTCTAGTATCCTATCTACCTTTCCCAAATAGTAAGATAAAATAATAGGAAAGAAAAATATACCTTTGATACCTCTTTGTAACGTCTCGACCCATCTGCCATGTAGAAGCACGGGTATGATAAGTAAATCATGTGGATACTATACCCTATTTTATTAGAGTAAAAAACCAGTGGAAAATAAATAAACAAATGAAAAATCATATATAATAACAAATCGTACAGATGTCACAAGAGAACCAAAAAAGGAAATGCAATACTTAACTGATAGGGAAACCTGCCATACCAAATTAAGTGACAAATTTTATAAAATGAAACTAAAATTAAATACACTAAAAACTAACAAGAGGGTCATGAACCACATTTGGTTCCCTTATCCATGCTCCATAGCCAATCAACAATCTATTCTAGTGCATTTTCCCTTAATATTCCCTGCAACAATAAATTCTATATGGGTATTGATTAGGCAACCCAAATAGGGTGTGAGTACGACTCAGTAGGCCACCACCAACATGTCTAAAACAAATCCAATCAACAATAATATATGAAATAGTAATAAGAATAAGTATAATGTACAAATAAACTGTTTATCACATTATTAAATTCTCTTTATTTAATCACATAAAAACCTAGGTGTCCTATAGATACTTGTACCTCAAAATCTTCCTCAGACTATGCCATAATCTAATCTTTCACCAAGGATTTCCATTTGTTTGAATCCCCGTGTTATAATTCTTATTTGAAAAATGAATGATCATATTAACTTTCCTTTAAATCACACACATTGAATTTCCATGTTATAATTCTTATTTCACAAATGAATAACCCTGTTACCATTCCTTTAATCACACAATTTGAATGACCATGTTACCATTATTAATAGTTGGATGAATGAGCATGTTTTCATTCACTATTTAATAATACATAATTGAATGACATTTTACCATTCATAATATTTTTCCAAATGATCATTTTACCATTCATGATTTAATAAACATAATTGAATGAGCATGTTACCAATCAAAAAATTTGACCAAATGAGCATATTTCCATTCACTATTTAATAATACAAAATTAAATGATCATGTTACCATTTATAATAGTTTGACGAATGAGAATGATACCATTAACCATTTAATAATATATAATTGATTGAGCTTGTTACCAATCATAATAGTTGGATGAATGATCATGTTACCATTCACCATTTTTACACATATCACATGTATGTCATTTATCAAAATTAATCAATATTAACAACCTTATCTCATATATCACATCATTACATCAAGTAGGATTAATCAACATTAAATCTCTTACCCCAATATTAGATTAATTTATCAATTAATTAATTAGATCACCCTCATTCCTAATTCAACAGTTAGTCTTCACATAAAACCCATTAATTAATTCCTTATTTAATTAACCACATTAATTTATTTAATTAACCAAACAGTTAATTAATCACTTACTCATAATTAATTCATCAATTGATTATCTAAGTTACCAAACTCAACATCTCATAATTAATTCATCAATTAATTATCTAGATCTTATATTCAATGTTCCATAACTAATTTTGACAATTAATTATCTCATTCAAAATCTCAAATCTCATAATAAATTTCATGACTAATTATCCCACATCCTAGAATTTTTTATTCAATAAAATCCTCTAATTTCCAAATTAATCAATTGAAGACATTAATTTATTCAAATTAGGAACTTCAATTTTTAATAAACCCTAGAGAAGATACAATTTCATATTCATAAAATAATTTCATGACTACGGGATTTGAATAATAGACCACCTACCTCAATATTGGTGATGAAGAATGCTTACCTACAATCATTCACAAATTGGGTGCAATCAATCAAGAATGTGTCGATGAACAAGATTTATATTCGAATCCTCAAAATAGGAGGAAGGAGTGAAAAAACCCCTATGTCTCTGATATCAATAAGCTACTGGATTTCTATCAACAACAACCAAACAGTCCATTAGAAATAGATCTAAAAGATGATTAATAACTAGAAATAATACCATAAAAATATATATATAGATATGCAAGATCTGATGTGATATCACTTATGGATCAAAGTGGACTCCCAAAAAATAACTATAGAAGACCCAAAACAAGACGGGAGGTGCACAGAGGGTCTTCAATCGAATATTGCAGTGCACAGAGGTGTTTTAGTCCAAGGAAGAGGTGCGCAGGATATCTTTGGTTGGATATGGGGAGTGTGCGAAGTGTCTTCAGTAAATAAAAATATGTGCAAAGGGTTCCATAGAGCCATAGATTTATTTTTCATTTACTACACATCCGAATTACATTACGTGAATTACCATTTCACACCATGTAACATTATTTATGTTTCTCCATTGAAATACTATGAAACCCTTAAAAAAATTATTTTTAGATTACACATGGTGAAATCCAATTACATGTGGTGCAATATTACACATGGTGAAATCCAATTTCACATGGTTAAATCATATAAGTGGTGAAATCTAATTACAAGTGGTGAAATCTTTTTTTGTGACATGTCAAAATGTGGTGAAATATAGTTAAAGGGGGAGCAAATTTTCAAGGTTTTTAATTAATTTATTCCATGAATTAAATTCAAAATAACACTTCTTGATCAAAAATTTAAATGGATTCATTCCTAGAAAAAGACGGGATCTTATAACAGGAGATAAAGACCTCTCAAACAACTATCTCAATTTCTAACAGCTCCTTATATATTCCTCAGGGACTCCCCCAGTGCATCCATGTATTTACTCATATTTTACACACCTTATGTGTAATGCATAAAGTATTCATGAATTTATCATATAAATTTACTATTGATTATCCCATATGCTTGTTCATATAAAAAATTCACCATTGATGATTTCCATGGAAGATTCACAAATGTTAACTCTAAAATTTTTATTTCTATTAACAATCATAGAGCTATTTTTGGGTCATATGATACAATCTAGTGCACTACGATATGCCCATATCATACAATACGACTAGCCTATGGTATTTTCAATATGATATCTCTATATCACATAAAAAGATATACCAAAAGTCATAAAACATGTCTTTTTGTAACATGGATTCCAGACTTTATGACAGGCCCATATTGTAGCATACGATATAATCATAAATACATCCTATATATTTATGGACTTAAGAAATATATCCATTAATCCCCACATTCACTGAAATCTCATAGACTTAGTTCCATTTAAACTTAAATTATATCATATACAGTAACTTGTGAAACCATATCAAAAACTCATTTTGGAAGGATATCATCAATTTCATTATGTATCACATCATATGAAATTAATTGTTAATATCCAAATAAAACTACTTTTGGATAAACTCTAAAACACATTTAGATAAGATCTCCGAGTTTTGTAAAACTCAATCCCCACATAGTCAACAAAAAAGTGTGAACCCATGGGAATTTATAGCATTTAAAACAAATATGAATTCATAAATTCATAAAAATAATAAAATAACATCCTATAAAAATCATCAGTGCTACTCAGGTTACAGGGAGATCTGGTGTGATGTCCATCAAACACCTATATCTCTATACCAATCTCCTCCATCTATATCATCTGAAAGTATATATTTTCATATGATCCATTTGTTGAAAACATCAAGTAACCATTAGAAAGAAATTATTTACATCCTATATAGGTACTCATATGTTTTCTGTTATTAGTTTATAGGAAGATCAATTCAATGTATACATCACATGTCATTCATTTAAGAATATGACCAAATCATATTCCCCTCACCCAATAGACAATTTCATCACATGTATTGACTAGGTAAGATCATAAACTCCATTAGTATAACTCAATCAAGGGACCATATGCCACACACTTTATACCAGTGTAAAAATCTAATGTTGGTTAAACCTCAACCGACGACATGATCATTAACATACCCACCCACCCACTAATTAACTATACCTCAAGGATTGGGTAATAATGTTTTTAAATAATTAAAGTTATGAGGCTAGGTAACTTACCAACATCAGGTATGAATAAATCACAACATGAAACATGAAACCTCAAGTATATTCAAGACACAATGCATTAATAACCATGTTGTATACTTGGGGGGGGGGTGTCCTCAAGCACAAAAAACTCCTTTTTTTTCTCATGATCATATTTCATAGCCTTATATGAAATTCTTCTCATGTTAACCTTAATATTTTATCATAACCTATAATACTCCATGATGAACATTGGTTATGGACAACTCAATGTTATACATTGAGATATTAATTATCATTTCACTTCATGTAATATATATATCCAATGAAAAATAATGATAAAGTAAATATTTCATTTTATGTATAACATGATACATATTATATTCTTAAACCTCTTTAATAATACTAACAAAACAATTCATAAATAGCTTCCTAATCATATCCCATATGATTTTCCACCAAATCAACTATATGTTTTCTTCAATTTTGAATATTTATTATACTTATCATATATATATATATATATATATGTAATTACTAACAGATATTTATGTGACCATCTAATTAATACTCATGCTAACGTTTTTATGGGTAATATCTATGGAGAAAATATGTTCGAATTATGAAAGTACTTCAATATATTAAACCTAATTTTTATCTCTTTGGATATAGTATTTAAACTTCTTTAATTTATAAAATTAAATTTTATAATGTTAAATACTTTTTTATCTACTAATAACACATTAAATGTTTATCATGATAACTATAATTATTATAACCTTTCCATCAAAATTTTTCTTGAAATAATTTTTGAAAAAATTGTCACTCTTTACATTTATCTTTACCAATACATCTTAAACTCATTTAGGATTTAAATTGATTTTAATTTCATTATGGTAACTAAAAGAAAATATTTAAATTATTCTTTATTGATATACCATAAATTATTTTAGGATATTAATTTAAAGTTTCTTTGAATATTTATTGGTATATATTTTATTTCTTGTATCCAAAATTTTCTAAGCCAAAATTTACTCCCACTAACCTCTTAAAAGATACATACTTCATCATAATATCATGATAAGATACACAAAAACATTTATGTTCAATAAAAAACACCTATATCATCTTAGTGGTATTATGAAAAAACAAAACTATTTATCCATATCATATATGGTATTATATATGTATTGAGAATTAATCTGAAAAGAGTACTTTAATCTTTAAAACAACTAATGGATGGGTTGTGAATTATCATTACCTTATATTTTAATAAATTCTTTGGATATAATATTTATCCTCGATAAAACTCTCTTTATCCCCATATTATACTCAAACATGTTATAGGGTTTAATGAATTTTTGAAACCAATGTTTTCATTGTTTGGGGTTACTAGATTATATAGTAGAATTATAGAACCAAGATGTTTGGATTTTAAGAATTGATTCATTCATCATGAACAAAGTCATGTTACTTAGGCTATATTTGGTATTACACACGATTTAGAGATTCTTGGAGAATATTTAGAAGATAACGAAAGAGTATAGAAGAAGAAGAACACATCACACTAAAATGTTTTGAATCATGTTGTGATGGGTTATGTGTAAGAATAACTGAATGAGATCTATATCGTGATAAGATCAACTATATTTAGTGAAAAAATAACCATGATATTTATATGATATTTTATTGAAGTAAATATCATTCTATGTAAAATTAAATTCTTGAGTGAAAGGATGAATTGTTCCATGGAGTTGGGGTCATGTTGCAGCTAATTATGCATAAGATTAAACCCATTCCATATAAAATTAATTTCTTGGGAATCTTGAAGATGAATCTTTGAAATGAAGAATATTTACACAGAAATATTTCAACATGAATGATAATATTATGATGCAATGAATTTCCCATGAGAAATTGGTGTATTGGGGGATAATACAAACTGAGTGGATCATGTCATAGTCGGATGAGACATGGAAGAGTAATTTTTCCAGAATTTCCTGAACACCTATATAATTTAGAAATATAAAACCACACTGGTATTGGAATACCATTCCATAATAGGTTTGATTTTTAAGGGAATTTGAGAAGATCACAATAATATATTTTAATGATTTAAATAATATATTATACATAATCTTCATGGATCTGACTGTTTATTAAGGATAAGTTCAAGGTATAGATCATCATGTGTAACATCCCAACCCAAACCACTGGGTTCGAGATGAGTAACACATGAACTCATGTGTGAATCATCATATATAAGAGGATACCAACTAATATAATGGATATGAGTCTAATAGTGGGGATATTATACCCCTAGTATCATGTCATAGGACTGATAATCATCAATAAAAAATATAATAAATATTCACAGTAAACATGTTGAAAATGTAATATTAGAATACACATCATACAAAAGAAAATATATCCCAATGTGTAATTCCTATCCATATTAGTAAAATAAGATAAATAAATAAAAGTATATACGGGTATTTTGGATTCGATACCATTCTAGTACTAGCCCCATCATCCTCTGCTTAGCTATCCACCATAGGGCCCTTTCCCTTCACTGAATCCATCATGAAATCTCCAAGCACACTGAAATTCCTAAGTATCATGTGAGTATAATAATTTCCCAAACAACACCAATTCATCCATAACCTACTATTATCAAGTATAAAAAGTGAATTCCATAATAATAATAAATGTGAAAAGGTCGTAAACATAAAATAAAAAACTGAGAAGTTGTTTACTCACAATGCCGACATAGTACCCTAGACGTACTTGGTTCATCACCATGATAGAAGTTCAGTCATGTTGTGTCATAAAAATAAATTAATGGAACTATTCTCAAAATAAATATCTTATAAAACATAAGGAATTGAGTCAGGATAGGCCCCATGGTTGTCATATCCTAACTTCTGGAATGACTCAGGCCTCAAGGCCATCACACAGTATTAATGCCTCTGGTCAATACTCTAAGCTTCCATTCCCCTTGTATTAGGTCTCAATCCCATCGTTCCCTTATCATGCTTCCTAGGGTCATTTCTCAAAGAAATCACACCCCATAACTTGTTCTCAGGTCTATCATCATCATTATTACAAGCCGCACAGAGTCCACCTCGAAGGGATTCACATCATACGGTTGTCCACCCATCTCAAGTTCCAATCAATACCACAAAGGAAATGGCAACACACATCACATGGTATGTATATAAGGTATACATAATATATCATCATGAAAAATAAATTAGCAACACACATCAAAATGTGATCATAGCCAAACATGGAAACATGCTTCACCAATATCACTCATGGAATCAAACAACACAAGGGGTCTCAGAGGTTACACACCCATACCCACATGTGATCATAATCAAGAACAATATCAAATATTTCAAAACATAAATACTAATATGGAAACATGTGTAAACTATCACCCAATATGTAAGTTACTTCCGTCCACAAGTTCTTGACATCCATATCAAGGTCCATTTGATCTGTTGATATCTGAGTTACTTTGAAACACCAACCGAAATAAATTCTTATAAATGGGTCCTTGAATTGGTCCAATCAAACATGTAATGGGTTTCATAGTAAGGATCAGATAAAAATGAATGAGGGATAAATCAAAAACTCACCAGAAGTCAGTTTCTGTAAGAACTCCATGATCAGCTGGAAGAGATTTAGGAAGGGAGGTTGCATAGCGCAAGGATAAAGGTTACAACATGTAGGTGTATGATGAAAAACCACCATTTCATAATGAGAAGTTCTAAGATGTATAAGGTTCCACTATTACACAAGGAGAATATATATGGTATAGAACATCCATGAAAAGAACCACCATGGTGCAAAGGATTACACCAAAGTGTCGAGGCTAGCCATTATGAAGAATAGGTACACCAGAATATATTCACCATGGTGCAGTTCTTATGGTTGTCGCAGAGAACATACCTGAACCATAGAACACTATAGCATAGGGAGGTGGAAAATAATGTGGAGGTAACTCTACAACCCTTCATATCTCTGGATCATCATAACGAAGGGGGAGGGTCAATTCATTTAGGGTTCGACTAAGGATCCTTCTGTATGGAACCACTCCATAATGACTCATTGAATTGTCCTCTTTCAATACCAAAATTCCATCCCCAAATCATTTCTATAACACAAACTTTAAAATTTTAACTTATGAAGACTGAAGATGAGGCCAACTATATGTAATTGAAATGGAGAATGTGTCATGTAGCATGTAATATACTTCTACAATATAGATTCCTCAACTAACCCTCCATAGTGAATACCATAGTGAAACATCTTCCACCATTAAGTCTAAGGTGCATACCCTTATATGTGTCATGGGAAGCTCCTACTATGGTGTATCTACTTAGGCTATGGAATAGTAACATCTATTTTGGAAAAAGACTTTCCAAAAACTCACTTGACCCTCCAAAATCATTATAAATTACACTAGATTTATCTAGAGTGTGGATCCAACTTGCAAAAAGAAGAAAATAAGTATTTTATTAATGAATAAATATTTAAAGGATCTAAAATTATCCCCCAATAAAGACTTATCATATTCAAGATGTATCTATAGGATTCTTACTAAAACAGCTCAAGCCAGTGAGCTTGAATGTTAGCCTATCACTCCCAAGTCTCCTCTAGGCTCCAAATCAACATCCATGAATTTAATCTCATATGTAGGATTGACCATGGGCCAATGAAGCTATGAAACATGAAGCCAAAAATTCATAACTTGGTAGTAAATAGGTATGTTGAATTGGTACACCACTACCCTAATTCACTCAATGATCTCAAAGGGTCCCGTGAAATGTGGTTCTATATTACCCTAAATCCTCAGGCTTTTATGCCCCAAACAAGGATTCAGTATGAAGAAAACTGTATCACCTAAAAAAATATAAATGAATAATCAAATGGTATAAATAAGATATATTTCAACCTTGAGAGGTGATAAACATATTATGTATCATTTTTACTCTCTTAGAGGTCTCATAAACCATGTTGGGTCCAACAACTATTACCTCACCCACTTTATTCCAACAGAGCAGTGACTGATATGGAATCTTGTAAAGAACCTCATAATGTTACATATTAATAAAATCCTATTAACTATTATTGCAAAAAAAATCAAGAACTTATAGGTTATCATAAAATCATCCTCTAAGGTCCACAAAGAAATCCCAAATCATATCCTCAAATATGTATAGAGTCCTCTCGGATTGTCCATCTGTTTGAGGATGCTATGTCGTACTCAATATCAGCTATGCCTATAGGGAATTACAAAATAAATACTAAAACCATGATGAAAAATTTGAATATGATTCCAAAAAATTCTCAAGGTAAACCCATGTAAGTTCCCAGTATCCTAGATATAGATCTTTCCTAGTTCATCTATTGATTCAGTCTCTTTGATCGGAAAGAAGTGAGTAGTATTTTTTAGTCAATAAACAATCAACAAAACAACATCATGGCTCCTTGATGTACTGGGTATCCCCATCATAAATTACATCATTAAATCCTCCCACTTCAACATGGGGATAATAAGTGACTAAAGAAACCCACCAGTTCTATGATGCTCTATCTTCAACCACTGCTAGGTAAGGCATCAGGATACCAAACTAGAAGTTCCCCTCTTCATCCTCAGCCACCAGAAATGGTTTTTGATGTCATGACACATATTTTTTCACTAGGATATATGAAAAATTGGGAGTTATGTTAATATATCCTTATTTCCTCTCTAATGGGAAAAGGTGATACTACTCTACCATGTAAAGTTTAATAATCATCGTCTATCAACCATCTGATTAATTAAGTCACCACTAGTGCACTGTTCTCATAAAAAATTATGGTTCTAAGTCCTAAAAAATCTTCTCCCAGTCCACATGTGAGGGTGTGATCATCAAAGGGGTAAAAGATATAGACCCTTGGTCCTCAGAAGCATCCGTCCTTTAATTGATCAGTAAAAAAATCAAGCACCACTTTCTTAGCAACCTCATTCTTTGACTGTATCTTATGGGTAATATAATACAAAACAACATTACCCTTACCAGGTGTACATTTCATAAAAAAGAAAAATTTCTACATATACTTAACCCATTGCCTTTGTCTCTGGTCCAGTTCACTCCTTGTGAATTGGTAGAGAAGGACCTTATGGTGTGTGTAAATAACAAATCCCTCATTTTAGAAATAGTTTCACTAAAACTTCAATGTGTAGAGTAAAACTTCCATTTCTAATTCATGTGTAGGGTAGTTCCTTTAATGGGTTAATGGATTATGTGACCTATAGGATAACACCTACTCCATATACATCATCACTACCCATAGATCAATGCCTGATGCATCATAGTACACAACATAACCAAGACCAGGTTCCTGGAGTGTCTGTATTGGCTCTATTTTCATCCTCATATTTAGCTTAAGGAATTCATCTTCAAAATATTACAAACAATAGAATGTCACTATCTTATTTTATAGTGTTGCCATGGGTGATTAAAGTCATGAGAATTCATGAATAAACCATCGATAATATCCTATTAATCCCTGAATGACATTGATATAAAACATTTTCCACGGATGTGTCCAGGACATGACTGCCTCAAATTTCTACAGGTCTATATCTAAGAGGCAAAATTTTCTTGGAACTTCAAATCTTGAATATAGAAGTGACACATTGAAAACTCAATTAAAAACCGATGAACTCAAAGCATACATAAGACTACCATATATTCACAGAATTAGGCTCAGGTGTCAGTGAGTGGATGGGGATTTCATAAATGGAAAGTATGAAAAAGAAGTCTTGGTAGGGGTGGAAGATCTTCCTATATATGAAACCTTGCAGGTCACCTCATGAATGAAACAATGAAACTGATATTTTATGAACATGAATTCAACTTCTCTACTATATGTATATTTCCTTTGTCTTCTTACCCTCTGAAGAGGTATTCACAATTGTGAAACATGGTCTAACCAAATGAGTAGTAAAAGGTATGAAAAAACTAAATTTCCTTCCATCATCTAAGATTTTCTCAATATTTAGGGACTTCTTTAAAACATATGAGTACAAATCTAGGTCAAAACTCCAAACCTATTTTATAGGTTTTGGTCAAAGTCTGATCTCCAAAATCCTAGCCTTCTAGGCCTCATTACTATCCATAAGTGGTGAAAACTATAGAATCGTAGTAAAATGCGTGGATTATGTTAATACATTCATAGATACCTTTTCCAACCCCATTAATTTCTCTTATTGATACATCATCAACATATTTGGAAAAAACTATCCAAAAAACATGTCCTTGAAGGCCTCCTAGGAGAGACCATGACATCATTTATCCTAACTAATAACTTTTCACCAATGCTTGGATGTTCCATGAAACATGAATATTTACAAATTCACATTACTATATGAATTTGTCTTTCTGAAGTCAAATATTCTCTTTATAGTGTCCACTAAATCATCAGCATCCTATGGTCCAAAAATTCCCTGAAAGGATTGATGAAATTGAAGCTATAAATACTTGTAATAATATACCATGGATTTTGGTGGTAGCTAGTAACGAACTTCTACCTTCACTACTAGAGATAATGAATGACCTTTCTCTAGAGTATCCTAATCATCTCGTAGTCCAAGAAAATGTCTCTGGGGTGATACCTTCTACAAAAGAAAGAAAAATAGGAATATAAAAATATCCTATCCAGTTTATGGGATTAATCAAGTTTATCCTTAGAGTCTACCATCATTCCAATGTATACCCATCATATTACTATCCCCAGTTTCAATCACCACACATTAGTCACAATTATCATATATATACTAACACAACAACATGATTAGTTCAACAAATTAATTCTAGTAGAGATATATCAAAAAACAAGGAAAACATAGATATATCACACAAAGAGATCTATCATGAATAGATAGTACAAATCAATGAATTCTATTAAATAAATACAATACAATATAAAAAGAAGTTTGTATATATGGAATGTTAACCTAAGATCCCATTCATGAAGCATGAACACACCTGAAATATCATAAAATTGGAATCAGCATCATGTGAATCACCAAAGGTGAATTTATTCTATGACACAAAAAACACTATTTCCGCATTTTACGGAAACTCGAAGGTCTATGATACAATTTTGGCCAGACCCTGTCATAATTCCCCTGCCTGAGTTCCAACTGTTCTATCTCATGCATATAATGTCCCATCATAAGGAAAAATAAGAACAAGTTATTGAGTCCTGATATTTTTATACCACTGTGTACCATCCCAACCCAAACCATTGGGTCTGAGCTGATTTCCATATGACCTCACACACTCCTCTTGTATGCAATAGGCTACTGACTAGTATAAAGGGTATGAGTTCTTCAATGAGGAGACAATACCCCCAATATCATTTTATATTATTGATAATCATAAAAAACAATATAATAAATAATCAGAGTAAACATGAGGAAAATATAAATATGTCATTCCTTTCATAAAATAGAAAGTAGCACTGATCACTTTGTCTAGCGGGTCAAATTAGATGTTTATTTTAACTAGAATGTCTACAGTATAGCAGCAACCCTAGGTCCTTTATCAACGGAGATCTAGATTATTAATTTAAAAAGAGAGTTTTGATTATGAAAATATAAGGGGAATGAGATTTTTGAAAACATGGGGGTTGATGATTAAATATTAAAATAGAAAATGAAGGCAATAAAACAAAGTAGAAATGAACAAGATTAATTAAAAATGATCAACCTAGGGAAGTATCATGATGCTCATCCTTCATTTCTTCAAGAGAAAGGGTATAGATATTTTAATCCCTAGTTTGTAACAACTAGTACCATAATGTTACTTATTTTATTCTTGTATTCCTTCTATGGTTCACTTTAAAACACACAATGATTCATCAGACACCGCCGATGATTGGTTAATTTCTATTCAAATTTATAACCGAAACTCACCAAGGAAACACACAATGAAATCAATGTGTTGTATAGGTTTACATGTTATTTATTTTTGATACCATCAAATAAATTTCCATGGCCATGACAGTGGTTATTTGAGTTCAATTGACCAATATGAACCACACAAACACTTCAATTGAATGACGAAGGAAAAATGGATAAACGGTGTGTGAAACATCACATGAAAGGGTACCCCAAAACATGATCATTTGAGTTTGAGTATAACATACCAGTATATAACTCAATTAGATAAAAATATAGGATGAATAAAAACAACATTAAACCAGGAATTAAAAATATCATTCAAAATAAAACAAACATGAAGCTCAAGATTACATCACGTTCCTCCCTGGGTGATCAAAATGGGTGTAGAAATATTTGGGAGGAGAGGAAGAAGAAGTTGTTGAATTAGAACTTCCCATAGCCTCAAAAACATCTACGTATTATGAGAATACCCCTTTAGGACTCCAAAATGGAATAACCTTGTCTCCTCATTGAACTCCTAAACAGGGTTCCCAAGGTCTCAATTTATAGTAAAATTGGAAGGTGGTTTGGAGCACACAAATTGGGTAAAACCAATTATCTCATCATTTTCAACCTCTACAAAGTCTTATCTCACTTTAGAGAAAACTAAAAAGTTGTATCCCCACATATTTAATATCTTTTTTGAAGAGTTGGCATCATTTCGACAACTACAACGTGAGATATTGATAAAATACAGAACAACACATTTGACTTTGTGCAGATTTTATTCCCTGGATAGATTAGTTTATATGAGGACTGTAGAGGCCAAATGTGGCTTATTTTTCTTCACATGAAATGTATACCATTATATTATTTACCATCATAGAAAATTTCATCCCATTTGGATGCACGTATTTCATGTATCATGCAAAAAAATGGACATGTTTTCATGGTATTCCACGCAGTTTGATCCATTTTCCTTCTACATCATTCTGGCCTCTCCGAATCACCTCCACCTTTAATAAAATCATCAAAACAAGTGAAATTTAACTTTTTATCAGTTAAAAGAGAAAAATTATTTAATCAATCATGAAGTTCAATTTTTTATTATAATTATAATTTTCAAAACAAAACCAGATTAATACATTGGTATAAGGGTGAAACAAAACAGTGAATCGTGGTACGATCACACCCCGACATCTAAACATTTTCCCTCATGGGAAATATATAATATCCTAATCATGTCTCATTCCTAAATCCATGGTCTTAAAACATCCAATATTCTTTTTGAAATGAAATTTATCATGCCTCATTTGTGGAATCAATTTTCCTTTCATCTTACATTTCTCACATTTGAATTTGTTCAACTTCATTTGTTCACCCATGCAACATGTCACAACCTAACTCAGCTAAAAATTACCCCTTTTCACTCAATGAATATAAGAAATTGGAGTTATAATCTTTTCTTAGAGTTCATGTTATATTACCATATTCTTTCCAAGATTCTTAGTTCTCTACTAGAAGAATCTAGTATGCTACTCAAGAGGACTTCCAATAGGTTGTTCTGAGGTTCAAGGGTTGGTAGGATTTAATGTTTAATAATCTAAGGTAGAAGAGGAGTGTTTAATATATTATTTAAAAAACATGTCAAAATTGATCAATTTTTCACAATGAATGTACACACTCAACCACTAAAAAAGTGTATCACCTCCAACTCACTCTCCCCATTGTCCATTTTTGTGGGTCACAACCAAGCAATGAATAATAATGAATAAACATCCTCTTTTCTATATTTTTTTCTTTTGTTCTGTTTTTTATGTATAGAAATATTTTTTTATTATACATTTTTTTGGATAAAAAGAGGGAAACATGTGTAAAACAATGATGCAATATGGCTTATGAACCCACTACCCTGGGAAAATGTAGGCACCCTTTATATCAACCCATAACAATAATTATCTCCACTTAATTCCTATGGAAACACTATCTCACCCACACTTGCTAAAAATAAATAATAATATACATAAGATATGGGTATCTAGGGATAAATTAGCTTGCAATTTGTCTACCTAATAGGCATTTCATGGTCTTTAAGTCATAAGAATGATAAAATGTGAAGGTGGCCAAAAATGGAGGTTAATTATAAAAAGGTATTTTCAATGAATGATTGCCTCTATCATGAATGTAGCATACTTGAATCTTATGTCTTCATAAAGAATCAAGGTAGGTTCTAATTTATATACACAACCTGAGTCTCTCAAGAATGTGATTAAAATGAATAATATGCAATAAATGGATTAAAATGTCTCTCGGGTAAGGGATTAAAATATTGGTCAGTGATAATGAGACATGGGATTCAAAAATCCATTAAACATATAGGAATGATTTGAAAATACAAATTCAAGAAAAATATTACATATCAACATTCATTTGATTTTTTCCCCAAAAAAAATGTATTTTTCTGCACAATCGAATCAAGTATGAAAAATGATTGTGGACATTATAGGATCAATTTTTATCTAAAAACACAAAATAAGGAATAAGAAATCAAAAAAGAAAACACATTTAAAAAAAATTGTTTCTTTTTTATTATTATTTTTTGTTTGTTTTTAATCCTAACTGTGACATGTCACCCTTACCCAAACCTGAAATATACATTATCCTTAATGAAAGTATTTTAAATAAATAGTTACATAAATAAAGGTAGAGAAAAGGGAAAACCTGCTAAGTAGTGTCACATGTGGCATCTATTAGTTGATTTCCTCCACGAGATGCTTTGGAAAATTCTCATAGAAGTGTTTGAGCCTCTGCCCATTAATATTAATCATCTTTCCACTCTTCCCATGAAAAACTTGTATTTCACCAAAAGGGTAAACATCCATAACAGTATATCGACTGAGCCATCAGGAATGAAGCTTACTTGGGTGAAGATTTATCCTGGAATTATACATGAAACCTTCTCAACAATATGAAACTTCAACTGATGAATCATTCTATCATGGATATCCTTTATCTTCTCTTTATAGATGTCAGAGTTCTCACATGCATCATGTTGAATTTCTTCTAACTCTTTAATTTGTAGATTCATATTCTCTCCTACATCTGAAAGATTCATATTAAATTATTTAAAATCCCAATATGCATGGTGTTCTACCCCCACCAAGAGGTGACAATAATTTCCAAACACAATCCTATTTGGTGAAATTCTAATTAGGGTTTTAAAATCTATACAGTATGCAAAAAGTGCATCATCCAAGTAAAAAATCTACCCTTTCCTATTGGGTTGTACCATTTTTTCCTAGATTCACTTAACTTCCCGATTTGAAATTTTTTCTTGTTTGTTCGTTTGGTGGTGACATGTAGTGGAGACTTTATGATCAAACCCATACTTACGAAGAAATTTTTTTATGTTGCGATTGGAAAAATGTGAACCCTGGTCACTAATGATGAATCTCGGTAAAAAAAACTTGTTTAAAATTTGGGACCTCACAAAATCAACAACCAGTCGAGAGTCATCAGTCCTGGTGGCCTTTACTTCCTCCCATTTAGATACATATTCAATAACCAACAAGATGAACACAAAACCACCTGAATTTGAAAAATTCCCCATGAATTCATTGCCCCATGCATCGAAGATCTCCGAAAATAACATGGGATGTTGTGGAATTTTATTACTCTGAGAGATATTCCCTGTGAATTGGAATCTTGTACATGAATTACAAAATAGATGGTCATATCTATAAAATGTTGGCCAATAAAGACCTGATTCAAGGACCTTTCAAGCCATATGTTGAGAGAAAAAGTGACCCCCACAATCCAAAGTGTGGAAGAAGGTTGAAACAGATGTGAACTCATGGATGAGGACACACCGACGAACAACTTGGTCACTGAAAATTTTCCACAAATAAAGGTCATCCTAAATGTACCATCAAGAATTATTCTTAAGTCACTAGGATTGTGAGTTGATAAATTTAGTGGGGACCCTAGATGTTGATAGAAAATTCACAATGTTCGTATACCTGGGGGTAAGGTCCACAATATCACAAAGAATCTAATGGAGGAATAATTCTCCAATGGGGAGGGGTGAGTCAAATTGACGGTCAAATATTTGGGAAACCCTACTAATGTTTTAAGATACCACATTTTCCACTCCTATATTATATAAAAACTCAAGTTCAAACTCTTTTAGGAGGAGAATCCACTGAATGAGGCGGGGCTTGGCTTCAAGTTTCTTTAAGAGGAAATGAAGGGCAGCATGATCAGAGAAGATGAAAATTTTTGACCCAATAATATATGAACAGAATTTTACCAAGGAAAACACAATAGAAAGAAGTTATTTTTTAGTGGTAGTGTTGTTTTCCTAGGCTGGTTCAAGGGTGCGTGAGGCATGCACAATGACATGAGGATCCTTCTCAACCCTTTGTGATAAAACTTCCCCAACTGAAAACTTAGAGGAATCACACATAAGTTTGAAGGGGAGATCCCACCATGGTGGTTGGATGTTGGTAGGTGATGTGAGACACCATTTTAGTGAATTGAATGCATATTCAAAATTTTTATCAAACACAAACTGATAATCTTTTAGTAATATCTAGTACAATGGAAGTGTGATCTTACTAAAGTCTTTAATGAATCGATGGTAAAAACCAACATAAACCAAGAAATATCGCACCTCAAGAACAAATTTTGGATATAGAAGGGATGATATTAATTCAATTTTATATTTATTAACTTGAATTCCCTGATTTTAAATGAAATTCCCAATAACTATCCCTCACTCGACCATGAAATGAAATTTCTCATAATTTAAAACAATATTTTTATAAATGCAGCATTGGAGGAAAAAACCTAGGTTTTCCAAACAATCATAAGAAGAAGAACTATATACTGGGAAATCACCCATAAATACTTCCATACAACTCTCAATGTACTCAGAAAAAAATACTCTACATACATCACTAAAAAGTACCAGGAGCATTACAGAGACCGAAAGGTATCCTTCTGAATACGAATGTGCCAAATGGAGAGAAAAATGTTGTCTATTGTTAATCATCAGGGGATATATGGATTTGGAAATAACCCAAATAGACATCAAGGAATGAATAATGGGACTTACCATCAAATCATTCTAACATTTGGCCAATGAAAGGTAGAGTATTTTGGTCCTTCCGCGTGGCTTGATTCAGTCAACGGTAGTCAATACAAACTCTCCAACTGTTTTTCACACGTGTTGGAAACAATTCATTCATTTCATTTGAAACGAATATTATTCCAATTTTTTAGGCATAATCTGTGATGAACTAACCCATTTAATATTAGATATAGTATAAATGATCCCAATAGAATGTAATTTACTGACTTCCAATTTTTCCACTTAATGGAGAGTGGGATTCAATCGGCATTGAGATTTACTTACATGCTTAGAATCATCATCCAAAAGTATATTGTGTCTACAAATAGATGGGATAATCTGAGGAATATCAGCCAATCTCCACCCTATTTTCTTTTTACACTATCTCAAAAGATCAATCAGTTTTGATTTCTGATGTTGGGAGAGGTTTTTGGGAATAATGACGGGAAATTGGTCAATACCCTCAATATAGGTATATTTTAATTTATATGGAAGTGATTTTAATTAAAAAAACTAGGGGTTTTTGGATTAAGAGAAGGTGTTTAGGGGGAGTGAGGTCCATTAAACTGTCTAATTGGTTAGATTTATTCTCTAAAGATAGAGAATCTATTGAAATAAGATTTGCATCATCATTGATGGTCATGGGTACCTCAGAATGAACACACTCATCAATTAAAGCACAGGATTTTCATTTTTCAGAACCCACACAACACTCAAAACATGAATCAAAGCTCAAATCATCCAAATGAAAAGAATATGAAAATAAATCAAAGTATGGGTAAAGGATAGAATTATGTGTGTGTATCATTTGAAAGAAATTCCATCAAATAGACAATAATATTGGAGTTCTCTTCCATGGGGTGTTTCATATCCTCAAGGATGTTAAAACATACCTTTTCTCCATTAAACTCCATGGATAGTGTACCATTGTGAATTTTGATGATCTTATTTGCTATTTTATGGAATTTCCTCCAAAGTATGAGAGGGAAATGTCCTTGGGTTCAGATGTCCTCCATCTCAAGAATATAGAAGTCGGTGAGGAAGATGAGATTATTCACTTTTACAAGGACGTCCTCAACCACTCTAGATGGGTGTGTTGTACACTAGTTGGAATGTTTCGGTATGATTACTATCAGTTGAAGATCTCTAACCTGTTGAGAAGTGTACACAGGGTAAGGAATTACATTAACTGAATCACCTAAATCTAGCATAGCATCTTAAAAGAATGTCTCTCCTATAGTGCAAGGTATGATGAAATTTACCGGATCCTTGAACTTGGTTGGCATTGCTAGTTGAATCAAGGCTAAGACATTCCTTCCAAAGATGACTCTCTCATTCCCCTTTAGTCTCCTTCTATGGTTATAATTCTCTTTCAGAAATTTTTCATATCGAGGGATTTGTTTAACTGCATCTAATAAAGTAATGTTAACTTGTACCTTTTTAAATGCATCATTTATTACTTTATCAATGTCATTATCAGAATAATTCTTAGATTTAGAGAGTCTTTGGGGGAAAGGAAGAGGAATGGATTGTTCATGGAAATCCTCAATTATAACTGGTTTACCCTTTTTGTTTTTGTTCTTCACTGGAATATTTTATGGGTGTAGAAATAGTGTTTTCAAGAGGGGGATATAAATGTTGTGTAGAATCAGTAGAAGGAGAAACTTATTTACCACTACAAAGTTTAATTTCATATACATTACCTTTATCCTTTGGATTAACAATGGTTTGGGATGGTAGTTGTCCAGAATCATTCATCTTGATCTCACCGATAGTGTTTTATAATTGTCTCACTTGAGTTCATAGGTTTTAAATAGTCGATTTTGTGGTATGTTGGAAATGGAGGTTTTGTGATGGCATTTTCTTCACCATGTCCTTGAGGCTTGGTTCACAATTGGGAGGAGGATGAGGATTATTACGAGAAGTTGAGGGATTAGAATATTCCATATCTTGGCCTTGTTGATAGAAATTTATCTTGGGGTAGCTTGGGTTTCCTCCTTATTTGTACTATGGTTGTTCTTTCCACATAGAGTTTAGATTTTGCCTAAATGGTTATTGCTTGAAGGGTGGTTCTTGTTGAAAAGGAATCCCTCGGAATAATACTGCACTAGTCTTAGATGAATCTTGATGTTCTGAGAACTGGTCATAAAAATGAGTGTTATCAAAGAAAATACGACAATGTAATGGAATAGAAGAAAAGTGTGAGTTACCTTGTTCTTGAGATAATTTCCTTTGAAGGGTATGCATCTCATCATGTTTATTATTTATATTTCTTTCCTAGTGTTGAATGGATTACCTCATAAATTCCTTGGGTTGGTGCAATTGCTCGTTTACCAAATTGTTGTGAATTTTGAGCCATGTTAGCTATTAAGTCACGAGTGCCAGAAGAAGTTTTATCAACAAGGGAACCACCAGCTGCCACATCTATCATTACAAGATCCATGGGGACAAGTCCCTCATAGAAGTACTGAATTAGAAAATTTTAACTAATTTTGTTGTGGGTGAAACTTGAGAAAATTATTTTTAATCTCTCCCAATATTCATGAAGGGTCTCTCTTTGTGATTGCCTAATTCCACAGATTTCTTTTCAAATCGATTCAGATCAGGAGGTAGGGAAGAACATATCTAGAAAGAGTCATTTAAAGTCATTACAGACCCCAATTATGGTAGGTAGATAGTATATATAGTCTTTTTCTACACTATCAAGGTAGAAATGGAAGGCCCTAAACATAATTAGGTCCACAAACACATTTTGGGGTTTCATTGTGGAGCACACTATGTGAAACTTCATGATATGTTTGTGAGGTTACTCACTAGGAAGAACATTGAATTTGGTAAGTAGGTGGATGAGGCCTGATCTCAGCTCAACATTGGATTTTCCCCTAGGATATTGGATGTACGTGGGTTGGTACTCCACATATATGGTGGTCAGTTCTTTTAATGTTCGATTATTTGAAGCCATATTTTATTAGGTTTGATTGGGTTCAATTTTTGATTGGTTTAGGACCACTTGAGGTTCCACAAGGGCTTCTTCAGTGTTACTTGATTTTCCGACTCTATATTCCTTGATTTTTGAGTGATGTTTCTTCTCAATTTATGGGTCTAATTCAAGTAGTTTTTCTTTTCAAGATCTTATCATGCAATAACGATGTCCAGTTTGATTGATTGATTATTTGTTCTTGTTGTTGATTTTTGATTTTTTGAATTTTTTCATGGAGGATGAATGAAATAAAAAAACATAACAAATTAAAGGATAAAATAAAATATAATATTATACCACAAAATTATAGATAGAGAGAGAGAGAGAAAAGAGAGAGAGATAAAACACACAAAAACAAACAAAAACAACAACCAAACCCCAAAACAAAAAAAAATCATATGGGGTGTGGGATATTTAAAAGAGTACTAATTAAGAAGTAAAATAAAAAAGGAAATAAAGAAGAAAAAATGATCTTGGATCCCTAGAAATAGCTCCAAAATTTGATCGCGTTGTCAAGCGTGTCAAATTAGATGTGTATTATAACTAGAATTTCTGCAGTATAACAACAACCCTAGGTCATTTCTCAAAGTAGCCTTAGATAATTAATTTAAAAAGAGGGTTTTTATTAGGAAAATAGAAGTAGAATGAGATTTTGGAAAACATGGGGTTTAATTATTAAACATGATAATAGAAAATGAAGGTGATAGAACAAAGTAGAAATGAACAAGATTAATTAAACATGATCAACCTGGGGAAGTCTGGTGATGCTCATCCTTAATCAATTCAAGATAAATAGAATGGATATTTTAATAATTGGTTTGTAACAACTAGGACCATAATTTTACTGAGTTTATGCTATGATACCTCCTAGGGTTCAGTCGAAAACACACAATCATCCATCAAACAACACTGAAGATTAGGTGAATTGTGTTCAAATTCATAACCAAAACTCATCAAGGAAACATACAAATAACTCAATGTGCTATCTAGGTTTGTATGTTATTTATTTGTGATGCCATGAAATAAATGTACATGGCCTTGACAGTGCTTATGTGAGTTAAATTGACCAATGTTTTCCACACAAACACCATAATTTAATGAGGGAGGAAAAAGGGATGAACGGTGTGTGAAACATCACATGAAAGGGTACCCCCAAACATGATCATTTGAGTTTGAGTATAACATACCGTTATATAATTAAATTAAGTAAAAAGAGATGATGAGGAAAAAAAACATACAACCTGGAATTAAAATGATAATTCAAAATAATAGAAACATGCAGCTTGAGATTACAACACATTCCTCCCCGGGTGATTGCAAGGGGTTTAAAAATCCATGGTAGGGGAGGAAGAAGAAGATGTTGAAGTATCACTTCCCATATCCTCCAGAACTTCTAGGTATGATGATAATACCCCTTTGGGACTTCAAAATGGCATCACCTTTCCTCCTTGTCAAACTCTAAATTAGGGTTCCCAAAGTCTCTTTTTATAGGCAAATTGGAATGTGGTTTTGAACACACAAATTGTGTAAAACCACTTATCTCATTGTTTTTTACCTCAAGACAGCCTTATATCACTTTGGAGAAAACTAACAAGTTGTATCCTCACATCTTGACTATATCCACCAAAATTTGGCATTAGTTGGACAGCTACAAATCTAGATATTGATAAAATACAGAACACCACTTTTGACTTTGTGCAGATTTGATTCCCTGGATAGATCAGTTTGGATGGGAATCGTAGAGGCCGAATGGGGATTGAGTTCCTTCATATGAAATTTATCCAATTAAATTATGGACCAGAATATAAAATTTCATACCATTGGGATGCAAATATTTTTCTTATCATGCAAAACAATGGACATGTGTTAATGGGATTCCATGGAGTTTGGCCCATTTTCCTTCTACATCATTGCGGGCTCTCCGAATCACCTCCAACTTCAATGAAATCAACAAAACAATTTCAATTTAACTTTTTATTAGTGAAAATAGAAAAATTATTTAATCAATCATGAAGTTCAATTTGTTATTATAATTATAATTTTCAATACAAAACCAATTTAACACATTGGTATATGGGTGAAATAAAATAAAGAATCATGGTATGATCAAGATCTCAATGTGGAAATCCTATCCAAAGTAATAAAAAATATAAACAAATAAAATTACTACGGGGTCCTCTGGATTCTGTTATAGTCAAATACTAGCTCCATCATTCTCTACTCAAATATCCACCATAGGTCCCTTTCCATTCAACATATCCATTATGAAATCTACAAGAACACTGAAATTCATGAGTTGGTTATGAGTACATGACTTAGTAAGAACCACCAATGCTTCATTAACCCAATTTAATCAAGTATAATAATTTAATGACATAATAATAATAAATTCAAAAATGGAGTTAATGTACAATATAGAATAGAGTGATCATGCACAAACCAAGTTTCCACATACCCCTGAATGTACTTTCTTCAGCTCTATGTTGGAAGGTTAATAATGGTGTGTCATAAAAATCAAGGATCAAACAGTGATTGAAATCCATATTTAGAAAATCGCAAAGAATCATGTCATTTCAGGCCCTAATAATTTCTCATCTCAACTCTTAGAATGAGTTAATCCCCAAGACCATCACAACCCATCAATACCTAAGCTCAGGCTCCCGAGCCATCATGGACCTTGGTTTTGGCCTCAAGGCCATTGTGAACTTAACATGCTGCATTGGGTCAAGTCTCAATGCCATAATACCCTATAACATGTGCTCAGGTCTGTCATCATCATCATCATATCAATCTGTGCACCCCCCCTCTAAGATATGCACATCGCACAAAATACCACCAGTCTAAAATACCAATCAAATTTCGCCATGGAAATGGAAACACACTTCATAGGGTATGCATAAAAGGCATGAATAATATAAAATCATGAGAAATAAAGTACCAACGTTCAAAAAATGAAATCACAATCAAACAAGGAGAAAATCTACACTAATATCACTAATGGAATTAGATATCATAAGGGGTCTGAGAAGATACATACACACAAACATGTGATCAAAATCATGCACAATATCAAATATTACCACACATAAATCTGAATATGGAAACATGTTTAAATGAGATTTAAAGAGGTATGGAACTTCATACCAAAAGTTTCTTATTTCTGCATCAAGGTCCATCAGAGGTGACAATATTCAAGTTACATTTTCTTGACAACCAGAAACAATGATCTCCAAGGTTCCTGGAACGAGTCTAATAAAACATGTCACATGTTCTATAATAGTTTTAGGTTAAAAAATTCCAATAACTAAAGCTAAAAATTTCCCAAAGTCGGATGATGGAAGAACTCCAAGCTCCACTGGAAGAGCTTCTTGAAGGGACGCTCTATAGTGCAAGGCTTAAGGCTACAAAGTAGAGGTGTACTACCACCAAATTCCACGGAATAGAGAAAATAAATATAGTATGGAAGGGTAATATATGGTGTAAGGAGAAGGAATTCAACATAAAACCACCATGTAGTGAACCCCCACCGTGCAAAGTGGAACACTATAGTGTAGAGGTCAACCACCATGATAAAGAGGTACACCATAAGTTATTCACCAGATTAAAGTGCTTATAGATATGTAATATAATGACTCTAAACATTGGACCACAATGCAATTGTGTGGGGTACTATGTCATGAAGGTAACTCTATAGCCCTTAGGAGCTCTAGATCCATCATAATTAAGGGGAATATTTTGTTCTTTTAGTGACAGACTGAGGATCCTTATGCATGGAAAACCACTATAAACAGTCATTGAATAATCCACTTTCAAATATTTAAACGTCATCCATGAATAAATTCTATAACAAACCCTTTAAAGATACAAATATTTAAGACATAATACCTAGACAAATGTTTATAGCTAACATGGATAAGGTGTCTTGTGGTATAGATTAGACTACTATGATGTTGCTTCCTCAACAAACCCTTCATGGTGAAGACCACATCATATCACTATCCACCATAAAATCCATAGTAAACCCATTCAACATGGCATGGTAAGCTCTTGTGATGGTATATAAACTTAGGCTATGATGTGTTTCCTTATGTTTTGGCAGTAGACTTTTCCAATACACAATTAACCATCCAAAATCATTACAAATCCCTGAAGATTTATCCCAAGCTTGTATCCAACTCAATATAGGGAGAATATAAGGATTTTATTAAATAAATAAAATTTTAGGGATTTACATCATTCCACAAGCTTGAAGTTTTTATGATTGTCACACCCCAATTAAGGTGGTTTCGCTGTGAAGATTATATTTCCAAAAATTTTATAGAATTTGAATTCCTCCTAGATTTTATGGGATCTAGTATAACTTTGGAAAAATTAAGGGAAGTTTAATGAGAATTTTAAAGACAAAATTAATGGTTTTAATATGTAAAATTCAAGGAGAATAATTTATTAGTATGAACCCATTAATATTGAGAATATCAAGGACTAAATGATAGTAGTGTTTTCCAAAAAAAAGAATGAATTGATATATTTGGACATTAGAGAGAGAAGCTACTATTTTGATGAATTATTCTAAACAACAAAAAAGTCACAAAATATTTTTAACTCTCCTTCTAAGTAGTAAGTGGATAAGAAGAAATAAGGTGTTACCTCATGATTGATAGTGTGTCTTTCCCAAACCCTATAATCATCCATAGTGAGTAGAGATATCCCTTTTTTTTCATCGACACAATGTTAGTATATGCTCTTTGGAGTATCCCTTAGTGCTGAACCAAGTGAAATATTAGTGCCAATGCATTTATTTTATCTATTTATATATTATCTATGCGTGAGATTGCAATATTTGAAGTGTTTTTTCAAATTAGGGAACAAGATCCAAGAAGATATGAAAAAAAAACTTAATTTTATAATTCACCCCCTTTATGGTCCATTTAGGTATGTAGTTGAAACAACTGGTATCATAGAAATAAAGTTCAAGTATGTGAACCTATAAATATATATTTGTTAGTTATGAAGAATATAGTCATTGAAAAAGGGGTTCATATGTTTGAAATGTTCAATTATCATATTTAAAAGAACCATATCAAATCATACTTATGGTCTCTCAAACTTGATGTCTATTTTCCTATAATTATTAGAATAAAATTCTGTGATGTTGTGAAGTTATCAATGACTAAATATAATAGTAAATTATTAAATGTTGATGAAAAGGAACAAATTTCCATAACCATATTATTTTCAAATAAAATTTATATTAAATTAATGAGTAGTAAAACAATGAAAACAATTTTATATTAGCTTTTCAAAATCTATGAAATAGATAGAAAGATAAAGGAGGTAAAGTTATAAGTGTTGTAAAACAAATTTAATGATTTGAAGATGATCCCAAATGAAACCATTGATATTTTATTTAACAATATCATTTATTTCATAAAATATATACATGATTTGAATAATGGAATATAAGATGTTGAAATTATGAAAATAATTATCAAGAGACTTTCACTGTTGTATAATATAAGGGTTTCAAATACTGAGGAAGGAAATATTGAAAAAATTTCTCTTCAATATTTTCACAATAAGATTATTGAATATTAAATTCATGTAAATATGGAGAGAATATAAATTCAACCATAAAATGAGGTCGCATTTAAATCCATGGAGAACCTCTTCATACATGATATTGTAAACAAATAAGTAGATATAAATGATGAATTTTTGTTATTAGAAGTAAGAAAATTCAACCAAGTAAAAGGGTGGAATGAAGGTAAGATACTATTAGATAAAATTAATTAACGAAAATCTGGAAATATTGAAACAATAATTTCCTGGAAGTCTGATGAAGATTTTAAAGATATATTTACACTAAATTCAGGTAAAAAATTAACCTAGAAAAGAAACATGAAATCTGTAAATTCATATGGGAGAAGTTTGGAATGAAAATGTTTAGTTAGAAAAGAGGATGTTAAAGAAGTGGTATGTTTTGAAAATTGAGAAGTTTATTTTTTTAGATATATAGTATATAATGATGATTTGTTTTGAGAAAAAAAAAATTTAAAATCGAAGACAAAGATCAACCAGAATTATTTTTCAACTTGAAAGATATAATTGAAGGAGCACTCAATGTGTTAGATGATAAACACAAAAAGAATAAAAAAAATAGTGGTATATTAAAGGAATAATATGAATATGTCAAGGAATATGAATCCAAAATCATGTGTCTAGAGAATCCAGTTGAAGAATATGGGGAGGCTCAAAATAAATCGAGATACGTTGTGAATTTTAAGGTAATGTTCAATAAATGAAAAAAGGTGATTGGTGAGTTTAATTTTTAGTTAATGGAGATAAATAAAATGGATGAATAATTAGAATAATAGGTTTTACCCTTCAAAATATACTCAAAGATGAACCAAATTATTTTATGTAAATTATAAATTTTGGTTTATAAGGTTCTCAGATAAGGAATTGATAGAGAGTGCAGGATAAAATACAAGAACTATTGAGATAATCATAAGTGAACTAAATCACATGTATATGAAAAAACTAGAGTTTATTATGAGGGAGATATATAAAAAATTATAGGAGTTCCTATGAAATACAAGGGAGAAAATGGTGATAAATCTAAAAAATAAAAAACTCACTAAAAACGAATAGGATACTCTTAGGTGGGAAGTATCTAGAGGGAGAACTAAATGATTTTCTCCTAATGAAGTGTTAACTTTCTAGCTATATCAGTTATACAATGTCTTATTGAAAAGAGGTGGGAAGACAATTGAGAGGATAATAATTCAGGGTCAACAAAGGATGATGAGAACATATCCTTTATCACATTAAATGAATAATTTTTATAGATATTTTTATCATTTCTCTAAATTTTTTCACAAGTCTTTGAATTATAGGGAGAAGTCGAATCAACATTATTCCAATGAAAATCAATGGAAAATTGATGAATTTAAATTGAATGTGATTCCTTTAGATACAAATTTATACTTATTATAGGAAGAAGAGTAAGACCTCACTACCTATGCTTATGTAAGTGAGGATACACTAAACAATGCATCCACCATACTAGGAAGATATTAGAAGAAAAAGTCTTAGAATTATAAGATAATCTTGGATGAAATTTCACTCAAAGTAACAAAGTATAATATCACTTGCATGATTGATAGTGGTTGTTATTACCAAATATCTAGAAGTATGAAAATCATAAAAAATGTGATTGGATGAGTTAATGACATGATTTTTTTGGGAATTAATGAGCATTAAAAATAAAATTAATTGGAAATAAAAGGCTTGTTGAAAATGAAATGAAGAATACATAAGTTTTCTATATGGATGGTCTATGGAATAATATTTTGACCGTGAATAAATTTTTGGAACTAATGGATTTTGGTCACATTCAATTGTAATATATTCATTATCAAAGGTTTTTTTAAAATTTACTAGTGAAGGGTAGGATATCAGAAAGAAACTTATATCAACTAAATCGCAAGGAGAAAAATTATCTCTATATAGTGGAAGAATAAAACTGCCTTTAGAATCGAAGGGTTCGACTTATCCATCAATAAAGTATGGGAAATGTATCAAAATTTAAGGACATAGTTGACATTAAATATCTTTTAAGTGATCAGTAGAATACTTTTGATGCATGTGTATGAGGGAAAATGTTGATAAATACCTATCGGTTAAAGAATAAAAGAGCTTCAAACCCACTGGACCTAATTTATTCTTATAAGTGTGATCCCATGATGATTCCTAAAGTATTTGGTGAGTGATAATTTATTTTATTTATTTATTATTATATTATATTGTTTTATATTAGGATACAATAGAAAAAACTTAGGTAATTGAATGTATTAAAAAGTTTTGAATGAGATATAAAAATGAAACTAGAAAAATGATTAAAATTTTGTGATCAAATAATAGTACAGAGTATACCTCCATTGAGGTGAAAATTTATTCAGAAAAATAGCATAAAAAATAATGTCTCATTGGTGATAATATAACAAAAAATAGTTTTTTTTTTGAAATATGGAACTAGATGGTGAAAAACATGGGAAACATGTTTCTTATCAAGGGAAACATCTCTTGAAACTATTTTAAGAAATAAGTAAAAGTGGCGATTCACACACATAATTGAGCTTCATTAAACCCCAAAGAAAAGATGGAACTATATGAAATATGGTATGTAAGGAATAAACAAATAAGAAACTTTAAATTTTTTTGTTGTAAGTTATACATTCAAAATAATAAAAGAAATCAAGGTAAATATGAATGTGCTATACATGAAGGGATCTTCTTAGGTTACTCATTCATGATTATGGTCTAAAAATGATTTTAAAATAAATTGAAAAATATTATAGAATTTAATGATGTTAAATTCATTGAACAAATGGATAGAAATTTCAACATCCTTAATCTCATGGTACACGCATTTTTACGTTTTTCTCACATTAAGGGTCAAATTAAATATGTTGAGTCCTTTTAGGGGTGTTTAGAGAAGGAAATATCTATAAGACTATGAATTTTGGCCACCAGAGTGGTCCAAACTATGAATGAGGTTTCATGACACAAATATATTTTGGGTAGAAGGAATGAATAAGTAATTATGGATGTAAAATATATTCATAATTTAAAACATAAATTCATGAAATGAACATTCTTTGTGATTTTAAATTGAGGTAGTGTACTTTTTGGTGCACCTGTTTTCCCAAGAATTCTTATTGTGATTCCTTAATTCATGCCACAAATATACCATATTCTAGCTGATTTACTAACGAAAAGAACTTCTCTTTATCATTAACCTCTCTTCATTTTTATCTAAACTATAGGATATCTGAAGAAATTTTTGGGATCTCATCTCCCTTTCCAGCACTTCTCTCTAATTACTGAGATCCCTTTTGATCATACACATTAAATCCAGTAAGTTATTCTTTAATAATGATCAATTCTATCATCTTCTACTTGATCAAATTCAATTACAACTCTGATGTCTTTTTTGGATACAATGGTTTTCTCTTGATTTAAGGAGGTTTTTTATGATTTTTGATAGAATCAAAATCCAAATTAAGTATTTGGATTCTGTGAAATTCTTGGACCAAGACCATTGTCCATAGTGGATCTTCTTTGGTATGTTTTTATTTTCCTAAATTTTGTTATTGTGGTTAGTCTTGTAAATAAATCCTAGAGTTTTAAAAGTTCTAAAATAGGAATAGTTATAAAATAAAATGGTTTATTATGACTTGTATGGTGATAATTTCATTGATCATTATTATTGAACCTGAGGTAGGAATCCATTAATTTTTTTGTATTTCTTATACTAATTATTAACATAATTATTAGAATGAATGTGTAACCCTAAGAAAATTATTTCCATTGCTCAATCTCATGAGGTGTTCATGTGTATCCATGACTTGTTATTTTATTGATTGCATATGGACTATTTGATGATAATACTACTTTAGATGATTTGATTTTTGATATGTCATTTTTATCTTGTTTTGTAGGTGTTGTTCATCTATCTTCTGTAGTTGAGAATATTGGTTGATCCTAGTAAACTATTCCCCTGAGAGGGATATTATAGGAATGGAGTAAACATTAAATGAACTATCCATTGAATAAGATATGTTTCCACTATGTTTGACACTATCCCTTGGTCAAGGGGGATGTGTCAGATGTGTGACCGATGTACCTTATTATATTGATCTAAAGGAGTTAGATCTTGTCTCTAATGACCCGACATATGTTTTGGACTTGTGTGATATATTATTCTGATATTTTTACCACGTTTACTTTCATTTAATTTAATTGTATATGTTTTTCAATTATGTGAAGAGACGTTGGTGGTGTATAAACGAGGATTGTACTCACACCCTACTTGAGCGTTTGGACTTAATTTTAGAATTCAAACATAGGGATCTAGTGATGGGAAAGGTCTCTATGGTGGATGTTTGAGCAGGTAGGCGGGAGGAAGCAGATGTTTTTGGAAGGATTTTTCACAGGATGTATGTCATTGTTTCTTTTATTTTTATAGATTACCATAAATTAGATCCTTTTGGGGGTTTGTATTTGGCTTGACATACTACTATTATATGGGTTATATTTGTATATGTTGCTAATATGATGGTTATTATTTATTTCTTATTTATTGATTATTTTTATCTCCCTTTTTATATAAACTGATGCTCACATGGTACTGAGGAAATATTATCCAAATCCATTCAATATGTCCTCACTGCTATTCGAAAACCTCTTTCATATGGGTAGGTTCATATTTGGATATGTGGAACCCCCAACTTAGACCCTATGGTTTGGGATAGGCTGTTATAAAATGGTATCATAAGAACCAGGTTAAGTAAATTTTTTCTCCTATTTTCCCTGATTTGAAATAGGGTAGACATGAGATAAGATGATTGAGACTTGGGTAGGAGAAATATGTTAGTTCCTAGCTAGTATTGTTTAGTGGACTTCCAAGTTTCATTAAATGGGAATTTAAGGTTTTGTTGATTGGTTTTATTGTAGATTAAATTCACTCTGGGTAATGCCCATAATATTTATATGTTGATTTATGAGATTTTTTGTGCATTCATGCATCATTCTAGACACATAGGTTCACATTCCATATACACCAATTAGTTTCATTAGATAGATCCTAAATAATTAAATTCCAATTTAAATTATGATATCTTTTTTTTGGTGAATTTTTTGTTATATTATTTTATTTTAGCCTTTTTTATTCTATGATTTAGTGTATATTTATGGATATGAATAAAATTCAGGTATTGGAGTCTTGAATTGAGTTTTGGGTAATTCTTAATGGGTGATTTTTTGTTTTTGCAGTTATCCTATTAAGTTGAACTTTGTTGTAAACCCTTTTTTGTGACTATAAATTTCCAATAGTTTTCTTTATCAAGTACTTTTGTTAATATGTTGTATTTATTTAATGTTTGATATCAAATTTTAGAGAATTTATCCCCATATACGCTTTGTGTATCCAATTTTTACCAGTTTTGACCAAAAGAAGACAACCAAGAATGTCCTCTTAACTATTATAGTAGATTGAAAAATTAAACTGGCCTAACCATGACTCTTTTAAATGGCACCTTTTCAGGGTAGAGGAAACCAAAGGTGTAGGCTGATGATGGTGAAATTTGTGTGTGAATTTCAACTATTGTATCCCCATCCTTCTAGGAAACCTGAGGCCTACAAGATGTTGAGAATTGGATATGATTCATAGAGAGGATCCTTAACCTGGTAGAGACACCAGATGATCGAATGTTTAAGCTTGATGACTTTATAGTTTAGGGCGTAGCTGGATGATAGTGGGATTTCATGATGTAGGCTTGTATAAGGGGAAGGCATGACATGGGGGAACTTCATGAAACTATTATTTGAAGAGTTTTATTTAGAGGTACTAAGGTTTTACCATGCTCAAGAGTTCATGGAGATCCACTATAGTTAATGAGAGTGTCTAGCTAGTTGACATGAGTCAAAAAGTTGATCTAATTATAACTATTTATATTGGGAAACAAGGAAAAAATCAATAAATTTAGAGATTATTCTTCATCTAGAGTTGAGATAACAAGATAATAACTTTGATCTGATGACCTATGTTACAATAATTCATAAATCACTAACAATTGGGAATGGATTTTAGAAAGAAATCATCTCACATATTCTTCTCGATATCATTGGATTAAAATGTACCTTCTCTAGTATAGTCTCAGCTGTCTATTATGGGAACTAGAAGAGGAATTTAGAGGATATATTCCTGAGTGATGTTCAATAGACGGAGTTTGACAAAGGATCCTTAACTTTCCCATGGAGAAATAAATCTATGTGATATAACTATCAGAGGAAGGGAAAATTTCTCGAGGACTATACCTTTTATCACAAAACGTGTCACCAATGTTGAAATATAGGACATCTAAAGTGGGTTTGTGATAGAGATTCGAGGGTGTTCTCAACTATGTTAGGGAAAAAACCTCATCAGTAGGTGTATACCACAAAAGGGTTATTAAACCTGGTGACTAATGACCTTATGTGGTGTCATGAAGTGGTGGATGGTAGGGATTATGTAGTTGACTAGGTTTCAAAATATGATAGAGAGGGACCTTCCCAAATTTAAGTTATGATCTTGATTTTTTATTCTTAATCCGTTATTTTTTTTAACTCAATAGTATCTTATTCATTCGTATATTCTTAAGTGTTTTATTGTTTATAGTTACAAGTTAAATAATCCCTTGAGTTTTATCTATCGATACAACCCTTTGAAATAAAGTAGACCATCTTTATATTTTTCGTGGATTTCTAAGTGTGGTTTCTAGCTATGAGCTTATTTGGAGCTTCAAAATTTTGGAGATGATAGGTTTCGATATGATCCTTGGAATGGAATGGCCTCCTAGTTTTCAGGTGAACATCCATTTCTATCAAAGATGATTGACCATTTCATCACCTAAGTGGGAAATATTTTTGTAGAATAGTTAATGAGATGTCAATGAAATGAAAATAGCATCAAATAATCATGTGAAATAAAAATTTTCAGTATAGGTGGTTGTAATGATCCTTACAGTGGATTAGAAAATATATCCCTCACATTTTATAGTAGTGGTGTACATATAATGAGATGTATTTATCAAGGATTTATCAGGGTTTCCTACACACATGAGAGTTCAATTTGAGATTGATCTTGTACATAATGTTTACCCAATACCGATTTGACCATATCACACAGAACAATCCAAGTTGAAAGAGCTTAATGTGTATCTGGATGATCTAGAACCTAAGGGATTCATCATACTAAGTAATTATCCTTAGGGTGACCCAATGTTGTTCACTAAGAGGGCATAAAATAGTATTTGGATTCATGTAGACCCCCAAAAGTTGAATCAGATCATTATGAAGAATAGGTATCCATTTCCAAGAATATAGGACTTGTTTGATCACTTGAAAGAATCCTAATGGTTCTATAAGATTTATATTCATTCTAAATACCATAAAATTTGTGTCCGAGAGGAATAAATCCCAAATACAACATTTATGAGAAGGTATGGGTTATATGAGTATCTTGTTATTCATTTTGGGGTGATGAATGCTTCGACGGTGTTCATGGATCTCTTGAAAAATATTTTTCACCCAAACATGGATTTCTTTATCATTGTGTTCGTTAATAACATCCATATATATTTCAATATGTTTTAATCACATGTTAGACACATGGATATCATGTTGTGTACTATTTGAGAACATCATATTTACACCAAGTACTTGAAGCATCACTTTTGAATAATGGAGGTTCACTTTCCTGGGAACATGGTGTCATAAGATGGGATATTAGTTGATACAGAAAAGGGTGATGCTATTATTTCTTTGGAATAAATGAGGAATGTGTTTTATATTTGTAGTTTTATCATATTTTATTGGTACTACAAGATATTCATTAAAAAATTGTCTCTCCTAGTAGCACCCATGACCATGCACACTAATAAGGGGGTCAAGTTCAAATGGATAGATGAGTGTGAGGAAGTTTTATTAAAGCTAAAGAGAAGGTTGACATTGGATTCGATCCTTACCCTTACTAAGCTTGGAGTTGGATATTTTCTGTATCATGAAATGTATGGAATTATCATAGAAGATTTTATGATGTAGGGTGATATGGTATTTTCTCATAGGTCTCATTTGCGACGGCCACATAAAAAAACTACCCTACTAATGACTTGGAGTTAGATTCTATTTTCCATGCACTGAAAAGAGTGCTTCACTACCTCTTTGGTGAGATATTTTTTTTTGTGTACACAAACCAAAATATTCTACAAAATATGTTCTCCAAAAATTACTTGAATTTTGACATAGGCATTGGGTAGAGTACTTGCAGATGTTTGAGTTTGAGATGGAGTATGCTCTCAAAAAAGGAAATGTGGTTGTAGATGAACTGAGTAGAAAAACATAGGAGGTGGGAGAACATAAATCATAATATTGATATAATATCATGTCTTTGTTGGAAGACTGGAAGGTGGGTGTATTTGAGTATTGAGGGTAAATTTTTTTGCACCCTTAGTGATTATTTTCTATTGGGTATAATGAGTGAAGACTAGTAAGGATCTCAATGTAGAGTCTATCAAGATGCATGAGATGTTAGAGGAATGTGGATTTATATTATGTTGGGTTTTAGATAGAAATGGATTTAATCCAATTCATGGTAGTGTGGTGATTCCATTTTTCATGATAGATGAGATTAAGAAATCCTATCACACTTAAAAGTGGGATGTTCACCCGAGGTTGAAGAAGATGTATCAAGAAGTAAAGTTTTAGTTCAAGTGTCTTGACATGAAGAGAGCCATTTACGTATTTGTTCCTTATTGTATGACATAAAAAAACAAGGCTAAGAAAAAATGACCGTGAATGTTTCTACATCAACTTCTATTTCATGTGTGCAGGTGGGATGAAGTGATGAAAGAATTTGTGATAGGGTTTCCTAGTAATCCAAGAGGTTGAGACACCATTTGGGTGGTTATGGATTGGTTGAATAAGGTATCTCACATTATATTATTCTAGGAGACGAACTCAGTAGATGAGCTAGAAAATCACTATATTCAAGATATCATGTGTCTCTATATAGTTTCTTTAATAATAGTATCTAACAAAGATACCTTATACACATTGTAGTTCTAAATTTTTTTACTAAAGGTGATGGGTACCTAGTGGAAGATGAGTACGAACTTTAATCCTCATACCAATAGGTAGTTAGAAAGGATGATATAAAGCTTATAAGATATGATTCCATCACACATTTTGAAATTCATAGGTGCTTCATATGATCACTATGATTTGATATAGTTCTCGTACAATAACATCTTTTTGTCCTTGATTAAGATGGCTCTGTTTAAGGATTTTTATGGAATACCTTGTCTTTCACCTCTATACTATTATGAGGTAGTTACATCATCTGTTATTTGAATGATTGTGGTATATAATAACTCATATTATGTGTAATTAATTATTAAAGTCTTGTTTATATATTAAAACATATTGAATTAGATGACCCTTAGAGTTTATTATAGGTGAAAATGTTTTCTTGAGGGTGTCCCCTCGGTTGGTGTGTAAAAATTTAAGGAAGAAAGGTTTTTTGGTGCTATTATATATTGGAATGTTCAAGATCACTGAACACATTAGGATGTTGGACTATCATTTGGATCCCCCATGGTATAATGGTTTGTTCAATGTATTCTATGTGCCAAAACATTAGAAGTATGAGTTTAATCATGTGCATGTGATCGACTATGAGGATGTTTAGCTAACACAAAATGCATATTTTATAGAGTGAACTATTTAGATAGTGGACCAAAGTTAAAAGGTGATGTGAGGAAATATCATTACTCTTGTTTATGTATTATGGAAGTGTTATTGTTTCCATGAAGAATTATTGGAGTAGGAGGTATATATTTAGGTGTAGTTTCTTGAATTTTCAAACAGAACTATTGATAAACTTCTCTAGGATGAAAATTCATTAGAGGGAGAGATTTATAACATACCTAATCTCAAGGTACAATTATTTTAAGTTTTTTTTACTTCTTAAGGGTGAAATTACATGATTTGGGGCTTGTTGGGGGAGTTCAAAAAAGGAAATGACTATAAGTTTAGAAATGTTTTCTATTGTAGCGGTTAACACCATGAATTTATATTCATGACAGAAATTTATTTAGGGTAGAATAATGCATATGAAAATTCAGAAAATGAAATAGATTCATGAAATAAAATTTAAATTCATGACATGAATGAGATCTACGATTGTAAACTAAGGTTTCATGGTTTTAAATATATTGTTTTTCTAGATAATTCACAATAAGAATCATTAATTTACTCTATTAATTTAGTCAATTAGAGATGATTTAATACCCCAATTCTATTATATTTCTCATTTACCTCTCATAACACTTCTCTAGCCCTTTCTCTCTCTATAATATTTTTTTGGCTCTCATCTTCCTTTTCAACTCCTCTCTTGGATTCCCAAACACCAGTTTGATCTCGAATATCCAATAGGGTAAGTTATGCTTTGATCATGATCAATTTTCTCCTTTTCAATTTGATAAAAATAAATTAGACCTTCAATATATTGGTTGTGTTTAAAGGGGTTTTCTTGATATAATGATTGTTTTTATGATCTTTCATAGAACTAAAATCCATATTCAATGATTTTTATTCTACACAAAGCCTAGACCAAGATAGTTATTAGCATCAGATATTCACTGGTAAGTTGATCTTGTACCAACCTATTTGTGTGTGGTTTCTATTATACCTCAATCCTAGAGTTCTAATCATGTCAAAACTGAAATAGTTCTAGGATCTACTGGTGAATTTGTATGTGGACAATGACCCTTTCTATAATCATCATTGTTTCACCTGGGGTAAGAATCTCACTAACTTTCATGCATGTTTATACAGATTATTGGATTGATTTTGTTGTGAGTGTATAACCCTAAACAAACTATTTTTAATTCTTCATCACATGATGTTTTCATGTGTATTCTTGACCTGTGATTTTCTCTTTACTATGGGTTTTCTGATGATGATGATAATACTTGAATTTATGTGATATTTGATTTTTAACTTACATATTTTTTCTATGTGTTATTCTTCTTTCTTCTACCGATTAACATGTAAGTCTATCCTAGTGAACTATTCTCCTGAGAGGGTTGTGTTATGTGTGTTTTTAGCATGAATTGTAATGTCTATTTAATAAGGTAAGTGTCATCCATGTTTGGTACAATCCCTTGCTTGATTGGTGTGGGGGGAGGGGGATGTGTCATGTGGAAAATCTATGTACCTTTAAAGATGAATCCAAAGAAGGTAGATCTAATATATGAGAACTTGAAATATGTTTTGGAATTTGTGTGATATGTTTTTGGCATATTTTAACTATATTTACTTTAATAACATACCCATATATATGTTATGAACTTACGCTGAGGCCTATAGGTAGTGTATTACCGAGTCTTGTACTCACACCCTACTTAGGAATTTCAGTGCACTTGTAGATTTCATGCGTAAGGATATATTGAATGGAAAGGGTCATGTATTGGATGGTTGGATTGGTAGTAGGGATAATTCAGATTATATTGAATAGATTTTAGACCAAATTCTTATACCATGTTTTTTTTATTTTTCCAGCATACTCTACTTTGGATCATTTTTTAAATGTTTTGGGTTTTGTATATGGAATACCATACCACTACTGAATGGGTTATATTTTCATATTATGATACTCTGATGGTTATGGTTTATTTTATATTTATTAATCCCTTCTCCACTTGTTTTATATACATTTATGTTCACCTGACACTGAGGGCATAGTCTCCCCATGCTATTATGCATGACCTCATTACTAGTAGGAAACCTCTTACATATAAGGAGATGTGAATGTGGTCAAGGGTAACCCATAGATTAGAACTGGTGGGTTGGGTCAAGGTTTTATAGAAAATAATATAGAACTCTAGATCTAATAAAATATTGCAATGATGAAGAATAAATCAAAAAAAATTTGGTGGCTGCACATTACAGTTTAGGAAGTGGAATCTAAGGCAGAATCAATGAATGAAAGAAGTTATTGAATAGATTAAAATGTCAACTCAAAGAAAGAATAGATTAGTTATGGTTAATAAATAAATAATATTCTATAAAAAATATACTTCTATATAAACCCAATTAAAGAAAATTATGGAGCACACTGCTTTATTATCTCAAGTGGATCCATCCTCATTTGAAGAAGAAATAAAAGATAAAAAAAGAGTCAAATCCGTGAATGAGGAGCGAAATAAAATAAATAAAAATCATACATGGTAATTATTGAAGAGGATTAGGGATAATAATATCATTGTAATGAAGTGGGTAATGAATAAAAAATATGAATTTCAGGGAAATATTTTCTAAAAACAATAAATTTGGTGTGAAAAGGCTATGCACAGTTAAGGGTATTGAAATGGATAAATTTTATCTCTAGAAAAACATGAATTGATAAGACTCTTTAATTATTTGAAAATTGAAATAAAATTTTGAATTTATCAAATGGATGAAAAAACTGGATTTATGAATGGAATAATCGAGGAGGTATATATAGAAAAATAAAAGGTTTCTCTTTTTGGTGACGATGACTCAGAATTTTATAGGTGTAAAAAGGATTTATATAACTTAAAAAGGTTCTATGAGTTTAAAATTATCTACTATAAAAAAGTCTATAGAATTTGGAATTTGTAGTAGGAGGAATTAATCCAAATCTTAATGTGAAATTAATTAATAAAGATTAGTTTATGGTGATAATTTATGTTGATTTAATCATTTTTGAGGTAAAAATTTGAAATTAGTGGAATAATTCACATGGTTAATGAGATCAATGTTTTAAATTTCAATGATCTAAGAACTTATATACTTTATTGAGAATAAAGTGAATAAAAATTTAGTTTCCTATCCCGAGAACCACTAAACTAGTCCCTCAATTTGATTTAACACATGACCTCATGTGATCCTCATCATATTCCACAAGCTACCAACTAGTAGCAAGGGTATAAAGTTGTACTATGAGGATACTATACCCCCATATCAAAGTTCTAAATAATATAAAAATAAAAAATCAAAATATATATAAGATTATGTATAAATAATAAATCTACTGAACAATCCATGATAGAATAAAATACAATAATGTTCTAAATAACGAGGCCATATATATAACTGACATTTCAAAAGGTTGGTTATGTTACATACATGAATAAAATTAACCAATAAATAGGATCCAACAAAACACTGATCCATACCTCATCCAGCCGCCTAATACCATTTGAGATACCCAACCTAATTAAGAAAAACCCAACATAGGCCTTCACCCAAACTCATGTCTACAACAAACATGTGAGACAAGCTTGGGTACCCAAATAAAGTTGTGACCCTAGAAGGGTGTGAGTAAAATTTAATAGGCCACCACAAATGATGTCTAAAGAAAATTAAAGTTTTAGAATTATTGTATATAGATAAAAATTGGAGTAATAAACATGAAATAATAGAAGTTACAAGCAAGGATAAATAACAACTCATCTAGTACCCACTAACCCTTAGGTTCTAAGGTGACGCCCAGTAAAACCAAAATTGCATTGACCTAAGTCGATCATCTATGCCACAGAACATAAGGTGATACATATACTAAAAATAAAAATTGGATTTTCATTTAACATTTATATTAGGGAAGCATAAATGTTAATATAAACCATTCCTAGAACCTTAGACCCATACAAAAATCATTCCCAAAACTATCGGTATCAATATAGAGCATCATATCAATAATTCTAATCATACATCATTACCATAGTTCCCAGAGCCTCAGATATAATCCCCCCAATATATTTAAACAATAGTACCCAAATCATCAATCTATAACCTTACAACATTAACGCAAAGAGTCAATCCTCAATTCATTCAAAAATATTATAATAGTGTTCGTAGAGAATCATTCGGGAACATAAACCATAGAGCATACTATTAGATCCTAGAGCCCTAGTTCGACACCTAATCTATATAGTTTTCTACATGTTCCTGTAGAATATGTCTGATGCTTAAACCATTCCATCATTTCTAAAATACTAATGTCCAGTATTATGATCTCACAAAATTTAAATAGTAAAAAACAAACCATTTTCAAACCATTATAAATTACTGAGTTCCATCAAGGAATTTAACACTAAAAGAATAGCTGAGATGCACCGGTAAGGGGATCCTCCATAGTGCTAGGGTTACTCATCGCTGCCTTATCACATCAGTCAGTTGTAGCTTCATACTTAGCTCTTGGTGACTTCGGTCATGATCCTCTTGCTGTGGTGACATCGGGGATCTCAATTTTTTCAAATAATCAAGGTGCAGGTTCCTCTTCCAAGGGTTTGTGGGTTCTATGGTGGAGTCATGGGAAGTAGTCATCATTGTGCTTCTGCGGTGTAGAAGGCTCATGAACTTTTATTGACTCAGCTTCTCCATGGTAGCGGGATGTGGTCGTGATCTGGTCTGAGGTGGTCCAAGGGTGCAACCACATGTCAGTTTTGTGCTTTGGTTGGATATGCAGTCTCTTTGAGGGATGGTTGTGATGTGTCTTTCTTGGTTCTTTGTGGTGAAGTTTCTTATAGAATCTAGTTATGGTGGCCATATTTTTGGTGATGGTCTCCGGAACTCTGTTTATTACCTTTTTTTAGTTTTTGGTTGCTGCTCATGTGATGTTTGTTTCTGCTGTTCATGATCCGTTGTACTTTTTCTGCTGGTGGTTTTGTGAGTTCTACTAATTTGGTTTAGACGGTAGTATTTTTGAAAGATTTCCTGGTGAAGGAGTTGGGTTTGGATTTGTTGGAGGTGATGGTGTGGGTGATTTGGTGAAGGAGCGAGTTCTGGTGTTCGTGTGGTCTATTTGGTTTGGGGTGATTGTGGTGAACTGGGACATTGCAGGAGCCCCTGGCAGTTTTTAGAATGTTGTTATGTATCAGTTGGTTTGTTTTTATACAATGTTTCTTTTCCCAAACATTTTTCAAGGATTTATTTAGGCAAGGATTTATAGAAGGTTTCCTTCATCATACATGGCTATTCAGATTCGTTATATTAAGAGGGTATGACACATCCATCGGTACCAAGCCCATGTATTTCTGCACATGATAGCTTGCTGAGTTGTCATGCATGTTGGAGGTGTGCCATATTGATGTTGATGATGGGGAGGGGTTTTTCTACATAGTCTTGTTTTGGAACGATTGTGACCCATTTGATCTTCAAATTGTTTTAATGTCTCTAAGTTGTGGATGTCATGGAAGTAATGCGTGGTTTCACCCTTTTCCTTTAAAAGGGTCTTTATCCAAAAACTAAAAATAAAAATAATATCTTTAACACTAAAACAAGGTCAAAACCCCTTTTCTGTAAAAAATTTAAAAATATCCATCAAATATTATTTTGAAAGGGTTTACCGCACACCTATTTAAGATCATATTAGAAAACCATTTATAAACCCCTTTTTATAAAACCACTTGATGGTCAACACCTATTAAAAAAACAAGATCCATTTCATTTCAAAACATTTCCTCTTGATACCCAACACCAAGTCAAGACACACACACACGATTAAAACCATTTCAAGAGCCTCACAGGCTTTAAAAAAAGACTACACATGAAAAAAACACATTTTATCCTCTTACAAGTCACCAAAAATTTATTAGTAATTTAAAACAATTATATCTTTAACCATTTAATTAATATATCCAATTAACTTAATTGGGTTAAACTTTTAACGCACATAGTTTACAATTCAAAACCCCACTTAATATTTTCAAGGAACGGAACACCCCATGGGAAGCCATATGTCATATCTTATAAATACCAACAAATATGATGAGATCCATTTATGTTCTAAGGTACCTATTTAAAGGAAAAAATTATTAAATTAAACCAAGGAGGAAAACACACCTCACAAATGATTTAAGGTACATAACACATGTAATGACCCATGTTTTTCAAGATTGGGACTTTCAGTACAAATTTTAATTTGTTCTTGAAAATGATTGTAAGGGGTAATATAATAATTTTAACCTATAATATGATATCAGATAATTTTTTTACCACTCTATTTATCCTATAATAATGTGTTTATTTTAGTATTGTAGTTTAGGGGAATTCTGAGCTGTTCGAATTTTTGTGGAATAATTTATTCTTAATATCTAATTAACTAAATATATTTTTACCCAAACACATTAATTTGCCTATATATTTTGAGTATATAATTATATTTATATTCATTTTCATCTGATAAGTACATAATGATGAGTCTTCCTAGGTGATTCATAAAATCATGTGGGGTGCTTTGGTCGCTCCCCCGTTTCTTTTTCTTTTTTCCTTTTCTTGTATTATTTTCCATTTTTATTTTATATTTTCAATTGAATTATAATGAATTACCCTATAAGATTACTTCACCATGAACAAGAGTGGATTGGGATAGAGAGAGATATAAATAAGTATAGGGGAAGGGAGGTTCCTCCATGGAGCTCGAGAGGGGCCATATCATCATGTGATAGCCGCAGATCTTTAAAATGGGTGAAGAGTTGGAAGATTCTACCCAAACATTGGATATTTTAATTTATTTCAATAAATATACTTATATTTAAAATTATATAGTTTATATCTATATTATCACTTCTTAGGACCTCTATAGGAATGATCTATTTCATTTGGTGAAAAAATATGGTTTTAGGCCGATTTGAGTGGTATCTCATTCAGAAATTCTAATCACACGATCTGTAGTTCAAGAAAACACACCATGTGTTCTTCCCATTCAAAGAAGATGATATTTTTAGTAGTAAGAAATGTGTATAGGGTATACACACTATGTACATATACTTAGTCATGTGTACGAGTACATGTTCATACAACCCGTGTGAGTGAACATGGTCGTGAAGGGTACAAGATCAGACCCCATGTGGGCCACACACCATGTAGAAGTATAGGGCCAAAAGAATACATGTAAATTCCATTTGAGGTATATGGGAAGGTATCTTTTTTAGGGTAAAAATAGTGTACATTGATTTTATACTCCATTAAGAGCTATATTACATTTCCATGTGGTGCTTCAAGGGTACACACATTGTACTAGTGTGTATAAGTCATGTACTCCTCCACTACTAACATTTTTAGGATTTTCATATCTTTATGACCCATAGTCTAAATTGGACACATGATTAATCTATTTTGAGTATATTTTCACATATATCATGATGGTGAATACCTTGAGGTTAATTGAGGACTCATAAGATGTCTTTCAAGCTTTTTAATAAACCAAGAGGTTCATCCTTCGGTTATCAAATCTAGTTATCTCCTCAGAGTGAGAACTTTAATATAATGTGGGACATGAGACATCTCTCAAGACTGATGTTCAAATAATCTTAATTTATTCAAATTGGATGTCTTATCTTTTTTATATATAGTATCTCGTGTAGGAAACATCTCCCTTGATATCATTACCAAGGTTCCCCTATGGGACACCTTCACTTACATGCTAACCTAGAGAATCCCTTGAAGGATCCCTATACTTGTTTAATAATTCTAAAGATTCCATATAGGATGCCTCTATATATATATACCATTTATGAGTGTCCCATATAGGACACCTCTTACTATTTGGTGACTAGTATAATCCCAAGAGGGATCCCCACGCTTATATGTACACCTCAAGGATCCCATGTAGGATGCCTCTGCTAACTCTTACTCTTTTTGAGGATCCCAAGAAGGATTCCTCTTCTTATTTTTACCCCTCTATAGGATACCAAGTAGGATAAATCTCTAGTGTTATGACTTATGAAACCCAGTGGTTTCCTCAATGTTTGATCGACCTTGAGTTAGTCTGATGTGGGTTTGGATAAAGGTGGTAGTGGGAATCACATTATAAACCATACAAAAACAGGTAATATTTAAGGGATATGATAATAGAGGAGGGTATACGCATTAGACCAACCTCAATATTTATTTATTCATTCAATTTATTTTATTTGATGCATCCATGATTGATAGCGGTGCTTCCTGGTATTTTGGCTAATGATCCTAACATAATGTAATACATGGAAAAGATTCCCATAAGTATTTCCTGGGATCCCACTTCAGATCCCTCTGATTGATGTATTAGGATTATTAGACATACATTTTGGGGACCATATATTATTCATATAGAATTGTCTGTATAGAATGACATGACATTGATGAGGGGAATTTTGCTATCAAATTTACAATTTCTGGTGGTATTATGCGATTTATTATGTATTCTATGGATAGGATCTATGGACTCAAGGAGGGAACCATAGTCAATTTCTTTGGGACCTGGCCCTAGTAGGTCCATATTATACAGAGTTTTCTATAGATTCTCTTGAGGGACTCCAGGAGGATTCCTTGGTCAATGGCCCTCAGTCTTGGCCCATGTAGGCCTATATTATATTGAGTATTCTATAGATGGAATCCATGTAATCTAATAGGATGCCTCAACCAATGGACCTGGGTCTTGGACCTCATAGGTCTATTAAATTATACACACTTATTAGGTCTTAGTTGATTCAGTTCCATATTTACCGTATTTTCTATCAATATTTGGAATACTTCCTTATAGTGATTGGAGGAGAGTACGGGTAATCCTAGGGCTAGGAAAAGTATTCCCATTTAGTTATATAGATTGATCAGAGATATTTCTATCTCTCATTGAAGAAAGTATTGTAGATTGGGATTAAATAATTATAGATTAACATAATTATACACAACTTGAGTGGTACGACATCCATCTCAATTCCCATTTACCTTACTTTTATACATACATACATACATACATACATACATACATACATACATACATACATACATACATACATACATACATACATATGTACATACATACATACATACATATATACATACCTGCATACATACATACATACATACATACATACATACATACATACATACATACATACATACATACATACATACATACATACATACATACATACATACATACATACATACATACATACATACATACATACATACATACATACATACATACATACATACATACATACATACATACATACATACATACATACATACATACATACATACATACATACATACACACGTGATGGCAAATTGCCCAGTTGATTGGGATCATGGACCTAGGGATTGACTACTGTTTAAATTTATTTATTTTATTTATCATATCTAATTATATCTCGGTTAGGCTGAAAATATTTCATGAGCATGAAATTATGATAGAAGATTTATAGTTTCATCATTGGGATGGCATAGTGAGATTATTTATCACCCTTGTACGTGAACCTTAGTGTGTGTTCAAACTGTATGTCTAGTTTTTAGGTTATGAACAGATGCATGATGTATAGGGATAAGGCCTAGGGTTTCATGATCAAGCAGAATTGCTTATGTAGGTTATGTTGACTGGGTTAGAGTAGCTTGATAGTGTCCTATAGATCATGTATGTGCTCAGGCTCAGAATTAGTAGGAGAACCCTATAATTTTATTATTTCATTTCATTTATGTACTATTCCATGTATTGTCATCCCAGTGGGTGACTAGTATTTTATGTATGGTATGTTCAATTAGGATTTTATAGCATTTCATTTATTGGAACAACAGACTTCTATTTTAGTTTATCTATTAATTCTAATTTTATTTTATTTACTTCCATGCGAGATATTTAGTTACTTCCACTACATCCTTACTTTGATATGAGGGTATATTCTACCCAAAACCACACCCTATGCCCTTTCTATTAGTTGAAATCCTCTAGAATATAGGGATATGCACATGAGTTCTTATAGTGAACTAGCTCAGAGAAATAGTTTAATGGAACATGGTTTGGGTTGTTTAAAATTGGTATAAGAGTTGTTCATTTCCTGTTGATTTAATTTTTGGGATATGGTGGATATGATTATTAAGAATTCATCAGAACCTGTGATGGGTATCAGATTAGTGGATTGAGAAAACTAGTTCCAATATGAGGTTTATGTTTCCAAGGTTATGGGATTTATGTTCTTATCTATGATTTTATAATTTTATATGAATTTTCATTTGATTGACACACATATTGAGTAGATTTTATTATTTATTCATGGATTTATGGATCTTGGTCCTTGGAAAGAGGCCAATGATTGATTTTGACTCTTTTATAGAAAAGGTAAAAAGAATATAATGCGTTATATTTGGCATGAATGATTCACATGTTATAGTCATGCTAGTGTGTGATTATTGTTGAAGAAAAATTTCAATTGTTTAAAGTGTCTACAACAACCTAAATAATGTTTTCACGTATATTTTATTGTTTTCATTATACTCAATTGAGTATAATTATATATATTTCCTTATAATGATAGGCCATGAAGATATATAGTGAGATGTTTGATAGTGAGGCTGATGACTTTTTCCTCATGCACAAGAGGTTCAGTAACCCTAGTAGGTCAATATGGAAGTTGGTGTCCATGTTTTAGACCCCCAGTGAGGTGTTTTTCCCTTAGGTTTGTTTATTTAGTGTGTTAGTAACAACCTATACGGTGTTTTTCCATATATATTGAAATGAATTTATATTTAACCATCTTTAATTATGGTTATATAGTTTTGTCTATCTATATTATGATGATAGATACCGAAATGTTTTTCATGAACTAGAACTTAAGGGATTATTATAGTATGAAGATTCCCAATGAGTGTCAGTTCATCATTATTCCTATATTATATCAGGATGCACCAAGGGGAAGTCCCTTATAGGGATACCTAGTGAGGATTCGGGACCTAGTAGGCTAATTCATGGTAGTTTTGACCCTCATAGGTTGATGTTTTCTTTACCTAATTTAGAGAGAGATTCGATAAGTGTGTTTGAATAATTATGTCGATATGGGTGCGTAGATGATACCTCCTGAGATATTACATTTTTGTGAGGTTTTACTTTTGGTATATGTGGTTAGATATAGTGAACCTCAAATGATACTTTATTGATTAGACTAGGTGGGAGACCTAGTGGCCCTTAGTTGTGAATTAGAACCTTGTGACTGGACTTTTATTTTGATCGTGAAAAACTTGTGAGTTGGGTTGGCTTGGGCTCATGGATGAATTTTTATGTAGTGATCTAGGTTATAACCTTATTAGAGACTTATTCTTGGTTATTTATTTAGTATTATGATATAGGTATGGAGATGAATTTGGTTTTTGAGAAAGAAATTAGGGATTTTATGTTTTGAGGCTGGCTTCGATGGGGGGGGGGGGGTGACTGTTGCGGTGACTGGACCTGTTGACCATTAATTGATCATTTGAAACATAAATTTCACAAAATGATGCCAAGTGATGGGTGTTCATTGAATATATCGCTGTATGGATGAGGTTCCAAATTTTTAAGAGGATTTTAAATAGTGATTATGTCTTAATGGGACTATAGTTCCATGTAGCACATTCACCTTGGACTTGTGGTGGATGAATAGAAAGATGGTGATTTATGGGATGATGGTTTGATTATCTTATGCATGGTACCATTTAAATCATAAATAAGTTAGTGGACATGTAAAATATGAAGACCAATGGTTTCAAATACATGTTATGGTCATAGTTGTCAAGATCTGTGATAAATTGACGACAAATGTACCTCCATGGTAGATGAGACATAGAGGAAAAATTGGGATCCATGTGAAGGTTGAATTCTGGAAAAATTATGGTTAGGTAATTATAGGATGGTGAAAATGGATTAGAGAGAGATATAAATTCTTATTTATATAATCATAGAATATTCCCAGTACATAGATGATCATGCCTTATATCTTGACATTGTATAGAGTATGTTGAGAGAGAATCAGCTCTACAATGAGTTCATTTTAATTAAATATATTTTTCCTAGTTTGATGAAGAAAACTATTGAGGTTATGATTATGGAGGTTTATAAGGTAATTCATATGGTGGTAAGCACACCATTGGATGTTTGAGGGTTGTGACACTCATTTTCTATTGAAATATGACATTTTTCATGGAAATAATTCTTGGAAAGTGGGAAGGGGTGAAGTTTTATTGGTTCCATATTGGTGAATTGGTATGAGTGCTTTGGTGGTTCTAGTCATTGAATTTATTAATTTATAGAGTGTGGGCCATTTATCTTAGATGTTAGTTATGAGGTGATGATAAGGATACTCCTACAGTGAGGAGTATCAAATTGATCATGGCTAAACGTCTTCCTTGATGGAATATTTGTTAAATTTGAGAGAATGACAAATGGATGGAAAAGATAAAATATTTGTGAAGATTCTTGGAATGAGATCATAACTTCTATTTTGAATCCAAGGATTATTAGGGATGAGAAGGTTTATAGTGATGGTGGTTGGGGGGGGGGTATAATGACTCATGTTTTTCCAGACTAATAATTTGAGAAAAAAATTAAATTACTTCTTTTAAATTCTTATAAGTGGTAATATGGTCATTTTACCATATAAAATGACCACATATACTTTTTTTAACTACTTATTTGGGATCAAAATAGGTATTTTACCTTAATAATTATTTTGGTATAATTTCGAGGTATCTAAATTTTCGTGGAATAATAAATAATTAATATTTAATTAATTAAATATAAATTTATTATAACTTTTTCATTCAGATATATCCATTAAATGAAGAATAATATTTAAATTCTATATCTTATCTTGATTCCAGTATGAGGGTTTTATTTCTAGTCAAGTCATAAACTCACATCGGGCGTTGGGGTCCGACCCAAGCCCTTTTTTTCTTTTTTCATTTTTTTTCCACTTTTTATTTTCTTTTCACACTTGGCATATCACACATGCCCCTATGAGAGTTTTTCAATGAAACTAAGAAAGGATAGATATAGGAAGATAGAGAAAGGGGGATAGGGGAATTTATTTTCCACTATGGTGCTTGGGATGATCCATATCATCATGAGGTAGCCAGAGATCATAGAAATGGGTGAAGCGTTAGTGGATTCGGCTCAAAGGTTGGTTGTTTTTTATTTTTTCTATAAATACAATTTTATTTACCATTTTAATGTTTTAGATACCTATTATAACTTCTTTACCCCATTTAGGGTCGATCTATATATTTTTGGGAGAAAAACAAGATTTCGAGTTAATTTGATGGGTTTCCCATTCAGAAATCCCGATCACACGATGCATGGTTCAAGAACTCATGTCATGTGTTCTTTATATTTTGGTAATAAAATATTCTTATGTGTGAAAACCATGTATAGGTTATACGAACTGTGTACTAATACTATGTTGTGTAGTTGAGTACATGGCCGGACAACCCCTATGATAGAACATGGCCATGTAGAGTACATGGTTAGACCCTGTGTGGGTCACACAATGTGTAGAAGTACACAACTGGAAAAAATACGTGTATATTCCATATGAGGTATAGGTGAAGGTACCCCATGTAAGGTACATGCATTTCACAAGGTATACACTCTGTTTACATGGGCTTTACATGCCATGTTTGGATTGAGTACACACCCAGGTGGTCCTTCTAGGGTACACTCCATGTACTATGTTATATTTGCAGTATACTCCTCCCTTAATACCCTTTTGAATATTTTTCATATCTTCACACATAAAATTTATAATTAGACACATGATAAGTAAATTTTGGTTAAAATTACACATATAACACTATGGTGAAACCCCTAAGGTGATTTGAGGACTCCTATGATGATTTTTTTGACTTTCTACTAAATTGATCGGTCCTTACTCCAGTAATTGAATCCAGTTTTTTTAGAGTGAGAAACTTGATATAAGTTGGTCCATGAGTCATCCCTCTAGTATGATGTTAAAATACTCTTCCTTTTGTAAATGTTTATGTCTTAGGTTTTTAACTAGATGATACCATGTAGGATGCCCATACCTTATTACGATTACTGATGTCCCCCAATGGGACACTGTCTCTTAGATGCGGACATAGAGAATCCATTATTGGATTCCTTTACATTTTTACTCCCTAAAAGGATTCCATGTACAATGAATCTTCCTACGTATACCATTTATGAGAGTTCCATATAGTAAACCTCTTCCCATGTGATTAATATTAGGATACCAAGAGGGACCCCTTTGAATATACGTTGAACTTGAGGATCTTGTCTAGGATGCCTCTGTTAAATGTTACTCTTTTTGAGGATCATGAGAAGGATTCCTCTACTTATTTTTACCCCTCTAATTAATTTTGAGTAGGATAACTCTCTAGTGTTATTATTTATGGGACCCATTGGGGACCCCAGTGTTTGACGAACAATGATCTAGTGCGATGTGGTTTTGGGTAGACATGGTAGTTGGGGATACCTTAAAACCTGTACCGAACATGTAATCCCAAGGGGATATGACAGTAGTTGTTGTTTTAGGAATTCAAGAACCATCAATCTTTATTTACACATTTACTTGATTAATTTTGATGAAACTATTATTTCTAGAGGCACTTCTTGCTATTTTGGACAATGAGCCTCATGTGATCCGATGCTTGACAGGGATTCGAAAAGGAACTTCTTAGGATTCGGCTTTAGATCCTTTTTATTAATGTATTTTGATGCCAAGAAAAACTTCTTGGGACCTGGTTTTGGAATCTAAATAATGTTATGGACATCATGATATGAAACTGATGAGGGGAATTGTGGTTTGAAACCAAAAATTCTAGACAGTATGACACCATTTAATGAGTTTTATATGGATGTTATCTATGGAATTAAGTTGAATTCTATGTTCAATAGACTTGTGTTCAAGTTCTAGTTGGTCTATATTACTCTGAGTTTGCTATTAATGTGCTCTGTGGACTCATAGAGGATGCCTTGGTCAATGGAGCTAGGATATAGACCATGTTTCCCTATATTATATTGAATTCTATATGGATGTGCTCTATAGACTCTAGTAAATGGACCTGGGTCATGTAAATCATAGGTATGATACATGATACACACAGTGTACTTCATAGTTTATAGAGTTCCATCTTTACAATATTGTATATCAGTATATGTATCATTTCATTATAGTGATTGAAGGTGAGTATGAGTGATCCTAGGGGTATGATATGTATCCCTCTGTGGTGATGTAGCTAGATCAGAGACATTTCTAGCACTAGGAAAATTAGGTATTCTGTATTATGATTACAAACGTAGGAATTAACAAATTATATATGACATTAGTGGTAAAACAACCAACTTTATTCCCTTTTCATCTTACTCTTTTATAAACATATTTATGCATATATATATATATATATTGTTATGGGAATCTAAAAACCCATATAAATATAAATATATATGCATACCTGATAGAACATTTCCCAGTTGATTAGGATCACAATCCCAATGATTAAATTTGGTTTTAATTATATTATTTTAATTATCATTTCTTAATTTGTATCATCTAGGATGAGAATATTTCATGAGAATTCACTTATAATAGTAGATTTGTAGGTTCATAATTGGGTTAGACTACTGAAATTATTTCTCAACCTTGCATTTGAACCTCAGTGTGTGTGCTGACTTTATGTCTACTTTTTCAACTAGAGCACATATGAATGATGGATATGGATGATGGATAGTGTACCATGATTGAGAAATGTCAATTGTGTGGATTCTTTTGATTTGATTGGAGCATCTCAACAATGTCTTCAAGATAGGGTACGTGCTCTGGGTCAGAGTTTGTAGGATATACCTATAATTTTATTTTTCAATTTCCTTTTTGTACACCTTCATGTATGGTCAGCCTAGTGGGTGACCAGTGTTGTATGCATGATATGATTGTTTTCTATTTTATAAAATTGTATTTATTATTAAAATACGCTTCCGTTTTTGTTTATTTACTATTACCACAAACATTTTATTTACTTCTAGGAATAATATTTAGTTACTTCATCTATTTTCTTACCATGATATGAGGTAATGATCACCCCATTATATGAATCTATGCCTTTACTTCTAGTCGTAATCCTTTGGCATATGGGTAGGTGACTTTGAGGCCTTGTGGTGAACCAGCTTAGGGTATCAGTTTAGTATCCCCCCAGGTCATGATGTTACACCATATACACATGTAAATAATATAAAAGTAACATTGCTAATAATATTAGACCACCTAACTCATTTACAAATCTTTGAATAACATTTCCAAAGCATGGTGGTCTGGACAAGTCCAGTACCAATCCTATCTAAACACCACGACGTCCAATGAGCACGTCTTAGATACAAAATATCTAGCCCCATTCCTAGAAACAAAAAACACTTAATCTAATAATTTTTCAACTAACTTTACTATTTAAATTATTTTTTCATAAATTTTTCCAATCTCATTAGGTACTCACCACTTATCTAAACTCCATACAACTTCTATGGGTGGTCCACAATAGACTCCCAAAACCATTTACAATAAAATCCCTAAGAGCTGATACCCTAATTGAAATTATTTAAATAAATTTAACTATTAAAACCTAAAACTTTTACCAAGAACACATACCTTAATGAAACACCACATAAATACATGAGGAAGTTGTCTTGGGATCCCCCATACACAAGAATACAAAAATCACCATGAGAAATAGATGATTACACCATGATCCGGTGTAATATTTAACAAAATCATATCTTGGGAATTTAAAAATTTGATAGTAGTAAGAAGGAAAATAGGGGAAGCCCCCAGAAAATGAATCTCACCTTGAAACTCTAAAGAACAACTATGAACACACACCATATAAAAGGATGAAAGAAGGGAATTGGGAGACCCTTAGTTCATTCACACCCAACTAGGGAGAACTGCGGTAGAGTGGTCCAGAAACATGATGTGGTATTTTGGAAAAATACCCCTTTAATTAATTTCTAGGAAGCCACATGTTTTTTCTGCATGGTTTTCCAAACTAAGTGCCAACCTTATGACCTAATATGTCCATAAAAAATCCCCACACAATTAGGCCACATGGTTAGACAAACCATGCACCACACTGTGCCTCAAACTATGCAACAAAAACACCCATCATGTTTTTTGGACATATGATTTCATAACCTTGCATCAACCGTTCAACACCCCATTGGACCTCTTCTGCAAACTGGCACATGGTTTATATGAAACTGTACATAGTTCGTGCACCATGTCACATGAACTCCTTCACCTTGCAAGATTTCCCCTCAAACCCAAGATGTTTTTCCATAAATATGCAATAATCATGCATCATAATAGTTTATAGATCAAAATGAACTGAAAACCATCTAAGAATCGAGGTGTCACATAGTTTCTTAAAAAAACAGCACACCAAAACATGCACCTTGACTAGAAAAATCCAAAACCTCTAAAACATAACCTTAATCCTTTAATGATCATCATAACACTTGATATATCTCTCGAGTATCATTCCTCATCACAAAACACCACTTTGATGTCTACTAACTCTCATAAGACTATTTTGAGTCTTGATTCAAAATTTGACCCATCCAGTAATTGAAAATTCAAATTGGTTCTTGAAATTAAAACTCATATGGACATGGGTTCTAAGAACCTGCTGACCAAAAAACTTATCATATTCATGAATCCATGGTGTTCAAAATTATGCACCATCTTACCTATATCGCTCACCATCAATTTCTAACAATCTTGTTCAATTTTAAAATGTATGAAACACAACCAAGGTACACCCTCCAACTAAAGTCACTCAACCAAATGAAACCCAAGCTACACTCACTATCAAAAAAGAACAATAAGACGGTGTTTGCCCAAGACTATCAAACCAAAACACAAATTGTATCACTTCCTAATCAATCATCATAGTTATAGTTCTTCTCACCATAATGTTCAACTTATAATGACCAACTTCAGATGCATGGAACCTCCATATTCAAAATTTACCAACATAACCTTAAACTCAAGATCCCACATCATGTCTAGTACTGATACCAACCTAACATTGCCAAATAGCTATGAAAATTTCAATAAAAATCCGAAGTCATCAACATCATATAAGACTATGTAGAGTGGATGCATATCCACTGTCCATGCAGGAACTAAGAACAAAATGGATTTTTCTCAAAATCCCAACTTAACTTCCAAACACACCTCCCATTTCCATAATGAAACACCAGATGAAATTTATATCTTTCTTCACTCACTTACTAATCTATTCGATGTTGTAATATACTCTACTAACTCATATAGAAAAACACAACTACATCTACTATCTCACCATCTATTAATTCAAATATGGTCCACTTACACCTAGAGAAATTCCACAACCACCCATAGGAATCCCAAAACCACCCAAACACATCCAATGGATTCCAAACATGACTCTAAGTGATATTACAAAGTTAGGTCCTCCACCAACCAAAATAATTATTCATTATCTATTACACAATCGACGCATCCCTGACACAAGCACCTTAGAATACTTTTCTGAAAAATCCTAATCCCAAGACCATGCTCGACTCGATCATCCAAAAAAACTAATTTACATTTGGTATTACCTATATAATTAAATGATGAACCTAAACTATTCTTTACTAGAATCATGATGCCACCATGATCTATACACAACCAATTCCACTCAACTACATCCCTTCAAACCCAAGGGGCATTTCGGCACAACTGATGCATCACTCTCCACCATAGGAGTGTTGATATTGCCACATCACTCAAGAAACTACAACCACCCTGACCCACATTCCATTCACTGCCAACCAAGAATTATATATGGCATGCTTTCTCTAACCTAAGAGAAAAAATATCAATTATCACCCATTCTTGGCACCCAATAAGGACACCCATAGAATTATCTAAAATTCAATCCCTTTAAGTACTTATATACATATGGAGGATGGTGCACCTACCACTATAAAAACATCACTTACACCACTCCAGGAGTGAAAATACAGGGAAAAACATTAGTAAAATAGAAAATGAATTCAGATAGTTAGGAATATAGCTGATTGCCTCTTAGTGTGCCTCATATTATGTAAAGATATTGGGAATTATTTTGTCTAGACTCAATGTATGATATGATATTGTTAGAGAATACCACCATAACCCAACCATTTCCAATGTCACTTTTAATATAAGGGATATTCCAAACTAATTCAATGTCCTCAGGCCTCCCTTCCTATAAGCATCTCATCACGCCATCAAAATTTTTCAGCCTACTAATGGATTCCTACATAACTCAAACACCTCAGGTGTATGATACAATAAAATCAAATCTATAAGTCTAATGATACAGTGTGTCAGAATCAAATCATGCCTCCAAGATCCCATTGGAACTTAACTATCACACACTCTTGTGTGACCCAACCAAAAAATGTGTTTATAACTATATTGAGTCAAATCTCGTGAAAAATCTATTAAAAATCTCTAGAAATAGGACATTCCAACACTCATTCAACTCTTACTAAACAAATATAACCCTTGGTGTTCCAAGAAAAAGGAATATTACCAAAAAAACCATTATAATGACCAATTATGTCTTGAGAGTTGTTCAAAATTTACACTATGTTCATTTATGTTCTCACCGCATCCCTAAAGACATATCCAGAGAAAACAAGACCAATAACCTAACAAGTCCTTCCCATTGAAACCATACATTCTACCAAAGGATCAATATTCATAGTTTTATTCATATCAAGGAATTGACACATCTTTGTGCCTATCACTATGAACATACAAGATCAACGTTACCTATATAGTTTCCATCCAAAGTAAACCAGATCATCAATAAACTCATCTATCCCCCTAGAGCACCTCTTGTGATTTCAATTCCAGCTCATAACCATCAGGAAAATACCACACAAACACCCATCACTCGGTCTAGAAACCCCAAATGAGAATTTCCATATTGAAAGCAACCAAGTGACTAAAATACTAGAACATAAGTTATCCTTTTCCAAAAAAGTTACCCCACATGCCCAAACCGCATACTAGGCTACACACTTTATGAACTATTGTCAATAGTACCAAAACATACATATGTGCCTTGCACACCCAAAGGCATACACAACTTAGTTAAACCCTGTTACAGGTCTCCCTTGATTTCAAATGAAAATAACTCCATAAATTAGAGTCATTTCATGGAAGGTCACTAGCCCCCCTCCCCCACCAAACACCACCAATTATGTCCCATGAAAAGTCACTTGCTCCAACCACCTATATCTAGGAAAACCCAAAAAGGCCACCACCCATGAGGTGTATAACATGTTTTCATCCCAACATTACCAAAAATCATCATGTCAAAAAACCTATATATAGGGTCACACATACAAAGTACATCATCTACCAAACCAACCACCCACAACTAGGGCACCTATCCTCTATGAGCATATTCACATCAGACAGCTCCCAAGAGGACCAAGCCATGAAACCAACCTTGAACAAAAACTACCCAAAATGGTATAAATATCATACATTTATATCAAGAATACCCACCAGGGTCATTGCATGAACTGTGGGTGGGGACCACCCTAGCTTCCTCATCATTAATTATCTCACCGTATATCCAAATGACATACCATCAGAAGGGAATCCATAAAATCACACACTAGCATGCTGATAACATGTGGATCTTATTTTACTACCATGATACATGAGATGCCTCTTTCCACTATTGGTCAAGAGTCAATGGATAAGAGATATAAAACCATCATAAACCAAAACATCCAAACCACCCGCATGTCACCCAAGTTGAAAATCATATAAAACCATAACATTGAATACTATGAACATCAATCTCATGCCACAATAAAATGCAATTACTACTAGAATAGGTGTTGATGATGCACCAACCGATATCCACCACAAGTTCCAAGAAATTTATATATACTCAATTTACCAAACACCAAATACTAATATAAAATTAAAGTAATTTCCTTTGATACCACAATAAAATGTACTATCTTGGAAACCTCTATACTGGAACCCAAATAAAGTTCTCCAAATGACCTTAGATTAACTTCCTCACATACCAAAGGCTGTAGTTTAGCAGTGAGGATATAGAGTATTATTATGAGGAGAATATACCCCATATCAGAGTGAAATAACAATATAATAACCAATAATCATTGAAATCAGAGTATGTAGAAATAATAAATCATAAGAACAATCTATGGTAGAATAAAATAAAGTAAATGACTAAACAACCACTCCATACATATAATTGATCTTCTTATGGGACAGTTACATAACACACCTGGATAAAATAAAACAATAAATAGGTTCCACAACATCTCTGATCCATACATCATCCTATCTTCTTACACCATCTGATCAATCCATATTAATCATGAAAAACTCAACATGGGCCTTAACACAAACCTACATCAGCAATAAACATGTTATAGAAGATGAAGTCCCCATGTGGCATGGAGACCTTAGTAAGTTTTGACTAAAACTCAATAGGAGACCAACAATACTGTCTAAATAAAATTATAGACATATAATTGGTGTATATAAATAAATAGTGGAATAATAAATAGTTCATAAAGGAATATTCATGACATGGAAAACAAAAAATCATATTGTACACACTAGACTTTGGGTTCTAAGGGGAAACCCAAGAAAACCAAACATGTATCAACCTATGTTGGTCATCTAAGACACAAAAAATTGGGTGATACATATAGGGAAAACTAAAATGGGGCTTCTCATTTAACATTTTTTTTCAAGGAAGAATAAACATCAATGTCAACCATTCTTAGAACCTCAGTCCCATACCCAAACCATAACAAAAATTATCAGTATCGATATAAAGCATCAAATCCATCATTATAATCATAAATCACAACCATAGTGCCCAGAGCCTCAGTCCAATAGCTTCCAATAAATTCAAAAAATAATACCTGAAGCATTAGTCTAACACCTTAATACATGAATGCAGAGCATAAATTTATAGTCAGTTCAAATCTAGTATACCGGTGTTCCCATAGAATTAGTTTATACCTTAAACAACATAACATACTATCAGTTCCTAGAACTGTAATCTAACACCTAGTCTACATGGTATCCAATCTATGCCTGGTGTATCAACCCAAAACCTAAACCCTTCCATCATTTCAAAAATACCAAGGTTCAAATTCTTGACCTTAAAACATTCAAAAAAGTAATAAACTAACCCTATTCAAACCATTATTATTTACTAAGGTTCCTCTGTGACTTTAACACTAAAATAGGTTCAAAAACTCTCATTCTATAAAAAATTTAAAAAGATAATTTAATACATTTCTATAAATGGTTAACCACACACCTATTTCAAATAACATTTGGAATCAATTTATGAACCCCTATTTATAAAACCACTTGATTTGAAAACCTATTTTAAAAATAAGAACCATTTTAAATCATAAATTTTTCAATTTGATACCAAAAACTGGGCCAAAATCCATCCACATATTTAAAACCATTTCAAGTTCCTCATAGGAATTTCACAAAATCATAACACATGAAAGAAACATATTTTATCCTCTTTCAGTTCACAATAATTTATTGAGAAGGTCCACCCAATAACTCTTTAACCATTTAATGAATCCAAATAATGATATTAATAGGGTAAAGCTCATAACCCACCTAATTTACCCTTAAAACCCAATTTACTATTTCAAGGAATGACACTCTCTATGGGAGGCCATAGGTTTAGTTTTATAAATACAAACAAATCCAAAAGGATCCTTGGAAGGTCTATGGTAACAATTCAAATACTAGAAACCATTTACTTGAACCAAGGGAAAAAACACAACATGAAGACTTTAGGTCACATACCACATACGCATGTAAATAATATAACAAGAATATGGGTCAATATATTAGGCTACTTACCTAATTATTGAATCCTTCCATACCATTTCCAAATCACGAAGACCTCTCCAATGACCATATTAGCCCCATCCAAAATCCTCAGCATATAGCGAGATCATATTGGTTACAGATGCTCTATCCTCACCCCAAAAAACAACAAAAAATTAATATCAGTATTTAAAAATTTAACAAACAATTTAAATTAAATTTGTATTAAGGTCTCCAATTTCCCTAGGCAGTCGCCACTTATTGAAACTCCATGCAACTACCATGGGTTGTCCAAAAAAGACTCCTGAAACCATTAACAAGAAAATACTTAAGAGGTGAGACCATTAAAATAGTTAATTAAATTAATTTAACTAGGAAACACTATGTAAATTCACTAAAACACATTCGTTAATGAAAATCCTCACAACAGTGTGCGGAAGTCATCTCAAGATCCCTTTTATACAAGCTGAACAAAATCCCCATGGGAAATGAATGTTTCCACCATGAACTAGTAAAATTTTAAAAAAACCCCAAATCAGGGAATTCCAAAATTAGATAGGATTAGGAAGTAGAGGAAATGAATAAACTAGAGGTTGAATATAACCTTGGAATTATGAATAAACCACAGGAAAAGAACCCAAATAAAAAGGGGAGAGAGAGAGAGAGGAAGTGGGTTGGGATCCCCCGGATTCATGCACAAAAAATAGGGAAGAAAGGGGGTGGAGTGGACTACAAATATGATGGGGTATTTTGTTAAAATTAACCACTTAATGATTTTTTTGTATTAATTTTTTTTGGTTTCATGGTTTTCTAAACCATGTACCAACCATGTTCCCTCCACTTTCCATAAAAAATTCCCTACATAATTAGGCCACACAATTTGAAAAACTATTCAAAATCCATGTGTCTCCCAATGTCTAACACCAAAAACCCTCACACGGTTTGGACACATAGTATTAGTACAATGATACACCGATGAAATACCACAGTAAACCCCTTCTGCATCATGGATCATGGTTTTTATGAAACTATTCATAGGCCATGAACCATGTCTCTGGCACTATTTCACCTCAAATTATTTCCCCCGAAACCCCGCATGGTTTTCCCTTAACCATTAAGTAACCATGAAACACAACTATTCTCAATTAAAAATGAACTAAAAACCCTCTTTGAATCGATGTTTCAATCGATTTCTCCAAAACTGTGCACACCGAATGGTGTATCCTTTCCAGACAACTCCAAAACTCGTAAAACATATCCCCAATACTCCAAAGACCATCCAAACTCCCAATACAACTATTTAGTATCATTACTCATATAAAAATTTTACTTCAATCATTGTAAATTTCAAAATTTCATTCCAAGTCTTGATTAAAAAAAATTACTGACCAGTAAATGATAATTTAAATTCCTTTTGGAATTTAAAAAATGTATGGATATGATATATTACAATGAATGAGGGATACAACTTTTTTTACTAAGATAAATGTGCAATAGAGATGATAAACGAGATATAAATGCATGATTGAAAACTAGTTTCAACACTAATTAATATTGGAACCAATATGGGAAAAAATAAATAAATGAGAGATTTTGAGCCTACCATTTTCCAGAGAATGATTCAAATAATCTTGTATCTCACAAGAACAAGGCTGGTCAATATATATGCAATATGCATGGTTTATTGAATTTAGAGTTATCCAAATGAGGAATATCTTTTTACTATAAAAAAAATCATGATCTATAATCAAGGTACACTAAATTATGTTTTAGTTTATTATGAAAAAAATGATAAGATATTATATGTATATATCATTTGTAGATTGTTATTGGGGAACTGTGGATATAAAATTCAGTATCGGAGGACAGTTTTTCATGGGTTGAAATTTCATTGGCTAGTTTATTAAGAAATTGAAAATTAATTCATAAAGTATAGTTTAATAAAATTATATTTTATCCACAAAATAATTTATCCAACTATTATAGATGAAGAAACCACTGGAGGATCTGTGAGAAGAAGTTAAGGTTCCCACAGAAGTCCATTTTGATAAAAAAATACAATTTAACTTATAAAGAACAAATTAAAAAACACATATAAAAATAATATTGAGGTCCAATATCATTTTATTAAATAATAGTTGGAGGAAAGAATCACCAATATGCTGCATATTGGAATGATTCAATAAATTGAAAACATAATCAAAAAACCATTTTCCACACCAGATTTTGAGAATAATCCTTTAAAAATAGTGTCAAACCAACTTTATTAGCTTGAGGAGGTTTTAAAGATCCTCTATTTATATGTGAGTCTTGTGTCTAACATGGATATTTGTGTTTTACTATACATTTACCTTTGGTTTTACTATCAAATGGGTTGAAATGAGAGGATGTAAGTCAAAGGAATCGACAGAATTATACTCCAAAAGGGGATCTTAATTTTTATGGGGAGGATTTGGAATAAATATATTGATAAATAAACCTTGGGGTTAAATGATTAAAATATCCTATAATATTGTTGAAGGTAGAGAGATTATGCTGGAAATCTCTGATTTATCAAGGTAAATTCTTTATTTATCAACATGTGGTTGAATTTATGTTTGAAGGTGAATATAAAATTCTCTCTTGATATCTTGTTTTCTAAACCAAACATTACTCACATAAACATAGAGTCCAAGATATGTTATTATATTAGAGACTCGGAAGTGGAATTTCTATTCAAACATCTTTTTTTGTAAACAAACCCAAAAGGGGATAGTGTTGGAACTTAGGTTTTTAGTTATTTTACTTGTTGGGTTATATGTAAGAATTATGGAACCAATGTGTTTGAATCATAGGTTTTTATTATTATTATGAATATAATTAAGTTTCATAGGATATATTTGTGATAATGAAATATTTTGAGATGTATGGAGAATATTTGGAAGTAAATAGAAGAGTTTGGTGTATGAACACCTCATTCCTCAATTCTACGAATCATGTTATGATTGGTAATGTGCCAGAATAACTACATGAGATCCACACATTGAAAAGTAACATAAAGTCATGAGCTATTCTATGTAATAATGAAATGAATATTTAATTGGTCTTACAAAGTTATAAACTTCAAGTCGTGACCTACACATGGACCTTGTTGTAACATCATATCTTACAATATGTTTTTTTGAGTTTTGGAATGTTTCTTTATAGGGGTGGGAAGATTTGGGAATTTCTTGGTGGATTTTAAGGGATTTTTCTTTTCCTAGTGAAAAATGGGTTGGGAATAAATGTGGAAAAAGCCATTTCATCCATGTCATGTGCATGTGTGGCATTGAAAGATCCATTATACCCAAATCAGGGTGTGGCTAGGAGGTGGTCTCTCTATCCACCATGACCACAAAGCCCTACCACGATCATAGTAGAGGCCATGACCAGACCAAAACACCCAAGGCCCCATGATTAGGTTATATAATGTTTTTCATTTTGGGCTACATGTGGGACACCATATAAACCACCACATGCATGTTGAACCCCCACCACATGATGGTTTCACATACATTGAAAAATTTGAACAAATTACCTTACCAGCTATATTTTTGGAATGATTTTTATTTCTTATGGAAAGTATAAGAATATTTAATATGGGTCCATTAATTTAGTTTTGAATCCAATTTATCCTTTATTACGACCTCATTTTTATTTTAATTCATAGGGTTTTGAATTAGATTGTTTTTAAAGGGGCCTTGGTTGTCTATTCTTGAAGAACCTTTGTGGTGTTTTGTTTAGCAATTTTTTTGTATTTGTTGACAACTAATCTTGTTGTTGAAGAATGTTTTTGAGTTACAAAAAGTTGAAGTTGTTGGTTTCTAAAGATTTTCTTAAAGAAGATTTTGTTGAAGAATGAGAAGTCAGAAGTTAAGAAAGTGTCCCAAACTTTCTTAAACAAATTAGACGATGCTTTTCTGATCTTATAGTTCTCACACATCATGAAAAGTTTCATGATAAAAGCTGTTGAAGAAATGGTGAAGAGGAATGAGTTTTTTTTCACTAAGGAAAATTTTGAGGAAATTCGGAACTAGTTTTTCGGAACCTATTTTCTTGAACTAGTTTTTCTGAACCTTTTTTTCGGAGTCTATCTGAGCCAGAAAATAGGAGTCTACCCAAGCCAGAAGTTTGGAGTCTATTTACTGAACTAGATTTTCAGAGTCTACTTACTGAACCAGATTTTCGGAGTCTACTTGCTGAACCAGATTTTTGGAGTCTACTTGTTGAACCATATTTTGGGAGTCTACTTTCTAAAACCAGATTTTCGAATTCTACTTGATGAACAAGATTTTCAGAGTCTAATTGCTGAGTCAGATTTTAAAAGTCTACTTTCTGATCCAGAATTCAGAGTCTACTTGCTGAGCCAGAAGTTCGGAGTGTATTTCCTGAACCAAAATTCGGAGTGGACTTCCTGAACCAAAAATTCGGAGTGGACTTCTGAAACTAGAAATTCAGAATGACAATCATGACCCAGAAATTCCGAATGACAATCCAGAGCCAGAAATTCGGAATGACAATTTTGAACCAGTTTTCCTGAACTAGTTTTCCTGAACCAGTTTTCCTAAACCAGTTTTCCTGAACCAGTTTTCCTGAACCTAAAATCAGAACCAAGATCTAGCCTTATCATTCTGAGGAAGATATAAAGAGTTCAAGAAAACTAGTATTTCAGATTTTCATAAATCTCGGATAAATTAAAGGAGATTTTAATAAGTCAAATATTAAAGATTAAATGCAAGAGATTTGCAGAGTTTTTGAGATTTGAGGAAGTGGGAAAGTTTTTCAAGATTACCGCCTTTGTTTTCTGAGCTGCCTATAAATATGTTCTCAGATCATTCACTCATTTACAAATTTTTACACACGCGTAAAATGCGGAACGCTGGAGAATGCGGAGTGAGATTTTCTGCTGAGTCATCTTTTCTTTGCTAAGAGAACCAGATTCAAGAAATCCATACTGAGTTTTCGAAGTGAGAATTTATACAGAATCATTATTATCTTGCTGAGAAATTCGGATTCAGAAGATCGGATCCGAGGAATTCATATTGAGTATTCAGAGTGTGTATTTCTGTGGAGTCACAGTTTCCTTGCTGAGAATACCGGTTTTAGATAACTAGATTCAAGAAATCCGGATTGAAGATTCAGAGTGAGCTTTTTTTGAGTCATAGTTTTCTTGCTAAGAAGTTCAGTTTCAGAAAATCGGATCCAGGAAATTGGATTGAAGATTCAGAGTGAGATTTTTTTTGGAGCATCTTGACAAATTCTTTTTCTTATGTTTGGCTCAATTGTTCTTTAAGGAAACATCGTAAACTGATGGGAGTCAGTATAATCTTTCCTATCGGGAGATAGAAGGTGTCCAACAGGAGTTGGCACAAGTTGTATTCACTTCTTCATTATAGTGTATTTCCATAGACCCATGGGAGTTGCTATGGCAAGGACATAGGTTCTCTTATTGAGGCCGAACCTTGTAATTCTTGTGTGTTTTTCTTGCTTTACCTTTCTTGTATGCTTGGGTTACTTGCTAAAGTTTGATAAGGAAGTAAATCTTAATAGGTTTCAAGGGTGAAGTTTCATAATGTTTTGAAACTTATAAAAATATATCAACTGATTCAACCCCCCCTTCTCAGTTGACATTCGAACCTTGGAACTTCAAGTGGTATCAGAGGGTGGTTCCCTTGTTCTTTTTTCCTTATCATGGAGAATATTAATTCTGTCAATAGTATAGGGATTCCTACATTCGATGGTAGGAATTATTATTGATGGAAAAATAGGATGATTCCTTATCTCCTATCTCTTGGACTTGAAGTTGTTGATGCTGCCACTATTGGCTTTCCACCTATTGAGAAAAATGATCCTATGACATTTTCCGACAAGAGGATCATATAAGTTGATGGAAAGGATAGGAATGCTATTCTAATGTCCTAATCAGAAAATGTATATCAAAAGGTGATGGGTCTCACAACATCAAAAGGCATGTGGGACAAGATGGAAATTGTTTTTGAAAGAAACAAAAAAGTCAAGGAAGCCAACCCACAAATCTGGTGTAGTAAGTTTGAAGACATCAGGATGAGAGATGGCGAAATAATTGATTAATACTTCACCAGAGTTAATGAAATTGTTTGCAACATCAGGGGATTCAGAGAATAATTGGAAGACTCTACAATTGTGAAGAAACTTATGAGAAACATTCCAGACAGGTTTGATTCTAAAATTTCAGCTTTAGAAGATAAGGATGATTTATCTCTTGATGAACTGCATAACTTTCTTGTTTCTTATGAAATGATGAAAGGTCTTATCTTTAAGAAGAAGATGAAAGATGAAATGGCTTTTGAAGCTATGAGAAAGATAAAAATCCAAGATGATGATAAAGATGATCCTTGTGAGTCTGTTGATAAGGATGATGAAGATTTGAATGAAAAAATCATTTCTATCATATCCAAGAACTATCGAAGAGGAAGAGGAAAATATGGAGGGAAACTTCCTCTCAAATGTTTTGAGTGTGGTGGAATCAGGCACTTTGCTATGAATTGCCTAAAGAAGAAAGTTGGAGAATATCAAGATGTTTCTAATGAGAATACTCAATGGAATAAGTATAACAAGAATGAAAAAGAAGAGAAGACTTCTAAAGAAATCAAGAAGAAGTTTTATGGAACGAAAAGAAGTATGTTGAGCAAGAAGGTAAAATATGAATCATCTAACAATGATTCCTCATAATATGTAAGTATAGAAAGATTCATAACCTTCATTGCAAAAGTTGAGAAAAAAGTGATTACTCAGAAAGTGAAGAAGGTGGTGAAGAATCTTACAGAGAATATCAGCTAAGATCCGAAATTCTTGCATGTCTGGAGCAAAACAAATCCCTCGAGAATGAAATTCGTGTGATGAGGAAAAATCATGAAGAAGTTTATGATGGAAGTAAAGATGTTACCAAGAAGGACGATGAATACATTCAAGAAATTTCAAGTCAAAAAAATAGAATTGCTGAACAAGGAAAGATGATAGAATATCATAGCAAGAAGCTAGAAATTAAAGAAGAAGAGGTCAACAAGTTGCAATCAAAAGTTATTGAGTCTGAAAATTCCCTAAGGAAGATGAATGAAAACTTCCACAAAGCCACTGAAGTAAAAGTTGAGACTTCCAAGACTGCTGTAAAGGATTATCATGAGAATCAAGTGAAATCTTCTCCTATCAAAAATAATGTTTTATCTAATTCTTCTAACATTTCAGGTTATGGAAAATGTATCAGTAAAACTAGGGTGGAGAAAGGATGTTAGAAACCTTTTTATCCTAAAAAAATTGAAAACTCGCTCAAAAGAAGAGATGGCCTACATCTTGAGTTTCCTAGAGATGAAAGAAGTTATCAACCTCAACAAAGTTTCTATAAAGAATGATATTTCTTTAATAGAAAATCAAGATTTGAGGGCTATTGCTGGTGTTGTGGAATATATGGGCATAGAGCTTATAATTGCTGCCACAATTTATCTCTACTCGGAAGAAGGCTTGAGAAAAGTGGAAGAAATAACGAAAGAAGAATGAGTAACCTTCTATATTCAAAGAAAGTTGAAAAGGTGAATTCTCAAGATATTAGAAACATGCCAACAAAGAAACAATTTGAATGTTTGGAAGAATTTTTTGGAATATGTGATCAGTTTGGTCATCATGTCGAACGATGTATGACTCTTCTTCTAGAACAAGTTTCTTATGATATGAAAGAAAATAAAGCTGAAGATAAGAAGGCTGATGAGAGAGATTTTGTTATTGAGATAGCTTTAAAATCAAGTAAGAGAAACAAACCATGGATTCTTGATAGTGGTTGTTCTTCACACATGATAGGTGATATAAAAATCTTGGAGCATGTTGAAAGCCATGATGGAGGAGCATTTACTTTTGGCAATGACAGTTCCTTAAAAATTAAGGGAATTGGAACGGCAGAGATTGAACTAGAGAAACTGAAATCTAAGGAAGTATTGCTTGTTGATGGGCTAAAACATAGCTTACTTAGTGTAAGTCAACTTTGTGATGATGGAAAAGAAGTTATTTTCAAAAAATATTCTTGTGTAATCAAAAGTGTGAAAAATGTAAAAGTGATTACAAAAGGAGAAAGAACCAGTGGGAATCTCATTCAAATTGGAGAATCCAATAACTCTTGTTATTTGAGTGCTGAAGATGAAAACAAGTTATTTCACCGAAGACTTGGCCACCTGGGGTAGAAGAACATGAGTAAGCTTTCTAAAGTTGATGTTGTTCGAAATTTTCCAGAACTGAAAAGAAGAGATGAAGATGTTTGTGTTACTTTACAGAAAGGAAAGATGACTAACAAAATTCATAAAAGAGTTGAGATTCAATCTTACAAACCACTTGATCTTATTCATTCCGGTCTGTGTGGGATGATGAGACATTAATCAACAAAAGTAGATTTATACTTTATCACTTTTATCGATGATTTCACTCGGATGACAAATGTCAAGTTCATGAAGCATAATTCAGAGGCTATTGAAATGTTTAAATTCTTCAGAAGAGATGTTGAGAAAGAATTTGGAGTTTCCATAAAGAATTTGAGAACAGACAATGGTACCGAATTCACAAGCAATGCTTTTGATACTTATCTAAGGAAGCATGGTATCAAACATCAGTATAGTGCTCCCTATAATCCACAACAAAATAGAGCAGCAGAAAGGAAAAATAGAAGCTTGGTGGAAATGGGAAGAAGTATGTTATCAGAATACAAACATTCAAAATTCTTCTGGAGAGAAGCTGTTAGCACTGCTGTACATGTTCAAAATAGATGCTAGTTGAGACCAGAAACCAACATGACCCCTTACGAGATGTGGTATAACAAAATGCCTTCTTTTAATTACATCAAAGTTTTTGGAAGTCCATGCTTGCTCAAAAACAAAAATACTGACTTAGGAATGTTTGATGAGAAAGCTAAAGAAATAATATTTATGGATTATTCACCAAATGGAAGAAGTTAGAAATGTTGGAACAAATTTTTACAGAAGTTGGTGGACTCATATGATGTGAAGGTAATTGAAAATCCAAGTTCCTTCACAAAATTCATTGATAATATTGAGGAAGATAAATTAAAGAATTCCCATGAGAGTGAAAGTGACTCAGATGAGCCACATGGGGAATAAAGTGATGTTGGGAAGGAAGATTTGAGTTTCCCTACTTTATGAAAACATGTTGAATCCCAAAATATTATTGGGAATCAGAAGGCTCTAGTTCAGACAAGAAGAAAGTTGAGATTAGAAGATCAGACTTACCTTATCTCAAAAGTTGAACCAGAATCAGTTTCATAAGCTATTCAACATAAAGAATGGTTGGACACTATGAATGAAGAACTGGATTAGATTGAGAAAAATTAAACATGAGAACTTGTTCCAAGTCCAGCAAATAAGAATGTTATCGAAACCAAGTGGGTTTACATAAATAAATTGAATGATCATGGAGAAGTTACAAGAAACAAAGCGAGGCTTGTGTGTAAAAGATATGCCTAGGTGGAAGGTGTGGATTTTGATGAAACCTTTTCCCTTGTTGTAAGGTTGGAAACTATTCGCATGTTTCTTGTAGTGGCTGCTCATCAGAATTACAAGGTTTATCATATGGATGTAAAGTCAGCTTTCTTAAATGGTGATATTGAGGAAGAAGTTTACATTGAACAACCTTGTGGGGTTTTTCTTTATGAGGATGAAAACAAAGTTTGAAAATTGAAGAAAGCCTTATATGGGCTGAGATAAGCTCCATGATCATGGTATTCAAAGCTTGACAATTCTTTGAGAAAGATGAATTTTTCTAAAGTAAAGGTTGATAGAAGCTTGTATATTAATGATGTCAACTTTGGAACTTTGATTGTAATCGTTTACGTGGATGATATAATTTTTGATGGCGATGAAGAAAAGGTTTGTGAATAGTTTTTTGAAGAAATGATGGAAAATTTTGAAATATCAATGTTGGGAGAATCAACTTTCTTCCTTGGATTACAAGTTCATCAACAAGAAAACTACATTTTCTTGTCCCAAGAAAATTATACCAAGGAATTGTTAAAGATGTTTGGGATGGAAGAATCAAAGTAAGTTTCAACTCTTATATCCGTGAGCACAAAGTTGAGAAAAGATGAGTCAGAGAATAGTGTGAATCAGAAAGACTTTCGAAAGTTGATAGGAAGTCTTCTTTATATTACAGCTTCAAGGCCTCATATTGCTTATGCTATGACTCTCTGTTCCTGATATCAAAGTAATCCAAAAGAATCACTCATGTTGGAAGTCAAGAGGATTATGAGATATGATAAAGGAACAACTTCACATGTGTTGTTATACAAGAGAAACAATGAGATGAAGTTTCATGGTTATACTGATGCTGATTGGACTGGTGATTGTAAAGATAGAAAATCAACATCAGGAGGAACATTTTTCTTAGGGGAATGTTGCGTGAGTTGGCACAACAAGAAAAAAACTTCATTAACTTTATGTATAGCTGAATCCGAATATGTTTCAGCTACTCAGGCTTATAGTCAAATGATGTAGATGAAAGTTCAGCTGGAAGATTTGAAAGTGAATGTTTCTAAACCATTGAAGATACTCTGTGATAATCAAAGTTCCATTGATCTTTACAAGAATACTGTTCAACATTCAAGATCAAAACACATTGATATAAAGTATCATTTCTTAAAATAGAAAGCTACTGCTAGAGAAATCTTGCTGGAATATATTTCAACAAAGTATCAGATTGCTGATATTTTCTCAAAAGAAATGTCAAAGGAGAGGTTTGTTGAGCTGAGGCTGCAACTCCACATTCAGCCTCCTCCCACGACTTTCTAAAAACTCATAAGGAAGTATCCCCCACCGTAATTTGGATGATGTTGAAAATGGGGGATAGTATGTTTTCTTTATGAATCTAAAGAAGTGGTTATCATATAATGGGGGAGTGAGAAATAAAAATGAGAGAGTAAAAGAAAAGTGAGAATGAGAAAAATAAATGTTGAGGGGGAGTTTGAGTATGGTGAAGTTTACCCTTACATGGCCGTAATATTTACTTATCACCGAGGGATGGAAATCCTTCAAAAAAATTACTTTTTCTAGTAGTTTGGTTTCAGGACACTCTCTTTTGAGAAAGGCTATGTTTTGGTAAAATTTATTTTTGAGAGATAAAAGTCTTGTGAGGTGAAAACTTGTTAACTAGGGTTGCCAACAAATCCAAAGGGGGATATTGAAGAACCTTTGTGGTGTTTTGTTTAACAATTTTTTTTTATTTGTTGAAAACTAATCTTTTCATTGAAGAATGTTTTAGAGTTACAAAAAGTTGAAGTTGCTGGTTACTAAAGATTTTCTTAAAGAAGATTTTGTTGAAGAATGAGAAGTCAGAAGTTTAGAAAGTGTCTCAAACTTTCTTAAACAAATTAGATGATGCTTTTATGATCTTATAGTTCTCACACATCATGAAAAATTTTATGATAAAAGCTGTTGAAGAAATGGTGAAGAGGATTGAGTTTTTTTTTCACTAAGGAAAATTTTGAGGAAATTCGGAACCAGTTTTTCGAAACTTGTTTTCCTGAACTAATTTTTCTGAACATATTTTTCGGAGTCTATCTGAGCCAGAAAATCGAAGTCTACCCAAGCCAGAAGTTTGGAGTCTATTTCCTGAACTAGATTTTCAGAGTCTGCTTGCTGAACCAGATTTTCGGAGTCTACATGCTGAACCAGATTTTCAGAGTCTTTTTACTGAACCAGATTTTCGGAGTCTACTTGCTGAAACCATATTTTCAGAGTCTACTTGCTGAACTAGATTTTCACAGTCTAATTGCTGAATCAGATTTTTGGAGTCTACTTGCTGATCCAGAATTCAGAGTCTACTTACTGAGCCAGAAGTTCAGAGTGTATTTCCTGAACCAAAATTCAGAGTGGACTTCCGAAACCAAAAATTCGGAGTGAAATTCCTGAACCATAAATTCGAAATGAAAATCATGAGCCAGAAATTCAGAATGACAATACTGAGTCATAAATTCAGAATGAAAATTCTGAACTAGTTTTCCTGAACCAGTTTTCCTGAACTAGTTTTCTTGAACCAGTTTTCCTAAACCAGTTTTCCTGAACCAGTTTTCCTGAACCTAAAATTAGAACCAAGATCTAGCCTTATCATTCTGAGGAAGATATGAAGTGCTCAAGAAAACTTGTATTTCGACTTTTCATAAATCTCGGAGAAATTTAAGGAGATTTGAATAAGTCAAAGATTGATGATTAAATGCAAGATATTTGTAGAGTTTTTGAGATTTGAGGAAGTGGGAAAGTTTTTCAAGATTCCCACCTTTGTTTTCTGAGCTGCCTATAAATATGTGCTCAGATCATTCCCTCATTTACAACTTTTTACACACGCAGAAAAGGTGGAGCGCTGGAGAATTTGGAGTGAGCTTTTGTACTGAGTCATCTTTTCTTTGCTGAGAGAACCAGATTCAAGAAATCCGTACTGAGTTTTCAAATTGAGCATTTCTTCAGAATCATTATTATCTTACTGAGAAATTCGGATTTAGAAGATCAGATTCAAGGAATTCGGATTGAGTATTCGGAGTGGGTATTTCTGTGGAGTCACAGTTTCCTTGCAAGGAAGACCTATTTCAGATATCCGGATTCAAGAAATCCGGATTGAAGAATTAGAGTGAGCTTTTGCGGAGTAATAGTTTTCTTACTGAGAAGTTCGGTTTCAGAAAATCGGATCCAAGAAATTGGATTGAAGATTCAGAGTGAGATTTTTTTTGGAGCATCTTGAAAAAGTATTTTTCTTATGTTTTCCTCAATTGTTCTTTAAGGAAACATTGAAAACTGACGAGAGTCAGTATAATCTTTCCTATCGGGAGATAGAAGGTGTCCAATGGGATTTGGCACAAGTTGTATTCACTTCTTCATTATAGTGTATTTCCATAGACCCACGGGAGTGGCTATGGAAAGGACGTAGGTTCTATTATTGAGGCCAAACTTTTTAATTATTATGTGCTTTTATTGCTTTACCTTTCTTTCATGCTTGGGTTAATTGCTAAAGGTTGATAAGGTAGTAAATCTTAACAGGTTTCAAGGGTTAATTTTCATAAAGTTTTGAATCTTATAAAAAGATATCAACTGATTCAACCCCACTTCTCAGTTGACAATAAATCCTTGGAACTTCAGTTCTACCGTGGATAACCACCATTTATTGTTATTTTCTAGGTAATTTGGTTTTCATAATTTTTGTTATTTATATTTGGTTTATTTCTCTAAGGAATGTTATAGTATAGTTGGGAATGGATTTGGTGAGATTTTAGGTATGATATATCATCCATTTTCTAGGAATCTTGATTTTATGGAAACTCAAATATAAAATTTGAGAATGAATGACTAGGGACGTTGCCCATTGTTGTGTGTTTTCCCTTTCCATCCAGTGCGTGGATACTGTTTTCATTTTCATAAAAACTCTAGTATAAGGTAGGTGGTTCTGTTTGATGAAGAACCATAAATACTGTTGGTTTTTTAAAAATCGTATTATAAATGATAATGTGCATGAACATTGATCTATTTGATATGCGTGCATAAATGGGTTTTTGATAAAATAATGGGTTCCCTTTATTTTATTAACGGAAAGAAGTTTTTAAATCATTACGAATTGGTTTGTTATTTTTTTTCAAAGAGTTATTCCAGATGAAAATGGGTTATGGAAATTTTTTTATGAAATATGAAATGTTTTTTTGAAATGATTTGACATATGAAGAACATGGGCGACTTGGATAACTAGGATGGGGTTTATTATTGGGACATGTCCCTTTTTATGTAGGGGGTTCACTCATGGGGTGTTCCTGTTCTCCCTAGGAACTACGTTCTAGGGACATGATTATCTAACAATATAGGGGAGTTCACTCATGTGGTGTTCCTCTATTTCATATGCCCTATTGTTCTAGGGAATTGTTTATGCTCATTGGTGTTGTCTTGATTGTTGGGATATAAGATTTATTAATGGATCATAACTATGTTATCCTAGGGGTTATCTTCTATGTGATTTATTATACATGAATTATATTTGATATGATATACTATTCATGCTTTGATAAATGTGAATTGGTTTATTTAAAATGTGCATTAAAATTTTATTATTTAGATTTTGTTTAGATCTTAGAAAGGGGGAAATGTTTTACCATAATTTTGATTTAAATGTGAAAATTGTTTTATAATTCCTTGTTTTTTATATATTGAAAATATTGGGATTATTTGGCAGATATTTTTTTTGGAATACTTGGGTGTTGAAACATCCTAGATAAATTCATTAGATTGAGAGGAGGAATAGGTACTACTAACATTAGGTGACATTCCCCAAATACGAAGGGATGGAAATAAATGCCAGGAGTTTAAAAACATAAGATATGGGGGAATAATTTACCCTTCAAACAGATGAACACAATATACTGATTAAAGAAAAAATAATAAATAAAACTAGTGAAAACTATAAAAATGAAACATGCACCAAATCCCAATAGTAATGTATGTGACAAACCCATCAATAAAAAAACAATGAAAGACTAAAATTATAATTACAACAGAATAATACGAGATAAAAAAACTCCCAAACATTAAAAGTCTATAGAACCAAGGTGGAACAACTCCATATTAATACATAAACCAATCCATGATCTATATCCACCATCTATAATAGAAACTATAAAGATTTTCTACCAGTGATTTATGAAATTTTCCCCATAAATATATCATATAAAAAATGTCTAAATTTTTATTAGGGTTCATATATAGGGGTGAGTATAAAACCATAGTAAGAAACTACTAGATATTTTCCCACATTTCAATAAGACTAGAACCAGGTTATATCAAAGATATATAAAATATGTAGGAAGAATATCAAAGTAGTAAATAGTTTTGACAATATTAAATATAACAGATAAATAGGTTTTCTAAAACTATTTTAACCATAGTTACATTTCCCCTTTGAAGATACCAAAGAAGTTAATAAATTAAAAATTTGGAATATTCATCCATGTTCTTGAATTCACACACACACACACATGCATTCCATGTGACATCCTTATTCTCATGAGTGGTGATATGTCTTCCACTAAGACATCACATAGTGTAAATTCCCCTCTATGACTTTTCTGTTTAAATAGATCACCAATTCAATTTGAACAGGGCCTCATAAATTTAAAATCATTATCGTACACCATCCTTGTGCCTTTCTATTTAGCACTCACAACCCTTTTATTCCATGTACATGTTCCCAAACCATATATACTTTAAGAAAATTATTTTCATCATTATATAGAACACATTATAGGAGAAACCCACAATCTAGTTTCAAAACAAACTAGAAATAGAATTATTAGTAGAGTTTTGGTAGAGTCAAATAATTGAAAATAAAAAGATAAACCTTTTTAGAAACTCAATAGCCTTCACATTCTAATAAAATTGGGAAGAGGAAAAAACCATATACCATGGGTTTTTTTGGCATCAGGGATCTTAGAAGATCCCATATATTTGAAATATTCCATCCATTCCTCTCTGAATGTAGAGACCCAAAGCCTGACGTACATGGGCATTACATTACTTTTGTGGAATACTTAGTACATAACGAAAAAAACACACACACAAGGACCGTAATAGTTTAGTGTCTTTTGAAACTCGGAATATAATCTTCTAATCGTGGTGAAAGATATTCAACATCTCCCATAAATATCTTCCATTTTTTTTTCTTACCTAAAACCTTTCTTTATATCATGTGGAAAAGAAAACATAAAAGGGTGAGCTCAAATTCTCAGTAAGGGTAAACAAATGAAATATCAATCACATCATATTCATAAGAACATAACATTTTTGGAAATCTTAACCTGCAAAAGAGATCATAATATCATAACATGGGATAAATCATAGTAGTGAAATGTAATCCCAATAATCTTAACATAAAACATGATACTTTGTGTCATACAAATATAATCATAGAGAATCATTTCTTATTAGTCAAGACTCATTTCCAAGATTATCTTAGTGGACAAAGTCCATTTCTGAACCTAGTTCACTCCTCGTTTCAGTCCTGTTTCACTGAACCGGTTTAACCTGCCGTTCCAGCCATGTCTATATCATGAGATATAAAATCTTTACCCAATGAATTGGAGGGAGATATAGGTCCCACCCATCTCATAATGATTCCATTCTTATGCGTGCCACAAAATCATAAACCATACATCATAGCATAACCCATGTAATAAAAATGGGAATCTTAAACATCGTGACATCATGAAACAATTCATATAAGATAAAGGAATTCATAAAAATAATTCCATCACAAAATAATAAAATAAATGTAATAATAGGGATAGAAACATAACCCTTTATTATCTTAGATGGAAAATAATTTTGATAAAACACTTGAACTCCATTCTTGAGGAAAATATCCTTTCTACTTCAAAAACATTTTCCATTTCTTAACAAGTCATACAATTTTAAAATAAAAGAAGTTGATTAAAAATAAATTTGAAAACATGTAAAGGAAAATTCTTGGAAATAATGTTTTAAAAATCCATTCATGCCGTATAAGTTAAGAAAAAACATTCTTCTCGTACTTTTGTCGGAAAAGTCAAAAAGTACCTCGTACGAAAAACGACAAAAGATTCCTTTCATATCTTTTAATAAAAACTAAACGAAGGGTAAAATTGGATTTAAACAATTTTATGTGGATGAAAATAATATTTCATATTGAGGAAACATGGATGTTGATGATAAAATACACCCCAATAAATTTCAAAGTATAAACAATCTCGGATAAAAATGAGATTGTGATATTTCCCTTACCTTAGGTCCAATTTGCTTCGTAAGAGTCCGAACCTCCTGTATAATGATTTAAATATTGTCATTGACTTATTATAGAATCATATTCATTGTTATGATATCATATATGGTTCAATTATGACTTTATATTACCCATTCTTATGTAAATTAATGTTAAAGTAGTGTTTTGGGTAAAATCATCTTATTTATCGTACGTGTTTGGACTTGTTGTTCGTGATGTTATTATTACTTATATCATGATTTACTTACCTAAAAAATTTAAATCATGATTTATATATCATATAAATTCATTATATATCTAGAATATACAATCATTTATAATAGTACATAACATATGGAGGTAAGAAATGAAACGCACCGTTCATGGAGACGGTAAGCCGTACGTACGCATGAACGCTACTTTCATTTATATTTATTATTTTAATGGAATTAAAAAATAATTATACATAGGTATATTATAATTCCATTATAATATCATATATAATATCATTAACCACATCCTTTATACATCCCACATAAGGTATTAACGAATCACATCACTTTGAGGGGGCGGTAGTCCGCACTTCCTCAAATGAGATTATCGTATTTATCGACTATGGAAACTGTAAAGGCTTGATATAATTGGGAATTAAAGAAGCATAAAGAAATAATAAACATAATATATATTATATATAAATACAGTTCCATCATAATGGCCACCATGAGAGGCGGTAGGGAAAAATCGAACAATCATCATTTCGTGAGGCGTTAGTTTACCATCACAGAAACATTATGTTCTTCATCCATTAGATGGAGGTGTGTGTAAGTGTAGTTATAATACTTCTCATAACAACATCCTAGTATTTTTGGGATACTGGTTTTGTCACAAAATAAAGGATTAAAAAGATTTTAGGGGTTGGAGAAGTAGAATAAAACAACTTAAGAGAAACTGTTACCTTTAATTTTGGTATCTTTCTTTGGTTTGAACCAAAAGGACTTCTTGGAGAGTCTTATGCCTAATGTAAGGCTTCAAGGAGAAGTATAGGGATGTAGGGAGCTTAGTTGGGCAGAGTTTGGACGAGCCTAAAGGCTTGAGAGGTGTGAGGAATTTCATAGAAGTGGTCTCCTTTTATAAGGGAGTGGAGGGGCTCTTTAGGAAAGTGTGCAAACATTATTTTATTATAAACTTATCTTCTGTTTCAAGAGGTCCAAAACACATTAATGTCGAAGATAAGATGACTGATATTCTAAATAAAATCATCCAATAGGAATTGGACAGGTTTTGGATGATATTTTAATCATTTTAATCTTATTTATTTAAATCATTTATTAATGAGGTAAACACTACATCATTATTGTGTCATAAATAATTTAATTCATTTGATGTCTAAAAATTATGAAAAAAATACCATGATGTATGGAATCTTTTTATCTTTCCAAATAATATTTATAGTCGAAAATATAACTTATATAACCCCTTAGAAAAGTTAATTACTAAAAGAGTTTTGTTAAAGTCAATTTTGTCTTTACATTAAATTAATTAATCCAAATTGTCATTTTCACTACCAAGTGGCTCATTGGGGTCCCAAACTCGGCCCAAGGATTCCCATGGTCGACCACTACTCTTACAATAAGGTTAGGACAAGTTTCAAGAAAATTTTGAATTATTATAATATTATTTTAACCTTGAATTATCCTATTTACCTTTAACCGCAGTAAATAAAAATTATCGTAGTTACTATACATAATGCCCAAAAGTAAAAAATAGCTTATAAACATAATATGGACCTACTGATTCCAAATATGGAATCCATTTTTCCAAATTCAATACACAAAAGTTGCAGAAATTAAATTAAAATTAATCCCGTTGTCGAAAGAAAACGGGTTTTTGTTTAAAACATTGCAAACGATTAAATTGATTTAACCTACGAATTCAAGGTAAAATAAATGATAATGACATACATTATTTTAAATGGTAAAAATATTTTCTATTTATACTTTAAAAAAATTCAATATTATAATTTAACCACATAAATTATTATGATGGAAAAGTTTTTTTTAATTAAAATATAGCGTGTTTTTACTATTCATTAAAATATGAAAGTTATCAGAAAAATATCAAAAATTTATCCAATATAAATTTTTATATCCTGATTAAAAATAAGAATTTTATTCTATCAAATTTAACTTATAAACATTTAAAAAACTAGATTTAATGTGGGTGCGCCATCAAAAGGCGGCAAAATTGCATTTTTTGAAAAATATTTATTTTACCCGAAAAATTTATTTTGTTCTCTTAACACGTTCTAGAAAATGTATAAGATGAATAATAATGTTATAAAATTCAAAATTTAGTTAATACTATTCATAACTTCTTGTTTTAATAATATTTTAATAGCATATCGTTGTTTAGTGAAACTCGGTATTGCGTACGACGTAAGCTATCGAGGACGGCTGTGGTTGTGTGAAATGCAAGCCAAGTCAGGGTTGCGTGTTGTGCAAGAATCCTTCTTTGTTTCGTATAACAGAATCCAACCATATTTTATACATTGAATACATATACATATATATATATATATATAAACACACTCAATGTTGCATATAATGACTATTATAAAACGAACTTGAAATTGTGTGTAACACGATCCAAGAATAGCATTGCGTATACTGCAAGCTAATATGGTGTTGCGTATAGTACAAGCTAAACTTGATGTGGTGTATAGAAGACAAAAATGAAATTAAAAGAATATTTTTCATAAAATCTTGGGTTGATACATTCTACCCCCCTTAAAATGAATTTCTACCTAGAAATTCGTCGAGGTTATACATGGTTTACTACTTGAAAATTTCTCTAATAAAAACCCACATCGTAAAAAGGAATACAAAAACTTGGCTTTAAAAACTAAAGTATGAAACGTAATGGTTACCCAAATTAACTCATCACTGGGTTTCCACGTAGGAGAACATAGGTGAAAATATAGATATGGAAGAAAAATATAACCATCAAGTTCTGATGGGGAGTGGTGGAGAACATGGCTATGAAAAAGCCAAATATCACAAAGCCATAAATTTGTGATTATCTAGGGTACGATCTGGTTCATCAGATATAAGAGCACTAGGAAAACATTTTTGGTTTTCAAGATCATTTCCCTAAATTTGATGAATTAAAAGAAATACTTACATGATTTTGGTACAATCTTACTGTTGTTCGTGAATTGAACAATTTCCACTTCATTTCATAATGAAATGAAGTTGAATTTGTTATTCGTGAAGCATTAGAAGATCATGTGATAGAATTATGGGTCATTCCATCTGTTTCAAACAAAAGGTTAGAAAAAGTTATAAGTCCATATTATGGTGAGATTAATCGTATATGGTGACAAAAATGGACTTATACTTTATTTATCATACTGCTTAAAAAAATAAAACTACATTCCACTAACCAGGGACTTCCTATAGGCTAGTGGTAGGTGATAAAGTCTTGTCGCACTTCAGTTGTTGGTTCGATTCTCACAGCCTTGTCCGACGCGATGGGCTGTCGCCCGTCCTATATGTTTTCCTTTTTCTAAAACTACATTACTATAACATCCCATCAATAATATCGAAAAAAAAGTTTTATCCTTAAACAATACAAACTTATGTCCAACATAATCCATTCCAATATTTAGGCTTATCTAAAATACTTCGGTCTAAGATCATAGTATAAAGAAAATGATTACTTGAAATGTCATCAACCAAGCATGCGAATATCATCATTTATCCCCCATATATATTGTTGGTCACATTCCAATCATGTGAATACCTTAATCATGTATTCTCTTAAAAATGAATACCCATTGAACCTTATTGAAAATATGAATGTAGTTAAAAGTTAACACTTTCCACATACAAAAATCCTCAAAATTCTATATACTCAAACCATGATATCACTTAGTCCTTATATCAATCATGAGCTCATGAATACTATCAAACATTTCATTTTTTTCCTTATCCCATCATTATGTACATATCATCTTTTTTACAAAAATATCTCAATCACTTTCCATGGTTACCGGTACCATAAAATTATTGAAAACCACAATAGACCAATACATAAATATTCCAATATTCCATGATACTACATACAACATTATTTTGGAATCCCATTACCTAAACACTTAATCATTCCACCACATCGTTGTCATATTCAACATTTCCAATGGTGATCACATGTGACTTCCCTTTGTCCTTTTTCTTAAGTGGTTGCTCATGTTGATCATCACTAACCCTTGGATTAGGGCATTTATTAGCATAATTCCCCATTTCCTTGAACTTGAAGCATTGAAATGTAGTAGGTTCATTATGTGTATCCCTTCCTTTTTTTGCATCATTAGACATCTTATTCCCATTATTGCGGCATTCAAATGCCTGATGACCTTCCTTTCCACATTTGAAACATTTTCTTGTCCATTTATGACAATCTCCACCATGCTTATTTCCACACTTAGAGCATAAGGAAACATTCATCTTCATTTCACCATTATTCTGAGATTTCTCCTTGAACTACATCTTTCGTTTCTTGTCAAAACTATGAGATGGATAAGTAACACCAACTTCCATTTCTACCTTGATATCACAACACACAATTTCTTCATAGCTACTGAAGTCTCTTATAGATAATTCCCTTCGAAGATTTGGTTTTAAGCCACTGAAGAATCGATCAACTTTACTTTCAGGTTGGATGATAAATCCAGATGCATACCTTGAAAGTCTTGTAAAATTCACTTCCTATATACCAACAGATTCATCATCCTTTTGATTTAGTTCAAGAAACTCCTTCTCCATCTTTGTTCGAAGAATACGAGGGAATTACTTATTGAAAAATAAGTTCTTGAACTCGCCCTATTCCATGGACTCAATTTCATCTCTTGGCCTCATATTCTTGATAAGATTCCACCATTGATCAGCATCACCTTCCAAACGATACACTGCTAAGATGAATTTATCATGTTCAGAACATTGAAGAACTGAAAATATCTTTTCAGTAGTACTGATCCATTGTTCAGCAACAAGTGGATCAGAAGACCCACTGAAAGAAGGTGGACGTTGCCTCATGAAGGACTCAATAGAATATTGTTCCCTTCTCTACTCATTTGGAAGTCCAGAATGATTCATAGCTTGTGTAAGTATAGCAATGTGATTTTTCACTCCATCTCCCATAACATTTTTTTGTTCAGGAGGACAATCATTGCATTTTCCATTACATTGATCAACACGGTTCCTTCGGGTTCCAGCCATCGTCTAAAACCCAAAAAGAATAGTGTGAGTGGCAAAACTCACGTTAGGGAAAACAACACAATAAATGAGGATTACCTTCAATATCTAACATCTTGGGTTACCATAATTCTAGTACTATAACCTATACTTATACTTAACCTTAGGGACATCCCTAGACATACCTTAGAAATATCTCTAGGGATCTCACTAACGTTTTTGCATCCTAGTTTCCAAAGGTTGACTAAAATTTTCCTCTGATACCAACTGTAGAGACCCGAAGCCTGACATACATGGACATTACATTACTTTTTCGGAATACATAGTACATAACAAAAACACACACACACAAGGACCGTAATATTTTAGTGTCTTTGGAAACTCATAATATAATCTTCTAATCGTGGTGAAAGATCTTCAACATCTCCCATAAAGATCTTCCCTTTTTTTTCTTACCTAAAACATTTCTTTATATCCTAGGGAAAAGAAAACATAAAAGGGTGAGCTCAAATTCTCAGTAAGGGTAAACAAAAGAAATATCAATCACACCATATTCATAAGAACATTACATTTTTGGAAATCTTAACCTGCAAAAGAGATCATAATATCATAACATGGGATAAATCATAGTAGTGAAATGTAATCCCAATAATCATAACTTAAAACATGAAACTTTGAGGAATACACACATAATCATATAGAATAATTTCTTATTAGTCAAGACTCATTTCCATGACTATCTTAATGGACAAAGTCCATTTCTGAACTGAGTTCACTCCTCGTTTCAGTCCTGTTTCACTGAACCGGTTTAACCTACTGTTCCAGCCATGTCTATCTCATGAGATATAAAATCTTTACCCAATGCATTGGAGGGAGATATATGTCCCACCCATCTCATAATGATACCATTCTTATGTGTGCCACAAAATCATAAACCATACATCATTGCATAACCAATGTAATAAAAATGGGAATCTTAAACATCGTGACATCATAAAACAATTCATATAAGATAAAGGAATTCATAAAAATAATTCCATCACAACATAATAAAATCAATGTAATAATAAGTATAGAAACCGAACCCTTTATTATCTTAGATGGATATTAATTTTGATAAAACACTTGAACTCCATTCTTGAGGAAAATATCCTTTTTACTTCAAAAACATTTTCCCTTTCTTAACATGTCATACAATTTTAAAATAAAAGAAGTTGATTAAAAATAAATTTGAAAACATGTAAAGGAAAATTCTTGGAAATAATGTTTTAACAATCCATTTATGTCGTATAAGTTAAGAAAAAACATTCTTCTCGTACTTTTGTCGGAAAATTCAAAAAGTACCTCGTACGAAAAACGATAAAAGATTCCTTTCATATATTTTAATAAAAACTCACCGAAGGGTAAAATTGGATTTAAAAAATTTTAGGTGGATGGAAATAATATTTCATATTGAGTAAACATGGATGTTGATGATAAAATACACCCCAGTAAATTTCAAAGTATAAACAATCTCGGATAAAAATGAGATTGTGATATTTCCCTTACCTTAGGTCCAATTTGCTTCGTAAGAGTCCGGACCTCCTGTATAATGATTTAAATAATGTCATTGACTTATTAAAGAATCATATCAATTGTTATGATATCATATATGGTAAAATTATGACTTTATATTACCCATTCTTATGTAAATTAATGTTAAAGTAGTGTTTTGGGTAAAATCATCTTATTTATCGTACGTGTTTGGACTTGTTGTTCTTGATGTTATTATTACTTATATCATGATTTACTTACCTCCAAAATGTAAATAATGATTTATATATCATATACATTCATTATATATCCAGCATATACAATGATTTATAATAGTACATAACATATGATGGTAAGAAATGAAACACACCGTTCATGGAGACGGTAAGCCATACGTACGCATGAACGCTACTTTCATTTCTATTTCTTATTTTAATGGAATTAAAACATAATTATACATAGGTATATTATAATTCCAGTATAATATCATATATAATATCATTAACCACATCCTTTATACATCCCACATAAGGTATTAACGAATCACATCACTTTGAGGGGGCGGTAGTCCGCACTTCCTCAAATGAGATTATCGTATTTACCGACTATGGAAACCGTAAAGGCTTGATATAATTGGGAATTAAAGAAGCATAAAGAAATAATAAACATAATATATATTATATATAAATACAGTGCCATCAAAATGGCCACCATGAGAGGCGGTAGGGGAAAATCGAACAATCATCGTTTCGTGAGGCGTTAGTTTTCCATCACAGAAACATTATGTTCTTCATCCATTAAATGGAGGTCTATGTAAGTGTAGTTATAATCCTTCTCATAACAACATCCTAGTATTTTCTGGATACTGGTGTTATCACAAAATAAAGGATTAAAAAAATTTTAGGGGTTTGAGAAGTAGAATAAAAGAAAACAACTTAAGAGAAACTGTTACCTTTAATTTTGGTAACTTTCTTTGGTTTGAACCAAAAGGACTTCTTGGAGAGTATTCTGCCTATTGTAAGGCTTCAAAGGGAAGGAGAGGGATGTAGGGATATTAGTTGGGAAGAGTTTGTATGAGCCTAAAATCTTGAGAGGTGTGAGGAATTTCATTGAAGTGGTCTCCTTTTATAAGGGAGTGGAGGGGCTCTTTAGGAAAGTGTGAAAACATTATTTTATTATAAAATTATCTTCGATTTCAAGAGGTCCAAAACATATATTTGAAATATTTCATCCATTCCTCTATGAATGTAGAGACCCAAAGCCTGAAGTACATGGAAATTACATTACTTTTGCGGAATACTTAGTACATAACAAAAACACACACACACAAGGACCGTAATAGTTTAGTGTCTTTGGAAACTCGGAATATAATCTTCTAATCGTGGTGAAAGATCTTCAACATCTCCCATAAATATCTTCACTTTTTTTCTTACCTAAAACCTTTCTTTAAATCCTGGTGAAAACAAAACATAAAAGGGTGAGCTCAAATGCTCAGTAAGGGTAAAAAAAAGAAATATCAATCACATCATATTCATAAGAACATAACATTTTTGGAAATCTTAACCTACAAAAGAGATCATAATATCATAACATGGGATAAATCATAGTAGTGAAATGTAATCCCAATAATCATAACATAAAACATGAAACTTTGTGGCATACAAACATAATCATATAAAATCATTTCTTATTAGTAAAGACTCAATGCCAAGACTATCTTATTGGACAAAGTCCATTTCTGAACCGAGTTCACTCCTCATTTCAGTCCTATTTCACTGAACCGGTTCAACCTTCCGTTCCAGCCATGTCTATATCGTGAGATATAAAATCTTTACCCAATGAATTGGAGGGAGATATAGGTCCCACCCATCTCATAATGATACCATTCTTATGTGTTCCACAAAATCATAAACCATACATCATAGCATAACTCATGTAATAAAAATGGGAATCTTAAACATCGTGACATCATAAAACAATTCATATAAGATAAAGGAATTCATAAAAATAATTCCATCACAACATAATAAAATCAATGTAATAATAGGGATAGAAACAGAACCCTTTATTATCATAGATGGAAAATAATTTTGATAAAACACTTGAACTCCATTCTTGAGGAAAATATCTTTTCTACTTCAAAAACATTTTCCCTTTCTTAACATGTCATACAATTTTAAAATAATAGAAGTTGATTAAAAATAAACTTGAAAACATGTAAAGGAAACATCTTGGAAATAATGTTTTAAAAATACATTCATGTTGTAAAAGTTAAAAAAACATTCTTCTCATACTTTTTTATGAAAAGTCAAAAAGTACCTCGTACGAAAAACGACAAAATATTCCTTTCATATCCTTTAATAAAAACTCACCGAAGGGTACAATTGGATTTAAAAAATTTTAGGTGGATGGAAATAATATTTCATATTGAAAAAACATGGATGTGGATGATAAAATACACCCCAGTAAATTTCAAAGTATAAACAATCTCGGATAAAAATGAGATTTTGATATTTCCCTTACCTTAGGTCCAATTTGCTTCGTAAGAGTCCGAACCTCCTTCATAATGATTTAAATAATGTCATTGACTTATTAAAGAATCATATTAATTGTTATTATATCATATATGGTTCAATTATGACTTTATATTACCCATTCCTATGTAAATTAATGTTAATGTAGTGTTTTGGGTAAAATCATCTTATTTATCGTACGTGTTTGGACTTGTTGTTCTTGATGTTATTTAGGGTGTGACGGTAATCCGTACGTACGCATGAACGATACTTTCATTTCAATTTCTTATTTTAATGGAATTAAAAAATAATGATACATAGGTATATGATAATTCCAGTATAATATCATATATAATATCAGTAACCACATCCTTTATACATCCCACATAAGGTATTAACGAATCACATCACTTTGAGGGGGCGGTAGTCCGCACTTCCTCAAATGAGATTATCGTATTTACCGACTATGGAAACCGTAAAGGCTTGCTATAATTGGGAATTATAGAAGAATAAAGAAATAATAAACATAATATATATTATATATAAATACAGTTCCATCATAATGGCCACCATGAGAGGCGGTAGGGGAAAATCGAACAATCATCGTTTCGTGAGGCGTTAGTTTGCCATCATAGAAACATTATGTTCTTCATCCATTAGATGGAGGTGTTTGTAAGTGTAGTTATAATACTTCTCATAACAACGTACTAGTATTTTCGGGATACTGGTTTTGTCACAAAAGAAATTATTAAAAAGGTTTTAGGGGTTGTAGAAGTAGAATAAAAGAAAACAACTTAAGAGAAACTGTTACCTTTAATTTTGGTAACTTTCTTTGGTTTGAACCAAAAGGACTTCTTGGAGAGTCTTATGCCTAATGTAACGCTTGAAGGGGAAGTATAAGGATGTAGGGATCTTAGTTGGGCAGAGTTTTGATGAGCCTAAAGGCTTTATAGGTGTGAGGAATTGCATATAAGTGGTCTCCTTTTATAAGGGAGTGGAGGGGCTCTTTAGGAAAGTGTGAAAATATTATTTTATTATAAACTTATCTTCGGTTTAAAGAGGTCCAAAACACATTAATGTAGAAGATAATATGGATCATATTATAAATAAAATCATCCAATAGGAATTGTACAGGTTATGGATGATATTTTAATCATTTTAATCTTATTTATTTAAATCATTTATTAATGAGGTAAACACAACATCGTTATTGTGTCATAAATAATTTAATTCATTTGTTGTCTAAAAATTATGAAAAAAATACCATGATGTAGGGAATATTTTTAGATTTCCAAAGAATATTTATAGTCGAAAATATAACTTCTATAACCCCTTATAAAAATAAATTACTAAAAGAGTTTTGTTAAAGTCAATTTTGTCTTTACATTAAATTAATTAATCCAAATTGTCATTTTCACTACCAAGTGGCTCATTGGGGTCCCAAAATCGGCCCAAGGATGCCCATGGTCTGCCACTACTCATCCAATAAAGTTAGGACAAGTTTCAAGGTAATTTTGAATTATTATAATATTATTTTAACCTTGAATTACCCTATTTACGTTTAACCGCAGCAAAAAAAATTACCGTAGTTACTATTCATAATGCCCAAAATTAAAAAGTAGCTTATTAACATAATTTGGACCCACTGATTCCAAATATGGAATCCATTTTTTCAAATTCAATACACAAAAGTTGCAGAAATTAAATTAAAATTAATCCTGTTGTCGAAAGAAAACCGGTTTTTGTTTAAAACATTGCAAAAGATTGAATTGATTTAACCTACGAATTCAAGGTAACATAAATGTTAATGACATACATTATTTTAAATGTTAAAAATATATTCTATTTATACTTTAAAAACATTCAATATTATAATTTAACCACATAAATTATTATGATGGAAAAATTTGTTTTTAATTAAAATATAGTGTTTTTACGATTCATTAAAATATGAAAGTTATCAGAAAAATATCAAAACTTTATCCAATATAAATTTTTATATCCTGATTCAAAAGAAGAATTTTATTTTGTCAAATTGAACTTATAAACATGTCAAAAACTAGATTTAATGTGGGTGCGCCATCAAAAGGCGGAAAAACTACATTTATTGAAAAATACTTATTTTACCTGAAATATTTATTTTGTTCTCTTAATACGTTCTAGAAAATGTATAAGATGAATAATAATGTTATAAAATTCAAAATTTAGTTAATACTATTCATAACGGCTTGTTTTAATAATATTTTAATAGCATATCGTTGTTTAGTGGAACTCGGTATTGCGTACGACACAAGCTATCGAGGAGGGCCGCGGTTGCGTGAAATGCAAGCCAAGTCAGGGTTGCATGTTGTGCAAGCATCCTTCTTTGTTTCTTATAACAGAATCCCACCATATTTTATACATTTAATATATATATATATATATATATATAAACAAACTCAATGTTGCATAGAATGACTATTATAAAACGAACTTGAAATTGTGTGTAACATGATACAAGAATAGCATTGCGTATACTGCAAGCTAATATGGTGTTGCATATAGTACAAGATAAACTTGGTGGGGTGTATACAAGACATCAATGAAATTAAAAGAATATTTTTCATAAAATATCGGGGTGTTACAATGAAATCCCAATAATATATAATTAAAATTCAACCAATCACAAATATATAAGTTTAAAAACACTAATAGATGATTCAATGTAAGAAAAAATATAGAGATCCAAAATTAAAATGGGGAATGAAGACCTAAAATTTTATTTTCATGATCGAATTCTTGAGGATGCATTGGAATTAGTGGCCGTAAATAAAAGATCCCTAACAATTTCCTAAGGGAACTATATAAGTTGAGATGAAGAGAATGGGAACAATATGGGGATTTAAAACCATAGAAATGAATAAAATATATTAGATCTAACCTTATTCATGGTGTGAAAAGGAAATCCACATTGTAAATATTTAAGAGGACAAATAAAATAAAATTCATGTCTCTTAAGCATAAAATTCAATATCCATTTCACATAGTGAATGAATATCACATCATGAATTGATTTTTCAAAGAAAACCACTCACACCATGAAAGTAACTCATGAACTTTTCCAAAAAAAAATTCAGACTGTGAATAACCATTCATAGGATGAATCCTTCCTATAGCTAGATTCTATATTACCTTCACTTTAACCCTCTAAATTATTCCAATAATTTATTCAAAACACTATAAACAAGGAAAAATAAAAATCAATTAATGGAGGACCTTAATCTAGGGATTCTAAATTCTCCCCACCATTGTGATTTCCAACCTCATGATGATGAATTACTTTAGAAACTTTTAAAATATCAAGATACTACTCCAATATAAATTATTTTATTTACCATGACTCTTCTTGGATTTGGAGATGCTTCCACAATATTTTTACCAAGGAATTATATATACCCCATAAGTTTCTTCATATTTATATGAAATCTGAAATTAATTTGGGATACAAATATTATTTGGATCAAGTGTAAAATGATTTGAACTAATCACATGAATAGGACTTGATTGATACTTCATCTTTTGAGAAACATGTAATAAGTCATGGATAACACTAAATGCTGGTGGTAAGGATAAACAATATACAACAACACCAATTCATTTTAAAATCATGAATAGTATAATATACTATCGATCCAATTTCCCTTTCTTCCCCAAGTTAGGATTAACAAGTATGGGTGACACTTCAAAAAATATTTTATCACCGATATTGAATGATAATGATTGGTGATGATGGTATGCATGTGATTTATATTGGATTTGATCCATAGTCTTCCACTTATGGATCATATTGACCATATATATAGTCTCATGGACTAAAATAGGTCCAATTAGTGATGTTTACCCTATTTCACCCAATATAGTAGAGAATAATAGGGAAAACCATATAATTCCTTGAATAGGGACATATGTATTGTCACATAGTAGTTCTTACAATAGGATAATTCCAAAAAAGGAATATGATCATCCCATGATACTCGAAATTCCAAAACACAAGATATAATTTCCAATGACTTATTAATATGTTACTTTTCTAGTTTTGGGGTTGGAGAGTGCTTGGATGAGGCTAGAGGCAGTTCACTAGAAGTTGGTCCTACAATTGAACTATAAAAGGATTTTTATTCCATAAAAAAGCTTTTACTGCGTAAGCCTTTATTTTGTGGATTGAGTGGCTGATGGTTTAATTGCTTATGTTCATTAGGGTCTGGGGATGAAATTTTTGTACACCGTTAGAAGGTCTTTTATGTTGTAATTTAATTATTTCTAAGGCACCATGAAAATCAAAAAAGATTCCAATATTTTAGAGTTTACACCATAAAATGGTCTTATGATGTAATTATTTCAGAGCACATGAGGGTGACACCCTAAAATTTGGATTGAAACCAGAAATTTTATAACCTCTAGGTTTTTTATAGGTCCTTTTTACGATCATTTTCTCTAATTTTTTTATTTGTATCTTGGTGTTGAGAAAACCTTAGGTGACCATGGGAGACCATACAGTCCATCTTCCCTCATCTTGATCTGTGGTTTCCATTGGTTTTGTTTAGAAATCCAATCATTTATGCATGAGTTCATTTTGTTTATTTGGGTTATGGGTTGTTTTTTATTCACCTCATGGTTCACAATGAGATTGTAATGTTTTTTTTGAGGAATAAGATCCTCATTATCACCTGTTTATGTGATATGAGTGGGGATTTCATGATTATTCATTCCATTGGGTGGATATTAATAGTCAACATAATAAGATAATTAATTATAATAACTGAAATTGATGAGTATGTAGGAGATCACATGTTTTGGTTTCTTTGATATGATGCTGATGATATTGTGTATTTTTGTTGCCAATACTAAAAATAACAACTATTGGAAGCATTTTTTTCACTATAGATGATATTACTTGATGAAATTATTGTGTTTTTGAGTGGTCACACCCTAAATAAAAGGATAAAGAAGGTATATATGGATAATAAAGTATTTTCCCATAGAAACCATTTTTTTTATAATACCAATGAAAAATAAATTGTTAATGTGGTAAAACCTCCTAAATATGTTGTGGACATTGGGTTGTATTTTTGTTGTCTATTCTTGTGATTCTTGTGTCCCCCTATGTTTTTTGGCATGTATTTTAGTGATGAAGGTTACCAAATGAGTTGTGTGATGTGTGAAGATGTGATGTGGTGGTCGGTTGATGTAGATGTGATGTGGCCAGTGAAGTGATATGGTGGGCAATGGTTGTGGTGTATAGTGGTTGTGGTGCATAGTGGTTTTGGTAATTATTGGTTGTGGTATACAATGGTTTTGTTTCAAATTAGTTGTGATCTAGAAAGTGGCGTGATGTGGTGCATAGTGGTTTTGGTTCTTAGTGGTTGTGGTGCGTGATGGTTTTGGTGCGCGATAGTTGTGATGTGTGCTAATGGTGGCATGTGGTAGATGAAACATGCAACTATTTTGGTGAGATGAATTTACTAATTTGGTGTGGTGACAATAGTTGATGTAATATGGGAAAGTAGTTGTGTGGTGTGGTTATGTTAGTTTTAGGGTTATCAATGAAATAATTTTTAACGCGGTAAATGAATATGAATGGGAGAGAAATAATTATGGTAAAAATGAATTAAATAATTGGAATAAATGAATAGACTATGTGAATTTTGATGAAGTGTCTTAGAAAATGAATTTACTGTAATATTAATATTTCTAGAAACTGGTGAACTTTTAATAAAATTGGAATGTAAGAACCTGGATCTTCGTTTCAGGTACGCCTTTTCTTTTTCTCAAGTTTTTGAGAAAAATAATGTTTCTGGAAATTTTTGAAGTACAGGCCGTGTACTCTTTTCCCGCTCAAAGGCGTGTACTGGCCATGTCCGGGCCACACACACAGTGTGTAGGGGTGACTTGGAGACCGATTTTGGCGGAGTACGGAAAAACCCACTACACGCCGTGTACTTTATTTTTTTCATTAAATGGACCGGGGTCGCGCCTAATCGACGAAAAGCTCTTCTACTTCAGCTTCTTCGTCCGAGAGAACTAGGGAATCCGTGGATCTTTGGCAAGCCACCATTCCTCCGTCCGTTCTCTGACTCGAGCACATTCAATTACGTTGGAATCACAACGGTGAGTTCTCCCTTCTGCTTGAGTCCTGTTTTCAAATTCTTCCTCGTTCTCAAGTTATCATAGGTTGATATTTTTGGATGTTTTCTCAGATCTATGATGTTTGGGGGAGAATCAATCGTCATGGTTCAAGTATATCGATCTCCTAGGATCGAGGTTGGTGGTTTGTGCCTTACCGTTCAAAGTCTTTGAGTTTTATCCGCAAATTCCACCAATACCCGTGAATAGGGTATTGCGTGTTTACTATCTTGGCCTTGTTGTTTTCCTTCCTTGCTTGTATGATTGCGTAGAGGTAAATTTATCATTTTAGAGGATAATTTGTTATGCTTGGATGTTTTTCCCATTCTTTGTTCTGTTTAAAGCCTTTGGGGTCCCGTTTGCCTTTGGCTATTACACCTGTTTCTATGCCTTGTGATTATAGGTGGGAGATAATTTCATAACATGTTTGTTTCCCTATATACTGTTTAGCCATGTAGCTCTATAGGTGTACTTTGTTTATCCAAGTAGCTTTATAGGTTTACTTTGGCCTTATAGCATTATTATGCACTGACTGGCATGACACTGAGAGAAACTGGTGTTATAGACTATAAGGGATAGACCGAGTGAGCTTCCAAGAGAGTCATAGATATTATATACTATAGGAGGGTAGACTGAGAGAGCTTCCTCAGAGAGTCATGGACACTATAGACTATAGGGGATGGACCGAGTGAGATCCAAGAGAGTCTTGGATATTATAGACTATAGGAGGGTAGATCGAGTGAGCTTCCTCAGAGAGTCTGTGGTATACCTGAGGCTATATGAGGAATTGACCGAGATAGCTTCCTCATAGAGTCTCTAGTCCTTGGGGATAAGAGGGTTAGACCACGTGATCTTCCTCAGAGAGTCCCTGACTACCCTAGACTCTAAGGGGAATTGACCGAGTGAGCTTCCTGAGAGAGTCCCATAAATTCGTATGACCAAACCAGAGGGGTTAGGCTGAGTGCACTGCCCAGAGGGTTGTGGTACTTCTTGGATAAGACCAGAGGGGTTGGATAAGAGTACTTTTCAGAGGGTTCCTGCTTTTCAGCTGTTTTCTTCACTGCTGTTGTTGGTTGTGGATTCATTGCTGTTGTATATCTTCTTGTTCTGCCTTTTGTTTACTATTATTGTTACTACTTACTATACTATTACCTTCCATATACTCACTAACTTTTAGGAACAGATATTCGGGTGGTTGCCTACTGGGATTTAGTCTCACACCCTGTTTGGGCCATGATTTTCGGCCCAAGATAACTTTATTGTTACAGATATAGACAAGGGCAAGCGCCCTTCGAAATCTGGTACTTGACTGCTTTGGGGTAGGAGAGCATGGGACAAAGCTATGGATTATGATGCTGAGGAGTTATCTATTTACCTTTCTTTTGTACTTTGGTTTGGTACTATTGTATTTTCCAGCATTGTAACTTGTTTGGTTACATTCCTAGACATATGTATCATGCATCATTTCATATATGTATGTGTACTCTAGTCATTTATTGCTTTAGTATTCTGCTGTTTACTTGTGTATGGATTTTTCTGTTTCTGCTATTTATTATCATTTAATTCCACTGTGTACTCTGCCAACGAGGGCATAGTTTTCCCACTATCACACCCAAGGCCCTCTCTTCTAGTCGACAACCTCTGGTGTTTGGGGAAATGCGCTTGAGGCCATGTGACCAACCGGGTATGGGGAACCTTTGAGAGGCTTCTGGAACCAGGAAATTACAAAGTGGTATCAGAGGGAGGTTCCTTTTATCTTTCTTTACTATTTGGAGACTTTAGCCAGGGATCAGACGGATTCCGTACTTGGTAATAATTTGTGTCTGGTAGTAGTTAAACCGTGTACAGGGAAAAGTCATACTACCTCGTTATTGCAGTTTTTTGGTTTTGATATTTTACAGTTGATATGATTTCACCTAGAGTGATTCACATGCTTCATGTTGTTATTGTTTTGATATTACGGTTCTATTTCTATCACAACCCGATGAGATTAGGGTATTCTATCTCATGCATCATATGGGCACTTATTAGAAATCACATTCCATGCATTCTTGTCATGCCATCTAGGGTGCATTAGCGATTGCATGCTGTTGTGATAGACTTTGTGTATATTATGCATGCGGTTGTGATAGATGTTTGATTGAATCTCAGTTTCTTTGTTAGAGGATGGTTTGTATCGTACATTGCTTAAAATGAGTGCAATGTTTTGGTTATTGAGGAGTTATGGGCCCTCTTGAATTGGAAATTGGTGGATTATTGACCTGTTTTCCTTATATATGACTGTAGGAGATTCCAAGCTTTGATTCATGGAGAGTATGGGCCCTTGTGGGTCGGAATTTGGCACCCCCTTGCCTTGTTTCTGTGTTTTATGGGCTTCAAGAACACTCCATGTATGGTAGGTGCATGCCATGTAGTTTAGAGCCGTGTACCCAGTCGTGTCACTAACAACGCGGGCCAGGGAAGCCTGAGTAGAACATGCTGTGTGGGTAATGAACACACTGTGTAGTTTTGTCCTAGGTACCCGACCATGTCACGAACAACACGGGTCGGTGATATCTTCTCCTATACATGCCATGTTTATTCGGAACACATCGTGTAAGGGCAGCCGTGTAGACGGCCGTGTAACTAACAACACGGGCCGTTGAGACCGTGTCTAGTACATGCTGTATCCCTAGAGAACATGGTGTGTAGTCCAGGGTTAGTTCGGACCATGTGGGTTAGCCATGTAAGGAGACTCGGGCAGGGGTTTAGATTTCAAATACACAACGTGTGTGGAGACAACACGCCGTGTAGTTGGGTTGTTACACGACCAGTAGTGGCAGGAGTACATGCCAATGTTAATGGATAAAAGTAAATGTCGTGTAGTTTTTATACACGTCGTGTAGTCATGTTTTGTAAAACTTAATAGTTTATTTTCCCTGTTCCCATTTTGTACTCCTGTGTTTTCAGTCTTTGTTAATCATTATCTAAGGTGTGCTTTTTTATCTTTCAGAGCTATTCCTCCGAGACGTCCTCCGGTAGTGCGCCAGTTTCCAGACGGTGATCAGACACTGGATATGGACGATCATGGACCTCCTGTTGACCCTCCTGCTGTGCCAGCCTTGGCACCAACAGTTATACCCGTAATAGGCACCGATGCGTAGATCAGAGAGGATTTCCTGAGGATGATGAAGACTTTTCAAAGAGGGACGCCTCCTACCCTATCGATGGTTGAGTTGATGAGGGTTTTTCAACTGCATCATCCTCCTACTTTCTCTAGGGATGGAGGACCCCAGGCTGCATAGTCGTGGTTCGATGCCACCATGACTATCTTCGAGCACCTAGAGATACCTCAGCAGAAAAGGGTAAAGATGGCTACTTATATGCTCCGGGACAACACCAAGAGGTGGTGGGAGGTGATCTCACAGTCAGGGTTCCAGCAGGGCATGTCATGGGATGAGTTTCGATGTACTTTCTATGAATATTTCTTTCTAGAGACCCTGAGGGCTGATCGAGCCCATGAGTTTATGAGTCTGCAGCTGGGTGCTCTTTCTGTCATGGAGTACTCGTCCCGTTTTACTAAGCTGCAGTGTATCACACCAATCCCAGTAGGTGATGAGTTGTTTCTTACTAGGAAGTTCGAGGATGGTCTCAGGTAGGAGATCCGTTCCCAGGTGAATATCTTCCAGTTGACTTCTATATCCTCCATCGTCAACCGGGCATTGATTACTTAGCTCAATATGAGGGATTCTAGAGTAGTGGGCCAGAGAAGTTTGATATCCAGAGCTGGTGTTCCTCCTAAGGATAGTAGGAAGTGTCATAGAGAGTCTTCTTGAGGATATCGGGGTTCACGAGATACATCTTCTAGAATCCAGGTTGTATGCTACCAGTGCGGTAGAAGTGGGCACACCAGGCCTCAGTGCCAGAGAGATCCGATGGAGTGCCGATCTTGCGGCAAGATGGGCCATCTTCAGTGCCTCTGTCACATCTTCTCACCTTCAGCTGGTGGTAGGGGTTCCTCTATGACCCCACATTCTGGAGATGCTTCACCAGTTTCCCACCAGTTTGGGACTAGATTTGTTTCGGCCATTCGGGCCGAGGTGGAGGTCGCGGCTGTGGTGGTCAGTCACTAGGTCATCAGTGACAACAGAGTGGATCATCTCAGGGCGGTCAGCTAGGGGCACAGGGCCACAGTGGAGGCTAGTCTTTTGCCATATATTAGACCTACCAGGAGCAGGATCCCAACCCTTCTACAGTTCAAGGTAAGATCTTAGTATCCTCAGTTTCATCTTCAACTCTTTTCGATACTGTTGCATCCCATAGATTTATCTCTATTGCGGTTGTGGAGATCCTTGGGATCTGTATCATTTCGTCCACTGAATTTCTGACTCTTGACACGCCTTTGGGAATGAGGACATCTATCATGTGTCAGTGCAGAGAGTTCCCTCTTGAGGTTGCAGGATATAACTTCTTATGGGACCTCTATGTCCTAGAGATTTTGGGCTATGATGTCATTATCGGTATGGACTAGTTGGTTCCCTTCCAGGCAGTCGTCGATTTCAATCGCCATAGGGTGAGATTTGTATCACCAGAGGGTGGATCTTTCCTTTATATAGGTGAGTGGGATGTCCAGGCGGGTAGAGCTGGACCAGAGAATCTTGGGCTAGGGGAAGTTATAGCCCAGATTTCCAGTCTTTATCTGGATGATCAGGGGACTTCACAGTTAGAATTTACCCCAGTGGTGGATCATTTCAGGTATGTCTTCCTAGAGGACTTTTCAGGTTTTCCTACAGAGTGTGAGGTATACTTATCGACTGAGCTTGTTCCAGGAGCGGCACCGATGCCCATTCCTCCTTATAGGATGGCTACACCTGAGTTGCAGGAGCTCAAGAATTAGCAGGAGGAGTCGCATGCAAAGGGTTTCATCCGACCTAGTACTTCTCCTTGGGGTTCTCCTATCATGTTTGCAAAGAAGGCAGACGATACCCTTTGGCTCTGTGTAGATTATTGGAATCTGAACTAGTTGACGGTCAAGAACCGATATCCCTTGTCGAGGATATATGGCCTCTTTGATCATCTTCGAGGATCCTGGGTGTTCTCGAAGATTGATTTGAGGTCCGGTTATCATCAGTTGCACGTTAGACCATCAGATATACCTCTTACAGCCTTCAGGAGTAGGTATGGTCTATACGAGTATACAGTCATGCCATTCAGTCTCATGAACGTGCCCGCAGTTTTCATGGCACTGATGAACCGAGTGTTCCATCCGTACTTGGACTCCATCGTCATGGTCTTCATGGATGATATCTTGGTGTACTCTCACACTCGAGACGACCATACCACACATCTTGAGATCATTCTGAGTACACTGAGAAAGCATCGGCAGTATGTTAAACTCTCGAAGTGCCACTTTTGGGTGGATCAGATTCACTTCAAGGGTCACGTCATCTCAGAGGATAGAGTATCTGTGGACCCAGAGAAAGTGGGAGCTGTAGTTTCCTGGGAGCAGCCGAAGAACGTCATTGAGGTACAGAGTTTCCTAGGGCTGGCGGGATACTATAGATGCTCATTCAGGACTTCTCACACCTAGCAGCACCGTTGACAGGTCTGAACAAGAAGGGGGTGAAGTTTTTATGGTCAGATTCTTGTGAATTAGCCTTTCAGGAGCTGAAGGGGAGGTTAATGTCAGCACCGATACTAGTCTTGCCAGAGCCAGGAAAGGGCTACAATATTTTATATGATGCTTCGGGTATCGGTCTTGGAGCTGTGCTTATGCAGGGAGATGGAGTCATTGCGTATGGATCTCAGCAGTTGATGCCACTTGTGAGGAATTACACTACGCATGATCTGGAGTTGGAAGCTGTTGTTCATGCCTTACGCTGTTGGAGACACTACCTTCTGGGAGAGCACTTTGTGGTTTTCACTGACCACAAGAGTCTCAAGTACATATTCACTCAGTGTGATCTAAATCTAATACAGCGTAGGTGGGTTGAGTACCTGCAATCCTTTGACTTCGAGATCGCCTATACGCTGGGAAAGGGCAATGCAGTGTCAGATGCGTTGAGTAGAAGAACTCAGATTTAGTTAGTTCAGGAGAATAACAGTGAGTGGTATCTTATGGATCTATTCTCTGAGATGCATCTAGAGGTGCATGACAGGCAGGGACAGACTTTCCATTCATCTATAGCGGTTCCTCTACACTTCTTGATCGGGTATGGATGAGGAAGATATGAGATCCGAAGGCCTTATTCCTTCGGGAAAGTGTGTCAGGAGGGGACCCTCTTCCGGGACGGATAGTGGGTGAGGATGAGATCTTGCATATCCAGGGACGCATATGGGTGCCAGTAGACATACGTGAAAAGCTGATGTGGGATTCTTATTCCTCAGTCTGGGAAGTTCATCCTGGTGTCACCAAGATGTATCGTGATCTACACCGCCAGTACTGATGGCCGGGTATGAAGAAATATGTTGCTGTTTTTTTCCTGAGATGTTCCACTTATCAGCAGGTGAAAGTAGAGCATCAACGACCAGTGGGGCTTTTGCAGCAGTTACCCATTCTCGAGTGGAATTGGAACGATGTCGCGATAGACTTTGTGACCGGGTTACCGAGGTCACCTCGGGGGAGTGATTCTGTTTGGGTTGTCATCGGCAGGCTTACGAAGGTTGCACACTTCTTGATGATCAATGAGACCTTCAGTTTTGATGATATGGGATGACTGTGCATTTGAGAGATTGTACGTCTACATGGAGTTCCACACTCCATTGTTTCAGACAGGGATGCACGCTTTACCTCTCGGTTCTGGAAGGGACATAATAAGGCTTTTGGTACGCAGGCACTTTTGAGTACAGCATACCATCCCCAGACAGATGGCCAGTCTGGGCGCACGATCCAGGTTCCTGAGGATATGCTCCAATCTTTCTTTCTAGACATCAAAGGTTCTTGAGAGAAGCATATTCCACTTTTGGAGTTTGCCTACAACAATAGTTTTTAGGCGACCATTCAGATTTCACCATATGAGGCTCTGTACAGTAGGTCATGCCGATCACCCTTATGTTGGATGGAGGAAGGAGAGGTAGCTCTACTAGGACCTCATCTTGTTCCGGAGACCTCTGAGTAGATAGAGTTGATTCAGAAGAGGATGTCCATAGCACAGTCTCGACAGAAGTCTTATTCTGATCAGCGGAGACGACCTCTAGAGTTCGAGGTCAGAGATCTAGTTTTCCTGCGTATCGCACCGAGGTTGGGACACAAGAGGATTCAAAGATAGAGAAAGCTTTCACCACGGTACGTCGGTCCGTTTGAGGTTTTGGAGAGAGTTGGGACGGTTGCCTATCGGTTGTAGCTACCTCAGAGGTACTAGGTAATACACAAAGACTTCCACGTCTCTCAGCTCCGACGTTACTCTTCAGAACCATCTCATGTCTTTTAGCCCGAGGAAGTTGAGCTCAATGCAGATGCGTCATTTGAGGAGCATCCTATCCGGATTGTCTATCTTAGTACGAAGGTTCTCTGTGGTCGGTCTGTTCCTCTAGTATGGGTGCTATGGCAGCATGGGCGAGTACAGGATGAGACTTGGGAGAGGGAGGCCGAGGTTCGATCGTAGTGGCTGGAGCTATTCGAGGTTTCTTCTTCTATGCCTTACTAGGGAAATTCAGGGATAAATTTCTTTAAGGGGGAAGTTTGTAAGAACCCAGATATTCATTTCAGGTATACCTTTTCTTTTCCTTGAGTTTTTGAGAAAAATAAAGGTTCTGTAGATTTTTTAAGTACACATCATGTACTTTTTCCGTAAATGACGTGTACCCTTTTCCCGCTCGAAACCGTGTACTGGCTGTGTTCGGGCCACACACATGGTGTGTAGGGGTGACGTGGAGGCCGATTTTGGTAGAGTATGGAAAAACCCACTACACGCCATGTACTCTAAAAGTACATGTTGTGTACTTTCTTCTTTTTCATTAAATAGACTGGGGTCACACCTAATTGAAAAAAAGCTCTTATTCTCCAGCTCCTTCATCCGAGAGTGCCAGGGAATCTGCAGATCTTCGGCGAACCACCATTCCTCCATCCGTTCTCTGATTTGAGTAGGGTCGATTGCGTTCGAATCGTAGCGGTGAGTTCTCCCTTCTGCTTGAGCCTTGTTTTCCAATTCTTCTTCTTTATCAAGTTATCGTAGGTTGAGAGTTTTGGACGTTTTCTCAGATCTATGATGTTAGGGGGAGAATCAATCATCGTGGTTTAAGTATATCGATCTACTAGGATCGAGGTAGGTGGTTTGTGCCTTACCGTTCAAAGTCTTTGAGTTTTATGCCCAAATTCCCCCAATACCCCTGAATGGGGTATTGCGTGTTTACTATCATTCCCTTATAGTATTACTGCCTTGCTTGTATACTCGCGTAGAGGTAAATTTATCATGTTAGAGGATAATTTGTTGTGCTTGGATGTTTTGCCCATGCTTTGTTCTGTTTACGACCATTGGGGTCTCGTTTTCCTTTGGATTTTACACCTGTTTCCATGCCTTGTGATTATACGTTGGAGTGAAATTCATAACATGTTTGTTGCCCTGTAGACTGTTTAGCCAAGTAGCTCTATAGGTGTACTTTGGTTAGAAAAGTAGCTTTATAGGTTTTCTTTGGCCTTATAGCATTATTATGCACTGAATGGCACGAGACTGAGAGAACCTGGTGCTATAGACTATAAGGGATAGACTGAGTGAGCTTTCTAGAGAATCATAGATATTATAGACTATAGGAGGGTAGACTGAGAGAGCTTCCTCAAAGAGTCTTGGACACTATATACTATAGGGGATGAACCTAGTGAGCTCCCAGAGAGTCTTGGATATTATATACTACAGAAGGGTAGACCGAGTGAGCTTCCTCAGAGAGTCTTAGTTTGTCTGAATCTTTTAAAGATCCTTCCCAGGATATAGGAGGAATTGACCGAGTGAGATTCCTCAGAGAGTCTGTGGTATACCTGAGGCTATAGGAGGAATTTACTGAGATAGCTTCCTCAGAGAGTCTCTAGACCTTGGGGATAAGAGGGTTAGACCACGTGATCTTCTTTAGAGAGTCCCTGAATACCCTAGACTATAAGAATAATTGACCGAGTGATCTTCCCCAGAGAGTCTCATAAATTCATATGACCAAACCAGAGGGGTTAGGCTGAGTGCACCGCCTAGAGGGTTATGGTACTTCTTGGATAGGACTAGAGGGGTTGGCTGCTAGTACTTTCCAGAGGGTTCCTGCTTGTCAAATATTAGTTTCACTACTATTGATGGTTGGGGATTCATTGTTGTTGTATATCTTCTTGTTCTGCCTGTTGTTTACTGTTACTGTTATTGCTTACTATACTATTACCTGCCATATACTCACTGACTGTTAGGCACAAATCTTCAGGTGGTTGCCTACTGGGATTTAGTCTCACACCCTGTTTGGGCCATGCTTTTGGTCCCAAGCAGACTTTTTTATTGCAAGTATAGAAAAGGGAAAGCGCCCTTAGACTTCTGATACTTGATTTCTTTGGAGAAGGAGAGGATGGGACCAAGCTATGGCTTGCGATGGTGATGAGTTATCTGATTACCTTTCTTTTGTAATTTGGTTTGGTACTATTGTATTTTCCAGCATTGTAACTTGTTTGGAAGCTTTCCTAGACATATGTATCATGCATCATTTCATATATGTATGTATTCTCTAGTCGTTTATTACTTTAGCCTTCCGCTGTTTACTTGTGTATGGATTTTTTTGTTTCCGCTGTTTCTTATTGTTTACTTCCGCTATGTACTCTTCCAATGAGGGCATAGTTTCCCTACTATAGCACACAAGGCCCTCGCTGCTAGTCGACAACCTCGGGCATTTGGGGAAATGCACTTGAGCCCATGTGACCAACCAGGTATGGGGCGCCTCTGGGTGGGTTCCAGAACCGGGACGTTAGAAGGAAAATATTGTGTGTCTTGTGTAATAGTTTTTTGTTGTGTCTTATATAGTGGTGGTAGTGGTTATGATAGGTAATTTTTGGTATGGTAGAGATGATTTGTTGTGCAATGGTAAAGTTTTTTTGAGCCCATAGGTTGGGTATTGTGTGCTATATATATATATATATTTATATCATGTATGTCTATGTTTTTTCATTACCCACCCACTTGAGTTTGATAAACATACCGACACTTAGTGGTTATAGTTTTTGGGTGTTTTCCACAACATCTAAGATGGCGATGATATAGATGGATGGATTGCCCCTCTTACAAACTTTTACTTTAGTAGTGATAGCTAAGGTGTCTTCAGGAGATATCTATAGTGATTGAAGAAGTCTTTTTTGTTGATGTATAATGTGATGAGGAGGTGATGAGATGTGATTTGTGGTGGGGGTCTTGCATGGTAGGAGTCGAGAATAAGGTTTATGTGTTATGTTTTCATGATACCTGACTACTTTGGTTTTTTGGTTGAGATGTATTGTGATGACCCTTCTGCCTTCGTGAGAGGTGTGATGTGATGGCCTGGGTGTCTGTGGATAGACATGATGTTATGATACATGATTCTAGTACTAGATACTAGACATTGAGAGGGTGTAGTAGATATGGATGAATCCTCACCCACGTTAGAGATGGATGGTACGTGATAGGATATGTATGAAAGGTATGAGAGCATTGAAAATTCTATGTTGGGGTGTGAAAGGGGAAAATCATTGGGGAAGCGGCATTAGGGAACCTTTCTTTGGCTTCTTCTTGATGTTATATTTTAATACTGGATGTGTGATTTTGTGAGGGTTCCATGGTGAGGCTAGGTTTTGTTGGATGACCTACATAGGTTATTTTTGGTTCTGATGTTTGTTCACTCGCACATTAATATTCTCTTTTCACATGATCACTTGAGACCTTGGATATATCCCTTCCAAGTATACATGTATACTCACCCTATGTATATGAAACCATTTTTAGGTGTCTTGGGGGACTTTAGGGACCGATATATACATTTCTAGCTTTGTTTTGGAGAAAATTTTTAGACACTATTATAAGAAATGTCTTTTGGTACATTACTTTAGAGACTTTTATTTGTATTGTTTTACATTACTCAGAAATTTTAGGATAATATTGGGTTTACTTTTACATTATCCTTTAGAGTTGTTTGGTGGTTTTTATCCTATCTCCCAATCTTGTTTTATTTATAGTGGGTAATTTCTCCCATATGTAATATTTTTATAACATTAGTGCGTTTTCAACCTCAAGGCTTACTAGAGGTGAAACTCAAGGGTCACTATCTATCTTTCTTCATTGGGGAATCTTTGTTGGGATAGGTTCATGGAAGAGAGGTATCAAAGGATTTGGTTGAGATATAGGATAGATTTTGGATTTATTCACTATGAGGTTTTCATAGGTTGTGATAGAAAGTTTTTTTATTGATCATGGTGTGTGGCATAGGCTAGGGAGACCAACCACAATATGGTAATTTAGGACCCTTATGATCTCACACACATACTATAATCTTATTGAATGACAAAGTTAGATAGAAATTTTATAGGGTAGAGATATATGAGAGGTACATGTATCATGATATTTTCTATTCATGATAGAATTTGGTTGTTGTGGGAAAATAAAATGAATAAAACTTGATAAAATTACATGATAATGGGATTATGAAATCATGCTTTCTTTTCAGGAATGGATCCCAATGACCATCCACACGTGCTTCAGGAAGTTTAGGGTTCTAAATATAATCTGGTTTGTAGTTAGAAAGTTAACCTGACATTAGAGTACATGGCATGGAAATGGACCTCACTTGACTTTCTATGGTAGGGTTTGGAAAGGTAGGAGGGGAGCATCTCTAATATGGAGGTAGAGAATTATTTTGAGGAGATAGAGGTAACTTTCAGTCTGATTCAAGAACGATAATATTTATTGGTGTCGTTGGAAGTTAGATCATAGTGAGGCACTACATGATAGTGGTTGATTCTATTTCTAGATGATCGAAAGGGGGAAGATGTGTTTTTTCACGAATTTAATATGGAGTTTCATTCAAAGTTCCTATCACTGTTGATGAGGGTAGAAAAGTGGTTTGATATTTTTTACCTTTAGTAGGAGAAAATGAGTGTGTGGTATTTGGGGATCATGTTCAAGGGTATGATGTACTTCCCTCCATATATTTTTCTAGTTTAGGATCCTAGAGCATGGGGTATAGAGAAGGATTTGTTCCCAATGATCTGGTATGAAGTCACTATGTTTACACTCCTTATGTATCTGGAGGTGTAAAAATGTAAGGGTTTATCAATAAAATGTTTTATTTTGGAGTTCATCCTTAATAGAGTATCCAGTAGGACATCTCAAGTTAGAGAGATTTAGGAAGTGGGTTATTGGCTTTCAAGCAGTAAAGTTTCTGATCAGTGTGGAACTGACTATAGTATATCTCTTTCCATTCTTCTAAGGTATGTGAAACCCAAGCACCTTCTGGAGGCTTTCTTCAGTAATTCTATGAATTTGGAGTACATGGAAACCACTAGATTCCCTGTATAATTACTCAGATATTCCCACACTAGGTGGTATTCTAGGACCCTTTTAAGAGAAACAATAGTTTCCTTCAAGGTAGTTTTAGTGATAGGGGCCACCAATGCTTGTTTTGAAGTTGAGAGTTGATTATTTTAGTATATGGAAGCCTCATGATGGTCCTTATTAGAATATAACTATGGAATATCATGGACATGAAGGATGGTATGAAAGAGGAAGAGGAGTTAGATGTGGAATAAAGCACACATTATAGGTGAGAATGCTGGTAGATATGAGATTTTTTTGAGGTATAGTAAGTTTATAATATACCCTTGCTTTCTATTTGTTTGATTTATGAGAATCACACTCATTTTTTCTCTTTATTTGATATATATATTATAAATTGATGTGAAGAGAATTCCAGTGAACCTGGTGGTATCTACAATAGGATGAGGTTAGATTATTTTGTTGGATTTGTGCTAGGGATGTAGAATAATGATGGGGTAGTACCAATATATAGAGGATTTACTATTGTAACAGAAATATCTATATGATATTATCCTCAGAATGGATTGGCTTTATTATATGCATGCAGTCATTTTCTTCTTCCATATTATAGTTTCATTTTTTGAAGTAGAGGGCCATCAAGTGGATTTCATTTTTGACAAAGGTTATCAGATGGGTGGTATGAAAGTGGATCCTCTTTTGTCAAAGATGGTCAAGATATCATAGGAATACCTTTTTAAGGATGTTCCTAGGGTTTTGTAGGAGTTACTATATTTTTTTTGTAATAATATTATGAAACTATCCCTCAATGAAATGTCGAGTTTTGGATAGAGTTTCAATCTGGGAGGTATCTAATTTTAAAAGCTCACTATTGAATGGAGACTAAAGAGTTGTGTGAGTTGAGGTTGTAGGTGGATTATTTGAAGCATATGGGTTTCATCTAACACAATATTTCATTAGGGGGTGCTCCGGTGTTGTCTTCCAAGAATGAGGATGGGGGTCTGTGGTTGTGCATAGACTACCACAAGTTGAATATGGTACCAACCAATAACCATTACACTCTTCTAAGTATTTATGATTTATTCTAATAGATGATAGGAGATATTTTGTTTTTAATGTTCAATATGTGGTTTGGATATCACCATTTGAGGGTTAAAGATGAGAATATCCCAAAGACCACCTTCAGATTCATATATGGGAACTTCAAGTTTGTGGTCATGTTGTTCAGTTTTACGAATGAAATAGTTATGTTCATGGGACTCATGAAATCCATGTTTGGTGAATTCTTAGACCAGTTCATTATCATATTTATCATCAATATCTTGATCTACTTGAGGTCATATGAGGAAAATGTTGAGCATCTTAGAGAAGTTTTTTTCATCCCCCAACACCACAATATCAATTGAAAGTCTTCCAAGTGTGATTTATTGATGTTGGAGGTAGGTTTACATGTACATATGGTCTCCCCGCATGGTGTGATCATAGACCCACCAAAGATTGATTTATTTTTTTCATGGGAAGAATCCAATAATTTTGTAGTGGTTCATAGTATCCTTTGTCTCACATGCTATTATTAGAGGGTTTTACATGATTAATCTTGAGTTATATATCCTATAATCACATTTATTAGGAAGGAAAATGATTTTTTGTGGACATATTAGTTCTATTTAGGGATCAAATACTTGAAAGATAACTTGTTCAGAACCTTAGTGCTTCAGATGCCCGGGGAGGGTGTGTTGTTTGAGGGTTTCTTTGAAAATTCCTATCTGGGATTAAGATGTGTATTGATTCATCATATATTTGTTATATCTTATGGATCTAGTAAATTTCATCCCCATGATCATAACTATTCCACCCATGATTTTGAGGTGGTGGTAGTTGTGATTTCACAAAATTTTTGGAGTCATTACCTCATCAGTGAGTTCTTTGGGATTTTCGTGGATCACAAGAGCCCAAAATATGTTTTCTATCAGTGGGATATGAATCAAAAATAGTTGAGGTGGATATAGTTTCTCTAATATTTTGATTCTGATATCTATTAAACACCATGAATAGGGAATTTTATTTTTTATGTGTTTAGTTAGAAGTCCCAAAAATATATGGTTGCTGAGTATTTGGATGTTTAAAAAGGGTTGGAAGAGATTTCAGAAATGCAGTGTGACATTGGAGAGAAAATTGTCCCTGGTTTTATTTATCAAATGAATACATATTCATCCTTGATTTGATAGGTAGAGGAGTCTTATAGGGGAAACTCATAGGTATAGTTGATGCGTGATCATGTTGGCCATGGTGATGCCCTTGGGGGATGGCCAGAGGATGGTCATAATCAGATGTTGTTATAGGGGAGGCTATTTGTTTTGAAAATTATGCATGAGGGTGTTCTTAATGAGTTTTATAGATCACCTTTAGTAGTTCACCCCTGTGTGAAAAAGGTGTATTTTGGTTTGAGGTGATATATTTGGTGTCCATGGATGAAATAGTCAATGGAAGAGTTTGTAGTTAGGAGTCTTGTTTTTTAGTAAGTTACAATGGAGAACCATGTTCCTAGAGGTTTGTTGTAGTACATTGATGTTACTAAGTGGAAATGTGAAGAAAAATAAATTTATTTAATAATAGGGATACCCTAAGATTATGGAATTTTTTATTAATTTTTTTTATAGTTGACTGACTGAGGAATTTGGTTCATTTTATGGTGATCCATGAGTTGTGTGATGTGGACGTTTCATTGAGATGGTATATGGATGATACACTTAGGATTCATGGGGTACCAAATGCCATCATCTCTGATCAGAATCATCCTTTTAGATTACATTTCTAGAGGTTATTTCAATGTGATTTTGGATCTTAGTGGATCCTTATCATTTATTTTTACTCTTAGAAAATGGACATACAAAGTAGACTATCCATAATATGGAGGATATTTTTCATGCTTGTATCTTAGACTTTAGTGGATCATGGGTAAGGAACATGCCTTTGGTTGAGTTTTCATTCAAAAACATCTATTAATCATTTGTTGGAATGGATCGGTTTGAATAATTATATAGGCAACCATGTCACTCACTATGGTTCATGAAAGAGGTTGATGAGTCACAAGTTCATTGTCTCGATGTGGTGTATTGCATGATCAGGAAGATCCATTTATTTTGAGAGATTATGGGTGTGGTGAATTACCTTCATAAGGCCTATTTTGAATATAGGTGGAGGCATTTAACATTTGAGGATGAAGACCATGTGTTATTAAGAGTCTCCCCTTGACATGGGAAGTGGAGGTTTAACATGGAGATTAATCTTTCCCCCCAATTTGTTGGGTCCATTGAGGATTTAGGTGTGTTGGTCTGGTGGTGTGGTGTATTATTGATTTTCATTACCACCATTGATGGAAAGGTTCAACAAAATTTTCCATATGTGTCCCATATTCATCAATATCTCTAGGATGACTCCCACATCATCGACTAGGGAGAGTGGGATATCGAGGATGATGTGACATTCATGGAGAAAAAATTATAGATCCAAGAACATCAGGATTGAGAATTATATGGATGAACCATCCCCATGGTTTGTGTATTATTGAGGCATGGTGGCTTGGAGGATAGTAATTGAGAGAGATAAACATATATTCATGACTAGTACCGAAATATGTTTCATGTTTTTATTTACTCTACACTATTTTGATGATATGACATTGGGATTTGGATGTTTTATGTGATACGCCATTTCCATGCTATTATGATGTGTGGTAAATATTTTAGCATATTAGTAAGGTAATACCTAATACCAAATCGAGACACATCATAATATGACATGATTAAAACTATGTAACAAAATTAGGGCTACCCGAAGAAGAAAATATCTTGACCAGGAAGATTGAATTCCTTACCTTATGTGATCAATACAGTGTGGTGCATGTAGGTTGTGTTAGTCATTGTTTTTTTTTGTTTTGAGGTTGATATGGTTGTGTGGTGATATGGTTTTGTGGTGATTTGGTTATGTGGAAATGTGGTATCTTGTGGTCAGTATTGAATTATGTGGTGTTGTACTTGGTGAGAGGTGGTGATGTGGTTGCATGGTGATGTAGTTTCATGGGTTTTTATGGGTGTTTTTGTTTATGGAATTTGAGGTGAAATAAAAACATTGTGAGGTATCTCTATGTGTGTGTGTGGGTGGGGGGGTGTTTATACCCCTTTCTTTTATTAATTTTTTGTTTTTTTTTATCAAGGATTATAATTAGTTGGGAGGTATTTAATGTAACAAACCATTCCTTTCTAACATGCTACTTTACTGGTTTTTTGGTTAGAGAGTTCTTAGATGAGGATAGATGAGGTTTGGTGGAGGTTGGAGACATAATAGAATTGTAGTTGTATTTGGACACCACAAAATGGAATCTTATGACATAAGCCTTTATTTTATGGCTTCATTTTAAATATTTTTGTTGATTTGTGTTTTTTGATGGGATTGTTGTAAAATTTGTTTACACTATTAGAAGGAGTTTTATGGTAGAAGTGAATTCTGGTAGAGGCACTTTTAAAATAAAAAAAACATCTAATGTTTCCAATTTCATGTTGCCAAATGTGTTTTTGGTGTATGTTTTTGTGGATCTTGGGGGTTTTATTCCATAAATGTGGGATTTACCTCATAAATTGGGAAACTTCCATGTTTTTTATAAGTCTTCTTTTTTCCAATTTTCCTCTCATTTGGCTATTCCTCTCTTGGTGTTGGGAAAACCCTAGGTGACCTAGGGAGACCTTCTAGATTTTCTTCCCTTGCCTTGGTTCATAGGTTATAGTGGTTGTGTGTATTGATCCATTAGTTGATCCATGAGTTACTTATGTAATTTTAGGTTATGGGTAGTTTCCGTATCACCCTACGATGCACACCAATACAAGAAAGATTTCTTTAAGGTAGGGGATCCTTATTCCCACTAATTTATGTGATATGTGTTGGTATTATATGATTATTCTTTCCTTATAGTGTACAATAAGGGTTAGTGTAATAATATAAATAATTGTAATGACCAAAATTTATGGGTATGGGGGAGATATCTCTAATTTTGAAAAAATGTATATGTTGTTGATGATATTGTACATTCTTGTTTTCCAGACTAAAAATAACAGTTATTCAAAGCCTTTTTTACACTGTATATGATATGCCTTGAGACCCTTGATGTGTTATTGAGTGATATCACCCTGAATAAAAGGACAAAGAATCTATATAAGGATAATAAATTGGTTTCCCATTGAACCTAGTTTATGTGTTAATACCCATGATAAATTAAGAGGTAATGTGATAAAATTACTTGAATAATTTATAGAAGATGGGTTGTGTTGTTTTTTCTGTTTTCATGTGCTTTTGTGTTTCCCTATGTGGTTTGGGTTGTTGTGTGGTGATGAAGGTGACCGTCCATGCTATATGATGAATGGGGTTATGATGTGGTAGTTAGTTAGCATGGATATGACATGGGTAGTGGTGTGACGTGGGGAATAATGATTGTGGTGCATAGTGGTTATGGTGCATAGTGGTTATGGTGCACAATGGTTGTGTTGTGCGATGTTTATGGTGCATGGTAGTTGTGACATAATCATTGGCGTGATGTGGTGCCTAGTAGTTGTGATACGTATTGGTTATAGTGTGTAGTGGTTATGGTGGGTAGTGGTAGTTGTTCAGGATAACCATGGTCCATGGTAGTTGTGATGTGTAATAGTGGTGGTATGTAGTTGATGAAACATATGGACATTAAAGTGATACAATTTGACTGATGTGGAGTAGCGATGATAGTTGATGTGATATGGGAAAGCTATTGTGTGGTGTGGTTATGATATTTTCCTAGTTATCCATGGAATAATTTTCAATATAGAAAATTAATATGAATGGGATGGAAATCATTGTATAGTAAATGCTTTATAAAATGGAATAAATGAATGGGATATGTCAATGCGCATGAAGTGGAATAGTAAATAAATTTATAGAAACATGATATTCCTAAATATTGGCGAACATATAAATTAAAGTGAATGTTTGTGTGTCTATTTTGGGGTGGTTTTGTGGTTTGTTTCTATAGTGGTGGAAACAGTTGTGATGGTTGATGTTTAGAAAGGTTTAAATGATGTGGTGTGTGCTAATATAATTTTTGTAAGAAAATTGGTTGTGTGTTTTGTACTATATATAAACATATATATATATTTTATGTTTATATAATTTCTTTACGTTCCCCACCTGAGTCGGATAAAATTATCAATGCTTTGAGGTTCTAGGTTTTGGGTGTTTTCAAAAACATCTAGGATAGTTATGATATAGATTAATGGATTCCCTCTCTTCCTCCCTCTTCTTTAAGTAGTGATAGCTCAGGTGTCTTCTGGCATGATGTGCGGTGATGGCCCATTTGTTTTTCTGTGTGGTGTGATGTGATGTGGCTATGACAAGATGTAAAATGACATGGGGGTGAAGTGTGGTAGGATGTGGTCATGAGGTTGTTTTCCTTAACATTCATGATACTCTACTGCTCTAGTTATGTGGTTGAGATCTTCTGTGATGGACTAGTTTCCTTCAGGTGAGGTGTAATGTGATTACCTAGGTGCATACAAGTGAGAAATGATGTGCAAACACCTGATGCTAGCATTGAATGCTAGACCATATAAGGATGGGGTAGGTAGGGATGCATCCCAACCCACATTAGAGATGGTTGGTATGTAATATGATATGTATAGAAGGGATAGATGAACCTGATATTTGATTTTGGGTAGTGATAGTGGATAATCAGTGGGGAAGAGACAACGTGGGTCCTTTCATTATTATGACATCAATGTTATTTTACTAAATTGGATGAAAGATTTGGTTACTGAGCCATAGTGAGTCTGTGTTTGGTTAGATTTCATGTATAGGTTCGTGTTGGTTCTGCTGTTTGTTCATCATCAAATTAGGATTCTCTTTTCACACATGAACTTAAGACTTTGGTTATGACCCAATTGATTATACATGTATTCTCACCCTACATATATAAAAATATTTTTCATGTTTCAAGTATGACTTTGAGGAGTGATTGGGACATTTGTTTCTTTGGTTTGAAGATACTATTGAGTCTTTACAGTTGGACTTGTCTTTTGATACTTTACATTGGATACTTTTATACATATTTTAGTTTTCATTACTCAAACATTGTATAATGGTCTTGGATTAAATTTTATATTATTTTTTGGAGTTTTTTTGTGGTTCTTTATCATAAATTCTGATCCTATTTTATTTATAGAGGGTAATTCCTCACATATTATATATTTTTATACCCTCAATTATTATTGAAACCATGGGGATTTCTAGAGGTGGTATTCAGAGGTCCTTATCTATATTATTTTATTTCACTATCCATAGTGGGAGGGGTTATTACACAAGCCATATGAATATCTTTATATATATGAATTTTCAGTTCCAATTATCCATCAAACTATGGATGATATTTTGTGCTCATAGCCAGTTGTGTTTTGAGACTCTATTTCCACAATCATTAGAATTGATATGTTAATCAAGGATTTCTATCATATGAAATTCTAACTAGAACTCAATGTGACATAACAAATTATCAAATATATATATTTTCAAAATCATCTTTCATGTTATATTATATAATTTGGAGAAAGTGTGACAACATGGTGAGTTGATCCAGAATAACCCAAATAGCATCGTGCTTTCGAATCATCCTCCATTGACCTATGAAAATGTCCATAGAAATATGCATCCATTTTCAAATAGATACTTGAATGGACTGCAACATACCAACCAGTCGATGATTCTCAACCATTACATGTTGAAAAGTTATGAATTTCATCACATTATCTATAATTATTCATCTTATACCTAACCACTAGAAATGTGCTTTCATTACCATGTACATTTACAGAATAAATAGTTGAATATACCATTTTGAATTGTGATATTATAAAAGTAGTTATTTCTAAAAAGACTAAGGGTACATAATTTTATTATTAAATCATAATAATTAGTTTTCATCCTCTGTCCATCCAAGAGAAGTCTACCCACCATTTAGTTTTAACCTAATGGTGGTGAACACAAGATTTGACATTTGAGCCTCTTTTACAATAATCCATTAGGTCATGAACAAGATTAAATAGAAATAAAATTACATTCCCATTTTTTAGCACAATCTAGATGCATATAAGTTACAAAAATTATCATCTACCAATGGTCATGAGCTTCCTTGGACACATTGATACACGATTTCCGACTCAACACATCTACCATGAAATTCAGTTTCCCTGGTGTGTATACCAAGTAAAAATAAATTATCTAGAGATACACCATATATCTTCATTGAATCAACATTAATTCTCATTGTGAGAAGATGTATTTCAAACTATTTTAACCAGTGAGGAATATGAACTTTTCCACAAATTGATAGTTTCACCATATCTAAATTTCATGAACATTTGCAGTTAATTCCAAGTTATACGTTAGATTATTATTCCCATACATTCACAACTACCTCAAACCGTAGTCCAAAACATGATCTCCCTACTTGAGAACCCAACAAAAACCTATTCCAAATACATAACAATATACAATGTATCCTAAATAGTTTCTAGAAATTTTATGATGGGTGCTAAGGTGACATGGCATTAAAGCTCATTTTTTATGAGAGTTATTATTCCAAGTGAATGGAACACCATTTATCATCAAAGTGTCATAAGAGAATCATGTATCTAGAAATCTTAGTAAAATCATCGATAATAACCTTCTGATCATTTAAAACCATGTATCTAAGAAAAAATATTTAGTGTCTTCCAAGATCGAACTGGTTAAATATTTTTAGAATCAAATGATATGTTTTTTTTAGAAATGATGTTCCCAAGGAAACATACATCCTGAATCTAGAAGTCACACATATAAAATTTAGCATACAAATGATGACCATAAAAATGTGCTCAACATGGTTTTGAATTTCTCTTTATAGATATTATTATTTAATAATTGACTAAAATATAATTATTAAATACCCCTAAAAAATGATCGATGTACCTATAAAAAACATAGATTATCGAGTTCATGAATACAATATGTGCATTTTCCAAACTATAGGAAATGGTTAAAAATTCATAATCACCATAATTATTCTGAAATACAGTCTTGACAATATCCTATTTATTAACTTGTAACTATTGATATCCCAATTGTACATAATTCTTAGAGAACGATTTAGGTCACTATAATTGATCAAACAAAACGTCGATTTGAGGAATATGATACTGATTTTTGACCATATCATGGTTTAGATTATGATATTCAACCCTTAAATATAGAGAACCATTATCCTTATTTATGAATAAAACTAGTTCATCCTAAGGCGATGTTCTAGGTCTGATGAATTACTTACTCTATAACTCTTCTAGCCAGATATTTAATTCTATAAACTCTATCAGATCAATTCTATAAAATGAGAAAAACATGTGTTTTTCCCAAAAGTAGATTGATAGAAAACTCAATTTCCCAATGGGGGTCAAAATTTAGATAAATAGATCATAAAGGAATTTGAGTATTGATCGATATGGTGGGAAGAGTCATATTTCTTGGTTCACCAGTAGTGCCCAAGGTCATTTCTCTTAACTGACCTAATATGGTTATGTATAAAGACACTAAAGGTCCTAATCCACTTGTATTTATATCCCAATCTCCATTAAATACATGTAGAGGTCCATCTAGGGATTTGAATATTAATTTTTGAGTGTATAATTAAATATGATCTTTAAATTCCACCATCCATTCCATTTTAAAGATTAGATAAAAAATTAATATCTAGGAGCATAGACTCTCATAGATACTTCACTACATCAATGATAATGGAACGTGATGGGAATTTGAATCCTCTGCACTTCTGTTGAACAAGGCCTGTCTTGATAATCTTAATGTGAGGCATTATTTACACATGTAATACTAATTGTTTAACCATAGAATAAGTAAAAAAAGAATGTGATGCACCAATATCAAAAAAGTCTTGTGTAAGAGTTGGGTTCAGAAGGGTGGTACCTCACACTATGGAAGGACCCAGTTTGTTTATTAAGATATCATGCTATGATTTGTATAACAATCAATATGTTGCCATAGAATAGCTCTTTATTCCCCATTGAGGTGTTTACTAGATAGAAAAAGAGGGGTATCTTGGTTCTACTATGTATTTGGATGAGAAATATTACAATGAGACTATTATATCTATGCTTATGACGAATAAGGTTGTGTTGATATAGTTCTGCCTATTAATTTTAAAAGTTTATAAAAAATAATAATTGAGATTTAAATAATTCATTTCTTAATGGTGGAAATTATTAGGTGGTTCCATGAATTCCTTCTATCTATGCATAAGTGAACCACATTAGAGATAGCCTAGTTCATTACTATGATGCGGTGGATAAAAGACTAATCCTATGGATTGATTTTTTGTTTCATTTCCTGAGAGTAACTCTCTGTCTCTAAGTAATTTATTCCTCAAGATGAAATTCCCACCAGTACTCGGATTGAAAAAAGTGTCCCCTCAACTCAGATTCTTGGTCAAGTATCTCTCTCCAACCACACCTTATTCACTCTATCTTTATAATCAGTAATACATAACATTACTAAATTTGTGTAAAATTTATTTCAGACACCTACATCAAAAATTCAAGCTTTCAGTATCTCGCTTGTAGCTACATCCAATTCTATGTGAATAAGGTGACCTAATTTAGCAGCGTATTCAGTCACTGTAATTATTCTTTTTTAGTTAAAATACTTTATCCATGTTATCTATTTGTAAGGTCTCTAGAAATAATTTATTTTTAAATAGTTCAACAAATCTTTTCCATGAAATACCTTCATAAATCATAGCTTGAATGATCAATTTCCACCATATTATCAATGATTCCTCAAGTATATAAGTTTCTATCTTTACCTCCATGTCATATGGAGAACCCAATAAGTCAAAATTCATTTTAATCCTACTCAACCATACCTCTACATGGTGGAGTTCAGAATCACCATTAAAAGTTTTTGGGTTCTACTTTAGAATTTTTTCCAAGTAATTCATCTAATGCAACTTCTCATTCCCTGGTCCCATGTTCAATAGCCTGAATGGATTGCACAATACTCTGAACTAAATCTTGGTTCACCTATTTTTTGGGTGTAACCATGTTCTCAACTAATCACTATCACTAGTTTCTTGTTCTCTTTATAGGTGGAATTTTCCTTCTATAAACCATTTCAAAAATCAACAATCTAGAAAATTATTCTTATTAACATTTTCATGGTTACATTTAATATATCAAAAAAAGAATCCCAATATCATAATGTAAAAATCATGTAACCATGTAATAATTTAATACTATCCGTAAGTTTCTTTACTAATGCATGATACCTAGAACTCACCACATGAACCCATGATGATTTGGTGACATCACATGTAGAAGTGTTTAACAACATTTTTTGTACTCAATGTACTATAGAAACATGATGTTCAACATAAAAATGTTTTCCATGTATTTTTATGCTATACATTTCAATACTTTTTGAGTCCTATATCCTTGATACCATCCCTACAAGAATTACTAAACAAATTTATACCATCTATAACATCCCACCCTAAAAAATTGTCTTGAGAGGAGGTAGAGGTGATAATAACCTTTGGTGACATTCCCTAGACTCCAAAGGCTAGAAATAAAGGTCCAGGGTTTAAAAAAGTAATACATGGGGGAATAATTTACCCATTAAATCTCACATAAAACATAAAAAAACCTTAAAATAATAAATAAAATTAGGGGAAATTTTATAAATTATGCATGTTGAAAGGCAGAATAGTAATAGATGTGAGAAACCCAAAAATAAACAAAGAATGAAAGACAAAAATCAGAGTAACAATGGAATAGTGTGAGATAAAAATTGAACGTCTTATGTAGTAAAAGACTTTGGGTCTAAGGAGGAACCATTCCGAACTAAGGCATGAACCACTCCAAACTCCATCTCTACTAACTAAAACAATGACTATCATGGTGCTCTACTAGTATAGTATGAATCATGTTCCATAATTGTGTCACATAAAACAAAATACATATATTCACTAGGGTGAATATGTATGTGTGACTATAAAAACATAGTTGGTAACTCATAAAGACATTTACTACATTCCACTAAGACCAAAATCATTTCATTTCATAGGATTATAAAACATTTTGGAAGAATATCAAAGTAGCAATTTTTTTCATAATATATAATATAATAGATTTATAGATTTTACAAAATTAGATTAACCAAATATATGTTTCCACTTTTAATATGATGAAGTAGTTCATAAATTCCAATTTATTATAATCATTAGTTTTCTCAAACACAGACACACACACACCCATTAATTCCAAGTGAAATCCCTAAACCTATGAGTAGTGATATTTCCTCCTCCAAGCCATCGCTTGGTGGAAATTACTCCCTGGTCCTTTTTAGATGGCACCAATCACAACATATATTTCAAAAATTTGTCATAAAATAAAAATAATGAACTAAAACCAAACCAATTCGTTTATAGTTAATACCCACAACCCCGTTATTCCAGAAAAAATGGGCAAAAATATTTTACCCGTTTTGAAAACTCTTTTCACAATTCTATTGAGCACATTATGGGAGACACAAAAAATATTATTTCAAATCCAACCGGTAATATTTTTATCAATAATGTCTTAGTAAGTCCAAAACACTTAAAATAATAAGAGAAAATTTTCATAAAACAAAGATCCTTATCATTCTAATAAAAGTGGAATGTAGGAAACCTGCCTACCTCGAGTTCGTTTGACACAATAGATTTTAGATGATTCCACAAATATAACCTCTTAGTTCTGTTCCTCTATTAAATCCCAATAAGATATAATCAAAACTCATACAATCCCATGGATATGAGTATAAAAATATCAATCTATGGTTTTATTCAATAAAATATAAGCAGATCCAAAATGATATGGAAGAACAAGAACCTAACCTTTGATTTACATGAAAAAACTCTTTAATATTTTTTATATTCAAAGGAAAAATATAAAAGATCACCAAAAATAGTCTATGGGAACATTGGAATTTGAGAGTAATTGAATGAAAACAAAATATGGTTTTATAAGCATATAAATAATTAAAATAGGCTATGATCAATCTGATTCATGGTTTGAAAAAGGAATTCACATTGTGAATATTTGAGAGGTCATATAGGCTGAAATTCAGATTGCCTCAACTTAAAATCCCAAAACCATTTCCTATTTTTAATAAATAACACATAATGGAATGATTCATACAAGGAACACATTCAATCCTTTAACGTAACTCACATCACAATCATTGAAAAACATTCACATCATGGATAAACATTCATGGAATGAACTATTTAATTTTTCAGATTATATATTACCTTATCTGTAACCATACAAACCATTCCAGTAATTTATCTCAACCACTCTAAACATAAAATAATAATCATAACATATGGGTGTATCTCAATCAATGGGTACTATAAGTGGGATCCTACTGAGAATATTTGGCTCACACTATGAGCATACCCTCAGGTGTGTGTAGACCTTGTTTTTTCTGATATAGGAAATGGTATGGCGCTACAATGAGGTGGTGATGTTTCATGTTAGCTAGGTTCGACAAGCTGGTATTGACATAGTGTGATGTTTCCTTTGTATCACATGGATTACTTGTCAATTTTTGAGTTGAATTTGGTATTTTTCTTTGATGTTTACATTGGGTTTGGCTCATTGCCTTAGTTTTATCACTACAACTATTGGTTTTTGGTTATGTCATTTATCCATTCTAGTTATATTTTTCTTTGTGCATGCCAAATTTTTTTAAGGTTTCGAAAATTGTATCCTATAGTCATTTTTGGGTGCTAGGGTGATAGTATCTAGATGGTGGGGACTAGAAACACCCTTTGAGTATTGTTGCAGATTGTTTAAAAATCCTAGTTGGATGGGTTCTCCAAGACGATTCTTCAAAACATTGTGTCAAAGGTGTTTTATGCTCAAGTGTTTATTCCATTGTAATTTTTTTCAAAATGGGATAGGATTATCAAGACTTAAGAGGTATATTTTGAGTGATTGTCTAGAAATTTCTCATTAAAATAATCCTTAAGTCACCATGAGATATTGGGTTGTGCGTCTCCTGTATTGGGCTTATTTATCTTCATCTCATTTTCTAATTATATGGTTTATTAAATTGAGATTTAATCATTTTTTATCATTGAATTATGTTTTTGTTATGTATAATCATTCCTCTAATATATCTTTTAGGTATTCCTTATGAGGGTGCATTGAGAAATTATCCTCAATAAAATCCTCCTCTAAATGAGAATCTTTTAAAGGCTATCATATGGGATGATCATTTCAGGAATTTGAATGCACTATATATTCAAAAACATTATAAAGGGGTCACACCAGAAGACGAAAGAGAAAAGTATTGAGAATAAGGTTTCCTATACAAGAAGCACCCATATTTAAAGGGTACTAATGAACTTCCAAAGGTGATGTACTGACCGAAAAAAATCAATCTAGTCTTTGAAATCCTAGACACACTTGAATATGATATGGTGAAGTGTACAATGTTTAATCTTGAAGGTCCTAGTAAGAGATAGTGGGAGTCCATGGTTTAAAAGAATTGGCATGTGTTCGTGGAGTGGAAATTCTTCAAGACCATTTTATTTCAGTATTTCCTAGAATCATTGATGATGGGGAATTCTATGGAGTTCATCTTGTAACATCCTAAAATTTCCAATGAATGATTTTATTATTTTTAATTCAGAAATATAAAAATAATTTCTAAATGAATTTATTTCTATAAAAATATCCAATTATTTATATAATTTTTAACACTGATGTAATTCATTTACATATTTTCATGGAAAATAGAAATTAATTTATTAAAATTATTTCATCAAAAGAGTAGATTATAGGATGACCAAAAATCCATCATATCTGGTATAACCATGGGGCACAAGTCCATGACCAAGCGAAAAAATGGTGCATCTCCTTCCATCATTCTATATTATCTCCTAATTTTTTCTTCTTTATTTTTATACATCTACATATATTTTATTATAAACATGATTATTTTTAAATATATTATTTTATATAATAACTACATTCCTTTTATTAATAGTTTTAGTCACAAATTAGATTGATAATTAATTTTTTTATAATTTAATATTTAGCAAATGATGATGCCTATTTTTATTATCATGAAATTTGATGTACTATTATATGAAATTTTATGTATAGTTAAATATAAATAATAAATTATGAAATTTTTTTATTTAAATTATAGTTTATTTTTTATCTTATATTGTGTACATGTCTTATTACATTGAAATTTTAATTTCAAAAAGTTAAGTAACATGCTTAATAATTAAAATTAAATAAAGTTTACTTCAATTAATTTAGAAAAATACATTAATTGTATGATCATATATATTAAAACATCAACTATTATAACAAGTAAAAAAAATAATTCTACACTTCATAATAATATGCCAAATTATTTTTTTATTTTCCAAATAAAATCAATTTACGGATAAGTGAGAACTGAATAATTATAAAAAAAATAATACGAAGCATGTCCAAGGGGATCCACCATTATAGACACAATCCAAACAAACACACCAAACAAAAAACTACCTCAAGCCATTTTTGGTTGAATTTAATGAACCAAAAAAACCGAAACAACACAAATCACAACATACAATACAAGATATAAAAAAATAAACACATGAACCTTCAAAAGAGGATGGCCGATGGTGAGGGATTCATCGACAGAGATCCAGAATGAGGAACCATGCGACCACCTTTTACACACCATAATAACATTACCTATTATGCATAAACATAGACTACTAAAACTTGGATTAGTAAAGGGATATACACATTAAAGAACAATAAATTCACTAAAACCAACTCTATTTTCTTGAAATTTCCAAGAGGATAACTCAAACCATAAATATTACAATAAGTAGGAGAAGTGTTAGGAAACAATTGACATATCTAAAGAATGTGAAAAACCTTTGAAAGAAAAGTAGCGAGTTATGAAGTGAGAATGAAGGTGCATTTTTAGGGAAACATTTTGTTTGTCATAATAATTATTTGTGTGTATGGTTTATCTAAATTATGACCATTATCCCATAAGATAATTGGTAATTATTATTATTGGTTATGTAGACAAAAATAAGTGATCGATAAGATTATTTTAACGATATAATTAAAAATAATTATTGGAGAGTATAAATATATTCTGATAACAATAACTTTATGATAAATTTAAGAGTTTAAAATAATGTTTAGTATGATTAAATATGCATAAAATTTTTTTTAATGATAATATATTTTAAAAAAGTCCTATGTAATTTTTATAATGGTCCGAATGTTTATTTTTCTATGAAATTACAAAATTTCAATAAAAAAGGATATTTATTTAATGGGTAAAATTATCACATGTAGAGAATTATTTTGTTAAAATAAATTCTTTTCTTGGAATTGTAACATAAAAATTATCTTATGGTGATTTGTTTGGAATTTTCTAAAAATTTTGATATTTTAGAGAATAAGTGAAAATTATCACTTTACAAAGCACTATAATTTTATGAAATTATTATTATGTAATCATAAATATTTTTTTTAAACATTTTATTCAATATAAATAAAATAAAATATTTATAAAAGTTTATTTAAAAATAATAATTTTTAAAAATAAATTTAGAAATTGTTTTTGAACAAAAAACTGGTTTTTCGAACAAGAAACATGGTTTTTTGAAATAAATGTTATTTTTGTTTTGTGTGCATTAATTAAGTTTTATGGGATGTTCATTTTGACTTGGTCATTACTTGTAATTCCACCCACTTTATGCTAACTATAAATAATCATTAAAATTTGTTGGAATTAATTAAAATCAAAAAATTTGGCTTATATAATAAAACAACCAATATTTTGACACTTTAAACCACCACTTGTCAGGTATAAATACGCAACATTACCTCCTCACTTTCACACTAATGACTTTGAGAATTATTTATCCCCCAATTTCCGTATCAATAGTTTTCTAAATGTGGTTTTATGGTTTTAAGAAGTCCCTCTCAAGCTTTAAGAAGAATCTTTACAAGGTTAGGGTCCTCAATCCCGCTCTTTAATTTTAAAGTTCATTACCTTTCCTATATTGATTTTTTAAACTTAATTATATTATACTTTATTTCTTATTATTTCATGGTATTATATTTCATTCTATAGGTTTTAAATGAAATTTCGTATTCCCTGTCATTATTTTTTTTCTTAATCTATTACTATTCTAAAGTAATGGTTTTTTTCCTTCACTTCTTTCGATTCAAGTTCCTACCGCAAAAATCTAGGATCCATTCTAGATGGTCCTATGACAATTTAACTAGAAAAGTAATAAAATTCAAGTATTATATGGGGTTATTAGAATGAAATGACTGTATTACTCCACACATATCCTCATCGACCATTGAAACACAATAATATTGGGATGTAAAGGACTACATCACATTTAGATCCATGAATAATTTCATTAAAAGAACATCTGCCACTAGATTATCCTCTATATATGAATATGAGACAACTAAATAGAGAAATTTAAAATATTATGGAAATCCATCCAATAAGGAAATATTTTCCAAGTAACACTCCTCATTATTATTTTAATGCTCTAACATCCATTTCCAAATAATATTTGATCCTTAAGGAGTTCTAATTATATTGGAAAACATACATAATTTCATTAATTATAACCTATAGTTCATCCTCATAATCCACTCCAATTCAAATGTAATGATAAAATAATACTTTGAAAAATACATAGTGTGCATGGAAAACACCTCCACAACCTGAGGGCCCTGGAATGCCAGAGGCCACACCATCAATGTCGACTTTGAGACACATGCTAATTGGTGGAATTTGAAAGATGTGTTTCAAAACCTTGGGCTTCCTCAACCTTCTATCACACCCAAAAACCTAATAATATTCATGTAATTTGTGATGTTGTCCATATCCCCAACCTACAAAATTGAAGATTCATACACATCCTTATGCAGGGAAAGAGTACTTACATGCATGGAGGCCTATTTCTCATCAATTAGCCTAGAGTTTTGAGTTGTTCAAACGGATGATAATATAGATGCCATCGCTTCCAATAAGAGGTTCTACAATTGATCACTACATTCAGTTTTAGTGATAATATCCATGAGATCAATAATATATCATCTAGTGTAAAAAATTATGCTAAAAAGGGATCTTGCGTAATCCCATAGGTTTTAGGAAAAGACACAATATAAAAATAGATGATCTAGACTCTCTTCATCTCTCAAGAAAATGTGACAAGAAGGAATAATATTTTTGGAAAACCTTTTAATATGGTCATATGTGGGAGTATGGTTTTTAAAATCCTCCAAACAAAAATAAACTTGGATGTTTTTTCTAAAATGTACCTTGATTTGAGTAACCATGCTGGTGTTCTATTAGATCCACTACAATTCATATTGTAATAAAAAATGGTAGTAAATTTCCCATTATGAATGTTCTTCAAAACCATTGTTTAAATGTACAAAAATATGTAATTATGAATCTCAAATATGAGTTTCATAGGTCAAAAACCATCAACACTGTGATTTTTGTAAAATGATTTCAAAAATGGAAATATGCGGCCTATCATAGGGGGCATAAATTGTGTCCTAGAGTGGTCTATTTTGCCATATGTTGCTCCATAAGTTGATATAATAATGATTTCTTACTATTAAATTATTTTAATGCATTATTTAATTAATTGAGTTCCAAATTGAATTCCAAAGAGAGGATGCAATGTATTGTTTCTAATCATTCAAAATCCTCCCAATAAATATATTTAAAAAAAAGTCAAATAGAGAATTATTATAAATCAAGAGTCATATAAACATCCCAATAAGACCATCACTAAATATTTTTATGTTCTTGATTCAAATACCTCTGATTTCAATTGGTTTATTGCATTCCATTTAAGAAATAGTGACCAACTTATTTTCCTACACCGACCCAGTCCACAAAAAATTTCTAATCATGATTTGGAGTCCTTATTGATACTTTGAGGCAAATTATAAAGAGAGAATGATTATATAAAGTTATATGTGATGAAAGAATTGATGAGACACACCCTTCCCACTTGGTACATGGCCTTCCCTTTCCAAGTATACATTTGTTCAACAACACCAGTGCATATTCCCTCCAGATATTATCTCTTCACGTTACCCCAGAATAAGGGGACACCAAGGTAATTGAGATTCATAGACTCCCACTTAACTCCAAGGCTTCTAGTTAAACTATTTTTATTTACCAATGGTATTCCATCACCAAAAACAATATAATATTTATCTCAATTTATTACCTGTCCAACCACTTCTTCATAATGTTCTTAATGATCATTAATATAATATAAGACCATTTTATAAGCTTTTCCAAGAAGTATAATATCATCAACATAAAATATATGTAAATGGGAATAATCACATCTTCCATATTTGATTTTATTATAGATTCCAATATATTTAATATCATTGATACATCTGATCAAATAATATTCGGAAATGTAAAAATGAATCCATGAGAGTTGGTCACCTTTTATCACACCCTTAGTGCCTTTAAAGAAGCCTCTAGGGGCTCCATTAACAAGAATGGACAACCTTGTAGTGTTCAGAATGGTTCTAATTGACATGATGAACCCATTTTAGGATCCATATCCCATTAGGATAGAAAAAATAAAACTACATTTCCAAATTTAAAAATCCTTGGAAATGTCAATTTTAAGTGAGAATTCACCTTCTTTTGCTTTTCCCTTCACCAGATTTACACTTTTTGAGGATGTGAAGAGATAATTATGAATACTTATTCCATGCACAAATAAAAATGGATTTGTAGTAATATACTTTTTAACAAGTTTCCCATCCTACTCATAATTATCTTGCTATTAATTTTAGTGATAGTGTTCCATAGGGAAATGAGCCTAAAGTCCTTGATATCAAGTTCATTATCATTATAGGGTATTAAGGAAATGAAGATTGATTTTATTCAATAAGTAATTGATTAATGGTTGAAAAATTCCGTGATTGAATAGGTAACATCATCCTATAAGATATCCTAGTAAAACATGATTTTTTTTGAACCCATCTGGGCTAGGAGTCCTCTTCATGCTGAGAGAGAATATGGGTTCTTTAATTTCATATTTGGAAGGATCCATAATGGGAGATCTAGTTCGATTCTAATTAATGAAAGGGATTAAATTTTTAACTATTTTTTCTATGTTTTATATCCCATTATTAGAGTAAAACCCCTTAAAGTGATCAAAAATTTCCTTAGAGGTCCCAATTTAATAAGTTTGGAGGAAACTATTAAAGCTGATGGCATTATTTATTTATTTATCTCTCTTATATTTATGTAATCTATGAAATAACTTTGAGTTCCCATATCTATCCTTTAACCATTCAACATTGAAATAATTTTAATCAATCCTTTCTATGATCATCCATATATCATACAACTTATGATGAGATTTTATCATCCACCTAGATGGATTATTTTGATCTTGATTCATTATTTGACAGCGTGCAAGGAGATGCCCAACACCCTTGATTTCTAAGTCCAATTTGGAAAATGATTTCCTTCCCCATTCATTTAATATTTCCTTGGTATGTTTTAATTTTACAAAAATATTTTGAAGTGGGTTTCCAATGTTTTCAATTTTTTGGGCCTCTAACAAATCTTCCCTACATCTAGGAATTACAATCCATCAATTGTTAAATCGAAAAGGAAGAGGATTTGAATTTTCTAAATGTGTGGACACTTACGCAATAATGGGGTTGTGATATGTATAATTATTAGGGAGAGTAAAACCTAAGAACCAATTTATATCACTACTATCATACATTTGAAAAAATCATCTATCAAGCTTACTTAATTTCTTCCATTTAATATAAATCTACTTCAGGTGAAGTCATCTCCTTCAAAAGGGACCTCAAAAGGTTTTCATTTCTTAATACAAGAGGATAACTCCAAGGAAGAAATTATATTAAAATAGTTTCTTGTTTTTTCTTTAGGAATTAATACAGTGTTAAAATCCTCAAGAATAACCCATTTCTTACTCATGTTTTTAGATATTTCCTCAATTTATATCCATAATTCATTTCTTCTAATAAAGGACATGGATGCATACACAAAGGACACTAATAAATTGAAACATAATATGCTGCATGAAACTAAAAAAATTTAAGATACTTTGTTTCATCTAATAAATTGTGTTTATTCATGATTTAGAACCCATAGGTGATCCATAGTTGAGTCATGGACGTTTTGTGAGTCAAATAGTTATACATAGAAGTCTATTTGAAGGCTTTCCAGTTACTAAAAAGAATCTTTGGTTCATCAATACGAAAAATCATGGGTTTTTAGGCCATAATAAAGTTTCCAAGAGCTTTGGATATTTGGGAATTCTATATCCCTTGATAATTCCAATATAAAATCATCATTTCTTAAGCTTATTTCCCCTTATCTGGGGGTTCTCATTACTATGTCACATTCACTTCAATTTTTTCCTTTTTCCTTTTTATCTTTATTTCTATTTTATTTATGTCTATTCTTGAACCCTTTAAATGTCAAGAAATTTTACATTCTTAATTTTTTCCTTAAGGTGAATTAATCTCATTATTCCCAAGGGGTTGTGTTTCCTCAGCATCATCAGATCAAAAGACACAGCTCAAAGGGGTAAGTTTATTACTAGAATTACCATACTTAATAATTTGATTCAAGGAGACCTTTTTACTAGAATCCTTAGTGGGAGGGACCTGTGAGAAGTCTCCCTCCAAATTAATAATATCATTATGATAAATATTCTGATTTTATTCGATCACACTAAAAAATGAGCACATTTGGACATTCCATTCACGATTTTGGGTTATAGATACACCTGTATCTATCCCCAGATCCTCTAAACTTTTTCCTGGAATATGTAGTCATACCTCATTAGGATTATTTCCGAAATTCCCATGTGGATTAAGAATTTTTTAAATCCCATATATATTCCTATCACCAAATTCTCTAAGAGTCAGTGTCTCATAGGAAAGACATTTATTGTTTCAGGTGAGTTCCTGTAAATCGACCTATATAATTCTATCAGCAACTATACTTCTAATATCCTATTCGGGGTATTCATGTGTAATATCCTCAAATATTTCCACCTTGGTGACCTCTACCTCCAGGAATTGTTCATATGTTACTATCAAAGATATAGGTGCCTCATCAGATTGACTCTAAGACTGGGAAGTTGAAGAAGGGGGCTATGAAACTCACTGAACATTCTTATCATCCATCATCTTAGTTTGGCCTTGGGCAGTCACTAAAGTATGTGTCTCCTTGGGGAAGTGGTCATGTGAGATGGATACCAACCCATACATCTGTACATTCCAATTAATTGACATAAAACTAATAGTTATGCATACATTTTACTTGTTAAAAGGGGTGTCTTGGCTATTGAGAGAGACACCTTCAAGAAAAAATTTTCCCAGACGGATTTTCACGTCCACTGTAGTTTCATAGCCAGCTGAAGGGACCTTTAAGATATGAAATATTTTATCAGGAGGTGGCATAGGATGCTCAAAAACACATGGGACTTCATAAGGTATGGGTTCAATCCTCCCATCCTCATCCACGTCACCTAAAATTTATGAATCAGTAGCTTGATTGCACTAAACTTTAGGGGGTAAAATTTCATTCCCTTCCTATTTCTACAGACAACTTCTTCATCCCCCCTTAACATTCAATATATAAATTATTTATCCCTTTTGCATTAAAAGTTTAAATGACCAAAACATTTACAGTTCGTGCAAAATTTATGGTTCCTCTCATAATAAATCTCATTGTTGAGACTATCATATCTTTTTGTGATCACCACTTCTTCCACTAATGTATTGGATATATCAACTTCCACCAAGATTCAGACATAATTTAAAATAATGGATTATCCATCTATCTATCTATCCTAATGGGATTCCAAAAAGATGATTATATATTCCAAATAATTCTAGGATACCAATAAATAAAATTAAGTTTCTATATATGGATCCATACCTGGGTATATGTGTTTTTAACATTGTCAGGATCGATGTTTCAATCCAATTCATTGATTCTTAAAAATCTAGGCTTCAAGGAAATTGATTCTAAACTTTAGGATCATTGATTGCAGTCATCAGATGGGAAGACTACATGATAATACTCATTCCCCATTACTTCCATTCTTCAATTTTCAAATCCCCAAATTTTTTCAATTCTTTGGGTGAGGTCATTGAATTTCCATAATTTGTCTCCCTTTAGGATCTTATTTTGAGTGATAATGGAATATTTTAGTAAATTGACTAATTATTCAAATTTATCTTGGTTTTATTATATGTGTGTGGTTCTACCATTCTTGATAACCATTAAATAGGGGGGGTTTCGGTGTTCATGAAAGAGAAAGATACAACTACCTTCACCACATCTTCAAAATTCCTTTACAGAGTAGCAAAAACATTGGGGTTATATTTCATCGCATTGGGTTTTTACCAAATGATGAAAAATCTTTCTATGAATTTGATTAGAATATTCTCTTGTATTTTCTATTGGATTGATTTTCTCATAAATTTCAGGATCTCCATACGTGGGGTTTTCCCCTTTCTCCCCTTCCTTCACCATCTTCTTCATTTAGATTCTGGTTCTTTTTTTACAATCCTTTTATTCTCAATATATTATGTTGTTAAGTGATTTTAAATACCCCCATTACTATGAATATTATTTATTCTTAGCTAAATACCTAATTTCCCTCTCTTTATAGACTTTTCCCAAGTCTTTACTATGTCAAAGTAAGGGTCATTAATCCTCCTATTCCATTTTCATGTACATAAATTTTGTTATATTGTCCATCTAAATCACCATTCCATATATCTATATGACTATTATTTCATTGTATTATTTTCAAATGATATTTTATAAATAAGATTTTGTTTATTTGCCCAAATTATATCCTTTTTTAAGTCATTATAATACTCATACTATCCCATAGCCATAAAACTATCCTAAAATTTGTTAAAGAATAGTGTGTATTGTTTTCCTATGTAGTGATATCTCTATCTAGATACTATGAGTGGATGTGATTTTTGGAGATTGATATATGGATTAAAATAGTGAAAAATATTTTCAAGGTATATCCTATCCATCATTCGGGTGCACAGTGATCAGGCCCTCATTGTCAACCTAGTTTGGCACTCTCGGGTGTTATGCTTTAGTAAAATTATTTACGATTTACAAAACCATTTTGACAGATTTATTTATCATTTCTTTGATATCCTACCTTTATAGATACATGTATTATAACTAACATGATATGTTTATTAATTCTTTTATTGGGGAAAATTATTTTTTACCATATAATTCATACTTCTATGTGGGAAAATATTTTAATATATTCCTCTTTTAGAAAATGTAGTATGTATTTTTGTTTTTCATTCCTTGAACATTATACCATGTAATCATTTATAATTAAATTAAATGCATTTTAAATGAAATAAAGGGTGGGGACAATAATTATATAGAACTTTAATTCACTGGTAGGTTGCATGAGATAATTAAGATAGGGTAATGGGAGAGTCTTTACCCTTTATGTAAGATGTCTTGAAATAAGGCCTTGATAGTATTTTTAAGGAATTTGACATTATAAATTCCCATTACACTATGATAATTTTTTATGGAATTTATTCATTGTTAAGTTGTCCATGAATTTATTTATGCTCTTGGTTTCTTATGATATGGAATAAATCTGTTTAATAATTCATTCCCCCATCACATTAGGATCAATTATGGATAATCCTGACATCTATTCATTGTTATGTTTGCAATAGAATTATCCATGCTCTTTGTTTTTTACGGTATGAAATAATTCAGTTTATTCATTCTTCCATCCTTTCAAATTATGAAAATTTATTGATATCTTGGAAGCTATCCATTTTTATATTTTCATTGAATTAATTTATCCACTTACTCTCATTAGATATGGAATATTTCTTTTTATTTATTCGTTCCATAAAAAAATATTTTGTATTCTATTCCCTTATTGGGAATCTGATCTCACCCAATTCTATTATTTTCCCTTTTCATAAAAAACAAATAGGATTTCTATATATGAAAAAATAGAATACAAGGAGAATAATAATGCTTTTCATCTTTTCAGATGACCTAATTTTAGTTTCTATTTAATGTAAAACTAGTTTATGTATTTGGTTTCCTAAGGCTACAAAACTATATTTTCTTTTATATTTTGGTCTTTGTACAATTGTAATAAAATATACATCAGCACTGGGGTGAAGAGTTGGGTTCGTTAATCCTCTATTTTTTGAATGGAGAGAAATCACTAATAGATTTCACTAACCATTTTGCTGAGTTAGATCAATTTTCTCTAGAGGTGGTGATGAATGTTAATATAATGACTTAGAAGTACCTAAAAGTCTTTCAACATGTAATCCCATTTCATGTATGTTTTTCAACTGTCACCACCTATGCTAAAGCGGTTGGATGAGATATTATGGTAGATATTGATATGGTGGAAAAAAAATTTGTTTGGATCTTCCCTTCCACCCAATGGAAGTTTCACTGGTGAACATGTAAAGAAAAGGAAGTGATGTAATATTAATAACGGTGTTGGGGGTAGTTATTAGTAGTGTGATTTTTTTACTCAATTAGTATTAGGTAACATTTTACCCTTGACTTGATATTTTTGTGGAATGGTCTGAAACACTTAATAATGTTTTCCCTAACCTCTGAAGACTTGCAATTCTTGTGGTCACTGAGGTCATCTACATAGGTTCTATCAATCTCTATATACACCCCAATATTGTAATAAATTATATACTTAAAAAGGAACTAAATCATAGTAAAAATCATTAATGTCAATAGGGATCCAACCACAGGCCTACAGAGAGAAGGAATTTCACACAGTGGGAGAGTTTTTAGTGGAAGTTTATGTGGGTCCAGTGATAGTGAGAGTTCGAATTTTATTTACATCTTCTATAGTAACTGCCTTATTTGATATGGGTGCCTTGCACTATTTTATATCTTCTCATTTTTGGATGTTTTGAAACATCCAATAAAGCTCATTTCATATGTTATGAAGATAAAAATGCCTCTTTTAATGATTAAAGAGAAGGGGTTCTATTTTCCTTCATGTTTTATTTCGATACTTGATGAAAAGTTAGATTGGTAATTTATAGTTCTTGATTTGGATATTTTCAATATCCTCATCAGGATGGATCAACTATTAGCTCGCTGAAATGAGATTTATTGTCACTATAATCATGTTTGTTTATTGTTTTCCAATATCTGATCCCATGTGTTTCAAGGATAGTAGGATTCAAGGTCCAGTCATGGAAGAACATACCACTCAGATCTTAGGAGTCTATTTTCTAATATTACCACTAATATCAATGATGTATCTTCTCATGTTATTATTCCATAGATTGTTCAGTATTTTCATGATTTTTTTTCAGATGACTTCTCTTGGATTAATCTATAAAAGTGGTAGAGTTATCCATCATTTCTATTCCTGGTAAACCAAAAGTTCCTATAACATCTTATTTTATGACACCCGTTGAGTTTAAAGAGATCAAGATTTAGTTGGATGGTCTATTAGATAAGGGAATTGTTCCTAGTTTTTCATGATGGGTGGACCCTATGCTCTTCACCAAAAGAGAATGATAGTTATATTTATCTTTGTGTAGTCAATTAGAAGTTTAATTTGGTAATAGTTAGAATAGTTTCCATTTTAATTATATGGATGAAATATTTGATTAGGTAAAGGGGGGAAATTAGTTTTTGAAAATTGATCTCTGGTCAAGTATAATTTGATCAATGTTAAGGAATATGATATCTCAAGGATCACCTTTAGGAGTTGATATGGACACTCTAAAACTATCTTGATTCCATTTGGAATAACTAATCTTCCTATAGTGTTTATTGATTTAATGAATTGGATATTCCACCAGTATCTTGATACCATTGTTATGGTATTTGTGAACGATATCCTTGTTCATTCATGAATTGATAAATAAAATGAGTAAAATATGAATTCAATTTTTAAAATCTTAAGGAATCACCATCATTATAAAAATACAATAAAATGAAATTTCTTTAACTTATGGGTGATGTTCTTGGGGAATGTGATTTCCGAACATGGTATGTTAGTATATACTAAAAATATGAAGGCCATATTATCATGGTAAGAATGACATAACACCATTTATATATAGATCTTCCTAGGCCTATCCAGGTATTATTGATGGTTTATAAAATATATCTTGAATCTAACATCACTATATACTACTCTTATCAAGAAAGAGGTGAATTTTTATTGGGATACTAAATTTCAAGTCTCTTTTAATTATTTTAAATGAATAGGATGTGTTCTTAGGAAGGATGATGTTTAGTAATGTTTCATTCTTTTCAGCTTTAACTACATGAGAAGAATTGTCCTACTCATGATTTAGATATTGTCATTTTTATAAATTATCTCAAGTGTTTCTGACACTATATTTTCAGGGATAGGTTCATAGTAGTTTTTAATCACCAGACCATGAGTTATATATTCTCTTTGAATTTCATATACCCCACGTACTAGTGATGGGTGGAGTACCTAATAAAACTTAACATTGATATTTCGTATACTCGTAGGAAGGTAAATGTCATCCCCAATTCTCTTAGAAGGAATGTTCCATATCAAGTTTTATTTAAAGAGAAAGATGAGTGGAACCTTATGGGGGGTTTTCACTCAATTACATATTTATTAAATACTTCAGTCTATTTTAGAAGACCAATAATAGGATGATGAGTTAATAGGTATCATATAATCATTATATAATGGGAGGATTGTTCAAAGTTGGTCTCTCCCCTAAGATGGTATTCTTTACTATAGGATTTGGTTCATCACCCTTTCATATGTCAGTAATTCCATGATGCATGATTTTAATAGTTATTCATGGTAAATTCATCATAGAACTAAGTAGATGTATTTTGATATGAGATGAAATTTCTGGTTTCTAAGTATGAAGCATGACATTAAAAATTTTGTGTCCTTTATATTACACGTTCTAGAAGATTAAGGTGGATCACCTAAATCATTCTGGTTTAATTCAACCTATTTTGGTGTTGGTATAGAAATGAGATGAGGTGTTTGTGGAATTTATAGTTGGATTACCAAAAACTCCCTAACTAAAGGGATCCATATGTGTGGTGATTTATCTTTTGAAAAAATAATCTTATTTCTTTCTAAGTAACGACACCACCAAGGTTAAGGATCTAGGTAAAATGTACATGATATAAGTTGTGGTGTTTTATTGGGATTACCCTACCATTGTCTTCAATAGGGATCATAGGTTTACCTTTACATTCTAGAAAAGTATCCAGGAGGTGATGGTGACTTAGGATAGGATGAGTACAACATACCATCCATAGATAAATATCCAAACAAAGCCTGATTTTCAAATTCTGGAGTATTTTCTTTGTGATTGTGTCTTGAATTTAATCGGATAATGGGATATCCTTCTAGGAGTAGTAGACTTTGTTTATAATAATATTTACCAATATCAATTAAAAGGACCCCTTTCATGCTTTCTATGGACCCCTATGCAGGTCACCACTTTGTCAGTCAGAGGTGGGTGATGACTCTCTTATTAGAATGAGTATCAGTTAGGAGATGTCAGTGAGGATTCAATATTTATATACACTTGGTTATAGCTCAGAGTCACTATAAAACTTATGAGAACTATTGATGTTTTCTTTTAAAGTTTTCTATTAGTGATTGATACTTTTGAAAGGTTTTTACCCATTTGGCACACCATTAATTTGTGAAACTTAGGAAGTTTTCTCTATGATATGTTAGACTATTTGAGATCCATGAGTAGGTTGAATAAATTATTATCAGTTGGAATTATAGGATTAATTGACATGTATTCATGACATTTTCTATATATATCAACTCAATAAGTATCATTATGATCCTTTAAATTTTCTGAATAGGGAGGATGTAGAGTTGGATCAACATTTTTCAGTTTCAGAACAACCAGTAGAGATCACTAACTCTTAGATGAAACTTCACAATGGGAATTATATTATATTGGTAAAATTGGTATGGTGAAATATATGATATTCCCATAGTACATTGGATAGGGAATCATTTTTTTGGGATAAATAACCCCACATCTTTATGGGCCTTCTATCTTATATGTGAATTTCTATTGAAAGAATGTTCTCTAGTGGAGATATTGTAAAATCACATGTTGAGGTAAATGTTTTTGGAATTGGAATGATTCCTTCTAGTTTTTGGATGATTTGGGAGTTCCTTGATAGATTTTGGGCGTTTTTTAATTTTCTAGTAAAAAATGGATTAGGACACATTGTGGATCATACTATTTTCACCTATGATATGCTTGTGTACCATAGTCAGCATCACCTTGCCTAGAGTATGACATGGCCAGTGGGTGGTAGACCTGTCCACCATGACCATAAATCCCTACCACGAGTATGGTGGAAGCTGTGGCCAAAACAAAATGCCCAAGTCCCCATGACTAAGAAATGTTTATATATGCATGTTGCGATACTAGTGAGGGGACACTGAGGGCCCCACAGGTATGACGAATCCCTACCATAACATGGTGTTTCTTGATTTAGAAAATTCTTACAACCAATTTGGTCACCTATTTTCTGGGACCATGTAAATTTTTTATGGAAAGTCATAATATCATTAAGAGGGGTCTTTTAATAGGGTTTTAACATTGATTTATCCCTTATTAGGACTTATTATAATATTTTAGTTAAAGGGTTTTGAATTGGATGATTTTTGGAGGAATCGAAGAAGTTATTTTTTTCCTTGACTGATTTCCTTTTGAAATATATTACTATATTGTTTTGTTGTCATTGTTTTTGTTCCTATTGTGAGGTTGATTTCCTAGAGCCCGATTCTAGTTTTATTATGAATAGATTTATTGAGCGGTAGGGTATTTGATATATTCTCATCTCTACCAACCTTGTTCTTATGGAAACCATATTATGAGATCTAGGAATCAATTTATAGGGTCTCCTTCTATTTTATCATGTGTTCCCTTTCCTCCAGATTCATGTATCCCATTGTTGTTTCCTTAGGAACTCAAGTGTGGGGTGGGTGGTTCTATCGCTAGAATATGTTTGATGAATAGTAAATAATCTTGGATTTATAAATAGATTTATGAATGATAATTGGAATGAACCCTTCTATATATTTGATATGTGTGCATAAATAGGGGTTTTAATAAAAGATTCTCCCCTTATTTTAGTAAAATAATGAGGTTTTCAAAGAATTATGATTTAAAAAAAAAATACTTTTCTAGGAATTTTTTTGACAAAAAATGTTATGGATTTTTTTAAATATTATTAACCCTTTTGAATCCATTTGATATATGGAACACATGTGAACCTTGGGTACTAAATAGGTGGTTTAGTATTGGGCCTTATCCTTGTTTCCATAGGTGATAAAATCATGAGGTGTTCCATGGTTTCCATGGAATTGTGCCATTGTAATTGATTATCTAACACCATATGGGGGTTTTAATCATGGGGTATTACTTTATTAACTTTACCCTATTTTTCTTGGGAGTCATTTGTGCAGACAAGTATTCTTTTTATTGTTGAGGTACAAGATACCTGGTTATCCTAGACCTATATTACCCATTAGGTGATATCAATTGCTCTGGGTTGTCCTTTTTTTGTATTTGATATGATATATAATAAATGATTTGAAGTTGGGGTGTGCCTAAGTTATAAAGGTGCCCCATGATTCTGCATTAGACCCATGCTCAAATCCATGTGGGATCGACTTTCCACTAGCATGCACTGACACAAACATGACACAGGCAGACGATGACGTAGGCATGACGTAGGCAGGCGGTGACGCATGCATGATGAAAGTAGATGGTGTCATAAGTATGATGTAGGCAAGACAATACACCAGGTTTATGTGCCAGATTATGGGCCTTTGGTCTATGTAATGGTTTTCATTCCCACTGGGCCTTCGGTCCATGTATTGAATAAACAATTCTTGATGGGTGGGCTATCCCTTAGGGGGGGGGGGCTATAGCCTACCTTTCTAGACTTTGTGCATGGTGTGTGTGTGTTTAATGTAATTGTTCCCACAAATAACTAATATATATAAACTACAAGAATTTATAACTATGAAATTTTTTATTTTAAATGTGATTTGAAACAATATTATATGGATTATTTTAGAACTGTGAAAAGGATAAATGTTTTACTATGCTCTTGATATAAATGTAAAAGATGTTTTATCATTTCATTTTTTGTATATTGAAAATATTTGGATGATTTAATAGATACTTGATGTAGAGCACTTGGGTTGGATCCAATAGAGAGTATTTATCTCACACCATTCACATATCCTCGGGAGTGTGCAGATCTTGTTTTGTTTGATACAGGAAAGGGAAACGTGCCGTAGTGAGGCAGTGAAGTTTCATGTTAGCCAGGTATGAATAGTTGGTGGTAACATGGTGGGATGTTTCCTCCATTTAAGGTATAGTATCTTTCAGTTTTCTTACTTTGGTCTTGTTCTTGACCTATACCTTTGTTTTGGATCTTTTCATTAGTTTTACCATTACTACTATTTTTGGTTATGAAATATATTTTTTCTTGTTTTATTTCTCAATATATATGACATTATTGTTGTTTTATTTTGCCAAAATCATTTTCAACAATCATTTATTAGAGCTCGGGTAATAGTAACCTATCCAAGGGGATCTAAAATGCCCTTCCAGTCTTGTTATTATTTGTTTTTAGAGCCTAGTTCGATGGGTTCTCTAGTACAGGTTGTGAAATCTATAAAATGATGGCACGAAAAAAGTGAGAGTAAACCCATATCATATAAAATTATATGAATGGGAATCCTAGATATTTTTATGTGAAAAGAAGAACAATCATTCTACAACGATATATATTGTTTTGTGAAGAGTAATTTTTTTTCATAGTAAAAACCCATTCAAAATTGGTGTGGTTCTAGAAAATGAAGATAAAGTGGATCATGTCATGATCAAGGGGTTGTAATGTGGAAATATGGATTTTTAAAAATTTCTTAAATACATGGATAATTGATAAATATAAATCCATAATGTAATTGGAAGATCACAAAATAAAAGGTTTCATTGTTTATGGAATTTGTGATGATCATGACATGTTATTTCAAGGGTTTTAATAGGATATTCTACTAGATTATGTGAATATTTATTTTGACTGAGTATCATACCATGGTAAATATAATCATACAATAATATGAAAATTTATTATGATCCTAACACCACAATGAAGATGATCATTCCATGAAGCATTCAATTCTAGAAATGTTTCAAAATATGAATCCATACCGTATTTCATGGTATTTGGTTTTAATTTGGTCATCTTGTTATAATTTTAATAACATTATTTATGACCCAAACAAGGGGTGACATGTTGAAAATTTATGTAAATAAATTTATAAGTTAGAACACTTGATATAAAGAATTTCAAGAAAGAAATTCGAGTATTTTTTTAAAAAAAAATCAATTGTCATATCTAAATTTTTGGGAGATTTGTTTCTTCTATAATGAATTTCATTTAAGATATGATGTTGGTGAGAAAAACATATAAACAACGAAAACACCCATTCTAGATTGTTGCTAATTTTTTGTGGAAAATTTTTATAACTTACCATTAGGTCATCAAATATTTTTAACTCTCCTTTGAAGTAGTGAGTGGATAATTAGAACATTGGAGTGGCCATGGGATATACAATGAATCTATTACAAACCTGTTTTCATCTATAGTGAGTATTGATATCCCCTGGTACATTCGAAAAATATTGGATATACTATTTTGAGTATCCCATAGGGGTGAACCAAGTAAAATATTGATGTCACTATATTTATTTTCTATATTCATATATTATGTAGGAATGTGATTGAGAGGTTTAAAGGGTTATTGAGAACTTGAGAAAACAATATATTTGAAGATTATAAAAAACACAGCACCCTAATTCACCTCTATCTAAGGGTGTACTTTAGCATGTGGTTTCAACATGAATCTTTTTTTTTCATAATTTTTTTGTTCACAATTTTTTTTATGACATAAGTATAAAATATAATGAAAATACACATCCTTTTTTCCAATTAATTGGATCTTGATTTTTTTACATTTAACTCTATGATTTAACAACCTTTTTTTATAATTTTTCAACAACCCTTTTATTTATCACTTGAAGTATAATTAAACATTTTATCAAATTTTACCTCGTTTTTGAGTTTCTGTATATTCATAACAGTTTATATAATATTAATTATGTATTATATACCTTTCAAATTACTATAATTTATTTCTATAATATAAATAACTATCATGGATTCTCCATGGATTTTTTTAAACTCTTTTAGATAAACTAAGAAAATTCCATCCCATATAACCATTTTCCTGCTTTCTAAAAACTCCTTAAACTTTCATTCACCTCGATTGGATATACTATGATTTTTTTTTAGACTTTTAAGACATATTTTCTTTTAACATTCTATAATTTTCCCACTTTTAATACTATCATAGAACTCGAATCTAGACATCACATTCATAGTTAAACTACCATCACTGGTTTTAAAAAAATAGTGTAAACTTTTATCAAACTTATTCACACTGTTAGAAAATTTCAAATGATGAGTATGAAATGAATCTAATAGCTATAAAAACCTTTATAGGATATAATCCATCTCTTTATGTCATTAATATCTCAACAAAAATCGAATATATGAGGGAAAAATAATGTTAATTAGGTAAAATTTCATCTAATTCATTTGGAACCTCTAGTGGATTCATTTATGATTTTATTAAGAATCTAGATTCACTTGTTGAACAACTTCAACAATAAGATACCGTGGAATGTGTTTTAATAACACATATAATTTTATTATTTAAGAAATATTCTTATGTTTTCACCAATATAAGAATTTACTTACATTAAACTTATGTTTTTTCTAGGATTTTTCTCATGTTTATGTTTTATTACGATGATTCAATTAATCTATAATAGAATTGTTTATTACATGAGTGTCATTTTTCACTTTTATTTAATAAGAAATTTTATTAAATATACTCCCAAATAAATTATTAACCCTTTTATACTTTTAAATAATATAAATTTGTAGAATAATATCCACATTTCACTAAGTATTGAGTCTAATTTGGAACTATTATCACCATTTACTTATTTAGGTAAACCATCATTCAAGTCATATCATATATGATTCCTGGATTTTGGAGTGACAAACTATTTTCCCAATCCATTATATGGATAAAATCAATAATATTTTTATATAATAATTCTTAAAGGGTTCATAGCAAATTTTATCCAAAATAAAATCCCAAAAACAAGGCACCTAACTCGTAGGGTCACCTTAATACTTTCTTTATTTACATAAGATAATGAAGAGGTTCCCTTCTTTAATCGAAACTACCTAGTTTTATGATTGATGTCTTGAAAATTTATTTCATTAGAAGGAATATAATACTTAGTTTTTTAAATGGTATCTAATCTAATGATTTTATCTCATGTATTCCCTTTACTTGTATTTATGCTTCTAATGATTCATTTTTCAATCCATTTTTTCCCACTAAGTCAATATGTTCAAACCATATTGATCTGTAAATATTTACACAGCTCATGAACAATCTAGAATTAAGGTTGAGGGGAACTAAATCAACTAACATATGTAACATGTAAATACTTAAATGAATGTATTATCATTTAATAATAAATATAACTCTTTAAACTAAAGAATATAATTATTCATAATATAAAAATTATATTGAAGAATAAATAAGTAAATAAACCAAATAAATGAACAATTCATATATTCAAACACAAGATAATAATTTATGAACAATTATTAAAAAAAAATTAGACAATAAAAAATGTATCCATGTATTATTAAAATTAAATAAATAAATAAATAAATATAAACAGTTAAATTCACTTCTAATATGAACTTCATTATATTATTATTTATATGTAATTTTATTTAAATAAATGTTATATGAAATATAAAAATTCTATATGTGAAATATGTATATATATTATATAAGAATTCAAAATATGGTATATTAATTATTTATATATTGACCAAATCAATTACGAAAAATCCTTTTGAAATGATCTAAATAATTTCTTCAAATAAAGACTTTAATTTGAATAATTCAAATGAATAATTACAAATAATTCATAATTTTAAAAATAAAATATAATTCAAATGAATAATTCATAATTATGAATAATTAAAATGAATAATTACTAATAATGAATTAGATTTTTAAATATGTCTTATTAATATATATGTAAAAAACTACATTATAAAAAAATTATTTTATGCTTATTAAAATTATTAAAACATATTAAAAACAATTCTTATTCTAAATTATCTATTTTTAACAGTGTGACATAAAAATTAATCCCATAAACCCAGATTATAGGTAATAATAAATAATAATGACCTAATTAATTTTTACCTTGTTATTTTAATCTTTTAAATAACACCATTTTAAAATAGAAGAGGGAGAACCTTACAAGTGCCTCCATTTAAACAAGGATAGAGACAACATGCATTTACCTCCTATTTTAATTGGATGACGGGGAACCCAAATCCCTACCTATAGAGGTTGAGGGGGGGAAAATTATTTTTTTAAATATTTTTTTAAAAATCATTACAATTATACTATGTTTAAAATATTTTTAAAACTAAGCCACAAAGGAAGCCTTATAGGTTATTGGGTGGAGTTGAAATCTATTAAGGGGGTTAATGCCTTTACCCTATTCTAAAAGAGAAATTTATTATTCCCATTAATGCCTTTTTGTGATTTGGATCAATTTTTATCAATAATTCAAGTCTTTGGATTGAAATTTTAATATAGTTTTATTTTTTAATTCTATTGTTTCAATGTTATATGAATATGTAGAGTTTATTTTGTTTTTTAATGTTTTATCAATATGCATAGTTTTTTATATACATTTTTTATTTAGATATATATATATATAGAATTTTTTTTAATTATACAATTATTATTAATAAATAATTTTTTATTTTAATAATTTAAATAATGTTTATTTTTAAATTATATTGTTAAATAATTTAATAGAAAATTTAATAATTATATTATTTACATTATTATTAGTATTTATAACATTAATTACGTTAAATATTTAGTAATATAAATAATATTTTTTAATAATGTAATTACTAACATTTAATTATAATAAAATAATCAATAAACCATCATAGTAATGTAATTAAAAATATATTACTTAATAAGAATTATATACATTGATATTTTAATGTTTAAATTTTATATTTTTAAGCAACAAAGTTTCTAACATGTAAATTATCTTTTGTTGTAACAACCCAAAGTTTAATCAATAGAAATTACCTTATTATAATTATGTCATATAATTAATGAAATCACAACACAATTAACTACTAAGTACTATGTAACCTTTAAACATAATATTATCTTTCTATGATTTGAATTTCAAAAATATGACACACATAGTTGCGATCAATAAGATGTTTTGAGTTCGATAAGACAAACATAATTTATGGGTGAATAGTAACCGACCCTTATGAATAGAAATGTTACCCTTATTAATAGTAATATAAATCCTATGAATATTGAATCATCCAAGTATAAAATTATCTTACTAATGAAAGTATAAATAAAATTTATCCATATTATAAGTGGAAATATGATAGTCTTTTAATTTTTATAAGTTATATATATTTAATTTTAAATTTATGAATAATTTAATAATAAAAAAAGAAAATCTATTTTCATAGAATGTATTAATAAATTATTTTTTTGATTTCCTATAATTATTGGATAATTTTATGAGACCTTAGTCTAAATTTTAATGTATATAAAATCAGTTATATTTTTAAAATATGTATTTTTCAAGTAAATGATGATTTTATTTAAAACTTAAATTTCCAATATTTATAAAATTATTTTCATAAAATGGAGTTATTTTTTGGATTCTAAACATTGAAAAAAATTTAGGGTTATTTATTTGAATTTGTCTAAAATACATGAAATTTTAATAAGTAGTAAAATAATATAATTTACGATAAGTGCTAACACATGAATTTCTGCACGCTGCATGAGTCATAGATGACATAAATGGAAATTGGTTCAAAATAAAATGAAATTATTACTATTTTTATGTAATAATCAATATTTTCTATCTTATAAAGAAATAATAAACTCATAATTATAATATTATGGAAACCATCCTCCACGCCACTATAAAAATCTCCCATGCTCACCTCTTCTCTTGACTCTTATCAAGCCTTGTTTTGTACCTAAACTCCTATAAAATATCTCCCCAATATCCTCCAAATGTCTATAATCCTTTGGTTTATTCAAAATATCAAATCCTATAACCTTAATAAGCTCTCAAGGAAGATTAATTTAATAGGAAAATTACTCTTTTCAATTCTATTACTTTCCATTCAGGTTCCTTTTTTTATTTTATATCCTCACCTCTCATAATACAAATGTAATGAAATATCTAGTACCTTATATGTACTTGAATTTTTTTATGATAATGAAATATTTTTTATAGTCTCTCTTTTACACTTCTTTTATACTAGTAGTAAAAACACCACCTGAGATGTGTTAATTTACCACATTCATGGATGATGGGTTTTTAATTTCTATCGTCGTCTTCAATTCTGGTCAGGAAACCATTATTATGGTTGAACTAGACTATAATATATGTATTATTTCTAATATAGTGTTATGGAATCTTTTCTACACATAGTTTTTATTTATAAATCAAAATGGGTTTATTGTGATATAAAAACTACAAATTAGACCAAAAGGTTATCATTAAAGTTTTATATAATGACTCATCTTCACTCCAAGTATTAAAATGAAATTTAAAAAAATGTAACCTTTTGGATGTTCAATAATAAAATTTTACTCCAATTATATACAACCATCATCATTTTACATGATTATCCATTCATGTATATAAGTAAACCGAACATGAAATAAACAGACCCAAACAATGAAATTGAACCTTATAATCAATCAAAAAGGTTATGAATGAACTCAAAAAGGTTATAATAAGTAAATTACATGTAAAATATGTTATTAAATTATTAATTAATGACCATAATTTCATTATTCAGGCATATAATATCAAGTGGATAAAACCATCGGACATAAGGCATGCAATTCTACCCAAACCTCCATTATTCTTTTTAGTTATTCTTACCCTCTTTTTACCCAAATTAAATTCCATATTCTTTTTATGTAAATATTATAATTTAGGTTTATATGTAAAAACACATGTATCAAGTTCCATTACACATTATATTTTGGGGATATACATGCTTTTAAGTGATTCCCTCTTTAATACTTCCCGATAGGAAAACCCATTTTAAGGGAACATCACAAATTTTTACCCAATTTCAAGTGCACTCTATCATCTATTTTAAAAATATTTTTTTAAAAAAAATCAGATTTTTTATTTTAAAAACATTCTTGGTCCACTTATGGTTTCATACAAAATATTATTACCTTTTTCAATTTTGAATTCTCTTTAGTATTTTCCTTAAAACAACATCAAAATGTTTTAATGCTAACTTTTATTAAATAATCTTCTTAAATGTTGTCTCTTATGTTTGAAATCACATACCATGAAATATGACTATTTTGTCTTATCAATGTCCATGTATGTTTTAATTCCATTCTTTCATGGACAATTGTATGATATGCCCATCTATTTTGCTTTATGTAAAGATTATGATACCCATTTCTTTCCATGGGTACCATTATATTTATGTATGATTGATTTTGTATGATTTTTTATGTGTCATGTATATTCATGAACATGTTATGATAGGTGTTCCTAGATAGTGCTCCAATGCACTAGGTAAAGTTGAGTCTCCTGAGAAATTATATGAAATGGTCTTGGTAGTTATCCTTGACTTGTGCTACCATGTGCAACAGTCTTGGCGGTTAGCCTTGGATTGTGTTACAATGTGAACCGGTCTTTATAGTTATACTTGACTCATGCTAGCATGTGTAAAGGTATTTGTGGTTGACCTTTACTTGTGATCATATATGGGAAATTATCCTTGACTCATGCTAAATTAATGTTTTATGTTTCTTCAACATTACTATGAATCCATGTTTAAATGATACCATGTTTATATGATATGATTCCATATGTTCCACGAATTTTTTTACCATTATGTCATGCCTTCTAACCCATGTGATAATTTTAAATTCTTATGTTTGTTCTCTTAAAAGGATTTTTGGATCAACCCTTTGTTCATGTTATCCCCATGTTATCCTGTGCAGATGTAAGGTCTCAATGGGTGTTAGGAGGTCTTAATGAACCTTAAATAAATAAATTTTTTTCCCACATTTTAAGTTATATGTACCAAATCTTTAAAGAAAATAGACTTCATGATCTTTGTCATGTACTCTGATGTTTGATAATGCTTAATATCATGTAATGATATGTGTAAAAGGATAGAGTCACTATAGTTCATATCATAGGATGGTCTAGTTACTTTTGGAGATTAGGAAATGATAACTTTAGTAAGAGCCTAAGGAATACGAATAAGTATAAGAAAGCATACCTAAATTTTGGAAAGTATAGATTAAGTGGTTTATAAATAAAATATATCCCAATATGGATAAAAACTGGTAAATGTGGCTCTAGCACAGACATATCTATGGTTAAAACTCGAAAACACCACTTTGAGCTAGACTCAAATAGAAATTGGTGCATGAAAATAGGCCTTGTTTCACTCTTGGTTTGACACTCCCAGGGGGGTATGCTTTGGTAAATTCATGAGCATAGTAAAAAACATTATTTGGGGATTAAAAAAATAGACCATAAGAATATAAGTTAAGAAACAAATTAATGATAAACTAGATTTAAACCTATGGAATCACAAGTTAGGATATGATTTTCCTTTAAGATTGTATCCTTTTATGTTTAATGTTTCATTTTTTATTCGTATTATCTATGTATTCTAACCCTCACCTATTTTCACAACATTTTGGGGGAGAATTTTTATAAGGGGGAAGAATGTAATGACCCAAAGTTTAATAAATTGAAATTAAATTGTTATAATTATGTCATATAATCAAATTAAAAAAAATGAACTACTAAGTACCATGTGACCTTTAAAAAAAATATTTTCACTTCTATTATTTTAATTTTTAAAATATGACATACACATTTGCGATCAGTAAGATGTTTAGAGTCCGATAAGTAAAATTTAATTTTTTTGAGAATAGTAACTGAACCATATGAATAGTTATGTTACTCTTAAGAATAGTAATACAACCCTTATGAATTCTAAATTCGACAATAAAATAGTAACCTTACCAATGAATGTATAAATAAAATTTATCTATCTTATAAGGAACAATATGATAGTGTTGGTATTTTTATAAGTCATAAATATTTAATTAATTATTTTCAAATAATTTAATAATAATAAAATAAAATTTCTTTTCACAATGTGTATTCATAAATTATTTTTTTAATGTCTTATGATTACATGGCCATTTAATGAGACCTTAGTTAATTTTTCAAAGTATTATAAAATCAGTTATAATTTTAAAATATGTATTTTTCAAGGAAATGATGATTTAATTTAAAAATTAAATTTCCCATATTTATAAAATTATTTTCATAAAAGGAGTTCATTTTTGGATTCTACACATCAAAAAATTGTTAGGGTGATTTTTTGGTATTTTTCTAATATACTTGAATTTTTGATGAAAAGTAAAATATGATAATTTACAAAAAGTGCTAAAACCCAAATTTCTACATCATGATTGAGTCATTGATGATGTAAATGGAAATTGGATAGAACTAAATTTCACTTATTACTATTTTTTGTCATGTAATCATCACTATTTCTTGTATTATAGAGAAATAATAAACTAATGATTAAAATATTTTGAAAACCCTCCTCCCCTCCACTATATAAAACACCCACACTCCCCTCTTCTCTTCACTCCACTCAAGGCTTGTGCCTTGCCTAAATTATACTCAAATCTCTCCCCAATCTCCCCCACTTCCAACATCCCTTTTTCTCTTCAAAAGACAAAATTCGCTCCCCTTAAGAGGATCTCAATAAAGATTATTATGAGAGGTAAATTATTCTTTTCAATTATTTTACTTTCCTTTCAAGACCCATTGTTTTCTTTTCTATTCTCAACTCTCCACATAAATATTTTATGAATAATATAGTAACATATATTTATTGTAATGTTTTTATTATAATGTAATATGTTTTTATCATCTCTCCTTTACCCTTATTTTGTACTTGTAGTTAAACACCATCAGAGATGTGTTAATTTACCAAATTCAAGGACGATGGGTATCAATTTATATTACAATCTTCAATTCAGATCATGAAACCTTAATTATGGTTGAACCAGAATATAATATATGAAATATATCTAATCTATGGTTTTGGAATATTTTTTACACATGGTTTTTATTTATAAATCAAAATTTATTCGTTGTGATAGAAAACCACCAATTAACCTAAAAGGTTATCATTAAAGTTTAATATAATGATTTATATTCACAGCAAGTAACCAAATAAAATTTACAACCATGTAACCATATGTATGTTAAATAATAAAATATAAATCTAATTATAAAAAACCATTCTAATTTTACATGGTTATCTATTCATATATATAAGTAAACCAATCACGAAACAAACGGACCCGAACAACGAAATTCAACCTCATAACCAATTAGAAAGGTTATGAATGAAATCAAAAAGTTATAATAAATCAATTACATGTAATATAGGATATAAAATTATTATTTAATGAAACTTATTTTATCAATCAGTTCATTAATATTAGGTGGAGAACACCATCAGACTTAAGGTAAGGGATTCTACCCGAACCTCCATTATTCCTTTGGGTCATTCTTACTCTCTTTTTACCCAAATTAAATCCTATATTATATTTTTGTGTGTATTATAATTTCTGTTTATATTTCTAAACTATTGTATAGATCCATTACTCATTAACTTTTGGGGATATACATGATTTAAAGTTATTTTCTTCTCAACACTTCCTGATAAGAAAACCTGTTTAAGGGATCTTCTTGATTTTTTTCAAAATTTCAAGTGCACTATATCATCTATTTTAGGACACCATTGTTTTTATTAAATAATTATTTCTATTATGAAAAACTTATTGGTTTACTTATGGTTTTATATAATAGATTATTCCTTTTTCTATTTTAAATTCCCTTTAGTATTTCCCTAAAAACCACACTAAAATGTTTTAATATTAATGTTTATTAAATAATATTCTTACATGTTGTCACTTATATTTGAAATCACTTACCATGATAAATCCCTATTTTCCATAATCAATTTCCATGTATGTTTTAATTACATTATTTCAGGGACACATTTATGATACACCCATCTATGGTGCTTTATGTCTTGATTATGATACCCATTTCTTTATATGGATACCATTATGTTTATGTATAATTGATTAAGTATTATTTTTATGTGGAAATCATATTCATAAACACGTTATGATGGTTTCACCCAGATAGACCTCCAATTCATTGGGTAAATTTGAGTCTCATGAGACGTTATGTGCAACGATATTGGAGGTCAGTCTTGACTTGTGATACCATGTGTAATGGTCTTGGCGGTTAGGCTTGAATCATGATACCATATGCAATGGTCATGGTGGTCAGCCTTGACTTATGCTACCATGTGCAATGGTCTTGCTGGTTAACCTAACTTGTGATTCTCTATGTTAAATGAGCCTTGAATCATGCTAAATTCATGTTTTATGCTGCAGCCACATTACTATGAATCCATTTTTATATGATCTCGTGTTTATATGATATTATTCTATATGTTCCATGCCTTTCTGTACCATTTGTCATGTCTTCTAACCCATGTGATAAAGCTATATTCTTATTCTTATTTACATACTAGCATTTTTAGCTCACCCCTTTTTTCATGTTATTCTCAGGTTATCCTATGAATATGTAAGGGCTTAATTAGAGTTATGAGCTCTTAATGAAGATTAAATAAATAATTTTTTTGTCCCATGATTTCTATTTTATTTTCCTACTCTTCAAAGATACTATAATTGATGATATTTGGCTTGTAATATGATGTTTAATTATTCTTAAAATCATATAATCATATGTGTAAAAGGCTGGGGTCTCTTTATTTTTGTATTATATTTATGATTTTTTATATTCAATTATGTTTTATATGCTGAGTCTGTCTGTCAATTTTCATTTTGATTTTATTTAAACATTATAATTAATACAATTTAAATGTCACCTACTTGAAACATAATAATGTTTCAAGTGGGTGAATTTGAAAGTCTATAAATAATAAATTAAGAAGTATAATCTAAATGGATCATGAAACACTTAGTTAACATATAAAAACTAATTTAAAATAACAGTAATTTCATTAAAAAATAATGAAAATTAATTTTAATGGAACAATATACTATTATTTTAGAACATTATATTTTTATTTAACAAAATACCCTAACATTAATTTTATTTTAAATTATTTTCATTATTTTTGGTCAATTATATATATTTTATTTATATTTGAGTTATTCTATAATTTATGTGTATATATTTTATAATGTGTAAATATTAGGCTTTTATCTGTAATTTTTTTGTCAAGAAAATTAATGCTGGTTTATTATATTAATGAAATTATTTTAATTTTCAATATTTTTTAGATGATCAGGATATGATTAAATAATTAATGAGATTTTTTATAGTCTATATTTTATATGATTTCAATGTTACATTATTGAAATTTAATAAATCTTCAAATGTTTCAAGTAATCAACTTTGAAATATTCAAAAATTTAAACTGTAAGTAAAATATTAATAAAAATTAAAACACCATCTAAACATCTAAAAATTGATTGATAATAAAAAGTATTTAATCAATTTAATGTAGAGCCAATAATATTGAGTATAAAATAAATTATTTTTCAAAACCTTTAAGTCAATATAATGTATATAAATGAATAAGTATAATCACTGTATATCATGAGGAATCATCCCCCCATATGGAATGTGAATGGGATGCCTATAATGAGTTCATTATCCTTTGTGATGGGGAGGAGTATGACAATATGTAGAGGGATCCTCCTCAGGTGATGGAATCTCGAATGTATGATGCTCTTCCTGTGACTCATTTGGAGGATGTGGCATATGGTTGTCTTCATGTGCACCTGATTCTTCTTCCACTGTGTATGTTGAAGTGCCTATGATCGTTTTTTGGGGGAACCATAAGGCTTGTAAAGGCTCGATTATGAAAGGTGGAGGCATGATAAATGACCATTCATATAAGATCAAGCCATATTTACTTGGTAAAAAATGAGGATGGTTTGATAATATAAATGGATCCAATGTCTCTTGGAGCACACTCAGAATTAGTTGAGGATGAGCTTCTAGATATGTGACCTCTTGCTATGAAATAGATGGGCCCTCACATATAGAAAGATGTGATCTACATCATCACCATCATGGATCCTCAAAATCAGTAGCTATTGGAGGAGGATCCTGTGTAGGAACCCCCTATCCCTAGTGTAGAACATCATAACCCTCTGGTGGATGATCAAATACACTATCAAGTAGAAAATGATACGCCTACATCATCTGGTCTGCTGTACCATGGTACACTACGTGGAAAAAACCCTTCCCTCCTATGAATCATACAACAAGATAATATAATATAGTTGACTATACTACAAAGATAATCAAAATGAATTAAAAACTAAAAAAACTAACTAATGTAATGTTATTTTATTACCATATCCTGATATCCGTTAACATGTGGAGTAAGATACAATATAATATTCATTATATATCTTGGTTCATACTCAACCTGTTTTGATAGATGAAATCCCATCATACACATTTTGATAGTATGAAATTATGCACATATGTCACAAAGGTCAAGATACTCAGAATTTCATCTTCTCCGGTATACATTCTACCTCCTTATTTCTTTAGGAAATAAATTGTTGTTTATTTTATGTATAAAAATATAATACGATGGAAAAATCCAAAATCTATCATGACACTATCCTGATGGTTCCACTAAATAATACAAATGTGAATGAGAGGCACTACAATTTTGGAATCATGAATCCCATCAATTTAGTATTTGGGATGTTGGTCTAATAGATCCTAGTATGGAAGACATGATATCTAAAATGGAATGTGATATTTGTACGAATATTTTGTTACTAATTTCAAAATAGGATAATACTCTAAAATTGACTAGTCAATAAAATAATGTATACACTTACATCAGTTGGTAGTATAATTTTTAACATGAGATGGTATGCACCCAAATTAAGTATTAGAGTCCTAAGAAAGTGATGTTCCTAACTCCACATATAATTTTCAATATTTAATGTGGTAATTAATAAGAACTAGATTATAATAACTGAAATTATCAACAAAAAACAATAAAGATGAATGATCATTGTGGGATCGATGCAGAGAATCACGAAACTCATATTAATATATATTCAGACAATTAATAATAGGGATGAGAGGAGATATATGATCCCATGCCCACATTTGAATAAAGATGACACATCCTCTAGGATAACTCTGATCAAATCAGCATGTTGTACATACTACTCTATATATGTATGAATAACATGATGATCCCCATCTATATCTCCATGCCTGATCAAATCCCTATATTATCCTCATATATATCATGTAGAAATGCATACCAGAGTGATTAGTTCACAATGAGACACATGATATATGTATGTTCATGGTAGATGATAGTATGCTTTTGAGTGTCAATGGGTAATTGTGTGAAGTGAATGTCTAACTAGCTCATAAAAATCAACCTGCCATCTATAGCATCATCATCCCCCACAATGTCGAGGTATATAAATAATTTAACAATATTAGGATATTCTCCATGGGTTGTTACTATAACTTCATCACCATGGATAGAAAGATCAAGCATAATGACCACATCCTCAGGGGTGATGGTCATATCTCCCTTAGGCAAGTGGAATGTTTGAGTATCAGGTCTCCATGACCCTGTGAGGGAAGTAAAGAGGTGATACTCAATGAATTTATTATTTGATACATCAATTCCATAGAATATAACATTTTATTGGAATGTTATAATTGTATATAGTGGCATAACGTGAGGATAATAGTAGGCTTTATGCACCCGGATCCGTCAAAACTCATGACCTACTAGCATGTCACGTGAAACATGACTATAATGCTTAATGAGTAGTGTATTACCCACCATATCAACATAAATAAATGAAATAAATATTAATTATTTTTAAAATATAAATATAAAATTGTGTTCTATGTAATGTTATGACTGGTAGAATATAAGATATAAAAACTCTATTCCCACTGTTTTAGGATTTGTTTTCTTATCAAAAGAAAATTTAATCTATTCATGTTTTTCAAAGAATATTTCTGATGCTTGTAGAAAATTATTTTTTTTCTATTTCATCATCCTTTAATAATTTTTATATTTCCCTATCTATGATTTCAAGGGTGACTTTTTTCCCTATGTTCTTGTTGGATTATAGTCCTTCTTTTTAAAGGGTTTTAATTTAAAAATTTATTTGCGCACACATAAGTTGTATTAGTTTGATCCAGCTTATTTATTGCATATTTCATTCATGTCTATAATATAAAAAACTAGTTTAGATATCAAATAGTGTTCCTTTTTATTTACATATGGTTTCTCACATGATGGTATATTCCGTCGTTATTTTCTCATATGCTTGATTTATAGTCTGCCCATGAATAGTTTTATTATTCCTTTATGTCACCTCACATGTACATGTCATATACCTTATAATGTGAATGTTAAAGGCATATTATGAATTCTAATATATGATTTACATAATGTTTTTATCATGTGAAATTTCATTGTAAAGGGAAGGTCATTATATAGAATAATGTTTTATTTACTTAAATGTTGTAATATTTAGGAATGATTAGATTTTATGTGATTTATGTAAATGGTTTTATAAATTATCTTATATTTATTATTTTATAGTAAAATGATTTTTAAATGTCACATAAATATAAAAAATGAATGATTTTATATTAACACCATGTAATTGATATTATAAAATTTTCACATCGGAGGTAAGAAACCCTTGTGGATGAGAGTGTGAGTTCAATCCAACAATTTTAGGGAATCATTTATTTTTAGGACCTTCCTAATGACATATGATGCATATCAAATGTATCCCTTTTTCTTAAGGCTAGGCCATCTATTTTTACATCATGTTATACTTCTTTCTCCCTTACTTTTACAACCTATTGATGTTACGTATAAATATAAATTGGTATATTGGAATTGAAAAATGCTGAAATTCCCTAATTGGCATCCTTGGTGTAGCATAGAAGTAAGAAATAGTGTCTGTAACATCCGGTCCCGTATCATTGGTTTGAGAGGGAGGAGGAATGATAATTTACCTTAAGTGACTTTCCCAAGGCGCCAAATGCAAGCAATAAATGTTGAGGAATTCGAGAATAAATTGGGAAACATTTTTCCATTGAGATAAAACCAACCAACCAAACAATCCACTATCAACAAACTACATGACGCATGTTGAAAAAACATCCAAACCCATGCATTTCCCAAAATAAATCCAAACTAATACATAACAATCCCACATGCCAAATATCACTAAAACAGAAATCAGAGTACCAAGCGATAGACTACACAATGAGACCCTAAGGAAATAGGGAACCATCCATAGCTCCACACCAAACTCCATGATCCACGAACCACAACATCTCTAAAGAATTATATTGAACTTCTAGAAAAATGAGATGATTTACTCTTACATGTGTCCTAGAATACAACATCTACAAAATCACCTAAGTGATAAAGTAGTGGAGAGTAATAATACTCAGTAAGATTTCACCAAATGACTTCCCTTCACATGCCACTAGGATAAAACTGTTAGCACATTTATATAAAATATTTATATAAAACATTAAATAGTTCAAAAAATACCAATAATCCATACAAAACCTTACCAAGCCATATCTACCCAAACCGTGTAACCCAAAGGGAAACCAAAAACCATGATATAATCCATCACAATATCACACAATATCCCACATGTTCCATCTTTCAAAGAAACACATAACTAGGAAACCAAAATTGCGGATCTTCCGTCCAACCCGTTTACTACATTTCCAACTAGTGGTGCTTCCCGACCACTATACTTTGATGGTGGCCCTTCCATCCACTATCCATCCCCTTTTTATTGTTTTACTCCCCTCCCAATTGACACAAAATCAAAAAAATCCATAACACTTAATCAACCAACAAGAACAACGCACCAAGTCCACACAATAAGCATACCATCATTTCCAACACATGCAAGTTTAGTTCAATAAACCACCCATTTATTGAAAACACCCTTTAACAAAATTTCCGTGCCCAAAAAATTTCAATAAAAACATCTTTATTTGAAACCATATTTTACAAAAAATTCTTCTAAATCATCCACTAACGATTTTAAAATCACACAACAAATCCCCTATTGCAACAATAAACCATTTTCCCCCAAAATCCCCAAAATCATCACCAAATGGATTTCCAACAAGATTTTCATTTCATTATCACAATTAATTTCAAGAAAAACTAATTAATTTTAAAAAAACTACAATTTATAGCAAATTGGAGTTGAGATAGAATCCATCTACCTTTAGGGTTTTGACTAAATCAACCCATAAGAAACCACACCAAAATTCGGGAAAAAACTCCACTAAAACCGCTCTAGATCTCTTTCTCTATCATCAAAAAGCCTAAAAATAAACACCAAAGGAAACAAGAACCATATATAGCCACACAATGAGTGTAGATCTAGAAAAAATAAATAGAGAGAGAGTGAAATGTAGATCTAGAGAAAACAAAAAAGAACTAAGCAATGAGACTTACCGGAGAAGAATTGGATCAACCAAACCATGAAAACTCTCCAATTTTCTTCCAAAAATCGAATAGGAGAGAACCCCTAATACTTGAGAAGTGGAAATAATGAGTGAGTCTTAAATTGTAGATATATATTTTTTTAGGGAAATCCGGAATAATCCCAAATTAAAAAAAACCATTTTTACGGCCCACATGGTTAGCTCACATGTTTTGCAAATTGTGCGCTAACCATGAACCTACTGCTACCTCGAAGGGGCGCCTCACAAGACCAACCCGACGCGGTTAGGTAAACCATGAACAAGCTGTGTGTACCCCACTGCCCGCACAGTTCCTCTTGCATAGTTTCTCCCAACCATTCTCAAACTGTACGACCTTAAAAATGCCTCTAAAGTTTTCCAAAACTCTCCCAAACTCATTCAAACTCATCCTAAGAAATTTAAACACATAAAAAGGCATAAAAAGGATAAATACCCCAAACTAGTGGTGCTGTATTCTCTCTATCATTTGAAATTCCGTCCTAAGAAAGTAGAGAACCATCTCGTTGTTGAAAGAGCTCAGGCCATTGCTCAGGAATGTCTTTCTCTCCCTCCCAAGTCTCCTCTTAAATATAACCATGCTTCCACAAAACCTGAACTAAACTGATGATTTTACCATGGAAGACATTCTACTACCTATCCACAATACAAACTGGAACGTGGACCTAAAATGCATCCGGTTCTATCTCAACATGATCCCAACAAATCACATGGTCATGATCCAGTTGAAACATTTTCAACTACGACACATGAAACACATTGTGCACCGCACTAAATCATAGTGGAAAATCCAAAAAATAATCCAACTCACTAATCCGATCAAGTATCCAAAAAGGACCAATATACCTCAGAGATAACATACCATACTTCCCAAACTAATGATGTCCCAACATAGGAGAGATTCTCAAAAACACTTGATCACCCACCATGAATGACAAAATTCATTGACGATGGTCCACATACAATTTCTGACGACTTTGAGACCTCTCCATCCTCTTCCTGATGAACTTGATTTTTTCCATAGTCTCTTATACAAGGCTTGGTCCTATCATCGAAGTCTCTCCAATTTCCACCCAAAATAGTGGAGAACAAAACGGATTCCCATATAATTCCTCAAACATAGCCAAATTTATTGAATCCTGATGACTGTTATTATAGGAGAACTCCACCAACGGTAAGTTATCCTCCCATGAACCGCAAAAATCCATATCACAAGACCTTAACATATCCTCCTAGGTTTTTATCGTTCTCTCGGATTGTCCATCCATCTACGAATGATAAACCATTCACATAGTCAACTGTGTTCTAAGGGATAGCTACAAGGATTTCGAGAAATGAGATGTGAACCTCAGATCTCTATTTGATACAATTAGAAATGGAACGCCATGCCTCTTTACCACATCCTAGATATAGATTTTCGATAGACCCTCCACCGTATCAGATTCAAGAATAGGAATGAAATGGGCTGACTTTGTGAGCCGATCCACAATCCCCCATATGTCATCATGCTTCCTGACCATTCTTGGGAGACCCATCACAAAATACATTGATATCTTCTCCCATTTACACACTAGGATAGGTAAAGACTACAACATACGTAGTGGCCACTGATGCTCTTCCTTTACTTACTAACAAGTCAAGCATCTTTAAAAAAACCTGGCCACATCCATTTTCAAATCATCCCACCAAAAATGCACTTTAAACACCTGGTACATTTTCTTAATTCCTAGATGAACAACCCAACTCGAATAATGATAATCCCTGAGAATTTCCACTTAAGAAGCCACTGGTACCACCATCCGAATTTGAAAACACAAGATTTATTTTACATTAATTTCCCAACCCTCAATGGTCTCCCCACCATTTAGTTTCGACTAAATCACCACACATTCTGAATCAGATGATTGTGCCACTTTAACTAAACTTGTCATGTCAGGAAACCATTGAAACTAGAAAGAAGACTGCTCTTCAACCACGTTATTCACATTCCAACTACATGTTGGCTATGACTGACATCAACTGGCACTAATCCTATGCTTTTTTCACTATCTGAGCATATGATTTTCTACTTAATCAATCCACTACTGAATTTCCCTTACCCAATGTGTACATTAAGTTGAAATCAAACATATAGAGATATTCCATCCATCTCATTTTCCTCACGTTCAAATATATCAATGAGAATATATTATTTAATTTATTATGGTTGGTAAACATTGTAAATTTCTCACTAAAGAGGTAACAATGCATCATTTTTAAAGCATGAACCACTACTACCAACTCCAAATCATGTGTTGGTTAGTTCTTCTCATTCCACCTCAACTTTTGTGAGCGATATACAACCACATTATCCCCCTACATGTGAACACACCCCAAAACTGATCCCAATGAATCACAATACACCATGTATGATTTTACTTGTTAAAGAAAAACCAAGATTGGTGTTGATGTAAGGAGACCCATTAACTCTTTAAAACATTTCTGACACTTCACACCCCCATTGAAACGGGATATTATTCCTTTTCAAAGTTGTAATCGGAGAACCCAATTGTGAGAAATCATGAACAAAATGTCGATAATACCCAGCTATACCTAGTAAGATCCGCATATCAAAAATGTTATTTAGAAGTTTCCACGAGATGAAATCCTTCATATTTTCCAGATAAATTGAAACACCCTTATCAGAAATTACATGGCCAAGGAAACTGACCTTATGTATCCAAAAGTCACACTTTGACAATTTGGCATACAATTGACGATCCCTCAAGATACCCAACATGATCACCAAGTTTTTCTCATTATCTACCCTTGTTATTGAATACACTACTATATCATCCACAAATACCACCACAAAAGAATCCAGATTCGTCTGAAATACCTGATTCATCAATCCCATATACAATGTTGGTGCAATCATTAGACCAATGGGAATAACTAAATTATCGTAATGGCCATATCTACTTCTAAAAGATGTTTTAGGAATATCCTCCTTACTCACCTTCAGTTGATGAAATACTGACCTCAAGTCAATCTTGGAGAACCACTGAGATCCTGTCAAATGGTCAAACCAATCATCAATGTGTGGAAGTGGATATCCATTCTTTATCCTAAACTGATTAAGTATACAATAATCAACACAGTGCGGTAAGGTTCCATCCACCTTTTTAACAAATAAAAACAGTGCTGACCATGGAGATGTGCTAGGAAAGATAGAACCTTTGTTTTTTAACTCTTCAAACTGCTCCTTTAATTCATGCAACTCTTCTGGTTTCATTCGGTAAGACAAAAGTGAGATAGGAGTGGTCCCTAGAAAGATATAAATCATAAACTCCACTTCTCTCAGAGGCATGGACCCTGATAATTCTTTAGGAAATACATCTATAAACTTATCCACAACCACTGGAAGAACACTCTTCTCAACACCTTATAGAAATTCCAACATCAAGGCCTATAACTGATACAAGATCATGCCAACAGTTGGTGCCAAAAAATCTGTTACACCCATGTTTTCATTCTTCTTCCCTCTAAAGATGTTTCTAACGCCATCCTCCATCATAATACTAACCATTAGTGAATGGAAATCGATGTGAGCCTTAAAAATTTCTAACCAATCAATTCCTAAGATTATATAATAAGTGTATATCTCAAGCACTAAGAAATACTACATCAATTTGATGTTATCCATAACTAAACAACAGCCTCGACATAAGAAGGTCTGACACTCTCTTTAACCCAGGGGAGTTTGAAGTTTCATATAGAAGACATCATTTTCTCCTGTAAACCAAAAAAAATCAATGATGTGAGAAGAACTAAAAGAATTAGAAGCAACCATATTGAATAAGTATTGAATCAATGTAGAATTTAAAAGATCTATACATTTCACCATGGATGGTCCTGACTGATCGTCCATCACCACCTGCTCAGCTCCAAACAACTGCTTATTTGCTATACATTGCTCTTTATTACCCTAATACAGAGTCATGGTGTTCCTTGAATAACCATGACTAATTTATTTCTACTATTGAGAGGTATAATGCTGCCCCCATCCCGTTGAGGCTTAATACCCCTACAACCCCTGAGGAGTGTCACAGACACCCTACCTCAAAGAATTTTGACAAAAACACTGCAGATGCCCCATATACTTATAATTATGACATTATTGAGGTTGTGTTATATAATCCCTATTGATGTGGCTTATAGATCTACACTAAAAACATCCCGACTTATTCTAAGGCTTTTGAGGAAGATTCACTGATCCTGCAGTCAGATTTTGAACCACACTCCCACCCTGGAAATAAGTTTCCCTCTTCCTCTTGAACCCAATGATTGAGTTCCCACTACTCCCCATGGGTACCAACATAGTTCCCCTACCTATACCCCCAAAAGATCCCACTCATCGACCATATCTTGATTCACCATTTCTGTTTAATCATCTATACACATCACCACTAGCTTGAAACGAATTTCCTGGTTCAACCCAGATTCAAAAATTTGTGCCTTCAATGATGTACTACCCGCAACCTCAGGTGAAAACCACACTAAGTTCATAAACATAGCCTCATATTCTATTATTGATGAGTTCCCCTTCTTTAAAATGAATAAATCCTTTGTACGTTGAATTCAGAACATATGAGGGTAGAATTGTTTATTAAACAATTCCTCAAACCCCTCCCATGTCACACTTTGGTCCATCCTAGATTAGACCGTAAACTCCACCCACTAATGGGAAAGATCTTACAACATATATGTGGATAACATCACTTTCATATTTTCCTATGTTCCCTAGAATTAAAATATCATATTCATTCTGTTGATACATGCTTCATCCCGTTCTGGCTCTGAATCACCCCAAAACATGGGTGAATTATTCCTTTGAAACTAAACCACAGGATCCACATGTTTTTGTTCATATACCTTATTCTCACTTTACACAGCTTGGAAGGCCTCCACTATACTCTGCACTAGCTGGCGGTTCACCTGGGGATCAGGTGCAACCACATTTTCTGCAGCTTCCTCCAGCTGGTCTCTATGACGCCTACCCAGTGCCATTTCAATCAATATAAAAACAACCATAAGTATCATTCCCTTAACATGAAAGGGTACTAAATTTTCAATTTCAATTACATAACAACTATCAAATCCAGGCTTTCCACATGTTATCATTTCCCACGTTGCACTATTCTGAAAAATCCTTCATGTTTTGAAAAAAACCCATTTTCAAAATACCACGAAGCTTCATGGTTCAAACCCTTCCGTTTTGAAACCAAATAAAAAATATTCCAAAATCCACCCATTCATACCACATCATAAATCATTACACTCTAATGAAATATGCATCCTTGTGAGAGGTAATTTCTACCATGAATTCCATGCTAATATCTTTAAATACACCCATAAAAATGAGATATCCAATGCCTATAAGTTTCTCCAAACACTTATTTACCCAAATCCTTGGTAACTTTAAGTTCAACATAAAAGGGTTTGTCATGTCCTTTTATACGATAGATTTCATGTTCTGACAATCCTACACCTTGAAACCATCCCGAATCAAGGAATAAACCAAGAACAAATGTCAAAACCATGACCAACAATCAATGCCAAAGGACCAAACAACTCTCTCACTTGAAAGCCAATGACTGAACAAACTGATACCAATTTTAATATCCCTCCCCATATCAGTGGCTTGAGAGGGTTGAGTAATTCTAATTGGCCTTAAGAAATGTTTCCAAGGCACCAAATGTTGGAAATAAATGATGAGGGCTTCGACAATAAATTGGGGAACGATTATATCTCTAGATAAAACCAACAAACCAAATAGTCCATTGTCAACAAACTACATGATGCATGTTGACAAAACAACCAAACTCGTGCATTACCCAAAAGAAAACCAAACTAATCCATAATAATACCACATGAAAAATACCACCAAACCAAAAATCATAGTACTATGAAGAAGACTACCCAATGAGACCCCAAGGAACTACGACACCATCTATAGATCAAACCCAAACATCATGCTCCAAGCACCAAAACATAAACAAAGAATCATGTCGAACCACCATCAAAATGTGATGATTTACTCTTACCTGTGTCCTAGAACACAACATCCGAAAAATCACCCAAGTGAAAAACAAGGGGTTATTAATAATACTCAACAGGATTTACCCAAAGGACTTCCCTACACACACCACTGGGATAAAACTCTTAGCACATTTATATAAAATAGTTTAAATAAAACATTAAATAGTACAACAACAACCAATCATCCAAACAACACCTTAACAATCCATCTTTACCCAAACCATGGAACCTAAAGGGAAACCTAAAACCATTCCATAAGCCATTTCACCATCACAAAATATTCCAACATGTTCCATATTGCAAAGAAACACATAACAAGGCAACCAAAATGGTGGAGTTTCTGTTCAACCCATTTACAACATTTACAACTAGTGGTGCTTCCCGACCAATATCTTTTGATGGTGGCCCTTCCATTCAGTATCCATACTGTTTTTATAGTGGTACTCCTCACCCACTTCAAACAAAATCAACATAATCCATAAAACTTAATCAACCAAAAATCACCAAGCACAAGGCCACATAATATGCACATCATAATTTTCAACACATTCCAATTCACATCACTAAACCAACCATTTATTGAAAACAATCCTTAAAAAAATTTCCATTACCACCATATTTGAATAAAAAAAATATTTATTGAAAACCAACTTTCACAAAATATTCTTTATAATCAACCATTAACGATTTTAAAACCAACATTTTAAAATCACACATCAAAGCCCCTTTTTGCAACAATAATCCATCAAATCATCACCAAATGGTTTTATAACAATATTTTAAAATCATTGTCACAATTAATTTCAATAAATAAAATTAATTGAAACAAAAACCACTAGTTCTAACCAAGTGGAGTTGAAGGAGAATCTACCTACCATTAGGGTTCCGACTAAATCAACCCACAAGTAACCACACCCCAATTTGGGAAAATGCTCCACTAAAACCACTTTATATATCATTATATATCATTAAAAATCCATGAAATCAACACCCAAGGAAACAAAAACACTAGATACACACACAAAGGGTGTAGATATAGAAAACCAAGAGAGAGGGAAGAGTAGATCTAGAGAAAACCATAAAGAACTAAGTATGGAGACTTACTAGAGAAGAATTAGCTTAACCACACAAAGACAACTATTCGAGTTGCTTCTAAAAAAATTGGTAGAGCACCCATTACCCTTGATAAGAGAAAATTCTTAGTGATGATAGAGTGAGAGAGATTTTGGGTGTTTTTAGGGAAATCCCATCTAATCTCAGATTTTAAAAAAATTCATTTTTATGGGCTTCACAGTTATCTCGTATAGTTGAAAAAACCGTGCACTAACTATGCACCTAATACTACCTCTAAGGGGTGCCTCACATGACCCACCTTGTCTGATTAAGAAAATTATGCGAAGCTATGTGTACCCCACTACCCGCACGGTTCCTCCAGCACGGTTCCTCTAGCACAGTTTCTCCCAATCATTCTCAAACTGTGCGACATTAAAAAGGTTTCCAAAGTTTTCTAAAACCTTTAAAAACTTTTCCATACTCATCCCAAGAACTTTAAACACATTAAAGGACATAAAAGAGGCTACATAAATGAAATTGGGGGTTCGGTAGTGTCCAACTGGTACACTAGTTCAACATATTATTCACATGATATTTTTATAGAGGAACAAGTTGTAATTGTGTGTTCTCATGGAAACTGTAATGCCTATAAGTTTCCACATTGAAACTTCCATGATTCTAGTAATTACTCTGGGAAATGACCACAAAAACCTATGATGGGGTCCTAACACTCTTATAATTAAAAAATACATCCTTCTCAGCTGAAAAGGTGCACTCGATTAGAAGAAATATCTTCAATGTTATTTTAAATTTATTATTGAATCTGCTATCTATACTGTAGACTATATTGAATACCATCTGCAGTATATTTTTCACTCTCAAAGAATTAATAAATAGGATGATAAAATCTATCCTGATCTAGGTTATTTGTAGGTATCTTTTGAAACCCCTCTAATATTCCATTTATAAACTCCAATTTTTTTCATCATGGGATCATTCCTATTCTCCTCAACATATTCCATTCTGTTTCACACAACCATACACTCTAATATGTTCACTATATATTTATTATAATATTTGTTCAAAAATTAATTGATCCATCACATATTATAATTGAAATTTATCATATTTCAATTATATTAATTTTATCATTACATTAAAATATTAATAAATAAGAAAGAGTTTGTATACCGAGCCTCATTGTTTCCTTCTTCATAGGATTATCCAGGAATATTTTTCAAATGTTTCTAGATATGTTTCTGATGTAGTAATGATGATGTGTATTTAGTGGTCTCTATATAATAGGATCTACAATGACTTCCTCATTGATTGCTTGATAATGATCAGATATTAAATAGACACCCATAATACATGTGAAATAGTTACAGAAACATACTAAAAACCAACTCCATGATTCGTAATTTTCCTTCTGCACAACGAAAAATAAAATCAGGAAAGGTGAATAGTTTTCCTATTGGATTTCCATAATAAAAATAACACCTATTTATTTTCAATAGAAAAATTTCCCATGAATTTTAATAAACTGTTTTCTAAAATGAAATGCGTAAAAACATGGAAGTAATGCCATGAAAAACCAATGAAATTTGATATGAGATTGATCAAGCCAGTTTTCTTGATAAAGATGTTCATTCATATCCTAATAGAAGAGAAATGGCCAATGAATATTATTATGGATAAATATTTTAGAAACATACAATATGAGTCATCCCCAACACTGTATACCTTGATAATTACCTTTTGCTTCACTATCCATGCCTTTCTATAGAAAATCTTACAACCAAAAGTTTATTGTATCCTCTCCTAGAAAAAGGTTACATGAAAATCTTTATAGGCTATGATCATGTCAACTATAATATATGACACAAATTCAAAATCCAATTACATATGATCTTATGTTAGTTTTGGATGAACCCAATTATTATTTTCCTTAATTGTACAAATTATCCAACCTCCAAATGAAATGTTAGGAATATACCTCAATAGGAATCTACAGTAATTCGAATATTTCACAGTGTATGGTGTATTTTTTTATATATTGAATCATGAAATAAATTTCTACAAAGGCTATCAATATGAAATATTTCCAATATTTTTGTTATTTCATCTTGACATGGAGAATATATTATATCATATAAATTTTACTTCAACTCACTAAATCTATAAATCTAGTAAATTTAGTTTTAGGTTTGATAACATTATAGTCAAATTCAGGAAAAAATTCCATTTATTCCAACCAATATGTGAAGAGTGGTGGATTATTTATTGTGAATCGATTCTAATGTAAAACTAATGAATTGGTCGAAACTTCCTCCACAACTTCTAAATCTTTCTCCTCATCATCAATGCTTTCTCTGTCTATTCCATCATTAAAACCATCATCATCATCAAAATGATGTCATAGTATATCCAGGAGATCAATTAGGAGTTCTTCTTCCACATCATAAGGAATAGAATCATTTTCCTGGGATGTACCTTCTTCAAACAATATTTTATGTCTATGTTTTCATACAATTGAATGTTACTACTACAAACTAGAAATATGAACATATAACTCCATCACGTCACCACCTAACTGATGGGGAAATAATTTTTTTTCTTGGACCTACTCCTCATTAGTAGAAAATTGAAAAGCTATACGTCATAGTGTATTTGGTAATTGCAAATGTATATAGCTAATATATCAAGTCTATTGATAAGGTTCGGGATTTAAATGACCAAGGTGTGTAGTAGGTTCTATTTTCATGTACAGGTTCCAGATCGATTCTAGCTTAATATATATTTTTTCAGGGTTGTTATGCTAATGTACATCTATACCAATTCCATATCCACATTTAATACCCTGACATGGATTTCATTTCTTAGATAATCACATAATATTTACATTACAAAAATTTTAAAATGCCTTCTTATATACTAAAATATGACACAAATTTTTTTTAGTATAAATTTTAATATTCTTAAAGGCATGCTCAATATTTTATGCAAAAAATGTGGATCATCTAAAGAATATCCCATAATAGTGTCAAACTAGAAGTGTAGCAAGGATTTTTGTCTTGTACTAGTTTCTGATCTTGTCTAGATCAGCATGGGTTTTTCAGGGTTGTTACCCATAGGTAAATATATTCAATATCCACATTCACTTGTAGTATGAAGACAAGGATTTCATTTCTTAGATAAGCACATAATCTTTACTTTACTGATATTTTAGTACATCTTATTATATCACAAAGGATGAAAGTAATTTTTCATAGTATAATTTTTTGTCTTTCTAATGGTATGTTCATTAATTTATAAAGAGAATGTGAATCTTAAAAAACATATCTAGTGATATTATCAAACCAAGTGTACAAAAAGGAATGAATAATCTAAATCATAGGATTAGAAAATCATGTGTGCAACTAATCCTATTTTTCTTACAGTTAACCGTGTTTGATACCATGTTAATTGTTTGTTAATACTATGTTAATAGAAATCTAATCATTATTTAATACTAAGTTAATCCCTAGTTAATAAATATTTAGTTATTATTTAAGTATTCATTAGTTAATAGTTATTAAGTAGTTAGTCTAAGTATAAATAATAATTCTTCATTAATTAATCATAAGTTAACCGATACTTATTCCTAAGTTAATGATTCCTTAATCATTCATTAATAAATCCTTAATAAATCATTAATAATGTGTTAATAAATTGTTAATTAATAGTTATTAAGTAAGTTAACAATTAATCATTAATTAATTTTTGGTTATTAATTACTTCATCATTAATAAATCCTATGTTAATCACCCATTAATAATAACGTAATTAATAGTTAGTTATCATATAATTAATAGATATTAAATAATTTATTAGTTAATAATTAGCTAATCACTAGCTAATCATTAATTAATCAATAATTAATAATTGGTTAATAATTTCTTAGTCATTACATAAGCATTCATTAAGAAATAGTTTATATTAAGTTAACTATGCCTTAATAATTCAGTATTCACTGATTAATTATTAATTAAATAATAATTATTAAGTAGTTACATTTATGTTAATTATTAGTTAATTACTATTATACCATTATTTAAGTAGTTACATTATATATTATGATTAGTTAATTAGTCGGTAATCATTAAGTAATTATGCATTAATTTTTCTTTATTCATTGGTTAATAATTTTTTAATTATTAGTTAATCCGATCTTAATTATTCCACACTCATTAATTAATCATTCTTTAATCATTACATAATTCATAGTTATTAAGTACTTACTTTTTAGTTATTTATTTGTTAATTAATAGTTTATTAATATTTAATTATCAGTTAATCGGTAACTAACCATTATTTGATACTAAGTTAATCCTAAGTTAATCACAGGTTATTCATTAACTAATCTTTCTTTAGTCATATGTTATTCTTTTTTATTCCTTAGATAATCAGTAATTAATCATTAATGTGTCATTAGTTAATCATTTCTTTTTTAATAGTTAATTATTAGTGAATCATTATTTTACTAATATTTATTCATCATCTACTTAATATTAATTCCAAATAATGTCACTAAAATTTAAGACTAATATGTTATACTAAATAATTATCATCCTATAATAATAAATATATTACTAAGACTAATTGTTAATGATTTAATCAAAAGTTATTATTAATTAATAATATTTTACTTAATAATATTAACTATTATTTATCAATTATATCCCACTAACTAATCGACTTTGTAAATAAAACATTTAAAACTTACTAAAAACTAAAAACTAAAAAATTATTAACTTTAAAATAAATAGTAAAAAATAACTCCAAATGACCCATAAAAATTACACACTTCACTAATCATTCACTCCTTTCAGGACACCAAAAATGTCATGCTGAAAGGAGGAAACACAAGGACAATCATAGAGAGAGATGAAATAGAATCAGATATAATGGGGATGAAATGAGTGTAGAGAATAGGGAGGGGTGGGTTTCTTTTTATAGGGGGATGGGGTAATGGTGTTACTGGTGGAAATAACTTTTGTCTTAATTAAGGAAAAAGGTGTTAAGACACAAAATGAAATTTTATAAAATTAAGTTGAAAGAAAATTGGTGAATTAACCCCTTTCACCTTATTTTCCATGTCATTGATCGAGGTCGATGAAAGAAAAAGGAAACATTGGTTTCAATGAATTTCGGCTTAAATAGAAAGGCATTAAGGCAGATGATGACTTTGTGTTTTAGTTTTATAAAAATTATAAACCTATGTTTATTTTAATAATAATTATTTTTTAAAATGTATATTAAAAAAACATAAAACATACACACATAATGCATCATCACATATTTAATCAACCGTGATCGATCCAAGTTTGGGTGAGGGAAAGTGTCCTCCATCGGTAAGGCTACCACGAGTGAGATCATGCATACCTACTATTGCCCTGGTGCATCACAACCTTCTTGCATCTAAATCCCCCCGAATTATTTGTCATGTATGCGCCCAATATCTCATCACCAGCGTGTTCCAACAACCGATCTATCCTAACACAACACACCCACATCAGACACAATGCCATGTTGGAACCATGGTTATCTTTGCATGATATAGAGTATGTTTTGTGTTTTTTGTCAATCCTCAGTGGATGTTCAAAATATGTGTCAGCCAAGTGATCTTACAATTCAAGCTAATAATAGTATTGAAGGTGGAACCATTTTCCAGTGTTTTCCAAATTTCTGGACCACAAAATTGTCAAATGGAGAAAAGTGTTTTTGGTAAAGGGACTTGCGCGCCGATTACTTGGTGGCTTGTAAACAAGCGCGCCTTTTGTTTTTCAAGATTAGAACATGAAAATATTGCAAAGGTATAAGGGTGCCCAGGTTTGGATGTTGGTCGCACAAGTGATTTTCGAGGTCTGAGACTTGCGCGCTGAAACTTGTGCGCTGAGGGGAGACTTGCGTGCCGTCACACATGGTGTTAAAATGCCTATAATTATAGGTCTACCCCTCCTCATTCGGAATGAAGTTCAGACATAGAGAAAATTAGAGCTCCTATCGCGCAGGTGTTGTGGTCGTGCAAGTGGTGGTGGGTCGCACAAGTTGAAGTTGCGTGATAGTTGATAGCTGTGCATCCAAGGTGGTTTGGGGGAGAAGGGGGTTGAGTCGCGCAAGTTTGAAGTTGAAGAAGTGAGGGTCACACAAGTGGTTGAGGGGAAATTGCGTGTCGGTTTGGACTTGCACGCCGATTCTTGCGTGCCATCTTGAAACATGCATGTCGGGCTCGGAGAAGCATGCGAGGTGTAGTTGAAGCACACCGGTCTTTTTGGAGATGCACGAAAGATGGAAGATTTCTTGATACCTTCGGTGCAAAGTGATATTTGTCTACAGGTGAGAGTTGGACTTCAACAGAGCATCCACATACAACAGAGGCTGCATTCTTTTGCAATGATGAAGAGATCTTCATATCTATAGACTAAGTGGGACTTCAATAAGGGTAGTGAACCAAGGGGAGTCAATGGGAGTGACCTGAGGGACGTAGTAGGCTATCCCAGAACAATTGTAAAGGTAGTGAGCCTGGGACAGAGTGACTATTCCCAAACCATTGTAATCCACAAAGAGTGAAGAATAGTGGATTTTGGTACGACCAAAAAACTGTCGGCGTATGCTCCTTGGACGCAGCCCTTAGTGGTGAACCCAGTAAAAAGTGTTGTGTCACCTCTTTGCATGTAAATGTGTTATTTATTCTCATATCCATCATATAGGTTAAACTTGTTTCTACCAACGTGGGAACAAGATCCATCAGTTTTAAAGAAAAATTTGACACCCTGATTCACCCCTCCCCTCTCATGGTGTCCTGGGGTCCTTCATGCCATAAACTTCTGAACACATAACCCAACACTGTTCCACATGACACCCAAGACCAATAACGCCCTTTAAAATGATCCAAAACCATTATTATGGAAACCATAGTAGAATAATATGGGGTTATAAATGATTAATCGAGGTAAAAGACTATAGAGGAAAAAATATTCGTCTGTAACAATGGGTAATGAGGCAAAATTGAAAAATACCCAAAAGATAGTCACAATAGGTAACATTTTTGACAAAACCACCAGAAACTCCAAGCCAGTGAATAAATCTACAATGTCCTATGGCCTCCAAATCAAAACTAAAATAGGTCAAAAACTTTTAATGAACCATCCCAATTGATCATGAATTCATCCCACCCAGAAACAAACAGTAGGATCAATGAAACACATCACTCATGTCAAAATGACATCTACTCCCCTAGTGAAGCTAAGAATTGTTTTTTTATATATGTTTTTAGCAAAAAAATATTAAAATAATCCTAGGTTAAAAAAATTGTTAGAAATTATATAGAATGGTGTTCAAGGATTTAATGCATTTTTGGATTTTGGGTGGGGCTAAAAGTCATTGAGGTCCTCAACACCTTTCAACTAGACAAAAATAAAAAGGCATTAATCCCCCTTCCCCATTTTTGTTTCATTGGATTTTTAATTTAATTTTTTATTAGTAATTTGATTCAAGATGTTATATTTACCATTTATTTTAGTTTAATTTGTTTTATTTTTATTGTTTCAATGACATATCAATATACACTCATTTTAATATTATTTTTATTTTTGTAAGACGTATGACGAGGTTTTCTATATCAATTTTTTAGAAACAATATATACAAATAATTTTTTAATAATACCATTATCAATAATAATCATGTTTTATATTTTACAAGTCTAATTATGATTTATTTTAAATGTATATTGTTTAATACTTTAATAATATCATTAATAATTATTTTATTTACATCATTATTAATATGTTAAAGTGTAAATATTTTGTTTTTAAGTAATAATGTATGTGACATGTAAATGATCTTTTCTTTTTTAAATTTATGAAAAAACATTATTTTCAATTATGTTTTACATGTTGGGTGAGTATTTCAAATTTCATTCAGATTGTATTAAATCTCTATAATTTATACGCTTTCAATGTCATATACATGTAACATTATAAAGTTTCAAGTCTGTGATTTTGAGAGTCTCTGAATGAAATTTGAAACACTTAATGAAAATATAAAAAATTATTGACAAGAACAATATTGCCCAAAAAAAGTATTTAAAAGTAGTTTTAATGGAACAATATATTATTGTTTTAAAAAATTAAAATTTTCTTTATATATTTTTTAAATTCCTTTTATTTTAAATTAATTTTAAATGGTTTATAAATTTTATGAATTTCATTTCTAATTTAGTTATACTATAATTTATGTGTATATATTTTAAATGTAAAAATCGTAATCTTTATATTAATAATATTTGTGTCATAAATATTAATTTTTGTTTATTATATTAATAATTTATTTCTTATTTTCAATTTTTTCTAGATGTTTAGGCTATGTTTGATATTTAAATTTTATTGTTTTTATTGTTTATATTTTATAAGATATTAATGTTACCTAATTTAAATTTAATAAATGTTCTTATGCTTCAATTTTTCAACTTTAAAATCTTATAAAATTTAAATTCCATGAAAAATATAAATATAAATTAAAACCCTAATGAAGAATATAAGAAATGGTAGAGAGTAGAAATATTTTTATCAATTTAATAGAAATAAAATAATAGATATGCTATAGAACATTGTTTTTTTTAAAATACATTATGTCAATTGAAATAATATGAATGAATGAGTAAAATCATTTTCTATCTTGAGGCCTCGTCCCACAATCTGGCATGAAAATAGGATGCCCATATCGAGATCACCGACCTCAATGCTCGGGTGGATTATGGTTATATAGAGATGGATATGAATTAGGCATTGGAACCTCAAATGTATGATTCTCTTCCCATGACTCATCAGGATGAGGTGCCAGTAGATGTCATCATTTTTACATTATCCTTCTCCCACTACGTAAATGGAATGACCTACCATCATCTATTGAGGGAACCATAAGGATTGTGAAGGCTTGGCCATAAAAGGCAGATGCATGGTAAATGATCCACAATACAAGATCAAATCTAATATACTCGAGAAAAAAATTGGATGTACTAATAATACAAATGTATCCCATGATTCCTAGTGAACACCCATAATCATTTGAGGTTGGACCATTTGAGGAGTAACATATACCTAGAGAATAGTTAATGCCTCATGTGTAGCATAACACTCTATATATCTTCACCATTATGGTAACTCAACAATAAAAAAAATTTATACGAGGTTCCTGAGTAGAAATATCCTCTCCTCATCTAAAACATCATATCCTTGAGGTGTATGATCAAAGATACTATCATGTATAAGATGATATGCAAAAACCATCTCCTCTTTTGTAGCATGATACGATGCTTGCATAAAAATATATACCTCCTCAAAACCAAACATGAAGATAATATATTGTAGTATATTATGATGTGTAGAGATTAAAAATGAATTAAAAATTGTACAAAATGTAAACTAATGTATAGTTATTGACTTATTAGATCATGAAGACCTCTGTTGTGTGGAGTAAGATATAGTATAGACTTTAGTTTATACCATGTAGTGTACTCAAAATCCTTGGATAGATTGAAATGAATCATACCCATGACCACAATATGAAATGATGAAAATATTTCATAGAGGTTGAGATAGTCATTATGTTGTCATTTCAAGCATACATACTTCCTTCCTGCCAGCTTCATGCAATGAATCATTGATGACTGTCTAAGTGGAACTAGAATATGATGGAAAACTCTAAATGGTCGTGTGACTCTATCTAGCTTGCTCCACTTAATAATATAGTAGTTAATAAGAGACACTAAATTATTGGCATCATGAAGCCCCAAAACTAGAGAAACACCCTATTACCAAACACATATTTCCATAGTTTTTTTGATACCATGGTGATACTCATACATTTAGTTGAACCCTATACCCCATCCCTAATAATCAAGCCCACCACCTCATCCCCATATTCTCCTAATGATTCTTATACTCCATTGATATCCTCTTAATGATTCTCATCCTCACTAAATTCTACCATTGATTATTCTCCTCTAAAGACGCTCCCAAAAATCACTTACCAGCCTCCGTAGATATTCTGCTGATGATCATCCCACTCTAATGTGGTTCTGACTTAGCCTATCCAACTCCTCACTAATGCAGCTCCAATATGGCCTCCCCCACATCCCTTTTGACATATATTTAATGCATCCTACCCACCTCCATATCGATATAGGTCCAACACATCCTCCACACATCCCCATGATCCTCCTCTTTCGATACAGCTCTGATGCAACCACCCCACCACCCTCAAACCTCCACCTCCCCAAAATCATGATTCTAATCCCCCTTTAAACAAGTGTCTCCTGTACCTCTCATCTCCACTGTATCATTGAAAAATTTGGATTAGAGCACCTAAGCTTCCCAATTTATGTTTTTAGAACCTTATCACTACATAAAAATTTTCGCAAGAAATTGAATTCATGGTATGTTTTGAATCTCTCTCATATTATTTTTAGTTTTACTTACTATGTTTACATTTTTATTTTGTAGGAAATATCGTTTGTGGAAAACCGTGTTCCCAAACACCTTCATATCTTGGTAGACTAAGTTACATAATTATCACGTGAATTATCTATCAATTCTAGATTTTCCTCACCCATGAAATGTTCAATTACTTCCTTTTTTCTTTTAATGAATAGTCAATTAACCGTAACCATCATGGGACTTCGTCTTTCATCACTATGAATGGTTTGTATTACCACATCAATAGAATATATGTCCAATACATGTATAATTCACTTTAATTATAATTATTATTTTTTACTTTCATATATTAATTATTCTTTAGTTATATCCATATTGATGTTCTGTATCTGTATATTCCTTATTGCATATCATGCATTTTTTTAAAGTATAAAAATATTCTCTAAATATAAAAAAAATTAAATTAAATACTATTTTAAATTTATATACATTTATAATGTACTTATATATTAATAATTTGTACAATCATATATTAATTTGTCTTACATTGAACATGCTTTTAGTTTCATCTATTTACTAGACATAGAGTCTCATTTTCATTTTTTTCATGGATTTTTTGCATGAATTTCTAGTTCATAATCAACATGAATGCAATTTAAATCACTTAATAGACCTGATGTTTCTGTATTATCATTTACTACATCATTAACATGTCATTTATATTTTAGTTTACATTAATATACTTGTCATTTCATGTTGCAGAACACAATTTATGTTTATTTCTTTATCATGATTTAAATCGTAAATTTATATTTTCATTTATATAACAATTTATATTTGAATTTATATTAACCATTATATTTTAATAAAATTAAAAGGTTACATTCCTATTTATATCTCCTTCTAAATTACACTTTTTAGCACAATTTATATTGAATCTTAAATCGCATTATCATGTACTGACATTACAATTACATTATTGTTTACATATTAGTATATATTATAGTTTATATTAATATACCCATGGATTTATTTTATTGAAGTCAATTTCTATCATTATTAATTATCATATATCGAAAGTTCATTTTATATTTAATATTCATGAAATTTCATTTACATAATATACATATTGTTTTTGAAAATACGTGTAGTCTCCTTTACTAAATATGTAATAAATACCACTAACTATGTCTACTTGCAACACAAAATAAAAAAGCACATTGAAATTTTTTAATCATGTATAAGTATTGAAGTTAGGATCATAGGATTCTTGAAATATTTTGACTATTTCAAGGTAGTATTTTTATTTATAAATGTATTTGATTATATATTTTTCATAGATCTAACCATACTAATTAGATCTATTGTGTCTTTTAATTGTTACCAGGTGCATGAAATTATTAGAACCATATTGAAAAAATAATGGAGTTGTAGAATTCATGAGTTCAATTATCCTGAATGGATAGAACCCCTATGGTATAAACCTGGGATTTATAGTCCATTGATTTATCTCAACAATTGTTTGAAACATGTTTATATATATACAATGTATTTTTCAATAATATTACTTCTTTTGTATAGATTCATCTATGGGAACACTATAAATTATCATATATTTTGATTCCTCTCAATGTAATTTATTTTACATTCACACACATGAATATAGATTTTATCAACCTTCAGTACCATTCATGGATAAAAAAACATGATAAGAAAAAGTAACACATTAGGATGATATAAATCATAAACAATAAGAATATAAATGTAATATAACAAACCTTCAATACATAAACATTTAATTTTTTTGAAATATAGAAGGACTGTGATACATAAAAACTAACAGATATATATCCTTATACATTTTCTTATGTATATTAAAATAATAATTTTGATACTTCCATACAAACATTTTTTCCATTATTAAATTTCCACACCTTATTCTCCAAATTATTAAATGAAAATAATAAAAGATATATATTTTTAAAAATACCATAATTTATACATCCCAATAGATATTAGGAGATTTACATTTTTAAAGTGCTTCTTCATATGCTTCAATTATAATAGAATAAATATATAATATTATAATATATATTACCAAGAAATTGCGATTTAATTTTCTTAGTTTCATGATTATAAAAATATCAAATACATACATTTATATATTCTTATTCCTATGCCTATGAGCATAAAAATCCTTATATAATTAATTAAATACAAACATTTTGAAGATTATAGTGAATATGTTTTTGCTTATTCTTAAATGCTTGTTGAAAAACAATAACATTGTCAAATTAATAGTGTGAATTCCAATGATTATGTTCATATACATGCTTATATAGGTACTATAATACATAAATAATTTAAAATAATATTTTGAAAATATACTATAAAATATAAAATATAATATAATTTATAAAACATAAAAAATTCATATTCTTTATCTTATTCATTATTATTTACATTAATAAACATATGTTTGTGGTCATTATTACACTAATGTGTATACTAAAACATAAATAATTCACGTTTTCATGTTGTGAGGGAATATTTTTTCTTATTCTTACAGATATAATGTAATATATAGAAATTTTCAACTTTGTAGTGCTTATTATTATTCTTATACTTCTATAAATACTAAATACATAAACATTATGATATACTGTAATATATAATTTTTAACATTAGAGTTATTTGTATTTCATTATATTATAGTTTCTTATACTATAATTCAATTTAAAATATACCCACATTCTTAACATGAAAAATATTTGTATTATTGTATGAAACAATCACCATGATATCTATATATGTCTAATTCCAGTAATTGAATCATGTTTTATTTATTAATGAAATTATTATTATTCCTAAAGAGAGATTTTTTTCTAGATATTGATGATGAATATTCAACAAAAGATACTCATTATAGTAGTTTATATTAAAAATTTCTACCATTTCCATATTCCATTAGGTATGTTGGATGCATGTAATTTTATATTTATCACAAATAATAAATTTACTCAAATTTAATAATGTGTTTGTGTCCTGTTCTTAGAGCATATATCCACCACAACACATTGATAGAATACCAGTAAGAAAATTTTTATTGTGATTTCTGGATTAACACCAATGCCCCACTATAAAACCATAAGATATTTGAATTTATTTCTCTTTAATAAAAAAATTGGGGTAGTTGTTCCTCCCATGATATTGTGATCCCCAAATCTAGTTTTAATCCTCATGGTTGAGGTCTCCCTTAGGGTTGGTTGTTAGCTTGGTTATATGAGTTGGAATCGAACATTATATCAAGGTATTATATTTTTTTATACCTTGAAAATTAATTTACAATTAATATTAATATTTTTTATTAGTGATCATTATTTCATTGATTTTTAATATTTTAAAAAGTGTCATATGTTTCATCATGTTTTATAAAAAGTACTCATATCATAATGTTTTTTCCAAATATTTGGGTTGCATTATAGACCATTGGAGAAATCCTTCTAGGTTTAGTACTCACCCAATATATTCCCACCCTAGGGGATAGGTAAATTATATATATCTTTAAATATTTAATGAAAAATAATCCTTATTTTCTAGTAGTGGTTTATAGTTATGGATTAATGGATACAATATGGGGAGATCTGGTCATCATGATGACTCATTGAGTTTTTTTTGAGTCTTGGGGATGCAAGAATAATATCTATTTGGGTATTTTCATATGGTTATGATAATAATTTAATTTTGATTTCTATTTAAACTATATTTGATTTGGTTTCTTAATGGTTTAATTTGGAAATAAATTAGCGTGCATCATATGATCCATGATTGTATTATTCTGATGTGGTGTCTTTTGATTTTATATTTCATATTTCCAAGCAATAGACCCCTAATTATAAAATTTTAGTAATGGATGGACTGAAAAGGGTTTGATTTTAATAGTAATATTCCCCCATTTATGTTATCTAAACCATATAAATTTATTTCATTCCAATGGAGGTTTGATGGATGCACTTAATTTCTAGTAACACTCTGACTCTATATGGGTGATAAGAAGGGTTGATGGGTCCAATTGGGATTTACAAATGGTATTAGTTTTTTGGTATTTTTTTGTCTTAGGTGTAAAAATAGATCAATTTTGGAATCATTGAATTTATATAAAAAGTTATAGGTAACTTATTTGAAGAAAACCATGATTCATTAGGATTTGATGATAGTTCAAGTAATTTTTGAATCCACAGTTCAGTGGTTAAACCCCTTCTATTTGGATATCTAGGAACATGAAAAATGATTTTTTTATTCATTCATGGATAGGAAAAACATCATGATTTTATTATTTTAAAATAATTATGGGTTTTAATTATAAAATGAATTTGTAAAAGAATAGTTTGAAAACATTGATTTTAAAAATTATTTTTAAAATGGAGTTATATATAAAAAACATAAATTTATCAATTATTATTATAATTTCCACAAAGAAAGATTGGGTGAAATAAAAATACTTTTTTTGGTGTGGTTAAATGATTAAATGGGGTTTTATTATCAATGAATGGTCATTTTGGTGTAATATATTTTCCTTAGGAATTGTAGAAAATAATTTTCATGGATAACTCTTCGAATTGTCGTTAAGATTCCCTCATGAATGTTATTATTAGTGATCTACTATTGGATTAATGTTTTGTAGTGTATTGGGAAAGGGTTAATAAGATTAATAGTGTGGTAGTTCCAGCACAATAGTCTAGAGTTGATCAATACTTATAATTCAAAAAGAAAAACCATATTAACTTTAGATGGAATTTGAGACCATAAGAAATGATTTCTTTACATCAACTATTAATTTATGTGGTCACATCAACATAGTCTCACACCATCCATAAATGAAATCCCACGATGTGATCTATAATTTCATTATAGGTGCTAAATACTAACTACACTATTAACTAGTCTCCCATTGGTTCTTATTTCTATCTCGCACACTTTGGTCTTTCAAACTAGATTATGAATGGCTCACATGGTCCCTAAATTGGATTCTTCCTTGAACTATTGAGTAGGTCTTTAGTACCCCTCCTTCTAGTGTAGAACACATATACCATGATCATAGGTGAAACAATGGTGATTATTTTTGGATTCCATGATGCACATGATAACCTGAATAGAGTATCTGATTCTCTCATATATATTAATTATTCTCAATTCACAAAAGGTATTTCATTATCACTTGAAAACTATTAATATATTCACATAATAATAATTTCAATATTCTCATCATTATTTTATGTATATGATTTTAAATATAACATTCTAGTAATCTTTGTAGGTTCTCTATCTTCTTTATCATTCATAAAATATCCATGATGTTCATAATTAAGATCACCTTTATGGACATTGATAAAAACTCATCATTTAAACTCATCTGAAAACATGATTTTAATAACCTTTTAAATCCAAGAGACTATAGATTAATTTTTCAACAGAATATCTCAATTAACAAAACTACATATTCTACATATATCATATTATATTTTAATTATTCTCCCTATGCACATATATCATTATGAAATAGGTCATATCATGCAGTGTGGTAGTGGTTAAATTCTTATGGATACATTGTTCTTCTATAACATACATTTTATCAATTGATTCACTAGAATACATGTTATACTACATGAATGTATCAATATTATCATGAAATACCATAACATAGGATATTTAGATACTCACGTCAATGAAAATAATGGTTCTTATTGTTCTCACACTACATTAGAACATACACTTATTGTGAATGAACATCATGTTTGTGAACTATCCATGAGAATATATCTTCACCGAGTGGTTATTCTTATACAATCTAATCACATTTTCCAAACATCTAATTAATACATAAATAACACAATAAGTATATGAGATTTCTAATTTTATTGATTGATCTCATTTCATCGAGACCAAAAAACACTCACATGGTTGTGGTTTCATTGTGGCATGGTATGAGTTTGTCATGTAGTTGGACTATTCACAGTCAATGAAATACTCATGGATGGTTTTTTGATATTGAGGTTGATCCATAATCATTAGTCATGGTGGATAACATTATTCATGGTTTCTGAGCATGGAAACATTGCATTATAGATATAATTTTTGTGTCACCCATCTCATGATCAATATAAGCCCTTATATTTATATGATCAAACCATCAGATCTCAATCAATTGAGGACCCCTTGTTCTATAAAAATAACTCCTCTAAGTTTCAATTTGGAAAATAACATGTTTCACCATTTTGAGAAAGGAATGAAATAAAAAGTCACTTAAAAATGAGTCATTAGTTAGTTAATTATATCTCTACATGGGGTAGTCTAGTGTAGAGAAAAAGAGAGACTCTAAAAGAAATAATTTTTATCTATAGATTCCATGAATGTGATACCCATATCAAGAGAATCTTCTAGGGGATATAACAAAACATTTAAAATGAGTTAAAAATAAAATTTTATTTCCTACACGTATCTAAATAAATAGTTAATAACACTCAAGTAAAAAGAAATCATTTCCCCCTTTATTCCAGTATTCTCATAAACCGAGAGTCCCTATTCAAAAATATAATTGTATTATAAAAACATAGTAAATTAATGTGATTATAATTTATAACACTTGAATTATATGTATATATTTTATCCAAAATAAACATTTTATCATAAAATAATTCTACATTGGTTGTATCTTCTTCAAAAAACCTCCCTACAAGGGATGCACTCTATTGTTTATCATGAAAATTAATGTTCACTGTAATAGACACAATTTTTTATTGTAAAACTACTAAAAAACTCATATAGTTGCCCTTTTAGATTATCTTATTTAATTCCATTTATATTAAAATAACCAAATGATAATTTAGGGAATATGGAAGGGTTAACATGCTCTTGAGTAGAATCAGCATGGATGAAAGTTTAATATCAAACATAATCATCTTATATTTCTAGTTTTAGTACTAGAGAAACTCTCCAGTAATCCTATTAGCAAATTTTTATCATCACTCATCAGGGTAAAAATTAAATTTTCAATGGTATCCAGGTGTTAAGATTCATTTGTTGTATGGTCGATAAATTTCTATTATTCTTGAGATACTTTCACCACCCCATTCTTTATATTTTATTCTTAAGTAGATGGAACTCCCATGCGATACATTTCAATATTACATGTTTTTTAATTTTATTTAATAAACCTCATGATCATTGATTCATTCTTGTTAATATTCCTACATACTATATGCATGATCACTTTTTGAATTCATCAATTTTTCTATTTGAATAGAATTTACTTGAAAAGAATGGATAAATTAATTTTTATTTGTTTGATTACTTTTTATTCTATTAGTTCCATTTTTTTAAAGCAGAATTATTTTTCATATTATTTTTAGAAGAATTGATCGACAGGTCACATAATCCATAAACTTATTCTAGACAATAGTTTTTTTCCTGAGTAGATAGAATTTTGGAATCCTTATAAATATAAATGTGTATTTTAACACTATTGCTTTTAATTATTTCTAGTTATTTTATCATTTTTGAATAATAGCTTCCCCATTATCCATTCTAATTCTAAGGGAGATTCATTTTATACAAAAAATTATAGTCATTTTCCAAAATTGTTTACAACATAATCAATAACCACTAACCATTTTTCTTTCACAATTATTATTGGGTTTCTGGTGAAAAATTATTTATATATTGAAGAAAATCCATTAATTAATTTTTTATTCTTGATTATTTTTCTCTCTTGAACTCTGCTTCACACTTCTTTGAAATAGTAGTGTTGTGTTGTTTATTTTATTTGTTTTATATACATCTATTTTTTACATTAGAATCTAAACCACTGGATGAAATATATTTAGTATCACTATAGTAATCGAAAACTTATTTTACATTATTCAAGAGTGGTAATGATTTTTATTTGGATACTAAAACATCATTATCCATTAGAATTCTAAATCACATGAAGTGAAAAATTAATTAAAATAATGGGATTATTTTTATTTTCATTTTTAATTAGTTTTAATAGTTATTAATATCATCCTTTATAGTTAACATATGAAATTTCATCTTGTAAAATTATATTGGTATGATTTTTTCCATTCATCCCTTCCACCATTACTAATAAAACTACATTATTTTTTTAGTGTTCATTGGAAAAAATATCCAACTATTTAACATTAATTCCAATTCTTGGTATTAAAAGATATATTTTTCCATAACAGATTCAAAAAGTTTCTATTTTTACTGCATTTTTTGATTTTATTAATTATTTAGCTTATTATAACCCCTATTATAACACATAGGTTTCACAAATATTAGCAAATTTTGATGTTAGTTCCTTTTTTAATAGTTTTATTTTAATAAAAAATATATTGATTGAAAATAAACATTAATGATGAGTTTTTGAAGATTTAGGAGGATAAATATGTTTCAAAAACATGCAAAGTGAATCTTAGGTTCATCAATAACAAGGCTGAACCATTACTCCTAGTGAAAAAGGGCCCCAAAAATCCCTTAATGGACTGGTTTTTTAAAGGCCTTCCTGATTCCTAGCCCTAAAATTACTCTAAACTATAATTCCTACCGTTAAGGTACACTCTTATTCATATTCCACTATGGGAAATATTAAATATTGAAGCAAATTTGTAGCCCAGGAAATAAAAACGCTTTATTTAATATTTTTTTGGAAAATTAATCCCCTTATTTTTATAAATATTTGTTAGTTTAATATAATTATTATAATGTTCTATTTATTTATTTCATTTTTATTTGATTTCTTCATCTAGATTTGATTTACTCCCTACTATAGGGTGCAACTAAAAGCGGTGTTGAAAGATTTGAGAAATATGTCTTGCATTATTGTAGTGTTGCTCATTAAATACATAAATAGTTTAAATCATTCGATTTTTTATTTTATTATTATAAATTGTTAATATTTTTTAATATTTTTATGATCATTTCAATATAAAGAATAAACTTTTTCAAAGTGGCTTCCCCAATCTTTGGTGAAAAAGTTTTTTTCCTATTAAATTAAACTCAAACTAGAAAGAGGTATGTTATTTACAAAAAGTAGGTAATCAAACATGTTTGAGAGATTGCTGCTTCACTGTCTAAATTTGGAAACTATGATTTGATTAGTTTCTAATATAAGTTGATAACAGCTATACAAAACCATAAATAGAATGATGCTGATTATAGAGAGTTAATGTTTCTATGCTATCGATCTATACGGGGATCATAGAGACTCAATCCCAACTTATACTCATCCAAAAAACATGTGAGTATAATAAGAATCCATGTAACACCATAAGAAGAGAGTGAAAGATTTTGGTGGGTTGATCTATTAAAAATTAATTGTGTGGTCATATTTCTAGTTGTGTTTGTGTAGTTGGTAACATGTGTATTTGGTAACATAAACAAACTATGGTTCCGAAAGATTGTGTATTCAAGAATTTATACTGTGTATGTATTTAGATTCAAGAATTTGAAGTTTTTGATTCCATATAAAGGATATATCCATGGTTGTAACCATGGAACTATCCTCCAATCGACATTGTAAATTTTGGATGTATCAAGAAATATCTACAGTTAAACTATGACTATAGAGGGACTACTTCCATGTTTTTAATGGTTGGAATAGGATCCAATTTACCTATTTAAACTATAAATATACCTTGAAATATATATGGTTTAAAATATGGGTATAGGTGCCTTATATCTATAGTTTAATCCATGGAAATATGTAATACCTATTACAATAGCTCTAGGCGCCATAGTTTTGAAAATATGGGGAAATAGGCTATTGCCATGGTTTTTTCCTATGACCACAGTTCCAAACCATGGTTGTAGGTTAATTTTATATTTTTTACCATCCATGATGATAGAGGAATATGATATAATAGAGAAAAATATTCCCCTCATAATATCTGAAAATGACTTGTGAAATTTTTTAAAATAAATTGTCACTAATTTCCAAAAATGATAATATTATGAAATTTTTTATATAAAAAAATAATGCATATACTTACATTGATGGGTAGTAGACTATCCAAAATGAGAAGTTATACACCAAAATCTTGTCTCGTAGTCATAATGAAGTGGTGTTCCCGACTCCACCTATAACTTTTAACATTGAAAGTGATAAATAATAAGAAATGGATTATAATGACTCAAATTATCATAAAAAAATAAATATGAGTGATCATACCAACGTTCACATGTAATGTCATGAAGCCTGTCAATAAAAAGCTTTAGACCAACAAAAATTAGGGTGATGGGAGGGATTTTATCCAATTACCACATCTGAATAATGATGATACATCTTTTGAGATCACTAAGATCCTATCAGCATGCCATATATAATGCTATGTTTGTGTATGTAAAGCATGCAGATTCCCAGCTATATCTCCTAGCACGATCAAAGTCCTCTAGTTTTCCAAGATACATAATGTGGAAATGAATACCAAAGTTATTAGTACACAATAAACCTTCAATGATCCAAAATATAAAAGTATGATCATGACACATAACAATTTTCTCATCACTTTTTGTGGGTAACTATGTGAATTGCATGTCTATACATCTCACAGATAGTGATCCTATATATTTATTTTCATCATCCAAAAATATATAAAGACCAAGAAATCATGTAAAATTTCAGGTTAGTCTCCATGGGTTGTTCCAATAACTACAAAACCCTATATAGTGTTACGGAGTATAACTTCCACATCCTCAACAGTGATAGTCATCTCTCCCCTAGGAAAGGGAATGTGGGAGTCTCAAGTCTCCATCTCTCAGTGAGGGTCATAAAGAGGTGATGATTAATGAATATATATTCATATATAGTGATTCTATGGAATCATACATGACATAGGTATGGTATAATAGCAGTTGGGGGTATAATGTGATGATAATGATGTTATCCATTCACCCCAATATATCAAACCTCATGATCCACAAGCACCTCACGTGAAACATGTCAATACCTCTCAGTGAGTAGAGTAGCATCAACCATATATTAATATAAAAATGAAAAATATATTAATTAAGTTTAATATATAAATAACACTTTATGGTTTGAATAAATTTATGACTGGTAGAAAGTATGATATCACATGCCAATTCCCATTGTTTTATGAAATTTTTCTTTCCAAAATAAAAGAGTGTGTATTCCTTTTTATCAAATAATATTTCTAATGATTTTGGAATTTTTTTTATCTATGTCAACATCCTAAGATGATTTTAATCTTTCATGATATCTGTTTTTGAAGGTAATTGGGTTTTCCTATATTATTTTTATAATAATGTAATGTTTATGAGGGGTTTTACTTTAAAAATATATTTTTCATAGATACTTTATATCGGTTGGATCCACCTCTTGTATTAATGTTTTTTTTTCATTTAATGGAGGTATACAAATATTTCAGATCTAAAATGGAATTATTTTTCATTTATGAATGATTTCTCACATGTTGGGATACTTCATGGTTATTTTCAAACAGGATATATTGATTGGGCATCAATGGATAGTTTGATTTTGATTTCACATCATCCCATCTGTACTTTCCCTAATATTTATAATGTGAATATGAAAGGATTATTATAAAATCCAAAGGATGATTTAAGAAAATGGTTTCAGCAAGTGAAAAATATTTCTAATTGAAAAGGAATTTTATAGAATAATTTTTTTATTTAAATGATATAACATTTAAGAATGATTAGCTTGTGTGTTCTTTTTTTAAATGGTCATATAAATTATCACAATTTTATTATTTAATTATTATAATATTCTTTAAATGTCATATAATTTTTAAAAAATAAGGATTTTTTGATAACACCATGTAATTGATAATATGAAAATATAAAATTATAGGAAATAAATCATCATGGATGAGAGAGTGAACTCTATACAAAATTCTAGGTCACTATTTACTATTATGTCCTTATTGATGACATATTCTATATCTCAAACATTTCCTTTGTTCTTGAGGCCTATCCATCCCATCCCACATCGTTCTAGACTTTAGTCTCTATAACTGTCACAATATGTTGTTTTAAAGTATCAATACCAAACATTCTCCATGAAATGAGAAATTTTGAAACTCCCCAATAGGTTTCCATGGTACAACATGACAATTATAAATGGTTTCCTTTAAGTACATTGGATTAATATATTCTTCCCATGTTAGGATTAGAGAGGCACATGCAACAATAGAGTGTGCACATAGAAACTAAAATTCCTGAAATTTTCCACATTTATAATTCCTCACCACCAGAAATAATACTGGGACTCATTCAGTGATACCTATTATGGGGTCCTGGAATTGTTTCACATCAAATCGATTGTCTTCTTTGTTGAAAAGGTGCACCTGATAAGTAGAATCTTCATTAATGTTCATTTCAATATCTCTTTGAAAGTGTCATAAGTACCTTAGTTGTAACAGCTAGAAAATATAAAATAATAGAATTATGTTGGATATAATTTTTAAAATGAAACACCAATCTTAAATAACCCATGAAATATATTTCATTAATTTTAATTTAATGATATCTTACAGAACGCGTAATGATGAGTCAAAATGAACTGTAACATTGTATAACTATATAACATAACTATTAAATTGGAATGAAATAATAATAATAACTCAATTATTAAAATTATATATTTTAAACATGTAAATAAAATTAATCTCTTATATATTTTTTAGAAATAAAATTACAATCAATTAAAAGAAAAATAAATATTTTTTGAGAATCTTTAATTTTTTTTGAAAGACAGGTTAGTTGTGCATCACACACATAATATAAAATTAATTTTTACCACTTTTATAATATTTGTTTTAAAAAATTAACTTCATTTTTTAAATCATAATATCAAAGTTATCTTAGTGTTATTTTTTGGTTTCTTATGAAAAGTTTCATTTTTTGATGAATAGTAAAAAATACTAAATTTTAATTTAAAACTACCTTTTCATTTAAATTATTTAAAATGATAAATTATATTTTAAATTGGGTTTTATTTAAAATTATTTCATTTATATATTGATTAAAATAATTTTGGCCATTAAAATCATTTTAATATGGAATTTTGATATAAATTTTTATAAAATGTTTATCATTTTCGCTTTGAAAACCTACCATCTCTTCACATCCGCAAGATTAATTGTTAATTATAATTTAAAAATTAACCGAATTGAATTTAGAAAAATGGGTTCCAAATTTTATCTAATCATAATTTTTATTGTCTAATAATTTCAATTTTTTATTATTATAATTAATAATAATAACTATAAATATTATTTATAACTGTTATGGTAAAAATGGGTTTTTCGAGGGGTTAAAATAAGATGATAAGGGTTAACAATGACCCAAAACATGTATAAATATTATTATATCGAATTATTTCCACCTTATAATTCCTATTATTAAGTCTAGGGTCATTTTAATGTTTTTTAACTGAATGACTTGATCATTTTTTATTCTTTTGGGAAACTTCCACATAATTTCTAAGAGGATTCCCTTTCCCCCACTTATAAATGGGCACTCTTTACCTCAATTATTCACACTGTTAATGAAATTTGGATAAAAAACATAGATAATTATCTCCCCAAATTCCTTATATATATTTTATATCTTTTATTCCAACAAAAATACCAACCATTAGGTCATTAAGAGGAGATGGAAAGGTGATATCTCTTAAAAAATGTAATTATCCTAACAATGATCTTTCATAATATTTCTTATTTTCCAACATCAATTATGTATTTAAACCTAAAATATTATAAAACTAGTATCTAAAATATAATAATTTGTTATTATGTTGTTGGAATAAATATTTTCAATATACACTTCCATCAAACGAAAAAAAAATCATTGATCATGGGTATAAAGGATGACCGCCTCAAGAACCGATGTAGTTCGTTTTCCATAACAACCATTCAAGGATGGATATAATGATAGTTTTACCAAATTTTTATTATATTTATTATATTATTATAATTCCCTAATTTTAAAATCCCATATTCCTTTTTTATTTTCTATTCCATTTCAGATATAATAACATCGCTCGTGTGTATGATGAACTACCATCTTACAAAATGATGTGATTTGTTTTTTAAAATATGATTTACATGGAATGTAATAAGGATAAAATTAATAAATATAAATATATATATATATATATTATATTTATTATTTAAAATTCATATATATCACATAATTCCATACTCTTTCACACTATAGTGTAATGATATCGCTGCTCGTGCGTACAAACGCCCTACTGCCTCTAAGAAGCGATGTGATTCATTTTCCATGTAAAACATTTATAAATGGTTATAAAAATGTATATAATAAGTAAATATGATATTTATAAAATTAATATAATTCTTCATATGATAGAACTATATCCTATAAAAAATAAATGGATATTTTAAGAAAAATTATGGATAAGAAACATGGAAGCAAACAACAAAAATAATGAAAATAAGGAAATATTATTATAAAAAGATGGTAAAATTTTACAATAGGATCCAATATGTTATGATATATTTGATTATGGTTCTTTTATATATTAATAATAAACCTATACATATTATATATTAGTTTTGGATGCATACAAAGGATGTCAAACATAAATTAAGGGTTTCTGATCTCACATTTACTTTAGTGAGACATATGTCATATTCACAACTTATTTACTTTATGTGATGTATATACTACCCATTTGTTATTTTAAATCATGGATCTATTTATCTTCATGATATTTAAAGTTTCCTTTACTCTATTTATTTTATTGGAATAATGTTTCAGAAACAACAAAAGTGGTAATGGTTTATTTCAAAATCTCATCATTATTTAGGATTTTTTTTGTATGTCTTATTTAGGGGAATTAATAGATATTTATATCATAAAATAAATATTTTTTCTTCACATATGGTTATTGATGAAAATTCTCAACTAATAGTAAATGATTCCACTCTTTGGTACATATAATGATTTATAATTGTTTTAATAAAATCTAACATTATTTTTCTATTCGTACAAAACAATTCATCAAAACCAATTTTTTATAAAAGTGTTTTCAAAATTTTTTATCCATTTAAAAATTATTTTTTAAAGAAAATTACACATTTTTACATAAAAAATTTAAAGGAGTCTTCTATTTGTTTTTAAAGCAAGGACCATTTGGATTTTTCCAAAATATTGAAAGGAATCTCTGTTTTAACATATAGGAAATGAACATAATTTTCTGTTTTCATGAACACCCAAGGTAGTAAAGATTATTATAAAAATATTAGAATCTTATTTTCAAATAAATTTCTATTCAAAATTTTTTGTCAACTTTTTAAAATTTTATTTTCATTGTGAAGAGGATATTTTCCTCAAAGAGGTTTTAATGTTAATTTTATGTTATTTATATTCATCAATTACATCAAACCTTTATTATAATTATGATCAAATAGTGATATACTTTAATGAAATGATCCTTATTATTCTTGTTGATGGTTTATGATCATTTTTATAGATTATATACAATTTTATTACAATTCAACATTTTACTTTGAATAGTTTGTGATTATGCGTATTAATTGGTTTAAATATTAACATTTTGTACATTAGATTTTCAATACGAATGTTATTGTTGATTATGTTTCAAACATTTAATATGAGGAATTAATTTCACTTAGTATGTGTTTATTTGGGACCTCTATAGCCTCTAGATGAATTGGTAGGTCTCAATAGAAAAACTAGATTGGTTTTTGTCTAAGGCCTGATCCATTTATATAGATGTCTTGGCACAAGGCCTCGATAGTATTAGGTGTATTATAAAAAGGCCTATCTAGTATTTTATATATATCCATTATTTTTAATTACATCATTATTAATATAGTTATCAATATTCCATGTGATTATTAGATTAGTTAGAATATATATGAAATTTGATCATGCTCATGTGATTATTTATGTGGAATTATTTGATCATCATTTATTACTGCCATATTATGCTCATGTTATTGATTAAATGGAATGTGATAAAATTATTTTACTTTCCATATTGATTATGAATTATTCATTCATCGATCTTCTTTTAATCTTATCCTTATAAAGTATCTAATGTCACCCTTTTCTTATGTTTTATTTTCCTTAGGATTCCATGAAGTGTTTTATGATTGATATGTAAAAATATGCTAAGTAGAATAATAGCATTCTAAAAAATGATTTTTATATTTTTTGGTTTAAAAAGTAATTTGAGCTAATTTATCTATCTAGTTTATTAACACTACTAAACTATTCAATCATTCGGGATGTGATTCCTTTTATCTTATTGTAACGACACAAAATTTTATTAATAAAAATTACTCTTAATCTAATTAAATGTATTATTATGTAAAATGGTTATGTAACATATGAAATTCCTTAGTTTTTTGTTTTTAGATTTTAAAATACCGTTATGAATTGTGACCATTTCTAATACAACCGTTGAACAATGATCACATGATTTGTACAAATATAGGGCTTTAAAAAATCCAATTTACTCAAACATAGGAATCAATGGCCTCGTCCAGTAGAATTGTTTCATACAAATCCCATTTTTTGGATCTCATAAAGGAGGTGGTATCATTGGGATTCAATATGGACCAATCCCAAGCTGAGCTTCAACATGTGAAGCGTGAACGGAACCGCCTACAGGAGAAGTGTAAGTTGATAGAGATTACCACCCATGCGATGTTATCCGAGACACCCCAAGAGTCTGTCACCATTTCACAACTTACACTTCAGTATTATGAGAGTGTTATAAGTGGTTATGTAAAAAGACCCTATCACTATTATTATGTGTATTAGTTTTGTATATAATAAAGAATATACATTCATTTTATTATTGTTACTTTGTAAATAGTTTTTAAAGAACAAATAGTACATTTAATTAATATTCAACTAAAGAAACTATTTTGTTGAATTAATGGATTTTTGAATTAAATAATATTTTCATAAAATATTGTCACTAAATTACATTTTATTAAATATAACTGGTCATATATATTTTATGAAAACAATTGTGATTTTTATTATGGTTTGATACCTTTTTTTCTCAAAACCCAAGAATTTTTTATAAATGTTAGTTTTTATTTTAAAAGTAAAAATTCAAATATACAGAAATTTGTTTAGATAAAATGAATATTATTTTTGAAATCAGGATATATAAATTATCTAATGGTGAATTTTTCATAGTTTTCTGAGACGGACAAATCTTTGGGTAAAAATAAAATACCATTTAATTATATAATATGTTTTATGACATCATAATGACATAATAGTGATGTAATAAAATACTATAAATGGTATGTTATGAAAATATATGTTTTAAAATTAAAATAATTTTATTTTAGTATTGTTTTATTTATTTTTAAAAGCTTCAGTGGACCCCTTAAGTATTATAAAATATTTTAACCTTTTTAAATGTTTTTCTTTAGAGTGTGACTCACATGCACATATTCAAGAGAAATATTTTAATATGTTTGGACATTAGGCATATAAAATAATGTTTTTCACACCAATTTGGCAAAAATCATGGGAAAAAACTATGAGTTGGTTTGTGGTTTTGATTAGTTTATTGTGTTGTGTCCAAAACCTAAATAATAAAGAATTCCCTCTCTTTCCCAATATAAACCCACCCATGATCCCAATTATCTTCACTAAAATAGTTTGTATCTTTACCAAAATCTAACTTCCTCACTTTAGAATCCTACCAAGGTGCCCCATTCTTCCAAGAAGTATCTCTCAATCCCCTCCCAAGCCTTTGGGATCACACTTCCAAGTAAGAGATTTCATCCTTTCTCATTTTTGTCCAAATTTCATTATGTTGATATAACCTATTAATTTCAATTACAAATGTTGGGGTATGATTTAGAACCTCCACCATACTTCCCTAATTATTTATTAATGATGATAAAACCCTTTCTCTCTCATTAATTCTTCCCATGTACACCTGTTTCCTTGCCGAAATTCCGTAAGGAATTTCTCTCTTCTCATTTACATTGAAGAAATTATTTTGTATTATGAATATACATTCCATTAAATATGTTGGGACACATATGAATATGACCCTTAATGTTTTTTTCATGTTAATATGATGAGGCACCCCTTTCTCTCTCATCAACAATTTTTATGAATTCTTATTTCATGCAGTTATACTGACGAAATTGCACTGGGATTTTCCAAGCCAATGTCATTGGTTAGTGAATAACATGACATTTATCTATAAATGGTATTCACATTTAAACACTTTTACTTATCGACTATATAGTTTCAGTTATGTATTACACATTACTTTATTATGAAATAAATGATGATGTTGAATGATTCCATGCTGTATGATCCATGTGGCACACTTATCGATGAAATAAAATGATTAAGAAGAATGCATCCTGATAGCGCTCAATTGAATTGGGTAAATATTGGTATCATGATACATAAAATGAAATGAGGTATTACTCATGATAATTCAATTTTAATTAGGTTTTTCTCATGATCCACATGCAATGATCCTTGTCTCATGCTAACATGAAGTAAAATGTTGATGCCACATATCCATGTTATGATAATCATGCTATATCATGCCTTTTTGTTCATGTTTCTATTATGATCCATTTATAAGCGTATTTCCTAACATGTAATGTATTCTTCGTGTTATTCCTTGTTTACTCCCTTACCGGGGTTTATAGCTCACCCTTTTCTTATGCATTTCCTCATGTTATCCCATGCAATGCTATGTATGAAGGAATGTGTATGGCCATGTAAAAGAAGATTTCAATGAAGATGTGTATTTCATGTCTTAAGTTGTTATGTAATGTTTCTATTACCCAATAAAACTATAACTACAAATATTCTATGTTTTATTAAGTGAATATTTAATGTAATAAAATATGTTTAAGTGTTAAATAAAAATCAGGATTGTTATAGTTGGTATCAGAGGATAGGTTTAGTTATTTTTGGGATTGGGATTAGAAAACCCAAGAGAAAGCCTTAGGGAAAAGACTAAGAATAATAAAAAATACATAGATTTTGGTGAGTATTAAGTATGTGGTTTATCAAGAAAATACATCCTTGTCTGTATATGAACAGGTAGAGGAGGCTCTGGCACATATGTATCTAGGGGTAAATCCCAGAAACACCAGTTTGAGCTTGAGCTAGACTCGAATGGGAACTAGTGCACGAAAATGGGCCTTGCTACACTTTTGGTTATGAAACTCTCATGGTATATACTTTGGTAAATTCATATGCTTAGTATGAACCATTATTAAGGGAATAAAATGAAATTCCCCTAAGAATATATATTGGGAAGTAGATCATTGATAAAAAATATTGAATCCTATATATTAATAAGTTAGTAAAATAAAAGTAATTTATAAGTCATTTGATTTTGTATTTGGATTACAATTTTTGTGTTACCCATAACATTACTTTTACTCCAACCAATGTCTGGTAATAGGAGGACTATGTCTAAAAACCGATACGAAGATCATTGTGATGACTGCTCTAATTGGATACCCAATCTGATGGGAGTAGGAATCACGAACTTTATCATGATACTCTCTCTATTAACTCAAGTTTTGGATAGAAACATGGGTCCATAGGAACATTCAACCCCCCTAAGAAAGAAAAATTCACAATATAGATCATCCTGAGACAAAGGACTCCAAATTTTGATGGATCATATGAAACCTCAATTTCTGAACAATGGATGAAATCCATTGAAAAGATATTTTCCATAGTTAAATTTATCGAACAAGAGAAGGTTCATATTGTTTCTCATCGTATGGAGGGTGATGTTTATCAATGGTGTGCATTGATCAAATATACAAAGCTTGGGGAATATATTGAGGTGTTGGAATGGAAGGATTTCTAAAAAATGTTTTTTGAAAAATATTTTCCTCATACCCTCTGACATAAAATTGAAAGGGACTTCCTTACCATCAAGTAGAAAGATGAAGAATCCATCAGAGCATACGAGGAAAACTTCACAAGGATGGAACAATACACCTCTGGATTTGTCTTTACCCTCTAATGCAAGGTTGATCACTTCTTTGGTGGGCTAAAACCAAGCCTATAGAAATCCTTCGTGATCCATGACTTTAAGAGCTATGAGAAAATTGTTAGATGTTCCCTCAGAGTTGAAATAGAGATCAGGAAATCTTAGGGGTATCATGGGTATAAAAATTGTAAGGTGGACTTTAATTCTAGTAGTCTGATGGATAAAGCTAATGGTACTAAGAAAATCCATCACCCCACTTGCCAAAGGCATGGAAAGAAAAACCTTGTAAAATATCTGAAGGGGATGAGGAAATGATTTAGGTGTGGAAGAGAAGGGCACCTGGTTATTAACTATAGACAAGAAAAACCAGCGGCTGTGATAGAGGATTTCAACACTCTGTTCGACCCTCAACATGTTTTTCATTGCATCAAATGTAAAGAACAAGGGAAATTTGCAAACCAGTACCCAAAGACAAGGGTTTTCAGAGGCAACCAACAACCTCCAAGGAAGAAAGGGAGAGATTTTACCATCACTACTGCAGAATTGAACCCTGAAAACAAAGTGGTAACAAGTATGGTATTTATTCATTCAAGAATAGAAAACTTAATTTTTTGATTCTGGTTATAATAATTCTTTTATACCCCAATAGTTTAGTAGAATAATCCAAACACCACCACAAATCATGGAAGTATTGATGTTTATGAGAACGAAAAATGGGGAAATCATTGCATCCTAAGAATATAACTCCTCCCCTATCATAGTTTGTGGATTGAACTTCCCAAAAAATCTTATAGTACTCCCTTTGGTATAATTTGATGAAATTATAGGCATATATTGGTTTTCCTTATATAGAACCAACATAAATTTCCGTGAGAGGGAAATAACTCTCTATACGGCGAATCGACCCCCGGTTCTGTAAAAGTACAAGGAGGAGGATGAATCTTCTTTAGCACCATCATCTCAAGTGTGGATATTACTACCCTATGAGCATGTGTATCTGGCTTAGATGATTTAGTCTAATTAATCAACCATCCTTGAATACATTCTTATTGTGAGGGAAACCTTTAAAGTGTTTCCTAAAGAATTTTCTGGTCTTCCTCCTATAAGAGAAGTTCAATTATCAATTGATCTTATACATATATATTTTCCAATATCCATTAATCCGTATAGAATGGATGTTTTGGAGTTTGAGGAGATGAAGTAACAAATAAAGAAGAATCTAGATAAAGGGTTTATATGCCGAAGTGATTAACCATGGGGAGAACTAGTCCTCTTTATTAAGAAGAAGGATGGGTTAATGCGCCTTTGCATTGAATGTTGTGAGCTCAAAAAATTCATGATAAATAACAAGTATCCTCTTCCCCGAATTGATTACTTATTAAACTAGCTATGTAGAGAACAATACTTCTCCAAGGTGGATCTGCAGTCGAGATATTATTAAGGGTGAAGAAGGTGGATATCCCCAATACTACTTCTCGTACAAGGTAAAGGCACTATGAATTCATAGTAATGGATTTTATACTCACCAATGATCCATAAATCTTCATGGACTTTATGAATAGATTCTTTATAGATTACCTTGAAAAATTTGTGGTAGTCTTTATAGAAGATATTCTAATATACTTCAAAACCAATGAGGATCATGAATAAAATTTAAAAACTATACTATAGACCTTGCAAAAGGAGAATCTCTATAATAAGTAAAACAAGTGTGAGTTATTGTTGAAGAAAGTATTATTGTTGGGTCATATCATCACAAGAAATGGGATATCTGTGGATCCATCCATGACAACTTCAATTGAAGGATGCCTGAGGCCAAAATCAGTAACAGATATCCATAGCTTCCTGGGGTTAGCTGGATATTATCGCCGATTTGTGAGAAATTTCTCATGATTGACAAACCCTCTTACCAAGATAACTTATAAGGGAGTCCAATTTTCATGGATTGATGAATGCGAATAGAGATTCTAGGAGATCAAAATGAGGTTTCTCACTATTCCCATGCTCACACTACCCATTTGTGGAGAACTGTTTGTGGTATTTAATGATGCTTTGAAGAAGGGCTTGGGCTGTGTGTTGATAAAAAATGACAAAGTAATTTCCTATGATTCAAGGAAACAAAATTTTCATGCGAAAAAACTATCCAACACATGATCTAGAGTTGGCTGTAGTAATCTTTGATTTAACAATTTGGTGACCTTACCTATTTCGGGAGAAGAGTGAAATATATACAAATCACAAAATCGTTAATTATATATTCACATAGAAAGATTTGAACATGCACCAACAAATATAGTTAGAGATGATCAAATAATACGATTGATCAATCCATTACCGCCCTGGGAAAGTAAAAATGGTTGTATATTCTCTAAGAAGAAAGGACCCTGTGATTATACTATTTATGAGAATTGAAAAGGATCCAATCTTCTTGGTTCAATTAAGATAGACATGGGAATCATAAATAATGTAATATCATCAATTCTTTCACAAATAATTGCTCAACCGTATCTTTTGGAAGGGTTAAAGGATGATCAAAATGATGAAGTGTGAATTCGGAAGAAAGTTGAAGATATTAAAAAAGGTAAATCCTCACAGTTCAATGTTAATGAAGAAAGAATTGTGATATTTGGGTCAATAATATGTGTTCCATCAAATCCAGAGTTAAAGAAATAACTATTAGATGATGCAATTAGTTAGAATTTATCGATTTACCTAGGAAAAAAAAAGATGTAATGAGATCTCCAAGAGAATTAATGATGGGAGAACCTAAAGAAGGAGATCACTGAGTATACATCAAAGTGTCTGGTATGTCAGGAAGTGAAGGGTGAGAGGCAGAATTCCATAGGAATGATGCAACCATTACCCATACAATCATGGAAATGGGAGAAAATCACCCTGGACATTGTGATTGGGATTCTGAAGACATCCAAAGGAAATAATTCTATTTGCGTTTTTGTGGATCATCTTTCAAAGACTACACACTTCATTGAAATTACATGGGATATATTAGTGGATATACTGCATTGATATATATTAGAGAAGTGGTAAGGTTGAATGGAGTACCACTATCTATTGAATCTTATTGAGATCCAAGATTCACTTCTAATTTTTGGAAAAGTATTCAACATGCTATGAATACTTAGCTGAACTTTAGTACGAATTATCATCCTCAAACTGATTTCCAATCTGAGTGGACTATCCAAACACTTGAGGAAAGTTGAGAGCATGCACTATAGACTTAAAAAAAGGATGGGATCAACATTTTCATCTAGTTGAGTTCTCTTACACCAACAGTATCCACTCAAGTATCCAAATGAATCATTTTGAAGCCCTTTATGGGAAGAGGTGCAGAACACCTTCATTTTGGGATGAATTTGGAGAGAGAAAAATCCTAGTTCCCAAAATGGTTGAAGAAATGGTGGAGAAGGTTATGACCATCCAACAACCCATTAAAGATACCTAGATATGAAAAAATAACTATGCTGATAATCATCGACGAGACCTAGATTTTGATTTCAGAGACATGGTATTCCTCTTCATATCATCGTGGAAGAGAGTTATGAGATTTTTAAAGAAGGGAAATATTAGTCCAAGGTACATCATCCCTTTTTAGATCCTTGATCGCATTTGAGTAGTGGCCTATCAACTTGCACTCCCACCAAACCTTTCTCAAGTACATGAAGTATTCCACATATCTCTTTTGAGGAAGTACATACCTAACCCATCGCATGTACATAATCTAGAGGTGGTAACATTGGATAATGACCTCTCCTATGAATAGAATCCAGTGAAGATCTTAGATCGTAGGGAAAAGGTTCTATGAAATAAGACAATGCCCCTCGTCAAGGTGTCATGGAGAAACCAAAAGTTCGAAGAGGCAACATGTGAATTGGAGGAAGTGCTAAAGTATAGTAACTCGCATCTATTTTAGTGTGGGAAACGAAAATTTTGAGAGAGAAATTTCTTAATGGGGAATATTGTAATGACCCAAGCATTTATTAAGGAAAATTACTCTTGATCAAATTAAATGTCTTATTATGTAAATTGGTTATATAACATATTCACTACCTTGGTTTAATGTTTTTGGATTTTAAAATACCTTTTAGAATTGTGACCATTTCTAATATAGTTTTTGAATAGTTATCACATGATTTGTCATGACCCATCCTCAGGGCCTGTGCCGTGACTATCCCAAGCCCGCCTTCCATAGGCGAGGGGATGGCGACTAACACCAAAGGTGAATCCCTAATAAAAAGGGAAGGAATTGTATTTTAACATATAACCCACACATAGTTCGAACACAAGATGAAGAGGGAACAACTAATAAAATAGGAAAGTAAGGATTACGGAAAGTAAGTGGGCCAGCATACAAACCCAACTGAACAACAAGTACATGTACAAGTAAAAAGGAAAAACAGCTCCTGGATCATCCACTGGGTAATCCTACCTGATGGTTAGGTATAGAACTCGAACAACTCGTGCCTGTGGTACGTCCCATCTAGTCCAGCTTCGAGCAGCCTCCGTCCATCACCCTCATCCTCAATCACTTATGTCCGTCATCTGCACAGAACACAACAAGGTGCGGGCGAAGCCCATGCTGGGGTGAGTATAAAAATACTCAGTAGGGGACCCCGAGACCCCCAAAGGTCTCCCAGAATCCACAAAGGATATACCACAGAAGAAGGATACAATCACAAAGTATCAACCAATCCTACTTAGGTATATGACCATACATATACCTAAGCTACCAGTCATGGTCTGGCTCCAACTCTCGAGTCCAAACACAACCGATACCACAAAGGAAGTAAAGTCAATCACCACAATGATAATTGTTGAAAGACATGACTCATATCACACAGGTATACATTTTTAGTAGAGTGATAGAGATGATCAGATGTAGTCCCTCATTCATCTATGCTATTGGAACCACATAGGATACAGGACCAGCTATGCTGTCAGACCCACACAGGATACAAGACCAGCTATTCTGTCGGACCCACACAGTATACAAGAACAGAAGTGAGAACTGTCCGACCCACAGAGGATCTCAGTATAATAGTCATCGCTGTTGAACCCATATAGGATTCTCGTACAATAGATATCACTGTTGAACCCACATAGGATTCCGATACAAAACTCATCACTGTCAAACCCACAGTGGATTCCTATACAGAAGTCTTCACAGTCATAGCCAGCCCTAGAGTTCCCGCACATAACATGCTCGATTCCAGGAGGGACCTCTCCTTGAGCCAAGGATCAATACATAAACTATCATGAAGTACTAAGCCAATTTATTCTAATGTTTATTCTCATCAAAAGGAACCCAACTCGACAGACGGCGCATCAATCGGACGCCCGGTCTAAGAGTTATTGGCATTTCTGTTCCAGGGGCCCAGTTGGATTTTTCATCGACCAAATCCCAATCTTTTTCCAAATTTTTCCAAAACTCACTTAGAATATCCAAATAGACCGATTCATTGTAGGGGTTCTAGTGCCGTAGACGGTCCGTCGTTCGGACGTGCGAACTTGAAGATATTCGCATTTAAGCGAAGTCGGGTCCGGCCCGTCAAGTCCAGTGGGCTGTGGCGGGTCGACCTGACCCGGCTCAGCAGGTGCGACCCAGCTCAGGGGTCGGCCTAGCCTGGCTCGGTGGGTTTGACCCAGCTGGAAGGGTCGGACTGACCCGGTGGGGCGCGACCCACCTGTGGACCCGGTCTGCACTGTGGGCCGGTCCGGTTCACCCAGCGGCACCAAGCAGCGCTGCCTCTCCCCTGCCCAGACGACAATATCCAGCCGGTTCTGCCTGGTGCACACAGCCCGCACTGCGGGCTGTGGTTCTCCTCCGCGCAGCGCTTGCAGGCACCACGATCCTCCAGCCTGGCCATCAGGCGGCCGACCTGTTCGCCCATCAGAGTGGCCAGTGGAAACGGGTCGCCGCTCCTCCACGCGGCGCCTGAGGGCACCGCAATTTTCCAGCCCGGCCGGCAGGCGGCTGACCGATTCGATTCGGTCGAGCAGCCCATGGATGCAGGCCACGTCCTCCTCCACATGGCTATCACAAAGGTGCCGGTCCTCCACCACTGTGGCCCGGCCTGGCCACGGCCTTCGGCTCCACAGCGCGACGTGACGGTGTCGTGCCTCTTCATCCACTATGACCCTCCCAGCTACGGTTCCTCTTCTTTCCACTACAGTCCTTCTGGCCACAGTTATTCTCTGGCACCGTGCAACGACACCATGCCCTTTTGGATCCACCTCTGATTTCATCAAATGGAAACAACAAAGGGGAGGGCCGGGCTATGTTCGTTCGGTCCGAGCTCTCCTCGTCATTTGATAACATTTATTTTTCCAAACCAGAATTTTATATGATGAAGAACGAACGTGTAATCTCATATTTAAAATTAATACAAAATTTCCTTACATTGATTTCAAAGTTCGCTTGATGGTGTCGTGGGAAGAGAATTCAAAAACGTAATCGTATGTTGCACATGTCACATGCCGATGATCCTGGGCTCGAGCGACTTCCTCGTTCTTCATTGGAGAGTACGTCATTCTTCGTTGGAGATGTTCTTCATGTTCTTCATGGGAAGGGTGCTTTCTTTATAATTCTCCAAATCCTCCCAAGGTAATATGTCCAACCAACATAAAATTAAAATAACACCACTTATTAAAAGGATGGCTTAATGAATTCAAAGAGATTTAAATTCATTCAGTTACATCCATTAATTAAAAATTGGGTTGGCTCATTAAATGGGAGGGAGGAGATGAAGAGTCTCCAAATTAAATAAAAGGAGTTTCATCCTCCTCAAGTGGGGGTTCAAGGAGTTAAAGGGGAGTTTAAGAGTTTGAACTCATGTGGGCCCCACCACATAATATCCTCCCCTGGGAGGTTATGTGGGGGTGTGCCCTTCCAGCAACCTCCCTTTATAGGTTTTAACTACCATCCAAATAAAATTATGCAACACATAGTTTTATTTAAATTTTACTTAGAAACCCCAAAAAATTAACTACCGCTCATGATAAAATGAAACTGCAGTAAAGGTATCCTTAAGCGAATACCGACGTTGTGAGTTCATAGGTGTCCTCAGATTTCAATTCCGAGCACCAGTTCAAAAGATAGAAAAACCCGCCAGTACGTTTACTGAATGTAACCAAACAAAACATCATAAATTGATTCGGGGCACACTGGGCCTCGGAAACAAGCGTCGTCAGAAACCGTGGACTCGTAAAATCCCCATGTATTTAAGAAAAAAATTTCCACAGGATTTCCAAGTCTTTACATTCTCCCCACCTTAGGGATTTAAGTCCCCGAAAGCTACAACACAGACTAAGGGAACAAATGGGGGTACTGAGTATGCATCTGAGCCTCCCGCTCCCATGTGCTCTCCTAGAGGTTCCCGTGCTGCTAGGGAATACGCACTAGAGGAATCGACCATCCATGTAGGACCCACTCTCATCGATCCCCTATCTCCACATGAACCTCTGTGAATGTATCCCCGTCATCGATGTCCAGCTTCCCATGGTTGATTATGTGGATCGGGTCATGGAAATATCTCCTCAGCTGAGATACGTGGAAGACGTTGTGCACCCAGTGCAACTGAGGTGGAATATCCAGGCAGTAAGCCACCTCTCCTACTCTTCTGAGCACCTGGAATTGTCCGATGAATCATAGATATTACTTTACACCTTGAAAAAATCTCCGTGGACCTTATCGAGGTGAGACCCGTAGAAAGACGTGGTCGCCATCCTCAAACTTCAATGGTATCTGTCTCCGATCAGCATAGGAATTCTGTCTACTCTGTGCTATCTTAATCCGCTCCTAGATGATCTGTACCTTATCCATCGTAGCCTGCACCATCTCTGGTCCTTCAAGTGCTTACTCCCTTGGGTCAGTTCAACACAGAGGCGATCTGCATGGCCAGTTGTACAATGCCTCGTAAGGTGACATCCCGATGGTAGAGTGGCAGCATTTTTTATATGCAAACTCTAGCAAGGGAAAGTGATCCTCCTAGCTGTAGCCAAAGTTTAGGATGCATGCATGAAGCATGTCCTTGAGAGTCTGAATGGTCCTCTCATTCTGGCCATCCATCTGTGGGTGTAAGGCAGTGCTCAAGCGAAGATACATCCCAAAAGCCTCCTGCAACCCCTTCTATAACCGAGAAGAGAAACCGACATCCCGATCGGGGACTATCATCGATGACACACCATGAAGCCATACGATCTCCTATACATAGAGGTGTCCCAAGATCTTACATATCCCTTCTCTCTAATCAGTAGGAAGTGGGCCGACATGGTGAGTCATTTGACAATCACCTAGATAGAGTTGTGTCCTCTGAATGTACGTGAAAGTACCATCACTAAATACATAGATATCTCATCCCACTTCCACTCTGGGACCTCTAAGGGGTGAACCAAGCCTGCTGGAACCTGGTTCTCTACCTTCACTTGCTAACAAGTGAGGCATCGTGAGACAAAATTTGCTACCACATTCTTCATACCCGGCCACCAGTGCAGTCGTCAAAGGTCCTGATACATCTTCGCCACTCCTGGATGTACCGCTAGAGGGGAAGTGTGAAAATCCCTCAACACCTCCTCATGTAGTGTAACTGGTACCATGGTATGTCCTCTGAAGAGGATGACATTCTCACCACCTTCAGTAATCCCAATCAGGTGTCCACCCTAAAGATATATGAGAAAGTCATGTCTCACAGTCAACGTTCCCACACTGTGTGCTTATCTAACTCGCTGTATAAGTGGAGGAGTAACCATGAGAGACTGTTGATAGGATGCTCTATCTCTATCCACAAAGGATATATGCAATGTGGACAGCTTCTATGTCACCTATCCATGCAGTTGAATGCCTGATCTCATGCTGAGGGCATCTGCTACAATGTTCCCCTTACCAGGAGTATAGACTATCTTGAAGTTATAGTCTTGGTGGAAATCAAGTCATCGCCGCTATCTCAGGTTCAGGTCCTTCTATGAGAAGATGTACGTGAGAATCTGGTGGCCAGAGTAGATTGTAAAACGCTCACCCATCAGATAGTGCCTCCACATATTCTAGGTGAAGACCACTACTTCTAACTCCAAGACATTGGTAGTGTAGTTCTTCTCGTGTTGTCACAACTACCATGAACCATACATGATCACTGCCCACTGCTGCATTAGGACACACCCGAGTCTGGTCCCTAATGCGTAGCAGTAAACTACATACCCTACGCCCTCCTACAGTAGTCACATGATGGGCGCACTAGTCAACCTCTGCCTCAACTCCTGAATGCTCTGTGGGCATCTATCTAACCACACGAAGGGTTTCCCCTTCTTCGTCAATGCTTAAATCAGTGATGAAACTCTAGGGAATTCCAGCACAAATCTATGATAGTACCCACCTAGTCCTAGAAAACTCTGCACCTCCGTCACACTCCTGGGTGGTTCCCAAACAAGTAAAACCTCGATCTTCGATAGATCCACTACAACTCCAACCTCCGAGATGATGTATCACAATAAGTGAACCTCTTGAATTCAAAACTAGAACTTTGAGAGCTTACCATAAAGCTGGCACTCTCGGAGTGTGTCCAGTACTACCCGCAAATGGTAGGCATGCTCCTCCTCAGTAGTTGAGTAAATCAGTATGTCGTCAATGAAGACTATGACAAAACAATCTAGGTAAGGCTGGAAGATCCTATTCATGATACTCATTAACACTGATAGTGAATTGGTTATGCCGAAGGGAATAACAAAGAACTCGTAGTGGCCATAACGACACCTGAAGGCCATCTTCTGCACATCCTCGTCTCAAAATCTGAGCGGGTGATAGCCGGACCTGAGGTCTATCTTCAAGAACCATCATGCACCTTTGATATGATCAAAGAGGTGGTCCATCCTCAGATGTGGGTACTTGTTCTTCAAGGTCACCTGATTTAGGAGACGGTAGTCGAAACACACTCTCAAGCTCCCATCTGCCTTCTTGGAGAAAAAAATCAGATATACCCAGGTTGAAACACTAGGTTGGATAAATCCCTTCCCCTACAGGTCCTCTAGCTATACCCGCAAATCACGAAGCTCGGAGGGAGCCATCCGATATGCTGGAGAAGATATCAGTGTCGTCACAGGGTACATGTCAATGTAGAAGTCCACCTCTCTACGAGAAGGTTGTCCTGGAACATCATCAGGGAAAACATCTGCGTACTGATCCACCACAACAGGAAAACTTTGACTCCGCACATCAACCGCTCCGAGGATGGGACTAGCCAACTGATGTGTGATCGGTTGCCCCCTCCTCTGCGTAAGTCCATCTTGAACTGAAAGGTCTCCCTTCTCGCCAGTGAAGGTGAACCTGGTCTTATATGTGTATATACATCGCACTTTCCACCTAATACAGTCAACCTGAGCATGGATTGTGGATAACTAGTCCATACCCAAAATGACGTCGTAAGGCCTTGATGCCGCTTCAAGAAGATCCCAACTGAAGCTCTCTCCTCCTAGAGTAAGCTCACATTTCTAGCACCAGTGTGTAATTGTCGAGTCAACTCCCATAGGAGTCTCTAGTTGTAAGGAGCAAGCCAATAGCTCTATCAGAATCTCCAAGATCCGAACGAGGGAAGTGGCAATAAAAGAATGACTCGCACCTGTCTCTATAAGTACTGAAGAAAGGGTGGAGTAGACACAAATAGTATCTCGAATCATCTCCAGTGCGTCGTGGTCTTAGGCCTCAACTTCCTCGAGCTTAGCCCGCCTCTGTACGCCTGCTCCCTGTGGTTGGGGTGGACCTCCTTTTGCTGGTGGTGGTAGTGACTCGAACATTTGTCCACCACCCACTACTCGGCCAACTCCTCTTCCACATTCGCCTGCTCCCGGTGGACCACCATAGTCGAACCTCTGCCTCTGACTGGGAGGTCCCTCTACTGTCCTCTTCTCATATGCATGGCGTGTCGGGCAGTCACAAGCCATGTGGACCTTCCCTCCGCATGCATAGCATTGCCTTCTCTTCGTATAGATGGATCTATCTCGTGTTCCCCGCACAACAGAACCTGTATCCTAGGGTCGCCCACCTGATGGCCTGGTCCACTTGGACCTCTGAGTCATCTGTCTACTGACGGCTGAAGAAGACTCCGCTATGTGTCACCCAGTGGTGGGTCTCTCCAATGGTGACTACTTAGAAAGAAAAATCTCCACTAGAAGAGCTCGCTCCAGCACCCCCACCTGCGTCGGGATGCTGAGGGGAATCGTCAAAGACCTGATCTCAAGAATGTGTCCCTGCTCAAAGGGTCGGGCCCTGAAGTACAGGCTCCAAACCATACCCATGGAGTAGCGCGAGAGGTCGGTGAACCTCACGGAGTACTGAGGTACTGTCATGATATCCTGCTACAGATGAAGTAACTCATGAATCCACACCGCTAGAATGGTGGATAGAACAAACTCTGAGCGGAAGAGACTCTCAAAGTCTATCCAGAGTAAAGATACCTTGTCATGCACCTGGAGCATCAGGCTCCACCATCTACCTTCTGCCGCATGTAGGGGACTCACGACAAGGATCACTATGAGGTTGGCTGGTGTCCCTACCAATCTGAAAACTCTCACGATAGCCTCCAGCCAATCCTCAACTACCTATGGGTCCGTCTCTCCCTGGATCCTGGGCGGCCTCTGGCATTGGAACTTGTGCAACGCACTCAGGCGGCATTCATTATCTACTGCTGGAGCTGGTGGTATCTGTGGCCCAACAGGTAGTGGTACCACTTGTACCTCCACTGTGATGGGGCCGTACACTGAGACCTCGTCGCTCGGTGAGCTACCATCTAGTACGAAACTCGGAACCCCAGCTGGCTACCTTCGTGGGGCCATCCTGAAAAGAAACATGTGTGCCATGGTTAAAAAAATATTTATTGTGAGCTGACACAATGTAATCACGAAGAAAACTTTTTCAAAGGAAGCACACACACAATCAGTGTTTTCATGCACTGAGTCTGAGATTAGAAGTCAGAGTCCTAGTGTATGGATATGTCGGCCGCCGCACAAACACCAATTTCCCTAAACTGATAACCACACCCGAAACACATAACACTATTGCCATTAAAAGAATTAGAGTCCATGTTCTACGGCAGAACTGACATCTCTGATACCAATTTCTCACGACCCATCCTTGGGGCCCATGTCATGACTACCCCAAGCCCGCCTTTCATAGGCCAGGGGCTGGTGACTAGCACCAAAGGCGAATCCCTGATAAAAAGGGAAGACATTTCCTTTTAACCTATAACCCACACATAGTCCAAACACAAGAATAAGAGGTAACAAGTAATAAAATAGAAAAGTAAGGTGTGATGAAAGTAAGTGGGTTAATATAAAAACCCAACTGAACAACAAGTACGAGTACAAGTACAAGTATAAAGGGAAAACAGCTCCTTGATCATCCACTAGGGAATCCTATCTGAAGGGTAGGTACAAAACTTGAACAAATCGTCCATGCGGTATGTCATGTCTAGTCCAGATCTGAGCAGCCTCCGTCTGTCACCCTCAGCCTCGATCACTACTATCCATCGTCTGCATAGAACACCAAAAGGTGCGAGCGAAGCCCGTGCATGGGTGAGTGTAACAAAACTCAGTAGGGGACCCTGAGACCCCCGAGGGTCTCCTATAATCCCCAAAGGATAAACCACAGAAGAAGGATACAATCACGATGTATCAAAAAAACCTACTTAGGAATATGCCCATACATATACTTAAGTTACCAGTCATGGTCTGACTCCAACTCTCAAGACCAAACATAACCCAATCCACAACGGAAGTAAAGTCAATCACCACGATGATAATGGTTGAAAGAAAAGACTCAGCTCACACAGGTATAAATCTTTCATAGAGCGATAGAGATGATCAAATGTAGTCACTAATTCATCTAAGCTATTGGACACACACATGATACAGGACCAGCTAAGCTTTCGGACCCACACAGGGTACATGACCAACTAATCTGTCAGACCCACACAGGATACAGGAATAGAAGACAAAACTGTTAGACCCATGAAGGATCCCGGTAGAGTAGTCATCGCTGTCAATCCCATGTAGGATTTCGGTACAATAGTCATTCATGTCGAAACCACCTAGGATTCCAGTACAAAAGTCATCGCTATCAAACCCATGAAGGATTCCGGTACAAAAGTCTTCACAGTCGCATCCATCCCTGGAGTTCCCGCACACAAAACTCTTGATTTCTGGAGGGTCCGCTTCTAGAGCCAAGTGTCGAAACATAAACTATCACTAAGTCCTAAGTTAATGTATCCCAAAGTTCTGTCTCAACATAATGAACCCAATGTGATAGACAGAGCGTCAATCAGACGCTTGGTCTGAGAGTTTTTGGCATTTCCGTTCCAGGGGCCTAGTTGGATTTATGCTTGATCCAAACCAGGCCATTTAAAAAATTTGTCCTAAAATAACTTAGAGTATCGCAAAACTACAGCTTCAACATGGGGGTTCTAGTATCGTAGATGGCGTGTCATTCAGACATGCGGTCTTGAAGATATTCACCTTCAAGCAAACTCGGGCCTGGCCCATCATGCCTAGTGGGTTGTGGCGGGTTGGCCCGACCCGGATCGGCAGGTCTGAATCTGCTGGGGTGTCGTCCTGGACTAGCTCGGTGGGTCTAACCCAGCTGGGGGGTCATCCCGTCCTAGTGGGGCATCACCCACCTATGGTCCAGGTCGGTGCTGCGGGCCAGTCCGGTTCACCCGGCAACGCCAAGCGGCGCCGCCTCTCCCCTGCCTGGCCGACCGTAGCCAGCCAGTTCTGTCAAGCACACACGGCCCGTGCAGCGGGCCACAGATTTTCTCCACGCAGCGACTACAGGCGCTGCAGTCCTCCAACCCGACTGGCAGGTGGCCGGCCGGTTCGCCCAGCAGAGCGGCCCGCAGAAGAGGGCAGCGACTCCTCCACGCGGCGCCTGTGGGTGCCGCAGTTTTCCAGCCCGACTGGCTGGAGGCTGACTAGTTATGTTTGGCCGAGCAGCCCACGGATGCGGGCCACATCCCCCTCCATGCAGCTGGTGAGACAACGTCGGTCCTCCATCGCCATAGACCGGCCTGGCCACGACCTTCCGTTCCACAGTGTGGCACGATGTCACCACGCCTTTTCATCCGCCAAGGCCCTCCGGGCCACAGTTCCTCTTCCGTCCGCCACGATCCTTCTGTTCTTGGTTATTCTCCAGTGCGGTGCGATTACACTGTGCACTTTTGGCTCTGCCTCTGATGTCATCAAATAGAAACAACCAAGGGGAGGGTCGGGCCATGTTCATGTGGTCTGAACCCTCCTCGTCATTTGACAACATTTTGTTTTCCAAACCAGAATTTTATAGAATGAAGAACGAATGTATAATATCATATTTAAAATTAATACAAAATTCCCGTACCTTGATTTCAAAGTTCGCTTGATGGTGTCGCGAGAAGATAATTTGAAAACGTCATCTTACGTTGCGCCCATCACACGCCACCAATCCCGGGCTCGAGCGTCTTCCTCATTCTTTGTCGGAGAGGAAGTCATTCTTCGTTGGAGATGTTCTTCATGTTCTTCATGAGGAGAACAATTTATTTCTAATTTTTTAATTCCTCCCAAGGTAATATGTCCGACCAACATAAAATATAAATAACAGCACCTATTAAAAGGATGGGTTAATGAAGTCAAAGAGATTTAAATTCATTAAGTTGCATCCAGTAATTAAAAATTGGGTTGGCTCATTAAATGGGAGGGAGGAGATGAAGAGGATCCAAATTAAATAAAGGGAGTTTCAACTTCTTTAATTGGGGGTTCAAGGAGTTAAAGTGGAGTTTAAGAGTTTGAACTCGTGTGGGACCCACCACATAATATCCTCCCATGGTAGGTTATGCGGGGGTGGGCCCCACCACCAACCTCCCTTTGGAGGTTTTAACTACCATCCAAATAAAATTATGCAACACATAATTTTATTTAAATATTACTTAGAAACCACACAAAATTAACTACCACTCCTGATAAAACACAACTACAGTAATGGTCTCCTTAAGTGAATACCGGAGTTGCGAGTTCATCGGTGTCCTCAGATTTTAATTCCGTGCACCAATTCAAATGATAGAAAAACCTGCACGTACGTTTACTGAACGTACCCGAACAAAACGTCATAAATTGATTACGGGCACACTGGGTCTCATAATCAATTGCTGTCAGAAACTGCGGATTCATAAAATTCCCATGTATTTATGAAAAAAAAATCCGCTGGATTTCTGTGTCTTTACATGATTAGTATAAATATAGGGTTTTAACAAATCCAATTTTCTCAGATAAAGGTAGTGATGGCCTCATCCAGTAGAATTTCACTGTATGAAACCCATTTTTCAGATCTTGGAAAGGAGGTGGCGTCATTGGGCTTCACTCATGACCAAGTCGAATCCAAGGTTTGACACATTAAGATTGAACAAAACTGCCTATGGGAGAAGTAGAAGTTTATAGAGATTACCACCCGAGCGACGTTATCTAAGCCACCCTAAGAGTCTATCACCATCGCACACCTTACCCTTCAGTATTATGTGAGTGTTATTAGAGGTTATGTAACAAGACCCTAGAACTTTTATTATGTGTATTATTTTTTTATAGAAAAAATTATATACACTCATTTTATTATTATTACTTTTTAAATTGTTTTTAATGCAGAAATTATAGTTTTAGTTAATATTAAATTAAGGAAACTATTTTGATGAATTAAAGGATTTTTGAATTAAATAATATTTTTAAAAAATATTATTAAAAAATTAATTTTTATTAAATATAAATGATCATATAATTTTCATGAATACAATTGTGATTTTTATTAAGGATTGATAGCCATTTTTGTCAAAACCCTTGAATTTTCAATAAATGTCGGTTTTTATTTTAAAAGTAAAATATTCATATATTTAGAAAATTATTTAGATAAAATGAATATTATTTTTGGAATCAGTAGATTGAAATTATCCAACAGTAAATTTTTCATAATTTCTTGAGATAGTTAAATTTTTGGGTAAAAATTAAATACTGTTTAATTATATAACGTGTTTTATGACATCATAATGACACAATAGTGATGTAATAAAATACTATAAATAGAATTTTCAGACAACATATGTTTTAAAATTAAAATAATGATATTTTAGGTTTGTTTTATTTATTTAACCATGATTTTGTAGACAATCCAAAGCTTACCAAATATTTTAACCTTTTAAAATATTTTCTTAAGAGTGTGACTCACCTCCAAAACGAAATCCTAATATTTTGAGAATTTAGGCCATTTTACATATAAAATGATGTTTTTCACTAACAATTTTAAAAAACATGGGCAAAAACCACGGGTTGGTTTGTGGTTTTGATTAGTTGAATGTGTGGTGTCCAAAACCTAAATAATAAAGAATTACCTCTCTTTTCCTATAAAAACCCACCCAATATCCCACTTATATTCAGTAAAAACCATTTTATCTTGACAAAACTCTTACCTTTTATCTATATAATCCTCCCATAGTTCCCCAAGACACCAAGAAGCCTCTGTCAAGCCCCTCTCAAGCATTTGGGATCACATTTCCTTGTAAGGGATTTCTTCCATTCTCATTTTTGTCCAAATTTCATTATGTTGTTATACACTTTTAATTTAAATTAAAATTGTTGGGGTATGATTTCCCACCCACCCCATACTTCCCTCATGTTTAAATGATTATATACCCCTTTCAATCCAATTAATTCCTCCCATGCACACTCGTTACCATGCCAATATTCTGTGAGGAATTTCCCTCTTCTCATTTACATTCAAGCAATTCTTTTGTATTATGAATCTAAATTCATTTAAATATGTTAGTAAATTTATCTATATGACCCCCATACTATAAATTTCATGTACATATTTTGAGACAACCCTTTCCTTCTCATCAACCATTTTTATCATGTCTTATTTCACACCGTTATGCTTTCAAAAGTGCACCACGATTTTCCAAGCCAAAATCATTATGTAGTCAATACCATTCCCATTTTCTATAATGGGTATTCAACTTTATGCAGATTTACTTATAGATTATATAGTTTTATGTATATATATTCCACATTCCTTTATCATATAATAAATTATTATTTTTAATGATTCAATATTGTATGATCTATGTGGCACACTTATGGATGAAGTGAAATGACTAAGAAGGGTGTGCCCTGATAGAGAACCAATGCATTGGGTAAAGATTAGTATCATGATAAATGAAGTTCAATAAGGATTTACTCATGATAATTTATCTAAAATGATGGTTTTCTCATGATCTATATGCAATGAGCCTTGTATCATTCTAATATCATGTTAAATGTTGATGCAACATTTCAATGTTATGATAATCATGTTATATCATGCCTTTATGTTCATGTTTTTCTTATACTACATTGATATTCCTATTTCTTAACATGTACATTATTCTTCATGTTATTATTTTTTTACTCCCTTACTAGGATTTATATCTCACTATTTTCTTATGGATGTCCTCAGGTTAACCCATGCAATGCTAAGTACAAAAGAATGTGTGTGGTCATGTAAAAGAAGTTTTCAATAAAGATGTGTATTTCAAGTTTCAAGTTGTTATATAATGTTGTTAAACCCAAAATACACTAGAACTATCAATATTCAATGTTTTATTAAGTTAATATTTTTTGTAATAAAATATGTTTTAGTGTGAAATAAATAGCAGGATTGTTATACATATCCAAATTTAAAAAATAAGACATCGGATCTGGGTTATTGGTGGTGGGGTTCCTATAGTTGTTATCATATAATGTTTAGAAGAATCCTTGGGGATCTAGATTTAGGCAAAAATATCCAATTTATGTTATGTGTTTCACTAGTTTTTGGGTTAAAATTTTTGTTTCATAATGTTTTGATCTAATCTAGTGTATTCTACTATTTAGAAATGGTTCCTAAAATATGGAATGGGAACTATATCAATGCATGTTCCTAATGTAGTGATTTCCCCAATGAGAGTGATAATGAAACTGAAGCTAGATATAGAGATGTAAGTTATCAAATTATAACCATATGGGGGTAACTGACTCAGGTTATGAGTAATTACCTTTCCTATAAGTAGCATCCTATTGATATAATATGATTTGCAATGATGTTTGACCCCTTAATGTTTTGAAAAAAATTCATCATTAAATGGGACTAGAAATAAATATTTAACTGAGAAATGCATAAGTTACTTTGATAATATATTTATCACTCGAAGATGTATAGAAATAAATAAAGTTTTCATGGTAGTTTATCGTCTCTTAGGAGTCATGGATTCATATTGGTCGTCAATTCAAAACACTAAGGATGAAGAAGAAATAACAAACCTGGAATGGAACGATTTCAAGGTACACATCTATGAAAAATATTTTCCTTATCATCAATGAGAGGATGTGGGAAATTTTTTTTCAGTCTATTATAGAAAGAAGTGGAACATGTTACTACATTTGATTCCAACATTACAAGTTTAGCAAGGTAGGCTATAGACTATGTATATAATCCAAATAGAATGAATTATACTTTATTTGATGGGATTAATCCAATCCTTCAAAGAGAAATAATATCCCAAAATTTCTCAACATATAAGGAAATATTATCCAACTCTATCAATATAGATAAATAAATATCCAAATCTTATAGATTTTAAGGGAATCAATAAAAGAAGAGGATAGAATGACAAAATGGATAAAGGGAAAAAGGGAATGAAGGATTTTCTCCCATCTGATTCTTGTGTAAAGAAGCACATTGGTATATGGAATAAAGGAAAAGGAGTTTGATTCACGTTTGTATAAAAATTCAACCATGCTTTTGATTTCAAGGGAATAAAATAATCTACCAATTTAGAATTCTTCCACTATAAGGAGATGAGGGACTATGAAAATAAATTCCCCAAATGTCAAGGGAATATATCTCAAAATAATATAAGAAAGCAAGGAAATTCTTATGATATTACTAATAAAAGTGGAATGATTAATTCAATTGTGTTTGGATTCAAGAATTATGTTATAAGATTATTTTATATATTATATTCTAGTAATAAAAATCATAAAATGTATTAGGATTATATTTTAGTAATATTTCGTAAAGGATTTGATATAATTTGTTGAGTGGTACTGATGACGAAGAAAAGTGTTCTAGTGTCAGGTTTAAATTCCTATAAAAAAATTATTGTGGTAAATTTAAACCCTAATATATTCTTTATGTTGAGATACTAATTTTTGGATAAATATATGATTGAAGTTGATAATGTAAATTGAACAACACTGAATACATTTGAACTAATTAATGATATGTTTACAAAGAGTTTTATGATATAATTGATAGAGTTAACAACATTTTTTGATTTAAGGAATATATCCAATAAATTTTATTTTATTTAAGGACTAAGGAAAAATGCATGTTTTTAATAATGATTTATGGTAATAAAGGATATTAAAATGTTTAAATAAAATACATGATGAAGGTATTCACATGTTTGACATGTGACAATTAGTGGCTACTTCAGGATTCATGAGGAACTAATGATAAGTTCAATTTGTAAATTTAGTGGATTTATTTCAGTGTTTTTAGATATTAAGTATTTTTAAGGGTAATAAAGTTAACCATTTATGAAATGGTTTATGTTTAACTTTGGAGGAGTTTTTAGATATTAATGTATTACATCAACATTTAAAGATTTATGAAAATTAGATAACATGTGATAACCATTGTTTATAATGATAACTATAGATCAATAGAATGAATTATCCATCTATAATGGATCATATGATCCGTTAATGATTTTGAAAAAATTCATCACCATTTCTTATAGTAAGAGATGATTTGGAAATTGATCAAGGAATAACCAAAGGATGATATTATACCCATGAAATAGAAATAAATCAAGTATATTTTTGTATATTATTAGTATAGATAATAAATAAATTCATCAGATATAGTAAAAGGATATTGAATCAAAATGATATCCAAATATATTAATTTATGTTGATTTGATTTCATTTTAAACAATAATATATTTATGGTATTGGGGTCCTTACCATTCCATTGATCATTCAATTCCTTATGATCAATGACCTCTATCACTCTCAATAATTATTTATGTTTTACTTCCATGTACATATCTTCACATTGCATGAATTTTATCCTGTGTAGAAAACTAATTATGGGTTTTTCCATATAACCTTTTTAAATCATTTTCACTATTATTAATATATTGTTTTATTAACCCTTTTTACAAAGTGGGTTTTTAGAAAAGGTTTTTTCAAATATCAAATCCTTGATTTATAACTGTAAGATAAAATTATGAGGAAATAATTTATTTATGTAAGTGAAAATGTAACACCCCTAAATTATAAAATAAAGGAATTTTATTCTATATCATATGAGACACACAACATGAAGATTAAACAACCCACAAAATATATTTCTTTAAATATAATTTCTACGATAGCTTGTAGAAGATGATAGGTGGCATGAATTATAATCACTAAATTATGAAAATTATATGGATTACTCATGAAAACATGAATTAATTTATTAATTATTTATTATAAAAAATAGAATAAAACCAGAGATAAATAAATGTTTTTTGAAAAACAGTATTTCTTCTTAATGGTGGTTTAGTTATGCTTCAAACTCATAATATAAAACTATTTTAGAACATTTGGAAGATTTATTTTAAAAAATAAACATAATTTTTGAAATTATAATATCCAAACTATCTTTGTGTGGACTTTTGGGATTTCTTTGAAAGGTTACATTTTTTATGAATATTGAAAAATATTGGATTGTAATTGAAAATTTCTTTTCGCTTAAAATATTTATAAAGTTAAATTATATTTAAAAATGGTTTTAATATAATTTTTTTAATTATATAACTATCAATACAATTTAGGTCATTTTAGTCATTTCCATATTAAATTTTTATATAAAAACATTGTAAACATTTAAATATTTTCTCTTTGAAAACTAGTTTTCCCGTCATTTATGCGGGATTAATTTTAAATTATATTTTTACAATTTTTTGAATTGAATTTAGAAAAATAGATTCAATATTTTGAATCAAAATAATATATATTATCTAATAATACAAATTTAATTTTCTTTATTAAGATAAATTTTAAAAATAGTAAAAATTATATACAACAATTATGGTAGAAATGGGTTTACGAGGGGTTACACTATGAAGATAAAAGTTAAAAATGACCAAAAACATTTATAAATATTACTTTATGAACATAGTTACACCATATCCTTAAACATCTTGAATATAAAGTCATTTATAATAATTTTTCATGTGGATGACATCATCTTTTTTGATATTTTTGGGAAATTTTTGAGTAATTTCCAACAGGGTTCCCTTTCCCCACATATAAAAGGGGCCTACTCTCAATTCTTGACACCCATAAATCAATTTTTCTTAAAAAACATCAAAAATATCTCAAAAAAACCCATATATACATTTTAGAGCTATAGGACCTACCAAAATACAAACCCTAGGGTCCATAAGAGGAGATCCAATGGAGGTTTCTCTTAGAGAAGGAAATTATCTTAAAAAAGTTTTCTTTCTTCTTTTTCCACCTTAAGTTATATATTAACAGTTATAATATAATAAAATCAATGTATACAATTTAATAAGAAATTATTATTATGATTCCATGATATTTTTAAATATACACACCCATCAAATTGGAAAAAAATCATCAATCATGTGTACGACAGACTATAGCCTCGTCAACTATTATAGTTCATTTTCCATCACCACCATTCAAGTGTATAGTTAATGATTGAATTGCCAAATTTATATGTTATATATGAAATTATTATACTTCTCTAAATTTAATATCTCATATTCCATTTTTTTACTTTACATTATGCTTCAAATACGATAACATCGGTCATGTGTATGATGAGTTATCGCCTCTTAAAGCGATGTCATTATATTTTTACGAATGATTAACATAGATGTGACAGGGATAAAATTAATGAATATATGTGATATATATGAAATTATATTTCATCAAGGAAATTAATATATCACTAAATTAAATGCACTTTTACTCATTAGGTGAATGATATTGTCTCTCCTATATAAGTACAACCTACTGTCTCCACGAAGCAATGCGATTCATTTTCTATGTTAATAATTCATAAATGATTCTAAAAATGTACTAACTTAGTAAATATTATATCTATATCCTTATTAAAACTATTTATAATATATAATTATACTCTATATACAATACCCTGAACATTGATAACACGAAACTCATGAGAAAACAAGACAAATAAGAAAAAAAACAATGAAAACAATGAAATATTATTTAAAAATGAGTGGTAAAATGTTATAATAAGATTATATATAGTATGATATATTCTATTATGGTTACTTAATCTATTTATAATAAATCTATTTTTACTATAAATTATTTTTTAGAACAAATGAAGGAATTCAAACATAAGGTAAATGTTTCTCATCACATTTTCACTTCTGTGATTCATATGTTATAATTTTCTCATTAGGAAAATAAGTGGATTGTATTTGGACTGACAGTTTGATATTGGGGGGGGGGGTTAATTCCTTACTCAATTACTCATGTCAAGATTAAATATTTTTTTATTCTTCCCTAGAAACCCCCAATGGATCCAAATTCATAATAGGTTATAAACTAGCTTTCCAAAGGCAGGTGGTCTTTTGGGGTATTAGACACAACAATCATTAAAAACATACATTGGTTGAGAGGATGAGACTACAATCTCATCAAACCATTTTCAGGGGAATTTTTTTACAATTCTATTACCCTCTTATAGATTTATGATATGTTAGTGAAATCTTTCTCATGCTCCAATACGGGGCTGGTTACCCCTATGTCAATATCTTGATTAATAACATGTATTGATTGGAATGAATTTGTATATATCACGGGTTCTCAATCAATATATTATTTATTTATGATGGTTTTTTGTGACCATGTTTGAGAAATATAGATTTTATTGTCATCTAGTGGAGTGGTTGGTGCCTTGGATATGGGGTAGAACCACTATGAGGCATCCTACGCATCCTGTGGAAACTATAATCAAATTTCAAATTGTTCATTCTATATATTTTAAGGGTGTGTGATTGGACCCATCCATTCAGTTTAACATCATGTTGTAAGGATATAAATATGGATCTCGAACTTCGATGATTCATCCTACATAAACTATTTTATGTAGGAATCATAATCTATGTAGTTCTTATCATGGGAGCCTATGACATGAAAGATGTGGCAACAAAGAACGTGGGAGGGAATTATTCATATAAGGATAACTTGTATTTCTTCCTTGAGAGTATGCCCATTTAGTCATTTATGATATGTTTTTTAGATATACATCCCATGGTAACCCTACATTGGGGGAATTCTCATCATGATATTGGTATAATAATTTCTAGCTACAAAGCCCATGTGATTCTTACTCGGTGTGAGAAATAAGAGATAGAAAAATATCATTCACATTTTATGAGAGGATATTTGTATGGGGATTACACATTAATGTTTCCCTTTGAGGGTATGATTTATTTTCCCATAGAGGATGTGGTATGAATATTGGGCCTTAGTAAGGCATCCTACATATCCTATTTTATAATAGGAATCAGAGTCATTATGGTTTTGTTCACCCCAAACCCGAGGATGAGTTTGAGGTTCTCAAGGGTATGATCAAGACTAATAATTAAAATGTTGTTTGTGTACAAGACCAATTCTCCTCCACTGATGGGTGATTAATATGGCATACTTATTGGGTAATTTAGTCCCCTAAGTTAGAAATACCTGGGATATGAGGGTAATTACACCAAGTGTATTACCATTGGATCATGGTCCTTAGGAAGACATCCTGCATATCCTGGATATATTAGGAATCAGTGTTCTCATAGTCCAATCATCCCTTATCCCACCGATGGGATAAGGTGTATGATTACACTCAGATACATTTTTTATCCTTGAGGTCTTAGTTATTCTAGTGTCTTATACCAGGAAGGATGCCCTATTGGATCTCAAAACTCAGAGAGGTGTCCTATATATCCTATTTGGACAGGAATTAGTGTTCCCATAGATCATTTGGATGGGGCTTACATACCGAGGTTTACCTTTAACATAATAATTATTTATATTTTGATATAAAAAAGAGATATTAAGATGACCAAGAATGGTCTATTGGATATTCTTGAAATAACCTAAAGGGCCCTCTCAAGAGCATGATACCGATAAGGTAGCATGTGTGCATAACCCTACCCATTAAGTACACTTACCTTATAAAGAGGGAATGTGGAGGAAGATTATTTTCTAAGGTCCTCATGGTATGGGTCTAGGTGTATCCATTGGACGATTTGGACATGTATTAGTGGATTTTACTAACATATCTTGGTGGTCTGCGGGACATGTGTTGATTGATTTTTTTACATGTTTGGGTGGTGGCTAGATTCTTTTACATTGTTTCCCTTCTGCAACTTTCTCTCTATCCATGCTCTCTCTTCTCCCCTCCCTTACTTGTGCCTTTTTTTGAATGGTATAAGGGGTATTTATAGGGTGATGTCAACATAGGTTGATGATGCTTTTCACGGTTGGTATGCTACGTGTATCAAATGAGGTGACAAAGACTTCACTATATCAACATCATGTGACCCCAAGATGGATTCATTTTACCTTCATTCCTTCATGTGATGGCTTTATAGAGTTTTTGTGATTGGTATATCATGATGGATTTCAGGACAAACACTACAGATCTTGATAAATATGAGATAATTTAGATAACATCTAGGTAGAAGGAGGTAGGGTATCACTATCATAGACATTATGCGACAATCACAATGATTGTATTCGCTTTATAGTATGATCAAAATATGTTCATGCGATCAAATAATTAATGGGTTAAATTTATTGCAGGATGGAACTGGTGTTTGTTGTTTGATCTCATGTCAGGATCAGTTCATTACATAAATAAATAACTAATTTTCATGTCTTACTTAGGTTTGATTCGAACATCATATTGATTCTATTATGTTTGTTGGTTATTAGAAGCTTGGATAGAAAGAGCATTGTTGGGAGGAAGACAATGAAAAGTGTTTTTGTGATGTGTGGGATTGGTTAAAATTTTCATGTTGCAAGAAAATCTATTTTTAACATGTGACTCATGAGATTTAATGGATGGATAAGATTGAATAATCAAGTGGTCATGTGGTTGGGATTCAATCATGTGAAACATATTGTGAAAATACCATACCACATAGAAACCTAACATCACCTTCCCTCTAGTTTGTTAGCAAATTTATCACTTTTTTTGGTTGATCCAAAAATGTAGTTCGAAAAATATACCACCTTTACACACAACTACCTGAACTTCATCTCAATAGGATCTTGATCCACACTATACAAACCTTTAGGCTCACTCTCCCCATGGACTATACATGGTCCACCCACAGTTTATGGGTTTTATTCCTTCTTCTATTCACTGCCTGGCCTATGATGCCTCCCACCGGGCGTGATAAACATTATTCCCACATGGGGTTGTGGTTGAGCCCTGCTCTGGATGGCTGGTGGATTGAACCTAATGTTTTGGATATGGGTGGAAATATCTCAATATATTAATATAGAACATAGTGTATTCAAATATATCTAATCCAATCCCATTATTCAAGGATTCCATCTTTTCATACTTGGTGCAAAGAATATCAATACACATCTTATGTATTTATAGCCAAAGTGCATATCACACCCAATTATGGGTGTGGAAAAATTTCCCCCCCTAGAATGAGATTCATTTGGAATGAAAGGAATATAATTCTAAGGTAAATGTAGATCACATTTTCACATATCTGAATATCTAAAAATATTTGATACTGAGTATCCTGATAAGATTTTCCTTGAGCATATAAACTAAATAATTTGTGGTTCTATCCATATGAGATTTCTGAACATGAGTTCATATACAAATATGAGATAGTAAGTTAATTTTACTTTGGGAAAGGATACCTTAAATTTATAATGTGTATAAATTAAAAAATAGAATTGGGATTGGGTGAAAATTAACTCATGGATGGATCAAGATTAATTTACTTGGACATCACTATGTATCCCATGAGAGTGGGAATCAAGAAATTTTTTGTTCTAAAATAAACCACAGTGTAGATAAATCTAATGAATAGATAAATATTTATAGATAAAGAAATCACTGATTAATGTACTTGTGTAGATCTATCTCATACATAGGAAGGGTAATGTCACTAAATTTTGAAAAAATCCCAGGTAGAGATTCATGTTTAAGTGGAGATGTTTCTTGGATCTTCCATGATACCCATCCTTCATGTATAATACCAAATAGATCCAGTATCATGGAATATAATGCCTAACTTACAATAGGTTTCTATTTGAGAAATGTTTACAAATTCCCACTGACATGAAATGATTCATTGATTCACCAACCCTGGTTGTCTTGAGATTGTCTGATTTAAAAGAATAATTTGGTAATGGTATCCTTACAAAAGATAAAAGGATATATCTTCTACCTATGTTGGGGGAATTAGGGAGAATAGCTTAATTTTTTCTAATGCCAATTGGTGGACCCCAAATTATTTTTATCTCCCTATTTATTTTTCCATAACTTCTTTCTAATCTTCATATGGAGGAGGGATTAGCGGGAATAGACTTGGATTTCTCTCAGGATACATTCCTACGGGTTTATGAGAAGAAATGTATTTTATGCCTCTTCTATTTTATAATTTCACAATATTTATTAGATCAGAAAATTTTCATATCCAGCAAGAATATACTTGATTCATTCATAGGATTTTCTTATCAGGTTTTCAACCTGGCAAGCATTTGTCCTTTTTAGTAGGTTGTTTTTAAATATTTTATTATATAACATCACTTTTCTATTTTTTAGAGTCTTTTTTCTTATAAATTCATTGTACTTTATTTTAGGGTCTTCTAGATCAGACCATTAATGTGTATTAGTTTATGTTCTTCTATCTTGGACCTTTGATGCACGATAGTTTAATGTCTTATAGCTTGGACCATGAAATTTTATGCATTGTGAAGTCTTCCTTCCAAGGCTTGATTGATGAATATGAAATGGGAAAGAAATTAAATGGATTAATTAATACACACAATGTTTTTGGGTTCCTCCATGTTTTTCTCAGGGCTCAAGAGGATTAGAGTTCCCTTCTTGCAAGGAGGAGATACCTATGGTTGGCAGGTCAAGGTCCTTATGCATTTCCATAATGGATAAACCAGGGAGTCTCTACTCATTTCCAAGGGTCATAGAAGATTTATATGGGAAATATGGGTGGATGGATAAAATATAGGGAATTTGGAGTCCACCTATATAGGTTTAATTTGTGTTGTATAAATCATTTTCCTAGAACATAAATATATGAATAATAGAGTGGGACATTCATGCCAAGGACAACCTAAGAAACCATAGGGTTTTGAATTATTCCATCATGTCATTGGGGGTGATGAGGATTGGTGTTCCTTTCCTATAAGGAGAATATACCTCTAATTGTTAGGTTAAATCCCTTATCCATGTGTACGTAGGGATTATATGTACGGCCAAGAAAAGTGGATCCTCACTCTTTTCCGAGTGCCATGGATGATTTGAGAATTATAAAATGGCTGACTAATGAAGTTGGGTACAGAAGAAACGCTATGAATATAGGGATCTAGCACCCTAGGGAAATTCAACTCTTAATTGTAAATATCAGGCCCTACATCCTGTGGTTTCAAATCACAAGGTGTGGGCCATTGAAGGTTTGAAAATGATGTGTCACATCCCTACTTTGAGAAAGGGTACAAAAAACTATGAAATGACTTTGAGGATACTGAATACACTCAGATATTCTGGTACAAGGATTTTAAATCATAGTCAAAAGTTCTCAAGTCATGAGAAATTTATGGAAAAATCATGTCGAGTATGACCTAGAACACCATCAGGTGTTGGGTTCTTCTACGACGACATCAGGTTCACAAGAATTAGAAATCTCTTTATATTGGAGAAAGATATCTCTGGTTAGTGGCTATAATCACTTATGAATCAATAGAAAGGCCATGAAGAGGGATCTATTTTATTTTCCGAGGGATATGAAAGGTTTTTTGTGACCCAAAGTTCTCAAATCATGTTGTTTTATTTATGGAGAATGTAATATCTAAGAAGGGTTTGAGCACTGTAAATGGCGTGTCACCACTTAGTGAATATATTCTCACTATGATGAGATTTAAAAAATAATTACTCTCACTTTTTCCTAAACAAGGGTGTTTAGTGAGCATGGATTGTATTTTAATAGGTATACAGAGTAATCCCTATAAGTATTATGTCTTATTTATTTGTGCCCTAATTTTTTATTAATATTTAGAGTTGAAGAGTTTATCAAGAGAATACTTGAATTTTTCTCATACAACCTATTTTGGGGTTTCAACTTGACATGTTTGGTGTCTCTTTATTACAATATTTTAAGGTCATGTGATTTGGACAATTATGGGATAGTTGTTATGGATTTGAAAATTTTACCCAAGTGTAGGCTCTTTGAGGCCATGCAACACATAGACCTGACATGAAGGATATGTTACAGAAGAACCTAGTCATGATAACCAAGGTCAAGAGAACACAAACATCCTTCTGAATGGGATGCCAAAATATTTTAAATCACAACTCATGGTTATCTGGTCATAAGTAATAATGTGGTAAAATCATACCGGGGATGCTCTAGAGCACCCTCAGGTGTTGAGCTCTTCCATGGTGGAATTAAGATCACAAGGATTAGAATGTCTTCCTAATAGCGAAATTCTATCTCTGATTGGTGGGTAACATCCATTATGCATCAATAAAGTGGTCAATAATATAGATCTCTTTTCCTTTCCAAGTGTCATGAAAGGTTATCAGAAACTTGAGGTACTCAAGCCATATTGTGTGATAAATGAATTGAGGTGTTTTAAATATTGTGGAATTACCCCATACTCTAATTAGGAACATTAAGGCTCTTATAGTCCTTTAATGAAGAATGATAATCGGTGGTGACCTACACATTTTAATAGAACATAATGGGGTAGTACTTTCTTCGCTGATATTTAACATCATGTTTTTCTTACAGTTAAAAATCATGAAGTATAGACATATTTGTTGTGAAGATTTAAAGTCATGTGACTAGGATGTTTTACTTATAGTTTAATGTCGTGTAGTGAGAATTTTGGAACCAAATTAAAAAATTGTGCATCATATATTAAATAAAAAATAAGGCCCCATGTATATCTGACCCATATGTGGGTAAAATGTTCATGTATGGTTCAACACCTTTGTAGTTGTGGTGAATTTTTTATCAGTTGTTACAGATGGACCTAGTATTTGATATCCATGTATCACTACATATCTGGTAATGATAGGAATCAAGTAACATATAGTTTTTTAATGGGAAGCACTGTATGTTGGTCTGGACCATATGTATAAATGGGCATTAAATTCATTGATTATTGTATCCAGACCTAAGATTTGATATTCTAGGATTTACTATATATCTTGTGATGATAGGAATCATTCCACACATTGTTAATTATGAAGGATATTACTATGCAAGTATGACCAATACGCAAGGAGGGATAATTATCTACTTATTGTTTTTGTGACTTGGCCTAGGTTTGAAGATATAGGTGTCACTATGTTTTCTGCGATGATAGGAATGAAGAAATTTGTATTTATTGAGGAAAAAAGGTGTGGTAGTAGACCAATCAGCAACCAAAATGGTCCTCTTTGGTGAGGTTTATAGGAATATGAAATTTCATTTCATACAAGGTATATCAGCCGTTTAGTTTAACATCATGCGGGGATGACTCATTTGTATAAAATTTAATGTTTTACATTTAGTACCATGATAACCTTGTCATGAATTGATACGCCTTAACTATATGGGGAGAGCCCTTAACAGAATTCCTAAGCTCATTTGAGCTATAATCAGCGTGATAAATAAGGAATGGAGAGGGTTTCAATCACTATATAGAGGTGATTAAAGATATGATAGGGGAATTTTGCATCATGTTGTGCCTAAACCAAGATATAGGACCGATGCATTCCAATATATATCATAAAAAAGAGAATAAAGACATAATTATTTATAGAAAATAGGGCAGTTTAATGTTGTTTGGAAATGACCATAGTCGCGTAGTTTAAGATCTTATAGAGTGGACATGGGTTACCCAATGTGAAAGGGAAGTAACCCATTGGATCCATGATGTAAAGACATATATCATGCATTATAACATTATATTGTAAGGAAATCTTCTGTGTAGCTTATTTTCATGTGGTTAGTATTTGAGATGCTCAGCAATTTGATGGCTTGCTGCTATGACTTTGGTATCCTGATATGAATAAAGATAAACCATTTGGGGATTAGTTCATTTTAACATCATTTGGCAAGGTTGTGCTACCTATAGTTTATCTTCACATAGTCAGGATCGACACTGTGTAGTTTAACGTCATGTGGTAAGGATGATCTCGGCATATTTTAATTACATGTGGTTAAGATGAACTCCGTACATTTTAATTTCATGTTGTTAGGACATGATCCGTACAATTTAAAAAAATATAGTTAGGAAATTTTATGGAACTCCCTTTTGAACATTTTGGGATCTCATTATTGGAAGTGTAAATGGGTCTGGGCATGTTTGGAAGGTTTCTTCTAGTCAACAATCTCTATATATCCATGTTAGATGCTTCTTTATTAGAGTTGTATACCTTTACCTAGTCAGAGCACAGAGGTTGCCTCTATGAGTTCCCTTCTAGCCATAGTGAAGTGCTGCAGATAGTTGATTGGGGTACAATATATTATTAACCATGATATTATAATCATATATCAATATGATGTTTCCTGATATTTTTTAGAGCCTCTCTATAAGAAGGTGTCTGGGAAAGGGTATACTTTTCTTGTTTTTGGGATATATCACTATGGGGGATGTTTACTATGATGGATGTTAGGAGTAAAGTTCTTATGATCCATGTCTACTCTACCATCAGGAGCAATATCATGGTATTGATAAAATTCTATTTCGGATAAAGAGTTGATAGACCCTTTGGATGTTGAAAATGTTTTTCGAACAACCGTATGGAAACTGGGCATTGAGATGTTTATGGGTATGCGCCTCACTTTGAATCATGGATCGAATATTCAGTGCTACCCTTTGAGGTTGAACAATGATATAAGTCTTCTCTAAGATGGCTACCAGAAGATATTAATATACATTTGGTGCTATAGGAATATAATGCTTCTATTGAGAAGATTTTAGATAATTTCAATGAGCTTCTTCGATAAGGATATGTGTCTGTCCTAAGGCATGTGACACTCTCACATGGGGGGCCTCTGGAAATAAGAGAAATATCTCGGGCCTTTTGAATATGTTTCTAGTCTGTTTTGAAATGAGTATGATCCCTTCCTAAGGCATGTTTCACTCTCACATGGTGAGCCTCGACCTGAATGGGGATATGATAATGATCCTGGGCCTTAGAAGTATGCCACTAGTATTATTTTTGTTACGGATATGATCATGTCCTATGTAATGTTCAACTATCACTTGGTGAGCCCCAGTTGGAATGGGGATATGAGTCTACTCCTTATGTTGTGTCCTTTACCAGAATATGTCGAAAATCCACCTAGATAAGAGCAAGGATACACACTTTCTCTAGAGTAACAATTTTTTCATATTGATTAGATTGTTCTGATCCTTTGGATTCTAGGATAGAAATATATGCCTATCCCTGTATATTTACTTGAATATATCAATGTATCTCCTCTATTTCAATCACAAAGAACTGAAACATCAATAGGGTATGAATAAGAATATATGCATGTATGCTCTTAGATTCCATGATATGTTGGTTAATGTATTTGATTAAAGTTTGGATATATTCCCACTCTTTTCTTCCTTATGCCATCATAATATTCCAATGTACTTTATGAATGGTGTTGTGGATTTATACATTCCCCATGTATGCTTTCAGAATATGATAGTAGACCTTGTTTGAAGTAGTAGGGGTATGAACCTTCTTTATTTGTTCTCTATCTTTTTACATTTGACAAGGAGGAATTGATGATCAAAACTGAATGTTTTGGGAGGTGACTTAGTATAGAACTATCTTAATAAAAATCTAAGGGGAATTGGTAATTTTATGATATATTTTGGATAATATTTTACTGTATTTGTGGTGCTCATTGAAACTAAAATTTCTACCTGATGATGATGATGTCTCTCAGAGATTTAGATGCCACACAGTTTATCATCCTCTGGCCTGGATGTGTCCTTGTAGTTTATTGTCATGAAGTAAGGACATTAATATTAGTGGATGGTCCAAGATATAGGTTCTAGAATCCATATGTTTCTCATTAGGATGAGAAACAATCCATATGTAGTTTTAGTAACCCATGAAGATTAATATCATTTGGTGAGGACATCAGCCATGCAGTTTAAAATCTTGTGGTAAGGACATGAATATAGGTGGTTGGGCTAAAATATTTGTTTTGGAAACCCTAAATATCTTATTATGATGAGAATAAAGAGGTTCCTAGTTCTATACACCCATGAAATTTAATTTCATACATTAAAGACATCATAAATGCAGTTTACATATTTCCATAAGGATGATCGCCATGCAGTTTAACATCTTGTGGTAACAATGTGTTTCATATAGATTAATTTCTTTTTGTAAGGATGATGAAGATGTAGTTTAACATCTTTTTGATTGGGCGATTTCCATGTCGTTAAATATTTTGTAGTAAGGATGATGGTCTTGTAGTTTAAAATCTTGTGGTAAGGATGATGACCATGTAGTTTAATGTCTTGGGGTAAGGACGATGGTCATGTAATTTAATGTCTTTTTTTAAAGAATGATAGACATGAAGTTTAACATATTAAAATAAGTATTATGTCCATGAATTTTAAAATATTGTGGTAAGGATGAGGTCTATGTAGTTTAATGTATTTTCTTAAGGACGATGGACATGCAGTTTAACATCTTGCAGTAAGTATGATGGCCATGTAGTTTAACAGCTTGTAGTAAGGACTGGGGACATAAAGATTATTGTATTGGGGTAAGAATGATGGCCATGCAGTTTAACATCTTGCAGTAAGGATGATGTCCGTGTAGTTTAACGCCTTATAATAAGGAATATGGTTATGTATTTTAACATCCTGCAAAAAGGACGATGGTGACAACCTATCAAGAGGCTAGCTATTCTAATAGATCTTGGATAACTATTATGTATATTTCATGAGTTTTGGGATCCTTAAACTCTATAAATCCTTCAATTAACTATATCTCCAACAAATCATTTTAGAAAAATCTTCTCTATATTATGTTCTAAATCTGTCTATGGTAGGGGAAATAGTTTTAATGGCATGTCAACCCTACCTCATTCATCTTCCATATTTTTGGGAGTTCCATCAATCCATCTAACATGGTGTAGTAAAAATACATAGAGACATTCTTTTTTTATGAATGGATAGGTTTTGTTTAGTATTTCATTGAAATATGGTTGTTTATCCTTAGGATTCATGTGGCTCATGATCTACTTCAGAACTACAAGATATTATTCATAGTGATTAAATGGCTAGAGAAGGGATATATGATTTAGTGTTTCCAATATCCTAATCTCCTTCTACAATTAATGACAATATTTAAATTAAATGTAACCATCAATTGTGTTCTGGAGACATTGATGGCATGAGAAATGGTTTTCATGCCCTTCCATCATTTCCTTACATGGATTTAACCTCACTAGGAGCTATATCAAACCATTTTCCATTACATTGTTGAAATAACTTGGAACATGTATTGATTGGATGGAATATAGTTTTCATTATCTATCATCAAGAGATGAACTAGAAAGCTACTTCTCCCACATGTTATCTATAACTCCATTAATGTGGGTGCATGTATAAGTCTAGATCCCAGTGTAAGGGGTCCTGAAATTTATTGGTCTGGGGGAAGGTGATGATGCATTGGGGGTCTTGGATGACGTAAACAATTCCCATTGGTTGAAGGATCCTTACTCTCTAGGTGGTCTTTTGGAAAAATATGAGGTCAGATGGTATCTAGAATATCCTCATTGTGGAGGTTGTAAATATTGAAATTTCCCCAGCCCAATGGAATAGGGAACATCATTGTAAGGAAAGATTCCATAGGTTGGTATTAGTACATGATCTCGAGGTACAGATCTTAGGATTATTCCCACAATCATTTCCCATATAACCCTATTCTATCGTTGGAGTTGGGTGATCCATTATTTTATAAATATTACTTTATCATATTTAATGGGCTAGGTAGTAGGAACCATGAAAACACCCATTCGTCTATTGATGGTATGGTGAGTGTATGATGATGGTAGTTCCAATTTGGAACCCAAATATTGAATATACTATTTCCACTACCGTCTAATGTACCGAAATAGCTAGTTGCTCCATTGGTAGATTCCTAAAAGATACTGCAAAGCCTCTCTTTCACTATTCCTATAGCTGAAAGTAGGCTAACCTACTGTGACATAGATGGCTCATTGAGGATTTTATTATACTCTTTAAAATTGTGATCATCTGGATTTGATAATGCATCTTCATATAAAATTGACATCATATTCACTAAGGCATAAGCGTATGGGCACCCATCCTCAATGAAGTATCTCATTTGGTGGGTTGGTGCCCAATATACCATTTGTAGGGTTAGTTCCCACTTTACCATTTGAGGGGTCAGTGTCTGTGGTAAAATTTTAGGGTTTTATGCTCACTATACCATGTGAGGGGTCAGTTCCCCTAATAAAATTTAATTGGCTGGTGCTCACTGTACTGTATAAGGGGGCAGTTCCCATTTTACCATTTTTGGTGTCGGTTCCCATGACACCATTTGGGGGGCTACATTCCCATGGTTCTATTTGGGGGGGGGGGGGGGGGGTCAGTTCCCATGTTGAAGATGATCCCAGTGAAGAATATGATGAAAATTCCCTCATCCCTATAAGATAGGGTGCTTTCTAGGATACCACTGTCACCATGAATAACTGTGTTGAAGCCTGAATCTTCGGGACAGTGATGATTTGAGAATGATTCTAGGACACTATCAGGATAAAATGGTGGGACAAAGACAAATTGGCAGAAGAAGGGATATAAAAATGCCCATAATCTTCCTTTTTTGGATGCCCTTAGAAGGATATCTTGCTAGATTCACCAACCAGAAATGTAGTTGTTGGAACCACATCCTTTATAGATCCTTGTTTAATAATGGTCATATGTTGATGATGATGAACATAGTAGATGGGATCCTTTAATGGAAGCTCAGGAGTTTTTGAGTTGACCTAATGATTTTCTTCATCAACCTCTATGAGGTAGGGAATGTATCTATTATTGGGCTCTTGGGATAACATCCCCGAGTAGTTTAATGTGGAAATAAGGGCCACTTCCCCTCATGTGACCTGTCATGGGAAAGATAGCTAGTAGGAATTCATTCGTAAAAATATTTCATGGTCTAATTATAGAGTCAAGATATAGAAATTTATGTGGTAATCTTAGGAAAATACATTAACCAACTAGTACCGGAAGTGGTGTGTTGGTGAAAACATACGTCAAGGCCTCAGGGCCAAAGTATCTTTTGCAGAGATTTCAAATACCATTGGAACGTTCAATGATGTAATTTATATTGAGTGGGATATGGAAAGACCTATAGAAGGAAAACAAACCTTATTAGTGCAACATCATATATAACTGTGCATGTTCAATCAATAACTTTCATAGTTTAAAGGATAAAGAGGAAATCCATTATTTTTATGTATGGTTTAGCGTAGTTAAAAAAATGTACTTGATTCACCATTTTATTGTGCAATGTTCATAGAATAAACGAGATTGATAGTAACTAGACAATATATCCTCTTCACTAATGAAATGGATGAATGAATTAAACAATTTCACATTGGGTTCAATATTTCGTTTTGTTGGGAAAAGACATGGATGTTATTTGGATCAGCTATTTGATGGGGGGCCAATGCCTTCCTCAATCACATGCATCAGGGTTTAATATTTTTTTTATTGCTCCCAAGAAAATCCAAATGGTTACCACATCCATATTTTTCTACTTAACTTCTATCTAAAGGTTTGTGGTCCTTTGGCGTTTCAGACCCAATGATGCTTAAGAACTCACATTGGATGAGAGGTTGGGAGGTCAGGCTCATCAAAACCTTTTGGGGGGAATTGTTTCCTAACCTAAGACTCCCATATATATATATATATATATGTTATTTTCATGAAATACTTCCCATTCTCTAATATGGGTATGGTAACCCCTTTTTCATTATATCGATTAAGAACATGTATTGATCTGAATGACTTTGATCATGTCATGGGTTTTCTAAATCTATCTTATTTACTTAGGACGCTTTGGTTTGTGAAGATGTTAAGTCACTCTTGAAATTATTTTCATTTAGGGGAGAAGTTGCTGTCTTAGAGATGGGATTAAAAATCTCTGAGCTGTGCTACACATCCAATGAAAACTATAATCAAAACCCACTTAATTCATTTGACATAGTTTGAGGTCATGTCACTAGAACCATCCATGAAGTTTAATGTCATGAAATCATTATGTGAACATCATACTCAGACCACTGTGTGTCTTCTTACATATCCTATTTTAAGACAGAATTAGATTCTACATAGTTCTTATCCTGGTAACTTTTGTCATGAAATATGTGACAACAGAGGCCTTGGGAAAGACTTATGCATATACATATACCCTAGATTTCTTCATTGGGAGTATGGAAATTTGATAAGAGACAACATGTGATTATATATACATCCCAATGGTTACCCAAAACTATGGGAATTATCATAATGTTTTTGGTAAAATAATTTCTACTCTCTAATACCATGTGAGTCATACTCAGGGTGAGAAACAAGATATAGAAAAAGATCAGACAAATTTCATGAGAAGATATTTGTATAGGGCTTTCACATTAAAGTTTATCTTTGAGGGGTATGATTTTTCATATTCTGGAGGATGTTGTGTGGAGCTCAATACATAGTAAGGAATCCTACATATTTTGTTTTATAATAGGAATCATATTCATCATAGTTCATTTCACCCCTATCACTTTAATGGGTTTGTGGTGCTCAATGGAATTATCATGACTGGAACTTAGAATAATGCCTGTTTATGAGCCCAATTCTCATCCATTGATTGGTGAGGAAGTATTTTAGACTCATGGGGGGAATTTACTCCCCTATGTAATAAATACATGGGACATGAATGGACTTAAACTGAAGTGGATACTCGTTGGAGCTCGAGCCTTAGGAATGGGTCCTACATATCCCAAATATGGCTGGAATAAGAGTTCTCATAGTTCATTCATCTATTAACCAGTTAATGAGATAAAGTGGATGATCAAGCTCAACGAAATTATTGTTATACCAAAGTTTTTAGAAATTATAGAGGCTTATACCGAGATGGATTCCATATTGAATTTTTGGCCTCAAAGAGCCATTCTGCATATCCTGTAAGGTTATAAATCAGGTTTCCAATAGTTCATTTGGTTAGGGATTACACACTATGGTTTCCCTATTTAATATTCATTCATTACTAATGATAGATTAATGATAGATAATGATGACCATGAAAGGTCTATTAGGTATGATTGGCATGACATAAAGGGCCCTATTGAGGGCATGATACAAATAGTGTCACATGAGTGTATAAATATACTCCATTAAGGACCCTAAGATTATTAATAGGGAATGAATAGGAAGATTATTGGTTGAGGTCATCATGAAATGGGACTGGAGGTATATTCTAGATGAAGTGGATGTGTCTTAGGGGATTTTCTTGACATATATTGGTGTTCTGTTAGACATGTGTTTATTATTTTCGAGATATGTTTGGGAAATTAGTTTGACATGGAAGACACATCCAAAGGTGTGTGCCAAATAATTTTATTTCTCTTGAAAATATTCACATAATGAAAGAGTACATGTACAAGATGATTTTCATAACATAAGAAGTCATGACTGGGGTCTTCCACATGACAAAACTGTCTTTTCAATATACTATCTCATGGTTGACCTGACATGTCTTCGGACTATCGTATGTAAATTATGGAATGTCAGGGGAAATCGCATGATCCTAATGACATGTCAATAATATGTCATGATAATGAAATTATTTCTCTAGAGCTTGTATTTTTACAAGGAATACATGTTATGGGGCTATCACCTAATCAACTTGGCATGTCCTTAGGCTATCACCTGACAATGATGGCATGTTAATTACCTATCATGATATCAACCAAAATTGTCTAAGGATTGTCTTGTGATGAAAGAGAAATATTCCATTCTTTCAAAATACATCACGAGATCAATGGTGAATCTTGAGATTAAATGATATCAAATTCATCATGTGGTGGGGTCTCATTAACATGTCTAAGATCACTTTCATGATAATGGTAGAACACCCGTGGATTGTGGAAACCTTTCCAAAGGTATTATGCCTGATCTTTAATGGGTGATGATTCAAGAATGAGTGTTTATGTTGGGGGAATACACCATAGGGATTTCATGGTGAGAAGAGGTCCTATCCCTAGATTCGTACACATTTCAAAAGGCACTCTCGTGATGAACCATTATTCATGAGATTTTCATGAACTCAGAAGGGACTTACGAGGGAGTCTAAAAAATGCACAAAGAATTACTAATGACACCAAAAGCACAGATGATGATTCATTGCTAATGGGATGCATGTTTGAGGGTATTTAAAAGGGTTTACACTTGATCTAAAATAACTTTCATAGATATAAGTTTCCACATGATTCTTAAAATCATGGGATCCCCATGAACATTATACAGTCTTACGATTGGCCTTGTTTATTTGCCACAGGATTGAAAAGGGGGAATCACAAGATCAAGTACTGGTAATCGAAATATCAATTAGAGGGAATCATGAGGTCATGCATGGGGAATCATGATACCATGGATATCCTTCAGGCATGTGGTGCGTACAAATAGGTCGTGAATATATAATTGAGACACATGATCAAGGGCATGGATTTAATGCCATATGATCACTAGTGCATCGGGCTATAAAGAGACTGAGGATTTGTGTAATCCGATATTCAAGATTACATGGGGGATTTTCATCATCAACAATTTTATACCCATGATATCTCATTGGAACACTTCACATTACATAGACATTTTTATGAGGTATAACTCATCATATAGTCACATTATTCTATTGGAATCATAGTATGTAATCCCACTACAATTCAAAACCACATGTTAAGGAGGGAGGATCATGATATAGGGATATATGACTATAGACAGTCATGAAAAAATGGGGACACATTTTCATAGGGTTCACACGTTATTGTCATTTGTTTATTTTTTATATGACTGCATGATATTAATGTGATCATGCAATGGATTCTTGCAATCACCTAAGCGAGTTCCCCTGTCAGCGGATTATTTTCAACCATTTCCCTTATCTTAATTTTTCTCTAACAATGCACACTCTTCCCCTCCCTCACATGTGTGGTTTTTGAAGTGTATCAGGGGACTTTATAGGTGGTGGTCAACCGAGGCTGATTTTACTTTTCACGGTTGGTGTGTTGCATGTATTGGATGAGGTGGTCGAGACTTCACTAAATCGACCACACAATCCTCAATATGGATCCATGGAATATTCATTACATAATATGAAATCTATCTCACAATAACATGATCATTATCTCATGATGGAATTCCAGACAACCACTTAAGATCATGATAAATCAGATTTAATTCAGATAAAAAATCAGGTAGAAGGCAGAAGGATCTCACAGTCACAAACTTCATGAGATGATCCCATTGATTGTCTTGATTTGATCATGTGATCAAAATATATTCACACTATCAATTAACACATGTGTATAAGTTCTTTCAGTATTCCACTGGTGATTGCGGTTAGATCTCACAATGACATCATTTCTTCAAAGACATACAAAAAACATTTGACTAAATTTCATCATATCGATCTGACCTTCATCTTGATTCTATTGTAGTAGATTTTTATTGAAAGATCCTATGTGAATAGCACCATCTGAAGGAAGAAGATGACATTTGTTTCTACTCGGCATGACGGGTTTGAATTTACACAGCACATGATGATTCATTTTCAACTTTCACTGCACAATATTTAATGAACAACTAAGATTGGTCAATCGAGTGACTAGGATTCAACTATGTGAATAGTACAATGAAAATCCCATGACACATAGAAATCCCACTTTTAATTCCCTCTAGTATATAAGTAGAGTTGCGACCAATGTTCAATCGAGCCAAAAATGGGGTTCGGCCCCCATACAACCAACACACACAGCTATACGGGCTACAGATCTACGAGCTCTTGGACCATGCTACACACACAATCGAGATGAAACACCATGGGACCTATACATGTACCCACCCACAATTTGTGGTAACTATTACCTCTAATGTCCATTGGTTGGCCCAGGCTATCTCCCTCTAGGATTTGTTGACTTTATCCCACAAGGGCCTTTGGACAATCCCTAGTCGTGCAAAATAGTAGATTAGCCTTATTTTTTGTCTAAGGGTAGGAATATATACATATATTAATAAGGGAAAAATTATATTACCTTATATCTAAGATGAAGCCAATTCTTCTTGGGTTAAATATTTTTGTACTTGTGGGGAAAAATATCAACTGAATTCTGAAATATTTAATTGCAAAGTTCCTGTCTCACACAATTATGGGTATCAATAATATTTACCATTTATTTCCTTTGTGTGGTGTATTTAATGACCCATTGATATAATTAATTCTAAGTGTTTTTATTCTTTCATAGATTACAATTGTCCAGCTACTCTAAAAAAAGTATGAACATCTGTATTAAAAAATTTATTTGTAGTTGAAGCATTATCCAATGGAAAATTGTTATTGTCCCAAGGAGAAAATATTGTTAACAAATTGACTTTGGAGGTTTAATAATTAAAAAATCACCCCAATTTCAAACATTATTTACAATAAACTTATGTAGAGACATAATAATGGGAAATCTAAAGGTCTTAACTTTTTCGAAAAAAGATTTATTAGTAAACATGAAGTTGGAAATATCAATTATATGGAATCCACTATTTAGCCCACCGTTAAGAATTCATATTCCTCTATTATGGATAAATATAATTGGAATGTCATCACTCATTATTATATTAAATTTTTTAAGGATAATTGGTTAGAATCCCCTACCCTTGGTGATATTTCATCCCATGATATGTCTTTTGATACAAATATTTTGATTAAAAATGGATTGAATTTCATAATGACAACCTTTCTTCTGAGATCAAATGAATAGTCTTAAACTATAATTTTATTAGTTGATATGAAATTCTTATATGGTAGAATATTGTTAGATAGTTGTTATATTCAAAATATTTTTATCAAAAAACCATTCTGGAATATAATAATAATTGGATAAAGAATCTTAAAAAATTTAGATTTTTCCATCCTATTATACTCTTGCATGGAAATTTTTTGATTCAAATCCACATACTGAATTTTTATTATAATCGGTTGGAATTATAATTTTTTAAAAGTGTGTTATGTGTAATAAGAGCTAGGATTACATTGGTCATCTCTTTTTAAGATGTGTTACAACATATTTTTTTATACTGCTATGGTTGATCTATTCCACGTTTGGTTACCTTAAATTTATTTTATTTATGATTACTTGGAAGAATGTTTTCAATTATAGATTACATAGAAAATTAAAATATAGATACCTTTGGATTGCATAGATATATTTTACAAAATCTGAAACAGTTGCAACAGGTCCATCCATGAAGAATTTTGATTAATCTTCAATACTCTCTATCACAAATTCTTGTTACTGTAAGAGGGTAGAATTCATTTAAATCTGGATTATGTGAAAACTCTCTACATGATTTTGTTATTCTGAAATGATTTGTAATTATAGGTAATTTTCACCCTCCTTGTGTTACATTAGAGGTTTTATGGGTATTTCCTTTTACTATATAGATTTAATGTAATATTAATGGTACTTTCATAGGGAATCTAGGCCCTGCTGGGTATGGTTCCATCTTTAGAGACCACACATGCAATGCGTTGGTATATCTATATGAACCTTATCACATCACTACTTCTCTAGATTTTGAAATAATTTGAATCATTAATATAGTTGGATTAGAATAGAAGAACAGATAGATCAATCTTTGTCTTGATTTTGACTTTTCCACTATGCTTTAGGCTATCATAAATTGAAATTTTCATTTATTCTAGATGCTTACTAACAGGAGGATAAATTTATTCAAATTTCCTTAATCCATAAACTACATCAATACACATATGTTTCATGAAGAAAATATTGTGGTTGATGGATTGGCTAAAAAGGTCGATAGGCTAGTGAAATGTTTTGAAATAATTATGTTCTTTCTAACATCTTTTCCTTTTGGGAATAATTATTATAGTATAAATTACCATTATAGATTCTTGTAGATCTTTTAGTTTAATATAATTAAATTTCTTTTTTGGATTGGTCCACTTTCACAAATAATTTCCTCTTTGATATTTTATATCTTGAATCTATTTTCCCTGATGGTATTTTAAATTTCATTTCATATAATTTCTTTATGATTCAGATATTTCCAAAGAGGTAACAATTTATTTTACAATATCACCATTATTCATGTTTTTTTGGGTAAGTATCCCTTGGGGGAACTGTTCAATATTTTTGTATTAAAATAAAAATAATTTTGTAACATATTGTTATTCGTGACAATTTTCAGAAAATAATATAGTTTTCTTCTCTTTGTTAATTAAAATGATTTATAAAATGATTTTAAAAGAATAAAACATTATTTATCTATTTAGTCAGAAACCCCTTTTCATTAAAATGGGTGTTTTTTATTTATTTTTTATAATTTTTTTTTAAACATTTTATAATATTTTATTAATGAAATTTTTACCCATTTTTAGTTTTTTTTAAATGTTTGGAAAGGAATATTCATGCCATTTTAAAAATAATTATCCTTTTGATTTTACCAAAAATGTGAAAGGAATTGTTGTTTTAACATGTATGACATACACGTAATTTTACACTATTATTAAAAATCAATGTTTTAAATAGTATTTGAAAAAAAAATTCAACGGTTATTTTCAAATAAAATTATTTTTGAAATATTTTGGGAACATTTTAATAGGTGACTTTTAATGAGAAAAAGTATTATTCCGAAAAATGTTTTAATGAACTTTTTATGGTATTTCTCTTCATCAATTTCATAGACCCTTTATTATAATTATGATCCGATGTGGATATATTTTAATAAAATAATCTTAATTCTTTATATGGATGGTTTATAGTACGTTAGATTGAGGATGTAAAATTTTATTTCCATTCAAAAGTTTAATATTGATGGTTTATGATTTTTTATTGATTGGGGTAAGTATTAAAATTTCATGTGTTAGATTTTATATACGAATGTATATGTTATTTTTCATTCAATCCTTTTATAAAAATAACTCTTTATACATAGTAAGTGATGAGTGGGGACCTATATTACCCCTCGATGCATTAGTAGGTCCCATGAGAAAAAATAAATTGGGTGTTGGCTGAGGTCTTACGAATTTATAATCATGTATTGTAATACAACCTTGACTATATTAGATGTATTGAAATAGGGCCTTTAAGGTATGATTTAGACATCCAAAAATATTCATTAAATTATTATGAATTCAATTATTGATATTCCATGTGATTATTTGATTATTTATAATATCAATTGTTAAATTTGAAGGGTTATTTGGTTATTTATATGGAATTATTTGATCATCAATTATTCTTACCATATTATAATCAATTTATCGATTAAATGAAATATACTTTAGTTATTTCCCTTTATATACTGATTATTAATTATTTATTCATATTTTCATTATAAGTTTACCCTTACTGAGCATATGATCTCACCCATTTCTTATGATTTATTTTCCCCCAGATACGAGGAAATGTTTTATGGTTGATCTGATGGAATAACATAAAGAGAATAATAGCATGCTCAGAGAAAATACTTTTTATATTTTATTTTCTAAAACTTAATTTGAATTTATGTACATATCTTTTTTACCAATACAACTACTCTATTAGGTACTTCAGGATGAGTTTCCCTGTATGTCATTCTAATGTAATAATGTAGAAACCAGCTACATGATACTGGGGTCAGGGTGGCTAAATTTACCCCTACTATACCCCATTAGTAATATATTTTCCTATTTCAATAAATCACTTGAAATAATGATAAAATGACACCTAAAATTATCCATTTATAGTTAAATTTTGAATTCTATTGATGATTCCATTGATGTAATCCCAAATGTTGGTGGTTTTGTTTCTATAACTCTCCTCCATTGCATTCCAATGTCGATTTATCATTTGGAATCAACAACATATAATCATATAATCCTTGATTATCCATTTCGATTTCTTATAATCATTGTTCAAACATTCATTGATCCAGCTCATATGCTACACGAAAGTGATCATATTTCACATTAATTAATTTTATCATTACATTAAAATAGTAAAAATAATAATAAAGATATTGTATACCAAGACTCATTATACCCTTCTTAATAGGTTCATCAGGGTTTTTTTTACATTATTAGAAATGTTCCTGATGTAGTACCAATGATGTACTTTTAGAGGTTTCCATATAATAGCATCTATATTGATTGCCACATTAATTTCATAGTGATTACTAGATATCAAGTAGACACCATGAATTCTAGTGAAATAGCTACATATAAATGCTAAATACAAACTCTATGATTCTTAATTTTCCATATCCACAATGGAAAATGAAATTGGAAGAGTTAAACTATTTCCATCCTATGTTTCCTAAAACAAAAATACACCCATTAAGTTTTTCATATAGAAATGTCCCATCAAATATTTTAGATTTTTTTCAAAAAAGAAAGGCAACAATACAAGGAAGGAATTTCTAGAACAACCCAATAAATTTTACTTTAGATAAATCAATTCAGTTTTCTTGAGACACATTTTAATTATTATAAAAATGGATGAAATCTTAATATTTGTGTCATAGTTTAGATAGAAATTGTTGAAACATTTGATACAAGTCATATCAGTCACCATAGAGCTTGAAAAATTCTTTCTGTTTCACCATCCATTCACCCGTAATGGAAATATTATAACAAATTTTTTATCCTCTCTTCATTAGGGATTTGAGATCATTTAGGAAGGTCTTGATCTTATCAACAATAATATATAACACAAATTCAACATCCAATGATGTAGGATCTTGTGTTGGGTTTGGCCAAATGTAAGTATGAGATGCCTTAATATTATAAATTCTCTAACCTCCAAATGAAATATCATAAATAACCAACATGTAGAATCTATAATCATCGTCATTTTTTATAGCATATAATTTATTTTATTCAACTTGAATCCAGAACTAAATATATACAATGTCTTTTAATATGAAATATTTTCAGTATGATTTTTGATGGAATCATTTATTGGAAAATATCTTCCAATGTGTAATATTTTGTATAGTTCACCATTTCTATCTTCTACAACACTAGGAAAATCAGTTTATGGAGTGATAAAATTATAGTTTAATTTAGGAAAATGTTCTATTTCTTCTGACCAATGTGTGAGGAGGGGTGGTTAAATTATTGTGTATTGTGCCTGCTGTACAACTACTGATTCTTTGAAAACATTCTCTCTCAATTATGTACCTTACTACTTCTCATCATTTTTTTTCTTAATTTATTCCATCATTAGAGAATTATAAATCATATAAATGATCATGATTTGTATCTTTCTCATCAGTTTGGATCTCTTATTATTCATTAGAGGGAATAGATGCATTTTTTTGGGATTGACCTTCTTTAATGACTAGTGTATAGCTATGTCATCATACAATTGGATGTTGTCTCTGTGCACTAGATACCTCAACTTATTACACCATCATGAATTCATTTTACGATTGGGAAAATAATTTTTTTCCTGGACCTAGGCCCCATTAGCATCCAATAGATAAGCATGATGCCATAAAATAACATGGAATTGTAAATGTATTCAAATAATATACTGGATCTCTTGATTAGATAGAAAACATAAATAATGAAAAATTATTTCCTAAATTTATCTTAGGGATACAAAATTATATTTCCTAAATTTATTTGGTTGTTATGTACTATAAGAACCTCCTGGATCTATTTTAACAACCTCAACATAGAAATAGATAGTGGAAAAAAGGATTGCCTAAGTGAAAATTATTTTTTATATAGATTCTAATAGAGTAAATAATATTTATAATGAGTTATGATAATGTAGCATTGAGCATACAATATTTTCATATCTAAAATTTTATAACGGATTCTTATAACCTCAAATATGACACAAATGATTCATAGTAAAATTTAAAATCTTTGTAATTGTATGTTAATTAGTTCATAAAAACAATGAGTATCATTTAAATTATATCCCATTGGATTGTCAAACCATTTGTGTAGAAAACCCCATTATCATCCACCAATTCCTAATTTATTCTAGATCAATATAGTGTTTTTTGGGTTGTTACCCCTAGGTATATCTGTTCCAGAGTCACATCCATTTATCATATCTATACATGGATTTCATTTCTTATATAACCACAAAATATTCACTTTATCAAAACTCTAAAACATCTTCTTATATTACCAAATATGAAATTAATGATCCGTATTAAAATTTTAAATCTTCATAAAGGTATATTAAATAGTTTATAATGAGAATGTGAATCATATAATATATATCCCTTGAGATTGTCAAACTATGTGTGAAACAAGTCCCATTTTCATACATAAGATCCCAATCCAAATTAGCTTAATTTGATGTTTTCAGGGCCATTACCTCTAGTTACATATGTTATAGATCCAAATATAATTATATCATTCATATATGGTTCTTATATAAAAAGATAATAATTACTTCATAAAAACATTTGTACGCATTATTATATCCTCAAAGAAGAAAATACTGTTTTATAGTAGAATTTTTAATATTCCAAATGGTATGATTTGTAGTTTATAAAGATAAAGAGAATAATCTAAATCATTTCATCTAGAAGTGTCAAAACCAGTATGCAACTATGTATGAATCATTATAATTGCGGGAGTAAAAAATAATGTGTGTAGTTAAGCCTCATTGTCCTACAGTTAGACCTCTTAAATATTATGTTAATTTGATGGTAATAAACATATAATCATTATTTAATCATAAATTAATCCTTAGTTAACCATTACTTAGTTAGTAATTACGAATTCATTAATTAATAGTTATAATGTAATTAGTTTAAAGTTAAATAATAATTTATCATTAATTAATCTCAAGTTAATCATTACCTTATCATAATTTAGGAATTAACTAATTATAAGTTAAGCATTCCTTAATAATTAATTAATGAATCATTAATCCCTCATTAATAATTCATTAATCTTTAATTAATTAACGCTTATTATATAGTTAGATTAAATTTAATTAATAGTTAATCATTAAATAATTATAATTAAATAACTACTTCATCATTAATTATTTCAAATATAATAATTCAATAATAATTGAATAATAATTCCTTAATCATTTATTAATAATTCATTAGTCATTATTTTTCCATTATTTAATATTTCTTTAATATTTATTTAATCATTAGTTAATAATTACATAACCATTCATTAAGGAATAGTTAATCATAAGTTAATTATGCCTTAATCATTTACGAAGAATTAGTTAATCCTAAATTAATTAAAACTTAATCATTCATTAATCACTCATTAATCATTACACAAATAATAGTGATTGAGTAGTTACATTAATGTTAATTATTAGTTAATTACTATTTAATCATTATTTATGTATTTAGTTCATAGTTAATTAACAGTTAATAATTTATTAATAAATCGTAAATCATTACTTCATTATTAATCAATATTATGTCAATAATTACATAAATATTGATTATTCATTATTTAATCATTCTTTCATTATTATTTACCATTCATTAATCCTTCACTCGAAAGTAGATAATGATTACACAATCATTAATTAAACATTAGTTAATACTAAATTAATTATGTCTTAAACATTCATTAGTAACTTGTTAATCAATACATAATTAATAGATATTAACTAGTTAAATTGTATTTAATTATTAGTTAATTTAAAGTTATTTATTATATAATTATTGATTAATCATTATTTAATCAATAATTAATTATTAATTATTCACTAGTTAAAAAATATTCATACCTAAGTTAATTATACCTTACTCATTCATTAATGAACAGTTAGTCATTATATAATTAATAGTTATTATGTTCTTACATTATAGTTAGTAATTGACTAATTAATAGTAATTGAATATATAATTATTATTTAATCATTATTTAATCATTATTTAATCACAATTTAGTCATATGTTATCCATAGGTTATTGATTATCTAATAACTCTTTAATCCTAAGTTATTCCATAGTAATTTTATAGTTAATAAATAATAAATAATTAATTTATATTTAGTTAATCATTAGTTATTAAATAGTTAATTATCTGGGAATCATAATCTCATAATATTTATTCATTAACTAGTTAATATTAATTATTAATTATGTCATTTAAATTTAAAAATATATATGTTATACTAAATAATATTATTATTATAAGTATAAATCCATTAATAAGACTAATTATAATTTATTTAATCAAAATTTCATATTAAATAATAATAAACAGATAAAAAATATTATTTATTAATTATATATTACTAACTAAAACAATATGTAAATAACATATTTAAAACTCACTAATGAAACTGAATAAATAATTAAATTTAAAATAAATTGAAAAAAATACATGAAAATTATTCTTCACAAATTTTGCACTTCAAAAATTCTACAATCCTTTTAGGCCACCAAAAAAACATCACGGAATGGTGGAAAACTGGGAAAATATTAAATAGATACGGAGTTAGATTTAGGTAGAGTTGGTATGAAATGAGTCAGGAAGATGGGGAGGGTTAAGTGGCATTTTATAGGGGTAGGGGTGAATGCGTTTCTTACGAAAAACCTTTCAACATAATTTTGACAAAATGCCTTAACATGCAAAATGTTTTTCTCTATAATTAAAGAGAATGGTGTTTAGAACAATAATTACTTTCACCTCCTTTTCAATGTCATGGATCCATTTTGATTAAAGGAAAAGGTGGCACCCCCATCAACATCTTTCATCTTAAAGTGAAGGTTGTTAATATGGATGTATTCTTTTTATATACATTTTTTTTAAAAATTTATCAATATTTAATATATTTTTTTTAAAACAAATATTTCAAAAATCTATTTAACCAGATATATAAAATTATCAGAAGTAGAATGGTAAAATAGTAGTGTATTTGTAATCTCATAGATGAATCCTGCAAATCTGCAAACTTTAGAGTGGAAAAATTCAAAAAATCCTTCAGGGATAATAATGTAAAGCCTATAGTACAGAATGAGGACACCAAAACAAAATATAGAAACCAAAATGAGAATATCTATGATGGAAAGGATGTGAATGATGATGATGGATATAAAAAACTTCGAGCATTAAACGAGTGGTCAGAGATCTATACTAAGACAAATGGGAACTACTAAATAATTGGATTTATCTAGCACTACCCTTTATTAGGGAAAAAATAGATAAAGGGGGTACTTTTGTCAACTCTAAAAAAAGAGCTGATAAAAATTCCCCTTTATCAGTGCTGAAAAAATACCCCACTTATCAATGCTTTTTTAGCGATGATAAATGTATTCCTTTAATCAGAACTAGAATGATTGTTTCTAGTGCTGATAAAAGCTATATTTCTTATAAAATGTTATATATCCATACAAATCATATATTAGTATATAAATTTATTTTATAAAATATGTTTTATATAATATAAAATATGTAATAACACTTAATAAATAAGATATTTAGCAGAAAATGACTTATATCAAAAATTAAAATCAATATTAATTAAAAATTTGTTAATTATTGTTGGGTATTAATCATTTAGTAGTAATTTGATGATAGAAAAATTATATAAATTGATTAAAAATTTAAAATAAATAGGAAACATTAATACAAACTTAAATGACCATAAATTCTTATCTGGGTTTTAATTTAAGCTTTACCACAAACGTAATTGAAACATGATAAAAGATCTATTCAATGTTCACTTGGGGAACTCTTGTTGTTGTTTTCTGGGGTAAAAAAAGGTTCAAATGGCCAATAGAACTGAGTTTCTTTCAGGCTACCCCCATATTTTAACATTTTATGGGATTTCATCCTTGTTTAATGGAGTATTCTTATCTTTTTAGTAGAGACTCATTTTATTCTAAAGGATTATCATCATATGGATATTACAACTTTAAAATTTTATAATTTTTCATATTTTATATTTATTTATATTTAAATACACAAACATATGTAAAAATTTGTATATATTAACACATAAGTATTTAATTTTATAAATAAATATATTAATATAATAAAATATAATATTTATTTTTATATATATTTACCGTATCTAAATAAAAAATATATCCATTTTATTTAAAATAAAAATTTATCTGTTTTTATATACCTATAAAATGAATGTATATACACTTTTTATATATTATTATAAATATATTTGTGTGTGTGTTTACATATAGATATGTATTTTTCTATATATTCTAATATATGTATATGTATATAAATAAAAATATATAATATTTTTAAATAAATATAAATATGTGTAATTATATTTATAGACACAAACATATATAAATATATATGTATGTATATATGTATTAATTTATAAACACAAACATAAAAAAATATTTTCTATAAGGATTTGAAAATAATTATATAAATATATATATATGGATAAAAATGTAAAGAAATATATATAAATAAATAAATATATAATAAAATACAGAACAAATAATAACAGAGGAGTGGTAAAGGTGCAGATCTCTGAGGGGAGGTCTCAAGTTTGAAACCCAATGAAGGAAGGGGTCCATGGCAATATGAAGTAGGGATCACTATTTGGGGGGGGGGGGTGTATTTGGGCACTGATAAAAGGGGTGAGGGCCTTCATGATCTGATAAAATGGAGGGGATAGTCTATCTTTGATTATGTAATTTGAATAGATTTTTTTTACTTTTATCAATAGTGAAAAAGTCATCTTTTATTAGTGTTTATTTTTAGCACAGATAAATACCCCATTTATCTATTCTTTTTTAGCACTAATAAAAGGGGACATTATTAGTTCTTTTTTAGTGATGATAAAGAGGAAATCGTTTATTGACACTTAAATTATCAATTTTTTTTAGCATTGTTGATTTAATTTTTTAACACTGGTGAAAGCCTGTATTGTAGTAGTGGAGATTGTTAAAAAAGAAAAGAGGTGACCCACCTCAATATACAGAATCGGGAAACAAAAAAATGAAGAAACAACCCAACTAGAGTAGTTGGAGTACCTAACCAATCCATAGATCAAGTGTAGTACGATAATGATGAGACCCTGACTAGGAGCTCTAAGGGATGGGATATCTCTTGGTTGAGAAATCGGATGATGGTGGAAACTGTTGGTAGCTGGACCAAAATTATTTAAATTGATAGTAAGATATAAAAAACACAAAAATAATTTTTTGTGATTTAAAAAATAGTTAAATAGGTATGTAAAATTTTAGTATCTACATGCACTGGCATGTAATATTAATTTATTAACACTATCATAATATATACCAAGAAAATTATCAAAAAACTAAACACATATTATAAATAAAATATTCAATGTCATTAAGAAATCAAATGACAAATATATAAATGTAAATTATATATTGATTTTCTAAAATATATAAACTAAAACGTAAAATAAAATACATGTTCTATGAACCAAAAAATATCAATTTGTTACATGATTTTATATTATGATGATAAAACCTTCCACATCCACCACACCATATCTTTTATGGAACATATTCACCTTTTCAATGATTTCTCTTCTTCAAACTCCTTAGATGTTACTTTAATTCAGAAAGATGTGTGTTCAAAGGCCCTATGGTATCATAGAACTTGAATATTGAAGAGGTAAAACCTTTAAAATAATTTTACAATTAATAAATTTCTTTGTAAACTAATATGATTATCATTAGTGGACTGAATAACAATAAAAATACGAGAATATTTCATTGGTAAAAAGATAAAAACCACATGAAATATCTACAATATTGATTGATTAATATGATTCTACATTGAAAAAATATTGAAAAAATCACAATACTAAATTTTCAAGTTATCATCAATACAAACAGGCATTTTACTTCTCATCATAAGGTATAAAACATTTATTCACATACTATTTCCAATATTTATTCCCAATATTTTCTTCATTAACAAAATAATTAATTTTTTTATTGAATTGAAAATGTATATATTCTTAAAATTATTATTTATGAAATAATATAGTTTAAAAAATTTTATGACATCTCATCAAACCTTTGAACAATAAAATTTGAATTATCTAGTTTTTTAACATTATAATATGTAATTTTGTTTGAAACTTTGTAGCACTACCAATGATCAAATCTAAATTATTTTTCATAAAAATATATTTATCTCATATATTTTCATTCAAATGTTTGAAATAAATAATTATTAAAATTAATATAAAATATATTACAACAAAGGTATGGTTTCAATTATATATTATTATTTTCCTTCAACCACTATGGAACAAAATATTCAACATTTGATAAAAATTATAAATATTCCAATTTCAAAATCAACTATTGTAAGAGTAATAGTAAATAATGCTATAATAAGAAGATAATAATAATATATTTAATAATGTGAATTATTAAACTATAAATGATTTACAAGAATAAAAATATCCCATTATTTTTTTAAAATACATAATTTATTTAAAACAATTTATATATTAAAATAAAATAAACAATTCAATATTAAAATAAATAACTGAATCTACACGAAACTATTAATTTAATATGAAATAAATAATATTTTATTCAATAATAAATAAATATGAAGAAAATAGAATCCTAATGAGGGACCTGAACTATCTAGAACCATTTTGTTTTCAAGGTGTTGGAGGTTTGCATTGAAGGGATGGAGTTGAATGGTACAATACAGGTCGAGTTTTGTGTTTAAATTTCTTGTGGAATGGCGAGTTCTAGTATGACCAAGAGTGTTGTGGCATGAAGGGTAGGCTGATGAGTATAGGTTTATGTAATAAGTCACATTGCATCATGAAATATATATTTTCATCACAAGAATAATTATGGTAGTGTAGAGTCTTTGACAAAGAATTTCAGTGTTATTCTATTTGGTTTAGATTTTTCAGTTATTACGAGATGTATTAGAATATGAGAATAATCCCTTTTGGTTAAGGGATGTTGCATCTTGAAAAGGGTAACTACACAATGGTGGTATGGAATATCAAATTCCTAGATTTTGACCATTTTAGTGTTTTTACACTCTTGTTTTGATGACATCACCATTAAAACTATCTTGGTGTATTGGGTTTGAGGTACAATATAAGAGGCATTCATTGTGAACCTCTGGTGTTTGAGAACAGTAGTGAAAGAACCTTTATTATTCCATGACATTCATTAATTGTATATGCTTTATGGGGTTTTGATTCTGAGGAGAGATAAAGGGTATTGTGAATTATTTTTTAGGTAATTGTTTGACTCGACGCCATTTTAGTGTGACCCCTCACCATTGTACCATAATGGTTTTTTATCATTATAAAAATTTAAATTCATGACCCCTTTTTATTTCTTTCAAACTCATTAACTTACCTTTGAACATTGGGAATCTTTAAAAGTGTTTTGGGGGTTATTTTTTCTTCATTTGTAGTGTCATTTATCTTTATCCTTATGTGACAGAGACCCATTGATCTATGGAATGTTTCTTCCCCCATTTACTTGTTTCCTCTTATTCCTAATTATTCATTCTTCTAGGGGAATCTATGACTATAGTGTTGGTTCTATCTTATTTATTTGAGTGATGATACTTAACATTAATGGTTTTTAATTGTTTATTAAGGGTATTCTTTTTATGTTTTAAGTGGACTAATTATCATTATTTACTTTTTTCTTTCTTAGTGATCATATATTATTTGGTTATGGTTTGTGATTAAGAACATATAAATCTATAAATATGTGTTAATTTTTGATTAATCATTCCTTTACATTCATTGGATTTATTATAATTATTAATTTAAATAAGATACAAAATCTAATTAATGAAATTTAAGGGGAAAGAACTATTTAGATAATTATTACATGATTCCATACCATTGATTATTTTTTGAAGACACCTTTTATTTGTTTACTATGGAGACCCTATCTGCAACAATTATCTAGTTTGAATCACCTCCTATAAATAATTAATTACTTAAATATGGTAATAGAATGGTGATTTAGAAATCTATAATTTTTATGCTAATGTTTATACATGAAATATGAAACTAACACATTAAAATTATCAATAAGATATTGTTCAATGTGATTTATTTCTATGGTTTCCAATGTTTCATATTTTAGGTGGTTCTTTTTCTACTGTGGTTAGAGAGGTATATATTGGTTGAGATGATGAGGTTGTTATGCTATTATAGAAGATAATAGTGAGTTTTTTGTGTGATTATTGATGCGGTGGCAAGGATGATTTCCTAGAAATGGAATAACTATAGATATTATGATATAAATGGCAAGGTATTGGTGGTTGTTGGCATGAGATATTGTGGTGGTTGATGTGGTATTGTGTTCTGGTTGATTTGTCTTGCATCATAGTTTCCTAGTAACATGGATTGGCACCTAAATAAGTAAAACAATGAGTAATCAAATAAAATTGGGATGATTTATGAACAAAAATTGGTAATAAATGGTTAAGTAATTAATTAATATGGAAGGGTAGGTTAAAAAACATTTCATGGATACAATTAGTTGGAATAAGGAATATTGAATTGATTATGTGTGATAAGTGGTAAAATTAATGGTTTGATGTTGTTTATGATAAGATAAATGCATCGTGTCTCATCATGGTAATTACAGAATATAACAATTATGTGATTAGATGAGTTGATTTTTCATATATTGTGTGGAAATACAATGTTACTGACTGTAGCTATTTAAAAATTATGTTTGAAAACATATTCTACATGCTACACCCAATGTCAAAAAACCAAATCACATTAGAAGAACATTACTTATAAAGTAATAATAAACACTAACATGGTAATGAATTAAATTATTTTACCTTTAGATGATAAATAATGAATATGAGTTGATATTGATTAAATTTATTTTCAATCAAAGTCATTTTATTTATTTATTTTATTTTAAAAACTAAATTTAAAAATTCTTGAATGAAAAATTGATAAAACAATTTTTTTGAACTCCATATATCAAAATTAACATAGTATAAATATTTTATGTATTGATGAAAATAATTATTTCTAATAATAAAATATGTTTTTCATTGAAATTTATAATTTTTTTTATCATTATATAAGTCCATATTAGAAATTCAAATAACATTTTATGTAATATTATATGTATTTTAGGAATAAATATATTTATTTTAATATATTCTTTGTGCTAAAAAATATTTTATCCCATATTTTTAGAATAAAAATAAAATGTTACTTAAATAAAAACTAATTTTAGTATTTTCTTTGTATCAATTATTTTCAAGGATAGAATTAGATTTGTATCTCAATGAAAGCCTCATACAATTTTTTATTATAATGAAATTTATTTCATGATAATGGGTAATTTTAATAAATATGTGTAATATTAAAATATTAATCTTAAGAAACCTGCTAAAAAACTATTTTATGCATTTTATGTGGAAATATTATAAATAAAATTTGAATACCGTATAAATTTTACATGAAAAATTATTTCAAAATTTGAAATAATAAGGTTAACATTATGTAGTAAACTTAATTTTAATTTTTGTCATTAAAATTAAATACTAATGCTAAAAAATAGTTTCCTCGGTAAAAAGTAAAATTTTATAGTATTTTACCAAAGGAAAAGTCCAAAACATATTAAAAACCTGTTTTAAAAAATGTTTATGAGGTTAGTTTCAATCCAAACCCACTTTCCCCTCCATGTTTTCCATTTCATTCCATTGACTATTGAGTAGTAAAATTTAAATTATTGACAATATAAGTGATAATTCCAAAACCCCCCTTATATTTGGTTATAAAAATCCAACACATACACCCCTTAAAGACTCACCATCCCTTAGAATTTATGTTATAAAATATATAAAATTTATCTCCCAAAAACCCAATCCCACTTCTAAAGGCCTCTAGTCACTGTTAGTAAATATAAGGCCTTCAGTTAAATAGATAATTCCTAACTAAAATTCATGTTCTTAATGTGAGTATCCACATATTTTTAGTGCTTCCTTCTTAATTTTTAAAATTCTAAAAATATAAATCCTTATTAATATAACCATGTATGAATAATTAGAAAAAAATTAATTATATAAATTAAAAAATAATTATTCATTCCATTATAATTACTATGAAAAAACAATACATCAATGATGCATTGGTGATAACTACCCTCTCCATGACGCGATATTGTTTTTTTCATCATTTAATTTCAAGGATGGTATTAAGGATGAATTTTATGAGTAAATATATTTTCTATTTCAAAAATAAAATAATGACATTATAATTTTTCATGTACCCTAACTCTATCCATTCATCGAGTAATAAAATTATTAATCATGTGTTTGGCAGACTATTGCCTCTATGAAATAAATTTTCTTTTTCATCACCACCTATCATGGGTGGTTTTAAAAATAGATTTACTGAGGATATATGATAAAATAAAATAAAAATATTATAAATATTTCATATTTTTATTATCTAAAGACAATTCCTTACTCAGGAAAACATTATAAAATGTTACCATTTGGGTCGATTTAACTACCTTTGTAAATGATGTTATAACAATAATATAATAAATATTAATGAGATTTAAAATAAGGTTAAATCCCATAATAAGAATATATTCAGGATGGTTTTAATATTAGATATTTTTTTGTTAATATTTATAACATTTTTTAATATATCACCTTTTGGTCTTTAAACACATCAAAAACAAGTTCATCTCAATTTCCATTTTCACAAATCATATTCAGGTTTCTTACATAATGGAAATAAGCCTTAAGGAATAATTGAAAATAATGATTATTATATCATGAATGATCTAATAATTAAGATCATGAAACGAATTAGTCATAATCAATATTGTCTTCATGATGCTTATACAGAACAATCAACCAAATGTTCTAACACCCTCAAACGAGAATAAACTATAACTAGTAAATAAATTTGTAATATATGATTATAAAATAATAATAAAATGGTATTGTATTTATATTAATGTTTTGAGATAATTTATTAAGTTATTTTCATTATAAATGAGGTTAAATAATTTTGATGGAAATCAATGTTAATGGTAAGGGACTTGATAACTCAAATTTATTTCTTTGAGTTATAACCTTTATTCTCAATTTTCATTCCCATATATTAACTATAATTTAAAATTTTAATGATATTATCTATTTATTTATAGGGAAAATTGATTTTGATCTAAATCTATTTCCATGATAGGTTTTATTTTTTATTTAATATTTAAATAACAAAGGATAATTTTTGATAAGGGACACATAACTATGGGTTTTATAATGATGAATATAAAATGTTTTCGAAAAAACATTCTCTTAATTTTTTAATCATATTAATATTATCTATCTCTAATGTAGTTATATTTAATGTTTCAATCTATATTTTACTAATATAATATGATTAATATGGGTAATAGATATTTCAATATAAAAAAATTTATTTCAGCATGTTATTTCATAACATTTGGATTCATTTTGAAACATATTTTTTCCCATGGTTTCTTTAAAAAGGTTTAATGATTTCCATTTGTATATTTGGGAATCCTGTTATTTATCCATGGTTACATTAAGATATGTTTACGATTTATTTTAAGTGTAATGGATAGATAATGACTTTCGAGGTCCTACATATCCATCAAATGAATTGGTTTAATATTTTATCCCATGAGATAGCTAGGCATGTAAATAATGATTTTGTTGACAATCGAGAAAGAATGTTGAGTTTTCTCACATTTTTAGGCGTGGACATATGATTTTATTCACATAGAAATCGTAATAATGGGTCTTGTCACAAAAATTTTATGATTATTATGATTGTAACATATTTCCATGTTGTTTATAGAGTTATTCTAAATGTTGATGATTCAATTCATTTTCATGAAACACCATTATTTCCTAATTACCCCTTATTTTTAATGTATTCCATAATTTTTTCATGATTACATGTTATAATATTATTAATATTTGTTTTATCTAGGTAATATATTATATAATTACTTAATGATATTTTTATTATCATATATTTCTCTAATATGTTTTAGGATTACCATTTAAGGTCTTCTGAACTTTTATTTTGATATGTATGCCTTTATCATGTTATTATTTATGTTATGATAAGTTTTTACCTTATTGATTATCTAATATCTCCCCTTTATTAGTATTACATTTTCTAGTTTATGATAATTGTTGTATTATGTGAGATTCTAGGAAATGTGACTATAAGAGCATGATTATGAATAAATTATTGCTAGTGTAGTAAATAAGTTGTTTATGTTGAAAATATCTAAGACACCAATCCTTCAGATCCATGGATTGTGTTATTATTTATGTGATGTATTATATATGACATGATATTATTTTACAATTTTTTTTATTTTTATATTAGTTATACTTAGTTGGCATTAGAGTAGCATTTAGTTATTTTTGGATACTAGTTTAGAAAACTTCATAGAAAACCATAGGCACAAGTCTAATGGATGATTCTAAAGTATAGGATAACATATAGATGGTTTGGGGAAGTACATATTGTGTGGTTATTATATAAATTACATACCTTTATGGATAATACATGTGAATCTTGGATCTATCAAAGATGTACCTAGGGGTAATAATCATGATGAGGTTGTTTTGGGTATTAACTCACCCATCACCTAGTACATGATAAAAAGGCATAACTATATATCTATTTGGAAATTACTAGGGGAAATGATTTGGTTATATAGTACTCTCTTAACAAATCATTGTCCGGAATTTTAATATATTTAGGCTATAGAACCTAATATATTTTTTTCATGGATAACCAATACTAAACCTGAGAGATTTATAAGATAGTGAATTTATATCAATTATGAATTATTTTATATAAGATCATTGTTTTCCCTCAGTCCATTTACTATCTTATGTCCATATAAATTATTTTATATCACAAAATATTGTTAAAAAAGTTTATTCACCACCTCAATCAATGGATATTGATCTTTCTGTGAAAACTCTTGGTGGCATAATGATTACATCTAAGATTTATAAATCTGCTCTGATTGAGATTTATTGGAGGATACTTTCTGTAGATTTAATTCTTCTTACTTTGGTTGTATAAGAATTATTTTGGGTATGGATTGGTTTTCTCTTCATAAATCACATATAAAATTTCAAGACAAGGAGGTCTCATTTCATATACCAAATCATCATACTATCATGTATTAACAAAAGTATGTTTATGAATTCACTAAGGAATAAATTTATCAAATATGGGTTATGATGCCGATCAATGATATAATTTTAACTAAAATAGATATAGGAATTAAATATTAATGACATGACTATTGTCGAGGAATATACTGGTGTATTTCCAAATTAACTACATGGTATTACTATAAAGTCCAAGGTTTTGTTTTCAAATGAACTGATAATTTAATCCAAGACTCTCTCAAATAGTTGGTATACAATAGATCCCATTAAATTAGAGGAGTTAAGTTGGAAACTACAATACAATTTGGGCAAGAGTTTTATACACCATATTGCTTCACCATGGTGTTCACAAGTACTCGATCAAAATAAATGACGGATCGAGGCATTTGTGAATTGATTTTCATGATCTTAATAAAATCACGATCAAGAATAAGTATCCCCTATCCATTATCGATGATTAATTAAATCAACTTAGATGATCTTGATACATTTCAATGATTGACAATTGATTTGGATATCAAGAGTTAAGCATTAAAAGGAAAGATATTTCCCAGAAAAAATGTCATATATGGTGTGGAAACTATGAATTTATAGCGACACCATTTGAACATAATAATTTTCCACTATATTCATGTATCAAATGAATAGAGTTTTTAGATAATACCTAGATCAATTTGTGGTTGTATTTATAAAGGATATTATTATATTTTCAAGGATCAAGTAAGATTATAATGTCACGACCCGTCCTCGGGGCCCGTGCCGTGACTACCCCAAGCCCGCCTTCCATAGGCCAGGGGCTGGCGACTAGCACCAAGGCGTAAAATCCCAGTAAACAGGGAAGGCATTGCCTTTATAAGTAACAACCACACAGAGTCAGCAAACGGAAGGTAAAGTGCAGAAAAGTAAAGGGGCCGGAAATACAAGCCCAACTGTAAAGTACAACTGAAAAGTAAAGTACAGCAACTGAAGAAAAGACGGCGGCCTCGTGTCGTCCACTGGAAATCCCACCTGAAGGGTGGGTACAGATAGACTCCAGGCTCCTCGGGTCCCACGTCCGCTCCGAGCACGTCCCGCCCAGTGGTCCACCTCCAGGTACCGTCCTGCTCCACGCCCCAACCGTGATCAGCGCTGTCCGTCGTCTGCAACCAACACAACAAGGTGCGGGCATAGCCCGTGCAGGGGTGAGTACAAGCTACTCAGTAAGGACCCCGAGACCCCCGAAGGTCTCTCGAAATCCACAAAGGATATAGCACAAAAGAAAGATGCAATCACGAAGTAACATCTGACTCGACTTAGGTATATGCCCATACATATACCTAAGTCCCCAATTCTAGCTCTGCTCACGAGCTCAAGAACAACTCAATCCACAAAGGAAAGCAAGACTCAAATCCACAAGGAGAGTAAACAGTAAAATCCACATAGGATAGTTCAACACAATCCACAAAGGAGAGTAACATAAGATTCAGCTCAACCAGGTATACTTTTTCAGATGACGTCAAGACGATCACTGATCCGTCTAAGTCGTCGGACCCACAAAGGATCGATAGGTACTAACCCCCGCAGAAGACCCACACAGGATCGGGCTCACACAGAACCTGTAGGCAGTGGCTCACACAGAACCGGTAGTAAGGACCCACGTAGGATCGGGCTCACACAGAACCTGTAGGCACTGATCCACATGGGATCGCTGAGTGCAGTAGTCGACGCAGTCCACTGAGGATCTCTGCACAGTCGTCGCCGCAGTCCACGAAGGATCTCTGCTCTGCCGTCGTCGCAGTCCACGGAGGATCTCTGCTCTGCCGTCGTCGCAGTCCACGAAGGATCTCTGCTCTGCCGTCGAAGTCACAGCCAGCGCTAGGGTTCCCGCACAATGCGAGCTCGTTTAGGAGGGTCCGCTCCACGAGCCGAGAGGCTGATACATCAACTGACACGTAGTCCGAAGTTGATGTATCCAAAAGTTCCGTATCGACAACAGGATCTCAACGCGACAGACGGCGCGTCAAACGGACGCCCGGTCTGAGAGTTATTGGCATTTTCGTCCCAGGGGCCCGGTTGGTTTTTAGGGCAAAACCAACCCGACCGTACTCCGCCTGTATCCGATCCTCGGGCGGAGTATGCCAAAAGTTCCGTCTCACTTAGAGGAAACTACCACAGCTGACGGTACGTCGTTCGGACGTCCGTAGCTCAAGTTATGAGCGTTTCCGCTCCGAGGGCCCGGTTGGTTTCGTGTACGAACCAACCCGGACGAACCCAAAGTCTTCTGAAACCTTGAGTATAATATACCGAAACGACCGTCTCGATCCAAGGATCGCGTAGCCGCTGACGGTTCGTCAATCGGAGGTCCCAGGCCCAAGATATGGGCAAAAGACCGAAGAGGGCCCGAAACGGGGGTTCTGGGCCCGGGGCGACCCGGCCCGAACCCCCCCCTGGGGTCGGCCGAACCGGGTCGGCCCGAACCGGGTCGGCCCGAACCGGCTCGTCCGGGTCCGGTCCGGCCTGGGCGCGGCCCGGCCGACCGGACCGGCCGGCTCGGCTTCGGCCGAGCGGCCGAAGATTGCCGCGGGCTTGACCCGCGGCTGGAGAGAATCGCGGCCCCGCGGGGGGCCGCCTGTCACGCGGACGCGGCCGGGCCGCCGCGGCTTCAGCCGCGGCGGAAGTTCTCCACGGCGGCGCGCCGGGCGCCGCCGCCTCCGGTCGCCGGCGCCGCCGCGCCGGCGACCCGCGCCGCCGCCGCCTTCCGCGGGCCGCCGGAGATGCTCCGGTGGCCCGATTCCTTTCCCGTCTGCGCCGTTACTCCTCCCGGGACGCGTCCCTCACTGCGGAATCAACAGATCGCCCCTGCCGCGCGGTTCGTCGTCGTCCGCCATATCCGCACAACAAAAGAGATCGGCGGAGGGTTGTCGGGTCTTGTTCGTTAGACCCGCACCCTCCGCGTTAGTCATAAAATCATCGGGAGGAAAAAGGATTAACCAAATCAACAATTTTAAATAAATTAAAATTGTTTCGATCGGGTTCTTTATTTGAAAAGAATAAACACGGGAAAAGAAATAAAATATTCCAATCAACCCTTACTTTGTCGTCGTCGTCGGACGAGAGGTCGTCGCGGAATTGCTCGTCGCGGAAGAAGGGGGATCGTCGCGTCGTCGCGGTATCCGGCGTCGCGTCGCCAATCTCCGGATCAAGAACAAACAGATTTAATTAATTAAATCCGTTGTTATTGAAATTAAGAAGGGAGAATTTAGAAGTTTCGATTCTCACCTTTAACCGCCGATCGCAGGTTCGCCGCGGAAGAAGAGGCACCGAAGAAGAAGAAGGTCGCGGAAAAGCTGTTGACGTCGCGGATCGTGCGTCGTCGGATTCCGGTTCCGGCGTTCTTCGCGTTCTTCGCGTTCTTCGCGTTCTTCGCGTTCTTCGCGGAGAGGGTGGAGGCTCAGAGGAATTGCACAACGATAGCAATCCTCCAAAATAGACAAGTTTGTCTATTTTATTATTTTGCCAACAAACGTAAAACGCATAAGTAACGACCCAATTAATTCACGAAGAAACAGTCCATTTAATTCACGAAATAAACCGCCCAATTAAATGGTCTGTTAAGAATTAAAGAAAACGCGTCGGTTGACTTTTCAGTTACTTTGACGGGTTTTCGCGGGTGCGTTACTTAGCGAAAGAAACGGCGGGGCTCGTGCGGGTCCCACCGCACAAATATCCTACCAAGGGGTAGGATATTTCTGGATAGCATCCTATCCAGTTCAACTCAGTTCAAGCCGCCTTTAAGTGACTTTAAGTGGCTTCCAAGCAGTTTAAGTGAAATAAAATAAAGTTGTCGCACAAACTTTATTTTATTTCTGACTTAAAGCCGCAAAATTTAAAAACCACGTCTGAGCAAACGCAACTCCGGAAGAGGCGTTTCTAAGCAAATACCGGCGCTGCGATTTCATCGGTGCCCTCAGAATTTGATTCCGGGCACCGGTTCAAAAGATAGAAAAACCCGCTCGTCCGTTCACTGAACGTACCCGAGCCAAACTTCGGAAATTGATTCCGGGCACACCGGGCCTCGGAATCAGGTGCCGTCTGAAGCTGCGCTCTTGTAAAATTCCAAAGAAAATTAAGAAAAAAATTTCCTTGAAATTTGCGGGTCTTTACATTACTCCCACCTCAGGGCTTTACGTCCCCGTAAAGATACATCAAAACTAGGGGAACAAATGGGGGTACTGAGCACGCATCTGAGCCTCCCGCTCCCAAGTGCTCTCCTGGAGGTTCCCGTGCTGCCATCTGACGCGCACAAGAGGAATCGACCGCCCACGTAGGACCCGCTCCTGTCGATCCTCGATCTCCACTGGGACCTCCGCAAAAGTCGCCCCATCGTCCACGTCCAGCTCCCCAAAGTCGATGATGTGCGTCGGGTCGTGCACGTATCTCCTCAGCTGAGACACGTGGAAGACGTCGTGCACCCGGTGCAACTGAGGTGGTAGAGCCATGCGATAAGCCACCTCTCCTATCCTGCTGAGGACCTGGAAAGGCCCGATGAAGCGTGGAGACAACTTGCCGCCTCGACCAAATCTCCGTAAACCACGTCGAGGTGAGACACGCAAAAAGACGTGGTCGCCATCCTCGAACTCTAGTGGCCTCCGCCTCCTGTCAGCATATGACTTCTGCCGGCTCTGAGCTGTCCTCATCCTCTCCTGGATGATCTGGACCTTCTCTGTCGTGGCTCGGACCATCTCTGGTCCCACGAGTGCTGACTCCCCAGGGTCTGTCCAGCACAACGGTGATCTGCAGGGTCTGCCGTACAACGCCTCGTATGGTGCCATCCCGATGGTGGAGTGGTAGCTGTTGTTGTACGCAAACTCCACCAAGGGTAGGTGGTCCTCCCAGCTGCGACCAAAGTCGAGAACACATGCACGGAGCATGTCCTCGAGTGTCTGTATGGTCCTCTCCGTCTGACCATCCATCTGAGGGTGGAAGGCTGTGCTCAGATGGAGCCGCGTCCCGAACGCCTCCTGCAACCCCTTCCAGAGCCGGGAAGTGAAACGAGCATCTCGATCGGAGACGATAGATGATGGCACACCGTGAAGCCGTACGATCTCCTGGACGTAAAGACGTCCCAAGCTCTCCACTGAGCCCTGCTCTCTGATGGGTAAGAAGTGTGCCGACTTGGTGAGTCGGTCGACGATCACCCAAATGGAGTCGTGACCTCTGGAAGTACGTGGAAGTCCAGTCACGAAGTCCGTAGATATGTTATCCCACTTCCACTCCGGGACCTCCAAGGGCTGTACCAAACATGCTGGTACCTGATGCTCTGCCTTCACCTGCTGGCAGGTGAGGCATCGTGAAACGAACTCTGCCACAACTTTCTTCATGCCCGGCCACCAGTGCTGTCGTCTGAGATCCTGGTACATTTTCGCCACTCCGGGATGTACCGCCAAGGGAGAAGTGTGAAACTCTCTCATCACCTCCTCTCGTAAAGCAACTGGTACGAAGGTACGCCCTCTGAAAAGGATGTCGTGCTCTGCTCCAAGGGAGAAACCATCAGGCGCCTGTCCTGAGGATATCAGTGCACGCCGGGTCTCACAGTCAGCGTCCCCACGCTGAGCCTCTCTGACCCGCTGTAGAAGTGGAGGAGAGACTGTGAGAGACTGAAGAAAGGCTGCTCCGTCTCTATCCACGAAGGATATCTGCAAGGAGGCTAGCTGCTCCATCGCCTCCTCAAGCAGCTGAATGCCCGTCCTCCTGCTGAGGGCATCGGCTACCACGTTCCCCTTCCCAGGAGTATAGACTATCTCAAAGTCATAGTCCTGGAGGAACTCAAGCCATCTCCGCTGTCTCAGGTTCAGGTCCTTCTGAGAGAAGATATACCTGAGACTCTGGTGGTCAGAAAAGACTGTGAAGCGCTCGCCCATCAGATAGTGCCGCCAAGTCTTCAGAGCGAAGACCACTGCTGCTAACTCCAGGTCATGAGTGGCGTAGTTCTGCTCATGCGGCCTCAACTGACGTGATCCGTAGGCGATCACGGCCCGCTCCTGCATCAGGACGCACCCGAGTCCAGTCCCTGATGCGTCGCAGTAAACTACGTATCCAACTCCCTCCTCAGGCAACCTCAAGATAGGTGCGCTGGTCAATCTCTGTCTCAGCTCCTGGAAGCTCTGCTGACATCTGTCTGACCACACGAAGGGTTTCCCCTTCTTCGTCAAGGCTGAGAGTGGTGCCGCAACTCTGGAGAAGTCTGGCACGAATCTCCGATAGTATCCCGCTAGGCCCAAGAAGCTCCGCACCTCTGTCACGCTCCTGGGTGGCTCCCAAGCTAGCACTGCCTCGATCTTCGCGGGATCCACTACAACTCCCGCCTCAGAGATGACGTGCCCCAAGAAATGGACCTCACGCAACCAGAACTGGCATTTTGAGAGCTTGCCATAAAGCTGGTGCTCTCGGAGTGTGTCTAGCACAACTCGCAGGTGGTATGCGTGCTCCTCCTCAGTCGTCGAGTATACCAAAATGTCGTCAATGAAGACCACGACAAATCGGTCAAGGTATGGCTGGAAGATCCTGTTCATGAGGCTCATGAACACTGCTGGAGCATTGGTTACGCCGAACGGCATAACCAAGAACTCATAATGGCCATACCGACACCTGAAGGCCGTCTTCTGCACGTCCTCGTCTCGAACTCTGAGCTGATGATAGCCTGACCGGAGGTCTATCTTCGAGAACCACCGCGCTCCCTTGAGCTGATCGAAGAGGTCATCAATCCGTGGCAGCGGATACTTGTTCCTCACTGTCACCTGGTTCAGGCGACGATAGTCGACACACAGTCGCAAGCTCCCGTCCGCCTTCTTGGCGAACAAAATCGGGGAAGCCCAGGGTGAAACACTGGGTCGGATAAACCCCTTGCTCTGCAAGTCCTCCAACTGTACCCGCAGCTCTCGAAGCTCAGCGGGGGCCATCCGATATGCTGGAGTAGATATCGGGGCTGTCCCGGGGTACAAGTCGATGTAAAAGTCTACCTCTCTACGAGGAGGTAGCCCTGGAACGTCGTCGGGAAAGACGTCCACGTACTGGTCCACCACTGCAGGAAAAGCCGGACTCCGCACGTCCACTGCTGCTAGGATGAGGCTAGCCAACTGATGAGAGATGGGCTGCACTCTCCTCCGCGGAAGTCCATCCTGTGCTGCAAAGGTTCCCTTCTCGCCGGTGAAGGTAAACCTGCTCCCGTCGGTACGAACACATCGCACCTTGCGCCTAAAACAGTCGATCTGGGCATGAACCGTGGATAGCCAATCCATGCCCAAGATGACGTCGTAAGGCCTCGACGCCGCTACAAGGAGATCCCAGCCGAAGCTCTCGCCTCCTAGAGTAAGCTCACACTGCCGGCACCAGTGCGTAATCGTCGAGTCTGCTCCCGTAGGAGTCTCTAGCCGTAAGGATCGAGCCAACGGCTCAGTCGGAATCTCCGAGCTCCGAACAAGGGCAGAGGCTATGAAAGAGTGACTCGCTCCTGTGTCTATAAGTACTGCAGCAAGGGTGGAATAGACACAGATCGTACCTCGAATCATCTCTGGCATGTCGGGGTCGTAGGCCTCCACTGCCTGGAGCTGGGCCTGTCCCTGCCCGCCAGCTCCATGTGGTCGAGGTGGCCCTCCTGGTGGCGGTGGGGGTAGAGCCTGGAAGCGTCGCCCACCACCCGCTGCTCGGCCAGCTCCTCTGCCTCGTCCGCCTCCTCCCTGCGGACCGCCACGGTCGACCCTCTGCCTCTGCCTGGGTGGCCCCTCCACCGTCTGCTGCTCCTCTGATCGGCGAGTCGGGCAGTCACGAGCCATGTGACCCTGCCCGCCGCAAGAGTAGCACAGCCTGCCTCTCGAAAGGCTGGCACTCCGCTGTGTGCCTCGTACTGCTGAGCCGGTGTCCTGAGGCCATCTGCGTGCGGGTCTGGTCTGCCTGGACCCGTGAGTCATCCGTCGGCTACCTGCTGCCGAAGACTCAGCTACCTGCCGCCCTGCGCTAGGTCTCGCCGCTGAAGAAGGCTCTGCCAGGACGCTCTCGATCAGGAGGGCTCGCTCCAGCACTCCCGCCTGGGTCGGAATGCTGAGGGAGATCAGCGACGCCCGAATCTCCTGTCGCAAGCCCTGCTCGATGGTCCGGGCCCGGAAGAAGGGGTCCCGTACCATGTCGGTCGAGTAGCGAGATAGGTCCGTGAACCTCGCCGCGTACTGAGCGACCGTCATGCTGCCCTGGCGCAGCTGGAGAAGCTCCTGGATGCGCACCGCTCGGAGGGTGGCCGGGACGAACTCAGAGCGGAAGAGGCTCTCGAAGTCCGTCCAGAGCAGAGATGCCTCATCGTGAACCTAGAGCATTAGGCTCCACCATCGTCCTGCCGCCGCCTGCAGGAGGCTCGCTGCGAGAATCACCATGAGATCCGCTGGTGTCCTCACTAGTCTGAAGATCCGTACCACCGCCTCTAGCCAGTCCTCGGCGGCCTGGGGGTCCGCCTCACCGCGAAACCTGGGCGGTCGCTGGCTCTGAAACTCATGCAGTGCCCTGAGGCGACGTGCATCGTCAGCGTCTGGTACTGGAAGCATCGGTGGCTCGGCAGGTAAGGCTACCGCCGGTGCCACTGCTGGCAAAGGGCCCTGCACCGAGGCCTCGTCGCTCGGTGGGCTGCCGTCGCGCCCTACACTCGGAACCCTAGCTGGCAGTCGTCGCGGGGCCATCCTGAAAAGGAGAACAAGAGCACCACAATCAGAACAGTATACCTGGTGAGCTGGCACAAGTAATCACAAGGAAAACTTGAGACTTTCATAAAGCAGATCAGTATACCCGGTGAGCTGACACAAGTAATCACAAAGAAAAACTTGAAACATACACGCAATCAATGTTTTCATGCATTAAGTCGGAAATCAGGAGTCAGGGTCCTGGTGTACGGATACGTCGGCCGCCGCACCAACACTGGGCTCCCTGAACTGATAACCACACTCAATACACTAAAAACTATTGCTTCACATAGAAAGAAAGGACGATCAGAGTCTGCGGTAGAACCGACCACCTCTGATACCAATTTGTCACGACCCGTCCTCGGGGCCCGTGCCGTGACTACCCCAAGCCCGCCTTCCATAGGCCAGGGGCTGGCGACTAGCACCAAGGCGTAAAATCCCAGTAAACAGGGAAGGCATTGCCTTTATAAGTAACAACCACACAGAGTCAGCAAGCGGAAGGTAAAGTGCAGAAAAGTAAAGGGGCCGGAAATACAAGCCCAACTGTAAAGTACAACTGAAAAGTAAAGTACAACAACTGAAGAAAAGACGGCGGCCTCGTGTCATCCACTGGCAATCCCACCTGAAGGGTGGGTACAGATAGCCTCCAGGCTCCTCGGGTCCCACGTCCGCTCCGAGCACGTCCCGCCCAGTGGTCCACCTCCAGGTACCGTCCTGCTCCACGCCCCAACCGTGATCAGCGCTGTCCGTCGTCTGCAACCAACACAACAAGGTGCGGGCATAGCCCGTGCAGGGGTGAGTACAAGCTACTCAGTAAGGACCCCGAGACCCCCGAAGGTCTCCCGAAATCCACAAAGGATATAGCACAAAAGAAAGATGCAATCACGAAGTAACATCTGACTCGACTTAGGTATATGCCCATACATATACCTAAGTCCCCAATTCTAGCTCTGCTCACGAGCTCAAGAACAACTCAATCCACAAAGGAAAGCAAGACTCAAATCCACAAGGAGAGTAAACAGTAAAATCCACATAGGATAGTTCAACACAATCCACAAAGGAGAGTAACATAAGATTCAGCTCAACCAGGTATACTTTTTCAGATGACGTCAAGACGATCACTGATCCGTCTAAGTCGTCGGACCCACAAAGGATCGATAGGTACTAACCCCCGCAGAAGACCCACACAGGATCGGGCTCACACAGAACCTGTAGGCAGTGGCTCACACAGAACCGGTAGTAAGGACCCACGTAGGATCGGGCTCACACAGAACCTGTAGGCACTGATCCACATGGGATCGCTGAGTGCAGTAGTCGACGCAGTCCACTGAGGATCTCTGCACAGTCGTCGCCGCAGTCCACGAAGGATCTCTGCTCTGCCGTCGTCGCAGTCCACGGAGGATCTCTGCTCTGCCGTCGTCGCAGTCCACGAAGGATCTCTGCTCTGCCGTCGAAGTCACAGCCAGCGCTAGGGTTCCCGCACAAAGCGAGCTCGTTTAGGAGGGTCCGCTCCACGAGCCGAGAGGCTGATACATCAACTGACACGTAGTCCGAAGTTGATGTATCCAAAAGTTCCGTATCGACAACAGGATCTCAACGCGACAGACGGCGCGTCAAACGGACGCCCGGTCTGAGAGTTATTGGCATTTTCGTCCCAGGGGCCCGGTTGGTTTTTAGGGCAAAACCAACCCGACCGTACTCCGCCTGTATCCGATCCTCGGGCGGAGTATGCCAAAAGTTCCGTCTCACTTAGAGGAAACTACCACAGCTGACGGTACGTCGTTCGGACGTCCGTAGCTCAAGTTATGAGCGTTTCCGCTCCGAGGGCCCGGTTGGTTTCGTGTACGAACCAACCCGGACGAACCCAAAGTCTTCTGAAACCTTGAGTATAATATACCGAAACGACCGTCTCGATCCAAGGATCGCGTAGCCGCTGACGGTTCGTCAATCGGAGGTCCCAGGCCCAAGATATGGGCAAAAGACCGAAGAGGGCCCGAAACGGGGGTTCTGGGCCCGGGGCGACCCGGCCCGAACCCCCCCTGGGGTCGGCCGAACCGGGTCGGCCCGAACCGGGTCGGCCCGACCCGGCCCGAACCGGCTCAGCCGGGTCCGGTCCGGCCTGGGCGCGGCCCGGCCGACCGGACCGGCCGGCTCGGCTTCGGCCGCGCGGCCGAAGATTGCCGCGGGCTTGACCCGCGGCTGGAGAGAATCGCGGCCCCGCGGGGGGCCGCCTGTCACGCGGACGCGGCCGGGCCGCCGCGTCCGTTCCCGGTTCCGCGCGGCCGCGGAACCGGCCGCCGCCGCCGCGGCTTCAGCCGCGGCGGAAGTTCTCCACGGCGGCGCGCCGGGCGCCGCCGCCTCCGGTCGCCGGCGCCGCCGCGCCGGCGACCCGCGCCGCCGCCGCCTTCCGCGGGCCGCCGGAGATGCTCCGGTGGCCCGATTCCTTTCCCGTCTGCGCCGTTACTCCTCCCGGGACGCGTCCTTCACTGCGGAATCAACAGATCGCCCCTGCCGCGCGGTTCGTCATCGTCCGCCATATCCGCACAACAAAAGAGATCGGCGGAGGGTTGTCGGGTCTTGTTTGTTAGACCCGCACCCTCCGCGTTAGTCATAAAATCATCGGGAGGAAAAAGGATTAACCAAATCAACAATTTTAAATAAATTAAAATTGTTTCGATCGGGTTCTTTATTTGAAAAGAATAAACACGGGAAAAGAAATAAAATATTCCAATCAACCCTTACTTTGTCGTCGTCGTCGGACGAGAGGTCGTCGCGGAATTGCTCGTCGCGGAAGAAGGGGGATCGTCGCGTCGTCGCGGTATCCGGCGTCGCGTCACCAATCTCCGGATCAAGAACAAACAGATTTAATTAATTAAATCCGTTGTTATTGAAATTAAGAAGGGAGAATTTAGAAGTTTCGATTCTCACCTTTAACCGCCGATCGCAGGTTCGCCGCGGAAGAAGAGGCACCGAAGAAGAAGAAGGTCGCGGAAAAGCTGTTGACGTCGCGGATCGTGCGTCGTCGGATTCCGGTTCCGGCGTTCTTCGCGTTCTTCGCGTTCTTCGCGTTCTTCGCGTTCTTCGCGGAGAGGGTGGAGGCTCAGAGGAATTGCACAACGATAGCAATCCTCCAAAATAGACAAGTTTGTCTATTTTATTATTTTGCCAACAAACGTAAAACGCATAAGTAACGACCCAATTAATTCACGAAGAAACAGTCCATTTAATTCACGAAATAAACCGCCCAATTAAATGGTCTGTTAAGAATTAAAGAAAACGCGTCGGTTGACTTTTCAGTTACTTTGACGGGTTTTCGCGGGTGCGTTACTTAGCGAAAGAAACGGCGGGGCTCGTGCGGGTCCCACCGCACAAATATCCTACCAAGGGGTAGGATATTTCTGGATAGCATCCTATCCAGTTCAACTCAGTTCAAGCCGCCTTTAAGTGACTTTAAGTGGCTTCCAAGCAGTTTAAGTGAAATAAAATAAAGTTGTCGCACAAACTTTATTTTATTTCTGACTTAAAGCCGCAAAATTTAAAAACCACGTCTGAGCAAACGCAACTCCGGAAGAGGCGTTTCTAAGCAAATACTGGCGCTGCGATTTCATCGGTGCCCTCAGAATTTGATTCCGGGCACCGGTTCAAAAGATAGAAAAACCCGCTCGTCCGTTCACTGAACGTACCCGAGCCAAACTTCGGAAATTGATTCCGGGCACACCGGGCCTCGGAATCAGGTGCCGTCTGAAGCTGCGCTCTTGTAAAATTCCAAAGAAAATTAAGAAAAAAATTTCCTTGAAATTTGCGGGTCTTTACATATAATGATTACTTAATTACAATGTTGAAGAATTTTTGAAAGGATTGATAGTATGAAAAATTCAGAGAATGTGAATTATGGATAAAAAATATATATCATTCTTGGGTTATGTCATCACAAGAAAGGATATATCAGTGAATCTATTAAAGACTAATGTTATTGATAATGGTCCCATAAAAATCACTATAACTATGATTTTTAGTTTTCATGGGTTAATAGGATATTATCTTTACATTGTGGGAAATTTATCATGGCTATCAAATACAATAACCAAGATAACATGAAAGGGAGTAATGTGACATTAGATAGAAGAAATTGAAGAAATATTCTTGGAACAAAATAATATTTTGGTCACTCCTCATTTACATACATTACCCTATAGTGGGAAATGGTTTATAATATATATTGATGCTTTAAATAAGGGTTTAAGATTCATCTTCATGAATAATGATTAGGTAATAACTTATGCTTCTCACAAATTAACAACTAATGATAAATATTATCCAATTAACAATTTAGAGATGGAATTAGTGATATTTATATTAAATATATTGAGACATTATCTCTATAAATGAAATATGATATATATTCTGATAAAAAGAGCATGAAATATATATTCACACAAAATGAAATGAATATATTCAAAAGGTGATTGTGGAAATTAATAAAATATTAAAACTTATCAATACATTACCACCCAGGGAAGAAAAATTAGGACGATAATGCCCTATACAAGAAAGACCATGATAATTTATCCATGATATGGATTTAAGAAGTACCAATATGAATGGATTTGAATATTATGAATTATGAAGTCATAATAGGAGGAGATAAATATTATATATCCCAAATGACCTCTCATACTTAAGATTAGGTAATGGTCCAATGAGCCAAAAAAAGATGATGTAGAAATATAAAAGATGTAGTAAATATTTTGGAGTTCAACATTGATAAATACAGATCTATATGTTTTGTAACCAAGATATGTGTCCCATAAGATTAGTCATCGAGGAAGGAAATAATATATAATTCAAATAGATCATCTTTTTCGATACATTAAAGAAGTATGAATATGAAAATATATATAAAGTAAAACTTTAATTGGGATAACATGACATGATATATTGTATAATTTGAATCTCTATCCTTGGTATTCCAAAATGTTAAGGATGAATGATTAAAGTCAAATGTTATGTTGAATCCTTTATATATACTAGTATTCAAATTGATAAAACACCACTGTGGACATCATCGTATCAATACCCATAATTACTAAGGAAATAATTCTTTCTCGATTTTTTTAATCACCTTAAAAAGATTGAAATTTTTAGTTACATTAAATAATATTTCTCCCTTGACCAAATCGATATTATATATATATAAGGGAAGTGGTGGGATTTCAGGGAGTAAAACTACCCATTGTATTTTATTATGTTTCATGGTTTACCTCATGGTTATGGAGACTATTAAAAAATATTGGATAGAGAGTTGATCTTTGACACTATATATGATCCTCAGATAGATGGTTACTCTAATAAGACAATTCAAACTCTAAAGGATAGGATAATATCTTGTTTTATGAATTTCTAAGTATGTTAGGATCAACAACTCCCTAGAGTAAAGTTCCGATATAATAGTAGTTTTCATTTTAACATTTAGAAGAAACCACAAGACACTATGCATATGATGATATATAGGATTCCAACATGGTAGGATGAAGTTGGAGAGTGGTTTATAATAGGCCCTGACCATGTATAAGAGATCAAAATGGGTTTCAAACCATTCCATAAAAAATAAAAGTGTAAAAAATTGAATAAAATATTAATATAGATAATATTTAATGAGATATATTATTTGATGATGGTGATAAAGTTTTCTATTGAATATATTTATGAAAGTGAGTTTATAGTTTTTGGAATAAGGGGATATTGAAACCTAGATACATCAGTCCTTTCAAGATCCTTGATCATGTTGGGGGACAAATCCAATCACCTAACACACATACATACCTCTCTAAAGTGGATGATGTGTTCTATATATTTCTTTTGTTGATGTATGTACATGATTCATAACATTAATGAGATAAAAAGCAACAAAACTATGACATGAACTTTTATATGAAGAAAAAATAGTGGAAATATTGGATCTAAGATACAAGGTTCTATGAAACATGACTCCCTATGTAGTTAATGTTCTATAACATAATCATAATCTTAAGGTAGATATGTGGAAACCTGAGGATATAATGAGTCAAAAGTTATAAGAACCCAAACATATATATTATATAATATTGTTTTTTATATTAATAATTAATTATATTACATTTTCAGATATTCCTAGGTTTATATTTATTAATAATTAGGTCATAAATTATTCATATCAAAACCATATAATACAAATTGTACACTTTCAATGAGTATCCAGTTTTATCACAATATAAAAACAGAAAAAACATGATTTTTTTATGAAAAATATATATTAATTTTATCTTAACATATTACTTTCCCTTTCCCATCCTTAAACCATGTGAAACCATTATATAAATGTGGGTTGAGAAAAAATATCATTAAGGGATATAAAAATAAAGAAAACTATAAGTCCAGTGAAAACATGAAAATCCATGAAGTTTTTACCTTTTTATCAATTCTATTTGAGTGAATGAAATAAACATTTTCCACATGAAAAATACAAAAATGTTTTTTCTCAAAGAAAATCCTTAAAATCATTAGAAACAAAATAAAGGACTATTTTGGAAACAATGAGCATCATATTCATAACCCATTTTAAACCCATGGAAGAAATAATTAGGACTCTATTAAGTCCATAAGAGTAACCCTCTAGTAAATCCCTTATTTTTAATTAAGACAATGAATATTACCAGATAATTAGAGCACTATCTGGGTGCATCCATCATATAATCTATATTTGGTACACCCAATTTTATTAGCACAAACCCACCGTAAGCTATATCAGACTCACTCGACACTATCTTGGTAGAACCATCATATAACCTATATAAAGATCACTTATGATATATAATGGGGATCAAACCATCATATAAGATGTACTAGCATCATCCATTTCTCATGTATAATGTTTAAGTACCATTTCCAAAAAAAAACATTTTATTATTGTATATTTACATTATAAAACTTCTGAAAAAACATTTACACTCATATGAAAATCACTTTCCGATATGAAAATTAATATTATTTTAAAAACCATTTTCACAACCAAAATAACCATAAAGTGGGTTTTTCATTGAATAAAATATAAAATATTTTAAAGAATACAAACTTCAAATAATATTTATGGAAGTGGAAAAATTCATTGTCACCGTAAACGTTAAAATAAAACATCTTTTTTTCATTTGTATTGACATTCAAAAATTTCATAAAAACATTCATTTTTTTGAAAAAAATCGAAAGAAATAAAAAAAACTTTACTTTATAAAAATCTTATTTCCAAATAATTACATTCATAAAATCATTTTAGAAACATTCACATGTTAGGAAAAGAGGGTTGGATGGAAAAATTTAAAATATTACTTTTTAAAGAAAAGTCTCATAACTCTTTGGAAACATCAGGATCTTAATCCCCATGAAATTATAAAATTAAAATATATTAAATACCATGAAAATCGTGAAGTAAATGATATTAACTTTCAAATTTGGATTTATATACCCCTAATAATATAATATAGGTGAAAACATCAAAAAATTCCTAAACCAAAGGAAATTGAGACAAAGTACCTTACATTGAGTCTTCACGTACGTTCTTTATATTTATAAATAATGAAAATATGATAATTATTTACCTGGATAATAATATTTTTAATTTTTTTATTCCTTTTATTTCACTTGTTAACATATTACATAGGATTAAATAATCCAATATGATTTTTATATGTTTGATGATATTTTACATATCTGTAAAAAATGATTTCGGTAGTTTGACTATGGCCAAAGAGGTCAATAACCCATAATATGAAGAATAATAATCATGAAATAATTTTCCTTTTATAAAATCACTACACTTTTAAAACTAGATATGAATGATTTTTATGAAAAATAAACTATATTACAATGATTGAGAATGTAGGTCGTACATACACATGAGTACTGATTCCATTATTCAATGATCATTATGGGAAGAAGTTAAGTATTATTATATATTTACATAATTTAAATAATATAATAATTAATATATTATTTATTTATATAGTCTCATATATATTATCCATGTGATGTGGTAAAGGAAAATATTCACATCGCTTCATAGGGGCAGTAGTCCACACGTATACACAAATGATGTTTTATTTTCTCAGTAAATAGAAAGGTAAAATTATATGATATATATAATATTTTAAGAATTATAAATATGTAATAAATATCATAATTATTATAAATATATATATATATATATATATATATATCAGAAATATTCATCAAAATTTATCCTTATTATTATCTTCCATTAAAAGAAGTATAAAAATGAATCACATCAATTTATGAGGAGGTAGTTCTCCAAATACAAGAGTAACATTATATTATCCCATACGAAATGAAATGTAAGTATATAAATGTGATATAATAATTGTATAAGTATAATTTTTTTAAAAATATTATATAAATACTTTAAATATATCATTATAACAATCCATGGGAAGCGATGATGAAAAAAATCACATCGTTTCACGAGGAGGTAGTCTTCCATACACATGAATGATGGATTCATTTCCCATTTGATAGTAGAGGATATGGATTTAGGTTATTCAATTAAAATAATAAATTATCATTATATGGGAAATACTGGTGTTATTATATCATCATAAATGAATCATATCTAATGGATGTGAAAAAATAAAGAAAATAAAACGTTTGATTAAGCGTGATACCTCTTCTTCTGAGAACTTACATAGGTTACCACCAAAGTCCTTCTTACAAGAGATTAATGATCATACAATGGGATCTAGGTAATGGGTAAGGGATTAATTAACGTTTTTTGGTAGGTCATTTCTAATCCAAATGACTTTTATGGTATGAAGTGTTGAGGAGATGTGGTGACCTGTCAAAAGTGAGGTGAGTGTCACACTTGTAATTTTTGAAAAGAAAAACGTCCACCCACATATTTCATAGGAAAAAATAATCCAAAATAGACTATGATAGATAATTATAAATATATAGTTGAAATATTTCAATCATATATATTTTATACATGTTTTTAGTTTATTTAAATGTAGATCTTTTTAGTTTAACCCTTAGTAAATATGTTTTACCTTAACCACGATAAAATATTTTTACTATTGTCAATATCCATTGTAATAAAAAATTTAATTTATATTATTAGATGATTTATATTATGATTATTATTAATATGGAATAAATTTAACCCAATTTAATTCATTTAATAGGCTAAATTTAATTTAAAATTAAGCAGGAATATTCGATGAAAAAGTGGTTTTTTAAGAAGTGTATATTTTTAAGTATAAGATGATTTTAAATTTAATATATGACTATTAATAAAAATTTTATGAATTTAAATTAATATTTTTTATACGTAATATATAGAAATAATTTAATTCATTCTTTATTTGGGGGGTTTTAATTAATTAATATAGAGAAACACTATTCACTATAAAACAGTTTTTTGAAAAACACCATTTTAATCCCAAAAAGTAAACTTCTACAAAAATTAAATATAATTGTTATTTAAAAGTAATTTAGTGGATTAAATATAACTAAATAATAATTATGTTACTTTAAAACATATTTAAAAAATAATTATTCTTTTAAATCACCAAATTTATGGAAATAAAACGTCATTTTTACAATAATGGATATTTTGTACCATTATAAAAAAATCAATATTTTCGAAAAATACCAAAATTTCACCCAATGATAATTTTTATATGATTATTAAAAAAAATAATAAAAATTATATTATTTATAAATTAAAATTTTAAATAAAATAATTATAAAAAAAGGGTTTACTTAAAACTATTTACATTTTTTAAAAAAATATGTAATATTTTTATAAAGAATATAACTATATTATTAATATTAATAATCAATAAAATGATTTATTATATCATTAACTAGGATGTTACATTCTTCCCCATTTTAGAAATTATATCCTCCCAATTTAATTCACTTATTAAAAAAGTGGTGATATCTTTCCCCTATTGAATTTTCAGATTCTCAAGGTGTTTCTTCAACCATAGGGGTTTTCCAAAAAACCTAAATATAGTGAATTAAATTATTCTAAAACACCTTATATCTATGCTTAAGAATATGAATTTGATATTTAACATAATAAATATTCTCTTCTAGATGAACTACACTAGGTATCCTAAATGAAATGAATCTGGAACATATTTAGTTAACACTGAAACATAAAATACATTTTGTACATGGGATAAACATAGAAAAAAAGAAAATCTGTAGGAATGTGATCTAACTTCCTCTATGATTTTATATGGTCTAATGAACTATGTACTTAAATTACATTTTTTACCAATATTCATAACACTTTTACATGGAGATACTTTAAAAAAACATGATCTCCTACCTCAAAATATTGATCTTTCCTAAAGTTTTCTACATTTCTTTTATGCATACTCTGAGCTATCCTATTATACTGCTGAATCAAAAGAACATTATCTACCAAATCCTTTAAATTTATGGTCCTAACAACTTTATTTCACCCAATTCATCAAAAAAATATAGCGTCTGACACTATTCTCTATATAATATCTTGAATGGTGTCATCTGTATACTAGAATGGAAAGTGTTATTATAAGAAAACTCAAAAAAGTTATTGATCTAAAAGTCTATGAAAATACATTGAAAAATAATTATGTGTGTCTTCCATGGTCTTAATATTCCACTCACATTGACCATATGATTGAGTATGACAAGTGTTACTAAAATTTAATTTCGTACCCAATAAATTTTGAAGTCCATTATAGAAATTAGAAGTAAATATAGGATCACTGTCAAAGACAATAGACATAGTACACCCATATAACCTAACTAAATCTTTGAGATATAATCCAAAAATTTGATCCAAATACCTAGTGTATTGAATGGGAATTTAATGTTAATATTTAGATAATTGATCAACAATAACCCAAATCAATGGGTTCCTTGTGATTTATTTGGGAATCCCCCAATGAAATCAATTAATATATTTTCAAATATCCACTCTGGAACTGTAAATGGTTGATGCATTTCCTTCAATAAGTTTTGTTCAACTTTAAAATTTTAACAATTCATAATTTTATGGTGAAGTTAACAATAACTCTTTTGATACCATTCCACCAGTTATAATCCCAAAGGTATGTGTATATCTTAATGATGGCTATATGAATGGAATGCCGAGGAATTTTAGATTCACCAAACAACTCTTTCTTTAACTATAAATCACATGAAACATATATTCTCTTTACAAATCTAAAAATAACTTTATTTGTAACATTAAAATATGTAAAATTACCCTTCTTAACCAATTCTACCTTTTCTTAGAGAACATTATCCTCCTTCTGGGAATTATTAATTCTTTTTGATAGAGTCTATTGTACTGACACATGAAACAAAATAGGGGAGGTTCCTGTAACTATAACATCTATGACAATATTTATCAAATCATAAACCAAAGGGAAATTTTTAAAACAAAACATGGTTAATGTATCATTATATTTTTGATATAAAGAATCGAATGATTTATTTTGTTAAAAAGGATAGTAATGACATATGTAATGAAAATCCATGATTAGATCCATCCATATTCTATATCTTCTATTCAATTATTTATGAGTGAATATATATTTCAAATTTTTACTATCAATATATATTTCATACATTATTAATTATAAAATTTTCCTCCAAATTTTTAAAGTAAAAAAAAAAATACCTTATTCTAGATCATGTGTAGGGTAATTTAATTTTAGAGGTTTCAGCTATCATAAATAATAATAAATTACATGATCACTGTATATTATGAAACAACCAAGTACCTTCAATAAATCATCACTATAGGTGATAAATTTAACATTTCTTGAACGAAATGGAAAAATAGATGTATTCGCAAATGTTATTTTATGGTTCCTAAAAAAATAATCTCATTCTTTTTCCAAGATTAATTTAACTCATTTTTGTGTTAACATTGTCAATGGGATAGAAAATTGAATTTTTTTTAAAACAACCACACTTAGTATCATGCTAAAGAATGAAAACTATTAATCTTTGTGGCATTTTATGGTTTTGGAAAATATTGAATTTTTTTAGCATATTTTAAAGTAAATACATCATTACAAACAATTTTCCAAAGGAGAGAAATTTGTTACAACAAAAATTCTCACTTATTGAATTCTACATATAATTTCTTTTCTTTTCTATTTTGGAAAAAAAATCCTAGGTTGTAATTCATGTTCATCATGGAATTTATAATATAAAAAAATATAATCAATAAATATAACTATATAGTTATATAAGAACTACTGGAAAAATGTATTCATATGGCCCCTTAACATAGGATGTGAATTAGTTAACCCAAAGGGATTAACTAAAAATCATAATAACTATATCTAGTATGATATTTTTTGATAATATCCAACTCTTTCACATTTAACTGATGGTACCCAAAATTTATATCAATATTCAAAAAATACCACTACCCTTGGAGATTTCACCAATTTATTCCACGGTCCACAATCAATAGTAATATTTTAAAATGAATTTTCTACAAAATTTTGTTTCTCATTGTTAGTATTTCCATCCGGTGAAGATAAATTTGATCACATGTTAGGATAATGAAAAAACTCCTTTCAAATAATGATATCACTTTTGAGTGGATATTTGTTACCTTATTTATGGAGTGTTTGGTACTCCATTCTTTGTAGTCATGAGCCATGTGACCAAACTTATCACATAGGTAACCCTTTACAAGTCCAATCAAACATTATATGAAATTTCATTTACCCAACACATAACTTATAGGTAGATTAATTCCAAACATATTAGATAGTTTCTTCTCTATTTCCCAACACATTGTTATTTATCACTATTTTCATCTCTAGGAACATATGTTTCAACAAAATCCATCTTAAATTTATTTTCATAGTGAACAAGTTTCTAATAACATTTAAATTCTCAAGTGGCTAAATATCTTCATAAACATTGTTTTGATGTTGTGTAAAATATATTAATTTTACTATTAATGTCCTGAACAAAATATTTATATTTTAGGTCAATATTGTGAATTTTTATTCCTAAATATGAAAAATACGATTACGTTTTTCCTCAATTACAAAACTTATTTCTCCCTAATTAGCAAAACGAACATAGTGAAATATTTTTCTAGAAAAATATTCATAATTATATCCCATTATATGGCATTGAAATCACATTTATATATGGTATTATTAACCAAATACCACTATTTATCATCTTTACTTTGAAAATAATAAATGAAAAGGGTTTTATTTTGGGGTTTCAAACACCTCATGGCTTCAAATATCTTTTCTAAGTAATTGATAAATCATCTAGCTATGAAAAGGTCATTTGATCCACTAAAATATAGAGAATGTTGTTTCAAAAAATGATACACTATCTTCATACTCCTCTGTCAAAGATATAGATACAATTAAACATGGATACCACCACCATTTATATCTTGTTTAAACTAAGACATAATAGAAAAAATTAATTTGTTCCAATTATATTCATCTTAGGATATTGATTTGGAAGGATACTTCCCTATGGGTTCCTTCCTACAATAGCTTTCCTAGTTTATCCATTGAAAAAATGTACAGAAAAAAATATTTTAGATAAAGAGACATGGTAATATTTAAATGATAGTTCATTTGAACTTAACCAAAAATTATATTCTTTTAAGGGTATACCATTATTATTACCCTAAACTTTAAAGTTATCTAAAACCTCACTCTAATACCAACTATAAGGATATGAACATAAACATTGCATAACCTTGGGTTTTAAGTCAAGAAATTATTATCTTAAATTGTTGGATATTTTAATGTTTATTATTTTAGATTATTAGGTTATAACTCATATACAACAAAAATAGTATAATATAAAGTGGTCACTTCAAATCTATATCTATTTTCCCCCCAATATAATATATTTAACATAAAACATGATTTCATTTTAGGAAAAATATTCATGAATTTCAACTGGGACACTCTATTTCCCTTAACACACCTAAACCATATGAAATACATCTTAAAAATGTGGTATGCACACAAAAATATAATAAATGGATATAAAAATGAAGAAAACAATTACTCTAGTGAAAACATGAAAACCCATGAAATGTTAACCTTTATCTCAATGTTATTTGAATGAATGAAATAAATAAATTCAAAATGAAAAAAACATAAATTTTTCATAATGAAAATCATTAAAACCCATAAAAAACCATTTTGGAAACGTAGAATATCACATTCATAACCTATTTTAAACATATGTTATAAAAAAATGGACCCCAATTAAGTCTATAAGATATCCCTTATAGTAAATCACTCCATTATTACTATTAAGATAAGAAACATTACCCAATGAATTAGAGAAATGTGTTGGAACAACTATTTTAGAAGTTATATTATGCTCACCCAACCCTATCTGGGCGCACCCATTATATAAGATATATCAGGCTCACCTGACACAATTTTGGAGAAACTATCATATAAGTTATATCATACACGCCGATAAGTTATAATGGGTCACAAACTATCGTATATTCCACATGAGGCATGCCATATTCCAATGTATAATTCTAAAGTACCATTTTAATAATAAATCATTTTATTCTTTCACCTTTTCCTCATAAAACTCTTAGAGAATACTTTTAAACTCTTATGAAAATCACTTATGGATATAAAAACACCATTTAATTTTAAAAAACAATTTCAATAAAAAAATACACAGAATGGGGTTTTTCATTGAAAATAATATGAAAACATATAATTGAATACAAAAATTAAATAACGGTATGGGGGGTGGGAACCATTTTTGTTTCTGTATATGTTTAAATCGAACTTTCTTCTTCTCGTTTGTAATGAATGCCAAAAATTTTATATAATGATTCCTTTTTAAAAAAATTATATTTAGAGAAAAATTTCAATTTCAAGAATCTCATGTACATATAATTAAATTCCTTAAATAATTTTAAAAACTTTTACATGGAAGAAAAAAAAAGTGATAAGGAAAAAATTAAAATATGCTTTTTCAAAGAATAACCCTGTACCAATTTGGAAACATTTGAATCAAAGTCTCCATGAAAGAGTAAAATTTTAAAAAAATAAATATAATGAAAATATATTAATTTATGATATAACGTGTCAAATGGGAAGGTATATACACCTCATTTGATAATATAGGTATATAAAACTAAAATAATCCTCATCAAAAAGAAATGGAGATGTAGTCCTTTACCTTGAGTCTAACTCATCAAGTATGTTCCATATCATCCTAAATAAAAACCATATGATAATCAATGTCTTACATAAGAAATTTTTTAGTTTTTATTGTTTATTTTATTTCTTATTATAATGTTATATATGGTTAATTAATTAATTAAGTATACATTCATTTGTTGATGATATTTTTCTTAGGTGTCAAAAATGAGTTTGGTAAGTTGACTATGGTCAAAGAGGTCATTATAACATCATCAATAGAATAATATTAATGAAATAATTTTAATTTTTATAAATTAATTATATTTTTAATCCAATCATGAATTATTTTCATGAAAAATGAACTGTGTTACATTCATGGATATGGTAGATCATATGTACACATGATTAGGGTTTCTATTTTCAGCGATTATTATGGAAAGAAGGTAATTATTATTATATCATTATAGAATGATAATAATATCATTAATTAATTACAATTTCATTAAATATACTCATATAAATATTCCATGTGACGTGGTTATGGTAAATCATCACATCGCTTCAGTAATGTGGTAGTCCACATATAAGCACGAATGATGTTATCATTTCTCAGTGAACGGAAAGGTAAACGTAAATGATATATATTATCTTATCAGAATGATAAATATTCCATTAAAATAATTATTATTTTATATATATCACATATATTCATCAAATTTATCTTTATTAAATTCCATGAATTTCATTAATGAATAAAATAATTACATTACATTGCGAGGTGGTAGTTCACTGTTCAAATGATTGACGTTATCCTACCCCCACAAAAATGAAAAGTATGATGTAATATGTGATATCATAATTACATAAGTATAATTATGTTATAAATATCATATATATACACTTTAAATATATAATTATAATAATCCATGAGAGTGATGATGAAAAACGAGTCATAGTGGTTCGTGAAGTGTTAGTCTGATGTACACACGAATGATGGTTTTGTTTACCATTTGATGGAAGATGAGTTAGATTTAAGTTATTAAATTAAAATAATACATTATAATAATATTTGTGATAACTTTTTAATATAATAAAAATTTATAAACATTTTATGGATGTGGATGAATAAATAAAATAAGAACACTCAGTTTAGGATGATATATCTTTTTTGGATAACCTCCTTCGGTTAGAACCAAAATCCTTCATTGGATGCATTTATGATAAAAAAAGGATTGATGTAATAGGAATGGAATTAAGAAATTTATTTTGTTAGGTATTGTATGAGTACGATGGATTCAATAATGTGAATTGAAAAGGAGAGAGGGTTTCATTTTATAAGTGAGGTTAGTGGCAGATATAACGACCCATACTTTACATACATTGTTATTACGTCAAAATTGAAGCACACTTATTACAACATATAACAAAACCATAAAAGGACCGAATAGGTATAGTGTCTTTAGAAACTGGGAAACATAAACAACTAGTTCATAAAGCATCTACTTTGCCTACAATTTATTTCATCATATCTAGAGTCCCTTTTTGGCATATTCTACTTAATAACCTTCTTCCTGAACTGGGGAAATAAAACATATAAAAGGGTGAGCTCAAATGCTCAGTAAGGGAAAACAAAGGAAATATCAATCACATCATATACATAAGCACATAACTTTTGGAAATGTTAATCTGCAAAAGAGATCATAATTTCATAACATGGGATAAATCAATGTAGTGAAATGTAATCCCAATAATCATAACTTAAAACATGAAACTTTTTGGAATACACACATAATCATAGAGAATCATTTCTTTTTAGTCAAGACTCAATGCCAAGACTATCTTAGTGGACAATGTCCATTTCTGAACCGAGTTCACTCCTTGTTTCAGTCTTGTTTCACTAAACCAGTTTAACCTGCCGTTCCAGCCATGTTTATCTCATGAGATATAAAATCTTTACCCAATGCATTGGAGGGAGATATAGGTCCCAGCCATCTCATAATGATACCATTCTTATGCGTGACACAAAATCATAAACCATACATCATAGAATAACCCATGTAATAAAAATGGGATTCTTAAACATCGTGACATCATAAAACAATTCATATAAGATAAAGGAATTCATAAAAATAATTCCATCACAGCATAATAAAATCAATGTAATAATAGGGATAAAAACAGAACCCTTTTATTATCTTAGATGGAAAATAATTTTGATAAAACACTTGGAATACATTCTTGAGGAAAATATCTTTTCTACTTCAAAAACACTTTTCCTCTCATAACATTTCATACAATTTTAAACTAAAAGAAGTTGATTAAAAATAAACTTGAAAACTTGTAAAGGAAGCTTCGTGGAAATAATGCATTAAAAATCCATTCATGCCATATATGTTAAAAAAACATTCTTCTCGTACTTTTGGCGGAAAATTCAAAAAGTACCTCGTACGAAAAACGACAAAAAATTCCTTTCGTATCCTTTACTAAAAACTCACCGAAGGGTAAAATTGGACTTAAACAATTGTAGGTGGATGGAAATAATATTACTTATTGAGGAAACATGGATGTGGATGATAAAATACACCCCATTAAATACCAAATTATAAACAATCTCAGATAAAAATGAGATTGTGATATTTCCCTTACCTTAGGTCCGATTTGCCTCGTAAGTGTCCGAACCTACTGTATAATTATTTAAATAATGTTATTGACTTATTCCAGAATCATAATTATTGTTATGATATCATATATGGTCATATTCTTAGCTTCTTAGTAGTAATATTTCATTGCTACTTGTTATTCAGGTGTTTAAAACTTTTTGTTCTTATGCGTGTTTTGTCGAATAAATTATTATTCTTCTCTTTAGGTTATAGATACATCATTTCCAGAATGGTATTAATGTACTATATATCATATTTATTCATTAAATTCATTTATATAATCATTATGAAATGAAGATCATGTAGAACGAATCGCATCACATCGTGGAGACGGTATTCCGTACGTACGCATGAGCGATGATATCGTTCCCATGATCATGGAATTGTATTGGAGTGTATGTATACTATTTCAGAATAAATATAGTAATTATTTACACCATTATACCCATCCAAGTAAGGTGGTGGGGGAAAATATATTACACCACGGCGTGGAGACGGTATTCCGTACGTACGCACGTGCGATGATTTCATTTTCCGTAGGATGGATAGATGGTGAAATAGGGTTGTTTCATACTTATAATAACATATCAGTATATGAGTGATACTGATGTTATTACTTCATAATGAAATAACTAAAGAAGAATAAGTGGAAGAAGAAATAAAGATGAAATAATCGGTAACAGACATTACCTCTTCTTTGAAGTGCTTCTTTGGGACCTCCTTTTAGGGCACTAAAATTTGTCTTTGAAGAAGACCAGGACCTCTAGGATGTCTCTAGAGAAGTGGATAGGAGAAAGTGTTAGGGGTTGGCCGAGCTTGAAGGCTCAAAGTACTGTGAGGAAGAGAGGGAGGAGGTGCCCTTTTATAAGGGAGGAGAGGGGCATCTTTGGAATAACAAAAACTATTATTTTATTATAAAGCCAAATTTGGTATTAAATAGCTTAAAATTGATTTATTTCGAAGCTAATGTGGGGATGGGTCGAAATCCTCTCATACAATAGAATTTAGACTTGTTTAGGTTCCTATTTGGACCTTATCATTTAGATTTAACATTAAGTTAAATAATTTTACTTTTACTGTGTCTTCTTGTGTTCTTACACTATAAGGTTAATAAACTTACTATAACAATCCAAACGTACCCCAAGTTGTTTATTATTAATATATATGACCTTATATAAGTCATTTGGCCGAAACTTATAATTTTATGAATAAAATAACAATTAATAATATAATATTTGTTTTAAAAAGGATTTTATGTCAATTTTGACACTATTTAGTAATTGATTTTTGTGAAAATCATAAAAGAATGATTAGTTCGAAAAAAGTTAATTAAATAAATAATAACATGTCATATTGACCTATAAAATTAGTGGAATTCATAAAAAGTCTCAAATTACATTTATTTGGGTATTTATAACATCAATTATGTCAATATTTCATTAATAAGATAATTATTGCATCATCTTTGTGTCATAAATAAATTAACTTATTTAATGTCTAAAAATTACAAATAAAATACCATTATGTAATAAATCATTTTAGCTTTCTAATTAATATACATAGCCTAATTTAACTTATATATAACCTTATATTAAAAATTATTTACTTATTAAACATTGATTTTAACTATTTTAACCCTTCTTTAAATAAATTAATAATAAATGTCCTAATCTAATCCAAGTGGGCCTAAATGGCCATATTTTATTCCTAAGTTTGTTTCTGGTCGAATTACACTTATCCAATAGAATTAGGACAAGTGTTAGGGTAATAATAATATCATTTTTACCCTTAATTACCCTATTTACTTTTAACCGTGGTAAATAAAAGTAAAAAGTTACTATTCACCAAAAATTATTTTCATCTCATTGAACCACATTTTACTTACTGACATCAAACGTGTCTCTCGAATTTTTGAAATTCCACTCATAGAAGCGGTAAAATTATGTTTTATGAAAAATTCAGTTTTTTAACTACGACTTAGTGGTTTCACTATTCATCGAAAATTGAAAGTTTTAAGAAAAATACCAAAAATTCACCCTAGGATAATTTCGATATTCCGAATCCAAAAATGAAGTCCATTTTGAAAAATAAAATTTATAAAATTTCAAGAAGTGGTTATTACTATTCATAACGGCTAGTTTTAATAATATTTTATTAGCATATCATTGTTTAGTGAAACTCGGTATTGCGTACGACGCAAGCTATCGAGGAAGGTCGTGATTTCATGTAAAGAAAGCCAAGCAAGTGTTGTGTGTAGAAAAAGATTCCATTGATGATTTATATAACATAAAAGTCTCGGGTGTTACATTCTACCCCCCTTAAAATGAATTTCTCCCTCGAAATTCGTCACTTTGTAACAAACAGATGAAGATACCTCTCCATCATCATATCCTCAATCTCCCATGTAGCTTCTTCTAATTGGTGGTTCCTCTATAAAACTTTCACCAATCGAGTGGTCTTGTTTCGTAGGACTTTTTTTGCTGCGATCCAGAATCTCTATCTTCTGTTCTTCATAAGAAAGATCTTGCTCTAGTGGTACAACTTATGAGCTGAGTACATGTGAAGGATAAAGTATGTACTTTCTCAGGAGAGATACATGGAACACATCATGAACTTGAGAGAGATTCAGTGGAAGCGCCAATCGGTAAGCTACCTTCCCAACATGATCCAGTATTTCTAAAGGACCGATATATCTAGGGCTCAACTTCCCCTTCTTTCCAAATCTCATGACCCTCTTCCAGGGAGATATTCGTAAGAACACTTTATCACCCACTTCAAACTCAAGGTCTTTTCTTCGGTTGTCGACATAACTTTTCTGTCGACTCTGAGCTTATCTTATGTGTTTTTGAATAGAGCGGACTTTTTCTACCATCTCATCAACAATATCAGGTCCTAATAGCTTTCTTTCCCAAACTTCATCCCAGCAAGTTGGAGTCTTGCATTTCATTCCATAGAAAGATTCATAAGGAGCCATCTGAATACTGGAGTGAAATCTATTATTATATGAAAATTCCACCAATGGTAGGTGTTGATCCTAACCACCTTTGAAATCCATAGAGAAATCTCTTAACATATCTTCTAGAGTTTGAATTGTTCTCTCAGACTGACCATCTGCTTGAGGATGATAAGCAGTGCTGAAACTCAACTCTGTATCTAGAGTATGATGAAGACTTTGCCAAAACTTTGAGGTAATCCTCGCATCCTGATCAGATATAATAGAAAGTGGTACTCCATGCAATCTTACCACTTCCTTCACATATATCCTGGCATGCTGATCTAGAGAGAAATCCTCTCTAATAGCAATGAAGTGTGCAGACTTTGTAAAATGATCAACTATGACCCAGATTGCATTATTGCCTTTGGATGTTTTAGAAAGTCCTATGACAAAGTCCATAGTGATGTTTTCTCATTTCCATTCGGGTATGGGTAATGGTTGTAACATCCCCTTAGACTTCTGTCTCTCAGCTTTAACTTGTTGACAAACCAAGCATCGAGAGACATGTTCAGCAACATCTCTTTTCATGCCATCCCACCAAAAGTACTCTTTCAGGTCCCTATACATCTTTGTGCTTCCAGGATGAATAGAGAATGAATAACTATGAGCCTCATCCAGCAGCTCCTTCTTTAATTCGGGGATGGTAGGAAAAAAAACTCAATTCCTAAACTTTATTATCCCATCACAATCAAGGTTGAATTCAGGAACATTTCTCAGCTTCTTTTGTAACTCGAAATCTTTTTTCTGTGCCTCTTTAATCTTCACATGTATAGATGGTTGAACATTCATTTGAGAAAGATAAAATTTTCCCCTTTCATTATAATTCCAAGATCCATCCTTTGTAAATCCATAAATATTGGATCTTTTTTGATCCTCATCATGGATAAACAGGCATGGTCTTGTCGACTTAATGCATCTGCCAACTTGTTTGATTTCCCAGTGTAACACCCCGAGCTTCCACGATACGCTTCTCATTCAAAAATGCAATAGCTTGCATTGTACGCAACTTCGAGTTCTAAAACACCACGACTAATCAAAGTAGCCGTTATGAATAGTAATAACCACTTTTTAAAATTATAAAAATTTTATATTTCAAAATGGACTTCATTTTTGGATTCGGAATATCGAAATTAGCCTATGTTGAATTTTTGGTATTTTTCTGAGAACTTCTAATTTTTTATGAATAGTGAAAAATACTTAAAAACAACTTTTTTAATAAAAATAATTTATAGTGATAAGTTATACTATTTAGTGGTTTTAAAGTATAATTAGAATATATTTTTACCATTTTATCCAATGGTGGTCATTAGAATTATTTTAACATTGAAATTGGACATAAACAATTGACAATCTTTTGATATAAATTGTTTCTTAAAAACACGCTATTTGTTGTGACAGCAAGAATTAATTATAAAATTAATTAATGCAACTTATATGTTTGGAATTTTGTAAAATAGACATCATTTTTGAAATCGGAATATCAATTATAGCTTAGGGTGAAATTTTGGCCTTATTCTGAAAAACTTCAATTTTTGATGAATAGTGAAACCACTAAGTGGTTGTTAAAAACTGATTTTTCGTTAAAATAAAATATTACCACTTCTGTGATTTGATTTTCAAAAATCTGACATACATGGTTGTCATTAAGAAGTAAAATGTGGTTCAATGAGATTAAAATAATTTTGTGGTGAATAGTAACTTTTAAGTTCTTAATCGCGATTAGAGGTAATTAGTGTAGTTTAAGGTAAAATTAATGTTTTAATAATATAAGATGAGCTTGACACTTGTCCTACTCCTATTTTATGAGTCATGGACGACCAACAAAACCCATGGGTCAACTTGGGGACCCCATGGAGCCACTTTGGTTGGAAAATGACATTAATATATATTTATTTAATGTTAAAATGAAATTGACACAAACATGAGTTGTTTTACTAAAACAGTTTTTAAGTGGGGTTACACAAGTCCAAATTTTGACTATAAATATTCATTAGAAAGATAAAAAGATTTACTACATCATAGTAGTTTTATAATAATTTTTAGACATTAAATAAATTAAATTATTTATGACATCATTATGATGCAGCGATGACCTCATTATTTGACGATTTAAATAAAATGAGAAGATAATGCAAAATCCAAGGCTTACACTTGTCAAAAGCCTATTGGATGAAGCGATTTAGAACCCTTATCACCTTAGACAAGCATTATATAAGTTTGGGACCTTTAGAATCCGAAAAGCATTGTATAATAATGTAACATTTCAATCTTTCCAAAAGAGCCCCTCCTCTCCACTTATAAAAGGCCCCCACCTCTCCCACCTCATTTACACTTTCAAGCCATTTGGCTCAGCCAAACTCTGCCCAAATACTCTCCCAACTTCCCCCTATTACTCCTATAAGCCTCACTTTGGGCAGAAATCTTCTCAAGGAAGCCTTTTGCTCAAATCAAAAAGAGTTACCCGATTTTGAGGTAATGTCTTCTCTAATGTTGTTTTGTTTTATTTTTCTTCTTCAACCACCTAAACTCTTTTTATTCATTTATTTTGTAACAACAACAGTATCCTCAATATACTAGGATGTTGTTATAAGAAGGATTCGAGCTACACTTACACACACTGACATCTAATGGTTAAAGAACATACGGTTTCTGTGGATGGAGAATTTCTGCCTCACGAAACGATGATTGTTCAACACTCATATAACACCTTAAAAGGTTGCCATTAAGATGTCACTATATTTATATATGATATATAATGTGTTTATGTTTTACTTATGCTTATGTATTTCTCATTTATGGCATACTTTATGATTTCCATTATGGGTAAAACGCGATAATTTCATTTTAGGAAGTGCGGACTACCGCCCCCTCAAAGTGATTTGAATCGTTAATGCCATATGTGGGATGTATAAAGGATGGATTAAATGGTATTATACACTATATTATACTGTAATTATATTATAAATTTATATCATTATGATTCCGTTCCATTAAATATGAAATAGAAATGAAAGTAGCGTTCATGCGTACGTACGGCTTACCGTCTCCATGAACGGTGCATTTCATTTCTTACCTCTAAATGTTACGTGACATTATTAATGAATGTATAGACTGGATATATATCATATATATGATATCTAAATCATGAATATAATTCTGTATATAATGGATATTTCACCACATGAACAACTTGTAATTATAAGAAGTTTATTTTTTACTCAAGTACCAAAGATCGTCAAAACGACCATTATTAACTTAAATAATTAAATAATGTTCATAAAATGGTAATAAGTGATATAAATGGAATAATGAACATGAAAAAGGTTCTTAAGTAAATATAAATTAACTCTAGTTTATTATTCAGGAGGTTAAAGAACGGTCGAGTCAGGACAAGACACAAGGTAAGGGAATTTCTTAACCCAATTTCCATTCTTTGGGTTAATCTCCTACTTTCAAATTATGTCATGATATTATTATGTCCTATTTTGTATTTTTACTTTATTTATGTGTACCTATAGTGAATACACATAATAGATCAATTTTATTTTAAAAATGATCTTTTTAAGGACTTCGTCTCAATCTCCTTTCATTGAGGCATATTTGGTTTTATACACAACTTTCTTTTATACGGTGTATAAACCCCTTTGACTTTTACGTTTATTCAAAAGGAATCTTTTTATACGAAGCGTTTTGCTAAACGACAAAAGGGAATGTTTTTCTTTCCATACTTATGCGGCGACAACGACTTCTGTACCACCGTGACCATTATTTGAGTTTCGGCTTCCTCTACAAGCCATCATTTTTTTAATGAAAAATAAATACAAAGTTTTAACTTTCTTTTATTTTGGTATTGAAAATGGATTTGAAAGCATTTTTATTATATCAATGTGTTATATTGATATCTTGTGATTGAAATGTGGAAGTGTTATGTTTCCTTTATGCATGTTTTATGTGATACGATTATGTTATGATTTATGATATGTTTAAACCTATTCATATGAGGAATGTATTGGACTTAATAAGTGACGGGTGGAGCCCGCTATAGCTCCTCGATGCATCGGTAGGTCTCATGAGACAACTAGACGTGGAATTGGCCGAGGCCCTTTCCCAATTTGATTTATGGTTTTGGACGAGGCCTTAATCATTTTAGACGTCTTGGCCGAGGCCTTGACAAAGTGTTTCAGAATGTCTGGCATTATACATTCCCTCATTATGAAAGTGGTTATTGATATTGCATGTGATTATTCGACTAGTAGAATTTCCATGTGAAGAAGTTAATGGAATTATCTCATTTTACTTTTGCCATATTATGTTTAAGTTCAAGTTTAAAAGGCTTTTGTTTTAGTTATACATTGCCTTAAATGTTAATGTTTATTTATGAAAGCTTCCGCTATATTGTTAACCTTACTGAGCATCTGAGCTCACCCCTTTCAATGTTTTAATATTTTTCCAGGATGTGAAGATGTATTTTATGAATGACCTACAGGGGTAGTCAGTAAGGGATATGAGTGTGGACTATGAAGACCATGTTATTGTAGTTTGTTTACTTTTTGATGTAATGAAAGACTTATGAATGTATCTAGTGTTTCCAAGGTTACTAAACTAATCGGTCTTTCGAGACTTGATCTTTTGTGATCATGCCAATGTTACAAAGTAATGCACCGACTCTGGGTAACTGGGGTCGGGGAGTTACAGTTGGTATCAGAGGCAGTTTAGTACTAACCTTGGAAGCTAGATTTAGATAAACTCTGATTAGAGCACATAGCCCGAAGATAGACTTTAAGGATTAGTATAGAAGAACTTCCTAGAATTTTGGTATTATAGAGATGTTATGAGTTTTCCGAGCAATACATCCCTGTCTGGATACGAGCAGGTAGAGGTAGCTCTGGCACAGATGTACCTAGGGGTAAAACCCGAAAACACCACTCTGAGCTAGACTCGAACGAGAACTGGTGCACGACAACGGGCCTTGCTGCACTCTTGGTTACGACACTCTTGGGGGATATGCTTAGGATAATTCTCATTTTATTTACAAACCACTATGAAGGGTTATGAGTATATACTTCCTCAAAGAAAACATTTATTTTTATGATTATGGATTATATCCATAAATAGTTCAATTTATGTAAAGTGTTTTACAAGTATGGAATTATGTATTTTGATTCATAAACTAATCTAGTTTATGCCATTGTTTAGAAATAGCGCCTAGTGGAAGGAATGGAAACTGTATTAATGCACGAACTCCATGTAGGGATTGCCCTCCTGCTCAAGATAATTATTGTGGATCTGGAGATACAACTGGTGCTGATCAACTTAATACCATACTGGGACAAATCACTCAGGTTATGAATAATAACCTTAATCGTATGGAGAACCCTGATCCACAACGTGGAGGATCAATGCTAGACCGTTTCATGAGGCAACAACCACCAACCTTCAATGGGAGTACAAATCCTATAGTAGCTGAGCAATGGATAAATTCTTTAGAGAAAATATTCCATGCCTTGGGGAGTAGTGAAAGGGAGAAGGTTGTCATGGCAGTTTACCGCCTCACTGGAGATGCCGATCAGTGGTGGTCGCTGATTCAAAACACAAAGGAAGATGATGACGTATCGAATATGGAATGGAGGGAGTTCAAAGATCTTTTCTTAGAAAAATACTTTCCTTGTGACCATCGAGCAGATATGGAAAGGCAATTTCTGAGTCTGAGGCCGAAGGAGGATGAGAATGTCGCAAAGTATGAGGATAACTTTACAAGGATAGCGAGGCATGCTACCGATTATATACGTAACCCAAGGAGTAAGATTGATCGTTTCTTTGATGGGTTAAAACCATTTCTCCGTCGAGCTTTAGTATCACAATCCTTCTCATCATATGAAGATATTGTCTTGTGTGCTATCAAGACAGAAAAGGAATTCTCTAAGTCTTATGACAACAAAGTAAAGCAAGAGAAGAAGAGAATGGGGGAGCAAGAGACAAATAAAGGGAAAAAGGGAAAGAAGGATTTTCCATTATGTGATAATTGTGGGAAGAATCACCCTGGTAGTGCCTAAAAGGAATGGGAGTTTGTTATAAATGTGGAGAAAAGGGTCACCAGGCTCGTGATTGCAAGGGAAAGAAAGAGGCTGTCAAAGTTGAATGCTACAATTGTAGGGAAATGGGGCATTATGCAAATGAATGTCCTAAGCGTCAAGGAAACTTACCTCAGAAAAGGCCAAGGGATCAAGGCCAATCTTATGCTGTGACTACAGTTGAAGCGGAATAATTAATGTATTGGTGCTTTTGGACTCAAGGATTATATTCTGGTTATAAGAATAATGTGATATATAAATATGGATTGTACTGCAGTACTTTTTGATTTCAGTAAGGTTTTAATATGATTAAGGTAATCATATTTTTAGTATGTGACAATAAGAGAAAATTTTCTCTGTTTGGGGAATCTGATGTTACAATTGATTTGGGAATTTAGAGACCTTTTAGTGAAAGTCTGGACGGAGGTATTTTGGATAACTATTATGGTTTGAATGGATTAAGTTGAAACATGGATAGTATTGTTTAAGGTTAAAGCATTTCTGAAGTTTATTTTTGGAATACTATAATACTATAGTTTTAGGAAAAGGACAACCTGCAGGGTGGGGAATAACCAGTCGCGTCAGACAAAGCTGCAGGAATCGAACCTACAACCATAGTGCGACAAGCCTTTATTTCCTACCACTAGCCTACAGGAAGTCCCTGGTTATTACAAAATAGTTTTACTAATCTAAATGGTATGTGTTAACATTTGGAACCTTATACAATTAGGATAAATAGAATATTTTTGAGTTCCGTTACCATTTGGAGTAAAAGTTGGGTTTGTGGTAAAAATTTATTAACGAATGAAAGTATACATAACAAGTATGTATATTCCCTTAAATTCTTAGTAAATCTCCTAAATAAATTCCTCAACATTATAAAAGGTAACTTAAAACAAAAATTTTGTCGGTTAAATTTTCCAATTGGGGATTCAATGACCGTTTAACTAATCACAAGTTTGTGATTTTCATGTAGTTAAACTTTCTCCTAATCTTGTTTTCTATAACTCTCCATCAGACCTTGATGGTTTGTTTCTCCTCCATATCCATATTTTCATAGAATCCTAGAATGGGCTATATCGGGTGACCTTTGTACTTATCTTTCTTTCTTTTAATGTTATATATTTATTAACCTTATTTTCGATGTGGGTTTTCCACAAAGGTATTTTCTATTTTCAACCTTTTATTTACAATGAAAAATTTCAAATTGCGAGGACTCAATTTATTGAAGGAGGGGAGAATGTAACACCCCGAGCTTCCACGATACACTTCTCATTCAAAAATGCAATAGCTTGCATTGTACGCAACTTCGAGTTCTAAAACACCGCGACTAATCAAAGTAGCCGTTATGAATAGTAATAACCACTTTTTAAAATTATAGAAATTTTATATTTCAAAATGGACTTCATTTTTGGATTCGGAATATCGAAATTAGCCTATGTTGAATTTTTGGTATTTTTCTGAGAACTTCTAATTTTTTATGAATAGTGAAAAATACTTAAAAACAACTTTTTTAATCAAAATAATTTATAGTGATAAGTTATACTATTTAGTGGTTTTAAATTATAATTAGAATATATTTTTACCATTTTATCCAATGGTGGTCATTAGAATTATTTTAACATTGAAATTGGACATAAACAATTGCCAATCTTTTGATATAAATTGTTTCTTAAAAACACACTATTTGTTGTGACAGCGGGAATTAATTATAAAATTAATTAATGCAACATATATGTTTGGAATTTTGTAAACTAGACATCATTTTTGAAATCGGAATATCAATTATAGCTTAGGGTGAAATTTTGGCCTTATTCTGAAAAACTTCAATTTTTGATGAATAGTGAAACCACTAAGTGGTTGTTAAAAACTGATTTTTCGTTAAAATAAAATATTACCACTTCTGTGATTTGATTTTCAAAAATCTGACATAAATGGTTGTCATTAAGAAGTAAAATGTGGTTCAATGAGATTAAAATAATTTTTTGGTGAATAGTAACTTTTAAGTTCTTAATCGCGATTAGAGGTAATTAGTGTAGTTTAAGGTAAAAATAATGTTTTAATAATATAAGATGAGCTTGAAACTTGTCCTACTCCTATTGGATGAGTGATGGCCGACCAAGACAACCCATGTGTCAACTTGGGGACCCCATGGAGCCACTTTTGTTGGAAAATGACATTAATATATATTTATTTAATGTTAAAATTAAATTGACACAAACATGAGTTGTTTTACTAAAACAGTTTTTAAGTGGGGTTACCCAAGTCCGAATTTTGACTATAAATATTCACTAGAAATCTAAAAATATTTCCTACATCATAGTATTTTTTTTATAATTTTTATACATTAAATAAATTAAATTATTTATGACATCATTATGATGCAGCGATGACCTCATTATTTGACGATTTGAATAAAATGAGAAGATAATGCAAAATCCAAGGCTTACAATTGTCCAAAGCCTATTGGATGAAGAGATTTCAAACCCCTATCACCTTAGCCACGAATTATATAAGTGTGGGACATTTAGAATCCGAAAATCATTGTATAATAATGTAACATTTCAATCTTTCCAAAAGAGCCCCTCCTCTCCACTTATAAAAGGCCCCCACCTCTCCCACCTCATTTACACTTTCAAGCCATTTGGCTCAGCCAACCTCTGCCCAAATACTCTCCCAACTTCCCCTATTACTCATAGAAGCCTCACTTTGGGCAGAACTCTTCTCAAGGAAGCCTTTGGCTCAAATCAAAATGAGTTACCCGATTTTGAGGTAATATCTTCTCTAATGTTGTTTTGTTTTATTTTTCTTCTTCAACCACCTAAAATCTTTTTATTAATTTATTTTGTAACAACACCAGTATCCTCAATATACTAGGATGTTTTTATAAGAAGGATTCGAGCTACACTTACACACACCTACATCTAATGGTTAAAGAACATACGGTTTCTGTGGATGGCGAATTTCTGCCTCACGAAACGATGATTGTTCAACACTCATATAACACCTTCAAAGGTGGCCATTAAGATGTCACTATATTTATATATGATATATAATGTGTTTATGTTTTACTTATGCTTCTGTATTTCACATTTATGGCATACTTTATGATTTCCATTATGGGTAAAACGCGATAATTTCATTTTAGGAAGTGCGGACTATCGCCCCCTCAAAGTGATTTGAATCGTTAATGCCATATGTGGGATGTATAAAGGATGGATTAAATGGTATTATACACTATATTATACTGTAATTATATTATAAATTTATATCCTTATGATTCCGTTTCATTAAATATGAAATATAAATGAAAGTAGCGTTCATGCGTACGTACGACTTACCGTCTCCATGAACGGTGCATTTCATTTATTACCTCTAAATGTTACTTGACATTATTAATGAATGTATATACTGGATATATATCATATATATGATATCTAAATCATGAATATAATTCTGGATATAATGGATATTTCACCACATGAACAACTTGTAATTATAAGAAGTTTATTTTTGACTCAAGTACCAAAGATCGACAAAACGACCGTTATTAACTTAAATAATTAAATAATGTTCATAACATGGTAATAAGTGATATAAATGGAATAATGAACATGAAAAAGGTTCTTATGTAAATAGAAATTAACTCTAGTTTATTATTCAAGAGGTTAATGAACGGTCGAGTCAGGACAAGATGCAAGGTAAGGGAATTTCTTAACCCAATTTCCATTCTTTGGGTTAATCTCCTACATTCAAATTATGTCATGATATTATTATGTCCTATTTTGTATTTTTACTTTATTTATGTGTACCTATAGTGAATACACATAATAGATCTATTTTATTTTAAAAATGACCTTTTTAAGGACTTCGTCTCAATCTCCTTTCATTGAGGCATATTTGGTTTTATACACAACTTTCTTTTATACGGTGTATAAACCCCTTTGACTTTTACGTTTATTCAAAAGGAATCTTTTTATATGAAGCGTTTTGCTAAACAACAAAAGGGAATGTTTTTCTTTCCATACTTATGCGGCGACAATGACTTCTCCACCGCCGTGACCATTATTTGAGTTTCGGCTTCCTCTACAAGCCATCATTTTTTTAATGAAAAATAAATACAAAGTTTTAACTTTCTTTTATTTTGGTATTGAAAATGGATTTAAAGCGTTTTTATTATATCAATGTGTTGTATTGACATCTTGTGATTGAAATGTGGAAGTGTTATGTTTCCTTTATGCATGTTTTATGTTATACGATTATGTTATGGTTTATGATATGTTTAAACCTATTCATATGAGGAATGTATTGGACTTAATAAGTGACGGGTGGAGCCCGCTATAGCTCCTCGATGCATCGGTAGGTCTCATGAGACAACTAGACGTGGAATTGGCCGAGGCCCTTTCCCAATTTGATTTATGGTTTTGGCCGAGGCCTTAATCATTTTAGACGTCTTGGCCGAGGCCTTGACAAAGTGTTTCAGAATGTCTGGCATTATACATTCCCTCATTATGAAAGTGGTTATTGATATTGCATGTGATTATTCGACTAGTAGAATATCCATGTGAAGAAGTGAATGGCATTATCTCATTTTACTTTTGCCATATTATGTTGAAGTTCAAGTTTAAAAGGCTTTTGTTTTAGTTATACATTGCCTTAAATGTTAATGTTTATTTATGAAAGCTTCCGCTATATTGTTAACCTTACTGAGCATCTAAGATCACCCCTTTCAATGTTTTAATATTTTTCCAGGATGTGAAGATGTATTTTATGAATGACCTACAGGGGTAGTCAGGAAGGGATATGAGTGTGGACTATGAAGACCATGTTATTGTAGTTTGTTTACTTTTTGATGTAATGAAAGACTTATGAATGTATCTAGTGTTTCCAAGGCTACTAAACTAATCGGTCTTTCGAGACTTGATCTTTTGTGATCATGCCAATGTTACGAAGTAATGCACCGACTCTAGGTAACTGGGGTCGGGGAGTTACACCCAGGGTGGTAATAAATTAACCAGTCATAATCCTTAATCAGCTCCAACCATCTTCTTTGGCGCATATTCAGCTCCTTTTGTGTGAAAATATACTTTAAACTTTTATGATCAGTATAAATGTTACACTTTTCTCCATAAAGATAATGCCTCCAAATCTTTAATGCAAAGATTACCGCAGCTAACTCCAAATCATGAGTTGGGTAATTTTTCTCATGTATTTTCAACTATCGTGAGGAATAAGCTATCACCAGATCATTTTTCATAAGAACACACCCCAATCCATTCTTGGATGCATCACTGTAGATCACAAACCTTTCTCCACTACAAGGCAGCGTGAGCACAGGTGCACTGGATAACCTTCTATTCAACTCCTTGAAATTCTCTTCACATTCCTCCGTCCAAACAAACTTAACTCCTTTCCGAGTCAACTTTATGAGTGGATTAGATAATCTTGAAAAATATTTCCCAAAACGTCGATAATATCCAGCCAAACCAAGAAAGCTTCCGATCTCAGTTACTTTTGTTGGTCTCGACCATCTTTCGATAACCTCTGTTTTTGCTGGATCCACAGATATCCCCTCTTTTGAGATTATGTGACCCAAAAATGCAACTTTTTGAAGCCAAAATACACACTTGGTAAATTTGGCATAAAAATTATCCTTTATCAGGGTCTTCAATATAATTCTAAAGTGATCGCCACGTTCTTCCTTGATCTTTGAATAGACAAGAATATCGTCTATTAAGACTACCACAAATTGATCAAGGTAGTCTCTAAAGACTATATTCATCAAATCCATGAAGATAGTAGGGGCATTAGTAAGACCAAATGACATCACTATAAATTCATAGTGTCCATACCTTGTATTGAAAGCCGTCTTTGGTATATCCTCCCTTTTAACCCTTAATTGATGATACCCTAAATGAAGATCAATATTGGAAAAGTATTGAGCTCCGTGTAGTCGGTCAAATAGATCATCAATGCGCAGGAGAGGATATTTGTCCTTGATAGTGATCTTGTTAAGTTCTCGATAATCAATGCAATGTCTCATTGATCCATCTTTCTTCTTAACAAATAGAACAGGTGCTCCCCAAGGTGACGCTCTAGGGCGTATGAATCCCTTATCAAGATTCTCTTGGAGTTTCTTCTTCAATTCCTGCAACTCAATTGGGGCCATTCTATAAGGTGTCTTTGAAATAGGCAAAGCATCCGGTACGACTTCTTTTGAAAACTAAACTTCATAATTTTGTGGAAGACCCGGTAATTCCTCCAGAAAGACATCATCAAACTCACGTACAATGGGCATATTCTTAATCATGAGTTTCTCACCAACCATTTGAGATAAATAACCTTCATTTAGTGGAATCAATACCCATAAAATGGATGAAATTTCCACAGGAAGGTTATGTTCATCCTTGCATCGATAGACGATCAGAGATTGATCTGGAATATGAAATGTGACTTCCCTTCTTTGGAAAGTGATATGAGCTCCATGTAGAGAAAGCCAATCCATGCCAAGAATCACATCAAATTCCACTATAGGAAGGATCACAAGATTTTCAGGAAGCACATTCCCACAAACATTAATCGGAGAAGAATTATAAACTTTTGATGTGACTGTTGTGCCATTAGGGGTTGTCCCAACTAACTCAACATCTAACTGTTGAGGTAATACGGTGATATCCTTAGAAAATTCTTCAGAAATAAAGGAGTGGGTGGATCTATAATCAAATAAAACATTTGCTACTTTAGAGTGGATGGTATGTGTACCTTTCATCAAATTGTTATCGTACTCCACATCGCTGATAGAAATTGCATGTGACTTTCCTTTATCTTTAGCCTTAAGAGTTTGTTGTCGTCGACCATCATCATCAACCCATGGATTTGGGCATTGATTGGAATAATGCCCCATATCCTTGCACTTGAAACATTGAAGTGTAGTAGGGTCATTCTGTGTATCCCTTCCTTTGTTTGCATCATTAGACATCTTCTTCCCATCATTGTGGCATTCAAATGCCCTATGACCTTCCTTTCCACATTTGAAACATTTAATTTTCCCTTTAAGACAATCCCCTCTATGTTTCTTTCCACACTTTGAGCATAAGGGAAATCTCATCTTCTTTTCAGTGTGCTCTTTATATTTTCCTTTGAATTCCATTTTCCTCTTCTTATCAAACCCATATGACTGATGGGTTACTCCAATCTCCATCTTGACTTTGAGAGCACATCGAATGATTTCCTCGTAGCTATTGAAGTCCCTTATGGCTAACTCCCTTCGAAGACTTGGTTTTAAGCCACTAATGAATCGATCGATCTTACTCTCAGGTTGGATAATAATACCAGAAGCATACCTTTCAAGTCTTGTAAAATTTTCTTCATAGGTTCCAAAAGATTCAACATCCTTTTGCTTCAGTTCAAGAAACTCCTTCACCATCTTTGTTCGGAGAATAAGAGGGAAGTACTTATTGAAAAATAAGTTCTTCAACTTGTCCCATTCCATGGACTCAATTTCATCCCTTTGCCTCGTATTCTTAATAATATTCCACCATTGATCAACATCTCATTCCAAATGATACACTGCTAAGATGACTTTATCATGTTCAGAACATTGAAGAACTGAAAATATCTTTTCAGTACTACTAATCCATTGTTCAGCAACTAATAGATCATTAGACCTGCTGAATGAAGGTGGAAGCTGCCTCATGAAGGATTCAACAGAATGTTGCTCCTTCCTTTGCTCGTTTAGAAGTCCTGCATGATTCATAGCTTGAGAAAGTTGTGTGAGCATGGCTACAAGATTTTTCATTCCATCTCCTATAACGTTTGGTTGCTCAGGGGGACAATCATTGCATTGCCCGTCGCATTCCGCATTAACAGGGTTCCTTCGGGTTCCAGCCATTGAATAAAACCAAGAAGAATAGTGTGAGCAACACTAATTATAATAGGAAAAACCACATAATCAAGAATAAAAATTTCACACTTAAGGTCTTATCATAGGTTGTTCATGGCCATTTCTAAAACACTAGGATTGTGTTCTATGTTTAGACTTATCCTTAGGATTCTTACTAAGGCTTTCACATCCTAGTTTCCAAAGGTTGACTATACCTTTCCTATGATACCAAATATAACGACCCATACTTTACATACATTGTTATTACTTAAAAATCGAAGCACACTTATTACAACATATAACAAAACCATGAAAGGAACGAATAGGTATAGTGTCTTTAGAAACTGGGAATCATAAACAACCGGTTCATAAAGCATCTACATTTCCTCCTATTTATTTCATCAAATCTAGAGTCCCTTTTTGGAATATTCTACTTAATAACCTTCTTCCTGACCAGGGGAAATAAAACATACAAAAGGGTGAGCTCAAATTCTCATTAAGGGTAAAAAAAAGAAATATCAATCACATCATATACATAAGCACATAACTTTTGGAAATCTTAACCTGCAAAAGAGATCATAATATCATAACTTGGGATAAATCATAGTAGTGAAATGTAATCCCAACAATCATAACGTAAAACATGAAACTTTGTGTCATACACACATAATCATAGAGAATCATTTCTTGTTAGTCAACACTCAATGCCAAGACTATCTTAGTGTACAAAGTCCATTTCTGAACCGAGTTCACTCCTCATTTCAGTCCTGTTTCACTGAACCGGTTTTAACCCTCCGTTATAGCCATGTCTATCTCATGAGATATAAAATCTTTACCCAATGCATTGGAGGGAGATATATGTCCCACCCATCTCATAATGATACCATTCTTATGTGTTCCACAAAATCATAAACCATACATCATAGAATAACCCATGTAATAAAAATGGGATTCTTAAACATCATGACATCAAAAAACAATTCATATAAGATAAAGGAATTCATAAAAATAATTCCATCACAACATAATCAAATCAATGTAATAATAGGGATAAAAACATAACCCTTTTATTATCTTAGATGGAAAATAATTTTGATAAAACACTTGACCTCCATTCTTGAGGAAAATATCCTTTCTACTTCAAAAACACTTTTCCTTTATTAACATGTCATACAATTTTAAACTAAAAGAATTTGATTAAAAATAAACTTGAAAACTTGTAAAGCAAGATTCTTGGAAATAATGTTTTAAAAATCCATTCATTCCATATAAGTTAAAAAAACATTCTTCTCGTACTTTTTTCGGAAAAGTCAAAAAGTACCTCGTACGAAAAACGACAAAACATTCCTTTCGTATCCTTTACTAAAAACTCACTGAAGGGTAAAATTGGATTTAAACAATTGTAGGTGGATAGAAATAATATTACATATTGAGGAAACATGGATGTGGATGATAAAATACATCCCATTAAATACCAAAGTATAAAAAATCTCGGATAAAATGAGATTGTGATATTTCCCTTACCTTAGGTCCGATTTGCCTCGTAAGTGTCCGAAACTCCTGTATAATGATTTAAATAATGTTATTGACTTATTCCAGAATCATAATTATTGTTATTAAATCATATATGGTCATATTATTAGCTTCTTAGTAGTAATATTTCCTTGCTACTTGTTATTCGGGTGTTTAAAACTTTTTGTTCTTATGCGTGTTTTGTCGAATAAATTCTTATTCTTCTCTTTAGGTTATAGATACATCATTTCTAGAATGGTATTAATGTACTATATATCATATTTATTCATTAAATTCATTTATATAATCATTATTCAATGAATATCATGTAGAATGAATTGCATCACATCGTGGAGACGATATTCTATACGTACGCACGAGCGATGATATCGTTCCCATGATCGTGGAATTGTATTGGAGTGTATGTATACTATTTCAGAATCAATGTAGTAATTATTTACACCATTATAACCATCCAAGTAAGGTGGTGGGGGAAAAAAGATTACACCACGGCGTGGAGACGGTATTCCGTACGTACGCACGCGCTGTGATTTCATTTTCCGTAGGATGGATAGATGGTGAAATAGGGTTGTTTCATACTTATAATAACATATAAGTATATGAGTGATACTGATGTTATTACTTCATAATGAAACAACTAAAGAATAAGAAGTGGAAGAAGAAATAAAGATGAAAGAATCGGTAACATACATTACCTCTTCTTTGAAGTGCTTCTTTGAGACCTCCTTTTAGGGCACTAAAATTGGTCTTTGAAGAAGACCAGGACCTATAGAATGTCTCTAGGGAAGTGTAGAGGAGAACGTGGTAGGGGTTGGCCGAGCTTGAAGGCTCAAAGTGGTGTGAGGAAGAGAGGGAGGAGGTTCCCTTTTATAAGGGAGGAGAGGGGCACATTTGGAATAACAAAAAATATTATTTTATTATAAATCCAAATTCGGTTTTAAATAGATCCAAATTGAATTATTTAGAAGATGAGGTGGGGATGGGTCGAAAGCATCTCATCCAAAAGAATTTAGACAAGTTTAGGTTCCTATTTTGACCTTATCATTTAGATTTAACATTAAGTTAAATAATTTTACTTTTACCGTGTCTTCTTGTGTTCTTACACTATAAGGTTAATAAACATACTATAACAATCCAAACGAACCCCAAGTTGTTTATTATTAATATATATAACCTTATCTAAGTCATTTGGCCGAACCTTAGATTTTTTGGAATAAAATAACAATTAATAATATAATATTTGTTTTAAAAGCTATTTTATGTCAATTTTGACACTATTTAGTAATTGATTTTTGTGAAACTTATAACAGAATGATTAGTTGGAAAAAAGTTAATTAAATCACTAATAACATGTCATATTAACCTATAAAATTAGTGTAATTCATAAAAAGTCTCAAATTACATTTATTTGGGTATTTATAACATCAATTATGTCAATATTTCATTAATAAGATAATTACTGCATCATCTTTGTGTCATAAATAAATTAAATTATTTAATGTCTAAAAATTAAAAATAAAATACCATTATATAGGAAATATTTTTATCTTTCTAATTAATATTTATAGTCGAATTTATCTTATATATAACCTTATATTAAAAATTATTTACTTATTAAACTTTGATTTTAACTATATTAACCATTCTTTAAATAAATTAATAATAAATGTCCTAATCTAATCCAAGTGGGCCTAAATGGTCATATTTTATTCCTAAGTTTGTTTTTGGTCGAATTAAACTTATCCAATAGAATTAGAACATGTGTTAGGGTAATAATAATATCATTTTTACCCTTAATTACCCTATTTACTTTTAACCGTGGTAAATAAAAGTAAAAATTAACTATTCACCAAAAATTATTTTCATCTCATTGAACCACATTTTACTTATTGACATCAACCGTGTCTCTTGGATTTTTGAAATTCCACTCACAGAAGCGATAAAATTATGTTTTATGAAAAATTTAGTTTTTTAACTACCACTTAGTGGTTTCACTATTCATCTAAAATTGAAAGTTTTCAGAAAAATACCAAAATTTCACCCTAGGATAATTTCGATATTCTGAATCCAAAAATTAAGTCCATTTTGAAAAATAAAATTTATAAAATTTCAAAAAGTGGTTATTACTATTCATAACAGCTAGTTTTAATAATATTTTATTAGCATATCATTGTTTAGTGAAACTCGGTATTGCGTACGACGCAAACTATTGAGGAAGGTCGCGATTTCGTGTAAAGCAAGCCAAGAAAGTGTTGTGTGTTGAAAAATATTCCTTTGATGATTTATATAACATAAAAGTCTCAGGTGTTACAGCAGACATGTAATTTTTGAAAATAAAAGAGCGTACCGAAATTTTACACATGAAAAAGTAATCTCAAATGGATCATTAACAAGACTTATAAACAACAAGGTAAACATATTTCCACCACGTATATTTTATTGAAGTTATTACATTATTTTAACCCTTATCATTTAAGTTTAATTCCTAGTAAATAAGTTTTTACCTTAATCGAGGAAAATAATTTTTACTATTTTTACTATTCATAATGAATTTTTTTAAATTATTAGATAATATAAATTATTATGATTAAAAATATAGAATTAGTTTTTCCATATTTAATTCAAATAAGGGGTAGACGTTAATTTAAAAATTAAACTCGCAGAAGTGATGAAAAAGTGACTTTTCAAGATGTTTATTTTTTAATCATAAATAAGTTTTATATTAATTTTATGACTAGTAATAATAATTATATGAAGATAAATGAATATTTATTGATATATAATATATAAATTTAATTTAAATAACTCTAAATTAGGTTTTTTTATTAATTAAAATACAAAAACATTACGCACTTAAAACCTGTTTTCAAAAGTAGTTTATTTAAACACAAATCTACGCTTACACTAAAATCAAATATAATGATGGTTAAAATATAATTAGGTGGATAAAATAAAAATAAATGATACTAATGTTAATTTAAATCACATTTAAAACATTATGATACTCTAAAATTTCTTAATTTTATGAAAAGAAATTACATTTTCATAAAAATCAGTATTTTTCACTATTCACAGAAGAATATATATTTTTTGAACAATAACTAAATTTAAACCTAATTTAAGTTTCATATTATAATTTCCAAAATTAAATTGTTATTTTTAAATTAACATTCTATTATTTATAAATTATACTATTAAATAAGAACCATACAAAAAATGAGTTTAGTAAAAAACTATTTCATTTTGTATTGAGAAACTACATAATATTTTTTACAATGAATATAAATATCTAATCTTAATAATAAACATAAAAATGATTTATTCTATCATTAAATGTGTTTTTAAAAATTAAATTCACTTATTTTCATCTGTAAAATTTTTTTGAGGAAAAACTACTATTTAAGGGGGTATAATGCAACAGAACACATTTCTAGTCCTTATAAAATCGATTTTATGTTCAATAATATGAGATACACATAAAAAAATGAAAATGATCCAAAATATATTACAATAAATATAAAAATAAAACCTATATTTAATACTAAATGGTAAACCATTATCAACTTTTACTTTAGGAAGATAAATAGTTAATATAGGTTGTTATTGAGAAAGTAATTTTCAATAAATGTATTTATATATATTTTTTAAAAACTAAATATAAAACTTTTAGAATTAAATTATGAAAATATAAAATTTATTTTCTAATTTCTCATTTCAAAATTTACTTAATATGAATTTTTATGAATCTTTACGAAAAGATCATTTTCTAGTAGAAAAATACAAATTTTGTTACGAAAAATAGATTATTTTATCCTTATTTAAGGGTATCCTAGAAGTATAAAAATATAAATTAATATAATATGTATTAAATTAATTAAATTTATTATTTTAATTTATTTTTTTTGTATATAATTCCCATGTATAACATTTTAACTTCTAAATTAATGTTTTGATTTAATAAAAACTATTTGATGTATTCTCTTTAAATTAATTATTGTCCACGAGAGATTTAGTTTCAAATTTCCTTGAAAGCCTCATAAATTTCATTTGTTCATTAAAAAACCAAATTATGTCCTAGGAATTTATAATTTTAATCACTATGTCTTGCACATACATTTAATGCTTAAAAACAAACATTTTCTAAGAAAACATTTTTCATATTTGGTGCACTAATATTAAAGCTAACTATTCATAAGGTTTAAAATTTTAATTGATAAAAGTGTTTTAATTAGTTAAATAATAAGGCTAAAATTATCTATTAAGGTAAATTTTAATTTTGGCCATTAAATTTAATTACTATGTTTAAAGAACAACTGTGTTGGTAAAAAGTGATAGTGCTAAGTGTCTTTTACTAAAATAAAAATCTAAAAAAGTTCCAAAAAAGTTTTAAAATGGGAGTATGTGGTGAGTTTATATCTAAAAAACATTCCCATCCAATTTTTTCGATTTTTTGGTTGTTGACTATTGAATAACAACTCTTCATAATATAATTGTTACTTTCAAAACTTCCATTCTCTCCACTTATAAAATGCCAAGACATAAAACACATAAATACTAACCTTACATAAGATTTTGTACTTTAAAAAATGAAACATGTATCCCCCTATAACCTTATCCCACATAAAATATCATCTGTCCAATATTATTAAGTATTATACCATCATTTCAAAGAATAATTCCAATTGAAAATTTAAGTAACAGAATATAGTATCCACCTCTTTACAGTGTTCCCTTATTAATTTTTAATCTCATAATATTATTTAAACTTTTAAATATAATTAATTTATCATCATTATTATAATTAAATTTACATATATTAATTAAATAAAAATTATTCATTCCATTCGATTCAATAAGATATAGCAAAAAATTGATTGTGTGTACGTAAGAATTACCCTCTCCGTGAAGCAATGTTGTTTTTCCATCACATATACTAAATGATAGTATAAGGGATGGATTTTATTAATAAATATGTTTTATACGTCAATAATAAAATTATTAAGTTATCATTTTTCAGATTTCATCATCATTTCCATTCATCGAGAAATTAGATTTTTTATCGTATGTACCATGGACCATGACCTTCAAGAACAACAAATTTCATTTGTCATCACCACTCATCGTATATGATTTTAATAATAGACTTAATAAGTATATATGATAATAATTACATTATTAATCATTTAAATATATCATATTAACATTATATAGATACATTAAATTATTCATGAAAAAATTATAAAACATTACCATTTGGGCCGATTTAACCGCCTATGTAAACGATGTTATGATGATGACATCATAAATGATTATGGGATTCCTTATAATGATAATATCATTAAATAATTATATAGTTATTTTTTTTGTGATTTTTAATAGCATTATTATTATTTAAAATATTTATTAATATATAACCTTTTAATAATTAAATACATTGGAATCTAGTTTATTGTGATTTCAATTTTCACAAACCGTATCCATGATTTTCAAACAATGAAAATGAGACTTAAGGAATAATTAGAATAAATAATTATTAAATCTTGAATTTTCTATGAACCATGAAGTTTAAAACACTTTGTGAGAATTGAACAGGTCTTTATTAAGTTTTTACAAAACAAACAATCAAATGTTCTAAAACCTAGTAATGAAAATAAAGTATAATTAGTAATAATATTTTTAATATATGATTATAAAATAATTATAAAACTATATTTTATTTATATTATTGTTATTTTATAAGTTAATAAAATATTTATTTTCATTATATAGTAGGTTAAATGACTATCATGGAAATAAAATTTAAAGGCAAGAGTCTCAGAAACTCAAATTTATTTCTTGGATTTATACACTATTTTCTTGATTTTCAATCACATATGTTCACTAAATTTTACAATTTAAATGATTTTTTTATATTTATTTATAGGGAAAAATAATTTTTTATCTAAATCCATTTCCATGATTTTTTTCTTTTAAATCATTTTCATAAATGAAAAACAAATGAGACTCTTTGAAACATGACTTGTAATGATGTACGTTACAAAGATGAATAAAAAATGTTTTCAAAAATCTCATTTCATGATTTATTTTTCTTTCTCATAAAATGATCAATCCTTAATGGAGTTATATTTCATGTTTCATCATATTTTTTCTTTTATTATGGGATTATTTTTTGTGATCTTGTTTTATGTATCAAATGAATTAATTAATTTTGTTCTTTCATACCCTTTAGATGGTTTATATTACCCATTTTATTTTCTTATGTTAATATTGAAGAGTAAATGATTTCCATTTTTTTGTTTCATAAACCCATTATTTTTCAATGGGTTCATTAAGATATGGTTATGACAGATTTTATGTAGTCCACATATTTATGGATGATGATGGGTGGGGTCCTATATTGCCCTCTGATTAATTTTTAAGTGTATATCTAATGAGATATTCAGGAATAGACATAATGAGTTTGTTTTTAAAAGCCATGGTGGATATGTGGTTTCTCAAAATTTCAAGCTTGTATATAATTAGTTTATTCACTTATGGATGGGAATGATTGGTTTTATCATAAAGGTTTTACTATGATTATGGTTGCTCTAAAATTCCTTATTGGTTATGATGTTGTGGAAAATTTTCAAGATGAATATAATTTTCATGAAATTACATGTTTTCCTAATTATAAATTATTTTTAATGTATTCGACACATTTATGTAATTGTCATATTTTATATTATTATAGAGATGTGTTTATGCTAGGTTGTAAATTTTATGCTTCCTTGATGATCTTTTTATGAAAAGTTTATCCTTATAAGAGGTTTTATGATTATTATACAAGGTTTTTCAAAATTTTATTATTATATTTATATCTTCCTCACATTATCCTATAAGTTATTATCTGCTTTTCCTTTACATTGCATCATATCTAACCATTTTGTTATGATTCCATTACCCAGGTTATGAATAATATAATATTATATGAGACTCTATGATAAGGGTATATATGAGCATAATTATGAAGAAATGCATATAAGTGTTGTAAAATAATTACATTATATTTCCAATCTTCAAGACACTAAAAGTTTAGGTCCTTGGGTTATGTGATTTTGTGTGTGCTGTATTATTTTTTATGACATTATTTTATTATTTATGTTATTTTTAGCTTGACTCACATTATTATTTCCCTTAATTAATGACTTGATATTTATGAAACCAATGTACGGATGATATTTGACGATATAAAATAATTTTATACACGTTTCTATTTTATTTTTTCTAATTATTAACTATTTAAATGTCACTTATACAATATATTTATTATATTTAATTTTTATTGTGAATGGTTTAAGTGGTAAATCTATTTGAAGACTATAATATATTGGTTGAATGGTTCTTGAGGTGCTAATGCAGGCAAGTTAGAAACTGGATTAAATTAATGCTTATACAAATGCATCTCTAACAATTTTTATAGATTATATTATAATATTTTATAATAACCATTAGTAACATATAAATATAAACCCCCCATATATAAAAATTTCTATAAAATCATCAGTCTTAGGGTATATTGATGGCCAAAATCCCAATGCTTTTGGTTAACATTAGTACAACCTATACCATGGTTTCCTAGGCTTATACCAATGGTTTGAACTGTTGGTATAAGTGAATTTTTTCATTGCGGGAATTTAATATTTTTAAAATAGTTTAATTTAATTCTTTTATTATATTTCAGAAAAGTTGATGTTAAAAATTCAATTTCAATACTCTTTCCATGAAATTTCAAGAATACATTATAAAAATTATTTTAAAAATAATATATAAAGTTGGAGTCATGAAAATAATCTATTATTAACTAAGAAAATCTTTAGGTAATGATAATAACAGAAATAAATGGAATAAAAGAAATTAAAAAATGTTTTAATTAAATAATATAATTTTATTTTAAAAACATCATAGAATAATGTGAATATATATTACATTGGAAAACTTTAAAAACATAGAAATGAATGTAAAACATGAAGAATTACCATGAAGGTGGAACAATATGATCATTTGAAAAACGACGTAAAAAAGATTCCTTTAACAGTTTTGTAATGAAATTAAAAAATGAACTGTTTAATAAATGATAACAATTTTCCTTTATAAAATTTAAATGAAAATTAAATGTTAAAATAAATTAACCTTAAAAAACCATTGAATTATAGAAAATAACTTCTCGCAAATTCAATATTGAATATGGATATGGAAGAAAAGGTTTCTGACCAAACAAGAGAAATAAAGTTGACTTTCCTTATAAACAAATTAGTGGTTTGAGTACTTAAGAGAGGAAAATTGGAAATAATACTTGAAAACATTATAAATAAAAAGAGGATAAGAATATTTATGGAGTGTAGAAGATATGGACCACACAATTTCACAAAATCGCAATTGAAACATGAAAAATCTTGATAAAAAATGAGATGATAAAATAAACCCTTAACAATTTGGAACATTCAAATAAAATCCCATCAAATGTGAGAACATGATATGGTTAAGTAAATCAAATTAGTTAATTAATGTATATGTAAAAATATATTCATGAGGTAGTTAATCCACTATATAAAATAAAATATGGTGCACAATTTGAAACATGTATCTATAAATTAAAATTATGACCAAGAAACCCTTACATGTTTTGTAACACCCCAGTATTTTAAAATAATAAAATTGTGTTTAATAGAATATATGACAAAAAACACTCAACTTTAACAACCAAATAAATTTATTATTTAAATATGACCGATGTTAATTGGAATTTGAATTGGAGGGTATGAATTGGAGTAACAAAATTATGAAATATATATGTATATATAGGTCCTAATAAAAAAATTGATAAATAATCAGATTAAAATTTTCTTCAGATAATTTTGGTTTCTAAAATAAGTGATTTTTTAGTGAACAGTTTAAAATACTAATTTTTGTAAAGATGTCATTTCATTTCAATTTATTATTAAATATAAAAGTGTAATTATTATTTAAATTTAATTTTAATTTAATAAAATTACTATTTAGATATATTCAATATAATTAATTTCATTTTAATCATATTTATAACTAATTTTAGAATAAATTTATTTTCATGCCTAAAAACACATTTTTATGAGACCTATTTTTAAAGTCATAATTTTACACCATTTTAATTAATTAAAATGACCACTATTAAGTCAAGATTTAAATTAAATTTATATATTATATATCTAAATATATGAATTTAAATCCATATAATTATTATCACTTATCATATAATAAATGTAATACCATTTTATACTTGAAAAATACATATCTTTTCATATAATAAACGTAATATTATTTTAGCGAACTGATGTAATTTATTTTTGACCACTGACTCACATGGAATAACATAACAATGAAAATAATTAATATTTATGATATATATGAAATAATACTAATTCTATAAAATTAATATATCATTAAATTTATTACCCCTTTACCCATTAAGGGAATTATATCATTGTTCATGCGTACATGTGACCTAATATCTCCAATAAGTGATGTGATTCATTTTCCATATCCAAATTTCAAGAAATATTTTAAAAATATATGGAATGAATAAATATGATATTTATAAAATTAATATAGTCATGGAAATATGGATCTATATCTTATTCAAAAGAATAAGAGATTCCTTGAAAAAACCTGACTAAGAAAATTAAGTAGTTAAAACACTAAACAGTGGTAATAATGAAATATTATTAATAAATAGATGATAATGTGTTATAATAAGATAGTATATGATATTTTAAATATTAAAATGGTTATTTTATAAATTAATAACTCTATTAAATTAATTATATATGATTTTATTGAATGCTTAACTAAATTAAAGATTTAGTTAAAGGATATTTTCTCATTTTCCTTTTACTAAGATATATTATAATATTATACACCTAATTTACTTTATATGGTTCATATACTTCCCATTTTACATGTAATATCATGAATAATTAATAATTCATATTATTTTATATTTCAATTCATATTATTTCATCCAATGGGATTTTACTATAATTTTTTTAAGTGGAAAGTGTTTCGTAACCCATTTTCATTTCATTAGGTTATTTTACTTCTCCATTGTATTTGAAACTATATGAATATTTATGAAATTTATTTGTAATATTTTATGTTCTATATTTAATTCTTATATTTTTATCAACCTTTTATACACATAATAAATTCATTTATTAATTCTCAATTGAATGGTATGATCATTGTAAGGGGATTTTGTCTCAATATCCACTCCATTGGGTCATATTTCTTATCATACAACTATTTAATTTTAACTGGAATATCTACATCCCATTTGATTTGTTATATCATGAATATATTTATATTCATGGAATTTAATTTTTAATTTGATGTTATTTGTTTCTTGGGGGGTTTGATTCAAAAGTTACAAAAGAAATAAGCGTTCATCCTTCAATCTCATTTTAATTAGGATTACTTATGCTAGAATTTAAATTGATGGAAATTATTTTATCATAGAATAATAAACCCATATAATTTTCTTATTATATGGTTATTTATGAAATTTTCAGGTAATAGTTCTAATATCTTCTGTTAGGTAATTAAATTTATTGAGAAAATGTTTTAAAGAAAATCCATCTTCATTTCCATATTCGGTCGAAAATCCTTTTTTCCAAATCCATTTTTATAAAGAAAATCACTAATTTTTTACTATGAATATTTAAATTAGTTTTTTATATTAAATGGATTTTTATAAAATATTTTAAAATGAATCTTCATATCTATTTCGAAATAAGGAAAATTTTTACCTTTCTTACAAAAAAACTTGATCCCTAGATTTGGAGAGTGAGATCCATAAACTAGGAAGAATTGATTAAAAATAAATGAAGAAAAGGTTCAAGGGTACAAGGCACTAATACCCAATTTTAGAGAAAATACATTGCCCAATTAACAGATAAAATCATAAAAAATCACAGTGTACCATGAAAACTAGTAGTAAACAACAACAATAAAGCATCAAAATGCCCAAATTTAAAAGAAACCGAAAATGTCTTGCAAAAATTAGTACCTTCATCCAAACTGAATTTACCGTTAAATCGGTGCCCAATTATATTCATATCATATATTACTAAAATCAATAATGAATCTTATGTCCCCTGAACCATGATTAACATTAGTGAATCAAAAAATCATTATTATATTCATTGAATATAAAATTAAAATAACGACATGATATAACCAATCATCATCTTTAAATAAATTTAATACTACCAATCTAAGAGAATTTACAAAATAGCCTGATATTTTCCATCATGCACCATGGTTTTAAGAAAAAACCACAACAAAAATAAATGGAACATCAAAATTCCTAAAACAAGCCCATTCCAGACATTGAACATCAACCAACAAAACTAGAAAACCCATTATAGTGGATCTTTATTTAGTTAATTCAAATCCCTAGAGATAAATAAAAACACCTTAAAACATCCATGGAATTAACATTACCATATGAGGGAATTAAAATCTAACCTTTAAATAATTACTACCTCTTTATTAATAAATGTGACCATAAGATCTCATGTTTAATGATAGTATTTAAAACTGATTAGGAAATAAATATATATTTGTTATAGGATGCTTCCTGTTTATCAAACCATTAATCGAAATCATTCGGGAGGTCAAAATTCAACTCAAAACACCCTTATGTTTCTTAAGATCCTTCTCCTCATATAAATTTGGGAGAAGACTTATTCCAATACTATCACATATTGTGACCACTATATTTTCCAAATTTGAATAATCCTTATGCAGGCTAGATTTATTCAGTTTCAAGGGATATAAACCTACCACTTATAGTATTCGATTCATACCCTTGGTAACGTTGGAGAGATAATATTTCCCCTCCATATAATTACAATGAAAACAATTATCCTTGTATGACTAACCACTATTGTGTGAAGGTTAATCTATGTGTTCCATTTGAGAATCATATTTTTGTTTCTCTTGACCATTTTTTTCTTCAACATCATTATAAAGACATTTTAGTTGATCCTTTATTGAATCCTCACACTAAAGTAGGAGTTCGATTTATTTCAACGTCCATGAAAATATTTTTATTTCCATGTTTTTATATAGGCACAATTTTCTCATGCTAAGTATGGTATTCTAGGGAAATATGAAATTGTGAATTCACACCATTTGACAGACCAAGATTAGATCCCCTATCAATCAACCTTTCTTTCATAGTAAATTTATATCAAATGATATCATCATTTTCAAGATACTTATTTCACTTCATTAATTAAGTATACATATTATTTCAACAACCATATTCCTCATTTCATTAAATATGACTAAAAGAACACACATAAGCTTTAGTTTTTCAACACATGCTATCATAAGGACCAAAATAATTTCATATATCATAGAGAGAATTTTTTTATTATCATATTCCACTTTCAAGTTAATGATGTCATTATTATCATATAATAATACTTCATGAACTAGGGTTGATGGAAAATCAACTCTAACTAAAATCTGATCATAGTGTTTGAATTAATCTATATTAGTATCCCTATCATTTCTTATTTTTTTTAAAATGAATGAAACAATATCCCTTATTATTTCGGGATTCCAGTTAAAAAATCTATATCCAAAAAAATTAACCCACACCTGTGTAAAAAAATTCCATGCTTTGAAGGGGTTGAAGGAATGATGTCGTTAATAAATGAGGAGTGTACCTTATTTCATTAAAACTAATCAACAAAACCATTCTCCCATCTCCAGATATTCTAATTGAAAGACAATATGAAATTATCCATATCCTATCAACATCATCCTCCTAATACCAAGAGTTTATATGATAAAACGTTTAAATCCAATGGATTCACACCCTTCATAATGAAAACCCATGAAATAATAAAGTGTTTTAAGTAGTGATTAATTTTTTCCAATATCATCCTAATTAGTTACAACATGTGTGAAATTTCCTTCCTTAAAAATATTTTGGGCAGAAACATCAATTAACGATTATAATGATCTGTCCTCAATCACCCCATTGTATCAAAAATATTTTCTTCTAAAATATTCAATACAACAAGAACATATCATGATTACCAATGATTTCACTACCAATTTATTCAACAACCAATTTATTTAAATATTTGTTACATGTTTATAATGTTATTGTTTTTAAAAATATTTTTCTAATATTTTGAAAATTTTTAATTTCTAAAAGGGGTTTTTAATATGAAAAGGGTATTTTCCTAAAAAAAATTAATAATATTTTTATGGGTTTTCTATTAGTAAAAGATAATATTTCATTGTTTGACTCATTATTTATTGGGGGATAGCTTTTTATAATAGCATCTTTATTCTTTCTTAGGATGGCTTATGATAATTTTGACCTAGGAGGGAATTTATATTCACATTCGCGATTAATTTGGTTATTTTTAACCTTATCATGAAGAATTAAATTTATCATGAAATTGAAAATTACATTTCCATTAAAAATCCATCTTCTTTGTTAGTGATATTTTTATTTCTTAAATAGAAAATCATTTCTACATATCATGTTTTACTATGATTTTTATATGATTAAATGTTGGAATATTGATATTTCGTATTATTTATTCTATTTGATCACTTATTAATATGTCATATTTTCCATGAATTAAATCTATCATTTGATATATGAGTAATGCATTGGACATGAAGTGATGGGGGGAATTCCTTTTATATATATCCCCTTAATGTATCAATAATTTGGTAAGATGAATCAGTTTTCTAGAAAAATTAATTATGTTATTTGTGTATACCTACCCATTGATTAAATCTTCCTAGTGAAAGGTATTGTTGGTATAGATATCATTATTTCTTAGTTAATGATGTCAAATATTAAGTATTTCCTCTATTAAGCGATTATTTATTATTATCTACATGATTATGACCTTAATATTATCCATGGATGGATTATATACTCTTGTTATTGATTAAATAGATTATGTGTTCAATTATTTACCCTCCCATATTAGTTATTTTTTATCTAATAATGATAGTTAATTCTCTGATTAAATTGAATGTGTCTTCAGTTATTTACCTTTCTATTTTTATTAATTCATTCACGACATCTTCTAAAGTATGTTATCCTTATTGGGAATTTGAGATCACTGATTATTATTTTTCCTTTCCCCAGGACATGAAGATTGAATATTTATTTGATTTAAATGATGTATAATATTTACACTCACTTTTATTAATTTATTTTTTCAAAAATAATTCATGACATAAGTAAATATTTAGTTTACAAGGACTACTTAATTATTCAATCCTTTGAGATGTGATCATTTGAATCTAACACCAATGTAATAAAGTAAATTATGGATCATGAATTCTTGGTTCAGTGTCATTACTATTGGTATTAGAGAAAGTTTAGTAGAAAAAATAAGAATTAGATTAAGTAAAAAATTTATTAAGTAACATAAACCAATGGTATAAATTGAGGATATGTATATAATAAAATCCATAAGTTTTTGTAACAAAAAATATTATATCATTTTCCCAAGAAATATATCTCTATATAGATACTAAATGTAGGTCTGGTTCTACAATAGTTATACAAATGGGAAATAAATCTAAAAGGGTAATATTGGGCATTTATTCAATTTTCACTTGGTTCTTGACAACGAGCCTTATTGTACACCTGGGTTGACACTCTCAGATGATTAGGTTTGGATAAATCGCATTTTATTTTAAAAAAATCATAGGGTATTTGAATAAATGATAAAAATGAATGACCAAGGATAAACCTAATGATTATTATATTGAAAATAATTTTCATGATTTTTTCATACTTTAAATGTTTACATGGTTTTAAAACATGATTATTGTTACTGGCACCAAGATTTATAATTTTAGTCATTAGTATAAAAATGGAAGAATCATTTTAATATTGAATATGATAAAAAATATAGTGAGTATGAGAAACAAGATGGGATGATGACTTGATTGAATGATATAATTGTGATGACTAATAATTTATCATGATATATGATTGAAAATCTAGACCATAAAAAATTCTCAGAATCAATAAAGAATATAAAGATGGATTCTACTTAGATATAGAGTAGTGGTGACCCTGAAGGAAAGAAGGCTAGATTTTATTCATGTATAAAATGTGGTATTGTCCTTCTAAGAGACTATCACAAGGGAAAACGAAAAAAATTTATGTGTGGAAAAGAAGGGTATATAGGAAAGAATTATTGATGAAAAGTGAGAACTTCATTGGAAAAAAATTAATTTTCATCCTATATTTCAATTTGTAGTTCGCTATATTAAATGTGGGGAATCTAGGAATTATCTGATTCAATAACCACATTAAAAGGATAAATCCTATACTAAGGAAGGAACTAGATGAAAGTATATATATATTAGGATTCAATAATAATATTATAATAGTATTTTTATAAATTGTATTTTGGATAAAAGAATCATGAATCATTTACATATTGTGTTAATTTTTTGATTCGATATATGTATAAATATAATATTAACTCAAAAATAATGGATACCATAATGGGTTTATGAATTTACTATCGATCATAAGTTAAATTTATTAAAAAACCCCTTTTTTAGGTTTTATGTGATGTGATTTTATCAGGATTACAGGTATTTGGGGATACATTTATAAAAATAAAACCCATTGGGTTAGTATATGTTTTAGTGAAAACGTTATTTAAAGAAGAATTCAATTACATTTTGTGGACATAGGATTTAAGATATAGGTAAAATTTAAGGATTATATTATCTTTTATATTGTGAAAATAATGGGTATTTACAATTTGGGAATACTATAGGAAGTTTATTAATATTGTTTCAGATAAAAAACACCATGCCATGTGACAACCCATCACATCTGAAAATGCCATAGGGATTGAACCCATAAAATTAGGTGATAAGGGAGTAGTTAATGTTACTATACTAAGTTATTCTTTGGTTAATAATAAATTAATTTTATTTAAAATTATTAATTTGAACATTGGGTGTTACTATTTATATTTAGAGATTAATGTATTATACTGGGTAACGTGTGATAACCATTTTAGTTTTAGTAAATATTTAGAGAAAAATAAGTAGTCCTGCCACACATAATAGATATTAACATCCATTAGAATTTATTTTTAGTTCTATAGGAACAATGAAAATATTGTCTTATATTAATTCATTGGAGTATGAGGTGAAGTAAAAATTAAGCAAATAAAAACCAAAGGATGTAATTGTGATTATGAAATAGAAAGATATCGTGTAAGTATATAAAATCATGTTATTAAATAGTAAATTTAATCCTAAAAATTAGGAAACATATATTGAAATAAGAAATTTTATGATATTACCTTCATATATTATGAGTCAATGATCATTTAACTAATCATAGGTTTATGGTTTTCTGGACATTGACTTTTTATTTATCATTGAATTTCCTTTTATCAATGATCCTTATCACTCTCCATAATTATTTACTCATTTATTTCAAGGAAATATTTATATTACCCACCAATTTTATCTATCTAGGCATCCTAGTAATATGTTATTTTAGATGAGATTTGTTTTCCCTTCTCAATTTTAAGAGGAAGTTTTATAAACCCTTTTTACGATGTTTGTTTCCAAGAAATTTACAGTCTAACAAACAACCCCTGATTTATAATAAAAAGTTAAAATTTTCAGGATTCAATTTATTTAAGGTGGGGATACTATAACACATGGAGATTTTAAATTAAGAAAAACATATTTGACAGTGTATATGACACAAAACACTGAGCTTAAATGATCCAAAAAATATATTATTTAAAAATAACCATTATAACCTAGACGTTGAATTTGTGAGAATGAATAGGATTAAAAATATTATGATATATATATATATATATTTATTTTATAATAAAGAATTTTTTTTGATTAATTCTTAGTAATCAATCACTCAAATTTTTTAGTAAAGTCATTTTATGCTTTAAAAAACATTTTATTCAAACATTGTTTTATTTTTCATTTTTTGATTCAAATTTACAATTAATTTATACCAAATGAATTAATTTTATTTTATAAAAAATATCATCATTTAAATAATAATTTCAAAATTATCTTTCGTTAAAATTTAAGTATTTTTCTAGAAATGGATATATTTCAGGGAATAATGAAAAATTCAATCTTGTGTAAAATATTAATTTCTTTTCATTAAATTAATTAATTCAAAAGTTCTATTGTGATTTTAATTTGATTTCAATGTAACAAAAATATTATTTTGTTATATATATAATAATTAGTTACATTTTAATAATATTTATACCCGATTTTGGAATAAGTTTATTTTTAATGTTAAAGCACACATTCCTGAGAATTATTTTCAAATGCATAAAGTGTATCAATTTTAATTAATTAAACTCAAAAATATTAGGGAAATATTTAAATCAAACATATGGATTATATATCCTAACATATTAATTTCAATCCATATCATTATTATCACTATTAATATAGTTAATTTAAGACAATCTTATGCTTCAAAATGCATTTTTTTTAAAACTGTTTTTAGACATGATTTGTTGTGTTTTTAAAAAAATAAACTCTAACAATTATAAGAATTGAATTGAATAATATATTTTAAATAATTTGAATCATAATAGTTAATATTATATAATATTTTAAACTTAATTTTTGGTCATAATTATTAGTAATGATAGTAAAATTTAATTACCATGATTAAGGTTAAAATTCGGTTTTGCATCTTTCATGCACTTATGTTAAAATTAATTTTCCACAAAAAAGAAATTTTTATTTGATAAATTTTATTTCATATTGAGTATAAGTTATTTAAAATTATCTAATAAGTCTAATTTTATTTTATTTTTATAGGATACATTATCTTGGTTAAAAAAATTTCAGTTTTGAAAAAATGGTAATGGTAAGTAAACATAGAGGATAGGGAAAAAATGTTTTTTTGGTATAGTATTTTATTACGATTAGTTCCATCCACTAAATTATTTATCAATTTTTATGCACTTTAAAATATATTTAATTCCCATTATTGAATAGTTTTGGGTTTAAAAAAAATGACACTCCTTATCAATTATAAATTAAAGGTGCCTCCACTATCTTATTTACACCTCCCAAGCCATTTGGCTAAAAACCCAAAAAAAATGTATCCCAATGATATTTAGGAACCTTATAGAGACTATGATATTCCCAAAGGGAAACAATTGTGTTATTAATAAGTGATCCAAAGGGGTTCATCTATGTGTAGGTAATTTTCATCACTAAGTTCTATCTTTTTAATTCTACTTATTACACCTTAAAAAATGTATAAAAATAAATATACTTAGTTGTTGTTATGTTGATGGAATAATATTTATCTATATTCTTCTCCATATAATGTGTAATAATATCATCTTTCATGTATATGGTGGACTACCACCTTGTAAACCGAAATAATTAATATATATATATATATATATATATGATACATATGAAATGATATTAATTTAATAAAATTAATATGCTATCCACTTCCTAACCACATAACACATCTACTGGATAATCATAAATATAGAAATAAATAATATATATGATACATATGACATGATATTAATTCAATATAATTAATATTTCATCCAATTCCTTACCCCTTTACCCATTAATGGAAGGATATCGTTGCTCATGCATATGTATGGCCTACCATCTCTACCAAAGTGATAAGATTCATTTCCCATGTCTATATTTCAAGTGTGGTTTAAAAAATATATCCAATGAATAAATATTATATTTAAAATATTAATATTATTATGGAAATAATGGATCTATATCATATTCATAATAAATAGAATATCCGTTACAAAAAATGCAATAGAAAATGAAGCATTTAGCACTCGAAATAAGGGTAATAATGATATATTATTAACCAAAAGATGATAATATGTTATAATAATATCATATGTGATATTAAAATTTTTAATATTTTTATATAATAAATTAATAATATTCCTAAAACCATTATATATGATGTTAAATAACGTTCAACTAAAGGGAAGTCTGAGGTATGGGATTTTTCCCAATTTCTTTTCATTGAGGTATATTGTAATGTTATGCACTTAATATATATAATATGATATATATAATACCCATTTTCAGGTAATATAATGAATACTTCATACTTAATGGTATTTTATGTTTCAATTCATATTATTTCATTCAAGGGGACTTGAATTTAAACATACTAGGAGGTAAGTGTTTCATAACTAAATTTATTTTCATTGGTGGTATTTTACTTCTCCATTTCATTTGATATAATAGGATTATGTAAGTAATTTTTTTTTAAAATTTGTTATTCATATTTGTATTTTTTACACATAATTAATAAATTTATTAACTCTCACTTCAACAGTATGATCATTGTAAGGGGATTTCATCTCAATTCCAACAACATTGGGACATATTTGTTATTATACACCTAATCAATTTTATGTGGACTATATAATTATAATTAGATATGTCATATCATTAATATATCTTTATTCATTGTATATAATGTCTAATTTGAAGTTACTTATTTCAGGGGGTAATAATTGTAAATTAACCAAAGTATTAAGGGTTTATACTTTAGTCTAATTTCAATAGAGATTGTTTGTTATTGAATTTACATTGAAATGATTTTTTATCATTTCATAATAAACCATTTAATTTTCATCTCATTTTCAATTTCAGAAATATTCATATAAAATTATTGGTTTATTCTCTTAGGTATATAAAATGATTTAAGTAATGTTTTTAGGAAAATCTGACTTCATTACTCTCTTTGGTTGATAATATTTTTTATTCAAAATATAAATTTTTTCAAAATGTTTTCAAGAATGATTACTGTATTTTATTAAAAACATTTTTATTGATTATTTCATTATTAATTTATTTTAAGAATAATCATCCTATGATTTTTCAAAAAGGAACTTTTTATCTTTTATTAGAAAAATGATAAAGGAAACATTGTTTTAATATAATATGTATGAACAAAAATTTTCGATCGTTATGACCATTAATTTATTTTAAATTTCATTTATAAGTTTAAAATGTTCATTTAAAATAAAATTGTTTCCTAATATTATGAATATTTTTTTCAAAAAATAATTCAAAGTGATAAGGTTATTTAGATAATTAATGTTTTAATAATATTTGTATGGTATTTTTATTCATCAACAAGAACAACCTTTTATTATACTCATTCTCAATTTGGGAGACGTTGCAATGATACCATCCTTATTCTTTCATGGTATGTTTTTTGATTTTTCTGACCCAGTAAATTATTTATATTCACTTTCTTGATTAATTTGGTGGTTATTAAACTTCTCTTGAAACAATCACTTTCTCATAAACATTGAAAATAACTTTCCCCTCAAATATCCAAATGATTTATCATAGATATACTTATTTATTAAACCACGTATCATTTATACACATGGTGTTTTACTTTTAAATTTTTTTGAATGACTATGGAAATATTTATATTTAATATTATTTATTAAACATACACATTTATTGACAAGTCATATTTTTCTTGAATAAAATCAATCATTCGATATATAAGTAATGCACTGGACATGAAGTGATTTGTGTGCTCTAGTTATAGATATCCCCTCGATGCATCAACTGTCTCATGAGATTAACTAATTTTCTAGATGAATTAAATGGTTTTTTGTGTATACCAGCCCATTTATTATACTTTTCTAGCACATGGTCTTGACCATATATATATATCATGATGTCTAAGAACATGATCTTAAATATTAATAATTTCATTCCTTGATAGTTTATTTATTATTATCTATGGGATTATTTCATTTATATTTTCCTTGGATGAATGTTTTTCTAAAGTTAATGATTAAATTACATGTTTGTTCTGTTATTTACATTTCCATATTCATTATTCCATAGTTAATCATGATATCCATGTTATTTATTATATGTAATTTTTTTTAGAAATTTACCATTCCATATTAATTAATTGATTCATTATATCTTCGGAGGTAAATAATTATTTCTGACCATTTGATCTCATACCTTATCTATTTTCTCTTCCCCATGATATAAATAATAAATATTTATTTGAGTTCAAGTATTCAGAATATTTTATTTCAATTTTTTTTAAATTATGTTTTAAAATATAATTTGAGACTCAATTATGTCCCTAATTTACTAAGGCTATGAAACTATACGTTTTTTTGGATTTGATTGCTTGTATGTAGCAGTAATTTAATAAAATATCTTCTGGCACTTGGCTATTTGGATTGGGGTATTTACATGTTTTATAACACCTAAGTAAAAATCAAATTAAAAGAGATAAAAATAAATGGAAAATTAATTACTATGATTAATGATTAGATCATGATATAATATTTCAAATAATATACATAAAGAAATTATAATATAAATGGGTGCATAATTCAAAATATGTCTCAATGTAGAATATTTGAGATAAGAAACCCTAACCTTGGATTTCCTCTTTTTTAAAAACACTCTAACAAAACTATATAATAAATTTATTTTTATTATAAATATATATAATTATAATAATTATTTTTATCTCACAAGACAACATTCAATTATAATTTATTGCTTCCCACTTTATAATAATTCCTTTCTAATATAAATATATTTTTATTAACAATTTAATTTTACACTCTTGTTCTAATTCAGTAGTTTTTTACATTGAATTTCATAATGGTTTCATCATCTCAAATTTTTTTATTAAGGTGGATTCTATGTTTTTTATACAAACATGTAGTTCGATAGTAAATTTAGAGAACTTATGGTGATAAATCACATGGAAATCCATAAAATCTCATTTTTAAGAATGATTTATTTCATAAAAATAATTGGTTTTATTATTTAATTTCTATATATAAACATTAAAGAACATTAATCATGTTATAAATATCATATTTATACATTACATGAATTTTTAAAACCTTCCATGCTATGTAGTATTGTAAAGATAAATATGTCATTCAAGGAGGTGATAGTTCACACGTATACATGAATGGCGTTATTCATTTTCATATGAATGGGAGGGAATGATAGTATATGATGGATTATATTTATATAATAATAATTATATTTAAAATATAATATATTTTTGTTAAATAAATATATTTATATCAGATATTTAAGGAAATTATGGAAAACAAAATATTTCATTTGTGTAGGTTGTAGTCTACACGTATGCATGAGATACGTTTTCATTTCACAATTTTTGGAATAGATATTGATGATCATTTTTATATCAACATAATAATAATTTATTAAACTAATTGTAATTTTATCATTATTTTAATATTTTTAATGAATATTTTAATGAGTTTTAAAAATAAATTATTATAAAATTAAGTGGTTAAGATGATTACCACATGCACAATTTTTTTCCTTTAGATATCTCCTTAATCATTTTTGTAGTGGATTTTTTTTGAGAAAAAAACATTTAAAAATTTTACAGGAGTCTATAAGTTAATTGGTGAGATATGGGTTGATATAATGTGCTAAATTTGTGAGGAGAAGTGATGGGAGGATGGGTCATTTTATAAGTGAGGGGAGTGGAACTCTTGTAAATATTATTAGCTTTAAAATAATATAATTTCATTTTCAAGGGAATGTGGAAAAAAGTGAAAAACAAATTGTGATTGGATAAATTAGGATCTAAATAAACTCAAATAATCTAATTCCAATAAGTTTTAGTGATATTTTAAAAATTAACCCTTACTTTATCCCCATCTCTAACACTTTTAACCTTCATTATAGAGACGATGTTTTACTATGGAAACATCATATAATGAAAAAAATGAAATGGATTTTTTTTAAATAATTTGAATATGACGATTCCTAATAATAAATAAATTTTAAAATATTTAATTTATTTATTTGGTAAAAATTAATTTTAATATAAATCTTCAAAATGCAATGATAAAATGTGTTTAGAAAAATTACATTATAGCATAAAAATATTATTACATTAAAATCATGAGTGTAGTTGATTGTATTGGGATTTATTAGACTATTAATAAATAAGATATTTATTTGAATTTAAAAACAATTCAAAACATAATGTATACTTGTAAATACAGAATTTAATTAGAGGATCTAAAATAACACTTTTATTAGAATAAATTATTAACATGGATTTAAAATACCTAATGTAGGTTGAGAAATAAAATATTACACGTTTAAATTCATTATTTAAATCATTAAACACATATATGGTCTATAGAATGTAATCATAAACATTCAATTCATTCTTATATCATGATAGTGTCATAAAAGTTATTGTATTTTCAAAAATGTATTTTTTACTATTCAGTCAAGAATAAACCATTTCATAAAAATATCAAAAAATCACCATAAGAAAAATTTTACATGATGAATTAAAAAATAGGTTTCATTTCTTAAAATTAAAAATTTTAAAATTCATTAATAAATCTTTTCAATAAAAATATAATAATATAATGAAACAAATCATATTTACAAAAAATGTAGCTTTTAAACAAAAAATGTTCTTAACAATATTTCATATTAATAATAAATGAGTGTTAATTTATTCTTTTTAAAATTATATATACATATTGTAATGATTTAACATTTATTTTTAATAAATTACTATTTTATTTAGTTTAGTGTTTCATGTATCATATGATGTCATACATACTTTTTTAATTTAAAGGAGAATAAATATTAAAATATTGGGGAGTTATATTCACCCCCTTAAATAAATTGTTTCCTAGAAATTGTATTTTTTTTCTCTTATCATAAAAAATGTATCTTAAAATCTTTATAATATTAGATGTAGATTTTTTCATGAAATTTAATTCTTATGTTTCTAGAAGGAATATTAGCATTTTTTATAAAATATTTATAAAACCATGTATATCCTATTATTTAGGCCACACTTGTGAATGAATTTCCATATTAATTACTTGAAAACTGTGAAATATTTCACCAATAATACAGGTTAACTTTACATTTCTCTTATTATATTTTGAGGAATTATTTTAACTTCAAGATACAGAACATGTGAAGATATACATACATGATTTATTTTCATTATATAAGCATTATTTCATCCTTTTGTTGTGTTTTAACCACTTTACACCTATTATTTATAACATATTATAATGGATAAATAAAAATGATGAATTTTTCATTCCTAAATCAAATAAACTAATTTTTCATCAAATATACATCCCATAAAAGAATGAAAAATTATTCTGGTTGCCTCTAATCATATTCTATAATAAAAAATGGTTACCACAGGCCAAGACAATACTCTATTTGAATAAAATACCATGTGTTAAAGTGATCACTTAATCGTAAAAATATAAAAAATAATACCAAAATTTAAACTCAAATCATTTTGGAAGTAAATAAATACTTTTTTTTTCAAAATATGCTTGAATAAATTTAAAAACGTGAAAATCATAACAATTTAATCCTACATTCTACCAAAATCAACATTAATTTCCGGAAAAAAAAAATTATTGAACCTCAATATTCATTCAAAAATATTCCTTGAAATATTCTAAACCCAAAAAATCAAATAAATCCATGAGCATAGAATTATATTAATGAACCCCAAAATATTATAAATCACCTTTACATAAACCAATAAAAAAATCATATATTCTTTAAAATGATAACCCAATAATTATTCCTCAAATAATATCATCCACTTATATTCTAGAGAATATATACCATAATCGTTAATTATGTTAAACATATCCACGAAACACTTTTTCATCATATTACATTTCAATCCTATAGGTTATCCATACATTCCAAAAAATATAAAAACATTGTGTCTCCCCAATTTAACATAATTACCTTGACTTAAATTCACATTATATCCAAATAGTTATGTTTCACTTCCAATTTTCCCCAAATGTGTCATAAAATTCTTCCATAATAACCTTCACTCTAAATTACCAAATGGTTACATCAAATTTAATCACATATTCCCATAAATATCTCCCAAAATATCTCTAATCCCTTCAAAAACAAGTCAGAAAATAAATTAAAAGGATATTTATACCATTAAACTAATTATCAACCGTAATCTTATTAACCATTGATGATATTTATATCTCTTACATTATTATAAATTGATAAAATCATTGTATATAAAGTTTTAGAAACCCTATTATAATACCAACCAAGACACCCCCAACATATAATCCTATGCCTGGTGCTAAAAAAGTAATGTTCAAATACTGGATTCAATACCAGCTCATGTGACTCAATTTCAACAATCCATAATTTAATGTTTCACAATAAATTTCCCAGTAACTTACATATACAAGTTTCTTTTAGGTAAAAAGATCTAAAGAATTATGAAATTACATTTACATAGAAATAACTTCATATTCCCCATATAATAGACATTTTTTAAATTATAACCATATTTTATAATTCAATTGCAATTCTTAAAAAATTATAAAAAAAAATTATCCACACATGATATCCTTAATGATATATCATATGTATAACACTTCTTTAAAACTTTCTGAAATGAAAACATAAGAAAGGTGATCTAAAACACTGAATAAGGGTAATGTTCAATGGGAGTGTTCATAGATAAATAAACTTGTGTACTATATAATAGTAAATAACAAATAAATGTTAAATAATTTTAATAAATTGAGCCTAAAATATATCAATGGATAAAATAAAAAAGTAAATAGTCCCATAAACATAAATAAATGTATTCATAGTGATGAAATCATCAATTATAGATATCATAATCTTACCGTCAAGGAATTATTGAAGAAATATTTCATACCAAAAATATAAATTCAATTACTTATTTTTAAGGAACACCTCAATCACAGTTCTTTCTCTTTTTATATGGGTCCAATTTTATGGAGTTTCAGGTGAAAATTGGAAACTTTTAGAGGTTATTTGTGATTTGGATGGTTATATCATGGTTTTCCCAATCTAAGAGCCCCCATTGTAAATAATGAAACCCTATATAGTAAGGGTATTCATGGTTGGAACACGATATAAAAAAATGTACACCCACCCAAATAAAACGGTGCACCGTAGTGTAGGTGTTCATGGTTTGGGCACATAAAATGTCTAACCATGTGACCCTATCTAGGAAACAATATGTGTTTTTTTTAAATTATGAAAAAAATTAATATAAAAAACCTCTTTATTTAACCCTTGATCTACCCCCACTCAACTTAAAATGAATTACTTATATTAAGAGGCTGTTAAGAAGCATTTTTTGACTCCCTAAAGCCCTTATATTGGAAGGATGAATCATAATTGTTCATGTTTAATCTTCTCTATGTAAGTGGAACTTATCTCATTATTTTTCTTCATGTATCTTATTATCTCATCTTTAAAGGGTATTAGATGATTGTTTTTTATGGATCTAAACTCTATTTTATTGGATCTTTATTCTAGGTTTTGTTTTTAGATCTCTGTCACCTTTTTCTTTGTTAGATAATCCTATTAGAGGTGTCAATTATTGATATTTGGTTAGAGGTTGGTGGTTATATTATTATTTCATATAAAATGAAAACATATAATCGATATAATAAATTGATTTTAGATTTTAAATTATATGAAAACATGGATTTGTGATGATTTATTTCTAGATTTGAAAAGGATATGAAATTAATGAAACCTAAATTTTAATTTAATTGAATTGTTGGGTGTATTTATGAGAAATGATGTCTTGATTTAGAAATTATTTTGATTATATAATTTAAGGTTGATTTTAGAAAAAAGGATAAAATATATATCTGTTTTGATGTTTAATGAAATGATAAAACCTAACATTTATGTTTTGAAGAGAGAAAGGCATGTAGGAAATTTAAATTGGGAAATTACATTTTAAACGGTTTTTAAATGATTAATTCAAAATTTTATTTATTTTTTAAGCACATGTTAGGATAAGTAGTCATTGGTAATAGGTAAAATCATGTTAAGACCTTGAATCCCTATAAATGGACTTAGGATGAATTTTTTTACGAAAACAACTCAGGTTTGACATCCATTTTATAGGTTCTCTATTAGTGTCTTAGTTATCTATTACTGGTTCCCTAGATTTGGGTGTATTTTTGTTTTCACACCTAACTTGAGCGATAATTACTATGAGATGTGTGAGGATACTATTACCTGATAAACTAACTTAATATGAGGATTTTATACATGGTGCATGCATGATATGAGTTGTTTGATATGATTATCTAAGTCCATTGAATTATTGAACTATTTTATTCATGTCAGTTGATTTAAAAATAATAATTTATTTAAAATTTTCAAGTGAGAATATATGAAATTTTTCTAACATATCTACAATAAAAAAGAGTCATGTTGTAGAACCTGGGTGACATCATAGCCTCCCATTTTCCCGATATCCATGGCCTTTGTGCTGGACCCTCCCCCCTCATTGGGGGAGGGACCTTCTCTATCCAGCAAGGAGGCTTTCCCTACACCTTTTTTCTCTTCTCCGATCCTGATTTTATTCCCCTTCCACCCTAACTTTTATCTATCCTAATGTTCTAATTTTTTTCAAAAGATTCCCTAATATTTTTATCTCACCTTTATAATTCAATGAGGCCTCATCTATTTTGAATATGACACTGATTTCTAGGTTTAGACATCACCAATAATCGGTGGATTCCTTTGACATTCATATATTCCGCTTATAGGGTTTTTAGGATCATGCCATAACGAGTCTTACTGATTGTAGATAAATTATAATTCATTTTTCTTTTGAGTATGACCTAATCCAAGATTGGTCCAGCACCCCTCGCTCCTGTGATGACCTTAGATTCTTTCTATTCTGGTGGTTTTATGACTTCCACATGAAATGCGATTCTCCAACCGTGGTGATATGGGTATGATTTCTTAAGCTCCCTCAACCATTATAAAATCCTTTTCTTGGTGTTCTAGGAAATATAGTGGGTAAATAACTATTTTTTTACATTTGAACGAAGTCATTTTTTCATCGTATTCATCTACAAATCTGTGTAGTGGTTGATGTTTCAAGAAGCCATGTTTAATTTTGTTTTGGTTACAGTTGGAGAATAATTTCACTATAAACAATTTGTGACTTTTGATTCATGGTTAGACTATTGTTTATCTGGTAAGATATTGGTCCATTAAATGGAAGTTTTTAGATTTGAGATGGAGAAGATAACATAGTAGTCAAATGCCGATGTAGGAGCCAGTGCTCAAGGATTAGGACCTCCTTCTTATAAAGTCCTGATTGATAAGTCAAATGTTTCTATTAATATAATCCAGATGAAACCTGCTCATAGTAGCACAATAGATGGAAATAAAATGGTGTAATTCATCTTTAAACACTTAAGTTTGGGTTTTAATAACCCTATACTTATTATTCATGTTACTTTAGATCTAGTGGGTTTTGGGGAGTCGCATACCCCTGTTATCTTAACATCAATTCCTAGAAATTCATCTCAGAGAATAGATGCATGTGTGGTGAAACATTGAAGTGGGGATAGCCCAGTTGAGAGGTAACAATTACCAAGTGGTGGAAGCCTTAGCTATTGAATGAGTTGGGAGAAACCCTTACAGATGTCAGAGGAGTGGTTGGAGGTAAAAAGGGATCAAATTTTAGGTGGAACTCTCCCTGTTTTAATCTACAAAATTTATTTGAATGTTTGGGAGAAGAAGTTCAGTATTTGAGGCCAAATTTTAGGGTTGAGTTTGTATAGGATAGTGATATCCAAAAATTGGATGAAAATTCTAATGAAGGGATCAGTATAATCTTGCACACCCCATGAAGGAAGATGGGGCAGAGCTGACTTAGTGATCAAGGGATTTTCATCGTAAGTGAGACTAAGTGACCCAAGGTGAGTAAAGATTATTCATCTCTACCTAAACCAATGGAGACAATGTCGGTCAAGAAAAATGTGGACAAAGAGATAGATAATTCTTTTTTTGATAAAGATAACGAAAATGAGAGGCTCCCAAATCTTTTGATTGAAAATGGAATGGAAAAGGATGGTGGTTTTAAGGAACATCCAATGCTGCATGGGCTTCTTTCTTCTGATGACAAGGGGAAGAAAGATGTTGCGGTAGTAACTACTGAAGAAGAACCAATGGATATTGCAGAGTCTCACACTAGTAGTCCAGGAGTTTCAGAAAATACAGGTGCAACACCAAGGGTGTTATCATGGACCAGTGAGAAGGTGAACAATGTTCCAATGAACTATGAAGTGATCCAATGAAGAAACATGAACTCTGAAATGCAATTTCAATTGTGATTCTTCTCTGGAACTTTTAACTAGGTCATTTTTGGAATAAGGTGAAAAGGAAGTGAAAAATTTGGAACATATACTTAATTATGACAGTAAAATTTTGGAGGAGGAATTTCTTATTCATGCTTATAGCATGGATACAATCCACATGGGAGACAGACCAGTTCAAGTGAACACAAATCCAGAGAAGTGAAACTAGATAAAAAGGCAATATTTAATTCTTCTAAGTGGATTTAATGAAGAAAATTCATCATTGGATGAATTTTTACAAGCAGAGGAAAATTTTTATTACACCTTTGAGGATATTATCAAAGATTAATTTGATCAAAAGGTAAATGATATGTTCTAGAAACTTTATAGGGATACATCTGTTACCAGTTTTATGATTGATTTTAATATATTTATAATATCCTATCATACAAGATATTTTTCTAGGTTAGACTTGTATGGTATCTCACTTTTACCTAAATATTGTTATTTAAATAAAATGTTTATTTTCATACAGTCTTACATATCTACCATCTTTTTAAAATGATAGTATATTTTGTGTTTAAATAGGAACACCAAACTTATATGCCATATCTTTTTAAAAATTGATAAAATTAAAGGTATGATGTTATGGTATTGATTCTGGATCCCTATGAGAGACCTTACTGGTATTTTTAGACCACATCCTACGTTTTTTCCTTTGGTGTTTATTATGCTAGGACTGAGTAAAGGAACATGCCACTTGGAGGTGGTGGATGTTCTTGATCATTCTGACCGTAGAGTGGGAGAATGTTTCTTTTGGATGTATGAGTTTTATCTCGATAGATACTAAATAATTAAGGATTTATTTCTTTAGTTTTTATTTCAAATTTGGGTTTAGGTACTATCTCCCAATAGAGTGGGGAACACACTAACATGTTTATTTTATGTCTACTTTTGGAGGCAAATTTGTTACCTATTTTATATTATATGATACCAGGTGATAGTTATCAATATCTAGGGATTTGGAAGACCTCTATGCTATGTCAATGATGGAACGTGTATCATGGTACCAATGTCTCTAGGATGGTTCATAAAAAATTTGTATCATAGTTGCAGGTTTAGTATCATTCCTTGATATCAATATGATTTTTGGAATATATTTTCTGGAATTTGAAGGCTGTTGTGAGTGATTTCCTAGATAGATATCATCATAACTAGACGCAATTCAATGTGTTTGGTTTAGGAATGATATATTAAATAATAATTTGATATATTTCTAGTCTTTTACCTACATTGGATAAAGATAGAATGAAATCCAAATCTAGATATCTAATCTGAAGGGATTAATTTCAAAGTTGTTATGGTTTGAGTTGTGGATTTTAAAAATATTCTAATGTCTTCAATGTTGTTTTATGATTTTGTGTATCATCATTAATACAAGAAGAAATGTGAATATTCTCCAGGTGGAGGTTTCTAGGGACATATACTGAGTGGAACTACCCATGGACGAGAAACATGTTGAGATTATTATGCATTCCATCCAAGATTAGGGACATGAACCTTTGCCTATTCTTATTCAGGGTCTACATGTAGTCCCTCAGAGGTATGACTATCATAATTGAGCCCAATATTTTCTTCACTAGAATCCATAAATATTCCAGGACTCAAATGATCCTCAATATGACGAGGATTGGTTGAGAGATATAGAGATTCTATTTGATTTTAGAGAAATAAATGTTCCAATTAAGGTGAATTGTGCCACATTTAGTCAAGAGTTACATAAATGGAGATTGTGGGACATGATGGTGGTGGTGAAGAAGCATTATAGTTTATAGTGAATGTTATTTTAAGTTATTTTCTCCAATCAGTTCTATCTGTAGACTTTGGTGAGAGTTAAATCAATGATGTTTTTTAACTAGAAATCACTGACATGACCATTAAGGAAATGTAAATATCATTACCAATCATGTGTATTTTACACTCAATATTGTATCAAATGGGAATATGATGACATAATGGTTCAAGATGGTTCTTCAACTTGATATTCGTTCCTAGGTTTTCTTGATGAATCTCCCTTTTTATGCTAATGAGATGGTTTGGGAGATCATTATTGAGGTTGACTTGAATGGTAAGTAAGGGTTGATGGGATTTCCCTTTTTTACGACGGAAGTTCTTTGATTTATATTAATGGAAATAGAACATATGTTGAGTCTCGTGGGGTTTATCAATAGTAGGTGTCTTCTAAACCTCAAGAAGTTCCTAGAAGAATCTCGTTGACTTGCTTCCAATGTGGAAAACATGGTCATTGAGATGTTTTTATAATATGGAGTGAAATATATACAATTATTATGGAAATTCTAGAAAACAATAAAAATTATTTCATTTCTTTTCTACTCTACATATTGGAATGGTCTCATCAACACCTAATGTTATTGTGGTGTGATAAAACGATTCAATAAAATGGGTTCTAGCCATAGGCATCTAGAATGGATTTCTTTACACAATGGAAGAGTATGTAGATGAAGTCTTGTACAGTTCCAGATACTATAAGAAGGTCCATCATTATATCCTATTCTTTAGTGGATACTTTATTTGATACTCATTAATCTCATTCATTTATATCAACTTGTATTGTGAATCTACTAAACCTTTCTATGGATATTCTAACCAATCAAATGGATATTTCTAAGCCCCATGGAATAAAGGGAGAAAAGGGCCTCCATTATCCTCTTCATGTCTCACTTTATCAGAGGTATATCTGACATGGGATATCCTATTTCATGAGGTATAACCTCTTTATTTCATTGTTAGTATGTGTTAGTTCCTTGCAAATAAGGACTGAATTGAATGATATATTTGATGGGTGTCCATTACTACGCCTAATGGGGTGTGACATTCCTTATGGGTATAATTGGACCCATGTTCTAGTAGATACATAACTTTATATCTATATTTGGGAAATGTAATATCAGTGTTTGGTTTTGATTTGGAGTGTGAGTCTTTGAGTGATGATCTCCCTCCAGGTTTTATCAAGTATCGTAACATTTTTCCTTCTAAATTATATGGGTTTCCACTAGTAAGATATGTTGTGTTTTATATTGATTTATTATATGATACCCGACTAGTTCTTATCAATTCTTACCTTATTAAACCATCTCAACTAAAAGAGTTTACAACTCTATTAAATGATATGATAGAGAAAGTCTTTATATCACTAATGGTGTGACCATGGACAACACATGTACTCTTTGCAAAGAATGATGATGGAACACATAATAGATGAGTTTATTTCGAGAAACTAAATAGAGTTTTGGTAAATAAAAAAATTATATTCCATAGATATGTGATCTATTTCACTAGTGGAAATAGGAAAAGTGGTTCTATAAGAATTATCATCAATCTAGTTATCAAAATTTGTGATTAAAAGAATCCGACATTTAGAAAACATCCTTCTAGAGAAGGTATGGTCCTAATGATTTTCTTTTCATGTCATTTGGTTTAACCAATAAACATGTAGTATTTAGGGTTTTGAAAAAAATGATCTTTCATTAGAGTCTTGATTTGTTCATGGTGATTTTGGATGAAATCCTATTTTACTCTAGATTCGATGAGGATGATGTGTGTAATCTAAGAGACGTTTTGGAATTATTGAGAAATAAATGAATTTATGAAAAACTATCAAAAACATCATTTTTGTATATGGGGAGTGATGTAATTAGTAATCAAGGCCTCAGAATATGGTATCCCAAATGATCCTATAATGTTGAAAGCTGTTTTGACATGGGAGAAACCATGTAAAGTTTTATAGATACTGATCATGTTGGGTTTATAAGGGTATTATTGCTAGTTTTCAGTGGATTTATCATAGTTTTCTTCTCTGATGAGTGATCTAACTCAGAAGGGGTTGATGTTATAATTAGATGATAAATGTTAGAGTTCCTTTGATGAGTTAAATTTTATTTTTACTTACGCACTAGTGTGGACTCTTCCAAAGGCTGGGTAGGGCTTTGTGGTCCTCTATGGCACATTAGGTTCAGGTTTGGGTTGTGCTCTAATAAAAGGAGATCACATGGTAGCCTATATATCTTGTAAAACTAAGCTACACAAGAATAAATGTATTCCACATGACCTAGTACTTGTATTTGTGATGAATACACTTAAGAGTTAGTGACATTACCTATTTGTACAAATTTTTACCATATATTATGGCCACTATAGTTTAAGTTATATCTTATCAAAAAAATATTTGGATCTCTATTAATGATGTTGTTTGGATTACTAGTAATATCTTGATTTCCACATTTCATATTCCCTAGGAAAAGGGAATGTCATTTCTGATGCATTAAGAAGGCAAGTTTCGGCCCAAGCTATGGGGGAATCATCAAATGAGTAGAAATTGATTGATATTTTTGAATAGTTTCATTTAGGGGGATGGTAAAAGGTGGCGAAGTTTTTCTTGAAAATTTTTCAGTTTACCTATTCAATTATTGAGATAATTCTTTAGGATCATCATCTTGATGTTTAATTTCGTAGCATTAAGAACTCTCTTTAGGGTAGGTATACCATTTCTATGTGGTTGTTCTACACACAGGGTATTCTATGTTTCTTAAACCATTATGTAATACATTTTACTATGAGAAAGTTTGTGATGGGTGTTATCCATAATTAATAGTGGGTTGGGCACCCAATAACCACATATAATTTCTGTTAACTTCCACAACGATTCTCGTGTCTAGGTACCAGATGGAGAATTCATGGATTTGTTTCTCATTATTAAACCAACCAACATGTTAAGGATGATAAACAAAAACCTTCATATTTATTTTATACACTTTTAGTTTCTACTTGGTAGTGGGATGATATCTCTATGTACTTTTTGGTTTGGTATCTATATAAGACTCAGAAGAAGAATATGAAATGGGTTGTGAGTGATCGACTGAAAACATTGGCTCACTTTATACCCATTCATGGTACCAAAAAATATTAGTAGTTGGAACATTTCTATGTAAAATAGAATGTATATTTTCATAGAGTTCTATCATTGATATTATCTAATATAGATCCCCATTTTACCTCTCATTTTTTCATGGCATTGAGGAGGTGATGGGATATTGGTTACATTTGAGTCCAACATACAATCTATTGAAGGATATCTAGACAATGAGGGATTTTTAGATTATTAAGGATATGTTATGTGCCTATATTATTGACTTTGTCAGATCTTGGTAATGACCATTTGGGACTAGTTTAGTTTTATTATAACAATAGTAAACCATCCAAAATTATAATGGAACAATTTAAGGCCAAGTACAGAAGGCCATGTAAATCTATGTTATGCTAGTTGTGGATTGGAGATTCTTTCTTAGTTTGATAAAGTTTGTTTTATGAGATTATGATGATGATTCTATCGATTCATAAAATATTTTTGATGGAAAAATCCTATATAAATATAATGTTTATCATCATCACAAATCATTTTATTTTTTAGTTGGTGACCAATTGTTTATGAGAGTTTTACATTGTTTAGGTTAACAAAGGATTTTGAGGAATGGAATTATTGCACCTAATTTTTGGTACTTTTTTATGTTATTGAGTAGGTGGGGAATGTGTCTTTATATTCAACACATCTAATAAATTTTATGCTTATACATAATGTGTTTCCCATATCATAATTTTAGAATATCTCTCTAAAAAATCTCATGTATTGAGATATGAGGATCTTGATGTTAAAGATGATGTATCTATGACTGAGCATCCAGTTTAGATTATGGATTTTAGTAAAAATGTACTTAGTTAGATAATGGTTACCTATGGTCTATGAGCTATGGATACATGTTACTGATTCTTATGAGACAAGGGAGCATGTGGCACTGATGAAAGACTATTGGACTCATCTCTTTGATATAGAAACATGTTGATAGGTATTAAGGGGAATAATTTTTCTAGGGTGGGGAGGTTGTAACATACCATTACTTGTTTTTAGGTACTACTTGAACCTAGTTTTATATAATTTTAGATGGGTCTTGTTTCAGGGAGTTTCGGGTGATATTGGGGAAATGTTTGATGTTTTCTAGGTTGTTTATGGTTGGTGTGTGATTTTCCCAAACCCTGACCACCCCAGTGAAAACCATAAAACCCTTGATAGTGAGGCTTTTCTTGATTGGTGCATGGTTTGAAAACCCATGCACCCACTTAGAAGAAACCATTCACCCCATTGCAGGGGAGCATGATTAGGGCACACCGTTTGTCTAACCATGTGACCATCTTCTCGAAACCAAGTACATGGACATTTTAATTTCAAAAAATTATTTAAATTCTTCTAACCTCCCAGTTTAACCCTAAATTTACTCCCACTCAACTAAACTCAAATTCATTGGCCTAAGAGGCTCTCAAGAAGAAGTAGTGGTTCCCCAAACCACTTATCATTGAGGATCAAAGCACGATTGACAACATTTAATCTACTCCAGGTTAGTGGATCTTTTCTCATGAGTTTTCATCAAATATCCCATTATATACCACATAAAGGGTATTATATGATCATGTTTTGGATGGATCTAAAATATATTTGATTGGATATTGATTATATGTTTGGTTTCCAAATCTCCTTCACCATTACCTTTGTTGGTGAATCCCATTGTCAGTGTAGAGTCATTATATTTGACTAAAGGTAGGTGGTACCATAATACATTTACATACAATTGAAACTATGAATTTTTAAACTAAAATGGATTTAAATTTTATTTAATTTAAAAACATCTAATTACTTTGAATTTCTTGATTATTTCAAAGATATATAAAAATTAATAAAACACCAAATTTTAATGTAATTCAAATTGATGGGTGGAATTATAAAAAATGATGTCTTCATTAATAAATTAGTTTAATTTAATGATTTTATATTGTTTTACAAAAAATGATTAAATGGAAATATGTTTTAAAATGGCATGAAATGATGAAAACTAATGTTTTGGTTTTGAAATGAGAAAGCCATGTTAGAAATAAAAATTTAAATTAAATACTAAATAGATTTAAAATGAATAATTTTTAATTTGATTGATTATTGAAAAAAATGTTATGTTGTATAGTTACTATTAACTGGGAAAAGAAATCTTGGACTTCAGCTCCCAAGAAATGGATTGATAATAAATAACGTTACCAACACAAATTTCGATAGAATGACCTTTTATGGGTTCCCCTATTGGGGTGTATCCTACTCGTTATGGGTTCCCTGAATTATAGTGTATTTGTCTGTGCACACTAGACATGATCCATGATCATTATTATATGTGTGAGGATCCTATTATCTGATAAACTATCTTAATATAAGGTTTCTGTACATGGTTAATTATTTCTATAATTTTTTGACATGATTTTACTTGTTGTTTGAATTATTGGGCTGTTTCATTCATCCAAGTTGATTTATGTATATTTTTTCATATAAAATGTTCATTTAAGCTAGTTTTGAATGTTGTTTGATATATCTTCAATTTTTAAAATGAAATAAATTTTCGGTTTTAAATATGAAAAGTGAATTTCCAGGATATATTTTATTTAAAATTGATATAATTAATGGTATATTTCTATTATATTTATTATGGATGAATTGGTGATACCCTATTAGGATTTATATCTCAGACCTTAATTTTTTATTCAGGAATTTGTATATTTTCTTATGCTTGGTCTGAGAAAATGGAAAGAGCTACTAGGAGGTGGTGGATGTTCTAGATTAATTATACTATGGTGTGGGATGATGTTTCATTTGGGACCCTTGAGTTTAATCTATCTAGATACTGAGTACTTAATGATGTACTAATTTGGGTTTTGTTATATCTGTTTAGTTTCTAGTACTCCCCCCTCGGAGTGTTGTTCATTTCAACTTGTATCTTTCATCTTACAATTTTTTTGGAAAATTCTTTTCCCCTATTATCTTGTATGATTCATGATGCTTGTGATCAAACCATGGGGATCAGGGACACCATTCAGGCTATGTCTTTTCCAGATCAGGTATTTGGTTTCTCGGTAATCTAGGATAGTTTATGATAGTCAAGGCATCATCCAAGACATATTATATATCCATAAGTCCTTATCCAATATTTATTACATAACATATATTTCTTTCAACCAAGACATAGTAAATTGTATGGCATGAAAGATATCATGTGTTAAAAATTGATATTTGTCTCATGAGACATTACTTGATGCATTGAAGAGATATAATAGACCCCTACTTTTGATTAAAAACTTCCAATGAATTACCCATGTATAAACTAAATAATAAAATTCAAAGTCAATATCCCTTATCTATTAATATATATCTATATTGAATCCATTATACATAATGTTAACACATCAAAAATATATATTAAATATTCCTTTAAAAATTAATGACCATCCATATAGAGTTAAAAAATATATGGATTATAAATATTTTACAATCAATAACTAAACTATAATTCTTCATGAACACACACTAGTCTAATTTATATATGAGAGGGAATTCACACTATATAGAGTAATGAGTATAAAATTATGTAAATAATGGAAACAATGTTGAACACATCCATGATAATTGAAAAAATGGAAATGAAGGATACTATAAATTAATTATAAATTAATATGCTTCATAAAATATAGAATCATAAAAAAATAATGAGTAAAATTTTATTGAATCTTTTAAAGAGAATTTCCTTTACATATTTTATAACTTTTTTTGTGAAAGAATATTTACAAGTAACTCTTAAATTTTTTTCCGCATATCTCAATAATATCTTCAAAAAGATATTTTTAATATAATTTATAACAATTGAATCATTAAAATGAATTATACTTACGTAATAAATTATCGAGTGAAATGTAAAAATAAATATTATTACAATAAAATCCCAGCTCAAAAAATTTAATAAAATAATATTATTTTTTTAAAATATTTAAAGAATAATGGGACTAGATAATACTTTTTAAAATAATGAAAAAATTAATGTGAGATAAATCATGAAAAATTGATACTTTTGGGGTACAATCCATTCATGCATAAAACGTTAAAAATAAATTCATTTCATACTTTTGTAGAGGAAGTAAAAAATGATTATTTTCCAAAAATATAAAAAATATTTTTTAAAAATTTATGAATATAAAGTAAAATTTAATATAAATTTATGATAATAAATAATTTAATTAAAAAAAATCTTCATACATAATAATGAATATGGGTATTAAAGAAAAACGTTCCTGACCAATCATGTTAAGTAAGGATGATTTTTTTAAAAAAATAGGTTTTTTGGTGAGTTTGAGTACTGAGTAGAGGGAAAAGGGAATGACTAATTTAAAACCTCATACATAAATATATTATAAGAAAATATATAGGTTTTAGTAGAGAAATATTATGAATTTTTCCTCAATATCAATTGAAACTTAATCAATCCTGATAAAAAGTGAGGTTGTAAAATAAATTCCTATGACTTTGGTATCATTCCTATAAAAGTAATTTTATGTTAGAACATGAAATAGTCCAGAAAATATAATGAATTTTATGAAATAATATATCAAAATATATACATGGTTATTTAACTAATACATGTAAAATAAAACATGATGATAAATGTCAAACATGTATTAATGGATAAAAAATAAGACAAATAACCCCTTATGAGATTTATAACACATGGATAAAACACTATTAAAATAGAGAACATGAAATGGATCCTTAATTTGAATTATTAAAGACTAAAACTTGATATAATTGTTCAAAGAGGAAACATTTTAACAATATAATAAATACAGGTGCTTAACTTGTGCAAAACCCATTTTAATGTCAGCTTTTTTATTTTTGACGTTGGTTTTTAACAAACATCTATAAAGGCAACATGAAAAATAATATTTTCTGTGTTAGTTTTTTAAAAACTGACACTAAAAATCATTTTCTTTGAGGGTTTCAGTGTTGGTTTATTAAATAAACTGACACCGATAACTGATTTATAGGATCTGTTTTAGGTAAAACTAACACAAAAAATCATACATGCTCAAGTTTTCGGTGTCAATTGTTTTCAAAATGAAGCCGAAAACTGGTTTACGGTGTCCGTTTTACAAAAAATAGAAACCGAAGACCATTTTTTTTTAAAAATCGGTGTCCGTTTTTAAAATAACCGACACCGTAAGTTAATTTTTTTTAGGATAATCAGAAAAACTACAATTCCAATTAAATTGAAACCCCTTTAAAAACACAATATACAAAACAATGAAATAGTATTTATTATTCTATAGAAATATAGAACTTACATACTTTTATCCAGTTAATCAAAAAATAATGTACGTATTTGTATTATAAAGTAAGAAATACATTTGAGTCACTGAAAAATTTACATGGATTCCAGTTAAATATCAATGCATCAATAAATATTGAAATATATTTTAAAAACACATTACAGAGGAACTTGAGAGAACTCAATGATTTCTAGTGTCAAATTTTGGAAGAATATGCCGTTGTAGGCAATGCGAAATCTATTCTTAAGGCTGAATGGGATGGTTTGATAGTAAACTGTGCTACAAAAGCTGATCAGATAAATTAGACTGAGAATGATATAGATAATCAATATACTCAGTGGAATATCTTCATTTATCATTTCAAATTAGTGTTTTTTCCTTTTATGTGTGTTTTTATATCCTATGATGGCTGGGTGTATGCACATTTCTTATGATAGATGTATACTAGGATGTATGCTTAGTGGTGTGTGTGTGTGTCTGTGGTCCTGAGAGACATTTTTTGATATGGTATCTAATGTGAATGTGTATCCCATGATACCATATATGATGTTTTATTCCCTAAAAATTCGTATCTAAATTGTTACCATGTTCATCGTTGTGGCCCGAATCAATACTTAATGCCTTAAGGATACAATATAATATGTTTAATGCAATTTTGGATTATTTTTGTTCAGTTCAAATATCTTTTTTATCCTTTTGGTATGGATTTATATCTGGTATGACATGGGTTCATTTAATCTTGGATAGTACATAGCATCTCATCATAAGGTTGATTGATAATTTATTCTTTCATATATTAATCATGAACAGAAAAAAATACACCAGAAGTCACATATATATTTTATAGAAAATTTAGAATATAACACTTTTAAAATAAAGTATAATTAAAATACACATAACTGAAATTTATTGAATGATCATTGTTGGTTATTGTCGAAGAATTAATTTGGTTATTAGTAGGTTTGAACACCAAATATATCAAAAGAGTTAGTTTTTTGAACCGAAATGTAATATTATTTATAAATATTAGAATATACATACCTCAAATACTAATCAGACTTAACAAATAGTTCCCAAAAGTAGATTGAATATGGGTCATATCAAATTGGGAATAATACTGTGAATCATTGAATGCCAATAATAACATTGAATGATATAAGACAAAAAATAAAATAATATGGAAGAAAATATAAAAAAATTCATACAAGTAACCTTACCAAAGTTAGTAGTTTGTCCAGTTGTGATTATCTCATACATGAATCATAGAATATATTAACCACATTAAACAATTTCTTGTTGATGATGAAACTGCAGCTATAAAACGTTAAACTGTTGATAAAAATTAATATATAAAAAAAAATTAGAACAAATTCAAATATAAAAACTAATTAAGTGTACTTCCGCATATTTGATTTTATTTGGTGTCTTTATCAACATGTATTCCTTGTTAAATATTTTCCATGAACTTCATTTTCATATATATGAACTAACAATACATATCTAAACAATGATAATTAAACATAATGAGCTTATAAAAAACAAAAAAACATACCTTTCTAATAGGGTGGAAAATCTTTTATGAACATTCCCTAATAAAGAGAAAAACCAATATACAGTGCATTCACATGAGCATAATATGCCTAACATCCAATACCCCCTATAAAACAAAAAGTTCACAATTAATGAAATTAAAATGATCATTATTTCATAATAATGTTTATGTTGTTACTTATCAATAAATGGTAGAAACCAGCACGGAATCTTTGTATGTGAAAATCTATCACACATATATGAAACTCTATCAGGAGTTTTCACATATTACAATTATATGGAAATGAATTCTGGATTTATAAAAATGTAAATGTCTATTCTTTAATTTTGTAAAAGAAGCGTGTTTAGATAACTAATTTAAAAAAATATAGTTATTCAACTTAAAACCATCTTTTATTAAATAAATACAAATTCAAATGTCAATTTACTTTCATGGTAAACAATTTCACCACATTCAAATCGAGATCTTGAAAATTTAGTAGATGCATGATATCTTCTTTGCGTAATCTCAATGTATACTCTATTCCGCATATATCAGTCGTTATCCAAAACTCATAGATAAAATTCAATGAAGAAGATTCCTAAGATAATATTTGTATCTCATAAGAAATATCTGAATTATCTACAGTTGATTGTTCCTAAACATTTTGTTTCATTTGTGTAGATTATTTTTCTTTCAGATAATCTTATATAAGTTAAATGTCAGAAAAATTTTAATTAATTTTGAATCATTTTTAATTAATAATTTAAAAAAACACATACCTCATATGAAATATAGAAAAGCAAACCAGTTGTCCAAAGTAAAAAATGACAAACACAATCCCAAATTATGGTGATCTCTGTAGTAGGAAATGGTAGTAGAGCATTAGGATCTATAATAATGAGTACTGATACTATAACCGGACCCATCTATATAAGCTAGTGGTATAAAGAATCCCAAAAAAAATGCACGTGTCCAAATGAAAAAATATGTATGTGAGGATATATAGCAAACAACTCACAATAAACGTTTTGGTTCAAGTGAGGTGGTGGAGAATCAAAGTAAGTAGATGGGGAAGGGTAGTTCAGGTGAGCATACTAGGAAGGATTAATAATGAAAAATTTATATTAGTGTTTATAATTTATAAAATAAAAATATTGATGTAAAATAAATAATATACCTAGGAAGGCTGCTCATATGGGGTAGGGTAGTTAGATGGGGTAGGGTAGTCCAGGTGAGACGGCTGGGAAGGCTGAAAAATGAAAAACTTATATTAGTGTTTATAATTTATAAAGTAATAAAATTTATAAAAAATAAACAATATACCTAGGAAGACTACTCATACGGGGTGGGGTAGGCAGATTAGGTTGGGTAGTCTGGGTGAGCAGGCTGAGAAGACTGAAAAATGAAAAATTTATATTAATGTTTATAATGTATAAAATAGAAATATTAATGAGAAATAAATAATATACCTGGGAAGGCTACTCATACATGGTGGGGTAGAAAGATGGGGCAAGGTAGTCCGGGTGAGCAGGCTGAGAAGGATGAAAAATGAAGAAGCTATAGTAGTCTTTATAATTTATAAAATCAAAAAATTGATGACCAATAAATAATATACCTGGGAAGGTTTCGCTGACTCTGACTGCCTTTCTATGTGTTCTAACAAAGCCCTATGCACTACTGGTTGAATTTGATCACCCATAGACTGTTTCATATCTTTCAGCTCTCCTTTTAAGGATTAATTTTCTCAGACTCTTGATTGCTTACTCTTACCAAAAATATTCCAAATACTAAAACCAACCAGATATCCTCTAACATGTCTAGAGTGTTCTACCTTTCCCAAAGTTGTGTCTAGGATGTCCATCCTGCCCTCGGGGATAAAAGATCCTTGTGTCTCCTACTCCTAAAGTTCAACTTGAAATGAAAAATAAAAAAATTTATATTAGTGTTTATAATTTATAAAATAAGAAAATTGATAACAAATAAATAATATTTACACAAAATTTTATCAGTTACATTCTTATCTTCCTCTATAATATACAGTTAATTTTTCTTTTTTTTGTTCATTTCCATTTTCATGTCGACTGGGAGGAGATGGTAGACCAAACTAGACCTCTTTTGAAGCGCTACTAAATTGAGCTCTTATTGCTTCAAATTTTTCTTCAATCATTTTCTATTCCGAATACGAGTACCCTCCATGTGATAAAGTATGAGGGTATACACTTTGCTAATAGATCACCTGATGAGATCTCCTGGAGGTATGTTACATAAAAATAAACTACTACGTAATAAGGAAAAATATAATAAATTTTACAATATAAAATAATTATCATACCTGAATTTTTTTTTCATTAAGAATATCAACAAATCTCTTCCATGTACCTTTATCTATAAGCGGATACTTGATGCATGTGTTTTGAAACCCTCTCTTTCCAAAAACATAAATTTTTTGTGAGTTTTGTTTAAAAATCACTCCATTGAACCGCTGCTAAAGAGGGATATCTTTTCTTAATTTCATTGGTTTCCTAAAAGTTGAATGTCATCTGTAACTGAATAAATTAAATATGTAATTTAAGAAAATATAATATTAAATAAATGAGATCAAATAAATCAATTAAAATATTTCACTTTCACGGCCTCCCATAGTTGATGCTTTGCCATGTTGTCCACTAACTTCTAATTAGGATATAAAATACAAATCCTACAATGGCTCTGTATCGCTATATAACTAAAAAACTAAAATGCATTTGGGCTAATTGCATTATTATCATCCTCAAAATGAATGTGCACTCTGTCATGATCACGAGAAAGTGATAGTTTTGGTAAACTTGTAATACCACGTTTACCAACTTGAAAGCATTATTTATTGTAGTAATAGGATAAGTCTCCTCTGCCGAGGATGCATTAGTAGTCCAACAACAAAAATTATATATTAACAGTTTTATTTCATTAAATAAGTATATTTCTAAATCTATAATAATATGTAAAAAAAATATAACTCTATGACTGATCCTCTCTATCTATATCTAAAATTGCTACTATAAAGTGTAGTGATATTTTTTGTACCTTTATATCATTAGAAAACTGAATATTTATAAATAAGGAAGACAAAAAATAAGTAAGTAAAAAAAGAGGCATGCATTTTAAGTTTCAGAAAATGTAACAAATATAAATTTTTACCATAAATATTAGAAGACTAATTTAGTTTTTCCCACATGCCTTCATCATGATCATTACATACTGCATGCACTGTGTCTGTCCTATACTCATTGTAATGATTTCGAAATTTCTTAATTAATGAATAAGGCTTATGTAAATCACTAACATCATCAGCATCATCCTCATCACCCAAATGGTATATTTTTCCTTGAAAACAACTGACCACTGATCATTTGATGAATCAATGACATAAAATACTTTCCTTGCATGTGTATCTATGATAAATGGTTCCTCATTGTAATTAAATATTTTCAAATCAACCAGTTTAAACCCATATTCAACATGTTTCAGACCTTTAACACCATGAGATTTTATGAGAAATATTCTTTTTAATTTCTTTGATGTCTTGTGTTGTTCGCTAACCAACATTATCTTACGCTATACGCAACACTGTGTTAGCTTATAGTATACTCAAACACTATTCTTGGCTTGTGTTGCACAAAAGAGAAACCTTCCTCAATAGCGTATGTTGTACGCAATACTGAGTATTACTAAACACCAATATATTTTTATAATATTATTATGAACTAGCCATTATGAGTAGCATTAAACACATTTTAAATTTTATAACATTATCATTCATCTTACACATATTAAAGAACATTTTATGAGAGCAGAATAATTTTTTTGGATAAAATAAGTTTTTTTAAAAAAAATGAAGTTTCATCGCCTTTTAATGGTGCACCCATTGAAAATCTAGTTTTTGATAGATTTATGAGTTAAATTTGACAAAATAAACTTATTCATTGAAATAAATATATAAAAATTAACTCTAGATAATTTTTTATCATTTTTCGGTTAACTTTTATATTTTGATGAATAGTAAAAATGTGCTAACTTTTAATTAAAAACAAATTTTTTCATGAAGATAATTTATATAGATAAATTATAATATTGAACGGTATTAAAGTATAAATAGAATATATTTCTATCATATAATATTATGTATTCCACTATCATTAATTTTACATTGAATTCATAGGTAAAAAAATTTCAATCCTTTGCAATGTTTTAACTTTTAGAACCCATTTTCTCAACAGAAGGATTAATTTTGTATTAAATAATTCAACTTTTGTGTTTTTAATTTAGAAAAATTAATTCCATATTTGGAATCAGTAGGTCCAAGTTATGTTAGTAGGATACTTTTATCTTTATACATTATGAATAGAACCTATGGTAAATTTTATTTACAATAGTTAATGGTAAATCAGGTAATTAAGGGTAACAATAATATTATAAAATTACCATAACACTTGTATTAATTTAATTGGATGATTATATTTCGTTCTAAAATATACTTGGGTATAAATGGTAGCTTTTGGAACCCACTTGGATGTGATTAAGACCTTTAATTTATTTTATTTAAGGAACGTGAAATATGTCTCACTCAAACTTTTATAATTAAAGTATTATTAATATAATTTTATAACAAATATAAATTAAATTAAAAATTCTCATTTTAAAGATACAATTATTTTCTTCATAATGGAAATTTATTTGTGATTTTTATGAAATATATAATTACCGTAATAGCTTATACATTAATGATGCAGAAAATATTTATTTAGTGAAAAATCAATAATATACTTTTTATTAAAATAATAATACCCATCAAAAGAACCAGAAACTTTCCAAACCTTATTGGTAGAGTATATCTATACCCTAATAATCCAAGGGTCTACTTTTGGGCCATTTGGAGCCTTATAAAATAGATTATGACATTTATATTATTGTATTTTAAATGATTCCAAAGTTTCCACCTCCGTACATTAATAAAGAAAACATTTTAAAAGTTGGTTGTTTTAGAAGATAAATTAGACTAAAAGTATTCTTACGAAATCAGTAATATTTATCTCCATCTTATTATTTTATTTTTAATTTTTATACAACATATAAGAATATTAAATATTTATACAAAAATATTGTAGTGATTATTTTATTAAGAAAAATATCAAATAAATGGTTTTAAAAATATTGAAATAAATAATATATGAACTAATTAATATGATACAAGAATTTTATAAATTAATATGACATGTTATAAGTATATTAAATATTTTTTTTTGAACATATCTTCTGTGTGGAATTTATTTAAATTCAAATAAATGAATACTATCAAAATTGACACTGTTGATATTTTATAAAAATAACATATTATAAAATTGTTTAAAAATCAAAAAAAATATATAAAAATTATAAATTCAAATTTATATGGTCGTAAATTTCATAATATATCCAATTATGGACAATTCACAATACATAAGTAAGTATTTATGTCAATTTAAAATTTATAATATTATTACCACAAATAAGATTAAATAGATAAAATAAAGATAAATCAAATTAATAAGGTTTAAAATAATTTTCCAACATGAATAATTATATTGGATGATGAGATTACAACCCTATCTCATCTCATCAACTAATTTGGGATATTTCAATGGTTTTTAGGTGGTGTTATAGTTTATAATAAATTAATATTTTGGAGGTTTCCCAAAGTTCCCCTCCCCTCTTATAGAAGGGCACCTCCTCCCTCTTCTCTTCACCCAATTTTAAGCCTTAATGCTCGACCAAACCCTGAAAATTATTCTTCTGAACCTCTCAAGTTATATTATAGAGGTTCTGGTCATCTCAAAAGACCTAATCTAGTTCCCTGGGAGGAATTTTTAAAGAGGCACGACAAGAAAGAGGTGATCTCTTATACCAATTCTTTCAAGTATCTTTATTTTTCTACTTCCACTTCTTTAGTTGTTTCATTATAAAGTAATAGAATCAGAATAAATAATATAATGATATGTTATTATAAATATGAAACAACCATATTTCACCTAATATCCATCCTATGAAAAATGAAATCACCGCGCGTGCATACGTACAACTTACCATCTCGACGCCGTGGTGTAATCAGTTTTTTCCACCACCACCACACTTGGATAGGTATAATTGTGGAAATAATAACTCTATATGATTATTATAACATCATAATTATTCTGAAATATTATATCATCCACTCCAATTCCATTCAATAATTATGGGAATGATATAATCGCTCGTGCATACATATTGATTACCGTCTCCACGACGCGATGAGATTCATTATCCATGTTTACCATTCCATAATGATTATAAAGTATATATAATAAATAATCATGAACTATATGACAAAATAATTATACCAGATTAATGTATATGTTATTTACATACTTCCATTCAATTTAATAAGGAAACGAAAATGGCGTTCAAGCGTACGTACGGCCTACCGTCTCCATGAATGGTGTATTTCATTCCATTTATCGATCTATTATATATATGTATTATATTATCAATATATATTATATATAAATAATTTTTTAAATTCTAGAAGTAAGTAAATCATGATATATTTAATGATATTAAGAACGAAAAGTCCAAACACGTATGATAAATGAAATGATTTGACCCAAAACGCTTCTTTAACATGGAATTAACAAATGAACGGGTAATATAAAGTCGCAAGTGAATCATATATGATATCATAGATATTATTATGGTTCTGTTACAAGTTAATAATATTTTTAAACCCACTATACATGATTTTTGGACACGTATGGAAGAAATTGGACCTAATGTACGAGATAATTATTCCAATATCATTCTTATCCGAGATTGTTTATTCGTAAGTACATACAAGGGTTGTGTTTATCATCCATGTCCATGTTTTCTCAAAATATTTTCATAAAATGTTTTCTATTTTTCCATGTATGATTAAAGTCATTTTTACCCATTTTTGACATTTACCACATGGTATGGAAGGAATCTTTCTTTTGTTTTCCATACGAGGTACTTTTTGACTTTTTGAGAAAAAGTACAAGAAAAATGTTTTTTTAACTAATACGGAATGAACAGATTTTTATCGTTTCATAACTCCTTATATTCATGAGGATTTTTGTACAAGATTTCATGATTATTTTCAACGAAATTCTTTTCTTTTAAAATTTCTCAGCATTTTGAGAAAAAAAATGATTTCAAAGAAGAAAGGATATTTTCCTCAAGAATTCATTTCAAGTGTTTTATCAAAAAAAATTTCCCTCTAAGATGACATTATTTAGAATGTTTATGATTCAAGTATAATGTAACTATTATTTACATGTTTTTCTTTTTCTTATGATGAAATGACATCCATTTGTTTTATATGGATTATTTTATGATGGGATGATGTTTATGAAACCCATTTTATTCTTTGGGTTATTATGAATGATTTATGTTTATTTTGTGGGATATGTAAGAATTATTTCATTATGAGATGGGTGGGACCTATATCTCCCTCCAATTCATTGGGTAAAGATTTATATCTCATGAAATAGACATTGTAACGCCCCGACCCTAGTTACCCAAAGTCGGTTCATTATTACAAAACATTAGAATGATCAAAAAGAAATCATGTATCGAAAGACTGATCAGTTTAGTATTATTGGAAATAAGATTCATACATAAGTTCAACTTTACAGCTTGAAGAGAAATACAACACAAATATATTTCATTAGAAACATCCAATCCTCACAGATTATGCCTGCAGGTCACTCATAACTAACTTCTTCATATCATGGTAAAATAAATCATAAGAAAGGGGGTGAGCTCAAACGCTCAGTAAGGGTAAGTAATATAGCAGAAAATGACATAAATATCAAGCATGGTAAATAATTCAAACCACAATCCTTTACCAATAATAAACATGAATACTTTTTTGGCAAGAATATGAGCTGAGTAAATAATTCCATAATAAATCTTAATCATGCGTATTCTACTAGTCGAATGAACACATGAACCATCAATATTATTTCCATAATGAGGGAATGTATAATGCCATAAATTCTGAAATTTTTTGTCAAGGCCTTGGACAAGACGTCGAAAAATGATTAAGGCCTCAGCCAAAACCATAAATCAAATTGGGAAAGGGTCTCAGCCAATTCTACGTCTAGTTGTCTCATGAGACCTACCGATGCATCAAGAAGCTATAGCGGGCTCCACCCATCACTTACTAAGTCTAACACATTCATCATATGAAAAGTTGTAAACATATTAAAAATGACACGACCCGTCCTCAGGGCCTGTGTTGTGACTACCCCAAGCCTACCTTCCATAGGCCAAGGGCTAGCGACTAGCACCAAAGGCATAAATATGAATAAAAAGGGAAGGCATTACCTTTATAAAAGTAAACAACACAATAGAGTACAAGCGGAAGCAAACACTAAGTACAAAATAAATATCCAAAAAGTAAATGGGCCAGAATACAAATCCATCTAAAAAGTACAGCTACAACTGAACAAAAGTACAACAGAAAAGACAAGAAGCTAGAAGAATAGAAGTATCTCCTAGGTCATCCACCTCAAATCCTACCTGATGGGTAGGTACGGATAGCGTAGCACCGGTATCATCCACCACGGATCCTACCTGAAGGGTAGGTATAGACAGCCTCCTCAACACTCTCTCCCGTCAACCTCCTCCGAGTACCATCTCTTTGTGAAGTCCACCTACAGATAATGATTTGTCGTGAGGTCCACCTCCGGATACTGACTCGTCGTGAGGTCCACCTCCGGGTACCGTCCAGTCCTCGAACACTCGGCCTTCGTCTGCACTGTTCGTCATCTGCATCCAACACAATGAGGTGTGGGCATAGCCCGTGTAGGGGTGAGTATAATGATACTCAATAGGGACCCTGAGACCCTCAAGTTCTCACTAAATCCAACAAGGATAATCACAAAGAATGTTCTCAACTGATAACCCTTACTTAGGTATAAGCCGATACTTATACCTAAGTTATCAAGTACCCCATCTCAGACACAAGGTATCACACAGTTATGAAGTCGATGGATAACCACTACTTAGGTATATTCCCATAAATATACGTAAGTTATCAAGTAACGCATCTCAATCATGAGTAAAACACAAAGGTCATTGACTCAGCTAAAACTAGGATTTTCATTATCGAACCGCAACTGCTGAAGAGATCCTCCTCTATCGAGTACACTGATCCTGTCATGACTCTGAGCCACTGCTCACTAACCGTAGACTGCTGAGGTACTCCTCTTGTCGAGTACCGCGGGTCAGCCACCCAAACACAGTAGTGCTCCCCATCGGGGTCTGCCACACAAACACAGCAGTGCACACCCCCTAATAGCATGTAGAGGTACTCCTTCTATCGAGTACCATAGGTCTACCACCCAAACACATTAGTGATCCCAACCGTGGTTCTGCCACCCAAACACAGTAGTGCTCCCCACTGGACTATACAAGTCACTCCGACACGAATCGGACAAGGAGTCATCAGGTCTCAGCCAGCTACACGGTCTTTGTACTCCGTACGCTTGTCTCTGGGGGGGGGTCCACTCAACGAGCTATTGGTAGGTACTCAAAGTATCACAAAGTCCTATGAAAAAGTATCTCAAAGGACCGCCACGTCATAGGGGTCTCAATGCAACAGACAACGCGTTAATCGGACTCCCGGTCTGTGAGTTATTAGACTTTTAGTCCCGGTGGCCCGGTTGGTTTCATGTACAAACCAACCCAGCCATATCACAACTATAACCCTAACTCACATAAGGTATACTCAAAGGGAACATTTCTCAACGTGATCACTGAAGCCACTGAAGGTTCGTCAAACAGAGGTCTGGTATGAAAGTTATCGGTTTTTCCGTTCGAAGGGCCCTGTTGGATTTCAGGTACAATCCAGCCCAGCCATATTCCAACTGCATCCAAACCTCAAGTGAAGTATACCAAAAGCACAGTCTCATAAAAAGGAATCGAACAAAGACGACGTCGCATCAATCAGACTTCCATAAATCAAGTTATAACTGTTTCCGCTCCGTGGGCCCAGTTGGTTTCGGGGTCGAACCAACCCGGAGATGCACAAACTTTACCGAAAGCATGAGTGTAATATATATAAATGACCATCTCTATCCAAGGATCCCAACGCAACTGACGGTGTGTTGATCGGAGGTCTGTATCCCATGTTATGTCTGTTTAAACGAAACTGGTCTGAAAATAGGGTGTTTGGGCCCGGCCCGACCCGTCCCAATACCCCCTGGGTCGACCCGAACCGGGTCGAACCGACTCGGGTTTGGGTCCGTCCCGGATGGGTGTGGCCTGGCCCTGCAGGCGCGGCCCAGCCTGGCGCTGTCGGCCCGGCTCTGGTGGCCCGGCCCGGCCGGTTAAGGCTCGGCCAGGGTGGCCGAGTGGACGCAGAGTGGGGGGCGCTGTTTCCCCCCAGTTGACAGGGAACCGGCGCGGAATTTAAGCCGCGCCTCTTAAATTCAGAATGGAAAAGACTTTGCGGTCCAGCTCCTGCCGTTGCGGCTCAGCCGTGATGGTCTTCTCCGGCGGCGCGCCACCGCCGCCGCTTTTCGCGGACCACCGGACACGCACCGGTGGTCCGTTTCGCCCGCCGTCTGCACCTAAGGTCACTAATGGACCCGAACATCACTATGGAGACTTCAAATCACCATTACGTCCCGTTTCATCATCGCCCATCAATCCACACATCAAAAAACAATCTACAGAGGGTCGAGGCTTGTTCTTTAGCCCGTGCCCTCCGTGTTAGAGATTTTCAACCAGGATCAAACTCAAATTCATTCCCGAAAATTAACCCCGAAACCAACCCGCATAAACAAATGATTTGCAGATCTACCGGAAAAGGTTGGTCCGCACACACCGTTCTTTTCTCAAAAGATAAAGAGAATATCAAATAAAATTCCCCTACATTTTTTCCCACAATCTAATATTCCCAACGCGTAAAAAAATAATTTCGTGGATCAACTTAATAATGAGTTGATCCGCGTTATTTTTTTATAAGGAAAAAATCATGAGATTATAAACATTATTAATTTAAACTCCTACATTGCAAAGATGTTTCACATCATCGAGCTGTGGAAAGAGGCAAGCGTCACGATGATCGGATGTCTCGGAATATCGTTGTTGCTTCTGTTGACGTCGTAGAAAAATCCATCGTTGATGGAGACATTCCCCGAGGTGGTGTCTCCTCCCATGTCGCGGAGAAAGAAAAAGGATTGGATAAAACACAGAGCATTCTTCACCGAGTCGGAAGGTCGTTCTTCATTGGAGAGTCAGTGTTCTTCCTCAAAGACTCAAGAGCTCCCACCGAAAAAGCTTTCCCCCAAATTAAATAATATGCTACCTTATTATTTTATTTAATACAAGCCACTTCAAATTCAAACATTCAAAACAACTTATTGATTAGAATGTGTTGGCATGCATTTAAGAGGGGAGGATGTGAAGAGTCACATTTAATCAAGGGAAAGTTGTCACATTAAAACCAAGAGAGTTTAATGGGAGAAGGTTAAGGGGTTTAGAGGGAGGTGGAAGGTTGGGGATTGTGTGGTCCCCACCTTTCAATTATCCACACATGGGAATTTGGTTGTTCGTGGGCCCCACCAACAACTTCCTATGGGAGAGAATAACTCCCAAATATATAAAATAAAATTGTTCACAAAATTTTATTTATTTTAAACTAAATCCCCATATAAAAATAAAACTCAACCCGCTTAAAACGCAAATGCGGTAAAGGTCCCCTTAAGAAATTAACAGCACTGCGAGTTCATCAGTACCCTCAGATTTAAATTCCGAGCACCGGTTCAAAATATTGAAAAACCCGCTCGTTCGTTCACTGAATGTACCCAAGCTAAAATTTCGAAATTGATTCCGGGCACACTGGGCCTCTGAATCAGGTGTCGTCAAAAACTACAGACTTGTAAAATTCCAAAGAAATTAAGAAAAAAATTTCCTTGAAATTTACGGGTCTTTAAATAACTCCCACATCAGGGATTTATGTCCCTGTAAACTACATCAAAAACTAGGGAAAACCCCAGAGGGTACTGAGCACACATTTGAGCCTCCCTCTCCCATGTGCTCTCCTGGAGGTTCTCGTGCTACCAATGAAAGCACACAAGAGGAATCGACCGTCCACGTATGACCCAATCTTGTTGATCCTTGATCTCCACCAGGACCTCCGCAAAGGTCACCCCATCATCGAGGATGTGATTCGAGTTGTGCACGTGTCTCCTCAGCTGAGATATGTGGAAGACGTCGTGCACTCGGTGCAACAGAGGTGGAAAGGTCAAGCGGTAAACCACCTCGCCTACGCTACTAAGGACCCAAAAAGTCCGTTGAACCTCAGAGATAACTTTCCGCCTCAGCCACATCTCTGTAAGATTCGTCGAGGTGAGACCTGAAAAGATGTGGTCGCCATCCTCAAACTTCAGTAGTCTCAGTATCCTATCAGTATAGGACTTAGTTCTGTGCTATGTAGTCTCAATTGTCATGAACCATTTCTGGTTCTACACGTTCTGACTCCTTCACTATTCACAAAGGTTATCTGAACCATGGCCAGCTGCTGTCTCGCCAATCCTAACCGCCGAATAACAGTCCTTCTACTGAGCGCTTCTGCAATAACGTTCCCCTTCCCAAGAGTGTATACTATCTCGAATTCATAGTCTTAGAGGAACAAAATACTGAAATCTCTTGCTGTCATGAGGGTATGGCTGGCCGACTCAGGAGTGATTGGTCGCAACCTACTAAGAATGAGTTTATCCTGTGTTTCCTGGGTTTCCATTTTCACCGACCAAGGAAAAAACCCATCCCAACGTTGTAGATAAACCACAAACTTTTTTCCTAATACCGTCAATCTGTGTATGAATTGTGGTTTCCCAGTCAATACCAAAACTAACGTCGTAAGGCCTCGACACTTCCACCAAGAGGTTCCAAAAGAAACTCTCACCTCAAGGGTCTGATCACACCTTTCGGCGTAAGTGTGTTTATCGAGTCTCCTATTAATGGTATCTCTAGACGTGAGGGTCAAGTCAACGGTTTTAACCTGAAACACTAGGTTTGGGAAAAGATTCGTGGAAGGAATAAATGATTGGTACCTATGTATATTGATATGGTAGCTCGTATTAGAAACAGACCGTACCTAAAATCATTCTTAGAGCCCTTGGGTCACACTCCATGACCACATGAAGTTATTCTCTTCCCCTGCCCTCCAGCTCCCTAAGCCTGGCGGGGACTACAATGGCAGGTGATTGTAACATGTTTAAATGTACACCACTTCATTATTCTCTCTTATCTCTGCTTCCATGTCTGCTGCTCTGTAGATTCATCTATCCTTAACACTTCCTCTTCAAAACATTTTACACGCCCAAGTCTCCGCGACTGGCGCTAGTTTCCTACTTTCCCACTTCTAACCGTCACTGGCTGTATCCACTCAGCCAAAGAATTCTCAATCACAAAGGTTACCTCTTGCACCCTAATGTAAGTAGGAATTCATAGTGGAAAGAGTGCTTACTCAGATATCCTTAAACCCACCTCGCTCAAATGGTCCGAGATCTAAAGCACTGATCGTATCGTATTCATCGAGTACCCGAAATGATCGATACACCTTGATGAATACTCCTCTAACGACACGTCGTCCTGGAAAAGCTGTATAAGCTCTAGGAAACTCTCAGCCACCTCCTTAAGCCAGTCCTTAGCCGCTTGAGAGTCAGGATTGCCTCGGAACCTGAGGGTATCTGATGCGAAATCACATGTAAGGAACTAAGCCTACATGTGTCATCTACCAGTACCACCTATTGTAACTACTGAAAAAAAGGAAGTGATATATCTGGCACACTACCAGAAGGTACTATCTCAGGCATCGGTCCACATATCGAAGCCTCCTTTTTATGCGGGCCATCCTCATTCTCACTCACTGGAAAACACTAGTAGCTAAGTCCATCATCCACTCTACTGGTGTCTCAGCTAGGCGAAACACTCTAGCAATCGCCTCCAACTAGTCCTCTACTGTCTGGGAGCCTCAGAGGCCTCTACTACTCGACCTCGTGCAACGCGCTTTGTCAGCGTGCACTGTCTTCTAGTATGGCTAGTGGCATCTGTTGCCCAACAGGTGTTGGTGCTACTAGTACACCACCCGAGGGTTCCAATATAGTAAAAAGGGCCCTACACCAGAGCCTTGTCACTCAGTGGGCCATCATCGTGTACTATCTCAAAACTCCAACTGATTGTCTACGTGGAGACATCCTAAAAATATACGACACTGTCAATCATTTATACCTAGTGAGCTGACCTGGTTGAGTTGAATTAAGGAAAAATTTCAGAAACACACATGCAATCAGTGTTTTCGTGCACTGAGTCGGAAATCAGATGTCAGTGTCTTGGTGTATGGATACGTCGGACGCCGCACCAACACTGGACTCCCTGAACTGAAAACCACACTCGGTATGCTTAACACTATTGCTTCACAGAAAGAAATGATCAATGTCATAAGTTTTGCGATAGAACCGACTCTTCAGATTCCAATTTTTCACAACCTGTCCTCAGGGCCTGTGCCATGACTACCCCAAGCCCACCTTCCATAGGCCAGGGGCTGGAGACTACCACCAAAGGCGTAAATCCCAATAAAAAGGGAAGGCATAGCCTTTATATAAGTAAACAACACAACAGAGTACAAGCAGAAGCAAACACTAAGTATTAAAGAAAGTGATGAAAAGTAAATGGGCCAGAATACAAACCCAACTGAAAAGTACAACTAAAACTGAACGAAAGTACAATAGAAAAGACAAGAAGTTGGAAGAATATAAGTAGCTCCCGGGTCGTCCACCTCGAATCCTACCTGAAGGGTAGGTACGGATTGCGTAGCTCCTGAATCTTCCACCACAGATCCTACCTGAAGGGTATGTACAGATAGCCTCCTCAATGCTCTCGCCCATAAACCTCCTCCGAGTACCGTCTCGTCGTGAAGTCCACCTCCGAATACTGACTCGTTGTGAGGTCCACCTCCAGATACTGACTCGTAGTGAGTTCCACCTCCGGGTACCGTCCAGTCCTCAAACACTCAGCCTCCGTCTGCGCTGTCCATCGTCTGCATCCAACACAACAAGGTACAGGCATATCCCCTGCAGGGTTGAGTATAACGATACTCAATAGGGACCCCGAGACCCTAAAGGTCTCACTAAATCCAATAAGGATAATCAAAAAGAATGTTCTCATCCGATAACCCTTACTTAGGTATAAGCCCATACTTATACCTAAGTTATCAAATAACCCATCTCAGCCACGAGGTATCACACAGTTATGAAGTCGATGGATAACCACTACTTAGGTATATGCCCATACATATACGTAAGTTATCAAGTAACCCATCTTAATAATGAGTAAAACACAAAGGTCATTGACTCAGCTCAAACTAGAATTTTCATTATCGAACTGAAACTGCTAAAGAGCTCCTCCTCTGTCGAGTAAACTGATCCTGTCATGACTCCAAGGCACTTGTCACTAACCTTAGACTGCTGAGGTACTCCTCCTATCGAGTACCGCGGGTCAGCCACCCAAACACAGTAGTTCTCCCCACTGGGGTCTGCCACCCAAACACAGTAGTGCACCCCCCTAATATCATGTAGAGGTACTCCTTCTATCGCATACCGCGGGTCTGCCTCCCAAACATTGTGGTGCTCCCTGCCGTGGGTCTCCCACCCAAACATAGTAGTTCTCCCCACTGGACTATACAAGTCACTCTGACTCGAATCGGACAAGCAGTCATTAGGTCTCAGCTAGCTACACGGTCTCCGTACTCCATACGCTCGTCTCTGGGAGGGTCCACTCCACGAGATACTGGTTAGTACTCAAAGTGTCACAAAGTCCCATGATAAAATATCTCAAAAAACTACCTCGTCAAAGGGGTCTAAACGCAACAGACAGCGCATTAATCGGACGTCCGGTCTGTGAGTTATTAGCCTTTTAGTCCTGGGGCCTGGTTGGTTTCGTGTACAAACCAACCCGGCCGTATCTCAACTATACCCCAAACTCTCATAGGGTATACTCAAAGGGACCGTTTATCAACGTGATCACCGAAGCTGCTGACGGTTCGTCAAATGGACGTCCGGTCTAAAAGTTATGGGCTTTTCTGTTCAAGGGGCCCCGTTGGATTTCAGGTACAATCCAACCCAACCATATTCCAACTACGTCCAAACCTCAAGTGAAGTATAGCAAAAGAACCATCTCATCAAAAGGAATCCAACAAAGTCGATGTCACGTCAATCGGACGTCCTAAACTCATGTTATAATCGTTTCCGCTCTGTGGGCCCGGTCGGTTTCGGGTTCGAACCAACCCAGATGTACACAAAATTTACCTAAATCTTGAGTTTAATATATGGTAATTACTGTCTATAACCAAGTATCCCAACACAACTGACGGTGCATCGATCGCAGGTCCATAGCCTAAGGTATGTCTGTTTAAACGAAACTAGTTCGAAAATAGGACGTTTGGGCCCGGTCCGACCCGGCCCAATACCCCCTGGGTCGGCCCGAACCGGGGAGACCCGACTTGCGTCCGGGTCCAGCCTGGTTGGGTGCGGCCCGACCCGGCGTTGTCAGCCTGGCCCGGCCGGTTGAGGCTCGACCAGCGTGGCCAAGCAGACACGAAGTGGGGGGTGTTGTTTCCCCCCGGTTGACAGGGAACCGACGCAACATTTAAGCCGCGCCTCTTAAATCTGGAATGGAAAATCCATTCCGATCCAGCTCTGGCAGTCGCGGCTCAGCTGATGTGGTCTTCTCCAGGGGCGCGCCGGTGCCGCTGCTTTCCATGGACCACCGAACACGCACCGGTGGTCCGTTTCGCCCACCGTCTGCGTCTTAGGTCAATACTGGACCCGAACTTCATTGTGGAGACTTCAAATTGCCATTACGGCCCGTTTTGTCATCACCCATCAATCCGCACATCAACAAACAATCTGTGAAGGGTTGGGGCTTGTTCGTTAGCCCGTGCCCTCCGCGTTAGAGATTTTCAACCAGGATCAAACTCAAATTCATTCCAGAAAATTAACCCTGCAACCAACCCACATGAACGAACGATCTGCGGTTCAACCGACAAAGATTGGTCCGTGAACGTCGTTCTTTTCTCAAAAGATAAAGAGAATATAAAATAAAATTCCCCTATGTTTTCCCCGCAATCAAATATTTCCAACCCGCAAACAAATAATTTCGCGGATCAACTTAATAATGATTTGATCAGTGCTCTTTATTTTAGAAGGAAACAATTCTACCATTATTAGCATTCTTAATTTAAACCCCTACGTCGCAAAGACTTCGCACGTCATCGAGCCGTGGAAAGAGGCAAGCGTCGTGATGATCCGATGTCACGGAAGATCGGTGCTGATTCTGTTGATGTCGGAGAAAAATCTGTCGTTGATGGTGACGTTCCCCGTGGTGGTGTCTGTTCTCATGTCGCGGAGAAAGAAAAAGGATTGGAGAAAACATAGAGCGTTCTTCACCGAGTCGGAGGGTCGTTCTTCATTGGAGAGTCGGTGTTCTTCCTCAAAAACTCAAGTGCTCCCACCCAAAAATCTTTCCCTCAAATTAAATAATAATCTACCATATAATTTTATTTCATACAAGACACTTCAAATTCAAACAATAAAAACACCATATTGATTAGAATGTGTTGGCATGCATTTAAGAGGGGAGGATGTGTAGAGTCACATTTAATCAAGGGAAAGTTGTCACATTTAAACCAAGGGAGTTTAATGGGAGAAGGTTAAGGGGTTTAGAGGGAGGTGGAAAGATGGGGCTTGTGTGGGCCCCACCTTTCAATTATCCACACATGGGAAGTTGGTTGGTCATTGGCCCCACCAACAACTTCCTATGGGAGAGAATAACTCCCAAAGATATCAAATAAAATTGTTCTAACAATTTTATTTATTTTAAACTAAATCCCTATATAAAAATAAAACTCAACCTGCTTAAAACGCAACTGCGGTAAAGGTCCCCTTAAGCAATTACCCGCGCTGCGAGGTTATCAATGCCGTCAGATTTCAATTCCGAGTACCAGTTCAAAAGATTGAAAAACTCACATGTTCGTTCACTGAACGTACCCGATCTAAAATTCAGAAATTGATTCCGGGCACACTGGGCCTCAGAATCAGGTCCCGTCAGAAACTACGGACTCGTAAAATTCCAAATAAATAAATAATAAAATTTCCTTGAAATTTCCAGGTCTTTAGAAGAACCATTCGTATTAAAACTGGCATATGAAATGTCAATAGTTTAACCATAAACCATGAATAGTATAAAAATATCACATCCATAATCAAACATATCACAATACCTTCAATAATATATGGAAGTTTTGTATCATAATAAATCAACTTCAATTTAACTTAAAATCCATCAAATAATGTCGACATTGATGAAATCAAAACCCTTTTATAGAAATATCTCTTTCTATTTTGAAATCATTTAAGAGTAAAATAATTATAAAATAAAACATTTACTTTGAAAATATTCTTATAAGATTTTAAGGGAAGCTTCGGCGAGTTTATAATGGTAGAAAATATCCGCACCCGCCGTATAAGTTAAAAAAATACATTCTTACCTTAATTTTGTCGAAAAGGTTAAAAAGGACCTTGTTTGGAAAACGACGGAAAGATTACTTTATAAACATCTTATAAAAAGTTAAACAAAGGTATAAATGACTTTAACCTATATTTAAGAAAATAGTAATAATTTTTTGAAATACATTTTAAGGAACATGTATGTGGATGATAAAGAGGTCCCAGCAGATAATTATGTATCAACAACCTCATATAATGAAGAGATTGTGAAATAAAAACTTACTTTGTACTATTCCTTGGTTGATGGTAGGTTAACCTCCTGTATAATGGTGAAATAATTGTTATTAAATTATACAATAATCATATACATTAATATTATATCATATATGATCTTTTAACATTGCTTTGTTAGTAATATCTTAGTATTATCGTCGTTTCGGGTGTTAAATTACTTGTTTTCTTTTATATGTTTTGTTACATAATCCATGTTTTTTATGGATAAGTTGTATCTTATTAACATCCAGAATGATATCAAGTCCATAAACATTATTTTTAATCATCAAATGAGAATTAGAATTGAATGGATACGATGGGGAATGAATCTCATCGCGTTCGTGGAGACGGTAGTCCGTACGTACGCACGAGCAAAAATACAAGCCTTTTGATTTTAAAATAATATATAATTGGATGTTATATCATATATACATAATCATTATCATGTTATATTTATTATTTACATTAATTACACATCATTATAATACCCATCTGAATAATAATGTATTGAATAACAATTACACCACGGTGTGGAGACGGTAGGCCGTACGTACGCATGTACGGTGATATTTCATTAAAAGGATGGATAGAATACTGAACATGGTTTTACCATATTTATAATAACATCAAAGTATATAGAAGATACTTGAGTTATTATTTCAGAATGGAAACAACAAATAAAGAAGAAGATGAAGAAGAAAGGAACTCGAAAAAGAGTTGTGAAAACATTACATCTTCTTCAGGTTCTTCCTTTTGATTTGATCAAAAAGGATCCTTAGGTTGGAATTATGATCATAATAAGGCCCCTTGGTTTAAAGGAGGGAATTTGATAGAATATTTGGGTAGGTTTTGGCCGAACTAAAAGGCTTTGAAGGTGTGAAGAATTGGTTAGAAGTGGTGCCCTTTTATAAGGGCGAGGTGGGGCTCTTCAGGAAAAACTTAACGTATTAATTTATAATAAATTAATATTCGGTTTCTAATGCCTACAAAGTGTATTATTCAAAGTATAAGGTGGGGAGAGGTGTAAATACTTTCAACCAATAGATTTTATACTGGTTTGGGTCATTATATTAACCTTATCTTTTAGTTTTAACTCTTAGTTAATTAGATTGACATTTACCATGTCACTTTGTATTTTTATATTATATAGTTAATAAACATACTATATACATCCAATAGACCCCCATGTGGTCCATTAATGATAAAAATATCATTATATAAGTCCATTTTACGAACCTTATATTTTTAGAAATAGAATATCTATTAATAATACAATACTTGTTTTAAAAACTCATTTATGTAAATTTTGACAATATATAATAATTGTTTTTTTAAGTCTTAACAACTTTATTAATTCGAAAAAAAATCATTTAAGAAATACTAAAAACCAATAAAAATTGTGTATGGAATAAAAACATTAAATTATATTTATTTTAACATTTATAATACAAATTATTTGATTCCTACATTAATAATGAAAATACTGCATCATTATTGTGTCATAAATAAATTTTATTTTTAAATGTCTAAAAATTATAAATAAAATATGATTATGTAGGAAATATTTTTATCTTTCTAATGAATATTTATAGACAAAAATAGAACTCATATAACCCTATTTAAAAATTGTTTTTCTAAAAGATATATGCTTATGTCATTTTTGTATTTACTTTAACTTAATTAATATAAAGTGTCCTTATCACCTACAAGTGGCTCCATGAGGTCCCAAAATCGACCCAAATATGCCCATTGTCGGACATGTATCATCCAATATGGTTAGGACACATTTTAGGGTAATTTATTGTTATTATAATATTATTTGTTACCCTTACTTACCGGATTTACCCTTTAACCATGGTAAATAAAATATTTACCGAAGTAATTATTCCAAATGTCTAAAAATAAAAGTTATCTATTTACACAATCTGGACATCCTGATTCCAAATATCAAATCCTTTTTTTAAATTCAAAACACAGAAGTGGAAGAAATTAATTTTAAATTAATTTCTTTTGTCAAAACAAAAAACGTGTTTTTAAAAAATAATAACTATCAAAAGATTGACAATTGTTTATGTCCGGTTTAAATTTGAAATTATATCCAATGAAAAAAATTTTATTAAGTGGTAAAAATATATTCTAAATATACTTTAAAATCACTCAAATTCATAATTTATCACTATTAAATATTTTGATTAAAAAAGTTGTTTTTAATTAAAATTTAGTAATTTTCACTATTCATCAAAAACTGAATGTTTTCAGAAAAATACCAAAAATTCACCCTAAGATAATTTCGATATACTGAGTCCAAAAATTAATTCAATTTTGAAACTTAAAATGTATAAAATTTGAAAAAGTGGGTATTACGAATCATAACGTCTAGTTTGATTGGTTGTGGTGTGTGTTAGAAGTCGAAGTTGCGTAGAACACACACTACTGTATTATTTAAAGAGTAGCGTATCGTGGAAGCTTGGGGTGTTACATTCTCACCTACTTCAAATAATTTCGTCCTCGAAATTTCTAGAATATTATTGCATAAAAAGACTCAGGTGGTTTTTCATTATAAGTTCCTCAGGTTCTCATGTTGCCTCCTCTATCTTATGGTTTCTCCATAGAATTTTTACCAGACGAGTTGTTCAGTTTCTCAACACTTGTTCTCTTGTATCAATAATCCTAATGGGCTCTTCACAATAAGATATATCGGGTTCTAGTTCTAATTCCTCGTATGTGAGTACATGTGTTGGGTCAGGCATGTATTTTCTCAATAGTGATACGTGGAACACATCGTGAACATTGGAGAGACTTGGTGGTATTGCCAAATGGTAAGCTACAACCCCAATTCGTTCTAGAATTTCTAAAGGTCCGATGTACCTGGGACTCAATTTACCTTTCTTTTCGAAACGTATAACTCCCTTCCTTGGAGATACATTCAAGAAAAAATGATCTCCTACCTAAAATTCCAAATCCCTCCTTAGGATATCAGCATAGCTCTTCTGCCTACTTTGAGCTGCTTTGATGTGGTTTTGGATTACCTTCACATTTTCTATCGTAACCTACACTAGTTCTGGGCCAACAAGTTTTCTTTCACCAACGTCATCCCAATATGTTGGTGTCCGACATCTCTTTCCTTATAATACTTCATATGGTACCATCTGAATACATGAATGGAAGCTATTTTTATAGTAAAATTCCACAAGAGGTAAATATTGATCCCACATACCCTGAAAGTCAACTGAGCAGGATATCACCATGTATTATAAGTTTTGAATAGTCCATTCTGATTGTCCATCTATTTGAGGGTGGTAGGTAGTGCACAAATGATGTTCAATATCCAGGGCTTTATGAATACTTTTCCAGAATTTTGATATAAAATGGGGATCACGATCCCAAACAATTGATAGGGGTACTCCATGAAGTCTCACAACATCGTTAATATATAGTCTTGCTAGAAGTTCAAGTGGTAAATCTTCCCTTATAACATGAAAATTTGCTGACTTGGTAAGACGATCAACAATGACCCATATTAAATCATTCCATCTAGGATTATTTGGTAGTCCCATGACAATGTCCATCGTGATATTATCCCAATTCCACTCAGGTATAAGAAGAGGTTGCAGGAATCCTCCCGGCTGTTGCCTTCCATATTTCACTTGTTGGCAAACAATATATCTTGACACAAAATCAGCAATCTCCCTCTTCAAGTTGTCCCACCAAAAATGTTCCTTTAAATCTCAATACATTTTGGTGCTCCTAGGGTGCATAGAGAAATTGGAACTATGAGCATCATCTAGAAATTCCCTTTTTAGATCTGGTATATTGGGAACACAAAGTCTCTTCCCAAATTTTAAAATTCCATCTTTATACACAAAGTCACTCAATCTCCCATCATTCACAGCTTTAATCTTCTTTTGAAACTCTTCATCACCGGTTTGAGAATTCTTTATCTATTATAGTAAAGATGGTTTGGCAACCATTTGAAAAAGCATTGATGTTTCACCTTCCATGTTTATTTCCATATCCATTTTTACTAGATCCATATATATAGGATTCTTTTCAACTCCCATATTGTTCAAAACTCTATGATCCTTTCTACTCAAAGCATCTGCTAGCTTATTTTTCTTCCTCGGGTGGTAGTGTATTGTGCAATCATAATCCTTGAGTAATTCAAGCCATCTCCTTTACCTCATGTTGAGTTATTTTTGTGATAAAATATACTTCAAACTCTTGTGATCAGTATAAATCTCACATTTTTCACCATAGAGGTAGTGTATGCATATCTTCAAAGCAAAGATCAAAGCTGCTAACTCAAGATCATGAGTAGGATAGTATTTCTCATGAATTTCCATCTGTCATGATGCATAGGCAATAACCCTATCATTCTGCATAAGGACACAACCAAGTCCTTTCTTTGATGAATCACTATAAATAACGAACCCAACATTCCCTGATGGTAGAGTCAATATAGTAGAAATGAATAATATTCTCTTCAGTTCTTCAAAACATTCTTCACACTCTTTTCTCCAAACAAATTTAAACCCTTTACATGTGAGCTTTGTTAATGGGTTAGCCTATAGGGCAATGTTCTGGATGAAATGCTGATAATAACCTGCTAAGCCAATAAAACTGCGTACCTCAGTTATACTCATTGGTATTGGCCATTATTCGATTGCCTTGGTCTTAGAAGGATCAATATAGATTCCATCCTTAGAGACAATATGGCCAAGAAAAGAAATCTCCTGAAGCTAGAATTCACACTTGCTAATCTTCCCATATAATTCATGTCTTCTAAGAGTCTTCAGTATAATGTGAAAGTGATTTTAATGATCCTCATAGGTTTTTGAGTATACCAAGATATCATCAATAAATACCACCAGAAAATCATCGAGATATTCCTTGAAAACTCTATTCATTAGATCCATGAATATAGAGGGTGTATTAGTCAATCCAAAATGCATTTCTGTAAACTCATAATGCCCATACCTGGTTCGAAATGCTGTCTTCAGAATGTATTCCTTCTTCATACACAACTGAGGGTATCCAGATCGAAGGTCAATCTTTGAAAAGTATTGAGGTGCATGCAGTTGATCAAATAAATCATCAATGCGAGGTAGGGGATACTTGTTATTTATTTTTATAACATTGATTTCCCTGTAGTCGATACAGAACCTCATAGATCCATCTTTCTTCTTAACAAAAAGGATAGGGGATCCCCATGGAGACACACTAGGCTGAATAAAGCCCTTATTACTCAATTCCTCTAGTTTTTTATTTAGTTCAACTAATTCCACAGTGGCCATTCTATAAGGGGTCTTCGATATAAGCCTTGAACCAGGAATTAAATCAATGAAAATCCCAATTTCCCATTCTAGAGGATGTCCAGGTAAATCTTCTGGAAACAAATCAACATATTCTCTCACAATAGGTACATCCTCTATCTGAAAATTCCTTTCCTCACCCATATTTATTTCGATCTCTTCCTCCCCAATAATTGAATCTAGTTGATCTAATGGGGGTAGATCTATGTAATAATTAGGTGGTGATGATTCTTCTCTAAAGATAAGGTGTTCCTTATCATCATCATCAAAAATAGTAACCTCATTCTTCTTACAATAAAATTTTTTATCATGGTCCGAAAGCCAATACATACCGAGGATTATATCAAATTCAGTCATGGGTATGTTGATGAAATCAATAGATAAAGAACATTTATATTCCCTAATTGGAACAGATCCCCAGAACATTGTAGCAATGATACTTCCCTTAGGAGTTTTAACTGACAACTCCCTTGTTAAATCAAATTGGAAATATCTAATTTTCTTAGAAAACTCGGAAGATAGGAAACAATGCGCTGATCCAGAATCAAATAAAGTATTTTCTAAACTTGAGAAAACCATTAAATTACCTGCCACCACATGTTTCAGGGCTTCAACCTCAGCAGTAGTGACTGCATAAGCTTGGCCTTGGTCCCTAGGACTTTTCTAAGGTAACTTTCCCTGACACTTAAGACGTTCATCTTCATAATTTCCCATCTCCCTGCAATTGTATCATTGAAAATTGGTAGCATCTTTATTTCCTTTATAATCACCAACTAGATAACCTCTCTGTCCACATTTGTAGCATACTCCTTTTCCTTTTAGACAGGTACTAGGTTTCTTCCTTTCGCAATTATCACAGGGTGGAAATTCAATTGTTCCCTTCTTTCCTATTTCATTATTTCCTTTCCCATAGTGTTCAGCAGATCTCTTCTTCTCTTGCTTTGATTTAAAGTCATAAGACTTATAGAATTCCTTTTCTATCTTGATAGCCCATGAGAAAATATCTTCATATGATGAGAAGGATTGTGATACTAATGGTCAAAAGAGAAATGGTTTTAACCCATCAATGAAATGATCAATATTACTTCTTGGTTTACGTATATAATCTATAGCATAACTTGCTAACCATGTAAAGTAAGCCTCATAATTTGCGACATTCTCATCCTCCTTTTGTATCAGACTCAAAAATTGACTTTCCATATTTTCTCGATGGTCACGAGGAAAGTATTTTTCTAAAAATAGGTCTTTGAACTGTAGAGACCTGAAGCTTGACGTACATAGATATTACATTAATTTTTCGGAATACATAATACATAACAAAAACAGACACACAAGGACCATAATAGTTTAGTGTCATTTGAAACTTGGAACGTAATCTTCTAATCACAGTGAAAGATCTTCAACATATCCCATAAATATCTTCCACTTTTTGATTCCTTACCTAAAACCTTTCTTTTAATCCTGGGGGAAAATAAAACATAAAAAAATGGTGAGCTCAAATTCTCAGTAAGGGTAAGCATGGATAAAATAAAAAAAACATATACATTTGAACTTAAAAACATGAACATAATGTTTAAACATCAAAATCTTGAGCAATGACTTAAAACATGGAAGTGCATAAGGAATAGATCATAATGGAACATAAATCATGATAACATAGCATGGGAATAAAACATATAATTGTGGAATCCATTAAGAACTTGTAATGATTTCCATAGTATCCAAGGCATTGCTGCCAAGACCATCTTAATGGACAAAGTCCCTTTCTGAATCGAGTTCACTTTTCGTTCCAGTCCTGTAATACCGAACCGGATTAACTTAACATTCCATCCATGTCTATCTCACGAGATATAAATCATTACCCAATGCATTGGAGGGAGATATAGGTCCCACCCATCTCATATTGAAATCATTATTTCGTGTGCCACAATATAAACATAAATCATTCATCATAACCCAAGAATAAAATGGGTTTCATAAACATCATTCCATCATAATGTAATCCATACAAAAAAATTGGATATCATTTTATCATTAGAAAAGTGAAACCATGTAAATCCTAGAGACATGATACTTGAAACATACACATGTGAAATAATTTCATCTTATATGAAAATGGATTTGATAAAACACTTGAAATTAATTCTTGATGAAAATATCCTTTTTTTCTTCAAAATCATTTTCTTTTCACAAAATGTCATGAAATTTTAAAACAAAATGAATTTTTTGAAAATATTCATGAAATATTTTATAGGAAGCTTCATGAAAATAAGACTTTATAAAACCGTAAAAATCCCTTCATGCGGTATACGTTAAAAAAACATTCTTCTCGTACTTTTGTCAAAAAAGTCAAAAAAGTACTTTGTAGGGTAAATAAAAGAAAGATTCTTTCCATACCATGGGGTAAAAGAAAAAATGGGTAAAAAGGAATTTAAACATACATGAATACACTTTTATAAAACATTGTAACGCCCCGACCCTAATTACCTAGAGTCGGTGCATTATTACATAACATTGGCATGATCATGAGAAAGATCAAGTCTCGAAAGACCGATTAGTTTAGTAGCCTTGGAATAACTAGATACATTTATAAATTTTTACATTACATCATAAAAAAAAACATCTTGTCTTCATATCCCCTCATACTATCCCTGCAGGTCATTCATAAATTACTTCTTCATAATCCTGGGAAAAATAAAACATTGAAAGGGGTGAGCTCGGATGCTCAGTAAGGATAACATTATAGCAGAAGCTTTCATAAATAAGCATAAACACTTAAGGCAATTTATAACTAAAACAAAAGCCTTTTAAATTTAAACTTCAGCATAAAATGGCGAAGGTAAAATGAAATAATGCCATTTACTTACTCACATGGATATTCTACTAGTCGAATGATCACATGCAATATCAATAACCACTTTCATAATGATGGAATGCATAATGCCAGACTATCATAACCACATATCCAAGGCCTCGTGCCAAGACTACAAATAAGATTTTGCCAAGGCCTTGTGCCAAGACACTAGTTTGTCTCATGAGACCTACCGATGCATCGAGGAGCTATAGCGGGCTCCACCCGTTACTTATTAAGTCCAATGCATTCCTCATATGAATAGGTTTAAGCATAAAATAAACATTCGTATTAAAACTAGCATACGAAATGTCAATACTTTAACCACAAACCATGAATGGTATAAAAATAGAACATCCACAGTCAAATATAACTCATTTGATACAATATGGAAGATTGTATTGTATCACATTAACCTCAATCATGAATAATGAAGGATGTTGACATAGATGAAAATAATCATCAAAACTATTTGAGAGAAATATCCCCCTTTTCTTGAAAACATTTAAAAGTCACACTATTTGTCAAGAAGACATTTAAAAATAGATTTTTGAATCAAAGTGTCCCATACCACTTTGAAACTTTTAAAAGGAGTTTTAATTTTAAAACTTTAATGTCCATATAAATAAATCCTTTAAACCATTTTTAAAATATGGACATTAATGAGCATGATTTAGAAGAATAATTCTTTAAAACATTTTAAAATGGTATTTTGGTTAGAGTTTCTAACCAAAAGAGAGACACTTGAATACAAATAATTGAGGTAATCAAAACATTGTAATATCATGAGAATAAAGGAATTCATGATATACTATGTCAAAGTACATTATATACACCACATAAAAGTGATTTGGTGTATATCATCAAAGAAGTCTCAATGGAATGTAAATTGAGATGAAATCTCTCATAAAGGTTGTATCCTTAGGTTAAGGATAAATCAATGACATAATTATGTGTGACAAATATAAATACACTAAATATGATTGGATATTCAGTGTAAAACAATCAAAGGACATTCACACATATTCTTGTAAAAACAATACCAATGAATTGGATGTTTAACTCAACAAATGGAGAATGAGTTAAAATTACTCTTATCAAATTCATATCAATGACTTGAGAATTACCAATGGAGTGATTATGTGTATCAAAATTATATCCACAGGAAGGGGAGTGGAAATTATGACATAATCAAATGAATAGTGATTCCACACATAATCTTGGGGTATAATAATCAATGAAATATGTGTAAATCCAAATGAGTGGAAATTGAAATCTCAAATTCCCTTATCGATTAGGTAACTTACGAAACATACACCCATGAAAGAAGTATCATACCATTATGATGTAAATACCCATAAATTAAAGTATATTACACAATGAATACGATCATGGGCAGTACACATACACCACATGCAATAATTAAGTGGTGATCAATGGAATTCTCATGGAATTAAAAGTGAGATAAGAAAACCCTTACTTTGTACTTTTTCCTTGGTCGATGGTAGGTTTACCTCCTGTATAATGGTGAAATAATTGTTATTGAATAATACAAGAATAATTTACTTTAATATGATATCATATATGATCTTTTAACATTGATTTGTTAATAATATCTTAGTATTAACGCCGTTTCGGGTGTTAACTTACTCATTTTCTTTTATATGTTTTGTTACATAAGTCATGTTTGTTGTATCTTATTCATATCCATAATGATATCAAGTCCTTAAACATCATTTTTAAAATTAAATTATAATTATACTTGAATGGATACGATGGATAATGAATCTCATCGCGTTCGTGGAGACGGTAGTCCGTACGTACGCACGAACACTACTTCCATTTAATTTTTTTATTTTAAAAGAATCGAATCCAAATGATACATAGTTATATTACTATTCCAGTATAATATAATATTTTATATATGTTACTTAAGTTCATTAACACCATCCTTTATACGTTCCATGTGTGGTATGAACGAGTCATATCATTTTAAGGGGGCGGTAGTCCGCACTTCCTCAAATGAAATTATCGTATGTATATACGACATGAAACGAATAATGGTATGAAATAAAATGGAATTACAGAAGATTATATATAAAATATATATCATTAATATCATATTTAATTACAGTGCCATCATAATGGCCACCATGAGAGGCGGTAAGATGTTTTTGAACAATCATCGTTTCGTGAGGCGTTAGTTTGCCATCCACAGAAACATTATGTTCATCATCCATTAGATGGAGTTGTGTGTATGTGTAGTTTGAATAATTCTTATAACAACATCCTAGTATATTGAGTATACTGGTGTTGTTACAAAATAAGGGAAATAAAAAGAGTTTGTGGGTTGAAGAAGCAAAATAAATGAAAATAATTTAAGAGAAATCGTTACCTTTAATTTAGGTAACTCACTTTGGTTGGGACCAAAGGACTTGTTGAAATGCTTTCTGCCTAAGGGGAAGCTTCAAGGAGGAGGAGAGGGATGTGGGGAGCTTAGTTGGGCAGAGTTTGGACGAGCCAAGTGGCTTGATAGGTGTGAGGAAATGAGAAGGAGGAGTTCCCTTTTATAAGAGGGGCGAGGGGCACCTTTGGAAAAGCTAGAAATATTAATTTATAATAAATTCATATTCGGTTTCAAATGGCTCCAAAGTTTACTATTCAAAGGTTGAGGTGGGGATAGGTCGAAAACAACTCATCCAATAGAATTTAGACAGGTTTGGGTACTTATATTAACCTTATCTTTAGGTATTAACTCTAAGTTAATTAGTTTCACTTTTACAATGTCTCTTTGTATTTTTATATAATATGGTTAATAAACTTACTATATACATCCAAAAGACCCCCAAGTGGTCCATTAATGATTAACCTATAATAATATAAGTCTCTTGGCCGAACCTTAGATTTTTAGGAATTTAATATCAATTAATAATATAATATTTGTTTTAAGAACTCTTTTATGTCAATTTTGACACTATTCACTAGTTGATTTTTGTGAAACTCATAACAGATTGATTACTTCGAACAAAGTCAAATAAATCAATCCTAATATATCATATTATCCTAGAAAATTTGTTTAATTCATTAAAAGTTTCATATTATAATTATTTGGGTATTTATAATATCAATTATGTTAATTCTTTACTATTTTAGTAATTACTGCATCATCATTGTGTCATAAATAAAATAAATTATTTAATGTCAAAAAATTATAAATAAAATATAATTATGTAGGAAATCTTTTTATCTTTCTAATTAATATTTATAATCTAAAATCCAACATATATAACCCTATGTAACAATTGTTTTTCTAAAAGATATATGCTTGTGTCATTTTTGTATTCATTTTAACTTAATTAATATAAAGTGTCATTATCACTTACAAGTGGATCCATGGGGTCCCAAAATTGACCCAAAGATGCCCATGGTCGACCATGTATCAACCAATAGGTTTAAGACACATTTTAGGGTAATTTATTATAATTATAATATTATTTTTTTAACCCTTATTTACCGGATTTACCCTTAACCATGGTAAATAAAATATTTACCGCAGTAATTATTCAAAATGTCTAAAAATAAAAGTTACCTATTTACACAATTTGGACATCCTGATTCCAAATATGGAATCCATTTTTCTAAATTCATAACACAGAAGTGGCAGAAATTAATTTAAAATTAATTCCCGCTGTCAAAACAAAAAGCGTGTTTTTAAGAGATAATAACTATCAAAAGATTGACACTTGTTTATGTTCGGTTTAATTGTAAAATTATGTCCAATGACAAAAATTATATTAAATGGTAAAAATATATTCTAAATATACTTTAAAACCACTCAAATTCACAATTTATCACTATTAATTATTTTGATTAAAAAAGTTGTTTTTAATTAAAATTTAGTAATTTTCACTATTCATCAAAATATGAAAGTTATCCGAAAAGTACCAAAATTTCACCTTAGGATAAATTCGATATTCCGAATCCAAAAATGAAGTCCATTTTGAAATATAAAATATATATAATTTCAAAAAGTAGGTATTACTATTCATAACGGCTAGTTTGATTGGTTGTGGTGTGTTAAAATCTCGAAGTTGCGTACAATGCACGTCATTGCATTATTCGAAAGGAAACATACAGAGGAAGCTTGGGGTGTTACATTCTCCCCTCCTTCAATAAATTGCGTCCTCGCAATTTTTAAAATTTTGCTTGGGAATATAATGGAAAGTCCCACATCGGAAAAAGAGTCAATAAAACTATCACTTTAAAAGAAAGAAAGAGAGGTATAAGGGTCATCCAAGATAACCCATACTAGGATTCCATGTAAGAAAACATGGATATGGATGATAAACTAAGTGTCAAGTTCTGATGGAGAGGGATAGAAATCATGATCAGGAGAAAGTTAACAATGAGAAAACCACAAACTTGTGTTGGGACAAACGACCATTAGTCTCCTAGTAGGAAAGTAAACGGACAACATTTTTTTTAAGTTACATTACATAAGGAAGAGTAATTCATTTATGATATTGACTAAGAACATTATGAGATATACATACATTTTAAGTAGATTTTCATTCTTTAATAAATTTCCACCACTAACTCATTTTTTTTTAAACGATGAGTATTCAAGAAGACTTGGTCACACTGGAAGAGATAGAATAAACTTCTATAGAATCACATGATCCATGAAGGATAAACCATATATTTACATTGTCTTTGAAGATTAATCAAAACCAAAATGGTCAATGAATGATCTAATGATCCCCCAAAAGGATATTCATTGAGATAAATATGCACTAATCTTAATTTCTAAAATTAAACCAACAATACCCCAAAGTTAAATAGATACCATTCAATAACCAATTGTCCTTAAAATCCTTTAATATAATCCAAACTAATATTGAAACCCAAAACAAAGAAGAATTTGATTATGTAGTCTCCCATGTTAAATTGTATCTCCAAATGACATCAGATACTCTTAAAGTCACATACTCAAAAGTAATTAACCTAATCACATATTCTCTATTATAGGTTAATCATTTCCATAAATAACCCAAATCACTATAAATCCACAATAAAAACGTAGATAAAAATCTATCATTACTCCACAAATGAAACCCCATAGTATTCTATTTTCCTTGGGCATATAGTGTTCCCAACAAAGCGAACATCTTCCAAAATAACATTTATCACTTAATCACCAAATCATTTTCCTATACCAAGGGTATTATTTTGATATGAAATAAGAACCCAAATCAACTTATTATTGATCAATAAAATCATTTAACTAAAAAAAAAGTCACACTAACCAGGGACTTCACGTAGTCCAGTGGTAGGCGATAAATCCCAATCGCACTTTGGTTGTGGGTTCGATTACCATAGCTTTGTCCGACGCGACGGGTTGTCACACGGTCTACGTGTTGTCCTTTTTCAAAAACTATATTTTATAATATTGCCAAAATGAGATAAATTCCTCAAAATACTATATCATAAATTTAACCACAAATGTTATATCATACCTTGAATCTTCATCCCAAATTAGAATAACTTATAATTCTCTCAAACCCCAATGATCGTATAAATCCAAATGGTTATTTATACCCATATCCACAAGAGAAGAGACAATTCTTCCTCAAATATCATTCTCACATGGCAAACTGCGGCGTTAAAAATACAAGAGAAAATTATTCCATAGTAAACCCATCAACAAGGAGTGCTAATACTTTTTAAACATTTCTCCAACCATTTATTCCCACATAGCTTCTTCTTTGACCAAGAAAATATCCTATAGAATAGGACATTCACTCGGGTAATGGCCAGGTCCCCTACATTTACGGCAAATGACTGTAAATGGACTCTTGGGACCATTTTTATCTTCTTCCATAGTACTCTTCATTTTTCTTCGGCAATTCTTTACTTTATGTCCTTCCTTCCCGCACGTAAAACATTTCATTGTCCCATTGAGACACTTTCCTGGGTGTCTCTTTCCACATTTCCTGCATGATGAAAATTGAGGGTTCTTTTCTCCATGGTCTCCATTGCTGGAGCTCTTATCATTTATCACCTTTCTCTTCCTTGTTGAGTCTGGGAGTTGGTTAATATATATGTTGTTGATCATATTTTTGGAAAACTGATTTGGCATAAAGACGATATCTTTTACGCCTATCAACATTCCATTTTTTTGCTCATTGCCACCACCGTTCCCATCTTGTACATCATTCTCAAAGTCACTATGACTTCCTTGGAATCCAGCCATTGACTAAAACCATAAAGCATTGTGTGAGTAATAGTAGTCGTAAAATCATTTAGAGATTAAAATGTCACCATATTCTCAATTTGAAACATATTAGGATTAACCAAGGTCATTTAATCTCATCTTATATATATATTACTTAAATTGGTTTGTAAAGAAAATGTAAATTATCCTAAGCATATCCCCCGGGAGTGTCGTAACCAAGAGTGCAGCAAGGCCCGTTGTCGTGCACCAGTTCCCGTTCGAATCTAGCTCAAAGCGGTGTTTTCGGGTTTTACCCCTAGGTACATCTGTGCCAGAGCCGCCTCTACCTGCTCGTATCCAGACAGGGATGTATTGCTCGGAAAACTCACAAAATCTCTACAATACCAAAATTCTAGGAAGTTCTTTTATACTAATCCTCAAAGTTCATCTTAGGTCTACGTGCTCTAATCAGAGTTTATCTAAATCTAGCTACCAAGGTTTGTACTAAACTTCCTCTGATACCAACTGTAATGCCCCGACCCTAATTACCTAGAGTCGGTGCATTATTACATAACATTGGCATGATCATGAGAAAGATCAAGTCTCGAAAGACCGATTAGTTTAGTAGCCTTGGAATAACTAGATACATTCATAAATTTTTACATTACATCATAAAAAAAAACATCTTGTCTTCATATCCCCTCATACTATCCCTGCAGGTCATTCATAAATTACTTCTTCATAATCCTGGGAAAAATAAAACATTGAAAGGGGTGAGCTCGGATGCTCAGTAAGGATAACATTATAGCAGAAGCTTTCATAAATAAGCATAAACACTTAAGGCAATTTATAACTAAAACAAAAGCCTTTTAAATTTAAACTTCAGCATAAAATGGCGAAGGTAAAATGAAATAATGCCATTTACTTACTCACATGGATATTCTACTAGTCGAATGATCACATGCAATATCAATAACCACTTTCATAATGATGGAATGCATAATGCCAGACTATCATAACCACATAGCCAAGGCCTCGTGCCAAGACTACAAATAAGATTTTGCCAAGGCCTTGTGCCAAGACACTAGTTTGTCTCATGAGACCTACCGATGCATCGAGGAGCTATAGCGGGCTCCACCCGTCACTTATTAAGTCCAATGCATTCCTCATATGAATAGGTTTAAGCATAAAATAAACATTCGTATTAAAACTAGCATACGAAATGTCAATACTTTAACCACAAACCATGAATGGTATAAAAATAGAACATCCACAGTCAAATATAACTCATTTGATACAATATGGAAGATTGTATTGTATCACATTAACCTCAATCATGAATAATGAAGGATGTTGACATAGATGAAAATAATCATCAAAACTATTTGAGAGAAATATCCCCCTTTTCTTGAAAACATTTAAAAGTCACACTATTTGTCAAGAAGCCATTTAAAAATAGATTTTTGAATCAAAGTGTCCCATACCACTTTGAAACTTTTAAAAGGAGTTTTAATTTTAAAACTTTAATGTCCATATAAATAAATCCTTAAAACCATTTTTAAAATATGGACATTAATGAGCATGATTTAGAAGAATAATTCTTTAAAACATTTTAAAATGGTATTTTGGTTAGAGTTTCTAACCAAAAGAGAGACACTTGAATACAAATAATTGAGGTAATCAAAACATTGTAATATCATGAGAATAAAGGAATTCATGATATACTATGTCAAAGTACATTATATACACCACATAAAAGTGATTTGGTGTATATCATCAAAGAAGTCTCAATGGAATGTAAATTGAGATGAAATCTCTCATAAAGGTTGTATCCTTAGGTTAAGGATAAATCAATGACATAATTATGTGTGACAAATATAAATACACTAAATATGATTGGATATTCAGTGTAAAACAATCAAAGGACATTCACACATATTCTTGTAAAAACAATACCAATGAATTGGATGTTTAACTCAACAAATGGAGAATGAGTTAAAATTACTCTTATCAAATTCATATCAGTGACTTGAGAATTACCAATGGAGTGATTATGTGTATCAAAATTATATCCACAGGAAGGGGAGTGGAAATTATGACATAATCAAATGAATAGTGATTCCACACATAATCTTGGGGTAATATAATCAATGAAATATGTGTAAATCCAAATGAGTGGAAATTGAAATCTCAAATTCCCTTATCGATTAGGTAACTTACGAAACATACACCCATGAAAGAAGTATCATACCATTATGATGTAAATACCCATAAATTAAAGTATATTACACAATGAATACGATCATGGGCAGTACACATACACCACATGCAATAATTAAGTGGTGATCAATGGAATTCTCATGGAATTAAAAGTGAGATAAGAAAACCCTTACTTTGTACTTTTTCCTTGGTCGATGGTAGGTTTACCTCCTGTATAATGGTGAAATAATTGTTATTGAATAATACAAGAATCATTTACTTTAATATGATATCATATATGATCTTTTAACATTGATTTGTTAATAATATCTTAGTATTAACGCCGTTTCGGGTGTTAACTTACTCATTTTCTTTTATATGTTTTGTTACATAAGTCATGTTTGTTGTATCTTATTCATATCCAGAATGATATCAAGTCCTTAAACATCATTTTTAAATCATTAAATTATAATTATACTTGAATGGATACGATGGATAATGAATCTCATCGCGTTCGTGGAGACGGTAGTCCGTACGTACGCACGAACGCTACTTCCATTTAATTTTTTTATTTTAAAAGAATCGAATCCAAATGATACATAGTTATATTACTATTCCAGTATAATATAATATTTTATATATGTTACTTAAGTTCATTAACACCATCCTTTATACGTTCCATGTGTGGTATGAACGAGTCATATCATTTTAAGGGGGCGGTAGTCCGCACTTCCTCAAATGAAATTATCGTATGTATATACGACATGAAACGAATAATGGTATGAAATAAAATGGAATTATAGAAGATTATATATAAAATATATATCATTAATATCATATTTAATTACAGTGCCATCATAATGGCCACCATGAGAGGCGGTAAGATGTTTTTGAACAATCATCGTTTCGTGAGGCGTTAGTTTGCCATCCACAGAAACATTATGTTCATCATCCATTAGATGGAGTTGTGTGTATGTGTAGTTTGAATACTTCTTATAACAACATCCTAGTATATTGAGGATACTGGTGTTGTTACAAAAGAAGGGAAATAAAAAGAGTTTGTGGGTTGAAGAAGCAAAATAAATGAAAATAATTTAAGAGAAATCGTTACCTTTAATTTAGGTAACTCACTTTGGTTGGGACCAAAGGACTTGTTGAAATGCTTTCTGCCTAAGGGGAAGCTTCAAGGAGGAGGAGAGGGATGTGGGGAGCTTAGTTGGGCAGAGTTTGGACGAGCCAAGTGGCTTGATAGGTGTGAGGAAATGAGAAGGAGGAGTTCCCTTTTATAAGAGGGGCGAGGGGCACCTTTGGAAAAGCTAGAAATATTAATTTATAATAAATTCATATTCGGTTTCAAATGGCTCCAAAGTTGACTATTCAAAGGTTGAGGTGGGGATAGGTCGAAAACAACTCATCCAATAGAATTTAGACAGGTTTGGGTACTTATATTAACCTTATCTTTAGGTATTAACTCTAAGTTAATTAGTTTCACTTTTACAATGTCTCTTTGTATTTTTATATAATATGGTTAATAAACTTACTATATACATCCAAAAGACCCCCAAGTGGTCCATTAATGATTAAACTATAATAATATAAGTCCCTTGGCCGAACCTTAGATTTTTAGGAATTTAATATCAATTAATAATATAATATTTGTTTTAAGAACTCTTTTATGTCAATTTTGACACTATTCACTAGTTGATTTTTGTGAAACTCATAACAGATTGATTACTTCGAACAAAGTCAAATAAATCAATCCTAATATATCATATTATCCTAGAAAATTTGTTTAATTCATTAAAAGTTTCATATTATAATTATTTGGGTATTTATAATATCAATTATGTTAATTTTTTACTATTTTAGTAATTACTGCATCATCATTGTGTCATAAATAAAATAAATTATTTAATGTCAAAAAATTATAAATAAAATATAATTATGTAGGAAATCTTTTTATCTTTCTAATTAATATTTATAATCTAAAATACAACATATATAACCCTATGTAACAATTGTTTTTCTAAAAGATATATGCTTGTGTCATTTTTGTATTCATTTTAACTTAATTAATATAAAGTGTCATTATCACTTACAAGTGGATCCATGGTGTCCCAAAATTGACCGAAAGATGCCCATGGTCGACCATGTATCAACCAATAGGTTTAAGACACATTTTAGGGTAATTTATTATTATTATAATATTATTTTTTTAACCCTTATTTACCGGATTTACCCTTAACCATGGTAAATAAAATATTTACCGCAGTAATTATTCAAAATGTCTAAAAATAAAAGTTACCTATTTACACAATTTGGACATCCTGATTCCAAATATGGAATCCATTTTTCTAAATTCATAACACAGAAGTGGCAGAAATTAATTTAAAATTAATTCCCGCTGTCAAAACAAAAAGCGTGTTTTTAAGAGATAATAACTATCAAAAGATTGACACTTGTTTATGTTCGGTTTAATTGTAAAATTATGTCCAATGACCAACATTATATTAAATGGTAAAAATATATTCTAAATATACTTTAAAACCACTCAAATTCACAATTTATCACTATTAATTATTTTGATTAAAAAAGTTGTTTTTAATTAAAATTTAGTAATTTTCACTATTCATCAAAATATGAAAGTTATCCGAAAAGTACCAAAATTTCACCTTAGGATAAATTCGATATTCCGAATCCAAAAATGAAGTCCATTTTGAAATATAAAATATATATAATTTCAAAAAGTAGGTATTACTATTCATAACGGCTAGTTTGATTGGTTGTGGTGTGTTAAAATCTCAAAGTTGCGTACAATGCACGTCATTGCATTATTCGAAAGGAAACATACCGAGGAAGCTTGGGGTGTTACAAAAATGGACATGGATGATTGAAATAACCCCATTAAATACTTAAGGATAAGCAATCTCGGATAAAAATGAGATTTGAAAAATTATCCCTTACCTTAGGTTTGATATGCTTCGTACGTATCCGAACCTCCTGTTTAATGATTTAAATAATGTCATTGACTTATTACAGAATCATATTCATTGTTATGATATCATATATGGTTCACTTATGACTTTATATTACCCGTTCTTTTGTAAATTCCATGTTAAAGAGTGTTTTGGGTAAAATCGTTTCATTTGTCGTTCATGTTTTGACTTGTAATTATTCATATGATTACTTAGATAATGATTACTTAATTAAAGAATATAAAACATGATTTATATATAATATATATTCAGAATATACATATATATAATAGATCTATAAATGGAAAGAAATACACCGTTCATGGAGATGGTAGGCCGTACGTACGCATGAACATTGATTTTGTTTCCTCGTTGGATTGAATGGAATTAATTGGATGACATAAATATATATATACATAAATATAGTATCATTATTATGTCATATATTTCATGATTACTTATTATATATACTTTATAATCATTTATGAATGGTTAATCATTGAGAATGAATCTCATCGCGTCGTGGAGACGGTATTCCGTACGTACACATGAGCGATGATATCGTTCCCATGATCGTGGAATTTTATTTGAGTGTATGTATACTATTAAAGAATAAATATCACTTTACAATAATCATATATAGTTATTATTTACACCATTATACCCATCCAAGTAAGGTTGTAGTGGAAAATAGATTACACCTCGGCGTGGAGACGGTATTCCGTACGTACGCACGCGCGGTGATTTCGTTTTCTGTAGGATGGATAGATGGTGAACCAGGGTTGTTTTGTACTTATAATAACATATCAGTATATGATTTATATTGATGTTATTACTTCATAATAAAAAACCCATGAAGAAGAAGTGGAAGAAGAAATAAAGTTGAAAGAATCGGTAACAGACATTACCTCTTCTTTGAAGTGCCTCTTTGAGACCTCCTCTTAGGGCACTAAATTTGGTCTTTGAAGAAGACCATGACCTATAGGATATTTTTAGGGAAATATAGAAGAGAAATTTTCAGGGGTTGGCCGATATTGAAGGCACAAAGTGGTGTGAGGAGGAGAGGGAGGAGGTGCCCTTTTATAAGGGAGGAGAGGGGCACCTTTGGAATAACTAAAAATATTATTTTATTATAAAGTCATATTCGGTTTTAATAGATCCAAATTGATTTTTTTCGAAGATAAGGTGGGGATGGGTCGAAATCTTCTCATTCATATAATTTAGACAAGTTTAGGTCATTATATTAACCTTAACTTTTAGTTTTAACTCTTAGTTATTTAGATTGACATTTACCATGTCACTTTGTATTTTTATATTATATAGTTACTAAACTTACCATATACATCCAAGCGACCCCCCAAGTGGTCCATTAATGATACAACTATCATGATATAAGTATATTGGTTTAACCTTAGATTTTTATGAATATAATAACAATTAATAATATAACATTTGTTTTAGAAACTATTTTATGTCAATTTTGACACTACTTGGTAAATGATTTTTGTGAAAATCATAACAGAATGATTAGTTCAAAAAAAGTTACATAAATAAATAATAACATGTCATATTAATATAGAAAATAATTTTAATTCTTAAAAAGTCTCAAATTACTTTTATTTGGGTATTTATAACATCAATTATGTCAATATTTCATTAATAAGATAATTAATGCATCATCATTGTGTCATAAATAAATTAAATTATTTTAAGTCTAAAAATTACAAATAAAATACCATTATGTGGGAAATCTTTTTAGATTCTTAATTAAAATTTATAGTCTAATTTATCTTATTCATAACCCTATATTAAAAATGATTTAGGTATTGAAATTTGATTTTTACTATTTTGACCTTTCCTTAAATAAATTAATAATAAATGTCCTAATCTAATCCAAGTGGGAATAAATGGTCATATTTTATTCCTAAGGATGTTTTTGGCTGAATTAAACTTATCCAATAGAATTAGGACATGTGTTATGCTAATAATAATTTCATTTTTACCCTTAATTACCCTATTTACTTTTAACCGTGGTAAAAAAAAGTAAAAAGTTACTATTCACCAAAAATTATTTTCATCTCATTGAACCAAATTTTAGTCTTTGATACTAACCATGTCTCTCAGATTTTCTAAATTCCACTCACAGAAGTTGTAAAATTAAGTTTTACGAAAAATTCAGTTTTTTTAACTACCACTTAGTGGTTTCACTATTCATCAAAAAATGAAAGTTTCCAGAAAAATACCAAAAAATAGGCCTAAGCTATATTTGATATTATGAATTCAAAAAATATGTCTATTTTACCAAATTAAAAATATATCAATTTCATTAATTAATTTAAAAATTAATTCTCATCGTCAAAACATATAGCGTGTTATGAAGAGATAATAACTATCAAAAGATTAACACTTGTTTATGTCTGGTTTAAATGTGAAATTACATCAAATGAACAAAATTGTATTAAATTTTAAAAATATATTCTAAATAAACTTTAAAACCACTCAAATTAATAATTTATCACTATTATTTATTTTGATTAAAAAAGTTGTTTTTAATAAAAATTTATTAATTTTCACTATTCACCAGAATATGAAAGTTATCCGAAAAGTACCAAAATTTCACCCTATGCTAATTTCGATATTACGGATCCAAAAACGAAGTCCATTTTGAATGATAAAATTTATAAAATTTCAAAAATTGGGCATTACTATTCATAACGGCTAGTTCATAATAATAATATAATAATATCTCGTTTAGTGAAACTCGATATTGCGTACTACACACGTTATCGAGGAAGGTCGTGATTGCATGTAATTCAAGGCAAGTCAGGGATGTGTGTTGTGCAAGATACTTTTGGTGTCACGTAAAACACAAGACATTAATGAAATTTAAAAAGAATATTTTTCATAAAATCTCAGGGTGTAATATTCTACCCCCCTTAAAATGAATTTCGCCATCAAAATTCCTCATGGTTATAAATGGTTTACTACTAGAAAGTTTCTTTAATAAAAACCCACATCATAAAAAGGAATACCAAAACATGGCTTTAAAAACTAAAGTATGAAATGTAATGATTACCCAAATTAACTCATCACTGAGTTTCCACATAGGAGAACATAGGTGAAAATATGGATATAGATGAAAAATCAGACCATCAAGTTCTGATGGAGAGTGGTAGAGAATGTGGCTGTGAAAAAGACAACAATCACAAAGCCATAAATTTGTGATGATCTAAGGTACCATATGATTCATCGGATATAAGAGCACTAGGATAACATTTTTGGTTTTCAAGATCATTTCCCTAAAGTTGATGAAATTGGAATTAGAAGAAATTCTTTCATGATTTTGGTACAGTCTCACCGTTGGTCGTTCTTTAGACAATTTCCACTTCATCTATTAATGAATTGAAGTTGAATTTATCATTCATGATGTGTTAGCAGAACATGTGATAGAATGATGGGTAATTCCATCTGTCTCAAACAAAAGGTTACAAAAGTTATCAAAAAATAGATAAGTCCATCTATAGTGAGATTAATCATATATGGTTCCTAAAATGGACTTATACTTCATATATCATACTGCTTAATATAATAAAACTAGTTTCTACTAAACATGGACTTCCTGTAGGCCAGTGGTAGGCGATAAAGGCCAGTCGCACTTCAGTTGTGGGTTTGATTCTCACAGCCTTGTCCGACGTGATGGGCTGTCGCCCATCCTATAGGTTGTCCTTTTTCTAAAACTACATTACTATAACATCCCATCAATTATATCAAAAAAACTTTTATCCTTAAATAATACTAACTTATGTCCAACGTAATCCATTCCAATATTTAGGCTTATCCAAAATACTACTGTCCATTCTCATATTATAGGGAAAATGATTACCAAAGAGTTCATATAACAAGCATGTTAATTCCATCGTTGATCCCCATATATCATGAGACATGTCTTGTTGGTCACATTCCAAACATTCGAAGGCCTTAATCATGTATTCTCTTGAAAAATGAGTACCCATCAAATCTTAGTGAAAACATGAGTGCTGTAAAAAGTTAACTCTTTTCACATACCAAAACCTCAAACCATGATATAACTATTTCCTTATATCAGTCATGAGCTCATGAATACTGTCAAACATTTCATTTTCTCCTTATCCCTTCATTATGCGCATATCATATTTTTTTCCAAAAATATGTCAATCACTTTCCATGGTTACCGGTACCATAAAATTATTGAAAACCACAATAGACCGATACATAAATATTCCAATATTCCACGGTACTATATACAACAATATTTGGTAATCCCATTACATAAACACTTAATCATTCCACCACATCGTTTTTATATTCAAAATCTCCAATAGTGATCGCATGTGACTTCCCTTTGTCCTTTTCCTTAAGTGGTTGCTCATGTCGATCATCACTAACACTTGGATTAGGGAATTTATTAGCATAATGCCCCATTTCCATGCACTTGAATCATTGAAGTGTTGGTGGTGCGTTCTCTGTAGTCTTTCCTTTATTCACATCATTAAAAACCCCTTTTCCATTACTTCGACACTCAGCTGCTCGATGACCTTCTTTTCTACACTTAAAACAGTTTCTAGTCCCTTTAAGACAATCTCCACCATGCTTCTTTCCACACTTTGAGAATAAGGAAACATTCATCTTCTTTTCACCATTATTCTGAGATTTCTCATTGAACTCCATCTTTCATTTCTTGTCAAAACTATGAGATGAATAAGTAACACCAATTTCCATTTCTACCTTGATAGCACAACACAAAATTTCTTCATAGCTACTAAATTCTCTTATAGCTAACGCCATTTGAAGATTTGGTTTTAAGCCACTGAAGAATCGATCAACATTACTTTCAGGTTGGATGATAAAGCTAGATGCATACCTTGAAAGCCTTGTAAAATTCGCTTCGTATACACTAACAGATTCATCATCCTTTTGCTTTAGTTTAGGAAACTCCTTATCATTCTTTGTTAGAAGAATATGAGGGAAGTACTTATTAAAAAATAAGTTCTTGAACTCGTCCCATTCCATGGACTCAATTTCATCTCTTGGCCTTGTATTCTTGATAAGATTCCACCATTGATCTACTTCACCTTCCAAAAAATATACTACTAAGATGACTTTATCATGTTCAGAACATTGAAGAACTGAAAATATCTTTTCAGTGGTATTGATCCATTTTTCAGCAACAAGTGGATCAGAAGACCCACTGAAAGACGGTGGGCGTTGCCTCATGAAGGACTCAATAGAATATTGTTCCCTTCTCTGCTCATTTGGAAGTCTAGAATGATTCATATCTTGTGTAAGTATAACAATAAGATTTTTCACTCCATCTCCCATAACATTTGTTTGTTCATGAGGATAATCATTGCATTGTCCATTTCATTGATCAACACGGTTCCTTCGGGTTCTAGCCATCGTCTAAAACCCAAAAAGAATAGTGTGAGAGTCAAAAATCATGCTAGGGAGAAAAACATAATAAAGGGAGATTACATTCAATATCTAACATATTAGGTTTAATTCTAAGATTTTTACCGTAATTCTAAGACTATAACCTATACTTATACTTAACCTTAGGGACAACCCTAGACATAACATAGAAATATTTATAGGGATCTCACTAAAGTTCTCGCATCCCAGTTTCCAAAGGTTGACTAAACCTTTCCTCTGATTCCAACTGTAGAGACCCGAACCTTGATGTACATAGGTATTACATTACTTTTCCAGAATACATAATACATAACAAAAACAGACAGATAAGGACCATAATAGTTTAGTATCTTTGAAAACATGGAACGTAATATTCTAATCATGGTGAAAGATCTTCAACATCTCCCATAAATATCTTCCACTTTTTGTTTCCTTACCTAAAACCTTTCTTTTAATCCTGGGTGAAAATAAAACATAAAAAAGGTGAGTTCAAATGCTCAGTAAGGGTAAGCATGGATAAAATAAAACATAACATATACATTTGAACATAAAAACATTAACATAATGTTTAAACATCAAAATCTTGAGCAACGACTTAAAACATGGAAGTACATAAGGAATAGATCATAATGAAACATAAATAATGATAAAATAGCATGGGAATAAAATATGTAATTGTGGTATCCATTAAGCACTAGTAATTATTTCCATAGTAGCCAAGGCATTGCTTCCAAGACCATCTAAGTGGACAAAGTCCCTTTCTGAATCGAGTTCACTCCTCGTTCCAGTCCTGTAATACTGAACCTGATTAACTTACCATTACAGCCATGTCTGTCTCATGAGATATAAATCTTTACCCAATGCATTGGGGGGAGATATAGGTCCCACCCATCTCATATTGAAATCATTCTTTCGTGTTCCACAATATAAACATAAATCATTCATCATAACCCAAGAATAAAATGGGTTTCATAAACATCATTCCATCATAACGTAATCCATACAAAAAAATGGGATATCATTTCATCATTAGAAAAGTGAAGCCATGTAAATCCTAGAGACATGATACTTGAAACATACACATGTGAAATAATGTCATCTTAGATGAAAATGGATTTGATAAAACACTTGAAATGAATTCTTGAGGAAAATATCCCTTTTTCATCAAAATCATTTTCTTTTCACAAAATGTCATGAAATTTTAAAATAAAAGGATTTTGTTAAAAATAGTCATGAAATCATTTGGAGGAAGCTTCATGAAAATAAGGCTTTATAAAACCATAAAATTTCCTTCATGCAGTATATGTTAAAATAACATTCTTCTCGTACTTTTGTCAGAAAAGTCAAAAAAGTACCTTGTAGAGTAAATAAAAGAAAGATTCCTTCCATGCCATGGGGTAAAAGTCAAAATGGGTAAAAATTACTTGAAACATACATGAATACACTTTTATAAAACATGGAAATGGATGATATCAATGACCCCAGTAAATACTTACGAACAAACAATCTCGGATAAAAATGAGATTTGCAAAATTATCCCTTACCTTAGGTCTGATATGCTTCATACGTATCTGAACCTCTTGTATAATGATTTAAATAATGTCATTGACTTATTACCGAATAATATTCATTGTTATGATATCATATATGGTTCACTTATGACTTTATATTACCCGTTCTTTTGTAAATTCTATGTTAAAGAGTGTTTTGGGTAAAATTGTTTCATTTGTCGTTCATGTTTTGACTTGTAATTATTCATATGATTACATAGATCATGATTAATTAATTCCAGAATATAAAACATGATTTATATATAATATATATTCAGAATATACATAAATATAATAGATCGATAAATGGAATGAAATACACCGTTCATGGAGACGGTAGGCCGTACGTACACAGGAATGTTGTTTTCGTTTCCTCATTAAATTGAATGGAATTAATTGGATGAAATACATATATATATAAATAAATAAAGTATCATAATTATGTCATATATTTCAATAATACTTATTATATATACTTTATAATCATTTATGAATGGTTAATCATTGAGAATGAATCTCATTGCGTCGTGGAGACGGTATTCCGTACGTACGCACGAGCGATGATATCGTTCCCATGATCATGGAATTTTATTTGAGTGTATGTATACTATTAAAGAATCAATATCACTTTAAAATTATCATATATAGTTATTATTTACACCATTATACCCATCCAAGTAAGGTGGTAGTGGAAAATACATTACACCTCGGCGTGGAGACGGTATTCCGTACGTACGCACGCGCGGTGATTTCGTTTTCCGTATGATGGATAGATGGTGAAATAGGGTTGTTTCATACTTGTAATAACATATAAGTATATTATTGATACTGATGTTATTACTTCATAATGAAACAACCTAATAATAATAAGTGGAAGAAGAAATAAAGATGAAAAAATCGGTAACAGACATTACCTCTTCTTTGAAGTCCCTCTTTGAGACATTCTCTTAGGGAACTAAAATTTCACTTTGTAGAAGACCAAGACCTCTAGGATATTTCTAGGGAAGTGGAGAAGAGAAATAGGCAGGGTTTGGCCGAGCATGAAGGCTCAAAGTTGTGTGAGGAAGAGAGGGAGGATGCGCCCTTTTATAATGGAGGAGAGGGGAACCTTTGGAATAACTAAAAATATTATTTTATTATAAAGTCATATTCGGTTTTTAATATCTCAAATTTGATTTATTTTGAAGATAAGGTGGGGATGGGTCGAAATACTCTCATAAAATAGAATTTAGACAAGTTTAGGTCATTATATTAACCTTAACTTTTAGTTTTAACTCTTAGTTAATTAGATTGACATTTACCCTGTCACTTTGTATTTTTATATTATAGAGTTAATAAACGTACCATATACATCCAAGAGACCCCCAAGTGGTCCATTAATGATACAACTATCATGATATTAGTATCGTGGCCTAACCTTAGATTTTTAGGAATATAATAACAATTAATAAGATAATATTTGTTTTAGAAACGATTTTATGTCAATTTTGACACTATTTGGTAATTAATTTTTGTGAAAATCATAACAGAATGATTAGTTAGAAACTATTTAATTAAATCAATAATAACATGTCATATTAACATAGAAAAATATTTTAATTCATAAAAAGTCTCAAATAACATTTATTTGGGTATTTATAACATCAATTATTTCAATATTTCATTAATAAGATAATTACTGCATCATCATTGTGTCATAAATAAATTAATTTATATTAAGTCTAAAAATTTAAAATAAAATACTATTATGTAGGAAATCGTTTTATCTTTATAATGAATATTTATTGTCTAATTTATCTTATGTATAACCCTATATTAAAAATGATTTAGTTATTAAACATTAATTTTAACTATTTTATCCCTTCTTTAAATAAATTAATAATAAATGTCCTAATCTAATCCAAGTGGGTCTAAATGGTCATATGTTATTCCTAAGGTTGTTTTTGGCCGAATTCAACTTATCTAATATAATTATGACATGTGTTAGGGTAATAATAAATTCATTTTTACCCTTAATTACACTATTTACTTTTAAACATGGTTAAAAAAAGTAAAAAGTTACTATTCACCACAAATTATTTTCATCTCATTGAATCAAATTTTAGTCATTGATTTTAACCGCGTCTCTTGGATATTTAAAATTCCACTCACAGAAGTGGTAAAATTAAGTTTTATGAAAAATTCAGTTTTTTTAACTACCACTTAGTGGTTTCACTATTCATCAAAAAATGAATGTTTCCCGAAAAATACCAAAAATAAGGCCTAAGCTATATTTGATATTATGAATTGAAAAATGATGTCTATTTTACCAAATTAAAAATATATCAGTTTCATTAATTAATTTAAAAAATTAATTCCTGTCGTCAAAACATATAGCGTGTTCTTAAGAGATAATAACTATCAAAAGATTGACACTTGTTTATGTCTGGTTTAAATGTGAAATTATATCAAATGACCATCATTGTATTAAATTGTAAAAATATATTCTCAATATACTTTAAAACCACTCAAATTAATAATTGATCACTATTAATTATTTCGATTTAAAAAGTTGTTTTTAATTAAAATTTAGTAATTTTCACTATTCATCAGAATATGAAAGTTATCCGAAAAGTACCAAAATTTCACCCTCTGCTAATTTCGATATTCCGAATCCAAAAATGAATTCTATTTTGAATGATAAAATTTATAAAATTTCAAAAATTGGGTATTACAATTCATAACGGCTAGTTCATAATAATATTATAATAATATCTCGTTTAGTGAAACTCAGTATTGCGTACTACACACGCTATCGAGGAAGGTCGCGATTGTGTGTAATGCAAGGCAAGTCAGGGATACATGTTGTGCAAGCTCCTTTTGGTGTAGCGTAAAACACAAGAAATTAATGAAATTAAAAAGAATATTTTTCATAAAATCATGAGGTTTTATATGAACTCCCTCCATTCTACATTTGATACTTCATCATCTTCCTTTGTGTTTTGAATCAATGACCACCATTGATCAGCATATTTAGTGAGGCGGTAAAATTCCATGATAAATATTTCCCGTTCTCTAATCCCCATGGCATGGAATATTTTCTCTAAAGAATTTATCCATTTCTCAGCTACTAAGGGATTTTTACTCCCATTTAATGTTGGTGGCTGTTCCCTCATGAAGCGATCTAACATTGATCCTCCATGCTATGGATTTGGATGCTCCATACAGGTAAGGTTATTATTCATAACTTGAGTGAGTTGTCCTAGTATGATGATTAGCTGATCAGCACCAGTTGCATCACCAGCTCCACTATAATTATCTTGATCAAGAGGGAAATCCCTACTTGGAGTGCGTGCACTGATACAGTTTCCATTTCTTCCACTAGGAACCATTTCTAAACAATGGTATACACTAGATTAGTTTATGAATCACAATACATAAATCCAAACCTGTAAAAAACTTAACTTAAATTGAACAGTTTATGGATATAATCCATAATCATAAAAATATTTTCTTTGAGGAATTATATATTCATAAATCCTTCATAATGGTTTGTAAAGAAATTTAGAATTATCTTAAGAATATCCCCTGGGAGTGTCTTAACAAAGATTGAATCAAGGCCCATTGTCGTGCACCATTTCCCATTCGAGTCTAGCTCAAAGTGGTATTTTCGGGTTTTACCCCTAGGTACATCTGTGTTAGAGCTGCCTCTACCTACTTTTATCCAGAGAGGGATGTATTTCTTGGAAAACTCAAAATATCTCTACAATACTAAAATTCTAGGAATTTATTCTATACTAATCCTCAAATTCAATCTTAGGGCTATGTGCTCTAATCAGAGTTTATCTAAATATAGTTTCCAAGGTTTATACTAAACTTACTCTAATACCAACTACAATGCCCCGACCCTAGTTTCCCAGAGTCAGTGAATTATTACATAACATTGGCATGATCACTAGTAAATCATGTCTCAAAAGACCGATCAGTATAGTATTATTGGAAACAAGTTTCATACACAAGTTCAACTTTACAGCTTGAAGAGAAATACGACACAAATATATTTCATTATAAACATCCAAGCCTCCTAGATTATGCCTGCAGGTCACTTATAACTAACATCTTCATATCTTGGGAAAATAAAACAAAATAAAGGGGGTGAGATCAAATGCTCAGTAAGGGTACGTAATATGGCGGAAAATGACATAAATATTAAGCATGGTAAATAAATAAAACCACAAGCCTTTACCAATAATAAACATGAATACTTTTAGGGAAAGAATATGAGCTGAGTAAATAATGTCATAATAAAAAATAATCATGCGTATTCTACTAGTCGAATGACCACATGAAACATCAATATTTTTTCTATAATGAGGGAATGTATAATGTCGGACATTCTGAAAATTTTTGTCAAGGCCTTGGACAAGACGTCTAAAAATTATTAAGGCCTTGGCAAAAACCATAAATCAAATTGGAAAAGGGCCTCAGCCAATTCCACGTCTAGTTGTCTCATGAGATCTACCGATACATCGAGGAGTTGTAGCGGTCTCCACCCATCACTTACTAATTCCAATACATTACCTATATGAAAAGGTTTAAAAATATCATAAACATTCGTATTAAAACTAGCATACAAAATGTCAATAATTTAACCATAAACCATGAATGTTATAAAAATAGCACATCCATAGTCAAACATATCACAAAACCTTCAATACAATATGGATGTTTTGTATCATAATAAATCAACTTCAAATTAACTTAAAATCCATCAAAGGATGTGGACATAGATGATATCCAAACCCTTTTTAGAGAAATATCTCTTTCTATTTTGAAATAATTTAAAAGTCCCATAATTATAAAATAAAAAATTTACTTTGAAATATTCTTATAAGATTGTAAGGGAAGCTTTATTGATTTTTTAACGGTAGAAAATATCTGCACCCGCTGAATAAGATAAAAAAAGACATTCTTACCTTACTTTTTTCGAAAAGGTTAAAAAGGAAATTGTTTGGAAAATGACAGAAAGATTTCCTTATAAAAATATTATAAAAAGTTAACCAAGAGTATAAATGACTTTAACCCATATTTTGTAAAATAGTAATAATGTTTTGAAATACATTTTAAGGAACATGGATGTGTATGATAAAGAGGTCCCAATAGATAATTATGTATAAATAACCTCGGATAATGAAGAGATTGTGAAATAAACCCTTACCTTGTACTTTTCCTTGGTTGATGGTAGGTTAACCTCCTTTATAGTGGTGAAATAATTGTTATTAAATTATACAATAATCATATACATTAATATGATATCTTATATGATCTTTTAACATTTCTTTGTTAGTAATATCTTAGTATTATCGTCGTTTCGGGTGTTAACTTACTTATTTTATTTTATATGTTTTGTTACATAAGACATGTTTGTTATGGATTGGTTGTATCTTACTCATATCTATAATGATATCAAGTCTTTAATAATTATTTTTAATCAAAAAATGATAATTATAATTGAATGGATATGATGGGGAATGAATCTCATCACGTTCGTGGAGACGACAGTCCGTACGTACGCACGAGCGACAATATAATTCTTTTGATATTAAAATAATATATAATTGGATGGTATATCATACATAAAGAATCATTATCATGTTATATTTATTATTTACATGAATTAAATATCATTATTATACCCATCCGAATAATAATGTATTGAATAAAAATTACACCACGACGTGGAGACGGTAGGCCGTACGTACGCACCTATGGTGACATGTCATTCAAAGGATGGATAGAATTATGAATATGGATTTACCATATTTATAATAAAATCATCATATATAAAATATACCGGAGTTATTATTTTATAATGGAAACAACAAAGGAAGAAGAAGTTGAATAAGAAAGGAACTCGAAAAAGGGTGGTGAAAACATTACCTCTTCTTCAAGTTCTTCCATTTAATTTGATCAAAAGGGATCCTTAGATTATATTTATGACCAAAATAAGGCCTCTCAGTTGAAGTGAGGGAAGTTGAGAGATTATTTGGGCAGGGTATGGCCGAACCAAAAGGCTTTGAAGGTGTGAAGAATTGGTTAGAAGTGGTGTCCTTTTATAAGGAGGAGGAGGGGCTCTTTAGAAAAAACATAAAGTACTAATTTATAATAAATTCATATTCGGTTTATAATGGCTCAAAAGTAGATTATTCAAAGTATAAGGTGGGTATGAGTCTAAATCCCTTCAACCAATATAATTTAGATAGGTTTGGGTCATTATATTAACCTTATATTCTAGTTTTAACTCTTTGTTAATTAGATTGACATTTACCATGTCACTTTGAATTTTTATATTATATAGTTAATAAACATACTATATACATCCAGGAGACCCCCAAGTTGTCCATTAATGAAGCACCTATCATGATATAAGTCTTTTTTCCGAACCTTATATTTTTAGGAATAGGATATCAATTAATAATAAAATACTTATTTTAAAAACTAATTTATGTCAATTTTGAAAATATTTAATAATTGATTTTTGTTAATGTCTTAATAACATTATTAATTATAAAAAAATTCATTTAAGATATAATAACATGTCATATTTACCATTAAAATTCGTGTATGTTATCAAAACATTCAAATTATATTTATTTTAACTTTTATAATACAAATTATTTGATTCTTTCATTAATAAGGAATATACTGCATCATTATTGTGTCATAAATAAATTTAATTATTAAATGTAAAAAAATTATAAAGAAAATACCATTATGTAAGAAATCATTTTAGATTTATAATGAATATTTATAGTTGAAAATTTAACATACATAACACTATGTAAAAATTGTTTTTCTAAAAGATATATGATTTTTTCATTTTTGTATTTACTTTACCTTAATTAATATAAAGTGTCCTTATCACCTACAAGTGGCTTCATGGGGTCCAAAAATCGACCCAACGATTCCCACGGTTGGAAATGTATCAACCAATAAGTTTAGGACACGTTTTAGGGAAATTTATTATTATTATTACATTATTTTTTACCCTTATTTACCGGATTTACCATTTAACAATGGTAAATAAAATATTTTCCAAAGTAATTATTCAAAATATTTAAAAATAAAATTTTCCTATTTACACAATTTAGAAATTATGACTCCAAATATGGAATCCATTTTTCCAAATTCAAAACACATAAGTGGCATAAATTAATTTAAAATTAATTCCCGCTGTCAAAACAAAAAGCGTGTTTTTAAGAAATAATAACTATCAAAACATTGACACTTATTTATGTCCGGTTTAAATGTGAAATTACATCCAATGACCAATATTATATTAAGTGGTAAAAACATATTCTAAATATAATTTAAAATCACTCAAATTTATAATTTATCACTATTAAATAGTTCGATTAAAAAAGTTTTTTAATTAAAATTTAGTAATATTCACTATTCATCAAAAATTGAATGTTTTCAGAAAAATACCAAAAATTCACCCTAAGCTAATTTTGATATTCCAAATCCAAAAATGAGTCCATTTTGAAAGATAAAATTTATAAAATTTCAAAAAGTGGTTATTACTATTCATAATGGCTAGTTTTATTGGTTGTGGTGTGTGTTAGAACTCGAAGTTGTGTACAACACACACTACTGTATTATTCAAAGAGAAGTGTCTCATGGAAGCTTGGGGTGTTAAAGACATGTATAGAATGGAAAGTGAATCTAGTTCAGTAATATAGGGTTGGAACAACAAGTAAACCCTGTTCAGTAATGGATTTTGTCCACTATGATGGTCTTGTAAGAAATGCCTTGGATACTATGGAAATCATAACATGTACTTAATAGATGCCACAATTAAATGTGTTATTACCTTTCTATTTTATCATGATCAATGTTCCCTTGTGATCTATGCATTATGTACTGCCAAGATTTATGTCATTAATCATGATTTTGATGTCTTATGTTCATGTTTTTATGTTAAAATGTTTACGAAATTTTTTATGTTATCCATATGTACCCTTACTGAGCATTTGAGGTCACCGTTTTTATGTTTTATTTTCCCAAGGATATAAATAATTGTTTTAGATAATAAAAAAAGGGGAAGATATTTATGGTATATATCGAAGATCATTCACCGTGATCATAAGATTATGTTCTAAGTTTCTAAAGACACTAAATTAATACGGTCTTCAAGCATTTGTTTTTGTCATGTATTAAGTATTCCAAAAAAGTAATGTAATTTCTATGTACAACAAGCTTGGGTCTCTGTAGTTGTTATCAGAGTGATAGTTTAGTCAACCTTTGGAAACTAGGATGTGAAAACTTTAGTGAGATCCCTAGAGATATTTCTAATGTATATCTAGGGATGTCCCTAAGGTTAAGTATAAGTATAGGTTATTGTGTTAGAATAATTGAAATGATCTTAGAATTAAACCTAAGATTTTAGATTTTGAAGGTACTTCCCCTTTATTATGTTGTTTTCCTAGCATGATTTTTTCCTCTCAGACAATTCTTTTTGGGGTTTTAACGTTGGATAGAACCCGAAGGAACCATGTTGATCAATGTAATGGAAAATGCAATGATGGTCCTCTTGAACAAACCAATGTTATTGAAGGTTGATTGAAAAATATTATTAATATACTTACACAGGCTATGAATCATTCTGGACATCCAAATGAGCATAAAAGGGAACAATATTCTATTGAGCACTTCATGAGGCAACATCCACCTTCTTTCAATGGGTCTTCTGATCCACTTATTGCTGAACAATGGATTAGTACTAATGATAAGATATTTTCCATACTTCACTAATCAGAACATGAAAAATTCATTTTGGTTGTTTAACTTTTAAGAGGTGAAGTAGACCAGTGGTGGACTCTAATTTAGAATACAAGGCCCTAAGTTGAAATTGAATCCATGGAATGTGATGAGTTCAAGAACTTGTTTTTGAATAAGTATTTCCCTTGTATTGTTTGAACAAATATGGGAAAGGAGTTCCTTGAGATTATGAAAAAGGATGATGAATCTGTTGGTATATATGAGGAAAATTTTAAAATGCTTTCAAGGTATGAATATGGATTTATCATCCAACATTAAAATAAAGTTGATCGATTCTTCAGTGGATTAAAACCAAGTCTTTGAATGGCATTTTCTATAAGAGACTTAGTAGCTATGAATAAATTTTGTGTTGTGATATCAAGGTAGAACTGGAATTTGGTGTTATATATCCATCTCATGGGTTTGACAAGAAACGAAATATGGAGATCAAGGAAAAATATCAAAACAATGGTGAAAAAAAGACGAATGTTTCCTTATTCTCAATGTGTGGAAAGAAGCATGGTGGAGATTGTTTTAAAGGGACTAGAAAATGTTTTCAGTGTGGAAAAGAAGGTCATTGAGAATCTGAGTGTCGAAGTAATGGGAAAAAATGTAGCTAATGATGTGAATAGATAAAATATTACAGATAACACACCACAACACTTCAATGCTACAAGTGTAAGAAAATGGGGCATTATTCTAACCAATGCCCTAATCCAAGGGTTAATGATGGTCAACATCAAGAACCTCAAGGCAAAGGACGAAGGGAAGTCACATGCAATCATTATTGGTGATTTTGAATATGATAAGGAAGTGGTGGAATGATTAAGTGTATATGTAAAGTGATTCCAAAATAGTGTTGTGGAATCTCATTTATAGTATTACGGAATATTGGAATAACTATGTATTGGTTTTCAATAATTGTATGGTACCGATAACCATGAAAGGTGATTTAATATTTTTTGCAAAGCAGATGATATGCGCATAATGAAGGGATAAAGAGAAAATAATATGTTTGATATTATTAATGATCTCATTACTGGTATAAGGACAAAGTGACATCATGGATTGAGTATATAGAAATTTTGGGATTTTGGTATGTGGAAAGAGTTAAATTTTGATAGAATTCATGTCTTCACTAAGGTTCTATGGTAATTTATGTTTCAAGAGAAAACATGATTACGGTATTCACATGATTGGAATATGACCAACAAGATATATATTATGATATATGGGGGATAAATGATGGTATTTACATGCTTGGTAGATGACCTCTCTAGTAATCTTTTTCTTTATACTATAAGATTGGACACAAGTATTTTGGATAAGCCTAATGATTGGAATAGATTAAGGTAGACATCATACAGTACTGTTTAAGGCTAGAACTTTTTGATATTATTTCTAGAATGTTATAATAGTATTGTTTAAGAAAAAGGACAACCCATAGTATGGGTGACAACCCATTACATCAGATAAGGATGCGGTAATCAAACCCACAAATGAAGTGCAACAGGACTTTATCACCTACCACTGGCCAACAATAAGTCCCAAGTTTGTAGAAATTAGTTTTATTTTATTAAGTGGTATGATATATAAATTATAAGTCCATTTTTGGAGCCATATACTATTAATATCACCAAATATGGACTTATTTATATTTAATAACTTTTACTAAACTTTTGTTTGAGATATATGGAATGACCCATCATTCTATCACATGACCTGCTAGCACTTCACGAATGGAAAATTCAACTTTATTTCTTTGAGATATGAAGTGGAAATTGTTCAAGGAACGACCAACAGTGAGATTGTTCCAAAATCAAGTTAGTATTTCTTCTAATTCAAATTCTTCAAATTTAGGGAAATGATCTTGAAAACCAAAAATGTTGTCCTAGTGTCCTCATATCTGATAAATTAGATGGTACCTTAGATCATCAAAAATTTATGTCTTTGTTATTGTTTGTATTTTCATAGCCATGTTCTATACCACTCTTCATCAGAACATGATGGTTAGATTTATCTTCTATATCCATATTTTCACCTATATTCTTCTATGTGGAAACCCAGTGCTGAGTTACTTTCGACGACAGTTATGTTTCTAACTTTAAATTTTAAAATTATGTTTTAGTATTAATTTTTAATATGTGGGTTTCTATGAAATAAAATTTTAAGTAGTAAACAATTTATAACCCCAACGAATTTTGAGGGCGAAATTCATTTTAAGGTGGGTAGAACATAACACCCTAAGATTTTATGGGAAATATAATTTTTAATTTATTTGATGTCTTGTGTTGTACGCTACACCAATATTAGATTGCGCTGTACACAACACCATATTATCTTGTAGTATACGCAAACACTATTATTCGCTTGTGTTGCACGCAAGAGCGAACTTCCTCAATAGTGTGTGTTGTACGCAATACATACTTTTACTAAATAACGATATATTGTTATAATATTATTATCAACTAGCCATTATGAATAGTATTAACCAAAATTTTAATTTTATAACATCATAATTCATCTTACACATATTCTATAACATTGTATGGGAGTAAAATATTTTTTTCGGGTAAAATAAGTATTTTTCAAAAAATGCAGGTTCGCCGCCTTTTGATGGCGCGCCCACTGTAAATCTAGTTTTGACACATTTATGAGTTAAATTTGACAAAATAAACTTATTCATCAAAATAAGTATATAAAAATTAACCTTGGATAATTTTTTAATATTTTTCTGTTAACTTTCATATTTTGATGAATACTAAAAATACGCTAAATTTTAATTAAAAACAACTTTTTTCATCAAGATAATTTATATGGTTAAATAACAATATTGTATGGTTTTAAAGTATAAATAGAATATATTTTTACAATTTAATATTATGTATGTCATTATAATTAATTTTACAATGAATTCATAGGAAAAAACATTTCAATCTTTTGCAATGTTTTAACTTTTAGAACCCATTTTCTCAACAGCGGGATTAATTTTAAATTAAATACTGAAACTTTTGTACTTTAAATTTTGAAGAAATGGATTCCATATATGGAATCCGTAGGTCCAAAATATTTTAATAGGGTAATTTTTATTTTTATACATTATAAATAGTAACTATGAAAATTTTATTTACTAAAGTTAAAGGTAAATCAGGTAATGAAGGGTAAAAACAATATTATAAAATTACCATAAAACTTGTATTAATATAATTGGATGATTAAATTTCATCCTAAAATATAATTGGTAGAAATGATATCTTTTGGAACCCACATGGATGTGATTAAGACCTTTAATTTATTTTATTTAAAGAATGTGAAATATGTCTCACTCAAACTTTAATAATTAAAGTATTTTTAACATTAGGTTATACAGAATATAAATTCAATTATAAATAATAATTTGAAAGGTAGAATTTTTTTATTAATCATGGTAATTTATTTGTGATTTCATATAAATATATAATTACCTTAATAGATTATACATTAATGATGCATAAATTATAGATTTAGTGAAAAATCAATAATATAATTTTTTTTAAAAGAATAATAACAATAAAAAGGACCAGAAACTTGACCAAAACTTATTTTACGAGTATATATATACCCTAATCATCCATGGGTCTACTTTTGCACCATTTGGAGCCCTATAAAACAGATTATGAAATTTATATTATTTTATTTTAAATGGCGTCAAAGTTATCAGCTTCATACTTTAATAAAGATAAAATTTTAAAAGCTGGTTGTTTTATAAGATAAATTAAACTAAAAGTATTCTTATAAAATCTATTATGTTTATCTTCATCTTAGTATTTTATTTTTAATTTTTACGCAAAAAATATGTATATTAAATATTTATACAATAATGTTGTACTAATTATTTTATTAAGAAAAATATCAAATAAATAGTTTTAAAAATAATAAAATAAATATTATATGAATTAATTAATGTGAAATAGGAATTTTATAATTGATTATAAAATGTTATGAATCTATTAAATATTTTGGTTCGAACATATCTTATGTGTGGAATTTATTTAAATTCAAATAAATGAATTGTGTCAAAATTGAAAGTATTGATATTTTATAAAAATAACAAATTATTAAATTGTTTAAAAATCACAAAAAAATTTAAAAATTATAAATTAAAATGGATATGGTCGAAAATGTCATAATGTATAGAATTATGGACAATTAAAAACACATAACTGAGTATTTAAAACAATTTTAAATTTAGAATTTTATTAGCACAGAAAATATTAAATAGATTAATTAAGGATAAATCAAATTGAAAAGGTTTAAAATAATTTACCAACATGTCTAAATTTTATTTAATGATGATATTAAAATATTATCTCATTTCATATTCAAATTGGTGTCATTTTTGAGGTTTTAGGTGGGATTTGAGTTTATTATAAATTAGTATTTTGGAGGTCTCCAAAAGTGCCCCTCCCCTCTCTTATAAAAGGGAACCTCATACCTCTTCTATTTACTCTATTTTAAGCCTTAATTCTTTTCCAAACCATTAAAATTATTCCTATCAACCTATATAGTTATATTATAGTGGTTATGGTCTTCTCAAAAGATAAAATCTACTACCCTAAGAGGATGTTTAAAAGAGGCACATCGAGGAAGAGGTAATCTCTTATACCGATTCTTTCAAGTTTCTTTATTCTTCTACTTAACCTTATTTAGTTGTTTCATTATAATGTAATAGAATCATAATCACTAATATACTGATATGTTATTATAAATATGAAACACACCTATTTAACCTTATATCCATCCTACAAAAAATGAAATCACAGCATGTGTGTACGTACGACTTACCGTCTTCACGCCGTGGTGTAATATGTTTTTCCACCACCACCATACATGGAAGGGTATAATGATGGAGATAATAACTATATATAATTATTATAACATCATATAGATTCTGAGATATTATATCATCCACTCTAATTACATTGAATAGTTATTGGAATGATATCATTGCTCATGTGTACCTACGAATTATCGTCTCCACGACGAGATAAGATTCATTCTCCATGTTAACCATTCCAGAATGATTATATAGTATATATTATAAATGATAATGAAATATATGACATAATAATTATACAGACTTTATGTATATGTTATTTAATTACTTCTATTCAATTTAATAAGGAAATGAAAACAACGTTCATGCGTACGTACGACCTACTATCTCCATGAACGGTGTATTTCATTCCATTTATTTATCAATTATATATATTATAATCTGAATATATACTATATATAAATCATGTTTTACATTCTGGAAGTAAGTAAATCATGATATAAGTAATGATATCAAGAAAAAAAAATTCCAAACATGTACGATAAATGAAATGATTTTACCCAAAACGCTGATTTAATATGGAATTGAGAAATGAATGGTTAATATAAAGTTGTAAGTGAATCATATATGATATCATAGATATTATTATGGTTCTGTTACAAGTTAAAAATATGTTCAAACCCAATATACAGGAGTTTTGGACACATATGGAAGAAATTGGACCTATAGTAAGGGATAATTATTCCAATCTCATTCTCATCTGAGATTGTTTATTTGTAAGTACATACTGGGGTTATGTTTATCATCCATGTCGATGTTTTCTCAGAATTTTTTCATAAAATTTTTTCTATTCTTCCATGTGTGATTGAAGTCATTTTTACCCGTTTTAGACTTTTACAACATGGTTTTGAAGGAATCTTTCTTTTGTTTACCATACGAGGTACTTTTGGAGTTTTCAAGAAAAAGTACTTGAAGAATGTTTTTTAACTTATACGACATGAACAGATTTTTATGATTTCATAATGCCTTATTTTCATGAAGATTCCTGTATAATATTTCATGATTATTTTCAACGAAATTATTTTATTTTAAAATTTCTCGGCATTTTGAGAAAAGTAAATTATTTCGAAGAAGAAAGGATATTTTCCTCAAGAATTCATTTCAAGTGTATTATCAAAACTATTTTCCATCTAAGATGACATTATTTAATATGTTTATGTTTCAAGTATAATGTCCCTATTATTTACATGATTTGATTTTTCTTATGATGAAATGATATCCAATTGTTTTATATAGATTATGTTATGATGGTATGATGTTTATAAAACCCATTTTATTCTTTGGGTTATGATGAATGATTTATGTTTATTTTGTGGCACACATAACATTGATTTCATTATAAGATGAGTGGGACCTATATCTCCCTCCAATGCATTGGGTAAAGATTAATATCTCATGATATAGATATGGATGGAACAGAAAGTGAATATGGTTTAGTAATATAGGGCTGGAACGACATGTAAACCCAATTCAGTAATGGACTTTATCCACTATGATGGTCTTGGTAGTAATGCCTTGGGTACTATGGAAATCATAACATGTTATTAATGGATGCCACAATTACATGTTTTATTACCATACTATTTTGTAATGATCAATGTTCCCATGTGATCTATGCCTTATGTACTGCCAAGATTTATGTGATTACTCATGATTTTGATGTTTTATGTTCATATTTTTACGCTTAAATGTTTATGGATTGTTTTATATTATCCATGTTTACCCTTACTAAGAATTTGAGCTCACCATTTTTATGTTTTGTTTTCCCCAAGATATAAAGAAAAGTTTTAGGTAAGAAAACAAAAGGGGAAGATCTTTATGGGAGATGTGGAAGATCTTTCACCATGATTAGAAGATTATGTTCCGAGTTTTCAAAGACACTAAACTAATACGGTATTTGGGTGTCTGTTTTTATCATGTGTTACGTATTCCTCAAAATTAATGTAATGTCTATGTATGTAAATATTGTATCTCTACGACACCACTATTATTATTATCCCAAATACACTTAAAAATAGTGACTCAAAATTTAATATAATCAATTTCCCATATGTCTTCCAGAACTCCAAAATTTGGCGTTGATGCAGAAATTGGGGTTTTATCTCTGGCACTCGAAAAATACATTGCTTCAACAAAAACCACCACACCACTATTCTGAATGGTACTCTTGTCATCTAGGTTTTTGTGTAAAATGTGTAGCTATTGATATCAAAACCTGACCATGTGATCACATTAAGAGATGGTCCCCCTCCTAAGCACTTAAATGTTTTTGATGCAGATATATCTGAGGTGACTTTCTCTTTAAATCATGAAACAATTGTATTCTTATACTCAATCATCAACCACATTTAATTTCATTAAGGATATAGTAACTTTAATTCAGTAATATGTGAGGATATATATGATTGAACCTCATCTGTATTGTTCAGAATGTATAAATGTGCCTGTATCACTTCATCGTGTGGAATGAACTTTACCTTTAAGACTCGAAACCCTCTATCTTCGCTATCAACTGTCATATGTCAAGATACAGGGAGACCAATATGCTCAATGTTATACAAATAAATCATACAAAACTCAATCACCACATCTGATATATATTTTTGAACAATAGAGGCCTCTGTTCGATACATATTTTTAACATATACCATATAAATTTTCATATATATTTCAAAAGGATTCATCCATATTAAATAAATAGGCCCACATATTCTTATCTCACACACCAAATGAATCAGAAGATGAACCATTATATCAAAAAATGTGGGTGTGAAATACATTTCTAGTTGACAGAGAATAAGAGTTTCTTCATTCTCCAACATATCTAACAAATTTGGATCAAGGAATTTTCTACAAATGTTTTTGAAAAAATTATATAACCTGATGATAGTCTTTCTGACAGCTGTCGGCACTATAACATGCACTGATACTAGTAGAAGATGTTGCATCAACACATGGAAATCATGAGATTTCATACCTATTAATTTACAATCCTTCAATGACACCAAATTATTCACATTCAAAGAAAAACCACTGGGTACATTAATACCATGAAGTCACTGACAGAAAATCATCTTTTCAAGCTTGATTAATGTGTGACAAGATAGAGGTAAAAATGTTTGATTTCCTTTCATAGTGGGTGGTAACTCTAAATGTATTTTTATTAATATCAAGTCCAATATAGAATACAATCCATCTTTTTTCTTTCCTTTTACGTCTAACAAAGACCCAATAAAACTTTAACATATATTTTTTTCAACATGCATAACATAAATCTTATATTTTATCTCTAAAAATCTCCAATAAGGTAGTTTGAAAAAATAGACTGCTTCTTCCAAATATTTCCTTGAAGACAAGAACTTATTTTCTTTCCAAATGTCAAATCATTAACTTTTACCCAGTCATAATATTTTTCAGCTGACAATGGTCGAGGAGGAATGTTGTATTCTTGTAATCCGTTAAATGCTTTTTTAATCTACGATAAGGATGATCGGTTTATGAAAATCTTTGATGTCCCATGTACACTCTCTTTATTCAATTACGCAATTGATAATATGAAGTCTGTTATTCACAAATTGTACATGCTTTATGTCTCTTAACACTATATCCAGATAAGTTTCTATACGTAAGAAATTCATTTATAGTGAACATTATGATTGCATGCAAAAGAAAATACTCTTTATTATATGCATCGAAAAAATTAACACCTCCCTCCCATAGCAGTTTAATATCATAAATCAATGGTTAAAGATACACATCAATATGATTTCTTGGTTGTTTTGGTCCGGAAATCATCAAGATCATAATAACATATTTTTCTTCATACAAAGATGTGGGGAAAAGTTTGAAAATACCAAATAAACAAGCCATGAACTAGGTTGGCTATTGAGGCTCCGATATGGATTCATTCCATTAGTACAAAATCCCATTATGATATTTCTAACATTACTTCCAATGTCATGAAATGTTTTATCCAAAATCTTCCACTATCATGAATTGTCTGGGTGACATAATTTACCATTAAAGATGTGCTCATCTGAATTCCGTCGTATCCTTTTTGTGTTAATTGAATTTCCAAATAGATGCTTCAAACGAGGAATTATTGGAAGGTACCAAATTTCTTTAGTAGGAGTTTTGATTCAAGAACCTAAAAGCGAATCTGAGTTAAAATATCAGAATTTTATGAAAAAATATTGAATGATATCATTAGAAAGTACAAAAATGATTTTTCATGACGTTAAATGACATTACATGAAAATGAATCTGAGTTGACTTTCACATCTATCTTATAGAATGATGTCCCACATATAAGAGAACTTGATAAACACTCATTTTTTTCCTATATAGTATACAATCATGGGAGAAAGCATGCATCTTTTTATACCCCAATTTCATTGGGCTTAATATTTTATTCACCTCATAATTGGAATCTGGAAGCCTGCTTCCTTTTAGAAGTATCTCTTTTAGAATCTCAAGTAAGTTGGAGAAACGTTTATCACTCCACCCATTTTTTCTATTAAGATAAATAATCACAAAACTGATGATAACAATGTATATTTACTACAACCTCGAAATAATGGTTTCTCAGAATCTCCATAAAATTGTTCAATAGTATTTTTTTTTCGATGGTTTCAACACCTAAATCATGATTTAATTTTTCAATATGATCCTATGCCTCATTATGAATATTGTAATCAAAATTGGATGTTGAATTTTCAGTTCTTTCACTATGCCATATCCAACTTGTATAATTAAGTCTAAAACCATAACAAATGAGATGATCATTGATTTCATTGGAGTTTAAATTTATCATATTTAAACACATCACACATGAACAGAAAATCAATGAAATGTTTTGGAGGTTTCATTTAGAAAATTCCAGGAATTCATTAACCACATTTTCATATTCATAAGTGATTCTTCGTAAATGTATCCAATTACGATCCATTAAATATATGATATCACAAAAATTATTGGTGACTATATTAAATCAAATAAACATTTAAATGTATATATATATATATATAAATAAATTGTAAATAAAGACTCATTTAATAAAAATTATTGATAATCAGATAGAAAACATCATATATGAAACAAATTTTCAAATATTAAACATTTTATTCTCATATTATATAAATGTTTTATATTGATATTATAATTAAATTATAATATCAATCTTCTAAAATCTATTAGTTCATTTTACATAGTTGTTGCATTATTTCGATATTTTATGTATCAAAAGTATTAAATATTGAATTAATTTAAAGGTCGACAAATCAGTTATTATTAGTAATATGATATAATAATTAGAGTAAATGGTCATATTATAAGTGAAATCAATCCTAATACTCCCAAAATTATGACAGATGAAACTAAATACATAACTAAATTGATATTTTTACAACAAATTTGGGTGAGAGGGCAATAGAATCATTTGAGTAATAATAAGTGATTCTAGATCCATTTCATGGTCTAATGATTATATACCTAGAATATTTGGTTTTTTGTATAATATAGGTAGGACAGATTCAATCCCCCACCCCTCTCAGGTGTATTTTCTCAATCATATGAGAAATAATATGTTAGATAAAAATATTGTTAGAAAATTATTTAGTGAATTGGTTATTATAAAAATAATGTCAGATAAAAAAAATTGAACACATTTACTAAAACAATTGGTCAAGAACATTGACCAATACATATATAGATAATGTCAAATAAAAAAATGTTAGATAAAAATAATTCAATTGATTTCTGGTATATTTTATTCAAGAACATTGACTAATACATTTATACATAATGTCAAATAAAAATTCATAACAAAAAATCCTACAACTCCAATCAATATCTAGAACATTGACTAATCACTCTTAGGGATGAATATTAACTACGTTTTAAACAATTTTAAATACACTATAAACTAATATTTGAAGCAACTCAAAATTAATATTAAATGATCAATAATTTATCTTCAAAATTTAAAAAAAACATACAAAATTCAGAGTTTAACTCAAAAATAGATCTCTAATCCTATCCTTGATTTATATAAATCATTGGAAAATTTAGAATAGCAATATCTAGAAAAAATTGATTATAACAATGAAAAATAAGGATAAACAATAAAGGAAAATCAAACCATCGTTGAAAATTTCTCAAAATAGCATTATAATGAAAAAATAATGCTAGTTTTTACAAAAAATAGATGCCAAAAGTATTCGGGGTTGTTATTTTTGGCATCAGTTTTTTGGAAAACCGACACCGAAAATAACATCTTTAGAATTGATTATCCCTAAAACCGATGTGGAAAAACTTTTCTTTTATATTTTGCTTCATTTTATATTAAAAATAATGACAAAAATAAGTGCATTTTGGTTTTTTGTGTCGGTTTTACAACAAACCAACGCAAAAAACCACTCATTAAAATTTTTGACATCAGTTTTTAGTAAAATAAACGCGAAACATTTCTCACACAAACCACCGGTGGAATTTTATAAAAAAACTGACGTTTATAATTTGACATTAAATCCAGTATTTCTGCTAGAGATAATTCAAAACATGTATCAATATAGGATGTTTGAGATGAGATACCCTTACCTTTGATTCCTTCTTATTCAGACGGGCAGTAACATCATTATATAATAACTTTAGATTTATTATACATATATATATCATAGCCATATTTAAATTTATCTTACTATAAATCATTAAATTATAATTTCTTATTACCCACATATGAATAAATCTTGGTCAAAATCAATATTTTTATGTTAATTGTTTCGTTTTCGGAGCATCTTCTGATTCAGTACTTTGAGTCTATGCACCTTTGTCATAGTTTAATAACATACAAATTTTTTATGAAGGTGTATAATATTTTCTTTTGATATATTTATGGATTTATATGGTTACTTTATGAATCTTATGATGATAATTTATATGGAATGATTAAAAATATCATTTTTGAAAAAATTTGACAATAAAAAAAGTTAATTTTATTAGTGAATAATAATATATATTACCATTTTATAATCAGAATAATTTTATAAATATCATATTTATATATTAATTCCACTTTTATAACCATCTATGTCAGAAATATATAGAAACTAAAATTTGTGGTTCATGGAGAAGGATGTCCAGACACACTCAGGTGATGTTTTTTATTTTCTTATGAATTATAGGGAAGGAATATAAATAATGGTTATATTTATATAATTACAATTATTATCTTAATATCATATTTATTCCTTAAATAAAACTTTTATAACAGTCCATGTAAGGTGTAGATGAAAAATTAAATACCCTATTCATGGATGTTGTTGTCTGCAAATAAGAACATGTGGGGTTTTTATCTTCCAATGGGAAAAAATGATGTAGATGATGGTTATTACATTAACATAATAAAATTTTAGAAAAATAATTATTCATATATTATCATGTTAATAAAGTTATAGAGTTTTTAGAGTAGGTTTAGGAAGAAATAAACCTAAATTAACTTGATTTATAGAACTATCGCTTATTTAGTCATCTGCTTTTTGATATTTACTTAAGACTTATAGGTTTGTTATTTTGGTTATAAAATAAAAATATATGTACTAGATAAGTGTGGTGGTAAGTTATTTGGGAATATATTGGTCAATATAATGTTCTAAAATATTGTAAAGTGGTCAGTGTAGGAGGGGTTCTTTTATATGTATGGAGAGTGGAACTAGTTTAAATTATCATAACTTTAAAATAAAATAAAACCATATTAAATGGAATTTATCTTCAAATAGAAACATTTTAACTGATAGTATAATGGATGAACAAAATAAGCTCAAAGAATCAAATTTAATCAATTTTTTGAGATATTTAATGCCTTATACCATAATTTAGCCATTATTTAACCCATTTAACATTACCATGGTGACTAAATTTTACTATGGTAACATAAATTTATAATAAAAAATGAAATTTTCCTTATTAAATAGTATTTATAATATGACTAAAATTATTTAATTCATTTTATAATATTCATTTTATATTTATGGATAAAATTTCCTTTAATACCACTTTGAAAAATGCAACAAATTCCTTATATAGAAAAATTCCTTTTAGGTAAAAAAATTACTTTAAACAAAAATAATGTTTATAATTGATCTTCATGACCTTTATTAGTTTATTAATAAATTTGGGAGATTTATGTGACTTTAAAACAAATCCAAAATGAAAAGTAACTTTTTCAATACGAAATTTAATTAATAGATCAAAATTAGTTCTTTTTTGAGAATAAATCACCACCTAGGTTTTAAATTTAGAAAAATTGCATTCTAAATTAAAAATAACAAATTTAAATGTTTTATTTTTTCCATTAAACACATATTTAGTATCTAAAATTGTTTTATTAACTTTTAAATCATTCTTATATCATGATGATGTCATAAAAATAGTATTTTTAAAAGTTGTTTTTCACTATTTTCCTAAAAAAACCATTTTAGAAAAAATACTTAGAGTGCTCAGTGGAACATGTAGAAAAACATTATGGGGGTTTAATAGGTGTGACAATTTCTTACAAAATACTAATTATTTTTCTTAACTAAATCCCATTGGTCTTTGGAACCCTCTTTTATAGAACCCCCAGTTCCAGGTCATGACTCTTTATCTATGTAATTTGATCTTATAAAATACTTAGGTTAAGTTTTGAGAATTTTTTAGTGGTTTGTACATGTTTTATATGAGGTCATATAGGTGTATGGTTTGTGAAAGGTAAGTATAAATTTCAAACCACCTCTAAGAAACGAAGAATCATGTTTTGGGAGTAACTGGGCAGTCACACAGTTGGCCCATGCTTTTTTGAAACAATGTGAGTGCCCAACGGAAACCAAGAAACATGAAATATAAGGAAAATATTGGTTTGTGTATAATTTAACTATCCCTGAAATTCAACCATTCGAGGAATATCCATGAGATAGTAGCACTGCATGGTTGGCGCATGTTTTGTCAAACCATGCATCCTATCCCTACATTGTATAATTAGAACTCCATAAATCTTGGATCTAATCCATATTAACACTCATAAGCCTCTTTAGTGGTATATATCTCAAGGATCCTGAATTACTCTCCATGAGGAGGATTTAGATGCAATACCCTTCAATTCAAAAGAAACCATTAGGTAAATCAAAGAACGTTGGATATGCATAATCCTTGATAAGTACATGTTATTTCCAATTTTCTAGATATATTCTTTTCCTCTCTATTAGAACCATATATATAGTCAATTATGTATAAATATATGTTTCTTGATAGTAATCTTGATAATTTATGATTGAATCTATCGATGAGAAGAATATCCAATACTAAATGCAGAGTTTTTTTGGTTTGTTCTCTATTTTCACCAACCATTGAGAGGTAGGTGGATTATCATTAAACTCTAGTTGAAATAGAACATTAAGTATTAGTTTCGATTAAATTATTATCATGTAATTTTTTATAAAAAATACTTTATTTATGTTTTAAATCCCATTTGGCCATGGATTGAAAATTGAGGGAATTTAATGGATTTTGGAGAATCCTTATTTACTAATAATTTAAATAAATTAGTCTTTAAAATTATGGAACTTTTTTCATGCACACATGTGATCTAATAAAACAATTCTATGAATAAATTGGCATTATGTGAAATGGGATGTTATGTGTATTGGAATACATGGTTAGTGTGAGTTCATGCATTAAATATAACCCTAAAAAGGGGTGTGTACCATTAGGGTAAAAGTAAATGACCAAAGAAATGGTGAATGTGTCACTAGGTTATAAGAAGATTGGGTACCAAGTGACTACTTAGTGTCTAGGTAAGATACTTCTCACTAGTATGGATTTATTAATTCATATGAATGTATGTGCATGTTTAGAGACACTAAAATGTGTATAGAAAATAAAATAAAATGGTTTAGAACATAATTATTGTTTTAATTTTGAAATTGTGAATGGTTTTCATATAAATTATTTAAAATGGTTTTAAACAATTCTATATAAACTTTAATAACAACTTTTTACCCTATGGAGTGATTTGGGAAGTAATTATGAAAACCTTTTTGAGTTTATACTAAACCCCTACTTGGTAAATTTAGTGGTTTTTAGATTTCATATATCCGGATATACATAGATGAATGGTGTCATATATCTATAGTGAGGCATCTTGATTCAGTGGGTATAATATGAGTTGTCCAAGCTTTGATATTGGTATGGTTTTTATTGGTATTGTGTCATTTGGATTTATTTTCCTATTTATGTCTCTTGGTATTTTCTGATTATTGTCTTTTTGTGTTATTTGTATTATGATTTCATTGTTTAAAATTGGGAACATATTTCATTGTATTGTTATCCATGCATAATATTGAGGATTTTATGATTATTTTTTTTGTTTGAATGGTTTATTTGAAGGGAAAATAATTCCCAACCATTACTTTAAGCCCTTGGAATTTACCTATCACCTTTGGTGTCTTTGGCACGTAACATATAGTTAGTTGAACCTATAACTCTTTAAAATACAATGAGAACGGGCGGAATGTTACCAATGGTATCATCTTTTTTGTCATTTAATTAAAAATTTTATTATTATTTTTTAGTCAATTATATGGATTAGTAGGAATGAAATATTAATTTTAGAACACGAAATTTTGAGCATAAAAAGATATAGATAACCTCTCTATAATGAACTTTAAGTTTCTATGGCAGTTTGCGTATAAAATATTTTAGAGAAACTTCTAAGTGTAATATCACATCAACATAATGGGTTATGATAATGAGAGTTGTTTTAAAGCCCTAAAATTTTTATACATAGATATTATGTGCATAAAAAATAATATTCTTTACTTAACATAACGATATGACAGAATCATTAAGGGCTAGTGCCTTTGCAAACATAGACCCATAAAAACCAGTCCATTAGTGAGATACTCCATCTATTAAAACGTTCGTCATAACTAGAACCCTTCATAGAAATATTATACATAATATTATTCTTAATATCCTTGTGAAAGGATGCATAATAAATAATGAGCTCAGATTCTCATTAAGGGTAAATAAGCGACATTTCAATATAACATGAGCATATGGGTTTGAGAAAATGATAATAAAATTTTAAATCCATACCCTTCATACCATAAATCATACATGAGAGTCATGGAATTAATCCTGGTAGTTCATAATACATGAATCATAATAGTATGAAATAAAATGAGCCATGAGAGAATAACATTGGTATAAGACATTGATTTTTGGAAAACACATAATCATAGAAAACCTTATGTATAGTCTTCCCACAATGACATTTTATCATGTTAGGATTAGATTAACCACCCATGTACATGCTATGGGACTGGGATAGCTACCAATGTACCTTATTTTTGGGAATGGGATAACATCCTATATACCCTCCGACAAAAGATCATAAAACATTCATTATATTAGAACCTATGAAATGAGATGGGTTTCGTAAACATTTCGTCATATCACAACCCATGGTATGGAAATAGGTTTCTAAAAAAAATTAATCACAAACATAAACAATATATGTGATGGAAATTAATGGTATCATTTAATCATATCCCCAGTAAATCATAATTAACATCAATGGATTTCATCTTATATGGAAACTGATTTTGAAAGGACACTCAAATGTTTTTTTGAGGAAAAGTACCATTCATTAAAAAATTCATGATTTTTTTTGAAAAGTAATCTTATTATAAAATTTAATTTGAATATTAAAAATTAATATGGAAATCATTGATTGGTAATGATGATGGGAAATATCATACACATTAACATAAGTGTTACTTTTACATTTTCAAGGAAAATAAAAATAATTCTTGTTTTGAAAATGATATGAAGATTCCTTTTAGAAAAAATTATAAAACTATTAAAAAAAATATAAATTTGACTTTAAAAAATTAAATATGAACCTCAAAACATTATTGAATATATTTTCAGAAATTATGTATATGGAAAAAAGAAGTGTGTTTGACCGAAGAGAGAAATAATGCCTGTTTTATTTAAAAACATTTTTTTTGGAATCATGAGTACCTAAAAAGAGGAAAATGAAAGAAATATGTTTATTAGAAATAAATAAACACAGGGGAATAAAATTAATTATTTTCTTGAAAGATATTTATTTTCCTTTATTCATCAGAATCATACACATAAATATTCTTGATAAACGATGACATTATATCATAATACCATTACCACTTCGGTAACATTGAATTGTAAGCCCCATGAAAGAAAAAAATTTAATTAAACCTAAAATATTATGGGAATAAATAAATTCATGATATTAAATGTTTAGGGGGTAGTATATAAATTTCATGAATGAATATTGCCTCATAATATAATGTATGTCCTAATGAAGATAATTTGAGAGAAAAATCCATTACTGCTTTGTTAATCTATTGAATTGTATGCCCATTAATGAATATCATAAATGAAACATAAAATACCATGAAATGAATTATATAAATTATATAAAATTTATATGGGGTAGTATATACATGAAAATAAATAAATGACTGGTTAATATGAGATAAGTCTCTAAGAAATAAAAGAGAGACTATAAATCCCCTACCTTGAGTATCAACTTCCTTCAAACACATTCAAACCAATTGTATAATATAGAAAGGTATAGTAAAAATCTATTATAGGACCTTAATTAAATATATAATACTACATATGATTTAAATATAATATTTAACTATCTGTTTATTAAAAATTACTAGTGTATATCACGTTTCCCGACATAACTGCTTTTCTTTTCCTGTATATTTTAATTTTGTAATTTGGATACTTTTACATTAATAATGGTACCATAATATACATAATTTTAAACATGATATAAATATCAAATATTTTTCCTATATATGTATTAATATTAAAAAATAATGGTTATATATAGAAAATGAAATATACCCTTCATGGAGATGGAAGGATGTACCTACACATGAAAACTGTTTCCACTTTTTTAGGGATGGAACAAGATAAAGGAAACCAAAAATTCACCAGTACAGTATCATTATGATTATATATATATATCAAATATCTTTATTAATTTTATCCTTACTACCTTCCTTGTAAGGATTTAATAAAATATTAATCGCATCGCTTCACAAGGCGGTATTCAACCGTACACAGGTGAGATGTTATTATATACCCCATAAAATGGAAAGTAAAAAGGCATATGTGATATATTAATTATGAATGTTAAATTATGTTAAAAATGTCATATATATTCATTCTATATATCATTATTACTATTAAAGTAAAATGAAAATGTAAAAACACAACACATCGGTTCGTGGGGAGGTTGTCTGCCTTACACATGAGCGACCTTATTGGTTTCTAACATGTTAAAAGGAAAGACAGTAGGCGTGATATTATTAATAAATAAGTATAATAATATCACACATAAACACAAATATATATATATATATATATTATAAACATTAAATCCATCATTATATCCAGCCATGAGAGGTTCTCATGGAAAACAAATAACATTGGTTCGTGATGTGGTAGTCTGCCAAACACACAATCTTCTATTTCATTTCCAATTTGATTGACGTAGAGAAGGATATAGGTTAGACCATTAACATAGTAAGAAATATTTATTTTTATATACCTATATTATTATATCATTATAATTTAATAATATTAAAGTATATGGAAGAATAAATAAAAAACTCAAGTTTAATAATTTTACCTCTTTTTCATAGAGTATATGTTGGTTTACACATAATGCATTATTAGGAGAAAATCATAAAAACAATAAGGCATGTAGGATGAGTTTATTTAATTATAAAAATTATTTTTTAATATATTTATTGATATGAATGGTTTTTATGTGGGATTTTTAGAAGAGAGAGGGTTCCGTTTTATAAGTGGGGGTGAAGACACACAAGGAGTTTTTGAAATAAATAAAGTGTACACTAATTTTTCAGATGCCACAAGGAAAAAATGAGTCATTATCAAACTTTAGATGTTATAAGATATTAATATGTCTATAAAATTAGTGTTTTAAATTTTTAGAAATCAATTTACACTTTACCTTTTTAGTTTATCCACTAATAAATCTGTTTTAACTTTAACCACAGTAATTAATTTTTACTATTTTTTCTATTAATTATGGAAAAGGAGTAAGTTGAAATTATTAGATAATATTAATTATTTTGATTTCAAAAATTAAATAAAATTTTCTAAATTCCTTTCATATAAGTGTAAAATATTAATTTAAAATTAAACCAACAGACCCGACGAAAAAATAGGTTTCCAAAGAAAGAATTTTTAAAATATTAAAAAGTTTTTATATCAAAATTCAAAACGAAGTTTATTAAAATTGAATAAATTCAATTAATATATATATAAATGAACTATTTTTACTTTTAAAAACCTATTAATTTAAAAACATTTTTATAATTTCTTTCAATGAAAAGAATGTGTTTTAATAAAAACAAGTATTTTTATTATTTATGGGAAAAGTTATATTTTCATTAAATTAACAAAAATTCACTCGATGAAATATTTTAAATTATGATTTAAAAAAATTAGTTTAATATTTTCTAATAAATTATATAATATTAAAAAATAAATTCATAATAACCATGAAAAAATGACAAAACTGTTTTTTGAAAAAATATAGATTTTAAGAATAAAAGTGGATTTCTTATTTTCTCATACATCGAAAATACATAAGATGAATATTAAATTTTTTATTTAATATAAAATATATAAATTTATTTGAAATAATTCACAAAAATTATTTTATTTTATTTATTTAAATAAACCATGATTGTTCATATAAAACAAAATCTTTCAGAAAAAAGGATTATTTATAGTGAAATGGTTTATATTTTCATTTATAATTAATTGGTAACTGAATAAATCATATTTTATACATGTATAAAACCAATATTTTCATAATTTGGTTAATCCTATTTATACTCTCTATTAAAAAAGCTTGTTGATAACTATCAAATTATGATATTTTAATAGTAAATTGTGATTCTTTTATACTCAGTGTTGTGTGTAACACAAGTTGAACTTGATGTTGTGTGTAACACAAGATAAAATAGCTTTTGGATATATCAAAAGTTATTGAGTAAATTTATTTCAAAGAACATATTTCTTAATATCTCAAGATGTTAATTATACCTTCATAAAATGAAATTTGACCCCGAAATTCATCACTCTGATATAAGAAAACGAGGATACTTATGACTTATTACATCCTAAGGTACCCACATAGATTTCTCAAGCTTGTTGTTTCACCAAAAAAAATTTACTAGGTGAGTTTTTTTTATTTCATAGAACATTCTATATATAAACCACAATCTCTTTGATTGTTCCCTATACAAAATTTCTTTCTCCATTGTTATGAAAACTAAGTTCAATACATGTGAAGGATTAGGTCTATACTTACTTAGGAGAGATACATGGAACAAATAATTGAAGTTAGATATGTTTAGTTGAAATGTTAATCAGTAGGCTATTATTCGATATGATCCACAATTGCAAAAGGAAGGATATACTTCTGTCTAAGATGTCCTTTATATAATAAACATAATTTGATCATTTTTTTTGTCCTCGATCAATTTCCACATTATCTCTTACAACAAGAAATGATGATTAATATGTTATGCCAAAAGAACTAACAAACAATAAGACCCATAATAGAATGAAAATTCATTCCTTATATATATAGTTATCATCATAAAAAATGGTTATCACTATTTATCCAATATATAAAAATCCTCATATAGTGATGTAATGCATTAATCTCTAAAACCACATCAGAAGTTTAATGTAATCCATATCATAAATTTTTAGATTTATAACCCTTAAAAAAATTAAAATTTATAAAAAGGTAACTAAATCTCCAAAAATCAACATAACATTAATCCTTTAAATATCCATAGGTATATCGTAATAGTCACAAACCAAATTTGTGAATAATTTGGTCATATATTCTCTTAAATAATGGAAATAAAAATAATTATCATAAAACCTCAATGAAAACATACATGCTCCCCCTTTCTTTAAATAAAACCATAGATTATTGAATATAGTCTATCAATAAAAAAATGATGTAAACTATATCAATGATAAAATATACAACTTTTTGAAAAAATAATTAATTAGTTTGGGTCACCAATACTATCCAGTTTACTCTATCCATATTAATCCTTAATTTATCCAAACTAAATACCATCTTCCCAATATCATGATCCTATTAACAGTTATCATCCCTTCCTCATGTGTTTTCCTTAAAATATCATCTTTCAATTAAAACAATTTTGAAGTTCATCAATAATAATCGAAATATTATTCAAAACCATTAATGTAAAAATTATATAGAACAATCCTTATATATATATTTCATTATTCACATGATTCTTCAATTCCAATAGATAAATGATTCAATTAAGACACTTCACTATTAAACCAATAACAAGGATTCATTATCTTATTCCTGAATACCTTATTCCTTTCAAATGTAATTTTTAGTATAATCAAAATCAAAAGAAAAACCATTACTTATACAACATTGTTGATCATCCTCTCGAGATTTCATCTAATGTAAACTATTTTCATAATAATCATAAATTCCACCTTTAAAAAATTTATACAGTAGTTATACCATAGGGAGACCAATAATATCATATATTTCATTTTCTAAAAATTCATTTTTATGCAAATAAATTAATTTCTCTATGTAGTTATACTACACACATAATACATATCCCTATTCCATTGAGGCATTCCCCTGAGTTATTCTTCCCACATTCTTGACATATAGGAAACAAAATATTCTTTCATCCATTGTCCCCATTATCTGAGATCTCAGAAGAATCATTACTTATATTATTTAATGAGTTTGAGAGTTGGTTTTGGTGTAGGTATTTATTCATATATCATGATAACTAATTGAGAATAATACCAATATACTTAACTCCCATCACCATCCCAGTAGGTTTCTTATAAATAATTTTTTTACCACATTCAATATTATCATAGCTTCTTATATTCACTACCACTGACTAAAACAAAAAATCATAGTATGAGAAACAATATTCAAAGTGGAAAACCACATAATCATGAAAACCACTCATAGGATGTCTAAATCATAAATCCTTTATTTTCAATGGATCACACATTAGAAAAAATATAGTAAATTCATGGTTATTATTCAAATACATCATGACAGTTCTTAAAGTGTTTCTAAATTTCCAAAAAATATACGTTGGGTGTTTTAGACAAGGTGCATAGTAAGGCCTAATATTGTGTACCTAGTAATTCTTGAGTGAAGTATAACATATCTTTATGAGAGTTATTTTCCCTAATTAAATTTGTTCCAAAATCACATTCACTTCTAGTATATACACATAGAATTATTTCAATGAAAACCAAACTCCTTCATTTACCATAACTTATGACACAATCCTATACATAGGATTATATAAAGGGTTCTCACTTAAAGATTCCCATACTTGTTTCCAAAGGTGTAACTGGACCTTTCTCTGATATCAACCATAAAGACACATAAATATCAAATATAAATATTGAATATATGTGTATTAATATTAATTAACTAACATAATGATCCATTCAATAATAATTAAGGTCTAGTTCCTTTGGAAACTTGGAAAAATAAACAATAGGTCCATAAGTGATCTATTTCATCTCATACAAAGTTCTTATTATTTAGAACCCCTCTTTGAAATATCTTACATTATACATATCATTAAATCATGGGGAATGAAAACATAATATAACGTGAGATCAAATTCATATTAAAGTTAAACAAGGGAGATATCAATATAATAAGATAATATGCGTATGAGAACTTGAGAATAACATTTTAAAACCATACTCTGCATATCATAAATCATAAATGTGAGTCCTAGAATAAATCTTGGTAGTTTATAAGACTTGAATCATAATGGAATCAAAGAAAATTATTCCAGAGTATAAAATTTTAATAATAAATAGATTTTTGGAAAACACACAATCCATAAAAACAATATGTCAATGCTACCCACAAGGACATTCATAACATGTTAGGCTTGGGATAACCACCTATATAACTACTTCAGGCGCGGAATAACATCCATTGTACACCCACTTTGGTCTTGCTATAACCACCCATGTACCCTTTGATATCATAGAAAATTAATCATTACCCACTACATTGGAGGGATATTTAGTTCCCACTCATCACATAATCCATACATTTTTGTTCCTCATGATTATAACTAATTCATCATATTAGAACCAATAAAATGAAATGGGTTTCATAAAAATTTCATCAAATGATAAACCATAGTAAAGAAATAGGTTTCATAATCATTTTTTCATCATAAATATTATCTATACAAAGAATGAATAAGAATAATATCATCAAATAATTCCTTTGTAAGTCATAATTTATTTCAAAAGATGTGATCTTAGATAGAAAAAAGATTTTAAAAATAAACTAGGAACATTTATTTTTTAAAAAACCATTCCTTAAAAAAATCATATTTTTTAAAATAATTTTCTTTGAAAAAAACATTTAAACTTATAAGTGAATATTTAAAACATTTATTGGTCATGATTGAGTGAAATTTCATACATGAAAAAAATAATTATTTCTTTAAATTTTCAGTAAATTCCAAATAAGACTTCTTTTAAAAATGACATGAAGATTCATTTTAAAACATTTTGTAAAAAAACTTAAAAATGTGTAAACGTTTATTTAAAATATCCTACATTAACATTAAAATATTTATATTTTTAAAAAAATCATGGATGTGGAAGAAAAAATGGATTTCATACAAAGATAGAAATGAATTAACTTTTATTTAAATACAAATATTTTAGAACCATGATCAAATAAACAGAGGAAACTAAAGGGAAATTTTTTACTATCAAGAGAGATCTAGAGAATAATAAAATTCATGTTTTTATTGAGAGACAGTTCATGGTATTTCCTCATTGGAAAAAAAAATATAAACAATCCTAATAAAACAGTATTCATGGATTGATACCATGATGTAAATTTTTGAGCATCTGTGGACTCCACTTGATATTATAGTGAATCTATTGATATATATGCATTAGGGAGTAGATAAGAGATCATGGGATGTTTTGAACTAGTATTATATGCTTCTAGGTATGGTTTGGAGGGATTTAAAATATATTTTTTATGATTACATTTTCCTTGATACCCTGAAAATGAAAAGGCTAGTGAGTTTATGTGTTTGGAGTAAGGTTTGATTACCATTTTGTAGTATTGATCAATCATTATAGAGCTTCAAAATTTTGTTCCAATTTATATTTCTATCGAGATATCGAGTTAGAGAAACTTAGAAGAATGTATCAAGCATTTCATTTGATCACAGGTCAATATGTTTAAGTTGACAACTATTAATGTGATAATTAATAAAGATCTAATTAAGGAATGAGGCCTAAGGTAAGAAGAGGGTGTACAGTAGAGAAGTTCATCATCTCAAACTAGTGGTTTAGTATCAGGTGGAAGGAAGAACCATTTGAAGTCTTCTCGTGTGGGGAGTAAGATCCATGCGATTATCATTGGTCGTTCTTTCTTATTTCATTGGAGTTGGAGATAAGGACATATGAGGAGTCAGTGTGATAGAGACCCGGTTGAGTGTTGATCATGTGATAGTATGGCCTATGTACAAAATTTTTGCAGTACCATACCTCTATTATTTATTTTAAGGGTATCAACTCTTACTATATCCAAGCTAGTCTAGGAGATGGAGTGGTGTCAGATGTTCAGGCCGAGGTGGCGGTCATGGTCAAGGAATCCATGCACTATTTTATCCTAGAGAGTAGAGTGGACCTAATCTAGCTACTGAGGTTATTTCATAGGGATAAATTTATTCAATATATATTACATACAACCTACACATAAGGAGAAGAGTGTTAGACTATCTATGGTGATAGGTATGATCATAATAGCATGTACTCTATTATCCTTTCGTTTTTATATAGGTACATCTCATTATTTTATATCTTTACATGTTATGGAGATTGTTTGGAACATTGTTCAGTTTTTTGATGTTGTTATGATGATTTATAATCCATTGGGAATAAAAATGGATAGCGTACACCAGTGAAGGGAGTTTCCCCTTAAGATTGGTGGGTTTAACGTCATATAGTATATCTTCATCCTTGACATGATAGGGTTTTATTTCATTACCATGATGGACTAGATAGTTTTTATCAAGTCCATGTCTATTTCTTTCACATGAGGGTGACCTTCGCATCACCATATGGTAGAGTTTTTATTTAGGAGGTTGAATGGGATGTATAGAAATGTATGGTGGGACCAGACCATCTTGGTTTGGGCTTGATGAGAGCATATATTTCTATTTTATATCTAAATGACCAGGGAGTGTGTCAGACAGAATTTCCTATAGTGTTTGATCATTTTATGGGATTTTTTCCAAGGTGAATTTTCTTATATACCTTTTTAGAGAGAGGTGTAGCTATCTATTGAGCTAGTTCTTTGAGCTACACTAGTATCCATTCATACTTACAAGATGCTTACTAAGGAGTTGCAAGAGCTTGAGAGGTATCTAGAGGAAATAGAATAAATGGGGTTTATCTAGCCCAATACTTCTCTATGGGGTTCATAGGTCCTTTTTGTGAAAATGAGGATGGAACCATACGTTTATATATGGATTATTAGAAGTTGAACCAAGTGATGGTTAAGAGCCAATATCTTTTTCTCAAATAAATGATCTATTCGACCATATATAAGGATTTTGGGGTTTTAAGTAGATTTATTTGAGACCGAGTATCATCAGGTACATGTTTGACCAACAAACATACCTCATAAAACATTTTGTTATAGAAATGTTATATATGATTTTATGGTTATGTTTTTTGGTCTCATGAATGCACTTAAATATTCATGGAACTGATGAAACATTTTTTCCATAATTATCTGGATTCTATTGTGGTGGTATTTGTGGATGATGTCTTACTTTATTATCATAATAGACACAACCATGGCGAACATATTGATATCATTTTGGATTCACCAGGAGAGAATCATTTATATGATAATTACACAATGTGCCACTACTGGATGTATTAGATTCATAACCTGGAACCCATTATCCTAGATATAGGAGTATGAGTTGACCCAACGAAGGTGAGTGTTGTAGTTTACTTATATAATCACAAGAATGTATTTGATATACAATGTTTTTGGGGTTTTATTTATATTAACAAAATCTCAAATAGGACATATCATTCTTAGAAAAATATCTGATGGGATTGACTAAGAATTGTTTGATGTTTTGATGGTTTGATACATGTAAGATATCCTTTAATGATAAAAAAGGGATACTGAATTTTGAATTCATCCTAATTCTTTAAGATCTGTAGAAGAGAAGAATTGTGTATATTGATTCATCAGGCATTCGGTTGGGAGAACTTATGATATAGGAGGATAGAGTTGTGGAATATGGTTTTCATTAGATAAGGACAATTCAGAGGAATCAACAAAAACATGATATAAATATATAATTTTTGTATATTTCTTTCATTATTGGAGGAAAATTTTATTGGGAGATATTTTTTTGGTTTACCCAGATCACAAAATCTTCAAATCCATATTTTCACAGCGTGACATTAACCCTAGAAAATAATGGTTGGTAGAATAACTAAAGTATTTTAACATTGATCTTTTTTACATGCCCATAAAGATAAACTTAGGCATAAATGCACTGATAATGAGGACATATATACATGGAATTCATGAGTCTAGTAGAGAGTGGTAGCTTATGGCCCTATTTTCAAAGAGGCACTTATAAGTACATGATAGTCTCTAACAGAATTTTCTTTCTAATTTATCTAAGACTTCAACTCTTCTGGTTAGAGTGAGAATGAGATAGTTATATAATTATGATGAACTATTAATATATTATAGTGTTTAAGGTGGAGTTTTATATAAACCATATAATATAATATAGGTGCGTATAATAACGTATGTCCCCATGAAGAAAAACTGAGAAAAAATCCCTCACTGTTTTTGTAATCTTCTGAATCGTAAACCCCATTAAAGAGAAAAATAAAAATACACTGTAAATTTCAATACAATAATTATATTAATGATATAACATGTAGAATGGTTAGTATATAAACCATTAAAAATAAACAAGTGGTTAATATGGAATAATTCTCTGAGAAATTAGATTAATAAGAAATCTCTTCTCTTTAGTCTCGAATTCTTTCATACACATTCAAACCTATTATGTAATAAATATTGGTTTCTTATAAATATATTAAATTAAAAAATTATATATATAATACCATATATGAATTACTTATTAATTTTTATTACCTATTTATTAACAATTCTTTATTAAAATCATTTTTCAGTTAATAATTGCTTTGTTTTTCATGTATCTTTAAATTTGTTATTTTAAATAATTTTATATTAATAATTATAAATAATATCCATAATTTTAACCAGGATATTACTATCATATATATTAATTATATATTTATTTATAGTAATCCCTAAAAGATAGATATAGGAAATGAAATACACTATTCCTAGAGATGTCAGAGAGTACGTATGCATGAACGTTGTTTCAATTTATTAATGGAAATAAAAAATAACAGTAAATAATAATTCACCATTAAAGTATCATTATGATTTCTTATGTTTCCCATATATCTATTAACATTATCCTTATTACCAATCTTTGAAAGCATTAGTGAAAAATGAATCGCATTGCTTCGTGCGGCAATAGTCTGACGTACACACGAGCAACATTATCATATTCCACAAAAAATGAAAAGTAAGAAGGTACATCTAATATCTTAATTAAAAGGATATAATTATGTAAAAAAATATAATATTTATTCCTTTTATCTATCTTTGTTACCATAAAATTAAAGTTAAAATAGAAAAACACCTCAAATTGGTTCACGTTGTGGTAATTTACCGTACACACGAGTGACATTATAGTTTTAAAAAGGGTATATGGTATGATGGTAGGTGTGATATTATAACATTAGATGTACAATAATATAATATATATATTATATAAAAATAAAATCCATCATTATATCTAGTCGTGAGAGTTGGTGATTGAAAATGAATAACATCGGTTCGTGAGGAGGTAGTCCATCGTACACACGGTCAAAGGTTTTGGTTACCATTTAATGGAAGTGGAGATGAATATAGGTTATGAAATTTAAATTATAAAATATAATTAGATAATGTATACATGGTTCATTATATTAGTTTATTTTAATAACATTATATATGATTGACGAAGAAATAAAATAAAAATGAATGTTTACGAATTTTACCACCTATCCAGAAAGACTCATTAGGTTTAAATTTACATACATCATAGATTGTATTCCAAATAAAAATAAAGAAAATATGACGAGTTTATATAATTATGAAATTCATTTTTATTTGAATTGGATGAACCAAATGCTTTTGGATGTGTGAATATGAGAAAATAGGGGGTCACCCATTATATGTGGGGGAGAGGAAACACATTGAAACATTGAAAAGAAAAACATTTACACATGTCATTCATATTCCAAAAGGATGTAAAATTATTTATTGTAAAACCATAGTGGTTTTTATATCTAAATATTTTTATCCAATTGTTGTTGTAAAAGTTATTAGGTCATTTTAACATTTAATTTTTTTTACTTTAACCCTTGGTAGACCTGTTTTAACCATGATTACAACAAATAATTATTATTATTTTTAACATTAATCATGGAAAAAAATTAATTTCTAATGATTAAATAATTTTAATTATTAGTAATTAAAAAATGGAAACCATTTTGATAAAATACATTCAATGAAGTAGAAGAATATAATTTATAATTATACTCACTGACATGATGAAAAAACGGTTTTCCAAAGAGAAATTTCTCAATGTTTTGAGATTTTTTTATAGAAAAATAAAAAATTAAATTGATATAAAGGAAATTAATTTCATTAAAATCCCTATAACTGATCTAAATTTAATTTTAAAACCATGTAAAATAAAAAAAATTTCTTGTAAATTAATTGAATGAGAAGACATTTGTTTTAATAAAAATATGTATTCTTCACTATTTAATATAAAATTTATCTACTTACAAAATACCTGAAAATTAATTCCAATATTTGAAATGATGATTTAAAAAAAATTATATTCATTTTTTAAAATAAATTTTTAAAATTGGTAAAAATTATTTTTAAAATAAGTGCTCAAAAAAAGACAAAATATTATTAAAAAATACCGTTTTAAGTGTAAAATTGGATTTATTTTTATCTCATACTTAAAAAAGTTTTGATATTAATTTCAAACATATTATTTAATATATATTATACGCATTTATTTTAAATAATTGATCGAAAATGTATTTATTTAATTTATAGAAATATATATTGTTTATGAGTTTAAGAAACAGTTATTTTCTGAAAAAAGAATTTCATTATCTTCAAGTGGTATATATTTTTATTTATAATAAATTGGTCACCAATTAAATAAAGTTATATTCATGTTTAAACAATATATTTTCTTAATTTAGTTAATCCTATCCATACCGTCCATTCCAAAGGCTAGGCGATAATTTTACTTTAATAAAATTCTAATAGCAATACATGTTTATTTTAAGCTCGGTGTTGTATGTAACACAAGATGAACTTGGTTTTACGACTTATGAAATATAAACATGGTGTTTCATTGAATGAATATTATCAAAGAAATTAAATTTTAAGGGGAAACAATATTTCATAACTACTCAGGGTGTTTCAGTTACATTGTATGAATTTTAAGTAAGACTTCCCTTTTTGAATTAATTATTCATTCAAAGTTAATGATTTATGAAATGGTGAAGAAAATGTTGAATTTTTAAAATAGATAAAATGGTTTTATTTTTAAAAGAATATTTGTATTATTTTGGAAAATGATAACAAATGTTTGTAGTAATTGTATTATGGAAATTCATGATTATGTCTTGTGTGGATAAGATTAATTATAATTAACATGCTTTCTATTGCTAGGGTGTGAACAAAATGATGATTTTTGGTATATAAAATGTTACTATGTAGATGTGTAAGGAATCAACTAGAAGAGTCTAATGAAAATTTAGTTTCACCTTATTTATATGCGAATCATCAATTGGGACAAATTATTATCTGAGGTTTTCAGTCTATAGATCAGGGTAATCTAAATAATGATGGTCAACAGGTGTACCATTCAATTCAATTTCAAAATTTGAACTCCTGGACCATTAAAGTGGGTTCCATACCGAAAAATATGATTTACATTTGAATATGTTGAATCAAAATTATCATTTCCATGGGACCCCTTATTGCTAAATATAAATTTTTCGATGTATATGATGGAGGATATAACACTCCAATAGTGGTGTTTAGATGTTTAGGCTAAATATTAAAAATTAATTACATTATAGGATTTTGAATTATTTTTTTAAAATTAATACCATCCTCATGTATTTCATATTGATAAAAAATAGGCTTCTTTAGTTTTAATGAAAATAATCTCTTAGTAATAGAGTATTATGTTAAATTTGTTAATTTTATTCACTTTTACATGGAATTTGTTGCAAGTGTTTTCTTGAAGGAATCCATTTTTGTGTGGGAGAAGAGACAAGAAAGTACCTCAAAAATTGAAATTATTTTTATTAAATACTATACATAAATAAGCAATGGAGCGATGGTATCATAAATGGATATCTGAGATAATATGGTTAGTGGGATCATGATTTTTCCTATGGAATAGGTGGTAGCTCGAATTCTAGGAATAAGGGGAAGAGGGAAATCTACTTTCAGAGTGGTGTGACACCTTTGAATCAGACCATGGTATTAGTGAAAAGTCATCCACAAATTAAAATTAATCTAGGTTGTTCAAAATTTGGTTCTTTTAGGAATATGAAATGATAATTTTTAAATCAACTTAATGATTATTTTGATTATAAAAATATAAGACATATTCAATTATTTTTTCACAATTCTCCAAGATCTTGTGCTACATGAACATCTAATGTTTCAAAAAAATCATATTCTTTTCCCATAAAAGTTCAACGGAATAACTCTCATTATCATATCCAAATAAGCCTATGTTATTTTGAGAACACCATGAGTCCTCATCCTATGAAATCTCAATAGGGTAACAAAGATTAAATCATGTTTAGTAAGAAAATATATGGAGTTTAGAAAGTGATCATAGATGATCAATCGGGTCCTTTGATTGTGATTTGTATGACAATTTTGAATTATACCCTTATGCATGCTTTTTTTGATACAGACACATCACACACATTTATTTCCTCTCAAGTTGATCATATGGGATTACATGTGAAGATTATGTGTTTTTCTTCGAAACATAAAACTCTTCTTGGACAAAGAGAGTGTTAATAATTTATGTGTTAAACTTGTCCAATAACTATTTATGGGTATATGATTCTATAGGAATTAGATTTTGCATAGATTTATGTGTATGGAATGATCTTGGTAGTGGATTGGATAGAATTTTTCCAGGCCCACAATGACTGTTATGCACAAAATATTAGTTTCATATATCCTAATGGAATTGAGAAAGTATTTATTGGATATTGGAATGTAATGGAAGGTAGAGTTGTAATTCTTGAACTATTGGTTAGAATAATCAATTATCAGAAATATTTTCTTACTTTAGAATTTATATATGCGATAAAAACATATATCTTCCAAATAAATTTGACTACTTTACTGATGTTTTTCCGAACATTTTTTTCGGGGATCCTAGTAAAATAGGTGTGGATTTAAAATTGAACTCTTATAAAGGACTAGTCCAATTCCAGATCCATCTTATTGGATAGAACAAATAGAATTAGGTGAACTAAAGGCCCAACATAAATAAATAGATAGTAAAGGGTTTATTTGACCGATCATGTTTGTGGTCCGCACTAGTTCTTTTTTAAAACACGGTGGATATAACTATTGTATGTTGTGTGAATAATCATATGGCTAAACAAGTTATGATAAAGATTATATATCCACTTCCATGAATTGGTAACCTATTTGATCAGTTGAGGGGACACTAGTGGTTCTCTAAAATTGATGTATCTATGGGAATCACCAATTGTGAGTCTAGAAGTAGGTTATTCCAAAAAAATAGCCTTCATAAGTAGATATAGTCATTATTATTACATAGTTATTCCTTTTGGTCTTATGAACACAAAGGAAGTATTTCTGTAATTAATGAATCAATTTTTTTAGAGATATCGTTATTTTTTTATAGTGTTATTCATTGATGATATTATAATGCATTCTTTTAAGAAATAGAATCATGAGAAAAACTTGGATATAATTTTTGGAATCTTATGGGAGCATCAACTTTATGAAATGCTTTAAAAATGTGTTTTCTGGATACACGAAGTATGTTTTCTTGTCCCTATCATTTTTTATAAAGGATTTTCCATGGATCCTAAAAAGGTAGAAGTTTTTATTTCATGGAAACCTTAAATTAATGTATTTAAGGCATATAGTTCAGTTGTATTAATGGGACAGTACATATTTTTTGTATGTTATTTTTCACATTTTGACTCACTAATGAAAGAGTTGATAAGAAAAGGTGTTACTTTCCAATTGAATGATGAATTACTAAAAACCCATTCATGAACATATGTTTATACTTACACCAATATATAGTTTCATATTTCTAGAGACTTTATAGGGAAATGTAGTGTATTATGATGTATCATGATATGGGTTGGGATGTGTTCACAAAAAGGTAGATTATGTTATTGTTTATACTTCATTGAAGTTATGGATACGTGATTAGAAATACCCAAGAAATTATTTGGAGTTATTTGTTATAGTTAAATCCTTAATGATTTATCACAAATCTATTTTTAGTTAGAAATTTATAGTGTGTATATATCATAATATGTTGAATAAAATTTTCTCACAATGTGGTTTGAATATATGGAAAATAATATGGATGGTGTATCATAAATTGTTCGATGTCAACATATTGAATACATTAGTAAAAGGAAATTTTTTAGCATATTCCTTGAGTGTATGTTCAATTTATTATTTGGATAAAGTGGTTTTAGATCATTGTAAGCTTATGCAAGTCATAACTGATATGCATCTGGATTAGGAATAATAAGGTAATGTTACAATTTTCTTTCTAATTTATATTATTCATAATTGGGTTGAGATGTTTAGAAATGGTCAAACATATTATTGTGAATGTGTTACTTGGTTCTTAAAACTCAATGGTTGGGATTACATTAATGGATGAATGATGGATGCGAGTTTTTGTTATGCATTTGATATCATATGGTTATACCATAGCTTTATAAGAAATGAATTTATTGTATCTATCACCATTTGAGAAGGTATATTCATAATGGGAATTAAAAAATATATTAATCATTGAAAGCATTGTTTTGGTGGGTCGACTTGAAAAGTGACATAGTGAAGTATGTCTCAAGATACATCACATATCAATAGGTCATGTAATAACATCAACATGAAACTATAATATTGTAGTCTTTACTTATTCTCTAGTACAAATGGGAGGAGATAACCATGAATTTTGAAACAGGAATTCCATGGATGGTTAAGAAACATGACTCCATATAAGTGATAGTGGATTGGCTCACTGTGTTTTCTCACTAAAACCCTATTTATATGACTAATAGGTTGGAATAAATTTCCAAACTCAACATTCAAAAAATTATAAAGATAAATGGATTTCTAGTCTATATTGTATCTATCCAAGACCATGGCTTACATCTCATTTTTTGAAATCCATATAGAAAACCGTTATAACTAATTTGGAAATGATTACCTATTATTATCATCAAATGTATGGAAAATCAGAGTGGGAAATCCAAAAATTGGAAGAGCTTCTTAGGGATCATGTGATAGATTTTTGGAGGGTCATTATAATATCCCAAATATTTAGTGGATTTCCAAAACAATAATTTTTATCAGTACTCAATACATATGGATCCTTTGAATCATTATATGGGTGTCCATTCCATTCTGCACATTGTTGGGAAGAAATAGTTGAGAAAACTCATATCTTACCGAGAATTATGTAGGAAAAAATAGAATATTTTGATGATTATAATGTCAGTGGAGATGTCTCAAGGTTTTCATAAATAATAAGTGGATCATTTCCATTGACCATTATAATTTTGAGGTGGCAGACCATGTTTTGTTGAGAATCTATTAAAAGAATGTACATCCACATTTTTTTAAATATGGAATGATATATGCTTGAAACATTGACCATTTTTATATAATTAACACTGTGGGGGATTTGTCTTATTAGTTATCACTACCAAAATGTTAGGTTTTGTGTATAATGTGTTTCATATATCTCAATTGAAGATGTACCTAACTAATCTAGATCATGTGATTTGATGGTACCATATTGAAATTGGACAAAATGCTATATTTTTCATATAAAAATATGAATTATAGATCAGAAATAGAAGTTCTTGAATCGAAAAATCATTAGTATAAAGTGGTTTTTACAACAAAATGTCTATACTTAGGAAGAAACATGAGAGTGTGAAAATAAAATATTGGATCAAAGGCCCAGAATCTTTCTAGAAAATATATATTTTTTATTTTTCATGGATGGAAAGTCCAATGGTTTGGAGAATTCCACACCCCCATTTTCATGTACATGAAACTTAATATATGTACGTTGATATTATATAATTCATGGGTTATTTTTGTGAGTTTTAATGAGATTTAGACATGTTTTGGTGGTGTTTCTGAAGGTATAAGGGTTTTTATTGGTTAATATAATTGATGAAACACCTTTATGAAACCATAAACTAAGTTTTATGAGAGACTTAGTAGGTGAATATTTGGTTAATGTTTTTTTACAAACCATTTGAGTGCCCAAGGGAAACCACATTACATGAAAAAGAGGGAAAAACACAGTTGGCACACAGTTTGTCTAACCATGTGAGCTAACCATATGAGTTGTGTCCTCATGATAGTAACACTACAGGGTTCATGTATGGTTTACAAAAATGTGGCCTAAACATGTGGAGTATGGTTTGAACATATAAAATCATGGACCTAATATGAATTAGGACTTATAAGACTATTTAGTTACCTAATTCTATAAGATATCCAATTCCTCTCCCTCCCAAGGTTTTAGATACCATTCCCTTCAATTTGGAAGAATCTGTTAGCTGAATTGAAGCATGTTAGAGATTTGGAGTCATAAGTAAGGACCCATTCTTCCCCAGATTTCATAGATCTATTCTTCTCCTCTTTTATAGTACCGTAGATGTAGTTCATTATTTATAGATATATGTTTCTTTATAGTAATTTTTATTAGATATGACTGGATATATTTAAGGGAATAAGATCTAATCATAGATCTAGTGTTTTTAAATTTATTTTGAAATCCATTAAGAGGTAGGTGGATTGTCACTCATATCTAATTAACATAGAAGTTAAAGGATTATTTTTTTATTAAGATTTTATCTTGACATTATTATGAAAACCTTATACAATTCATGATGGAAATCATGTTTTTGTTATGGTACATAGTAAAAGAACAATCATAATAACCATTTCCCATTTGGGTGGAAATACTGGTAAAATATTCAAAAAACCATTATAAAATTGGTCTCCAATAGTTAGAAAATCAATATTTTTTATCTCATACATAAATTCCAAAATAAAAGATACCAAACGATAATCGATTTTTCCACGCACTTGTGCCAAATTTCCTAATCTACGAATATTTAGATCCCAATATCATCTAATTAAATGCTCGATGCCGTCAAGAGATATGAAACTAACCTTTGAGGAATAACATTTTATGTGGGACATGAATAATTTAAACCCATACAAACTAAAAATCATGTCATAGACACCCATCTTAAGAATAGATAAATCCCAAAGTAACTCTGCCCCATCGATAATTATAGAACATTCTTTACACATAAAAAATATACACTCTCTTTATCCATTAAGAGTTTTATGTTTCAAAAAAGAAGGCACAATTTCCCCATTAACACACATATGATTTACAAAGTGACATAAAATAAGTTAGTGGGATGTGTATGTATCAAAAAAAGATTTTGTAATTGTAGAATTTAAAATAATCATTTCTCTCACCATCGAAGGACATGATTGGTCATCCATGATCAATTTCTTAGGTTCATATAATGTCTTACTATTCATTCTTTTCCCAATGTTAAACAATTGATATTTTATAGGTTGAGGTGTCATGGAAAATATCTAAATTTGATCATTGAATTTCATGAGATTAGTTAGAATAATTGTTCAATAAACAACCTAATACTCACACCTTTTGTATTGCTATAAGAGTGAACTTCTCCTGTCTAAAGCAAGAAAATATCTCAGTAACAAAATACTTGGATAATTTTTGAATTCAATTTTCATTCCCCCAAATGTTCATGAAAGTGTGTTTTGGAAGGTACATTGTTTGAATTTAGGGATGAGACTATAAATTCACTCAATGAATGATGGTATGTTTTCAATGTACCTCTTTTGAGCATATTAAATGAGACTATATGAAACCACCTCTATCTTATCACCATTGTAATGATAGAGGAGAAGATTAGTGTTATTACCACTATAATCTGGAATTAAAATTTAACTGGTCTTTAGTAGGATACAAATTGTAAACCCCGTATCTATTTTGGATGAGAACCATGAAACATGTTTTGTAGGTTACTGGGTAGGAACACAATTGGTTCACGGGTTAGAAAAATCTTGCGAGTGCCTAGTAGAAACCATGAAACATGACAAAAAAGGAAAAATGGTTGGATCATGGTTTTTATAATTGTTCAATATGACCAAATGAGGTGTGTCCATAAGATAGTACCACTATAGGGTTAGCACACAGTTTTAAAAACTGTGTGGGCTAACCATGTGGAATATAGTTTCCACTCCAAAAAACAAGGATTTAATTAAAATTAATCAATATAAGAATCTTTATCTTTCTAGTTATCTACGATACTGAATTACTCTCCCTCATAAGGCTATATATACCAATCCCTTTAATTTGGGGGGAGACTTTTAGGTAAATTGAGGCGTGTTGGAGATCGAGAGTCATCAATAAGTACCCATTCCTCGTCATTTGCATAGATTTATTCTTCTCATCTATCCTATAACTATTGATCTATTATATTATGTATATATTCATACTTATTGATTTGAATATTAATTATAAATGATTAAATATATTGAATATAAGGAGATCCAAGAATGCATCTTGAGTTTTTAGCACCCTTCTTTGTTTTTTCCAATAGTTGAGAGGTATATGGATTATTTCTCATCTCTACCTAACTTATAACTAGATGGATTATTATTACTAAATTTTTATCTTGAAAATATTGTGAAAAAAATACATTATGCATGATAGAAATCCCATTCTGTTTATTTTCATGAAATTGGGTAAATTTAATGGATTTTGAGGAAACCATATTTTTAAAAAATTGTTACAATGATAGATTTAAAACTACGAAATTTTGATGATGCTCTCAAGTGGGTTTATGAAATGTTTCTGTGAAATAATTTTTTTTATGAGACATATAATAGAATGGATTTGGGAAAACAGGTTGGTATTAGATCTTTCTTTGAACATGAACATGAATAAGTGGCATATACTATTGGGGTATACAGATGTGATCCAAGATATAGGGAATCTTTCATTAGGGAACAAAGATATTGGGAACCTAGTGTCGAATTGGTGGATAGATGAGATAACACTCATGAGCATGGAACTCTCACTTTGCGTGCTTGAGTGTGTCTCTGTGTGTGTGTTCATACATGGTAATTATTATTCCAAATAACACAAAATGGTTTTCAAACATAATAATTGATTTACCTTATAAATTCTATATCTATTTGATGTAGTTTTTTTAAAAATGGTTTAAACTATTTTTTTATAAATAATGATAACCATTTTTTCAATAGTTTATTTAGTTGTGAATTTATTTGGTGGAATCATATTGAGTTTATTCCCACTTCTTACTTTGTCATATTAGTGCATTTGCATATGTCATCAATCTGGTCATAGGTAAAGGGAAGGTATCATATTTCTCCAGTGATGCATCTTGATTACTTGGGAATATAAGGAGGAGTTGGATCTTGGATATTTATTGTGTATTTCATGGGATTATGTCATTTGGGTGTATTTGGTTCTTGGTCTCCCTTGGTATTTTCTTTATTGGACTTCATTCCCATTGGTATGCTAATATTTTTATTTAATATTGGGTATGCCTTTGGTTGTATTGTTATTCATGAATAATATTGTGGATTATATTTTTATTCATTATGTTTTATCTAAATATTTTATCTGAATGATAATTTATCCGCATTGTTTTTTGAAGTTTAAAAAGATATTTTAAAAGTATTTTTGACCAATCGTTTGAGGGTTTTCATGATGGTTTCTCGATGATTCCACCCAAAAGAGAAGCAGTGTTTTTGATTTCTCTCTTACAGGAGACCATATCGAAAATGGGATTGTCAAAATGAATTACATAATGTTTTCAAAATAATTTCCAGTGAAAAATTTTAAAAAACAAAGACTTCAAGATCTATGTCATGTATAGATGAGATATAAGTCACCTACGTCTCAACACTTTTCAATAATGAAGAACATTAAAAAAAATATTTGGGAATTTAAATTATTCCCATAAATATATTCTGTAATATCTCATTATTTTTTCCATCAAGGAACACATATCATCCCATAACAGACTAGATCAATGGTTTTAAGAGAGATTGGAAGAACAAATATATTAACACATGGATAACAAGTACTTATCAATGATTAGAGATCCCCAACTCACATTAATTCACATAAAACATTCTTATAGATTGAAGGAAAAGGTTAATCAAGCATTACAGGGGGAGGAATTATAGATCCCAGTGAAATAGGAAACTAAAGAGGCTTAGTTTTGATTAAATGTGTGTCTTAAAATTGTTGTGGAAACCTTATTTGATTGGTGATGGAAATTCAATTTTTTATGGATTGGAAATTTGGGAAATTGATTGGATTTTTGGGAATCCCACTTTTTTTAATTATTTTAAAATTTTAGTTTTAAAATTATGGACATTTTTTGATGCACACAAGTGGTTTGATGATATTTTTCAATGAAAGAACCGATTTTAGGTGAAATGGTCTATCATAGATTTTGGAATACACGGTTGGTGTGATTTCAGGATTTCAACATGACCTTGAATAAGGGTGATGAACCATTGGGGTATAAGTACATGACCCATGATATGGGGTGTGTTTCATTGGAGGACAAGGAAGTTGGACACCTATTGAAAACTTTATCGATGAATCATATACATATCATGAGTTTGAAACTATAACTTATCATGAATGGGTGTGTGTTTGTGTGTGGAGAAATGTAAATGAGTTAGAAAAACCACATGAAATGGTTTTATAACATAATAATAGTTTTATCAGGGACATTATTTATGATTTTAATATATATTTTTTAAATTATATTTAAACAATTATATATATATTTTGCTAACAAGTTTTTTCCTAGTTCCATGACTTTGGATGTCACTACGGAAATCCTAATGAGTTTATACTCACACCCTAATTTGGAACATTAGTGCATTTTAAGATGTCATCTAGTGAGACAGAGGTAAATGGAAGGTATCTTATTTCTCTATTAATGCCTATTGATTCCTTGGGCATAATAGGAGGATTTGGATCTTGGAATATTGTTAGGGTTTCATTGGGATTATTTAATTTGGGTGTATTAGGGTCATGGTGTCTCTTGCTATTTTTTGATTATTGTATTTTGTTTCTATTGGTAATATAATTTCATTGTTTACTATATGTTAAACCATTGGTTTTATTTTTATTCATGCATCAAATATATGGTTTTTTTTTTGAATTTTTTATTTTAAGGTAAAATAATCCATCAATGTTCATTAAAATCCTTGGACTTTATTGCCAAGCTTTCGTTTCTCCGGAATGTCGCCAGAGGTTATTATAACCTCTACCTCTTATAAAAAAAGAGGAGGTGTGGGAAGTTACATGGTTTCTATTAGGATATAAATATATCATGGAAATTTACCAAACACATGACAACAATATGAAATTTTGAAATATAAATTCGATATGAGCACACACTCTTTTCAAAAGGATCAACGATAGGGTGAGAAACATACTCCATACCATTTAAATAATAAATATTTCATATATTCTACTTTTTAATAGAATTTCCAATTAAAATTGATAGACATGGATCATCCTATAACCATGTTCACTTATTATAACATATGAGTGGTTTACTATATTATACAAGTGAACTAATCTTCCCTCGCATGTTTTTATAGCTGAGTCCTAAGAGAGATTCAACTGCCCCCCCCCCAATGATGTAGATGTTCATTTTTCATTGAGATAAACTATACTAAAAAAATAATATCCACTTCCTCAACACATAGTTAATTATACTTCCAGGATGTCATCAATAAAAGAACATTAAACTCATATTCTCTTCTTTCCACTCCTTCATGTTATTTATAAAAACTACTGTAGCCTACTCCTCTAATTTATCAAACATTAAATGTCTTGAAACAAAGTATTAAAAAAGAACTATAGGTATGTCTCTCCTTTTTTATTCTTTCTTTTTGCCATACTATAAGATATAATTCCCAAAAAATAAAATAAACACAGCCTTGTATTCATCTCCTTAAGTTCCATTTCACTCTACTTAGTTTTTTCATCTTCCTTGAGATTTATTGTTATCTTAGAAAACTCAATATATCTTTCTTCATCCTTAATCATTATAATAACCCCGTAGATTTCTAATTGTAATTTTGTTATATTCTTCCTCCCAATAGTATACAATGACTTATGGTTATTATTTTTCTTCTTTAATGAGGTCTCTTTTTTTCTCCATCTTCCCAGTTCTACTCTCTATTGTCTAGCAATGACACCCAATAATTTTGTGGTATTGATGCATGAATGATTTGTCTCCTCTCGCCTTAAGATACAAACATCTCACATTTATGTCTGTATTATTAAATTTTTTTGTTATATTATTATTACCATAAATAAAACAACGAGGGTAAAAAGTGACTTCAAATAAAAATCAACATAATTGAAAACCTATATATGGCATCCACAACATTTTTTGTGCACATTTTTCAACTGATGGGTCATTTTAAGAATATCAAAATTTAGTTATCATCGTTTTATAATATTTTTATATTATAATGGATGAGCATATTATTCCTTAGTTATACCACTATAACATCTACACGTCAAATATTTATAGCTGTATGAAATATTCATATAACACATCATATATGTGGCATATAATTCCTTTTTATATCACAATGGTTATCAACATATTGCTTATACTTTAATTATTATTCTAAAATAGAGAACATAATCAATGAAATAATCTATGAATAATAGGTCAAGAGTTGATTTAAATAAATTTAAATTATTCTTTAAATTTTAACAAATTAATTTTAGAACATTTTATGTCTTTCAAATTCATCATTATTTTATTTTATTATCCCTCAGTTTGAATATCACTATCTTAATTGTCCTTCCAAAATAGTCATGGATCATAGATTTAATCATCTTCATGATGTGTTGATATTGAGAACATCTTCAAAATTAGTATATTTCTCATTCTTCATAATCTCGGAATTCTGAAACTTGATTTTTCAGTTTGTACTAATCTTTAATTTTCACAAATTGTTTTCTCTTATGAAAATAAAGTTCTCTTTGATATAACTAAATTTACTTACATGAGTTATAATTATCTAACTATGATTCAAATATATTATCTATTTTTTTAATGTGTAGATTAATTTAGTTACACACTCGCTCACATAACTAGATTGTCTTAAGGGAATATAGAAATATTTTTCCATTTTATAAACTCAAATAGATTGGTTTGCATACATAATGAAATGGGAATATTATTCTTAGAATAATTGACATACATACATCTAATTATATTCCATGTAAATGGATTTTATAAATTGTGGCCTATATTTTTTAATTCACTTAGAAATTATTTAACACCCTTGCACATGACATCCACATATTAAAACATCACACACGCTTTATAAATCAGTTCTGCATAGATGAATTCTCCAACAATATTAATATATTGGATAATTTCTTTAGATATTATTTATCTTCCAACATATAAATTATAGAATTATTCAAATCAACACAGGGAAACATAAAATATTTTAAGGTCATCACAAATTTCATCAATTCATCATGGAATAATATCTAATAATAATTGTAATTATTAAAATAATTCAATAATTTTTCAAGTGAAGTTCTAAGGTGTTATGGTATATAAAATATTCAAAATAGGTCATTATAATAAACACTAATAATTGATTATGTTGAATTTTTCTCAAATAATTATTGATCCATATGTATTCAACTTAGCCTTCATCAAAGAGTGTTTCTCACTAGTTTTAGAAACAAAAATTAATGTTACTATAGGTATATATTCCAATTATTTATAAAGAATTATCAAAACAAATTAAACCTATGTTAAACATTGAAATAAAACATCTCTAATATTGTTTTATAAAAATTCAACATATAACTTTTTATTCTAACTTATTTATTTCTCTAATTTAGTGTAGATTGCACATTTAACATCATCAAAACTATTCATAGAAATAAAAACTATCTACATAATCAGATTAGGTATTTAGTATAAGGAATATATACAGCTGGTTTTTTAAGAATATGTTTTCTTTTCATTTACTATAAAAACCCAATAAAAACAAATTTATATCCTTTCATGGATGGATACTCACTTTTAATCACTAGATGTAACCTCACATTAAAATATATACTGAAAAAAACCTAATCAAACAGATTTAGTCATTTTCATCCCTCACATTGTATTTGTCTCCCCATAATAATCAAACTCCACTAATATCCACAATTATATGTTATATTTTTCCCCACAGTTGGTAATAAATTAAAAGGGTAAAGAAAATATCACCGTAATTAGAAAATTATGCTAACCATGATTCTCCCATAATTGAAATTATGTGAAGGGTCTTCTCATTCTCACAATAATAAAATGTATTCTTAACATTCATTACATAAGAGAAATATATATGAAAGAATCACTAAAAACCAATGTAATGTGATTTTAGGAACTTCAAAATAGAAATAAATCATCCAAATTGAGTGGATTCACATTTATCATTACAACGTGGAATTAACTTATAAAAACTATATCTACATGGGATAAACCTTTATAAAAAGTGGGAAAATATTAGAAAATATATTTACCCATATTTTCAACACATGTTACACATGTTCTTATATTTTAGACATTAGCGTCCGCATTCAAAAAAATTCAATATAGAATATACACCTACACTCACTTGAAGATATATATAAGAAATATTCAAGTGAAATGATTTTTCCCATATAGTTTGATACTCACTCCCTTTTGAAAAGGATATTATTTGTTAGTAAAAATAGATCTAGGAGAATGAAATCATATAACATACTTCATATTTTTAAGGGTATAAACAAATTATCAAATTCAATAAAATGTATAACTCACTGAGAGATTTATCTCTTTTGAGATCTCCTCCTAAATGGATTGTCTCAAATATTATTAACCCTGAATTTATTGAACATAAGAAAAAATAATAAAATATTAGAATATATAATATCCTATAGTAGCTCCTCATATTGATAAATATTTATAAGATATATTTCTAAACCTAGAACATGCAATGTTTAATGGTCTACAATGTCTAGATCTCGTATTTTTAAATTTTTTTCAGTTTTGGAAGCATGTACCAATATTCTTTTCCATAGTTATTATTATTTATAACATGATTAATTACTTGAGAAACCAAAGAAAATTTATAATTTTCTTCTTTCTCCCACCATTTATCCACTTCCATCCATTTTAGTTGGATTCTCAATATATCATTAGGCTCGTGTACTTTGATCCCTCTATGTCTAGAATGAATCGTTATTGAAATAGTTTTTTAACATGAGATAATTTTTTATCCAAATTTAGATTTATTCATCTATATTGTATGGTATACATGCAATATATTTCAAATCACTATGAGTAGCCTTCTTGTACCTCCAACACACTTATTCATCAAAATTTACCATTTGCTTCTTAGAAAGCATCTCAACTTCCTTACAAGGGGTGTAAGTAAACATACCAATTCTAGAACATATCTTTTAGATGGATTTCATTTTGGTGTTGATATTTATGGAAATTTTAAAATATTTAATGATGTTCCCATTCTTACAATAATAGAATCATCTCTTCAATGTTGGCTTGAAACCCTGACCAGCTTTATTTCTTAACCTCTTAAGAGATGCCTTAATTACTGATTCATTTTTCAAGAAATGAACACTTTCTTTATTCACATTTTTTACATGTCTTGGATGGGACCTTTTTTTATTTTATTATAGGATGATACCTAGATAGAATATACCATCATTCATGTAAAAACCAACCTGATTAAACTAGATAAGTCACCCAATATGATTCACCCCATGGTGAGGTGAAACAAAACATCAAATGTATCAGGTAAAGTGAATATAAAATAGGATAAAGAGTAGAGGAAGAGTATATATACATGATACAGAAAACATAAATCAAAAAGGGATTATTAATAATGTAAAATAAGATAAGCCATATGTTGAAACTCAACCTGAAAAACTATTACAACCAAATAGTCCCACTCTAAAGGAATCAAAATGAAGGAGAAGTTAGTGAACTACATGAAACCATTAACATTATCTGATCACTAAAAATTAACATCTGTAAATTAACAAATTCAATATTAGGGTGTCATCACAAATTACAGTAGGATTTTACAATAGAATCTATAAAAACTATAATACCATGAAAAAATTATCTCTATCTTTAAAAGAAAGATTGTTTTTAAAGAATTTCAGATGATAAAATATATTGTAAATCAACCATATATTTTTATGAATTCCCTATAAAATTCACAAAAACAAATAATATGAAATGTACATGATAAAAACATGCTACTATAAGTAAAACAGACCATGGATACACCATAAGATAAACAACTAAGAAACCAACCATGAAATATAACATCATTTGTAAACCCAAGAATAAATAAAAAAGCAAAAGATATGGGAAATACACTAAGAGAATAGATGATCTAAGATATATTAATAAAACAAAAATCCATGTATCATGTGAATAAAACTAACATAGACTCTTATCATAGAAGGTTGAAATCAATCCTCTAGTGGTATAAAACTCACTTTGAGTGACATGTTCATTTCCCAATGCACCCTATAATCGTAATGGTCTATGATTAAATAAAATTAAAACTTTTTATGGTTTTAGAAGTTATTTTGAGAATTAAGCCTCACTTTTACCATGATTTAAAAAACCATTTTATAATCAAAACCACACTCAATGAATTTCTTTGAACATATAAAAATAATTTTTTTTTGAAGAATATAACATTTAAAAAATCTTATCTTGAAAAAGAATCACTTTTTAATAATTAATAAATAATTTTTATAAAATAAATCAGTTAAATTGTTCATGGAATTCATGAATTAAAACCATTTTTAAAAACACCAGACAAATGAATAGTGAAAAAATAGTGTCCATCAAAAATGAATATTTGGAAATATTAGACGGTGTCTTCATGAGCCTAGATCCATAATAAAAAACTAATCATATCTATCAAACCCTTAGATCATGTATCCCCATACCATTTGTTTTATAATGAGATAAGAACATAAGAGAACTAGATAGGTTCTAATAAGAAGAGACAAATATGGATAAAGAATAAATAATACCATGAAATATCTATTTAGAATGAAATACTTATCTGAAGAGTCATGGGAATAATCCTATAGATAATTGAGGGAAGAATAGTTGTAGATTAATAAGGATTAATAAGTGATTTTACATATTAAAACCCAAGGGGAAAATAGAAAATTACTACATTTTAAATTTTCATATTGAGGTGCATAGTTAGGATGCATGGTTAGAATAATCGTGCATCAATCATGTGTTTAGTATGTACATTAATTAACAAGGATTATATTTTCTAATAGGTTGGCTTCATGATTTACGTAAACCATGAAAAAACCATGTCACATTACTGGAAATACACTAAGACACTCACACAGTCTCCTTAGTGGGCTGTATGGTTTCACTAACCATGATAAAACTGTGAAAAAAACCACTAGAACCGCATATATAAATAACACATGGCTGACACATTTTTAGTAAAAAACATGATAAAAAACCATTCACCTATAATTTTTACTCAAAAAATTATATTTTTCAACTCGGGAATCCCAAACACCACTAGAAAAACCCCAAACATAAAACAGGTTGAAACAAGGGAATACTTATGAACTAAAGGGCGCACAAATTTCCCTACAATGAAAATTTTATTACCAAAAAATGTTATCAATATTCTCAACTTCTCAAAATATAATTCCACCCCTTTCTCATTAACAATTCCCACTCTATATTCTAATGTACAACACATCTGCACTGCGATAATACATGAAGTAGAATAATTTTTTTTTGTGTAATACCTTATCTTAGTTATCCAAAATCTGGCGTAGTTTTTCAGCCACAGTGGTGATAGGACGATGATAAAAAAATATTCCCATGAAATAACATAGGAATGGTCTACTTGATACCTCATTAATTTGGAAATATGAATCATGTCATGAGTCAATAACAATAGAGACAAAACATCCAACTGATACACCATCTTCCAAATTCATTCTATGATCTAAAAGGGTCCAAAAAACTGATGGGCAACTTACCATTCTTACAGAACTGATGGTTTTCCAAGAAAGGTGAAAATCTGAGAAAGACTTAGTCACTAACCTCAAAATCCAGCAACTGACGATGATGGTCGACCTAGAATTTATAATGACACTATTCCATGACCAATATCTTCTTGATCAACTACACCTCTTCTGTCTGATCCTAATCAAGTATTGGTCCAACCAAGGAACACTCTCTCATGTCTCCATAGCACATGGTATATAACAGAACATACTTGACATGTAGATATTACTTCAATATTTTAGAATATTTATTACATAACATAACAGAAACCACACCACAGTCATATAGTTTTATTGTCTTTAGAAACTATAAAACATAAAAAATATGTTCATAAAACATCTATAATGTCTCCCTCTTAATTCTTAAAAACCAGAATACTTTTTGAAATATCATTCTTAATTTCATTATTTGTTACCTGGGGAAAAGACACATTTGAAATGGTGAGATCAAATGCTCAGTATAGATAAACACATGAAATATCAATCATATCATAATCGTAAGAACATAACATTTATAAATATTATTCGGCCTATAAAATATTAGGATATCATGTCATGGGATAAATCATAAAAGTGAAATGTTATCCCAATAGGCATAACATAAGACATGAAATTTCATGGCATAAAAACATGAGAATTGAAAATCATTTCATATTAGTGAAGTCTCATTTCCAAGACCATCATAGCTGACAAAGTCTATTGCATAAACGATTTTAATCCTCATTCCATCCCTGTATTATTGAACCATATTTACTTTTCGTTATAATAATGTTTATTTAATGAGATTTAAATATTTACACAATGCATTTGAGGGAGATATAGGTCCCATCCATCTCATAATGAAACCATTATTACATGTTCCACAAAACATAAATAATTTATTACATCATAACCCATGAAATAAAATCAGTTTCTGAAACATCATTCCATCATAATCTATTTAAAATAAATATATTTCATAAAAACAATTCCATCATAAAAATAGTCAAATAAAATTAATAATAGGTATATAAACATAATCCTTTTTCATCTTAGATGGAAAATAATCTCGATAAAACACTTGAACATAATTCCGGAGGAAAATATCAATTTTTTTAAAATGTGTTATTTTCTCCAAATGCCATAAATTTTTAAATGAAAATAATTTAGTTGAAAATAATCATTAAATTTTGTAGTGTAATATTCATGGAAATATGGTTTCATGAAACCATAAAAATCTAATCATTCCATATAAGTTAAAAAACATTCTCCTCGTAATTTTTCTAGGAATGTCAAAAAGTACCTCATATCGATTAACAAAAAAAGATTCTTTTCATACTGTTTTATAAAAATTCACCTATGGGTAATATTAACATTAAACAACTATATAATAATAGAAATAATATTACAGAATTAGGAAAGATGGATGTCTATGATAAATATACCCATGTAAATACTTATATATAAACAATCTCAGATAAGAAGAAGATTGTAAAATTATCACTTACATTAGGTCTGATATCCCTTGTATGTTTTTGAACCTCCTATATAATGATTTAAATATTTTTATTGACTTATTACAGAATAATAATAATTTTTATGATATCATATATGATTAAATTATCATCTATTTGTTAGTACCATTTCATTGTCACTCATTATTCTGATATTAGCTGCATTATGTTCTTAGGAAATATTTGTCAGAAAATCTCTTATTCCACTTATTAGGTTATAGGTAAATCATTTACATAATGATATTAGTATATTATATATCATTTTTATTCATTAAATTCATTATATAATAATGGTTTAATAAATATTAGATATAATGAGTCACATCACATCGTGGAGACGGTATGTCATACGTACACACACGTGATGATATAATTATCAAAATTGTTGAATTGTATTTAAGTGGATGGTGTATAATATTTCAGAATTATTAAAATTCTCTTATAATTATATATAGTTATTATCTCCATCATTATACCCATCCATGTAAGGTTGTGGTGAAAATCATATTACACCACAGCGTGGAGACGGTAAATTGTACGTACACACACGCGATGATTTCCTTTATCATAGGATGGATAGAAGGTAAAATATGTTTGTTTCATATTTATAATAATATATAAGTATATGACTGATACTGATGTCATTTCATTATAATGAAAAAACTAATGATGATGATGTATAAGAAGAACGAAATTTGAAAGAATCGGTAGATGAGATTACCTCTTCCTCGACGTGCTTCCTCTAAATCTCTTCTTAGAGCACAAGAGTTGGTATTTGAAGATGAAAAAAACTTATATAATTAAAATATGAAATCTTAGAAGGAAACAGTTAGGGGATGTCTAAGATTTAAGACTGAAAATGAAGTAAATAAGCGAGGGAGGAGGTGCCCTATTATAATTGAATTGAGGGTCACTTTTGGAAACTCCATAAATAATAATTTATAATAAAATCACACTCTACTCAAAAACCACAAAACATTACCAATTTTGAAGATGAGATGAGATAATTCCATAATAACATCAAACAATAAATTTTGGACAAGTTATTTTGTCAATTTAAACCACATATTTTTAATTGAGACTTAGTTATTCTATTTAATTTTAATTATGGTAATAAATTTATAAATATTTAATGGTAATAAATATTTACTTCTATGTTGTTAATTTATAATAAATTGATATTTTATATCATTTTAGACCATATAACTACAACATTGTAATTTTTTAATATTTTTATTATTTTTATGTGATTTAATAAAAATTTATTTTTATAAACTATCAATAGTGTGAATTTTGACATTATTTTTTATTTGACTTTAAATAAAATCCACACAGAAGATAAATTAGAAACAAAATATTAAATACACTAATAACATCTCATAGTAACCATGAAAATTCTTGGGGCACATTAATTATTTCATATGGTATTTCTTTTAATTTTTTTAAAACAAATTTTTTGATATTTCTGTTAATAAAATAATTTCTACATCACAATTGTTTCATCATTAATGGTAATTATTTAATCTCTAAAAATTATAAATAAGTTTCTATTATATATTTAATTTTTTTATATTTCCATAGTCTATCTATAGTCGATATTATCTTCTAGTTAACCATATATTAAAATTCATATACTTATAATAAATGAGATTGAGGCATTTTGTCACATTCATTAGTTTTTATAATATTCATGTCATATTCAGAAGTAAGTGACAAATAAGTTATTATATTTCAAAAATTAGATGATAAGAGTTGCATTTAGTCATCTAATATGATTTTTATAAATTTTTACAGTAGTTTTATATTATTATTTTTACCTTTAATTACCTGATTTACCTTTAACCATGGTAATAAAATTAATTACCAATTATACTGTTCATCATGAAAAAAAATTAAAGTATATCATTAACATAATTTGAAAATACATATTCAAAATAAGGAATCCATTTTTCATAATTCAAAACACAGAATTTGAACTATTTAATTTAAATTAATCCCTCTGTTGAAATGAAAAAATGGGTTTTAATATTTAAAATATTGCAAGAGATTGAAATGTTTTTACATATGAATTTAATGTAAGATTAATTCCAATGACCTATATTATATTAAATTGTAAACATATAATATATTAATACATTTAAACCATTCAATAATATAATTTAACCATATAAATTATTTCAATGAAAAAATTTATTTTCAAATAAAATTTAGCATATTTTAGTTATTCATTAAAACATAAAAGTTATCAGAAAAATATCATAAATTCATCCAATGTAAATTTTTATATCCATCTTAAAATAAACATGTTTATTTTGTCATATAGAAATTATTAATGTGTCATAATCTTAATATATAAGGGGTTCCCCATTCAAAGGTGTAAAATTAAACTTTAAAAAAATAGGTTGTTATACATCAAATTGGTTTTCATTCATACCCTATGACTAAAATATCCATTGGATGAATATAAACAATATTTTATTAAGTATAAAACACATATATATTAAATTAATTTCATTAATATTACTAATTCTCTCAAAAATAAAAATATATAATTTATTTATATTTTTCATAAATAATTGATATCAAATGAATTCATAAAGTATTTTCATAAGTTATTTATAATTATTCATACTAACCAAATGACTAGGCTATAATGGTAATTTTATAATAAGGGCGTCTCTTGGTTTGTTTAAACTCCAGATTTTGTCAAAATAAAACATTTGAAACAAAAATAAAAATTATTTACAAATTATTTAAAGGAAATATTTCATTAAAACATTTGTGTGTTACATTCTACCCCCATTAAACTGAATTTCAATCTAAAAATTCATCAAATAGAAACAAAAAGATGAGGATACCTATCCCCCATAATATCCTCAAGTTTCCATGTATCTTCTCAAAATTTGTGGTTCCTCTAAAAGTTTTTTACCAAGTGAGTGGTCTTGTTTTGAAGAAATTTTTTGATACAATCCAGAATCTCTATCATTTGTTTTCTAAAGAATTATCTTTCTCCAGTGGTAAGACTTTTATGCATAATACATGTAAAGTATTGGGTATGTACATTCTCAGGAGAGATACATAGAATACATAATGAACTTGAGAAATATTATATGGAAGCATCAATCAGTAAGCTACATTCCCAACACAATGAAAAATTTCTAAAGGACTGATATACCTAGGGATCAGCTTTCCCTTATTTCCAAATATCATTACTCTCTTCTAGGGAGATATTCCTTAGAACGTCTTATCACCCACATAAAATCTAGGTCTTTTTTTGATTTTCAACATAATTGTTTTGACTCGAATATGATCTTATGTGTTATTGAATAGATCTTAACTTCTATTCCATTTTATCAAATAGATCATGTACTAATAGATTTATTTCCCCAACTTCATACCAGTAAGTTAGAGTTATGAATTTTTTTTCCATAGAGGGATTCATAAGGAGACATCTTAATATTGGAGTCAAAGCTAATTTTTTAAGAAAATTAAACCAATGGTACATGGTGATCCTAACCACCATTGAAATTGAAAGAGTAAGCTATCACAATGTCATCCAGAGTTTGAATTGTGCTCTCATATAGGCCATCTTTCTGAAGATGATAAGCAGTGCTGGAAAATAACTCTATATCCGAAGCATACTGAAAAACATCACTACATCTTTTGGTAAACCTCAGATATCTAGTAGATGTAATGGAAAGTGGTACTCCATCATATCTTACTAATTGTTTTTTATATATCCTGGTATGTTTATCAAGAGATAAATATTATCTAATAACAATGAAGTGTCCTGATTTTGTAAGGTGATCAACTGTAACCCAGATAGAATAGTTTCCTTTGAATGTTTTAGGATGTCCTATGACAAATTCTATAGTTATTTATTCCCATTTCCATTATGGTATGGGTAATGTATATAACATCAATATATACTCTGGTCTCTCAACATTAAATTTATAACAAACCAAGCATCGAGAGATATATTCAGTGACATATCTTTTCATACCATCCATCAAGAAGTACTCTTTTAGGTCCCTGTACATCTTTGCACTTCCAGGGTGAATAGAGAATGATGAACTATGAGAATCATCAATATACCCCCTTATTCAATTCTAGTATGGGAGGAATAAAAACCCTATTCTGGAACCTTATTATTTCACCACAATCAAGGTTGAATTCCGGAAGATTTCTCACCTTCTTCTATAGCTCTAAATCTTTCTTATGTTCCTCCCTAATCATCACTTGAATTGATGTTTGATCATTCATTTTATAAATATAAGATTTACCCCCACCATTAAAATTTCATGATACATACTTTTCAAATCCATGAATATTGGATTTTTTTTCATCCTCATCATGGATAGGCTGGCATGGTCTTGTTGAATTCATGCATCTACCACTTTGTTTGCTTTCCGAGGGTGGTAATGTATTGAAAAAGTCATAATATTTAATCAAATACAATCATATTATTTAGAATATATTCACATACATTTTTATGATAATATACTTTAAACTTTTATGATCACATAAATATCACACCTGTTACCATAAAGATAATGACTCCGTATCTTTAATGAAATGATTACCACATCAAATTCCAAATCATGAGTTGGGTAATTTTTCTCATGGGCTTTCAACTACCCTGATGAATAAGCTATCACCATATCGTTCTTCATGAGAAAAAATCATTTCCCTTTCTTGGATGCATCACTATAGATCACAAACATTTCTCCACTACATGGAAGTGTGAGCACAGGTGCACAAGCTAACCTTCATTTTAGTTCATTGAAATTCTCTTCACATTTCTCCATCAAATCAAACATAACTCCTTTAAAAGTCAACTTTGGGAGTGGATTAGATAATTGTGAAAACTATTTGACAAATTTTTTGATAATATCCAACCTAACCAAGAAATCATCAGATCTTAGTTACCATTGTTGGTCTCAATCATCTTTCAATAACCTCTCTTTCAGCAGGATCCACAGATTTCCCCTCTCTTGAGATTTTGTGACCCAAAAATGAATCTTTCTTGATCCAAAATTCATAGATGGTATATTTCGAAATATTATTATCCATTAATATGGCATTTAGTAAAATTATCAAGTTATAATCAGTTTTTCCTTTCTCTTTGAATAGACAAGAATATCATTTGTAATGACTACAAAAAACTGATCAAGATAGTCTCTAAAGACTCTATTCATTAGATCGTTGAAGGTAGGAGGAGAATCAATATGACCAAAATGAATCACTATAAATTCATAGTTTCCATACCTTATATGGAATGATGTCCTTGGTATATAATCTCTTTTGAACCATAATTTATGACATCCTAAATGAATATCAATATTGGGAAGGTATTGAGCTACATGTAGTTGGTCAAATAAGTCATCAATATGGGGAAGATGATATTTTTTCTTAATAGTGATCCTGTTAAGTTATCAATAATCATTTTAGAGTCATATTGATCCATATTTATTTTTAAAAAATCTACTATGTTCTCCCAAAGGTGGAACACTAGGCTGTATGAATTCATTATAAAGATTATCTTGGAGTTGCTTCTTCAATTCTTGCGACTCAATTGGGGCCATTCTATAAGGTGTCCTTGAAAAAGGAATATCACCCGATATGATTTATATTGAAAAAACTAATTCATGATTTTGTGGAAGACCTAGAAATTCTTTAAGAAAGACATCATCAAACTCCTATATTATGGGTGTATTCTTAATCATGATTTTCTCCCCAACCGTTTTAGATTAATAACCTTCATTTATAGGAATCAAGACCTATAAGATGGAATAAATTTTTATTGGATGGTTATATTCATATTTGAATTGATAGATAATCATAGATTGATCTGGAATATAAAATCTGACTTCCATTCAATAGAGATTGATATGAGATCCATATAGAGAAATCCAATCCTTTCCAAGAATCACATAAAATTCCATTATAGGAAGGATGAAGAGATTTTTAGGAAGCACTTTCCCGTAAACTTCAACCAAAGAATAATTATAAACTTTTGATGTTACTATTATTCCATTAAGTGTTTTCACAAATAACTCATCATCTAATTTTTGAGGTAATATAGAAATACCCTTATAAAATTATTAATAAATAAAACAGTGGGTGGATCCAAAATTAGATAAAACATTTTCTACTTAGGATTGTATGGTAATGTTACCATTCACAACTTCATTATTGTACTCTGTGTAGGTGATAGTGATTTCTTGTGATTCTTATTGTCTTTTTCCTTAATAGTTATTTGGAATCAATCATCATCATTAAACCTTGGATTGGGGAATTTATTAGCATAATTCCCAATTTCAATGCACATGTAGTATTGAACTATAAGAGGTTCATTCTATGTAGCCTTTTCTTTGTTCGCATCATTATACATATTTTTACTATTACATTGTAATTAAACTGCCCGATGACATTATTTCGCACACTTAAAAATTTTACTAGTACATTTAAGACAATTTCGTCCATGATACATTCCACACATTTAGTATAAGGTAAAACTCTTCCTCTTTTCATTGCAGTTTTTAGAATTTTCATTGAATTCCATTTTTCTCTTATTATTAAACCCATATGACTGATAGGTTACTCCAATCTCCATATCAAAATTGAGATTATAGAAAAATTTTCTCATAGCCACTGAAGCCCCTTATGGATAATTCACTTTGGAGCCTTGGTTTTAAGCTACTAAAGAATCGATTAATTTTATGCTCAAGTTGGATAATAATATCAGAAGCATACCTTTCATGTCTTGTAAAATTTTCTTTGTAGGTAACAATGAATTCATAATCCTTTTACATAAGTTCAAGGAACTCCTTACCTATTTTTTTTAGAATAATACGAGGAAATTACTTATTAAAAGATAAGTTATTCAGCGCATCCTATTCCATGGACTCATTTTCATTCTCTTTACCTATTATTCTTGATGAGATTCTACCATTGATTAGCTTTTCCTTCCAAACGATAGAGTGCTAAAATGAATTTAACATTTTTATAATATTTTGGAAGTTAAAATATATTTTCCATGGTATGGATCCTTTGTTCAACCACTAATGGATCATAATACCCACTGAATGAAGGTGGACACTTCCTCATTAAAGATTCAATAGAATGTTGCTCCCTCCTTTGGTTTTTTGGAAGTACATCATGATTCATAGCATGAGAATGTTTTTTAAGCATGGATACAAGATTTTTATTCCATCTCACACAAAATTTGGATGATCAAGATAAAAATCATTGAATTTCCCATTTCATTCATCTTCAACGTGGTTCCTTCTAGTTTTAACCATTGACTAGGACCTAGAAGCATAGTGTGAGAAACACTAATCATAATGGGAAAACCACATACTTCAAGGAAAAAATTTCAATTTTGGGCACTTTAGGTTTTATCCAAGTTTATTCATGAACATCTATAAAACACTAGGATTGGATTGTATCCTATACTTAGACATATCCTTAGGGTTCTTACTAAGGATCTCTCATCCTAGTTTCCAAAGGATAACTATACCTTTGCTCTGATACCATCTATAATATCCCATACTTTACTTGTAGATATTATTTAAATACTGAAGAATATTTATTACCTAAAATAATAAAACCAAGATAGGACTGTATAGGTTTAGTTTTATTAGTAACTAGGAAACATAAACAACTGGTTCATAAAACATCTACATTATCTCATGCTTATTTCTACAAAACTAGACTCCTTTTTTGACATATCTTAGTTAATACCCTTATTCAGGACCTAGGGAAAAGAAACATCTGAAAGGGTGGGCAAAAATTCTCAGTAAGGGTGAACAATATAAATATCAATCATATCGTTACCATAATAACATAACATTTGAAAATCATATCATTCATATAAAAGATAAGAATACCATGTAGTGGGATAAATAATAAATGTGAAATGTAATCCCAATAGTTATAACATAAGAAATGAAATATTGTGGAATACACACATAATCATATAAAGTCATTTCATATTAGTCAAGGCTCATTCCCAGGACCATCATAGTAAAAAAAGTCCATTACTGAACTGAGTTTACTCCTCGTTCCAACCCTGCATTACTGAATAAAATTTACTTACCATTCCAATCATGCCGATATCATGAGTTATAAATCTTAACCCAATGTATTGGAGGGAGATATAGGTCCCACCCATCTAATTATGAAACCAGTATTTTGTGTACCACAAAAACATAAATCATTAATCATAGCATAATCCATAAAATTAAACGGGTTTCTTAAACATCATTCCATCATAATCAATTTAAAATAAATAGATTTCATAAAAATAATTCCATAATAAACACATTAAATTCAAAGTAATAATGGCGATAAAAACATAACCCTATATCATCTTAGATGGAAAATAATTTTGATAAAACACTTGAACTTAATTTTTGAAGAAAATATCATTTCTTTTTCAAAAAGGTTTTCTTTTCTCAAAATGTACCACAATTTCAAAAGAAAAGAATTTATTTGAAAATAATCTTGAAATCGTGTAGTGGAATCATCAGGTAAATAAGGTTTCATGAAACCATAAAAATCCATTCATTCCATATATTTTGAAAAAACATTCTCCTTATACTTTTGATGGAAAATACAAAATGTACCTAAAATTGAATAACGACAAAAGATTATTTTCATACTATATAATAAAAATTAACTAATTGTTAAAATTAACAATAAGAAATTGTATATTAATAAAAATAATATTACATAATCATGAAACATGTATGTGGATGATAAATATATCCTAGTAAATTCTTACATATAAATAATCTCAGATAAGAAGGTTATTGTAAAATTATCTCATACCTTAGGTCTGATATCCTTTATATGTTTATGAACCTTATATATAATGATTTAAATAATTTTAATGAATAATTATAGAATCATAATATTTTTTATGATATCATCTACAATTATATTATCATTTATTTTTTAGTAACAGTTCATTGTCACTAATTATTCAGATATTTACAACTTTATGTTATTATGCAAGCTTTTTCGGATAAATTCATGTTCTGCTTATTAGGTTATAATGAAATCACTTAAATAATAAAATTAGTATAATAAATATCATATTTATTCATTCAATTCAGATATATAATCACGGTTTAATAAAGATCATGTTGAATGAATCACATCGCATCGTGGAGACGGTAGGTCGTATGTACGCACCAGAGATGATATCATTCCCAAAATTGATGAATTGTATTGTAGTGGAAGGTGTATAATATTTAAGAATTATTAACATGTTATAATAATCTCATATAGTTATTATTTACATCATTATACCCATCCATTTAAGGTGGTGGAGAGAAATAGATTACACTATAGTGTGGAGATGGTAAGCCGTACATACTCAAGTGCAGTGATTTTGTTTTCCATAAGATGGATAGAAGGTGAAATACAATTGTTTAATATTTATAATAAAATTTCAATATACTATTTTTACTGATTTTATTAATTTATAAGTAAATAACTAATGAATAGTAAAAATAAGAGGAAGTATGTTTGAAAGAATTAGTTGAAGAGATTACCTCTTCCTTGACGTGCTTCCTCTAAATCTTTTCATAGAGAACTAGATATGGTTTTTAAGGATGAAAAGAACATATAGAATGAAAATAGGGAAGTTGAGAAGGAAAATGGGTACATTAGGGCTGATATTTAAGGCTCAATATAAAGTTAGGAGGTGAGGGAGGAGGTGCGCTTTTATAATTGAGGTGAGGGGCACTTTTGGAAATCCCACAAACAATAATTTATGATAAAATGAAAACATTCCAAACAAAACCACAAAATGTTTCAATTTAGATGATTAGATAGCTTATGGTTGTAATTTCATCAACCAATAAATTTTGGATGATCTATTTTGTAAATTTAAACCATATCTTTGTAATTGACACTTAACTTTTCTATTTAATTTTAATTGTGTTGATTACAGTTTAATATTTAATGATTATAAATATTTACATAAATAGTGTTAATTGACCATAAATAGATATTTTATGACATTTTAGACCTTATAATTATCACCTAGTAATTTTTTAATATTTTTTATTCTTTTTAAATAATTTAATAATATGCTATTTTTATAAAATATCAATATTGTCAATTTTGACTCTATTCAATTCTTTGACTTGAAATAAAATCCACACAGAAGATAATTTCACACCAAAATCTTTAATACACTCCTAAAATGTCATAGTAACCTATAAAAGTCATGGATAACATTAATTAGTTAAAATGATTTTTTTAATATTTTTGAAACCATTTTTTAGATATTTCTATTAATAAGAAAATTTCTACTTCACTATTATGTCATCGTTAATGGTAATTATTTAATCTCTAATAATTATAAATAAATTTTTATTATGTATGAAATTCTTTTATATTTTAATATACTATCTATAATCGATATTTTCTCCTAGTTATCCATATATTATAATTAATATACTCATATAAAATGAGATTGTGACATTTTTTGTCACATTTGTTAGTGTTTATTATATTCATGTCATATTCATAGGTTAGTGTCCATTAAGTAATTTCATTTAAAACAATAGATGATAAGAGTTTAATTTAGCCATCCAAATGGATTTTTTATAGGTGCTATTGAAATTTTATAAAATTATTTTTACCTTTAAGTCACCGATTTATCCTTAACCATGGTAATAAAAAGAATTACCAAAGTTACTATTAATAATGACCAAAATAAAAAGTATCCAATTAAAATAACATGGAACTATCGATTCCAAATATAGAATTGATTATTCAAAATTAAAAACACAGAAGTTTCAGTAATTAATTTAAAATTAATCTCATTGTTGAAATGAGAAAACATGCTTTAAAAGATAGAATTTTGAAAAATATTTAATTGTTTTTATATCTAAATTTAATGTAAAATTAATTCCACTGACCAAAATTATATTAAATGGTAAAAAAAATATATTTATAATTTTAACTCATTAAATAATATAATTTAACCATATATGTTATTTTAATGAAAAAGTTTACTTTCAATTAAAATTTAGCTTATTTTTATATTCATCAAAAATAAATGTTATTAGAAAAACATCTGAAATTCATCCAAATTAACATGTTTATTTTGACATATAAAAATTATTAATTTTTCAAAATATTCATTTAAAAGTGGTTCTCTATTCAAAGGTGTAAAATTAAACTTTAAAAATAAATTGTTTTTATACATGAAATAGGGTTTTATTCATACCCTATGACTGAAATATCCATCGGATGAATATCAAAAATATTTTATTAAGTATATAACAGATATATATCACATTAATTTCATTACCCAAAGTAAAAAACTCAAAAATAAAAATATCTAATTGATTTATATTTTTCATAAATTATTTAGAGCCAATGAATTCCCAATAAATTTTCATAAGTTAGTTATAATTATTCTCGCTAACCTAAAAATTAGGATATAATGGTAATTTTATAATAATAGAATCTTGGGGTTTGTTTAAACTCACGATTTCATGAAAGGAAAGCTACATATTTATGAAAACTGTTTAAAGAAAATATTCCATAAAACAATTGGGTGTTATATGGTAGATCTATATGTCCTCTTATACAATGATTCAAATAGAGCCATATTAATTTAAGATTGACAAAAAATTTATAGGAAAATTCAATGAGAGGAATATTATTTTCTAGTAACCAAAAAAAGAAGATCACTTTCTTGAAGAAAATCTTAAAGATTCAAAATATCTTCCTTTGTCTACCCATCTGTCTAATGATGATATATTGTTCATAACAACAAATGGGAACCCATAACCTGTTATGAAAATTCAATATACTATATATGAACTAAAGTTAAATTTTATAAAAAAATCTCAATGTTAACCCCACGATGTCTCCCAACCTCTTAGACATTCAACTCCTTGCTCTTCTCCACCTTTTTTATTTATTTGATATAGAGGAAATGAACCAATTTCTTATGTTGGTAAATGATATAAAAAATATTACCCTTTACAGTAGGATTCCATGGTAATCCAAAGATGAAGTACATGGAAATATTATCCCACTTCCATATAGGAATGGGAAAAGTTTGAAATAATCTAGATGATCCCTGATGTTCCCCCTTAATTTTATGACATGTAAGGCACTGTAAAAATAAGTCTATAATTGACCACTCAATCCCTAGACACCAATACTGACATTTGTAATAACGATACATCTTTTTAGTCCCCTGTTGTATAGACCAGTAGTACCCTTTCCCATATTATATCAATTTCTACCTCAAAAATATTTTAACAACCAACTTGCTTCCAGAATTTAAGGAACCAACAAGAGACCAAGACAACTCACATGATTTTTCCCCACAATCTAGTATTCCAATAAAACACTATATATTTATCTCTAAAACATTCTTGTGTCAAATCCTCATCATCAAATGATAATTCATTCATTAAAGAATCTTGGAACACTTGACCACATGCTTCCTCCACTCCCAATCTCATCTTAGTGAATAATATCATCCTAGAAAACTCTACCCCTGATTTGTTAAAGTACGAGGTTAGTAATTTTCCACTTAATGCATCAGATACCATATTACCTTATTTAATATTATTAGAAATATGAAAATAAAAAGTACCAAGATTCTCAACAGAACATCTTTTTCAAAAATTCAAATCCATATGAATTAACATGTACATCAGGATCGTGTGGTCCGAATATATCCCACAGCTCTCCCTAAAAGATAGTAATTCCACATTTTTATTGAATACATAACCAAATACAAATCAAGATAAATGGATGGCTAGTCATTTTCATAGGGTGTTATTGGATAAATATATAAGATACCTCCTATTTTATCTGTATCAGAATATATCTCAAACATGTACCAGAAGAATTGTAGAGAACATGATAATCTAAACCTAGTTCAAAAATAATTAGAACTAGAACTAAATTCAAACTCACCATTAATATTTAAATATATATCTCAAATTGTTTCTCATTCTATTCAATCATAACACCTCTATGGGTCATATCTTTCATTAGAGGAACAATTTTGGGGAATTTCTGAACAAACCACCTATAAAAACCAACCGAATCCAAGAAAACCTAATTCTAAAACACATTCCAATGATGCTCCAAAGACATTACTACATGATTATGTTTAGGATATACTATGATTCCATTCTTAGATGTAACATTCCCAGTGAAAATATCTTCCTGGGACTAAAATTTAATCATGGGATTATTACCATACAAGAGATGTTCATTCAAGATTCTAAGGATGATATTACAATGATCACAATGATCCTCTTCTAACCTGAAGTAAACCAAAATATGATCCTCAAACCTGACTATTGTAGATTTCAAGAACCTATAAAATATTAAATTAACCAATTCCATGAATACCACATGATAGTTAGTGAGACCGAATGGCCTGAACAGAAACTACAAATTACGATGTCAGCTTATAAACACTATCTTGGGTATATCCTATTCTCAAACTCTAAACAAGTGGTATCATGACTATATATGAATACTAGAAAACCCATTATCACCTATGATTCATGAACTAGATAATCAATCCATCTAAAATGAAACTATTTTTTAAGGTTCACCTGATTAATCATTTGATAATCACTGGAATGTATGAGTCTTCCATCTAGATTTTTAGTAATGTGGATAGGTGAATACAATTGTGACCTACCAAGATGAATAAATCCAATAACCTTAATGTTCTAAACCTATTATTTAAGAACCAATAACTTAGCAGGTCCCATGTCATAAGATAACATGGAATTGGGTATCATACTAGGGAGCATGTCAATAGTAAACTTGGCCGCTCTTTGTGTTGGTTGTTGAGATAAATCATCATCAATGATGTTAGGGTATTTAGACACCACTAATGGAAGTGTATTTCTCAAAAAACGGATCAAAAAAATCAATGAATATATTTGAAAATTAGTATTACATCACTCAATTTTTAGGAACAACATGCCCTGTGCTCCGAGATCTAGAATCACACTCACCATGAAATGGAGATAGGAATTTTACACGACAATGATAACTGTCAATATGAGCCTTAACATTGATCATCCAATCCATGCTAGTAATCTAGATAATGATATTTATATTATGAAATATAAATTCCCATACCACATCAAATTTTTCTATCGACACATGGCATTGGGAAATTTAAAACCTAGCTCAGATATCTTTTCAAATGTAATAGAAAGATCCAAAAATAATATAAAAATATACAAATCAACACATGACACATAAATTAACATTGATGATATAAAATAACTATTGGAACCTATATCAAATAAATCATTCACTATAGGGGACACAATTAACATTGTATCACTAATAGTAGTTAACCTTGCTTTAGATTCCTCTAGAGTACACTCTATTGAATAATGATGTTTTATCTTATCTCCTCAATAATCTTTTATTCGAATTATTCAAACCCTAATTGGAATGAGAATTAGACCCACCAACCTTATAAGAACTATAATGAACCTACAAAAAGTTAGTGAGGGTGGATCCAAACTTACCATCATTAGAAAAACATCAAAAAAAAAGCATGAGATGACCATATTATCCTCAATAATGAACATTTAAGGGTGGTTCTGTGTAGTTTTTCTTATTATGACCATGTTCTACACACCAATAGAAAACAACATGATTAAATATAGATAAATTACCAAAAGCTAGTAAAATAAACTAGATACATTTAAACTTCATTTTCTTTCTAGAAGACACACCCTGTGTAACCATTACACTAATCAGAAATCCAAAAAAACCGATTTTCCTATCTATCATTACATATTCCATAGACACATTTCCAACCACCTCCACCATGTTTTCATGGAATAATAGATTCATCATTGAATGGATATTGTTTATTAAAACCATATCTATATCCATGTTTTTGGGTAAACATTTGAAAAATGTTTGACTGTTAGGTTGAAAAACTCATTGAAACATGGGTAATAATCCAAAAAATGTATTCTACCCTTTTTATATGGTTAGAAATTTCCCAGAATTCACCACACAAAACATACCAAGATAAAATATAGGATTGAATATTTTTTTTTACGAATTATAGGTAATATTTTCATGTAAATTATGTTTCATTATAGAATCCCAATATATCCTTCATGGATGATAAATAATGTCTATTCAAAAACCCACCTTAGAGTCCACAAGAGTTTTCATAAAATTTATGTTCCTCTCAATAATCACAGTCCATTCCTCATTTTACTAGTACCTTTTTTACCATGGAAGATTGGTCGGTTCTTCATAGTAAATTTTGATGCATGATCCACTATCTGTACTTGGTGTCTAATTACTACCTAACCAAGAGTCTGTATAGTGAAAATTATAGATTTCACCATAGAATGACCCACTGATGGATTTTCCTATAGAACATATGTCACATATTCCTCAATCATATTCAGAAGATCTATTTTAACTAGAATTTTTCATATAACACAAAATAAAATATATAATTAGATTATAAGGAAATTTTCAAATAATTAGATTGTCATTCAGATTCCATATTAATGTCGTAAAATGAAAACAATGTAATGAAATAATGTATTATATGAATGAAATAAAACAGCTTAAAATGAAAATTATTATCTAAATAAACTCTCATTCATGTTCATTCAAATAACATTAAACACTAAGTCCAAAACATGGTAAAAAATCTTGACCACCCATGAATACTCGAGATCAGTCTTGGAGGTGAGTTTTCTAGGAACCCTCATGCACTTACTACTCGAATTGTGATGGTGAAAAATATTGTCTACCGTAGACCTAGAACAAAACCTAGTACAATTCACAACAATTATAGCTTGTAAGTCCCTCTAGTTTTATTATTTAACAAACCAACTCAATTGAAATAGATAAGAAACCCATGATAGACCGTGACATGGTGTGGTATAATAAAACACCACAAGTCTCAGGTATATCTAAATAAAAAATACAGTAAAAAGTTAAATAATATTAAATATACACAACATATAAAATTTCACCACCAATGTTCTATGCTAGAATGTAAAAAAACAATTCATAAGATAAAATTTCATGTGACCAATCATTACCCTCCATATAGTCACATTATAAATGCAACAACCACTATGATATTCTGGTGAAGCATATGAGACCATCAACAATACATAATTCATAAAAAACCACATATAAAAAACTAAAATGAAAGAGTAAGGTGTGAGAATAAATATTAATAGGATTTCAAAAATAAATATATACAAAGTATAATACTATTAAATATTTAACACAATAATTAAAACAAATCCATTTGATAGGAACTTTAGAAGATATTTTTTTTAAATCACCCATTTTTTTCATTAAAATCCTTTTAAATTTGGAAAAATAATTAATATGAAGATTATATGATAAAATTTGTGATATTTTAATAAAAACCAACCATGGATGCACTATAACATAAACAAGTCATAAACCAACTAGGAAATGTACCATCATGTGTAAAAATTAGAAAAAATGAAAAAAAGATATTGGAATTATACTATATGAATACATACTCATAGGTATATAAAGTAAACACTAAGAAATAAATAATCTGAATACAACCAATATCAATTCCTATCAAGGACTGTTGATATAAATCATCCAATGGTATAACAAACACCAAGAGTGAGAAGTTTATTTCCCAATACACCCAAGGCTCAAAATGTGATATGTTTTAAAAAACCACTTGAAAAACATGCTCACAATTTTTAAAAACATTTTCATAATGATGAAAAACTACTCCTATACTTTAACACCCATTTTAGATTCAATACAACCCTTAATAAATTTCATCACGCATGTAGTGTGAACAAATATTTTATTAAAGAAAAAAACAATTTAAAAAACATTCACATATTAAAAAAATAAATTTCTTTATCAAATAACGAATTTTAATAAAAAATGAATTTTATATGAAAATAAATAAATTCATGAATTATAAAAATTTTATAGAGACTCCTTCCTCATGAATGGGGAGGTGACTATTCCCTATAAAAAATAGACATTAGAAAATAGTATATCAGATCTTTATGAGCCTAGACCCATAGGAAACAACAATAAATATCTATCACAGCCTCAGATATTTCATCTACAGACCATTAAGGTTTTAAAAGGCTATAAATAGAATAGATATAGTGAGGATATAAAAACAAGAAAATATATAAAAAATTTAATTTCCTTGAATAGATTTGTCATAAGCAATGTAATTTAATCAAGAAGCTAAGCAAATAGGCTTTTAGAGCTATGGGGGAATCTTAGGGTGATCCTAATGGGGATTAGGATGTGATTAAACATATAAAAAAATATGTTAAGACAGTTAAATTGTAACTATTAAATGGTTTATTTTAGGGTGCATGATTTTTTAGAGATAAGATGTAAAAATTGGGAAAACCATTCTCAAAATATGTAAAACCCTTATAAAACCACCTAGAAAACAACACAATCTTATTGTAATGTCTCACAGTTTGAATAAGTATGATAAAATAGTAAAACATTCACTATAACATCATATTTATATATACTATATGGTTTCTATCTAGTTATGACTAATTGGGTGCCTCAACCATATACTGAGCTTGTTTCCTCCAAAAATCAATTTTGTCAAACCCTGTTTCTCAAAAACATCTAGGAAAAAACCATACAGAAAACATCTTCAATATAAGGAATAATTATGAGCAAAAGGATAAAAAATTTAATCATAGTAATTAAATCCAATGTTTTATAACTCATATTAATTATCATGTGATTCCAATATGGTTTTCATTGATAGATATTTTCTTTTCGGTGTTGTCTATTTTGTAATGGATGATTTCCTCATTTATTTATCCTTTCTCCCATTAATATAGGGATTATCAAAATTTTACATACCAAAACATTATGATAAAAATCAATGGATCCATGCTTGAACATCTATCTTCACTAACACCATCCAATCAACCTCGTTCATTACACTTTAAGTAAAATCTTCCCAAACTAACATGTACTCTATTATAGGGATAAAACACCAAACCTTTGAGATCCTTTTGGTGTAATTATTTTTATGCAATTATCACCTACAACAATGATGATGTTTTGGGTTACTATTCATTTCTACACATCAAAATTTGTACAAAAAAAATTCTTTTATACAATATTAAAAAAAACATAATCAGTATTAGCTGATTTGACAAGAAAGTGGGATATATTTTTAAATAAACTCAAGGTAGAGGATTCTATAGATAATTTCAAGATTTCCTTTAAACCATTTTTTTATTATTTGACTAGAGGATCGTCTATGAAGGTTATGTGGTAGAACACTTTTTCTAAACTTCTTGGGATGTCTCTACTATTAGTTTGACTTATATCTCTAAATAGTTTAAATTAAGGGTATTATTTTCCTTCATAACTGAGTTTAGTATTTCTTGACATTAATCCATTATCATTTGATTTTCCCCATACATTTTCCTATTCTAAATAACTGATTTATAAAAATCATTCACTCTTGCTAAATTAGCTTCCAACAAGGAAAATGTGACATTCATGTAGAATTTATGATGTTTCTATAGTGAATGAAACACCTCATTTACAACCTTCTCAAATATTTCATATTCCCAATTTTTTTTAAAATTTTATCATTTAATGAGACTCAAAAATTTGATTTTATGGAGAATTACTCTTCCAATTTTACATGATTTGTGAGAGTGTTATAAAAACATATTTTTTTCAAATAAAACTTATAATGCATAAAAATCGTCTTATAACTATTAATTTTCATCACTAAGTGTATTGATTTAAGAGAACACATATAAAATAGTTTTTGAGGGGATTTTTCAAGAGAACATTTTTTTAACAATAAAATTAATTGACAATCTCTTTAGAATCATTTTCTCCAATGTTTGTATTTTCATCATATGATAAATAATAATAATCATATCTAACTAATTAATTCCCTCCATTATAATTACCTTCAATAAATTAGTTTCCCAATTCATTCATTGAAATCTTCCTTATATTATTATTTGTTTCCTTTTCTTATTTCTCATAGAGTTGTCCAAAATCTATATTTTTTAGCGATAGGGATAAGGAAATATTCATCCATATGATTTTTATCTTCAAGCATTTGAAATATTCCATTCATATATATCAGATAAAAAACATAGGGAATTATTTTTTGTTAAATAAAAGGGAGCCTACACTCTAAATAAACTATATTACTCAATGGGCCCTATAAACACATATAAGAGGAGGTGAATCAAGTGTACATAAATTTTATGAAGTACCAAATATTCTTCTTAACCTAAATCCTTTGGTATTTTGACTCCTATTAACAATTTTTTTTATAAATGGATATTTTAATATGTAGGCAAAGTTTCACTAACACATTATATATATAGATATAAACAAGATTTCCACATATGGTATTATTAAAAGGTTCATTCTGAATGTCAGAACCTTATTCCTGACCATTTTAACTATCGTTAAGTAATAGATTATCCATTATACATTAATCAACAATTGATATTGGTTCTTAGGGATCATACTATAACCAAGTTAAACCAATTCTACACCGGAGTGGTTCACAATATTAAAAAAGTGAACTAGTGTACTCCCACAAGTTCTTTATACTCATATATAATGAGTTCTTTATAAAATTTCATCTCTTTTATATTTATATTAACTTCACACTAGTTTCCCATATATCAAAAAATTAATATAATCTTACTCAACACATATTTATACCAAAATCTAAGATGTATTCAAAAAACACACTTGAAACTCAACATATGTTCTATATAAACATTCTAGTTCATTATTGAATTTTTTTTGGATAATCAAATAAGTTCACAAGAATTTTAATTCTCAAAAACAAATATAAAAAATTCACTTCAAGAAGGCCTATCCCCCTATATTTGTTTTCTCTAAATAATGTAAGATCTTGTGTGAAGATAACTAACAAAAACATCCTTATCCTTAGAACCTAAAATGATTTATCTCTCCCCCTGGTTGTTTTCTCCTTACTCAAGTGTTCATGTTCTCCTGAGGACCTTAGTAGGTTCTTCTTATTCCTTCTTATTCAAGACCCAACATGTTACAAAAAAGCAATTATTATTCATATACTTCCTTTCTGAAACATGCAATGAGAACTATTTTTTTATTCTTATTCTTCAAAAAAATCCCTATTATTATTAATTATATTAGTTCTAAACTCAATTATCCAATAGATGTACCCAATTATTTTGTGTTATGGATGCATGGATTATTTTTCACTACTCTCATATAGATCCACACTCTCACGGGCATTAGAGACTAATTTAATGAATTATTTCAATTTCAATTTCCATGAACGAAATAGTGAGGGGAAAAAGATGTCACTATCCAAAATTACTATAACATAATACCCAATGTTTTAATTCCCATGATTTTTCATGCAAATTTTATTAATTAATGTATATTCCAAGAATACTCTAATTTAATGAGCCTTAAAAAAATTAAAATTTTTTATTCTTTTCATGGCTTAGAATCTTTATTTTGATTTATACCACTGTAATATCCACACTTTAAATTCATAGAGATATGCGAATCGATTACAAAACACTTCATATATACTACATAGATTTATTATTTTGGAACAACAATACTCAAAAATCTACCTTTTAATTAATTCTTCTTCTAGAACATATCACTTAATTAATGATATATTATTCAAATAACTAGTTAATTTTCAAAGTAAATGCATCTTCATTAATCTTTAATATCTAATAAATTCATTTTAGAACACTTTATATTGAATTAATTATTCATTATTTGATATTATTAACTTTTTCATGAATATTAGTATCTCATTTGTACTTAAAATTAGGTTTGAATTATGGATTAAATAAGATTTATGATTTTTTAATCTTGATAAAAACATCAAAAATATCAGATTTATCATTATTTAGAATCTCAAAATTATATAATATTGATTATTAATTCTGTAAAATGATCTAATTCCCATATATTAATTTATATTATGATCTGGCAATTATATTCTATGTAACTGAATTTAATTCCATGGGTCACATTTCCCTTCAACAACTTGTAGTCCCATTACTGGTTTTTGAATATGTAGTTGAATTTACTTGGGATGTCACTCACATAGCAAAATAATATTATTGGAAGATAAAATGATATTTTATTTTACAAAATCACATAGATTTATTTAGTTATATAGTGACATATATATATTTCACATTACATAATTGATTTAAATGGATCCAATTACTTTCCATGTAAATGGATTCTCTTACATAGAGCTTATGTAGATTAATCACCCTAACCATTATTCAATTCCTCTAATATAAAAAGCTGAAAAACTCAAATAATATATGTTTTTGTAAAATCTATCCTAAAAATATGAATTATATGTTGTGCTTACTACATTGGTTAATTTCCCTATCCCTTTCCCACGATCAAGAATATGAATTCTTTAAATATTAAAATAAACTAAAGTCAGTTCAAATATTACTAATACTTTATAAACAACTTCAAATCATCTTGAAACAACTTCGGGTAATTTTTAAAATATTTCTAACAACCTTTAAGAATAGTTCCAATGTGTTGAAATATATTAAATAATTGAAATAAAATATTTAGTAAACATTTATATTGGATTAAATTCATCCTTTCTCAAATCAAGACCATGCCATATCTGTTAAAGTCATCCTTTATATAAAAGTGTCTCTAAACAGTTTCAAAAACAAGAATGCATGTTACTGATGGAATGGATTCTCTATATTTATTTATCTATCTCTAAAAAAAATTGATTCATTTTTAAATGTTGAAATCGTACATCTCCAGAATAGGCATATACAAATTTAGCAGGAAAATCAATATTTCAACTTCTAGATTTATTTTACATGGTGTATAAAGTTCATTAAACCTTATAATAACATTTCATAGACTTGAAAACCTGCCAAACTATCATTTAATGTATTTCATCTAAGAACTCTATTAAATTAGATATTACATGGACCCATGTTCTTCTCCTTTACATTGAAAATAGAACTAAGAAACTTGTAAAAAACAACCAAGTTATTAGGGAGTACCTCAAAAACTTATTATCAGGTTCATAATGAGCTCCCTAATATCCAATGTAGTGACCTAAAGCTTGACGTAAATGGAAATTACATTAATTTTGTGGAATACTTAATACATAAAAAAAACAGACACACAAGGACTGTAATAGTTTAGTGTCTTTGGAAACATGGAACGTAATCTTCTAATCATGGTGAAATATCTTCAACATCTCCCATAAAGATCTTCCACTTGTTGTTTCCTTACTTAATACCTTTATTTTGATCCTGGGGGAAAATAAAACATAAAAACGGTGAGCTCGAATTCTAAGTAAGGGTAAGCATGGATAAAATAAAACATACCATATACATTTGAACTTAAAAACATGAACATAATGTTTAAACATCAAAATATTGAGCAACAACAAAAAACATGAAAGTACATAAGGAATAGATCATAATGGAACATAAACCATGATAAAATAGCATGGGAATAAAACATGTAACCGTGGAATCCATTAAGCACATGTAATGATTTCCATAGTAGCCAAGGCATTGCTACCAAGACCATCTTAGTGTACAAAGTCCCATTTTGAATCAAGTTCACTCCTCGTTTCAGTCCTGTAACACTGAACCGGATTAACTTACCGTTCCAGCCATGTCTATCTCATGAGATATAAAATCTTTACCCAATTCATTAGAGGGAGATATAGGTCCCACCCATCTCATAATGAAATCATTCTTACTTATGCCACAAAATAAACATACATTATTCATAATAACCCAATAAATAAAATGGGTTTCATAGACATCGTCCCATCATTACATAATACATATAAAAGAAATGGATATCATTTCATAATAAGGAAAGTAAAACCATGTAAATCATAGAGACATTATACTTGAAACATTCACATATGAAAATAAAGTCATCTTATATGGAAAATGGATTTGATAAAACAGTTGAAATGAATTCTTGAGGAAAATATCCTTTTTCTTCAAAATCATTTTCTTTTCAAAAAATGTCATGAAATTTTAAAAGAAATTTTTTTTGTTGAAAATAGTCATGAAATATTTTGGAGGAAGCTTCATTAAAATAAGGCTTTATAAAAATGTAAAAATTTGTTCGTGCCGTATAAGTAAAAAAACGTTCTTCTCATACTTTTGTCGGAAAAGTCAAAAACGTACCTCATAACGTAAACAAAAGAAAGATTCCTTACATACCATGTAGTAAAAGTCAAAAATGTGTAAAAAGGAATTTAAACATACATGAAAACATTTTTATAAAACATGCACATGGATGATAAATACAACCCCAGTAAATAATAACGTATAAGCAATCTCAGATAGAAAACAATTGAGATTGCAACATTATCCCATACCTTAGGTCTGATATGCTTCGTACGTATCTGAACCTCCTTTATATTGATTTAAATAATGTCATTGACTTATTACAGAATCCTATTCATTGTTATGATATCATATATGGTTCACTTATGACTTTATATTACCCGTTCTTTTGTTAATTCCATGTTAAAGAGCGTTTTGGGTAAAATCGTTTCATTTGTCGTCCGTGTTTTGACTTGTAATTATTCATATGATTACATAGATCATGATTATGTAATTACAGAATATAAAAAATGATTTATATATAATATATATTCAGAATATACATATAATAGATCAATAAAAGGAAATAAATACATTGTTCATGGAGACAGTAGGCCGTACGTACGCATGAACGTTGTTTTCGTTTCGTTATTGTATTGATGGAATTAAGTAGATGAAATAAATATATATATACATAAATAAATTAGCATTATTATGTCATATATTTCATGATTACTTATTATATATACTTCATAAAAATTCTTGAATGGTTAATCATGGAAAATGAATCTCATCGCGTTCGTGGAGATGGTAGTCCGTACGTACATATGAGCGATGATATCATTCCCATGATCATGGAATTGTATAGGAGTGTATGTATACTATTTAAGAATCAATATAATTTTACAATAATCATGTATTTTCATTATTTACACCATTATACCTATCCAAATAAGGTGATGGTGGAAAATAGATTACACCACGGTATGGAGACGGTATTCCGTACGCACGCACGCGCGGTGATTTCATTTTTCGTAGGATTGATAGATGGTGAAATAGGGTTGTTTAATACTTATAATAACATATCAGTGTATGAGTGATACTTATGTTATTACTTTATAATGAAACAACTAAATAAGAAGAAGTGGAAGAAGAAATAAAGATGAAAGAATCGGTAACAGACATTACCTCTTCTTTGAAGCGCTTCTTTGAGACCTCTTTTAGGGCACTAAAATTGGTCTTTGAATAAGTCCACGACCTCTAAGATGTCTCTAGGGAAGTGGAGAGAATAAATTGGCAGGGGTTGTCCGAGATTTAAGGCTCAAAGTTGTGTGAGGAAGAGGGGGAGGAGGTGCCCTTTTATAAGGGAGGAGAGGGGCTCCTTTGAAAAAACTAAAAATATTATTTTATTATAAAGACAAATTCGGTATTAAATAGCTCCAAATTGATTTATTTCTAAGATAAGGTGGGGATGGGTCGAAATACTCTCATCAAATAGAATTTAGACAAGTTTAGGTTCCTATTTTAACCTTATCATTTAGATCTAACATTAAGTTAAATAATTTTACTTTTACCGTGTCATCTTGTGTTCTTACACTATAAGGTTAATAAACATACTATAACAAGCCAAACGAACCCCAAGTTGTTTATTATTAATATCTATAACCTTATCTAATTAATTTGGCCTAACCATAGATTTTTTGGAATATAATAACAATTATTAATATAATATTTGTTTTAAAAACTATTTTATGTCAATTTTGACGCTATTTGGTAATTGATTTTTGTGAAAATCATAACAGAATGATTAGTTCGAAAAACGTTAATTAAATCAATACTAACATTTCATATTAACCTATATAGTTAGTGAAATTCATAAAAAGTCTCAAATTACATTTATTTGGGTATTTATAACATCAATTATGTCAATATTTCATTAATAAGAGAATTACTGCATCATCATTGTGTCATAAATAAATTAAGTTATTTAATGTCTAAAAATTATAAATAAAATACCATTATGTTGGAAATATTTTTATATTTCTAATTAATATTTATAGTAGAATTTATCTTATGTATAACCTCATATTAAAAATGATTTACTTATTAAACTTTGATTTTAACTACTTTAACCCTTCTTTAAGTAAATTGATAATAAATATGCTAATCTAATCCAACTGGGCCTAAATGGGCATATTTTATTCCTAAGGTTATTTGTGGTCTAATTAAACTTATACAATAGAATTAGGACATGTGTTAGGGTAATAATAATATCGTTTTTACCCTTAATTACCCTATTTATTTTTAACCATGGTAAAAAAAAGTAAAAAGTTACTATTCACCAAAATTATTTTCATCTCATTGAACCAAATTTTAGTCCTTTATGTTAACCATGTCTCTTGGATTTTTGAAATTCCACCCACAGAAGTGGTAAAATTAAGTTTTATGGAAAATTCAGTTTTTTTAACTACCACTTAGTGGTTTCACTATTCATCAAAAATTGAAAGTTTCCATAAAAATACCAAAAATTAGGCCTGAGATATATTTGATATTATGAATTCAAAAATGATGTCTATTTTACCAAATTCAAAACATATCAGTTACATTAACTAATTTAAAAATTATTTCCCGTCGTCAAAACAAATATCTTGTTTTTAAGAGATAATAACTATCAAAAGATTGACACTTGTTTATGTCTGGTTTAAATGTGAAATTACATCCAATGACCAAATTTGTATTAAATTGTAAAAATATATTCTAAATATACTTTAAAACCACTCAAATTAATAATTTATCACTATTTATTTCGATTAAAAAAGTTGTTTTTAATTACAATTTAGTAATTTTCACTATTCATCAGAATATGAATGTTATCCGAAAAGTTCCAAAATTTCACCCTAAGATAATTTCGATATTCCAAATCCATAAATGGAGTCCATTTTGAACGATAAAATTGATAAAATATCAAAAAGTGGGTATTACTATTCATAACGGCTAGTTCATAATAATATTATAATAATATATCGTTTAGTGAAACTCGGTATTGCTTACTACACACGCTATCGTGGAAGGTCGTGATTGAGTGTAATGCAAGACAATTCAGGGATTCGTGTAATTCAATCTCATATTGGTGAAGCGTACAACACAAATAATCAATAAAATTAAAAAGAATATTTTTCATAAAATCTCGGGGTGTTACATTCTACCCCCCTTAAAATGAATTTCTCCCTCGAAATTCATCAGGGTTATAAATGGTTTACTACTCGAAAGATTCATTAATAGAAACCCACATCGTAAAAAGGAATACCAAAACTTGGCTTTAAAAAACTAAAGTATGAAATGTAACGGTTACCCAAATTAACTCAACACTGGGTTTGCACGTAAGAGAACATAGGTGAAAATATGGATATGAAAGAAAAATAAAACCCTCAAGTTCTGATGTAGAGTGGTAGAGAACATGGATATGAAAAATCCATCAATCACAAAGCCATAAATTTGTGATGAACTAAGGTACCATTTGATTCATCGGATATAAGAGCCCTAGGACAATATATTTGGTTTTCAATATCATTTCCCTAAAGTTGAAAATTTTGAATTAGAAGAAATACTTGCTTGATTTTGGTACAATATCATAGTTGTTCATGCTTTGAACAATTTCCACTTCATCTCTTAATGAAATGATGTTGAATTTGTTATTCATGAAGTGTTAACAGATCATGTGACAGAATGATGGGTCGTTCCATCTGTTTCAAACAAAAGGTTAGAAAAAGTTATCAAATATACATAAGTCCATCTATGGTGATATTAATCATATATGGTTCCTAAAATGGACTTATACTTCATATATCATACTTATTAATATAATAAAACTAGTGTCTACTAAACAGGGACTTCCTGTAGGCCAGTGGTAGGCAATAAAGGCCAGTCGCACTTTGGTTGTGTGTTCGATTCCCACAGCCTTGTCCGACGCGATGGGCTATCGCCTGTCCTGCAGGTTGTCCTTTTTCTAAAAGTACATTACTATAACATCCCATCAATAATATAGAAAAAATCATCTATCCTTAAACAATACTAACTTATTTCCAACATAATCCATTCCTGTAGAGACCCGAATCCTGACGTACATGAACATTACATTACTTTTGCGGAATACTTAATACATAACAAAAATACACACACAAGGATCGTAATAGTTTAGTGTCTTTGGAAACTCGGAACGTAATCTTCTAATCCTGGTGAAAGATCTTCAAAATCTCCCATAAAGATCTTCCTTTTTTTTAACTAAAACCTTTCTTTATATCCTGGGGAAAATAAAACATAAAAGGGTGAGCTCAAATGCTCAGTAAGGGTAAACAAAAGAAATATCAATCACATAATTTTCATAAGAACATAACATTTTTGGAAATCTTAACCTGCAAAAGAGAGCATAATTTCATAACATGGGATAAATCATAGTAGTGAAAATGAAACCATAACTTAAAACATTAATCATTGTGGCATACACACATAATCATAGAGAATCATTTCTTGTTAGTCAAGACTCATTGCCAAGACTATCTTAGTGGACAAAGTCCCTTTCTGAATCGAGTAATCCTCGTTTCAGTCCTGTTTCACTGAACCGGTATGACCTACCATTCCAGCCATGTCTATCTCATGAGATATGAAATCTTTACCCAATGCATTGGAGGGAGATATAGGTCCCACCCATCTCTTAATGATACCATTCTTATGTGTGCCACAAAATCATAAATCATACATCATTTCATAACCCATGTAATAAAATGGGATTCTTAAACAACATGACATCATAAAACAATTCATATAAGATAAAGGAATTCATAAACATAATTCCATCACAACATAGTCAAATCAATGTAAAAATATGGATAGAAACAGAACCCTTTATTATCTTAGATGGAAAATACTTTTGATAAAACACTTGAAATGAATTCTTGAGGAAAATATCCTTTCTTCTTTAAAATCAATTTTTTTCACAAAACATCATGCAATTTTAAAAGAAAGATATTTTATTGAAAATAGTCATGAAATATTTTAGAGGAAGCTTCATGAAAATAAGGCTTTATAAAACAGTATAAATCCGTTCGTGCCGTATAAGTTAAAAAAAACATTCTTCGTACTTTTGTCAGAAAAGTCAAAAAAAAGTACCTCGTACGAAAAACGACAAAAGATTCCTTTCATATCCTTTACTAAAAATTCACCGAAGGGTAAAATTGGATTTAAACAATTGTAGGTGGATGGAAATAATATTACATATTTAGGGAACATGGATGTGGATGATAAAATACACCCCAGTAAATACTTACGAATAAACAATCTCGGATAAAAATGAGATTGTGATATTTCCCTTACCTTAGGTCCGACTTGCTTTGTAAGTGTCCGAACCTCCTGTATAATGATTTAAATCATGTTATTGACTTATTACAGAATCATATTCATTGTTATGATATCATATATGGTTCACTTATGGCATTATATTACCCGTTCTTTTGTAAATTCCATGTTAAAGAAGCGTTTTGGGTAAAATCGTTTCATTTATCGTAGGTGTTTTGACTTGTTGTTCTTGACATCATTATTACTTATATCATGATTTACTTACTTCCTGAATATAAAATATGATTTATATATCATATATATTCAGTATATATATATATATAATAGGTAGATAAATAAAATGAAAAACACCGTTCATGGAGACGGTAGTCCGTACGTACGCATGAACGCTGTTTTCCTTTCCTTATTGTCTTGAAATGGAAGTAAGTAGATGACATACATATGTATATATATACATAAATCCAGTAGCTTTATTATGTCATATATTTCATTATTATTTCTTATATATACATTATAATCATTCTTAAATGGTTAACATGGAGAATGAATCTCATCGCGTCGTGGAGACGGTATTCCGTACGTACGCACGAGCGATGATATCATTTCTATAAATATTGAATTGGAGTGGAGTGGATTATATAATATATCAGAATCAATATGATGTTGTAATAACTATGTATAGTTATTCTTTACACCATTATACCCATCCATGTAAGGTGGTGGTGGAAAATAGATTACACCACGGCGTGAAGACGGTATTCCGTACGTACACACGCGCGGTGATTTCTTTTTCCGTAGGATGGATAGATGGTGAAATAGGGTTGTTTCATACTTATAATAACATATCAGTATATGAGTGATACTGATGTTATTACTTCATAATGAAACAACCTAAGAAGAAGAAGTGGAAGAAGAAATAAATATGAAAGAATTGGTAACGGTAATTACCTCTTCTTTGAAGCGCCTTTTGGAGACCTCCTCTTAGGGAACTAAAATTGGTCTTTGAGTAAGACCAGAACCTCTAGGATGTTGCTAGGGAAGTGGAGAAGAGATTTTGGCAGGGGTTGGCCGAGCTTGAGTGCTCAAATTGGTGTGAGGAGGAGGGGGAGGAGGTGTCCTTTTATAGGGGGGGAGAGGGGCACCTTAGGAATATCTCAAAATATTATTTTATATTAAAGTCAAAATCGGTTTATAATGGCTCCAAAGGGTCTTATTTCGAAGATAAGGTGGGGATGGGTAGAAATCCTATCAACCAATAGAATTTAGACAAGTTTAGGATATTATTTTAACCTTATCAATTAAATTTAACTCTAAGTTAAATAATTTAACTTTTACCATGTCTTTTTGTTTTCTTTCACTATATGGTTAATAAACTTACTATAACATGCCAAACGAACCCCAAATTTATTATTATTAATATATATATCCTTATCTAAGTAATTTGGCCGAACCTTAGATTTTTAGGAATACAATAACAATTAATAATATAATATTTTATTTAAAAACTATTTTGTTTCAATTTTGACACTATTTGATATATGATTTTTGTGAAAGTCATAACAGAATTAAATGTTCGAACCAAGTTGATTAAATCAACATTAATATATCATAGTAACCTAGAAAATTAGTGGAATTCATAAAAAATCTCAAATTACATTTATTTTGGTGTTTATAACATCAATTATGTCAATATTTCATTAATAAGATAATTACTGCATCATCGTTGTGTCATAACTAAATTAAATTATTTTATGTCTAAAAATTACAAATAAAATACCATCATGTAGGAAATCTTTTTAGATTTCTAATGAATATTTACAATCGAATTTATCTTATGTATAACCCCATATTAAAAATGATTTACTTATTAAACTTTGATTTTAACTATTTTAACCTTTCTTTAAATAAATTAATAATAAATGTCCTAATCTAATCCAAGTGGGCCTAAATGGTCATATTTTATTCCTAAGTTTGTTTTTGGTCGAATTACACTTGTCCAATAGAATTAGGACATGTGTTAGGGTAATAGTAATATCATATTTACCCTTAGTTACCCTATTTACTATTAACCGCGGTAAAAAAGTAAAAAGTTACTATTCACCAAAAAATTATTTTCATCTCATTGAACCACATTTTAGTCCTTGATATTAACCGTGTCTCTCGGATTTTCGAAATTCCATTCACAGAAGCGGTAAAATTAAGTTTTATGCAAAATTCAGTTTTTAACCTACCACTTAGTAGTTTCACTATTCATCAAAAATTGATGTTTTTCAGAACAATGCCAAAATTTCATCCCAAGCTATATTTCATATTCCGAATTTAAAAATGAAGTCTATTTTACCAAATTCATAACATAAAAGTTGCATTAATTAATTTTATAATTAAATCCCGCTGTTAAAACAAATAGCGTGTTTTTAAGAAACAATATCTATCAAAAGATTGACATTTGTTTATGTCTAGTTTAAATGTGAAATTACATACAAGGACCAACATTGTATTAAATTGTTAAAATATATTCTAAATATACTTTAAAACCACTCAAATTAATGATTTATCACTATTAATTATTTCGATTAAAAAAGTTGTTTTTAATTATAATTTAGTAATTTTCACTATTCATCAGAATATGAAAGTTATCCGAAATGTACCAAAATTTCACCTTAGGCTAAATTCGATACTCTGAATCCAAAAATGAAGTTCATTTTGAAAAATAAGATTTACAGAATTTTAAAAAGTTGTTATTACTATTCATACCGGCTAGTTTTAATAATATTTTAATAGCATATCGTTGTTTAGTGAAACTCGGTATTGCGTATTACACACGCTATCGAGGAAGGTCGCGATTGCGTGTAATGCAAGGCAAGTCAAGGATGCGTGTTGTGCAAGCTCCTTTTGGTGTAGCGTACAACACAAGACTTTAATAAAATTAAAAAGAATATTTTTTTATAAAATCTTGGGCTGTTACATTCTACCCCCCTTAAAATGAATTTCGCCCTCGAAATTCGTCGGGGTTATAAATGGTTTACTATTCGAAAGTTTCTTTAATAGAAACCCACATCGTAAAAGGGAATACCAAAACTTGGCTTTAAAAACTAAAGTATGAAATGTAACGATTACCCAAATAAACTAATCACTGGGTTTCCACATAGGTGAAAATATGGATATGGAAGAGAAATCTAACCATCATGTTCTGATGGAGAGTGGTAGAGAACATGGCTATGGAAAATCTAGTAATCACAAATCCATAAATTTGTGACGATCTAAGGTACCATCTGATTCATCAGGTATAAGATCACTAGGACAACATTTTTGGTTTTCAAGATCATTTCCCTAAAGTTGAAAATTTGAATTAGAATAAATACTTACTTTATTTTGATACAATATCACTGTTGTTCGTGCCTTGAACAATTTCCACTTCATCTCTTAAATAAATGAAGTTGAATTTGTTATTCATGAAGTGTTAGCAGATCATGTGATAGAATGACGGGTCATTCCATCTGTCTCAAACAAAAGGTAAGCAAAAGTTATTAAATATACATAAGTCATTCTATAGTGAGTTTAATCATATATAGTTCCTAAAATGGACTTATACTTCATATATCATACTGCTTAATATAATAAAACTAGTTTCTACTAAACAGGGACTTCTTGTAGGCCAGTGGTAGGCGATAAAGGCCAGTCGCACTTTGGTTGTGGGTTCGATTCCTACAGCCTTGTCCGAAGCGATGGGCTGTCGCCCGTCCTGCAGGTTGTCCCTTTTTCTAAAACTACGTTACTATAACATCCCTTCAATAATATCGAAAATCTTCTATCCTTAAACAATACTAACTTATGTCCAACATAATCCAGTCTAATCTTTAGGCTTATAATACTGCAGTCCACTCTCATAATATAGTGACAACGATTACCAGAGATTTAATACTGTCGTTGATCCCCACATATCATAAGATATGTCTTGTTGGTCACATTCCAAACATTCAAAGTCCTTAATCGTGTATTCTCTTGAATACCTTAGTGAAAACATGAGTGCAGTTAAAAGTTAACACTTTCCACATACCAAAATCCTCAAAATTCTATATACTCAAACCATGATATCACTTAGTCCTTATATCAATCATGAGCTCATGAATACTATCAAACATTTAATTTTCTCCGTATCCCTTCATTATGCGCATATCATCTACATTCCAAAAATATCTGAATAACCTTTCATGGATACTGGTAACATTAATCATACACTTTCAAAACACAAGGAAAGACAACAGTGTAACAATCCATAGATGTCTCTTTATTCCAAAATTACACATGATAAATATGTAATCATTCCACTACATTCTCAAACCATTGACCGAGCTTCAAAAATTCTTTCATCTCACATATCATTTGTAGTCTCTTCTTCATCATCCACATAAATACTACCCATATGACCATACTGATTCTCTTCATGAGTCTTTCCCTTAGGGCATTTGTTTTCATAATGCCCATACATTCCACATTTAAAACACTTAACCATTTTTGATGTCGTAGCAATACCATTATCCTCATCCATGGTGTTAACCGACCCTTTTCCTTTGCACTTACTTGCTTTGTGTCCTTATTTTCCACACCCAAAGCATCTTCCAGTTCCCTTGAAACATTCTCCTTGATGACTCTTCCCACATGATTTACATAGGGGAAATTGAACTTTCTTTCCTCTATGATCATCATGAAACTCCATCTTTCTCTTATTAGCCGAGTCAGGAAACTTACCAAATTTTACTTTATTGATCTTGTTGTGAGATTGCTGATTCGGCATAATAATGATGTTTGGACATCCAAATCCCATTTCATTTGGTTGCTCATGAAGAATACCATTCCATTGTCCATCATATCCTCCATTATTGTGAATCATCTTGTTTCCAGCCATTTTCTAAAACCCAAACAGAATAGTGTTAGATGCAAAAATCGTAATAAAGGGGGAGTAACTTAAATATCTATCATCTTTGGTTTAATCTAATATCGTTACCATAGTTCTAGAACTATATCCTATACGTATACTTATCCTTAGGGGCATCCCTAGACATACCTTAGAAATATCTCTAGGGATCTCACTAACGTTTTCGCATCCTAGTTTCCAAAGGTTGACTAAACCTTTCCTCTGATACCAACTGTAGAGACCCGAATCCTGACGTACATGAACATTACATTACTTTTGCGGAATACTTAATACATAACAAAAATACACACACAAGGATCGTAATAGTTTAGTGTCTTTGGAAACTCGGAACGTAATCTTCTAATCCTGGTGAAAGATCTTCAAAATCTCCCATAAAGATCTTCCTTTTTTTTTAACTAAAACCTTTCTTTATATCCTGGGGAAAATAAAACATAAAAGGGTGAGCTCAAATGCTCAGTAAGGGTAAACAAAAGAAATATCAATCACATAATTTTCATAAGAACATAACATTTTTGGAAATCTTAACCTGCAAAAGAGAGCATAATTTCATAACATGGGATAAATCATAGTAGTGAAAATGAAACCATAACTTAAAACATTAATCATTGTGGCATACACACCTAATCATAGAGAATCATTTCTTGTTAGTCAAGACTCATTGCCAAGACTATCTTAGTGGACAAAGTCCCTTTCTGAATCGAGTAATCCTCGTTTCAGTCCTGTTTCACTGAACCGGTATGACCTACCATTCCAGCCATGTCTATCTCATGAGATATGAAATCTTTACCCAATGCATTGGAGGGAGATATAGGTCCCACCCATCTCTTAATGATAACATTCTTATGTGTGCCACAAAATCATAAATCATACATCATTTCATAACCCATGTAATAAAATGGGGTTCTTAAACAACATGACATCATAAAACAATTCATATAAGATAAAGGAATTCATAAACATAATTCCATCACAACATAGTCAAATCAATGTAAAAATATGGATATAAACAGAACCCTTTATTATCTTAGATGGAAAATACTTTTGATAAAACACTTGAAATGAATTCTTGAGGAAAATATCCTTTCTTCTTTAAAATCAATTTCTTTTCACAAAACATCATGCAATTTTAAAAGAAAGATATTTTATTGAAAATAGTCATGAAATATTTTAGAGGAAGCTTCATGAAAATAAGTCTTTATAAAACAGTATAAATCCGTTCGTGCCGTATAAGTTAAAAAAAAACATTCTTCGTACTTTTGTCGGAAAAGTCAAAAAAAAGTACCTCGTACGAAAAACGACAAAAGATTCCTTTCATATCGTTTACTAAAAATTAACCGAAGGGTAAAATTGGATTTAAACAATTGTAGGTGGATGGAAATAATATTACATATTGAGGGAACATGGATTTGGATGATAAAATACACCCCAGTAAATACTTACGAATAAACAATCTCGGATAAAAATGAGATTGTGATATTTCCCTTACCTTAGGTCCGACTTGCTTTGTAAGTGTCCGAACCTCCTGTATAATGATTTAAATCATGTTATTGACTTATTACAGAATCATATTCATTGTTATTATATCATATATGGTTCACTTATGACATTATATTACCCGTTCTTTTGTAAATTCCATGTTAAAGAAGCGTTTTGGGTAAAATCGTTTCATTTATCGTAGGTGTTTTGACTTGTTGTTCTTGACATCATTATTACTTATATCATGATTTACTTACTTCCAGAATATAAAATATGATTTATATATCATATATATTCAGTATATATATATATATATAATAGGTAGATAAATAAAATGAAAAACACCGTTCATGGAGACGGTAGTCCGTACGTACGCATGAACGCTGTTTTCCTTTCCTTATTGTCTTGAAATGGAAGTAAGTAGATGACATACATATGTATATATATACATAAATCCAGTAGCTTTATTATGTCATATATTTCATTATTATTTCTTATATATACATTATAATCATTCTTAAATGGTTAACATGGAGAATGAATCTCATCGCGTCGTGGAGACGGTATTCCGTACGTACGCACGAGCGATGATATCATTTCTATAAATATTGAATTGAATTGGAGTGGATTATATAATATATCAGAATCAATATGATGTTGTAATAACTATGTATAGTTATTCTTTACACCATTATACCCATCCATGTAAGGTGGTGGTGGAAAATAGATTACACCACGGCGTGGAGACGGTATTCCGTACGTACACACGCGCGGTGATTTCTTTTTCCGTAGGATGGATAGATGGTGAAATAGGGTTGTTTCATACTTATAATAACATATCAGTATATGAGTGATACTGATGTTATTACTTCATAATGAAACAACCTAAGAAGAAGAAGTGGAAGAAGAAATAAATATGAAAGAATTGGTAACGGTAATTACCTCTTCTTTGAAGCGCCTTTTGGAGACCTCCTCTTAGGGAACTAAAATTGGTCTTTGAGTAAGACCAGAACCTCTAGGATGTTGCTAGGGAAGTGGAGAAGAGATTTTGGCAGGGGTTGGCCGAGCTTGAGTGCTCAAATTGGTGTGAGGAGGAGGGGGAGGAGGTGTCCTTTTATAGGGGAGGAGAGGGGCACCTTAGGAATATCTCAAAATATTATTTTATATTAAAGTCAAAATCGGTTTATAATGGCTCCAAAGGGTCTTATTTCGAAGATAAGGTGGGGATGGGTCGAAATCCTATCAACCAATAGAATTTAGACAAGTTTAGGATATTATTTTAACCTTATCAATTAAATTTAACTCTAAGTTAAATAATTTAACTTTTACCATGTCTTTTTGTTTTCTTTCACTATATGGTTAATAAACTTACTATAACTTGCCAAACGAACCCCAAATTTATTATTATTAATATATATATCCTTATCTAAGTCATTTGGCCGAACCTTAGATTTTTAGGAATAAAATAACAATTAATAATATAATATTTTATTTAAAAACTATTTTGTTTCAATTTTGACACTATTTGATATATGATTTTTGTGAAAGTCATAACAGAATTAAATGTTCGAACCAAGTTGATTAAATCAACATTAATATATCATAGTAACCTAGAAAATTAGTGGAATTCATAAAAAATCTCAAATTACATTTATTTTGGTGTTTATAACATCAATTATGTCAATATTTCATTAATAAGATAATTACTGCATCATCGTTGTGTCATAACTAAATTAAATTATTTTATGTCTAAAAATTACAAATAAAATACCATCATATAGGAAATCTTTTTAGATTTCTAATGAATATTTACAATCGAATTTATCTTATGTATAACCCCATATTAAAAATGATTTACTTATTAAACTTTGATTTTAACTATTTTAACCTTTCTTTAAATAAATTAATAATAAATGTCCTAATCTAATCCAAGTGGGCCTAAATGGTCATATGTTATTCCTAAGTTTGTTTTTGGTCGAATTACACTTGTCCAATAGAATTAGGACATGTGTTAGGGTAATAGTAATATCATATTTACCCTTAGTTACCCTATTTACTATTAACCGCGGTAAAAAAGTAAAAAGTTACTATTCACCAAAAAATTATTTTCATCTCATTGAACCACATTTTAGTCCTTGATATTAACCGGGTCTCTCGGATTTTCGAAATTCCATTCACAGAAGCGGTAAAATTAAGTTTTATGCAAAATTCAGTTTTTAACCTACCACTTAGTAGTTTCACTATTCATCAAAAATTGATGTTTTTCAGAACAATGCCAAAATTTCATCCCAAGCTATATTTCATATTCCGAATTTAAAAATGAAGTCTATTTTACCAAATTCATAACATAAAAGTTGCATTAATTAATTTTATAATTAAATCCCGCTGTTAAAACAAATAGCGTGTTTTTAAGAAACAATATCTATCAAAAGATTGACACTTGTTTATGTCTAGTTTAAATGTGAAATTACATACAAGGACCAACATTGTATTAAATTGTTAAAATATATTCTAAATATACTTTAAAACCACTCAAATTAATGATTTATCACTATTAATTATTTCGATTAAAAAAGTTGTTTTTAATTATAATTTAGTAATTTTCACTATTCATCAGAATATGAAAGTTATCCGAAATGTACCAAAATTTCACCTTAGGCTAAATTCGATACTCTGAATCCAAAAATGAAGTTCATTTTGAAAAATAAGATTTACAGAATTTTAAAAAGTTGTTATTACTATTCATACCGGCTAGTTTTAATAATATTTTAATAGCATATCGTTGTTTAGTGAAACTCGGTATTGCGTATTACACACGCTATCGAGGAAGGTCGCGATTGCGTGTAATGCAAGGCAAGTCAAGGATGCGTGTTGTGCAAGCTCCTTTTGGTGTAGCGTACAACACAAGACTTTAATAAAATTAAAAAGAATATTTTTTTATAAAATCTTGGGCTGTTACAATTCCAATCTTTAGGCTTATCCATAATACTGCAGTCCACTCTTATAGTGAAAACGATTACGAGAAATTTAATACCATCATTGATCACCATATATCATAAGATATGTCTTGTTGGTCAGATTCCAAACATTCGAAGGCCTTAATCATGTATTCTCTTGAAAAATGAATACCCATTGAACCTTAGTGAAAACACGAATGTAGTTAAAAGTTAACACTTTCCACATACCAAAACCCCAAACCATGATATAACTATTTCCTTATATCCGTCATGAGCTCATGAATACAGTCAAACTTTTAATTTTATCCTTATCCCTTCATTATGCGCATATCATCTGTTTTCCAAAAATATCTCAATCACATTTCATGGTTACCGGTACCATAAAATTATTGAAAACCACACTAGACCAATACATAAATATTCCAATACTCCACGATACTATATACAGCATTATTTTGGAATCCCATTACATATACACTTAATCATTCAACCACATCGTTGTCATATTCAACATCGCTAATAGTGATCGCATGTGACTCCCCTTTGTCCTTTGCCTTAAGTGGTTGCTCAAGTAGATTATCACTAACCCTTGGATTAGGGCATTTATTAGCATAATGCCCCATTTCCTTGCACTTGAAGCATTGAAGTGTTGGTGGTGCGTTCTCTACAGTCTTTTCTTTATTCACATCATTAGACACCCTTTTTCCATTACTTAGACACTCAGCTGCTCGATGAACTTCTTTTCCACACTTAAAACATTTTCTAGTCCCTTTAAGACAATCTCCTCCATGATTCTTTCCACACTTTGAGCATAAGGAAACATTCATCTTCTTTTCACCATTATTTTGAGATTTCTCCTTAAACTCCATCTTTCGTTTCATGTCAAAACTATGAGATGGATAAGTAACAATAACTTCCATTTCTACCTTGATAGCACAATGGAAAATTTCTTCATAGCTACTCAAGTCTCTTATAGCTAATTCCCTTTGAAGATTTGGTTTTAAGCCACTGAAGAATCGATCAACTTTACTTTCAGGTTGGATGATAAATCCAGATGCATACCTTGAAAGCCTTGTAAAATTCGCTTCGTATACACCAACAAATTCATAATCCTTTTGCTTTAGTTCAATAAACTCCTTCTCTATCCTTGTTCGAAGAATACGAGGTAAGTACATATTGAAAAATAAGTTCTTTAACTCGCCCCATTCAATGGACTCAATTTCATCTCTTGGACTCGTATTATTGATAAGATTCCACCATTGATCAGCTTCACCTTATAAACGATATACTACTAAGATAAATTTATCATGTTCAGAACATTGAAGAACTGAAAATATCTTTTCAGGAGTACTGATCTATTGTTCAGCAACAAGTGGATCAGAAGACCCACTGAAAGAAGGTGGACGTTGCCTCATGAAGGACTCAATAGAATATTGTTCCCTTCACTGCTCATTTAGAGGTCCGTAATGACTCATAGCTTCTGTAAGTATTGAAATAAGATTTTTCACTCCATATCCCATAACATTTGTTTGTTCAGGAGGATAATCATTGCGTTGTACATTTCATTGATCAACACGGTTCCTTCGGGTTCCATCCATCGTCTAAAACCCAAAAAGTATAGTGTGAGAGGAAAAAATAATCCTAGGGAAAACAACATAGTAAAGGGGGAGTACCTTCAATATCTAATATCTTAGGTTAAATTCTAAGATCATTACTGTAGTTCTAGGACTATATACTATACATATACTTATCCTTAGGGACATCCCTAGACATACCTTATAAATATCTCTTGGGATCTCACTAACATTTTCGCATCCTAGTTTCGAAAGGTTTACTAATCCTTTCCTCTGATACCAACTGTAGAAACCCGAATCTTGACGTACATGAACATTACATTAATTTTGTGGAATACTTAATACATAACAAAAACAGACACACAAGGGCCGTAATAGTTTAGTGTCTTTGGAAACATGGAACGTAATCTTATAATCGGGGTGAAAGATCTTCAACATTTCCTATAAAGATCTTCCACTTTTTGTTTCCTTACCTACAACATTTCATTTGATCCTAGGGGAAAATAAAACATAAAAAGGGTGATCTAGAATGCTCAGTAAGGGTAAGCATGGATAAAATAAAACATACCATATGCATTTGAAATTAAAAACATGAACATAATGTTTAAACATCAAAATCTTTTGCAACGACATAAAACATGGAAGTACATAAGGAATAGATCATAATGGAACATAAAGCATGATAAAATAGCATGGGAATAAAACATGTAACTGTGGCATCCATTAAGCACATGTAATGATTTCCATAGTTTCCAAGGCATTCCTGCCAAGACCATCTTAGTGGACAAAGTCCCATTCTAAATCGAGTTTACTTATCGTTTCAGTCCTGTAACACTCAACCACATTAACTTACCATTCCAGCCATGTCTATCTCATGAGATATAAAATATTTACCCAATTCGGTGGAGGGAGATATAGGTCCCACCCATCTCATAATGAAATCATTCTTACTTGTGCCACAAAATAAACACATATCATTAATAATAACCCAATAAATAAAATGGGTTTCATAGAAATCATCCCATCATTACATAATCCATATAAAAGAAATGGATATCATTTCATAATAAGGAAAGTGAAACCATGTAAATCATAGATACATTATACTTGAAACATTTACATATGAAAATAATGTCATCTTAGATAGAAAATGGTTTTGATAAAACAATTGAAATGAATTCTTGTGGAAAATATCCTTTTTTCTTCAAAATCATTTTCTTTTCACAAAATTTCATGAAATTATAAAAGAAAAGGATTTTTTTGAAAATTGTGATGATATATTTTGGAGTAATCTTCATTAAAATAAGGATTTATAAAACTGTAAAAATCTGTTCGTGCCATATAAGTTAAAAAAACATTCTTCTCGTACTTTTGCCGGAAAAGTGAAAAAAGTACCTCGTAACCTAAACAAAAGAAATATTCCTTACATACCATGTAGTAAAAATCAAAAATGGGTAAAAATGAATTTAAACATAGATGAAAACATTTTTATAAAACATGCACATGGATGATAAATACAACCCCAGTAAATACTAACGAATAAGCAATCTCAGATAGAAAACAATTGAGATTGCAACATTATCCAATACCTTAGGTCTGATATGCTTCATATGTATCTGAACCTCCTTTATAATGACTTAAATAATGTCATTGACTTATTACAGAATCATATTCATTGTTATGATATCATATATGGTTCACTTATTACTTTATATTACCTGTTCTTCTGTAAATTCAATGTTAAAGAGCGTTCTGGGTAAAATTGTTTCATTTGTCGTCCGTGTTTTGACTTGTAATTATTCATATGATTACTTAGATCATGATTACTTAATTCCAGAATATAAAAAATCATTTATATATAATATATATTTAGAATATACATATAATAGATCGATAAATGGAAAGAAATACACCGTTCATGGAGATGGTAGGCCGTACATATGCATGAACGTTGTTTTCATTTCCTTATTGTATTGAATGGAATTAAGAAGATGACATAAATATATATATACATAAATCATGTATCATTATTATGTCATATATTTCATGATTACTTATTATATATACTTTATAATCATTCTTGAATGGTTAATCATGGAAAATGAATCTCATCGCATTCGTGGAGATGGTAGTCCATACGTACGCACGAGCGATGATATCATTCCCATGATCATGGAATTGTATTGGAGTGTATTTATACTATTTAAGAATCAATATCATTTTAAAATAATCATATATATTAATTATTTACACCATTATACCCATCCATGCAAGGTGGTGGTGGAAAATAGATTACACCACGACGTGGAGACGGTATTCCGTAAGTACGCACACGCAGTGATTTCATTTTCCGTAGGATGGATAGATGGTGAAATATGGTCGTTTCATAAATATAATAACATATCAGTATATTATTGATACTGATGTTATTAGTTCATAATTAAGCAAATAAAGAAGTAGAAGTGGAAGAAGAAATAAAGATGAAAGAATCGGTAACAGACATTACCTCTTCTTTGAAGCACTTCATTGAGACCTCCTTTTAGGGCACTAAAATTGGTCTTTGAAGAAGAACAAGACCTCTAGGATGTATCTAGGGAAGTGGAGAGAAGAAATTGGCAGGCGTTGTCTGAGAGTAAAGGCTCAAAGTGTTGTGAGGAAGAGGGGGAGGAGGTTCCCTTTTATAAGGGAGGAGAGGGGCTCCTTTGGAAAAACAAAAAATATTATTTTATTATAAAGACCAATTCAGTTTTAAATAGCTATAAATTTATTTATTTAAGAGATAAGGTGGGGATGGGTCTAAATACACTCATCAAATAGAATTTATACAAGTTTAGGTTCCAATTTTAACCTTATTATTTAGATTTAACATTAAGTTAAATATTTTTACTTTTACCGTGTCTTCTTGGGTTCTTACACTATAAGGTTAATAAACTTACTATAACAAGCCAAACGATCCCCAAGTTGTTTATTATTAATCTATATAACCTTATCTATGTCATTTGGTCGAACCTTATATTTTTAGGAATATAATAACAATTAATAATATAATATTTGTTTTAAAAACTATTTTATGTCAATTTTGACACTATTTGGTAATTGATTTTTGTGAAAATCATAACAGAATTATTAGTTAGAAGAAAGTTAATTAAATCAATAATAACATGTCATATTAACCTATAAAATTAGTGTAATTCATAAAAAGTCTAAAATTACATTTATTTGGGTATTTATAAAATCAATTATGTCAATATTTCATTAATAAGATAATTATTGCATCATCGTTGTGTCATAAATAAATTAAATTATTTAATGTCTAAAAATTATAAATAAAATTCCATTATGTTTTAAATCTTTTTATCTTTCTAATGAATATTTATATTCGAATTTATCTTATGTATATCGCCATATTAAAAATTATTTACTTATTAAACTTCGATTTTAACTATTTTAACCCTTCTTTACGTAAATTGATAATAAATGTCCTAATCTAATCCAAGTGGGCCTAAATGGTCATATTTTATTCCTAAGGTTGTTTTTGGTCTAATTAAACTTATCCAATAGAATTAGGACATGTGTTAGGTTAATAATAATATCGTTTTTACCCTTAATTACCCTATTTATTTTTAACCATGGTAAAAAAAAGTAAAAAGTTACTATTCACCAAAAATTATTTTCATCTCATTGAACCACATTTTAGTCCTTGATATTAACCGTGTCTCTCGGATTTTTGAAATTCCACTCACAGAAGCGGTAAAATTAAGTTTTATGAAAAATTCAGTTTTTTTGACTACCACTTAGTGGTTTCACTATTCATCAAAAAATGAAAGTTTCTAGAAAAATACCAAAAATTAGGCCTGAACTATATTTGATATTATGAATTCAAAAATGATGTCTATTTTACCAAATTCAAAAAATATCAGTTACATTAACTAATTTAAAAATTAATTCCCATCGTCAAAACAAATAGCGTGTTTTTAAGAGATAATAACTATCAAAAGATTGACACTTGTTTATGTCTGGTTTAAATGTGAAATTACATCCAATGACCAACATTGTATTAAATTGTAAAAATTTATTCTAAATATAATTTAAAACCACTCAAACTAATAATTTATCACTATTAATTATTTCGATTAAAAAAGTTGTTTTTAATAAAAAATTAGTAATTTTCACTATTCATCAGAATATGAAAGTTATCCGAAAAGTAAAACAATTTCACCCTAAGATAATTTCGATATTATGAATCCATAAATGGAGTCCATTTTGAAAGATAAAATTTATAAAATTTCAAAAAGTGGGTATTACTATTCATAACGGCTAGTTCATAATAATATTATAATAATATCTCGTTTAGTGAAACTCGGTATTACTTACTACACACGCTATCGTGGAAGGTCGCGATTGCATGTAATGCAAGCCAAGTCAGGGATGCGTGTAGTGCAAGCTCTTTTTTGGTGTAGCGTACAACACAAGACATCAATAAAATTAAAAAGAATATTTTTCATAAAATCTCAGGGTGTTACATCCAATGTGGGAATCATAACGTGTAACAACTAAAAATCTGTAGTATTCTTGTTATGACACCGTCATAGACACCCAAGGGGAGAGTCACACAAACCTAGGTATAATAAACTCTTCATAGACAACATTCTAGGTGTTTATAAAGGTGAACCTGGGTTTGATATTAATAATAGTTCCTGTGGACTAGTCACTTATTCTCTTAAGATGACACAATACAATATACTTTAATAATGCCACCCTCACAGTTTTTTTATTGGGACATCTTACCCATTTTATATGAGAAAAGTAATCATGTAATAGAGGAGATAAAAACCTTATTATCATGTGCATCTTGATATCTCAATTCCCTAATGTTGTACTTTTATAATGTAATATTCATACACAAGTATAAATCCTATCATGTCCAGGTCATATACACCCATGTGGAGTGCCATATAACCATGGGTACAATAGTACAAAAAAGAAACCTAATCTATTTTTGAAATATTTAATTCCAAAATAAATTTCACTTCATCAAATTAAAATTTTAAATTTTATAAAATTTTCATTTTATGGAAAATTCAAAATATAAAAAACAAGTTTTATAGAAAATGAGGCCTTTCAAATTTAAGTGTTCATAATATTATTTCATGTAAAACCCCAAGATTATAAAATAGGAACATTATATTTGATAGAATGTATGACACAAAAAAATGTGATTAGAAGATAATATAAAACTCCAATACATTTTGAAATATATTTAAAGTAAATCTCTTCGATAGAATAGGATGCATGCAACGTCATGTTTAAATTAAATGTGATACTCTATTAAAATATTATTATTCAAACATGACCATTATAACCTAAAAGTAATGATGGATTGTTTGAATATAAATAAATAAAATTATTAAAATTATTTCTTTTATAAATGTATAATATAAATTCAAGGGTAATCTATTGATTATAAAAAAATATTAACCACTTGAAATAGAAAGAAAACTTTTCTAAAAAATGTATTTTTCTAACAAGGGGATTAATCAAGCTTTGAACACATAGTTTTATATTATTTTTTTCACGAATTTCAAAAAATATATTTTAAAAAATAACTTTATTTTTAAAATCTAAATGTCAAAATTATCGTTGGGCATAATTTTCCGAATTTTCTGAAAAGATTAATTTTTGGTTGAAAATTGTAAACATTTATTTTTATTGAAAACAACCTTTTAATTTAAATTATTTTAAAAATTAATTATATTTTATTGGTTTTAAAGTAAATATAGTTCTATTATGTTACAACATAAATAATTTACATCATTTCAATCAATTTCATATTGAATTTTCATATTAAGAAATTGCATACTTTTGATAATTTTCACTTCTGAAAATTGCTCTTTCATCTCGTAAGTGGTTTAAATCTAAAATGAATTCTAAAACATAATTGAGATTAATTTATAAAAAGATGTTACATAAATTTAATCCTCAAAATTTATATTATTGAATAATGAAAACTTAATTTTATTCCATAATGAATAGTGATTACTGTAAAAATTAATTATTGTGTTTAAGGTCAAATCGGTTTACTAGGGGGTTAAACTAAGAAGATAAGGGTAAAAATGACCTAAAACCTATGCAAAACCAATTTTAATTCCATATTTAGAACCTATTGTATATAATTTTTGATAATTTCCCATTATTTAGGCTCTTGGCTTGATAAAAATGTGGTTATCTCTTATTTTTCAAAAATTCCATGTGTGTCCTCCCGCTACATATAAAAAGACACCCCAATCCCCTCCAATTAACACTTGAAAAATCCTATTTTTATACCAATACCTATCTAAATACCTTCCTTAATTCCCTTTTCACATCTTAGATGCTTTATTTCTTTTAACAATCCCTTCGAACAATGATTTAGGTATATATATAAAGAGGCTCTCTAAATAAGTGGAAAAATTGTTAAATGTGTGTATTTGTTTTATTTTTTTCCCATATACATAAAACCTTCATAAAATATTATAATATTATAAATTAAATATATCCAATATACTGATATATTATTATGATAATGGAATAAAACATATCCATCTCCACTTTAATCAAATGTGAAACCAAAACTGTCAATCGTGTGTATGGTAGACTACAGAATCACGAACTGATGTAATTAATTTTCCATCACCACATTTAAAGGATGTGTATAATGATTTATTTTACATATTTATTTTATATTTATTAAATATATATACTTATTTATTAATAAATCATATTTATCATCTTAATTTCCATTCTTTTGGTGATATGATAACGTCGATAATGTATACAATGGAGTACTGCCTCACGAAGTGATGTGATTCGTTTTTCTCTTATGCTTTATATGAAAGGTAGTAAGGTTAAATTTAATTATTATATGGGATATTTTTTATATAACTATACTTTTGGAAATACAATATAACATATAAATTATTATCATCTAATCCATTGGAATGAAACAACTCGCTCATGCCAACATGTGGACTATTGTCTCTATGTAGTAATGTGAAAGGTTTTTTATTTTATTTTTACATGGATGATATTAAAGATGAATTTTAATAAAATAATGACCCATAATTTTTATAATAAATTATTTTCATGAAAATGTTTCTATTTTACATTTTTAACAAATACATAATGACTTTTTAATAAAGTGAATATAAAGGGAAATGTGACCCTTTTCTTTGGACTGTTATATAAACATTGGTCAATATGACTACTTGGAATTGTACACTTGATAATAATTTTAACATTATCATTGGAGTTTATAATTAATATTTTGAAAAAGGAAATATGATATTGAAAAAAGCATCAATGGCCTCAACTAGTAGAGCCATGTCATTAGAGGCCCATCTTTCAGAGCAAGGGAGGGAGGTATCATTACTAGGTTTATCTCGGGACCATATCCAAGCTCAGCTTCAACATGTGAGGCTTGGGTGAAATCACATTTGGAAGAAGTTCAAATTAGTGGAGATTACCACTTGGTAGAGATTCGCTGAGCCACCCCTGAATTTATCCCCATCACACACATTACCTTTAGGTCATATGCATGTGTTATAAGGGGATAAGTATCAAGGCCTTAGTTACATAATTTATAATCCACTTTCATAAAAAAACTGTTGTTTCATCCATTTAGTTTCTTGTATTGTTTTTCTTAAAAATATTTTGAATGTGATAAATTGATTTTTCATACAGAAAATGTACTTTTCAGAAAGTTTATTATTAATATAAGATACTAAGGTATTGCAAATAATTTTTATTTTAATTAAATAGTATTATAAAAATACTCGTCTTTAAATATTAATAAATTTTTTCAAGTATCAGAAATTTCACTATGAATTTTCTATCTTCTATTACTTTTAATAAACAATGAATTTCATATTTATAAGTTAAAATTATTATATTTAGATAATTAATATGATAAATAAAATATCATCTTTTTAATAAAAATATTTAAATTATGCTAGGGTGAGTTTTTGAGAATTTTCTAAAATACATTATATTTTCGCGAACAGTAAAAACACAGTTTGAGTTTTTTGGATTGTTTAGTGACATCATAAATAAATCATAATGATGTAATAAGTAATATAATATTCTGGTTGAATCTTTTTGGATTAAATTATCATAATTGATATACCGTGTGTCCAATACCATAGGAAATCCCATGGTTTTTCATTTACCATTACCTGGGTATCTAAGAAATTAATAAACAAATCATCCTATTTATCTATAAATATCCACCCATTTCCACATTATCATTCATTAAAAATTCATAATAAATTAATACCCTATATTTTTACCTCCCAAGGTGTCCTCAAGCCCCCATGGTCTCAATTATCAAGTTTTAGGAGTTACTCTTCATGGTAAGGGAAATCTCAACTTCTCTATTCCTTTCAATCTCCTTTTTTTGTGGTATGTATTAAAAGTATCAAAACAATTTTATTCTATCCATTTTATTACATTAAATTATACAATTAAGATTATTTTATTAATGTTGTATCCTTTTACCCTCCCTTTTTGTCATTTTTAAAACCAGGTTTCATACTATTATACTGCCAATTTTTCATCATAAAATTACTCTCTTTTTCTAAGGAAAATTATCTTCTATTTTTCTTTTTATGAATACCTGAACCTCATTATAATACAAGTTAATTAAACTAGACATCAAAATTATCTATTCTATTCTGGTATTAAAAAAAATGAGACCCAATTTATCTTTATGTTGGCATAAAAAAATAATTATTTATTGAAGAAATTATTAAATATGTCATGATTTTGTTATGAAATCCATTTATTTTATTCTATAAATTTTATTTTTGAAATGTTTTACTATGATATATGTGTCTCAAATTAATTAATACATATGAATGGTGTTCCCTATTAGCACTTCAATGAATTGGGTAATGAATTTAATCTCTAGATATGACATGTTTTATGATACCTGAGTGAATAACCCTGTTGATATTTATGAAAACTTGATGACAAAACATAGTGGTATACTTATGAATTAATCAATTAAATGGTTAATCCACATTTCCAAGTTATTATTCATGTTATTTTTTCCATTGTATACCTCTTTTTTCCTTTTGAACATGCCTTCATTCCTCACGTTCTTAGTGATATTTCTCAAGATCACATGTAAAATGTTTCCCTTTCTTCCTATTACAAGAATTTATGCCCACCCATTTCGTTGATGTATGTCCCTAGGATATGAGATGCAGTAATTTTACTCAGGATTAAACTGGGATGATCCCTACAATTCTATTAGAAGAATGTGTTACGTTTTCATGTTTTATATACCCTTTTTCCATGAAACTAAACATTTAAAGGTCCATTGTTTGTATAATGTAAATAAAATGTTATGTACTAAAAATGTGCAATGCCATAAATAGTATCAAAGGAAGGGTCATCTATTTATTTAAAATAATATTTAAAAACATTAGAAAAAACTTTAGGGAAAACTTTAAATATAAGATAAAATCCTTGTATTTTGGTGAAGAATTATTTATGTGGGTTTCGAGAAAAGAAATCCCTATGTTGATAAGAATATGTCGATGTTGTACTAGAAAAGATGTACCTAGGGGTAACAAATATAACAAGGTGTGTCAGGCCTGAATCGGCATAACATGGTACATGACAAATAGACTTACTATTTACCTTCTTTGACACTCTTGGAGGGATAGTTTTTTGTTAATCACGATCATTTTATGAACCATTATGATGAATTTTTAGAAAATAAATTGTCGTTAAAGAATAAAATATTTAAGAATGATGTTTTAATAAATGAAATTCCTTTATAATTATAATATTATTAGAAGATTTAACCTACTCGCTATGAATTTATTCTTTTAGAAAATAGAGGGAAATTGGAAAAACTGCGTAAATGGTGAGCGGAGTAGGCTAGGAACTAATGACCTAACGATGGAATCTAAAATAGAATAATTAATGAGAATGATGAATCAACTAAATCAAGTTATGTGCAATAACTTGAATCAAGATGAGATATCAAATTCATCTAGAAAGGAAAAACATTCCATTGAGTCCTTTATGTGTCAAAAACCACCTTCTTTAAGTGGATCTACCAACCCATTGATTATAGAATAGTGTAAATGCTCTATAAAAAAGATATTTTCTATACTCCATTTTTTGAAGTTAGAGAAAGTCACCCTAACAATGTACCACTTAGAGGTAGAAGTTAATAAGTGGTGGACACTGGTTAAGAAAATGAATCCAAGAGGGTATATTTATGCAATGGAGTGGGATGAGTTCAGGGGAACCTTTTTAAAAAAATATTTCCCTTGTTAAATGATAATATATTATGTAGAAGGAATTCCTTACGTTGAAAAAAAGGAAAATGGATTTATGCAAAGCTACGATATGGACATTTTAAATATTTCTTGCTACAAATATATTTTTCTTGGTCCCTAATGGAAAGGTTTATAGATTCATTAGTGTTTTGGGACCATATCTATACAAAAATATAGCCAATAAATACTATTAAAACTCTGAGAAGATAGTGTGAAGTTCTATTAAGGATGAACTAGAGTTCTAAGAGACACAATGGTCACATTGATCCAGTGAAAAGAAGAGATAAATGGATCCATTCTTATAGAGTGACATTGATCATAGAATAAGAGTAAAGAAGGTGAAACATTCCACATACAAAAAATGTAGGAAGTAGCATTTTGGGAATTAGTTGATCCGGGGTGGGAAATGTTACAGGTGTGGAAGATATGGTGAAATTTCTTGGAACTTTCTTAGTGTGTTGAATCCTCAACTAATAAATACTATCAAAAAATGGAGGACATTAAATTCCCTACTAAAGTCTAATGATTTAAGTGTAGACAACTTGGGAACTTCACCAATCACTATCCAAATATGAAGATAAAAGAGGGGAATCACCAAAACCCCCAGCTTAGGCCAAGGGAGCAAGGTTGTGGTTTTACTATCATGAAAGATAAATTTGAAGCTCAAAATGATGTGGTGTATGGTACTATAATTCTTCTCTTAGATATATTAAGTAATTTTTTATTCTAATTTTATACAATCCTTTATTTAATCTATGTTTTAAATGAATATTTAATCAATACCTGATCTTCTAGAAGTAGATTTATCAGTCACGACTCAGGGGGGGGGATTTCCAAGATTCAAAATTGTATATAAAATCTTGTATTTACTATGTTGAGCATAATATCATCACCAATTAAGTATTAATTTCCACAATGAAATTAAAAATTATACAATTTATGGAGTGTATCTCAAAGTACACTACTAAGATCAACTAAAAAATAAAGGAAATTTTGGTAGTATTGAATGGATTTTTTTTCAATGGATAGATATCGTGACCAGGTATTTGTTTAGAATCACCACCCATCACCTTATTAATGGAGATTATTGGTGAATAAGTAAATAAAATTATATGAATATAATGTTTCCCCATCATTCTATAATACATTTATCTATTTGATGAGGAGTTACCTGGACCTCCCCTAATAAGAGAGGTAGATTTATCCATTAAAGTCATTCGTGGATCTAATCCCATATCAAATACCCTGTATAGAATAAAAATCATGGAGCTGGAGAATTAATGAAACAACTCCATGATCTTTTGAAGAAGGGGTTTCTCCAACAATGTGTGTCTCCTTGGAAAACACATGTTTTCTTTTTGAATAAGAAGGATGGATCAACGTGTATATGAATTGATTATAAAGAATATAAAGGAATTATAGTTAAGAAAAATTACCCTCTTCTAAGGATTGAGGATTTGTTTGACTAGCATTTGGGGGCTTAATTCTTATCAAATATTGATCTTTGATCAGGTTATTATGAATTGAAGGTGAAGAAAGATGATATTTCAAAAAGTTCCTTCTGATCAATATATGGGCATTGAGAGTTTTTTTTATTCCATTCGGCTTGACTAATGCTCATGATATTTTTATTATTTTGATGAATTGTGTCTTTACGGAATACCTTGATAATTTTTTAGTAATTTTTATTGATGATGTTTTGATATATTATAAATGTTTCGAGGAGTTTTATGATCATTTTAGGGTTATATTTGAAATTCTATGGAAGGAGAGGACATTTGGAACGTTCAAAAAAATGTAATTTTGGTTACAACAAGTTACTTTCTTGGGGAACATTCTAACCAAGGAAGTAATCTTAGTTGACCATGTAAAGACAATGGATGTAGAGGAGTGGTATAATCCTATAACAATAAGTGTGATTTTTAGTTTTCTTTCATTATTAGGATATTATAAGAGCTTTTTGAAAAAGTATTCATGACTTTGTAATACACTAACCATGTTAACTCAAAAAGGGTACAAGTTCATAAAGATTTAGGAGTGTGAAGAAAGTTTTAAAGAGGTAATTAATATATTAGTTATTACACCCATGTAAACTCTACCCTCAATAAAAGAAGGATTCATTATTTTTAGTGATAAATCTCAAAAAGTTATTGATTGAGTCCTCATGAAAAATTACATGGTGGTTGCTTATGAATCTCTAAAGTTTAAGCCTTAAGGGAAGAATTATACTACACATGACCTAAAGCTAGCTGCAGTTGTTTTTGCTCCGAAGATATGGAGGAACTATCTTTATGGGGAGAAATGTGATATATACACAGACCACCAAAGGTTGATGTAAATTTTAACACAAAGGGAATTTTACATGACAAAGAGGATATGGTTGGAACATCTTAATTAATATTAATGTTTAATTAATTATCATCTCAGAAGTGAAATGAAAGTCATTGATGCATTATGTTGGAAATACCCTATTGTTTTGTCTATGATAAGGATTGAAGGAGATACTTTTCTCAAAGACCTTGTAAAACTAGACATGGGAATTTTAAGAGAGTGGATTCCATCAACCCTATACCAAATTTTTTGTCAACTATCATTACTAGAGAAGATCAATAAATCTCAAAGAGAAAATCCTTTGTTGTAAATGAAGATATAGTCTGTGAAAAATGGTAGCTTTTCTAAGTTCAATATTGATCAATTACAAGAAAATGTATTCCAAATATTCCAGAAATAATGAACTGATAGATAAAGGTCATTGGTTTACTTTCTCTATAAATTCTAGAAGCACTAAAATGTATTGGGACCATTATGATCATTAATGGAGGGATAAAATTAAAATGGAGATTACTGACTACACTAAAATGTGCTTGGTATGTCAACATCTATAGGTACATAGAAAAATTACTAAAGGGTTATTACAACCCCTACCCATTCCAACATGGAAGTTGGAAAATATCACAATGTATTTTTTCAATAGTGAGATATAGGTTATAGTGGATCATATCCCCAAGAATTACAATTTTATTTCTATTTAAGAAGATTTATATCTTGAACACCTTTCAAAGATATACATGATGGAAGTGGTAAGGATACATGGGGTACTTTTCTCTATCATATCTGATAATGTTCCATGGTTCACTAAAAAATTCTCGTTAAGTATTCCACATGATCTCTATACCAAATTGAATTTTAGTATGACCTATCACACCCAAACTAATGGCCAATATAATAGGACTATTCAGACACTCGAGAACATACTTAGAATATGCTCAATGGAATTTAAAGGTTGATGGGAACAATAGCTCCCACTAATTTAGATCTCAATCAATAATAGCTTCCATTTTAGTATTCAAATGACACCTTATGAATCCCTACATGTGAAGTGATGTGGAACTCTTACTTGTTGGGATGAAGTTAGTGAGAGAATGTTTTTTTGGTCCTCATATAGTTCTAGTGATGAAATAAAATGTACATTCCATCCAACAACACATAAAGGATGATTAGAGTTAGAGGAAGTGATATGCGGAAAACCATGAAAGGGACATGGTGTTTAGTTTTGGAGACAATGTGTTCCTATGAATATCACCCTATAAGAGATTCATTCTATTTGGAAAAAATGGTAGCTTATCCCCATGAACATTGTCCCTAATGAAATCCATGATTTCATATGAGCAGTGGCCTATCAGCTTACACATCCATCAAATCTTTATCATGTACATGAGTTATTCAAGGTGTTTCTCTTGAGTAAGTACATACCTGACTCTTCACATTTACTAAACCCTAAGGTGGTACTACTAGAACATTACTTCTCCTATGAGGATCATCCAGTGGAGATCTTGGATCATAGATAAAAAGTTCCATGCAATATGACTAACCACATCATGATAGTGTTGTGGTGGAACCATAAATATGATGAAGTAGTATGGGAACCATATGAAATAAAGAGATAGAAGAACCCACAAATTCTCCCAGATGAGTGAATGAGTTGAAATTTCAGTGAAGAAATTTCTTAAGGGTGGAATAATGTATCGACCCAAATATTTTTAATAAATCTGATTTCCTAAAAATGTGTTTTATATTACATTATTAAAAAGAACTAATGAAGTAAATATAAATAGAAATCTGAAAATCTGGTTTCAGCTATTATATTCCCATTGGTCAATATGACAACTGAGAACTATACGCTTGATAATAATTTTAACATTATCATTTGAATTTATATGTAATATTTTGAAATGAAAATTGACCCAGAAAGAATATTTGATTACCTAAACTAGTAGAGTCCTTCCATTAGAATCCCATATGTCGATGCTTGGGATGAAGGCATCATCACTAGGTTTCAACCTTGAGAAAGTCCTTGATGAGCTTCAAAAAGTAAACCTTGAACTAAATCCCATTCAAGAGAATTCCAGGTAAGTGATTATTACCACTTGTATAATGTTAGCTGAGTATCCCCATGATTATATCATCATCACACACCTTACCCTTAGGTCATATGAAGTTGTTATAAGGGGTTATCTAAAAGGACCCTACCCAAGTTCCAGAAGTATGTGCCTTATCTTATTACATTGTTATATAAACAAGGAATATGCATCCCAAAGGACCAAGCAGTTTAGTAGCATTGGAAACAAGATATATACATAATTTCAGCATTACAACTTGAAAAAAAATACAACATAGAAAATTAGTTGAAAACATCCATATCTCCTAGGTTATACAAATAGTTCATTCATAATATACTTCTTCAAATCATGGGAAAAGTAAAACCTAATAATGGATTGTGTGCAAATTATAAATAAGGGCATGAAATACAACAGAAGCATGAGTAATAAGGAATGGTGAATACCTAAAAGTTCACATGCCATTAAGAATACAGATGAAAATTATATTGAATTAATTAGAGATGAATAAATAACCCCATAATAAAATATAACCATGTATATTTTCCTTGTCTAATATCCACATGGACTATAAATTTATTAGTTTAATAATGAGGGAATGCATAATGAGGGACATCATAACCATACCATCAATGCCTCCAACCAAGAAAATATATATCAATTTTCTCAAGGCCTTATGCTAAGGCCATAGTTAGTCTCATGAGACCTACCAATGCACCAATGGGGATATAGAGGGACCCACAGAACACTTACTAAGTTCAATGCATTCCTCATATAAAGGGGATCAATATAAACAATAGACACATTCATATTGAAGATAACATATGGAATATAAATATCATTCCCCATTCTTTAAACATTAACAGTAACCATTTAGAGTAATATGGTGATTGGTTTTAGGATAGCACATCCACAATCTAACTATTCATAAACCATTCAATAAAAACATGTTTGATGCTATCATAGGAGATAAAACTCAATGAAGTACAAGATTCAATAAAGGATGTTGACATAAATGATGATACTTTTAAATGAGACTATTGAAAAATCCTGGAGGAAATAATCCTTAAACATTCCAAAGTATCACATACCACCCTAAAAAATTTAAATAATAATCAATTAGAATATAATGAGAATAAGAAGACTCTTGATATGATAAAACAAAGGGAAGCACATAAACCACAAGAAATAAATAATATTTAAAAAAGTCATATATCTTAAAAAAGATCAGTTAGGATGAGAAAAGTCATTTATTTAATTTCAAAAGAAGTGTTCTTTTGGAAAATAATTTTTATTTGTCATGAAATCTGTAACACCCCCATATTTCACGGTATGTTTCCTTTTGAATAATACAACAGCTAGCGCTCTACACCACTTTGATATTAAGCACACCATGACCAATCAAACTAGTCATTCAAAAGACAGTTATGAATAGTAATACCCACTTTTTGAAATTTTATAATTTTTATTTTTTAAAATAGACTTATTTTTTTATTTCGAATATCAAAATTACCTTAGGGTGAATTTTTGGTATCTTTTTGAAGACATTCAATTTTTGTTGAATAGTTAAAAACACTGGGTTTTTATTTTAACTTGAATTTTTATTTAAATAATAATTATTATTATTGAAATTTATTTTAAATTAAAAAATATATATAATACTTATATTAGTCCAATGTAATTCATTGAAGTCATTTTATAATAATATTTGATATATAAAATTTTATTGAACCTTTTACCGTCTTTTACCCACCTTCTAGGAAAATTTACAAATTTGCATAAAATTTAATTTTACCACTTCTCTGAATTGAATTTCAAAAATCCAAAAGGTATGGTTGAAATCAGTAAATAAAATGTGGTTCAATAGGATGAAAATAATTTCTGTTGAATTGTTTCTTTTGAATTTTATTTACCACGGTTAAAAGTAAATAGGTTAATTAAAGGTAAAAATGATATTTTAGTTACACTAACACATCTCCCAATTCTATTCGATAAGTGCATTTTGAACAAAATCGATTATATATATAACATATGATCCTATTTATCCACTTAGATAAGATTAGTGCATTTATTATATTTTATTTAAGGTAGAGTTAAAAGTGTTCAATTCATATATTAATAAGTAAACCATTTTTAATATTGGGTTATACATATAATAAATTATATTATAAATATTAATTAAAAATCTAAAAATATTTCTTAAATTCTGGTATTTTATTTATAATTTTTAGACATTAAATAATTAAATATATTTTTGACACAATGGTGATCTAGTAACTACCATATTAATGAAAGATTAAAATAACTGATATTATAAATATTAAAATAAATTTTAATTGAATATTTTGATGACATAAATGAATTTTCTAGTGGAATATTAAATTTTATGATTTATTAAATGTATTTTTTTGAAGTAATAATGTTTTTAAGTCTTTAAAAAACATTAAAAATTGTCAAAATTGACATAAATGAGTTTTTAAAATGAATACTATTTTATTAAATGATATAATATTCTTAAAAATATAAGGTTCAGACAAAGGAAAATTGATAAATTTATTTATGTCATTAATGAACCCCTTTTGGTTCTCTTGTAATTTTATAATATGTTTATTAACCATGTAATATAAAAATACAAGAAGACATGGTAAATGTTAAAATATTTAACTAAGAGTTAAATCTAAAAGATAAGGATAATATAGAGACCTAAACTTGTCTAAAACATATTAGTTGAGACGATATAGACCCATCCCCATCGTATCCTTCAAATAAATTCATTTGTAGCTATTATAAAAAGAAAATGATTTTATAATAAATTAATATTTCTATATTTTCCTAAAGTGCCCCTCACCTCTCTTATAAAAGGGAACTTCCCCTTCTCTCAATTTAACACCTCCAAAGCCATTTGTCTCTGCCATCCCATGCTCAAATATTATCCCAACTACCCTCACTTCAACTTTGAGGCCTTAATTTGATCACAAATCCATCCTAAAGAGCCCCTTTGTTCAAATAAAAGGAAAAACTTGAAGAAGAGGTAATTATTTCATCACCTCTTTCAAAGTTATTTTCTTATTCCACTTACTCTCTATTTATTGTATCCATAAACAAATAATAAATCAAGTACCTTATAAATAATGATATTTGTTTATAAATATGGTACAACCATATTAATTATTCTATCCATCATATGAGTGACAAAGTCAATATACATGCGTACATATGACTTACTGTCTTCTCCTCGTGGTGTAGTTTGTTACTCAACTCTTCATTATTTATATGAGTATAAAAATGAGTATAATGGATGTAATTAATAAATATAATATGTCAATAATTCTATATATATAATATACCATCCAATTACATATGATTTCACCATGAATAGAATGATATTGTCGCTCGTGCATACGTATGTCTTACCGTCTCCACGACACGATGAGATTTCGTTCCCCATTATAACCACTCAAGAATAAATTAGATTTGATGATTAAAAATAATGTTTAAGAACATAATATAATTCTGGATATGAATCAAATACATATTATCCATAATGAACATGACTTACATAACAAATCATCTGAAGGTAAATAAATTAGTTTACACCCGAAACAATGATACTACTGAATTATTGTTAACAAAGAAACATTAGAGGATCACATATGATATCATATTTATGTATTTGGTCATTGTATAAATTAATAACGATGATTTAAATATTATACAAGAGGTCAATTAACACTCGATTAAGGAAAAGTACAAGGTAATGGTTATTTTTAAAAAAATTATTATCAGAGGTTGTTTATATGTAAGTATCAATTGGTACTTATTTATCTTCCACATCCGTGTTTCTTAAAAATTTATTCAAAAACATTTTTTCTATTTCTGATACTATAGGTTAAGGAAATTTATTACTTTGTTTTAATTTTTATAAAATGTTTTTAATGGAATATTTAGGTCGTTTTCCAAACAAGGTACTTAATGACCTTTTCTACAAATTAAGGAAATAATGATTTTTTAACTTATACGGCAGGTGCGGCTATTATCTGCCTTTATATAACCTTCGAAGCTTCACTTACAAGATTATATGAATATTTTTAAAATAATTTTGTTCTATTATATTTATGAAACTTTTAAATGATTTCAATGTAGAAATAGATATTTCTCTCAAATAGTTTTTGGATTTATTTCATCTATGTCAACATCCTTTGTTAGATTTTACGTTTTTTGAGGTTTATTTATTATGATACAATCTTCCATATTGTATTGAAGGTTTTGTGATATGTTGGATTGTGGATGTGTTATTTTTGTACCATTCATGGTTTATGGTAAAAGTATAAACATTTCATATGCTAGTTTTAATACACATGTTTATGTCATGTTTCATTATTTTCATATAAAGAATGCATTAGACGTAGTAAGTGACGGGCATGGACCTCTATAGCCCCCCAATGCATCGGTAGGGATCATGAGAAAAACTAGTGTCTTAGAATAAGTCCTTGATAAAATTATTAGTCTTGGCATGATTCCATGACTATGTGGTTGTGATGTCTCACATTATGCATTCCATTATTATGAATGTTTCTATTGATATTACATGTGATTATTCGACTAGCAGAATATCCATGTGAATATATAAATTTAAATATTTTATTTTCTATTCAATATTATACAAAAAATTATGTTTAAAAGGATCGTTTTTTAATCTTATATGTTGCCTTAAATGTTTATGCTTATTTATGATAGTATCTGTTGTATTGTTATCCTTACTAAGCATCTGAGCTAACCCCATTCTTATGATTTATTTTTTCCAGGATGCAAAGAAGTATATTATTATTGACATGTAGGAATAGGCTAAAATGTTCAAAGGGGACACAATTTTGTTTTTTTACATTTCATAATGTATGGTATAACTTATATATGTATCAAGTACTTCCAAGGCTACTAAACTGATCTGTCTTTTGGGACATGATCTCTTGTGATCATGCCAATGTTATGTAATAATGCACCGACTCTGGGTAACTGGGTTTGGGGCGTTACAAAATCATATTGTAAACATGTATATCCCATAAAATAAAATTTAAGGTCATTAAAATTATATTTTATGTGTAAATAAAGTATTATTGATGTGAAATCATTTAAAAATAGGTTTTAAAGAAGTTTAGAAATAAAACATTTTAGAGTGGATTAAGGAAAATATTAAAGGATTTTAATGTGTAAAGGCATGTTTGCCTTAATAAAAATAAAAATGAACCAAAATAACATTTTCATGTTAAAATTTGTGAATTTATAAAGATAAATATGGATTAAAATAGATTATAGTTTGAACATCAAAATACGCAAGAATGTGAGAAGTTCCTTGAATCAGGATTTCATTTCAGATTGATTTTTTGAAATATTATTTTTAAACATGTAACTACCCATAAAACAAATAATTATTATGATTGTCACACATATGTATAACATTCACACAGAATTTATGAGGATTAAATAGTAATAAATAAAAATTTTATTGAGGTGTGTAGATAATAAGAGAAACTCGAATGAAAATGGAGGTTCAGGTAAAAAATAATTAAAACATTGTAATCAATTGAACCATATTACCCAAAATTAATAATAATGAAATGATACATTTTATATAATTAAAATAAAAAGATTCATGATATGAATCATCAATGGGTAGTATACATACACCATACAAAGGTTGTAGTAGTGAATACAGAATATCTCACAAAAATGAATGTGAGATGAAGAAACCCTTACAATAAGTTCAAAGGTGTTCCTCACTTGATCTTAATGTCTTGAATAATCAAATTTAGGTTTATAAATTAATAATTCTATAAATTATTCTAAATTAAATTGATTTATTATAACCTTATTAGGTTCAATGATATCATTTTTATGGGTTAAGAGATTCAATTTCATTGTTTAGAAGTGTTTTCTTCCTCGGTTTTCATGATTGGTTTACTTATATTCCTGTATGGATAAACATATATAATGAGAAGGGTTGTTCATAATTGAAGATATATGTGATTAGTGAACATACAAAAGAATAAATATTTATAAAATTAATATGGTAATTTGGAGTGAATTTGAATCATTATATAAAACTTTAATGGTAATTGTTTGGGTTATTTGGTGATTTTTGATCACTACAAACTCATTTTGATCTATAAAATGATAACATTTTTAAAAAGAGATTACATAGCCATACATACTATATATTACCTATATACTAACCTAGTTCTTCTTTAAAAATGATTTAATGACCAGAATAGGAAATGTTAATAGAAATTTAAAATCCACCATCCTTGAATGTGGTAAATTAGCACATCATGGATGGTGTTTTTACTACTAGAATAAAAGAAGGGTAAAGGAGAGATGATAATAACTTAATCCATAATCATAAAAAATTAAAATACATTTAAATTACTATAGTTAAAAAAACATTTGGATGGGGAGAGGTGATAATAGAAAAGAAAACCAAGGAACATGAAAGGAAAGTAAAATAATTGAAAAGTGGAATTTGCCTCTTGAAGTTATTTTCCTTGAGAGCCTCTTTTGGGTAGAGGTTTTGGTATTTTATGAGACTAAGTGCTGATGGGTGTGGGGGAGAATTTTGGGAGGATATTTGGGTGGAGTTTAGATAAGGCACAAGGCGTGAGAGGAGTGAAAAAGAAGAGGGAGTGGGAGGGGGTTATAGTGGGGGAGAGGAGTGATTTTTTATTATCTTATTCATTGTTTTATTATTTTTCTTAAGAAAATAAATAGTTTTTATTCTCGTAACCAAGAATTGTAATATGTGCATGTGATTTTGAACTGCTGGTTTCTTACATCAGCCACAATTCAATTAATAGTGTTTTTAACATATAATGTATATATACGTTAAATTATTGTATTTCACTATTCACTAAAATTTATAATATTTTAGAAAAATCCATAAAATAAACCATATATATTTTCAATGTGTAGAATCCAAAAATGGACTCCAATTTATCAAAAAATATACTAAATGTGTGAAATTTAATTTTAATTTAAATCATTATTTACTCGAATAGTATAGTTTTAAAACCATATCCAATTTTATAAAACCATGAATAATTAACTAAGGTTTTATTAAGTTATTCTTAAATAATAAGACAAAAAAATAGTTATTTAGGAACCCATATTAAGAAAATCAATTAATTTATTAATTTTAAATTGAAAATAAATATCTATCACTTATAAAAATAAGAAAATTTAATTAATAAATTATAAAATATTCTAATTCATTTGTAAGGTTCCAAAATTTTGTTTATACTTACATTGGTGATGTTTCAATTCATAGGGGTACATTACTATTCATAAGGGTCATGAAACTATTCATAAGGGTACATTTATATTCATAAGGGTCAAGTTATTATTCAAAATAATTATGTTGATTCTAGTAGACTCCAAATATCACCCTAAATGTAACTGTGTATGAATTGTTTTTGAAATTAAATCACAGAAGTGAAACAATTATGTTTATTGGAAAGGTTATATCAAAGTGTTGTTTTGTAGAGACCCAATGATTTATTAATTCAATATTTAATTTATTTTCAAAATCTTTGGGTGTAACATTCTTCTATCCTTACAAAAAATTCTTCCTCAAAATATGAAGATGAACTTCGAATGTAAATGGTTGATACATGTAAATTCTATTCTGGGAAACCCACAAACGAAAAACAATAAAAATATACTCTTAATAAGATGGAAAGGGAAATGATTCAATTACTACAAAACTTTTCATTCTAATTTGAGAAATTTTCATGAAAAAATAATCAAACCATCATGTTCTGATGGAAACTGATTGAGAACATGCTCAGATGAAAGATAATTACCAAAAAACCATAAACTACAGTTATGAATTGTTTCATTGATATCATGAAAAAATATGATAATAGGAAAAAATTATCTAAGATTTTTTTCCTAGATTTGATGAATTATTCCATACTTTCATAGTATAGATATATATCTTTTTAATAAAAAAAAATTCTTATATTTTTTTGTGCCTTAAACAATCTGTACTTCAACTCTTGGCATATGATGCAACATGTAGTGACATTTGACTCTAAAACCTCATACAATGATCAACATAAACCATTTCATAGATGGTTTATCATTCCAAAATATCATGATACAATACTTTATAATCAATCCCATATTCATCCTTGATAGTTTCATGTACAAAGGGTCCTTGGTAATCCTTATTTTGTTTAGAATACCATAATATTTCATTCTTAAAGAATTTGCTGCCATATTTGGATTTAATCAACATGAAGCAGTCCTAAATTTTATCATTCCAAACATGTGAATATATTCATCATGTGTCCTCCTGAAGTATTGTAATTACAAAAATTACTATAAAACCTTATTGGAAACACTCATTCATCCATAAACATTCTATTAGATATATTTCTTATATCCAGAATTTTGAAAAATTCATTAGTGATAGCATAAAACACTTGTCGATAAGTCAACAATCAGTTTTGAGGTAGTCAGTACATATCCAAATCAATCATTTCTTCAACATTATCTTAATCATCAGAAATATATTTGGGGTGGTATTTCTATCAACCACATACTTTCCCAAGATATTAACTTTCTATTTAGTCAATTATCTATTCTAAAATTCATCATAAGACCTCAAATACTTAATGAAATAGTACTACAGTACAATCATTATATATTCCATAATTATTATAACCAATACATTGCTAAAAAAATATTAAAATTAAATGATTCTGAAATAGGCATATAAATAATTCCACTTCATCTGCGGTAGTATAAATACTTGATCATTATATAGTAAGATCATTTGGGACATATTCTATTGATGCTTGAGAGATTGAATTGTATAGTGTCCCATATCATTGTAGTAGTAGCATTGTACATTAGAAAAAAACTTCTTTCCCTTGAAATCATGAAATTGGTGTCTTTTTTATCCAAAATTATAACAAACTCCCCATCACTTAATGTACTTACAATGTTGATTCTTTTCGTAGTTATCACATTTGAGAAAACCATTCTTTCCCTTATTTCCATTATGCATATTTTTCTCATTCATCCTATTCTTTTATTACTTCCCATCAAAGAAATAGGACTCAATGAATTACTTACATATCTTGTTAACCCATGATACTCTTTCCTCATATGATGAGGATATTTGGTAAACTATATTCCTTTGAAATGATGTTATATGACCACAAGAGATATGATCCTTCTTAATTTTTCATCACGTGAATTGATGAAGTTATGATTCCTTATACTATGAACCATTTCTAACCAATTACATATACTATATTATCTTATAAATTTATGATCACTATATTACTCTAGACATGGAATAACATATAACATAAATTTATGCATCACAAATCCTAAAAACATATACTCTAGTTACATTAGGAGAATAAATCCTTCATAATCACTTGTAATGAAAATGCGGGTTATCCTATGAATATCCCCTATGAGTGTCAAACCTGGTTTGAAATAATTATCATTCCAATGTATCAGGATACCCCAAGTCAAGGATGAAACTATTTATCATAGTTATCACTCCTAGGTACATCAATTCCAGAACCACATCCAATTGTATTATCCAGGTAGGGATTTATTTCCTAGAAAGATCCCCATAATCTATTCCTTAACAATGTTCTAGGATATTCTTGTTTACTTATCCTGAAAGAATATTATAGTGTTTTGTTCTCTAATCTTTGTTTTCTAAACATAGTTTCATGTTTTATACTAAACACCCTCTCATACCAATTGTAAGGACCCTGCACTAGTTGCCCAGTATTAGTGCCTTATTTTATTACATTGGAATATTAAAAAGAAATTTTCACCCGAAAGGACCAAGTAGTTTATTATCTTTGTAAAAAAGATACATACATAAGTTCAGAATTTCAATATGAGAAAACATACAATATAGAAATAAATTTGAAGACATCCATATCTCTTAGGTTATCTCTATAGTTCATTCATAATATATTTTTTTTCACGTCCTATGAAATGTAAAACCTAAGAAAGGGGGGAGCTCAAATGCTCAATAAGCGTATGGAATACAATGTAAGTATAAATAATAAGGCATGGAAAATAACCAAAAGAACATATTCCATTAAAAATTAACGTGAACATGATATGGAATGAATTAGAGCTGAATACATATTGCCACGATAAAATATAACAATGGGTGTTCTACTCATCGAATAACCACATGGAATATCAATATACAAGTTTCATAAGGATAAAATGAATAATGTGAGAAATCATAACCATACCATTAAGGACTCATTAAAAGACCATAAATATCCCTATTGGTAAGGCCACGTTCCAAGACCATGGTTTTTCTCATGAGACCCATCGATGAAATAAGGGGCTATAACATGCCCTGCCCAACACATACTAATTCCAATGAATTCCTCATATGAATGGTGTTCAATATAAACAAAATAAACTTACCTATTGAAACTAATGTATTAAATTTAAATAACCTTCCCCAATCATTAAGCATAAACACTAACCATTCAGAATAATATTGTAAATTGTTTAATGATAGGATATCCATAATCAAACTAATCATAATCCATTAAATAAAAACATGGTGGATCATATCATAAGAGATAAACCTTATTGAATTAAAATATTCAAGAATGTATTTTGACATAGATGAATATACTTTTAAATGATACCATTGAAAAATATTTTAGGGAATAGTCCTTAATCTTTCCAAAGTTCCCCATACCATCTTGAAACATTCAAATCATAATCCCATAGAATGTCATGAGAATAAGGATACCATTGACAAGATATACCAAAGGGAAGTACATAAAACACAAGAATGAAATAAGTGGTGAACAAGTAATATATCTCATAAAAGTTAATGTGATATAAGAAAAATCCTTTTTTACTTTAGAAAGGAGAGTTATTTTGGAAAATCATTTATATTTGACATGAAATAACATTGTAAACATTTATATCCCAGAAAATAAAATAAAAGTAATTTAAATTATATTTGATGCTTAAATAATTTCTTATCGAGGTTAAATCATTTAAAAAGTTATTTTAAAGAAGCTTTATAAATTAAACATTTTAGTACTGTTTAAGGAATATATTAAAGGATTTTAAAGCTCAAAGGCATATTTGGTTTAATAAAATAATAAATAAACCAAATTATATTTTTCATGTAAAAATGTTTGAATATAGAAAGATAAATATGGATTGAAATATATTATTGAGTGAACTTCAAAATAGGTAAGAATTTGAGAAGTTCATTGATTCAGGCTTGCATTGCGAAATAATTTTTTGAATGATTCTTTCCAAACATGTAACTCACCATAAAATAAATAAGGATTATTATTGGTACACATATATATATATATTATTAACACATAATTTATGAGGATTAAATAGGAATAGAAAATAACTTTATTGAGGTGAGTAAAGAATAAAAGCAACCCCAATGAAAATGGATGTTTGTGTAGAAAATGCTTACAACTTTGTAATCAATTGATCCGTAGGCCCCAAAATTAATAATCATAAAATGATAAATTCAATATCATTAAAAAGGAGATTAATGGTATGAAACATAAATGAGTAGTATAAATACACGATACAAAAGTAGTAGTAGTGAATACATAATATCTCACCAAAAGGGAAGCGAAAAGAAGAAACCCTTACAGTACATTCGAAGGTGTTCCTCACTTGATCTTATTGATCGAAATAATAAAATTTAGGTTCATAAATTAATAATTCCATAACATACTTTACATTTATTTTTTTATTATAAACTTATTAGGGTTATTTACATCCTTTTTAGGTGTTAGGATATTCCATTTCATTGTCTGGGATCATTTTCTTCCTTGGTGTTCATGATTGGTTTACTTATATTCATGTACAGATAAACATATTAAATGGGAATGATTGTACAGAATTGCAGAAATATGTTATTATTGAGCGTATATAATATTACATAGTTATAAAAATTATATGGTTATTTGGAGTGAATATGAATCATCATATAGAACATTAATGATAAAGTTTTATGTTATTTGCTGATTTTTTATCACAACGAAGTCATTTTTGATCTACAAATAAAATCGATTTTTAAAGAAGATTAAAACCCATACATAAGATATATGACCTATATAATAATTTGGTTCAACCATAAAAATGGTTACATTACCAGAATTGGTGATGATAATAAAAATTGAAAACCAAACGTCCTTGAATGTTGTAAATTAGCATATTTCAGATGGTGTTTTTACTTCTGGCATAAAAGTAGGGTAAAGGAGATATGATAATAAAATATTCTATTTTCATTACAAAATTAAAGTAAATTTAGGTTCTGTATTTTTCATATAATTTATACAATGATAGGTGAGGATACAAAATAAAACAAGGGAACTTGAAAAAAAGTAAAATAATTGCAAAGAGGAATTTACCTTTTGAAGTTATTTTCCTTGACAACCTCTTTAGGGTAGAGGTTTTGGTTTTTTAATGAAAACAAAGGCTTCTCCACATGGGGGAGGATTCTGGGAAGATATTTGGGTAGAATTTAAAAAAGGAACAATGCTTTAGTGGAGCGAAGAGAAGAGGGAGTAAGGGTGGGGGTATATTGGGGGAGAGGAGTGATTTCTGATTATCTAAATCACCATTTTATTATTATTATTCTCAAGAAAAGAAATATTATTGATTATTTTGAACAATAATAGTAATATGAGAATTTTAGTTTTCACTAATTATTTCTTACATCATCCATTATTCAAGGACTATTGTATTTAACCTATAATGTATATATATGGTAAATTTTAGTATTTCACTATTCACTAAAATTTCAAATATTTCAGAAAAAATACAAAAAAAAATTACCATAGACATTTTTTGACATTTAGAATCTATAAATGGACTCAATTTTATCAAAATAAGTTTATAAAAATGAGAAATTTAATTTTTAACTAAAATCATTATTTGTGTGAAAAATACAGTTTTAAAACAAAAACAGATTTTATAAAACCCTAAAAAATTTACATAGTCATTATTAAAATATTAATAAATAATAAGACAAAAAAAATTTATTTTGGAACAAATTTTATAAAAATGAATTAATTTATTAATTGAAAATTTTAATTAAATATTTATCACTTATAAAAATGTGAATACTTTATTAATAATCTATAAAATATTCTACTTCTTTTGTATGGTGCCTAAATTTTACTTATACATACATGTGTGATGTTTCTATTCATAAGGGTACATTACTATTCATAAGGTCGTGTTTATATTCATAAGGGTACATTACTATTGAAAATGGTCAAGTGAATATTTACTGTTTTTTGGATTCTATCAGAACTCAAATATCACACTGAATGTAATCATATATGTCAGTTTTTTGAAATTCAAATCACATATGTGGAAAATTTATTTTTATTTCATAGGTTATATAAAAGTGTTTTTTTGAGTTATAGTGTTTTATTAATTCAATATTAAATTAATTTTAAAAATATATTGGTGATACATTATCTATCAAGGCCGTGGTTAATTAATGTATAATTCATTTGTATAAATAAAAACTTTGTTTCATCAATTCCGTTTTGAGTTTAGATTTTCATAAAAATATGATGAATGCTATAAATTTATTTCAAATATAAAAATTTTACATTTCAAAAAGGGTATAATTATTCTAATAAAATAAGATATTAGGAATAATTTTTGTTTTAATGAAATAATATAATAAAAACACTCCTATTTAAATATAAATGATATAATATTTTTTTTCAAGTATCAAAAATTTCATTATGCATTTTCTATCCATTAATATTTTTAATAAATAAATATTTATATATATATAAGTAAAAATCATCATATTTATAAAATTAGTATGATAAAATAAGTATTTTTTTAAAATTACGATGTTGAAATTAGGTTCTCATGATTTTTTTAGAATTTTCTAAAATACATCATTTTTTTCTAGAATAATAAATATATAGTTTTAGTTTTTTTGTATGATTAATGGATTAAAAATTATTTCATAATGATGTAATAAGTAATATAAAATGTTTGTCGAATATTTTTGATTGAAATATCATAATAGTTTTCCCAAGTTTCCAATACCATGGGAAAATTCCATGGGAAAGCCCATGATTTTTCATTTACTTCTACTTAGGTTTACAAGAAAATTAATAGACAAATTCTCATCTTTTTCTATAAATATAATTTATTTTATCCATTATAATTAATTACTAGTTCCTCCTCCATGATGATATGATAGTTTTACCTCCCAATTATTCTTCCCAAGGTATCGTAAATCCCATCTGATCGTAACATTCTTGTTTTAGGAGTAACTCTTCAAGGTAAATAAAATCTATAATTTTATTTACCTTTATAGATCACTTTTAATGTGGTATATTATTCATGTTTACAAAATATGTTTTTATATACGTTTTATTCCATTACCATTACAGTATTAAGTGTATTTTATGAATGAGAGAACCTTTTCCCCTCTATTTTTACCATTTTCTTAAACCATGTTTCATTCTGTTATACTGCCGAATTTTCTTCTTAAAATTTCTCAGTTTTTCCAATGAAAATTATCATTTTGTTTTATTTTCATGAATAAGAAAAACCTATTATTTAATAGAAGTATTTACCTTGATATTTAAATGATCTATTTTATTTTCGGATTAACATAGATGATAGTCTCTTTCCCTTTTCATGGGTTTAGAAAGATATAATGAATTTCTCTTTAACAACATCTTAAAAACATTTTGATTTTATATGAAATCTGTTTATTTTATTCTAGACAGGTTGTTTAGGAAATGATTTATTATGATATATGTGTCTCACATTAATTAATTTATATGAAGGGTGAACCCTCATAACACTCTAATGCGTTGGGTAATTAACTTAATCTCTAGATATGACATGTTTTACGATTCCTTTGTGAATAAACATGATAATTTTTATGACACATCAATGATAAAATGTAATGATATGTTTATGAATAAATCAATTAAATATATTATTATAATTCCCATGTTATTATTAATGTTATTTTTATTATTATATGTCTATTTTTTCTTTGATCATGCATTCATTACTCAAGTCCTTATTAATATTTATCAAGATCACATGTAAACTATTTTCTATTTCCTTCCCTTTCTGATCCTTATACATACCTTGTCCTTTTATGTATGTACCTAGGTCACAAAATTCAGTAAATTTACTTAGGAATAACTTTTTTTGAATCCTTTCAAGTGGATTATAAGAATATTCTATATTTTCATATATTATGTACCTTTTTCCACGAAATTAAACTTAAGAGATCCTATGTTTGTACCATTATATAATAAAAAGTAGAGTTTTAATAATTAACATATATACTATATATGAAAGAATAAAGATTCCATAAATATGAATTAATATAGAATTTCATTTCATTCTATCCATCATGAAAAATAAAAATAATGTATGCGTATACATATGACATACTATCTCCTTGATTGATTTATTCCATTTTCTATATATATATTTTATAAAATTATATAAAAACAAATATATTGAATTTATATTAAATTTATATAATTTTTAAATTTTTATAGATGATTTAAAAATTAAATAAAAAAGACCAAAATTACCAATCCAAAACATACATGAAAAACGAAGAAATTAACACATGAAACTATGATTGTAACAAAGAATTTTTAATTAAGGAGTCATATAATATAGTAAATAAATCAGTTATTGTATAAAATATATGTGTAAAGATATTTTATTTATTTATAATAAACATATATTTAATATACATGTGGCCCAAACACATATGAAGGTTGTTTCACTAGTGGTATGTGTTTCTTATCTCACTTTTTCTTTTCTGAGACATATACCAAATTCGACACGTATACATTTGTGTGGTGTATATACTACCCTCTTTAATTTGTTATACCCTGAATATATTAATATTAGAGGTATTTAATATTTATTTTTATGTTATTTATTTATAGAACATGTGATTCAGATTTTACCAAAGCGTAATGGTTTATTTCACAATCTCATCATTATTCGAGATTGTTATTGATTAATTCTCCATTGGGAAAATTATTTGATATTAATATATTAAAATAACCTAATTTTATATTCCCTTGGTAATTTATTAAATTTCTAAATTAAAACTATTATTTTTACACTCTTTAGAACCTGAAATTATGAATAATGTTTATAATAATATTTGGATTTATTTACCTCTTCTGTCAAAAATCCATTTTCATACAAATAAATTATTTCTCAAAAAGTCTCAAAATTGTTTTTAACCATTTAAAAACTATTTATAAATAAATTTTTATAGTTTTTACTGTTTTGAAAATATTTTTAATGGAATATTAATGTTGCTTTCATGGAATGATCTGTTTGTCATTTATCGAAAATAGAAATGAAATCTTTGTTTAAACATGTATATCATCAATGATATTTTCTATCATTAGGTCAAATCAATGATTTATATATTATTTTAATTTTTTTCAAAGATTTTTTTCAAATTAAAATAATTTCAATATTTTTTATGATTTTTTAAAATAAAATGTTCAATGTGAAATGGATATTTTCATCAAGAATTATTATTGTAATTTTTATGTTATTTTTATGGATTAATGACATTAAACCTTAATTTAAAATACAATCTATTGGGGATTGGTTGTATTAAGAACTTTTTTATTCGTTATTTGATATTTTATAATCATTTTTACTGAGTAAGTACAATTTTATTACCATTCACGATATACCACTATATTGTTTATAATTATGTTTATTTGATATGGGTGTATATTTAATTTTTTTTTTCAATATGAATGATTATGTTCATTATGTTTCATCCCTTTTTTATAAGTAATTATTTGAAAATAGTATGTTATTAGTGGGGAATGATTATATATATCCCCGTGATGCATTGTCACGACTCATGAAATTAATCAGTTGCCTAATTCTGATGGGTTTCTACCCACTAATTTTATCTGTCTTTTGAATGGTATTGGAATTCTGTTTCATATTCCCAGCATTATGAATTCCCTCATTATGAGATCATATTTTCATGAACATGTTATTATTCAATTAGATATAATATCCCTAGATAATATTGATTTTTATGTTTTTATTTATATGTTTTTATTTTATCATCAATTACTTATTCAATATCATGATCGATTTATTGATTAAATGGGATGTGTTTCAGTTATTTAACATTCCATGTTTATTATGATTTTTTATTCATAAAATATTCCACTATATTCTTTTCCATATAGATCCCACCATATTTGTTTTTTATTTTATTTATGATAAAAGTATGTTTTTCTAATTTATATGCAGGGACACACAATGAGGAATAATAGAATTATTGTAGAAAACAATTTCTATATTTTATGTTTTAAAATATAATGTGAATTTCAAGTATATATCTAGTTCACCAAGATTAAAAAACTATTAAGTCCCTTGGGAAGAAATTACTTGAATCCAAATAAAATTTAATAAATCAAGTCCTTGATTTGGGATACTATAGTTTGTGTCTTTAGAGTTAGTATTAGTGGATGTTTAGGCGAATCCTTGGGAACTTAATTTTGATAAAAAAATAGATTAGGAAATGTAAACCTATGACTTAATTTAAGGATATGTCTAAGTATAGGATAAAATTCTATGATTTTTTTCAATGTATAGATTATGTATTTTTCATAGAAAACCATCCATGTCTGGATACTACATGTCGACGAGGTTCTCGCATTGATGCACCTAAGGGTAATAAGACAAAAAAGTGTATTGATCTTGACTCAAGCATTACATAGTACATAAAAACTGTTCTTACTAAAAACCTAATTTGACACTCAAGGGGGATATGCATTTGTTTATTTATATATTCATTTCAAAACATTATATAGGCTTTGAAAATATTTTCATAATTTTAAAACCATCCCAATGAATTAATGTTTATGATTATGCGATTATTTATGTATAATTTTTTAAATTTATATTAATTATTTCTATTATATCAAGATTACACATTTTGTTTCATGATTTTAAGATCTAATCAACTATTTTACAATATTTATTAATGTAACATAATAGGAGGAATCAGAGTTATATAAATGCACGTAACCCATATAGGGATTTTCCTCCTTGGAAATATAATGAAGATGGAGTTGGAGATGTCGCTAAAACCAGTAAAATTATAACCATATTGGTGTATGTAACATAGGATATGAGGAATAAAAATTCATTTATAAAGCATCATATTGATTCACCATACAGTGTAATAATATTAGATAGATTAATGCATCCACAACCACCATCAATCATTAGGACTAAAATTCCATTTTAACCTGAGTAATAGATAAGTTCCTTAGACAAGATATTTCTCACCTTGGGAATCAATGTAAGAGAGAATGTTTTAACAGTGGTTTATCATCAATTTTTTTTAAACTAATGGTGGTAATTGATTAAAAACACTAAAGATTAATATGAAAAGGATAATGTTAAATTTAAGGATTTTAAGGTATTATTATTGGAAAAGTGTTTTCCTCATGGGAAATGATAGATTATTGAGAAAATATTCAAGAATATAAAATATATATAAGATGAAAATGGTTTTATTTGTGAATCCAACCATAGATGGTTAAAAATTAATGTTATAGAATATGTACATAATCCTAAGTGCAATATTGATTGTTTATTATATAGAATTAATATAATTTTTTAAAGGGAACTTGTCTCCAATAAATTAATTTCATACGAGGAAATAATATCATGTAGTATAAAGATAGAAAATAATTCTCTAATTAAATTTTATTTGAATGAAATAAAGATAATAAGAGGATATTATAGAAAAATAAGGATAAGGGTATGAAGGGAAAGATGTATTTTCCACATGTATTTTGGGGTAAAAAAGAACCCTGGTAGTTTCTTGAAAGGTATGGAAGTTTTCGACAAATGTGGAGAAAAATTACAGAATACATAGGATTTCAAGGGAAAGAAAGAATTTCCTAATGTTGAATGTTTCCAAAATAGGGATATGGGGATCTAGAAAAAATGAATGATCCAAGATTCATTAAAATATCCTCAAAATAATCTAAGGGAGAAAGATCAAGTATATGTTATTACTATATAATAAGTGGAATGATTAATGTGATAATGTAAGGATTCAATAATTATGTTATAGGAGAATTATTATAAATGATATTATGGTTATAAGACTTATGAATTTTATCATAGTTGTACTATAATACTTTTTCTTTTAAACATTTTGGATCATATGTTGAATTATACCATTGACCAAGAAAATTGATTTAGTGGAGACTTGAACATCTTTGAAAACATGTGATTGATGGAATATAACCATGAATTTATTCTCTATATTGATATATTAATGATAAATTGATTTTTATGGGATAGTATTGGTGACATTGAAATTTGTTAGTGATTTAATATTTTATGTTAACTTTGATGGAGTTTATTACATTTTTGAATTTAAGGAATATATTTGAAAAACAATGATTTTATATTAGATGAATTCAAGTTTTCATTATGTTTTTACGGTAATCAAGTCATTAAAACTTTTATAATACTAAATTAACAACAACATTATATTATCTAGGGAATATAATGTTGATTTATCGACTTCCTTCTAAATTGTGGGACACTGAATTTGGTCCGACATATTTCTAATGAGTATTAATTTTGAAAAAAATATGATAAAGTTTAAGTTGAACTTTGGGAGTTATTATTGAAGTATTAAAGATTAATTTAGTATATTATACAACTTTTTCTTACCATTTTTGTTTTAGGAAATTCTGGATGAGTAACTTGTAACTCTTTCATGGATCTTATGATCTTTTAAAAGTTAATTTTATTGTATTAGTCAAAAAACATCATCATGGATATTTATTTCTTGGATCATGAAATAAACTAAAACCAATTTAAGAAATTATACTCAAAAATATATTATGTATGTAAATTTTCTAGTCTTATCTTTCATGATAGTAAAATAACTCCTCAACTTTAGGAAAATGATCATGAAAAAAAAGTTTTCCTGTTAGCATCACATTTGATGAGTCAAATATAATTATAACTAATCCATGCTTTATGGTTTTGAGGTATTTAACATTCCATTTATCACTATATTTATTCTAACCTATGAACTCTATCACTCAATATAATTATTTAGGATTTACATCCATGTCCATATCTGCACTTCTTGCCAATGTTATCCTACATGGAAAACTAGTTAGTTGTTATTCTAGATCACCTTTATACATCGATTTATATCTTATAAAAAGGATTTTTTATTAACCATTTTTACGTTGTGGGTTTCCAACAATGGTATTTTCAAATTTAGAACCCTTAATTTCTAAGATCAATATTAAGCTATGATGAAAAACTTTTTTTAACGGAGTAGAATGTAACACCCTAAACTTTTACAAGATGAAAATTGGTTTTCATAAAGGGGGTGAAATAGATTAAAAATATTAAAAGAGAGTATGGACATTCAAACATTATGATATATTTATTCTCATTCCATCTCATCTATATATTATGATGCATGCAATGCAACATTCAAATGAAACGTGACACTCTATTAACATATTATTATTTGAAACTGAAAATTATAACACAACCATTAAAGTGGGGGGGTATGAATTATAATACATATATTATCAAAATTATATGGTTTAAACATAAATAAAATAAATTTAGTTGTTTTTCCGTTGATTATATATAAAATAAGAACCATTTAAAAAGGAAACAATGTTTTTGAAAAGCTTTATTTTTCTAAATGGGGGATTATTTGCGCTCCACACACATAATTTAAAATAAATTTTTACCAATTTTATAAAAAATATTTTTCAACGTAAAATTAATTATCGAAATATATATTAAAATTTCATCATTTTTTATTTTATAATAATTATATGAAAAGGTTATTTTTTTTATGAATGGTAAAAAATAATAATTTTTAATAAAGACATCCATTTTTATTAAATTATTTGTAAAGGGAAATTATACTATAAATTGGTTTTAATGTAATTTATGATTAATTATATTAAAACTTATATAATTTATTTCATTATAATAAATTTTTATATTTAATTTTTTATGTTTGAATATTCTATTCTTATAAGAATTTTATCTTCTGAAAATCACTATTTTGTTACTTCTATGGATAAATATTAAAATAAATTATACCCCTTATCTGAGTATAATTTGTAAAAATGGATTAAATATTTTGAATGATAATAATTTATATTATCAAATAATGAAAAAATAAATTTTTATCCTCATTATTGCTGAAAAAAGTAAAAATTAATTATAGTGGTTAATGTATGAATGATTTTACCAGGGGGTTAAACTAAGAAGATATGGGTTAAAAATTACATAAAACATGTCCAAACCCCATCGAATGAAAATATTTAGATTCTGTAATATATGTGGTTCGATAATGAATCCTTTTTTAGAATTGTTTCCTGAAAAAAATTAGGAGCATCACTTTTTCATTTCCAGAATACCAAAAGTGTCCTCTCCCCCACTTATAAATGGCTATCACCAATCATATCCTCTTTACACATCCAAAACTCATTGGTGTAGAAAATATATACTGAAATTAATTACATAATTCCCTAATCAAATATTATAGGCCTAATGTTTATTAGAAATCCTTATTATGCACGTTTTATTTATAAACAAAAGGTGGCTCTACATAGAAGAGGTAAAATTATTAAATGAGTGTATTTATTTTATTTCCTCTTACACCTCATTAAAACATTATTCCAATATGAAAATAAAATAAAAGCAATATAAAATATATTGTTATAACGTATTATGTTAATGAAATAACACATACATATATATATATTATATTTATTAAACTTTTAAAACTTATTGAATTATTAAATTACATATAAATTGTTAATTTCCATTCTGTCTGGGATACAACAACAACACTCGTGCCTATAAAGGACTACCATCTCACGAAGCTATGTGATTCATTTTTTGCTTTAGATTTACAAGAAAGCTAATAAAGTTAATGTTATTGAAAATATGTGATATTGATGATCTAAACATATGTTTTTAAATATAATATAAACAATAACATATTATCTTCCAATAATTTAGAAGAAAAATAATGTTTCTCATGTAAATGTGTAGATATCACCTCCATATAGCGATTTGAAATGATTTCCATTATATATTTATATAGATAGTAATATGGATGTAACATATTAATATTCATTGAATATATTATATAATAATGATTTTGTAAATATGAATTAATATTTATTTTACATTCTTTCAATTTGTTAATTAAAATTAAAAGAGTGTTCATGCGTACATACGGCCTACCATCTACATGAACTGTGTAATCCATTTTATATCACTAAAACTTATATATAAAGAGAAATAAATATAAAATAAATATATATGATATTTATGAAATGTTTTAAATTATGTAAATAATTTAACCCTACCTAATCTAAAATGTCTAAAATCACCAAATCAGAACATACTTGAAAAATGAAGTAATTATCACCCATAATTGTGATTTTAAGGAAGAATTTTTAATAAATGGGTAATGAAAGAATATTAGTAAATAATATATGTTATAAGATATCTGATTATGGTTCTTAAAAATATTTATAATAAACCAATATTTATTATATAGAATGTTCAGGAAAATAACTTGGAAATCAAACAAGAGATAAGGGTTTCTCATCTCACTATTACTTTAATAAGACATACACCATATTAACCACTTATTCCATTACGGGGTGTATATACAGACCATTTTTTATATTTTTAATAATAAATATATGTCAATTTATGGTATTAATAGTTTTAGTTTAGGTTATTCATTTTATTGGGATTATAATTTCAATGTTAGCGTAGTTGTAAGGGTTTATTTCACAATCTGATCATAATTCGAGATTGTGTTTGTTTAAGTCTCGCTTGGGGTGATTATTTGATATTTCCATATTAATGATAATATATTTTCTTATAATTTGGTTATATAGGAAATTTTCATTTAATAGTGAAATATTAACACTCATTGTAAATTGGAATTACTGGGAAAGTATTTTTAAGAAAATATGACATTATTTTTTTCTTTGGGAGAAACTATTTTTTCATTCTAATATATCTTTTATAAAAATGATTTAAAAAATATTAAAAAATTAAAAATTAATTATTAAATAAATATTTACCTACTTTTAATTTTTAATTAAATAATTAAAATTAATATTCATGTTGTTTTGAGAACATGACCTATTGGGATTTTAATGAAAACATGATAAGAATCATAATTTTAACGTTTACTCCATGAATTTTTTTTCCATATTCATGAACACCTAATATTTTAAAAAATATTTTACTTATATAAAAATAATATTTTCATTGAAAATTATTTTAATTTTTTTTGTGATTTTTTTAATTAAAATGGGATTTTCAAAGTGCAAGGGATATTTCATAAAAAATGATTTTAATGACATTTTTATGGTAGTTTTATTGATTAATTACATCAAATATTTATTGTGGTTATGATCCACTAGAAATATCTTTTATTGAAATAATTCATTTTATTTATTATTATGGATTATGATTAGTTTGAATGAGGATGTACAATTTTATTACCATTCACCATATTAATCAGGATGGTTTATGATTATGTTTATTTGATTAGGGTAAGTATTAACATTAAAAAATTTAGTTTCTAAATATGAATGTTTATTTTTATTATGATTCAAAAAATTAATATGTGGAATGAATTATAAATAATATGTTATGGGTGAGTCTAGGTTATATATATCCCCTGGATGCACCAATAGGTTTCACGAGACAAATTAGTTTTCAAAATTAGATGGAATGCCACCCACATATATGAAATGTCATGTGAAAGGTCATGAAAATATGTTTTGGATGTTTGAAATTATGCATTAGGTCATTATAATATCATTTATTGATGTCCTTCTAATTATTTTATTAGTTAAAATATCAATGGATATTTTTCTTTATTATGAGATTATTTATATGGCTTTATTTGATCATAAAATCTTTCTTCCACACTATGCTCAGTTTATTGATTAAACGGCTTGTGTTTTTGTTATATGCCAGGACATTTTGTTTATTTATATCTATTCCTGATAGCTAACACTATAAATCCACCCTTATGAGCTCATGCACTCACCCCCTTATTAGGTTTTATTTTCCCTTGGATTCCATGAAGTATTTTGTGATAGATATGTAGGGATACACTATGAGGTATAATGGTGTTCTAAAATAACACACTTGTATTTTTGATGTTTTATAATGTAATTTTAATATTAATTATGCATTTATTTTACCAATACTACAAAACTATTATGTCCTTTTTGATTCAATTCCTTGTATCTAGTGAGAATGTAATAAAACAACCACTGACTTTGGGATACTCAATTTTGTGTCTTTACATTTCATATTAAAGACCAATAAATGTTAATTTATTTTTAAAAAAAATAATAAATTCATAATTTATTAATTTTTACCTTTAATTTTAATAAATTTTTATTTTTACTCCCAAAATATTTTGTTTAAAAGGATAATAATCTCAATAGATTTCCAAATATGAAATAGAGGACTTTAAGTGAATTTCGATATATTTTATAAGTATTATTTAAATGTGACATAGTCATTTATTTATAGGATATGAATATGAGTAACCAAATTATAAAATATTGTTATAATGGTCCAAATAAATAAAAATATAATAATTATTTCTTAGTAAATCAACACTTAATATTTATTAAAGTAATTTTATGCTTTAAAAATGTGTTTTTCATCAAAAATGATTTTATGGAATTTTTAGTCTGGAAGTTATTATTTATTTCTACACATTTATAAATCTTATTTTATAAAATTAAAATCAATTATTATATCATCATTTAAAAATTATCCTTAGAATAATATTTTGGTATTTTTCGACAATGATTGATTTTTTAGGGAATAGTGAAAAATATAGATTTTTGGAATACTCTCATTTATTTTCATAAAATAAAGTATTTTAAAAATTCAATTATATTTTATATTTTTTAATAAATTGAAATATTTTAAATTTAATCAAAAAAATTTAATTTTAATTATAAATATTTGTAATGACCCAATCTTTTTGAATGATAATTGTTTATTGAAAATGTGTGTAATAATATTTTTTACTAAAAAAATCTATATCTCTATAAAAATGATCTAAGTATAAATAGAAATATTACCATAATGTTTCAACCATTATATGGCCATTGGTGGATATGACCACTGGAAACAATTCTCTTAATATTAATTTTAATGTTATAATTTGTGTTATAAATATAAATGATAATGGATAATTAATGTATAAGGGAGAAATGATGGCCTAAACCAGTAGAGTAGTTCTATACAAAACCCATTTTTCGGAGCATGGGGAAGAGGCAGTATCAATATTATTCTCTTTTGAACAAGTTGAATCTGAGTTTCAAAATATTAAGCTTGAATGAAATCACCTATGGGAGAAGAACAAGTTAGTAAAAATTACCACGCAGACGATGTAAGCAGAGTCTTCCCATGAATCAATCACTATCGCACACATTACACATAAGTAGTATGCAGGTGTTATAATGGTTTATTTTTCAAGACCATATTTAATTAATGTATAATACATTTGTATAAATTAAATTGGTGTTCCATACATTTCGTTTTAAATTTAGTTTTTCTAAATAATATGAAGAACTTAAATTTTTTATTTTTCAGATATAAATTTTACTTTTTAGAACATTTATATTTATTATTATAAACTAAGGTATTATTAATATTTCTTACTTTATGGAAATATTACTATTAAAACAAGCTTTTTTAAATTTAAATTATAATATAATATTATTTATTTAATCTCTTAGAAATTTTACTATGCATTTTCTATCTACTATTATTATTAATAAAAAAGGTTTTTTATTATTTAAAGTTAAGTATATTATAGTTAGAGACTTTTAATGATAAAATATAAATAATTTTTAAAAATACAACATTGAAATTAGGTTATGGTTAATTTTTGATAATTTTTTTAAATATTTTGTTTTTCTATGAATACTAAAATTATTGTTTTGAGAATTTGTTATGTCTAATGACATCATAATTATATATTATGTAATATAAAATTCTTGTAGACAATTTTGGATTAAAATATAATAATATATTCCCCAAGAGGCCAATACAATGGGAAAATACCATGGTAAGGACCATTATTTTGAATTTGGTACAATCATTGTGTCCAAGGATGTTAATAAACAAATCCTACCATTTTTCTATAAATACCATCCTATTTATCAATTTTCATTCATTACCAATTCATCCTCCATGATTATTTGATTTCATTACCTCCCCATGATTCCTCCCAAATGTAACACCCTATGGTTTTAAAAATAAATTGAAATTCATAATACTTTGTTTTAAGTATAAATTTATAAATAGCCTTTAAACATAATATTTCTACTTTTAAGTTTTTATTTCCGAAAAATGGTGTTCTACAATTGTAATCAGAAAGTTATTTGGAGTCAAATGGAACCAAATTTATTTTTGGTGAATTGTAACACACCTTTATGAATTTTAATAATAATAGTAATATGGACATAAAGAATAGTCAATTGTATTTCATTAAGGATTTAATAAAATGTAAACTTTATTAAATTTTCAAGGTGTTAAAAAAGGAGTTATAGATTTAAAATTGTTATTTTTAAATAAATTATGATTTTATTTACAAATTTAATTAAAAAAATATAAAATTATTTTTTAAAAAATGGTGTTCATTTATGAATTCTACAGATCAAAAAATTGAAGGGTGATGTTTTGGAATTTTTCTGAAATTCTTGCATTTTTTATGAATAGTGAAATACGACAAATTACTATAAATTCTAAAGACTTTTTTTACTGCATCATGGGTGATGCAAGGCTGATGTAAGTCCACATGTTTCAAACTCACATGCAATGTTTACTATTTTTTGTCACACTAATTAAGACTATTTATAGTCTTGATCAAAAATATTATTAGAATGATTAAAATACTGTAACACTCCTCCTCTCCTCCACTATAAATACAACCCACTCCCCCATCATCCTCCAACATATCTCAAGCCTTGAGCCTTTCCTACGTTCTACCCTATAATTTTCCCAAGACCCTGCCCCTCGTCCAAGACATTTTGGTCTCACCAAAAGGCTGAAACCAAAGGAATTAAGGAGGATCTCACGGAGAAGAGATCAAGAGGTAAACATCCTCTTTTTATTTTCTCCCTTTTATTTCTATTTTCATTACTATTAGTCTTCATTACTAACCACCCCTTTTACAAGAGGCATGAATGATTCATAATATTTAATATATTCTAGATATTATCTTTTTAATGAAATATTCACCATTATACTTCTTCCCCTCTCCCACTTAATCTAGAAATTAAAAACTCATCCATGATGTGTCGATTTACCAATATCATGGACGATGTGATTTCAATTTCCTTAACATCCATCAATACTGGTAATGAAACCATTTTTATGGATGAAAAAGATTATAATTTATTTATTATATCTTACATAAGGTTGTGGAATCATTTTGTACACACATTATTAACTAATAAAAAACGAGTTCATTTTGATTGAAGAATCACCAAAGTGACGTAAAAAAATATCAATAATGTTTTAACTTATTAATCATAATCATGTCTGAATTAAAAATAATAAATGGTATTATTAATTTTTCAAGAAATATTTATATACCATTCCATTCCAATTCTGGAGTTTCACTCCCAGTCGACATGAATATCCATCATGAACGGATCATGGAAACCATGTAAAGAGAAGATCTCAAACAATGTTAACAGACAAATATTGCAAATAAATGTGTCGAATAATGTTGTAAAATGATCATATAAGTTGTTAAAAAAATGAATATGTTTCATTAAGAAATTAATAACACTCTTTTAACCATTATAAAAGAGGTTTAAACACATTTTATGTGATAAGAACCCATGGTAAGGGAATTCATAACCCAATTTCAAATCTTTGGGTCAACCTTATACTTTAACCATTATGTGGTATTAAGATTATTGGTGCGGTAAATTTTAGTTTATATAATGTTGTATAATTTGTATTTAATGTTTATAAATATGTCTATTCCATTCTATTAATCCTCACTCCAATTATATATTTAAGGGACTTTTCTTTTAAAATCCTTTTAATAGTCACTTTAATAAATTTCAAACGGATTGTTTTTTATAAACAACTGGAATGAGTGTTTTCTCTTATTTTCATGATAATTTATTACCATTATATGTTACATGGAAAATTTTATGATGGGTGGTTCCCATTATACCTCAAGATATTTTGGGTTGAGCACATTATATATCATGATATGTTGGGTTGAGACCGTTATAGCTCAAGATATGACAGGTGAGCCCCATTATAGCTCTCTAATTCATTGGTTACTCTAGAGGTAGAATTTTACCAAATGGTTATTCCATGTGTAAGGGTGATTATAAGAGTGATATGGTAATTATGTTCCAATTAAACAACATGTTGTTTCCATTTATGTAAATGAGTTTTTATGAAATTGGATTTATTGGTTTTTATGTTATAACATGACTAATAGTTTCTTTCCTTATATCCCTTACTATTACTTTTGTGATCATCCAAAGTTTTTAAATGTTTTTCACAGGTTATAAGGATGTGTAAGAGAAATAAAGAAGAAAATATAAAGGTCATGATGTTTTTTCAATGGAATTATGTTTTATTTGAAAAGTTTTATGTTTTTAAAAAATGGATATCATTTTAATAGTATCCACATATATTGTTATGAGATGTTATGAATGTTTTTGTCCTAATTACGAAATACTATAAAACTAAAAATATCCTAAATATGAAATAATGTTTCTACTTATCTAAAACTAGGGATTATGTAATATTTTAAGGATGGGTCATTAGAGTTGGTATCAGAGGATGGTTTAAATAACATTAGGTGTTAGGATGCTGTTAAAAGAATAAACTAAATGATTTTTACTCTATGTTAAGTTGAAATGTTATAGAATTTAAGGATTTCAATATTTCTTAATATATGTTTTTTCTATTCAGAATGGTTTTCTGCTGAAGAAATAGGGAAGCTGATGTAGGGAGGCACCAAGAGGTTGATGTCTGTCCAAATCTGTAGCCTCGAATAGTGGGAATCTGGACTAAGTAGTTTTTGACAGAAATGGCTTAGTTGACTCAAGAAACAAATTGTGGTGGTATCTATTCTAGAGAGTAACATGATTTTTAACTAATAAAAATGCCTTTTGGGGAGAATTTTATAAGGAAACATCCTCCAACATTCCGTGGAACCACATATCCAGTGATAGCTGAAGGATAGATCAACACTCGAGAAAATATATTTGATGTCATTGGATATTCTGAACATCAAAAGGTAATACTAGAAATTTACTATTTTTAAGGTGAAGCATATCAATAGTGGTCTCTATTTAAGAATATGAGATAAAGAGATGATCTTCACAGAATTTAAATATTTTAAGAGTCTTGTTCTGGAAAAATATTTTACCAAAACTATTCGAATCATAATGGAGATACAATTTGTAGAACTGAAGTAGAAAGATGATAATTTAGTGGCAGCATATGAATACAATTTTAAAATACATTCTAGGTATATAAAAGAATTTAATTTGGATTTTTATTGTAAAATTAATAGATTTTACTTTGGTCTGAATCCTTTTTTGTGAAGTGATTTGGATTCACGAGAGCTTAAAAGAAATTAGAAACTTGTTAATTATGCTGAAAAAGTGGAGATATAGTTTTTTGACATGTATGTGCCTCGTGATGGAAAGAATAAGAAGCAGTTAGGATGGCAGGATTTGGGTAAAACTTTGTGAAAGAAATATGGAAGTAGAAAATCAACTTCCCTTCTTATGAAAATTGTGGTAAAAGGAATCATGGTGAATGTGTTATAAATTCTTAGAAATGATACCAATTTGGTATATTTGAAATCATGTCTCGTGAGTGAAAGTAAAATGATCTGAAAATTAATGAGAAGATTATGGTGAGATTATTTAACTATAATGAGTTGGATCATTTTTCTAATGTTTGTCTGACGCTAGTCACTCGTGTAGGGAATCAGCTAGATTATAAGAATAATGGTGTGGTAAAATCCTTTTCTACCACTTAAATAGATGTTTAGCCATCAAATGAGGTGATATCATTTCCATTTATTGTTTTTATAGATTTACTTAATGTTTTGTTTGATTCAGGTTCTACAAATTAATTCATTTCTGAGAAAATTTCTGAAAAATTAGGAATTCAACCTCATGAATTGAAACCAGATATCATGTTAAAAACACATAGAAGAAATATTGACCAAAAAAAGAAATTATAAGAATCTACCTATCCTTTTTTGTTGAAAGATTTTACATGCAAACCTTGTTGTTTTTTCTCTAGTAGAGTTTGATGTTATTCTGGGTATGGACTAGATTTCTATTTATCATGTTAATATAGATTGTAGAGAAATAATGCTGTTTTTCAAAAATAATTTCAATTTGTGTACAAGAATGAACCCATACCCTTGATAACATTTCTGGAAGCTATGAAACTGATAAAATAAATAAATGAATGTACTCATGCTCATATTTTTGAAGATAAGGGAACTATCTAGATTAATGATATACCAGTGGTAAATGAATATCAATATGGTTTTTCTAATAAATTTCCTAGTGTTATTCCTAGTCGAGAGGTTGATTTTGCTATTGAATTAGTTCCCGATGCTACACTGATTTTTAAACCCCCTAATCGAATGTCCCAAATAGAAATTATATAATTAAAAAAAGTAGTTGAAGGAAATATTTGATAAAAGTTTCATCTGAACATGCAATTCACCATGGGGTGCCCCTGAATTGTTTGTTAAGAAGAAAGATGGTTAAATGATACATTGCATTGATTATGGATCCTTGAAAAAAATTACTGTTAAAAACATGTATCCATTGTATCATATCTATTATTTGTTTCATCATCTCCAGTGAGCACAATATTTTTCAAAGGTTGAACTGAGGTTGGGGTTCCATCAGTTTAAATTAAAGGATAAAGACATCCCGAAGACTAAATTTCCTACTAGATATGGTTATTATGAATTTTTAGTTATGCTTTTTGGGTTAAATAAGGAGCATTCTATATTCATGGATATTATAAATAGAATATTTCATGAGTTATTTGATAAATTTTTGGTTGTGATTATTGATGACATTATGGTATATTCTAGATGAAAATAGGAGAATGAAAAACATCTTAGGGTTGTTATCGAGACCTTAAAAGAAAAGAAACCGTATTGAAAATTCAGTAAGTGAATTTTTTTGTTGAAAAATATTTATTTTCATGGGAACATTGTAAATAAGGATGTAATTACAGTTGATCCTTCCAAAAAATGTGGTTGATGAATGGACAAGAACTAGAAATGTTAGAGAGATTCATAGTTTACTTGGATTAGTAGGTAATTACCAATGGTTTTCTAAAAACATTGCACATTTTTCTAGTTTGAAAACTAAGTTAACAAGAAAGGGGGTTAAATTAGATTGGATAGAATAATTTGGTGTTTGTTTGTAGGAACTGAAGATGTGATAGGTGAATGTTCCAATTTTGGCCTTACCTTCTAGAAATGGTGAATTCATCATCTATAGTGATGCTTCATTGATGGGATGTGGTTGTGTTTTAGTGTAAAATGATCAGGTAATTGATTATTCTTTAATACAAAATAATCCTCCTAAGTTAAATAATCCCACACATGATTTGGAATGGGAATCTGATATTTTTTTCTTTGATAATTTGGAGGCTTCATATGTATAGAGAAAAATGTCAAATTTATATTGACCATAAAAGTTCAAAGTTTGTAGTCACTTAGAAGGAATTAAACATGAGGACAAGAAGATGGCTTGAACAAATAAAGGATTATGATTGCACAATCTATTACCATCCAAGAAAAGAAAAAATGTGGTGGATTCCTTGAGTTGAAAGCATCATTCCCCATTAACCATGATATATTTGGAACACGATCCTTTATTAAATGATTTGATAAAATTTGGATTGGACGTTTTTGGAGTTGAAAATTGATTTTTTTGTTTTAGGTTTTAGTGTAGTCATCATTATCATACATAATAAATCAAGTGCCGAAGGAAAACGATGAGCTTTTGAAAATGGTATAATTTGTTAAAATGGGTAAGTTTCAAGAATTAAACCTTGATAAATCTTTTGTTTTAATATTTTTTAAAAGGTTGGGTGTGCCTTATGATTCTTAGTTGAAGAATGAATTGTTTTCTAAAGATCATATTTCTCCATTTTTAGTACATCTTGGTAGTACTATGATATAAATAGACCATTGAGAGTATTACTGGAGGGATGGAATAAATAATTACATTGCTGATTTTACCATGAAATGTTTGACATGTCAGTAGATTAAAGCAGATCATCAGTTACTGAAGGGGATGCTTCGGCCTTTTCTAGATCCAGAGTGGAAATGGAAGAATATATCCATGGATTTCATTGTGGGACTACTAAAGACATATCGAGGTAACACTGCAATCTAGGTTATTGTTAAGTAGTTGACTAAATTTTCACATTTTATTTCAATTCGAGATACAATGTCCCTAGATCAAATTTCTCAACTGTAACTCAACGATATTGTTAGGTTACACGTAGTTCCTCTTTCTATTATATCTGATCAGGATCCTGGGATCACTTATAACTTTTTGAAGGGCCTTCATAAGTCATTGGGAACATAATTACATTATATTACATCTTTTCATCCTCAATTAGATGGGATGTTAGAACCAATGATTAATAATTTGGAAGATATTCTTTGAGCTTGTACAATTGACTACTAGGGAAGTTTTTATCTATATATATTTTTTAGTTTAGTTTTCTAATTATAACAATTTTCATTCTAGCATACAGATAGAACCTTTTTAGGAATTTTAAAGGAAGTAGTGCAGAACTCCAAATAGTTACGATGATGTCGGGGAAAGGAAGTTGATGGGGAAAAATTAGTAGAGGAAGTGGCTGAGAAAGTGAAGATGATCCAACAACACATGAGGACAGCCCAGAGTAGACTGAAACATTATGTAGACAAAACAAGGAAAGGCTTTTCTTTCGAGGTAGGTGATCATGTTTTTTCATAGAATCCCATCATGGAAGAGTGTTATGCATTTTGGAAAGAAGGAAAAGCTAAGTCCACAGTTCATTTGACCTTATGAAATACTAGAAAAGGTTAGACCGATCCTCTATAGGGTAGATTTTCCTTTGAGTTTGTCTCAGGTATATAATTTTTATCATGATCCTATGTTGAGAATGTATGTGCCTGATTCATCTCATGTTTTGAGCCTAGAAGCAGTTTAGCTAGAAGAGAACCTCTCATATAAAGAGAAACCAGTTCAGATTTTCGATCGAAGGGAAAAGGTATTGCAAAATAAGGTAATACACGAGGTAATTTTTTTTTGGAGAAACCATATGGTGGAAGAAGCATCATAGGAGTCTGAAAATGCTATGAGGGATTGGTACCCTCATTTGTTTAATAAGTAAATGAAAATTTTGAGGACACAAAATCTAGAAGGTGGGGATAATGTAACACCCCACGGTTTTAAAAATAATTTAAAATGCATGAATCTTTCTTAAGTAGATATTTATAACAAGCCTTTAAACATAATTTTTCCTCTTCAATATTTTGAATTTAAAAAAAAAAACTCATCTACAATTGTGATCAGTATGTTATTTGGATTCTAATGGAACCAACTTAATTTTTTTGGAATAGTAACATACCTGTATGAATAGTAATATGGCCTTATTGAATACTAAATTGTATTATTATTTTATTTTCTTAAGTCTTTAAGATAATGAAAACTTTATTAAATTTTCAAGGTGTTAAAAAAAGAGTTATAGATTTATAATTGTTATTTTTTAATAAAATATAATTTTATTTAAAAATTAAATTAAAAATATTTAGAAAAATATTTTGACAAAATTGATTTTTTTATGAATTATACACATATAAAAATTGTTAGGGTGATGTTTTTGTATTTTTATGAAATTCTTGAATTTTTGATGAATAGTAAAATATGATAAAAAATCATAAATGATAAATACATGTTTTACTGCTTCATTAGTGATGCAGGGATTATTTAATACCACTTGTTTTATACTAACATGAAATAATTAGTATTTTTGGTCACATGAATGAATACTATTCAAATTCTTTAGAAATATTATAGTAATAATGATTGAAATAATGTAAAACTCCTCCTCTCATCAACTATAAATACCACCCACTCCCCCCTCTTCCTCCCACACATCTCAAGCATTAATAATTTCTTATGTTATTTCTAATATTCCTCCCAAGATACTTCCTCCCATCCAAGACTAGATAATCTCACCAAAAGGCCAAAACCAATGGCCTTAAGAAGGATCTCAAGAAGAATAGATCACGGGGAAAACATCCTCTTTTATTTTCGTTCTTTTATTTCTATTTTCATTATTATTCTTCTCCTTTTCTCACCACCCCTTATCCAGGAGGAATAAATGATCCAGAATCTTTAATATATTTTGGATGTTTTCATGTTTATGGAATATTCCTCATTTTACTTCTTCTCCTCTACCATTTATTCTATAAATTAAAACATCATCTATGATGTGTTGATTTACCAACACTGTAAACGACGTGATTTAAATTTATTTTACTTCCATAATAACTAGTCGTGAAATCACTTTTATGGTTGAAAAAAATATTAATTTATGTATTATATCTTATATAAGGATCATTATTGATTTTTTAAACATGTTATTAACGTATTAAACAAAATGGGTTCATCATGATCGAAGAATCACCAAAATGGCCTAAAAAATATCAATATTGTTTTAACTTATAAATCATCCTCATTTATGAATTTAAAATACTAAATGGTAAATTATATGATTATAAAAATTGATAAATAAAATTTCATTATAATTATATAGTTTCACTCCCAATCGACAAGAATATCCATCATGAACCGAGCATTGAAATCATGTTAATAATGCACCGAAAATAATTTAGACAACAAAATATTACTAATAAATGTGTCTAATGATGTTGTAAAATTATCAAATAAGGTTTTATAAAAATGAATATGTTTCATTAAGATATTAATAACTATCATTTAACCATTATACAGGAGTTTTAAACATATTTCATATAAGAATAACCTGAGGTAAGGGAATTATTAACCCAATTTCCAATCACTGGTTTAACCATCTACTTTATCCATTATGTGGTATGTAGATTATTGGTGTGATGAATTTATGTGTGTATTATGCTGTATTATGGGTATTTACATTGTATACACATGTCCATTCCATTCTATTAATTATCACTCCAATTATATTTTTAAGGTACTTCTCTTTTAAAATCTTTTTAAAAGTATCTTTAATTGATTTCAAAGTGATTATATATATATGGAATGAGTTATTTATACGGTTTTTGTGATACTTTACTACCATGATATGTTACTCAGACCTAGTTATGTTTGGCTGAGCCCATTATATTAGATTATTTGTTGTTCTTTCCCATTACATCTCAATATATATTGGGTTGATCCCATTATATCTCAAAATATGACGGGTGAGCCAATTATAGCTCAAGATACGACAGTTGTGCCCCATTATATCTCTCCAATGCATTGGTTACTTTGTAGGTGTAATTTTACCAAATGGTTATTCTATGTGTAAGGGTGATTGTAATATGTATATGGTAAATATGTTCCAAGGAAACTACATGATATTTCTAGGCATGTTAACGAGTTTTTATGAAATGGGTTTTATTGGTTTTTATGTTATCACTTGACTAACGATTTTTTTTCCTTATATACCTTACTGGGATTTTTTTGCTCATCCAAAGTTTTGAAATGTTTTTCATAGGTTATAAGGAGGAGTAATATAAATAAAGAATAAAATTTAAAGTTTATGATGTTTTTTCAAAGAAATTATATTTTGTTTTAAATATTTTATGTTAAAAAATGGATATTGTTATAATAGTATCCACATGTATGGTTAAGAGATCTTATGGATGTTTTTGTCCTAATTACCTAAAAATATAAACCTAAATAGATCCTAAATTTGTAAAAATACATGTTCTTGTCTAAAACTTAAAATTATGTAATATTTTAAGGACGGGTCCTTATACAAAGTTTCCTCAATTCCCCAAGTTCCCAATCATTGAGTTTTAGGAGTCACTATTTAAGGTAACTGAAATCTCACCTTCTATTTTGCTTTCAAGTTCCCTTTTTATGTGGCATGCATTTCAAATTTTGAAGTTACGTTATTCTGTCCATTTTATTTTATAACATTTCTATATTTATATTCTTTTGTGAATGAGAGAACCTAGTCCCCTCTCTTTTTATGTAGTTAAACAATTTTTATAACCCATTATGCTAGTGAAATTTTTTCTCAAAATTAATCTATTTTTATTATGAAATTATATTATTTTATTTTTTAAATACCAAAACCTCATTCCTATATATGGGTATTTTTTTCCTATAGAAATGGGGATAACCTCATTGGTTTTAAGGTTCAAACATTCCAAGTAGTTTCTAATGGGTTTATTCATAGAACCAGAAACATACAATGATTCTATATCAATTTGGACTTACTTTCCAAAGGTAGGTGCTCATTATTTGTGCACCGATGAGACTTAAGAATTTTCATTGGTCGAGAGGATGGGAGGTCGGACTCATAACACATTTTTTAGGGGAATTATTGTCTAATATGGGACTCTCTTTATAGATTTAAGTTATGTTCGTGAATCATTATTACACTACCAAGTATGAAAATGATATTTTCATTAGATTTGACAATCAATGATTAATATGTATGAGATTTATTGAATCTTTTATATGTATTCGAGGTTTTTCATCAATAGATAATCATCAGTATTTGTTATAGATTCATAGTAAATAGTATATTTCAACACATTATATAATGATCTCTTGGTCATTATGATAACCATACTGGTTTTAAAGCCACTTAACGGGGCACTTGAAGTTTATTTTCATTCAGAAGGAGATGGGGTATTTCATAGTTGGGATCGTACCTGTAGATGGGATACCTATGTATCCTTATTTAGAAAAGGAATCAGAACCCACGTAGTTCAGGAATTAAAATATAGTTTAATGTCATATGGGACAGATAAGAATTAATGGATGATGGGCTTGAACCTTAGAAAGGATTCTTATGTACTATAAATTTATGGTAGAGATCAAATTCCACGTAGTTCATGATAAATGTGTGAGGTTTATGAATGATTAATGGCTCAAAGAGAGATGTCATAATTACTTTTAAACTCTAAGCTCATGTGATTTATGCTTGGTGTGAGAAACAAGAGGTATTGGTAAAAATTGACAATTGTGCCACAAAATAGGAAATCATAAGAAATAATGTGGGGCTTATGTATATATGACTTCTTAAATATATAGATATCGGGACTTATTTCAGAGAAGAAGTTCAGGAACAGGGTCTATAAATGTATATGTGATTTTATGGAGAGTTGGATACTATAACATGGGGCTTACTCCAGAGGAAGATGCCCAAATTAGGAGGGGACTTGGGGATTTACTCTTAAGGAGGATTCCGAAATCAAAAGAAATTAAGACTGGTTAAGAGAAATTAGAACTGGGGCTTACTCCTGAGAAGGAGGCCCAGGTTAAGGAAATTTGGAAGCGTGGGGCTTACTCCTAAGGAGAATGCCCAAATTAAGGGAACATGAAGACTGGGGCTTAATCCTGAAAAGCAGGCCCAGGTTAGGGGAATTATGACTGGGGATTACTTTTGAAATGGAGTCCCAAGTTAGGTAACTTCTCATCTTAAAAGATGAGGTTTAGTGAATGAATTCTCTCACCTTAATGACATAAAGATATGAAAATCACTAGGTTTTGAGAGATGTTCCATATAATTCCTTTAAGTTAAGGAAAAAAACAAAGGAGTCATGCTATAAATGGTTTTAAAGATGGTTTTGAAGGATGAATCTTGAAGAGGAGAGGTGGATTTGAAGAAAGAATGTGAATAGGCAGGAGGGGAACCCAAGAAGAGAGAGGTGCACAAGTTTTGTGTGGGCGTGCATGTCCTGGTCGCGCAAGTATACTTGTGTGACACATGGGTACTTGAACGATGGTCAACCCTTAGGGTAATACATGGGAGATACTTGGCTCAAGCCCTTAGTATTAACCCTAAAGGCTTCCAGATTTGGCCATGTTCTTGAAGAAGTATCATCATAATTTTCCACATAGCATCTACTTGCCTCTGTATATCCATGGTCATCTGTAAGATTTCAACATTCCAGAGACAAAGAACTATCTCCCACATTCTTGGTTTAGAATTTTTCTAATTTTGCTTCAGAAAATATCTCAAGTGGAGGAGCATTTATAAATACTACAACAATGGAGAAGGCCTATATGATGCATCATATCCCTTGTGCGCCAGATCTAAAACCTCACAAGCCCAAGCTGCAACCACATTGTTATCCTTAAATTTTTTGAAATTCTCAGATGGATCAATCCAAAGGCTAGAAGATGAGTTGGGACTTCCGTCCTAGAGGACATGTGAAGACAAATTGGATGTGGGCATATTGGGTGCGAAAAACATGTGCAGAGTTTGTCGAGGATTTTAAAGGACCTTCGGTATATGAAGCCGTCTGGGCTGGGTAGACATATGTCTATAGGTATTATGAGTTTGTGATAGAGCTAATCAGCCGCTGGAGCACAGAATCCAATTCTGTCCATCTGAATCATGGAGAAGTAGGCATCAGTCTGTGGGATGTCCACAAGATCTCATTGGCTCCAATTCTGGGTGACATGTAAGATGAATTCATTCCTCCCATGGCGACTTGGAAGGATTCGGAGAAGACTCCGGTTTTGGCTCAGGAATTATTGAACATTTTCCACAAGCTCAATAGTTCAAAGACCTCCCAAACCCATTCTAGAAAGGACATTCATCCAGAGGAGTGGATGAATATGTTTCATTCCAAGAAGGAGGAGAAGGACTAAAAGGAGAAAGGGCCCACCTGTACTCATCCTACTACCTACCCCAGAACAGAGAAGAGGGGTGCTCTTGGCACATTTTGGCCAAACCTGGAAGGGGGATAATTTGAGAAGTGGGGATATGAAGTAAATCATTGAATCCCAAAAAAAGACCCATCTGATGGGCTTCTTATCCTTGTGGCTTAGTGTTTATCTTATGCCAGTCAGGGATTCTGAGGGCGGCGTCAGGCCAGGGACCTTCGTTGTGTCAGCCATGTTGGCAGAGAAAGAAATGGTTGGGTTGGATACCCCCCTTTTAGAAAAGATTCATAGGAGCTCACTCCATGTATTTACAGGTAAGTATCCTTTGAGAATAGTGGGACCATTCCATGTTTATTGGGGATGGATCGCCACTCACTTCAAGACATATAATGTGCCAAAATGAGTACAGGTTCCAAGAAGGTCTTTTAGGCCATCAGTACAGGCATTTTCTGGAATTGATCCATTAGCTCTTAACCCCTATGATATAAAGGTAAGGCTGATCATGTACAAGAATTTCAATTTATTTTGTTATGGAAACCTTCCAACTGGGTGGTTTGTTGATGGTGGAACCGCCAGTCTGTAATTGAGGGCATACATGCTGGCTTGTAGAGATGGTGTACAAGCCTCCAGGATTAACAGATAGATTATATGAGGGGCCTATGCTCTAAACAGATTTGCATGCCAATTCAAGTGTCTGTAGCAGATTGTTGTATCCACTCCTGTGCATGTCAGGTCAGAGCAACATCTGATGGATTCCCGACAACTATGGTTGCTGACATCTATGGAGAAGACTGGTGAAGTGTTTGATCTACCAGTTGACAAAGTCGCAAGTAACGTGACTACATGGTTTGTCGAGATCTGGATAGCATCATACCCTAAAGGGGTGCTGAATCGTCCGTTTTATCAGGTGGGGAAAAAGAAAATAACTGTAGAGAAAGAAACCGTTCATCATGAAGGTGATGTATCCCCACCTGGAGCTGATTAATTAGGTTCCTCACCTAGGGATAACTCGCCGGATTCCCAAGATGAGGATGACGAGGCACAACATGCAGCAAAGCAGTCTCATGCTAGATATAATCCCCCTGTTAGAATCAAGAGACAAACTCCATCGAATCCTAGTGAGTTACAAAATTAGGGAAATTTAATCACCATTACTTTATAGAGAAATAAGTCTTATTTTCTTATCATTTATCTGTAGTTGCAGGAGCTGGGAAGAAGCTAAAGTCTAAAATTGTAGGACCCTCCTCACAGCCTTCTGGCACACATGTTTAATATCTACTACCAGAGGATGTCTTGATACGGTGAAGTTTATATTGAAATGCTGAAACTGCCTGGATGGATCTGTGCAAGGGGCTACAAATCCCTAGAATAGGGAATCTTCAGGCTTCAATAGTTATCTTTTACACGGATAACCCCGATGTAGTGCGGGCTTACATCAGAGAGCTGGAGATGCTGCCATCAGGGCTAATTTTTTTTTCATCCTACATTTTGTAAAGAAAGGAACTGCTAAGGTTCCTTCACCATTTTATAGACCTGGTGGTACTTCCATCAGGGCTAATGAATCTCCTCGTGAGCTGGGCGAGATATCTCCAGGACAGTAAGCCATGGAGGAGGAGTTAGACATGGCTTTTAATTCTCCAATTCCTTTATTTCGAGATGATGACATCAACACTCCTAAGAAGCCAAATAATCAAAGGCATCGAAGGAAGCAGTCCACAGCTCAATGCTTCATCAGTAGTGGTATGTCCTTAAAATAGTCATGAGTTTTAATCCATGAAAATATTTCTCATACTTCTTGGGATTTCATGGGTTTCTTCAATTTCACCTCTGAGGGAGAGGAATGAACATCCTTTGAGTACGATCGAGGGTGCTGGTGAATGATCACAAGTTCAGGAAGACTTGACTGCTCCTGGAGGAGAGCCAGCGTCTATTCCCAGTATCCCTCCAGCTGTTGTTGCAATGAGAGAAGACTCTACATCTGGTAACATAACAATACTTTATAAAATGTTGAATGAAACATAAACTGACTTCCATTCTATGATACTTTATGTTCAAACCCTGCACTATATCTTTTGGTGGCTATTGCAACTAATGCCACGATTTTAACTGAAGAAGTTGTCCAGGGTCAGAGGCTACAGGATGTGGGTCACCAAGTAGATACATTGAATGTTCTCACTGGTGAGACTAACCAGGAATCTGAAATATAATTAGATGAAATGATGAAACTTGGAACATCTTTTGAAGATATTTCAGACCAAGTTAAATTACCATGTAATTTAGAGGATTTTGGACGTGAGTGTTATCCTTCGTCCTATTAAAATAACTTCTTATTACATCTTTGACCATGATTGGTTCAAATGTGCAGTTACATCTAAACAAGATTCCGAACTGCCAATGCCTGAAGGGGGTACATACAACCCTAATATTGCAGAGAAATTAGCTCAAGTGGAGCTGAACCCAGAAGAGCATCCTGAAATTCATCCGGAAAATCCTGTTGAATCTAGGAAAGACAGGGATGATCCTTCTCATGTTGTTGATCTACTGTTGGGTAAGGGATAACAATATTTATGACTGTAATTAATATTCAAGACATCCAATCAACTTTTTTATCCTTGGAAACTAATCAAATATTTCAATTGATTATGTCGGGCCATCAAATTCAGTGGCTAGATCTGGAGGTGAAGCCTCAGCCTCCACCCCAATGGGAATAGAAAGCGAGTAATACGGGTTAGGGAGAAGGAGTAGAACATGGCAATTCCATAAGTGCATTAATCCCTGATTATATTCCCTCTGTGACAGTGATGTGGAGTCAGACCCGGAGGTACAAAAGGTTCTCCAATTTCTACGATGCAAGACATGGCAGAACATAGGAAAGATCATATCTGAAATCCCTCTTAAAGAGTTGTCATCGAAGATCCCCCGACTGTCATCCCTGTTAATCATGTTGGGACTTGGAGGTTTTGGATATCAAGAGATCTAGGTCATGGTGAAACAAGTAATTTTAAGAAGGGAGCAGGAGCATAAGTATCATCATGATTTGACCAGGGTCAGGCTGTCAGCCAATATTAGTGAATTTGAGGCTGCGGTATCCTGAGCTGAGGCTGATCATGCTTCCAAGTTAAAGGAGCTGAAGCATAAGATAAAGGATAATGTTTTCTAGCATATGAACCTTCAGCAACAGTTAGATATTGTTACTGGGGAACTTGACCAGATTAACAATTCATTAGAATGAGTTAAAAGAATGGTATGAAAGCCATTGCAGACAGCAAGAAATCACTCCATCAAGCTGAAAAGAGTGAAGCTGGTCGACTGCATGAGCTTCAAGTGGCTTCTGATGAAGCTCGGGATACTATAAATAAAATTAAGTTTTATGTTGATAGCCTTTTTTAATTCTTGGAAAAGAGAAGAGACTCTAGTCTGTGGATGTCCTTCTAACTCTTGTTCATTAATGAAAGACACCTTCATCTTCAATCGTTTGTGCATGATTTCTTTTGCTACTTGCTTTAAATTTTTACCTAAGCCAACCGGCCTAGTAAATATAGTTTTATTTTTTACTAGGATTATAAAAATAACCCTACAAACTTTAAATCTTTAATTTCTCAATATTACCTAAATCATACGAAATGTATGTTTAGTGAGTGGGAACTTGACTTTTGTTCATAGTTCCCTTGTCTTTTGTAGGCAGTTTAAATTCATGCATGTCGGACAGAAAAAGGCTAATGTTTAAGGTCAAAATTTCTTTGACCGAATTGATTAAAATTAAATCAATTACATGATAATTTATTTGAAAACATATTACCATATTAAAGTATAGGGGAAACATGTAAACTATGAATTAAGAAATTTTTAATCTGAGGAATAATACGAAAAAGGGATTAAAGGCATTAGAAGAAGTATACCCCAAGAATGATGTTACCACTATTTGAAAAACCTATTTTGGGGTTGAATTATTCAGGGAAAAATAATGATCAGAAATTTACTTTTTTTGCATAAAAGCCAGTGAATGTTTATGGAGATTCAAATTTTCCAATGCATAGAGTCTACTATATGGTGATAGGTACTTCCATACGGAAACGATATTTCCAATCAAGGTTTTTTAAGAATTGTATGAATGTCACTCCTACGAATCTATGACCCAAACGTAGGGAAGGTAAATATAAACCATAAACTTGAATACTTTCATATCATGAAAATGATTATGGGAAAAATATGTTTAGGATGGGAATTTTTTGCGGATCCCTACATATTGTCGTAAAGACATATAAGAAAAAAATAGGTTTTCCTCCCAAGAATGATGTTAAAATTATTTGAAAACCCATTTAGGGGGTTTAATTATGCAGGGCCACCAAAGGGAATTGGCTGCATAGTCAAATAATAACATCTTTTGGCTGAGCAGTCTATTATGTACACAATTTATACAAGGCCGGCTAAGGGAATGTGCTGCATAGTCAGGAAAAAGAACTCTCAATTATCAAAAATTTTTTGACCAGAAGTCAAGAAAAGGGTTACAGAGATCTAGAAGTATTTAGGTTTAGGAATACGACACATGAAAAATGAGTATTTTCCAATGCATGTAGAGTTACCCAGACCAATGCAAACCATAATCATGTTGTGGCTGGGTCTTGAATTGAGATGTCGTACTTCACTACATATCTCATTAGAATGAGAATTAAGCCAAATGTAGTTCTGGAAATACAATTTAACGTCATGTGGGATGCGAGTATAGGAAATATTAGTTTAGTGTCATAGAGCTCAGACCATAATAATGAATACACAGTGTGTGTTTTCACAGGGACTTTTTAGCCAAGGGACTGATAATGGAATTTGGGGTTAGGCCCAAAGACTTGGGGCTGGATTCAAGGGATGATCAAATGTTCCTATGTATCCCATAAGGATGGGAATCAAGACACACATAGTTCTTGAAATACCCTCTGTACATATTTGGTTCGTACAAGTGATGGGTGAAAAGGGTACTTTAGTGAAATGATAGTTTGACCCAAGATTAAAAGTTCGAGCATTCCCATGTATGCACATAGTCATTGGAATAATACATGATTAGAGATCAACGTTAATGATGATTCCATCTCAAGAAAGGGACAATGAATGTTGTAGTTTATTATCGTACAAGACAAAAGTGTGAATAGTTTAAGGTCATATGCATGGACTGTGGTGAACCAATGTAAAAAATATTTGTTCTGGGGGTGGTTTCACGAATCATCATCGTATGAGATGAAAGTGAACTGATGTGCAGAGATTGACTTTGGGATTTAGCCTCAGAAGCTTGCCTACATACCCAGCCTAGAAGGAAAGGATCAATGTCTGCGTTGTTCGATTAAATAATGAATTGGTAATCAAGTTGTTCTTGAGGGAAACAACCTAAAAAATAGTGTTGGGACTTACACATGGTTATCAGCCCAGAGAGGGTGTTATGGTTGATGTTTAATCTAAGATCACATGAGTCATACTCGGTGTGAGAAACAAGAGGTAGCAATAACCATAACGATGCACGGTTTTTAATGTCATGTAGGACATATGAAAGAACTATGCAGTTTAAAGTCTTGCAATGAGGACTATTGGTGATGCACAATTTAGTGTCATGTATCAGGGAACAAATATAGTTTAACGTCATGTAGGAAGTATTAAAGGAATTTGTACATTTTAATGTCATGTTGTACATGAACAAAGTTTTGTGTCATGTTGGAAAATAAGGGTTTTGTACAGTTTAGTGTCATGTAGCTAAGACGATGGGGAAAATATAGTTTAACGTCATGTTGGATGAAAGGGGGACTGTGCGGTTTAATTTCATGCAGTTAGGAAAAAATAGGACATAGTTTAACGTCATGTTGGATGAAAGGGACATTTTCACATTTTAACGTCATGTTGGATGATGGTGCAAACAGTTTAAGGTCATATGCATGGACTGGAGATTATGTAGTTTAACGTCTTGCTGGACGTAAGAGACTTCTGTACAGTTTAGCATCATGTAACTAGGACATCGTAGTTTATCATCATGTTGGACGTTTTATGCAGTTTAACTTCTTTCTGGACATAATTGTATTTGTATTGTAGAAAATACTTCTTTAGATATTTGGCATTGGTTGGAGTCGTGATGAGTTCTCCATCCATTGAGGTTAAAGAATAAGCTCCATTGGAGTAAAAATTATGTATTGAATAAGGACCTTCCCATTTTGCCTCCACCTTGGGAGGTTTCTTTCCTGGAGTCATTGGATTTCTATGAACCAATACCAATTCTCCCTGAATGAATGAACGAATACAAACTTTTTTGTTAAAAGCTCGTGCTATTCGATTTTGATAGACTTCCAAGTAGAGCAAGGTGCACAATCTTTTCTCGTCTAATCCTTCCAATTCATCCAATCGCTTTTGAGATTGATAATCTGTAGATGACTGATCACAAATGGCTACCCTAAGTGAGGGTAATTTAACCTCAATGAGTAAGACTACTTCTGTTCCATATACCAATGAATATGCAGTTGACCGTGTTGTAGTGCAGGGCCATGATTTCTCATCTTTATCCCCCATATTTTGCAGTATGTTTGAAAGAGTCTTATTGAAGGCTTCTATTTGGCCATTGGCCGCTGCATGATACCGAGAGGAATGGTTGGATTTGATGTTGTATTCTTGATACAACTTCCTTACCTTTGATGAACAGAAGTTGGTCCCATTGTCCGTCAATATGGTATGAGGGACACCAAATCTGGTAATGGTGTTAGACTTGATGAAGGTAACAATGCATTTAGAACCGAATTCATTGAGAGGTATTGGCTCTACCCATTTGGAAAAGAAGTCAGAAGTAGTAATAATGTACTTAAACTGCTTGGATGCAGCTTAAGGATAAAGTCCCACTACATCCATTCCTCATGTAGAAAATGGCCACGAGTATTTAGCTGTATGAAGAAACTCTGGGGGTTGATGAATGAAGTTGTCATGTACATGGTAAGAATGAAACTTCATTTTGAAATCAACACAATCATGTATCATTGATGGCCAAAAGTATAAAAGCATTCGAATTTGATCAGATAGTCTGTGTCTAGACTGATTGGCACCACAGACTCCTGCATGTAATTCTTTCATGCCAGCCATTATCTCTTCACCATCAATGCATCTGAAGAGAACTCCATCAAAAACTCTTTTGTATAGAATTTTATCTAGGTGATATGGGCTATCATAAACAGTAAAATTGACCACACATCACCAGATTTGTTCTTTCCCACCTCTATCAGGTGGAAGTGTTCCATTTTGACGGTATTCCTTGATAGGTGTCATCCATCCTATAGTATGGCCATATAGTTTAGGAATGGGACTAATTTCATTGATTTACTCTGTTCTGATTTTAACATAAGGTGAAATTGTACAAGGGTGGGAAATATTTATGATTGTATCATCCCAATTTGGATCTTCTAGAGTTGTGTCTATATTAGCTGTGCATCATCTTGGCCATTTTGTGATCATGGGACATATGAAAATGTCGGTTCCGAAGGAAATTCCACCATTAACTCTCTAACATAATCATACAAAGGAATTAGTTCTTCTTTTCTAATTACATAATCCCCATTGAATTGTTTTACTACCAGGTCTAAATCACCTTTCACCTTTAAGTGATTCACTTGTGCTTGAAGTTCCAACTCCAATCCTACAATAAGAGTTTGGTATTCTGCTTCATTATTTTTCCCGCATGCCAATAATGAGAAGGAATAGGGTAGAAATTCCATTTCTAGAGAAATGAACACAATTCCAAACCCAATGTTATTGAATTTAGGATCTTCCATTTTCTTCCATGTTAGACTTCTGGAAGCTCCACCAAAGTACATTTCCCATGTTTGAAGACTATCTTGAATAGAGAAGACTTCCTCATCAGGAAGTTCAATATCTGAAAATGTATCTTCTACTGATGGATGTTCAGCAAGGAAATCACCTAGAGCCTGGCCATTTATTGCCTTTTGAGACACATACTGAATATCAAATTGATGAAAAATAACTTCCCACCTTTCCAGACGTCCTGTAAGCATTGGAAAACTAAGGATGTATTTGAGCAGGTAATTGTGAGATACCAATTGGACCTCATGATGTTTCAAGTACTGTATCAACTTCTGAACTGCAAAGATTAATGCTAGGGAGCACTTCTCAATATTTGAATATCGGGTTTCTGCTTGAAGCATAGTCTGACTGAGATAGTAGAGGTTGTTTTCATTCTCAGCATCATTCTTTTGGGCAAGGAAGGCACCTAATGATCTCTCTAAAGATGTCACATAATGAATCAGTGGTCTTCCTTCAACAGGTGTCATTAATATCGGTGGACTCAAGAGATATTTCTTGAGAATATTGAATGCCTCTTTACATTCTTCAGTCCACTGGTAAGTGAATCCCTTCTTAATCAATTTGGTGAAGGGTAAACTTTTTCCTGCCAATTTGGAAATGAAACACCTAATATAGGATAAGTGCCCTTTAATTCCTCTGAATTAATTCAAATTTCGAGGAGGTGATATACCAATGAAGCCAATAAATTTTCCTGAGGTTACCCCACAAGCACATTTTAAAGGGTTCATCTTCAAATTATGTTGCCGAAGTTTGTGGAATTTGATTTCCAAATCAGCCAGGTGATTAGAACGTTTCGTGGATTTAACCACCAAATCGTCCACATAACATTAAATCACCTTCCCTAAAAAGGGTTTGAAGATACGATGCATGGAATGCTGATATGTTTCACCTACATTCTTCAGGCCAAAGGGAATTACTCGATAGAAAAACACACCCTGAGGGGCTCCGAAGGCTGTAGATTCCTCATCTTCTATAGCCATTCAGATTTGATTATATCCTGAATATCCATCCACGAAGGAAAGTTCTTTATAGATAGTTGTTGCATCAATTAGGAGTTTTGTTATCAGAACTGGAAAATCATCATTAGGACAATGCCGATTATGATCTCTGAAATCAATGCAAACTATAATTTTTCCGTTCTTCTTTTTCATAGGGAAAATATTATCCATCCGTTTGGGATATTGAAGTTCTCTGATGAAGTTACCTTTGATAATCTTATCCACTTCAGCTTCAATTTTGGAAGAATAAGTTGGGTGTGTTCTTCTTGAGGCTTTCTTAAATCCTCAATGTTCTTCTGGTAAACCCAAATGTTGAGTAGCAACATCAGGATCAAGCCCTGCAATTTCTGTATAGTTCCAAAAAAATATATCTTGATTTTTCATTAAAAATGAAATATAAATTTCTTGATCTTCATGAGTCATGGACACACTAATTAATGTGGGGCGTGGATATTCTATTGTACCCAGATTTATTTCTCTTAGTTCATCCATAGTAGTAGAGATACCTTCTTCAAATGCTAGAGGAGCATCGCTGAGATCTTCCTCTTCTTCTTCATCATGTGTTATTTCTTCTGTTTCTACTTGAATAGCAGATGATGAATCCGAATTTCCATGATCAAAATAGATGTTAAAATTTGAATATCTTGAAGAAGAGGCTTCCCTTTATGACCCTATTGATAATGAAGGTCTTCCTTGGGTAATAAAGAGGATATTACGGATAGAGAATCAACATCATCATTCACCTATGACATTGCTATAACTTCCTCTATCCTGGTTGGCGATGTATAGACTTTCTGGATTTCAGCAGATGAAATGAAGACATATCCATTTGAGATTTCATCATCTCTTGGTGAATCACCACTTTCCCTCATGATGTCTGGCTTGATTTTCGTAATTGACATTATGGAAGTTTCCATAAGATTATTTGGATTCAGGTCTATCCTGTCAATTTGAATCATAGGAAACACATAATCTATACTCACATTTGTGAATGGGTTTATTGGCATCTTTTCCAAACCATATGGAGCATTAACTTTGGTAACCTACTTTGTTGTGGATTTCTACTTACCCTTCATTTGATAGAATTCTGCATCCATGTATTAAGATTCACATGTTTTGAAGGGGGCCTTATCACCATATAATGTCTCAATTTGACCATCGAAACAATATTTGAGGCATTGATGGTATGATGAAGGCATAGCTGCATGTTGATGTATCCAAGGTTTTCCAAACAAAACATTGAAGGCTGTATTGTGATCAACAACCATGAAATCTGAATTGGATAAAAGGTCTCCAAACTGAGTTCTGAGTGTAATCTCGCCCAATGGTTCTTGTTAATTTTTATCATATCCTTGTAACATCAAAGTAAAAGTAGATAAATCAGATTCTATGAGGCCTAATAGATGAAGTGTACGAATGGGGATGAGGTTCACTCCTGAACCATTATCAATGAAAGCTCTTCAGATGTATACACCATTGACCTTTCCAGATAAGTAAAAAGGTCTGATATGTCCATGAACAACATCATCTTCATCTTCATCTGTAAATGATATCACTGCATGACATTCTACAGGACCATTATCAACATGGTAGACTTCAGCAGCAACAATTTCAGTTTTGAATTCCTAAGGACTTGACAAAGCCTCAATGAGCGCCTCCCAAAGATCCTTTGATAAATAAAAGGAATCCAAAATTGATAACTTGTCCGGAACATGGGACAAATGTTTCAAGACATTATACTTTTGGTCCAAAGGTCTGCGTTTCCCAATAGGGACATGCGGTTTCACATGTTCCTTAGAAGTTGATTCTTTGGATGTAGATGCTTCCTGTATCGGGGTAGGATTTGGAAATACTCCTGGAATTGGAATATTAGACCGATTAGGTCTATTTACTTGCCGAGAGGAAGAAGGTGGAACCTCTAACAGATCCTCCAGAATAACTATGCCAGGGCAAAATATGGTATTGGTGGAAGAATTTTCTTGTTCCTGTTGAGCCCGCTGAAGGGCACTGCCACGAGTTTCTTCAGCATATACAGTTTTAGCAGGGGTAGAATTGTAATAGTGGCTTCTGGGATATCCACTTCTTCCTATGTATCCCAGACCTCTGGAAATCCATCTAATTCCTTTTTTTGATACAGTAAACTCAGGATCATCAGGATGGAAACTATGTCTGGCATAAGGATCTGTTAAATAAATCATATTAACAGAAAAAAAGATCAACTCTTCTTCTGATGAAGACTCTGCCGGATTTTCCAATTTAGGTTGTGCCGTTTGGTGGGGCGGTGCCCGTTGAATTGAAGTAGATGGAATAAAATCTTCCAGAGTCAATGATAACTTGGGATTTGACACGTTCTCATCTTCTTCTGATTGTTCCTTTTTCTTTGAATTGTGCCATTTATTTGAGGATTTTCCCTCTGATGAAGAGGGTTTTTCTGTGGAATTCATAGCATAAGACACAATTGGTTTCTTCAATTACATTCAAAAAATGGCATGAGTTTGGTTGATCATTTTTCTGACCATACAATCATCATATTTTTGCACGTTTATGTTTTTGACTTCTTTCCACTTGCCTTCTTCTTCTGGATTTGTTGCAGTAACACATGCTACCTGAGCTGAAGAACCTTTCAGTTTGACTTGCCTGAGTCCACCATTTTTTGCAGGAAGTCCTTAGAGACCAAAAAACACTGAATAGGATGCCCCAACCTCTAATTAAAGGGGAAATAATTGGTACAGTCTTTATCTCCTTCCTTGTTCGGACTTTTGGTCCTTGGAAATTAAACCAAATTATTTTCCAGATCCGAAATGAAGTAACTAGGAACTTGTTTATTTCGGAAAGAGTAAAATTTTCTCTTCAAATCATAATTTTTTTGTCTCTGATATATTTTATCTTCATAATGAAATGGCCTCTTTTGTTGATGATCAGGAGGTGGAGCCCTTCGGAAAGATGAAGGTTTTAAAGTGAAAGTAGGTACAGGTGCATGTTTAAGCGTAACTGTAGCAGTCTCTGCTTTACCCATTTTCTTTCCTGGACCTGATGGAATTACATGAGTTTTATCCTTAGTTTTAGTAAGAGATTTTTCAATCTTCTGAGCGATTGAAGTAAGGTCTCAAAAACCTCCTTTATATTTCACAGGGATTAATGGTGTGTGTAATTCATCATGCAGATTTTCCACACAGATTGGCAACAATTATTCTTGAGGGAGTGCTAAGCTCAAGGAATATGTTAATCCCTTCCAGCGAGCAATGAAATATGAAACCCTTTCATTCTCCATTTTCTTACAATTTGTAAGATCAAATTTTTTTTATCTTTGGCAAAGTTGAGCTGAATTGAAGAAGGAAACAGTGACATAGATCCTCCCATCTAGTAATTGACTAGGATGGAAATCTTGTTTACCAAACAAAAGCAAGTCCTTGTAATGACTGTACAAAACACCTAATCTTAAATACTTCATTTTGATGAGGGGTTCCCATCATATGATCACAACTTGAAAAAAATGTGTTAAGTGTTACTCTGGGTCTCCCGAACAATTAAATATTGGGAATGTGGTACTTGAAAAATTTGATTGGGGGGGGGGGATTTCATCAACCCATTCTGGGTAAGCTCTCTTTTATGGTTGAATTTCAGAAAATTTCCCTCAATATCTTCCAACAGAGCTGTTAATGACTCAATGGTAGTTACTAACTTTTGAGAAAAATCCGGTTGAGCTTGGACACGAACAGGTGTAATAACTGGAGCTTGGACCAGTGTAGTGGCTGGTACTGCAACTAATGGTAGCACCACTGATTGTTGTTTCACATGACACATAGAACTAGACCTGTGAGGGTGTACTGGTAAAGGAGGATACTCTTTATCCATCTCAGTAGCTGCAACAAATTCCCTTTGCTGACTGACTCCAGCACTCTTAGGAGGAAGACTACCTTGAAGTAGTTTGGCATTCAACCTCCTTAACTCCTTGATTTATTCCACCTATTGTGCAAATCTTTTCTCTAGTGAGAGTGATTACCCTTCTCTATAGAAAGGGTTGGACGTAACATGATTATTTCATTTCCCCTTGTTGGATCCCTTTCAGAGAGGGGTAAGTGAGTTACTTGAAGGAATACATAGATTTTGGGTAAGCCTTTGGTTTCGTGTACGCACACCTTCTTCATTTACCTCTGTGTGCACAACCTTTTGAGTAGTAGCTTCCTCATCTAATCCCTCTGAGTGAGCCTCATCTGGGGGATTAGAAACAACTAAATTTATGACATTGATTGATGCATAATGCATTGCATCCCTTCTATCAGAATTTCTACGATATTGTCTTCTTCCATGTCCTTGATGAGACATTTCCTTTTGTTGATTTGATCCCTCGGGAACTTCTTGATGAAGAGTAATATAGAAGGAATCTACTGATAATTTGGATCTTCATTCCTCTTGTGGCTTCTTCCCTAATCAAGAGAATACTGACTTTCTTTGAGGAAGATATTGTGGATTTGAAAAAGTCCCCAGTCCTGTAGACTGGGGTTGTTCCTGTTGTTCCTGCTCAACTCCTCGAATACTATTTATTGATTCTGAGGGTTGAGCTAAAAGAGTCCCCAGTCACGCAAGCTGGGATGGTTCTTGAGATACTATATCTAAGACTTTTTTAAAAGCTCTCCTGATCTTGCAGACTTTAGTCTGAAAATTGGCTGGGTGCATCAACCTGCATCCACTCAAATCACCTGGCTCAAATGAACGTTGAATGATTTCTGACACTTCTGTCACTTGATGATGTGCATGCTCTAAATGATAATCCTATTTGATATTATCTTTTTCCTGATGCAAGTGTAATTCGATAACTTGTTCTCTGTATGATTGATTTTGAGAAGAACTAGTTGAGGCCTGTTCTTGAGCGAGCCTTTGATTACAAACAAAGCTAATAGGCTGTGGCCAGCCATGGGCAATAATATTGCATGAGAACATTTTCGGTGGGCTTTTTTGGATGGATAATACCATTAAATTTAGTTCTCCAGGGACACCCCATCCCCTGATATGAATAATAGATGGGGCATTGGAAATTAACTGGTGCAATCTTCTTAGTGCGCCAAGGAATGAACGCTGAAGGGATCTCTGCTGCTTTTCAGCCTTCGTAGATCGAGAAACTGAGAGATATGCTAAGTCAATTTGGCGTTGTAACCCTTCTATTATCTTGACATTATATTCATATTCATCATAAGATAATCTGTTCTTTTTCAATTGACAAAGAGTTTTTCACATGTTGAGACTAATATCATGAATACAATCTTCCGTCAACACCTCTCGAGTTTCATATTGAGAGTTAGTCAAAGGCCAAAACATGACTGGCACTTTACCTTTCGTTAGTTGTTTTCTCATATTCATTATTTCCTCTTCATCATTCAGTGAATATTCTTCTACCTGATTAGACCAGAGCTGGTGTTTCCTTGTTGCTTCATCAGATTCAACAAAATCGGTAGAGAATTCACTTATCAACCTATAAGATGGATGAACCATTGGTGGTTCTTAGAATGAATTACACCCCAGGATATCTTCTGATTGAGAAAGTATTTCACCTACTAATGGTAAAGCATCAGACATGACTGGCTTCATATTTTCACGTGCATCAAGATAAGAGGATTTTCTCGTCACAAAATTGTCCTTTGAAGAGTTTTCTAGGCAATGCGAATTACTACTACAGAGAGGACTTTCACATCTAAATTCATCATCATGGGGAGGACCACCATGGTGGGTTACAACAAAAGATGATACATTTTTCTCCTTGGTATCCTGGCCACACATTGGGTTTTTGTGGCTCTCATATGAAGATGAAACTTCGAGATCGACTGAACTATCATGAAGCAAGCCTTCATGAGGAAGTATCTGATGCATACCTTTGAAATTAATGTTCCCTCTATTGGGAACTGAGAGAGTAGAATCTTGAGTTGCAACAGATAAATGTCTGAGTGCATCAAGAACTCCAACATCGAGCAAGGCCTTGTTACAAATTGGCCATTGATTTCTTGACTGTGCTGGATGGGTATTTTTCTTAGATGCCTTCATACTCACATTGGGAACCACTTGTTGACGAAAGTGGTTATTATGGGAAGGTGTATGTGCCTGCTCAGAAGAAATAGTCAGGTTAGGCTGATCATCTCCACTCAAATCAGGTGTATGTGCCTGACTTGGTTGTCCGTATGACATGGGGGAGTTTTCCCCACAACCCTCTTAGATTGGAACCAAGGAGTATATCTGTTTAGGAGTGAACTGTTGATGTGTCACTCCACTGGTAGGGATAGATTTTCATTTCTTTCCCTATGATGTTGTTGAAGCTGTTATAATATGCGGACATGAATCTATAATATGAGCGGGGATTTTCATCTGCTCTTTCACCATCGTCAGAATGTGCTTGGTGACTTCAGCTATCAGAATGGAGATATACGTCCATTCCATGCTCGGAGTAGGTGTGTGTTCCTGCTCTTATCATCCTTTTCCTATCAGCTAATTCTGACAGTACTCAAGTGTGGGGGAAGAGAGTTGAGTCTGCCTTATTTTTGTCATTGGGGATTTCCAATTGACTTCTCCGGGTGCTAATAAACGATACTGTTGGTATTTTTGATCAATACTAGCAGGTGTATGTGCCATATGATTTCACTCTGCTGAACGTGGTTGATGAACTTCCTTCAATACTGACAGATGAGGCTACTGGCAGGATTGATGAGTGTAAGCAGGTGTATGTGCCTATTTACCAGTTTTCAACACATTGGGTTGGCGAGCTTCATCATATGTAGTCAGACGATCCTGATGACTAGTTGATGATTTATAAAGAGGTGTATGATCTTGTCTGTAGTACTCCGCCAGAATTTCCTGGTGGGAATGGCGTGCTGCTGCCAGACGAGACTGCAGGATAGCGGAATTAAAAAGGATGAGTGTGTGTGCCCGCTCGTTGCTTTCCACCAAGTTAGGCTGGTGGAATTCTCCAGAAATGGAAGAGATAAGAACCTTCCCACTGTTGAATGGATATCGCCTCGGGTTGTTCGTCTTGCATGCTCGGGTATGAGGGACCTGATTCGAACCCCTGAAGGCGATACCCTCATCATGGTGAGCACACACTGCCGCACAGGTATGGCGGTGATTGCTGATGGGATCCCTCAGGAAGGACTCATGTTTCCTTGAATTGAGGCCTTTAGTGACCTTCTTATTCACCTACCCAAAATATAGGAGGGACTGGTGATTGCATTCCGGGGATAACGACCTGAAACGGTTGGAAACAATGGTTGGAAATAGTGGTTGGAAACACCCGCTTCTTGATCGTTGGTTGTCGCTGTCCGGACATCCAGGGTGAACTATTGACATGGAGGGATTGTCGAGCGGCCTCCAGAGTCAGAATGGTACCATGTTGAAGGTATTCCTTAACTAGTGCATTTGATACCCAGCGTTGAAGATGCTAGGTAGGTGATGTCGTGTTCAGTGCGGATGAAGATCCAGCAGGAGTAGCAGTAGAGGCATTGATAGCATAGGTATTCACAGGTGTGAACTTAAGAGAAGGAATTTCTGTAATGCAGAAGATCTTGGAAAAGGGTTCCTGTTTGATATAACAGACATAATCAAGATAAGTTCAGCCACTACATCTTTTCGATGAGCACATATGTTATTGATTGTTTTGTTAGACCTCTCATTGAATTTAAATAGGGCCCTAATAAATAAGTAAAACAACATTTTTAACTTATTTAAGGATTCATGTTGGGTTCACCATTTTTTGTTTTCTCTGGAAATGAGGATGACCTCATTGGTTTTAAGGTTCAAACATTCCAAGCGGTTTCTAACCGGTTTATTCGTAGAACTGGAAACATCCAATGATTCTATATCCATTTGGGCCTACATTCCAAAGGTGACTGCTCATTAGTTGTGCACCGATGAGGCTTAAGAATTTGCATTGGTCGAGATGATTGGAGGTCGGACTCAACACACATTTTTTAGGGGAATTATTGTCTACTACAGGACTCTCTTTATAGATTTAAGTTATGTTCGTGAATCCTTATTACACTACCAAGTATGAAAATGAGCTTTCCTTTAGATCTGACAATAAATGATTAATACTTATGAGATTTAGAAAATCTTTTATATGTCTTTGAGGTTCTTCATCAATAGAGAATCATCTATATTTGTTAGAGATTCTTAGTCAATGGTATCCTTCAACACATTATATAAAGATATCTCTGTCACTATGATAACCATACTGGTTTTAAAGCCACTCAATGGGGAACTTTAAGTCTATTGTTGTTCAGAAGGACATGGAGTATTTCAGAGTTGGGATCATACCCACAAATGGTCTACCTACGTATCCTTGTTTAGAAAAGGAATTATAACCCATGTAGTTCGGTAATTAAAATACTATTTAACATCATATGGTACAGATAAGAATTAATGGGTGATGGGATTTAACCTTATAAAGGCTTCCTACATACTCTACTTTTAAGGTAGAAATCATATTCCATGTAGATTGATATAAAAGTGTGAGGTTTATGCATGATTAATGGCTCAAAAGAGATGCCATAATTGCTTTTACAGTCTATGCTCACGTGAGTCATTCTCGGTGTGAGAAACAAGAGGTATTGGTAAAACCTGACAATTGTGCCATGAAAGATGAAATCATAAGAAATAATGTGGGGCTTATTTATATATGACTGCCCAAATTGATAGATATCGAGACTTATTTCAGAGATGAATTCTGGGAATAGGGTCCATAAAAGTATATGGGCTTTTATACAGATTTGGATACTCTAACTTAGGGCTTAATCCTGAGGAAGATTCCCAAATTAGGAGGGGACATTGGGATTTAATCCTAAGGAGGACGCCCAAATGAAATGTAATTAAGACTGGTTAATAGAAATTATAACTGGGGCTTACTACTAAGAAGGAGGCCCAGGTTAAAGGGACTTGAGAACTGGGGCTTACTCTTGAGAAGGAGGCCCAGGTTAAGGAAATTTGGAAACTGGGGGCTCACCCCTAAGGAGGATTCCCATATTAAGGTAACATGATGACCGGGGATTAATATTGAAAACGAGGCCCAGGTTAGGGGAATTATGACTTGGGCTTACTCTTGAAAAAGAGGCCAAGTTTAGGGAACTTCACATCTTAAGGGATGAAGATGAATGAATGAAATCTCTCACCTTAGTGACATGAATATATTAAAATCACTATGTTTTGAGATATGTTCCACATAATTCCTTTCAGATAAGGAAACCAATAAAGGAACCATGCTATAAATGGTTTTGAAGATGGTTCTGAAGGCTAAATCATGAATAGGAGAGGTGGATTTGAAGAAAGCAAGTGAATACGCAGGAGGGGCAGCCAAAAAGAGAGAGGCGCGCAAGTCTTGTGTGGGCGCACAAGTCATGGTCGTGCAAGTATACTTGCACGACACATGGGTACTTGCGCGATGGTCAACCCATAGGATAATACTTGGGAGAGACTTGACTCAAGCCCTTAGAATTATCCCTAAAGGCTTCCAAAAGAGTGGTGCACAAGTTTTGTTGAAGGGATAAGGTGGCGCGCAAGTGTGGCCATTTCTCTTAAGGGCTGGCCACTTAGGCATGCAAGTGTTGATGAGTTTCAACATTTAGGCCTTTTTCCCCTCTTTTGATCTTCCATTCTAGGTAATACATTACCTTAGAAGTGACCGGAAGACTTCAAGCAGAGACTAGGGTGACCAGCGCTTAAATCTGACTTTTGGAATTTTTCTATTCTCGAAATGGGGGGCCCACAAGGGGTATTTATATGCATTTGAAGACCTTGGGGGATAATAACTTAGGGCACCCATGTAACCTGCATGACCAATATTAGTCACATAAGTATACTTGCACGACCATGATGAAACTTGCGCCCCAAAAGTATAAACAAATCATTGTTCATGCATTTTTCAATTTTTGATGTTTCTTTAATGGATGAATCACTTTGTGTTAATGTATTTCCCTATTCATTAGTTAGACTCTGTGATGGAAAGGAGCGTCAACAATATTCAAATAGATGAAAAAATGATCTATTTTCATTATGTGACAAACATACATGAAACCCGCCTTCCTTTTTCATGGGTAAATAATGACATAATGATCTTGTCTTTAAACAATTTTTAAAATACTCGGGATTTTGATATGAAACCCATTTTTTAATTCTTCATTGGATATTTATTAAATTTTTTATTATGTTCTATGTTGTTCGAATTGATTAATACATATGAAGGGTTATTATTAATAGTTATATAATTAGTTGCGTAAAGCATTTAATCTCTGGTTATTTCCTGTTTTACGTTACCCTGGTGAATAACATTTGTGATTTTTTTGACACCTCAATGAAAAAACTTGGTGATATGATAAATAATTTATAAAATAATTGTAATAGAAACATTTCCATGTTTTTTATATTTTTTTATTTATTATATGCCCCATGTTCTATTTTTCGTTCCATAATGATATTCATCATGTTCTTATTGATATTTCTAAGGATTACATGTAAACTGTTCCCCTTATTTACCTTACTGGGCCTTATGATCACCCATAGATTTAGCGTATGTCCCAAGGTTATGAGAAGAAATAAATATACTTATGATAAAAAATGAAGAGACCTTTCAAGTTTAATAAAAAATGTTTTAATTTTTTAGGTATTATGTACCTTCTGTACAAGAAACTAAAGTTTAAATGATCATCTATTTGTATAATGAAATAAAATTTTATATAATAAAATAGTCTAATTCCATAGTTGGAATCAGAAGGATTTTTAGTTATTTTTGGAAATTAGGATTTGAGAAATTTAAGAAGATCCCTATAAAAACATTTAAATATAGGAATAAAATCAGAGTAATTTTGTGAAATATTATGTATGTGGATTCTATAAAAATAAATATCTTTCTAGATACGAATAAGTGGATGTGGTTTTTGACAGATGTAAATAGGGGTAAAAAATCTAATAAGGTGTGTCAGGCCTAACATAGCATAACCTATTATATGAAAAATTTCAATACTGCACACCTAGTTTGACACTCCTGGGGGATAAGTACGGTTGATCATATTCTTTTTATGAGCAATTATGAATGATTTATAAAACAATTAATTTTTGTTAATGAATGGAATTATTATGTTTTAGGACATGAAATTAATTTATAATTTTAGGAATATTAAATGAATAATATTTCTCACTATGGTTTTATTCTTTTAGAAAATAGCGGCAAAGATGAGAAACCACATAAATGGTGAGTGCAACAGAACACACACAGATGGACTTCTAATGGAAACAAGAATGGAGAACATCATGAGAATAATGAATCAAATTACTCAATTTATGAAAAATAACTTGAATCATAATGAGATACAAGATTCACCTCAAATGGGATAACTTTTAATTGGGTCCTCAATACATGAACGACCACCTTCATTCAGTTGATCTACCGACCCATTGATTGTTGAAAAATGGATATGTTCTGTGGAAGAGATATTTTCTATATTTTGTTATTCAGTATAAAATAAATTCCCCATATCATTGTACCACATAGAGGGAGAAGTTTATTAGTGTTGGGAACTAGTTAAAAAAATGAATCAAATATGTCAGATCAAGGCAATGGAGTGGTAAGAGTTTAGGGGAACCATTTTCAAAAAATATTTTCCCCATTTAATGTGAAATAAAAAGGTTTAAAAATCCCTAGTGATGAAGCATGTGGAAAATGAATTTTTTGGAATCTATGAGATGAACATAACAAGGCTTTATAGTTAGAATTTTAGCATTGTCATGGATCCTAAGGGGAATATTGATAGATTCTTCAGTGGACTAAGACCACATTTATGGAAGAATAATTCCAATCAAGACTGTGAAATGTATGAGGAGATAGTATGAAGTGCATTAAGGGATGAAATGGAGTTTGGTGAGAGGAAATGGTCTCAAGAATTGAATGAAAATAGGAGATCAATGTATCCAATATTTGGGAGTAAAACTGATCATGTTAGAGGAGGAAAGATAGATTAACATTCCACATGCACAAAATGTGGTAAAATTCATTGGGGGAACTAGTTTCTCAAGAGTGGGAAATGTTAAAAGTGTGGAAGAGATGACCATATTTTTTAAAAATTTCATTGTGAGGTGAAACCTCAATTTATCAACACTAATGATAAAAGAAATATAACACATAACATTACTAAAGTACAATGCATCATGGGTTGATAGATTGGTCACTTTTCTAATCATTGTCCAAATCCAAAGACAGTGGAGTGGAATAAATATAAACCTAAACATAGTCCAATAGAGAAAGGTCGTGATTTCTATATCACTACAGCAGAAGTTTAATATTCAAATGATGTGGTGGAAGGTACTCTTGTTGTTTTCTCAATGCTATAAAGTACATTTTTTTATTCTACTTCTACACATTCTTTTATTTCCTCCAATTTTACAAACAACACAGAATCAATCCCTGAATTGATATAAATAGATTAATCATTCCAGATTCTTAGAGGGATTATCTAGGAATCAAGAATGTATAGAAACTCAAGTATTTAAATTGAAGATCTCAATCACATTGAATATCAATTAGTCATTCCCTTGTTGAAATTAGGATTTATACTAAATATGGACTAAATTTTAAAGTATAATTCTTATATGAACTGAAAAAGCAATGAAATTTCAGTAGTATAGATTGGAAAACATAAATTTGTTTTCAAAGAGAGATATCTCGACATGAGATTTTTTTAGGAGCACAACATATATCTTTTTTTTATGAATATGATCAGTGAATATGAAGAAGGAAATGAAAGTATACTAATAGAGAATGTCCCCATCATTCTGGAATACATTACTATATTTCATGAGGAGTCACCTGGACCTCCCCTAGAATGAATGGTAGAGTTCTAAAATGAACTAATGCATGGATCCATGATGATATCAAAGACATCATATATAAAAGAAAATTAGGAGCTGGAGGAATTAATGAAAGAACTCCATGATCTTTTGTGGAGTAGGTTTATCTAACCTAGTGTGTCTCCTTGGGGATCACTAGTTCTATTTTTGAAGAAGATAGATGGATCAATGCCGCTATGAATCAATTATTTAGAACATAATGGGAACACAATGAATAAAAAGTACCCTATTCCAATAATTGATGATTTATTTGAGCGGATTTGTGGGGCTCGATTCTTCTCCATGATTGAAACTTGATCTAGTTATCACTATTTAAGGGTAAAAAGGATGATATTCCAAAGATAGCATTTAGATAAAGATATGTTCAATATGATTTTGTTGGTATTCCCTTCAACATGACTAATTCTCCAAATTATTTTATGGGTTTTATGAATAGAGTCTTTAATGACTACCTTGATAGTAATGTGGTAGTTCTTAATGATGATATTCTTATATATTCCATAATTCACGAGGAGCATTAGAATCATATAAGGGTTATATTGAAAACTCTAAGGAAGGATTGGAAATTTAGAAATTACAAAAAATGTAAATTTTTGTTACAAAAAGTTTTTTTCCTTGGGCACATTGTAAAAAATTAAAGAATATCAGTAAATCCTACAAAGAAAAATGTTATGGAGGAACAGCCTCATTATACAATAGTAAATGAAATTTGTGGGTTCCTTAGATTAATATGATATTATAGGTGTTTTTTAAAAACCATTTCCTAACATTCTAATCCACCAACCAAGTTAACTGGAAAGGGGTTAAGTTTATCTAGACAAATGAGTGTGAAGAACGATTCCAAGAGAAGAAGAGAAGATTGGTTACTCCACCTATGTTAACTCTACCCTCTATCAGAGAATGATTCATTATTTTTATCAATGAAACTCAAAAAGGTCTTGGGTTCATTCCCATGAAAAATGAAATGGTGATCGCTTATGCATCTCGATAGTTGAAGCATCATGAGAAGAACTATCCTACGTATGACCTAGAGCTGGTTATAATTGTTTTTTTTATGATGATATAGAGGAACTTTCATTAGGTGTGGAAATCTGATATATACCCATATAATGATATTTCGATGTATATATTCATGAAAATGGAATTGAACATGATGCAATGTAGATGGTTGGGACTTCTTAAAGACTGTGATAGTCCAATTAATTATCACACAGTAAGAGAAAACAAATTGACTGATGCATTAAGTAGGAATGGCCTAGTGGTGTTGGAAACTATGAAGATTCAAGGAGGTCCTTCGGTAAAAAAACCCAGTAAAACTTGACATGGGAATATTAATGGACGAGATACCATCAAACCTATCACAAATTATATCATAAAAAACAATACTAGAGAACATCAAAAAATCTAATAGGGAAGACCCTTTTTTGAAATTGGAGGTAGAGGATGAGAAGGTTTGTATATTTCCTATATTCAATATTGTTCTAGAAGGTGTACAAAAATTTATACAAGATTATGTGTTCCATTAATTTTATAAATAAAAAAATAATTTATGGAAGAATCTCATAGCTCTACTTTCTCTATACATCCTGTATTCCAAAAAATGTATAGGGACCTTCATGATCATTATTAGTTGGATAACATCAAAATGGATTTTTCTTACTACCCTAAAAAGTTCCTAGTGTTCCCGTAAGTGACATAAGTGAGATAAATTCCTAAAGGGGTATTACTACCACAATACATACCGGCATGATGTGGGACAATATAACTATGGAATTTATAAATAGTCTCCAAAAAACATCCAAAGAAAGGAATGTGATATAAGTTATATAGGACTATCTCACCAAGACATTCCATTTTATCTCTATTCAAGAACATTTCTATATCGATCAACCAACCAATATTCACGGAAAGGAAGTGGTAAGGTTGTATTGGAATCAATCTATATCATACTTTATAATTATCCAAGGATCAAATCAAAATTATAGAGAAATATTCAACATTATCTGAGTACTGAATTGAATTTCACTATGAACTATCATCCCAAAACTATTTTCTAATCTAAAAGTACAATTCATACACTCAACAACATACTGAGAACATGATCAATGGAATTTAATTTGGGATTCAATACATGAAAATGAAATAGTACCAATGGTTTTGGGAACTATAAAGAGTTTATCTACCTATATAAATCTAAGATATAACCATGGTATGAAAATTATATACTCACAACTTCAAAACTGTGGGAATAGGTGTATGCCACTATGCTATTAATGTTATACAAATGGCTTCAATAATGGAGTTATATGTTTTAAAAAAACCATGGATGTGGGTTTTGATCCCTAGACTGCCTGTATATAATTCTCGAACCTAACCACACCACCACATTTACTTATAGGTATATAAATAAATATTTACACACACACACATTGATATATATATATATATATATCTAAATCATGGGTATATGTGGAAAATTGTGTAAATATGTGTTCCCATAATTTTTCGTAGTCCATAGAAATGTTTTTTCCACCTTAAGGTGGGAAACCTATACCAACAGTTTTGAAAAATCATGGGTATAGGGCTTCAAAAAACCATATACCACTGGTTTTTGAAAAAAACTATGGATATAGATATTGAAACCCCCCCCCATATCAATGTATTTTGAAACAATATTGGTATAGGTGACAATTTACAACCTATTCCACCAATTTTCTAAAAATGTGGGGATAGGGGTGACCTATACCTATAGTATTTTCTAAAACTGTGGGTATAAAATCATTTTATAGTAGTAATTACATCAAAATCTCTCATTTATTGAGTTATCATTAAACAATAGCTTCCATTCGAGTATTCAAATAGAACCCTATGGTGATCATTATGGGAATTGATTTAGAAATCATAATTATAGGTATGAACCTAATGAGAGAATTCTTCTGGGTCCTGATCTTATGCAAGAGATCAAAGAAATGGTTCATACCATCAGACAACATGTAAAGGCTAATCAGAGTTGGTAGAAGATATGTGCTAACAAACATCAAAGGTATTTGGAGATTTATGTGGGAGACAAAATCTTCATTTAGACTTCACCATTGTATAGAGTCTTGTGGTTTGGGAAGAAATTGAAGCTCATCCCCATGTACATTTTCCCCAATGAAATCCATGATCGTATTGGAGCAGTAGCCTATCAGGTTTAACTTTCACTAAATTTATCTCATGTGGATGATGTTTTTCAAATATCTCTCTTGATGAAGTACAGACCTGACCCTTCACATGTAATGAATATTGTGGTGGTACATCTGGAACATTACATCTCTTATAGAAAGCATCTGGTGGAGATCTTGTACCATAGAGAAAAGGTTATACACAATAAGACAATACACCATGTCAAGGTGTTATGGATAAACAATCAATATAAATAAATCGCATGGGAAATAGTGGAAACAATGAGGTAAAAATACACTCAACTTTTCTCAACTAAGGGAATGAGATGAAATTTTGAGGATGAAATTACATAAGGGGGAATAAAGTGACGACCAAAAATATTGAATGATAATATGTTTCCTGAAAATGTGTGTAATAATATTTTGTACTCTAAAAAAATATATCTATTTAATAATGTGGTACGTATACATTGAAATGTAACCATCGAGTTGTGATTGTTCTTTGACCATTAGTAAATATGATCATTGGAAACAATTCTCTTAATAATAATTTTAACATTATAATTAATGTAATAAATAGAAATGATAATGGTTAATTAATGTAGAACGGAGATCAACTAGTATTGTAGTGCCATAAAATCCCATTTTTTAGGGCATGGGAATGAGGTATCATCACTAGGATCCACTCTTTACTAATTCCTAGCTGAGCTTTAAAATGTTAATCTTGAACTAAATCTTCTACAAGATAAGTTTAATTTAGTGGAAATTACAACCTGAGTGATGTTAGATGAGCCACCACATAAATCTATCACCATCACATACCATATCCTCATTTCATGTGCAATAATTATTAGGGATTATGTGCTAAGTCCTTATTTATCTTAATATATAGTCCATCTTAATAAATAAAACTATTATTCCATCAATTCTGTTTTGAGGTTAGTTTTTCTTTAAAATATGAGGATTTTCATAAATTGATTTTTTAGATAGAAATTTTACTTTATAAAAAAGATATAATTATAATAATAATCCAAGGTATTATTAATAATGTTTATTTTAATTAAATATTATTATTAAAAGACTATTATTTAAATTTAAATTATAAAAAAATTTATTTTTTTCAAGTGTCATACCATTTTCTTTGCATTTTTAATCTACTATAAATTTTAATAAATATGCATTTTTATATTTAAAGGTTAATTTTATCATATATATAGAACTATTATGATAAAATAAAACAAAATTTTTAAATCCACACATCAAAATTAGTTTTGGGAGAATTAATGATAATTTTCTAAAATATTTTGTTTTTAGTGAATAGTAAAATTACAGTTTGGTGTTTTTAGTAATTTAAATGAAATCATAATGATATATTATTTAATATAAAATTATGGTTTAATCATGTGAAAAAAATGATTTATGTCCCATGTTGACAATACCATAAGAAAGCCCATGGTTTTGAATTGGACACAACCTATGTGTCCAAGGAAATAAATAAACAAATGTTCACATTTTTCTATAAATACCCACTGATTTCTCCATTATATTTCATTACCAAACCCCCCTATATTAAGATATAAAATTTTTAACATGAAGTTAGTACTCCCAATGTGTTCCCAAACCCCAAAGGTCCCAATATTTTAGCTTTAGGAGTTACTCTTCAAGGTAAAGGAAAAATCGAGTTCTCCTTTCCATTCAAGTTTCCTTTTTATGTGGTATGTAATTTAAATTTCCAAGATACATTATTCTATAAATATTAATCTATCCCTTTACTATATATATATAATTTTATGAATGAGAGACCCTTGTAACCTATATTTTTTAATGTTTTTTTAAAACCATTTTCTCACCTGTTATAATGCCGAATTTGCATCTCCAAATTTATCTCTTTTTCTAACTAAATTCTCTTATACTAATTTTTTAATACCCAACCCACTATATTATCCATGGTTATTCACGTATATGTAAAAAAGATCTGTTTTTATTCTATTATTAACATACATTAAACTCGATTTCCTTTTTTCCGAGTTAATGATGACATAAGGATCTTGACTTTAATTAATTATTTAAAAGGTCATGATTATGTTATGAAACCATTTTCGTATTCTCAATGGGTTATTTATGAATTGATTTTTATGATCTATGTTGATCAAATTAATTAATATATATTACGGGGTTTTATTTTTATCACTCTAATGCAATGAGAAATGAATTTATTCTTTTTAGATGACATGTTTTACAATACCTTAGTGAATAAACTTGTTAATTATTTTGAAACCTCAGTGAAAAACCATGGTGATATGCTTATAAATGTATAAAATAAATGTATTAGCCACATTTAACTGTTATTATTCATGTTATTTTATTTATAATATTCCTCATGTTATCTTTTTATTCCCATAAATATATTCCTCTAGATCATATTTATATTTCTCAAGTTCACACGTAAATTATTCCCTTTCAATCTTGTACATGACTGTATGCTCACCCATTCCATTGATGTGTGTCCACAGGTTATGAGATTCAATAACTGTTTGTATAATTATCCTTGAAGATGAATTTTAATCGGAATAGAGTAATGTTTTGTGTTTTAATCTATTATGTACCTTTTCACCAAGAAACTAAACATTAAACGATCATCCATTTGTAAAATATAATGAAATGTTATCTAATAAAAAGGTGGGATACCTAATATTCACAATTTTGATTTAAAATATTTTTTATGTTGAAAAACACATTTGTTCAAAAAAATATTTTTCATTTCCTTTTATGCATAAATAGTTATATTTATTTATATTACTACTATTGATTTAATAATTAAAAAAATATACCCTATTTGGAATTAGTAGATTTAAAATTAGTAAATAGATCACTTTCAATTATGGTCATTTTAAATAGTGACCGTGACAAATATTTGTCACATCAGAAAGGCTAAAATTGGTAAAATATTTTTGAAACTATGAAATATAGTCTCAAAATCATCCCAATACTTTCTTATATTTCATTGGATGGGATTAATTTTACCTGATTCATCCCAAATTCGAAAATATGGAATTTTAGTGCCATTTGTCATTGAAAAATGTAGTTATATTATTTTAAGTAATTTAAATTCCAAAATGTCACACTCTTGATTTCAAATTTATTTTATATCATTTCAAAGGGTTAAAAATATTTTATTAGTGACAATAAAAATGTTTATATTGAACATTATTAATTAATATTTATGATTTTACATCATTTTTTTATTTAGTAATGGCATAATTACCTTAAAATCATACATGATGATGACATAATGCTTCTAAAAGTAGTAGAAAAAATAATGTATATCATATTAATAACTTAAGAAGTAATATTTTTTGGATAAATAATGTTTTAACATAAATTTTATGGTTAATAATATTTTATATTTTTCATTAAATATTTTATATTTGAATTATTTTTTTATATTTATGTCTTTAAAATAAAATAATATTAATAGGTTTAAAATTTATATTAAACATTTTTTATAAATGATAATATTTTATTAAATTAATTAAAAAAAATATTTAATATGGAAAATTAGGATTACAAATTTTAAAAAACTTTATCTGTTAGCCACTTAGGAGTCATTTTTTACATTATTAATAAAATTATATCCAGTTATGATTGAATTTTTTTTAACATGGTAAAGGTAAAAAAAGGTTTAGTGGATGGTTAATATAAAAGTATTAGGGTAAAAATGAATGAAAACTAATATTAAAACTCATTGTTTTTCTAAATTTAGACCATTCTCTTATAAAATTATATTATGAGTTATTTTGGATCCAATTTCCTTTAATGTTACATAATAATATTTTGAAACATAAAAATATTACAAGTGTTCCACTCACCTCTATTGTAAAAAGACACCCATAACGTATCTTATTTACACTAATTTGAGTAAAGTTTCTCAAAATAACTCTAAAAACTTAACTTATAACATCCTAAATACATGATTAATATGTGTGGTTATTCTTAAAATATTATTCTATGTGTCCTTAATAATAGATATAAATGTTGTTTTCCGAAGAAGTGGTAATTATCTATACTGAATCTTACTATTTTATTTATTCATATACTTCCATTAAATCTTCTAAAAAAATATGAAATATTAAATCTAGTATAATTAATATATAATGGTGTTATTATGAATATTATATAAACATTTTCCACCTTATGGAATGTGAAAACATCAATCATGCATATGTTTGAATTATCGTCAAAAAATAGTGCAGTAATTTGTTTTACATCACCGTTTTTATAGGATGGTTATAAAGATATAAAGAATGAGTATATATGATATATATGAAATAATTATTGTTACATAAATGTAATATATCATTTACCTTTTTTCTGTTACATTCATTGGAAAATGATGACGTCCCTCGTACATTAGTGTGGATTTCCACCTCCATGAATTGATGTAATAAATTTCTCATTTAAACTATACAAGGATGGTAATAAGTATAAATTTAAATGAATATGTATGATATATATGACATAATAAATATTTTAAAAATATGAATTATTATTTAATTTTATTCCATTCAATCTATTAAAAAATTAAAACCATGTTCATGTAAACGTATGACCTACATTCTACATGAATAGTGCAATTCAATTATCTATCTATACCATCAATATTGAGTCTAAAAATATATTGTAACACCCCAAAATTCCATGATGCACATTATCTTAATAATTAAATATCTTGCACTACACACAACACCGAGTTCGAGCACACAATGTGCTATCAAACTAGCCATTTAAAAAGTGGTTATTTATAGTATTAACCAAAATTTTAATTACATATATATATCCTGTATAATTTTAACAATCTTCTTATTTGTTTCAAAGAAATAATATAAGAATAAATTCAATGTTTTAGATAAAAGAAATATTTTTTAAAAAATCCATTTTTCACCTTTTAATGGAGAACCCATTTTAAATAAAATATTTTCACTAATATATAATAAATTTTGAATAATTAAAATTTTATTAATAAGAGGGAGAAAAAAATTTATTTTAAATAAATTTTTAGTGTTTTTCTGATAACATTCATATTTAAATGAATAGTGAAAAACACTACATTTGAATTCAAATGTATATTTTCATCTAATTTATTTATATTGATATATTATAATTTTAGATGACTTTAAAGTATCATTATATTATGTTTTTCTAATTTAATATAATGATATTCATTTTAATTAATTTCACATTGATATTTGTTATAAACACATATCAATAATTTGATGATTTTTATTTTTAAAAATCTATTTTCTCATTTTGACAACGTGGATTAATTTTAATTTATTTATTACAAATTATGTGTATTAAATTTTGAAAAATGGATTCCATATCTTGAATAATAAGGTCTGGATTTGGTAAATGAGTAACTATTTTTTTTAGATATTATGAATAGTAACTTTAGTAATAATTTTAATTTACCTTGGTTAAAAGGTGAATTAGGTAAATAAGGGAAAAGAAATAAAATTATAATAATATAAAAGAATCCTAACATGTGAACTAATCTAATTGGATGAGATATGGCTGGCCAGGATAATCATTGGGTCTATTTTAAGACCCCATGAAGCTACTTGGGTGTGATAATGACATGTTATAATAATTAATTTAATGTAAAGAGAAATATAACACAATCATGTATCTTTTGATATCAAGAATTTAATATGGGATTATAAAATTGATATTATTGACTATAAATATTCATTAGAATGATAAAAATATTTCCTACATCATGGTATTTTATTTATAAAATTTATACCTTATATAAATAAATTTATTTACCACAGAATGATGAAATAGTGATTACCTTATTAATGAATGATTGAAATATATGATATTATTATTTTTCAAATAAATGCAATTTGAGATTTTGTATGCCATCCAAAAACTTTTTGGACATCATTTACTTGTTAGGTATGAATTAATTTTTTTTTTGAAGGAATCATGTTTTTATTACTTTATCAAGATCAATTACAAAATAGTGTCAAATTTAACTAAAATGAATTTTCAAAACAAACAATATTTTATTAAATGATATAATAGTCATAAAAATCTATGATTTGTACCACTAACATAGATAGTGTTAAAAATTTAATTAATTATCCACTTTAGGTTCTCTTTCAATTTTTTAATAAATTTATTAACCATATAGTATAAAAATACAAGAAGACATGGTAAGAGTTAATATATTTAACTAAGGATTAAAACCAAAAGATAAGGTTAAATTCATGGCCTAAACTTGAATAAAACCAATTGGTTGAGAGGATTTAGAACCATTATTATGTTATCCTCGAAATATATTGCTTCAGAGCTATTAGATACCAAAAAATTATAGTAAATTAATATTCCAAGACTCTCCTAAAGTGCCCCCACATCTTATATAAAAGGTAACTTACCATTCTATTTTATTCACACCTCCAAATCCCTTTTTCTCAACCAACCAGTACCAAAATATCCTCCCAAATTTCATAAATTCATCTTATAGGACACCTTTTAGGAAAAAAATCTAACTTAAGGAGTCCTTTTGTTCAAATAAAAAGGAGACACCTGAAGAAGAGGTAACCATTGTATTCATTCATTCAAAGATCTTTTCTTATTATACATATTATTACTATGTTTTTACATACTAAAATAATAAATCCATAATATACTATATTATGAGATGTTGTCATGATTATGGAAATACTATAATCCCCTTTTTACCCATCCTATGAAAAATAATGTCACCATGCGTGCGTATGTACGACTTATAGTCTCCACGCGGTGGTGTAATTTTTTTTCATTTATACATAATATTGAAAGATATAATGATGAATAAAATGTACATAAATAATAAAAATAACATGATATTATTTCCTTAAAAATAATATTAAATCCATTTCTATACCATTTATCCTTTAAACAAATCATACAGTCACTCGTGCGTATGTACGGCATACCGTCTCACCGATGCAATGGGATTCATCTTCCACATTGTCCATACAAGAAAGATTATAAAATTATATATTTATAATAATTTTGAAATATATGACATAATAATTCAGCTGGAATAATATTTGTATGGTTGTATGTGCATATATGTCATTCATTAACTTCCACTCAATATGATAGGAAAATGGAAACAATGTTCATGCGTACGTACGACCTAATGTCTCCATGAACAGTGTATACCATTTAATATATCTATCTATTATATTTATATTCTGAATATATATGATATAAAAAATAATTTTATCATTATCTAAGTAATACGATCATGAATAACTTGTCAAAAACTTGCGAAAAAGAAATCGATTATTACCTGAAATATTGCATTAACATGGAATTGTTCATAAATGAGTATTGTGAAGTCATAAACCAATAATATATGATATCAAAAATATTATTATGATTTTGGTACCAGTTAATAATATGTTCAAAAACATTATACAGAAGTTTCAGACATATACAAAGAGTTTCAGACTTTAGGTAAGGGTTAATTTCAAAATCATATTATTACTGAATATTGTTTATGCATAAGTGTTTGTCGGGACATATATATCATTCATGTCCATATTTCATAATTTTTTTTTCAAAATTAATTTTTTTGATGTTGTAGGTAAGGTAATATATAACAAAAAAGTCAGTATAAATTTTTTAAAGATTTATACTTCTAATCCTTTTCTAATTAATGTTCATGTGTTCAAAATAATTTTAACGATTCATTTATATTGACATAAATATTTTAAAATGTTAATTAATTTCAAAATATTCAAAGTGGTATGGGAAACATTGATTCAAAAATTACTTTGAAGGGTATTATTTTATAAATTGTGTGACTTTTAATGTTTTAAAAGTAGAAAAAGGGACATTTCTGTAATAGAGTATTAATCATTTTATTAGAATATTTTCATCTATGTCAACATCCTTTGTTAGATTTTATGCTTAAGGGAGAATGATTTATTATAATAAAATTTTCCATATTTTATTGAAGGGTTTATGATATGTTTGACTATTGATGTGTTATTTTAAAACCATTCATGGTTTACAGTTTATGTTTTAACATTTAATATGCTAGTTTTAAAATTAATATTTATGTTATGTTTCACCATTTTTTATGATTAATTTATTGGACTTAGTAAGTGAAGTGTGGGGCTCGCTATATCCCATCGATTCATTGGTAGGTCTCATGAGACAAATTCATTTTGTGGCATAAGGATTTGATAGAATATTTTTGTATTGTCTTGGCATAAGGCCTTGACATAGTGGATATGATTTTCAGAAATATGCATTCCCTCATTATGATATTAGTTATTGATTTTACAAGTGATATTTCAACTAGTATAATATATATGTGAATGTTTAAATAAATTTATTTGATTTTTTATTTCCATATTTTTCTGAAGAATTTTTTTTAAAAGAATTGTGTTTTAGTTTTGTAAATATCTTTAAGGGTTTATACATATTTGTGATAGCTTCCACTATATTGTTTATCCTTACTGAGTATTTTAGCTCACCAATTTCTAATGTTTTATTTTCCTAGGAATCAAAGAAGTGATTAATAATTAATATAAAAAGGTAATTCTAGGGGAATAATAATGTTATCAATGGATCATATATTATGTATTTTATGATAAAAATTGTAATATAATGTTCATTTATGAACCATATTTTAATAGACTGCTAAACTGATCGGTCCTTTGGGATTTAATTCTTTATAATCATGATACTGTATTAAAATAATGCACCATATCTGGGATTATATGGTTGAAGAATTAACATTTGTGTCAAAGTGAATTATGAAAAAACATAGAAATAGATTTAGAAAATATACATTAGGTATCATAACCCTATGATAGAATTTTAAGATAAGTATAGAAGAACACCCTAGGATTTTGGTAAAATAGCGATTATACGAATATTCCAAGAAATACATCCTGGTCTGGATTCTGCAAGTGGATGTGGTTCTGGAATAGATGTACCTATAGGTAAAAACTCTAAAAATGTGTTCTAGGCTTATCTTGGGGTAACGTGGTACACAAAAATGGGTCATACTATGCATCTAGTTTGACACACCCAAGGGATATTCTTAGGATAATTAATATTTTCATTATAACACATTAGGATGTATTTATCTATAAATATGTCCTCAATGGAACAATATTTATGATTATGTATTAGATATTCACGAATTTTTCAATTTATGTTTAGTATTTTTCTATTTTGGAATAATGAATTGTGATTTATAACCAAATCTTTTATATGAAAATGTTTAGAAATTGGGCCTAGTTGAAGAAATGGAAATTGTATCAATGAACATAATCCATATTAGAATTTACCACCAATGAAAGATAATTATATTGGGTCTAGCGATGCAACTAGAGTTGGACATCTTATAATCGTACTAGGACAACTGGCTGAGTTTATGAATAACAAACTTACCAATATAGAGCACTTGGGTCCACACTGCAGAGAAACAATGTCAGACCAATTCATGAGACAACATCCTCCAACATTTAATAGTACTACAATCCCATTTTCAGCTGAGCAATGGATAGGTTACATAGAGAATATATTTCATTATTTGGGGAGTAAAGATTGGGAAAATGATTTCATGGAAGTTTATCATCTCTTAGTAGATGCAGATCATAGGTGGTCATTAATTCAAAACACTATAGAGGATCAAGAAGTAGATAATATTGAATGTAAGGAGTTTAATGAAATTTTCCTAGAGAATTAATTTTCTTGTGAACAATAAGCTGATTTGGAAAGGTAATTTCTAATCCTAAGTCAAAAAGGGGATGAGAATGTTCCAAATTCTGAGGTTAACATCACAAGGATAGCATGGAATGTTGAAGACTACATACGTAACCCGTGATGTAAGATTGATAGATTCTTTGATGGGTAAAAATCATTCCTCTGGAGGGCACTACTCTCACAATTTTCTCATCATATGAAGATATAATCTCATGTGCTATCAAGATGGAAAAGAAATTCTCTATGTATTATGATGTTAAAGTAAAGAAATATAATAAGGGAATGGTGTAGAAAGAGATAGATAAATGGAAAAGGAGAATGAATTATTTTCCCTTATGTTATTATTTCATGAAGAAACACCCTGGTACTTACCTTAAAGGAATGAGAGTTTGTAACAAATGTTGAGAAAAAGGTCACCAGACTCCTGATTATAAGGGAAAGAAATAATCTATGGAATGAAATAATTTAAATTATGTAGGAAATTATGTAAATTATTTTCCAAATTATCAAGGAAATATCTCTTAGAAAAAAAAATGTGTGATGTTCTATCTTATGTTGTTACTAAGGTCTATGTGGAATAATTTATATATTTGTGTCCTTGGATTCAAGAATTATATTTTGGTTATAAGAAGAATGTGATATATATATAAAAGGATTGTAATAATGTAATTTTTGATTTCATAATGGTTTTAATACGATGAAGGTATTCATATATTCAATATGTGGCAATAAGAGCAACTTTATGTTGTTTAGGGAATCTGATGTTACAATGAATTTTGGAAATTTAGAGACCTTTTAGATAATTTTTAGCTAGAAGTATTTTGGATAACTATAAAGGCTCGAATGGATTAATTTGAACATATGATATTATTGTTTAGGGTTAAAACATTTCTTAATATTATTTTTGGAATATTATAATAATTTAGTTTTAGAAAAAGGAAAACCTGCAAGTCAGGTGACAACTAGTAGCATCAAACATGGCTTCGGGAATTGAACCCACAACTGATGTGCGACAAGTCTATTTCCTACCACTGGTCTACAAGATATACCTTGTTAGTATAGAATTGTTTTTTATATAAATTGTATAAGTTTATATTTGGAACCTTATATGATTATGATAAAAAGAACATTTTATTGAGTTTTATTATCTATTAAAGATAAATATGAGATTATTGTAGGAATTAGTTAAAATAAGAAACTCTGTATATCAAGTAAGTATGTTTCAATATGTTCTTAATCTATGAAGTAGATGACTTCTTGAACTCTGATTAAAAAAAATCTTAATTCTTTCTTTTCTGATCAATCAAATGGCCCCTTGGATCATTATAGATGTATACCATTATGATTGTTAACCTTATCCCAATCATGTTATCTATCACTCTCCATCAGAACATGACCACAAATGTTTCCTAACATATACATATTTTACTACATGGAAACCTAGTATATGTTATCTCCAGTGACTTTTATAATTCCATTAATTTATTTTAAAATGAGGGTCTCATTAATCAATTTCTGATGTGCGATTTCAAGAAATATATTTTTCCAAATTCCAACCCAATATTTTCAGTTTTGAGTTTAAATTTGGAGGATTAAATTTAATTATGGAGGGGAGAATGTAACACCCAAATCATCTAAGGTATGCTTCTTCTTAATAATTCAATATCTTGCACTACACGGAACACCGAGTTAGAACACAACAAGTCCTATTAAACATGAAATTTAAAAAGTGATTATGAATACTATTACGCAATTTTTTTATATATACCCCAGATAATGTTAACATTGATAATATGTGGTTCATAGACATAATAAATGGACAAATTCCATTTTCCCTAAAAAGAAGTATTTTTCAAAAAAATCTTTTTCCCCTTTTAATGAGAATCATTTTTTAAATCAAATATTTGAAACATTTATATATTCAATTTGATAAAATTAAATTATTATTTATAATCGGGAGATAAAAATTTAGTTTTTATAATATTTAGTGTTTTTTTGAAAACATTCATATTTTAAAAAATAGTGAAAAATGCTGCATTTGAATTCCAAACAGCTTTTTCATCTAATTTATTTATATTGTTAGATTATCCTTTTAGTCGGTTTTATAGTGTAATTATATTATGTTTTTATCATTTATTATAATTAATGTAATTTTAAGTAATTCACATTGGAATTTAATATAAACACGTATCAATCATTCGATGGATTTTACTTTGAAAAACCCATTTTATTATTTTGACAACATTGATTAATTTAAAATTTAATTGTTGGAACTTATGTGTTTTAAATTGGAAAAAAATTTATTCCATATTTGGAATAATATGTTCCGGATTGTGTTAATATGTACGTTTTATTTTTGGACACTATGAGTAGTTAATTCATTATTTATTTTTTTACCATGGTTAAAGGGTGAATCATGTAAACAAGGGTAAAAATACAATTTTAATAATATAAAAATATCATAACATGTGTCGTAATCCTATTGTATGAGATATATCCCACCATGAACATAATTTGGTAAATTTTACAACCCCATGGAGCCACTTTGGTGTGATAATAACAAGTTATTATAATTAATTTAAAGTAAAGAGAACTATAAAAAAAAACTTGTATATTTAACTATTTTTTTTAATATGGGGTTATATAATCAATATCACTGGCAATAAATATTCATTATAAATATATAAATGTTTAATAAATAATGGTATTTTTTTAATTTTTAGACATTATATTAATAAATTTATTTTTGACACGATGATGTCATAGTGATTACCGTATTAATGAATGATTGAAATAAATGATATTATAATTACTAAAGTAATTTAAATTTGAGATTTTTGTTTCCATAAATGAACTTTTTGGACAAAATATAAATTTTAGGGTTGAGTTAATGGTTTTTTAAAAGAATCATGTTTTATTTCTTTCACAAAAATCAATTACAAAATATTGTCAAAATCGAAAAAATGAATTTTTTAAACAAAATCTATCATATTAAATTATATAATAGTAATAAAAAACTAATATTAACAAAACTAACTTAGATAGTTTTATAAATTATATTAATTATCCAATTTAGGTTTTATTTGGATTTTATAGTAAATATATTAACCATATAGTATAAAAATACAAGAATACATTGTAATAGTTAACTTACTTAACTAAGGCTTAATGCCAAAAGATAAGGTTAAATTCAGGATGAAAACTTGTATAAAACCTTTTTTATGGGATTTCAACACATAAAAATATTATCCGAGAAATAAATCACTTTGGAGCCATTAGAAACTGAAAATAAATTTAAAATAAATTAATATTTTAAGACATTCCAAAAGTGACCCTCACCTCTACTATAAAAGGGAACTTATCATTATTTTTTATTAACACCTCCAAATCCCTTTGGATTGACCAAACCCAAGCCAAATATCCTCCAAAATTACATTAATTCATCATATAGGCCAACACTTTTTTAGAAAACCATCTTATGGAGTACTTTGCGCAAATCAAAAGGAGACAGCTGAATAAGAGGTAATCGTTTTAACCCTTATTTAATAGTTATTTTCATATAATACTTCTAATTAATAAGTTTTTACCAAACTAAAATAATAAAACCAGAATCCACTACATGATGATATGTTTTTATGACTACAGGAAAACCCTATTCATCCATTTACACATTCTATGAATAACAGTGTCACCATGCATGTGTACGTACGACTTACCATCTCCAACAGTGGTGTAAACTCTTTTTCATATATAATTTATTTCGATGGTTGTGATGTTGAATATAAATGACATAAATAATAAATATAACATGATATTATATCTTTAAAATTAACATTGCCTCCAATTCTATACCATTTAACAATTAAGGAAATGATACAATCACCCGTACTTAGGTTCAACTTACCGTCTCCACGACATGATGTGATTTATCTTCCACGTTCACCATCCATGAATGATTATAAAAATATATATTATGAATAAGTATGAAATATATGACATAATAATTCTACTAGGATGATGTATATATATATGTATGTACATATATTTCATTCACATACTTCCACTCAATATGATAAGAAAATGGAATCAACATCCATGCATACGTACGACCTATCATCTACATGAACAGTGTATTCCATTTCAAATATCAATAAATTATATATTTCCATATTATAAATATATATGATATAAAAATCATTCTATAATTATCTATGTAAAATGATCAAGAATTACAAGTCAAAACACTTGTGTCAATGAAAGAAACAATTACCTGAAACGTTGCATTAACATGGAAATATTGATAAACGAGTAATATGAATTAATAAAACAATCATATATGATATCATATATATTATTATGATTCAGTTACAAGTTAATAATAGGTTTAAAACCATTATACAGGTGTTTCTGGCACATATATAGAGTATCAGACTTACGGTAAAGGGTTATTTTTTAAATCAAATTTTTATCCAAGATTGTTTATGCATAAATGTTTACTTGGACATATTCATCATTAATTTACATGTTCCATAAAAAATAAAAAGGAATATTTTTAAGGTTTTATGTTACTAATTATTTAACTAAATCATCATTATAAATTTTATAAATATTTATACTTCTTAACCTTTATACTTAATGTCTATGTTTTCAAATTGGTTTTAACTATTCATTTATATGGACATACATGATTAAAAATGTTCATTCCTTTAAATTATTTCAATGTTTAATGGGACACATCGATTCAAAAATTTATTTTAAATTCCTGATTTTATAAATTGTTTGACTTTTAATTTTTTCAAAGTAAAAAAGTAATATTAATCTAAATGAGTTTTCATGATTTCATTAGAATAATTTCGTATATATCAGTATCCATTGTTGTATTTTATGCATAATTAGGATTGATTTATTATAAGAAAATATTCCATATTATATTGAAGGGTTTATGATATTTTTAATTGTGGATGTTTTATATTAATACCATTCATGTTTTATTATTAAAGTGAAACATTTCATATGCTAGTTTTAATACGGTTGTTTAAGTTATGTTTCACCTTTTCATATGAGGAATATATTAGACTTAGTATGTGATGGTCAGGGCCTGCAATATCCCCTCTATGAATCTATAGGTCTCATGATGAAATTTTTTTTTCTTGGAAATAGGCCTTCACAAATTTTTTTGTATGGTCTAGGAACAAGTCCTTGACATAGTGGTTATGATATCTGAGATTATCTAATTCCTCATTATGAGGTTAGTTTTTTATTTTACAGGTGATTATTTTACTATTATAATATCCATGTGAATGTTGAAATATAATTATTTGATTAATTATTTCTATGTTATGATAGAGATTATTTTATAAAAGGCTTATGTTTTAATTTTTTACCTAGTGTTAAATGTTTATGCTTATTTTTTATAGATTCCTTATGTTTTTTATCCTTACTGAGAATATGTTCTCATCCCTTTCTTATGGATTATTTTACATGGATACCATGAATTGTTTGATAATTTATATATAATATGAAGCTAAGGGAATAATGGAATTATCAAACAATCATCTATGTTGTATTTTATGTCAGAAATAGTAATGTAAAGTTCATGTACATAATCTATTTGACAAGGCTATTAAACTAAGAATTCCATTGGGATTTTATTTCTTGTAATAATGTCGATGTATTAAAATAATTCACTAGATACAGCCTTCATATGTCAGGGTGTTATATTTTGAATCAAACGATGGTTAGAACCAACCTTGGAAATAGATTTATAAAACATAGAATAGGGATCATAACCCTAAGATAGAATTTGAAGAAAAGTATAGAAAAACCCCAAAGAATTTTGTTAAAGAATAGATAACGTGGATATTACATGAAATACATCACTGTTTGGATACTACAAGTGGATGTGGTTCTGGAACATATGTTCCTAGGGGTGAAAACTCCGACAAGGTGTTTTGGGCATGACATGGGGTAACCTGGTACACGTCAATGGGCCTTACTATGCACCTAGTTTGACACTCTCATATGATATGATTAGGATAATTCATATTTTCTTTATAAACCAATATCAAGTATTTATGAGTAAATATGTCCCCAAAGAAACCATATTTATGATAATAGATTATATATGCATATCTTTTTTAATTTATGTTAAGTATTTTACTAGTTTGGAATTGTACATTATAATTTCTAGACCAGTATAGTGTATTGAATTGTATAGAAATGGTGCCTAGTGGAATAAATGGAAACCATATCAATGCACCTAATCAATTAAGGGATTTACCTCCAATGTGAGATAATTATAGTGGAGTTAGAAATGCAACTAGTGCTGAACAACTTATAACCATATTGGGATAGCTGACTCAGGTTATGAATAACAACCTTACCCATATAGACACCCAAATCCACAATGATGAAGATCAATGATAGGTAGATTCACGAGACAACAACCTACAACATTCAATGATACTACAAATCGATTTTTATCTGAGAAATGGATACATGCCATAGAGAAAATATTTCATTCTTTGGGGTGTAACGAAAGGGAAAAGGTTGTCATGAAAGTTTACCATCTCTCAGGAGATGCGGATCAATGGTTGTCATTAATTCAAAAAGGAGGAAGATAATATTGTGAAATATGAGGATAAATTCACAATAATAGAGAGTCATGTTGTAAAGTACATACATATCCCATGAAGTAAGATTGATATATAATTTGATGGGTTAAAAACATTCCTCCAACGGGCACTAGTCTCACAATATTTGTCATCGTAAAAAGATATAGTCTCACATGCTATCATGACCGAAAAACAATTATCTATGTATTAAGACATTAAAATAATGAAAGAGAAGAAAATAAATTTGGATAAAGATATTGATAAATGGAAAAAAGAAATAATGATTTTCCCTTATGTGATAATTATGGGAAGAAACCCCCCAGAACCTTCTTGAATGGTATAGGAGTTTATTTCAAATGTGGAGAAAAAGGTCACCAGGCTCGGGATTGTAAGGGAATGAAAGATGTTGTGCAGTGATAAAATTGTAATCATATGATACATTATGAAAATTATGGTTCAAAATGTCAAGGAAATATAGCTCATAAGAAGGAAATGGATCATGTTCAAGCATATTTTGTTACTATGGTCGAAGTAGAATAATTAATATATTTGTGTTTTTGGATTCAATAATTATATTATGGTTATAAGAAGAATGTGATATATATAAGTAATTTATTTTAGTAATTTTCATTTTCATTAATGTTTTAAAATAATTACGGTAATCATATATTTATTATGTGACAATAAGATTAACATTGCATTGTTTAAAGAATTTGATGTTACAATTAATTTTGAAATCATTGAAACCTTTTAGACAGAGTTTAGACAGAAGTATTTTTGGATAACTCTGATCATTGGAATGGATTATGTTGAACGTTGGAAACTATTTTTTATGGATAAAACATTTATAAAGATTAATTTCAGATATTCTATAAAAATTTATTTTTAGAGAAAGGACAACCCACAGGTCAGGCATCAACCAGTCATGTCGAACTAGGCTATATGAATTGAACCCAAAACCAAAGTGCGATAAGAAATTGTTTCCTACCAATGGAATACATGAAGTCCCTGGTTAGTATAACATATTTTTCTTTATTTAAATGGTATAATTATATAATTTGATCCTTATACGATAAAGATAAATATACTATTTAATTTATTTTTATTATCTTTTGATAATATAGATGAGTTTGTGGTAGAAATTAGTTAAAAGACAAAACTATATATATCAAGTGTGTATGTTTCAATATGTTCTAAATATGCGATATAAATTTGTACTTCATCTTTGGTTAAACCAAAAAAAATCGCACTATATTCTTTTATGATGATTCAAATGACCCCTTGGATCCTTACAGATTTACACCTTTATGGATGTTAACCTTTTCCTAATCATGTTCTCTATAGCTCCTCATAATAACATGATAATTATTTTTTTCTTACATATCTATATTTTTCTATATTTTATCCTACTATATGTTATCTCTAGTAACCTTAAACTACCCTATTTTTACATTAAAATAGTGGTCTCATTAATCAATTTTAAATGTGGCATTTGAATTAATATATTTTCAAAAGTCCAACCCATAGTTTTTTTTTGATTTAAAATTGTGAGGAAACAATTTATTAAAGTATGGGAGGATGTAACACTGCAAGATTCCACAACATGCTTCTTCTTAATAATTTAATATCTTATGTTACACACAACACCAAGTTTGAGTGCACCATGACCTATCAAACAAGCCGTTTGAAAATCGATTATGAGGTTTATTAAAAATATTTTGAATTTAATGTATATCCTATATAATTTTAACATTCATATAATGTGTTTCATAGTCATAATATAAGTACAAATTCAATTTTTTCAGATAAAATCTGTTATTTTTGAAAAATCCAGTTTTCCCACTTTTAATGGAGAACCCTTTTTAAATACTATATTTAATACAATTATAGATTCAATTTGAAAAAAAATGAAATTATTCTTTAGATGAGGGACATTAAACATTAGTTTGGATTGATTTTTGTTGTTTTTATGATAACAATCAAATTTTAATGAATAGTGAAAATACTTCATTTAAATCTAAAAATTACTTTTTGATACAATTATTTTATATTATTAGATTATAATTTTATTGGGTTTAAAAGTATAACTAGGTATAGTTTTTACCATTTAATATAATTCAATTCATTGGAAGTAATTTTACATTTAAATTTGATATAAACGTGCATGGTTTTTAATTTTAAAAACATGTTTTCTAGTTTTGACAATGAGGATTAATTTTAATTTATTTGATGAAACATATTTGTTTCAAATTTGGAAAATTTGATTCCATATTTGGAATCACAAGGTCCATATTGTGTAAATAAGTACCTTTCAGTTTTAGATATTATGAATTGTAACATCAGTAATGATTTATATTTACCATGGGTAAAGGGTGAATCAAATAAATAAGGGTAAAAAAATAATATTATAATAATATAAAACTACCATAACACGTGTCATAATTCTATTGGATAAGATATGTATGACCCTGAGAATACTTGGATATATTTTAGGACCCCATGGTGCCACTTGGGTTTGATAATGAAATGTTATAATAATTAATTTAATGTAATGAGAAATATAACATAGACATGTATCTTTTACTAAATCAATTTTAATGTGGGGTTATATACTTGATAAATTTTACTATAAATAGTAATTAGAAATATAAAATGTTTTCCAGAATCATGGTATTTTTTTATAACTTTTTGACATTAAATAAAAGAAATTATTTATAACAGAATTAAAATGTAGTGATTACCTTATTAATGAATGATTGAAATAAATGACACTGTGATTATAATAATAAATGTAATTTGAGAATTTTGATACCATACACTAATTTTTTAGAAATAATAATAATAATAGGGATTCATTAATGTTTTTTTCTAAAGGAATCGAGTTTTTATGACTTAAAAAATTGTTTACTAAATAGTGTCAAAATTGAGATAATGAGTTTTTAAATAAAACACTATTTTGTTAAATTATATAATAGGCATAAAAATATAAAATTTGGCCAACATGCTAAGATAGAGTTAAAATATCATTAATTATCCACTTTATGATATCTTTTACTTTTATAGTAATTATGCTAACCATATAGTATAAAAATACAAGAAGACATTGTAAGAGTTAACTTATTTAACTACGGGTTGATCCAAAAGATAATGTCAAAATCATGACCTAAACTTGTCTAAAAACTATTTTTTGAAAGGACATAGACCCATACCTACAATAAAAAAAATATAAATAACTTTTTTTCCATTAAAAACCGAAAACAAATTTATAATATATTAATATTCTAAGACATTCCTAAAGTGCCCCCTCACCTCTCTTATAAAAGGGAACTTCTCCTAACCTTTTATTTACACCTCCATATCCCTTTGGCTCGGCCAAAACCTTCCAAAATATCCTCCCAAATTCGCCCACTTCATCTAATAGGCCACCCTTTTGGAAGAAAACTATCATTAGGAGTCTTTTTATGAAAATAAAAAGGAGACACCCGAAGAAGATGTAATCATTTTATCCCTTCTTTCAAAGAACTTTTTTTCATCTACATCCTTTTCCAATGTTGTTACCATAATAAAAAAAAACTCTTGAATATAATATATTCTCATATGTTTTTATGATTATAGTAAAACCCTATTCCTCCTTTCACCCATCCTATATAAAATATTGTCACAAAGCGTGTGTACGTACGACTTATAGTCTCCATGGCGTGGCGTAAACCATTTTTCATCTATACTTTATTTCCATATGTATAATGACGAATATAAATGAATTAAACTATAAATATAAAATTACATTATTTCTTTAAAATTCATATTCCACCCAATTATATACCATTTAACCATTAATGAAATGATATCATAGCTCATGCTTACGTATGGCATACCATCTCCACGGCGCAGTGAGATTCATCATCCATGTTCACCATCAAGAAATGTTTATAAAAATATATATTAATAAAAAATATGAAATATATGAAATAATAATTTTACTGGAATAATATATATACATATATATGTATTTATATATATATGTTAATCAGTTACTTCTAGTCAATATGATAAGACAATGGAAACAACGTTCATACGTACGTATGGACTACTATCTCCATGAATAGTGTATTCAATTTAATTTATATATCTATTATATATTATTATAATATGTCTATATATGATATAAAAATCATGTTGCCCTGATATAAGTAATTTGTTCAAGAATAACAATTCAAAGGATATGCAATAAAGAAAGCAGTTATTACATGAAAGGTTGCATTAACATGGAATTGTTAATAAACGAGTAATATAAAGTCAGATACCAATCATATATGATATCATAATTATTATTATTATTCTATTACAAGTTAATAATATGTTCAAGACCATTATATATGAGTTTTGGACACATACAGAGAATATCAGACATAATGTAAGGGTTAATTTAGAAATCTCATTATTATCTGACATTATTTATGGATAAGTGTTTACTGGGACATATTTTTCATTCATGTACAAGTTTAGTAAAAAAAATTTCAAAAATAATATTTCTAAGGTTTTATGTAAGGGTATATTTAACTAAAACATCGTTATAATTGTTTTGAAGATTTATACTTCTATTCCTTTCTCAGTAATGTCCATGTTTTCAATTTGGTTCTAACGATTCATTTATATAGACATAATTATTTTAAAATGTTAGTTCCTTTATAAATATTCAAAGTGTAATGGGACACTTCACATCGAAAATTTATTTTAATTGTCTTATTTTATACATTTTTGGGATTTTAATGTTTTCAAAGTAAAAAAGGGTTATTTCTGTAAATGAGTTTTCATGATTTTATTAGAATATTTTCATCTATGTCAACATCCTTTGTTAGATTTTATGATTACTTGAGATTGGTTTTTTATAATATAATATTGTATATTGTATTGAATTGTTTATGATATAGTGGATTGTGGATGTTCTATTTTAATACCATTCAATTTTTATGGTTAATGTATTATCATTTCGTAGAATAGTTTTAATTCGAGTGTTTATGTTCTGATTAACCATTTTCATTTGAGGAATGTATTAGACTAAGTATGTGACAGGTGGGGCCCGCTATAGCCCCCCGAAGCATTGATAGGTCTCATGATAAAAAATAGTGTTTTGGATCATATCATTGATTGAATATTTGTGAATTGTCTTGGCACGAGGCCTTGACGTAGCGGTAATGATGGTTGGCATTATACATTCCCTCGTTATGAGATTAGTTATTGATTTTAAATGTGATAATTTGACTAGTATAATATTCATGTGAATGTTTAAATTGAATTATTTTATGTATTCATTCCATATTATACTAAAGATAAGGTTTTAAAAGGGTCGTATATTAGTTTTGTACCTTGATTTAGCAGTTTATTCCTATTTATTATGGCTTCTACTATATTTTTTATCCTTACTGAGAATTTGAGCTCACCCCTTTCATAATTTTTATTTTCATAGGACGCTAATAAGTGTTTTATAATTTATATTCCGGGTTAATATATGGGAATAATTTTATTCTCGAAGGATCATCATTGTTGTATTTTAGGTTCGAAAATGTAATGTAAAGTTCATGTATGTAATCTATTTTTCAAGACTGATAAATAGATCATCCCTTTGTGATTTGATTCCATGTAATCATTAAATCATATTAATATAATGCACCAGTTAATGGATTCTTCAGTAATAACATTACATTTGGTAGAAAAATATCCTTAAAAACAACCTTGGAAATAGATTTTGAAAACTATGATTGGGGATCATAACCCAAAGATAGACTTTGAGGACAAGTATATAAGGACCCCCTATAATTATTGTAAAGTACAGATTACATGGATTTTACAAGAAATACTTCCATGTATGGATACTAAAAGTGGACATGGCTCTTGAACAGATTTACCTAGGGAAAAAAACAGTGACAAGGTGTTTTAGTCTTGACTTGGGGTAACCTGGTACACATCAATGGGCCTTACTATAGACCTGGTTTGACACTCCCAGGGGATATGCTTAGGATAATTCATGTTTTCTTTACAAACCATTATGAATGATTTATGAGTAAATATATCCTCAAAAGAACTATATTTATGATTATGTATTATATATGTATAAATTTTTCAATTTATGTTATGTATTTTACTAGTTTGGAATTATGCATTAGGATTCATATCCTAATCAAGTGAGTGCCATTTTTTAGAAATGGATTCTAGTGGATAAAATGGAAACTATATAAATTCTATTAATCCATGTAAGGATTTACCTCTTATTCAATGTAATTATATTCAATCTGGCGATGCAACTGGGGATGAATAGCTTATAAATGTGCTGAGAAAGCTGTCATATATTAGGAATAATAACATTACCTATATAGAAAACCCTGATTCAAAACATAGAGGATCAATGTTAGACCAATTCATGATACAACAATTTCAAAAATAAAATGGTACTATAATTTATTCTATAGCTAATCAATGGATAACTTCCTTAGAGAAAATATTTCATGCCTTGTGGAGAAATGATAGAGAAAATGTTGTCATGGAATTTTACCATCTCTTAGGATAAGCAGATCAATTGTGGTCATTAATTCAAAACACAAAGGAGGATGATGAAGTATAAAATATGAAATAGAGGGAGTTTAAATAAATTTTCTTATAGATATATTTTACTCATGAACAATGAGCTGATATGGAAAAGGAAATTTTTGAATATTAGGAAAATAGAGGATGAGAATGTTGAAATGTATGAAGCAAACATCACAAGGATAGCGAGGCATGATGTAGAATACATTAATATCCCAAGAAGAAAGATTAATAGATTAATTGATGGTAAAAGTCATTCCGATAATGGACACTAGTTTTTCAATATTTCTCAACATGTGAATACATGGTCCAATGTTCTATGAAGACAGAAAATTAATATTCTATCTCTTATGACATTAAAGTAAACAAATATAAGAAGATAATGGTGGATTAAGATACAAGTAAAAGAAATAATTTGAATAATGGTTTTTTACTTTTGTGATAATTGAGGGAATAAACACCCTAGTACTTGCCAAAAAGGAACGGGAGTTTATTACCCATGTGGAGAAAAAGGTCATAGAGATTATGATTGTACGGGAAAGAAATAAGTTGTGCAATTCTATAATTGTAAAGATATGGGAATTTATGAAAATTATTGTCCAAAGGTCAGGGAAATATTGCGCAGAAGTAGAAAATAGATCAAGGTCAAGCTCAAGCTGTTACTATGGTCGAGGTGTAATAATTAATATATTTTTATTTTTGGACTCAATAATTATGTTCAAGTTATAAGAATAATGTGATATATATATGGATTTTACTACAATACTTTTTCATAATTTTTTTAATATGATGATGGTAATAATATATTTCGTATGTGATAATAAGAGGAACATTACATTGATTGGAAAATCTAATGTTACAATTAATTTTTGAATGTAGAGACCTTTTAGATAGGGTTTGGACATAAGTATTTTGGTTAACTCTAAAGGTTTTAATGGATTAAGTTAACCTTTTGATAGTATTGTTTAAGGTTAAAAAATCTCTTTAGATTATTTTTGGAATTTTATAATAATTTAGTTTTAGAAAAAGGACAACCCACATATCAGACGACAACCAGTCACGTTGGACAAGGGTACAGGAATTGAACACACAACCGATATGTGACAAGGATTTATTGCCTACCACTAGTCTATAGTAAGTACCTTATCAGTGTAACATAGTTTTATTTATTTAAATGGTTTGTGTTCATATTTGGAACCTTATACGATTAAGATAAATAGATCATATATTTTTTAGTTTTATTGTCTTTTGATAATGAAGATGAGTTTGTGGTTAGAATTAGTTAAAAGTTGAAAAACTACATATCAAGTAACTATGTTTCAATATGTTCTTAATATATTATGTAAATGAATTTTTTATCTTTGGTTAAACTAAAAATGTTTTCCTAGTACATTCTTTTATGATGAATCAAATAGCCCATTGGATCATTATATATTTATACCTTTATGGTTTTTTACCATTTCCAAATCATGTTCTCTATCACTATAAATCAGAACATGATCGTTACTTTTTTCTTCAATATCCATATTTTCCTACATGGAATCCTAGTATATGTTATCTCAGGAAACCTTTATACATCCCTTTATTTATTTAAAAATAGAGGCCTCATTAATCAATTTTCGATGTGGGATTTCAAAAAGAATGTTTTTAAAAGTCCAATCGATAGTTTTTTATTTTGATATTAAATTATGAGTATAAAATATATTGAAGTATTGAAGAATTTATCAGCCCAAACTTCCACGATATGCTTTTTTTAATAATTTTATAGCTTTCACTACACACAACATTGAGTTCGAGTGCACCATGAACTATTTTACTTGTCATTTAAAAATGGTTATGAATAGTATTAACCATATTTTTAATTTTATATATGTCCAATATAATGTTAAAATTCATATTATGTGTTTCATAAACATAATATAATGGAAAATTCAATTTTTCATATAAAAGAATAATTTTAAAAAATGTAGTTTTCCAAATTTTAATAGAAAACCATTTTCAGATCAAATATTTTACACTTTAATATATTATATTTGACAAAATTAAATTATTCAGTAGAATATATAAATAAAAATTTAGTTTGGATAAATTTTGGAGTTTTTTTGTTACATTCATATTTTAATGAATAGTGAAAAATACTGCATTTTAATTAAAAAATTCCTTTTCATCTAATTTATTTATGTTGATAGATTATCATTTTAGTTGGATCTATATCATAATTAGATTATGTTTTTATCATTTAATATAAATAAAGTTATTGGAACTAATTTCACATTGACATTTGATATAAACCGGTACCAATCTTTTGATGATTTTTACGTTTAAAAACCCATTTTCTCGTTTTGACCACATGGATTAATTTTAATTCAATTAGTGAAACAAATGTGTTCTGAATTTTGGAAAAATGGATTCCATATTTTTAACCAGATTTAAAAAATTGTGTAAGTAATTATCTTTTATTTTTTGACATTATGAATAGTAATTTTAGTAATTATTTTTATTTACCATGTTTAAAGGGTGATTCATGAAAATAATGGTAAAAAATAAACTTATAACAATATATGACTACCATAACATGTGTCATAATCCTATTTTATGAGATTTTGATGATAATGAGCTTATTGGGGATGATTATAGGACCCTATGGAGCCACTTGGGTGTGATAATGACATGTTATAGTAAATAATTTAAAGTAAAGAGAAATATATCACAAATATGAATATTGTACTAAAAAATTTCATGTTGAGTTATGTAATTGATCTCTAGGACTATAAATTATATTTAGAAATCTAAAAAAATTCCTACATCATTGTAGTTTATTTATAATTTTTGGGCATTAAATAAATAAATTTATTTTTGAACTAATGATGGCATAGTGACTACCTTATTAATGAATGATTGAAATAAATGATATAATAATTTTTAAAATAAATGTAATTTGAGATTTTGGATTCCATACAAGAATTTTTTGGATAAAATTGACATGTTAGGGATGAGTTAATTTCTTTTTTAAGGAATCATGTTTTTATGAGTAAAAAATCAATTACTAAATAGTGTCAAAATTGACATAAATGAATTTTTAAAACAAACACTATTTTATTAAATTATATAATAGTCATAAAAAATAAGATCCATCCAAGATCCATCCAAATGACTTATATAGTGTTATAAATTTAATTAATGATCCATTTTAGGTTCTATTTTCATTTTATAGTAATTATATTAACCATATTGTATAAAAATACAAGATGACCTGGTAAGAGTTAACTTATTTAACTAAAGGTTAAAGCCAAAAGATAATGATAAATTCAGGAACTAGAAAATTTATAAAAGTTATTGTTTGAGAGGATTTAGACCCATACCTATATTATCATCGAAATAAACCTCTTGAGATCCATTATAAACTAAAAATAAATTTATTACAAATTAATATCTCAAGACATTCCAAAATTTCCCCTCACTTCTCCTATAAAAGTGATATACTCATTATCTTGTATGCACATATCCTATGACCTTTGTCTCGGCCAAAACCTGCCCAAATATCCTATCAAAATACCTTAATTCATCATATTGGCCACCCTTTGGGATGAAACCCCAATTAAGTTTTCCTTTTGTGAAAATAAAAACGAGACACCCGAATAAGAGGCAATCATTCTATCCCTTCTTTCAAAGTTCCTTTCTTATTTTACTTCATCTTCCTATGTTTTCACTATACTAAAATAATAACTCCAGAGTATAATATATTATTATATATTTTTATTATTATGGAAAACCCCCATTCCTCCTTTTGCTGATCTTATAAAAAACAATGTCATAATGCATGCGTACGTACAACTTATCGTCTCCACACCATGGTATAAAATATTTTTCATCAATAATTTATTTCAACGGGTATAATGATGAATTTAAATAACTTAAATAATAAATATAACATGATAACATTTCTATAAAATTCATATCCCATCCAAATCCATACCATTTAACAATTAATTAAATGATATTGTCGCTTGTGCTTACGTACGGTTTACCGTCTCCCCAACGTGATGAGATTAATATTCCACGTTCACCATCCACAAATGATTATAAAAATATATTTTAAGAATAATATTGATTTATATGACAAAATAATTATACTATAATATATATATATATATATATATGTACATATATGTCATTCACTTACTTCCACTCAATATGATAACAAAATGTAAACAACGTTCATGTGTATATACGACCGACCATCTCCATGAACAGTGTATTCCATTTCATATATCTGTCAATTATATATTTTTATATTACAAATATATATGATATATAAATAATTTTATAATTATCTATGTAATATTATCATGAATAACAAATCAAAACATATGGGATAAAGAAAGCGATTATTACTCGAAATGTTGCATTAACATGGAATTATAAATAAAAGAGTAATATAAAGTCATAAACCAATCATTTATGATATCATAAATATTATTATGAACCTAGTACAAGTTAATTATATTTTAAAACAATTATATATGAGATTTAGACACAAATGTATAGTATCAGACTTAAGGTAAGAGTTAATTTTGAAATCTCATTATTATCAGAGATTGTTTATATGTGAGTGTTTATTGGGACATATTTACCATTCATGTCCACGTTCATAAAAACGTTTTCAAAAGGAATATTTTTATGGTTTTATGTATGGTAATATTTAATGAAAACATCATTATAATATTTTTATGATTTATAATTCTAATCCTTTCTCATTAATTTTCATGTTTGAAAAATGGTTTTAATGATTCAATTATACGGACATAAATGTTTTAAAATGTTAATTCCTTTTCAAAAGATTCAAATTGGTATGGGAAACATTAATTCAAAAATATTATTTTAAATGTTTTATTTTATAAATTTTGTGATATATAATTTTTTTAAGTAAAAGGTATATTTCTCTAAAATATTTTTAATGATTTTATTAGAATATTTTCAACTATGTCAACATCCTTTTTTAGATTTAAGGTTTATTTGAGAATGATTTATTATAATAAAATATTCAATATTGTATTAAAGGTTCATGATTTGTTTTACTATTGATGTGCTATTTTAATACCATTCATGGTTTTTGGTTAAATTGTTAACATATCGTATGTGAGTTTTTATATGTGTGCTTATGTTATGTTTAATACTTTTTATGTAAGGAATGTATTGGACATAGTACGTGATGGGTGGGGCCTGTTGTATCCCCTAAAGGCATTGGTAGGTCTCATGAGAGATACCAATGTCTTGTAACAAGGACTGGACATAATATTTGTGCATGGTCTTAGAATGAGGTCTTGACATAGTTGTAATGATGTCCAGAATTATCCATTCCCTAGTTATAAGATTTGTTATTGATTTTACATGTGATCATTAGAGAAGTTGAATATCCATGTGAATGTTTAAAAGAATATATTTTATTTATTATTTCAATATTATACTGAAGATAATGTTTTAAAATCCTTGTATTTTAGAATTATACCATTCATTAAAAGTTTATGCTTATTTTTTATATCTTCTGCTAGATTGTTTATTCTTAACGAGCGTCAGAGCTAAGCTATTTCTTAAGTTTTTTTGGCTAGATTCTAAGTAGTGTTTTATAATTAATATGAAAGGTTATTCTTTGGGAATAATAGAATTATAAAAGGAATAACTATGCTAAATTTTATTTAAGAAATTGTAATTCAAATTTCATGTATGTAATTTTTTTACAAGACTATAAAACTGATGGGTCCTTTGGGATTTGATTCCTTATAATCATACCAATGTATTAAAATAATGCATCAGATTTTGGCTTTTGGGGTCAAGTCATTACATGTATATATTGAATAAATAAAATATTTATAATATGAATATCGTTATTTAGATTATTAAACTATAACTTATTTTTCGTAACAGCTATGAAGAAACATACATGAGAAATGTAAGCAGTTAACACCCAAAGAAATGATACCAATGAAATATTATTGACAAATGTATGATAAGATGTTGTATGTGGATCATATATTATATTATAAATATTTATATATTTCTAGTATAAATTAATAATAAGTTTAAAAATATTATACACAATTATGAAGGATGGTAAACAAAGTGGAAGCCAGTGGTAAGAGGTTTCTGACCTAAACATCCATTCAATAGGTTGTACTTTTACAATATTGACTATTTTATGATGTTGTTTAATTTAAAATGGACTATAATTATATTACATTGTATCTAAAATTGTTTTATGTGGATTAAAATTTGAGACCCTTAATCACCTCATTGATCAGGTTTCACATCAATGTTATGATCATTATAAGGTATCTCATAACTCAATATCTTTTCATCGGTACATATTGCTTATTAATTTTTATTTATATATAAGGATTATCTATGTAATGAAATTTTATTTTTTTATGTTGTATTTCTGGTTTTTCTATGAGTTTTTATATTTTATACACATAATCTCTTAATTGATTAATTTTTATATCAATTGTATGATTATTGTAAGGGATGTCAGCTTAATTTTACATTATTAAGATAGATTTTAATGTTATGTGCTTAATTTATTTCATATGGTTATATAATACACCTTTTAGAATTTATATCATGAATAATTCCTAATTCAAGGTATTTTAAATTCTAATTCAATTTATTTCATCTATGTGGATTTGATTCAAAAGTTACAAAGGTGGATTATTTCACAATCTCATTATTTTTTTAGTTTATTTTTAATTATCATTTTTTAGGGAAATTATCTGATATTATTATCTTGAACCACTAATGTTTTCTCTATGATCATAATTTCCTCGTGTTTCAATTATTAATTCCATTTTTTTTACTTTTTAACTAAAAATCTCCAAAATAATGTTTTAAAGAAATACCGACATTGTTTTCTTTTTAGTACATAATTTCTTCATCCAATTATATGTTTTATATAAAATTATTTAAATATTCTATAATTATAGAATAAATAATTTTTAACCATGTTTTAGTTTCTATAATAATGTTTAAATATAATCTTTTTTTATTTTCTAAATAAGTTAATTTTTTCCAATCGTCTGAATGAAATTTCAATTTTAACATCCAAATATTGAGTGATCATTCTTTCCAACATGAATAATATTTGTTCTGAATATTCCATCACACATTTTTCATGGTTCTCTACAAAAATTACCTCGTATTTTCAAATTTTTTAGTTTTTATAAAATTGATTTCGAAATAATATAGTAAATTTTATACAATATATTTTATAGTGATCATTTAAAAGTATTTTTATTTTTGTCCACATCGTTTGATGAATAATATGAATTACTAAGGATATAATTTAATAACACCATACAAATTATTAATTTGGATGTTTTATGATCTTCTATCTAGGAAAATGATTAACACTTTGCATAAACGTTTATCAAAATTAATGCTTATATTGATTATGTATAGAATTTTAATTCTCCCCTTTCATATGATAAATGAATAGTAATTACTAAAAAATGGATGGGGCCCATTATATCCTATCAATGATTCAGAACGTATCATGATGCAATGTATTTTGGGTGTTTGTAAAATTACATTCCCATTTATTTAAAATTTCATGGCACAATGCAGTGAATGTATGTTTATGTTGTCTTAGAATAAGGAATTAATGGAAAATATATCATGTTTGGTACATTCCATCTCTATGAAATCATTTATTGATGTCCCTGTGATTATTTTAATAGTTATGATATATATGTATAAGTTTCAAGATCATGTGATTTTTTATATGATGTTATTTGAACATCATTGATTCCTGCCATTTTATTCTTCCAGCTCAACTTATTGATTCAATGTTATAGATTCACTTATTAAGATTTACAAATTGATTATGTTTTATTTAATCATGATATGTACAATTTTGTGTAACCCTTACTAATAATCCAATATAATACTTATTTTCTTTACTTTATTAATGATATAAAGATGGAATATTTTAATGAGTTTACGGATGGAATATTTTTTACTATCACTATGTTTTTCTATTTTATTAACAATGTAAAATGAGAGTCATGTTTGTATCTGGTTCCTCAAGACTACTAAACTATAAGGATTTTTGGGATGCATTCATTTGTATCTAGTACCGATATAATAATTTAGACACTAACTCTTGTCAACTAGTGTTTGGGACACTATAGTTGGTATCATAGAATATTTTGTAGATATCAAGGGGAATATAATTAAGAAGACCTATATTAGGGAGTAAAACCCTATGAAAATATAATTGAATATATATAATTATAGGATAATATTATAACATTTTTGGTATGATGGATAGTGTTGACCACACCTGTTTCGATAATCCCAATTATGTGTTCATATATTATGCTATTCTCAATTACTGATGATTTACATTTTAATTATTTCAAATTAGTGATAAAGTTAATAATAATGTTTAAATAATCTCTGATTTATGTTAATCTCGATTATCCTTGTTTATACAAGCTTTGAAACAAGTCTAAGTCAAATAGATGTGGTTTGCACTATAGCCAGAGCTACCGATAGCCAGAGCTACCGATAGCCAGAGCTACCGATAGCCAGAGCTACCGATAGCCAGAGCTACCGATAGCCAGAGCTACCAATAGCCAGAGCTACTGATAGCCAGAGCTACCGATGCACAAAGAGCTACTGATGCACAAAGAGCTACCGATGCACAAAGAGCTACCGATGCACAAAGAGCTATCGATGCACAGAGAGCTACCGATAAGAGCTACCGATAAGAGCCACCGATAAGAGTTTGAAGAGCTACCGATGGAAGATCCCTACACCAAGTCAACCGTACATGTATACAAACAAACGACTACCTATAATGAACTGCGGAGTCAAATCCTATATCCTCGACCCTATTTGTTTATTATACTAACGGTTACATTTGTTAATTTTGATGCATTTAATGTTATTAAATGATTTGTGTTGCCATTTCAGGAAACCGTACCAAGTACGATCAAAAAGCATAATCATTCCTCCTCAGAAAAACAAAAAAGGAGTGGTATAAAAAGGACATCGGGTATGTATCAAAAAGAGAGAGAGACACTAGACCAAGTGGAGATCAAGTACACAGAACATACTGACGATCAAGCTCAAAAGGTGCAAAAAACAACTGGAGAACTCGCACTCACGAGACTACTACTACCAGCCTCCAGAACATAGAGCATACATCGAGCAATCTATGCTAAAGAATAACCACACAAAACTCATCATTCTTTGAGCCTATAAGCAAGCTGAACCTGGAAGTCAAGGAAGCAGATGGTACACTATTTTCCAGAAAAAAACCAGAAGAAGACTCAGAACGAATTCTAATCAACAAAAGGAGTCGAGAGCTTCACGAAGATCACTAGAGCCTTTTCTAATCTCTAAATATTTATCTCTGTGATTTAGTTTTCACATTACGAGCAGTGTGTGTTATCTGTTGTATTTTACACACACAATATCTCCTCAACCTTAACTGGAGGATTTGAAAATCCTCACTCACTATCTTTTCATTCTTTTTCCCACTGTGAATAGTGGTAGAGGTTGTGTGTGACCTGGACAGCTGGTTGCTGTTGTTTTGTTTCCCACGGATAACAGTGGTAGAGGTCTTGGACCTGGACAGTTGTAAACTGTTGAACCCCGATCCAGGGTGTGGATCATCCTTATATAAACTTTTGAGAGGACTGAGTCTCGACTTGAGACTGAACCTCTTGGTTAACTCTTATCTGTTTTTAGTTAAAGTTCATATCCCTACAATACATATCTATTTCATATTCTGCTGCTATTACTTTGAAATATAATTTATTTTCAAGGCTACTTTGATAGTTAAACTCGCAAGTGTTTATATTTATTGTAAACCAGTAAGTTAGTTTCAAAAGATAAATTGATAATAATATTAAGTTAACTGAGAACTAATCAATCTTTGAGAAACTAATTGAAACTTTATAATCTGTATAAATTCACTACAGTTTAATCTGTTTTTGAAATTGGGGGATTTTAATAGAACTTGTTCTTAGAAGAAATTTTAATTAGAACTCAATTCACCCCCCTCTTGAGTGTCCACTCCGACCAACATTTGGTATTAGAGGGTTTATTAATACCTTCTAAATTACTCTGTTTTCAACTGTGATTTTAGTTGTATTTTAAAGTTCTTAAAATTTCTGTTATTTCTAAATTTTTATCTCTTTAAATTTTGTTTATAATGGATAATAGACTTGAGGGTGCTGCTACTAACCGGCCACCTTTCTTTAATGGAAATAATTATGCTTAGTGGAAACTAAAAAAGAAAATTCATCTAGAATGCATGAGTTTTGATATTTGGACTGCTATTAAATCTGAATATAAAGTTCCCACTACTGATAGATCTATTTGGGATGAACCAACAAAGACTGCTTACACTAATAATTGTAAAGCTATGAATTCTCTGTACTGTGCTCTAGGAGATGAAGAATTTAATAGAATTTCTACATGTAAAACTGCTTTTGAAATTTGGGATACCTTGGCTGTTTCTCATGAAGGAACAACTAATGTTAAAGAAATGAGATTAAACACTTATACTATTAAATATGATAATTTCAAAATGAAGCCTGATGAACCTATTTCTGACATGTATCTCAGGTTCAATGAGATAGTAAACACAATGAGCTCACTCGGAAAGATTGTTCCTACAAAAGAACAAATTATGAGAATACTGAGATGTTTGCCAGATAGATGGAGAGGTACATCCGTTTCAATTAGAGAATCCTGTGACATTGGAACACTGCCTGTCAAGGAGTTAATTGGTAAGCTGATGATGTATGAAGAAGAGCTTAAAGTAAATAAAGAAGAAGATGAGGAACCCAAAAGAAAATCTGTAGCGTTTAAAACTACTACCTTTAAGAGTAAAGACAAGGATAAAATACAAATGGAGACTGAGAGTTCAATGAGTGAAAATTCAGAATCTGACAGTGATGCCGAGATGGCTCAAATATCCAGGAGATTCAAGATGTTTTATAGGAAAAAGAAGTTCTTTAGGAAAACGAATTACAGAGGAAAGTATGATCAGCAAGGCAAATGGAAAAAGGATTGGAAGAAGGCTGACAAGACTGATGAAGTTGTCTTCTATGAATGCAAGAGAAAAGAACATATCAAAGAAGACTATCCAATGATAAAATTCAAAAAGAAATATGATTACAAAGACAAGAAGTACAAGAAATCCATGAAGGCTACCTGGAGTGCTTCAGAAGACAACACTAGTGAAGCAGAATCTTCGGAATCTGAAAGGAATCAAGCCAACATTTGTTTCATGACAAATACTTCTGAGGTAACATCTGACACTCCTGTTTTAAATTCATATTATTCTGGAGATAATTCTGATTCAGAAAACATGTCAAAATCCAAACTATTTGATTACTGTGATATGTTGGAAGAAACCTGTAATGAGCTTAAAGACAAATACAAAGGTTTAAAGAAACAGTATGCTTTAAGTGTTAAGCATAAATCTGATCTTGATAGAGAAAAGGAAAAGAATGCTCAACTATTAAAGGAAAATACAGAACTGTAACTGTCAAATGATCAACTTAGAAAGGACTTAGAAAAATTCACAAATGGAAAGGATACTTTAACTCAAATTCTAGGAAAGAAATTTCCACCTAGATATGCTACTGGTTTGGGATACCAACCTGGACAGAGATAGTTCACTAGAACCCGATTTATTCCTATGTCTGGAAATTTTTTTGCTAGTTCCAGTTTTGGAAATTCATATGCTTCAACAGGTTGTTCACATGGTTATGGACCAAATAAAGTTTATCTTTCAAAATATGTTGTTTCTGTTAATTGTATGGGACCCATAAAACAAATTTGGGTACCTAAGGCCCTGATTGGTAACCTATCTGGACCCAAGAAAATATGGGTACCAAAGTCATTTCCTGTTTAAATCTGTTTTATAGGAGACCAGCTTGAAGAGCTGTCACAAGAAGATATGGTATTTTGACAGTGGGTGCTCAAGACACATGACTGGAGATTATTCTTGCTTCAAGAGCTTAATAAAGGTTGATGGAGGTCATGTCACCTTTGGTGACAACTCTAAAGGAAAAATAATCGGCCTAGGCCAGATTGGTAACACTGACTCAGTATTAATTTCTAATGTTTTATTCGTTGATGGACTTAAATATAACTTACTTAGTATATCTCAATTATGTGACGATGGTTTCAATGTCAAGTTTGAAAATGACTCGTGTGATGATTTTAACTCCAAAAACTCTTTAGTATTTTCTGCTCTAAGGAATGAAAATGTTTATGCTGTTGATTTAAATTCTTTAGCCAAACAAAATATTTCTTGTTTGAATGCTTTTCACAAAGAATCTTGGATATAGCACAGAAGATTAGGACACTGCAACATTTACTCACTTAGAAAACTGGCTAGAAAAAACTTAGTTAGAGACTTACCTAAATTAGAATTCCCAAATGACAAAGTGTGTAATCCCTGTCAAAAGGGAAAACAATACAAATTTTCTTTTAAATTAGAGAAAGAAGGCTCAACTTCTCAACCACTTGAGTTGGTTCACAAGGATTTGTTAGGACCATCAAGAGTTTCTAGTTTAAATGGGAAGCATTATGTCTATGTCCTTGTAGATGGCTTTTCTAGATATACTTTGGTATACTTTCTAGCTCACAAAAGTGAAGCTTGCCCTTACTTTATTAAATATTACAAGTCTGTAGAGAACCTTAGTGGACTTATGATTAAAACCCTAAGAAGTGATCATGGTCGTGAATATGAAAATCATGTGTTTGAATCTTATTGCTCACACAATGGCTATAGTCACAATTTTTCTGCCCCTAGGACACCCCAACAAAATGGTGTAGTAGAAAGGAGAAACCGAACCCTTCAAGAAATAGCTAGAACAATGCTCAATGAATATGAACTGCCTATTTACTTTTGGGCTGAAGTTGTTAATACAACTTGTTATGTTATCAATAGAGTCTTGATCAGACCTGTTCTTAAGAAAACCCCTTATGAGTTGTGGAACAATAGAAAGCCTAAGGTAAATTACTTCAGAGTTTTTGGTTGCAAAGTCTTTATACTTAATACTAAAGATAATGTGGATAAGTTTTCTCCCAAAAGCGATGAAGGAATTTTTCTGGGTTACTCTATTTCATGTAAAGCTTATAGAGTTTTCAATAAAAGAACCAAATGTGTGGAAGAATTTGTTCACATCAAATTCGATGAAACTGATCCACATGAGCCTAAAACCTCTCTTGAGAATCTTGAAGAAGATTTGTCTATTCTGGACCTTAATGATAAATCTAAAGAACCTGTTATAAAAACATCCAGTTCTGGACTTTCTCCAGAATCTACTTCTGTTGAACCCGAACCTATAGATGAACCTGAAGTTTCTAGTCCAACCTTTACCAAATCGACTAAGATTCTAAAGAATCATCTTTTAGATGCTGTTGTTGGTAATCTTGATAGAGGAACACAAACTAGAGCTTCTCTAAGGAACCAGGTTGAACTTCATGCTTTTATGTCACAGCTAGAACCCAAAAATATCAATGATGCTATCAATGATGAATTCTGGGCAATAGCCATGCAAGAAGAGTTGAATCAATTTGAAAGAAACAAAGTCTAGGAATTAGTTGACAGACCCAAGGACACCTTGACAATAGGCACAAAATGGGTTTTTAGAAATAAAGTTGATGAATCAGGAAACATAGTTAGAAACAAAGCTAGACTAGTTGCATAGGGATATAGTCAAGAAGAGGGTATAGACTACAGAGAAACTTTTGCACCTGTAGCTCGACTGGAAGCTATTAGGATCTTACTTGCATATGCATCACATCTGAATTTCAAGTTATATCAAATGGATGTCAAAAGTGCATTTCTAAATGCTTTTATAATTGAAGATGTTTTTGTGGAACAACCACCTGGATTTACAAACCCTCATTTTCCAAATCAAGTTTTTAAACTCTCTAAAGCTTTATATGGTTTAAAACAAGCTCCAAGAGCTTGGTATGATAGACTCAGCAATTTTCTTATTTCAAAAGGTTTTACTAAAGGGATTACTGATCCTAATCTTTTTATTAAAAGAATTTATAAAGTTTTTTTAGTTGTACATATCTATTTTGATGATATTATATTTGGATCTTCTAAACACTCTTTATGTATAGATTTTTCAAAAAGTATGCAAAATGAATATGAAATGAGCTTAATGGGAGAGCTTAAGTATTTTCTTGGTTTTCAAAATTTTCAAACTAGAGATGGAATTATTTTAAATCAAATTAAATATACAAAAGATCTTTTAAAACGTTTTGGATTGGATAACATTAAGGAAAATGATACACCTATGAGTACTACCTGTAAGTTGGATACAGATGAAGCTGGGAAACCAGTGGATCAAACCAATTACAGAGGTATGATTGGGAGCTTACTTTATCTTACTTCTAGTCGACCAGACATTATGTTCAGTGTATGTATGTGCGCTAGATTTCAAGCTAATCCTAATAAATCTCACTTACTGGCTGTTAAAAAGATTTTTAAATATCTTAAGCATACTGTACATTTAGGTTTGTTTTATCCAAAAGGACAATCATTTGACCTAACTAGCTATTCAGATGCTGATTTTACTGGATGTAAGTTAGAAAGGAAGAGCACATCTGGAACATGTCATTTATTTGGGAAATCCCTAGTGTCATGGTGTAGTAAGAAACAGAACTCAGTTGCATTGTCTACTGCCGAAGCAGAGTATATAGCTGGTGGTAGTTGTTGTGCACAAATTCTGTGGATGAAACACACTTTATTGGACTATGGATTTGAGTTTAAACATGTTTCAATTAACTGTGACAACACTAGTGCAGTAAACATATCTAAGAACCATGTATCTCACTCTAGAACCAAACACATAGATGTAAGACATCATTTTCTGAGAGATCATTATCAAAAAGGTGATATTACTCTTGAATTTATTGGCACTGAACATCAATTGGCCGATATTTTCACTAATCCTTTAAGTTCAGATAGGTTAAGTTACATTAGGCACGAGCTGTGGATGATCAATTCTCACCGATGTTGAAATTCTCACCGATGATCAATTCTCACCGATGTTGAAATTCTCACCGATGATCAATTCTCACCGATGTTGAAATTCTCACCGATGATCAATTCTCACTGATGTTGAAATTCTCACCGATGATCAATTGTCACCAATGTTGAAATTCTCAATGATGATCAATTCTCACCGATGTTGAAATTCTCACCGATGATCAATTCTCACCGATGTTGAAATTCTCACCGATGATCAATTCTCACTGATGTTGAAATTCTCACCGATGATCAATTCTCACCGATGTTGAAATTCTCACCGATGATCAATTCTCACCGATGTTGAAATTCTCACCGATGATCAATTCTCACTGATGTTGAAATTCTCACCGATGATCAATTCTACTGATGTTGAAATTCTCACCGATGATCAATTCTCACCGATGGTCAACTCTCACCGATGCAATGTTTTAAAACTTCTGTCTGCCGCCAAGAATATGAATCGTTTTACATTTTTTTTGTTATTTTACTTTATTCATTTATTTATGATTCCTAAATGATAAAACTAAGCCTAAACCGCTTCTCACTCCACCGGACCCAAAACCCTTCACCTTTGAATCCTAGCTCCCTAATCGACTGAGAACCCTAAATCTGCGATGGAAAAAACCAAGATTCCTGCCAGCAGAGATGACAGTGTAGAGCCTAAAACAAAGAAGCAGAAAGTGCAGCAAGAAGCTCGTGGAAGTAATGTCAGAACTAGGCCGGGAAAGCGACCAGTAAACCCTCATTTGCAGAATAGAGATATTGTGATTGAAAAGGAGCTATGCGTAGATTGGCTGCTACCAAGCAAGTTGTTGGTGCTTGCAATTATGGAAGATCAGAGATGGGTAGATTGTTTTCCAAATAACAATGGTCCCTACTACCCGAATTTAGTGAAACAGTTCTACGAATTTGTAATCATTGAGATGTCTGAAAATGAGGATCGGGTAAGATCTTTTTTAAATGGAAAAGAAATGTCGTTTTCTTCAGTAGAGTGGGAAGAATGTTTAAAAGTCCCACATGAAGGTGTATCCGGGTATGTCTCAAGAGCAATTCGACCTACCAGTAACATCTTTGACTATGAGACCGCTTTAAAAGAGCTAACGGGTAATGGAAGTCAAAGGCAAGTGGTTGCTACTGAATTGGATGGAGAGAACAGACTGCTTTTCAAATTTGTTCAACATGTTTTGATACCGAGGAGAGGAGATTTTTCTAATCTGAGATAACAAGATATTTATCTTCTACATCTGTTAAGACATGGTGTGAAAGTTAATCTGTGCAGACTATTGTTGAGTCAAATGGAAGACATGATTTGGCCAAAATCAAAGACTAATGCTTTATTCTTTGCCAAAATGATCTCTGTGATGATAAAAGTGAAAGGGATAGCTGAGTCTCAGGATGAGACAATTGTAGTTAAAAATAACTTCTGTATCACTACTACAGTTTGTATGTACATGAAAATCAATTGGAACCCGTGGAAAGGAGAATGGGTCAGTGATGACCAGAAGGTGTATGATAAATTTAATCCTGTGGATTATCCTTCAAGGCCAAAGGATAAAAGAGATCCAGGTTTAGGATCTGATGGAGAGGAACCTGAGTACAGTGATGAGTCAGAAGAAGAAGAAGAAGAAGAAGAGGAGGAGGAAGAAACTCTTATGGATATTGGAGGAGATCCAGACTTTCCCCCAAGTCCTGTTACTGGGTGTGCATACTCAAGAAAAGGAAAAGTAGAGGAAGTGTTATTATAAGGCCCCATCCTTAAACCTTACTTAATCTTGAGTTATTACAAGATTACACATTTAGGATCTTTTCGGGTTTAGAGTTTTAGAGAATTAGATCATAAAACTTGCATTACATTCCACATATAAACAAAGTGGTTACATAAGGATAGTATTATTCATTCCCATCAATGGAAACACATTTAAAATAAAACATGGATTATTTCTTGACACATCCTTGACTCTATCATCTTATCATGTACCTTTCCCTTGACCTGTGAAAAACATTTCAAAAACTTGGGATGAGCATAAAAACTCAGTATGGGTTATAAAAACATGGGAAGGAAACATGAGTTCATATATACATAAGAATGAAATCATACTATACCCATAAAACATAGGCACTTTAACATACCTCATAAAATCATGAATAAATCATAGAAATCATAAGACATAAAGGTAACTTGAGGCATTCATATCATTCTTACGTAGGGAGTAACCCTCTTGGTTACGTTTGGAATACCCATCACAGTATATTCCCCAAAATCTCTTCGGAGAAACCTTAACGTTTCACTCCTTCGCATTACCCAATGCATTGGGGAGCTATAACGTGCTCACCCGCCCTTAGTTTATCACGGAACCACCCGTCTTCATAATAATGCCCAAGAACCATAACATAATCATATCACATAAAACATGCATAAAGGAAACATAAAATTTCCAAATTTCAATCACGAGATATCAATACAACACATTGTTATAAAAACATTATGAACCATTTTCAATACTAAAAGAAAAGAAACGTAAAACATGGTATTTATTTTGCTTTTAAAAAAAGGTATGGCTTGTAGAGGAAGCCGAAACTCAAATAACGGTCACGACGGCAGAGAAGTCGTTGTCGCCGCATACATACGACAAAAACATTCCCTTTTGTCGTTTAGTAAACGCTTCGTATAAAAAAGATTCCTTTTGAATAAACGTAAAAGTCAAAGGGGTTTATACACCGTATAAAAGAAAGTTGTTTATAAAACAAAACATGCCTCAATGAAAGGGGATTGAGACGAAGTCCCATACCTCGTATCCGACTTGACCCGACCGTTCTATAATCTCCTGAATAATAAACTTGAGTTAATCTCTACTTGCTTATGAATCTTTTCAAGTTCATTATTCTTTTTATACCATGTTGTGAACATCATGTAATCAGTTAAGTTAATAATGTTCATTTTGTCGGTATTTGGTTCTTAAGTCAAAAATAGACTTCATACACTTACATGTTATTAATTTGGTCAAAGGTTCATTATATCAAGAATGTTATTCATTATGTAGATATCATATATGTCATATATATCCAGTACATACATGCATTTATAATATTAAATAATCATTTAGAGGTACGAAATGAAATGCACCGTTCATGGAGACGGAAAGCCGTACGTACGCATGAACGCTACTTCCATTTCTATTTCATATTTTCTGGAATGGAATCATAATGATATAAGAGTATATTATAATTCCAGTATAATAACATATATAATATCATTAACTTTATCCTTTACACATCCCACATATGGTATTAACGAATCAAATCACTTTTAGGGGGCGGTAGTCCGCACTTCCTAAAATGAAGATATCGTGTTTACCCATAATGGAAACCATAAAGGTATGCCCAAAATGAAAAAAAGGAAGATTAAGGAAAACATAAACATATTATATATCATATATAAAAATAGTGACATCATAATGGCCCCTTTTGAAGGTGTTAAATGAGTATTGAACAATCATCGTTTCGGGAGGCAGAATTTCGCCATCCACGGAAACCGTATGTTCTTTAACCATTTTATGTAGTTGTGTGAGAGTGTAGCTCAAATAAATATTATAACAACATCCTTGTATATTTAAGATACTGGTGTTGTTACAAAATAAGTAAATAAAAAGAGTTTAGGGGGTTGGAGAAGCAAAATAAAACAAATGAACATGAGAGAATGAATTACCTTAAAAAGTGTAACTCCTTTTGATTTGAGCCTAAAGGCTTCCTTTGAAAGGATTCTGCCCAAAGGGAATCCTCTAGGATGAGGAGAGGTATGTGGAGAGAGTAAATGGGCAGGGGTTGGCCGAGCAAAAGGCTTGAGAAGTGTGTGAAATGAGGTAGAGGTGGGGGCCTTTTATAAGAGGAGAGGAGGGGCACTTTTGGAAAGTAAAGAAATATTACTTTATTTGAAAATGTGTTTCGATTTCAAAAGGTCCCACATTGATATAATTCGTGGATAAGGTGATAAGGGTTCGAAATCCACTCATCCAATTGGTTTTGGACATGTGTAGTTTATATATTTTACATTATCTTTCTATTTTATTTAAATTGTCAAATAATGATGTCATCGCTACATCATTATTATGTCATAAAAAATTAAATTTATTTAATGTCTAAAAATTATACAAAAAATACTATGATATAGTAAATCTTCTTATCTTTCCAATTACTATTTATAATCAAAATTTGGACTTGTATAACCCCACTTAAAAATTGTTTTCGTAAAACATATTATGTTTGTGTCATTTTCACTTTAACATTAAATAAAAAGTAATTTATGTCATTTCCCAACAAAAGTGGATCCATGGGGTCCCCAAGCTGACCCATGGCATGTCCTGGTCGGCCATGACACAACTAATGAGGTTGGGACATGTGTCTAGGTCATTTCATTTTATTAAAGCATTATTTATACCTTAAACTACACTAATTACCACTAATCGCGATTAAGAACATAATAAGTTACTATTCACCAAAAAATTATTATAATCTCATTGAACCACATTTTAATTATTAAGGACAACCATGTATGTAGGATTTTCAAAATTCAATACACATTAGTGGTAAACTTTCATTTAACTGAAAAATCAGTTTGCTTGATTACCACTTAGTGGTTCCACTATTCATCAAAAATTGAAGTTTTTCAGAAAATTACCAAAAATTCACCCTAAGCTATATTTGATATTCCGAATTAAAAAATGAAGTATATTTTAAAAAATTAAAATCATATAAGTCACATTAATTAATTTAATAATTAATTCCTGCTTCCAGAGCAAATAGCGTGTTTTTACAAAATAATAAGTATCAAAAGATTGACACCAGTTTAAGTCTAATTTCAAAGTGAAATTGATTCCAATGACCCCCATTGGATAAAATGGTAAAAATATATTATTATTTCACTTCAAAACCAATTCAAAACATAATCTAATCATATAAATAAATTAGGTTAAAAAGCAGTTTTGATGTAAAATGCAGTATTTTTCACTATTCATTAAAAAATGAACATTGTCAGAAAAATACCAAAAATTCACACAAGGTAAATTTTGATGTCCCAATCATAAAGGATAAGTTTATTTTGACAAAAATAGTTTATAAAATTGTCAAAATATAGATTCAAAAATGGTTTGCCATCAAAAGGCACTAAAACAATCTTTTAAGAATATTAGTGTATTCCATGCATAAGATTGTATTTATTTTCATTTTAAGCCTCTATAACACTATATTAATCATTAATAGACATAGGTAAAAATATCTATTATTCATTACTTACTTGGGATGTTACATCCTTCCCCCCTTTAGAAAATTGCGTCCCCGCAATTTATTTACTTATCGAATAAATGGGGGTACTTATCCCTCATTGCATTTTCAGATTCCCATGTTGCCTCTTCAATCATGTGGTTTTTCCACAAAACCTTTACCTGGTGAATCACCTTATTCCGTAACACTTGCTCCCTGTGGTCAAGAATCTGGACCGGTTGTTCCTCATAAGGTAGGTTCTCTTCCAGCTGAACTAATTCTGGACTCAAAACATGAGATGGATCTGGAATATACTTTCTCAACATCGAAATGTGAAAAACATTGTGTACCTGAGATAAACTCGGAGGTAAAGCCACTTGGTATGCAAATGATCCAACTCTCTCCAGAATTTCGTATGGTCCAACAAACCTTGGACTCAACTTTCCTTTCTTACCAAATCTCATCACGCTTTTCCAAGGAGAAACCTTGAGAAAAACATGATCACCTACCTCGAAAGATAGATCCTTCCTCCGGTTATCCGCATAACTCTTCTGCCTGCTCTGAGCTGTTCTCATGTGTTTCTGAATCAGCTGAACTTTTTCTGCCATCTCTTCTACCAATTCTGGTCCCATCAACTTTCTTTCACCCACTTCATCCCAGAAAGCTGGAGTTCGACACCGCTTCCCATATAATGCCTGAAATGGTGCCATCTGTATACTGGAATGAAAACTATTATTATATGAAAAATCAACCAAAGAAAGATGTTGGTCCCAACTTCCCTGATAATCCATAGAACAAGCTCATAGCATATCCTCCAATGTCTGAATTGTTCGTTCTGACTGCCCATCTGATTGAGGATGAAAAGCTGTACTAAAATTTAATTCAGTACCCAACGACTTTTGAAGGCCTTTCCAAAAGTTAGAAGTAAACCTGGGATCACGATCCGATACAATGGAGAGAGGAACTCCATGTAACCTGACTATCTCTTTAAGATACAAACGGGAAAGTTGATCAAGAGAGAAAGTATCTCGTATAGCAAGGAAATGAGAAGATTTGGTCAAGCGATCAAAAATAACCCAGATTGCATTATTACCTCGAGATGTCTTCGGTAATCCAACAACAAAGTCCATGGATATATTCTCCCATTTCCACTCTGGCACTGGTAAAGGCTGAAGCATCACTTTCGGTAACTGCCGCTCTGCTTTAACCTGCTGACAAGTCAAACACTTCACAGTAAAATCAGCAATATCTCTTTTCATTCCATCCCACCAGTAATACTCCCGCAGATCTCTATACATCTTAGTACTTCCCGGATGAACTGAAAACGGAGAACTATGCGCTTCACATAACAACTCTCTCTTCAACTGTGAATCACAAGGCACACACAATCTCTTCCCAAATCTCAAAACGCAATCATTATCAATGTTTAATTCAGGCAACTTACCTTTCTGAACCAGCTCTACCTTTTTCTGCAACTCACTGTCTTGCTTCTGTGCTTTCTTGATTCTATCTGATAGAGAAGATATCACTGATACCTAAAACAAAACAGAAGGACTTCCTGCACCAACAACTTCTATGCCAAAGTTCATCAAATCGTTAACCAAAGGATCACGTTCCAAACGCAACATTGTTAATGAAGCATTACTTTTTCGACTCAAAGCATCAACCACTTTATTTGCTTTTCCCGGATGGTAATGAATTGTACAATCATAATCCTTGATTAATTCCAGCCATCTCCTTTGTCTCATGTTTAACTCTTTCTGAGTGAATATATACTTTAAACTTTTGTGATCGGTATATATTTCACACTTTACTCCAAACAAATGATGCCTCCAAATTTTTAAAGCAAAAACAACAGCAGCTAATTCCAAATCATGTGTAGGGTAATTTACCTCATGAGTTTTCAACTGTCGTGAATCATAAGCAATTACCTGATCATTCTGCATTAGTACGCAACCAAGTCCTTTCAATGAAGCATCACTGTATATAACAAACTCACTATTTCTGGAAGGTAGTGCCAAAACTAGAGCATTCACCAATCTTCTTTTCAATTCCTGAAAACAATCATCACATTCTTTTGTCCAGATAAACTTAACACCCTTCCGAGTTAGCTTAGTCATTGGACTAGATAACCATGAAAAATTTCTAACAAACCTTCGGTAATAGCCTACCAAACCAAGGAAGCTACGAATCTTGGTTACATTTGTGGGTCTTGGCCATTCTTCCACAACTTTTGTTTTTGCAGGATCAACAGTTATTCCATCTTTAGAAACAATGTGACCAAGGAAAGAAATTTGTTGCAACCAAAACTCACACTTACTGAATTTCCCAAACAGTTTCTTTTCTTTTAAGGTTTTCAAGATAACCCTTAAATTTTTTTCATGCTCCTCTTTACTTTTAGAAAACACCAAAATATCATCAATGAAAACCACCACAAACTTATCCAAGAACTCGTGGAAAATTCTATTCATTAAGTCCATGAATACAGCAGGTGCATTGGTTAGCCCAAAAGGCATTACTACAAATTCATAATGCCCATATCTCGTACGGAACGCGGTCTTCGGAATATCTTCCTCCTTTACCTTCAGCTGATGGTACCCCGATCTCAAGTCAATCTTTGAAAAAAACTGAGCTCCCTGGAGCTGATCAAACAAATCATCGATATGAGGAAAAAGATATTTGTTCTTAACAGTGATATTATTCAAGGCTCTATAATCAACGCAAAGTCTCATAGAACCAACTTTCTTTTTAACAAATAAAACAGGAGCACCCCATGGTGATGTGCTAAGTCTAATGAAACATTTCTCTAATAAATCATGCAATTGCTCCTTCAACTCTAAAAGTTCAATTTGTGCCATTCGATAAGGGTGTTTTGAAATTGGCTTAGCATCAGGAACTAAGTCAACAGTAAACTCAACTTCCCGATCTGGTATTATTCCAGGCAACTCATCAGGAAAAACATCAGGATACTCATTTACCATTGGCAGATCATTAATCTGAATAGTTCCTTTATTTTCAACGACGTGTGCAAGGTAACATTCATTTCCATCTTTGACAAGTTTCTCGGCCTCTTGATATGTTATCAAAAGTAAGGGTTCATTCTTGTAAACAAACTGAAAGTCTTTTTTAAAAGAAACTTCTTTAGCTCTACAGTCAATCTTAGCATGGTAAATAGAGAGCCAATCCATACCCAGGATAACATCAAACTCTACTAGAGGTAGAACAATAAGGTTTGCAAGTAGGTTCTTTCCACAGATAAGGATAGGAAGATTCTTATAAATTATTTTTGCCTCAACACTTCCCCCAGGTGTTTTTACCAAATGTTCAAGAGTCATTTCTTGAGATGGTATTCCCATTTTACTAGAAAAGGTTTCAGAGATGAAAGAATGTGTAGACCCCGAATCAAACAACACACTGGCATAATCTGAAAAAACAAACAAAGTACCTGATACAACTTCATTTGATGGCCCGACATCTGCTGAAGTAGTTGCAAAGGATTTCACCACCCCTTTCTGCTTGTAGTCTAACTGCTTCCCATCACTCAAGCTCCTTGTCGGACACTCGTTTTCATAGTGACCCATCTCATTGCACTTATAACATTTCACTAACTGTAAATCAAATTTGTTCTTACCTTCACCTTGATCATTTTCAGTGCAATCACGAGCCTTATGTCCCATCTTACCACATCGGTAGCACTTCCCAGAATTCAGAAGACATTCCCCAGCATGCCTTTTGCCACAGTTATCACAAACTGGAAACTTAGTTCTCTTACCATCAGACTTTTTTGAAGAATTCTTACCTTTCTCCTGCCACCTTGGTCTCTTCTTCTGCTGGTTGTTATTGAAAACTTGGTCATCGGCAAACTCCATTTCCACCTTCTCAGCACATCGAACAAGCTTTTCATAACTTTTAAACTCACGAGAAGCTAACGCCCTTCGATACTTTGGATTTAATCCTGAGTAAAAACGATTGATTTTACTATCAAGGTCCCGGATAAAATTTGGAGCATACCTTGCCAATCGAGTGAACCTTTCTTCATAGGCAGCCACTGAGTCTTCCTCTTGCCTCAATTCCAAGAATTGATTATCCATCCTAAGTCGAACAGCCTTTTGAAAATACTTCTCAAGAAACATACCTTTGAATTCATCCTAGTCAAGAGCATAAATCTCATCGGTGTCCCTGATATTTTTAACCATAGACCACCACTGATCTGCTTCACCCTCCAAACGGTAAATAGAAAGACTAACCTTTTGATTTTCTGAACACCCCATGACATCAAAAATCTTCTCCAGTGCTTTAATCCACCCTTCGGCTAGCACAGGGTCAGATGGTCCTCTGAATGATGGTGGATGTTGCCTCATGAAATGTTCCACCACTGACATGTTCCTCTGCGGTTGGTCTGGCTGATCTCGTGTATGGATACCACCGCCATTTATCGCTTGAGTATGCAACAAACTATTCGGTTCCAATTCCGACCATTTCTAGATGCTGATTCGGAAGGTTATTTCCTTCTGTATGCCTTCCTAGCACTGCTTCCCTGTTTCTTCTGCGGAAAACCATTCTGAACAAACATGTCTTTGATGAAGCAACATGGTAATCTTTAAATGCTATATCATTTCGAAAAAAAATATTTTTGGATAATCATTTAATAGAATTCTAACTCCTAAAGTTATCTAAACCGACCTTTGATACCAACTATAAGGCCCCAGCCTTAAACCTTACTTAATCTTGAGTTATTACAAGATTACACATTTAGGATCTTTTTGGGTTTAGAGTTTTAGAGAATTAGATCATAAAACATGCATTACATTCCACATATAAAAAAAGTTGTTATATAAGGATAGTATTCTTCATTCCCATCAATGGAAACACATTTAAAATAAAACATGGATTATTTCTTGACACATCCTTGACTCTATCATCTTATCATGTACCTTTCCCTTGACCTGTGAAAAACATTTCAAAAACATGGGATGAGCATAAAAACTCAGTATGGGTTATAAAAACATGGGAAGGAAACATGAGTTCATATATACATATGAATGAAATCATACTATACCCATAAAACATAGGCACTTTAACATACCTCATAAAATCATGAATAAATCATAGAAATCATAAGACATAAAGGTAACTTGAGACATTCATATCATTCTTACGTAGGGAGTAACCCTCTTGGTTACATTTGGAATACCCATCACAGTATATTCCCTAAAATATCTTCGGAGAAACCTTAACGTTTCACTCCTTCGCGTTACCCAATGCATTGGAGAGCTATAACGGGCTCACCCGCCCTTAGTTTATCACGGAACCACCCGTCTTCATAATAATGCCCAAGAACCATACCATAATCATATCACATAAAACATGCATAAAGGAAACATAAAATTTCCACATTTCAATCACGAGATATCAATACAACACATTGACATAAAAACATTATGAAAACCATTTTCAATACTAAAAGAAAGGAAAAGTAAAACATGGTATTTATTTTTCTTTTAAAAAAAGGTATGGCTTGTAGAGGAAGCTGAAACTCAAATAACGGTCACGACGGCGGAGAAGTCATTGTCGCCGCATACATACGACAAAAACATTCCCTTTTGTCGTTTAGTAAACGCTTCGTATAAAAAATATTCCTTTTGAATAAACGTAAAAGTCAAAGGGGTTTATACACCGTATAAAATAAAGTTGTTTATAAAAAAAAATATGCCTCAATGAAAGTGGATTGAGACGAAGTCCCATACCTCATATCCGACTTGACCCGACCGTTCTTTAATCTCCTGAATAATAAACTTGAGTTAATCACTACTTTCTTATGAATCTTTTCAAGTTCATTATTCCTTTTATTCCATGTTGTGAACATCATGTAATCAGTTAAGTTAATAATGTTCATTTTGTCGGTATTTGGTTCTTAAGTCAAAAATAGACTTCTTACACTTACATGTTATTAATTTGGTCAAAGTTTCATTATATCCAGAATGGTATTAATGATGTAGATATCATATATGTCATATATATCCAGTACATACATGCATTTATAATATTACATAATCATTTAGAGGTATGAAATGAAATGCACCGTTCATGGAGACGGTAAGCCGTACGTATGCATGAACGCTACTTCCATTTCTATTTCATATTTTCTGGAATGGAATCATAATGATATAAGAGTATATTATAATTACAGTATAATAACATATATAATATCATTAACTTTATCCTTTACACATCCCACATATGGTATTAACGAATCAAATCACTTTTAGGGGGCGGTAGTCCGCACTTCCTAAAATGAAGATATCGTGTTTACCCATAATGGAAACCATAAAGGTATGCCCAAAATGAAAAAAAAGAAGCTTAAGGAAAACATAAAAATATTATATATCATATATAAAAATAGTGACATCATAATGGCCCCTTTTGAAGGTGTTAAATGAGTATTGAACAATCATCGTTTCGGGAGGCAGAATTTCGCCATCCACGGAAACCGTATGTTCTTTAACCATTTGATGTAGTTGTGTGAGAGTGTAGCTCAAATAAATATTATAACAACATCCTTGTATATTTAAGATACTGGTGTTGTTACAAAATAAGTAAATAAAAAGAGTTTAGGGGGTTGGAAAAGCAAAATAAAACAAATGAACATGAGAGAATGAATTACCTTAAAAAGTGTAACTCCTTTTGATTTGAGCCTAAAGCTTCCTTTGAAAGGATTCTGCCCAAAGGGAATCCTCTAGGATGAGGAGAGGGATGTGGAGAGAGTAAATGGGCTGGGGTTGGCCGAGCCAAAGGCTTGAGAAGTGTGTGAAATGAGGTAGAGGTGGGGGCCTTTTATAAGAGGAGAGGAGGGGCACTTTTGGAATGTAAAGAAATATTACTTTATTTGAAAATGTGTTTTGGTTTGAAAAGGTCCCACATTGATATAATTCGTGGATAAGGTGATAAGGGTTCGAAATCCAATCATCCAATTGGTTTTGGACATGTGTAGTTCATATATTTTACATTATCTTTCTATTTTATTTAAATCGTCAAATAATGACGTCATCGCTGCATCATTATTATGTCATAAATAATTAAATTTATATAATGTCTAAAAATTATAAAAAAAATACTATGATATAGTAAATCTTTTTATCTTTCCAATTAAAATTTATAATCAAAATTTGGACTTGTATAACCCCACTTAAAAATTGTTTTTGTAAAACATATTATGTTTGTGTCATTTTCACTTTAACATTAAATAAAAAGTAATTTATGTCATTTCCCAACAATAGTGGATCCATGGGGTCCCCAAGTTGACCCATGGCATTTCATGGTCGGCCATGAGACAACCAATGAGGTTGGGACATGTTTCTAGGTCATTTGATTTTATTAAAACATTATTTATACCTTAAACTACACTAATTACCACTAATCGCGATTAAGAACTTAATAAGTTACTATTCACCAAAAAATTATTATAATCTCATTGAACCACATTTTAATTCTTAATGACAACCATGTATGTCGGATTTTAAAAATTCAATACACATTAGTGGTAAACATTCATTTAACTGAAAAATCAGTTTGCTTGATTACCACTTAGTGGTTCCACTATTCATCAAAAATTGAAGTTTTTCAGAAAATTACCAAAACTTCACCCTAAGCTATATTTGATATTCAGAATTCAAAAATGTAGTCTATTTTACAAAATTCAAATCATATAAGTCACATTAATTAATTTAATAATTAATTCCCGCTGCCAAAGCAAATAGCGTGTTTTTACAAAACAATAAGTATCAAAAGATTGACACCAGTTTAAGACTAATTTCAAAGTGAAATTGATTCCAATGACCACCATTGGATAAAATGGTAAAAATATATTCTAATTTCACTTCCAAACCAATTCAAAACATAATCTAATCATATAAATAAATTATGTTAAAAAGCAGTTTTGATGTAAAATGCAGTATTTTTCACTATTCATTAAAAAATGAACATTGTCAGAAAAATACCAAAAATTCACACAAGGTAAATTTTGATGTCCCAATCATAAAAGATAAGTTTATTTTGACAAAAATAGTTTATAAAATTGTCAAAATATAGATTCAAAAATGGTTTGCCATCAAATGGCACTAAAACAATCTTTTAAGAATATTAGTGTATTCCATGCATAAGATTGTATTTATTTTCATTTTAAGCCTCTATAACACTATATTAATCATTAATAGACATAGATAAAAATATCTATTATTCATTACTTACTTGGGATGTTACAGTTATCTATTCATGAGGAAGACCAGCCAGCTCCTCAGCAAGAAGGAGAAAAAGAGAATGTATCTGAATCGTCTGATTTTGCTAGGTTGAGTCTGAGTCCATTGATTGAAAACTCAGTTGTGCCTACTGATGAAGTAGAAAAAGAAAGAGAAGAAGTTGTACCTGTTTCAGAAAATCTCATTACTACTACTGAGATGGAAGTTGTTGTGGAAGATTCTGATGAAGAAAGACCAGCAGAGAATGTAGTTGTTGTACATAAGAATGCACCCATTAAGGGGGAGCATCATTCCAATCATGGAAATGTTACAGTGGCTGTTGAGATTGAAGACTGGGTAGAAGACCCAGGTTTTATAGTATGTGGTTTGGATTATCCTGATTCGGATAATGAAGTATCCTTGAATAGACCAAAGATCAGCTATGACATCAATTCTGAGTTATTACCTGATGATGTGGTCCGAGTACATGATTTAGATGTGCTGAAAGAAAATCTCAAAGTCAGTTTTGTAGAAGAAGTAAAGACAATGGAATCTTTTTTAGTTTCCTCGATTCAATCAGTCATGAATGATTTAGTAGTCAGCTTAGCTTCTACAAGAGTATCTACTACAGTTTCTCCTACTGATTTTGTTACAAAGTCTGATCTCGAATCCCTGAAGCATGAGCTGAAAGAATCCTCCAGTGCCTCAGTTACTGAGATGAAGCACTGTTTTCGTGAAGAAATGAAGTTATTAGAACAATCTCTTGAGCTTTCTCTTGGTTTCAATCTTTCAAATTTTATGGGTGAGCTAATGGAAGCAGTCAAAGAGTTCCAGACCCAATCTTCTAGAATAGAAGCAGATCTTGAAGCCTTAAAGAAGTATGTTACTGCTTTAGATTCTTACATGATCTCAAAGCCTCAAGCTGATAAGGATTTAGCCTATGTGAAAAGTGTTGTAAGCCAAATGGTCTCAGTATTTGAAGATTTCAAATCTTCTATAAAGGATCATGTTAAAAATCAGGACTCTTAACTGCAAACTCTGATTAGTGGTTTGACCAAAAGTTTCAAAGAAACTGTATCTTTCTCGGTTGGTCCTCTAGCTTCAAAACCTGCATTTGATTTGAATTAATTACGAGCTATGATGAAGGAGGAGCTTGGTTCTATTTCAACCAGTGCCTCTGTGGACTCATCAGATCTAAGCCGAGTAGTGCTCTCTACAAGAGATTCAGTCCGGGAAATAGTGACAATCGTCCACAACCATATGAAAGAGGCCTCTGCCTCTCAGGAGGAAATCAAGAACAAGGTGGATTATTATTTCCAAAGGATTCACTACTGGAAAAACGGGCTATACCCACGGTTCAAAACCGTGGGTATAGGCTATACCCACGGTTTTGTGAACCGCAGGCTGGAACGGCGTCGGGATAGGGGGGTCACCCTATACCCACGGTTTGTAGAAACCGTAGGGATAGGTTTGTGGCAGCGTGGCAAGTGGGTGGCCACGCTGGCAATGCAGTGACCCCACGGTTTGAGAACTGTGGGGATTTAATTTTCAAAAAATTGTATCTGCTGGGAATCGAACCCAGACCTCGCACAGCTGCAGGCGAATTCGCAACACCCACTTCCCCACACGAGCCATCAATTCAATACGTTATTTATACATATATTAGTGTATATATATTAATATAGATTATATAATTTAAAAATGCAGCCTGGGAGGATCGAACCCGCGCTGGACGGGAAATCCTTAAACACACCGCTACATCGAACCAACGGAGCTACATTTCATATACGGTAATTACAAACATATCATCATATATATATATTAACATTGACTATTTATTTTAAAAAAGACAACAGCGGGAATCGAACCCGCACTTATCTAAATATCCCCGACCGCACCGCTGGAACGACCAATCAAGCTATCTTTTAATTCGGTATTATATTTATACATCTTTCTATTTATATTAATATTAGTTCTATTATGAAAATTAAAAGCCGGCGGGAATCGAACCCGGGCTTCAGGAATAATCGCTTCAAAGCGCCGAACAAAGGGACCGACTCAGCTGCGAAATATTATTGTCATTTAAGCATATAATTTTATATTTATATTTATATTAATAAAAATCATGTTCCCGCCAATTTTTTCCCATTGTCCCGCGTAATTGTTTTCCCCGCCTAATGGCGGGAAAGCTATACCCACGGTTCTGAAAACCGTGGGTATAGGTCTTGAAAAAAATAAACCCCAATACCCACAGTTTTGAGGAACCGTGGGTATAGGTCTTCTGGAAAACTCTACCCCCACGGTTTGGCCAAAACCGTGGGTATAAACCTTCAAAAAAAACACCTATACCCACGGTTTTGTAAAACCGTGGGTATAGGTCTTCAAAAATAATCTATACCCACAGTTTTGTGCAAAACCGTGGGTATAGGTGATCTATACCCACGGTTTTATGAAACCGTGGGTATAGGTCACCATTTTACCCCTATACCCACGGTTTGCGAAAACCGTGGGTATAGCCCCGTTTTCCAGTAGTGATTTTTACCAAGCAACAACTCACCCATCATTTCAAGGTGATGTTGGAAAACATGAAGTTACCCCCTGTAACTCAAGCCTTCCGAGAACAAGTGAGCAAGGTAAGACAGCTGACTCCTGCCTTAGAAAAATTTATGGAGAACAAAGATGATTTTATATCTGCTATGGAAAGAGGGGGAGGAATCATTATGGATTTCAGAAATTTGTTGCTGCCCTTTTTGCATGTTGATGCTAGACCAGTTATTGTCCCTCCTGCCTTGCCTGCCTCTTCCTATACTGAGTCTCCAGTCCAGATGACTCCTGCTCAGGCCATCTGAAGCCCCACACCTATGATCACTCAACAAACTTCCCAATACAGGCCAGGCACTGTATCAGTGGCTCAACCTCCTGTGATCTTTTCTGGGATTCCAAAGCCCTCACTCACATCCTCACCACCTGCCTCCTCTTCTGATCCAAAAGGAAAATCTCATGTTGAAGATCCGGATTTCTGAAGTGGCCAGGCTGTTTGATAGGTATTTTTTTTCTTTCTTCTTTTCTATTCTTTTAATGTAAGTTTTGTCTGGTCTAATAAAAATTCTCTTCTTTACACTATCCCTGTTTCTCAGTTTTCTCTGTATGCTTTCCCACTTTTTGATTATCATAAAGGGGGAGAAAATTATAATGGGGGAGAAAATATAAAGAGAGGGGGGGAAATATCAAAGGGGAGAAATTTTGAGCCTTTGCTACTATTCTTACATTTCCTTCTTTGGTACCAATTCTTTCAAAGCTTATCTTTGATACTTTTTTATTTAATACTTCCTATGAAATTTTTTTATCTATTTCATTCTATTACTATTTCCTCTATTTACACTGATTGCTTTCTTTGAGAAATTAGAATATAAACGTTATATTCTCTTATACTATATGCTCACTATTTTTTTGTCATATCATAAGTTGTGATTATCAAAAAGGGGGAGATTGTTAACCTCACCTGTTTTGATAATCCCAATTATGTGTTCATATATTATGTTATTCTCAATTACTGATGATTTACATTTTAATTCTTTCAAATCAGTGATCAAGTTAATAATAATGTTTAAATAATCTCTGATTTATGTTAATCTCGATTATCCTTGTTTATACAAGATTTGAAACAATTCTAAGTCAAATAGATGTGGTTTGCACTATAGCTAGAGCTACCGATAGCCAGAGCTACCGATAGCCAGAGCTACCGATAGCCAGAGCTACCGATAGCCAGAGCTACCGATAGCCAGAGCTACCGATAGCCAGAGCTACCGATAGCCAGAGCTACCGATATCCAGAGCTACCGATAGCCAGAGCTACCGATAGCCAGAGCTACCGATAGCCAGAGCTACCGACAGCCAGAGCTGCCGATGCACAAAGATCTACCGATGCACAAAGAGCTACCGATGCATAGAGATCTACCGATAAGAGCTACCGATAAGAGCAACCGATAAGAGTTTGAAGAGCTACCGATGGAAGATCCCTACACCAAGTCAATCGTACATGTCTACAAACAAACAGCTACCTATAATGAACTGCGGAGTCAAATCCTATATCCTCGACCCAATTTGTTTATTATACTAACGGTTACATTTGTTACTTTTGATGCATTTAATGTTATTAAATGATTTGTGTTGCCATTTCAGGAAACCGTACCAAGTACGATCAAAAATCATAATCATTCCTCCTTAGAAAAACAAAAAAGAGTGGCATAAAAAGGACATCGGGTATGTATCAAAAAGAGAGAGAGACACTAGACCAAGAGGAGATCAAGCACACAGAACATACTCCCGATCAAGCTCAAAACGTTCCAAAAACACCTGGAGAACTCGCACTCATGAGACTAGTACTACCAGCCTCCAGAACATAGAGCGTACATCGAGCAATCTATTCTAAAGAAGAACCACACAAAACTCATCATTTGTTGAGCCTATAAGCAAGCTGAACCTGGAAGTCAAGGAAGCAGATGGTACTCTGTTTTCTAGACAAAAACCAGAAGAAGACTCAGAATGAATTCTAATCAACAAAAGGAGTCGAGAGCTGCACGAAGATCACTAGAGCCTTTTCTAATCTCTAAATCTTTATCTCTGTGATTTACTTTTCACATTATGAGCAGTGTGTGTTATCTGTTGTATTTTACACACACACTATCTCCTGAACCTTAACTGGAGGATTTAAAAATCCTCACTCACTATCTTTTCATTCTTTTTCCCACTATGAATAGTGGTAGAGGTTGTGTGTGACCTGGACAGCTGGTTGCTGTTGTTTTGTTTCCCACGGATAACAGTGGTAGAGGTCTTGGACCTGGACAGTTGTAAACTGTTGATCCCCGATCCAGGGTGTGGATCATCCTTATATAAACTTTTGAGAGGACTAAGTCTCGACTTGAGACTGAACCTCTTGGTTAACTCTTCTCTGTTTTTAGTTAAAGTTTATATCAATACAATACATATCTATTTCATATTCCGCTGCTATTACTTTGAAATATAATTTATTTTCAAGGCTACTTTGCTAGTTAAACTCGCAAGTGTTTATATTTATTGTAAACCAGTAAGTTAGTTTCAAATGTTAAATTAATCATAAGATTAAGTTAACTGAGAACTAATAAATATTTGAGAAACTAATTGAACCTTTATAATCTGTATAAATTCACTACAGTTTAATCTGTTTTTGAAATTGGGGGAATTTAATAGAACTTGTTTTTAGCAGAAATTTTAATTGGAACTCAATTCACCCCCTCTTAAGTGTCCACTCCGACCAACAGATATTATGTTAGTTTCCATGAAATACATCAATATCTACATACTGTAATTGGAAGTGGTTTTGGAAAATATGCATCCAGTGGTTATAACACCAATGGAACACCCTGGAATTTTTATAAAATATCTCTCTTCATATAATTTGATTAATTTGATAGTTCGTGATACATGAAACACCAAACCTAAAAAATGAAAAAATATTATTATTTAAATATAGTCATTATGTGACATCCCATTTATATATTTGAGGTAATTCACTTCTCTTTACTTGATTCCCTCTTTAATTGGGTGAATCTTACGTCTCCCATGGTTAGAGAATTTTTTTGGGGTAAAATGAAATAATGTTTCAGGATTCATGTTTATTTTAATTAAGGGAGTTTGATTATAAATATGTAATTTAATTGATTTTTTATCCTAGAGTTTGGAGAATGCCCATGGTTGTTTGGGATTTTGAGTACGAATATGGCCATTTTTCTATCTATAAGAGAAATACACATTGTGTAATTTAAATACACAATGTTTAATTTTTTCAACGAATATTTCATGAAAATGGTAAACATCAGAAGGAAGTACACACCATTTATAGATTATTTGTCGTGTAATATTAAAAATTGGGTTTTTAATAAAACGTAGTGTGATTTTACAATGCATATACACACCATGGATTACACATAATGTCATAGGATTTCACACATTGTAAATGTTGTAATCTATGGATTTTTGGAACTACACAACTGATGGTTGGTTCATTCTTACACATCCCTCTTTAGTCTCAACCTAGAGATCTCCTCTGATTATTTTGGGAACCTCCATTCATTTTATTTTAGTTATTTCAGTAATTGATAACTATTGTATTTGGTTGTATCTCTCTTTGTGGGTAATGGATTTTTCTTCTTCATTTCCTTTAATCATGCTAGTATTTTTACATTTCATTATCAGATCACTTAATCTATAATGATGATTGTTTTGATACATTTTCAATCCATTGTGTGATCTCATTATGCGGGTTATTTCCTGGTTGGTTATGGTGTGTTGGGTTTGTATTCTTGAGGAATTTTGTGATCTTTAATATTTTATAATTAATATGTTAAATTGAACAAATTTTGAGATTTTTTTATTGGTTATATGGGATTCATTATCATTGTGTGTTCTTCATTATTGGGGGGGTCCTGTTGCAGGCATGTGCGGCCTGATTTTCTAGGTAGTTGGTCCCATATATAGATGTTATTGGTGAACTATGTTACTCTAGTTATTATATAAATTTATTTATAAATGAAATGTAATGATTGATTGATTTAATTTGTGTGTGTGGAAATGGGTTCTTGATGATTGTTAATTTTCCCCTAGTTTTATAAAATGAAAATGGTTTTCAAATAATTGATAAATGGTGTTTTGAAATGGTTTTCATTTCTTATTTTGATGAAAATTGATTGATGAATTTTTTTGGAACATATAACACATGGGAAGTGTAGGGGCTCAGATCCACATCGATCAAACCTTTGTGTTTTTTGGAAGATTGAGGTGCTCGGAGAAGGCTTGGAGGAAGTATGGAAGTGATCAGTTATGAGAAGTTGGAAACATGGGGTATATGATGTGACCATGTAGTACACAACATGAGGAAGGGGTACGTAATGTGTACCATTTGTGTTTCTCAAAAATTAAAAAAAATCATTGAGGAGAAACATTTTTCAGTGTAAGTCACCTCGAGGTGGTACATGACATGACTAGGAGGTACATGTCATGTAAAACCCCATCACAGGGTTTTTTAAAGATATCCATCAACTCAGGGTATTCAAACAATATGTCTTAAGAACACCCCCTCTCATCCCCAGATGACCCAACTACCCCCCTCTTCATCATTTGGGGATTCCATCAACCTTGACTAGTTCCCCGCTTCCTTCTTCGATATGTCTTCAATATGAGGTATTATATACCTTCATTAATTTGTTTTCATTGATTTTTTTTCTACTATTTATATTTTACATGCTATGGCGTTTGATATCCATGGTTTCAAAGGATTTTATTTTGGTTTTTGTTGATGTGTTTTTTCTGAGACATCCTCGAGTGGATACAGTTGTTACGGGGAATGCAATCATAATCCATTACTTTGATTTGTTCTCGAGAGAAGAACTTCAAAAACTTTTTGAGGTAGGTGATTATTTTCTTCTCTATTTTTTTACGTGAAACTTTAGGTTTAACATTTTTTATCCCTTTGGATCACAATGGAATTGAACTAATTAAAAACATGAATCAGATTAAAAGAATTTGTTTGTTCACATGTTGTTGCTTTTCCCCATGATAATAGTTTCCCTATGGATTTTCTAAATAGTGTGATATATATTATTTTCTTATTATAATTTTGTTCTTAATGATATTTTTAAAGAATGTAAAGTCAAAATTAATTCATAATTAAATGGATGAAGATAAAGATTCAAGTAAATGAATCTGGTTTTTGTTGTTGTTATTGTTGTTATAATTTGATACTAATCAAATTGATACAGATGTTCATGTCTTTTCCAGTTAGTTGTTAAACCTGAATGATGTTGGTTCTTGTTGGTTAGAGGTATGTAAAATAAAATGTTTAATTAATTGTATTAGCCTTACTGACTTGATGTTTGGTTTCCCATAGATGGAACCTACAAATAATGAATTGGTTAATTCAATATGGATTAATGAACTAGATGTTTGATAAAAGATAATTACTGGTAGGGTTTATAATTACAATCTTTCTTGTAAAGTTCAAAGAGCCTTATGCTCGGAGCTGTGAGAGCTCATTGCTTGTATAGGCAGAATACATTTTTTAGGGTGACGATCCCAATTGTCTTGTTGATTCTTGCTTCTTGTGATGTGATGTGGGCCTGGATGGATGTTGTGAGATGTGGTGTAAAACCCTAACATTTTATTGACCAATTTTTTGAATAAATTATAATTTTCATTTATATCTTGCAATGCACTAAATCAAACATTCATTTCATACTAAACCGACTTGTCATATGTCACACGCAACACTGAGTTGGAGTAAGATACAAAAAACAATGAGTAAATATGTTCAATGAAAAAAAGAACTACGTTTGGATTATGACATATAAAACACCCAAGGATGTTTTCACTACACGCAACACTTACTTGGCTTGCATTACATGCAAGATCAACGTTCATCGATATCATGCATTGTACGCAATACCGAGTTTCACTAAACAACAATATAGTATTAAAATATTATTATTTAATAGGATCTAAACTAGATGTTATGAATAATATTAAACATTTTTTTATTTTTATATAACATTAAAATTTAGCTTATATATTTTCTATACATGACATAAGAAGAAATTCAATTTTTCAGATAGAAGAAGTATTTTTCAAAAAAATACAGTTTTACCTCTTTTTGATGGAAGACCCTTTTTAAATATAGTTTTGAAAATTTTATTAGTTTTATTTGACATATTAAAATTATTCATTATAAGTAAGACCTAAAAATATACATTTTTTGAAATTTTGGTATTTTTATGGTGAAAATAATGATTAAATGAATTGTGAAAAAATACTACAATTTAATTCAAAACTGCCTTTTCATATAATTTAATTATATTGTTATATTATAATTTCAATTGGTGTTAATGTGTAATTTTTTTATTTCTTTATCATTTATTTAAATCGGGGTCATTGGACATTTTTTCATATTTAAATTGTATACAAACACATGAAGATATTTTGATAAGTTTGTAATTCATAAAAACCCATTTTTTGGTTTTACCAAAAGGAATTAATTTTAAATAATTTTATGCCAATTATGTTTTTTGATTTAGCAAATATTGATTCCATATTTGGATTAATTGTGACCAAATTATGTTAATAGGTTACTTTTTTTGATTTTATGAATAATAACTATGGTAATTTTTATTTTCTATAGTTATAGGTAAATTAGGTAAATTAGCCAGAAAGTCTGATCCAAGCAAGCTTGGACCGCAAAATTTATTAAAAAAATAAAAGTGCAGAAACAAGAGAAGGAAGAGATAGAGATTACAAGTCAAAACATTCATAGTCACCACCCCCATACCCGATCGTGTCATCAGCATCAACTGATTCCCATTCTGATTGGGTCTCGTATTGTTTAAGAAACTTCTTATAAAACTTCCGTTTGTCCAGCTATTCCTTCGATAGCTTCTCAATCTCCTTCTTGGCAGATGCCCTAGTGGTCACGGTCCTCGGAACTACAGAGTAGTCCTTCCTTGGTTTCCTAGAAACAGGGGAAGATATGACACCCTCATTGACAGAGCCTCTTTTCTTTTCTCCACGGACAATATCACTATATGATATCGTATTTGAATCCATATCTCTTCCCTTGATCTCAACATGAGAGGCACCCCCTTTGCAGAGGGTTAGGTCCCCAACTCCAGGAGTGGATTCCTCCTCCCTTCCTTTCTCAGACGCATAGGAGTGTTGTGCATTCTCATGTGGAGGATCAATCACCATCATAGCGGGGGATATACTCAGAGCCTTTTCAGAGGGAGTCTCTTGAGCTCCAATATGATCAAAAGATCGAGGCGGAGAAGAATCATTTATCACCTCTTTCCCAGTCCTAGAAACCTGAAGCTCACGAGTGTCAGATTCCAAAAGAGGGTCATTGTCCCTGGTGCCAGGCTTTGGTGAAGGCGGATCCTTTAGATTCACTTTACGGCGACAATGATTGGAGGGGTGACCTCGCAGTCCACACTCTTTTCAAGAAATGTTTTTACGACATGACTCCAAAGAGTGCCCCACAGCCATGCATTTCGTGCAGAAGAGGGGTTTGTTTTCATATTCAACATCAATCAGAATATGTTCAGAGGGAATTGAAAGTGTAACCGTGTCAATGAGAGTGGACCTGAGGTCAACTTCCACCAACATTCTGGAAAAGTGCCCATACCTGACATCTGTCGTCTCCTTATCAAGACGGATGGGTGTTCCGATTGTCGTTCCAATATCATGCAATATTTCTGGATGCCAAAGAACCCAGTTCAGCCCATGATGACGAACCCATACCTGGGAGAAGACATTCTTAGCACTTGAAACATTAAAATCCAATGACCATTCATGCAGATGAATCCATCCCGTCTTTAAGAACATGGATCCAAAGCTCCAAGCTTTCATCTTCACATCATTCGATGGAAATAAGCAGTGAAAGAATCCCTAGCCAAGAGAGACACGTTTCCAGTTGTCAAAACCCCACAATGTCGAAATCCTTTGGAATAAATCTTCACATTTCCATGGCAAAACACCTTTAGGAAGGACAACACGAGCAATCAAAGAGTTCTCCCCTTGTGCCAGTCGTTCTTCAATGACACCAGGGTTAGCCTCCACATGGGCAAGAGAACCCTTTCGAAGAATCCTCCTATGGTCATCTTTCATAGAAACAGGTGCCGATGCCTTCATGAAATCCACGAAGGATCACTGCCCGCACAATTCTCCAAAAGAATCTCCAACCGAAACCCTAGCTTCAGCCATATCTCGAGGTCAGGAAGCAACTGGACTAGCTTCCCTTGCCTTCTCATGCACATCCACATCCAGCCGAGCAGGACCTTGATTAGCACTAGTCTGTGGCCGAGCAACGTTGGTTAGAGGTTGAGCCGCACAATCCTGCTTCTGCACAGCCCCAAACTGGAGGCCTGGTGCTCAGAAATCATCCCTTTCAATGGATCGCCTTTCATCGATCCGGTTGAAACCAAGAATGTTCGGAAAAGCCATAAAGGGAGAAAAACCAAGATCGCACGCAGATCCAGAACCGAATCGCCATGAAAGAAGAACTTTTGTAGATCTTTCAGCAAAACAAGGGAAGCCAAACGCCACGAACCCCGAATCCAAAATGCCGAGACCTCCGAATTTGGAGTCAAGACACCGAGGAAGAAAAGGCGTTGGAGCCGAATCACCGAGACCTTGAGCTTTGGTGCCGGACCACCGAGGACGAAAGCCGCGGAAATCTGAAGCAAACCGAGAAGAAGAAGATGCGAAGCCAAGATCCACTGGGTACCGCCGAACCAAAGCTGAATCTTGGAGAAGAACGAGATGCCGAAACCCTAGAGCCTGCGGGTTCTAGAGAGAGAGAGAGAGCGGCCTCTCTCTTAGGTAAATTAGGGTAACTAACAAAATGATAAAGATAATAAAATTATCCTAACCCAAATGAAAATCATATTAGATAAATTAAAGTCGACTTATATCACATAGGGGTCAAAATTTATTCATTTAATGGATTTTTTTTCATGAAAGTGATGTAATTATAATTAAAATAAAAGAAGGTGACAACATATCACTCTCATATATCTTATGAGTATAATAATTTTAATATAGTGATAAACCTGATAAAACATCAAAAATAAATAGTCTACAGAAATATAATGAAATTATATATATAATTTAAATTTATTTATATTCTTTAGAGATTAAATAATTACCATTAATTATGACACAGTAGTGATGAAGAAATTGTTTTATTGATAGAAATATCAAATAAATTATTTTAAAAATATTAATATAAAGATCATACAAACTATTAAAGTGCTACTTGAATTTTCTAGGTTCAAATGACATGTTAGGAGTGTATTAAATATCATGGTTTGAATTTATCATGGGTGTGGTTTTCATTAAATGTTAAATAAATAAATAGTGTCAAAATTGACACTATTTATATTTTATTTAAATAACATATTATTAAATTATTTAAAAATCACAAAATTATTTAAAAACCACACAAATATTTAAAAATTAAAAATTAAAAATTATATGGTATATAATTTCATAATTTATCTAATTATGGGAAATTTAAAACACATAAGTATATATTTATATCTATTTTTTATTTATAATATTATTACCACAGTTAAATTTAAATAGATTAAGTAACGATAAATCAAAATGATAAGGTTTAAAATGAAATCCAAACATGTATAAATTTTATTGATTTAGAGGATTTATACCCAAACTCATTTTAAATTTTAAATAATCCACTTTTTAGGAATTTTAATTTAAAAATTAATTTATATTTATTAAATGGTTTTGGTATTTCCAATGGTTCCCCTTCCCTCTCTTATAAAAGGGAAACTCTATGCCTCATTTAATCACACCTTTCAAGCCCTTTGGATCATCCAAAATATTCTAAAATAATGTCCCAACATTCTTCCCTTCCTTCTAGTGGCCACACACTGGTAAAAACTCCGTCCTAGGGAGTTCTTTTGTAGAAATCCAAAAGAGATACTCGAAAAAGAAGTAATTGTTGTATCACCTCTTTCAAAATTCTTTTTGTTTTATACTTCCTTTTCTTATGCTGTTTCTATAATAATGTTAGAAATATAGTATATTATACATACTGATATGTTATTATGATTATATAAAAACATTATACCTTCTTTTATCCATCATAAAAATAAAAATATCACCATGCGTGCATACGTACGACTTACCATCTCCAAGCCGTGGTGTAATTGGTTATTCAACAACAGTTATTTCTTATGTGTATAATGATGAGTATGATTTATGTAAATAATTATTATAAGTTAATTATTATTTATAATTAATATATCATCCAATTATATACTGTTTATCCATTAAGTTAATGATATCGTCTCTCACACATATGTACGACCTACCCTCTCCTTGACGCGATGAGATTCATTCTCCACATTAACCATTCTAGAATGATTATATAGTATATATAAGAAATAATCATGAAATATATGACATAATAATGATACTATATATATATATATATATTTCATTTAATTTCATTGATTCAATTCAATAAGGAAACAAAAACAGTGTTCATGCATACAAACGGTCTACCGTCTCCATGAGCGGTGTATTCAATTTATTTTAGAAATATTATATATATATATATTGAAAATATATAATTTATGAACCATGTTTTAAATTATACATGTAATAAAATCATGATCTATGTAATAAGATCAAGAATAACATGTCGAAACACGTATGATAAATAAAATGATTACTACCTAAAACCATGCATTAACATTGAATTGATAAATGAATGTGTAATATAATGTCATAAGTGAATCATATATGATATAATAAATATAATTGTGGTTCAGTTATCATTTAATAATATATTTAAACCCACTATAAAATAGTTTCAAACACATATTGAATAAATCACACCTAAGGTAAGGGATAGTTTCTCAATCTCATTATTTTTAGATTTTGTTTATACGTAAGAATTTATTTAGGTATATATATCATAAAAATCAGTGATTCCCAAATATAAATTATTATTTTTATTCTTATAATATTTTTTAAAGTCAATTTTACCCGTTGGTGAATTATTATTAAATGGCATGGAAGGAATCATTCTTTTGTTTTCCATATAAGGTACTTTTTGACTTTTTTGACAAGAGTATAAGATTTTTTAACTTATACGACATGGAAAAAAATTATTTATACATAAAGCATTATTTCCATGATTCTTTATCCACAATAATGCAAGTATATTTTCAACTAAATTCCTTTCATTTAAAATTGTGTGGCATTTTTCGAAAAGAAAATTTTTTTGAAGAAGAAATGATATTTTATTCCATAATTAATTACAATTATTTTATAATTTTTTTTCCATCTATGATGATTCTCTTTAAATAAGGTTATGTTTATATGAATATTATTAATTTTATTTTATTGTTTTTATGATGGAATTATTTTAATTAAATACACTTATTTAATATGGATTATGTTATGATGGAATGATTTTTAAGAAAGACATTTTCATTTTAGGGGTTATGCTATGATGAATGAGTTATGTTTTTGTGGAACATGTAAGAATGATTTCATTATGAGATGATTGGGACCAATATATCCCTCCAATGAATTGGTTAATTTTTTATATATCCTGAGATAGACATGACGGAATGATAAGTAAATCTGGTTCAGTAATACAGGCCTGAAACAACAAGTAAATCTGGTTCAGTAATACCTGGATGGAATGAAAAGTAAACTCAGTTCAGTAATGGTCTTTGTCCACTATGATGCTCTTGGCCGAAATGCCTTTGATTCTATGGAAATGATATTATGTTCTTATTTATTTTCCACATTTCTATATTTTATTCAAATTCTATTTTATCATGGTTAAGGTTCCATTATGATTTGTTCCTTACGTAAAAACATGATTTGTTTTATGAATGATGATTTTTATATTTAAAAAATATGTGTTTGTTTATACATTATTATGTTTATGGTTGGTTTTATGTTCACCATGTTTAACCTTACTGCACATTTGAGCTCACCGTTTTTATGTGTTCTTTTCCCCAGGATCTAATTAATGGTTTTAGGTAGAAAAACATAAGGGGAAGATAATTATGGGAGATATTGAAATCAGTTACAAAGTTTTATGATTTTGTTTCATGTTTCCAAAGACTATAAACTAAAAATGTCTTTTGGGGTCTTTTTTCCTGTATTAATTATTTCATAAAAGAAATGTAATGTCCATGTACATCAAGATTGGGTTGTTACAGTTGGTATCAGAGTGAAGGTTTAATAAGAATTTGGAAAATAGGCTGAAAAAACTATAGTAAGATCCATAGAGATATTAATGTGGATATGTCTAAGGATTTTTTAAAGATGAGTCAAGTATATGTTAAAATCCTAGGTATTTTTTTGATAATAATGTCTAACCTAGGGTAAAACTAAAGATATCATAGATTGAAATATTATGAGTAATTTACTTATGCGTTTCTAATCTCTGATGTGTATTTCTCACACTTTCCTTTCTGGTCTTATTTAATATCCCGAACTACATAGAACATAATTAACCATAGAATGTTTCAGATGTGGAAATTATGAGAATTATAAATATCTATTTCCTAAGTGGAAATATCATTAATTAAATCATGACGATGGTATGAGAATTGATCATAATAATGAGGATAAATGGATTGTAAATGAAATGGGAAAAGTATGTGATGTTATCCTGATATTTTTTACATTAATCCTAATATGGATAAGGTTGGGAAACCATTAGACATGATTCATATTTTAGGAAATACGGAGATGGTGGATCATGAGTAATGGTTTCATAATAATGTTTGATGATTGAGGTTTATATGTTTTAGATTTCAATGATTACGAATAATAAAATATTTAAATATTTTCATTATAAGTATTAAATTAATGATTGGAATGTAAATGTTGAATTGTTTTAAGGAGAGAAAAATATTATTTTTGGGTAAGGTGATATACCTATAGAATACATGATTAAGTGGGAGATAACCCTTAATATATCCCCTATAATTATGCTTTGATAATGATATGTTGGATTTGAATAAGTAAATTAGATGATTCTAGTTTCATAAGATTTAATTGTGGAGTTATTGACTAGAGGGTTATACTATCATGTATGAAGTATAAAAATTTCTCGGATATGAGGAATATATCCAATTTGTTTTGGAATAATTAAACATGCATGTTTTCAATAAACATATATATACTAATTTATGTTATTACCATGACTCAAGAGAATGCTTGATAAATTCATTAAAATTATTGGAATGTGACCAAATATATATATATTTTTTATATAGATGATAAATAAAGGTATTCACATGCTTGTTATATGATCTTTCTTGGAATTGTTTTTTTACTATGAGTTTGGACAGAAGTATTTTGGATAAGAATAAAGGTTGTAATGGATTAATTTTCACATCGAATAATGTTGTTTAAGGCTAATTTTTTAATATTATTTCTGGAATTTTATAATTGTATTGATTTGCAAAATTAATAGCCCATAGGATAGGAAAAAAATCACTGCGTCTGAAAAGGATGCGAGAATCGAACCCACAACCAAACTGTGACATGCATATATCTCCTAACATTGGCCTATGAGAAGTCCCTTGTTAGCATAAAATAGTTTATTTTATTTAAGAGGTATGATAGTTGAAGTATAAGTCCATTTTTTTGGAACCATATATGATTAATCTCACCATAGATGGATTTATGTATATGTGATAACTTGTGATAACCTTTTTTTGATAAAGGTAGATAGAATTAACTATCATTTTATTTATGGATCACGTGATCTTCTAGAACTTTAGAAAAGAAAAATTCATCTTCATTTTTTGGAATAAGATATTAAGTAGAAATTGGTCAAGGAATGGACAATGATGAGATAGTATTAAAATCAAGCAAGTATTTCTTCTCATCTTCTTAAACTTTAGGAAAAGGATCTGGAAAACCAAAAATGGTATCCTAGTACCTTATTATATGATAAATCATATGGTCCCTTAAATCTTCAACAATTTATGGATTTCTAGTTGTAATCTTTCTCCAAACATTTTTTTTGTCACTATACATTAGAACTTGATGGTTAGATTTTTCTTCCATATCCACGATTTCAATTCCCACCTATGTTCTCCTATGTGGAAATAAAATGATGAGTTACATTGGATATCTTTTATTTTTTTAACATTCCCTTTTAAAATGATGTTTTAGTATTATTTTTTACGATGTGGGTTTCTATGAAAGGAATATTCAAGTAGTAAAACTTTTATAAGCTCGATGAATTTTGAGGGTGAAATTCATTTTAAGGGGGTAGGATTTAACACCTCTAGTTTTTTGACCATTTTTTCGAATACATTATATTTTTAAATTATAAATTTCTATGCAATAATTCAAACATTATCTTCGCACTAAATTGAATTATTGTATGTTACATGCAACACCGAGTTGTTGTACGATACACACAACACAGAGTATAGAAGTTGTTCAATGTGTAAAAGAAATATACTAAGATAATGTTATATGAAAAACCCATGGAAGTTTTCACTATATGAAACACTAACTAGTCTTGCGTTACAAACAAGAGTAACCATCCTTTATATCTTGTGTTCTACGCAATACCGAGTTTCACTAAACATCAATATATTATTGAAATATTATTATTTAATGGAATACAAACTCTATTTTATGAATTTTATTAACCTATTTTTTTGTTTTATATAAAATTTACATAAATATTATATTTTTTATAGACATGATATAATAAAAAATTAATTTTTTTAGTCAAAAGAATTATTTTTCAAAAAAATACAGTTTTACCGCCTTTTGATGGATATAAATTTTTAAAAAATGTTTTTGAAAATTTTTAAGTTATATAAGACATAATAAACATCTTAATTTGAAGGAGGACATAAAAATTTAACTTCGAAGAAATCTTGGTATTATTCTGGTGAAATTCATATTTTAATGAATAGTTAAAGACACTGCAATTTTATTCAAAACATTCTTTTCTTCTAATTTATTTATATAGTTAGATTATCTTTGTAAAATTTTTAATGTGTAATTGGATTATTTTTTTAATAATTTAATCTAATTTTATTCATTTAAAGTAACTTCATATTTAAGTTGGATATAAACACATGATAAGTTTTTGATAAGTTTTTACTTCTTAAAAACCCGCATTTTGTTTTTGACAACGGGAATTAATTTTTAATTAATTTTTTCCAATTATGTATATAGAATTGTGAAAAATGTATTCCATATTTGAAATAAGTGTATCTAGTTTTTTTTTAATAAGTTATTTTTAGTTTTTTTGATTTCATGAATAGAAACTATGACAATTTTTATCTACCACAGTCCAAGTTAAATAAAGTTAATTAGGGTAACTGAAAAAATGATAAATTTAAAAAAAATATCATAACACCTAAAAAAATAATATTTTATGAATTAAATTCTTCTAATATCACTTATTGGCCATAATTTATTTATTTAATGGAGTTTTATCCATGAAAGTGATGAAATTATAATTAAAACAAAAGAAGGTGACAACATGTCACTCTTATATATATTATAAGTATATTAATTTTAATATAGTCATAAACATGATAAAAAAATACTCTACCAAAATATAACTAACTTCTATCCATTATGTAAAAGTATTTATAATTTTTAGATATTAAGTAATTTCTATTATTGATGACACAATAGTGATGTAGAAATTATTTTATTGATAGAAATATAAAATAAAATGTTTTAAAGATATTGAAATAATTATCAAATTATCTAATTAATGTACTCCACTAATTTTTCAGTATAAAATGACTTTTTTAGATCGTATTAAATATTTTGGTTCAAATTTATCCTCTGTGTGGATTTATTTAATGTCAAATAAATGAATAGAGTCAAAATTGACAACACTGATATTTTATAAAAATAACCTTATAGTAAATTATTTAAAAATCACAAAAATAATTAAAAATTAAATTGTGAAAATAATAAGGTCTAAAATTTCATTATTTATAAAATTATGGACAATTTTCAATACATAATTAAATATTTATAACCATTTTTATTTATAATATTATATCTATAATTAAAATTAGATAGATTAAATAAGGATGAATCAAAATGATATGGTTTAAAATGAAATAAACAAATGTCTAAATTTTATTATTTGGGTATTTCCAGACACAACCCTATATTTTCATAAAAATAATCCACTTTTGTGGTATTTTAATTTAAAAATTAATTTATATTTATTTATTAGTTTTGGTATTTTCCAAAGGTGCCCCTCCCCTCCCCTATAAAATCTCACATATCCTTCTCTTTTAATAACAGCATTAAATCCATTTTTATCCCCCAAAATCTCTCAAATAAGCTTCCAAAATCCCTAAATTCCTTTTAGTGGCCAAACATTGGAAATAAAGAAATCCTTGGAATTCCTCTTAAGCAAATCAAATGAGATAATCAAAAAAGTGGTAATTGGTTTATCACCTCTTTCAAAATTCTTTCCTTGTTTTACTTTCTATTATATTTTGGTTCCATGCTAAAGTAATATATCTAGTATATTATACATAATTATATGTTATTTAAATTATTGTTCAACCTTATAACTTCTTTTATTCATCCAATGAATAACAATATCAGCATTTTTGCATCTGTATGACTTACCGTCTCCACGCCATGGTGTAATTTGTTATTCAACAATACTAATTTTGGATGGGTATAATTATTAGTATAATGGACCTAAATAATTAATATAACATGATGATTATTCTTTATAATTAATATACTATCCAATTATATACCTTTTAACCATCAATTAAATGATATTGTCGCTTGTGCGTACGTACGACCTACCGTCTCCACAACGCGATGAGATTAATTCTCCACATTAACCGTTCAAGAATGATTATAAATTATATATAATAAATAAGAATTATATATATGATATAATAATTATACGAGATTAATTTATATATATATATCATTTACTTTCTTCCCATCAATTCAATAAGGAAACAAAAACAACGTTCATGCGTACGAACGACCTACTGTCTCCAGGAATGGTGTATTCCATTTCATTTATCTATCTATTTAATATATATATATATACTGAATATATATGATATATAAACCATTTATTAAAATTTTAAAGTAATTAAATCATGATCTATTTTATAATTTCATGAATAACAAGTCAATACATGTACGATAAATAAAATTATTATTACCAAAAATGTTACTTTTAGGTGGAATTGATAAATAAATGGGTAATATGAAGTCATTAGTGAATTATATTTGATATCATAAATATTATTATGGTTTTTTTAAAAGTTAATAATATGATTAAAACCACTATATATGAGTCTCAGACACCTATAGAAGAAGTCAGTCCTATGGTAAAGAATAATTTATTAATCACATTATTTTATGATATAGTTTATATGTAAGTATTTACTGGGGTATATTTATCATACAGAAACATGTTTCCCAAATATATATTATTATTTATATAATTCTATAATTATTTAAAGGCAATTTTAACTATTGGTTAATTTCTGATAAATAGTATGCAAAAAATATTTCTTTCGGTTTCCATACAAATTTTTTTTGACTTTTCTGGACAGAGTATGAAAAGAATGTTTATTTAACTTATTCAGTAAGAACAAAGTTTTATGTCTTCAGTAATACTTATTTCCATGAAACTTCTTATACATGATTTCATGTTTTTTTTTCAACTCAATTATTTTTCTTCTAATTTTTTTTATTTTAATAAAAGAAAACATTTTTGAAGAGGAAAGGATATTTTATTCAATAATTAATATCAACTATTTTATCAAAATTATTTTCCATATATGATGATGCACTTTAAATAGTTCTATGTTTATATCCCTATTATTACTTTGATTTTATTGTTTTTATAAGGGAATTATTTTTATTAAATCCATATATTTTATAGGTATTTTGTTATGATGGAATGATGTTTAAGAACACCGTTTTTATTTCATGAGTTATGCTATGATGAGTTATTTATATTTCTGTTGAAGATTTAAGACTGATTTCATTATGATACGGGTGGGAACTATATCTCCCTCCAATTCATTGGGTAATGATTTATATCTAATGATATGGACATGACTGGAATAGAAAGTAAATTTGGTTCAGTAATACAGGGCTAGAATGACAAGTAAATCCAGTCCAGTAATACATTGCTGGAACAACATGTATACTAGGTTCAGTAATGGACTTTGTCCACAATGATGGTCTTGGACACAATGACTTGGAAACTATTGAAATAATATTATATGCTTATTTATTTTTCCAAAATTCCATGTTTTATGCCAATGTTATTTTATCATTACTAATGTTGATTTATGATATGTGCCTTATGTACTTCCAAGATTTATTTCATGACACATGATTTTGATATTTAAACTTTATATTCTTGTCTTTACATTCTGATGTTTATGGTCTGTTTTATGTTCTCTATCTTTACCCTTACTTTTTATTTGAGTTCACCCTTTTTATGTTTTCATTTCCCAAGGATATATATAAAGGTTTTAGGTTGAAAAATATAAGGGGAATATCATTATGGGAGATGATAAATATATTTCCCAAAGTTAGATGTTTATTTTCCATATTTCCAAAGACACTAAACTAATACGGTATTTTGACATCTTTCTGTGCCATTTATTATGTATTCTGTAAAAGAAATGTAATTTCCATGTACGTCAAGCCTGGATCATTATAAATGGTATTTGAGGGAAGGTTTATTAAAAATTTGGAAACTAGGATGCAAAAAATTTAGTGATATCACTATATTTATTTCTGTGTATATGTCTAGGGATGTCCTAAGGATGAGTCAAGTATATGTTACAATCCTAGTGTTTTTTTTATAATCATGACTAACATATGGTTAACCTGAATATATCACAGATTGGAATATTATAAGTAATTTACCCTACTTATGTGTTTATAATGTCTAATATGTATTTCTAACACTTTTTATTCTGGACATAGTCAATAGCCAAAACTACATTGAACATAGTTAAACATAAAATGTTTTAGATGTGGAAATTATGGAAATTATAATGATCTTTTTTTAAGTGGAGATATCCGGAAGAGAATCATTATTATGGTATGATAATTGCTTATACCAATGAGGATAAAGAGATTTGATATGACATGGAAAAGGTAGGTGATGTTCTTTCGATATTTTTTAAATTAAACCAAAGAAGATTAGGGTTGAGAAACCATAAGACATGATTCATAATCTTGGAAAGAAGGAGATGATGGATCATGAGTAATGGTTTAATAATAAACATTTATAATTGAGGCGTATATGTTTCGGATTTAAGTGATTATGAATCATGAAATATATAAATGTTTTCAGTATAAGTATTTAATTAAGGATTAGAATTGATATTTTGAATATTTCTAAGCATATAGAAAAGTGATTTAAGTGTATGGTGATTTACATGGAGAAAACATGATTAAGGGGAAGATAACCCTTAATATGTCCCTTATAATGATGATTAGCTTAAGATATGGAGGATTTGAATAATTAAATTTGATGATGCTAGTATCTTGAGATCTAATTATGGTTTTATTGGAAAGTGAGTTATACCATCATGGATGAATGTATAAAACATTCTTGGATGTAAGGAATATATCCAATTAGATTTGTAAAAAAGAAACATGTATGTTTTCTATAAGAATATATATGGTAATTTAGGTTATTACCAAGGCCTTCTGGAAAATTGTTTCTCAAAGCCTTCAGGCCACCTTAAGGCCTTCAGGAAAGTTGTTTCTCAAGGACATTGAGCCACCATAAGGCCTTAGGGCCACCCCAAGGCCTTCGTACCACATGAATTAATAAGTACAAGTAATACTACAAGTAAAAACGGATTCATATGAGGATTTAGGGTAGGCACATTTACTGGAGAAGAGATAACCGAAATTGGAAGAATGAGAGGGTATGACTTTGACATCGGTACCAAACCTGTGTAGTTTTGCATATATTAGCTACCCGACCAGCCCTGTGAAGGTGGAGTGATGATTTCATGACATATGTTGGGGAGGACCAGTTCCATGTTTTCTTGTCTGGGCTATTCCCTCTATTTCCTACGGGTCCTGTAATTTTCTCTAAGCCTTCGAGCCTTGTAAGGGTTCCACCTCACCACTTGAAATGAGGATTATGAAAATAAAAAAATAAAGGCCTTCAGGAAATTTGGACCGACCATTACTCAATAGAATTAATGATGAAGTCATTCAAATGTTTTTAATGTGACCAAAATGATATATTTTATGATATATGGGGGGGGGATAAATGATGGTATTCACATGCTTGTTATATAAACGTCCTTGTAATTGTTTTTTACTATGATTTTGGATAGAAGTATTTTGGATAATCCAAAATGTTGGAATGGATTACGTTGGACATCAGATAGTATTTTTTAAGGCTAAAAAATCATTTAATATTATTTCTCGAATGTTATAATAGTATTGTGTGTAGAAAAAGGATAACTCATAGGATGGGAGACAACCCATTACGTCGGACAAAGTTGCGAGAATCGAACCCACAACCAAAGTGATAAAGGACTTTATCTCCTACCATTGGCCCACAGTAAGTCCCTGGTTAGTATAAATTAGTTTATTTTATTTAAGGGGAATGATATATGAATTAGAAGTCTATTTTTGGAACCATATACGATTAATCTCACCATAGATGGACTTATGTATATTTGATAGCTTGTACTAACAAGTTTGTGATAATGATAGATGGAATGACCTATCATTGTATTTATGGATCACGTGATCATCTAACACATTAGGAATGAAAAGTTCATCCACGGTTCATTGAATAGAAGATGAGGTGGAAATTATTTAAAGCCCGACCAACAATGAGATGGTAATTAAATCAATTAACTATTTCTTCTCATGTTATTCAAATTTAGGAAAAAGTCCTAGAATACCAAAATTGTTATCCTAGTACCTTCTAATCTGATGAATCATATGGTCCCTTAAATTATCACTGATTAATGGATTTCTGGTTGTAATCCTTTTGGACTCTGGTGGGCTTGTTGCTATCTTTGGTGGCAGCACTGCTACTCATGAAGGCTTCATGGTGAATGTTCTGTGAAGGTTTGATGGTTGTTGGTTATGATTGAATGGTGGAAGTTGTTTTCTATAATGATTTGTTTTCAATGGTGGGGAGTATGTGGAACTGGTATTGAAATCATAGTACTTGATTCAGAGGAGGATCTAGTGATATAGATTTATCTTGGCGGAGTTCTTTCTTAAAGACATGTAAATCCCATAGAAAGTTTTTTCTTAAATACATGAGAATTTTATGAGTCCCCAGTTGTTGACAACACCTGATTCTGAGGCCCGATGTGCCCAAGATAATTTTTTGAAGTTTTGTTCGGGTACGTTAAGTAGACGCACGACCGGGATTTTATATCTTTTGAACCGGTGCTCGGAATTGAAATCTGAGGACACCGATGAACTCATAGTACATGTATTCTCTTAAGGAGACCTTTACCATAGTTTCTTTTTATACAGGTTGGATGTTATTTTTGGGGGATTTCTAAATTAAATAAATAAAAATATGATTCACATATTTTTATGTGGGTGGTGGTTAAATCCTCCAAAGGGAATTTGGAAGTGGGTCCCCCCCCCCCACATAACCTCCCATGGGAGGATATTGTGTGGTGGGGCCCACAAGAACACAAACCCCTCAACTTCCCCTTGAAACTCTTGAAACCCCCCCATTGAAGTGGGTTAAACCATCCACTTTCCAACTCCATTTTTAATTTTGAAAACTCTCCACCTCCCCACTTTCTCTCATTAATTTTCCAACACCATTAATTAATTAATTGAGCTCCATAATTAATTAATTAATTTGAGTGTTTGAATTTTAAAAACATTATTCCTAATTAAAATAAGGGATGCAATTCTTTTTTTGGGGTTCTCATAATCGTTGGAGAGCTTGGGAGTATTGGTGGAGCCTTGGAGAAATAGGGAGAGCTTTCTTCCAATGACGAACGCCATCTTTACCAAAGAACGACGACACGTCTCCTTCCTTTCCAATCGCAGAAATCAAGGGAAGGTGCCTCCCGAGAAGAATATCACCACCAACAACGACTCTCCCTCCGAATTTGACGGAACGATGTCCTTCTTACACGACTCCATCTTCCGCGACTTCGATAACGTTCTTAAATCGATGTAGGGGGATTTGTTTAATTTTAAATGAATAAAATTATATCCTCGATTCTTCGATGTATACTTTGGTTTGATGGGAGAAAATTGATATCACCTAACGCGGAGGGCGCATTCCGAACAAATTCGACCCGACGACCCTCCATTGAATCTTGTTTGGTTGAAATCGGAGGTGGAGCCGAAAGGGCGCGGTGTCGTCTCCCTGCGCTGGAGAAGAACCGCAATGGCGGAGGTGGCGCGGTGCCACCACGTTGTGTAGAGAACAGCTGGATCGCAGTACCGCCGCGCTGTGGTGGATGTGTGGAGGCGACCGACTAAACAAGACACCGTGGATCCGGTCTGCGGGACGATCAGACAGCCAATCCGGCCGGCCAACTGGAAGACCGTGTCGTCCGTATGCGCCGCATAGAGGGAGACCGCGGCCCGCAACCACGGGCCGCTCGGCTCGAGGAACTGGACGGCCACCTACCGGCCGGGATGAAGGACTGCGGCGACTGTAGGTGCCATGTGGAGAAGACCACAGCCCACTATGCGGGCCGCTCTACTGGGCGACCTGTCGGCCGCCTTCCGGCTGGGCTGGAAGACCGCAGCGCCGCATGGCGCCGTGAGGTGCTTGGTGGGGAGAACTTGGGCCTTCTATGCATGCCTTTGGCGCCGGACAAAAATGGCCGACTACGGCCGACTGGGAAGAGGAGGGATGGCGCCGCTTGGCACCATCGGGCAAATCGAAACGGCCCGCAGCGCGGGCCGAGTCCGTGGGTGGGCCTCGCCCCACCGTGCCAGGACGATCTCCCAACCAGGTCGGACCCGCCGGGCCGGGTCCACAGGTGGGATGCGCTCCACCAGGCCGGGCCGACCCCTAGCCGGGTCGGACCCACCGAACCGGGTCGGGCCGACCCGCCAGCCCACTGGGCTTGATGGGCCGGACCCTTCTTCGCTTAAACGTGAGTATCTCCTAGACAACGCGTCTGATCGGCGCGCCTTCTGCGGCACTGAGACCCTCACGACATGGCGGTCCATTTAAGATACTCTAAGTGAGTTTTGAAATATTTTTGAAAATGGCCTGGTTTGGAACGAGATTAAATCCAACCGAGACCCTAGAACAAAAATGCTAATAACTCTCAGACCGGGCGTCTGATTGACGCGCCCTCTTTCACGTTGGGTTCTTTATAATGAGACAAAACTACAGAATACATCAACACAGAACATCAGTTTAACACCATGATATTTTATAAGAAGTACATATTTTTTATGTCTTAGGTTATACGCAACATCAAAGGAATCTTTCACTGCACAAAACACTATCTTGGCTTGCGTTACACGCAATCGCGACCTTCCTCGATAGTGTGTGTAGTACGCAATACCGGGTTTCACTAAACAACGATATATTGTTATAATATTATTATGGAGTAGCCGTTATGAATATTATTAACTACAATTTGAATTTTATAACATTATTATTCATCTTACATATTTTCTAGAACATGGTATGAGAATAAAATAAGTTTTTCGTGTAAAATAAGTATTTTTTAAAAAATGCAGTTTTGATGCCTTTGGATGGCGCACCCACATTAAATATAGTTTTTGACATGTTTATATGTTCAATTTGAAACAATAAAATTCTTCCCTGGAATCAGGATATAAAAATTTAATTTTGATAAATTTTTCAAATTATTCTGATAACTTTCATATTTTAATGAATAGTAAAAACACGCTATATTTTAATGAAAAAAACTTTTTTCATCACAATAATTTCTATGGTTAGATTGTATTTTTACTTGGTTTTAAAGTGTAAATAGAATATATTTTTACCATTTAATCCAATTTCGGTCATTGGAATTAATTTCACTTTGAAATTAGACATAAACAAATGTCGATATTTTGATAGTTATTGTTTCTTAAAAACATGTTATTTGTTTTGATAACGGGAATTACATTTAAAATTAATTAATGCCACTTCAATTTTTTGAATTTGGAAAAATAGATATCATTTTTGAATTTGTAATATCAAATATTTCTTAGGCTGAATTTTTGGTATTTTATTGAAAAACGTCAATTTTTTATGAATAGTGAAACCACTTAGTGATAGTTAAAAAACCGACTCTTTCATTTAAAGGATATTTTACCACTTATGTGAATTTAATTTCAAAAATTTGACATACATGGTTGTTATCAAGAAGTAAAATGTGGTTCAATAAGATGAAAATAATTTTTGTTGAATTGTAACTTTTGACTTTTATTTACTTCGGTTAAAGGTAAATAGGGTAATTAAAGGTAAAAAGAATATTATATTAATTAAATATTAACTTAACACTTGTCCTAACCTTATTGGATGAGTAGTGGACGACCATGGGCATCTTTGGGTCGATTTTGAGACTCCATTGAGCCACTTGGAAGTGATAATGACAATTTGGATTAATTAATTTAATGTAAATACAAAATTGACATTAACAAAAATCTTTTTTTAATTAATTTTTATAATGATTTATATAAATTATCTTTTTGACTATAAATATTTATCGGAAAGATAAAAATATTTTATACATGGTGGTTTTTTTATAATTTTTAGACATCAAATAAATTAAATTATTTATGACAAAATAATGATGCAGTATTTACCTCATTAATAAATGATTTAAATAAATAAGATTATAATGATTAAAATATTATCCAAAACATGTCCAATTCTGATTGGATGATTTTATTTCGACCATGTATCATCTTATCTCCATCTTTAATGATTTTTGGACATTTTGAAACCAAAGATAAGTTTATAATAAAATAATATTTTCACACTTTCCAATGGTGCCCCTTTCCTCCCTTTTAAAATAACACCTCCTCCCTCTCCTCTTTACACAACTTGTAGCCTTAAAAATTGGCCATACCCTACCCATTACTCTTCTCAACTCCCCTATTAATATTATAGAGGTCCTGGTCTTCTTCAAATACCAACATTTTTTCCCTAAGAGGAGGTTTCAAAGAGGCGTGTCGAAGAAGAGGTAATATATGTTACCAATTCATTCAAATTTATTTCCTTTTTATACTTCCTCTTCATTAGTTGTTTCATTATGAAGTAATAACATCAGTATCACTCATATACTGATATGTTAATCTAAATATGAAACAACCCTATTTCATATTCTATCCATCCTACAGAAAATGAAATCACGGCGCGTGCGTACGTACGAAATACCGTCTCCACGCCGTGGTGTAATCTGTTTTCCAACACCACCTTACTTGGATGGGTATAATGGTGTAAATAATAACTATATATTTTTATTGTAAAGTTATATTTATTCTTAAATAGTATACGTACACTTCAATACATTTCCACGATCATGGGAACGATATCATTGTTCGTGCGTACGTACGACCTACCGTCTCCACGATGTGATGCTACTCGTTCTACATGATCTTCATTAAATAATGATTATATAAATGAATTGCATGAATAAATATGATATATATTACACTAATACCATTCTAAAAATGTGGTATCTATCACCTTAAAAGAAGAATAATAGTTTATTCCACAAAACATGCATAAGAACATAAAGCAATGAACACCTGAATAACAAGTAGCAATGAAAATTACTAATAAGAAGATATGAATATGACCATATATGATATCATAAAAATGAATATGATTCGTTAATAGGTCAATGACATTATTTAAATCATTATACAAGAGGTTCAGATACATATGAAGCAAATCACACCTAAGGTAAGTAAAAATCTCACAATCTCATTTTAATCCATGATTTTTTATACTTCAGAATTTACTAAGGAACATTTATCATCCAAATCCATGGTTCCTCAATATGTAATATTATTTCTATCCTCCTAAAATTGTTTAAATCCAATTTTACCATTTTGTGAGTAAAAGATATGAGATGAATCTTTTGTCATTTTTAGTATGAGGTACTTTTTGACTATTTTGGCCAATGTATGAGAAAAATATTTTTTTAACTTATACGGCATGAATGTATTTTTATGATTTCATAGAACATTATTTCCATGAAGCTTAATTTACAAGTTTTCAAGTTTATTTTTAATAAACTTCTTTTAGATTAAATTTTTTTGACATGATAAGAAAGGTAAAATGTTTTTGAAGTAGAAAGGATATTTTCCTCAAGAATGGAGTTCAAGTGTTTTATCAAAATTATTTTCCATCTAAGATAATATAGGTTTCTATTTATTTACCTATTTTTACATTGATTTGATTATGTTATGATGTAATTAATTTTAGGATGTCCTTTTATCTTATATGGATTATGTTATGATGGCATGATGTTTAAGAATCCCATTTTTTTACATGTGTTATGCTATGATTTATGATTTTGTGGCACACATAATAACGGTTTCATTATGAGATGGTTGGGACCTATATCTCCCTCCAATGCATTGGGTAAAGATTTATATCTCATGAGATAGACATGGATGAAACGACAAGTTAAACTAGTTTAGTGATACAAGACTAGAATGAGGAGTGAACTCGGTTCAGTAATGGACTTTGTCCGCTATGATGGTCTTGGAAATGAGCCTTAAATAATATGAAATGATTTTCTATGATTATGTGTGTATGCCACAAAGTTTCATGTTTTAAGTTATGATTATTGAGATTAAATTTCACTACTATGATTTATGCCATGTGAGGATATTATGATTTCTTTTGCAGATTAAGATTTTCAAAATGTTATGTTCTTATGAATATGATATGATTGATATATATTTTCTTTACCCTTACTGAGCATTTGAGCTCACCCTTTTGTATGTTTTATTTTCCCCAGGTCAGGAAGAAGGGTATTAAGTTGGATATTCCAAAAGGGACTATAGATATGATGAATTAATTGGGAGAAAATGTAGATGATTTATGAACCAGTTGTTTATGTTTCTTAGTTTCTAAAGACAATATACCTATACGGTCCAATCATGGTTTTGTTATATGTTGTAATAAGTAATCTTCAATTCTGATGTAATAACCACGTATGTAAAGTATGGGTCGTTATAGTTGGTATTAGTGGAAAGGTATAGTCAACCTTTGGAAACTATGATGTGAAAGACTTAGTAAGAACTATAAGGATATGTCTAAACATAGAACACAATATTCGTGTTTTAGAAATGGTCATGAACAACCTATGATAAGACCTAAAGTGTGAAATTTTATTCTTGGTTGTGTGGTTTTCTTATTATTATTAGTGTTTCTCATACTATGCTTCTAGGTTTTAGTCAATGGCTGGAACCCGAAGGAACCATGTTAATGTTGAATGCATTGGTCAATGCAATGATTGTCCCCCTAAGAACCCAAACGTTATAAGAGATGGAATGAAAAATCTTATAGCCATGCTCATGCTACTTTCTCAAGCTATGAATCATGCTGGACTTCCAAACGAGCAATGTAAGGAGCAACATTCTGGTGAATCCTTCATGAGGTAGTTTCAACCTTCATTCAGTGGGTCTTCTGATCCATTAGTGGCTGAACAATGGATCTGTACCACTAAAAATATATTTTCAGATCTACAATGTTCTGATCATGATAAGGCCGTCTTAGCAGTATATCATTTGGAAGGTGAAGTTGATCAATGGTGCAATCTTATTAAGAATACGTGGCAAAGGGATGAAATTGAGTCAATGGAATGGGATGAGTTCAAGAACTTATTTTTCAATAAGTACTTCCCTCGTATTCTTCTAACAAAGATGGAGAAGGAGTTTCTTGAACTGAAACAAAAGGATGATGAATTGGTTGGTACCTACCAATCAAATTTTACAAGACTTTCAAGGTACGCTTCTAGAATTATTATCCAACCTAAGAGTAAGATTGATCGATTCTTTAGTGGATTAAAACCAAGTCTTCAAAGGGCATTATTCATAAGGGACATCAATAGCTACAAGGAAATTGTTCGATATACTCTCAAGGATGAAATGGTGATTGGAGTCATCCATCAGTCATATGGGATTAATAAGAAGTGGAAAATGGAATTCAAAGGGAAATCTAAAGACCACCATGAAAAGAAGATGAGTTTTCCCTTATGGTCAATGTGTGTAAAGAAACATGTAGGGAATTGTCTTAAAGGGACAAGTAAATGTTTTATGTTTGGAAAACAAGGTCATCAGGCAGTTGAATGTCAAAATAATGGAAAGAAGATGTCTAATGATGCGAACAAAGAAAGGGATACACAAAAATCACCTCATACACTTCAATGTTTCAAGTGAAAGGAAATGGGTCATTATGCCAATCAATGCCATAATCCATGGGTTGTTGATGATTATCGACTTCAAAAAACTATTAAGGCCAAAGACAATGGAAAGTCACATGTAGTTTCTATCGGTGATGTGGAGTATGATAATGAAGTGGTGAAAGGTACACTTACCATCCACTCTAAAGTAGCAAATGTTTTATTTGATTCTGGATCCTCCCACTCTTTTATTTCTGAAGAATTTTCTAAGGGTATCGCCATACTACCTCAACAATTAGATGTTGAGTTAGCTCTGGCAACTCCTAATGGCACAACAGTTGCATCAAAAGTTTATAATTATTCTCCAATTAAAGTTTGTGGGAAAGTGCTTCCTGAAAATCTTGTGATGCATCCTTTAGTGGAATTTGATGTGATTCATGGCATGGATTGGATTTATTTATAAGGATCTCATATCAATTGGCAAAGAAGGGAAATCACATTTAATATTCCTAATCAATCTACTATAATCTATTGATGCAAGGATGAATATAACCTTCCAGTGGAAATTTTTCCATCTTATGGGTCTTGATTCCAATAAATGAAGGTTATTTATCTCAAATGGTTGGAGAGAAACTCACAATTAAGAATATACCCATTGTATGGGAGTTTGATGATGTGTTTTTGAAGGAATTTCCATGTCTTCCACCAAATCGTGAAGTTGAATTTTCAATAGAACTCATACCGGGTACTATGCCCATTTCAAACACACATTATAGAATGGACCTAATTGAGTTGCAGTAATTGAAGAAGCAACTCCAAGAGAATCTTGATAAGCGATTCATATGCCATAGTGCATCACCTTGGGGATCACCTGTTCTTTTTGTTAAGAAGAATGATGGATCAGTGAGACTTTTCATTGACTATCACGAACTTAACAAGATCACTATCGAGAAAAAATATCATTTCCCACGCATCGATGACTTATTTGACCAACTACGCGGAGCTCAATACTTTTCCACGATTGATCTTCGTTCAGGGTATCATCAATTAATGGTAAAAAAGGAGGATATACCAAAGACAGATTTTCGTACAAGGTATGGACACTATGAATATATAGTGACACCATTTGGTATTACTAATGCCCCAACTATCTTCATGGATATAATGAGTAGAGTCTTTAGAATCTATCTTGATAAGTTTGTGGTAGTCTTTATAGATGATATTCTTGTCTAGTCAAAGAGCAATGAAGAACATGAAGATCACATGATAATTGTATTAAATACCCTAATAAAGGATAAGATTTATGCCAAATTTAGCAAGTGTGAATTTTGGATTCAAAGAGTCTCATTTTTGGGTCACATAATCTCAAAAGAGGGGATATCTGGGGATCTAGCAAAAATAGAGGTTATCAAAAGATGGTCGAGACCAGCAACAATAACTGAAATATGATGTTTTCATGGTCTGGCTAGATATTATCGATGTTTTTTGAATGATTGTTCAAGGTTATCTAATCCACTCACCTGGTTTAATCTAAAAGGAGTTAAGTTTGTTTGGACGGAGGAGTGTGAAGAGAAATTCAAAGAGTTAAAACGAAGGTTATCCAGTGCACCTGTGCTCACACTACCATGCAGTGGAGAATGTTTTGTGATCTACAGTGATGCATCCAAGAAGGGACCGGGGTGTGTTCTCATGAATAATGATATGGTGATATCTTATGCCTCATGACAGTTGAAAATCCATTAGCAAAATTACCCAACTCATGATTTGGAGTTAGCCGTGGTAATTATTGCATTAAAAATATGGAGGCATTATCTTTATGGTTAAAGGTGTGATATTTATACTGATCATACACATTTAAAGTATATTTTCACACAAAAGGATCTGAATATGCTCCAAATAAGATGGTTGGAGTGTATTAAGGATTACGACTACTCATTTCATTATCAACATGGGAAAGAAAACAAGGTGGAAGATGCATTAAGCCGACAAAACCATGCTAGCTTATCCATGATTAGGATCACAAAAGATCCAATATTTATGGATTTTCAAAGGATGGATCTTGGAATTATAATGGAAGGGGAAAATCATATCTTTCTAAAATGAATGTTCAACCATCTATACATGTAAAGATTAAAGAGGTACAAAAATAAGCTGTAGAGTTACAAAAGAAGGTGAGAAATGTTCCTGAATTCAAACTTGATTGTGATGAGATAATAAGGTTCAGAAATCAGGTTTGTGTTCCTCCCATCCCAGAATTAAAGAAGGAGATACTGGATAAGGCTCATAGTTTGTCATTCTCTATTCATCCTAGAAGCACAATGATGTATAGGGACATGAAAGAGTACTTTTGGTGGGATGGCATGAAAAGAGATGTTGATGAATATGTCACTCAATGCTTGGTTTTTCAGCAAGTTAAAGATGCGAGACAGAAGTATAAGGGGATGTTAAAACAGTTACTTATACCAGAATGGAAATGGGAAAACATCACCATGGACTTTTTCACTAGACTTCCTAAAACATCCAAAGTAAATAATGCTATATGGGTTATAGATGATCTTCTTATGAAGTCAGCACACTTCATTGTTATTAGAAAATATTTCTCTCTGGATCATCTTGCCATGATATATGTGAAGGAAGTGGTATTATTGCACGGAGTACCACTTTCCATTATATCTGATCAGGATCTGAGGTTTACCTCGAAGTTTTGGTGAAGTCTTCAGCATACTTTAGATACAGAGTTGAGTTTCAGCACTACTTATCATTCTCAAACAGATGGTCAGTCTGAGAGAACAATTCAAACTCTAGAAGATATGTTAAGAGCTTACTCTATGTACTTCAAAGGTGGTTGGGATAAACACCTACATTTGGTGGAATTTTCTTATAATAATATATTTTACTCCAATATTCAGATGGATCCTTATGAATCTCTCTATGGAAGGAAATGCAGGACTCCAACTTGCTAGGTTGAAGTTGGGGAAAGAAAGCTATTAGGACCTGATCTTGTTGACGAGATGGTAGAAAAGTTCAGATCTATTCAACAACACATTAGAGTAGCTCAGAGTCAAAAAAAAAGTTATGCCGAAAACCGAAGAAATACCTAGACTATGAAGTAGGTGATAAAGTCTACATACGAATATCTCCTTGAAAGAGAGTAATGAGATTTGGAAAGAATGGAAAGCTGATCCCTAGGTATATCGTTCCTTTCAAAATACTAGATCATGTTGGGAAGGTAGCATACTATTTGGAAATTCCACCAATCCTCTCTCAAGTTCACAATGCGTTCCATGTATCTCTCCTGAGAAAGTACATACCCGATCCTTCACATGTACTAAGCTCAGAAGTTGTACCGCTGGAGCTAGATATTTCTTATGAAGAATAGTCGATAGAGATTCTGGATCGTATTGAAAAAGTTCTACGGAACAAGACCACTCTCTTGGTGAATGTTTTATGGAGGAACCACCAATTAGAAGATGCTACATAGGAGCTTGAGGATATTATGAGGGAGAGGTATCCTCATCTTTTTGTTACGAAGTGACGAATTTCAAGGGAGAAATTAATTTTAAGGGGGGTAGAATGTAACAACCTAATATTTTATGTGAAGTATATATTTTTTAATGTCTTATGTTATACACAACATCAAAGGAATCTTTGACTGCACACAACACTATCTTGGCTTGCGTTACACGCAATTGCGACCTTCCTCGATAGCGTGTGTAGTACGCAATACTGGGGTTCACTAAATAACGATATATTGTTATAATATTATTATGGACTGGCCGTTATGAATAGTATTAACTAAATTTTGAATTTTATAACATTATTTTTCATGTTACATATTTTCTAGAACATGGTATGAGAACAAAATAATTTTTTTGGGGTAAAATAAGTATTTTTCAAAAAATGCAGTTTTCCAACTTTTGATGGAACACCAACATTCAATCTTGTTTTTGACATGTTTATAAGTTAAATTTGAAAAAATAAAATTATCTCTTGGAATCAGGATATAAAAATTTAATTTGGATAAATTTTTCATATTATTCTGATAACTTTCATGTTTAATGAATAGTAAAAACACACTATATTTTAATTAAAAACAACTTTTATCATCGCAATAATTTATATGGTTCGATTATATTTTTAATTGGTTTTAAAGTGTAAATAGAATATAATTTTACCATTTAATCCAATGTTGGTCATTGTAATTAATTTCACTTTGAAATTGGACATAAACAAGTGTCGATCTTTTGATAGTTATTGTTTCTTAAAAACACGCTATTTATATTGATAACAAGAATTACTTTTAAAATTTATTAATTCCACTACTATGTTTTGAATTTTTAAAAATAGAAATAATTTTTGAATTTGGAATATCAAATATAGATTATGCTGAAGTTTTGGTATTTTTCTGAAAAACTTCAATTTTTGATGAATAGTGAAACCACTTAATGGTAGTTAAAAAACAGACTCTTTCATTTAAATGAAATTTTACAACTTCTGTGAATTTAATTTCACAAATCCAACATACATGGTTGTTATCAAGAATTAAAATGTGGTTCAATAAGATGAAAATAATTTTTGGTGAATAGTAACTTTTTGACTTTTATTTACTGCGGTGAAAGGTAAATAGAGTAATTCAAGTTTAAACGAATATTATAATAATTAAAAATTTCCTTAACACTTGTCCTAAACTTATTGGATTAGTAGTGGCTGACCATGGGCATCTTTGGGTTGATTTTGGGACCCCATTGAGCAACTTGGTATTGATAATGACAATTTGGATTAATTAATTTAATGTAATGACAAAATTGACATTAACAAAAATCTTTTAGTAATTAATTATTATATGTATTAATATAAATTATCTTTTTGACTATAAATATTCATTGGGAATATAAAATTATTTACTACATGGTGGGTTTTTTTTATAATTTTTAGACATCAAATAAAAATAATTATTTATGACACAATAATGATGAAGTATTTATCTCATTAATAAATATTTAAATAATAAGATTATAATGATTAAAATATTATCCAAAACTTGTCCAATTCTGATTGGATGATTTTATTTCGACCATTAGTCATCTTATCATCATGTTTAATGATTTTTTTGGACCTTTTTAAATTGAAGATATGTTTATAATAAAATAATATTTTCACACTTTCCAAAGGTGCCTCTTTCCTCCCTTATAAAAGGAAACCTCTTCCCTCTCCTCTTTACACAACATTGAGCCTTAAAGCTCGGCCAACCCCTGCCCCTTACTCTTGTAAACTCCACTAGTAAAATTCTAGAGGTCCTGGTCTTCTTCAAAGACCAACATTAGTGCCCTAAGAGGAGGTTTCAAAGAGGTGTGTCGAAGAAGAGGTAATATCTGTTACCGATTATTTAAAATTTATTTCTTCTTCTACTTCATCTTCTTTAGTTTTTTAATTATGAAGTAATAACATCAGTATCACTCATATACTGATATGTTATTATAAATATGAAACAACCCTATGTCACCTTCAATCCATCCTACGAAAAACGAAATCACCGCACGTGCGTACAGAGGGAATACCGTCTCCACGCTGTGGTGTAATCTGTTTTCCACCACCACCTTACTTGGATGGGTATAATGGTGTAAATAATAACTATACCAGATTATTGTAAAGTGATATTGAATCTGAAATAGTAAACATATACTTCAATACAATTCTACGATCATGGGGACGATATCATCGCTCGTGCGTACGTACGGCCTACTGTCTCCACGATGTGATGCGACTCGTTCTACATGATCTTAATTGAATAATGATTATATAAATGAATTGAATGAATTAAATGAATAAATATGATATATATTACACTAATACCATTCTTTAAATGAGGTATCTATAACCTAAAAAGAAGAATAAGAATTTATTCGACAAAACATGCATAAGAACATAAAGCAATGAACACCCGAATAACAAGTAGCAATGAAATATTACTAATAAGAAGATAAGAATATGACCATATATGATATCATAAAAATGAATATGATTCTGTAATAAGTCAATGAATTTATTTAAATCATTATACAGGAGGTTCAGATACGTACGAAACAAATCGTACCTAAGGTAAGGGAAAATCTCGCAATCTCATTTTTATCCAAGATTGTTTATACTTCAGAATTTACTGGGGAATATTTATCATCCACATACTTATTTCCTAAATATGTAATATTATTTTTATCCTCATACAATTGTTTAAATCCAATTTTAATCTTTGTTGATTAAAATATATGAAAGGAATCTTTTGTCGTTTTTAGTATAAGGTACTTTTTGACTTTTCTGACCAAAGTGTGAGAAGAATATTTTTTTAAATTATACGGAATGAATGGATTTTTATGATTTCATAGAAAATTATTTCCATGAAGCTTCCTTTACAAGTTTTCAAGTTTATTTTTAATCAACTTATTTTAGTTTAAAATTGTATGACATGATAAGAAAGGTAAAATGTTTTTGAAGTAGAAAGGATATTTTCCTCAAGAATGGAGTTCAAGTGTTTTATCAAAATTATTTTCCATATAAGATAATATAGGGTTCTGTTTCTATCCCTATTTTTTACATTGATTTTATTATGTTATGATGGAATTAATTTTATGATGTCCTTTTATCTTATATGGATTATGTAATGATGGCATGATGTTTAAGAACCCCATTTTTATTACATGGGTTATGATATGATTTATGATTTTATGGCACACATAAGAATGGTTTCATTATAAGATGGGTGGGACCTATATCTGCCACCATTGCATTGGGTAAAGATTTATATCTCATGAGATAGACATGGATGGAACAAAAAGTTAATCCGGTTCAGTGATACAAGACTGGAACGAGGAGTGAACTCGGTTCAGTAATGGACATTGTCCACTATGATGGTCTTGGAAATGAGCCTTGACTAATATGATATGATTTTCAATGATTACATGTGTATGCCACAATGATTCGTTTTTTAATTTATGATAATTGGGATTACATTTCACTACTATGATTTATCCCAAGTTATGATATTATGATCTCTTTTGCAGGTTAAGATTTTCAAAATGTTATGTTCTTATGAAAATGATATGATTGATATTTCATTTGTTTACACTTACTGAGCATTTGATATCAACCTTTTGTAGGTTTTATTTTCTCCTGGTCAGGAAGAAGGGTATTAATTAAGATATACCAAAAGGGAATCTAGATATGATGAAATAAACGGGAGACAATGTAGACGATTTATGAACCAGTTGTTTATGTTTCCTAGTTTCTAAAGACACTATACCTATACGGTCTTATCATTATTTTGTTATATGTTGTAATAAGTATGCTTCAAGTCTAAATTTATCACCATTTATGTAAAGTATGGGTCGTTATATTCGTGGTAGTTGATGTTTTGTCACATGGCTCAAGGAGCGAACCCTCCTGGAATCGAGCGTGCTGTGTACGAGAACCCTAGAGCAGACTGTGATGAATACTATACCAAAATCCTACATGGGTTCGAATGCGAAGACTACTGTACCAGAATCCTATGTGGATTCGACAACCATCATTACTGAATCAGAATCCTACGTGGGTTCAACGTCGATGATTACTGAACCAGAATCCAACGTGGGTTCGACAACGATGATTACTGAATTGGAATCCTTAGTGGGTTCGACAGTGATGACTATGGTACTGGGATCCTCTGTGGGTCCTACAGTTCTGACCTCTATTCCTGTATCCTATGTGGGTCCGACAGAGTAGCTAGTCCTGTATCCTATGTGGGTCCGACTACTTAGCTGGTCATGTATCTGATGTGGGTACGAAAGCTTAGTTGTATCAGTGACTACATCTGATCATTTCTATCGATATACAAAAGATGTATAGATGTGTGAGTTGAGTCTTGTATTTCAATCATTATCATCTATGTGATTGGATTTACTTCATCTGTGTACTGGGTTTTGATTGGGCTCGAGATTTAGAGTCGGGATGTGACTGGTAACTTAGGTATATGTATGGGAATATACGTAAGTAGGGTTGGTTGATACTTTATGATTGTATATTTCTACTGTGGTTTATCCTTTGTAGATTATGTGAGATCTTCGGGGGTCTCGGGGTCCCCTACTGAGTATCGTTATACTCGCCCCTACATGGGCTATGCCCGCACATCGTTGTGTTGGTTGCAGACGACAGATAGAACTTATCAAGGCAGAGGGTTATAATACTGGATAGTACCCAGAGGTGGACCACCTGGAGAGACGTACTCAGAGCGGATGGAAGGACCTGGGGTGCTGAGGAGGCCATTTGTACCGACCCATCTGGTGGGATTCCCGGATGACGACTTAGTAGTTTCTATTTACCTTTCTGCAGCTGTACTAGCTTTAAAGGTGTTGTACTTTTCAGTTGGGCATGTATTTCCGGCCCCTTTCCTTTTAGCACTTACGTTTGTATATAGTTTTACGTAGTTTTTACTTTTAGTTGTGTACTCTACTGCTTGTGTCTAGACTGTGTGTCTGTTATAGGTTAAAAGGCAATGCCTACTCTTTTTATAGAGATTACTCATTTGGTGCTAGTCGCCAGCCCCTGGCCTATGGAAGGCAGGCTTGGGGTAGTCACGACACGGGCCCCGAGGACGGTTCGTGACAAATTGGTATCAGAGGATTCAGTTATACTGCAGAACATGGACTCTGAATCTTTTAACAACAATAATGTTAAGTGTTTTGGGTGTGGTTATTAGATTTGGGAAACCGATGCTGGTGCGGCGGCCAACACATCCATACACTCGGAGTCTGACTTCGGTTCTCCAACCCAGTGCACGAAAACACTGATTGTGTCTGTGTTTCCTTTGAGAAGTTTTCTTTGTGATTACTTTGTGTCAGCTCACCATGTATACTGTTTTAGATGTGGCACACCTGTTTCTTTTCATGATGGCCCCATGAAGGCAGCCATCTAGGTTTTCGTGTTATGTACAAGATGGTAGCCCACCGACCGATGAGGGATCAGTGTAGGGCCCCAACACAGCAGAGGTACCAGTGGTACCACTACCCACTGGGCCACCGATACCAACAGCTCCAGCACCAGAGAGTGCAAGCTGCCTGAGTGCATTGCACGAGTTCCAGCAGTAGAGGCCACCTAGGTTTCGGGAAGAGGCGGACCCACATGCAACTGAGGATTGGATGGAGGATGTCATGAGAGCTTTCAGATTGGTAGGGACACCAGATGATGTCATGGTGATCCTTTACACGAGTCTTCTACATGTAGCACCAGGAAGATGGTGGAACCTGATGCTCCAGGTGCATGATGAGGCATCATTACTCTGGAAAGACTTCGAGAGTCTCTTTCACTCAGAGATTCTTCCAGCCACCCTCCGTGTGGTGCTGATTCAGGAGTTACTTCATCTGCAGTAGGGTAGCATGACAGTAGCTCAGTACTCAGCGAGGTTCACCGACCTCTCATTCTACTCCAAGAATATGGTACGAGACCCATTCTTTCATTCCCAAACCATTGAGTTGAGACTCAGGCATGAGATCAGAGCCTTGACAATTCCCCTTAGCATTCCGACGCAGACGGAGGTGCTGGAGCGAGCCCTTCTAGTGGAGATTTTTCTCACTGAGCAGTCACCAGCAGTGAGAGCCACCATAGGGAGACATGTAGCGGAGTCTTCTTCAGCCGGCAGTAGACAGATGACACAGAGGTCCTGACGGACCAGGCCATCAGGTGGGATACCCCAGGATACGGGTTCGGTTGTGTGGGGCACACGAGACAGAGCCAGCTATACGATGAGCAGACAGTGCTATCCATGTGGAGGGCAGAGACACATGGCTCAAGACTACCCGACCCACCAATCAGATGAGTAGCAGACAGTAGAGGGACCTCCCAGGTAGAGGCAGAGGTTCGACTGTTGTGGTCCGCAGGGAGCATGCAGACGTGGAAGAGGAGTTGGCCGAGCAGCGGGTGGTGGACGACGTTTTGAGGCCCTACCACCACAACCACCAGGAGGTCCACCCCGACCACAGGGAGCTGGCAGATAGAGGCGGGCTCAGCTCGACGTAGTCGAGGCCTATGACCACGGCACACCTGAGATGATTAGAGGTACTATCTGTGTCTACTCCACCCTTGCTGCAGTACTTATAGACACAGGTGCGAGTCATTCATTTATTTCCACTACCATCATTCGGAGATTGGTGATTCAGACGGAGTCGTTGGCTCGATCCTTACATCTAGAGACTCTTACAGGAGTAGACCCGCACTACAACAAATATTGGTTTTAGCGGCTGTTTATTAGCGGCGGTTCTGGTAACTGCCCATAAACGTTTTTTTAAAATGGTTTCAGAGAAGTTTATTAAAAACTGCCCCAAATAATTTTTTAATGCAGCTAACCCTTCCCCCCCACTCCGACCCCACTTCTCCCCGCTTTCCTCTATTCCCCCGTGACCCCGGCCCCCATTACCCTCATGACCCTGTGACGACGGTGACCCCGGCGACCCGGGCCTCCCGCAACCCCGGTGATCCCGCGACTCCGGCGACCCCGCGACCCGGGCGACCCTGACCCCCTGCGACCCCAGTGACCCCGCGCCCCCTGGTTTTATTGAAGATTTTTCTCATAAAAGTTATGTATTATATGCGTATGTGGTTGTTCTAACTTAATTCTTTACTATGTTTTTTCTCCCTGAGTAAGAAATGTCAGATTAGGATTTATATTGATGTATGAAACCCTGTAAGGACTTTGTTGGGTACACTGATGTTTGAGATCATACCTAGGACTACCCTTAGGTTTTGAAAACCCATTACGATTGGTGAAATACTTTTTAAAATGTTGCAAGAATATAATTATGAAAGTAAATGGGTAGAGAATTTTAAGTTGTTATGTAGTCAAGGTTAATGGGATATTTGAAATATGAAATTGGTAATTTGTTTTGAAATGGATAGTTAGATTCTGAAATGTATTAAAATAATCATTTTTCACTTTGATTTGGTTATGGTTTTCCATGAAGTACAACAGTGTTTTGAAAGTGGGTATTGTTTTGAAAAGGAGCTGTTGACCTTAATGTTATAGGAAAAAATGGGTTATCTTAATAGATTTCAAATGGTGATTATAAATGATGGTGTGGTTCCCCTTTTTTTTAAGTGATTTAAAGTCCCATTTTATGGTTGTAAATAGAAATTAAATTCTTGGGACATATTGAGTTTTTAAGAGAGGAAGACATGTTTTTTGACTGGTGGATTCAAGATTATTTCTACTGAGTATCGTGAATTGTGTTTTATTCCATGATTTTATTTTAAAGATATGCTGAGAACATGGCCATTTAAAGGATATATGGGTTAGTGGGATAGAACCCCAGACAATTAGGTTGATATGTTAACTTGTTTCATTAAATGAAATAAGTGATAAATGTTTTTTTTTGATGACATAACATAAGGGGGAATTTGGTATAATGTGATTGTGTTAAATGGGTTAAGGTATGGAATTGATATTTGTGATAAATGAGTTGCGATTGTAAATGGAATATATGTTAATGTGTAATTCATTATAAATTTGATATAAATAGTCATGGGAATGATCATTGAAGTAGATTGATATAATATATTATTTCATTCTTGGATGGAATCATAGAGAAATAATTTGGAAATATGTTGGGGTGTCAATCCACTACGATAGAAAGAGTTACATTTCATGTTTCATTAGTAACAATCAAATTTTTTAACACTAACTAGTCCTTGCTTTTTCCAACCACAATTTGAATATCTTCAATTCTAACTATATTTATAAATAAATCCCATTTAAATTCATGAAGATATCTGAATAGAGATGTGAACACTACCTAATAATCTTGGTGGACTATACCAGCTTTAAATCCCACCATGTAGTTCATACAAAAGATTAAATCAACAGAATACATGTATATGATCTGAATAAACTAGAAAAATTATACTGCAATAATATTCATGTATAATTCAATCCATTTCAATCCTCTTCACTACAACTATCTATGAGGTGTGTTGACACTGATGGTAACAATCGAAGAATGATGGATGTATCCAATAAAAAAAATATCATATATGATGTCCATAATTTCCATATTTAGACAAATGGTACCCCAAACCATATAGGAATTATGTTTTATGTTCATGATATCCTTCACTTATGTATAAAAATAATTCTCAAATGTCAAAAGATAGTTATTTTATCTCTAATGAGGCCCATACTAATAAAATTATTTGTTTCTATATGCCTCTTAGTTTTCCTAAGTCTTTTTTTAAGAACTATTCTAATAGGACCATTCCATCTGAGCATACAAAACCAGAGGTAGAGTTGATCTTGTTGCACCAACTGGTCATAGAATTTTATGAAAATATTTTTTAAGAATCCCATTAATGGAACAATGGTGTCAATTCTATACTGGTGATATGAATTAATTATTCATGTATAAATTCAAGATGCACTGTAAAAAACCTGGTCAATTGATGTGATATGGATTATAAGAAACTCATCCCATTGATTGATTTTCTCTTAAATTACTATCATTGGACTGACTCTACATATTGTGTTTAAATCCCATGTTGATGCTCCTAGATTCACATAGCTGAACAATGGTGTCTCCTACACTAATATTCCATCCAAAGTCTCTTCCTCCAACCAAATCCTTATTATCAATTTAAAGGTGGAATGTAATATAGAAAATTAAAAATATTTATAGATCATTAGTTTGTATACATTAAATAATGAACTATTCATTCAGTCCTTTTCTAGGTGTTGCCTCTCATGAATAGTGAACAAGGTGAGTGAATTTTGAAGTATATTTAATCTCTTATACACATACATGTCCAAATTTAACAAATTATTCTACATTTATTACCGCAATGGTTTTCAAGAATAATTATTTTACATTACAAGTATACAAATACTTTCCAAGTGAGGAATTGAAACAACATATCCAAAACAACTACGTCTAATCATTCTAGCATTAGGTATTCAAGCATATTCATTCCAACTTTGACATTTATCTCATCTGGTTTACCATCAATGTTAAAAAAACTGGACTTCCTAAACAAAAACACATCTGATTTATTAGGTCTAAAATCCCCTTAAAATGTCAGTGGATTCTATTTTAGAAGTTCTATTAAATGCATTACCTAATGATGTTCCACATTTATAGGTCCCTTAACAAATTCCACAAAATCATGTTCTACACTCTGAACAATATCCTAGTTTACTTGTTTTCCTAGAGTATCTACATTTTTAGTTTCCTAATCTTTCGGTTATAGTGGCTTCATAGGGGGATAAAACCGGGAGGCTTCTACTATATCGTCAGCTTCCTACTTACTGAATAAAGTAAAGAGTATTTGGATCCCAATATCACTGTAAAAAACTAAGCTGTGATAAAATGTGTTTGGTGCCAATTTTTTTCTATCATCATCGGGATAGAGGAGAATATTTATAAAGTGGAGTTTCTTCTCTAACTCTTTTATGTCTTGGGCATAATTGGGTTCAATTAATGTAACTTTTATGCTCTTATCCATAATTTTCTCACATATTGAGAGGAATATGCAGTCCAAGAATATAGCCTTCTCTTATTCAATATACCTCTGGACTGATAAACTGGGGATGAGAGAACAAGTGAATGCTTAAAAAATTTCATAGTCAAAAGGGCCTAGCAAGTATAGCCTGACTTATTCTATATTAATATTATGAACCCTACAAGCTTTAAGTTATTTATTTTATCACCTTAAATTTTTCTTGATCTTTATATTGGAGAGGACTAGTTCACAAGGAATTTTCTTTTTATTAGGTTTCCCTTTACGTATTTTCATCTTAATAATATTTCTTCCATTTTTCACTTCCAAATGCTTAACATAGATTAGTTTAGTGACATATCTAGTATAAGGCCCCATCCTTAAACCTTACTTAATATTAAATTAAATGAATACTTCACATTGAGAATCTTTTCAGGTTTAGAGTTTTAAGGAATTAGGACATAACTATTACATCTCAAAAGGTTACAAAGTAGAAACTTCTACTAAGTTCCCACAAAATAAAAACTCTTAAAAGGAAACATGTCTAGTTCCATGTTTTATATAGCATGACTTTCCCTTGATCCCATCGTTGACCCTATTCCACATTAAGTCCTGTGAAAAACATTTTAAAAAAAACATGGGGTGAGCATAAAAATCTCAGTAAGGGATACACAAAGAATGAAAACTGTTAGTTTATCAAAACAACAAGTAAACCATGTATACTTTATCAAAGTAATACTTTTCACCTTTATGAAGTATTAAAAACTCTTCACTGAATAAAAGATCATTAATTACCCTTTTGTAACCAAAATATTACCATAAAACCCATATAAAGATCACATAACATATAAAGGTAACTTGGGACATAAACATACATAAGTGGAATAACCGTACGGTCGACTTCCACACATATCACTTAATGGAATAGCCATACGGCCAACTTCCATACATACATAATGGAATAGCCATACGGCCGACTTCCACACCCAATGCATTGGAGGTTATAATGTAACCACCTGTCCTAGTATTCACGGCACCACCCGTCATATGGTGTATCACGTAACCACCAATCAAATGTCGAAGTACCACTATAAAAATCATAAGACATAAAATAAATATAATGGAAAGAAAACATTTCCACACATTGATCACAATATATCACTTAAATATATTGACATAACAAATCCATTATAAAAACCATTTTCAATACCAAAATACATAAAAGATAATATGGTATTTATTTCATTTTAAAAAAACATTACGGCTTGTTCAAGTGGCCAAAGACCAAATAATACTCGCGGTGGCGGAAAAGGTCGTTGTCATCGCGTACGTTAAAAGAAACATTCCTTTTTTTCGTTTTGTAAAACGCTTTGTAGAAAAAGATTCCTTTTGTATAAAAGTCAAAGTAAAAGGGGTTTATACACCATATAAAAGAGAGTTGTGTATAAAACAAAATATGCCTCAATGAAAGGAGATTGAGACGAAGTCCCTTACCTTGGGTCCGACTTGACTCGATCGTTCTTTAACGTCCGGAATAAAAAAACTTGAGTTAATTTATACTTGTTTAAGAACCTTTTTCAAGTTCATTATTCCTTTTATATCACTTATTGCCATTTCATGAACACTATGTAATTATTTAAGTTAATAACGGTCGTTTTAATGATAATTGGTATTTGAGTCAAAAATAAACCCTTTATAATTACAAGTTGTTCATATATCCATTATATCGAGAATTATAATGATGATGTATATATCATATATATCATATATACCCAGTATATACATGCATTTATAATATTACATAATCATTTAGAGGTAAGAAATGAAATGCACCGTTCATGGAGATGGTAAGCCATACGTACGCATGAACGCTACTTTCATTTCAATGTCATATTAATGGAATTAAAACTAAATGAGAGGTATGTATATTTTAATTCTAGAATTATATTAATCATTTAGATGTAACATAAATCATATATATACATTATATATATGTAATTATAATAGTACATTACATCTGGGGATACGAAATGAAATGCACCGTTCATGGAGACGGTAATCCGTACGTACGTATGAACGCTACATTCATTTCTATCTCATAATTTAATGGAAAGAAATAATAATTATATTGAGGTACATTATAATTCCAGTATGACATCATATATAATAACTTTAAATCCATATTTTATACATCCCACATATGGAATTAATGAATCAAATCACTTTGAGGGGGCGGTAGTCCGCACTTCCTTAAATGAAATTATCATGTTTACCCACAATGGAAACCATTAAGGTATACCACAAATGAAAAATAAATAAGCATAAGGGAAACATAAACATAATATATATCATATATAAATAGAGTGACATCTTAATGGTTATTATATAAACATCCTAGTATATTGAAGATACTGGAGTTGTTACAAAATAAATGAATAAAAAGAGTTTAGGGGGTTGGAGAAGCAAAATAAAAAAAAGAACACAAGTGAACACATTACCTCAAAATCAGGTAACTCTCTTAGATTTGAGCTCAAAGGCTTCCTTGGGAAGACTTCTGCCCAATGTGAGGCTTCAAGAAGTAAGAGAGGGATGTGGAGAGACAAAATGGGCAGGGTGTGGCCGAGCCAAAGGCTTTGGAAGTGTGGGTACAGAGGTAGAGGTGGGGGCCTTTTATAAGAGGAGTGGAGGGGCACTCTTGGAATGTAAAGAAAATTTACTTTATTTCAAAATGAGATTCGGATTTAAGACATCCCACATTGATATAATTCACGGATAAGGTTATAAGGGTTAGAAATCCACCCATAAAATAGGTTTTGGACATGTTTAGGTCATAGATTATTCATTATCATTTCATTTTATTTAAATCCTTTATTAATGTAGTAATCGCTGCATCATCATGATGTCATAAATAATTTAATTTATTTAAAGTCTAAAAATTATTAAAAAAATACTATGATGTAGGAAATCATTTTATATTTCTAATTAATATTTATAATCAAAACTATGACTTATATAACCCCATGTAAAATATTTTTTAGTAAAAATTTTCATGTTTGTGTCATTTTAACTTTAACATTTAATAAAAAGTTATTTATGTCATTTCCCAACCAATGTGGCTCCATGGGGTCCCCAAGTTGACCCATGGATTGTATTGGTCTGCCATCACACATCCAATGAGGTTAGGACATGTGTCAAGCTTGTCTCATTTTATTAAAACATTATTTTTACCTTAAACTACACTAATTACCTCTAATCGCGATTAAGAACTTAAAATTTACTATTCACCAAAAAATTATATTAATCTCATTGAACCAGATTTTACTTCTTAATGATAACCATGTATGTTGGAATTATGAAAATCAAAACACAGAGGTTGTAAAATTTCATTTAAACGAAAAATTAGGTTTTAAGTACCACTTAGTGGTTTCACTATTCATCAAAAAATTGAAGTTTTTTAGAAAAATACCAAAACTTCACCCTAAGCTATATTTGATATTCTGAATTAAAAAATGAAGTCCATTTTACAAAATTCAAAACATATAAGTTGCATTAATTAATTTAATAATTAATTCCTACTGTCATGACAAATAGCGTGTTTTTATGAAACAATAAGTATTAAAAGATTGACAATAGTTTAAGTCCAATTTCAATGTGAAATTGATTCCAATGACCACCATTGGATTAAATGGTAAAAATATATTCTAATTTCACTTTAAAACCAATTCAAAATATATTCGAATCATACAAATAAATTATATTTAAAATAGGTTTTGAATTAAAATACAACATTTTACACTATTCATTAAAGAATTAACTTTATCGGAATAATACCAAAAATTTACACAAAGTAAATTTTGATGTCCCGATTCTGGAGAAGAGTTTTATTTGGTCCAATAGAATGTATAAGAGTGAACAAAACTATATTTAATGACGGTTCTCCATCAAAAGGCGATAAGTGAACCTTTAGTGAATACTAGGGCATATACGCCTAAAATTGAATTCTTTCCGTATTTTAAACCTTTATCTTTTATCAGATATTGGTAAAAACATTTAAAAAACATATATAATCATATTTTAGTTATTTCTATCCATTCCCGCTAATAAAATGGATATGTGTTAACTACCATTTAAAATAATATTATTTTATTACTAGTGTGCAACGAAAGATTTCAATGAAACTCTTTGTTGCGTATCTGGTACGCTATCAAACATATCAACCCTTTTAAAGTAAAATTAATATTAATTCGTAAATATTAATTAATATGAAAAAAATTTATTCATTATTTACCTGGGATGTTACATCATTCCCCCCTTTTGGGAATTGTGTCCTCGCAATTTTATTCACTTATCAGAATAAGTGGGGATATTTATCCCTCATAGAATTTTCAGATTCCCACGTTGCCTCTTCAACAATATGATTTTTCCACAAAACCTTTACCTGGTGAATTACCTTATTTCGCAACACTTTCTCTCTTCGGTCAAGAATTTGGACCGGTTTCTCTTCATAAGATAGGTTCTCCTCCAGCTGAACTACCTCTGGACTCAAAAGATGAGATGGATCTTGCATATACTTACTCAACATAGAAACATGAAAAACATTGTGTACCTGAGATAAACTCGGAGGTAAAGCCACTCGGTAAGAAACTGATGCAACTCTCTCCAGAACATCATATGGTCCAATGAACCTTGGACTCATCTTTCCTTTCTTACCAAATCGCATCACACTTTTCCATGGAGAAACCTTGAGAAAAACATGATCACCTTCCTCGAAAGATAGATCCTTCCTCCAGTTATCCGCATAACTCTTCTGCCTGCTCTGAGCAATTCTCATGTTTTTCTGAATCAACTAAACTTTTTCTACCATATCTTCCACCAATTCTAGTCCCATCAACATCCTTTCACCCACTTCATCCCAAAAAGCTGGAGTTCGACACTGCTTCCCATATAACGCCTCAAATGGTGCCACATGTATACTGGAATGAAAGCTGTTATTATATAAAAATTCACCCAAAGAAAGATGTTGGTCCCAACTTCCCTGATAATCCATAGAGCAAGAACGTAGTATATCCTCCAATGTCTGAATTGTTCATTCTGACTGCCCATCTGATTGAGGATGAAATGTTGTACTAAATTTTCATTCAGTACCCAACGACTTCTGAAGGCCTTTCCAAAAGTTAGAAGTAAACCTGGGATCACGATCAGACACAATGGAGAGAGAAACTCCATGTAACCTGACTATCTCTTTATGATACAAATGGGAAAGATGATCTAGGGAAAAAGTATCTCGTATAGCAAGTAAATGATCCAATTTAGTCAAGCGATCAACAATAACCCAGATTGCATTATTACCTCTAGATGTCTTTGGTAATCCCATGACAAAATCCATGGATATATTTTCCCATTTCCACTCTGGCGCTGGTAAAGGTTGAAGCATCCCTTTCGGTAACTGCCACTCTTCTTTAACCTGCTGAAATGTCATACACTTCACCGTAAAATCAGAAATATCTCTTTTCATTCCATCCCACCAGTAATACTCTCGCAGATCCATGTACATCTTAGTACTGCTAGGATGAACTGAAAATGGGGAACTATGAGCCTCACATAACAACTCATTCTTCAACTGTGAATCACCAGGGACACATAATCTCTTCCCAAACCTCAAAACACAAACATTATAAATGTCGAATTCAGGAAACTTACCCTTCTGAACCAGCTCTACCTTTTTCTACAACTCAATGTCTTCCCTCTGTGCTTGCTTAATTATGTCTGATAGGGATGATCTCACTGATACATGAAACAAAACAGAAGAACTTCCTGCACCAACAACTTCTATGCCAAATTTCGTCAAATAAAAAACCAAAGGATCTCGTTCAAAACATAACATGGTTAAAGAAGCATTACTTTTTCGACTCAAAGCATCAGCCACTTTATTTGCTTTTCCCGGATGGTAGTGAATTGTACAATCATAATCCTTGATTAATTCCAGCCATCTCCTCTGTCTCATGTTTAATTATTTCTGAGTGAATATATACATTAAACTTTTGTGATCAGTATATATTTCACACTTTACTCCATACAAATGATGCCTCGAAATTTTTAAAGCAAAAACAACAGCAGCTAATTCCAAATCATGTGTAGGGTAATTTACCTCATGAGTTTTCTACTGACGTGAAGCATAAGCAATTACCTGATCATTCTGCATAAGGACACATCCAAGTCCCTTCATCGAAGCATCACTGTATATAACAAACTCACCATTCCTGGAAGGAAGTACCAAAACTGGTGCATTCACCAATCTTCTTTTCAACTCCTGAAAAGAATCATCACATTCTTTTGTCCAGATGAACTTAACACCCTTACGAGTTAGCTTAGTCATTGGACTAGATAACTATAAAAAAATTCAACAAACCTTCGGTAGTAACCTGCCAAACCAGGAAAACTACGGATCTCGGTTACATTTGTGGGTCTTGGCCATTCTTCAACAACTTTTTTTTAATAGGATCAACAGTTAAGCCATCTTTTGAAACAATGTGACCAAGGAAAGAAATTTGTTGTAACCAAAACTCACACTTGTTGAATTTTCCATATAGTTTCTTTTCTTTTAAGGTTTGAAAGATAACCCTTAAATGAATTTAATGATCCTCTTTACTTTTAGCAAACACCAAAATATCATCGATGAAAACAACCACAAACTTATCCAAGAACTCTTGTAAAATTCTATTCATAAGGTCTATGAATACAGCAGGTGCATTGGTTAACCCAAAAGGCATAAATACAAATTCATAATGGCCATATCTTGTATGAAACATAGTCTTCGGAACATCTGCTTCTTTTAATTTCAACTGATGGTACCCCGACCTCAAGTCAATCTTTGAAAAATACTGAGCTCCCTAGAGATGATCAATCAAATCATCGATATGAGGCAAAAGATACTTCTTCTTAACTGTAATATTATTCATGGCTCTATAATCAATGCAAAGTCTCATTGAGCCATCTTTCTTTTTAACAAACAAGTCAAGAGCACCCCATGGTGATGTGCTAGGTTGAATGAAACCTTTATATAATAACTCCTGCAATTTCTTCTTTAACTATAAAATTTCAACATGAGCCATTCGGTAAGGGGGTTTTGAAAATGTCTTAGAATCAGGAACTAAGACAACAGTAAATTCAACTTCCCGATATTGAATAATACCAGGCAACTCATCAGGAAAAACATCAAGATACTCATTTACCACTGACACATCATTAATCTGAACAGTTCCTTAATTTTCAACAATATGTGCAAGGTAACATTCATTTCCATCTTTTAATAGTTTCTCAACTTCCTGATATGTTATCAAAATCAAGGGTTCATTCTTGTACACAAACTGAAAATCTTTCTGAAAATAAACCATTTTAGCTCTGCAGTCAATCTTAGCATGATAAACAGAAAGACAATCCATGCCCAAAATAACATCAAATTCTACTAGAGGAAAAACAATAAGGTTTGCTGGTAGATTCTTCCCAAACACAAGGATAGGAAGGTTCTTACAATTCCTTTTTGTCTCAACGTTCCCTCCGGGTGTTTTTACCATAAGTTCAGGATTAATATCTTGAGATGGAATTTCCAATTTACTAGAAAAATTCTCATAAATGAAAGAGTGTGTAGACCCTGAATCAAACAATACATTGACATAATCTGAACAAACAAACAGTGTACCTGATACCACTTCATTCGATGGCCCAACATCTGGTGAAGTTGTTGCAAAGGATTTCACCACCCCTTTCTGCTTGTATACTAGCGGCTTTCCCCCAGTTGAGTTCTTCGTTAGACACTCATTTGTGTAATGACACATTTCATTACACTTAAAACATATTACCGTTGGTTTTTCATTGCCTGCTTGATCATCTTCCTTATAGTTACGATCAATATGACCAGACTTACCACACTGAAAGCACTTACCAGACTTGGATAAACATTCTCCAGGATGCATTTTTCCACACTTCTCACAGGATGGATATTTGTTTTTCTTACCTCCTTTCTTCCTTGATGAATTCTTCCCCTTTTCCTGCCAACTGGACCTCTTATTCTGTTGTTTGTCATAACACACCTGATCATCGGAAAACTCCATTTCCACCTTCTCCACACATCGATCAAGTTTTTCATAACTTTTGAACTCATGAGAAGCTAAATCCCTTCGATACATTGGCTTTAACCCTGAGTAAAAATGGTTTATTTTACTATCAAGATCTCGTATGAAGTTTGGAGCATACCTTGCCAATAGAGTGAACTTTTCTACATAAGAAGCCACTGAATCATCCTCCTACCTCAATTCTAGGAACTGGTTTTCCATCCTAAGATGAACCACCTTAGGAAAATATTTATCAAGAAACATACCTTTGAATTCGTCCCAGTGAAGATCCTCAATCTCGTCACTATCCCTGATATTTTTCACCATCAACCACCACTGATCAGCTTCACCTTCAAAACGGTAAACAAAAAGACTAACCTTTTGATGTTCTGAACACCCCATGACATCAAAAAACTTCTCGAGTGCTTTAATCCACCCTTCCGCTTGCACGGGGTCAGATGATCCTCTGAATGATGGGGGATGTTACCTCATGAAATGTTCCACCACTGGAATGTTCCTCTGCCGTTGATTTGGCTGATCTCGTGCATGGATACCACCACCATTTATAGCCTAAGTCAACTGTTCCATCACTGCAACAAACTGTTCAGTTCCGATTCCGACCATCTCAGGTTGCTGATTTGGAAGGTTTTCTTCCTCCTGATGTCGTCCCAACATATCTGCTTTGTTTCCTCTACGGAAAACCATTCTGAACATAGAAATATCTTAGGCAAAGCAACATGGTAATCTTTAAATTCTATATCATTTCAGTCATACCAAAAATTAACTTATAAATTTACACTTTTCTAACTCCTAAAGTTGTCTAAACCGACCTCTGATACCAACTATAAGTCCCCAGCCTTAAACCTTACTTAATATTGAATTAAATGAATAATTCACATTGAGGATCTTTTCAAGTTTAGAGTTTTAGAGAATTAGGACATAACTATTACATCTCAAAAGGTTACAAAGTAGAAACTTCTACAAAGTTCCCACAAAATAAAAACTTCTAAAAAGAAACATGTCTAGTTCCATGTTTTATATAGCATGACTTTCCCTTGATCCCATCCCTAACCCTATTCCACATTATTTCCTGTGAAAAACATTTCAAAAAAACTTGGGGTGAGCATAAAAAGCTCAGTAAGGGATACACAAAGAATGAAAACTGTTAGTTTATCAAAACAACAAGTAAACCATGTATACTTTATCAATGTAATACTTTTCACCTTTATGAAGTAGTAAAAACTCTTCACTGAATAAAAGATCATTAATTACCCTTTTGTAACCAAAATATTACCATAAAACCCATATAAAGATCACATAGCATATAAAGGTAACTTGGGAAATAAACATACTTAAGTGGAATAACTGTACGGTCGACTTCCGCACATATCACTTAATGGAAAAGCCATACGGCCAACTTCCATACATACTTAATGGAATAGCCATACGGCCGACTTCCATACCCAATGAATTGGAGGTTATAACATAACCACCTGTCCTGGTATTCACGGCACCACCCATCATATGGTTTATCACGTAACCACCCGTCAAATGTCCAAGTACCATTATAAAAATCATAAGACATAAAACAAATATAATGGAAAGAAAACATTTCCACACTTTGATCACAATATATCACTTAAATATATTGACATAACAAATCCATTATAAAAACACTTTTCAATACCAAAATACATAAAAGAGTATATGGTATTTATTTCATTTTAAAAAAACATTACGGCTTGTTCAGGAAGCCAAAGACTAAATAATACTCGTGGCGGCGGAAAAGGTCGTTGTCACCGCGTACGTTAAAAGAAACATTCCTTTTTGTCATTCTGTAAAACACTTCATAGAAAAATATTCCTTGTGTATAAAAGTAAAAGTCAAATGGGTTTATAAACCGTATAAAATAAAGTTGTGTATAAAACGAAATATGCCTCAATTAAAGGAGATTGAGATGAAGTCTGTTACCTTGGGTCCGACTTGACTCGATCGTTCTTTAACGTCCTGAATAATTAACTTGAGTTAATTTCTACTTGTGTAAGAACCTTTTTCATGTTCATTATTACTTTTATATCACATATTGCCATGTCATGAACACTATGTAATTATTTAAGTTAATAACGGTCGTTTTAATGATCATTGGTATTTGAGTAAAAAATAAACCCTTTATAATTACAAGTTGTTCATGTATCCATTATATCCAGAATTATAATCAGGATGTATATATCGTATATATCATATATATCCTGTATATACATGAATTTATACTATTACATAATCATTTAGAGGTATGAAATGAAATGCACCGTTCATGGAGACGGTAAGCCATACGTACGCATGAACGCTACTTTCATTTCTATGTCATATTAATGGAATTATAACTAAATGGGAGGTATGTATATTTTAATTCAAGAATTATATTAATCATTTATATGTAACAAACATCATATATATCCATTATATATATGTTCTTATAATAGTACATTATATTTGGGGATAAGAAATGAAATGCACTGTTCATGGAGACGGTAAGCCATACGTACGCATTAACGCTACATTCATTTCTATCTCATAATTTAATGGGAAGAAATAATAATTACATAGTGGTATATTATAATTCCAGTATAAAATCATATACAATAACTTTAAATCCATCCTTTATATGTCCCACATATGGAATTAATGAATCAAATCACTTTGAGGGGGTGGTAGTCTGCACTTCCTAAAATGAAATTATCGTGTTTACCCACAATGGAAACCACAAAGGTATACCAAAAATGAAAAATATAGAACCATAAGGGAAACATAAACATAATATATATCATATATAAATAGAGTGACATCTTAATGGCCACCATTAAAGGTGTTTAAAAGAAGATTGAACAATCGTCGTTTCGTGATGCCAAAATTCGCCAACCACAGAAACAGTATGTTCTTTGACCATTAGATGTAGATGTGTGTAATTTTAGATCAAATGATTATTATAAAAACATCCTATTATATTTAAGATACTGGAGTTGTTACAAAATAAATGAATAAAAATAGTTTAGGGGGTTGGAGAAGAAAAATAAAACAAAAGAACACAAGTGAACACATTACCTCAAAATCAGGTAACTCTCTTAGATTTGAGCTCAAAGGCTTCCTTGGGAAGCCTTCTGACCAAAGTGAGGCTTCAATGAGTAAGAGAGGGATGTGGAGAGACTAAATGGGCAGGGAGTGGCTGAGCCAAAGGCTTTGGAAGTTTGGGTAAAGAGGTAGAGTTGGGGGCCTTTTATAAGAGGAGAGGAGGGGAACTCTTGGAAAGTAAAGAAAAGTTACTTTATTTCAAAATGAGATTCAGATTTAAGAGGTCCCACATTCATATAATTCAAGGATAAGGTGATAAGGGTTCGAAAGCTACCCATCCAATAGGTTTTGGACATGTGTAGGTCATAGATTTTACATTATCATTTCATTTTATTTAAATCCTTTATTAATGAGGTAATCGCTGCATCATCATGATGTCATAAGTAATTTAATTTATTTAAAGTCTAAAAATTATACAAAAATATACTATGATGTAGTAAATCTTTTTATATTTCCAATGACTATTTATAATCAAAAATCTTACTTGTATAACCCCATGTAAAAATTGTTTTAGTAAAACATCTCATGTTTGTGTCATTTTAACTTTAACATTTAATAAAAAGTTATTTATGTCATTTCCCAACCAAAGTGGCTCAATGGGGTCCCCAAGTTGACCCATGGATTTTATTGGTCTGCCATGACACATTCAATGAGGGTAGGACATGTTTCAAGCTCGTCTCATTTTATTAAAACATTATTTTTACCTTAAACTACACTAATTACCTCTAATCACGATTAAGAACTTAAAAGTTACTATTCACCAAAAAATTATTTTAATCTCATTGAACCACATTTTACTTCTTAATTACAACCATGTATATTGGATTTTTGAAAATCAAAACACAGAGGTGGTAAAATTTCATTTAAATGAAAAATCAGTTTTTAAGTACAACTTAGTGGTTTCACTATTCATCAAAAATTGAAGTTTTTCAGAAAAATACGAAAACATCACCCTAAGCTATATTTGATATTCCGAATTCAAAAATGAAGTCCATTTTACAAAATTCAAAACATATAAGTTTAATTAATTAATTTAATAATTAATTTCTGATGTCATGACAAATAGCGTGTTTTTATGAAACAATAAGTATCAAAAGATTGACACTAGTTTAAGTCAAATTTCAAATTGAAATTGATTCCAATGACCACCATTGGATTAAATGGTAAAAATATATTCTAATTTCACTTTAAAACCAACTCAAAAGATAATCTAATCATACAAATAAATTAGATTAAAAAGAGGATTTGAATTAAAATACAACATTTTACACTATTCATTAAAAAATGAACTTTATCGGAAAAATACCAAAAATTTACACGAAGTAAATTTTGATGTCCTGATTCTAGAGAAGAGTTTTGTTTGGTCCAATAGAATTTATAAGAGTGAACAAAACTATATTTAATGACGGTTCACCATCAAAAGGCGATATGTGAACCTTTAGTGAAAGCTAGGGCATATACGCCTAAAATTGAATTTTTTCCGTATTTTAAGCCTTTATCTTTTATCAGATAAAAGTAAAAACATTTAAAAAACATATATAATAATATTTTAGTTATTTCTATCCATTCCCGTCAACACAACGGCTATGTGTTAACTACCATTTAAAATAATATTATTTTGTTACTAGTGTGCAACCAAAGATTTCAATGAAACTCTTTGTTGCGTATCTGGTACACAATAAAACATAGAAACCATTTTAAAGTAAAATTAATATTTAATTCATATATATTAATAAATATGAAAATGTTTTATTCATTATTTACCTGGGATGTTACATCAAGTCATTGGAGACTCAATTTTTACCTAGGTTTCTCTTTACAATTGTTCACCATGATGATTTGTGTGTCTATTTACTTATATAGTTTTAGTTCATACAAGTTGTACCGATATAGATGATTTTTAAGGTTTCTATTTATATTTAGTGCACATTGATTATTTTAATGATGTGTGCACCATTAGATGGGGTAGCCTACATAAAGATATGTTTTCAGGTTTACCTCATATGAATTAGTAAAATATGGTATCATGAATATGGATGATCGCATAATTAATTTTAACTCAATAAAACTAATCATAATGACCACATAATAGGGTAATAGGGTGTTAGATAGTAGAATTAGTAGGATTTCACCTAGGAGTTCTAGAATATGTCTCTGTAAAATAATAATATTATTCTCATTTTAATTTAATAATTCTCTGATATTCATTAAATCGTTTTTATAAAAAAAGGAAAATAGTTCAAATTTCCCAATAATTCCAAACAAATGAAGGTGTAGATACAGTCTTGGAACATGGGTCATTTAGTTTATGGTAAAGAATCCAATACAATTCTCATATTTTGTTACAACAGTTACTACCATTGACATTGCATACATTATTACCTGAAAAAGTTACTGCTGTTGTACTCTATTTCTGCACTTGTTTCAGGCAATTACGTGAGAATGATCTACATCCATTTCAGCTTGAAAACCTCCAGGAGGGGTTTGTATTGACCCTTTGTGCAAAGGAGATGATCTTTCCTCCATCGTTTTTACTGTCATCATGCATTTAACTGTGCATTTGGTTGAGGAAGCTAAATTAAAAGGTCTCGTTCATTATCGATGGATATATCCAATTGAGAGGTATTTTATTAAATTTTTTTATTTTAAGAAAAAAAATTGTCATTTAAATTAATCCATAATATTATGATTTTATTTCACAGATATCTTGGGCATTTGAAATCATACGTGAGACATAAAGCTCAACCAGAAGGCTCTATTGGTGAAGGCTATTTGGATGAGGAGTATCTTACCTTTTGTTCCAGATATTTGGGAGGACCTAAAATGTGATAGTGACAGAATTGGAATTATTATAGGCACATAGATATGTGCGGCTGAATAGTGAAATCGCAGATCCATTTATTGAAGAGTTGAGTATACAAACAAATAGATGAATGAGAGGCCGAAAACAAAATTTGAAAGATATAACGAAAGTTGTGAATAAAGAGTTTATGGAATGGTTTGCACGATGTGTATGTTCATAAATACTTCAATAAATATTAATATAAGTTTGACACAGAAATTTTGTACATCTATTAAATTATATTTCTTTTTTTAGATCATGAATTTTGATACTCGAGCAAAATTGTTAGAAGATTTGAAGTTTTTTTGCTAGAGGTCATATCAAACAAGTTAGAAAGTTCGACGCTTATAGTGTGAATGGCTTTAGATTTCGTACAGTCAATCAATTAGTGTGTTTGAAAACACATAATTGTGGTATATTACCATTTTCTGAAGTGGGATTCTATGGAAAGCTACATGATATTATTGAATTAAACTACCATGGAAATTTTTCTATTGTTTTATTGAAATGAAAATGGGTCAATATTATCAGAGGTGTTAAAAGATATTCCTTGCAATTTACTTATGTGAACTTCTCTCGCTTGATGGATGTTGGGGATCATGAACTACATGATCTATATATCTTAGCATCGCAAGAAAAAATGGTATATTATGTGAATGATGTTGTGGATAAAGGGTGGAGTGTGGTTTTTCAAGTAATACAATGATAATTGTATGATATTGCTAATGAACTGGAATATTTGACCTTTGAAATTGAATTTCATCAACAATAGGAAGCAGAATTATTTGTCCATGATGATATTGAAAATATTAGTCTAGCAAGGATGAATGAAGTGGATGAAGCAATGGAGTAGGAAACCAACATGATTGAAGGGGGAAATGATTGTATGTAAAATTATTTATTCATTTAGAAACTACTTGTTTAATTTCTGTAGCCATTCATTATCATTGTTATATATATTTTTTCTGTTAGTACTAGACATCTATTTTCATTTTTAATTTTTATTTTTGCATAATTTTTTTGAAATATATATTCTGAATAAATTTTATTTGATTAAATGATAGGAATGCCAAGAAAATAGTTGTACACTATTTCATCTAGTTCTGCAACAGATGATGATCCATCTGACTCCCTCCCCACAGCATCTGAGGCACCAGCTGCCTACACCCCTACACCATCTCCCCCTAAACCATCTCTCACACCATCGGTGGGTGTCTCATTAATGGCTGAGTCATTGAATATCCCTTCATAAGCCTCAGTAGTGGGGTGGTGACACGCCCCTTCCAGTTCATCACAGACATAATAGAGTGTCACAGTCATAGGTACAAATTTTAATTAAATAAATTTATTGCATTTTGTTTATACAAATTTTTTTCTCATTTAATATGAAGAAATTACAACAATGAAGAAAAACTAAAAATTTCAGATGTTTGGAATATGAATGGAGAGAAGATAGTTGTGCCATTTGATTCTGATGGGGTCCCTACAGATGATGTCGCCAGGTTACTTGGCCATATTCTAGTCCAGCTGGCAGTGGAACCCATTTCCCTTCCTATTTCTTATGATGATTGGAGACATATGCCTCCAAGCTAGAAAAAATAATTTTTTTATTCCCAAATAAAGGTAATTTTATTACATTATGGTTTAATTTAATTTCATGTTACTAATATGTTCAAAATGAATTTCTGTATACATATGTTCTTCCACGTTACAGTTGCTGATGTGATAGCATGGAATTGGACGTTGAAAAATCTTCGTAAGAAATTGAAATATTTCAAATGGAGATTGTGGTGTGATTTCAACGATACTTCATTGACCGTGCAACAAATGTATGAGAAGCTACCCATGGGGGGTACCGAATGAACAGTGGAATGTTTTTGTTGACAGATATCGTGATGAGAAGCGGATGGTATTGAAATATATTTTATTATATTATCCTCATTTTACATTTATACATGTATATGAAGAAAATATTACATTGAATACATTAATGTTAAATTTCATTTTATTTATTGCAGGATCTCTCAAGACAGAATGAATCAAACTGGGCTAAGCAAGTCATCCCTCACACCGGGAGCTCAAAAAGATTTTCTAGAAGCCAAATGAAAATGTTAATATTTTAATAATTTTAAATATTTATAAGACAATATTATCTATTTAATATATTTAATTGTTGATTTATCTTTTCTTAATGAAGTCACATAGTTTAGGGCACGATGAATCTCAAACTGAACTGTTGTTGGATGTTTACAAAAAATAATATGGATGTTTCGATAATGAGACTGCCAAAGAAGTTGGGGTATGAAGTCAATTTTTTATTATAATAACTTATTATAAGTTTTGGCTATGTTTATAGAATCCAACCTTTTTATCACATATACATTCATTACATTTTACAAAACCGAGGATCTTTAAGTTTTAGTGTCTTGGAAAGCAGGAACTTAAAACATGAAAACATAAAACATTCTTCTTAAACACTTGAAAGGCTTTTATTCATGTTAATCCTAGGTTCATTACTGCATCTCACAAAATGGGGAAATACATCAAAAGAAAGGGTGAGAAGAAGGCCCAGTAAGGGAAACAAGAGGAACATTTTACATGTGAACTTGAGATACTTCAATAAGGTCATGAAAAGAACTTTAAGGCATGAGAAAGAAATCATGAGATATATCATAATAAAAATAACATTTTTCATAACATGAATATGTGGATACAAAACTTAATATTGACAATAATTTTGTTTCACCAAGGTCCATCCCCAAGGTGTCATTAAAAATTACCAAGGTTATTCACCAAGGTATCAGTCTAAAAGGTCATCTCTAGAGATTAAGTCTTTACCCAATGCATTGGAACGCAATCTGGGTGCACCCTTGACATGTCATTATTATCATGTGAGACACATATATCATCATAAATCATTTCATAAACAAACCATATAGAATAAAAGAAATGGGTTTCATTTCATAATCATAACGTTTTAAACATTTCTTTAAAGACATGTTCTTTATGTCACTTTAAAACCCACAGGAAAGGAAGGTGGGTCTCATATATGTAAATCCCAGAATTTAAAATACAACCTTTTATTATATATGTTAATACCAATATATAAGAGAGATTTTTTAGTATCCACTTAATAAAATATATGAACTTTATAAAAAGAGAGAGACATTTTGAGACGGAAATTCTGCATCATAACAACTTTGTTTCATGGTTTTAGAAAACATTGAAAAGAGAGGGGACATGGGTCAAACATTCATAAATGACCCATAAAATAGTTGGGGGATAGAATATAAAGAATTTTAGAACATGGTAATGAAATTTTAAAGATATACCATATGAAATGAAGAACATGAATGAAAGACAAAAATAAGATTTCTCTTATGAAAATTCGGCAGCCTAACGGCGTCACTTAAACATCAACAAAAATGAATTGATGAGATCAAATAGGGTATCTCATCATATGAAAATAAAATATAAGAATGATATTTATAGATATAATACCCCAAAATAATAAAAAGTAACTTTAAATACTTTACATGAAAGTAGAACTTTGAAAAATGAGAAAGGTGAAAGAATCCCTTAAAAATTCAGTAGCCTAACGGCGCCACTTAAATTTCAACAAAAATGAATTGACAAGATCAAATAGGGTCTCTAATAATATGAACATAAAAGATAAGTATTATAGATTTATTGATCATACGCCAACATAATAAAAAGGAACATGAAAGACTTGACAGGAAAATAGATCATGAAAACGAGAAGGGTGAAAGAATCCCTTAAAAATTCGGCACCCTAACGACGCCACTTTGACATTATTAAAATGAAATGATGAGAGAAATAGAGGGTATATCATCATATGAACATGAAAAGGGAATTAATAGGAATATAAAATAACATCCTTCAACATAAGAGCATGTATCATAAAAGAAATGACATAAAAGAGATTACTTGAAAAGAAAGAGAGAGGTCGGATCCCTTACCTTAAAACGTAACTCTTAAAACTCAATGTTTGGGACCTTAAGGGCTTGGGGGCACCTTGGGAGGGCTACATGGGAGGTAATGAGACCATAACATAGTTTGGGGAGAGTGGGGAGTCGAATGGATGAGATGATTTCTTGGTATTTATAGGGAAAGTGAGGGGACAAGGCATTAATGGCCAAGGGACACCTCATTGGTGGTTTTGGGAAAACCATGGGTTTGCCCATGGTATTTGCCCATGGTATTGGCCACTTGGGAAAACTCATACAATAATTCATCCCCTTTAGTCTTCCATGCCTTAAAATATCTCATGGCATCATCATGACACAATTATGATGTCATTAAACATACTGAAACCCTAAAACTGTATTTTTACTATTCACTGAAAATTCATCTTTATCAGAAAAATCCCAAAATTTCACATTAACTAAATATCAATGATCTGATTTAAAAAATTAACTCCATTTTATAAAAATAATTTTCAAAATATTTTTAATTTAATTTTAAAATAAATACACTATTCACCGAAAATTCATTTTTTTCAGAAAAAACCCCAAAAATTACCTTAACATAATATCGATGCTCTGAGTTCAAAAATGAAATCCATTTTATAAAAATAATTTTCTAAATAATTTTATTTTTATTTTTAATTTAAAAAAATATTCACCTGAAAAAACTAATACTTGAATAATAATTTATGAAATCGTTATTTAACTATTTTATTACATCTCATTACTTAATCAAGGTGTCTAGATTATATTAATATTTTCTTTAAGTGAGATTACTAATCTATTTGGTCACATTACTAATCCTAAGCATAAGATCACTATTCATAATTTACTATTCATCATAAATAAAGTTGATCTTATTAGACTCTAAATTTTGTACTGGACATAATTGTAGAATACCATTTTTTGAATATCATTACACGTTTTTAATTATTTAAGGTTTAGATAAACATTTTTAAAATAACATTTTTCTAAAATTCATCAAAAATATGCATACTCTTTTTATCCAGTCATTTGAAAATTCATAAACTTCATCATAAGAAGAAATCCCAATTTTTAATTTAAAACAATGGATTACACAAGGCAGTTACAGTCTCCTTAAATAGCCCCTTATCACACCAGCATAGGACCTAAGTGTAAGGTGTGCTAAGGTGACAGAATCCGAGGGAGGCTCGTCCAACATCGCACGAGTAGTAATTTCTATCAGTTTGAACTTCTCACAAAGGCGATTCCGTTCTAGATTCACACGATGAAGTTCGTCTTGGGTTTGGTCCAGAGAAAAGCCCAGTGGTGCCACCTCCTTCCCAATTTTTGTTAGATGGGCTTCGATCGGTCCAAGACTACTGGGTGAGGCCATCGAATCTTCTTTCTATATTAATTAATGAAGATTACTTGTATTTAGAGACAATAATCAAAACGTTTAGTATACAGCCGTCATATTGGCCAATGGTCATATAACAGTCAAAACCCAATGGTCTCATTTTAATTATACTCATGTTATCAAATGAAAATTTTTTGTTGAGTATAAAAATAAAATAAAATAACACACAAAATTAGGAAACAAGATTTATTCAAAATTTCAGGTCATTACAATCTTCCCCCTTAAGAAATTGTGTCCTCACAATTTTTAAAAATTGGTTTTGAAATTTCATTGAAAGTCCCACATTGGAAAAGGAGTCAGTAAAACTATTTATTTAAAAGAAAGAAAGAGAAGTACAAAGGTCACCCGAGTTAACCCACATTAGGATTCCATGTAGGAAAACATGGACATAGAGGAGAGAACAAAGGGTCATGTTGTGAGGGAGAGTGATAGAAAACATGATTAGGAGAAAGTTAACCATAAGGAAATCCCAAACTTATGATTTGTCTAAAAGGTAGTTGATTACCAAGTAGGAAACGTAAACAAACAACATTTTTGTTTTACGTTCCTTTTCAAAATTTTGTGGAATTCATTTACTACATAGAACATAAAATAAGAAAATATACCTACCTTTAAGTAGAGTTTCATCCTTTAATAAATCTATACCAAAAATAATATTTCCTCCAAATGATGAGAATTCAAAAACACTTGGTCTCATAAAAAACACAAGAATCCTCTTCAAGATAATCACATAAACCATAAAAGATTAACTATCTATTTCTTCTATCTTTAAACATTATCCCAAAAATAGAAAGGTTAAGGTAAAACAACTCTTCAAAAAGAAATAATCCCATAGGAATGGAAACTACTTTTAAATCTTCAAAGATCCATGGTACTACCGAAAGTTCATCATAGACCATTCCATAAATAACGGTCCCTAAAATTCCTCAAAATAAACCAAACTAAGATTGAAACCCAAATACAAGAAGGATTTGATAACATAGTCTTCCAAAATAAACTTCATTTTTCATCTCCAAAAAACATCAACCAATCCTATCATCATATAACAAAATTAGCTAACCTAAACATATTATACCCAAGATAGGTTAATAATTCCCATAAGTAACCTAAATTACTATAAGTCCACCTTAAATTCATCGATTCTTCAAAATATAAGGCAAACTTGCTCCTCAATTAAAATACCATATTAATATATTTACCTTGATCATATAGGGTCCCCCAAATAGTGAACGTATTTAAAAATAATAATCATATTTTAATCCCCTAATCATCTCTGTCATATTAATACGGAAATCATCGCATTTCCTATCACATTGGTTGTTGGGACATGTTCTTCCATTTCCCACAATTAACTAAGAAGAGAAAGTATAATTAGGGGCTTAAATACATAGCCAATAATCATGAAAGGGAACTTAAATCATATAAGGATAACTTGTAGAAGAAAAGTATACCCTAACTTGTGATCCCCTAGGTTCCCATCTAGGTTATCCATGATCATATATTCTTATGTTAATATTTATTTTATTTTATCTTTGTTCCTTTAACAATGGTTCATACTAAGCTTATGAATTTACCAAAGCATATCCCCCGGGAGTGTCATAACCATGAGTGCAGTAAGGCCCGTTGTTGTGTACCAGTTCCCATTTGAGTCTAGATCAAAGCGGTGTTTTCGGGTTTTACCCCTATGTACATCTGTGCCAGAGCCACCTCTACCGTCTCATATCCAGACAGAGATGTATTTGCTTGGAAACACCGTACTCAATACTCACCAAAATACGAGGAAGATTCCCTATATATAAACATTTATATAGGATTCTCCCTAAAGTTTTCATATCCTAATTTTCACAAATAACTAAACCATCCATTGATACCAACTATATCATCCCGCATTTTTATCACATAAACCTTCATTACATTTTACAAAACCGAGGATCTTTAAGGTTTAGTGTCTTGGAAACCAGGAACTTAAAACATGAAAACATAAAACATTCTTCTTAAACCCTTGAAAGGCTTCTCCTCATGTTCATCCTAGGTTAATTACTGTATCTCATAACCTGGGGACATACATCAAATGAAAGGGTGAGCAGAAGGCCTAGTAAGGGAAACAAGAGAAACAATTTACATGTGAACTTGGGATACTTCAATAAGGTCATGAAAAGAACTTTAAGGCATGAGAAAGAAATCATGAGATATATCATAATAAAAATAACATTATTCATAACTTGAAGATGTGGATACAACACTTAATATTGACAATAATTTCGTTTCACCAAGGTCCATCCCTAAGGTGTCATTAAAAATTACAAAAGTTATCCACCAAGGTATCAATCTAAAAGGTCATCTTTAGAGATTAAGTCTTTACCCAATGCATTGGAGCGCTATCTGGGCACACCCTTGACATGTCTTTATTATCATGTGAGCCACATATATCATCATAAATAATTTCATAAACAACCCATATATCATTAAAGATATGGGTTTCATTTCATAATCATAACTTTTTAAAAACTGCTTTAAAGACATGATCTTTATGTCACTTTAAAACCCACAGAAAAAGAAGGTGGGTCTCATTTATGTAAATACCAGAATTTAAAATATAAAATTTTGGTATATATGTGAATACCCATATATAAGAGATATCTTTGAGTATCCACTTAATAAAATATAATAACTTTAGAAAAAGAGAGAGACATTTTGAGACGGAAATTCGGCAGCATAACAACTATGTTTCAAGGTTTTAGAAAACAATGAAAAGAGAGGGGACATGGGTAAAACATTCATAAATGACCCATAAAACAGTAGGGGGACAGAATATAAAGGATTTAAGAACATGGTAATGAAATTTGAAAGATATACCATATGAAATGAAGAACATGAAAGGAAGACACAAATAAGATTTCTCTTATGAAAATTCAGCAGCCTAACGACGTCACTTAAACTTCAACAAAAATGAATTGATGAGATCAAATAGGTTCTCTCATCATATGAAAATAGAAGATCAGTATGATAGATATAGATATAATACCCCAACTTAATAAAAAGGAACTTGAAAGACTTGACATGAAAGTAGAACATTGAAAAATGAGAATGGTGAAAGAATCCATTAAAAATTCTGCAGCCTAACGGCACTACTTAAACTTCAACAAAAATGAATTGACGAGATCAAATAGGGTCTCTCATAATATGAACATAAAATATAAGTATGATAGAATTAGATATCATACCCCAACATAATAAAAAATAACATGAAATACTTGACCTGAAAAGAGATCTTGAAAACGAAAAGGGTGAAAGAATCCCTTAAAAATTCGACAGCCTAACGACGCCACATTAACATTCTTAAAATGAAATAATGAGAGAAAGAGGGGATCTCTCATCACATGAACATGAAAATGAAAGTAATAGGAATATAAAATAACATCTTTAAACATAAGAGAATGTAGAATAAATTAAATGACATAAAAGAGATTACATGAAAAGAAAGATAGTGGTCAGATCCCTTACCTTAAAACGCAACTCTTAAAACTCAACGGTTGGGACCTTGAGGGCTTGGGGGCACCTTTGGAGGGCTCCATGGTAGGTAATGATATCAGAACTTCGTTGGGGGAGAGTGGGGAGTCGAATGGATGAGAGGATTGCTTGGTATTTATAGGGAAAGTGATGGGACAAGGCATTAATGGCCAAGGGACACCTCATTGGTGGTTTTGAAAAAACCATGGGCTTGCCCATGGTATTTGCCCATGGTATTGGCCACTTGGGACACCTCATATAATAAGTCATCCCCTTTAGTCGACCATCCCTTAAAATATCTCATGGCATCATCATGACACAGTTATGATGTCATTAAACATACTGAAACCCTAAAACTGTATTTTTACTATTCACTGAAAATTCAACTTTATCAGAAAAATCCCAAAATTTCACATTAACCAAATATCAATGCTCTGATTTCAAAAATGAACTCCATTTTATAAAAATAATTTTTTAAATATTTTTAATTTAATTTTTAAATAAATACACTATTCACCGAAAATTCATTTTTTCAGAAAAAACCCCAAAATTACCTTAACATAATATCGATGCTCTGAGTTCAAAAATGAAATCCATTTTTTAAAAATAATTTTCTAATTATTTTTAATTTAATTTTTAATTAGAAAACACTATTCACCTGAAAAAACTAATACTTGAATAATAGTTTATGAAACCGTTATTTAACCATTTTATTGAATCACATTACTTAATTAAGGTGCCAAGATTATATTAATACTTTATTTAAGTGAGATTACTAATCCATTTGGTCACAATACTAATCATAAGCATAAAATCACTATTCATAATTTATTATTCACCAAAAATCAAGTTGATCTTATTAGACTCTAAATTTCATACATGACATAATTGTAGAAGACCATTTTTTGAATATCATTACACATTTGTAATTATTTAAGGTTTACATTAACATTTTTAAAATATCCTTTTTCTAAAATTCATCAAAAATATGCATACTTTATTTATCTGGTCATTTTAAAATTCATAAACTTCATCATAAGAAGAAATCCCAATTTATTAATTAAAACAAAGGATTACACAAGGAAGTTATGGTCTCCTTACATAGCCCCTTATCACACCAGCATTGGACGTAATGGTAAGGTGTGCTAAGGTGAGAGAATCCGAGGGATGCTTGGACAACATCGAAGGAGTATTAATTTCTATCAGTTTGAACTTCTCACAGAGTTGATTCCATTCTAGATTCACACGATGATGTTCGGCTTGGGTTTGGTCTAGAGCAATGCTCAGTGGTGCCACCTCCTTCCCAAGTTCTGTTAGATGGGCTTCGATCGGTCCAAGACTACTGGGTGAGGCCATCGAATCTTCTTTCTATATTAATTAACCATGATTACTTGTATTTAGAGACAATAATTGAAACGTTTAGTTTACAACAGTCATATTGACCAATGGTCATATAACAGTCAAAACCCAATGGTCTCATTTTAATTGTACTCATGTTATCAAATGAAACATTTTTGTTGAGTATAAAAATGAAATAAAATAACACACAAAATTATGAAACAAGATTTATTCAAAATTTAGTGTCGTTACAATGTTAATATATATTGATATTTTATTTGTAGGTAATCATTAAAGAACTATAGGATGCCAATCCTGGGAAGTCCTACTCAGTCTCTAAGGATTACCTAGTTGCTAAAGTCCTTGGGAAGGAGCATCATGGTAGAGTGCACGGGATGGGTTTCAAACCTGTACCATCTGAGGTCTTGGGCATGCAACCAGGGATTCCAGTTGCATCTACTCTTGGTTAGAGTTAGTCTATACCCGAAGATGCTCAGAGGGAGATTCCTTCTCTACGAAGCACAATTCAAGATCAAGGGGCTCAGATAGCTTCTTTGCAGCAAGTGCTGACTACTATATATCAGTAGATGATAAGATATGCCCCCAGTGGTAGTGCATCGACCGGTGGTCAGCAGGTAAATCAAAAAAATCAAAATCATTTAGTTTTCAAACATTCATTGGGTTTATGTTTTAATATAAATATGAAACAATATTAAATTTTCAATACAATGTTCTTATAGGTGACAACAGAAAGTGGAGATGGAGGTAGATAGTGTGACAATGAATCATCAGACCATGAGGAGAGTTGTATTGTTGATGTGTTGAACAAATATGGGAAAAATTGGTTTGTATATGTACCATGTGTGGCACATAGTTTCCGCTAAACATTTTCATGCCCTAACATTTTACTGATTTCTCATGTTTCCTTTTATGCATTTTATTGATTTCTAATGATTCCTTTTATGTCATGATTTCTCGATTGTGGTATACATAAATCCAGTTAGGCTTCTGTTTGAATTGGTCGTCGAGATTTTGGATGACTAGTAGTTAAACCCATTGTTAATGTGTTGAATAAATTCTTGATTATTAATATTAAAATATGTAATTATTCAATATCATCATCCAAGAAGGTAAACCCTTCTGGCGTTGGTATCCTATGACACTGTGAATCACAAAAACATGTGTATTGATAACTTTTTATTAGGAAATATTTTCTATGAAACCAATAGAAAATGATTTTCATTTTCTATAACACAAACATAACCATGTTTTCTATTTGCGCCTAATATGACTCATGTTATATAAATCCAGATTTCCTAAATTTATTCATGAATATATAAAAACATACATGTCGTTCCATGAATAAAACCTTACAAAACAATAATATATCATAGCTAGCATATCACCCAAGGTGAAATAACATCCAACTATAACATCAAACAACAAGAACAACAATCCAACACTGAGAACCTGGGTTTCCCCCAAATATGGGTTAGATAATCCCACAAAAAACACATTACCAAAGACTGAAACACCTTAATATTATATAAAACATTCAAAAAAATTATTCAATAGAAAAAATATAGCTTTGATACAACATTGTGACACCATTACCTAGGTTCCACTAAACTAGTTCCCCAAACCAATGTGCCACATAACCATAGAAATGCCTCCTCATATACAAGAGTCTTCCTACTAGTATTGAGGGTCCAATGAGGTATGGGGGGATAATATACCATCTTTACCAGTGTAAAACAATAGTATAAATCAATTTAAATGATAACAAAGTATGTTATAAGAATAATCACGCATGATGTATTCAATTCCAAAAAAATTGGGTAAATACCCGCAACCAAAATAGTAAACATGTGAGTTCATAAAGGTGTCATGTGTTAAGGAAAAAAAATAAAAAACCCCATAAAAATCCTAAAATGTGTCTCAATGTCCATCGAGTTCCCTCATACATAATCCATTCCATATCCCAAACCAACCATCTATCAAAAGGATTTTTCCTTTATACTTCCCTACAACCATGAGATCTACTCAAGTATCAATGGCATCCTAAGAAAGGTGTGAGTATAGGTTAATAGGACACCACCAATAGTGCCTAAAAAATAATTATTATTATAATAATACTACTATATACATAAATACAATGAAATAATGAATAAGGAAGAAAAGGTAAACAAGTTCCATAATAAAAAATCAAGCATTTGACCCTGTATATCCTTTGGTTTTATGAGGACATCAAATCACATCAAACCTTCTTCAGCCATGTCAACATTATATTCCATTAATATAAATGGGTTTTACATTTTCATTAACAACAATGGTAATTCAATAATCATTTCAAATTCATATATTGTGGTACACTATTCAGTTCACTCATATTATACACAAAGGCTTTAGTGCCTGGAAAGCCATGTCAACACACTATCCAAGCCTAGGAAACTCCATATACATCATATCAATTCCATTATGTCAAATCTCATGTCTAGCCATCCCACATCAATGATAAGGAATTCAATTTAAAACAATTCTTACCCATGGGTGGGATCTACTATGTCCCTCATCATTTACTAATCCATCAATACACATTCCACAAGGTCAAACACACTTGAAATTTTAAAAAAATCACAATATCAAGGGTGAACCTATTTCATTTCACCAATATTCACATAATTTATCACTTTCACTACACTTAACGTAATTCAATAACTATTCTATTTTACTATTCATTAATAACATAAACCAATGTACGTATTTTCAATTATATCTAATAACATGGATATTCCCACATTTTCTATTCATTATTTATCCTCTTAGTTGCCTCACAACCCATTTAACCATAAATGTTTTGATAAACAACCACTTATTCAATTTTGACATCCTTGAATGGTCCAACACATCATTGAGTTAATGTTATTTTATGAGATTGTGTCTGGTTTGTCTGGTATGATTTGTTTTTCAGGGCAGTGGTGCAGTGTAAGCAGCAATTTTTTTTTCTGGTCATCTTTTCACGGCGGTTTTAACCGTCGTGAATAGTATACAGGTAAAAATGTAGCAGCAGTTAAAACTACCTCTAAACGTAAAAATACTTACGTTTAGCGGTGGTTTTAACCACCGCTACAGAGTCGCATCTGCCACCAGCATTCCATGGTGGTTATCGGGACTTCAGCGGCAGTTTTACGGCCACTGGATTTCATTTTATTAGCGTCAGTTATAACCATCGCTAATAAAATAATATCCCAAGTTCATAAAAACAGCCACTAAAGTGGCTAGTACCTTCGCAAAATGAGGCAGCTACGATGCTTCTGTTAAACCACTGCAAAATGGAGAGAACCACCGCTAATAGTTTTCCGATTCCAAATTTAGCGGTGGTTACTATAAACCACCACTAAAACTTGTAGCAGTGGTTTAAACTACAACTAAACGCAAAAACAAAACTGCCTCTACATGGTAGTTTTCTTGTAGTGTCAATGTTTTCAAACTGGTGCCAGCAGTGTGATCATACTCTTGGAGGCGAGAGCTTGGACTGGGATCTTCTTGTAGCGGCATTGAGGCCTTACGACGTCATCTTGGGTATGGAATGGTTATCCACAGTTTATGGTCAGACTGACTGTATCAGGGGAAAAGTGTGGTGTATCCACACAGATGGGACCAGGCTCTCCTTCACCGGAGATAAGGAAGCCATTGCAGCTCAGGATGGACTTACGCAGAGGAGGGGGCAGCCGATCAAAATTAGATTGATAGTATCATCCTCGGAGAGGTTGATGTCCAGAGTCTGATTTTTCCTATTGTGGTGGATCTTTACATGGATATTTTTTCGTAAAAATGTTCCTGGACAACCTCCTCACAGAGAGGTAGATTTCTACATTGACCTGTACCCCAGGGGGAGCACCAATATCTACTCTAGAAAATCGGATGGCTCTTGATGTGCTTCGTGAGCTGTGGGTACAGATGGAGGACTTGTAGGGGAATGGATTTATCCGACCCAGGGTTTCACCATGGGCATCACTGATTTTGTTCGGCAAGAAGGCGGATGGGAGCTTACGACTGTGTGTCGACTATCGTCGCCTAAATCAGGTGACCATGAAGAACAAGTACCCACTCCCAGGGATTGACGACCTCTTTGATTAGCTGAAGGGAGCACGATGGTTCTCAAAGATAGAACTCAAGTAAGGCTATCACCAGCTCAGAGTTCAAGACGAGGATGTGCAGAAGATGGCATTCAGGTGTCGGTATGGGCACTAAGAGTTCTTGGTTATGACTTTTGGTGTAACCAACGCACCAGCAGTGTTCATGAGTCTCATGAACAGGATCTTCCAGCCTTACCTCAATTGTTTTGTCGTATTATTCATCAACGACATACTGATTTACTCAACTACTGAGGAGGAGCACGCCAACCATTTGCAGGTAGTACTGGATACACTCTGAGAGAACCAACATTATGGTAAGCTCTCAAAGAGCCAGTTTTGGATTTGAGAGTTTCACTTTCTAGGACACATTATCTCGGTGGCTAGAGTTGCAGTGGATCCAGTGAAGATTGATGTAGTACTTTCTTGGGAGCCACCCAGTAGTGTGACGAAGGATCAAAGTTTTCTGGGACTGGCTGGGTACTATTGGAGATTTGTGCTAGACTTCTCCAGAGTTGCAGTACTGCATTCAGCATTGATGAAGTAGGGGAAACCCTTCATGTGTTCAAATAGATTCCAGCAGAGCTTTCAGGAGATGAGGAAGAGGTTGACCAGTGCACCGATCTTGAGGCTGACGAAGGAGGACATAGGGTACATAGTTTACTGTGATGCATCAAGGACCGGACTCGGGTGTGTCCGGATGCAGGAGCAAGAAATGATTGCATATGGTTCACCGCAATTGAGAAAACACAAACAGAACTACTCAACCCATGACCTAGAGTTAGTAGCAGTGGTCTTTGATTTGAAGATGTGGCAGCACTATCTAATGGGCGAGAATTTTACAGTCTATTCTGACCACCAGAGTCTCAGGTTCATCTTCTCGCAGAAGGACCTGAACCTGAGATAGCATCAATGGCTCGAGTTCCTCCATGACTACGACTTAGAGAAAGTATATACTCCTAGGAGGGGGAACGTTGTTGCAGATGCTCTCAGTAGCAGATCGGGGATTCAGTTGTTAGGAGAGGCGACGAAGCAGCTGGCCGCGTTGCAGAACCCTTTGTGGATAGAGATGGAGCTTCCTTTCTACAATCCCTCACAGTCACTCCTCCACTTCTTGAGCAAGTCAGGGAGGCACAACATGGGGACATTGAATATGAGATGCTACGTGCACAAATATCCTCTGGGCAGGCAACTGATGGATTGTATGAAGGTGGGGAGCACGACATCCTCTTTAGAGGACGTACCATGGTACTAGTTGCACTACGGGAGGAGGTGTTGAGGGAGTTCCACACTTCCCCTCTAGCGGTACATCCAGGATTGGAAAAAATGTATCCGAACATCAGACGACAACACTGGTGGCCGAGTATGAAGAAGTCAGTAGCAGATTTTGTCTCGCGATGCCTCACTTGTCTGTAAGTGAAGGTGGAGCACCAGGTACCAGAAGGCTTTGTACATCCCTTAGATGTCCCAGAGTGGAAGTGGGATGAGATGTACTTGGATTTTGTGATGGAACTTCCACGTACATCTAGAGGACACGACTCTATCTGGGTGACCGTTGACCAACTAACAAAGTCTGCCCACTTCATACTGATCAGAGAGCAGGGTTCGGTAGAGATCTTGGGATGCATCTAAATGAAGAAGATTGTTTGTTTAAATGAAGTACCTTATTCTATTCTCTCCGACCGTGACACACAGTTTACATCCTAGATTTGGAAGGGGTTGTAGGAGGCTTTGGTTCATAGCTTCGCTTGAGCACCGCATTCCATCCTCAGAAGGATCGCCCGACCGAGCACACCATCCACACACTCGTAGAAATGCTCCATGATTGTGTCTTTGACTTTGGATGCATCTAGGAGGATCACTTGCCTTTGGTGGAGTTTTCATACACCAACATCTACCACTCCACCATCGAGATGGAACCTTACGAGGTACTGTACGACCGACCTTGCAGATCACCTCTGTACTGGACTAACCCATGGGAGTCATCACTTGTAGGACCAGAGATGGTTCATGCTACGACAAAGAAGGTGCAGATCATCGAGGAGCAGATAAAGACTGCACAGAGCAAACAAAAGTCCTATGCAGATATGAGACAGAGACCACTGGAGTTCGAGGATGGCGACCATGTATTCTTACGGGTCTCACCTCGACGAGGTCTACAGAGATTTGGATGAGGTGGAAAGTTATCTCTGCGATTCATTGGAACATTCCAAGTCCTCAGTATAGTAGGTGAGGTGGCTTACCGCTTGGCCCTTCCACCTCAGTTGCATCGGGTGCACGACGTCTTCCACACATCTCAACTGAGGATATACGTGCCTGACCCGTCCCAGATCATCGACCATGGGGAGATGGACATCGATGACGAGGTAACATTCACATAGGTTCTTGTGGACATCGAGGATCAATAGGAGCGGGTCTTAAGAGGACGGTCGATTCTTCTGGTGCGCATTCACTGACAGCACGAGAACCTCCAGTAGAGCACATGGGAGCGGGAAGCTCAGATGCATGCTCAGTACCCCCATTTGTTCCCATAGTGTGTGTTGTAGCTTACTGGGATGTAAAGCCCTGTGGTGGGGATAATTTAAAGACCCATAAATCCCATGGAAATTTTATTTCATAAATACAAGAGAATTTTATGAGTATGCAGTTTCTAACAGCACCTGATTCTAAGGCCCGGTGTGCCCAGAATAATTTTCTGAAGTTTTGTTCGGGTACGTTCAGTAAACGTACGAGTGGGATTTTATATCTTTGGAACTGGTGCTCAGAATTGAAATCCGAGGACACTGATGAACTCGTAGCACCGGTATTCGCTTAAGGATACCATTACCACAGTTGCGTTTTATATAGGTTGGATGTTATTTTTAGGGGTTTTCTAATTGAAATAAATAAAAATATGATTCACATATCTTTATGTGGGGGTGGTTAAATCCACCAAAGGGAATTTGGATGTGGTGCCCCCCCCCCACATAACCTCCCATGGGAGGATATTGTGTGGTGGGGCCCACACGAACAAAAACCCCTAAACTTCCCCTAAAAACTATTGTAACCCCCCATTGATGTGGGTTAAACCCTCCACTTTCCACCTCCCTTTTTAATTTTGAAAACTCTCCACCTCCCACTTTCTATCATTAATTTTCCAACACCATTAATTAATTAATTGATCTCCACAATTAATTAATCAATTTTAGTGTTTGAATTTTGAAAACAGTATTCCAACTTTAAATAAGTTAAGCTATTCTTTTATTTGGGGTTGGCATAATCGTTGGAGAGCTTGGAAGTATTGGTGGAGCCTTGGAGAAATAGGGAGAGCTTTCTTCCAAAAATGAACGCCGTCTCCACCGATGAACAATGATGCATCTTCTTCGTTTCCAATCAGGGTAAGCAAGGAAAGACTCCACCCATGAAGAACATTGCCAACGACAATAACTCTCCATCCGAAGTTGACGGAATGACATCCGTCTTCTGCGTCACAGTCTTCTGTGACTTCAATAATGTTCTTGAATCGAGGTAGGGGGATTTGTTTAATTTTAAATGAATAAAATTATATCCTTGATTCTTCGATGATTACTTTGGTTTGATGGTGGAAAATTGATATCACCCAATGCGGAGGGCGCGGGCTTAACAATCACGGCCCGAAGACCCTCCATTGAATCTCGTTTGGTTGACATCGGAGGCGGAGCTGAAATGTCACGGTTCCACTACACCGCGTCAGAGAAGAACAGCGATGACGGAGCTGGCACAACGCCATCACACTTCGTAGAGAGTAGCAGGACCGTGGGGCTATCACTCCACAGTGGAGGTGTGGAGACGGCCAGCGAAACCAGCCACTGTGGAGCCGGTCCGTGGGACGACCGGCCGGCCAATCCGGTTGGCCCACTGGAAGACCGGGGCGCCCTTAGGGGCCACATAGAGGGAGACCGCGACCCGCAACCATGGGCCGCTTGGCTGGAGGAATCGGACGGACACCTGCCGGCCGGGCGGAAGGACCGCGGTTCCCATAGGTGCCCCGCAGAGAAGACTGTGGCCTGCTGTGCAGGCCGCTTTGATGGGCAAACCCACTAGCCGCCTGCCGCACGGGCTGGAAGACAACGACGCCGCTTAGCACCGCGTGGGGAGAACTACGGCCCACTTTGTGGGCTGCTCACGCCGGATAGAACAGGCCGGCTATAGCCATCCAGGCAGAGGTTGGGTGGCGCCGCTTGGCACCCCCGGGTGAATCGAACAAGCCCGCAGCGTGGGCCGGGTCCCTAGGTGGGCCGCACCCCACCGAGCCGGGCCGAACCACCCAACTAGGTTGGACCCGCCGGGCCGGGTCTGTGGGTGGACAGCGCTCCACCTGGCGGGGCCGACCACCAGCCAGGTTGGACCCGCCGAACCAGGTCGGACTGACCCGCCAGCCCATTGGGCTTGACGGGCCGGACCCGTCTTCAATTAAACGTGAATATCTCCTAGATAGCGCGTGTGATCAACATGTCGTCTATGTCACTGGGACCCTCCTAATGAGCCGGTACTTTTCCAATACTCTAAGTGAGTTTTGGAAAACTTTGGAAAATGTTTGGGTTTGGAACAAAGGTAAATCCAACCGGGTCCCTGGAATAGAAATGCTAATAACTCTCAGACTGGGTGTCTGATTGACGCGCCGTCTGTCACGTTGGGTTCCATGGGATGAGATGGAACTACATGATACATCAACTTAGGGATTCATGGTAGTTGATGTATCATCACTTGGCTCGAGGAGAGGACCCTCCTGGAATCGAGCGTGCTGTGTTCAGGAACCCTAGAGCTGACTGTGTCGACTACTGTACCAAAATCCTGCGTGGGTTCGATTGCGACGACTACTGTACCGGAATCCTACATGGGTTCGAAAACGATGATTAATGAACCAGAATCTTACATGGGTTCGACATTGATGATTACAAAACTGAAATCCTACGTTGGTTCGACATCGATGATTACTGAAGCGGAATCGTCCGTGGGTTCGACAGTGATGACTACTGTACCAGGACCCTCCGTTGGTCCGATAGTTCTAACTTCCAATCCTATATCCTATGTGGGTCTGACAGAGTAGGTAGTCCAATATCCTGTGTGGGTCCGACAACTTAGCTGGTCCTATATACTGTGTGGGTCCAACAACTTAGATAAATCAGTGACTACATCTGATCATCTCTATCGCTATACGAAAGATGTATACCTATGTGAGCTGAGTCTTGTCTTTCAATCATTGTCATCGATGTGATTAACATTACTTCCTGTGTGGACTGGGCTGTGATTGGGCTCGAGAGTTGGATTCGGGCTGTGAATGGTGACATAGGTATATGTATTGGCATATACCTATGTAGGGTTGGTCGATACTTTGTGATTGTATCTTTCTATTGTGGTTTATCCTTTGTGGATTCTGGGAGACCTTTATGGGTCTCGGGGTCCCCTACTGAGTATCGTTATACTCAACCCTACACGGGTTATGCTGGGACATCATTGTGTTGGTTGAAGATGACGAACAACACTGATTGAGGTGGAGGGTTGTAAAGATGGACGGTACCCAGAGGTGGACCACATGGCGTGACGTACTCGGAGAAAACGAATGTACCTAGGGTGCTGAGGAAGCCATCAGTGCCCACCCTTTAGGTGGGATTCCCGGAGGATGACTCAATATTTGCTGTTTATCTTTCTGCAGTTGTACTAGCTTTGCAGTTGTTGTACTTTACAGTTGGGCTTGTATTTCCAGTCCCTTTCCTTTCAGCACTTACTTTTGTATACAGTTTTACTTAGTGTTTAATTTCAGTAGTGTACTCTACTGCTTGTGTCTGGGTTTTTTGTGTGTTACTAGTTAAAAGGCAATGCCTTCCCTTTTTATAGGGATTACGCCTTTGGTGCTAGTCGCCAGCCCCTGGCATATGGATGGTGGGCTTGAGGTAGTCACGACACGGGCCCCGAGGACGGGTCGTGACATCTTTGGATTTGGTGGTTTGAGAGGGTATGGTGTCTGACATCAGATCGAGTATGTGCATTGACACAAGACACTTGGTTGCGAAATAGCCTTCAAAAGATGCAGAGATTCATCGCGATCAAATGCTGGGGAAGAGCTGTCCCATGTTGTCATTCTGGTTTTACTATTTCTAGCCTTTGAGTTTTATTTTTCCTATACCCATGATGTCTTCTTGGGATTCACCCCCTTCATCTCTTAGAAGGGGGCTTTATCTTATGATAAAAAATTTGAAGGCCTTCAGTCCGTTAGATGGATGGTTGTAATCTTTTAGATTTTTCTACAATATCAATGTTTTCACTTCACAACTATGTTCTCATATGTGTAATCCCAGTGATGAGTTACTTTTTAAAGCCGTTTTGTTTCTAAAATTCCTTTTTAAAATTATGTTTTAGTATTCCTTTTTACAATATGGGTTTCAAGGAAAGAAACTTTCAAGTAGTAATCCTTTTATAACCCCGATGAATTTAGAGGTTGAAATTCATTTTAAGGGGAGTGGAATGTAAAAACCCAAGTTTATATGGAATTTTTTTTATTAAATTATAATTTTCATTTATATATTTCAATCTACTAATTCAACCATTCCTTTCATAATAAACTGACTTGTCGTATGTTACACTCATTACTGAGTTGGCGTACGATACACGCAACACTAAGTATAGATGTTGTTCAATTTATAAAAGAACTATTTTAGGATTATGTTATATGAAATACCAAAGGATGTTTTCAATACATGCAACACTAACTTGTATTACGTTACACTCAAGAGCAACCTTCCTTGATAGCTTGTATTGTATGCAGTACCGAGTTTCACTAAAAAAAATACATTGTGAAAATATTATTATTTAGTGGGATATAAATTATCTTTTATGAATATTATTAACCACATTTTGAGTTTTATATAACATGAAAATTAATGTTATGTATTTTTATACAATATATAATAACAAATTCAATTATTTGACCAAATGAATTTTTTTTTTCAAAAACAAAATACAATTATACTACCTTTTGATAGAGTACCCTTTTAAAAAACAATTTTTGATAATTTTATAAGTTCTATAAGAAATAATAATGTTCTTTTTTGAAAGTTTCACATAAAAATTTACATTTTTTATAATTCTTGGTATTTTTCTAGTGAAATTCACTTTTTAATAAAAAACCACAATTTAATTCAAAAATGCCTTTTTGTCTAATTTATTTATATATATAGATTTTTTTAATTACTTTTATAGTATAATTAGATTATGTTTTAATAATTTATTCTAAAGTTGTTAATGGGACATAATTTTACATTTATATAGGATATAGACACAAGACAACCTTTTGATAAGTTTTTATTTCTTAAATACACGATTGTTGGTTTTGACAATGGGAATTAATTTAAAATTAATTTGTGTCAATTAAGTGTTTTGAATTATGAAAAATGGATTATATATTTAGAATTAGTAGGTGTAAATTATGTTAATAGTTTAGTTTAAATTTTTAAATTTTATGAATAGTAACTACTGTTATTTTTATTACCACAGTTAAAGGTAAATCAGGTAAATTAGGGTAACTAATAATATGATAAAGATAAAAAAATTATCCTAACACCTAAAAATCCAATTGAATGATTTAATGTCAAGAAATATCTCATAGGGGTCGTAATATATACAATTAATGGGATATTATACATAAAACAGATGTAATTATAATTAAAACAAAATAATGTGACAAAATGTCACTCTCATATATCTTATAATTATAATAATGTTAATATAATTATAAACATTATAAAACATAAAAAATAATTAATCTCCATAAATCCAATGAAATTATCTACATTATGTATGTTTCTTTTGATTTTTTAAAGAATAAATAATTACCATTAATGATGATGCAATAGTGATGTAGAAATTAATTTATTTATAGAAATATCGAACAAATGGTTTTTAAAATATTAAAATAAATATAATATGATCTAATTAATCTTATCCAAAAATTTCCTAGGTGACGATGACATGTTATAATTTTATTAATTTTGTTTAATTTATCTTTTTTGTAGATTTTATTGGAAGTCAAATAAATGAGTAGTGTCAAAATTGACCCTATTTATTATTTTAGAAACATTGTATTTTATTAAATTATTTAAAAATCACCAAAAATATATAAAATTAAAAAGTGAAAAATATAATGTTGGATATGTCATAATGTATCTATTTATATACAATTTACAACAAATAAGTAAATATTTTTAACAATTAATTATTTTGAATATTAATACTACAATTAAAATTAAATAGATTAAATAAGGATAAATCAAAATGATAAGGTTTAAAATAAAATAAATATATATCTAAATTTTAATGGTTGAGTGTATTTAGAACTAACCTCATACTGTCTTCAACATAAATGAATTTTTTGGCATATTAATTTAGAAATTATTTTATATTAATTTAATAGATTTTGTATTTCCAAAGGTGCCCCTCCCCTCTCTTATAAAAGCGCACATCTCCATCCCTTGTAATCATACCTTTAATTCCATTTGTATCATCCAAAATCAGATCAAATAAGCAACCAAAATCCTTCCATTACCTCTAGAGGCAATAAATTTTTCATAAATCCATCCTTGGGATACATTTTATGCCAATCAAAAGGAGATACTCGAAAAATAGTTAATTGTTCTATCACCTTTTTCAAAATGATTTTCATCTTATAATTACTATTATTATACTAATTGGATAATAAATTTATAAATCTAGTATATTCTTCATGATGATATATTATTACAATTATAGGAAAACCTTATACCTTCTTTTATTCATCTTACGAATATCAATATCACTATGTGTGCGTGTGTACGTACGACTTACTATCTTCACGCTGTGGTGTGATTTTTTATACAACAATACATATTTTGGATTGGTATAATGATGAGTATAATGAATATAAATAATTAATAAAACATTATAATTATTCTTTATAATTAATATATTATCCAATTCTATACTGTTTAATCATTAATTGAGTGATATCATCGCTCGTGCGTACGTACGAACTACCGTCTCCAGACACGATGAGATTCATTATCCACATTATCCAATCAAGAATGAGTATAACTTATATATACTAAATAATAATGGAATATATGACATAATAATTCTATTTTATTTATGTAAATAAATAAATAAATAAATATATATATATATCATTTACATGCATCCATTCAATTCAATAAGGAAACGGAAACAACGTTCATGCGTACGAACGACCTACCGTCTCCATGAATAGTGTATCCTCGTTCATTTATCTATCTATTATATACATATATAATAAATATATATGATATATATACCTTTTATTAAATTATAGAAGTATGTAAATCATGATATATGTAATAACATCATGAATAAAAAGTCTAGACATGTATGATAAATAATATGATTATTACCCAAACATTCTGTTAACATTGAATTAATAAATGAAAGGGTAATATAAAGTCATATGTGAATCATATATGTCATCATAAGTGTTATTATGGTTTGGTTACAAGTTAATAATATTTTTTAACCCACTACACAGGAGTTTCAGACACATATGGAAGAAATCAGACCAAAGTTAAGGGATAATTTCACAATCTCATTATTTTTCGGTACTATTTATAAGTAAGTAATTATTGGGGTATATTTATCATCCAAATCCATGATTCCAAAATATATATTATTATTTCTATTCTTCTACTATTTTTTAAATTCAATTTACCCATTATTGAATATTTATTAAATAGTATGGAAGGAACCTTTCTTTCTTTTTTCAATATGAGGTTCTTTTTGACTTTTCTAGCAAGAGTATGAAAAGAATGGGTTTTAACTTATGAGGCAGGCAAAATTTTTTACATGTTTATAACTCCTTATTTCCATGAAAATTATTCTACTCTATTTCAAGTTTATTTTAAACTAAAGTCTTTTACTTTAATATTTTCTGGAATTTTTAGAAAATAATTTTTTTGATGAAAAAAGGATATTTTCCTCAATAATTAATTTTAAGTGGTTTATCATAATTATTTTCTATATATGATGATTCTCTTTAAATAGGTTTATGTTTCTATCAGTATTATTACTTTGATTTTATTGTGTTTATGATGGAATTATATTTATGAAATCCACTAATTTTATAAGGATTATGTTATGATGGAATGATATTTAAGAAAACCATTTCTATTTCATCGGTTATGATATGATGCATGATTTTTGTTTTTGTGGAACATGTAAAAATGAGTTCATTATGAGATGGGTGATACCTATATCTCTCTCCAATGAATTGGTAATAATTTATGTCTCATGAGATAAGGATGTCTAGAATGGAAAGTAAATCTTGTTCAGTAATATAGGGTTGGAATGGCATATAAATATGGTTCAGTTATACATGGCCAGAACGACATGTAAACTAGGTTCAGTAACAGACTTTTTCTACTATTATGGTCTTGGACGCAATTCCTTGTATAATATGGGAATCATAATATGTACTTATTTTTTCCCACAATTCAATGTTTTATTCCAATGCTATTTTATCATGGTTAATTTTACTTTATAATCTATTCCTTAAGTACAACCAAGATTTATTTCCTAACTCATGATTGTGATACTTAATATTTTTGTTAATGATTTTACATTCATATATTTATTGTTTGTTTTTTGATTTCTTTGTTTACCCTTACTGAGAATTTTATCTCACAATTTTTGTGTTTTCTTTTCCACATGATATGAAGAACCTTCCTAGGTTGGAAAAAAAGGGAAGATCATAATGAGAGATGTTGAAGATCATTCACAAATTTAGAATATTATCTTCAATGTTCCCAAAGACACTAAAATAATATAGTCTTTGGGAAATTTTTTTGTCATGAATTAATTATTCTGTAAATGAAATGTCATGTATATGTACGTTAAGCATGGGTCCTTACACATAGGGGTTGGGAGGCCCCTTGGTTGTGGAAACAGTTGAAGCTTTGAGTGGTGAGATGCATTAGTTTATACAGGTGGGTGTCAGGGAGGACATCAGAGGTTATGAATTTGGTTGATGCTGGTCTTACCCACTATTTTAAATGTGGTTTCTTGTTGAAGCATTGTTTTTTTATCTTCTTTACATTCCCTACTTCTTGAAGAGTTTGTTATTACTTACCATCCTTCCAAAATAGGAAATGATTCATGGGGCATTCCACATGATTTTCATGTTTATCTTATCATGGATAGATGGTCCTATGCTCCTTCTATAGGTGCCAAAGACATGATGGGTATCCCATATACTCATCGTGTTGAGCCCCTTGTTTTTGGTGTATTAGTTTTTATTTTCCAGAATGTATGGAATTATGGAAAGTAATAATGTTGTTAATAAATGAATGAATAAATTATGTTAGCCAATGGGGTTTGAGGTTGTTGGGATGCAATTATAAGGTTTAAATTTAATCGAACAGTGGTCTTTGGGTGTGATTATGATGAAATATAAAGTTTAATTGTTGATGGTTAATTAATGATTAAATAATTAATTAACGTAAAGTGAAAATGAGCATAAAAGATAAAATAATTTAATATATCTCTTTAAATGGTTGTGTGATTTTTAGATGCCTAGTTTTAGCTTTGGTCGCAGTGGGTATGAGATACATTTGCTGTAGTTGTTTCAAATACTAGGTTATGTCGATGGTGTGGTTGTGAGATATAGTATATTATTTACCTTTTGTGTTTCTGTATGATACTCCCCTATTTCCATTAAGGAAACTGACACCCTGGGGATTATGAGACCCGAGGGGTGTTTTCCCCAATATTTTGGTTGGAGGATGGATGGGGGACTACCCCATTTGGCCCCACCCTCTTCACTTGGTAGTTACATGTGCTGGTAGACAAAATAGTTAGTTTCCCCCATATATATGTGTTGAGGGTTGTAATGGATTTTGGTTATTCACATACACATATTTTGGATATAGTTTCTTATGGAATACTATCGGTGTAATGTGTTTAGGCTGTGATGGATTGAGAATCCTTACTCAGTGTATGGGTTGTAATGGTTGAGGTATAATTCCCGACGTATGATACATGCTATTCGAGTTGTGGTGGATCCCAAGAAATAACTAGTTACTTTGGTTAGGTGGATGTAGTGGTTGTGTTGCATGTGGTTGAAATTGTGGTGCTTCACCCAGGTGTCTGCGGGCTAGCCTTTTTGGATAGAGATGCATAGGATATGTGAAAATGGGGAAAAGAGGAAAAGTAGTCGGGAAGTGGTAGCGGGGTACCCTTGAAATTCATTATTATATTATATAATCTTGTATGAGATACTTGGTGAGAGTTTCCAAAATGAGGTTGGGAACTTAGTATACCTGTTTAAGTGACATGTTAGTTTCACTTATTGTGCATTATGTTTTTGCATCCTTTTTTTACTTTTGTAAAAGAGGGTCCATGGAGGATCATACTAAGAATACTATTATATTCATCCTATGTATATATAAAAACTATTTTTCAGATCACTTAGAGTAGATTGGAGATCAAGCTTGTTACTACTAGCTTGGGGTTGTAGGAGCTATTCGGGCATCGTGGACACTACCGTTATTTACTTTCTTTTGGTACATGCAATTTTCTATTTTAGTTGTAGTAGTATTTTAATGAAATTAAATATGTGTACTTTTTATTTCTTTTATATTGTAGTCTGAGTTCAAGTTTATTGGGGTCAATCTTATCTCTCTCTTTCACATGTGTTATTATAGAGGGTAATGCCTCAAATTTTGTTTGTTTTATATACACACATTTCTAGTTTCTAACCTAGGGCCTATTGGAGGGGGGCCTTGGGGGTCACAATCTCCCTTATCACATTCCCGTACCAGGAGGGGTTCAACTTGTGGGGAGGGGATCATTAAAAATTTGTATCAAAGGCTCATTTTGAGGGATAGGATGGAGTTTGGTGTTATGAATAGGTGAGGTTGCATGGGTTGGTAGGGAAAAAATGTCTTTTATGTTTAGGAAGTGACGTAAACCCCAGAGACTGATTGAGGCATGTGATTTTAGGTCCCCCTATGATCTGATGCACTGACTATTATTTTTACAGTGGCTACTAAACGAGGTGATACTAGTTTCAGGGTAGATACCTTGGAAAAGATCATGAATCATTCTTCATTGGTGCTCTGTTTGAATGGGTAGACCTTGGGATAGGTTATCCTAAAATGGAAAAAAGAAAAAATTAATTATTTAATGATCAGTCTTCCATATTCTAGCTTTTGAAGCTCTAACTGTTTGATATTTTGTAGGTATGGATCTTGGTCAACAAACTTGTTAGGTTCAGGAAGAATATGTCTAGCAGGATGCACCATCAGATTGCTATAGGGTAGAGGTTGATGATAATGAAACTTGGAGAATGACACTACATGAGTATTAGTGACAACGTCTGTAGAAGTATGAGGGATCTGTTTTAGATGTAGTCACAAAAAACTGGATGGAGGAGGTTGAGATAGCCTTCAGTTCTATATGTTCTTAGATGGATAATTGGGTGTCTTTTGTTATGATGATTATGCGTGGGGCAGCTATGTAGGGGTGGTTCTTATTCCTCAGGGATCATGAGGAGTTGTCGATAACATGAGAGGAGTTATGAGAAAAGTTCAGAGTTTAGTTTCTTTCTTCGACCAAAAAGGGCTTCATTATCTTGGAGTTGCATACCCTTTAAAAGGGGATATCTAATGTGTGAGGTTTTTGAATCCATTTTAGGAATCTATTATGATATGCTTCAAACATATTTTCTAGATGAGGAGGAAAGGATTAGGCATTCCGAGGAGGCATTGAATCCAGATATCCAATTCCATGTAGACCCACTTATGTTGAAGACATATCTTGAGGTTCTAGAAAGGGAAGAGGTCATCGATAGGACATTATCCAGAACCAACACTCTACAAGAGGGGATTCATCCGTATTCCTCACAAACCAGAGATGTGGTCCACGGTTTCTGGTTTTCATGGAAGAAGATTTTTTATTTGACTAGGGGTTGGTCCCAACCCTTACAATCTCATTTCTATAAGGGAGGAATCTCTTAGGCATATTCCTAGGGACCATTCTCTTTTTTTATTATAGAGGAAAAGTCCATATACAGTGAGAGAGCACAACCTTTTAGAGTGGTCAATGTGAACATGGTGTTCTGCCATATGTCCTCCAATTGAGGCAGTTCTTGTTGTGGCTTCAGCAGTAGGTTTCACCAACTTTAGATTATCAGAGAGTATATGGGGCTACTAGAGTACAACCCCATGACACTCCTCATATTTAGATAGTAGAGTGTGACGGTGTCTGTGGTCTTCATCAGAGTCAGAGAGGTCATGGTGGAGGTCATATTCAGCATCATGCTTTATTGTTGCCAGAGCCAGGTGATCCAGACATTGTTCGAGGTATGCTTTTCTTACATTATACATGGTTTTAGGCCCTGTTTGATTCTGGTTTGATAACCTCTATTATATTACCTTCCCTTTTCCATTCATTGGTACTTAAGGTAGAGAGGTTTCCAGTGCCCTTGGCATTGACTATATTAGTTGGAGGTACAGATGACTTATTTCAAGTATGTAGAGATTGTGAGCTAGTGTTGGGGAAGAATCTCTCTTGGGGATATTTCCTATGTTTATAGATAAAACTAAACAATGTCATCCTCGACATGGATAGGTTGTATTCAGTTCGGGCTATTGTGGATTGCCATAGGAGGTAGATATTGTTCATCGATGCGGATGGGGATCCATCAATGTTTATTGGTGAGTGAGATGTTCAGATGGGTTATAGGCATGTTCCATCCTTATCATCCTTAACAGATGAACTTCTGCTAATTCATTCATAGGTTTAGTATTTTGTATTTCCTAGGGTCATAGATGATTACTCCGATGTATTCCCAAAAGAGGATGTAGCAATACCCCCTTGGTGAGAGATAATTATTGGAATAGATCTATATCCAGGAGTGTCTCCTATATCTATTTATCCATATAGGATGTCCCCTTTTGATTTAAGGGATCTATGTATACATCTCGATAGTATATTATAGTGTGGTTTTGTTCGGCCAAGTGTGTCACCATGGGGTACCACAATTTTGTTCGTGAAGAAGGATGATGGAAGTTTACGGTTGTGTATCAATTATCATCGCTTAATGAAAGTGAAATTGAAGAATCACTATCCACATACACAGATTGATGATTTATTTGATCAACTAAAGGGTGTATGGTAGTTCTCAAAGATTGAATTATAGTCAGAACATCAACATATGCATGTGAAGGATGAGGATATCTCAAAGACTACATTCTGTTGCTAGCATGGACATTGTTAGTTTATTATAATACCTTTGGATATCTTGAATTCTCCAATCTGGTTAATGGGATTGATGAACTAAATATTTCATGAGTTCCTAGATAAGTTCTTGGTGGTTTTCATCAATAACATCCATGTGTACTCCACATCTGAGGAGGATCATGCAGTGCATCGTGATGACCTTTTGGGATTCCATCATCGACAAAAGTCGTTTTGGAAGTTTAAAATGTGTGAGTTTTGGGCTTAATAAGTTCGTTTCATTGGTATGTTGTGTCCTTGTAGGGAGTAGCTCTGGTTCCGTCGAAGATAGAAGTAGTTGTGTCTCAGGAAACCCCCAAGATAGTGGCAGAGGTGTGAAGTTTCCTTGGTCTCGCAGGCTACTACCGGAGGCACAAAGCCAATTTCCCTCATGTTTTGACACTTCTGATAGCATTGAACAGGATGGATTAAAAGTTTTTGTAGACTAATCAGTGTGAGGAATATTTTTATAATCCAAATGAGAAGTTGGTAAGTGATCTAGTTCATTATCTTCTAGCATTTAGAGTTCATTTGGATTTTTTCCTGTGATGATTCACATCTGGGGTTAGGTTGTTTTCTGATGTAGTAGAGATCAGTCGTTTCTTATGGGTCTTTATAGTTTTTACCCATCAATGTAAATATTATACCCATGATCTTGAGTTGGATTCCATGGAGTTTGATTTGAATTTGTCGAGACATTACCTCATTGGCGAGCACATTATGGTTTTCATAGATCATAAGATACTCAGGTATGTTTTCTCCCAGCGTGACTTGAACTTATAACGACATTGGTGGATGGAGATCGTACAGTAATACAACTTGTAAATACTGTATAATCCAAGAAAGTGGAATATTTTAGCAGATGAACTGTGTAGGAAGTCGCACAATGGTGTGGTGCATGAATCTGGTGATTATTGGAGACTAATCAAAGAACACTCAGCATTACATCATGATATGGGAGAAGTTGGGGGTAGATGTTATCTTTTTTAAATGATGGTGAAATCTTCTATACTACAACAGGTGGAAGTGTTCTAGTTGGGGGATCTATAGGTGGAGGTCTAGAGAGACTGAGTTGTCTATGGAGAGAACCCATATGGTTGGTTTGAGGATGAAAAACAATGAGTGTTGTATCCGGGAAAGCATTTTGTTTCTTTAGAGATGAGAGAGATTTTTTTAAAGGTTTCCATAGACCTCATTTAACGGTTAATCTTTGTGTGGAAAAAATGTACTGAACCTTGAGGAGTTAGTTTTGGGGGCCTGGACTGAATCGTGCTGTTGCGGAGTTTCTTCCTCGAAGTTTGGTCTGCCAAAAGTTGAAGGCCAAGCACTGAGTCCCCGGTGGTTCTCACTAGCCATTATACGCTCTTAAACGAAATTTTTTACTATTTTACCTCGAGATCCGGGATTCTATGATTCTATATGGGTGGTAGTGGATTGTTTGATGAAATCATCCCACTACACAGAAATCTAGGAGTCGGGCACAGTGGATGCTTTGTCGAGGTAGTATCTGGTTGAGGTGGGGAGACTCCACAGAGTCCCTAGGATGATCATTTACAATCTAGATCCTTGTTTTAAATCTAGGGTGTGGAGAGGTCTCCATAAAGCTTTTGGTTATCAGTTATTCCTTGTCACTACTTTTCATTAATAGACAGATGGTTAGATTGAACAAACCATGCAGACTGTTGAAGACATGTTGCGCTCTGATGCCCTAGATTTTGGAGGGTTGTGGATGAGGAAATTATCCTTGGTGGAGTTCACTTACAATAATATTTTTCATACCACCATCGGTATGGCGCCGTTTGAATCCTTGTATGGAAAAAATTTCTTTTCACTGTTGTGTTGGATATGTGTTAGAGAGTGAGCAATTCTCTAGACGATACTGGTACAGAACACAACAGAGATGGTTCATATGATTCGTGAGGGGATGAAGGAAGCATAGATTCAACATAAATCATATGTAGATGAAAGGAATAAACATTTATAGTTTGATTTTGGGTATCCCATGTTTCTTAAGTTGACTTCCCATCATGTATAGCGAGGTTTTGGTTGTTTGAGTAAGCTTTATCCCCGCTTTTCTAGGACTTTCAAGGTGTTGGCTCATGTTAGAGACATGGATTATCAAGTAGAACTTCCCCCATAGATGAGTGGGGTACAAGATGTTTTTCATGTGTCATAACTCTATTAACTACTACAAATAATCCTTTTATCAATGCTAAAAATTTCCTCTAATAGCACTAGAAAAGCACTATTAAAGTCAGCAAAGATAAAGGGGGTCCCCTTTATCAGCGCTTCTTTTTAGCACTAATAAAAGGGACATTTATCAGCGCTTTATTTTTAGCACTTATAAAAGACCCCTTTTATCAGAGCTTTCTTTTAGCTCTGATAAAAGTAAAAAAATTGAAAAAAAAATTTAAAAAAATTAAAAAAAATCCTACTAATAGGGGGGATTTTATAGCACTTGAGCCACCCTTTTAACAACACTCTACAGCCCCTCCAGTGCTCGCATGCACCCCCCTCTACAATATATTAGTATTACTCCCACCCCCTTTATCATCGCTAGCCCCCCAAATCCATCCTTATGTGCGCGCCCTTGCCTACACCAAGATTTGATCTCGAGACCTCCCCCTTGGGCGCCTAAAGCCTTTACCACTCGGCCATATTGATTTGTTCTCCAGTTAATAAAGTATATATTTATTTATATATATATTTATTTATATTTATTCATATAGTGATATATAGTTATATTAATATATATATAGTTAAATTAATATATATATTTATAGTGATATTAATATATATATTTATAGTTATATAAATATAAATATATATATATAGTTATATTAATATATATATATATAGTTATATTAATATATAGGTATAAAAATATTTATGTATTGGTATTTTAAATAAAATGGATATTAGGTATTATTTAGATAAAGCTAATATATTTTATATGTAAATATATTTTATTATTTATATTTATAATTAAATTTTTATCTGTGAATGTATAAAAAATATGTATATATTGTTATATAGTTGATTATAAATAGAATTGAATTATAAAAAACGATAAAATATCAAAAAAATAATATCAATATGAATGTAATACCTTGGAATAAAATCCTTCCCCACAAAAAAATCCAATAATACCCCATTAAATGAGGCTAAAAATCCACAAAATGTTAAAAAATCAGGGTATCCGGACTAAATACTCAGTTTTGGAGGCCTTTGGGGCCTTTTGCCTTAAAAACCTTTAATGGGATCCCCCCAATCAAAGTCGTGTAGAACTCATCAAAAGATTCGATTTGATATGTGGTAGAGCTCAAACGGACACCCGAGTCAAAAGTTACGACTGTTTGAAGTTCGAGTTGCGTTTTCAACATATTTTGGATCTTTTTTTATTTTTTTTTAATTTTTTTAGTTTTCAATTTGTTATTAAATTACTATTACTGCATAATAATTATCAAATTATTAATTAAAAATATTTTTTTAATTTTTTTATAACTCATTTTCACTAAATATCTTATATATTATGTGTAACTGTATATTTATACTTATCTAAAACATATTTAAAATTATATTTAAAAAATATATATTATAGTTATATTAATATAACGATATATATATTTAAATATTATTATATTTTTTAATTATTTTTTGAAGTAGACCATTTATCATCACTTTTACAAAAAGCGCTGATAAAGCCCCCCTATTAGCGCTACTAAAAAAATCGCTGATAATGGGGTACCCTTTAACAAAGCTAAAAAACGCGCTGTTAAAGGAGGTACCTTTATCAGCGCTAAAAAAGAACTGATAAAGGGGTACTTTTATCATCTCTTTTTTTAGCACTGATAAAGGTACCCCCCTTTACCAGCGCTTTTTTGTTAGCGCTGATAAAGGGTGGTGTTGGCCCTGCCCCATTTTATGGTATTGAGGGTCCTCATGTTATTGATTGGGGAGAGATCGAAATTGATGAGGATGCAAACATCAAGGAGTAGCCTGTAGAGATCCAGGACCCTAAGGAGAATGTTTTGTGCGGATGTTCTATCCCCTTGGTCCTTGTCTTGTGGCAGAACAGTGGTTTGGAGGAGAGTACATGGGAACGTGAGTCCCGGACACTCGATCAGTATCCTGAGATGTCTGATTTTTAGCTATTTCCTTGTAACAATGTTTTTTTGGGGTATAGAACTTTCTTGTCAATGGGATGGATTCCTTTTATTTCATTTGTGGCTTTCTTTATTTTGAGAGGTATCTGCCTTGGGTGAGAATTTAAGAGATGGTTGGGGCTGTAGTGAGTTGTGGCATTGTTCTTTTGATATGGTTTACCTCCAGTGGTTCCAAGAGCCTTGAGAAGTATCTCAAGGGGTGGTTGTTTCGAAACCCTTGTTTATTTTTCATCTCTGGGTTGGTTTTGGATTCAAAAGGATGAGAATGCTTTGAGAGGTATCTGATGTAAGGGCCTAGATCTACATGGATCGACCCTTTGCATGTTTTCAAAGACTAAGGTGCTCGGAGGATGTTTGGAGGTGTTTGGTCATGAGAAGCTGGAAACATTGGGGATACATGATGTGACATAGGGTTACACGATGTTTGCTATTTGGGTTTCATAAATATAAAACAATGCACTGAGGCAACATGTTTTTCAGCATAAGCCCCCTCAAGGTGGTACACAACATGAATAGGAGGTACACATCATGTATTTCCCTGCCACTGGGTGTTTTAAAGACACAAAACTGCTCAGGGTTTTCAAATTCTATTTCTTAAACACACCCCTATCAACCTTAGACAAATCAGATGCTTCCCTATTCAACGTTTGAGGATTCCTTCATCCAGGATTGGTTCCCTCCTTCCTTCTTCGATACGTCTTTAATCTGATGTAAGATCTACCTTAGTTATTTGGTTTTTGTGGATATTGTTTTCTCTCATTTATCTATTCCATGCTATGGAATTTGGTCTCCTCGGTTCCAAAAAAGTTTTTTGGGTTTTTGTTGATGTGGTTGTGCCACGACATACTTGGGTTGATGCAGGTGTTTTCGGGTAGGTGATCGGGGTCCATTGCATTGATCCGTTCTCAAGCAAAGAACTTCAAAAACCTTTTGAAGAAGGGGATTCATTGCTTATCTATTTTTTATGTGCAACTGCTTAGTTAGAATTTTTTAGCCCTTTGGATCACAATGGAACTGTCTCAATTAAATACTTGAATAATATTAAATAAATTGGTTTGATCACATGTTGTTTCTTTGCAACGTGATACTGGTTTCTCTCTTGCACTACTGAAAAATGGATTATTGTGATGAGTCATATGTGATAGGAACCCGTCTCAAATGGTCTATTGCGAAGAGTTCTTATCATAAATGAACCATTGAAGAAAAGGGTGATGCAAATATTTCCTTTTGTGGCGGTCTGTGGAAAAAAATTTATTATTTGCGACGGGAAGTGGCACTGTCGCAAAAAAAATTCAGCGATTTTTTATAAAACTGTATTGCAACAAGCTGACCACTTGTCGAAAATAGTTTTCAGATTTTAACCTATTTGTGACGGACCATCAAAAATACTGTTAAAAATATTTTAAAAAATAAACTCTTTTTCAACGCGCCAATCGTAAATGATGAAAAAATAAAAAATAAAAAAATAAATAAAAATAAAAATTAATAGTATTATGAAATTAATATAAATTAAATAATAATATTAATATTAGTACAATAAAATTATTTATAAAATAAAAATAGTAATCAAAAAATTTTAATATTATTATAAATAAAATATTAATATTAATATTCAAAAAATAAAATTAATTATAAAATAATTAAATAACAATAAAATATTATTATAAATATTAATGAAATAATAATAATAATATTAGTCATATAATAAAAACCTGAGTATTCGCAAAAATATTAAAATATATTAATAAATAAATAATTAATATATTAAAAAAATTAAATAAATAATAAAAAATGTAATATTCAAGACAATATAAAAACACACTATTTAACATTTTAAATAGTTAATATTACAAAAAATGCATTCAAATGTTTCATTATAAAATAAAAATACATCACTGAGCGAGAGGGTAGTCTGGAGAAGTAGGAGGAGATGGTGGAGGGAACTCCATCCCTAAACTACGTGTCAAAACATTCATGTACTCCATCAGCTCCTACTCCTGGGGATGTTGCCATCGACGTATCTCATTCTGCATCTCTTACTACTGCTATCATAGGTACTCTTCGTACTACTGCTGCGGCCAATGATGCATTCTCTCTTACTCCCTATGCATAGTCTCTATAACCTCACTCTATGCTCACAACTGCTCCTCATACAATGCAAGAGATGATGATGACTCTCCAGGAGATCTTATCGAGCTGTATTCCAACATCGTAAAGGTTCCATAAAACCCCAAGGGTCAATCGATACCTGATACCAGACAACTCATCCCTTCTCTAATGAATGTTGGGTGCCTGCATCCATGCTTCCCTATAAAACTGGGGGGCACTGGTCAGACCATCACTCTTGTCCTAACTCTCTACATGTGTCTGAGACAACGTGGCCTCATATGACTCATTCAATTTCAATTTAAAATAAACATTGTTGAAATATTATTTGTAGTTAAATATTAAACACAAATAAAAATTATACTAACAACAATCTAACACTGGAGAGAACATATAATCTCTCCAGTGGCTGGATCACTATACGTCATCCTATAAATTTTGTACTCTATAGTATCAGGATTTGTGACTTCCTATATGAATATAAAATAAACTGTTTACATTTAAAGTTATATACAATATTTTTTAAAAATTACATACCATATTATCCATATGCGTATTGAATGTACTACTACCACCTCGATGTATCACCTCCTATATCCCCCAATGTTTCTGACATACTGATGATCTACTGTGAAATAGCATACTCAACCAGTGTGTGCATAATCCATTCCAAACCTAAGATGAAATATAATCAGGTCAGTGGACGCGACATGTCTCATCAAACTAATTCACTCATGATTTCTCCATTTCTTTCCTTTTCAAATTGTGCAAAAACTGAGGGCAACAATAATGCATAGCTCCCTGCCATGCCATGCAGACAACTTCACACAAGATGTCACCAATGGGATATTGTAAACCCTATAAATAATTTACCATATCTAGTAAATAATTAAATCAATTTCAAGATAAATATTATTTTTTATATACCACCCAATTCTTAAACATTCATTGACGTACATCAATAATAATCTGATCCCATGATAACCAGGCATCAGAAAAGTTATTGTGCAACATAGAGCTCCCCTTTCCAACAACTATATTCGTAAAGGTGTGAAAAAAGTGAAATTAATCAAACAATTATAATATAAATAAACTAATAAAAACAAAATAAAATTCATAGGTAAACATACCTCTGTGTGAGTCGGTCGAACCCAAGATGTGGACATTGCTCCGGGATAGAATTGGGAATCCTGAGTTGGGCAATACCACACCCCATTAGAGTGCCCACAGAACCCCCATTATTTCTGAGGGTGAGATGATATGACCACCTCCTCATCCATTGGTAGATCATCCTTCACTAACAAATAATACAGACCCACATCCATATGAAACACAAAATTATTTTTGGTAGAAAATAGTTGAAAACAACTATTATATATATATAGATATATATTATATATTATTATAACTAGCATGTATCTATGTCAATTTCAATCTTTATCATCATCTTCATAGCTGCCAATGACAATGTATTCATCTTCCACATCACCATCATCAATTTCAATATTAGTTGTAGTTTCATCATCTCTTGTCATTTAAAATTTAGATGTAACATTATTAACATCATCGTCACCATCAACCCTTAACATAGGTGTTTCAATCACAGATATTCAGGTCTTTCGTGAAAAATATGGATTCAGATCAGTCTATAGGAAAATTTCAATTACTTTCACTTCAGCGGAACCACATTCACTTTCTATAGTATGATTCTCTGGAGAATTAATATTTATTAGGTTTTATAATCACCCAACTTCCATGAAGTTGCACAGTAATTTTATTAATAGATTTGATGTCTTTGATGAGACAATAAAAATGATTCATTTACTGTAAGAAGGATTTTATATTTAATATCAACAATTCCATGAATCAGATGAACAGGAAATCCTATCTTAGTATCCAACCACTGACATTTAAATATCCTTATATAATGTTTTCCTAGATAACAAAGTTCAATGATTTCTTACAACATGTTATAAAAGTCAACTTTAGTTTCTCAATGATAAGACCCTATCTATAAAACACCATTATTAATTGTTTGTTTGATTCCCCATATGCATGTGTATGAAATCTATAACCGTTCACCACATATGCAATAGAAGATTAAACCATTTTTTACAGCGGGTTACTCAATACAGAAAATTGATTATCAATTTTATTAACATGTTGAGATACCCTAAAAGTTGTAATATAAGTATCAATATAAAAAGTATTAAATTTATTTTTTATTTGAAGTAAAAAATAATTTATGTTACCTATTTTTGAAACCAGTAGGAGTTTTTTTTGTGACTTTCATCAAGGGAACCTTCTATAATTTGTAGAAACTATTTCTTGATATTATTATCATATAACCTAAAAATAATATAAGATTAATGTAACATTATAAAAATTATAAAATACATGATAGAAGTACTCCTAGTAAAAATGGAGTAATTTATTCAAATTTTAGTAGAATATATGTATGAGCTTTCTGACATTCATCATCTAAAATCCATCATTCAGGAACTCCACCGAAGCCAATTTGAGGGTGACTGAAATCTGATAATTTATTTCTCATTCCATCATCAACATTTACCACATTATTGCTCATGCGGTTGTGTTTTGAGGGATATTGATATTGAAAATAATGAGAGAGAAAAATGAAATTTTCTCTTGAAAATAAGCTTCTACAATTTATCCTTCATTTGATGCTTTATTACATATTTTTTTCAATTTATTTATGCATCACTTAAATGGAACATCTACCAAAACTATACAAGAAATCCCCATATTTTTTCATGTGGAAAATATAATATCCAATGTTTTATTGAGTAAAAAACCTGGTGGGATAATTCTTTCCAGTTTATATATAATTAAAATGACATATTCTTGTTGTTTTTTATGGCATCATAGTCAATTTTTGATAGAAATATTTCTCAAACAAATATTATATGAATTTTATCACATCCCAAATCATTGGATTTAAAAAACATTTTACTTATATTGGTAAAATTATATCCATTAAAAATGAATGTCATGACTTTTAAATCCATTAATATGACCATTAATGATAGATCTTCCCAAATTAGAAGCATAACTATATTGAAGTCTCAAATATGTAATCCACTGAACAAATAATAATAGAATCTCTTTGTATAGTTTATAAACATCCTTTGGCTTCATTAACATATGTGATCTGAAATTTTCAAATAGTTGAAGTTCTGATCATTTGTAAATATGGGGAAGACATCATTGTGCCTTTACATTATCTTTGGTCATACCTGGTGTATCCAAAACAGTATGAAATGAATTTTCAAAATAGATCTTCTTAATATGAATCATATCCATCATGTGATGGACTAATAAATCATACCAATATAGAAAATCCCAAAAAATGATATGGTTTATCCAATTGTGATCTTTTCTAAGCCCAACAATTTTCTGTTGTTTTATTGTTGGTCCAAATGTCAAGGGAGGTAATGAAGAGGTAGTTGATTTAAACTCTATAACTGAGATCATTGTTGGAAGACCATATTTTTCAACCGTTCCATTTCTGAAATGATATATTTTTTCTTTGAAAAGAATGATCAGTTGGAAAACATCTACGATGATAGTAAGAAAAAGTTTTTTTCGATTGACCAGCATAAATTCTTTACTATCTCTCATACAGTATGAACATGATTTTGGAACAAGTGTACTTCATCCAGATAACATACCATATTCTGGTAAGTCACTAATTGTCTATATTAATGTATCTTTCTGTAGGAAACTTTGTTTCGCAGCAATATCATATGTACTAACACCATTATTCCATAGTTAATTTAACTCACCAATCAATGGTTTGAAATAAACATAGATATTCTTTTTGGGATGACTGAGAATTTATAAGTTCAATAAGATATAAGTCTCCTGTATCAAAATCAATGGAGATAAATTATACAGAGTTATAAAGATAGGCCAACATGAATACAAACAACGGTTAGAACAAAATGGACAGAAACTGTTAGTAGAAAGACTCAATCACACTTTTCTGGATTGTGAAGAAAAAGACAGAATCACTTGGTCAAAAAGTTTCCATGAATCACCATCAGAGGGATTATTTAATATTTTACTGGTTGAAATTTTGGTTTTGTGCCTTCACTATGTTTTATGACAAAAATAAATGCTGCAATCTGGGTGTGAATGAAAAATATCTTAATTGTTTTATAGGAAAAAATTTAGAACTCCCTAGTTGAGCTTCATTATACCTTGATTGTCCCCATATAGGATAACTAACCAATGAATCATTTCCACCATAATATAAGATGCAGTCATTCAAACATGTATGAATCTTCTAATAACCAAGACCTAGATTATGAATCGGCACGTTGCTCTCTTAGAAATTTGCAAGCAACAAATTACTAATTATTCCTGATTATTACTAATTAGTCATAATTATTAATAATTATTACCAATTAATCTTAATAATTACTATTTAATTCTAATTATTATTAATTAATCCTAATTATTATGAATTATTTCTAATTATTACTAATTATTTCTAATTATTACTAATCAATCCTAATTATTACTAGTTATTCCTAATTATTATTTAGTAATTCTAATTATTACTAATTAATAATAATTAATACTAAATATTACTAAATATTACTAATTATTACTAATTATTACAGGTTATAAACATTATTACTAATTATTACAATTTCATACTAATTATTAAGAATTATTACTAATTAATTATAATTATTTCTTTTTAATCATAGTTATTACTATTTAATCCTAATTATTGATAATTATTACTTATTATTACAAAATATTTCTGATTATTAACAATTATTTATAATTATAACATATTATTCCAAATTATTAATAATTATTACTAATTATTACAAATTATTAAAAATTATTTTTCATTATTACATATCATTTCTAATTGATACAATTCATTATTAATTATTACTAAATATTACAAATTATTACAAATTATTACAAATTATTACAATTTATGACTAATTATTACAATTTATTACAAATTATTATAATTTATTACTAATTATTACCTTTTATTACTAATTATAACTAATTTTTACAATTTATTACTAATTATTAGAATTTATTAGCAATTATTACAATTTATTACTAATTATTACCATTTATTACTAATTATTATCTTTTATTACTAAACTTTACTAATTATTAAAATTAGCTACTAATTATTACAATTTATTACTAATTAATAAAATTTATTACTAATTATCACCAATTATTAAAAAATATTAAAAATTATTTTATTTTATTACTAATTATTACCATTTATTACTAATTATTACCAGTTATTACAAATTATTATTAATTATTACTAATTATTACAGTTTATTAGCAATTATTACAATTTATTACTAATTATTTCAATTTATTTCTAATTATTACAATTTGTTACCAAGTATTGAGAATTATTACTAATTAATCCTAATTATTTCAAATTAATCCTAATTATTACTAATTAATCCTAGTTACTGAAAATTATTAGTAATTATTACTAAATATTATTTTTTATTACAAATTATTTGTAATTATAACAAATTATTTGTAATGGTTGTAATTTATTACGAATTATTATGATTTATTATAACTAATTTCATTTAATTACTAATTATTACAATTTATTACTAATTATTACTAATTATTTATAATTAACACATAGACATAATTATTCATAAAAAACAATACTAAAAAAACATATATCTAATTCTAATTCTTATTTAATTGCATCTACCTAAAAAAATTATAAATAATCTCAACCAAAATAAATTTACTAAACAAAAAGAAATTGATAAATACCCTGAAACTAATGTTTTAGTAGTATAAAAGTCGCAACCTATGCTCCAATTAAAATGTTTACACTATGATAAATTTTAGATTTTTTTTTCAGAAGGGATAGAGAGAGATGTTTAAAAAGAAGTAGAATGAGAGGAAATGTGGATGAGAGTGTATATAGGTTAGATAATTTGTGACATTAAGCTCATCACAAATAGTGGCATTTGTGATGGGACTCGTGACAAATTCCCACTATCGGCATTAATAGCTGTCAGCCGAAAACAATTATTTGCGATTGGTCTCGTCTCATATGGGTTGCTGCAGACATACTATTTGTGACATGAAAAGTATTCCATCACAAATAGTAAAAACTGTCCTTGGGCATTTTCTATGGGAATATGGAACCCATCCCAAATTCCCTTCCGGTGGTTTGGCATACATTTCCCTTAAAACCTTTTGCGATGGGTCCTTACGCACCCGTCACAAATGCTTATTATTTGTGACGGGACAATTGGTCTCTCACAAATAACCCATCACAAATGGCCACTTTTCCCATAGTGTTGATTAGCTATATGGTGTGATATCTTTTCTTTGATTTTTAGTAAGTTGTTCATGATGAAATTGGTAATGAAAGTAAAGCCGGAATTAATTGATAATTAAATTGCTAAAGATAAAGATACAAATAAATGAATCTGTTTGTTGTTGCTCTAATTTGATGTTAATCATATTGATGCAGATGTGCATGCTTATTCCAGTTAGTTTTTCATCCTGAAGCATGTTCGTTCTTGTTGGTTAAAGGCATGTTAAATTAATTGTTTAATTAATTGTGGTAGATATGATAACTTGCAGTTTTGGTTTCCAATAGTTGGAACATACTAATAATGAATATGTTAATTCAAGATCGATTAGAGAATTGGTTCTTCCATAAAATATAATGCATTGTAGGGTTTAGAGTTAACCACTTGCTTGTAAAGGCCAAAAAGGATTATGCTTGGAGATGTGAGAGCTCATTGCTTGTGAAGGTAGAATGACTTTTTTAGGGCCAAGAGCCCAGTTGCCTTGTTTTTTCCTATAGCTTTTGATGTGATGTGATCCTGGATTTCTTTTGTGAGACATGTGGGTAGGGAGACCCAGTGGTTGTGGGAGCAGTTGACGCCTAGAGTGGCGAGATGCATCGATTTATGCAGGTGGGTGTCAGGGAGGACACCAGAGGTGACGAAATTGGTTGAAGTTGAGATTACCTGCTTTTGTGAATGTGTTTGCTTATTGAATCTCAATTTGTTTATCTACATTAATTTCCCCACTGCTTGAGGCAGATGGTTTTTCCTACCCTCTTTCCAAGAGAGATGAATATGCGCAAGGTATGCCACGTGTTTTCCATGTTTATCTTCTCAAGGATCAATGGGCCTCTTTTTCTACTATAGGTGCTAAAGACTCGATGGTAGCCCCTCTACTGACCGTGTAGAACCCCTTGTGTTTGGTGACTTAGGTTGGATTTTCTAGAATTCCTGGAGTTATGAAAAGTAATAATGTTGTTAATAAATGGTTGAATAAATGATGTCAACCCATGGGGTTGGAGCTTGTTGGGACGCAATGTAAATGTTGCAATTTAAAATAATAGTGGACTTTGGATGTGATACGCATGAAATTTAAAGTGTAATTGATAATGTTTAATTAATGGTAAATGAATTAATTAACATAAAGTTCAAATGATAAAAAGGGATAAAGTAATCCAATACTGCTCTTTAAATGGTTGTGTGCTCATAGGATACCTTGTCATAGCATTGGAAGCTATGAGTCTGAGAGACATTAGCTACAACTGAGTCTAAGACTAGGTTATGTCTATAGTGTGTTTCTGATATATAGTATATTCTGTACTTTTTTTTCTATAGGGTACTCCACCCTTTCAGTTAAGGTAACTGCCCCCCCGGGATTCGGAGCCTGGGGGTTCTTTCCCCAACATTCCGGTGGGAGGATGGATGACATACTACCCCCTTTGGCCCCACTCTATTATCTTGGTAGTTACTTGTGCTGGTAGGAACAATGGTATTTTTCCCCATATATGTGTTTAGATGGATATAATGGCCTGTGGTTATTCCCACACATATATTTTGGATATAGTTTTCTATAGACTACTATAGGTATAACGTTATAGGTTGTGATGGCTTGAGGATTTTTACTCGGTGTATGGGTTATAATGGTTTGAGGGATAATGCAAGTTATATGATACCCATTATGGGAGCTATGGTGGCTCCTGGAAACTACCCGGTTACTTTGGTTATTTTGACATAGTGGCTGTGTTGCACAAGGTTCATGTTGTGGTGCTTCACCCAGGTGTCTGCATGCAAGACTTTTTGGTGGGATATTCTTAAGATGTGTGACGTTGGGGAAAAGTGGAAAACTAGTGAGGAAGTGGTAGCGGGGTACCCTTGATATTATTTATTATATTATAAACTCTTTTATGTGATACTTAGTGAGAGTATCCATGGTGAGGCTGGGAACTTAGTATACCTGTTTTGGGGATGAGTTAGTTGCACTTCTTGTTCACTGTGGTTTAGCATGCATTCTTTACTTTTTCATGAGAGGCTTTAGGGAGTATCCTATTGAGTAAACTATTATACTCACCCTACATATATATATATAAACTGTTTTAGGTGACGAGGAGTAGGTTGGAGATTAAGCTGGTTAATACTATCTTGGGGATTCAAGAGCTAACCGATCTTCGTGGTCACTGTCGTTTTTACGTTATTTTGGTATTGCAGATATCTATTCCAGTTTTAGTAGTTTTTGAATGTCATTACATATGTGTACTTGGGATTCCACTTATATTTCAGTTAGATTTGGAGTTGGTTGGTGTCTGTCTTATATCAATCTTATACATTTATTTTATTATAGGGTAATGCCTCCCATTTTGTTTTTTTACTATATTGTCAGTGCTAGTCACCAACCTAGGGCCTATAGGAGGTGGGAATCGAGGGCCACTATCTCCCTTCTCACATTAACGACCTAGGAATGTCACACCTTGTGGGGAGGGGGTCATGATAGGAATCCTTGGGTACCTAGTTGGAAGGTATAGTAATAGACCTCATCCACTATTTGGGGGGTTTTTTCATAGGGATTTCATGTTCCACCTAGGCCTATTTTTATGGACTTATTAGAGCTATTGGGAGCTCAAATTCTAAGGTACTTTTCTGCTCTATAGACCTGATGCATATGTCTACAAACATTATTCATTCATTATTAAATATGTTAGGTATGAGTTTCCAAGATATCGAAACCAAATTTAATCATTTTCATGATGCTACCTATGGTTTTGGACAATTTGTGATGTTTTTTATTGTATTGTTTTTTCTTTTACTACCATGAATTTCATATCATATCTGATATATGATTTGGTTTTATTTTATACATTTATTTTCATATATTTATATTAATTTCATTGAATCTAATTAAATTATATTATTTGAAAATGTTGAAAATATAGAAACTAAACTATTTCCCATTATTTTGATATAAATTCTATTAAACTATATATCATTCCCTTTTTTATTTTAATTTTATCATTCTTATATTATTTTATAGAAACTTGTTATGGAACGCCTGGGCGAAACCCTTCTGTTCTTGTCAGGTCACACCCTGCACACCCCTTCAGTAGTGAATAGACCTATTTATGTATTTCGATGCAAGAAGAGACAAGGAACCATAGAGTGGTGGAGAGATTTTATGTCGGCTAGGTTTGGGTAGCTGAATGTTGAGATAATGTTATTTTTCTCAAGCTATCACAAATAGATTTTTGGTGTAGATCATTTGTTTTTTCACCTGCTCTAGTTGGACTAATCGAATAAGGATTATTTTTTTCCTTTTTATTCGCTTAAATTTTTTTATTACATGTTGTTTATAGTGTATATTTCTATCTAATACACATTTATTATCTATTATGTGTATATATATTCCAGGTTGTTGCTTTAGGTTTTGATAAATCATTCCCTTTATTAGTTTTTAATGTCAACATCTAGTTTTTCACCCCATGGGGATTGGGGATACCATTAGGGTATGTGGAATATTGGGTCATATGTCCATATTGAGAGGGTATCTGGGCAGGTTTAATACAAAAATGGGATCAAAGAGAAGTTTTTGCTCTAGTGTCCTTGTCTTTGGACATTTGATTGAATTGAGAAATGTTTTTAGGACTTGAGAGGTAGGTTGCGATTAGTGTTTTTCCAGCGCTTTCTGTGATGAGACTTGATAGAACACAATTTTATTGAATATTTTATTGATAATATATGATATAATTTCCTCACATTAAGCTAAATATTATCAATTGTGAAATATTTAGAATTAGATTATTCATTTGCAAATTTGATGAAAAATCCAGTTTTTCCCGTTTAAAATTCATTGTATTATTTCAAAAATAAATATTGTTCTGTAAAATATTTTGACATAAAATTTTGTAACTGTGTTCCTGACTTAATGGGAGAAAAATTATAATTATGACATGGGAGTCGGATCGTGCATTTGTATAGATTAAATGGGCCATGAAGACAAAGTTTGACAAAACCATCTAGACTGGACACCACTTCACTATTTGGGCTGTATCGTCTTTATCCGGACTTGGATTGAGCCCAAAATTGGAGGGAAGATCGAGGACATAACTAGGAACAAATCATCCTTCTAGAAGGCGGGCCAATTCAGGTGTTTTGAGGTCAACTATATGGTTCAACATGGAGTAAAATATTTGGCCATGTTTTTATTTCACTCTTAAAAATGTTATGTAACCCCAGACCTCGAAAAATCTATGTAAATGGGGTTTTCATTCTTTGGAAGGGCTGGTTGAGGATTTGGGAAGGTGTGGCCAAAAGGGTGTTTCTTAGGAACATGTAACAACCCTTGGAAGAAGTAAGGCCTTGTGTAGAATTCTCTTCCAAGAAGGCTCTCCTCTCCCACCTCCTCAATCCATTGCTTATGAAAAACATCTCCACGATGACAACACCACCCAGGGAAGATTAGTTTTCTTAGTAATCAATCTACCTCTTTCATTCTTCATTCATTTATTTTGAATAAATGCGCTACTTTAATTCACATAATATGATCTATTAATTTATTTTTCAATTTAAATAAAACTAATCAAGCAATTAAATAAAAAACACAAATCATGCGAGGTCGAGATTTTGGGTAAATTGTGGGAGTATGAACTTAATAGGTAATACAAGACCACATGGGATAAGTTTTTAGAGTTAAAAAATAATCCATAAACTCAATTAATACTCATTTCTTGAGTGGATATGTTCTCTAATTAAACACTGACCATAAGCTAACCTTAAAACATCAATCAAAGAAGGGTGTTGTGATTGTGTGTTCCGAAGCTATCACAGGGTTTAAGTAATTTCATATTTGTAGTTAAGTTAACTCACGTAGGGTTTGAGGGTTAAAAAATTAGGGGGTCATAATTAATAGGATTTTAATATAAATGATAATGATTAATAAGTAAATGAATAGGTAGAGTAAGATCGATTACACTTTCAAAAAAAGTTTTCTAAAAAACATCATCTCATTGTGCTTTGTCACTCAATTTTTATTTCAGAATAAAAAAATACAATCTTCTTCGATTAAACTTATTCTCGATTTATAAAAAATAAAAAAACCCCATCCTTTTATTTAGTATTATTATTTTAGTTTATTTGATTTTCAAAATACTTTTAATATGTTGTTAAATTTACTTCCACCTTTGAGAGACGACCTTGGTCAGCCACTCTATTGCACCTAAGTAACTCGAAACAGAACATCATTTGAAAGCACCCACGATAATTCCTTTCAAATTGACACTGTTTCCAGGGAGGCAAGTAATTATTTCAACAAATTATAGGTATTCATTTTATTTTATTTTATTCACTTGTTCTCTTCTTTCTTTCTTCATTACCCAATCTGATTTTTTTTCTTCTTATTTTATTTTTTTCTTCTTCTTTTTGAACCATCAATTCAAACTTCTCAATTTTATTTTTCTATGGTCCACTTTCCTTCATTTCATTTTTATTTTATTTATGAAATGAACTAATCCATATGATCTCTTAGATCATGACCCTGAGATTGAACGCAACCTTTGGGCTTGAATCAAGCATTCTCAGTCTACCGGAAGTTTCAACATTCAAATAGTGGGAGAATTTCTCCACTCCAAGAACATTGAAAATGGAAAGACTTATAATTAAAACATAAAACAAGAACCAATGGATGAAAATAATGTTAATGAATTTAATATAACTATTATATAATTGACTTCACCTAATATTACCTATCAACCAAATTGTATTGCATACTCGAATCTCGAATCGGACTTTGAACTAATATCTGGGTTAGTTCATCTTCATCCAAAATTTCATGGCCTCTATGGTGAGGATTCAAAAAAATTGAATTAATTTAGTGTGGTTTGATCAACCCTAAAACCAAGAAATGTATATGATGACAGAATTAAACTAAGAGAATTTCCAATTTTCACTTGATGGAGCTGTGAATGATTGGATATATTATTTACAACCCGAAGATGTAACTTGTTGGAACAATTTGAAATGTCTTTTCTCATAGAGATTTTTTCCAGCATGAAGGACCACTTATATTTATGAGATCTCAGGGATCAAGAAAGTAGAAGGGGAGTTATTTTATGAGTACTGTGAGCGATTCAAGAAGTTGTGTGCAAGCTGTTCACATCACCAAATTAGTGAGAAACTCCTCATATTGTACTTCTATGAAGGAATTACACCTATGGAGGGAAGAATGGTGGGTGTTTCAGATGGAGGAGTATTGGTGGACAAGACACCCGTAGAATCACATGCGTTAATTGAAAAAATGGCACAAAACTCCCAAAAATTTGGTGATAGAGGTACACCACATGTCAGGGGAACACATCTTGTAAGTCCATCTTCTCTTGAAAGTCATTTGATAGATAGAAAGTTGAAAAAATTAACAAATATTGTGAGACCAATTGTGTTGGATCAAAAGACATCCCAACCCTCTTCTTCAAGGCCATGTGGAATTTTCACTGAAACAAACCACCCAATTGACTATTTCCCCCAACTACAAGAAACAGATGACTGTGCAATAGTGTTTCATGGGAGACCATATTAGCAGTATCAACAACCACATCCCTAATAGAAGTTTGATTCCTTCTCACCAACATACAACCAAGGGTGGAAGGATCCATCAGACATGATTTATGGATCTAGATAGCAACAAAGGCCCCCTTTTCAACAAAACATCCAGCAACCTCCACCTTACAAATAGGGTCTCCAACAACCCCAAAGGTGATTTGAAGCTCAAGATTCATCAAGACAACAAGAAGGTAATACCCCACCCAAGGTATATCCTAACACTGATGGGATTTTGATGAAAATTGTTCTTAATCAACAGAATGAGCTGAAGAGTCAAGGTTCGGAGCTGAGGTATTTGAAGACTCAAATGAGCCAGATTTCCACTTCCCTCCATGAACTGGTAGGTAAGAATTATGGAAATCTATCTTCCCAACCAACTCCAAATCCCAAGGGTAATGTTAGTTCCATCACATTGAGATGTGGGAAGAAAATGAATGATACATCTGTACCTACTATTCCACCGAGATTCACCTCAACTCTAGAAAATCCCCATTCCACATCAATTGATGAGAAATCCATGGATGAGGACAATGGTAAGAAAAAGATTGATGATGTTCCTCATAAACCCCATCCATTTCGAAACAGAGTTTTACAAACCAAAATTATGGCTTAAGAATCAATGAAAAATGAGGTTTTCGGCACATTCAAGCGTGTGGATATCAATATTCCTCTTCTTGAAGCCATCATGAAAATCCAAAGGTATGCGATAGTCTTAAAAGAACTTTGTACCAATTGAAGGGGGATCAAGGGAAATGATAAGATCAATCTTGGAAGGAATGTTTCATCACTCATTACACCAACTGTAGCAATTCCAACAAAGTGTAAGGATCCATGGACATTCATCATACCATGCACCATAGGAGAGTTTCACTTTTCTGATGCTCTTTTTGATTTGGGAGATTCCATAAATGTGATGCCTCACTCTGTATTCTCTTCTTTGTAGGTAGGTGATTGAAAACTGATGAGAGTAGTGGTGTAGTTGGAAAATAGAGCTACAACATATCCAATGGGAGTCCTTGAGGATGTAATTGTCATGGTAAGAGACATGATCTTTCCAACATATTTCCATGTGCTTAACATGGAGGATGATCAAGTAAGTTCACATGCTCCCATTATCATAGGTAGATCCTTCCTCAAAACTTCAAAAAACTATCATAAATGTCAATGAGGGTACACTTTCCATGGAGTTTCTGGATGAAGTTGTGATATTTAATGTTATGGAATCCATGAAGTACCCCTCATAGGACTATTTTTCATTTGTTATCTCCCATCTTGAACCACCAAATAAAAACCTAATGGAATTTGATTTTCCTATGATTAGTGAGATTATGAGTATTGGTTGTAGTTTGATGTCTCATAGTACTTAAAAACTTATTTCTAATTCCCAAGACTCTCTTATATTTGATTTTCAAATGGAATCATATTTTGGTCATTTGAACTCTGATTATGACAAGGCTATTGTGTATGCTAAGGGATTTAATGATTTATTCTCTGGTTATGATGAATTCTATTCTAATACTGATGCTTTTTGGGCACATACATCAGTTCCTTCAATATCTCCATCCACACACCACCCCCTTCATTAGAGATTAATCCATTGCCACAAAATCTCAAATACTCATAAATGTTGAGTGGTGAGATATTACCTATTATAATTTCTATTAATATACCTTTTGAACATGAAGAAAAACTTTTGAATCATTTGAGGGAGAACATTAAGGCAATTAGGTGGACCTTGGATGACATATCAGGTATTATCCCTTCTATATGCATGCATAGTATTCCCTTGGATGATGGGCCTAAAGTAGTGAGGTAACCATAAAGGATACTCAATCCAACCCTTCTCGAAGTTGTTAAAAAAGAGGATGAAAAATTTATAGAGGTATGTATAATGTATCCAAATTTATATTCCTAGTGGGTGAGTCCAATTCAGGTTGTGCCTAAGAAAAGTGGTGTTATTATGGTTAAAAATGAGAAAGATGAGTTAGTTCTAATGAGGGTGAAAAATAGTTGGAATGTGTGTATTGATTATAAGAAACTAAATCGGTCCACTCAAAAAGGCCATTTCCCCTCCCATTAATTGATCAGATGCTTGAGAGACTAGCTGGAAAACACACTATTGTTTCTTGGATGGATTTTTGGGATATTTTTAGGTTCCTATTGCTCTGAGGGATCAATATATGAAAACATTTACTTGTCCATTTGGTACGTTTTCCTATCAAAGGATTCCATTTGGACTTTGCAATTCCCTAGGTACCTTCCAGAGATGCATTGTGAGTATATTTTTTTTGATTTTATTGAGACCTTCATGGAGGTATTTATGGATGATTTTACAGTGTATGGGTCTTCATTTGATGATTGTATCTCTATTTTGGGAAAGGTGTTGAAACGTTTTGTTGAGAAGAATAGGGTCTTGAACGTTGAAAAGTATCATTTTATGGTAGTCAATGGAATTTTCTTGGGGCATGTAGTGTCAAAACATGGGATATAGGTTGATAGATCTAAGATAGACATTATTTCATCCTTACCATATCCTTCATGTGGGCGTGATGTTAGATATTTCCTAGGTCAGGAAGGATTTTATCGGTGCTTCATAAATTATTTTAGTAAGATTTCTCTTCCTATGTCGTTATTACATCAAAAATATTCTGATTTTTTGTTTTATGATTATTACAGGACTTATTTTGGTGAGATAAAGAAGTGTATGAACACTCCACCAATCACATAGCCCCCACGATGGGAGATTCCTTTTGATCTTATATGTGACACCTCTAACTTCGCAGTTGGAGTTGTCTTATCTCAAAGGGTGAAGGGATGTCCACATGTGATTGATTATGCATCTTGGACACTAGATTCATCCCAATCAATCTACACAACCACAGAAAATTATTTTCTTGCGATCATATTTGATTTAGATAAATTCTGTTCTTATTAATTAGGCTCTAAAATAGTGGTTTTTTCTGACCATGAAGCTCTGAGGAACCTCTTGAAGAAGCCAAACAAAAATCCCTGGCTAATCCTATGGATTCTCTTTCTTCAAGAATTTGATATTGAGATAATGGACAAGAAGAGTTTGGAAAACATGGTGGTATACCATAAGAGTAGGCTTACTCATACACTAGATCATGACACCATGGACTAGGAACCACCTTGGGACACTTTCCCCGATGAGAATATTTATTCCATCTCAGGTACGTATCCTTGGTATACAGATCTAGTCAACTACCTTGTTGCCTTTGAAATACCTGCAAATTTAAAGAAACATCAAGTCCAAAAATTAAAGAGTGATTCAAGATTTTATGTTTGGGATGATCCATACTTATGGAGCATGTGTCGTGACAATGTTATTAGGAGGTGTGTTCCTGATCATGAGTTTGAGTCTATTCTATAATTCTGTCACACACATGCTTTTGGTGGATACTTTGGAACCCAATGGATAACTAGGAACGTTTTCAAATCTGGATTAAATTGGCCTAGCATATTCCATGATTCTCGTGTGTATTTTAAGTCATGCTCACATTTCCAACACACGGTAAAAATTTCTAGGAGACATGAGAGCCCTGAACAACCCATATAATTCTATGAGATTTTTTATGTGTGGGTCATCAATTTTATAAGTCATTTTCCTAGTTCATTTGGGTTTTTGTATATTTTTGTTGTTGTTGATTATGTGAGTAAATGGGTGGAGGCTAAGGCCACATGGACTGATGATTATCATGTTGTTGTGGACTTTGTCAAAGCATAGATATTTTTCAGGTTTGGAGTACCGAAGGCCATCATTGGTGACCAAGGAATAGACTTCTGCAATTGGAATCTTGCTTCCCTTCTTTAGAAATATGGGGTGACACACAAAACATCAAAACCATACAACCCCCAAACAAATGTCCATGCTGAGGCTTCAAATATTGAGTTGAAACAAATTTTGGAGAAAACTGTGTAGCGAAATTCGAAAGATTAGAGAATGTTCTTGGATGATATGCTTTAGTCTTATTGGATACCATTCAATACACCCATTGCTATGTCCCCATTTTGGATTGTTTTTGGGAAATCATGTCATATCTCCATGGAAAATGAGTATTAGAATTATTGGGTTATAAAAAATGAAACATGGATTTAGCCCAAGTTGGAATCCAAAGAAAGCTACAAATTCAAGAGCTTGAGGAGATTCGATTGTCTTCATATGAGAAGTCAAGGATCTATAAGGAATGATCCAATGAAATTCATGAAAAAATGATCTACCAAAAGGAGTTTCATGTTAGAGATAAAGTACTTCTCTACAGTTCATGAATGACGTTGATGCCTGGTAAGTTGCGTTCTAGATGGTTAGGTCAATATGTTGTGACTAATGTTTTTCTTTATGGTGTAGTGGAGATAACATAAGAGGACACTGGAAGGAGCTTTATAGTCAAAGAGAAACATTTTAAGAAATACATTGAGGTACTTCTTACTGATACAGTGGATTTCATCACACTGCATGACCCCATCATCACTTGACCATATTAGGTTGTTCTTGACCCTTTCACTTTTATATTATTTGTCCTATTTAAAATTCTGCATTTTATGTGCATATATCATCTCATGGGTTCAAATTTAGGGCAATGAAATATTTTATGTGTGGGGGAGGGAACCTTTTAGTTTAGTAATTTAATTTTTTTTCCTGCTTTTCTGTGATTTAAAAAAGTTGTTTGTTTTTAAAATTTTATGTGTTTATTTTAATTTTTTTGTGTGTTTTTGAACCTACGTAGCTGAAATGATTCTCATCACAATTTTGCAATCCATATCAATAAGTGGAAAAATTTATCCCTTGAAACTGAGCTTAAATGAATACTGAGAATGAATTGGCTTCAAGTTCAAATATTTATTAATTTCATGAAAATTACACTAGATTTTGAATCCCATGACACATCTCACTGTCTCTATATTTGAAGTCACATTCTTGTGAGGCTTATAAAACATTCTTTTCATATTCTTTACATTTACCACATTTCTTGAGATAACCAAACCATGCTTGATTTAACCATAATTTGATTTATTATTGTCAAAATTTGAGGGATTGAGGTACTTATGTTTCAATGATTGATGCATTTGTTTGGTATTAAAGCCCCTATTTCAAAGAATCTTTTTTATAATGGACTACCATGAACATTTAATCCTTTTATACCTTAGAATCCATGAACAAACTATTAGTTTATCCACATTAGAAGGCAATGTTCTATATATAACCAACTTTTGAAGTGAAATTGCATAATCTAGTTGAACATAAGTGTGGGGGAAGCTGTCTTGTGTTGTGCTACCACATTCTGGTATGTTTTGGGTGGAAAATTAAATTCTGAAGAGATGTGTTTGCTGCTGAATAAAATAATCATATTGAATGTTGTGCCTTTTCTAGATCTTTCATGATAAGTGAAGTTGTGCCTTTTTGGAGATTTTAATAGAGAGGGAATTTTTTACCTATCTGAAGCTTTCAAGAAAATCATGTTTGAGAAGATTGACATTTTTACAACTAAAATGTTGAATGGTGTGCCCATACCATTATTTTTTATGATTATGAACATTAATCAATGCTATGGGGATTGATGAGGAGACCATATTAATGTGAAAATTATATTAATGTAATTTTTCTTCAAAAAGAGCCAAGCCCTCCTCATTCATCCTCAGATTCTTTCACATCTTAATCCTACCAACCGAAAGCCACAGAACAAACCAAAAAAAATTCATGATAAAAATATTTCCTTAACTCACATAAAGTGTTGATGTAGGAATTAATCAAACCTATGATGACCCTTATATGAGTTTTGATGAGAAAGACATTGCTAAAAATTAACCTTTGTGTGATAAGAGAAAAATTCAATTGAGGTAAGTGTTTTGTGCATGGGAGGATAAATGAAGTGGAAGTATATTGAATGATATAAATGGAGAAATGAAATAATGGTTTTTATGAGGCATGATATCTTTTGTTTCTTGGTGTAGAATTGTTGTATCTCAAGGATATGTGTTTTAAAATTTGTTTTGATTCGATATTGATGTTTACTTGATATGAGGTTTTTCATAGGAGTTCCAAAAGGTATATGTGAGGAAGTTGATAAAAAAAATTTTATTGAATATTTTATAGTTAATAAATGATACAATTTCCTCATATTATGCTAAATATGATCAAATATGAAATATTTTGTATTAGATCATTCATTTTCAAATTCAATGAAAATTTTAGTTTTACACTTTTATAATTCACAGTAGTATGTTGAGAATAAATATTGTTATGTAAATTATTATGACTTATAATTTTGTAATTGTGTTCCTAAATTAATGTGATACAAATTCTATTTAGGACATAGGAGCTGGATCGTGCATTTGAGAGGGGTAAATGGCCCACGAAGACAAAGTTGGATAAAACTATCCTAATTGGACACCACTTTACTATTTAGGATGTATCTTCTTTATATGGACTTGGATTCAGCCCAAATTTGTAGGTAATCTCAGGAAAATAATTTGGAACAAATCATAATTCTAGAAGGCCATCCAATTAACGCGTTTTGTGGTCAACGATGCAGTGAAACTGGGAGTAAAATATATGGACGAGTTTTCATTTCACACTTAAAAACGTTATGTTACCCTATCCCTCAAAAAATCTATTTAAATGAGGTTTTAACCCTTTGGGAGGGATGCTCAAGGATTTGGGAAGGTTTTTCCAAAAGGTTGTCTCTTGTGAACACCTCACAATTCTTATAAGAACTATGTTCTTGTGCAAATTTCTCTTTTAAGAATGATCTCCTCCCCCACCTCCTCTTTGTTTTTCCTTATTTATATGCATGTAACTTGAATTTTATTCAATAAATCATCTATGTTATTCTCTGTTAATATTATTATTTTTATTAATGGGATGAAATCTAATATTTGGGATGAGATTGTGTATTACCCATTCAATCCACTGCTTTTGCAAAACGTCTCCACGAAGACAACACTGTCCATGGAAGAGCAGTTTTCTTAGTAATCAATATAAATCTTATGTTTCACATTCATTTATTTTAAATCAATGAGGTAATTTAATTAACTTAATATGATCTATTTTTTTAGTATTAAATTTAAATGAATCTAAGAAGGAAAATTAACAGAAAATACAAATCATGCGAGGTCGAGATTTTGTGTAAATTATGAGAGCGCAAACTAAATATGTAATACAAGACCACACGGGAAATGTTTTCAGATCTAAAATATAATCCCTAAAATCAATTAATACTCATTTCTAGAGTGGAAATGTGCTCTAATTAACCACTGTCCATAAGATAACTTTATAACATCAATCAAATTAGGGTGTTGCGATTGTGTGTTCTGAAGCTAGACCAAGGTTTAAGTAATTTCATCTTTGTGGTTATGTTAACTCCTATAGGGTTTGAGGGTTAAAAAATTATGGGATCATAATTAAGTGGATATTAATATAAATAATAATCATTAATAAGTAAATTAAGAGGTAGAGTTATATCAATTACACTTTCTAAAAATATTTATCTAAAAAACATTTTCTCATTGTGATTTGTTAATCAATTTTTATTTTAAGAAAAATGAAATATTCTTCTAGAAAACTTATTATAGATTTATAAAAAATAAACAACCCCATCTTTTTATTTAGTATTATTATTTCCATTTTTCCGATTTTCAAAATAGCTTTAATATGTTGTTAAATTTACTTCCTCTTTTGAGAGATGACCTTGGTCAGCCACTCTGCTTCATCTAAGTAACCCAAAACCAAACATCATTTAAAAGCACCCATGATAGTTCCTTTCAAGAATCATGTTACCATGGGATGTTGGGATGTTTGTCCACTATTTTGAGTTTTTATCTTAAATTTAATTTTTTTCCTTATTGGTTTTCTGGTTTGAAATGATAATATTCTGTGTTTGAACATTTATTTTGTTTTGGTGAACAACAATATTCCTCTGAGACGTATTTTTCAAATTCCTCTGGGGGTATAGTTGATGGTCACTCATTTAATAAACCCATAAATCACATATTTATTGAGAAAATCATGTGGGTAGTTAGTGATATCTACAAGAATGTGCCACGTGCTCAGAATGTAGTTGTTGAGGTACAACGGGTAGTTGGAGGAGAAAGGGATCGATCATAGGTGTTAGATCATAAGAATACAAAATTCATTAATGGAATGAATGAACCTCATGTGGTAGAGTAATTCCATTAAAATATCAATCATATTTTTTTACTTGCTGGAAATATGTATGAGTATCAAGGTGAAGTGTGAAATTTTCATACATGAGGTTCCCTACAAAGGATTGTGGGATTCAATGGTATAGAAAGATATTTATGTGGGCATAGACTCTAATGGTTTCAAGACTATTGTATTCTATATTTTTTTGAAGAGTCCTAGATGATGCATATGTATCAGGAGTTCCTCTATTTGTATTAGGGGATTTTTTGGGTGTCAGAATACACCAATCAAGTGGTGGGGATGTTTTTTTTGCACCATAGGTTGTAAAGAATGATGAGATGATGGTTCCATAATACATATACGGTTTACGACTAGATATAAGGTCATAGGTATTTATAATGAATATTTCAACCTATGTGGAGATAGTATACAAGGATATGATAGATGATACGAATATGTCCTGCATAAATGGTTACTCTTCATCTTCCCTTCCATATAGTGGATGCTTCAGTAGAGCTGTCAGGTAATATAGGAAGTGGGAAGATTTCTACAAGCCTGATAGAGGTGGTTCTCAACAGCATGCATCTTTTGAACCTATAGTTGTATCTAGTGGCGTTGAACTATCTTGATATTAATTTTTAAAGGTCATCTACACATTGTGTTCTTTTACTTCACATAAAATGATGTGAAATTGTTGTGAATGTTATGATCATCTACATCTTTTTTGTGATGATATTCCCACTCCTTGATTTGGTCATGGATCAATAGCTCTAAAGGATACTATGGAACAATCATATGATTCAAAAACTATGGGGATCTAACCACATGTATTATGAGAGAATCACATTCATAAAATAGATGTGTTTTGTGGGAGGTTGATGTAGTTCCAGTGACATTGAGAGGTACCATCCTTATAGAATATATCACAGAAATTTTGTTATTTGATATTGGTGCTTCCCAATCATTTATATCTGGGTGTTTTTTATATGATTGAACTTACAATGTATCTAATTTCATTTATTATGGAGTAATAAACACCTATTAGGGATGTTAAAGAGTATGGGGTTCTGTTTCATTCAATTTCTCTATTGATAGAAAATAAAATATTAGTGTGCTATTTTGTTATTATGGATATTAATTTTTTTGATTTAATAATATGGATGGATTGGTTTGTTTCATATGATGTTGAGGTTGATTTTTTTCATCAACATGTCCTATTTCTTACTACTGATGGGAGCTCATGGGTGTTTTAGAGAAAGTTTAATCCACTGTCTAGTGATATTGGACCCTCCCTCACAGAGATAAGGATTTTGTGTTTTGTTTTTTTGTTAAACCCAATGAAATTTATCATATGATTTTTCTTTAAACTGTTGTTCAGTATTTCCTGATGATTTCCTAGACAATATTCCGCAGATTCCTTCAGAGTGGGAGTTAAATTTTATGCCTAACCAGATTCTAGGTATACTGTGAATTTCGATACGCACATAACATATGGAACTAGTGGATGTGAAATATATCATGATTTAGTTGGATGATCTGGTGATGAATAGTTTTTTAACCCTAGTTTTTCTCATGGGGAAACCCCAGTTCTCTTTTCCAAGAGGGTATATGGTCCACTATGATTATTTATTGATTATTGGAAGTTGAACCAAGTAACGATTATTAATAATTTTACTTTTCCTTATGTGGATGATTTTCTTGATCAATTAACATATTAATGTTTTATTTAATGATTGATATTTTTTCTGTTTATCATTATGATAGATTTCAGGAGTGGGATATATAGAAGATGGCTTTCAGAATCAGGTGTTTTGTTTTCAAATATCTCATTACGTCATTTAGTCTGACGAATGCTCTAGAAATTTTTATGGCATTGATTATTTGAATATTCAGTCAGCATATTGAAACATGTTGGTAGTGTCTATGGATGATATTTTGGTTCATTGAATATCTGAGAATGAGAACTATAACCAATATGGTTTTGTTCTGGAAATCCTAAGGACTCCCCATTTTTATGAAAATATTTTGAAATGAAAATTCTTGATTCAAGAAGTGAAACTTTTAGGCGTACTGATTTATGATCATGAAGTATCATTTTATCCTAAGAAGATAAAGGAAATTTTTTCATGGGAAGAACCCCAAAAATCATTTCAAATTTATAGTTTCCTAGGTATTTTTAGATACTATTGAGGGGTTTTAAGGATTTATCAATGTTAGTGTCACCTATGAATTCTCTTACTAAGAATGTGTTGAAATATACATGGTATTATAAGTGATAATATTATTTATATGATATAAAATGTCTTCTGTAATAATATCATATTCTGATATTACCTGATCCCGGTATTGGGAATGTGGTTTTCTTTGATTATTCAAGTTATGGATTGATTTGTGCGATCATTAATGATGATTATGTTGTAGCTTAAAGATCTTTTAAAATATGAGAAGAATTAAATCAATCAGAATTTAAATATATCCCTAGTAATGCATTCCCTTAAGAGTTGGTGGATCTATCATTTTTGGTGGAGGTTCATACTTTTTTCTAACCATAAGAGTTTGAGTTAAATATTTTATCATAACAAATTGAATGTTATATAGAGATGGTGGGTGGAATACCTTCAAGAATATGACATAAACATTACGTATACCCAAGGGAAGGGGAATCTTTTCTCATATGATTTTATAATAAAAATTCTAAATCTAGCTTTTTTGGATTCAAATTTTTGGAACCATAAGGGAATTTCTTTTCAGTTGTGTGTAGATGTTCAGGGGGATGTTTCTGGTAAGGATATAACCAGTGTTCAATTATAATCATATCGCCTTGAGTATATTATATAGAGATTGTGGCAGGATGATGAATTCAAAGCAATTGGAGAAACCCTGTATAGTGGGGAAACCATTTCTAGATGCCTTATCTCTTTTCATGACATAATATGTTTTGGGAATCAATAGGTCTTACCAACATCAATGAAGATTTTATTTTTGTTTTATTGTAATAGTTCGTTAGGGTAAATTAATTAGGTAAATATAAATATATATCATGACATGAGATGACAATTCTAGTGGTCTGGTATGAAGTGTGACATTTCCGATTTTTTGTCCCACTGTTACAGCCATCTAGAGATAATGCTACAGAATCTGAAATCTTATGGATTTCATCAACCTCTTTCGATTCTTGTTTTTAAATGAGATGAGGTATCCATTATTATTTTATTAGAATACCATAGACTATCCATGGGAGGAATTCTATATGGGTAGTTATTGATCAGATAAAAAACTTGGATCATTTCATTTTGTTCAGATACACAACAAAAGTTTAAGGTCTTGGTTTGTTTTATGTGTAGAATATTCTGAGGTCACATGGGTTTTATTCTGTTGTTGCTTCAGAGAGTGTTCCTAGGTTTAATTTGAGGTTCTGAAGGATTCTTCAATAAGATCAGGGGACTCAGGTCAGGTTGATTACAACTTATCACCCATTTAGAGAAGATCATACAGAGTGTTATATTCATATCAATAAGGATATTCTACAATCCTTTTTCATACATTTTTATGGATCATGGGACAACCATCTTGGAATGGTTTACTTTTCTTATAAAAACATCTATCAGTCACCAATTAGAATGACTCCCTTAAAATGTCTATATCTTAACCCATATATGTCACCTATTTATTAGATACACTTGGTGGACGATTCTTTAGTGGGACCATATTTGGAACAAGTGATGACTAGGAGGATTCAAGATATATTTCATCACATCGTTACATATAAGAGTAAACAAAAATTATGTTGATCAATGTTGTCATCCTTTATAATTTTCTTTAGGTTATAAAGTTTTCTTGAAAATTACTCCTCAGTTGGGTCACTGTTAGCTTGGAAAATAGATAATGTTGGCTTTGAGATATATTTAACCATTTGAGGTCAATGAGAATTTGGGGTAAGTTGCCTATTGGTTATCATTACCAGTTCCTTTGATTGGGATTCATGATTTTATCTACATATCTGAGCTCAAGGAATACCATCCTGATCCCTCTCACATCTTTAGTTGAGAAGAGATTGAGTTAGATCCAGGTGTTCCCATTACAGAGCAACTAGTAGAGACCATTGACTCTCATGTGAAATTCTTTCTTGGGAATTGTATTTAGTTGGTTAGAGTTTTATGGAGTCATAGATCATATTACCACGAGACATTGGAGCATGAATTTTTTATGAGTGTAGTGGGATCACCTATTCACTGGACTTCATTATTCCATATTAATTCACATGAATTGAAAGTCTTATGGGGGGAGCTTGTAACATCTTATTATCATCATTCAATTAATTCCCATACCATTACTTGTTTTCCACTATAATTGGATTTATAATGGGTACCCAAGGATGGGAAGATTTCATAGGGTATAATGGACTAATGTTCAAGGACTTATGTTTATTTAAATTAATTGAATGTGTGTAAAAATGTGAAATTACCTTGAGGTGTTATCCCTCATTTCATATAATACATGAGGTGGTTTATGTTTTCTTGTACGAATCTAGTGTTTTTAATATCTTTAGAAGATATAAACACTATGTAAGGGGAATAAATTATGTGTAATTTTTTAGGGGTAGATTTTGTGAACCTACTACATAGTGTGAAAGTAGTACATGTTGTGTATAGATTATACATCATGTAATATTAAAAATCAGGTTTTTAATAAATAGGTGATGGGTTTTATGGTGTAACGGGACACCATCGATTACAAAACATTTAATTTGATTACATGATTAGTATATATAATGAGTTTTAGATTTAGGTAATTTTATAGATGATAATTAATTCATTATTCAGAATCCCTCCTTGATCATGACTGAGAGCTCTCCTCTAATAATTGTGGTTGCCTTTGTTTGATATTAATCCCTTCGTTCAACATTTGATCAGCATTGTGGTTGGGTTGTATCTTTCTAGGAGAGTATTAATTTATTTTTTAAATTTTCTTTGACAGTGGTAGAATCATTTAATTATGAAATTTGATCCATTGATCTCTAGTGATGACTATCTTTACACATTTCTAGATCCATTATCTGATCCTATTTTGGGGGTCGTTTCCATGTTGGTTATTGTGTGGTGGGTGAGCATTCTTAGGGAATGATATGATATTTCTTCATCCCCAAACCTTTTGTTAAATTCTGTCAATTATACGTTGTTTGTATTGTTTATATAACATTTTATTTCTTACGTGTTCTTCATTATTGGTGGATCCAATTACTAGTGTGTGTGACTTGAGTTTTGAGGTAGGTGGTTCTGTCACTAGGTTAGGTGGGTGAACTTCATTGCTCTAGTTATTTTATAAATTTTTATTTAAATTAAACAGAAAGATTGAATGATTTTATTGAATTTTTTAGAGAATGTTTCTTGATGGAAAATGGTTTTCCAGTGGTTTTGTTATATAAAAAATATTTATCAAATCATTGTGAAATGATTATATGAAAATGTTTTCAAATAATTATTTTATGAAAATGGATTAATGAATTGGTTTGAAATATAGGGAACAAGGGATATCTTGGGTACATTGGCGGATGTTATAGTAACATGTATTTTCCACTTTTTGGGAGTTCTCTCAAGGGGATTTCCTCTTCTCCCAAGGCCTATTATTTTAAAGACTTGTTAGACTTATTATGGGGTTCACATTCTAGGGTGTTCATATTCTCATTATACTTGACTCATATTTCAAAAGGAATTCTATATGCATGATTTTATATATTTGGTATGAGTGTCCTATAAATCTTGACCTAAATTTTTTTTTTTCATGATGGCACATATGATTTTGGACGATTTGTGTTGTTTGGGATTCTACAATTTTAGCTTCTACTTCCACGGTTTCGATATCATATGTGATAATTTGTTTGGTTTTATTTGATATATCTATTTTCATATAATTATATGAAATGATTGGAAATATATTTTCCTTTATTATCATGAAATGTGTAAAAGGGAAAATTAAATGTTTTTCCTATGCCTTTTATATTAAAATTGATAAACTATACATTTTGCCTTATTTTCATTTAATTTTAGCTTTCATAGACTATTGTATAGATACATGTTGTGGAATACCTAGGTGAGACCATACTAAGCAGGTTTTCTCACACCCTATTCACCACTTCCCGAAAGCAAAGACCAAATTTTGTCTTTCAATGTTGGGAAAGGAAAGGAAGAATTGTGAGGCAGTGATGTTTTTTTATATAATGATTTGGGTTTATGGATAATGATATGTTGGGAGTTTTTTCAAGATATCACATGGAGGATATTGGTGTATCTGTTTAGCAATTTCATCCCTTGTAGTTGGACTTGTATTTTGGATATAATTTTGTTAAATTTTTAGTTGTATAGATTTCATTATTCCTTATCTATTATGGAATATATTTAGATATTTTTCGTTGTTTCTCTCCACTATATATATGTATATTCCATGTTGTTTCTTCAGGTTGAAAAAATCATCCCCCAAGTAGTAGTTTGTTACCCTGGTGCTAGTATCTAGCCTGTGGGGATCGGGAACAACCTTAGGTTATGTGGAAGATCAAGCTAGGTGACATTATTGAGTAGGTATTCAGTATGGTTCATTAAACATTATAACCTAGCTATTTAATTATTGAGTATGAATAGTATTTACCAAACTATGAAATGTATATAAAGTACCTAATTAATAAAATTAATTGATAAATGATTATAAACTAAGTACTAAATTTTCAATAAATTTATTTTTGCTTCCAAAATGCATGTTTCTTATAAACAAGTTTTATTTATTTTTATTAGTGAATATAATAAATAATTTCTATAAAATTTAAAAAATTTATTTAAAAAAATAAATTTAATTTTTTAGATGAGAAACTTAGAAATATATTATAGTGAATTTTTGAGAATTTTTTTAGATGTTTAATTTTTCATTGAATAGTAAAAAAATACTAATTTTTATTTAAAAATATTTTTTCATTATAGAATATATCAGGAAAAATTATAATTTTATATTTGATTCATAATGAATTTAGTTCATTATATTAAATATAATCTAATTATTTATTTTTAAATGAATTTTCTACTAGATTTTAATATACAAATATTATATATTTTAAGGGATTTTTTGGAAAAACAAATTCACTGTATTTTTCATATTAGATTTTAAATTAAATTCAACTACTTTTTTTCATTGATCTTTTAAAAATGTATTACAAATTTTTAATCAAGAGGTTGAAATTTACTAAATTTTACAATTTATTTTTGGTCAATATGAATAGAAACCTTAACAATTTTTCTCCATGGTAAAGGGTAAAATAGAATATAAAAGATAAAAAATGATAAGTATTATAACATGACCCTGACGGACACATGTCACAAGGAATAGTCAAAAAAAATTTAAATTTTTCTAGTGCATCACAGTGACTGACCAGGGTTGTCTCACTTTAGGATCCTTTTAGTTTGTTTCACCAGCTTATTCTACATCACCTAATAAATATCATTTTGTTTTTTTTATTATCTAATGAAAACATTGAAAATGTATTTTTTTATGATTATTTAATGAAATGACATAATAAATGGAAATTTAACCTAGCATGAAAGCTAAAAAATATGTGTTAATGGATAAAGGACATGGTATTGGGATCATATATAGATTCAATTGTTATAATCCATTATGTGATCAATTTCTACTTGATAATCCAAACATGAAAATTCATTTTTGGTTACAATTTATCATTTTGAAATTGTGTAATTTTTGAGAGCCAATGTAATACTAATTCCACCTCCCCATATAATCACATTTGATGAAAAACCTTGGTCAATGGTGTTCCATCTTCCAGGACCCACCTCAATCGAATCTATTTCATCCATTGATTAGTTCAACTAAAATGTATGAAGAACTAACCTATCGAGAGAGGTAAAAGTTATTAAAAATGAATAGAGATATATTGAGTTGTATGTCATTGGGGGCCATCACCATTTTAAAGACATTCATCGCACCTATTCATTTTAATAAATTCTAACTACAAACATAAAATTAAACATTAATGAAAATTCATGAATACTTGAGCTTCCCCTGGGCCAAGACTCGAGGTTTTCCTATCGTTTCTTAGAGTATGAGATCATTTGGTGAAGAGGGTGAAGAGAAAGAAAAAAAAATAAAATAAAATAAAGGATGGTAGATGAATAAATTAAAATGAATGATTTGTGGATGAGGAGAGAGAAAGAGAAATAAAATAAAATAAAATAATAAAATAAAATAAGTAAAAAATATAATTTATAAATTATGTTTAAATAATAAAAATTAATAATAATAATAATAATAATAATATTAAATGAATTATTTTTTACAAATAACAGGGAGATAGAAAAGGATAATATAATTTTAAAATAAAAACTTTACTTTAATAATAATGATAATAAAATTAATAATAATAATAATAATAATATTATTATTATTATTAGCAATACTTATAATAAACAGAAGAAAACTGAGAAGAAGAATTTTTAAATGGATGGAGAAACACAAATTCATTGATTCATTTAAAAAACTAAAATTTTAATTACAATTGAAAGTAAAACTAAAATAAGGAAAAAATAAAAATGATGAAGAAGAAATTGGGGATATTTTCGGTCGGCCTCCCTCAGTGAAGATCCCCATAAGTGCCTCAGATTGAGTGGGATGGAATGGAATGATTTGGGAATGAGGAACTCTCCTCCTTTTAGAGGACATATTTTCCCTTAAAATGTAGTTATGTAATAGACCCAATAAATGGCTGATTCACCAAAGGAACCCTTCTTTAATGTTATTCCTATATGCCAAGTGTGTCTCCCATAAAAATTATAGAATATTTGGCCATGTATATATAGATTTATGACCATTTAATTCTGATAATTTAATCTACCTAGGAAAAACTCTCCATATACCAGATATTCAGTTTCCCAAGCATTAATGCCTTTCCAAATAGCTGATTCACATGTTTCATCCTTAATGAGAATTATTAATAAATTCCTTATCCGAATAATTATCCAACTAATTATTTTTTGGGACACAAAATTAGATATCTAATCTCATATTTAAAACACTCCATATTTGTGAACAATTTTTGTGGGATGTGTTTTGAGCAAAATTTTTGCCTTCAATTGATGGATTTAGATTATGGTCCAGAAGTATATAATTTATTACAATATTTCAAGGATACTATAAAAAAACAATTTAACAATTTATATTAGTTTAGTAAATGTTATGACCGAAATACAGAATAAAGATAAAATATTTAAATACAAATATTTTTCCATTTTTACAATTAATCTCAAAATTCCACCAAAACATAAAAATGTGACAATTTGAAATAAAATAACAATATGGTGTTTCTAAAACCATTGAAATTAAATAAAAAATTATGAAAATATTTTTATATCAATTCCCCAACTCTTAAATCATCATTTTCCTCAAGTATAAAATCTTGAAATTGAAAATTAGAGGGACCCAATGTAATCAATATTCAAATTTCATTTTAATATAATAAAAAAGTTATCAATGTCAAATAAAATTTTCAAACTCCACATAAAATATCAATTGAACTTCAAATTTTTCAGTGAAACAACCAATCCAAGTATATTACTTTTCACTTTTAATAAATTGTGGAACTTCTCATTTATTCATCCAATATCCTCAAATAATTATTATTAATCATTTCAAATCATGAACTACCTCAATTTTCAATATTTTCTCTCATCAATCATGATAAAATTCAAATAGATTTATTGTCATATCATTAAAACATGCACTTTATCCAAAATATTTTAAAATAAATACTTTATCTACATTATAAAGGCTAAAGGAACATAACATCAGGAGGACTTAGAATTAATGTTCTAATGATTCAAAGGATTATGCTTGGTAGTATTTGATGTTTAAAAATAATGCTCAAGGATGAGGTTAAAATCTTAGATAAAGAATAATGATATTCAATGTAAATTTTTTAATGAAACTATCCTCTTTAAATTTTAACTACTCCCTACTTCCCCAATTCTGAATGTAAAGACCAAGACCAATTTAATCATAATGAATGATATGTTCCCACCATTGAATATATATATATATATATATATTAATTATATTTTTATTTTTTGTATTTTTTAAAGAACATTTTTTTCTTTTTCTATTGTCATGATTTAGAAAAAAACTCACATCCACCACATTATAATGTATGATATAAATCATCAGTCTAGTAATGATGATTTTTCTTTTACATGAATCACAACCCATTTTAATCATTCTTAAATTCTTTTGGTCATTTTAATTTTTTAGTATTCCAAAGGGAAAAACTATAGAGTATTGGGAATAATTCAGAAACATTTTTTAATTCCCAAAATAATCACCTCCACATTTCTCCCATAAATTATAAATTATTCCATTTACCAAGATTCCCTTTACACCCACACTTAGACTTTAAAATATCAAGACATTACTTTGAGTTGGGTCAGAAAGGACAATAATTTATTGGAACATGGATCATCCCAAACAAGATCATTCATGGTCTCTATGGGCTAAAGTTGGTTTAATGTAACAGTGGTATTTTAAGGATAAATGGATTTTCAAAGGATTCCTCAGTCCACTTATATGTTTTTATGCATATTCATAACTTTGACAAGTTCAAATTCAATTTCTAACAGGTGGCATATCCCATGATTACTCAAGAAATATGATCATGATAAAATAGAAAGTATTTGGTCTACAAAACCTCACAGGAATGGTATATATGATATGAGATATTAACTAAAGGAATGATTATCAACAAAAAATCAATTCACATGAATTTTAGAAAATAAAATAATGGAAAATGGTGGGGAAATTTCATTTACAGGAATCAATTAATTAATTCAAATCATGAGTCCACAATTCAATATTCATGCTTCACATTAAAATTTTAATTTTATATTTATCTCATTTAATTTTATCCACAATGATATCTAAAACATGGCCTCATAGAATTCCCAAGAAACTAATGTCTTCTATATTAGTCATGTAGAGAATATATTAAAGTGTGGAAATTCAGTTTGAACTTCAAATATCAAAACACGTTTTTGGAGAAAAATGTAAAGAGTTTACATGAAAAAACTAAAAGTAAATTCATTTTTGAAATGAATCTTAGTCCACTTACTTCACTATTTCGGACATCATTCTACCATCAAGAACCTATAAAAGATACTAGATCCATTAAGCACAAGGATCATGTAATTACAGATAAAAAAGATAGAGGGAGGGTCTGAAAGTTGAACTACATCATAAGAATAGAAAATGAAATCTAATTTCCTAGGATGAAAGTAGAGGTATAAATCTTTGTATGATCCCCCAATTGGAACCAGAATTTTTACTACTTCCAGAAGGCAGTACTAGCTATTATCCAAAGTCATATGGTGGATGATGATTCATTTATTTAATCCACCACATGTGTCTTTTCCTATATTGTTTTTCATCCTTCCGAGTGAGGAATGATCCATGGAAAAGGTACACCATATCCTACCTCCTTTATAATTAAGCCTAAACTGCATGTCAGAGGTTGGATGAAGTATGAACCATCCTATTACATAGTTTTACTTGTACAACCTTCTTATCTTCTAGTTCTGGATTCATATGGGATGCATGAAATGAATGATCTAAGGAGAAGTAAAGATGAATTTTTTAGTTTAATAAAATATTAAATTTTAATAATTAATTTCTCCTAATCAATAAAAGTTCCCCCTTATCTGATTTACTCTGGCTCAAAAACTTAGATATCCTGATGGGGCTCCATTAATGCATGTTTATTGAAATTATGGAGCTCCATGTGTTCCTCAGTAGGTGCATTCCAAGGATCTTATCTACCTCTAAATAATAACTATGATTGTTTGATTTTGTAAACTAAAAATAGTAGGGAGTGACACACATTTATTTCCCAATAAATTTATAATAAAATGTGTTTAAAGAAATATCATCTCCCTAGGATAGTTCTGGCTCAATCAATGCCAATGTGGTGTTTTCCTCTTGGAGTATCATGGTGGCATGTAAAGGTATGTAATCTAGATCCTCTACCTCTAGTTAGACATCAAGTTCTTGGATTACTCATAAAAATTACGAAAGAGAAATGTCACCTAATTCTTGGCCTCCACAAGTAAGACTATTTTCTCATCTTCTGATTTAGTTCCAGAATTGGATTTCTCTCATGATTCTTTAATATATTAAGTTATCTAATGCAGTTTTTCATTTATATTTTTCCCCATATATAAATGCTCTTGAATATCATATTTTACCGTGTGTTTTGAATAATTCTCTTGAAATTTTATTGTGTATCTTCTTTAAAATATTTTAGAAGAATTGAGTAGCACACATCTTGCATCTTGAAAACATCTTGATAGAATTATGTGAAGTACCCCATGAATTTAGTGATTTCTCTATCCAATACATCAATAACTAGTTGCTAGAGGGTTTCATTGAGATCATATATAAGGAACCCTAATTTCTCATATTTAAATAGGGTTTCATGCTCCCCTGATCTATCTATCCCATAATGTAACACTATATTTTATAGACTAAGGGGCTTCAACTACTAGTTCTTTCACCTAAGAGTATTTTTCGATCCATATAGAATAATAATCATTTGAATTCATTATAGAAATAAAGTTTTGGATTTTATTTTATAAAAGCATTAAAATCAATCATAAATGTGAAAATATAAAAGTTAATGGAATAACTGATTGACTCCCTAATAATGATTCTAGTTTTTATGCATGCCTATCATGGGGCATGGTCAAAAGAAAATATAAATTTTCCTATTATAACATAGTGACTGACTAGGGTAATCTCACATGAGGATCCTTTCAGTTTATTTCACCTACTTCTTATATATAACCTAATATATTTCTTTTTTATGTTTCTATTATCTAATAATAAAATAAATTTTTTTTGGTTTTATGATTATGTAAGGCAGTGACATTAAAAAATGGAAGTTTAAACTAGAATGCAACCTAAAAAATAGGTTAATGAAGAAAGGACTTGGTTTTGGGTTCAGGCATGGATTCAATCATTATTATACTTTAGTTTCTTGTTTTTTATTTTCTAATGAAAACATGAAATCTCATGTTTGTATTACTATTCATAATTTTGAAATTGTGGACTTTTTGAGATCCTATGAAATATTAATTATACATCATCTTATAAGAAATGTTGATGACATAACTTGGTTTAGTGTGTTCCATCCTCTAAGACCCATCTCAAACAAATCCCTCTATTCATTGTTTAGTTAAACTCCAATGTGTGAAAAACTAACCCATGTAGAGAGGGAAATGTGATTAAATAATAGAATAGAGATATATAGAGTTTTATGTCATTTGGGGTCTTCAATACATCAGGTACATTCATATCACCCATAAATGATACTAAAAACTTTTTACAAATATATTATTAATCTCTAAAAAATGTTAAATACCTAGACCTATCTCTGGGCCAAGTCTCAGGGTTAGTCCCTCATTTTTGAGAGTAATAGATCACTTGGTGAAGTAGGTGGAGGAGAAAAAGAAGAGAATGAATAAAATACAGAATAATGGATGAATAAAATTAAAATTAAAGAATGTGGATAAGGATAGAGAGAGATATATAAATAAAATAAAATAAAATAATATAATATGTAAAATATATTATTTATAAAGAATGTTAGAATAATAATAATAGTAATAATTATATGTTAATATTATTAAAGGAAGAATTTTTGAAAAAGGAGAGAGAGAAAGAAAAGGAAAAAAATTTCAAATAAGAATGTTATAATTATAATAATTATAATAAAATTAAAATTAAAATTAAAATTAAAATTAATAATTATAATAGTAATAGTACTTATAATTATTATAAGAAAAATTGGATGAATAATTACAGAATGGATAAAGAAACAAAAATTAATGGAATAATTTAATACATCTTAAATTTAAATTAAAAAAGAAAATAAAAAAAAATGAATTCTAAGAAATTGGGGAAATTGTAGGATGGACTCCCTCAGTGGAAATCCCCTCTATGGTGCTTCAGATGGAATGGGATGGAATTGACTAATTTGGGATGGAGGAGCTCCCCTCCTTTAATAGGATAGATTTTACCTCAGAAAATTTCCACGTGTTTGACCCAATAACTGGCTGATTTACACATGAAACCCTTCATGAAAGTTGTTCCAAATTGTCTTGTACGTCTCCCCTAAACATTTCTGTGTATATAGCCATGTGTATCAAGAGTGATGGTCTTTTCACTATGATAATTTAATCATCCAAGGAAGCCTCTCCATATTCTATGTATCTAATTTCCCATTCATTTACGGCCTTCAAAATGGATGATTCACATGTTTCTTACTTAATGAATGTTGTTAATAAATTTCTTATCCAGATCCATTTCGATTTTAATCTTCATTAGGCCAGAGAAATTTGAGATATATGCTCATGTTTAAATCATTTCAAATATGTGAATAATTTTCACGGCAGGTGTTGTGAGCTAATTTTGGGCCTCCAATTTTTGGGATGATCTCATGGTCTAGAGGGATGAAATTTATCCCAATATGTCAGAGTTCATTTAAAAAATTAATTCCACAATTTCAATTAGTTATGGAATATTCATGGTCAAAATAAAAAATAAAAAAAAATAGTTATGTCCCATATTTAGGTCATTTTTTCAATTAAGTTCAAAATTCCACAAAAACAAAAAAATGTGACAATTTCCAATAAAATAACACTGTTGTGGGTCTGAAAACATTGAAATTAAATGTAAAATTATGAAAAATATTTGTTCATTTAGACCCTAAAAAATGAAATAATATTATTTTGAGTCCAGTTCATCCATAAGTATCCAGGATTCAGTTATATGGTATTTTGTGACAATTTGGATGGAATTATGAGCATTATATTATTTTATTTCTAAAAAATTCTGACGTATCATACAATTTTCATTAATAACTATATATTCTTAATATGAATTAATATATATGATATGTTTGGTTATTAATTGAATTTTTATAGATAAAATATTTATCTTAATCATTTTAATTTATGATTAATTTTTATTTAATAAATAATTACCTTAAATTCTTACACAGGTTTGATGTTGTAATTATTCAATTAATTTAAAAATAAAATAAATGACATCAAAATATTAAATTTAATATAAAATGAGATAAAAAATGTGATCCCCAAATTTTAAAGATGATAATGACATATTAAGTAGTTTTTGATTCATTATATTTGAATTATCCCCTTTTCTGGGGGTATTTAAAGTTAAATTAAATGAATAGAGTCAATATTTAAAATGATGAAATTTTATTCAAATTATGGAAGAAAACATAAAAAAATTAAATAAAAAAATTTAGTTATTATATGGTCTACAACATCATTTATTTTCCCACTTATGCACCAATTTTCACCATATAAGAAAAAATTCCAATTATTTAGTATTGATTTTTTTAAAGTAGATAAAACTAAAATAGGTTAACTAAGGGTTAAACAAAAATAATAATCAATAAAATTAGGAAAAAAATTTCTAACATTAATTTTTTTGGGATTACATCCCTATCCCATATTATAATTTAATGCATTTACATTTTGTGGTATTTTTCTTGATAATGAATTTATTATAGTGTAATCTTTTGAGAACTTCCAAAAGTTTCCTCACCTTAATTATAAAAGGGAACCTCTTACCTCCCCTAATTACACAACATTGTGCACTCTAAGTCAAAAATATACTTCCATTATATATTTTAAACTTCTGTATAAACATTTTATTAGTTTTTTATTCTCAAAAGACTAAACTTGGGCCCTTTAGAGGATATATAAATGTGTCATTTTGAAGAAGAGATAATCTCCATAACCGATCATTTTCTTCTACTAATTTTATTATATTACGTTAAATATATTATATTTTTTTATAAAATTAATAAATTATGTAACAAAAATTTAATGTTATTAGGATTATTAAGACACCATTATACATCCTCTCTCCCATAGGATAACATATGAAATTATTGCTTGTGGGTACGTATGACTTACCGTTTCCGTATAGTGATACAATTCATTTTTCATAACCATTTTTAGGGATGTATTTTAATATGGGTTTAAAAGTTATATGTTATATCAATTAAATTATTATTTTTCTCTAATGGTAATATCATGTCTACCTACTAACGACCCAATCCATTGGGAAACAATAACATCGTTCTTGTGTACATGTGGACTACCACCTCTACAACGCTATATGATTTGTTTTTAATTTATATTAATCTTAATCGATAATAATAATGAATTTGATAAATATATATCATATATAATTTATAATAATGAATATTTATTATTTAATTATTATTTATGTTTCTTCATTTTATTAGTTAAAAAATGGATAAAATGTTCATATGTACAAATGAACAACCATCACCATGAATGGCGCAATTTATTTTTTAATACTTTTAATAAATGATTATAAATAGCTATATAATTAATATTTATGATTTTTATACAATTATTAAATTCTGAAAATCATTGAACTGTGATAAATGTAAAAGGATCGTGATTTTGAAACCGAAACAATCTTGTAAAATGAAGCAGTTATCAATCAAAATAGTTATTTTAATTAATAATAAATGGGTTATAAGATTTTATAAATAAAGAGTACATAGTATTATATATTTGAATATGTTTATGAAAAGGATCTATAATACATCCATATTTATCATATAGGGGGTTTTAATGTGAACATGGAGTATTGATATGTGAGGTAAGGGTTTATTTCACAATCACATGATTAATCAGGATTATGTTTATGTCTCCACTAGAGAATATTCATCTTCCATGTACGTGTTTTATAAAAATTATTTTTTTAATCCTAAAATTGTTCAATTTAATTTTTACCCATGTTATAATTTTTATAAAATGTTTCGAAATGATTTTTTTTTCATTTTCCAAATGAGGTACACTGTGGATTTTCTGAAAACTATAGAGATGAAATGTTTTTTCAACCTATATAGTATGAGAGGCTTTTCCTTCAATCCTGAAAAATATTTAATTTTAATAATCATTGAAATTATTATTTTCAAACAATTTTTTCCCTTTTTAATAGAATTGTTTTTTTAATGTAAGTGATTATAAAATGGAATTCATATTTTCTGTATGAAATGATCTAAGTGACCTTTAAAAATACTTTTCCATATAAGTTGATGTCTTATGATGTTATGTAAAATTTACTAGGGATATGATCATATGATACCATATTTATTGTTTTTCTTGATTGCTTAAGAATATTATTATATAATGTTTATGAAACCTTTTTATTTTTCATGATTTATATTGTGAAAAAAGTTTTATGATCTTGTGGAACACAAGTATATGATTTTCATTATGCGATGGGTGGGATATATATCTACCTTCAATGTAGTGGGAAATTATTAGTGTAATATGAGCTAAAAGATTACATGATATGTTACCCCATGCCTGAAATAGGGTACATGGGAGGTTATCCCAAGACCCAAAGAGGGTACATGAGGGGTTATCCTAATCTTGAAGAAAGTACACAAGTGGTTTTTCCCAGATGACCATGTTATAAATATCTTTGTGGGTATCCTTTACATGAGGATTTATATGTTTATTTATAGAATAAAATATATGTATTATTCCAATGTTATGATCTCATAGATATTTTTCTTTGACTTATTTACGATTCATGTCCTATGAACTACCAAGATCATTCCCATGATTAATTTTTCTGATCTATGATATGAATGGTATACATTTAAAATGTTAATACCATATGGTTATGCTCATGTTATCCTTATTTAATTATTTATATCACACTTGTTTATAATTAATGACCATATATGCTCTCCCTTTAATATGATTTCTTCTAAAGGATATGAAGAATTGTTTAATGTATGATATGTCTAAGAAGGGTGGTAGATTTTAGGGAATTAGAGGGACAATATATAGTTCATAGATGAATCAATTGTTTAGGAGTCCATATTTTCTAATTCCCTAGACCTCAGAAATTATGGCACAGATCATCATGTTATGTAATGAATAGTTATCAATTATGATATAATATATGTATATGGAAATTTTGGGTTGTTATACCAAAAAGGAGTTTGATGAATATATCTAGGTTATCATTTTGGTGCATTGTGAGGGAATCCTTATTGTTTAAATGGTTTGACACTCCTAAAGGATATTCTTCCATTAATTGAAATTATCTTCATGAACCATTATGTTGAATAAGAGAATATAATCTATTGAAACCTATGAAATTTCATAGTGATATGGGATAAAACAATAGTGTCTTGTGTTGACAAACCTAATTGTTATCATAAGTTTAAAGGCATAGATACCCATTTTAGGTTTTATGTGATGGATGTTTAACATGAATATAGATATACTAGGATACATTTAAGAGAGTATAACCCTTGGGATTCATATATACCTTGTGATATATTTAATTGAGTTATAATTAATTAAATTTTTTTATAAATAAGATTAAGGTTATTGAAAAGCATTAGGGGTAATATGATCATCAATGTTAATGTAAAAATAGTCAATTAAGATTGTTATATTTTTTGAAAAAAATAGTGTGTATAGAAATCCATAGAGTTTAAAAGTTAATTTGATGATCAATGTTATTTTTTAGGATGTTGATTATATATTTGGAAAAGTTATATGAATTCTATTAATATTTTTTTATAAAATTGGAAACCCTTGGGTTGGGGGATAGCCAACTACTTCCGACTGGGACGTAGGTCTTGAAACCACAAACAAAGGGTGATATCATTGCAACACCAACAATTGGCCTATGGAATGTCATTGTATGTATGATTTTTTTAAATAAATGTTTTTGTGGATAAATATTATGTTTATTTTGGAAATAATTTTATAAGATCAAATATGTTATATTTTTTTTTCATTTTTAATAGATTAATGTTATTTTGCATAATGTTTTGTTTGGTTGAGGTATATATATCACTTATGTTTAACATACATGATTATTTGAGAGGAATGAAATTATTTTTCTGGATATGTCATATTAACGGAATTATATAACCTTTTATGTTAAAACATTATTTAATTTTGAGGTTATTGAGATTATATTGGGAGTATGGTTATTTATTTATGGACTTATATTTTTAAAAATGTTGTTTTTATTACTGAAATTTGGAGTTTAATGTATTATTTACTCATATTATGGTTTATTAATTTTGGAAATTATCTTAAATTATTAAAAATATTTTGGTTCTATTAAATACTATTAGAATATATTTTTATTATTTGGTAGAATATGTTATATGGGATATGTTTACTTTAGTGCTTTATACATGCAATTTTAATCCTAAATACTCATCATTTGGAAAAAAGGATGATATTGTAGTGGGAATTGATTAAAGGATAGAATTATACTTTTAATGTATGTATATTTTGTTATGGAGAAAGTCAAGATGGTAAATTAAATCCTAAAATTTAGAAGAATGACATTTAATTTTTTTCTTGTTTACCTTCATTTCATATGAATTGATGTTCTTTTCAACCATAATGGATTTTGGATTTTTTGGTTTATAAATTTCTCATGAAAACATTTTATAACACAATTTTTTTGTCCTTGTACATTATTATCTCCTCATGTCTATAATTTAACTTCCCAATAATGTTTTACTTATCATGGAACATGATTATGTGTTATTTTTGGTAACATATTTGTTTCCCACTTCCCATTTTCAAATGTAGTCTTAATATACATATGTATGAGGTGGTTCTAAAACAAAATATTAATAAATATTGAAACATTGATAAAAGAAGATAAAATTTGGAGGGAATAATTTATTTAATAGGGTTATAATGTAAAAACCAAAAAATTTAGTATAAAATAATAATAATCTCAATATCTTTATTAAAATGCAACATCGAGATTTAAGTGAGTTGAGATATATTTTAAAAATATATAATTTAAATGTTAAATAGCTTTTGATCTTTCGGTATGATTTTGATTAACTATATCATGAAATATATATATATATAGATATATATATATATATATATAATTTTCAAATTCAATTAAAATTTATTTATTAATTCATAAGAAATAAAAACAAAATTTTTAGTGATGTCATTTTATATTTAAAAAATTCATATTTCTTCACAAATGATTTTATTTAATTTCATGCATGGAGATTATAATTATTTTATTTCACTTTTTAAAATTTTATTTTATAAAATGAAAATAAAATTTTAATCAAAAAATAAAAGAATATATAGGGTGAAACTTTTGGATTCTTTTCAAACGATTGATTTTTCAGTAAATTGTGAGAAATACCAATTATTTAAATGCTCTAATATATTTTCGTTATATAATTAAATTTAAAAATAAAATTATATATTTATTTTCTTATAAAATTGAAATATTTTTCATTTTATATAATTAATTCTATTCTAATAATCAATATTTATGTTTTGATGTATGTTAATTTTTATACTCTAAAACATATTTTATTGAAACAATTTCCACTACATTTTATACCCTTATATTAAAATTAATTACTTCCACTTCTAGATAATTATTGTAATAAATGGTTACCATTTTTTGAATTAATTGGTTTATATCTTTTAAATCGGGTACTTTAATTTTGGGGTATTATGAATAGTAACCATGGTAAATATTTTCACCATAGTAAAAGTAAAATTGGTAAACGATGGCTAAAAGTATGGGATAAGGTCAAAACTTCAACACAAAATTAGATATTATTTCACTTCATGTGATATATTAGATTATATAAATCCATTACTATAATATATTAAATTTTTTGTTCAATTTTCCTTGAAAATGATATTTATATTATTTTATATAAGCAGAATTCCAAAATATCACCCTCTTGCTTTTAAATTAATTTATTATTTTCAAAAAGGGATAAAAATATGTTATTAATGAATATAAATTTTAATTTTGAACATTATTAATTTAATTTTATTATTATAACTTATGTTTTATTTTTAATAGAAGAATAATTACATTAAAATCATACATGGAGTTGACATTATTCTTGTGTAGCATTATAAAAATCAAAGTAAATGATTATAAAATATCCAAAGTATTATTATTTGAATTACATATGGAGTTACATAATATTTATGGTTAATAGAAATATATAATTTATGGTAAAAGAGTATACATTGAAATTTATTTGTAATATTAATGTCTTTAATGTAAAATTATATCAATTTCATCAAAAATGACATTATTGATATTTTATGATACATAATATTTTATTAATTTATTTAATATTAATAAAAGTACTGAAATATATAATTTAGTATTATAAATTCTCTTAAATTTAATCCTCAATCCATTTATGCTAAAATTATTTTCTTATAAGAAAAATTATTACCCATTAATATTGAAAATTTTGTTTCTATAGTTAAGGTCAAAACTGGTTTTCTGAGGGTTAATCAAAAAATATAAGTGTTAAAATAACATAAAAAATTTCATAAATATCATTTATTGGTAGTATTTTGACATTAAAATTATCAACTTGTAATATTTTTCATTTGGGATCTATTTTACCATGAAAGATACTTAAGAGTTTTTTAAATCTTCGAAATATTACATCTATGCCCCTCACCTCAATTATAAAGGGACAACCCTTCTGTATCTTCATTACACCACTTTGAGTAACAAATATAGACAAAAAACAACACAATTATTTTATAGACTTTTATTTCCATGAATTATATGTGTTTTATATTTTAAAATACAATTACAAGGTCCTTAAAAGGGATCTGAAAGAAGTCTACTAAAGAAGTGGTAATCGTCTTTTCCATATCACTAATGTATATTTCTTCTTATATTTACATTAAATATGTTTAAAAAATAAAAAATAAAAAATTCAGTATCATAGATATACATAGGTGTTAATATTATTAGGGTACATCCATTTAGCACTGTATGTAATAAAAAAACAATGCTCATGTGTAGATATAACTTATCCTCTCCACATAGCGGTGTAATTCAGTTTTCATCACCACACTACTTGGATTGGTAAAATTAAATAACTAATAATTATATATGATATTTATGGAATAATTATGGTTTTAAAACTGTATTATATCATTTATCTTCTCAAACTTTATTTCAATGGAAAATAAAAAGATCGTTGTGCGCACGCTTGGACAACCACGTCCATGAATCGATATGATTCATTTTTTATTTATGATTTACATGAATGGTAATAAGGAAATATTTAATTAATATATATGATATAAATGAAATAATTATTAATTTTAATGGTTAATTATTATTAATCTTTCATTCATTCGATCCATTGATAAGTTAAAGTAGCGTTAATGCATACATACGACCTACCGTCTCCATGAAACATGTAATTCATTTTTCTTTCTACAACATTGCAAAAGGATTAGAAAACAATATATAATTAATAAATAATATATTTATAAAATTAATATAATTTTTTACATGATGAAACTATATGAGATTAACAAGAACCATGACTTCTGTGATGAGATATACATGTGAAAACTAAGTTGGTACTCCTAAATCTATGAAAATAATAAATTTTGTTTTTGATAAATGGGTGACAAGATGTCATAAGTGGATTATATATGATATTATAAATAATAATATGTTTATTTTTTAAATTGATAACATGTTAAAGGCCAAAATAAAAAATTTAAATTCACTATCAATGATGTGGAAGTATGAGGTAAGGGGTTTCTTAAATCAATTTTCATTTTTTTAAGTTATAATTTTACTTTATTGACTATGGTATGACATGGTTATAACTGAAATGAAAATTTATTATTTTATATTGGATTTATAATTTTTTATATTTGGATATAAATTTGATATACATAGCCACATAATTGAATAATTTTCACTTCAATTTTATGATCATTGTAATGTATTTTACAAGTCAATTTCTTTTCATTGGGTTATATTAAATATTTATTATATTTTATAATATAGTATTTTTTGTGTAATCAAATTGGATTATTTTATAATTTCATTAAAAAATTTATGTGTATTTACATTTTATAACAACACAATCTTGATTTATTTATTCTTACATCAACATCAAGATCATTATAAGCGATTTAATATCAATTTCACTTCATTGAGTCATATTTTAATGTTATCCACCAAATTTATTTATCTGGTTTATATTGTAACATCCTAATAATATTAATATTATTTTATTTTTAAAAAATGTTAATTTAATAATCTGTTCCAAAACTAAATCAAACTAATGAATGATTTAATGTAAATTTATCAATTTCTCCTTTATGTATAAATTAACATAAAATATTAAATTTATTTAAATATTAATATTTTTAAAAGGGTAATATTTTTTATATTATTAGAATATATAAATTCAATTTTAATAAAAATGTATCAATATCTATATATTTATATTCATTAAATATATGTTATAATATAAAAAAGTTTCAATTAAAGTTAACAAAATGTTTTTTAAAAGAAACTATTTATTATGTTAATTTCTTCATAATAATAATTTGTAAATGTGTTAAATAAAGTATATGTTTTTTCAGAAAAAAATCAGTTGTTTATTAATAATTTTAATGATATTTTATTTTTATTTGATATTTTTTCCAGAACATATCTTTTTAATAATATTACTATTAAATAACTTACGAAATTTTATATAAAATAAAACATTTATTATCACTTAAGAGATGTTATGGAAAATGAATAACAAAAATTAATTCTGCTTATTTTTTGTAAATTATATGTATTTCATAAGGATATATATTATACTTAGTTAAATAATAATTTTAGATTAATGATATTACCTATAATAAGTTGTCATTAAATTGTTAAGTTTATTAAAAATTTAATAATGTTATTATCAGATAGTAATTGGAGTTAATACATTATACATACAAATTATTGATGAATGTGACATAGAATTTTTATAAGGATAAAATAAATACATAATTAAAAAATATAGGTTATATTTTAGATTTTCATTTTCAAAAAATGGACTAACCAAGAAATCTAGATTGGGCAATCTCGATCACCATTATGGGAATAAGCTCAATAACGGGGAGAGCCAACCCTATCCATCCCATAAGGTGGAAAGGAGGACGTGAGATCCAACTTGTTAGAACCTAGTTCTCAAATGGTATACCCTAAGGCATGCATGGGTTGCCCATGGACCGTGTGGTGTGACTCGTGGTGGGAGGGTGTGTGTACGTGTGTCCAGGTGTCGATCCCATAGTGCCCTAGCATGAACTGATTCTGAAAGAAATTGATATATATGGTTGTCCTCAACCGAGTGAAGTTCAATGAAGATTTAAGAATTTCTATCATTGTAGCTTCATTTAAAGAGTTTCATTTATAACATAAGTCATCTGATCAATTTCATTTCATCCATTTGATCTTACCAGACCTTTTTCTTCCATAAGAACATGACCTAACCAACCCTTGATTTTTTAATATACTTATTTTTATGAAAATTTCCCATCCTTTTCCATGTGTGTATAGGCTAAATCAATGTTACACCACCATTATCATCCTATTTCTACAAAAAACCCTAAAGATATTAAATTTCAAAACCATGAACTAGTTTATATGAAGATGTCTCAGACTATGCTATCCATAAAATTCCATCCTTTGTTTCCCCTCTATTTTTTATGGTAACCCACACTAATATCTTTATGTACATAACATTTTTCATTTAAGACAGTAGAATTAATCATATAGTAAAAATACTGGAATTTTTTCATACTCAAGGTAGCTCCATGGAGAAGCTCCACCAACCAATTTGAAATAACTATATATATACAAAAAAATCATTAAACTATTTTATTTCAGGATGACATGTACATTAAAGTGGAAAATGATTTTAATTCCTTCATCATATTCCACATTTTCATGAACTAGATGTAGTGATGGGGTGTACATATATTAATATAGAATAATTTTGTATATTTGTATGAATACAGGGGATACAAATCTTCATTGCTAATTTGTATTATAAATACTATCCTTATCATAATGAATTCATTGTATATATCCAAATCTAATAGCTACCATTTTCAAAACAAAAAAAACTTCATAAATTCTATTTTAGAAAACAATAAGACTTATGAATAAACATTCCAAAATAAAAATGGTGGATGGTTCGTGTCCTTTTTTATATAAATAAACCGTTTTCCCCCTTGGAAAAAACTCCATGAACACACACTCTCTCTCTCTCATTATAATTGTTTTCCCTCATTTCATTAATGGGAAGTGGGGAAAATTCCAATATAAAAGGTATCATTTGTCTTTGCCTAAGGTAGAATTCCACAATGTAAACAAAATGTATTTATATAAAATTATTTTATCATTATATCTCAAAAACTATTTTTATGGTGAATTATCTTGCAATAATTTTTATGTTACCATTTTTCTTAATAACCCTTTTTATGTGAGGGAATCATTAATTTATATAAAACATCTATTTTTAATCACCATTTTTATAGGGGAGTTATATTTTATAAAAAAAAATTTATTACAAAATCCATAGATGTATTATGATTTTGTTTCAAGGATTTAAGGTTAGTGAAATTATGTTTTTAAAACTATTTTTCAAAATTATTTGTCTTAAATTTATATTTATTATATAACCTATTATATTTGGAATTACGTATTTCATAAACACCTTATTATTTTATGAAACCCTAGTAAGGGAGTAAAATAAATTATTATACATTAAAATGTTTTTTCAAAAAGTGATTATTTCAAAAAAAATATCAAATATGAAGTGAGTTTTAAAGTTATAATTTTATGTATGAAATGTATTTAAAAATTGATGGATGTTGTACATATAAATAGGTATGGAGATACACTATGTATGTAAATATCAATCCATAACCTATAATAAAAAAATTTACCTATGATTTATTTCTTCTTAACTTAAATGCTATTAATGTATTAATTTTTATGTATGGATTTCCCCCAGTAATTATGTTATTTTCTTAAAGAAAAATTTCAAAAAAAAATGGTGATATAAAATTATTTTCCCTAGAAATATTTTATGCTATTTTTAAAGGATATTTTTAATACATTATAAATGAAAAAGGAAATCTTAACAGTTTTTTATAAAACATTTTCACATGGGTATCATTTGTGACAATGAGAAATGGAGTAATTCCATAACCTCAATGGTATATTTTACTAAATGTTATACTGCCAATGGATTTATGAATTTATTGAAAAATTTGAGTATCATTATATTATAAAGGAAAAATATTGTTTTCAATGTAAAGATAATAAATGTTTCAAGAAGAAATATAATTAATTTTCAAAACTTATTATATTTTATAATGAAATAAGGTTTTGAATGTTATAATTATTTTAAGGTCTCTAACAATACTTATTATTTTATATTATGAAATATATAAAGATAAATCTTCAATAAGTATATATTACATCAACTGTTTTATATTTGATAATTTTTTTGAAATAAATATTATTGTATTTATAAAAATACTTCACTATGGGTTTTAAAATCCCTTATAGGGTAATTTTATACTCACCTTATGTTTTAAAATGTTTTTCTTTGGATCATTTTATTTTCTAAGGGAATTGGGTTCTGATTAAGGATCTAGATTGACCGAAGGTGGATAATTGTTTTATATAATTTTTTTATATAACTATGTTATATTTTATGTTCATTTCAAATCATCCAAAACCTAGGATGAAATTATTTTAGGTTATGTAAAGGACAATATATTTTTCAGTACGTTTTTCATAAAATTTATACAACATATTTTAGCACTACATCATGTAGTGTGGGTCTATGGTTATCACATATATACTTCCCCTTTTACAATTTATATCATAAATAATTCATTATACATGGTATTTTAAATTATAATAAAAAATATTTCACCTAGGCTCTGCATTTGAAAGTTACCAAAATGGTTCATTTAACAATCTCAACATTATTCATGATTGTTTATGTTTATTTTTTCTTGGGAAATTATATGATATTTTATCTGAAATCCCATAGATTTTATTCTCATATTTGTATTTCTTGGTTTTTAAATTTTATTTATATTTTCTTCCTTCTTTGGCTCACAAGATGTTCAAAATAATGGTTTAATGAAAAATTTACATTAATTTCAATTCAGTCGAAAATATATTTCATACATTTATTTATTTTTTAGGATTAATTTTAATATTATTTAATTATTGATTAAATATATTTTTAACCATGATTTAATTTCTTTAATTGTTTTAAAAGTAACATGCTTAACACTGTCTAAAAAGGTTCTCTTACCAAATGGGTTAATATAATATTTTTTTAACATACACTGCAAGAGAAAATATACTTTCCATCATGAATATTATTTTTTAAAGACTTAAAAACATGTTTCCATTTACATTTAAAAATAAAAATGATTATAATAATATTTTATAAATTCTATGTTTTTAAATAAGTGATTTAAAAATAAAAAGGGGATTTTCCTCATGAAAATTCCATTGATAATTTTAAAATTATTTTCATATATTTCATCATACTTTGAAGAATATTATTATTTACTTGTGATATAATATAATGATACCATCCAATTAACTTATTTGGATGGGTTATGATCAATTTAACTTGGGAAATTATTAACAATTGATAAGAATGTTTTCCAATATGAATATTTAAATAAAATATGTATATAATTGTTATTAACACCATTAATATGATGAATGCATTAGAGATAAAATGTTATTAAGAGAACCTTTATATCCATTTCATGAATATATTGTTCTCATGAGACAAACTATTTTAGGTATTTAGTTTATTCCCTACCCATTTAATTATGATGTCTAGAAACATGGCCTTAGTGATATGATTATGACAACATGGAACTAGGCATCAACATTTAGTTAAATATTACCAACATTATTTTTACATAATTAAGAACCTAGTTATTTATTTCCAATTGATTATTTTAATAGTTAAGGAATTCATGGATAATTTATGTGTTCATGTGATTTCTTATATGATAATATTTGATCATCTTTTATTTCTACCATATTATTCTTTTTTCTAAACTTACTAATTTAATAGGAATTGTTTTTTGTTATTTTCTATTCCATATTGATTATGTATTGTCTATTCATTATATATCAATTGTACATAACCCTTACATAGAATCTGAGCTCACCATTATTGTTTTTCCTTTACCCGTGATTTGAAGATATAATCATTGAATAAGTTGTATGATGAATGATTTTTCACTTTCATAATATTTTATTACCAATGTATAATGAGAAGAATTTTTGGATATGGTTAATCAAGGATAGTAAATTATTCAATAAAATTGTATGTGATCAGTTCTATCTAACTAAAATTTAATAATCTAGACAACGAATCTAGGATACTAGGGCTGAGTACTTTATAATTATTTAGTTTAGTTAAGGGTTGTGTATATCAAAAGTTTTCTTACATAATGGTTTTATATAAGATATAATACGTACTAAAATATTATGGTGATTTAATTGTTATTAGAAACAATTATGTAATGTGGTAAGAGATAATGAATTGGGAACATGTATTTAAGACCCCTTTTGTTTCAGCACAAGGCCCCTTAGATTACAAAAAATTATAGTTATTATTATAGAGTTGTGGCCTAGTAATGGTTGATGTATGATGATTTTATACACTTAAGATTTTATTGTGGTAAATTTTGGTGAAAGTTAAATGAATAAAATTAAACAATATTAAATGAATTCAATTTTTGTAGTATGAGGAGATCTCTTATTACATGTTATAGAGTGGTCTGGTGGTCATTGTCCATGTGTATTTCATGTTGGAGTGGTTCAATAGAATTATTTGGTTGAATGTAGGAATTTTGATCCAATTGGGGAGGTTAAGATATGAAGTAATACATTATGTGTGTTCCAGTTTCATATTCTAGTGAAGTATGAGGGTGAAATCTTTGATCAAGGGATAGACTTGTGGTTAGAGGAGCTCAAGGTATAATTATTTGTAATTCATATATGAAAGAATTACTAGATCCTATTTGATATTATTCATCTAGGGGGTGTTGCTAATTTTTGAGGGATATATTTCTTACTGATTAGGAGAAGTCAGAGGTAACATGGGATGGGTTTTTAAGATTTTCTATGTAAAGTTTATTACTTCTATATTGATGTTGATTAAGTAAAAATATTTTATCTCCATTTAAAAGTAGAGCATGAGTGTGCTTGATCTTGGAATTTGGTTCAATAATTTTTTATGATATACCCATAAACACTTCCTTGATGAGGATTTTATTGAATATCATTTTGAGGAGGCACTATGTACCATTATTTTAAACCCTCCAAATTTATATTTTCTATATATAAAAAGGTACTAGCAATGGTAGAGGTAATTGAGAAGATGCATGAATGATCTGAATCATGTCAATATGGATTTCATTGTAACTTTTATAATATTATATCTAAATATTGAGGTTCTTAAATATCAAGGCAGTTGAGGTTTCGACCAACAAAGTGTCAGTATTTGATTTCTTTACACTTCTTCTGAGCTAGTTGTTATAGAGTTTCTATAATGAGTTCTAGCTCAGTTTATTTATTTTGAAGGTTATAGACATATATATTTTTTCTGTTTTAACATTATCAATGGACAACTCAACGTAGATATTCATCTTCTAGTGAAATATTAGTATCATTTTCCCTTAAGACCTTATCAGCAATAGAGACCACACGATTTTGGCTAGTATTGGAGAAAAAAATCTCAAATATGATATCCCTAGAATATCCCCTATCCAGAGTAACATAAGTAAGAGTGTGGACGGGAATGTGGTCCTTAGTAGTGTTATCATGTTGGAGGATTAGAGTGTGGTTAATTTCATGCAATAGAGATTCCCTCTCCTAGAAGACTAGAGATCATCAAAGGCTTTACATGATTATATTTTACCCTAGTGTATGCACTAAGAGATTTTAGATCTTCAAACAACTTCATAGAGCCTACCATAGTCTATGATAGAAATAATTATTGTTCCCTTTCTGTTGTCTACACTAGTTGGAGGTAATATTTTTTGTTGATATGTGTTGATGTATGGAATTGATACTAGGGAATCATCCAATTTTCAGGGATTTATTATTTTCATGGATACAACAAAAAACATTCATAATTAGATTGGATTCAGTATATTATGTGTGTTTCCTTATAATTTTTTTAGGAGAGTTGTAATATTTGTTGAGGAAAAAACAACACATGGTGTTCTTTTGTGAGTGAGACCAGAAAACAGGACGTAGGTCTCTGAGATGTCATTTTTATCATTTAGAGGTGTTTTTTTAGTTTAGTGGAAGTGTATGAGATAGTGTTCTTGAGAGTTGATGACGAGTTTCTAGATTTATTCCCAAATGATATTGTGAAACTACCCCTAGAAATGACATTTAGTTTGATAAAGGGTTACAACACAATGCCTCTTTATTTTTTATGGATTCATATTAGTTTACTCATTCTATGTTTCATGTGTTGATGATTTGGATCTATGGATTTATGTAGTTGGGTTTCATCTAATACAATTTTTCTTCTTGGTTTTCTCCAATGTTACTCATTATAAAGGTGTGGGGTTGTCAGTGGTTGTTTACATACTACCTACGGTTGAACAATGTGAGGATGAAGAACCATTTCTCACTTATAAAGATATATGATTTTTTTTATTAGTAAATTGGATTGATTTAGGTTTGAAATATCGAACTATTGTCAGAATATCATCATAAGAGAGTGAATGAAGAAGATCTTTTGAAGATATCCTTATGTTATTGTTAAGGGAATTTTGAGTTCAGGGTTATGTTATTCGATATCACAAATTCACTATCTATTTTTATATGAATCATTGAATTTTTAATTATTGAGTTCTTAAATTAGTATATTGTGGTGTTAATCACTACATTATTCTGTACTCGCTGTCTAAAAAAGATCATGTTCAACATTTGAGAGTTATTTTGGGAATTCTATAGAAATATTATCTTTATGAGAAGTTATCTAAATGAATTTTATAAGAATGAGATGTGATTTTTCATTGGCATAGAGTATATCGGTATGGAGGAGTGGTAGATACTTTAAATATTGATGTATTTATTTATTTTGAATCTCCTAATAATGTCGCATAGGTATGTAGATTCCTTAGCATTCCTAGACATTATAAGAGTTTCATGTACATTTTCCATAGGATTATGGAACCATTTAAAACCTTGACAAATAAGTTATAGATCTTCATGTGGACTAATTATTGTTTCGAAACATTAATATAATTTATGGATAAAAAATTCAGTTATCTCAATAATCTTTTTATATAGGCGATATTCAGTTTTGTGTTTTTTCAAGATATGTCTCACAATGATTTGGGTATCATCTTGATAAAATAGAGAGCAATAATATCATAAGGGTCTCATAGTTACATCCCGAAGAGCATAATTATTCCACCAATTATCTTGAGTTAGAATCAAAAATGTTTTTTATAAATTTGTAGTGGAATTACCTAATCAGTGAACACATTATAGTCCTTATAGATCATAAAAGACTTATTTATATCTTATATCAATGGGATTTTAATCTATGTTAGACGATGTGTGTGGAGTTATTATAGTAAAATGATTTTGAGAGAATTTATAAATAGTGGAATGGAAATTTGGTGGCTCATTCACAGAGTAGGAAGTCTCATAGAGCTGATTTTTTAGTGTTTGGTGATGCATAGAGAGAGATGAATGAGCTTAAAACCATGGATCTTAATATTGTGGAAGATAATACTATATTATATATATAGCAGATGACTATATAACTATCCTTAATTAATATGGTTGAGGATTCATTTTTTGGAGATCTTGAGGTGGAGTTTTTTCCTAACCATATGGTTTGTGGTGATTCTCCAGAGGGATGATCAATGGATGATCATCATAAGTTGTTTTTTCATAGAAAATGTTTTATTAAATTAGTTGTGTGTGAGGTTGTTCTATTGGAGTTTCATATATCATCCTAGTCTGTGTATCGTGGTGTGTATAATATGTATCATACCATGAGGAATTAGTTTCTAGTTTACATGTTTAAATTCTTTAATAGTGAATTTATTATCATGATTTTTTCCATCAGCAGGTAAATATAGAGCATAATGTTCCTAGAGGTTTGGTGGAACAATTGGATTTTTTATTTGAATTAGTTAGAAATATTAATGGATTTGGTTACAAGTTTTAGTTTTCTTTTGGTAGGATATGATAATAATTTGGTGATCAGTGTTATGTTAGAAAATACTAATAATTTATTTACAATCATGGAGTTGATTGTTGTGGAATATTTATTGAGATGGAATATGGATGAGATAATTAAGATGCTTGGAATTTTGAGGACCATCATATTTGATCAGGATCACCATTTACAATAAGATACTAGAGAGGTATTCAATGTGATTTTGGCTCACAACTATTCCTTAGAACTATTTACCATCCTTAGATGAACAGTTAGATTAAGAAGATCATTTAGTAATTGAAGGACATGTTTTGTGCATGTGTTCTAGAAATTATTGGTTTTTTGGTGAACCATTTTAATTTGTTTGTGTTTTCCTATAATAATATTTATCAATCATCAAATATAATTGATCTATTTGGGGAAACAAATCCATGAATATATAGATATCCATTGTGCTAAAGAGAGGTTGTAGAGCCTATGGTCCTTTGGGAAAATGTGGTAAAAATAAAAACATAAAAGGTATATATGATTTATGATATGATTATCGTAGAACAAGAATGTTATAAGCCATATGTGTTTTGGAGGAGAAGACCACAATTTTCCAAGGTCAACGATCATGTGTTACTAAAGGTTTCTACTCATCATGTTCAATGGATTTTTGGTCAAGGGAGTAATACTTAGCCTCATTTTATTAGTCTTATAAAGGTGTTAGAGCATTTATTTAATGTGGAATTTCTATTTTCACTTCCATTATAGATTGATAATATCTATATCATCATTTATGTGTAAATTCCTGATAACCCTCATGTAATTAGTTTTATGTAGTTATATGTTAATGAAGATGGAAATTTTTTAGAGTGGATAATCAAGAATCATGATTATTTTAAGAAGATTAATTTTGGGAATTTCATTTCCTTGGATCATATTCAATATAGGTATGTTGGTTTAGCGGTGTGTACGAGGGAATATTAGTCCTTGATTCTGGATCAATATCATTTGTTATTTTTAATTGTTTATTGGATGATTGATGTCAGATATTATATTGATTTGATTAAGTATACCTTAAAAATATATTCTTTTTTAAGGTAGCATTATTCTTCTTTAAATTGTGTTACATGGGATGTTTGGTCACCATGGTTTTTTTATTTTTGGATTTGGTTATATTTAATGAGGATGATAACCATATGAGATATATATGATATAATTTCAAAAAACCTTATAGACCCTAACATTATATTCTTATGCTGTTTGAGGCTTTTATAGAGGGGATGAAGGTGAAAAGCAGAGGAAAGGTATGGTTTTTAGGTTGAAATTTTTTATATAAAGGTGTACATTGGCAGGAACTATAATTATGCTGTATAAAGGGTTGGACAATGAGTAGGAGTTTATATATTAGGTTCTTTACACCATAAAATATGGAGTTATTGTTTGATGATAGATTTTTTTGTGGATCCACAACCATATAATTTTGGTGTCATTCTATTTGGATTATTTTTTTCTGCATCTTGATGCATTGGATTGTGGAATTAATACCTTTTGGTTAAAGAATTTTGTTCCATGAAGAGGGGAACTACACCATAGTGGTCTTGGTTTTCTAATTACATGGATCATCCTCTTTTGAATTCATTCCTCTATGGTGTTGATGTTTTTTATAACACCAATGTTTATATGACCCATTTTCATTCCTTAAACAATATGTATTTCTTTCAAAATTACATTCCATTAAAATATTTTAATTGAATAGAATGTAAGTAACACAAGATATGAATTGAACTAACAAAAATTTCATTATTTATAACGAAAAATTAAAAAAAGGTACATGAATCCATGTATTATATTCCACGGAATATTACATTACATGGATTCTTACATCCATTAAATGTTCATTAATTAAAATGGGACAATAAATAAAAAAGAATAATATTTTTAAACTAGGAAATCGCTTAAAATATTTTAGCCCTATGAATCATCATTAATAAAACAAAACCTACAATGATAAATAACACCGTGAAAATAAAAATAATGTTATCAAATATAAAATTAAAGGGAATGAGATGTGTGATTCAAGAGTTAAGAATGAAAAAATTTATATGAGGAAATGTTGGTAATATAGCTATTATAAAGGGGTATATTGTCAATGTAAATATAGTCCTTGTAAATATGGTTGTTAGACATATATGTATCCATAAGGTATATTGATTTTTAGTATTTTTATCAAAAAATTTAAAATAATATAATTTAAAAATAATATGTATTGAAATGAAAATAATATATTTAATTTAAATATTTATTTATAAATATATTTTATGAATGACATATTATTATTGTTATAGTGTGATATAATGTATTTTTATAGTTTAAAGAAAGATTCAAATAACTATATATTGATAAAATTATAATTTAAGAATATAAATAATTAAATTCAATTGTATTTAATGATATTTATTTTAAATAAAATTGATAATTTTCAAAGAACTGCTATTTTTAATGTTTTGTGCATTTCTTTAATTGACATAAAATGCAGAACAAATTTAATTAAATTTATTAATAATATATAAAAAAATTGGAATCTATACAATTGTTATTAATTAGAATGTAATAGGATTAAATTTATTTTTTATATAAAATATATGTTTTTGTAAAAACAAATTTATGCATTATGTGAAACTATATTATAATTAAATTTTATCACACATATAAATTGAATATGATAAAATGTTTTTCATATTTGGAATAATCATATGATAATTATATAATAATTTAAATTTCACTTTTAGGAATAAAAATAATTTACTATGTTTAATGTTAAATATAATTATAATGGTAAAAGGTTTATCTTCGAAGAATGTTTTTTATAAAAATTGTGTAATTTAATATAAATAAATAAAATTGATAACTTTTAAATTAATACCCTAATATTATTTATAACAATATAAACACATATATTAATTATAATTTAATTTATAATCGAGAGGAAATAGGAACTAAAACACTATATGTATAAATTTATTTTTACAAAAAAATATATTTTTATATATCATAATTGTTAATTAGAAAAATAATTTTATAATTTTTAAAAATTTGATTATATATAATTGAGTTTAAATTTGGATTCATCACATCAAAAAATTTCATGACATGTCACAATAATTATTTAGTAAAAATTATAATTATTGTAGTAAATATTCAATCAAGTGTATAGGTTAAAAATAGGTAAACAATCGTAGATTTATTTTTGTAACATTTACATGAAAAATATACCTTCTATAAGGCATTTTTAGGTGTTAAATTCAATCCTCTATAACTCGCCAACATTTACTCACCCTAAACTGGTGTGATTCGATATTTACATCTAATATAACATTAGTTTTTAAATAAATGAACAAATTTTTCACTTATAAAATGAGTGTACTTAAACTAACCTCAAGCCACACATCTCTATTGAAGTTACCTTGAAAGTCTACACATTTCACCTATAACAACCCTGCTCTATATTTCAAATTTAAAAACAATTTATTACATAAATTTTAAATTAATAAAACTCATAATATTTAATATTATATTGTCTTTGGTGTTTAGGAAAATTACATAATAGCCTAAAACATAAAATACAACATCTTTATTTAAATTTTTTTGACTTGACTAAAACATTCCTTCATACTTTACGCTGAACGAGATAACCTGAGGAAATACATAAGAAAGGGGTGAGATATATGGAATAATAAGGGAATAAAACTATAATAAAATGAGTATAATAATACATGTTAGACCAAGAATATCAATTAGGAATAAAGGAACATGTATAATAAGGCATGATATATCATTATAATCATAACATGCGAAATGTGGAAACAACATAAAACACTAAATTGAAAAAATAATTCATATCTAAACCACCAAAACTTCATGGTATACCAAATTCCCATAAAGTAATCAAGTGAAACCATATCTCAACATTATGTATCATGATACTGAACATTCCGTAATGCATTAGAGCACTATTAGGGAACACCCTTCATACAAATCTCAATCTCAAGCTTGTGTGTTCCACATAGATCATATAACATGGATTCATTAAAAATCATAATTTTCTTATATGATTAATAAATGTGAAATAAATAAATGTATGTCCCCAATTAATATTAGTATTTTAATAAAGGTGAATACCCTTGGTGGAGAAATGGGTATGGTATTCACTATAAAATTATTTGGGCAATGTATATCATGGTGCGATTTCGGTTGCATAACGACTTCATATAGAAATTCATAAAATTGGATGATGAGAGAGAAATGGGTATCTCATATTTTAGACATGAAATTTAATGTAATATAGACATTGAAGGACATTAACAAATATAAGTAATTGGAAACAGAAGACATAACATAATAAAAAATCTAAAAGAAAAATGGGGAAGTAAAATAAACCTTAAAATATGTTGTCATGTTAACGGGTGTATGTAAAGATTAATAGTAGAGTTAAATGGGATTTATATGGGAAATAATCATATATAAATCATGTTTATACTATTTTGGGATAGGTAATATGGTATCCCAACATATGAAAATGGAAATTAGAAAGGTATATCAAAGATGAAGTGCTTTATTTAAAGAGGAGAGAGAAAAACACCTTATAGAATTTCAGTATAGTAACGGCCGAGGTAAGAGACCAAATGAGGGGGGATAAATGATCCCTCATACAAATAACATAATTTAGATAGAATTTTAATGATTAAAAATTAATGGAAACACAATAAATTAGAATTAAAGAACTACTCTCAACGATGGTGATTTAATTCAATGGTGAGGAGAGAAATCCTTATCTTGGATGTGTGACTCCAAAGGCTTAGGATAGGATTATTGGGAGATTAAAATGCTTGAGGAGGAATCTATAGAGTACAATGATGATTTTTAATGAGATCCAAGATGTTGGAGTGAAGAGAAATGAAAGATTTTGTGTGTTTATATAGGAAATGAAGGGGATTTCATAATTATTTTGGGTTTCAACACTCCTTAATAAAATATTCAAAAGCACAAATCATCCCAATATTTTTAACCATGGTTTTACCCAAAGGGGAGTGATATACATTATTTTATAAGTCCAATTTCTGAGGATAACAGAATATTTCCATTGCTTATGTAGAGGTGAGTCACACTTTCAATGAAATGATTTTAAAATCTTAAAATATATTATATGTCTTGTAGGATTCAATAAGGATTTTTCAAATAAACCAAATAAATATAAAATTTCATTATTATAAAGTAGAAAACATATATTTGGTATAGTATACCATTTATATAATTTAATACATCACTATTTTCATATTATGATGTTATAAAACACAGTCGATATTTATATGGTATTTAAATTTTACCCAAAAAATTGACTCGCTTAGAAAATAATGAAAATTTTACCATTAGACAATCTAGATTTCCTAATTCCAAAAATAATATTCATTATATCTAAATAATATTATCAATATGTGAAATTTTCACTTTTTAAAATAAATGTGGAAATTTATTAAAAATGATGGGTTTTTTACAATAATAGTTTTTGATCTTGAATAAGAATTACGTTTGAATTCATAAAAATTATATGATAAATTATATTTATAATTAATAATTTAATAAAAATAATATATTAAAATATTATTTATTTAAAAAATCCATTAATTTATCAAATAAAATTCCAAACACACTATCTTTTCCTTAAAATCATTTACAAAGTAAAAAAATAGGAAGACAATACATTAATTATTCTATACAAAATAATTTATATAATATTATTACTAGGTTATTGATATATATCCCATTATTACACTAGAATATTCCCTAAGTTTAAGGTGCATTATAGTGGTTATTTTATGGGGATATTAGGTGAACATGGTTTGGTTCATGACCCCAGTGAGCTTGAACTTCTCTTGTAAATAGTTTATTTCATGCTTATGTGGTTGAATCTAGGCCTGGACATGGTTTAGGTCAAAGCCCAAAAAAGTGATCTCCATAGAATCTCTGATAAATGAGCTTCATAGGGTATCATCTTATTGGATGAGGCCTTCACTTTTTTTATTTGTTCTAGAAGGATTTTTTAAAACCCAATATTTATACAAGTTATGTGATCATTGTTCAATTTATATATTATAAATTGTAAATATACTTAAGGATCATTTAAAATAAAGTTGGATATAATAAAAGAAGTTTATGTGTTTTCTATAGCCATAAGACATTTAATTCAATCACAAGAAAGGGAATTCTATTCATAAATTTTTGGGTAATTATCTCACAAATCCTTTAATACCATTAAAATTTTGGAATCCCTTAGTTATAATAAAGTGTCCCAAATCTTCCATTTGTAAGAGAACCTTTAATAAAATAATCAAGTCATCAAAGTGATTACTATCCACTCCCAATCCTTTTCCCCCATATTTAACCTATAAAAATATTATATTAATAATATTAAAATGAAATCATTATCATTATAATACTTAAATGAAAATATTTTTATGAAATCTCCATTATCTATGTCTCTCACATCCATTGGAAATTAAAAAATTCCACTCATGTTACGTGCAGACTACCACCTCCATGAATGACATATTTCATTTTTCATCACCTCCATAAATATATTCTTATAAAATTGTATTAAATGAATATATTAGGAATTTAAATGAAAAAATAATTATTATTATGGGACGTTAAATTATTAAATATAATAATATCTAACCCATTATTAATATAGTACATTTTGTTTTTGAAAATTTACTAAAATAAACACGTCAGTGATTTCATCTAAAATTTTTCAACCAAATACTCCATGGATGAAACTGAAAATATATAATTTTTTATGTAAAATTAATTAAATTACCTTAATTAAGACAATAATGATGAACTTGATATCAAATTATGTGGATAAACATCTACATTACAAATTTGTTTTAAAACAATTAAATTTTTTATCATCTAAAAAAAATTAACAGTAACTAACTAGAAAATGGGTAAAACATTTTTAAAATTAAAGATAATAAAAGAAAATATATGTGAATAACATTATGAAATATGTTATTAATATTGTTAAATTTAATATATTGGTGGTAAAATAAATTTCATGGATGTTATGAAAAAAGGTATTAATTTCATCTCAAATTCTTACATTATGGCGTGATTTCATATTATTAAAGTGTGCATATTTTATATGGTGTATTTACACAGCAATTGTATTATTTATTTTTAAATAATTTTTAATCATGTGATTTAAAATTCCATTTCACAAAAGATTTTTCATGTTCATCTAATCCATACACTACCTAACTTATAAGGTATTTTTTCAACTTAACTTTGTTTCTTTGAGTTAATGGTTTCATATTAAATACATTATTATAAGTTACATATATTCTTATATTTCATATATAATCTAACATTATAAATTCTATATAGCATTGGAATTAATTCTTTTATTCAAACTTTTATCCTTGAGTAACATCTTTTTCATGAAAGTATAAAACTATTAGGAATAAATACTATTCAATTTGATGACTGATTTTCTTCCATGGAATTATTATTTCATTCCAAAAATGGTTTCCAATATTATATATAATTCAAAATTCGTATTATCTTTTAGGATATAATATCTATCTATGAGCACTAATTTCTTCTTGATGCTACAAATTTTCAGGTTTGAGAAAACTGAAGGAACACATTAAATCATCCAAACATTCTGATAATCTCAAGGCTTCCACACAGAATATATAAGGGTTTCACACAATATGGAAAGTCACATGTAACAATATTGCATTCCCAATTTGATGTCAAATTCCCACTTCCACACTGGCCTTTTTACTCACCACCACCTATGATTTTTCATATAAATAGAAGGACTCCCCCTTTCCTTGTGTTAACTCTCCAGAAGTAGATTTGTCACACTAGCATGCGCAAGAAAACATCTTCCAAGATAGCATGCAAGAAATTGATCCATGTTATAAAATATTTCATGACATATCCCCTATGGGTTCCCCTTTGGGTGGGCCCAAAATTGCTTGGCCCTTTCCCATTTCCTTTTGTGCTCAAAGAAAGTGTGTACAAAAGAACCTTCTTGTGTAAAACAATTTCCCTTGTCCATTAGATCTTCCGTTAAACACACATTATTTTGTGTGAAAACCAACAATATTTCATGAAACCCTTAACATAAGTTCCATGTGTTTACGTTCCCTTAAAACACAATGTTTGAACCCTTATTTCATATAACCCTCAAATTTTGGTCAAACTTCATCTGTGCAGCCCTCCAGGATTGTATATGGTGATATCCTAGTCCCTCAAGTCATGTCCCATGTTGTGTTGTCACACCAATAGTTTCTTTGAATAGATACACTAATGAATACTGATTTTTTGAATAACCATTCTAATATAGACCCACTAACTGACCACTTATCCACCCAAATCCAGTTGTGAATTAATGATGCCTTCCTGTCCCAATGTGTGAGAGGGTATTAGTAATGTAAGTCCAAGGGGTGAGGGATGAGTTGTCCCCATCCATGCTGTAGGAGGTTTAACTACCAAGAAAAATCATCCTAAGTACATGGCGTTAAACTATAGAATCAACATGTTCTATGCACTAGGGTTTCCTTACCTTGATCATTTTCACAAGAACTCATCTCCATTGGAGTGAGATAATTCTCACTTGGAATGATAACTTCCTCACATGGAACAACCTATTCCTTGTAGGGAAGGGAATCCATCCTTGTGTAATCCCTTCGAAGTTATTGAATGAGGTAACCCTATTTATCCACCATTACTCCTCTAAATGAATATAATATATAAGGTATGGTCATCAGGGACTCTTAAAACCGTATACCTCTCCCAATGGGATTTGTATCCATGGACTGCTTCTACGTGTAATCCCCACAGCATCTCTCGTTGATATATCCTTTGTGAAACAACCATCTAGACTACTTCTTCATATTGTTTCTCACACCATACATGACTTGTAAAGGATTAGAGGTTAGTAGTGACTATAACACCCTTATTCTCAGAATCTATCATGGAGTAAGCACCAACTTCCACCTCTGTGGGCTTCTAACCTTGCATAATCCCTGAACAACTTAACTACATGGGTTTTGATCTATGTAATCTAAAAAGGGTACATAAGAATCCTCTATGTGGTTCAATCTCATCCATTGGTAAACCATGGTGACCTCATACTATGGGTGTACCTCCCAAATCTCATTGTCCACCATCATCCATTTCCATCATAGTCTTTACCCCATTCCACTATATCTTCGGAGGAAAATTCCCCTCCCATAGGTCACATATTCTTTGGTTCCACTTATTATGAATTAATGAATAATCCCCACACGACATGCGTGGGGAACTAATCATGTGTAATACCCCACAACCCAATAAAGAAATAAAATAACTTTTATTCCCAACCAACTTGGATATATTGGAGACCACCATGAGGTTCATTCATAACACCATCAAATTAACTTCTGTTCACTCTCATCCTTACCATATGGCATTCAACTACTTTGGATACCCAAACTTCTTGGTATTTGATAATTTTATTCAAAATAGTGTATGTAACAAGCCTATATGAGGTTTAATCCTATAAATCCCATCAACCCCTCAAACTATATACCTTCCATCCACTCCATTTCAACACTTCTTCCATTTCCATCTTGATTCTTACCCAGGTCAGTACATCTCAGTAGGATCATTCCACCCACATCATCTTTTCTCTTAGTAGTAACCATGAATATAACCATGAATAATCCCCACACAATCTATACTGATCCAACCAAGAGTGTTCCAATTTCAATGGGAATCAAACCATGTGTAAGCCCTAAATCACCCCATATATCTATGTGGGATTTTATCTCTATCTCCAACACAAGGTAAATATGAAGGCTCTTCAAGGATCAATCCCAACCATGTGTAAACTTTTGTGCAACCTCATCGAGATCCTCCCTATGATCTTACCTAGGTGGCTTCTAGATCAGTATTTATAGTGTGAAATCTTTCCATTTATGGGATACATCACCTGGGTTTGTCATTAGAGGCATTCCCACTCATCCAATGGAAAACCACTATTCCACCATAATAGTGATGTATCCCATTAGGGTTTGAAAACTTATCTTCTTGAGACACATCACCTCAGGTCCTCCTTAATAAAGTGTTCTGATCCATTCATCCGTTAAACCTTCTAGGTGCTCCCTTCTAGGTATGTACCTCTATGATCCGCCTTTATCAGGCACCATGATAAACAACTACATCTCCAATAGATGTTAAACTCATATCCTACACCTAGTTAAAAATGTGATGCTTATGGAATACATAGTAATACATGATTATCCATAAGATACCCCATGATCGACGTGGGATGCTTTGTGTTTCTGCACCCTTGAGATGCCCTTTTTTGAGGAAGAATACATATGACAAATTCTCAAGGGTCCAGACCTTCCAGTGTTTCCCAATGTGACTACTCTCCTAACCGAAGGCTGTTTCCCTAACATGATCCTTTTTAATATCTAGACCAAATCATTTTAATTAACTAGAATCCACAAAGAGATGTCACTAGGAATGAGTTTCATAAAAAACTTCTTAATCTATATAGGAGACACAGACTAGGAGATGAAATATTGCAAAGAACCCATGGAATAACTAAATGACATCACATCATGCAATTTTGATCAAGGATAATACATATTTTAAGAATTTATGAATACCACCCAACTTTGGAAAGCAATTACGTGAGGCACAGTGCCCCATCAATGAACGTGAACACATATAGGAGATGATCCCCAATAAATGAATCCGAAATAGAAATGGTGAACCCAACATAAACTCTTCTCCTCAATATGGGATTAGTATCATTAAATATATTAGTAGATGATTGTGTCACCAGACCACAGTATCTGGTTTCGAGTCCCTCTATTCAAAGAGTGGGCCTAGAACGGAACTCACCATAGATTACAGAAGTTAATTGTGAGGAATCCCATTTTGTGGCATCATCATCTTGTATTTCTCTCTCCAACCATAGAAGACTGAATGATAATGGGGATTTGGGATTATTTTCCCATTATCAATATAGATGGATTAATGTTATTACTTTACTGGATCTAAGCTACAAGCAATCAATGTTCCACTACATAAATATGTAGGGGACCAAGGAATCACAATTTGGAAATCCCACATGATTCCACCTCCTCCACGATATCATCCATTACCACATATACTAGGCATCCATGCACCTCCTCACCTTTGGAGAATATAAAAATGAGGTTGATCGATGCTCTCATATGATGGTACAAAAAAGGTGGGCGTCATTACCATGAGGGACATGGCCCGATGGGTCTTGGAAGCCTCTATAGCTCATTGTCACTACCACTCCAATGGTCATGTCTAGAGCAACATATCCTCCCTCTAACATCCAACTAATTTAGAAGTCTCTCCCCAAAATGTTCTTATGACACACTCCCCTATGACGATGAGTTAAGGCTTTACGGAGTCATAGCAACTATGAATACCACACATTATCCATCAAGGAGAGATCTCACTTGGCCACACCAAAGCCACCCATGAACAACTCCCCATGACAACGAACATACAATCTAAACCCATTCTTCTTCAGCTCTAGTCTAGATGACCCAACACCTATGTCGAGTGCATGCTCCAGAAGATGCCCACCATGGGGAATACTCTTCAAAAACATCATTTTACTATTCCACCACCGATAGATAATACTAGTTCCCTACTATAGATTAGGGGAACTTCAACTCCAAATTGGGATTTAGAGCTCAGTTACCCGATAGGCAGGCGGTGATGACTCTTTTGATCGCTGATGCATATGACAACTGTCATGAGAAGAATTGTGATGATGAGATCCAGTATGGAGGCCCTCTATGCAATGTCACCTACCATAGTGGAGGTCCTCTATTATTTTTCGGCATCCATAAAAAAGGTACCCTTATGAATATGGTTCCTAATGTGGAGGTCCTCCCCTTCCTTGTACCATTTACATGAAGGCTCTTGTGTCATCATCTCCTCTAGTGGAGGTCCTCCCTTCCCCAGAACTAATAAATGAGGAGGTCCTTACCACATCAAAAATTATTAGTATGGAGTTCCTCCCACATTCACAAAATCTCCAATAGAGGTCCTCCCCACTCCTGCACACCCAACTGTGGAGTTCCTCTCTGTCTATTTACCAACTAGTACGGTTGTCCTCCCAGTACCCATGATACTCAACACGAATGTACTCACCATATACCATTCTATATATTCCCAGGTTCCCATTTCACCACATCTCAACATAGAAAAGGTTCTCCCCACTCTCATACCTAACATGGTGGTCATCCCCATGCCCTTATGGATCCAATTAGAGGACCTCCCATCCAAGTCAGCACCCAATGTGGAGGTATTACCCACATTCATTGCAGTTTTAGAAAAGGCCCAACCCAATTCCGAAAAAGTCAATACAGAGGTTCTCCCCATATTCTAGAGAAATCAGGCAGAGGTACTACCCACTCTATAACAAACTAACTCTGAGGTCCTCCCCATGCCAAAATGTATTGTTCCTAGACAATCCATCCCTGGGCAGAAAGGGGAAATTTCAACACCAACGGAGAAACTACGAGAAGCGCCAAGTTATTGTTAGTCCTATATGATTTATAGATTCTAAAGAGGATTTAGAATCGATTATGGATCCTTCACTATAATACACAACATTATAGTCTTGGAAAGGAACTCATCATTTAATTTTCATCATACGAAAAGATGAGATGCCAAAAATACCTAAATCCCTTCATAGGTACATGTAAGATGAAGAATATTTGGCTCCATTCTAGATTTGTGTCTTGCATCCCTCTCTACTATCGCCAATTTCATTATCAACCATGACACAAGATCAAGAAGAGATATTCTGGGGAATAGTTGACGAGAAGAAACCTCCAGATTCATCACCGATAGCTGAAACCCTTGCACATGAGGTAGTGGTAAATACCCTATCATATATGTACATGATGATCCAAGAAGTACCACATTTAGGAGATGACCTAGTGAGTGGTGTCCTATCAGTTTTCATAAAGTTTTATCCACCTAAAAGTCCACCACCGTAATGGTATTTATCGGTGTTGCTGTTAGTTACTCACCCGACCCTAATTGAAGAGCCATGAAACTAAGATTCATTCCTTCCTTTTGGGTAGAGATGTTTACGAGACACTCTAGATATCGATCAATTGTTTGAGATGTTCAATCTAATTACTACACCGACATTGACATTCTAGAGTCACTCACTTAAGATTAGGTTTTTCTCTACTATTGAACCATATGGGAAATGAAATTCTGCCTCCAGGGACATTGGTTGGCCTATCCAAAGAGAAAGGATCATTGTGATGACCCTGGCCAATAGTGGCTCATTGTAGTGATAGAAGTGCTTCATGTTTCTCACCACCCCGCATCACTCATATATCACCAGAACCTTCAACAATGATATATTTAGATCTTCATCGTGATATGAAAAATTATAAAAGGGGAAAGCCCACATGTTCAGATCCATCATGGTGGAAGTATGCTTCTTTTAACTTATGTCCTATCTTACACCAACTTAAAGTGCTAGGTGATATTGAGGATATGCCACAGGGTGTAGTCGTCATGAATATTGTTGACCTTATTCCACTCAAGGAGAAGGACATTGAGGCAAGGCTTGATGAATAAGAATCTCATCCTAGGGTATCATAGTACCATGTGGATACTCATACAAGCATAATCACCCACAAAAAATGGTATATACTTGTCCTTGTAGAGCTATCCAAGTGATTTCCCTATGATCGAGAACCCATAAAAGGAGAAGGCCGCACCAAAGCCTCTATGTCCTCCAACCCATATGGTTTAGTTAATAATATAGAGGTTGATACAATCTAGGATTATTTTATCCAGCATCATTTGTAACATAATAAGTTCATTGATGAGATCCTCCTGAGCGCCATGTAGAAGAACATCCAGATTTTGGTGACCTTTAGTATGATCTCATCCCTCCTCCCCTACGGTAGATGGGGTAGAGATAGGTCCTCCTTAACCAGTTGCCTCCTATCGACCTGGATAATCCCATTCATTATGATAGGATAGATACTACAACCTATTGGAAGTGGCCATAATATTTATCTCCAAATCAATAAAAGCTATATGAGAACACTCTTCAAGACTCAGCCGAGGTTTCTCCTCTAGTAGCTCCACTGGCCATTCCTCCAGTACCTCCACTGGCCACTCTAGCCACTCTAAGAGCTACTAATCCCACCTATAATGTTGAAGAGACATTCAATAAATTAGAGATCATGAATCCTCACCATGATAGGAATCCCCATTAGGTTGATCTGATTCCCACACCCATCACCCACCTTGAGGAAAATGAGATACGTTAGGTGGTTATCCAACCTACTGGAAATTCATATCTAGTATGGGTGGATGACATGAAGGCACACTAGGATTTTGGGAAGCCTAAATTTTCACCCTTTAATGGGATGGGATAACCTTTGCAACATATGGACCACTTAATTTCAAGGTGTGGACCCATGTTTAGAACTCCAGCATAACAAGAGGCTTCCAAGAACCGGTGTTTCATACATACATTGGGAGGTCCTACATTCATCTGGTACAAAAAGATACCTATCAGGTGTATCATAGATTGGAAAGAACTTCGTACGAATATCCTCGAATAGTAAATCTCCACCACATGGATGACAAGTATTTTTGACCTCTTCAAGTGAAAACAACAACAATAACTGCCAGATGAGTGTTTCACAGACTTTTTCGCCAAGTGGAAGGGTATCACATATTCACTTGACAAGCTACTGACTCAAGAGTATATTTTGAATATGTATGTGGGGAATGTTAAGACTGAATTGGTTCACTCTCTCATAACTCATAATTTCTCGCGTGGAATTCAGTATTTTTATGACAAGGATTAGTGCCTAGAGGGAGCCTTGTAATTAGCAAATAATGAAATCCCACTACCCCTACATCTCTCATAATATGTGATTCCAAGGATGAGATTATTGATTTTTCATAAATTGAGTTCCCTGGGATACGAGAATTTTCACTGGTAGTGGCTCACACACAACCTCACTGAGGGAAATAGCCTCAAGTACACCTTTATGATTAGCATCACCTAGTACATAATCAGCAGGAAATACCATATAATGCGCCAATTCCACCTCGGTCGGAAAATCAAGTTCCATCCATTCATGAGGCTCTAGGACCACTCTATGGAGATGATCCTAGAAATCCCTTTATAGAGAGAGGAAATTAAAACTATTCATTCCACATGGATCAGGTACCATGTTATTTATGTAGTTACCTTATTAAGAGTATTATGATGATTCTAGAATGTACAAAACCCCAATTTATGATCTCACTGATCATCATGGCTATTTACCTTATCAAAGGTTCATTGTACATACCATCAATAAATTCTATGTGTTCATGGAATGACTCTAGGACAAGGTACATAACAATTTGGTGAGATTGGGACCTACCACATAACATGTGGAATGTATTCAAAAAATGACTAAAAGTGGTATGGATGATGAATGGAAATAGGTCTCCACTCGTGGGTTTGAGAATTATGATGATTTGTTGGATTGCATGGTGGTTTCTCGCACCAATGGTGTAATATGTGCACCCATTGAATTGTCCAAAGCATCCTAAGGCTTTCTTAACTCCCCCAATTATCACTTATTCATCCACATCTCATACGACTAGATCTCATAAGAGAATACATTGGCACTATAATGGAAATCAAAGTCATCCACGGATGCTGGGTCCATCTCACACCCTAGGTGATTTCATGCCTCCAGAGATGGGGATCGCCCCCACAAATCTAACCACTATGGGAAGATTCATCATATGATGAAAAACAGTATGCCTCTAAGAATATTATCATGTTGGTGGATCCCTTAATGATTTTTATCAATGAATAGTGTTAGTTAGGTCCTCCTAAAGTTCCTAGTCAACACCATCGTTGAAAAAGATTTTTCTATGTGAACAATCTGAATTCCAAGGAAAGTGCTACGGGACAAGCAATGCTTGCTTCCAAGACTAGAAAGAAGGTTATGTACAAGGCTAAACTGGCATAACCCATTCATCCAGCCCTTTTGGATTCACTACTATCTTTGTTCGTGTTACGTGACCAGGAAGAAAAGATGTAACCGCATAAGGATTAGACAATCTCTTCTATGGCTTGGATTTAGTTGTCTAATAGTGATCCCATTGTGATTTTTAAAGGTTTTGATAGTGAGAAGTGGGATATTTCCATAACTATAAAGAATTAACTAGTTCTACTAGTATTGACTACCATACCACCTACCAAAGAGAAGCCTTTTAATGATAGAAATGTATGTATAAAAAAGAAATATTATGTGCTTAAAAATATTTATAGCATCATTAAAAAGATATTGATTATAGAGTGTCTTCATCTATAACATTATATTCTGGAATCTCTCATAGAGGCCTTGAATATTTCTTTCCAATTAGAGATAGAGGTGGCTTCCATAGAGGCCTTCCCTACTGAGGAAGTCAAATGAGAAGAATTCTAGGGCATCATCTCATTCTCAAGGGAAGATGAATGTTATCTAATATAGTGGAACATATGTCTTCTTTACATAACCTACAAGTTCAATTTCTTTGAGATACATTGTTGTCTCATCAGTACAGGTTCTGGAATCAATCTCATCCTGAAAAAGACATTCTGCAATCTTGTATTGACTGAGGAAGATGTATGTCCCTCTAATATGAAGATTCAGGGTTATGAAAGTATAAAGAGAAGGATGTGTGGTAAAATCCTACTAAAGTCCCATTTCACAGGCCTGATCGGAAGCTCTAAATTTATGATTGTCTCATAGGTACGTCTTAAAATTCAAAAATATGTAGAACCTGGATCCATCTGTATGGATCCATTCCCTCCTCATATAACCAACTCCTCAAGTACACCCCCAATGTTCTAGTTGTCATTCTATGAGGTGGTGTATATCCTTTAACCTCCTATGAATCCTACAACATGTATTTATATTATTATAAGAGAAAGGAAAAATGGATTCAGAATAATGAGGTTGAACACACTACTACTGAGGATGACCCCTAAATGGACTTGGATGATGCTTTCATCGTCCTGCTTCCTTAGTTAGAGGCCACCGACCCAGACATGGGAAACTACTTATTTATTGTTGAGATGAGAAGAATAAGTGTTCCCAGGTAAAAGGAACTCCAAAATATTACCTTGTACTCCATCATAGGACATGATCAAGTTATATCAGAACCTCTTACCCCTATGAGTGATTGGGATGATCGCTCCACGACTAATTTTGTACACCACAGCTTCCTATTTAATTGATGTGGGTTGAACCCTCGTAGACCAATCCATCACCACTTCTTTTAAATCTTTATGCATGGAACCCTCAGTCAAAGGCCTGATGGAATGTGGTTTAAAGCCTTTATATGCATGGTATTAGCAGTATATGAGTCACTCAATAAGGATTCCACCTCCACCCAAGTGGGAACCAGTGTTCCTCCAGAATCAGTTGACCTAGGTAAACCATCTCCCCCCATTGATTCCACTATCTTATCTTATGATGAAGACTTGGAGGATTATCCTCCACATTTTAAGAAGGATTCTACACCACCATAAATTAGTTAGTTCAAGTTATCCTTTTCACCAAGACAGATTTGAGGTGAACACCGATCAGAAAATCCATGCCTACAGAGGAATAAAAATAGTGTATGTACTTATTGAAGTAACATCATGATGTATTTTCTTGAATCTATGGAGATATTTCAGGGATTAAACCTGAGGTCATTATGTATTAAAATTTCCACTCGGTGAGTCATTGCAGGTTCTACTAGCTTCCTGGGAAGTTAAACCCCCTCCTGGCACTATGGTCATTGCTGCAGTTGATAAGGTTATCAAGTACAACTTTTTCATGGAATTTCAGTAACCTATGTTATTGCCCAACATCATTCATTTCATGAAAAATAATTTATAGATATGAATCAACATAAATTTTTGGTTCTCAACCACCACTAACCGATGAATGATTTTCCCCTTTTGGTGAAATAGTTACTAATCGATTCCACTGGTGGATTCTAGGATCTCTCCTTCAAGGATGGGTATTTGAGGTATAATCATATCTAGATAAATCTTGAAGATGAGAAATCTACCACATTCATATCACTACAGGGTATATTCTATTATCAGGTAATTCCTCTTGGTCTGAAGAATGCCGGTACCACCTATCCACATTCTTTGCACCCCATCATCAAACTCATTCTCAATATGCTAGTGGAATTATAGGTGGATGATCTAGTGGTCAAATCCTTCCAATGTCGAGAACATATCAATGATCTTGAGGAAATGTTTGAATTCATTTGCTCTTAGCAGTTGAAGATGAACCCCTTGAAATGTTCTTTTAGGGTTCCCTCTGAATGTTTCTTGTTTCCGTTGTCAGATACAGAGGCAATAATATTATCAAAGATGACACTAAGGATATCATCTAGATGCCCCCTTCAAGCAATGTCTAAGAGAATTGAGGATGTTGAGGACACTTATCCCATATACGCCTATTCATTGTAAATCTAGATGACAAGTATAATCACTTTTCAAAGAACATGAAAAATGTGTCGTCTATGAGTGGTATGAGGAATGAATGACCACTTTTGATGAGATTAAGAAGTATCTTCTAAAAGGACCTGGCCTTAGACATTACATAAACTTGAGTTAAGTCAAGAATTCAACATTGAGGAAATTATGAGGTTTATAGTTTTAGTGAATTAGGTCATAAATTATAAATAACTACATGAATATTATAAGCACACAGTTCTACTCACTATCCATTTTTATCTTAAAAAAACTCTTAAAAATAAACATATCTAGTTTCATGTATTTGATAGAATAAATTTTCTTTGATCCCATCCTTGACCCTATTAATATTTTAATCCTATGAAAAACTTTTCAAAACTTGGGATGAGCATTAAATGCTCAGTAAGGGATACATAAAGTAGGAAAAATGTTATTTTGTAAGAACAACATGTAATCCATGAATACTTTACCAAAATGTATTAATTTTCACCATAAAGAAGTAGTAAAAACAATTCACTGAATATAAGATCTTTGATTACCACTTTGTAATCAAATGATTTCCATGAATACTATAGAAAACAATGTATAGCATATAAATGTAACTTGGGACATAAACATACTTTAATAGAATAACCATACGGTCGACTTCCACACATATCACTAAATGGAATATTCATACGACCGACTTCCACACCCAACGCATTGGAGGTTATAACATAACCACTAGTACTTGGTTTATAACATAACCACCAGTCATTTGGTTTATCACGTAACCACCCATAAAATGTACAAGTACCATTATATAATTATAACACATCAAATAATGCACATATTAACATTTCAGTAATAAAATTTCATTTGAAATCATGAGAAATATTTTCTGGATATTGAAATAATCAATCCATTTAAAAAACCATTTTCAATATCAAAACACCCAAAAATAGAATAAGTTGTTTATTTTTATTTTAAAAACAAATTGTATTATAGAGGAAGACAAATATCAAATAATAATTATAGTGGTGGAGAGGTTGTTGTCACCACATTCTTTAAAAACATTCCTTTTGTCATTTATTAAAATGATACAAAGAAAAAATATTCCCCTTTGAATGAAATGAAATATAAAAGGGTTATGTATTACTTTGTATAAAAGAAGGAGGTGTATATTAGCAAAATATTCTTTAATGAAAGGAGATTGAGGTGAAGTCCCTTACCTCGTGTCCAACAAGAGACATTCCTTTTTTAATTAAATAATAAAATTATGATAATTTTTACTTGATTCAGAACTTGTTTAAAATTTATTATTACTTTTATACCACATATTACCACGTTATAAAAATTACATAATTATTTATGTTTATATCAAATGTTTTGTCAATATTCGGTATGTGAGTCAATAATGAACGGGTTATAATTACAAATTGTCCTTGTGGTCAAAATTACATTATATACAGAATATTATTCATAAATATATATATATATATATCTTATATATCTAGTATATATGTATTTATAATTTTCCATAACATTTGGAGAGAAGAAATGAAATGCACCGTTCATGGAGACGGAAAGTCATACATACACTTGAAAGCTACTTTAATTTCTACTTCATATTTAATGAAATGAAAAACAAATGATACATAATTAATTTATAATTCAAGTATAATATCATATGATATATATGTTACATAATTTCATTAACACCATGCTTTATAATTTTCATATATGGAATGAAAGAGTGATATCACATTGAGGGGGCGGTAGTCCGCACTTCCTCAAATGAAATTACTCTGTTTACACATCATGAAAAGCATAAAAGTATGTTGTAAATAATAATTACTGAATAATAAAGAAAATATAAACATAAAATATATCATATAAATACATTTACATCATAATGGAAACAATGAGAGGTGGTAGGAGATAATTGAAAAATCATCATTTTGTGAGGTTGTAGTTCACCATCCACAGAAAAAATATGTTCTAAATCCATTAGATGGACGTGTGTGTAAGTGTAGTTATAATCATTCTCATAAAAAAAATCCTAGTATAATGAGGATATAGGTGTTGTTTCGTAATCAAACAATACGAAATTAATAGGGAGTGAAGATGTATAATATTGGAAAGGATCTTTAGAGAAGACGCAACCTCTAAAAATGGGAAACTCCCTTTGATTTGAGCGAAAATGATTTCTTGAATTGCCTTATGCTTAAGTTAAGGCTTATATAGGGAATATAAAGATGTTGAATGATTATTGGAGTACATGTTTTATGATCCAAGGGGCTTGATAGGTGTTAGTATGAGGATAGTGGTGGTGTCCTTCTATAAGTGGGAGGATGGTCAATTTAGGAATGTCTTAAAAGATTATTTTATTATAAATTGAATTACGATTTCAAGAGGTCCCCAACTAATTTTATTTGGATATAATGTGATTATTTGTCTAAATACTCTCTTACAATGGTTTTAGAAATGTTTTGGTTTTAAATTTAATCTTATCATTTAGCTTTAACCCTTAATTAAATAATTTAACTCTTACCATGTGTTCTTATATATTCATAATATATGGTTAATATAGTTACCATAAAATGCCAATAGAACCTCAAGTTTGTTCATTAATAACATTGCCAACATTAGTCAAGACATTTGGTCAAATCATAGAATTTTATGACTATTAAATCATTTAATAAAATTGTATTCATTTTACAAACTCATTTATGTCAATTGTTATACTATTCATATCATGACTTTTTAAAAAACCATAACAACATGATTGTTTCAAAAAAACATCATAAATTCAAATAAAAAAGTAATAATCATACATAAAATTTCTTAATGTCCTAAAATGATTCAAAATAAATTCATTATATTTTTTATAATCTAATTTATTTATATCATTCTTTAATAAGGTAATCACTACATCATCTTTGTATCATAAGTATATTTATTTATTTTAAATATAAAAATTATAAATAAAATTAATAGATTTAGGAAATACATTTAGATTTGTAATTACTATTTATAGACAAAAAAAGAAAAATTTTATAACCCCATATAAATATTTTTAATAAAAGATACGTGTTTCTGTTATCTTTTTCTTTACGTTATATTATTTTTTTATAAAATGTCATTTTCTCATCCATGTGGCTTCATGGGGTCCAAAAATAGACTCATGGATTCCCATGGTCAGACACATATCATCAAATAGGATAATGACATGAGTTAGGGTAATTTAGTATTACTTTTTACACATATTTACCAAATTTACCCTCTACCCGTAGTAAATAATATATTAACTGAATTTACTATTCATAAGGTCTAAAAATAAAAGGTACCAATTTAGTATTTGGACATCCTAAATAAAAATATGGAATCCATTTTTCCAAAATCAAAATATGGAAATTTCAGAAATTTATTTAAAATTTATTCCCATTGTCAAAATAACAAAAATGTGTTTTTAAGAAGTAAAAACAACCAAAATATTGATATGAGTTTCTATCCAATTTCAAAGTAAAATTACATTTAATTACCAAAATTGAATTTAATAATAAAAATATAATCCAATTACACTTTAAAATAAATGAAATTTACAATATAACTATACAAATATATTAGATGAAAATGAAGTTTTGAATTAAAATGATGTATTTTGTACTATTCATTAAAAATGAACTTTATCAGAAAAATACCAAAATTTCATCCAAAGTATGTTTTTATTTTCCTATTCAATATAAGAATTTTATTCTATCAAATAGAACATATAAAAGAGACAAATACTATATTTCATAAGGGTTCTCCATCAAAAGGCGGTAAAATGACCTTTCTAAGAATATTAGAGTATTTCATGCTTAAAATCGAATTAATTATTATTGTAAGCCTCTAAAATTTACTGGATAAATGTAAAGACATTTAACAAACTTCTATAATAATATTTTATTTATTTTTATTCATTCCCACTAATAAAACACCTATGAATTAACTACCATTTAAAATACTATTATTTTTATATTATTTTTTGGTATATCCCAAAGTTGTGTGAAATATAAGATTTTGGAGAAACCCCTTGTTTTGTGCCGAGTACGCTATAAGAAAAAAAAAATCCCCTTTTAACATAAAATTAATACCATATTTAAAAGTATTAATGGAAATTAAAATGTATTATTCAATAAATACCTAGGTCGGTACATCCATCCCCCTTTTTGAAATTGCGTCCTAACAATTTTAAAATTGGACCCATAAACATCATTGAAAGTTTCACATCTGATAAAGAGTCATTTAAATGATCACGTTAAAAGAAATAAAAAGAATTATAAAGGTATCATGAGATAAAACATACCAGGATTCCATGAAAACATGGATATGGAAGAGAAAACTAACGATCATGTTCTCATAGACAGTGATAGAAAACATGATTAGGAGAATGCTAACCACCAGAAAACCAAAAACCGGCGAGAGGTCAAACGATATTTGATTCCCCAATAGGAAAAGTAAATAGATTTTTTTTTAATTTCCCTTTCATAAATTTGGAGAATTTATTTATGACATTGACTAAGAACATAAGGAAATATACATACTTTTAATGTAAAGGTTCATCCTTTAATATGTTTCAATGAAACAATTATGTTTTCTCCAAACGATGATTATTCAAGATTAATTGGTCACAACTGAAGCACTAAAATCAACATATAGATAATAACATGATCCAAAAAATATGAACCATATATTTAAACTATCTTTATACATTAACCAAAACCAAAATGATTTGTACAAATTAGATAATCCCCTAAAAGGAAAATCATAAAAATATAAATACTACTCTTAATCTCCAAAATTGAACAAATTATAACCACATCTCAACAAATACCATTCAATACAAAATTGTCTTTAAAATTATTCAAAACAATCCAAAATATGTTTGAAACACAAAATTCATAAGGATTTTATCACATAGACTTCCACAAGAATCTTATCATTTATCTCCAAATAACATCGTCTACTCTTAAAGTCTCATACAGAAAAGTAATTAACATAATCACATATCCTCTATGATTGGTTAATCATTTCCATAAATAACCCAAATAAATATATGTCCAAAATAGAAACATATATTATAATAAAATAATAATCCACCACTTCTCCTCAATTGAAATCCCAAAGTATTCTATTTTCCTTAGGCATATAGTGTTCCCAAAAGAGAAAACTACTTCCAAAGTAACTTTTATCACTTACTCACCAAATCATTTTACTATAATAAGGATAAAAAATTCATAAAACATAATATCCCAAATCAAAATATTCATGATCAATAAAAACATTTATCTAAAAATAATAAGTCATACTAATCAGGGACTTCATGTAGGCTAGTGGTAGGCGATGCTCCCTTATCGCCATTCAGTTGTGGGTTCGATTCCCATGGCCTTTCTAGATGTGTCGGGTTGTCACCCATCCTACAGATTGTCCTTTCTCTAAAACAATATAATTATTATAACATTCTAAAAAATATGATAATTTTCTCAAAAATAACCATAACATAATTTATCCTCAAATGTTATCTGATACCTTTAACTTTGCATCCCAAAACATAATAACCATTTATCACATCAAAAAAAAAATATCATATGAACCCCTAAGGTTATCCATTATGTTCACACAAGAAAATATAATTCTTTCTTTAATAAAAATTTCACATATCAAAATTTATGGTTACACATACTATAAAAAGTCTTCCAATGTAATCCCCTCATCAAAAGACCATTAATAATTTTAAGCATTTCAACATATTAAAATCTACCATAACTCTTGAATCCCTTATATGTAGACTTATTACTCATTCAAAATTCTTCATGATCCATCAAAAGTTATTTTCTAACTTATTCTATAATACTTATTTCCTAAAAAAATAATGAATCATATCCAAATATTTAATAATGTCAAAAAATCAGCTAAGAAATAATCCATACCTCTCGTTTGTAATTGTCAGTTTCTCCATCCTCAATTGTAATGGAATTAGGTATTGGTAAACATATATTTGTATGGTCCTACTGATCCCATTATTTAACCTTAATTGGTGGAATTATATTTGTACAAATACCATGAACCCCACATTTATAACAATCAACTAATCCCTCAGAAAGAACATATTTCCCATTCATGGAGTGAACTAGACACTTTTTTTTCCTAGGAAGGTTATTTCATTATGAACTTTATTACCAAATTTGATATATATTCCCATCCTTTTGACTAATTTTTCTAGGTTTTTCTTTCCACAGGCTTGAAACATATGTTTTTGAATATACTAACCATTATGATTATTACCAGAACTCCCATAGGGATTTGATTCTCGCATATATAATGCCTTGTAAAAATCACCAAGGTTCTGGTGGTCAATCATAACTTCAAAAAATTGGTTAAGAATAAACAAAAGAGTTCTCATTATTGATCCCATTTCATTTGGTTGATTCTTCAAAAAACCATCACAATTTTCTTCACATCCAGAGTAACTTTGTTTCCTTGTATATACAACCATTTACTAAAACAAAAAAGGCCAGTGTTAGTATATTAGTAAAATCATCATATAGTTTCTTTTGAGGAGGGTAAATACTAAGATATACGTTTTCATGTTCTCTTAAACTCATTCAATTTATCTAAAATAACTATGACTCTTTCTAATATTCTAACAAATATTGTTATGTCACATATGCTTAAATAACACCCTAACCTCTAAAATTATCTAAACCAACTTCTGATTCAAACCGTAAGGCCCGAGACTTAAGCAATACATAATCTTGTGTTAATTAAAGAATTTTAAATGGGGGATCTTTTTTTGGTTTATTGTTTTAGATAATAAAGTCATAACTTATACATAAAAACATGAATATTACAGGTCGAAACTTCTACTAACTATACATTTTTCTCATAAAAAACTCTTAAAAAATGAAACACATCTACTTCCATGTTTTAGAAAACATTACTTTTCCATGATCCCATCCTTGACCCTATTAACCTTTATGTCCTGTGAAAAAACTTTCAAAAAATGGGATGATCATAAAAAACTTAGAAAGGGGTTCATAAAAAGGAAAATGTTTGTTTTTCAAAAAAACATGTAAACCATGGATACTTTTTCATAAATTAATACTTTTCACCTTAATGAAGTCGAAAAAACACATCACTGAATATTATCTCATTGGATGACCTTTTTGTAAGCAAAAGATTACTATAAAGACCATAGGAAATAACGTATAGAAAATAAAGGTAACTTAGTAAATAAACACACTTAAATGGAATAATCATATGATTGACTTCCACACATATCACTAAATGGAATAGCCATACGGCTGACTTCCATACCAAATGAATTGAAGGTTATAACGTAACCACCCATCATTGGTTTATCACAGAACTACCTATAATTTTCATTATCAAGTAACCACCTATCATTGGATTAACACATAACTATCAATCAAATTTCCAAGTAGCATTATATAATCATAACACATAAAATAACGAAAATTTAAACATTTCACTAATAAAATTTCATTTGAAATCACAAGAAATAATTTCAGGATATTTAAATACTCAATCCATTTCAAAAATTATTTTCAATATCAAAAAACTAGAAAATGGAATAAGGTATTTCTTTTCTTTTTATAAAAATATAATGTCTTATTGAGGAAACCAAAAATAAAATAACGATTACGGTGGTGGAGAGGTCGTTGTCACCACATATGTTAAATTTTTTTTGTCTTTTAGTAAAACACTACGTAGAAAACGATTCCCCTTTGAATGAACAAAAAATATGAAGGGTTTTATTTTACACCATATAAAATATGGAGGTGTATATTTTCAAAATATGCCTCAACGAAAGGAGATTTAGACGAATTCCCTTACATTGTGTCCGACTTAACCCATCAACTCATTAATATCCTGAATAATAAACATAAGTAGATTTATAATTGATTTATATCATTTTAAAATTTTATTATTCCTTCTATACCACTTATTAACACGTTATAAAAATTACATAACATTTTTTGTTTATATCGGACGTTTTGTCGATATTCGATACCTGAGTCAAAAATGAACATGTTATAATTAAAAATTTCCTATTGGTTAAAAATTCAATTATCTCTATAATATTATTCATATATATATCATATAAATATACTATATATCTATTTTAAATTTTCCATAACAGTTGGAGAAAAGATATGAAACGCAACGTTCATGGAAATAGTAAGCCGTACATACACATGAACACTACTTTCATTTCAACTTCATATTTAATGAAATGAAACATTAATGATACATAGGTATATTATAATTGGGGTATAATATCATATTATATATATATTACATATGTTCATTATCACCATCCTTTATATGTTCTATTTATGGCATGAACGAATCATGTCACTTTAAGGGTGTGGTAGTCTGCACTTCCTCAAATGAAATTATCGCCTTTACAAATCCTAAAAAGTATGTTTTAAATAAAAATTACAGAAACATAAAGACAATATAAAAATAATATATATCCTTAAAATACATTTCTATTATAATTTTTGCCATGAGAGGAAGTAGGAGATAATTGAACAATCATCGTTTCGTGAGATAGTAGTTTACCATCCACAGAAACACTATATTCTAAATCCATTAGAGGAAGGTGTGTTCAAGTGTTTTTAGAATTATTATCATAAAAAAATAATAGTATATTTTCGATACCATTTTCTTTATGTAATCAAAGAATAATAATATAATAGGGAGTGAAGAACTAGAGTATTGGAAGGAACTTTAGAGAAGACGCTACCTCTTAAAACATTTAACTCCCTTTGATTTAATCCAAAAGGCTTTATTGAATTTTTTCTTCCAAAGGTAAGGATTCTACGGGGAACATAGGTATTTTGGGAGCTGATTGGAGAAGACTATGGACAAGATAGGGGGCTTGAGTGGTGTGAGTAAGGGGTTAGAGGTGGGGGCCTTTTATAAGAGGGGGGAGGGGCACTTTAGGAATGCCTTGAAAGATTATTTTATTATAATGTGAATTTTGGTTTGAAAAGGTACCAAACTCAACTAATTTTATTATATAGTGATGATGTTTCCAAATCCTTACAACCAATATGTTTTTGACAAGATTTAATTTTAAATTTAACCTTATCATTTACCTTTAACCCTTAGTTAACTAATTTATCTCTTACACTGTATTCTTGTATATTCATACTATGTGGTTAATATATTTACCATAAAATGGAAATAAAAAAAAATATGTAAATTAATGATATTTCCTACATTATTTATGTAATTTTTATGAATCTTATTTTTTTGGACTATTATAGGATTTAATAAATTAGTATTTATTTTAAAAACTCATTTATGTCAATTTTTATAATATTCATATCATGACTCTTTAAAAATACATGACAACTTGATTCATTAGAAAACATTTCATTAATTTAATTATACCAATTCACAAGCATCCCTAAAATTCGTGTATGGCATATAAAGTTTCAAAATAACATTATTTTAATACATAATATCTCATTTATTTAAATCATTCATTAATAAGGTAATCAGTATGTCAATATTGTGTCATCAGTATATTTATTTATTTGATTTATAAAATTTATAAATAAACTAACGTGATTTAAAAAATATTTTTATCTTTATAATGAATAATTATAGTCAAAACGATAACTTATATAACCCCATATAATTTTTTTTACTAAAAGATACATTTTTTTGTTCTATTTTTCTTTACATTAAATTAATTTTAATAAAATGTCATTTTCACATCCAAGTGGCTCCATGGAATACCAAAATCGGCCTAATTATGCTCATGTATGGACATATCTCATCCAATAGGATTAGTACACATGTTACTGTAATTGATTATTATGTTTTACTCTTCTTAATCAGATTTACCCTCTAACCATGGTAAAACAATATATACTAAAGTTACAATTAATAATGTATAAAAATAAAGGCACCTATTTAAAAAATTTAGACCTCCTAATTCCAAATATGGAATCTATTTCTCCAAATAAATAACACATAAATTTCATAAATTAATTTCAAATTAATTTTCATTGTCAATCCCAAAAAAAATGTTTTCATGAAGTAAAAACTACCAACTGGATGATTTGTGTTTCTGACCAATTTCAAAGTGAAATTACTTCTAAATACCAACATTATATTAAATGGTAAAAATATAATCCAATTAAAATTTAAATTAAATTAAAAGTTCAATCTATGTATATTAATAAATTAGCTGAAAAGGCAATTTTGACATAAAATGTGGTACTTTTAACTATTCATTAAAAATGAACTTTATCAGAAAAATACCAAACATTCATCAAAAGTAAATTATGATTTTCTTTCCTCTAAATAATAATTTTTTTTTCAAATATAACATGTAAAAGAGACAAAAACAATATTTAAAAATGATTCTTCATCAAAAGGTGGTAAAATGTCCTTTTAAAGAATACTAGAGTATTTCGTGCTTAAAATCAGATTCATTCTTATTTTAAGCCACTAAAATTTATTGTATAAATGTAAATAAATTTTAAAAACATGTGTAATAAAATTTTATTTAGTTTTATTAATTCCTACCAATAGAATGCCTATGCGTTAACTACCATTTAAAATAATAGTAATATTATATTATTTTTCGGTATATTTCGATGTTGTGTGCAATATAAGAATTCGGAGATACACCTTGTTGCGTGTCAAGAATAGTATCTATTAAAGAGTCCTTATTAATGTAAAATTAATATCGTATTCATATGTATTAATAGAAATTTGAAATTTTTATTCTATAAATACCCGGGTCGTTACATCTTTTTTAGCCTTTGGTTTTGATGCCACATATATTCGAGAAGCCATTGATCCTTTATGTAACCACCCTGGATTGATCCTTCGGTTCCCTTCATACACAGAAGAATAAAAAAGGGACATATAGTTGTTTTTATTATCTCAGTCATATGCTCATCAACACATAGATGGGATATTCTCCTATCAAGAGGTGCTATATAACATTTGTTTTCTCATTGTAGAAATTCTGACACAACCGACAACATCATGATTTATAGTGGGTATCCTGCATGGAACTGATAAATTACATTCTATGTTTCCCCATGTTAATAGGCCGACTAGAACATTGTGAGGTGATTTGGCAGTAGTCAGCATTATATTCATTCCAAATAAGGCTGTCAAGGTTCAAGCATTAGCAAATTTCTTGTATGATCATCCAGCCCCCACAGAGTAGTATATAGACCTTGATTTTCTAGATGATACCATCCTATTAGTGGATAGGGTTGTGCCATGTTGTTAAATTCCCTTCTATAGTTCCTCCCAGAGTCCCACCAGCAGAAGTATCAATGCTTGGAGGCTCAACAGAGTAGGTATGGTGTGCACATATGACCTTTTTCAGAAAAAAGTTGACAGCCAGCTCTATTGTGGTAGATAGTTTGTGGAAAGATCCTTCACATCTAACAGTATTGGGACTCTGTTATGTGGATGACATTAGTTTGCATCCAAATCCAATTTGAGAAACAGTTTGTGAATGACCCATTGCAGGAAATGGTTCGTGGACGCTCTTATGTGAATGTCATCAGTTTGTGGCTTGATCATATATGGGAAAAATCTTTCTAATGACCCTCTGTAGGAAACAGTACGCGGACACTACTATATGGATAGAGTTGCTTGTGTCCATCTCTTATGAGGACACTCTTGTGGGAGAACAATATTCGGCTAACTCCTACACAACCAGCCTTATGTGAAATATAGTTCACTCTCACTGGCACATACCACAGATGGTGGGGGGGGGGGTATCCCCCCTCCCCCTCTTAGGTTCTGTGTCGAGATACAGTCCTAGCCCTCTGGGATGATCCCTCATCTACCATCTCTAACCCCCCATGAAAAATGTAGAGTCTCACTATGAACTTTCTGGGATGGGTCGATGAAAAATTTTGTTTTCCCCTAATGCCACCTCAACATCAATCCCTTTAATACCAAGAGTCTATATACTCATCATGTCACTCCTAAAACCCCATCACTAACATCATATTCTTTGTTGATCCAGAACACTATGGAAAATCATGGTTTAATTGTTTCTTACATGCTTGGACATATCCTTTCCATTCATCAAACTCTGTGTCCTGAGTGATCTTTAATATTCAAAATCATACAAGGCCATTAGAAGTGGATTGTCAGTGTCTTGAGGACACATCTTCCTGACTATGTGCACAATTCGCCAGTATCTCTGCATATGTTACCCAAAGAAAGGCATGTCAACTAGAGTCATATTCATCCCGAGGAGTGGATTTTCCTAATTTTTTATTCTCAATGGCTTCCATGCCTCATATAATTTCTCTTGATCCAAGATCCTATATAATCATGATTTACAGATTTCTTCCACCTCATATTTGAGGCATTTTAGAAAATCCTCACCCGATTATCCTCTAGTTAATCATGGATTCATTAACAAACTATCCCAAATTTAGGAACTTAAAATATGAGTTATCATATTGACCATGAGACATTAAACTATATGGTATTAGACCCTAAAACATGACATTTAACTATGATACCATAATAAAAGATATATAACATTAAATTATAGTATACTAGGAGATTTTAGATCTTTATAAACATCCCCGTACATCAAAAATACAAGGTCAATGTCTTGAGAAATCCTCTTCATGACTATGGGAACAATTTTCCAATGACTCCACATATGTTTCCCAAAAGAAATTCCTATCAACCATAGACATATTCATCCTCAAGATAGGATTTTCCTACCACTATATTCCACAATGGCTTACATTCCTTGTATCATTGATCATGATGCGATATCCTACATAATATTGGTCTACATGTTCTTACCCTCTCATTTTTGAGTAATGTCGGAACATCCCACAATGATTGTCCTCCAGTTAATCATTATTCAAGATATATGACATTAAATTTTTATTATAACCCCACAGGATATTCAATAGGGAACTCCCACTGAGGAAATTCATTAAAAATCTTATGGGAGGAGGGCACTCTTTCTCCTCTTCGTCTTGACTGGGGATGGGTTCAGATAGATCACCAGACTTGACTATCATGGATATAAACATGGGTGAATGTTGGAACATTAAAGGCCCCTCTTTCTCCACCTTTGGTCAAGCTCTCATTAATTCTTCCCTCTTCATCCTCTGTTTCCATTCGAGGATAATGGATAGTGTGTGGTTTTCAGATTAATGGATTCCCCTTGATTCTCACATCGAGCATGAATAACATTTTCTTATATGTTAACGATGATCTCAATATCCATACCATCAAAAATTGAAATATAATAACTCTAATTCCTACTCTAAAAAGGATACATAGAATTCCTACCTAAGGTATGAGCTCATGGGACATTCTACTTAATAGTTAGTCCCGATAATAATTCCCACCGATTTAATAGGAAATCCTCTTCAAGAATATACCCCAAAATGACTCATTTATGAAAGGAATCCTCTATAGTGTAAGCCCCAACCATGTCTCCTCAAATGGGATGCTTCAATGTGTAAGACCCAATCATGCCCCCACAAACCAAGAATCCTCTTTGGTATAAAACCCAACTTAAACTGAACGATAGGGGATTTGATTCCTAACTAACTTGGATATGTATGAAGTCCCCCTGAGGTCCAAACCCAACACCCAAACCACCCATGTTCTCACCGAACCATATCCCCGATAGGGCCATATCTACCCAAGAGACCATGCCTCTCATAAGTGCCTTATTCAACTTCAGTTTCAATCCCATGTGAAATATCTACAAGGTGTGTTTTCTAGATGTCCTTACTACATGCTGTTAAACATCGTGGATGGGTCCTCCTCACACAACCTTAAAAGGGGATTTGTCCAGTCCAGCGGCACCAAACTCTGTGGGTTTTGATTACTCTCACGAGGACACAATGGATTCTGATCTAATGGGATCAATATCAATAGAAAAAATACTTCCTCAAATATTTTATGATGATAAACTCCATATCTCCTCGTTATACAACTTAAACTAGTGCTTTCTTAGTAATTCCAAAACCATGAAAATATAAGGTGAATCTTACACCCAAGGGGTAACCCACAAACACATTATTGGGAAAGAACCTATGATTCATGAATATATGAACATTGATTAAATAAATAAGAGATTCAAATAGTTGGAAATAATTCTCCCCAAGATGGTGTAATGAGCCCGACCTCCCCTCCTCTCAATAAGTGGATTCCTTAAGTGTTGATGGCCAAATATTTATTATAATGAGCTCCTTACATTGTAATGTTGGTCCATGAATCAGGGATACATGAGTCTTTGGGTGATTCTAGATTCACAAATAAACACATCGGGGACCCTATGAGGAAATAATACATGATGTGAAACACTTCATAACAACATACAATTTGTTACAATTCCTCAGGCTATATTGTCTACCCTGGTAAGATGTAAATTAGGTCGAAACAGTCATGTGCAGTAGTGTGCATATCTCATTTCTCTTTCTGGATAGAGTGTGGGGTTCTTATATCAACTAACCACTATTCTTCAAGCCATTTTAGACCTTTGATCTATATCAGTAAGGCTCTCATCACCTATTATTTTGACTCTTTTCTCTCTCGTCATGGGCCACTAAATCTGTTCGAGTTGTTTTTCCTTATTTTCCAGTAAATCATCAGAAACGAAAATTTCTCCCAAATAAGCTGGAGTTAGAGGCTAAGATACGGAATAACCATATCTATGACTCCAAGGTAAGAGGTTTATATGTTTATTTTTTTCCTTGAGTATTTTTAGGGTATAGATTTTAGGTTTCTGATATGTTTACTGACCAAGGCCAAATTTAATTAACATCTATCTTTTAAATAATTTTATTATTCATATGGGATGTCATTGGGCATGTCCTAGCCCTATTTTATTATGTGAGTATGGGTTATATTTAATCTAACATTTTGTTATCACAGCCTTGTGGGTTGATTATTTTTTAAATTTCCTGATTTATATTCATTGATTTTTTTGTTTATTTCGACAAGTTCACTTCAATTACATTAAATTGGTTAGTTTATTGTAATTGATATATATAAAAATATATATATAATTATAATTTAATATGATGAAATACTGGGTTCCAATGGAATGTGATGGTAATGAACTGAGAATTGAGATAGTGATGGATATCTATTGAGGTAATGGGATCATCAGGATTGGTTTGGCCCAACGTGCTTAGGCAATGTAATAACCGGTTGGGAGGATAAATCATTGGTTGAGGCAAGAAGGAAATCATGTTAAAATTTCGGATTGTGTGATATTAGCTGTAATGGAAAATGATTTTATATATGTGGTCATAAGTGAATGAGGTGCCGATCATGGTGTGGGTTAGGTACTATTTGGTGATTTATTCTCACTTGTATTGGCCGAAACACCATTTGAAATTGGGTGCACATATGTTGACGTAGTGATTGGGTTTTTTTGACCACTCATGTGGGTGAAGGACCCCAATAGTGCATCATAGGTAAATATATAGGGGTTATTATCATAGAAATCCCTAGAGATGGTGAGGTGGAAAGATATCATATGATAGCACTGAGGTTGTTGGTTGGGAGATGAGGCTCATAGTACATGATTCCATTATGTTGGGAGTTATTTTAGAGGATATGAATATTTTTTCCTTTTGAAATCATGTTGTGAGCTGAAGGTGGATCTTATTTGAGGACATATATTAATGTGTCTCTAAACATTAGGCTTCGAGCTGATAGGTTCATTCCAACAAGAGACTAAGGGACAAGGATTCTAATTTACTGGGTGTTCCTTCAAGACAACAGTTACACAAATGATGACACATAGTGTTAGGTGATGTTTGAGGTAGACCATGAGGGTTTACATAGACTATATACATTCACGGATGTCTTGGGCCATGGGCCACAGATCCTCCCCACTATTAAATTTTGTGATTGGTTGAGGTAGGTGATTTCTTCTTGATAGATTATATGCATGAGGGAATATTGTATTTAATTTATTAATATTATTTATATAATTTCTTTTTATTAAAAACTTTTTTAGTCACAAAAATAAGGTATGCATATGTGGGTGGTACCCTAGTAAGGCCAATTCTCACAACCTATATTGGCCCTTTGAGACTTATGTAGTCTTTATGATTTGTCACTCATGTGAAGTCCCAGGATCAAGAGATGGATCTTAGTGGATGTTATCAAGGTATGGAAGGAAAGAGAATTTTTTTTACCTCAACCAAACTTTCCTTATGAGTTTCATTTCTATTTCATAATGATTATTTGTTTACATATACCGTGGTCATGAAAATTTTGAATCCTTTCCAAGTTTTATTTTACATAGGGTATTTGATGCATGATATGTTTTAAATTCAAAAAATATTTGTTTTATTTGTTCATTTATTTATGTTGTTTTTGTTGTTTATGTGTCCACTACTTCCTGCTATTATTTCTCTTCTTCCTTTGGCAGGTTATTTATTCATATCTTTATTTATTTCCTTTCATTGTATATTATTGAAATATACATGAACCATTATTATATCATCCCTAAAGAGTATAGTATCACTACTATCACCTATTTACACCTTCACAGATATTTAGTAGGATTTGGAATTTCAGGAGGCAGACTTATGACCTCGTGGAACTTAGCCCAAAAGTAATATTTGGGAAGCTAATCGGGTAGTGGTGCTAAATATTTTGAACAATAAATAAGTTGAATGTATTCAATTATATTAGTTATGATGATTAAAAATATTGAATAAATTTTTGGAAATTAAATTTCAATAAGTTGTATACATTAATTTTAAATAAGAGTGCACAAACCAATGAAATAGTAATTTTTAAATACATTTCATTTCATAACACTTAATTTACATCTATTACATTCCCCATAAAAACCACAATACTAATATTAAAATATTTTAATAATTTAAAATATATAAATTTTATTAAAACCATTAATAAATATATATTTATTTAAATTATTCAGATAGAGAAATCATTACACACATGAACACATTTTTTAGAAAAATTGTGTCTTCAAGAACTATAATGAAACTATAAAAAAGCATGTATAATGTTGGTTCATATGAAATTAATTAAATTTTAAATTATTAAAGGATAATAATTTTACATTAAAATATAATTATAAAAATATTTTTAATTTAAAATGTCTTTCCATAATGAAAATAAATTACTATTCTAAAAAAATTGATATTTTCGCTATTCACAGAAAAAGAAACATATTAAGATAAATACAAATAAATAACCCTTAGATAATGTTGATGTTTTGATTTCAACAAAAATATTCCTTACCTAAAATAAAATTTCATGAAAATGTAAAAATTATTTTCAATATTCATAAAAAATGTAATAATTAACATTTTTGATGAAAAAATATTATTGATGTATAAAAAGACTTTACTAAAAATTTTATACTTATTTATTATTCAACAATAAATAAATTTATATTCTTTAAAACATAGATAATTTTTTAATAATGTCTTTATTACTATTCATATTAGTCCTTTTAACTGCTATACTATATTGGTTACATATAAAAAATATTATTTTAATTTTATATTGTATTTTTCTTAAATCTCACTTTTGCATGTTACGAAAAATATCAATAATAGTATTATGTAAAATAATTTTTGGAGTTTTAAATTTAGAAAAAATATCTTCGTTTTTTAATGGTTGCGATTATAGGGATGCTTCATTCCCATATATACATATATCAAAAGAATATGTGAAAAATAATTCAATATAAATTGATGAAATAAAGTGAAAAATCCTTTAAAATGAATAAAAAGAATTTTATTAACTAGAATAAACCAAAGAAAATTTCAAAGAAGTATGGTGGCTCATTTTTTTAATTGACCAAAAAATATATAAATAATTGATACAGAAAAAGGATATTATTTTATATAATACTATGATATATAGAATACCATGGAAACATTAAAAAACCCATGTATTTATTTACTAGTGGAATAATGAAAAATGACAATGTGAAATCAGTCTAATAAAATCACTAAGGGACTAGTTTAATGAAAAGAACTCTCAAGGTAATATGTTGAGACTTCGTTTTTTCATCTAATGTACCGAAATATTCTCTAGTTATTTTTACCAAGAACTTGAATAAATAAATTAAGATATATGAATAACAAGTTAATCTTATGAAAAATGAGAAGAATAGGTTCCACATGATTATCAATAATTTCACGATATGTTGGAAACATATGTCAAAAAAGAGTTAAAGATTATTTTTTGGGATATTTAAGAAGGATAAACCTAATTACAAGGGTTGTATAACCATCATTCCAATATAAAAATAATTTTTAAATATCATAAATACAATATTAGTTATAAAATCTGTTGAAAATAAAATCACTCTACAGGGAGAAGTTGAAGCTAAGAAAAGATTCATGTTTCCCAAAGTAATATATGTTTTAAAAAAATGGTCTCCAAGCATGAGTACTATAAAAATTGAATAACATATCAGATGAAATCATTCCAACTGTTCGATTTACATAGAGAGATAAAAAGTTCTACATTACCCCTATCACTTGTGTCGTGTTTGTGTCATAACCTGAGGGGAATTAAATGTGATGCTAGTTATCCGGGGGATAAAATAAAAACAATCCAAGTATATCAAAACTATAACTGTATAAAAAGAAGTTACCATCCTAGAAAAATCTACCTAGTTTTATTATAATGAAAATTGTGATTACATTTCATCTATGATGGATTTAAATAATGTTATAAAAAACTAGAAAGGAGTGTAAAAAGATCCATTTTTTACAATGTCATCATATATATATTCTAATATATTTATGGAATGTATCCACCTTGGTAAATATTTTTTGGAGTTTCCCTTTAAGGTGGATACAAGAGAATATGACAATTAAGAAGCTTCCATAACTTTTAATTCATTCAAATATGAATTAGGGATTGTGATTAACATGTTATCATTTAAATGTGATGTTTTCTTAATATCACCTCCTTAGTTATTAAAATAATATCCTAAGATTAAGTGGAATAATTTTTTTATTAATGAATAACATATAAGTGAATTTTGGGAGAAGAATTAAGGCTATTTAAAATATTAAATCTCAAGATTTATGTAACAATTTCTTTCACTTGTGTGATCAGGTGAGAGTAGAAAATTCAGGTTGACGTTACAAGAGAATAATTATATCATTTTGTATAGTTTTTTATATTATCCTAAATAAATAATAGTTCATAAAAAATGTATTAACTGTCTTATATCATTTTTTAGTAAATATAATTGGCCATAGATATATTTATTTTCCAAATTTAACCCTCTTGTTTTCTACAACCATCACAACTCACATACACATATACTAGAATGTTTTATGGACCATTACTTATGTAAGAGTTAATTACACTATTATGTACATTGATTTTATTATCAATAAAGAAGTATAAAGGGGAATTAAATGATTATGAAAATTAGTGATATAATAAAAGGGTAATTATAATAAAAATAGTGGTACACATATCAAAATTTAATTTAGGTGGGTATTGATTAAAAAATATTAAGGGGTATTTTTTAAATAAATTTCTTTGTGATTTATTGTTTTAAAAGAATATGTGGTTTTAATGAAGCTTAATGTCAGTATTTTATTGAATAAATTGAGTGAAAAATAAATTCATGGTATAATATCGATGAAACCAGTGATTATATGAATAAGAATAAGATCATGGAAGGGAATTTTAAATTCATTTATTTTGTTGTTTTTATAGATATATTAATATTAATGGAAAAAATATATTTAAGAGTTGAGTTCCATAGAGAACTTAAAATTTTTTATTCTATATGTATATGATAATGTAATTTAAGTAGATATATCAATCTTATTTTTGAGAATAATGAAATTAAATTGGATGATGTTGGAATAAATGAAATGAAATATGGAAGGATAGTTCTTCCATTTTGAGGATATTAGTATGTTATTGGAATTGAAACTAAGGTTGAAAAATTATTTGACCAAAATATGGCTAGATAAATTATTGAAATTCACCTATGATGCTATGTCACCCCAAGGGAAAAATGTAAAAGATGAAAGGTAACCCCACTGGAGAAACATAAAGAAGTTAGGGAACCTATATAGGGTTGTGTAGGGTAGAGGTGTAGACACAAATGTAATTGGGGGAACAATGACCCTCCAAGACAGATAGATACCTAATAGACATAAGAAAATAGATAACATTTACCTAATATGATATAAAAGTGGCAGAACGAATCAATATTCAATGTGGGACTCAGAAAAAATGTAATTTACAATGTCATGTGACATTGGGATAGAAGTAAATTCATGTAATACATTTAATTCATTGATCAACTAATTACATGTAATAATTCCCATGTAATGTTATGTATTAATATTATAGAAGAAAACTGATGTAAAAACATCAGGAGTAATATGGGTGTTATAGAATATTACAAATAGTCCATACACATTTAGAGTAGTATTCAAAGTGCATAATGGAGGAAGAATATAAACAAGACCTAATATGTAAATCATATAAAGTGGTTAGATGAATTCCTAGGATGTTAATGGACACTATATGTCCATCAAAAGAATAAAAAATCAATGAATTGCTATTTTCGTGGTTCCATATAAATGGAATAGTGAAACATGAATGAAAAAATCAATATAATGAGAACAAAGGAAAGGGGTTTCATGAATAGAGTTCCATATAAAGATGATCGTAGTGTTCATAATGATGAATTCATAAAATTCATAAGGATTATTCTTCTAAATCCGTAATTATGATGTCTATAAGGATCATTCCATCCTCACTCATAGGAATATTTTTCCTAGCCTATAAAGATAATCCATATTTGTAAGGATAAAAAAAATCCAAGAAAAATAATGTGTATTAACATATGTGTGTGAGTAGACCATAAAAAAGTATGTGTATGTTTATATGTATGGGTATGAGTATGAGTAAAACTAATATATTTAATCCATTTATGGGTCATTTTCTTATTTTAACTATTAATGGTGACATGTTCCTCATTGTATAAAGTAACACAATTTGTATAATCATGACCCCAATAACAGATAAAATGCATATTATTTTCAGATTACTTTACACAATAAGACTGTTTAAGAAGTTTTGTATTAATTTTTTTTAGAGAATTAGACATTTCATGTAAGTCATTTATAAAGGTAATATGATATATGAATATCGTTTAATGATACTATAGTTTGTTCAATATTTTAGAATATATAATTTGGACATTTTGATGAAATACTGATAAGAATTTAATGAATTTCAATCTATTTACTCAAATTAAATTTATGTTATATGATTCAAGATAATGTAAACAATATAAGATCAGTATATATTTTATGCACCATGAATCATGGAGTCAACATAATGTATATTAATTTTCAATTCATAGGTGGAGTCTATTTATGAAATTTGTATTTTTTAGAATAAGGATACAAAAAAATAGATCTTTTTCGTAGGGGATCTTGAATGCAAATAGAGTTTTATGAAGACTAATACTATAAGGAGAAGAATGAAAAAAATAATACTTATATTTAGTTATATATTTTTACAAGTTAAAGAAAAGTAGAGAATATCTAATATTGTCTAGAAAAGAAAAATCAATCAGTATCAATGAATTTGAGGATCATGAATAGTGTTATCCATGTTCACTAAATAAACATGAATGAAAAACAAGTGGAACAACTTTTTATTAATGAAATTAGAAGAGGATGAGGGAAGAAATGTGTGAGAGGTATATGTAAATTAGTTCAAATGGAAAATGAATTGTCTTCCATCCAATTAAAGAGAATAATTAAATAATGTTGGTATATGTAGACATGTTTACAGAGAAGAATATATTTTCACTTATGAAAGGATGAATAATTAGTAACCTTAATATTCATTGTTGTAAAGAAGAATGTGTTTGTGTGTGAAAATGAAGATTATAAGTAAATAAGAATATAATTTCATGCTACCTTTCAAGTATGTGAATAAGTAGAAGAACACGAAAGAACATCATATTCATTAAATAGTGTAGGATGCACATGTATCTGGGATGCACTGAAGAGTTTCTACGATAGATGAAAACATGATTTTCAGATATAAAACCTACATGGTGTATGTCAATGATTTTTACTAGTTTTTCATATGATCCTGGGGTATTACTAATATCACCAAGGATCATCCTTTCTTTTTGAAAGACGAATTTTTTTTAAAAAAAATCTTATATTGGTGTATTTCAATGTTTTTCATGATAAAATATTGGTTTGAAGAGAGAATTAGAGAATCATTCACCTAAATAAGAGAAAATGGTAAAATTAAAATGGATAAAATTTCACCAACACTAACTCCCATATCAATGTTGAATACATCCCTAAATATTTGTTTTATTATTCATATTATCTCATTCATTATTTCACAATATACATATCCACATAATGTTGTTGAGGTCAACAATCTTTATTAACTCTCTATAAATTCTCATCTTGCATTAGGACTATTCTTTCATGAGTTTTTAATCATGACCTCCAAGCTCAATATCATTATAATGAGTAATACATCAAATAAAAATAATGTCTCTTAACATCCTTTTATTGTTATACAATTGTATCATTTACTCTTAATCCTAATGCTCTAACTTTCTATCCAACATAACTCAAACTTATAAAAATTCTTGTGCTTTGATGAAACATAATCATTTCTCATGTTCGGTCGTTGATCAAATTCCATTAATCAAAACAATTTTTCACAAAATGATTTTGGTCTCAAGGATTCTCAAAATAACTCAAAATCAAATTATCTTCTAATTATAAAGATATAAAAATATTTTCATTCTGCCAATTGTTTGGTGAAAATATCTTCTTATTGATGTAAATTAATGATGTTTTTTACCACCTCAACTTATAGTTCTTCCAATTCAATATTATATTTTATTTCTCTATCATACAATGAAGTAAACAGATCCATTATTTGTTTTATGACCTTTTTATATTGACTTCATCAGAATACTTCCTTAACCTATCATCAATTTATTTTTGTTTTTTTAAATCTCTTCTTGAATCACAGAATATTCAGATAATTGATATCTATCTTCCTTCCAAAGAAATATGCACACATCATCTGACTTATCTTATAGAGCACCCACTACATTTCTACCAATACATAAAAATACCAAAAATTATATCGAACACCTATGAAGGATTATTTTATAATTAGGTCACATATTTCATGAATTAGTGAATATAACCTTCCATTTATCAGTGTAATTAATGTATTCTATAGGGAAAAAAGTCATGGAGCTTATAAAATATTCTACCAGGCCCATCACCTTCAACATTATCGCCATCGAGACATCATGATTTTTATGAGTGTATTATAGAATCATGAATTCCTCACAATTATAATATATTTGGTGAATATAACATTTAATTTACCTAAATTCTGTGCACTTGAAGAATGAAAATAATATGTTGATAAATCAAAAACCATTAGAACATACTCATCATCAAATCAAACGATTAGACCATAAATGATTTATATCTCCATAAAAAGATACCAAATCCTTTCCATTCATATATTTATAGAATTAAATAATAGGATAAAACTTTCTAAACCTTTTTTATACATGTCAAAAAATTATTACATATTAAATATTTTTCAATAATTTAAATTTTTTTATAACCTATTAGGAAATTCAATTTGAATATTATATAATTAACATAAAAAATAGATAGTGGTTTAACAATAAGCATCAATATTTCTCTTATATATATATACATATATATGTATATATATTAGAATTATGAAATAGAAAACATCTTGATTATATTTAAAGTGAGAGAAAATTTATTAATAATCAACCATACCGAATATATCATTATTTACAACTGATTTCCCAGGAATTCCCATGAAAGGATTCATTGTTGTATTATAATACTTCCATATTAGAAAAGTCAATGGTTATATCATTATTTTTTTAAAATAGTCTTACATTTTACTTTATAAAACATAAAAATAATTTTTCAATAATCTTTTATCTACATATTCATATTTTCTATCTAATAGTTCTTTTAATTATCTTGGTATATCTTGGTTTTCATAAAATGTACCAAGAATCATGATCAATAAGAATCATCAATAAAGTCATTATTCAATATAGTTAATGATTAAAAACATAGACTTACTTCAATAATCATTAATCAATACACATAAATATTCAAATCATGAAACATTCCATCTTAATCAACTTAAATTTTGATATGATTATTTGAATTGTCTCAACATCCCTAGATATTCTCTACTAATAGTAGTTTATAAACAATATGAGAAATGTATGATGTCATTCATTCCTTTATGATTCCAATGTCTAAATTTACTATATTATTGATTAATGTATCATTTTCAATTATCATTGATGATAAATAACCATGAAATTTTTTACTTAAGGAATAAAAAATCTCCCTCTATAAAATTATATTTTTATTTCCTTTTCAAGAAACCCATTTTCACATTCTGAATAGGAACCATACTTTAAAGAAACTACAGTAAATGTTTTAGAGAATAATGAAATTCAAAAAAAAAACAAATAAACATTAAATTATTTGAAACATGTACCATTTAAATGATTCAATATATAAGTAATTCATTCCATATTGGATCCCTTTGAATGATCCTCTCTATAATAAGAAATTTCGTCATAGATATTAATATATTAATACATTTTTATCATAACTTATTTTAATTTTTATAGGAATAGGAATAATTGGATTTTTATCCCTATTTTTTATTCTTAATTGATGTTGACCTGTGGTTTCTATTCATATATCTTATCAAAGACGTCCCCTACCACAAAAACAATAAAGGGTTCTTCCACCATCATCTCAATAGAGTGAAATTGTTGTTCTATAGTTGGAGTGGGGTTATATTTAGCTTCCTCTTTCATTATTTAACCCTCTATTGTCTCTAGTTGAGGTTTATCACCCAAAACCCCACATTAATTACCAATTACATCATTTATTATGTTCTAAATATCTCTAAATCATTCAATTTATGTCCAGCATTGGATAGAAAATCAAAATTTATCATGATTCAAACCTCCGTTTCTTCCCCAAAACCCTTTTAAAAATAGTTTTTACCCATAGAAATTGTCAAAACTATATCCCCTTTCAAAAAAGAATTTTACACCTTGGATAAAACAGTGTTCATATCTAATATAGTAATCAACAGCTTTGCGAGTTTGTAGTATTCCTTACATTTCCTGGTCATCTTCCCCTATTGGAAAGAATAGCACCCCAAAGTAAAATAAACCTTTCTTCCGATTATTATTTCCAGAAAAACATAATCTATATTTTAAATATCTTCCTCAGAATTAGAGGATGTCTAAGAATGTTAATCATACACAATGATATCATCACTGAAAGAATATCATTATACAGATTATCTTTATTTTCCATATTTTAACTACAACATTAAATTCATCATATTCCATATTACACATAGCATCCTCTATTAAATGAATCATGTTTTTATATAGAGGAACTTTTGGGAGGGTATTCAATAAACTATCCTTGTGATTGAAAATGTTTTTAGGAGGCATATTAATTCCAAAAACTAGGTTTTTAACAAAAATCGTTTTTTTTATATTTTATCATACGAAATGATTTTTTTTAAATAATAAATAAAATATATTTATTAGAATATAATCACATTATTAATTGATAATTTGAAATTTATTAAAGAAGAACCCAAAAATATGATTTTTTCATCATGTATTACTATAAGCCATGGATAAAATACACCCATTAAAAGTGCATAAATCAATAGGGGGAATATATAAAATAATAATAAAATCGTCATGTGTTGAAAATAACCAAGATCTAATTAAACTATAAGGATCACCAATTAAAAAATAATAATATAATATGGATGATCACTATCAATGAAAAAATAATTTTTAAAAAAATTTCAATATGGAATATGAATTGTGCATTGAAAAATGAGAATAAAATAAATAAATTTCTTATTAAGTCTATATATATTGGAACTAAATATGGTTGTAGAAAATATATTCATTGAAAATATCATCATTATAAATATGAAAATTGAACATATATCAAATAAATTTATGAAAGACCTACATTGTTTTATAATAATTTGAAAATAATATAACAGAAAATGAATTAATATATATATATGTGCTATTTTTTACATATAAATAGTTATATTTAAATTAAAATATTATATGATGTTTATGTAAAATTAAAATAATTATTTCAAAATAAATGGTTTAGTGAAATTAATTATTAGAATATACTAATCAAAATTTAATGGTATTTATTAAATTATAAAAGCGGTAGTTTTTGAAAATTTTCAAAGAATGATTTTAATAAGTATTATATATTATATATAATAGAATAAATATAATATTTATTATATATTATTATATATTAACAAATTTATTAACAACTCTTAATTTTTTAATTGGTTTAAAATAATATTACGAACATTTATTGTATAAAAACACAATTTTTCAATAAAAGAAGTGTCTCTCTATATTTTGTATCTTTATCTTAATAATAAGTTTTATAAATTTGGGAATAATAATTTGATAAAACTAAATAAATATTTTATTAATAGTATAAATATTATAAAATCATTATCTTTTTATTTTTTTAAATAGATTTAGTTTAATATTGAAATATACAGATACTGTGAGTTTTATACCATTATTAGGACATAAGAATGACATATAAATTTATAAAGATTCTTAAAAAATATATATTTTATAATGGGATATGTTTTATTATATTTCTGATAAAAATGTATTATATTTTAAATCTTTTGTGATATTTTTATGAAATTTTATTTTACTAAATTATATGTTTATACAATTAATATAATTTTTTTCACTTTTATAAATTGAATCATATAAGATTATTTTCATATTTTCAATCATCATGATAAAATTAGGTAATGTGTTCATTATTTTTGTGGATTAATATTATGTTTTTATTGAAAATATTAATTACCTTGGTAAAATAGTTATTTTTTGGAAGATTGATACCTTCCTAAATAATATGTTTTTTGAAAAATTAAATGGATATATTTTAAATTAATGCACTAATATGGTTTATCATTCATATCTAAAAATAGTTAAAATTAATATAATTGGTAATAAATCATAAAAAAATTAATAACTCCTAATGATTAATATTAAATTTTCTTTCAAAAATAGCTTTTCAAAATATTATATGTTTTATTTTAAAAGTTTATAATCTCATTTTTATAAATTGAATTATATTAAATTGATCCCATATTCATATTTTCCACACATTCATTGGGTATTAAGGGTCGTATTAATTTTTTAGTAAAAAAATAATTCCATCATAGATTTTTTATAAAGATAAATAATGGTAGAATTGGTCATTATAGTAAATACTATTATAAATAATTAAAATGTTGCTTAAACTATATATAAATTATATTGATTTTTAAAGTCCGTAAAACATTTCATACCAATTATTTCTCCACATTATTAACCTAAATAACAAAAATCACATAACACCAATGTGATTTCATTCTTAATCCTTAGGTAACTCTAGTTTACATGAAAATGCCATAATATTTCACTTATAAAAGGTGCTCACATCCATAAAATCTCTCATCACTATCTACCAAAAAAATTATCATGATTCTACCTTTAATATATATTAATAAATATCTATTAAAGAGTTTATGAGGTTAAATATAGAAATCATATTCTTTAAGAAGAAACTTTATAAAGTAGGGGTTCTCCAATTCCTTTTTATTCATATAACATTTCAATAAGACATTTTTATTTTCATATGATTATACTTCAATGAATTAATATTAAAAACGCATTAATAACTAAATGACTATCTATTTATGAGAGACAATATTTTCCAATCATTAAACCATATCTATAATCCTCTCATTTTTCTTTTATGTCGCCAAAATCAATCCCATATTCTCTCCCTAAACTTTTTAATTCATGCACTTCTATCCTTATAAGAATTTGGATTTAAATGTGATTATGAATACACATATTCCACATCAATACATTATTATCCCACAGATTCCAAAATTTATGTGATACGATTTTTATCTCCCATTAATCCATTTCTATTATCCTTCTGTATAGTCATCATGTTGTTAAAATCACAGATTTATTTTTAGTGTAATATTTTAATGTTGTAATGGCATTTCATGAATTTTCATACCCTATGATGATGTTATGTTGTATATCAATTTTATTTTCAAGTTAAATAAAGTTTTAAAATACATTATTCATCCATGTTGAATATATTTGTACTTAAAAATATTCATTTTGTGAAGATTAATTATCACCCCATTTAATAATTTTTTCTCCTAATATAAATTTCTACATCCCACAAATGTTTTTCTTTCCCTATTGGTAACTCAAAACTAATTGACATCCAATGATATATATATTATACTTTACACTATTTAAAACAAATATTTCATTTACATTTTAATGATGTAGGATTTCAATAATAGTGTTTTACAATATTTTAAATTACTATCTTTACAATATGTATATATTCCACCATCGTAAGTTGCATTTAGATAAATGATTTATTTATTTTCAAGGTCACTTTATTTTAATTTTAATTTTTTATTTTTTAAGAAGTTTTTTATTCATCTTAAAGACATGTTTTTGGAATTTGACTTCAAAATTACACCTTTTATAGTGATATTAGGAAACACAATTTTAAACTAAATAAATTTTTATTTATCTTCTATTTTTAAATGATTATTATATCATTAGGAAAACAATTTGTAAATAACCATATATTTAATCATTTTAAATTCTCCTTTTGGGCGATCAGGTTTTGGGTATCAGTTAATCTTGATTTTTTAAAGGTTAGAAACCAATTTTATTTTAATGGGTTATTTATGATAAGATTAATGATTGGATTTTCAATATAAATAAAATTTATGGATGATGATAGGATGTGTCTTATATATCCCAACAATTCATTGGTTAAGGTATTATATATAATGAGATAACAATATGAATAATGTAATACATGCATTCTGTAATTTGGAAATCAGGTTGGGATGTCTGTCTAATTATGGGAATCATGTGGTGATGTGAGTTCTACTATTGGAATTGAGTAGTGATTATTTCCCTAATATGATAATCATGTAGTGATATATGGTACACATTGGGAATAAGGAAGTAATGTTTTATGTAATATGGTAATCATTTGTTGAACTATGTTCCAATAAGTTATGTTTATCCATTCTTATGTTTGTGAAATATATTTTTAATATGTTAATCTTTATTTCTAATATATGTAATGTTTTTTTATTTACCATGTTATAAAGATGTTATATATTCGTATTCTATGTTTGTTTTTATTTCCATTATGTGTTTTTAAACTGTTTTTTGATGACCCTTCTTTGGTGTTATATTTTTATTCCATGATCTTTAATTCTAAATAATTTTTTATGATTATATTTTATGTTCCCATAAATGTTTTCTCATGTTTATGCCTTTATCATGTATCACCACATTTTTATGATCCAATTGTTATGAATAATTCAAAACAATACCTTACTAAGAATTCTATCTCACCACTTTGTTATGTTTACATTCCCCAGGTGATGAAGATTAGTTTATTATATGATATATCATAAATAGTGTCTAGGGGATCATGGTTATGAAAAAATGGTCACACATGTTGTAAAATAAGATATTTACATAGCTTGTCTATATGACACAAAAAAATTAGGTCCTTCATTTTGATTCTATTTTTGATAAGTATAAATAAAATCATAGTACCCCATGTATTACTTATTTATGCCTATATTGGTTCTCCATTGTATTATTTCAGAGTATGGTTTTTTTATTTCGGGGGTTTTTTTAGAGAACATTATTGAATACCCATTAGATAAGTCTATGATAAAAATCCATGTATAGGATAACAACTTGATGTTTTGATAATGTAGAAATTGTAAGGTTTTCCAGGTAATAATATCCCTATTTAGATACTATAATTTGATTTAGGATCTGAAATAGATGTACTTATGGGTAATAACCGTACAGAGGGAATGATGGGTGTTAACTCGACTATTACCTAATTCATTATAAATAGGATAAAATTTCCAAATGGTTTGAAACTCTCTGGGGATATTATTTTTTTGATCATAATATTTTTATAAAACACTATGAATGATTTATTTTCTATTTTCATTGAGGGTCTTGGTTAATAATTATAAGATAACCCAACAGAAATTAAACTAGGTTAAACCAATAAGGATATATGATAAACCATGTGTGTCATAACTAAAAAGTCAATATCAGAGGTTCAAATGAAAGTTCCATTAGGGGATACATATTTGGACTTGGGTTTTATATTAATATTAGAATTTTCTATGGTTCTTTTAAAAAATTTCTTAAGCATTATGTTTGTTTTATTTAGATGGAAACCTAATCATGAAATTGTAGTTGTGAACAGTATGTCCCTAATAACTTATAATAAGCATATTTGGGAAAAATACATTCATAGTATTTATTAGGATAATGAGGATGATATAGTAGAAGAATAAATTTCTTGATTTTACCATAGATCATGTAGATTCTTCCATTAGTAAATAATAATTAAAATCAAGTAGATTTAGTTATTTAACAGGGATAATGTAATTCAGTAGGATTTTATGAGTCATATTGTTTCTAAAACCCATAATTTTTTATTTGTAAACATATTTTTTATTTTATTAATGTAATTGAAATAAATTAAGAAATAAGTCGTATGAGATATGAATTAAACATACATCACATTATACATTCACAAGTGGAACGTTAAAGAAATAACATAAAACTATGAATGAATCATCATGGATTGTTACTCACCTTCGAAAAAAATAAATCAATGAAAAGTGAATAAATAAATATGAGAGAAAAAATAAAAATAAAAAATTATTTGCCTAAGAAATCCATTGGATCATTTTCAGCCTTATGGGATACCAATTGGAAAAAAATCTATAATTTAGTAGATCTGTGTGAAAGGAGAATGCATTACGAAAAATATAGAATAAGAAATAAGAACTATGCCATGTGATGTGAGAATGGAATGAACAAATGATTTTTTAAGTTTGTATATGTAGGAATGAAATTGGGTGGTTAAAAATATATTAATTTATGTTATAGTCATTTCATATATCACATGTTTTTAATATATCCACACGGTATAATTATGTTAAGTATTTTTTAGAAGTAAATCTAAGATTATATAACTTATAATGAAATAGAAATATTAACATACTATATATATATAATTATTTTGTTATGTAATAATATAAATAATATTTTCAAAATATGATATGATGAATATATAAAATTCAAATAATTTATTTAATATCAATAGAATAGTGAAAATAAATTTTTAAATAAAAAAAATTAATTTAAAGGGTATATATTAAGGTGTAAAATTAATATTGTTTGTTATTTATTTTCCAAGAACTATTTTGTTATGTATTGTATATTTTATGATAATAAATTAACTGTAATTATTTTAAAATATTATTATATATGAAGAATCATATTAATTTTTTTAAAATTTTAAATTGATATGAAAAATATTGAGAACACATAATGTTTAAAAATGTGTTTTTCAATAAACGTAATTTTATTTATATTTTTTATTTTATATTTATAAAATTATTTTTTATGTTTTTTAATATGAATTAGATAAAAATATCTTAAAACATAGATTTATAATTTCAATATTTTCTTTCCAAGAAATTTTTTGATATTTCTAAAAGAAATGATTTTTAAGTTCATAATAAATTTATTAATAATATGACCTTTATAAAAATATTTGTGTGAAATTATGAAACATAAATTTTTGAAACATTCTTATTCATAAAATATTTATTTTATAATTTGAAATATTTTAATTATAATTTATTAAACTGTATATAATATTTTAAAACATAAGTAATTTTTTTTAAAATTACATCAACACATTGTATATTTATTGTTATAAAATTATTTTTACAACCATTAAGAATTTAATTGAATAAAATGATTTTTATATTTTCTATAATTATGATAAAATTATGTGATCTGGTTAATTAATTTTTATACAAAATATAATTCTTCAAAGGTGTATTTTAGTTTCTTCTGTAAAACTATTTTTATTTCAATTAATGATACCTTCATAAATATAGTGAACTTCCCTTAAACTAAATGTATATATTATAGATTAGTTATATAATATATATTTTCAGAATATATAAAAATTAATTAACACTCATATACTAGGTAATCAATGGTAAATATTCTGATGATCACTTAATGATTAGATTGTTTTTATAAAAAAAACTTTTAATCACATTATATGTTAAAATTTAATACACAATTTTCACATATTTATAAATTTAATTAGTTATAATGGAACCTAGATTGCTTTTAATATAATCTAAATTGGTTATGAAGTATTGTATTATATTTTTAATAATAAAATAATGACAATGAATAATTTCTAATCCATATTATTGAGTTTAGAAACAGATAAATAACATATCTAAATTTTTTTATAATCAAAAGTTTACATGCACGTTCTCTACATCCTTTTTTATTAAAATCACTCATGAATGACTAACCTACCATTTCATAACCACAAGAACCTTACTCAAAAATCCCATAAAACACCCATGTGATTCTAATATTACCCATTACCTAACTCTAATTTCAATAAGAAAAACCCCACGTTTTCAATTATAAAATGATCCCACTCCCACTCATTCTCTAATATCTCTATATCAAATTGGAATTGATCACTAATTTCAAATCCCTCTAACTATATAAAGCTCTTACAATGAGTTTCTATGGTTCTAATGAGTCATCTAAAGCTTTAAGAAGCTACTTAGAAATGTAAGGGTTCTCTTCATACTCTTTTTGACCAAGTAATTTTTTATAATACTTTTTGATTTCCATATTATTATGCTTCCAAGATTATCCAATCAACCCCACTTATATTTCAAATTATTACTAATTTACATCATTTTAATATTCAGTCACTTTATAAAATTTACATAATCCTTTTGTATAGTTATCATGATTCTAAAATCACTCCTTGATCCCCCCTTTTCAATTCAAGAACATAATTTTTTATAATAATTTATATTTAAATGTGATAATGTCTCCACATGTTCCTAATAAATTCTTTCTTATCCTAAATATTCCCAACTGACGAGATATATTCTTTCTATCCAAGTAATCGATTTACATAATCCTTCTTTATAGCTCTAATGCTATTAAAATATCTCCTTGATTTTCCATGTAATATTGTCATGTATTAAGGTGTTTACCTAAATTATAATACCCTATGATGATGTTATATTTTATATCCATATTATTTTATGTGGAAATAATGATTTACACCAAATAGTTCTTCATTGATGAATATATTTTTTATAAGAAAATTAATTTCTATAAGAATAATTATCATCTCTTTTAATTGATTTTTTCTCTTTATCCATGAGTTTTTATCCCACCAATGTCCTATTTTCCCTAGTGTAAAATGGAATAATTGTTATCTCTATGGATCCTTGAACTCCAATTTATTCATTTTAAAAGGACGTTTTTATTCACTATTTATCAATGTGGGTTTTCAATAACATCATTTTAATATATTAAATTTTCTTACCTTACTATAATCTTAAATTATTTCCTTTATCTTAACATGTTTAAATATGTTTTATTTATTATCAACGTCTCTTTATGGGAATGTTTTTGAATTAATGATTAAGAATTTTTCCTTTCAAATTAATAAATATTTAAAGTGACATGAAAATCAAGTCATTTAAGTTTGTATTATTTAACACTTTTTCATAAAAATACATATTATGATTTCTATTGAATTTTTAAAATATTCATCTGCAATTAAGTAGTGGTTTATAAAGAACCTATATTTGCACTTTTTAAATACTCTATTTGGGTGATTATGTGTTTCATATCAAATGATCTTGTATTTTTTTTGAAAATTATTTAGAAATGATAAAAAACCCATTTTGATTCCTTATGTTATTTAGGATAATGTTAATTATATTATTTTAAATGGAACTCATATATATTCATAATGATGGGTAGGTTCCTATATATCCTTTTCTATAATAGGTTATGGATTTATATCTTATGAGTTAACTGTGAAAATTGAGTGGAATTGTCTCACATCCATATAGCAATCAAGTAGGGATGCTTAGTCTATTAATGTAATTGGGTTGTGATGATTTCTCTATAATTGGAATTCAATAGTGATTTCTGATCCATAGTTGGAATCTGGTAGTGATTCCATCTTATTTACGAGAATTAGATAGCGATAATGAAAACACTACAGAAATCAGGTGGTGAATCTTGTTCCACTAGGTTATTTTTATATTTTATCATGATTGTAACACTTATTTTTTATGTTTTATTATTTATTTTCACATTATTCCAGATGTTTATGATGATCAATGTTGTATGTATATTTCACTTTCTATTGGTTGGTTTTTTGTTTTTTATTTCTATTACTTGTTTCTAAGATATGTATGATTAACATTATTTGATCTTCTATTTATTTTCCATGATCCATAATTCTCAATAATTTATATGATTTTCTCTTTTGATCCCATTATTTTGTAATTAATATTTATTCCTTGATAATTTTTACTTCAGTTTTATAATCTATAGGTTATTAAAAATTGATATTTTCCCTTACAATATATTAACTCTCACCCATGTCTTGAGTTTCCATTCCCCAAGATATGAATATGATTATATAATATGTTTTCTCTGGAAGATGTTATAGGGGATCAAGGATCTCGAGAACTGTCAACATGTTTTAAAAAATAACAATTTTTAATTTCCACATTCGAAGAAACTAAACATTTTGATTCATAGGATGTGATACTATTTGTGAGATATATTATCTAGATAAAGGTATCAATGTATTATTTATGTATGAAAATTTTGGGTCACCATATTCCATTAAATGGGTCAAGGTCCCAACATATACGTTCTTAGAGGGTATTAGAAAAGATCTTCTTGTTTCTAGAAGCTATATCACACTATTTGTCTTTCTAGAATAATCATTACATACACTTGTCAAAGAAACAACCTGAGGTGGACCTTATAAATATGGGGAATGTCCTATCAATATATTTCCATGCATCAATGCTTTTCATATCAAATAGACATTCCTTCCCTTCTTCATATCATACAACACCTTGGTGTGTGCCATATTGTTTTGATTAATCACAAATGAGCTATTTCAAATCATATATCTAAGAGGAGTGTGAGTATAAAAACCGGTACGTTAGGGTTCCAAGCCTAGACCAAATGATTTTACATATGTAAACGCTCCAGTTTTTATACATGGGACCACATTTCTAACCACATTATTTTCATTCAAGACTAGATCTAAGGGAACTAAATTTTTGTACTATATAATCCATGATCAGATACTATGTAGTATGTATCTTCATTAGACGAATACTTTCTCATAATGCCTTGGAGACAATCACGATGATAGTGAACCAACCAGAATCGTAAAGAGTAACAATTGTATTATAACACCCTGATATTTTGAAATACTTTTTCATTTAAATAAACACTATAACTAATGTTTCTTTCACAGGAAACAAAGAATCCAAAAAATATACAATTTAGATGTAGCCATATGTTTAGAAGGTGTAAAATATGGTAATAGTATTATAAAATAAATGTATACATATAAAGAATAAAACAAACTAAACTTCACATTAAATCCCAAATCAACTAGTTTAGATAATAATATAAGAAATCATTTCATTGATATTTAATTTTTTATGTATAATATATTTTTTGATTAATAGGGTGTGTCACACAGTTATACTTTTCAGGAACTCCCTTATTCATGGTTTTTAATCATCCTTATTTGGGTGAATTTGTAAGATTCTCATGGATGGAGATCCTTTTCTCGGGGAAATTACCTAATGATTTGGGATGTATGTTTCTTTTAATTAATGGATTTTGGGTTTAACATTGGTAGTGTATTTGACGGTTCTCCCCATGTTCGAAGGATTTCCAAAGTAATTTAGTGGTTTTCCTCATATTTTAGTCTATTTATTATATGTTGCATGATTTCATTCCATCTAATGGTCTTTGTGAAGATTCTATGAATATGGTTCTGGGAATGAATTTTACAAACTATGGATTTGGAGTACACATTATGTAATGTCTAAAATTTTCTTTTCATAAGATGCTTATGTATTTTTCTGAATTTTTATATTTTTGGAAATTCACATCATTTAATGAGATTACACACCATTTAAATATCATGCCATGGGTTTGGAGGTTAATGAATGGATTTTTATTCATTAATTTTAAATAAATTATCCCTCTATTAATCTATAACTTTCCCTTTGGTATTTTGGATATATTTTCCCCATTTGAATCATTTGTTCTATGATCGATCTTCTTGGATGTTGAGGTGCACCTCTCCAGGTAATTATTCCATCTTTTTATCCATTCCTTGGGTTGTTACCTCTATGTTGGATACTTTTATATTCATGATTATAAACTATTTTCTATTGATATTTTTTAGTTTATTGTCACATCATTTCATTTAAAGGCCAATCTCTTAGTTTACAATCACTATTGTCGAAGGCATCTTGGTTCATTCCATTTTGAGGTAGTTGTTTTTATAAAATGTGTTAATTAGTTGAATTGCATATCATTATTGATAAATATGTTTTTTCATTAAAATAACATTATTTTGGGATTAAGGGGTTTCTTGAAATGAAAAATTTTTTTAATTGGGATTTACAATAAAACATATTTATTTTAATTAAAAATGAATTTTTCAAACATCAGCAATTTGTTTCTTTGTTTTGAAAAAAAATATAAATGGTGCACATAGTTATAAAATTTATTTTTAACATATGTAAACTATGTTAACCTTGGGTGCATTGGGAAATAGATATAGGAAACCTTAGTGTGTGTGGAACCACTAGTGGTTTTTTATATTTAGTAACTATAGCACGACTCAATATCAGTTAGATCAAACATTTTTCTTGGTTTACGTTCTTTTATATATCATATAAATTTCCCCATAGGCTCTTGCCCAAATGATATTGTTCCTGATCATTTACATATTTTATTTCATGATGGTTTATGTCAAGGATTTTTCTCACACAGTTTTATATGATGTTGTGTCACATGGCATCACATGATGGTATTTCATGGATTTGTGTTACCTATTTACCATATGATGCATGGATGTTATTTCATGTTTCATCAAGTCTATTTTTCATATTTATAGATGTGAAAATATGAAATTATTTTACTAAAACCAAATGGAAAATAATTTTCCAATGAATTTAAAATTAATGAAAATTCATTGTAAAACTATTATTTTGATCTATATAGGTTTCACTCTTGATATTCAACATTGTATAGACACTATGGTTGAATCATAGTGGGATTTGTTCTCACGCATTAATTTTTCATTTGGGTCTTGTTGATTTTTTATTAAAGGATACCAATAAAGGGAATGGCATCATGTAGCATGTCAATTTCTACATTGGTCTATACCTTCACAACAAGGTGTTTTGGAGGTGAATGTTGGTTACATTGATATTTTTCAAGATTTAAAGTTTATGATGTTTTGGATTTTATTTTTTGGTTGTTTTTATATTTATTTTCATCCTCATTTCACTATGATTTTATGTATTGTTTTAGTTATATTTAAGACTTGTTTCATTTATTATTGTTTCACCTCACAATATGAACGCCAGACCGAGTGTACGGTTTGGTTGACATGGATTGGTCTATTAGAATTTGGTATCAATAGGAATATCAACTTAAAGTGTCTACACACATCATGAGTGTGGATCTGTGTCTTGGGTAGATAGGGGTTAGCATCTTTAGAATTAGGATAGTATGTAAAGAAAATGACCTATCCAAATCACTTTCGTGACTAAACCAATCTTTCAATGGGTGGAAAAGTAATTTTTACTAGGTTTGAGACATGGTTTTTGAGGACACATGAATTAAATATACAAGATGTCTATTTAAATAGAAATATTTATTTTTATGAAATGCATTTTGATTATATAATTCATAATTTCATTAAATTATCTATATTTTAAGGCATTAGTTTGAATTCTAGAAGTGGTGTTAATATTTTTTAATGTGATTTTGATAAGAATTTTCATTAAGAATAGATCCTCCAAATTATAGTTTGAATGATGCGAGATAGGTTCTGCATGAGATTCCACTAGTGGATCCTTCTATGTCAGATGTTTTAATCCACACTATTTAGACTTTGGCCATGTTAAATTTGGGAACCCATGACATGTGGTCAATCGTGGCTCTATATTTACTAAGACACATCCACCATTCTAATATGATAACAATGTATCACATTAATCTAAGGAATGTATTGAGAATATTTAGAGGATCATTAATGCCTTAAATAATCTTGAAGCCTCAATGGTTTTTTCCCATACATGATTGAAATACATGTGAGGAGATGGTTAGACTCTAATATTTATGTTATGTTTCACAAGGACCTTACCTGGTCTTCTATTATGAAAATATTTAATCAGTAGTTTTACCCTGTGAAGTATTGTAGGGAAATGACCCATGAATTTCTGACCATGGAGTATGGGGAGTGTACTATTCTAGATTATTTTACTCATTTTTCTAAGCTAGATAAACTGGTTCCAGAACATGTCACTAACGAGTAACTAAATGAAAGGAGTTTTGATTTAGGACTGAGGCCTAATATATAGTTTATATTGATTATTATATGCCTTCCTAAATTTTTGGAGGTAGTTGAAAAGGTAACTTTGGATGAGGAATACATAGATGAGAAGACAGGCTTGGGAGGTCAACTTACTACAGTGGGTTGTGTGTACCTCAAGGTCCTAACATAAGATTTATCTGGTTTTCCACAATAGAGAGAGGTATAGTTTACAATTGATCTTAATTCTAGTATGATTTCAATTTATATTCCATATTATCAATGCATCTGCAGATTTGGTGGAACTTAAGGTCCATCTTGAGGACCAAGATGCTAAATGATTTATTGATCCTAGCATGTCATTGTGGGATTCACCTATTCTCTTTTCTAAGAAGGAATATAGGACACTCATACATTTTATTGATTATCATTAGTAAATTCAAGTGAATATTAACAATAAATATCATTTTCATAGGATGGAGGATATTTTTGACAAGCTTTTAGGGGAATTCTAGTTTTCAAAGATTGACCATTGGTTAGGGTACCACAAGTTGAGATTCCTAGAAAAGGATATACCTAAGACATATTTTTTACTAGCTTATAGGAGCATGATAGTTTTCACATGTCCACATTTCATCTGATCATGGACTCTTTCTTGGTTTTGTTGTTGGTTGATATATTGGTGTAATCCAAAATAGAGGAGCGACATAGGGACCATTTAGATTTCACAATTCATATTTTAAATAACATCATCTATGTGGTATAATTTCATATTGTGAAGTTTGGATTTGTGGTGGGAAATATCTTGGAATGTGATATCTGAGAGAGTTTTAATATTGGATCCTAAAATGAAACAGTTTCTTATGCATCGAAAGAATCCCAAAAATATGTTTGATGTCTAATTCATCTTTGTTTTGGCTAGTTATAATAGATGGTTTTTAGGATGTCTCAAATTTCACATCTTTTATGACTAATTTAACCTTTAAGGATTTAATGTTTTAGTAGAATTATAATTTTAATAGATATTTTGACAATCTAGAGATGAGGTTCACTTTATAACTAGTTTTGATTCTTCCAAAATGGGTTTATGTTATTATTATTTTTGTGATGCTTTTGGTATGGGTTAGAGATGTGTCTTGATATAGGGGAAACCAAAGGTGTTCGATGGCTCATTATAATTATTCCCTCATGATAATAACCACCCTATCGATGATCTGTAGTTTATAGTAGTTATGAATGCACTAAAATTTTGGTGAAACTACCATGTTGGGGAGAAATTTTCTATGTATTCTGATCACAAGTGCCTAAAATATATTTTTTTATTAGAGGGATTTAAACTTATGATAGATACATTGGGTTTATTACCATTATATTTTTGGTTTTGATATTTCTTTCACCCCTAAGAAGGCTAATGTGTTTGTCAATGCATTGATAAAATATTACTGACATAAGGCATGAAAGAATCAGTTGAGAAGTGGTATGTGAGGATTTTTTTTTCTGAGATGATTATGTTGGTAGAAGAGGTTTGTGGATATGTGTACATGTCATTAATGAAATCCAAATCAACTTTTGATGAGAAATTTTGGGTCAATTATGTTACAAAATTTGAGTTCCAACACATTGGTAGAATCTATTATGTTTTTGATACCTCAGATGAGTGTTCTTGGTCTCATAATAGTTCCTTTTGATTTGAAAGTAGGTTGTTTGTCCAATTTTCCCTAAGGCATGAGTTGATGGAAAGAGGACATCAGCCTTATAGGTCTATTCACCTTGGGGATACCATGATGCATCACAACATGAGATGTCTGTATTTATCTCTATGTATGAGGTGATCAATTGTGTAATTTTTATCACAGTATCTTTCATATCATAAAATCAAGGTTTAAAACCAAAGACCTGTTGGTTTTATGAGTCCCTTAAAAATTCCATTATGAATGAGGGAGGAGATTTCCTTGGATTTGATCGATTCTTTTCCATGGACTACTAGTGAGAAGGATTAAATATGGGTGATCAATAATCAACTCATGAAATCAGTGAATTTCATCTTTATCAAAGAGATAATTAAGGCCGAACATATAGGGGAATTGAATCTCCAAATGATTATGAGACATCATGTATTTCACATTGTAGTTATATCTTCAAGGGATCCTAGCATCATGTTCATGTTTTGGAAAAAAAATATAGATTTGATGGGTTCCCATATCGTATTGAGAATGAAATTTCATCAATAGATTGAACGATAGATAGAGAGGGAAATAAAGGTTCTTGAATATATACTTTGGGACTATGTTCATGATTTTGGTGGATCATGTGAACAAATTTTAGCTTGTAGTGTTTTAAGATAACAATTGTTATCTGTCCTTGATTAAGATGGGGCCTTTGAAGATTTTTATGGGAATCCATATAGATGTCCCTTGTAGTAGAATGTGTTCATAGAGTAGTACTTGGTTGGTATGAGTCTTGTCAAAAGATTATGGAGATGGTGTAGTTGATCTGGAGGATATTTATCCTAATATAGATTTTTCAGAAATCTTATGTGGACCATCATCAGATACCGCTGGAGTTGTAGGCTGGTGATCAAGTTTTCATAGAGTTTCTTCTCACCCGGTTCATATTGAGTCGGGTAATAACTGTATGTTCATAATGAGGTTTGTGGGCCCATTTTAGACCATTGGATGACTAGTAAAAGTGGTCTATAAGTTGGAATGTTCATATTTTCTAACTTATATCCACCAAGTGTTTTATGTTTCATAGATAATGAGGTATATACTGAATACTTCCCATGTGATTGGATGCGAGGATTTTGATATCGAGACTATCAACACTATGTTTGAGTCGCTTGTTTAGATTATGGATCATAGAGAGAAGGTACCACATGGTAAAATGACTCCACTGGTCCACATACTATGTTTTTGTAAACATGATAACTAAAAGATGTGGGAGCGTGAAATTTTGATGAGGCTGTAGTGGCTGATAATTTTTGTAATTATGGGAATCAGAGTGATTTATAGGGGAATTAATAAGTTTTGGGGGGATATTATAACACCTCATTATTCTTTTTAGGTACTCCCTTATTCATTCAATTTTTATTATCCTTGTTTTGGTTAATTTTTGTGCTTCCCATTGAAAGAGTTTTTTCACTAGGGAAAATAAACTAAATTTTGGGGATGTATGGTTTATTATTCAATGGATTACAAGTATAAATTTTTAATGGCTTTGAGGGAATCTCCCCATATTCGAATTACATCCTAGGTGATATAGTGTTTTTCTAATGATTCAGGTCTGTTTTCTGTCTACAAAGTTATTATACGCCATGTAATGGGATTTATTGTCATCTAATGGTCACCAAAAGAATCCATTAATTTGGTTTAGGGTATAATGTTTACACACCTTGTATTAGGTGTTAAAATTGTGTAATGGATAAAATTATTTTTCAATAAAAAAGTGAAGCATTTTTTCAGGTTTTAAGCCTTCATGGAATTCACAATGTGTAGTGAGATTAGACGCCTTGTAAATATCATGATATGGATTTTTTTTGAGAAATGTAATGGTTTTTATTATTTAATTCATCATACAGCCTCCATACATTGACCTAGAGCTCACTCTAGGTGATTTTAGAGATCTCAACTCCTTCTAGATCATTTGTTTGGTGATCGATCATCAGGGTTGTTGTAGCATGCATGTCCGAGTATGTGTTCTTCATGGTTATTCATTTCTATGGTCGTGTCGACTACATTGGATTTTTTTTGTCCAGATTAATGATCTGTTTTTCCATTATATAAATATTTTTTCATTTTCTTATCACTCTTTTTCATTCTATGGCTGATCTCTTAGTTTCCATTTACCTTGGTTGAAGGTAGATGGGATCATACCATTTTGTGGTGGGTGTTTCTATACAATGGGTTAATTCTTGGAACTTCATATCATCATAAATGAGTTCATTTGAGTTTTTCATTGAATGGTAGTGATTTTTGGATTCATGAATTTTCATTGAATTATAAAATATTTTAAATTGGTTTTCTTTACCATGGATTTTATTTGATGCAAATTTGGGTTTTTAAACATCAATGTAGCTTGGATTGGTTTTGAATTTTTTTTTATAAATGGTGATTGTGGTTTTGAAATATATTTTTTAAAATATTTAATCCTGGGGAACCTTGTGTGAATCAGGAATTAAACATTTAAAACCATACTGTGTGTATCACAATAATTTGTTATTTTGTTGATATCGACACACTATGGTAGTACTCAATATTATTGGGATCCAACGTTTGCCTTTGTTTAGTCATTATTATGTCTAGTATGTATTGTACCATATGCTATAACCCAATTTATAGATTTATTGGTCATTTACATATTTTTATCACATTTTTATTTTTCTCATCTATTTTTTCATACTAGTTATTTTTGTGGTTGTTTGACAAGGACTCTCATGATGGTATTTAATGGGTATGTGTTAATTACTTAACTTATTACACATTGATATTCTATATAGTTTTATCAGTTATTTTTTCCTAATTTGTATTTTATAAAATGAAAGTATTTTATGAAAACTAATGGGGAAATTATTTACAAATCGATTGGAGATTTATAAAAATACGTTTTAAAACTATTTTTTAAGATATACATGTTTTATTATTAATATAATACATTGTATAAACTCTATGGTGGTATCCTAGTAGACTATAAGATCCCACCCTTATTTTTTCATTTGCATAGTTTTAGATGTTTTATTAAAGGCTACACATAACGTTTAGGGAATCTTGTAACTGGTCGTGATATCCTTTGATCATTGCCTTCATATCATAGTATTTTGGATGTGACTATTAGTCACATAGAGATTATCCAAATTTTATACTTTATCTAGTTTTGGATTTAATTTTATGGTTTTTGTTTTAGTTATTTTGCTTTGTGTTGTACTCTGGTTGTATATATTATTTTGGTTATATTAATGATTTTCTCCTTTATATTCATTTCCCCTCACTATGTGACGACTAACATGGGTGTATGGTTGGGATAAATTTGTTTGGTCTTTTAAATAAAGGATTAAACGTACTTCGGTTAGTAATTTGTAGAAAATAACAAGATTAATATATAATATTCCAAAATTAATTTCCCTATAAAAACAATATTCTTCTATCTTTTATGGATTTAGTTGAAAATTAAAATTATAAATATTAGGATGTGAATATAAAATAATTAAATAATTTTTTGGATTTTTAATGACAATATTATATTGATAAATGTTTTTTAGTTTTTCTAAAAATATTATTTTTAGAATAATAATAAAATATTCAGTTTTTACAAATACTCTGACTATTGATGTAATTATTAGTATATAATATGACATATAAATTTATGAAACATTTCTCTTCAAAACAATATTCTATAATTTAAATAATACATTTCAAAATATTGATTATATTTTACAATCTTATGATTGGTATTTTAGAACTAATGTAATATTTTCCTAAAAATATTAATTCATTATACATTTTCTATATTAAAATAAATTACTAGAACCTTTGGAAATTGGTAAATAAAAAACGGATTTAAAATTTAGAAGAAGTGGGTCTTATTATCTAATAATTTCCACTTTATTGTTATGCATAAATATAAGTTAAATTAGGTAATATGTAGTTACTATGGTAAATTTTTACATTAAAAACTAATAATTCACAGTGTAAAGGGATTAAAACATGTTAAAAATATTTTTTTATTGTTTTTTCTCATATTCATTATTTTATCTCATAATATATTTAATTATAATCAATTTTTTGAGCTACTTGAATTGTTTCACATGTGAAACATTTATATTACATTATAATATTTATAAAAATTTAATTTTCACCACTTATAAATGGAGTTCTCAAATCCCCTTCAAAACCACTATAAGAATTTGGTTCAAACCTAAAACACTACCATTATCCCTATAATGAGAATCATATTTAATGATCATCAGATTCAAGTCATAAGAATATAACATAATCTATTACTTTCTCATGAATTCATCAAGAGAATCCCAATGTTAACAACATAAATTAAATTTTTTTCACTATCATATCTTCATTATATCTTTCAAGTTAGAATTTGTTTCACAATATTATATCTTTAAATTAGTATTTATAGTATAAATAATGATATTTTATTATGGTAATAATCATTAAACACATCTTACATTCCCCTTAATTTAATAAAAAACTTGATTCATGTGTGTGTGAAAACTACTAGCTCCACGACATAATTTGTTTAATTTTTCTTCACTACCATACAAAGTAACGTGTCTATTATTTCATATGATTCATCCCATCGGTTTTTATGGATAAAGTATGTATTATATTCTTAAATAGGTATTTTATTTATAAATTGTATATTTTTTGTAAATTGGTTATTTAAATATTATATTTATGAATTTCATGTTTGAATGTGTATTTATATGTATAAATTTTTAATTCATTAATTCATTGAATATATTGATATTTTTTCTTCATTTCTTATAAATTTTATTTGAATTAATTTTTATTTTTTCAATCATTCTCTGTGTTTTCAAAATTTTAATGTTTTTAAGAAAATTAATAATTAATGTTATTTTAATTTAATTCAAACATTTTAATTAATATTGATTTAATTTGTTTATTGAATCCTTTTTTATAAGTGTTTCCATTTTTAAATTTTAATTTAACATTTTTTTCTTCATGTATATAGCCAATAAAAATCCAAAAATGATGATGATGTGAATATTTGATCAAAATAGACTCATAGAAATTCTATTGTGAGTATGTGGGTTTCATGAGTGAATGAAATTTTGGCTATATTAAGCACTAGCTTGGCCAAGCATGATAAAAATCCATTCATTCCAGTCTTCTGATTCAAGAGGTCAAGTAATTATTTTAATTTAGATACATCAAAAATAATAAATAAAAAGGTTATAAATACATTTCATGTGATATTATGGTGTTTTTTTCTAAAATTACAATGTAGTGATCGAAATAATGGTAAATTTAAATCTAATCTGATAGTCATCAAATAAGGTAATGAATGGTTTTATAAGTGATGGGGAATATTTTATAATACACTTGGAAAATAATAAGAAATGTGATGAAATGATTCGAGGAAGAAAAATTATAAGAGTGGAGGCAAATAAAAAGAAGAGAATAACTATGATGAACTTGTGGAAGCTCAAAATGGAGTCAAAATTGACTATGAAAGTCAATATTTCGCTCTCTATTTTATTACTTTTTTCTTCAAACATTGTGATGTTTTTATTGAGTTTTATTGGTATTGTTTCCTCAATTATATCAAAATAATTCTTTTAGGGAAATTTGGATTGGGTGAATGGAATGTTTTTCATGGTCATACATAGATAAATTCATTGAGGTTTATGTTATTCTTTTATTAGCCACATTTTCTTTTTTAGAAACGATTAGACAGATGAAGTTAGAGTTGAATAATTATAATAGGGTAAAAATTTGTTAATGTTTCACTATAAATTGAGATATCCGAGGATGTATTTCTGGATTTTTACATCGTATCATTTTTTTCTACTTTACTCATTTCTAATACTTCTTAAAGATCAGTTTTACCCTACATTAAGAATCAACAGGTTAATAGTGAGAAATTTTTAATCCTTATAAAATTCAACATATATACATTAACTATAAAAAGTTGAAGTTATCATTTCTCCAATAATATTTTTACAATTACTCAAGTGTAATATAGATATATTATCCCTAGTGAGAGTTTACTGAGCATCACATCCTTTAAACTACCTTTTTCATCCTTGAGTATTATTCAAAGTATGGATAATGATTTTTTAACCAATTCAAACTCTCTATTTTTTCCTAAAATTATCTTTGTATTACTTTGTTTATAGTCACTATTGGTTTCCACTCTCACTGCCATATCACATCACTTCTACTCACATAATTCATCTTTTTTCATTTATCATTTGACATTTTTTTGTTTCATATTTCACGATTTTTTTAGTCACATTAATAAGACCAATGTATGGTTCGTAAGCAGATCTATATGATACTAGTTGTTAGTAGGTTTATAAAAAGATAAATTTTAATGGATTCAATGGAATTCACATCAAAATTTTGGCGCTATTGTAGAACAATTCATGTGAAACAAAAAAAATGAATTAAAACAACAAAATTTTATATAGTTTCTGATTATGTAGAAAAAATTATGAAACAATTCTGGTTTGCTTCACTTTATTGTGATTTTTATTATATTTTGTATCCTAATATAATATTCACAAATGGTATAATTTGTGAATACTTGAAATTTTTTTCTTTAATAGAAATACCAGTTTCCCTTCTTCGTACATAGTTTTTTAGTTGATCTATGTCTGGGAGAAGTCTCAAGGGCCTTAAGATGCTAGAGGAAGATTTTATATGTTTTGGTAAAATAACATGTAAAACCATGTGTTGAAACATAATATCACATATGGTCGTTCTATATAAAGGCATGTTGCACTGTAGTGATCTTGATGAAAGATTGTCTTATTATGGATATAGGGCCACACCTCATACAATGGGAGTTTCACCGTAGTGGTAGAATTCATTAGAGGATGCATCGTAGCATTTACTATAGAGATGTGGATCATTACTGGCTATACCATAGATCCTAAAACCATTCTATAGATCTGATTCCTTGTGATTTTCATATAGAAGGTCCAGTTATTGTCTCAAAGAGTTAAATCCATAATGCATTTTTTATGAACATGAATTCTAGAAAATAGTTTTTAAATTGAAGGTGGTTTTCATGAGGTTTGAACAAAGGGCTCCACATTGTATGGAAATCTCCAAATTCTTTAAATCCCACTTTTATTTGATTTATGTTGAGGTTTTATTTTTCTCAAATTGCTGTAAAGAGTACTCCACACATCAATCCTATTCTCTATAACGCAGTGGTTCATTTTTTGGTACCAGTCTATGACACATCCCTTATTCTTGCACCACATGTTCATTGGTCTACTTTTTCATGGAAACATTAGTTATCCATGCACTATGGTGTTTATTCATGTTCACTAATACATCAAGATGTTTTTACTTCTATTCTGGTGGTCAGATTAAGCACTACTCCACTCCGTAATCTCTTCCATCCACCGTGGAGATCTTCAAATGTTTTAAAATCTTCAATGTTTTCCAACAAACACTATCAATTATTTTTCATCCCTTTTTATTTTACCTGTGAATATTTTTCCTAATATATAACCGATTACATGTTTGATTGGAAACAATTCTGGTAGTTTTTGGCATGTGATCATGTTCCAATTGGTCCATTAATGTTATTCGAGTGACGAATCCGTTGACAAACAATTATGTTGGCATTGACATCCATGAGGTCAGAAGTTTCATACCCCATTGGGATCTAATTTACACATGTTTCCATGATGTGATTTTTTATGTTTGCGTAATTGATGACAATGATTGATTGTGATCACATACGTGTGCGTGTGTACCTCAGGAGACTTGTAGTGATATTTTATTCACTTAGTGATATTATAGTATCTTATTTCCATGTTTGACGGTGACCACCTACTTTTATATAGTTCTACTTTGTTCTCATGAAGTTATGTTTTCAATATTTGTTCTACATTGTATGCATGTTTTTTTCTTTAAGGTATCATTGTTGGTTCTCAGTATAGGTGGGCCATCATGACATGTTTTCTCTTAGAGGGGAAGTGTGATGAACTTGAGGCAATGGACAAGTGGGAAAATATCAAATGGTAGAGGTGTGAGGTACACATGGTGACCATGTTGGGGATAAAATCAAGGTAGTCTAGGTATTTTCAGTACGATATTCCTTAAGGTAGCCTAGTGGATGTGATTAGTCTGTTATTATTGACTAGATGATTTTGAGAAGTATGGAATACAGAAGACTAGAGGATCTCAGGTGGAATTTTCACATGATACAATGAGGTTGTCCTAGTGTGGGTTGTTTCATTACTACTAAAAAAATTGTTTAGACTTATGAACTAGAGAAATAGATGTTATAGTTGGGGGTTTGTAGTGTCTTTGTTAGTTCACAACCTCTAGGTTTTGGATTGTATTTCTATGCTCGATTAAGGATTATTATTATTTTTACAAAACCTTTTATACTTGTGTAGACAATGTTAAGTATGCATTGGAATTGTTATACCGATTCTTTTACTCACTCCATACTCAGATATTTTGGTTCCTCTGTTGATTTCAGGAATAATAATTTATGAGGTATAAGGGACCTATAGTAGATGGTTAATCAGAGGATTATAGAGTTAATAGTATACAAAGAAGAACACTAGGGGACCCCTTTATTTATTTATTTATTTATTTAACCACATTATACTCTTGTTTAGCATGCCACTTTGGGAGACCATTTATTTGTATGAAATGTATATCATATTAATATTTCCATATGTTTAATCTTATTATTTGTTATATATTTTATTGTTTATTATTAATATTATAGAATGATATCGATGGTATAATCTCCCCAATATGGACTCATACCCTCCCAACAAGTTAGAATCTACTTTTGTTTTGGGGAGGTACTCAAGAGGTGATGTTACCCTCTATAATGGACTTGGTGGTTTGATTTGTGGGGTTAATAAATGGTTACAGTGTGATTTCATTTTATAACTTTTGTATTCTCCGTTCCATTACATGGGATTTGGTGGACAAGTGATAAGATGATTGTTACTCAGTTTGTGGGAACTATGATATTTTATGACCAGAAATGTATACTTGACCTCTGAGTTTCCAAAATAGTGATAAAGTTATGTTTTTTATTATCATTGATTAAATTTACATTTATTGAAGAAAATTATATTGATATCTGATTCATGATATTTTCGGTGGGATCTTGCATCCTTACAAGGAGACTAGGATTGCACCCCAATAATGTATAGTTGTTCTTGTGTTGTATAGTAGTTATTCAGTTAAATACAAAAATATAGGAAATATATTTATGATAGTTTAACTATTGTGTGATATATCTATGTTTCCATAAAGATATGATATAATTGTAGTGTAATTAATTAATTTAACAAAGCATGTTGTTTTATTTATATATATATGATTCCATTTACTAACATGCAGGGATGAAGACCAATTTTAGTGTTATGAGAGTATAAATTTGGTTGGTTATATAAATATAAGTGAATATTTAATAATCCATTAGACTCATTTGGATTTGTTCATATTATCAATTGTCCTTCTATTGAAGAATATTCTACCTCACAAACATTTAGTGGCACTCTCCTAGTTGAGAATTATAATCAAAAGAATGTTCTTTCACTAGTTCTTGCAGTGCTAGAAGTGGTCCCTTTCAAGCCGCCACCCAGATCCATGGTAGATTAATATTGGGATTTTTAGATCAATCATTTTCAATACATTCAGGGAATTGGTGGACCATAATATTTTGAGGATCCGTTGGGAATCATTGAAGTAATCATTGACAAAAATAAGATGCAAACATATATGAAGGTGATGGTCACAACATTTATGCTAAAAAGAACCTATTGGAATTGGTTGCAAATTTTGGGGTAGACCAAATGATTTTATAGTCCCATTAGGGTGTCCCTCATGGAATTGTTTTTCATAGTGACTTACCTGAAATGTTGATGCTTGAATGAGGACGTGAGATCATGGAGATTCGGTAGATCTTCTTATAGAAAACATCCTACTCTACTTATTTTACTGATATTATCAATTTATCTACATGCCTACTATGGAGTAATTCTTGTATAGCTAGAAAGATCAAGATCATATTGAAATTAAATCTTACACTAAAGGTATGGAGCTATGACTAGATTCATACATGTAGATTCTAAGGAATGATGTGTCCAAAAATTGTATTATAGTGGATTGAAAAAAAGATGATTGTTTCCTTCCCATCACTAATTAGAAGGGTAGACCTCCTTTATCTTTCATGTGAACTTATTCGAATGGAAGGAAGTGGATATACACTGACATGTACTTGGGTAGTTTTGTGAATGTTCTGTGGAGTTTAGTTTATTAGATTACATCTATTGGTTACATAAGGAGTATAAATTATTGGTTCCTCATTGTATTATCATCACCCTATAGCCAGTTCAAATAATGTGAAAAAATAATAAATCTCTAGTAGTTATATGCCAGAGCCTCACCTAAGAGGTGGAGATGTCCAAAACCATGGATCCTGAGGTATAGATGGGGTCCTCAGTAGTAGAATCATATTGGTGACAAACCTCACTGACAATAGAGAAGAGACAAGGCATGTCACTGGAATGTTGTGGGTCATAATCTAGTAGATAGTGGAGTGGATACATATACTATTTAAGGTATTGACATGATTATGTGATGTCCCAGATCCAGGTTCCACTAAGAGGTGTTCTGAGCCTGTTATAGACTCAATTGCACCTCCCCATATTCTAGAGGATACTAACTACCAGGGAGGGCCTTGGGAGTTTCAGTTGGGAGACTATACCCTCTGATCAGAGTAGCATAATAGATTAATAAATAGATAAATTGTGGAACAATAGGTAAACATACGTAATAGTGGAAACATACACTATAATAATTATCCCAATATCCTACCTTAGAGAAAGCATAAATAATAATCCATGATCTAAATAATAATCAAATCTAGAAACAAAATCATATAAAATAGGTAAGGAAGTAATGTATCAAAAAAATAAGGAATACAAGTATACGTGGAAGAAAATTTTCAATGCACCACATAATATAGAAAACATACAAAAAGGGAAAAAGATTATAAAATAATCCTTGGCTCCAACCCAATTATCTACTACTGATCTCTCACCCAATGACATGAAAGAAGTCACACTTTAATGATCGAATGTTTCATCTTATCGAAACATGTAAGCATATAGTCTGTCTAGGTGCCATCGATTTCCTCGATAGGTTATGAGATAAACTCATAATTTTACCACCAATGGAATAAATAAATATCACTCCACATACAAATAAATAAAATGTGTGGATATAATAATGAAAATAATTAATAATAACTATAAATGGGTCATCTCTAGTTATATGAGCCCGTAAGGGGCGCAGCGGGGTTAGGGTTTCCCCTATCACCGCCTTCCCTTCCCTCTTCTCCGGCGGGCCACATTTCCTTTCTCGGAGCTCTCTTGTCATGCTCGTGGTGTGGTGGTTGTGTGGATGCACGCTCTTGATGTTCTGGCTCAGATCTAGTGTCACGGGTTTCTACGGAGGCGTTGCGGGTTCTATCTCCGTGGCGTTCGTGTGGGCTCAGATCTGGCAACGTGATGTTCGTCCTACAACTGTGGGGGTGTAAAATTCCTCGACGAGGTCTCTGGCAGTGGAGTGGTCCTTCCGAGGCTCAGCTCTGGCATCGCGGCGGGCTGTGTTCTTCTTTGGTGAGTTTTTGGGCGGCGGCGTTCTTCGGTTGTGGTGTGGGTTTGGCGTCGCGGCGGTTTCTACCGCGGTGAAGCTTCCCAGCGGCGGCGAGGCACCTTCATGGATCAGGGCAGGGGTCTGGGAGGGGCACGTTTATTTTGTGGATTTATCTCAGGGTGGTGGCGTTTTGTCTTTGCCTTGGATTTGGTGCGGCGGGGGGTTGTGCTTCACCAGCAAAGGAAGCGAGATTCCGTAGTGTTGGGTGGTCCGCTTTGCCCTGGTGAAGGGGCCGCGTTCTTGATCTGCTAGGGCGAGGGTGGTCGGTCCTTTATTCAGTGATGGAATGCTCTGCCATGAGTGGTTTGGATGGGTGGTGTGGCCTGTCTAGGAGGTCATCAGTATTTTGGTGGCGGCGATGGGATTTGAGGTTATTTTTTCAATTCTGGAATTACTTGTTGATGTGCCTTTCATTTGCTGCGTTTTTGCGTTGGGTTACTTCTGATGAATCTGCTCCGGAGTTTTCGGATTTGTGTTGCGCCGGTGTTTTATTTGATGAAGCCGAGTTCTTTGGCGGTGATTCATCAGTGGTCGGGTTGAGTGGGGGATCATTTATCCCCTCTTTATCCAGTGAAACCTTATGCGAGATTCGCTTTCACGGAGATTTTGATAGTCTGCGGTCTGTGAGATTGGTGTGCGATGATGGTGACAGTTTGAGTCTGGTTGAAGGGTTACAGTGACGAAGGAAGCTCACTGTTTTTTAATCTTTATTCTATGGTTTGTTTTTTCTGGTCACCGGCTCCGACGATGGGTGGCGATGACAATAGTTTCCAAGGTGTTGATGTTTTGAGGTTCCGCTGAAGGCGTTGATGGTACGACGGTGATGATGGCGTCGGGGGCGCGGATTTCCTGATCCGTGTCCCATGTTGGTGCGATGGCCTTTTTTGAATTTTGAATCAAATGTGATTTTACTCTACATGGTTGCTGGATTTCGGTGGTCTGCTAATCCCATGAATGGTTCCCGCTCACACAAAAAACGGTTTTCAAAATCAAATAAAAATATAATTTTCAGTCTAGTTACTAAAGGAAAACCATGATTGAACTACCTACTTTTTCCCATGCTGAAATATCTCTGAACATGTAACCAATGAACACAAAGCCCTATATCTCTAGACTACTAGATGTCATGCCCAATATCACAGTATAAGGTTTCCATCCCTAATAACACAATATAGTGTCTCCATTTCATTTATCACTAGAATAGGGTCACTATATTAATTATCACAGAATAGGGTCTCCATGTTGAGTATCACAATTTAGGGTCTCTATACCCAGAATCATATAATAGGGTCTCTATTCCCATAACCTCATTATAGGATCTCCATTCCCAATATTACAATATTTTGTCACCATGCCTAGTATAACATGAATTTGGTCAATATGCCTAGTATCCTAATATCGGGTCACCATGACCAGTATCACAATATTGGGTCACTATGCCCAGTATTACAGTATAGGGTCTCCATGCCCGATATCACGGAATAGAGTACATCATGCCTGGTATCAAAGTGTAAATTGATTTCATGCCCATTACAAATTTATAAAGGGACTTCATGCTTATATGTAATAACAAGGATCTCCACTCCCATTTTCCAATAATAGCAAGAGCCGTCAAGCCCATATATCAAAAATGTTAAGTAATCATTGTCTTAAATATGATCCAATGTATAATTCATAACTCATAAAAATATATCAATAATAAGTATGTAGCTAATATTTAATTTAATAATTTGATATGGACGTACCACTCTTATTCGATTTAATTCATTGCGTTATTATAAATTATTAGCCACTCCAAAACCATTAATAATATTATTTATATATTTAACAATTTAATAATATGAATATAAATCCATGGGAACACCTAAGAGTGTGGAAATGGATGAAGGGACTTATCCCAACAAGAATAAGGGATCAATAAGACACTTCTTTCATAGATATTGAATTAAATAATCATTAGGTGTAATTTAGAGAAAAAAACATAGAATTTTTAATTTATAATATAAAAAATATTATATGCATCAATAAATTTAGAGATAACTACTAGAACACCTACCTATAACTCATAGTACTCTCCTCATCCAGTATCAGCCCTTAGATTTTCCTGGATCAGATGAAAATTGAAGTACATGTTAATGCCATAAAAATATGGATATGAGACTATATCAAAATAGAAACATTTAGGGAATTAAAATTGATTAACCAAGCCTAATGACTGAGGATATTACCTAAAGGAATCCATGATACAAATAGAAGCTCAATCTGACATCTTATGGAAGATTTATCACATAAGCTAGGTTATAACCATGATGGGAAATCAACAAGAGATAGAAACCCACTACACACTAGAAATAGAATAAATGAATGTGGTGTGAATTTAATTAAATTTAATTTAATGATGTATATTTTCCCAAAACGTATAGGGGAACACAATTTGGCTACTTGGTTGGCCAATCTGTTCACCAACAATGCACCTTCCAGTACATAAGGAGGCACCTTGCATGATTTTATGTGCATGGTTTGACTAATAATGCAAAAACCACAATCACAACGCTACTAAAAGAAATAAAACCCCCACCCGGGTGTGATGGAAATGATTTATAGTTTACATTAGTCGTTCAGCCTCCCTCATCTCACTGAACTGCCATTGTACGATTAGAGAGACTGTGAAGACTGGCTTGCACATTTTCTACAAACCATTAACACTACAGGAAAGATGATCTTTCCCAACACTTCTATACCAACGGTTTGTAAAAACCGTTGGCATAGGTACCCTTTCCCAAAGGTTTCGTAAACCGTTGGGAAAGGGTGTGTTTTGAGCCTCTTTCCCAACGGTTCACCAAAACCGTTGGGAAAGAGTGACATTTCACAACGGTTCAACAAAACCGTTGGGAAAGGGTGTGTTTTGAGCCTCTTCCCCAACGGTTCACCAAAACCATTGGGAAAGAGTGACATTTCCCAACGGTTAAAAAATCGTTGGGAAAGGGTGTGTTTTGAGCCTCTTTCCCAACAGTTCACCAAAACAGTTGTGAAAGAGTGACCTTTCCCAACGGTTCACCAAAACCGTTGGGAAAGAGTGACCTTTCCCAATGGTTCACCAATACCGTTGGGAAAAAACACCCAAAATTTCATCCTTCGGCCTAAATAAACTCAACCCACCATAACCTATCCCAACAGTTTTGAAAACTGTTGGGATAGGGCGATCCCAACGGTTTTAAAAACCATTGGGATAGGTTCTTTAATTATTTTCCAGAACTACTAACCGAGAACATTATATAAATCAAAATTTAAAATACTTATGAGAATACATATATATATTTATGTAATTATGATCACAAAATCATGTTAGGTTAGTGGTTGAGTCGTTAAATGATAAACGAGGGGTCATGGGATCAAATCCCAGTGGATGTTTTATTTTTGGAGTTTATATACCAACGGTTCCATTACCGTTGGTATAGATTTCATATTACCAATACCAACAGTTTCCAAAACCGTTGGTATAGGTCTATACCAATGGTTTTTGGAAAATCGTTGGTATAGACCTATCCCAACGGCTTACTTGGCTACGGTTCTCCAAACCGTTGGTATAGGCTATACCAACGGTTTGGAGGCCTATACCAAGGGTTCCAAACCGTTGGTAAAGGTTAGTTTTCCAGTATTGTAAGCATAGTCATTTTCTCCAACGGCCGGAGTTCTAAGCTCCATTCAAGCCCCAAACACCCCAGGAACAACCATGAACATATTAATAATCCATATAAGGTCCAAGATAATTAGTTAGATAAAAATAGAAAGGATCTATACCTCAAGATAGACCCATGATCTTATAGTCTTTCCACTTAAAGAAATGCATCCCCGAGTTCACCTTCCATGGGTGGTAGAACACTTTAAAAAAAAACTGGCCACTAAGCACGTTTTTAGCCTCCCACTCCCAAGCCCCATCTTGTACTTAGCCAAGTTGCAATAACACCATTAATAAAAGGATAGAACAATCTTATGGATCCTTTATTATCTAAAAAATGACTTGTATAGGATACTCCTCAAAGAAGCATCAAATTCAAACAAAAAATCATCATGATCAAATTAACGATACAGGTCGACATGATAATGGTAAAGCTATGAAAATTGGAAGAAATCATGTAAGTCATGGTAACTCTATGTAAATAATAATTAATAGGCTACCAACCAAACCTTCTCCATGAGCTCAAAAGGATTGACATTACGAGGAAACAAATCTATTTGTCATCATATCCACCTATGACCAAGTATCAGTGATACCTATAAGAACAAATGGCCCCCGACCATGAACTCAATGGTCATTGATGAAAATCGAGATAATATTTAATTCTATACTGAGCATTATACATCCACTTCTTGATCAGTTGAACCTCATTTGAACTCTCATAAATGAGGAAAAGACCCAATAGTGCTCCCTTTGCTACCTATAACAAGCATATTGGTGAATATGATGACCTACCATAAAAGGCCTCATAAGGATCTATCTAAATAATTTCCTAAAATATGATATTATGTGAAATCTCAATATGGGGAATGTTATTCTCACAAGAACTACTGAAATCAAGGACACATGCCCTAAGGTGACCCCATTTTACTGACTAAAAAATTCATAGAAACATCTTCCCATTTTCATTTAAGCTATGGTAATATATAATAAAAACCAGAAGGTTGCTGGTGCTATACTGTTACCTTATGATATGTGAAAAACATAGTGATAAAACCTAATATCAGATGCCTTATCCCCAGCCACCAATATTTTTAGGGAATGTCACAATGATTCATAAATATACCCAAGTGAACTATCAAATGAAATGAATATGACTCCCACATCATCTCCTCTCACAAATATGTGGGAGCCCAGATATGTCCATGTATAACTAGAATGTCATTATCATTGATATTCCAATCTGGTGGTGGGTCCTCAATAGAAATACAATCTCATAGGGCCAAGACATTAGGATCTGTAAACTACATCATCATAGATTTCTTTATAAGTGAAGAGGTCATATATATAGATTAATGTAAAAACGTTTATGATGGTCTTTCACCTCAATGTGAATCTCATGAAATATAGTCATAACATTCCATTAAATATTGTCCTCATGAACTATCTATGTTGGTTTCCTTATGCTCATAGAATTAACGAGAACATTTCTCTTTCCAGGAATATTGTTTAGATCGATGTAAATGGATTTTAGATATTCAACCGATCTTCTATACCTAATATTCAAGTCTCGCTAGGTGAAAATATACCTGAGGCTCTTATGGTCAACAATGACAAAAAAAATCTCTCCTAGTGGGTAACTCCTCCAACAACGCAAGGTGAGTACAATAAATTCCATGTCGAAATCATGAACTGGGAAATTCTGCTCTTGAGGCCTCAACAAATACGACCTGTGCATAATGACTTGATTTTACTTTATTGTAACTTCTCCTACCCCAATAACTAATGCATCATAATATACTATCTAGATTATTCCCATCTCTATAAGAATCAGGATGGATACTGAAGTCAATCTCCATTGCAGCTTCTGAAATGATGTCTCACAATACTTAGACCATATAAACATCACACCCATCTCAGTCATTCTTTTAGAGGCACTTCTATGTGTTAAATGTTTATATAAAACTTCTGTAGTAACCAGCTTTCTCTAAGAAAATTTTTATAAAAAATATTGTTTTGGGATTCTCCATGGTAACCATAGCTCTCACCATCTATAGGTAAACTAATACTCCTACAAATGAGATAATATGACCCAGGAAGTATACCTTGTTGATCCAAAAGGGTAATTTTCTAATCCTACCACACAACTACGGTTTAAAATGATATCAAGATGAGTGTCTTGATCAATTCGAGTATGAGAATATACCATGATAACCTCTATAAAGACAACCACAAAGAATCTATATAGGGATGAAACACCATGATCATCAAATCCATAAAGACTGAATGTGAGTTCATATAACTATTAAAATCCTAAGATACTCAAATAAGTCATACCAACTACTGAAGGCCGTATGTAGAATATTAGATGTCCTAAATTGAACTTGATGATAACTCGATCCTTGGTGGATATTCAAGAATACCATCACTCCTATGATATGGTTGAAAATATCATCAATACAATTTAAGAGATGCCATTTTTTGATGGAAATTGATTTAACATCCATCAATAGACAAAAACCATGAGGTCTCTTCCCTAATTCATAGAGAAATTCACTGGTGAACCCCATAGGGAAGTATTGGGTATTATCAAACCTTTTGAATCTAAATCTTAGGACTACATATTGAGCTCCTGCAACATAGTAGTGCGCATCATGTAAGGATTAATGGATACTACTTCCAATCTAGGAACTATATTGATAATAAAAGCTACCTCTCTCATAGAATTTCTTCTAGAAAACTAATTAAATAAAACATCCAATAATCAATCGACTAGAGGAGGGAACTCAGCCTGATGTACTCTCTGATCATCCATATAAAGGCTAACAATCTGGGTGGTCACTCCATCTAACCCAATAGGCTCGGGTCTAGCTCCACCTTCCTAAACATCCCACATTCCTATGTAGATATAATTTTCATCCATAGTGATGTGAACAACATGATCTGTTTATAACAATACATGTTTGATTTATAGGGAACAAAAGAGTCCATCTAAAAAACGACATTAGAAACCATTATATCGATCAAGAAGTGGTCCCATGAAAAATGATAGCTTTCTACCACAAGAGGATTGTCTCTGCATAACTTGACACTCATTGATCACAAACCCAATGGTGTGTAATGTGTTATAACACCACATGATAACTCATCACGAATTTTACGTCCCTTAAAAACATCTATATACATAAAAGAGTTTGAAGAACCTGCATCAAATAAGGAAACACTATAGTAGAGGCTAATAGATTAGTAACTAGAACTGTAGATGTCCTGACACCCCACTCCTTTGGTATAAGCTACCATAAATAGACGTGCCCTGATTCCCAGCCTAATTCTACACCCTGACTAACTAGAGCATGTCCGCTCTACTAGTTCTAGATATCATATGTATGTTTAAAGTAGTTTCAAAAAACTCCTCTATATATATATTATGTGGTACTCCATATACCATCCCGGGGAGGTTATTTTGATCCTGCTCCTCTTGGTGGAGCTCTAACATAACCTCTCCTTCTTTGAACCAATGAGAAGGCCCTGCAAAAACAATGATGTTTTCTGGATCATATGATGAATAAACACTCGATGTTCTCCCTGAGACACTAGGGAATTTTATTCCCATACTTCTAACAATAATGACATAGGAAGTAACTATATGTGGGTGTCACCTGGCTTCCACTTCTCATGCGTGCATACTCAAAGTGTCTCTTTTGACCGCTAGTCAAACCAATAACATGTCTCGGTTCTGAACTACCCTGTCTTACACCGTTATCTTCCCTAAGGTTCTTCTTGGTGATATGGTCCTAATTCACTATTTTAGACATGGTATTCAAATATGAAATAATTCTATGAGAATGTATATGATGTTGAGGCTATCCACAGATCATTACTCTTTCGCTAGCTCATCAATATAATATACTGGCGCAAAATACTCTAGCTTTATAAAATGATATAAATAGTCCATAACTGTAATAGAACCCTTCTATATGTTCATTAACTCCCTGACATGATCATCCCTTAGGGTATCAGGGAAAACATATCCATAGGGGATTTACTGAAAATATATCCATGTCACTTCCAGATACTAAACCAACTAGATCAAAATATCCCACTAGCATTTGGAATATCCTCAAACCATGTAAGTACTAAGCTTTACTCTCTTTTAAAAAGTTGTATCAAGATTCATGAATAATTATTTAATCATCTCAATCCGTAGCTATGTAGCCTATGGTCCTTCAACCCTCAAAAACATTGGTGGTCCCTGCTGATGAAACACCCGGGTCAACTCTCCAATAGAAGGGATGGAGTGTAGAGCTTCCTAAATAATCAACATAAGTCACAAAATATATCCTCATAACTAGGAATCATCACCCACATACGGAATAAGAAGATGTTCCAGAGGAGGTACTACTAGAGGTATCTCTAGGGGCACATGGACCAACCCCTCCAAAACATCGTCTTCACCACCCTCCTCGTGTACACCCATAGGACATCATTGTCACATTTCTCTAAAAATGCCAAACACACACCTCAAATAAGATTCAATAGTGGAATAATCCATAAATATTTGAATAGAGTATGTATAAATCCATTCTATTTAGGAGCCACACCCCTCTTTAATCTCAATGAATTAGGACTTGAGTGATTGGAACATTTATGTAAGACATAAGAGAAGCTACCTACTTCCCATTACTAATGTTAGGAATTGGTCAAGCTATACATTATATCGTTTCAATTTCATCTTAATGTTATAGTAATAACAAAATTTTATTTAAATGGATGAATCATTTCATTCACCATTTCTAATCCATAAGGTCGCATACACATTATGAACGGAAATGTAAAATACACTTTATCTATATCATAACATGTTCTAGTCAACATAACCAATGTTCCCTAAATCAACATTCTGTTGTTGACTCCTTATAGTGTCTCAAAAAGCCTAAAAATGTAAACACTATTTATGACGCGACATGCACTGTATGTAATAACTATGTTTCCCAATTTTCAACATGAATCATTATCCAATAACAATTTTAATTATAAAATCCAAATAACTCATAGAATCCATATGAAATTCAAACAAAAAAATTCTCATATATTTTAGGGCACATGCTTGTCATGTGAATTTATTATAGGGTTCATAAAATGATGCGTGATCGATGCTTCGTTTTCCTCATCTCATCATGATAAGGATAAAAACTAAACCTCATTCAGAATAACATTAACATAATAATTTAATCGTTTCACCTAATTATGGAATCAAATAAGATTTAAAAAAAATATAGAAAATAACAATTTCCATCTGTTGAAATTTGTTCATTCTCTGTACATGGGTTAGCTACCCCCATTCAAATCACATTTCCCAATCCCAATTCCATTCATAAAATCAACTATGTTGTTTCAAAAAGTGATGAATGAAAATAAATATCATATGATACCACGTTAGGATTTCATGGACCTAGGTTCCACTCAATGGTGCCCCGAGCCAGCGTGGCCACATTTCCTGATGTGTACCTCCCCATGTGTCAGAGGCGATTGACTAGTACCGAGGTCCTATTATTTTTCTACGTGGAGACTATGAATTATAGTCAATGTATCATAGTATATTAATCAATTCATAAATATTTCAATAATATGTGAACATATTGAACAGTAGAAACAGAAATTATAACAACTAGACTAGAAACTTACCTTAGAAAAAGCAAAAATAATCATCCAAGAAAAATAATAATCAATATCAGTAACTAGAATCATATTTAATAGATAATAATAAAATATATCTAAAACTAAGGAAAAAATGTAACAATGGGATTATATAGTTAATAACCCACATGATATACAAATGGTACAAAAAGTCCAAAAGGCTATCCAAACATCCTGAGCCCCATCCTGCTAATCTGCTACCAAGATCCCATCCTATCTCATGCAATATGTCACACATATGTAATAGGACACATCCCCTTTTCTACACATTCACAGATATAGTATACTCGGGCACCATCGGCGGCCTGTATGGGGTGTGATATAAACTCAGTAGCCTAAGATAGACAAATCTATACATACCCAGTACGTATACATTACATTGTAGTGTGTAGATATAATAATGAAATGTAGTAATAATAAAAATAGTAAATGGGTCATCTCTGGTTTCTAAATGAAAACCCAAGTGACACTACCTACTTCTTCCCTTGATGGAATATCTTTTAACAAGTGACCAATGGAAAAAAATACATGTATCACAAGAGTAAGGGACATCATGCCCAGTATCATAGTATAGGGTCTCCAAGCCCTGTATCACAATATAGGGTCTGGATGATCTGAATCAAAAGAATCGATTTGACATGTCAAATATCATAGTATTGTGTGACCATGCCTAGTAAAAATGTATAGAGTCTCCATTGGTATAAAATTATAGGATTTCCATGCCCAGTATCACAGAAATAAGGTCACCATGAATAGAATCCCAGTATAGGTTCTCCATACCTAGTATCAAAGAATATGGTCTCCATGCATAATATCAAAGTATAGGGTATCCAAGCCCAGTATCATGATATAGGGGATGAGATTCCCAATATCATAGTATTATGGATTTCATTCCCATAACACATTTTAACAGAATTTCAAGCACTTATATAACCATAAGGGCCACCTTACCAATCTTCCATGAATAACTTGAGAGATCATTCCCAAACATCAACATTGATAAGTAACCAATTTCATAAATTAAATAAAATGTATAACTGATAACTCATCCACATTTATTAATAATAAGGTAATATCTATTATTTCATTTAATCACATGACATGGTCATAACGGTAATAATCAATTAAATTAATTATGATACTATCACTTAGGGTTTACACAAAAACCATTGAGATGATAATATTTACATTTAAGAATTTCATGATATCATAGAAATTATATAGGAATACCTAGATGGGTGGAAATGGATGATGGGACATATCCCAACCTAAATAAAGGATATTAGGAAACTTCTATCAAAGACATTGAATTAAACATTCTTTGAGTGTAATTTAGAGAAACACATGGTGAATCTGGCATTGGAAATATAACTCATGTTATATAATATCATGAAATTATAGGATGAATACCATAAAACATACCTCTAGATCTTATAACTCTCCTCATCCATTATTAGTCTGTCATTGGCCCTGGATTGGATGATAACTAATGAACAAATTGATTCCCTAAAAATATGGCATATGAAATTGCAGCCAAATAGGGTTATCGAGGGAATGACAGACAATAAACTGAGACTAAGGACAGAATAAATTACCTAGAGGAATATAATGAGACCAATAGAACATCAATAAATCTTTGTAAGGGACAGTTTTCAATGAATATAGGTTAGTACCAATGTGGGACCTCAATGGGAGAAGCTAACCCACTACACACTGGAAATAACATAAATATGTAGGTGGGGGGAAATTAATTTGATTTAAGGGAAATTTTTTAGTTTTCCAAAACAATTATGGGAGACATGTTTTGGTCAACGTTTTTTCCAAACCATGCTCCAATCATACCGCTTCCACTTCCTATGGAGAGACCTCAACTGGTTTCATGCACAAGATTTGACTAACCTTATGAAAATAGTGCTCTCACCTTTACTTAAAGTTACAACCCCCTCCCTCCCCCCACACATGAATCCACCTCCTGATACAAAATTTAATTAAGATATGTGTCCTCCTTAATCCCACTTTTAACCCCCTCACATGGTTAGGAAAACCATGCAAACTGGGTCGCATGGTTTCTACTAACCATGTGCCGCAATCCTTTTCTCCACAGGACAAGGTTCACAGCTCCGAACAAGCCCCAAATACCCCAGAAACAACTTTAAACTTATTATGAATCCATATAAGATCCAATATAAAGAGTTTTAATGATATTTAATATATTCATACATCAATAAAATCCTGTTATATTATATATTAAATCAATATTTTCTACTAATTTTTTAAAAACTTTATTTCCCTTCCATATATATCCATACATGTTGCAAGTGGTGTAAAAAAAATGATATTTTTAAAATATGAACATCATGTTAGATAATGTGTAAGATGTAAAACACCATTGGAATATAATATAACATCCAAATACATTATGATACATTTATTTTTAAATAAATTCAATCCCTTTGATAGCTTCGGTTGCACACAACATCCGGTTTAAAAGAAACATTATACTCCATTAAAATATTATTATTTCAAAACCGTCATTATAGCATAGCCATTAAGTTGTTGGGTGTGAATAGAAATAGATAAATTATGAAAAATATGTGGTAAAAAAATTATAAAATAAATTCAATGGTTATCTGTAGATTAAAAATGAACTTGGAATAATTTCAATGAAAAATAATTGTTTTCTAAAACATTATATTTTTCTATAAGGTGGTCAAGTAGAAATTTATGAAATTTAATTAAAATTAATTTTTACCACTTATAGAAAATATATTTTAAAAAATGATATTAATTTTTTAAATGTACATGAAAAATATTATTTTTTTTGGATTTTATTGAGTTTTCTAAAAGAATATATTTTTTATTAATAATGAATAATAATAAATTTTATTTGAAAATTTCATTTTTTTTAAATTATTTACAAATTTAAATAGATTTTAAAGTAGAATTAGTTAAATTATATTTATAATTATCCAATTTATAAAATTGGAATCTTTTTCATATTAAATTTTCTTATAAAATTATTGTAATATTTTGAACATTTTCTCTTTGCAGACTCGCATTCTCATTGCATCAATAAGACTATTTTTAAATTTGATTTTGAATAAAATGTGAATGGAATATTGAAAAAATGATTCAATATTGGAAATAAAAACAATTTATATTATCTAATAAGTTTAAATCAATTTATTTCAATAATAAAGAGTAAAAATAGTAAAAATTATTTATTGAAGTTAAGGTGAGAATGGGTTTACCAATCGGTTAAACTAAGAAGATTAGGGTTAAAATGATCTACCAATGTCCCAAACACCTATTGTTTTCTATATTTAAAACATTATCATGTTAAGATCTATTTTTATGAGTTTTTTGGGATTTTTTCATGAATGTGACCTATAAAAAAATTTACGTAAAAAAATACAAAATGTCACTGTATATTTTATATATTTCAATTAAGTGTTATCATAGAGAAAAAAGTAATATTTCAATGAATTTGGATTATATTTTTCGTTATAGTTAAATCACATTCATGTTATTATGTTTTTATTTTTAGTTAACATATAATTATATTAAATTCCTATGCAATGTGATTGAAGTAATTATTTAATTAGTGGAAAATAAATTATATGATACTACAAATATTGAAAGTAAAATAAATTGAATAAATTATTATATTACATTAATTTATTACATAAATATATACTTTTATAATTATTATAACATTAAATATTATAATTCCACCATTTTTTTGTAATTTTTTTAATTCAGACTAAATGAATAATTTCAAAATTGGAATTAATAATATTTTATAAGAAATGATATTTTATTAAATGAATTGAAATTAAAAAAAAATTATATGTTCTTAAAATTGGTTCTATTTTTTCAAAATTATCAACTATAGTCCATTATTGGACCAATTTTTCTTTTATTGTTACTATATTGACCCCTAAATAATAAAAACACTATTAACTCTATTAACGATAAAATAATGTTTTTGCATGTTACAAGATTTTGTGTAAAAATTAATTTTCATCACACATTTTGTTTTTTTTTCATAAATTATATTTAATATTTAAAATCAGTGGGTATAAATTATCTAACAATTATACTTCTATTTTTAGCACAAATTATTAATCATATAGGTTAAACAGACTAGTTATCATTGTAAAACTCAAAATTCTAATTGTATATTAAATATAGTAGTTAAATAACATCATGTTTGAAACATGTGTTTCTTTTTTGGAGGTTATATTTGAACAAATCACCCCTAAATGCATTAATTATCATTTTTTGAGATAAATCAAGTGAGAGTTACATCCCATTATTGAATAGTTTTGCATATTTACAAAAAATGTCAATCCTCTTTAATTATAGATGGCAACTCACTCCTCTCACTTATTCACACACCTAAATCCATTTTTATTATACATACCACAAAAAAACCCTCTGAAAAATCCATACCCAAATTATATATCCCCTAGTATTCCAAAAATACAAACCCTGGGATTTTTAAGAAGAGATCCAAATGAGGTTTCTCTTATTGAAGGTAATTATCTAAATAAATATCATTCATTTTCATTCTTCTTATTCCACCTTAAATAATGTATACATAGTTCAAATATATTATCAATAGTATCTTCCATATAATTATATATTACAATTTCTATGAAATAACTTTTATCAATTAATTCTTTCATCAAATGGGAAACAAAATCCACAATAGTGAGTGTGGTGGACTACCACTTCACTAACCCATATAATTTATTTTCCATAAGTACCTTTAAAGGATAGATATAATGATTTAATTAATACATTTATTCTATATTTATGAAATTATTATAATTTTAGAATTATAATATCAGATATACCTTTTTACATTACATTCTCTTTCATATACGATAATGTCGCTCGTATGTATTGTGAAGTTCCTTCTCATGAAGCGATGTGATTCATTTATCACATAATCTTAACATGAAATATAATAATTATAAAATTTACTAATATATGTGATATAAATGATATGATATTAATTCTTGAAAATTAATATATCATCTACTTCCCTACCCTTTCACTCTTTAATGGAATGATATTATCTCTTGTGTGTATGTACTGTCTACCATCTCCGTGAAGAGATGTGATTCATTTTCTATGTAAAAAAATCAGAAATGGTTCTCAAAATGTAACTACTGAGTAAAAAATATTTTTCAATTTTTTATAAGTTGGTAGATTATATATGTATCCTATTAACTTGAAACAGAACATTCATTACAAAATAGCCATGAGATAACATAGAATTTAACACTATGAACAATGAAAATAATGAAATGTTATTAGAAAATGAATTGTAATATGTTATAATAGGATCACATATGATGTTATAAATATGGTTATGTTTTGGTAATAAATTAATAAAATTTATAAAATCATTATAATGGAGGTATGAAAAGTATAATTGAAATCATACTAGATCTAAGAGTTTCTCATATCACATTAACTTTCATGAAAATATTCTATATTCACCACTTATTTCAATTGTGTGGTGCATATACTACCCATTTTATATGTTATATCATGAATCTAATTATCTTAAAAGTATTTAGTGTTTTATTTGATCTCATTTCTTCTATGGGGATGAAATTTCAGAAGCTTCCAATGTCTTAAGTGTTTATTTAATAATCTCATCAATATTTAGGATTATTTTTGTTTACTTCTCCCATGAGAGAATTATTTAATATTTACACATTAAAATTAGTATATTTTATTCACCTCTTGTTATTCATTATCACTCTCTTGTAATAGTACCATTTTTCAACTATTTGGTATATAAAAGGATTATGAAAATGTTTTTAAGAAAACCCGAATTTATTTCTCTCTTTGGTTGGAAAATGATTTTTCATCAAAACCCATGTTTTCTAAAAATGAAAAAAAAAATGTTTTACCTATTTAAAAATAATTTATTAAATTCATTTTTACCTATTTTAACATTTTTTTAATAAATTAAATGAATATTCATTTTATTTTCAAAACAATACATGCTTGGATTTAACTAAAAATGTAAAAAGAATATTTGTTTTAACATGAAAGGCATGAACAAAACATTACAATTATATTATCCATAAATATTTTAATTCATATTTTAAGAGTCTTAATTGGATATTTTCAATGACATTTATTTTCATTCTTTTTTGAAATTATAATGTTTAATGGTTATCGTCAAAAACAAAAGAGTTTTTTTCTAATAAAAAATTAAAAAATAATTTCATGGTATATTTATTCGTCAATGAATTAAGCAATAAATTTAAAATATGTTCCACTGAGGACTTATTTAATTTATTGCATTCTTAGTATTTTTATGTATTTTTTTATGATCAGTTTGTTATGGTATTTATAATTTTATTTCCATTAAGAAATTTACTATGGATGGTCTATGATTATGTATATTGAATCGGATAAGTATTAAAATTACATATGATAGTTTTTCAGTACTAATGATTATGTTGATTATGTTTCCCCCCATTCCAACATGGAATTAATTTTACTTATTATTTTATAGGAGAGTCCATTAATATCCCCTCAATTAATTGGTAGGTCTCATTAGACAAACTTGATAGGGTTTTGGTAGAGGCATTACTAAATTATTTTGATGTATTGGAATAAGGTGTTAATGGTATGTTTTATATGTATTAAACAATAAATTTCATCATTATAAATTCCTTTATTTATATTCCATTTAAATATTAAATTAATTAAAATATTTATGGTTATGTTTTCATGATCATGTAATTATTTATATGGAATTATTTGATCAACATTTCTTTTATCCATATTATTGTCAAATTATTGATTAAATGACACATGTTTATGTTATTTATGTTTCCAAATTGATTATACGTTATTTATTCATAACTACTGTTGTACAATTACCCTTACTCAGCACATGAGATCACCCTTTATTTTTTTTCATTTCATTAGGGATACCATTATGTGTTTTGAGATTGATATACATGGATATTCTATGGGGAATAATGGGGATCTAAAAGAAAAATCATTGTGTTTTTTCTCAATTGTTATAATAATTTCATTTAATTATCATGTTTTCCAAGAAAAATAATCTATTTATTAATTTGGGATGTGATTCATTGTGTTTTATTTAAAATTATTAATGTATACACTATTTATGGGATATCAGGGTTAAGGTCCTTACCATTAGTAGAAACCTAGGGAAATATATTTAGGAAGATATTTAATATGTAAAATTACCCAATGATATAATTTGATGATATGTATAGAATAATATATTAATGTTTTTATAGGGAAGAATGTACGTGGGTTTTTGAGAAATTACATCTGAGTTTGGATGCTATAATTGGAAGTGCTTATAATACATATATATCTAGAGGTATTATCTCTAAAAAGGGTGAATTATAATGGACCTAATCATCACTGTATACATGATAATAGTCCTTTTAGTTCTCCTATTATGTCACTCCTGGGGTATATAGTTATGATAAATCTCATTTTCTTTATAAACCACTATGAAGGAGTTGAGAATAAAAACATTCCCAAAGAAACCATGTTTATGATAATGATATTTCCTATATATAATTCTTTAATTTTATACTAAGTGTTTCACTAGTTTTGGGATTATACATTATGTTTAAAAATGTTATGATATAATCTATTTTATGACATTGTTTATAAATATCTCCAAATGGAATGAATTAGAACAATATCAATGAAAGTAATCCAATGAGTAAGAATGATTGTTTCATTGACGTGATTAAGATAATATTTGAAAGGTAATGTGTCTCACAAACTTTTTCAACTTAAAAATATATAATATCATGTTATATTAATATAAAGAAATAATTCTCTTAGTCTTTTTACCTCAAAAGGACGCAAGCTAATAAGACGATAACTAAGAAAAACCGATAAAGGGAATATGGAAATGAATGATTTACAAACATGTTATACTTATTCCGGGAAACACCATGGTAAATTATTAAAAGTAAATGTATTATTCTTCCTATTTTGAAAAAATTCCTATATGTACATGATTGAAAGCATAATAATGAATAGGAAAATTGGAAATGCCTCAACTCTAAGGAGATGAGGAACCATAAAAATGAATTACCTAAGCATTCAAAGAACATACCTCAATATTATATAAGGGATATAGGTAAATCTAATGTTATTTCTATAGAATTTGTGTAATGAATAATGTAATTGTGTTTGGATTTAAGAATTATGTTATAGAACTATTTTAATAATTGATATTCTAGTTGTAAGAATTATAAAATGTATAAGGATTGTACTTAATTAGTATTTCGTTATGGATTTGAAATCATTTGTTGAATGGCACCAAGAAAAGTGATTCAATTTAAATTTGAACATCTTGGAAAAAACATTATTAATGGAGGATAACAGATAATATGTGTTCGATGTTGAGATAAAAAAGCTAAAGTGGTTTTTATGAAGGTATTGGTTTCCAATAATGTTTATATAAATTTTAATTTTAATGAAATTAAATGATATTAAAATATGGTAACATTATTAGAATTATATTAATATGAATTCAAATAAAGCACATCACACATACTGGGAAACAACACAACGTATTCAAAAAGGCCATAGGGCAAGAACCCACTATAGAATAATGATAAGGGATTAACACCTTCCACTTTTCTAAGTGATTTCCTAGTTAATATGCCATTATTTTTAGTTATAAAATTTAAAGAACAAATATTATTGTTGGAATAGATGTGTTTCTATTGATGTTTAGAGATTACTATATTATATTCGATAACTTCTGATAACCATATTTGTTTTATAAAATATTTATATATTTATATGGAAAGACGTGTGACTCCTTTCTCGATCTTACGGTCAAATAAAAATTAATTACAATGATTCAAGAATAAAAAATAATCTTGGATATTCATTTCTTTTAGTATTATATGAAGTGGAAAATGGTAAAAGAACTACAAAAATATTTAGTTGTTATATTGAAATAGAAATATACAAATAATGTATACTTGAATATATTATCAATCTTAATGATAATGGACTTACTCAACTTTATGAAAGTGATATTTAAAAAAATATCCTAATAACATCATTTATGTTGAAAAATGGTATTTTAAATGAACAAAAATTTATGGTTTTCAAGTCCTTAACTTCCCATTGATCAATCACATTCTTAATATAAATTATATTTATCTCTCTATATAATTATTTAAGCCTTTATTCCTTGTACATATCATCACTGACCACCAATATTCTTCTACTTAGTATCCTTTTTATGTGTCACTCCAAATGAACATTGAAATATCCTTTATTTCTTTTTAAGAGGATTTTTTATTGATCATTTTTATTATATGGTTTATCAGTGATGGTATTTTCAAATTTTAAACCCTTCATTTTCGACAGGAATATTAAATTGGTAGAATCCAAATTATTTAAGGGGGTATAATGTAACTCTCTATAGTTTTTAAAATAAAAAAATCATGTTTGATAATTTTTATGACATAAAAATACATGATTATTAGTAAATATGACTACCAAAAGCAGCATGATATCTTTATTTTTAAATAAATTCAATCTATTTGATATCATGTGATGCACACAATTCTATGTTTAAATTAAACATGATACACTTTCAAAATATAATTGTTTAAAAATTACCATTAAAACCTAGCCATTATGTTTGAGGGTATGATCACATGAGCCTTAGCCTAGTTGGGGAGGTTTCTTTAAGTGTATTCACAAGACTCCAAGTTCGAAACTAGGTGGAGGAATATTTTCTGGAAATTGTTACATCCACTGTAGCAGTTACTGTAGTAGTTACTATAGAAAGTCCTGGAGCAGGTAATGTTCGGTACTGTAGCATCCATGAACTATTCACCTTGGGCCACTAGTTTTGGATTGGAGTCCGTAAGGCCTTCGGGCCACCTAGGGCATTGGGTTCGTAAGGCTTTCAGGCCAACATTAACGCTATTGGTCCACCTCAAGGTCTTCGAGCCACATGCAGTTGACCCAGATTGACTCTACAAAAAAGGAGTATCCCTAGAAGAGGATTCAGAGTAGGAACACACACTAGAGCATAACCAAATGGATTGGGAAATAATGAGAGGGTATAGATATGACATTTGGACTATCCTGGGATTGCACGAGATGCTTAGCCAGGTGACCATGCGAAGGTGGAGAGATACTAATATGATGTAGATGAAGGGAAGGGGCAGTTTCTTGTAGTTATAGTCTGGTTTAATTCCCATAGACCTTTAGGTCATCTAATTTCTCCCAAGCCTACAGTAAATGTAGTCAACTAAGCCTACGAGCCATGTAAGGGTTACCCCTTATCCCTTGAAAGGGGGTTATCAAAAAATCAATAAATACAGGCCTTTGGGATATTTGGGAAAGTTTGAGGGTCTGAATAATACAAACTAAATTATGAAACTTATATTGTTTACAAATTTATAAAATAGATTCAATTTTAACCTATTTATTTTAAAATAAATAACAATCATTTAAAAGAAAAATATATGCCTTCTAAAACATAGTATTTTTTCTAAAAGAAGGTCTTGTCGTGCATTGTGAAATTAATTTCCAATTAATTTTTACCACTTATAGATAATTTATTAAAAAAAATAAGATTAATATCATTAATCGACAAATTGAAATTATCTTTGGCGAATTTATGATAATTTTTTGAAAAGATTAATTTTTGTATGAATAGTGAAAATTTATGAAATTCAATTGAAAACTTCCATTTCATATAAAAAATTCATAAATATAAAATATATCTTAAATTGTTTTAAAAGTAATATTTGCTAATTTTTATATCTTTTAATCCAATTATGTTCATTTGAATCAATTTAATTTTGAATTTTGTTAAAAAAAATTTAAAAATTTGAACATTTTCTCTTTGAAGACTGGATTTTGCATTGAGTCTGTGGGATTAATTTTAAATAAAATTTTAACAATAATGTGAATAGAATTTAGAAAAAAGAATTAAATATTTTTAATAATAATATATATATATTTTCTAATAAGGTAAATTTAATTGTTTTTTCATATTGAATGTTAATAATAGTAAAAATCATTTACCCCAGTTAGGTTGAAAAATGGTTTACCATGATTTTTTAATAAAAATATAAGGGTTTAAATGTCCTTAAAACATTTATAAATCCCATTATATGGCCCCATCTCATCGAGTATCATCGTAGGATTCGTTTTTATGAGTTTTGTAACAATTTTCCATGAAAGTGAAATATATAGTAATTTATGTAATAAAAAAGACAATATGTCACCCACTTTTTTTAAATTTAAAATATGTGTTCCAATAATTAAAAAAAAATGATTTGAATTAATATGCATGTTAGTTTTTAGGATAATGAAATTAATTTCATGAGTTCAATTTTTTTAGTTTTTATTAAATATGTAATTACTTTAAATGCTCAATCAAAGTAGATTTGGTAATTATTTAATTAATATAAAAACAAAGTAAATGATTGTAAAAATATTCATGTTAAAAAATTTGAATAGATCACTGTGACCCATTATTTATTTTGATAAATATAAAAAATTATAGAGGTTTGAACGAAACATATTTTAATTCAATTATTTTTATGATTTTTTAAAAACCATATTAAATGAATAATGTGAAATTGTTATTTATGTTATTTTATAATAAATGATATTTTATTAAATTATTTAAAATATTATAAAATAATATATTCAAACAAGTTATTTTTAAATGTTTTAAAATATCGAATATATCCCATTATTGAACCAAAGTGTCTTTTAGAGCGACTATATTGGCCGCTAAATAGTAAATATTACGTTAGCACTTTTATGGTTAAAAAGATATGTGTTCATGTTACATGTGCTTGTATAAAAATTAATTTTCAACAATAATAGAATTTTTATTTGAAAAAATTCATTTTATATTTATAATAATTGTGTAAAAAGTTTCTTATAAATATCATATTATTTTAATATTAATGGGAAATTTTCTTATGATAAAAATATTATTGACCATAGTGAAAAACCAAAATGGTAAAATTAAGGAGTCTTTGAGGATAAGGAAAAAAAATGTTTAAAACATGATTTTTATGTGTTTTAGATTTTTGTATAGGAAATATCATCCCAACAACCCTTTAATTGTAAATTTTGGGGAATCTTGTACTCATCTTGACTTTCCAACATTGAATAGTTTTGGGTATTTACAAAAAAACCACTCCTCCTCAATTATAAAGGATCACTCAATCCCCTTTCTAATTAACACCACTCAAGACCTTTGGATAGACACAAACCTAAATAAATCCATCCAAAAAATTGATATACATAATTTAGATATCTGTTTCTACCCAAAAGGAATAACCTAGAGATCAAAAAAGATACTGAAGGAGGTTTCTCTTAGAGAAGTTAATTATATTAAAATGAATATTTATTTTTCATTCATCATTTTATATATTAAATTATATCTTAACACTAAAAATAATATAAAATTAAAGTATCTACCATATAATGATATGTTATTATATTGATATAATGATATTTATCCATCTCCACTTCCATGAAATTGATAACGAAATTGTTGATCGTGTGTACAGAGGTCTACAACCTCACGAACTAATATAGTTTGTTTTATATCACCTCTATTCATGGATGCATATGAAACTTTATTTAAAAATTTATATGATTATTATGAAATTATTTTACATCATTATGTTTCATATAAGATACACATGTTTATGTTCTATTCTATTTCAAATTAGATAATGTCACTCTTGTGTATGGTAGACTAACGCCTCCGGAAGTGAAGTGATGTATTTTTCACTTATGTCATATATAGATTTAAATTAAGATACAATATTAATATATCACCAAATACTTACTCTTTCACTCATTAATGTAATAATTAGTTTCTAGTGTGACTGTATGACATGTCATCGTTGTGAAGTGACATGATTCATTTTCCATGACCAACATTGATAAATGGTTTAAGTAATATAGTTATTGTTTAAATATAATATTTATTACATATTAAAATTATGGAGATGAATATATATATATATATATATATATATTCTGTTTAGATAAACTAGAACATTAATCACAAAACAAATTTGAGAAAACATGGCAACTAATACCTGAATAATGAAAATCATAAAATATTATTAAAAATATGTGGTAAAATTTAATAACAGGATCATATATGATTTTAAAAATAAGTGTAATTTATTTGAATAAATTAATAACATATATAAAACAATTTTACTTCATATACATACATATACAAAGGAATCCATGCACGAGGTAAGGGTTTCTTATCTCACTTTTATTTTTACAAAAAATATGTCAAATTATACTCTTATTTACTTTATGTGTTGTATATAATTCCCATTTTATATTTTATATTATGAATTTTTATATATTAATGTTATTTTAATGTTTCATTTTATGTAATTTATTTTATGGCGCTTACAATCCCTAATTCTCCCTAGTGGTAAGCTATTATTTCATAATTTCATCATTATTTGGGAATATTTATGTCTATTTCTACCTTTGGGGAATTATTTTATTTTAAATATTGATGAAAATATATTTTCTTCAAATATATTTAGTATTTAAATTATTCTTGTAATAATTCCATTTACCCACTCTTTGTTATGCAAAATGATATAGAAAATGTTTTTACATAAATCTGACATTATTTATCTCTTCAGTAGGAAATTGACTATGATAAAAACCCATGTTTTATAAAAAAAATTAAAAAATGTCTCAACATTATAAAAATTATTTAATAATGTAATTATTAACCATTTATAGTTTAAAAAATATTAATAAATATTCATTTATTATTCAAAATAATTCTCATTTGGATCTTACCAAAATTATGAACGAATAGTTTTTTAATGTGTATTATATGATGAAAAATCACCATCATGAGCAATATATGTTTTAATGATTATTTTATATTTTTGAAAAAGTTATTTTTATTGAAAATTCTTTTAAATTTTTTACCAATTTTTAAAAGGTTATATTTAAAATAAAAGTTTTTTTTTAAAAAATGTTTCTAAGGGATATTTATTTCTATTACTATTCATAAAAATGTAAACCCACTATTTCAATTTTGATACAATTTGTATATATTGTATTGATAAAATAGTTATTGTTTTTTTTCATATGGTCTATGATCAGTTTGGTTTGGGATAAACAATTTTATTACTATTCACCATTTTACTCATGAATTTTTATGATTGTGATTATTTCTTGTGGTAAGAATTAATATTTCATATCGTTTTTTCAATATGAATACTTATATTGATTACATTTTAATTATTTCATATGAGGAATACATTGGGAATAGTATGTGATGAGAGACGGCCTATATATCCCCTTGATGCATTAGTAGGTATTAGGAGACCAACTATATTGGTTTTATGGTGAGACCTTATCCATTTATTTATATGTATTTAAATAAGGCCTCACTAGTATGTTATAGATTTATGAAATTATACATGAAATCATTACGAACTTTTTATTGATATTCCATGTGATTATGTTTTATTTATAATAGATATGGTTATGCTTTCAAGATCATGAAATTAATTATATGGAACTATTTTTTTCATTATTTATTCCTACCATATTATGATCATTTTATTGATTAAACATCATATTTTTTAGTTATCTACCTTTTTATATTAATTATTATTTATTGATTCATAGATTCAATTATATTATTACCCTTATTGAGCATCTAGTAACACTCATTTACTATGTTTTGTTCTCCCTAATATACAAGTAACTGTTTTTGGCTGATATGTAGGGATACACTATGAAAAATAATAGAGATCTCAAAGAAAACACTTTTTTATTTTATATTTAAAATTTTAATGATGATTTCATGTGTGTATATAGTTTACCAAGACTAATAAACAATATTTCCTTTAGGATGTGATTACCTGTATATTATTCCAATGTTACAATGTAAACATCATCTCCAGGTTACTACTGGAAGAGTCACAGCTGGAGGACTAAATATACCGGTCATGTTATCCTTCGAACAAGTATATATTGTGGTGGTGCCCATATTTACCAAATTTATATGGTGTAAACACTCACTTGTACTACATATTGGGTTATCGAATCTATAGGGACCAATGAAGTGAACTTGAGACACTCAAATTCTATGGATGATTCCCTATGGAGTGGCCAACAAATTATATTTATTTGATTCGAATAACTTATGATTTCATTTAAAACCACAATAACACACAATGACTTGAATTAAAACAATCAATGTTGACAGGTTGATCCAATGTATTTTCATGGGGTGGATTGTAAACATTTCTTTTCTTGGAAAATTTGAAATTTTTTATTCAAGATGTATCCAAACAACGAGATATTTCTAAAAAACCATTCAACAATTTAAAAAAAAAAACTCCAATGATAATCACCAATGATCCTTTAGGATCACTATCATGATTACTCTATGTAATTGGATAATACTAGTACTCATAATGTGTCATAATTAAAGTGGGTGAAGACAAAGCTGAATGTAACTCATTAAATAGAAATCATAAAATAAGCAAAATATTTAAATATTAATTACATGAAATAACATTCAATACATAACCTTGATAATACCATAGATCAACCCATAATATTTTATCACTCTATTGATTCTATTCTACCAATATAAGTAGGATGTAGAATTATGGTGGTGCTATTGAAGAGGAAAACCTTAAAATAAATTAACACTCCACCATTGTTTGATTGAATTCACATGTTTTGGTATGAATAAATTCACACCATGAATAAATGGTATCAGAATGTTAAAATAAAGTAGAAAATAAATTAAGAGTAATATGAAGAGCTTTTAATTTAGAAACAAATGTGATTGAAAAAACTTAACTGGAAAAAATGAAGGTGCCATTACAAAATGAAAACATAAAATTACAATTGAATGAAAAAAATTTATTCCAATTTGCATAAACACCATCTCATTATATTGAAATATTTGGATCCTTATTTCCACCCACTATAAATAAATTCCTTCCCCATTAATTGAGACAGTCAAAAGGAGGGAGAGAAAATCATGGAAAATTTAACATTTCAATGTTGACTAGGAAAATAGTATAGATTCACCCTTCTTACTGATGTGTGAATTTGTAACTGAAGATGAATGAATCCTAATGGTTCATAAAAAGTCAAATATATTAATAGATATTTTCTCTAAAATATGTAAAAGTAAATAATAATATTAAACAATCATTTTGGACGTTGTTCTTGATATAGTGGGTATAACAACCGTGATCATCATTACACACTTAAACATGATTTATTGCATAAAAAAGTACATAAGAAAACTTTGAGGTTCTAGAGGACTAGTGTCTTGCAAAATTAGGAATATTAAATATCAACATAAAACATGAAATGAAATATATTTATTTCAAACTTCATTGACATGACCAACTCATTCCTTCGTACTTAACATTTCATGGGATAACAAAGCACATACATAAGAAAGGGGTGATATATAAATCCTATAAAGGGAGTAAAAAAGGTATAAAAAGAATAATATAATACATGATAGAAAATAGGAATATCAATGGATAATACTAGAAATATAAACATAAAGGCATGATATAGCTTGATTATCATAACATGGAAATGTAGAAACATCATACAACGTGATATTTTCATGGCCCAAGGCTGATCACATATGGATTAACATGAGTGAACCCTCATTTCAAATGAATTATATTGAGTAAAATAAAATTTTACATGAATTATCATGAGTGAACTCTCATTGAACATGCCGTATCTTGATACCAAACATTACCTAATGTATTAGAGTGCTATCAAGGCACACCCTTTATAAACATTTCATAAGTGTGCCACTTGGATCATAGCACAAAGAATCATTCGGGATCATAAGTTATTCCATGATTAAGGAATGTGGAATACATATATGTATGTATCATTAAATAAGTATATGTTCATAATGTTTAATACACTTCATAGTGAAATGGGTATGGTTTTCACTACACGATGATTTTGACTTAGAAAATCATGGTGCAATTTCGGCTGCATAACGTCATCATATGAAAATTCATAAGTTGGGTTGATGAGAGATAAAGTGGTCTATCATAAATTTTACATGATATAGACAGTAATGGGATCTTGTAATAAAATATTAAAAAATAATAAATAGAATTTAGATGCATAATATTGGACAAATACTTGAATGGAAATAAGAAGAGATAAATCCCTTACGAAATTTCGGCTTGGTAACTGGTGTATAAAAAAGAAATTAATGAGAGGTAAAGTGGTATATCATAATTAAAAAATATGGATGGTATTATGGGATAGGTTCAAAGTCATACACAAATATTTTAATTGAAAATAAAAGGGTATTAAAATATAAAGAAACTTGGATAAAAATGAGAAAGGAAGGAATCCCTTACGGAATATCGACATAGTAACGGATTAGGTAATGGTCCAAATGAGGATGGAAAAATTATCCCTCATTCACATAAAATTAAATTTACCATAATAAAATGATTAAATTAGATTTAAAATACATTGTATTGAAACTAAAAAGTCTAATTTCAAACAAGATACTTGAATTGAAATGAAGAGAGGAAGGAGAAGATCCCTTACATGGATGTGTGATCCCAAAGGCTTGAGAGATTCTTCTTGGGAGATTGGGTGTTCCATGAGAGGACTCTTGGGAGTATGGGGAAGAGATTGTTTGGGAAAAAATGGTTCACGTGAAGAGGAATGTGAGATTCTATGGGTTAATATAGGAAATGTCGGGGAATTCGTTATTATTTAGGTTTTGGACCCTACACAATAAAATATTCAAAAATTAAAACCATCCCATGTTTTTTACCATGGTTTCTAACCAAGGGGAGTAGTATAAAATATTTTATAATTATAAGGTATCAACATATTAATATATTAGGTATTCTTATGTAGAGGTGAGTGACACTCTCAAGGAAATCATTTTAAAATGTTAAAATATTGTATAAGTCTTGGAGGGTCTAATAAAACATCATAAAATTAATCAAAATAATCTAAAATATCATTATTTGATATTTAAATAATATGTTGGCAGAATATCCCTTTTATAGTATTTTACTACTTCACTATTTTTCCAATATGAAGTCATAAAACACATTATATATTTATGTGGTATTTAATTTTTACCCAAAAATCCGATTTCCGCAAAAAATTATGACAATTTCACCAATGAATAATTTTGAAATCCGGATTACAAAAATATTATTCAATTTATCTTAATAATTTTATAAATATGTGAATTTTCAATTTTAAAATAAAAACTGACATTTATTGAGAATTCCTGGGTTTTTGACAAAAGCAGTTTTCAAACCCTAATAAATATGACATTTGAATTCAAAAAAAATTAAATACTAATTTTTTTTATTAATAATAGTAATTTTGTAGTAATATTTTATGAAAATATTAATTAATTCAAAAAATTCATCAATTCTTCCAAATAAATTCTTTAAAAATACACTTTTTATTTTATCATACAAAGAATTAACTCTTATCAAACTAATTACCTAATAATTTACTGATATGGAACTGATATAATCTTAATTTATAAGAATTGTTTATAATATTTTTAATAAGAACATTATTTCAATATAATAATGTATATATTTCTCAAAAGTACCATTTTTACTTATGAAATCAATTTAAAAACTCATTAATTTTCTATAGAAAGGATAATTTCATAAAGGAATTGATGGAAGAAGTCTTTTATTTATAAATAGGGATTACACAACATGTAACTAATACCATATTACATAAAACCTTATAAATGTTGTAACGCCCCGACCCCAGTTACCCAAAGTCAGTTCATTATTGCGTAACATTGGCATGGTCTCAAAAGATCAAGTCTCGAAAGACCGATTAGTTTAGTAGTCTTGGAAACACTAGATACATTCATAAGTCTTACATTACATCATAAAGTAAAACAAAACTAAAACCACATCTTGTATTCATATCCCCTTATACTATCCCTACAGGTCATTCATAATATACTTCTTCACATCCTAGAAAAATTAAAACATTAGAAGGGGTGAGCTCAGATGCTCGATAAGGATAACAATATAGCGGATGTTTTCATAAACAAACATTAACATTTAAGGAAATGTATAACTAAAACAAAATACTTGTAAACTTGAACTTCGACATAATATGGAAAAATAAAAATGAAATAATTCCATTTACTTATTCATAGGGATATTTTACTGGTCGAATAATCCCATTGAATATCAATAACCACTTTTATAATGATGGAATGCATAATTCTAGACTATCATAACCACATAGCCAAGGCCTCGTGCCAAAAATACAAATAATATTTTGTCAAGGCCTCGTGTCCAAGACACTAGTTTGTCTCATGAGACCTGCCGATGCATTGAGGAGCTATAGCGGGCTCCACCCGTCACTTATTAAGTCCAATGCATTCCTCATATGAACAGGTTTAAACATATCATAAACCATGACATAATCGTATCACATAAAACATGCATAAAGGAAACATAACATTTCCACATTTCAATCACAAGATATCAATACAACACATTGATATAAAAAACCATTTTCAATACCAAAATAAAAGAAAAGTAAAACTTGGTATTTATTTTTCATTTAAAAAATATTATGGCTTATAGAGGAAGCTGAAACTCAAATAATAGTCACAGCGACGAATAAGTCTTTGTCGCCGCATACGTATGAAAAAACATTCCTTTTGTCATTTAGTAAAAACCCTTCATATTAAAATATTCGTTTTGAATAAAAGTAAATGTTAAAGGGGTTTATACACCATATAAAAGAATGTTGTGTATAAAAAAAATATGCCTCAATGAAAGGAGATTGAGATGAAGTCCTTACAAAGATAATTTTTTAAATAAAATAGATCTATTATGTATATTCACTATACTTACACATAAATAAAGTATAAATACTAGATAGGACATAATAATATCATGACATAATTTGAAAGTAGGAGATTAACCCAAAGAACGAAAATTGGGTTAAGAAGTTCCCTTACCTCTGTCCGACCTCACTGGACCATTCTTTAATCTCCTGAATAATAAACTAGAGTTAATATATTCTTTCTTAAGATCCTTTTTCATGTTCATTATCCCTTTTATATCACTTACTACAATGTTAAGAAAATTATGTAGTCATTGAAGTTAATAACAGCCATTTTGTCGATCTTTGGTACTTGAGTCAACAATAAACTTCTTATAATTACAAGTTGTTTATCGGGTAGAATATCCATTATCTCCAGAATTATATTAATGATTTAGATATCATATATATCATATATATCCAGTATATACATTCATTCATATTATTACATAACATTTTGAGGTTAAAAATGAAATGCACCGTTCATGGAGACGGTAAGCCGTACGTACGAATGAACGCTACTTTCATTTCTATTTCATATTTAATGAAATTAAATCATAATGATATAAAGGTATTTTATAATTAGTGTAGAATATAATGTATAATTCCATTTACTCCATCCTTTATACATCCCACACATGGCATTAACGTTTCAAATCACTTTGAGGGGGCGGTAGTCCGCACTTCCAAAAATGAAATTATCGCGTTTACCCATAATGGAAATCATAAAGGTATGCCATAAATGAAAAATTAAGAATCATAAGGAAAAAAATATATCATATATAAAAATAGTGTCATCATAATGGCCACCATGAGAGGTGTTAAAAGAAGATTGAACAATCATCATTTCGTCAGGCAAAATTTTCCAACCACAGAAACAGAATGTTCATTAACCATTAGACAAAGGTTTGTGTAAGTTTAAATCAAATACTTCTCATAAAAACATCCTAGTATATTGAAGATACATTTTTGGTTACAATAGAATGGAATAAAAATAGTTTAAGGGGTTGTAGAAGCAAAATAAAACAAAATAACATAAGAGATGACATTAACTTAAAATTGGGTAACTCTTTTTGATTGGAGACAAAGGCTTCCTTGGGAAGAATTATGCCCAAAGTGAGGCTTCTAGGAGTAACAGATGGAATTTGAGAGAGTATTTGGGTAGAGGTTGGCTGAGCCAAATGGCTTGAATGTGTGAATTAGGTGGTAGTGGTGGGGGACTTTTATAAGAGGAGAAGAGGGGCACTCTTGGAAAGTCATGAAATGTTACTTTATTATATAATGCGTTTCAGATTTTAAAGGTCCCAAAATTATATATTTAGAGGCTAAGGTGATACGGGTTCTAAATATACTCTTACAATAGGTTTTTGACAAGTGTAAGTCTTAAATTTTACATTTTCTTTTCATTTTATTTAAATCGTTAATTAATGAGGTAATTACTGCATCATCATGGTGTCATAAAAAATTTAATTTATTTAATGTCTAAAAATTAAAAAAACAATTATGTAGGAAATCTGTTTATCTTTCCAATTAATATTTATAGTCGAAACGTTAACTTATATAACCCCTTTTAATAATTGTTTTAGTAAAACAACACATATTTGTGACAATTTTATTTTTACATTAAATAAAAAGTTATTAATGTCATTTTCTTACCCAAGCTGCACCATGGGGTCCCCAGTTGACCCATGGATGTTATTGGTCGTTCATGACTCATCCTATAAGGGTAGGACAAATGTAAGGGTATTTTCATATTTTTATAATGTTATTTTTACCTTAAATTTCACTAATTACCTTTAATCGCGATTAATTAAACTTAAAAGTAACTATTCACCAAAAAATTATTTTAATCCCATTGAACCTCATTTTACATCCTAATGACAAAAATGTATGTCGGATTTTTGAAAATAAAATCAATGAAGTGGTAATGTTTCATTTAAATGAAAAATCAGTTTTTTAACTACCACTTAGTGGTTTCACTATTCATAAAAAATTGATGTTTTTCAGAACAATGCCAAAATTTCACCCTAAGATATAATTGATATTCTGAATTCAAAAATGATTTCTATTTTAAAAAATTCCAAACATATAAGTTGCATTAATTTATTTTATAATGAATTTCCGCTGTCACAACAAATAGCGTGTTTTTAAGAAACAGTATATATCAAAAGATTGACAATTGTTTATGTCGAATTTCAAAGTGAAATAAATTCTAATTACCACCATTGCATAAAATGGTAAAAATATATTCTAATTATACTTTAAAACCACTGAATAGTATAATTTATCAATATAAATTTTTTTTATAAGAAAAGATGTTTTTAAGTATTTTTCACTATTCATAAAAAATTTGAAGTTCTCAGAAAAATACCAAAAATTAAACATAGGATAATTTCGATATTCCGAATCCAAAAATGAAGTCCATTTTGAAATATAATATATATATAACTCCAAAAAGTGGTTATTACTATTCATAATGGCTATTTTGATTAGTCACGGTGTGTTAGAATCTCGAACGTGAATACAATGCAAGCTATTGCATTATTGAAAGAGAAGCGTATCGTGGAAGCTCGGGGTGTTACATTCTCCCATCCTTCAATAAATTTCATCCTCACAATTTGAAATTTTTCTTCTAAAATAAAAGGTTGAAAATAGAAAATACCTTTGTGGAAACCCCACATCGAAAATAAGGCTAATAAAAATATAACTTTAAAAAGAAGAAAGAGAAGTAAAAAGGTCACCTGAGATAGCCCATACTAGGATTCTATGAAAATATGGATATGGAAGAAAAACAAACAATCAAGGTCTGATGGAGAGTTTTAGAAAACAAGATTAGGAGAAAGTTAACCACACAAAAATCACAAACTTGTGATTGGTTAAATGGTCATTGATTCCCTAGTTGGAAAAGTTAGCCGACAACATTTTTGTTTTAAGTTACCTTTCATAAAGTTGAGGAATTTATTTAAGAGATTTACTAAGAACATAAGGAAATATAATTACTTTTCATGTAGACTTTCATTCATTAATAAATTTTTACCACAAACCCATCTTTCACTCCAAAAGATAATAGAACTCAAAAATATTATATTTATCCTAATCTTATAAGGTTCCAAATATTAACACATACCATTTAGATTAGGGAAACTTTTTTGTAATAACCAGGGTCTTCTTATAGGCTAGTGGTAGGTAATAAAGGCATGTCGCCCTATGGTTGTGGGTTCGATTCCTACAGCTTTGTCCGACGCGACAGGTTATCCCCCAACATGCAGGTTGTCCTTTTCCTAAAACAATAGTATTATAATATTACAAAAATAATCTTCATAAATGTTTTAACCTTAAACAATACTATACAATGTTCAACTTAATCCATTCCAACCATTATAGTTATCCAAAATACCTCCGTCCAGACTTTCTCTAAAAGGTCTCTAAATTCAAAATCAATTGTATCATCAGATTCCTTAAACAAAGTAATGTTTCTCTTATTGTCACATATAAAAATATGATTACCTTCATCATATTAAAACCTTAATGAAAACAACAAGCACTGCAGCACAATCCTTATATATATCACATTATTCTTATAACCAGAATATAATCCTTGAGTCCAGAAGCACCAATACATTAATTATTCCACTTCAACTGTAGTAACAACATAATATTGTCATTGATCCCTTGAACTTTTCTGAGGTACGTTTCCCTGACAATTAGGACATTAATTTTCATAATGCCCCATTTCCCTACAATTTTAGCATTCATCATTGATAGCCTCTTTCATTCCCTTGAAATCACGAGCCTGGTGACCCTTTTCTACACATTTATAACAAACTCCAATTATTTTTAGGAAAGTACTGGGGTGATTCTTCCCACAATTATTGCATGATGGAAAATCCTTCTTCCCCGTTTTCCCTTTATCTGTCTCTTGCTCCACCATTCTCTTCTTCTCTTGCTTTGCTTTATTGTCATAAGATTTAGAGAATTCCTTTTCTGTCTTGATAGAAAACGAGACAATATCTTCATACGATGAGAAATATTGTGAGACTAAGGCACGACAGAGAAACGGTTTTAACCCATCAAAGAGACGATCAATCTTAATTCTTGGGTTATGTATATAATCTGCTGCATTCCTTTCTAACATTGTAAAGTTAGCCTCATACTTTGCGACATTATTATCCTCCTTTTGTCTCAAACTCAAAAATTTCTTTTCCATATCTACTTGATGGTCAGTTGGAAAGTATTTTTCTAAGAACATTTACATAAACTCCCTCCATTCCATGTTCATTATTTCATCATCTTCTTTTGTGTTTTGAATCAATGACCACAATTGATCAGCATCTCCAGTGAGGCGGTAAACTGCCATGATAACCTTTTCCCTTTCACTACTCCCCAAGGCATGAAATATTTTCTCTAAGGAGTTTATCCATTGCTTAGCTACTAATGGATTTGTACCCCCATTAAATGTTGGTGTTTGTTGCCTCATGAAGCGATCTAACATTGATCCTCCACGTTGTGGATCAGGGTGCTCCATACGAGTAAGGTTATTATTCATAACCTGAGTGAGTTGTCCCAGTGTGGTAATACGTTGATCAGCACCAGTTGTATATCCAGCTTCACAATAATTATCTTTAGTAGGAGGGGAATACCTAAACGGAGTGCGTGCATTGATACGATTACCATTCCTCCCACTAGGCGCCATTTCTAAACAATGGCATAAACTAGATTAGTTTATGAATCGAAATACATAATTCCATATTTGTAAAACTCTTAACATAGATTGAACTATTTATGGATATAATCCATAATCATAAAAAGAAATGTTTTCTTTGAGGAATTATATACTCATAAACCCTTCATAATTGTTTGTAAATAAAATTAGAATTATCCTAAGCATGTCCCCTGGGAGTATCGTAACCAAGAGTGCAGTAAGGCCTGTTTTCATGCACTAGTTCCCATTCGAGTCTAGCTCAAAGCGGTGTTTTCGGGTTTTACCCCTAGGTACATCTGTGCCAGATCCACCTCTACCTGCTCATATCCTGATAGGGATGTATTTCTCGGAAACTCACAAAAATATCTATAATACCAAAATTCTAGAAAGTTATTCTATACTAATACTCAAAGTCTATCTTAGGGCTATGTGATCTAATCAGAGTTTATCTAAATCTAGCTTCCAAGGTTAGTACTAAACTGCCTCTGATACCAACTGTAACGCCCCGACACCAGTTACCTAGAGTCGGTGCATTATTCCATAACATTGGAATGATCACAAAAGATCAAGTCTCGAAAGACCAATTAGTTTAGTAGTCCTGCAACACTAGATACATTCATAAGTCTCCCCTCATACTATCCCTGCAGGTCATTCATAATATACTTCTTCACATCCTAGAAAAATTAAAACATTGGAAGGGGTGAGCTCGGATTCTCAGTAAGAATAACAGTATAGAAGAAGTTTTCATAAACACACATTAACATTTAAGGCAATGTATAAATAATAAAAAATCCTTTTAAACAATAACATCATCATAATATAGAAAAATAAAAATGAAATAATTCCATTTACTTATTCACAAGGATATTCTACTAGTCGAATAATCACATGCAATATCAATAACCACTTTTATAATGATAGAATTCGTAATGCCAGACTATCATAACCACATAGCCAAGGCCTCGTGCCAAGACTAAAAATAAGATTTTTTCAAGGCCTCATTCCAAGACACTAGTTTATCTCATGAGACTGGCCAACGCATCCAGGAGATATAGCGGGCTCCACCCTTCACTTATTAAGTCCAATGCATTCCTCATATGTATAGGTTTAAACATATCATAAAACATAACATAATCGTATCACATAAAACATGCATAAAGAAAACATAACATTTCCACATTTCAGTCACAAGATATCAATACAACACATTGATATAATAAAACCATTTTCAATACCAAAATAAAAGAAAAGTAAAACTTGGTATTTATTTTTCATTTAAAGAAAATTATGGCTTATAGAGGAAGCCGAAACTCAAATAATAGTCATGGCAGCAAGGAATTCGTTGTCTCCACATACGTAAGAAAAAACATTCCCTTTAAAATTTAGTAAAAACACTTCATATAAAAATATTCCTTTTGAATAAATGTAAATGTCAAAGGGGTTTATACACTGTATAAAAGAGAGTTGTGTATAAAATAAAATATACCTCAATGAAAGGAGATTGAGACAATGTCCTTAAAAAGATCATTTTTTAAATAAAATAGATCTATTATGTATATTCACTATATTTACACATAAAGAAAGTATAAATACTAAATAGGACATAATAATATCATGACATAATTTGAATGTAGGAGATTAACCCAAAGAACAAAAATTGGGTTAAGAAGTTCCCTTACCTCTGTCCGACTTCACTCGAACGTTATTTAATCTCCTAAATAATAAACTAGAGTTAACTAATACTTTCTTAAGATCCTTTTTCATGTTAATTATCCCTTTTATATCACTTACTACAATGTTACGAAAATTATGTAGTCATTTAAGTTATTAATGGTCGTTTTGTCGATCTTTGGTACTTGAGTCAACAATAAAATTCTTATAATTACAAGTTGATTATGTGGTAGAATATCCATTATCTCCAGAATTATATTCATGATGTAGATATCATATATATCATATATATCCAGTATATACATTCATTCATAATATTACGTAACATTTAGAGATAAGAAATGAAATGCACCGTTCATGGAGACGGTAAGCCGTACGTACGCATGAACACTACTTTCATTTATATTTCATATTTAATGGAATTAAATCATAATTATATAAAGGTATAGTATAATTACATTATAATATAATGTATAATACCATTTAATCCATCCTTTACACATCCCACATATGGCATTAACGATTCAAATCACTTTGAGGGGGCGGTAGTCCGCACTTCCTAAAATGAAATTATCGCGTTTACACATAATGGAAATCATAAAGGTATGCCATAAATTAAAATTACAGAATCATAAGGAAACCAATAACACAATATATATATTATATAATAATATTGTCATCATAATGGACACCATGAGAGGTATTAAAAGAAGATTGAACAATCATCGTTTTGTGAGGCAGAAATTTTCCAACCACAGAAACAATATGTTCTTAAACCATTAGACGAAGGTGTGTGTACGTTTAAATCAAATAATTCTCAAAAAAAAATCCTAGTATATTTAAGATACTATTTCTATTACAAAAGAAAGGAATAAAAAGATTTTAATGGGTTTGAGAAGCAAAATAATACAAAATAACATAAGAGAAGACATTACCTTAAAATCGGGTAACTCTTTTTGATTTGAGACAAAGGATTCCTTGGGAAGAATTATTCCCAAAGTGAGGCATATAGAAGTAATATAGGGAATTTTAGATAGTATTGGGGTAGATTTTGGCCGATCCAAATGGCTTGATGGTGTTAATAAGGTGGTAGTGGTGGGGGCCTTTTATAAGAGGAGAAGAGGGGCACTCTTGGAAAGTTATGAAATTTTACTTTATTATATAATGAGTTTCAGATTTTAAAAGTCCCAAAATTATATATTTCAAGTCTATGGTGATTAGGGTTCGAAATATACTCATCCAATAGGTTTTTGACAAGTTTAAGTCTTATAGTTTACATTATCTTTTCATTTTATTTAAATCCTTAATTAATGAGGTAATCCCTGCATCATCATGGTGTCATAAAAAAATTAAATTATTTAATGTCTAAAAATTATAAAAAAATATCATTATGTAGGAAATATTTTTATATTTCTAATTAATATTTATAGTCGAAATTTTAACTTATATAACCCCATTTAATAATTGTTTTAGTAAAACAACACATGTTTTTGACAATTTTATTTTTACTTTAAATAAAAAGTTATTAATGTCATTTTCTTACCCATGTGGCTCCATGGGGACCCCAAGTTGACCCATGGGTTTTATTGGTCGTACATGACTCATCCAATAAGGGTAGGACAAGTGTAAGGGTATTTTCATATTTTTATAATATCATTTTTACCTTAAATTTCACTAATTAGCTTTAATCACGATTAATTAAACTTAAAAGATACTATTCACCAAAAAATTATTTTAATCCCATTAAACCAAATTTTAATTCCTAATGAAATCCATATATGTCGGATTTTTGAAAATAAAATCACCAAAGTGGTAATGTTTCATTTTAACAAAAAATCAGTTTTTTAACTACCACTTAGTTGTTTCACTATTCATCAAAAATTGATGTTTTTCAGAACAATGCCAAAATTTCACCCTAAGCTATAATTGATATTCCAAATTCAAAAATGAAATCTATTTTAAAAAATTCCATTCATATATGTTGCATTCATTAATTTTATAATTAATTCTCATTGTTACAACAAATAGCGTGTTTTTAAGAAACAATATATATCAAAAGATTGACAATTGTTTATGTCCAATTTCAAAGTGAAATTAATTCTAATGACCACAATTGGATAAAATGGTAAAAATATACACTAATTATACTTTTAAAACCACTCAATAGTATAATTTATCACTATAAATTATTTTTATTAAAAAAGTTGTTTTTAAGTATTTTTCACTATTCATAAAAAATTGGAAGTTCTCAGAAAAATACCAAAAATTCAACATAGGATAATTTTGATATTCCGAATCCAAAAATGAAGTCCATTTTGAAATATAAAATATATATAATTTCAAAAGGTGGGTATTACTATTCATAATGGCTATTTTTATTGGTCGCGGTGTGTTAGAATCTCGAACTTGCGTACAATGCAAGCTATTGCATTATTGAAAGAGAAGTGTATCGTGGATGCTCAGGGTGTTAAAAATGTACATATTACCTAAGGGTATGGTGTGCAATAGTGGAAGACTCTTGGGGTGGCTTAGATAACATCACCCGAGTGTTAATCTCTGTTATCATGAACTTCTTCTGTAGGTAATTTCGTTCAAGCTTAACATATTGAAGCTTAGCTTGAGATTGGTCATGATTGAAGACCAATGAGAAAACATCCTTTATGAGATCCAAAAAATGAGCTTCGTATGACACCAGACTACTGGATGAGTAAATCCTCTCATTTTTCTATGTTGAAAGTATTCTTCTTAAAAACCAAATATTTATATCAGTAATGTGATCATTGTTCAATGGTAATATTATTAACGGTAATGATACATAATAGTCATTTAAACACAATGATAAAAATATTAAAAAAAATCATGTGTTTTCTATAAAACATTAAAATATATAAAATTTTATTCATAAAAAATTGGGTCATTACTGCGGGATGTCTTTATGTGTGTTCAAATATGGCCCACCATTTAAATGTCAACTTGGGCTCCATTTATCTCCATGAAGACTTTATAATTAGCTCTGACCATAGTTGAATGAAATTATCCCCACAATTCTACCTTTCTACTTTAAAAATATGTGTTTTATTTGGATTTTATTTGGGGCTTCACTTTTTTATGGGCCATAGTCTAATCAAGCTTTGTGAATTATCATTCTGCATTCATGCCAAAAAATATACGTCTTCCCTTGGGATTAATTCATCAATCATAAAATAAGATATGTTCAAATAAAAGTGATACATAATATCCCAAAATATTAAATTAAACAAATTAAACAAAGTTATTTCACAAATAGATGATTTATTGGGACCAAATTTTTGTTTTAAACATGAATAACACTTCTGATAAGAAATTAATTTCAACTTATAAAATTCACAAAAAATTATATTTATAGATTTTTATACAAATTAATATTAAGATATAATCAATAAAGATTAGCCCCATATAGTGGCTAATCACACCCCCAACATGATTTTTCCTAGTCCTAAGAAAAAATTATCTCACAAAGATGTAATTTAATTTAATTTTTCAAAAATATTATATCATACATTTACCACCAAAATACATTATACCAAACAATTATTAAAACTATCAAAATCATTTCACACAATCTCGGTTCACAAGAATATCCCTAGTGTAATCCCAATCCCATTTTCTAATTTATTTCCACAATTCATCCAATTTGAATTAATCATGATGATGTGTTGTGTATCTCAAAATACATATTTCCTATTATCAAGTTCATGGGGAATCAATTGGAAGTGCTATGCGTGAATCACATTATACCAAAGGTTGAGAATCCATTTTTTTAACCACAGTTGGTATGAAATGACTAACTCTATGCAACACTACTATGGAGTCACAATACCCAAGTTTCAGATGCCACACATATTGTTAATTCAATGATCTACAATAGAGATATAAATCCAACCTATGGAAAATAAAACTATGGAGTCATGATCCCCAAGTATCAGATTCTATACATTTGGACAAAACATTTCCTTATGTGTTCATTATTTCAATTTCTTTTTTATCATACCTAAATTAAACTAAATGTGACTCTGAACCCTATACTACGATAAAAGTATCCCAAGAAATCAAATTTACACACATAATTCAACGGATTTAAATTGTAATTTTTTAATTAAAAGGATTAAATTTTAAACATTGGAATATCAAATTGGACAACTACACATTCCAAAAACAATGATCATTGACATAAACAAGGATTAAATCAAATTCATGGATTTTAGAATCATTTGAAATTTAGTTTTCATTTTTCATAGTTTAAATTAATGCATCCTAGGATAATGAATTGAATTTAATTCTTTTCATAAAAGGTTATTTTTTATTTCATTTTTCAAAAAATCTCATATTTTCACTCACCCATTATATAATGAAACTTCTCTTGGTTTTGAAAGAGATTAAAATAAAGAGATTTGAATTGGGAATAAATATGGGGTAAAGTGATTTTAAATTAAATCCTGAATTTAAAATCATCAGGTTTGATGTTGATGGAACTTCAATAAGAAATTGATCACTTTGGCTTCATTTCTCATATAAACTACATAGAGATGATTGATTTCTTAGATTGAGAAATAGATGGAAACGTTTTTATTTTGAAATAATAAAATGTATCAATACTTAAATATAAAACACAATATATATTATATCACATTATAAACCCAAGGTGGTTCCCGTGAAAAATACACCAAAACAGACACACAAAATGAATAAGCCAGATTGCCTCTCAAAAACTGATTAATTTAATATATTTAGCTCAACATAGACCCCACAACTAATTCAATTCCAACATTAAAATTTTTAGTGAATCTATCATTTTACACTTCCAAAAGATTGATATTGATTATTGTTTTGAAATTTTTTTCATGTGAAATCCGATTTTCTTCAATGAGTGGGAAAATATAAGAAATATTTGAAATGGTTGATCGAGTTTCATCTGGAGTATTTCCTAATATTTCAAGGGTCATTCCTCCATTATGTTATACTTAGTGAAAATGGATGATAATTTAATGGTCTTTTTATCATAAATGGAGGGATTCTTGAGTGTGGAAGGAATGATCAAAACTTTGAGTTCCGTTTTAGTGAATTTTCTCTATAAATAATGGAAATTTGAATCAATACCAGTTTCTTCTCCAACAATATTTGAAATACTTTCTTCCTATTGAAAATATGATTCATCCCCAAAATATTGTATTTTCATCTATGAGAGGGCATGGACTCAACGTTTTTTATTTCTCCCAATGGTTTAGTGATTAGTGGTCCTAAATAATTAACCATGGAGCCATACTCAGAATATTCAATTCCTGATGACATATTTACCTCTATGGAATGTAAAAAAATCAATTTCCCACAAATTAAACAACTAGTTGATCCTCTTCTGTTATCCCAAATTCTAGGTTTTTTTCATCAGTAAATAACTGAGGATATTTTGTGAGACATGATTCTTCAGTCAATATTGAGGAATGGATGATTTGAGTTGTAATGGGGTCCACACATTTTTAATGTTTATTATTTCCCTCCTCCATGATGAAACCTAAGAATTCATTATCTCCATTTGATTACACAATTTTTCAGTAAATATTTAGGAATATAATGGTGGGGATTTTAAAAATCATGGACTTCCCAAATATTGATCCCTTCAATCGTCCTAGAGAGGGCTCAAAATTGATATTTTAAAAAATCATCATCCCATTAGTTTTACATCTTATCATGTGTAGGGTAATCATATAAGGTTTTTTTAGAGAAATTACATACGTTAGTAGATTCCAAATATTTCTTTTCAATTTGATTCAATCCTGAGTTTATGATGGGGTAGTATTGATGATAAACCGTTGGAGGAGATAGAAATTTGGATTTGATATTTTTAGGACACACAAAAATAGAAAGAGGAAAAGATATAAGAAATAGTGGTGATAAAATATAATTGGGGATGAAAATAAGATGATTGACTATGAAACATAATTAGGTCCCCATCAGTGGTGCCAAAATTTGGGTGTGACCATATTCACCCAAATTATATAGATTAAGCAGTCCCTGGTAGGGAAACACGGGATATCAAATCCACATGGACCAAACAAGTGAACCTAGGACAATAAGATTAGATGGAGTATTGGCTATGGAGTGGCCAACTATTTTTATTGATTTTATTTTAATAGCTACTGATTTAATTTATTGACATAAAAAACACAATTACATTAATTAATACAATTAATGTTTATTGGTTGATCCTAGTTTTTTTTGTGGGGTGGATTTGATAAATTTATTTTCTTAGAAACTTTCATATCTTTTAATCAAGATGTATCAAATCAATGAGATAATTCTCAAAAATAATTCACCAATTTAATCCCCACAAAATTCCATGTTTAATAACCAAATAACTTATAAGATCACATTGATGACCAGTCAAAGGAATTGTATTGTACTAGCACACAAAATGTGTCATCTTTAAAGTGGGTGAAGACAAATAAGAATGTACCTCATCAAATGGAAATCTTAAAATAATGTAAATATTTAAATAATAATTACATGAAATAATATTCAATCCATTAACTTTATACTCTTTTGGATCATACCATAAGATATTTTCCCACCATTGATGTTATTCAACCAGTAGAACTGGGATGTTGACATATGGGGATGGAATTGATGAAGAAGAAAAATATTGAAATAAATGAACACTCCACCGTTGTGTGATTGAATTCCCAAGTGATGGTGTGAATAAATTCACAGCATCATTCAATGGTAAAATGTAAAAAAAATCAGAAGATAAATTAATAATAAGAAGAATCAATTTTAATCAAGAAACTAAAGTGTTTGGAAAAACTTACATTAAAAAAAGGTGTCATTAGAAATGAAAAAAGAAAATTACAATTGAAAGAAAAACACTGATTCCAATTAGCTTCACTACAAGATACTTATATAGATATATTTGGAGCCATATTTTTTCCCCCATCAATAAATTCCTTCCCTATTAATTCAAAGAGTTAAAAGGATTGTAAAAAAATCAAGGAGAATTTTACGTATCAATGATGGACAGGAAAATAATCCATACTAATCCCCTTGTTGACATGTGAATTTCTAACTAAATATGAATCCATCCGAAAAGGTCATAGGGAAAAATTATCTTCAACTAGTGTCCTCTTAATTTATTAAACATATAATTTAAATTGGAAATGTTTTTTGGATTTTATGCTCGATATAGTGGGATGAATTTATTGGTGTTCAAATCTGGACCACCATTTAAATGTCAACATGGGTTCCATTTATCTCCATGAAAAAAAATTAAAATTAGCTCCATCCACCACTATCAATAATGAATCCCACATTTTTATCTTTCTAGGAAAAAAAATTGAACATCATTGGGCTTGTAGTGTGGTCCCCACTTTTATTTGATGGTCCTTAGGCCCATTATAATTTTTCTAGAAAATAACTACATTCATGACAAAACAATCTTCATCTTCCATTGGTATTTATTCGACAATAATAAAATAATAAATTTTCCTATAAATTTGTTCAATCATATCTCAAAATACTAAATTAAAAAAATTAATGAAAACAATTAAAAAAACAGAAGATTTGTTGGGCCCAAATTTTCACTATAAACATGAATTTCACTTGTCACGAGAAATGAAGATCAATTTATAAATTTCACTTAAATTGATGATAATAGACATTGAAACAAATATATATTAAGGTATAATCAACTAGTATTAGACCCTTTGGGTGAATAATCCTATTTATAGACCACTATGAGAACAATTAGATCATCTCTACCAATTCCCATATTTTTATATAGTCATTTTTAGTTATGGAGGTCTATGGGTGTCTGTGATTCTGAAGATGGGAATATTTTATTTGATTATGGACAAGGATTGGATGATCATATTTTGATATCACATTTTCCACTGTTGTAGGTGTGTGATGTTAACTTCACCAAATTAATAGATTTTCTTGATGATTAGAGAATGTGAACTGAGTGTAGGTAGATATGAGAAGAATTTGTGTTAGGACAGAATTATTATAGAAAAATGGTGGGGTTTTTTATTTCGATAGGATTAGTGAAACTCCACTAAATTTTTTCTCTAGCCATGGATTTCTATTAAGATTTATTTCTAGATGAATTAATTTTACTTGCACAGTATATAAAAGTTTACATTATGACAGATGTCGTATTAGGTTCGCAACCCATTTCGATATCCCATATCCAATAGTGTCATATATACTAAAGGTTCTCAAGTATTCGGTTGATGAATTAGAGTGGAAAGTCTCTATTAGGATGAGTACTTCACCGTGAGGTTAACCTATGATGTTCTCCTAGAATTCAGGTGATAGTATTTGACTTTATGTTGATAATAAGATGTCTAACTAGATGATGGTAAATAAGTGTTATCATTTTCCTAAGTTAAATGATACATTTGATCAATTACAGGAAGCCTAATGCTTATCCAATATTTATTTTCAATTAGGCCATAACAAGTTGCATGATAGGAATGTGTACATTCTAAAAAAGGTGTTTCAGAGAAGGTATGATATATATGAGCACTTGGTGATATTTTTTAGTCTAATGAATGCACCTGAAGTGTTCATGAGCTAACCAACACATGATCATGAGCTATCATCCATGGTTTATGATCTGATGTTTCGGAGACACTATCACTACAATGAGAGATTTTTTATTTATATGGATCAAAAGATCCTGTACTGCATCTTCATATAGAGTTACCTAAACCAGAGATAGATGAATTGGGTTTAGTATATACATATATTTTTCATTTAGATGATTTATACACCTATGATAGGTAACACATTTGTAGAAATTATTTTCTATAAGTCATCGTTTGAACAGGAGCATGATGGGTGTCCTTTAGTGGGGAAATGGTGCTTGAGGATCATGTTGAAAGAATATGGGATGGATGATTCATGGTTTAAGATATATATGATTTATGAGCCTTAATTTATCACATCCTAAATTTTTGGTTAGGTGAGAACTATCCAAGAGTCAGAACCAAAGAGTGTTGACAAGGGAATTGCTAGTAAGGGTGACCAGATACCGAGGTGGGCTTTGGGCAATGATGATATAGTAATGGTGCATGGGAGAGTAGTAGTTTACACTTCTATCATAGAATTTCTAATTCAATATTAACATAAATATATATTGAATGTATCTTTTAGTTTTGACATGATTTATCACAAAAACAAATGCCAGTTTTGGTTGCTACAAATGAAGATGGACATTTCATGTTTCATTTCCCAATTTCATACCTCTTAGAGGGTGAAGGAGGAGAATAAAAAACCTGATGGGTTTCATTATGCAACTCATGTACCTAAATTAAAGTTGGTGTAAATCATGTTGGAATTTGTGGTAGCCCTGATTAGGACCCATAGTAGTATCAGAATAGTATGGACAAATTTAAATCAAAAAATTATGATAATTTATTTATTATCAGTAAGAGAGACTCACTCAATAGAGGACCTAGGAAAGATCAATGCCTAATATATTTTAAGCATACACTTAATTCCCATCAGAATTATCTTTGAAATATACATGTTTTTTATGTCTTGGTTTTGGATGCTCTTGTAGAAGGACCTAGGGACTCACCTATGGTTGAATAAATGTTCAATCCATAGAGAGAAAAGACAAACCGAGAAAATGATACACATACTAGAGGGTATTATATAAGCTTAAACTATTTACTTTAGTATATATTGGTAAGATCACATATCTAAGGTTGAGTTCACATACAATAATTGTTAATTGGGTTCAATTCATAAGGCATATTACTTGGTTCTTTATACGAACATTTTTTATTCAATGATATGTGAGAATGTGGTGGGAGAGGCATTGATAATAGACATATAATGAAGCATGGAATGGTGAAACCATGTTTTGTTGTACCCCTTGAGATCACCAACTGGGGGGGGGAGTGTAATGAAAGCTAAATCTTCCATATATATGTTGAGGAATTCATGATGTGTTATAAGTGTCATAACTATAGTGGTACATAGATTATCCCATGCATGTCATCTAATATGAGGATATTGGGTTGGAAAATGATACATCTATTGAAGAGATTTTGGTGTGGATTATAGAACAGTGTGAGAAAATCATCCAAGGGAAGACAATTCCACTCATCTGGATTTGGGGGAAATAGAGATTGATCTACATGGAGAATGGAGAGCATGAAACTGATGTTCAAACATAGTTTCCAAAGTTGTTTTTATAATAACATTGGAGATTTATTATCAAGGATGATAATGAATTAAAAGGGGTAAAATTATATGGTTTTAATTTTTTTCTTTAATGGAAGGACTTGTTTCCCTTCATTCCTCCTTTTTTTTTAAAAATACTAGTTTTGGTGAAGTATCATGGGACATGGAAAGATTGAGTAATGTTTTATATCTGTTGTTAAACTCTTTTTACAAACTAATAGTGGTTGTGTAATAGTGCGTATGACCACCCCATATGAATGTAGGTTTCATTTTAGTGATCTAACGGTTTCGTAGTCCTATTATGGATTGAATACCTCACTCAAGAGGAAGGTAGTTGTACCATATTTTTACTTTTTGGGAGTGGATTTGTCCAATCCTAATTTTTAGTGGTTTGTTTTGTTGGAGGCTAATTTATAGCACCAAAAACTACATAGAAGAGCTCATTTCATGTCATTTTCAAAAGACTGATCTAATTACTAGTATTTAGGAGTTAAACCATTAGAGAGGTTATCATGATCTTGAATTTATGGAACCAATTTTAGAAAATAAAAGGGTTTTTTATGAGGATTCAATTATGGTATCAATGAGGTATGTAACCCAAAACAATTACCAATATACAATATATATTTGGAGTTTTTTGTGGTTTTTGTTTTATTTAAGGAAAAAAAAAGTAAAACCATAATCAAGACATTGCATCCACACTAGAGTAGGTCATGTTTGAGTAAAATTCTACACTACAGTCCACCTCTATAAAATAAAAGGTTATTTCTCTTATACTTCTTATGATGTAGTAGTTATTCAAGGACTGGGGTTTTTCTTTTGGTGCACCTCTACAACATAGTGGCCTTCCTTATTCAATGGTGTATGGTTTTATTATACCTCTATGACACATTCCAAGAAATGCACTTTAGAAAAAAATAAAAATATCTAGATTCATATGTTTTTCCTACTGATAGCCTTCAAGTTCATTTTATCTCTACCCCCATTGACATATATCTCTTTTACCTACCCTTGAACCCATGATTGTTTGGATTGGAACTAGTTATGAGAGTATTTATTGTGTGATCCTGTTATGTTTTGTGTGAAAACATGGTTTTTGTGATGATGCCTTCAATTAGAATTGTTATTGATGTTGACAACCAATAGGTATCATGTTACTTACCTTATTTGGTTGTCTTTTAGTCCTTCATCCATGATATTATTATTATTTTTGGTATAATTGAATTTTACTCTTTTTTATGGCATGTGGCTTTGTGTGTGGATCATAATTCCAATTTTGATTGATTATTTCACTATTGATAATATAGAAGCTTGTTTCTATGCTTGATTGGGATCACATTGATCATGTTGTTATACTTTCTTCTCATATTGATATGATTTCTATGAATTTTATAAAATGTATATCTGTTGAATTTCATGGAGGTATTGTTATTGGTACTCCCAATAGGTGGTATATTGTTACATGTTAACCCTTATAGGGGGAGTGTGCATGACATGAAATGATGGAAATGAGGGACCTGAGAATAGGGTAGGGATATTAGGTAGCCATGGTGACCATTTTTAGGATTAAATCAAGTCATCCTAGTGATTATTAATACCTTATTCTTTGATGTATACTAGTGAATGTTAGTACACATTTCTTATCTTCAAGAGGACATTGATAAGTATGATGTACATTATTAATAGAAGAATCGGGATATCATGTTCATAAAAAACAGTGAGGACTTCATTCTATGGCTATTTTCATAACTACGAACTTGTTTCTTTAGTCATATGACACAAAGAAGAAGCCATTAGAGTGTGGTGGTTTTTGTGGCTTGGTTAATAGCCTCTCAGTTTATGGAATTAATGTCTATTCCCATTAATCATTTACTATTTTTTTATAATGCAATTATTTTATATGATCAATCCAATTTAAGGATCCATTGGTGGTTTCCTATAGAGTTTTGTACTCACACCCCAATATGAAATTTCATTACACATATATATTTAATGAATATATATATGTAAAATGGAATGATACTTATATTTGATGAATTAGTATATGAGTGGGGAGCTAGTAGTATATCAGGGTGGACTCTAGAGGACCCCACTATTTGATTATTAATTTATTTATCTACTTTATTCATTTGTTTGGTTTGGTTTTATAGTTTTGGTATCCCATTTATTGGTATAAAAAGTATTCCATCCTTATATTTCCTCCAATTTTCCGTGATTAATTATTTATTATTATTAATCATACAAAATTATACTAAGGGTATAGTCTCCCAATGGATGGACTCAGATTATTGATACAAGTTGGCATCCTCTCACGTATGGGGAGGCACACATGAGGTCTTGTGACTCTCCATCACTGGCCCAATGGTTCATGATAGTGTATTAATATATTAAAATTATGATCTTGAACCAATTATATTTAAGAAAATATAACATTGTTTTTTACTTATGAAGGAGAACAAAGATGGAATGTAAAATCAAAATCAAAATGAGGAAGTTCAGGGAGATGCAATGGAAAATTAAACTCTTTTCCCTACCCAACATAGGTAAATAAAATTTGAGAGGATTAGGCATATGGATTTAAAACTAAAAAAAGTTTCATGTAATCCCTTATTTATATGGTTATCCCAACTTTATTGATATTATCAACTGAAACAATCATAACCCTAAATGATATACTCTTTTAATGTATAGCTTGGTGAGGATTCATTAGATTTCATAAGATATTTTTACAGCACAATTCCACAATATCATTTTCCTGGGTTTGTGAGAAATATAACAGCCCTAGATTCATTCCATTTTTCATTGAAATTAAGGCGAGAAGCTAGTTTCAAAACCTTGATGATGAAAGTTTTGACACTTATGACCATCACTTCAACTCCTTTACAGGAATGATTCATTCTAGAAATATAGATCTAAAGGTGAAGAATTATATCATTTGATTCATCCAGGATAAGGGAGATAATATTCGTGAAACATGGGAAATACATAGGGGGATTCTTATGAAATGTACAAACCATCATCTTGCCCCAATCTTTTTATGAAACATTTTTAAATTTTCTCCCTCCATACCATTAGAATATAGTTGAATAATTTTCTTATCATAATTTATCAAAATAAACTCTTAAGGATTTGGAATAAATATATATGAAAATGGATAAAAAATTAATCATTAAATCACTATGAAAGACAATCCATGTGAGTGATTTCATATCTCATCCTGCTGCATTTGATGATAACACTCTTAGATAGATATTCCCAAACAACTGAAAGTTTGTTAATATTAGGTGATATTATACAAACATTGATTTATCCATTCATTAGGATGAGTGTGATCAGTTTTTAGAGAACATGTCTAGATATCCTGGTAACATTGATCCTTTTTCCAACTATTACATTCAATTTTATAGGAATCACACAAACATTTTTTATAAAGAGGGATTATTTTTAATGAATACTGTTACAACTAATTTCCATACACAATCCAGAACTCAGTAAAAAATTTATATCCATGATGAGCCACTAAATTATCAAGGGTAGTTAATGTTTTTAATGTATAATATTGTATGCGAAATTGGTTCCCTAAAAATATATTTATTAACAAGTATGTATTCTTGAGTTACAAATGAGCGAACATGAAAGAGATTTGGGATCTAGGGACAATGTAAAGTTACATAACACAATATATCATAATAATAGAGACAATGTTATGGCTATTTCCATTATATTAGGTTTGAAAACTCATGAACCAGTTAAGGAACAACCATGGGAAGATAAAACTATTTAACAAGATTATTCTAAAAATGAAAATCTAGAAATCTAAAATTTTATAAATATGGATATAGTGGTCCAACCAGGATATATTTTTTAATATTTAAGTGATAAATCTAAATAATAAAGAAAAATTAAAATGTGAATAATCAATAGGGGAAAAAGAAGATATGTTAGCGGATGAGGAGGATAATATTTTTTTTTTGAAAAATCAAGCCCCTCCCATACCATTTCACCAAGGGATCCAAAACAATAGTACACAAGAATAATAGATGTTTATTTAGATGTATAGGATCCATAATGTCAATATTCATTATGGGGTAACATTAATAAAACATCATCATATCAAGACTTTTATAAAATTTTGTTGGCTAACAAAATAGAATAGTTTGAGATTTCAATAACAAATATTAATGAGAAATGTAATTTCATAATCTAAAAGAATATTAATCCCAACTAGATACACCATGATAGTTTCATAATTTCATGTAGAATTGGTTGGTGTGATGATATTAGGTTCTTTTTTGAATTTTGTTCAATAATTAACATTATTCTCTACTCCTTTCTCAAAACTTTTTGTCACAAGGAGATGAAATCAGCTTCTATTTACTTGTATCTAGATGACATATCATTTTCATGTCAGTGTGGGATGGTGGATGGACAATTTATTGATATAATTAGACTATTTTTTTATTTAATTTAATATTCATGAAATTGAGTGTGATAGAAAAGAGTTTTAATAATTATATGAAGATGATTTCTAGCCACATCATGGCCTGTAATAGATGTTAAATATGTAAAAGTGATCATTCATGTCTATTATGATCAAAGGGATTCCTAGGTTTTCAAATATATTGATCTGGTGGGGAGCTATAACACAATTTATTTTTATATGGATGTGTCAATAAAAGTTTTATAATGGGAAATCGTTATATTTTTGATGATTTCATTACTGATACAGTTAATTATCGTTTTTATAAAAATTGTATTAAAGATTATTCCACACTTGATCTTAAAATGTTAAGGAAAATTTAGAGTAGAATTAAGATAATCATTCATCAGGGTCATGAAGTGGTCCATCCAAACCAAAACATTCAGGTTGAAAGGGTTTTTCATTCAAATGATCATATTTTACATCCCTCTCTAATTTCCAATATGAAAATAACTTCTTATTACGACAATCATGAGATGTGAAATCCACTTTCAGATTCACTTACAGCTGAATTTGAGTTTCTAAATATTAAGGGGAATGTTTTTGATCGGTAATGTTCCTTTATAAACCATAAATTAGTCATCCTAGGCTGTTAGGAGTAAATAATGTGATATTTTGGGATTTTTTGTAGATATGGACCATATGTCTACTTATATTAATATAAGATACTTTGATGATGTTTTTTCGACCCATGAGTTTAGATAATTCAACAGTAATATTGAAGAGGTTATCCCTACCTCACCTAATAGATATGAATTTGGATATTTTCTGGTTGTAGGAAATCCTCTAAAACTATTATTCCATTATATATCAGTGATTCATTTAATTATTCAGATGATGAAATTTTTTTCCATGAAATTGAGAATATTTAACGAACTGGAGGACACTATGCAGACATCACATAATGAAATTTTTCTGAGAGTCATTTTATAGTTTATATTGAGATTCTGGCAATCACTGCTACATAATTTTGTGAGATTATGAATGTATCATGTGTGGGGGATATTGATGGTGAGAAAATGAAAAGTATACATCATCATTTTGATGTATGTTTCATTGTTTTTTTTTACATTTCTTGATTCATAAAATGTTAATATTTGTTGTGATTATTTTGGGGGAAGTAATCTTATTCCTAGAGTTTTTAATTTTTTGATGAGAATTATCTTCGATCATTAGTAACATGAATTATTGCATGAACTTGTAAAATTTTCAAAAAAAATATATGAAAATAAGTCAATTACTATTAATTATTACCCATTTAACAACCATGGATACAACACACATGGTGGTAATGTATGTCTTAAGACTATTAATTTAGTGATTCATGGGATGAAAACCATGATTTTACTTTCATTACTTTTTATGGTTGTTTGAATAGATTTATCTTACTTATTTGTGTATTTATCTCACTTTTATGACCAAAATACCACTTTTTACCTGAACTAATATTGATGAATTTTCATGGTTGGATTTTATAATTTTATATTCATTCTTTCTAGAACTTCCTGGGAAGATAATGGGTGTGAATAAATTTTTAAAGAGCTACTTTTCAGAAAAAACACAAACCATTCATTACTCTTATTTTCTTTAAACTAGAAATTATAGAGATTTATTTTTGTATTTTTCATTTTATAGGAGTTTTATTTTGGGATAGGAAAGTAATTTTATGAAATATAAAAAGGGGTAGGGTTCTTTTACTAAAATCCAAATGTTAAATCTCAATTCTATGGTAGTAAAAATTCAAATTCATCATTTTTTTTATTTTACATTTACTACATCTAATACTTTCTACTTTGGGTATAATTAATAATTGAAATATTACCAATTAAGTAATAAATAATGTTGAAATAATCTTGTTAAATATGCGTGTTTATTATAAATTTTCGACTCCATTATGAAGATAATGTGTTTTTGTTCAATCCTATTTTAATTTGTTAATGAAAATAATTATTCTGCATCAAATGTTAATATGAATTTACATTGAAAACATTTATTTTTTTATAATGTTGTTTGTGTTGTAGGTAGTGGGTATAATATTTTGATTTTGTGATTGTTTTTTGTGGGAAATTTTTATGATAAAACTTGTAACCCTTAAATTTTCATTTCACTAGTGCTTTTCATAATATTTTTTTAACTTAAACTATTAATATTGATCCCTTCCACTCTTAAGTTCAGCATTAAGAAAAATTTTAAGATTTATGAATGGGGATTGGTTAAATTTGATTCAAACTATATTTCATTGAGAAACTTTTAAAATCCAAAAATTATTTTTCAAAATTATTTGTACTTAAGAAAAAATATGAATTTTCATAGATATATAATTTATCTCAAATTTCAAAGATTGGATACCAGTTTTATAAGATTAGTCATTATTGCCTCTTGGATTTAAATGATTATTTATGTTTTTATTCATTATTAATAACATGTCACTTGAAAAACATATTGGAAGGTATTATAAAATATTAATTAAATTTGATCTTTTAAATTTGAATGAAATCATATGAAATGTATCAAAATTAATTATGGAATAAAAATCCTAAACCTGTTTGAGCTCTGAATTAGTTATCTCTTTTATTCTTTATTCATTTTTTTATGGATGTGTTATTTATTCCTTTAATAAATTATAATTCCCCCTAAAAATATAGTTTTTCTATTTAATATGGATTCTTAAATTATGTTAGTTTGTTATCAATTAGGTAAAAATAAGATTATATATATATTTCAATGAAAACTCATGCCTGTTAAATTCACCATAAAATTTTCAATTACAATTTTTTTTAATATTAAACAAATTTTCACTCGTGAAATTTAATTTTATATGGAAATCATATTTTACTTCATGAGAGAATATGGGTTGGAAAAATATTTATGAAAATTTATTATTAGTGGCATTACATTTTTTCCACATTGAGATGTATTTTATACTACTCAATGTGACTATTGGATTACATGATGAATATAAATATCTTGAATTATGGGTAATTTGATGTGGGATCAATTTCATATGTTTTTCACATTTATTTTTTTGAATTAACTATGTATTTTATGATTAAATTTATATTTTAATCATTAATCGTATATTGATTGTCAACAGGTAATTTAAATATAATATAAATGAATTTCATGTTTGAATGTGTATTCTTATGTATACATTAATAGTTAATTCATTCATAATATATATGTTTCTTTTATTTTTGTTTGTATATCTTATAATTTGATTTTAAATATTTATTCATTGTGTTTTGTTTTATTCTAGTGGTTTAGTAAATTGTATCTTTGATTTTTTTGTTTCTGTTAATATTTTATTAATGTTACATTAATTAAATTTGAAAATTTTAATTAATGTATTTTTTATCCTTTCATTTTCTTTTTTATTCATTTTAACATTTTAATTTTTTTTACATATTGTGAAATAATAATTATTTATTTTATTTTTTACATTATAAAATTAGTTATGTTATTTATTTTATTCATTCTAGTACAGTGAGATAATTTATGGAAGAGTGTTTTAAGTCTATATGTATGTTAATATGATGAATCTAAGATATTTTCCAATTCCATGTGGAAACCACATAGCCAATTTTCACTACCTATCTTTGTAGAAAATTTCATGTATGTCCCAACATTCATATGGGGGAATTGAGGGATATCTCACATGGTTAAATTACAAAGGTAATTCTCATAACAGAATTTATAATAAAAAACCTCATATATTTATTTGGACATGATACCACGAACACAAATATATATTTTTAAATACTATAAATCTAGAAATTTATGTTCGAAAATTTAATGGAGAGAGCATAAATATGATATCAAGACTTCTTAAAGGTTAAAGAATAATTATACATCATGACTAAATTTTAAATAACCTATATGGGTAGGTCTTAACAATGATTCAAGACTATCACAATAAGAAATACGAAGTTATCCCATACTTAATGAAGAATGGTGCAGGGACATTATTGAAGATCCACTAATTCAATGTAACTCTTGATTGATGAAATGATTCAAAAAACCACTCATTAACCTTAGTCAATACTGAAGAAAACCGAATTGAAGTTGAGTTTGGAATAACACCACTTCATGTTAGGCCATATGATCAATGGTGGACACCATTTATACTCTTCTGGGAAGGTAACACCATTGCTAATGTTTGTTCAAACTAAATCATAATCAAGATTCCTTGACAGCTGATAAATAAGTCCCAAGTGTTTTTAAGCCTAGTCTAGATCACTGGAAAAAGGGAGTGATGATATGGAATCAATATTGAACATATGATCATAATTTATTTTTAAGGAGAATTGGTTAACTATAGTTGTTGACTCCAAGGTGGGGTACTTATTGTATGATCAGAGGAAGTATATTTCTATATTGATCTATCATCCATTGAAAAAGAAGATTTTTATCCATGGGTTTTGATTGTCTCATTTTTGATTTGAAGAAGATGTTGATACCACATTATTCCCTAATCATTCTATTTAGTGTATGTAGTGGAACACTCAGTAGGTGATCAGTAGTATGACTCAGTGAACTTAGTTAGAGGTTCACATTGGTTTTTGATATTCAGTTTGATGATTAAAGAATATCCTAAACATTAGAGGTATATCTAATGAAGATAAATAATCTATTGATGTTTTTCCTAGGTTTGTGAAAATTTCCACCATTTTGATCCACTTCATGCGAGTAGAAAATAAATAGTTTTAATTGATGATATGATAAATCATCATTCAAGATATCCTAAGTGAACTTCTATAGAAATCATATGGGTTTTAGGATTGAGTGATATCATGGTCGCGTAAAGTACTACATAAGTCTTGCATGATGAAAAAACCATTCATTTGAGTATATTGATTTAATGAGTTGCAAATATAATGGCATCAGGAAATGAATATAAAGGGAATGTAAATAAACAAATATAAGAAATTATGTTGAAGTGATAGATGTGGGGAGTTTTTGTGAAATTAATGTACATGGACAGATAGATTGGTAAAATTCACTCCCCTTTCGAAGTCAACAAATTAGGTGGTGAAAATAAATATATGTTTTAGTGAACTCTTTAAAATAGGATAGGAGGAAATTAATAATGTAATGAGATTTATATACTAATTATTTTAGAGTAAAGGTAGAATAGAGGAAGACAAGAGCTACGAAGGACTAGTGGAATATTAGAACATAGTAGAAATCAAATAAGATTGAGAGGTTTTTTCTCTCTATTTTCTTCAATATTTTATTCATCAATCATATTGATTATATTTTTGAAAAAAAGATTTCTTTTTTCTCAGATTTTGTTTGACAAAAAATTTCTATGTGGATTTGAATAGAATGAATTGAATAATTTTGATGATCATGTATAGTTAAATTGTTGGAGGTATTTGTACTTAATTAATTTATTCACTTTCATTTATTTCTTCCCTACCAATGCATAAAAATATGATATTATAGTTGAGTCTTTTTTTGTGGTTGAAAATTAGTTCATGTAACACTTCAAACTAACAGAATAGAGGAAGAATTTTTGAAAGTCCATGGTAGGTCAACACTGTATAGTATACTTATTTATTCTAATTCTTAATGTATATTATTTTTTCCACAATTTAAGAACTAAGAGATGAAGTGTATAAATTTTATATGCCTTTGTATCTTCAACAAAATTATTTAAATTGGGAAAAATATATTTTTTATTATTCAAGTAGTGATTTATTTTCTTATTGAGTAAAATATTGACATGTTAGACTATGGGAGAGTTCATTAGGAAGAGAATTTTTAAAAATACTTTGGAAATTTTTAGAATTATTATAATAATGAGAATTTAGTTTTTAGATGAATTAAAAATTTGCAATTTCTCTTAAAATCATCACTGTATTCACTTGATTCCTGTTACTTTTTATTATCACTCTAACTATTCCATTACATCAATTCTGATCACATAATTTATCATTTCTCAACCATAATTTCACTTCATATTTATTTTCTAGTTTTTCTTTTTTTTTTGTTTTATCCCACAACTAAGCCTTATCTATGGATAAACTCCTTCTCTCCTCAGTACTAATTATTAATAGGTTGATAAATAACTAAATCTGACTGGATTCAATGACACCATCAATAAAAATGTTCTTCCAAATAATGAATTTAATATATAATTATAATATGTGTAACATATATTTTATTTTTAAAATTAGAAACAATATTAATAATTTCACCCATTCTATGGGAAATGAAATCATCATCTTTGCCTACTGGCGTACTACAACCTCCCTTGAATGGTATATTATTTTTTTCACTACCACTTTCATAGATGGTTTTGAATTATATAAATTGATAATATATGATTTATTTTCATAATTAATACCATTAATATTATTATTTATAGATAACCCATAGATTAGATATCATTATTTGGTTGTCTATCATTATCAAAAAATAACAGAAAACAAATTGTTCATCATTTTTGTCATCACAAAACAAGAAAACATCAAATATAATGATACTATAACATTATAGGTCATTATAAAACAACAATTAAATTATATTATATGAATTTGAAATTATAAACTAGGTGTCAATAAATGGATGATGAAATTGACATCATAAAGAATGCATAAAACAATTAAAGTTACTATCTAGCGATGGTAAAAATAAGTGCTAACCGACTAACATATTCATAATAAATGGTATTAAATATTATATATATAATATGATAAAATATATTAATAAGTTTCAAAAATTTATTATTATGATATGTATTTTTCTATAGGAGGTTAAAGAACATTCAAATAAGAGGGAAAAGTTTAGCGGTTTTCGGGACTCGAATATTTTTCTAATGTCATTGTCACTCTTATTATACTATTACCATTCGAGATTGATATATTCTATACTGTTATGTAATTATTTTTTACTTCCACCATTTTTTGTCAAGAAATAATTTTTCACAATGATTTCTTCCTCCTTGATGATTCCATTATTTCTTGAAAATACACTTTGGTTAAGGGTAATTCCCAATTCATTAAATGATTTTTCTTTTGTGTCCTTATTTTTTACTTCATGTCAATGTTATATATTCCCAAGTGTAATATAACACAATATATATATCTCTAATGGTCCTTTAATTCTCATTTATTAATACTAAAACAATTTTTTTCCTTTTAACACTGTAGGTTTTATATAATAGTGTATTAATTCATTTAAAATATTTTTTCTTAATCGGGTCTTATATACATCACCTATACTTTATAGTTTGATATAATGTTTTTATTTATTATCAAGTTCAATTTAGTATAATTTGTTTTGAGGTAATGTTTCCTGAATTTCTCCCTTTAACTTAATTTTTTGGGGATGTTTCTTGAAAATCATGTATTTTTTTGGATGATATTAAGAAACATTTTTAAAGAAATATCATATTTGTGATTTATAATAAATTATCAATGGATTAATATCCAATGGTTTTATGGTAAATAAATTACCCTATACATTCTCTTATTAAACATTATTTTTTGTTTATCATGTTTTGGCATCCAATGATCATGTTTTTTATGTTATATCATTTTGAAATGTTCTTATAACCATTTAATTCTCATGGGTTATTTCTGATAAGATAAATGAATTTATTTTAAGTAGAACTCATATATATGGATAATGATGGGTGGGTTCCAATTTCACCCTTAGATGCATTGTTTATCTATATCACATGTTATGTTTGTTGTGCATCTGAATAATTGTTGTTTATCTATTCTCATAAGATTTTGCATGGTTAGAATTGTAGATAAAAATTCTCACAAATATTATTATGGGTGTAATTTATGTTTATCTATGGTAAAATGATTTTTTACACGTATAAATGTATTATATATATGATCTAAATATTGTTATTGTCTATAAATCTGGTTTAGAAATGGACATATGGTTGTGTGTGGTTATAATTGTGATTAATCATTTATCAAAAATCTTTGTGTAGACATAATTATTGTTAACCAAGGATCAAAATGATATATTTACTTATTCATTTTTATACACATTTATGAATATTCATAATTCTATGTTATTATTTCATGGATCTTGATTATTTACTAATTTGTTCATACTCTTTTGAATCATACATTCCATTAGTCCAGGACTTATTCCATGACTCATTACATCTGCTCTACTATTTTTTTGTGTATGATTTTGTAATATATCTTGATTATACCCATATACTCATACTATTCTCACCTATTATTTTTTATTATCATCTATTATGATTTAACATACTGATCATGTGGGTGCATCCATTCCTTTTGTTTTCATCCCCTAGGTTATGATGATGAGTGTAACTAATGAGATGTCTAAAAGTTATCTATTTTGGTTTGAATATAATGAAATGATATCATGTTTCTTAAATGAATATTTCCTTGTAACCGGTCCTCAATGACAAAAAACATTATGATCGTGGGATTGGGTTATTATTTATGAGACATTATGTTTAGATTATTGAAATTGTTTATATTAATGATGTGTTTTTGGCTCATTATGCACATTATAACTCCAAATTCACTTATTAATAACGTTAAAAAACCTCTTAAAACATAATATAATATCATTCTAATTGGGGATTATCAAAAATAATTTTTAAAAATAATTTTAGAGTGGTAGTGTGGCATAGATCCTCAGATAAACTATTATAACTCATGGATAAACCAACTAAATTAACTAGCATTTGAAGAATGGTTAGGTGTTGGTTGAGAATGGGAATCCTAAGGATACATACCTATATAGATGAGGTTAGGGGATCTGAATTCAATTGAAAAGTGTAAGACCACTTGAATAAGTAAAATTGGATGAAATTTTCCAAATGGTAGGTTTTGAACCAATATAAGGGAAGGGATAAATCAATCATAATGTGTACTAAAATGTGATGAGATTCCATTAATTCAACTATAGTAAATTCCTTCAATCCACAAGGAAAATTGAGTAGTTTATCAATGGTATCAATCGATGGATGTATTCATCCCAATTTGGAATCTAATAAAGGGTTATGGAGACATAAATCATCAATAAAGTGTTGAAAAGAGATATATCGAATCAGAATCCCTTAACTGAGGTACATTTAGGATTATGAAGATAGTGAGAAAAACTGGAAGAGATGTAGGATTGGTGAAAGGGATGAATAATTTATGTAATTTGTAGTTGAACTAGAAACCCTAAACCCTCACCCCAATGAAGTGGTAGGGAAAGATATATCATCCATCTCCACCCATATGGAAGGAAGAACACAAGGAGGTCACTGATGTGGGACATCGCCACACCTACGATATCATCCATCTTATTCACTATCATTAGACTATAATGGATGGTGAAATCATAATCGGTCCCATTTATACTCATTTAAATTTAGTCTTATGATAATATATAGTATGTAATATTATGAAATATTTATATGTATATTACATTATTCAACATAGTTAATAGTATCATATCTTTGATGAAATGATAATATCACAAAACTCAGTGTTATTCATAGTATAATTAATCTTCTGAAACCTAAATTAGAATAAAATATAATCTGTAGTTTTATCATTATATATTAAAACCCTACTATGAAAAATACATAATGTTTCAAGATAAATGAAAATTATATTTATTGATATTTTAATTTATGTTTAGTTTCACAAACTATACTCATATTTATTCTTTGAAAACTCTCTTCAGATAAATTTCTTTTATTTAAATATAATCCACTTTCACATTAACTTGGTAATGGGATAGAGGTTCAGGAAAATATTACCAAAAAATTGATAATACCTAGCTAAGGAAGGTAAACAACAAATCCATGCCTCTGACATCAGTATTGACCATTCCTTAATATGTTTGGTTATTATTACATCAATAAAAGTAGCTTTATAGGTGAAATGATTCCATATAAATGGAATTTTTATAACAATATGTCACAATTTCAAAATTTAGAATATAACATAATTCTTATAAGTATTACCCATATAACTCTAAGATTATTTTTACTGCCTTATTTAAAATTAGAATAAATATAAATATTAACAATAAATATTAACACAAATATTTATATGGAATATTTAAATACATTGTTCATTAAATATAAAAATATTATAGGTACATTTACATTACAAATATTCAATACCATAAACTCTTAGTGAATATAAATTTTTCAAAATATAATCTATAGGATATCATTTTTTGAAGAATTTTATCAATGATGTATTAATATAAGATCAAACGTAGAAGTAAAAAACATGAACCATGGAAAAGGTAAAATAAATCCCCAATTATAAATAAATGATATGTATTATTAAATATAATTTAATATAGTTCTGTATAATACAAACATAATCAAATTATATCATCATCCTTTTTATAAACAATATTGAAGCTGCCCAAGGTGATACACTTGGATGAATAAACCATTTATCCAAAATATATAATATATGTGTCATTAGTTACCCCAAAATAATGAGTTAAATTCAATATGTTTAGTTTGATATTGGATGATATTTTTTATAATGTTTTAGATAGAACACTATTATTAGATCCATTGATGTTGTAGGAATGTAGTCTAAAAATACATTTCCAAACTCATTAATAATGGAATCATCAAACATAATTATTCATTAAATTAGTTTCCTAATTTACGTATGGGATCCATATTATTTCTCTACTAATAATATTTACATATTATAAAAAAATTTCATCAAAGGTTTATAATTATAATACCTAAATGTATTTACTTATATATGTTGAAATTTGATTTTAAATTTAACTACCATTTTGAAAGTAAGTAATATTTCCTATATAATATAAGATTAAACCCATGACATGAATAAAAAAATTCCAACCCATGCCTAAAATGAAAAAAACCATTATGGTATGAACAACTAAATAATAGGTTAGAAATTTCCCAAAAAATAATAAATTCGATTTATTTTTTTATATTGCAATTAATAGATACACCATTTAGATTTTTATTTAATAAATAAACCATTAAAATATGAAGTGTTTAATTCTTGTCTATCATGATTTTGAATGATAAAAATGAATGCATTAATTGAAAATGAAATAATATATATTTCACTATTTAATGAATAAATTTAATTATAGTTAAAACCTAATTAGGTTAGTCTAACAATTATATTAGAAAATATATAAGATTTTCCTTGAGGATTCAGTAATTAGGTATAATTATTTCCATCATGAATTTTTTTCTTAGGATATTTATTATAATAATATCTCATCTACTGACAATAATAGTATTTAATATTGGTTTTATCCTTATTTATTTTTCAATTATTGGATTTGTTTTTATGTTATTCATTCATAAATAATACACCAAATTTATTTTAGATATATCATGATATATTTCATTCCCCAATTAATATATATTTACAATTCATCCCTCAATTTTTATCTCATTTCTTATTGATCATTCCACATGTATCTCTACCATCAAAATTTTATAATTATTTATAATAAATTAACCTGAAAATAATTTTTACCGAACAATATTACTTTTTAGAATATCAATTTATATAATGTTTTTGAAATTATAACCTTTAATAGGATGGATTTTAATCAATATATAATTAATCAACTCAACTATTTATTTTATGTACACGGTCTACACCAGGATTTTCCAATATATTGACGTTAGCTTTATTATTAGTCATTATTTCATCTTCCATCCAATGGTCCGAAGGCCTTAAATTTTTTTATTATTATAATAAAACCAATTTTTAAGGGATGAAGGTGGGAACCCAAATAGACATCATGAAGTTACGACATATCACGACTCGAAGGTCTTAGATAGTAAAACCATACTAAACACAAGGAGTTTCCCTTTCCCGAAATTTGATCATGATATATCCCTCCAATATTGTCTGGTTGTTTAGTTAATAAGTGTCCTATGTCAAAGTAAATTCATGATCTGATTGCTGACAAAATACCCTCTTAAACATACAAGTCCATAATGCTCTTAAAATATGAAGGACTAGCTCTCAAACCTCCTCTTGGGCCTGTTCCATGTGGTCGAGTCCCTGTATATCACCATTCCAACTAAACACACAAAAACCATTAAATTAATTCACAAAAAACATTACCAACACACTAAAAAAACATGACATTAATCCCCCATCACAAAATCCATTTAGTGAAATCACAAATTCAACCTTCACAGCAACCCAATGTTACATCATCACGATTTGCAAATTAAGAAAACCAGTTGTAGCTCCTCTATCCATATTACAAAATCTTCACAAAGCCGATAAAACATAAACATAAAGCCTTCATCATCCACCATTATTAGAATCGAAATACCCCATAAGAAATCAACAGTCTTCACAGATACCACTCTGCTACCATAATCCTGATGAAAACCAACCGAAAAACAAAAACCCAAAACCAATCCACGAACTAGTGCCACATCTAAATTACACATCCAAAATCAGAAAAATAAGAATATGGAATTAAAAAGACCCATGAAAAAACTAAACCAAAATCTCACTTATGCCTTAAAAACATTGTTCTTTTAGAGAATCACTAAACATTCTATTTGTTTAATAAATAAAAAAACCTATAAACCTAACATAAAACACCATAACATAGGTTCTTCTCTAGAGAATTTAATAATTCTTATTATGGAGGATTATTTATATAGTCAATAATATAATCTCATTTTGAAACTAAGTAAAAAAAATTTATATCCTCTTGTGTACATATTAATAAACCCTTCTCCAATACCAAGAATGTTCTCTTAATAATCTCACTAGAAAAGATGGATGATACTCCATTAGTGTTCTAATAAAACAAAATAATATGTTGACCTCCTATATCCAATAGTAAATCTTCTGGTATTATATAATTCCCCCATAACTCTATGAAAATCTCAAATGAAATTATACTAAAAGAATATTACAATACCCATCGACTACATGAATAAAATGATCAAACTTTGTTTAACTAGCTCAGAGTAAAACAAGTCATATCATACATTCCTCTTGGGATAAGAACGTTATATAAAAATAAAAATAAAAAAATAAAATCTAAATCATTCTAATTATATATATTATATTTATTCAAAATCTATTCCCCATTTTACCCAATGTAAACCATCATTCCATAAGAACACACAGCCATCAGGACAAACAATTAACAATATGATGCATGTTCATAACTAAAAAAATAACCTATATACATTATATTTTCCCATAATAATGATATTTGGATGATGAAGGTAATTTCATGGGACCAAAGATCCAATTCATACCCATGTCCTGGTTTTAAGAGCCGTCATGTTTGGATACTATTAAATTACCACTCAATATATCATAATGTGATCATACTAAAAAAACATGTTAAAATCTCCATAATAATACTGTTTCATGACCCAACCCCAGTAACACCCCTCCTGAGGTCTTCAAAATGTATGATAGAGACACCCAAAACCCAACTTCAATATGATAATTTTGGGACTTAAAATGGAGGGTATAAACCACACAAATATCGGAGGAATTTCCCTGAATAATATATGGTCTAGATGTATAATAATTAATAAGTGATGATAGATCTGTTAAAAGATACAATCTTAGAATAATAATACAGGCATATCATTAATGAAGTAAATTTATCATATCGATATATGAAATTAAATGTTTACCAATAAAAAAAATATAATCATGAATACAAAAAATTAATGGAACCCCAAAATATCGAATTATCTTAAAAATGGTATATATTACCTAGTATATAAATATCAATAAACCATTAAAAAAATCCTTAATATCACCATTATGAACATGATTGTAAATATTGGGATGCATATATTACAGTATGGGTGATTATAAAAATACCCAATAGGTTTCCACTCAAGCCTCCAACGACCAATGTGATTAGATCATTTTAAACAATTAATAAGTATATGATATAAACATGTTAAACAACCCAGTATATGGTGATTTCTAATGTCTATATATGTATCATTCTCCCCAATAATCATAATCTCCAAAATAAAAATTGTATTCACAAAATATATAGCTCACACCATTTAAATCCATCAAAACAAATGTAATGAAAATTACACCCAAGCTAATCCCCAATGACATATGTCATGCCATAACCCATGATATTATATTATTTATTATAACTATATCCATGCCCATAACCATCCATTAATAGTCAGAATTGGGGTCTATATGGTGTTGTTTTCTTGGATGGAAATCAAGGACATTCCCCCTTATCAAATGATAGGATACCCCTAATCATCCTTTATTATAGTTTTGATTCACAAAGTGAATGAATTTACACTATTATTCAAATATCATAACATAAAATATGGATTCACACAACCAATAATCTCATGTCACATCACCACACCTAGGATATCACTTCTATGAAAATAAAGGTAACTATCTCATCCAATCTATGATATATTTATATCACAGTAACTTAAATCATTTCTATACACATATAAAATAACAAAATTTCTTAACCACCAAAACCATCACCCCTATAAGTGTTTCATAATTAATAACATCATGAATCAACCTAATTGTAGGAAATAGACACCCATCCACCCCAATTGGTAGACTACCTTATACTTAGAACTAATTTCATCTTATTGAGAAAATAATGGGGAAAATGCCTAAGGAAAATCAATATAATAAATTATTTTCATGGAATCCAAAATATATAGAAGGTAAATTCTATAACACATCATCCAAAAATAACATTTTCAAATAATTAACATATAATTAGAAAACAATTATATGTTATACCAAATCCTCTAAAACTAATAGTCAGGTTATAAAACTATCAACTTAATTTTCACCATCACCATCATCCCGAACCTACAATATTGTCATATAAATAATCCAATAGAAAGAATAATCTAGGTCATAAATATTAACTATTGGTAAAAATTAAATTGGTTAAAAAGTATAAATCAATGAAAATAGTTGAAAGGTCTATAATCTCCTGAACCAACCATCTACAAAGTAGAAACTGATCTATAACAATATCACCATTTGAATTTAAATATTTCATTATGAGATGATTTGTGTGTAAAATGTGAAAAAGTAAAACAATATTTTACAGATACATTAATTCAAAGTGTATAATTATTTTCAAGGATTCACGTAGTGGGGATTACTCTCTAAATCAATTTTATTTTCATTTCACAAAATGACAATGCTTCTCACCAATTAAGATGAAAAAAATATTAATTTATTGTATTCAACATTATTATATAATATTTTTTTTGTGCTCAGTAATTTATATAAATAAACAAATTAAAAAAACAATTAATTGATAGTGGTCATTGGGATTCAAAAGTATATCTATTCTATATGAATGGTTATATCATTGGAATAATTTTAAAAACATAGGATCATAGTATCTATATAATACCCTCAAATAGAAATATGAATGGCCTACCCTAAACTTGTGTAATTGTTAATATATATCCAAACTAATAGAGTTTTTACCCAAACAATTATAATTTTTTTCATTAATTAATACACTATTATAAACATTCAATCTCCTTGGAAAAAACTCTAATTTTCAGTTGATTAGTATCAACTACACCACAATTATTTTTATCCAATTATTCCAAAATAAATAGTGAAAAAACTATCCTTAATAAAAAAACATCATCTTCATCTTTATTTTGATAAATATTGTTCAATGAAAATAATTTTTAACATTAATTGATCATAAAAATTATATAAACTAATTTTACAAAACATATTTTCTTTCATGTTCTTGAAAAGTGTCTTATTCCTTTAAGTCCACATTTTTCAACTATATTATAGTGTTTATCTATGTATCCTATTATAGTTCACACACTTTAGTGTGTTATTACACAATATTCTCTATAAAACACTTCCTAATATGTGATTCACACCAACTAATAGAATAAAAAAAATTTACATAACTAAATTTTAAAATTGAAAATCAAAATTAACAAATCAACCTATATCATCCACTATTAAATTTTCTTCACTTATGAACCCATATATCACTCCAACCCATAAATACATTTCATATATATTATGGTCATGGACATAAAGGTACTAGTTTTAACTATATAATGTAACAAAAATAATGAAAATATAACGCCCCAACCCAAGTTACCCAGAGTCGGTGCATTATTACATAACATTGGCATGATCACAAGAAAGATAAAATATCTAAAGACCGATTGGTTTAGTAGCCTTGGATACACTATATATATTCATAAAGTTTTACATTACATCATAAAAATGTAAACTACAAAAATATAGTCTCCATATTCCACACTCATATCCCCACATATTATCCCTACAGGTCATTCATAAATTAATTCTTCACATCCTAGGAAAAATAAAACATACAAAAGTGGTGATCTCAAATGCCCAGTAAGGATAACAATATAGCAGAAACTTTCATAAATAAGGATAAACATTCAAGGAAGTGTATAACTAAAACAAAATCCTTTTAAACTTGAACTTCAACATAGTATGGCAAAATAAAATGAAATAATGCAATTAACTTATTCACATGGATATTCTACTAATCGAATAATCACATGAAATATAAATAACCACTTTCATAATGATGGAATGCATAATGTCAGACTATCATAACCACATAGCCAAGGCCCCGTGCCAAGACTACAAATAAGAGTTTTCCAAGGCCTTGTGCCAAGACACTAGTTTGTCTCATGAGACCTACCGATTCATTGAGGAACTATAGCGGGCTCCACCCGTCACATATTAAGTCCAATGCATTCCCATATGAAAAGGTTTAAACATAACATAAACATTCGTATTAAAACTAGCGTACGAAATGTGAATACTTTCACCATAAACTATGAACAGTATAAAAATAGCACATCCACAATCAAACATATCAGAAAACCTTCAATACAATATATAAGTTTTGTATCATAAAAAATCAACTTCAAATAAGCATAAAATCCATCAAAGGATGTTGACATAGATGAAATCAAAACTCTTTTTAGAGAAATATCTCTTTCTATTTTGAAATCATTTAAGAGTCTTATATTTATGAAATAAAACATTTTATTTGAAAATATTCTTATAATCTTGTAAGGGAAGCTTCAACGATTTTATAACAGCGGAAAATAACAGCACCCGCCATATAAGTTAAAAAAACATTCTTACCTTAATTATGTCGAAAAGGTTAAAAAGGACCTTGTTTGGAAAACGACGGAAAGATTCCTTTATAAACATCTTATAAAAAGTCAAAAAAGGGTATAATTTACTTTAACCCATATTCTTTAAAATAGTAATAAGGTTTTGAAATACATTTTTAAGAAACATGGATTTGGATGATAAAGAGATCCCAGTAGATTATTACGTATAAACAACCTCGGATAATGAAGAGATTGTGAAAAAACCCTTACCTTGTACTTTTCCTTGGTTGGGGTAGGTTAACCTCCTATAAAATGGTGAAATAATTGTTATTAAATTATACAAGAATCATATACATTAATATGATATCATATATTATCTTTTAACATTGATTTGTTAATAATATCTTAGTCTTATCGTTGTTTCTGGTGTTAACTTACTCATTTTATTTTATATGTTTTGATACGTAAGAAATGTTTATAGTGGATAGGCTGTATCTTAATCATATCCAGAATGATATCAAGTCCTTAGATACTGTTATTAATAATCAAATGAGAATTATACTTGAATGGATACGATGGAGAATGAATCTCATCGCGTTCGTGGAGACGGTAGTCCGTACACACGTACGAGCAACAATATCATTCTTTTGATATTAAAATAATGTATAGATGGTATATAATATATAAAAAATCATTATCATGTTATATATACTATTTACATGAATTACACATCATTATTATACCCATCCAAATAATAATTTATTGAATAACAATTACACCATGACGTGGAGACGATAAGCCGTACGTACGCACGTATGGTGACATGTTATTCAAAGGATGGATAGAATAATGAATATGGTTGCACCATATTTATAATAACATCATAGTATATATATGACACTGGACTTATTATTTGAGAATGGTAATAAAAAAGGAAGAAGAAGTGGAAGAAGAAAGGAACTTGGAAAATGGTGGTGAAATCATTACCTCTTCTTCGGGTTCTTCCTTTTGATTTTGTCAAAAAGGCTCCATATGTTGACTTTACGATCATACTAAGGCCTCTAGGTTGTATTTAGGGAAGTTGGGAGAGTATTTGGGCAGAGTTTGGCCAAACCAAAAGGCTTTTAAGGTGTGAATAAATGAGAAGGAGGAGTGCCTTTTTATAAGAGGGGTGAGGGGCACCTTTGGAAAAGCAAGAAATATTAATTTATAATTAATTCATATTCGGTTTCTAATACCTTCAAAGTTAATTATTTAACGGTTATGGTGGGGATGGGTTGAAAACCACTCAACCAATAGAATTTAGATAGGTTTGGGTTACTATATTAACCTTATCATTTAGTTTTATCTCTTAGTTAATTAGTTTCACTTTTACAATGTCTCTTTGTAATTTTATATTATATGGTTAATAAACATACCATATACATCCAAGAGGCTAAAAGTTTTCCATTAATGATACAAATATCATGATATAAGTCTCTTGGCCGAACCGTAGTTTTTTAGGAATTTAATATCAATTAATAATATAATATTTGTTTTAAAAACTCTTTTATGTCAATTTTGACACTATTCAATAGTTCATTTTTTTGAAACTCATAACAGAATGACTACATCGAAAAAAGATAATTAAATCAATCCTAATATGTAATATTATCCTATAAAATTAGTTTAATTCATTAAAAGTCTCAAATTATATTTATTTGGGTATTTATAATATCAATTCTTTTAAATTTTCACTATTATGTTAATTACTGCATCATCATTGTGTCGTAAATAACTTAAATTATGTAATCTCTAAAAATTATAAATAAAATATCATTATGTAGGAAATATTTTGATATTTCTAATGAATATTTATAGTCGAAAATCTAACATATATAAACCTATGTAAAAAGTGTTTTTCTAAAGGATATATGCTTATGTAATTTTTGTACTTATTTTAACTTAATTAAAATAAAGTGCCCCTATCACCTACAAGTGGCTCCATGGGGTCCCAAAATCGACCCAAAGATACCTATGGCCAAACATGTATCAACCAATATGTCTAGGACACGTAGGGTAATTTATTATTATTATAATATTATTTTTAACCCTTATTTACCAGATTTACCCTTAACCATGGTAAATAAAATATTTACCGAAGTAATTATTCAAAATGACTAAAAATAAAAGTTGCATATTTTCACAATTTGAACATCCTGATTCCAAATATGGAATCGATTTTTCCAAATTCAAAACACAGAAGTGGCAGAAATTAATTTAAAATTAATTCTCGTTGTTAAAATAAAAAGCGTGTTTTTAAGAGATAATAACTATCAAAAGATTGACACTTGTTTATGTCCGGTTTAATTGTAAAATTATATCCAATGACCAAAATTATATTAAATGGTAAAAATATATTCTAAATATATACTTTAAACCCACTCAAATTCATAATTTATCACTATTAATTATTTTGGTTAAAAAAAGTTGTTTTTAATTAAAATTTAGTAATTTTCACTATTCATTAAAATATTAAAGTTTTCCAAAAAGTACCAAAATTTCACCTGAGGCTAAATTCAATATTCCGAATCCAAAAATGAAGTCCATTTTAAAAAATAAAATATATATAATTTCAAAAGGTAGGTATTACTATTGATAACAGCTAGTTTGATTGGTTATGGTGTGTTAGAACTCGGTGTTGCGTACAACACACGCTATCACATTATTCAAAGAGAAGCGTATCGTGCAAGCTTGGGGTGTTACATTCTCACCTCCTTCAAATAATTTCATCCTAGAAATTTCTAGAATATTATCACATTAAAAGACTCGGGTGGTTCTTCATCATAAGTTCCTTTGGTTCCCACGTTGCCTCTTCCATCTTATTGTTTCTCCACAAGACTTTTACCAGACGAGTCATCCGGTTTCTCAGTACTTGTTCTCTCGTATCAAGAATCCTGACGGGCTCTTCACAATAAGACAGATTGGGTTTCAGTTCTAATTCTTCATAGGTTAGTACAAGCGTTGGGTCAGGCATGTATTTCCTCAACAGAGATACGTGGAATGCATTGTGAACTTTGGAGAGACTTGGAGACATTGCCAATCAGTAAGCTACAACCCCAATTTGTTCTAGAATTTCGAAAGGTCCGATGTACCTGGGACTCAATTTACCTTTCTTACCAAAACTTATGACTCCCTTCCATGGAGATACCTTCAGTAAAACATGATAACCGACTTGAAATTCCAAATCCTTTCTTCGATTATCGGCATAGCTATTCTGCCTACTTTGAGCTGCTTTGATGTGACTTTGGATTACCTTCACCTTTTCCATCATTTCTCCACCGGTTCTGGGCCTATATGTTTTCTTTCACCAACGTCATCCCAACTGGTTGGTGTACGACATCTCTTTCTGTATAACGCTTCATATGGTGCCATATGAATACTCGAATGGAAGCTATTGTTATAGGAAAATTCTACCAGAGGTAAATATTGATCCCACATACCCTGAAAGTCAAGTGAGCAGGATCTCAACATGTCTTCTAAGGATTTAATAGTTCTTTCTGATTGTCCATCTGTCTGAGGGTGGTATGTAGTGCTCAAATGAAGTTCAGTATCCAGGGATTTCTGAATACTTTTCCAGAATCTTGAAGTAAAACGGGGATCACGATCTGAAACAATCGATAGGGGGTACTCCATGAAGTCTCACAACATCATTAATATATAGTCTTGCTAGATGTTCCAGTGGTAGATCTTATCTTATAGCAATAAAATTTGTTGACTTGGTAAGATAATCAACTATAACCCATATTGCATCGTTCCTTCTAGGAGTCTTTGGTAGCCCCATGACAAAATCCATCGTAATATTGTCCTATTTCCACTCCGGTATGGCAAGAGGTTGCATAACTCCTCCAGGTTGTTGCCTTCCAGCTTTCACTTGTTGACAAACTATACATCTTGACACAAAATCAGGAATCTCCCTCTTCATATTGTCCCACCAAAAATGTTCCATCAAATCTCTATACATTTTGGTGCTCCCAGGGTGTATAGAAAAAATGGAACTATGAGCATCATCCATCAATTCCCTTTTTAGATTAGGTATATCAGGAACACAAAGTCTCTTCCCAAATTTCAAAATTCCATCTTCAGACACAAAGTCTCTCAATCTCCCATCATTCACATCATTAATATTCTTTTGAAATTTTTCATCATCGGTCTGAGAACACATAATCCTTTCTAGTAAAGTTGGTTTGGAAACCATTTTAAAAAGCATTGATGTTTCACCTTCCCTGGTTATTCCCATTTCCATCTTCACTAGATCCATCAAAATTGGATCCCTTTAAATTCTCATCACGTTCAAAACTCCATGGTCTTTTCTTCTCAAATCATCTGCAACCTTGTTTGCTTTCCCCAGGTGGTAGTGTATCGTACAATCATAATCCTTGAGTAATTCAAGCCATCTCCTTTGCCTCATGTTGAGTTCTTTTTGTGAGAAAATATACTTCAAACTCTTGTGATCAGTATAAATCTCACATTTTTCACCATAGAGGTAGTGCCTCCATATCTTTAAATAAAAGATCACACCTGCTAACTCGAGATCAGGAGTAGGATAGTTTTGTTCATGAATTTTCAACAATCGTGATGCATAGGCAATAACCCTATCATTATGCATAAGGACACAACCAAGTCCTTTCTTCGATGCATAACTATAAATAACGATCCCATCATTCCCCGATGGTAGAGTCAATATAGAAGCATTGACCAATCTTCTCTTTAGTTATTCAAAACATTCTTCAAACTCATTTTTCCAAACAAATTTAACCCCTTTACATGTGATCTTCATTAATGAGATAGCCAATCGGGAAAAATTCTGGACGAAACATCGATAATAACCTACTAAACCAATAAAACTACGTACCTCAGTTATATTCGTAGGTTCTGGCCATTCTTGGATTGCCATGGTCTTAGAAGGATCAACAGAGATTCCATCTTTAGAGACAATATGGCCAAGAAAAGAAATCTCCTGAATCCAAAATTCACACTTGCTAAACTTCCCATATAATTCATGTCTTCTCAGAGTCTTCAGGATAATGCGCAAGTGATTTTCATGATCTTCAGAGCTTTTGGAGTATACCAAGATATCATCAATAAATACCACCATAAATTCATCGAGATACTCCTTGAAAACTCTATTCATTAGATCCATGAATATAGAGGGTGCATTAGTCAATCCCAAAGGCATTACAGTAAACTCGTAATGCCCGTACCTAGTTTGAAATGCTGTCTTCGGAATGTCTTCCTTCTTCACACACAACTGATGGTATCAAGTTCAAAGGTAAATCTTTGAAATGTATGGAGCTCTATGCAGTTGGTCAAATAAATCATCAATGCGAGGTAGGGGATACTTGTTCTTTATTGTTATAGCATTTATCTCCCTGTAGTCGATACATAACCTCATGGATCCATCTTTCTTTTTAACAAAAAGAACAGGGGATCCCCATGGAGAAACACTAGGGCGAATAAATCCTTTATTACTCAATTCCCCTGGTTGTTTCTTTAGTTTGACTAATTCTGCATTGTCCATTCTATAAGGGGTCTTTGATATAAGCCTTAATACAAGAATTAAATCAATGGAAAACTAAACTTTTTGTTCTGGAGGATGTCCAGGTAAATCTTCTGGAAATACATCTACATATTCATTCACAATAGGTACATCCTCTATTTAAACATTCCTTTCCTCACCCATAGTTATTTCATTATCTTCCTCACCAATAATTGAATTTAGTTGAGCTACTGGGGGTAGATCAAGATAAGAATTAGGTGGTGATGATTCTGCTCTAAAGATAAGGTGTTCCTTATCATCATCAACAAGAATCGTAACCTCTTTCTTCTTACAATAAATCTTCGCATCATAGTCCGAAATCCAGTCCATACCGAGGATTATATCAAACTCAATCATAGGTATGATGATGATATCAGTAGACAAAGAACATTTATGTTCTCTAATGGGGACTGATTCACAAAACTTTGTTGCAATGATACTTCCCTTATGAGTTTTAACTGACAACTCCCTTGTTAAATCAAATTGGAAATATCTAATTTTCATAGAAAAATGGGAACATATGAAACAATGTGATGATCCAGAATCAAATAATGCATTTTCTAAACTTGAGGAAACCATTAAATTACCTGCCACCATGTCTTTCAGAGCTTCCACCTCAGTAGTAGTGATAGCATAAGCTTGGCCTTGATCCCTTGGCCTTTTCTGAGGTAAGTTCACCTGACGCATAGGACATTAATTTTCATAATGTCCCATCTCCCTGCAATTGTAGCACTTAACATTGGTAGCTTCCTTCTTCCATTTGCAATCACGATCTTGGTGGCATTTTTCACCACACTTATATCAGACTCATGTTCCCTTCAAGAAAGTACTGGGGTGTTTCTTCCCACATTTACCACAAGATGGATATTCAACATTTCCCTTCATCCCCTTATTTACATTCCCAGATTGATCAGCTGGTCTCTTCTTATCCTGCTTTTCTTTAAAGTCATAAGACATAGAGAATTCCTTTTCAGTCTTGATAGTACAATAGACAATGTCTTCGTATATTGAGAAGGATTGTGGGACTAATTCTCAACAGAGAAATGGTTTTAACCCATCAAAGAAACGATCAATCTTCCTTCTTGGGTTACGTATATAATCTCCAGCATACCTTGATAACCTTGTAAAGTTATCCTCATTCTTTGTGACATTCTCATCCTCCTTCAGTCTCAGAATCGGAAATTGCCTTTCCATATCTACTCGATGGTCGCGAGGAAAGTATTTTTCTAAAAACAGATCTTTGAACTCCCTCCATTCCATATTTGGTACTTCAAAATTTTCCTTCTTATTTTGAATCAATGACCACCATTGATCAACATCTCCAGTGAGGCGGTAAATTGCCATGATAACTTTTTCCCTTTCACTACTCCCCAAAGCCTGAAATATTTTCTCTAGGGAAAATATCCATTGCTCAGCTACTAAGGGATTTGTACTCCCATTGAACGTTGGTGGTTGTTGCCTCATGAATTGATCTAACATTGATCCTCCATGCTGCAGATCAGGGTACTCCTTACGGGTAAGGTTATTATTCATAACCTGAGTGAGTTGTCCGAGTATGGTGATTAGCTGATCGGCACCAGTTGCATCACCAGATCCACTGTAATTATCTTGAGCAGGAGTGAAATCCCTACATGGATTGCGTGCATTGATACGGTTTCCATTTCTTCCACTAGGCACCATTTCTAAACAATGGCATAAACTAGATCAGTTTATGAATCAAAATACATAATCCCATACTTATAAAACACTTAACATAAATTGAACTATTTATGGATATAATCCATAATCATAAGAATGTTTTCTTTGAGAAATTATATACTCATAAACCCTTCATAATGATTTGTAATGAAAATGAGAGTTATCCTAAGCATATCCCCCAAGAGTGTTGTAACCAAAAGTGCAGCAAGGCCCATTTTTTGTGCACCATTTCCCGTTCGAGTCTATCTCAAAGCGGTGTTTTCGGGTTTTACCCATAGGTACATCTTTTCCAGAGCCACCTCTACCTGCTCGTATCCAGACAGGGATGTATTTCTTCGAAAACTCACAAAATCTCTACAATACCAAAATTCTAGGATGTTCTTCTATACTAATCCTCAAATTTTAGCATAGGTCTACGTGCTCTAATCAGAGTTTATCTAAATCTAGCTTCCAAGTATTGTACTAAACTTTCTCTGATACCAATTATAACGCCCCGAACCTAGTTACCCAGAGTCAATGCATTATTACATAACATTGGCATGATCAAAAGAAAGATCAAATCTCGAAAGACCGATTGGTTTATTAGCCATGGAAACACTAGATATATTCATAAAGTTTTACATTACATCATAAAAATGAGAACTACCACAATATATTCTCCATATTCCACACTCATATCCCCACATACTATCCCTGCAGGTCATTCATAAATTACTTCTTCACATCCTGGGAAAAATAAAACAGAGAAAAGGGGTGAGCTCAAATTCTCAGTAAGGATAAAAATATAGCGGAAACTTTCATAAATAAGGATAAACATTTAAGGAAGTGTATAACTAAAACAAAAGCCTTTTAAACTTGAACTTCAACATAGTATGGAAAAAATAAAATGAAATAATTCCATTTACTTATTCACATGGATATTCTGCTAATCAAATAATCACATGCAATATCAATACGCACTTTCATAATGATGGAATGCATAATGCCCGACTATCATAACCACATAGCCAAGGCCTTGTGCCAAGACTACAAATAAGATTTTTCCAAGGCCTTATGCCAAGACACTAGTTTTTCTCATGAGACCTACTGATGAGTCTAGGAGCTATAGCGGGCTCCATCCGTCATATATTAAGTCCAATGCATTCCCATATGAAAAGGTTTAAACATAACATAAACATTCGTATTAAAACTAGCCTATGAAATGTCAATACTTTCACCATAAACTATGAACGGTATAAAAATAGCACATCCACAGTCAAACATATTACAAAACCTTCAATACAATATAGATGTTTTGTATCATAAAAAATCAACTTCAAATAAGCGTAAAATTCATCAAAGGAAGTTGACATAGATGAAATCGAAAATATTTTTAGAGAAATATCTCTTTCTATTTTGAAATCATTTAAGAATCTTATATTTATGAAATAAAACATTTTCTTTGAAAATATTCTTATAAGCTTGTAAGGGAACCTTCGACGATTTTATAACAGCAGAAAATAACCGCACCCGCCGTATAAGTTAAAAAAACATTCTTAGCTTAATTCTGTCGAAAAGGTTAAAAAGGACCTTGTTTGGAAAACGACGGAAAGATTCCTTTATAAAAATCTTATAAAAAGTCAAACAAGGGTATAAATGACTTTAACCCATATTTTGTAAAATAGTAAGAATGTTTTGAAATACATTTTTAAGAAACATGGATGTGGATGATAAAGAGATCCCAGTAGATTATTACGTATAAGCAACCTCGGATAATGAAGAGATTGTGAAACAACCCTTAACTTGTACTTTTCCTTGGTTGGGGTAGGTTAACCACCTGTATAATGGTGAAATAATTGTTATTAAATTATAGATGAATCATATACAATAATATGACATCATATATTATCTTTTAACATTGATTTGTTAATAATATCTTAGTATTATCGTTGTTTCGAGTGCTAACTTACTCGTTTTCTTTTATATGTTTTCCTACGTAAGCCATGATTATAATGGATAGGATGTATCTTAATCATATCCAGAATTATATCAAGTCCATTGATACTATTATTAATCATCAAATGAGAATTATACTTGAATGGATACGATGGAGAATGAATCTCATCGCGTTCTTGGAGACGGTAGTCCGTACGTATGTACGAGCGACAATATCATTATTTTGATATTAAAATAATATATAGATGGTATACCATATATAAATAATCATTATCATGTTATATTTATTATTTACATGAATTAAACATCATTATTATACTCATCCAAATAATAATTTATTGAATAACAATTACACCACGACGCGGAGACGGTAAACCGTACGTATGCATGTATGGTGACATGTTATTCAATGGATGGATAGAATACTGAATATGGTTGTAAAATATTTATAATAACATCAAAGTACATATATGATACTGGAGTTATTATTTTATAATGGTAATAACAAAGGAAGAAGAAGTGGAAGAAGAAATGAACTTCGAAAAGGGTGGTGAAATCATTACCTCTTCTTCGGGTTCTTCCTTTTGATTTGGATCAAAAGGTCTCCTTAGGTTGGCTTTCGGATCAAACTAATGCCTCTAGGACATAGTGAGGGAATTTTGGAGAGTATTTGAGGAGAGTTTGGCCGAATGAAAAGGCTTTTAAGGTGTGAAAAAATGAGAAGGAGGAGTTTATTTTTATAAGAGGGGTGAGGGGCACCTTTGGAAAAGCTAGAAATATTAATTTATAATAAATTCATATTCGGTTTCTAATAGCTCCAATTTTTATTATTTAAATTTTAAGGTGGGTATGGGTCAAAAACCACTCAACCGATAGAATTTAGACAGGTTTTTTTAACTATATTAACCTTATCTTTTAGTTTTAACTCTTAGTTAATTAGTTTCACTTTTACAATGTCTCTTTGTATTTTTATATTATATGGTTAATAAACTTACCATATACATCCAAGAGACCCCAAGTGGTCCATTAATGATACAACTATCATGATATAAGACTCTTGGACAAACCTTAGATTTTTAGGAATTTAATATCAATTAATAATATAATATTAGTTTTAAAAACTCTTTTATGACAATTTTGACACTATTCAATAGCTGATTTTTGTGAAACTCATAATAGAATGATTACTTCGAAAAAGGTTAATTAAATAAATCCTAATATGTAATATTATCCTATAAAATTAGTGTAATTCATTAAAAGTCTCAAATTATATTTATTTGGGTATTTATAATATCAATTATTTTAAATTTTCACTATTATGTTAATTACTGCATCATCATTGTGTCATAAATAAATTAAATTATGTAATCTCTAAAAATTATAAATAAAATATCATTATGTAGGAAATCATTTAGATTTCTACTGAAAATTTATAGTCGAAATTCCAATATAGACAACCCTATGTAAAAAAATTTTTCCTAAAAGATATATGCTTATGTCATTTTGTACTTATTTTAACTTAATTAAAATAATGTGTCCCTATCATCTACAAGTGGCTCCATGGGGTCCCAAAATCGACCCAAAGATGCATATGGTCGAAAATGTATCAACCAATAAGGCTATGACACATTTTAGGGTAATTTAGTATTATTTTAATATTATTGTTTAACCCTTATTTACCGGATTTACCCTTAACTATGGTAAATAAAATATTTACCGAAATAATTATTCAAAATGTCTAAAAATAAAAGTTACCTATTTATAAAATTTGAACATCATAATTAAAAATATGGAATCCATTTTTCCGAATTCAAAACACAGAAGTGGCAGAAATTAATTTAAAATTAATTCCTGTTGTTAAAACAAAAAGCGTGTTTTTAAGAGATAATAACTATCAAAAGATTGACACTTGTTTATGTCTGGTTTAATTGTAAAATTATGTCCAATGACCAACATTATATTAAATGGTAAAAATATATTCTAAATATACTTTGAAAACACTCAAATTCATAATTTATCACTATAAATTATTTTGATTAAAAAAAGTTGTTTTTAATTAATATTTAGTAATTTTCACTATTCATCAAAATATTAAAGTTATCCGAAACGTACCAAAATTTCACATTAGGCTAAATTCGATATTCCAAATCCAAAAATTAAGTCCATTTTAAAAATAATATATATATAATTTCAAAAGGTAGGTATTACTATTCATAACGGCTAGTTTGATTGGTTATGGTGTGTTAGAACTCGGTGTTGCGTACAACACACGCTATCACATTATTCAAAGAAAAGAGTATTGTGGAAGCTTGGGGTGTTACAGAAACAATGCTAAATACACTATCAATTGTTTTTGTGGAATCCAAACAAAATTCTATTTGATGAAATGTTTCACACCCAGTTTTTCATTTTCATATTCTATTATGGTTCTTTTGGGATTACGATTTATCTCTCAATTTCTAGGTCTGAGAGGGGTTAAATATTGAAGTGTTTGTTTGTTTAGATTTAACCTCATGGTTTTTACTTTGTTTATTTGGGAGTACTTGGAGAAATTTTTGATAATAGGTGCAAGAGTAGCATGTACACAGTTTGCGCACTATTAGAAGAAACCATGTAAGATGCTCCAAGAAACTGTTTGGGGACTATGGTTCTTTTCATTTATGAAATGTGGCCTATGTGTGGTTAGAAAACCATGTAGTAAGCATGTGGGGAACCACTATATAATGGCAGAACCATCCCGCACAGTTGGAACAGGGATTACAAACTATGCAACCATACTGTGTGAGTTTCATAGAACATAAAAATGTAAAATTAACCCCATTTCCCCTTGGTATTTTTAACCTAATTCTCTACCTTTCCCCTCCCACTGATTCGTGCAACCCTAAGGTACCTATCCCTTTATTCTCCAAGGCTCATCCCTTCCCTTATGGTGTAGATCTATATATTCTTTATGGTTTCAGGCTATACTTATCAATGTATATCCCCTCATTTCTTCTCTCTATTCCTATTTATTTCAATTTCTCTTGAGGTTTTCTTCTCCTATTATCATTTTAACCTAGGTTTTATGTTTCCACTTGATTAATATTTGGTATTTTACTTGTTTTGGTCTCATATTAGTATATATTGGTTCTTATAACCTTTTTGGTGCAGTTTAAGGTGTGTGTGTGGTTGAAGCACCATGAGATTGAGGCATGTTTCCCCTGCACTTTCCTTTCTAATTTAATAATCATAGATTTCATGATTTTATAACTTTCCTTGAATAATAAATATTGATATGTTATCCTTGTAATAATTGCTGGATGTGAAAAATGATCTTTTCATTCATGTTTTGTGATAAATCTTATTGTTTATCCTATTATGTACACACCAAGTGCTTCAGAAAATGCCCCATTGGATTTGATGATTGATTTTTGATATAAAAAATGGATTTCTATACTAAATGAATTTATGTTATTTGAAATGGTGATTTTAATTCCATGAATGGGTTCTTAAGGGGTTTTGGATTTAAATGGATTGAGTATTTGGATTTGAAACAAGGACTGGAATGTGTTGATTGTTAGTGGCCCATTTGGAATTTTGAAAAGGATGGTTTGGTTTAAAAGTGAAATGTGAGTACATTAATGGAATTTTTTTCGAAAAGGTTATTTAATTGAATTTATTTTCATTTCTAGGAAATGTATTTGGTTCTTTAATAGATTATTGTTGTGTTAAAGTTTCTCGAGGCTCATTTGGTACTTTTCTAAATATGGTGAAAATATTTATTTTCAAAACATTGCTTGGAGGATTCTCGTTCATAGTTTATTTAAATCTATTGGATATCCCCATTGTGGAATCCTTGAAAAAAATTTACTCATTTGTGAATTGTAAGGAAAAGATATTTATCATTGGTGTGATTTGGGGATATGAATATTGAGTAAATTATTATAAATTATATATGTGAACGTGATTTGGATGCATGATTGGCATCGATTGGCTCACGCCCATTATACGTGAGACATGGTAACATGTCATAGAGAGATAATTTTCTGAGAATGATTGCTTCACTTGTAAGATTATGCACTAGATGGTGGCCCATATTATGTGGATATATTAGGTTTATTGTTATGCGATTTTCCCCATGATCTATCCCGAGTTAGGTTATCCATGAGTATTTTTGGAGTTTTTTGATTTCGTCAACTGAGGCATGATTCTAGGGATGGGTATGAAGTGTTAGTATGTTATAGATTATTCATGATCTCCTAGGATATCATGAACTGTCCTAGTGGGTCCCATACTAGCAATCTTAATCCTACCTCCAATAGGCTAGGTGTTGGTGACTAGAACAGAGTAGGAATATCACTGACATTAGAGGAATTTGATGCATACCTATATGAAATCACATGACACAAAGCCCAAAAAATTGTGAAATTTTAAAACTACTTATTAAATAATTCGTTCATACCAAAATATCCCAAAACCAAATTATGATAGAAATTAATATTAAGAAAATGGGTCCAGAATACATGCCCACCAAAACATGTTTGTAACCACAAGTACAACCTATAATATAGAGGTACTGTGACTATGGTCTAAATCCATAGGATCATACCTCAATATATCTTTTATCAAAAATCCCAATCTGATTCTGGTTAGTCTAGGATTTATTCAAAGGTTTGATTGTCTATACAAGACACAAAAAATGCAAGAAAAGATTGTGAAGAGGTGAGAATAAAAATACACAGTAGGACACCCCAAAACCACAAATCAATATAATAATGGAATTATAAATATTCTCTACATAGGTATATGTTTACATCATATAAAACAAGACTATGTAGATATAATCAATCAAGACACACAATATAAAGGTAAGTCAAAACCACCTCTTACCAATTCTAGGAATTCTTCTCAAGGGTTCTATGAAGCGCTCATCATGGAGAATAGACTCTTAAGTCTGATAGCATAGATGGTTCCCTTATAAGAAGATATTCTCATTAAGTCACTCCAGGAGGAATATATAATGATAGATATGAATGCATATACAATACAACATATGAGGATTACAAAGAAGGACCTAGGGTGATACCAACAACTCAATCTAGATTAACCCACAAAGTAGAGGATTTGTTCTCGGGTAGTGTTGGTCACATCGATACCATGAACTCCACCAAGGGTATGTATAATGAATATATGATACTACTCTAGCCCTATGAGGATATTCCAAAAACAATACCCAAGAAGTCCTACTAAAGTATCATAGTCATATGAGTAAGAAATTATTTACACATACCTACAAGGAAACGATAAAGGGATTGAACCCTAATGAAATGTGTCAAATATAAAGAGTAAAAAAAGATTCAAGTCATGTAGAAAGTGTTACATAGTGTGTATTAGGGTCACACATCATGTCCCTTATCCCTAGGAATATCGCATGTAGAACAACCAGTGTTATTCCAAATGGTGTCATGTAAATGATGGGTACATAGTGTGTAGTAAGGGTTACATGTTATGACCTTCCATATAGGGTCGTCCCATATGCTTTGGTCATGTTTCAGTATATAGGGTAATCCAGTTTATCTCTTCCCATGTACTAGTACATGGGGTATTCCATGTAACCAGTTCAGTCCATGCTGTGAGGGGGAGTTCATACCCTATAATCACCTGTGTACTCCACTGCGTGTATGTGTACTTCACGAAGTACACACTGAGTTACATTAGAGAGGTCACACACCATGTGAAATGATTACATGTCGTTTGATCCATAACATTCTCCTCAAACCATTTCCACTACAATAGAACCCAAACACTATGTAATATTGATTACTTTTTTGGTAGTTTGTGAATTTCCAAAATAAATTCAACTTATATAGCAGACCACCTCCACTTCCGGACTTTTTTCCCTTCATTTATTTTTCAAAAAATGGAATATATGATACCTTTGAGTCATTACATCACCCAAAAAACATGTTTCATCTTCCAATACTAGGCCAAAATATACTAAACATGGTTGTTCTTAAATCTATTAAAGAACGTCTATGAACATAGATTTGGGGATCCACCTTCATCTATATCACTTTGTGTATTTAATATTAAATATATCAAACTGTTTCTATAATAGATCTGTGATATTGGGTCATTGTTCCCAGAATCTGGTGCACACCGATCGATTGATTGATATGTGTTGAGTTGATGTCTAAGTGAAAAACACACACGATGAATGTTGAAAGGTGTAGAAAATCAAAAGAATCAAAGAGTGTAATGAAAATTGATCCATGTTTGTGTCAACCTAGATCCATCTATATTAGAATAAAAATATAATAAATAAATTACCACAATATCAATCTCCCATAAAATCCCCCAAATATCATCCCATCCTTCAAGTAAGATCGATCTGTAGGATAATATGTTTTTGGATTAGTCAGTGATCATCATCCAAATCATGAATGGGAAATAAGAATTGAAATAACACATCCTACCTTGATTATGGATCAATAATTGATGAAGGTCAGTTATCTTGTCATCACTATTGGTGAGATCTAATAAGAATGGCCTTCGTCGATCTCTGATCCTAAGTTCTGTCATCGCATGTTGAGAAGATTCCACAGATCTCTATCTCTATGGAATCTATAATGTTATAGGGTTATTTTAATGACTCTAGATCCCTCCCAAAGAGTATATTAAAAATAAACATGTCTCTTTATCGATAAAATAATAATAAAATAATTTTTTTATCAATTTATTTTATTTATTTAAAATACCTGTGATGAATTTCTACAATCGACCCTCCCTAAACAATGTTAGGTTACGTAATGTGTGAAGTTGTTGTTCTAAATGCAATGGTGTCCTCAAAATGTTGATCTGGGAATCTATTTAGTACTTATTAAAATTTTTCACGAAAACTGGGCATATTTTCTATTTAATATTTTTTTAATATTTGTCAAAAAATTATTCTTGGAACACTGGATCTTAGAATATCACACATTCACAGTACCGATTCTTGAATTTAATCGTTAGAATATTTTCAAAAAATAAATAGAACATCTGGGAAATTAAATTATCCCAACCTTGGGTATTTACATCTTTGATAATATAAAACAAAGGATACTCAATAAGATGTGGCCAAATAGCATGAATATGAGACTCACACTCCCAAGTTCTCTACTAGTGATTCTTGTACTTACACAGAACATATACTCAAGGAATGGATCACCCATAAAGGTTCCTATCTTGATGATCCTTAATCTTCACTGGGTACTCATAAAAAGTTGATCCATCCTCGATTTCCATCTCACCCCAGTCCATGAATCATGATGGGTCATGAATGTACCCCCACGCTATGACACATGGATGATTTCATGTACTTAGTCTAACTATAGAGGTTGTGAGAAGTGGTATGCCACCATGCCAACTCTACTTAGTATATAAAAATTGTTGATAAATAATGGAGATAACTTGTCACCCATTCCAACTTCCTGTAATCCACATCGAGGTGAATCCCAATCAAAAAATGCATTCTCATTAGTCAAACTCTAAAGGCCGCTTCACTTTTCCTCATAAGACTTATGGCGTCTCTGTGCAGGCTTCATCCTCTCTTGAATAATATGCACCTTTTCTATTGTATCCCACAAAAACTCTAGGCCCACATATACCGAATCTCCAAGGTTAGTCCATAAAACATGTGACCTGTAGGATCACCCATACAAAGCATTGAATGGTGACATACCAATTGTTTAATGGTTCTTTTTATTGTACGAAAACTACTACATTGGTAGGTGATCCTCCCAAATACATCAGAAGTGTAACATTCATGCTCGCATCATGTTCTCTAGAACCAAAATGGTTCACTCCATCTAGTCATTGTTTTGTGGTTGAAACACCGTGGTCAAGCTTAAACGGGTCCCAAAAGCCTCACTTAATCCCTTCCACAACCATGATTTAAAACAGTCACCATGATCTGAAATGATCATTGATGGATCCTCATTGATTTGAACTATCTCTTGCATATAGTGTTGTTTTAATCATTCTAAGGAACTCTATTCTCGGATAGCTAGTAAGTTGGATGGCATGGTGAGTTGATCAATGATCACCCATAAGAAATTTTATACCCTGCACATACATGGTATACCCATCTTGAATTCCATTCATATCCCATACCAATTCCATTTAGGAACCTAAAGGGGTTGACCTAATTCTGCTGGAACATGGTGAACAACCTTCAATTTTAGACAAGTAAATCATCGAGAAACAAACACTACCACTCTCTTCTTCATCCCTAGCCAGAAAAACTAATGTTAGGGGTCCTGGTACATTTTCTCAACAACTAGATGTACCACCAATGGGGGTGTATTAAACTCCCATATAACCTCCTCCTGTAATGTCACTAGTACTACTATACATCCTTTTGAGACAACGGCAGGCTCCCCACCTTTAAAATATCCATCACAAGCATTCCATGTCAACATCTAAGCATGTAGTGTCTCACAATCAGTTCCCCAAAGATGTTCCTACATAACACATTATAATAGTGTAGGGGTAACATCCATGGAATGGAGGTAGGTTGGTCTATCACTATCACCAATGGATAACTACAATGAGTCCAACTACACTGATGTATCTTTCAACAACTGAAAACTACATCTCCTACTGAGTGCATCTTCCACCACATTCCCCTTCCCAAAAGTATATACAATCTCATTGTCATATTCCTGGACGAACTCTAGGAATTTACTTTATATCTTGTTCAGATATTATGAGATAAGATATTCATGATACACATATGATTATAGTAGATGATAAATCGTTTCCCATCAGGTTGTGTCACCACATCTTCAAAGAAAATACTGCCACTGCTAACTCAAGATTGTTGGTCACATAGTTCTGCTTGTGGGGATTCAAATAGCATGAAACAGAGGAAATAAATACTTGCATCCACATAAGGAGACAATTAAACATGGTTCTTGATGCATGGAAGAACACTACATGCTGGACACCCTCCTCCAGAAATCTCATGATTTGAATGCTCTTAATACTCTACCTCAACTAATGAAAATCCTAATTTCACTTTTCTATCAAGATGAAAGGTGACCCCTTTTGAGTAAAATATATCATAGGTGCTGATATCCAAGTGAAATTACGTATTATAATAGCAAGATTTCCAAAGGAAGTTATGTACCTCTCTCACATTATTAGGTGGATCCCAAGAAAAAACTTCTTCCACCATGGATGGGTCCACTGTCACTCTACCTGCTGAGACAATGTGTCCCAAAAAGTGGACTACCTGAATCCAAAATGGCACTTCGAGAGTTTTCCATAGAGATGTTTCTCTAAAATTAAATCTATAACTATTCTTAAATATCTTTCATTCTTCTCCTTGGATTATGAGTACACAAAGATATCATTGATGAAGACTACCATGAACCTATCTAAGTAAGGATGAAAGATACAGTTCATGAGATACATTAACATTGGTTTTTAATTCATCATGTCAATGAACATCACCATGTACTCATACTGAACATAACAAAATCTGATGTTCATCTCCACTATATCCTCTTCTTGTACTCATAGTTGGTGATTTCCCAATCAGAGATCAATCATCGATAGCCATCACGCCCCTTTAAACTGATCAAATAGATCCTCAATCCTTCGTAGTTGATACATTTTCTTCACGGTCACATGGCTCATGTTATGGTAGTCCAAAAACAAACTCAAGCTCCCATATACCTTCTTGGAAAACAAAACAGGGGCTTCCCCAGTTGAAACACATGGTCTCACAACGCCCTTCCTCTATATGCCCTCCAAATTCTCCCTCAACCCCAATGCCCTGAAGGAGACATTTGATATGTTGGTGTGGATATCGGTGCCATACCAAGGTGTAAATAGATGCTGATGTCTGTCACCCAACTAGTAGGTAATCCTAGAACATCTTCTGGAAAGACTTCCTCACACTCCACCACCACCTCAAGAAAATGGAAGCTCAACACATTTGCTACACCGAGGGTTGGGCTATCCAACTATGGATTAATCATATTCACCCTACTATGATGGAGTCCATCCTATACTCCCTGGTGTTCCTTTAATCTTAAAAAGGGAAACCATGTACCAACAATATAAACACACCACACCATAGGCCTAAAATAGTCAATCTGGGCATGGTATGTACATAACCAATTCATACAAAGAATGACATTGTTTGTACTTGATGTTTCCACCAAGAGGTTCTAATTGAAACTCTCCCCTCCAAGGGTCTGGTAACACCACCTACATATTTGTGTCATCATTGATTCTCCTCTAAAAGGTGTCTTTAAGTATATGGTTTTATTCAATGGTTCAACAAAAATATATAGGTCTCGAACATGATATGTGGTGATAATGGAATGACTAAAACCTTGTCTATTAGAACTTTATCTAAATTAGAAAAGACAAAGATCGTACCTTGAATCATTCCTTGGTCCCCTGGGTCATAAACCATTACTGGATGTACTTTTCCCCTCCAATGTCCTCCTGCACCCTAATCCTTGTGTGGACCACCTGAGGGTGGTGGTGTTATCATGTTGAAACATTGAATATCTTCTAATGCTCTATCATATCCTCTTCCACATATACATCCCTACAGATTTTCTTGATCCTCATACATTATATACCTCAGTGGTCCATCAACAGTCTCCATATCAGCAGTATAGAGGGTTGGACAATATCGAGTGAGATGTCCCCTACCATCACATTAATAACACTACATATCTCTTTGATAATTAGACCTACCCTGTGATACCTAAACTTTACATCCTCTATTTTGGGACCTCCTCTTTAAATGAATATCATTTCCCAGTACCTGAGACTGATGGAGGCTCTTTTATTCTGAGGTCTCTTCTCCTGCTTTTCCACTTCTCACTATAACTTAATGTATCTACTCATCGAAATAGATTTCAATCACCAAATCCTGATCTATAACTCCATCGTATGTCGGAATTCTCATAGGGATAAAGTTGTATTGGAAGTCTATATGTTGACCTCCCTTGATGGTCTGATCTCATAATTACTTATCCCTAACGATAACCATCAAGTATCTATAATGTTTAGTTAACATAAATTAATAATAAACCACTGTAATACATCCCTGATAGTGCTGAAAAATCTCCTATATACACACATATCTCATTCTAACTAGTGAGAACACCTCTATGAAGAGGTGCATTAACTCTGTCCAGAAAGAGTTTCCTCTTGTGAGTATTGATAGCCAAACACCACCATCACCCATGCTGGTCCATTTAGGAGGCTCACTTCCAAGACCACCATCTGATTCACTGGTATTCTAACATGATATAAATCTATAATCATTTCCTTAATAAAGTTTTCTACTACCTTTGGGTTGGTCTCACGTCAAAACCCAAGGGGACTCTGTCGTTGAAACTCATGAAGTAGGATCATCCTATACCCCTCATCTGCTGGTACTGCGGGTACAATGTGTATCTCTATAGGTGGAAGAATGGATGGTGAACCACCTTGAGGTAACATCAAGGAAACATGTCCATGTATTATAGCCTCATCACATAGAGGGTTATCCTTATGATCATGATATTGAATCATTTCTGGTATATGTCATGGAGTAATCCTATAAGAAATCAAGATGTACCATTATCAATGATTATATCTAGATAACTGATGCCACAAGGACATGGAAACCACAACCCATTCCAATATGATGCATGTACCATTATTTTCCCTGCAACTAGTGGTTTCATGTACCAAGTCGAATAGAATATTATTAGATTCATGTTTTATGGATACATCGGTCATCGCACCAATAATAGAGTTCTTGTCCCAAAAGCTGAACTCAAAACACATAACACTATTTACCAAACCAATCTCATAGAATCTCAGTCCTAAGGTAGAACCAACCACCTCTGATACTAGTCTATCAATACCCATCCTAGTGGGCCTTCGGGCCTTAACATCCCAATACCACCTCCAATAGTCTAGGGGATGGTGACTTGTACCAAGTATAATATCACTAACATGGGAGGCATTGCCTTTGTATCTGTATGGATGGAAACATCTCCAAGACCCAAAAATTTTGATATGTAAAATGTTATAAGTAATGAAAAGAATGAATACCACTATACCCCACAACTAGAGTATGAAGGAACATAATGTAGATAAAATGGGTACAGAATACAAGACCACCAAATTGATTATATAACCACAAGTCCAACCAATAAGAAAAAGGTACTGTGAATGTTTTTTAAATATGTAGGAACAAACCTCGGTCTGTCTAGTCTCATAAAGCACTGTCTAGTCCTTGTCTACCTTGGGATTTGTCAAAGGGTCAATCATCTTCACCAGATATGACACATGCCGGAAACTCCAGTGTAGGGGTGAGTATAAAAAATTCCATTGGACACCCCGAAACCACAAAGCAATATAACAAAAGAAAGAAAAGTCATCTCTACATAGTTATATGTCTACAAAAAATACAACAAGACCATCCAGATATACTCAACCAAGACAAAAATTATTGAGGTATGTCACAATCACTGCATACTAATCCTAGGAATTCATTATAAATATTTTATGAAGCACTCATCAAGGAGAACAAGCATATGTGTCTGATAGCACTGATGACATCTATCTAAGAGGTGATGCTTGTCAAGCCTCACCATGAGGGAGATACATTAATTAATTTGAAGTGTGATATAATGAAACAAATTGGGATCACAACCTTGGCCATTGGGTGCTACTGGAAACTCAATCTATATTAACCCACTAAGTAGAGGATCGACGCCCATGTAGTGTTGGTCTCATAGATACTGAGAAATCTACCTAGGTAATGAATAATGAATAAAGGGTCCAACTTTGGGCCTGTTAGGGTATTCCAAAAACCCTATACATGAAGTGCACCTGACGGGATCCTACTCCTATGAGTAGGAAATGATTCAAACCTACCTTCCAGGAAATAATAAAGGGAATGAATCTTAATGAAACATGTCCAATATATGGAGAATAAGGGAATAAAGACATGTTTAATAGGGTACATAGTGTGTAGTTGAGACAAAAAAGGCGTTACTTGACCACAAGTATTGTCCTTGTAAAACAGCCTGTGTCATTCCAAACTATTTCATGTAGAATATGGGTACACGATGTATAGAAAGGGTTACATTTCGTTCCCTTCAATATGGGGTATGCCCGTGTGCTCTGGCCATATACTGGAACATGGTGTCATCTTCTGTATGATTGTATGTGTACTAGTACATTTGGTTTTCCATGTAAAAAGTTAAGGACATTCCATGTGGGAGAGTACATGTTGTGTAGTCAACCCGTGTACTCCACTCCGTGTCTGTATACTTTCCAAAGTACATGCCAACTTACCTAGGAGAGGTCACATGACATGTGACATGTTCTCATGCCATGTGATCCTTAACATTCCCCTAAAACCCTATCCACTATATTGTGGCACACACACCATGTATTCTGGATCACACACCAAGTGGTTCATGATTCTCCTGAATTTCTAGAACATATCCCACATGCCTCCTGTACTGCCAGACTTACATCCATTAAAAAATTTGTTGGGAAACAAAACAAATCACCCCATTTAGTCATGTCATCAACCAAAAAACGTGGTTCCTTTTCTGATTTGGTTGCAAAACTAATTAAAAAGGGCCATTCTTCATTCCACTGAAAAAAATCAAAGAACACCAGTTTGGGGATCCACCATCTTCAAAATCAATCCATATTTGTCATCACACCACCATCATACCGTGCCAATCCCAAATCTATGATATCATATCATTTCACCCAATATTAGTTACGTAAAGATTGATTCATCAGGATGTGTTGAGTCGCGGTCCAAGAAAAGAACACCCATGGAGAATGATGAACGTGGGAGAAGAGAATAAGAATAAAATAGTGGAATGAACCTAGATCGATGTTTGTGTCCATCCTAATTATTTTACAATAGAACAAAAATAAAATAAAAATTGACCAAAAGAACGATATCCCATAAAATGTTTCAAATAGCATCTAATACTGCATGTACAATTGATCTGGGTGATAATCTTCACGTGGATTTGTCTGTGTTTATTATAAGAATAGAGAACATGAATGACGAATTGAAATAACACATACTACATGGATTTTGGATCAATAAATGATAAATATTAGTTACTACATCATCATCGATCTTGAGATATACAAAAACAACATTCATTTTTATCTAATACGAAGTTCTATCATCTTCTGTCGATAGGATTCACTAGATATCCCTCTCTAAGGCTTATAGTGGACACCAGGGATATCATCCAAACCCTGGATTTTTGTAAAATGTTTTATTTAAAATTATCTTGTTGTAGCGTCACTACATCAAAAAAATAAATATAAAATAATTTTTTCTCAATTTATTTTATTCATTTAAATCGCTTGTGACAACTTTCTACAAGCAAACAATGCTGACAAGTGTTATGTTGCACCTAGGGTAAAACCGCTATTATGAACGAAATGTTGTCCTTGTATTTTTTATCTGGGCATCTATTTAGAAGTTATTACACTTTTTATGAAAATTTCCTATGCTTTCTATTTAACATTTTTTAAATAATAGTTCCAAGCATATCGTGCCTCGAAATCGCACACTATCTTAGTGGCTAGTCTTGAATTTAATCCATATTATTTTTAAAAATAATACATGGAAAATCCATGAAATTAAATAGTATCACCAATATCTGTTGGAACATAGATACTTACAATTTGTTATTGAGATACTTGATTACTCTTGTGTTTTTATTTCCATCTCCCATATTATGTGATTATTATGGTGCTCTCATGTATGGTTTATTTATTAGAATGTGATGAGTCAACTTCCAGAATTTTATGAAAAATTATTTAATGTAAAAAAATTTAAAACTCTATTGTTACATTTTGAAATGAATGAATCACTTTCCACTTATAAAATTATATTATTCCTTAATTAAAACCAAACTAGTTCATGGAATGGAAAAAGAGAAATGGGTTGGGATTTATTTTATAAATTGAAAAAAAATTTCTTGGTACATTTTATTTCAAACATGAGGTTGGTGTTTCATTTATTTTAATTGATGTCCATTGGGATAATATCTGATCAGGAATTATTACTATGTTTTAATAGTGATGCCTACATTTTCCTCTTGATTTTAGCATGTGGTGCGTGTAAAATCTTGGTCTCAGTCTCCATGGGTGATAGTTGTTATTGCTATCGGAGAGTGACCCTTAGTGGTACATAGAGATGTTGGGTTCATATGTTTCATATTGGGTTTTAGTGTATTTTTTTGTTGTATTTTATGATTATTTTATGAATGATATTCAACAACATGATTATATATATACTAGGGATGTTATTATACTTATTATTTTTACTCAGTGTTTCTATTTTTATTGGAAAAAATGGATTCCATGGTTTAGACTATTGATACCCGACATTAGTTTCCAAATAATGGGGACCTGGAATATCCTTTGGGACATGTCAGAGATTAGTTCGGGTGACAGGTTTAGGGTAGACCATGGTTGGTTCGGGAAAAAAAGGTATCAGAGCGGGTCGACTTTTTAGATGACATATCTTTTCAGAGATTCTTTTTCTACATGTGGATTTCAAGGTAGATGGATTATGACTATCAAGAATCCAGCGACCACAATGGTAATTAGCTCAGGAACCCTTTCTAGTTATGTTCATTGTGCTTTCATGGAATGTCCAGTTTTTTTGGATTATTCTAGTTATTTTGGATTTTTTGTTGTTTGGTATATTAAATGGGATTTGGGATAAAGATCTTCATGAGCTCGGAAGTCCCAGAAATTAATGTGGCATCAAGGGGAATGTTCATAGAAAGATCCTTGTGGTGGTGGTGTCTTTTAATATGCCGAGAAACCATATGTCCATGTGAACCATCGACAATGGTGTCCCTTTAGAATTGTTTCAAATCTTAATTAATCGGGATTTTTTTTGAGAACCCCTATGTTTGAATTGGAAAAACTAGGGATTATTGGTAATGGTTGGATTTAGGAAATTGTGAAAAATAATTTTCATGATTATTAATGTGTATGATTTTAGAAATTTCTATTTCTATAAAATGACCCATTGGGGTAAAATAGAAATTACTTTACACGATTGGATTTTTATAATAAAAACATAGGGTTTAAGGAAAAAAAATTTCGATAGAGGGAATGTTTTTAAAAAAATAAATGAAAGGGGGTGAGTTTTTAATCAAATAATTTTGATGGGAACTATGGGTTACTAAAATTGTTTTTCTGTAAAATGAATTAAAAAGGGGATTCTAAAAAGAACAGATGTTATTTTTTTAATAAAATAAAGAGATGGATTTATATGTGTAGTTTAAAAATGGTTTTTATTTGATGGTTTATGGTATTTTAAAATTTTTTATGACTTGTGAAATACATATTTTATTTCTGTCCTTTGTTGTTTCCACAGCTGATCACAAGCACAGATATATGTGGAATGTGGTTGGAAATGGCCTAAATTGGCATAGGTTGTTGGATTCATGGAGTGTCATGGAATGTGAATGTGTGAGGCTCCATGGAATACCATTGGAGAGTGAGAAACCCACCATGTTTTAATCTTTGGAAATATTTTTATGAAGACATTTTTTATGTTTTGAAAAATAGTAGTCTGGTGGATTGTTTTCTCATGATTTGGGAAGTGTTAATTATGAGGTGTTTTGAGATTAAATTATTGTTTTTGTTTTGGTTTTTAAGTGGGGTTTAGGGTATTTCTATAAAATAATTTGGGTTGTTTTGAATTTTTACCATATTGAAAAATATGTTTATTCGAGTTGAGTTTCTTTTATGAGTTGGTTTTTATAAAGATCATGGTTTCCTTGTTAGTCGGTTTTCTCCTCTATATAGAATTTATGGAAGCTTGTGGTATGTATATGTGTTCTTCCCCATTATAAATCTATATATTTGATATATCTACGGATTTTTTTAATGAGTTTATAAAGTTAAATCCACAAATTTGAAGGATACCCTAGACCATTTTTTAGAGTATAGAGTTGTTTGGGATATATTTAAAGTGCCTTCTTGTTATAATGATTCATATTTTTGGGGGTGATTTTTCTTGGGGGTGCTCCTTTATATGCAATGTAAGATGGATGTTTTTAATCTCTAAGTACTTCTATTTCAGAGAATGTGTGTTCCCTTCTAGGAATCTTGAAAATTCACTATTCTAAATGGTCCCCTATTGGGTGGGAAGATCTTCTAGATTCCTAATTAGGTGAGGGTGTCTTAATAAAAAATGTGAGTTTTGTAGTGTTAATATCTTTTATTTATTCCTAGGGTTCTGTGTTTCCTCTTGTGGCACCAAAATGAGTTATAATTAGGGTTTAGTATCTCCTAACTATGAGGAAGAGGATGATTTAAACAACAGTGCTCTAGCCATAGGCCCTAGAGTTAAACACGCACATTGTTATGAATCCCAGGGTTTTGGGGAGTTTGGATAAGATTGTTCCATCAAAATTGTTGTCAGGAAATTCTATTATTTTTATTTTGGAATTTCTATCATTGAAAATTACCTCTTGTTGAAAGGGGAATAGTGGACTTATACCTCACCCAGTATTTGTGATTGTTCCTTCATGGATATATGGGTTTTATTAGTTTTCCTCACATAGATCGTCCATGTAAATATTATCTTCCTTGGGGTTTTGGACGTCAATGGGTTATGGGTCTTGGATTAGTAATCGATTATGTTTTTTGGTCATCCATTCATTGGGCCCCTTCCCCTTATTGTGGTGGTTTTTGGTCTCTATGGTGAAGATTTATAGTTTTATTAATCTCGTCAGTTCTTAATAGTGGGTAGAGCAACCCTAGGGATCATTGAAAAATATTTTTCAGGCAATAAATTCTTGGAATTTTCAAATGGTAGGGAGTCCATTCCAGATACCCATTATTAGTGATCTATTTTGACATGGTTTTGGTTTTAGTTTGGCTGACATGAACATCTTCAAAAAAATTAAGATTTTTGACTTTCCTTTTTGGTTTAGGTAATCTTTGGGATTTTGGGATTACACCCAATGATTCTATTCAAATTATAGTTCTGATGTTCGTGGCTCTAATTTCCCATTAATTCATGGGAAGTGGTTTATGTTTATGTTTTATTTTTGGTAGGAGGTGTAATATCATTTTGGTCATGGTTGGTACCTTCTTGGACTGGGAGGTTGGGACTTGTATTTTTGGCAATCCTTATTCATTGATTTGTCAAATTGAAAATGTTGGGGATTTCAAGGGCTCTAAAGCATTATGGTGGGGATAATTGTCACACCTAGTTTTTCATTATCATCTCTTGTTCCTGTTCTTTTAGTATTATAGTTTATCTATCGAGTTTCGGGTGCGGAGGGGGGAGGGGTAATGTTTTTAAGGTTTTCATTGTTTAGTTTTAACCCTATTATTATTACTTTTTATATTTGATTGTTCATAGAAAAAATATGTATTTTTAGGATTGGAAGTTGCCTGTGCATAGTTGGCGCATTGTTAATCATAACTATGTGTCATTCTCTAAGACATCCTGCAAGACTTATGGTGATTCTATTTGTGGTTTAATAACCTACTCATGGTTTTAATAAAAAATCAGTAATCATACTGGGAGCCACTATCTTATTGTAGAACCATCCTGCATAGTTCAGACATGATTTTCCAAAATGGGTAACAAAACCATGTGAGTGTCCTATAACATAGAAATGATGAATTTATCCTTTTCCCTATCATAATTTAACAATATATTCTCCATATATCCCCTCATTTTTTTTCATGTGGACCTAATTGGACTCTCCCCTTGATCTCCAAGGATCCTCCCTTCTCTTATGGTGTAGATCTAGAGATTCTTTAAGTTTTACGGATTTATTCCTCAATGTATTTTCCATCATCTCTTGTCCATTTTCTTCATTATTACATTTTATTTAGAGGGTTTATTCTCCTATGGTCATTTAAGACTACACTTTCCATTTCCATTTGATTTATGTTGGGGGTTTTTCTTTTTTATTGATCCACTTGGTAGATCCTAGTTCTTGGAACCTTCGTGGTTTGGTTTCAGGTGTGCATTGTTGAAGCACCATGATACTAAGGTAGGTTTCCCTAATACAATTCTTCTAATTTAATAATCCTTGATTTCATAATTTTCAGACCTTCCATGAATATTAAATATTGATATGTGATCCTTGGATAATTTCTGGATGTGACAAATGATTGTTTCATCCTTGTTTTGTGGAAAATCGTATTATTTTGGATATATTTTTCATGCAAAAAGTTTTAGAAAATTCACGATTAGATTTTATCAGTGATTTGTGATATAAAAATCATGGTTTTTTATTTTGAATGAATTTTTTGTATTTTAAATTATAATTTTGGTTCATTTAATGGGTTCTCAAGGGTTTTTGGATTTAAATATGATGTGTATTTTTATTCCAAATGTGGTTTGGCATGTGTTGAGGGTTAGTGGCTCATTTGTCATTTTGATAAGAATGGGATTGGGTAAAAAGTGAAATGTGATCACATTAATGAAGTTTTTTTCCAATTTTTTGGGAAATAGAAAAGTTTGTTCTACCCAATTCTAGGAAATGTATTTGGTTCTTTAAAATATGATGGTAATGTGAAATATTCTTGATTCACATTTGGGGATATTATAAAATACTGTGAATTTTTTTTATTAAAACTCCCCTTGGAGGATTCTATAGCCTAGTTTATGTGAATGGGTGGGATGTCCTCAATGATTAATCCTTGAGACCAATTTAATCATTTATGAATTGTATGGAAAAGAGATTGATCCTTGGATTGATTCTAGGTTATACCTATTTTTAAAATTATTATAATTGATATATGTGAATCAGATTGGATGCTTTTTTGATATGGGATGGCTCACCCCCTTTATATGTGAGACACGGGAACTTAGCATAGTGTGGAACTTTTCTGAGAATGATTGCCTCCATAGAAATATTATGTACTAGGTGGTGGCACATTGTAGGTCGATATATTGGGTTTATTTTTATGGGATTTCCCCATATGTCAATCCTGAGTATGTTTGGCTTGGGGCATTTTCAAGAATTTATGATTTCATCATGTGAGGGATGCATTTGGGTTTGGGACTCATGTATTAGTATGTTCTATAATATTTATCATCTACTATATTCATCCAGGTCTATTGGTAAATTGTTACTTACAATGGATGGTTGAGATACTTGGTTACTCTTGTGTGTTTATTTCCATCGTCCATATTATGTGATTACTGTGGTGCTCTCATTGTAGGTTCTGGGTGCAATAAAAGTGTGGTTAGGACATCGGCCAGCTTTAATTTTTTCCATGACAAATTATTATTCTGAGATTAATATGTTGATAAATTCCATTCTCCGTGGAATAGAATCAAATATTTAGATAATGAAGGGATAGGCTTGAAACCATTAGAGATGATCTTGCACAACATTCTTATTATTAATTTAATTAATTTCATAGAGATAAAAATAATGGGTTCTTCAGTACTCTCTTCATTGATGATTTTGATCATCCATAATGACCACTCCAATTTATCTCATTGGACTTTCATGGATCCAAACCAGAAACCATCAAGCGGTGATCCACATGTGATCTGATGCCCTTCGATCGACACCACTCATTCTTTGGGTTCTAGTGTGGTGAAGCGAGTGTCTTGTGTTTGTTGTTCTTAATTGCTTGTTTTTTTGGTCTTGAAGAACTTCTCTCATTCTTGAGAGGGGTGGTATGAGGATTTGAGAGAGAAATCATTTAACTCAACAATTATCAATTTATGGGCATCCAGTTTGGCTCCTAGCACAATAGACTCACTTGTCTATTTATTGGCATTGGTCTTCAGTTACAATATTTAAATGCATCAAAGAAATTTAATACATTCATATACCTAGTGAATAACCATGCCCTTAATAATAATACAACGTAATTATTTATGGTGACCCAACTTTCACAAAGTATAAATATAAATAAAATTCAGCCTCACAAAATAATGGCAATGTTATTATTATTTCAACTCATTCAAACAAGTCAAATAATTATTTATTGTCTTATAAATAATAATTTTACAACTGAAATGCACTTGACCCTCTTGAAATACACATTCATTTAATAAACACCTGAATAAGTAAATAAATAATTTATTCTATTAAATAGATATTTTATTTACAAACTAGTAAAAAAATATTTATTAACTATTCAATTAAATAAATAAATATATTTTAATCAAAATTCGGTGAATAAATATTTATTTAATTTATATGATCATTTTAACTAGATTAACATTATTCCTTGGTCTTGAGAATAATATTTATTTCATCAATTAAATTCATAGAGAATTTAACCAAGACCACAAAAACATGTAGTTTGTGACACTCTAGGATTCTTTCCCATTAGCATTTAGAAGAATTCCCAAATTTATAAGCATATTATCTAGTAACAGGTCACAGAACCCATGTCAAAGAACATAAAGTCACAATGATGACATCCACATAAGAATGCTCATTGTGTAATACAATCCCATTTTCTCAATATATAATCAAGCATGTTTCATGATATTGTCATCACCATTTGTGCTTGATATGTCATTCTTTGACTACCTAAAATAAACTCATCATTACACTATGTCTATAAAATTTCACATGACATTTCTATTTCAATCAGCATGCCAATATATTAACTTCAATAAATGTAATGGACCAATCCTTCCCTGATATATCCATTAATAACATGCCACTTGTGATGCACCCAACATCACCTACTTCCCATAAACTGTCTGTTTTAATGTTTTCTTCCATAAATCCAAGTGTGTGAGTTGGAACACATATTAATGATAATAATAAAGACTAAGGTTCATTACACATGCACGTAGATAAGAATATTTGATGAAACCAAAACATGTGGAATTCATACTAGCGGTTCTGTTCTCATAAACTTTCTCCTTGTAGATTACCAAGTATGAATATCATGAGATGATGTCTCATATAATTATGAGTAATCACACCTGATGATATGTATACTATGTGTCCCACTATAGTATAGCATCCAACCATTGAACTATATTTAAGAATATTGTCATAGAACGTTGAGGTTCTCATCATAGCAGGGAACATCTATGACCTTGTCAATGAAAAAAATCATCAAGGACATTATTACAGTATATTCAGGCAGAACAATGAAAAAAATATATATTAATATTTTTAATATTTAAATATATTAAATTTCCTTGTAATAAAAGTAAAAAAATATGGTTCTAGGACACTAACTCTTACAAACTCCCACTTGGACTAGATACAACTCCCAATGAATTTCAGTATGCTTGACCTCACATAATGATCATGTTTCTAATGAGTCATGGTTTTAGTCAAGGGGACTAGCACATTGTCTTATGTGGAAATAATCCTCACTACAAATTCACCTCTCTATGAGAAATCCCTAAAGATATGAGACTTCTGAAGTATGTTCATCATCCAATGATGTGACCTTGGATTTTTTTGTGAGAGCCATCACTGAAGTATTATCTCAGTACAATGTGATGTGATATTTACTAGTAGTTTTCACATCCAAATACTAGAAAATTCCTGGCATCCAAAAAGATTATTTAGCTACCTAAAAAGTTGAGATATACTCGGATTCTACTATAAAATTTGTGACCACACTCTGATTTGAGCTCTTCCAACTCATTGCACCTCCATTCAAAGTGATGGTGTATCTTGTTTGAAACTTCATGTCATCTTGATCAACATGTAAACTGGAATCTGCATATCCTCTGATGACTAGTTTCTCATATCTTCCATAAACTAGAAACACATCCTTAGTACACCTTCGATACTTTTGGATTTTCTTGACCGCCATCCAATATTGGTCACATATGTCAGCTTAATATTTTCCTATCGCACATAATGCATAGGTGACATCCCGCCTAGTACATAGCATGGAAAACATTAATGACCCAATCACTGATTCATATGGATTCCTTTCCATTATCACTCTTTCCTCATATGTCTAAGGAAACATTTTCATGGAATGAATAATGCCACGTGATGGTGGAAACAATCCCCTCTTGGATTGTTCCATACTAAATCTCTTCAGTATCTTATCAATTTATGCACTTTGATTTAGGCCCAGCTGTATCTTGGATCTATCATGATGGATCTTGATCCCAAGAATATATTCTCCCTCACCCAATCCCTTCATAGAGAAGCATTGATTCAACCGGATCTTAACAGACATTATGACTGGTATCTCATTTCCAGTAAATAATATATAATCTACATATACTATTAGGAATACGACTGTACTCCCACTAAAGTATTTGTCAACCCAAGGATCAAATTGATTATTGATAAAACCAAATTTCATAGTGTGTTCATTAAAATGAATGTTTCATGACCTGTATGCTTACTTTAATCCATAAATGTATTTCTATAACTTACATACCTTATAGGAATCCTTTGGATATATAAACCCTTCAAATTGTGTCATGTAGACATCTTCCTGATGGTTACCATTAAAAAAAGGATGTTTTGACATCCATTTTCTAAATCTCATATTCATAGTAAGTGGCAATGGCCAATAGAATTATGATGGATTTTAGCGTTGAACTTGGTGAAAAGGTTTCATCGTAGTCAATGCAATGACGTTGCTTGAACCCTTTTGAAAAAAGTCAGTCCACACAGGTACTTACTTTCCGTTTCACGCAGTTTTGTTTTGAATACCCATTTACAACCTATAGGCTTTACATTAATGAGAGGATATAACAAAATCCATAATTGGTTTTGGTACATGGAATCCATTTTAGAATTAATGGATTCTTTCCACTTGGAAAAATCTGCTCAACTTACTCCATCCTTATAGGTTTGAGGATCATTATTATCAACTAATACAAAGTCACCCTCCTCAGTAACTATTAAAATGTACCATTCTAGTTCACTAACCTCTCTTTCACTCATAAGTAGTTCTTATGACTCTAGAACATTTTTTCTCTTGTGGGGCTTTGTGGAATTTTTTCCTATACCAACTCGTTTGTACGTTGATCCTCGACTACATCGAAGTCTATGTCGCTCCCAATATCCCTTTCAAATATGTTCCCCCTCTCAATGAATATGGCATGTCTTCCCACTATAAACTTTTTGTTTGAGGGGTTTAATAGGTAATATACCCTTGTTTCCTTGAGCTATCATATAAAGGTACACATTGTGCCTTGGGTGAAATTTTTCTTACCTAATGAGGCTTCAAAAATGCACTTCTTCCCGACACATGTGAATTTGATTACACACCTTTTTTCCACTCCAAAACTCATATGGAATACTATTTATAAATTTAGTTGGTACTTGGTTTAGTATGTATTCCACTGTTTTAAATGCCTATCCATAAAATGATTATGGAGGACTATAATGACTCTTCATTGATCTAAACATACCCAACAAGGTGTGGTTCCTCCTTTTAGTCACACCATTCCACTGGGGCATGTAAAGAGGAGTGAGTTGGTATAGGATCCCAAATTCCCATAAGTAATCAATAAAGTCTTGATTAAGATATTATACATCTTGATCTGAGCGGAGTTTCATAATCTTCTTAACAAGTTTGTTCTCAACTTCATTCCTATATTCTTTGAACATATCAAAAGAATTACACATATACATTATTATGTTGATATATCCATGTCTACTAAAATATTTAGTAATGGTTATGAAGTAAGATTACCCTCATCTTTCTTCAACTAGAAATGGTCCACACACAATGGTATAAACCAATACAAGAATATCTTTATCCCTTTCACCTTTCCCACCTAGTGGGGATTTGGTTATTTTTCATTATAATCATGCATAACATACGCCAAGTGGTTTTGGGGTGAAATAATCGAAATATCTATATTGTTGTAACTTTATCAAGAATTTAGCATTTATATGACCTCATTGGTGATTCTAACGTTGGGTGTGGTATGAGTCAGGTGAAGTATCTTTGTTATCTATTTCCATTACTTGGTTTGTTTAATCCAATATGTAGAGATAGTTGTATAAATGTGACCAACCAAAATAAATGATATCTTTGTAATAGAAGAAAAATTCATTTCCAAACATGAAAAAACCAATATGTATCTAATATGGATAATGAAATAATTTTTTAGTAACAAAAGACACATAATAACAACCCTTTAACACTAAGATCATCCCAATTGGCAACATGAGGTGGTAGTCCCCGACAGCTTCAACAACAAGTATGGCTCCATTGGCTGCTTGTAGATCTACCTTCCCACGGTTAATCTTCCTGAATATACTTGGTTAATGTATATGGATACATATGTGAGCACAATTATATGTATCTAAAAATAATTTTTTAGAATAATATATATTACATTTGATAACAAACACACAAGAAGATTACCCTTGCTTCTTATGCTGGGTGTAGTTCTTCTTCCAGTGGCCCTTCTTGCCACATGTGAAACAAATATTTTCTTAGTCCCTTGCCTCCCCTTTTTTCTTCCTTTTCGTGGAAGGTCATGATAATGCATTGGGAATAAATGTATTTTCCTTTTTTTTCATAATATTCACTATAAGAACAGAAGGCCTTCAGAACATCATATCTTTTTCCTCTTGGAAAATGAGGAGAGGAAGATCTGATAGAGACTTCTCAATGATGTTCATATTGAAATTAACAACAATGATGATAATTCTATAAGAGAGAGATGCAATAATGAGATCAGTACCAAGTTCTTCAAGAAGTTTAGTCCTTATATCCTCCAAGTTCTCAATGTATCCAATGAGCATGACTATGTGAGGCCCATATGGGGCGCCTTCTCCAAGATTACTCTAAAATACTTCCTTGGAGATCAAAAATCATTATTGTCTTTCACTCCACTAGTAAAGACCAAGGATGTCCTCAAGAATGATATAGGATTCCATGTATTCATGAGACTTCATGAGCTCACTAGAAATTGATGATAGCATCATACATTGAGTGATGACTACGTAGTTCAAATGTTTCTCATTGACCATGATCTCTTCGTCACACACCTATTGGTTAGGTAGATCAGGTAATCTCAACTCCAACATTTAATGAGTCCATTCATTGCGTAGAATAACCCAAAGGTGTCTAAACTATTCATTTGAGTTACTATCGGGGATGATGTATTGTTTATCTAGAATTGATCACATGGATAGAGTGGTTGATGTTTCTATCATTCTATTCTACAATTAAAATATTATATCATTCATATTTTATTTATTACATTTTATGAGAAATAATAAATTTATTTCAGTAAGACTCCCACTATTTTATCGAGTCCCAATGGCCCTCACCATTGAACTCAGAATATCAATTTTCTATGACATTATAGTCTCAAGGATCCATATTCTCTTGCACATATCCCCAACAAGGGTAGGTCAACCTATTTGAAGGTATTTTGGTAGGCTAGTATTTTCCAATTGTGGGGTTACAACTCCTTGATCTATTGAGTGCACTACCCAATCTTGAAATCATGAATTTGGATTTCCTTAACTCTTGTCTCCAATTTTACACCATGTCTAGAAAGGGTTACTCCCATTTATTTAATATGGTTATGTCAAGCTGAAAAATTTCATAAGATATTCCTGTATAAAAGTAATTGTCACATCAATTGTTGGTCAAACACATGGTTTTATTGATTTTTCCCTTAATCATGTAACGAAATGCGTGGTATGACTTAATTTTTTATTTGAGATATATTATATCTTATATGTGAATTTTGTTTTCTCATTATCACATGCTTGTTAATATTAATTTGAAATTACTTAAGTAATTAAACATATCCTGATAATATTTAAGCATAATCCTTGTTTATTTTAGTTTTATATTGCATGCTTATTTAGTTTATTAATTATATGATAATGAAAACACATCCATAATGATAAACCATGCAACTAATAGAAATAAAATAAGGAAAAATGAATGATCTTGAGAGTTTCTAAAGGTTTGTTTATATAGCGGTTTATAAACTAACCCTAAACTAGGATAGAAACACCTTGAACTATATGGGTTCTTGTTTACAACTTTCCACATGTCCATCTCTATATATCCTAGGAATGGTTTCATCTTGACAACAACATTAATTGTCTCCACTAACATAGAATCTCCATATATAACATTTTATTATAAAATCTCACATAGATGAGGGTAAAAGGGGAGGGGGTTTACATAAAAGAATACATGAGAATTAATTCCATACATATTAATGGGGTGAGACGGCTCATAGGACAATAAATAATTTATTAAATAAATTAAATGGAAACCAATCACATGCATAGGTCTTGGTCTTGTTCATGACCACCCACATGCATCCAATGAGTGATGCATTTAATAAAACTTGTATTCAATTATTTAATTGTTATTGTTAAAGATAAATCACACTCGAATCAATTAATTATCATCTTTAATTAATAAATCCTTTCATCTTAAACCCTTATTTTGAATTTGTTTGAGACTCTCATCAATCATTTTTTTTAAAAAATAAATTAATTGAATATTATATTTGTATGTAACTTGTACTTAGGAAGAAACCCAATGAATTCCCATTCATAACTGCCCAATGAGTATGGATGAATATTACACAGATGTTAAATTAAAAATATATATATATAAAACACTTATCCCATTTTGTGCCACAACTTTACGCCTGCAACATGGTATACATCTCAGGGGTTTCTATAAGATAATAATAAATTTTAATAAATATGCATAATTTGTATTAGTTTACGACATGTAGTTCCTACTACACAACATGTACTATCATTCACCATCCATACGAATTATGTGCCAGGGATATGGCATGTATATGTACTTCATAAATACATAGAGTACACATTGTGTCCTGTGGGCCACATGCCATGTAGTATCTACATTACAGATTCTCTAATCAGGAAAGTCATGTATGGGGTGCATGGTCTAACCCTGACACAATGGAACTATATTCCTTGTCCATAGGGCCACAAGGAACATAATCCGGAAACCATGTGCCACCTTTTCCTGGTCAACACATAGAGTCTTTAAGACTTAGTCAAACTCCAATGACACGGCTTAGTTTGGTGGACTAGTCTGGATGCATTGAACCTAGATACAAGACATCAAAATTCAACTACAGGCCATGTATTCAGGCATTGTATGAATAAGAACCTCTTTCTCTTATGGATGATATCCTCTATTTTATTTTAATAAAAATTAAAAGAGAAAAATCATTTCTATAAGGATAATGATAAATGAAAGATGAGGAACTGATCTTGAGATTATGATTTGAAGAATGATTAGCATTAATTGAAAAAATAAATTATTAAACCGTAAATTCTCAATGAATTATTTAAATATTTATAAACTATGATGTAACCCCTCTAATACCACTTATAGGTTCTGAGTGAAGTATATGCGCAGTTGGGCCGACATCCAACATAAATTTTTACCATGATCAATGATTATTCCAGGATCAATACGACAACGAACGCTTTTCTCCATGTAATAGAATCAATGATTTAGATAAAGAAGGAAGAGATTTGAATACTATAGAGAGTATCTTGAACATCATATTTATAATTAATTTAATTAATTTCATAAAGAAAATAATACGTAGATCTTCAGTAATCTTTTTATTGATTATGTTGATCATCCAGAATGACCCTTCTAGATTGTATCGTTGCACTTGTGAGGATCCAAACTAGAATACCTTTAGTGGTGATCCACACGTGTTCTAATGGCCTCTAATAGACACCACTTGTTCTCCGTGTTCTAGAAAAGATAACAAAAGTGTCTTGTTTTGGTCATTTTTATCGCTTTTTCTTCGGTTTTGAAGTGCATATCTCATTCTTGAGAGGGGAGGGAAAAAGATTCTAGAGAGAAATCATTTAACTCAACAATTACCAATTTACCAGGCATCTAGTTTGTTGCATGGAATAATAGATGTACATGTCTATTTATCATCCTGGGGCATCAGTTACAATATTTAATTGTGTAACCACCATTTAATACATTCATATCCTTAGGGGTAACACAATATCTTAATAATAATAATGCGTCATTATTTATGGTGTGCCAACATAAGAAAAATGGTATTATAAATAATATTTTGTGTCACAAAATAATTTCAGTGTTAATATTATTTTAACTTGTGACAATGAGTCAAATAATTATTTACAGTCATACAGATAATTATTTAATTACTATATCGGCCTTGGTCCACTGGAACTATGCATCCATTTATTGAACACCCGAATAAATAAATAAATTATTTATTCCCTTATTTAAATATTTTATTTACGAACAAGAAAATAATTTTTCATTAAATTTTTAATAAAATAAATAAATATATTTTACTAAAAATCTAGTGAATAAATATCTATATATATTATGTGATAATTATAACATGAATTAAATTATTCCACGGTCTTGAAAATAATATTTATTTCATCAATTAAATTTAAATTTAATTTAACCAATACCGCAAAAAAACACATATTGTGTGACCCTATGATTCTTTCTCATTGTCATAAGGCAATCATACCTAATGTCCAAGAGTACTGTCTAGCAATGGTTCAAGATGCCCAAGAGGAAGAACTTAATTTTTCAGCAACAACATCCACATATTAATTCTCACTATGTAATTTTATCTCTTTGTCTCAATATCTCATTAAGAAAGATTCTTAATAGTGTCATCAACCTAAGTTCTTTAAAATTAATTCTCTGAATAACTGGACTAAACTTATCATTACACCATGTCTGTTGAATTTTTCAGGATGGTTCTATTTCAATCAAAGGACTGAGGTATTTCCTTCCATAAATAGAAGGTACAAATCCTTCCTCAACTTATCCACTAATAACATTCCACTCGTGACACATAAAATGAACCCTACTTCCCGCAATCAATATGCATGATGGTTTTCATCACTAAATCAAAGTGTGTGAGTCATGACACATATTAATGATTATCTTAAAGTCTAAATATCATTACAAATTCTCTTATATAGTAATATCCAATGATACCAAAACATGTGGAAATTATTACTAGTGGGTCTGTGCTAATAATATCCTATCTTAGAGATTACCAAGTATGAACATCATGAGAGGAAGTCTCATCTAATTACAAGTACAAACAAAAGATAGTCAATATACTATGTGTCCCATTACAGTATGTAATCCAACCATAGAAATATATTTAATAATATTTTCATAGCACTTCAAGGTTCTCATCACAGCGGGGAGATGTTATGACCATGTCAATGAGACAAATACACAATGACATTATTACACTATAGTCATGAAAGAAATATGAAAAATATGTATTAATATCGTTAATATTTAAATATATTATAAATTCATGTTATCAATGTATAACCAGTTGGTTATAGGTCACCAACTCGTACAATCTTGTGTGGTGACTTTTTTGGAAATTGATGAGTCAACTTCTCAATGTTTATGATAAAAAATTATGTAAAATTTGTTATACTCTCCTGTTGCATTTTCAAATGAAAGAATCACATTACCCTTGAAAATTTTAATGTTTATTTATTGAAAATGAAACTGGTTCTTATAATTGAAAAGGAAAATGGGTCTTGATTTATTTTAAAAATTGAAAATTCTTAATTTTTACACTGGATTTCAAACTTGAGGATGATGTCTCAATTATTTTAATTGAATTTAATTGAGAAATGTTTTATTCAGACCTTCATAATACTTTTTAATACCCACACCAATATTTTAGTCTTTTCATAGCTTGTGATGTAAGTCAAAACATTGTCTGGGTCATCGTGGGATATAGTTGTTCTTAATATCGAAGATTGACCATTACTGTCAAATAGAGATGTTGGGTTGTCAGGTTTTAGTTGAGATTTTATTATATAGTTTGGTTATATTTTACGATTCTTGTACAAAGGATGTTCATATGGATGTTTATTTATATATTTGTTCTATTGTACTTATTATTCATACTATTTAGTTTATTTGTTTTTACTGTGCGAAATAATTCCCATGGTTTCCTCTGTTGATTCTCAACCCTAGTTTTCAGCTCGTTGGGATCAAGAACGCCCTTTGTGATATGTCACAGATCAACATAGGTGAATTATTCTAGGTCGACCCAGGTTGATCAGTGATAGAATTATAGGTACACTAGGAAAAACTATTCTAAAATTCTTTTATTTTTCAAACCAAAATTGGGTGAATTCACTATTAATATTGTTAAAACATTATTTATTACTTTATAAAAATCTCATGGGAACTAAAACTAAATCCTTATACACTATAAATCTTGTTGTTAGAAAGTATACATCGATAACTATATTTTAAAATACACTCCATACATATCTAAACAATACCCCCAAATAATCTAACTAGACTAAATATAATATTCATTAAAATATTAATACATGTGAACCGTATTAAAATATTTCAATACAACTCAAACTATATCAATAATGTCCACAAGAATTTCCCTTATTTGATATTATTATCAATAGTTCAACATACATATCTACATTGTAAATATATGTCATCCATTGAATAGAGTGGATACTTAATGAATTTCCATACAACATGGGCATACATAGTATATAAAACAAGAATCATTAAATAATAATCTCAATTGTTTCCTTAAATAACTAACACACATTTCCCTAATTTCACTATATATTCTAATTCAAACAATTGTATATGAAATATAATTATTTTTATATAAATATACTCATAAAAACCAATATAATATTCAACAATCGCACCACACACAAATTGAAATTTAAATAACATCTTCCATGTTTTTAAAAACTCCCTCTAAATACATTCCACACCATAATTAAGAATTCACTCTCATTTATGAGAGTTAATATATTATTTGAATTTATTTTCAACATTCTTATATAAAAAAATCAATTAATAAGTGAGAAATAGGATATCACATCATACCTTAGACTTGAGAATAACTATGTTTAACTTCCATCATCTACCTCAAAAATTCAGTTGTGTTTATCTATAATAAGTTTTCATGACCTATAAATATGGAAAGTGAATGGCCCAAGCCAAACTACACTAGAACATGGGCTAGTGACCAATAATGAGGTATCCACAAAAAATATTGGGGTTACTACCTTTTGATAGAAATTATTGCATTCAATATGAAAATAATTCCCCATGGAATATATGTAACATAAATTAATAAATATATTTGATTTATATTAATCCTAATATCTATAAAAATGCATATTATATCAAATAAAATCACATAATAAAAACCACACATCCTAAATGGATTCCATGATTAATAAAAACAACCCAATGGTAACCAACATAGAGATATATCAACTTTATTAGGTACTATATCAGTCATTTGACTCTATTTTCTATGATCATACACCAACCAAGTCATCTAATATACATTAACATAAGGGAGAAAATGTGTAAGTGAAAATTTAGATGTTTCCTATAATACTCAATAAGGTTGTCCCATGTTGTGATTGAATGCCATAAATATCTAGTATCAATATGAATCCAAAATATTAGATGTGTAAGTATACCAACGTAACCTAAAATCATTGTTATACACAACCATATTCCTTATTAATCCTATCAAGGAATAAATAGTTTAGACTATACATGATTATCATATAATTTTTATTTACTTATAGTAATCTAGAAAATAAAAATATATTCTAAAATATATTTATACATTCACCACCAAATAATTCTCCCATTCTACATTGATCATGAGATTCTAGATGATACACACGTATCCACCTATCTATGATGTACTTGGGAAAATTCATATATCCAATTTTTTTAGTTGTATACATGTTTAGACACTGGAGAAAAAATATATATTTTGGGAAAAAAATTATACTTATATTTTTTGAGGAAATAAACATTTCTAGGTTTATAATTTTTTGTCAATTCCACATAATTACCATTGTTATTGATATATTAATATCGTGTATTTGGTGCATTATAGTGAACCTAAATCCACAGTCTAAGGGTGAGGAAGAGTATCACCACTCAAGTGAATCATCAGTTATCTTTTTATCATAAAATTAATATTGGAGGAATTACCCATTTCTATATATATTTTAGTAGATATTTTTTAGTAATTACTCAACTACACATATATCTTAGTACATATCTAATATGTTTCAACCCATTTTTTGGGTTAGATAAGGGAGATATATGAATGGTTCATAACATATCTCTATATATATTAGTGTGTAATAATGGAAAGGCCATCATCGTCTCACTATATCTCTAATTAGTTGGTGAGTGTAAATGAAGATAATGTGTAGTGTCCCATCACCATTGATATCCATTTTTCCAAGGCTTCATCACATCTCAAGGTCGGTATGTAAAAAAATCAAATATTAGAATTAGGACCCCCCCCCCTCCGATCTATCATACATGACTTCTCATTTACCCATCATGATATGAAATATCATCCACGATGGATTAACGATTTATAAAATCATATAATATATACTAAAATTGGGAAACATACAAATGTTATTTACCAAATGTTTCTTATGGTCACATCATAACGTGTTTGACATCACATTCCTCATTATAAGTAATGTTCATGTGGTTGTAAGTAACTCAAGAGACATACCTCATATTCTCATTCAATTACATGATCAGATAAATCATAATCATAATGATTCCAATATTTAATGAATTAATATTAATGAAAATATTTTTCATTATCATATCATATATCATACAACATTTAATTTTTTTTATTTTTGTCATTTCATGATGGTTTTTCGGGATTAAAGTAAACAATTTATCAAAAATATACTCATTATATCATCTATTTTAACGACTTTTAAGACTATTCCTCATTATAATACATTTACACATAAAATATTTTCTATATTTTTTTAGTTATTATATGTTTTTGTCTATATATATATATATTGATGTCCTAGACCCAAATGCCACATAATAGGTGCCTCGAGCCCAGTGGTCAACATGGAATCTAGTTCATCTCCCCAAATACCCAAGGCTTCCGACTAGTAGTGAGGGCCTAGGGCGTGTCCTTGAGGAGACTATTCCCTCATTACTAATGTTTAGCATAGAAGATGATGGTAAAAATAGGTAAATTATGTTAGAAATATTAGTAAATAGAAGGCACAGTGGAAAATAGAGACAATAGTAACACTTATTGAAATAATTGGAATAACATTCAACAACTGATGATATACCATGTCACTAGAAAATTAGATGAAAAGGATACAAGATAGAGTTAAAAACATGTTACACATAACTAAAAATAAATAAAAGACAATACCAAGCATCCAGAGCTTTGAATTGGCCAGCTATTATCATGCTCCACACTAAATAGTAGGAAATCAAGTGTTTGAAGCCATATTCTTCACTTTGTCAACACCTAAAACCATGTAATCTACTCTCAGTACCAATAGACACCCAGATAGGGATTCAAGTAAATCTCATTGGGCCACCACCCACAATTACTATAACATCAATCCCATGTAATGTAAATATAATTTTCCAAAGGCATGAATATATAATGTTGAGAATTACAATGTTACTAAATACCCATGTACATACTTTTTCCATTGGATGGTGTATGAACATTTCCACAATTCATTATTATATTATTACTAAATTATAAATAACTCACATGTTTGAAATTTTAGAGGTTCCAAAATGTAACAAGGCATTCTGTATTGATATTTAACAGTTAATACCCAAGGTAATAATCAAGGGGAGGTAAAACTAAAAGATCACCAACATAGAAATAACTATAACATGGCATGGATAAGTTTTTAATATAAGGATCCTAGTCTATGGAATTCCACTATGAGTTTCATACTGAATCCAATGTGATCATCCAAGTTACAATGGAGCTATGTAGAGACAATGCCCTATGGGGTGTAACCATGGAACCTAGACGTCAATGTTGGAACCATGGAGTTTATCTGAGGCATACTGTAATGATATTGAAGGGATCTTATGGTGTCATAACATGAATCCAAATAATGGACAAGGATTGGGATATTGGTTGTTCTTAACCTAAGCATGTTTTATCCTCAAATCAAAATGAGGTTCTCGAGTGGTCATGGAATTCCCCGATAAGAATCCACAGTGTGATCAGGTCAGGAAATTCCTATTTAAGTATAATGTCATGTAATATTTTATTTTGATCCAAAATTTCCATTCATTATTGTGATAATGTCTAGTATCTTTAATCCTTTTAATCATGTCATTTTGTTTAATATTTTCCTTTCATTCGTTTGATAAGGCTAGGTAGCATGAAACCATTCATTTAATCCATTTACGGTATATTAGATATTCAATTTTCATTCTGATACCTTCCATTAATGTGGTATGTGGTGATACAGATATGTAACCTACTATTAATTAACATTTAATTTCATGTTATATACTTACTATACATTCCAATTAACATTTTACATTTCATTTTCAAATTGAATCACTTACCGTAGGCTGGTCAAGTGGTGAGAATACATGGTACTTTCCATTAAACAATTCTTATTATAAATAATCCATTTAATATTTAAACACTTACACTTATGAAGGACAATCCAAGGAACACCAAAACGGTTGATCGAACATGACAAAAAATTAAAACGAAAAATATGGCATAACATCCTATATGGAATTAATGGAGTTTTGGGCATAACCACCCAAAATTGAGCCCAAAAATGGAATGAGAATATCCATATCCTTCTAATGATTATAAGCACGACATATAAATTTTATAACGACACCCAATGAAATCTGTGGGCCCTATACAAAAATTCCAAAAACAATGAACATGATGGATGACTTATAGACCACCCAACTTAGGCTTGAACGAATTTCCTCCATCGGTATGGTCCCATTAGTTTTCTCAGATTAGAGTTGATTTTTGTGTATCCAAAATGATGAATGAATGCTTGATCAGTTCCTAGATTATGGATATCTCTTGATTCCAACCATAGAACGTCAAAGGGATCCAAAAAGACAAAAATTTAGGTTAATCATGTATAATCTCACTTTAGGGAAAGAGGAGGGGGGGGGGGTTAATTAGATCATTAAGGGAAAAAGGAAAATTTACCCTTAGAATAGAATGTGCACGGTTTGTCCGCGCGTCTTGAAAAACTGTGCGCAAACCATGTATGGGTATCTAGGAGAAAGGCTCACTCACCTGATTAGGCCACACTATTAGGCCATTCCATTGTGCACCAACTGTGAAAGGTGTCACTGTTCAGAAAACCACAATCCACATGGTTAGTAAAATCATGAGGCAACTGTGCAACTAGGCCAGTTTCCCAAAAAATATTTGTTTTGGGCTTGGAACTTTCCCCAAACACCCCTGAGACCTTTACTTACACATTAGGCATCCACATAATGTCCAAACATAAAATTTAGACCAAAATTTAATAGATCCATATCTATGTGAAAAATAGGGTTATTACAATACCCCCCCCCCTTAAAAGAACATTTCACTGAGTTCCCCTTAAAAGGGTGGATAAACACTATTTGAGAAAAACTCTAGCTATTGGCCACATACATCTGCTTCCCTCTCCCATGTCTCTTCTTTTACTAAACTGTGCTACCATATCACCCATTCTAGAGAGATATACCGGCCTCAGAGAGCCTTTGTGATCTGGTCAAAAATGCGTACTAGAAACTTCTCAGAGATAGAATCGATATCTAACTCGACATCCTTAGGATGAAATGTATGAGATAGATCAACATAATACTGTAGAATCTATGAAACATGAAATATGTCATGAATGTAATGGTACATATGGTGTAGTAAAAACTGATAGGCTACTTTCCTGACTCTCTCTGGAATTTCAAAAGGCCGTACAAAATGATGAGATAGATTTCCCTACTTTCATAACCATAAATTCCATATCTTTGGAGATACGAGAAGGACAACATTATCCCTAACCATGAACTTAAGAGGTCATCAACAGTCATCGAAATAAGTTTTTGTCTGGACTGATCAGTTTTCATACACTTTTTAACATATTGAACTTTCTCTGAAGTCTCCTAAATGAGATGAGGACCTAGTAGTGCTGCCTAACTTGCCTCTAGCCAGAACCGGGGTGAACAACACGACCTACAATATAAGGCCTCAAAAAGATCCATCTGAAATGTCTCATGAAATATATTATTATATTTGAAATCAAGGAGGGGGATATACATTTCCTAGGAACATCCAAAATCAAGGACACATGCTCAAAGCTTGTCCTCTAGAACCTGTATTTTCCGTTCTGATTGTCTATCTGTCTGAGGGTGAATGGTTGTTCTTAAAATCACATGTGTTCCCATACCCTTCTGCAATCCCTACATAACCGTGATGTAAAACGAGATTCCCAATTTGAAATGATATTACAAGGGACCCCGTGGAGTCATATGATCTCATGGACATACAATTTTCCCATCACATCAACTAATAAAGTTCCATAATAGGAATGAAGTAGAATTCCATTTTAGTTAATCAATGACTACCCATATAGCATCACTTCCCCTTGATGACCTAGGTAAGCTGACTGTGAAATCCATGGAAACATATTCCCATTTCTATTTCGAGACTATAAGTAACTATAGAAAGACTGTAGGTATTTGGTGCTCTACCTTCACATATTGACAGGTGGAACACCTAGTGATAAATCCTCTTATAAGACCTTTAATCCTAGGACTCCAATACTACTATTTCATATCTCAATGCATCTTTAAGATGCCTAGATGAACTTCCCACTGAGTAGTGTGGGAAATTTTCACCAACTCCTCTCTCATATATACAGGATCCCAAATAAATCCACATAGACAAAGGACATCATCTCTGTCCACAGACCAATCTGGAGGTAGTTTATCTCTTCATATACTCTTACCGAGAACCCATCCTTCAGGATCTAAAAACTATAAACCCTTCACCTTCTTAGGGAGGGAATAGGAAAATAACAAATATTATAGGTAAGACTGATTATGAATATCACGAAACTCTAGATGCATCTTAGAAATGAGGGCTATTAATTTACATTCATCACTGGATTCCCGTATAGCATGTGCCTGAGTTTTTAGACTCAGTGCATCTGTAACCACATTTCCCTTCCCAAGCATATAGGCAAGCTCAAAATCAATGGATTTTAGATATTCAAACCATCTACACTATTAAAAGTTCTATTCAATATGAGAGAAGATATATTTAAGGCTCTTTTGGTCTGTGTACACCATAAAGCACTCAACCAAAAGATAATGTCTATAGCAATGTATGACATGGACAAATACTACAAGATCAAGTTCATGTGTCAGGTATTTTATTTCATAAGGCCTCAACTATTGATCTATGTACACCATGACTCTATCCACCTGTATAAAAACTACTCCTTGGACAATTCTTGATGCATCACAGAAGATAGTATAACATATACCTGGATCATAATTATTCAGAATAGGTGCAGAAACAAGACTCCCATTTAGCTCCTGAAAGTATTTCTCACATGCTTCTGACCATATGAACATGACACCTATATTTTTAAGTCTAGTTAGAGGTGTATAAGTATGTGAGAAGTCTTGAATAAAATTCCAGTAATATCCATACATCCACAGGAAACTCCATATATCAAACATGTTCTTGGGATTCTCAGAGAAAACTACAGAACTACCCTCTTAGGTCAATAAATACCCCTAATTCCTAGATAATACGACCTAAGAAGTGATCTTTTTCTATGAAGAAGTGGTTCATAGCATGCTTGGAATAAAGATGATTCTCTCTCAGTGTACTCATAATGATCTCAAGATGTTTGTCGTGTTAACTATGAGTGTGAGAATACACCAAGATGTCATCCAAAAAGACTAAGAAAAAAGAATTCAAATAGGAGTGGAACACACTATTCATTTGATCCCTGAAAATGGCAGGTGTGTTCTTAAGATCTAACGACATAAAAAAGTAATTATATAAACAATACATGAAACAAAAAGCTATACGAGGTATGATTGATTGTTTGACTTGCACCTTTTGATAAACTCATCTCAGGTCAATCTTAGAGAAGTCCTCTGCTCCTTGGATATGGTCAAATTGATCATCTATTCAAGGAATTGTATATTGGTTCTTAATTGTAAGCTAGTTCAACCTTCTCTAATAAACACATAGATGTAAGGTTATGTCCACCATTATATAGAAAAGCATAGGTTAACACCAAGTGGATAAAGTAGACCTAATAAAATATTTAGACTCCTAATCCAATAACTATTGATTGATCCCCTGATTATTTATAGGTTCCATCCTATATAAAGGAATGTACACTTGAGATTCTCCGAGAACAAGCTCAATTTCAATATCTACCTATCTTGTAGGAGGTAATCTAGAAAAATAATTGGGAAAGACATACCTGTAATGATCCCCTTCTAGAGATAAATCAACTTGTCGTAAACCCTAATCCTCTATGAAGATATTTGAAATCTAGGTAGTCACTCCACCTATCTCATGATGCTCCAGTCCTGCTTTATTAGCTTAGAGATCCCACTCACCCTTATATAGATATATGATACCCTCTATTTATATTAAAAATACCATGCGGCAATAGAAGTATACACAATTATGATAGATAACCCAACAATCAATCCCAAGAATGATGTAGAAGCATATCATCATGAGAACCAAGAGGCTCTATAAGAAAGAGTAACTGCCTACCTCAAGGGGACAGTCCCTACACTTGCATATACCCTATGTTCATACTTTTAATGGTGCATCTAGAGTCGTTACATCATAATGATACTATATCTATAGTTTGAGACATTCCATTATATATATAGATAAAAGAGTTTGAAGAACCACTATCAAATAAAACATATTCTATAGTAGAGGATACTAGAATAATACCTCATAGTGTAGACTGTCATGTAGCCTGATCAATAGGTATTGGTTTTAGTGTATGCAACTGACTAGATCCACAACCCAATGAAATTTATGGACTTCTATGATTATAATAGCTTTTCTAGAGCTACGAGTGATCAGGGGTCAGGCTACCACGACCATGACCTCCTCCTCGGCCAGACCTACCGGTTCCATTCAAAATCCATGCAACATGCGATATAAAATAACCCACTTCTGATGGTGGTGTTGGTGCTGATTCCATCGAACATGATACTATTGGAAAGGTCCTATATAAATGTTGAAGATTCCCCATATTTCCACATTCATGACACTCTAGTGGGTCTCTATTACACTAAGTCATAGAATGCCCCCACCTTCCACATGGATGACACAACATGGTCCTATCTCAATGGGATATCTAGTTTTCACTACACCAACAAGAGTCCTCGAGATAATTTTACCTACCACTGAAAGAACTACAGGAATACAACGACATTGATCCTCTATAACTAATACTAATTATACCTCTTAGGTTGCACTCAATGATAAAATCATTATTGACTATTATAGAAAAGGTATACATTAGAAAGACATTGACCTATGTACATATGTTGTAATGGATCCCATTCCTTGAAAAATATAGCATGGGAAATCTTATCACTTGATAGAAGTGTTGAAATCACTATAACTCTATGAAACATGGTGAATATTCCATAACTGGCATAGCACCCTGCTCGAGATTCCTGATTTCTCTAGCTATGTCATCTCTCAATGTATGAGGATAGAAATTATCATAGAAGACAATATGGAAATCTTCCAATAACATGCCTTGAATAGCCTAGGTAATCACATCCCACCAACTCTTGTCCAAATACCTATACATATATGTTGCAAAATTGACCCTTTGCTCTAGAGGAATTTCTAGATTCTCAAAAATAGGTAAGATTGCCTCTATTCAACCCTCAATAGATTGTGGAACACCATCCCCTGAAAATTTAAGAGGATGATGTTGCTGGAACTCATGATTCAGATCATCCATCTTTGGTGCAAGATGTGGGGCACCATGCATGGAATGTATCAGACAAAGGAAACAATCACGAACATTGGTTTGAGTTCCCAAATCAGATACATAATGTGGTTCCTCATGTGGAAATCTGAGAGATAATACCTGCGGCGATGGGCCCGCCACATTTTGGGCATGGTCATCACCACCCTCCTGGAATATGATACGAGGATGTCAAAGTGGAATTGGTCTACAGTGATAATAAAATACCTCGGATCAAGATTATGTAGAAACATAACATCAATAGTGGAGGCTAAATGTGATAAAAATAACTACCCAATGCATAATAACCCAACTTCCCACTTAGACAACCAAGTATTGGTAAGTGCTCAAGTATAAGTTTCATGTCATTCTACATTTAATAACCAGGTTTACTCCTTCATCTTTCATAAACATTACAAGGCGGGATAAGGATGTGAAACCAGTTAATTTTAGATTCCACGGTTAACTTTATAATGGATATCCATTTCTAGCAAACCAATTCCCATTCACCTATCACTAGAAATGACACCCAATTATTTATGGAATAATGGCTTGACTCAGTAAATTACTAATCCAAACCTATGAGGTCCCATTCACCTCATGAATTGAGACATTCAATCACTCAATCACAACCAACTGTAATATAATCATAAGCTAACTATCACAGTATAACTCAAATATCACAGGCATATAATGAAATGAATAAAGTGAAATACACCTATATGGGAAGGAAATAATACTGACATGTGAATTCTAGGTGCCTAAAATGATGCATGTACTAATTCTTCTTTCTTCATATCATAGGGTCAAGGATTAAAGAAAATTGTCAAATAGTGTAATAATCAATACCACCACACAACATGTTCATCATCTGATGGTGAAATAATATCAAATAAAATTGGAAAAAATAGACCAAATATTATAATGTTGGCAACTTTGTTTTTACCCTAATCATGGGTTCAAAATTCCCCTCCACTACTTGTTACTAAGTCCCATCAATCCTAATATCCAATTTATTGTCTCCAAATATTAAATTAAGAAGGGAAACCACCTTTGATATGTCCTTTTGACATCTTTGACCTAGATGCCACTTAACGGGTTCCCCAAGCCTAGTCATCCACAAGGCCTCATGCACATCTCCCTAAATGCTAAATTCTTCCAGCTAGTAATGATGGCCTAGGGTGTGTGCATTTGGATACAATTACCTCATTATCAAAGTGTAGTACAACGGATGAAAGTAAACATCAGTAATTAGAGAAAGTAATATAAGTAAATAGAAGGAATAAAGGAAAATAGAGACAAATATAACAGTAATTAAAACAACTGGCATAGAATTCAACAACTGTTGATATGTGATGTCACTAGATAACTGGAAAACATGGTTACAAGATATCATTAATAACATGTTCTACATAAGTAAAAGGAACTAAAAGACTATCCCATGCATCCTGATCATTGACTCAGTCAAATACTATCATGCTCCATACTAAATAGCAATCGATCAGGTTTTTGAATCCACATGGTTCCCTTTGTCAACACCTGAAACCATGTAATCGACTCTAGGTACCCAATGACACCCAGAGTGGGTGTGAGAAAGTCTCAATGGGCCACCACCAATGGTGTCTATAAGATTCTGGCCATGTAATGGAAATGTAAAACTATGTAGGAATTTATATATAATGTAGAGACATATAATGAAATTAAATACCCATGTACCTATTTTATCCCTCATCTAGTATCTAAACATATGAAAAATTCATTATTGTATTATTACCAATTTATAAATAAGGCATAAGTAACAGGTATAAAGGTTCCATGTTGTAACAAGGAAACCTGTAATGTCATTTAATAGTGATGTCCCAATTTAATAATCAAGGAGACATAGTCCTAAAGGGTTTCCAACTCAGTAAAAACTCTATATTTCCATGGGTAAGAGTGTAATCCTAGGAACCTAGTCTAAGGCATTTCAAAGTGAGGATCCAACTGAATCTAAGGAGATCTTCCATGCAAAAAGGGGGCTTAGCAGAGATAGGGCCCTATGTGTTGTAACCACAGAACCTACATGTCAATGCTAGATCTAAGGAGTGTATCCAAGGCATCCAGTAATGATATTTACGGGATCCTATGGTTTCATAGAGGGCATCAAAATAATAAAAAAGTATTGAGATCTATGTGGTTCTCAACCTAAGCAAGCTATATCAATGAATATGGATGGGGTTCCCAGGTGCTTGTAGAATTTCTTGATAAGAATCCAAAGCAATCTTGAGTTAGTCCATTCCTATTTATGTATAATGCCATGTAATATTTAATTTGGTTCTAGCCTTTCCTTTAATTATTATGATTAGGTCAAGTAGCATGAAACCTTTTAATCATTTCATTCGGTTTATGCCCTTCCATTCAGTAGCAATACAAGGCCGTGTAGCATGAAACCATTCATTTAATCCATTTAAATAAAATTCCTTATTCAACATTCATTCAACTACCTTCCATTAATGTGGTATGTGGTTATACATATATGTAACCTACTATTAATTTTCATTTAATTCCAAGACAAATAATTAGTATTCTTGCCAATTCACATTTCACATTTCATTGTCAAATTGAAGAACATACCTTAGGTGGATCAAGTGGTGAGAATAAATGGTACTTTCCATTATACAATTATCATTATAATCAATCAATTTAATATATAAATGTTTAACCTTAGGATAGTAAATTAATGGAACAACCGAACAGTGGCTCAAACATGTCAAAACACTAAAACAAAAAATCTAACATAACATCCTACATTGGATGAATGGAGTTGTGGGTGAAACCACCAACAATTAATCACATAAATGGAAAGAGAATATTCATATGGTTCTAATGATTATAAGCCTAAAATATAAATTCTATAATGGAACCAGGTAACATTGATGGCCCCCACACAACAATTCCAAAATCAATGATCTTGATGGAGGAGTTATAAATCGCCCACATTAGGCTTGTATGACTCTCCTCCTCTGGTAATGGCCCATTAGTTTTCTCTAATCAGATTAGATCATTACACATCCAACATGATGAATGAAAGATCGATCATATCCCAAATGAAGGAGATCTCATGATTCCATCCATAGATCATCAAAGGGATCCAAATTGAGTGAAAGTTAGGTTAATACCGCATAATCATGGATTAGGGAATAAGGAAGGAGGTTAATTAGATCATTCAGGTAAAAATGAAAATTTACCCTTAAAATAGCTTATACCCAATTTTTTTGCATGGTTTGAAAAACCGTGCACAAACCAAGCACTAGTACCTGGAAAAAGGGGACAGTCACACGGTTAGGCCACACGAACAAGTGCCAACTATGCATGGTGGATCTGTCTGAGAAAACATCATCCTCATGTTTAGGAAAATCGTGCACCCACCATACGACTTGTCCAGTTTCTCCAAAAAGACGGTTTTCCAGATTCGAACATTCCCCAGACACCCCTGAGACCATTTTTTACCCATTTTTCATCTATATTAGGTTAAAGGTAATGATTTATACCGAAATTTAAAGGATCTTTACTTGAGGTAAAATTGGGTTATTAAATATATGAAATAATTTATATCATCCTGTCAACTAAGATGAGTTTGTTCTTGATAACACTCACAATGAAATTATCAATTTCTTTCAGCAATATATTATCATTTACGTAATGAACGTTCATCATTAAAAATTTATTAATCATAATTTAAATCATCTATCATAATAATTAATAAAAATTAAAATTTACTTTAATGTGTTATTTTTAACTCCCTGAATTTGTTTTTGATTAATAAATCTTTATTTCCCTCCTTCTCCACCTTGTTTTACTGAGTGGATTCTTTTTTTTGGAAAGGGATAGTGGGATTGAGATGATTTTTTAATGTAAATCTTAGTTTGTTATGTATTTGAACCACACCATTGTACATTTATCTATGCCATAATGTTGCTTCAAATATATGTACCCGCCGTAGTGGAAATGGGATTCAATTTATTAATTACAACTGAGGGAGTTGTACCATATCCATTAACATGGAGGTTGATTTTTCAAGGACACACCATGGTGTGATACACCACACTGAAGGGCCTTCTCCACATCAGTTTCATAAAACTAGTGTTATTGTTTGTACAATGATAGCCATCGTGAGTTTAAAGTACTATAGTATTGGTTTCTTATATGATTTGGTAATCTATTGTTCCTCAATTTTTAATCCTTATCAAGGGATATAAAAAAATTATTTAGATCTTTATTTAGGGATTTTAATGTGGGTTGACCCCTTATAAGTACCACATTTCATCCTCCCATTCGGCACCATTCCAGAGCACAAATTCACTGTATGTATGACTCCACACCATAGTCCTTGAATTATGCCATAGTGCTTCATTTTAAATATCACACAGACACCACTATCTCCTTCTTTATATTACAGTGGTTCTTATTTATTCCACAAACCTTCTCCATATACTATATTAGAGTCTTATTGGTATAGGTTGCATCAAAAACCATATAATGCATCATAGTAGGACCTCTTGATGCACCTTAGCATTATTGTTAACCATCCAACACTATGGTGATTTCTTTGAACACACTATGCATCATTTTGTTGTGTCCTATTCCATAATAGTATTATATTACGCACATCAATTCCATAACATCTAGATTTTACCCTATATCAAAAAAAAATTATAGATTCCCTTTTTACCATAGTATTTTTCTTACTACTTGTAGATTTTTAGAATATGACCTCAGAAGACATGGGTATGTGATAATGTTAAAGTTAGTATGTGAAGGTATTGACGGTGAATAAACCATATATTATCCATCAATTCGAAATCTATAATTTGAAGAAGGATGTCCGACACTTTTTTTCTTGTATTATATAGGTTATTCGAATGATTATAAGTGTGTGTGTGATAAACCAATATATGATTCTTAATCACATGAGGTATGTTTGCATAGCCTTTTAAATGTGGTTGTTTTGATATTAAATGGTATTTTGTGATTTTTATAATTTATTATTTTATGTGATTATTCATATAGTATATGTATTTGTATTTTATATGATTCCATCATTTATTCTGTATCTAAGTATGAATGTTTCTCCTATACAATCAGAATGTGAGATGTGTCACATTCATGGGACTATCAAATTTAGAGGGATGTGATAGGCCTACAGAACACATGTATATGGTCTATTCTAGCCATTAGGTTGTGTCACGTGCATTGGGTTATCCATTCAGGGGGATTTTATAGGCTTTGGTCTACCTATAAGAATTGTGGCATGCATATGGATTTCCACTTGAGGGATGATAATGAATTTAGGTTGGAATGTATTTAGACTATATGAACCAATGAAATGTGTGATGAGATTTGGTCTATCCATCAGAGAGGATGTATCATACTATTTATCGAAGACCTTCCATCGGGGTGCCAAAGAAGTTAAGGCCAGTCTCTGAAGACCAAGAAAATGTTTTTTATTTGTTTGATTTACTATATTATATACCAAATATTTGTTATTATCATGGAATGAACATGTATATTTTATTAATTGATGTTAATGGTGGTTGGTGGTGTACTTCTGAGTCTTGTAGGTAAATCCTAATTGGTAAATTTAGTGCCCTTGTCGATTTTATTAATTGAGATCCGATGAATGGAAAGGGCCCTATGATGGATGGTTGAATAGGTTGATTTGGATGATATGGTCATTGTGGGATGGAGTTTTAGTTGATTTTATAGTTCATTTATTTATTATAATTACCCTATACATGGATTCATATTCTTTCATCATTTCTTTATCATTTATTCCATCATTTATTTTTAACATATCACTCTATTTTTTTTATTTATTTTTTGTTATTAATTATTTTTTCTATGAAATTATATTGATGGTATAGTCTCCCCATTGCTTGTGTTGACTCTCATTTCTAGTTGTAAGCCTCTCCTATATGGGAAGGCATGAATAAAGTCATGTGGAACTCCAGTTCAGATTCAAGGTTATGGTCAGTGTGTTACAAAATTGTATATAAGGACCAGGATTCAAAAAAAATTGTTCTCTTTTCCGTGATTTTTGAAAAAAAATAGACATGAGTTTGGATGGTTGGGCTCAGGCTAATTAATTATGTCAATATATAATCAACACTTCATATTGGAACATTGAGTTTCTATAATCTGGATAGATTATGCTATAATATTATTACCATGTATAAAATTCCACTTGGGTGATGGACATGATGTTGATATGTGAGTTATGATATTTTGTGTGTGTTCATGAATCATGACTAGGAACATAAGATCACATTACATGTGCATATACATATTTTTTAGCTATATAATAGTTATTTAATCATATGATATTATTTTTTTGTGATATATATTAATTTGGATTTAATTATATTAATTGAGTGTGTTTTCTATTTTTATATATATGATGACTGTGACTAATGTATAGAGATGAAGAATGGGGTTAGTCCAAGGAGGGTATACATTTTATTAGGGGTAGACTCAGAAAAATAACCTTCATTGATCCTATAGAGAGGTTATAGTATGATTATTTTTATAATGTTCATTCAAATATAGAAAATTCCGCCTTTTAGAATCCTATGTATGATCATGCTTTCTCCTTCTCTATCATGGATGTTGGAGGAGAATATATGTGTTTCTTTATTTGGGTGGTTTGTTTCACTCTCTCTCTTTTTAACATTATTGCCTCATGTTATGATTTAAAATATTTTTTGAAAATAAAATTGGGGCTTAATACCAGTGTGTTTATTTCCATGATAACACTAATTAATTACCCCAAGAAATGTATGATTAAATTATTTAATTTTAAAACTGATTTTATGGACTCATTCATGATGTTTTAATAATGTGATTTGTATCATGTTTCATATATAATATAGAAATAGTTTTGTAATGTATTAAATGGGATTAATCCTTTTGAAATAATAAAATAATTTTAATAATATTGTATGGAAAATTAAAATATATGTTAAATTTCTAAAAATATTAAATTTTTTCATAAAAAATGTGGTATTTTTTATGGGTTGAATAATTTATTCAAGAATATAATGATTCATGATGAAAAGTGTGAGAGTTCGTTGTTTAATATTTTTGTTTTATCTAATGTTGTTAAATCAAGACAATTGGATGTACTTCCAGAGGATGAAACTTAATTAGAGTCATAAAAATTAATTCCTTGAAATTTATTTTTCTACAATGAAAGATATATTTACCTATTTATCCTCCATTTTTTGATTGTATACTTTTTTTGGTAAAGGATTTTGGTCATGAAAATATTTTAGAATGATTACAACATTGTTTTGTGATATTCTTGAAAAGACTAGTTGAACTGTGCTTTATAATGTGTGGCTATGTCGTAGTGGTTTTGTGGACTAAGGGCCAAACAACTCTAAAAAATGGTTGCAGCATAGTCAATAAAACTAATGGTGTTACGTCGTGGATTTAATGTGGCGGGTTATTCAGAAAGGCTATGTGAATTTGTGATAGACCACGCCACATGGATTTTTCTATATCATTTTTAGATAGCTGGTGTAGCTATGAACGCATCATCATTGTTTGGAATATGAGATGTGACACATGTTAGGGACTGGCACTTTTAGATGAATGTTATAAACCTTAGGTCAATATGTACTTGGGATATTCCAGTTGGTAGGATTTGTCACATTCTTGAGGCTATCAATTTAGGACAAATGTGATTACATTTTATTCCAAGTGATATCTGATACATGCATGGGAATATCCAATCAAGAGGGATGTGATAAAATTTAGGTAATCATATAATTGTAATATCCTAGTGAGAGTAATGTGTCAAATTTTTAGGTATATCCATCAAGGTGGATATATTAGGAAGTTTAAAAATTTTCTACCACCAAAGTTAAAAAGTATGTACATTTCTCTAGGCTTGGTGCTGATGTAAGTAGGGATCATCTATGAGATCCAGGAAGGTTTTTTTATTTTTCTGATATATTTATTATAGCATTACCTTTTTATGATGATGGAATGAAATTATATATTTTATACACTTATGTTAATTGTCATCAGTGATGTCCTACTAAGTCATGTACACATCCTCTACTCTAATAATTTGGTCTAATTATAGATTTTATGATTAGAGATTTGATGATGGTCAAGGGCCTAGGGGGGATGGTTGAATAGTTTTATTAGGATGATGCGGCCATTAACGGATGAGGTTTGAGTCCGACATTTTTTGTTTACTTTATTTAATAGATTTACCTTGTACTTGCATCCAATTTAGTCTAGTTTACTTTATCATGTATTCAATCTTTTAGTTTATGCCTATTACTCTGGGTATTTATTTATATTTTTGTTATTTATTATTTATCCTGTGACATGATTTTGTGGGTACAGTCTCCCCACAGATGGACACAAATCCATAATGAGTGTTGGTGACCTCTTGTATATGAGGATGTGTGCATGGAGACATGTGGATACCAAGATCAGATCTAGTTATTTGGGTCGGTGTGTTACATTATTACAATCCATTCCATTAACATATGATCATGCATTAAAATTCGTTTCACTAAAATAATTTGTATAAACTAGTAAAATTTTTCAAAATAATTGAAGATGAATTTTCTTAAATTTTAATGATTTTACTTTCATTTCATATAAATAAAATTTCATGTCAAATAACATCATTTATTTTCCCATAGAGACCAATCACCACCTAACACAATGAATGGATTCTTTCATTTTATTAATTAAAAATTCCATTTTATCTTCTTATATCTCATTAAATATTATAATTAATAATAATTATTATAATAATATAATTAACCTCAAGAATCATTACATCCCTAACCTAGAAGTTTGAATGTTATTGAGCCCATTCCTCCAATTAATGTATTTATATGTAACTTTTAGAAATTCATAAATTAACCGCTCTATTCCAATAGTAATTATATTTATAATAGTAAATTAAACTTTATTTTAATATTATTTATTTTAATTACATTAACAAGAAAATATTAATTTATCTAATATAGTTTAATAATGAATATGATATAAATAAGAGTCTAATTTTATTTTTTCTGTGTTCAAAATGATATCTCTATATTCTTTTTCATGTTCCATATTTCACATTACAATATGGGATCTAAATTACACCCCACAAGCCTCCCATGAGTGCTACCCAAAATACTTATTTTTTATTTCATTTCAGCCATCTAATATCTCCATCCCACATATTAAATGGCATGATAATCCATGTCATGCTTGGATGCATCAATCTCCTTCTATGTTGAATGATGTCTGATCATTTAGTCAGAAAACTAGAATCATGGAAATATTTTCTCCCCTACATTGTTGACATAGACATGTGGGATTCCATCAAATCATATTCATCAAAATGTTACAGATGGGATGAATCGATAGTTTATCCATCACTAGGTATTATTTACACACCATGATTTTTAGCATATAATTACTATGATCATATTTTCTTGAATATTCCATTTGTTATGTAAAGTGTCGCAGCCTATTGTAATAGTTTGTGAAAACATGCAGGATTTCTAATGAGAAATTGGATGGATGAGATGATTTCATCCCACCCCTCTCATCAGTGATTCCCACCATCACATGTAGTGTTTTAAGAGTCATCATCAACATTCATATACAATGATCTAAAATACGTTTTTCTCATTGTTGGAACCAAAATTTGGGATGAGGATAAGCAAACGCGGTTCCCTTTTGGCTACCTCGTGATGCTTGCCTGAAGATCCCGATAGTACTGTGGCTAGCGCGAAGCTCCCCCTCTGTGAAGCTGCCGGGGATCAAGGAGGCGGGATACTCTGCAAACCAGTTTGACATTTGTGAAGTCGCTACGGAGCAATGTGGTGGGTGGCTCCTCGAATCAGTTTGACATTTACACAGCTGCTATAGAGCAAGGATGTGGCAGGCTCCGCGAACCAGTTTGACATTTGTGAAGCGGCCACGGAGCAAGGAGTTGGGTGGCTCCACAAACCTATTTGAGGTTTGTGAAGCCTCCACAGAGCAAGGAGGCGAGAGGCATCGTGATTATGAAAAAATTCCATGTGTCTTCACACCCAACATGCTTTTCTTCTTAGTACATCTTGCGTATAAATACTGGGCTCCCCTAGATCCCTAAGGACAGATCCCCCAACCATTCACCTTCTTAGCTCTCACATAATGAAGCTATTTCTGCTCTGTGAACCATGATCTTTTTAGGGTTCTATTGCATCACAAATTTCCTCCCCATTTTCATGAATTCAACCCCTCTTCAAAGTGGGATTACCTTCATGGAGCTCATAGGCCTCCGCAAAGGAACGAGAACCCCATGGGGACTCGGGTCTTACTAGAGCACTTATTCTTCTTGAAATACCCTCCATGCACATGTGACCCACATGCTAAGGTAGGTCCACTATGTTTCGCGAAGCACATTTCTTCGGAATGATATGCTTCTCATGGCACCCTTTCTTCACAAAGCACCACTCCGCAATTTCTTTTCCACTTTGCGAAGCACCTTCCATATGAAACTATTCCATACAACATGGCTTGGACACTTCACTTTGTGAAGCATACCCCTATATGAATCCCCTCCACTACATAGTGCACTAAAGCATCCTGAGGCTTTTACCTATGCACCCATTTTCTTTGCAACTCCTTTTCCCATGTGAGCATCCAGGTTTTCATGAAGTGATTTTGAAGTCCCATGGGTGGTACTTCCCATTGCATTTCTTCTCCTCATACTTATTCACATAGGCATTCTAATGGATGCTACTTTATCGCATATCTATGCTAACGTGGACCTCCCAATGGATCACTCCATAAAAACCCCTCACCATGGCATTAATGTGGCCTTCCCTTCCTCAATGGGAGGTAGGTAACAATTATATATGTCCAAGGGGTGCAGAGTGAACCCACCTCGTCTGAGATGCAAGACATTAAACTGCCAAGCACCATCGTCCTCAGAACACGACGTAAAACTGTGACCCCAGCCCATGCATCATTAACAGGGTGCCCTATCTTGGACATTCTCTATGCCTACTGGTCACCACGAGATTGATATCTTCCTCACATGTAATGTGATTGTCTTTGCTGGAGCAGCATCTGTCTGTGGGGAAAGGGAAACCTCCTTGGGGTAACACCCCTAGACTTTCATGCGGGAAGATGCATCCCTGATCCTCCTATATTCTTCCTGGAAAAAGACCAAAGAGTGGGGATGGAAACCATAACCGTCCCCTATTTCATCCCAAATCCCCCTCCCTTGGGGATTTTTCACCATCGGTCCTCCAACATGGAGTAAGACCCAATCTCCACATCCCTGGGTTGAAAACCATGTGTAAGCCCCGGTTTCCTCTTTGGAATGTGGACCATGCGTAAGCCTCTATTTCTATGTTGTGCTGCTAACTAAATTTAATCCCCATTTCACTTCCCACGAATGCTCCTTTTGCAACTTGACCATTAGGTCGTTACTGCCTCTTGTTTCTCACACTGAGCATGAATCACATGGGTTTAGAGTGAGAATCGACCATGGAATCCTAAAAGGTCCGCTGTAGTATGTAAGCCACAGACCATCCTGAACTACATGGACTTTGATCCCTACTAAGGAAAGGTATGTATGAATCCTCCCAGAGGTTCATGCCCACCAACCATTGGTCCAGACCCCCTGCACATCAGTTCACCATCCTAAACTATGGGGACTTTGATCCTTGCCAAGGAAAGGTACGTAGAATGTCTCCCAAAGGTTCAATCCCTCCATCCATTAGTCTCAACCCCCTTCACATCGGCACCTCATTCTAAACTACATGGACATTGATCCTTGCCAGGGCAAGGTACGTAGGAAGCCTCCTAGAGGTTCAAGACCAACAACCATTGGCACCGACCTCCTTCACATCAGTTCCCCATCCCAAACTATGTGGAAATTGATCCTTTCCAAGGTATGGAACGTAGGAATCCTCTCCGAGGTTCAATCCCACCACCCATTAGTCCCGACCCCCTTAACCTCAGTTCACCATCCCAAACTACGTGGTTATTGATCCTTGCTAAGGAAAGGTATGTAGGAAGCCTCCCAGAGGATCAATCCCACCAACCAATGGTCCAAAAACCCTTCATGTTGGTTCCCAATCGTAAACTACATGGACATTGATCCTTGCTAAGGCAAGGTATGTAGGAAGACTCCCATAGGTTCAAGCCTGGAACACATTTTTTCTGACCCTCTTCACATCGGTTCACCCCCCCCCCCGAACTATGTGGGCTTGGATCCTTGTCTCCGAGATAGGGTACGTAGGAATCATCCATGAGGTTCAACACAATCATAGGGTAATATATTGTAAACAACATCTAGCAGTAAGACGTTGTGCCCCCATTTAGCAGCAAGCTGCTGTGAACCTCACGCATCAGTATTCCATTGTGATTCCCATTCAGCAGTAAGCCATTGTTAATCCAGACCTAGTGGTAAGCCGTTTCCATCCCTTCTGTTGGGACACCTATATCTGGTCCATCCTAGTGGCATCAGACCATCCTCAGGCTGATAACCACATGTAGCCCCATGTATGTCATCGGGTCGTAGTCCTCTGCACACACCCGGATCCTATACCCCATCATGAACTACATGGACTTTGAATCGCTTCCATGATGATTCATAGGAGGGCTTTTCGAGGCTCAAGCCCAACATCACTGTCACCCTCGAGTCGACTACATATCATTCTCCATCAACTTCACATAACCATCCATTATCCATCATTATTTTTACCAGGGCCACCACATCCCTGGGAGATCACGTCAGTTCACCTACTAGAATCAGTGTTCCCTTAATGTTTTCCCCCATTTGATCCACTCTAGTCAGTGTTACGATCAGTTTGATCCATCTCCACTAGATGTTAATCATGTTCCATACCCTGTGTTAAACATGGGAAGCTGAGGAAAAACTGAGGGACATGCTTATGGCATATAATTCCCCACAATCAACATGATATTCATTGGGCTTTCGCACCCTTGAGAAGCCCTAAAATAAGGGTATTAGACCTAGACGCACTAGTGTTCTTGTGTCCAGACAGGCCAGTGATGCCCAATGTGACTAATCTTGCGACTGAAGGTTGTTTCCTGGACCAAATCCCTTGGAATGTACCAATAGAAGTAGTGTAATTAACCAACATCCATGAAGATATGGCACTTGGAAGAGTTTCATGAACAACGTCTTAATCTATAAGTGAGACCCATACTAGGTAACAAGTTATGAGGAGGAATCCACATATGAAAGTACCCACATCCCATCATCTCATTTTGATCAAGGATAAAACTCCCCTGAATAAGTGACAGATTCCTCCCACCTTTGGAAAGCTCGAATGTCGGGCAATAGTTAGCTCATTTTTGTCCTCCTCAAATAGAAAGACTCGCGTTCCCTAGAAGAAGCGTCGGAAACACTCATAATGAGGTTCAATGAAATAACTGTTTTATCAATTAAATCATCCATTGAAGGACAAATGATTTAGTAAAAAGGTATAAATGTATATAATATCATAATAATATAACTTATAAACCAATCTTCCAATTAATTTGAAAGATGTTTTATGGGATATGTTTAAGTAATTTATACATAATAATATATGAAATTATATTTAGTTTCTTATTGAAATCAATATTGCAGTATTTTAATATATTTTCAAATGAAAATAATTATAATTGTGGGGGGTTTAATTTTGGTTAAAAATAGTTAAATAAGTTTTTATTAAACACAATCCAAAGCCTCTTAATCTTTTTTATCGGATTTGGCCCTCAATTTGATTAAAAAAAGTCACCTGATCAAAATCAAAATATAATTAGATTATATCAAAATAATAATTGGAATCAAAATAGAGACGATTACTATCATAGTGATTATTTTAATTAGATATTATATGATAAAAAGAATAGAAAGATTAATACAGTTACTCGCTTCCTATTAAAATGCAAATTAGAAATAAAATCTTGCAAACAACAAGTAATAAAATATAAAGAATATGTAAGAATGAATTACAAGATATAAAAAATATAAACCTATTTTAATATTAAAATATAGGTAGTCTATATACCATACTATAGGTATCCCTTTATTTTATACTTATAGAAATTTATGATTTTCTTTATAAGAAAATTATTCAAGGAGAATATCAAAATGGCTTTGTCCTACAATCTCATGATTCCCTAGATATGAATATCATATTTACTCTATCTACATAGCCCTTGGTTTCACATGATTCAATGGATCCTATTCTCTGTATTATTATCCGTTTAGACCTCAATAATAAGTATGATATGAAATGAGTTACAATTACAAAAGTTCTTATGAAGGAAACATGACAAAGTATCATTAGAACAAAAAACTATAAAGAATTACACATAATAAGAAAAAGTGGATCACATGTAGAACACATCGAGAGATAAATTAGTCAATATAAAAGCTCCAAACTCTTAAAATGTACTAGTATTTATAGGCATCCATCCAACTATAATATTTTCCATGTTTTTGGAAATTTCATAAAACACATGGCACATGAAATCTCATGAAGATCTGCCATAACTGAATATCCGAATTTATATTTGTAAACACTATTATAGAATTTAAGATATTCCTTAATTTAGGAATAAATATTCATATTATAATTATAATCTTTTTAAGTTTGATAGAATTCCTTAACAATGTAAATACTATAATCCTAATGAGTATCAGTCTTATGTTATCGGTACCAGTATTAGTTTGATTGTTTATATTTTTTTAGTAGGAAATATATAATAGAAAATCATACTTATAATTCTATTAAAGGTAATTATGATTAATCGAACACATATAAATTATGGTAATCATAATAAAATTTAATGTGTTTATTAATAATAATTTATATATTTTTCTATGTTTGTGAAAAGGTAATGATATCTTTAAAAACATTCTAAAAAACTTAGGAAATTAAAATCCAGTAATGATTTTATTAAGAATGTGTTTGTGGTTTACTAATAAAAGTATTGGAAAATCCATATATAGATATTTGACGTGAAAATGTTCCACATTTTTGAAAGGACAAACAACCAAATTTAAATGAAAAAAAACATTAAAAAACATATAGTCTATTTTCATTTAAGAACATTTCATTTATATATAATCATTAAAACCATAACTCTCCCTCAGTTTAAAACTCTTCCGAATATGATGGATAGTATGATTTTGAATATGATAAACTTCCTATTTGGATAATATATTAACTTTTGATAAAATCGAGTTTACATTGAATGATATTCTTCCCCTTAATAGAACATAAAAATTTTATTCATGGTTCTTTTTGATTTTTAGGAAATTCGAAATCTCAAAAAATATGATAAATCACTCAACACACTCATTTGAAATACACATTTCATAATATTTGAAATAGAATATGTTAAATATTTTTGAGTTGATATGATTATAATGTCATTATAATAAATTTTTACAGTCATATTGTTTTTATAAACTTATTTTATAAAAATGGTTGGATCTGAAGCTCCCTTAACAAAACTATTTTGTAACAAAAATCTTGTTAATCTATTAGAATATTATCTAGACAATTTTTTAATTGTATATAATGATTTAGTAAGTTTATAAAAAAACTTATGATGTTTTTTTGTTTCAAATACATGATATATTCAATATAAAATTATTCCTAAACATATCTATTACAAAAATAACACTTCACATCCATTTGAAGAAGATTGAAATTACAGAATGTTGCAAAGGAAATAAATATCTGATTAGAATAAATTCATCCTACTAGTGAACATGATTATTTGTAATCTATAACTTCTTGTGGACTATAACCCTTAGAAAAAAGATGCAATTTATTTCTAACAATTATGTAATATTCATCTCATTTGGTTCAAAAAAACACATTTTACTCCGAGTAAAAAAGGTTTCTAATGTTCATTCAATTATATCCAGACATTTTTCCTCTCAAATTCATTGAGATTACCTTTAATTATAATAATATAATCCTCATAATAGAAATCATCTTTGGTATTCTTAGGTTCAATTTTGAATATGAATGATAAATTTTCAATTTCATTCCATAAAGAACTTCTAGTCGTAACTTGCTGATCTACATCAATAATGATACTTTTATTAGTTATATTCATAAGAAAAAAAATTAATAATTGGGTTTTAAAATGTCACTTACACAAATATAGGTATAAATATTTCATAGTAATAAATTTAGAAACAATTTCATGAGTTATATCCTTATGAGAATATTTTTTCTAACAATGGTTGAAATTAATTTCAGAAATCACATTCCAGTATGTTCGTTGACGGTTTTTGGAAAAAAAAGTATTCGTTTCATAAAAAATAATATGCACTATTTTATCAATAGTAATTTTTTTTAAAACTGTATAATCCTTATATGTAGAGGAATAACTTAAAAATATACCTTCATCAGATTTAGGTATAAATATAATTAAGTTATATTTTTAATTAAAAACATTAATTTGAATGAAAATACTTTGAAATAAAAAACTTATGGTTTTTACAAATCAATATGTCATAATTATTTTTATTAAAAAATTTCAAATTATAACCTCATTTATATTATACCATGAAATGCAAACCTCTTTAGACCAAATTTTTTTAGAAAGTGGTTATTATGTTAGCATGGTTTTAGCTATTTCTTGAATAATTTGATTTCATATTTGAAATACCCAATTTTTCTAAGGATTTCTCGGTTATGAATATTTATGTTCAATGCCTTTATTAATAATTTTTTTTTCAGAATAATAACTTTCAAATTCTCTACCATGATCACTATGAATAATTATCATAGAATGGTTTTTCATATTTTTAAATTTGGACACAAAATTTTTAATATAACAAAAGTGTTCATATTTCATTGTTATTAAACAATTTAATGCTCATCTAGTCTAATAATCAAATAAGACATATACATAATATTTTACACCAATATTTAATGTTTTTGTATGACTAAATTATTCCATGTGAAATAATTATAAATCATCATAAGTTAAAACTAATAGAATAAAAACATGGCTTATGACCCTTACCATATTGATAAGGGTCATGTAATTTTTAAGTATAAATCATATAATCTGATAGATCCTTAAAACGACTATTCACAGTCTAATTAGATTTGTATATCTTGTTATTATGTCATGTCCTTATATTCCATAACCAATGTTTATTATCCATTACAATAATCCAAGACAGGTAGAGGTCATCTATGTTATGAGTGTAAACATTCTCCTATCTATTAGAAAAAAGAATAAATTCATCCATAGAACTATGTAACAAACATTTATCATTTCTAAAGCTCACAATCTAACCTTCATCACATATTTGAGATATTATTATAAGGGTTTTCAAAATAACATTAACAAAAACATTTTAAATTAGATATTTTCCATGAAGAACAACATTTCCAATATGTACAATATGTCATTGAGCATTGTCTCTCAGTGTTACTTCTCCACCATTCATTTTGATAATTTTATGGAATAAGTCTTTGTTTTGAGGAATTTTTTAGGACCACCCACTATCTATTACCATATTTTTTTCATCACTTCATTTGTTTTCTTGAAAATAAAAATATTATTTTTTCACACTAAAGCCTTCTTGGGTTGGGTAATGTTAGAAAACATCATTTTAGGAATCAACATTTTTTTAGAAAAATAGACATTGGGAAATCCTAATGATTGAACTTTTTTAATGAAAAATTATTTTTCCAATGACCACCACATTGAAACATTTTTTTAAAATGGGGATTTTTAGGAACAACGATATTGTTACTAAAAACATGTTATTAATATATATAACCTATTCCGGAATCATTAATATGAGGTATTATTCTATTATAGATTTTATCAAAACATTCTATTCCCATGATAATGATTGATAAAATATTTCTTAAAATTGAAATTTTAGATTTTATTTTTACAAAAAAATATTTATCATTATCTATATTAGGTATGAATTATGTTTTGTTTCTAAAAAAATTCCGGGATGGTTCTTTTTCAAAATATTTTGAAATAGTTTTTTTAGAAATATTTTCATCAATGCAATTTGAAAGATATAATTTTTTATTTGTTAAAACACTTATTCTTGATTCATCCTTATCGTTTATTCCATAACATTATGAAGTTTTTTTTTGGAAATTTTACAATTTTCAATTTCAAACAATTGAGAAAAATTTTAAACATCATCATAGGAAGGAATATAATTATCTTATGATAAGGAAGATTATTCATTAGAATATTGGGAATCCTTTTAATCCTGATTATTCGCAAATAAATACATATTGGTAATTTGTTTCTATATATTCTTACCTTAGAATTGAATCATTGTTTATCTTTAGGTATAACAGAATAAACACCTAGGATCATCTGAGTAAAAATTTCTTCGTCTAAAGAACATTCAGAAGAGACACCTCCAGTATAACACCAACTGTTAGTAGATTTTATAACATTATTTCTTTTAGATTTATAAAACATTTTGTAATTCTTCTCTAAATTCTTTTTTTTATCTTTCAACTTCATCATTTTACAATCTGGTCTAATGTGTACATCTATTTTACATTTTTAGAAAGTGACGACATATTTCTTATCACTTCCTTCTTTATATACTATTTTATATTAGTTTTACAAATCATTCATGGTAACTATATTATTCATCTATCAAGAAAAATTTACTAATTCATTCTCTATATGTTCATAAACACATGAATTTTATTGAATTGCCAATTTCATTTTTTATCCAGACCTGTAAACATTATATATATAATAACCATTAGGAGGTAATTTAGATGTTTTAGCAAAGGTAACACCACCATTTTTGTTTTTCTTTTTTTTAAATCTATCATTATCTTACCCTAACACTGTCTATGGGTACTGATAAAATAATACAAGGAAAGATAATTAGACCTTAATGTCTCATTAATAGTTGTTATTTTAAATTCTTAATCATATCATATGATATAAATGCTATTTTACTACAATTATTTCATCATAATGACCTTTATCGCCAATATATTATAAACAGTTTATAGTATTCTTGAACCTCTGGTGAATCAATTTAAAAGATTCACCTAGTGTGAAGTGAATGGTTGGTAGTATTCTCTTATAATATCAATCTGAGACTCAACAATATTAGATGTACCAAAATGAGTGATCTCATGATTTTTATATATATTGTTGGCATCTTAAAAAGATGAAACCTCAATATAAATTATTATTTCCATAGAAGATAACATATTATTCCATACTATGTTTTTTAACTAATATTATGGTTTCTATTGATGACTAAAATCAATTACTTACTTATCTAAAATCCTATAATTTTCAGAAGACATTATAAAATTGATAACTCATTTGTTGATTAAAATGTAATTCATTTTATCCCTTCAGTACTAATAATTAGCGCCATCAATGATATGAGGTATTTTATGACTTATATTGTATATATATCTAACATTATTACATGTCAACATTAAAAAAATAGAAATACTATTTCTAGATAAGCTTTATACTGTACAAATTTTTTTTAAAAAAAACAAATTCTATCAAAAACATCAATAATATGAAATTATAAAGAAAGTAAAATATTTATCAAGAATTTTATTAGTAGAATGTGACACTGATACTAATTTTATAATTATATTAACTATTCATATGAAAATAAATAAAATTGTGGTTGAATTGTAGTTTAAAAAACATAGTTTAGTATGTTTAAACTAAAAAAACCTAGAGCCTCTTAAAGAGGGTTATTAGACTCAACCCTCAGTCTGATTAACAAAGTTAGAGAATTAGAATCACAATACAGTCTAAATATATCAAAGTGAAAATTATAATCATTGTGGATCTGATTAATATCATAGTGATTATCATAATCAATGATAATATGATAAACCTAATTGAATGATGAATACAATTACTCACTTTATTTTAAATTTTATTGTGGAAATAAAAACATTCGCACAATAAGTAGTACAATATAATAGAACTCTATGAATGATTTAAAATCTATTTAATCGGTAAACCTATTTTAAACTTAAGAAAATGTAAGTCTATCACCCTGAATAAAGGAATCCACTATATTATAATTACTTCAATGTATTTCATTCCTTACCAGGAAGTCCCTTGATATGATGATTGAATGGATATTTCTTTTTTTTAATGGAAGACCTCAATACGAGGATTGTATTTTTATTGTCTACCTAGACCTGGGCAGACTTCGATATGATGAATCATATTCTCTATCATTCTATCCTTGGAATTCATCGATCATAATGATGAAAAGACACAAGTTAAAATTACAAAAATTCATTAGGAGACAACATAATAAGGTTTCCTTAGAAAAAATAACTCTAAAAATGACACTTTAATTGAATTAGTGATTCACATAAAAGAATTTTTTATTGTGAAAGTAATCAATCAACCAACGTGAAACTCTTACAGTGACTTTGTATATATAGGCATCCATCAAAAAATCGTATTTTCTAAGTCTATTGAAATGGTTTTAGATATCTAGAACTTGATATATCAAGATTATCGAGTGTAACTGAATATACAAAATTTTATTATTAAACCACATTATATTGTTTTATATATTCCGTACATTAGAAATAATTCTGTATATCCCAATTATAAACATAGTCTTCCTGATAGACTTGTTTAAGAGTTTCAAAATGAAAATCTTTATGAGTGTTGGTTAAATGTTATCAGTACCAGTATCAGTCCGATTATTTACACTTTTTTAGTAAAAAAAACATGATTGAAAATCAATATTCTGGTTCTAAAAATGTTGAGTCTGATTAACTAACCATATACTCATTAAGATAATCATGATGTTGTTTATAAATATGTAATACATTAGTTGTTTTTCTATGAATGATAAAAGGAATTTTTTTCTATAAAAACATTCTAAAATAATAACAATATTAAAAGTTATTAAACATGTTTTTAAGAAAGGGTTTGTGATTTCCAAAGCAAATGAAATGGAAATGTAATAAGTATATGTTTGGAGTCCAAAAATAGTTCTAAAAATTATAAAATTTTAGAAAAACATAAATCAATAAAACCTCAGAAAATTAATATCATATTTCCAACCAAATCATGTCCTTATATTATCTATAATATAGAAAATAACATATATGTTATATTATTTCTGAAATGATGATTTTAGACAAGAAATCTATAGTGAAATTTTGAAAAGTCAAATTTTATCCAAGTATTTTTCAAAAAAAACATTATTAGATTTTGAAAAAACAATTTTTATTATTCGTATTCTAATAATAAGATTGACATACTCAGATTTCATAATGGAATTAAATGGTTATATCCTTAAATTAAAACAAATAGGTTCCAAGAGGAAAAATTGAAAAAATGTAGTTGTAATCCAAAGAACCAGTTGACACACATGATTATTTTCCTTCTTTTAATTTGGATTCTCGTAGTGGTGGTTACATATACTAAGAACTCACCTAAACACTAAGCCCCTTCCATTTCATTTAAATTATTCTTATAAATATGGATTTTTAGGTAATTTGTTCAATTAGAAAAATTATTTTCCCTCTAAAATTTCTCTTCACTGACGACACACCGACTTAAGGTCAACCAAAATTTCCGAAATATTATATTAAAATAAAAATTCCTTTCTAGATTTAGTGATGTAGTCTATTTCTAAATATGACCCTCTACTTATGAGGAATTTATTTTTTTACACATTTTAATGAAAATTCTATAAAAACATAGGTTTTTCAATTAATGCCACTAATGCATATTATTTGATTCAAATTAGTGATATTGAATTCATGGAAATAAATATCATAATTAAATTACAATTATATGAAATTTTATACCAAGTGAGATACCATATTATTAAATCCTCTAAACCATAAAATATATCATCCTAAAAAAAAAATTAAACCATAAACATCATGATGAAAACATTCATTAACTGAAATCCCAATCTAAAATAAGGGACCCTCCATCCAATAATTAATTAAAAACATATAAAATTTGAAATAAGTTAGATATCTATTACTACAATTAAGAATTTATTAGTCTTAAGAGGGTATATGAAATATTCATCCCCCTCACTAAGATATCCATACCATTTATTCATTCTATTTACATTCTATTATCCAGCTGAACATGATATGTATATAAAATATTGTGATTCATGATCATAATAGAATATGACCATCAAAAGAATCATCTAAATAAATACTGTTACATGATCGATTAAAAAATCCACATGTAAAAGAACTCATTTATCTGTATTTAGGATATTAAAAATAACATAGATCAAAACTGTATGGATTATACAATATTTTATATTCAAACTATGTAAAAATATTAAAATATATTCCTTGAATGTGAATAAATATTCGCACATTTTAGGATAAATTCATGGTTATTATATAAATATATCTTATTAGGACCAATCACCAAATCAACCATATTTCATGAATTAAAAATAGTACACAAAGATAATATATAATAAAACTAGAATATCTTAAGTATTTATTACATCATTTTAATGAACATTTATTACATTATAGAAACACATGAATGAGGATGTTAATAGTATAGTTCCATTGGAGACATGGAAACATACACAACTTTTTTCAAGGTGAAGAACATCACCTCCCACCAATTTCTTCAAATTTATCACCCTTATTAAGAATATCACACATAATACATTTATTTATAACATGAGTAATGGAAACATAAGAATAGGTGAGATAATATTTTTAGTATGGATAAACATGGGATATATGATAGAATAGTGCGAAAATAAGGGTATGTGACAATGAGCATAGCATTTTATAATAATACCCTGCATATCAAAAATCTTAATAATGAGTCGTGACATAAATATTTTATTGTCATAAGAAATTAATCATATGATAATAGAAGAAAATAATCCACTAGAGATTAACATTGGCATAGAACGTGGATTTTTCGCATTCACAAAATCATATAAAACCATTTATATAGTAGTCGAGGCTATCATTGTGGAATGCGTTCACTCCCCAAACAATCATTGTAATCAAGGATCACTGCCAATATAATCATAATAGATATGAACCTTTATTTAATAGGATTTAATATTTATTCCAGTCTGGTCTATCTCAAAACATATTAATCTTTACCCAATGAATATGATGGAGAAACAGGTGCCGCCCATAATATAATGAAAATAATATGTCTGTGTGTAACAATATAATGAAACACTCATCATATTATAACTAATGAAATAAAATGGGATGTATAAAAATTTTATAATATAAAACCTATGGAATGGAGTCATGTTTCATAATAATTTTATTATTTCATCATAATATCACCCACAAAAACAAGTGGGTTTCATTAATATTTCCATATATTTTAACCCATGGAAGAAAAACATGTTTCATACACATAATAACATTATAAAAAATAAACCTTCCAGAGAAAGAATAAGAATGGTATATTTAGATCATATCACTAGTAAGGAATAATTAACCTTAATATATTTCATATTAGATTGATAATTATTCCGAATGATCATTTAGAACATTTTTTAGATTAATATCATTTCCTATTTTTTTTTTAAAAATAGTAATAATAAATTTTTAAAATCATCTTATTTTAATATTACCTTTAATACATATAAATGAATATTAAATGAAAATTATTTTCATGACAACAAGAAATTATTATCATGTCTTAGAAGTTAAACCAAATATTCCTTCGACATTTTCTAAAAAAAACCAAATGATAACTTTTCAAAAAATAAGATGAAAATTACATTAAAAATATTTTAAAAGAATTTAAAAATTTATAAAATATATTTAATAAATCTTTTGAAAAATGTTATAAAAATTGAAATCATTTATAGAAAATCTTGTTTTGTATGGAAAAGGGGTTTTGACCAAAGAGAGAAATATATTCATTTTTCTTACAACAATTATTTGAAATAAATGAGTACATAGCTGTAAGAATGTGATTTGAAATTATTTATTATTCATAAATAACCTTTATAGAATAAATTAAATGATGTTATTGAGATATTAATCAATGCATTACATCACTGGAATCATAATCATAAACAATCCTGATAAATTATGAGATTGAAAAATAAAACACTTAATACATTATAAAATTGAATTGTAATACCCATGAAAAACTAAAATAAAAATAAATTTAGAATATAAATAAAATAATTAACTCCATTATATAACTTTTAAAAGTTGTTTTATATACACCTTATTGAATAAAAAACATGAATACCAGAATTTAGGTCCACATGAAGGCAATTTAAGACAAACATATCTTACCACATTTGTATCTTTTGAGTCATAAAATAATAAAATATAGATCATAATATGAATATTGAAATCCAATTAATTTTAATTATAGTATCAATAAAATAAATTCATTGAATTTATATACACCACATAATATAAACACTTGGCCAATTTGTCATTTGTCTCACTGAAAATAAAAGATAGACCGAAATCCATTACGATAAGTCTCATCTTAATTCATACACATTTGAACGTGATTTATAATAATAATAATTTTATTATAAATATATTATAGATCCATACGTTTATATATCATAACATATATTATTTTCTTGTGATTTTTATTACCCATTTGTTAATAATTACATTTTAATGTCACATTTCCGGTAATAACAGTTTTGTTTTTCATAGATGTTTTGTTTTGTTATTTTCAGTAATATTACTTTTATCATGAATTTATAGTACCCCGAATGTTAAAAATGATACATATATATATCATATATATTCCTTTTTTATGAATTTATAATTATCCACAGAATTGGGAAATACAAAATGAAATACATCATCCGTGGAGAAAGTTGATAGTACATACCCATGAACATTCTTTCCATTTTACCACAGTAAAGAAATAATGAAAGGTAAATAATATATTAAAAGTAAATAATATTTTTATTTCATATATATCACATATTTTCATTAAAACATCATTATTAACTTCCATATGAAGTGTGAGCGAATCACATCACTTTGTGAGGTGGTATTCTATCGTACACATGAATAACGATACTGTTTTCCCAAAGAATGGATTTTAAAGAAGTAACATGTGATATAGTGATGAAGAAAGAATGAAAATATATTAAATATATTATTTATAAATATTTAATCCATCATTATAATGAACTTTGTGACGTTGTAGTGTAAAAATGAATCATATCGGTTCGTTAGGTAGTCATATGTCGTACACACAATTGATTAATTTCATATCCCATTTGATGGAAGAGGGGATACTTGTAGGCCAATATGATTACATAAAATAATATAATTATATGGAATATACTTATAATATTATATCATCACTTTAAAAAATAATTTAAGGAGGAGGGTAAAGAAATATGAAAACACCCGATGTAGAACGTTACTTCTTCCCCATGTAAACACTTTAGGTTTTTAACAAAATCCTTCCTATGATATATTTATGCCAAAAATAAGAAATTAAAGAATATAGGGGGATTTTGTAAAGTTAATTTTTTATGTATTGTTTGAAAAAAGTTTATTGTTTTTAATAATAGAGGATAGTGGGTAACCTTTTATAAGCGAGGTGAATGACAGACTTGTAATTTTTTAAAGAAAAATTAGTATCCTTGTTTTTCATATGGAAAAGGCTAAAAACATATTCCATTATGAATCCTTGGTTATTATAAAGACACAATAAAAAAATAAAATATTTGTTATTCTTGTTTTTTTCGTATTTTAACCATTATCTTATTAGTTTAACCCCTCAATACACCATTTTTACCTTAATTGTGTAAAATAATGTTTTCTAGTTTTACTATTCATTATTGTCAACAATTAAGTTAAAATTATTAGATATTGTTAATTAATGTAATTAAATGTATGGAATCAATTTTATCTTATTAAATTAACACAATTTTACATTTTTTATTTTATATTAATCCCCGAAACGTGATGAGAAAGTGGGGTTTCATAGGGAAAATTGTTCAAAAGTCTAAAATGTTTTTATTTGAAAAGTAAATATCAAATTGATTAAAATTTCTACAATTGGACTTATATATATGTAAATTAACTAATTTTACCTTTAAAATAATTAAAAATATAACATAACGTTATAATTATTTTAATAAAAAAATAGTTAATAATTGAAATTCATTATTTTTAACATTTCATCAAAAAATGAAACTTTCTCGAATAATATAAAAAATTATCCTAATACTAAACATGACATGATTATTTCTAAAATTAACTTTATTTTTTGAAAATAATTTTTTAAATCTATCATAAATTTATTTTATTATTTTTCACAAAAATACATAATAAACATTTTTTTGAGAAGGTAGTATTTTCAATACTTATAAATACCGTACCCAAAATTATATATTTTTTATAAATATGATTTCTTATTATAAAGACATGATAGTTAATATTTAAATATCATATATTACATTTCATATCACTTTATTTAATGGCTATATAATAATGGATGCATTTAAAAAGTGTTATTAACATTACATTGTGATCATCTCAAAACTCATTGTTGTATGTAATGTGAGATGAACTTGGTTTTTTTGGCAACGTAATATATTGGTGAAATTTAATTTAATAAGAAAAATAATTCCCAAAAACATTATGGTGTTAAATTCTAAACTCCATAAAATGATTTTTTATCCTCAACATTTATAATTCCAAAACAATCATATGAGGATAATTTTGTATCATTATATTCTCATGTTCCCACATATCTTTTTAGAAATGGTGGTTTCGAAAACAAAACATTTACCAGATGAGTTTTATTATTTCATATAACATTATTTGGATGATCCAAAATCTCTACATGTTGTTCTTCATAAAAAATGTCATACTCCATTCCTATGAAACATGAGTTCAACACATGTGATGGGATCATAAATTACTTCCTCCGGAGAGTTACATTAAATACATCATGTACTTAAGAGAGGTTTAGTGGAAGCAACAAGTGATAGTCTTCCCTCATTATAAAATAAATAATTTTAATTTTATATATATACTTATGGATTATTTTCCCTTTATTCATGAATATTTCTCACTTATTCCATGTTGAAATTCTTAGAAAAAACATATCTCCAACATCAAATTCTAGATCACATCAGCAATTGTTAGCATAAATGTTCTGCCAAATCTTAGCTGCTCAGATGTTTTTCTAAATGCATCTAACCATATCTTAAATTTATTCTACTATCTCAGGTCCCAATATATTAATTTCTCAAACTTTATCCTAGCATGATGCATCTCTATACTTCTGTCCCTATAGGTATTCATACAGATCCATTTGAATAATCAAGTAAAATAAACTCTTGTATGAAAAATAAACTATATGATGTTTTCGATTCCAAAAAATTTTGAAATCCAAAAAACATGATGTCAATATATCCTCTAGGATTTTTATTGTTCCCTAAAATTTAACTTCTATCTAGGTATTACATTAAGTTATGAAAAATAAATCCATATGAACAGCTTACATAAGACTTCACCAGAACAATGCGGTAAACCATTGATACCCATAAAACAAAATGGAATGTCATTCTCCATGAAACCTTACCTCTTATATAATGTATATCATGGAAATAAGATCAATATAAGATTATTCCTTAATTTTGATCTAGTGTGCTGACATATTATGTGGTTCTATTACAACCTATATAACATTATGACCTTTTGACATTTTGGGGAGTCCATTGATAAAATCCTTGGTCGTTTTTTTACATTTCTATTCTGGTAAAGGTAATGTATGTAAAATCCCCCTTTACATTTTTATCATACCCTTAAAATGATAACATAAAAAGTACTGATATAGAAACTATGTGATGTCACTCATCATTCCATCCATCCTAAAGTACTCTTTCAAATTACTCTACATATTTTTTTTACTTACAGTATTAATTGAGAATGAAAATATATGAGCTTCCTCTACAAATATTTCATTTAAACTTCTATGTAAGGAACACATAAGGGGTTCCTAAAATGTTTCATTCAATCATGATCCAGTTTAAATTCAAGAATATCTATAACCTTCTTTAGTATCACTAAATATTCCTTATACACCTCTTTAATCATTACATAGATAGATGATTGAACATTGAATAGAGAAAGATTAGATTTCTCCGATTCATTGGGGTTTTCTAAATTCATCCTTTTAAAATACAAGAATATTGGATGTTTTGTGATCCTCATCAGGGATAATATTGCATAATTCTTTCGACTCAAATCATTATCCACCTTGTTCTCTTTCCCTAGGTGTTAATGTACTCAGATGTCTTAATTTTTAACCAACTCTAACCGTCTTCACAAGCACAGATTATTCTCATTATGTGTCAATATATACTTCAATATTTTATGATTAGTATATATATCAATCTATTATCCATAAATATAATTCCACCTCATCTTTAATAAGAAAATTACTTAAGGTAAATAAAAATCATGATTTGTGTAATTTTTATCATTAATATTAAATTTTTATGAGGAACATGATAAAACAATGTCATTGTTCAGAAGAACACATCCCAATCCCTTGTTTTATGAATAAATATAGATTAAAAAACTTTATCCACTATAGGGTATTATAATCACATATCCATTGACTAATATTACCTTTAGTTCCTTGAAATTTTACTCACTATCAACTTTCAAGTGGAACTTGGCTCCCTTCTGAGTTAACTTGCAAAGTGGATTAGATAGCTATGAGAAATTTTAAAAAACCATTGAAAAAATCCATCAAAACCATAAAAATTAATGATCTCAATCACTAATATTTGTCTAGGACAACAATCAATATCCTCGTCTTTGATTGATCTACATATATACACTCTCTTGAGATAATATAACACAAAAAATGAAACATTTTTCATCCAAAAATCAAACTTTTTAAATTTCTCATAATGATTCTCCTTCCTTAGGGTATTTAGTAATATTATAAAGGGACATTTATGTTATTCCTTTAAATTTGAAAATATAATAATATAATCAATAAATAAAAATATGAACAGATCATGGTATTCTGTAATGTCTCAATTCATAAAATCTCAAAAGATATAGGGGGGATTAGTACGACCGAATGGAATCCCAATATACTCATATTGTACATACCTTGTACAGAATGTATTCTTGGGTATATCCTACTTCTGGCCCCTCATTTTATGATATCCAAAATAATGGTCAATATTATATATTTATTTATAATGCATGTAGTTGATCAAACATGTTATTGATACGGGGAAGATGATACTTTTTCTTGATCAAGATATTGTTCAACTACTGATAACCAATGAAGAGTCACATCTGTCAATATTTATTTTTAACAACATGAAAAGGTACACCCTAAGGTGAAACACTTGGCCAAAGGAATCCCTTATCAAGCTTCTCCTGGAGTTGGTTCTTTAATTCTTATAACACAATCAGGGCCACTAGATAGGGGTTATTTGAAATTAATATTTTACCAGGTATGTGTTCTATTGAAAAATAAATTTCATGATTCAGTTAAATACTATGATAATTTTCCCAAAATACATAAAAAAAATTCCTCCACAATTTGCACACAATTGATGGTGAGTTTCTCCAAAACAATATGATATTAACGCCCCTTATAAATGGGAATTAAGACTTATACAATGGATAAAACCTCCATCAAATGTTTTTACATATTATCATATTGATATATGATCAATGGTTTGTTTATAATATCAAAAATGAATTACCTTACACAATAATTTATGTGGGATTTATGTAGACATATCTTATACATGTCTAAGATGACCTCAAATTCGACCAGAAGTGGAATGAAAATATTTTCAGGAAGCACATTCGCATCAAAGTCAACCAGAGAAGAATAATATATTTATGATGTCATCATCATACCATCAGGATTTTTTTTTCTAATTATACATCAAATCATATTTTTGGAATATTGATACCCTTATAAAATTATCTATATCTAAAAGAATTGGTATATTGAGAGTAAATTGAGAAATAAACAGTTCTCGGTTTGATAGTAATTTTACCTTTCACAACATCGTTATCAGAACCCTCATATAAAATAGTGATCATATGATATTTCCCTTTATCTCTTAGCTTAATAGGTTTTTTATGTTTGTCATTGTTATTATCCTTCAAATTTTGAAACTAGTAAGCATAGTGAACATACACTATTCATTTGAAACAATGTATTATGGGTTGTGCATTTAGTTCCACTTTTAACCTATTAACATCTCTAGATAATTTCTTCCCATTACTTCAATAATCAAATACTTGATAATATTACCTTTCACACATAAAAAAATTAATAGTCCCTTTATTGTAGTTATCTCCTTTCTTCTTCCCACACTTTGAGCTTAAATGAAGACTCATATTCTTCTCTCCATGGTTCTTATATTTTCCATGAAATTTTGTTTTTCTCATCTTATCAAAACATTGAGATTGATATGTAACTCCCTCTTTCATTTAAAATTTCATAACTCATCTAAAAAATTTACATATCTACTAAATTTTCTTCTGGATTATTCACATAGGAGAATTCATTTTAATTCATATTTATTAAATCAACCATACTTTCTGGTTGGATGATAATACAAAAAGTGTACATAAAAATTCTTGTAAAATTTTCCCCTCAAGTATTAACCCATTCATTATCCTTTTTTCTTTTTCACAAAGAACCCCTTCTTAGTCCTTATATGATGAAAAAAATGAATGTAATTCCTAAAAAATGTTTTTTAACTCAAACCAATTCAAGGAGTAAATGTATATATTTTCTACCTTTTATTATTTATTTTAGTCCACTATTGGTCCAATTTACCTTCCAAATGATATAAAACCAAAATAAACACTTCATATTACAAACACTAAAGAATGGAAAATATCTTTTCGGTGGGGATGATCCAATCCCCATTAATTAGTGGATCAAAAGACCCAGTAAAAATGGTGGTCATTAGATCATTATGTAATTAATAGAATATTAATCCCTCATTTTTTGGATGTCCATAATGATTCATATATTTAGATTATTGTTTGAGCACAGAAAAAATATTTTTTATTCTATATCCAATAAAATTTTTACTATTAAGAAGAAAATAGTTACTTTTTTCCATCACACACAACATGAAAATGGTTTCTTCAGGTTCTATCCAATGACTAAAAATAAAAATAACAGTTTAATAAACATTAATCATAATGAGAAACCACATAATCCTGAAAAAGAACTTATAAATATATAAATAATGATATTATTTTTTATTCCATGAAACCTTATGGTTTATCCTAGGTCATTAATAGGAATTATAACGACCCATACTTTATATACATTTTTATTACTTCAAAATTGAAGCACACTTATTATAACATATAACAAAACCATGAAAGGACCATATAGGTATAGTGTCTTTAAAAACTGGGAAACGTAAACAACTGGTTCATAAAGTATCTACTTTGCCTCCCATTTATTTCATCATATCAAGAGTCCCTTTTTGGCATATTCTACTTAATAACCTTATTCCTGGCCTGGGGAAATAAAACATACAAAAGGGTGAGCTCAAATGCTCAGTAAGGGTAAACAAAAGATATATCAATCAGATCATATACATAAGCACATAACTTTTGGAAATCTTAACCTGCAAAAGAGATCATAATTTCATAACATGGGATAAAGCATAGTAGTGAAATGTAATCCCAATAATCATAACATAAAACATGAAACTTTGTGGAATATACACATAATCATAGAGAATCATTTCTTGTTAGTCAAGACTCAATGCCAAGACTATCTTAGTGGACAATGTCCATTTCTAAACCAAGTTCACTCCTCGTTTCGGTTCTGTTTCACTAAACCGGTTTAACCTGCCGTTCCATCCATGTCTATCTCATGAGATATAAAATCTTTACCCAATTCATTGGAGGGAGATATAGGTCCCACCCATCTCATAATGATACCATTCTTATGTGTGCCACAAAATCATAAACCATACATCATAGAATAGCCCATGTAACAAAAATGGGATTCTTAAACATCGTGACATCATAAAACAATTCATATAAGATAAAGGAATTCATAAAAATAATTCCATCACAACATAATCAAATCAATGTAATAATAGGTATAATAACAGAGCCCTTTTATTATCTTAGATGGAAAATAATTTTGATAAAACACTTGAACTCCATTTTTGAGGAAAATATCCTTTCAACTTCAAAAACACTTTTCCTTTCTTAACATGTCATAAAATTTTAAACTAAAAGAAGTTGATTAAAAATAAACTTTAAAACTTGTAAAGGAAACTTATTGTAAATAATGTTTTAAAAATCCATTCATGCCGTATAAGTTAAAAAAACATTCTTCTTGTACTTTTGTCGGAAAAGTCAAAAAGTACCTCGTATGAAAAATGACAAAAGATTCCTTTCGTATCCTTTACTAAAAACACACCGAAGGGTAAAATTGGATTTAAACAATTGTAGGTGGATTGAAATAATATTACATATTGGGGAAACATGGATGTGGATTATAAAATACACCCCATTAAATACATAAGTATAAACCATCTCGGATAAAAATGAGATTGTGATATTTCTCTTACCTTAGGTCCGATTTTCCTCGTAAGTGTCCTAACCTCCAGTATAATGATTTAAATAATGTTATTGACTTAGTATAGAATCCTAATTATTTTTATGATATCATATATGGTCGTATTCTTAGCTTATTAGTAGTAATATTTCATTGATACTTGTTATTCGGGTGTTTATAACTTTTTGTTCTTATGCGTGTTTTGTCGAATAAATTATTATTCTTCACTTTATGTTATAGATAGCTCATTTCCAGACTGTTATTAGTGTAATATATATCATATTCATTCATTCAATTCATTTATATAATCATTATTCAATGAAGATCATTTAGAACGAGTCGCATCACATCGTGGAGACGGTATTCCGTACGTACGCACGAGCGATGATATCATTCCCATGATCATGGAATTGTATTTGAGTGTATGTATACTATTTTAGAATCAATATCGCTTTACAGTAATCATATATAGTCATTATTTACACCATTATACCTATCCAAGTAAGGTGGTGGTGGAAAATAGATTACACCACGGTGTGGAGACGATATTACGTACGTACGCACGCGCGATGATTTCATTTTCCGTAGGATGGATAGATGGTGAAACAGGGTTTTTTCATACTTATAATAACATATCAGTATATGAGTGATAGTTATTTTATTACTTCATAATGAAACAACTAAAGAAGAAGAGGTGTAAGAAGAAATAAAGATGAAATAATCGGTAACGGACATTACCTCTACTTTGAAGTGCTTCTTTGAGACCTCCTTTTAGGGCAGTAAAATTGGTCTTTGAAGAAGACCACAACTTCTCGGATGTCTCTAGGGAAGTGGAGAGGAGAAAGTGGCAGGGGTTGGCCGAGATTGAAGGCTCAAAGTGGTGTGAGGAAGAGAGGGTGGAGGTGCTCTTTTATAAGGGAGGAGAGGGGCACCTTTGGAATAACTAAAAATATTATTTTATTATGAAGACAAATTCGGTTATAAATAGCTCCAAATTGATTTATTTCAAAGCTAAGGTGGGGATTGGTCAAAATCCTCTCATCCAATATAATTTATACAAGTTTAGTTTCTTATTTTGACCTTATCATTTAGATTTAACATTAAGTTAAATAATTTAACTTTTACCATGTCTTCTTGTGTTCTTACACTATAAGGTTAATAAACTTACTATAACAATCCAAACGAACACCAAGTTGTTTATTATTAATATATATAACCATATCTAATTAATTTGGCCGAACCTTAGATTTTTAGGAATAAAATAAAATAATATTTGTTTTAAAAACTATTTTATGTCAATGTTGACACTATTTAGTAATTGATATTTGTGAAAATCATAATAGAATGATTAGTTAGAACAATGTTAATTAAATCAATAATAACATGTCATATTAACCTATAAAATTAGTGGAATTCATAAAAAGTCTCTAATTACATTTATTTGGGTATTTATAACATCAATTATTTCAATATTTCATTAATAAGATAATTACTGCATCATCTTTGTGTCATAAATAAATTAATTTATTTAATGTCTAAAAATTACAAATAAAATACCATTATGTGGGAAATAGTTTTAGCTTTCTAATGAATATTTATAGTCTACTTTATCTTATATATAACCTTATATTTAAAATTATTTACTTATTAAACTTTGATTTTAACTATTTTAACCCTTCTTTAAATAAATTAATAATAAATGTCCTAATCTAATCCAAGTGGGCCTAAATGGTCATATTTTATTCCTAATTTTGTTTTAGGTCGAATTTCACTTATCCAATAGAAATATGACATGTGTTAGGCTAATAATAATATCATTTTTACCCTTAATTTCCATATTTACTTTTAACCGTGGTAAATAAAAGTAAAAAGTTACTATTCACCAAAAATTATTTTCATCTCATTGAACCACATTTTACTTACTGAAATCAACCGTGTCTCTTGGATTTTTGAAATTCCACTCACAGAAGCGATAAAATTATGTTTTATGAAAAATTCAGTTTTTTAACTACCACTTAGTGGTTTCACTATTCATCAAAAATTGAAAGTTTTCAGAAAAATACCAAAATTTCACCCTAGGATAATTTTGATATTCCGAATCCAGAAATGAAGTCCATTTTGAAAAATAAAATTTCAAAAAGTGGTTATTACTATTAATAATGGCTAGTTTTAATAATATTTTATTAGCATATCATTGTTTAGTGAAACTTGGTATTGCGTACGACACAAGCTATCGAGGAAGGTCGTGATTTCGTGTAAAGCAAGCCAACAAATTTTTGTGTGTAGAAAAATATTCCTTTGATGATTTATATAACATAAATGTCTCGGGTGTTACATTCTACCCCCCTTAAAATGAATTTATCTCTCGAAATTCATCACTTTGTAACAAAGAGATGAGGATACCACTCCCTCATCATATCTTCAAGCTCCCATGTAGCTTCTTCTAATTGGTGGTTCCTCCATAAAACTTTCACCAATCGAGTGGTCTTGTTTCGTAGGACTTTTTCGCTACGATCCAGAATCTCTATCGGCTATTCTTCATAAGAAATATCTTGCTCCAGCGGTACAACTTCTGAGCTTAGTACATGTGAAGGATCAGGTATGTATTTTCTCAGGAGAGATATATGGAACACATCGTGAACTTGAGAGAGATTCAGTGGAAGCACCAATCGGTATGCTACCTTTCCAACACGATCCAGTATTTCGAAAGGACCGATATATCTAGGGATCAACTTCCCCTTCTTTCCAAATCTCATGACCCTCTTCCAAGGAGATATTCGTAAGAACACTTTATCACCCACTTCAAACTCTAGGTCTTTTCTTCGGTTGTCGGCATAACTTTTCTGTCGACTCTGAGCTGCTCTTATGTGTTGTTGAATAGATCGGACCTTTTCTACCATCTCATCAACAATATCAGGTCCTAATAGCTTTCTTTCCCCAGCTTCATCCCATCAAGTTGGAGTCCTTAATTTCTTTCCATAGAGAGCTTCATAAGGATCCATCTGAATACTGTAGTGAAAGCTATTATTATAAGAAAATTCCACCAAATGTAGGTGTTGATCCCAACCACCTTTGAAATACATAGAGAAAACTCTCAACATATCTTCTAGAGTTTGAATTGTTCTCTCTGACTGACCTTCTGTCTGAGGATGATAAGCAGTGCTGAAACTCAACTCTGTATCCAGAGTATGCTGAAGACTTCGCCAGAAAATTGAGGTAAACCTCGGATCCCGATCAGATATAATAGAAAGTGGTACTCCATGCAATCTTACCACTTCCTTCACATATATCCTGGAAAGCTGATCTAGAGAAAAATCCTCTCTAATAGCAATGAAGTGTGCAGACTTTGTAAGACGATCAACTATGACCCAGATAGCATTATTGCCTTTGGATGTTTTAGGAAGTCCTTTGACAAAGTCCATAGTGATGTTTTCCCATTTCCATTCGGGTATGGGTAATGTTTGTAACATCTCCTTAGACTTCTGTCTCTCAGCTTTAACTTGTTGACAAACCAAGAATCGAGATTCATATTTAGCAACATCTCTTTTCATGTCATCCCACCAGAAGTACTCTTTCAGGTCCCTATACATCTTCGTGCTTCTAGGATTAATAGATAATGAAGAACTATGAGCCTCATCCAGCAGCTCCTTCATTAATTCGAGGATGGGAGGAACACAAACCCGATTCCTGAACATTATTATCCCATCACAATCAAGGTTGAATTTAGGAACATTTCTCACCTTCTTTTGTAACTCAACATCTTCTTTTTGTGCCTCTTTAATATTCACATGTATAGAGGGTTGAACATTCATTTGAGAAAGATACAATTTTCCCCTTTCATTATAATTACAAGATCCATCCATTGTAAATCCATAAATATTGGATCTTTTGTGATCCTCATCATGGATAAACTGGCATGGTCTTGTCGACTTAATGCATCTGCAACCTTTTTTTCTTTCCCAGGGTGGTAATGAATTGAGTAATCGCAATCCTTAATCATCTCCAACCATCTTCTTTGGCGAATATTCAGCTCCTTTTGTGTGAAAAAATACTTTAAACTTTTATGATCAATATAAATGTCACACCTTTCTCCATAAAGATAATGCCTACAAATATTTAATGCAAAGATTACCGCAGCTAACTCGAAATCATGAGTTGGGTAATTTTGATCATGTATTTTCAATTGTCGCGTGGAAAAAGCTATCACCATATCATTTTTCATAAGAACACACCCCAATCCCTTCTTGGATGCATCACTGTAGATCACAAACCTTTACCCACTACAAGGCAGTGTGAGAACAGGTGCACTGGATAACCTTCTTTTCAACTCATTGAAATTCTCTTCACATTCCTCCGTCCAAACAAACATAACTCCTTTCTGAGTCAACTTGGTGAGTTGATTAGATAATCGTGAAAAATCTTTCACAAAACGTCGATAATATCCAGCCAAACCAAGAAAACTTCGGATCTCGGTTATTGTTGTTGGTATCGACCATCTTTCGATAACCTCTATTTTTGCTGGATCCACAGATATCCCCTCTTTTGAGATTATGTTACCAAAAAATGAAACTTTTTGAAGCCAAAATTCACACTTGGTAAATTTTTCATAAAGCTTCTCCTTTCTCAGGGTCTTCAATATAATTCTCAATTGATCTTCATGTTCTTCCTTGCTCTTTGAATAGACAATAATATCGTCTATAAAGACTACAACAAATTGATCAAGGTAGTCTCTAAAGACTCAATTCATCAAATTCATGGAGATATCAGGGGCATTAGTAAGACAAAATTGCATCATTATAAATTCATAGTATCCATACCTAGTACGGAAAGCCGTCATTGGTATATCCTCCCTTTTGACCCTTAATTGATGATACCATGAACGAAGATCAATCTTCGAAAAGTATTGAGCTCCACGTAGTTGGTCAAATAGGTTATCAATGCGTGGGAGAGGATATTTGTTCTTGATAGTGATATTGTTAAGTTCTTGATAATCAATGAAGAGTCTCATTGATCTGTCTTTCTTCCTAACAAATAGAACAGGTGCTCCCCAAGGTGACGCACTAGGGCGTATGAATCCATTATCAAGATTCTCTTGGAGTTGCTTCTTTAATTCATGCCACTCAATTGGGGCCATTCTATAAGGTGTATTTGAAATAGGCAAAGCATCCGGTACGAGTTCTATTGAAAACTCATCTTCACGATTCGGTGGAAGACCCGGTAATTCCTTCGGAAAGACATCATCAAACTCCGATAAAATGGGAATATTCTTAATTGTGAGTTTCTCACCAACCATTTGAGATAAATAACGTTCATTTAGTGGAATCAATACCCATAAAATGGAAAAATTTCCACTTGAAGGTTATGTTCATCCTTGCATTGATAGACGATCATAGATTGATCTAGAATATGAAATGTGACTTCTCTTCTTTGGCAATTGATATGAGATCCATGTAGAGAAAGCCAATCCATGCCAAGAATCACATAAAATTCCACTATAGGAAGGATCACAAGATTCTCAGGAAGTACTTTCCCACAAACATTAATCAGAGAATAATTATAAACTTTTGATGCGACTGTTGTTCCATTAGGGGTTCTCACAGCTAACTCAACATCTAACTGTTGAGGTAATACAACGATATCCTTAGAAAATTCTTCAGAAATAAAGGAGTGGGTGGATCCAGAATCAAATAAAACATTTTCTACTTTAGAGTGGATGGTAAGTGTACCATTCACCACATCATTATCATACTCCATATCACTAATAGAAATTGCATGTGACTTTTCTTTGTCTTTAGCCTAAAGAGTTTGTTGACATCGACCATCATCATCAACCCTTGGATTTGGTAATTGATTGGAATAATGCCCCATCTCCTTGCACTTGAAACATTGAAGCGTAGTAGGTTCGTTCTGTGTATCTCTTCCTTTGTTTGCATCATTAGAAATCTTCTTCCCATCATTGCGGCATTCAAATTCCCTATGACCTTCCTTTCCATATTTGAAACATTTACTTGTCCCTTTAAGACAAATCCCTCCATGTTTCTTTCCACACTTTGAGCATAAGGGAAAGCTCATCTTTTATTCAGTGTGCTCTTTAGATTTTCCTTTGAATTCCGTTTTCCTCTTCTTATCAAACCCATATGAATGATGGGTTACTCCAATCTCCATCTCGACTTTGAGAGCACATCGAATGATTTCCTTGTAGCTATTGAAGTCCCTTATGGCTAACGCCCTTCGAAGACTTGGTTTTAAGCCACTAAAGAATCGATCTATCTTACTCTGAGGTTGGATAATAATACCAGAAGCATACCTTGCAAGTCTTGTAAATTTTTTTTCATAGGTACCAACAGATTCATCATACTTTTTCTTCAGTTCAAGAAACTCTTTCTCCATATTTGTTCGGAGAATACAAGGGAAGTACTTATTGAAAAATAAGTTCTTGAACTCGTCCCATTCCATGGACTCAATTTCATCCCTTTGCCTCGTATTCTTAATAAGATTACACCATTGGTCAGCATCTCCTTCCAAATGATAAACTGCTAAGATGAATTTATCATGTTCAGAACATTGAAGAACTGAAAATACCTTTTCAGTAGTACTAATCCATTGTTCAGCAACTAATGGATCAGTAGACCCGCTGAATGAAGGTGGACGCTGCCTCATAAAGGATTCAACAGAATGTTGCTCCTTCCTTTGCTCGTTTGGAAGTCCTGCATGATTCATAGCCTAAGAATGTTGTGTGAGCATGGCTACATGATTTTTCATTCCATCTCCCATAACGTTTGGTTTCTCTGGGGGACAATCATTGCATTGCCCGTCGCATTACGCATTAACATGGTTCCTTCGGGTTCCAGCCATTGACTAAAACTCAGAAGAATAGTGTGAGCAACACTAATTATAATAGGAAAACAACATAATCAAGAATAAAATTTCACACTGAAGCTATTATCCTAGGTTATTCACGTTCATTTATAAAACACTATGATTGTGTTGTAGGCTTAGAATTATCCTTAGGGTTCATACTAAGGCTTTCACATCCTAGTTTCCAAAGTTTGACTATACCTTTCCTCTGATACCAACTATAACGACCCATATATTACATACATTATTATTACTTCAAAATTGAAGCACACTTATTACAACATATAACAAAACCATGAAAGGACTGTATAGGTATAGTGTCTTTAGAAACTAGGAAACATAAACAACTGGTTCATAAAGCATCTACTTTGCCTCCCATTTATTTCATCATATCTAGAGTCCCTTTTTGGAAAATTATACTTAATAACCTTCTTCCTGACCTGGGGAAATAAAACATACAAAAGGGTGAGCTCAAATTCTCAGTAAGGGTAAACAAAAGAAAGATCAATCACATCATATACATAAGCACATAACTTTTGGAAATCTTAACCTGCAAAAGAGATCATAATTTCATAACATGGGATAAATCATAGTAGTCAAATGTAATCCCAATAATCATAACTTAAAACATAAAACTTTGTGGAATACACACATAATCATAGAGAATCATTTCTTGTTAGTAAATACTCAATGCCAAGACTATCTTAGTGGACAAAGTCCATTTCTGAACCGAGGTCACTCCTCGTTTTAGTCCTGTTTCACTGAACCAGTTTAACCTGCCATTCCATCCATGTCTATCTCATGAGATATAAAATCCTTACCAAATTCATTGTAGGGAGATATAGGTCCCACCCATCTCATAATGATACCATTATTATGTGTGCCACAAAATCATAAACCATACATCATTAAATAACCCATGTAACAAAAATGGGATTCTTAAACATCGTGACATCATAAAAAAATTCATATAAGATAAAGGAATTTATAAAAATAATTCCATCACAACATAATCAAATAAATGTAATAATAGGGATAAAAACAGAACCATTTTATTATCTTAGATGGAAAATAATTTTGATAAAACACTTGAACTCCATTATTGAGGAAAATATCCTTTCTACTTCAAAAACATTTTTCCTTTCTTAACATGTCATACAATTTTAAGCTAAAAGAAGTTGTTTAAAAATAAACATGAAACCTTGTAAAGGAACCTTCTTGGAAATAGTGTTTTAAAAATCCAATCATGCCGTATAAGTTAAAAAAACATTCTTCTCGTACTTTTGTCGGAAAAGTCAAAAAGTACCTCGTACGAAAAACGACAAAAGATTCCTTTCGTATCCTTTACTAAAAACTCACCGAAGGGTAAAATTGGATTTAAACAATTGTAGGTGGATGGAAATAATATTACATATTGAGGAAACATGGATTTGGATGATAAAATACACCCCATTAAATACCAAAGTATAAACAATCTCGGATAAAAATGAGATTGTGATATTTCCCTTACCTTAGGTCCGATTTTCCTCGTAAGTGTCCGAACCTTCTGTATAATGATTTAAATAATGTTATTGACTTATTAGAGAATCATATTTATTGTTATGATATCATATATGGTCATATTCTTAGCTTCTTAGTAGTAATATTTCATTGATACTTGTTATTCGGGTGTTTATAACGTTTTGTTCTTATGCATGTTTTGTCGAATAAATTCTTATTCTTCTCTTTAGGATATAGATACCTCATTTCCAGAATGTTATTAGGGTAATATATATCATATTAATTCATTCAATTCTTTTATATAATCATTATGCAATGAAGATCAGGTAGAACGAGTCGCATCACATCGTGGAGACGGTATTTCGTACGTACGCACAAACGATGATATCGTTCCCATGATCATGGAATTTTATTCGAGTGTATGTATACTATTTCATAATCAATATCACTTTACAATAATCATATATAGTCATTATTTACACCATTATAGCCATCCATGTAATGTGGTGGTGGAAAATAGATTACACCACGGCGTGGAGACGGTATTCCGTACGTACGCACGCGCGGTGATTTCATTTTCCGTAGGATGGATAGATGGTGAAATAGGGTTGTTTCATACTTATAATAACATATCATAATATGAGTGATACTGATTTTGTTACTTCATAATGAAACAACTAAATAAGAAGAAGAAGTGGAAGAAGAAATAAAGATGAATGAATCGGTAACGAACATTACCTCTTCTTTGAAGTGCTTATTTGAGACCTCCTTTTAGGGCATTAAAATTGGTCTTTGAAGAAGACCAGGACCTCTAGGATGTCTATATGGAATTGGAGAGGTGAAAGTGGTAGGGGTCGGCCAAGCATGAAGGCTCAATGTGGTGTGAGGGAGAGAGGGAGGAGGTGACCTTTTATAAGGGAGGAGAGGGGTACCTTTGGAATAACTAAAAATATTATTTTATTATAAAGACAAATTCGGTTTTAAATAGATCCAAATTGACTTATTTCAAATATAAGGTGGGTATGGGTCGAAATACTCTAATCCAATAGAATTTAGACAATTTTAGGGTCCTATTTGGACCTTATCATTTAGATTTAACATTAAGTTAACTAATTTTACATTTACCGTGTCTTCTTGTGTTCTTACACTATGAGGTTAATAAACTTACTATAACAATCCAAACGAACCCCAAGTTGTTTATTATTAATATATATAACCTTATCTAAGTCATTTTCCAATCCTTATATTTTTAGGAATAAAATAAAATAATATATTTTTAAAAAACAATTTTATGTCAATTTTGACACTATTTAGTAATTGATTTTTTTGAAAATCATAACAGAATGATTAGTTCGAAAAAAGTAAGTTAAATCAATAATAACATGTCATATTAACATATAAAATTAGTTTCATTAATAAAAAGTCTCGAATTAAATTTATTTGGGTATTTATAACATCAATTATGTCAATATTTCATTAATAAGATAATTACTGCATCATCTTTGTGTCATAAATAAATTAAATTATTTAATGTCTAAAAATTACAAATAAAATACCATTATGTAGGAAATTTTTTTATCTTTCTAATGAATTTTTATAGTCGAATTTATCTTATATATAACCTTATATTAAAAATTATTTACTTATTAAACTTTGAATTTAACTATTTTAACCCATCTTTAAATAAATTAATTATAAATGTCCTAATCTAATCCAAGTGGGCCTAAATGGTCATATTTTATTCCTAAGTTTGTTTTTGGTCGAATTACACTTATCCAATAGAATTTGGACATGTGTTAGGGTAATAATAATATCATTTTTACCCTTAATTACCCTATTTACTTTTAACCATGGTAAATAAAAGGAAAAAGGTTACTATTCACCAAAAATTATTTTCATCTCATTCAACCACATTTTACTTACTGACATCAACCGTGTCTCTCAGATTTTTGAAATTCCACTCACATAACCGGTAAAATTATGTTTTATGAAAAATTCAGTTTTTTAACTACCACTTAGTGGTTTCACTATTCATCAAAAATTGAATGTTTTTAGAAAAATACCAAAATTTCACCCTAGGATAATTTCGATATTCCGAATCGAAAAATGAATTCCATTTTGAAAAATAAAATTTCAAAAAGTGGTTATTACTATTCAGAACGGCTAGTTTTAATAATATTTTATTAGCATATCATTGTTTAGTGAAACTCGGTATTGCGTACGACGCAAGCTATCGAGGAAGGTCGTGATTTCGTGTAAAGCAAGCCAAGCAAGTGTTGTGTGTAGAAAAAGATTCCTTTGATGATTTATATAACATAAATGTCTCGGGTGTTATAGGAATATTCTATTTAAATCCATCGTGATTGTTTTTAAAGAGTTTGTGAATTTACAAAGAATATCCCCCAAGCGTGTTAAGATATGTGTGTAGCATGGCCCATTTTCATGTATTAGGTGATGATAGAGTCCAATTGAATGCACCATTTTTTGAGTTACAACCCCTTGGTTCCTCTGTGAAAGATCCACGACCACTTTTAGTATCTATATATGGATCAAATTTCTTAGGAACACCTAACTCTATCCATTAAAAATATTAAATAAAAGTTTCCTATACATTGAGTCATCTTTAGACTTATCCTTAAATAAATACCCATGGATGTCACTAAAGTTTTATCCTCCAGTTTCCAAAGGTTATATAAACATATCCTTTTATACCAACTATAGAAACACAAGATTATTATTTATAGATACTACATAATTTTTTTTGATGATTTATTACATCACTCAAACACATGCCTAAGGATCGTAAAAGTATAGTTCCTTTGGAAATAAGAAAACAAAAAAAAGTTGTTCATAGGTGATATTTGTCATATCCTACTTTGTTTTGAATATATATCTCCATTATTAGACATATCATACATAATATATATTTTTCATAACCTGTGGACTTGTAACACAAGAAAGGGGGAGCATAGATTCTAAGTAAGGGAAAACAATGGAGTTAAAAAATAATAATGTGAACATAAGTGTATAAGATCATGGTAGTAATATTTAAAAATCATACCCTACATATAAAATATAAAAATAATGAGTTATGGAATAAATATTATAAGTTTATAAGAAATTAATCATAAGCTAATTAGTGAATATGATCTCTAGGAGTATAAAATTGTCATAAGAAAATTAATTATGTCACACACATAATCAAATAAAATCATTTAAATTGTAATCAAGGATTACTAAAAATAATATAATTGTGGAATGGGTTCACTCCCAATACTCTCATATTATTAATGGATCAATCCCAAGACCATCATTATGAACAATATTCCCAAATGAACAAGGATCACTCCCAATTTATGTCATGTCTATCTCATGAGATATAAATAATTACCCAATGCATGAGAGGGATATATATGTCCCAAACATCACATAATGAAAACCATAAACATATATGCCACAAGATCATAAAAATTTCACTATATCATAACCCATGATATGTTATAGGTTTAATAATTATTTGTTAATATCAATACATATTAAAAAGAGACAGGTTTCATAATCATTTTATCATTTAATCATATCATATCCTCTGAAAAGAAATGTGTTTCATAATCACTTCCTAAGGTTATAACCTGTGGAAGAGAAATAGGTTTCATAATCACCAAAACACCATAAATATAAACCACTCATATAAATAATATGAATGGTATCCATGGATCGTATCTCCAGTAAGGTATAGATAAAATCAATATATGTTATGTTAGATGGAAAATGATTTTGAATGATCATTTAAAATGTTTCATGGGGAAAATATCCTATCAAATTTGAAAAAATAAAAACATAAAACCTTTTGAAAATAATTTTCATTTAAACAAATATAGAAAAATTATAATTTAATATTATAAGAAACTAATTTTAATAATGATTATAAATTCTATTTATTCCAAACATGATAAAATAAATATTCCTTCCATATATTTATTAAAATACAAACAAGAGTTGTTTAGAAAATAACAAAAATATTCCTTTTAAACTTTTTAAGAATTAAAACATGGGTAAAATTTTATTAAATAGATAATTTTTATAATTTAAAAAAAACATTCAAGACATTATTTGAATACATAGTTTTTGATTTAAAATGTTATTCGACCATAGTGAGAAACAAGATAACTTTTCATTAAAACATTTTGTTGAACTCTTTAGTGAATAAAAAGGAAAAATGTTGAGAATATATTTATTATCCATACATAACTATAATATAAGAAAATAAATTATTTTATTGATAGATAGTACATAAAATTTTGTATTTGGAGTCATAATCATAAAAAATATGGATAAATGATGAGATTGTATGGTAAAAATGTTAGCACATTGGAATCCTTGTATCACTATACCCATAACAATATTACATTAAATGAAACTTATAGTATAATTAAAATAATTATATTCATGTAATAAAATTTATAAGGGTATGTATATAGACATCATATAATAATATAGGTGCAAAACATAACTTATTTCCCCATTAAGGAAAAATGAGTCAAAATATTATTTATTGATTTGGTGAAGTTTTCACAATTAAACTCCGGAAATAGAGATCCTAAATTGGATATTAATATACAGATAATTTTATTTATAGTAATGATAAAATAAATTCATGGTTAGTATATAAACTAAATAAAAGACACAAGTAATGAATATGGCATAAGTCTCACAAAAAATAAAAGTGAGATAGAAATCTCTTACCTTATGTCTCGACTTCCTTCATACACATTTGAAACTTTTATATATTAAATATAATTTTATTATACATACATAAAAGAACCTTTATTCCATATATAATACCATATATAATATTAATATAACTTTTATATTACCCATTTACAAATTATTCCTTGTTAAAGTCATATTTCTGGTAAAATATGCTTTTTTTCTGTATATGGTTTGATTTTTTTTTCTGGTCCTCTTACTTTGACCATGGTTCAATAATATCCATAATTTTAAACAAGAAATAAATATCATATATATTCATTATATTATTAATTAGAGTGATCCAGAAATGTTAGATATAGAAAATGAAATACACCGTTCATGGAGATGGTAGGTCGTACATAAGAACGAACATTGTTTCCATTTTCCTAAAACAAGTAATGAAAAAGCTATAAAAAATATATTAAAATTATATAGTATATATTATTTAATATATATCATATATTTTCATACCATCATTATTAACATCCTTATAAATCATGAATGATTTACATTTCTTTGTTATGTGGTAGTCCTTTGTAGACATGAACGACATTATTGTATTCTTAAGGAAGTGAAATTAAAGAAGAAACATGTGATATTATGATTAAATAAGCATAATAATATCATGAAAATAATATATATGAATTTAATTGATCCTTATTACAATACATTAGTTGTGGCACTAGAAAAATGAATTACATTATTTCGTGAGCCAGTAGGATGTCGTACGCATGAATGATGGTTTTGTATCCCATTTTATAGATGCGGAGATTTTTTAGGTCATCACCATAAAATAAAAAAATATAAATATATTTAAGGTACATATGTTTGTATATCATCATGTTTTAATAATAATTTAATGAGGTTGAGTAATAAATAATACAAAAACCCACAATGTAGAACTCAACCTAGTCCATAGGTAATCTCCATAGGTTTTCAATAAAATCCTTCATAGGTTGGATTTATGACAAAAAAAGATTATAACAGTATATTAAGGAATTTTGGATGTTATTTGGATAGTAATTGATCAAAAATGATTTTATTGTGTGATGAAAATAGAAGATGGGTGACCTTTTATAATTTAAGTGAGTGGCACACTTGAAATGTTTTTAATGAAAATGGTGTGCCCACATTTTTCACAAGACAAATGGTAAAAAAAATGAACCATTATAAATAATTAAACATTAGAAGGTTTAAATATTTCCTTCCCATATATTTTAGATAAGTTTCTTTTTGGTTATTATAACCCTTATCTTTTATTTTAACCCCTAGTAAACACTGTTTTACCTTAAATAGAGTAACTAATTTTAATTATATTTTATTTTCATTATAGTAAAAAATTAAGATGAAATTATTGAATAATATAAATTTTTATGCTTCCAAATATAACATCCATTTTTTAAAATTCCATTCTCATAAGTCAAAAATGTTTATTTAAAATTATTATTGTTGAAGCGAGATGAAAGTGGGTTTTCAAAGAGAAAAATGTTCAAATGTTGGAAATTATTTTATATCAAAATTCAATATAAAATTCATTATATTGACCTAAATTGAATTAATATATATATATATATATATAATTGAAAAAAAAATTACATGAAAAATTATTTAAAATAAAATATATTGTTATAATTAGTTTAAATGAAAATAAAATTTTCAATTGAAATTCAATATTTTTCACTATTCTCCAATTAACAGAAATTATCAAAAAACAAAAAAATTAACCCTAATTTATTTTTGAAATAATTATTAAAAAAATAATTTTATTTTATAAAATTAATTTTCTAAACGATTAATAATTATTTTCTTATTGTTTGGAGTGTCCGGAAGACTCTTATCTTTGAGAAAATAACTACACCTATATCTGTTGGTATTCAAGAGCTCCATATTGGTGATCTAGGTGCTGTGTGAGCTCAAATTGGAGTCATGCAAAATTATATTTCAGATCTGGTTGTGCTGTGAACTCTGGATGTTTCTGGCAGATGCAAGCAGCCGATTGGGATGAAGTATATATTGTGGATACCTCTGATTTCTCTATGTCTAAAAATTAATGTGGATGGGGCATCCTCACGTGCACTGGGAACTTTGGGCTATGGTGGAATCTTCGACACTTATAGGGGCTTCATTAAAGGTCATTTATTCAATTTCATAGGAAATAGGTTAGCAATTGAGGCCGAATTATGGGATATGGTTAAGGCTACCTAGTATGCTTCTTATCATGTCTGGATGGTTTTATGGATGTAATATGACTCAACATTGGCAGTTGAAATTCTTATAAATCATTCAAGAAATCTACCATGGTGGATGATTTCAGCCTGGGATGATTATCTCACACATGTGGCTCATCTTTGTTTGGTTGTCACTAATGTTTATAGGGAGGGCAATCGGGTTTCTAATTCATTTTTAGAGCGTGATATTGAAGAAGTTAGTTCTCTATGGACCTTTGTACCACCAACCATATGTTATGGTTTGGTGGATTTTGATGCACGTGGTAAGGTGTATACATGTCTTTATTGAACCATTTCTTTCTCACTTTGCTTTAATTAATTTTTTATTAGTACAATTTCTGGGAGTGTGCTCACCTACTCTTGAATCTTCTGGTTAGTATTTTTGAAACATGTATAGACTTTATTGAATAATATTTCATCAATTATCAATATGTTTTATTTATATAAAACCATTTTTGTTAATATTTTAAAATATTTCATAAATATTAAAATTGATAAGTTTAACAGCTTGGTAAAAATTGTCACATTTATGTAATTATATGAACTCTAGATCACAGTGTTGTTAAAAGTAATTGTTTCATGTAACATGAAATAAACTCTATGTTATGGGTAATAAAATATACAAACGAAATTTAATTTAATAAAAAATAATAATTGAAAAAAACTTGTGGTGTAACATTATAAATTCTTTATTAATACTAGACTAGTGCATCTTTTGTCTCAAGTACTAAATTTCTCATTTTCTAACATGGAATTCCCAATTAAAAATTCATATTATATTGGATATAATGAACACTAATTGATGTTAAAATAATATTTCAGAAACATTTCAACTAAATATTCCATTTCCCATAAAAAATTCATTTAAACTTTCTTACTTATTTAAATACCCACTCAAAGGGTTGACCTAGAAATATGAACAAGGGTATATAACACCCATAAAAAAATAAATGATCAATGGTAACATAAATCCATCAAAAAATAAATTAAATATGGATAGGATTAATTAATTATTCATTGATATTTTCACCATCTTCTTCATCCCAAATTATATTAATTGTATAAAAACACTTCATATCACTGTTATCCACTAAATCTATTGAATATATATACTAGAATCTATCTCATATAAATGGGACACCGCCCAACACATATAAATAATATCATCAAATATATATCTTCATATCCCTAAAAATCAATTCCACCCTTTGATAAAAACTATAAGTCAGAATTCAAATGAATTAACAAAGGTAATGAAATATTTCATTCATCTACCCAAAATCATATACCAAATAGAATATATAGCCACAAAAAATTTCATAATTCATTTTCAAGAATGATACATACCATATTTCCTCTTTTTTTCATCACATTAACACTGAGAAACCATGACCTTGACACCACATAATATATTATGAAATTTTATTTAAATTAATCACAATTGACTTATGTCTATCGGTAATTCCTTAATACCTTTTAAGAAAGGGGGTTTTTACCATCACTATACATTGGAGGCTACTACCAGGAATACTTATATTCATATCCAATATCCTAAAACCACTACATATAATGGTAAAAAATTTAACGAAATCGTATCACCATATCCAGGGTGGGTGTTCATGTATATATATAAATAAAAATACTAGATTGTTCTAGATTCTGACATATCATCAAACCAAAGTAGATTGAGCATTACAATTTTACAAAAAAGATTGGAATTCATTTCCATATGATCTCCGCACTAATATCCATGTCGCATCCCCAATAAATAACTAATCACAAAACTATAAATTGTATTAGTTTAAATGAGATGCATTAAAATAAACTCCCATGTAGGGTCACCTCCTCTAAAAATAGGGAATAAATGTACTATTTACTTCCCTTTATATAATTTCACATGTTTATTATCCACGATAAATTATTCTATAGAAAAAATTACTCAGAAGGACATCCATCACTAAATTGTATCCCTGAGGTCATACTATAATTTCACAACACTAATTTTTTCACAATGATCTAACATGTCAAAAACATCACATGTTTCAACGTAATGAGTGAGATAACCTATGATATAACTCTTAACATATTGAAGTTGTATACAGAGTATCAAATATCAAACACAGAATAATTCAAAATTCGATTAAATCATATAAAAAATAGAGAAATTAAGGATATATTGATGAATTTAATTTCCATTCAACATGGAATCAATACCATTGGATATCAAGAATATTATCTAAGTCATATTGGGTCTTCTATGATTATATATCTATAGTTATGAAATTAAATATCATCCACCATCTTTATAGTATATTTCTATTACATCAACTAGTCTCCAAATGAATATATGAATCACACCATTATCTACCCAATATGTCATAAACATTATCACTACATAAACAATAAATATAATGATGAGGGTATTGATATATTTATAACCAATATAGAACATATTGACAAAATATTGACTCAAATAAAAATAAACATGAGAAAAATATAATTTTTACATGGATGAATATAATTCACTATCCCCTCCTTTACAACACATCTTTAAAATATGCATCCTTGGACATGTTTCATTATTATTAGTAATTATTAGGAAAACATTTATCACCCATAACATTGATCATCCTATAATGAGACCAAATGTATTAGGGGTCCTTATTATAACTCTAATTTAACTATCCCAAAAAATACTCAGAAGTTCATAACTCCAATTTACATCCTATTTATCTAATAACTATGAATCATGTTTTGGAATAAAAATATGTGAACTACAAAATCGAAAATCCACTCGACCATGGGATATTGTCCACCATTGAGGTATCTACAAAATATGATGTGAGGGAATTTCTCTTAATATAACCTGCCACATTTATTCATGTAACAACATCAAATGGGGCATATATGTTACATAAACTATGAATTATGAAATATTTTATTTCTAAATATTACTAATACATTGTGGGATTGTATAAAATAAATCAATATATATAACCCACAAATCTTTAATATTTTTCACCATGATTACTGATGAAATGAGTGTGTTCTACATAAAGAAACCTCCACTCCATTATATATGATATCAACAATGTGACTCTAGACTCCAAGATCATACATCATCCACATCATTAGATATTCATGGACTTATGGTGGATAGAAAACATGTGTGAATGGATTGATGAAAATACAACTTAGTATAGTCATAGAATGTAGTGAGATGATTGGATAAATATTTACTTTATACAAGATTTAATAATATGTATTGAGAATAAATACCAACATCTCCCAGTTTCATCATAAAAAATAGTTATGCACATGATAAATACCTACCATGATGTCAATATATCGATTTAATCACTATAATTACATAATAATATGTAATTATATTAAACTGTGAAATAATAATCAGATCTGAAATCCCTTTATAGATGTCCTTCATAAAAATTCACCCTAGATACAGTTTCCATGAGGTACTATACGAAACACACTTCTTCAGATATCTACAATGTGATATAGGAAATACTCATTTGTAAAGATGAAATATGTATACATATACATATATATAAAGAAATACACATCTCTAGAGATATATTTGAATACAAGGGTACTGATGTAAATACACTTTTTTCAGAACAATAGTTCTATGTCTAGTTTCATTAACCCAAATTCACCAATTAGACACCTAGGATAATAGTTAAGAGGGGTAACCACAAGTCCTACCTCTAGTAGGCCCAGGATAGAAACTACCAATGAGGGTAAACAACTTTCAAATGGGATAAATTAATCTCAATATCCCTATATAAAAAAAACACCAACTAATGCACTACACTCTACAAAAAATAACCCCAATTCTATAAAATAAATATCCCTCATGTATGAATATAAAATTGATACAAAAAATAAATTTTTAAAATATTTCTAAAAGAGAATATTGAGGTAGAAACAGAAACAACCCATGCTCTAGGATCGTACAATCTAGATCGACTACAAAAGTGTCCCTTGAATCGTAGAAAATTGTTTATATCCATGTAGAGTGAGAATAATATGTAAATATATAGGATCATACACAAGATCACTCGTGAAAATGTGGAAGGATCATGCTTATTTCCCAATGAAAAAATAGTAGAACTATTTAACACTTATCTAGATCAAATATCCCCTAGCCACATCATGGATCCATAACCAAATAACACATCCAAGAGTAGTAAGTAATATAATATTAAAATAGATAAAGGATCCCTACAACCACTTCCAAAGTAGTTTTTCCTCTCCCACCCAATGTTAATACATCCTTTTCTCTTTTGTCTTCTATACACCCCAAGAAAGGTGTCAACTGTATATCAATTCTTATAGAACCAACAACATATGAAGTATATTGACACCAATAACATCTCTTGTATTGGGAAACTATGTTAGTAGAGTGTCATTAATGTTTATGAAATAAACCTTGTGTCCTTATCCTACCATGCATGACCTATATCACATATCAAAACATACACCACAAGTATAGCCATAATCTACTAATGATGTGTGATCAAGGTAAAGGGGGTAGTCAGCCATATGTATCATACTCATCCTAGATGGAAAGGAAAGCACAACCTAGGGTGTCTTGGTGTCTGTTAGGTCACACAACATAGATGGGGTGAGTATAAGTGTAATTAAATTATACAAGTATATAATATCCTCACAAAAGATGAATCATATGGGTTCGAACAAGCAACACCCCCACTAAAACTAGAAAATCACAATTAATATCATTCCACCAAAAAATACCTATATTATAGACCAAAAACCCACATGAATCACAAAAATTGACAGAAATCAAGTTATATTTACTATTATTTAATTTAATAAAACATTCAGCAAGATTTACTCATATATTTAATAGTTTCTATTCTCATCAATGAATTCTTCATAACCACTTATACATATTCCAAAAATTATTCCATTTCTACTTAAGAACTATCTATATTCCACAACATTAAACTTCCACAACATATCCAAGAATACCAAGACACATGTAATAATGGTCAACAAGTCGCACATAACTAAGCCACCAAGCCACACAGAACATTTCAATATTAAAATAATAATATCAATTATGTCTTTTAATTTATTAAAATAATATATTTAATTATTTAATGGGAATTATCAAATCAATTGGTCACTAAAATAAATAATTCTAATAAAAAATAAAATATAAATAATGTACAATAAAATATCATGGAAAAAATTTAATTTCATACTCATCACAACATTCTTATCAATTTTAATTGGATGGTTTATTATCTTTATTATCTCAATTCATACTACCCACCCAATGAGGGTAAAAATAATCATAATCTCATAGATGTACATAAAATATGGAGAACATTAATCCTCTACGTTGATAAAATTTTCCAATTTGTAATAAATATAATGCAAGAGGTGATAAACTATACGGAAAAAACCACATAAAGGAACCTTGAATCAATCTGAAATGGAGGGATATATCATAAAACAATTCCCAAAAAACCCAAAACTCCAAACAACATATCCACTTTGAGATCCCTGAACAAAAAAAAAGTTGAAATATGAGATAAAGATACTAAAAACTCTCTCATAATCATTGATGTCGAATCTAGGGAAGATAAGGGTGAACACTAATGATCAGGGGCTATTAGAGCTCCCAAATTCTTAATGGAATCACATGAAATTCTAGAGTATTTATTGACAAATGAGTAATATAAGTTAGATGAATGAATTTATATAAAATCATTAAATCAACCTATACTTTTTGTGAATGGTTGTTTCATTTGAATAACATCACTTAGTTTACAAAACACAAAAACTAAGTCACTCAATCCAACAAACCCAAAGGAATTCCATATCATAAATATACATTTTGATGTTGTGAAACCTTTATTGAATTATCCTCCAAAAACAATACATCAAATAATAATGATGTAATTATATTTTCACATCAAAATTATGAACAAGGAAAAACTATACAATATACCATGAAAAACCCCTCTGAATCATTACATTCAATACACCATATATTCATAGTTTGAATCAGCACCCGAAGTTGCATATTTCACTATACTTACTCATCCCCCTTCTTATATCCAATATCAAGGCTCCCAACACCAAAAAATCGCTATGTAATGGGTTGATGGTTTCTAGGCCATTAAATTAGATATATCTCATATGATTCTCATCATCAAGAATCAAAATAAATTAGAAAATTAAATGTTGCATAAAAGGACGGAAACCACCAAAACACTTCCCTATGAGATAAATCTCATACAATGATAAAACCATGTTCCAAAACATAAAAAAGGATCTTAAAACACAATAGATAATTAAAAAAACATAATAACATTTTAACACTAGAAAATCTAAAACATCATAGAGAAAATAACTTTGGTTACTGGGCAAGCATTTGCAACTCCAACTCCCATGTGCTATCCTCCAAACCACCATGAATCCATAGGAATTGATATAATGGGATACAAAACCATCAAAAAATCATATCATAATGGTTATGAATCTTAATAAATATTTCCATGAATGGTTCATCATTCTCGATATCTAATTCCCCCCAGTAGATAATATGGGAATCATTATAAAGATACCATATAGATAGGAAATGTAGAGGATATTTTGAACTCTATGTAGTTGTGGGTGTAGTTCCAACTGATAATCCACCATAATTGTAAATTGAATTATTCATGAAGTTAAAATAATGATATGATCCTTCCAAAAAATTTCAATTATGATGGGATATCATTTCATTTTCCCCATGGTGGTAAATGGAGAAATGAAATGGTTTCTTGGTGATGGGCCATCAAAAACAATTTTCGCGATATGATACTCTTCTATGAATTTTGTTTGTTATATATATAATTGATTATTTATGACGGAATTCCATACCATTAGAATTAACTTATTTGTGATAAAATTAAATATCAATCATAAATAATATGTTATTATGGGTATATAATTTCATCTCAAATAATAATAAAATCATAAAAGAAAAAAAAGACAATAAAATTTTAAAAAACTAAATATATGAAAAGTATAGACATATAAATTCATTGAAATATTAAACATGTGACATTCATTTAAAATTATATATAATATGTTTTTGAGAAAAAATATCAATCACAGTTGAGGTGTTGGTTTATCTAGAGGACCAGGTAGATAGAACTATGTCGTTATACCCTATATGAGTCACCACATGTACTCCATTATATGCTCCTACTACTTCTCCTTACATTGACACTAATTCTCCTCCTTCTACTACTAAGATAAAAAAAGTTACTCCTTATCCCTATTTAGGGTCACTATAACCTCATTCTATGCTAATATATTCTCATAATACTCTACACACAATGATGAAAACTATGCATGGGATCCAATCAAGATGGATGCTGAGCACACATCAGTGCCCTAATAACTAAAAGGTATCAATAGATAACCATTGCAAACCACTTGACCATTCTCAATAGCATACTGAGTCTCCAGAATCCATGATACCTTATCAAATCCCCATTCACTAGTCTTATAACCCTTTAGTATTAACCTGAATCTCATCTTTTGTACGAGAAGTCTGAGCCTCATATGCATCCATAAAATTCAATTTGAAATTAAAATAGTTAAAATATTCTTTTAAGTTAATTTTAAAAATAATTGAAATTATATTGAGCATAATCTATCACTTTCATCCCTCATTAATATGTCAAATTATAGGATCAATTTATAACATCCTAAAAAAAATCAAACTCCATAACCCTGGGAAGCTCAACTACCTATACAAATATAAAATTTACATTTTACATTTAAAAGACATATAAATTATTAACCTAAATTAAAAACCATATTCCATCATGGATTACTAAATGTATGAATTCTAGCCTTATGTGTGACCTCTTACCACCCTCAGTTCATCCAGCATGAGAATTAACTCCTTTACAAACTATCTCTCATCTAGTTGGGGTGAAATCAACCACAAATAGTAGAATAGATTTAATCAGGTCAAAAGGTACACCGAGACTAATATAAAAATGTGTCTCATCCTTTATACATGGAACACTTCCTTAAATTCTGAAAATTGATAACACTTATCAAGTATAGAGATCTCCCCGAACTCTCAGATTTGGGCTCTCATTAAATATTTTATTATATACAACAAACCCTATAAATAATTAATAATAGAATTTTATTATTTATATTAATTTAAAATAATTAATATTTATAAATGTATCGTATAATGATCCTACATATGATGATGAAAATCAATGGGTATCTGATTCAGCATCACCAATGGTTCAAAAAAATAATTTCATAAAATCATATTCCATTGACCAATAACTATATGTGAAAAACATAGGGAAAAAATAACATATAAACAAAAAAATTGTATATAAATAGATTATTTAAAATTATGTATATTTAATAACAATTAAATAAAATAAATAATTGAAAATACCTCCTCATGTGTGGATAGAATCAATATGTGGTTTACACTCAGTATTTAGGTTATAAAAGATCAGTCTCTCTAGAACATGACCCCATTTAGTTGAAAATGAAATCGATGAAACTTGTGGGTAGAATGATGAAGCGCCAGGCTGAGAAATAGGAAGAATATACTCGAGGTTATGAAAAATTTCATTTTAATCATCTCTATAAATCTAAATCATGAAAAAAATGATGTCTATAAATTATTGGAAATGGGTCCTATATATTAATTATGACTATAACCAGCTTCTAGTTGTGTCATTATTCACCATCATCCTCTTCGTTGTATTTGATGATACCAATATCTTGGTCTTACTCCTCTATATCATCACTTTTTAAAGGATATTTAGCTTAATCACGTCTTTATATTTCAAATATTTTTTTATATCATCAACATTATCATCACTATCAGTCCGTAAATGTGGGGTTTTATCATCGATATTTGTATCTCTATATAGAAAATATGAATTCAATGTTGTATCTTGAAAATTGTAAATTCTATGGGCCTCAAAAGAACCACCATAACTTTATTTGAATAAATTTTTAGGATATTTCATTTTCATAATTCTCTACCCATCAATTAACTATCATGAATTATAATTATAATTTTCATTATAAATTTAATTTTTTTAATGTGACAACATTAATTGTTTTATTTACTATACAGTGGATTTTTTATTAAATTTTATTGATTACAAGTTGTGTATGAACCTACAAGCCTCTATCAGTATCAACCCAATGAGATTTAAACATTTTCACACAATTCTATCCCAGATAACATTACACAATTATTTAATCCAATATTCCATAAAAGTCACACAACTTTCTTTAGGAGGAGATCCGATCATGGAAATACCACTATTAGTTAATAATTTGATTCAACATATGTATGTGTATGAAATAGAAAAACCATTCAACACATATGCGATATAAATTTTTCTATTTTGGATAATGTGTTACACAATACAAAAAATCAATTTTCAATTTTATTAAAATGTTAAGATACCAAAAAATTAAAAATAAATTAGAAATATAAGAAATAATAAATTGAATTAATATGTTAAACTGTAAAAAAATTTCTTTACCAGTATTGAAACTGATACGAAAAATTATGTTATCGACGTTCTTCAAGAGCATCTGGTGTAATTTGTCAAAAACTTATTTTTATATGATCATCATAAAATTTCAAAATAAAATAATATTTAAATAAATTTAAAAAAATTTAATCAAGTTCATGAATTTAACACTCACTATAAAAATAATTTCACTTATTTGTAATTCATAAAAAAATATATATGATCATTTTGATGATCATCATTTAAAATTCAATATTCAAAAAGTCTACAAAATCCATGATAAAGAATTTTAAACACCGATTATTGATTATTTAATACATATTAAAAATTTTCAACATTATATCTCATTTATTTATGTTTTTAGGTATATTTATTTGGAATATAATTTGAATAGAAAAAATAAATTTCCTCTTAAAAATATTCTTTTCAAAGTGACCCTTCAACTGCTGCATTTTTTGAAAACATATTTTTAATCTCTACTATCATCTATCATATTGGTCAGTCTATTAAAATTATAGCAGCCCTCTATATTTTCCTTCGTATAAAAAATCCAATGTCATGAATTCCACTAAATCAATGATAGGCGACAAATTTTTTTTTTCAGTTTATATAATATAAAAAAATATTCTTGTAGCTTACTCTGTGTATCATAGTCTGTTTTCACTAAAATAATTTCTCATAAAATATAATATTTCTATCAAATTTTCATAGATAAAAAATTCAACAAACCAATAATGTAAATAGATAAAATTCGTTCCATTATAATTATACAATCACGACTTTTTAGTATGGTAATGTGATAGTTTATAAAACCACTAACTAAATTCAACCAAAAAATATCCCATGAAATCAAATATGAAATACATTGATAGAGTAATAATAGGGTTTATTTAGAAAATATATAATCCATTTTTGGATTTAATTACTTATGTAATCTATAATTTTCAAAAAAAACGCATGTTCTGAATGCCTAATTTTTTTTGGAAAGATATAATCATTTTGTTACATTATCTTTAGTCATACCATGTGTATCAAAAATTATGTTACATAAATCATAAAAATAGTTTTTATTAGAATGTATGATATCAAAATTTATATAGACTAAAAAATTAGGCCAATATGGAAGATCCAAAAAAAATTGTTTTATCTAATTTGGATCATTCTGAAGGCCATTAATTTTTTATTAAATTGTGGTTGGTATAAATATAATTGTAGGTAATGGAGACATAGATTATTTAAAATCAATATCAAAGATCAATATAAGTTGTCCATCACCTTCAATTGAAAAAAAAATCAAAAAGAATCCATATTCCTTTAAAAATGTTGTTCTGTATGAAAAAATTTGTGATGAATGTTGAAAAAATATGTTTTATTCCATTGATGTGAATAAAATATTTATATAACTCATACAATAAAAAATTCATTTGGACAATGTTCACTCCTAGCAGATATCATGCCATAAGGTTGGAGGTCAATAATTATCCATTATTATTGAGCTTTCATTATGAACTTTTTCTTCAAAACAACACTATATTTACTAACAACCTTACTCCACAATAATTTTATCCCAAAAATCAATGGCTTAAAATAATGAAAAATATTTTTTGGATAACTTAGAAATAATAATTTCAAAAATATATATTGTTCATTAATCAAAATCTATATGGTAACGTTTTATGGACTTACAAAGATATAAAAAATAAGAATATTGAATAACATAAGAACTAAACAGATTGAAACCATAAAAAGGAAGACTCAATCGCACATTAAAATAATTTTATGGGAATGATGGATATAACCCGTCATTATTTTATTAAGAATCACTATTATAAGAATTAATTGAGTTTTTACCTAGGAAAATATTGAATTTTTTTAATTACATCAAGGATATTTTATTCGAATGTGCAAATAAACACAAAAAAATGTGTGTAATTGGGAAATACATCACCTATTTAATGAAAAAAAAGTATATACATTCCTTTTTTACTCTGTGTACCTCAATTTTCAACATATTAGAATACTAACTACTAAATTATTTTCAATATAATATAGGATGCAATCATTTTAACATGCATGAATCTTATAGTATCCAAAACCTAAATTATGGACCAACCTCATACTCCCATATATGTTTTTAGGAAAACCATTTACTTCAATTAATTGTGATTTATGCAAAGATAATATCTAATGAAACTTCTATTTAACATTCGATTATATAATTTAATATCCATATACTAAGTAACATATTTGAATTTTCTTATCTTGAAACCATGATATATATCATACTTAGTTGACATTGAAAACTCATAAAATCATCATGGTTCCCACTTGAGAGGTGAATCACCAATGTGATTTTATGTTTTTAAGTGATTTTCTATAAAACATCTCTTGGATGGTAGTTTAAAACAATGATGGATCTATAACTAAATTATTAGTTTATTATTTATAACTACATTATAAGCGTTGATAAAAAAAAATACATAATCTATCTAAAAAACATAATGTAATATATTACCCCCAACACTGTCAAACATTTTAAATCTCCTTAGATCGTATTTTTTACTACATTATTTAATTATCCCTTCTGAAAAAATTACATTTTTGATGATGAAATTGAAAAAAAATATTCAACACCCTAAATATGTATATAATTTATAACATAACTTTTTTGAATTCATTGGATGATTTATCAAATCATGATCTAGTAGTAAAGTCTATTTTGTACTTCCAGGTTCTGTATTTTTCATAAATTAGAAAATAAAAATATTTCTCATTATTAATCTAATAGAAGGAAGATAATATACCAAAAACTTTTCAAATAAATAAATTACAAATTACTTTTAGATATTACCACCCACTTATTTTTCTAATTACTGATTATTTTTTCTAATTACCCCTAATTTTTTCAAATTAATACAAATTATTTCTAATGACTGTTAATTCATTCAAATAACCACTAATTAATTTTAATTATTACTTATTATTTCTAATTACCAATTATTCATTCTAATGACTAATTATTCATTCTAATTACCCATTATTTGTTATAATTTCTACTTATTATTTTTAATTACAGATAATTACTTCTAATTACTACTATTTCTTAATAGTTACAACGCCTTCATTTTAATTAAAAGTAATAATTACTAATGACCACTAATTCTTACTAATTACCTATAATTCCAACTAATTAAATATAAATCTTACAAACTAAATTGAATTATGATTAGTTACCATTTATTCATAACAATTATCACTTATTCATACTAATTACCATTAATTATTAAAAATTACTACATATTGTTTTGAGTTATCACTCATTGTTTCTAAATATAGTTTATTTTTTCGACATCGATCATTTTGTTTCAAATTACCCCCAATTATCCCTAGTTACTTCTATTTTTTTACTACATTCAAGAAATTTTAAATAATAAAATATATTTTTTTACTAATTACCACTAATTATTACTATGTAATTATTGATTTTTCTAATTACCACTTAATATTTATAATTTTAGATATTTCTTTCAAATTATCATGAATTACTTCTAATTACCACCAATTCATTCTACTTACCTCTAATTCATTTTAATTTGCACTAATTATTTCTAAATATATATTATGCTTTCTGATTACCTCTTATTCTTTTTAATTAACACTCATTCATTATAAATATCTCTTATTCATTCAAATAACATTTTATTATTTTCAATTGACACTTATTCTTTATAATTTTGGAACAAACTTTCTAAAAACAAATTATTCAAACAAATTATAATTATTATTAATAATTACCATTTAATCTTTCTACTTATCACCTATTATTAATAATTACTGAAAATTCTTAATAATTACCACTAATTAATACTAATTAATAGTAATTATTATTAAAATTCTATAATTTTTAATAATTTCTACTAATTTTTACTATTTACCATATTATTTACTAATTACCTGTATTTGTTTTTTTTAATTATAGCTAATTTTAGCTAATTACAACTGATTTTTTCTAAATACCGAAATTTCTTTTCTAAATGGTGCTTATTATTTCTGAACACTACAACATCCTTCCAAAATAGTTATTTTTTCCATATATCAATGTTTTTTAATTAAGGTAATTTTTTTAAATATCACTATTGTTTTATAATTATAATTACTTATTTCTAATGAAATCTAATTTTTTATAATAACTTCTAATTTTAACTAATTACTTCTAATTTTTACTAAATACCTCATATTTTTAATAATTACCAATAATTATCACAAATAACGACTAATTTATAATAATTTCATCTAATTTTTCAAAATTATTAATGATTTTTTAAAATAAATTTTATTTCTTTGGAATTAATGTTAGTTTTTACTAATTACCACGTATTTTTATTAATTATGGCTTATTTTTACAAATTAATACTAATTTTTACTAACTATCACTAATTATTAGTAATTACTGATAAATTTTACTAATTACAAGTAATTTTTACAATTTATTGTTCATTTTTACAGACTACAACTAATTTTTACAAATTACAGGTACATTTTTATAATTACAACTTATTATTTCTAATTACCACTTATTTTTTCTAATTACAACTTTTTTTAATTACCATTTATTTTTTTAATTACAGTTTATTTTTACAAATTACCAAAAAATTATTTTAACCAAAAATGTTTTCTTTTGTCACAAATTTTTACTATTCACCCCGAATTTTTAATAATTAACTCTAAGATTTTCTAATTATTATTAATTATTAATAATTATTGATCATTAATACTATTTGTTGTTATTTTTCTCTAATTAATTACTATGTATTGTTAATTATTACTAATTATTGTTAATATTTGTTAATTTTCATTAATTATTAGAAATTTGCATTAATTATTTAATATTTATTGAAATCATTACTAATTGTTAATTGAATATCAATAATTAATATCAATGAAAAATAGTTACTAATAATTACTCCTAATTAACTCTAATTATTTCTAATAATATCAAATATAAAATAAAGTAAAATAAATTTCAATTAAAATGATTAAAATAAATACCTCAAAAATGTCTCATTACCATATATAATATAGTGATTTAATGCTGAAAGCGTTATATCCTGGGAAAATAAAAATTTCTATAGAGGGAATCTAGAGGGGCCAAGGAAAGGGGAGAAACAATTATCCACGAATGTATTTTCATGGTAGATTAGTTGCGATGAAACTATTTGCAACCAAATTGGGTCGCAAATAATAGTATTTCAAATGGGTTCTATTGAAAAATGTTTCCACCACAAATAATTATGGTGGTGTTATAAATCCATTTTCATTGGGTTACGTTGTATATTTTTTTTGGAAATATTATTTATGCATCATAAGGTATGACATATCAAGGTGAGATCATACTTTCTCGACCAAACTATTCCTTACCACATTTAGAGAAAACATTTGGAAAACATTCTTTGAAGCCTCAAACAAGAAATTCCACCACCAACGATTTCCATAAGCCTTGTTGTGGTCTAGTTCCACATTAATCCTTTCCCAAACAACCTGTATTATCGATATTGTTCTTTGCAATTCTTCAGGACCAAGAACTGATGCCTCTCTAATTTTTTCCAACTCTATAAGGATCATCAAATTCTCATATACATCACCAAAATAGTGGCTTTACTGATGGGTGATTAGTAATTACTATATTAGGAAAACTCATCCCAATGTAGGTTTTGTATCCAGGATCCTACAAAATCAACGATTCATTCATGTAACATATAATCCAGTGTCAGGATTCCCATCTATGTTTACTCATCTATCTTGGTCTAGAAATTAGTGTTAGGACACATCTATTATCTAGAATCATGTTGCAATCCCCTCTAGACTAATGATGTAATCTGAAGGTCCCATTCAAAAATGATATTCCTAGGGTCCATCCATGATGTATCACCACATAATCCACATATAGTCATTTATGTATATCCATGTGTTGATGCTCCATTCCGTTATAGATACTATATTAATAAAAAGGGGAAGTACCTTGACCCCAAAGTGATTCATCCTTTGAAGAAACATAAAAAATTGACAAAGTCATGAACAAAGATTCATTTATACTTGGGTTGCGTAATATCCACCAAGGTCACGCAAGTATACTTTCATGAAACCCAATGGTTGTGCATGTGAATTGCACGCCCTCTATGATTTTTTCCCAGGGTCTTCACCAGCCTATAAATACCCCCGGTGGGCCCCCTATTTCGAGGTGGAAAATTCCAGAGACTCAGATTTGAGCTCCCGATGCCCTAGTATCCTCTCACTGCATCCGAACACTTCTAAGGTAATTTCTTACCTAGAATGGAATATATAAAGAGGGGAAGTATGGCATAAGCATTGAAACTCATCAACACTTGTGTTCCAAAGTGGCCATCCCTTAAGGGAAACAGTCACACATGCGCGCCACCTTACACGTTCAATAGAACTTGCACGCCAATATTCTGGAAGACCCTATTAATAATACTAAGGGCTTGAGCCAAGTCTCACCCAAGTATTACCTTAAGTTTTGACCGTCACGCAGGTACCCATGTGTCGTGAAGGTAAACCAGCGTGACCAGGACATTCGCGCCTATGCAGGACTTGTGCGCCCCTCTATTTTTGGGTGCCCTTCCTACCCGTTTCACCTCTCTTATGCCTATCCACATCTCCTATTCAAGATTCATCCTACAAAACCCTCTCCAAAGACATTTATGGCTTGGTTCCTTTGTTGTCTTCATTATCTGAAAGGAATTCTATAGAACATATCACAAAACCTAGTGATTTACACATCTTTATGTCACTAAGATTGTAGATTTCATTCATTCAACCTCATCCTTTATAGATGAAAAGATCTTCAACCTGGTCCTCCTTTTTAGGAGTATTCCCCAGTCCGAGTTCTTTTAATATGGGAATCCGCCTTAGAAGTAATCCCCAAAATACCTTATTCAATGGGCCTCCTCCTCAGGAGTAAGGCCCAGTCATTATTCCAAAATACGGGATTCCTTCTCAAGAGTAATTCCCAATTTCAAAATCCCAAACTTGGGAATCCTCCTTAGGAGTATGCCCCAAGTCCCCTAACATGGGCTTCCTTTTCAGGAATAAGCCCCCGTCATCAAGTTCCCTTTAATTATGGGCATGATCTTCAGGAGTAAGCCCCAAGTTTCCAAATATGGTCATCCTCTTTAGGAGTAAGCCCCAAATTCCAATTTCCCTTAACCTGGGCCTCCTTTTCAGGAGTAATACCCAGTCATAATTCCCCTAACCTGGGCCTCCATCATATGAATACGCCCCAATTCTCAAGACCCTTTTAACCTGGGCCTCCTTCTTAGGAATAATCCCCAGTCATAATTTCTCTTAACCAGTATTAATTTCTTTTGATTTGGGAATCCTTCTTAGAAGTAAGCCCTAAGTCCCCTCTTAATGTAGGCATCTTCCTTAGGAGTAAGCCCCAAGTTAGAGTATCCAAATCTCTATAAATCACATACACCTTTATGGAACTTGTTCCCAGGTTTCTTCCCTAATGTAAATCCTAATCTTCATTTATTTGGGAAGATATACATACATAAGCCTCATATCATTTCTTATGATTTCATATTTCATGGAACAATTTTATTGTTTTACCAATACCTCTTATTTCTCACACAGAGCATGACTCATATGAGCTTAGAGTGTAAAAGTAATTATGAAATATTTCATTGAGCCATTAATCATGCATAAACCTCATACTTCTTTACTCAAACTGCATCGGTTCTGATTCCTTTTCTAAAAAACAGATACGTAGGTAACCTATCTGTGGGTACGATGTCACGACCCGACCCAACAGGGCTCGAGCCGCGACTCCCCAAGCCCGCCTCCAATAGGCCAGGGGCTGGCGACTAGCGCCATGTAGGCTATCACACACATGGGAGGTATTAGCCTAAGGTACCTATACACATGCACCCACAAAAACCTCCATGCAACAGTGCAGAGAAAAGAAACTAAAAAGTAAATGCATGCATAAATCAATCCCAAACCAGAGTACAACAGAAGTACAAAGGGAAAAACAGGTCCCACCAAAAGAAAACTACAAAGCGCATCCAACCTGCTCTGAAGAAGGGAAACACTGCCACAAACACCCACCGGAAAGCTCCCTCGGCACAGCTCCGGTAAAAACCCCGGTCAACTCGCTCACTAAGCTCCGCCTACTCTGGGTCCTCCTGGGACTCCGTCAAAAGGCCTGTGGTCTGCACAAGACACAAACATGTGCGGTAAAAGCCCATGCAGGGGTGAGTATAAACATTCTCAGTAGGCACCCAAAAACCCCAAAAACCAAGGGAGAAACTGAAATGAAAAAGTCCGCTCAACCTAGCCAGAGAGAACCTAGACGAGAGAGAACCTCCATCTCGTGACCATCCTCGGCTAAACACAACAAGTCAGCTCAGCTCAGCTCAGGTGTATGCCCATACATACACCTTGAACAATCCATATATACTCAGCTCACGCCACAAAGCCACAAGAGGTACCGACCTCATCACCAGCAACTGTCCCAACCAGGAGAGTACACCCCATGATCACTGTCATACCAGATGACACTCATCCGAGAGATACACTCCATCGGGTCCCAAACAAACATCTCAGGCGCTCACCCGAGAGACCACGCTAGTCAGATAACATCACTGAGGAAACTACACTGAAACAACAAAACCTCCAAACTCCTCGGATAGGGGATCGCCGCTAGGGTAAGCTAGGGGATACCAAGACCCACTCTGGTATACATAACTCACAGATAGGGGATCACTCCCAGGGTCCGCTGGGGGATACCACGACCCGATCTGGAATACGTAGTTCTCACAGATAAGGGATCACACCCAGGGTCCGCTGGGGGATACCACAACCCGATCTGGCACACGACAGAAACTCCACACTCAGATAGAGGATCATCGTCCATATAAAGATGGTCACGACGATACCGGAACCCTATCTGGTATAACTCGTGATGTAGGGTATCAAACCGACGATGCCGCAACCCTATCAAAACCACGCGCTGAGTATGGGATCGCATGACCAACGATACTGCAACCCTACCGACACCAAGCGCTGAGTAGGGGATCGTATAACCAATGATACCGCAACCCTACAATAAACTTCATGCTGAGTAGGGGATCGTATACCCGACAATGCCACAACCCTACTGAGCACGGACCACCGCGTAGGGGATCATATTTCTGATGATGCCACAAACCCTGCAGGGTTAAACTGCTAGATAGGGGATCACCGCCCGTAAATAAGTGGTCACAGCGATACCAAGAACCCGATCTAGGGTAAAGATGCTAGAGGATCCACTCCAGGCCCACCGGAGGGATACCACAACTCTAACAGTTTAAATATCCCATCGAGAGGATCACAAACCCATACGAAGGTTGGGATGCCACACGAACCCTCGTAGGAACGAACCAAGGGAGAACCCTCAACCACTGCTGGTCCAAACATCGTTAACCTGAGTGACCCGCCAGAACGCCACACTGCGCATCTCCTAGGCCAAAACCGAGGCCACCATCGCGTTCCACGTGGAAAAACACGCAGCATAGGTTGTTTACTCGCCCGAAATGGAGCACCAGTGAAAAAGGCACTATTCACCGTAGCTAGCCCGTGTGGGGCCCACACAACGATCCCAAAACTCATCGAGCGGACCATACCACGACGATCCCCTCGGAAAAACAAGAGGAATTGACAACTCGCTCGTCCAAAACGGACACCCGGTGAAAAAGGTACTATTCACCGAAGGCCAGCTCGGGTGGGGCCCATGCCTGGATTCCGAAACTCATCGAACGGATCGCACCATTGTGATCAACTCAGAAAAACACACAGGATCGACAATTCATCCGCTAAAATCGGACTCCTGGTGCAAAAGATGCGTTTCCCCGCAAACTCCAAAACACAGCCTCGTGGGGCCCGCACCCCGTTCACAGACCCAACACCTGGAAACCATCTCAAAAAGTCTATCGTACCATCAGGGTCTCAACGCCACTGACGGCACGTCAATCGAACGCTCCGGGTAAAGTTACAACGACCTGAAGTCGTAAAATAATAAAATAATATTATTTTATACGACGTTTCTAACTCCCCGGCCACGATCCCGAACCCATAAACCCTCAAAGTGAGTTCAAAAGGTCTTTCTCGATGTACGGAGCTCGTCGCTGCAAACGGCTCGCAAATCGGAGTTACGGTTTGCGAGTTACTGGGGTTTAAAGAACCCCCGGAAAATCCTGGCCGGACCACCGCCAGCCTCACTGGAAACGACCACGCCACCGCCGGATTCCGCCGCGCCGCCGCCACCGTCGCCGGAAACCGTCGCGCCGCCGCCGTGCCGTCACTGGATTCCGCCATGGCCGTCGCCCCTCGTCACTGGAAAACCGGGTTTTCACCGGAAAACTTCCGGGAGCCACCGGGAGCACCCCGGTGCTCCAAACTCAGATCCGAAAAAAGTTTCGGAAAGCACGGGACCCGAACTATACAACCCTTACGAAAATTTGAGGGAAAACAATCCAAAAAACAGAATCCTGGATTGTAAAACTCAAACCGCCTATATCACGGGCGAAACGCCGACGTTCTGCCTCAGATCCGCGCTCCAGAGCTTCCGCTGCGCGCTCCTGGAATGTCTGCCGTTGAATTCCGAGATTGTGGGTGCTTCGTTTGCTCGATTCGGGGGAGCGGCGATGAAGAACGGCGAAGAACGCCGAGAGGAACGATAAAGGGGGGGGGGGGGGTTGATATTTATATCAGCCACCCGCCGGCGCCAAACCCGCCTCGGACCCGACGCCCGATGCGAACAAAATTAAGGTCACCCCTACGGTAAACGCGCCATTTTGAACGCAACGGCGGACTCAGATTTTATATCCGATACTCCGTTCAGAAGTTATTCGAGCCGACGCTTGCCCACTAACTTCGCCACTTATTTACGAAAACTCCCCTGGTGGCGTTTCTCACCGCAGGCCCGTGCCCGCAAGGTTTACACCTCGCCTAGGGTAAACGGCACGTTCCAGACGCAACTGTGCCCTCATATTCTTGTTCTGAGCTACCGTTTAGGAGATATCACACCCCGCCACGTGCATAGTATAAAAATACTTAATATTTTTATAAAATTAATTTCGGGCACACCGGGCCTCGGAATCGCACGTCTTCTTCGCGCCTAGCTCTGTAATTATTCCTAGAAACATTCCAAAGTCTGAGAGGGCCAAAAACCTGAGTCACTACATCCTCCCCCCCTTAGAACTTTTCATCCTCGAAAAGCCCTAAGCACAAGGAAAGCGACTGGACTCTCAACTGGGTCTCACACACCAGCGAGCTCACCAACAAACACCCACAGAGGTTCTTATCAACACCCTGAACAAAACTCGAGCAAGAAAAAAAAGGAAAGAGTACCGCTAAATAGTGTATAACAAACTACTGCAGTAAGTAGAAAAGACACAAGGCGTACCTCTATCCATCTGCGGTGCCTCTGGGTCGACTGCCTCCAGAGCATGCAGTTGTTCTCACCCTCGGCCGCCAGCTCCCTGAGCTTGGCGTAGACCACATGGGGGTGGGGGTGGTGGCAACTGGTACTGCCTACCACCGCCTCCCGCTGCACCAGCTCCGTCGCCACGTCTGCCGCCCTGCGGTCCTCCTTGCTCGAGACATTGCCTCTGCCAAGGCAGTCCATCGACCAGCTCCCTCTTAGCAGCACGTCGGGTCGGGAAATCTCTAGAAAGATGTCCCCGACCGTCGCAAGCGTAACACCGCCTCTCCCGCGGCTGACCAAATCTTGCCTACGGGCCCTGTGAGCCCTGAGGCTCAGATCCTCCATCCTGGGGTCGCCTCCTGAAACGTCGACCACGTCCTGACCCCTGAGTCTGTCGTCGGCTACCAGATGCCGATCCGACTGACAAAGTCTCAGCTCTCGAGTTCCCAACACTAACAGGGGGAATCTGCTGAGCCAAAAAACTCTCCACCACCAACGCTCGCTCCAGCACTCCAGCATAGGTGGGCACACACAAGGAAACCACACCTGCTCGGATGTCCCTGCGTAAGCCCTGCTCGAAGGTCTGAGCCCTAAAGAATGGGTCTCGAACCATATCCAGGGAGTAGCACGACAGGTCTGTAAACCGCGCTGAGTATTCCGAAACGGTCATGCCCTCCTGCCGCGGCTGCAGAAGCTCCTGGATCCGCACTGACCTCAGCGTCACCGGATAAAACTCCTCCCTGAAGAGCCGCTCAAACTCTGCCCACGTGAGCGTCTCCTCGTCATGGTACTGCGTCACCAAACTCCACCATTGCCCGGCAGAACCATGCAGAAGGCTCGCCGCTAGGACCACCATCTGATCTGGAGGTGTCCTCACTAGGCGGAAAACTCAGGTGACTGCCTCAAGCCAGTCATCAGTTGCCTGGGGGTCTGGATCACCCCGAAACCTCAGAGGTCGCTGCCTCTGGAACTCGTGCAGCGCACTCAGCCTGCGTGCAACCTCGTCCTGCACCGCCGACACAACCAACTTCTCAACAGGTGGTGGCTCAACTGGCAGACCACCTGGAGGTGCAGCCACAGAACCTGCGCCCTCCTCCACAGCCACTACACGGGGCGGGTCATCAGCACAATCCTGCTGCGGAACCCTCACTGACTGTCGTCATGGAGGCATCCTGAAATACCTTCAAGACGCAACACAGTCATAGAGTATATCTGGAGAGCTGACTCAAGAAGGACAAGGAAATCCCAAAAACCCAGTCCTATATTATGCATATACAATTATATCCCCGCGACCAGTGTACGAATGCCCCAAGTCGAAAGGCAGGTTATCAGAGTCCTGGTGTATGGATACGTCGGCCGCCGCACCAACACTGGAGTCCCTGGCCTGAAAGCCGAACTCGAAACATCCTAACACTACCGCTATGCAACCCAAACCAAGCTCACAGCTAGACCAGCTACGCTCTAAGATCCCAAAGGTGGAACCTACTCTGATACCACTCTGTCAAGACCCGACCCAACAGGGCTTGAGCCGCGACTCCCCAAGCCCGCCTCCAATAGGGCAGGGGCTGGCGACTAGCGCCGGGTAGGCTATCACACACATGGGAGGCATTAGACTAAGGTACCTGTACACACGCACCCACAAACACCTCCATGCAACAGTGCAGAGAAAAGAAACTGAAAAGTAAATGCATGCATACATCTATCCCAAACCAGAGTACAACAGAAGTACAAAGGACAAAACAGGGCCCACCAAATGAAAACTACAAAACACGTCCAACATGCCCTGAAGAAGGGAAACGTTGCCACAAACACCCGTCGGAAAGCTCCCTCGGCATAGCTCCAGTAAACACCCTGGTCAACTCGTTCACTAAGCTCCGCCTGCTCTGGGTCCTCCTGGGACTCTGTCAAAAGGCTTGTGGTCTGCACAAGACACAAACATGTGCGGGCAAAGCCCGTGTAGGGGTGAGTATAAACATACTCAGTAGGCACCCAAAAAACCCAAAACCCAAGGGAGCAACTGAAAGGCAACAGTCCGCTCAACCCAGCCAGAGGGAACCTAGACGAGAGAGAAACTCCATCTCGTGACCATCCTAGGCTAAACACAACAAGTCAGATCAGCTCAGCTCAGGTGTATGCCCATACATACACCTTGAACAATCCATATATACTCAGCTCACGCCATAAAGCCACAAGAGGTACCGACCTCATCACCAGCAACTGTCTCAACCAGGAGAGTACACCCCATGATCACTGTCATACCAGATGACACTCATCAGACAGATACACTCCATCGGGTCCCAAACAAACATCTCAGGCGCTCACCCGAGAGACCACGCTCGTCGGATAACATCCCTGAGGAAACAGCGCTGAAACAACAAAACCTCCAAACTCCTCGGATAGGGGATCGCCGCTAGGGCCCGCTAGGGGATACCAAGACCCACTCCGGTATACGTAGCTCACAGACAGGGGATCACTCCCAGGGTCCGCTGGGGGATACCACGACCCGTTCTGGCATACAAAGTTCTCAAAGATAGGGGATCACACCCAGGATACGCTGGTGGATACCACAACCGGATCTGGCACTCGACAGAAACTCCACACTCAGATAGAGGATCATCGTCCATATAAAGATGGTCACGACGATACTGAAACCCTATCTGAAACAACTTGTGATGTAGGGGCTCGAACCGACGATGCCGCAACCCTACCGAAACCACGCGCTGAGTAGGGGATCGCATAACCAACGATACCACAACCCTACCGACACCAAGCATTGAGTAGGGGATCATATAACCAACGATACCGCAACCCTACTATAAACTTCATGCTGAGTAGGAGATCATATACCCGACGATGCCACAACCCTACTGAGCATGGCCCACCGCGTAGGGGATCATATTTCCGATGATGCCACAAACCCTACAGGGTTAACCTGCTAGATAGGGGATCACTGCCCGTAAATAAGCGGTCACAGCGATACCAAGAACCTAATCTAGGGTAATGATGCTAGAGGATCCACTCCGGGCCCACCGAAGGGATACCACAACTCTAACAGTTTAAACATCCCATCGAGATGATCACAAACCCATACGAAGGTTGTGATTCCACACGAACCCTCGTAGGAAGGAACCAAGGGAGAACCCTCAACCACTGCTGGTCCAAACATCGCTAACCCGAGCGACCCGCCACAGTGCCACACTGTGCATCTCCTAGGCCAAAACTGAGGCCACCATCGCGTTCCACGCGGAAAAACACACAGCATAGGCTGTTTACTCGCCCGAAACAGAGCACCGGTGAAAAGGGCACTATTCACAGTAGCTATCTCGTGCGGGGCCCACACAACGATCCCAAAACTCATCGAGTGGACCATACGACGAAGATCCCCTCGGAAAAACAAGAGGAATCGACTACTCGCTCGTCCAAAACGAACACCCGGTGAAAAAGGTACTATTCACCGAAGGCCAGCTCAGGTGGGGCCCACGCCTGGATTCCAAAACTCATCGAACGGATCCCACCATTGCGATCCCCTCAGAAAAAGACACAGGATCGACTATTCATCCGCTAAAATCGGACTCCTGGTGAAAAAGCTGTGTTTCCCCGCAAACGCCAAAACCCTGCCTCGTGGGGCCCGCACCCCGTTCACAGACCCAACACCCGGAAACCATCTCAAAAAGTCTGCCGTACCATCAGGGTCTCAACGCCACAAACGGCACGTCAATCAGACGCTCCGGGTAAAGTTACAATGGCCCAAAGTCGTAAAATAATAAAATAATAATATTTTATACGACGTTTCTAACTCCCAGGCCACGATCCCGAACCCTTAAACCCTCAAAGTGAGTTCAAAAGGTCCGTCTCGACGCAAGGAGCGCGTCGCCACAAACGGCTCGCAAATCGGATTTACGGTTTGCGAGTTATGGGCGTTTAAAGAACCCCCGGAAAATCCTGGTCGGACCACCGCTAGCCTCGCCGGAAACCACCGCGCCGCTGCCGTGCCGTCGCCGGATTCCACCATGGCCGCCACCCCTCGTCACCAGAAAACCGGGATTTCGCCGGAAAACTTCTGGGAGCCACCATGAGCACCCCGGTGCTCCAAACTCATATCTGAAAAATGTTTCGGAAATCTCAAGACCCGAACTATACAACCCTTACGAAAATTTGATGGAAAACAACACAAAAACGGGATCCAGGATTGTAAAACTCAAACCGCCTACCTCACGAGCGAAACGCTGACGTTCTGCCTCAGATCCGCGCTCCAGAGCTTCCGCTGCGCGCTCCTGGAACGACCGCCGTCGAATTCCGAGCTCTTGGGCGCTTCGTTTGCTCGATTCAGGGGAGAGGCGGAGAACAACGAAGAAGAACGCCGAGAAAAACGATAGGGGGGGGGGGGCGCTGATATTTATATCAGCCACCCGCCGGCGCCAAACCCGCCTCGGACCCGACGCCCGATTCGAACAAAAGTAAGGTCACCCCTAGGGTAAACGCGCCATTTTGAACGCAACGGTGGACTCAGATTTTCCATCCGAGACTCCGTTCAGAAGTTATTTGAGCCGACGCTCGCCCACTAACTTTCCCACTTATTTACGAAAACGCCCCTGGTGGCGTTTCTCACCGCAGGCCCGCGCCTGCAAGGTTTACACCTCACCTAGGGTAAATGGCACGTTCCGGATACAACCGTGCCCTCAGATTCCAGTTCTGAGCTACCGTTTAGGAGATATCACACCCCCTCCACGTGCATAGTATAAAAATACTTAATATTTTTATAAAATTAATTCCGGGCACACTGGGGCTCAGAATCACACGTCGTCTTCGCGCCTAGTCCTGTAATTATTCCTAAAAACATTCCAAAGTCTGGCATGGCCAAAAACCTGAGTCGCTACATACGATCCCAACTATGAAATAATCCATGTCCTTCTGAATAAAAATAAACTTCAAGTGCCCCACTGAGTGGCTTTAAAACCAGTATGGTCATCATAATGACCAAGAGACATTGATATAATGTATTAAAATATACCATTGACTAAGAATATCTAACAAATACAGATGATTATTTATCGATGAAGAACCTCAAATACATATAACACTACTAGAAATAAGCGCTTTAGCAGCTGCCAAAGGGCGTCCACTAAATCCCTTTATCGTCCGCCAAACGGCGGACGTTTTTTGCATGTCTTTAAAGCCTTTAGCAGCCGCCAAATGCCGGCCGCTAAAGATCAACCCCAAAAAAATGATCTTTTCGATCTATGATGCAGTTGGCAATAGGTATGTCGTCCACAAGCTTGGCTCACCAGCCATGGCCGATGCACGGAGGTCGGGGAGGGTTCAGGTCGGTTAGGGGGAGTTGTTTTGTGGTGGGGTGATGTCGGGGTGAGACCATAGGGTCACTGGAGGAGCACTAGTGTTCGGGATGGCTGCAGGTGAGGTGGGGGTGGGGCGGCAAGGGGTCGTACGGTGGCGGGCGGCGAAGCGGTGGCGTTGCAGGCCTTGATGAAGAAGACGAGGGAAAATTACGCTGATTTTTTACTTCAGTATTAACAGCCGCCATTTGGCGGACACTAATACACCCTTTAGCGGCCGACAAATGGAGCCTGCTAATACATGCAACCAATAGGCGGGAAAAATCCCTCCGAATTTTATTTCAGTATAGGGGCTGCCAAATGGCAGCCACTAATACCCCTTTTAGTGACCGCCAAATGGCGGCCCCTAATACTGATGAGCTCAACTGCCCAGAATTCTAGTAGTGTAAAAATATTCTCTAAATTTCCTACATATAAATCATTTATTGTTATATCTAAAGGAAAGATCATTTTATACTTTTTAATTTAATAAGGATTCACAAACATAACTTTAATCTATAAATAGTGTCCCAGAGTAGACAATAATTCCCCTCAAAAGGGTGTGATCAGTCCGACCTCCCATCCTCTCAACTAATGCCAATTAATAAGCCTTATCACATCATCAACTAATGAGAACCTACCTTTGGAAAGTATGTCCAAATAGATATAGAATAATTGGATGTTTCCGGTTCAATGAATAAACCCATTAGAAACCGTTTGTAATGATTGAACCTTAAATCAACGAGGTCATCCCCATTTCCAAAGGAAACAGAAAATGGTGAACCTGACATGAATCCTTAACCAAGTTGAAATGATGTTTTACCTATTTGTTAGGCCCCTATTTAAACTTAATGAGAGGGCCAAAAGACAATAAATAACATGTGTGCTTATCCAAAAGATGTAGTGGCCAGACTTATCTTGATTATATCTGTTATATCAAACATGCACTCTTTTCCAAGATCATCTGCGTTACAGAAATGGATTCACTTAAATTCACACCTGTGATTATTTCTGTTGTGAATTCCTCTGCTGTTACTCCTACTGGATCATCATCCACTCTGAGGATGATATCACCTACTCAAAATCTTCAACGATATGTATCAAATGAGATGGTTAAGGAGTACAATCAAAATGGTACTATTCTGACTCTGGAGGCTGGTCGATACGCCATCCAAGTCAATAATTCACCCTGGTCATCCAGACAGCGATGGCCAGCGATCAAGAAGTAGGTGGTGCCAAAAACCATCTCCAACCGTTTTGGGTCGTTATCCCCGGAACACAATCACTATTCACTCCCATATTCCAGGGAGGTGAATGAGCAGGTCCCTTAGGGCCTTAATTCAAGAATACAAGAGTGCATCTCGAGGGGTCCCATCAACAATCACCCCCAGACTCGTGCGACGTGCACCCTCAACATGATGAGGGTATCGTCTCCAGGTGTTCGGCTCAGGTTCCTTGAACCCGAGCAGGCAAGACAAACCGCTAGAGGTGAAATCCGGTCAATAGTGAGCAGGTTCTCATCTCTACCATCTTCAGAGAAGTCCACCAACCTAACTTGGTGGAAAGCAATGAGTGGGCACACACACCTGTCTGTTTTAATTCCACTGTCCAGTAGACTCGTCTGGCAGAAGCAGGACAATACCGCCACACAATTCCTGCAGAGTACTATAGATAAGAACATACACTTATTTATAAATCATCAGTTAGTCAGCAGGCTCGTCTGACTACACACGATGAATCCTGTCAACCTAATGTCTTGAAAACTGGTAATCATGCACATACACCTGCCTACACTCATCAATCCTACCAACAACCTCGTCTGTTAGTATTGAAGGAAGCTCGTCAACCACGTTCGGTGGAGTGCAATCACCAGGCATATATACCTGATAGAATTGATCAATCATGCCAATAGTCTCATTTGATAGCATTCAGAGACGTCAGTCAGAATGCTCTGGCGATAAATAAGAGGCAGAATCAACTCTCTACCCCCACACTTGAGTACTGCCAAGATTCACTAATAGGAAAAGGATGATAGGAGCAGGAAAACACACCTACTCCAAGCACGAAATGGATGTATATTCCCTTTCCAACAGCTGAAGTCACCAAGAGTATTCTATCAATGGTGAAAGAGAAGAAACAAATCCCTGCTCATATTCTAGATTCCTGCCAGGATATTATAACAGCTTCAGCAGCATCTCGGGGAAAGACACAAAAATCTGTCCCTACCAGTGGAGTGAAACATCAACAGTTCACTCCGGAATAGACATGAACCTCTATTCCAGTCCAAGAGGGTTGTAGGGTATACTCCCCCATATCATACGGACAACCAAGTCAGGTACATACACCTGATTTGAGTGGATATCATCAGCCTAACCTGATCATTTCTCTTGATCAGGCACATACACCTTCCCATAATAACCACTTTCATCAACAAGTGGTTCCTAAAGTGAGTAAGAAGGCATCTATGAAGAAGACCTACCCAACACAGTCCAGAAGTCAAGAGCTAATCTGTAATAAGGCCTTGCTCGATGCTGGAGTTCTTGAAGCACTCGGACAATTATCTATTAGAATTCAAGATTTTACACCCTCATTTCCCAATAGTGGGAACTTTAATTCTGAAGGTCTTCATCAGACAATTCCTCATGAAGGTTTTCTTCATGACAATTTGGTCTATCTTGATGCTTCGTCTTCTGATGATAGCCACAGGAACCCTCTGTGTGGCTAGAAGACCAAGAAGAAAAATGATTCATCTTTTGTTGTAACCCACCATGGTGGTCCCCCCCCCCCATGATGGTGAATTTTGTTATGAAAGTCATATCTGTAGTTGTAATGCACATTGCCAGGAAAATGCTCCAATGGATGATGTAGTGATGATAAATTCCTCTTATCTTGAGGAACTTGAAAATGAGAATCCAGTCATGTCTGATGATTTATCATTAGCAGGTGAAATAATTTCTCAATCAGAAGATATCCCGGGGTGTAGGTCATTCTCTAAACCACCCCTGGGTCGTTCATCTTCTAGTTTGATTAGTGAATACTCTATCGATCTTGTTGAATCTGATGAAGCAACAAAGAAGAACTAGCTCTGGTCTAATTAGGTATAAGAATATTCATTGAATGATAAATAAAATGTACTATATATGAGGAAAAAACTGGCGAATGGTGATGTGCCAGTCATGTTTTGGCCTTCGGCTGACTCTCAGTATGACATTCCAGAGATGTTGACAGAAGATAGAATTCATGATATTCGTCTCAACATATTGAAAAATCATTGTTTTTAAAAAAAAATATTATCTTATGATGAATATGAAAATAATTTCAGGATAATTGAAGGGTTACAACTCCAGATTGATTTGGGATCTCTCTTAGTTTCTCGATATCCGAAGGCTGAAAAGCAGCAGAGATCCCTTCAGTGTTCATGCCTTGGCGCATTAAGAAGATTGTGAAAATTAATTTCCAATGCCCCATTTGGTATTCATATCAGGGTATGGGGTGTTCATGGAGCACTATATTTCACTATGCTCTCTAGTCAGCAAAGCCTCCTGAAAATGGTCTCATGCATTATTATTTTCCATGGCTAGCCATAGTCAATTAGCTTTTGTTTGTAATCAAATTCTTGCCCAATAATAGGCCTCAACTAGTTCTTCTCAAAATAAATCATACAGAGAAAAAGTTTTTGAGTTAATCCTGCATCAAACAAACAAGAATACTGAACATGCCTCTCATTTGGAGCAAGCACATCATCAAGTGACAAAAGTGTCATAAATCATCCAACGGTATTTAAAGCCAGGTGATAAAAGTGGATGCCGGTTGATTCATCCAACCAATTTATGGACTAAATTCCGCAAGATCAATAGAGATTTCAAGAAAGTATCAGATATAGCATGTCAAGAACCACCCCATCTTTCCAGACTAGGGACTCTTTTAACCCAACCCTCAGAATCAACAAATAGGATTCGAGGAGCTGAGAACGAACAGTAGGAACAGCCCTAGTCCACCGGACTGGGGACTTTTACAAATCATAAATCTCTTCCTCATAAAAATTAAGTCTTCTATTGATTAGGGATGAATCCCCAAGAGGAATGAAGAGCCAAATTATCGGGTGATTCCCCCCAAATTATGGTTCTTCAAGAAGTTCCTGAGGGATCAAATCAACAAAAAGAAATGTCTCATCAGGGACATAGAAGAAGACATTATCTCATAAATGACGATAGAAGGGATGCAATGTGTTATGCCTAAATTAATGTCATCAATTCCGTTGTTGCTGATCTACCAGATGAGTCTCATTCAGAGGGGTCATATGAAGAGATTCTAGCTCAAGAAGTTGTACGCACAGACATAAATGAAGAAGGTGTGTGTAAACAAAATAAAAGGCTTACTTAGAATCTGGGTGTTCCTTCAAGTAACCCACTTCCCCATCTCTGAATGGTATCCAACAAAGGGGAATGGAAAGAATCAGGTTACATACCCTTCCTCTTGAGAAGGCCACTAGCTCTCACTAGAGAAAATATTTGCATAACAGGAGGAAGAAATGACGTAATTGAGGAGAATGAATGCAGATCTACTTCAGTGTAGTCTTCATCCTAAGTGTGATGGAGTCAGTCAGCCATGAGAATTTTTTGCAGCTACTGAGATCGATCAAGAATATCCTCCTCTACCAGTACACCCTCATAGGTCTAATCCTACGTGTCAAGTGAAACAACAATCAGTGGTGCTACCATCAGTTGCAGTACAAGCCACCACATCTGTCCAACCTCCAGTGAGTGCACCTGTTCAGGTCCAAGCTCAACCAGATGATTCTCAAATTTTAATAACTAATATTGAGTCATTAACAGATCAGTTGGAAGCTATGGAGGGAAAGCATGATCAAATTCAACCAATAAAGGAGCTTACCCTGAATGGGTTGATGCAATTACTCCCCCATAAAATTTTTCGAGTACCACATTCCTAATATTTAATAGTTTGGGAGACCTAGAGAATCACTTAACCCATTTTGTTTCTATTTGTGATCCTATGATGGGAATCCCTCAGCAACAAGAAGGAGTTAAGCTTAGGTTTTTTTAAAGTCATTACAAGGCCCTGCTTTTGTTTGGTATACAAGCTTTAAATCCTAGTCAATTACCAGGTAAGAGGATCTCCATCAACGATTCCATCTTCAATTCAGCTCAACTTTTCCAAAGAAAATAGTTTTTGATCTTACAAACTATAAGCAAAGGGAGAATGAAACAGTTTCAGATTTCATTGCTCACTAGAAGGGATTAACATATTTCTTAGTCTTAGCACTCCCTCAAGAGGAATTGTTACCAATATGTGTGGAAAATTTTCATGATGAATTGTGCACGCCGTTGATCCCTTGGAAATACAAAAGAGGGTTTTGAGACCTTACTTCAATCACTCAGCAGATTGAAGATTCTCTAATGAAGACTAAGGATAAAACTCATGTAATTCCATCAGCTCTAGGAAGGAGAATGGGTAGAGCAGAGACTGCTACAGTTATGCTTATACAAGCACATTTACATGATTCTACTTCAAAACCTTCATCATCTCGAAGGGATCCACCTCCTGAACGTCAAAAAATAGAGGTAGTTTCATCAAGATGATCAAATATATCAAAGAAAAAAACAATTTTAGGATTTAAAAAGCAAAGTTTACTCTTTCCAAAATCAACAAGTTCCTTGCTACTTAATTTCGGAACTGGAAAATAATTTGGTTCAATTTTCAAGGCCTAAGAGGCCAAATAAAGAAATATATGAAGACCATCCCAACTATTTCCCATTTCATCAGATGTTGGGGCATCCCATTCAGAAGTGTTTTGTCTTCAAGAACCTCCTACAAAAAAATGGTCAACTCAGGGAAAGTTAAATTGAAAGGTTCTTCAGCTCTGAAAGCATGTGTTACTGCTACAAATCTAGAGGAAGAAGGTGAGTGGAAAGAAGTAAAAAAGAAAAAATGCACAGAAATATGATGATTGGATGGTCATAAAAATAATCAACCGAAATCATGCAATTTTGTGAACACAATTGAAGAAACCAATTGTGTCTTCTTCTATGATTTCCACAACTAAACTCTATTCATCAGAGGGAAAATCCTCAAAGAAACAACATAATTCAAAAAAAGAAGAACAATCAGAAGAAGATGAGATCGTTTCAAAGCCCAAGTTGTCTTTGACTCTGGCAGATTTGATTCTATATACTTCGAATCCACGTGCACCCCCCCACCAAACGGCACAACCTAAATTGGCTAGTCGGGTAGAGTCTTCATCGGACGAAGAGTTAATCTTCAGTTCTGTTAATATGATTCACTTAACAAATCCTTATTCCAGTCATAGTTTCGATTGTGATGAGCCTTAGTTCCCTGTATCAAATTGAGGAATCAGAGGGAGTTCCAGAGTTCTGGGATATAGAGGAAGACGTGGATATCCCAGATGCCACTATTCCAATTCTACCGATTCCAGAACTGTGTATGCAGTAGAAACTCGTGGAAGAGCTCTTCAGCGAGCTCAAAATGAACAAGAAAATTCTTCCACCAATAGCAAATTCAGTCCTGGCACATTTATTCTAGAAGATCAGCAGGAGGTTCCACCTTATTCCTCTCAGCAGGTAAATAGACCTAATGGGTCTAATCTTCTAAATCCAGAAGTATTACCACCTCCTACCCCGATACAAGATGTATCAACATCCAAAAAATCAACTTCTAAGGCACCTGCTAAGCCACATGTTCCTATTGGGAAACACAGACCTTTGGATCAAAAATATGATGTATTGAAACTCCATTCCCAAGTACCATCCAAGTTATCAATTCTGGATGCCTTGAATTTATCAAAGGATCTTCGGGAGGCACTCATCGAGTCTTTTTCAAGTCCTCAAGAGTTTGAAACTAAAATTGTGATAGCTGAAGTCTACCATGTAGAGAATAATACTACAGAATTCCATGCAGTGATATATTTCATAGATGAATATGAATATGATGTCGTGCATGGACATATCATACCTTTGTATTTATCTAGAATGGTCAATGGTGTAGACGACCAAAGTGCTTTCATTGATAATGGTTCAGGAGTCAACCTCATCCTCATTTGTACACTTCGTCGATTAGGCCTCACAGAATATGATTAATCTCTTTCTACATTGATGTTGCAAGTGTATGATAAAAATTAACAAGAACCACTGGGTGAGATTACACTTAGAACTCATTTTGGAGACCTTGTATCCAATTCAGATTTCATGGTTGTTGATCACGATACCACCTTCAACATCTTGCTTGGAAAACCCTGGCCATATCAACATGCGGCTATCCCGTCATCATATCATCAATGTCTCAAATATTTTTTTGATGGTCAAATTGGGACATTGTATGGTGATAAGACCCCATTCAAGACATGTGAATATCAATACATTGAGGAGGAATTCTATCTCATGAAGGGAAAGAAGAAATCCACAGTAAGGGAGGTTACCAAGATTAATGCTACATTTGGTTTGGAAAAGAATCTAGTAAATCCATTAACACATGTGAGTACTGATTATGTGTTGCCGATCAGTCAAATTGACATGATAGAACCAAATAAAAATACTCTTATGGAAACTTCCATAATTTCAATTACGAAAATCAAGACAGACAACATGAGAGAAATTGGTGACTCACCAAGCAATGATGAAAACTCAAATGGGGTTGTCTTCATTTCATCTGCTGAAATCCAGGAAGTCTATATTTCACCAATAAGGCCAGAAGAAGTTATATCAATGCTAGAGGTGAACGATGATGTAGATTCACAATCCATCATCTCCTCTTTAATACCTAAGAAAGATCCTTCATCATCAATTGGGTCAGAAATGGAAGCTTATTCATCAAGATATTCAAATTTTACCATCTCTTTTAATCAGGAAAATTCTACTTCATCATCTACTATGAAATTAGAAATAGAAGAAATAACACATGTTGAAGAAGAAGAAGAAGAAGATCTCAGGGATTCTCCTCCATCATTTGAAGAGGGTATCTCTACCACCGTGGATGAACTCAGATAAATAAATCTTGGTAAAAAGAATATTCACGCCCCACTTTAATTAGTGCAGCCATGACTCTTGAAGAGAAAGATATGTATATTTCATTTTTAAAGAAAAATCAGGATATATTTTCTTGTAACTATACAAATATTCCAGGGCTTGATCCTGATGTTTGTACTCATCGTTTGGGTTTTCCATAAGAACATCAAGGATTCAAGCAAGCTACAAGAAGAACACACCAAAATTATGCTTCCAAAATGGAAGCTGAAGTGGATAAGCTTATCAAATCTAACTTCGTCTGAAAAGTTCAATATCCCAAATGGTTGGCTAATATTGTCCATGTGAAGAAGAAGAATGGACAAATTAGAGTTTTCATTGATTTCAGAGATCTTATTCGGCATTGTTCTAAGGATGATTTTCCCGTTCTGATCATAGAACTCTTAATTGATGCAACAGCTGGCTATAAAGCACTTTCCTTCATGGATGGATATTTCGGGTATAATCAAATCCTAATGGCTCCAGAATATGAATAATCCCCTCAGGGTGTGTTTTTCTATCGGGTAATTCCCATTGGCCTAAATAATGCAGGTGCAATATATCACCGTGCCATGTATCGTATCTTTAAACCCTTTTTAGGGAAGTTTGTAGAATGTTATGTGGACGATTTGGTGGTTAAATCCAGGAAACTTTCTAATCACACGGCTGATTTGGAATTCATATTCCACAAACTTCAACAACACAATTTGAAGATGAACCTCTTAAAATGTGCTTTTGGGGTAACCTTAGGAAAATTTCTCGGCATTGTTGTACGCCATCATGGTATCGAAGTTGATCCTGATAAGAAAAAGTAAATCCTTGGTATGTCACCCCCTCGAAATTTGAATGAATTGAGAGGGATTCAAGGAAACATAGCCTATATTCGGCATTTCATCTCCAATTTAGCAGGGAAAAGATTATCCTTCACCAAATTGATGAAGAAGGGAGTTAATTACCAGTGGACTGAAAAATGTCAAGAAGCATATGTTATTTTCAAGAAATATCTCTTGAGTCCACCGGTATTAATGCCACTTGTTGAAGGAAGACACTTATTATCTATGTGACAGATTTAGAGCGATCATTGGGTTCCTTTCTTGCTCAGAATAATTATGATGGGAATGAAAAAACCCTATAGTATCTCAGTCGGACTATGCTTGAAGCAGAAACCCGGTATTCAAATATTGAAAAGTGCTTCCTAGAATTAATCATTGCTGTTCAGAAGTTGAGACACTACATGAAACATCACGAGGTCCAATTGGTATCTCGTGATAATCCAATCAAATTCTTCCTTAGCCGTCCAATGCTTACAGGACATCTGGTAATGTGGGCAGTTATTTTGCAGTAGTTTGATATTGAATATGTGTCTGAAAAGGCAATAGAGGGCCAAGCTCTGGCTGATTTCATTTCTGAACACCATTCAGTAGAAGATATATCTTCAGATGTTGAACTCCCTGATGAGAAAGTCTTCTTTATTCATGATAGGATTCAAACATGAGAAATGTACTTTGATGGTGCTTCCAGAAGTCCAACAGGGAAGAAAAGGAAGGATTATAGATTCAACAAAGTTGGTTTAGGAATTGTACTCATTTCCCCGTAAAAGGCAGTGATACCTTATTCCTTCTAATTTTTGGGAGGCGGGAAAAATAATGAAGAATAATACCAAGCTCTTATCGCAGGATTGGAGTTGGCACTTCAAGAACAAGTGAATCACTTAAAGGAGAAAGGTGATTCTGACCTGGTAATCAAACAAGACAATTGGGATTATGCAATCTAAAAATAAGAGTTAATCCCTTTGTATGATTACGTCAGAGAGTTAATGGTGTAATTTCTTATGAAACTGACATTTTCTTATATCCCATGACCAAAAAATACCCAAGCTGATGCACTAGTTAATATAGCCACAGTTCTAGAAGATCCAAATTGGGACGAGACAACCATCAGTATTTCCCACCGTTGTAAATTTCACCTTTTGTTCAAACCAGAATAGAGGAAATCAATGAAATTAGTCCCATATCTGAATCATATGGTTATGATATAGGATGGATGACACATATCAGAGAATACATTCAAAATGGAACACTTCCACCGGATAGAGTGGAGAAAGAATAAGTCTGGAGATGTGTGGTCAATTTTACTATTTATGATTGCCCAGATCACCCAGAGAAAATTCTCTACAAGTTTGGTTTTGATGGAGTTTTCTTCAGATGCATTGATGGTGAAGAGACAATGGCTATCATGAAAGAAGTGTATGCAGGAGTCTTTGGAGCCCATTAATCTGGACATAGACTGTCTGATCAAATTTGATGTCTTGGATACTTTTTTCCTTCAATGATACAAGACTGTGTTCATTTCATGAAGAACTGTCATTCATTCCATGTACATGCCAACTTCATTCATCAGCCCCTAGATTTTCTTCATACAACTAAATACTCGTGGCCATTTGCCACATGGGGAATGGATGTGATGGTACTTTACCCTTCAGCTAAAGGCAAACAGTTTAAGTATATTCCTACTACTACTGACTTCTTTTCAAAATGGGTAGAGGCAATACCCCTCAATGAATTTAGCTCTAAAATCATTTTTAGCTTCATCAAGTCTAACATCATTACCCGATTTGGTGTCCCTCATTCCATATTGACGGAAAATGGCACCAACTTCTTTTCATTTGAGGTGAAAAAGTTGTATCGAGAATCCAACATCAAATCCAATAATTAATTTCAGTATCATGCAGCAGCCAATGGCCAGATAGAATCCTTCAACAAGAATCTATCAAATATACTACAAAAGATGGTGGATACAGATAGAAAATCATGGCCTGATAAACTCTTTCATGCTTTATGGGATTATCTGACCACCACCTGCACTGCAATGCAGTCAACTCCATATTCATTGGTATTTGGAACGGAAGTAGCCTTGCCCATTGAGGTTCAATTAAACTCACTTAGAGTAGCCATTTGGGATCAGTCATCTACATATGAACAATCTCAAAAGCGATTGAATGAATTGGAACGATTAGATGAGAAAAGATTTTGTACCCTGCATCACTTGGATGTTTATCCGAATTGAATAGCGTGAGCTTTCAACAAAAAAGTTATTCTTCATTCATTCGATCTGGGAGAATTGGAATTGGTTCTCAAAACTCCAATGATACTAGGAACGAAACCTCCAAAGCTTGACCCAAAATAGAAAGGACCTTACTCAATACATATGGTCTACTCTAGTGGAGCTTATTCTTTAATCTTAACGGATGGAGGACTCATCACTACTCCAACCAATGCCATATTTCTGAAGAAGTATTTTGTATAAACACAAAATACACAATCACGGTCCATGCATATGACCTTAAACTATTTTCATTTCTCTCGTCCAACATGACGTTAAACAGTGTTGTCCCTGCTGCAAGACTTTAAATTGCATAGTCCCTTATGTCCAGCAATACGTTAAACTGCACCATCATGGTCAATTCATATGACCATAAAATATTTGCATCCCTTATATCTAGTAAGATGTTAAACTACACCATCACGGTCCATGCATACGAACTTAAACTATTGGAATCCCTTATGTATAGAAAGACATTAAACTGCACCATCACGGTCCATGTATACGACCTTAAACAATATCCATCCCTTATATCCAGCAAGACGTTAAACTGCACCATCACATGCCATGCATACGACCTTAAACTATTTGCATCCCTTATGTCCATCAAGACATTAAACTCCACCATTACGGTCCATGCATATGACCTTAAACTATTTGTATTACTTTCGTCCTACACGTCGTTAAACTGCATATCCAATGGTCCATGCATATGACCATAAACTATTCGCACCATCATCCAACATGACGTAAAACCGTGAAAAAATCCCTAATACGTCCAATAAGATGTAAATCTGTGCCCTATTTTATACTTACTGCATGAAATTAAACAACACAATCCCCCTTTCGTCCAATATGATGTTAAACTATATTATCCACATCGTCCTAACTACATGAAACTAAACTGTACAAGAATACCTTAATACATACTACATGACATTAAACTGTATTTTTTCCCTATTACATGACACTAAACTATGCAACACCATTAGTCCCCACTACAATACTTTTAACTGCATAGTCCCTTCATATGTCCTACATGACATTAAACTATGCATCGTTAGGGTCGTTTCTACCTCTTGTTTCTCACACCGAGTATGACTCACGTGATCTTAGAGTAAACATCAACCATAACACCCTCTATGGGACGCTAACCATGCGTAAGTCCCAACACAATTTTTTAGGTCGTTGTCCCCAAGAACAACATGATCAGTAATTCATTTTTTTAATTGAACTACGTGGACTTTGATCCTTTCCTTCTAGGCTGGGTATGTAGAAAACCTCCCATGGTTCAAGACCAAAACCAATATCTTCACATTGGTTCACCTTCATCTCATACGATGTTGATTTGTTAAACTGCCCCCAGAATCAATCTCTTCACATTGGTTCACCTTATTCCTTGCTATATGACGTTAAACTGTACACCATTTTTTGTCCTGTATGAAAATAAACTACAATATTCTTTGATAACCTCACCTAAGATTGAATCATTATTTGCATTGATCTCCAATCATGTCATATTCCAAAGACCACATGCATACATGGCAATGCCCTGAACCATTTATCTTTGGTCAAACCCATCATTGTACTAAAGTCCCCTTTTTCACCCTTCACTTGTACAAACTAAATCTGTACAAAGGGTATTTCTAGAACTACATGGGCTTGATTCCCATCCTTATGGGATACATAGTAATGTTCAGGTGTCCCTCGAATCCAACACCATGTCTTTGGGCCTAACCCAAAATTCCACTTTTAGTCTCCTGGCTAAAAAGTACATATGAAAACACACACAGTGTATTCATTATAATGTTCCGAGCTCTATGACCCTAAAATATGATCTCTCATACTCTCGTCCGACATGACGTTAAAATTTATTTCAATAACTACGTATGGATTGATTCCCATCCTTATATGATACGTAGTGAATTCCAACATTTCAATTCCGGACCCAGCCACAACATGATTATGGTTAGCATTGATCTTTGTGTCTCTACATACATTGTAAAATACCCATTTTTATGTGTCATAATCCTAACCTTAAATATTTTCAGATCGTCATAATCCTTTTCTTGACTTCTGGTCACAAAATGTCCGAAACACGAGAGTTCTTTTTCTTGACTATGCAGCACGTGACTTTAGGCGGCCTTGCAAAAGTAGTCTACATAACAGACCTATCATCCAAAAGATACTATTATTTGACTATGCATCCAATTCCCTTAGGAGACATTGCATAATTCAACCCCCTAACGGGTTTGTCAAATAATTGTAACTTCATTCTTTGGAAGAAAACCTCTTTTTTCCTTATTGGTCACAATGAAAATATTTAGGGATCCGTAAAAATAGCCATCCTCAACATATTTGTCCCATATTCTTTTTCATGATCTGAAAGTATTCAAGTCTATGGTTTATATTTCTATTCCATAAACTTGTGTCAGACCTTCATAGGAGTGACATTCAAATAGTTCTTAGACAATTTTGATTGGAAATATCTTCTCCATATTCAAGTACCTCGTTCCATACAGAAAACACCATGCTTTGGAAAATTTGAATGTCAATAAACTTTCATTGGCTTTTTAGCAGTAGAAAAGTAAATTTCCGAGAGTTATTTTTCCTGAACATGTAGCATGTGCCGTTAGGAGGCCTTGAATAAGTAGTCTATATAACAGACTTGTCATCCAAAAGATGCTATTATTTGACAATGCAGCCAATTCCCTTAATATGACCTGCATAATTCAACCCCCTAACGGGTTTTTCAAATAATGGTAACTTCATTCTTGGGAACTATTTCTTCTAATGCCTTTTAGCCCCTTTTCATGTCATCCCTCAGATTCAAAATTTCTTAAGTCATAGTTTATATATTTTCTCTCATACTTGAGTGTGCTAATATGTTTTTGGACAAATTGTCAAGTAATAGAGTCAATTTTAATCAATTCAGTCAAAGCTATTTCGACCTTAAACATTAGCCTTTTTATGTCTGATGTGCATGACTTTAAACTCCCCACAAAAGAAAAGGGAACTCTGAATAAAAGTCTATTCCTAGCTCACTAAACATACATTTTGTATTGTTTAAGGTAATATTGAACAATTAAAAGATTCAATGTTAGTAGGGTTATTTATAATAATACTAGTAAAAATCAGACTATGCTTACTAGGCCCATTGGCTTAGGTAAAAAGTTAAAGCAGGATGAAAAATGAGGTATGAACAAATGATGGAGGATAAAAGTGTTTTTCATTGATGTACAAGAGTTAGAAGAACATCCACAGACTGGAGACTCTTCTCTTTTTCAGGAATTACAAGAGGCTTTCGACATAACTCTTCATTTGATTTACAGCATGTAACACCCAAGAATTTTATGTTTTATAAATAATCAAAGGAATCTTTTTCTACACACAACACTTTCTTGGCTTGCGTTACACGAAATCACGACCTTCCTCGATAGCTTGCGTTGTACGCAATACTGTGTTTCACTAAACAATGATATGCTAATAAAATATTATTAAAACTAGCCGTTATGAATAGTAATAACCACTTTTTGAAATTTTATAAATTTTATTTTCAAAATGGACTTCATTTTTGGATTTGGAATATCGAAACTATCCTAGGGTGAAATTTTGGTATTTTTCTGAAAACTTTCAATTTTAGATGAATAGTGAAACCACTAAGTGGTAGTTAAAAAACTGAATTTTTCATAAAACGTAATTTTACCGCTTCTGTGAGTGGAATTTCAAAAATCGGAGAGACACAGTTGATATCAGTAAGTAAAATGTGGTTCAATGAGATGAAAATAATTTTTGGTGAATAGTAACTTTTTACTTTTATTTACCACAGTTAAAAGTAAATAGGGTAATTAAGGGTAAAAATGATATTATTATTACCCTAACACATGTCCTAATTATATTGTATAAGTGTAATTCGACCAAAAACAAACTTAGGAATAACATATGACCATTTAGGCCCACCTGGATTAGATTAGGACATTTATTATTAATTTATTTAAAGAAGGGTCAAAATAGTTAAAATCAATGTTTAATAAGTAAATAATTTTAAATATAAGGTTATATATAAGATAAATTCGACTATAAATATTAATTATAAAGATAATAATATTTCCTACATAGGGTATTTTATTTGTAATTTTTAGACATTAAATAATTTAATTTATTTATGACACAAAGATGATGCAGTAATTATCTTATTAATGAAATATGACATAATTGAAGTTATAAATACCCAAATAAATGTAATTTGAGACTTTTTATGAATTTCACTAATTTTATAGGTTAATATGACATGCTATTATTGATTTAATTAACTTTTTTCTAACTAATAATTCTGTTATGATTTTCACAAAAATCAATTACTAAATAGTGTCATAATTGACATAAAATAGTTTTTAAAACAAATATTATATTATTAATTATTATTTTATTCCTAAAAATCTAAGGTTCGGCCAAATGACTTAGATAAGGTTATATATATTAATAATAAACAACTTGGGGTTCGTTTGTATTTTTATAGTAAGTTTATTAACCTTATAGTGTAAGAACACAAGAAGACACGGTAAAAGTAAAATTATTTAACTTAATGTTAAATATAAATGATAAGGTCAAAATAGGAACCTAAACTTGTCTAAATTATATTGGATGAGATTATTTAGACCCATCCCCACCTTAGAATCTAAATAAATCAATTTGGAGCTATTTAAAACCGAATTTGGCTTTATAATAAAATAATATTTTTAGTTATTCCAAAGGTGCCTCTTTCCTCCCTTATAAAAGGGAACCTCCTCCCTCTCTTCCTCACACCACTTTGATCCTTAATTCTCGGCCAAACCCTGCCACATTCTCCTCTCCACTTCCCTAGAGATATCCTAGAGGTCCTGGTCATCTTCAAAGACCAAATGTAGTGCTCTAAAAAGAGGTCTCAAAGAAGAACTTCAAAGAATAGGTAATGTCCGTTACCGATTCTTTCATCTTTATTTCTTCTTCCACTTCTTCTTCATTATTTGTTTCATTATGAAGTAATTAACGTCAGTATCAATCATATACTTATATTTTATTATATGTATGAAACAACCCTATTTCACCATCTATCTAGCCTACGGAAAATGAAATCACCGCGCGTGCGTACGTACGGAATACCATCTCCACGCCGTGGTGTAATCTATTTTCCAGCACCCCCTTACTTGGATGGTTATAATGGTGTAAATAATGACTATATATTATTATTGTAAAGTTATATTGTTTCTGAAATAGTATACATACACTATAATGCAATTCCATGATCATGGGAACGATATCATCGCTCGTGCGTACGTACGGAATACCGTCTCCACAATGTGATGCGACTCGTTCTACATGATATTCATTGCATAATGATTATATAAATGAATTGAATGAATGAATATGATATATATTACACTAATAACATTCTGTAAATGAGTTATCTATAACCTAAAGAGAAGAATAATAATTTATTCGACAAAACACGCATAAGAACAAAAAGTAATAAACACCCGAATAACAAGTTGTAATGAAATATGACTAATAAGAAGCTAAGAATATGACAATACGTGATATCATAACAATGATTATGAATATTGAATAAGTCAATAACATTATTTAAATCATTATACAGGAGGTTCGGATACGTACAATGCATATCGGACTTAATGTAAGGGAAAATATCACAATCTCCTTTTTATCCGAGATTGTTTATACTTTGGTATTTACTGGGGTGTATTTTATCATCCACATCCCTGTTTCCTCAATATGTAATATTTATATCTTTTTAAAATTTTTTAAATCCAATTTTACCCTTCGGTGAGTTTTTAGTAAATGATATGAAAATAATCTTTTGTCATTTTTCGTACGAGGTACTTTTTGACTTTTCCGAAAAAAGTACAAGAAGAATGTTTTTTTAACTTATACGGAATGAATTGATTTTTAAAACATTATTTCCAAGAAGCTTCCTTTAAAAGTTTTCAAGTTTATTTTTAATCAACTTCTTTTAGTTTATAATTGTATGACATGTTAAGAAAGGAAACATGTTTTTGAAGTAGAAAGGATATTTTCTTCAAGAATGGAGTTCAAGTGTTTTATCAAAATTATTTTCCATCTAAGATAATAAAAGGGTTCTGTTTTTATCCCTATTATTACATTGACTTGATTATGTTGTGATGGAATTATTTTTATGAATTCCTTTATCTTATATGAATTTTCTTATGAAGTCACGAAGTTTAAGAATCCCATTTTTATTACATGGGTTATTCTATGATGTATGGTTTATGATTTTGTGACACACGTAAGAATGGTATCATTATGAGATGGGTGGGACCTATATCTCCCTCCAATGCATTGGGTAATGATTTTATATCTCATGAGATAGACATGGCTGGAACGGAAGGTTAAACTGGTTCAGTGAAATAGGACTGAAACGAGGAGTGAACTCGGTTCAGAAATGGACTTTGTCCACTAAGATAGTATTGGCATTGAGTCTTGACTAACAAGAAATGATTCTCTATGATTATGTGTGTATGCCACAAAGACTCATGTTTTATGTTATGATTATTGGGATTTCATTTCACTACTATGATTTATCCCATGTTATGAAATTATGATCTCTTTTGCAGGTTAAGATTTCCAAAAGTTATGTGCTTATGTATATGATGTGATTGATATTTTTTTTGTTTACCCTTACTAAGCATTTGAGCTCACCCTTTTGTATGTTTTATTTCCCCAGGTCAGGAAGAAGGTTAGTAATTAGAATATGCCAAAAAGGGACTCTATATATGATGAAATAAATGGGTGGCAAAGTAGATTCTTTATGAACCATTTGTTTATGTTTCCCAGTTCCTAAAGACACTATACCTATTCGGTCCATTCATGGTTTTGTTTTATGTTGTAATAAGTGCGCTTCAATTTTGATGTAATAACAATGTATGTAAAGTATGGGTCGTTATAGTTGGTATCAGAGGAATGGTATAGTCAACCATTGGAAACTAGGATGTGAAAGCCTTAGTAAGAACCCTAAGGATAATTCTAAGCATAGAACACAATCTTGGTGTTTTAGAAATGACCATGAATAACCTAGGATAAGACCTTAAGTGTTAAATTTTATTCATGATTATGTGGTTTTCCTATTATAATTAGTGTTTCTAACACTATTCATCTTGGTTTTAGTCAATGGATGGAACCCGAAGGAACCGTGTTAATGCAGAATGCGATGGGCAATGCAATGATTGTCCCCCGGAGCAACCAAACGTTATGGGAGTTGGAATGAAAAATCTTGTAGCCATTCTCACACAACTTTCTCAAGCTATGAATCATGAAGTACTTCCAAACGAGCAAAGGAAGGAGCAACATTCTGTTGAATCCTTCATGAGGCAGCGTATACCTTCTTTCAGCGGGTCTATTGATCCATTAGTTGCTGAACAATGGATTAGTACTACTGAAAATATATTTTTAGTTCTTCAATGTTCTGAACATGATAAAGTCATCCTAGTAGTGTATCGTTTGGAAGGAGATGCTGATCAATGGTGGAATCTTATTAAGAATACGAGGCAAAGGGATGAAATTGAGTCCATGGAATGGGACGAGTTAAGGAACTTATTTTTCAATAAGTACTTCCCTCGTATTCTCCGAACAAAGTTGGAGAAAGAGTTTCTTGAACTGAAGCAAAAGAATGATGAATCTGTTGGTACTTATGAAGCAAATTTTAGAAGACTTGCAAGGTACGCTTCTGGTATTATTATCCAACCTGAGAGCAAGATCGATCGATTCATTGTGGCTTAAAACCAAGTCTTCGAAGGGCATTAGCCATAAGGGACTTCAATAGCTATGAGGAAATCATTTGATGTGCTCTCAAAGTCGAGATGGAGATTGGAGTAACCCATCAGTCATATGGGTTTGATAAGAAAAGGAAAATGGAATTCAAAGGAAAATATAAAGAGCACACTGAAAAGAAGATGATATTTCCCTTATTCTCAATGTGTGGAAAGAAATATGGAGGGAGTTTTCTTAAAGGGACAAGTAAATGTTTCGAATGTGGAAAGGAAGGTCATCGGGCATTTGAATGCCGCAATGATGGGAAGAAGATGTCTAATGATGAAAACAATGGAAGGGACACACAGAATGACCCTACTACACTTCAATGTTTCATGTGCATGGAAATGGGGCATTATTCCAATCAATGCCTAAATCCAAGGGTTGATGATGATGGTCGACGTCAAGAAACACTTAAGGCTAAAGACAAAGGAAAGTCACATGAAATTTCTATCAGTGATGTGGAGTATGATAACAATGTGGTGAAAGGTACACTTACCATACACTCTAAAGTAGAAAATGTTTTATTTGATTCTGGATCCACCCACTCCTTTATTTATGAATAATTTTCTATGGATATCACCGTATTACCCCAATAGTTAGATGTTGGGTTAGCTGTGACAACCCATAGTGGCACAACAGTCGCATCAAAAGTTTATAATTCTTCTCCGATTGAAGTTTGTGGGAAAGTTCTTCCTGAAAATCTTGTGATCCTTCCTATAGTGGAATTTGATGTGATTATTGGCATGGATTGGCTTTCTCTACATGGATCTCATATCAATTTCCAAAGAAGGGAAGTCACATTTCATATTCCAGATCAATCTATGATCGTCTATCGATGAAAGTATGAACATAACCTTCCAGTGGAAATTTCATCCATTTTATGGGTATTGATTCCACTAAATGAAGGTTATTTATCTCAAATGGTTGGTGAGAAACTCACGATTAAGAAAATACCCATTGTACAGGAGTTTGATGATTTCTTTCTGGAGGAATTACCTGGACTTCCACCGAATAGTGAAGTTGAGATTTCAATAGAACTCGTACCGGATGCTTTGCCTATTTCAAAGACACCTTATAGAATGGCCCCAATTGAGTTGCAGGAATTGAAGAAGCAACTCCAAGAGAATCTTTATAAGGGATTCATACGCCCTAGTGCATCACCATGGGGAGCACCTGTTCTATTTTTTAAGAAGAAATATGGATCAATGAGACTCTACATTGATTATCGATAACTTAACATGATCACTATCAAGAACACATATCCTCTCCCATGCATTGATGACCTATTTGACCAACTACATGGAGCTCAATAATTTTCCAAGATTGATCTTCGTTCAGGGTATCATCAATTAAGGGTCAAAAGGGAGGATATACCAAAGATGGATTTCCGTACAAGGTATGGACACTATGAATTTATAGTGATGCCATTTGGTCTTACTAATTCCCTGCTATCTTCATGGACCTAATGAATAGAGTCTTTAGAGACTATCGTGATCAGTTTTTGGTAGTCTTTATAGACGATATTCTTTTCTATTCAAAGAGCAAGGAAGAACATGAAGATCACTTGAGAATTATATAGAAGACCCTGAGAAAGGAGAAGCTCTATGCCAAATTTACCAAGTGTGAATTTTGGCTTCAAAAAGTTTCATTTTTGGGTCTCATAATCTCAAAAGAGGGGATATCTATGGATCCAGCATAAACAGAGGTTATCGAAAGATGGTTGAGACCAACAATAGTAACTGAGATCCGAAGTTTTCTTGGTTTGGCTGGATATTATCGATGTTTTGTGAAAGATTTTTCACGATTATCTAATCCCCTCACCAATTTGACTCGGAAAGGAGTTAAGTTTGTTTGGACAGAGGAATGCGAAGATTATTTCAAGGAGTTTAAAAGAAGGTTATCCAGTGCACCTGTGCTCACACTGCCTTGTAGTGGAGAAAGGTTTGTGATCTACAGTGATGCATCCAAGAAGGGATTGGGGTGTGTTCTTATGTAAAATGATATGGTCATAGCTTATGCCTCACGACAGTTGAAAATACATGAGCAAAATTACCCAACTCATGATTTGGAGTTAGCTGCGGTAATCTTTGCATTAAAGATTTGGAGGCATTACCTTTATGGTGAAAGGTGTGATATTTATACTTATCATAAAATATTAAAGTATATTTTCACACAAAAGGAGCTGAATATGCACCAAAGAAGATGGTTGGAGAAGATTAAGGATTACGTCTGCTCAATTCATTACGACCCTGGGAAAGAAAACAAGGTGACAGATGCATTAAGTCGACAAGACCATGCCAGTTTATCCATGATGACGATCACAAAAGATCCCATATTTATGGATTTAAAAAGGATGGATCTTGGAATTATAATGAAAGGGGAAAATCATATATTTCTCAAATGAATGTTCAACCATCTATACATGTGAAGATTAAAGAGGAACAGAAAGAAGATGTCGAGTTACAAAAGAAGGTGAGAAATGTTCCTGAATTCAACCTTGATTGTGATGGGATAATGAAGTTCATGAATCGGGTTTCTGTTCCTCCCATCCCCAAATTAAATAAGGAGCTGCTGGATGAGACTCATAGTTCTTCATTCTCTATTCATCCTGGAAGCACGAAGATGTATAGGGACCTGAAAGAGTACTTCTGGTGGGATGGAATGAAGAGAGATGTTGTTGAATATGTCTCTCGATGATTGGTTTGTCAACAAGTTAAATATGAGAGACAGAAGTCTAAGGGGATGTTACAACCATTACCCATACCCGAATGGAAATGTGAAAACATCACTATGGACTTTTTCATAGGACTTCCTAAAACATCCAAAGGCAATAATGCTATCTGGGTCATAGTTGATCGTCTTACAATGTCTGCACACTTCATTGCTATTAGAGAGGATTTCTCTCTAGATCAGCTTGCCAGGATATATGTGAAGGAAGTGGTAAGATTGCATGGAGTACCACTTTCTATTATATCTGATCGGGATCCGAGGTTTACCACAATGTTCTGGCGAAGTCTTCAGTATACTCTGGATATAGATTTGAGTTTCATCACTGCTTATCATCCTCAGACAGACGGCCAGTCTGAGAGAACAATTCAAACTTGAGAAGATATGTTGAGAGCTTGCTCTATGGATTTCAAAGGTTGTTGGGATCAACACCTACCTTTGGTGGAATTTTCTTATAATAATATCTTTCACTCCAGTATTCAGATGGCTCCTTATGAAGCTCTCTACGGAAAAAATGCAGGACTCCAACTTGCTAGGATAATGTTGGGGGATGAAAGCTATTAGGACCTGATATTGTTGAAGAGATGGTAGAAAAGGTCCGATCTATTCAACAACACATAAGAGCAGATCAGAGTCGACATAAAAGTTATGCTGACAACCGCAGAAAAGACCTAGAGTTTGAAGTGGGTGATAAATTGTTCTTACGAATATCTCCCTAGAAGAGGGTCATGAGATTTGGAAAGAAGGGGAAGTTGAGCCCTAGATATATCGGTCCTTTCGAAATACTGGATCATGTTGGGAAGGTAGCTTACCGATTGGCACTTCCACCAAATCTCTCTCAAGTTCACGATGTGTTCCATGAATCTCTCCTGAGAAAGTACATACCTGATCCTTCACATGTACTCAGCTCAGAAGTTGTACAACTGGAGGAAGATCATTCTTATGAAGAACAGCCGATAGAGACTCTGGATCATAGCGAAAAAGTCCTACGAAACAAGACCACTCGATTAGTGAAAGTTTTATAGAAGAACCACTAATTAGAAGAAGCTACATGGGAGCTTGAGGATATGATGAGGGAGATGTATCCTCATCTGTTTGTTACAAAGTGACGAATTTTGAGGGAGAAATTCATTTTAAGGGGGGTAGAATGTAACACCCTAAAATTTTATGTTATATAAATCATCAAAGGAATATTTTTCTACACACAACACTTGCTTGGCTTGCTTTACACGAAATCGCAACCTTCCTCGATAGCTTGCGTCGTACGCAATACCGAGTTTCACTAAACAATGATATACTAATAAAATATTATTAAAACTAGTCGTTATGAATAGTAATAACCACTTTTTGAAATTTTATAAATTTTATTTTTAAAAAGGGACTTCATTTTTGGATTCGGAATATCAAAATTATCCTAGGGTGAAATTTTATAATTATTCTAAAAACTTTCAATTTTAGATGAATAGTGAAACCACTAAGTTGTAGTTAAAAAACTGAATTTTTCTTAAAACATAATTTTACTGCTTCTGTGAGTGTAATTTCAAAAATTTGAGAGACACATTTGATGTAAGTACGTAAAATGTGGTTCAATGAGATGAAAATAATTTTTGGTGAATAGTAACTTTTTACTTTTATTTACCACGGTTAAAAGTAAATAGGGTAATTAAGGGTAAAAATGATATTATTATTACCCTAACACATGTCCTAATTCTATTGGATAAGTGTAATTCGACCAAAAAAAAACTTAGGAATAACATATGACCATTTAGGCCCACTTGGATTAGATTAGGACATTTATTATTAATTTATTTAAAGAAGGGATAAAATAGGTAAAATCAATGTTTAATAAGTAAATAATTTTTAATATAAGGTTATATATAAGATAAATCCGACTATAAATATTACATAGAAAGCTAAAACAATTTCCTACATAATGGTATTTCATTTTTTATTTTTAGACATTAAATAATTTAATTTATTTATGACACAAAGATGATGTAGTAATTATCTTATTAATGAAATATTGACATAATTGATGTTATAAATACCCAAATAAATGTAATTTGAGACTTTTTATGAATTCCAATAACTTTATACGTTAATATGACATGTTATTATTGATTTAATTAACTTTTTTCTAACTAATAATTCTGTTATGATTTTCACAAAAATCAATTACTAAATAGTGTCAAAATTGACTTAAAATAGTTTTTAAAACAAATATTATATTATTAATTGTTATTTTATTCTTAAAAATCTAAGGTTCGTACAATTGACTTATATACGGTTATATATATTAATAATAAACAACTTGGGGTTCTTTTGGATTTTTGTAGTAAGTTTATTAACCTTATAGTGTAAGAACACAAGAAGACACGGTAAAAGTAAAATTATTTAACTTAATGTTAATTCTAAATGATAAGGTCAAAATAGGAACCTATACTTGTCTAAATTCTATTTGATGAGAGGGTTTCGACCCATCCCTACCTTAGATTGGAAATAAATCAATTTGGAGCTATTTAAAACCGAATTTGTCTTTTTAATAAAATAATATTTTTAGTTATTCCAAAGGTGCCCCTCTCCTCCCTTATAAAAGGGAACCTCATCCCTCTCTTTCTCACACCACTTTGAGCGTTCGAGCTCGTCCAAACCATACCACGTTCTACTCTCCACTTCCCTAGAGACATCCTAGGGGTCCTGGTCTTCTTCAAAGTCCAATTTTAGTGCCCATAAAGGAGGTCTCAAAGAAGCACTTCAAAGAAGAGGTAATGTCTGTTACCGATTCTTTCATCTTTATTTCTTCTTCCACTTCTTCTTCTTTAGTTGTTTCATTATGAAGTAATAAAATAAGTATCACTCATATAATGATATGTTATTATAAGTATTAAAACAACCCTATTTCACCATCTATCCATCCTACGGAAAATGAAATCACCGCAAGTGCGTATGTACGGAATACCGTCTCCACGCCGTGGTGTAATATATTTTCCACCACCACCTTACTTGGATGGTTATAATGGTATAAATAATGACTATATATGATTATTGTAAATTGATATTGATTCTGAAATAGTATACATACACTCTAATACAATTCCATGATCATGGGAATGATATCATCGCTCGTGCGTACGTATGGAATACCGTCTCCACAATGTGATGTGACTCGTTCTACATGATCTTCATTGCATAATTATTATATAAATGAATTTAATGAATGAATATTATATATATTACACTAATAACACTATGTAAATGAGGTATCTATAACCTAAAGAGAAGAATAAGAATTTATTTGACAAAACACGCATAAGAACAAAAAGTCATAAACACCCAAATAACAAGTTGTAATGAAATATTACTAATAAGAATATAAGAATATGACCATATGTGATATCATAAAAATGAGTATGATTATGTAATAAGTCAATAACATTATTTAAATCATTATACATGAGGTTCGGATACGTACAAAGCATATCGGACCTAAGGTAAGGGAAAATATCACAATCTCCTTTTTATCCGAGATTGTTTATACTTTGGTATTTAATGGGGTGTATTTTATCATCCACATCCATGTTTCCTCAATATGTAATATTTATATCCTTCTAAAATTGTTTAAATCTAATTTTACCCTTCGGTGAGTTTTTAGTAAAAGATATGAAAGGAATCTTTTGTCATTTTTTGTACGAGGTACTTTTTGACTTTTCCGACAAAAGAACGAGAAGAATGTTTTTTTAACTTATACGACATGAATTTATTTTTAAAACATTATTTCCAAGAAGCTTCCTTTACATGTTTTCAAGATTATTTTTAATCAACTTCTTTTAGTTTATAATTGTATGACATGTTATGAAAGGAAAAGTGTTTTTGAAGTAGAAAGGATATTTTCCTCAAGAATGGAGTTCAAGTGTTTTATCAAAATTATTTTCCATCTATGATAATAAAAGGGTTCAATTTTTATCCCTATTATTACATTGATTTGATTATGTTGTGATGGAATTATTTTTATGAATTCATTTATCATATATGAATTGTTTTATTATGTCGCGATGTTTAAGAATCCCCTTTTTATTACATGGGTTATTCTATGATGTATGGTTTATGATTTTGTGGCACACATAAGAATGGTATCATTATGAGATGGGTGGGACCTATATCTCTCTTCAATGCATTGGGTAAAGATTTTATATCTCATGAGATAGACATGGCTGGAACGGCAGGTTAAACCGGTTCAGTGAAGCATGACTGAAATGAGGAGTTAACTCGGTTCAGAAATGTACTTTGTCCACTAAGATAGTCTTGGCATTGAGTCTTGACTAACAAGAAATGATTCTCTATGATTATGTGTGTATGCCACAAAGTTTCATGTTTTATGTTATGATTATTGGGATTACATTTCACTACTATGATTTATCCCATGTTATGAAATTATGATCTCTTTTGCAGGTTAAGATTTCCAAAAGTTATGTGCTTATGTATATGATGTGATTGATATTTATTTTGTTTACCCTTACTGAGCATTTGAGCTCACCCTTTTGTATGTTTTATTTCCCCAGGCCAGGAAGAAGGTTATTAAGTATAATATTCCAAAAAGAGACTCTAGATATGATGAAATAAATGGGAGGCAAAGTAGATGCTTTATGAACCAGTTTTTTATGTTTCCCAGTTTCAAAAGACACTATACCTATTCGGTCCTTTCATTATTTTGTTATATGTTGAAATAAGTGTGCTTCAATTTTGAACTAATAACAATGTATGTAAAGTATGGGTCATTATACAGCATCCTGAGATTTATCAGAAACCACATGGAATTCATTCATTCAACTGGATACAATAAGAGATGTAGTGATACCAGCTATTTTTGGAACAATTGTAAAATAATGTTCTTGAGTGCGGTTTGAGAAAAAAAATTTCTAATCAAATAGTGACTCTGTTTCTATACAAGACTCATGAAAGATGGATAGATGGATTTGAGAATGGAGAATTGGAAGTAAAGAGCCATTTGGAGAGAGTAATCTTTTCAGATATTGTTTCTAATGTCAGGATAGCCTTATCTGCATCAACTGGCAGTGGAAAACATATCAGCCCCTGGTTTTCCATTTTCATATCTGCAAGGAAATCACCTGAAGGAAAAACATGAAAGTTCACACCATTGTTGTTGATCTTAATGCACAACACAACCGAAATAGAGGAGTAGAAGTGCAGCTGCATATCAGGCATATAGTTCTTTACATCTGGAACGTTGACTCCTTGGAGATGACCATGACCGTACAGAGGCAAGTAGATTCTCTGTAGAAAATTAAGATGACTTTTCTTCAAGTACATAGCCAAATCTAGAAGAGTTCTGCCATAGATGTCATAGTAATCATAGCCAAAAATGTTCATCATGTCATCAATCTACTTACAAGCTAGCTCATCAGTCGTTCCAATTCTTCTAGGAGACATTGAATCTGCACAAAGGTCGAATAATTAACTCTTAAGTGAGTGGATTTTTCATAAAATTTCTAATTAAAAGTGAAAAAATGTCTAAGGCATTAAGGCACACACGTCTGATTTCGTCGTGTAGGTATAACTCTGTCGCGCAGGTTTGTGGTGCGCAGGTATCATCGTGAAACTGCAAATACCTCTATAGCAGCGCGACAACAAAGAAACATCGGAAAACCGAGAAACTTGCGCGGAAAAGGAAACTTGCGCAGTGAGAGCTCGAAAGTTTGAAATGTGGGTGATTTGCGCAAGAATGGCCGCATATTTATAGGCCAGGCCGCACCCCTGCGCACCAATTCCTACGCGACTCTCACTTTCGTGCCGCCATCTGTGTGCTCAAAACTTGTGCGCTGCATGTTCCTTGGTTTTCTTCTTTACCTCAGAGTCACTTCCTTATTTCTTTCGGATCCAACTCTGAGGGGGGACATTTTTTGATGCTTATTTCCGTCATAGAGTCTAAATGAATAAAAAGGGGAAATACCTTGAACCCAAAATGATTCATCCTTTATAGAACCATAAAAAACTAACAAAGGCATAAACAAAGATTCATTTTCACTTGGGTCACGCAAGTTCCACCAAGGTCACGTAAGTATACATGTGCACCGCCCAATGGTCGTGTAGGTGACTTGCGCACCCTCTATGATTTTCGCCCAGGGTCTTCACCATCATATAAATATACCCGGTGGGCCCCCCATTTCGGGGAGGAAAAATTCCAGAAACTCAGATTTGAGCTCCCGACTCCCTAGTCTCTTCTCAAAGATTACGAACAATTATAAGGTAATTTCTTACATAGAATGGATAGTCTAAAGAGGGGGAGTAAGGACTGAGTTTGGAAACTCATCAACACTTGTGCACCTAAGTGGCCATCCCTTAAGGGAAATGGTCACATCGGCGCGCTGCCTAACCCCTTCAACAGAACATGTGCGCCAATCTTCTGGAAGCCCCTATGAATAATACTAAGGGCTTGATCCAAGTCTCACCCAAGTATTACTTAAGGGTTGACCATCGCGCAAGTACCCATGTGTCGTGTAGGTACACCTACGCGACTAGGACATGTGTGCCTACACATGACTTTCGCACCCCTCTCTTTTTGGGTGCCCTTCCTACCCTTTTCACCTCTCTTATGCCTATCCACCTCTCATATTCAATATTCTGCTGTGAAAACCCTCTTTAAAGACATTTATGGAATGGTTCCATTTTTTGCTTCCTTATCTGAATGGAATTCTGTGGAACATCTCTCAAATCCTAGTGATTTACACATCATTATGTCACTAAGATTAGAGATTTCATTCATTCAACCTCATCCTTTAAATATGAGAGGATCATTAACTTGGGCCTCCTTTTCAGAAGTATGCCCCAATCCTAGTTATTTTAATATGGACATCCTCCTTTGGAGTATGCCCCAAAATACCTTATTCAATGGGCCTCCTCCTCAAGAGTAATCCCCAGTCATTATTCCCAAACATGGGATTCCTTCTCAGGAATATGTCCCGATTTTAAAATCCCAAACATGTGCATCCTCCTTAGGAGTAATCCCCATGTCCCCTAACCTAGGCCTCCTTTTCAGGAATATGCCTTAGTCAACATGTTCCCTTAATTCTGGGTATCCTCTTCAGGAGTAAGCCCCAAGTTCCCAAATATTGGCATCCTCCTTAGGAGTAAGCCCCAAATTCCAATTTCCCTTAACCTAGGCCTCCTTTTCAAGAGTAAGCCCCAGTCATAATTCCCATAACCTAGTCCTCCTTCATAGTAATGCACCCCACTTCTCAAGTCCCTTTTAACATGGTCCTCCTTCTCAGGAATAATCCCCAGTCATAATTTCTCTTAACCAGTCATAATTTCTTTTTATTTGGGCATCCTCCTTAGGTTTAAGCCCTAAGTCCCCTCCTAATGTGGGCATCTTCCTCAGGAGTAAGCCCCAAGTTAGATTATACAAATCTCCATATATCACATATACCTTTATGAACCTTGTTCCCATGTTTCATCCATGAAGTATGTCCTAATATTCATCTATTTGGGCAGTCATACATACATAAGCCCCGTATCATTTCTTATGATTGCATCTTTCGTGGCACAATTTTCTAGTTTTACCAATACCTCTGGCTTCTCACACCGACCATGACTCACGTGAGCTTAGAGTGTAAAAGTAATTATGGCATATTTCTTTGAGCCATTAATCATACATAAACCTCATACTTCTTTAATCAAACTATGTGGGTTCTGATTCCTTTCCTAAATAAAGGATTCGTAGGTAGCCCATCTGCGGGTACAATCCAAACTATGAAATAATCCATGTCCTTCTGAATGAAAATAAACTTCAAGTGCCCCACTGAGTTTCTTTAAAACCAGTATGGTCATAATAATGACCAAGAGACTTTGATATAATGTATTAAAGGATACCACTGACCAAGAATCTCTAACAAATACAAATTATTCACTATCGATGAAGAACCTCGAATACATATAAAAATATTCTCTAAATTTCCTACATATAAATCATTGATTGTCATATCTAAAGGAAAACTCATTTTATACTTGGTAATTTATTAAGGATTCACAAACATAACATAAATCTATAAAGAGCATCCCGAATTAGACAATAATTCCCCTAAAAAGGTGTGATGAGTCCGACCTCCCATCCTCTCGACCAGTGAAAATTATTAAGCCTTATCAGTTCACAACTAATGAGCACTTACCTTTAAAAAGTAGGTCCAAATGGATATAGAATCATTTGATGTTTCTGGTTCTATGAATAAACGTGTTAGAAACCGCTTGGAATTTTTGAACCTTAAACCAACGAGGTCATCCCCATTTCTAGAGGAAACACCATGTAACTCGATTCATAGTTCATTAAAAAGTGGAATTACATCATCAACAGATCTACGATCACCATGACATCATTATATACACTATGACCTCAGTGTAAACAGTTTATGAAATCCACTGACATGTCCTCCCACATTCACTCAGGTACATCGAAAGGCTGTAATAAAAATTGAGGGAAATGGTGTTATACCATTACCTATTGACCGACAACATATCATTCCACAAATTCCTCCATTGACAGTTTCATTATTAGAAACCATAAATACCTCCTCAAGCTGCAATACATATTATATTTTCTATGGTATAGTTCTATATGCATTTTATTAATCATAGAGACAACATCCTCACATATCTACATTAAGATGAACATATATCCTTATAAGATAACCCAATGTTGACCATCCTCTAACCATCACATGGGGGAATCACTAAGAATGATCCATTCATGTACCACCTCTACCTCAATGTATTCCCACTGAGACTCATCCACCTGTTGTAACAAGTTATGTGATACTATCAACTAGAACAAGTATCCTCAACTATTAATCCATTGTTATCCAAGAATAAATTCTAAATACTCCTCAATTTCCCACATAGAATCCTGATATTCATGAATTCCTCGCTACTACATTATGTACCGCATGTCTACTATGATGTTTCTATTTCACTTCTGAAAACTGAGGTTATACAAATGGTTTTAAACCATTAGGGTAGAGTAAAAAACCATTGGTATATCTTATATTAATGGTTTGAATAACAGTTAGGTGATAATCCATGGGGATAGCCCTTTACCAATGGTTATTTTTTAACCATTGGCATAGACCACTGGAAAATCTTCTATAGCAACGGTTTATTGATAACCATTGGGATAAACATAGAACAATGGTGTGTAACCGTTAGTGTAGAGCCTAAGCCTTCAAACTATACCAAATATTCTTAAACCGTTGGTATAGACTTCATTCATGGAATTTCCCAATGGTTTACTTAAAACCATTGTTATAAATATCCCTTCAAACTATAAAAATGGTTTCTGAACCATTGGTATAGAATTCCTACAAAATTCAACATTGAAGACCCCTGCAATTTTAGCAAGAGCAGGTCGAGATCCAATAAATAAGAAAATACCTAGTCAATCATTCCTTATAGCAAACAATACCATAAAACACCACACTAAAAATAGTAAAATACCATTCACCTAAGTTATTGAAAACAGTACAATACCATACACAAAGAACAAACACATAATACATAGAATTCCCTCACTACATAATACATAGAATTAAACTATTTTACATATGCCAAGCACATAATACACTAAATTCACACTGAATTCCACTATTTTCCACTGTCTTCTGTTTCCCATAGAATAAACAAGATTCCACTATTTTCCATAGAGTGCATAGAATTCCCCCATAGTTTCTCCCTTCATTTTCACAAAGTACATACATCTCTAAAAATATCAAAATAGCATACAAAGAATTTAAAAAACTAATACAACACCTGAAAAGGGACAACAATTTCCATGATTTCACTAAGGATGAGTTTCAGTGGGAGATCATAATGCCATGTACCTCAAATATTTCCAGAATTTATGATTTTTGGAAGTGTCTATTTATAATGATATAATTTATTTTAGTTGTATTCTCTATCTCTCATATAAAAAGGACACCACCATAGTTTCAGAGGCACTTTTACGAAATTGATTTCTAATGTTCCCTATAAATATCATTGTATATTGATGGAGTTTCAAAAATTTCATAGGATGGATACTTGATTATAGTTTTCTATGGTGGATTTATATGGACATAGTCATATGAGTTCCATCGATTAAATAGTATGTAAGATAATTCTTCCCAATAACGGAGGGGGAATACATTGAGAGGGATCATGAATGATTGGATGGACACATGGAATAGATAACAATGTGGATACTATGGATGGGTGGTGGTCACATGTTTGGTAGTGGGACATTTGTGTGATCAGGATAATATAAATTGAGTTGGGTGATATTAGAATCACATTAAACAAAAATTATCAAGTGGTATAATTTAGCGTTCAAATTTAAAGGGACTTTTAGAGACAAATGTTGGATCTTACTATGTTTATTCAACATATGGAACACATTGGTTGTCCTATAAGATGATAACACACCAATAACCTGGATTTTTCATTTCAAGAAGATTAATCCGTTTCAATAGATATATAATCATCATTTTAATAGATATCCAAATTTTGGAATCATGTGTTATGTTCAGGGAAGTATTCTAAAATGTGTTATCAGTAAGTGGTGTGTTTTTTGCAATGAGATGGACAAGAATAATCTTAAAGATTCAAACAGGAAGAATGAATTTGGCGGGTAGATAAAAGTGGAGTCTCTGTGTTTGAATTATAAAGAGTAATTTTTATGCATGTAATGGTGGATTTAGTAATGATCTGGATAATTCATTGAGGGTTTTGGTAGGGGAAGCTTCTAGTATCAGTACAAATGTCCATAATAGATGAAAGAATTTATGAGATTCATGAAATTCACAATTTCTATAATGGAAATACATATTATCCTTTAATAAAAATACTATCTCACCACATGATATCATATTCAGATTTGATAAAACCCAATCGAAATCATAAAGACATGCAAGTGTAACAAAAACAGATGTTATATTGAGGTAATATAGTCATTTCGAGCTATCCTTTTTGATATACATAAGGTCCAACATGATGATATTTTACAGTTACATTTTTTATTCTATGTAGATTTCATTGTATAAACTGGTTAGAATACCTCACCCTCTCAATTGTAGTGAAATAGAAGGGTGAAACAACTTTAATTTCCAATCATAATATATCTATATGTTGAGTCACCTTTTTTTTGCTATTTGATTATGGGTTTTTTTATAAATTTTAGCTATGTTGTTATTATATCATATTTTTTACAGTTATTGGGATAGTGTTTTACAAAAAAAAACTTTTGCAGGTTATGATTTTTTTCTATGGTTTTTTTATTAATACAGACATATTGGTGTATCTATTAGGTTTAAAACTTGACATATTTTTATGTATTTATTTTCTAGAGAACTGTTTATTTTATGTTGGTTTATGTACATATTAACTGACTATGTGGATATATTTATATAAATAGTTCATTTCTGATAGATGAATATGATTTTATGGAAGTGGTCTGGATAGTGTATCATTATCATCCTTTTTGTAAAGCAGCACACCAGTCTCAAAATTTAATAAAATTCAGTTTATACAGGTGAATCATCCCCTCTTTCCAATAGCCATTTCCACCTTATCTTTTTGAATCATCATACACCATGTGTAAAGAAACAATCTCCTTTGTTACTAAGAATATTCAAGGGATGGTCTAGTGTTTCTCTCCCAGAGTGTGAGGTGCCATCTTCTATAGTTTGATAAGTCCTCTTTTAAATACAAAAACATGTACTTATTTTTAAAAATTGATACATGTTTGGTACTAGAAATTAGTATCTATTTTGGAATTATGTAACACTTTTAAAATATCTACAATATTTACGTTTGTAATTATAAATTATTTCTTCATTTTTATCCCTTGTTAATTCTACTTGATTTCATAATACACAGTCTTCACATATCTATTTCAGGTATTTTTTCTCCCTCCTTAATTCTGCATATTTGCTGAAGTATTGGCCACACAATTTTGATTGCTTATTATGAATTCATGAGAAAGAACATTTCGGGACAACAAAAATGTTTTTTGACTAAAAGGAAATAAGAATAATTTATCCCATTAATTAAAATATGGGTCTATTATGATATGCAGGCTACAAAGAAAGATGGTTAGGGGATTTTACCCCAAGACCGGTGCCCCACACCACAACCCCACGACCTATGCCCCAAACCTAACTCTTATATTTTATAGGACTAAAAATAGAGTATGAGGATGTGTTATTTCCTAAAACAAAATTTTTTCTTTAATTTAATTTATTTATAAAAATATCATTAGGATACCATATACATAATAAACCTCCATTAGAAAACTAATTGTCTACTTGGGAGAACCCCTCCATTATACCACTCATTGTGTTACCAGTGACCCAATAACTATTTTATTTTTCACTACACACATGACATGGGTCTCATATTTTCCTATAATTCTAAATAACATTTGAGATAACTATGATATTACAAACACAACTCCAAATAAATCAGAAATAACCAAATTTATTGATCAAAACACATATAAAAAACAATTATGTCTTTAAATCAATAAAAATGAAAAAAGGTATAATAAAACATAGAAAGAACATAAAAATCAGGAAGAATATACCAATTTTATGTGGAAGAACAAAAAAGCATCTAAAAAAAGGTTTGATCACAGGTTGGGAAGAAGAGTTCACAAAGAATAGGGGACCTGTAATTTAGGGTAAATAAAAAAAATAAAAAATTATGTCATTAAATAAATCAGAAAGAAAAAAGAAAAAATATAGGTAGAACATAAAACTCACTTATAACTTTCAGATTTGAAGTGGAAGATCAACAAAATTGATTATTGGGAAGAAGGGTTCGCACACTGCGAAGAATGGGAGCCCTCATTTAGGGCACAATGATGGTATATAGAGATCATGATATTTGTGGTCTTCTATCCCAACAGTTTTAAAAAACCATTGGGAACCTTGGTTAATTAATATACCAATGGTTTTATGAAATTGTTGGGTAAATATGACCTATCCCAATGGTTTTTTGAAACCATTGGGAATGTGGGGATAAGAATGTAATATCCCAGTGGTTCTAGAAAATCTATTTGGAAAAGTGGGTGTAGGCATTAAATATTCCAATGTTTTCAAAAACCGTTGGGAATACACACTCTAAAAACTCTTATACCAACAGTTTTAAGAATAATGTTGGTATATGCACCCTATCCAAACAGTTTATCTAAACCATTGGGATATGGGCGTTGGTATAGGAGGTATTTCCAGTAGAGTTTTGTGGGGTATTGGATATCTCAAAATCACAGTCCTATAGAAATTTTATTCACTAAAACTTTTAATGATTTTGTCTCTATTATGGGATACATACATTAGGATTTTTTTGATTCATAATGACCAATAAAGTGTTCACCAATGACATAATGTCACTATAGATTCAAGGAAAACCCGACTATGTACGTCATCAAATCCTGGGTGTCATAGTTACTCTTGTTGGGTCATAACATCCAAGAACCATAGTAGATCACTATCTACTGCTACACCAATAAAACCCCTAAACCCAATCGGTAAGCATTTAGTATCACCTTAAATAACATTACCTCTTTAATAAACCAACTACCTAGACCACTAAAAAAATACTTCTTCAAGTAGTTGAAAGGTTCTTGACACTGATCTGTCCAAATTAATTTCATATATGTCCTGGTTTGGTTATACAATGGTGCTACAATATGAGTCCCAGAAATCTAGGGACCTCTACCACAGTCTTAGGTCTACCTGATAAACTAAAACATAACCCTTTGATGGATCCACTAATACTCCCTATTGGGACACTATATTTCCTTGAAAATGAACTTATCTTGTCTAAAACATACACATAACTAATTTACCATATAACTTTTGATGATAAGTATTCTATAAAACAATCCACAAATTCTCAACATGATCCTCCTCTAATCTTGAGTATGTGAGGATTTCATGAATGAACATGATTACAAACTATTCTAGAAACTCATGATATATATATATATATATATCTTATTAGTATCATTAATATATTTGGATTCTTTATGACACTAAACATCATGATTACAATCGTGGAGATCCCATACCTACAGTAGAAGTTACTATTCATGATATATATCTTCTTTATCCCACGATAATGTTATATAGTCCACAAATAATCATATAAAATTAGTTAGCTCCTATAAATTGGTTAAAGATATCACAAATACTTAGTCTTTAAAACCCCTCATCCTATCATTTTACTTCTTGAAAAACAAAACTGAAGCTCACTATGGGGACACCATAGGCCAGAAAAATCCCTTGTGCCTTTGAACATAAATACTGATTATCAACTCCCATACCTCCATGGATTATATCTGATAAATATCCACTGATATCAGTGTATCCCTAGTTGTAATTGTAATAAAAACATGACATCATTTCTAGGGGTACTGTCTCATCTTCCTTAGGAAAAAAAAATAGAAACCAAAAAATAACTTTGAGATTCCCTACTACCTAATCCCTCATTGGCTCTGCCGATGTCACAAAAATCAAGGAGATAAGGGGATCTAGAATCCTAAAACCCATCTAAAAACAATATTTTCAAATAGACTCCATATGTTTCCCTTGAATATTAGAAAACAAAAATATCCTCCCAAAATTTTCTACCACTGTGTATATGGAATAAAACCAATATTTTTTCTAAATGAAAATATATGGGCATATCAATTACAGAAAGAAATATTCCAAAGCCTAATATTACCACATAATTAGTGTTTTTCCCCTAAAAACATAAAAAATCTAACCAAACATCCTACTATCATGGATGACACTAACGGATTGGAAATTCTTTCCCTATCTATTCCCAAATCATAGAACAAGTTTGGTGCAATAGGGAAGTTAAAAAAATCAAGAATCAAACAAAAAATAAATTAGTATAAAAGATATATTGATTCTAACTCAAAATTGTTTCCCCTCCCACATTTATTACTCCATATCATTCATCAATCCTATATCATATCTTCTACCTCACTGTAGATGGACTCTATGTTCACACTCTAGAATGGTTCCCTGAATGAAAGGTCAAAATGGGGATACCCTATGCCAACTGTACGTCCTCCTGTCAAAGAAAAAATATATTCAGTATGCTACAGTAAATATGTTGGGAGGACCTATTGTAAAATCCTGGGTTTTTTAAAAATAATGACTTGGATCGATAGCATATAAGATACACCACATCAAGTTTTAAATGAACAATTAAAAATTATAATTTAAATGTTACTATTAAAACATAGTTGCTAGAATAATTTGAATAATTTGTATTAATTTAATTATGAAAATAGGGGTTACAAATGTTTACATAATGATTCATTGGATAACAAATTAATTATAAATGAAAATGAAATTTATTGAATATAAAATATGTATTTTTCTAAAAAAACTATTTAAGTATGAATATTATAGATTTTTAAATAATAAAATAACTATTATTAGATTATATTAATGAAATATATATGAAATATATTTTATTACCAAAATTAATCTTATGTGTTATCTAGTCTTAATATAATTATAAATTCAATTTTAAGAATAAAATTTGTATTTTTCAAAAAAGGTAGTTTTATCACCTTTAGACGAGGAAACCATTTTTAATTCATTTTTCGATACTTTTGTATCTTTAATTTTAATAAATTAACTTCTTCATTTGAGTCCTGAAATCAAAATTTAGTTGGGATAATTTTTATTTATTTTTATTTTATCTTTCAATTTATTATGTATAGTGAAAAATATTGCATTTTAATTCCAAACAACTTTTTTATCTAATTTATATAAATTTCTTGATTATAATTTTTGTTGGTTTTAAAATATAATAATATTAATTTTTTTATCATTTAATATTATTTATGTAATTTTAATTATTTTTTCATTGAAATTTGATATAAATATATATCTATCTATTGATGTTTTTAACTTTTAAAAAACCCATTTTCTCATTTTGACAATGGGGGTTAATTTTAAATTTATTACCAAAACTTCATTGTTTAAAATTTTAAAATGTTTGATTTAATATTTGGAATTAGTGGTTCCAAAATTATGTTAATAGGTTAATTTTATTTATTTCGCATTATTAATAGTAACTAATGTAATTTTTATTTAATGGTGTTAAAGGTAAATCATGTAAATTAGGGTATAAAATAATTTCCCAAGTATTAAAAATTACTATAAAACATGAAAAAATCAGATTGGATGAATAAATTTAGACCCATAACACCTAAGGATTGGAATTGAATCTTTTAGTGGACTTTTTCAATGAAAGTGATATGAATATGATTAAAACAAAATAATGTGACAAAATTTCACCCCCTTAGTTTTGAAAAGTATAATAATATTAATATAGGGATAATCATGAGAAAAATCCATAATAAATTATCTCTAGAAATATAATGAAATTATATTCATTATATGAATTTATTTACAATATTTAGAGATTAAATAATTAATATAAATACCGACACAACAGTGATGAAGAAATTATGTTATTAATATAAATATCAAATAACTAATAAGAAAAATATTAAAATAAATTTCTTTATAATTAATTATGGTACTCCATTAATTATATAGATGAATATAACATATTATTAGTCAATTAAATGGTTTTTTAGATTTATATATCTCTTTAAATTTTATTAAAATTTAAATAAATGAATTAGGTCCAAATTGACACTATTTATATTTTATAAAAATAATATAATTTTGAAAATTATTTAAAATCATAAAAATATTTCAAAATTACAAAGTGACTATGATAAGGTCTAATATATCAGAATTTTCCATTTTATGGTAATTTTATCCCATATAATTAAACATTATTTCCTTTTAATTTTTAAAATAATGCTACCACAATTAAAATTGGAAGAGGATAAGTAATTTTAAAATGAAATGATATGGTTTAAAATGAAATCAAAAAATGTCTTATATTATTGGTTGAGAGGATTTAAAACCATTCTAGTCTTATTTTCGACAAAACTATAGGTGGGGTAATTTTTATTTAAAAATTATTTTATATTAATTTAATATTTTAAGAATTTCTATGGGAGCTTATCCCCTCTCCTAATTAGGTTCCCACTCTTATTTAATACTCTCACTTAAAAACCCATTTGTTTCGAACAAGATATTCCCAAAACCCTTCCTAAAATACATCTGAACAATATTTCTTCTTTATTTTAGGCATAAAACCCTCCTTATAGTTATTAAGGTGTTCTTCCAAGATGATCAACCGAAGAAGAGGTATCATTTTCTTTACATATTTCTATTTTATTTCTTTTTCAACTTCCTTCAAATATCCTCCAACAAAAATTAAGTTATAAAAATATTATAATGAATTTATTTATATGTTATTATGTTAATTTCATATCCTCAATCCATCTCCAAACTCATCAATTAGAAAATAAACAATTTGTTTGTGTGTATGATAGAGTACCGCCTCACAAACAAATACAGTTATTTTTTCATTACTATCTCTCAAGATTGTTTATAATGATAGAATTATTTATTATGTGCTATATTAATGAAATATTAATCATTAAAATAAAATAATAATATCAATTATTTTATTAAATCCTATGTACATAAAAATGATAACGTTATTCATGCGTACGTGTGAACTATCATCTCCACGAAGCGATGTGATTTGTATTTGTCTACTGCATCACTTGTAAGATATATATAAGTATAATTAAATTATTAATATGGTATTAATTATGTTATGATAATTATGTAATGATAAAATAGTACTTACCATCATTCAATAATGATCAATGAAAAATGAAAAAAAATGTTACTCATGTGTACGTACAGCCTACCATCTCCATGATTATAAAATTGATAATTTTCCATAATAATACTTAATGGTGTGATTTAAAAGTATATTTGATGTATAAAATTGATAATTATTTCATTAATATTATTCTTGATATGATGTAATTAAGACCACATGGAATATTGACATCATAACAAGTTAATTTTTTTTACTCAAGTACAAAATATCAACAAAATGTCTGACATGTACTTAAATATTTATATTATAGTTATAACATGTTAATAAATGATATAAAATGAATAATTAAATTTTAAAAGGTTCTAAATAAAGTATAAATTAACCTATGTTTATTATTCAGGAAGATAAATAATGTACGAGACATGTTGGACTCAAGGTAATAGAATTTATCTCAACCTCCTTTCATTGAGGAATATTTGGATGTTACACACCACCTTATTTTATAAAGTGTATAATCAATCCCTTTTACTCTTAATTAATTAAAGGGTTTTAAAAATTAAATTTTTATGAATTTTTTTACTTTGTTTTTAAAATGAAAAATAAAATGTTTTTTAATGTATGCGGTGACATCGACTTCTCTATCGTCTTAATCATATTTTATATTTGACATTTTATAAAAACCTTAATGTTTTTTAAAGGACATGAAATACCTTATTAACATTTTGTGTGTTTTGGTATTTAAAATGGTTTTGAATGTGGATTGAATATTTCAATATCTTGAAATGATTTCTTGTGATTTCAAATGAAATTTTATGATTTAAATTTTGTTAATTGCAGTATTTTATGTGTTATGATTATATAATTTTATTTGTACATTTGACGTGTGGTAACATGATAAAAAAATATAGGTTGTTACATGATAAACAAAATATATATGGTTTTATGATAAACCAAAGGTGGTTTGTTATGTTATAACCTACAATGCATTGCATATGGAACTCATGCTTATGAATATTCCATTTGTAAGAGTGATATGTGTGGTAGTAAACCATATGATTATTTCATTTACGTATGATTTTGTTAAAAGTAACCTTTATATGTAATATGTAGATTTATATAGGTTTTAGGGTAATATTTTTACTACAAAAGGGTAATTAAGGAGATTATATTTAGCGAAGAGTATTTACTACTTATTAAAGGTGAAAAGTATTAATTCATGATAAAGTAATAATTGTTTGCATATTTTCGGGAGGCTATCAGTTTTCCTTATTTTTGTATAACTTACTGATCCTTTTGGGCCCGTCCCACGTTTTTTAAATAAAATCACTGGATTTAATGGATAATTGATTCAAGGATGGGATAAAATAAAAATTTGTATTGTTTAAATATTAAATGAAATCATATTTATTTTTAAAAGGATTTTTTTAATAAAAATTGATAGTGAGTATAAGTGTCTACTTTATAGTGTTTAAGTTGTTATGTATAAATTATTACCTAATTATCTAAATCACTAACCATGAAAATATCCTCATTGTGAATTCTTGACGTAACTTAATAGTATGTAATGTTTATGGCTGGGGCCTTATAATTGTTATCATAAGTCAATTTAGATAACATTAGTTGATATGGTGTTAATTAAGATAAAGTGACAAGATATATATAACCACAATGGTTAGCATATTAGAAATATTCGTAGTTATTTTGTATTAATTTAATGAGTTTTATATAACATGGATAAGAATATATTAATGTTTATCTTCCACATATGATAATATATGAGGATTTTATTGATATACTCACACTTAACTCAATAGTTTTAGTAAATAGATTTATCTAACATGCACCAAAGTAACAATGAATTTGAAGGAGGATTTGGTGTTTCTTGGAATGGGAAGCCAAATGAAAAAGGAGATACAATGCTAAATCTCATGGTTATTCTAAACCAATTATCAGAAGCCATGATTAACCACTAGAATGTTTGTGAGTTTTCTAATGCATCTTATATTATAGAAATGAATACCTATGGATTTTTAGGTAATAATCATATAAGTAAGTATATTCAATTAAATATGTGTCGAGTATGTTGAAATAAACACATCGGAAAATCTTTTAAAGGGTTGGAATGAAATTATAGATGTGTAAATTAAGTCTATAAAGAAATAAAAACAAATGGAAAAAATAAAGCATTCAGTTTACTCCATGAAATGGAATGAAGTTCTTTCTGAGTTATAAATTAATGTTTTTAAATAGAGAGAGTATTTTTATTATAGAATTCAATTTCCAATAAACAGGGTTCATTAATGGGTAAAGGAGGGCCAAAAAAATATATTTTTAGAAATACCTAATGACATTCCAATTGAAGATTTGGAAACTAAAAATGAACAATGAATGGTATGGATTATTTCTTGTCTCATGATTTGACATTATTGAATCCTAGGACATGATTCATGTTTTTATTTATTGGATATAATTATTCAATAATAATATGGAAACCCATGGTTAAAGGATCATGAAGAACACTTAATGTTTACAAATACTACATATAAAGGGTTTAAGAGTTACAGTAGACCATATGATGATGAAATGTTTAGATGTATAAATTCTATTTTGATGATGGGATTACTTTGGAAGAGATTTTTCTAATCTGTTTAACCCTGAAGATTGTTATGTGAATGTTCTATTTGATGAAAAATTATCCTTTCTTGTGTGGTTATAATTACAATGATATGGAAAACAAATTGGTTTTATATGATTTTTGATTTAGACATAATTATGGGTTATTATATTTTTTTCAAAATGAAGGGTAAGAGATAAATATGAGTATAAAACTTTTTGTGGTTATTTTTGAGGATTTTATCTTTTTTTGGAATGTAATAAAATTAAATAATTTTAGGAGAAGGATAACCTATGGGAAAGGTGAAAACCCATCATGTTAGACAACGATATATGAATTGAAACCAAAAACAAAGGGAGATAAGGATTTATCACCTACTAATAGTCTATGGGAAGTCCCTGGTTAGTATGTCATTTTATTTTTAGAAAAAATAATAAATGGAATAATAATAAGATGATTTTGGGATCTTCTGTTTTATCAAATGTATATCCTTTGTATAGGAAGATTATTTGAGGATTAGGTGATAAATGTAATTTCACAAGACATTAACTATTTTATAAACAATATATTCCTAAGGTAAATAGAATACTCTGAGATTTTAATTAAAGATTAGTGGTTGAATTATATTTTGGAATAATCTATGATTTTATTTTTTTACTTATAATTAGTTAAGTTATTTATGGATATTATTAACCAAACATATAGAATATCTTATTAGGTTAATTACTTTTTGGCATGAAATATTTAAGAGAGGTTGATGTTATTTGGAGATAATTTATACAAATTATTTAGAAGAACTATTTGATCAATCCTTTGGGCTTTGGAGTTTCAATATTTGTTTGGATTAATTTGAGAAATTTTAAGTATTGTTATTTTTTGAATGGTTAATATTGAACATTGGGTATTACTATTTAATTTTGGAGATTAGAAGTAGTATTTATTTTTATAAAGGATTTTTATTTTTGGGGAATTATTTTATCTCATCCTAATTATTTTGGTTTTGGTTAATTTTTAATGATATGATAAATATACAGCTAATATTTTGTGTATTATGTGATTTCATAGAAGTTGACTCATCATAAATAATCATCATTTATGGAAAAAGATGTGTTTGTAGCAGAAATTGACTAATGGATATAAATCTACTTGTCACGAAAGTGTGTTTCTTTTTATTATTAGTCAAGGAAGTAAAATAATTGTTCAACTTTATTAAAAGTATCTTAAAACAAAAATGTTTTCTTTTTTACTTTTCCTTCTACGAAGTCCAAGATCATTTAACCCATAAAAAATTTATAGCTTTGTGATTGTTAACTTTTTTCTAGAAATGATTTATGTCACTTTCTATTATAACATTATGGTTAGTTTTTCTTCCACATCCACTATCTCCGATAAAAAAATCCTAGTATGTGTTATCTTAGGTGACCTTCATACATTCCTTTTTCTCTTTTAATGTGGATGTTTTATTACTCATTTATTCCAATGTGGGATTTTAATATAGTCCTTTTGAAAATTAATACCTTAATTACTAAAAAAAATTAAATATTATAATGATAAAACATCCAAAATGGTAGATAATGTGAAATCTTACGTTTTTAAAAAGAAAGACTATGTTCGATAGTATACATGATATGCCACATTAAGTTTAAATGAATAAATTAAATATTATTTGTAATTTTTTTTAGAAGAACTCAATTGAATTGTTATTATTTAATTATGAAAATAGGGGAAACAATTTATTTTATAATGATTCACTGGTTAAAAATTAATTATAAATGAAAAATAAAATGAATTTAATATAAAGGATTTGTTTTTGATAAAAATTATTTATGTATGAATATTTAGGTTATTAAAATAGTAAAATCACACTTTTTTAAATATATTAATGAAATATATATGAAATAAATTTAATTTTGAAAATTCATCCTATGGATTTTTTTGTGCTAATATAAGAACAACCTTGATTTTAAGAATAAAATAAATATTTTTCAAAAAATGTATTTTTACCACCTTTCGAAGGTGAACCCATATATACTTTTTTTTGACAATGTTATATATTTTTTTCAAAAAAATAATCTTCTAATTTGGAATATGGACAAATATATTTTAGTTTTGATAAATTTTTGGTCTTTTTCTAAAAACGTTTATATTTTAATTAATAGCGAAAAATTATGAATTTTAATTCAAAACTTCTTTTTTGTATAATTTGTTTGTATTGTTATATTACCATTATAAAGTGTTTTAAAGTATAATTGGATTAAAATTTTATCATTTAATACTATTTTGGTCATTCTATGTAATTTCACTATGAAATTTGTAAAAACACATGTCAATGTTTTGATGCTTTTTATTTTTTTTAAAAACTTGTTTTATAGTTTTTTCAACGAAGATTAATTTTAATTATTTACTAAAACATATGAGTTTTAAATATTAAAAATTGGATTCCATATTTTTAATTAGTGGGTCCATATTCTGTTAATATATTTACATTAATTTTTTGGATATTTTGAATAGTAGCTGTGGTAATTTTTATTTAATGTGGTTAAAGGTAAATTAGGTAAATTAGGGTAAAAAACAATATTATAGGGACCAAGAATTACTCTAAAACAAAAAAAAAATACTATTAAATGAGTAAAATTCAACAAATAACACTTAAGGACCATAATTTACTCATTTAATGGACTTTTTTCCATGAATGATATACATATTATTAAAATAAAATAAGGTGACAACATGTCACCCTATTATTTCTTATAAGTATAATAAAATTAATAAATAGATAAAGATGATAAAACAAAGATAAAAAATATTTCAAATAAATATAATAAAATTATTTATATCATTATATATTTTTTTTAATTTTTTGAGATTTAATAATTACCCTAAATTCTGACACAACAATGATACAATAATTATTTTATTAATTGAAATATAACATAAATGATATAAAAAATATTAAAATAAATATATTTCAAATTGATTATGGTACTCCATGAATTTTACAGGGGACTATGAAATATTATAAGCCTATTAAAGTGTTTTTTTAATTTATCTCTATATTTTTAATTTTTTAATTTCAATGAAATGAATAGTTTCAAAATGGACTCTATTGGTATTTTATAAAATTAATATTCTATTAAATTAATTTAAAATCATAAAAATATTAAAAATTCAAAACTTGACTTTTATAAGGTCTAAAAGATCATAAATAATAATTTTTGTAGCAAATTTACCCCATAAAAGTAAAATTTATGGCAATTAATTATTTAAAATATTGCTACCACAATTAAATTTAAAAGAGATTAATTAAGAAAAAATATGAAATGATAGGGTTTAAAATGTAAGAAAAACATGGCTTAAAATTATTGGTGGAATTTATTTCGAACAATCATAATACTATATTTTAGATAATACAATTTTGACTCCATAGGATATACAAATTATTATTTTTATTAATTTAATATTTTAAGAGTTTCCAAGAGTGCTCATCCCCTCCCCTATAAAAAGTTACCCACTATTCTTTATTAATATCACTTCGAAAATAGTTTTTTCAGCCATGATCGGCCCAAAACCATGCCTAAAATCCATCCCACATTATTGAGTACTTATTTTAATAATAACACCCACTTTATAGGTGATGAGGTGCTCCAAAAAGATGATCAACTGAAGAATAAGTACCATTTTTTTCCTATATCTGTTTTATTTCTTCTTCCAAATCCTTCAAATATCCTCCAATCATGATGAAATTATTAATAAAATATCATAAATATATTGAGATTTTTTTGACTTAATATCATAACTTAAATGCATATACAAATTCATCAAATGGGAAATAAATTTTTTTTGAGTATATGGGGGACTACCGCCTCGCGAAACGATATAGTTTGTTTTTCATTACCATCTCTCAAGACTGGTTAAAATGATGGAATTGAAGTTAATATGTGATATTAATGACATATTAATCATTATAATATAATAATATATCATGTATTTTATTTATTTTTATTACATAAGAATGAGAATATCATTCGTGTGTACGTGTGAACTATCACCTCCACGAAGATATGTGAATCATTTTGATTCACTACACCACTTCTATAATATATATATATATATATAAGTATATCTATATCATTAATATGATATTAATTATTTTATGATCATTATAGAAATATAAAATAGTACTTACCTTCTTTCCAAACTGATCAATGAAAAATGATAAAAGTGTTACTCATGCGTATGTTCGGCCTACTATCTCCATGATTATAACATTGTTCATTTTTCATAACAATAATTAATTGTTTGATATAAAATTATATTTTATGTACAAAAGTGATAATAATTTCAGGAATATTATTTTTCGAGTGATGGAATTATTGCCACATGGACTATTGACATCATACCAAGTTCATTTTCGACTAAAGTACTGTATATTGAAAAACTGTCGAACATGAACTTAAATTAGTATATAATAATTATAACTTGGTAATAAGTTATATAAAATGAATATAAACCTGAAAAGGGTTATTAATAATTTATAAATTAACGTAATTTGGGTATTCATGAAGACAAATAATGGGTGTAACAAGTCTGACTAAAGGTAAGGGACGTTGTCTAAATCTGATTTAATCAAGTTATATTATGATGTTATACAACACCTTCTTTTAGAAGGTGTATAATCAACACCTTTAACTTTTAATTCATTCAATGGTTTTCAAAATAAATTTTTATGAATTATTTTTCTTTATTTACAATGTGAAAAATGGAATGTTATTTAACGTTTGTGGTGACAACGACTTCTCTGTCATTATAACTGTTATTTGGTATTTGGATTTCTCTATAAGACATAATTATTTTTAAGGAAAAATAAATCCATTATTAACATTTTTGTTGTTTTGGTATTGAAAATGGTTTTGAAATTTGATTGATGATATCAATATCTTGAAATGATTTCTTTTGATTGTAACTGAAATTTTATGAGTGAAATGTTGATAATTGCAATATTTTATGTGTTATGACTATATAATGGTATGTGGATATTGGAAGAGTGGTTAAATGATAAAACAATGATGGGTGGTTACATAATAAACCAAATATGTGTAGTCCCATAATAAACCAAGGACTGTGGGTTATGTTATAACATCCAATGCATTGGGAATGGAGGTTGGTTGTAAGGATATTCCATTTGTAAGAGTGATATGTGATGATGTCGACAGTATGGTTATTCAATTTAAGTGTGATTATGTTCAAAGTATCATTTATATTATTATTTTTCATTCAATGAGTTTTATGGTAATATTTTAATTACAAATGGGTAAGCATTTATATTATATTTAGTGAAGAGTATTTACTACTTTTTAAAGGATAAATGTATTTATTTATATCCTCCAATGCATTGGGAATGGAAGTTGTTTGTATGGATATTCCATTTTTAAGAGTGATATGTGTGGATGTTGACTATATGGTTATTCCATTTAAGTGTGATTATGTTCAAAGTATCATTTATATTATTTTTTTCATTCAATTAATTTTAATGGTAATATTTTAATTACAAAAGGGTAATCATTTATATTATATTTAGTGAAGAGTATTTACTACTTTTTAAAGGATAAATGTATTAATTTATGATAAATTTTTCATGGTTTAAAAATTTTATCATGGCTAACCGTTTTTCTTTTTTTGTATCCCTTAATGAAATTTTTGTGCTCATTCCATGTTTTTAAAATGTTTTTCATATGAATTAGGAGAATATAGTCAATGATGGGATCATGTAATAGTTATTATGTTTAATATAATTTGAATTATTGATATAACTCAAGATTATTAAATTTTTATGGCTTGGGGATAATCATCACATCAGGTGGTGGAGGTGGGGGGCATCATTACCCAAGACATACAGACTCAATCTAGTTAAATTTATGTTTCTCGAGTATCATCCATCACCATTATAACTAAATCACAAAATATGAGAGATCCTAATAGATTTATAGAAACTTTTATCCCTTGATAAATATAATGTCGAAAAAGGGGGCCATTTCCTTATTAATCATAACCTTAAATGGCCCATCATCTATTACCCTACTACTAACATTATTCTCCTCAAATATCCACATTGGGCCTCAACTAGGGGTTCTCCAACCTGATAATGTAGACATCCCTTCAGATAAACCATATTATGTACATTAAAATATATAGGAAACATAAATGTTGTCACAATATTATAATGTGAAGGTCATAATTAATTATTAATGAATCATTCTTGGGACAATTAATCCAAAAATATGTTAGAAAAAAATCAATGAAGTTCCTTAAACATAATCTCCCACTACCAGAATATCAATGTACCCTACTAAAGGGAGAGAAAATATTCCCCCTTTATTTCCTTTTCAATCATCTACAATATCTCAACCATAAACCCCCACTACAAATCATCCCATAACACATCAATGCCATTTTTATCCCCAAGATACATCATCCCCTACAGATGCACATCTCCCCTCAAATGGCTAACTACCGGGGGAACCCATAACTCTAGTTGGTCGCAAATCATGCTATAATAAATCTCCAACTCCTATAGCCAAAATTTTATTTATAAATCGAAGACACTTCCCACATTCTACGATGGGCTCTGATATAGAATAGTTTTCACCATCCGGTATAGAAACTCATCCTATGAATCGGGATAGACACTCGAATGGTGAACAAGGTAAAACTATATAACCCCTCCAACATGAACCATCTATAGAGGACGACCAACTATAATCTCTGTAAGGAATGTAAAAACAAATATGTATGTTAGAAATAGATTTCATTAATTCATTTAATTAATTCATTTATTCATTCCTATAACTACTCCATTCAAAAGAAAACTCAAGAAAGTATAATGCATGTACCTCACCAAGGTCTCAACCCTGTAAGAACCATCACTTTACCTAGTATGTTTAGATATAATAAATTCCTTTTGTCGTGTCATTGGGTACCATAAAATAATGTGTCTTAGAAGGTCCCCATTAGTTTTTAACATGCATTGTTTGGAGGACAATGATTCCTCACTAACACATAAAATACCCATCGATGCCTAACTCAAAACTCCACCATATTATTTAACCAACATCATTGATCCCACTATTTTTAGACCACCACCACCCACTAGTTCCCCTCCATTTATAGTTATAAGAAGAATGAATAACCATGATTACCACCTTATTTTGGCCCCGGTTTGGTAAGTAGCAATGATAGTATAAAACAGTCAAATGGGGGAAATTATCATTAATATAATTGGATGAAAATTTAAAACCACTAACTAAGACATCATACTATAAAATAAAAGGCCATAAATGTTTTCAATAAGTATTCCACGTGAATGAATATAAAACAAATGAAAAAAATATCCATAGACAAAACAATACTAAAAGTAAATACTAAAGCATCAATTAAAACATCTCAAGATCTATTATATTATTGTCTATATAGATCACTAAATTCTCACATGATACCTAGAAAATAGTTTTTTATACATAAATTCAGCATAAAATGCATACTCAGCAGGTTCATCAAAAATATATCTCATGAACCTAAGAAAATATCATCCTAATTTTTCCAGGAACAAACAACCTAACTAACCATCACCTACTCAGTTAAAATATTCCCCAGAGCATCCCAATAACTCTGTAACCTTAAAGGTATTCAAAATTATTAATTAATATTTTATGAATCTAGATAAAAGATATTTATAAACAATTTCTCACATATTTCCTTCCGCCACCCAATGAGAATATATTCATTTCTCCCATCTATTCCTCATCTTCCAGAAATGGAAACAACAGTATATAAATTCTATGGAACCAAATAATTACCCAATCTCAGGATACCGACCAAATATTTTGTAACTAAAAACTATCACTTTATGATATTATGAATACATAGGAAAATAATCTTTCCCTTCTCTAAAAAAGCATATCCCCTACCGCATTTTTCATTATCTACCACAAGTACCACTATATGTTACTCGAGAGCTGGGGAGAGGGAGTAATCAACTATCTATATCACATACAACCTGGATGTTGAGGAAAAAACCCCATGGTATTTAGGTGTCATTCAAGTTACCTAAATTGTGTGGGTGTAAATAAAATAGTCATAAGATAATACATGTAAATAATAGTCTCATACAAGCTTGAACCTACGGTTTAACAAAAGAAAACCCCTCCCAGCCACATTCAAATTAGCGGTCAAATCTCACCATGAACAATTTCCTCTATCATATATCAACTGAACACAAGAATCACACAATTTTCCACAAAATTTTTACCATTTCACATTACATTAATAAAAAAATATCCCCTAAATATAAAATTTTTAAATATTAGTTTATGTTTTCACCATCATATTATTTATACATAACCAAATATATATATACATATATGAGTGTGTGTGTGTGTAAAAAGATCATACATCACTAAAAATGCACTATAGAAAACCACCATATTGAACCACCACTGCAAAACCAATGACACTAAGCCATATATTCCTATTTCAACAAAGATGTACATAACAAAGTTCAATATAAAACACACAACCAAGGCCACCAAACCCCAAAAAAAATCATATCAAGCATAAAATACTCATATCAGTTATGTATTCCCATTTACTAAATTTATATATTTAACTATTTTAAGGGTATTATTAAATCACTCAATCAATCTAATAAATTATTCCCACAACAATAATATAGAAATAGATAACAAAAATTATATAAAGGAAAACGAGAAACTCCATGGGAAACACAACATTGCATTTATTTTTTATGTATTATTTGTTATTAATATTATGCTAATTAATAAAAGTCACCAAATTGGAAGAATTTTGTTTAATCTCTGAGATGATCATAAAATAGATATAACCTGATTTCCTTGCCTCAAAATTTAATTGTTGAGTCCCTACATAAATCCAAAAGGAAGAGAGGATGAACTATGGGAAGACAACCATACAAAGGATCCTTGAATCAATATAAATCAGAGAAATATGTCATATAAATAATATCACAAAAAACCCACAATATAAATTGACATTGAAAATGTGGGATCCTTGAATAAAAAAAGAGGAACTCTGAGGTAAATAAAATAAAAACCCCCTCAATATCATTGATATTGAAGATATAGAAAATGAGGGTGAATAAAAATAGTAGGGGATGTTAGGGGTCCAAAATTTACCTAGGAATAACCATAAATTCTTGAGATTATACTAGATAATGAGGAAGATCCTAGGTTTTCTAGAAATTATAGATAGTTTGTAAATAACTCCATTCACATCATAAATGGATGATTGATGCCATAAACATAACACAGTGCACATCTACCAAACAACTAACCACTAAATCAAACAATCCTAGAGGTATTTCACATTATTAATATATACATTCAAGATGTGGAACCATAGAATGATGACCCTATAAAAACAAGAGCCTAAATATTAGTGAGGAGAAAATCATTTTTCATCTTGAATTAGATGAAACTAAAACTCTAAAAAATTCCCTGAAACAACCCTATGAAACATTATATTCTATTAACTAATAATTCATCACACGAATCACCATATATAGTTATAGATCTTACTATAGTACCTCATATCCTTTTCTTTAACCCATATCAAGGATTTGAAGACCAAAAACACATTATATCACATGCTATAAGGGTTTGGGATGTCACAATTATCCCTCTTACTTTCCAACTATATGGGTAAGAATATATAGTATATAGAGTACATCGTCTGCCAACTCAATCGTTGGGTAATGTGCGGGGAAGAGTGTCACTACTAAAGTTAAACATCATCTATAATTTCTTCATATATAATATATTATAGGAATTTCCCTCCTGTAACACCCTAATATTTTATTTTTTCTCTCCTTTTAACATTAATTCATTCAGTATCATAGGTTTCAAACAATATCAATCTTAAATAAATAATGATATACAATTAAATATCATTATTTTAAAGAGACAGTTACATACGATTTGTTAAATTGGTGGAATTTAATAGTATTAATAAAATAATGAAATTTATATATTATATATTTAATCAAATTTTTTTACATTCATAAAAATGATTTTATAGGCATTAGATAAGAAATAACCGAATTTTATGCATTAAAAGGATATAGTTTCTCCAAAAAAGTGTTTTATTAGCTTTTAATGGCTCACTTGTCTTAAAACTAAATTTGGATACTTTTAAAAAATATCTTGAACAAAAAACATCATTTTTAAAATAAAAATTTCAAAATTATCTTAAGGAATATTTTGTGAATTTTTTAAAAAATATTTATTTTCCTGTAAATTAGTGAAAACCCAACTTTTTATAAAATAATCATTTTAATTATATTAATAGTCTATTTATGATGTCAATAGTAACATCAACAATGAATTTATAAATAATATTTAGGTATATTATATGTGGTAATTTGATATAATTATATCATAATATAAGTAAATAAATGTTTTAGAAATTAGTAATTAAGTGTTGATATTTGTATAAAATATAAATGTTTATTATCTATTTTAAAATTAATATAGAGATCTAAATGAAGATTTATTTTCGTGAAATATATTCATAAATATATTATTTATATTATGATAATAAGACAATTTTATGAGACCTTAATGAGTTATTAAAAGTGTCATAAATATTAATTCAATAAATTTCTAGTAAATGATGATTTTTTTAAAAATTAAATATATAATAATTTAAAAATTATTTTCATAAAATGATGTTAATTTTTTAATTATACATGTAACAAAATTGTAAGGGATAATTTTTGGTACTTTTCAAAAATAATTGATTTTTGGGGAGTAGTAAAATACAATAATAAATGGTATTTAAAAAATCCTAGAATTATGGAGTCATAGATGATTTATTGATGGTGTAAGCCAATAATATCATACATTCCATTATTAAATTAATATATTTTGTGATAATTCACATACTACTCATATTCTTGATCCAAAATAATAAACAAGAAAATATAATATTCAAAGAACACCCCTCTCATCCACTATAAATTCCACCCATCACCACTAATTCTCCTGACACCTCTTAATCCATGAATATTGTCCAATTCCAACCCAATCCTATTCCCAATATTTTTCCCCACGTCTATAAGTTCATGGTATCAACAAAATACCAAAACAAAATTCTCTATAGAGGTTTTGAAGGATAAGAATTCAAAAGGTAAAAAGAACATTCATTTCCTTTTATTTTGTTTTCTATTTTTTTTATTTATTATCCTTAACTCACCTAATCTATCCAAATATGCATGGTAAATAATTTATATTTTATATAATCGAAATTTATTATGTCAATGTAAAATAATCCATCAACATTCTTCTCCTTCCCCTCTTATTTTAATGATGAAAACAATGTCTATGAGATGAAGACTTTCCACCTTCATATATGACGTGTTTTTGTTTTTCAATTCTAACTTAATGGACGAACCTAAAAATATTTATGGTTAAAATAAAATTTTATATTATTAATAAAAACAATTTAATGTTTTTAACAAGTATATCTACAAATATAATATTAATCCATAACACAAAACTAGTGTGTGATGGCTAAAAACCCGTCAATATAATCTAAATGATTATCACTAATGTCTTATATAATGATTCATCCTCACCAAAAATAAAATATGATTTATATAATAAATTAATGTTCCATAAGATCATTAATAACATATAATTTCAATTTTGTCCAGATATTTTTATTTTACACGATCTTCCATATGTGTATAAAATAAAACTGATCATGTAAACCAAGGAAACGAATGCTCCTAAATGATAGAATTGAATTTTATAACTCAAAAAGTCCATTAGTGAACTTAATAAAATTATAATAAATAAAATACACTTATAAAAGGTAATTAATTATTTAATTAATGTATTTAATCTGATTATCTAGGACATTAATATCATGTGCAGAACACTTTTAGACATAAGGCAAGGGTTTTCTCTACTAACTATTATTTCTATGAAATATTCTTTATTCACCACTATTTATTGTGTGTGAAATAAGTATTATATAATTGAACATATACTATCTTAAGTATCATTATATTCTTGTTTTTCAGTGTTTCATTTGATGATCAGTAATTTTATGGGGCATTCGGTTGGACTGTTTTCATTGTGGTAAGAGTTTTTACTGGAACATCAATTTTTCTTTTGGGTAAATCATTATTTCTCATTATCCCAATTAAATTCAAATTTATGTTTGTAAAATTCTTATGAATCATTTATTATTCTCTAAACTCAATTATCAAGAATATTTCATCTTTAATTGTTGGGAAAATACATGTTTATAGGGTTTCTTTTTCAATTCCTCCCGATAAGAAATCCCAATGAACAAAACTCAAGATTATTTAATGTTTAAGGGTTGGAGATAATCATCACATACAATGCAGGGGGGGTGTTCATTAACCAAGACCTACTGACTCAATGAAGTTTAAGGGATTTTTATTGGATATCATACATGATCTCTATAACTAAATCACATAATACGAGAGATCCTAGTAGATTTATTGAAACTTTTATCCCTTCATAAATGGAACACCTACAAATCGGAACATTTCCTTATTAATCATAAACTAGATTATTCCATCACCTATTACCCTCTAACTAACATTATATCCCTCAAATATTCATATTGAGCCTCAAATAGGGGTTCTCCAACCATCTCATGCAGCCATCCCTTCAGCTACACCATATTATGTACTTGAAAATATATAGGCAACATAAATGTTATCATTATATAATAAGAATTAGGGGTTCATTACCCAAGACATACTGACAGAATGAAGATTAAGGGATTTTTATCGAGTATCATACATGACCTCTATAACTAAATAAAAAAATATGAGAGATCCTTGTAGATTTATAGAAACTTTTATCCCTTGATAAATGGAACACAAAAAAATGGGACCATTTCATTATTAATCATAACCTCAACTGGCCCATAATCTATTACCCTCCAAATAACATTATTCCCCTCAAATATCCATATTGGGCCTGAACTAGTAGTTCTCCTACATGATCATGTAGCCACCCCATCAACAACACCATATTATGTTGCTTAAAATTTGTAGGAAACATAAATTTTGTCACTATATAATAATGAAAATGTCATAATTCCTCCCCAATACATCATTCTTGGGTCTTCCAATACAAAAATAAGTCATAAAAAATCACTAATGTTCTTTAAGCATAATACCCAACTACTAGAATATCAGTGTTCCCTACTAAAGAGAGATAAACTACTACCCCTTTATTTCCTTTTCCATTATCAAAAATATCTCAAACATAAACCCCCATAGAAAATCGGCCCAGAACACATCAGTTTAATTTTTCTCCACTAGATACATCATCCACTATTGATGCACTTCTCCCCTTAAATGGCTAACTACTAGGGGTACCCATAACCCGGGTTGGGCTCAAATAAAGATGTATTAAATCTCCAACTCCTATATCCAAAATTTTATTTATAAATTGAAGATACTTCCCCCATTCTATGATAGGATTTTAACATTGAATGGTTCTCACAATTGGTTATTTAAACTCATCCACTTAATGAGGATTGATACTCTAATGGTGAACAAGGAAAACCTAAAAAACCTCTGCATCATAAAACATATATAGAGGTTGAGAAGCTTTAATCTCTATACGGAATGTAAAAACAAATATGTCTTATATATATATTTCATTATTTCATTTATTTAATTCATTTATTCTTTCCTATAAATACCTCGTTCAAAAAAAATTCAAGAAAGTATAATGCATGTACCTCACCAAGGTCTCTACCCTATAAGAACTATCACATTACCCAGTATGTTAATATATAATAAGGCCCTTATGTTGTTTCATTGGGTACCATAAAACAATGTGCCATAGTAGGTCCCCATTATTTTTTAACATACTATGTTTGGAAGATAATTATTCCTCACTGACAAATAGATTCCCCTTCGATTCCTAACTCTTAACTCCACCCAATTATTTAACCAACATCATTGATTCCACTATTTCTAGACCACCATCATCCACCAGTACCCCTCCATTTATAGTTATAAAGAGAATGACTGATCATGATTCCCACATTATTTTAGCCCCAATTAGGTAACTAGCTATGATAGTATAAAATATCAAATATAAGAAATTATCGTTAATATAATTGGATGAAAATTTAAAACCACTAACCAATAACCCATACTATAAAATAAATGACCAAAAAGTTTATTTAATATGTATTCCACATGAATATACTATAAAACAAATAAAAAATATCCACAGACAAAACAATACAAAAATTAAATACTAAATCGTCACATAAAACATCTCATGGTCTAAAATGGTATTGTCTATATTGATCACTAAAGTCTCACATGATACCAAAAAAATAGTTTATTTGTATATAAATTCAGAATAAAATGCTTACATAGTAGGTTCACTGAAAATATATCTCATGAAACTAAGAAAATATCTTGCTATTTATCCGGGGAATAAACAACATAACTAACCATCACTTACTCAGTTCAACTATTCCCCACAACCTCACAATAACTCTCGGAACATATAGGAATTCAATAGTATTAATAAATATTTTATGAATACAGATAAAGTATCTCTATTAAAAATTCCTCAAATGTTTCATTCCCTCTCCCAATGAGAATATATTATTTTCATCCATCCATTCCATATCTACCAAATATGGAAGCAATAGTATATAAATTCTATAAAACCAAATTCTTATCATGTCTCAACTTACCAACCAAATATATTGTAAATAGAAACTAACACATTAGGATATTATGAACACAAAGAAAAATCATCTTTTCCTTCTCTAACCATGCATATCCCCTACCACATTTTTCATTATCTACCACAAGTACCCCTATATGAAACTGTTAAAGGGGGAGCAGGAAAGAGGGAGTAGTCAACCATCTATATCAAATATAACCTAGATGTTGAGAAAAACACCCCCAGGGTATTTATGTGTCATTAAAGTTACCTAAATTGGGTGTGGGTAAATAAAAGAGTCATAAGATAATACAAGTAAATAATAGTCTCACACAAGCCCTCACCTAATGTTTCACAAAAGCAAAACCATCCCAAACACTATCAAATCAACACTCATATCACACCACCATGAATTTACTCTATCATAGATCAACCAACCACAAGAATCACACAATGTTACACAATAACATTTCCATTTCCCATTACATTACTAAAAAATTATCATATAAACATTATTTGTTTAAATATTAGTTTTTATTTTCCCCAATATATTATTTATACATAAATATATATATATATATATATATATATTGAAAAAGAGAATACATCACTAAAACCTTGCTATTAAAAAACCACCATGTTGAACAAAAAAACCCAATGCTAGTTTGCCACATATTCCCATTGCAACCAAGACATATAGAAAAATGATCACTTTGACACACACAACCAAGGTCACCAAACCACAAAAAAACATATCAAGAATAAAATAGTCATTTCAATTAAGTATTGTCATTTATCAAAATTCTATATTTAAATATTTTAGGGGTATTATTAAATTAGTCCATAACTCTAAGACATAATTCACACAACAAGAATATAGAATGAGATTAAAAAATATTATAAAATAAAATGAGAAACTCCATGGGAAACACTACATTGCATTTATTATTTTAGTATATTTTATTATCAACACTACATTAATTCATACAAAACACTAGATATGAAGATTTTTTAATCTCATAGATGAATATAGAAGATATATAACCTGATTCACTTACCTCAAAATTTACTTTTGGTGTCCATAAGTAAATCCAAATGAAGAGTGGATGAACTGTGGGGACCCAACCACACATAGGATCCTAGAATAAGTATAAATCATTGAAATATGTCATAAATAATATTACAACAAACCTCCAATATAAAATGACATAGAAAATTTGGGATCCATGAATAAAAAATAGGAAATCTGAGGTAAAGAGAATAAAAACCCACTTATTATAATTGATATTGAAGATCTAGAAAATGCGGGTGAATGAAAATGGTAGGGGATGTTCGGATTACCAAATTTACCTAGGAATAACCTTGGATTCTAGAGATTCTACTTGATAATGAGGAAGATACTAGGGTTTCATGAATTTATATATGTCTTGTAAATCTCTAAATTCACATCATGAATTGTTGGTTGATTACATGAACTACAAATATTTCACATCTACCAAACACCTATCCACTAAATAAAACAATCCTAGAGGTATTTCACATTATTAATATATACATTCAAGCTAGGAAACCATATAATCATAATCCTCCAAAAAATAGACCATAAATATTCATTAGGTGATAATCATTTCACATTATGAAATAGATGAACCTAAGACTGCAAAAAATCCATGAAACAACCATATGAAACATTGTATTCCTTTAACTAATAATTCATCACATGAATCCCCTCATATAGTTGTAGATTTTACTCTTGTTCCTTAAATCCATTTCATAAACCCATATCAACACTTTGAAGTCCCAAAATACACATTGTCACATGCTATAAGGGTTAGGGATGTTACAATGATTCCTCTTACTTCCCAACTATATGGGAAAGAATAAAGAGAATATTAAGTACATATTTTTCCAACTCAATCACAGGGTTATGTGAGAGGAAGTGTGTCACCACTCAGGTAAAACCTCATCTTTCATTTTTTTTATATTGAGTATATTAGAGGAATTAATCTCCTGTAACACCCCAATATTTTATGATTTCTCTCCTTTTAACTTTAATTCATTCAGTAGAATCAGTTTTAAAAAACATCAATCATAAATAAATAATGATATACAATTAAATATAATTTTATAAACATATAATTATAATCTAATTGCTAAATTTGTGGAATTGTATAATATTAAATAAACTATAAAATTTATATATTATATATTTAATCAAATTTTTTTACATTTATAAAAATGATTTTATAGACATAAGATAAGAATGAAATAAATTTTATACATTAAAAGGCTATAGTTTTTCTAAAGCAGGTTTTACTATCTTTTAATGGCGCACTTGTTTTAAAAGTAAATTTTTATACTTTTAAGAATTATTTTGAACAAAATCAATTCATTTTTAAAATAAGAATTTTAAAATTACCTTAGGGTAATATTTTTGAATTTTCCTAAAAATATTTATTTTCCAGTTCATTATTGAAAACCCCTATTTCTATAAAATACTCATTTTCATTATATTAATTTTCAATTTATGATATGAATAGTAACATCACCTATAAAATTATAAATAAATTCAGGTATATTAAAAATTGTAATTTTATATAATTATATCATAATACATGTAAATACATGTTTTAGAAATTAGTAATTAAGTGTTGAAATTTGTAGAAAACCTAAAGGTTTATTTTAAATTTTATAATTAACATATATATCTAAAAGAAATTTTTTTTGATTAAATATATTCATAAATTTAATATTTTTATTATGATAATAAGATAATTTTATGAGACCTTAATGAGTTTTTCAAAGTTTCATAAATATTATTGTCAAAAGTTTTCTAGTAAATTATTTTTTTGTTTAATAATTAAATATATAATAATTAAAAATTTATTTTTATAAAATCAAGATAATTTTTTTAATTATACATGTAAAAAATTGTTAGGGATAATTTTTGGAATTTTGATATAATATTCGATTTTTTGGTGAACAATGAAATATGGTTATTTACAGTATTTAAAAAATCCATGAGTTACTGAGTCATAAATGATACATGGCTAAGGTAAGCCAATACTTTCTAACTAAACATCATTATTTTAATATATGAAGTGAAAATTCACATACTATTCATATTCTTTAGCCACATTAGTAAATATAAAATAAAATATTCAAAAAATACCCCTCTCATCCACTTTAAATACCACCCATCACCTCCTCTTCACCTCACACCTCTTAATCCCTAAAGATTTTCCAATTACAATCCAATTCTATTCCTAATAATCTTTGTCACATATAAGTGTTCATAGTATCAACAAAACACCAAAACAAAATTCCCTATAGAAGTTCTCAATGATAATAATTCAAAAAGTAAAAAGCTCTTTCATTTCCATTTATTTTCTTTTCAATTTGATTTATTTTATTATCCTTAACTCACCAAATTTATCCAAATATGCATGATAAGTAATTTATATTTTATATAATAAAACATTATTCTGTAAATGAAAATAATTCCTCAATTTTATTCTCTTTTTTCATTTATTTTAATAATGAAAACATCATATGTGAGATGAAAATTTACCTCTTTCATATTTAATGTGTTTCATTTTTCAATTCTAACTTAATGGCCAGACCTAAAATCATTTTTATGGTTAAAACAGAATTTAATATTTTTAATAAAACTTATTTAATGTTTTTAACAAGAATATAACATAATATTAATCCATAACACAAAACTAGTGTTTGATGACTGAGAACCCATCAAAATAATCTAAATGATTATCTCTAACGTCTTACATAATGATTCATCCTCACCACCAAATAAAAAATGGATTTTATGGGAATTTAATGTTCTATAAGATCATTAATAACATATAATTTTAATTTTATCTAGGTATTTTCAATTTACATTATTTTCCATATGCGTATGAAATTACACCGATCATGAGAACCAAGGAAACAAACACTCCTGAACAGTAAAATTGAATTTTATAACTCATAAAAAAGTCAATTAAGGAAATTAATAAAATTATAATAAATAAAATACAAGTATAAAATAATATTAATAGTTTAATTAATGGATTTAATCTGATTATCTATGGCATTAATATCATGTGTAGAATGCTTTATGACATAAGGTAATGGTTTTCTCAACTCACTTTTTTCTATGAGATATTCTTTATTCACCATGATTTCTTGTGTGTAGAATATGTATAATAAAATATAACATATAACATCATTAATATATTTTTCTTCATGTTATCAAATGTTTAATTTAATGATCATTAATTTTATGGGGCATACGGTTTGACAGTTTTCATAGTGGTATGTGTTTTTACTTGAACTTCCATTATTCGTTTGGGTAAATCTGTATTACACTTTAACCCAATTTAATTCATATTTCGTTTAATATAATTTTTCTAAATCCTTTTAAAATTCTCTAAACTCATTTATCTAGATTATTTCATCTTTATTTTTTGGTAGAATACATGTTTATAGGGTTTCTTTTTAGATTCCTAGTGATAAGAAAGCCCAATTAAAGGGAACTTTCTTGATTTCTTTTCCATTTTCAAGTACACTCCGTAATCTATTTTAATCCACCAATATTTTTTAAAACTCAATTTCGTATCATTAAAAACAATCTTATCCATTTTTTGGTTTTATAAAAATAATTAATTCATTGTCCTCTTTAAATATTGTTTTATATTTTCCCTCAAATAGCAATAAAGTGGACCATTTCTATTTTTTTTTAAAAAAATTCGACATGCTTTCACTTCAGTTTGACATAATTTATTCATAATACATAATTTTATTTTCCATACAATTATGTTTCTAGGATATATGTGTTGATAATATAATTTTTTGAAAAATACAAATGATTTTTCTAAAATAACTCTTCTTTGAAAGTTAAAAAGTGTATCTCTTAAGAATATATCAGTGATTATATTAGACATTTTTCATCCATAATTATGATTAAAATATTTCAAAGTAGAGTAGTACAATTTTATTTTAATATATTTTATTATTTTACATATACAGAATGCATTGTACTTTGTATGTGATGGGTGGATTCCTCTACAGCCCCTTGATGCATCGGTAGGTCTCATTAGATATACTAGATAGGGTTTTGGCTAAGGGCTTACCCATTTATGTAGAATTATTGGTTGGGGACTTGATGTTTGGATTGCGATTTATATTATTAATAATTCCATCATTCTGATGTTATTAACTTATATCCCATGTGATTATTCAACTAGTATAACATCCATGGTTATGTTTCATTCTCAAGTGATTATTTTTATGGAATTATTTGTAAAACTTTTATTACTACCATATTATTCACAATATTGTATTCTAATGGAATGTGATATATTTTTATTCATGATGAATTATTTAGTATGTTTACATTAATAGATTCATATGTATTAGTTTACCCTTATAAAACATCTAAGCTCTCCCATTTCTTATATTTAATTTTTCTCCAGGATGTGAATTTTTTTATTATGGAAAGCTTGTAAGGATAATTTATGAGTTTATGGATGATTCAAACTGATATTCTATTTTGTTTTTTACCATCATGTTTTAATTTAAAACTTAAGTATATATATATTTTCCAAGTATACAAAATTATTTGGTCCTTTGGGATGAGACTACCATATTTATTATGCCAATGTAATTTGGGAACCAGCATTACGCTACTAGGGTCGGGGTCATTACAGTTGGTATTAGAGGATTTTTAGTAGAAAAAATGGTAACTAGATTTAGGAAACATAGATTTAGGAACATAACCATATGATATATTTTAAATATAGTTATAGAATAACATCCTATAATTTTATTACGGTAGAGATTATGTGGATCTTCTTAGAAATTCACCCCTATCTGGATACAAAAATTGGCTGTTATTCTGGCACAAATGTACGTAATGGTAAAAACTCTGACAAGGTGCATCAGGCCTAACACAGTGTAACCTAGTACATGATAATGGAACTTATTATGCACCCAGTTTGATACTCCTAGGGGATATTCTTAGTATAAGTAAAATTTTCATGCCAATCCATTATTAATTATTTAATAGTAAATATGTCCCCAAAAAACCATGTTTATTTTAATGATATTTTCTACGCACAAGTTTCTTCAATTTATGTTTAGTATTTAATTAGTTTTTGGATTATACATTATGTTTCAAAATGTTATAATCTAATCTATTGTATTCTAATTTTTATAAATTTTACCTAGAGTAAGGGATGTGAACCACATCTATGCACATAATCCAAAGAGTAAGAATGGTCATTTCTTTGATGGGTTTAAGACAGTCTTTCGAAGGCATCTAGTCCCCAGAAAAATATTATCATAGGAGGAAATAATATCATGTTCTAAAAATATAGTTAAATAATCACCCAGGTCTCAGGGCTTCAAAGAAAAGTAAGAGAATAACTGAAAAGATGTGAAAAATTTTGATAAAGGGAAGAATGTAATGTAGAATTTTACCACATGTGATAATTATGGAATGAAAAACCTTGATATATGAATAAGATGAAATTTTTTTTTTATTAAATTGGGGAGAAAATTACCAACTTTCTCATGATTGTATAGAAATGATATAATTTTTCAATTTTTAGTTCTTTAACTACAAGGAGATGAGTCACTATGAAAATCAATGTCTCTAGTGTAAAAGGAATATACACAAAAAGGACAATGGATCATGGTTAATATTTTATTAATACTATAGATGATGATAAGTGATTAATATTATTGTTTTTTGGATTCAATAATTTTGGTATTGGATTAGTTTATGAAAAATTATTTGGTTATATGAATCATGAGATATATGCGATAGTACTGTAGTAATTATTCTTTAATGAACTGGAAGCATGTAATGAATATCACTTTAGTCAAGGTAAGTGATTATATTTAAATTTGACCTACTTAAAAACATGTGTCTTGGGAAAGATAACCCTTAATATGTTATTTATGTTTAGATAATTCTAAATAGATGTTTATGGGATAATATTGGTGACCATTAAGGTTTCTAATGATCTAATGGGTTATGTTATACATGAATTATTTGTTGTTTGGATTTATGGAAAACCTCAGATTTTACTCTTCGTAGAATGCATGCTTCTTAAACATATAAAAGAGATTAATCTATTAATGTATTTGGTGGGTGATTATCAAAGAAACTTCATTGTGGGAATATTATGTTAATTTGATTTTTCAAAATTTAGTGACCTACCTTTTAATTTTTTCATCGAATATGGATAAACATTTTTTTGATGAGCCTTAATATTACCTACTTGTGGAGTGGATCAAGTTAAAAATTTGAAATTATTTTTCTTTAATAAAATATTCAATCCTTTTTTGTTTATGTAAACATTTAATGTATTATAGAAATACTTATGGACCAAATGATTCGTTTACATTGCTCCAAGCGTTGAAAATTCATTGTGAACATTCATTGATATGTATTAGGGATGTTTTAAAAATAAATCAATACACAACCAAAGGATGAGATTGTACTTTTGAAATGAAAATTAATTAAGTATATATCTATACTCAAGTAATTTTATATATAAATAAATAAACCCTCAACTCTGGGAAAATGATTATAGAACATAAATGTTATCCAATAACAAGATTTACTATTTCATGATTGTTAGATTTCTAATAACCATATTCATTATGAATCTCCATCAGAAAATGATAGTTATATTTTCTCTTCCATGTCCATGTTATCACATTCCAATAATTATTTCATATATAAAATCCATGTTTTTTGGAGACCTTCTCATTTCTATTTCCCTATAATTAAGGGGAATTTTTTTAACTTTATTTTCGATGTGGGTTTCCCATAGAGGAATTTTGAAGTATCAGCCATTGATTTTTGAGGTACAATTTCAAATTTCAAGGATGTAATTTATTGTAGGGGGTAGAATGTAACTCCATAATATTTTATGGTTTGCATTTTTTAAAATTTAATTTCATTGAAAACATAGGTTTCACACAACACCTATCTTAAACGAATAATGATATACAATTAAATATGATTATTTTAAAATGACCATTATTACATAGTCGTTAAACAGGACAGAATGAAGTGTATTAAAAAGTTTATAAAATTTATATATATGACGTTTAATAAAAATATTACATTCCTAAAAATGATTTTATAGGAATAAAATTCGAATGAATCCAATTTTATGCATTAAAATAATATATTTTTTCTAAATCTTGTTTTACAACCTTTTAAGGGTACACATTTTTTTGAAAAAAAACATTGGAAACTTTCAAAAATTATTTTAAACAAAATAAACTTCATTTTTAATGTCGAAATTTCATAATTATCTTAGGGTAAAATTTTTGTATTTTTCTTAAACAAATATTTATTTTCTATGGAATAAGTGAAAAATAATTATTTTTATAAAACAACCAATTTCATTTTACTAATAGTATATTTATTATATGAATAGAATAATTACCAATTAAATTATAAATAATGTTTAGGTATCTTATAAATGGTAATATGATTTAATTATATCATAGTATAAGTTAATAACTATTTTAGAAATTATAAATTAAGTATTGATATGTTTATAAAACATAATTGTTTATTTTATATTTTATAATTTATATAATTATTTAAAAATAAAATTATTTTTAACAATATATTCATAAATAAATTTTTTTTAATAATGATAATATAATTTTATGTTACCTAAATGATTTGTTCAAAGTGTCATAAAACAATTATATTATTAAAATCATTAGTTTTTGAGTAAATGAATATTTTATTGAAAATATAATTTTTTTCATAACAAAATAATTATTTTCATAAAATCATTTTCATTTTTAATTTACACACATAAAAAAATTACATATTTTTTTATTTTTCTTTAATAGTTGAATTTTTGGTGAATAATGAAATACTATAATTTATAGTATTTAATAAAAACATAAATTATTGAGTCAAAGATGAACTATGGATGAATTTAACCCACAATATAAAAATACACTTAATTATTGTAATATATTTAGTGATAATTTTCAAGCTATTCATAGTCTTGATCCAGTCATAATAAACAAATAAATAAAATATTCAATAAACACACCTCTCGTCCACTATAAATACTACACCTAACCACATCTTCTACTCACACTTATTAATCATTGAATCTTGTCAAATTACTACCCAATACTCATATGAAGACTCATTCCCAATTTCATTTGTCTCTGGTATGAGAAAAATATCAAAACAAGTTTCCCTAATGAGGTTCTTAAGGGAATGAATTCAAGAAGTAAAACCTCTTTCCTTTTCTTCTAATTTCTTTTCAATTTATTTTTATTATTATCCTTTCCTAACCTATTATATCCAAAAAACCATGAAAACTATATTATATTATATTTACTATAATTTTATTATGTAAATATAAAATCCATCACTATGTTTCTTCTCTTTTAACCTTTTCATTTATAGATAAAAACATTGTCTGTGAGGTGATGATTTACCGCCTTCATGTATGACATTTTATTGTTTTCAATTACGCCTTTTAGGATGGTCATAAAATTATTTTTACGGTTTAAATATACATTTATATGTGTAATTAAACATATTTAGTGTTCTTAAACTAGTATATAGAAAAATAATATGAATTCACAACAAACACCTAGTGCGTGATAAATGACAAACCACCAAAATAATCTAAATGATTACCACTAACATCTTATATAATGATTTATCCTCACCCCAAATAACAAAATGACTTATATAACCATTTAATATTCTTTAATATCATTTATAACATAAAATTTAAATTCAAGACATCAATTTTCATTAGACTTGATCTTTTTTATCCTTATAAATGTAAAATGTTCATGAAAACCCAGGAAACAAATGCTCCCAACTGATAAAATTCTATTTTATAACTCATTAAAAAATACATAAATGAGCATAATAAAAATAAAATAAATAAAATAAATATATCAAGGTTGTTAATTAATTAACTAATGGGTTTTATCTGATTTTAAAATAAATTATGTGAAAGTGCATAACACTTTGGATATAATGTAAGGGTTTTCTTATCAAACCTTTATTTCAATAAAACATGCCTTATTCCCCACTTCATCATGATAAAATATCAGGAATTTAATATCAATTTATAATATATTGGATAATCACAATTTTGAAACAAATATTTTGGTTCCATTGACCACCCCGAGTAATGATAATCACTTGATCAATTGATCAATCTTCTAGGAATTTCATAGTCAGTAACTATATTCAATCCCCCACATGGATGATGTGTCCTTATAGGATTCCATCCAATCTAACGAATCAAATAGTCATCACTGTGATATGTTGACACTACATCACCCCCAACATGAATTCTCTATGGATAATGCGATGAGATCTACACAATCTAATTGGTGTGATATACCAATCATGAATATTTCAACTTCTATTTATAGTTCCTAGAACTTTTTTAATATTTATGTATGAAATCATCGTGTGCCCAACATTCAATGAAAAATCATATGACCAACATTATTTTTTCATGTCCCTCACTATTAGTGTCATTTTCACCCACTTTTAACGTTTTTATAGTGAGAAAGTCTATTCATTTATCTAAAAATTTCTATATTAGCTTTCTCACATCCAAAATATCATAGAAACATATATTTTATTTTTTAAAATAATTATTAATGGCCTCCATAACTAGAGTGAATGCAAATTCTTATTTAGAATATCTCTATGTTAATTTGTAATATATTAATTAGATTAATTCAAGTTTATAAATATTGGATTTATTTCATCAATATCAATACAGTGGTATATATCATGGATGATACTTATTCATATATATTATTAGATCATAAAATTATAAAAAAAATATCAAAACAATATCTCTAATAAATCTCAAAACATAGACATATAGTTTAAATAGAACATATCCCATTGGATTCATCTATATAGAGATAATAACATATATGAAACATGATTGGTGAATTTATGTGTTGAGCCACAAAAATAATTAGAAAAGTTTTTATAAGGGAAAATTATTTAAATATTTGATAAAAATACATTCATTGAATTTTATCCAAACAAATTCTATTTTTATTATTTTAATTAATAGAATCTCGTAATAAAATTTCATAATGAAATTATTCTGTTAAAACACTGAATGATAATAAAGTGGCTCCGAGGATTAAAATTTTATACATTGAATTAAAATCAAAATAGTAGTACCTCTAATGAAAAAATATCTAATATTTGGTGAGGCTCCTCCAACACATGTCCACCTCCATATAGAACACATCCAAACTCTCTTATGCTTCCCATTTCCTATAAATGAATGTTATAAATTGTAATGTATGTGGTATGAATTTAATTAATACTAACATTTATCCTCTAAAAATATTCTTCAACAATGGTGCACTAACAAAAAATCACTAAAATTTACCAAAAATATTATGCCAATGAAAACACGCCATTTCAAACTAAATTTTTCGGTTTGTATCTCAATGTGACACTCCATTGTGGATTCATGTTCATTTTTACCCTTTTTTGGTAAAATTAATATGAAATTACAATGGAGATGAACATAAAAAACAAAATAAAACTACATTATTAAAGTGACCACTAATAAATTAAATGAAAATGATATGGGCTGAAAATCACATGATCAGGAAGAGTCCTAGACAAGTGTGAACTCATACTATTATATTATTTGTAATGACATTATCCAGTTTCTACTTTCTATAAAAACTAAAATTTCAATAAATATTTCTCCACCATCTCAATTATATTGTGGTACTTGATATATATATCCTTAAATAAACAATGATGAAATATATTTCTTGAAATATTAATATATCTTTGTTTATAAACCCCGCTAATAATGGTATCTTTACTTTCCCCTTTTGATCTTCAAGTTGAGTTCTCATCCACATCAAATGTGTTGTTTCATGAGTTATTGAAACAGACTCCACTTTCAATGCACTAATAGTTATATAACATTAATTTTTTATTTGATAAATCATATATCACTATCACAAGAATAAAAAACCACTAAAGGTGGACTTCCAGTCATCTATACATCCATTGAATCTATATTGGAAAATCCATATAGGTCTAACATCCCATTACAGTAATATGTTCGACCAATGTAAAAATATCTTATAATTATCTTTGATATAATGATGTTATAATAATTCAATATACATTGATAATGTGAACATAAAGTTACAATATAATTGATGTCTGTTCATAAAATATACAAGAAGAGTGTATAACAAATGATTTTTTTCCTATTCTATTTAATTTACTTATTTAACATTATCATCATTGGAAAAATCCATTCCAATTATAATTATAGCATAAAAATTAATTTTTCTTCTCTATTAAAAACATATGAAATAGTTATTTTGTGTGAATTTATAAAGAAATAAAAAAATAATGGTAATTATGTAGACCCCAAAAATACATCATATCTCCCAACATCAATATCTTAAAAATAATTTTCATTTGAGAAAAATATCTTAATACAAATCTTCATTATTTCATGAAAAGAAAGGAATCATTATAATAGATCATAATAATGAGATATTTTTACATAAATTATTTAATATAGATATTATTTTCTATTATTATTTTTCTTAAATTCAATTACATTAAACAAGACTCCATATTAAAATACCACGACCTTAATGATTATTTAAACACATAGAGTTTCTTTTCCAATTATAAAACACATTATTAATTATATCAAAGTAAAAAAAGTAGTTAATATTTTATTTCTATTCACTTTGTACATTGAAAAATACTGGATTGAAATATACTTCAATAAATCATGTTTTTTTAGATAGAATAGAAAAAAATGTCCATAAATTTTAAATATTAGGAATTAATGGAAATTTTTAATGAAACAGGATTCCTTTAAACTAAAAGTAAGCCTTTAACATGATTCATTGTTTCTTTTGTTTTCAATTTTTATTTCTCATTCAACATGCTAAGGAAACCCCACCTTAGTCTAATTACAGTGTTATTTACAATATAAGGAACGAATAACCTATTATTGATATTTTGAATCTAATGTGATGTTTAAATCATAGTATTTTCCTAGTATTGATGATTTTTTTTCATATTCATCATTCACTGGTTAGATATATTATAATAATGAGGTATGATATTATGTTCTCATGTTAATTCACATTTGAACCATCTCACTTTGATTTTCAATGATATTGTGAAATTAAAATTTTCTTATAAACTGTAGATGAACTATATTTTCTTATTCATCACATGATAAGGTTAAATCAGCATCATTTTCATGTTTATGAATTCAATATTCAGTGTATTCATAATTTCTATCTTGTTATAAAAAATATAGCTTACCCATTACACAAAGATTGTTTTATTCATCATCATCATCATTCATTAAATGAGAGTTACAACACCTTTTCATGAAAAAAATTAATAATATTACTTATTTTTTTGGTTATAGAGACGTGATATTATATTCTATTTAGTTTAAATTGAAGGGAAGTTTCCATACATACAAATTTTACATACTTACACATTATCTAATACATTCCCATACCTACTCCTTTCTATTTGATGATACAATGGTTTTTGAATTCCATTAAATACATAAAGAGTGGTGTATTATTATAAAAATAATAATAAGGATAAAAATAAAAATATAGACGATATTAATATGGATTTTAATGACAAAATATCCATCCCATTTCCAATTCTAGAAAAATAATTACATTGTTCTTTGCACCTCTAACAATGTTTGAGGTATATCCTCTAATATTCTATTCTTCCTTTTATTGAAAATATTTTATTTTATGGTATATTCTTCATTATACATGTCTTATATGACATGATTTTTTAAATTAAATATCTTAATTTTATCTTTCATAATTAACCAATTTATTGATCATAATTTTAATCAAATATAATATGATATCTTTTTTTACACATATAAGGAAACTCTTAGACATTATAAAATCCATTAATTTATCTTTCATAAACATAATTCAAATATTCCAAGTATCGATACAGGTAAATAAGGTTATTTAATTATCCCTTTATTCACTTTTAATATTTTGGAAAAAAATTTCTAAACAAATAAGAACCAATAGATGATAAGATTAAATAACTACCTTGATATGTGAAGTGTTAATAATCATCCACTTTTTCATATGGAAAAAAGCTATTTACTTTCTTTGTTCATCATAGGAATATCAAAAAAAATTATATCCTTGAGTGTATAATTTGTGTTATTTTAACTAAGAGGGATAATTCTTTGAATACTTAATTTATTATCCTATTTTTATATCAAATACTAATATTTTTTAGCATCACCAACATGAAACAAGTTATACCATATTAATTTTCATTTAGTCTATATAATAACATCCCTAATCAGTTTCACAAATTATTCATATATTAAATTAAGTACCTCATTCTCTTCCTCGAAAAATTGAGAAACACTAACTATATTATGTGTCCTTCAAATGAAATAATGTGTATGCTTCAATTTTCATATTTTTCTTATGATCTCTCTAGAGATAACTACTTTCATTTTGAGTGTCCCTTAATTACAAAATATTAATGAATCTTATAATATTTGTTCAAATTTTTTGACATGATTAATATCTCCCATAATACGAGACAAACATGAACTATTTAAAATCCATGGTAATTCCATTTACGAATCATTTATTGCAACTTCTACCAATAATGTTTTCTACATTCTTTTATTCTTTATCTGTCAAAAGTTTTGAAACCATGATTCATACTCAATTGAGTTGAAAATATGTTAAAACAATTCCCTGTGTAATAAAATTATTTTTTCATAACTTCCATAACATTATCTTAATTCATGAAATCTATTCTCTATTTTCAAATAAAATATTTCATACTTTATCATAGCTTGTCTTCTTTGAGTGGGTTAAATACCCATAACTCATGTATTCCCAATATTCTATAAAATTATAAATATTCATCATTGAACCGTTATCTCATATCCATATTTATGAATCCACCTCAACACAAAAAATATATGTAAAAATAAAATATTTCCACCTGAACTGGTTATTACCCATAATGTGTATCCTACTGTCTGCCAGAATTTTAAAATATATTTTAGATATATTTTTAGAATACTTTTTTTCAATAATTAAGAAATATTAATATGATAATTAAGCATATTCGATGAATTTTTCATCATCAAAATTGTATCATATTTTTATGTAAATTTTTCATTGAAAATAAATTCAAATTTTTATATTTATTATATTGATAGTAAATATTTCACCCATTTTTTTAACAGCTTCTATTCCTTTACTTATAAAAATATTTTATTTTTATTTTTAATGCATGATTTATTTTTGGAATAATACACTCATCATGGTACTTGAAATCTTTGATATTTTTTACATCTCCCTTAGAGTTTTCTCAAGTTTAATTAGTAAAACAACTCCAACCTGAACCTTAATAGGTGTGCATTATTTTATTCTTTTGAAAACCATTTTAGATAATTTTGAAGTTCATATTCATTCAATGTATTCTCCACTTATTTAACCAAAATAATTTTTTTACTACTGAGAACATCCTTTATATGATCAATTTCCTTCAGGAACAATAATTATTTTATGAATGGATGTAATCAATGTTGTTTGGAATATTATATTTTTTCAAATTGATCTTCACTTTCAGAAACACTAAAATCCTCAAATGATAATACCTTAACTATTTAATTATAAAAAAATCCATTTCATTAACATCCACAAAATTTTCACCATATTCTTTTCCACAGGTGAATTTATCATTATTAACATTTTATATCAATAACTTCATTTATACTTTACATAGAGTTTCAAATTATCTCTAATCACTATCACTTTCATTACCATCCATTTTAAAGTAAAAATTTATCATTTTTCATTTTTAAAAATTATAACAGTTTTTTTAAAATGAAAATTCTTCCTATTTAAATTTAATGATTTATTTTTAGAAATACTCCATGGTGACTCATATTTATTATCATATTCATCATTTTTTATATTTAGAAACACGGTAGAAAAATGATTATTAGATTCACATTTTAATAACACTAATGAAATCATAACCTAATTTTTTTGTTCCATATAATCATTGAGATAAATGACATTAACCTATCAAAAGTAATCATATTTGTTTCTAAAAGATCATGGATTTTCACTTTTTGAGAGAAAACTTCTAAACATTGTCTCTCTTAATTTGGTAAATCTACTTTGGTATTTCATCCACACTCAGGTGCTTCCTAGCATTATTTATTTTCTAATATTCTTTCCAACCATTTTCAATATTTCTTAATTTTTCAATATGGTCTGTGTGAATGTTATAGTTCTTTTTTCCCACTCAAATTATTACTTTGAAACTCCTCATATAATATTTGGTTTATATTTTTTAATTCACTCCCAAGAATGTTAATCTTTTTATTTTCCTATACTATATTTTAATATTTTGAATGGATATAGATCATAGAAATTGGATATTAATAACAAGCTAAAAATATATTTAAAACAAGGGATATAAATTAATTAATCATAAAATTGATGAAAAAATCCTTCAAAAAATTTCAAGATTATTCATAAATACCTATCAATATATCAAATTGAAATATTGAAAAATATTTAATTTTTACTCTTAATAAATGATTAAAAGGATACATTTTTAATTTTTAAATTCAACATTATATGATTAATCTAGGATTTCAATTATAAATTGAATATCAGAATTTAATGATATCGGATCATCCTTTCTTGAAATTTATATGATTGATATAATGAGGAATCTTTTTTTTAATTAAATTAGGTTTTAAAAATGAATATAAGTGTATTAATTTACTCTATCATGAGAAGAATTTAAATAAATATAACTTCTAATTCTAATTTTATTATAGTATAATAATGAAATATGGAATTTGAAGCTATTATTTAAAATAAAAAACTATTTTAACTCCTTTAAACCACATATGTAATTATATATTTCAACATAAAAAAAATATTTACTATAAAAAATTAAAAAAATATAACCAAAGGAGAAAATTACAATATTCGAACCTCCAATTCAAAATATCAAATAGTAGTGTGTGATCAATGATTGGTATTACATTATTCTTCCTTCATATGTGATTATTGTAAGATTCATACTATAAATAGAGGAGTAACATAAACATGACCATGTTATATGTATAAAAATTACATATTTATCTCTATGCTCAGTCATACCTTGATAATGGGGTATATGTAAAATTTATTCAAAATTCATAAATTTTGGTCTGGAGAAAATTCATAAAAATTACATATTTATCTCTATGGTCAGTCATACCTTTATTTCTTTTACGGGAATAGAAAATATCCACATTAAAAATGGAGTAGTAAAGGGAACTGATAGAATCATCCAAAATATTTCTCTCTCTCTACGTGTGACTGATGCCAATACACTATCTCACATTCAGGTAACATGCTTATGTCAAGTATAGAATTTAAATTATGAAATATAATGGATGCCTAAATAAGAATTTAAATTATGAAACAAGCAATCTTCAATAGTTTCCAATTTTACATACCTCTATCTCAAATTTGTTTAACAAAAATCCATAAATATTTAAATTATACCAATACCTAGTAGGATTCTAGTGAACATAGAAAACCCTGGATAACTTCATACAATACTGCCAAATGTATCCAGCCATAGTGAATGAATAAATGACTCCATGGATTCCTCTCTTAAAACTACATCAATCCCATGAATATTTTTTAGACTTATATGAATCATTCTAGTCAAATTGATTAACTTCATTCCATGAAATACCTTGTTCCTAACACACCACAATTACCTATAAACATCAATAGAAATCAACAAAAGTAGGATGAATATGTCATTATTTATTATCTATATAAACAATTGGATGATGAGAGATTTAGAATAATCCATCAAGAAGAATACATCTAGGTGTAATCCATAGAATCTCCATAGGCCCACTACAAGTTCACTTTATTTAAGGGATGGTATACAAACTTTGTTTAAGGGGTTTTAATGAAATTGTACATTTATTCCATAAAAATACCAGGATTCTTCATAACCTCAATAGTGTGTAATGCATTTATTCATATCCTTCAACTCAAAATTCTCATATTGAAAATGATACACTTTTCCCAATTGATATCACCCCAATGATGCACAATCTTTAGAGTCATGTTGACATGATGAAATTCATAGGAAGAAAAAAATGGTTTTCCCTTTGAATGAAGACTATACAACCCTTGACTTGTTCGAGAACTATCCCCTTAGGCATAATACATTTATTTTCATCAATAAGTCTATACATAAGATATATATATATATATATATATATAAACTCCACCCTAACTATTATATCTAGTGTTGGGAATCAAGTATAATAATTTTTAGAGTGAATATATATATATTTACAAAACAATATATCACCCACTCCCAAAATCCACATATTATGATCAATAACTTTAGGTAATATAGTCACTGTTTTGTTCCAAACTCTAGAATCATTACCTCTAGTAGTTTTTATTCTCACCTCACAAATAACCCCCTTCCTGGAATGGGTAAAGTGCCCCTGAATGGAGAATCCTACCAAAAATTTAGATTTAATGTTATCAATATGTTCCTCTATAGTCTACTCAAATCCTCATAAATTAATACCACCATCCATAACACGGAGAGATAATGATATTAAATCATCCCAATGATTCCAGTTTTCTCATCCACTACCCAAATGAATGTTAGAAATCATCATTTCCAATCTATGAAGGACAACCAAATGAACCAAAATCCAATATATGATGTGAACCATCATAGAGGTAAGTACATTATTTTTAATGGGATTCCACCACAAAATGATAGCAAACTATTATTACAATTTTTAATATGACAACCTACTTTATTTGTTAAAAAAAATGTTGAATACCAATGTTCTAATGAATCAAGGGAGACATGAGGTACTCAAAGGGGAATCCCTTATTTTCAACACTTTACCACCTCAATAGGAGATCATTTATTTTTCTAGACATATTTTCACACAAAAATTTAATAAAATTACATTTTGACCACACTATAATCCAAAAAATTTGGTAATTTTTAAAAGATGTCTACAGAATTCTACATCCCATTTAGGAACACCAATATATCATTTTTAAAAAAATAAGTGAGTGTAATAGGAATCCATAATGGCAAAAAAAACTAAACCACATTCCCTTATCTCTATGTACATTAAAATATTTACTAAATGAGTCTTCAGAAATGATAAAAATTTAAAATAGGACCACCTTTCTAAATACCTCTCACAAACATTAGGAATCCAAATTTCATACCTAGGTGATATATGGATATCCATTGATATTAAAACAACTAAAAAATATATCACATTATATGTTACTAAAATCTATACACCTCAAGGATAAAATAATAAAGTCTCATTATATTCTGTCATATGCTTTATAAAGGTTAATTTTAATCATAAATTTTCCTTCGAACATATTTTGATTGAGATTTTAAATAATTTTTTGATCTGTACTAACTTCCCAATGAATTATTCATCCATTATGAACCCGTTTTGTTCCTCTAAAATATTGGAAGTGATATGTGGGGAGACATGGTTTTTGAGGAATATTGTGATGATCTTATAGGATAATTTAAAAAAGATAATCAGTTTGATGTATTGAAATAAATAAGGGTGCATATGATTAGGGATCAACACAATGATTAAAGCTTGAAAATACAATCGAAATAATTCACACTGAAATAAATCATTTACAATAATAAAAACTTATTACTTGAATAAATCCTGTGGAAAGGGGACTAAAGAACAAGAGAATCCATCCAGAAGAGGTTCACTATATACCCCCATAAATTTCACTCCCTTATAGATTTCATTCTCTCTGAGTTAACTGAATATTTCATCATCCTAAGCCTATATTAATCTAAATGTTATATTATATAAAAATTCATTCCATTATGCATCTATTCCATGAAAAATAGAATTGGTTGTAGGATCCATGAGTTCACTAACAATGATCCTAATATCCATACCCCCAACAACATTCACATATTACTCAATGGATCAATCATCCATTTTAAGTACCATCCTTCTAATGAATTGTATCTCTTTAATAAAATCATAAAAATATATCATATTATAATATGTAAATGTTATTCATAAAGATCCTAAACTATCTCTCACATCCATTTTTTCCATTAATAAAAGATCAATTTAAAACTTCTTCTTCTAGTACAACTCCTCATTGTTTTTAAGTTATAAAATGTTAGATAATTCCTTTATATAGAATCATTATCCCTTGAGGTTACTCCAACCCATTAGTAATACTCTAATTGATCATCCATCCACCTTTTAATCACTTGTTTGTGCCTCCTCAATTTCCTACGTAACCATGAAATACGAGTCCCTTAATCATTCTCATTCAAAGAGTTGTATAAACCCTACCAAAACCATCATCTTTTGATCAAAAAAACAAACATATAAATCATAATTTCTTAGTATTGAGTGGGATAAGCTCAAAAACCAATTCATAATGATCACATAAGAGTGGTGGTAATTGAATTACATCCAATAAATTGTATATATTTATCCCATGAAGTTTAAACAATCATCTTTCTAGATTATGATAAACCTTTCCCTCACTATTATGATTATTTCACTATATAAAGGGGTCTCTTGAAAAACCCTAGGCCCACCAACTAATTATGAATCATAAAATAATTGAAACCATCCATCATTCATTGATAATATACACATCCCCACATTGTTTCAATGTAGATTATATTTTATTAAAATATCTACTCATATATCATGGAACTAAACTATGGTTAAAAAATATAAATGCCTCCATATTTTGACCATTTATCCCAATTCACAATTCAATTAAACTGATGAAAAAAAATTATTTTTATGTCAAACCTTTATAATGATAGGTTAGAAAGATGAATTTTCAAAAAAAAACATTTATTCCTTCCAATGAATCTAAATGTGATTTTTTTATCTAATATCAACGCATTATATAATGTAACCAATTATTGGAGATATAACATATCAATCCCTACTTATGTTTTATTTCTAGTATAAAAATATTGTTAAACGTAAATAAACAACTGACACTTAATATACAAGAATTGAACTCCACCCCATCCCCCATTAGATTCTATTTTTGTATATAAATCATAACTAATTATAGTTTTGGAGGTTCTTAGAATCCTAGCCACCATCCAGATTTGAAATACCAAATAATTCCATTATTTTATTTGAAAAATAAATGGGGTTGTTTTCAGGCCAGGATTTGAAATGAAACATAGTTCCAATGCACATAGTGGTCGGAAAGTATTTTTGATGTTTTTTAAGATTAATTAAATAAACATGTGAGTGGGGTTTTTTAACTTTTAAATCAGTGACCAGACAAACATCTAAGGGAACCATTGAACTATGAGCATGAGTATTCACCTAGAAAGGGTCTAACATTGGAGGACATAGGCCAATAGTGGAAAGTTGTTTTTTTCCATAAATAAAATAATTAAGAAACAATTATTATATATTCAAATCCTGGTATCTCTTTAATGGTAACTCAGATCGGAACTCTGAGAGTAGAGTTGAGCTCATGAGGGTCTGTTTTCCCCTAGTAGACCTTAATCTCGACCAGTACGGGTTGAGGGAGATAGTTAATTTTCATAATTTCTAGAAGAAAAGTAAATTAAAATTAAAATTTATTTTTATTTTCTTCTTCTTCATTTAGTAGTGGAATGTCACCATTGTTGTGAAACGATGATTTAATGATGAATTTCATTAATGAACCTCATTAATGATTTTGTGTAATGACACTACAACGTAGCATAACAAAATTTCTAATGCAAGTTCATCAATTAATAGACTAACAATAAATGAATGGTTGTTTCTACATTCCTATAATTTCATTTAGGATTCAGTGTGTGACGATGATGAATGACGAATGCACCATCTTCCACCCTTTGAAGAATTGCTATAGACTATAAGCTGTTGATTAAGAATGAAGAACAGAGGTGATTGATCCCATTTTTCCTTAACCAATAATTCTATCTTATTTAGGGGGTTTTATTTTATGTTAATTTTTTCTTGGACACATTATTCCTTTTTAAATGATTAATGTGGGTTAACTCACAACGAAGTTAACTAATTGATTAATTATTCATATAGGATGGTTAATTTTTCTGGATAAAAAGGGGATATCTATTTCTATGATTGTTACAACTTATTTATTAGTTATTCATACTCATTCTTACAAGAACTTATCTGGGTCAACCTGAACAAAGTTCTGGATCATTTCTTTGGGTGTTTTTTAGGTGCCACGACCAAGCGGTCTACGTCCCTGGTGAGAGTCTGTGGTGTGAGGACATGGTGGCAGCAACAAGAAGGAAAATGTGCACTGGCAGTGTGCTATAGTGGCGATAGGGGTCGTCAACACAGAGGCTAGCAGTTAGTGGAAGGCAGATGCGGCCACCCAGCTGCGTTGGAGGTGCCATGTCATGCAAGGACATGATCATGAGACCTCAATGGAGATCTAGAACCATGATAGAGCTTTGGGTCATATGGATGGACCAATCCATGTGAGCAGACTAGTGTAGGAGGGTGGCACTACTCGAGAGCCACGTTGGTGGAGCGGCCCACATCAGTTGGTCGTGGTGTGCATAAATTGGTTGGATGGATTCTTCCAGGTGTGTGTGTCATGATCCATATTCCCAGTGGGCATCCAAGTAGGGGAAGAACCGGCTCACCATGTGGGTTGGGCCGGTGGAACAAACTGAGCCACTAGGTGGCTCGGGCTGGAGAAGAGTTGGCCCGCTAAGGCGGGTAAGACCTACAGTACAAACTTGGATGTTGGGCGGCTTAGGTTGGGAAATAACCAACTTGATAGTTACAGGCCAGACCGGAAGAAACCAAGTCCCCGGGAGACCTTGTAGGTGGGACCCATGACTAAACCGGGCCGGGTCCACCAATGCCGAATGAGCCTGGCCTAGCAGACAAGCCTGACCAAACTAGCATAGACCCCAATGATCTGGGTAGGGTCTGCTGAACCGTTTCAGGTCGTACGGGACCCCCCGGGCTGAGTTGGTCAGTCGGTCCGACCAGGTCATACACGACCCAAACAAAATTAACTCATGTTTACTAAAACACCAATATATTTTAGACATGGAATCTTATTGACATGTCGTTCATGGAGTTTCAACTATTTCGAAGACATATTCCTTTGGTCATTCTCCAAGTGATATTTCATAGTAGTTGAGATGCGACTGGCAGCTTGAGGAGTATATTATCCAAGAATTAAGCATGCACAAGCAGAAATCCTATGGCTTATTTTGATGCGAAGGATCTGACAAGCGGGTCTTAGTGATCCAGATGGACTACAGACAAGCGAGTCAAAGTGGTCCATCTATCCATGAGAATATCAGGTCGAAGTAATCTAGCTGACTGAGAGGCAAGTGGATTTAAGTGATCAAGATGGGTTAGAGATGACCAGGTCTAAGTGATCTATCTGACCTATAAATGAGCAGTTTTAAGTGACCTAGTTATCCTAGAGAGGAGCTATTCTATGTGATCCAGATGGCCTCAATGTCGAGTGGCTCTCAGTGATCCAGTAGGCCTAGGAGATGAGTGGTCCTAGATGATGAATCTATCAGTAGTAAGAATGTTTATCTTTACAACTGATAATTTTTCGTTCTATACATTGGGTTATACCTGGTCTATGATTTATTTGATTTATGATATGGTATTATGGTCTTTATTTTTGGTCTTTCCATTCTGTTTTGGGGTCCCTACTGAGTATTTTTTTACTCACCACAGCACAAGGAATGTGTGTGTCCCATGAAAGTGATCAATGCTTTGAAGGAGACCTTGGTGTACTGGGACCACGTGGTTCCTAGTGAGATGGGATGAATGGGATGCACTTCTTTGGCTATAGATGGCTACCCTCCATCTACTCTTTAGGTAGGCTTTGAGTAGATAGAACATGGCAGTTGTACTTTCCATTGTGGTTTTGGGCATGTATTTTAGCCCCTTTTCCTCTTCAGTTTTTACAGTACTTATATTAGTTGTCTCAGTGAAGTTGTGGTTTACTTATTTTTTACCTTTTTGTAGTTTATGATTTGTCTATGTGTATATATATAAAGGAAAATGTCTTCCCTTTTTGGGATATGCCTATTCGGTGATATCTGACAACTGCTGGACTATGGAAAGGGGGCTTGAGGTAGTCACGACATGTGCTCCAAGGGACGAGTTGTGAAAAAGTGGTATCAAATGAAGGTTGGTTCTACCAGAATAACTAATAGAATGTAATTTCATGGGGCAACAATGTTAATTGATTAGTGTTTGGAATTTCGTCCAGGGAATCTAGTATTGGTGCACCAGCTGACGTATCCATACACTTGGACCCTGAATTTAACTTTATGACTCGGTACATGAAAACACTGGTTTCATGAGTCAGTGAATTTTTTATCGTTATCTTTTTTTCTTCAGAGTCATCTCACTTGATATAATATATTGAATGTTGTTCATCTTGATCTCTTTTAGGATACCTCTATATAGACAACTATCTGAGATTCAAATTTTTGACCACGAGGTTGGTCAAAAGAGAAATGGTGCTTCATTATAGGGGCCATTACCCAAGATGGCACCTTTGGGTGGTGTACCAGTGATACCACCTCCCATTGGTTAGTATTTACTGCCAGTAATACTAGTAGAGGATGCATGTAGATTTCTGGTGATAGAGACCTCCCATGTTCATGGGAGAGATAGATCCTCAGTTCACTTAGGATTGGATGGATGCAGTGACCTGGGTATTCCTCTTAGTGAGGACACCACTTGACCAGATTGCAGTTCTAGAAGTGAGCCTTCTACAGGGATCAGTGGGAAGATGGTAGAGTTTGACAATCAAGACTCATGAATAGGTAACCCTCACCTAGTCTAACTTTGAGCAAATTGTTTTGGATAAGATCTCCCCCGCCACTTTTAACTAAATAAACATTCAGGGGTTGCTTCACTTACATCATGGAATCCTAATAGTGGAAGAGTACTCTATGAGATTCACATACCTCTCCCATTACTCTATAGTTACGGTTTGTGACCCTTTCTTCAGGTCTTGTACCATTTAGAATGGACTCTGACTGGAGATCAAGTCATCAATTATTTCCCTCAGCATCCCTACACAGGCTGGAGTGCTGGAACAAGCTCTACTAGTAGAGAGATTCCTCGTAGAGCCAGAACTAATGGTGGGTGCCACCACTAGGAGATAGGTGTCCGGGTCATCCATGTTGATTAGATGACATATGAATTAGAGTTATAATTGTTTCAGACTCTCCGTAGGATGACCCCAAGACTCAGGTTCGATGGCATAAGGAAACCGAGGCAATGTGAGTCAGCAAATTAGTAGGGTGTGATATTCGTGCGGCAGGCCAGGAACATGGCTCATGAAAACCTATCCAACCACACAAATGACTAGATAATGGTCGAAGGGCCACCTGGGCAGTGGTTGAGGTTTGATAGAGGTTGTTCGTAGGGTGGAAAATGTGGTAGGGGAGCGCTCAGAGCAGCATGTGGTGGATGGATGTTCTAGGTGTTACCACCACCATCCCCGGGTGCTTCCCCATGGGCTTGGAGAGCTAGTGGATAGGGGTGATTCTAGCTTTAGGCGATGGAGGCCTACAACCACAGTTCTCCAGAGATGATTAGAGGTACGATCTACATCTTCTCCACCATATTGTTAGTACTTATAGACATATGTTCCATTCACTCCTTCCTTTTGATGGACCTTGTTCGATGCTTGAAGATTTTGGTGGATCCGTTGGCTCAATACGGTTAGAAACATACATGGGAGGTGATTTTATGATTGCACACTAGATAAATTAGTGTGAGGTTACTCTTATAGGAGATAGATTCATCTCAGATCTCCAAGTAGTGGTGTCGAGGCCTTACAGTATCATCTTGGGTATGGATTGGTTATTAACAGTCCATTCTTAGATTGACTCTTTTTGGCGCACATGGCAGTGTGTCTGTATAGATGGGAACATGTTTCCCTTTGTCGAAATGAATTAAAATGGAGTGTTGTAGGATGGAAATAGCTATAAGAGGGTGCAGCTGATCACTCATTAGTTGGAAAGCATGACGCTCAGTGCAATGGATGAGATGAGTCCACAGTTTCCAACAATGGTGGAATAGTACAAATAAGTCTTTCTAGAGATTGTTCCAGGACTACCTTCTCGTAGAGAGGTAGACTTCATCATGTACATGTACCCTAGGAAGACCATTATATCTACACCTGCATATCGAATGTCTCCCATAGATCTCCAGTAGTTAAGGGTATATCTGGAGAACCTGCTGAAGAAGGGGTTCGTAAGGCCTAATGTTTCCCCATGGGTAGACCTAGTGTTGTTTGCCAAGAATTCATAAAAAAATTTTGAGGTTTTGTGTTGAATTTCATCTCCTAAACCAGGTGACAGTGAGGAACAAGTATCCTTTATTGAGGATTTATATCCTCTTCAATCAGATGAAGGGATCGATAATTTTCTCAAAGATAGACCTCAGACCAGGAAATCACTTTTTTCAAGTATGAGGTGAGAACATCTCAAAGACGGATATCAAATGTCACAATGCCCACTATGAGAACTTGGTGGTGTCTTTTGGTGTGAATAACCCCCCATCTGTATTCATGGGACTCATAAAAAAGGATCTTCCAGCCATACATATATTGTATTGTAGTGGTCTCCATTAATGAAATATCAGTGCATTCAGCATCTGAGGATGTGCACATGATACACCTAAGGTTGGTTTTGGACTCACTCTTAGAGAACCGTCATTTAGAAAATCTATCAAAGTGTCAGTTAATGATAGTATAATATACTTTTTGGGACATGTCATCGAAGAGTCTTGAGTTGTGGTGGATCCAGCAAAGATCAAGGTGGTGCTTTATTGGGAACCACCCAAGAGTGTTACCGAGGTGTGGATATTTATTATCTTGGATGCCTACTATCTAAGGTTTTTACCCAACGTATACAGAGTAGCATCACCCATGAAGGCATTAACGAAGTAGGGAAAAACTTTTGTGTTGATAGAAGGATTCTAGAAAAACATTTAGCAGCTAAGGTAGATCGTGAAAAGTGATCTGGTCTTGAGATTTCTAGAGGAGGGTGCTAACTACATGGTTTTCTGTGATGAATCTGGAACTGGTCTTGGTTTTGTCATGATGTAAGGGAAAGTAGTGATTTCTTGTGTCTCATGACAGTTGAGATCACATGAGCAGAACTATGTGACTCTTGACCTTGAGTTGGAAGTGGTAGTCTACGCACTGAATATGTGGCAACACTACCTTATGGGTGATGACTCATCATCTACTATGACAACAACAGTCTTAAGTATATATTTTCTCAAAAGGATACTAATCTAAGACAAAAACATTGGATAGAGTTATTCCATGAAAATATCTTTGAGATAGTCTAAACTCATGGTAAGGGGAACATGGGGGAATATGCTCTCAGCAAGAGATGAAGTTCACTGGTACTTAATGAGGCCTTAGAGAAGTTTTACTCGCTTCAGATATACTTTATCAATACAAATGAGGTAGCTTATCTTCAGTCGACGTTATTTTACCCTCCAATAATATATTGGGTCAGGGAGGCACAACTTAGAGATGCTAGTTATGAGACTACATGTCCCTAGATGTTCATAGGGCATGCCCTTGATTGATATTCAAAATGTTGGAATCACATCATCCCATTATGAGGAATCACCATAGTAGCGGTGCTGTTATGATAGGATGTGTTAATGAAATTCCATACCTCCCATTTGTTAGTACATCTAGATTTATTAAAGATGTACAAGGACCTCCAACGTCAATACCGGTGGAGATGGATAAAGAAAGAACTGGCAGAGTTTTCTTGAGATTCCTCACGTTTCATCAAGTGATGGTTGAGCACCATGTTCTAGTGGGTTTGAAACAACCCATCAAGGTACCAGAGTGGAAGTGGAATGGGATATCGATGGACTTTGTGACAGGATTACAAAGTACGTCCATGGGGAATGATACCATCTAGGTGATCGTAGACCGCCTCACTATGTTGTCCCACATCCTACCAATTTGAAAACAAGGTTCATTAAAGATACTGGGACACATCTACATATAGGAGATAGTTAGACTCCCAAGAGTCCCATCTGGGATATTCTCAAATCATGATGAATGCTTTACATCCTAGTTCTGGAAGAGATTACAGGAGGTATGTGGGTCTAAGCTTCACTTGAGCACATCCTTTCACCCTGTGATAGATGGTCAGACAGAGCAGACCATACAGATCATGGAGGACAGGCATCGTGATCATATTCTTTTTTTTTGGTCCCAGTTGGGAGGAACACCTAAAATAGTTTGAGTCTTCATAAAAAATAGATACCAATCCACCATCAGCATCACACTTTTCAGGTCACTATACGGATGACCATGCATGTCACTATTATGTTGGACAGACCAAGGGGAGTCAGCTCTCATGGGTCTAGAGATGGTACATGCTACCACTAAGAAGGCATAGATCATCCATGAGCAGATAAAGATGGTATAGAGGTGATATAAGTTCTATGTTGATAGGCGAAGGAGACCCTTTGAGTCTGAAGAGGGGGGAAACATATTCCTACAGGTCTCTACTCAACAAGGGATATAGATATTTGTTTAGGGAGGCAAGTTATCATTGAGGTTCATCCGAACATTTCTAATACTACGTAGAGTGGGCGTGGTGGCGTAATTCTTGGGTCTACCTCCACATTTAGAGAAGTTTCACGATGTCTTCCTCATATCCCAGATATGAAGATATCTGCACGATACTTCTCACATCATCGACCTTAGAGAGTTGGAGATTGACGACAGGGTGATATTTGTGGAGTTCTCGGTTGAGATAGAGGATCAACATGATAGGATTATTTTTGGATTGCTGATACCTCTAGTGTGTGTCAATTGGCATCATAAGAATCTGTAGGAGTTAGTGTGGGAGCGGGAGGCTTAGATTCATGCTCAGTACCCCATTTGTTAGACTAGCCATTGTTTTGGCTTATGATGACAACAATACCTAAAGGGGGGGAGTAATGTAATACCATGAAATTCCATTATTTTTTTTTTCTGAAAACTAAATGGGTTATTTTCGAGACCATTCTCTATGATGGTACGTAATTCTGAGGCCTGGGGTGTTCAGAATGTATTTTTTAAATATTTTTATGTTTTATTAAATAAAGTTGCAAGTGGGATTTTCTATCTTTCAAACTATTGCTTGCATAAAAATTATGAGGGAACCATTGAACTCAGAGTGTCCGGATTTTCCTAGAAATGGCCTAACATTGGCTGACATGGGTCAATAGTGGAATTTAGTTTTGGGTTGTAAATAAAATAATTAAGTAACAATTATTTTATTTTCAAATCCTTATAACTCATAAATGGTACTCTTGGATTGGAAATCTGAGAGTACCATTGAGCCTGTCAGGGAGTTTTTCCCTTAGTCATAGCTTAACCTAGACCAGTTCGGGTCGAGGGTGAGATATAATATTCATATTTTTTGAAAGAAAAGTAAAATAACATAAAAGGTTATTTTAATTGGTTTTTTGTTGTTGAACATAGGCATGTCATACCTACGGTGTAGTGACAAGGTGAAGATGAATCCCATTAATGAACCTCATTAATGAGTTAGTGTAATGACACTACAATGTAGAGTAATAGAAGCACTGATTCAGGTTCATCAATTAGTAGCCTAATAAGTAATGCAAGATTGTTGGAATAATCATGGAATTGATCTGAGGCATTGGATGGTGGTGACAACGAACAATGAATGCACATTCTTCCACCCTTTGAAGAATCTCTAACGACAATGGGTTGCAGATCAAGAACAATTAACAGAGGCGCGTGATCCCGTTCTTCCCCCACCAACAATCCCATACTAGGTAGGGGGTTTATTTTATGTGAATTTTTTCTTTTCCCCATTCTTCATTTATATATGTCGAATGTGGGTTAACTCAAAATTTATTTAACCCAGGTATCAATTGTTTTTGCGGGATTTTTAATGTTGTGGGATAAAAAGGGGATATCTTTTACTGTAATTATTCAAACCTGTCTCTTGGAACATTTTGATCCTCTTAATAATAGGGCATATATGTCATCATAAACAAGGACATGGATAATTATTTAGGTGTTTCTATGTTCGAATACTTTCCCTCCTCTCTGATTTTTCCCTTCCAAATCTTCATGATACAATGGCAGTAGTGAATCACCCGAGGAGACACAAGGTGACTGGGCCACGACAAGGAGGGTCGTGGAACCAACGAGTGGTTGTCGCGTATGGTCATGATGGTGGTAAGAGGTCATGGAATTTTAATGATTCCACAATACCTAGCCACGACTCCCCATCCGTGGTGGAATGTAGGAGGCTGTGATAGGGGTCTCTAGCACGGATGCCGGTGGCTGGCGGTAGGCAGACGTTGCCACCCAGCTGCGTCGAAGGAACTACGTGGCAGTGAAATGGACTTGTATCAGAGAAATTGGTATCCCAAAAGGACTAGTTTATGTGGGAAGACCGATGCAAGAAGGTGGAATTTCATTGAAATACCAGCCCACATCAGTAGGCCATGATGGGAGGAAATTTGGCGGGTGGCATCTGTATATTGCGTGTGACGAAAACTGGTTTCCCAAAGGGCTTCTGGGTAGGGGGAGGAATGGCCAGTTGGTCAGGTCTGGCCGATGGGACAAAGTGGGCCACTAGGAATCCTGGGATGGGAATGAACTAGCATGCTAGTTGTGGGTTGGGCTAGATGAAGCTAAGTTTCTAGGCAACCTAGCCGGCTCTACCCACTGTCGAACCAAGTCGGGTCCAGCAAAGCCTAATGGGAATGGCCCAGTGTTCTAGCCAGTTCAGGCTATCCCATACCCCACCAGGTTAATGTCAGATCTTCTTATATAGTTCAGGGCATGTGGGACCCCCCAGCCATGGTAGGTCGGGTTGGTCCGACCAGGTCAGACCGGGCCCAGACACAACCATCCCTTGTTAACTAAAAAATTAATATCTTTTAGCCCGAATGTCCGATTGATGCGACGTCTTCCACGTTGGGAGCCTTGAGATAAGATGGTCCTTTTGTAACTCTTTATGATATATTTCATTACAATTGAGATGTGGCCAATGGTTTGAGGAGTAGACACTCCCAGAAATAAGTGTGCTATAAGAAGGAATCCAACAGCGGGCTATGACTTGAATGATATGATGAGAGGGTCTAAGTGATCTAGTTAGACTAAAGACGAGCTGGTATAAGTTGTACAACTAGTTAAGAGAAGAGAGAGTCTAAGTGATGTATGTGTAAAAGAGATGAGTGGGTATAAGTGATTTAGAAGGTGAAGAGATGATCAGGTCTATGTGATCTATCTAGTCCGGAGTCCAGCGGCTCTTAGTGATCCAGCTGGCCTAGTGACGAGAAAGACTTAGTGATCCAGCTGGCCAAAAGACAGGCAGGGAAAATTTATATAGCTATCCTAGTTACAAATGGGTATAAGTGATATAGTTGGCCCCATAAATGAGCGTGTATCAGTGATCCAGCAGGCCCAAGTGATGAGCGGTCCCAAATGATAGATTCCTTAGTAGTACAAATGTTTAGTTTTAAAACTGATAAATTAACATTCTATACATTGAGTTATACCTGGTGTGAGCTATTTTGGAATTTTGGACATGATATTTGGCCTTGATTTATGGTATTTCCTTTGGGATTTAGGGTACCTATTGATTATTATGTCACTCACCACTGCACGGGCTTTCCCTGAATGTGTCACGTCCCGTGAAGGTGATCAACGCTTTGACGAGTACCTTAGTGGATCGAGACCAGGTAGTGCATTGTGAGATAGGATAGAAGTGATGAACTTCTATGGTTATATATGGAAATCCTCCATCTAACCTTTAATTAGGGTTTGATAAGACAGTCCTTGGTAGTTGTAAATTGAATTTTTATTCTTTGATTGTATTCTCACCCCTTTTCCTTTTCAGTTTGTACTGTAATTCTAATAGTTTTCTCAGTGAAAACTGTGGTTTTATTAGTGATATCCCTTCCAAAGATATAACTTTGTGTCTATGTAATGTTTTAAAGGAAAATTCATTCCTTTTTTTTCAGATATGCCTATTTATTTCTAGTCACCAACCCCTGGTCTATGGAAGGCGAGTTTGGGGTAGTCGTGGAACGGGCCCAAGGGGACGATTCATGAAACCATTGGACAATGAAAATAGATTCTTCTACAAAAACCCATATTTATACAAAGAGTTCGTATGAATATTATATTTTTTCCTATCAATATCCAGGAATCACATTCCATCATACTTATTCCATCTTTAATAAAAAGATATTCTCACTTAAGATTATAAGTTTTCTTCCAGAAGAAAAAAAGTGTAAATTTTTCAATAGAACCTTGATATTTGGGAGATTAATACATCATATCACCATGAATCATTATCATTACAAACTCTTCTCATGTCGATGGTACAATGTAGATTTTCATACGTTCCATGGAATGCACACAACCTACTGCATAAATAATGTTGATTTTAGGTGTCCCATCATTAGATCATTCAGAAACATACAAATCATTTGTAAGGGTATACATGATAAAATTACATTAAATGAAAACATGAGGACTAGTAGGAAGAAAATACTTTGATTTAAATTGGTTTACCTAGGGAAAATAAAGAATAAGAGAATATTTTAGTATCAAAAGTTGATCCCCCATAGACGATTCATCATTACAGGACCTCGTTCAGTACCTGTCTCCCAGATCAGAGTCCTCAATTATATTTTGATACACAACCAAAGAATGAGACAAAATAAAAGAAGAATATGATGATAAAGTTGCAGATATATAAAATTAATGAGGATTCCCATTATCCAAGGATCAGTTCTTCCTACTATAACCATGTTGATAAATCGAATCCCTAGAGTCTAAGAGGATGAAAACCTCTATATACATATAAGACGATCCATTTTTCTACATATATTGAACCTATGGATCTTAGTATAACAATGAGAGAATTTATTGATAATGGATTCATAGTAGGTCCTCTTCCATCCAAATACCACCAAATTTTTTAACTACAGCATATCTAGAAGATCCCATGAAATATCCATCTTTACACAGATTCGTGGAAACATAGAGTACAAGAGATCCAACATAGGATTTTATACCCAATGGAAGGTACCTAGCTAATTTCATATATCCCAAAGGATCACTGGGGCCTTGAAAGTAAATTATGACCTATGAGATGAAGAAAAAAAAATTTATCATAGTTGGGTCCATCTGCTTTTAAAAGTCAAGGGTACATCGAAAAAGTAGGAACATAGATTATTTGGTGAACTAAAACCACATGAACAAGAAGGATAAACCATCATAATATATAAACAAGATTAATAACTGCTTGGAATCAACTGTGGTAATTCATTTATGTGATAATAGTCCCCACGTAGTGTTAAAACAATGAAAAAATTTTCTTAGGACTGTTTTACTCAAGTCTTAGGAATTCCAGGACCAACATATAATCTATCCAGGTGATCAATCCAAAACACCATCGGTGATTACAGGTATTTATCATCAAAATTCATATTTGAGACACAATCATTTATAGAATATTTTGTGTTATAAAGGTTTTCACATCAAAATCTACCCCTAAAACAAGAGACCACACAATTTGGACTCTCTTTCATTTATAATCCACTAGATCTAACCATCTATAACCATTGTTTTCACATCACCAGGACTAACCACCCGACCAATGTTATCAAGATCAATTTCAACACAAGCAACCATATATCCACAAGATTTCAATGAACCACCATTTTAATTTTCATACCAATTTCATGGAAAACACACATTATATTGCACTTGGGCTACACCATGGCTCAAACACCACATTTCAGGACCACATTACTTTAGTCTTAGGTATTCCAAGAGCAACACATATTTGTTTCTTTGGATCTATCAAAAAACCAAGGGTGATAGTAGTAATTTATCATCTATCCTTATATATCATCCCCCATCCTTCATGGAATCTATTGTGTGGCTTTGGATTCTCACAAACACAAACTCCAAAATAGGAGGCCTATCTCAAATTAATTTGGCAATGAGGGCTCATGATTGAAATTCCAAAACACCTAAGAATTCCTATTCCATGTGTCCAAAACCATTTCTGAAGTAATATAAATATGATTTTTAGTGTTAAGTTGGATTGTAGGATGAAATAAAGCATCATTTGAAAGAATCATAACCTTGGATAGTCAATGAATCATTAAAAGAATGTTGAATGAAATCTAGAAACTCCAGTAAGAGATTCCCATATAGATAATAGTTGAAGGATTACAAATGAACTGATGAGTTATCCATTCAACCCTAGAAAGATTGTGGTTCTAATGATGAAATTGGGTCAATTCCTAATTTCCCAAAAATAATTTATTGTTTTAAGAATAAATTTTGATTCATATTAATAAATTAAACATATATTCTAATTGAACAGAATATACCGTATTGTCCTAGAAATATTAGATAAATAAATAATTTAATTTGGATTATTAAATGATATGTTATTGTATAAATACAGACATATTATGCAGTGATGTATGCCAATGTATGGTATTTAACATTCAAATAATTATAAGTATGATATAGTATTACGTTAATCAAACCTTCAAAATCATACATCATATATGAGAATAAGCTAACATTTATTATATATAATAATGGTAATATGTCTAGATCCATTCATTTTGTAGGCATCACCAGGTGTATCATCGTTGATCTGTTTTATCCTAAGGTAACTGAACTATTCTCCCTTTGAATATGTTGATTGGTCAGAAAAATCCTTATTTTGTTTTCAAAATTATGTTTGTTATATAAAACAAAAATATTAACGTTAACATGATCATTTTATAGTAATCTATTATATCATTATAAATTTATTTTAAAACAATTATTATTGATTGGGAAAACATTGTGTAAATGGGAGAGGTATGGTCAGATTAAAGGGCTCATCAAAGAAAATAATATTTCCCATATGAAGCCATTTTTAAATTTACCAAAATAATTTATTTTGGGTTGTTAAATATATAAATTTGAGTTTATATTCCAGTAATTGGTTTTAATGGTAGTGGTGATATTTATTAGAGAACTATTTTATTCGTTTCCCAGAATGTTGAAAAAGATAGATGCCGGATGAATTGTGTCCTTCAATACACATGGAAATTTTAAAATAAAAACCACATGAAATATTCTTTTGAATACACTATACCTTATTTAATTAGATAATTTAAATGAAATAAAAACAAAAAAAATTAATTATTATAGTAGTTCATGGAATAGAGATATGTTAGTCTGCTCCACGAACACTCTTTCTTTGGGATCAGAAATTTTCCCTAATAGATAATTTTCCAAGGGATATAGAAAGATAGTTGTAGGGAAATATAAATATTTATAGTGAATTTATCAAGAAGTTTTTACAATAATAACATCATTCCGTGAATCAATCAATAATGGTGTGTTCAAAAAAAAAGAAAAGATATGATGTGAATGAATAAATTCTCTATTGAAACATTCAAATATGGAATCTGTAGCTAACAAAAGAAGAGATATTTATTGGAATACATATGTTTTAAATGTTTATTAATTAAGAAGAAACTCCATATAGTTTTATAAAATATTCATATAAAATAATATAATCTAATTACGCCTTTTTATGCTGTAGTAGAAGCACACAAGAATAGAAAAATTGAACATGTATGTTTCTAAATTTTAGTCATGTAAACATCAACAATTTTTAGTATAAATATCACAAATACATATAAAAATGAGTTTTTTTCATTACAAGACTAAAAATTTGAAAATATATTATTTGGTTAAACAACCATTAGAAACCTATAATAATTATCTTATGAGATCATGAATGTTGTAATGTTTTTTTTGATAAGTAGATTCAGAACATGAACCATTATATTTTTTATACAATTACATTGAAATTTGAATAAATAGAATTCATGAAATATATTCCAACAAATAGATCTAATAAGTTATGAATATAATTTCTGGCTTCAAACTATTCGACAAATTTGAAATTTTAGAATTAAAAAGATATAGAATCATCATTGCATCACTTATAAAATAAAAAACAATATATTGTTTTAGATAATTTAAAATTTCCATTGAATCATTATACAGGGATATTTTATCCCATAAATTATTAGTAATGCTATTGAACTAATTTATAATTTTAAATCCCCTTGATGATTAGATCATCTTTAGGATTATTTTGTATGAGTTCAGCTCTAAATGTACATTCTCCAACATATTTTTTATTCCAATCATATTGTTAAAGAATGTGAAGTTCAATAAAAATTTCATATTTTTAATATTAGGAATATAAAAAATGTGAGGTTACATAATTTAGGTATATATAAAATGAGAAGTACCCAAAAATGTGTTTCCATAAAAAAGTGATGTCTCAAAAAAAACATTAAACACAAACATGAAGTTCAAAACGTGGGGTTAAACCCCAATGTAAGGTTAAACAATTCTTCTTGTCGTGTGATTCCAAACATCTATCTAATGGTCATAAGAATTACTGTAAGATTCTATCACCCAATATAATGAATAAAAATTGAAAAAATACATTAATAATTTCATTAATAAAATCATTTAATAAATTTTAAATATAATCCTAAAATACAATCAAAGTTTATATATTTGTAAAAGAATTGATTGTGTTTATGGGAATCAAAATCAATAAAAAACATATGGGATCAATATCCTTATTCCAAACATTATTCCCATTTTTTCTTAATCACAAAATCCATCAAACACAAGAACACACTAGGTTGAAATTATCAATCAATGATCTTATTAATTTATTTTAATACATGTAGATAAATGTCATTTCATACGAAGTTATGAATTTTTTATTTTCATATAATTGAACCTCTTGTTTTGAAATGTAATATAAAGTATTAAGTGAAATAAAACAGTGTTATTATGACATGGACCACATAAGTGAATTTTATTCATGATAAAAATCTGTTAAATATAAAATTGGTTAGTTGAAAGAAGATGATGAATAAATAAATAGAATCAGAAATAATAGATAATGTCTGATGAAATATATTATATATACAATTATTGAGTGAAATTAGAATTAATGTGACATCCATGACTCAAAAAACATATATATAATATTTATATTACATTATTAGTACAATATAAAAGGGTTTACATAGGATTTTATATAATATTATTCTTGGAAGACTAGATACAGACATACATTACAATACATTTCAAAACATAAAACACAAAATGAAAATATTGTGAGAAAATTATTATTCCATCCATTTTATCAAAACAATTATACATATTCCTCATCTAGGGTTCCTAGGTAAAGGAAAAATTAAGGGTGAGATCAGATTCTCAAAAGGTGTTTCATGCGGTTGATTATTCATAACAGAAACCTATAAAAAGTGAATTTGCGAGAATAAATGAACAACATTAATTAATAATCAACTCAAATCAAGGGAATGAAAAATTAAATAAAATAAATGAGAACATCTATACAAATAATTATTAATCTCATTATAATATAATCCATAATGGTAGACATAAAAACATGTTGCCATGGAATTTTTCAAAGAAACTTATCCTACTGTGGGAATATGTATACCCAAAATACACCTTATTTTGTTCCATGATACATTTCAATGAATTGATGGAATATATAATTTTGGGGCCCACACATCACCTTATTAAATTCAATGCATTAACCAGAAGAGTTATCAAGACTATTCATATAGTTTCATGGCAAACCATTTACTTAATAAATCATGGTTATAGATTGTAGTAGAAATACTTAAATCAAATACTTCAACATTCAATAGGTTAATGTAGTTATGTTTCATAACATCTCCTAATGATACTAGAAGTCCTGAGGTGTCATCAATGTAACATGTAGTAATCTTATCAAATAAATATTCTGATGAGGGTTCTGTTAAAGTGTTTAGTCCAAAATGGAAGATAGTAATTGGGTTTAATTGTTTTCATTTTTTGAAAACCAAGGAAATGGTGGGAAAACTCTTTTATCATGGTTCACATTGAGTGTATTAATATTACAAATCACAACCCCTCAAATTCTCTCTTTATAATTATATTCTTAGACCCAATAATTAATATTGTGTGTGATTATACAGTTAACTATAAACCAACCCTTTTAGGGTGATTATCCTATTGAATATGCAGTCAAATAATTAAATCAAATATTTAATTTAATTTTATTTTATTTAACTTCCATGTTGTTTAAATAATTGATAATTCATTATGAATTTTGTAAATGAAAGGAATATTCATTAAATAAATATGATGAATTATTGATAATGTAAATAAATATATGTGGATACCTAAATATGGCTGAAACATTCCATTTAATGAAATGTTCCATGGATGACTATATAAAGGGATTCGACCACTACTATTTTATCTAATTGAATCTCTAAAAGCCTCTTAATTCTCTCTTCCTCCCAAAATACTATTCATTATCTAAGAAGAAGTCTATGTCACCCCATCAACATTTAAGAATTCTAGAGATATGAATATAGATAAATTGGCCTCCCCATGGAGTAGGGGTTCTTTTGTTCACTTAGCATGATATTTTTAAATCATTATCCCTCAGCATGGAAGAAAAAACATTTTGTTGTTAGTGTTTTCTAGGTAATATATTTTATAGAATTATTTATGCATCGATACTAAAAGATATATCATCCCATTTTTTGGGTTGTCTTCTACTGTATATGGTTATTGATGATACAATGAAATGAATCCATTTTATAAGAGGGTAGCCATACATGATGATTCAAAATTTTAATTATTTAATGAAAAGCATGTTTTACATATTTTAAAATGAGATATTTCAGGCCTGTAAATAAATATGAAAATTTATATTAAATAACTAAATTTAAAGGTTTATTAATTATTTATGTGATTAGTATCAATAAAATGGTTTATTAAATGGGAATAACATTAAAAATATTGGAATAATTATTTTTTATTAAACTTTTTCATATATGAGAATATCAAAATTATTACTCTTCTTTATGAAAATAAATTAACTTTTTTCTCTAAAAATTATATTTCAAATATGAATTAAATTATATTTTTTATAAAATATTTATAAATAATGACAAATATATTCTTTAATATTTATAAAAATATCTAATACTTTATTATAAATAAAATAAATATAAAATGTTGATGTTTATTTCATAACAAATTTTTTAATATGTATAATTTATAAAAGTTTATATATCATAAAAAATTAAAATTTAGTAGTAATGTAATTAATAGCTGGTTTATAATTTAGGTAATTACAATAAAAATTAATGATATAGATGAATATGGATCATTTGTTTACGAAAAAAATATAATTATCAAATTTTTATATTTAAAATAACTTTTTACCAATTAAATGGCATGTATTTATGATTTATAAATAAATGGTTTATCAAAAAATCATTAATGTTTTTTATAAAGGGTTTATAAATTATAAATTATATGATATTTAGATTATGTCAAAATTCCAATATAATAGATATTTAACTAAAAAATATTTCAATTTATGAAATATCAAATGAATTCCATTTAATTTAAAATATCAATGTGTTCATATTAAAAAAAATTAATATTTTTATACTCTCGGTAATTTAAAAAATGAATTTATATAGAATTTATTTTTGAAGAGTTTATAAATTTCAGTTGTTTTGTAAGATAAATAAATTGTTTATTTATTTTATTAATCTCATTGACCATCCTGAATATTTTTTATTTTATAATTTTAAATTTTTTCATATTAAATATGATTAATTTGGAAATTATATAAGTCCTTCCAAAAAAGATTTGATGATTTATATGATCAAGGTTAAATAATAATTAATTATACGATATATTGATTATGTAAAATGGTTAATGTAATATAATTTGAATTATAAATAGTGTATAATCCATATAATATAATATATTAAATAATTAAATTCCATATAATGATAAAAATGAATGAGTTCAAATAAAAAATTATATAAAGTGTTTATATTAAAAATTATGGAATTCCCATAATGTTAAATATACAATTATTAAAGGATTTATAATTACCTTTAATTTTAGAAATTGTTCATTAATGTTTATATCATGTTTAAATATTTTAATTGATCATTTATTTTTATGTTATTACTTATTTTATTCATGGTTATAACTTAAATAATTAATGACTATATCTAAAATATTATAAGATTAATCATTTATGAGATAGTTCCTTGTATAATTTATAGGTAAGATAATGGATTTATTTTTTCATATACCTTCACCTTGGTTTATAATTGAGGTTATGAACCTAAATTTAGTTTTTGAATATATGTTTTTCATATTAGGTATGGTAGTTCTCATGATTTTAATTATCTCTCATGTAAAGTCTCCTGGTGTAAGGGGACATGGGTTCATACAACTTACTTTCCTATAGGCTTACCAAGGATAGTAAAGTGAATGGGGTTGGATATCTGTATTACTATGAATTCTCATGTAGATTTTTTCAATATCATATAACTCAAATGAGATTACATGACGTATTAATGTTCCTCCGGAATATAATGTATTTGGATATGTTTGAATATGTTATACTTTTATTTTTGAGTGTGTAATAAAAAAATAAGGGTTTATATAAATAGTTAGACATTAATGTGGATTTAAAATTGTTATTTGGTTAAGGGAATATGAGTACCATATAAATAAATATAATCATGCATAAATAAAAGTTATTAACATGAAATAAGCTTGGGAGACCTTAAAATAAATCCCCTCAAACACTAAGTGTGACATTCCTTCAATAGAGTCACATTTGAAGTCCTTGATCATGAAACCGGATATAGTCAATCTCAACATGAATACCCCAAAATTATCATGTGTAAGTAAAAAACGGTATGCATAACTCATGATTTTGTTATTGGGTATTTCAGAACTCGTCATGAAAATCCCTTAGTAGTATATAGCTGGTTTAGTATTGGAGTTTTATTTGGGTTACAATAGCTGATAATGCCTTATAGTTAGGATACTAGAAGAATATATTTCATAGAATCCCTATGATGGATTTGGATAATGATATATCAACTCAAAAATAAAATAGGCAAAAATATTATGATTATAATGATTCCATACCTTGATAATTATTGTTTGGTTACATATTAATAGGTCTATATCATGATGAAATATGCATCATGGATCATTAAATATATATGATTCATGGGTTAATCATTTTTAATTGGATAACTATAATAAAAATTACATAATAAAAATTTGTAGGACATGATATTCATACTATAAAAGGGTTAATAATAGATAAATACATCATCATCTTCATCAATGTATGCTTCATATTAATCTATAAAATGATAATCTTGATGCGTGTAAATCTTGACACAGATTGCATAAGAAAGTTTTGTAAGAAATTTAAATATTTTATGTTTTTTAAAAGTTACTTCTTGAATAACTAAGTGTTGAACTTTTTCCACAAGAAAATAAATATATTTATTGATGCATTGAAAGATTTATTTAAGGTATCAATGGAATTTGAAGAAAATGTACCTGAAGAATTATAGTATTATATACTCAATAATTTTTTTTATGTATATGAAATTCAATATGAATTAATATTATTGAATAAAAATTAATTTCGATTTGTATTTTTAAAATCATGTAATATAAAATATTATTTCCTACAAAAATGTTCTAGAAGGATGGTTGGATTCAGGTGATGTTTACCTAATATTTTCAAAGATTTTCATAGAGATGAACTAGGTATATGAAATATATGTTTAGTTATTATAATGATAACACAGTGTGATAAAACATCAAAACCAAAAAAGGGAATTTATGAAAGTAAAATACTATTTATTCATGAATGTAGTAATTTTTTTAAATTAAGTGGGCATTTTCCGGAATATGTGATGGTTCCATAATACAGGACTATCAAAAATACCTAAAGGGGTATTGTAAATACATAGATTGTTCATGTCGAGTAACAATGTTATAAGAATTCATTCTTTGGGTTTTAAGAGTATTTTATACTAACTATTTATTTTAGAAGTTTTGAAAATATATCTATGCTAAAAATAAAAGATGTGAATTATTGATCATGTAGTTTATATTAATGAGATGATGTAAATAATTACTACATCTAAAATATAATTAAACAAGAATATGTTCTTCTCTGGTGAATCAAAATAAAATATGTGTACCTTCATCCAACATAAATTATCTAATAAGGGAGGATTTTCGATAAAAAGGGTTGTTTTGTGATAATTAAATTTATACACATGGTTTATGATTCATTAATTTCTTTTACATGTTTTTTAGAATAATATTCTAATAATTGTGTTTATCCTGGAAGAAATTGTTTATCCCAATATTGGTCAAAATATTTGAGAAGGTGTTCCTACCACCAATCCGTGGTTTATGTTATAAAATTAATATTTTTATTAGGGAATGGTTCCCAACACATAGAATACCATATATGACATGAAAACAATAATTTATCTTCTTAACATTACAACTATATGATAATAAATGTTATTTTCTAAATAATAATGTAATTTTTATTGAGTCTTATAAAGTTAATCGAATGATAATATATTGTATAAGACGCTATTTGGATATTCATGTACTTAGAGAGGTTCAATGTTTACAAATTAATGGCTCTGTTAATCTATTATTTATTGATTGTTCAATTAATAACCTAAATGTAATGGTATGAGATAGTAAAGAAACTTTTAAACTGACAAATTATTTACCTAATTAAATTTAATATCATTGTTCACTAAATTATTTTCAAATTATAATATTATAATAATTTTACACTTAATCTCTTAATGAAAATTAGGATATGTGGTGTTAACAAAAACCGTAAAGTGATACATTTACATACCATAAAAATTGAACATAACAATTCCCTAAATAATTATACAATAAAATACAAAAATTCAATAATATGGTATCCTAGAAGACATTAGGGTATTACTATAAAGAAAATGTAAAGAGTCACATTAATTACCATAATAAAGTGGATATCATGTTATCCGTGAAAGAGTTTAGGATGTATTGGTAAAGGTATAATGTAAATTGTTACATTATTTAATAAAACATAAAAAGAAAAATTTTGATGGATAAGGTTCCATGGATGAAGATTATGTACATATAAATTAATCTATACTAAAAAATAATATTATAAATTTTGATGTTATGAATAATAAAATTGAATCTATGATCAAAGAGATGAAATTATATAATAGGATTCATAAGTCTCACCATTATTCAGACATGAGTTTTTTATAAATTTTAATAACTAAGAGGCTAGGGGAGTATTTTATTATAATATCACATTGGGATGTGACATAAATTACATATGTATTAATTGCTAATAAAATGAATATATTATTGTTGTAATTGTGTGAGGGTCATTTTATATGTCTATAATAGATTAGTTATAAGGGTTGTAAATATGTCATATATTTATAAGAAATTAAATCTCCATTTATAATTCCTTTATGTGTGCTTTAACTTTACTTTACACGAGTGGTTTAGTAATAAACATCACCTCAAAGCATAAACTTTGATTTGACCCTAATCGATGAACATCATAGTGTTTAATGGGTTGTCCTGATATGTAAAGGTTAAATTTAGTAGATTAATATTTCCATTACAATGGTATGTATATGAGATTATGAATAATGAATTCTGGAGGTAATAAGTAGATACCTATTACTTAGACTTATTTATTATAGAATATCTCATGGAATCACATACTCTCATGAGTGTTATAATATTTCCCACATTGAAGACATTATCGATCATCAACAGTGGGATAATTTTGATCACATTGATTTACCCTTGATCCGTGATCACTTTATTTTCTATAATTGCCTGACATGTGTTTGTTTGACCAAATAGTACATTTATGTTCTCTAGACTAACATTGTTCATAATGAATGGGGATCAAGGAAATGGTGAAATGAAATTCCTATCATATATAACATTATAATATATTGATTTATCAATCCATATATTTTAAAATATGGGGATATTAAAAAAAAGGAGATAAAACATGATTAAAGATGTTTGTACAACCATATTTTGAAGGAGGAGTCCACTGACTATATCTTTTCTTGCATTTACTAGGCTTACATGCCTTGGAATGATGTATGTTCTCTTATTAAATTGGGTTTGTATAGAAATAATAGGGTTTATTTTCTTCATAATTGGTTCCTTGGTGTGGGCTTTCGAAACCATGATAGAATGAGAGGATGATTATTTTAACTATATGTTGTTGGAGCGTATCGAGTTTTTTGAATAAATCCCTCCTTGAAGGTAATCCTAAGTCAATCTTTGGAATGTTTATAGCAACCCTACTCATTATTACATATTTAACCATGATGTATACCTATAATTTATATTAATAAAATACTGAAGATTGATACATCAAGTGTATTTGGGTTATAGAAACAATACATAACAACCAAAAACACGAAATATGTGTCTTTATTAAAAACTTCTTTTACTTGACCACAACATTCCTTCGTACGTAGCATTGCATAGGATAACATTAGGATGGACATAGGATTAGTTAGAGATATAAATCCTACTATGGTAGTAAATAAGTTATAACACGGAGAATACAATACATGTTTTGTATTAGGCATATCAATAGAGCACAAGAGAAACCTCAACATAGAGGCACGATATAGCCTGATTATCATAACATGGAAATTTTGAAACAACATACAATATGATATTTTAATGAGACAAGGATCATTGCACATGGATTAAAATCAGTAAACACTCATATAACATGTATTATCATGATTAAAACCTTATGTCACATGTCATATCAGGATACTAAACATTACTTAATCCATTAGAGCACTATCAGAGTGCACCCTTCATAATCATTTCAATCTAATGCTTATGTGTTCCACATAGATCATATAATAATAATTTAGTAAACATCAACCTTTATTCCATTATAATTTAATGTAGAATGCATACATGAATTTATATAATCAATTTGTATATGTGCATAAATGTGAATACCCTTTATTGAGAAATGAGCATGGTATTCCCTAAATAATGATTTTGGAACGGAAAATCATTGTGCAATTTTGGCAGCCTAACGACATGACATAAAAATTAATAAAAATGGTTGATGAGAGAGAAAGGGGTCTCTCATCATATATAAATGAAATTCTTTTTAAGGGTGGTCATGTATATACATGTCCCAACACAAGTAATTTGGAAATAGATGGAGTAACATAATAAAGAAACATGAAGAAAGAGGAGAAATTCAATAACTCTAAAACAATTTAGGCATTGTAATGTGAGTACATGGGAGGGATTAAGGATAAGGAATGTGGTCTCCCCTTATAGAAGTAGAATAAATCATTATGTAGGGAGGTGTGAAATCATACCCATTCATTTTAATTGAAAATTAAATAGTATAACAATATAACGAAACATGGATAAAAATGATAATTGAAGGAAACCCTTACTTGAGTGTGTGACATCAAAATCATGAAGATGAGATTCATCAGAGTTTGTAGAACCTTGGTAGGATTCCACTAATGGGAGGATATAGTAGGTACAGTCTCCATGTATTTTCATTAATGATAAGTGCAAGTTTGTGTGGGTTTATATAGGAAATGAGAGGCGAATTCTTAAATATTTCACCAAAATAGGTATTGGATTCCATATAATTTAATAATCAAAACCACAAACCGTCCCATCGGTTTTTACCATTTTTTTTACCAAATAAGAGTGGATAATAATTTTTTTTAAGTTTAACGGTTGAAAATATTAAAATACTCTCCTTTATTATGTGGAGGTGAGTCACACCCTCAAGGAAATGAATTTAAAATCATAAAAAATATTATATATTTTTTAGTATTCATTAAGGCATTATAAAAGAAGTTAAAAAAATAAAACTCACATTAGTTTAATGGGAAATCATATATTGTTCTGATAATAAACATTATAGTATTTATTACATCATTTTGGGGTCATTATGATGTCATAAAACAAATATTTTATTTATAGGGTATTTAATTTTTACACAAAATTCGACTATATAAGAAAATTATGAAAAATTCATCATTGGATAATTTTTAATTTCAAATTCCAACAATAATTTTTATTTTATCTAAGTATTTTTATAAATATATTAATTTTTAATTTTAAAATGAAAAATGGAATTTGTTGAAAATTCAATGGTTTTGATAAAAACAGTTTTCAAACCTTAATAAATTTTAAATTTGACTTCATAAAAATCATATACTCATTTATTATTCATAAATGTAATTTTATAATAGTATTTACTAAAATATTAATTATTTCATAAAAACATTAATTCCATAAAATAAATTCAATAAAAATACACTTTCGATTTTACCATATAAAAAATGCAACTCTTATCAAACTGATTACCTAATCATTTAAAGATAAGGAATTTAAATAATCATCATTTATAAGATTTTTTTATAATATTACTAATAAAAACTATATCTTAATATAATAATGTTTATATTTAACAAAAGTACAATTATTACCGGAAGATTCAATTTATAAAATTCCTCTTTTTAAAGAAAGACTATTCTCATAATGGAATGGATCGTATAAGACTTTAATTTATAGAAAGGTATTTCACAATAAGTAACTAATAGCTTGTTATATAACCATTATATCACCCGCATAAGACATAAGTGTTAGGTGTGAGATAGTGATAGACTCTTTGGTGGCTCAGATAATATCACCTATGTGGTAATGTTTATTAACTTGAACATATCTCGCAGGTGATTCTGTTTAAGATTAACATGCTGAATCTTAGCTGGGTCTTGGTTAAGATTGAATCCCAATAATGCTACCTCCTTTCCAAACTCTTAAAATTGAGATTTTTATGACACGAGTCTACTATATGAGGTCATCCCCTCTTTTTTTGTGTCAGAAGAACTTTTTTAAAACCTTATACTTATATCAATTGTGTGATCATTGTTCAATGGATATATTATCAATTTTAATGATATATAACAATATTTTAAACAAAAAATGTTCATGTGTTATCTATATTTATGACACATTAAAATAAAGGTAATATTATTCATAATTGATTTCATTGTTAAAAAATTCACCCCTTAAGAAATTTCTCCGTCAATATTTCATTTTCCCATACTAAAATAGATGATGGTAACTTTGCCTCATCACATCATAGCATATTTTCGTAGGGGAATTTTTTTATTCCCTTAATAATGTTTTGTACTAGGCTTATGAATTTACCAAATCATGTCCCCACGGAGTTCCAAACCAAGTGTGAAGTAGGCCCTATTTTCATGAACCAGTTCTTTTTCGAGTCTAGCTCAAAGAGGGGTTTTCGGGTGTTACCCCTAGATAGATATGTTATAGAGCCACATCTACTTGTTCATATTCAGACAAGGGTGTATTTTTTTTGATAAAACACATACACTATACACATAAAAAAAATTATTCGATGTTTTTATTATATTTGGTCTTATCCATAGGCACTCATTAGGGGTTTCTAATCCTAATCCCCAAAATAACTAAACCTATAATTTGATATCAACAATAAAAACCCTTCTCTTTATTAAAAATTTAAACATGATCTATACATAAACATTATCTTAATAAAACCTATAAGATAGATAGTTTTAGTGTTTGGAGGGCATAATATCCTACCAAAAAACATAAAACATGAAATACACATCTTTATTGAAAACTTCTTTTACATGACTACAACATTCCATCATACTTACCATTTCCTGGGATAACCTGAGGACATACTTATGAAAATGGTGAGATATAGATCCCATTAAGGGATTAAACAAGGAATAACACAAATAATATAGTATAGTTTAGTAAATTGACATATTAATGAACTAAAAAAGAAAAATGAACATAGATTCATGATATAGTACGATTATCATTACATGGAAATGTGGAAACAACATACAACTTGATATTATCATGAGAAATGACTCATTACATATGGATTAGCATGATTAAACCCTTATTGAACATTAATTATCATGATTAAACCCTAATTTCACCTAGAGTATCATGATACTAAACATTACCCAATGCATTGGAGCACTATCAGGGCGCACCATTCATAATCATTTCAATCTAATTCTTAAGTGTGCCACTAAGATCATATAACATGGATTCATTAAACATAATCATTGATTACATGATAAATAAATGTGGAATAAATAAATGAAAATATATAATCAATAATAATATATGAATAAAGGTGAATACCCTTGATAGAGAAATGGGCATGGAATTCACTACTCAAGGATTTTTGTATGGACAATCGTTGTGCAATTTCAGTGGCCTAACGACATGACGTAAAAATTCATATAAATGGTTGACGAGAGATAAAGGGTTCCTTAATAATATATACATTAAATATATTGTAATAAGGGTCATATTTATATATGTAATAATTCAAGAAATTTGGAAATAGAAGGCGTAACATAATAAAGATACTTGAAGAAAGGGGAGAATTAGAATAACCCATAAGAAATTTTGTCATAGTAGCGGGTTTACAAGGTAGGTATTAAGGAGAAATGAAGATGTATACCATAAAAAAAATAACAAGGGTTGTATGTGGGAGGTGAAAAATCAAATCTCATCATTTTTAATTGGAAATAAAATTGTTTAACAATATAAGGAATCATAGATAAAAATGAAAAAGGAAGGAAACCCTTACTTGAGTGTGTGACATTAAAACCATGAAGAGGGGATTATTAAGAGAATTTAGAGGCTTTGGATGATTATTGAGACGGTATTAAAAATTAGGGAATTTATCAATGAATATTTAGGGAAGATAAGGGGGGATCTTGGGTGGGTTTATATAGGAAATGATAGAGTAATTATTTAATATTTCAGAAACTTATGTTTTGGAATCTACATAATTAAATATTCACAACCACAAACCTTCCCATTGTTTTTAAACATGGTTTTTACCAAAGAGGAGTGGAAAAAATTATTTTATAAGGCCAATTTCCTAATATATTACCCATGATTATGTTTAAGTTTGGCACACCCAAAGGAAATGAGTTTTAAATCAGAAAATATTTTATTTATTTTGAACGATTCACTAAAGAATTATAAAATAAGTAAAACAAACAAAAAATTCACAATATGTTAATGGGGATACATATATTCATATAATAATACTCATTATTTTATTTATGACATCATTTTTGGGTCATTAATATTTTATAAAAGACATATTTTATTTATACGGTATTCAATTTTTACCCAAAAATTTTATTATCTCAGAAAATTATGAAAAATTAAATGTTGGGTAAATTTGATGTCTTGATTCCAAAAATAATATTTATTTTATCTAAAAAATATTCTAATGATGTTAATTTTCACTTTTAAAATGAAGCTGACATTTATTGAAAATTCACGGGTTTTGACCAAAACGGTTTCCAAACATTAATAAAAATTACATTTGACTTCATAAAAAATATATATAATCGTATTTTATTCATAAAAGTAATTTGACAAAAATATTTTATTATATTATTAATTATTTAAAAAATTCATTATTTCATTAAAATGAATTCCTTAAAAATACACATTCTGATGTATCACATAAAAAATTTAACTCTTATCAATTTGATTACGAAATCATTTACATATAATAAATTGATAAAATAATAATTTACAAGAACTTTTTTAAAATATTTTTATTAAAAACAATAGTTTAATATAATAATTTAAATATTTCACCAAATTACCACTTTTACCTAAAGATTCAACCTATAAAATTCATCTTTTTTTAAGAAAGTCTATTCTCATAAACGAAATGATAGAATAATAATTTTATTTATAAAATGGGATTACATAATAAGTAACTAATAGCTTCTTACATAACCCATTATAACACCCGTATAATAACTAAGGTTAAGGTGTGTGATGGTGACAGACTCTTGGGGGGGGGGCTTGGATTAAATTTCCTGGGTGGTAATCCCTATTATATTGAAATTCTCCAATAAGAGATTTAATTTAAGCTTAAAATTCCAAAGATCATATTTGTCTTGGTCAAGAGCGAAGCTCAGTGATTATTCCTCCTGTAACATCCCAGTTCTGGAAGCCACCTAGAGGTGTTGCGTACCCGGTTGGTCACATGGCATCAAACGCATCTCCCCAAACTCCAGAGGCTACTAAATAATAGTGAGGGCCTTGTGTTTGAGTGTGGGGAATTTATTCCGTCATTGGTAGAGTAACACAGTAGAAGTTTAAAAGATAGAAACAATAGAAGCAGTAAAACTAGTAATAGGTAAATAGAGTAAGTAATAAACAACTGGAGCACACACACAAACACATAGATATATATATATATATATGATGTATGATACCTATGTCTAAGAATATAGCGAAACAAGTCACAATGTTGGAATAAAATACCAAACCAAAGTATAACAGAAAACAGATAAAGTACTCCACAACATCGCAAGCCTCAGCTTGGCCCCATGCTCCCTAGCTCCGCAACAATCAAGTACCTGAAGTAGAAGGGCGTTTTCCCTTATATTTTCCTACAAAAATATAATCTAATTAGGTCCAAAATCAAGTCCCAAATAGTGTGTGAGAATAAATATTAGTAGGTAACCACCCAATGATATGTGGATAACAGTCAGTGAATATATATGGCAGGCTATAATCAAAATGAAGTAGTAAACAAGTACTCAAACATAAACAATCCTACAGTTTAAAATGCATTCAATTATCAGATAGCAAGTAAGTAGATAATCATAAGTAGGTAACTCTCCGGGTGTACTCATATCCTAACCCCTCTAGTTCAACCAAACAAGAACAAGAATTCCTTTGGTAAGTACACACAGTCTAACCCCATTGGTTCAGCTTAAGTATAGACTATCTAAGGAAGCACTCACCGTCAATTCCCCATATAGTCTCATATCAAAAACTAAAAGGAACTCTGGGGAATCACTAATCATCCCATTTCCCCTGTCACATGTGTAGAGGAACTACAGACACTCTGAGGATGAACATACATCAATTCCCCATATGGTCTCACATCGTAAAAGTAAACAGACACTCTGGAGAAGCCCTCTGTAAAATCCCGAATAAATGAAGAATATGACTTTTTAATATTTATTAATTTTTTAATTAAATATTAATATTACTTTAATGGGTTTTCTATGTTCAATAGTGTACCCGATATGCAACAACAAGTTTCTTTGAAATCTTATGCTGCACACTAATAATATAATATAATTATTTTAAATTGTAGTTACCTCCTCGCCATTTTACTAGAGGGAATGAACAAAACTAACTAAAATATGATTATAAATTATTTTTAAATGTATTTACATTTTTCCAATAAAATGTTAGAGGCTTAAAATATGAATGAATATAATTTTAAGCGTAATTTACATTTAAAGGCTGATTTACATCCTTTTAATGGAGAACCCTTTTTAAATCTAGTTTTAGTCAAATTAATACATTATATATGACTAAATAATATCCTTATTTAGAATGAGGACATAAAAATTTACATTGTGTAATTTTTTTGAATTTTTCCGATAAAGTTCATTTTTTAATGAATAGTGAAAACTATTGCATTTTAATTCAAAATTGCCTTTTAATGTAATTTATTTATATGGTTAGATTATCCTTTTAATTGTTTTTAAAGTGAAATTAAAATATATATTTACCAATTAATCCAATTTTGGTCATTGAAATTAATTTCACCATGAAATTGGACATAAACAAGTATCAATCTTTTGATTGTTATTGTTTCTTAAAAACACGATATTTGTTTTGATAACGGGAATTAATTTTAAAATTAATTAATTCAAATTCAATGTTTCTAATTTGGAAAAATAGACATCTTTTTTGAATTCAGAATATCAAATATATCTTAGGCTGAATTTTTGGTATTTTTCTGAAAAACACCAATTTTTTTATGAATAGTGAAACCACTTAGTGGTAGTTAAAAAACTGAATTTTTCATTTAAATGAGATTTTACCACAATGATGAATTGAATTTTGAGAATCTGACATACATGGTTGTTATAAAGAAGTAAAATTTGGTTCAATAAAATGAAAATAATTTTTTTGAATAGTAACTTTTGACTTTTATTTACCGCGATTAAAGGAAAATAGGGCAATTCAAGGTAAAAAGAATAATATAATAATTCCAAATTACCTTAACACTTATCCAAACCATATTGGTTGAGTCAGTAACGACCATAGTCATATTTGGGTATATTTTTGGACCCCATTGAGCCACATGGGAGAGAAAATGACAATTTAGATTAATTGATTTAATGTGAAGAAAAAATTGACATTAACAAAAATAATTAAGTAATTAATTTATATATTGTGTTATATAATTCCTATTTTCAACTACAAATATTATTTGGAAAGATAAAAATATTTTCTACATCATTTTATTTTTCTATAATTTTTAGACATAAATAAATTAAATTATTTATAACACAATAATGATGTAGTATTTACCACATAAATAAATGATTTAAATAAATAAGGTTATAATGATTAAATTATTATCCAAAACATGTACAATTATGATTGGATGATTTTATTTGGAATATGAGTCATCATATCTTCTACATTAATGTGTTTTTGACCATTAAAAACCTAATATCATTATATTATAAAATAATATTTTCACACTTTCCTAAAGTGCCCCTCCTCTCCCTTATAAATGAAGACCACTTATAACTAATTCCTCACACCTCTCCAGCCATTTTTCTCATCCAAACTCTGCCCAATTACAGTCCCTACACCCCTATCCTCCACATAGAAGCCTTACCTTAGGAAGAAGTCACTTCAAGAAGTCCTTTGGTTCAAAACAAAGGGAGTTACCCAAATTAAAGGTAACAGTTTCTCTAAAATTGTTTTATTTTTTTTACTTATCCAACCCTAAACTCTTTTTATTAATTTATTTTGTAAGAAAAACAATATCATCAATATACTAGGATGTTTTTATGAGAAGGATTCTAACTAAACTTACACACACCAATATATAATGGATGAACAACATAATGTTTCTGTGGATGGCAAACTAAACCCTCACGAAACGATGATTGTTCGATTATCTTCTACCACCTATAATGGTGGCCATTATGATGGAACTATATTTATATATGGTATATATTATTTTTATTATTTCTTTATTTTTATTTAATTTCCATTTATAGCATTCCTTTACAGTTTCCATTATGGGTAAACACGATAATCTCATTAGAGGAAGTGCGGACTACCGCCCCCTCAAATCGATATGACTCGTTCATACCATATGTGTTACATATAAAGGATATATTTAATGATATTATATATGATAATATACTTGAATTATAATACTAATCTGTATCATTATGTTTTAATTCCATTAAATATGACATATAAATGGAAGTAGCCTTCATGCGTACGTACGGCTTGCCGTCTCCATGAACGGTACATTTCATTTCTTACCACTAAATGTTATGTACTATTATAAATACATGTAAATGAGGGATATATATTATATATATGATATCCAAATATTGAATATAATTCTGTATATAATTAACCATTGACCACATGAACAACATGTAATTATAAGAAGTCCATTTTTGACTCAAGTACCAAATATCGACAAAATGAACATTATTAAATTAAATGATTACATAATGTTTATAAAAGCGTTATAAGTGATATAAAAAGGAATAATAAACATGAAAAAGGTTCTTAAGCAAGTAGAAATTATCTTTAGTTTATTATTCAGGAAATTAATGAACGATCGAGTCAAGTCGGACATGAGGTAAAGTATTTTCTTATCTCACTTTTAATTCTGTGAGATTCCCATTGTTTGCCACTTTTTCATTGCATGTGGTGTATTTTGAACTACCATTTGATATATATTATCATGATTCTCATTATATTCAAGGTATTCTGAGATTTATTTGGTGTTATTAACTTTGTTCCATACGACTCGATTGATTACAACGAAGTAAGGGTTTTCATCTGACTTCCTATTTTTGTGAGATTCATGCCATATTGCCACTATTTCCTTTTATGTGGTGTATTTACTGCCCATGATTTTACTATTTATGTAATATAATTTCATATATTAGTATTTAAATCTCCATTGTATGATCCTTCTTTCATGTGGCATATGTTTTGTTAGTTACTAAATCGATAAGGGAACCCTTCACCCTCCTCTTTTTAAAAGACTTCATTTTGTTATGTCTTTTAATTTACATCTTATTATGTTGGGATATATTATTATATATCCTTATTGATGTAAAATTTATTTACAAGGGATGATATACCCTTTTTATCTCATCAACTCATTTCTTGAATTTTAAAGTGACGATGTTAGGCTATCGAATTTTTACAGGGGAACTTCTTAACCCAATTTCAATTTCATTGGGTTCAACTTGTAGTTATTGAATTTGTCATCCTATGAATATGTGTGAATGGACTATGATTGTTTTGCACTTAATTTCCACTTATATTGGGTGTATTTATATTTTTCACACATAATTATGAGATTGATTTATCCTTAATTTAAGGACACTGTCTTTATAATGGATTTCATCTCAATTTACATTTCCATTAAGACTTCATTGTTGTTATGCACCAATTCACTCTTATATAGTGTATATATAGTCCTTTGACATATTATATAATGAATCCATTTATTCTCATGATATTAAAACGTTTTTATTAAATGATATTGCACAATTATTTTTATTCAAGAGTCTCTTATTTTGTTAAAAAATATTTAAAAAAATATCATTTTTAAATGTTTAAAGATTTATTATTCTAAATATTTATCATTAAATTCCTTGTTTTAAAAATGGTTTGGAGTATTTATTTATATGTAGATTAATGTTTTAAAATTATAATTCCATTAAAAGATTCAAAGTGGTATGGGACACTTCGATTCAAAAATCATTTTTTTAAATGGTTTTTGAAAATGGACTGATTATTTAAATATATTGAAATTATTTCTTGTGATTGAAAATGAAATGTTATTAGTGAAATGTTTATATTTTCAATATTTTAGGTGTTATTATGGTACTTGGACTTTTTAAAGGAGGTTACGTGATAAACCATATGACAGGTGGTGCCGTGAATACAAGGATGGGTGGTTACGTTATAACCTCCAATGCATTGGGTATGGAAGTCAGTCGTATGGCTATTACATTTAGTGATATGTGTGGAAGTCGATCATATGGTTATTCCATTTAAGTATGTTTATGTCCCATGATACCTTTTTTATGTTATGTGTTCATTATATTCTTCTTTTTTTTCTTCTTTTTTTCTTTTTTCATTTTTTTCAGAAGGCAAAACGATGTACATATGTCGTAATCAGGCATGGGCGTACAACGTACTCAAATCATTTGTGTTCATTATAAGGGATTTTTGAATTATTATGGTTGAAAAAGGGTAATAAATGATATTTTATTCATTGAAGAGTATTTACTACTTCATTAAGGTGAAAAGTGTTACTTATGTTAATGTATTCATGGTTTACTTGTTGTTTTGAAAAACTAACAGTTTTCCTTCTTTGTGTATCCCTTACTGAGCTCTTTAATCTCACCACATGTTTTTGAAATGTTTTTCACAGGAGATAATGTTGAATAGGGTCAAGGATGGGATCAATGAAAAGTCATGTTGTCTTAAATATGGAACTAGACATGACTCTTTTTTTCAAGAGTTCATGTTTTAAAAAAAATCGATACTGGGTAGAAGTGTCTACTTTGTAATTTTTTGAGATATAATAGTTATGTACAAACTCTCTAAAACTATAAACCTGAAAATATACTAAATTTTAATTACTCATTTAATTCATGATTATGTAAAGGTTGTATGGTCGGGTCCTTATACCCTCAATGTCCATTCACTATATGGTCTACTAAAGTAGGTTCTCACGGCTCTGTGTAAGTCAATCCAGCTCAAAAATGCATATTGGCCAAGGTAAAACTCATGAACTACTTGGATAAATAGTTTATAGCATAACAACATGTTAGAATACAATTAGTTCATCCTACAATACTAGACATGGAAAGCAAAGAAATAGCCTAACAAGAAACTCTAGACCAAACAATAATAACAGGTACAAACACGGGAAAACTCATCCATAATATGTTAAACAACCATATTCACAACAATTAACCTCTATTCAATAATTCTAAGCATAACAGGCATTAACGGGGTCAAAACACTAAAAATGCAACACCCCGATCAAGGGTATTGGGAACTTTTCACATATAACTCAAAGACTATCAACAAAAAGGCACAAATTACACACCTCGGTGTAGTAGGATCATTAGAAGTGAACCTCAAGACTTGAACTACCCTAGAACACTATATATCAACAAAAAAGCTAAAAATGACCAACTGAGGATAATTCTTGAAGGAAGTGGAATCAGGAAACGAATCTCTAGAAGAAGGAAGGGCATATTATGGTGATCCACATGCAATCAAAGATGGTCGAGTTGGATAACTGATGCTCGGTCGAGGGATTGTGGAAAGATCTACGTTGTATGGAAGCTCTCGGTTGAAGAGGGTGAAGAAGTAGACGCTTTTACCAATTAGACATGACCCCTGTCCATTTAATGAAAAAAAATAAAGTACACAACATGTACTTTAAAAGTACACAGTGTGTACATACCCTTACCTACCCCTGCATTAGATGGTCTCCATGTCACCACACACTACCATGTGCATGGCCGATTCACAGCAAGAACATGGCTATGTGAGGGAAAAGAGTACAAGGCGTGTACTCCAAAACTCCCCTATTTCTCAAAAACACCATAAAAGATAAAATAATTCATGATAATAAGATCCAAGTCCTTACAAACTCCCCCCCCCCTAAATAAATTGTCCCCTAATTTTCCAAGAAAGGTGTAATTGAAGAAGAATCCTCGAAAAGCTCCGGCCACTATGATCATACATCAGCCTCCCTCTCACAGGTCTCATCCTATACTCACCCGTGCTTCCATAGAACTCATTCCTGAGGAACAGATTGACCATGCATAACTTTCATACATCGATCAATAATCTGGATAGGATGCTCCACAAACAAGGCATCCACCTCTAACTCAACCTCCTAAGGTTCAAAAACATGAGACAGTTCTGAGAAGTAACGTTGAAGCTATGAAAAATGGAAGGCTTCATACATATCCTGGTACCTCTGAGGTAACTGCAACCAATAAGAAACTCACCCGACACTCTCCAACACCCCAAATGGCCCGATGTACCATGGTGATTGATTACCCTGCCTTCTAATCCTCCTGTGTCCCTACCTCAGTGTGACACAATGGAAAACCTGATCTATAACATTTAACTTCATAGGTCATCTATGTCGATCAACATATGACTTCAATCAAGACTGTGTAGTATACATCCTCTTCCGAATAAACTCTAACTGCTATATGGTCCGCTGGACAGGTCAAGGTCCCAGCATAGCTGCCTCTCCTATCTCTAGCCAGCGTAAGGGAGATCTGCATGGCCTACCAAAAAGCATCATAAGGTGGCATATGAATAGTTTCTTGAAAACTATTACTGTAGGAAAACTCTAAAAGAGGTATGTGCTTCTCTCAAAAACATCAATAATCTAGGATGCATGCACGAAGCTTGTCCTCAAGCACCTGAATTGTACGCTCAGATTGGCCATCTGTCTGAGGATAGTAAGCTATACTCAAAATTACCTATGTACCCAAATCCTTATGAAGCCCTACTAGACCTGAGAAGTAAAATGGTCTTCCCTGTGTGAAATAATGGAGTGCATAACTACATGTAAACACACAATATCTTGGATGTACAACTGTCCCATCTCATTAGCATTGATTGTCTCCTTGGTAGGAAAGAAGTGAGAAACCTTTTGGGAGTCTATCAATAACAACCGAAACTGCATCATTACCTCGAGGCAACCTCGACAATCTTGTCAATAAATCTATCACGACATCGTTCCATTTCCACTCAGGAAAGGGTAATTACTGTAAAATCCCTACTTGTCCCTGATTCTCCTCTTTCACCTACATACAGGTAGAACATCTCATGATGAAACCAGCAACATCTCTCTTCATACATGACCACCAAAACTATTGGTGTAGATCACGATACATCTCTATGACACTTAGATGAACTGCCCAAACTAAGGAAAGAAATTCCAACATCATCTCCTTGCGTATGTCTACTGAAACCCATACGTGCCCTAGAAAACGCATGATCTCATCCTCACCTACCATTCATCCATTAATAGCATCTAATCGTGACACGCTTTCTCATAGGGCTAGGCCTTCAGAATCTGATAGCTACTTCATTTTCACTCAATCAAGAAGAGTATAGGTAATAACTACGTAATATAGAAACGTCCGCCCCTGTCTATCGTGCACCTCTAAATGCATCTCACAGAATAGAGCCATAAGCTACCACTCACTTCTGGCATCCTGAACTACTTGTATCAGTGTCCTCATACTCAATGAATCAGCCACTGCATTGACCTTCCCAAGCATGTAGGAAATATCAAATGAAAATGACTGAAGGTAATCATCCCACCTTCGTTTTCCCAAATTCAGGTCACATTGAGTGAAGATATACTTGAGACTTTTATGGTCAGTGAAAACCCACAAAATTCTCACCCAATAGGTTGTGTCTTCAACAGCTTAAAGAAAGATCAATTGTAGGTAGATCAAGATTGGGTGTCAGGTATTTCTTATCTTGTGTCCACAACTGCTGAGACCCGTATGCAACAACCCCTTCTCCCCGCATAATCACTACTCCAAGACCAATACTAATTCATCATAGTATATAGTATAGATCTTGCACGACTATGGAAATACTAGAATCGGTGTTGAAGTAAACCTCCCTATTAGTTCCTAAAAGACTAAATCACAAGATTCTAACCAGAAGTACTTTGTACCCTTCTTAGTCAGGCACTTTAGTGGTGCAGCTAAGCATGAAAAGTCTTGTATGATACATATGTAGTAACCAACCATCCTTAGAAAACCTCGTACCTCAAAGAAATTATTCAGATGATACCAAGAAACTACTGATCTCACATTCTCTTGGACTATAGACACTTATTCCTCTGAGATAACATGACCCACGAAGTGAATTTGGTCTATCCAAAAGTGGCATTTTGAGATCATATCATATAACTGATTCTCTCTTATTGTTCTCAAAATGACCTCAAGATGCGTGGCATGGTCATGTCAAGTGTGAGAGTACCCCATGACATTATCCACGAAGAATACCATGAAAGAATCCATATATGTATGGAACACTCGGTTCATTAGTACCATGAAAACTATAGGTGTGTTCGTGAGACCGAACCACATAATATCAAACTTGTATAGACCATACCTACTTTGAAAGGCAGTAATTGGTACATCTGATGGTCTAACGTGCAATACATGATAATGAGATCTCATATCAGTCTTCAAGAACACATGGGCTCCTCGATGTTGATCAAAGATATCATCAATCCTTGAAAAGGGATATTGGTTCTCGACTGTCAACTAGTTCAACTTCTGATAATCCACACAATGTCTGAGGGAACCATCTTCCTTCTTCGCAAACATGATAGGTGAACCCTAGGGAGAAGTACTAGATCAAATGAAACCCTTTTCCTGAAACTCCCCCAACTACTTATTGATCTCCTATAACTCTCGTGTAGCCATCTTATAAGGAGGTATAGACACCAGTGTTACTCTTGGAAAAAGCTCAGTAAAAAATTGCACCTCTCGCTCTAAAGTAAAACCTGAAAAGTCCTTTGGAAAGACATCGCTGGAATGATCCACCACTAGAGGAGAGTACATTTGTGAAGTCCCCTAGTCATCCAGATATACACTAGCAATCTGGGTTGTAACTCCTCCCAACCCATGAAGATTGGGTCCTTCTCTGCTCACCTGGACATCCCATTCACCCTTACGAAGAAACGATTTTCCCTCTAGTGATGTGAAACTCAACCTAAGAAAATCACAGTCAACAACAACCTGGAAGGTAATTAACCAGTCCATTTTGTGTATGGAAACATATCCTGTCATATCTAGGACATAAAGGTCCCATAAGAAGTGACACCCACCAACCTCTAGAGGGAACTCGTTTCACTGTCATACACTATCCGTTCTTGTCCCCAATGGTGTGTCTAGAATCAAGACATTTATAGAAGAAAAGATATAGATCCCACGACACTCCATAACACTAAAGGATATAAAGATATGGGAATCACAAGTTTCAAAAAGAGAAGAATCTAAAACTAAGGAAACTAGGATCGTACCTTGACTATAGAGGGTCCAAGATCCTACTTCTGCTGGGTCTGTTCCACTACAAAAGACTGACCTGCACTGCAGCCCTGTGACCCTACCTAACAACTCTGACCAGATCCACCCTGTTGTCACTAAAATATTTGAGAATTGCTACCATGAACACGGCCTCCACCTCGGCCTGAACAGCCAGAAAGAACTCTAGTTCCCCGTCTGGTGAGAAACTGGGGGTGCTGCTCTTGAACAAGGAGTCATAGAAGAACCCCTGTCACTAGATTCCAGTGTAAAAAACTAACAAAAACGCTAATGATGGCCCATCTTTCTGCATTATCGGAACTCCACTGGGTCTCTCGGAAAATGTGGCCTCGTATGCTCGCTCTTTCCACACTGGTAGCACACCACATGGATTCCAGAAGAAGTGTCCTGCCTCCTCAGACATCCACAAGTAGACTCCATACGATGCTTCCTCATATCAGTAGGAGGGATACCAACTCCGGATGATGAGCCACACTAACTCACAACTCCAGAATCCCTCATATTGCACTCTATGATCAGAGCCTGGTTGATTATAGAAGTGATGGAAGTAAACTTGAATATGTTCACCTATGATTGGATGTCATTCCAAAGACCATCCTCAATCTTCCTTTCCAAGAATAAATCATCACCTCATGGAATAGGTGGGAAGAACTTCATCTCCATGAAGTGATAAGAATACTCCATAACAGAAAGAGTACCCTACTCCAGACTCATGAACTCTTAGGCTTCATCGTCCCTCATAGTCTCTGGGTAGAATTAGTCATAGAAGGCATGCTGGAACTCATCCCATGCCATAACCTGCTAGTGTATCACCTATGAGAATCCATCCCACTATCTCTTGGAGGAGTCCCAAAGAATATACGTAGCAAGTTTCACCGTCCTCTTTTGAGGTGGATCTAGATGCTCGATGATAAAAAGAAATGATTCTAACCATGACTCTACAGCCTGAGGACCTACTTCCCCCATTAAGGTGAGAAGATGCTATTGTAGGATAATGGGCGTCAACTCTGCCATAGAAGGGGCAGGATGCGGTATTCCGCGGAAGGTTTGCATGAACCTCATAATCCCCTCTCAGAACTGTGCATCAGCACCTGTGTCTGGAATGATTGTCGGTGCCAAGACTAGCATTATTGGAGGATCTTCTGGTAGTCCCTGATTATCCATATCTAGTTTATGATCACTGCCCTATAACTGGCGGACAACTGGAGGATGTCTCACTGGAATGACTCTGCAAGGTCAATCCCAAAACTTAGATCATGATTAAAAATGGCTGAAAACTAAACGTGTAAGAAGGGAACAATAGAAAATGATAAGCCATGTTCTTAAAAACATGGATACATAGCGTGTGTAATCCCTACACGGCATGTTCCCATAATCCTTCACAAGGGTGTGTACTTCTGCCAACCTAGGTTGTGTAACACATCATACACATGGCATGTTGTCCTAACACATGGAAAATACTTAAATCCTCTTGCCCTGCTTGAGTTATTCTACACAACTAACCCAAAAAAGTTTCCAAAAAAATACTATATGACCTTATCTTTCCAGAAACGACATGTACTAGAAGAGCTTCACTGACCCGTGTTGTTAGTGACACAGTCGGTTACACAGATGACTCTACACAGCGTGTTTGTTCTGGACACGGCGTGTACTAAGTGATTTCACCATCCCATAATGTTCGTGACACGGCCTAATACATGGTTTACACTACACGACGTGTTTGAGATGGACATGCCATGTATTAGAAAAGAGTCAACCGACCCGTGTTGTTTGTCACACGACCATTTATACTGCTCTACAACATTGCCTGTACATCCAGTACATGAAATTCCCTACCAAATATTTCCCAACCCCATGTCTCTACCCACACATTTTGTGACACAGTTAAAGACTACATGACATATACATACAGTACACATTGTTTACTTAAGAAAAAAATTTCTTCCCAAACAGAGGAACACGTGGAATGTATTCATCATTACAAGCCTTGTATTCTGGGTTTTTCCAGACAGTAAGCCTCAAACACTACTCCAAAATCCCCAAAAACACTAAAACGAACATTAATGTGCCAAATTCCAATCCATGAGGGCCCATACTCCCCGTGAATCAAGCCTTGGCATTTATATATGTCATATACAAGGAAAACAAGGCAATGATCCACCAAATTCCGATCCATGAGGGACCATAACACCTAAAGAACCAAATATTGGCTTTCATTCAAACAAGAATTTTCACAATTTAATACCCCATCAAATGTCAGGTATTCTTATCAAATCATCCATCACAACAACATGCATATCTAGCACAACACCTATCACAACAACATGAAATAACTAATGAACCCTAAATGGAATGGCAAGAATGAATGACACGTGATATCTAAAAAGTTCCTATATGATGCATGAGAAGGAATACCCTCATATCATCGGGTTGAAACAGAAATAGAACCTCAGTAACATAAAAAATAAAATCAAAAAACATGTGAACCACCCAATGGTGAAATCAAATTAACAATAAAATTTCAAAACAAGAAAAATTGCAATAACTTGGTAGATTTTATTTTCCTTGTACACAGGTTAGCTACTCTCGAGAACACCTTATTTCCAATTACCTATTCCTTCTTATCACAAGATATTGGATCCAAATAGTAATTCAAGAAGAAAATATTTCTTTTGATACCACTTGGTAATGTCCATGTTCTAGAAGCCACCCAGAGGTGCCCCATACCCGGTTGGTCACATGGCCTCAAGCGCATTTCCCTGAATGCCAAAGGGTGCTGACTAGAAGTGAGGACCTTGGGTCTAATAGTGGTGAAACTATGCCCTCATTGGTTGATTAACACAATATAAGTAAAACAGATACCAATATTGGAAGCAGTAAAACATGAAATAGGAAAACAGTGGAAGTAATAAACAATTGGTGCATGCACACACACACACACACACACATATATATATATATATATATATATATCTGATGCATGATACATATGTTTAGGAAAGCAACAAAACAAGTCACAATGTTGTTATATAATAATAAACCAAAGTACAATAGAAAATAGATAAAATTCTCCATAGAATCACAAGCCTCATCTTGGTCCCATGCTCCACAACTCCACAACAATCAAGTAAGTGATGTATAAGGGTACTTGCATTTTTCTATACCTGCAGCAATATAATCTGTTTTGGACCCAAATCATGTCCCAAATAGGGTGTGAGACTAAATAATAGTAGAAAACCACCCAATGATCAGTTCTTAACAGTCAGTGAATATATATGTCAGGCTATAATCAAAATGAAGCAGTAAACAACGAATTACTCAAAAGTAAACAATCCTACAATTTCAAATGCAGTCAATTGTCAGATATCAATTAAGCATCTAATCATGAGAAGGTAACCCTCTGGAAGTACTCACAGCCTAACCCCTCTAGTTCAATCAAACAAGAACAAGAAACCCTAGGGGAAGTACACACTGTCTAACCCCTCTGGTTCTGCTTAAGAATATACTCTCTGAGGAAGCACGCACCTTCAATTCCCCCTATAGTTTCATATTGGTAACTAAAATGAACTATGTGGAAAAACTCATTGACTCATTCCCCCTATTGCCCACATTGAGGAAATAGAGTCACCTTGAGGAAGCGCTTACGTCAATTCCCCAAATGGTCTTGCATTGTAACAGTAAACAGACACTCCGGAGAAGCCCTCAACGTCCATTCACCCCCTGGTCTACTACACCAGGTTCTCATGTACCTATGTAAGTCAATTAAGTATAACAATGCATATAGTCCAATGTAAACATCATGAACTACTTGGCTAAATAGTCTATAACATAACAACATGTCAGAATACAATCACATCATCCTATAGTACTAGGCATGGGATGAAATGAAATAGCCTAGCAGGAAAAGCTATACGAAATGGTCATAAATGGTAAAAGCTTGGACAAACACATCCTTAACATGGTAAACAACCATATTCATTACAATTAACCTCTACTCAATAATTCTTTTCATATCAGGCATTAACTAGGTCAAAACCATAATCACACAATACCTCGATCATGGATATTGGAAAATTTTGCCTATATAACACAAATAGTATATACAGAAACACACAAAACACCAACCTCGGTGTTGTAGGATTGCAATACATGAACCTAAAGCCTTGAATTACAAAGAACACCATATATATACAAAAATTATAAAAACACTCAAATGATGATTACTCTTGAAAGAAGAGGAATCATGAAACAAGGATCAAGATGAAGGAAGATCATACAATTTAAATCCCAACGCAATCAATGACGGTCGAATTGGAGAACAGATGCTCGATCAGGGGCTGGGGGAAAGATCACCGTCGTACAGACTCTCTCAGTTTAAGAAGGTGAAAAAGAAAATGATTCTACCAATTAGAAATGACACTGGTCTGTTTAATGAAAAAAAATACATGGGGTGTACTTTAGAAGTACACAGTGTGTACTTTCCATTAATGGCCCCCACATTAGGTGATCTCTAGGTGACCCCACACGGTCGTGTGCATGACCATTACATGTCTAGAACATGGATACGTGCAGAAAAATAGTACAAAACGTGTACATATAAGTACATGGTGTGTAATTCAAAAATTTCAGGAAACTCGTCTTTTTCTAAAAAATAACAGAAAGGAGAAAATCATACCTGAGAAGAAGATCTGGGTTCTTACACCTCCTTTCTATTCTCTGAAAAATGATCTTTGTGTTTCCCAAGTCTAATAGATAAGGCCATCCACTTCTTTATATATTTTGAAAGGATTTTTTTAAACCTTATACTTATATCTTCTGTGTGATCACAATTTAATGGCCTTATTACCAATTGTAATGATACATAACGGTAATATATGACCAAAAAATTAAAAAAATATTGCATGTTTTTTCTATATCCATAAGACATCAATTGAATGGTAATTTTATTCTGGAATTACTATTTTGTTACAGTGTTGGTCCACTCTTGATGTCTTTCAATGGATCTGAGAATGTTAGTGAAGTAGTGGGAGACTAAAAACACTTCAATAAATATATTGGCATGTATATGTTACATTACATTCCCCCCATTTTTGATCAACTATGGTACATGGGTTGACAAGAATCCCCCCAACATAGGTCTCATGTTCAATGTGGATAGATATTATATTCTCGACCATATGGAAGGAGGAGGTGGGGTGTGTGCCCTTAATGGGTTATTACGGGTTGATTTCAGCAGATTCTACAGTAATGGAGAATCGATCATGTCCAAAGCATATAAAATACTAAATGGTTTGAAGGTTTTCGATACTCATAATATTAACCAACCATCCCTTGAAATATACTATGCAATGATTTATAATTCCATACAAGGCAATTTTTCCACCACCCAGTCCACTGCCTACCTCACCTGAAGATCAAAAAACAAATTTTCAAATTGCATGATAATTCTTTGGACTAAGAAGAAGGTGTAAGAACCAGGATCTTCTTTTCATGTATAATTTTCCTTTTCTAGTATATTTTGAGAAATGTAGGAAAATATAGAAATTTTCAAAGTACACATCGTGTACTTTATATATACAGGCCATGTACTTCGATACCGCTGGAGCCTGGGTGATGGTCATGTCATGACCACACACACGACCATGTATGGGTGACATGGGGGCCACCTAATGCGAATTACGGAAACATCAAGAACATATCATGGACTTTTTTTCATTAAACTCACTGGTGTCACGTCTAACCCCCAGAACTGTCTTCTTCTAGATTCCGTTCGGCCATGAGAAACTATACGACGCTGAAACTTCTCTAATCCCCCAATCCTCTGTCTGTTCTCCGAATCGACCACTGTCAATTGCGTTAGAACTGTAACGGTAAGCTCTTCCTTCTTCTTGTGTTTCATTCAATGATTTCCCCTCTTTATCATGTTATCAGGATCTGAACATTTTATTTATTTTCATAGATCTACAATGTTCTAAGGTGATTCATGCCTCATGGTTCAATTATACCGATCTCTTAATGTCAAGGTAGATGTTTTGTGCCTTTCCATTAAATTTCATTGAATACTGTGTGCAAATTCCACCAATACCCTTGAATGGGGTATTGTGTGTTTACCGTTTTACCCCTGTTGTATGACTATCATGATAGTATTCATGTGTAGAGGATGTTTGAATATGAATATGGTTGAACTGCTATGCTTTGGAGCTTCTTCCCACACACGTTCTGTTTATGACCGTTTGGTCATGTTTTTCCTTGGCTGCTTTGTATGTTTCCATGCCTGTTGTAGTTGGATGTATAAATGTTTTTTGACATACTTGATATGTTTTAGAAATGTTTAGCCATGATGTTCTGTAAGTCTACTTTGGCCATATTTTATTGCTATGCCGTTATCCTACACAGGACCGGGAGAATAGGGTGTAGAAGGCTATAAGTGTATATGCCGAGTGAGATTCCTCAGAGAGTCTTTGAGCTTTAGGATATATGGGGGTTTATCATGTGAGTATCCTCAGATAGCATAGGATTACTTGGGGCTATAATTGGATACACTGTGAGAGCATCCTCATAGATTCCTTGACTACTTTAGACTATACTAGGATAGACCGTGTGAGCTTCCTCAGATATTCACTATTTTGTTTGCTTGAATGACCTGATTACCATAGGCTATAGGAGGGATTGACTGGGTGAGCTTCCTTAGAGAGTCTATGAACGACCTGGGCTATAAGGGGAATTGACCCAGTGTTCTTCCTCAGATATTTCTTGACATTGGGACTGTAAGGGGAATTGACTATGTGAGCTTCCTCAGAGAGTTCATGACTACCCTAGATTATAAGGGGAGTTGACTATGTGTGCTTCCTTAAAGAGTCTTTATAATTCCATTTGACCAAACCAGAGGGGTTAGGCTGAGTGCACTACCCAGAGGGTTGTTGGTACTTGTAGGTAAGACCAGAGGGGATGGCTATGAGTACTTCCCATAGGGTTACCTTTTGTGAATTGCTTCTTGTTATCTATTTCTTGACTTTGGAACTGTGGATTATTTATTATTCAGCATGTTCATGATTACTATTTTCTATATTTTTACCTGCCATATATTCACTGACTGTTAGGCACAGATCTTTGGGTGGTTTCCTACAAAGATTTAGTTTCACACCCTATTTGGGTCATGCTATTGGGCGCAAGAATACTATGTAATTGCAGGTATAGACATGGGAAAGTGCCCAACGACTTCAGGTACTTGATTTGTAGTGGAGCTGGAGAGCATGGGACCAAGCTTAAGCTTGTGATTGTAGGGATCTGTTTGTCTTTCCTTTGTACTTGTTTTTAGTAATGTTTGTATTTCCATCATTTTGACTTGTTTGGATATTTTCCTAATATACGTATAATGCATTATATATATATATATATATATATATGTTCTCCCACTGTTTATCATATTTAGTCTTTCATTGTTCACTTCTGTATGAATTATTTACTGCTTTTGCTATTGTTTATTGTTTTTCTCTTCCTCTATGTACTCTACCAATGAGGCCATAGTTTCCCCACTATCACATCAAAGGCCCTCGCTTCTAGTCGGCATCCTCTGGTGTTTGTGAAAATGTGCTTGAGGCCATGTGACCAACCAGGTATGGGGCTCCTCTAGGTGGCTTCCGGAACAGGGACATCACAATGTGGTATCAGAGGAATTATTTTCTCTTCACTTACTGTTTGGGGCCAATAGCCAGGGATAAGATGGAATAGGTACTTTGTAATAAGTTGTTCCTAGGAGTATCTAACCCGTGTATAGGAAAAAGCCATACTACCTCGTTTATTTCAAATTTACTAGTTTTCAATTTTACAGTTGATTTGATTTGACCTTTGGGTGATTCAAATGCTTTTTTCTATTACCATTGTTGTTATTGAGGTTTTATTTCTATTTCAACCTGATGAGATGAGGGTATGCCATCTCATTCATCATATATACACTTGTTAAAAATCACATGCCTTGAATTCATGACATTCCATCTAGGATGCATTATTAATTGCATGTTGTTGTGATAGATGTTGTGTAGATTATGCATGCTGATGTGATAGATGCTTTGATAGAATCCATGTTGTTTGATAGGGAATTTTTTGTAAAGTGATTTTCATATATGGATACCAAACCTTCGATATTATGGTGTTATGGGCCCTCATGGACCGGAATTTGGTGGATCATTTCTTGTTTTCCTTGTTATAACTTGTATAAGATGCCAAACTTTGATTCGCATGGCGTATGGTCCCTCACATATTAGAATTTGGAACCTTCTGGGTTTGTTTCAGTGTTTATATAGACTCTGGAGTAGTTTCTGAGGAATACTGTCTAGAAAATCCCAGAATACATGCCTGTAGCTTTGACAACATGCCATGTGTTCTTCTGTTTAGGAAGAAACAATTTTTCAAAAGTATATGTTGTGTACTTATGTACATGCCGTGTAGTCTCTAAACCATGTCATAGACCATGTAGGAAGAGGCACGGGATGGGGAAATTCTTGTAGGAACACGCCGTGTACTAGTTTATCATGCCGTGTAGTCTGAAATAGGTACCTCGGCCATGTCACGGATAACACGGGTCATGTTTTCTTTTCACATACACGTCATGTATGAATTTTACACGTTGTGTAGTAGGACCTGGGTACCCGACCGTGTCATGAATAAAACGTTTTGGTGTTACCTCTTCTCATACATGTCGTTTCCTCATGGAACACATCGTGTAGTGTCAGCCGTGTAGCTAACAACATGGGCCGATGAACCTTGTCGAAGTACACAACATGTCCACCTGGAACACGCCGTGTAGTTTTTCCTTAAGGGAGTGGTGTGGTTAGACCGTGTAGAAGGACTCGTGTAGGAAAGAGGATTCAAGTACAATCCATGTGTTTGGACAACACATCATGTATTTGGGGCGTTACATGACTAGTTTAGGCAGGAGTACACGCCCATATAAATGACTTAAGGGAACACGCCGCGTAGGAAAAGTACATGTCGTGTAGTCATCTTTTTCAAAACATGAATGATTTATTTCTCCTGTTCCATTCTTGTCCTTCCAGTTTCAATTTTTGAAAATCTTGAATCTAAGGTGTGCCTTTTCCCTTGTTGATTCATGCCACCGAGACGTCCTTCGGATGACCGCAAGTTGCAGGGCAGTGATCAGACACCCGCAATGGCTGATCAGGGTCTTCCTATGGATCCTCCTGTTGTGCCAGCCTTGGAACCAGTGGTTATACCTATTTCAGGTGCCAATGCACGATTTAGGGAGTGTTTTCTTGAGGATGATGTAGACCTTCCAGGGAGCATAACCTTCTTCCCCGTTGAGGGCTAATTTGACGTGGGTTTTCCAGTAGCAACATCCTCCCTCCTTCTCAGGGGAAGGAGGACCTTAGGCTATAGAGATATGGATCGAAGCCACACTGATGATCTTCAAGCATCTTGAGGTACCAATAGAGAGGAGGGTGAAGCACACGACATGCATGCTCCGAGAGTCCGCCAAGAGGTGGTGGGATGTCATCTCTTAGGCGGGACGCCACCAGAATATGGGTATGGGAGATGTTTCAATGTATCTTCTACGATTAATTCTACTCGGAGACCTTGAGGGCCAATCGTTCCTGGGAGTTTATGTGATTAGATCAGGGTACTCTTTATGTGATAGAGTATTCCTCTCATTTCATGGAGCTGTAGTGTTTCACACCTATCCCAGTAGGTGATGATTTGTTCTTAGCTAGGATGTTTGAAGAAGGTATTAGGAAAGAGATCTGTTCCTTGGTGAACATCTTTAGGTTGACTTTGATATCCTCTACCATCAACTAGGCACTGATCACAAAGAGAAATATAAGGGATTCTGGAGCAGTTCTCCTGGGCGGTTCAACATCCAGAGTTAGTATTCCTCTTACTTATAGTAGGAAGCACCACAGAGATCTTTCTCAGGGAGATTTGGGTAGGTGGGGTGCACCTTTTGGTAGCCACGTGGGGTGCTACCAGTGTGGGAGGAGTGGGAATACAAGTCCATGTTTCCCAAGAGACCCCATGGAGTGCCGATCTTGGGGTAGGATGAGCCATCTCAAGCATTTATGTCATTTGTTTCCTCCATCAGCCAGAGGTACGGGTTTGTCTATGACTCTGCATTCGAGAAAATCACCACTAGTTTCTCACCAGTCAGGGAACTGGAGTTCTTTCGGTCGTTCAGGCCAAGGTGGAGGTATTGGCTGGGGTGGTCATCCGCTGGTCTATCAGCAACAGTAGGGCAGATTGGCTCAGAGTGGTTAGGCAGGGACACATGGCCGTGGAGCAGGAAAACCCTTTCCGATGGAGCAGACTTAGCAGGAGCAGGATCCCAAACCTTCCACCATTCGAGGTACAATTTTAGTACCCTCAGTTTTATCTTCTGCTCTTTTTGACACAAGGGCTTCCCATATCTTTATCTCTATTTCTGTTTTCTAAATCCTTGGTCTTTACATTTTTTCTTCTGTTGATATATTCACACTAGACACACCGTTGGGGACTAGAACAGTTAGTGTATGTCAGTGCAGAGAGTTCCCTCATGAGGTTGTAGAGTGTCACTTCTTATGGGACCTCTATGTCCTAGAGATGACGAGTTATGATGTTATTCTTGTAATGGACTAGTTAGTTCCCTTCCAGATAGTTGTTGATTGTGATAACGGTAGGGTGAGTTTCATGTAACCAGAGCATGGATCATTCCTTAATCGGGGTGAGTGGGATGTACAGGCAAGTCGAGAAGGACCCGAGCATCATGGGCTAGGAGGAGTTATAGCCCAGATTTCCTGCCTATATCTAGATGACCATGGGACTTCAAAGTTAGACTTTCCTCTAGTGGTGGATCATTTCTAGGACATCTTTCTAGAGGACTTTTTAGGTTTGCCTATGAAGCATGAGGTAGAAATTTCAACTGAGATTGTACCAGGAGTGGCACCGGTGTCCATTAATCCTTATACGATGGATACACCTGAGTTGCAAGAACTCAAGAAGTAGTTGGAGGAGTTTCAGGCCAAGGGTTTCATCCAACCCAGTACTTCTCCTTGGCGTTCTCCTGTCCTATTTTCGAAGAAGGCAGATGACACCCTCAGGCTTTGTGTTGATTATCGGAAGCTTAACTAGTTGATGGTCAAGAACAGATATCCCTTACCGAGGATTGATGATCTCTTTGATCATCTACAAGAATCCCAGGTGTTCTCAAAGATCGACTTGAGGTTCAGTTACAATTAGTTGCAAGCTAGACCATATGATATACCTCTTAAAGCTTTTATGAGTAGGCATGATCTATATGAGTATATGGTTATGTCGTTCGATCTCATGAATACAACTGCAGTTTTCATGGCATTGATGAACTAGGTGTTCCAACCATACTTGGATTCCATCGTGGTGGTCTTCGTGGATGACATCTTGGTGTACTCTCACACTCAACACGACCATGATAACCATCTTGAGATCATCTTGAGTACACTGAGAGAGAGCATCATTTATATGCTAAGATCATGAAATGCCTCTTTTGGATGGATCAGATTCACTTCTTCGGTCATGTTATCTCAGAGACAAGAGTATCATTTGTCCCAGAAAAAGTGAGGTTAGTTGTTTCTTGGGAGAAGTAGAAGAACTTCTTTGATGTACGATGTTTCCTAGGGTTGGCTAGATACTACTGACACTTCATACATGAATTTTAATGCTTAGAAACACCGCTGGAAGGTCTGACTAAGAAGGGTGAGAAGTTCTTCTGGTCAGATTCTTGTGAGTCATCCTTTCAAGAGATGATGAGGAGGTTGACGTCAGCACCGATACTAGTCTTTCCAGATCCAGGATAGAGTTATACTGTTTACTGCGATGCTTCAGGTATCGGGTTGGGGGCTATGCTGATGTAGGGAGAGGGAGTCGTCACGTACAAGTCTCAGTAGTTGAGGCCACATGAGAGGAATTAATTGACGCATGATCTGGATTTGGAAGCTGTTGTTCATGCCTTACGTTGTTTGGGACATTATCTTTAGGGAGAGAATTTTGTGATTTTCACTGACCAGAAATATCTCAAGTACATCTTTACTCAACACGACCTGAATCTGAGACAACGCAGGTGGGTCGAGCATCTTTAATCCATTGACTTTGATCTTGCCTATACACCTAGGAAAGGCAAAAGAATGGCTAACACATTGAAAAGGGGATCTCAAATACATGCAATTAAGAAGGATAACAATGAGTGGCAGCTTATGGCTCTATTCTCTGAGATGCAATTAGAGGTGCATGATAGACAGGGGCATACTTTTCTATCTTCTGTAGCTGTTACCTCTACTCTTTTTGATCGGGTATGGATGAGGAAGATATTGGACTCAGAAGAAATAGTCATACAGGAGAGTGTTTCGGGAGAGGACCCTCTTCCTAGATGGACGGTAGGAGAGGATGAGATCTTGCATTTCGAGGGACGCGTATGGGTGCCAGCAGACATACACTAGGAGAGGATTTGGGATTTTCATTCCTCAGTTTGGGAAGTTCATCCAGGCGTCACCAAGATGTATCATGATCTACACTGCCAGTATTGGTGGCCAGGTATAAAGAGAGATGTTTCTTGTTTTATCATGAGGTGTTCCACTTGTCGGTAGTTGAATGTGGAGCATCAATGACTAGAAAGTCTTTTGCAGTAATTACCCATTTCGGAGTGGAAGTGGAACGATGTCGCGATGGACTTTGTGACCAGTTTTCTGAGGTCGTCTCAAGGGAATGATTCTATTTGGGTTGTCATTGATAGGATTACAAAGGTTTCTCACTTCTTACTGATCAAATACACCTTCATTGTTGATGAGTTGGGATGATTTTACATTCGAGAGATTGTACGTCTACATGGAGTTCCACACTCCATTGTTTCAGACTCGGATGCACATTTTACTTCTCGGGTCTGGGAAGGGCTTTAGAAGGCTTTGGGTACAAGGGTACTTTCGAGTACGACATACCATCCCAAGACAGATGGACAGTCTAAGAATACAATTCAGGTGCTTGAGGATATGCTCTGAGCTTGCATTATAGTCTTTGGGGGTTCTTGGGAGAAGCATATACCTCTTTTGGATTTTTCCTACAATAATAGTTTCCAAGAAACTATTCAGATGGCACCTTATGAAGCTTTTTACGGTAGGCCTTGCTAATCAACCTTATGTTGGATGGAGGTAGAAGAGGTAGCTTTGTTGGGTCCTCGTCTTGTCCAAGAGGTCAGAGAGAAGATAGAGTTGATTCGTAAGAGGATGTCTACTGCACAGTCTCGGCAGATGTCTTATACTGCTCAACGGAGACGCCCTCTAGAGTTTGAGGTCAGGGATCAGGTATTCCAGCATGTTACATCGAGGTGGGGCACAATAAGACAAGTAAATAGGGTAAGCTTTCACCGAGGTTCGTTGGGCCGTTTGAGGTGTTGGAGAGAGTTTGCCCGGTTGCCTATCAGTTGAAGTTACCCCATAGGTATCAGGCTATGCATGACATTTTCCACATTTACCAGCTCTGGCATTACTTTTTAGACTCGTCTCATGTCTTTCAACCAGAGGACGTTGATCTTGAGGTGGATGCATCGTTTGAGAAGAATCCTATCCGGATTGTCGATCGCAGTACAAAGGTTCTCTGTGGCCAGTCTGTTCCTATGGTATGGGTGCTATGGCAGCACAGACAGGTAGATGATGAGACTTGGGAGAGGGAGACCAATTTATGAGCACAATGGACGGAGCTGTTCAGGGTTTCTTCTTCTACACAACCCTAGGGAAATTCAGGGATGAATTTCATTAAGGGGGGAAGATTGTAAGAACCTGGATCTTATTTTCAGGTATGTTTTTCCATTTCTAGTCGTTTTTCAGAAAAAAGACGAAAATCTGGAAATTTTCAAAGTACATGCCATGTACATTATATGTAAACACCATGTACTTTGATACCGCTAGAACCCATGTTTTGGCTGTGTCATGACCACACACATGACCATGTAGGGGTGACATGGGGGAATCCTAATGCGGAGTACGAAAATAGAAATTACACGCCATGTACTCTAAAATTACATGCCGTGTACTTTTTTTCATTAAACACACCGGGATCACGTCTAGCCCTCAGAAGTGTCTTCTTCTAGGTTCTGTTACGCCGAGAGAAACCATATGGTGCCGTAACTTCTCAGAGCCCCATAGCCTCCATCTATTCTCTGAATCGACCACTGTCAATTAAGTTAGAACCGCAGTGGTAAGCTCTTCCTTCTTCTTAAGATTCATTCCATGGTTTCCCCTCTTTCTCATGTTATTGTGGGTTGAACGTTTTATGCATTTTCATAGATATATGATGTTCTAAGGTGATTCAAGCATCGTGGTTTAATTATAAAGTTCTTCTAATATCAATGTTGGTTGTTTGTACCTTTCTGTTGAACGTTCTTGAATATTATGTAAAAATTCCACAAATAACCATGAATGGGATATTGTGTGATTATCGATTTACTCTAGTTGTATTATTTCCATGCTAGTATGCCTATGTAGAGGGTATTTGAATATGAATATGGTTGAACTACTATGCTTTGGATGTTCTTCCCACACACATTCTTTTTATGACAGTTTGGTCCTATTTTTCCTTGGCTTCTTTTTCTTTTTCCTTTCCTATTGTTGTAGGATGGAGAAATGTTTTCGGACATGCATGATATTTTTTAGAACTATTTATCCAAGTAGTTGTGTAATTTTAATTTGGCCATATTGTATTTCTATGTCATTAGCCTACACAAGGCCATGAGATCAGGGTGTAGGAGTCTATATGGGGATAGACAGGGTGAGCTTCCTTAGAGAGTCTTTGAGCATTAGGCTATATGGGGATTGACCGAGTGAGCATCCTCAGAGATCTTAGGATTAGATGGCGCTGTTAGGGGATAGACCGTGAGAGCTTCCTCAGAGATTCCTTGACTGCTTTAGATTATACGGGGATAAACCGTGTAAGCTTCCTCAGAATTTCTCTATTTTGTTTCTCTGGATCACCTTATTACCATGGGCAATAGGAGGGATTGACTGTGTGAGATTCCTCAGAGAGTCTACGAATGACCTGGGCAATAAGGGTATTTGATCGAGTGTGCTTCCTCAAAGAGGCCTTGACCTTGGTGATATAAGGGGAATTTACTATGTGAGACTTCTCAAAGAATTCCTGACTACCCTACACTATAAGGGGAGTTGACTACATGTGCTTCCCTAGAGAGTCTTTATAATTCCGTATGAAAAAAGAGAGGGGTTAGGCTTAGTTAACTACCCAGAGAGTAGTTGGTACTTGAAGGTAGGACCAGAGGGAATGTCAATGAGTACTTCCCAGAGGGTTACCTATTGTTATTTTCTACTTGTTAGTAGTTTCTTGATTTGCAACTGTGGATTATTTATTCTTCAACATGTTCATGTACTCTGTTTTCTGTATTTTTAATTCCCTTATATTCCCTGACTATTAGGCACATATCTTCGGGTGGTTGCCTACTAGGTTATAGTCTCACACCCAGTTTGGGTCATGCTTTTGGGCTAAAAGAGACTATGTTTTTTCATGTCTAGACAAGGGAAATTGCCCTTCGACTTCAGGTACATGACTTGCTTTGGAGCTGGAGAGCATGGGACCAAGATTAAGCTTACAATGATGGGGAGCTGTTTATCTTTCCTTTGTTCTTGGTTTTTGTACTATTTTTATTTCCATCTATGTGACTTGTTTGGATGTTTTCCTAACATATGTATCATGCATAATATATATATATATGCTCCTGCTATTTATCATATTTAGTCTTTCACTATTCAATTGTGTATGGATTGTTTACTGCTTCCTCTATTGTTTATTTTTTTTATCTTCCACTTCGTACTATGTTAATGAGGGAATAGTTTCCCCAATATCACACACAAAGCTCTTGCTGCTAGTTGGCTGACTCTAGCATTTGGGGAAATGCACTTGAGGCCATGTCACCAACTGGGTATGGGGCGCCTCTGGGTGGCTTCTAGAACCGGGACGTTACAGAATGTAATAAATTGGAATATTTTCTGACGTCAAGTGGTTTTACGGATAATCCCAGTTTGATTTTCCCTAGCTCAAGGTCTCCCCTTGTTTATTTCTTTTTTTGGTACTGACTCTCCTGGTTTACACTATTTTAGACCCTCTATGTTCTTGGACAATTTTAATCTACTCATTTATGGATTTAGAAAATTTAAAAGCTTATTTCAATCTTAAATTTGATCAATAATTTGTTTAATATCATTATTCACATTATCATAGTAACTAAATGTAACTCTTTCCATTTTTCTTTATAGTCACATATCTTAACACCCTATGATATAATGTAAATAATCACTTAAAATAAATTTGGTATAATATATTATTCTTTTAAATTTCACTTAACATTGTTAAAACATACCCCTTAGATTCTCTAAGACACTATATTCCCATTATATTTTCTTCCAAACACAAAACCTAAACAACTTATTATTTTAAGAAATAACATTTATTTTTTTTAGAATAAATATTTTAAAAATAAACTAGCATTTCCATTTCACATATGGAATTCTATGTGTTTAGATTATTTTATTGAAAAATAATATTTTATTAAAATACACCACATATAGGTGAGAATTACATTCCATTATATTTTAACATATATATAGATAAACACTTTATCCTAGAAAAAACATTTATCCATATCTTATTCTCAGAAAATGTTTTAGAATCCAAAGTATAATAAAATTATAGTATATAAATAATAATCTCATTTTTCTCAAAACAACTATTTATTAGCACCCTTTATCGGATATGTGATGTGAGATGAAGATACACAAACTTTATATCAATTCATCCAAGCATGATTAATATATTTACATTAAAATTTATGTTATAGAAACTATTTCCTACATTAAATGAATGGAAATAATAATCTCTCTAAATTATTTCTATGATTTTAAGTTACTGTATTTTTTAAAATACTTGTAAAGTATAAATTTAGTATAATATACCCTTGAATGTTAATTAATTGATTTTTTTAGCCCTTATACCTTAATTACATATTTCATGGAATTTCCAAACCCTTTTAGCATTTTATATAGTCAAATTTTATGGAATAATTACTCATTATTAATAATACCCCCATGTTTCAAATAAAATTAATTTTATTCATGAATAAATATTATTGGGCATTAGAACATTAAACTTTTGGTTTTGAACTTTTACATCCCTGTACTATCTATACATTACAGTAAATTTTTCATCATCTCTCTCTGTAATCTATTCACATAACTCTAAGAATATTGGGTAAACCATAATTGAATTCATTAACTTTTCCAGAAAGTTTTTATAGATAACAACTGAATGAATTCATTAAATAGATTAATCCATATATGAATCATTTTTTTATCACCCAAAATATTCAACTTGATTTATTATCACTGAAATTCCCAAAAAACGAGTATATGGGGAAATAATTTCATAGGTCAATTAGAATCTAGTTCCTTTGAAACAATAAATGAATCATTCTATTATTCCATAAGATCCTATATTTTATTGTTGAACAACCTCAATACTTGGTTATATAAGAAGGAAATATTCTAACAAATACAATTTTTATTTTTCCCAAGAAAATTTCATAAGCTACTGGTCCTCATATTTTCATACATTAATCATTTAATATCATGGAATAATATTATATTCAGTATTATAGATAATATTTATTTATCTAAAACAATACAATTTATCATAATTATATCATTCCTTATATATTTTGTATAAAGGTAATTTAATGAAATTTATCCTATTAAAAATTTTGACCCCACACATCATATCTATTTAGTGGTTCAAGGTCCATATTTGTCAGAGAAATGATTATACAATGGTATTTATCTCACCACATAGTTATCTAAGTATGGATTCACCCCAATCATAATAGTTGTGAATCTTTGATATTTGAGGGGATAACCCATTATCCAAATCCATCATATAGATTCACTAAAAATTATACCTCTTCTAGACAAATGATATTCAGGTCTTTTGAGTAGGTTAACACAAAGAAAACCCCAAAAAATATGCAAAAAAATGACAATCCAAGAGAACCCATCTATAAAATGTCCATCCTTATCATATTTTAGTGTATCCTATTAAATAATTTTCTTACATAAGATATTCCAAGGTAACCCAAATATTGTACAACCTACCCCGTTAGATGATTGAGGAATTGAAAAGGGTATCCTTTAAGGAGTAACACACTTATTATTTGTGGGGGTTTTTTAGGTAATGCTTTGGTCAAAGACCAAAGAACAATTTATTGAAAATAAAGAAGGTTAAAAGAGTCTGAAATAGGGGATTTTCTACAATATCTATCAAAAAGCTCAAATAAATCAGCAGGCAGAAAGTTCATCCAAGTCATGCACTGGTAAAATCCTTTGTTGTAAAGAGCATCAGCAACGGAATTTGCTTCACGGTAAGTATGGGTAGCTATAAAATCAATCCCATGAAGTGAGTCAAGGCAGTTTATCCAACGAGTAGTATGCTTCCAGGCCAGATGAATGCTACCATTCTAGATGGCATGAATGATAGTGGTTGAATCACTCTCAATCCATAACATCCTCCAACCTCTTTGAAGAGAAAAGTCAACAGCATGGATGACACCCAATAGTTCCACCTCCAGCGATGACGAGTGACCACACCTGACGTAGAAACAGCCTGGACACTGACCAACAAAATCTCTGAAAATAGCTCCGCAACTGGCAGGGCCTGGATTTCCTTTGGAAGCACCATCAACATTGACTTTGATCCATCCTGGCATTGGTGCCTTCCAGAAAACCTCGAAGGTGCGTTTGGGCATTGGGTAAATGCCAGAAACTCAGAGGCGGCGAAGGATCTGAAAGTCCCCAACCGATTTTCTGCAGCAGTATTTTTGAATGAAAGCAGCTTCCTGGATTGCGACAAGAATCCGAGATTTTCCTACATTGAGACTAAAAGTGTGATTATTATGAATAAGGTCATTTCTAACGTACCAAATCTCATGGATGAGTTCAGCCACTACTGCCAGTAAGATGTTTTTAATCTAAATATTAAATTTTTAACTATTAAATCATATGTAATGGTTAACATTTAATGTTTTATTTACTATTTTTTACATGTGCTTCTAATAATTTAGTTTTGTAAATACCTATTCTAAAAACAAAATTAACACGCTCACACCACATTAATGTGTGATGTTTACAATCCCAGAATTCTATATTAAACACCCAAAAAAATATTTCAAAAATATTCATACAAATTAATGCAAATCTTATGTATTATGTATAATAATTCTTATTGTAAATTAATAGAGGTATATGAGATTTTGAAACATCATATGAGTTTGGCGGAGTGAAAGAGAGATAACCTCATTCACTTCCTTATCTAAAATAAATACTCATAAAAAGTATGTTATCTAACCTCATGTCCCTCTACCTAGGGAGACATTACTAATGATTGAATTAATTTAATAAAAATTATAAAAAATAATGTGAGAAACCTATTCCCATTAATTATTCCCAATATCATAACAAAAAATTATATCTCGAGTCAATGTATGTGAAAACTATGTTTTATGATACCAAACCTAGAATGATATACAACGATCTATCATAGTATAAATTTTTCATATAAATGGTCATACCTTGTATTCATATTTTTATAATCAATTAAATAAAAATTAATACCAATAAAAATAATAAATAAACATGTTATTTAGTTTAAAAAACATGATGAATTTATAAATAATAATTGTAAAAATTTTATTCATTAGCAAGAATGTAAATATTTTATGTTGATTTCAATATAATCCCATTCATATTTAATATTCAACGAAATTTAAATTATATTTTTTGATTTATAAACATTTTATAATCCAATATCTATTATATAAAAATTTTATATAATGTTTCTACCATATATCTTGTAAAATTTAAGTATTTAATAAATCAAAACTAATTATATCTAAATTAATCATTCATTTGTAGATCAAAAGTCATATCATTTTACTTTTCAGAAGGTATATTAAAATATTAAAATTTATTATTTATCAATAATGATCCATAAATATTTCTTTAATAATTAGAAAAAATAATTAAATAAATATCTAAATATTTATTCACAAAATAAAATATCCCTAAAAATATTTTATTATGATTTTCAAATGTTTCATATAAGGTTAAAAATATTAATCAATTAAAAAATTTATTAAAATCAATTCTATTTACCATTATTTGGGAACCAATTCCCACGTAATGGTATAATCACTATACGCTTATGTTGAAGTCTTATTTTGTGTATGGGTATACAACATTTTACCCTTATGTTGATACACTACAAAATGGTAACTGATATTTTATTAATCTTATGAATACGTAACATAATGGTTCCCTTTTTGCATCACAACACCACTATATAAATTTAACATGTAGATTACCGTTACAAAGCTCCCTTACATAAAGGTATTACTTTTATTTAACTATTTTATGTAAGCGTAATTTCGTTATATCATATGTTGTTTGATGGTAAACATCATATACCTTAATGTAGTATCTTTATTACCTTTAACCAAAAACGTAATGTGGCTAGGACCATTGCGTAAACCCTTTATATAAGTGTACTACCTTTATGAAGCATGTTTTTTAAAGGTAACACTCATGCTACCCATACTTATACCATCTATGTAAGGGTATCAAATAAGGGTAAGAGAATAGATAACTTTATAAAAAAGCATGGTTATGGTTATAACCATTATACAGTAATTATTTATATGGTTAAATCTAATTCACCCTTTAGAATCTCATACAAGGATCTATAATCATCCACTTATTTTACAACTATAATTTTTCCATATTCATTTGAAGTCAATTGATCAAAACATATTAATGTCTTGATAATCCTAACTTTTAAACCACTGATGGGTGGTATAATCATTAATCCTATCATAAAGATGTCCAACATGATATCCATATAAACATTTCAAAGGAATATATTAAGGCAATTATTTTGGAATATAAATCCATTAATCTAAATGGATCTCCTAGTATGAGAGAGACACTTTTTCGTCATTCATGCATGAGAGTTATCTCTAAAGGTTAACTCCATAAGCAATCCTTTGATTCCACTAATTGGTTCCTTATAATCATATAACTATCATATATAGCATATGAAAACTTCTATCAATTCATCGATCACCCTGTTTTCCTTCCCATGTTGGTAGTGTATCGAGCACTCAGAGTCCATGAGTGGTCCCAAAAATATTCTTTTCCTAATATTGATCTATTTCATAGAGAATATATACATAAAAAAAGATTTTAGATATATCAAATATTTCATTATAACTTGATTTCCACCATATTTAAAAAAAATATGATAACATCTAACTCAAGATCATGATTCTGTTATTTTGTTTCATTGATTTTCAATTCCATTGATACATCGATAATCACCCTATCATTCAATATACAGAATAAAACCATGTCTTTTATTCAACACACCAGTATATATTACAAATACATCCTTTCTTACGAGTATAATTAATACTAGTGAAATAATCAGCCTCATCTATAACTCTTTAAAACATTTTTCACACTCCATTTACTATAGGAATTTAACCACTTTATAAGTTAAATTAGTTAATGTTTTGTCCAACTAGGAAAATCATGAAACAAAATGACCTACTAATTCAAGGAAACCACATATCTCATTTATTTTCATTAGTTTATCCAATTATTTTATATTATATATTATGGTCAATAGATATCCCATTATTGGAGGAAATATTCCCATGAATAGAATATTCATTGATATGAAATTCACACATACCATACTTCCCATATAATTACTTTCTACAGAGGGTCCCCATAAATATTTTCTATATGAATCTCATGATCATTATTACATATATATAATATCAGGATAACACCAATTTACACCACACCATATTTATCAATATAATCCAAGAATACAATTTTCATTAGTGCCATGATGATATAAGGTACATTAGTCAATCCAAAAGGAATTACCACAAACACTTATTTATTATAACTTGTTCAAAATGTCATATTTAGAATATCAACTTTATTTACCATTAGTCTATGATAACTATAACACCCCTGTATTATTGGAAATGTCTCTTTTTAACATAAATTAAATCTCTTAGATAGCTAATGTTTCACAGAACACCAAGGTTAAAAAAACTGAAAAATATTATTATTTTAACACACCCATTACAAAAAACCATTGAATTGGATGGTGTGAATTTCATTAACTATATTATGAGATATATATGTATATTATGTTAAACAAAAATATATTTACTCTTAGTAAATAAACAGATAACTTTTAGTAATGTGAATTCATCATTCAAATATATGTCTTCGTCAAAAAATAAATGTTAATACTTCAATGAGAAAATATACATAATTAGTTTTTAAAACATATACTAAAATGTATCATATAAAATGAACATCATCTTTTGGATTCATAATGTAAAAATTATCTTATGATGATTTTGTTTTATAATTTTTTGTAAATATTAAATTACCACTATGTAAAAAAATTGTTTTTTTACAAAAACACATTTCTAATATATTTAAAAGTAATTTATTGATTTTAAATATATATTAAAAATTAATTAAAAATATTATATTTAGATATAATCTAATTATTTAAATTTAAAAAATATTTTGACATTATTTTATTATAAGTACATTTTTCATCTTCAAAACCCATTTCGCCCAAAAAAAATTCACCGTTGAGTTTTGATGGTTTAATTTTAAATGAATATTTCCATTTTCTAGGTGTTTTATTTTTAAAAATGGTTCCAAAGTTAAAATAAGGTGGTTTAAATTAGTTTATAATGACAATTTAATTTTTATGAATAAAAAAATTAACATGGTATAAAAATATTTATCAATGTATAGGTAAAATAATGTAGCAGGTTAAAGTTAAAGGGTAAAAATATAAAATATCTAAAAACAACTCCATTAAATGGGTTATTGATGTGTTTATTGACCTTAAAAAAACTTTATAACATTAATTATCTTATAATTTATTTGTAAATCCAATTTAAATGTGGTTGGATTTAAATATAACTTAGTCATTATTTCATCACATAAAAACACCCCTCACATCCCCCTTTCTCATCATGAGTCGAGAATCTGTTAAAATTCTATGAAAAAAATATCCTACCCACTCTTCCAATTTCCATGTGTAGGTGGTCTCATACAATGACCAATTCTATGTTCCTTAATGTGTCCTTTAAGGAGTTGATATTCAAGAGGTAACGTTCTCAAACAACCTCTCTTAATTTAATTTATTTTTTTACATTCACTTCAGCTCTTTCATCCATCAAATAAAAAAAACCAATTTACCATGTATATAATATAATTTTATATTCCTAATGTCATATTTTATATATTGAAATTTTCTTATCTCCTCTTTCTCAAATAAATGAACCCATTGTATTAATTGTGGTGGTTAGTCATCTCTGTGGAAAATGATTTTTCATTTTTCATTACCACCATCCATGTTGGTCATAAAAGTGTAATTATTGTGAAATTATATTTTAACAGGTGTATTATATTTAAATAATTTTTTTATCAAGAATATATATACATATTATTAAATCAAATGAATGTAGTTCGTGATAGTCAAAAAATTACAAAAATAAACTAAAATTTTTTCATTAACATTACATAAAATGAATCATCCTAATACCAAAAATAAAAATGATATATGAGAAAAGATAAACATCGAAAATTACATGAATAACATTTAATTTCACTTCAAGAGATTTATTTCCATTTTAAAATAAAATCCATAGTTATACACATATGAACTGACCATGAAAACCCTAAAACAAATGCACCTGAAACAATGAAAATACAGAAATATTATTAATGAATGGGATGTAATATGTTATAAAAGTATAATATAAGGTATTATATATATTATAATGGTTCTATAATGAATAAATAAAATTATTTAAAACATTATACAGGAGGTTAACGCATAGAAAACTAAAGCTAATTAAGGAGTAATGGTTTCTCATATAACATTTACTTCTATAATATATTTAAATTATTCACCACATACTAATTTTTTATCTTTACTATAGTATACATTGATATATAGTATAATTAAGTTCCTTATATTTATGGTATTACATATTTCATTTAATAACTATTAATTTTATGTGGAATACGATTTGACTGATCACAAAGTGGTAAGGGACATCTTAACTCAATTTCCATTCCTTGTTTCAAACATCTACTTTATTTATTATGCCTTCTAAAGATTTTATGTGAGATTAATTTTGATTATCCTATGTTGTATTTCAAAATTTTTATGTTTATCTACAGTTAATACACATAATCTACTTACATTATTAATTCTCACATCAATGATATAATATTTATAATAGACTTTCTTTTAAAAGGATTATTTTTAATGTTTATCTTAAACATACCTTTTCTTCCATGTCCATGTTTTCTAAATTTTATTCCCAATTTTTTTTTAATATTTTCTTATAAATTTTTTAAATTCATTTTTATTTATGTTTTACATTTTTAAAACTTTGTTTGAAAAGATTCTCTTTATCATTTTCTAAATGATGTTCTTTGTGACTTATCTGACAAAAGAACGAAAGGAATGTTTTTTAACTTATGAAACATGAGAGGATTTTACTGACTTCATGAAACGTTAATTATATTAAGTTTCATTTATTATATTAATTGTTTATATTATGGAAAAAATGTTTCCTTTATAAATACACCACTATTTAAAAATAAATTATTTGAAAATGGAATTTTTATTTGTTTCTTGAATTATTTAATGTGATCTCTCAAAATAATTTCCCATTTTAGTTAACATTTTTATGTTACTTATGAATTAATGGGGATTTTACTTGAGGATAATATCCTTATTCTTTTTATGGTAGATTTATTATTATGATAACATGATATTCATGAATCCCATTTTATTTAAAGAGAATTTTATATAATGAAATGATTATGAAATCCATTTCATTTCTTGAGTTTTGATTTGATGAATTATTTATGTTATTATGGCACCCATATTTATGGTTTTCATTATTTGATGAATGGTAACTATATCTCCTTCCAATACTCTGGTTAATGGATTATATAACTTGCGTTAATAATTGGAAACAAGTTGATGGACTTGGTCCACTATGGGAAATAGGTGCGTCCATATCCAGTATGGGAAACAGGTGATTGTTGATCCACTTTGTTGATGGTATTGGCAATTAATATTGATAGGTGTTATGGTTTTATTTATTTATGATGATTCCATAGTTTTATGACATGATCTAATGGATCATGATTTATTTATGATGATTTATCACTCTTATGATCCACATTTTTTGAATTGATAATGTTTATTCTAGGAATCATATTTGTGATCTATGACAGGTTGGTTATGAACTACATAAGTTATGATCATCATAAAAAAATCATGTTCTTATCTTATTATATTATATGATCATGGATTTTTACCTCTTACTTTTATTCTTACTAAACGTATGATCTCCCCTTTCTTATTTTTCCTTCACTATGTAATGATGAATGTTTTATGTAAGGTATTACTAAGAGGTGGAATATGTAAGAAGTTTTTTTGTGGGAGATTTTAAAGATATTTCATAAGATATTATGATTTTATAACTACAATTCAAATAAATTACACATTTATGGTTCTTGAATGGATATTATTATTTTTTATTGAATATTAATCTATAAAGATGTAATTTTTGTGTATGAAATGCACTGGATAATACAGTTTGTATCAGAGTAGGGTTTAGACAATATTTGAAGATTAGCATTTGAAATTTTTTCTGATAAACCTATGGATAGAAATATGTATATGATATAATCATAATGTTTTAAAATGAACATGAATGAACTATGTTAAACAAAATATTTCCAAGAATACTGTGTCATGATTTAGACATTCCATAATTGATTTTTCAAAAAAAAATTATAATACACTCAGATTACTGTTTCTCACACTACGTTTTTTGGGTTTTATACAATTAATGAAAATCTGAGGATTCATGATAACAGTGAATGTGATGGACAGTGTAATATTTTTCATCATGAGAAATCATATAAAATGGGACTCGAAATGAGAAACATTATTATTATTATGAATAAAAAATATCATAATATGGTCATTAAGCTCAACATTGGTGGGTTTACAGAAACATATAATAAGTTAATGATAGAGCTTCATAGTGACCACAGATGAAAGAAAGTACAATTTTCTTCAAGTAAAATATATAAGAAGAGGTATCAAGGAGAATGTTTTAATTCAACTAGAAGATCATATGGATGTGGAAATGACGTGAAAAAATATAGTAATTGGAAAGAAAAAGTGAAAGGCTCAGTGATGCAATGGATGAGAATAATGATATTACTAAGGCATCATAATGAGTTATATGTTTTTAATATGTAACATATGTGAATTAAGTAAATCAATTACCAAGGGGGAAAACATTTATAGAGAATCAAAAAGGTTTTATGGGTAATGGTTATATTGCTTATGGCGAAGAGACCATAAATGATATAGGATATGGAAGAAGTGTTAAGGAATAAAATGAGGAATCCTAGAATATGGATTAAAAAGGAAGTGGAATGATATAGAGTTTATGTATTGGAATAAAAGAATAATCTTATAGATGTAATTTTATGGTATTCTATAATGATGAAACATATAATGATTTTCCCCCCATATTTTTGCTATGTATTCCAATGTATATGTTCAATAGTACCAGTAACCATGAAAAGAGATTGACGTGGTAAGGTGATATTTTTGTAAGAAAGAAGATTAATAGAAATAAAACACTTAATATGTGCATGATGTAGGGATAATAATCAGACAAAAAGATTTTTTATTGTGATTAAATAAATGGGATATTAATGATAACCTCAGAAAAGATTAATAATAAGATGAAAAAGGTGGTTTATGGATTATGTTTGTAGAATTTGTGAATTTATGGTATGGAAAAGCACTTAATTTTTGAATGTATTCATGTTTTCACTATGTTTTTATGTTAATTAAGGTTCTTACTATGTTTCAAAAGAACAAATTATAAGAATATTCACATGTTTTTTTGTGATAATTAAGATCTAAATAAAATTTATTGGGTGATTAAGGATAAGTTAATATTTAAATTTTAGTTAAAATCATTAAAATATTTTTGATTATAATATATTTAAATTTTCATAATGATAACCATGTATGAAATTTTCTATATAGAAATTTAGATGAGATTTTATATATTAATATATTACATAACCTTGTACATATTTATATGTAATGGATAACCTATTATAACAATTTTATTATGATGATATATAGAGATAGAAGGAATGATTTTCATCTCATCATTGATCTTATAATCCACTAGTTATTTGGGAAATAAAATTTTAACTTTGTTTCTTATTGTATGAAATGATGTGGAAATTGATCAAGGCACAACCAATGAGTGAGATTGCACTTATGAGATGAAATCAAGTAAGTATATCTTCTTAAATTTTTTTTCCAAAAAATCATCATCTTATTAAAATCATTTTTAATGATATCAACGACCTCCTCATGTCCTTTATGGTATATGGTTTTGTGGTCATTAACCCTATCTTGACCATGTCATCTATCATTTTAGATCAGAATGTGGTAGTTATAAATCTCTTCTTTGTACATATTTTCACCAAACAATAATGTTTTCCTTATCAAAATCATATATTTGTGGTGACCTTCACCTTTTACAATTCATATTTTATGAAGATGTTTTACTAAATGTTTTATGATATGGGATTCCCAAACATGACTTTTTAAATATCTACCATTTATTTTTGAAGTGCAATTTCAAATTATGAGGTTGCAATTTTTTGAAATTATTTATTGTTTCAGAATGGTAGCATATTGATTGGTGCTTCCAAAAAAATATCCCTCAACTTCAGGTTGTGTTATATGTGTCTCTCTTAAGAATGTATATAATTAAATCTTTTACACGTGATAAACTCATAGCTTGTACCACCGGATAAAGATCTCACCTGTGAAGAGAAACTGGTTGATATATTGGATCATATAAATATATTTATATGAATAAAACCACTCACTTTTTTACTGTTTTGTGTAGAAACCACAAGTTTAAGGAAGCTACATGGGAACCTAAAGATATGATGGGGTAAAGGAATCCTCATTTTTTTATCTGAGTGAGGAATTATTTTGAAGAAATTTATTTTATGGGGGGTAAAATGTAACATTACAATGTCCCCAAGAAATAAGACACAAAAAAATGGCTTGACCAGGGTTACCTCATGACCATAAGCATACATCATTGTATGTCAAAGGATAATAAATAGAATATAGGATCTGGTAAGTCACATAGGGAGAGTACTCCCTCTTTTTTAGTGTAATCCACAATAGGTAATCTATGTAAATAAATGGAAAAAAAAATCATCCAAAAACATGACTTGATAACCAAATCCCAACTATGTTATAAACACAACTAATGTAAGTAAACATGCCTTGTCATTTTAACATGGTCAAATGTTAGTGGAAACTAAAAAAGTGGAAAACAAATAACTACCCAAAATGGGTCCTGAATCCAAGTTCGGATCCCCATATTTGCATTTCCCAAGCCCAACTCACCTCCCTAGCACAGGTCCATTACCCTTTTCCTCACATAAAACCATGAAATCTTTTGGTGTTCCCAATGTCGGCTAGAGAAGGGTTAGAGTAAAACTCAGCAGACCACTACAATTGGTGTCTAAAAAATATCCATTCTAAATAGATGGTACAAGAATGTATGAAACAAATGAAAAGTAAATTAAAATAAGAATCTACATATGATAGTTAACCATATTTCCTTTATCTAATTTCATCATTTGTTTCATGTGTTAATTATTTACATCATTGAAAAAACAATACATGCTAATAAAATTTCCAAGCATTGGGAATAAGTAAAGCTCCCTATCTCACTAGTTAAGTCCTTTTCACAATCATTTACATCACACATATCTTAGTGAGATAGTCCATGTGTTTTAATCTATTGAAACCATTATGTCATTAGGTATCAATCTGACATCATAACCCATACATTCTATGGGTGGCTTTAGAGCATCGGTCCAACCCTGCTTGTGGAATGATCCAATTTCTGTTATCTCACACCACCAAGAAATTTCCACATTATTACTTATCCAACCATGATATAGACCATATAACAAAACAAACATCTCAATCATATAAAATATTAAATTCACAATGCATGTAACAAATAAATCATCATCAAGCCTTATCCAAAAGTACAATTATTGATTTCTTGGAGTATCCCATTTAACTTATCTCCCCTACTCATACCTTTCATCACATATAATAATAAAAAATTCATTCACATTAACTCATTAAACATAATTCACCAACTCACAAGAATTATCTTATTTACACTTTGGAAATACAAATCACAAGTCATTTAACAAATTCAAGTTATTCCATTTAACCCTTTTCACATTTTCCCAAACAAACCCTTATAAGAAGGCCAACAACTAGAAACCAATACCATTAGTTCCCCTTAGAAACCATATAAGAATGTTTCAACATTTATCGTGGTCTATATTTCCACGTAATTCAACTCAAGTATTTACTTTACCAATTTCCATGTTCGAGAATATTAGTGCTCCCCATGGATGGCCCTAAATCTGTTTAACCAACCTCAATGCATCCCATGGGGGTCATGAGTTGTATAAATAATCACTTAATAATCATATTATAATTTATTTGTCATGGAAAAAACATACATCAAGAAATAAGTAATTTCACAAAAATACATTCACAAATTTATAACAAAACATTGGGATATAACTTTCCAACAACCTACCATGATTCTGGTGAAGAACACACTATTAACCTTAGAAATAGATCCAGATTTCAGAACCCCTTGAAATATTAACCATGAATCTACCCAAAAAGATGTTTTAGGGATTCAGATGGATATAGCCAAATTTACAATCCTTAATTATAAAATTAGAAGAAAAATGATTAATAGACTTACCCGGAGCATTGATATGCAACAAACGATGATCCAAAAAACCTATACACGAGAGAGATATATCATTGAGAGATATTGAGGGTTTAGGATTGTGAAATAGGGATGTATGTAGAAGAAAAAGTGACTAAAATATGGTGATAATTTAATAATCCTCAGGGGAAGTCTTTTATGTTTACCCTTTATAATAGGGTGCACAGTTTGGAAACATGAATTTCCAAACCATCTACGAATCGTGCGCCAACCTCTTCCCAAGAAGGTTTAGGCCAAAGGTAACCTGGGGAGGCCCATATATTTTTAAAAACTGTGCACCAACCATTAAATAAGAATATGTCCATATATTCATGGTTTGGATTCCCCCCTCACATGGTTTTTACGAACCATGTGCAAACCGTAAAACAAGTACAGAATAACCCGATTTTTCTTTTCTTTCATGTCTCGAGCACCTGAAACACCCTAAAATCCTCTCATACACACAGTAAATATTTAATTAACTAACATTAAGAAATTTAAAAAAATTAAATAAGTGAAAACCTCTATGATATCCAAGATCATACAACCTCCACACCGTATAATGAATCGTTCTCATCAGTACTCCTGATAATCATTCATCTTTAGAATAAATGAGATTGGGAAATTTGGCCCACATATCTAACTCCACTTCCCATGTTTCTTTATGAACATTTTTTTGCTACTATAGAACCTGTTCCATGGGCATTTCTTTTCCATGAAAATGTTTCTCACTAATATCCACAATGTGAATCAGATGATTCCCAAAGGATGCATCAGCCTCATGTTCAACATCCTCAAAATCAACAACATGAGATGGGTAAGAGTGATACTGTTGAAACCTTGAAACATGAAAAGAATCATTCATTATACTATAGTACTATGGAATATCCAATCAAAATGCCACCATTATGATTCTATTCACAATCTCAAATGTCCCTGGATACCTTGTCACCAACATTCTATATTTTAGAATTTGATGGTGACCCAACCTTAGCGACACACAATGGAAGACCCGATCACCCACCTCAAACTCTACATAGCTGCAAAATCAATATACATGTGACTTCTAAATACTATAATTCTTTTCCATATGGTTTTTAATCTATTAAATTTTTTTGATGTCTCATGCACGAGACTTGGTTCCCACAACTCTGATTACCTAGCCTCTAAAAAATATAAGGGATATCTACAAGGCCTAAGATTGAGTTCCTAAAATGGTTCCATACGAATCATATCAACGAAAATATTTTTTTATAAACTCAAAAATTGGAATCTGTTTCTCTAATGATCCACCCAAATCTAGGACAAAATCCCTCAACTTTTCTCCAAGTGAATGAATAGTACACTTTGACTTCCTATATATTTCACGTGGAAATTTATAATAAAAAACACATGGGTACCATTCAACTTGTACAATCCCTACAATATGCATTATGTGAAAGATGAATCTCGATATGAAACAATAGTACGTGGCACCCCATGTAGTGGTACTATCTCTTGGACATATATCTCACCCAACTAATCAACAGTGAAAGTATCTATAAATGGAAAAAATGAGTCATATTAGACAATTGATCCACGAATTACCAAATATCATCATTCTACTATGGTGTCCTTGGGTTTCATACAACTAATTTCATTATCAAAGAACTAAATTTCCACATCATAATGTGTAATGGCTGCAACAAACAACCTGGTATCCGAAATTCTACTTTCACCTACTAGTAGGTAAGGCATCACGCCATGAAACCATAAAAATATTTCTTCATCAATGGTGACAAATAATACTTACATAAATCATGGAATATTTTGATTAAATTGGGATGAACTACAAATTATGATGTAAGAAACTATCACATTAACTCTTCTCACATTCATGTTGGAAAAATCAAATGTCCAAGAACATAAACGATCCTATAAATACCAATAGTACATCTTGAATCTGAATCCCTACCTTTAGTAATTTCCTTTATATATAAAAATTCTATATTATAAATCTTATTCCATTTGATCTAGCTCAAAAGTGTGGACTCGTCTAATAGGGATTCTAGGTCCACCATTATTAGAACATCCTGCAACTCCATATACATCTCAACAAACAACGTCATCACTCTCCACTCGGTATAGGAATCCTTTACTACGTAATTTTAAGCCTTCTAACACAAAAAAAATGAAAATTTGTTACCCATTCCAATTGTATAAACATTCTCTAAGAAAAAATATTTCAGTTACACAACCCAAATTTTTTTTATGATTCTAATAAATATGATTGAATATGTACTTCATGATTTTATGATCGGTATACATCATAAACCATTCTCTCAACAAGTAGTGTAACCAATAATTAAATGTGAAGACCACCATGGAAAACTCAAGATACTGAGTGGGGTAGTTCCTTTCATCATGCCTCAATTTTCATGACCCATAATCCACTACCTAGTCATGTTCCATCAATACCGCCCACGTCCAACAGTAGATGTATCACAAAAAGGTACACTACTATATTGGCTCGGGTAATATTAGAATTGTTTTGGTTTTCAACAGCTTCTTCATCTCATGGAAATAATCCTCACATCACTAAAACTAGTCAAAATAGACTCCCTTCTTTGTGAAGCTCAAAAGTGGAATAGTTAAATAGGGTAAATATTTAACGTTCCTTTGATAATAATGGCTAATCCTATGATGATCTAATGACCAAAATAATTCTTGGGATTCGACCAAGACATCGCTACCAACACTTTTTATGGGTGGACTGACACACATTACCAAGATATTTTGTGGCCCAATAAATGAACTTTATCAATCTAGATATGACACTTTGATAGCTTGGAATATATCATAAGCTCTCTTATTCTACTTAGGATGATGACATAAAGTTTGTCATGTTCTTCATAATTTCTAGAGTACACTGATATATCAACAATAAAAATAACTAGAAACTTATACTGATAAGGGTGAATGGTTAGGTTCATCAAATCTATGAGCACTCTCCGCGTATTGGTCAAACCAAACAGCATAAAAACATACTCATGCAACTTCTACCTTCTCATTAAGGTAGTACACGATATGTAATATGGTCTCTACCTTTGATAATTATTCCCTTACCTTAGATATATATTTGGAAACACTAAATCACCACTCCTCTAGTTAAGAAAGATCATTGATTTGAAGAAGAGGGTATTAGTTCATGACCATAATCTAATTCGGCTTCCAATAATTGATACACAATCACAATGATCTATCAGTTTTATTGGAAAACAAATAAATAGATCCTCGTGGAGATGTAATAGGATAAAAGGACACTTTATTCTCTAACTCCTTTAACTATTCTTTATCTCATTTATTTCCAAAGGTTCCATTCTATACAGATGAATGGAAATTTGTTCTTATTCTGGCAGTAACTCTATCCTAAACTCAATATCCCTCTCTTACAGAAACCCAGAGTAGTCCTCAAGATACACATCCCGAAACCAATCCAACAATAGGTGAAAGAAAATCATCTCTTCTCCATCACATCAATAATAAGAACATAAAATTGGGATATGAGCCCACCCAAATACTAACAAACATCAATTTCAAATCCTTCTCAAACATCCCATTAACCAAAATAGACAAAGGTGATCGCCTAGAGTGATGTGAACATTACCCTACAATGGTAACAATCAATATGGTCCTGGTATATCATTAACCAACAAATTCCAAAAATAAAATAAAAACCCAGCGTCTCAATAATGAACATACCCCACAGAAAATGGTATCCACCAATCTCCATGGCACACACCTTATATTGCCTAATGTTTCCTTCTCACAACCGAATAGTGTATCAATCGAAATAAATGTCCGTATATAGTCTACCCATAGACCCAAAACATCAACAAACTAAGAATAAATAAAATAATTTGAGTCAAATGTCTCGAATATAGTTCTAGAAAGTGATGAAGCCACAAAAATTGTACCTTAAATAGTTCATGATCCAGCCTCACCACCTCCCTATACAGACTGAACTGCATGAATCTAGCCTTACCTTCTATGTTGGAAACTTACTTGAGTTCCTGGTTCTGTACTACCCTACAGATATTGACACTATCACCAATGTGTACCATTTATAATACCTCGACTGCTATGAGCAGTCGAGCTCCAACTACCTAACTGATATGAGGAAAATGACCACCTACCTACATGCAATATCTTCCTCAATCCTTCCTCTATTCTTGGCTATTGAGGGTTACTGAAGAACATATGCACATGGAGCATCCTTTTTCAGGATTGAAACTTGACTATTGTCCAAGATCATTGACTCTATAATTGTTATAGTCTTCATAATTGAAAATTGGAGACTCATCTTCTACCCTGATGCACTGGTTCCCTTTTCTGGCTATGTTTTCCCTCGCTACCCTATTGGATGATCTATAAATAGTGTTTTTTACCATTGGAAGTTACACAACTAGATTTCACTACAACAAAATCATATCCACTTCTTATTTCCTCTTTGACATTACCTTATGAGATATGTTCTTGATCCATTACTTTTGAAAACCTCTTTAGATGAAAATATTCACCTGGGACATGGTCTCATCTCGAAGTCCATACTAGATATATTTCTCTATATCTGCCTCATCATCCACGAAATCATGATTAAAATTTTCCATGTCAGTGAAATAGCCTCCTTAGTTTATCACTAGCATTGATCCCTCAGAAAACATCATAAAATCAGTAGACTTATCTAATATCAGGTTCTCCAAATAGTAATTTTCCTAAAAATCTTCCAAGAAACCCTTTTATAGCTTACCCTCTACCAACTCTATCTTAGCGAAGATGTCCCACCAATGATTTTTATTACCATTAAACATGAAATTTGTTAGCATGAATATATTCATTGGAGTAGTATATAAGTGATAAAGAATCATCTAGGTGGAATATATCTTGAACTCAACCGCTACAGCACCAAAATCTCTAGTAGAGGTTAGAGGGTGTTATAGCTGAAACACTCGAGCAAGATCAAACATACTCAGTGCAACCCACCCTGGGTTCCATTCCATCATCTATATAAAATAATTTTTTTATCCTATAATTTCACATATCATCTATTTCCCTATTCCACTAGGGCCACTTACTCTATTTCCGGGGGAGAATTCTTAGTGATATCTTCTTGTTACCTAATAGGAACATGTTGTTATGTTGGCATTCCACTATAATTATAAAAACTAGTTTTAGAACACATAAAATAATGTTTCAACAATTTATTAAAAACATAATTCTCTTCACAATGCATAACCATTTATTTTCTCATACAATATCTCATCGTACCATGTCACATTCAGAACACTACCCTTGACCATCTCTACTATGGGTCATGACATACTTGGAGAAAACAACATGAATTGTAATGCCCTGACCCCAGAAGCCCAAAGTTAGTGCATTAGTTTATTACATTGTCCTGGTTACCAGGAATCAAATCTATATGGAATGTATAGTTTTATAGTTTTGGAAAAAAAGATACATACATTAGTTTAGAAATACTACTTGAAATGAAATACATTATATAATTTCAATAGGAAACATCCACAACTCAAATATTATCCCTAAAATCCATTCATAATATATTTCCTTGCATCCTAGGGAAAAAAGAAAGGGGTGATCACATATTATCCGTATGGGTAAGAAATATAGCAGAAGATATCATAAAAATTACCATTTGACATGGTATTAACTGAAAACATATACCTTTTAAAAATAATCTTGAGTATAACATGGAAGTAATAATATATGTGTAAATAATGCCATAAAAAACATAACCATGAGTATTATACTAGTCGAAGTACCACATGGACTCTCAATTACTAGTTTCATAATGATTTAACTTATAATTAGGGACATCATAATCATTCTTTCATGGTCGTGTTCCATGGCCACACAGAAATGAGTAAAAACCCATGCTATTTTGACTCATGAGACCTAACTATGCATAAATTGGCTATAACGATCCCCACCCATCAATAACTAAGTTAAATTAATTCCTAATATGAAAGGGGTGAACATAATAAACATATAAATTAATATTTTAACTAAAATATGAAATGTAAATAACCTTCCCTAATCATTAAACATAAACAGTATCCATTCGGAGTAATATAGTGAATGGTATCAAGATAACACATCTATAGTCAAACTATTCAGAAAACCCTAAAAAACATATTTTAGATGATATCATAAGAGATAATACTAAATGATGTAAAATATTCAATAAATTATTTTTATATAGATAAAGATACTTTTAAATGAGACCATTGAAAAATTCATGAGGAAATCATCCTAAACATTCAAAAGTGTCTCGTACCACCTTGAAACATTAAAATCATAATCCATTAGAATATCATGAGTGTAAGTATAATATTGATATGATATACTAAATGAAAGTACATACACAACAGGAATGAAATACATGATGAACAAGGAATATATCTTATAAAGTTAAAGTGATATGAGAAAAAACGTTTTTTACTTTGGAAAGAAAAATTGTTTTGGAAAATCATCACTATTTGAATTCAAATAAGATTGTAAACATGTATATCTCAAAAAAGAAATTTTAGGGACTATGAAATTATATTTGAGGAATATATTTTGTCCCACTTAAGATAAATCATGTAACTTGTTTTTAAAGAATCATTACAAATAAAACTTTTTTGTGACGTTTAAGGATAATATTAAGGATTTTTTAATGTGGAAGGGAGTGTTTATTTTCATAAAACCATAAATGAAACAAGTTATTATTTCCATGATTAAATGTATTATTTTAAAATAATAATTATTGATTCAAATATATTATATAGTTTACTTGATAATGGGTAAGAATTCGAGAAGTTCCCTTGAATCGGGCTTGTTTATCTCAAAGAATTGAGAAGGGAACCATTTTAAAACATTTATATCCCCATATAAGAAGGATGATTTGATATAGATATATGAGTTTGATACAATACATAATTTAGGATAAATTTAAAAAATAAATAATTATTTCATTTGAGTAATGGCAGTGAAAAAGTAATCAAAAGGAAAAAATGGAGTTTTGGGAAGAATCTCTTACCACAATGTAATCAATCGAATTATATGCCCCAAAAATAATGATCATCAAATGATAAATTCATTACAATGAAAATAATGATATTAATGATATTATACATAAATGATATTTATACATACACTATACCAAATAAATTGGGGTGAATAAAGAATATCTCACAAAAGTGGAAGTGAGATGAGTTAACCCTTACCTAATGTCTGAATGTATTCTTCACCTGACCATAATTTCATACATAATCAAAAAAAATCGTTAATTAATTAATTAATAAGATTATGTACATATATTTTATTAATTAAAGATTTTATATGTTAATTGAGGTCCTTTTCAATGAGTTATTGTATTTTATTTCACCGTTCAACAGTGTTCGTTTCCAGGGGTTTCATAATCTGGTTGCTTGTCTATAGTACTTAAGTTCATGTGGAGTGGACATAATTCCAGAAAATTAATTTTATATGGTACTAATGAAAATACATATTATTAAGTGGTCATATAATTTATTTTTTATTTGGTATGATGACAAGTTATTAGATGAAACATTAATGAGAATCATTTAGATTATTATGGCGGTATTTCAGTTATTAAAAAATAGTTTTGTTGTATGAATTAATATTATGTATATATATAGGTTACAAAATATTAAATTTGTTATAATACATATATTATTGTTTTTTAAATCATATAATGGTTTCAGGACCAGAATTGAAGGGTAAATTGATGAACCAAGGTTCATTATCCACGAAGGTTGTAAATCAGTACCTTCCGTATGGTGATTTTGTTTTTAAAATAAGAGAGAGAGAGAGATAGTAAAGAGATTGATGATGAGTCTTGAATTTACAAAATATAATTCTTGTATATAATTGATACTTATGTCATAATGATCATTTGGATAGATTATGTGAGGATAAGATAATAAGAAAAAAAAATTTAAATTAAAATAAAATGAAAAGGGTGAGGGTTTACCTCTTGAAATAACCGTTTTCATAACCTCCTTAAGGGAAGGGGTTTTGGTCGGTTGGAAAGACCAAGAGATATTTGGAATGGGGAGAGACTAAGGAATCATATTTCAGAAGAAATTTTCTAAGATTCATGTTTTATAGGAGTGAAGGGAAGAGGGAGTTAGGGGTTTTTTTTAGTGGAGGAGTGGAGTGATATTTTAATATCATATTAATTATTTTATAATTTTTCTATAGTCAAGAAACAGTGTTTCTCTTGTGACCAAAAACATTAATAAGTTCATGCTAGTTCGAACTAATAGATTCATACATTATCCATGATGCATGAAATTTTTTATAAACATGTAATTTATATATACGGTAAATTGTCATATTTTACAATTCAATAAAAATTCAAATAATTTGAGAAAAAACATAAATATTATCTATAACCATTTTTGATGAGTATAATATAAAAATAGTCTCCATTATATAAAAATAATTTTTTAAATATGATAAATATAGTCATTAATTTAAATTATAATTCTCTGGAATAATATTGTCCTCAAAATTAAAATTGATTTTATAACACCCTAAAAATTAACAATAGTATTATTATGTTATCCTAAAATCAGAAGACAAATAAATATTGATTTAGAAATATAATTTATGGAAATTAATTTTATTTTAAATAGTTTTTCTAATTATAAAATTGTAATTAAATTTTTATTATTCATATGATACATACCGACACTGAATTATGAATTCTATTTCATTTACAAGGTGCCTAAATTATTTTATACATTCATTGGTGAGGTTACTCCTCATAAGAGACATATTTCTATTCATAAGGGTATCATTTCTATTCATAAAGGTACAATTCTATGCATTATAGTCAAGATAATATTAAACAAAAATGTGATTTGACCATATCATACTTTAAATATCTTATTGAATGCAACTCTGTAAGTCATTTTTTTTCAGAATTCAAATAACATGAGTGGAAAAATTATGTTTATTGGATACGTTATAACAAAGTGTTGTTTCATAAAGGATCAGTGTTTCATTCATTCTATTTTAAATTTATTTCTAAATCCATGGAGTGTTACATTACCCCCTTATAAAAAACATGTACTCAAAATTCAAGAATGTAAGCTCATAAAAATATTTTGGTAATTATTCTAAAAAAGCTCCTAGGTCTCCCCTGTCGCCTCTTCAATTTTATGATTTCTCCAAAGTACCTTTACCAACTGAGTCATATGATTCCAAAAAACATGTTCTTTAGTTCCTAGAATCTATATAGGCTCTTCTCTGTAATATATTTTATGTTCCAATTCTATTCTTTTAGCAAATAGTACATGTGTTGGGTCTAGAATGTACTTCCTTAACTAAGAGGCATGGAACAGTTTATATACCTTATAAAGCATAGGTGTCATTTCCAAACAATAATCCACAACTCAAATTTTCTTCATAATTTATAAAGGACCAATGTACCTATGGATCTGTTTCACATTCTCCCTAAATCTTATAAAACCCTTACCTAATAATTCCTATATCCATCCTTGCTAGATCCATGTGTACGAGGTACTTGGAAATACTCATTTTGTTTATAATTCCATTATCCATCTTACTAAATGCATCAACTAACATATTATCCTTTAATAAAAATTAAGCTTCTCTATAGTTTCACATTCTAAACATGTGAATAACATCATCATGTTTTATCATGAAATATGTTAATAACTCAAATTAACAAAAAAAAACATATTGAAAACTTGCATTCATCCTTATAAATGATGATTAAAATATTACTTATATCCAATAGTGTTGTAAACTTCTTCAATGATACTATATAAAACATGTTGAAAAGGTATTAATAATTTCCAAGGTATTTAGAACTTATCCAAAAGAATCATTTCTTCATAATTATGTCAACATCAAGAATATATTTAGGGTTTTCTTTCCATCAATCATTTGTTTTCCAAAGTGTTTAACAGTCCTCTGAATTTGTTTACATGGTACCATTCAACATATGGTATCAAATCCTTAATTAAAAAGAAATGTTGTAGAATCCTTATATATTCCATAGTTATTAAAACCAGTATTTTGTTGATAAAATATTCAAATTACATGATTCATGACTAGGAATATTTATAATTCCCCTCCATCTGCAGTAGTATCATAAATTTCTCATTATCTAGTAACATCATTTGGGGTATGTTCCTTTGACGCTTGGGAAATTGATTTGTACAGTGTCCCATATCCTTGTAGTTGAAACATTGTACATTGAAAACCTTTTTATTAACCTTGAAATCACGAAATTGGTGTTCTTTTTCACCACACATATAATAAACTCCCATTCCCTTCAAGAATTTGCTAGGGTGACTCTTTCTATAGTTATCACATGTGGGAAAACCATTGCTTCCCTTATTCCCTTTCTCCATCAATTTCTCTGTCATCATCTTCTTCTTATACATACATTCAATTCCATAGGACTTAGAGATTTCTTTAAAATATTGTAGACATGTGATATTATTTACACATATTATGAGGATTCTTGGGAGTCTATGTTCCTTTGAAATGATGGAATATGACCATGAGATATATAATCCTTCATACTATTTTCATCATGAGAATTGGTGAAGTTGTCATTCCTTATACTAGGATACATTTATAATCAATTCCTTATACTATATTATCTAATAAAATGATAAAACATCTATTAGTATAAACATGTTATAGTACATAACATAAACTTATGTATCGTAAATCCTAGAACAATATACTTTGGTTACAATGGGGGATAAATACTTTATAATGGTTCGTATAATACATGTGTATTTTCTTAAGAATATCCCCTAGTATTGTTATACCAGGTGTAAAGTGAGGACCATTGTTGTGTACCAGGATACCCTGAGTCAAGACTCGAACACCTTGTCTGAATTGTTACTCTTAGGAACATCTGTTTCAGAACCACGTCCACATATAGTATCTAGACACAGATGTATTTTCTACTAAGATCCCCATAATCCCATCCTTACCAAAATTGTAGGATGTTCTTTTATTTTTATCCTTAATGTATATCTTAGGGATTTTTTTCCATAATCTATGTTTTCTAAAACCAGATTCATAGGTCTCTACCAAACCTCCTATTGATACCGACTGTAACGGCCTGACCCCTTAATCATAGATACAATTCATTAGTTTATTAAATTATCATGGTTACAAAGAATGAAATCCCAAATGACCGTATAATTTCGTATAATTAGAAAAAAATTATACACATAAGTTCAACATTACAACATGAAATGAAATAAATTATCTAATTTCCACTATAAATATCCACAACTCCAAGATTATCCCTGTAATTCATTCATAATATACATCCTTGCATCCTAGGGAAAATAAAACCTAAGAAATGGGGATCATAGATGATTTTAAAGGGTAATAAAAATAGAGGAAGATATCATAAACATAAACATTATACATTTTGAATAACTACTAACACATGCATTTAAAAATAATATGGACTATAGCATGGGAGGAATAAGAGTTTAATAAATAATCCCATAAGAAAACATAACCATGAGTATTCTACCAGTATAATAACAACATCTACTATCAATTATTAGATTCTTAATGATTTAATGCATAATTTTGGATATCATAACCATTCTTTCAAGGCCTCATGCCAATGCCTTATATAAAAGGGTAAAAACCAAATGTATTTTGTCTCATTAGACCTACCGATTCATCGATGGGCTATAGTAGGACCCACCCATCACTGAATTACACCAATGCATTCCTCATATGAAAGTGGTGAACATAATAAACATATAAATTCATATTTAAACTAACATATTAAATGTAAAGAACCTTCCACAATTATTAAACCTAAAGACTGACCATTTAGTGTAATATGGTGAATGGTATTTAGATAAAAAATCTTTAGTAAAAATAATCATAAAACCATCAAAAAAATAATTTATATGATATAATAATATATAAACATAAATTATTTACAAGATTCAACAAATAATTTTGTCATAAATAATGATATTTTTAAATGATACCATTGAAAAAATCTTTACAAAATAATCCTTAAACATTAAAAAGAATCACATACCACATTGAAACATTGAAATCAGAAACACATAGAAAATAATTAGAATAAGGGGAACACTAATATGATGTAACAAAGTTAATTACATATATAAAATGTAATTAATAATTTGTGAACAAGGTACATATCTCATAGAAGATAATGTGAGACAAGAAAATTCCTTTTTTACTTTGGAATGAAGAATTATTTGGGAAAATTATTTCTATTTGTCATGAAGTCATATTGTAAACACGTATATACCAAAAAAATAAAATGTACGGACATTAAATTATATTTGAGGACCAATTTTTTTCCCAGTAAAGTGAAATCATGTAACAAGTGTTTTTTAATGAATCTTTATAATTATAACATTTTAGAGCTGTTTCAAGAAAATATTCAATATATTTTAAAGTGGAAGGGCATATTTGTTTTCATAAAAAAATAGAAAGAAGATAGTTTTCATGATTTGTTTTTTATTTTTAAAAAAATTAGGGCTTATAATAAATTATATAGTTCACTTATAAATGGGTATGAATCTAATAAGTTCCCTTAAGCCAGACTTGTTTATCCGGAAGAATTGAGAAGGTAACGATTTTAAAAAAATTATATCACCAACAAAGAAGAATGATTTGATCTGGATATATGATTTAGATACATATATATGGAATGTTGGATAAATAAAAATAGTAATAATTAAAATTGAGTAATGGCATAGAAATAGTGACTCGAATGAAAACATGGGGGTTTGGGTGGAATACCTTACCACTTTATAATCAATCGAATCAAATGACCCAAAAATAATAATAATAAAATGATACATTAAATACCATGAAAATAAAGATATTATTTATATGGTACATTTAAGGTCAGTATAAATACACCATACATAATAAATTGGGTGAATAAGTAATATCTTACAAAAGTGGAAGTGAGATGAGGTAACCCTTACCTTATGTCCAAATGTATTCTGCATTTGAAATTAAAATACTAGATAATAAAATTAAATCCATTAATAATTTATTCTAGATAATTATATATATATTTTATTCATTATAGATTTATTAAGTTCATTTATGCCTTTATTATTAACTTATAAGATTGAATTCCTCCATTTCAGAGTGTTTATTTTCTTATTTTTTATAATCAGTTAGACTACTTATAAGTTATAGAGTTCATGTGGAATGGATATAATTCCACAAAATTGATTTTAGAAGATACTAATGAACATCTAAAAGATTAAAGTATCATAAAATTCTTTTGGTTTTATGGTATTATGATGAGTTATTTGATGAAACATTATTGACAATCATTTAGATTATTTTGACAGTATTTAGATTATGCCGAACTAGTTTTGTTGTATGAATTAATATTATGTATAAATACAGGTTCTAGAATATTAAATATGTTATTATATATATATTATTTTATTTTTTAACATTAATTTTTTTTCATGAAAAGTATTTAAGGAGAAATTTTGGAAAAAATGTTCATCATTCACGAAGGATGTAAATCTACACCTCCCGGTTGATGATTTTGTTTCATATATAAAAGAGATAGAGTAATGATATGGATGATAAGTCTTCCATTAAAATGATATAATTTAATTATATTGATTATAATGTATTTATCATGATCATATGAATAGAGGAGATGAGTAGAATATAAGAATATAAAAAAATTGAAAATTAAATTAAATGATTAAGAGAGAGGGTTTTACTCTTGAAATATCTTCCTTGAGAACCTCAGTAGGGATAGGGTTTTGGTATTTTGGAATAACCAAGAGTTGTTGGATATGTGGAGATATTCATTAATAGTATATGGGTGGAACATTGAGATGATTCAAGTTTTAGAGGAGTTAATAGAAGAGGGGGTGAGGGGTAGTTTTTATAGTGGAGGAGAGAAGTGATTTTTGAATATCTTAGTCATTATTTTATTATTTTTCTCAAGACAAGAAATAATGTTTGATTCTTGAGACAAAGTATAGTAATAGGTGCATATGAGTTCAATAAAATGGTTTATTATAGTATCTATTCAACAAGTAATTTTTTTACTTGACATGTAATGTATATATATGGTAAATTACTATATTTCACTATTCACTAAGATTCAAATATATCAGAAAAATTATAAAAACATCACCAAAACCATTTTTGATTATATAGAATCCATATATGGACTCTATTTTATCAAAATAGTAATCAAAATATGAGAAATTTAGTTTATATTAAAAATAATCATTTAGTGAATAAATTTAGGCTTTAAAATTAAAACTGATTTTATAACACACTAAAAATTATCTAAGGTCTCATTAAATTATCTTAAAATAACAAGACATAAAAAAATTATATTTAAAGAAAATAAAATTTCTGTTATATATATTTATTTATTATAAAATCCAAAATAAATAGTTTTTATTCCCAGGAAAAATACCAACATGTAATTATTAATTCTATTTCATTTACATGGTGCCTAAATTTTATATATACATTCATGGGTGATGTTACTTCTCACTATGTCCATATTAGTATTCATAAGGTTTGAATTTATATTCATAAATGTACATTATTTTTCATATGGGTAAAGTCATAATTCACTGAAAAGTTGAGTAGACCCTATCGAACTCTATATATCTTACTGATTGCAAATGTGTATGTCAGGTTTTCTAGATTCAAATAACAGAAGTAGAATAATTATATTTACTGGCATGGTTATAACAAAGTGTTATTTAAAGGAGACTCAGTGTTTCTTGAAATATATATTAAATTTATTTATAAATACTTGGGGTGTTACATACATGGTAAAAAATATTTCTTTAGAAAACATTATAAAAAACATTTTTACTTTTTACAACCCAAATATTTCTTTCTCAAATGCATTCCTCATTTCACAAACAGTTACAATAAAAAATCAACTTAGTTACATCCATTAATTTTGTATAATTATATACTATTATTATTATTTAACTACTCATGTCATAATTTTTAAACACCATTTTATTCATATATTAAATGATTTGAAATACATTATACTCTTTATTCCCCACACACCCATCCTATTTTTACTATCATAATGCATGTCACCAATATCATAGGTTTTTAAAATGATACATAAGTGAACAAACTCATTTCCTTCCACACATGAGAAAAATATCATGAAATAGTCATGTCACATAAAAAGTGGATCACCGAATGGTAAAATATCATTCAACTGTAACAACACATTTCAAAAACAAAAAATCTCAGCCTACTAACTTGGGTTTTTCATCGTACATGGGTTTTCTACTCCCAATCACGAGCTCATTACCAATGTTGGAACATCCAAATATCATTTCTACCATCCCAAATAATAACATCAAAAAAAAGAACCCATTAATATAACTTTGTAACCTCCACAAACTAGAATCCACATAACACTGCCCATAGTTGAGTCGCCACTTGACCTTAACTATTCCATCCCATATGCTATAGTTTTCTGACTATCAACGTGGGTATCATAAATCACATGGGGAGACCATACCATCTTTTTTAGAGTAATAATCATCATATTAATTATAAAAAAAGTATACAATAACCAATACACCAAAAACATGCCTTGAGAACCAAATTCCGACCAGAATTCAAACAATACCAATTTAAGTAAACATTCCATGTCATACTAACAGTGTTAAATGTGATGGGAAAACCCAAAATAGAGACAAAAAACTAACCCATGACAATGGTTCCTAAATCCATATCTGGATCCACATCTATGAACATACCCAAACCAAATCATCTCCCTAGCACATAGCTATTACCCTTATCTTTACATACAACCACGAAATCTGCTCGAGTACCCAATGACGACCCAAGATATGTGTGAAAATAACACAGTTTGGAAACACCAATGGTGTGTCAAAAATAAATAGTATAAACTGATTTATTATGAAATTATGTATTAAATTTCAATTTAAATAAATTATTACTCTGGAGTTGTTATTTAGAAATATTTTCTATAAACAATTCCAACATTTCTTTTTTGGTTTAACTATTTACATCATTAAGAAAACAATTCATGAAAATAAAATTACCAGGAAGAGGGAATAACTCATGTTCTAAATCTCAATATGGAAATCCCTTTCATGTTCTTTTACATCAAACTTACCCTAGATCATCAGTCCAAGAATTTTTAACCAATGCAACTATTAGGGCCTGGAGCATCACTCGGGCATCAAACCCCCTGTATTCTTTGGGTGGGTTTAGAGCATCAATCCAACCTGGCTCGTGGGTTGATCCTTAGTCCTTTATCCCACACCACCATTCCATGTTTAGTATCTCATTTATCCAACCATCACATATACCATATCAAAAAACAAACAAAAACATAATATAACATTTCTTCTTTATAATTCAATCAACATCAGAATCATCAGCAAGCCTTAACTCATCGAAAAAATTACTGTTTTATTATTATATCCACTTTAACTTATCTACCCTTTTCATATAATTCCTCATTTAGAATAAAAAAATCCTTCACATTAACTCATTGAACATAATTCATGACCTCAGAATAACTATCCCATTTACAAATTTCAAATAAAAATTACAAGTCATTTAACCCATTCATGTTATTCCAGTTAACCCTTTTCACAATTTTATAAATCATACCCGTATTCCATGGCCAAGGGATAGACAAAAATACCATTAGTTCCCATTATAAAGAAACTAAACATGTTGAATGATTTAACATAGGCTCTATTTCTATTCCTAGATACTCAAGGTTTATATTTACCAATTTCCATGTTCGGGAATATTGGTACAACCCATGGGTGGCCCTAAATTGGTCTATCCAAACTCAATGCATCCCATGAGGATCACAAGGGGTATAAATGATCACATAATCTAACATTTTTTATATTTTTTATCCATAAAACATAACCACATCAATAGGGATGAAATATCATAAACACAAATGCACATATATGTAACACAACCGTGAGATATAACTTATATCCCACCATCCTCAATTCCAGTGAAGAATGCACTCTTATCCTTATCCTAAGATCCAATTTCATGATCTCCATGAAGCCTTATCCATGTATTCCTAGAACATTATGGTTTTAGAGATTTGGAAGGAGATATCCAATACCATAATCCCTAATCTATAAAAGAGATTCAAGTGGAATATTAGACTTACCGGGATCATGGATCTGCAACCAATAGAGCTCCAAACGACCTAGAAATGAGGTATATCAGTCCTTGGAAGCTCTTAGGGTATTATGTTAGTCAGTGGGTCTAGAGGTAATAAAAGGGGTCGAAATCAGTTGAAATCATAAAAAAACAAGGGGGAAGTCTGGTAATTTTACACTTTTTAATGGGGTTCATGGTTTGGTCACACGGGTATCGAAATTGTGTGCCAACCTTGTTCTAAACTCTACCCAATATGGGTTAGTCTGCATGTTTACCTGGGGAGGCCTGAATTGTTTGGAAATTAATCTCCAACCTTGTAAGAAGCATATTTTCAAGGATTCATAGTTTGGCTTCCCCCTCACAATGTTTTCACTAACTATGTGAAAACCATGAAATATGCACAAAATAGCCCAGGTTTCCATTTCATTCATGTATCACGCCTCCGAAACACCTTCGAATGTCCTCATACACCCAATAAACATTTAATTAACAAAAAATAAGAGATTTAATTCAAAATTTTAACAATTACCTACCTCCATGATGTCTATGATCTTACAAACACCCCATGACTTTACGATATGTATATTTTTTAAAATAAATTTAATTTCATCGATACATTACGTTACACCAAACAATGAGCTTACACAAACACAAAAATATTATTATTTTAAAACGACCATTATAAACTATTAATTAAATTGGAATGTTTGAATATGATTAGCTATATTATGAAACACATATGAATTTCATCATCAATACAAATTTATTTATACTTTGAAAATAAACCAATAATTTTTAGAATAGTCAATTTGTTCTCAAAATATATGTTTTCTTAAAAAGGTGATTTTTTATTTATATAAGAAAATAAATATAATTATTTTTGAAAAATTTATAAAATTTATTATATAAATGAATATCATTTTTTTACTATTTATTTCAAAATTATCATAGGATGGATTTTTGAGAATTTCCTACAAATTTTAATTTTTCAGTAAATTGTAAAAAATACTGATTTTTTATAAAAACATAATTTTATTTATATTTAAAATTAATATTATAATTAATAATTGATATATAATTAAATTATTTAATTTTATTTTCAATAAATATAATTAATTACATCTAAACAATATTTATACCTAATTTTTCTATAAGTACCTTATTTTTAAAAAACATAATTTTCAAAAAAAAATTGTATTGAATTATATTCATTTAATTTTAAATGAACTTTTGAATATTATATGATATTAACTTTAAAAATAAATTACATTTTTGGAGTCAATAATTTCTTATTAGGTTCTATTTTTATTTAAATTTTGAGGCCTAAAAAATTATTTGTGGTGAAAAACAGATTTACAACAGTATAGGTAAACTAATGTAGCAAGTTAAAGTAGAAAGATAAATTCTTAAAGTAGTTAAAATTTGAGAATTAAATAGTTTGATTTGTTTGTTTTCCATACATAATAAGTGTTTTCAAAATTAATTACCATATATATTAATTGGAATAAATTCCACCCATATCTGGTTGTCATTAAATATAAAATAATTATTATTTTATCACATTAAACTACACCCCCTCTTATATAAATACCACAACTCACCACACCATTTCTCCTAAATATTCATGGACGAATTAAAATATTTAAGAACACCTCTCCTCCAACTCTCTTTATGTCCATGTTCTTTGGGTCTCACCCAAATACAAATCACATGTTCCTTAAGTGTTTATCCAATGTGGTAATATTCAAGAGGTAACTTTCTCAACCAACCTCTCTTAATTTAATTCCATTTTCTACATTCTATTCACATCCATCATAAAAAGAAGATTAAAAACAAAAATATAATTTATTTACTATAATTTTATATTAAATAATTAATATCATATATCTACCACTTTTATTAACTCCTCTTATTCAAAGAAACAAAACTACTGTCCAAATTATAGCGGTTAACCATTTTCATGGAAAATGATTTTTTGATTTCCATTGATACCTTAATGGTTGGTGATAAGAATATTATTCATGTAAAATAATATTTTAAAAGGTATATATTAATTTATATAAGATTTAGAAACAACTATATATATATAAAATATTAAACAAATTGAAACTAGTCTGTTCTAGTCAAAAAAACAACAAAAATTTAACATTTTATGAGAACATTTAAAATTATGAGTGTTCATGAATAAAATTTAATTTCACTACTTAATTTTTATTTCCAATTGAAAAAAAATCCATATTTATATACAAATAACATGATCAAGAAAACATGAAATGAACACACCTGAAATAATAAAAATAATGAAATATTAATAATGAATAGGTTGAATGATGTAATAAATGTATCATATAAGGTATTATGAATATGACTACAATTTTTAGTGAATTAATAACATTATTTAAATAGTAATACATGAGGTTATTTTATGAAAAACTAAGCGGAAGCGTTAGGTAAGGGTTTCTCGTATCACCTTTACTTCTGTAAGATATATGACTTATTCACCACTTATATCTTTTGTATAATGTATATAATTTTTTTTGATATATTGTATAATTAATCTCATTATATTAATCGTATTAGTTGTTTAAATTGATATTTATTAATTTTATGGGGCATTTTATTCATATGATTATAAAGTGAAAGGGATTTCTTAACTCAATTTTCATTCTTTGGGTTTAACTCCTAATTCATTGATTATTCCAAGTTAAGATTATGTGTGATATGACTTTTAATTGTCTTAATATTTATTTGAACTTTTTATTTGGATTTACATATGATACACATAATTTTATTTTATTAATTCTCACTTCAATCATAGGATAATTATAAGGGACATTCTATTACAATATACAATTTTAAAACATCCCATAAAAATCATTTTTTCCATGTCCATGTTTTCTAAAATTGTTTCAAAAAATAGATTTTAATATTCATTAATAATTGGTTTAGGTTAATCTTTATTCATGTTTGTATTATTTTTAAAATCTTTTTAAATTATTATTTTTTTCATTTTCTAAATAAGATTCTTTGGTGAATCATCCAAAAAAAGTACGGAATGAATGTTTTTTAATCTTATAAGATATGTGAAGATTCTGCCACAATCATGATTCCTTAATTCATTTTTGTTTCCATTAAAAACAAAAGAATTTATTTTCAATGTTAATATTTTCCATTATAACTGTATGGTTATTGAAGAAAAGATTTAAAAATGGAAATGTTGTTTTTTAAGAATTATTTCTGGTGATATCTTAAAATTATTTTCCATCCAAGATAACAATTTTTAATGTGTATTATACATTACTAGGGATATTAATCAATTATATTATCCTTATTATTTTTATGGTTGATTTATTTTGATGATAGTATCATATTTCTGAGACCTATTTTTTCAATGTGTTATGCTATGAAGAATTATTTATAAAACCCACTTCATTTCTTGGATTCTGATATAATGAATGATTTATGTTCTTCTAGAATACACATTAATATTTTAATTTTGTTATGGGTGGGACCTATATAGCCCTAAAATTCTTTGGTTGAATCTTTATATCACATTAGATAATAATAGGGAACAACTTTATGGGAAAGATGTGTATTCTGATCATCTATGAAAAAATGGTGTATCTAAATCCACTATATTGATTTTATTGTAATTTAAACTTGACATATGATATATGTTTATATATATATATGACTTTTACAAACATTTATTTTATTATCTTTTCGATCATGATTGATTTATGATGATTTATCACTCTTGTGGTCAATGTTTTTTGAAATGATAATGTTTTTTTCATGAATCATGTTTATAATATTTGAACAGTTGGGAATGAACATCATAATTTATGCTTATAATCACATAACCTTATTATTATCTTTTATTTCATTTTATCATGTATTTAAATCCAATATTTTTATCCTCACTGATCATATGATGTCACCATTTCTTATGATTCCTTCGCCTGGGGATGATGAAATATTTAGGTTAGGTATTCATAAATGGAGTACTATGTGAGAAGCTTTTTGTGGGATATATTGAATATAATTTATTAAACAATAATTTTTTACATATAATATCTGGATAATATGAACCATAATACTTCTATTGTAGATGGTATTGTCATATACTGGATATTCTTCTAAATAGATATAATATTTGTGTTTGAAAATATCAAGTCATTATGATAACTAGAGTAACGATCTACCATTAAAGTGTATTGGGATAATTAAATGTCATGAAATAATTCATCAATGTATTATAATGTATACATATTAATTTTTAGTATTGGAAAAAATCTATAAATAATCAATGCATAGTCTCATCTACCCATCCTTCTTTTTCGTAAATAAAATAAGGGCTCCCAAAAGTGAAAAACTATGGAATTTAAATACATTACCTCTCAACTAAAGTAGCTATTTATCAAACTCCATCTACATTAATGGTTCCATTATATTTGGAATTTTTGTTATATTCCTTACATATATAATGAGTTCAAGGGAGAACTCAACTCCATGCTTCAATAGATGACCATATTATTATTTTGAAAAAACCATAATGAATTTTAGTAAAATTGGTGCATCCCCTATCCTTTGTAAACCATCATCATCTATAGATATCACATGATATTAATTATTACACAAAATTACATTAATGTGGTGTATTTATGTATAAACTTTACACGATTCAGATAATTAATATTCTTCTTTAAAGATAGGAGATTCCACCTCGACTTCACAAAACATAATATCCTTCTCCTACAAATAAAATATTTCATTGGACATTGAATAATAATCCATATCAAGGATGATATCATAGTAAATTATAGGAATAATAACAAGATTTTTAAATATGGTACGACCATGCATCATAATTTTAACTACCTAACCAATTTTTTTAATTATTTTCAAAAATACATACATATAGTTGATCTATTTTCTATATTAATCTCAATTATGACTATCTCCTTATACGATGAAAATACCTGAGAGAACAACTCTCTTCGATGGATCAACACTAACCCACCAATTAAATAGTCAATCATTATTATTGATCTATAAACATAATTTTTTGTGTTAAATCTATCATTGGATATTTTACCTCATATTTAGGAATATATTCCACCCTATTTGTTTACATCGCTGAAGGAAATTGTTGAATCCTTTGACCAAATCAAATTTATAAATTTATAGTAACTCAAACTATATTGACTAATATATTCTATAATTGTGGTATGATGAGGTTGATACCACATGGAAAATATTATAACATTAAATAGTTGTTATTTTATCACAAATTATTGAACTAAAATTAACTAAACTATTAATTTATGTGACATGGAGGCCTAAAAAATAAAAAAAATGGATGAAGAGAGGTGAGAAGATGTCGAAGAATTATTTTATATAAATTAAAAAAATTATATCATGAATTTAGAGATTACATTGAAATAATTATCAGATGTATTCGTAGAGTATCAATCCTAGATGGTTATCATCTTCTAGAATAGACAAACATAGACAACCCTACTATCAAGGTATGTCTTTAACTGTCTTAGGTGAATTATGTTAAATATTTAGGGAAAATGAATAGCTATGTTAGATTTCATTTTCCACATCCATTAATCACATTAGTTTTCCTATAATAAATACCGTACCTCATGGTAGGTAATTGGGGATGTGATAAATATTATTCTTAATTAAACAAAAAATGAAGAGAATAGTTCCCAATTTAAAAATAATTAAATCTATTATTACTTATCCCTTTCTATCAATTGTACTGTCTTCCACAACACTAAACACCAAGAGTTTATCATTAAATAATAAATGAATAGGTCTGAAGTTGTTGAAGAGGGATTTTGAAATAAAATATACTATAAAATGTGAAGCCGTTACATGAATTTAAAATATAATCTCTATAATATAACCATAATTATATAATGGAAAACATAAGTGAAAAAACAAATCCTAAGCTACACTAACTTTATAACTAATGATGACCCTTTTACCAATACTCTCTCTTTCGGTGTGGGATTATAATATTATATTCGGTTATGGAACCTCACCTTTTAAGGTGTGTCAATCTCATATCATAATCACCCACACCGCATATATTATCCATTCTCCTCTATTTAAACAGTAAATTTCTTTCATATATAAAAATTCTATAATTTTCATTACCTCCTCCTTATATTTTATATTATATTCTATATTTTGCACCATTTTATTTGCTCTATATTATCTAAATCCATTCATAACCTTTATTATAATCAATATCATTATCTATCGATGAGAGATGGTATTAGAATTTTGGATGAGTCATAAATTATGTGTGAATTTTCTAAAAAATTATCCAAATATTCTTGTAGTATAGTGAATTTTAAAAAACTATAGTGTAAGTGATCTCCCCTAATGTGATCCTTTTTAAAAATACCCTAAGAATCAATTTCTTCCCTGGATATCCTGAAGGGTTTAGTTATTTGACTTGTATAAAATGAACCTTCCTATTGTATGGACAAACCCTTATGGAGTAGGATTTTTAAAGGAATTCTTGGAAATAAAATATCCCTTTCTCCAATGGTGGGGTTTCCACTTCTTTATCAAAACATCACTACTTCCATTAACGTCCTATAGAAGACATATTCCCATTAATAAAATGTTTCCTATAATCTATTAAATGTTCTCTATGAGAAACAATGAAAAATATTTCATCATGCCTAAAATCATCACAATAAACACTTTCTATGATACAATTCTTCCAATGATAGTGAAACCTCGTTTCATTAACGTTTGAGTAATGGTATCTATGACTTAGTACTAGGACCATGTTAAAGTGCCTCCTTCATCATCACATTCAATATAGTATTATATGTTTCAATATTAGCTTTTGGTGTGGTGGCTATTGAATATCTAGTGGATTAAGATATCTACCTTAAATGTCCATGGTGGATTACAGTGTATATATAGTGGAAGGGACATGGAAATATTATTCCTATAAATAATATTTGAAACTATCCAATGAAAACATTATATCAGTAATTATTAACTATGCAGGAAGTAACCCATTCCCATTTCAAAAAATTTGTTGGTTTCCCTCTAATATATATTACACCCTATGGTTAAAGCGGTCATCAGGTTGAATAAGGGTTGGAGTACATCTAATGCCGACATACACAACCGTAGATCAGTGAATCCTTACTCCTACTATCACATGGACTCATCCCTTGTGAATTGTATTGATCATATTCCCATGCGATGTGTGTAATCTCCCCATTGTATCATTTACAATAGGCTTTAATGTGGATGTTTTACTCAATGGATGCTCATTGGTCTAATAAGTGGCAAGCCTCCATGCGTTGAGTGCTAACCATTTTTTGGACAATTTATAACAAATAACTATAAAAAATACTTATAAAATTTAAAACATGGATTTTTTTAATTAATTTCAATAAATCTTCAAAAATATCAATAAAAAATTTATTTTTCTGATAAATGATGATTCAAAATTAAAAATTGTGATAAAATATTGAAAAAAATGACAGTTATTAATTAAAATTTCATAAATATATGCATATTATGACTGTATCAATTACACCACACATAAACTAAGATTTCTCTAAATCATGTATCTCTATAAAAAATGCCAAATGATACCACGTGATTAAAAAATTAAAAATTAAAAACTATTGAATTAAAAATTTATAAATGGGGTAAGATAATTATCAAGTGTTGCGTGTTAAAAATAAATCCAAATCCACTATAGATAAAATTTAAATTCTTTTTCCAATGAAATGTTATGTATCATTTTCTCTAATTAATTCAACCATCTTAATTTGTCATTATTAACATACAAATTATGGACAATCTCACCCTTAATTCATATTCCCCCATACATCATCTTAAAATATAAATAGAGTTCTCTTCATACCTAGAGCATGTTAACCCAAAAAAGCAATAAAAATAATATGGACTTTTAATTTTAGGATTACATGACTATGATGTTAAAGGGTGGTATATAATTGATGAAATGATAATTAAGCCTAAAAATAAGGTTTATCATTATTTGCATTTATTATATTCAAAATATATCCCAATGAAATTCTCCCCTTCAAAATGTGAAAGGTATGAATTCCCTGATCTCATTGTATGTCTAGAAATAATGAATGAATAAATAATATATTAACACTCATTGTTTTTTCTTTTGGATTATTTTTTTTTTCAATTTTTCAATTTTTTTTAAAATTAATCTAGGACAAGACTCATATCCAACACCCAACTCCAAATGATAAAAACATTAGTCAGTTAATTGTTACTTTTGAACCACCATAACCCAACCCAATTTCTTTTATATAGGGTTAAAAAATAAATAAAATGACGTATATATTAAAACATATCTATAACCCAATTAAATAATGAATACATTTATCATATGTGCCTAAATGTTTTTACCATGAACTCTATTAACCCCCCCCCAGCCACACATTTACACTTTGATAATACTTATAAATATTTAAGAAAGGGTTGTAATGACAAAAATATTCTTTTAATGAGGCTTATTCGTATAAATGGCCATTCATAGTCTCTATGGGATTAAGTGGGATTAAGGAAAAAACTAGGTACCAAGGATAATGGATAAATTAACAAAATTCATCAACAATATTTTATGTGAGTTTTGGTAATTGTCATTTTAACATTACCAAATCCATGTATTCATAGGCAAAATGTCCCATGTTCTCTTAATAAATTTACAAATAACGATTGAAAAAATATGGTCAATAATCTTCATAGGACTGGGATGATATGAAATTGAAGGGAATCACTAATGGAATTTGTAATAATGAATAAATCAATCCATATAAATTTTTGAAATTCAATAAAGAAAAAAATGGACATATCATTTTGTATACGTGATAAAAAAGAAAAATCATGTTTAATAGAATAAAAATTTCTATGATTCACTGTAATAATTCAATCCCCCTACTTATTTATTCATTTCTGAAAATTTAAAAATTGAAACATGGAATCATGGGGTCATTATTAATAATAAGTTTCATTCATTAGAGTTTTATCTCAAATATAAGTTTTCTAATTCATTTTTTCAATTTATGTTATAAAAGGAATTAAAAATTTTAGGGTACAAATGAATGATTAAATCTAAACCATACACCCCTGGAACATTAAATATCTTGTCTTTTCACCTTCTATATGTATTTGTGTATCATGAACCCAAAAATGAAATTAAAATGGAGAAATCATTGTATCCATGAAATTAAAACTCAAGAATAATGGGTGGGGAGGTTTCACTACATTCTCACCTGATGTCCGATACTATTTATAAATACAAAAATAAATAATAATATAATTTTCCCCCAATAATTATATTTTATTAATGTCAATAAGCTCGACATTACCTTATCAGTCACATAATTGGAGTAGGGGATAAATCCAAAAATCTCATACTGAATCGATTTTTCCATTGAAAGGTGTAAAGTATAGCTCTTATATATTTCCACTTGTTGAATAAAAATTTCTTACATAGTGGAGGGTATTATGTATTGGACTACCCCAATAATTGGAATAGTATTTCATGGGTTGCTGGTAATTTTTACCACTCCACTTATTCTACTTTGGTGATATCCACCCATTAAATTCAGTAATGGATTAATCCAATTTATCATCTACCAGGTATTTTTCTTCTTCATCTTTGTCTTGTTGTGGATTCTCTACATTTTGGTTTGGTGGGTCCTCATGTTAAACAATTTTTGGATTCCCCTCTTTAAATATGCCAGTATGGGTTTCCCAGAATTTAGATTCTCTCAACACTTCATCCTTCTATTCATCTATTTAAAGAGCGTAGGATCTCTCTTCATCTTCGGACTCAGCACTAAGGTAGGTTTCCTCCCCAAAAAAATCAAGATTAAGAATCAGAATATGATCTTTCCTCAAATTCATATTCATATCCAATTATTGTTCTAAATGAATCTTTAATTTGGGACACATCCTTTGTTACAACCATAAATCCCTCAGTTTCTATACCCATGTTCTTCAATAGTAATTGTTCTCTTTTAAACTCAAATTCCATGATTTACATTGTTTATTCAATTAATGTGTGTTGTATTGGAACCCCCATTTTTTATGATTCCATAATTATCATAAAAGTATCCTAAAAGAGATAAATATTAAAAACCTATCATCTAAAATAAATAAAAAAATAAAAAAATATCATAATATAAAATCATGAAATTGAAAAGGGGAGATTAAAGTGTTATTTCACTATGAAATTTATAACTTATTTTCTCTAGAAATGTGGTCAAATTTTTTAAAAACCACGAGGATGTCATTTAAAACACCACATTGATAAAAATTATAAATATATATTTATCTGGACTATATTAAATACTTATACATAGAGTAGTGGTAAGATGGGGTCGATCCCACATGAAAAAGTGTTATAATATTAAATAGTGTAGATGTTGTAATGAATTATTAATTTAAAAATAATTAAACTAATCAGGGAGTTCATATGGATGGATTAAAATATCCAAATATGGATGATTATAGGAGAGATGATATGAAAGTATAATATCCATCAATTTAAATACTCGAATCATGTCTTTTCTGATTAAACCAGATTATTTATTATAAGAATTCTATGAGTATATATCCTAATCTCTCAGCATCATCTAGGAAAAAATAAGATATCTGACCCCTGTATAAGGTATGTAAATAATCATATTTGGTGCATTATGTATAATATCAATGTCAAAGGTGATTGTAAGTCGACTAGCACTTTACACTTCAGTTAATCACAATAGGTTTTCCCTATATGTACCATCAATCTGGTGTGGTAATTAGGTATTTGATAAATAATATTATTAATGTAACAAAATTAAATATAATAATTCAAAATAAATAACTAATTAAATTTCTTAGTACTTGTTCATTTCAATAAACTATACTATCATCCACAACACTAACTTTGAACAACTGACCATTCAATCATAAGTGAGTGGGTTAAAAAAATTTAAGGACGGATTAAAAAAATAAAAGTATTTATGAAATTAGATACCCTTAAATGAATTAATTTAATTATATATATAATAAAAAAGTATTTACATAATGACAAACAAAACCGAAAACATAGAAACCAAGCTTTTCCGAATTGATAGTTGATAAAGATCATTCTCCATAAACTCACGCTATGGTTATCCGATAACAATGTTCTACTAGGTCAGGGAACCTCCCACCCAGGTGGGCTAGTCCCATATCATCATCTCTCCCTACATAGTATCCACTGCACTATATTTATATAGTAAATTTCAGTCACACATCAAAATTCAATGCTCCTTTAACTTCTACACATATATGAATTTTTCTTCCCTCCATTGAATTTTTATATTATATATTTATCATCAAAATAATTCCATTATTTAATTTTTATTTATCTGATTAGGTATTTATGAGAGTGGGTATTGGTAATATTCTTGAGTCTTCACTTATATGTGAATTTTTTAAATCCTTGGTTGATGTTTGTTGTTTTTTGGATCAAACACACGTAGTGTAGGCAGGATCCCTTAGATATAGTCATATTCAACAATCCCAATAGTATCTATAATATCATGTGGATATTTTAATAGTTTTATGTATTAATCTTGACAATTAAACCCTTCATACGATGTGGAAAAACCCTTGCATAACATGAAGATTCATGGAATGAAGGGATTTGACATATCTCTTTGTCCCATTTTGTAGAAACCTCATAAACATTCGACCCTCTATAAATTCATTATTGGCTTCTACATGATGTTATTCCAAACCTAATATGTATCCTTCACCCAACCATATTATTCTCCATGATCTATAATATAGTAGGTGTTCTCAATCAATAGCCTCTTCTCAAGAAACTCCATCCATAAAATGGTTCTTCTAATAATGAAAGAACCATATTTTATCAACATTAGGGAAAGAGTATCTATGAAATTTCTATAGGTTTGTTTGAAAATGAAGATTTTGAGCCATCCCGAGATGATACTATTTCGGTAAGTAAGAAATGTTATGAAAAAAACCATGTCCGATATCAAAAAAGCTGTCAGTTGTGCTCCCTTATATACAATAACACAAGGATGATATAGTTTGCATGTCGGATAGGGGTTGGATGACCCCCAATTTCACCACTATAAAGGAATTTCCCAATAAACCGATGTGATCTTACACTCATGTGATGCACATACTTACTCACTTCCACCACAAACATCTTCTTTCTCTATGTAAATCTTTTTACCAAGTCTCCTCATAGGGGATGCTAATTGTTTTTCCTCCATGGGTTGACGGATATTCCATTTTGGCCATTTTTTTTCAAAATATTATAAAAAATAATTATAATTTTTTTAATGTGAAAACAAGTATTTTAAAAAAATTCATTTATTTTTCTAAAGTATCATTCTAATATATATATATATATATATATTATGACTCAAAATTTAAGACTGGGCATAAAACATTTAAAAAAGGAACTTATAAATTAAAATTTTCAAAAATGTATAGAGTAAAATCATCATCATTTCTATTTTTGGGGAACTACATTTCCATTTCTTCTATTTTCTAATGAGAAAAATATTTTTCATAAAATATCTCACTAAAAATGTACTCATTCGAGGCACATTTTCTGATGTTCCCCATTATTGTTATGAATTAGTGACCACTGTTGGTCAGAATATCCCTTCAGATGAAAGAATACCATGGTGTAATTTTCCATCTAACTACATCCATAAGTGATAAATATATTATCTACGGACTTCACAAATTGATTTTATACTGATGTTATTGTAGTTACACTAAATAATAGAGGTTTCTTTCACATGAATTTTCCAATCACATTTCACCATGATGTGCATTAGTAGGACACACTATATAAGAGTGATAATTTTTACAAACTGGGGTCAACTTCCCTAATATGGTTATAAAATTATTGGCCCCAACTATAACTTCATTAACTTGTTCTAGGGGAATATCTATATATTATATATAGGAGTTGATATGGTTCTTATTCCTGCATTCGTCATTATCTTTCAATAATTGAATACACATAATTAACTAAATATATTTAGTTGTAAAATACAGTTACTTTTATGATTTTATATATTTCCCTAAAAATATTTAGGATTTTTCATAGAACATGTTCTCTGTAGATTCGTTTTTCTAAATCATGTCACTATTTCTCCCACTAAAAATTCAATGATACCAATTATTGCATCATAGACATTAGAAACCCTAAGGTTGTGATAATATTAAATTATTTTGTCATAATAATATACTTTCATCGAGATCATAAAAATTGAATAAATGGAAGAAAATATATATAAATACAATACCTTTCAAAACATAAGGCACAACATGATAATATTTTGATAAAATTATTATCCATTTGATATTTTCCCTAAAAATTATGCATAGTTTCCCATGGAAATGAAAAAATTAATTGTGATATTAGATTCCTGTAAAGAGTAACATAAAACATAAAATTTTATAACATAAACATGTACTAAGTAATTTGTAAATAATATATGAAAAAAGAATCTATAATGAATTGAACATGGGGAATTCTACATCCATGAAAATAAATGGGAACACGGATAAAAATAATCATTAATCTCATTCTGATGGAATTACTAATTTTAGACACCAAAACATTCAATCATGGTCCCATGAAAAGACAATAATATAGATATGGTAAGTAGTATAAACCATAATAAAACATTTTTTATGTCAAATGTATTGTCAATGCATAAAGAGGCTATATAATTTCATTCCCCATAATTCACATGATTATGTATAGTGCATTAACCATAAGAATCATAGAGATATTTTATACTATTTAATGAGGAACATATTATTGAATAAATCAAAGTTATCCATATAATATTAAATATGTAAATATAATAATTCCCCATTAAATATAATAATATGTATATCGAGGTGAAAATATCTTAATCAACTTGGAGGACAGGGGATATCATCAATGTAATTGGTAATAAACTTATCAATGAAATATAGGGTTTAGTATAATATCGATGTGCTGGTCTTAGAATGCAATTATTTCACATCAAGATGGAAATTTTCAATGGGAAATATCTCAAGTATTGGGGAGGGGGAAAATGAATTATATGTTAAAACCATCCCTTATGTATCATGCCTTTACCCAAGTGTATCTCACACCAACAACTCACACATGTCCATCCCGCAGAACCCAACATGTGTAGAAAACCCCTTGAAAAGGGTACACAAATGCCAAGAATTGTGTGTGACCTATGTGAGTCACCAGTACAAACCACCCCTTTCACTTAGGGTTCTAGTTTTTTCCTATAAATTGGAAAATTGGGATCCCCATTTGAGTTGACTAAAAGTCAAATGAATATTTTTGAACCTCTGCTTTCCATATGCCTTCACCTATGTTTTCAAAAGCTCCCATGTGGTTCTCCAATCCCTAAAATAAATGGTATTTAAAATTTTTCCAAGGATTTGAGTTTATGTAAGGAAAACAATGTTATATACATGTGTGAGGAACCACTCCTACTGAAAATATATTATGGATAGGTACCCTTTTCAATCTCTTACCAGTGCAAGATCCCTCTAGAGGATCCTAAGGATTCCCTTAGAGGTCTGAGAAAGTCCATATCCATATATGGTCTCCTTGGTTGTTCTTTACCCTTGTTTTACTATATATCACCTACATGAGATATCCCCCATTTTTCCAAGGTGTAATATATATGAGGCATCCACTAACATTCTCAGGAATCACCTATGTGAAGCTAGCTCCATCTCACCCATTCAACACCTAGGAGAATACTTCCTTTCATCCCTTTTTCATATCCTCAATGGTAGGGATCCACTTTCCTAGGCCCCTCATCTGAGGGGGACAAAGTTAAGACCACCAATAATGACTCTAGACATGTATTATCTAATCATAGGTTAAAATAGTGTTTCCTCTTAATCATCCATTCATATAGTAATTTTTATCCCGTATTTATTAAAAATAAATGTTTGGGTCCTCGAAATTTCCTCAATTATACATTCCTATGGTCACAAGGATACCAACCTTGGTGATGGTGGATGATTGATTCTAGGGATGGGCTATAAAAAGTGTTTCTCATATCCCCACCCTCATCCAATACTCCTCTGGTCAAAATGTGAGGGGGTATTCAAAAGGTCATCCCCACCGGAGTAATCCCCTAGTATATCGTACGTGATATCCCCCACCTTTAATACCACTCCCTCATCCACTTATTGATGATAGATATTGTGGGGATTTCTATATCATCCACTTACTCATGTTTCTCACAAATATAATGACTCATGTGTTCATTGAAGCTAATGATGATCATGTCTATAGTATGATCAAATACACACCACCTTGGGCCTCCTATTTGGTATAATCATTAACCTTTTTTCCCAATACAAAAGGCCGTATACATAATGAAGCATCCCTTGGACTCCTTTGAAGGTGTCAGTCCCAACCATTTTGAAAGATGTGGGATTTGATTCATGTCTACACATGATATGTAGTAATCCTCCTTAATGTTCAATCCTATTTCCCCAAAGTCACCCAAATCTTCTCTAGTCCATATTCCATGTACTTTCATATTCAATTCATAGGTCTATATTCATTCTGCATCCCCTATCCGATTTTAGTGAAATATCCACAAAATATAGTGCTTTGTATGTTCAACCATGAAATTTATACTAAATGATGTTAAAGTTCATGATTTGGAAATTTCCACATGACTTTAAATGTTATGGTGCACACTATTATGTAGAACTGAACTATGTGGGTTCTGATTCCTCTCATGAGGGTATGAAAAATGAACCAACCATGGGACCGATCTTATCATTGTGAAAACTATAGTCTCCCTAGATGACTATAAATTCTAGAGTTCCTAACTATGTGGCTTAAAAATAGCATAAAAACATTACCATGATAACATTATTGATAGAGAAACTCAAATACATATAATTGTTTTTTTCGATGGACAACCTTGGATTCATATTGATGGTTTACAATAAAATCATGCATGTAATTGATTCTTAGTACATACAGGGACTGATTCAATATTTTTAATTTAAATGGGATTCATAAATATGTCTTAAATATGTACGAGAGTCTCAGAGTAGGAAATAATGTTCCCTAAATGTGTGTGATTGGCCCGACCTCCCAACCTATTGACCAATGTGAGTTCACAACTATCATTGGATAAGTTCCCTAATAACCACATTCCTTTTTATTTTAACCCACTGATCCAACATGGATGTGAGATCTTTTGGGTGTTTCCAGTTCTATGAAAAATGGTGTTGGAAACCAACCACCATGAGTTAGTGTGAGATAAACAATGGGGAAACCACTTTGAAACATTCTATTAAGAAAATTAAATATGTCTCGAAATTTCATTCCCCTTTCATACACATAATCAAAAAAATTATCCTATAATGGATCTCTTATGAAAATAAATTTCACATGTACTTTCCTATTATGCTGCTTATTTTTTGAGTTTTGTATATTTTTTCATGTATAAACCTTGGAAAATTCACTATAAATTCCTTATATAAAATTGAATCCTAAAAACTGACATAATGAAACATATCTAATACTTCATATAATAGATCTTCAACTAATAATAGGAACCCATCACCAACCCAATATCTTTAATGTCTTGTTTGAAATGAACTAGTTCAGTAATACCATAATTATCATATTGTCATGAACTATGAGACCTTACACACAACCCTCCAAGATAAGAATCCCCATTATCCATCCACCCAGTGAAGGCTTGTGGGAAAAACAAATGAAATTTATTTCCATATCAGTCCATTTCTAGATCCACTCCCTATAACAAAACAAAAATATACTCCCTTAACCTATGGAGGTGGATAAGGAGGTTAGTGATGGCCTTATGTAAACTATATTGGGGTCACACTATAGGTGAACTATCAATTAACATTGCTTCCAATTACATGAAGAGACAATTCATCAAGATTATAAGGATTCTTCCCTATGAGATACTGATTAGGTCACATAGACCTGAGTGTCCAGGAAATACTGCTGAGGGTGACGATTAAAAAAACTGAGAGCATTCACACATTCATGTTTCTACCTAAGAAAAATAAAAACAAGACATGGATACAACCTATGATCAGGACCATATAACTTCTTACACACATCAACAATGTCAATAAAATTTTCTAGTTATCAGAGAAGTAATCTAGAATAAACGAGAACAAACTGGGGTCACACCCATGTGTCTTCCCCCATTTATGATTATTTTTGGTATATCCCAACAATAAATAGAGGAAACAAGTTAATATACATACATAAACTAACCACGTAATGGGATTATATCCTCATTGAAACTGAATAATTTACTCTGTATAAATTGAAACCACTAGAAGGACGTGCATATGTCTACAAACATATCTTACTAACCTATCAGTAGAAAATGATATCATCACTAGTGGTTATTATAAATGAATGAAAACCCACCTACTCAATAAATGTGACCCATTATCATAATACGATGATCTCTCATGAGTGTACTACAATTAATGATCTCATCCAGAAGGTTGATTGGAAAAAATACCATGATATAACAAAAATAGGACTAGGCATATGACACTAATACAAATATATTCCTCTGGTACATCCTTATGGAATCACTAGGGAATGGATATATAATTTCCAAAATTATATAAGTTATTTAGAAAATTTTATCAAAATCACATGAGTCACTTAGACCGGTTCTTGTCTTTGAATTTCATTGTCCACGGCATACGACTCTAGAATCCCTAATGAGAAAACCTAAGAAAGTGTCTCATCATAGTAAAATTTAAAACCACAAGTAGTTTAACAATACTTATCTACATAATGATAGTTTTATAGAGACAATAAAACATATATCAATGGTAACCCAATATCATGTTGATATGTTATCAAATTATGTAATAGACAACAAAAATTATCATGGTCATCATTTCTACATTGATACCAACAACTCTGGAGGTCCATCCTATAATATCTACCATGAATTCCTACATCATGGTCATGAAATGATTGATAATGATAATAATTATCTGATAAAATACCACAAAAAACCTCCTCATATCCAAATGATCGAATGAAAATAAGGTCCTACCATTTCCATAATTCATCCAACAGGTCCTCGACAAGGTATGTTCTACAGAACTACTCATTTTAGTTCGATATCAAACCATGATAGTAGTCTTCCCTTTCATGTATTTTTTCATGAAGGTCCTCCCCTTGTTGACATTTCAATTCAACAAGAAGGTCCTCTCCTTTACAAATAAATTATGAGAAATCCATCATATAATGAGGCACCTTGGAAGATGAGGAAAGTATTGCACGATGCCATATCATTGACAACTAATATAGTTTATCATCTGAAAGACAACCCAACTAAACTGTATTTCTCTAAATAAACCATGGATTATTTTTATTGAAACCTAGAATAAGAGATTCCCTATAATCCCATTGTATAAAATAATAAAGATAGGAAACATCCACATTGGTCAGACATGGTGGAAGAAACTTCCAAACGAAGATGAAGTAGATACATTTCTAATGAGGATAAAGTTGGATGAAGAGAACATACTAGTCAAGTTTAATCCCTTATAAAATCATTAATATTTATTTCTAGAAACATTTTTAGAAGACAATGTATGTTACATTAGTCTGATAAAATAGATTTCACTTGATTACCTGAGGGATAAATTCTTATCTTATGACATATATGGTGATCATGTAAAGTAAATCAAAGAACTAAATTGTCAAATAGACATACCATAGCTTAAAACTATATGATTCCCAATGTTGGGGATATATAAGGAAGGTATCTAATAAATTTTCTATTACATATTAAGAAAAAATTTACTTTTGATCAACAATGCCTCAACTAGTGTCATGATCAGGGGATAGGGCTGGCATGGCGCATTAAATTTTACCCCGCTCATCTATCAGTAGGGCCCTCTTGAAGTGAAATCATGAAACATCATTACATCTATCCGGAACTCAAAGTAAAAATCCTATTGTGATAGATGGATCACTCAACAAGAATTTTCCCTAAACAAAAATCAGAGGTGTCAAGAACAATGAGAATTATCCATTAAAATTCTATTTTAAATGGTATCAAAAATGTTGAACATGATTCTTATTTAAGGAATGAAAATCACTAAACAATAGTAATAACTTAAAAATAAATTTTCCCTTTTATAGTTATTACGATAGAACTAGCTCATGATCAAAAAAATATCAACAATATTTTGGGATAAGTTGCGGAATATGTAGATATATCAATTCTAGAACAACCCCATACTATTGGGTTGGTGCATTTTCAAATCAACTTACCCCATAGGGCTGACAAATTCACCCTAAAATGTTGCAGTGTTGGAGTGGTAATGACCACTGATTGTAGGACTGGTAAAAAAATTACCTCATCCTCCACTATATAAAATCATGGTATATTCCCATTTAAGAGGAATTCCAAAAGAATAAAACTCCCAACTTTTCAATTTTGGTGACCCAACACACTCCATCCTAACACAAATAATGAAAAATTCAGATATTCCCTTCGAGTCCCCCTTCACCATGAAGCTTTAGGGGGATCATTGTAGGGGAACAAAAGGCCCTTAAGAGGGTGAAAACAAGAGAAATATGTAAAGGGACAATCATTCCAGAAGATCACACTTAATAAATATATATTCCTAGGGAAATTGATCCTTTAATTCAACTAAAATGTGACACTGGTATTTCATTTTGAATAGGTGAGCATCATTAGAAACACCCTTGTGGGAAATAATGAACATTAAGTCGATATAGGGGGAAAAGTGGAGGATACAGTAATGTATATTAAATTCCATATGATAATTATTGAAGAAGGTGTTCATACCAAGAACCAGAGGCTCACTATGATTTGGTGACTCCAAGAAATACTCCCCTACAACTTTATTGGACTACATATTCCATGGAAAAGAGAAATGGCGTGACTATGTCCAATCCACTACTTAAAATGTTTTAACCACTCACAATTGAGTAAATAATTGTTATATATGAGGAAGGGATGAAGTATATGAGAACAATTAGTGAGTAACTAATATGAGGAAGCATCAATTTTGGATATATTATACATGGGGAGACTCATCTCAAACATCTAGTTTATTTACCACAACAAATAAAATTCATTGAAATAATCAAAGAAGAGTCTGAACATCCGCTCAATATGGGATATAGAAAATCAAATATAATTAATCCCCAATATAGGGAGATATCAAGAATTTTCCCGTGGGAATGAAACCAATGATTGTTCATATGCATCCTCACAGGCCAGCACCATAGGTTACCCATCATGAGTACAAGAAAAACTGACATAGTTAGCTCGACTAATTTTTCATCCTATTTAGGCCCCTACCTAATTGTATATTCCTCCCTATATCATCAACACTATTGAGTCAACATAGGATTTATAGCAATCTATCAAAGAAAAATGTGCAACACTATAATAAAAAAGGAATCCATATCTTGAATAGGTGGATGTGACACTTCTCGTAGTAAATGTTTTGATTCCTATATTCCCAAAATTAATTATCTTGGAGGATTTAGAACAACATCTGATGCACTTCATGTCGTTGATTGGTCTTTTTAATGGAAAACTTGAATGACAAGAGGCATCATAAATCATGTATTTTTTTAGACTTTAGAGGGACCATAACTCACATAGTATACAATTCTATATGCCCGATACATTAAATAGTGGGTTGAACATAAATGAATAAAATTATATTAATTTATCTCTATATTTTAGAAGAAAACAATCCTCAATATCTCATGGTGAAGAGTGTGAAAAAATAAGAGGGTATCATATTTTATTTCCTGGTGGATGATTTTCACTTACTCCTGTAATATACATCTTTTTCAAGAGAACTAGTTGGGTCTTTACATTGAGAACCTTCCTGATGAAATGTAAAAAAAAACTTATTTTAGTAAAGTATCCTTGTTAACCTCTGGATAAATTTTCATTTCTTCAAAGTGTGGAATATTCTATTTTCAAAACCATGAAAAATTATCATCAAGTATAAATAACCAAAGTAATGAGAACATGTAGGGTGGAAACTGAAAAGGTTACCTTAAAATGTGCCTCCAAACCAACTCCATCTCCAATACCCACACCTCCTCACACGAAACCACCTCCAGAATGGAAATTTTTGAAACAAAACTCTTATTAATATGTGGGAAGGGAACCAAAAAGTTCCCAATTTAATGATGATATGAATAATGTTTATCCCTTAATTGAATATAATATTTCAGGTTATTTTATAAAATCCTTATAAATAATTTATTTTGGATTCATGATATTATGAAGAATGGTCATGTTGGACTTGATGTCCACCAACATTATTTCTTCAATCATCAAATTTTTTGTCAGACCATCAATAATTTTTTTATTTAATGAATTCTTGAGAAATTTTTTTATTCAACGAAAGTGATTTTGGGTATGTCACTAGAATAAGTGGTGTGTGTTTTTTCTAAAATTGTTGTTGAAAAATGAGAAAGGGAAGATTTTATGTGAAAGAGAATACTTAAGATTAATTATTGGATGAAAAAAATCTAATGAACAAATGAAATACTCTATGAATATTTAAATAAATTAAATACACCCATATCTTCCTTTAATATATAAAAATTCCTTCCTCAGAACTATAGTCCTCTAAAAGAAATTCATACAGAAAATGAAATGACCAAAATAACAAAAAATAGATACATGAGGATGAGATCATAATGATTCCAAATCAATTCCCAAATATCTCATATTGTATGCCTCTACTAATACCACATTCTCTTTCCTACAAAATGGAACCATAAAAATTGTCCCCTAGGAGGAATTACCATCAGATAAATATTTCATCTTCAATTACATTAATTTCATTCATTAAATGGATCTATTATATGATGATGATCCTAATTATAGACATTAGTTTCTAAACCAAATTAGGGAACTTTAGGTAGAGGCAACATAAGCTAGAGAGGGATGGGAAAATGTTTTCATAGATGAGATCAATATTTTTGCCACATATCTGCCAAATATATTTACCCAATTAAGACTCATTAGATTACCCTTCAATATGAACATAAAGAATAAGAAAACACATCTACATATATTGAAAGTCTTACAGTAACAACTATATTGGATGATCTATAGGAAGGGTTATGGAAGTAATTTCATCCCATGTAAGTAGGTAGGCCAATTTGGATAAATTAAACAATAGTAAAATTCCCTTCAACATCTAATAAACCACTAGACCCACCTGACCAAGGCACTTCATCTTTTGATGCGCCTTCTAGGGAATAACTTTCTATATAAAAGTAAATTATTTTGTCTTAGAACTGTGACATCCTAAAGTAGTACAAAATAATTCTAGTAATTCTATCAATTATGGATTCTATTAACCTACTATATGATATTAATGAATTAATTGTATGGGATCTTCTATCTTCATATTATTTTGAAACTAATGTCACTACTGTTGATGTGTACTGGGAAGAGATAAACCATGTGTAATGTTATACTATCATTTCATTTTCAGCATAAGAAAAGGATATTGTGATATATGGACACCTATGACCATTTTATGTGTTGGGTAGGCTATATAAAATTTATGTTAGATGTGATTTCATTGATAACGGAATATGGTAAAATCTCATTCCAATCCAAAAACATCATTGGTTTGGTTATAAAGAACATGAATAGTCCCATTCTCTCATGACTTCTAGAGATATTACAAGAAAGAAAAAAATTATCTTGGTCGGATCAGGCTCATCCCTAAATTTGGGTACCTAGTGTCCAATTATAAAATCCTAGACATTTGATAAGACACAAATTTCAATTTTTTCCCTGTATGGACTTGTCTATAGTAATGAGGATAAATCCCCTTATTTTATAACTAATTTCTATAGTACTCTATCAATATGAACTATTGGACATTATATGGTGATAAATCTCTCTTTTAATATTTTGAGGATTAAAAAATACATGTTGGATTTTATCATAAATAATGAATGAAATCCATGACCTATTATGTTTCTCACATTATAGCCCAAAATGGTATAGAAAGTACCATGTAAAACCCATTCAACGAACTTAGTGATGAATATGCGATACACATCAATCAGATCAAAGGTGTCAGTTTAGAATTGATAATGTACTTTCTAGACTTTATGATATCTTCACACCACTATAATTGGGACTTACTAATTAGGTTCTTAATCCTCCTATAATTAGTGAATGTTCAGGTTAAAACCCCCTATATTTATCCCCCAAAATTAAGATGACCCCAAAGTTTTTAGTTGAATTTCATGGAAGTTTCACATCATTACTAGGATTTGGGTATATCATTACCTAGAAATGTCATAATATCAATATTTCTACTATCTCTAAATATTCCCCTACATCACTCATCCATACCAATGTGTTAACAAATAACGAATAGATGAAGGGAAAAGGGAATATATAGAATGATAGAAAGAACCAAATGACCCCAAATATGCTCCTCTTTTATTTAAGGAAGGTATGTATAACATTCTCAATGAACTCTCATAGGCAAAATTGGGAACAAAATAAGATCTCTGACATATGTTGATGAGTGTGACTGCTCCCATTTAATAACGATATGTATATAAAATTTTATTTATGTATCATTGTGATGTATTCTCATATAATTACACAAAAAAAACTATGCCTTAATCCTGAGGTGGCCACCCACCACACAAGTCTTCCAAAAGATCATTATGGTTATAACCATATAGTATAAATAATAAATCCAACCCATGATACCAATGTTGAATCCAAAGTTCATAATCTAATCAAATCCAACGTCATTTTGGAATTTTATCAGTAGAAATTTCTAACCAATATAGTCACAATAATAAATGTAAAGGGCCCAATTACAGCTTGCATCAATTTTAGAGATCTCAATCAATACTATCAAAATGATGACTTCCCAATTCTTATTATAGAACATATGATTGAAGTAATTTCTCTTTACCATTTCCTATCCATCATGAATGGATATTAATGATATAACCAAATCTATATGACCTTAAATATAAAGAATAAACTATATTTAGGGACCATAAAGAGTATTTTTTTGTGATTCCCTTTATAATAAAAACTTCCAGTGCAACATATCATGGTCCATACGTCGTATGTTTAAAAACATTATGGGAATTCCCTCTATGTTCAATATTGATGATCTGGTTTTAAAATATCAGCATCATTATTACCATATTGTTAAACTTGATACCTTTTTCATAAATCTTTAATAACATAGCCTGAAGGTGAATTCCATCAAATTTTATTATGGTGTTACCTTAGGAATGTTTCTTGGATTCACAGTATGCCATCATGGAATCAAGTATGAGTATGAGAATACAATTTTTTTCCTTGACATATTACACATTTGAAACCTCAATAATTTTTAGGGCTACTAGGACATGATTCCTATATTCTCATTTTTTATAAAGTATTATTGGAATGTGATTTCCCTTCACTAGGTTGATAAAAAGGGGGTCACATATCAATGAATTAATAATTGATAATAAGTGCCCAATATTCTCAATATGTAATTTCTGAGTCTACCAATGATGATTCCACATATCTATGTAAATATACACTTCAAATACATAATTACTTTAGACTGATCATTGGGCACTTTCGTAACAAAAAATAATGATATATGAAATGAAAATAGTATCTATTATCTTAGTCAAACCACATTGGATACTGAGAATCATTATTTAGAGATAAAAAAGAACAATCTTCATTTAATCAAAATCATTCCAAAAATGAGGCACTATTTATAGCATCATGAGGTCCAGTTGTTCTCTCGATTTTAATCACTCAAGTACATCGTCAATCACCCCATGTTGACCAAAAATTTTTCATGGTGGGTGGTTATCCTACATCAGTGTGACATATAGTTCATTCCATAGAATGCTATAAATGGGAAATATTTGATAGAATATCTCATGAATTAACCTTATTTAGATGAAATGCCTATGAATATCGATCTGTTGAATGAAAAAATATTTTCTATCCAAGACACCCTCAGAACATGGGATATGTATTTTGATGGAACATATACATTCCCAATGGAATATAGGAGGGAATACCCCAAGAAATACAATTTTAGGTTAGAGGTTATTCTTATTTCTCAATAAATGGAAGTCCTTCCTTATTCCTTCATGTTGTGAAATGGATTAACCAATGTCGAGGGACAGTTCCATGCCCTCATTGCCGTATTATAACTCACATTATAAATTATAGTTACCCATATAAACATCAATAGTTATTTAAATTTTCTAATAATTCAATTAAATAGTGATTATGCTATCAAAGAAGATTTTGTCCCATTGCATGGATATGTTTGATGATGGATGGATGTATTCTCCTTAGATCCAATATAGACTAATATCAATCACATAGAGAATTATCAAGTAGATGAACAGGAAAATGTATCTATAACATTGGAATAACTGGATGAGTATGAAATATTAATTAATATTGTACATCACAAAATGGTATACCTATTTATTTAGAGTACCATGGAGGAGATCGTCATGGTAAATTCTACCCATGAATAAAATAATCTTGTGAATGGTGGGATGAAGCCCATATTTTACCATCTCCAAAGTGGAAGCATTTGTCAGAAAAAGATGGAAAAGTGTAAATACAATGGTGGGATGTTAATTTCAAAATCTATGATTGAACGAGACTTCAAAATTTCTTCTATAAGAGAGGCTTTGAATGAATCCTACTTTGATGTATTATTGTTTGGGAGACTATCATCATTATCTGAGAAGTCAATATCATTTTCTATAGAAATATTTGGCCTGGAACCACATTTTCTCATCCAATCGTAAGGCCCAAATATTTTTATCCATTCATGACACATGATTTTAGAAGATTCACTAAATAGTTTCATCCCACACAAGTGCATGAAAATTTTATCCATTGACACCTAGATTTATTTCACAACACCAAATACCCCTGTCCATTCAATATATAGAGAATGGATTTTGTGGGACCATATTCACCTACTACATCCAATCTGTTCAAATATATCCTCAATAAAAATTATTTCTTCTCAAAATGAGATGATGTAATACCCCTAAATGTAGTTGGTACCAAAATATTCATCAATTTCATGAATTCCAACATTATTACCAAGTTTAGTGTCCCTTATATAATATTGATGAAAAAGGAACCAAAACATGTTATTATTAATTAAAAATTTTATATGAGTAATATAAAATTTATTCCAACCATTCATCCTACAATTATTCCCTGATAAATGTATATATAATTTCTTTCAACAAAACTATATAAAAAATTCTCTAGAAAATTGTGGAAAAGGATCAGAAATCCTAGTCTGAAAAGTTTCTACATTCCATGTGGAACTACCATACCACAACCTATTCTAATATTCCCAGAACAACATATTCACTAGTATATGAGGTTGAATTAATTTTTCTAATATAACTCTTGTTACCTTCGTTATGAATTTCCATCTACCATCAATTCTCCACTAATGAGTGTTCCAAAAAATATTGGATGAATTAGAAGAGATTTGTGAGAAAATACTATATACTGTGAGTAATTTAGAAGTCTGTGAATCAAGAATAAGTAGATATTTTAAAAATAAATATTTCCTTTATTCATTCCTTCATGGGAAATTAGTTTTGGTTTTTAGGACCCCAAAAATACCTATAAAGAAACATCATATCTTTAAACCAAAACGGTAAAGACCTTTTTCAATCCATAAGGTGTATTCTAAAGGATCATATTCATTAATCAACATATACAGTGAGAATAGTGTGAAACATAATAATGAAATATTTCTTAAAAAATATTTTATGTTATTGATGACATATGGTACTATTCACGTGACCCAAAACTATAAGGAACCTTCTGTCCTCACTACAAGACTTTAAACTGAATAGTGTGGTCCTTATTTCCCAACTCTAAAAGGAAAGAACCATATCATTATAGTCAAAATATAAAAAATTGTATGAAAAATTATTTAGAAAATGTTTTTAAAATATAGTTTGAACCTATGTTCCAAGTATAGGATGCCTTGGAAAAGTAGTCGAGGAATCCTCAGGTGATAAGCATAAAATGCCTCTTCTTATGAGATGATTTCATGAATACGTTGGAATCCTCTAATATATAATCCCCATATATATTTTTCACTCCTTGTATGACACGAATGTCCATAATTCATGATGTTAAATTTTATTGAATACCAAGAACTAATTATGGCTAGATTCTCTCTTTGATGGAATGTGTAGTGAAGCTAAGATCCTATATCTTGGTCCTACATCAATATTATAAATACAGCTGCATCCGCTGAATATGATTCATATCCATGAAGGGAATATACACCTATAATTATGTTTGTATTGATTCATATTTCTATAGGATATATATTGAATCCTATGCATTTTATCTTAGGCCCAAACATAATTCTAAACACATGTAAGATTATATTCACTGGTGTTTAAATCCATGCCATTCATTCCAATCAAATTACTCTTTACCATCTGATTACACCACACCATACCTATGGGTGTTAATCGGTCACTTAATTATATTTATTAGAATTTACACTTGAATAATATGAATCCATATCCCATACTTTACTCTGACACCAATCATAGTTCACATGAGCTTATGAATCTTGGTAAGGGCCTCCTGGAAAGGCAAAGACACTTCACGACCATAGAATCCTGTACATAAACTGTGTTTACTTCATTACATTGGAATTATTGTAGTGAAATACTTCATGACTGCTCTTCATGTTAGGTAACCTACATCTATTCCAGATGTTGTTAAAATTCGGGATTTACGTCTCTTTTACAAAACTCAAAATTATGCATGGCCCTCTCCTAAGAGAACAACCATTACCGATGTTAATCCATTACCACACTAATATATTATAACTTCATGTGGTTTTATTTTCATCCTAATGTGGTATATAGTAATTCTTGTATTCTACCTCCTAGAAATACTGCAATATGATATAATTAACCCTCCCCATATGAGAACGAGATCAATGTGGGGAATATATCATAGAACTTTTTGTGGTTTCATTCTCTTCTCAATGAGATATTTAATGAGGATATGATTATATAAAATTTTCCAAATAGTAAGACAAAAAATTATTCCCCATATAACTTATGAATGAGTTAGATCTAAATTCTAGACTCCTGGTCTTGTTTAAATTTCTTTTGGGAACTCATATTTGAAATAATGACCCTCCCTGCATATAGACCATCCCTATGAAAAAAATCTATCTTGAACTGTGTGTGGTATTATTAATTTTAACATAATATATATAGATCTACCTATATCTCAAATACTAATAATAGTTTCAAATTATACCTTTATTATATATGATTCTGATTTGTGTATGGGATACTCTACTAATTTATGTTAAATGATGGACAAAATGAGTCCATCATTGATAGAGAAGAAATTTTAAAAAAATATTCTTTGTATTTCAATGAATATATCCCAAAAAATGTGTTATGATATGTAAAATTTAAACAATTTTAAATTTTGAGGTATATTGAGCTAAATTGTTAAAATTCTCATATTTTATAATTTTAACACTTTTTCATTACTTTGGTATTTTTGTCATAAAAATTAACTACTGATCCAATTGATGAAATTCATTTTTAGGAACCATTAGAATATAGGATTCAAATTTTTCAACTGATCCATGTCTATATTTTAGTATCTAAGTCACAAAAAACCACTAAAATTGGAAAAAAAAATTGATGGAATTTAATCTCTTTCAAAAAATATAGAATAACATATCCTATAGGTTTCCAAATTTCATTATTACACCTATAAAAATGATATAAATAGATGTTGAATTAGTCCATTAGATGAATAATTTAAATTAATTCATTGATATGCTTAAGTGGTGTGAGAAGGTGGAGGAATATTAATAGGCACATCATCTAGACAATTTTTCTTCATAAATCTGAATACAACTTTTTCAACAATTGTCCAAAAGACTTGAAATTTTGAGCATCAATAGATAATTAAATGTTGAACAAATCTATAGAAAATCCATATTAAATATTCATTTATGAGGATAAACAAAATAGAGAAATCATTTTGGATATGTTTATAGGGATGTTTCCTATATTCTCTCTAATTTATTTCTGATTTTCGAGGATATATAGTCAATAATTTATTGTCTTAAAAACAATAGAAAAATATTCTCAAAGATACTTATAATATTCTTTTATTGACAATAAAAAATTTTAGGAGTTTAGTAATATAGAATTTTTAAAATTTAAATTTATGGAAAATTCTTTAATGCTCCATGAAACTAATTTCCATATCTGACAAGAGAATGTGGTTCATCGAAAAAAAATTCGTAATAATTTATGAATTAAGAAAACATGTTGAAATACAATCCAATACATTAAACAAATAAAATGAATTGAAATCTGCAAATGATGATGAATAAGTACAAATCTTGTCCCAAAAATATTTTATATTGAATAATCATTTGTAGTTGAGTTGAAAGGATACTTTGAATCCCATTTTTAATTTTTTTAAAAATAAATTATCACCGATTGGCCAATTAATTGTATTTTAATAAATAAAATATATTTGTAAAATAATTGGGATAAAATTTTTGAAAATGAAATTTCATATAAATGTCAATTTTGATGAAATTAATAATTTAGATCCATTGTGTCAATCATTATCTAAGGATGACGGAACACCTGAGCCATTAATTCTTGAATAACATTTGGAGGAACCTGAGATTTTTTCTTCTGAAATTGGGGAGTAAGGTCCATTTGATTTTGAAAATCAAAAAAACTGATAACAAAACAATTGTTGATAAAGTATAAGCTGATCAAAATAAAAAATTTAAAATCTATAATATAAGTAAATTTATTAAGAAATAGAGATTAAACTTGAGAAAACACAGAGATAAGTCTCAAATTATAATCCATGTTTCACATTTTATTTGGATGATAAATTATAAATGATTCTTTCCATGTATATTTCGGCTCGATTTCTATTATGTTTACTAATTTTTCAGATGAATAGGATGTGGAGTCTGGTATTGAAGAGATAAAGTTGTTCCCAAAAAAATATTACATTTTTATAGAGGAGGTTAGTGGTACCAAGTCATTTTTCCAAGATGATATCATTATTGAAGATAAAACGGAATATAAACCACAACCTTGAATAGAATTTCAATAGCCACTAGGGGTTGTTTTTGAAAAAAATATATTTTTTCCATTTAACATTGTTACATATTATAGTATATCATAGGAACATCAAACTCAAGGTGGGGAATTTGAACAAATATTAATTTGGGAGGTTCTACAAGTAGTGTGAGTTTAATAAGACTGGCATAATCTCGTTTTCCAAGGTTCATGGGGAAGAAAATAGACCTACCCTTGATTGGGGATGATCCGTAAGAATTTACTAAATAGGGGTTGTGAGATCCTAGCACCAAATCAGGTGTTCATACTGGGGAACATTTCCCTTATCATTATTTATATTGTTCTTCCCTTTCTTTTAATAAAACATAGGTTCATTATGTTTGTATTTTTAGGCTGGTTTCAATGATACATCTCCTCGGAGGATAACTCATGGATACCACTACTCAATAAAAACGAGGTTATACCATTCCTTCACACTTGTTTTTATCATGTCGTATCATCATGATACTAATTTTTAGTATACACTCTGAACTATGATGAAATGGTTAAAAACATTATGGGGGAGGAACATACTGGTTTGATTATGATTTTTTGAGTTTTTTTTCAAATTTTTTATTAATATAAAATTATGATATTAAATGATTATCATCCTCATTTTTGAAACCCTTGTTAATAAGGGAACCAATCCATCCCTTGAAACTAAACATAGATGAATGTTGAAAATGACTTTGTTTCACGTTAAATAATTTTGAAATTTGTTGAAAAGAATTCTATTTTTGAATCTCATGTCACATCTCACCATATTAATCTTCGAATCTCCCTTACTACGGGGATTCATAAATTTTTTGATGCAATCCTAATATTCACATATTTTCTTGAGATATCCAATCAATTCCAACATTACCTAGAACATCATTTATTTATATGAAATCTTGAGGGTTTATATACGTGTGGTTTAAATGACTGAGGAAATTAATTGAACATTAAATACACCTTTTTGTTAGAGATATTTTTATTTGAGCATGCCTTATACATATTACCATTATAATACCTTAACAGACATGTACATCCTATTAGGTTATCCACATTACAGACCCATTTTCCTTTTCCAACCTTCTCTATATGTGAAAAATGATGATCTAGTTTAACTTATATTTTTGAGTGATATTAATTGTGGTGTGCTAAACAATTTGGTGTTACTTTGGTTTGAAAATAAAACTTAGATGATGTTTTTTTATATTAAAAAAGATGGTTTTTAAAGAAATTTCATCCCATTACAATCTTTCAAGGATAGAAGAGTTGTGCGTATCTAGGGATGTCAAAGGAAAAAAGATATACCTATTAGGATATTTACAATAAAAAGAGATAGATAAAATAAATTTCATTTTGTCTATTAAAATATTGATGGAGTAGGATGGAAGATAGATTTAGAATGATTTTTAGTTCTTATCATATTCTGTAAAGAATGAAGAGGACACCATAGATGAGTAAAAATTAGAATCATGTATTTTTATTTAATAAAATTACAATCCTCTTTAGTTGGACTTAGAATTTAAACATTTAAAATCCACCAACCTAAATGCACAGAAAAAACCTGATATTTTTTCATGATAATCAGATGTTCATGTCTCACATCGATTGAATATGTATGAATTTATCTTGTCCTATAGTTAGTCATGCATGATTTTTTATAAGAAAATATTTGTTTGAAATAAATTTTTGTGTGTTGATAAAAAATTAATATAAGGTAACTATTTTATGTTAATGGGAAGTCATTTTTTCTTAGTGATAAATTGGTTAACCTCATTGGAATGTGTTTTGAATTTACCTTGATTTGATTTTTGATTCTGACTTGTCTTTTAGTCGAATTGTTAAATGTGGTGGAATTTATTGAGTTGAAATTAAAAATATTTTTTATTTTTATTTAAAAGAATATATCCCTAAAAATGTGTCATTATATTATAAATTGCATTATTTTAAGAAATTTTAAGTGTTTTGTGCTAAATTGAGAAAATTACATAATTATGGAATTTTAATAGTTTTTATTCACTTTGCTATTTTGGGCATAATGTTTTTTACTACTGATTCAATTGTGTAATTATATTTTTAGGTACACATGTATTATTAGATTTAACATTTTTAACTGGTCCAAGTATTTATTCATGCATCTAGGTGCCCAAAAAAATCACTCAAATAAAAGAATAGTTTTCCAAATAGAATTGAATCTCTTTCAGTAAATGCATAATAAATCAGCCAATAGGTGTCCAGATTGAGTGATTACACTTGTATAAGTGATATTACTAGATGTATCATAAATCCATTAATTTCTAGGTTTAAATTAATTAGCTTAGATGGTAATGTGGAATTAGAAATTTGATGAAGCCGAACACACACTTCACCCCAGACAATATCTCATCATTAATACAGATATAAAATTTTCACCATGAGTACAAAACACATAAAACTTTCAAAGATGAGAGAAAATTAAATTTTTAATAACTCTTAAAAATTAACCTCGTACAATATTCTATAGGTATGACGCTCAAAACCGAACAAATAATTGGGAGAACAGATTCTAGATAGAACATTTCTTACCCCCTATCCCTTTATGTTTTCATCTCAAAATCATTTCAACGGACGGATAAATATAGTGAGTGGGCTATGCTGGAGAATATATGCCATATAAAAAGTATTAATCCATGATGTAAACATTTTATTAAGGTAAAAACTCCAATTTCTGGTGGGAATAAAATATCTAATGACATTTCCCCAGTTGAGATTCTTCTTTCATTGTAAACTCATTCATTTTGAATTATCCTGGAAACTATTTAGTTGATTGAAGAAAGTATCTATAATTATTTTTTTATATTCTTATAAATATTTATTTATTTATTTTCATATTAGGAATATAAATTTTTAAATATTATTGTTTTAATTTCTTTGGTGAGGACTCACCATTGTGCACGTTGAGTTAAATTTGTTTTGGTTTCTGGAATGCCTTTGTGTAATCATATCACAGTCATAAGGGGATAAGAAGAATTGGATATATAAATATTTTCTCTAGTTAACTTAGTTGAATAAATATAGTAACTTTTGTATACATTGAATAATTGAATTTGAATACATTGGTTGATAGTGATAAAAGGAGTGTTTGAGGATGGAATCTTATCAACTGCTGCTACAATTAAATTGTCAGTTTTAGTCCTATTTTTTAAAATTTATAATCACTAACATAGATATATTATTATGATACGATTTTATATGATTTATCATTTTTATCCATTTAAGAACCCCATTTCTAATTCTAACAATAAACAAATATTTTATCAAATTTGCAGTTTGATAACTTCGACTTGAACCTCCTTATCAGACAACACCATGGTCACCAATTTGAAACATTTTTAAGTGGAAAAATATATATTGGGAAAATGTCACTAAAAACCCCATTATCATTCATAAACATACAAATTATTTCAAAAATTACTCATAATTTGTTTTGAAGACTTTTATCCCCATAATCATATTCTATCTATTTATAATTATATAATCCATCTTTGAAGGACACATTCATTTTGCCTATGCAAAATACATCTCAAATAATTTATTTTTATAATATTTTTCCTAATATATTTGTTAAATCAACAAATAATTTATCCTTAGGGTAAAATTATCTTATCTTTATATATTTTGATAACATTTTAATATAATCCAATTTTCAAAAATTGCCATCATTCAATCAATACATGATTTCCCTATACCACTCCTTCGGATCTTGGAACTCTAAGGCCATGGATTAAATCCTTACTCCTTTACTTCTAGATAATTTTGGATCTTCCATTTCTAGATCACTATGAAAAGGATGGTACTAGATTTATGTCCATAAAACTAACACTGGAATTCATTGTCTCATGATGTTAACCTACAGAGAAACAACCTTTCTAAAGTATGTTAAACCGCATGGTCTACGTCCCAATTATTTGACATTAAACTATGAATTTTTCTTATTGGTCAATGATAAAAAACCATTATACGTTTCTGTGTACTATCATGATTTTTTTTCAATTCTGAATTTGGATTTATTTTTATTCCCATGGGATACTTAGTGATACATGGAGCTCTAATTCTAGGCCCTGCTACCATAGAAAAGAAATGTTTACCATTTATCTCATAGACATGGCCCTAATAAATGCTAGGAATTACAACGTGAGTCCCATCCTTGGTAAAATCGTTAATGAAGAAAAATTAAATTCCAAAAATCCACTTCCAACACTAATATTTATGTTTCCCATATTCTTGGATGTAATACTTTTGTATAATACACTTATTTGTTTAGGGAAATTCAGATTATAACAAACCTCCCATGGACATCAGTAATAATTGTACCAAACTCTGAGGAAAATGTTGTTTTTATTATGTATAATACCCCAAAAAAATATATAGTATAATTCATCTCCAAATTTGTATTTCCAAGAAAAATCATTTTCACCCTCAGGAGAAAATCTTATTATCTCCATACACCACATGCAACATCACAATGGGTGTCTCTTTTCAAACATAGTACATGACAATTAAATTTATATGGGTCCCATTTTATCTATTATTCTCCAATAATTCAAATATCATTACTAAAAAATTTAACACCCTAGGAGAGGAAAGTGTTAGATCAATATTGGCCTACAAAACCTTCTTGGTTCATTATACTCATAAATTACAGTCAAATCATTTCCCCTTAAAATAGTAGTTTCATTTTCCAACATTATAATTCATAAACTACAAACATAAGGGACTAAACACTTTCAATAATGAAAACCAAAGAAGGGATCTATGGTAAAGATTCATGTTTCATCTCTTTAGAAAGTAACTCTATATGATTTTAGAAAATTTTAAAATTAATAAAATAAATCATTTTATGTAAAAAAACCTTAAAGAGAAACATATGAAATATTCACGTCCTTCTCACTAAGTGAACATTAAATATAACATAGTAAATAATTAGGGATTTGAAGGAAATGAAGAAAAACACAAAGAGTTTGTAGGGTATGTCATGTATCCTTAAAAATAGTCCAAATATAGACACACAAAACTACCTAAATATCTCCTTAGTTTTTCACCCAGGTCCTCAAAACCTTCTAAATAGTTCTCAATTCCATAAAATAAGAGATAATTAATGAAATTAAAAGGAATATAGTTCATCCAAGGCTTAAATATTCAATGAATTTCATGATGAGTCACTTACTCCTTTTCAAAAAGTATTTGTTCAAGTCCCTTTGCCAACATCAATCATACACAATCCCCCAACAGAGGAACCTAGGGAGACCCATGGTGTTCCTTGAAAGTCCCGACCCATTTTTAGTCCCAAGGGTTGTTCTAAAACCATGTTAACTTACGTATCATCTGTGTGAGGTATCCCCCAAATATGAGAGGTATCACATACATGAGGAATCCTTTACCTCCCCTATCGATCACCATCATGCTCTTTGATCTAGATCATCTAGAAATTATTGATTCAATAAGGTTTTACTTATGACTTTTTCATTCCTTATTGTTTTGAAAATCACAAACACCTTATCTTTAAGAAAGTCGTTTTTATTCTATGCTTTGCTTTTATAAGGAAAATTTCCTTCTCTATGGAAATTTATCCTTACCATATATTCATTGTTCTTATTTTGACTAAGTATAAAATTTGGATTCATATTTGTAAAAATGGAATTCTATAAATACTTAGATATGAAGCATTATGTTTTAGGATCAGAATTATATATGGGAACTGTAATGCAGTTCCACTCCGAATTCATGATGAGAACTGTAATGAAGTTCCACTCCAAATTCTAGATAAGAACTGTAATGAAGTTCGACTCCGAATTCTGGATGAGAACTGTAATGAAGTTTCACTCTGAATTCTGGATAAGAACTGTAATGAAGATCCACTCTGAATTCTGGATGTGAACTGTAATGAAGCTCAACTCCGAATTCTGGATAAGAATTCTCATATAGTTTCACTCTGAATTCTGGATACAAATTCTCATATAGTTTCACTCTAAATCCTCGATACGAATTCTCATATAGTTCAACTCCAAATTCTGATTACTAAATTATCTAATTTCTAAATCCGAGTTCTCTAAATTTAGACTCCGAACTCTTATGAGTTCTGACTCCGAATTCCTATGAACTCTGACTTTGAACCTTGTATGTTCTGGTTCTGAATTCAGATAAAACCAGACTCCGAGTTTCCTTGAAATTCGGATTCTAGATTTCTACAGAATTCAGTTTCCGAATTCCAATAAAACAGAATCCGAATATCTCTTTATTATAGACTCTGAATTTTATTTTGGTTAGACTCCGAACTTTTATTTTGCTTACATTATGAACTTTTTACTTACACTCTGATTTGTTAAGTTTGTTATAAAATGATTTCGTGCTTTCAGTTACAAATGTTTTTTTTAAAATGATGTCGTCCATTCCGTTTCTAAATAACCGTTGGTTGAGTGACACGTGTACTGGTCCCTCCAAAATTCGAGGAGAAATATGACCATTAGAGGAGGGAGTCGACCGTTGTAGTTTTTGCTATAAATAGGAGTACATTTGAAAAGCTCTAGTCTAATCTTTGACTCCTGTGACATCTGTGCTTATACGGTGTTGAAGTGATTTCTAGAGAGAGTGGATCTTATTAACTCTCATGCTTTGTGCAGAAAGTTTGAAATACTTGTTCAAACATTGCCTTTTGCAGATTGCTTCATGTGACTCTGAATGTTGGGGATTACATTCAAGGGATTCCAATGATAGGAAGACAGAGGTGCCGACTACCTTGAAGTTTGAGGGCTTCCTTACTGTGGAAGAGAGAGGTTCCAACTACCTTGAAGATGAGGTCTTGCGAGGATAGCAAGATAGAGTTTCCGATCTTCATATCAAGGGCTTACCTAGGTGTGGGCAAGACAAAATTTCTTGAATGTATAAATCAAGGGACCCTTGTCCCAGTTTATTGGAGACCCTTCTCTTTGGGTTAAAATATTTATATCTTGTTACTTGTTTTTGTGACAAGTTTTTACATTGTATTTTGTATTGTAAGGAAAATATAACCTTCATATATTTCCATACAATTGTACACTGATTCATTTAGATTCCATACGCTTTAATATAGAATCTCATATTGTAAGATTTCATTAAGTTTATGTTTTCCAGAATCATATTTCCGAATCCATCATTTCAGAATCATATTTCTGGAACCTGTTTTTTGGAATCTCTTTCCAGATTTAAGAAAGTACATAAAACTAAAAGTTAATAACTTCATACCTTGTTCCAATTCTCAAATTGGTGTTAGAAGTGTTGTGATTTTTCTTAGTTTAACTTTGTTAAACTTAGATATTTCCTTGTTTACGGAAATTTTTAAAGTATACAATTCACTCCCACTCTTGTATATTGAGCATATACATCGTTATTTCGATCCAAGAATTGGTATCAATGGAGGTCTCTGAAATACTTATACTCACATATAATTTATTATTGCTCAACTTTTAATTTTTCTATATTTTTCTTGCTTAGGAATATTTTCCTTCAATCTGAACTTTTGTTATTAACAAGTTTGTGTGGAAAGAAATTTTTCTTATAGATGGTAGGTATGAATATTGGTTCAATCGACAACTTAAATCCTACAAGACCACCAATTTTTTATGGTAATGATTATGAGTATTGGAGAGATTGAATGAAGAATTTTGTAATCAATACTGGAGTAGAAAATTTTGTTATACTTACTGGAGGATATCAAATTCATGATAAGGAAGTCAGTACTTTCACAAACCAAGAGAATCATGATTATCAACTGAACTATAAGGTACACAATACTCTACTTTGTTCAATGACTAGAAATAAATATATCCAAATTTCTTCTTGTGAAACAACTAACTGTATATGGAAGAAACTTGAAGTTACTCATTTTTATACATCCAAAGTGATTGAGACTAGGAGAGATATGCTGAGGACTGAGTATCATGGTTTCAATTTTCCTTATGGAGAACCCATTTGCAAAGTGCAACAAAGATTTATGACTATTGTGAATATTTTAAAAGATATGAGTGAGAAAGGTCTGGATGATAATTTTGTTGTGGACAAAATCATAGATATTATTACCAATGAGTGGGAATCCAAGAGAAATGCTATTAATGAGAATAAGAAGGTTTTTCAGATTACTCTTCTTGAATTATTTGGAACTCTTCTTTAATATGAGACTTGGATGAAAAGAGATGATGACAACATCAAAAAGAAGAATGGAAATGGTACTGCTGCTTTTACTTCAACATCAAATAATATGAAAGCTAAGACTCCTGAGAGAGTAACTAGATCCAAATCTAATAAGGCTATTATCAAATCCATATCTAGTGATAGTGAAGTCCCAGAGAATGTGTTAGCAAATCTTTCTCAAAGGATGAACAAGATAGCTGGTCAGAGAAATTTAAAATCCAAGTATAAGAGAAAGGAAAGAAAAGAAAGGAAATATGGAGAAGTTACTTGTTATAAATGCAAGAGAGCTAGACATATTAGACTTGATTTTCCTTTGCTCAAGAAGAAAGAATGGAATGAGAGACATTCTGAAAGGAACAGAAAGAAGTATTATAAAGCCATAGATAAGAATGTTCTAAAAGCCAATGACACTTGGAGTGCTAGTGATGGTGACTCTTCAGATGAATCTTCTGATTATGAATCTTCAGGACAAAAGAATCTTGGTCTTATATCCAAATTACCTATTAAAAATAATTTCTTTATGGATAAGGTACACAATGCTAAATCATTGACCAATTATTCATTAAATTCTAACGATAGTAAATATTATAACTCTTCAGAAGAATAATCCTCTTCTGATGAAGAAAATACTTTTCCAACTTATGAAGAAGATTCTAGGTTTGCTAAACTTCTTGAGATAGAGAATTCTCAACTCAATAAAAATATTGATAAGGAAAACTCTTGGAATACTATTCTTACAATAGAAATATCAGATCCTTCTAAAGATCTTGATAGGAAAAATGCTGATTTTAAATGTATTTCAAAAAATCTCGAAAAAAGTTAATTCTGAAAAGGATAAAATTTCTAAAGATCTAGAAAAAGTAGTTTCTATGAAAATTGTTTTCGAGCCTAACTCTAGTTCCAAGTCAAATGTTTTTAAAGATAAAAATTTTTTTATAATATTCAAGTCTGAAATATTTTCCTTAAATATGTGTTTGTCAAACTATACTCATGGTAATGAAAATTTTGATAAGATGTACTCACAAATACGACCTTTAAGAAACAAATCTGGATTTGGTTATACCCAAGAAAAATCAATTTTTAGTAACAATTATTTTTTCCCACAAAGTGCCCCATTTTGTAATAAGTGTCAATGTGGTGGTCATTGGGAAAATAATTATTTAGTAAACAAAACCCAATCTTTAGGTTTTCATAAGGCTTATTTCCCTAAGAAGATGTGGGTTCCCAAAATATTTTTATCTGAATATCTCGGATCCAAACAAGTTGGATTCTGAAAGTCTAATTCTTTTTTTATTTTCAGGAAGATAAAAGAAGTACCAACAACAATACTTGGTACATGGATAGTGGATATTCCTGACATATGACAGGTAACAAAAACTATTTTGAAAATATTATCAAGACGAAATGAGGAAAAGTAACTTTCGGAGATAATGCTCAGGGAGAAATTGTTGTTATATGTAACATTGTTCTTCTTGGTAAAACATTGATTTCAAACGTTTTGATTGTTAAGGGTCTTAAGCACAACCTCATTAGCATAAGTCAGTTATGTGATGAAGTGTACCTTGTGAATTTTATGAATGATAAGTTCATAGTACACAATTCCATGGAAGAATTTATTCTTTCTACCAGTAGGCAAGATAATGTTTACACTTTGAACATAGAAGACCTTAGAAGCCAAGAATTACCTTTCCTAAGTGAAATGGAAAATCACTCTTGGTTATGGCATAGAATATTAGGTCACTGTAACCTTAGGAACTTATGTAAACTATCTAAGAAGAAACTAGGTAAGGATCTACCAGAGATTGGATTTGATTCTTCTAATGTTTGTGATCTTTGTCAATATGGAAAGCAACATAAATCTAGTTTTAAATCCATCGGTGAATTATTAACAACTGATGCATTACAGTTAGTGGACATGTATCTTTTTGGTCCACCACAAACTGGAATCATTAGTGGAAAATATTATCTGTTTTTATTAGTTGATGATTACTCTAGATTTACAAGGGTCTATTTTCTAGCAAAAAATTATGAATATTTCTTTTCTTTCAAAAGTTTTAGAGCCCAAGTAAAAAAATGAGAAAAACCTTCCATTGAAAACTATTCATAGTGTTCATTAAGGAGAATTTATAAATTCCTATTTTGAAACTTTTTTTATTAGAAAATATATTACTCGCAAATTTTCAGCAACCAAAACACCTCAACAAAATGGTGTTGTTGAAAGAAGAAATAGAATTCTTCAAGAGATAACTAGAACCATGTTGAGTGAGTATTCGGTAGCTAAAAATTTTTGGGCTGAAGCTATAAGTACTGCTTGTTATAATATATATCAAGTTTTGATTAGAACTTTTCTTAATAAAACTCATTATTTGTTATGGAATGGTAGAAAACATAGACTTTCCTACTTTATGGTTTTTGGTTTCAAGGTATTCATTCGTAAAACTAAAGATAATTTACAAAAAATTTCACCAATATCTGATGAAGGAATTTTCTTAGGCTACTCCACAACTTCTAAGTCCTATAGGGTCTTCAATAAAAATACTTGTACTGTTGAAGAAATAGTGCATGTAAAATTTGATGAATCTGATCCTTTTGTTTCTAAAACTTCCCAATTTACATCCTCGGATGTGTTTGAAAAAAATAATTATCAACCTTTGATAGAAGATCCTTTTGATAATGAAAATTTTCAAGAATATACTTCTAAAACATTTACCCTAGAAGACTTTCAACCTTATGTTGATGAACAGGTTTTACAAAACCCATGTCAGGTGTTTCTAAAGAATCATCCTAGTGATAGTATAATTGGTGATGTCAATCAACCTGTAAGGACTAGAAGTTACTTGAGGAATGAAGAATAACATCAAGAATTTATTTACCAATTAGAACCAAAAAGCACTGATGAAGCTTTAGGTGATTATGATTAGATCAAAGCCATGCAAGATGAACTAAATTAATTCGAAAGGAATAAAGCCTGAACCTTGGTTGAAATACCTAAGGAAACATATGTTATTGGAGTAAAGTGGACATTCAGAAATAAGTGTTTTGAAAATGGAGTCATTTTTAGAAATAAATCTAGAGTAGTTGCTAAAGGATATAATCAGCAAGAGGGAATATAATATGAAGAATACTATGCTTCAGTAGCTAGAAATTAATCTATTCTTATCTTACTTTCCATTGCAGCATTCCTTAATTTTAAACTTTTCCAAATGGATGTGAAATGTTATTTTCTTAACGGTTATGTTCAAGATGAAGTTTTCGTTGAACAACCTCCTAGATTTGAAGACACAAAACATCCTGATCATGTTTTTAGAATTACCAAAGCTGTGTATGGCCTTAAAAAACTCCCACGAGCTTGGTATGATAAACTTACATGGTTTTTGATTCAAAATAAATATGTTAAGGGAAATGCAAATCCAACTCTTTTTATAAAAAAATGATACGAAAAATCCTTTAATTGTTCAAATTTATGTGGATGACATTATATTTGGTTCAACTCAGAAATCATTAATTCATTGTATTGAAAATCTAATAAAATCTGAGTTTTAAATGAGTATGATGGGTGAGTTAACATTTTTCCTTGGTTTTCAAATTTCTCAAAATCCAGAAGGAACTTATATATCAAAAAATAAGTATTTTAAATATCTTATTAAAAAATATGGATACGACAACACTAAAAGTATTAGTATTCCCATTGGTACCTTAAACACAATTGATATTGATGAAGCCGGGAAACCATTGGATCAAACATCTTTTAGAGGTATGATAGGAAGTTAATATACTTGAAATCTAGTCATCGAGACTTAATGTTTTCAGTATTCTTATGTTTTAGATATCAATCCAATCCTAAGGAATAACCTTTAAATGTAATGAAAAGAATATTTTGCTACTTAAAGGGAACCAATGATTTAGGACTCTTTTATACTTATGGAAATGATTTTGTTTTAAAAATATTTTCCGATGCTAACTTTGGTGAGTGCAAAATGGATAGAAAAAGTACATTCAAAACATGTCATTTCTTATGAGATTTGTTAGTTTCTTGATCATGAATGAAGCAACAATCGGTAGCACTCTCCACTGCTGAAGATGAATATATAGCAGCTGGAAGTTGTTGTACTAAAGTGTTTTTGATGCAAGAAACACTCATAGATTATGGCATGAGCTTTACTAAGACTCAAATTTTGTAAGATAACACAAGTTCCATTGCCCTTGGTAAAAACCCTGCACATCACTCCAGTGCAAAGAACATAGATATTAGCTATCACTTTCTTATGGATCAGACACTAAAAGGAGACATTATTCTTCAGTTTATCAGAATGCAAGATCAACTTGCTGACATTTTCACAAAATCATTACCCTCCAATAGATTTGAATACATTAAACAGAAGTTAGGAATTATAACCGTAAGGCTATCTTTCTTCATTAACTTGTTGTTGAACGATTCTCTTTACAGTAATAAACTCCTCTTCATAGGGGGAGTACATTTTCTTGCTTTTGTAATAATTTATTTTTTCGTACTCATTTTTTTGAACCTTTATAACCAAATTTTTCTTTGTAATGAAATTTTCGTACTGAAACTCTCATAAGGAATTTTTTTACTGAAACATTCATAATGGAATTTTCATACTAAAACTTTCGTAATGAAATTCTCGAACTGGAACTTTCATAATGAAATTTTTGTACTGAAACCTTCGTAATGAAATTTTCATACAGAAACATTCATAATGAAATTTTCGTACGGGAACATTCGTAATGAAATTTTCATACTAGAAAATTTGTAATGAAATTTTCATACTGGAACTTTCGTAATGAAATTTTCGTACTAGAACTTTCGGAATGAAATTTTCGTACTGGACCATACGTAATGAACTTTTTCGTACTCATGTTTGTTGTTGTATGTTTTTCGAAGACAATTTTTCATCAAGAATAATGTAAACTATTACAAACAATCCTCTTAGATAATTTGAAAGGTATAATTTCCTTACTCAAGTTCTTGTAATCAAATTTTACTTACTGGTATTTCCTTATGTGTTTTAAAAATTTTCGGATTCTAGTTTTCTTAAATCCAATTGTTTTTCGTAAAAACTCAAAAGATCGGAGTCATGTTTTCTTGGCAGATTGGTTCTCAACCGTCAGATCAAATCTCAATGAATCTCAATTGTTCGATCAAACATGGAAGTTGAATAGCCATCTCAACACCAATATAAAGGGGATCTTCGAGGGTCGTCCCACATCTGTGTTTTCAAGCTCTCGCGTCTCGAAGACCTGCCTCTCTTCTTAAGGTCGTTCCATTTTTTGTTAGGATAGTTTCGATTTCATCAAAAGCATTCAAGTCCGAATTTCTATAGAAGCCTCCTCTCAAGATATGTCTTCTTTAAAGCCTATCTCCAAATGGTTTGTTTACAAGGAAAGGTTGGTACATCTGAATTTTTATAAGCTTAATTCTCTTATTTCCATGAACATCAAGCTCAGTGGATGGGAAGATGTTTGAATATCCAAGACAGGGGATCAGGATCTGGTCTATTCAGATTTTCTTATTGAGTTCTATGAGTCTGTTTCCTTCTGTGAGGAAGATGACAGAGAGAAGTTTTTGTTTAAATCTCATGGGATGACCTACATGATTTCTTACACCAAGGCTGCAAGTTGGTGGGTTTATCATATGAGGGAGTAGTTGAGTTTTGCTCCCACAACCTACCAGATGATAAAGGAAGATTCCACAAAGAAAGGCCATGGAATGACTTAGACTTTCAGATGATGTTACAGCAACGATTTCTCATCTCTCTCCAAATAATCGGATTCTACAACTTTGGGTTCAAGGGTTCCTCATTTCGAGAAGGGGAGACAAGGATAACCTAAAGAAGAGTGAAATTTACATCCTAGATTTCAAGGTAAATATAAGGAAGATAAATCTGATGAGGCATATTCTTATTATAGTTAAGAATATTAAAGAAGAGAATCTAAAGGCTCAAATCATCATGTAACCAGCTTTTCTCTCAAACATGATTGTTCGAACTGTTGATTCATTCAAGATTGCTTGCTCCTCAAAACCAAGGAATTGTAAAGTAATCCTTGTCAGTGATGACACATTAAAAAGAATGAAAATGGGTTTTTTAGCTGAATCCGGAGAATTATATCTTTTATCTTAGGAAGAGGTTGAAGTTTTTGAGAAGGAGAAAGAAGTTCTAGAATCATCTAAGAAATCTGAGAAGAAAAGGAAGTTGAAGAAAGTGGTTGGTGTTAAAAAAACTCCCAAGTCTAAGGAAATCCTTTCTGCACCTCCCAAGACAAAGAATCAAAAGACCTATCTAGATGATGTCGTTGACAAGTGGAGGGAGGGAAAATAGAAAATGATGGAAAGGGAGACACAATTTGGCTTGGACCCTACTTAGGCTAAGTCCCTTAAGGAAAAATCTAGTGAGGAACTTGAAAATCAAGAAAAAGAGAATAAATTGAAGAAGAATATGTCTGAAGGCGAGGTTGTTCAAACGCTTCTGAAATTCAATAAAATTGCTTCAATGAATATTCTCGTTTTGAAATCCTTTCTGGTTAATGATTTACCTTTGACTCTGGGAAATAAGACTCAGGAAAATAGAAGGGAAATTGAAATAGATGAAATAGTTCAGAAAGGTATGGTGGAAGTCAAACAAGATGAAGGGAGAGGAGGATCTGATGAAATAATAAGGAAAATAGAAGAGTATCATGATAAGGGAACTCCATCTGAGAAAATATCACTCCTGACATATCAAGCTAGATCTTCCATGTTAGACACTCCTCCAGATGAGGAGAAAGGAGAAGAAGTCAGTATGCCTTCTTAGGAATAAAGTTCCCATCTTGATTTTCTTGAAGAAGGATCTAAAAAAAGAAATTTTTGATGAAGATAAAAATTTTCAAGTGTCTGACAGTGAGAAAGAATCTCTAAAGGAGGAAGATGTTCCAAAAGTTGACAAAGGGAAAAAGGTGATTTCTCTTACACCTAGAAAGCTTATTTTAAAAAAGAAGGCAGTTATTGGTTCATCTAAAAGAATGCTGGATGAGATAGAGGAAGAACCATCTTCTACCCATCTATCAAATTTGGGGTCATCTGTCTTTGGACATGACTTTGTGGAACAGTCCTTAAAGAAGCTGGTGGACGTCATTCCGATTTTTCAAGTAATAGAATTCAGATGCCAATTGCTTCAGCATAGCATGAATCAAAAATCAGACTCGGTATCCATGGTGATGGAAAAGTGTTCTAAGGTTGTGGTTGATCATAAAAACATTCTTATCAATTATTATGCTCATAGATTTTCTTTCAAGAAGATAACCAAGTGTTCTAAGAAAGTGCTTCAGGAAATGGGAGATCTTGACCCATTCCAAGTAGACGTTAAAGATGCTTTTGATGCTGAAGATTATAGAATCAACGACCTTACAAGTTCTTTTGAGAAGAAGTTGACTCTTGAGCAGGATGTTTGGATGTAGGAAGATAAAGATTTGAATGGGAAGTTAAGTTCTCTTGTCTAGTACTATAGGGAAGAATACAATCTTCATATTCAGTTGGAAGAAAAGGTTTTAAAGCAAGAGGAAACACTTAAAGCTCAGGTAGTGGCAATAGAGGCTCAAGATGTAAGAATCGTTTTTTTCGACAAACAAGTTGAGGAAGACCATAAAGAGCTGAAGAAAATGAAGGCCATTCTGAAAAGCCTATTATCTAAGTAAAATGAAGCCAAATAGAATCAAATGTGATCTTTTATTGTACTATTTTTCCTTGTACTATTTATTTTCAAAAGTAATGAAATTTGGGTTACTTGTCTTTTGGTTGGATGTCTTTACTAATATTTCAGGTACCAAATATCTTTTCCATTCCCTCAAACTCTTTTTGAAAATCACAAACGGGGTGAATGAAAATGAACTACTCCTACAGGGTAGAAGGAAAATTTCTAAACTAAGAAAAACTATCCTTAATTAAGGGGAAGTTCTCATTACGATTCCTTTATTCTAATGAAAACCCCATTCCAGAAATTCAGAATACAATCCTTAGAGTTCCAAAGCCTAATGGGGAGTTATTTGTATTCACTATCATCCATAAACAATGGGAGATAAGCCTTAATTTCAATGTCTAGAAATTTATTCCAAAGATATTATATTCTTTTTTGTAAGGATATTTGTGCTTTCCAAAAAGGGGGAGATTGTTCAGTCAATAAGGTTTTCCTTTGACTTTTTCATTCCTTCTTGTTTTGAAAGTCACAAACACATTATCTTTAATAAAATATTTTTTATTCTATGATTTTCTTTTATACAAAAAATTTCTTTCTCTAAGGAAATTTATCCTTACCATATTTTTATTGTTCATATTTTGACTAAGTATAAAATTCAGATTCATATTTCTAACCTTGGAATCGTATAAATACTTAGATATGAAGCATTTTGTTTTAGTATCCGAATTTTGGATGAGAACTATAATGAATATCCACTCCGAATTCTGGATGAGAACTGTAATGAAGTTCCACTACGAATTCTAGATAATAACTGTAATGATGTTCCACTCCGAATTCTGGATGAAAACTGTAATGAAGTTTCACTTCGAATTCTGGATAAGAACTGTAATGAAGTTCCACTTACAAATCTTGATGTGAACTGTAATGAAGTTCAACTCCGAATTCTGGATACAAATTCTCATATAGCTTCACTCTGAATTCTAGATACAAATTCTCATATAGTTTCACTCCGAATCCTGGATAAGAATTCTCATATATTTTGACTCCAAATTCTGATTATGAACTTATCTATGTTCTGAATCCGAGTTCTCTGAATTCAGACTCCAAAATCTTATGAGTTCCGACTCCGAATTCCTATGAACTCTGACTTCGATCCTTGTATGTTCTGGTTCCAAATTCAGATAAAACCAGTATCCGAATATCCTTGAAATTGAGATTCTGAATTTCTATTGAATTTAGGTTACAAATTCCAATAAAACAGAATCCAAATATCTCTTTATTATATAGTCCGAATATCATTTTGGTTAGACTCTAAAATTTTATTTTTCTTACATTATGGACTTTTTATTTACACTCCAATTTGTTAAGTTTGTTATAAAATGAACTCGTGCGTTCAGTTACATATGTTTTGTTATAAAATGATGTCTTCCAATCCGTTTCTATCTAACCATTGGTTAAGTGACACGTGTACATGTCCCTCTTAAATTCATGGAGAAATATGACTGTTGGAGGAGAGAGTTGACCGTTTGAGTTTTGCCTATAAATAGGAGCACATTTGAAAAGCTCCATACTGATCTTCGACTCCTATAACATTTATGCTTATACGATGTTGAAGTGATTTATAGAGAGAGAGACTCTTATTAACTCTCATGATTTTTGTATAAAGTTTGAACTACTTTTTCAAACATTCCTTTTACAGATTGCTTCATGTGACTCTGAATGTGGGTGATTACATTCTAGGGCTTCCGGAGATAGGAAGACAGAGGTGACAACTACCTTGAAGTTCGAGGGATTCCTTGCTGAGGAAGACAATGGTTCAAACTACCATGAAGTTGAGGGATTGTAGGGATAGCAAGACAGAGACTCCGATCTTCGTATCGAGGAATTACCCAGTTGTGGGTAAGATAGGCTTTCTTGAAATTATAAATCAAGGGACCTTTGTTGGATACCCTTCTCTTTTGGTTAAAGGATTTATATCTTGTAACTATTTTTTGTTACAAGTTTTTCCGCTACATTTTTTATTGTAAGGATAATATAATCTTCTTATATTTCCTTACACTTGTACTCTGATTCATTTAGATTCTATACGCTTTAAGGTAGAATCTCATATTGTAAACATTGATTAAGTTTATTCTTTCCAGAATCATATTCCTGGATCCATCTTTTTAGAATCTTATTTCCGGAACTTGTTTTTCGGAATTTCTTTCCAGATTTAGGCAATTATATAGAACTACATGTTCATAAATTTATACCTTGTTAAAATTCTCCAATTTTCATTATAAGTGTTTTGAATTTTCCTAGTTTAACGTTGTTAAACTTATATCTTTCCTTGTTTAAAGAAATTTGTAAAGTATACAATTCACACCCCTCTTGTATATTGAACATCTACATCGTTATTTCAATCCTCCTGAAATCACATGGGAGAAGCCTCCCATTTATTCCTCTTTAATATCTCAATGGTAGGTCACCTCTTTCCATGTTTTCATCATTTAAAGGGGACCAATAAATGACCTCCTCTAAATCCTTTAACATGCATGATTTGAACCTTAGGAACAAAAAAATTTCCTCAAAATAATATATTAAGGTAGTAATTGATGTACAAATTTTATTCGACCTAACAGTTAGGGTATAAATAATGTCATTAATCATATATATATATATATGGTAATTAGGATTCCAACCTTAGTGAGAGTGTAATAATGATTCTCATGTTACGCTACAACATTTGTTTCCAATATCCCTATCCTCATCTGATCTTCTACTAGTCTAAAGGGGAGTGAGGGGGTTATTCAAAATGGAATCACTTCTCCTGACTTTTGTACCCCCACCCTCATCCACTATTTGATGAAGATGATTGTTTGGATTTAGAGATCTTCCACTTCATATTTTTCTCATACCGATCGTTAACCATATGGGATTTGATGTTTGGGATGATCATGGTATCCACATGGTCAAATACTAACAACCTCAGTATTCCCATTCGATATAATCACCAACCATGTTATCACCACTTTAACATGCCATATTATCAAGGAATTGACCTTGGTACTCATCCTTAGGGGTATGATCCAACCATTTCGAACTTCATGGGATTTGATTGCAATCAAAAAAGGATATGCCATAATCTTCCATGGGCTCCAAAAATAGCACCCCAAACTAAAAAAAATATTCTCTATGACATATTAACAATTGTTTCATATTAAAAAAATGAGTTATAAATTTATATTGAGTCCCTTTCACTATTTTAGCATTATTCTCAAACCACATATTGCATGAAATATTCCTCTGACACATCATAGATATATTTTGTTAAAAAACATGGTTTTCTCCTTATCGCGTATCCTAAAAAGGTAACATGTGTCCCATTAAGTGTCACTAAACATCACGGGTTCTGATTCCTCTAAGGAGGACACAAATGAAGCCTCTATAAGGGACTCGATCCCAACTTTAAAACAGCTCATGTCTCCCTAGATGACCGTAAATTACATAGTTTCTACTATGTGGCGTAAAACCAACATCACAAAAAAACATAACCAAGATAGTTTTGTTGATTTAGAACATAAGATTCATGTTGATGGTTCCATATATACATAACCTTGGATACACATATATGGATTACAAAAAATTATTTCCCACAATTGAATTTATATACATAGGGTTGACTTGTTCAATATTTTGAAAATAAAAGGGTTTCAAGAATATGTATTATATATATAAGAGGCATTGTGTGAAATATTTTCCACAAAAAATGGTGTGATGAGACTAAACTCCCATCATATCAACAAATTGTAGTTCTTAAGTGTTTTTAGTTACGTTCTGCTAGGATATCCTACATGTGGAACATAGGCCAATGAGTCATCATGGGTGTGAGAGATGATGTGTGTTTCCTATTCCACAAACATATCATGTTGGAAAATGACCCATCATGAGAGGGTGTGAAACATCTAGGTTATCCATGGAAGATATTAACTAAGTCTAATAGTTTAAATTGGTAGGAGTCAGAGGAAAGAGTAGGAATAATCCTCCATCATGATTCATTGAGAGTGTTTGAAAATTCAAAATCATATCCCCTTGGAGTGTATCACTAGGTGTGCAGTCTTAGGATCACTCATCATACATTAAGGGGGTGGTTGATTCATTGATAGAAAACCTATTTTTGTATTAAAAACCTAAGTATATCTATGAAATTGTTGGATATACTTTTTAATATCAAGAAAATGATTTATTTTCTACGTATTTATATTGTCATTTACTTTACCAAAACATTGGATGGGTTTTTCACCATGGAAAAGAGTGAGTCTTATAATGGTCAGGGAAACACGAGATTCAAAAAAATATATTTGGGAGGTAAAATAATATATACTTGTAATCACCTCAAATTAAATGATTAATATGATAAAATACATCCACATATATGTATGCATTATAGAAATTGAAATATGTGGGGATAATAACATGACTCCCAAAGAATGATAATTGGAATAAAAAAACTCTACCTATGGATTATGTGGAATTTAAATCGAAACACCATAAAATATAAGGAGAGGAATATATTTTAAACTCCATCAATAAAGTAATTCATTGAATCAATATATTATATATTTAGTATATAATCCACATAAATAATATTAGATGAATAATAATAAATATGACCCTAAGAGCGGTATTCCAGATGGAAAACCCTTACCAAATGTCTTAACTTCAATTATTTTCATTTAAAAAAATGTATAAAAACAATATATGTCTTAATAAATTAATCCATAACCATAATCATATCCATTATCAATTTTAATTTACAAAAAATAGTCAATCTCGATATGAATTCCATCGATTTTTCAATTCTTGTGTTTAAAATTTTGAACATTTTTACTAATTTCATAATAGTGTTTCCTGTGTTAATTATTCATTAAATTATATTACTTTATAGATCACTAAATGTAATGTTATGGGTTATTTATAACTATGCATGATGTTTCAAAATCCTTTTACAATTTTTTTAGTCTCTGTACTAAAGGATCAAAGTGATAACAATCATGCTTCAGGGATTCGGGGTGATCAAAGTATGTTTTTAGAATTAATGAGTTAGATATTGATATGAAATAACTATAAATAAAATAAAATTATTGATATGTTTATATCATATTAGAAAAATAATTATATAAATTCATTTTATTTTTCAATTAGGTTTTAAAACCAACAAAAATATGAACAAACCCTTATTTGATGAATGACTATGAGGTGGTGGTATTGTAATAACAATATATCATAGGTATAATGATCATATTTATTGTGTATTTATTTTATATATCAAAATTTTAAGAAATTTTTATAAAAATTAGTGGATATGAAAACATTAAAAAAATTTAATAATAGATTATCCTTTTATTGTGCATAATTTTTATGATTAAATTAATGATGATCATTTCGTGATCATACCATTGATTGATTCTCAAAATTTTCATTCCAAATAATCCATCATATCATAAAAATAATATTCATATTTTAATACAATCCTTATATCCGTCATTTTAAGGCGGTAAAGTAAAATGATACACGTTGCATCGTGGAGGTGGTAGTCCGCCAAATGCATAGTTGATTGTTTTATTTTTCATAACGTAAAGGGGAAAGATAGTTAGTGTTTATTTTAAAAATATTACAACATTATTTATACAATAAATAATTATTTACTCATATATTTTTGGGATACATGAAATTAAACTTTAATGATTAAAAGAAATATGATTGAAAAAAATGAACTTATGTTGATAAAATCGGGTTACTCTAAGAGAATTCCTTGAAAAGGAAAGGATTGGGATGACCACATGTGACCATAAGCTCAAGATAGTTATAGAGTATTCTAGATTAAGTGAAAAGGTTGGTGTTTTATGTGGAAACTAAATTTATAGGACTTATTTAAGGGGTGGTGAGTTCTCCCCTTTATATGTTGTGAGAATTGAATTATTGTAAATATTTCATCTTATAACAAAAATTTAATGTGGATAAAAAATAAGAAATACAGAATTTAGGAAGAGATAAGTTCAAGAAACACATCATACGATAAATTCTAGAAATGTTTTTATCATGTCTAAATCTGTTTTCATGTTGAATTATTACATATTTATTTTTAGATTTGAAGACATTAAATAGTTTTTACCTAAGGTAACATAATAATTATTCTTGAATAAGTAGGGATACATATTATAAATTGTAGATATAAAAATTATAAACATTAAATTCATTTATTCAAACTCCATTTCAATATATGTTAAAATTTATAATTAATATGAAATTGTATAATATTGTTTTTTTGAAAAAAAAGTATTTGAGTTCTAAAATATGAATCATGGGGTTGTAAAAAATATTTAATATTTTAAAATTATTAATGTTGATTAGAAAAGAATATTTGTGAAATTAAAAGGTTTAATAAATATCTCAGGTACAAATAAATGAATAAAAGGAAAAATATTAGTAAAATATGAATATTTCACTATTCACATTAAACTATTTTTTTGAAGAAGGCCAAAAATTTAGCTTAATATAATATAATTATTAATAATTAAAAATTAAATTTTATTTTTTTAAAAAAAACTCCTATCATTTATAAATAATCCATTTAAATATGTTTATGAATAAATTATCTTTAGAGTAGACATTATGTGATAGCACTGGATGTGAAGTTTACATGATACAAAAGAGTCTTAGGTATTACAATTCATCCAAAAACAATGTCAGGGATAATGCATAGACATGAAAACATAGAACATGATCAAACTCTTATGAATAGGATGTAGATTTCAAATAATCACATATCTTCTAATGATCTTCCTAATGTTCTAGAATTAATTCCATGATATTCAAATTAAAATGTGCATCTCACTGCATAATCATACTTCAGGAGTTCTGACAGAACTTTGATGTCTTATTGGAATTCTATTTCAAAAATATTTTAAATGTATCATAATATTGAAAAATATATAAATCCAAATCCAAATATTATTGACCAGATATTTTAAACAAATTTCTACATAAAATAATATAGAAATTATGTTATACTGATTTTCCATATTAATGCTTAGGGGAACACATTCTAATTTCAACGAATGAAATTTCACATCCAATTAATGATGATTATAAGACAAAATATCCATTCAGGATTAAAAATCTGTAGAAACTACAATAGAATAAAAATAATCTCATCCTTATCCTGAATTAATATCTGTAATATATTCAAATTGAGATAATAAAAACATCATTATACCAAAAAAATACAATTTTGATATCATATCACCTTTTTTATTCCCAAAATGATCTTTATTATCTCTTTTAAAAGTATAAAAATACCTTATGGAAATTTAATATTCCTTATAGCATTGAAATTTAATCCAAATAGACTCATAATATTTTTTATAAAATGAATAAAAATTCATAACTCATTAAAATATTTCCTAGAAGTTTCATGTTCTTATTTCAACTTAGTAACTTCAATCATCAACAAATAAAACTTGAAAAATATAATATATGAAAAAGATTGAATATGGTCCTATATATTGTATTATTATCTAGAATAGAAGGGTTATAAGTCATGCCTTACCAATAGTTCCCCTACTTTAATCAATCAATGTGACTGGATGTTTAAAGATTCACCTCATGGAATTATAATATTTTTGATGACATCTATACTCTCTGAAACATGTTCTTTAGTATTCTCTAAAAATTACTCAGCCAAAAAATTCATATATCTCTATGAATTTGGTACATGTAGTGACTATAATAACTCATTTCAAAGATAAACTATTTTTTTAGTTCTCTAACTCTTAGAAGAATGTTCAATTGGATCACCACATTTCCCCGTAACATGACATGTATGTTCAACTATTTACACTTCTACCTAATCTATATGTTTAAATTTTTATTCAATATAATTAAATACCTACTCGGATGTCTCAGATTGATATATCTTCCATGGTATCAAAACAAAACAATATCCACCGTTCATCATAAAAAATGGTTCATAATAGGCCTTTGAAAATATAAAATTGTCTTTCACTCTAGAACTTATATTTTTATACATAACCAGTTTTTTATTCTAATCTGAAGACCATCTCCCTCACCATCAGCAAAATATTCTAAACCAGAAACACAAACATTATATACAAAAACTGATGTATCAAGATCAAAATAAATATAATTACTTCAGTTAATTTCAGATTCACCAACTTCCATTGTAGAAATTCATGAAGACTTCACTGATTTAATCCTTATTTTCTCCCCCTTAAGACAAAAATTGGAGGGTTCATACACATTAGATTCAACTAGAATGATATTTCCATTATATATTCACCATATAAATCCATTTTTTTGAATTGTCTTGCTAATAATATAATACTATGATTAGATATTTTATCTATCCTTATATCTGAAATAAGTCCTCTATTGTAGAGAACATGATACATAATTCATCCATATTGATAGAAGTTCATCCCTGAGTCCTTCTAACTGAAATTCCACATGTATATCATTATATTATAACATAAATTATACATTATACCATTAATAATAATAATCATAATATACATTTTTATTAATATAATATTCTTATATTCATAAATATTAGGTACTATAATCAACCTAATAAATTTATTAGATCCATCTGATCATCTTAATGATCATTCACTGTTATCCATTTTTTGGTAGGTTCCAAAACTAAAAGACCATATTTCTTTTAGATGATAATCCAAATCACCAACGGACTTTAATTTAAAAATAAAATTTCATTTTTATGGTTCTGTAATATATAATCAATATTTAAAGAAGATATCAAAAATTCCATATCAACCTCCATCAATGAAATTACATTTCAATTTCACTACAACCTAACTTATCACTTTTAAATAACTCTTTAACCTCTATTTAAAAAATATATATTCAAAATTACATCTAATAAAAATAAATTTCAAACATAGAAAACTTTGTTCTTTTTCTTCTATTATATTTGTTTTTAAAATCCATTTATGAATCTATTACTTTTATTTGAAACACACAATGTTCAAAATATGAATTTTTTAACAATTTCTACTTATTGTAATAACCATAGTAGTTATATTCAACATTCCCATTTCCAATATTGGTTGAAGGTTTAGGGTTTAATGAATCAATAGAATGAACGATTAATGAAATTATGTTTTTAATGTTATGGAATAGAAATTTAATTACTGATGGTTTTTTGGTGATGTTTGGGTTTCTCAAGATAAATTCCTAGTGTAATAATTTGGGAATTTGAAACCAAAAAAAATGAAGATTGTTAAAATTTATATTAAGAAACGAAAAAATAGAAATATGATAAACTAGAAATACCAAATAACACATAAATATGAATAAGTATTTATTAAATTTACAAAACCCATCACATTAAAAATGAATGATGTAAAATTAACTATTAGTAAATAATTAGGAACAAAAAATAAGAATTAAGAAAATACATAATCATTATGTAATACCAAATAAAACTAAACTCCCTTTAAAAAATAAAAGGAGTAGAGGGAAGATGATTAGTAAGAACATAGATAAGTGGACATTCATTATTATTAAATTATAAATAAATATCAATAGTTAGAACATAATCTCTTGGAATATGATGTCAACAATCTATACGTTTACCTATAGATTGAGTAATTATATTTTTTGAAATTATTATAGTGCTGGAAAAAATAGGAACATGTTCAAAAAGTAAAAAGTCTATAAGAGTGTGTTTCATTCATAACAACTATGCACAACACCTACTCTTAGATATATATTCAACCTCAGTAGTTAAAACTGAAACTAATTGTTACTTTTTTACTTCCTCATAAAACTATGGATTTTTAAATAAAGTGACATATTTTTAAAGTACACTTTATATATACTCTAAAATCTATAAAACCACTATATGATTAAATCAAAACCACTATTTTTGGATAGAGAGAAGATTAAAAAAAATTTTATTTTAAAATATTTTAAAATAATACAGATTGCAATACAATTAATATATTTTTGGATTTGGAAAAAAATATTTTATATGAATAATAAAATAATAGAATATCTAATCTTTTATAAGTAATATATAAAAACCCTATAAATCATTCTTCAATATAATGTGTTGTCAACTGGTTCATCATCTTCATCCAATTCATTTTTTTATATTTTCTAACATAGGATTCTTAATTGGAATACTCTTTTCTATTCCAAAATTTTTGATAAAATCAATGATTTATTTAATTTGATTTTATAAAATTCCAAAATATTTTTCAATGATTTGGAATTCAAGAATGAAATTTAGGTCTCTAATATATTTCATTTCAAAGTCATCTTGAATATATTTGTAAATATAATTACATTGTTTTTTTAGAGTAACAAAAAAAATAATCTTCTATATATGATGTTTAAATAAAAAAAATATCACAAAAATAGTTATTGTCAAAAAAAATTAGGACTCTCTAGACTAACATAAAATACATTTTTAAAAAATAAATAACTAAATATTTTATACCAAGACTTTGGTTCTTGTATATTACCATAATCAAGATTAGCATGTTTGAAAATAGATTTTGGAAAATGAGTATTTTCAAATATTGGTAGTTGATAAACATAAAATTACACCTTTAAATTTCCATTTAGAAAAAAAATATATAATATCCATCTAGAATAATTTACAATTAAAATAAGATGCATTGGCCAAAATAATTGTAATTGTGTCATGCCTAAAAATGGGGTTAAAGTCGTCCTCAAAGTATGTATGTTACTCCATATTATAACATTTATAAACTAAAGCAGATTTATTCATAGAAATTACAGAATGATTATCATTTTAATTTTTGAAGACCAATTATGTTCCCCTTACTATATTATAGGAGGGAATGTCAACTAACTCCAAAAACTTATAAATTTTGAAGTTATTTAGATATTCGTGAATATACATTACCTAACTCTCAAAATTCAAGTATTTTTTTATTGAAAAGGTTATAATTTTCATTGAATAATAGAGAAATCAACTAAATATATTACATTTCTCATAGATTATACACATCCATTTAGGACTCTTATAATGGTCCCCAAATAATGATTCATTAAGGTAATAGGTTTTCTAGGTAAAACACATTTTGGTTCCTTCACTTCATTCTCTATAGAATTGCATTGATCATAATCATGCTCTATTTTACATTAAATTTAATCATTTTAAGGATCAAGTTTGATGTTATTTAAAGAATCATTAACCGCATTTTTAATGTTCCACTATAATCAAAGGTACAACTCTTATCAATATTAATGAAAACTAAATATCCAACTATCATTGAATTTTTATTCAAAACCATATAAGGATTAAAATTTTAATAATACCCAAGAAATATTCTTTCTTCATCCTTTGAATAATAACTACCATGGTTTTCTATTCTATTAAACATATATACATTTAATATGAAAACAATGAAGTACTCGACTTTATGTTTTCTATTATTCCATAAATCATAAGCTTACTTCTTAATAAGAGTCATAATTTAAACTCTATTCATAATGTGGCATGTAATATTTATATATTCATCTAAAAGATAAGATAGAAAAATATAATTAATTAATATAGTTTTATATATTTATTTTATATTTTTATTTCTTATTTCTATAATTACATTTTATATATGTTTCCCTAGAGGAAAAAAATTATGTTTAACACAAAAATTTGAATAAAAAAATAAAATTCATGATTCTTAAACTGCCCTCCATTTTCACTTCTTAATGAAATTTTTTTGACTTTTTTTAATTTTTATCCAACATATAAAAACTCATAAAACCCATAAAATAATAACTTTTAAATTTCAAAAAGTAATCCCAAGTAAATCTGGATATTTCACCAACCAACACTAAATAATATATCTTATAAATAATATAAATACTCTAAATGGTCAAAAATAAACAATGAGGATGTTTTCTAATGGTTTAGATGAAGTATACTTGCTGATTTATTTTAAATATGACTTTTTATAATTTCCCATTTGAAATTCATCACAATGGATTTTCTCATAAAATTTGAGCAAAGAAAGATAAAAAAAAATCATATTCTTAGATAATTTAAATCAATAAAAAATATTCCAATGACCAATCCATCTATTCAATATATATGATTTTGTAACATCAATATTTAAAAAATAAATATTTTTTTACTCATGGAAGTAAGGTCCAATGTATAGAATGTTTTTGTTCTTGGTGCTCTAAACTTAAAAAGACCATTATTAAGAATTGAACATGCACTATTTGAAAAATAAATAGTAAAAACTTAATCATAAAGATGAGAAATACTTATAACATTTTAATTTAACCCATAAAAATAGAGAACATTTTTGACCAAGATAGAAATTGGAACTCCAACTAAGCCAATTCCTTTGATCTTCCATATACCAATATCATAAAATGTAATAAGGTCTCCATCAATATTAGATAGTGTATGAAAGTTAGAAAATTATCCAATGAAATTTCTTATACATCTATTATCTATATACAATAAAAAATTCATATCACAAAGTATTTTTACCAATAAAAATATCAAGAAAATTTTTTATTGGTACAAAAAATCTTTTGGGATCTATATTGTCATCAGGAAAGGATATAAGAAAAAAGACCTATTTAATTCAACAAAAAACACCAGAATAAACTCAGAATATGCATTTAGAAATATGATCAATATTAAAAAAAGTAACAAAAGTATTCCTTAATATACAATCATTATCATAGTGATGTTTAATACCTTAATAAAAATATGATACATTAGACCGGATATGATTCTTTAAGATTAGAGAAATGTAATTTCAATATATTTTATGTTACTCACCATTTATTCTTCTTCCCTGATTTTATTTTTTTAATATTATTCAGAAAAAGGAATTTATTTTTTTAATACCCCCTATAAATATAATAGAAAACTTCTTTAAGGATTCTACCTCATAAAACAAAAATTTAATTTTAATATCATACTCAGTACATATTTAAGTAGATTTATTTAGTAGTTAATTTAATTATAAATGATTTCCTAACAAGCTATTATTTTTCGTAATATATAATTATGAATAGTTTTGAGATATTTTCTATTTCTTATTTATGCTTCCAATTTTTTTTCTTACATGGAACAGTATTCCACAAATCATTTATTTGAGTAGTTTTCAGATTTAGAATCAGAAATAGAGAAAAAATATGATTTAACCACATCAATTTAATCCATTGAGGGAATTTTTTTCTTTTTCTTTTTAATTTTCAAATTCATATACGTAAGTAGAATAAAATCATGGATCTTCGGACACACTATAGGAGGCCTATATGGATTTATTACAATTCACTGATAACCATCTTCCATTATATAATTCTTATAATTAATTTAAATTTTTATTCCTTCCATGAGTTTTGGAAAATTATGTTTGAAATGTGTTATATAGTTTCACTCATCATGTAAAATTTCATTTATTCAATGATTACATTTCTTGTAGTCATTGAATTTTTTTGTAGTGAATTTATTTCACTTGTAAATATTGTTCACACATCAATAAAACTAATAAAATTCCCCTCTTCATTTTGAACTACATGAATCATCATCAAAGTATATATAATGATTTGTAATTATTTTATTAATATTATAAAGATAGATTGATAATATAATTTTCAGTCTTGATCATTTGTTAATACCCATCTTTTAATTTCATATCGGCCTCATACATCATTATACTACCAACATATTACTTCATCAGCAAACATATAATATGGAATGATTGTCTAATTGTCACGAAAAACCTATTCTGTCTAGAGGGGAAAACTATATGAGATTTTCTAGATTTTTCAGGTCTATTTACATGTTTTAAAATATAAAAATCACCATTATCTATCTTAGTTATTCATCATTTAAGTTGATTGATACATTCACATTAAAAAATTAATAATTTCAAGTTTATACTTTTCAGTATTTTATATTAATTTTATAACATAGTTATCTCCATTATATAATAGAATTATTATTTTCTTCATTTAAAATGTAATAGATCACTGGGAGAAATGAATGATATCACCTTGTTTTGGTCTACAATTTATTTCTTTTATGGCTTGTGAATTTTGATCGTCTTCTACTTCTTTTGAACTATCCCTATAGAGACCCTAATTTTCCTACATAACATATAACATCATTTAAAAGAAAAAAACATAAATGAATTACACAAATAGAATCTATTGGTATAGTGTCTTCAAAAAATTTGGACCATAAATAAAATATAAAAAATGAAACATAATCATATATTTAATTCTTTATTCCCTACTACATATTGGCCCTCCTGTTCTCCTTAGTACAAGTAATCACCAGAGGATACAAATCAAACAAGGTGTTGATATAAAAGAATAGTAAGAAGATATATAAGAACAAGAATCAATATAAAATGGGGTGATGATTATCATTACCCTCATAACATATGCATAGGATCATAATCATGATAGGAAGAATTAAATAAATGTATAGAATGTGGCAGTGCATAAAAATGAAAAATCATGTCTTAGTGGTTAACTACCTTGCATATATGACATTATTACAAGAGATACATAAAAATAACCAATTAATTATAGTTTTATATAATTCAAGGTTTACCCATAACATCATATCATTAACATGTTTTATATAATTCCAAGCACACTAGTCACATCATAACATTTATATTATCATAAATTCCACATAGAACGTATAAAAAAATTGACATAAGATAACCCATGGAAATAAATATGTTTCATTTAAAAAAAGTAAATTCCTGAATAAAATTTGGCGTTCCAAAAATAAATATGGAATATAATAATTTGTATAAGAATCATCAATTTTGAGAAAAGAATATATAATCTCATGGGACGTAACAGATGTGTTTTTTAAGCATACTTCTTTTAGAAAAAACCATTGAATTTTTCAAAAAACTATATTTTGAACATGTATATCCTAGAATAGATAATATAAGGATTGACAAACTATAATTAGGGAAAATTAAAGGAATATTCATACTGAAATTGGGGTGAAATAGATGAAATCCCAAGAAATAGAGTTATGTTCGTGAATTTCCCTTACCAAATGATTGAATTCATTCTTCACATTAATATCATGGATTATTAAATTAAAACGGTTAATTAAAAAATAAATAAATTTTTATACATTTATTTGGTTTTATATATTTTATGATGTTCATTTAATCCTTTTACATGTGTTATAGAGTTCAATTCCATTGTTTGAGGTTGTTTTTTTCTTGGTTTTAATGGTCTCTTTACTTGACTTTAAGTATGGATGTTTATGTAAAGTGAGTATAACTATCAAAAAATTGAAAATATATTTTATTAGTGAACACATATATTTTTAAATGGTTATATATATATATATATATATATATATCATTTTTTTAAATTTAACGGGTATGGATCATTAGATAAATAGTTAATGATAATAGTTTTTGTTATTTTGGGCAGTTTTCTACCAGAACAAACTCGATTTGTGTTATTATTTAGTATTAAAAAATATTTTATTCCTAGAAAATTAAAAGGTTTAAAAAATATATTTTATATTATTTACAAACCATTATAGTGGTTTTATGTATAGAATTAAAGGTGTTAAAGGAAAATTAAAATGCATCATCCAAGATGTCAGTAAATTGACACATCACAGACGATGATTTAATTTGTAGAATAAAACAGAGAGAGATATATATATGAGTTTGATTATGGATCTTAAATTATCATGGTATATTTTCAATATAAAAAATATATTTTAGTTATAATTATTGTTTTTATAGATTATGTGATGAGAGAATAAGACAAGAAAAAAATTGAATGAAATTAAAAAAGAAGAAGAGGATTTTACCTCCTAAATCTCCTCTACTTCAGAACCACCATAGGGAAATGGTTTTGGTATTTTTATTAGAGCAAGGAATCATAGAAATGGGGGAGGGTAATGAGAAGATACATGAACTTAATTTGTTCATGGCATAAAGCATGAGAGGTTAGGGGAAAGAGGTGGTGATGGGTGGTATTTATAGTAGAGGAGAAGGGTGTTTTCTCATTATTTTATTCATTAGTGTATTATTTTTCCATAATATAAGAAATAGAAATAATTACGTGAATATATAAAGTAATTAGAAAATTATAATTCAAGATTATAGTGCTTTCATCATCCATGAGTCATGGAATAGTTTATTTAACATATAATTTTCATATACCCCCAATTAATGTATTTTACTATTAAAAAAATCAAGCATTTTGGAAAAATCCTTAAAATTCAGACTATCCATTTTTCAACGTGTTGAATTAATAAATAATCTTCATTTAATAAAAAACATATAAATATGAAAAATTTAATTTCTAATTAAAATCTTTATCTAATAAAAAATATAGTTTTTAAAATTAAAACTAATTTTATAACACTTTGAAAAATTAATTAAGGTATCCAAAAATTATCTTATAATCATAATAAAATGAAATATTAATTTATAAATGAATTTTTGAATATATATATATATATATTAAAGGTTTGGGCCTAAGCCTCAATTTATTATAAAAAAATACCTCTTTAGAGTGTGTAGAGGGAGACCCATTACATAGCCCGAAGGCCCAAGGCCAAGTGGCCTGAATACAAGGCTTGAAAGCAATTTTTTGGCCCAAAGGACCCCTCTGTGAACAGTAATTCTATAGTACCCGCATAGCTACAGTAACTAATACAGTACCCTCCACCCCTACATTACCCTGCAATAGTTCCTCCGCCGCTATAGTGCCGCCAACGCTACAGTTCTGTCGTTGCTACAGTACCCTACTACAGTGTCGTGCTACAATAACCCTAAAATTCATTCCTGCCCGGATATGATCTCAGGTCTTCTGGATGCCAAGAAAGAGCTTGTACCACTTGGGTATAGGCTCGTTGGCACATTTTATGAAAATATATATTCTTTTAGATAATTATATTATTTATAAAATTATAATTAAATATTTCTGACTTTCAATAATACAAACTATTTATTTATCATTTTTAAAATATTTATTTACGTATGTTATGACATAAAAATATTATATTTTCATTCATAAGATACCCAAAAGTTATTTTTACTTTAAAAGGTTAGTATACAATTATATTGGATGGATTAGTATTCCTAAGGGTCATGTTACTATTTCAACGGTTATATTACTATTCCATCAGTATATGTTCATTTACTTATATAAATACTTCGTATTTTATTAATTCCTCATTTATAAAGCTTGTAATGTCTTATCTATGTTATTTTATGTGATTTATTATATATAAAAATTTTATATGAAGGGTAGAATTACATTTATAAATGTTTGGTATGTTACATTCTTCTCGCCTTTGGAAATTTCTACCATGATATTTTATTTTACAAAAATAGGTGAGGGTACTCTCCTTCATTATCTCATATAATTCCCAAGTTTCTCATTCATACTTATTGTTCCTCTACAATAATTTGACAGTGTAGGTTTTTATATTGCGTAGTACCTTATCTCTCCAATTTGTATTCATTACTAGTTAATTCTCAAATATAAATTATATTCCAGCTTTACCGCCTCTGAGTTTATTAAATTTGAGTGATCTGGTATATAATTTATCAAGAGAGATACATGGAACACATCATGAATTTTGGAAATACATGGTTATGTACAAGTCAATTGGCCACTACCCCTATGTGATCAAGGATCTCTAAGGGGAAAAAATACATTCGAAAAGATTACCTTTTTTTCCAAACCACATGACTCTTAACCAAAATGATATTTAAAGGAGGAATTTGTCTTGAACATCGACCTCTAAGTACAATCGATGGTTGTCAGCATAGAGCTTTTTCTAAATCTGAGCATATTTGATATGTTATTGGATGGATAGAACATTATCTAACATTTTATATAGAAGATCATGTCCATGTAGCGTTTTGTTTCCGAATTCATCCCAATAGGTTGGATTTCTACATCTCTTTCAATACGAAGCTTCATAAGGAGCAATCTGAATACTTGAGTTGAAGTTCTTGTTATATGAGAACTCACCCAATGTGAGATGCTGATCCTGTCCACCGTTGAATATCAATGAGTTTGCACTTAGAATTTCCCTACATTTATGTGATGTCCATTTAGATTTTACATCATTTTGGGGGGTTATTGGTCATGCTGAAATTCATTTTAGTACTCAAATCATGTTGAGGACTCCTCCAGAATTTAGATATGAACTGTGGAACATGATCAAATACAGTCAAGAGTAGAACCCCATGCCGTCTCACCACTTCCTTCACATATATATTGGAATTTTTTAGAGTGAGAAGCCATCCCTTAGAAAAATAAAGTAATCAGTCTTGGTGAGTCGGTCCACCAAAACACATATCACATTGTTCCCTTTGGATGTAGTCCGGATACCATTAACAATTCCCATAGTGAAATTATCATATTTCCACATGGGTATAGGCGATGTTTTTGTCATCCATATGGACATTCTTCACTATTCTTTATCTTGTAGAGATATCAAGAACCTTGATATATATTCTACAATCTCTTTCTTTATGTTATCCCACCTAATGTTTTCTCGGAGATCTCATTACATATTTTTTTTACAAATATGGTTAGAGAATTTTGAGCTATGTGAATTATCCAATAGCTCCTTTATCATAGGTGATGAAGGAACACAAATCCTTGTTCCAAAATGAATCACACCACCATCATCAATATTTAAATCTTGCATCTTCTCTTCCTTTACTGAATTCACCTTCCATTAAGGCTCTATAACATCTCTTTATTCCTCCTTGAAATTCACTTTAATATATTGTTGGGAAATCATTTTGGAAAGTTATCATGTATTCCCTTCCATTATGATTTCCCAATGCATAATTTGAATATCCAATAAGATTGGGTCTTTTTCAATCCACATCATGGATAGAGTGGAGGAAGATTTTCTAATAAGAGCATCATCTACCAGGTTTACCTTCGCTAGATGATAGTGAATAAAGAAATTGTAGTCTTTCATTGGCTATAACCATCTCCTTTGATTCATGTTGGTCTTTTTTGGGTGAATATATACATTAGGCTCTGGTAATTGGAATATTTTCCAGACTTCTCACCATAGAGGTAGTTCCACCATATTTTCAAGGGAAAAATAGTTTCAAGATCAATATCTTGCATCAGGTAGTTCTTCTCATGAATAATCAAATGTCATGAGGTTTAGGCTATAACATTATCAATGTTCTTGAGTAAAAAATCCAAGCCTTTCATTTTAGGAAAAATTTATATCAAAAAACAATATCCACATTTTGGTAAAATGAGTAGATATGTAGTTATCATCCTTTTCTTTATCTCTATTAAGGGTTCTTCACATTCATTAATCCAGACATACGTTTTCCTTTTCCATGTAAACATACTTAGCATGTTTGAAAATCGTGAGAAATTTCTCAAAAAACATCGATAGTACCGTAAAAATTCATGAAAAATATGGATTTTCACGACATAGAGGGTCTCCAAATTTCTTCAATTATATTTTTTCATGTACTGATAGAAATCACCTCACATTTGATCACTTGTCCCATAAATGTGGCTTACTACATCCAAAAGTCACACTTACTAAACATTGCATACAACTTCTCTTTCATAATGTCGCTAACACAATACTTATATGTTCATCATATTCCATCTTTCACTTGTAGTAGATGATAATATCATCGATAAATAGTACCAATAACATTTCAACGTAATGTCTAAATACATTATTCATTATATTAATAAATATTTTATGGGAATTAGTAAGTACGATGGGCACTACGAAAAACTCATTGTGATCATACCTTGTATAGAAGAAAAATATTCTGAATATTTTCTTTCGTCACCTCTAGCTGATAATATCCTTAATGGTGATAAAAAATTAGGAATAATTCTGGTCCTTGTACCTGATTGAACAAGTCATTAATTCTTGGAAGATGATACAAGTTCTGTATTGTGATCTTGTTGAGTTCTCAGTTGTCAATACAATACCGCATTGATCCTTCATTTTTGTTTACAAATAGCACTGCAGAACTACAAGGAGAAGCACAAGGGTGTATGAAACCATTCTCCAAATGACCTTTTAACTACTTATTTAACTCCTATATTTCAATTCGTGCCATCTTGTAGGGGTATTTTTGTATAGTAGTAGATCTAGTTATGAGTTCTATTGATAACTCTACCTCACTATCTTAGGGAACATCAATATCCCTTTTGGAAATAAATCATTGTATTCCCTCCCAATTGGATTTTCCCATAAGTTTATACCTTCCTCTGACTCAACCAGTTGATTAACATTTTCATCTTTAGAGGGAATCAAAAACCACATTGTTGAGGAATTTTAGAAGTACATTCATGTTCTTACATTAATTTGTTGTGGAGCATGGGATTGTTTGTAATATGAAAATATATTACCTTTTCATGAAAATTGATTTGTTCTATATATAACGAGATCCAATCCATATCCATTATTTCATTGAATTACACGACAGTATTTATAATTAGATTTTATGGACAAATATTCCACCATACACTAATAAGAGAAGTGTATGACACTTGGGTTGCAATGATCGTAAAAATAATTGTTTTTTTCGATATCTCAACTTAAAGGATTTTAGGCATCGATTAAATAGATTTAGAAAACAAGAATCTTATAAATAAATGAATATAACTAGAATCAAATAAGAGTTTTTCCATTCTTGAGCGAATATGAAGTATAAATTTTACAACTTCATTTTCATTCTCGACTTCTACAAGAGTGATTTCATAAGCCTTCCATTATTAATATTTCTTTGGTGGCTGATGATACTGATTATCATTGTAAACCTGAGGTTTGGCACACTAGATTTTATAGTACCCTTGATCTCTATAGTTGTATCATTGGTCCATGGGTGGTTCTCTCCTTTACACCATTATATAATACGACTTCTTTAATTATCAGTCATATACATGATCATGGTGGCCTTATCCCACACACTTATAGAATTTCCCCATCTTTTTTTGGAAGTTCCCATGATGATTATTTCCACATTTTTTGACATATAAGTTATTGAAAAATTTTCCCATATTTTTTATGATATACTCCCAATTGAAACTCTATCTTTCATTTCTTATCACCATAACCATTTTTACATTCTCCAAAATCCATCTCCACTTTTAGTGCACATCAAGAAATATCTTCAAAACTCCCAATGTATCAAATTTTTAGATCCTTTTAAATTTTTGGTTTTAAACAAATATAGAATCTATCAATTTTTATATCATTGTTGGTAACAAAAACTGACGCATACATTGAAATCCATGTGAACTTTTCTTCGTAGGTCATGACAGATTCACCTTCATTTTTCTTCACCAGTATTACTTCTCTCTCTTACATTGAATGAATATTTAATGTGAAATACTAATTGAGAAACATTTTCTTAATATTTTACCACTATAACTCTTCAATTTCATCTTATGGCTTGGTGTTCTTATTCAACACCCACCATTGATCTACCTTTCCATCTAGATGATTAATGGAATGAGTGAAATTATATGTCTCAGAATAGTAAATCATAGAAAATATTATTTCCATTTAGTTGACCTACTATATCATGACAACTACATCAGATGATCCACATAATGTAGATGGTGGTTTCTTTATAAAGGACTTGATAGATAGTTTCTCCCGATTTATTTGAAAGAGGAAGTTCCACATTGTTTAGGTTATAGTTCATCTCCAAAGAGATTTGGGTATGAATCACCATGAAATTTGAAATCCACATCCTAAGGAATTGGGGATGTCGTTCAGGAAATCACTGCATTGTCCCTCACATGGGTTGTTGGCCTAGTTTCTCATAGTTCCCACCACTTTCTATAAAATAAATGTTTATAACAAAACATAATTCAACAATCCATGAATAATTAATTACATTGTGAAATTAAATCTAATGGGATATCTTCTTGAATCCCTATGTCTAACATTTTTCTAAAACAAATATTATGTGTTTCTTTCATTTTTATAGTCTCGTAATAATGGTTGTCACTAAGGTTCTCTATTACTAAATCCCAAATTAATAAAACTATGATCTGATACTATAACGACCCATACTTTACATACATTGTTATTACTTCAAAATTGAAGCACACTTATTACAAAATATAACAAAACCATGAATGGAACGTATAGGTATAGTGTCTTTAGAAACTGGGAAACATAAACAACTGGTTCATAAAGCATCTACTTTTCCTCCCATTTATTTCATCATATCTAGAGTCCCTTTTTGGCATAATCTACTTAATAAACATCTTCCTGAACTGGGGAAATAAATCAATGAAAAGGGTGAGCTCAAATGCTCAGTAAGGGTAAACAAAAGAAATATCAATCACATCATATACATAAGCACATAACATTTAGAAATCTTAACCTACAAAAGAGATTATAATTTCATAACATGGGATAAATCATAGTGGTGAAATGTAATCCCAATAATAATAACTTAAAACATGAAACTTTGTGTCATACACACATAATCATAGGGAATCATTTCTTGTTAGTCAAGACTCAATTCAAAGACTATCTTAGTGGACAAAGTCTATTTCTGAACCGAGTTCACTCCTCGTTTCAGTCCTGTTTCACTGAACCAGTTTAACCTGCCATTCTAGCCATTTCTATATCATGAGATATAAAATCTTTACCCAATTCATTGGAGGGAGATATAGGTCCCACCCATCTCATGATGATACCATTCGTATGTGTTCCACAAAATCATAAACCATACATCATAGAATAACCCATGTAATAAAAATGGGATTCTTAAACATCGTGACATCATAAAACAATTCATATAAGATAAAGGAATTCATAAAAATAATTCCATCACAACATAATCAAATAAATTTAATAATAGGTATAAAAACAGAACCCTTTTATTATCTAACATGGAAAATAATTTTGATAAAACACTTGAACTCCATTCTTGAGGAAAATATCCTTTCTACTTCAAAAACACTTTTCCTTTATTAACATGTCATACAATATTAAACTAAAAAAAGTTGATTAAAAATAAACATGAAAACTTGTAAAGGAAACTTCTTGGAAATAATGTTTTAAAAATCCATTCATGTCGTATAAGTTAAAAAAACCATTCTTCTCGTACTTTTGTCGGAAAAGTCATAAAGTACCTCGTACGAAAAACGACAAAAGATTCCTTTCGTATCCTTTACTAAAAACACACCGAAGGGTAAAATTGGAATTAAACAACTTTAGTTGGATGGAAATAATGTTACATATTGAGGAAACATGGATGTGGATGATAAAATACACCCCATTAAATACCAAATTATAAACAATCTCAGATTAAAATGAGATTGTGATATTTCTGTTACCTTAGATCCGATTTGCCTCGTAAGTGTCTGAACATCCTGTATAATGATTTAAATAATGTTATTGACTTATTACAGAATCATAATTATTGTTATGATATCATATATGGTCATATTCTTAGCTTCTTAGTAGTAATATTTCATTGCTACTTGTTATTCGAGTGTTTGTAACTTTTTGTTCTTATGCGTGTTTTGTCAAATAAATTCTTATTCTTCTCTTTAGTTTATAGATACATCATTTACATAAAGGTATTAATGTACTATATATCATATTTATTCATTCAATTCATTTATATAATCATTATGCAATGAAGATCATGTAGAACGAATCGCATCACATCGTGGAGACGGTATTCCGTACGTACGCACGAGCGATGATATCATTCCCATGATCGTGGAATTGTATTGGACTATATGTATACTCTTTCAGAATAAATATCACTTTAAAATAATCATATATAGTAATTATTTTCACCATTATACCCATACAAGTAAGGTGGTGGGGGAAAATAGATTACACCACGGTGTGGAGACGGTATTCCGTACGTACGCACGCGCGGTGATTTCATTTTCCATAGGATGGATAGATGGTGAAATAGGGTTGTTTCATACATATAATAACATATCCGTATATGAGTGATACTGATGTTATTACTTCATAATGAAACAACTAAAGAAGAATAAGTTGAAGACGAAATAAAGATGAAAGAATCGGTAACGGACATTACCTCTTCTTTGAAGTGCTTCTTTGAGACCTCCTTTTAGGGCACTAAAATTAGTCTTTGAAGAAGACCAGTACCTCTAGGATGTCTCTAGGGAAGTGTAGAGGAGAAAGTGTTAGGGGTTGGCCGAGCTTGAAGGCTCAAAGTGGTGTGTGGAAGAGAGGGAGGAGGTGCCCTTTTATAAGGGAGGAGAGGGGCACCTTTGGAATAACAGAAAATATTATTTTATTATAAAGCCAAATTCGGTTTTAAATAGATCCAAATTGATTTATTTAGAAGATAAGGTGGGGATGGGTCTAAATAATCGCATCCAATAGAATTTATACAAGTTTAGGTTCCTATTTTGACCTTATCATTTAGATTTAACATTAAGTTAAATAATTTTACTTTTACTGTGTCTTCTTGTGTTCTTACACTAAAAGGTCAATACACATACTATAACAATCCAAACGAACCCCAAGTTGTTTATTATTAATATATATAAACCTATATAAGTCATTTAACTGAACCTTAGATTTTTAGGAATAAAATAACAAATAATATTATAATATTTGTTTTAAAAACTATTTTATGTCAATTTTGATGCTTTTTAGTAACTGATTTTTGTGAAAATCATAACAGAATGATTAGTTCTAAAAAAGTTAATTAAATCAATAATAACATGTCATATTAACCTATAAAATAAGTGGAATTCATAAAAAGTCTCTAATTATATTTATTTGGGTATTTATAACATCAATTCTGTCAATATTTCATTAATAAGATAATTACTGCATCATCTTTGTGTCATAAATAAATTAAATTATTTAATGTCTAAAAATTAAAAATAAAATAACATTCTATAGGAAATATTTTTAGCTTTCTAATTAATATTTATAGTCGAATTTATCTTATATATAACCTTATATTAAAAATTATTTACTTATTAAACTTTTATTTTAACTATTTTAACCCTTCTTTAAATAAATTAATAATAAATGTCCTAATCTAATCCAAGTGGGCCTAAATGGTCTTATTTTATTCCTAAGTTTCTTTTTGGTCGAATTAAACTTATCAAATAGAATTAGGACATGTGTTAGGGTAATAATAATATCATTTTTACCCTTAATTACCCTATTTACTTTTAACCGTGGCAAATAAAAGGAAAAAGTTACTATTCACCAAAAATTATTTTCATCTCATTGAACCAGATTTTACTTAATGACATCAACCTTGTCTCTCGTATTTTTGAAATTCCACTCACAGAAGTGGTAAAATTATGTTTTATGAAAAATTCAGTTTTTTAACTACCACTTAGTGGTTTCACTATTCATCAAAAATTGATAGTTTTCAGAAAAATACCAAAATTTCACCCTAGGATAATTTCGATATTCTGAATCCTAAAATGAAGTCCATTTTCAAAACTAAAATTTAAAAAAGTGGTTATTACTATTCATAATGGCTAGTTTTAATAATATTTTATTAGCATTTCATTGTTTTGTGAAACTCGGTATTGCGTACGACGCAAGCTATCGAGGAAGGTCGCGATTTCGTGTAAAGCAAGGCAAGCAAGTGTTGTGTGTAGAAAAAGATTCTTTTGATGATTTATATAACATAAAAGTCTCAAGTGTTACATTCTACCCCCCTTAAAATGAATTTCGCCCTCGAAATTCGTCACTTTGTAACAAACAGATGAGGATACCTCTCCCTCATCATATCCTCAAGCTCCCATGTAGCTTCTTCTAATTGGTGGTTCCTCCATAAAACTTTCACCAATCAAGTGGTCTTGTTTCGTAGGACTTTTTCGCTACGATCCATAATCTCTATCGGCTGTTCTTCATAAGAAAGATCTTGCTCCAGTGGTACAACTTCTGAGCTGAGTACATGTGAAGGATCATGTATGTACTTTCTCAGGAGAGATACATGGAACACATCCTGAAATTGAGAGAGATTCGGTGGAAACGCCAATCGGTAAGCTACCTTCCCAACACGATCCAGTATTTCAAAAGGACCGATATATCTAGGGATCAACTTCTTCTTCTTTCCAAATCTCATGACCCTCTTCTAGGGAGATATTCGTAAGAACACTTTATCACCCACTTCAAACTCTAGGTCTTTTCTTCAGTTGTCGGCATAACTTTTCTGTCGACTCTGAGCTTCTCTTATGTGTTTTTGAATAGATCAGACCTTTTCTACCATCTCATCAACAATATCAGGTCCTAATAACTTTCTTTCCCCAACTTCAACCCAGCAAGTTGGAGTCCTGCATTTCTTTACAAAGAGAGCTTCATAAGGAGCCATCTGAATACTGTAGTGAAAGCTATTATTATAAAACAATTCCACCAAAGGTAGGTGTTGATCCCAACCACCTTTGAAATCCATAGAGCAAGCTCTCAACATATCTTCTAGGGTTTGAATTATTCTCTCAGACTGACCATCTGTCTGAGGATGATAAGCAGTGCTAAAACTCAACTCTGTATCCAGAGTATGCTGAAGACTTCTCCAGAACTATGAGGTAATCCTCAGATCCCGATCAGATATAATAGAAAGTGGTACTCCATGAAATCTTACCACTTCTTTCACATTTATCCTGGCAAGCTGATCTAGAGAGAAATCCTCTCTAATAGCAATGAAGTGTGCAGACATTGTAAGGCGATCAACTATGACCCAGATAGCATTATTGCCTTTGGATGTTTTAGGAAGTCCTGTGACAAAGTCTATAGTGATGTTTTCCCATTTCCATTCGTGTATGGGTAATGGTTGTAATATGCCCTTAGACTTCTGTCTCTCAGCTTTAACTTGTTGATAAACCAAGCATCAAGAGACATATTCAGGAACATCTCTTTTCATGCCATCCCACCAGAAGTACTCTTTCAGGTCCCTATACATCTTTGTCTTCCAGGATGAATAAAGAATGAAGAACTATGAGCCTCGTCTAGCAGCTCCTTCTTTAATTCGGGAATGGGAGGAACACAAACCCGATTCCTGAACATTATTATCCCATCATAATCAAGGTTGAATTCAGGAACATTTCTCACCTTCTTTTGTAACTCGACATCTTCTTTCTGTGACTCTTTAATCTTCACCTGTATATATGGTTGAACATTCATTTGGGAAAGATACGAATTTTCCCCTTTCATTATAATTCCATGATCCATCCTTTGTAAATCCATAAATATTGGATCTTTTGTGATCCTCATCATGGATAAACTGGCATGGTCTTGTCGACTTAATGCATCTGCCACCTCGTTTGCCTTCCCAGGGTGGTAATGAATTGAGTAGTCGTAATCCTTAATCATCTCCAACCATCTTCTTTGGTGCATATTCAGCTTCTTTTGTGTGAATATATACTTTAAACTTTTATGATCAGTATAAATGTCACACCTTTCTCCATAAAGATAATGCCTCCAAATCTTTAATGCAAAGATTACCGCAACTAACTCCAAATCTTGAGTTGGGTAATTTTTCTCATGTATTTTCAACTATCGTGAGGCATAAGCTATCACTATATCATTTTGCATAAGAACACACCCCAATCCCTTCTTGGATGCATCACTGTAGATCACAAACCTTTCCCCACTACAAGGCAGTGTGAGCACAGGTGCACTGGATAAACTTCTTTTCAACTCCTTGAAATTCTCTTCACATTCCTCTGTCCAAACAAACTTAACTCCTTTCCGAGTCAACTTGGTGAGTGGATTTGATAATCGTGAAAAATCATTCACAAAATGTCGATAATATCCAGCCAAACCAAGAAAACATCGGATCTCGATTACTGTTATTGGTCTCGACTATCTTTCGATAACCTCTGTTTTTGCTAGATCCACAGATATCCCCTCTTTTGAGATTATGTGACCCAAAAATGAAACTTTTTGAAACCAAAATTCACACTTGGTAAATTTGGGATAAATCTTCTCCTTTCTCAGGGTCTTCAATATAATTCTCAAGTGATCTTCATGTTCTTCCTTGCTCTTTGAATACACAAGAATATCATCTATAAAGACTACCACAAATTGATCAAGGTAGTCTCTAAATACTCTATTCATCAAATCCATGAAGATAGCAGGGGAATTAGTATGAACAAATGGCATCACTATAAATTCATAGTGTCCATACCTTGTATGGAAAGCCGTATTTGGTATATCCTCCCTTTTGACCCTTAATTGATGATATCCAAAATGAAGATCAATCTTGGAAAAGTATTGAGCTCCATGTAGTTGGTCAAATAGGTCATCAATGCATGGGAGAGGATATTTGTTCTTGATAGTGATCTTGTTATGTTCTTGATAATCAATGCAGAGTCTCATTGATCCATCTTTCTTCTTAACAAATAGAACAGGTACTCCCCAAGGTGACGCACTAGGGCGTATGAATCCCTTATCAAGATTCACTTGTAGTTGCTTCTTCAATTCCTGCAACTCAATTGGGGCCATTCTATAAGGTGTCTTTGAAATAGGCAAAGCATCCTGTACGAGTTCTATTGAAAACTCAACTTCATGATTCAGTGGAAGACCTGGTAATTCCTCCAGAATGACATCATCAAAATCCCGTACAATGGGTATGTTCTTAATCGTGAGATTCTCACTAACCATTTGAGATAAATAACCTTCATTTAGTGGAATCAATACCCATAAAATGGAATAAATTTCCACTGGAAGGTTATGTTCATCCTTGCATCGATAGATGATCATAGATTGATCTGGAATATGAAATGTGACTTCCCTTCTTTGGAAATTGATATGTGCTCCATGTACAGAAAGCCAATCCATGCCAAGAATCACATCAAATTCCACTATAGGAAGGATCACAAGATTTGCAGGATGCACATTCCCACAAAATTCAATCGGAGAAGAATTATAAACTTTTGATGCGACTGTTGTGCCATTAGGGGTTGTCATAGCTAACTCAACATCTAAATGTTGAGGTAATACGATGATATCTTTATAAAATTCTTCAGAAATAATGGAGTGGGTGGATCCAGAATCAAATAAAACATTTTCTACTTTAGAGTGGATGGTAGGTGTACCTTTTACCACATTGTTATCGTACTCCACATCGCTGATAGAAATTGCATGTGAATTTCCTTTTTCTTTAGCCTTAAGAGATTGTTGACGTCGACCATCATCATCAACCCTTGTATTTGGGCATTGATTGGCATAATGCCCCATCTCCTTGCACATGAAACATTGATGTGTAGTAGGTTCATTCTATGTATCCCTTCCTTTGTTTTCATCATTAGACATCTTCTTCCCATCATTGCGGCATTCAACTACCCTATGACCTTCATTTCCAAATTTGAAACATTTACTTGTTCCTTTAAGACAACTCCCTCCATGTTTCTTTCCACGCTTTGAGCATAAGGTAAATCTCATCTTCTTTTCAGTGTGCTCTTTAGATTTTCCTTTGAATTCCATTTTCCTCTTCTTATCAAACCCATATGACTGATGGGTTACTCCAATCTCCATCTCGACTTTGAGAGCACATCGAACAATTCCCTCATAGCTATTGAAGTCCCTTATGGCTAACGCCCTTCGAAGACTTGGTTTTAAGCCACTAAAGAATCAATCGAACTTACTCTCATGATGGATAATAATACCAGAAGCGTACCTTGCAAGTCTTGTAAAATTTGCTTCATAGGTACAAACAGATTCATCATCCTTTTGCTTTAGTTCAAGAAACTCTTTATCCATCTTTTTTCGGAGAATACGAGGGAAGTACTTATTGAAAAATAAGTTCTTGAACTCGTCCCATTCCATGGACTCAATTTCATCCCTTTTCCTCGTATTCTTAATAATATTCCACCATTGATCAGCATCTACTTCCAAACGATACACTACTAAGATGACTTTATCATGTTCATAACATTGAAGAACTGAAAATATCTTTTCAGTAGTACTAATCCATTGTTTAGCAACTAATGGATCAGTAGACCCACTGAATGAAGGTGGACGCTTCCTCATGAAGGATTCAACAGAATGTTGCTCCTTCCTTTGCTGGTTTGGAAGTCCTGTATGATTCATAGCTTGATAAAGTTGTGTGAGCATGGCTATAAGATTTTTCATTCCAGCTCCCATAACGTTTGGTTGCTGAGGGGGACAATCATTGCATTGCCCGTCACATTCCGCATTAACATGGTTCCTTCGGGTTCCAGCCATTGACTAAAACCAAGAAGAATAGTGTGAGAAACACTAATTATAATAGGAAAAAACACATAATCAAGAATAAAATTTCACACTTAAGGTCTTATCATAGGGTTTTCATGGCCATTTCTAAAACACTAGGATTGTGTTCTATGCTTAGACTTTTCCTTAAGATTCTTACTAAGGCTTTCACATCCTAGTTTCCAAAGGTTGACTATAATTTTCCTCTAATACCATCTATAATGACCCAAACTTTACATACATTGTTATTAAATAAAAATTGAAGCACACTTATTACAAAATATAAGAAAACCATGAAAGGACTGTATAGGTATAGTGTCTTTAGAAACTGGGAAACATAAACAACTGGTTCAAAAAGCATCTACTTTTCCTCCCATTTATTTCATCATATCTAGAGTCCCTTTTTGGCATATTCTACTTAATAACCTTCTTCACGACCTAGGGAAATAAAAAATACAAAAGGGTGAGCTCAAATGCTCAGTAACGGTAAACAAAAGAAATATCAATCACATCATATACCTAAGAACATAACTTTTGGAAATCTTAACCTACAAAAGAGATCATAATTTCATAACCTGGGATAAATCATAGTAGTGAGATGTAATCCCAATAATCATAATGTAAAACATGAAACTTTGTGGCATACACACATAATCATAGATAATCATTTCTTGTTAGTCAAGACTCAATTCCAAGACTATCTTAGTGGACAAAGTCTATTTCTAAACCGAGTTCACTCCTCGTTTCAGTCCTGTTTCATTGAACCGGTTTAACCTACCGTTCCACCCATGTCTATCTCATGAGATATAAAATCTTTACCCAATTAATTGGAGGGATATATAGGTCTCACCCATCTCATAATGATACCATTCTTATGTGTACCACAAAATCATAAACCATACATCATAGAATAACCCATGTAATAAAAATGGGATTCTTAAACATCGTGACATTATAAAACAATTCATATAAGATAAAGGAATTCTTAAAAATAATTCCATCAAAACATAATCAAATAAAAGTAATAATAGGGATAAAAATAGAACCCTTTTATTATTTTAGATGGAAAATAATATTGATAAAACACTTGAACTCCATTCTTGAGGAAAATATCCTTTCAACTTCAAAAACACTTTTCCTTTCTTAACATGTCATACAATTTTAAACTAAAAGAAGTTGATTAAAAATAAACTTGAAAAAATGTAAAGGAAACATCTTGGAAATAATGTTTTAAAAATCCATTCATGTATTATAAGTTAAAAAACATCCTTCTTGTACTTTTGTCAGAAAAGTCAAAAAGTACCTCGTATGAAAAACGACAACGATTCCTTTCGTATCCTTTACTAAAAACTCACCGAAGGGTAAAATTGGATTTAAACAATTGTAGGTGGATGGAAATAATATTACATATTAAGGATACATGTATGTGTATGATAAAATACACCCCATTAAATACCAAAGTATAAACAATCTCGGATGAAAATGAGATTGTGATATTTCCCTTACCTTAGGTCTGATTTGCCTCGTAATTGTCCGAACCTCCTGTATAATGATTTAAATAATGTTATTGACTTATTCCAGATTCATAATTATTTTTGTGACATCATATATGGTCATATTCTTAGCTTCTTAGTTGTAATATTTCATTGCTACTTGTTATTCGGGTGTTTATAACTTTTTGTTCTTATGCGTGTTTTGTCGAATAAATTCTTATTCTTCTCTTTAGGTTATAGATACATCATTTCCAGAATGGTATTAATGTACTATATAACATATTTATTCATTAAATTCATTTATATAATCATTATGAAATGAAGATAATGTAGAACTAATCGCATCACTTCATGGAGACGGTATTCCGTACGTACGCACGAGCGATGATATTGTTCCCATGATCATGGAATTGTATTGGTGTAACGCCCCGACCCTAATTACCTAGAGTCGGTGCATTATTACATAACATTGGCATGATCATGAGAAAGATCAAGTCTCGAAAGACCGATTAGTTTAGTAGCCTTGGAATAACTAGATACATTCATAAATTTTTACATTACATCATAAAAAAAAACATCTTGTCTTCATATCCCCTCATACTATCCCTGCAGGTCATTCATAAATTACTTCTTCATAATCCTGGGAAAAATAAAACATTGAAAGGGGTGAGCTCGGATGCTCAGTAAGGATAACATTATAGCAGAAGCTTTCATAAATAAGCATAAACACTTAAGGCAATTTATAACTAAAACAAAAGCCTTTTAAATTTAAACTTCAGCATAAAATGGCGAAGGTAAAATGAAATAATGCCATTTACTTACTCACATGGATATTCTACTAGTCGAATGATCACATGCAATATCAATAACCACTTTCATAATGATGGAATGCATAATGCCAGACTATCATAACCACATAGCCAAGGCCTCGTGCCAAGACTACAAATAAGATTTTGCCAAGGCCTTGTGCCAAGACACTAGTTTGTCTCATGAGACCTACCGATGCATCGAGGAGCTATAGCGGGCTCCACCCGTCACTTATTAAGTCCAATGCATTCCCATATGAAAAGGTTTAAACATAACGTAAACATTCGTATTAAACTAGCATACGAAATGTCAATACTTTCACCACAAACCATGAATGGTATAAAAATAGCACATCCACAGTCAAACATAATTCATTCGATACAATATGGAAGATTGTATTGTATCACATTAACCTCAATCAATAATAATGAAGGGTGTTTACATAGATGAAAATAATCATCAAAACTATTTGATAGAAATATCCCCCTTTTCTTGAAAACATTTAAAAGTCACACTATTTGTCAAGAAGCCATTTAAAAGTATATTTTTGAATCAAAGTGTCCCATACCACTTTGAAACTTTTAAAAGGAGTTTTAATTTTAAAACTTTAATGTCCATATAAATAAATCCTTAAAACCATTTTTAAAATATGGACATTAATGAGCATGATTTAGAAGAATAATTCTTTAAAACATTTTAAAATGGTATTTTGGTTAGAGTTTCTAACCAAAATAGAGACACTTGAATACAAATAATTGAGGTAATCAAAACATTGTAATATCATGAGAATAAAGGAATTCATGATATACTATGTCAAAGTACATTATATACACCACATAGAAGTGATTTGGTGTATATCATCAAAGAAGTCTCAATGGAATGTAAATTGAGATGAAATTTCTCAAAAAGGTTGTATCCTTAGGTTAAGGATAAATCAATGACATAATTATGTGTGACAAATATAAATACACTAAATATGATTGGATATTCAGTGTAAAAAAATCAAAGGACATTCACACATATTCTTGTAAAAAAACAATACCAACGAATTGGATGTTTAACTCAACAAATGGAGAATGAGTTAAAATTACTCTTATCAAATTCATATCAATGACTTGAGAATTACCAATGGAGTGATTATGTGTATCAAACTTCTATCCACAGGAAGGGGAGTGGAAATTATGACATAATCAAATGAATAGTGATTCCACACATAATCTTGGGGTAATATAATCAATGAAATATGTGTAAAGCCAAATGAGTGGAAATTGAAATCTCAAATTCCCTTATCGATTAGGTAACTTACGAAACATACACCCATGAAAGAAAGATCATACCATGATGATGTAAATACCCATAAAATAAATTATATTACACAATGAATACAATCATGGGTAGTACACATACACCACATGCAATAATTAAGTGGTGATCAATGGAATTCTCACGGAATTAAAAGTGAGACAAGAAACCCCTTACCACGTTAATCAACTGAGTCGCATGGACAAAAGTTAATAACCACCAAATTATTTACAGAATAACATGAATATAAAGTGAATCATGATAATATATATCAAATGGAAGTACACAATACACCACTTTCAATAATTTAGTAGCGAACAATGGAAATCTCACGGAATTGAAAGTGAGATAAGAGAATCCCTTACTTTGTACTTTTTCCTTGGTCGATGGTAGGTTTACCTCCTGTATAATGGTGAAATAATTGTTATTGAATAATACAAGAATCATTTACTTTAATATGATATCATATATGATCTTTTAACATTGATTTGTTAATAATATCTTAGTATTAACGCCGTTTCGGGTGTTAACTTACTCATTTTCTTTTATATGTTTTGTTACATAAGTCATGTTTGTTGTATCTTATTCATATCCAGAATGATATCAATTCCTTAAACATCATTTTTAAATCATTAAATTATAATTATACTTGAATGGATACGATGGATAATGAATCTCATCGCGTTCGTGGAGACGGTAGTCCGTACGTACGCACGAACGCTACTTCCATTTAATTTTTTTATTTTAAAAGAATAGAATCCAAATGATACATAGTTATATTACTATTCCAGTATAATATAATATTTTATATATGTTACTTAAGTTCATTAACACCATCCTTTATACGTTCCATGTGTGGTATGAACGAGTCATATCATTTTAAGGGGGCGGTAGTCCGCACTTCCTCAAATGAAATTATCGTATGTATATACGACATGAAACGAATAATGGTATGAAATAAAATGGAATTACATAAGATTATATATAAAATATATATCATTAATATCATATTTAATTACAGTGCCATCATAATGGCCACCATGAGAGGCGGTAAGATGTTTTTGAACAATCATCATTTCGTGAGGCGTTAGTTTGCCATCCACAGAAACATTATGTTCATCATCCATTAGATGGAGTTGTGTGTATGTGTAGTTTGAATACTTCTTATAACAACATCCTAGTATATTGAGGATACTGGTGTTGTTACAAAAGAAGGGAAATAAAAAGAGTTTGTGGGTTGAAGAAGCAAAATAAATGAAAATAATTTAAGAGAAATCGTTACCTTTAATTTAGGTAACTCACTTTGGTTGGGACCAAAGGACTTGTTGAAATGCTTTATGCCTAAGGGGAAGCTTCGAGGAGGAGGAGAGGGATGTGGGGAGCTTAGTTGGGCAGAGTTTGGACGAGCCAAGTGGCTTGATAGGTGTGAGGAAATGAGAAGGAGGAGTTCCCTTTTATAAGAGGGGCGAGGGGCACCTTTGGAAAAGCTAGAAATATTAATTTATAATAAATTCATATTCGGTTTCAAATGGCTCCAAAGTTGACTATTCAAAGGTTGAGGTGGGGATAGGTCGAAAACAACTCATCCAATAGAATTTAGACAGGTTTGGGTACTTATATTAACCTTATCTTTAGGTATTAACTCTAAGTTAATTAGTTTCACTTTTACAATGTCTCTTTGTATTTTTATATAATATGGTTAATAAACTTACTATATACATCCAAAAGACCCCCAAGTGGTCCATTAATGATTAACCTATAATAATATAAGTCTCTTGGCCGAACCTTAGATTTTTAGGAATTTAATATCAATTAATAATATAATATTTGTTTTAAGAACTCTTTTATGTCAATTTTGACACTATTCACTAGTTGATTTTTGTGAAACTCATAACAGATTGATTACTTCGAAAAAAGTCAAATAAATCAATCCTAATATATCATATTATCCTAGAAAATTTGTTTAATTCATTAAAAGTTTCATATTATAATTATTTGGGTATTTATAATATCAATTATGTTAATTTTTTACTATTTTAGTAATTACTGCATCATCATTGTGTCATAAATAAAATAAATTATTTAATGTCAAAAAATTATAAATAAAATATAATTATGTAGGAAATCTTTTTATCTTTCTAATTAATATTTATAATCTAAAATCCAACATATATAACCCTATGTAACAATTGTTTTGCTAAAAGATATATGCTTGTGTCATTTTTGTATTCATTTTAACTTAATTAATATAAAGTGTCATTATCACTTACTAGTGGATCCATGGGGTCCCAAAATTGACCCAAAGATGCCCATGGTCGACCATGTATCAACCAATAGGTTTAAGACACATTTTAGGGTAATTTATTATTATTATAATATTATTTTTTTAACCCTTATTTACCGGATTTACCCTTAACCATGGTAAATAAAATATTTACCGCAGTAATTATTCAAAATGTCTAAAAATAAAAGTTACCTATTTACACAATTTGGACATCCTGATTCCAAATATGGAATCCATTTTTCTAAATTCATAACACAGAAGTGGCAGAAATTAATTTAAAATTAATTCCCGCTGTCAAAACAAAAAGCGTGTTTTTAAGAGATAATAACTATCAAAAGATTGACACTTGTTTATGTTCGGTTTAATTGTAAAATTATGTCCAATGACCAACATTATATTAAATGGTAAAAATATATTCTAAATATACTTTAAAACCACTCAAATTCACAATTTATCACTATTAATTATTTTGATTAAAAAAGTTGTTTTTAATTAAAATTTAGTAATTTTCACTATTCATCAAAATATGAAAGTTATCCGAAAAGTACCAAAATTTCACCTTAGGATAAATTCGATATTCCGAATCCAAAAATGAAGTCCATTTTGAAATATAAAATATATATAATTTCAAAAAGTAGGTATTACTATTCATAACGGCTAGTTTGATTGGTTGTGGTGTGTTAAAATCTCGAAGTTGCGTACAATGCACGTCATTGCATTATTCGAAAGGAAACATACCGAGGAAGCTTGGGGTGTTACATTCTCCCCTCCTTCAATAAATTGCGTCCTCGCAATTTTTAAAATTTTGCTTGGGAATATAATGGAAAGTCCCACATCGGAAAAAGAGTCAATAAAACTATCACTTTAAAAGAAAGAAAGAGAGGTATAAGGGTCATCCAAGATAACCCATACTAGGATTCCATGTAAGAAAACATGGATATGGATGATAAACTAAGTGTCAAGTTCTGATGGAGAGGGATAGAAATCATGATCAGGAGAAAGTTAACAATGAGAAAACCACAAACTTGTGTTGGGACAAACGACCATTAGTCTCCTAGTAGGAAAGTAAACGGACAACATTTTTTTTTAAGTTACATTACATAAGGAAGAGTAATTCATTTATGATATTGACTAAGAACATTATGAGATATACTTACATTTTAATTAGATTTTCATTCTTTAATAAATTTCCACCACTAACTCATTTTTTTTAAACGATGAGTATTCAAGAAGACTTGGTCACACTGGAAGAGATAGAATAAACTTCTATAGAATCACATGATCCATGAAGGATAAACCATATATTTACATTGTCTTTGAAGATTAATCAAAACCAAAATGGTCAATGAATGATCTAATGATCCCCCAAAAGGATATTCATTGAGATAAATATGCACTAATCTTAATTTCTAAAATTAAACCAACAATACCCCAAAGTTAAATAGATACCATTCAATAACCAATTGTCTTTAAAATCCTTTAATATAATCCAAACTAATATTGAAACCCAAAACAAAGAAGAATTTGATTATGTAGTCTCCCATGTTAAATTGTATCTCCAAATGACATCAGATACTCTTAAAGTCACATACTCAAAAGTAATTAACCTAATCACATATTCTCTATTATAGGTTAATCATTTCCATAAATAACCCAAATCACTATAAATCCACAATAAAAACGTAGATAAAAATCTATCATTACTCCACAAATGAAACCCCATAGTATTCTATTTTCCTTGGGCATATAGTGTTCCCAACAAAGCGAACATCTTCCAAAATAACATTTATCACTTAATCACCAAATCATTTTCCTATACCAAGGGTATTATTTTGATATGAAATAAGAACCCAAATCAACTTATTATTGATCAATAAAATCATTTAACTAAAAAAAAAGTCACACTAACCAGGGACTTCACGTAGTCCAGTGGTAGGCGATAAATCCCAATCGCACTTTGGTTGTGGGTTCGATTCCCATAGCTTTGTCCGACGCGACGGGTTGTCACACGGTCTACGTGTTGTCCTTTTTCAAAAACTATATTTTATAATATTGCCAAAATGAGATAAATTCCTCAAAATACTATATCATAAATTTAACCACAAATGTTATATCATACCTTGAATCTTCATCCCAAATTAGAATAACTTATAATTCTCTCAAACCCCAATGATCATATAAATCCAAATGGTTATTTATACCCATATCCACAAGAGAAGAGACAATTCTTCCTCAAATATCATTCTCACATGGCAAACTGCGGCGTTAAAAATACAAGAGAAAATTATTCCATAGTAAACCCATCAACAAGGAGTGCTAATACTTTTTAAACATTTCTCCAACCATTTATTCCCACATAGCTTCTTCTTTGACCAAGAAAATATCCTATAGAATAGGACATTCACTCGGGTAATGGCCAGGTCCCCTACATTTACGGCAAATGACTGTAAATGGACTCTTGGGACCATTTTTATCTTCTTCCATAGTACTCTTCATTTTTCTTCGGCAATTCTTTACTTTATGTCCTTCCTTCCCGCACGTAAAACATTTCGTTGTCCCATTGAGACACGTTCCTGGGTGTCTCTTTCCACATTTCCTGCATGATGAAAATTGAGGGTTCTTTTCTCCATGGTCTCCATTGCTGGAGCTCTTATCATTTATCACCTTTCTCTTCCTTGTTGAGTCTGGGAGTTGGTTAATATATATGTTGTTGATCATATTTTTGGAAAACTGATTTGGCATAAAGACGATATCTTTTACGCCTATCAACATTCCATTTTGTTGCTCATTGCCACCACCGTTCCCATCTTGTACATCATTCTCAAAGTCACTATGACTTCCTTGGAATCCGGCCATTGACTAAAACCATAAAGCATTGTGTGAGTAATAGTAGTCGTAAAATCATTTAGAGATTAAAATGTCACCATATTCTCAATTTGAAACATATTAGGATTAACCAAGGTCATTTACTCTCATCTTATATATATATTACTTAAATTGGTTTGTAAAGAAAATGTAAATTATCCTAAGCATATCCCCCGGGAGTGTCGTAACCAAGAGTGCAGCAAGGCCCGTTGTCGTGCACCAGTTCCCGTTCGAATCTAGCTCAAAGCGGTGTTTTCGGGTTTTACCCCTAGGTACATCTGTGCCAGAGCCGCCTCTACCTGCTCGTATCCAGACAGGGATGTATTGCTCGGAAAACTCACAAAATCTCTACAATACCAAAATTCTAGGAAGTTCTTTTATACTAATCCTCAAAGTTCATCTTAGGTCTACGTGCTCTAATCAGAGTTTATCTAAATCTAGCTACCAAGGTTTGTACTAAACTTCCTCTGATACCAACTGTAACGCCACGACCCTAATTACCTAGAGTCGGTGCATTATTACATAACATTGGCATGATCATGAGAAAGATCAAGTCTCGAAGGACCGATTAGTTTAGTAGCCTTGGAATAACTAGATACATTCATAAATTTTTACATTACATCATAAAAAAAACATCTTGTCTTCATATCCCCTCATACTATCCCTGCAGGTCATTCATAAATTACTTCTTCATAATCCTGGGAAAAATAAAACATTGAAAGGGGTGAGCTCGGATGCTCAGTAAGGATAACATTATAGCAGAAGCTTTCATAAATAAGCATAAACACTTAAGGCAATTTATAACTAAAACAAAAGCCTTTTAAATTTAAACTTCAGCATAAAATGGCGAAGGTAAAATGAAATAATTCCATTTACTTACTCACATGGATATTCTACTAGTCGAATGATCACATGCAATATCAATAACCACTTTCATAATGATGGAATGCATAATGCCAGACTATCATAACCACATAGCCAAGGCCTCGTGCCAAGACTACAAATAAGATTTTGTCAAGGCCTTGTGCCAAGACACTAGTTTGTCTCATGAGACCTACCGATGCATCGAGGAGCCATAGCGGGCTCCACCCGTCACTTATTAAGTCCAATGCATTCCCATATGAAAAGGTTTAAACATAACGTAAACATTCTTATTAAACTAGCATACGAAATGTCAATACTTTCACCACAAACCATGAATGGTATAAAAATAGCACATCCACAGTCAAACATAATTCATTCGATACAATATGGAAGATTGTATTGTATCACATTAACCTCAATCAATAATAATGAAGGATGTTTACATAGATGAAAATAATCATCAAAACTATTTGAGAGAAATATCCCCCTTTTCTTGAAAACATTTAAAAGTCACACTATTTGTCAAGAAGCCATTTAAAAGTATATTATTGAATCAAAGTGTACCATACCACTTTGAAACTTTTAAAAGGAGTTTTAATTTTAAAACTTTAATGTCCATATAAATAAATCCTTAAAACCATTTTTAAAATATGGACATTAATGAGCATGATTTAGAAGAATAATTCTTTAAAACATTTTAAAATGGTATTTTGGTTAGAGTTTCTAACCAAAATAGAGACACTTGAATACAAATAATTGAGGTAATCAAAACATTGTAATATCATGAGAATAAAGGAATTCATGATATACTATGTCAAAGTACATTATATACACCACATAGAAGTGATTTGGTGTATATCATCAAAGAAGTCTCAATGGAATGTAAATTGAGATGAAATTTCTCAAAAAGGTTGTATCCTTAGGTTAAGGATAAATCAATGACATAATTATTTGTGACAAATATAAATACACTAAATATGATTGGATATTCAGTGTAAAACAATCAAAGGACATTCACACATATTCTTGTAAAAAAACAATACCAACGAATTGGATGTTTAACTCAACAAATGGAGAATGAGTTAAAATTACTCTTATCAAATTCATATCAATGACTTGAGAATTACCAATGGAGTGATTATGTGTATCAAACTTCTATCCACAGGAAGGGGAGTGTAAATTATGACATAATCAAATGAATAGTGATTCCACACATAATCTTGGGGTAATATAATCAATGAAATATGTGTAAAGCCAAATGAGTGGAAATTGAAATCTCAAATTCCCTTATCGATTAGGTAACTTACGAAACATACACCCATGAAAGAAAGATCATACCATGATGATGTAAATACCCATAAAATAAAGTATATTACACAATGAATACAATCATGGGTAGTACACATACACCACATGCAATAATTAAGTGGTGATCAATGGAATTCTCACGGAATTAAAAGTGAGACAAGAAACCCCTTACCACGTTAATCAACTGAGTCGCATGGACAAAAGTTAATAACCACCAAATTATTTACAGAATAACATGAATATAAAGTGAATCATGATAATATATATCAAATGGAAGTACACAATACACCACTTTCAATAATTTAGTAGCGAACAATGGAAATCTCACGGAATTGAAAGTGAGATAAGAGAATCCCTTACTTTGTACTTTTTCCTTGGTCGATGGTAGGTTTACCTCCTGTATAATGGTGAAATAATTGTTATTGAATAATACAAGAATCATTTACTTTAATATGATATCATATATGATCTTTTAACATTGATTTGTTAATAATATCTTAGTATTAATGCCGTTTCGGGTGTTAACTTACTCATTTTCTTTTATATGTTTTGTTACATAAGTCATGTTTGTTGTATCTTATTCATATCCAGAATGATATCAAGTCCTTAAACATCATTTTTAAATCATTAAATTATAATTATACTTGAATGGATACGATGGATAATGAATCTCATCGCGTTCGTGGAGACGGTAGTCCGTACGTACGCACGAACGCTACTTCCATTTAATTTTTTTATTTTAAATGAATAGAATCCAAATGATACATAGTTATATTACTATTCCAGTATAATATAATATTTTATATATGTTACTTAAGTTCATTAACACCATCCTTTATACGTTCCATGTGTGGTATGAACGAGTCATATCATTTTAAGGGGGCGGTAGTCCGCACTTCCTCAAATGAAATTATCGTATGTATATACGACATGAAACGAATAATGGTATGAAATAAAATGGAATTACAGAAGATTATATATAAAATATATATCATTAATATCATATTTAATTACAGTGCCATCATAATGGCCACCATGAGAGGCGGTAAGATGTTTTTGAACAATCATCGTTTCGTGAGGCGTTAGTTTGCCATCCACAGAAACATTATGTTCATCATCCATTAGATGGAGTTGTGTGTATGTGTAGTTTGAATACTTCTTATAACAACATCCTAGTATATTGAGGATACTGGTGTTGTTACAAAAGAAGGGAAATAAAAAGAGTTTGTGGGTTGAAGAAGCAAAATAAATGAAAATAATTTAAGAGAAATCGTTACCTTTAATTTAGGTAACTCACTTTGGTTGGGACCAAAGGACTTGTTGAAATGCTTTCTGCCTAAGGGGAAGCTTCAAGGAGGAGTAGAGGGATGTGGGGAGCTTAGTTGGGCAGAGTTTGGACGAGCCAAGTGGCTTGATAGGTGTGAGGAAATGAGAAGGAGGAGTTCCCTTTTATAAGAGGGGCGAGGGGCACCTTTGGAAAAGCTAGAAATATTAATTTATAATAAATTCATATTCGGTTTCAAATGGCTCCAAAGTTGACTATTAAAAGGTTGAGGTGGGGATAGGTCGAAAACAACTCATCCAATAGAATTTAGACAGGTTTGGGTACTTATATTAACCTTATCTTTAGGTATTAACTCTAAGTTAATTAGTTTCACTTTTACAATGTCTCTTTGTATTTTTATATAATATGGTTAATAAACTTACTATATACATCCAAAAGACCCCCAAGTGGTCCATTAATGATTAACCTATAATAATATAAGTCTCTTGGCCGAACCTTAGATTTTTAGGAATTTAATATCAATTAATAATATAATATTTGTTTTAAGAACTCTTTTATGTCAATTTTGACACTATTCACTAGTTGATTTTTGTGAAACTCATAACAGATTGATTACTTCGAAAAAAGTCAAATAAATCAATCCTAATATATCATATTATCCTAGAAAATTTGTTTAATTCATTAAAAGTTTCATATTATAATTATTTGGGTATTTATAATATCAATTATGTTAATTTTTTACTATTTTATTAATTACTGCATCATCATTGTGTCATAAATAAAATAAATTATTTAATGTCAAAAAATTATAAATAAACTATAATTATGTAGGAAATCTTTTTATCTTTCTAATTAATATTTATAATCTAAAATCCAACATATATAACCCTATGTAACAATTGTTTTGCTAAACGATATATGCTTGTGTCATTTTTGTATTCATTTGAACTTAATTAATATAAAGTGTCATTATCACTTACAAGTGGATCCATGGGGTCCCAAAATTGGTCCAAAGATGCCCATGGTCGACCATGTATCAACCAATAGGTTTAAGACACATTTTAGGGTAATTTATTATTATTATAATATTATTTTTTTAACCCTTATTTACCGGATTTACCCTTAACCATGGTAAATAAAATATTTACCGCAGTAATTATTCAAAATGTCTAAAAATAAAAGTTACCTATTTACACAATTTGGACATCCTGATTCCAAATATGGAATCCATTTTTCTAAATTCATAACACAGAAGTGGCAGAAATTAATTTAAAATTAATTCCCGCTGTCAAAACAAAAAGCGTGTTTTTAAGAGATAATAACTATCAAAAGATTGACACTTGTTTATGTTCGGTTTAATTGTAAAATTATGTCCAATGACCAACATTATATTAAATGGTAAAAATATATTCTAAATATACTTTAAAACCACTCAAATTCACAATTTATCACTATTAATTATTTTGATTAAAAAAGTTGTTTTTAATTAAAATTTAGTAATTTTCACTATTCATCAAAATATGAAAGTTATCCGAAAAGTACCAAAATTTCACCTTAGGATAAATTCGATATTCCGAATCCAAAAATGAAGTCCATTTTGAAATATAAAATATATATAATTTCAAAAAGTAGGTATTACTATTCATAACGGCTAGTTTGATTGGTTGTGGTGTGTTAAAATCTCGAAGTTGCGTACAATGCACGTCATTGCATTATTCGAAAGGAAACATACCGAGGAAGCTTGGGGTGTTACAATTGGAGTGTATGTATACTATTTCAGAATCAATATGTCTTTACAATAATCATATATAGTAATTATTTACACCATTATACCCATTCAAGTAAGGTGGTGGGGGAAAATAGATTACACCACAGCGTGGAGACGGTATTCCGGACGTACGCATGCGCGGTGATTTCATTTTCCGTAGGATGGATAGATGGTGGAATAGGGTGGTTTCAAAAATATAATAACATATCAGTATATGATTGATACTGATGTTATTACTTCATAATGAAACAACTAAAGAAGTAGAAGTGGAAGAAGAAATAAAGATTAAAGAATCGGTAATGGACATTACCTCTTCTTTGAAGTGCTTCTTTGAGACCTCATTTTAGGGCACTAAAATTGGTCATTGAAGAAGACCAGGACCTCTAGGATGTCTCTAGGGAAGTGGAGAGGAGAAAGTGGTAGGGGTGGGCCGAGCTGGAAGGCTCAAAGTGGTGTGAGGAAGAGAGGGAGGAGGTTCCCTTTTATAAGGGGGGAGAGGGGCACCTTTGGAATAACTAAAAATATTATTTTATTATAAAGCCAAATTCAGTTTTAAATAGATAAAAATTGATTTATTTCGAAGCTAAGGTGGGTATGGGTCGAAATCCTTTCATCCAATAGAATTTAGACAAGTTTATGTTCCTAATTGGACCTTATCATTTAGTTTTATCATTAAGTTAAATAATTTTACTTTTACCGTGTCTTCTTGTGTTCTTACACTATAAGGTTAATAAACATACTATAACAATCCAAACGAACCCCAAGTTGTTTATTATTAATATATATAACCTTATCTAAGTCATTTGGCCGAACATTATATTTTTAGGAATAAAATAACAATTAATAATAAAATATTTGTTTTAAAAACTATTTTATGTCAATTTTGACACTATTTAGTTATTGATTTTTGTGAAAATCATAACAAAATGATTAGTTCGAAAAAAGTTAATTAAATCAATAATAACATGTCATATTGACCTATAAAATTGTTTGAATTCATAAGAAGTCTCGAATTACATTTATTTGGGTATTTATAACATTAATTATGTCAATATTTCATTAATAAGATAATTACTGCATCATCTTTGTGTCATAAATAAATTAAATTATTTAATGTCTAAAAATTACAAATAAAATACCATTATGTAGGAAATCTATTTATATTTATAATGAATATTTATAGTCGAATTTATCTTATATATAACTTTATATTAAAAATTATTTACTTATTAAACGTTGATTTTAACTATTTTAACCCTTCTTTAAATAAATTAATAATAAATGTCCTAATCTAGTCCAAGTGAGTCTAAATGGTCATATTTTACTCCTTAGTTTGTTTTTGGTCGAATTAAACTTATCCAATAGAATTAGGACACGTGTTAGGGTAATAATAATATCATTTTTACCCTTAATTACCCTATTTATTTTTAACCATGGTAAATAAAAGTAAAAAGTTACTATTCACCAAAAATTATTTTCATCTAATTGAACCACATTTTACTTACTGATATCAACCGTGTCTCTCGGATTTTTGAAATTCCCCTCACAGAAGCGTTAAAAATATGTTTTATGAAAAATTCAGTTTTTTAACTACCACTTAGTGGTTTTACTATTCATCAAAAATTGAAAGTTTTCAGAAAAATACCAAAATTTCACCCTAGGATAATTTCGATATTCCGAATCCAAAAATGAAGTCCATTTTGAAAAAAAAATTCAAAAAGTGGTTATTACTATTCATAACAGCTAGTTTTAATAATATTTAATTATCATATCATTGTTTAGTGAAACTCGGTATTGAGTATGACACAAGCTATCGAGGAAGGTCGCAATTTTGTGTAAATCAAGCCAAGAAAGTGTTGTGTGTAGCAAAAGATTCCTTTGATGATTTATATAACATAAAAGTCCCGGGTGTTACAGATACCAACTATAGAAACCCAACATTTCTTTCATAACTTATTACATAATTTTAAATACGTAAAACATAAAATAATTACACAACTATAATACAAAGGTTTAGTGTCTTGAGAAAATTAAGTGTATACATAACAATTACAAAATAAAACATATATATGTATTCAATTCCTTCTTCTTTATCTTCATATTGACACTTGTGTTCTTCTTAGTACAATTATCACATAAGTATAAACATCAAAGAAGTGGGTGATCTAAAATCCAATTAAGAGGATAGATAAAAAAATTAATCAATATAACATGCAGTGAGCATAATAATTATAATCATAACAAAGGTATATAATCATAATCATAAGAGGAAGCATTAAATAAAGTATTGGAATCTGGAAATTCATAAAAATGGAATATCTGGACTTAGTGGTCAACTACTATGCATAAATCACTTTATCTCATTAGATACATCACATTAAAAAATTCATTTGATCATGATATAATTCTAGGATTACCCATCATATCATATCATTCACTTGCGCTATACAATTATAGGCACACATGTCACTCTATAACATTTAAATTATCATGCATGCCACATAGAACGTATATCAGTCTTAGACATAAGATAACTCATAGAAGAAATGGGTTTCATTTATGAAAAAATAAATTCATGAATAAACTTATCTCTTTAAACAGTAAATATGGAATTTCTTACTTGGTATATTAATCATCAATTTTGAGTGATGAAGAAACAATCTCACAATAAGTAAAATATGTGTTTTTGAAAAAAAATAGTTCTTTTGGAAAAATATTTTAGTTGTCATAAAACTATATTGGAAACATATATATTTCTGAAGATTTAAGATTATTATAAAGAAAATATATTTATTTAACATTAACGGAATTTCAATATTGAAAATGGGGTGAAAAGGGAAATCCCAATGAAAGTTATTGGGTTCGAGAATTACCCTTACCTTATGTCAGAATGTTTTCTTTATATTAATATCACGGATAATAAAATTAAATTCATTAATTAAAAAATTAATAAACTTGCATACATATATTTTATTTGTTATAATTTTACTGAGTCCATTTGTATCCTTTAATAAGAGTTATATGGTTCAATTCCATCATTTGGGAGTGTTCATTTTCATGGGTTTCGTGATCAGTTTATTAAATATGATTGTGAAACATTATATAAAATAGGTATAATTCTCCAGAATTGAAAATAAATGTCATTAAATAAAATATATAGTTTTTAATGTTTATATATATCATTTTTTAAATTTAATGTGTACAGATCATTAAATAAATAGTTAATGATAATCGTTTTGGTTAATTTTGGAGGTTTTCAATCACAACAAACTCAATTTTGTTTTATTATTTTGTATGATTGTTATATTTTAGTTACAGAACATAAAAGGCTTATATCATAGAATTTATATTATTTAACAACCATTATAGTGGTTTTATGAATATAATTTTAGGTTTTAATGGATAATGAAAATGAATCGTCCATGATGTCTATAAATTGACGCATCATGGATAATGATTTCATCTTTACACTAAAAGAGAGAGGGAAAGGGTTTTTATGATGGATCCTATATTAACATAATATAATTACATTTTTCAAAATATATTGGAGTTATCATGAAAATTTTTATATAGGGTTCATGGAGATAATAGGAAAATTTAAAAACTAAAAGAACGAGGAAGACAATATTTCCTCTTAAATATTTCTTCCTTGAGAACCACCATAGGAAAATGGTTTGGTTATTTTGATGAGACCAAGGGATAATGGACATGGAGGAGGGTCATGGGAAGATACATGAGCATAATTTTTACTAGGTTCCATGATTGAGAGATTTGAGTGAAATAGGTGGTGATAGGTTTTATTTATAGTGGAGGAGAGGGATGTTTTCTCATTATTTTATTCATTAGTTTATTATGTTTACACAAGGCAAGGTATAGAGATGATTCCATAAATAAATACATAAAATGTAGAAGGGTAATTATATATTATGGTGATTACATCATATATGTAACAAGGAATAGTTTATTTAACTTATAATGTATTTATATAATAAATTACAGTATTTTACAATTCACCAAAAAAATCAAGTATTTTAAATAAAATCACAAAAAAGGAACCTTAACCATTTTTTTACATTTATAATTCAAAAATGAAATCCATTACATGAAAATAATTTTCTAAATATGTGAAATTTTATTTTAAATTAAAATCATTATTTTCCCAAAAAATACAGATTTTAAAAGTAAAACTGCTTTTCTAATACTACAAAATAATAACTAAGGTCTCACAAAAAAAAATTATATTCATAAGAAAAATAAATTTAAATTATGGATAAATTTTATTAAAATATATTTTATTTTACATTTTTAAATTAATTATAATATTGCAATTAATTATTTATGGCTTACAAAAATAAGAACAAATAATTTATCATTTTTAAACATTTATTTTATTATATTGTGATATAAATATATCATATTTTATTTCATAAGATACCCAAATTTTATTTGTAATTTCAAAGTTTATGTTAATATTCTATTGGCAAGATTACTATTCATATGGTTCATGTAATTATTCCAAATTTCATATTGCAATTCGATCGTTATAGTTTCCTTAATTTCTAAAAAAACTACTTATTTCATTCATTCTTCATTTGAAAAGTATTTGTTGTGTTTTCAATGTGATTTTTAGGATTTATAATATATTAAATTATTATAAGAAGGTTTAAAATCTATTATTAAAATTTTGGGTCATTCCAATTCCATTTCTCTACATTAGCATTAAGGATTTTAAAAATCTTGATAGTTATCAGATAAACATTCAAACCAAGATTTTTAGGTATATAATCATGTCGTATTTTCGTAATCCATAACATAAACCATTAATATATGGGGTAATGATCTTATAAATTCCATATTTATGATCAACTATTGTACATCAATCCTTGTCTCTATATTATCTCATTCTTGTTGGAGATGAAATAAATCTTCAATAAAGAACTCATTTGATGTAAATTATTTTCCTAAAATTATGATGAAGACAATATAAGGGAGTTAAATGTCTACTTTAATAACACATGAAAATTTTAAAAATAATACCTTTTGAACATTTAAATAGATTTTTTTTACTATTAAATCAAAATATGTAGTGGAAAATAAAAAGATTGTAATAATATTCTTATTGGTTTATAGATAAAATAACCCATAGTCCACTCTCCCAGTACACTCTCCATAATCATTAAATTTTTCACTATTATATCAATCTCCAAGCTATGATGAATGTTGAATAAAATAAATATAAATTTACTACCAAAAAATTTATATGGCCTTTATATATGAAAAGAAAAATATTTTGAAACACTCAACACCTGAGTTCCCAGAATAAAATACAATATTGAATTTGATTTGTGAAAATATATTTTGAAAAATGCAGAAGAAAATATTGAAAATGACCTAAGAAGATTTCATTAATGGAATATTTATGTATCCAATGTTTATTCCTAATGATTAATATTTGAATTGATATATAAAATATTCATATAAAACAACAACATCTATATCGATATTTTTTTACTAATAAGAGAAAAACAAAAAAAATGGTAAAATAGACCATGTATGCATATAATGTGTTTTCCTATAAACATCAGAAAATTGTATAATAAATGTCAAATACTTCTACTATGTTGATTATTTATCCTTGATGAATTAAAATTTCTAACAGAATGATTTGGATGAACAAACAGAAATAATATATTTTCTTCTATGATCATGAATTTTTAGATGTTTTTTTAGAGTAAGATATTCAAAACATAGAGGAATGAATAATATAGACACATCTATTAAAGTTAATATAAATAGACCCCAAAAAATATTATTGGAAGATATATCTAAAACAGTATCAAGATAAATTATGGCTTCAAAATGATCAACACAGTTAAAATTTTATATTTAAAAATCTATGAAAATCCCATTTCATCCAATTTAAATCCAAAAAATAAATATATTGTTTTGGATACATTAAAATATATTTTGAAGAATTTTACAAAGGGATTTTCCCCATCTAAATCATAGTATAATTCCTTTAATAAGTCAATTATTAAATCTGGTAGACGAAGAGATCAGTGGGGGTTATTCTATTAGAGGTTGATTTTAAAAGTACGGTAGCCAGGTTATGGTTGATTCCAAATATACGTTTACAGAACATGAAGTTCAATAGTAAAATATGAATCTTAATTTGAGATATATAAAAAATCTTTCGTCAATTAAATTAGGTATATAAAAAATTTGATGTACCTAAACATAAGCTTTCTTAAAAATAAACGATTTAAATCATAACATTCAATAAAAATTTGGCGATCCCAATGTGGGGTCGAATGCCATTGTTATGTTCAAAACAATGTTTTTAATAACTATTCCATCATTGTGTTTTATTTTTTGAATTTTATAAGGAATATATTTTGGGATTATCCTATATGGGGTTGAATTAGTGTATGCATATATACTTTTGTGGTCATTCATACAGTAAATACGGACACATAAATTTACATGATTCAACCTCATTGGGCTACACCCAATAGCCATAATTATCATTTCACAATATAAATAGCTATCTAGATAACTATTATTCAAAAGAGTTCACTCACCTTTCAATTGGTTTAGCCTTGGTCACACTATTAACAAGATCCCCACATTACAATGTTTAGGATTAACTCAATTTCACCCAAGGCTCACTATTGGATCACTACCCTTCCTTCTCCTTTTCATACTTCACTAGGATGGATCTTGACATAGTTTATAGATATAAGGGCCCCATAATCAACATCATTGAATGAATATTAAAATAAAAATAGATTCTCTCTTAAACTCCCACTGAGATTCTCCTTATCCTTTAAGAAAACACTATTGACCAAATGATACTTATTTCTAATATAATTTTCTAACAACAAAAATTATATATTTCCAAAATAATTTCTTCTTATTTGGTAGATACATCAATGGGTTCAAATTCCTTCTTATTTTTAAATCCTGACATAGAAAAACTCCACCATTAATATAATTAGATCCTCAATTTTATATTGGGTCTCTCTTGTTATATATTCTTCTAGATATATAGTATGAACATGTAGAATACTAATTCATCAGTTTCCTTTGGAAAATATCAATTCTCATTAATAAACATTTATCATGGTCCAATCAATAGGTTATTTTCTACTCATTATTGGGTCATTCAATGTTCCCATGTCTCCTTCAACAACCCCTCCATGATATTTTCATATTGTAGTAAAGGTAACTACTTCATGGTAAAATTGTGTAAATCATTTGAATTATAAGTTTATTCTAAATAAATTCATCAATATCATTTATTCAAATCAAATTTTGACCACATAATTTATGGACTAAAAACATTACCATGATTATTGACTAATTGATTGTTGATCCAATTATTTTCATATTGATTTCTCCTAAAATCTTCACGTGACATGTCTACATGACATTAATAATGACTTGGTAAAAATACATGGAAATATTTCTTCCAAAATGCAAGCCACTATTGGTGTGGTCTCCTTCTTCTAGCTGTTTTAGCTTATTACTCCACCTATCAACCATGACCAATTCTACTATAGTTATAGTCTAACTCGTGTTGGCCTCCATTGAACATCATGTCATCCTTGTATTCTCCAAAATGGAATGGTGAATAACAATTTCCCAATTTTCCATAATATCATCCTTATAATGTATTTCACATAGGTGTAGTGTAATTCCACCATGGAGACCACTAGGGCATTTTCCACTTTCCTGTTTCTCATTTTGGGTCATCTCCACTCAATATTCCATATGAAATGGGAATGGTCACACCTTGACTCTTTTATACCCTCTCCATGCCCTCAACCATGGGCCGATATCCCAATAATCACTAACTCACTTTTTTTAGATTCAAAATTTGTTATCAACAATGATATTTTCAATAAATCGAGTTGTATTCATCATTATTATAACACACATCATTTATTAGTATCAAAATATACAACAAAATCAAGTAGGATTGATAACAATCTCCCTATTTGGATTTTTTTCAATACACAAAACACATCCAATCAAGCATTTCCTCTTACTTTATGATATCTTATCCCCCATATTTACAAATTAAATACATACTATAATTATAAAACAAGGGGTCATTTTAAACACCCACCATCATATGTAGGTAAAAACCCTTCATCCATCTCCTCCTTATTCGATGGAAATGATCATCTTAATGTATTATAACTCATTAACTATCAAGACCACCCCCTATAATGTATGGTAATAAAATACCTGAATGGTAAACTCCCCATTCTTCTTCAGCTCTTAACATGTCATTCTCATGGTCATCAATTTCCATTATGAGTAATGGGAGGAATTATTTATAACTTGTTAACACCACACCCTTTGCATACCAAATTCATATTTTTAAATCAACTACATATCGAGTTTAGAAATACATTAAAACCAAATGAAAACAATTTATAGTGGATATTCGTAACTCTATAAAACCCTCCATAAGACAATATTCATTCTTGATGTATTTTCCTTATAGTTTTTTGAGATATTTTTTTTGTAAAAGTGGGTTCCAAATACCTTACATGAAATTTAAATTTTTATTTCCAAATAATGTCTAAAAAGATTAATCCATGATTTATAATTAAAATAATAGTTTTTCATCTTTTATAGTTGAATTTTATCGGTGCATTAGTAATTAAAATGATCCCATCCTCTTCCATTACAATTATATTTCAAAATGATGATACATTTATATATACCTTCTAATTTTATATTGACATTATGATGGTTATATTTACTAATTATAATTTTATTTTAATAAAATTTTTCATCATAGTATTTTAGTCTGTTGTTATGGGTAATGAAGGTTATTGAACAAATTATTTTTATATAATAAAATCCTTGGGTGTTAAATTCTCCCCCTCAAATAAATAATATCAATTTAATTTTAATTATTGTCAACTTATGAAAGGATATAATGTATCCACAAGAAACTATTGATATGTTTTTTATTGAAATAGAAATATCACAATATTAAACACCAGGAGACTTATAATTTCCCACATAATAATAATTTACTGAAATTTTCATTTATCTCAAAAATTTGTATCGAATATTATTCCAATTTTGGTTATAAATGTTTCTGGGGAAATAACTTTCATATCTCCATTTCCACAATCCAATTTACAATATATTTATATATCCAAAATTGTAAATTTAATATCAAATAAAATATGTTTAAATGATTATAAGAATATGAAAACTCGGTCCTATGACTTATTATAAAATTAAACATTCATTTCAACTAGTGATAATTTTAGATAAACTATGATATAATTGGGATAACTTATCACTCATTCATGTTGACATAGTTTTTACATGTTCATTTTTTTATTAGGGGTTTGGAACTAAAAAGTGATATGATACTTCCTAAAAATTGATTTAAATCCTTAATAATGGTTTTTAATGTTTATTTGAACACCCAAATTATATCCCCCATGAGAGTCAAAATAGGTGTGTAATTAAGCATCATTTCCGCACACTAGGTGAAGATCAAGTTCATACCCAACTATCTTTTTTAAGATTGTTACCCCTAGGTGGATATATGATAGAGCCGATATCCACATGTCAGTATTTAGAAAAATATTTTATTTATAGGAAACCAATTACTCCAATCATAACCTTATCTTCAATACATTACTCCATACATGGACTTATCCCTAGGGTTTTCAATAATTTTCTCTCATTAATGTCCATAAAATTAACTGAACTAATTCCAAAAAATAACTAAACATAGAAATTATACAAACTAAGACTCTTAAAAACCCCAAATTCTGATCCAATGGTAAAAATAGATACATAATGAGTTATTTTAATGCCATGTGAGATGAATCATGACAAGCTGGCATATATTTCCAAAATATTATGAATTGATCTCACAAATAATAACATAATCATGATAATGATTATATTTAGTGTAACTAAATATTTTCTACAAATAAATATTATTCTGATCATTTATCTATTATTGAACCATAATATATCCCCTTATAGATATTTCCTTGGTTATAGTCCCCTGTGAATTGAAAACATAAGAATGAAGTGAGCTTAAATTCTCATTAAAGGAAATAATTATCATTATGTAATAAATTTTTATATCATAACTACATGAAAACAAAATTTACATGGGTGAAATATATTTTTAAAAATAACATATAACAATAATATTTTTCTACATGGTAAGATAAATGGACATGCCAACACAAATGATACAACATATTAGATAATAAAAGTGTGTTAAATCATGAGACAAATAATTATATACCATAAGAATTCATATAATATGAATCTCTGTCATTATCATAAGTAATCATATCATATTTGGTGAACCCAATGATACCAATCTATTACATTGTGAGAAAAACTAAATGACCATACTCTTTTTTGTGAACAAACAAAATTCCCTTCTATTGGTCATGAAAAATAATTCCCACAACCTCTCCCAGTTGTGAATAAAAAAAAATACAACAATATTTTTTTCAAACAACAAAATACTCATTCTCTTTGTTATAATCAAACAAACCTCCCACAATATTTACTATTAAAAAACAAAATTCCCATAATCTAGGTAGTGAAAAAATAAAAAAACCCATGCTCTTGGTTGTCAATAAATAAAATTTCCATGTTAATAATCGTTATCATATGATAAAAAAAATATCCAATTAGTTTGAGTTAGATATAGATCCCAAAAAATCACAATTCATACAAATGTGTGTGACATGAAATCAATCCTATATCTTATATAACCCATATAAAATATGTGGTTCATCATATTTCTAAATGTTATCACAAACAATGACAGAAAATGTTATATTAGGTAATAACCATAATAAAATAACCAAAAATGAGTACATAACATGTAAATATAAATCGTGTTTCTTCAAACATACTCAAAAGGATATAGATAATTTAGATAAGTTTTGGAAAATTAAAGTGAAACCAATAAAATAGTCTTTATAAATCATCCATAAACATTTTTGTAAAGAAATAAAATTTTGAATCACATTGAAAATACATTATTATGAAAGTAACATGAAATCAATTTTTATGAGATAAAAATAATGGATCCTTGGAATACGAATTCAGTTTTAAAACCAAAAATGTGTTGTGGAAAATAAAAAATAAAATAAATATCAAAATTATAAATTCATTAAAAAATCCTTAAAAATGTTATAATTAAACATTAATACATTGATCATGATAGAAATGTTTATAAATTACCCATGATAATCAAAAAAAATATTTAGGAAAAATATTTATTGATGAAAAAATAATTAAAATATTTTCATTGAGAATGTATAAAAAATAAATTATTCTTTCTCCAAATCACAAGCCTTTAAATCCATTATTAAATAAATAATTTATTTTTAAAATTATACTATTTTAATTTTGAAAAATATTTACTTTTATTTAAAAAATAATCAATAATTAAAATCATTTGACAACCCCATTTTAGAACAAGTGGGGGAAACATCAAAAATAATAATTCTCATATTGACAAAATAAACACTTACAAAATTATAATCACTTAAATTGAGTGATCTAGAAAAGGATAACATGATATTGGATATTAAATACCATTAATATAATGATAACATTGATATAGTTTTGAAAATAGGTATTATATACAACACAAAATAAATTTAAAAAAAACTGTCAAATATTACATATGTATCATATGAAGAAGAGTGTGAAGAGAAACTATTACACCCTTTACATAATTTTTTTTTCAAAACCTCTTAAAAGATACACAAGAAATGAAAAATTAAATAACATGAATAAATATATATTGATGACATTATAAATCAATGAGAAATCATATAAACCATATGAAAAATAGGGGCACAATACAAGACATGTCTCAAAGAAGGAAATATGAGATGAATCCTTTACATTAATAGTAAACTTCTAGAAAACATCTTTAACCTCATTGAGAACATGAACATACCATAATTAGTATTATTATAAATTTATGGTTTAGTATAATTTCATATTACCAAAATATTATATTCTTGGATGTGAAATATGGAGGACGTAAAACTTTTAGAGGTTTAAGTTGAATTTTGGGGTTAAAGTATAAGTAAATGGGTAGTGTAATTCCCATTTTATAAGTGAAATAAGAGGAATTATTCCAATAATATAAAACATAAAGTCACTATTAAAAGGTCAATAGGATAAAATAATGGAAATAATTGATAGGTGAGGAGTTTTTTTTCTATTAAACATCTCTTGAACTAATATTTGATACAATATTGTGTAATTTTTGTAATTTTCTCCTTAGTTATAACTTCTAACCAATATTATATTTTACAATGTAAATTTTTAGAGTTGTTAATTATATTTAATGAAAAATAATTATATTGGAAATATTACATATTTTTAATATGCTAATTTAAAATATGATAGTCATTTCATCAAATTAAATTTCAATGTGTTAAATAATATAATTTTAATATCATCATATATTATTCAAAAAAATGCATATATTGGATAATATGATTTTTAAGCATAAAAATATTTCCAGAATAAATTTCACAATTCTAAGTATTTCTACGATATTAATTAGTTAATTATTAAATAAATAATGGTTATATGGTGTTTAGAGTAGGATAAATTCCTAATTCCAATGTGTGGATAATTAATTATAAGAAATTAACCCATATTTGTTATTAAAATAAATATTTCCTATGATTCAAAATGTTAAACATATTTTTTATAAATTAAATATCATATTTTTATATCTATAATTTTATTCATCAAATTCATCCTTGATTAATTTAAATGTTTTATAAATATAATAGTCCATGATTTCTCAGCACATTACGTTTCCGGTATAGTGGCCATAGGTGTTCATAGGAGGTTCAAGGAGGTTTCTATAGAGGATATATATGAATAAAAACTACAAAAAACATTACACTAAATGAATTTATTCATTATGTGAGATGGGGTTTCATGTAATGTGAGGCTGAAAATCCATGAGACATATTTGGATAAGGGTTATTGTGTGAAATAAATTAAAAACATGACATTGGGATTCATGATGGGAATTAATTCATCCTGAGGCAACCTGGATTTCATTATATGTGTTATATATAAGAATTTCTTGGAAGAAATAAACTTTACATATGTTTTTTCATGGGAACGATTTAATTTGTGACATGAATATATAATTCACTCTGTGAATAAGCAAAAATACATGATCTTAATAAGTCTGGTGTTAACGAAAATTGCCTCATACAGACCTTATTTATCTCAGTTTATGGATGAACAATAAATGATTTTAGAAGATAGTCAATCCTAAATTCCGTTTTATTTATCCATGGCTTTTGGAGTATGATTTTTGGAATTTAGATTTGATTTATTCTATTTATCCCATTTACCCCATTGTTCGTTTTTTGAGAATTTACAATGGTGATGTTGTTTTGGTTTTGGGTGAGTTTGGTATTTCGTTTCATGATCCCCTTGTATGATATAGGATAGTATAAGGTTTCCAATTGTAGGTATTGTTTCTTTTTTTCTTCCCCTCTTACCTATTTTCCACATTGAATCATAAATATTCTATATGGATGTGGATACTTGTTCTCTATATATTTAAGTGCATGAGTTGGGATTGTATGTTTTTGAACTCAACTAGATGGAGAGTATAATTATATTTAATTTAATAAATAAAAAATTAATATGAATAGAGAGAAATGTAATGTTTTTCTACTTTGATGTCATTGGGGATGACATAATTCATGTAGTTGGAAATAATGAAAATCATGGTTATAGGGAGCCTTGTTTTTGTAGTAGTTGTTATGATCGTGAGACCCATATTATCTTGATTAAATATAGAACACTAAATTTAATGGATAATAATGTATATATGTATATTTAATTCATTTCCTATGTGAACATGGGTTTTGTGATATTACCCATTCTAATTAATTACGAAAATTTGTGTAATCCATTGAATACAATTGGTGGATGCTGGGATGTGATTTTATTTGAGGCTATTCTTATTCTGTTATAGTGAGTGGTGTGGGATGTTGTGAAGTTATAATGCTGACCTAGTTGGTTTTAAAATGTGTGGGGTAGTGATGTGATGATGTTATCTTGTTATTTGATGTCAGTAGTTCTGTAGTGGGAGAGATATGTGTTGTGGTTTTCGGGTGAAATATTGTTTTGAAGTGTTATGGTTGTGAAATATAGTTGTAGTGGTTATATGGATTGGCCATTTTGGTGTTTTGGTGATTGTTATAATGTAATGGTGGATCTATTGTGTGGTGTGGTTGTTATTTTTTACCATGTATCCATGGAATAAATATCAATATTAGAAATAAATATGGGTTGGTAAATGAGTAATAAGGGGGTAGAAATTGATATGTAGTAAATTCATTAAATGAATTATAAGATAAATGAATGGAATGATTAATATTTGTAATTTAACGGCTTCGTAAGTGGGTGTTATTTAAAACTCAATAAATATTAAAAATTATATAATCTGTAATTGAATGTTGGTTTATGAGGATTTATGTGGATAATCTATGTTGTAATGTATTATGTGGTAGCTAGGGTTGTGGAATATATTTTTCAGTGCGATATTGTTGATGTGAAGAAAAGTATAGTATTTTATGTAAATTATTATGTTGGGTATTGCATGAATCAATATATTTTTTATCTAATATTATTTATATATATGATGGATACGAGTCGAATAACCTTACCAGTGCCCAGAGGTTCTGGGATCTGGGTGTTTCCACAACATCCAAAATGGTGTTGATATGGATGTCTGATTACCCCCTCTACCTAGATCTTCTTTCAGTAGTGATGATACTAGTTTAGTTTGGAGATTACACTACAGTGATGTGATGTGGTGACTCTGTGACATGTGTTTAGTCTATTAGTGGTATGATGAGAGAACATGGTTGATTTTCTTTACATCCATTATACCCTACTATAATATTTAAGTAATGTCCCATAGGTATTCTGGAAATATTTCATGAGATAGAGCATTGTTTTTGGGAAATTGTTGATGTAATTATTACTGATTCTAGCACCAGATACTAAAACTTGTGAGTGTGATGGTGGAGGGAAAGTTTCCTGAACCAAAACATATATGGATAGTTTAGTGATGTGATATGTATCAGAGGCCCAGGATCATAGAATGTTTGACATTGGGGAATGGTATGAGAAAATAAATTGGGATGAATAGTATGTGTTATTTGTTTTTTATGAAAATATGTTACAATATAGGATGTGTGATTCGTTGAGCAGAACATTGTGTGGCTGGGATTAGCTAGTAAACCTACTAGGTGTTGGTGGGTTCTTCCATTTTTTCAGTAGCACGTTGTTCTTCTATTTTAAAATGTGCACTTGTTATCATGAGTCTGATCCTACTGATTTTACTTTTATTCTCACCCTATATATATAAATTTTTCATTAGTTTTTTATGGGGATGTTGGGGACCATGTTGAAAATTAATATCTTGGGATTTGAAGTTTCTATTGAGTCCCTACTATATGACTTGACATTTTATATTTACTTGAATAATTTTATTTGTATACGTTTACATTGTTCATTCATGTTAGTAGGTTTGGGGTTTTTTATATTATATTTTGGATTTTCATTATGCTTGTTTATAATATCTCCTAAATTTATTTTTTATAATGTGTCAATGCCTTCAATATGTGAGACTTCTTATACCCTCAATTCTTTTTTCAAATGAGGCTCTACAGGAGGTGTGGATTTGGGGTCAGTACCTCTATTCCTTTATTGTATCCTATGAGGGGTACCTTCAAATTGAGGGGTGATTTCATGAAAAAGTTGTATCAAAGGTTTTGGTTAAGAAATTGGGTGGAGTGTAGAGCTATGAACTATGAGGATTGAATGGGTTGGTAGGGAATCAGTGGAATTTGATCATGCTGTGTTAAATATTACATAGATACAAGATAGGACATATGATTATAAGTCCCCCAATGTTCTAATTCAATGACTATGATCATTCTGAACAACCACGTAATGTATACACAATTTCATGTCATATATATTAGAGTTCTATGATCATGATTGATTGTATTCATGTCTAAATTGGGTGATTATGGGTATTTAATTTATTAATGTTAAATAATTAAATGGACTTTGATTAAATGTCATGCTATAGGGATTTGGATTCATCCTCTGTTTTTAAGAATGTCTCCTGGTAATTTTCATGTGTATCTCAGGCAGTTGAGGTTCATTGGATTGATCAGATCGATCATTGGTTGATCAACCTAATAGGGGGGTGTGAGGCATGACAAATGGTTTTTTGTTCCTTCTAGCAACAAAGTTTTGTGAAGTATGAGGGGAGACTCTCTAATCATGAGATAGGCTTATGGTTGGTGGATCTCAAGATTGATTTTTTTTTTCGAATTTGATCATAAAATTATATATGTGTATGCTTTTCAGTTATTTGGTTACGTAGAGATACACGTCAGGGCTGATGCAGTATCTTGGTGACCTAAAGGAGGAATAGGTGTTGTGGCTAGAATTTCATAATGAGTTATTTTTATAATTCCTTTCATTGATGATAAGGTAATTTATGTGGCATGAGAATCACAATCATTATAATGGTATCCTACATGTGTGGTTGAATAGGATCTTCTTCACATACCTCTTACACATTCCCCTATTTTTTTAGATGAGGTTTCCAAAGTGCAGTGCCTAGTGTAGTCTTCACACCGATTGATCAGGAATACAATCACACAATTCATGATTTATATGTAACTGTATATACACAAATATTGGAGGTTATATAGTGAATTCCTTCCTTATTACATGAGCATTAGTAGAGTATCCAATGGGTCATCTTGAGGATAAGATCATTAGGCAGTGGTTTATAGGCATTCCAACTTTCATGGTTTTATCTAGGGGGACCGACCACATATGATATTTTCCCTTAATTCGCAGACAAGTTTATTTTGAGAAACATTGGGGGATTAATGTTTTTATTATATTTATGTTGATAACATGTCCACCCTAGGCTTCGTTTCGAACCACTCATTGAGGCTAGATTCATATGGGTGATCATTCCCTTTTTCAAAAGTAGTATTAGATTTTTTTAAATTATTTTCATTGGTATGTACCATTAGTTCATGGTTTGTTGTTTAAAGTAAAATGTGTTAGAAGGGGGTAACCCATGATGGACCTAATCTATTGAAACATAGGATATTTTTTTTTCATATAGTCTTACAATTGAGAGACATTGTAGATGTGCATGGTCTGATGCACATGTTAGAGGAAGCAGCACCAACATGGACATAGATTATCTAATGTATGAAAAGATTATCATCTAACCTTTCTTGTTCCTTATTTGACATAGGATCCTCCCAATCCATTATTTATCTTACTTTTTCATGAATTGGGACAAGATATGAGGAGAATTCTAGTCCCCTAAATGTTATCAGTACCTGTCTGAGGTTAGGCTACACTGTTTGTTATCTATTGAGGATGTATACTGCTGATGGGAAATCACTAATAATTGGTAGAGTTATTCAAGTTATATATAAAAACATATTATTTTATCATAGGAGTATATTGGTTCTATTCCATGAACACATTCGTCGACTTATTCTAGTGGAGATTTTCATTTTCTGATATGGTTCACCAATAAGTAGTGTGCATTAAAGAATGAGGTTATCTGATGAGCAGTTTGAAAGTGGAGCCTATTTTTTCTCATTTGGTAGAGATGTTGGTGGAATCTCATGTTGAGAGTTTTCCAAGGGTTTTGGTCAATTTCTTGTTCATTTTATAGTATTATTATATGAAAAAAAACCTATACATGAAATTGAGATAGAATTAATTTTTAATTGGGTGCATCTCCAATTTTGATGTCTCCCTACCTAATGTGACCTATCGAGGCACGTGCGTTTATGTTTTAGTAATATGATCTAATAAAAAGTGGTTTCATCCATCCTATTGTGTCTTCATGGGGTTATCATGTTTTTTTCTCCAATAATACAATGGTAGTATGATATTTTTTATGAATACTGATGTTTGAATTAGGTAATGATAAAAAAAATTACCCCCTAATGAGGATTGATGATATGTTCAACCATTTGTAGAGATATTGGGTTTTAAGTGGTCTACATGTGGTCTATATATCAGTAGATGATGGTGAAAGATTATTATATGACGAATAATCCCTTTAGATATAGGTATGTGCGTGTCAAGTTCATGGTCAGGTTATTCAGTGTCACTAATGAACCGACCATGTTCATGTGCCTCATGGAATCCATATTCTATGAGTTAGTTGACCAGTTTAATGTTGTGTTCATTGATGATATCATAATCAACCCAAAGTCATAGTATGTGATTCATTAATATTATAGAGTTTTCTTTTAGGTATGTCCACACCACCAATTGTATAGAAACCTATCAAAGTGAATATTTTGGATGTAAGAGGTGAATTTATATGTGCTTTTGGGGTCGTAGAGGGGTTTTATTATACAAATGATGATTATTTAGGTGATTTATTCTTTATAATCACCCAATATAATGGTAAAGGATCACCGTTTTCAATGTCTCGTAGGATATTATGAGAGGTTTTTGTCCGATTTCACTGAGGTTGCAACAATGTTTTTAGTGTTTACTACGAAGTACTATGTTTTCTTAGATTGGTCAGTATCTGAAAGAATTATATAATCTAAAGGGGATGTAATTTAGTGATCTACTACTTCGATTGCCGAAATATGGTGTAATTTTTGAGATTTTATATGATTATTTCATTCTGGTCTTGGAATTCATGTTAATAAAATAGTGAGTTGAAATATCTTATTGTTTAAGACAGTTACATCCACATCATCATAATTGTTCTAACAATGATCAGTAGGTTGTGTTATTTTTGTTTTCACTAAGGAAATGGACGCATTACCACATTAGTGGGAAATTTGTGGTCTTCATGGTCTATAAGATCCTAAAATATATATTCAAATTTTGGTATTTTAATATATTAAAGAAAAGGTGGATAAAGTTTCATTAGGATAATTCTTTCTAGATCACCTATAATCCAAGAAAGGGTAATGTTGTTTCCAATTCATTGAGTTATAAGTACCAATGAGATTTGGTTTCTAAGTGTTCCAATGTTTGTAAATGGTTGAAGCAGCTTGTAGTAGTCCATCCTGACACACAGGAGAGGAGTAGGGATCTAATTTGTTTTTATTTTATGAATTTGATTTTATACTTGATGTAGTGGGTGGAGGAGTCTTATTAGGAAGGTTTGTTGCCATATGAGATGTGATACCGTGTTAGACATAGTGATGATCCTATGGGATAGTGAGGAGGTGGATGGAAATGGATGTTGATTAAGAGGATGATATGTTTTTCATTGGTTGTGCATGAGGGGGTTTTCCATGAGTTTCAATTACCACAATTAGTTGTATATCCTTGTGTGAAAAATATGTATCCTATATTAAGAATATAACTTAATTTTCCAATGATGAGATGGCTTGTGGTAGAGTTTGAGGCTAAGTGTGTAGTTTATTAGGATGTTAAAGAGGAACACAAAGCTCCTGGATGTTTTTGAAGTCCATGCAAGTTTCTGAGTGGGAATGGGAAGAAATATAAATGTATTTATGTACTGGTCTACCCTAGGTTCAGGGAGAATGTGATATAGATTGGGTGATAGTGTACCAACTGATGAATTCATCACATTTTATGGGGATTCTTGAGTAGAGTGTATTGTATGTTTTGGAAATGTAGTATGGGAAATATGTGGTTAGAATTCTTGGGTTACTGAGAACCATGATCTTTGATTGGGAACTATATTTTAATACATTGTTCTCTAGGGTATTACAACATGCTTTATACTAACAATTTATACTAATAAATACTTTCTATCCTCAATAATATGCGAGGACAGAGGAGAGAATCTAAAAGATTGTGTATATATTGTAGGCATATATAATGCACTATGGTGGATCAAGGGTTTTTTACCTTTTCTCTCGTTTGGTTTTCATAAAATAATGGATATCACTCATCCATTAAAATGGAACTCTTTTAGGCATTTTTTGGGTTATATAGAGATTGGGGATCAATGGTTATTTTTTCCATATGTGGTTAAGATCATGATCGATAATATTCAATAGGTTTTCCAGAGGATGAGGGATAAACTGGACCCTTATATGTCATATGCTACTCATAGGGGGAGGTCCTAGGAGATTGTGGTTGGAGACCTTCTATTCTTGAGGTTCTTCCCTCAGCAAGGGGAATGGTGGTTTGGTTGGGGTTGGATGCTTTCTCCCTAGTTGGTAAGGAAGTTTGAAGATTTAGGGAATGTTTTTGATGTAATGTATATATTTGATCCTCCACCATGGCCAGAAAATATCTGTGATGTCTTCCATATGTCCCATCATCATTGGTATCTTCACAATAATACCCAAATCATTGGATTGAATGATTTGGTAATCATATATGACATGAAATTCATAGAGAGAACAGTATTCATATTAGATTATACATAAAATTTTATTCATAGATTAACATTATCTTACATATTATGTAATGGAGACATAATGGTTAGGAAGAGTGTACTTAGGAGTAATAGACGCAAATGTGTTCCTAGTACCAATGTGTTTTTTTATTTTCTTTTTTCTATTTTACTTGATTATGTAATGTTTGGATCATGATGTTTTATAAGATGTGTTGTTTCTTTGAGGATGTGTTCTATGGAAAATCTTTTATCAAATGAAGTGGAGTAAGCCAGATTCCTAATCAAGAAATGTTATATTAGTAAATGTTAAAAACCATAAATATGAGTTAGTTATTCCCAAAATAGATAATATCAGGATATAGGAGATATAATTCCTTTATTTTTTCACTTAGGGTAGTGTTTTTTTATTATGGAATATATTATAATTTATTATATAGAGATTAATATGGTTTTTTATTTGGTTATGTAGAAAATTGGTGGCTTGTTGTAGTGGTGGATGATGTGAGGTTGTGTGTGTCTATATATAGTTATGTGGTTGTGCATGGTGTTCATTGAGAGTTTTAATTTTGTGCATTGACTAGTGGTAGTTTCTGAGTATTAATGATATCCCTATCAGGTCTCTCGTCGGGATATTGTTAGGACACTCTCCCTTTGGTGTCATATTATATTATTCAGAACATGAATCATTTTAGAGGTGTCTAATGTCATTTTTCATTCATTCAAGATAGTTTGCATTTCAGATTCATTTGAAATAGGAATATATAAGAGGTTTTAGGAGGACCCTATGGTGGTTAGAGATACAACAGAACTGGAAAAAGTGATTCAGTACATGAAATGAATTTATGAAAAGTGATGGGTTTCCATGAAATATGAGATCAGAAATTCATGAAAAGAATATATGTTATGGGTACAAGGGGAAATAAATTCATCACTTCAAATCTAGATTCATTCTATGAATTTATTAATTTTGAGGTACCATAAACTTTTGTGGAAGTATAAGATATTGGATATTCACAGTATAAATCCAATTAAAATCACGTGTTTCATAAACTCATGTGAATTCATGATGTTAATATATAATCCACAACATAAATTAGGTGATATAAAACCTATTTATAATTCATACATTCAGCTGAATATTCCCTTATGGCCCTCATTGCACTAGGTTATTTGGAGAATCCTTGATTCTTTTGGATGATTTTCCCTCCCAACATCCCTTTCATTGATCGATGGGTTCTAGATGTTTATCATTGGTGGTTATAGGTGAGTTCTATCATTTTTAACCTTTTTTCACAAGTTATTATTTCGGTGATTTACAATGGTGATGTTTTTTTTGGGATCAGGATGTGTTTAGAATATGTTTTTATAAAAACTCAGTGTGATCCTAGTTGGTGTGATTTTTTCTAGTTTGGTTGGGGTTTCCTAGTTTCTTCTTATCTCTCTTTATTTTTTTAATGGAATCAAAATCATTCATTATGGTAGGGAATCCTATATCTCTCATCAATTATGTTATTCTATTGGGGTTTCATAATTTTTCCTTCCACCGGGTGGATAGTATAGATTAGTGAAAAAAATATAATTAAATGGATATGTCTGAAATTTATGAAAATGGAATGAAATCACATGTTTCAATATGCTGATGTAATTTATAATCATATTATGCTGGCTGTTTTGAATTCTAATAACCAAGACTTTTGGGATCCTTTATTGTGATATATTTTTTATGAATGTGAGACCCCATAAGTCATTACTAGTAATACCACCTTGAATGTAACATCTAAATACATATATATGGATAATTAATTGGTTAACCATGGGAATCTAGTTTTTTTTATAATACCCATTTTAATTAATGATGTAAGGTGGTGTAATATCTTGAGTATAATTGGTGGAAGATGGGTTGTGATGTTATGTGAGGTTGTAATTGTTATATTACATTGTGTGGTGTGGGTTGTTGCACAGTGATGATGCAGAATAGATGTTTTGTGAAATGTGTGGTTGCACTAATACGATGTTGTTGTCCTGGGATATGATGTGGGCAATTTTATGTGGTGGAAATAGGTGATGATGTTGTGGTGTGAGATTTTTTTGGGATGTGTGATGGTTGGAACATGAAGTTGATGTCATGAGATGGCTTTTAAATTGGGAAACTCTGGGGATGGATCGTATATAATGGGCTAGTTTTTGTATGGAATGGTTGTGTTTGTAACTTGGGTACCCATGGAATAAATTGTAATACAAAACTAAATGACATGGGTTGTTAAATTAACATGAAGAGGTATCAATTGAAATTTCAAAAATATATTAAATGAATTTTATGATAAATGAATGGGTTGTTTGAATTAGGTAATGTAATGATGTAGTAAGTGGGACTTAGTGTAAACTACATAAATCTATAAAATAGTTGAGTATGTAATTGAATTTTGGATTGTGTAGCATTGTGTTGTGGTTGTATGTTGTGATGATTTTTTTTGTGAAATTAGTTGTGGAAAATGTTGTATGGTGATATGGAATATGCTATTGCAGTTAATGTTAACCCATTAGTTGGTAATTGAGTTATATCTATTAAATTTTTATTTTACATTATTTATTTATGTTCTCGATAAAAGTTTGATATCCTTACTAATATTTATTAGCAATGGGTTCGAGGGGTTTTCCAAATATATAGGATTATGGTGATAAAGATGGTTGGAAAACCACTCTTCCCCACACATCCTTTAGTAGTGATGATATAGGTTAGTGTGGTGGATTAGCCAATAATGATTTGATTTTATGGGGATATTTCATTTCATGGGGTTCATGTTTGGTAGGAGGAGGGATGGGGTTGTTATCCTTAACATCCATGATAACCGTACGAGCCTAGTTATTTGATGGGTCAAGTGTCATTAGTTTAGATGGGATATGATATTCGAGGTGATTTATGATGAGGATTTATGTGATGTTGAAGGATTTTTTCATCATATTCTAAACACCGTCATGTTGGGGTTGGCAGGGATGCATCTCAACCCACACCAGATAAGTATGGTTGTGAGATGTGATAATTTTCAAAGGGATGTGAGCACAGTACATTCTACATTAGGGTGGGAGAGTGAAACTTTATGGTAAAAAATCATAATGATACCTTAAATTTCTTTATTATAATATATTACTGTATTGTATATGTGAATTGGTGGGTAGTCCATGGTGATTCTTGGATTAATTTTTTTTTTGTTTTCTAGATGATTGTTGGTTATTTTGATTGTTCACTAGCACATTATTATTCTCTTTTCACATGTATGGTAGTGAGTTTGGGTATGATCCTTCTGAGTATTCTTGTATGATCACCATATATATATAAACTATTTTTTAGGATTCTAGGAGGAATTTAGAGACCGATATGCATATTACTAGCTTGGTATTTAGAGCTCCTGTTGAGTCCATATCATAGAAAGTTTCTTTTCGAAGGTGTGTGGAGATATGTATTAGTATATTTTAACATTTTCACATATGTGGGCAGGTTTTGGGTTACTTTTATATTATATGGTGTATTTTCTTGGTTAGTTTTTTTATTATATCTCATGATCCTACTTTTTTAATAAGAGAGTAACACCTCCCATGGGTGATATTTTCTATACCCTAGGCACCTTTTTCTAACTCAGGGCTTAATAGAGGAGAGACTTGAGGATCATTATATATCATCCTTCACTGCAATCCAAGGAGGGATATTTGGTAGGAGGATGGTCCAAGATAATAAAAATCAATCTCTTGCTTATTTTAGGATAATTTCTAAAAGTTATAATATTGGTAAAAATTCTATTTACCACTAAGAAAATAAAATATTAACCTTTTAATAAATGTCTAAAAAATAATCTTAAGCTAAAATTGAAATGATGAATCCAAAATTTAAATAAATTTTTTTAAATTGAAAATTTTAAATTTAGAAATTTATCTTTTACTATGTAATATAAAATATAATAACATACTATTTTTATAGGAAAATAAATTTTAAAATATTTACTATTATTATTCATATTTCTTATTAATTACTAAATTAATTAATTTTAATCTATTAATATTATAAAAAATAAATTGTATCATCATTGTACTTTATTATAGTTAATTTCATGAAATAAGAATACATAGTACATAAGAACAAAATTTTTGGTAATGATAATTTGTTATAAAATTATATTAGTAGTTATTTTGAAATATTAATATAGTTTTATCAGTGAATATGTATTATAAATAAACCATTTATTTCCCATTAAACATCTTATAACATATGTTTATATTTATTTATACATGCCAATTATATTTTCACATTATGACAACAATATTTCCGACTTGTAATTTTATTTTAATAAAAATTATAATGTTTTTGTTTTACTTTGGGGTTTATTTTAAAGTAAGCTATAAAAATCATTACATTTATATATCAAAATCACTATGATTTACTTAAAAAATACTCTCTAAATTGATATCGAAATCAACTCCATCAGATCATGTAAAAATAGCTTTATCTATGATAAATAGTTTACCAATGATATTACTTTGGTCATTGAAAAAAATGAAAATGATATAAAATGTTGCAACATCAAATAAATATGAGGGAAAATTATTTTCATCACCTCTATTCATCAATTAGTATCATTGTCAAATATTTTTGATTTGTAGATAGGTTTATTATTTCATTCAAACTCTTAATGTAACATCATCTTAGCCTCACTACCTGCTCGATATATTCCCGAATAATTAACCATTTATTATTGTTGAAGTATCTCAGCCTCCAGTTTATAATTATGATTAATATGATCTTCAACTAAAATTATGTAAAAATAAATCTTCATAAGGTTATATTCAAATTTTTTGAAAATAATTACCCATTTTCATTTGATTAGAACATCCACATAATATTTATCCTAGAAACCCATCAATATCGATAGTTATATATTACATGATGAATTACCTATTATAACACCCTATCATGAATACATATTTCCTCAGTATTGATCTATAGGTTATTGGAGTCTTTACACAGAATTATAGGGGTATTCTCCATCAATAACTAGTTTATTTAGCCCAAATTACATAAAATTTTAAAATTTTATTGCTTCCTTAATAACATAAACAATTCATCACCATAATCTTCGCCAAACTATATCCTAAAAATTCCCCTAATATCATTATGTCAATGCTCAATCCTTTTAATACATCCTAAACTGGTGATGACATCAACAATGAAACACACTGCATACCATTAGTAAGTTAGGGTTGATAAACAATTTCATGATTATAATGTCTTATATCGAAGGAATTTCTCTTTTCATTAAAATTTTATATAAAAACATAAATAATCATAGAAATAATTAATGGAATATAATCTATTAAATGTAAAAATGTAGGAACATATTCATGGAATTCCACATAATAGACAACAACACCAATTAATAAACATATAAATTTTACATCTATTAATGTATCCAAAATAATATAACAGAGTATATATTTAAAATATAATACTTTTAAACTCAATATATCCATGTGATCTAGCTAGTACCTATTGAAGCCAAATCATTCCTTTTTTGAGAAATATAAAAGAATCATATATAACTTGAGGAGAGAATATTCATATACTCAGTAGGTTCATCTCCTAAGCTTTTTCATCTATGTGAGTATAAAATAATATATATTGTAGGCATGATATAGATAAAATAGTATAAGTAACTCAAGATAAATCAAATCATTATAAACAACCCATGTATCATATTAATAACATTTTCGAATAAATCTCTAGAATACAGCCACGAATCATTTATAAGTTATTTCCCTTTAACATTAATAATCACCCATAACATTTATAGCCACAAATTGTATCACTATCATTCTCCCCTTTAATGGGAGTTAAGATATAAAAATATCAACAATATGATGGTAAGACCACAACAAATTCTATTTTTTGGACCGTACTACAATTATCACTAAAATGAATAATTAAATAATTTCAAAAATAAAAACCATATATTCTAAAAAAATGGATCTTAAAAACAATCACACTTCTTAATTATTATATTTAATAATTTTATTCATTATTTTATTAATTGTAACCCCATTCAAAATTTATGATTTATCATTTCAAAAACTAATGAACTGCAATCGAAATTATCAAAAAAATTATTTCTCATCTCTCAATTATTCATCAAATATAGGATAAAACAAAATTAAACTAACAAACCAATAACATTATCACATCCTAAGAATTATCATATTTGTTGATAAACATAAATAAAATTAAATATTATAAAAATCAAATCAAAAACATTTTCAATACCTTCTATATATTTTCACAATGAATAACTAGACTACCATGATTTAATTAATGAATTATAATGAATCTTATAACCACAATATAGTCATTCAATAAATCACTCTCTATATTATCATACTATAAACATGTATTAACCACCATGTTTTTCACATATTAACCTATCTATTAACATATCAAAATCTATTTTTTTTATAATTACACCTTTTAACATCCATAATACTTATAAAATAATTATAAAACAAATAATTAAATTTCATACTCAATATTTGTCCTGAAATTTCCTTCTTAAATTAAATTTATCAGATTAATACTATTGCTTCCCATTTTAGGATGTGGAAAAGAAAAATGTATTTATTGTAACTGAGAAATATAGACTTTTGAACCTATAAATGGAATGAAAATTTTAAATTATTTCATGTTGGTATGTTTTTTCTAAATTCACATCATGTTCACTGTCATTTCTTCTAACAAAAATTTGTGTCAGACTATATGTTTTGGGGGATTTTGAATTTGGTTTCACAATAATTCATGTTGGGTTCACCATTTTCATCTCTCACGAAAACACTTAACAATTACCAAATCTACAATGATTAACAGGACTACATTCTAAAGGAATACAATTTCTTGGGATTCCAAATGCAATTAAACAAATGAAATCACATTGGATAGGAGGGTGGGATGTTAGGGTTATCACTTTCTTTTGTGGGGAATTATTTCATAATATATGAATCACTTACGGTCATGATATATGTTTGTAAATCTCTTCGAAATCCTAATATAGGATTGGATACCCTAATAAAATGATCAGGTGTTTAATCCTTATACACATAAAATTGGTTCTATTAATGGGGACACTTGCACATATCTGGGGTTCATCATCTCTTTTTCATTATTTCTTAGAAATAAGAAGTTTTTTGAGTTTTCAATCAATATAACCAGGAACTATAGAGTTTACCAACATCTTGGGAGGTGATCAATGTTATTAAGGTATGGATTGATCGTTCATGAGTTTCCCTACACATCCCTGGAGGATAGGAATCAAAACCAACATAATTATTTTGGATCCAGACTGTGTTGTTTAGATTTATATGGAAAGGATGTATATGAGGTAATATAGACATTAGGTGTGGAGCTAAATCTTTATGATGAAATCAACTATATAATTATTTTAATAAGAGTTAGTGTCTTTGTCTTCCACCTTCCCTCATCTTGTTGATGAGTAGGGATAGATATTTTTACTTGTAAGTGTAATTTCCCTAGATCTTATCAATATGGGAATGCTTTCTAGACTTACACCAAGGTGGATGACCATGTATAGAAGAATTTTTATCTAATCATCGAACATGGATCACACAATAAGGCTCCCCCTATTGGGAGTATTTTATGATTCTAGTGATGTGATCATATAAAATCATGAAGTAAATGTGGACCACGCTCTTTGTGATAAATAAAGTGTATCATGTAATCAGACTTATTCTATGTGGATATGAGACTTATTCAAATGGTAGGACCTAATAGTGTTTGATATAGATCTTTATACTAAGAAGGAATTATACATATACTACTTAACATATGAATCAGAGTAATCGTAGCCCAATTATCTTCCCAATATGGTGATGGATGAGAAGTATTGATGGAACCATAAGAGGGGGTTCTTGTGAAATTAAATATATTGACAAAAAATGATTCAGATTCTCATGTATAATCCCCTTTATTATCCAATTATATACATCGAAGGATGATAGTCTCATATGAGATTTTGTGTACCACAAGCTAGAGTTTTTTGGAATATAGGGGTTAAACTAAGGTGGATTCCCATTGGATGACATCCAACCCTTATACTATTATGGATATAGGGTGAGGACCATGAGTGAACTGGTATTTTAATAATGAGTTCATATCCGTAGTATAATATAGGAACTTACCAAATGAAGGGAGAATGCTCATAAAAATACTCACAGTGTGGGATTCACATAATTCAAGGGAACATGTTTGAGTATTCCTAGAATAAAATGATTACATTTCTGGGGTTTCATCCTAAACTGTCTTGGAAATATAACAAACATTTTAAGAGGATTCTACTTTACATGTCCAAGGGTCATCATGTGATCGAGGTTGACATGTTTGGGGGTTTTCACAGGACCAAGATGATATGTATGATCGACTCCGCAAGATCATCCTAACATGTCTAGATGACATCAAATGAACCAATAGGTATGCCTACAAGACTTCATATGAACCACCTAAGATGTCTATAGGAATTATCATGAACTACTTGGTATATATGGAGGGAATCATATGAACCATATCACATGTCTAGAGGGAATCATGTTACATGGATGATATGTTCAGTTGTCATCGCCTAATCTAGTTGACGGGTCTAGAGGACTTCAGGTTAATTGAATACCTAGTCCAGAGGACTTTGAATGAGTTCGGTGACATGTGCAACAGATTTCTCATGACATGTATAACATGTCCAGAGGCTACTTCATGATCCGAATAACATGTTTGAAGGCCACCACATGATCTAGAAAACCTTTCTAGGTGTTCATGCATTATTAATAAATAAGATACATGAGGTTCATGAACCCATTAACATAGAAGTTTGTATATCCATATTTCCATTGGAATCCATCTGTTTCATCCTTTAATCACATAAATAAGTCATTGTTCATCATGTGCTGGCCTATTGAGGCATCACATGACCAATTCGACAGGAAATAACTTCTTCATATGATTCCTATAGCTTGATATAAGTCATATGTGTGGTAATTGGATTGACCTAGAGTGGTGTATAGACATACAACATAGTCCTTTAATTTATTCCATGGGTTTACCTAGTGTAATACAGTTATGATTTCGTGTCTCTACACTCGGAGGAGTCCTCTATTGACACTATTCTCCCATGTCTACATGTGTGTTTCTATTTAGGGGAATAATTTAAAGGATTCAACTCCATGTATATATGCTGGATTGTGTGGATTTTAATATCATATATGGACTTGATTCAGTAGATGAATATTTACTTCATGTTTTTCATGTGAACCTGTCATGGGTTATCCGTGATTCCATCATTATGTCATGTGATAAACAGTGACTAATACATCATTCTATCAATTCTATATTTATCGATCTCATGGACTGTCAATTTGAATTCACATTATCAAATAGAATGTCAATGGGAATTTTTAATATCAGAATTACTTTTCTAGAATCTTTATGATTTTAGGTCTCTTATCAATGAGGCCTCTTGTGATTGAGGAAGACTTGTTTGGGGGACTTCATGATATAATGCTGTAATTTCAAATGGACTTCATTTTATTGGTAAACTACTCATATGAAGTTAATAATCCTTTCATAATAAAAATATTTTAAATGTTATTCATACAAGGGTACCATCTGTTTCATCGTAATTTTATAAATCCCTTGACATTCACCCATAGGTTGTGTATCATGGAATCACATGATAAAATGGATATGTCTAACATACTCCACATGATAAAAGTGATATTTACAATAGGATTTTCTCAGATAATATGACATACCCCTTGGTTTCTCTAACAGTTAATGATTTGGTAATGTATAACACATCAACCCTTCAAATGATGATCTGTGTAGCTTTCTTTTGCATGAATCTTCTTCTTTTCACATTTTGGTTTATTATGGGCATGGGTTACTATAAAGTTCATTTAAATAAACATATCACATTATTATGGGAACTCATCTCTAATCCATCACATTATCATTATTTCTTGTCTTTAATCATTCTTATGATCAGGAGGGATTGACGTAGGGGTTTCATGAAATGACCTGTGTTTTTTCGAACTGGAATTTGGAGCATAAATTTGAGTTATTAATATAGGATGCTTATAAGGGATAAAATATTCATTTTACCCTATTAGATGATCCTGAATTATTTTTATAACCATTCATTTGGTCCCTGAATAGGGTTTTTTCCCTAGGACAAGAGTTTGGTAGAATTTTTAGTTGTTTAAATTTTGCGGAATGATTAATAATAAATATTTCATTTATTCTCATATGTTCGTTTGACCATATATTTTGATGGTATCATTATTTTTAAATTCCATATCCACTATTGATTCCATAATGGGTAGTTTTTTCAAAGGAAGGTCATAATCTCATGTTGGGTGTCGTGGATGGGAACACGCCCCCTTTTCTTTTTTTTTTCTATTGTTCATTTTTTTATTTAACTTTTTCCTTTATCCCTGGTATTATTGAAAACAACCCCTATGGTATGGATTCACAGTGAATGATGTAGAAGAGGGATAGGGTAAAATATAAGGATGGTGAGGGGAAGATATGTACCATTTTTGAGCATGGGGGGAAAAGAGATCATCATTTGATGACCGTGGATTGCAAAAATGTGTAATGTTTCGGAAAATTCCAACCAATGGTAAGTTTTTTAGGTTTTTGTTTAATAATTTAACATATAAAGTAATTTTTTTAAACCCTTTAATGCTATCTTAAGACCCCTGTATGGTCAATCTATGGATTCCTTATAGAAAAATAGGTTTTCAATCCAATCTGAAGGGTTTCTCATTCAGGAATCTCAATCGCACATCACATCGATTTAGGAAAACATTTTGTGTGTTATAACTATCTCGGGAATATATTGTTTTATATGTACAAAAAATTTATGGGGTATACATTCCATGTACTGTGACTTATCTATTTAGTTGAGTACCTAGCCAGATAGCCCGTATAAGCATAAATGGTCGTGTAGAGTACAAGGCCAGACATACATGTCTAGGAAATGTGACGTACATTAAATGCTTCCTGTGTAGTCTACATTCTAGGTACATGTCATCACTTTGTGTACATGGGTTTTACATTCTGTTTCCAGCTGTAGTACATGCCTAGGAAGAGTGTTTGGAGAACACGCATTACAATAGTTACACAAACCATGTATTTCACCCTTTTCAACCCTTTTAGGGTTTTTCATATCCTTTTTCCCTAGAATAATAACTGGTTTCCTGAGTAATCCATTAGGAGAATATTCCCAATTCTATCACAATGGTGAAACCCTTGAGGTGTTTCATGGAATCTAATGTGGCGTTTTGGGATTTTCCCAAAACAGATAGGTTCTTCCTCTTGTAGCCGATTAAATCTATCTTGAGAGAGTGACAACCTTTGATTTGAGATGATACATATGATAGATCTCTCTTGAAAATTTATTTATTAGCTCTTCCCTTTAGGATTTCTCCCTTCTGAGATGTTCCCTTCTTTCCCTAGAGGTAGTGGGTTAGATTTTTCCATGGGTCCCATGAAGGATACCTATCCTTAAATTTCATCAAAGAGGATTATGTGTAAGATACCTATGTATTTTTATTGTATCAATGATCCCATAGGGGTTCATTTTCTTATATTATGAATTAGGTAATCCATTTTAGTATCCATTACCTGTATACCATTCCAAATATCCCATATAGGATTCTTCTTCTTACGTTAACCCAATTTAGGGTCCCTATGTAGGATGTCTATTCCTATGTCCCATTTTGAGCATCCCATGTAGGATGCCTCTCTTTTCTTACTGACAGAGGATCCCATGTATGATTCCTCCCATTAACACCATTATTGAGGATCTTGAGTTGTATAACCTCACCTAAAAGTACATTTATGATGGTCATGAGTGGAGTTCCATATATGTGTCTCGACATGAGGGACCCAATGGTTTCCTTGGTGTCTGAAAAACCCAGATCCAGTGTATTGGGGGTTTAGTAGATATTGTAGTGGGTGTCACCATATAACTTTTACCGATCATTTAAAACCAAGGGGATTTAGATGTTGTGTTGGATTTAGTATATTTTCCAACCTCATAGTTTTATTTAGGAATACATGTGATTACTTTGATGTAGTGTTAATTACCAATGTTTATTCCTTGTTTGTGGCTAATGAGACTATCATGGTGTGACTTTATTCCTTTGATATCCACATATATATTTCCTTGGATCCTACTACTGATCCTTTCCTATTATGAATTTCCAGAAATGTTTTCTATGATATGGATTCTATGACCATTATTTTCTTTTATTGGGACATCCAAAGGTCCTTCCTAGAATATTAATTTTATGATTTATATGTTTGAATGTTCATCAGATTTATTGCTGATATTAATGATAATTTCACTATTTTGAGTCATAGTATGATTAGGATGATTCCTCTATCCATGACAAGTGGTTCATGGAGGATTATTACTGTCTCCTCGATTTAGGAATGCATTCCCTATGATTATGATATATGAGAATAATGTCCCTATCGATTATACTAGTGGATCCTTACACTATCCTGAGTGATAGGGGTTAATAATCTCTACATGATCGATTACTTGATAATGGTTTTGGAAATGGAATTTGACATCATTTATGTATAATCTAGGTTGAATAATCCCTCCCAGGAGATGGGGATGATTATGATCTTGCTGACCAAAGACCTTAAGGGGTGGGAATGATGTCTCACTAAGGAGATCTCCTTATACATTGCCTAAGGGTTAATCCCCTTGAAGTTATCTAAGTTATAATGTCATGAAAATCAACAGATAGGACCTACAGATTAGGTATTGGAATGGATATATATGGCATGAGTGACATTACATCCATCTCAATGACCATTTATAGGATTTTTCGTTAGTATATTAAATCTTTCATTATAGTGATTGGAGGCAAGTAAAGGTAAACTCGGTGCTAGGACATGTATCCTCTTGTGGTGAAATATATTACTCAGAGGCCTTTTGGTGATAGATAAAGTAGATATTATCAATTTATATTAAGAACCTTGAAATAAAATAAACTATTGATTTTTTTTAGTCATATAAAATCCAACTCAATTTTATTTCAAATGGATATCAAATAAATTGGGATTTCAGATGCAAGGATCGATTGCTGACGACTTATGTTATTTATTTCACTTTTCTCATGTAAATATATATATAAGGGAAATATATATACACATATATAAATTTTCATATACATGATGGATCTTTTCCCAGCTTTCTAGTATTATATACCTAGTGATTAACTGTGGTTTCATGTAATTTTTTAATTTATTATTCCCATTTTGTCATTCCTAGGCTGATAATATTGCATGAGAATACACTTTTGACTGGAAAAAATTATATTTTCATCATTAGGGTGGCCTATTTAGATTATTTCTCACCCCTATACATTTACCTTGATGTGTCTACAAAAAATATGTATTCATATTTGGTTGATTGCAGATGCATTATGGATAAGGTTAATGCCCATGGTTGCATGATCTAAAAGATCCACTCATTTGGATTTCTTTTTATCAGTCTATAGTAGCTCGTTATTGTTTAGAGACTTTGTATGTGGTATGGGTTAGATTAGTTATAAAACCCTATATATTTAATTTAGTTTCTTTTATGTACTCCCATATGTGTGGTTAACCTAGTGGGTGACCAATGTTTTATGATTGAAATAGTTGTTTATGATTTTATAATATATTTTTTATTATGATCCAATGTTCAATTGTTTTATTTACTTCTTAATCACCCATTTTAATTATTTCATTGGATGATATCTAGTAAATTTGGGTATTTTTACCCCAAAATAAGGGTGTATTCTCTCCATAGATACACTCTAGGACCTATCTACTATTCGTCATCCTATACTCTATGAGGAGGTATGCTTTTGGCCTTTTTGTGAACTAGTCTAGATCACTTGTTTAGTGTCATCCATGTCAAGATATTAAAAAAGTGGAATTAGAGGACTTCATTTCTTATTGTTGTTCTATTTAGAATATGGTGGACTGTATTATTGGGAATGTGTTGAAACCAGTTATCGATATTTGGTTTTTACATCGAAAAAACCTATTTTGAATAAAAGTCATGGTTTCCAAGGTTATGGGATTATTGTCTTGATGTGTGAGTTTATACTTTCATAGGATTTTTTCTTTTAGTGACACACATGATTCTTGGGTGTTATAATATTTTATGGATTTATGGATGTTTCACATTCACAAGATTCCATTGATTGATTTAAACTCATTTCTAGCCAAGTATAGAGTAATATCATGAATTGTATTTGGAATGTATGATAAAATTATCATAGGCCTTCCAGTGTGTGATTATTACTGATGGTAGAATCTAATTACATAATGATTCATCAAAAACATGAATAGTGGTTTACATATATGGTTTTTGGTGGTATTATACTCAACTGGGAAAATTTATTTGTATATTTGACTCTAATGATTGGTGATTGGGACCTATGTTGTGATTTTTAATGGTGAGGATGATCACATGGTGTTTGTACAAAGGAGGTCCAATGACCCTGGTAGGTCAATAAGGCACATGCTCCCCATATTTTGGAAAACCTTTCATGAGATTCTCTTATGTTTTATTTTTTTAAAGTGTTAGTATTAATCAACATAGTGTTTTCTTCCATATATTGGATCAAAATTTCACTAATTCAATCTATTTGTGGTTATCTAGTTATATTATTGAGTTTGATGTCGGTAGGAACTTGTATATTTCTCATTTACTATACCTATATGTGTTATTACCATATGTCGATGCCCAATGTGTGTCACTTTAGTATCTATTCTTTGTTAGTAATGTGACCTATAAATAAGTTTTTATTAGAATTATTAGATAGGATCTGACCCCCATATTTTGTATTAATAGTTTTGAACATTTTAGGCCATTGTTGTCCGTACCTCACAGAGATAGGATTGATATTTTGGGATTAGTGGATGGAACTTGTGAAGTATTTTTGATACTTGATCAATAGTTCTGGGTTGGAGACGTAGAGTCTCTTAGATTTGGATTAGAACATTTTAGGTTGATGTTCAGTATGATCATGGAAAACCTACATGAGATGATGGCCCATGATTGAAAAATCCTTTTTAGCCAATGATATTATTTATATGATCATTTGAGAATGATGCATAGTTATTTTTCAGGTTCTTCAAAATAGTCATGTATATGACATTGGAGTTTAATGAATCACCTTGGGTGCTTTTTTTTCAAAACTATCTTCGACAGGTATTAATTTTTTGCTTCCTTGACCTGTTGACTAATGTTTCCACTATTTCTAATGTATTAAGAGTGCGTGTAGATAATCATGGATGGAATAATGCTAGGTGATGGTCTTTCATGGAATATAACATAGACTAAGTGAGATTCCCAATGTCAAAAAGGGGTTCCAAGGGATCTTCATGCTTATTTTGACTGATGTTTCATATAGCATAGTCATCTTGGTTTTAGTATTAGATGACTCACTAGAGTATGAGTCAGCTATTTAAGGTTCATGTTGGTTACATGTGGTAAAATTAATATTATAAACCAATGAGAGTCTATGTTCAAGTTAAGGACCAATGTTGTAAAAACAATTTACAAAGGCATGGTTTACTGGGAGTTCTGTTCGATTGAAAAATGTCCCCCTATGGTAGAGGATACATTGAAATGGATCATGTTCCACAGGATGGTTTATAAGTTCTTGGAGCTAGAAACACATTATCATGGTACATGGTGTAAGGAGTTTGATAAATTAAAGGTAAGCTATTTTTTAGCATGGAATAAGGATTGATATATAAGATGTCTGATAGAATATTAGTAAATTCCGAGTTAGAGATGATCATGTTATGTCTTAACATCTTCTTGAGTATGTTGAGAGATTTTTGTATGTATGTCGAGCATCATTTAGTTTCAAATATATTTTGTTAATGATCAAGTAACCTATTATTATTATGATTGAGGTGTGGTATATGGTAATCCTGATGCTGGGGATTGATCCATTGATTGATTGAGGGTAGGTAACCTCATTTTTATTTAAATTTTGGCATCTTCCATGGGCGGTTGAGAATGAATTTTTGATGTGATATGGAAATAAGGGTATCCCTATGGTTGGGAATACCATATAAGATGTAGGTAAAACATTTACATGATGGTATAGTTATTATTGCTATAAGACTATTCAGGGGATGGAAAATGTAGTGTAGTTTTTAGACGCTCGGGTTTAGAGAATGAATTATAGCTTTAACTCCATGTATTTTCAGAGACGAAATGTTTATGGTGGGAAGGAGTTTACGACCCATGTTTATACATACTAGAATTTTGATATGGAAATTAATTTTTTTTTTCTGTCATGTTTTTATAAGGGGTAGAATAGTCATTTTAAAGGACATTTTTTCACAGATAAGTTTTTGGCCACTTCTTGGGCCCTAGAAATGGGGGTTTACTTATGTATAGGAGACTAGTAAAATTTCGTGATGTTGGAATTTTAGTAGAATAATTAATAATTAATAATTAATTATTTAAATATTAATTTATACATTCTGGTTTGTTTGGAAATATATTTTGAATAGAGAATCATATTCTGATTTTGTCTCCAATTTTGAGTATGGAATGAAGTTTTTTTCCTAGGTGGGGCATAAAATCATGTTGGGCACTAGGGTCAGGTCCCTTTTTCTTTTTTCTTTTCTTATACTTCTTTGTTTTCTTCTTTTATTTTGTCTTTTATCCCATGGATTCTCAGGAACACCCACTATTTTCTTCCTTTATCACAAACTAGTGTCTATAGGTAGAGGCAGATAGAGAAATTGAAATAGTATAATAGAGGTACCACCAAAGATCTCGGGAGGAGCCTGACCATCAAGTTGTGGAAATAGATCTCAAAAACTGGGAAAGATTCATTGAATTACACCCCAAGGATGGTTGTTTTTAGGTTTTTCCAAACATACCATTATATTTAATTTTTTTAGTTTTATCCAACTATTGTCTTTATTTTAACCCCTTGAGGGTTGATTAGTGTCTTTCAAGGAGTAAAACGGGGTTCCGGTAGATTTGAGGGGTTTCACGTACGAGAATCTCGATCCCATGATGTGTAGCTTCATGAATGCACACCTTGTGTTTTTAATTTTTGGGTACGATTTTATTTTACAGATTCATGTTGTGTATGGAGTATATGTAAAATATACTGGGACTTAGTCGTGTAGCTAAATACCTGGCCAGACAGCCTGTGTAGGGGCAAATGGTCGTGTTGAGTACATGGCCAAAACCCATATAAGTTGCAAGCCCTGTAGAGGTATAATACTTGATGAAGTACTTGGCTAGTCCATGTGTTCTACATGGGAAGTCTCCCCATGTTGGTTAAAGTCTATGTACATGATCATCATTACATTTACTTGGGTTTTTACATTCCAAGTCTAGCTGAAGTAGACTCCAATGTGACGAATTGCAAGAGCATGTCGTGTACTAAGAATAAATGCCTTGTACTTCCCCCTTTTCTATTATTTTAGGATTTTTTGTATCCTTATACCCCAAAATCATAAGAGAATTAAAGATTAGTCTATTTAGAGTATCATTCACATCAATCCCGATTGTGTAACCCTTTATGTGTTTTTAGGAATCCTAGGAGTTGTTTTATGATTTTCTCCCTAAATAGAGTTTTTCATCATCCAGTAATCAAATATAGCTATCTCATAAGAGTGAGATGCTTTGAAATATTATGATGCCTGAGACACCTCCCATGAAAAATTATTTTGTATAATTTACCTTAAGGATGAATACCTTGCACTATGCACCCTTCTATTCCTGGAGTCCACGAGGTATGTTGTTTCCAAGGATATCCTATAGGAAGCCTCTCATACATTTCAACAAATTAGATCCTTTATATGATACCTATATATTCTAATTTTAATGTGGTTCCCCTATGGGATGCCTTATCTAATAATATAACATAGGGAATCCCTTGTTGGATCTTTTACCTTTATACAAATCCCAGAATCCCATATAAGTTTACTCTACCAACATACACACTTTTTACGAATCATATGTAGGATTCAACCGTTTATTTACCATTGCAAGGATCTCGTGTAGGATGAATCTGTTTCATTACAGTGAGAGGGTCCCATGTTTGATTAACCCCCTTTCACTCTTAGTTGGTCATTCGATGCATGATGACAATGCATATATGTATCATTTATGAGGATCCTTTGTTTCATGCCTTTCTAGTGTCTTGACATGAGGGACCTAGTGAGTTACTCGATGTATAAACACCCATGAGCTAATTTGTTTGTGTTTTGGATAGAGGGGTAGCAGGTTTCACCTTATTACCCATATAAAACTTTTAATCATGCGAGGCTATTGGGGTTGTGTTGGGTTTTGGCATTAGGCCACCCTCAGTCTATTATCTATGCATTCACTTGTTTATTGCTGATGCAGTATTCATTACAAGAGGTGCTTCATGGTCTGTGGCTGATGAACCTTTCACGGTGTGAACTTCTACTATTGGGAAGACAAAAATTATTTCTAGAGATTTTTCTATATATCCTTTCATTTTTGGGATTTACATACATGTTTCATGGTATTCATTTTGGATCCCTTTCTTTTATTTTATTGGGATGTCTAGATGTACATCCTAGAATCCAGAACATGGGATGTATGTGTTTGGATGTTCCCCAAATACCAATTTATGCATTTGTGGATGATTCATCTCTCCTTGATTTATTGTATGATGAGGATGATTCCACTCTCCTTGAAATGTTCATTAAAAAGGATTAATACACTCTCATTTATTTGGGAATTTTGTCCCTATGCTTATGTTATATAGGAATGATGTTCCCATTGATTATACTTGTGGATGATTAGGCTCTCCCATGTGATTGGGATGATTATACTCTCTCTGATCAATCACTTGATCATGGTGTTAGACATGGTGTTCCCCCTCGTTGATGAATACTAATGGATGATTACTCTCTCATAGATGATGGGGATGATTATTCTCTCCCATATCCGAGAACATGGTGGGATGGAATGTGGTCACAAGGGTAAGATATCCTTATACATCTCATTAGGGTTAGACCCTTAGGTATTACCCGAATCGCAGTGTTGTGACCACCTACAAATGGAGACATTGGGCTCAGAAATTATACCAGACATTCGTGGAATGAGTGTCATGATGTCCTGCATAGCTATCCTTTACAGTATTTTAATTGGGTATACAACATCATTCAGTATAGTGATTAGACGTGAGTATGTGTGAAACAATTTCATGGAAATTTATCCTCTTGTGGTGATTTTTCTTGGTCAAATACATTTATGGAGATGGCCAAATAAGTTATTGTCAATTGGTATTACATTAACATAGAACAAATTAATTACATATGGATTGAGTGGTGTGATATCCATCTCAATTCCTTTTTTAAAAGTTATCCAGGTGATCAGAATTATAGAGCCAAGGGTTGACTACTAATGATTTATGTTATTTATTTCCGCTTACTCATGTAGATATATATATACACATATTAATAGGGAAATACATGATGGTATGATTCCTAATTGACCTTGATTATGGACCCAGGGATCGATTTTGGTTTCAAATTATTATTTTATTTATATTTCATACTGTGTCTTGGCTAGTATAAGAACATTACATGAGAATCCACCTTCTATAGAAGATTTATAGGTTTATAATTGGGTTGACCTAATGAGATAATTTCTCACCCCTATTTTTGAACCTCAATGTGTATGCAGACCATATGTCTTCTTTTATGGTTGATCACAAATGGGACATGGATATAGATGTGACCTATGGTTAAATGATTGAGTGGATCTTCTCATGTGAATTTCTATTGATCGGGATAGAGCATCTCGACAATGTCTGGAGACTGGTTAGGGGGTTTGGCTCGGAGTAGTGTAAGTTCCCTGTACTTTTATATATGTTACTTTTATTTATTCATGTATGTGTGGTTGTCCAAGTGGGTGAACAATGTTGAATGTATGAAATAGCTCTTAAGAATTTTATAGAATATAATTTTATATTATAGAATTTTTTTATATCCATTATTAACTACTTCCACACCTTTTATTTAATGACTTGGATGATATCTAATTAATTCCATTATTTTTACTCTGATATGAGGCCTTAGTATCTCCAAAAACACACCCTAGGACCTCCCTACATGTTGGAAGCCTCTAGAGTATAGGGTGGAATACATGAGGTCTTGTGGAAAATGGGATCAGATAATCGGTATAGTGTAATATGAGTTTGATTGTGACACATTGTATTATCATCAACATATTTTGTGATGTGAAGGATCCATTCTTGTGATGTCCTTAGGGTTAGACGATGTGTATGACCTAGGTTTCTAATCCCAAAGTAGAAATACTACTACTTTCTTCCCTTTGAAGAGAAGACAGTACCCATGTTTCAGTTACTTCTAAAAACATGAAATTGTTGATGATCATTTCATGTGAATCAAAAAATTCCTCCCTCAGAAGCAAGGTCCAAATAAATATAGACTTGATTATATGGAACGAAAATGAATTTCAAATTCCCTTGGGTTTCTACAAGTTAGTTTTCCAAGAGGCATTTCATCTTCCAATACACTATTCGCATTCAGTGGGGTTCCCAATAAATAGGGGAGCGAGAGTCTAACCAGTTTACTTGTAACCGAAGCCTCTATATCTCTAGCGATATCATCTCTTATGTGACATATTCCCAAGGATTCATCAAATAACTCATTATGGAACCATTCAAAATACCCAACCAAATAATCTCAAAATGTGATCTCTTTGTGTGATTACATTGTCACGATGACTCATGAAACAAACCTATTAGCTTGTCAACTACAAATTTCATGAACTGCAACACATGTCATCATCCACATGGTCACTTTTCAATATGTAGCTGTGTTTTATTTATATTTATTGGTTTTATGAAATTCATGTTACCTACATATGGTCACAGAGTCTCATGTATTAGAATGGATAGCGCAAACGTGAGATGATACATGGGTCACATGAATCATGGTCCCTATAAAAAATCATGTGATCATGAATTATTAAATGATTCACATGATTGTTGTGATGTTTTATGAGATATATACATATTTTTTACAATTATGAAGGGTTCAATTCCCTGTATAACTTATGATTCATTATCTTGTTTATATGGATTATAATTCTTGATTTCTTTATCATGTACCTAATTTGAGGGACATGCTTTCTTTGAATTTAATTGTCAAACCACTATACCAGACATTATCTAACAACGAGGTATTTAAGAGGTTTCATCCCACTAAGCTTCAAACCCTTTCTCTAAAACATATATCCCGATTGTATGAATTCAATTTTATAGATGACACGTCCATCACTTCACCAGAATTTAATCATCCGTCCCACTTCCTATCATCCTCTCAGAACTCCATTAAAACAATGGTTTTTGAGGATAGTCAATTATTTGAGACACAATTCTATGGGTTATTCTTTATGTTGAATAATTTTACTCTAGAACTAGAAAATCATAATATTTCTCATAATTTGATTTCTAAAAGATACTCGAGAATACTCTTCTCCCCTCTAGACAACCCAAAATGTGTATAGATTTCAATGTAGTATTTTATCCTTGTGTTATATTCCATGATGAATGTTTATGGAAATTCTAGGTTAGGTAGAGTTTCTCATAATTCTCTGATCAGTTACACACTATCTATATTTACTGGGAAACATGGATTTCCCATTCCATCATGTAACATCAATCATAACATCCAAGAGACTTGAACAGTTTCCGGTGTCCCAACACAAAATATTTTCATTTGACATATGGTTATTTAGGGATTAACCCATGAGATATTTAATTGCATGGGATAATACCTCCTCTTAGAGAGAATTGTGATGAATTACATCCTACTGTGGATGTTTGGGATGTCCTAGAACTAAATCCAATCCTCGAATGGGATATGATCACCGTTGATAAGGAGATGTTAAAGAAGGATGTGATACCATGCTTGATCATTTTATTCATGTATTTGGTCAATATCAACATTTATCATATCTACACTCTAGAAACCACCATAATCCCTCACTGATGTCCTTATCGACTTGTTCGGAACACTTCACGCTCTTATTGGGAAGTTATAGAAGTTGGGGATTTTTCCTCATGGGGATACCAGGTACATCGGAGGTATCCCCATATCATCAATTAGTAGTATATCTGTCTATATTTTTTGGTGGTTGTCTTTTCCTAGCTGGGGACACATGCTTGGGAATTTGATTCTTTACATTGGTGATGGAAGTACAAGAGGTAGAAGGGATACCCCTCAACATAGTCATGATAATCCCTTCTCACCTTTATTATCTCATTGGCCATGTTCAACAAGGTAATGTCCACTCTCATATTAGTGTACCATTAAATTTTTTTATTTTTGTAGATAGTGGAGTTCTATCCATGTTATATGTATTAGAATACTACAAAAAATCATCCTTCCCATTTCCTTCCATGGCTGTTAAACTTTTTCAACGATGATACATAGTTACTAGGAACTACTGAGGTTGTTGATATATTTTTTTGGCATGAATTTTTTTATTTCAAGTGATACTATGCAACCACTAGTGTGATTATTAACAATGAAAATGGTTCCCATGAATAAAGATCATACAAAGTCTCACATTGGGAAGGGGTTCTTGAAGATCATGTAGATTAACTAATCATATAAGATCAATATATCCCTTACCAATTTGCTTACGAATTTTTATAAACTCAATGTGGTTACCCTCTTCCCTTAGCTGGTATGCGGGGAGAAAAAATCAAAAAATATTCACCAATTTAGGCTTAAAATGGTGCTTGACGATACAAATGAAAAAAAATCATTCTTTTATAGATTCTTTTATCTTCCTATATCAAGAATATTCCCAGGATTGACAAGAATCTTACCTAGTTAGAATACTAAATCCAATATTTTTTCATCTAGATAAGCAATGTAATTTTGTGAATCCTTTTTCTATGGTAGTGATGGAGTTCATTTAGGACTCATAAGATTCACTAATGAAGTGGTTTCACTATAGTGTCATGCTCTTATCAATTAAAAATGGATTTTTGATTAATTTTTCCCTTTCCTCGAAATTAATATTTTTTTCCTACACTTTTAAGGAGAAAGTGAGAACCCTTATAGATAAAATGGATCAAGAATTAAAGGATAAAACTGAGTTAATAAACACAAGTCTAGGGTGATTGGATTCTCCTTCCCCAAATAGATTCCAAGGAAAGTAACTAACCTAGCAGTCTGTTTTTGCCTCCCAGATTTCATTATAATTCCATGATATATAATCCTAAGAATTAATATACTCTTATTTTCTAATATTAAAGCCTATAAACATTATGTTGTCTTGCTTGTCAATCTAATCAGCTTGCTCTCTAGTAATTTCCACTTGGATTAATCTTCCCATCATTTGATTAATATATTCCCTAGTAGAATTGATCACCAAGGATTACTCCTTTATTTATACACTAGAATGAATGAGTAATTCCATATGCTTATCCACATCCACATCTTTTAGGCCCTGCAATCTTCTTGGGGTCCCTACTTCACAATATTGTCTATGGGGAATGGTATCCTCTGCCACTGGCATTTCCTCCTAAGATTGCATGGTCATATCCCCATGTTGGTCTTCTGCCTTTTATGATTATTTTTAATGCTATTAGGGCTTGATTACATTTCCTTACTGGCCCTCCCCTCATATCACTGGCACGATCACGTGCTCTTTGAGTTCCCCCTTGTTTTGGCTGATCGAGTCTCCAACATTCAGGGGAGGTAGGAGTAATTTTAACACCCCTTTGGTTTTAGCCTCCAAGAGACAATGTAGCTCCCCATGTCTCTATTTTCTTTATTACATTTCTTCCATCTTTGACAATGTAGTCCTTTTATATCCCTTACTAATACATTAACAACTATGGATTGTCCAACACCGTCAGATTCGGTCTCATAGGGCTAATTGGGATTGCCTTCAAGCTCTCCCTCATTACTCAAACATTCAAAATGGTTGTTTAAGTGTATATAGGAAAATGTCCTCCTTGGTTTGGTTTCCTATTTTTAATTTAGCAATATAACCTTTCTATATGATGTCTAATCCCATTGTTTTCCCCCATTATCATTACTCTATCTAGTAGACAGAATCCCTCTTTTTGAGTTGATGCTACTAACATCATGCACTGCCATTGCATAGGTGCATGGATTTAGACCTACCTCACCATTAGAAATTTGACCAATTGCTCCAACAAAGTCCCACAGAACCTGACCCTTGGAACCTGAACCTTGTCATGTCTAAGCTGCCACATCCTACACAGACACCTCTGAAGCATTATAGCTTCCTAAAATACAAGATGTCTTAGGCCTTGAAGCATTCTGCAGCCCATTAGGGAGAACCAGGCCCTGCTTTAGGTGCCCAAATATGTCAGTAAACATTGGGTTGACCCCCCTCTTCCCTACCTCTCAAAGGTTGTTCTTAGTAACATCGGTCATCAAGTGTTAATTAGAGGGAGGAATAGTCTCATGTGTTAAGGATACATGGTTTTTCTCCCCATAGTTACTCGACTGCTCCTTGAAAACATAAAAACCACCATCCTCCTTTAAGGGAAATTATTGGATGAAATTGCACCCTCACTAACATACTGAATCCAGTTGCCCATGATGACCACATATGACCCAATAATCAGTCAAGGTTTCATATCATACCTTCTAGTGCTAGAGGAGTTCACCTTCAATCTCGATGATAATGTAGTGCATAGGGCCCTTCAGAACCTTAACTTCAACTTAGATCCTCAGAGTAACTAGATGGCAAACAACATTGGTATGAGAATCAGACTAGAGGAATCACCCTACAAGGTTTCCAATCAACAATAGAATCATTTGATTCTGAAACAGTAAATGGAGTCTAAAAAAGAAATCCAGAGTGCAGAGACTGTGGAATCTCGCATCCAGTGGAAGTCTAAGGACCACAAAGGGGAAAATAATGAAAACCCTCCCTAAATCATGGACCAGAAGGAAAATCCCAAACCCGATCATGTTAGATCGAGAAATAGATTGGAATATTCTTTGAATCTAGAAGATCAACACTCACACGGTCTTGTGGATTCCAATAAGAGTTCACAAACCTGTCAAAAGAATCAACGAATGGAAATTTTTTAGAAAATTGGGCACTAGAGTGATCGTAAAGATATTTTATGCATACTTGAACTCCACCGATATAACTCCATTCGTTTAGGATTAGAACTTAAGGCTAACTTCGATTAAAGGAAGGAACGGTAGGGAAGATGGGTCCGTGAAGGGGGAGAAACACATGAGACACGTTATCTTTCTTCCTATTCGGATTACATGATAATTCCTTCAATAGTAATGGTACAAAAATATATCCTACTAGAAATTATTCCTTCAATTGATCACCCTCACATGGTCAAGATCAGTATCACAAAGGATAATTTGGATACATGCTCTAATTACGAGGACTCCCTTAAAGAAAGATCATGATAAATAGGAAATCCTTCAACAACTATTTTTTTATTTTGGAGTCACTGTAATGTAATTTCAGAAATTGAATGACGTCTTACTAAAGAATATTATATCTCAAAAATAGTTTCCCAGAAACAAAATAGACTTGCATGGTTTTTATGATAGGACTTATCTAGTTGAGTTAATAAGGGAATTTCGGAGAAATTACTTCACCAAAAAATTTATTATTTGTGAACTAGTGTCTTTTAAAGTCCAAAATTATATGATATGATGATACATAATATCTTGGTTCAGAAAAAATTGGGCAACAAATAGAGGGACTTAAATATTTTGGATTAAATGTATTATATGGTTGAGTTAATAAGATATTTTTAGGAGTTGTTTGAATAGATACATTAGAAAGTATCTCAGTTGAATTCCAAGATAGATTAGTTGACTATGAAAATAGTAGAACATGATGTGATCATAGATCAAAGAAGGTTCCATCGATCGATTTCATCATCCTTATTAGTTATCACATTGAATGGAGGTGAATATTTATCCACTGTTGTTGATAATCTTCTCCCATCATGTGACGATGAAGGAGGTATATTGAATGACACATCATAATTCCATTGACACCCATTCCTGATTATAGATGGCTTAGTAAACTCAGATGACGATATTTTATCATGATCTAGCTGTGAGTGTTTTCTTTTTGTTTTCTTTTTTAACCATGTAGAGACTAGGAAAAGTGGACATTCCTCCCTTATTTTCACCTTATCAATTTAAATATCTCTTGAACATTAAATTTAACTTCCATGTTTCATTTCATTCATCACATACATGGAAATTCATTAACGTGATATAATATATCATTGAATACATAAAATGTTTTATAATACCAATTAAACCTTGATTATAAACTAATTTTTTTGAATCAAAATAGGTCATTCTTGATAATTTCCCATAAATGATTGGTGACATAATAATCTTCATTGATGTACCATCTCTATTCATCCATAGATCACCAAATTCAGAAGAATAATTTTGGTGGATATATCATATAGAGAAAGTGGTATAATAATTTCTTATGAGAGTGGACATAGATAGAATTGGTTGATTTTTATTAGGACCATTAATGATCCCTTTGAGATTTTTATCTCTTATTATATATTTCAATAAATTTTTATTAATTTTCTTATGGGGAATGTATATAGGGAATGAAAATTGATTTTTCTAAGGACTCCCTTTATGGGGTTTTCCCTGATATTTTTTATACCTTTTCTATTTCATATGTTTTAATCATTTCTTGGATCACAAAAAATTGAACATCTAGAAAGTATAGAATATAATTTTTCGTAGTGTTCCCTTTATGATTTATTTCCTGGAAAGTTATCTGTCTATTTCAATTAGATGTTTTATGGTCTTATAAACTATAAAAAATCAATAGTTTGTAGGATTCTAGCTTATAACATCTACTACTATAGTTTAGAGTCTAACATCTTATATAACTTACTTATATATTTTATGGTCTTTAACATTATACAAACTATTTTTTTAGTTTATTGTCTTATAGAGAAAAAAATATGTTTCTATATTTTATGATATTTTAACTCGAATTGTCTATTTTTTCTTAGGATGGATGTGTAATCATGAATGGTTGTGGAACCCTGCACCATTACTGAGATTTTAAAGAATGTGTATCCATGATTGTTTCTGATTCCATGTATTCATAATTTATATATTGAGTAAAGAATGATAATGAAGGTTTCATATCCTCTATGTTCTTAAATAAATTATGATAGATGGGTATCCCTGATGGGTTGTGCCACCCTACATCCTAACTGAGATCTAGTTTCATGTATGGTGGTGTTTTATTACAAAATACAAATCTACTTGTATATTTTGGACATAATTTTTGTAAGTCACGTGTCTAGTAGTTTAAAATGGTGTAAATGGAATGGGGAAAACAAGCCAATGATTATCGAAAAACACTATAAGGAACATGGTTTTATAGAAATGAAGCCGGGGATTAGAAGGATCAATGGTTCTTTCCTACAAGGAGGAGATGCCTCTATTTAATGACTCAAATTCCCTTATGCATTATCCCATAATTCATGCATGCATATCCATGATAAGGGGTACCCAATCATTTCTAAGGGCCATGAATGATTTGTGAAGATTCAATTTTTTGGATGATGAAGTGGGATATTGATAATAGTGATACCCATGAAGGGTTCTAGAACCCTATGGTAGTTTAGTATATGGTTGAGAAGCTGAGTCCCTAAAATATGTGGTTTCTCGTTATGTGGTGAGGGCCATAAAATTTCTTGGGGTTGAATTATTTCATTCCTTCATTAATAAATGAAAAAATAAACAGTGATGTAATATTGAAGACATCAAATTCCACATAAATTGTGTGGTTATTTGGATTTGTAAATATTTGTCTACATATATCACAGTTAACTAAATAGGTGGGACAATGGATAGTGGGTGTCCACTAGTAATAGTGGGAACTAGTACTAGACATATAACGGATAATAACATAATAATTTAATAGAGACCCTTCCTTTGGGACCAAAACAACATTTAGGTGTAATCTACTAGGTGTTCCATTATTCACCAATGAATCCTAGTGGGTCACTTATATATCAATCATCCCCTATTACAAATACACAACATAGAAGAACAAATAAAAGTATCTCAACATCATGGGGTTCTAGAAAAAGTGTATCAATATGAGGAATTGTATTTATGTTCTTAAACATCAAAGACATAATGTTGGATTACAGTAAACATAATATTCAAGAAGGGTTTGGGTACACAAAAATTTAAGTCTCCTCATAGTGAAAAAATTCTCATTATGAGGTTATGTGAAAAATCATTTCTATAAATATTTTGAGTACTAGGGGGTCCAGAGAGCATACACTGCTAAAAAAAATCTTTTAACAGTGCTACTAATAGGCTTTTTCAATTCTTAAAAAGTTATAACTACCGAGGAGAGGTCAAAATCAGACCTTTATCAGTGAATAAAAATTGAAATGATAAAGGACCCATTTATTAGTGATTTTTTATATAACTAATAAAAATTTACAAAAAAATTAATTTTTATACCATTTAATAGTGCTCAGGACCCCCTTTCTCAATGCTCCAACTCACCAACCTACACCCACCCCCTTCCATACCACTCATGACCCCCCTTCATTAGCTCTAGAGAACTATTCACCCTCCAATATGAACCTAGATGTATCCCATGACATCCATGTTCTAGGAGAATCTACTAACCACTTCCCTACAGTGCTTTATCTTATATTATGATATGCCTATTAATTTATTTATATTTATATACATCATAATATTTCATATATATATAATTATATTTATCAAATATAGGTTTCTGTGAGTGTGCATGTGTGTAAGATATATATATATATATACATAAATTATTTTAATTATATTATATATTAATATTCATTTACATATATTATAATATAAATATAAATATATTTTTTTTTCAATACACATGCATGTGTATAAATAAAAATTATATATATATATATATATGGTTTTAGGTAAATTCATTTATATACTATTGTTAGTGATAATGATATATTTAAATATAAATACATTTACTTATGATGTTTATAGACAATATTAACACGCTCCCACATATTTACACACACAAGTAAACATTAGTATTTATCACATACACAGACAAATATTTTGATATATATTCATTTATTTACATCTGTTAGAATATAAACATAAATATATTTGTATTAACGCCCACATGTTTATATATAATCATTTTCTTGTTTCCGTATTTATATAAATATTAATGCAATTTTATAGGGTAAATAAAATGTATAATTATTTATTTCAAATGAAATGAATAATATATATTTATTTATTTATGTTTTTATATTTAAAAATGAATTTTCATAAAAACATATATTTTTATAATTGATTTATTTTTAGTAAATAATTGAAAATATGCTAATATTAATTAATAACTAAAATTGCATTATGAAGAATGATAATATTTAAAAACCATACTATCTATTTAAATGTAAGACGTGATATTATATTTGGTCCACACTGAAAAATGATAAGAAGACTCTCTTAAAAGATGATAATATAAAATCATATAAGAAAAAATTATGGTATCCAAAATAAAACATTAGTTTTAGAGGCCTTATGAGCCTTTTATGACCTAAAAAATAGAAAAATGGTTTACTTCAATAAAAAGAATATATCTATGTAAACATTTATTTCATATGTTGTACAGACCAAATAGTCACTCATATCAAATGTTATAGTCATTTGATGTTCTATTCATGTTTTCAACTTATCTTAGACTGATAATTAATTAATTTAATTTTTATGTCATCCAATTGATAATAAATTATTATTACTGAGTAATAATTATAAAATTATTAATTAATAATATTTCTTAATTATTTTATAATCTATTTTCACTCAATATATTATATATTATTTATAAATGAATATTTAACCTTTTTAAATCATATTTAAAAAAGATTATGTTTATATCAATATAAACAATTTTATATTTTAATGTATTTTATATAATGAAATATATTTTATATTATGAAATATACCATTCATCAGTGCTTTAATATTAAAAATGATAAAAGGCCCCCTTTATCAATGCTTCGTTTTAGCAGTAATAAAGATACCCTTTGTCAGTGTTCCCCCTATTAGAACTTTTATCTAGTGATGATAAAGCCAAGTACAGTATAAACCTTGTTTTTTTGTAGTGACATATCAAAATTTACATTGACAACCAAAAAGGATTTATGTTTTTTTATTTTCACTTTAATGTTATCCAAAAATATAAATATAAAGAGTTTTTTTAGAAAAGACTTTACTTTTTCATAGACATCTGTTTGTGTGTTTTTATAATGAAAAGTCGTATTTCTATTTTACTGGAAGTTTAGGGTCTTTTCATTTGGACCATCAATGGATAATGTTTATGTTTTAAAATATTCGAACAAAGGGAATGTTTTTTACTGTCATGATGCATGTGGACATGATAAGAGGTGAGTGTCAGAAAATATCCTAATTGGGAATACCATGGTCATAAGTTATCCCAAAACCTTCCAAATTAGAGTATGTGAATGTTTTATGTCATGAAATAGAGTACTTGGATTATTAACGATGATATGGGACAATTATATAGGGGATGTTCATGAATCACTCTATGGTGAAGAGCATCACTGCAATGATGTTTGGGCTCACAAGGATCATAAGCCATTTTTATATGGAAAATACTTAATAGGTTTATGGTCTATAAAACATATGAAAGAAGTATGGGAATACATATATAGTCAACAAATATGTCCCTGGGAGTTGGGTTTCCATTCCCAAGATCTAGGGATGGTTTGCAACAACTCAAGAAATTCGAGACACGAAGTGTGGTTTATGGATTGAGGTACTAGGAAAGATGATGGTAGCACTCCAATCATTGGATAACTAGGGACTGAATCCTATGGTCCTTAGATAGGGAGTGATGATGGATGATGGTCTACCTAGTTTAGTTTCATGTTGTGGGGACACAACATCAATTCATTTTACTATGATGGGATAAGGACATATTCCTTGTAGTTTCACATTATGTGGTATGGATGTAGGGACTAACCTAAAATTATGCAAAAACATTCTTAATGTTACTATTCAATCATTGGGGTTGTCTAAATGTGAGAGGAATAATTTATACATATAAAGGGTTACTGATGGTTAGCTATAAACTAGAGCATTTCCCATATATATTAGTCTCATGTGAAATGAATTTTTATATATATCTCATTTGAATGCAGGAAAAGACAATATCTATGACTCAAACCTATCTAAATATCAGAAAAAAAATTCTTATTCCCATGCTTCCTTGGGATTCCTTATGTATTTTCAAGGGTATTAATCATACCATTGTCATCACTTTTATGAATATCCCTCTATGTAGATATTAATCACATATATGGGAGATGGGCATTTTTTCTTCCGTTAGTGAGTCTTCATGTCATGGTTTGATAAAGGGTCCTTTACCTCGATTAGGATCATACATAAGGAAAGGGAATATCTATATTTTATTCCTGAAGAGAGGTGAAAGATGTATCCCTAGCATAGATTTATGGATATTAATACCCACTAAAATCAATTTTAGTACTTTCAGGACTGATTATATTTCTTGCAGTTTAATGTAATGAATCATGGACGTTGTTATGCAGTTTATAATCTTATGTTTAAGATGTTTCAATGAGAGGATTGAAAACACATGGAAATTGGTTTCTCACAAAAGATGTATAACCCGATATTGATGGGTATAAGAATATGATATTGTAATATTTATTTTAAAATGGGTTTAATGAACAAATCTGTAACATATATAGTATCTGAATTCAGTTGAGTAGTTGAATTTTGGGAAGTTAAAATCACAATCTAGGAATATCTGAGTTAAATAGAGTGAGGGACCAATGGGTATATGTAAACCATTGGTAATTGTTGAAGCCAATTTTATATGTATTCAGGATAATAACAAGTGGGTTTAGGGGGGGTCTCCTCTTGTACCAAAACAACCACTAGGCAGAAGCTAATACACATTTTGTTATTCAAGACCAATTCCTAGTGGTGGCCCTTTGGATTAACCAGTACCAATTACTAGTTTATACATGGGAGATCCCATAGTAGGGAGACCATGGACCATGTGGTTCTATGAGAATCATTTCGACATCATAAATTGGTTGGTATTAACTCATGTATCAAACTTATAATGTTCGATCAAGGAAAACATAATATTCATGAATTGTTCAAACACCAAAAAGTCTAACATAACTTTTATTGAACATATTTCATGTGGAATGGATAATGTTTGAGATTCTAGGGTACTAAATCATCATAGGGGATGGTTTGTTCAACATGAAAACCCTTTTTAATGTTGTTTAATATCTTTGGGAATGTATTTTGTTATCTCTCTTTAGATAGAGTATACCACTATCATGCTAGTCAGATTTTATTTTTTTAGGTTACCTAATCTCAGATGATTCATGATTAGTGTGAGAAACAAGATAAAATTGGATAGTCTCTTTATCCGTATGAGAGACCATGATATGTAATATTTGGGTTATTTTCCTTTTTTTTCAATAATAAATCCATACATAGATTGTTTCCCACCAATGACCATATCTTTGAGGGGCGAGAACACATAGATGGTGCTAAAATGGAGGACACATGAGTCATAGTGTAACCCATTGTATGGTAGTGAATACACATATAATACTTATGAAGAAATATTCCAACACATATTAGTATCATTTATATGAAAAGGGAATTTTATAATGACTTGGTGGATGGAATAGGGATTGATATATTGGGAATCCCTATGTATCATGTGGTAATAAGAATCAAGACACACATAGTTATTATATTGAAATTTCCAATAATTCATGTGTTCATGTGCAAGGAGAGGTATTTTTTCATATTGTGTTTGGGACCAATATTTGGGATATAGGTTTCATTACATATCTTGTGATAATAATAATTAATCCATGTGTAGTTATGTGAATGATCCATGCATAAGTTTGACCGATATGTCGGGAGAGGGTCATTTTTTATTTGTGGAGAGTTTAAAAACTAGTTTCAATCTGGGTTTCAGTACATATCATTTGATAATACATAATCAAGACACACATAGTTCTTGAATGGAAAATACCTTATAAAGGTCTATCCCATACATAGAGAGGGGTATTTTTCCACTTTTCATTTCATTGATAGACCCATGATTTGGGAGCTATGTGCCACTACGTATCTTATATAAATAGGAATCAAGAAACACATAGTTCATGAATGAATAATTCCATTCTATGAAATATATTATACATAAAAAAATAGTTTTAACATTTATATTTCATCTAGACCTAGGATTTTTTATCCAAATGTCACTACGTATGTTGTGATAATATGAATCAAGCCACACATAATTATGATATTTAAATTATCTATGAAAATATAACCCTTATGTAGGGAGGGGGACATTTTTATATTTCTTGTGAAACTAGTATTGGATATTTAGGGATCAATATTTATCATATTGTAATAGGAATCCAGCCATATGTAGTTATTGAAATAGAAAATTTTGTTCAAAAGTATGACCGATATTCATAGAGATGAAAATTTGACCCATTTATATCATTAATTTTACAAGGATTGGATATCTAGGAATCAATATATCTCCAATGGTAAAAATAATAATTCTGCATGTTGTTATTGAACAGAAAATTCCCTATGCAGATCTCACTCACAAATAGAGACGACATTACATCATTTCTCTTTTACACAAATCATGATCTTGTGTGATGAAATTTTCATGATGTAGCATCCTCTATTTAGGTTGACATAATAAGGTAATAATGTATTACATATTGTTTAACACCATAAAATAAGGATGTATTCCATTCATTTTAATGTCATGTTGTGATGTTTTTTTCTATTTAGTTTAACAACGTGTTGTACGGATGCCTTCTATGTAGTTTAACATCCTAAAATAAGGATATAAGAATCTATTTATTTTAATTTCTTTATATTATAAATTTTAATCCCCTATGGTATCTATTCATTATGATATTGAGAAACATTACATTGGTGGGAAGCTTAATGTGTTCCCTATCCATTATGTCTAATGAGTAAGATCCATTCGAACATACCATATGAATGATGTAAGGCCCATCCCACATGGCTTATAGATTTTGAGGTTTCTTCCCAATTATAATTAGGGATATTATAAAAAATACAAAATCTCCTTTAATTAATGAGTAGAGGTGAATATTTTTTCAGGATCATGCTATCTGATTACATTGAACTTCAAGGTTTTATAGCATACACAACATTTTCTCATTGAATTATTCCAACTCATACATCTAATTTTGTGATTTATCATTATCTATGAGTTATCCATAGACAGAAATGTGGAGTGAGTGAAATCCGAATTTGAGGGGAATCTCTTTCTTGGTCCCATAAACCAATAAATATGGGGGTTTATGCATGGTAGTGTATGTTGTGGTAAAGTAGGCACATAAATAATGAAAGGGCTTGTCTAGCCAAGTCCTGTCGTATTTTCAACCATTTTTGGACTATATTTGATAAATTCTTGTTGATGGGCACTTTATATTCATTTTATGCTACATAAATAGAGGTATAAATGGTTATACATTATTTTATACTCACATTATAACAAATTCATCATGAAAAAATAAAATTTGGTGCCATTTTCTGTTCGTACCATGTGAGGGAAACCAAATCCAATGATGATATTTGACTTTACGATGTTGATGATATTTTTTTTCCATAATTCATTGATAGGAATGACTTCATACCATTTGAAAAATATGTCTGTAGTAGTGAGGATGTATTGAAACTGCTTCGCTGTATCAGGGGAATATGGCCCTAAAACATATATTCTACAAATAGTAAACAACCAAGACTACTACGTTTTATGTACCAATTGTAAGGGTTTCTGGATGAGGTTTTAATTAATATAATATGAAAGAATTTTCCATGTTAATTTCAAACCATCCAGCATCATTTTTTCGATTAGTAACAAAACATTTTAATCATGTGGGAGAGTCTAGTTCCAGATTGGCTCACACCATTGGATCATGCACATACATTTTCATTAATGGTGGGAAACTGTCCCTATGTTAGGAATTTTAGGAGGATTCCATTGAATATAATATATAGAGGCGTTTGTACTCATTTCAACCATCCACAAGTGTGAAGTTCATTTCTAATCATCAAATCAAGTCCTTTTATTATTGATATGATAGGAGGGCCTTGTTTTAGATGTAGTTAACTATGGGATACATTCATCTAGAGGTGGATAAAGGCTCATCATGATCTAGGATAGTTTTGACTGGATTCATTTCTGTTGTTTCATAGAAGATGATGAATGATACAACTCTTTAGTGTGTAATTTTGAAAATTACTCCATACTAATCTGGATTGGCTTGGAATATGACTACATTAGCTAGTAAATCAGCAGAAGCATTTTCTGATCGAGGGACATGATTTAATGTTGTTAAAAGTGCAATTCTTACATCACTCCTCTAACATAGATGATGATAGGGGATAATTATTCCTTCATGATTTAATACTCATTTGGACCTATTTGATCATTATCTCAATGTGAACTTTGTTATTGAGGTAGACTATCTGCTGCTGTAGGGATTGATCCAGCCATTAAATGAGGGCCTGGTATTTTTTCCCATTCTTAGGGAAACCTTACTACAGTGATAAATATTAGGTTACAATTTCCTTTCTTGGGAAACAAGTACGATACCTAATCTAACAAGGTTGGGATTCAAGTTTCATATTGTCTTTCAGATAGTACTTCATGTGTCGCTAATAAAATTCATCTCCCATGACCACGAAGTGACATTTTTATAGAAGAAATCTTCATTTGTATGTTTAGTGTTCAATATGGTGATTCATGAGGTGGGATATTCTGCATGGAAATAATAAATTGACTACCCTATTACTACTATATGTGACCGGAAATGGATGTGATATTGTTGTAGGACGACTATCCATCAAGCCAAAAACCTAGTCAACATTGGGTGTGCAAGGTTTTACTTGATTGGGTATATAAGAAATACTGATTAGACATCATGGTGTTTTAAATAATGCCTTAAAATTTTCAATTAAAATATGATTTCATGGTAGTTCTTCTTGATATCAAAACAACGAGTCTCGGTACCTACTATCATTTTAATTAGATAATATAACATATTTCTATTCCCCACACATCATTTCTCTATGTGAGGAGAGTACAAATAGATCAATCCATTATGACCACATATAAGATAAGATGACTTCCTTCTATTATAGGATTCAAAACTAGTGGGTTGAGTAGGTAATTCTCGAGATTCTAAAAAGATTATTGTTAGTACTTACACCATTAGTATGTGATTACCTTGTTCATTAAATTATTTTAGAATATATAATGTCCATCCATGTTATCTGTGAAATGATAAATATAAGTGAGGTTCCCCTAGAGCCCCTTCAGTTTTTTAATATTATAAGAGGATGTTTTAGAATTTAACTAATTTTTTCTGGATTGACCTTGATGATTTAATTAAATATAAAAATGAAAAGGAATTTCCATAATGTTAATATGAAATTACACATCAAAGGAGTCGTCTTCAAGCTATAATTCTATAATTTTCTATATAACATTTGAGTATTTTTGGCTTTATCACATCATTTTATGATCATTTTATATTAGTTGTTCAACATAACATTAAACAATTTTTCCCATGAAGGGTTTATATATATGGTACATTGGTAAATTGTGCCCAAATTTTTTAATTTGAAGGGTAGGGACTGGTAAAAAAATATTCCCTATAGTGCTAAGAAGGTAGTGGATTTCTTATATTCATGGTATATATTCATCTAATTATACCATGAATATTCATACATGAATGAATGATATGGTATCCATTAGTTTCCTTGATCAACATTTTTGTAATCGGTAATGGAAAATCATCCTTTGACTAGTATCAATTATGGTCTTGGAAATCAATTCAAATCATGATCTGCATATTCTTTTTCATGATGGGGACAATGTTGGGATGCCATTTTGGGTACTAAACCTCTCAACTAATTTTTTCATTGAACAATTTTTCATCTTCTAATTCTACATTTCTATCATGAGATTATTGGATTATCCTTTATTTATACTTGAAACAAAAATGGTCATTGGGTAAGCTTGGTGATGAGTATACATATTGACGTTTAATCTAGGAATCTCTATATAATTCTATGATAACACATATTTATGCTTCTTTAGAAATGAAACATACTTCTCTTAATCCTGGAGAGGCATGAAATAACTAATCAATGTAGGCTACACAAGTCATATTATTCTCCCAAATTTACCTTATTGAGCGATTTTATGGTGGTTGATACACCTTAATCAAATAGAGAAGTTGAATTCTTGAAGTTATCCTATTTTTCATCCAAGTATGTGTATGTTGAGGCACTACCATACATGGTGGATAATACATGGGGAATATATGTCACTATAGAGAGAGTATAATCCATGAGCAAAGATCTTGACATTTTACGAATCTGGAGTCATAATAGATATATTGAAGGGATTATTTTGAACTGTTGTTTTTCTACTAGCAGTAGGAATGGTATACATATCCAGAGTTGAAGAGAATTTTTTTGGGCACCATAAGTATCTGCTAATAGTGAAAGAGAATTCACATATCATAATAAATCATTAGTATGACTTATCTTTAACTAATAAATTTTATACAATGTGATTTCTATCTGACTGACATGATCCAGTGATGTTTTTTGTCCATGAAATCTTGTTGGGATTTAATCTACAATGTCAATTTGGTTTATGGGAAACATATAGTTTCTGTCAAGCAGTCTCCATGGATTCATGTGGGTGGTCCCCAGTACATTTAGAGTGTAAAACAACATATCATTTCCCATCATTTATTATTATACTTCTTTATTTTATAAACTTATCACATTATATATATATACACATGATTGTAAGTGGAATATGTTATCATGTAGTATGTTGACCTCTCTAATAATAGGAGATTTCTTGAATTGGGGAAATTTAAATGGTATTTCCACATGGCTATTGAGAAATGGTACTCTAAGAATTAAATTATATGCTATATCCTACAGGATAGCCATGAATTCATCATTATATATGAGATCCCCAAATTGGAAATTGAGTTTGTTCCATTAGAGAGGCCTTTTATCACTCTGGTAAGACCCTTGAATGTTTTGATTCATCAAAGATAATACACCATCTATATATCCCAGATATTTTATGGATAATATTGGTATTAGGTTGATCCCAGAATCATTTTCATCTATAACCCTTTGTATTTTGATAGTATCAAGTATTTCTAAATCATATATGGGTCTAACATGACAGTGGATGGCCTCTTATTGATCGAGTTATGTGAATGAGATGGTGGTATGATATTATGATGGAATAATCTATAATCCGTAAACCTGGTCTTTAGTTACTTTTGTATCATACTATAGTGGGCTCTATATGGTCATAGTTAGTGAATATCCAATTTCTATTGAAATATGGATAGAATATGTTATTGAGAGTTTGGATGGGACAACTAACAACTGTTTCCTAATGACATATATTTGTTCTAGATGTCTATTCTTCCCAACATGGGGTTTCAACAAATTATATATCATATGATATGTGGTTTTTGGGTTGGTTGGTACCAATGATTGAGAAATTTTTTATGGAGAACCTACTGTAAGTGTTGTAGTTCACACCAGAATTACCTTTTTCTTGGGATGATCAGACAATCACACCCCCACCATTTGGTTTTGTAAAATAGTCGATCTTGAATGACCACTAAAGAGATTTGAAGAATTTATATCATTTTATTGGATTTCATGAAGATCCATCAATAGGTATCATCTATGTATACATATTTTATGGGAATGTGACAGTAATAATTGGTTCATCCATTTCTACACCATCCTTTATATCCTCTGATTATGGATCCTCATCCTCCACCACCTCGATCATGTACTGGGAACTCATACATAGAGTGATATTCATCATCATAGAAGCTATTTTTTAATTGAACAACATTAACAGAGAAAAAACTAATCTATTCTTCTGATGATTGTTACATTTCATGAGGGGGTTCTCAATCTCTATATGTCGAAGGAATGAAATATACCAGTGTCAATGTTTGTTTTTGGTTTGGAAATAAATAGTCTTTTGTATGTATTTTCCTATTTTGTATGACTATGTATTCCTTGAGGAGGAATATTCTATTACACCTTCCTAGGCATTGGTCTCATAAGCAGTTTGGGATGTTGTTCCCAAAATATTACATGGGGATGGTCAACTATCTTTAGCATCATGATGTTACGAAACTTCTATGAACTTTTGGTTAGAAAATATTCATAGGAACCATCTTATTATGGTTGGGTTATGGTTAAATATTTCACATGTGTTGATAACTTCTATGGTATCACAACTTTTGAATCAACCATACTCTAGAGAAAGTATTTGATGAAAAATATGTCATGAATGATGTTTTGAAGTCTCCAATGGATGAGGAAGTGGACAAGAAGGTTAGTGAGGTTTACCTCATTGGGATCATTAGTTTCTGATAGTAAAGTATAAAAGTTTCCTTGGATGCAATGAAATATTCATGAACCCATTTATTTAGAATGTAATTAGCATTTTTTATCCCTTCCTCAAATCACAGATGACTATGATCCTTTTTCATTCTAGTTAAGTGTAATTATTATTACTTTTCCAATCGATGGAAGTTTTCATGCTATTTTTGGCCGTCCAGTGTGATTTAATGAGATCTACTATTATTTTGAGGGTAACTAAAGTAGCCTTTCTATTTCCAAGATTTTTTCCCTATGTCGTGGGTGTGAGATGAGATTTAGCCCAGGTTCATTCAATGTAGTCTTATAGGAATTGATCTATTTTTATTTACTCATGTAATATATGTATATACTTCATTAAGATTATTGGAGTGTTCATATCATCTCCAGTAAACTCAGATTATTTTTAAAATAAATTCTCTTGTGAGAGAGGTATACTGAGTGAATTTTTTAAACCATTTTGTCTGGAAATAAAGTAATGAACCCACATATTTTAAAATTATCTGGAATTTAAGAGTTATAAAATCATCATTTTCATTATCCTGAAGCTAAAATGATAATTTAATTTCTAGTAATGGTCAATTCATCTTCAAAAAGATCATACTAGTTGTATTCTATACCAAATAGTGGTTGTCATACAATAGTCTCTAGAAAACATCTTAGTATTGTCGCCTCATGCTGATCTGAAAGGCCCATCATCGAGCCACATGAGGACATGAAGTCAATGAGGTGTTGTTACTTATCAATCTCACCATAAAATTTTTATTAGAGAGGATTAAAAAAATTGGGTGTGGGAAATTTTATTCCTTCCAATCAGGATACATATCCTTTTCAGGATGTATTGGGGAATACATCCATTCCATGGATTCTATTTGAGCCTCCAGGGATTAAATGGAACTGATGAGTACTAGAGGTATCACTATCTGTACCACCAAACATCTATAAGGAGAAAGATAGGCTTGATGAGGTTCCCCATTTTCATTATCCCTCAAATTATCGATCCGTTTTTGGACCAAAAAAATCACCCATAAGGGGTAAAGGATTTCACCACAATAGAGGAATGTTGTGATCAAACAAACTATTCTTTTTATGTAAACTAGTTACATGAATATGGATATTTAATCATGAAAAAATTAAAATCTTATATGAAGATTATATCTCTTCTATTGTATGGTATGAGTAATATTATTTTCATCATGGATATGATACCCTATGTGATTGTTTTCCATGAGTAATTAATCATTGAGCTATTTAAGATTATGTATCTCATTCTCATATTGTAACGTTCCTTCATAAGCATAGGTAATTCCATATCCACTGGGTGGGGATAAGTATGTAACCAAAATTTTCCATTTATCCTTATTAGATTTCATCCAATGGGGTACAAATTCAACACTCAGAGGAGTTGGGTTATGTCTCTTTTTTTTTGATTATATGTATGTGCAGACTCAATTTGTGGATCAAGATTTCCTTCCTGTTGGTGAATTATTTTTGGGTTTTTTCCCTCCACATATACATCTCAGTCACCATTATTTATTAGATTGATAGTGAAAATGTTCACTGGGGTGTGTCAATCATTGGTAGTTACCCAAACACTCTCCATATGATAGGTTGATTCAACACTATTTACTCAACCTTAGAGGGTTGCATTAGGTTCATTTCTATAACCCCTTTCCATATTAGTTCATTTTGAATTATTAACCTTATAATGGTTGATGGTCATTTTTTTCTTCCCTTGGCATGGTCAATGAATAAGGAAATTAATGGAGTTTCATTTCTTATATACCGAGTGTTTTCAATATTATAGAGGTTTGCCTAATGGTGGGAAAAATATCTGGGATGTAGGATATTTATATTTAAATCTCTAAATATAGAAGACTAATTCCTTTTGGGATGATGATAATGATAAAAATTCCCCTCACCCTATGGGATCAATATGATTTTGGGACACCATTGGAACATTTTGATTATATTGTTAAAGATTTAATAAACCTAGTTGATTATATGACAGCTCCCATGATAGAGCATGAGATTAAAATTAACATATCCCTGCATGATGTGGTTGATCTGGAACATTCACTATTTTCTCCAGGACCCTCTATGGGTGTGGTAAACATAGTGGTGAATATTGAAATAGATATTCCCAAATCACTACAGACCGTGGTTAGTTCAAACACTATTATTTGAAAAATCCTCCAATGTTTTTCTGGCACTAGGGTTGGAGGTTTTGGAAAAACACCACTAAGAAATGTGGGTAGGGTCCACTCCTATAATAGTACTATAAAATATTTTACTTCAATCTTCTTGATTTTTTGAAATTGTATTCATCTATGAGATAGTTTTAATGGAATTTTTTAATGGGATTCAATATTTATCTAATGTTTTTAGGTAGTCCACATATTCTAATTCCTTTTTTGAGATATGTCATGATTTCATTGTGAGGCCCTGGTTAGGAGTCTACTAGCAGTCCTCTTCCGATGTTCATGACTTCTTTGCATCCTCGAAGGAGAGGATTCTTACTGTATTGATGGACATGATCATGCATCACACTGTCTCATATTTTCTCCTCTGACTATAACATTGTAGGATGTATAATCTATTTAGATTCACTATTATATGGACATAGTGAAGTGTAATTATCCATACATTCCCAATCATGGGTTATGTGTATTTGACCAGGATCTGGAAATCAGCTAATAGAGAGACGTTATGAAATAGATATGAACTCTAAATTTGTGTTTTGTATTCTCTTTCAATCAAGGGTTATGATCTATTGATGACATGACCTTGTCTAGAAGAAAAAATATTGTATTTATTATCTATGTTATATCATCACATATTTGATACAAGAGGTGTTTATCCTTCAACTGTTGATGAGTCGCACACATGTTCTACCATAATTATGGAATAGAATCCTTATCTAGATCATAGTGGATCTAATATTGGGAAGTTTTGATGGGCCGAAGCATGGAAATTAGGTTGATCCATACTAAATCCCTCCATATATCAATGTTGGGAACTTATTTATCTGGGTTATATGCCTCCACCTAGCCAAACCATAGAGGATGAATCTCCAGGACACTTGATGAATTTTTTGAAATACTGAACATAGATGATGATACACTATATATAGTTGAACTAGGTGTTTATGGAGCCTCTCCATATGATGGTTTCTAGGTTTCCAGAACCTCTATATATGAATTTGTCTAGTAAAGGTGTGGATTTCCTTGATCTTGAGACATATTACTAAAAATACATTATCCGCATTAGATATCAAAACCAGAGTCACTATGATCCATATCTTCTCAATTAAGAGGTGGAATATCAAGGTAGTTTATACCATATTATTTAGTTTAATAGATGATAAATCCATGACTTGTTCAAGATATCTATCATATAGCCTCAAGGAAACTTGTGTTGAAAATATCAAGAATGTGGATTTCATTTTTCATTGTGGTCGAAACATTTTGACCTACCATTCAAGGATTATTAGGGATACGATCCTGATTGAGTATGTTCACTAGAATAGAGTGATAATTATTGTTGGGAAAATAACCATCAAGGATAAATTTCAGCATTTTTGGGTTGGTTGTGTTTGTTGACAATTCAGGTTTCCATGGTGAATTGTCTAGTTATGGAGATGTTTTTCACAATCCATGTTGAAAACGAACTATCACAAAGGAAGAGAAGATCTGGAGGTAGTACAATAGAATAGATACAAGGTGGCATTATTTTCTAGATTTTTCCAATTTTTTGGGGTCCAAAATTTGGAATTTGATGACCATCGCAAAAAGTAGATTTCCATGGATATCTCATCAAAATATGGAAAAGGCTTACATTCTATGATGATGGGATTATTGATGTGTATTTCACGAAGTCATAAAGAATGTTGATGGTGTTCTTCATGATTATGATGTGAATTGAGAAAAAAATAGGTGAAGATAATTGTGGTGAAGCATTGTGGCAGCAGCAGAAAGGAATTGAAGGAATTCTCCATGATTACGACGAGATTTTTGATCCTAAAATTTTCATTGTTCTTCTCGATATAGAAATAATTTCATTGGAAATTTTAAAGCTTTGTGATTTGAGCTGATGTGGTTCTGACTTTTCATGGAAGGTTCTAAAGTCGGTGGAATCTCCTTTAGATAGTCCACAACCCCCTCAAGATAAGTAGAGAGTATTACAAGAAAACTTTTTCCTATTAAATTTCAAAAGAGGTTCGTGGAGGCAGTGTGCTTTGCGAAAGAAGGATATTTGTAGTGGCTAATCCAGATATATGAAAGAGGTGTGTTCTGTGTTGGCTATGTGAGATTCATGAAGGATGTCTCTTTGCGATGGATTGACATATGCGATGGCCAAATCACTGTAAAGGCCTGAGCTTTGCAAAGGTACGAGCTCTACGAATTTGTGTTCTCTATGAAGCATTTAGCTCAACAAAGGTGTGTGCTTTTCGAAGAGGTAGACACTTTGTGAAGGCTTGTATGAGCTTTAAGAAATTGAGAGCTTTGAGAAGTAGGGATATTTGTGAAGGTATTTCCAAAGGCTGTTTCCCAAGGTTCAGTGGTGATGGGGTATTCATATGCTGATAAAAGATGGACTTCAATAGAGTATCTACATACAGTGAAGGATGCATTCATTAGTGATAATTAAGAGACCAACATTTCTATAAACTTTGAGTGGATATTCTGAAGAAATTGTGAGCTCACTAGAGTTTAGAGAAAAGGGAGTTCACAAAATTGTGAGTGGTAGTAAACTAGGAGGGACATTGAGTCCACTACGAACATGTAAATCGCAATGCACTTATAGTGGATTTGGTACATCAGGAAATCGTCAGTGTATGCTCCTTGGATGTATCCCAGTGAGGGTGAACAAAGTAAAATTGTTGTGTTGTGTGCATGCTTTATATATTTTTCATACTCTACACTGAGAAGGATAGAGAAGATCATTTTTTTCCAATGATGAAACAAGATCAAAGGGGCAGTTGTTTTAATCATTCATTACCTAATTCACCCCCCCCCCTCAGGGGTATCTAGCCTAGTGGACCTAACAAATATCAGTTTTTACAGGGATATGAGTCTATTTGTGAGAAGATTTTGGAGTATGGTAGTGATATTATGTATCATTGGAAGAAATATGAGCCTTCCTATGGGAAGTTACTAGAATAAGATGATCAATCGAGGTTGATGTGGGGTTATGAGCCCAAGTTCAAGTATATATTACCATATAATAATATGTTGATATACCTTTGGAATGAGAGAATGGATATCATTTACCTCTTGTATATCATTCGAATGATGATGGTGCAGTCATTCATCTGTAGATGTAGGGATATAACCCTTGCATCAGAAATCTACAATAATATTCTAATGATCATTATTAGTGGGGATATTATATTTCCTTGAATTGATTTCTATATTTTACTCACAAACCATGGTTAGAGTGGGGATATAACCTTGGACCTATGCCTTTTTTGTATGCTTCTATATTTCTATTACAAGAATTTTCACATGTCCTTCATAATTTTACATACCTAGTAATTGTGTCCCAGAAGAAATGGTAATATGATCATAGTCATGTTCCTCGACAATTATAAGATTATAAATATAATCATCCTATATAAGAGAAATAATCCTCTCTTTATTCAGAGTTAACTCTTATTCATACAGATCATGGCAATAATCTTTTATGGGTGTTGGTGCACAGATTTGTTTCTATATTTTTATTTGTACTATTGTCGAAATATTCCCACCGATATATTTTACTATTTTTAGAATGTGGTGTAACCTAAGAAATGTGTGTGAACGAATGTATTCATTCATCTTATCAGACTCCAAGATTTAATGTAAAATGTTTTTATTTTATTGATTATATATTCCCAATTCTATCCTCATTATGAAATTAAAATATATTGATGGAACACATGTATAATAGAATATATATGTGCCTCCCACATGTTTGATGATTGAATATATGTTCATACTTGATCCGAGTGAGTAGGGATGTGAGAGATATCACCAGAAACTGCTGAGATATACTCACATTATTCATTAATTGATTTGAGAGAATGAACACACTCATATTTATCCAATACTTTTGGTTCCCATTCAGAACTCCTTGGTACCCATGTATAACTGTCCAGTGCATAAATGTGTTGGGTGGTTCCCTCAATGGGCGTCTGAGGGGAACTAGTGGGATCATCCTCATGATGGTGGTTGGTAGGAACCCTCCATGTTTCATGCTCAACTAAGAAGAAGCCATATTTTACTCCTTGGTCCTCCATCCAGTGGTAATTAAGGTTTTGATTTCCATGTTTTGACGATAAGCTTCAGAAGTAGTTGGTGGTGTTGAAAGGTTTCATTGTTTTCACTACAACTTTCCTTGAATGAGTTAGACATGTTGGATTAATCTTCTATAAACCTATAATTGTGGCCTCAATGAGAAAGATTTTACCATTTCAGTGGTATTCTCAAAGTGTCAAATTATTATCCTGAATTAGAAGAAACCAATTAGGTGAAGTTTTTTTACAACCCATGAAGGTTACTATCACTATTGTGGTTATCATTCACTTGATGAAGGACCAATATTGGATAACTGCAGTGTTTTTTAGAGAAGTTTTTTTTTTCATAAATACATAAATAAATAAGGTCAGAGATTAGTGCATCATCTCACATATTAATCCTGTGCAATTAACTATGCGCGATTAACACACATGTTCAATATTTTTATTAGTTCGACCATTTCTTCCATGTTGAATTTTCATGGTGAGAATATCATATTTCATGGGACCCATAAAATATTATAAAAGGATGTAAAGACTCAAACCCTTGTATCCTATAACTATTTCCTTAATTTGTTGTATTATAAAAATGAAAAATGAAATCCAATCCTAAAGGACTGATTTTTTTAGTCACTTTAGAAAACCAAATAAAAACATAATTGTTACATTAAAATTTGAAATAAAATAAATCTTAGAAACTCAATTATAAACACCCATAACCTCCATGATTATCCCTAAAAATCATTCACATTATAAATATTCCCATATTGGGAACAATTAAACAAAATAAATGGGTGATATCATATTCTCAGTAAGTTTATGAAATACGGTGTAATCTTTCAAAAACACAAACAATAAGGCAAGGTGAATAACTAAATTACATGTAATTAAAATAGAATGAGGAGAATAATATGGTATAAATATAATTTGAATAAATAATTCCATATAAATATTCACATTAAACAAAACCATGGATATTCCACTAGTTGAATAATCACATGGATTATCAGTTACTAATATCATAATGATGGAATTCATAATGCTAGATAATATAACATATCATAAAGTCTTTGACCAAGACAACATAAATGTGAAATATATTATCCTATAACAAAAATAATTTGTCTCAAAAGACCTAATGATTATTAGAATGGATATATTGGAATCTTCGTGTCACTTTCTTAGTCCAATTCATTCTTATATGAAATGTTTGAAACATATCATAAACATTAATATTAAAAAAACAAGAATATTAAATATGAACACTTCAACCATAAACAATGAATAAAAAATATCTATTCTAACTGATCATAATAAATTTCATAAAATATGTTATATGGTATCTTAATACATCAACCTCTATCCAACATAAAATCCAATAATGGGTGTTGGATTAGATGAAAATACTATAATAAACTAATTAACGAATTCTCGAGAGAAATACATTTTTTATTTAGGAATGAAGAGTTATTTTAGAAACAAATTTGGTATAAAATATTATTGTAATCATGTTTATCCCATAATGGAAAAGGTATGGAAGAAATATATTATATTTAAATCATAAATGATGTTCAACTGAAGTGAAAACCTATAAAAAGAGTCTTCATAAATCAGCCACTTTAGTGCGGTTTAAGAGAAAAATATAAAAGTGTATTTGAAGTGGAAAAAGGATTTATTTTTTTCATAAAACCATAATTGATCAAAACAAATTCACAATGAAAAGGGTTATTCTATAAAAATATTGGTTATTTATAATAGATTATGGAGGGTACATGAAAATGTGTAAGAAATTGGGGTGTGCCCTTTAATTAGGCTTTCTTATTGGGAGGATTCGAAAAGGGAAACCTATAAAACATGTATTTATTCATAAAATAAATATGAACTGTTCTGAATACATGAGTTTGGATAATATACTCATAATTTGGAAGATTTATTTAAAAATAAATCAGAATTTCATAGGTTTTATCATAGATAAAGTGTAACCCAAATGAAAAATGAAGGTTCGGGGAGAATCCCATTCCTTATGTTTGAATGTATTATTCACTTGTAGTTAAAATTCTAGATAATAAAATTAGATTTATTGATAATTTAATTAAAAACCAATTAAACTAATATTTTTTGTAATATAATTTTTTATGATCATTTACAGTCTTTTTCATAACCTATAAGATTCAATTTTGTCATTTGGAAGTGTTTGTTACATTGGTTTTCACGATTGGTTCACTTGTATATATGTACAAAATATCATGTGAAATGTGATTAGTTATCCAGAATTAAAATTACTTATTATTAGGGAAACAGAAAAATAGATAATGGTATTATATATATATATGTATTTTTTCTTATATGTTTATTATTCATTAGATAAAATGTTAATGGTAACCGTTTGGATTATTTTGGCATTTTTTCAATCATCAAAACATAGTTATGTTTTATTAATTAAAATTATTCATATATACTAGTTCTAGAACACTAAATATGTTTTAGTATATATATATATATATAAATAATATTTATTAAACATGAAAATAGTTTAATAATCATCTATTAAGGTGTTTTAAAAAAATAATGAAACATCGTCCCTGAAGGTAGTGAGTCAACACCTAAGGGATGTCATTTTATTTATTATAACAAAATGGGGAAGAGAAACCAATTGATAGTATGTTTCCCATAACAATAAAAACATTAAATTATAATTAAGATATTAGATTCATGTTTCATGTTTCATTTTATTAGGTTAGTTTTGGATAATAAAACAAAATAGATTAAAAGAAAATTTAAAGAATGAAATGGGATTTTACCTATTGAAATCCACTACTTCAGAACCTCCTTAAAAACTTTTAAATGGTATTTTAAGTGAGGAATGAAAGACTATAGAAGGGTTTTAAATGATATTGCAATTAAATTAGAAATGATTAATGTCTTTGGAGGTGTGATGGGAATGGATGGCGATGGGTGGTATTTATAGTGGACGGAGAGAAGTGTTTTTTGATTGCTTAATTCGTTTTTTTATTATTTTGCCTTAAGATAATGAATATTTTCTATTCCATGCCTACATAAAGTAATAATTATTGTTCTAGATCATGTTTCTTATATAATATATTATTCAATAAATATTATATTTTTCTTATATTCAAAATATATTGTAAATTACAGTATTTCACAATTCAAAAAAATAACTATTTTAGAGGAATCCCAAAAATTCACTTTAACCATTTTTGGATGTTTGAAATTAAAAAACAGACACCCTTTATGATATTTTTTTTCTAAATATGATAAATTCAAATTTATTTAAAATTATAATTTCATAAAAATGTCGATTTTAAAATTATAACTAATTTTATAACACTTTGTAAAATTAATTAAGGTATCATAATATTATCTTATAATTATAAGAGAAAAATATTAATTTATGTGTCTATTTTATGAAAATAAATTTTCATTTAAAAATTATATTAATTATAAAATTGGAAATAAATATTTACACATTAAAAAATACCATCACTTAATTTATCATTTTCAAAACATTTAATTACTTATACTAAGATATAAATATATAATATTTTGATTTATAATATAACCACATTTTATGTATACTTTGATAGGTAAAATTCATATTCTATTTCTCATATTACTATTCCTAATGGCCACATTACGATTCCAATGGTCGTACTTAATATTATATTATAGTTTGAAACTTAGTGTTGCGTGAAGCAAAAACTATCGATGATATTAAATTTTAAAAGAAGAAAACCTAAAATCATGGACTGTTAAATTCTCCCATCCGTCAAAAATAATGTCTAAATTTCAATAATTTTATCTCATAAATATATTTTGTTAGTGTGTTATCATAAATTCCTATGGTTCTTAGGTTTCCTCATCATTTTTTTTGATTTTTCCAAATTACATTTACCTACTAAGTCATCTGATTCCTCAACACCTATTCTCTAGTCTCGAGAACCTAGATATGGTATTTAATATAAGATAAATAATTTTCAAATTATATTACTTAAGCAGTGAGGAAATGCATTTGTTCTAGAATATAATTCCTTCATAATGAGATTTGGAACACATTGTGTACTTTAGAAATGATGGCTGGCATCACTAAACGATATGACACAACTCCAATACTCTTTATGATTTCAAAAGGACCAATGTAGCTAGGCTTAGTTTCCCTTTCATTCCAAATCATATAACTCCCTTTCATGGATATACATTCATGAAAACATGATATCTTATTTGAAATTAGAAATCATACTTTCAATTTTCAGTATAGATAATTTTCTTAATTTCAGCTACTTTGATATGGGTTTGAATACTCTTTACCTTTTCCATTGTTCCCCCAAAACGTTTTTGGCTTATGATCTTCCTCTCACCCACACCATCCCAAAAAGGCAGAGTAAAAAATATCTTTATATATAATATTTCTTATAGATCCATTTAAATACATAAATATAAACTATTATTGGAGGAAAACTATAAAAAAGGTAAAGTTTGATCCTACATACATTGAATGTCATGTTAACATGATCTCAACATGTCTTATAATGTTTTAATGTTTCTTTCTGATAGGATATTATTTTTAGGGTGATATAATTTTCTCAAATAATGCTCTGTATCTAATTATTTTGGATATATTTCTATAATTTTGATGTAAATTTTGGATCATAGTAAGACAAAATTGAAATTAGTGCTCCATGAATTCATAAAAATTCATTAATATAGATTCATGGAATGAAATCTAGTGGAAAATCATCTATTATTGTGATGAAATGTTCAAATTTGGTACGTATGTCAAAAATAACCCATATTTCATCATTCTTTCTTGGATTCCTTTGTAATCCATTAACAAAATCCATAGTAATATAATCTTGTTTTTATGTAGTAATAGGCATAGGTTACATGAATCCTTTTGGATGTTGTATTTCATCCCTCACATGTGGAGAAACAAAGCATATTGATACATAATCACCAATTTACCATATCTTATTATCCCACTAGAACTATTCCTTAAACTATATATATATTTTATTTCTACCATGTGGTGTAGAGAAATTCGATCTTTGAGCATCATCCAATAATTATCTCTTTAGCTTGGGTATAGAAGGAACACAAATCCTCTTCCAAATTTTTAGGATTCCATCTTAAAATAAAAATTTTACCAATTTCCAATAATTCATAGAATTAATTTTCCTTTTAAAATTATCATTATGAGACTGATAACTTTTAATCCTTTCCAATAAATAGGGTTTGGATACCCTTTTTAAAAGTATTGATGTTACAGTTTCCTAGATCATTATCGTATCCATAATTACTAGATCCACGTACATAGTCCCCTATCAATCATCATTTTTTTAGAACTACATCATCCCTCTTACTCAATGCATCAACCAACTTATATTCCTTCACTATGTGATATTGCATTGAAAAATCCTAATCATTGAGCAACTCAAGCCACAATATTTACCTAATGTTGAGTTTTTTATGTGACAAGATAAATTTCATGCTCTATTGATCTGTATATATCTCAGATCATTCAGCATATAGATAGTGTGTCTATATCATCAGAGAAAATATTAGAGATACTAACTCAAGATCATGAGTTCGATAGTTCTTCTCATTAGTTTATTCCTCCTTTTTGCATAGGTAATAAATATATCATTCTGTATTAGGACAGATCCATGTACATTCATTGATTCATTAATATAAATCACAAAAACACCATTTTATTATGGTAGATTCAAGATTGAAGAATTCACTAATATCCTATTCAATTTTCAAAACATTCTTTACATTTTTTTCTTTATGAACATAACACATTTATAAGTATGTTTGGTTAACAGGATAGATAATCTAGAAATATTATGAACAAAATGCTAATTGTAACCTAATAAACCAATGAAGCTATGTAATTAAATTATGTTTTTTGGTATCAGTGATTCTTGAACTACATTTTCCCTCACATGATCAACTGAGATTCCAACCATAGAGACATTATTTCCATGAAATGAATCTGTTTAATTCCAGAATTCACACTTTCTAAACTTCACATATAACAATTTTCTTCTATGAGTCTCTATAAAAACTCTCAAGTAGTTCCCATGGTCCTCGTAGCTTTTAGAATATATCAATATATCATCAATAATTACCAAAAAATCATCAATATATTCCTAGAACACTTAGTTCATTATATCCATTAAAAACTAGGATCATTTTTTAGTCTAATGGAATTACTATAAACTCACAATGTTCATACCTGGTTTGAAATGTTTTCTCCACAATATATTCATTCTTCACACAAAATTAAGGATATCTAGATCAAAGATCACTTTTTGAAAACTATAAATCTTTGTGATGTTGATCAAATAAGTAATAAATCCAATATAGTTGATACCTGTTCTATATATCAAAATAGAATTTATCTACATGTATTAAATGAATAGCTTCGTTGTTTAATATTTCTTCATATAAAAAAACATGGTATATCCGTCGTTAAACACAAGGGAATATAAATCCCTTATCACTCAATTACTATATTTTTTTCTTTAACTATATTAACTCTACCATGGTAATTCTATATAGTGTCATTAATATAGGCCTAACATCAATGATTAAATCTATAGAAAACTCAGTATAATAGTTTATAAAATGTGTTGGAAAATCCTCTAGAAATACATCAATTTATACCTATATATTAGGTATGTCCCTAATTTGATGATTTATTTCATCATCCATAGATGATATTTTCTTTTCATCCCCATTAATTTCATTTTGAAGAGATAAAATATGTAGATCTGGATATCAATTATCTGATAATGTACCCTATTTGAAGATGACAAATACCATACCTTTATCATGAATAAATATTTCCATCTCTTTTCAATAAATTATTTCATTATACATTTAAATCAAATACATACCATGGATTAAATAAAAAACAACCATAGGTATGATAAAAAAAATAAGAAATTTGAGCATGTTTATATATCATAATTTGAACTTCTTGAAATATTTTTTTTGTTAAAACGTTTCCCCTGTGAGTATTTACTGACAACTCCATTATTTAATATGAATTAGAAATATCCCATTTTTAAAGAAAACTGGGAAGATATAAATGAATGTGATGATCCAGAATCAAACAAATGTTTAACTAATTTTTTAGGGATGAGTAATTCATCTTCCACCACATCACTAGAAACTTCAACATCAGTTGTTGTGACATCAAAAGAATATCCTTACTCCCTTATAATTTTCTATGTAATTTTTCCTTGATTATTAGTAAAATATTTTTTATAATTTCCCATAAGTTTACAATTTTATAATTTAACATTAGTAGCTTCATTATTTCCCATACAATCAAGGGCTTTGTGGACTTTTTCTCCACGGTTTTAATGAACTCCTATCCCAAATTGAAATGTATGATAATGTTTCTTTCCATATTTATTATAATATGGAACTTCAATTGTTATATTCTTACCCTTTTCTTTATTTCCTTTTCCATAGAATTCAACAACCCTCGTTTTCTATTTATTTTCATTAATGTCATCAGACCTATATAAATATTTTTCTATCATAACATCACATGAGACTATATAATCAAATTATGAGAAAATTTGGGAGGTCATTTCTATTTTAAGGACAGGTTTTGTAATGTCTTGGACCTCTTGGACCATTACCTTTCCAAATTACTGGTGTTTCAGTTATCCTGGGGACCATCAGTGACTCATTAATGATTTTTGAAAAAACTCAGTTCCACCAATCACAGTGGCTCCATGATGGTGGCACAGTGATGGTGGAAATGTGAAGGTGGTACCGTGATGGGGGAACCACTTAAGGTGTGTGACAGAACCGGTAGCATCGTTATAGTGGCACCTTTATTGTGTCTCTGCAACCGGTGTCCCGCCCTTTTCCATTTTTTTTCATGTTTCCTTATTTTTTCGAGTTCCTCCCCTATAACATATAGATTTATGAAAAGGTTTCTTAATAACATTTTCAATTCCATTTAAATCTAGTAATATATGTTTAAAACCCCCAATAGTTAGGTGACATTTCAGTTACCAAATCGTGTGGCCTTTTTCCTCAGTGTCACACATTTCCCCAAGCTTTCCATATTCTCCCATGTTACATGGTTTTTATTTATTTAGATGATATCTATTAACTCATAGTCATTATCTCCACCATCTTCGTGGATAATTATTAAATAAAAATTATGCCCAACGTGTGAAACCGCCCAACTACGTGGTCAATCCATGATCTAACTTCAAGTACTTGGAAATTTTATCCCTAATTTTAGGATTTCAGATTTTTGTAAAATGATATCCTCTCTTCCTTATTCTCTATAGTTTATCTATGTACGCCTAGATACTTAGTCTGGATACAAATCGTACGCCCATGCTGGAGCTCTTACTAATTAGCCTTGAAGTCTGCGAGTTCTTTTTCCTACATGTCGGGCATCCCCAGTTCTTGACACGAAGATAAAACATTGATCAATGATCATCTAGGTAGGGCTTATTCCTTTCTCTCTCTGTACTATGAATCATGCAGGGTAGGTATGATAATGTTTCCCTTAGGGCGTAGATGAAACCAATCTTTAAAAAGGATAATAAATAGATTTTTAAAAAATGAAGGGGTGTGAATTATGATGATGTTGTTTTGTTATTTTATCTTCCATTTTATGTTGGGAATTATATGTTCTCATAGACACTAAAAATAGTGATCATTGGTGGTTCTTTCTTGTACAAAAATGAACCTCTTTTCTAGATAATCCTTTTATTGAATGGATGTGACATGGAAACTGGTTAATCATGTAAACATGGTTGATTAAATGGATTCCCAATGAATAATAATTCTATTTTGATCACCATATTTAACTAACCAGAAATAAGAAACATGATAAATGGTGTGTTTTAATATGAAAAACTCCCTTTTTCTATTCTTCAAATAATAATGATTGTTCTTCTTGATGATTGGTGGGTGATGTGGGGGGGGGGGATGGGATCCCCTATTGTTTAGCTGTGGGTTTGTCAATCTGAGGCCTTTTGGGGCTATATGTTGGGGCTTGGTTTTGTTCTAGTACTTCGAGGGATCTCACAGATCCTTTTTGTGGTTGTGACTTTACAAGAGAACTGGGTGTGAATTATTTACTAACTAATTTGTTTTTCCTTTCATTTACCTTTGGGGCTTGTGGCTATGCCTGTTAGTTACTCGATAGTGAAGGTATATTTAAATGGAGTCAATTTAACATGATAACAAGAATGGGTAAAATGGGGGATTGATTTCTAGAAATGGGTTGTGATGTGGTTGTGGATGTTGTGTATTTGTGTATGTAGGGATAGTAATGAGATCGTTTGTGTGTGGGATAGTTTCAGAACCGTTAGGTTGGGATGAGTGCTGTTTAACTATAATTATAATTTTAGTTCATTTTTTTCTTGTTCTCACCCCACCGACATTAATCACTTCATGCCGAGCACCCCCATTTCATGGGGGAGGGTGTTATCCCAACATTATTATTAGTGGATAGTTATTATATCCTTTATGCTCCCTCTCCCATGCAGACCAAGACTCTCTGGGTAGGTTGTGACAGCCTAAGGTTCATTATGGCCCAAGACTCTTTGCGAAGGGTGTGTTGTGGTGTTTTTAATATGTGTGTATGGGAATGATTATTTCCAGAGCATCATTGCTATGAGTTCCAGGTGTCTTCAAGCATGTATGTTTTTGTTTTGGACTAGTATTCTTCATGTGTGGCAGTGGTTGTTGTTTCCCAGGTATCGTGGGCGAGGATGTGGGTGGTTTTGGTGTTATAGGTTTCTGCAGGTGTGATGTGTCGTTGTGATAGCCCATAAGGTTGTTTTTGGGGTGGAAGGGGGACTATAGTGGAACTTTTGGGGGAGTTTTAATTCTTATTGTTTCCTAAATAACTAGTTGGAAAGTAGTGAGGGGTGCCCTAATATAAATGTGTTATTACTATTACTTTACCTGACTTTCATTATTCGAGGAGTGTGCCTTGGTGAGGCTGGGTGGGTAGTTTCCTTAATATGTGATTTGGTTATCTCTATTTTTCTCCCAGGGCATTAGAATGCCACTGCACTTGTTAACAATTTATTGTGTTTTTTCCTGACTAAGTATACCAGTATACTCACCCTATGTGTATAAAACAACATTCATGTTTCTAGTAGGACTTTGAGAAAATTGTCAGACCTTTCTAGCTCGGATGATATGACACTTGTGGTGGTTGTTTTTCTTTATTTTGATACTATTCATCAGAGTTTTCTTGTACTTTGTATGAGTTTATTTCAAGCATGCATAAGGGAATTGATTTTTTTCATTAATTTTACTTTTAGTATTTGGAGTTGTTTGGGATTTACCATCTTATCTCCCAATCATATAAAAAAGGTGTAATGTCTTCATTTTTAAGTGGGATTCTATACCCTTGGTGATAGTCTCCACTCCGAGGCCTATTGAAGGAATGACTCAGAGGTCATTATCTCTAATTCGTCTTGATGAAGGAAGGGACTAGAAGTCTGTTATCCCTTCCCTCATCTTGGTGAAGTCTGGTCATGATAGAATTGTATCAGAGGTGGGTTGAGAGATAGGATGGAGTTATGGTTCAGAAATAATGAACATTTCATGTGATGGTAGGGAAAAAGTGTTAGGAAATCTTGGTTCATAAAATAGGCTTGGTAAGACCAGCTTGGACACATGATTTTAGGGACCCCGTGATCCAATGCAAGGAATCAAGGCCTACCAACTGACCATGTGGGGATACACTAATTGATTGGTAGAGACCCTAGGAAGGGTACATGGATAATAATGACTGGTGTTCATATATGTCTAGGGGTGATTTGGGATATTTAAAATGAATTACATGTTTAATAAAAATATAAAAGAGATCATCTACATTACTTGGGATTACGAAATTCCTTGTTTACCATACAAATATGGAACCTGGATGGCGTCCACAATTGGTGTGGGCGATCGAGGGCCATGATGCTGATTGGGCTGATCAGTAGAGGTCTGGTCATAAGGAGATGGATAACAAGTTACAGAAGATGCTTAGTGCCTTTTAGCAGGAGATCCTCCAGAAGTATAAGGGCAGTGGATTGGACAGGGAGACATAGATCTGGCTTCAGGAGCTGGTGATAACATTTAGCATGATCCAGTAACTGACAGTGTACTAGTTCCTTAGGTCATGAGCCAGTTATAGGGAACGTTATGTCGGTGTTGGATGCTCTACCTCGTGGAGATGATAGAGATTGAGCTTTCGTGGGCCGACATAGAGAGGGAGTTCTATGAGGAATTAATTTCTTCTATAATGAAATCTGAGAAGATGTAGAAGTTACTCTTCATCCAACAGGGGAGTATAATAGTAATGGAGCTGGGGATCATGTTCAAGGATCTCCTTCGTTTCGCTCCATGCCTCTTCACGGATGAGGAATCGTGGGAAAGGTGCTTAGAGGAGGCATTCTGACCTTCCTTGAATTACGATGTTACTCCCTTTACTCTACCGATGTACATGTAGATTTAGATAAAGTTAGATGTAGTGGAGAGGATGCACATGTTGGGAGGTGTGTTGTGAGAGGGGAGAAAATTGATCTCGTTGAAGGAGAAGTCCATTAGCAGTAGGCCTCCAACCTGAGGGTCATCCTAGTTTTAGGCAATGGAGTACAGGCCCCAGTAGCTCCAATTTCGATCTCCTGGTCATCTCCCTTTCCCTACGGGACTAAGACTGAGGATATTTTTATTAATTAGTCATGGGAACCTATATAATCAGTGCTCGGACCAAGTTCAGTATAGTGTAGGTTGGCAGCTTCAACACCCACCTCAGCAGTAGCAGTTTTCATCCAGGCCTTTTTACTAGAAGTCATAGGGACAATGTGTTATCGCTCCTCTTAGAGAAGACATTGCAGGAGGGGGTTAGACTCAGAGAGCTCCTCAGAGACCTCGACGAAGGCATGGTCAGGGAATAGACTGATAGCCAAGGGGTAAGGGAATTGGGCATCAACAGTTACACACTGTAGAGGAAGCAGTTCCAACTGGGTCGGAGGTTGTTTGAGGTTTGATCAGCATGTTTAGTAATTTTACATCTTCCTGGTTTGAAGCATGATTTTTACACTCCTTCATTACACTCATTCTAGACCACACTCATGGTCTAGATGCAGAGAGAATTCATGTGCCCCTGGTTTTGAGTACACCAGTTTGGGGGTTAGACCATCTTTTCTTATGCTTTTCTGGGATGCAGAATGATGTTGGGGCCAAATAAATCTACCAGGGACCTTCTTTTGCTATAGATGTAGCCATATTATGTCATTTTACGAATCGAATGGTTGTTATCTCTATGGTCCATTATAGAATGCTTCTGGAGAAGGGATTTGTAATTAAGATATAGTAGGCCAGTGTGTATCTTTTGTGGTGAGCATGGTTTTTAGGAGGGTAGCCAGTGAGTGGAGCCCCTTATTTCCTTGTCAGCTGAGCTTTTAGTGGAATCAGAATACATAGAGGATGTTAAAGACTTGGGTATCGTCAGTGATTTTTTTGAAGGATTCCCTAGATATGTGGTGACATTAACCCCTCGACGGGATGTTGAGTTTGTGATAGACATGCACCCCAGTGCCTATTTGATTTCAATAGATCCCTATAAGATGTCACCTTCTCAGTTACAAGAGTTTAAGATCCCGGTTGATGACTTCATGAAGAATGGTTTTATCTAACTGAGTGCATTACAATGGGGTGCTCTGGTCTTGTTCTCAAATAAGGTAGATAGTGGTATCAATCTATGTATAGACATCCCAAGGAAAAATCAAGTGACATCCAAGAACTTCTACCCCCTCATGAGGATCGACATCCTTTTTGACTAGTTGAAAGGAGCCATTTGGTTCTGTAGGGCCGACATGTAGTCGGTATATCACTGGTTGAGTGTGAAAGAGGGTGACATCTCGAAGACTACTTTTAGGTGAATATATAAGAACATTGAGTTTGTGGTCATGCCATTTAGAATTAAGAATAGACCAGTCATGTTCATGAGGCTCATGAACTCTGTCTTCTATGAATATCTGGATTAGTTTATTGTCATGTTTGTTTATGAAATCATGGTCTACGCAAGATTAAAGAAGGATCACCCCAACCATCCGAGGGTAGTTTTATAGGTCCTATGACTCCAATAAATCTATGGGAAGTTGTCCAAGATCATGTTACAAATATGGGAGGAGCACTTACATGGACACCTGGTGTCCTAACAATGAATAACACTGGACCCATTGATGTTCAATGTGGTTAATTCATGGGAAGAACCTATGAATGTGGTATAGGTTCGTACTCTCAAGGGACTGGAAGGTTACAACCTGAGGATCAATCCCGAATTCTCTTCAGTTTCAGTTCCTTTGATAGCTTTGATAAGAATGGACATGGACATTATGTGGAGTGAGCTGTACTAGGAATATTTCAGCTATTTGAAAGAAAGGTTGGTTAGTGCTTAGGTTTCCAGAGGAAGGGGATTTTCATGAGGGGTTTTGTGATTCTTCTTGTCTTGGATTGTAGTGTGTGTTGATGCAGTAGTGTGGAGTGATCTATTATGGGTCTTGGAAGTTACATCCTCAGGAGCATAACTATGCCACCCATTTCCTAGAGCTTGTAGAAGTAGTGTTCATGTGGAGGTTTTAGTGGCATTACCACATCATGGAATGCTTTGTGGTCTTCAAAAATCACAAGTGCATGATGTATGTCTTCTCCCTGTGAGACCTCAACCTACGACATCGAAGGTGGATGGATTTTTACCAGGACTAAAACTTCTAGATCTTCTAAACCTCAGGAAAGGGGAACGTTGTGGCCGATCTCTTGAGGAGGAAGTCACAGTGGAATGTTTTTCATGAATCTGTGGATGCTTGGAAAACAATGGAGGAGTTGGATGCTTTAAATCTGAGCATGAGAGTGGAATACGGTAGAGGATATATTTTTTATATAATAGGGTAGTAATCCTTTTCTCAACATCTTGTGGAGTCTCAGTGGGGGGGGGGACTTAGAGGCTGAAGTGAATCATGATCATGTTATCCATGGAAATTCTCCAATAGGATGGTTAGAAGAAGGCCAGAATCAAATGTTGATTCATGGAAAGATATTTTTCTCTGGGGAAATTCATGAGAGAGTTCTTAGTGAGTTCGATAACTCACCCCTGGAGGTACACCAAGAAGTTTCCAATTTGTACCAGGGCATGAAGGGTGAGTTTTTGTGGCCCAGGGTGGAGTAGGCAGTGGTAAAGTTTGTGGAAATGTTCCTCATGTCTACAAGTGAAGGCTAGGGACAACATCGCAGATGGTTTATTGCAACCATTATATGTCCTAGAGTGTATGTGTGACATCTTCTCAATGGATATATTCAAGGGAATACCAAGGGTTCAAGGAGGCTATGATTCTATCTAGAAGTGGTATACTGGCTAACAAAATCAGCTCACTTCCTAGAAATCAATGAGTCGTGTGTGGTGGATGCCTCAGAATAGAGTTATGTGGATGAGGTGGTGTTGTTTCATGGAGTTCCAAGGTCCATACTCTCGGATCATGATGCACAATTTACCTTATGATTCGATAAATGATTACAACATGCTTTGGGTGCCCAATTATGCCTTAGTATTGGTTTCCACTCCTAGACTGATGGGCAGATAGAGAGGATCATCCATACATTGTATGATATGATACAAGAATTTGTTTCAGACTTCAGGGAATCATGGGTACCACAATTGGCTATGGCAGAGTTTTCCTACAATAATTACTGTCACCGTACTATTTTAATTGCTCCGTTCAAATCCTTGTATAGAAGACTATGTCGTTCACCCATGTTCTAGACAGGGGTTGGTTAAGCAGGTGTTCTTAGCATGGAGGTGTTGTAGGGCATGATGGAGAATGTGTGGATTGTATGTGAGAGGATCATGGCATCTCAAGACTGAAAGAAGTTATATGCCGATCATCGGGGGAGACCCTATGATTTCAAGGTTTGGGACCATGTGTTCTTAAAGGTCTCCACTCGATGCGGGAAACAGAGGTTCGATTGGGGGAGAAAGCTTTCTCCCACGTACATCGGAACCTTAGAGGTGTTACGGCGAGTCGGTGAAGTGACTTATCATCTCATTCTTCCACTACTTCTACTAAGGGTCCATGACTTCTTCCATGTGTCTCAACTCTGTCAGTATCTACACAACGATTCGTACATCGTCAACTGGGGAGAGCTAGATATCGAGGATGATGCAACATTCATAGGTAAACAAACTAGGATTGATGATCATTAGGAGAAGATGCTTCTTGGATGAACCATTACATTGGTTCGTGTGTTATAGAGGTAGGGTGGCCTCGAGGAGAGTACATTGGAACAGTAGGAAAAAATGTGTGCCCAGTACTGAGAGCTATTTTGAGTTTTATTTTGTGTTTGATTTGTGCATTGTAATGATGTAATACTTGACCTTGTTATCTATGATATATTTTGTTTTACTTAATCGATAAATGTGCATAAATTCCACACTGTGGAGTGGGGAGGATCTAATCCCTTATAGGGATTTATTAATGTGGATGTGATTAAACCCATGCAGGCAAGACAGTGCCGCCCAAAGAAGATAATATCATGACATGGAAGAAGCGACTCCCTAATCCATATGTCTGGACAGTGTGACCTTTATATGTGTGTGTGTTTACATGGGGGATAAGAGAGGTTTTGTATCCATGGTTATTCAGGAAATAAATGAAGAATAGGTCTTCCTAAATATTGAAGTTTGTTTTGGATTTCAAACAACTCTATGGTGGTTTTTCCTTCAGAGGTTTCTTACGAGGTTGTTGTTTGGACCCCTCTTATCTCATCAGGTTTACTCTTGAATTATCAAGGATGATAATCGTTTGAGAGGTATCTAATTTAATGGCCCGAACCTCCTGGTCCATTACTTTTACAAATTTCTAGTGTGTGAGGTATCCTGGGGACCATCAGTGACTCAATAACGAGTTTTCCAAAAGCATGGTTCCACTAAATGGTTCCACCGAAACAGCGACATCATGATGGTGACACCTGTCACAATGACACCATGAAAATGGTTCCATGATGGTGGTACAATGAACGTGAGACCATCATAGTCTCTGTAACACCCCAAGCTTCCATGGTATGCTTCTCTTTGAATAATACAGTAGCATGTGTTGTACACAACGTCGAGTTCTAACACACACAACAACCAATCAAAGTTGTCGTTATGAATAGTAATAACCACTTTTTGAAATTTTATAAATTTTATCTCTCAAAATGGACACCGTTTTTGGATTCAGAATATTTAATTTAGCCTAGGGTGAAGTTTTGGTACTTTTCGGATAACTTTTATGTTTTTGTGAATAGTGAAAATTAATAAATTTTAATTAAAAACAACTTTTTTAATCAAAATAATTAATAGTGATAAATTATGAATTTGAGGGGTTTTAAAGTATATTTAAAATACATTTTTACCACTTAATACAATTTTTTTCACTGGACATAATTTCTCAATTAAACCGGACATAAACAGGAGTCAATCTTTTGATAGTTATTATTTCTTAAAAACACGTTTTTTGTTTTGATAGTGGGAATTAATTTTATGTTAATTTCTTCCACTTCTATGTTTTGAATTTGGATAAATGGATTCCATATTTTGAATCAGGATATCCAAATTCGGTAAATAGGTAACTTTTATTTTTATACATTTTGAATAATTACTTTGGTAAATATTTTATTTACCATGGTTAAAGGTTAAATCCAGTAAAGAAGGGGAAAATAATATTAAAATAATAATAAATTACCCTAAAACGTGTCCTTACCTTATCTGTGGATACATGTCCGACCATGGGCATCTTTGGGTCGATTTGGGGACCCCATGGAGCCAGTTGTAGGTGATAGGGACTCTTTATATTAATTAAGATAAAGTAAATACAAAAATAACATAAGAATATATCTTTTGGAAAAAAAAAATTAATAGGGTTATATATGTTATATTTTCAACTATAAATATTAATTAGAAATATAAAAATATTTCCTACATAATGGTATTATATTTATAATTTTTAGACAATTAATATTTAAATTTATTAAGACACAATAATGATGCAGTATTTTCCCTATTAATGATATAATCAAATAATTGATAATATAAATATCAAAATAAATGTAATTTGAAACTCTTTATCAATTAAACTAATTTTATAGACTAATATAATATATTAGGACTAGTAATATGAATTTGGTTCGAAGTAAAAATGCAGTTATAAATTTATCAAAAACAAAATACCCAATAGTGTCAAAATTGACCTAAAAGATTTTTTAAAACAAATATCATAATATTAATTGATATTCTATTCCTAAAAATCTACGGTTCGGCCAAAGGACTTATATCATGATAGGTGTATCATTAATGGACCACTTTTGGGTCTCTTGGATTTATATAGTATGTTTATTAACTATATAATATAAAAATACAAAGTGACATAGTAAATTCCAATCTAATTAACTAAGAGTTAAAATTGAAAGATAAAGTTAATATAATGACCCATAACTGTCTAAAATCAATTGGTTGAAATGACTTCGACCTATACCCACATTAGAATTTGAATAATTCACTTTGGAGCTATTATAAACCTAATATGAATTTATTATAAAATAGTACTTTAAGATTTCCTAAAGAGCCCCTCCTCCCCCTTATAAAATGACGCCCATTCTAACCAAATCTTCACACCTTTAAAGCCTTTTAGTTTGGACAAACCCTACCCAAATATTCTCTCAACTTAACTAAATTCAACTTGGATGACTTATTTTGATCATAAATCTAACCTAAGGATCCCTTTTGATCAAATCAAACGGAAGAACCCGAAGAAGAGGTAATGTTTTCACCACCCTCTTTCAAGTTCTTTTCTTCTTCATCTTCTTCTTTATTTGTTATTTCCATTATAAAACAATAAATCTAGTATATTATATATACTGTGATGTTATTATAAATATGGTACAACCATATTCAGTATTATATCCATCCCTTGAATGATAAGTCACCATATGGGAATACGTACGACTTACCGTCTCCACGTCATGGTGTAATTTTTATTTAACAAATTATTATTTGGATGGGAAAAATAATGATGTGTAATTCATGTAAATAATAAAAATAACATTATAATGATTCTTTATATATGATACACCATCCAATTATATAATATTTTAATATCAAAATAATGATATTGTCGCTCGTGCGTACATATGGACTATCGTTTCCACGAACGTGATGAGATTCATTCCCCATCGTATCAATTCAAGAATAATTTTCTTTTTATGGTTAAAAATAATGTTTAAAAACATAATATCATTCTGGATATAAATAATATACAACTTATCCATAACAAACTTGACTGACGTAAGAAATCATATAAAGGAAAACGAGCGAGTTTACACCCGAAACGATGATAATACTAAGATATTATTAACAAATCAATGTTAAAAGATCATATATGATATCATATTAATGTATATGATTCTTGTATAATTTAATAACAATTATTTCACCATGATACAGGAGGTTAACCTACCCTCAAACAAATAAAATTAGAAGTTAAGGGTTTATTTCACAACCTCTTCATTATCCAAGTATGTTTATACGTAATTATCTACTGGGACCTCTTTATCATCCATATCCATGTTTCTTAAAAATGTATTTCAAGACATTATTAATATTTTATAGACTATGGGTTAAAGTCATTTATATACATGTTGAATTTTTATAAGATGTTTATAATGGAATCTTTCCTCCATTTTTCAAACAATGTCATTTTTAACCTTTTCGACAAAATTAAGGTATGAATAACTTTGTTTAACTTATACGATGGTCGCAGATGTTTTCAACCATTATAATCTATTCTAAGATTCCCTTACAAGATTATAAGAATATTTCCAAAGTAAATGTTTTATTTTATAATTATGTGAGTCTTAAATTATATCAAAATATAAAGAGATATTTCTCTAAAAAGGGTTTTGATTTCATCTATGTGAACATCCATTGATGGATTTTAAGTTTATTTGAAGTTGATTTATTAAGATACAATAATTCCATATTGTATTGAAGGTTGGGTGATATGTTTGAATGTGGATGTTATATTTTTATACCATTCATGGTTTATGGTTAAGGTATTGACATTTCGTATGCTAGTTTTAATACGACTGTGTATGATATGTTTAAACCTTTTCATATGAGGAATGTATTGGACTTAGTAAGTGACTGGTGGAGCCTACTATAACTTCTCAATGCATCAGTAGGTCTCATGAGACAACTAGACGCGGAATTGGCTGAGGACCTTTCCAAATTTGATTTATGGTTTTGGCCGAGGCCTTAATAATTTTTAGACGTCTTGGTCGAGGCCTTGACAAAATGTTTCAGAATGTCCGAAATTATATATTCACTCATTATGGAAATAATATTGATGGTTCATATGGTCATTAGACTCGTATAATACCCATGATTATTTTTTATTACAGCATTATTTACTCATCTCATATTCTTTCCATAAAAGTATTCATGTTTATTATTGGTAATGGCATGTGGTTTCAATTATTTACCATGCTTAATATTTATGTCATTTTCCGCTATACTACTTACCCTTACTGAGAATTTGAGCTCACCCCTTTCTTATGTTTCATTTTCCCAGGATATGAAGAAGTTATATATGAGTGACTTGTAGGCATAATCTAGGAGGCTTGGATGTTTTTAATGAAATATATTTGGGTTGAATTACTCTACAAGCTGTAAATTTGAACTTATGTATGAATATTGTTTCCAATAATACTAAATTGATCGGTATTTCGAGACATCATTTCCTTGTGATCATTCCAATGTTATGTAACAATGCACCGACTCTGGGTAACTAGGGTCGGGGCGTTACAGTCTCACGGTCACAACCGCACACCTAAACGGTGGCACTGCTTACGGTGTCCCACCGTACTGGTGGCATCGAACTAGTGGCACTGTTATGGTGGCACAGTTATGGGGTCTCACTGAACAGTGTCCCACCGTTTTCCTATTTTTTTTTCAAATTTCATGAGATTTTTTAGTTCCTCACCCGTAATGTATTTTTGGATTTAAAAAATTCTTAATTCCATATTAAAATACATTTAAATATAGTAAAATATGTTTTACACCCTAAATAGTCATGCTCCCCATAATTTACCAAAACGTGTGGCCTTTTTCATTGATGTCAACCTTTCCACATTCATTCCTTCTTTCCCCCTATTATGTGGGTTTTCTCTATTTAGAAGATAACTATTACCACACAACCATTATCTCCACCATTTCCATGGAAAAGTATTAAATAAAAATTAATCCTGATGTGTGAAACCACCCAACCGTGTGGTCAAGAAACAATCATACTTCATGTACATTGAAATCATCTCCCCGATTTTATGATATGACCTTTTCTTAAGCTTATATCATCTCTTCCTTTTTCTCTCCAGTTTCTCTAAGTACTCATAGAGTCTTACTCCAGAGACAAACTATATACTTGTGATAGAGGTATTCACACTCATCCTTGAAGACATCATGTTTTCTTTTTCTGTAAGTCATGAATCCAAAGTTCTAGATGAAAGGATAAGGCATTGATCCTTGATCATCCAGGTTGGGGTTATTCATTTGTCTCTTTTTACTATGCATCATGTGGGGTGGGTATGATAATGTTTCTATCAGGGCGTAGATGGAACAATACCTTAACAAAGTTAATAAATATACTTTTAAATAATGAAAGGTTTTTAATGATGATGATGTTGATGTATTATTTTATCTTTGTTTTTATGTTTTCAATTGTATGGGCACATTCCAACTAAAAATACTGGCCATTGGTTGTCCTTTATTACCAACTAATGAACATTTTTTTGGATAATCCTGTGATAGAATGGCTGTAACATGGAAACTAGTTAATCAAGTTTACCCAGTTGATTAAATGGATGCATAATGAATAAGAATCCTTGTGTGATCACCATAGTTAGCCAAATGGAAATAACGAACATGATAAATGGGGTGGTTAAATACTAAAATCTCAATTCCTCTGTTCTTCCAATAAACATGGTTGTTTTACTTGATGCTTGTGGGGTAAAATGGATGGGTATGGGACCTCGTTTTGGTTAGTTGTTGGTTTTTGGATCTGAGGCCACATGGGGAAGTATGTTGGGGCTTGGGTTTGTTCTTTTACTTCGATGGATCTCACAGATTCCTTTTTTTATTGTGACTTTAAAACAGTACCGTGTTTTAATGCTTAAATTACTACTTGGCTATTTTCCCATTAGTATTCATTTTGGATTGTGGCTATTATTTTTAGTTCCCTGGTAGTAAATTTATATTTAAATGGAATAACTTGAGTATGATAATGAGAATGGGTATAATGGGGGATTGTTTTCCAAAAATGGGTTGTGCTCTGTTTGTGGTTATTGTGTATTTTTGTATGTAGGGACAGTAATGAGAGTTTTCGTATGGAATGGTTTCAGAAAGCATAGGATGGGATGAGTGCTTGTAAAAATATAATTATAATTTTAGTTCTTTTGTTTCTTTCTCACTCCCCACCCACATTGATCACTTCATGCTGAGAACCCCCATCTCATGGGGGAGGGTGTTTTTTCTAACATTCTTATGAGTGGCTGGTTATTAACTCCTTTCTGTTCCATCTCCCAGGTTTCCTAATTCTTTTTGGGTATGATGTGATGACCAAAGGTTCATTATGGCCCATGACTCTTCAGGTAGGGTTTGTTGTGGTGGTTTGCCTAGGTGTGTGTGTGTAGGATTGTTTACCAAGGATATTCGGGATAAGGAAAAGCTATCTTCGAATGTGGAAGCAATTGTTCTAGCCCAGGTTTCACTAGGTGTGGAAGTGGTTGTTGTGGACACGGTGTCTGTGGGCGGGGATGTGTGTAGTTGTGGTGGACCTGGTTTCTACAGATGGGATGAATGGTTGTGATAGACCATAAGGTTATTGTTGGGGTCGAAGTGGGACTACAGTGGAACATGTGGGGGATATTTGATGCATAGGATGTCCTAAACAACCTGTGGGAAAGTGGTGTGGGTACCCAAATATCGATGCTCTTGTACTATTACTTTACCTGACATGCGTTTATTGGGGATTCTACCTTGGTGATAATGGGGGGTGGGTAGTTTCCTTGCTAAGTTCTTTGTATATCTCTATTTGTTCACAAGGAAATAGAATGCCTTCCCACATGAGCAAGAGAGCATTTGGGTTTCCCTACTGAGTATACTTATATACTCAACCTATGTATCTAAAACTACATTTAGGTTTCTAGGAGGACATTTAGGATAGTATCGGAACATACTAGCTCAGATGGCAGGAAAATTATCATTGTTGTTTTTCTTTCTTCTGGTACTTTTCATTAGAGTTTTCTTGTAACTTGTATCAGTTTATATTGAACATGTATATGGGAATGGATTTTTGGCATTATATTTACTTTGGTTTTGGGAGTTTTTTGGGATTTACCATCTTATCTCCTTATCTTATAAAAAAGGGTTAATGCCTTCCTTTTTACATGAGATTATATACCCTTGGTTGAAGTCTCCACTCTGGGGCCTATTAAAGGCGGGACTCGAGTGTTATTATCTCTCCCTCAGCATGAAAAAAGAAGGGTCTACCATTTTTGTCCCTTCTCTATTCTTGGGGAAGTTAGGTCATGATATGTTTTACCCATAAAATATTCGATCAATATTTCTCTTTGGATTGTGTATGTAATCCACAATATGCCTTTATATCCTTGTAAATTTGGATTCATACATGGAAATGTTTTCATCATATTTATGTTATAGATTCAAGATTTGCCTCTCTGTATGTTCTCATTATTCGTGAGGTAAGTATTTTTCTATGAAAATTCCCATAAAATCTTTCCATTCCATATTTCAAATTTATTCCTCCACTTGTGTGTTTTGAATTATTGACCACCACTGATCTGCATCTCCCAATATATGATAAACTACTATGATAACCTTCTCCCATTCATTAATTCGCATATTGAAAAATATATTCTCTATTGAACATATCCATTACGCTGATATAAATTGGATTATAGTCCCGTTGAATGGAGGAGGCTGTTGTCTCATAAAGTGGTTTAACATTTTTACAATTAATTATAGATCGGGTTTCTCTGGGCAATTATGGTTATATCTCTTAACCTGAGTCAATTTTCCCAATATAGTTATATATTTTCAACTCTAGTTTCATATCCATCTCCAAAATCATTGTCTTGCATATGAGGGAAATACCATCCTGGGATACATGCATTGATAAGGTTTCTACTCCATCCACTAGAAACCATTTCTAAATAATGGAATACACTAAATTAGGTTATAATGCAAAATTTTTAACAAGGAAAATTCTTAATATAAATTGAGTATAAATTCATATATAATCTCATAATCATAAACATGGTTTTTTTAGAGACATATTTACTTTTAAATCCTTCATGATAGTATGTAAATAACATTTTAATTAGTCATATCATATCATCTATTAGTGTCAAAATAGGTGAACAATTTGTCCTATTATTGTGTACCTTGGTACGTAGAGTTAGGACTGACACACCTTTTTAGGGTTGTCACCCCTATGTACATCTGTGTCAGAACCATGTCATCTTGTAGTATCTAGAAAAGGATATATTTCTTGGAATTCCCACATAATCTATACAGTACAAAAATTATAGGACTTTCCTCTATTCTTATCCTCAATGTCTATCATAGGTTTATGTTCCCTAATAAATGTTTTCGAAATCTAGTTTATAATTTTTCTAAAAAACATTCTCTGATACCAAATGTAATAACACTGGCCCCAATGGAATAGATCTAGTTCCTTACTTTATTAAATAATAATAATGAGTGATGAGATCACATCCTGAAGGACCGAATAGATTATTATCTTTAGAAGACATGATTTTAACATAGTTCCAACATTACGACTTAAAATAAAATACAACATTTGAACTCTATTGGAAACCACTATAAACTATTATATTATACCTGAAAATTATTCATAATATACAACTTTAGATCATAAAAAAAATAAAACATAAGAAAAGTGTGATCTCAAATGCTAAGTAAGGCTATGAAATACAACACAATCTATCATAAACATAAACAATAGGCAATGTGAATAAATAAAACACATTCCATTAAAACATAATCTGGAGGATAATATAGAAATACTATAAGATGAATAAATAATAACATATAAATAATCACATGAAATGTAACCATGTATATTATACTAGTTGAATAATGACACGATCTATCAATTACTAATATCATATTGAAGGAATTCATAATGTCGACCATCATAAAACACTATCAATGATTCCACCAAGACATCATTAATGGGTAAGACGTCAGCCAATTCCAAAACAAGATTGTCTCATGAGAGATATTTATTCATCAAGGGGATATAGTCGGCCCTCCTATCACATATTAATTCCAATTCATTAATCATATGAAAAGTTGTAAACATAACATAAACATTCGTATTGAAAAATTAGCATACAAAATGTGAATACTTCTACCATTAACCATGAATATCACATCGACAGTCAAACGTGGAATACATCCTTTAAAAAAAGATGGTATATGGTATCATAATATATAAACCACTGTCAAGCATAATATACAACAAAGAGTGTTGAATTATATTAAAATAATTTAATAAAAACATTACGAAATTATTGAGATAAATACCCTTTTTTACATTTGAAAGAAGTGTTATTTTGGATAAATAATTTGTATAAAATAATATTGTAATCATATTTATACCAAAAAAAATATATTAAACAATAAATTGAATTTTATAAGTTAATTATATTCAATTTATTTGAAAACATGTAGAAAGAGTCTTTCCAAATGAGCCATTGTAGTGTGATTTAAGTGAAAATATAAAAGATAATTTAAAGTGGAAAGACTTAATTGGGTTCATAAAACCAGAAAAGAACTAAAATATTGTTTCAATAAAAAAAGTGTGATTTTAGATAAATTTTTATTACTTATAATATATTAGGTATTTTATTTGAAAATGGGTTAGAAATTGAGAAGTACCATTTAATTGGGATTTCTTATCGGTGGAATTGAAAATGGAAACATATAAAACAAGTATTTACCCATAAAAGAAAGATAAAATGATTTGAATACATGAGTTTGGAACATTTAAAAATAATTTAGAATAATTATATGAAAATAATGTGAATTAAATATTTGTAATGAGAGAGAAACTGTAACCCAAATGAAAAATAGAGGTTTGGGGAGAATGTCTTAAATTATGCCTAAAATCTCTCGTCACTTGTACTAAACATCCAGGATACTAATATTACAATTATTAAAAAAATAATTCATAAAGTATTAAACATTTATTTGATTTATTATAATTAATTAATTTCATTTATTGTGTTTTTGATGAGTTATAATATTCAATTTCATTATTCAAAACAGTTTGTTTTCCGAATTTTTCAAGATGGGTTCACTAGTATCCGCACACGAAAGATCTTGTGTAATAGGAATAGTTATATGAAATTGAAATAATTTATTATTAAGGAACTTATATATTATTTACCTTTCATATATAAAATTTCTTATAAATGAAGATGATTCATTAGATAATATATTACAGAGAATCATTCGGATTACTTTGGTGGTGTTCTTATCATCACATCCTAGTTTTGTTTTATTAATTAATATTGTGTATATATAATGGTTATAGAACACTAAATTAGTTTAAAAATACATATTATATTCTGGATTAACCATAAAAATGGTTTTAGGACCATAATATAAGGTGGTATTAGAAAAATAAAAATTTATTATCCATGAAGGTGGTGAATCGACACCTCACATATGATGATTTCATTTTTAGAACAAAAGGGGGAAGAGAAAAAAATTATAGGTGGATATATTATAATATTAATAAAACTATAGTATATATTAGAAACTAGAGTTATGATTCATGTTTTTATAGAGGAGGTAAGTAAAGGATACTAAAAAATAAATTTAATGAAAATTAAAAGAAATAAAGGGGGTTTTATCTCTTGAATTCTTGTCCTTGATACCCCCCTTAATGATATTTAACTGGCCTTTTGGGTGATACCATCAATAATATAAGGTTGGGGAAGGTTTAGGATAGGTATCATGTAAAAATTTGACAAGTTTCATGGTTTTGCAGGTGTCAGGACATGGGGTGGTGAGTGGTGGTATTTATAGTTGAGGTGAGGAGTGTTTTTTGATTATTTAATTCAATTGTTTATTATTTTTTCACAAGACTATGATATGTTTTGATTCCATTAATACATAAATTAAAATTATAAATATAGTTCTATATTATGGTCCCTACATTATTAATGACTCAAGAAATATTTTATTTGACTTATAATGTATATATATTGTAAATTATTGTATTTCACTATTCACCAAAAATTCAAATATTTTAAAAAAATACCAAAAAATCATTCTAACTGTTTTTAAAAATGTAGAATTAAAAAAATAACTCAATTTCAAGAACATTATAATATAAATAATATAAATATATTTTTTTAACACCATCATCATATGAAAAATATCAATTTTTAAATTATAACTAATTTTATAACACATAGAAAAATTAATTAAGGTCTAATAAAATAATCATGTAAAAAAACATAACAAAATATTAATTTATGAATCTATATTATGAATGTAAATTTTTTTATAAAACAATATATTAATTAAAAAATTGTAAACAAACATCAATTCTTTAGAAAAATACCATCACATAATTTATAATTATTAAAATATTTAATTACTTATTCTATGTTATAAATATATCATATTTTCATATATAAGATACCAAAATTTAATTTATACATTTATAGGTGAAGTTACTACTTTATTGGTCATATTACTATTCCTAGTGGTCACATTACTATTCTTGTATTCATACTTAATAGAATATTTTAGTTTTAAACTCAGTGTTACCTGAAGCATAAACCAACGAAGAATATAAATTTTAAAAAAAGTGTTCAAAAAAATATTTTCATGTTACAATGTGCTTCACAATAGTTGTTCACTTATTGTTGTTATAAGATACATAAAACAAAATAGATTGTTGTAGGGTCAACCTATCATCTTTATTAGTTGAGAGATTGATGTTGGGTTCACCATTTTGGTCTCCCATTTGAGGAGGTTGAATATAATAATGGATAAATCCGAACTGGGAAATATATCACTTTTAACCGGTGAAATGTATTACATTGTAAAATGATTTCAGGTCATGTTATAATTTCTAAATTAACTTCAAATTCCCCATCTTTCATTTTGATGAAAAATGTGGGCTGACAATTGATTATGGGTGTTTCAAATATGGTAACACAATCATTCACATTAGGTTACCCATTTTTGTATGTTCTTTTTGGGGGTGGATCAGAGTAATGGATATAAGGGAACATAGAAATATATCATTTTTAATGTGAGAAATGGATGACATAGTCAAAGAATTTCATTCCTGGTTATTATTTTCATATTCACATTGATTTCATCATCTTTTATTCTGATGAAAATTGGGGTTGGTGACAGACTATGAGGGGTTTCAAATATGGTTTCACAATCATGCACACAGTTTTCACTATTTCATTAATCTCTCATTAAATCTTCCAATGGTTCCCACATTTATATCAAATCATGACCCTTTGTTCCAATGGAATGTGGTCACATCTTATTTCAAACCCACTAACACTAAGGAACTCACATTGGTTTAGAGCATGGTAGGTTAGGCTCATCACACCCTTTTAGGGGTTACTATTATCTACATCAAGAATAAATTATATATTTAATATATGTTCATTAATCTCTTCAAAATCCCATTACATGACGTGTTACCCTGATAAAATGATTAGGTGCCAAATTAATATACTTGTAAGGGAGTTCTATTAGTGAGACCAGATGTATGTATCTGAGGTTCATCATCTATTTCCTATTATTTTTTATAAATATGTAAATAATTATGTTTTTAGCCATATAACTTTGTTATATTTAGTTTACTTCCATTCAGTTAGTTGATTGGTGTTTTGAGTCTAGGTTTGAACCTCCATGAAGTGTCTTACTTATCCTATGAGTAAATTAATAAAAACACACATTGTTTATTTGGGTAAAATCACAAACTATGTGTGTTTTTATTGAGTGTATATCCCTAGTCCACTATTGAAACATCCTATATGAAGGAGTAATGATCAAAAAACACTCATAGTTTGTGATTCCCAGGGCTCAAGGGATCATGTATGAGTATTCCTTCTTGAAAAGGATGGCATGTCATGGGTTTCAAGCTAAAAAGTCCAAGGATTTTTCATAACAAGTGTACAAGTGTCTCCTTGACATGTATTATTTCCTTTTTATGATTGAAACTGGTATGCCCAAGGGTTTCCACATGATCAGACTGATATGTTAGGAGGACTCTTCATGATGTTCCTCATATGTCCATAAGACTTTAGATGAACCCAATGTTATGTTAGGGATACTTTTTATGAACCAACTTACATGTTCCAAGTACATCACATAATCAAGCTAGTATGTCTGGTGGACTTCTCATGAACCATAAAATATGTCAATAGGGTATCATGTGGCTTATATTCCATGTCCAAATTTTGTTTCCTGATCTACATGACATGTCTAGAGGACATCACATTACTTGGTTTAAATGTACAATATGATTCATCTGACAAAGCTAACATGTCTATATGACTTCTCTTGACTTGGCATATATATCCAAAGGCAATCGCATAATCTGGTTGTCATTTCTAGAGGCCAACACATTCTATTTGACATGTTACGACATCTTTGCATGAATAATTAATGGGTCACATGTGGTGCATAACCCCCTTCACATGAAAATCAAGGTATCTTTATTTATGTAAGGATTAAATATTTTTCTCCCTTTTATCGCATAAATTCTTCAATATTCATTGGGACCTTGCCAATTGAGGCATTGAATGACCAATTTGATATGTCGAAGTGCCTTCATGTGATATGAATGATATTCTATAAGTCTATTACATGGCCAATAGAGTAATAATAGAAGGAATAAATACATACAATATAATCAATTAAGCCGTTCATCGGGTTTACCTAGAATATAGATCTTATTATTGAATAGTTCTACACTCTGATAATCCTATTATCAAAATGTTCACTCTTGAGTTTGTGTATTTTTATTTCTATGGGGGAAATTTATAGGCCTCACTAAACTAGATCTATGATGATTTTTATGACACTTAAATCACATATTTGGTCTTGAGTGGATGGAGAGAGAATTCCATGAACAAAAAACACCATGCAGTTGTGTTGAATAAGCCTCATGATGAGATTTCTGATTGTGAGGACACTCATTCACCTGTTTATGGAATCAAATCGAATGTCCCCAATGATTGTAAAGAGAATAATGATACGGTTAAAGAGCTTGATGGTTCTTTAGTCATGCCCTCCACAGAAGGGTGGTAGGGAATTCATAAGGAGAGGAAGAATTACTCCCACCTACCTATTTCTATAGAGACACAGTCAATGATGAAATTTAAATCAAAATAGATGGGAAACCTTTGAAAAACAGTTGGTCAGCTCAAACAGCCTTTGTAATTACTCCTGAACGTGGAAGATGAAACAATAGAACAAGTATTATCCATCAATGAATTAAAGAATATGCGACTAAAATAATGGGTAGAACACTAAGGATGGCTCTCAAGGAAGGAAAATATTTGTAAATAGATAGGCATGACTTGATCTGATTTGGTGTCTTCAATAATTGGAAGATCAGTCTTAAGGAGTATATTCAGTCCTAGGACAAGAGGACCCTCTGAATCGAAGATCTTATTATGGATTCCCAAACCACACATGTTTTTTTATCCTAGAAATTATTTAGGGAAGAAACTCTCATAATCTCAAGTTCATCTTTGAAGACTCGGATTAAGATAGTGGTATTGATTTGTTGGTTTGTGAGGACCTATTGTATGTGTTGTGTTCACTTCGGAATCGCCTTTTTGAGTGGTTTTGTTTTAGTGTTTGATCTTCATAACCAGAAACCATTGGGATCTTCTTTGGAAGGGGATCAGATCATGAAGCTTTTGTCGGTGAAAGCATTTTCGACATGGATGACTGAAAGTGTATGGCTTTTCCATCGGTTACATGATCGTGCACTATTGCACAGAACTGCTTGTTGAAGGGTCTTACATCGGTGAATCCTTGACATCATGGATATATTGCTGGGGTGGGGTAGACCCTGTAGTGTTCTGGGTTTTTTCTATGAGGGTTGTTAGGGTTTTTCATCTATATATCATGGTTTCTCACCTTTTCCTTAAAAGTGTTTTGATAATAAAAATATTAATTTTCAGTGAGTCCCTCATTGGTTATCCATGATGTCAACTTCGAGTCGCATGATAAACAAAAACTGTGAGTTCACTCCATAATTTATTTATTCGTTGAGAACATGAATTACCAAGTGGATTTTCATGATTAAATTAAAATGTTAGAGGTCTATTATAAGATCATTCTGAAATGTCTGTGAGCCTTCAAAAGATCACTTCACTGGTTGACTAGGCTTCATGTGATCATGGATAACCTATATGAGGACCTTCATGAGATCAATCTGGCATGTCAAAGGGACTTAATGTAATCGGTGAACTCATCACGTGATCCAAATAATCCATTAACATGAAAAAAGTAAATATTATTCTCATAAGGTAACGATATTATTATATTTTTATTTTATATGTCCAAAAATATACTCCCATCAGTTTTCCATTCTGGCAATGCATGATCAAATGTACATGTTTGAGATCCTACACATGATGGATGTTAAATGTCATGTAACCTTCCATTGAAAACAAAATTTCTTCGGGATATCACAGGATCAATGAACTAGTAATTTTTAACAGATCATCCCTTCACATAAATATCTGTGTAACTCCTTTTTCCATAATGATTTTTCCTTTTCATTTTTATTTTATAAAGGGACTTGGTGATTTTCAGATATATTTTGATCATCATATCACATGATTCAGGGAACATATCTATATGACTCAGCATTATCATCAAAACACAAATATAATCCTTAGTGAGACTAGGAGGGATAGTTTTATGGGGTTCAACTAATCAATTTCAGATCACATAAAGAACACGATCTATTAATGGAATGTTTTTTGGGTCATGTGATTTGTATAACGCAAGTTCCTAATTCACATAGTGACGTGATGATACATTCTTCTGAATATATAGAAATTAAAACATATTCTTCAGGTATATATATCCAATACTAAAATTTTCAATTCACTTTCGGTGGGTCTCTATAAGTCACTAATTCAGTTTTTTAGATTTTAATAAAATGGAACACTTTTTTGTGTATAATGGGAACTAATAAAAGAATAAATAAAGAACAAATAAATTTCAACAAAATATAAGTAAATAAATCATTATATAAAATCCTTAAATTTTGGAAAAGTGGTTCATTTTAAGACTCCATTAATGATTAAATTTATCACACTCTGGCTCATCACAAATGACAACCTCAGAGAGATAATATATATTTTCCACGGTCTTATGAAATATTACCATATTAATATTAAGTTAATTAAAGACATAGTGGAAAAAATGATCCTAGTTTTCAGTAGTAAGTTATTTATTTTAATTGATATTTACTTGAATAAGTATTTATTACGTCGTATAAATATCATCTATTAGGGATGGAATAAAAAGTTTCACTTCAACTATCTCATTGGAGTGAAGAAGTATGTCCGTTAATGGTGAATGGTTAGCTTATTTTCTATCATAACATTCCACACAAAATCTATTTTCAAACTGAAGTATATATTTTTTGTCGTAAAAAACATCAATTTAACCCTTATTATAATTTGGGTGCCCCTAATTATCCTCATTTATAGGTTCAATATTTTTAAATAATTTTATATCCTAAATTCTCATAAATTTAATCACATTTCATTATCTTCAATATATCATGACATATTTTCTACACCCCCACCATTATTAATACTTATAAATAATATTTGATTTAAACAAGTACGAGTAAGAAAAAAAATATTATTTAATATCATTGATTGATAGAATAATATTTACATTCACCAACCTCAGATGTTCATTATATAACTATTTCCTTCCCCCATTCTCTCGTATTTTCAATCTAATGTTCTATTCCAATTATTAGCTTGAAATTCCTATCCATGGATCGATGAAATAACTATAATAACACCATAAATTAACATTTAAATGTAAATAATTAAATTCTAATAGGGATATATGACTTGAAATTAAATAAAATGACGAATATATCGGTTATAGAATTTCACAATTTTAATCCAATCTATATAGATTGTATCATTGAGGAAAAATTATTGAATGATAAATAAAAACCCCAAAAATAGCACTATAAAGTACATAAATTCATTCAACATTATTTAGAGAAAAAATGAGTTTTTTATGATGTGTTAGGTGATTCAAAAATGAGAAAACGTAACAAAAGAAAATCAACATGGTTTGTTTTCTTGATCAGTGAACCATAATGCATATTGTATTATCTGAATACCCCAAAATATGATTTCAAAACTAGTGTTAATGGATATCTAATCAATTATTTCACCGTTAATAGTTTTTATACTCCCTTCTCTGACCCTTATTGGTTTTGAGCATAGTATAAAAACTACGATTGAACAGAAAAACCTAACAATGTTCTATATTATTCTCAAGTTCTCACCACATCCACATACCTAGGTTTAAAACCTATTTAGTTCTCAATATAACACTTATAATTTTAGTTTATGGTCATTAGAAGTTATATACCTTCCCTTTAAATATGAAATGAAAAAAATACACTAAAATTTTCAACAAATTACTTGTCTTAAAATTTGTATGTTCAACCACATTTGGTTATACTTATATGTACTATAACCCTAAAATTACCATTATGATTTTTTCTCATATTCATTTGAGAATGTATAATACTTTAATATCATATCCTAGTAAACCCTAAACAACTTACAATTTTTCTTATAATAATCTTTATTTTCATTAATATAAACATAGTTACTTTATTACGACTATATATATTTTTCAAAACACTAACACTATCATATAATCTAAATTGTAATTAGATTCTACTTGTAGAGGAGTGTTATATTCCAATAGTTGAGTTATAGGATTACAAAATTTTCTATGTTGACACTGAGAATAATTTTGGTTTTATGATTTTATCTCTGTTGATATTATGGTTGTCCTTGAAACCCAATATTTATATTATTACATTAATTTCATAGATATAATGGTGTTGGATTATAAAATGGATTCCTAATAAATATTATTATAGAATACATATATAAACCAAATTGATGAGTCTATTGATCAATGAAATGTGTACCAAAATAAAAAAAATTGTGGAGGTATGTTAAGATTTTTTCTTACCTTGAGATATGAATTTTTGAAAAAAAAATTCTATATTTAATTTAGTTTAGTGTTGGATTTCTTATCCATGGAAATATTTTTACTTCATGCACCCCTTTGATGGGTTTTAACACCTTTGAAAAAAATTCACAAACATATTGATCCATGTTTTTATTAACATGTGATAAATAAAAATGTTTTAATCAAATATGGTAGTTACATTCATTGAATAAATAAAGAAATGGTTCGTAGAAAAATTATCACATATAATAATTGAATTAATCCTCCATTTTTAATATTATCTGAAAACAAACAAAAATAAAATCTTTTGAAATTTTCCCTATTTTAATGAAAGATCTATCCCATTGATTCTATTATCATTACAAAATTATTTTATAATGTATACAATGTGACAGTATAGGAAGAACTCTTTAAAAAGAGTTATTTATGGTTAGTGTATTTTAAGAACCTACCTTAATAATGATATAATATTTAGGTTAATGTTAATAATTTAATCTCTAAAATTTTTTGGATCTTTAAAATTTATATTTCTATATAATTATCTTATCAAGAATACATAAAAAAATGTTACATCACCCCATTGAATCTTGGAATCAGTATCTATTTTCCCTCAATAAAAAAATTATATAAATACTTTTCATTTAATGAAATAAATTCAAAATTTTCTTGACGATTTCATCCCTTTACTTACTCATTATCCAAAAATTTAGAAAAATAATAAATAATATAGGATTTTAAAAACATATTTTTAAGGGACATAAAAATAATGAATGAAACATGTTAGTCTATGAATAATCCTAAACATATTCCTTTTTCAAATTAAAATTTGTTCTATAATTTACTATTTTGATATCCATGAAATCAACTTATGTACTCAGATCGTATCAATTTTTTTTCAATAAATCGTAAAGGGAAAAAATTAAAACTCAAAATGTTTTCATTAAAATCTTGGAATACCCATGATATTTTGTTCAACTAGTTATTCATTTTACCCATATAAAGTAGTATAAAGTTCCCTTTAAATTTATTCCCATTTTCTTGCCTTATGAAATCATAATATTTCCATGAATACCATTAACAAATAAATATAAATCATGTAGGTAAAATTAGACATAATTTTCATTTCAATCTTAAAATCACTATTGAAAATGGAATAACCTACCTAGAAAATTACAATTATAACTTATTATAATCCTATAACTGGTTAACTCTATCCATGAGCTCAGTGAATTATAGATCCATATTAGGGTCACCCATCATCCTAAGATATATTAATCTTACACATCATCATGAGCTATATCAGGATCACCTATCACCATGAACTATATATATCTTAATTTTTAGGAAAAATAATTTTACAAAATCATAATGTACTAAAAACATGTAAATTATTTCATTTCATACTCATAAAAGTATTCATTTAATCCATAAGAGAAAAATCCTCCCATATCGATACATCATATCCAATTATAACCCATTTTAAAAATACCTAGAAGAAATTGAAGGATGGATTTTATTGGGAGGTAATATGAATTCGTTTTATAGAATAAAACATAAAATAATGGTTAATATAGTAAAAAAAATGTTTACATAGTTGGGGTTGAAATAAAACATCCATTTTAATCCTTTTCAATATGTTTCTCATAAAATACATAAAATTTTCATTTTGAATGCCATTGAAAAAAATCAATAGAGAAATAAAATTTCAACAATACTTAATTTATAAATAAATCTATAATTAATTTAAATAATATATAAATTGATGAAAATTATTTAGAAAATTAATCATTAAAATATTTAAGATAATTTTTCTAGGAAATTTTTCCCTTACCTCAGGTCTGACTCATCATGTGTGTTCTTTATCTTCCTAAATAAAAAATTATGTTTATTTGTTAACTTCTTAAGATCTATTACAATTCTATTATTGTATTTAATTTATTTGTTACCATGATTAATAAAATTACATAATTAGTTAATTTTATGTTGATTATTTTGATGATATTTTGATAATTTGTAAAACAATTACATGGGATAGATGAATATTGTCAAAAATATCATTATTAAATAATATATAATAATTATTAAATAATATATAATAATTATTATCATGATATAATTATCTATTTTTGGAAAAAAAACTATATTTATAAAAACAAACATGAATTATGATTATGAGAGATGAATTATGTTACAATCATAGAGACTACAGGTCGTACATATTCAAGAGAAACATTATCATTTTTGTAAGATCTTGAGGAAGAGAATGTATTTAATGACCCAAAAATTCATTAATGAAAATTCATCATAGTCTATGGCTTCTTGTGGTCATGTTATTTAGTTCTATGATTTGATTTTAAAATACTGTTAAGAATTTTCATTTTTTCTATTACAGTCGTTAAACAGTGACCATATGATGAGTATAAAAACAGGGAATTAAAAATTGAAATTAACTCAGAAAAAGTAAGTGATGGCCTCATCCAGTAGACTTTCCCCATACGAAGCCCATTTGTCGGAGCTCGGAAAGGAGGTGACATCATTGGGATTCACTCTTGACCAATCCCAAGATGAGCTTGAATACGTTAAGCTCGAGCAAAACATCCTATGAGAGAAGTGAATGTTGATAGAGATTACCACTCAAACAATGTTATCTGAACCACCCCAAGATTCTTACACCATCACGCACCTTACCCTAAGGCCTTATGCAGTTTTTATAAGAGGTTATGTAACAAGACATTATCACTATGACTATGTTTATTATTTTGTATATAATAATGAATATACATTCATTTTATTACGGTTATTTTTTAAATAGTTTTTAATGAATAAATAGTATTTTTTAATAATATTCGACTAAGAAATATATTTTTATGAATTAATGGATTTTTGAATTAAATAATATTTTAATAAAAAATTATTATTTTTATTAAATAACTTTTTACTAAATATAAATTATCATATAATTTTAGTAATGCAATTTTAATTTTTAATAAGGTTTGAAAGCATTTTTTGTCAAAAATGGTGAATTTATTATAAATGTCCATTTTAATTTTAAAATTAAAATTTAACATATTTATAAAATTATTTAGATTAACTTAATATTATATTTGGAATGAGGATTTCGAAATTATCCAATAGTGAATTTTCTTAATTTTCTAAGACAGTTGAATTTTTGGGTAAAAATTAAATACGGTTTAAATATATAATGTGTTTTATGATATCACAATGACCCAATAGTGATTTAATAAAATACTATAAACATTATTTTCGGCCAATATATATTTTAACATTAAAATAATGTGATTTTGGGTTTGTTTTATTTTTTTACAAAGCTTTAGTGGATCATTCTAGGCTTATAAAACATTTTTTATTTTTAATTTGTTTTCCTTGAGAGTGTGACTCACCTTTACATAAGAAAACATGTTATTTTAAGAAGTTTTCCCATTGGTCTTATAAAATATTGTTTTCCATTCCCCTTTGAAAAAAAAATGGGAAAAACCGTGGTATTATTTGTGGTATTGATTAGTTTAATATGATGTGTCCCAAACCTAAATAATAATGAATCCCCTCTCTATTCATATATAAACCCACCCAAGCTCCATCTTCCTCTTCACTAAAATCCATTGGAGTTCGACCAATCCATTCCCTCATCTCTCTATAATCCTACCATGGTTCCCCAATCTCCCATGAAGCCTCTCTCAAGCCTCATCCAATCTTTTGGGATCACACTTCCAAGTAAGGGATTCATACCTTTCTCTTTTTATCCAAGATTCATAATATTGTTATAACCTTTTATATTCAATTATAAATGTTGTGGTATTATTTTGCACCTACCCCATTATGCCATATTTATTTTTGGATAATGGGATACCCCTTCATCTCTCATTAATTCCTCCCATGTACACTTGTTACCATGCCAAAATTCCGCGAGGGATTTCTCTCTCGTCTTTTACATCTAAGTAATCCTTTTGTAATATGCATCTAAATTACATTATGTTTGTTGGGACATGAATCTATATGACCCCCTTAATGTACATTTCATGTACATATAATGAGAAACACATTTATCTCTCATCAAACATTTTCATTAATACTTTTTTCAAGCCGTTATGCTGCTGAAATCACACCACATTTTTTCAAGACAAAGTCATTATGTAGTGAATACCATGCCCATTTCACTATCAATGGTATTAACCTTTATGCACATTTACATATTGATTATATAGTTTCTTGTATGAATTTCACATTACTTTATCTTGTAATATATTATTATTTTTAATGAATCCATGTTTTATGATCCATATGGCACACTTATGCATGAAATAAAATGTTTAAAGAGGGTGTTCCCAGATAGTGATCCAATGCATAGGGTAAAGTATAGTATCATGATACATCATGTGAAATGAGTGTTGAATCATGATAATTCATGTTCAATGAGGGTTTAATCGTGATTCATGTGCAATGAGGTTTTACTCATTCTCCATGGTAAATGATCCTTGGCTCATGCTAATTCCATGTTAAGTGTTGTTGCCACATTTCCATGTTGTGATTATCATGATTTATCATGTCTTTATGTTCATGTTTCTATTATGATACATTGTTATTCATATTGTCTAACATGTATTTAATTCCTTCTGTTATTCAATTTTTATTCTCTTACTGGGCTTTATAGGTCACCCTTTTCTAATGTATGTCCGTAGGATATCCTATGTAATGCTAAGTACAAGGGAATGTAGTGGTCATATAATATATGTTTTCAATAAATATGTTGTATTTCATGTTTTAAGTTGTTATGTGATGCTCATAATCCATAAATCCACTAGAACTATTTATCTTATATGTTGTATCATGTGATGTTTATGTAATAAATCATGTTTAAGTATGTAATAAATAACTGGGTTCTCAGAGTATATATTAGAGGATAGGTTTAGTTATTTTTTGGATTAGGGTTAGAAAACCCTAGAAAAGCCTTTGAAACAAGGCTATGTTTAATAAAAACATTCCTATGTTTTGGGGGTGTATTGATTAAGTGGTTTATTAAGAAAATATATCCTTTCCTGGATACGAGAAGGTATAGGTTGCTCTGGCACAGATGTACCTAGGGGTGAAAACCCCAACAAGGAGTTCTGGCCATGACCTAGGGTATCCTGGTACATGAAAATGGGCTTCGCTGCACTCTTTCTTGTGACACTTCTAGAGGATATGGTTTGGTAAATTTACAATCATAGTATAAACCCCTATTATGGGAATTAAAAAAATTCATCTAAGAATATATTTTTGAAATTAGATCACGAATAGAATATATTAAAGCATATGGATTCATAAGATAAGGAAATAAATGTTATTGGTAAGTCATCAATTTTGTCCTTGGATTGCCCATTATGTGTTACACCTATCTTTCCTTTTATTCCAGCCAATGGATGGTAATAGGAGGACTAGATCTAACAACTGATGTGAAGTTCAATGTGATTGGTATGCTAAAGAGATTCCTAATCCGATGGGAGATGAAATTGTGAACTTTTTCATGCATATCACTCATTTAACTCAATCTTTGAATAGAATCATGGTTTAAGAGAAACATTCAACCCCTCTAAAAAAGAACAAGTCACTATCGAGAACTTCATGACATAGAGGCCTCCTACTTTTAATGGACCATCTGATCCCTCAATCACCGAACAATGGATCAACTCCATTGAAAAGATATTCTCCATCATTTAATGTTACAAACAAGAGAAGGTTCTTCTGGCTGCTAATTTTATGGAGGGTGAAGCCAATCAATGGTGTACATTGATAAAAAATATGAATACTGAGGAGGATATCGAGGTGTTTGAATGGAATAATTTCCTGAATATGTTTTTTGATAAATATTTTCCTTGTACCCTCCGACATAAGATGTAAAGGGACTTCCTTGCCCTCAAGAAAAAAATAAGACGAATCTATTAGAGTGTAAATGGAAAACTTCACAAGGCTTGAACGATACGCTTTCGGATTTGACACTACCCCCGAATGCAAGGTTGATCGCTTCTTTGGTGGGTTTAATCATAGCCTGTGGAATGCACTAGAGATCCATGACTTGGACAACTATGGATAAATTGTCTGATGTTCCCCCAAGGTCTAAATGGGGATTGGATAATATTGTGGGTATCATGGGGATAAGAAGCATATTGTGTACTTAAATATTGGTCGTCCGATGGATAAATACAATAATTTGAAAAAGATCCATCACGCCACTTGCTAAATGTGCGGAATGAATCACCCTAGAAATTGGATGAAGGGGATGAGGAAATGATTTAGGTGTGGAAGAGAAGGGAACCTGGTTATTAACTATCAGTAAGAAACCTCGCGGCTGTGATAGAATAGATGAATGCTCTTCTCAACCATCAATGCATTTTCCACTACTTTAATTGCAAAGAATCGCGGCACTTTTCAAATCAGTGACTTAATCCAAATGTTTTCGGAGGCAACCAACATCTTCCAAGGTAGAAAAGTCTAGATTCATCCATCACTACTACCGAAGTGAACCCCAACAACAAAGTGGTGACATGTTTGCTAGTTATTCATTCAAGAATAGAGAATGTAATTTTTGATTCTAGATCGATGCATTCTTTTATATCCTGAATTTTTAGGAGAACAATCCCAGAACCACCAAAAATCATAGAAGTGACGATGTTTGTGAGTACGTCAAATGGGGAAATTATTGCATCCCAGAAATATAACTCCTCCACTATCATAATCTGCAGATTGAATTTCCCAAAAAACCACATCATACTCCCTTTGGTGGAATTTTATACAATTCTCAGCATGGAATGGATTTCCTTATATAGATCCCACATAAATTGTTGTGAGAAAGAAATTAGTCCCCATGTGGAGAATCGAACCCTGATTCTATACAATTGAAAGGAGAAAGATGAATCTTCCTTAGCTCTAGCATCTCAAGCATCGATATTACTACCCTATGAGCACGTGTATCTAGATCAGATGGTTGAATCCAAGTAAGAACCCATCCTTGAAGACATGCCTCTTGTGAGGAATTCAGTGAAGTGTTTCCTGAGGAATTTCATGGTCTTCCTCATAGAATATATGTTGTATTCTGAATTTACCTTATACCTGGGGAGTATCCTATATTAAATACTATGTATAGAATGGCTGTTGTGGGGCTTGAGGAGGTGAGGAAACAGCTACAGGAGAATTTGGATAAAGGGTTTATCCACCCAAGTGCCTCAACATGGGGTGCACCAGTCCTCATCGTCAAGAAGATAGATGAGTCAATGCGCCTTTGCATTGATTATCATGAGCTTAACAAAATCATGATAAAGAGAAAGAATCCTCTCCCACGAATTGATGACTTGTTTGATCATCTTCATGGAGAAAAATACTACTCCAAGGTGGATTCATGATCGCGATATTTTCAAGTAAGGGTGAAGATGGAAGATTTCCCCAAGACTATTTTTCGTACAAGATATGAGCACTATGAATTCATATTAATCCCTTTCATACTCAGTAATGCTCCAGAATTATTCATGTAATTGATGACTAGATTCTTTAGGGATTTCCTTGAAAAAAATTTGGTAGTCATTATAGATGATATTTTGATATACTCCAAAACCAAGGAGGATCATGAGGAGAATCTAAGAACTGTACTAGAGACCATGTGGAAGGAGAATATCTACACAAAGTACAACAAGTGTATGTTCTGGTTGAAGGAGGTCTCATTCTTTGTCCATATCATCACAAGCAATGGGATATATGTGGATCCCTCCAAAACAAATGCAATTGATGGATGGATGATTCCATCATCAGTAACTGATATTCATAGCGTCTTGGGGTTATCTGAATATTATTGATGATTTGTGAGAAATTTATCATGATTTTCCAACCCTCATACCAATATGGCTCAGAAGGGCATAAATTTTTCTTGGAGTAATGAATGTGAAGAAATCATTATGGATTTAAAAAATTGACTTATCATTATACTTGTGCTCAATTTAACCACAATTTGATATCTTTTTGTGGTATTGATTGATTATTTGAAGAAGGTATGAGGATGTGTGTGGATGCAAAATGACAAATTCATTTCATATACATCAAGGAAATTGATTGTTCAAGTGAATAATTGTCCAACACAAGATCTGGAGTTGGTTGTGGTGATCATCTCCTTAAAAATGTGGCAGCATTATATCTTTGAGGAGAAGTCTGAAATATATTTGGACCACAAAATCCCAAAGAATATATTCTCATAGAAAGAGTTGAACATGAATCAATGAAGATGGTTAGAGCTGATCAAAGACTATGATTGCTCAAACCATTACCACCCTGGGAAAGAAAACCAGGTGGAATATGCTCAATGTAGAAAGGACACAGTGATTCTATCACTGATGAGAATTGAGAAGGATCCAATATTCATAGATTTGATGAAGATAGACATGAGAATCATAAATAAGGGACCATAATCAATCCTTTCCCAAAGAATCGCTCAACCGTCTCTTTTGGAAAGGTTAAAGGATTCTAAAAAGGATGATGTGGGATTTCAGAAGAAATTAGAAGCTATCAGAAGGTGGAAATCCTTAGAGTTCAATGTTAATGAAGAAGGAATATTGAAATTCTGGAAAATACTATATCATCCATCAAGTTAAGAGCTGAAGAAAGAACTTTTGGATGATGCACACAGTTAAAATTTTTCTATTCACCCAGAAAACCCTAAAGATTTATCAAGATCTCTGAGAGCATTATTAGTGGGATTATCTGAACAAGTAGATCATTGAATTTACAACTATGTGCATAGTGTGTCAACAAGTGAAGGCTGAGAGATAGAAGTCTAAGGTGATGAAGCAAACATTACACATACCATCATTAAAATGGGTGAACATCACCATAGACTTTATCACTAGACTTCTGAAGACATCCAATAGAAAAATATGCAATCTAGGTTTTTGTAGATAATCTTACAATGTATTCACTTTTCATTGCAATTCGGGAGGATTTATCATTGGATCAATTGGTACTGGTATACATCAGCGATCTGGTAAGGAAGCATGGTGTACCACTATCTATTGTATCCGTTCATGATCCAAAATTCACCTCTATGTTTTGGAAGAGACTTTAACCAGATCTGGATACTAAAAATACATCAGTATGACCTATCATCCTCAAACTGATGGCTTATCTAAGAGAACTATTCAGACACTTGAAGATATGATAAGATCATGTTCAATGGAATTTAAAGGAGGATGGGATCAACATCTTACTTTGGTTGAATTCTCTTATAAAAACAACTTCCACTCAAGCATCTGAATGCAATCTTATAAAGCCCTGTATTGGAAGAAGTGCATAACACGAGCATGTTGGGATGAATTCGGTGAGCATAAGCTACTTGGACCATAAATGGTCGAAGAAATGGTGGAGTAAGTGAAAACCATTTAGCATCATATCAAGGCAGCACAGAGTCGACAGAAGATTTATGTAGATAACCATTGACAAGACCTTGAGTTTAAAGTTGGATACATGGTATTTCTATGAATATCTCCATGGAAGAAGTTCATGAGATTTGGAAAGAAAGGGAAGTTAAGTCCTATGTAAATTTTCAAATTCAAGATTCTTGATCATGTTGGGGTTGGGGCATATCGACTAACACATCCACCTACCATGGCAAAAGTACATGATTTATTTCATGAATCCCTCTTAAATAAGTACATACCAGGCCCTTCACATGTACTCTCTTCACATGTAGTACTACTAGATGATGATTCTTCTTATGAGTAAAAACCCTCAAAAATCTTATATCATAGATAAAAAGTTCTACGAAATAATAAAATGCCCCGTCATCAAGGTGTTGTGGAAAACCCACAAGATGGAACAAGTGATGTGGGAATCAGAAAAAGTGATAAAGCAGAGTTACCCATATTTGTTTTATAGTGGGAAAAGGAAATTTTGAGGGAAAAATTTCTTAATGGGGGAAGATTGTAATGACCGAAAAATTAATTAATGAAAATTCTACATGTTCTATGTCATCTTGTGGTTATGTAAAACATATAGAATTATTTCTTTTTTATGTTTTGGATTTTAAAATACTATTAAGAATTGGGACCATTTCTAATATAGACGTTGAAAAAAGACCACATAATTAGTATAAATATAGGGCTTTAAGAAATCCAATTTACTCAGACAAATGAAGTTATGGCCTCATCTAGTATATTTGACCCGTACGAAGCACATTTTTCTGATCTGGAAAAGGATGTGGAATCATTGGGATTTTCTTGTGATGTTGTAAAAATTTTGTAAAGAAAAAATAGTATTTTTAGTAAATATTCAACTAAGAAATTTATTTTGATGAATTAATGGATTTTTGAATTAAATAATTTTTTAATAATTTTTTTTATTATTATTAAATTAAATTTTAATAAATTTAAATTATCGTATAATTTTATGAATGAAATTTTATTTTTTATTAAACTTTGAATGTTTTTTCTGTCAAAACGCATGAATATTCGATAAATGCTGGTTTTTATTTTAAAAGTAAAAATTAAAATATTTAGAAAATTATTTAGATAAAATTAATATTATTTTTGGAATCAGTATTTTTAAATTATCCAATTTTGAATTTTTCATAATTTACAGAGATAATATAATTTTTGGATAAAAATTAAATTCCGTTTAAATATATAATTTGTTTTATGACATCATAATGAACCAATAGTTATGTAATAAAATACTATAAACATTATATTCTACGAATATATTCTTTAACATTAAAATAATTTTATTTTGGGTTATTTTGGATTTATTTTACAAAGCTTTAGTTGACCCTTTAATACATATAAAACATTTTGTCCTTTTTAATTATTTTCCTAGAGAGTGTGACACACCATCACATAAGAAACCCTATTATTTTAAGACGTTCGTCCATTGGCCTTATAAAATATTGTTTTTCACTACCCTTGGTGAAAAACAATTGGAAAAAACCATGAGATGGTTTGTGGTTTTGATTAGTTTAATGTGAGGTGTCCCAAACCTAAATAATAAATAATTCCCTCTCCTTCCCTATAGAAACCCACCCAAGATCCCACATCCTCTTCAATCAAATACTTTAGAGTTAGACCAACCTCTGACCTCCTCTCTCTATAATCCCTCCAAGGTTTCCCAAGCTCCCATGAATCCTCTCTCAAGCCTCTCTTATGCTTTTGGGATTGCACTTCCATGTAAGGGATTTCTACCATTCTCTTTTTATCCACATTTAATAATATTGTAATTCCATTTTATTTTCAATTATAAATGTTGAGATATGATTTAGTACCTTACCCATTCTTCCCTCTTCATTTTAGGATAATGGGATACCCCTTTCACTATCATTAAAGCCTCTCATGTACACCTGTTACCATGCCGAAATTCTGTGAGGGATTTCCCTCTCCTCATTTACATCCATGTAATACTTTTGTATTATGCATCTAAATTCCACTATGTTTGTTGGGAGATGAATCTATATGAATCCATTATTGTACATTTTATGTACATATAATGAGACACCCATTTATCTCTCATCAACCATTTTCATGAATCTTTATGTAACGCTGTTATGCTGCCAAAATTGCACAGTATTTTTTGAAGCTAATGTCATTGTGTAGTGAATACCATGCCCATTTCTTTATTAAGGGTATTCACCTTTATGAACATTTAATTATTTATTATAGAGTTTCAAAGATTAATTCTACATTCCTTTATCATGGAATGAATGATTATTTTTAATGAATCCATGTTTTATGATCCATGATGGACACTTATGCATGAAATGAAATATTTAAAGAGGGTGTGCCCTAATAGTGCTCCAATTCATTGGGTAAAGTATAGTATCATGATAAATAATTTGACATGAGTGTTGACTCATGATAATTCAAGTTCAATGAGGTTTAACTTGTGATTCATTTGAAATGAGGTTTTACTCATGCTCAATGTGTAATTAGCCTTAGATCATGCTAATTCCATGTTAAGTGTTGTTGCCACATTTCCATGTTATGATTGTCATTATTTATCATTACTTTATGTTCATGTTTCTCTTATTCTCCATTGATATTAATATTTTCTAACATGTGTTGTATTCCTCATGTTAATCCATGTTTATTCCCTTACTAGGCCATATAGCTAACACTTTTCTTATGAATGTCCTCAGGTTATCCCATGAAATGCTAAGTATGAGGGAATGTCATGGTCATGTAAAGGATGTTTTCAAAAAAGATGTTTTATTTCAAGTTTCACATTGTTATGTACTGATCTGAATCCTCAAATACACTAGAACTCTCAATATTATATGTTGTATCAAGTGAATTTTATGTAATAAATCAGGTTTAAGTCTGTAATAATACTCAGGGTTGTTATAGTGTAAGTATACTTTTATAATTACTAAATTATTATTATATAGTAGATATAATATTTTCTCATTAAATACACTAATATATATATAATACATGTGATTTGGTCATTAAAAATTTACCACATTGCTTCATGGAGGGGTAATCCACATAAACACTTGAATGAACTTATTATTTTTCAATGACGGGAAGGTAAGAAATAAAAAATGTATTATAATTAAATAAATTTAAATATTAATAAATATTATATATATATAAATATATAAATTAAATATAACATTATAACTATTCTATAGTGATGGTGATTCAAAATTAATTGCATCTGTTCATGAGATGACAGTCTATCGTACACAATAATGACAGTTTCATTTCCCATTCAATGGAATAAATGGGTATGTATATGATATTTTGTTAACATATAAAAACAAAATTATATTTTATATTTTAGTTTTATAATTTTTACATGTTTGATGAATATTTTAAGGAGGTTTAAAAGGAAATAAAAAAATACCTGGTAAAGAAATATAATGCTTTTTCGGAGAAACACATTATGTTTATATATAAATACATTATAGGTTAGTTTTCTGAGAAAACAATGAATATATTAAATGAGTGGGGTTGTAAAAAAATTGTTTTGTTTTTTATTTAATGATCCAAATAGATTTTTATGTGTATGAAATAGAGGATAGTTGGTTTCCATTTATAAGTGGCGGAGAGGAAATACTTGTCATTTTAAAAAAATTAAAATATATTAATGTATTAATAAAGACAAAATCACAAAAATTGACCTTTTAAAATTTTAATATCATATATTTTCAAACTATTTCAAAAAATACAATTTCAATGATTTTCCTAGTAATTTTATCCATTATATGTTAATTTTAACCCCTAGTAAACCTGTTTTAACTTTAACCGTGGTAAAAATATTTACTATTTTAACTATTAATAATGATAAAAAAACTATCATGACCCGTCTTCGGGGCCCGTGTCGTGACTCCCCCAAGCCCGCCTTCCATAGGCCAGGGGCTAGCGACTAGCACCAAAGGCTTAAATCCCACTAATTGGGAATGAATTGCCTTTATAAAAGTAAACAAAACACACAGAGTACAAGTGGAAGTAATACACTAAGTACAAAATGAAGTGTTGAAGAGTAAATGGGATAGAATACAAAACCAATCGAAAGTATAGCTACAACTGAACAAAAGTACAACAGAAAAAGACAAATAGCTGGAAGAATGGAAGCAGCTCCTGGGTCATCCTCCTCGGATCCTACCTGAAGGGTAGGTACATGTATTGCAGCTCCGGGATCGTCCACCACGGATCCTACCTGAAGGGTTGATACAGATAGCCTCCACAACGCTCTTGCCCGTCAAACTCCTCCGGGTATCATCTCACCGTGAAGTCCAGCTCCTGATACTGACTCGTAGTGAGGTCCACCTCCGTGTATCATCCAGTCTTCGAACACTCGGCCTCCGTCACCACTTCCCGTCGTCAGCAACCAACACAACGAGGTGCGGGCATAGCCCATGCAGGGGTGAGTATAACGATACTCAGTATGGACCCCGAGACCCTCAAGGTCTCAGTGAAACCAACATGGATATCCACAAAGAAGATCTCAACGGATTACCTCTACTTAGGTATATGCCCATACATATACCTAAGTTATCATTTAACCCATCTCAATCATGAGGAAACACAAATATTATGAAATCAACGGATAACCACTACCCATGTATATTCCCATACATATACCTATGTTATCAAGTGACCCATCTCAATCATGAGGTAAACACAAAGGTCATAGACTCAGCTCAAACCGGGATTTTCATTATCGAAACTATAACTGCTGAAGAGCCCCGTCTCTAGAGTGTACAGTAATCTTTTCATGACTCTGAGATACTGCTCACTAACCTAAGACTGCTGAAGTACTCCTCCTGTCGAGTACCTCGTGCCAGCCACCCAAACACAATAGTGCTTCCCGCCGGGGTATGCTACCCAAACAGAGTAGTGCACACCCCCTAATAGCCTATAGAGGTACTCTCCGGAGGAGTACTGCGGGTCTGCACCAAAACAAGTAGTGCTCCGTCCGCCATGGGTCTGCACCCAAACAAATTAGTGCTCCGTCCACTGGGCTAGATGACTCACTACAAGTCGAGTCGGTCAAGCAGTAGTCAGGTCTCAGTCGGCTACACGGTCTCCGTAATTCGTACGCTCATCTCCAGGAGGATGCGCTCCATGAGCTACTGGTCGATACTCCAATTATATCAATGTACCATGATGAAGTATCTCAAAATACCGCCTCGTCATAGGGGCCTCAACGAAACAGACTGCGCATCAATCGGACGCACGGTCTGTGAGTTATTAGCCTTTTCAACCAAGGGGCCCAGTTGGTTTCGAGTGCGATCAAGGCAGCCATATCTCAATTGTACCCAAAACTCTCATAGGGTATTCTCATAGATATCGTTTCTCAACGTGATCACCAACGTCACTGACGATTTGTCAAACGGACATCCAGTCTGAAGGTTATCAGATTTTTCGTTCCAGGGCCCCGGTTGGATTTCGGTTACAATCCAACCTGGCCACTATCCAACCACAACCAAAACTCAGGTGAAGTATGCCAAAAGTTCCCTCTCTTCTCGTGGAATCCAACAAAGTCGACGACACGTCAATCGAACGTCCGTAACTCAAGATAAAAGCGTTTCCGCTCCGAGGGCCCGGTTGGTTTCGTGTTCGAACCAACCCGGTCATAACCAAATTTCTCCGAACCTTGAGTGCAATATAACAAAATGACTGTCTCGATACAAGGATCTCATCGCATCTGACGGTGTATCGATCGAAGGCATGTAGCCCAGGTTATGGGAAAATGACCGGAAGAGGTTCGAAAGTGGGGGTTTCGGGCCCGGTCCCACCCGACCCGAGATCCCCTGGTCGGCCCGAACTGGGTCCAGGTCTGGCCCGCTTGGGTGAGGCCCGACCCGGATGGCGCGGCCTGGCCCGGCGCGCTGGCGCGTTGGCGCACTGGCGGTCCACTGGCCAGCTCGGTGTAACCCAGCTGTAGGTCAAGGGGGGGGGGGGTGCCCCCTATTCAATTAAACGCGGCCCCCCACATGGGGGCCGCTCCACCAACTGGCTGGGGGTTCCAAACGCCCAGTTTTCCCCCCTGACCGGCCGGCCAACTACTGCACCATGGGACCGGCACAGTCCCATGTCCCCTTCTCCGACGCCGGCGGCCAGAAACTGGCCGCGATTCCCTACTCCACCACGTCCTTGGTCCGTCCGGCACGGCGCCCCTCTGCCGCGCCCCTCAGACGCGGCCCTGATCTGGATGTGTTCTCTTCTAGGTTCTCCGGCATGGCGAGATGGTGCCACCCTTCTTCCCCCAAACTCATAGCTCCCGCGTAGTGCAACGGCACCGCGTCGCCTTACATGTGCCGCAACAAAATCGACAACCAAGGGGGGAGGAGGGTCGGCCGTGTTCGTGCGGTCCGACCTCCTCCTGTTATTGTGATATCAAGTGGCTCAAATAAGGACGATAAACAGCGATGGAAGTAATCAGGAACAAAAGAAATAATCTCGCTACGGTTTTTTCCGCAATCAAAAGGAAATTCCAAACCCGCAAACAAAAACTATTGTGGATAAACTTAATAATGAGTTGATCCGCATTCTTGTTTTAGAAGGAAAACAATCATGAGATTATTAATATTCTCAAATTAAACCCCTACCTTGAGCATAATCGACGAACAAGGATTTTCACGGGATGAGACGTAGCGGATTTGATCATCGCAGAAAGAGAGTTCGCGGAAGAGGATCATCGCGTCGCGGAGAAAAGATTCGTCGGCATCGTGTCGTCGATCACCAAGGATAATGTGTTCTTGTCGAACTTCGACGGAGGTCTGTGTTCTTCGCATTCTTCGTGTTCTTCGCGTTCTTCGATGAAAATTAAGAACTTCAAGAGTCCCCTTTTTCTCCAAAAAACTCATCACAACAAGACCAACAATAATATAATAAGACTTGTCTTATATTATTAACACACAAGCCAACGTCTTTGAAATTCAAAATTGATTCAACCAATTAATTGAATGTAATTTCAACGTTTAATCCGCCCAATTAAAAGAGGCATTTAATATTGAAATAAATGCACGAGTTGACTTTCATTAATTGGGGAGTGCGGGTGCGTCACTGAAATAAAGGAGGTGTTGAGGAAGTTGAATGGGTGGTGATAATGTAGGACCCACCCCACTAAAATCCTACCTAGTGGATTAGTTAGGATGTAGGTCCCACTCTACCACATAGCTTAGGTTAACACTTCTTTAAATAAAATAAAATTTGTTGCACCACTTTTATTTTATTCCTTTACTTAAACCAGAAAATAATAACCACACCCGAGCAAACGAAACTCCGGAAAATGTGTTTCTATGCAATTACCAGTGCTGCGATTCCATCAGTGCCCTAGGATTTCGATTCCGAGAACCGGTTCAAAAGTTAGGAAAACCTGCTCATTCGTTCGCTGAATGTACCCGAGATAAACATTGGGAAATGATTCCGGGCACACCAGGCCTCCGAATCAGGTGCCGTCAGAAACAACGTTCTTGTAAAATTCCATTGAAAATTAAGAAAAAACCTTCATTGAAATTTCTGGGACTTTACATTACTCCCACCTCAGGGCTTTATATAGTCATAAATATTTAACACAAACTAGGGTTACAGAAGTGGTACTGAGGACGCATCTGAACCTTCCGCTCTCATGTGCTTACCTGGAGGATCCCATACTGCTAGTGAAAAAGCACTCGAGGAATCGACCATCCTCTTAGGATCTGCTCCTGTTGATCCTAGATCACAACTAGAACCTCTGTGAAGGTCACCCCATCTCCAAATTCCAGCTCCCCATGGTCGATGATATGTGAAGGATCTTGCACGTATCTCCTCAGTTGAGATACGTGGAAGTCATCGTGCACCTGGTGCAACTGAGGTGGATGGGTCTAGGGGTAAACCACCTCACCTACCCTGTTGAGGACCTAGAAAGGTCCGTTGAACCTTAGAGATAACTTGTCGCCTCGGCCACATCTCTGTAAACCTCCTCTAGGTGAGACCCGTATAAGGACATGATCACCATCCTCAAACTCTAGAGGTCTCCAGTTCCTGTTAGAAATAAAACTCAAAACGACTACTGCCATGAGGGTATGGTTGACCGACTCAAGAGTGATCAGTCACACCCTCCTGTGCATGAGTTTATCCTATACTGCCTAGGGTTTCCTTTTCGCCGACCAAGGAAAACCCATCCCGACATCGTAGTTAAACCACAACCTTTTTGCCTAATACCGTCAATTTCTGTATGAACTGTGATTGCCCAGTCCATACTCAAACCAGCGTCTTAAGCCCTCGACACTGCCACCAATAGATTCCAACCGAAAATCTCGTCTTGAGGGTCTGACCACACCGTCGGCTTAAGTGTGATTATCAGGTCCCCTCCCAAGGTATCTCCAGATGTGAGGGTCAAGTCCAAGGCTTACTGGAATCTCTAGGATTGGGACAGGATTCATGTGTGGAAGGAATGATTCATATCAACATCTGTTACTACGGCAGCTAGTAGTGGACACCGATTGTCCCTTGAATCATCTATAGATCCATTGGGTCACACTCCTTGACAGCATGTAGCCACACTCTTCCTCTGCCCTCCATCTCCCTGAGCCTAGCGGGGACAACTAAGGCAGATGGTTGTAGCATGTTAAAATGTACACCACCTCATGCTACTCTCCTAGCTCTGCCTCCACGTCTGCTGCTTCGTAGACTCATCTCTCTTTAAAGCTTCCTCTTCTTGAAACATTTAACACGCTCGAGTCTCTAAGACTGGAGCTGGTTTCCTATTTCTTACTGCACTGTTCAGTCATCATCCACTCCTGGATGATCTGCACCTTCTTTTCCTACGATCTGAAAGAGCTGCTAAGATTTCTCCCTTGCTGAAAAGGGAAACTTAGTCTCATCCCCCGGATGAACCACACCCATTTCCTAATAGAGTCAATCCTGACATGAATGATGTATTCATGCCATGGATGACGTCGTAAGGGCTCGACATAACTACCAAGATATCCAACTGTCACTCTCACCTCCAAGGGTCGAGTCACACTTTCGGTATCAGTGTAAGGTCACAGGGTCTCCTCCAGTAGAAATCTTGAAAGTGATGGGCAAGTCAACAGTTTTTAACCAGAACCTCTCAGTATCAACTGAACAAAGTATAAAAAAGAAAACACCACAAAGATAAGTGTCTTTTATTATAGCATCTCATAGTACAAAGACCCACCAACAAAAACAAAAACAACATAGAATTAGAAGTAACAAGAACAAAAAGGTATCCACTAGTTCCTCTCATGTCCACCTGCTTCCAGAGCTCTACTGCCTTGTCCACCGCTCGGATGTTGCTCAAGTACCCCCCGCTGCTTCTATCTTAGTGGATCCTCCAACGTCTATGGATCAACTGTGCGGGGAGTCGGACATTCACATGCCATGTGACCCATCCTACCGCAGGAGTAACACTATCCGTTTCTGGAATGCATGGCTCTGACCCCACCCTGGGAGCCCCGCACCACCGATCCTAAAACCCAAGATCGCCCAACTGCTGGTCTGGTCCTCCTGGACCTCTGAATCATCTGTCTACTGCCTAAAGATGACTAGGATACTGATGGAAAAACCTGCGGCAAAGGCAGCAGCTCCTGAACACGCTCAGGGTGTAGAGCTTCTGGTACAAACTCCACCTAGAAAAAGGTCTAGAAGTCTCCCCATGTGAAGGTCATCCGGTCGCAAAACTAGAACAAGTGGCTCCACCAACTGCATGCTGCTTCTTGAAGGAGGCTGGCAGCAAAGATCACCATGAAATCTGATAGCGTCCCCACTAGCCTGAAGACTCTCACCACAGCCTCCAGCCAATCCTCAGCCACTTGCGGGTCCGTCTCTCCCCGGAACCTGGGTGGCCTCTGGCGCTGGAACTCGTGGAGCGCGCTCAAGCGGCGTGCATCGCCTGCTGCTAGGGCTGGTGGCATCGGTGGCCCAACGTATGGTAGTACCACTGGTGCCTCTGCAGGTGCCTCTACTACAAGAGGGCCATGTACCGAAGCCTTGTCGCTCGGCAGGTTATCGTTATGCAGATCCCTCTGGGCTCTAGCTGGTCGTCCATGAAAAGTAATCCTGAAGAAACAATGTGACACAGTCAAATGATTTATACCTAGTGAGATGACTTGGTTTGAGCTGTTTTAAGAGAAAACCTTTTAAAACACACACGCAATCAGTGTTTTCATGAACAATGTCAGAAATCAGTTGTCAAGGTCCTGGTGTATGGATACGTCGGCCGCCCGCACCAACACTGTACTCCCTGAACTGAAAACCACACTTGGTAATCTTAACATTGTCACTTCACAGAAATAAAATATCAGAGTTATAAGTTCTGTGGTAGAACCGAACTCCTCTGATACCAATTTTTCACGACCCGTCCTCGAGGCCCATGCCGTGACTACCCCAAGCCTGCCTTCCATAGGCCAAAGGCTGGAGACTATCACCAAAGGCATAAATCCCGATAACTGGGAAGCCATTGCCTTTATAATAGTAAACAAAACACACAGAGTACAAGCGGAAGTAATACAATAAGTACAAAAGGAAGTGTTGAGGAGTAAATGGGCCAGAATATAAACCCAATCGAAAGTACAGCTACAACTGACCAAAAGTCCAACAGAAAAAGACAAATAGCTAGAGGAATGGAAGCAGCTCCTGGGTCGTCCTCCTCGGATCCTACCTGAAGGGTAGGTACAGATAGCGCAGCTCCTGGATCGTCCACCACGGATCCTACCTAAAGGGTAAGTACAGATAGCCTCCACAATGCTTTTTCCCATCAACCTCCTCCGAGTATCGTCTCGATGGGAAGTCCACCTCTTGATAATGAATCATCATGAGGTCCACCTCTGGGTATCGTCCAGTCATCGAACACTCGGCCTCTGTCAGCACTGCCCATCATCTGCAACCAACACAACGAGGTGTGGGCATAGCCCATGCAGGGGTGAGTATAATGATTCTCAGTAGGGACCTCGAGACCCACAAGGTCTCACTGAAACCGACATGGATAACCACAAAGAAGATCTCAACGGATAACCTCTACTTAGGTATATGCCCATACAAATACCTAAGTTATCATGTAACCCATCTCAATCATGAGGAAACACAAAGACTACGAAATCAACGGATAACCACTACCCAGGTATATGCCCATACATATTTCTAAGTTATCAAGTGACCCATCCCATCATGAGGTAAACACAAAGGTCATAGACTTAGCTCAAACCAGGATTTTATTTATCAAAACCATAACTACTGAAGAGCCCTGTATCTGGGGTGTAATGTGATCCGGTCACGACTCTGAGGTACTGCTCACTAAGCTAAGACTGCTGAAATACTCCTCTTATCGAGTACTGCGGTCCATCAACCCAAACACAGTAGTGCTTCCCACTAGGGTATGCTACCCAAACGAGTACCGCGGGTCTGAAACCAAAAAAGTAGTGCTCCGTCCGCCATTGGTCTACACCCAAACAAAGTAGTGCTCTGTCCACTGGGCTAGTCGACTCACTCCAAGTCGAGTCGGTCAAGCAGTCGTCAGGTCTCAGTTGGCTACAAGGTCTTTGTACTCCGTACGCTCGTCACTAGGAGGGTCCGCTCCACAAGATACTGGTCGATACTCCATGTATCTCAATGTCCCACAAAGAAGTATCTCAAAGGACCACCTCGTCATAGGGGTCTCAATGCAACAGACGGTGTGTCAATCGGACGCCCGTTCTGTGAGTTATTAGCCTTTTCGTCCTAGGGGCACGGTTGGTTTCGAGTGCGAACCAACCTGGCCATATCTCAACTGTACCCCGAACTATCATAGGGTATACTCATAGGGACCTTTTCTCAACGTGATCACCAACACCGCTGACGGTTCGTCAAAACGGACGTCCGGTCTAATGGTTATCAGCTTTTCCGTTCCAGGGGCCCTGTTGAATTTCGGTTACAATCCAACCCGGACACTATCTAACTACAACCAAAACTCAGGAGAAGTATCCCAAATGTTATGTCTCATCAAGAGTAATCCAACAAAGTCGACCGAATGTCAATCGGACATTCGGAACTCAAGATATAAGCGTTTCCGCTCCGAGGGCCTGGTTGGTTTCGTGTTCGAACCTACCCGGTCATACACAAAGTTCTCAGAAACCTAGAGTGTAATATACCGAAACAACCGTCTCGATCCAACGATCGCATCGCAGTTGACGGTGCGTCGATCGGAGATCTGTAGCCCATGTTATGTGCAAAAGACTGGAAGAGGTCCGAAAGTGGGGGTTTCGGGCCCGTTCCGACCCTGCCCGAGACCCCCTGGTCGGCCCGAACCGGGTCGACCCCAACTAGGTCCAGGTTCGGCCCGCATAGGCGTGGCCCAGACCTGCTGGTGCGGCCTGGCCCGACCTGGGTGCGGCCCGGCCCGGCGCGCGGGCGCTGGCGCGCTGGCGGTCCGCTAGCCAGCTCGGTGTAACCGAGCTGGTGGTCAACGGGGGGGGGGGGGGGGTCGTTGCCCCCTGTTCAATTAAACACGGCCCCCACATGGGGACCGCTCCACCATCCGGCCGGGGGTTTCAAACCCCCAGTTTTTCCCCCTAACCGGCCGGCCCACTCCAGCCGGCCGGCTGCTGCACCATGGGATCGGCGTGGTCCCGTGTCGCCTACTCTAACGCCGATGGCCATGAAACCGACCAGAGTTCCCTGCTCCGCCACGGCCCCATTCCAGCCGCAGTCTCTTCCATATTATCTGGCGCGGCGCGACGACTCCACGACTTGTTCGAATTCAACGGCACCGCGCATCTTCGCGCAAACTCATAGCTTCCGCGCAGTGTAATGGCACAGTGCCGCCTTACACGTGCCACAACAAAATCCACAACCAAGGGGGGAGGAGGGTCAACCGTGTTCGTGCGGTCTGACCTCCTCTCGTTATTGTGATATCAGGCGGCTCAAATAAGGACGATAATCAGCGATGGAAGTAATCAGGAACAAAAGAAATAATCTCCCTATGGTTTTTTCTGCAATCCAATGGAAATTCCAAACACGCAAACAAAAACTTTTGCGGATCAACATAATAATGAGTTGATCCACATTCTTATTTTAGAAGGAAAACAATCATGAGATTATTCATATTCTCAAATTAAACCCCTACCTCGAGCGTAATCATTGAACGAGGTTTGTCGCGGGAAGGGATGTCGCGGAATTGATCGTCATGGAAAGAGAGGTCGCGAAAGGAGGATCGTCGCATCATGGAGAAAAGACTCATCGGCGTCGCGTCGTCGATCTCCTAGGATTCGGAGTTCTTGTCGACCTTTGTCGGAGGTCGGCATTCTTCGCGTTCTTCGCGTTCTTCGCCTTTTTCGATGAAGAACGAAGAACATCAAGGCTCCCCTTTTTCTCCCAAAAACTCAACACAACATGCCCAATAATAATAAAATAAGACTTGTCTTATTTTATTAACACACTAGCCAACGTCTTTGAAATTCAAAATTGAATCAACCTATTAATTGAATTTAATTGCAACGTTTAAACCGCCCTATTAATAGAGGCGTTTAATATTTAAAAAAATGCATGAGTTGACTTTCATTAATTATGGGGGTGCGGCTGCGTTACTAAAATAAAGGAGGGGTTGAGGAAGTTGAAAGGGTGGGGCTCGTGTGGGCCCTACCCCACTTAAATCCTTCCTAGTGGATTAGTTAGGATGTGGGTCCCACTCAACCACTTAGCATAGGTTAACAGATCATTAAATAAAATAAAATTGGTTTCACCACTTTTATTTTATTCCTTTACTTAACCCAAAAATTTAATAACCACACCCGAGAAAATACAACTCCGGAAAATGTTTTTCTAAGCAATTACCGACACTGCGATTCCATCGGTGCCCTCGAATTTCGACTCCGAGCACCAGTTAAAATGTTAGGAAAACCCGCTCGTTCGTTCACTGAACGTACCTGAGCTAAAATTCGGCAAATGATTCTGGGCACACCGGTACTCGGAATCAGGTTCCGTCAGAAATTGCGTTTTTGTAAAATTCCAAAAAAAATTAAGAAAACAATTTTCCTCGAAATTTATAGGTCTTCACAAAAACAGAGATGAAATTATTAAAAAATATAAACTATTATTATTCCAAATATGAAATTAATTTTTTCAAATTCAATTCATAAAAGTGGAAGAATTTATTTTAAAATTAAACATAAATTTTTTTTTCAAATAAATTACCATTTATTTTTAAAGATGTATTTGTATAAAATTCTAATATAATATTCAATAAAAAAACCATAGTCGGATAATTAAAAAATAATTAGACTTATCTTACATTAAAACCATTTTAAAAAAAACTTATTATTTTTAATGTATGAAATTAAAAGGAAGTTTTCAATAAATATTATAATTTTTCAATATTAATAAAAAAATAAAATATTTTAGAAAATCATCCAAAAAGTATCTTAACATATTTTTGAAATGACGAATTAAAAAATTGTATTAATTTCTCAAATAAAAAATTCTATATTTTTTAAATTAATATTTTAAATTAAACCTTTTATTTCTTGGAATCTTTATAATGTTACAAATAAAGATTCTTCTCTTTGACTAAAAGTTACCTATAACGAATATCCTAAATATATACCTATAAAGTCAAATTAATCAAATTTTATAATACATTAAATGTTTTATCTTAAAATTACATAGTTTTTTACACTCTTCTCCACTTTTAGAAATTGGGGATTCAATGTTTTAAACATTACATAGAATATTGGGAATATTTTTCCATTATAGTATTTTAAGATTCCCAAATTGCTTATTCAATTATATAGTTTTTCCAGCAAACATTAACCTTGTGAATCAACATTTTTCATGACACCTAATCTCTATGGTAAATAATATGAGTAGTTTGTTCCTTAGAATAAATATTCTCTTCCAACAAAACTACACTTGGGCTTAAAAAATGATATGCATATCATACATATTTTCGTAAAAATAAAACATTAAATACATAATGTACCTAATACAAACACCATAACAAGGCCATTAGATATTAAAATTATTCAAAATTATTTAAAATTTCATATGGTTCAATGAACTATATAGTTAAATTTATCTTTTTGTCTATAATTCATAACACTTTTCCCTAAAAATTATTTATGAAATAAAATGCTCTCCTATATTAAATGAAAGATATTTCAACCAATTATATTTATAACCTTTTCTCATTCTTTGAGCCATATTCATGTATTGTTGAAACATAACCACCTCCTCAGTCATTTATTGTTCCAAATCCATTCCCAGCATAATTCTTTCCTTGAATTTTTCTAAAAAACTTTTAGTGTGACACATCATTCCATATAATTCATTAAAATTTTTAATCTATACACTAGAATGAAAATAGATATATAAAAACTCAGCCAATGTAATATATTGATCCCAATGTCCATGATAATCCACTAAAGAATATTATAGAATTTCCTCCAATGTATGTAAATTTGTATTCTACATTCACTTATATTGAGGAAGAAATATACTACATAAATTTAATTCAGTAACAAATGAAATCTAAAATCCTTTATAGAAAATACAGGAAAATCTTGGATCACTTTCAGATACAACAGATAGAGGATATCCAGGTATCATGACAATATCATTTAGATAAAATATATAAATATGGTCTAAACACAATATATCTATACAATGAATGAAATACACATATTTAGTTAAACTATCAAGAATAACCCATATCATGTAACTACACCGATATGTACTAGGTAATCCTACAATGAAATCTCTGGTTGTGTTCTCTAATATCAATTCCAGTATTGGAAAATACTGATTCTTCCCTTTGGGTAATTGTTATTCACAGTTATCAAGTTGAAAAGTAAATACATTTATAGAAAAATTTGAAATATCATTAATTATTCCTTCCCCCATGTGATTTTAATTAAATGTATATGTATTTATGTATATATTAATATATTTGTGCTGTTAGAATGATGATAAAATAGGTAAATTTGAGTTTCACTCAATCATTATTTATACTACTATGGAAAACATGAATAACATTAGATTTATATGAATCGTAAAACCCTTTTTTCAATGTTAAACTCTATAAACATACCATTCTTGTTTGATTATAAATTTTCCATTAAAACACTATCTTCCAACTCAGCATTCTTAATCATGTTGAAAAAAATATGATTTTGTTGAAACTATAAAAAATAGGGGGCATTCCTTTTTGAAAACATTATAAGAAAAAATTATCATATCATTAACCAAAGGATCATGTTTGAGACTTAGTGTAGTCAATGTAGTATTAATTTTCAACTTAGAGATTCAACTATTATGGTTGATTTTCCTTGATGGTAATGAATATTGTATTCATAATCCATTATCAAGTACAACCATCTCATCGACCTCATGTTCATCATATTAATTAATATACACATAAAACTTTTATGAGCATCATATATTAAGATATTAATCAATATTAGTGATATCTCAACATTTTTAAAGAAAACACTAACGTAACTAGATCAAATTCATGTGTAGGAAAAGTTTTCTCATGTGTATTTAATTGAAAATAAAAATAACAAATTACTATGTCATTATGAATTAAAAAACACATCCCACACAAATAATTGATACCATATATAATAAATTTACCATTTCGATATGTTAGGGAAAAAATAGTGCATTCACTAATCCTTTTTAAATACTGTTAACAATTTTAACATTTATTCACCTGTATGAACCTAAAACATTTTCTTATTAACTTGTAGGATGGGATAGATAAATATAATATTTTATTCAAAAAAAATCACTGATAATAACCAGCTAATCCAAAAAAAACTACAAATATCAAAAACATTGTTAGGTATTGTCCATTCATTAACCACAATAGTTTTAGAAAGACCAAATTTTAAGAAAAATGTTATTTTGTATATTTCCATGGAATGAAATTTGTTGTATCAAAAATTCCTTTATTAAAAATTTTGTATATATCTAAATTTCATTAATGCTTTGAAAAATAATAATTACATATTTTTATGATCCTCATAACATTTATAATTAAGAAAAATATCATAATTAAAACAACCAAAAAATTACTCAAATATTTTCTGGATATCTCTATTCATATGATCTATGAATATAGATGGAGGAATTTTCACCCAAAATTCGAAAACCAAACGCTCATATTTTCTATACCTAGTATGAAACACTATCTTATAGATTTCAACATCCTACACCATTAGCTCATGGTTACCAGACCTATGATAATCCTTTAAAAACTATTGAGCTTCCTAGAGTAAATGAAACAAGTCATCAATATGACAAAATTAATAATTATTCTTAATTCTGATGTTATTCAATGATATGTAATCAATGAAAATCATCATGGAACCATCATTTGTTTTAACAAAAACACTAGATAACCCCATAGTGTATCTCTACGATGAATGAAATATTTATCAAGTAAATATATCAATTGATTTTCTATTCAATAAGTTCTACATGAGCCATTTGAATAGCTAGTTTTTAAAATTGGCCCAACATTAGCCACTAGGTCAATAATTGACTCAACATCTTCATCAGGTATAATACATGGTAAGTCCTTACGATAAAAATGTTGATAATATTTCATTGATTCTAAAATCGTGAATTTGAATAATTCCCTTATTTTCACCATTACATGCAGTATAACTTTTATTTCTATATTTTTATATTCTTATTTCCATAACGCTACCACTAGGGTTTGTTACCGACATTCCAAACATGATTTCTTGAGGTTAAATTTTCAATTTTTGAGAAACATTAAAAGAAATGAAATAATTTTTATTCCATAAATAAAAACTATATCTTTTTATAATTTCAATAAACATGCATGTACCTATTACCACTTCATTTAATAGAAAAACCCATATTAAGGTAATATAAATGTATTTTACCACAAACTTATACATTTATTCTTTTTTATTCCCACCATATATTCTTTTCCATGGTTGTTCTTTCATATAATGTGCGATATCATTACAATCAAAACAACTTATTTCCTACTTATCATAATAGTTCATACCAATATAGTGATCTATTCTATTTCAATAATGGGCTATATTCTATAACATTCTACCAACGAAGAACCGATAATATTTCATAAGACATTATAAAGAGTGATTTTTCCCTCATCTATGAAAAACAAGAACTTTAATTTCATAGATTTATATTTCATTGATGGATTCTTCACAGTTTACATTCACCTATACTTATTTTTATACTTATTCTAGTTGGAAACATGATCATTAGAAAAATAAATTTTCACATTTTCAGCATAATGAAAAAGTTTATCATAAAATATTAATTTCTTTGAGAAAAAAGATATTCTTTTTCTCAGATTAAATATATAGTAAAATTGACCAGCTATAATATCAAGATCTAAGATATAATTTGGTGTGTCTCTTTCAAATTAGCCGAATATTGATTCTCATAGTACCATAGAATCTTCTTCCTTCTACCTCAAACCCATAATTGTTTTCATTTTATATCAAATGACCATATGAAAATGTTTCTCATGAAAAATACTCCCAAGTGTATCACATTCCATATTGTAAATTTCTTCTATTTCTCTATAATTATTAACCATTAATAACTATTTATCTACTTCAACATCTGAATGAATAATAGAAAGAGTTTTCATTAAATGATCTAGAAAACCTCTGAGTTCAAACATATTTTCATAATATTTCATCTATCCCTCACATAACACTGTTTTAGAAGAGAAAAAAATGATATAGGTTATTAAATTAAAAAATTACCCAGTATAGACATGTTTATGTAGAGTACCTATAGATTCTCTCTTGCATAAAATCAATCTGTAATTACCACCTGTATCTTATATTCCATCACAAAACAAAACTGCTCAAATCTAATACAAACCATTCCATCTTGTTGATTGAGAAGGATATTGTCCTCTTGGAGTCTTCATGCTTCATATTATTTGTTTCATATTTATAAATCCATTCCAAATAGGCATTCATTAGATGAAACGACAAGGTAATAATAAAATTCTATATCATGATTACCATAAAATAAAATCTCTTAAGGTAATTTATATATATTTTCTTAACCTTTAAAATTATCTATAACTTTCCTCTACTTTCAAATATTATGACTAGATAATATACATCACTTAATTTTGAGTTTTAAGACAATAAATCAATATATTTCATTTTTATGATCATTATTGTTTAAATTTATTTTAAATTTTGTCACCTCCCTTGCTAAAATAAATATTAAATCACAATATACAAATTTTAAATCATATCCCATTTATCCCACCATAAAATTAATTAAACATGTAAAAACATATCTTTTCTTAATATATCTTTTTAATTTACATCTTTACGTCATCTTTGTCACTATCAATCCATAAATCCTGATGAAAAATAGATAATAATAGGAGATGATGAAATAAATAGTAATACTGGATAGATAAATGTATTGAAGGAAACCCATTAGTCAACGATTAATAATTAATTTTTTCCTTTTTTACAGGATATAATTTTGGTTAAAAACCATTTTATTACCCATGTAATTAAAATCTATCCCCAATTCTTTTCATAAAAAAATTTATATATAATATTTATTGAAAAACCAAATCCAAACCTAATCATTTTTAATCCTAACAAACTAAATAAAATGTTTTCACAACAGAATAATTCTTACCCCTAGGATGTAGCCTAAGCATAATTATGAAAATATTTTCATTATAAAACCATGAAAAATAATTTTATTTCTGTGAAATCCCATAATAATAATAGATAAATAATACTGGTTACTAATTTATTATATTTCATGAATATATATTATAGTGTTTTATAACATTAATTTCTGGATTTAAATGATTATTCTTCCAAATTTGTGAATAGTTTAACTGATTTTGTATTTTATGGACAGATAAAATGAATTTTGGAAAAGGACAAAAGTTATGTGAATTTTGGAGCTTTGGTAAATTTCAGGCCATGATATATGCAAAGTGGCACAACATCAGATTTTTTAGGATGATCACGAATCACATCTATGGAACTGAAATGAATAACTAAGAAAAAAAAGGATTCTAGAGTAGAATAATTACATTACATGTTGTGTAACCATTAAACATCATATATCAGTGTTATATATGAAAAGAAGAACACGTCATGATGAAATGATAAATCATCATTGAAATTTACACATTTTGAAATAATTTAAAAAACCAAAAAATTTCTCGGATGATATTTAAGTGACAAATTTCAATAAATATTTAATATTTTAAAAAAAACAATGACATGGGACCCACCCTAGACAACATTTTATCAATTATTAATGACACTTAGTAATAATGGATCCCATATAGATTTTATAAATAGAGGGATGGCTTGCTTCTATTAGATAAATCCATATACTAAGGCTTATGATAAGAGGGTGTATTATGGAAGGCCCTCCCTAAGTTCATATCCCTTTTCATTATGATTGCTTTTTCTATTATCCTTCCCTGTAATCCTCTCATCACTAGGATGAGGGGGAAAACCCATCTTTTTTAGGGTTATATAAATCAAGGGGGGATTTGCATAAGATTAATTTCATCTTATTTATTCATGTATTTGGTTTGTTGCAATTCTCAATTAAACATCCTGACCATTTATTTTTCTTTTATCATGACCATTGGTATTTGAATCTAGAAGGAACAATAAAACTATGAAACTGAAAATCTTAAAGAAGGCATGACCATTGTAAACGTTGGGGTAAAATAGTTTTAAATACATTATTGAGGAAAACATGATTCAGTGTAATCCTAAATTACTAGACAAGCGGAAATAGTGTGTCATCGTGTTGAGAAGGGGATACCATGCTTATTTGATGTTTCTCATATTAATGCCAACAGAAATCATGAATTAATAAGCTTATTTTCTTAAATACAATTTCACCTAACATCAGAAATTACAAAAGAATGACATGATTTTGAAAACTAATAAATCAACTACACTTTCTTGTCTACATTATTTTTCTCAAAATCATATCAAACTGATATTCTCTCACCTATTTCTCTATATTCATCGAATTAAATCTTTTGAAAACACAATCCAAATAATTTCACCATCACTTTCTTTTAATATCAACCTACCACATTACTCATTTTAATTAATTAGTTGTATTTTTTTGTTTTAATAAATTTGTGTTTTATATAAACACATAGGGAATTAATGACACCCTATGGGCCTATCAGTATCCTAGGAAATCATTTACATATCACTTATAAAATCACTCTTAAAAAAAGAATAAAATATCTATTAAATTAAAATAATATCTTAGGATAAAAATATAAGTAGAGTACTCTATCCATTAACCATATTCATTGATGATAAATATTGGGATCACCCATCATCATGCGCTATATCTGACAGAACCACCATCGTAAGCTATATCAAGCTCACATGCCATCATGAACTAGACAAGGCTCACCCATAATCATGAGATATACTAGTCAAAGAACCCTAAAATAAAAATAGCTCATAAATTATTTCATTTCATACTCATAAAAATATTATATGCACCCATCAAAGTAAAAATCTATGGGTATTAAAATATCTATTCAACATAGAACACCTTTTGAAAATACCCAAAAAATTGAAGGACAGTTTTTATTTAGTGGATATAAAATAATTCTTGTAATGAAATGAAACCAAATACTAGAATTTACAATTGTGGGAAAAACCATTGATACATTATATGTTAAAATATAAATTTTCATTTTTTATTTGTCAAAATAGTACATATAAAGTATCTAAAAAGATTGTTATTCAAAACCATTGAAATAAAATTAATAGATACATAAAATTTCAGATATAATTAATTTTTAAATAAGTCCTCAAATAATTTTGTGAGTCTGGACACAAAAGAGATGTATTTAAAAAGTAAATCTTTTTTAAATTCAAAACAAAGTTTTCAACGTAAAGTGTCCCTTACCTTGTGTCTGACTCCCAACATATGTTCTTTATATTGCCGAATAATAAAATTATCATTATAATTTAATTTATTAATACAGATTTTTAATTTTTATTATTATGTTAATTTTATTTATTTCTATGTAATATAAAATTACTTAATCAATTAAGTTTATATTAGGTATTTAGATGATATTTATATCATATGTCAAAAATGATATTTGTAAGTTTATTGTGGTAAAAAATATAGAAATTAGATCATCTAAAAATTAAAAACCTTGACTTAATTATCATTTTTACATGCTAATAATATTTGTAAAACTAATTATTATTTAGTTCTTAGGAAATTAATTACATTATAGCCATGGAGATGGTAGGCCACATGTATGCATGAGTTAAATTTTCATTTTTCATAGAGAATGAGTGAAATAATATCTGTATAATTTTAACTTTAAATAATTATTATTATATAATAAATATCATAACATCTATTTAAAAATATATTTATATATAACCTACAATATTTGGTCATAAAAACCATTAATATCACTTCACAAAGGTGATAATCCATAGGTACACACAAAATATGTTAGGATTTTTCAATGGATGGAATTGCAAGAAATTAAATGATATATTAAAAAATTAATATGATAAGAGTTACATGAATATCATATATATATATATCATAAATCTAGCATTATTACGATCTGTTAGAGGTAGTGTTGGAAAATAGATTATATCATTTTGTGAGGATATAGTCTTGCGTACAGACGAATGATGGTTTCATTTTCCATTTGATGGAAGAAGTATATTAATATAGATCATTAAATTTATATAATAACATATAAGTATATAGAATATACATTCTTTATTATTTAATTATGGATGAATATGGTTTTATGGAGGTATAAAAATAAAGGAAAAAATATATCGGTTAAAAAATTTACCTTTTCTTCAAACAACCTCATTTAGTTTATATTATATCCTCTATCAATTCGTTTTATAATAAAAACAAGTCATTTAAAAAATTTCTTGGTGTTTATTAATGGAATTTGGGTAGTTATTTTAGGAACCAAAATTATTTTTATGTGTGGAGAAACAAGGAGGGTGGATTTCTTTTAATAATTGGGGGAGAGGACAGTTATGGAATTTTTTAATGGATTTAAATTTATTAAGGGATTACCAATGAAATATTGTTCTATGATTGTACATTTCTGAATATTAGATGATATATGGTAAACCTATGTCTATTAAAGAGAATATTAACAATCATCTAGTTCATTTTATCCTTTTTTATCTAAATTTTATCCCATAGTAAACATTTTTTAACCATAACCATGGTAACCGATTTTTTCTATTTTTACTATTAAATATGACGAAAAATATAATTTAAAATTAGTAAATAATATTTATTGTGGTAATTAAAAATATGGAATTTATCTTATAAAATTAAATTAATATAAAAGGTTACTTTGATATAAACTTATATCCACAAAATGTGATGAAAAATCTTTTCAAAAAAATTCTTTCTAAGTACAAAGAATGTTTCCAAATAAACACAAAGAATAATATTTATTCAAATGACCATAACTGAATTATTTACAATATATGATATGCAATTTTTCTTCTAACCCTTATTGAAATATAATTTTACAATGAAAATTATTTAATTTTTTTAATAGAATGAATTATTTTTCACTATTTATTAAAAAATATAACTTCTCTGAAAAATATCAAATTTTAGTGATTAAACATTTTTTCATGGTGAATATGTAAATTAAGATTATTTTTTCCAATAAATAAACTAAAATTTGGATAGAATTATTTTAAATAAAATTGTATAATTTAGGAATACCGAATTTCGCTAGTAATAAATCCTTTTACTTTTAAATGAAATATTACCTAATATTAATATAATGAACAAAACTCTATAAAAGATAATTAATTAAAATTAGTAATATGTAGATATGATTTATCCTAATAGTAACTATATTCTTATAGTCTATCCCCATGTATTGGTAGATAGTGAATCTCTTAAAGGTCTGTGTTAGTTTCGTTTAATGACAATAATAATGTCAATAAGTATTTCATAGTGTAGTGGGTATTGGAGGAAGAGCCTAATAATGTAGATGATGATACTACCCAAACATTTATGTTTAGATAATATTATGGAAATTTCATACAAGGTATCCCATAAGGCTAATGACTGTTGATATGATCTTCATATAAATCATGTATAAGTGGTACTAGGTTAATGTTGTATTATATAAAATAGTTTTATATTGTTGGAGAGTCAGGTTGCTAAACCGACTGCTAAAAACTCATAAAGCTGTTAATTAAGAAGAGATTGACAGTGGTTCATAATTTTGAGAAAATTTGGTATTGGTTTATAGTTGTATTCAACAACTGCATTGCATGATGGTTGATGTATTGCATTATTATAATCTCTTAGATGAATTTTGAATAAAAGTATTATAAAATAGGTAGTTGAAGTTTAATAGAATACTCAATGTTTGAAATATAGAACAAAGTTTCTCTATTTTATTTCACCATTACCTCACTATTTTAAAATTATTTTTTATTGTAAATTCCAATTATTATATAAAAAATAACATAATTATTGATTCCATTTTTTATTTTATATCCATATTAAAATGGGTAATTTCACTTGTTTATATGATTTCATTATAGGTGATGGTGATTTCGAGGATCCAGAATAAAGTTATAACAATGTGTCCCAAAATGTGTAGGAGCACAAGAACAAAAATCGACTAAAATGAACACCTTCACTAATTCATTCATCCAATTTGGATGAAATTAATTTTTCCTCACCCAATATTCAGTTGTATACAAATATTCTAAAGACACCCATACCAATTCATCCATTAAGAGGCCCAACCGAACTGATCTATCTAGGGACCCCAATCTTCTTTATGTCTGAAATATTTTTTCTATATTTCATCCATATCTCAGGATGTATTTTACCAAATGGTTCCAAATATTTTGTGGAGATATATAATTTTTGGAAAAAACGTTTTAATTTTTTTACAAAGAGAGATAATAATTCATGGACCCTGAATGCTATGATAAATTTATTTTCATGAAATCTAGGTTCCCAGAATAGCCTTCCACTTTGTTTATAAATTGGAACCTTCAAAACCCCATTTATAAGACTATCCAATAGAAAAACCTATAAATTTTGGATACCCAATATATTTCTATCTTTATCCTAGAATCTCTAGAGTCACCTATCCTCGAATGAAGAACATAGATGAAGGAGAATTTGAACATGAAACTCCTCCTCCTCGGGATGGTGAGCTAAATGGTGTATGATCATTTATAATGAGATTCTCACTCTATGAAGAGGGGGGGGGGGGGTTCCAACAGTGGATATACTACTAGTTTTGTGTACGTTTTGTGTTTAATAATTCTACTATATTTTATCTTTACACTCTTATGCCATAAATTAATTTTTTATATAACTATGTGAATCATTTTTCATTTCAACAATGATTGGGATGAGATTTCAATTAGAAATCTTGGGTTTTTCTTATTGGACAACACACGAATCATATTTCTCTCAAAAACACATAATATTTTAATATATTTTATGGAATGTTTTCAATGATTGAGATCAAAACCATGATAAAAAGATTGTTTTGTTAAGGTTTTGTTCATTGTGCATTATTTTAAGAGGAAATAGAGGAATCAAGATCTTCAAAACCATCATGCAAAGGATTATATTATACAATGTGAATATTTTAGAAAAATTAACTATCAAATATTTGTAGTGAAATTGAAATCAAATCCTTCTATAATAATTATTAATAACTCCACCTTTCTTTTCAATCATTTAAACCCTTTAATTATGTCTGTTATTTTTAAAATTGTTTTCAAAACCACCATCAATATTGGCACATTTTCACCAAAATAAACACTTTAAACCAAAAAAAAATCGTTGAGATGATACATAGGGTCTTCACTAAACTATAAGTAATATTTAAAATCATAATAAATTTAAAATGTCATGAAATACCGTTAAAACATTCATTTCATTGATAAGGAGTGCATTTATTTTAAGTGTGCATTTTTTATAAAAACATTTTGGATTATTTAATTATATACTCATTTATTTTTTCTATCATTTTATTGATATGATTCCTAAAATATAAAATCTGTATCCCTTTTACATAACTCAATATTCATCATAGGAAATACAATCTTTCAAACATGAATCAGAGAGAATACTACATCATTGACAACAAAAAGCACTGAACTATCCCCTAAATGATGAAAACAATTGACACACTTTTTTATCCTACTTCTTATTTTAAAACCAACATAATATCTAAAATAAATGCTCATAATCTGCCTTAAAATAACAATACATTGAAATAACTATCCTTATCTAATGTAGATATTCATCCCATAGTCATCCAAATACAAGGTTAAGTGACTAATTTTGAACTAAAATCCAGTTTAATTGACTTATTTCCGAGATTCCATGGACTCAAGGGAGAAAATCAACATAAGAAATTCAAATAATATCATACTATGTGTTCTAAATTAAAACAAGCTAATGTGCATTAATAACTAGTAAATCATTGGAAATTCCCTTCTTTATTAGAACTGCAAAATATTAGTTGTATTATGTTAATTCCCCTATTAGTGGTTGGGGGCATGTAATTCCTTTTTCATGAAAAAATATTTCCTAGCTTGTTAAAATACAACTATAAGGAAATAAAATATATGGTATAAGGAAATGAAAAGGAGAAACACATCATGAATATTGGGAATTATTTTAAAGGTTATTTTCAAGCATTCCACAACACCAAATAATTGATCAAATTTTAATATATTATTTTTATGAAGGTTTAGTTACTATTGATTGAAACATTATTTATTTTGATGTAAGTGGAGTATTATTTGATATAATACCCGCTGCTTCAAGGAACCTCATTCAGGGAATCGTTCAAAAAACTAAAAAATTATTTTCAATACCTAGTGTACCCATTTGATGTGCCCATGACGTGCAATGTACTGAATTTGAGAAGAAGTTGGATAATATGTTTGAAGAGGTGTGTACCCTACTCTAATAACTTTATATTTCATATGGGAAATAAAATTATCCTCCTCCCACCAATTGTGGTATTTTTTTCTTTCAAAACTAACTATTATAACCAATACCCTCAACTAAGATAAAAATTTAAGAGTTATGAGGTAATATTTCCAGGTCACCCCTTTAAATAAACTTATTAGGAAATAACTGTACTATCCATCCAACCATGGGTTGAAATAGAACCATGCCTATAAAGAATTGGTTTTTCAAACCAAACTCAACATCTAAAGAACCAACCAGGGTAGTGTAGTCACCCACCACCACCAAGAAATCCTATACCACCACAGTTCAAATTCCAACAACCCCCTAATAAACTTGAGACTATCCAGGAATATATAACACAACACATGGTTTAAAATGACCTCCAATACCAAAAAAACACCAATCATCCAAACAAGACCTAGACACCCAATTTGGAAAACTCATTAACTCAGTGGAGGAAATAAAAAGTCATGAGTCAAGTAAACTACCCTATCAAACCCTATTCAACCCTTGGAATAATGAAAATAATAGTTCCACAAAACTTAAGTGTGTAAAACTAATAAAAATACAAATGATCTCTCCATTAGATTCACCCCGTCCATAAGAAACAACCATCCTAGCCACATAAAATAATCCAAATGTGGAAGGCCATGTATTGGGAGAAACCCTTCGAAAGGGGAAATGTTTCAATTGATGAAACACTATTCCAAAAAATTCATCTCTCATTACCCCAATGTTCCACGAACCCATGGAATAAAAAAACACATCTTGATAAATAAATCGTGGAATCTATCAAAAAATGCATGTATATGTCCCCTGGATCGATACTATGAAGGAAATCGCCAATATAAAAAGTTTTTCAAGGAGATGTATACAAACCCAAGGAAACATAATGGTAATGAAAATGTTATAACTGGGAAGAATGTTTTATAATTGATAGATCCATCACTTCCCACAAAATGAAATGATCTTGTACCATTCATGATTCCATAAACCATAGTGGAGTGTTTTGATAAACACATTGCCTTATTTGGGTGATTCTATAAATGTGATGATTCACTACTTTCTTTGATGTTGGTTATAGATTTAACAACCATGGGAATATTTATTCAACTATAAAACCAGAGTACAACACTCCATGATGATATGTTATAGGATGTTCTTAAGAAGGAGAAAATTTTAAATTTCCTTGCAGATTCTTATCTGCATAAAATGGGATATGATAATATGAATGGATATAAAATAATTATATTGGGAGTAATTTAATTAAAACTAATATAACCATAATTAATGTCCATATTCGTCAATTTTATATGGATTTTAGAGGTGAAATTTTCCACTTCAATATTTTGGATTCCATAAAACACCTCGCTGAAGAACATTCCCCACATTAAGTTAATTCTTTTGACGTACTCATTCCCATAAGAAAACTTCTTTTATTTCATTTGAACCTATTTTGGATTTTCCATCAGTTATTTTCATGATAGGTAATAATCCACACATTTAATGTTGTTTCAGTATAGAAAAACGTCATGCATTTTCTTCAATTGATGAATTTTTAGCGATGAGGATCCTATAAAAATAAATGATACTTCTAAACAAGTAAAAGATCATTCCTCATCATAGTATGTTACCACTAAGTAGTAAGATGATATTAGATACATCTCTCTTTCAAATTCACTCCCATAAATCCAAAATACACATAATTTTAAACATAATACACTACCTAAAAGGTCATAATATTCATATCATGAGAATGAAAACAAGTTAGAATTCATCATTTCTATTTAACACCCTCTAGATTAAGAAGTATGCCTCCATGAACTTTGGAGGTAGTATAAAAAAAATTGGGATGGATACTTGCTGGCATTACTATTATTAGCCCATCAATATTCATGCATCATATATTATTAAATAGTGAGGATAAACTAGTTAGGCAAGCACAATGTTGAATGAACCCACACATAATATATATTGTTAAAAATGAGATAATAAAATTATCAATTGCTGGAATCATTTACACCATATCTAACAGCCAATTTTTCAGTCCAACATAGGTAGTCCCCAAGAAAACATGTCATAAAATAATTAAAAATGAAACTAATGAATTTTTTCCAACCCATGTACAAAATAGTTGGCATGTCTATCTGGACTATCACAATTGAACCAAAAACACTATAGAGTACAATTTCTCATTATTGTTCATTAAAAAAATTCTAGAGAGGCTAGTGGTGGAGTCCCAAGACCATTTCATTTATGAGTATTTGTATACTTTCAAATTCATATCATCATTGAGGATTACAAAAAGACAACCTTCACATTCCCCTTTGGAACATTTTAATAATAGAGGATGCCATTTGGTATGTAAAATGATCCAGGTAATTTCTAGTGATGCATGATTGATATTATTTTTGGATTACCTAGGGAGATGAATGGAATTATTCATGGATGATTTCATTGTTTATGGATCCTATATTGATGAGTGTTTGAGTATTGTTGTTTCTCTCCAAAATCACTATATTTAAAAAAATCTCAACTTAAATTTTAAAATTTTTCATTTACTAGTGAGACAAGGTATATTACATGGGCATGTCATTTCTAGGGATGTTATTTATGTAGATTAATCAAAAGTGGATTTCAAATATTCCCTTAAATTATCCAAAAATGTGTGGGTTGTATGGTATTTATTTGGAAAATCTCTATTTTATCATCATTTCATTCTTCACGTTAGTAAGATTTCCCTCCCTCTCTCCCACTTACTCAAAAAAGAAAAGGAATTTGTTTTTGATAATGAATATGTGGAATACTTCAACAACTTTAAATGGAGTCTCTCATCACCCCTGATAATCCACCACCTGGGTTCCATTTACCATTGGAGATCATGTGTGATTCCTCTAAATAAAAATTTGTGGAAGTCTTATCACAACAGGTTAATCATGATCCATAAGACATAGCCTATTCCTCACGCAGACTAGACCTACCTAAGAAAACTACAACAAAACTAAAAAATAATTCCTTTCCATTATATTTTCCTTGGATAAATTTAGGCTATACATTTTTGGATCTAAATTAAATGTGTTCTCATATCATGTAGTACTCTGGTATATCCTTACAAAATTGAAATCCAGTCCAAGTCTCAATCACTAGATGCTTCTTCTTTAGTAATTTAATATATAAATTAGGGATAAAAGAAGAAAAGAATGTGGTGGAGGACCATATTAGAAGGATCCTCCCTTTTGTGAACATTGAATCATCCCCCTGTATTACTTTATATGACATGTTTCCTGATGAGAAATTATACGGCAAGAAAAATGATATTCATTTGTATTCTAAAATTTTAAATTATTTTCTATCAATTTTTATTCCTACTGATTTCAAAAAATACAAGTCAATCATCTAAAACAAAGGGTCTCGATAGTACATTTGGGATGACCACTATCATTGGAACACATGTAGTGAACAAGCCTTCAAGAATTGTGTTCCTAATAGAGAGATTCAATTTTTCTTCGGATTTTTCCACACTCATACATGTGGGGCCACTTTGGTCCCTAACCAACAACACGCAAGGTCGTTGATTCTAGTACCTTTAGGCTACAACTATTTCAGGATGCCCATGATTTCTGTAATGATTTTCCTCACCACCAAAAAATGGAATATATCTTAATGAAATGAAATACCACAAAAACCCTTATTCTTACATGATATTTTCAATGTATGGCACATTGAATTTATGTTTCCATTTCCCAATTACATTTTCAATGTGTACCATATTATAGATGTCAATTACATTTCAAAATGTGTGGAGTCTTGAGACACATGGACTGATTATTCTATGATAGTTGTGGAATTTCTAAGTACCCACTTTTTTTATTTGATTGGATTACATACTTTAATAATTAATGACTAGGGTTCTCATTTTTTCAAACAAAAAATTCAATCACTTTTACATTTTTATGGGGTTTGGAATCAAGTTTCTACTATATAACACTCACAAATCAATGGTCAAGACGAGGTTTCTAAATAAGAGGTGAAATAAATTCATTAAAAAACAGTGCAACCAAATAGAAAAAATTGGTGTCTTAGACTGGATGATTCAATATGGATTATCGTACGTCTTTTAAAATTTCCATTGGAATGTCATTATATCAATTATTTTTTGGAAGGTGTTTTCACCTCTCTATTGAGATAAAGCACCAGGCCGACTAGGACCTTAAATAATGAAATTAGATTCTTTATGGTGTAGGTTATCATAGGATGTTACATAAAGAGGATATAGATGAAATATTTAGAGATTATAATGTGAAATCTCATATATATAAGGATAAACAAATGTTTCCCATGACTGTATTATCCTTGATCAACAATTCCACATTAATATACTGGTCATCATATTAAATTTAAGGCATAAGTAACATCCAGTTAAACTTCATTCTTGCTGGTTTTTCTCATACACTAATACCATTTTTATTTATTTTGTGTTGTTCAGGTTCAAAATGAGGAATCAAAACAAACCTTCAAAGTCGATGGGTAGTGGTTAGAGTACTTTCACGAAGTCATTCTAGAGATTCTAATGGATGGACTCCAAGATCAAGAAGAATCCTACCAAAGACACCTACTATGTTTTATCTATCCTTCCCACATTCTCTTTTATTAAATTGAGTATGTTCTATATTCTAGGTGTGTAGGTGGGTATATTTCTGGGTTAGTTTTTAATATTCATCATTTTCCCTCTTTTTATCTTTTTTTCTTGTTTAACAATATTTTTACTCACCCCTCATTTCTCACTCACTTTTGATCTGAAATATTAATTTGTATGACTCTTTAATTATGGAAACTATTCAAAATTCATGAGGATCTTTCCTATTTAATATTGTTTTATGAAAAATAATCACTGACAGAATATATCTTTTAGAATGAATTTAATATTGAGGTGTGAATTTTTATAATTAATTAGTTATTTTTAGTGACATAAATTGTATAAAATTTTTAATACTTTTAGAAGAATGACTACCTTTGTGTGATTTGTTATTTGGTAAATCTTGTCACTTAATATCTCCACACATATTTTCACCCATCCATGAAGTGTGGTTTTTTATGCAATATAAGGTTAATATAAATTAGGTTAAAATTTTTACCTTTAAAAATGTTTTTTCTATATGTTTCATCCTTATCAGATCAATTTAATTACTATATCAGATTTAATTATGTATTTGTACCTATTATATGAATTCTTTATTCCCTAATAAAATTCTAAGCAATAAAAAAAATAACCCAAAAATTTGTATTCTGTCATGGGTATGTCATAAACCAATATTCCTTGACCATTAATATAGTCATAACTACTAAAATTAAGGTCATGAGAAGATAAAACAAGGGTTGAGTGTTGAGTGTGATATGTTTTCCATGTACATATTTTGTAAAAAATAATGGGTGTTATGAAATGTATAAAATATGATGATATCTAGGCCATGAGCTTAATGTTTGACTTTTGGAAATGCTTAAGCTTGTGGGTCCAAGAAATTAATTATAAATGATATAGGGAATGTTAGGTGGACTTAATCATTTGAGTATTATTTTTTTAAAATAACTTATATTTATTAGATATAATGTGATTAGAATAACCTGAACTGGTTGTCACAAAGACATGTGGAGATTTAGTGACATGTTTAATTTTGAATTATTTTCACAAATTGGTATTATTTATCTCCTTGAGTTTTGTTTTTATACAATTTATGAGGAATATTTCTTCATTTTCAGTAATAATAACTTTGGGGGGGGGTTCATTAATCACATTTTTTTAGGAAAAGATCAATGATAGGTTTTCATGTAGTTGAGAGTATCTCGATTCATAATTTTTGTAAATGTGAATTTTACCAGCAGTAAAAATATTTAGGTGTCGGGGTCTGACAAAACTATATCTAACTATTTTATTTCACCCTTACATCACTATATTAACCTAAATTTGTATTATAAATTCCAATTATTATAAATAATTTCACTACATTATTGATTCCATTATTTTTTTATATCACTGTTGAAAGAATAATTTCACTGATTTTTGAGGATTTTATTTTAGGTGGAGGTGGTTTGGAGAGTCTAAAATGAAGTTCAAGAAAAGTGGCCCAAACTACACAAGATCCCAAGAACCCATATGATATCAAACACATACTTTATCTAATTTATTCCTCCAATTGAGATGAATTTTTTTGATCTAAAATTAAATGGGTAACAACTCTTATGATGAATTCCAATCCAAATTCTCCCATTACCCAACCAAACTAATCTTTCTAAGGAATTGAATATGCCCAATATCAAATTTTTTTATGAATTTTGTCCATATCATGAGATATTTCTTTGCAAGTGGTTTTATATTTATTGTGGAGATTGTCAAGATATGTGGGGGAAAATGATTTACATTTTTTTAATAATATTTAATAATTTTTGGCTTTAAAAACCATGGTCCAATTGGTTTCCCAGAATCTGGGTTCCCAAGGCCACATTTTGCATTTAATATAAATTATCACCATGGGAAACCTCTTTATAACTTTTACTAGGAGGATAATATCTATAATTTTTAATACCTAATGTATTTCTCTCTTAATCCAAAATACTCTAGTGTCCACTATCCTCAAAGGTATACCATGGAATAAGTAGAAGTTCCACTAGAGCCTCCTCCTACTCTAGATGGAAAGTTAAATAGTGGAAAGTCATTTCAAGGGATTTAACACACCTGGGATGGAGTTAAAGAACTTTATATTCTACTAGTTTTGTTAAATTTGGGTGTTAAATATTTTATATACTATTTATATTAACAACATCCTCATCAGAATGAATTTTTTTAGTATAACTAATTAAAACACTTTTCATTTCAACGCTAATTAGGTTGATATATCATGTAGGAATCCAAATTTGTTCTAATTTTACAACAAAAGAATCATATTTCTCTCACAAATATATAATATTTAATTATTAATTGTTATCCCATTTTATGTGATTTAGATCAAATCCTTGACAACATGATTGTAGTGTTAAGGGGTTTTTCTTTGTGTATCGATTTAACTGGAAAGAGGGGATTGAAGATCTTGATATCCCTAAACCAAAGTATTCCATTAAACTATGTGAATGTTTTGGAGAAATTAACTATAAAAGACCTATAGTGATTGTGAAATGACCCTCTTCTATCATAATTCATTTAAAATCCAACCTTTATCAACTATTAAACTCTTTAATTAAGTCATTTTATTTGTAAAACTATTTTCAAAACCAGCCACTATTTTATTCCATTTATTACAAACAAACAATTTAATCCCCCAATTATTTTTGATAAACGACAGAGGATATTTCCTAGACTATAAGTAAAAATAGAAATCATAATAAATGTTACATTTCATGAAAATCTAGTCAATAAAATTATTAAAATTTATTGAAATTTTTTTATATTATTTCAAAATATTTTAATATTTTAAAAATAAAATATGGCATTTTTAATTTGTTCTATGTGATTCGGAAGATCATTGAGATGGATTAAAGAAGTTATATGTTCATTTGATTATGACTGGAAATCATGAGATTGATAAAATTGGATTAGTGTTTATCATATACGATTTATTCTTACCCGACATACACAAATCTAGATAAGGGATAACTCTATATGAGTCATGTTAATTATTACAAGGTTTATTCAAAGCATATGGCTCAAAAAATTACATAGTAATGACTTTTTATGAGTCATTTTAGACTCTTAACAACTTCTTTCATGACATTATAAGATTCCTTTTTGGATTTTGAAAGTTTTATTTTAGACTCCACAAGAATCGTTGTTATTGTGAAATGTTCATTTGAGAAACCATAAGAATCATTTGGTGTGTTTTTTAGATGAATTTGGTAAATTGGAAAGAGTTTTCTGTCTTCCTACAAGTATTTTACTAATTCCATAATATTTGTTTCTGATTTCATAAAACTCATTTTACAATTATGATATCTCGCATAAAGTGAAAATAATAAAATGAAAGGGAACTTAACATTAAACAATAAGATTCAATTTACTATTAATTAAATGATTATTTACGGAGCTTAATTAGTTCTATCTTTTTATTAATTATTTTTAGGTTTTAATAAATCAAAATGGATGATGTTTCGTAGTTCTTAAATTTAAAAAAAAATTAAAAAACTATTGATTATTATACGATTCATAATAAGTATAATTTAATTTCTTCCATTATTGGATGATCCACAGAACAATGAATACTATGAGACATAAATTTTGATGATAGTTCTATGAAGAGGAATATAATTTCATCGTGATTGAAAATTTCACACCTTAAAAAAATTATAGCTACAAATTTATATACATAATTGAGAAACTTATTATGTGTGGTATTTTTTAAGAATGAAATGTAATGATCACTATATTGGTATTATGTAAATTTTAATTTAAAATAAATTATAATTATTAATGGTGGTTGAAGAAATAAATAATTTTAAGGAATTATATTTAATATGTTTCAAATTCATTAAATAGAATTTATTGAAAATGAGAAAATGCGTAGATTTGAAATTTTATATGAGGGTTTTAGGGAAAAAACCTAAATTAATAATTAAGTGATGAAAAACTAATAGGATTGTGTTGTAAAAATACATTGAATGAATATTTTTAAAGGTGATATAATATTAAATTTTTAAAATTTAATTATTCCAAATGAATTTGATTTTCTTGTTAAAGGTGGAATTAATGTTGAGAACCAATGAACATTACCAGAAAAGTTATATTAATATTCAAAGAGGAAGAATCATTTTGGCATTATAAGAGTAATCTGAAGAAGATATTTCTATAAATTTAATCAGGTGCATCAAATTTGATAAATGAATTAGAATTATTCATACTAATTTCATTGATGAGATCAAATTCATCAAAGTAAATATTAGAAGATGATGATAAATTTTGTAATCAATTTATATGATATATTATATGATATATTTATATAACATAATAAAATTTTGAATGAAGAAGATTTTACATATCGATAGAGAGTCCTGCATGAATTGATATTTCTCTTATGTTGTGTAGAGACATGTAGATTGAGGAGTTGCTCGGATTTAAAGATCAGGGTTAGATCAGGAGTTGAGAAAATTTATATGGAATATTATATAATTGATCTAGGGGATTGGTCATTATTTTATTACTAGTTGAATTATTTTTATTAATACATATATTATTAGTCAAATAACATACTGATGAGAAAGATCTGATCACTCGATATAGTAGCTTCATAGAGGTCAAAGTATATATTGTTCTATAATTTCTAAGGAAGAAATTATAAATTTATGTGAGATATTGTTTATATATTGAGATGATGGATATTTATATAACAAAATTGGTATGTTTTTTTGAGTTCTAGATGAGAAATAAGGTTAAAATGTTACCCATTATAACCACTTTCATAATACAGTGGAAAATTGGTATCTTTGTATAATAACCAAAATAAAAAAAGAATAGGTTTCCTATAATGGGGTTCAACCTGGTAAAAATTCAATTTGTTTTTATTATATTTACATTATACATCAAATGTGGGTGCTGTGTATTGGTTAAGGGAAAAAATCATTTATATTCATATAGGTAACATGAACCAATATCTAAAGATAATTGGGCTGGAATTACATTAGATAATTCTATTTATCTTATCCTATTGATTAAATAACTTTTAGAAGTAATGAAAATGTTTTTATTCCATATAATGAGTAACTATACTTTTATGTTAAAGATTATCTAATTAGAGTTCTTATTGAGGTTTTCACACAAATATTTACATTTATGATGGGAAAACATGATAAAAAATATTAACCAGACTAGGATGAAAATATAATGGAATATAAATTGGTTAAAATAGTACAAATATAAAAAAAATCTCATAAAACATTATAATATAATGGGAAATATTTTCTACATTACAACGAATTATCTTCACTTATTTAAGAAGTATAGTAAATTATTTTTTAGGATAGTTTTGTAATTAATATATAGATTCTTGAATTGGTGAAATTACATAAAACCTCTAAGAATTTCAAGGAATGATATCTAGAAGTAATGGAAATAATATTTAAGATATTGAAAATTCAATAAAATTGGTAATAAAGTTTCATTAATATTATATTTAGAAGACGAAGAAGGTTTGAGAAAAATGAAAATATTCATTTAATACTAAAAAACATCCATTGGTATAAAGTATCTTCATTTAGAAGAATAACTGTGAAATTTTGAATCAAAAAAAGAAAAGTATTCCTAAATAGATAAATTAAAAAGTACCTATATGAATGCTTATTTCAAGAGTCATGTAACCAGAATGTATTGTACTAATTTATAGAATAAATCTTTTTATATTGATAAACATGTATTATAATCATATAGAAGAAAGTACCTCGTGCTACAAATAAATATATTTATACTGATACAATTTTAATTATTACAACTTTCTTAAAATGAAAGCCAATATGAATTTGGGTAATAAAAATTACTAAATAATACACCACCATCATAAATACCGATATTAGTAGTATTAAGAATATCCACACCCCATATAGAGAACAAAATTAGAGGGGCTCTATCCAATTAAAAAAATCTTGAATATTTTCCCAGAAAATATATAATTGAAAGATAAGAAGATTAATTTGAAATTATTCATCATATTGGAGGTTTGGATATACAGCCGTAAAAGTTTGGCATGATATGACAACTTTTGGAAGTAAAAAAATGCATGATCATAGGGGGAGAAATCCAAAAGCTAAAATAAGTTCTCGTTTATATAAAATAATTTCACAGAAGAAGAAAAAAAATTCATAGAAGAAAATGTTTCACCATCTTGAAAATATCTATGTGACACATAAAAAAGGGTTAATATTGTAGTAGAGTGTTGGGAAAAACCATATTTGAATAAATCATATATTTATATAAAGGGAATACTTCTAAAGAATATAAATCATAAAAATTAAAAAAACTGATGTCTTCCTTTGGGAAGAACGAAATATCAAGTTCACTACACTTATGAATAATTCATTAAAGGATGTATCATTAACAAGGAAGTTGTGTATATGCCTTTGTAGGAATTGGGGCATTAGGTTTCTAGGTATGATATCCATAATGATGAATAATTCATGAATAAATCTCAAATTAAATGTGGAATTAATCGATGAGAGGAATAAAAATATTGAGTTTTATAAGACATATATGACTAATCACTTGAATTCAAGAGAGTTCGTTTAAAAAAGACACCTGAAATGATTCTAAAACATTATTTGGATGGTGAAAACTATTAGGAAATATAGTTAATAAATGCATGAACGTTTTACCATGAAAAAATAAGTAATTCAGATATAATTTTTTTTAACTCGGTGACTAATCTTAATAAAAATGATTTTATTAATAAACATTCCACCAATATTAAAGGACTATCCATACTGCAAAAGAGAGACTGAAAATGTGATAATAAAATATAATTGCCCATAATATGTAGAAAACTAGAATGAATATTTAGGATCTACATGATGATATAAAAAATAATAATATTTCATATAATAATAATGATTTAGTGTAAAGTATATATTTGAGGCCGAAAAAAATTCGGTTTTAAAATCATAGTTGATTCTAGTACAAAGTGTTATAAATATGTTTCATCTGAAAAAAGTTTGTTTTAGATTTCTCAAAGCGCACAAACTCATAGAACTCTTTTACCAGCTTGGGATAATAGGGTCCATTGTTGTTTGCGAAGCATTGTATCTATCCGTACTCCTCCAATATCCTCAGAATCAACAACATACTGGGCATAAGACATTCTGCCCAAAGATCCTTCTCTATTACAATTTATCTATTCTACAAATGCAGGTTCACTACATTTTTTCATGACCATGTTCTACTGCCACTACAAATAGCTTCAGGTCCTGTTTTCTGCTTCATCGCATTCGGCACATCACTATCATCCCTGACTATCGGGAGCTTTGTTCTTGACATCTCCAATCAAAGAACATAGGGTTCTCATGAAATGTGGGGGTTCGAGAAGAGAGATTCTAAGAGAGGAGAGTTTTCGGTGGATTCAAATGTTACTAAGGATTAGTTTTTATCATTTAGGAATCGAAATGTAATAAAAATAATTATACTGAAACCAATAAGTGTATCGAAAATCTGACAACGCATGACATATTGGTGACAATTACCGATGAGATCCATGATGGTGTGGTTTATCTATCGGTGATGTGTCTTTAATGGTGAGGTGTCTCTAGCAGTAAGGACTCTAGCGGTGAGTACTCTAGCGGTGAGCTGTGAAATGGTGATGATTTGGCTAATGGTGAAGATTTTCTAAGGGTGATGTTTCTAACGGTGAGATTTATAACAGTAAGGATTCTAATAGTGAGGTTTCTAACGGTGAGGTTTCTGACAGTGAGGTTTCTATCGGTGAGGTTTTTTAATGGTGAGGTTTCTAACTGTGAGGTTTCTAACGGTGAGGTTTCTAATGGTGAGGTTTATAACATACAAATTCTATCATTCCTAACTCATGTCTAATGTAACTTAACCTATCTGAACATAATGGTTTGGTGAATATGTTAGCCTACTGATTTTCAGTACCTATAAATTCAAGAGTAATATCACCTTTTTGGTAATGATATCTCAAAAAGTGGTTCCTTACATCAATGTGTTTGGTCCTAGAGTGATACATAGGGTTCTTTGAGATATTAATAGAACTAGTGTTATCACAGTTTATAGATACATGTCTAAACTGATATCCTTTGTCCAATAATGTATGTTTCATCCACAGAATTTTTGCACAGAAACTACGAGCTGCAATATATTATGCTTCAGCAGTAGACAATGCACAAAAGTTCTGATTTTTACTAAACCATGATACTAAGGACTTACCTAGAATATGACTAGATCAAGATGTGCTCTTTCTATCTAACTTGCAACCTGCAAAGTCATCATCTGAATAACTTATTAAATCGAATGAATATTTTTTAGATAAAATATTCATCAGTTAGTAGTATGTTTCCAATATTTGAAAATTATTTTAATAGCAATCAAGTGATACTCTTTTGGATTATCTTGAAATATTGCACACATACACACAATAAACGTAATATCAGGTAGACTAGTAGTATGGTTGAGTAGGCTCCCAATCATACCTCTGTAGTTAGTTTGATCAACTGGTTTCCCAGTTTCATCATCATCCAACTTAGAGGTGGTACTCATAGGTGTTTTACTTCCCTTATTACTATATAAACCAAAACTTTATAAAAGATCATTTGTATATTTACTTTGATTTCTGATAATACCATTTTCATTTTTAAAAACATGAAATCCATGAAAATATTTGAGTTCTCCCATTGAACTCATTTAAAATTAATATTTCATACTCCACGAAAAATCAATACACAGATCATTTTTAGAAGATCCAAAAATAATATCATCAACAATGATTTTCCCTATCAAAACATCTTTATAAACTATTTTAATAAAGAGAGTTGGATCAGCAATCCCTTTAGATGAACCTTTTGAAATAAGAAACATACTAAGTCTTTCATACCAAGCTCTTGGGGCTTGTTTTAAACCATGTAAAGCATTAGAAAGCTTAGAACTCGATTTGGAAAATGAGGATTAGTAAATCAAGGTTGTTGTTAAAAAAACATCATCAATTAGAAACCCATTTAGAAAATCACTTTTAACTTCCATTTGATATAACTTGAAATTTAGATGAGCAATATAGGCATGTAGAATCCTAATAGCTTCTAATCTAGCTACAGGTGAAAAGATTTCCTCATAGTTTATTCCTTCATCTTGACTATATCCTTGTGAAATTATCCTTTCTTTGTTTCTAATGATATTTACTGACTCATCAACTTTATTTCAAAAGACCCATTTAGTACCTATGGTCAAAGTGTCCTTAGGTCTGTCAACTAATTCCCATACTTTGTTTCTTTCAAATTGATTTAATTATTCATGCAAAACCATTACCCAAAATTCATCATTGATTGAATCATTTATATTTTTATGTTCTAACTATGAAAGAAAGGATTGATGTTCAACCTGGTTTCTTAGAGAAGATCTAGTTTGGGTTCCTCTATCAATATTACCCACAACAGCATCTAAAGGATGATTCGTTAGAATCTTATTAGATCTAGTAAAGGTAGGACTAGAAATTTTAGGTTCTTCTCTATGCTTGGGTTCACCAGAAGTAGATTTTGGAATATTTCCAGAACTGGTTTTCTTTAAAATAGGTTCAATGAATTTATCATTAAGTTCCAGAATAGACAGATCTTCTTCATGATTTTCAAGATAAGACATGGTTCATGTGGATCAGTTTCATCAAATTTGACATGTACTGATTCTTCCACACATTTGGTTCTTTTGTTAAAGACTCTATAAGATTTAATGGTTATAGAGGAACCCAGAAAGATTCCGTCACCACTTTTAAAATCAAACTTGTCAAGATTATCTTTAGTAGTAAGAAAAAAGACTTTTCAACCAAAAACTCTGAAGTAACTCACTGTAGGTTTCCTATTATTCAACAGTTTATAAGGGATCTTTTTGAGAACAAGTTGTATTTACAGCTTCTACCCAAAGATAAATAGGTAGGTCATATTCTTTAAGCATAGTTCATTCAATTTCTTGAAGGGTTCTATTCCTTATTTCTACTAAACCATTATGTTGAGGTGTTCTAGGGGTAGAAAAGTTTTGACTATAGCCATTGTGTGAGCAGTAAGATTCAAACTCATGATTTTCAAACTCACGACCATGGTCACTTCTCAAGGTCTTAAATTTAACTCCACTTGGGTTTTCTACAGACTTGGAATATTTAATAAAGTAAGGGAAATCTTCTCTTTTGTGAGCCAGAAAATATACCCATTTATATCTAGAAATGTAATCTACTAGAACATAAACATAGTGCTTCCAATTTAAACTAGAAACTCAGGATGGGCCAAATAAATCCATGTGAACCAACTTGAGAGGGTGAGATATTGACACTTCTTTCTTTAATTTGAATGAAACTTTATGTTTCTTTATCTTTTTATAGGGAGTGAAAACTTTATCCATTGGGAATTTTAGTTGAGGTAGACCTTTGACTAAATTTTTCTTAGTCAGTTTCATAAGTGAGTGCACATTGCAGTGTCCCAATATTCCATGACATAGCCAAGAGTCTTTTTGAAAATCATTTAAAAAAGTAACCTTTTATTTGGCTAAAGATTTTAAATCTACATCATATATATTTTCATTTCTCAAGGGAGTAAATACCAAAACAAATTTATTATGAAATACATGGCAAGCATCATTTTCAAATTTAACATTAAAAGAATCATCCCACAATTGAAAAATGATTAATAGGTTGTATTTCAATCCATTAACAAATTAAACTTCAGAAATTAAAATTGAGTCAGTGTTACCAATCTGGCCTAAGCCGATGATTTTTCCTTTTGAATTATCACCAAAGGCGACATGTCCTCCATCAACATTGACTAAACTCTTGAAGCATGAAAAATATCCTATCATGTGTCATGAACAAACACTGTAAAAGTATCATTGCTTCCTAAAAGAACATTTTAAGAACGTTTCCTACAAAACAAGTTTAGAGAAAATAAGATTTTGGTACCCAGATTTTCTTGGGTCCAGACAGGTTAGCAAGAAAAACTACTAGTACACAGATTTGTCTAATTTTTTTTCATATAATGAATAGATTCAAAACATTTTGAAAGATAAACTCCGTTTGATCTATAAAAATGTGAATAGCAGGTTGAGACATAAGAGTTTCCAAAACTGGAACTATTATCCTATTGTCCAGATTTTGGAATAAATCTATTTTTTGTAATCTATCTTTGTCCAGGATAATATCCTAAACCAGTAATATATTTTTGTGAAACTTGTTTTTCAAGAATTTGAGTTACATTATTCTTTCCATTTGTGAATTTTTTCTAAATCTATTCTAAGTTCCTCATTGGGCAATTTATGTTTATTATTCTCCTTTAACAGTTGAGCATTCTTTTCCTTTTATACTTTTAATACAGATTTGACACTACTAGACAAGGCATAATGTTTCTTTAATGATTTGTACTTATCTTTCATCTCATTTTAAGTATACCCTAACATATTACAGTATTCAAATAATTCAGCTTTAGACATATTATTATCACTATTTGAATCAATTTCATTCCTAGAATAATAATCATTCAGCGTAGGGGAAGCAGGTACCTTATAATTATTTGTCATTAAACACATGTTAGCATGATTCTTTTCAGAACCAGAAACCTCAGAATCACTTATGATGTCTTCTAAAGCAGTTCATGTTGCCTTTATATCTTTGTTATATTATTTCCTTATAATCATATTTCTTCATGAACTTCAATTTTGGAAAGTCAGCCTTAATGGGTCCTTTCCTTTTTCATTCATAACACAGTATCTCATCATCCTTATCAGCTTTATTCCAATCTTTCTTCCAATAACCTCATTGGTTATACATACATTTATAATTTGGTTTTCTGAAAAATTTCATCTTCCTAATGAATTTCTTGAATCTCATGGCTATTTGAGCAATCTCTTCATCACTATCAAAATCGGAACCTCCACTTGTTGATCTTTCAGTAGGTCTGTGAGCTTTCTCCTTGTACATTCACTTTGAGGTAGTAGAATTGAATTCCACTGACTTCCTCTTTAGTTCATCATCTTCCTCTTTGTTTAACTTTATCTCTTCTTCATACATCATCAACTTACCAATTAGCTCTTTGACAGGAAAATCACTAATGTCACAAGATTCTTTAATTGAAACTGAAGTTCCTCCCCATCTGTCTTGCAGACATCTTAGTATCCTCATGATTTTCCCTTTTGTAGGAGTAACTTTTCCAAGTGAGCTCATTGTATTTATAATTTCATTGAACCTGAGATATATTTCAAAAATAGGTTCATAAGGATTCATTTTAAAATTATCATACTTAACATTGTAGGTAATCAATCTCATTTCCTAAACATTGGTTTTTTGCTTGTGGGAAATAGCCAAAGTATCCCGGATTTCATAAGTAGTCTTACATGCAGATATTCGATTAAATTTTTAATCTCCTAAAGCACAGTACAAATCATTTATTGCATTTCAATTATTATTATAAGCATTTTTGTAGGTTCATCCAAAGTATTTCTTTCAGTTTTTGCAATCTTATATCAAATCCCTATAGTAGTCCAGATATCAAATCCCATACTTTCTAAAAGAATTTCCATTTTCAATTTCCATTGGGCATAATTAACACACTTAAAGAAAGGTGGAATGTTTGTAGCAACACCTTCTAGTCTGTTATCCATAATTATATTTTTGTTAATATATTTAAAGAGATAAAAATTTATAACTAAAAGAAATTTTGAGATCTTTCGGATACAACTAAAAATCACAGTTGAAAAATGTTTCACAAATAGAGTAGTTTTGAAAACTTTTAACAATCCACTGATTCCAAATGTTGATCACAGTGGACACTCAAGAGGTGGGTGAATTGAGTCAAATTAAAATTTCCATTAAAAACTTTATGACTAAAATCCACCAAATTAAATAAAAAATAAACTGTAGTGAATTTATAAATATTTTATGTTTTCAATTAGTTTCTCAAGAGATTGATTATTTCTTAGTTAACTCAATCTAAAGATTAATAAAATTTTGAAACTAACTTACTGGATAACAAAAGTTATAAACACTTGCTAGTTTAACTATCAAATTAACTTTAAAACAGATTTATATTTAATGAACTTAGCAGCGGAATAGAGATTAACATAAACTAAAAATTGGATGCATAGCAGATATAACCAAGAGGTTCAGTCTCAAGATGAGACTTAGTCCTCTCAAACAGTTAATATAAAACATTGATCCACAACCTGGATCGGGGTAAACAACAGTACAAAAACTATCTAGGTACTAAGACCTCTACCACAGATCTACGTCGGAAAACAATAACACACAGCCTATCAAGGTCACACTTGACCTCTACATCTATCCACAGTGGGAATCAAAATATTTTAAAAATATTTGGGGAGGATATTAGATATCCTCCAGTTCATCCCATGAGATAGTGTGTGCCTAAATATACAGAGCACACACACTGCTCAAAATGTAAATAAATGAAACACAATAGAGCTAAAAAATAGAGATGAGGTTATAATTCCCTATGTGTTTTGAGTGAAGCTTTGGAATCTTTGGATAGATGTAGATGAAGGTTTGCATCCTTATCTAGTTTTTGTCATGAAACAGAGTGTCGTTTTTTGTATTTGACTTCCAGGTCCAGGTTGATCAGTCTGATCAGCTTGAGTGTAGATGAAATCGTTGAAGCTCTTTACTCCTTGAATGTTTAAGATATACAGATTCAGTATGTTTTCTTCCTTCTTCTTCTATTCATGTAAGTCCTTGAGTATCTCCAGTAGATTGTCTCATTTTTTAATGTGAAGGATGACCACCCAATAGAAATGTGTTTAGTATTTCTAGTTTCCCTTATACACCTTCAACTCTGGAAATGGGAATGATTACCTTTTTACAGGTACGAGGTACGGTTCCCTGACATTCAACAAACATTAATTAATTAATAGAAGTTGCATTAAAAGTACCAAATATTACCATTGGTAAATAAAATAATAATAATAGAGTTTAGAGATATAGTTAATGGTTTTCATCGGTAGATCCTAGTATTAGTGAGATTGTATTAGTGAACTTGAGTCAGTAGGTCTGTATGAGTAGCTATTACTTTATAGCTATAGACTATGTATCAGGGATAGTGACTCTGTATCAGTAGCTCTTTGTAATGTTATCTCCTTCTGTCGGTAGATCCTTTTATATCATTGACCCATAATGGTGACATTCTTGTATCAGTAGTCTTTGGAGTGGTATACTTCTATCTGTATCAGTAGACTTGTATCGGTAGTTGTCTGTCTGTTTTAGCAGACTTGTATCGGTAGCTGTCTGTCGATATCTTTCTGTATCGGTGGTCTTTGTCTGTCTGTATCATTTGTTGTGTAGTTGTATCAGTGGAATTCATATCAGTAGCTGTTTGTCTGTCTGTTTGTATTGGAATCATATTCAGATTGAGTCAGTATTATTTCTAAACAAGTATAAACATAGATAACCATTTATTAACAAATTCCAATGATCATTTTGATATTTTATCAACTTAATAATATGATGACATATTTTTTAATGAATAATTATTATAAAGATAAAAATTATTTGGGATTATCAAAGCATATTGAAACATAATTGAGATTACCAAAATATGTGGGGTCAACACATTGTATTTTTTGATGGTTGATTTTATGTTGGGGTACCATTAGTTGAAAGTAATGGATGAAGACTTTCTAAAGACTATGCTCCATATTATATATGGGAATTATGGATTTATGGTTTAATAGTTTGGGTTAACTATAACACATATTGAGTTCCTAGATCATATGAATATACTATCTCATGAGTTCATGGATATGTTTTTGGTTTTATTTATTAAGTAAATATTTGTATATTCTAAAATTAAATAAGAGCATGAAATACATCTATGGTTTTTTAGAAACCCATAAAAAACTGTTTGGAAAATCTAGTAATTGTCAATTTTTTTTTAAAAAATTGTTTCCCCTGACACATTATTTCTATAGATATCATTACAATTGATCCCACTAAAAAGGAATTGTTAATGAATGTTAAAGACACACAAATATAACCATGATTCACTGTCTTCATGGGTTTTCAGGTTAATAATGGAGGTTTGTTAAAACATTTACATAGTTATCTACCCCACTAACCATGATAACATGAAAAGTATTTAAATTCATCTGGATAAACGAATGTGATGTTTTTTTTCAATAATTAAAAACAAGATTGGTGAATGAACTAGTTATGATCCTACCTTCTAGAAGAGGTGAGTTTTTTTACATTGATTCTTTTTTAAAGAGACTGGGTTGTGTTATAATGTAGAATGATCAGGTTATTTCTTATGATTCAGGTTTGTTAACACCACATGAGTTAAATTAACCTACAAATTATATGGGACTAGCATTTTTTCATAAAAAATATGTAGGAATCATTTTTATGGAGTAAAATGTGAAATATATACTAAGTCTAAATTTTTGAAGTATACATGTAATCAGATATAATTGAACATGAAATAGAGAAAATGGCTAGAACTAATAAAATATTATTATTGAATGATCCATTGCCATCCTATAAAATAAAAATTATTGGTCTATTCTTTGAGTCATAAAAATAATGCTACATTAACCATGATATGTTTGGAAATGGCCCCTTGGTGAATTATTTGATAAATTTTGGCTTGGAAGTTGTTGGAGCATAAAATACCTATGTTTTGTCTAAGTTGTCGGTGAAATCCACTTTATTAGATAAAATTAAGAAATTAGAGTGGTAATACATTGAGTTATAGAAGAAGTATAACTGGTTATGAAACTTAAGTTAACGGAATTTAATATTGATAATGATTTTTTAAGGATTGGGAAGAGACTTTTTGTTCCTTTTGATTCACAGTTGAAGAAATATTTGTTATGAGAATCTCATAGATCTCCATTTTTAGTTCATCTTAGAAGCACTAAAATGTATAGGGATATTCAGGATTATTTTTTGTGGGATAGAATGAAAAGAGATATTTTATATTTTACCATGAAATGTTTGAAATGTAAATAGTGTAAAGAAGAGCAGCAGTTTCCCATGGGGATGATTTAATCTCATCCAATTATAGAGCGGAAATGGGAAAATATATCCATGGACTTCACAGTGGTACTACCAAATAAATCTCAATGTAATAATGTAATATGGGTTATTGTTCATCATTTGACTAAATATTCTCATTTTATTCCTATTTGAGACACTGTTTCTCTTGATCATCTATCCTCAGTATACCTAAAAGAAATTGTTGGGTTTCATTGAGATCCCCTCTCAATTGAATCATATCCTAATCCCAGGTTAACTTCTAACTTTTGGAAAGGCCTTCAGAATTCATTGGGAATTGAAATAAATTTTAATACAGCTTTGCACCCTCAATCGAATGGGTAGTCAGAATGAACAATTCCAACATTGGTGGAAATGCTATGATTTTTTTAATGGATTTATAGGGAAGTGGGGATAAAAATATTTATTTAGATGAGATTTATAATAATAATAGTTTTGATTAAAATATAATTATTGAACCTTTTGAATCATTATACGGAAAGATGTGTCGAACTACAACATTTTTGGATGAATTCAGGGAATGAAAATTGATGGGACCATAATCAGTAGAGGAATTGGAAGAAAACAATTATTTATTTTAGTGTTACTTGAGGAAAACTCATAGAAGGAAGAATCATTTTGCAGATAACTAAAGGAAAGACCATTCTTTTGAGGTAGGTGATCATGATTCCCATAAAATATCACCTCATAAAAGTGTTATTTTTTTTGTTAAGAAGTGAAAGATAATTCCATGTTTCATTGGACCTTTCAAAATCTTGTAAAAAGTAGGACTGCTTACCTACCGAGTATCTTTACATCTATGTTTATCTCATAGACATAATGTTTTTCATGTTTCGATGTCTAGAAAATATGTTCCAGATCCATCTAACATTTTGGGGGCATAAGTAGTTCGGTTGTAAGAGAACATTTTTTTTGAAGAGAAATATATTTAGATTCTTGATCAAAAATAACAATTCTATGGAATAAGGTAATTCACCATGTTAAGGTTTTGTGCAGAAACTACATGGTAAAAAAGGAAAAATGGTTATCTAAAAATGATATGATGGAAAAGTACCCCCAGTTGTTCAATAAGTGAAAAAATTGCGACGATTCAGTTTCAAAAAGGGGGGATAATGTATCAACCTCGGTATTTATAGAATAATTGTTTTTATATTTATTACTATATAATATTTAAATATTAATTCTTAAATTAAATAATTTGTTATATGGTTATTTATTTAAAACATTTAGTTTTAAATGATATAATTTAATTTTGAAAATATCTTTTCATTTTTTAATTCATAAATTTGAAATAATCTTATTATTATGTTTTTAAAATTTTCTGAAAAATACTAATTTATTGTGAATCGTAAAAAATATGGTTTTTTATAAAATATGGTATTTTTTGTTGTCATGAAAAATGTTCTATGATATAAAATTTGTTAAATTTATTTAATAATGAAATAATTATATTGTAAGATTAATATTTTACAAAAATAACTTATAACATGAAAATTATATTCTATTGATGATATGTGAAAAAATTATTGTCAGTGTCGACATAGTACCTGCATAGCATTGGCAATGACAATTTTTTTATTATAAATAATTAATGAGTGATAAATTTTATTCTCAAGAAAAATTTATTAATTATTATGTATTATTGATGGTTTTTAATCTTAATTTATAATTTTATTGTTATATAACATTAATCTTATCGGAATATCTGTCCAATGCTTGTGCAAGGAAATAAAGGAAAAATAACATATTTAATATGTTATTTCGACATGTATATGTGTGAATATAAATAATGAATGGATATAGAATTTTATTTTAAACCAATTTAACATATTATTATGATAATAATTTATTTTCATTTATTATATATGAAATAATTAACATTAATGTTTGTGAAATGTTGATGCAGTTCTTGTGCAATCATAAGAATAATATATATTTTTTTTTATTAAAATGATATGTTTTATTAAATGGCACAAATTTTTGATAATACTTTTTATATAAGAAAATAAAAACAATATCATGTTTTATATGAATTGTTGGCATTTTGGACCCACATGGGTCACATTATTTCATTTATATTATATTATTAAAAAGAAAGACAACTTGTTCAGACTATAACTTTTAATTAGTATAATATTTTAATATTAGGTTTTCCAAAAAAAATAGAAAAATATAATTTTGAAATATAATGGAATTATCCTTCTCTTAATTTTTTTATTATTTTGATGATAAATAATTACTTTAATGTCTTGAACAATTATATTGCAGTAAAGTTTTTATTAAGGAATAAACCAAACTAATGGTATTAAAAAAAGTAAAATAAACATAACTTTATATTTCTATGTCATTTTATGATTTATATAGGTAATTATAATATATATAATATATAAAAAATGAATTTGAATTGAAACATTGTTTTGATGTGTTTAAGGTCATGATTGTGAATGGAATTTAATTTGACAAAATTATTATTCCATGAATAAAATTTTTTATTAGAATTTTTTGAAATTAAAAAAGTATTTAAAATGTACAAAAAAATAAAGGATTTAGACAAAAATGTGATATCCTATGATTTTTATCAACTTTTTATTTCTTAATCCCTATATTATATTTATAATATTTTAAGAAATTTAGTAATTACTTTGTTACCCCTCAACTAAATTATAAATTGAGGCCCCCTCCTTTACAAATATTCCACACCTCAAGCAATATTGTTTAGATAAAATCATTAAAATTCTCTCCTCCTCGTCACATTTCACATTCATGATATCCTAGTCTCACAAAAATACCACTTCTAAGATCTTTTACAGGGCTCTAAAGGAGAATTTTTCAAGAAGTAAGGTTCCTTTTTCTTCTCGTTTAAATTATTTATTACTTATACCTTATCCACACCTATTATCAACTATTTTAATAAACATTAGTATCATATATATACTAGGTATTTGTTTTATTTTTGGATTATTCCTCATAAAATCTCTAATCTTATCATTTACTTCCTAAATAACGAAATTGTCGTCTATGGTGCATTAATTCGCCACCTTCGTGGACGATGGTTTTTGGTTTCCATTTTACTGAAATCGTGGAAAGTTTAATTTCCAATTTAATGTTTTAAAATGACCAATATATATATATATATATATATTAACTTGTGGATTATTATTTCATTTTTATAAGGAAGAACATACATAAATCAACCTCTGAAACTATAAAAAGAACGCACTTGAAAAACAAAAATAACGCAATATTGTTAAGAAATGGGTGGAAAATGTTATAATATGATAATTTAAGTTATTATAAACATGATTTTAGTAATTTAATATATTTATAAAACTAATAAAATCATTATAAAGGAGGTTTGATCAATGTTTAAGGATGTTGAACCTGGGGTAAGGAACTTTCCTATAAAAATCATTTTAAATGTCTCTTTTACAGAATTTAAAAAGTTAGTTATTATTTTTCCATATGGAAGGATAGGTTTCTAATAATTTTATGATGATTTAATACTATTATTCTTCCATTATATCTTTTCATAGTTATTTTTTAATAATATGATTTCACTATTATGGGAATTATTTTTATATTTTAAAATTGATTTGTTTTATGGAGAAAATGTATTTTTAAAACCTGAATGTTCTTTCATAAAGTGTTAAAATTTGTTATCAAGTGATTTATTCATTATATGTTCCTTTGAAATATTTTTTTGGATTTATCCCCTTATATCTTGGGATATGATGGGTTTATCCCCATTATATCTCACGATATGTTGGGTAGATCCCATTATAGCTCAAGATATGACTACTGAGCCCCATTAGTGCTCTCTAATGAATTGGGTACTCCGGATATAGAAGTTAACTGAATGGTTAATCCATGTGTAATGGTTAATGTAAGAGTGATGTGGTTAATCCATCCTAAGGAAACTGAATGTTGTTTTAATGTATATTAATAAGTTTTTGTTAAATAGGTTTTATTTATATTTAGGTTATCAATTGACTAATGATTTCTTTTTTATATCCTTAAATGAGATTTTTGTTATCAACCCAGATTTTTTAAATGTTTTCAATGATTATAAAAATATTTCATATAAATAAGGAAGTCATGATGAATATTATAAAGTTTAGACAAAGAAACCATGTTTTATTTTTAATGTTTTATATTTTCTAAAAAATGGATATTGTTTTATTAGTATCCACATTGTATAAATTTGTTATGTTATATATGTATAGTGTTCTAATATTCTAAAACTATTAAATTGAAAAGATCCTCAAAGTGAAAGAATGTATGCTCTTGACTAAAATTCAAGATTATGTAATGTTTTATGGTAGGGTCCTTATAGTAACCCTAACATAACAACATATGATTATCTTTATGATAGTAAGGATATTATATAAGAATAATATAAGAATAATTTAATGGGTTTCAGGATAAAATAAGACAAAAATGTTCATTGATGAACACTACCTCTTCTTTAGATATTAGGTTTTGGTTTTCACTAATGAACATTCATGGATTGGTTTATGGAAACATTAAGGCCTATAGGATGAGATAATGGACATTGGTAAGTGATTTTAGAAGTTTTTTCTTCAATCCATATGTCTTTAGAGGTTTTATGATGTTGTGAGAGTGTGTTACATTTTATAGTGGATGAGTGACATTCCCATAAATACCAAAAATGTAAACACTATCGAATAGTCTCCCTTAACACATGTGCATCGAATAATGAAACGTTTTAAAAATAGATAGTATATGGCCTAGATATTTCAATAAAATGTCATTTGGATATGTTTATAGGTTATCCTCCCCTATAATTAATGTTTTGTTCAATTGTACGCCTATTTTTCTCTTAATCGTTGTAATTAATTTTATCTAATTTCAATAATAAGTTTGGTAAAAAAAATTAAGTTCTCCTAGTTAGACATTATATAGTTTGATTATTAGAAATATCAAATAAATTTTTATAACATCTATTCATATAATTGGGAAAAAATAACCTAATATTAATCCCACTAATAGGAGGAAACAATGGGGTTTTAAAGTGAACATATTTCAAAGTTTGAAATTTTTTTATATTCACCTCCGCTATAAAATTTGTTCTAATAACCTAAATTGGATTAATATGGGCTTAATTGATCTAATTATTCTTTAAGATAAAGTTAATAGATAATTTAATTAAAACAATTATTCCAAGAAAGGAATATTTCAAATAATATTATATATTTTCCATTATTAAGAAAAACTGAAACATCTCAAAAAAAATAAAAAAAACACCCAAATATTATTTTTGAGGTTATTATATCAAAAATAAATTCTATTTTTTCAAATATAATTTATAAATGTGTCAAAATTTTGTTTTAAAATAAGTGTTCCACTAGATGCTAGTGAATCTATATTTTATAATAATACATCTTTTTGTTCATATCTTTGGATTCCTTCCTATATATTGTTTAGAAAACACAAAATAAGAATTTTGAATATATTATTTAATATATAATATATAAAAATAATTCATAAAATGTGTTTTTTTAATTTATTGTGACAAAATACTTCTTACTTTAATTAACATAAAATTGGTTACTGAATAATTTATTTTATAAACATTCAAGAAATATATTTTTATAATTTTGTTAATCTCTTTCATAATAATCATTCTAAATTCTAGGAGATAACTCTAATAATATTTTAATAATATTACATATATTTTTTAAACTCAGTGTTGTATATAATGGAATCTAACATAGGTGTTCTGTGTAATGAAATATAAACTTCATATTGCAGGTAACACAAGACAAACTCATTGTTTTGTGTACCTTAAACTATACATACTATTGTGTGTAGTGCCTTCTCAACTTGGTGCTTCATATGAATAAATCATAACTTGGTGTAACATATAATACAAGACCTCAAATAATTTAATTTATTTGAAAAAATAACAATTCATAAAAAATTGGGGTGTTACCGCCACTAACCAAAAAGATAATTCATTTATGAAACCATGGAATAATATGTGATTTCATTTCTAAATCATTGGTCACATATTTCTTCCCAAGTGGTTTCAATTTCCTATACACACATGTAATCACTTCTAAAATCCACATTTGATCATAACCATATAATTCTCTATATGCTTTAAAAATCACCACATACATGAACCTCTCATATAATTGCCTTAGAATAGTAGAACAACTCAGCATCACCTTAATTTCCTAATAAATACCTGAAACATCCATGACCAAAAGATAATTTTCTCTTTTGGTTGATGGATGTTAAGGGAATTTGTATCTTGATGAAATTTTCCACAAATCTATAGTAGTGCTACATAATACTAGGAATAGACACACCTCAAATGAACTCTTTTGTGGAACTAAAGATAACATGATATAAATATTAAATTTTTGAAAGGTCTTTGATTACATTAATGATAATGTAAACATTTCTAATCAATAATTGACACTTTGAGATCATTTCATGCATCTGGTTCCCCAAATGTATAACCTGGACCATCCTCCAATACGTCACATTGATCATCCAATGATGCTGAATAAATGAGTATATAATCGATGAATAAAACTATATTATAGTCCATGAAAGGATAAAAATATAGTTTGTGAAGCTTGTGAACATAATTATGTCATTAATTACACTGAAGGTAATCTCAAGGTTCTCATAATGGCCATGGTGGCATCAAAAATCTTTTTTTGGGGTGTACTCCTCACAAACATAAAATGCTCATGGCTCAACCTATGATAATTTTTAGAACTAAATTACTCCCTTAATCATGTATAAGTGGTAATAGATCCATGATAGAGGGTATATGATCTTTACTATCACATGATATAATCGATGAGTGTTAATACAAAGCCTCAAGCTTCTATATGCCTTCATGATGAAAAATATTGATGTTGTCTAAGGAGACACAATGGGTATAATAGAACCCATCTCTATAACATTTTATATCTACACCATCAACTCCATAACCCCAATTGGATCCATCTAATAAATTATAATAGAAATTAGAGTAAATTTGGGATGTGGATCAATGTAAAATTTAAACTATCACTAAGGAGTAAATCTAGGAAAATACTATATAAATATATCCAAATAATCATACAAAACCTATAAAATCTAAACACCTTAGATACATACCAACCAAATAAACAGAAATTCTAACTAATGGATCATAAAATATGAAATTGTATGAAAACAACCTACCTACATCGTATGAATGTCCTAATATCCCCTGAAATAGAATCTCAATCCATCCACTCAGAAGCACCTAACTCATAAGAAAACAATTGATATATTTATGTAATAAACATAATAATTCCATATTGAGGATGACATTTTATAGCTTCATGAAATTCACTATTAGGTCCCATGAAAACCTCTCACAATTAAGGGCAATCATCAATTTCAGGGAAATATGAGTGAGCATGGGATCACTCCCAGTAGGTGTATTTAGCTACATGGTTTAGGTTAGGGGATCCACACGGATCTCTATGTCCTAAAATAAGGATGGAATAATGAAATAATGACTCAAACTGGTGGCTATAAGTAACCATATTTATTTTTAGAAGACCCAAATCATACCTCAAATAATGTGTGGTGTCTCTTGTATGATACCTTATAAAGATTTCATCTGGCTAGTCCCATAACCATGAACCCTATAGACCTATAGTGGTCTCTTTTGGTGTGGTGATTATGGAATTATCTCATAAAATCCATATCTTCCAGTTTAATGACCGAAACATTCATTAATGGAAATTCATATTGATCTAATTATAAGTCTTATTATGATTATAAAAAATGCGAACATCATTTGTTTTATGTTTTAGGTTTTTAAAATACCATTATAAATTTTAACCATTGCTAATATTGTAATTAAAGATTGATCACATGATTAATATAAATATAAGTCTTTAACAAATCCAATTTACAAAGACAAATAAAGCGATGGCCTCATCCTATAGACCTTACTCATACGAAGCCCGTTTGTCAGAGCTTGGAAAGGATATGGAATCATTGGGATTCACTATTGGCCAAGCCCAATCCTAGCTTGAACATGTTAATCTTGAGTGTAAATGACTATAGGAGAATTGGATGTTAATAGAGATTACCACCCGTGCAATGTCATCTCAGCCACCCCAAGAGTCTCTCACCATTTCACACCTTACTCTTCGGTATTATGTGGGTGTTATATGGGGTTATGTAACAATACCTTAGAATTATTATTATGTGCATTATTTTGTATATAATAATTAATATACATTCATTTTATTATTGTTACTTTGTAAATACATTTTAAAGTTCAAATAGTATTTTTAGTAAATATTCAACCAAGAAATCTATTTTAATAAATTAATGGATTTTCTAATTAAATAATTTTTTAATAATTTATTTTATTATTAAATTTCTTTTTTATTAAATATAAAATATTGTATAATTTTATTAATGCAGTTGTAATTTTTAATATTGTTTGAAAGCCTTTTTTGTCAAAACCTTTGAATTTTTGATAAATAAGTGGTGGTTTTTATTATGAATGTAAAATTCACATATTTAGAAAATTATTTATATAAAATAAATATTATTTTTGGAATCAGGATGTCCAAATTATCCTATAGTAAATGTTTCATAATTTTCTGAGACAGCCGAATTTTTGGGTAAAAATTAAATACCGTTCAAATATATAATGTTTTTATGACATCATAATGACCTAATAGTGAGGTAATAAAATACTATAAACAATATGTTTGGAAAGTATATTTTTTAAACTTAAAATAATGTGATTTTAGGTTTGATTGTTTGATTTTACAAAACATTAGTGGACCCTTCAAGAGTTATAAAACATTTTCACTTTTTAAAAGAATTTCATGAGAGTGTTTCTGACCTCTACATAAGTAACCCTATTATATTAAGAAGTTCAGCCATTGGCCTTATAAAATATTGTTTTCCAATCCCCTTTGTAAAAAACTATGGGTAGAAACCATGGGCTGGATTGTGGTATTGATTAGTTTAATTTGTGGTGACTGAAATCTAAATAATAATGAATTCCATCTCCTTTCCTATATAAACCCACACAAGTTCTTACATCCTCCTTACTCAAAGCCTTTGGAGATCATCCAGTCTTTTCCCTCCAATCTCTAGAATCCTCACAAGGTTCCCCAAGATCCCAGTAAGCCTCTCTCAAGCCTTTGGGTTCACACTTCCAAGTAAAGGATTCCTTCCTCTCTCTTTTTATCCAAGTATCATAATATTTTAATGCCCTTTTATTCTCAATTATAAATTTTTTGGAATGATTTCACACCTCGCCTATATTTTATTTTTTATGTTTAAATGATGAGAGACCCCTTTCTATCTCATTAAATTCCCCCAATGTACACCTGTTACTATACTGAATTCCCAAAAGAATTTTCTCTCTTCTCATTTACATTCTAGAAATTCATTTGTATCATAAATCTAAATTACATTACAACTGTTGGTACATGTATATATATGACCCCCTTACTATACATTTCATGTACATATGATGAGACACCCCTTTCTCTCTCATCAACAATTTTTTTATGAATTCTAATGTCACTTTGTTAGGTTGTCGAAATTGCACCACGTTTTTTCAAGCCAAAGTCATTGTGTAGTGAATACCATTCCCATTTATCTATCAAGGGTATTCACCATTAGGAACATTTGATAAATGATTATATAGTTTCATTTATGAATTCCGCATTCCTTCATCGTGTAATAAATGATGATGTTTAATGAACCAATGTTTTATGATCCAGGAGGCACACTTATTCATGAAATGAAATGTGTAAGAAGGGTGCGCACTGATAACGCTCCAATGAATTGCATAATGTATAGTATCATGATATGTCATGTGATAAGAGTGTTGAATCATGTTAATTCATGTTCAATGTTTTACTCGTGCTTCATGTGCAATGAGGGATTACTCATGCTCCGTGTGCAATGAGCCTTGGCTCATGCTAATTCCATGTTAAGTGGTGATTCCACTTTTCCATGTTATTATTATCATGATTTATCATGCCTTTTTGTTCATGATTCCCTTGTGTTCCATTGGTTTTAATCTTGTCGAAGAAGTATTGTATTTCCAGTGTTATTCCATGTATATTCCCTTACGGGGCATTATTTCTCACCCTTTTCTTATGCATGTCCTCAGGTTATCCCATGAAATGCTATGTATGAGGGAATTTAGTTGTCATGAAAAAGGGAGTTTTCAATAAAGATATTGTATTTGATGTTTTATGTTTTCATTAATGGTCCTAATCCCTAAATACACTAGACCTATCAATCTTCTATGTTGTATCAAGTGATGAATAGGTAATAAATATTTTTTAAGTGTGTAATAAAGAATAAGGTTGTCAAAGTTGGTATCAAAGGATAGGTTAGTTATCTTTGGAATTAAGATTTGAAACCCATAGTAAACCCTTAAAGATAAGACGATGAATAATAAAATCATACCGAAGTTTTGGTTAGTATTGAGTAAGTGGTTTATCAAAAACATACATCACTTTCTGGATACGAGCAGGTAGAGGCGGCTCTAGGAGAGATTAACTAGGGGTGAAAACCTCGACCAGGAGTTTTGGGCATCACTTGGGGTATCCTGGTACAAAAAAATGGGCCTTGCTGCACTCTTGGTTATCACACTCCCGGGGGATACGCATTAGTAAATTTATAAGCATAGTATGTACACTTATTAAGGGAATTTAAAAAATGCCCCAAAGAATATATGTTAGAAAATAGATCATGTATATTATAGATTGAAGAATATAGATTCATAAGATAACGAAATAAATTTATTTATAAGTCATCAGTTTTGTCCTTGGATTAGCCATTATGTGTTATGCCTAACATTATTTTTATTCCAGTCGATGGCCAGTAATAGGAGAACTCGGGCTAAAAACTGTTGTGAAGATCTATGTGATAACTGTAATAATGAGATGTCTAACCCAATGGGAGCGGGAATCGCAAAACATTTCACGCTTCTCTCTCAGTTAACTGATGATTTGAATAGAAACATGGGTCAACAAGAATGTTCAACCCCCCCCCCAAGAATGAACATGTTGTTATCGAGAGCTTCATGAGATAAAGGCATACTACTTTTAATAGATCATCAGATCCCTAAATTGTCGAACAATGGATATACTCCATTGAAAAGATCTTCCCCATCCTTCAATCTTCCGAACAAGAGAAGGTTCCTCTAGCTACTTATCATATGGAGGGTGAAGTCTATCAATGGTTTACATTGGTCAAAATTACAATGTCTGAGGATGATATCAAGGCATTGGAATAGAAGGATTTCTGAAAGATGTTTTTTGATAAATATTTTCCATGCACCCAATGGCTTAAGATGGAAAAGGACTTTCATGCCCTCAAGCAAAAAGATGAAGAATCTGTCAGAGCTTATGAGGAAAACTTCACAAGGCTTGCACGATACGCTTCCGATTTTTTCATTACCCCCCAAATTCAAGGATGATCGCTTCTTTGGTGGGCTGAAACCTAGACTGCAAAAAGCGCTAGCAATATGTGACTTTGAAAACTATGAATAAATTGTCCAATGTGCCCTCAAGGTCAAATTGGAGATCATATAATCTCAGGGGTATCATGGGGATGATAAGTGTAAGGTGGAATTTAATGCGGGCGGTCTGATGGATAAATCCAACGGTGCTAAGCATATCCCGCACCCCACTTTCCAAAGGTGTGGAAAGACATAACCTGGAAATTGTCTTAAGGGGATGATGAAATTATTTAGGTGTGGAAGAGAAGGGAACCCTGCTATTAACTGTCGGTAAGAGAAACTTACAGCTGTGATAGAAGAGAACAACACTCTTCATGACCCTCAACAGGTTGTTCATTGCTTCAACTGTAAAAAACCGGGGCACTTTTGAAATCATATCCAAAATCCAAGGGTTTTTAGAGTCAACCAACAACCTCCAAGGCCACAAGGGTGAGCTTTATCCATCACTACTGCCTATGATAACCCCGATAATGAAGTGGTGATAGGTACACTATTTATTAATTCAATAATAGAGAACATACTTATTTATTCTGGTTCTATACATTCTTTTATATCCCGAACGTTTAGCAGAACAATCCCATCACCTCAAAAAATAAGCTATGTGAAGATGTCAGTGAGTACAGAAAATGGAGAAATCATTGCATCACATGAATATAACTCCTCCTCTATCATAATCTGTTGATTGAATTTCCCATCGAACCTAGTCATTTCCCTCCAGTGGAATTTGATGAAATTCTTGGCATGTATTGGCATTCCTTATATAGAGCCAAAATAAATTTCCATGAGAGGGAAATCACTATCCATGTGATGAATCGACCCCCGATTCTATACAAATGAAAGAAGGAAGATGAATCTTCTTTAGCTCCATCATCTAAAGAATGGATATTAATTCCCTACGAACACCCATATATGATTTAGATGATTGAGTCCAAGGAAGAAACCATCCATGAAGATGTGTCTGTTATGATGGAATTCTATGAAGTGCTTCCCGAGGAATTTTCTGGTTTTCCTCCTTGAAGAGATGTGGAATTCTCAATTGACCTTATACCTGGGGAGTTTCTAATATCAAATACTCCATACAGAATGGCTATTGTGGAGCTTGGGGAGCTGAATAAAAAACTACAGGAGAATCTAGATAAATGGTTTATACGGCCAACTGCTTTACCATGGGGTGCACCAATACTCTTCTTCCGGAAGAAATATGGGTCAATGCGCTTTTTCATCGATTATCGTGAGCGTAAGAAAATAATCATAAAAAAATGTATCCTATCCCATGAATTGATGAATTTTTTAATCAACTACGTATAGAAAAATATGTCTCTATGGTGGATTTGTAGTCGGGGTATTTTAAAGTAAGGGGTAAGAGGGAAGATATCCCCAAGACTTCTTTTCATACAAGATACGGTACTATGAATTCATAGTAATGCCTTTCGGACTAACTATTGCTCCAGAAATATTCACAGACTTGATGAATAATGTCTTTGGGGATTACCTCAGAAAATTTGTGGTAGTATTTATAGATGATAATATAATATACTCTAAAACTAAGTAGGATCCTGAGGAGCATCTAATAACAGTAATAGAGACTTGTAGAAGGACATTCTCTATGAAAAGTACAACAAGTGTGAGTTCTGGTTGAAGGAGGTCTTATTCATGGGCCATATCATCACAAGTAGTGTAACATCTAGGGATCCCTCCAAAACAAATGCAATTGAGGGATGTCTAAGGCCAACATCTGTAATGGATATCTGTAACTTCTCGGGGTTACCTAGATATTATCGACAATTTGTGGGAAATTTATCAATATTGTCCAACACTCTTACCAAGCTTACTCGGAAGGGAGTAATGTTTTGTTGGACTAATGAATGTGAAGAATGCTTCAAGGAGTTAAAAAGGAGGCTTATCACTGTGCCTTTTCTCACTTTACCCACAAGTGGAGAACATTTTGTGGTATTCAGTGATGATTCGAAGAAGGTCCTGGGATGTGTATAGATTCAAAATGATAAATTCATTGCCTATGCTTCAAGGCAATTGAATTTTCATGAGCCGAATTATCCAACACATGATCTTGAGTTGGCTGTGGTGATCTTTGCACTAAAAATTTGCTGGCATTATCTCTTGGGTGAGAAGTGTGAAATATATATTGTCCACAAAATCCTCAAGTATAAATTCACACATAAAGAGTTGAACATCCACCAATGAATATGGTCAGATATAATCAAAGACATTGACTACTCAATCCATTACCACCCTGGGAAATTGAACAAGGTGGAAGATGCTCTGAGTATAAAATTCCCAACTATTATATCCCTCATGAGAATTGAGAAGGATAAAATATTTTTAGATTTGATTAATATGGAAATGGGAATCATAAATAAGGGAACATCATCAATACTTTCACAAATAATTTCTCAACCATCTAATTTGGAAATGATAAAGGAAACTCAAAAGGATGATGTGAGAATTTAGAAGAATTTTGAAGCTATCAGAAGAGGGTAATACTGGGAATCAATGTTAATGAAGAAGGAATTTACAGATTTGGAAAAAGAATATGTGTTCCATCAATTTTAGAGCTGAAGAAGGAAATTTTTGATGATGTACATAGTTCAAATTTCTCTATTCACCTAGGAAACACAACGATGTATCGAGATCTCCAAGAGCATTATTGGCAGGATAATATGATGATGGAGATCATTGAATTTACATCAAAGTTCCTGGTGTGTCGGCAAGTTAAGGATGAGAGACAGAAGTCTAAGGGGATGATGAAACCATTACCCATATCAGCATGGAAATGGGAGGACATCACCATGGACTTTGTCACTCGACATCTGAAGACATCCAATGGTAACAATGCAATCTAGTTTTTTGTGGATCGTCTTACAAAGTCTGCACACTTTATTGAAATTTAGGAGGATTTCACATTTGATGAACTGGAATAGATATATATTAGGGATGTGGTAACTATGAATTGAATATCACTATCTATTTTATCCAATGAAGATCCAATATTCACCTCTATGTTTTGGAAGAGTCTTCAACGTGCTCTTGATACTGAGCTGAACTTCAGTATAGTTTATCATCTACAAACTGATGGCATATCTGAGTAGACTATCCAAACACTTGAGGATATGTTGAGATCATGCTCAATGGACATTAAAGTTGGATGGGATCAAAATCATTCTCTATTTGAATTCTCCAATAATAATGCTTTCCACTCGAGCATCCAAATGAAACCATATAAAGTCCTTTATGGGAAAAGGTGTAGAACACTAGTGTGTTGGGATGAAGTCGGTGAGTATAAGCTTCTAGGACCTGAAATGGTCGATGAAATGATGGAGAAGGTGAAAACCATTCAGCAGCATATCAAGGCAGCCCAGAGTCGACAGAAGTGTCATGTAGATAACCATCGACGAGACCTTGAGTTTAATGTTAGAGACATTGTATTTCTATGAATATCCCTATGGAAGAAGGTCATGAGGTTTGTAAAGAACGGGATGTTAAGTCCTAGGTTCATCAGCCCCTTCGAGATTCTTGATCATGTCAGGGTTATGGCCTATCGACATGCACATCCAACTACCATGGTCAAAGCACACAATTTGTTTCATGTATCCCTCTTAAGGAAGTACATACCAGACCCTTCACATGTACTCTTTTCAGAGGTGGTACATTTAGAGGATGATCTTTCTTATTTGGATAAACCTGTGACGTTCATAGATCATAGAGAAAAAGTTCTATGAAATAAGACAATTCCCCTCATCAATGTGTTGCTGTGAAACCACAAGTTGGAAGAATCAACATGGGAATCAGAGGAAATGATAAAGATGAGTTATCCACATATGTTTTAGTGTCGGAAAAGGAAATTTCAAGGGTGAAATTTCTTAAGGGGGAAAGATTGTAACGACCTAAACATTTATTAACGGAAATTCATCTTGATATAATTAATGGTCTTATTATGGTTATATAAAATGTGAACTTCATTAGTTTTATGTTTCTAGATTTTAAAATACCATTATGAATTGTGAACATTGCTAATATAGTCATTGAACAGTGATCACATGATTAGTATAAATATAGGGGTTTAATAAATCCAATTTACCCAGAAAAATGAAGCGATGGCCTTATCTAATAGATTTTCCCCATACGAAGCCTATTTTTTGGAGCGTGGAAAAGAGGTGGCATCATTGGGATTCTCTCTTGTCCAATCCCAAGCTGATCTCGAACACATTAATCTTGAGAGGAACTGACTACGGGAGAAGTGTATGTTAATAGAGATTAACACCTGAATGATGTTATCCGAGCCACCCCAAGAGTCTATCACCATCGTACAACTTACTCTTTGGCCTTTGCAGGTGTTATAAGTGGTTATGTAACAGGACCATAGAACTATGATTACGTGCATCATTTTTTATATCATAATGAATATACCTTCATTTTTTTATTTTTACTTTATAAATAGTTTTTAAAGAGCAGTTAGTATTTTTAGTTAATATTAATCCAAGAAATATATTTTAATGAATTAATGGATTTTTGAATTAAATAATATTTCAATAAAATATTATTATTATTATTAAATTAATTTTTAATAAATATTAATTATCATATTATTTTATGAATGAATCTGTAATTTTAATTATGCTTTGAATGTAGTTTTTTTTCAAAACCCCTGAATTTTTTATAAATGTCTATTTTTATATTAAAGGGAAAATTTACATATTTTGAAAATTATTCAGGTAAAATGGATATTTTTTTTTTGAATCAGGATGTCAAAATTATCCAACGGGTAAATATTTCATAATTTTCTGAGACAGTTGATTTTTTGGGTAAAAATTAAATAATATTTTAATATATAATGTGTTTTATGACATCAAAATGACCCAATAGTTATGTAATAAAATAAAATAAATTATATGTTCAGAAAATATATGTTTTACAATTAAAATAGTGTTGTTTTTGGTTTGTTTTTTTTATTTTACAAAACATTAGTGGACCCTCCAAGAGTTATAATACATTTTAAATTTTTAAATGAATTTCCTTGAGAGTGTGACTCACCTCCACATAGGAAACCCAAAATTTTTAATAAGTTCGTCCATTGGACTTATAAACTATTTTTTTCCAATCCCATTTGTAACAAACCATGGGCAAAACCATGGGCTAGTTTGTGGTATTAATTAGTTTAATGTGTGGTGACCCAAACCAAAATAATATAGAATTACATCTCCTTTCCTATATAAACCCACCCAAGCCCCCACTTCATCTTCACTCAAAGACTTTGGAGTTTGTGCAACCTCTACCCTCCTTTTTCTAGAATCCTCATTAGGCACACCAAGCTCCCAATAAGCCTCTCTCAAGCCTCCCCCAAGCCTTTTGGATCACAGTTCCAAGAAAGGGATTCCTTCCTTTCACTTTTTATCCAAGTTTCTTAATATTGTTATACCTTATTATTTTAAATTATAAATGTTTGGGTATGATTTCACACCTCCCACATAATTCAATCTTTAGGTTTTAATGATGATAGACCCCTTTCTCTCTCATTAAAGGCCTCCCATGTACACTCGTTACTATACCGAAATTCCAAAAGGAATTTATCTCTTCTCATTTACATTCAAGCAATTATTTTTTATCATGAATATAAATTACTTTTCAAATATTGGTACATGTATCTATATGACCCCCCCTTAGTGTACATATCATGTACGTATGACGTGACTCCCCTTTCTCTCTCATCAACAATTTTTTATGAATTCTTATGTCATGTCATTATGCTGCCGAAATTGCACCATATTCTACCAATCCAAAGTCATTGTGTAGTGAATACCATGACCATTTCTCCATCAAGGGAATTCAACTTTATTCACATTTAATTATTTATTCTAGAGTTTCATTAATGAATTATATATTTCTTTGTCATGCAATAAATGAATCTTTTTAATGAATCCATGTTTTATGATCCATGTGGCACAATTATTCATGAAATGAAATTTTTATGAAGGGTGAGACCTGATAGCGCTCCAATGATTTGGGTAAAATATAGTATCATGATATGTCATGTGCAATGAGTGTTGACTCATGCTAATTATAGTGCAACAATGGTTTACTCGTGGTTCATGTTCAATGAGGGTTTACTCATACTCCTCATGGAATGAGAATTGGATCATGTTAATTCCACGATAAGTGTTGTTTCCACATTTACATGTTATGATTTTCATGATTTATCATGCCTTTATGTTCATGTTTCTCTTGTACTCTGTTGATATGCCTATTTTCTTTCATGTATTGTATTCCATGTATTATTCCATGTTTGTTCCATTATTGGTATTTATAGCTCACCCTTTTTTTATTCATATCCTTAGGTTATCCCATGAAATGCTAAGTACGAGGGAATGTAGTGGTAATTTAAAGGATGTTTTCAATAAAGATGTTTAATTTCATGTCTTAAGTTGTTATGTAATGGTCCTAAGCCCCAGAGACACTAGACCTTTTGATATTCAATTTTGTATCAAGTTAATTTTATGTAATAAATCATGTTTAAGTGTGTAATAAAGCTCAGTGTTTATATATTCACTCCCTCCTCCCAACACATCATGAACTTCCATGCCCAAACTGCCTCCCTAAGGACACCCCTGACCACCTCAGGGAGGTCCCTATTACCATTATATGATCTCATATATGGGATCATACAATGCATGTATACCATTAAAAACATTATGGGACATATATTCATGTTCTATATGACCATATACCTCATTGGAAAAATAAAACATATATATCTTATGATAAGAATCCTTGAAAAATCCCTAAATAGCCAACCCTAAGGCATTTGAATTGATATGGGTATTCCTCCTATGTTGGGCATATAAGGCAAATCAATTAATAGAAAAAATTGATAACATATCACATTGTTTAATAATATAAGAACCTATAATATATCTCTCTGCCACTAGAAATATATTGATCACCAAGGATTACTATAGAATCCAGAAAAGGAGGTGATACATTAGGGATTAATTCATGATCCTATATTCATATGGCAGAATCAATTAAACATTTTTTCCCAAATGAAACCATCACATATGATGTCAAGGTGTTATTGTGTGGGGTTTATTATCTTATTAATTACTCATAAACCATCATAAATCTAGGCTATGACTATAAAATATCCTTAATACACAGAAACCATAATGTTATTGAGAATTAATCCTCATGAATTTTACGATCAATATATTTCTAGGAAAGAATCATATTGTCATGAGTATGTATTATCATAGACCAATGTTGACTCAATTCATCCTAGAGGAGGATAGCTACAAATAATAACATATGGTCAATTGGTATCCAAATAAGACAGAACCAAAAAACCAATGTCTCTAGAAAAACCTATGACACCTAAGGGAAAAGTTACCCTCAAGACCTTTAAAGTCTCTATTACTGAAATTAATATATTTAGATCATCCATGAACATCCTCATCAATAAAGATGAAATAAATTGGATTATCATCAATGATTGAAAATTCCACTCATATTTAGGCAGATGGGCCATCATTCTTCACAATATGTTGAGGTACTAATTATCACATGCTTAGTGAAAATGCCTCATAAATAAGCCTCTAAACAGATGAATTTCTACTTAACTGATCATTGATAATAGGATCAATAATTATATTATGAATTTCATAAGAATAAATTTGGATTGTAGGTGGATTTTAGTATTGTGGCATCCAAAAATATAAACTAGAGAAACCACTATCAATTAAGCATATATGGGGATCTTCTTCAAGAAATATAAAGGGAAATTGGACTCATTACTCTATTATGAATTCACCGTTACTTGTTCCTTACAATTTTTTCTTTACTGTTACAAGATGAAATACTTATTTTAAACTATTTGGTGAATGGCTACATGGTCCACCACACCACCACTAACTTATGTGGACGGATATATGAATTAAAGAGCCAATAGCATCACCACCCTAATTCCCAAATATAATCCACCATAGAATCCAAACCTAAAGTTCCATTATAATGAAAAAAAGGTTATTATATACCAATCTAACATGAACTGGCCCCTGGGAACCCATCATATGTAGTGTTAGTCCTAGTGTACCATCCCAAGCTTTCTCTAATAGGCCAAGGGCTGTTGACTAGCACTGAGCTAAAAATAACACATGATGCGATGCCATGACCAAATGTACCTATACAAAACACACATTAATTTATAGGAAATAATATCACATTCTAGATAAGTAATTGGAATTGAAGAAAAAATATATAATGCATGAAAAAACCTCAGGAACACATAGTGGAATTTATAGTGTAATCAAAATAGTAAAATGGAACAAAATACTAGACAAACATTAACCATAGAGGAAAACAATGACTTGGTTAGTGGTGGAGTGGAATTCTCTATGGTACTAAGCTACCTAAAATGAAAATCACCAACTAAAAACGCCTCAAAAATCACCTAGTCTCTATCAACACGTCATCTACTATGATTACCTCTGAACTATATGTCTTATACAAAATATATGATAAAATTGAGAAAAATACACCCAGGTTGGGGTGATTATAAAAAAACCCAATAGAACACCCCAAAAACTATCAAGAAATAATAAGTAAATGATTTATATAAACCATGGAAGGTGAAGGGAAAATATATAACCTCAAAATATACCCAGATATACATAAATGGTGAATATGATACATAGAAGGAAGTCCCACATCACAATTCCATCAACTAGTAAGATTAGAAAACTACATGAGAATTCATATTACCCAATTAAATAACCCATCCACATAATTATTATAGTTTTGGGGTGCCCATGTTTTTATGAACTCTATGTATTGATCCAGGGATAACTAACCCTAGTAGAGGACTTACACCCCACCTATGCCCTTTGATAGGGAAGTAGTGTCTCTAAGGATAAATAATCTATTACAAATACATGAAAGTGGATTCAAATCCATATTTATGATATGTGGGACCCATGAATCAATTGAAAAACACTTACCAGGAAGTGAAACCCCCAAATCAATATAAATTACATTCTTTAAATTCTATTAGGTAAAACTATAATTTTTCCATTTCACCTTGAGAACATCCTCATATTTCATAAATGTCAATTCCAATGTGGTGGAATGAGAAAAATAATCAGGATTGGGTATTTATTTTTTAAAAACATTAATCATATGAAAAAAATTTATTTTTTTCCATCATGAACAAGAGAATTATGTGATGGGAATTGAGGCTCACAAAATGAGTTAGAATTATATATCATATATCAGTCTCAAATTTTACATTTCCATGTAATGATCAAAATGTTCAGAATGAATATTAATTCTAACATCATGTGGAGGTGGTATGGCCAAAAAAATATTATAAAAACAATATATTAATAATAATATTATATATATATATATATGATATTAGAGGGAGAAATCAAAAATACATACCCACACCATCACTCCAATCAGACTAACCCCATTTTTATTTAATACATTTATAAGTTTGATTATCTGTTTTACAATTTTTTAGTAAAATATGGGGAAACCATATCCCACCTTACTCTCATTCCTTGTGAACAATGGTGGTCACTATGGCCATCAAATAATCCAGCTATTAGTACCACAATGAGAAACCTTTACTACCAATATGGTCAATACCACACTCAACCCCTGTTTTCAATTCTAGTCACTTCCAGCCACCGACCCCAATGATGATGACTCTACTGATCACCCTACATGCCTTCAATGAGATCCCTATACTTCATACACTTCCTCCCTCATCATCTAACTATAAACTGCGATTATCTAGTCCATGATACTCCATTGAGGTTAATGAATTGATCGTAATAATTTAAAAAAAATATAGTGGCAGAGAAAGAAAGTCTCCATGAGAAATCAAAGAATAATTACGTTATAAATCTATCGTAAAAATTTAAAGAAACATGTTCAAGATAATGAAAAATAAATGGCCCAGAAATAAGGGATCCAATTTAAATAAAATAAAATAAAAAATTAAATAACAATTCATACATCGCATTTGGATTTTTCTTTATTGAATAATACACCGATATCAATCATTATTGATGATCACTCCTCGTCAATTTTTCTTGGGGAACCAACTCCGACAAAGATCTTCCATTCCCTTCTTCTTCCTCTAATAAGGGTTTATAGAAAACCCAATAAGTGATAATAAGGATAATTTTATTATAGTAATGGATTAGTGTTTCAATTTTTTAATTAATAATTAATTAATTGATTTTTTTAATCAACATGTACAATACCACACCATGAGTCTCCCAAATAGAATGAAAAATATACCTAATTGAGTATAAAACCCCCATTTTAGATGCGAATATGATCACATATTTCCCTTTTCAAAGTCTATATTAATTGAAACTAATTTTTTTATAATACTCACATGTGGGATAGACGTATCATTATATTCATTAAATATTTTGTAAGAGGCCTTACAATAATATATCCTATATTTTTTTCATAACACAAGAGTAAACTTGAACCTATAAAATCCATAGAAACGTTTTATAATTTAATCAAGGATTCACAATAGGGTAATTTTAACATTATAACCAAGGATATAATTCATATATATGTCTCTTTGTGTGTGTATGTATTCAATGTCCCAATGGAGTATGAAACAAAAATATAGTTTTTTCATGAGGGGTATCAAAAAGAAAAAATATTCCAGAATTTTTTTAATTCTGGTGAAAACTAGTTTTTTGTATAAATTAACAAAACTAAACATTTTATAATGTTCATAACTTTCAACATTTTCATTTTAATTTTGTAAAATATCATTATTAAATGGGAGTTGTTTTTTAATATATATGGGAAATAAAATATTTCACTCGATTGTTTTAAAGTGTTTATTATATTTGGGTCTAAGCTATAAATTTATTACAAAATATATTCATCCCAAATGAAATGGAATCTATGTTGGTATTTGATTTTTCATAGTTTATAGACTGTTTTATGGTCTAGATTAGTCACAATTGTTTTCTACACTAATAATTTATTGTGTGTACTTAGAGATGATTGGTATATTTCTCAATTAAAAGTGAATTGTGATGATTATAAGATCTCAAACACTAAAAACTAATAGATGATATTTGTATTTAATTATTGATATATTATATAAAATTAACATAATATAGATTAATATTCTTGTAAAAGAGGTTATATAAATTCATTACATTTCAAAACCTAAGATAAAATATTTCCATTTTGGAAGAAAATTACTTTCTCTTTCCTTGTGTCCCTAAAAATTATATATAACCCTACACTAGGATTCTTGGGAAAAAAATAATGGTAAGCTGGGATGGAAGATGGCGTTAGTGAAAACGAGCCGGGTGGATGATTATAAGCTTCGACAGATGGAAGATGGCAACATTAATAGGTTTATGGCTAGTAGCATCGCAAGATTATAGATATAGATAGTATATTATGGTGACAATCTAGATCGGTGGGACTGGTGATGAATAGTAATGTGATGGTGGAAGGTTGGGATTCATATGATAGTGGGATCACAAACATCTAGTATTCATGGGAAATGCTTAGGCTTCGGTAGGACAAATATGTTGATGGCACAAAAAAGGAAATTTAGAGTAAATAAGCAACCACCTTAAAGAAAATTTGATTGGTAATGATTAGATGGTAAGACATTCGCCATCAGTAGTAGGAACCATGAAGTTCTATATGGTGGACTACTTCCTGGTCAGCCTTGCAAGGTCATTAGATTATGTATATCATCAATTTGAGGCTAAGATGTTATTTAAATTGTGTGTGGTCATTGGACCTTGAAGTAATGTATTGGTTAATTTTAAATTAGGCCTCTGATCAAGGTATGTTCCACTGAACATATTTAAAAATGGGATTATCAATAATAATATAAATAATGGCATTTAGTCATTCACACAATAATCATTTATCTCATAGATATTTAATAGATAATCTTGGACAGAATTTTTTTTCCAATGCCTTATCCCAAGACATATATCTTATTATTCGATAATGAATACACAAAAAACCAAACTTCTTTGTATCATATATTTTTTGGGTGAATTGTGGTGCTATAAAATTTGGGGGCCCACCCGTCAGCTGAATAAGTCAAATGCGTTGACTAGAAGAGTCATCAAGACCTTTGAAAGCATTCCCTAAAGAACAACATACTGAATAGAAAATATATATTCACATAATGAGAAATATGAAAATCGAATACTTCCACATTCAATATAATAATTTGGGAGCATAGGATAATACCCCTTAATTAACATTCATTTCATGGGGGAATCCCCAAAGAAAATTTAGTATCCATATAAAATAAATAGAGGGTATGGGTATATTCAATGTGTTGGGTTATAAAAGGAAGATAGTAATTTGTATTAATTGTTTGTACAGTAGGACAATAATTCAATAGTAGAAAAATATGTCATCATATTTTTTTATTTTCATGTGAATATTCCAAAGCATATCTACCAAGGGTTTTTCCTTGGGTGTGTGGCCTTATAACCACTCATTGAGTATCAGGATGATGATTATGTCAATGTTCAACCTAACCTTTTATGGTCATTAACCCTCACTACATATATTCTATTTCCATATCAATATGCAGTATATAAAATTGTATTTCATTCTAGGAATTTTCATTCTCTTTTACTTTACCAAAACAATGTTTGGTTTTCCCCAATGGGGTATTGTGTTTTAAAATGGTTTTGGGAACTCTAGAATCAGATGTTTATAAGGGAAAAATAAAAATATAAACCTTAAATCCCTCAAATTCCCTGAGTAATGTGATAAATTTCTTCAATGAAAATTTATGCATCAAACAAAATGAAATAGGTGGTTAATATAACATGAGTCTCTAAGAATGAAAATCAGGAAGGAAAACTCCAACAAATGGCTATAGTAGCGGTTCAATCAAAACCCCTTGAATTAACAAGATTAAAATTATATTTAAATTCCATGAATAAATTAATTTTAGGAAACAATATCTCAAATATTAATTATATACACAATGTAATGGAGATTAGGTGCATAATATTAAACTTGTCCCATAGATATGAATTTTTGAATAAAAAACCCCATACATATTATCCTGACATATATGAATGCACTTTATCCTCAGGTATAACAATGATATTCATCATATTAAATTACCTTATAACCTTTATAATATCTATTTTCATTTATACTATCGATAAGTATTAATTATCTATATTAATTCGAAATATTTTTCACATTGAGTGTTTATATCTTGGACTATCTGTATTAGTTTCATAAAAATAGTTTTCATGTTCATTCTTATTTCAAATTTCATTATTACAAAAACATTAATGATATTATCATGGATAATTTATAAGTCTTTATGATATCTCAAATACCATTCATGATTGTTTTATTCATAATCCTTACAGATTAAATCATAGATTTACATTTTCTGTTATTCTGGATGATCCAAGCATGTTCTCTTAATTAATTAATTAAAAATTCATATAAAATCTCCAGAAGAAATTATTTTTATTATTTACACCTTTATATCAATATATACCATTAATTATTATCACATACTCATTCTTTATATAAATTCAATGTATTAATCAATTAAATTGTTAAACATACCCTAACATGAAGATACCCTGCTAGAATAAATGGTTATGGGGTGGTTTTATTTTAATAAAATTATTATATAAGAATCATGAACATATTTTGTGGTTATTAGTTCGGTATATCATAATTGGAACGTAGTATAATATGTTCTTATGGTTATTAATGTGGGATTAGTTGTTCAATAAAAAACAATTCTCACTTTGATTATATGTATATTAATACATTTTAATATAAATAAAACAACTTGTTAATTTTTTTTATTCTAAAAGACAATACTATAATAATGTCCTAGGGTATATGTCACAAGATAAGGTTGTATCAATTCCACACAATGTTGAGAACCTTGTAGCACCATGGTGATATTATTAAATAAAATTCGATGGTTAGATAACATACTTTGATTGGAAACATAGTAATATATTGTTAGGTGTGAGTACTCATAAGTGGATGATTCTTCTTCTTATTAAGTTTACACATGGTAATCTCTATGATGAGAGGTTATGAGAAAAGACCCACCAGTAAGGATTCCATATATTTTAGTGTCTTTGGGTTTTCTTTTCTAAAAGAATGTGTAATGGTCCTTATACTTTAACATTATTATCGATGTATGTCATGATACACGCACTTAGATTTACCAACCCAAATGATGAAACCAAATATACTTCAGATGTATTGTATGTTGGGTGTGTCATTAATGAAATATTGTTAATGGATTATTTGAGGAAGGATTTTCCCTTCCATATTTATAGAACTATATATCTCATCCTTTGGATTGGAAAATAATTTTTTAATTGAATCCCTTAGCCATGGTTTAATGATATGATTATTATAGAGACTCACAGAAAGTACTACCAAGAATATATGGTGAGGATATAAAGGTAAAATTATCTATATGAGATATTGTAATAATGGTATTATATTACACCAATAGTGTTCATATGTGGGTTTCAAAATTTTGACATGAAATTCTTTCTATTAGATTCCATGAAGTGTTTCTTGATAGTAATATCGGACTATAGGTAATACCTCATAATTCCATCAAGAAATAATCTAAGAGGGTCACACACAATGTGTTTCAGTAAATTCTTATTAAATGATATTTTAATTTTATTAATGGAATAAATATTATTCTCATGATCAATGGATATTTTTTTTCATTTCTTATTAATCACAAATATTTATTAATGAATGAATTATTTAATAAAATATTTATATCGATATTCTAAAAATTATGACAATTTATAGAAGACCAAAATTGTTTTCGCTGATGAATATTTATTTGTATGATGGAAAATATTATCTATCATTTCCAAAGTTAGTACAAAATATAAAATAGTAATAATATTTTTAATAATGTTATAGGTCATTAAGTTTTTAAGGATTATAATATTATTTAAGGTCTGTTATAAATGTAAACAATATTTTTTCATAAACCTTAGTTCTTTAAATAGATGTATATGAATATTGTGAAGGGTTAATAGAGAATATATTTTTGGGAATCATTGAATATAATATACTTCTTTCTTAAGTTCAACATTTTCTCCTCATCTCAAGAATAATAATAACACCTTCTAGCTCAAAGGATTTTAATGTAATCAAGACAAGAAACACAAGATGATCGAAAAACTACTATATCCCTAGATGGTCAATCCGTGTTGTTAGGAGTTCGATGGAACGTGTGTTAGATCACTTCTAGAGGGATTCTACACTTGTATCTTTATATTGAAATGAACTTAATCTGAAAAAATTATTTCATATGATCAACATCATGTAAAAATAAATATCCTCAAATTACGTATTGTTTTCTTCTAATAATAATTAAATTATTTAAAAATTTAACATGAAAACACCCCATATGATTTTTGGGATTAACTATATCAATCATCAGAGAGAAAACATTATTGGTCATAAAATTCACATTATGTACAATATTGTGAGTGATCTATCAAATATTCCAATAGTGTATAGTTTATTCACCCAATGAGGTAATTTTTTTTGTTCCAGTAACCTATATATCCTATTAGAGTGATTAAATTTCAAATTTATAATTATTTATTTTATTGTTGATCTCTATGAACAATATTTGAAAAATATCACATTTCTATAACAATAATTCTTTAAACCAATTGTGTAATTATAATACTTTTGTAATTTTAATTTTCATTATTTAATATTTCATTTAATAAAATAAAAAAAATAACAAAATCCATATATTACATTTGTAAGTGCTGAGTATTTATGGCCTGTAATACAGGCTTACACGGTATATAGCCAGAGTATATGCCATGTACCCATGTGAATTGTATGTGGCCATGTCCTGAGATACATGAGATTCCATGAAGCAATTACTCATGGTTCATTTATTTTACACAACGTATAGAAAAGTCTAGTCTAGCACATGGATTTTCTGATTGCATGATGTGTACCTAGTGTACATGTCATGTATTTTACACGTTTTAGTAGTGATATTTTTACAAACCAAATTGACAAATACAAAGTAAAAATCACATAAAACATAAAAACTATGTATATAATGTCATTCAAGACATGTATCTAGTGTAAAAAGTTTTTTCCCATATTTTAAATTTATATCATGCTATTTTTTGATTCATATGGTCATACCAAAAGTGAGATTCATAGTGTGTAGTTTGATTGTACACATCTTGTAGTCCCACATCCAATGAACATGCTAAATCTGTGGGGTGGTTGAATGAACACATGGCATTAGAACCACAATGAATATAATTTTCATGTATAAGAAGTTTAATATATAATAGATACACACTGAAGCCTCATAAATTTATCTTGGGAACACAACAAGAAAAACACGTGGAATTTAACTAGTTAGTACATGTTGTGTAGTCCATCCAAGGTACACGTTGAATCCCAAAGCATTTATCCCAGATAAATAGAGATTAACATACACGTCTTGTATCTATAATGTACATTCCATGTATTGTCCCTACAAATACCTAAATAAGATTTCATAAAATTGATAATTGCAACATTAAAAACATATTATATTGAATGGAACTAAATGTGTTTGATAATTTCAAAAATGATTTAATGAATTATTAAATGTTCATTTAATTCATTATATTTATCTATAATTTTTAGTTATATCATTTATTTTCCATGAACTCATTTGTGATGTTTATTTCCAAGAGAATTCAGAAGTTCATTATGAAAAAAAAGATTTATTTATTTATTGATTTTAAGTACATTTCATTTTTTTTAATATGAAACAAATAGAAATGGATGTTAACCAACATTCTATTTTATATGTGTTTGAATTTTATGACTATTAATGATCATGAAAATGAAATATTTATCAATTTTTTTATTTAATAAAATTTATTATATGTGTTAAAATTTATTAATTATTAAATTAATTATAAATTCCTCAAGTTATCATTCTGTCTATTATTATATAGGACATTCATGATCAATAATATTTATGTAACTTCACTTGACCAATCAATTAATTCCATTAACCTATGTGTAATTCATAAATACATAAAATATATGATGTTTCCAAAGGATAATGGAGGTGGATCAAGACAAAACCAATACCATGCCAAACTTGGTGATGAATAGGTGGACATGTGGAATGTTGGAACTTAGGAAAGGCCAAAATGAGGAATTTTCCCCTATGTCATATGCTTATGTATTGTCTTCTCATCAAATAAAGCATTTTATATGATCGTGATCAGATAATTTATTTATTTATGTGTTATGCATTATTTATTTTATTGATTCAATACCTCGATCAAAAAAATAAATGAATTAATTTGAAATGATAGAATTTAAAGAAATGGATTGTGCATAAATGTTTTATCAAAACACGGTTAATCACTTATGAAAATTCCACTTAATATTGATGTGTAATGGTATAAGAAAAAATATTTACACCTAATACAAAAATACGTCACGAAAAGATTGTGTCATTAAGGTATCCATTGTCTGAATTATGATGAACCCAAAGATAAGGTGTCAGTTTGGCCTATATCAGGGTAAATTTTAATTATATGGAATTCATAACAAAGATAGATGGTTGTTATAGTTGAATATATATAATATTTAATGTCTTATTTTAGATAAATAAAAATTTAGAAGCTTGTATTGAGGAAATCCCAATTATGATTTCTGTATCTTGGAGTCTACTCAATATATCAAGGAGATGCAAGCCCATAATTAGAAAGAAAATTGAAATAAATAATTTATTATAATTTTCATGGAATATTCCTGGATTATAATAAAGGAAATATGGATCCTTTACATTGGGTATTTTTTACAATAGTAACAGAAATCTTAATTCTAGAGTCCTTGTTACCTAATCCACATGCTAAGGTGGTGAGTGATGAAGTGTTCAATGTCTATTAAGAACACTCAAATGAAGATTTGGAAATACATTGTTTGATTCTTTCTTCTATATCAATTGAACTCATGAATTTGTATACAAACCTGTATGATGGGAGAATTCTTGATAATCTCTGTGGTATCTACTAGGATTGATAATTAAAGGAACATTTTGAGATATCCATGGAACTCTTTCTATGTCATATTAAAGAGGGAGAACCATCTTGGACAGAATTAGTCAAGATCATTGATTAAATTGAGTATACATAGGTTCTAGGTTTTAAAATCCCAAATGAACTAAGAAATGATCTCATATATTCATCACTATATTAGATGATTTCTATCATTGTTGTAAATTTTAATATGAAAAACATTGAGAAATATCTCTCAAACATTCTCAGTCTTCTTAAACATAAATATTAAAATAAAAAGAATGAAAATATTTTATCCTTATAATGAATAAACGAATAGTACAAGAGAAGATCTCTAATCCCAAAGCCTCTTCAAAACAACATTCAACGAAGAAAAATGTAATGCCCCGACCCCAGTTACCCAGAGTCGGTGCATTATTGCGTAACACTAGCATGATCACAAAAGATCAAGTCTCAAAAGGCCGATTATTTTAGTAGCCTTGGAAACATTATATACATTCATAAACATTAAATTATATCATAAAGTCAAAAACTAAAATAACATGGTCTCCATAGTCCACATTCATATCCCGTTCCAACTATCCCTGCAGTTCATTCATAAAATACTTCTTCACATCCTGGAAAAATTAAAACACTGAAATGGGTGAGCTCAGATGCTCAGTAAGGATAACAATATATCATAAGCTTTCATAAATAAACATAAACATTTAAGATAATGTATAACTAAAACAAAATCCATTTAAAATATAACTTCAACATAATATGGAAAATGTAATAATGATATAATTTCATTGACTTATTCACATGGATATTCTACTGGTCGAATAACCACTTGAAATATCAATAACCACTTTCATAATGATGGAATGCATAATGCCAGACTATCATAATCACATAGCCAAGGCCTCATGCTAAGACTACAAATAATATTTTTTCAAGGCCTCGTTCCAAGACACTAGTTTGTCTCATGAGACATGCTGATGCATCGAGGAGCTATAACTTTCTCTACCCATCACTTATTAAGTCCAATTCATTCTTCATATGAACAGGTTTAAACATATCATACACCATAACATAATCGTATCACATAAAACATGCATAAAGGAAACATAACATTTCCACATTTCAATCACAAGATATCAATACAAAACATTGATATAAGAAAAACAATTTCAAAACCATTTTCAATACCAAAATAAAATAAAATTAAAACCTTGTATTTATTTTTCATTTAAAAAAAGTTATGGCTTGTAGAGGAAGCCGAAACTCAAATAATGGTAATGGCAGCGAAGAAGTCGTTGTCGCCGCATACGTAAGACAAAACATTCCTTTTGTCATTTAGTAAAAACGCTTCATATAAAAAGATTCCTTTTGAATAAAATTCAAAGTCAAAGTTTTTTATATATCGTATAAAGGAAAGTTTTTTATAAAACAAAATATGACTCAATGAATGGATATTGAGACGAAGTCCCTTACAAAGATCATTTTTTTTAAATAAAATAGATCTATTATGTGTATTCACTATAAGTACACATAAAGAAATTACAAATACAAGATAAGACAAAATAATACCATGACATAATTTGAAAGTAGGAGATTAACCCAAATAATAGAAATTGGGTTAAGAAGTTCCCTTACCTCGTGTCCGACTTGACTCGATCGTTATTTAATCTCCTGGATAATAAACTTGAGTTAATTTATACTTGCTTAAGAACCCTTTTCATGTTCATTATTCCTCTTATATCACTTATTACCGTGTTATGAACATAATGTAATTATTTAAGTTAATAACGGTCGTTTTGTCGATCTTTGGTACTTGAGTCAAAAATAAACTTCTTATAATTACTAGTTGTTCATGTGGTAAAATATAAATTACATCCAGAATTATATTAATGATGTAGATATCATATATATCCATTATATACTTTCCTCTATAATATTACATAACATTTATAGGTAAGAAATGAAATGCACCGTTCATGGAGACGGTAAGCCGTACGTACGCATGAACGCTAATTTCATTTATATTTCGTATTTTAATGGAATGAAACATAATTATATAAAGTTATATTATAATTCCAGTATAATATCATATATAATATCACTTACTCCATCCTTTATATGTCCCACATATGGCATTAATGATTCAAATCACTTTGAAGAGGTGGTAGTCTGCATTTAATCAAATGAAATTATCGCATTTTCACAACATGAAAAGCATAAAGATATGTTTTAAATGTAAAATACAGAAGCATAGAGTGGAAATAAATATAATATATATCATAAATAAATATAGGTCCATCATAATGGCCACCATGATAGGTGGTAGGAGAAGATAGAACAATCATCGTTTCGTGAGGCAGTAATTCATCATCCACGGAAATAGTATGTTCTTTAACCATTAGACGGAGGTTTCTGTAAGTGTAGCTCGAATAATTATCAAACAAAACATCCTAGTATATTTACGACACTGGTTTTGTTTCAAAATAAATGAATGAAAAGAGTTTAGGGGGTTGAAGAAGCAAAATAAAACAAAGGAACATAAAATAAGGCATTACCTTAAATCGGGTAACTCTTTTTGAATTGAGCCAAAGGATTCCTTGGGAAGAATACTACACAAATTGAGGCTTCTAATAGTAAGAGAGTAAATTTGAGAGAGTATTTGGTCAGAGGTTGGCCAAGCCAAATGGCTTGGAAGGTGTGAATAAGGTGGTAGTGGTGGGGGCCTTTTATAAGAGGAGAGGAGGGCACTCTTGGAAAGTCATGAAATGTTACTTTATTTTATAATGAGGTTCGGATTTTAAAGGTCCCACACTTATATAGATCAAGTATAAGGTGATAAGGGTTCGAAATATACTCATCCAATAGGTTTTTACTAGATTATGTCTTATATTTTACATTATCTTTTCATTTTATTTAAATCGTTAATTAATGAGGTAATCGCTGCATCATCATGGTGTCATAAAAAAATTAATTTATTTAATGTCTAAAAATTATAAAAAAAATATCATGATGTAGGAAATTTTTTTATCTTTCCAATTAATAGTTATAGTAGAAAATTTAACTTATATAAAACCATGTAATAATTGTTTAGGTAAAACAAAACATGTTTGTGACAATTTTATTTTTACAATAAATGAAATGTTATTAATGTCATTTTCTTACCCAAGTCGCTCCATTGGGTCCCCAAGTTGACCCATGGATTGTCTTGGTAGTACATGACTCATAAAATAAGGGTAGGACAAGTGTAGGGGTATTTTCATATTTTTATAATATCATTTTTACCTTAAATTTCACTAATTACCTTTAATAACGATTAATTAAACTTAAATGGTACTATTCACCAAAAAATTATTTTAATCCCATTGAACCACATTTTATATACTAATGAAAACCATGTATGTTGGATTTTTGTAAACCAAATCACAGAAGTGGTAATGTTTCATTTAAACGAAAAATCAGTTTTTTAACTACCACTTAGTGGTGTCACTATTCATCAAAAATTGAAGTTTTTCAGAACAATGCCAAAATTTCACCCCAAGCTATAATTGATATTCCGAATTCAAAAATGATGCCTATTTTACAAAATTACAAAAATATAAGTTGCATTAATTAATTTTATAATTGATTCCACTATCACAACAAATAGCGTTTTTTAAGAAACAATATATATTAAAATATTGACCATTGTTTATGTCCAATTTCAAAGTGAAATTAATTCAAATGACCACCATTGGATAAAATGGAAAAATTATATTCTAATTATACATTAAAACCACTAAATAGTATAATTTATCACTATAAATTATTTTGATTAAAAATGTTTTTTTAAGTATTTTCACTATTCATAAAAATTGGAAGTTCTCAGAAAAATACCAAAAATTCAACATAGGATAATTTCAATATTCCGAATCCAAAAAATGAAGTCCATTTTGACATATAAAATATATATAATTTCAAAAAGAGTGTATTACTATTCATAATGGCTGTTTTGATTGGTCGTGGTGTGTAAGAATCTCGAACTTGTGTACAATACAAGTTATTGCATTATTGAAAGAGAAGTGTATCGTGGAAGCTCAGGGTGTTACATTCTACCCTACTTCAATAAATTGTGTCCTCGCAATTTGAAATTTTTCATTGAAAATATAAGGTTTAAAATAGAAAATACCTTTGTGGAAACCCACATTGGAAATAATGTTAATAAAATTTAGCCTTAATAAGAGGGAAAGGGAAATGAAAAAGTCACCACCAAAATTATGATCTCAATAAGAAGAACATTGGTGGAAATTAGAGACATATAATTAGAGGAAAAATGTAAATATTTGTATGGAGTGATTGAGGTTATCAATCACAAACATGTGTAAAATTGAGGGCCTCAAAGCGTTCAATCTATGTTGATTAAAAATATTATAAGTCCAACAAGACATAAGGTATTAGGATAATTTTTTTTTAATATCCCTTTACTAATGTTTAAGAATTAATTTATTCATATAATAAGAGATATTTATATATATATTAATGCTTGAAAAGTAAAGTTTCAACCTTCGACTAATTTCTACCACAAACTCATCTTTCACTCAAAAAGATAATAGAAATCAAAAATATTATATTTAACCTAATCGTACAAGATTAAAAATATTATCACATACCATTTAGATTAGGAAAACAATTTTGTAATAACCAGGGACATCCTATAGGCTAGTGTTAGGTAATAAAAGCATGTCGCACTATGGTTGTGGGTTCGATTCCTACAGCTTTGTCCGACACGACGGGTTATCCCCCGACCTAGAGGTTGTCCTTTTCAAAAAACTATAGTATTATAATATTCCAAAAATAATATTCAGAAATGTTTTAACCTTAATGAATACTATCAAAGGTTCAACTTAATCCATTCCAACCTTTATAGTTATACAAAATACTTCTATCCAACTCACAGTCCAAATTTTATAAGGAAGGTAAACATAATGAAGATCCTTTTTTCCTCATAACAACATGTGAAAACCCTCATCATGTATTCTTTTAAAACACTGCAACATCCTGAATTACTATAAATCCTTATTGATTACATTCATGATCCCTTATTTTTTATATAATACTAGATATACTCCTTCTATCCAAAAATGTATACAAATCATTACTCAGTTTCAAAAAATTTAAGAATATCTAATATAATTTATCCAAATCAATCATGTATTATTCCAAAATCACTATCTCGATATCAGAACCATATTATGGTTTATCGTTATCTCAAACATATATTTTCCAAAATCTTAACCTACTATGGAGTCACTTTTCATGGTTCCACACAATCTCAAGTCCTTGATGAAATAGTACTGCAGTACAACCCTTATATACTCCATAATTATTATAACCAGTATATCATTGATACAACATTCAAATGTCAAAATTCGTTAATAACAACATAAGAATTCTATTCATTCCTCCTCATATGTGGTAGTATCATAACTTTATTATTATCCAATAACATCATTTGGGGAAAACTCTGATGATTTGGACATTGGTTTGCGTAGTGTCCCCACTCCTTGCAGATGAAGCATTGTACATTTGAAACCTTCTTCTTACCCTTGTAGTCACGCACTTGGTTTCCTTTTTTTACACACATATAACAAACTCCCATTACCTTCAGGCAAGTTCCAAGGTGTTTCTTCTCACAGTTATCACATATTGGAAAATTCTTCTTTTCCCTCATCCCTTTATCCATCATTCACTCTTCCATTCTTTTCTTCTCTTTCTTCCCTTCAAAGACATAAGACTCAAAGAATTCTTTACCTATATTATTAACACATGATACTATTTATTTATATGTTGAGAACACATGGGAGACTATTTCCCTTCTAAATGTTGGCTTAATATTGTGAATGTTGTGATCCTTCTTACTCTTTGGATCATACGTTTTGATGGAGTTCACATTCCTTCTACTAGGTGCCATTTATATACAATGGCATAAACTAGGTCAGATTATGAATTGCAATGAATAATTCCAAACATGTAAAATACTTAATGTAAATTGAATGGTTTATGGATATAATCCATAATCATAATAAATTTTTTCTTTGAGGAAGTATATACTCATATCCCATTCATAATGGTTTGTAAGAAAAATGATAATTATCCTAAGAATATCCCTCAGGAGTGTCGTAAACAAGAGTGCAGCAAGGCCCGTTGTCGTGCACTAGTTCCCGTTCAAGTATAGCTTAAAGTAGTGTTTTCTGGTTTTACCCCTATGTACATCTGTGCTAGAGCCGCCCCTACCTGCTCGTATCCAGACAAGTATGTATTGCTCAGAAACTCAAAAAATCTCTATAATACCAAAATTCTAGGAAGTTATTCTATACTAATCCTCAAATTTTATCTTAGTTCTATGTGCTCTAATCAAAGTTTATCTAAATCTAGATTCCAAGGATAGTACTAAACTGCCTCTGAGACCAACTGTAATGCCCCGACCCCAGTTACTTAGATTCAGTGCATTATTGTGTAACATTGAAATGATCACAAAAGATCAAGTCTCGAATGACTAATTAGTTTAGTAGCCATGGAAACACTAGATTCATTCATAAATGTTACATTTTATCATAAAGTGAAAAACTACTATAACATGGTCTCCATATTCCACACTCATATCTATTTCCCACTATCCCTACAGGTCATTCATAAAATACTTCTTCACTTCCTGGAAAAATTAAAACATTGAAATGGGTGAGATTAGATGCTCAGTAAGGATAAAAATATAGCGGAAGCTCTCATAAATAAACATAAACATTTAAGATAATGTATAACTAAAACAAAATCCTTTTAAACTTTAACTTCAACATAATATGGAAAATGTAAAAATTATATAATGTCATTTACTTATTCACATGGTTATTCTACTGGTCGAATAACCACATGAAATATCAATAACCACTTTCATAATGACGGAATGCATAATTCCAGACTATCATAACCACGTATCCAAGGCCTCCTGCTAAGACTACAAATAATATTTTGTCAAGGTCTTGTGCGAAGACACTATTTTGCCTCATGAGACCTGCTGATGCATCGAGAAGCGATAGTGGGCTCCACCCGTCACTTATTAATTCCAATGCAGTCCTCATATGAACAGGTTTAAACATATCATAAACCATAACATAATCATATCACATAAAACATACATGAAGAAAACATAACATTACCACATTTCAATCACAAGATATCAGTAAAACACCTTGATATAATAAAAACACTTTCAAAACAATTTTCAATACCAAAATATAATCAATTAAAACATTGTATTAATTTTTCATTTAAAAAAGTTATGGCTTGTAGAGGAATACGAAACTCAAATAATGGTCATGGTGTCGGAGAAGTCGTTGATTCCGCATACATAAGACAAAATATTCTTTTTTGTCATTTAGTAAAAATGCTTCGTATAAAAATATTCCTTTTGAATAAAAGTAAAATTCAAAGGGTTTTATATATCGTATAAAGTAAAGTTGTGTATAAAACAAAATATGCCTCAATGAAAGGAGATTGAGATGAAGTCCCTTAGAAAGATCATTTTTTTGAAATAAAATAGATCTATTATGTGTATTCACTATAATTAAACATAAATAAAGTACAAATACAAGGTAGGACATAATAATATCATGACATAATTTGAAAGTAGGAGATTAACCCAAAGAATAGAAATTGGGTTAAGAAGTTCCCTTTCCTCGTGTCCGACTTGACTCGATCATTCATTATTCTCCTGGATAATAAACTAGAGTTAATATATACATGCTTAAGAACCTTTTTAAAGTTAAATATTCCTCTTATATCACTTATTACCATGTTATGAACATTATGTAATTATTTATGTTAATAACGGTCGTTTTGTCGATCTTTGGTACTTTAGTCAAAAATAAACTTCTTATAATTACAGGTTGATCATGTGGTAAAAAATTCATTACATCAAGAATTATATTCATGATTTAGATATCATATATATCCAGTATATACTTTCCTTTATAATATTACATAACATTTAGATGTAATAAACGAAATGCACCGTTCATAGAGACGGTAAGCCGTATGAACGCATTAAAGCTACTTTCATTTCTATTTCGTATTTTAATGGAATTAAGCATAATTATATAAATTGATATTATAATTACCATATTATATCCTATATAATATCACTTAATCCATACTTTATAGTCCCACATATTGCATTAATGATTCAAATCACTTTGAGGGGGCGGTAGTCCGCACTTCCTCAAATGAAAGTATCGCATTTTTCACAACATGCAAAGCATAAAGATATGTTTTAAATGTAAAATACAGAAGCATAGAAAGGAAATAAATATAATATATATCATAAATAAATATATTTACATCATAATGGCCACCATGAGAGTTGGTTGGAGAAGATAGAACAATCATCGTTTCGTGAGGTAGTAATTCACCATCCACGGAAAAAGTATGTTCTTTAACCATTAGATGGAAGTGTGTGTAAGTGTAGCTCCAATAATTATCATAAAAACATCCTATTATATTTAATACACTAGGTTTTTTACAAAATAAATGAATAAAAAGAGTTTAGGGGGTTGGAGAATCAAAATAAAACAAAATAATATAAAAGAAGACATTACCTTAAAATCGGGTAACTCTTTTTGATTTTAGCCAAAGGCTTCCTTGGGAAGACTTATACCCAAAGTGGGGCTTCTAGGAGAAAGAGAGGAAACTTGAGAGAGTATTTGGGTAGAGTTTGGACGAGCCAAATGTCTTGGAAGGAGTGAATAAGTTGGTAGTGGTAGGGGCCTTTTATAAGAGGAGAGGAGGGCACTCTTGGAAAGTCATGAAATGTTACTTTATTATATAATGAGTTTCGGATTTTTAAGGTCCCAAACTTATATATTTAGAGGATAAGGTGATAAGGGTTAGAAATATACGCATCCAATAGGGTTTTTACAAGTGTATGTCTTAGATTTTACATTATCCTTTCATTGTATTTAAATCATTAATTAATGAGGTAATCGACGCATCATCATGGTGTCATAAAAAATTTAATTTATTTAATGTCTAAAAATTATAAAAAAATATCATGATGTAGTAAATCAATTTATATTTCCAATTAATATCTATAGTCAAATAGTTAACTTATATAACCCCATGTAATAATTTTTTTAGTAAAACAACACATGTTTGTGACAAATTTATTTTTACTTTAAATAAAAAGTTATTAATGTCATTTTCCTACCCAAGTGGCTCAATGGGGTCCCCAAGTTGACTCATGGATTTTCATGGTCGTCCATGACTCATCCAATAAGTTTTGGACAAGTGTAAGGGTATTTTCATATATTTATAATATCATTTTTACCTTAAATTTCACTAATTACCATTAATCGCGATTAATTAAACTTAAAAGTTACTATTCACCAAAAAAATTATTTTAATCCCATTGAACCACATTTTACTTCCTAATGAAAACCATGTATGTCGGATTTTTGAAAATCAAATCACAAAAGTGGTAATGTTTCATTTAAACAAAAAATCAGTTTTTTAACTACCACTTAGTGGTTTCACTATTCATCAAAAATTGAAGTTTTTCAGTACAATGCCAAAATTTCACCATAAGATATAATTGATATTCCAAATTCAAAAATGATGTCTATTTTAAAAAATTCTAGACATATAAGTTGCATTAATTGTTTTTATAATTAATTCCTGCTGTCAAAAGAAATAGCATGTTTTTAAGAAATAATATATATCAAAAGATTGACAATTGTTTATGTCCAATTACAAAGTGAAATTAATTCTAATGACCACCATGGGATAAATGGAAAAAAATTTATTCTAATTATAATTTAAAACCACTCAATAGTATAATTTATCACTATTAATTATTTTGATTAAAAAGTTTTTTTAAGTCTTTTTCACTATTCATAAAAAATTGGATGTTCTCAGAAAAATACCAAAAATTCAACATAGGCTAATTTTGAAATTACGAATCCATAAAATGAAGTCCATTTTGAAATATAAAATATATATAATTTCAATAAGTGGGTATTACTATTCATAATGGCTATATTGATTGGTTGTAGTGTGTTATAATCTCGAACATGCATACAATGCAAGCTATTGCATTATTGAAAGAGAAGCGTATCGTGGAAGCTTGGGGTGTTACATTCTCTCTTTCAATAAATTGCGACATCGCAATTTGAAATTTTTATTTGAAAATATAAGGTTTAAAATAGAAAATACCTTTGTGGAAAACCCACATCGGAAATAAGGTTAATAAAATTTAGCCTTAATAAGAGGGAAAGGGAAATGAAAAAGTCACCACCAAATTATGATCTCAATAAGGAGAACATTGGTGGAAATTAGAGACATATAATTAGAGGAAAAACATAAATATTTGTAGGGAGTGATTGAGGTTATCAATCACAAACAAGTGTAAAATTGAGGGCCTCAAAGCCTTCAATCTATGTTTATTTAAAATATTATCAGTTCAACAAGACATAAGGTATTTGGATAACATATTTTTTGTTTTAATATCCATTTACTAAAGTTTAATAATTAATTTATTCATAGAATAAGAGATAGTTATATATATATATATATTAATTCTTGACAAGTAGAGTTTCGGCCTTCAACTAATTTCTACCACAAACTCATCTTTCACTCAAAATGTTAATAGAACTCAAAAATATTATATTTATCCTAATTGTACAAGGTTCAAAATATTAACACATAGCATTTAGATTAGGAAAACCATTTTGTAATAACCAGAGACTTCTTGTAGGATAGTGGTAGCTAATAAAGGCATGTCGCACTATGGTTGTGGGTTCGATTCCTACAGTTTTGTCCGACGCAATGGGTTATCCCCCGACATACAGGTTGTCCTTTTCCTAAAACTATAGTATTATAATATTCCAAAAATAATATTCAGAAATGTTTTAACCATAAACAATACAATCCATGGTTCAACTTAATCCATTCCAACCTTTATAGTTATCCAAAATACTTCTTTCCAACTCATAGTCCAAATTTTATAAGGAAGATAAAAATAATGAAGATCCTTTTTTCTGTGTAACACCTTGTGAACACCTTCATCATGTATTCTTTTAAAACACTAAAACATTCTGAATTACTATAAATCCTTATTGATTATGTTAATGATCCATTATTCCTTATAGAATACTAGATATAATCCTTATATCCAAAAATGTATACAAATCATTAATCAGTTTCAAGGAAGTTATGAATATCCAGTATAATTTATCCGAATCAACCATGTATTATTCCAAAATCACTATCACAGTATCAGAACCATATTATTGTTTATATTTCTCTAAACCATATATTTTCCAATAATTTAACCTGTTGTGGAGTCACTTTTCTTGGTTCCACACAATCTCAAGTACTTGATGAAATAGTACTGCAATACAACCCTTATATACTCCATAATTATTATAACCAGTACATCATTGATACTACACTCAAATGAAAAAATTCTTTAATAACAACATAAGAATTATAATCATTCCTCCTTATCTGTGGTAGTATCATAACTTGATTATTGTACAATAACATAATTTGGGGCATACTCTGATGAATTGGACATTGGTTTGCGTAGTGTCCCCACTCCTTGCAGATGAAGCATTGTACATTTGAAACATTCTTCTTACCCTCGCAGTCACGTACTTGGTGTCCTTTTTCTCCATACTTATAACAAACTCCCATTCCCTTCAAGCAAGTTCCAAGATGTTTCTTCCCACTGTTATCACATATTGGAAAATTATTCTTTTCCCTCATCCCTTTATGCATCATTCTCTTTTCCATCCTTTTCTTCTCTTTGTTCCCTTCAAATCCATAAGACTCAGAGAATTCTTTACTTATCTTATTAACACATGATACTATTTCTTTATATGTTGAGAACACATGGGAGACTATTTCCCTTCTAAATGTTGTCTTAATAATGTGAAAGATATGATCCTTCTTACTCTTTGGATCATACGTTTTGATGGAGTTCACATTTCTTATACTGGGTGCCATTTCTATACAATGGCATAAACTAGGTTAGTTTATAAATTGCATTGAATTATTACAAAATTGTAAAATACATAATGTAAATTGAACGGTTTATGGTTATCAGCCATAATCATAATAAATGTTTTCTTTGAGGAAATATATACTCATAAACCCTTCATAATGGATTGTAAAAAAATTAGAATTATCCTAAGCATATCCCCCGGGAGTGTCGTAACCAAGAGTGCATCAAGTCCCGTTTTCATACTCCAGTTCCCATTCGATACTTTCTCAAATTGGTGTTTTCGGGTTTTACCCCTAGGTACATCTGTGCCAAAGCCGCCTCTACCTGCTCGTATCCAGACAGGGATGTATTTCTCAGAAAACTCACAAAATCTCGATAATACCAAAATTCTTGGAAGTTATTCTATACTAATCCACAAATTTTATCTTAGGTTTATGTGCTCTAATAAGAGTTTATCTAAATCTAGCTTCCAAGATTAGTACGAAACTGCCTTTGATAACAAATGTAACGCCCCGACCCCAGTTACCTAGAGTCGGTGCATTATTGCATAACATTGGCATGATAACAGAATATCAAGTCTCGAAAGACCAATTTGTTTAGTAGCCTTGGAAACACTAGATACATTCATAATCATTACATTATATCATAAAGTGAAAAACTACAATAACATGGTCTCCATATTCCACACTCATATCCCCTTCCAACTATCCCCGTAGTTCATTCATAAAATACTTCTACATATCCTAGAAAAATTAATACATTGAAAGGGGTGAGCTCAGATGCTCAGTAAGGATAACAATATAGCGGAAGCTTTCATAAATAAACATAAACATTTAAGATAATGTATAACTAAAACAAAAGCCTTTTAAACATTAACTTCAACATAATATGGAAAATGTAAAAATGAGATAAATCCCTTTACTTATTCACATAGATATTCTACTAGTCGAATAACCACATGAAATATCAATAACCACATTCATAATGATTGAATGTATAATTCCAAACTATCATAACCATGTAGCCAAGGCCTCGAGCTAAGACTAAAAATAATATTTTGTCTAGGCCTCGTGCCATGACACTAGTTTGTCTCATGAGACCTGCTGATGCATCGAGGAGCTATAGCGGGCTCCACCCGTCACTTATTAATTCCAATGCATTCCTCATATGAATAGATTTAAATATATCATAAACCATAACATAATCGTATCACATGAAACATTCATAAAGGAAACATATCATTACCAAATTTCAATCACAAGAAATCAATACCACACATTGATATAATAAAAACACTTTCAAAACCATTTTCAATACCAAAATAAATGAAAATTTAAACTTTGTATTTATTTTTCATTTAAAAAAAGTTATGGCTTATAGAGGAAGCCGTAACTCAAATAATGGTCACGGCGGCGGAGAAGTCATTGTCGCCTCATATGTAAGACAAAACATTCCTTTTTTCGTTTAGTAAAAACACTTCGTATAAAAATATTCCTTTTGAATAAAAGTAAAATTCAAAGTGTTTTATATATCATATAAAGGAAAGTTGTGTATAAAACAAAATATGCCTCAATGAAAGGAGATTGCGACGAAGTCCCTTACAAATATCATTTTTTAAATAAAATCTTTGTATTATGTGTATTCACTATAAGAACACATAAATAAAGTAAAAATACATGATAGGGCATAATAATATCATGACATAATTTAAAAGTAGGAGATTAACCCAAAGAATAGAAATTGGGTTAAGAAGTTCCCTTATCTCGTGTCCGACTTGACTCGATCGTTCATTATTCTCTAGGATAATAAATTATAGTTAATTTATACTTTCATAATAACCTTTTTCAAGTTCATTATTCATATTATATCACTTATTACCATTTTATTAACATTAAGTAATTATTTAAGTTAATAACGGTCATTTTATCGAACTTTGGTACTTGAGTCAAAAATAAACTTCTTATAATTACAAGTTGTTCATGTGGTAAAATATCCATTACATACAGAATTATATTCATTATTTAGATATCATATATATCCAGTATATACCTGCCTTTATAATATTACATAACATTTATAGGTAAGAAATGAAATGCACCGTTCATGGAGACGGTAAGCCGTACGTACGCATGAACACTAATTTCATTTCTATTTCGTATTTTCATGGAATGAAACATAATGATATAAAGTTATATAATAATTACAGTATAATATCATATATAATATCTCTTACTCCATAATTTATATGTCCCACATATGGAATTAACGATTCAAATCACTTTGAGGGGGCGGTAGTCCGCACATCCTCAAATGAAATTATCGCATTTTCACAACATTTAAAGCATAAAGATATATTTTTAATGTAAAATATAGAAGCATAGAGAGGAAATAAATATAATATATATCATAAAAAAATATAGTTCCATCATAATGGCCACCATGAGAGGTGGTAGGAGAATATAGAACAATCATCGTTTCGTGACGCAGCAATTCGACATCCACAGAAACAGTATGTTCATTAACCATTAGACGGAGGTGTGTGTAAGTGTAGCTCGAATCATTATCATAACAACATCCTAGTATATTGAAGACACTGGTGTAGTTACAAAATAAAGGAATAAAAAGAGTTTTGGGGGTTGGATAAGCAAAATAAAACAAAATAACATAAAAGAAGACATTGCCTTAAAATCGGGTAACGCTTTTTGATTAGAGACAAAGGCTTCCTTGGGAAGAATTATACCGAGTTTGTGGCTTCGAGGAGTAATAGAAGGAAGTTGAGAGAGTATTTGGGCAGAGGTTGGCCGAGTAATATGGCTTGGAAGGTGTGAATAAGGTGGTAATGGTGGGGGCCTTTTATAAGAGGAGAGGAGGGCACTCTTGGACAGCCATAAAATGTTACTTTATTATATAATGAGTTTCAGATTTTAAAGGTCCCAAGCTTATATATTTTGAGTATAAGGTGATGAGGGTTAGAATTATACTCATCCAATAGGTTTTTTACAAGTTTACATATTATATTTTACATTATCTTTTCATTTTATTTAAATTGTTAATTAATGAGGTAATTGTTGCATCATCATGGTGTCATAAAACATTTAATTTATTTAATGTCTACAAATTATAAGAATAATATCATGATGTAGGAAATATTTTTATCTTTCCAATTAATATTTATAGTTGAAATGTTAACTTATATAACCCCATGTAAATATTGTTTTAGTAAAACAACACCTGTTTGTGACAATTTTATGTTCACTTTAAAAAAAAAGTTATTAATGTCATTTTCATACCCAAGTGGGTCCATGGGGTCCCCAAGTTGACCCATGGATTTTCTTGGTCGTCCATGACTCATAAAATAAGGTTAGGACAAGTGTATGGGTATTTTCATATTTTTATAATATCATTTTTACCATAAATTTCACTTATTATCTTTAATCGCGATTAATTAAACTTAAAAGTTACTATTCACCAAAAAGTTATTTTAATGCCATTGAACCAAATTTTACTTCATAATGACAACCATGTATTTTAGATTTTTGAAAATCAAATAACAGAAGAGGTAATGTTTCATTTAAACGAAAAATCAGTTTTTTAACTACCTCTTAGTGGTTTCACTATTCATAAAAAATTGAAGTTTTTCAGAATAATGCCAAAATTTCACTAAGCTATAATTGATATTAGAAATTCAAAAATGATTTATATTTTAAAAAATTACAAACATATAAGTTACATTAATTAATTTTATAATTAATTCCCGATGTCACAACAAATAGCATGTTTTAAGAAACAATATATATCAAAAGATTGACAGTTGTTTATGTCCAATTTCAAAGTGAAATTAATTCTAATGACCACCATTGGATGAAATGGAAAAAATATACTCTAATTATACTTTAAAACAACTCAATAGTTCAGTTTATCACTATAAATTATTCGGATTAAAAAAGTTTTTTTTAAGTATTTTTCACTATTCATAAAAAATTGGAAGTTCTCAGAAAAATACCAAAAATTCAACATAGGCTAATTTCGATATTCTGAATCCAAAAATTAAGTCCATTTTGAAATATAAAATATATATAATTTCAAAAAGTGGATATTACTATTCATAATGGCTATTTTGATTGGTCGCGGTGTGTTAGAATCTTGAACTTGCGTACAATGCGAGCTATTGCATTATTGAAAGAGAAGTGTATCGTAGAAGCTCACGGTGTTACAATAAAGGTCAATGGTCAAGTAAGGGAATGGGATGTTATCGATTTTAATAGTGGAATAAATGGAAAATGGATGAAAAATAGCAGCATTCCAAAAAAAAGTAGGGGGGAGATTCTGAAAAATTTGTTATCAAGTGAAATATCCATGTTTCTAAAAATTGTGTATTTAATATAGATTTTGGTGCTTATATATTTATATTATTCCTTAAAATGATTACAATTTATCAATAGATAAATTTATGTATCCTAATGTTTCTACCCATTTTAAAACACTATCTAAATACTAGATGAGAGAGGGGACAAAAACACACAACAAAACCTTGAAGAAAAAGATATTGAACACCCATGTTCAATATATGTTTGAAAAATTCCCACTTTGGTAAATGTTTTATGAAAACTTCAGAAACTTTTTCCAATATAAGAACATAATACATATTGATTTCATTCTTCTCGACATTCTCTTTGATGAAGTGATATTTGAAATCATTTTTTCATAATGAAAATGTTGTAGTTGATTTATTGAAATTTTAATAAAACATTTATTATCAAAACCCAAGAGTATAGAAAACATCACTTCAACAAGTATGTATTATAACTGATTCTTTATCCACATAATTTTTTTTGTATCTTGAGTGGTTGAAACTCCACCATATGTGGATCTTCTATCATTAACACTTTATTCTCAACTAAATACTGTATAACCAAACAAGTCAATTCATTCAGAGTTATCAAACCTAATTCCAAAATCTATTATGCCTTTGATAGATCTGAGGATCATTTTTTCATCTAATAGATGTGAATATTTTGAGGGAACTTTATAATATTGAACATAAGGTAACAGGATAAAAAATTTCCAGTCTTGATGAAGTTGAATACAAAAAACTATCAATCATCTTTCAAAACACTTAAGAGGCAAATTTTTTACCTTATCCAACTTTCATCAACTTGGTTCCAACAAAAATGGTTATTGAAACTAGTTGAAAACTTCCTATTCCAAACATCCTAATAAGTTCATTATCATAAATTTATTGAGAAATAAAAATGTATATCTTATTTTATGATATTTTTACCCAATAAAGAATATAATTTCACCACGTATTAAAATATCAAACAACCTTTTCATTTCTTTCAAAAATATTTCACAATATATTTCTTCATTCCTAGAATAGATAATATAATCAACATAAAAAATGATAGTGAGGGAAATCACTTGACTATATTTAATTTAAATATTACTAGAAACCTTCTTTATCAAACTTCACATTCCTTTTTATAGTATTATATTTTGAATACCTTGATCTCAAATATTTCATTATCCCACTAATGTTGTTTTTCAACATGCACATATTAATTTTATAATTCCCATAACAAAACAACTAGGTTGTTCATAATGAAATTATTTTCCATGTTCTACATTCTGAAATGATGACTTTACATCAATCTTATAAATTTTTTACCATTTTTGTGAAACAATTTGTAGAATGATTTTGATTGTTTCTAACCTGACCACTGCATCAAAATCATCATTAAAATCAATTCCCAAAAACTGTGACTAACCATTACAAACGAATATTTCCTATCTTATTACTTCACAATCATCATTATTCATGTTCCAAAATACCCACTTTATACCAATAATATTTTTAACATTTGATTTTGGTATGAGTTCCCATGTATTAATTTTCTCAATCTAATACAGCTCTCTATTCATAACACAAACACATTTCATACTCTCAAATGCTTCAAAATAATCTTTTCTCTCAACTTTTGAATACATTGAATTATGTGTAACAAATTTTTATGTCCTTCTTGTTTGAACCATTTTATTTTGATCACCAACAATGTTTTGAGCTTCAACCCATTTATTCATCCTTGGATGTGATGTATGAAATTATTCCTCATCAATCGATATAGTTTAGTCTTATTCTTACATTATTATTATATAAATATTGTTTAATTATTTCTAATGTTACTAAAAACTATTCACTCAATATATTCATCATCCTTATATTCATGTGTTTTTGAAAAATATTACTCAACTTTTGAATGAAATTTTTCATCAATAGAATTATAAATTCTTCCTGTCTATTTATTAAAACATCCATAACCTCATTTATCCATTCTGTTTCCTTCCCTTCTCTGAATTTGATTCCTTTCCCACTTTCATTTGATCTCACATTCCACTAATGATTCTAATTTGATTGAAGGTTATATAAGACTAATTATTTTATCTATAGAGTTCACCAATTCCTCTTCCCTTATGGATTTGTCTTTGGTTACATTATTCAAGAATTTTTTACCATCAGTGGATTAATTTGACATGTTTTTAATTGATGTTAGGAGTTTACATGATCGATATACTGTTGGGATTCTAAAAAATAGGCATATAATGGTTTCATTTTATTTGATGATACATTTGATATAGGAATGTTTCTAATCCCCTTTTGTATTCTATGGATCCTATTACATTCTTTTTAGGTGGTCATATGTCATCCACGTAAGGTTTTATTCTCTAAAAATCACTATTTGGGTTTTGCTTTATAGACCTTTCACTTCTATTTCAGAACCCTTTGATAATATGGAAGATATGTAACTTGATTTGTTAGATCCTTTGATCTAATTATACAAATAGTGTAGTTTTTCAGCCAGTTACCCCTCGTATCTACATTGAAATAGATTTTTAAAAGATTCCAAACAATTTTGATGAGATTGATGATAGAGAATAATTCCAGTATAAACAACGAGTTATTTTCAAATGATGGGTGTGTTTATTTTCTCTATGCAATAAATTGGGTGGTCATCTATCATTATGTTGTTGATGGATCAAGGATGGTCCAAAAATATGGATGTGGTACTCGAGTCGTATCATGGTGTTCCTAGGTTTAATAGACCGAAGGAACAGGTTCAGACATATGGTTTATGGGAATAAAGAATCCACAATATGCAATCCTCTTTATATTTTGAGGTAACTGACTAGGTGAGTGGTGGTATATCATCAAGATATTTACTCCCTTTGGATAATGTATTCCCTATGAATCATGATCTAAAATATGGAGATTTCTAGGGAAGACTGTGTAGTGACATAGTTGAAATATATCTTGAAGTGAAAGGATCATCTGTGTCAGGATATTTTAATGAGGTGTGTAATATAAAAATAATTGATGTAGAAACAATGCCCTCATGGATAATTCATATGTGTTGGAAGGGATGTCATAGAACGAAATCATAAGATGATATGGGTAATAGTAGATAGAAAATGTGTCTCATGAGGCAAGAGAGGGAGGTGCATCTTCTGTCACTGTTCATGAGCTACCAACAATAAGGGGTGGGGTGCTAATTAAGAAAAGCTCTAGAAGGGAGGTTATAACTATTAATCATTAAAACTAGTCTGATGGCTTGCTAGGTTAAGGGTTGGATCAAGACCACAATGATGCTTTGTAAGATAACCTCAATAAAGAGAAGCGATTCAAAATGACAAAGTATAATGATGAGTTTTATTTTATATTTTTCGGAAGATAGTGTAGAATAAATCCATGGCAGCGGATTACCCAGTTTGATAGGGATTAAGGGACGAAGGGAAATCAGTACTCAAGGAGTTTTATCCTAATTAAAAGAAAAAACTCGTAATATATAAAAGACTATTACTACATTACCCAACAAACAGTGACAAGATCCTCCGAAATTAAATGGCCAAGATGATATTGTGTGACCTCAATGTTATTTGTAACAATTTGATTGTCTATGGTTACTATAAATACTAGAAGTAGGAAGGATATATATTCAATGATTTTATAAAAAAATAGAATGGCTTGGTTGTGAAGAACCTATCTCCAAAAGTTCTCATCACTAATGTGGATAATTCTATAGGAAATATAGTGTCATGGAAAATTATTATCCAATCTATAGAATAAATGTTTGAGTAAACACACCAAATTAGTTCTATGAAAGAGGATTTTGATAAGATTTAAGAGATACTTCTATGTATTAAAACAAATAAGGTGCATATGGAGGGGATAAAAAATAATGATGGTATTTTGGTTGGAGGATTCAATGCAGGGAAGATCAAATTGGTGGAGTACATTAAAATGTGGGATAAAATGGATTATTTTTTCGGAACCCTTACCAAGGATGATGTGGATTCGGAGGTAAATAGTCTTCATTGCAAATTATTTAGGACTAATGAGTCTAATATACTTAAATTATATTTCAATTGTTTAGTTATATCTTATGGTATTTGACACTTTGTACTTTATACCTGCATGGGTTCTCACTTTCCCTTAAAAGTATTTTAAGGATAGGATGATGATTCTCAGTCAATCAAGATAACTTTTTAACTATTTATTCTTATATTCACCATCATTATAAATTCTCAACTTCCTCATAGAATACCCAAATTCCTTTCCTGTTATTCTCCAAAAAATCATAAACATATTTAGAGATTTTGATTAATGTTTCAAATATATAACCCCTGTAATTAGAGAAAAAAAATCATGGACAATATTAATCATTTATCTCTAAATGTTTATTTCTTTCCCATAATCCCACAAATTTTATAATTAATATGTTCTAGGGGTTTAGTTAAACAACTATAAACTTTCTTATGAGTAGAGTTAATAATAATTCATTCTAAAAAATTATGTATCACCAATCTCTTCTTCTTGACATATCAGGAATACTAGGGGAAATATCTCACTTTGAAAACATGATCATGTTTCATTGAATCATATGCCCCCACATTTTATGTTTTAACTGATATAATTCTAGCATTCTTAAGTATCATGAATTATAATCTTCACCAACTTGATACAAATTTCCTTTTATTTCTTGGTATTTGGAAATAAATTTTCATCCATCCTCCCTTTCCATAAAAATCCAAGTATTCTAAAGAAAATTATCATCTTAATCACGGAGTTTAAAGTCTCTCAAGAAATTGTTATTCAACCCATAAACAAAAAATCATTTCATGGTTTTAAACTTTTCTTCACCAATAATAGAATATCCATCACCTTTGATTCTGAGTCATTTATCATTACTAAAAATCATAGTTACTTCTTTGAAATCATTCAAATTCTACAAAAATTTCAAATATCCCGACTTATGAGAAGAATACCTACTATAAAAAATTCATGGTCATTCTACTTTTGATGATTTGATAGCAGATTCTACAATAATATATTTTTTATTACCCTAATATTTATTCACATCTGAATTTTGAGACATTTTATAACCATATTTTTCTACTGGAAATAAAACAAGACACCCTTTTTGATGATTTCCATGTTGTTCAAATAGTTTCTAATTGTCTAAAATAATATTCAAATTCCATAATTTCCTTATTAGAATTATTTATTTGAGTGGATCGACTCCCCATTAAAATTTTATTAACTCTTGGGATATTTGAAATGATATTTTTTAAAACCAACACATATTTTCCATATTCCAAAATCTACCAAAATACAAGAACTAACCATAGAAAAAATATTAACCTCTATAACATTAATACTATATGGTGTTGTGAACATGTTTTCTAGAAATGTTATTATGTTTATCATCAAAAAAAATCTATTCACCCAGACATTATGTTATTACCTAAAAATCATCTTATTTAAATCATATTTATTTCTTACTTTATTTGAATAAAAATTAGTAGAAACTTTAGTTTTAGAATCTATATTTTTTGAAACATCTAGGATTCTATTTTTGTTGGTTTCGAAAAAATAAATTATTTTATCATCATTATTCTTCATTATAACACATTAAATATTACTTCCAACCATTGATGATGACATTCTTTGAACATTCATCTGTCAAACCATACATTAAAATTCACCATATTCACAGATAGAGTTCATGAAACATTTAACTACACACTAAAAATTATAAAACATTTGTTGAAAAAGTAATAAATAATATTATTTTTATTTCAAATTTACTTAATGGTGTTCATTGTGATTTTTTCATCCTAAAGAGACTGACCCACACAATCAAATTTATTCCAGTGACATATCTTTCTCTTTAGGAAGACATTCTTGAATGTTTTCTTTAGGACATTTCTTATTCAAATTCAAGATCTGCATTTCACATCTTACAATATTTCTCACACATTATTTCAATTCCCTTTTCATATGAAATTTTGTCTCAATCACTTCTACTTGAAAAATACTAATTCCAATATATCCATCAGTAACTATTATAATGAAATTATGTTCTCCATAAGCTTCAGTAAAAATTTCATATTTATCATTATTGCCTTCTTATTCATTATCTTTAGAAAAAAAGATTATCCTTTTTTATTTGTAGAATTTTTTATCGTTTCCCCTGACATAATATTTCAACTTATCATTCTATTTCTTACAAGATCTTTGTCTCCTTCTATCATCTTCATCACTATCTTCTTTATCCATTTTTTGTGGACAATTACTAGTAATGTTCCCAATAGATATGCATTTAAATAATATTAGGGTATCTTACCCTTTTAATTTCCTATAAATATTTCAAAATTTTCATTAATTAAGGATAAAATTACTCAAGTATTTTTCTAAGAACATTTTCACATTCATAGTCACCACATTATTTATCTTCAATAATCTTTTTATTCATTCCTTTCCTAGTAAACATGATGGAAATTTTTATATCAATTTTTTTCTTGACTTTTCTATCTTTCACCCTTATCATTTCATAAATAATGAGAGTGTTATTAAGGTTATACAATGGTAGAATTTTACGATCTCTATCTTCCAAATATTAAACTTTATCATCATCCATATCTATAAGAATTCTCATGATCCATTCAACAATAGTTGATACTTCTACCTTCTCACTAAGAAATCTTATGGTGATCAAAATATCATTTACACTTTTGAAGAAGTCACCAAACAATTCACAATCACCCATTTTGAGATCTCCATAGTTCACCCTTCATATTTGTAACTTTTCCTTCATAACATTCGAATTTCTTTTATAATTTTTTTATCTTATCCAAGATACCATTATTAGTAGAAAATCCATTCACTCTTAAGAACTCACTTTTGAAAACGGTTGAGAGTAAAGTGTTATTAGATCTTTCATCATTCTCTAGATTGTTATTTTCAATTGGTGTTAGAGTAACTTTTTCATCAAGTATATGAAACCCCACATAGCTACTTTCAAAATATCATACCCAAGAGACATAAGATAAGGAAACATTCTATCATTCTAGATATTATAGTATATTTTACCAAAGAATAAAAATCCTTTTATTATTCAAACAATTCAAATTCCCATAAACAAATTCCCAAAAAAATCCAAGAATAAACAAAGGGAACCTTCACTCGTATACCACTTGAAACTACCCAAATACGAATAATGTATCACACATAGGGGGAGGGTGTGAATCAGTGATATCTTTTTCATTTATGTTAAATTTATTTTATAATAACATAAACATCTTCTTAATGATATATCACTTTCCTAAAAGCAAAAAAATCACATTACACAATAACATAAGTATTTACAAGGTTCACTACTTTATAATAGTGGTGAGTCCATGGCGAGGTTATTAAATTATCCAATACCACAAAATACACTAGAAAAACAATCCTTTTTGTGGATACAATTAGAAATAAGTACCCTTACACTTGTGTAGCAGTATGATCAATAAAATAAAGCATGTTCTTCTTTTATCATGAATGGTGAAAGAAAAGTTTGTGTAATAAGATATGAAACCATCACCAAATGGTTAAAAATATTCATTATATTTCTTCAAAAACATTTAATTTCTTAATAATAAAAAAACAATACCTCACTTTATAATTAAATAGCATGTAGAATCAAACATTATGAACATTTTTTGAAAACTTAGTCTTGAGGATTAATTTTATTTCATCAATTATTAAAATGTATAATAAATAAGACTATGAAAAACAGTTGAACCACATCTTCTTTCCTCAAAAACATATGTGTGATGACATGGTATGATCTAGAAAACATTAATTAATATTCATTGTTATTCTTTTTCTATCTAGATATATTTGTCAAGAAAATGTTGTCCAAAAACATTTTTGTATCTAATTTATCACTTTGGCGATCCCCGCACACTTGAACAGTATTCTATCATCATAAAATACAATGTACTTCTTTCGACTTATCAGATAGACATATGTGGAATGGCTGGGAAACAAATTTCACTTTCCCAATGAACTAAATTTCCATTAACAATAATTTTACTTTCATTTCACCTTCATATTTGACTCTTTCACTATTATTAACTCATCTCAATTCCTATAAAACCTTATTTAATCTTAAAAATACTTCATCCTACTTCAATCTTTCTAACCATTCTTTGGTTAGATACAAATTTTCCTTCCGATAAAATATTTCACGAGGATTGGCCATTTGAAAATAATGACTGACCTCTCACACCAATGATTTATACCATTTAAAAGTTATAAAACCATTACTTCATTCTACCATAAACATCGTCGCAACCACTAAATATTCTATAATTCCTCTTAAGACACATTGTAAATATCTTAAAATTGATTCTTCTTTTTTTCAAAAAAATCCTCTGACTGATGTTCCTACATTTTATGAAGTCCAGCATCAGATGAATTATCAGGGCAAGGATGCCAATGAAGGATCGTTATTAGCTTAATTCTTATATATCGGTCTCAAATATTGTATAACGAGACTTAACCCACTTGAATAACAAACAAAAATTTTGTTCTTAACCTATAGAAAATAAAATCAACTTGAATTCTCAAACTGATGAAAATGGTAAACTATATTGTCTACCATCATCCAATTGATCCGTCTCTTTAGGTCTTCAGATTCATCAGTTCAAATTTTCACTAATAACTAATATGAATCAAAAAATTAGTCCATATATTTATATAGTATGATTCTATTTATATTCCCATTTTGAAGCCAATAATGTTTTTTTGGGATTGTGTAATAAATTCTTCAATGGATCAGTGGTACACCATGTTTGATGGAGCAGTGTTAGCAGTTGCTCATTTTTTCTTAATTCTTTGAAACTAGTGATTGAGCCTATTGAATTAGTTCATTAAGTGGACCATATAGTTTGATGAATCATCCAGAATGATGGATCCGCAAATTAGTACATCATGAAACATCAACATTTACAACTTTAATCATCTACATTGTTTAGACAAAAACTGCTTCTGGTGATTCCCACACTGATTAACTATGACCAATGAATTCAATATCATATCCATTCTTCCTCTCCATAATCCAACTTGTTTCAAGATGAATTCAGGACCTAGAATTTTAGTATCTAAATAAAATTATCTTACTTATATTTTATGTTTTATTACTTCCCATCATTCCAGAAAATTTTGTCATTCTATCATAAATGCAATCTCAGTGAAAATCCCTTAAATAATTAAGACAATGTTGTCCCCCATTCATTTGAAATGCGTTGATCATAAGTTTTGATTAACTTGTGATATTTTAAACTTATGAAATAAAAGATAATCATCAAATTATGTATTTAGATACATAGACACTGATAAATTTCCTTGTTGATAGAAAAATTATTTCCATACTCATGGTGATTTTGAAAAACAACATAACCCAAAAAACCACTTCAGAGTGGAAAACTGAAACTGATGAGAAATATTATTTCATCATTTGAAAACAAATTCTAGAAAACTTGGTTTCAAAAATGAGATACCTACACTTCTTAATTATGTATATTAAGGACCATGGAGTGATGATATATTTATTAATGAATTCCATCTGTAGATTAGAATCATATTAAATAGCTACAATGGTGATGTTGTAAAGTTTGGATAGGGATAGACCACTGAAGACACCACTAGTATCTACAAAAAATATGTTACATGAACTAATGAAGGGACTGAAACCAATTACCACTCACCCTATAATGTCATGAACCAAGCCCCCTCCACTAATAGTTCCTAAAAATTATTACTAGTATGTATTGTATTTGTACCCTGAATTGGTAGTCCTCCACTTGATACATCTTTTAATGGATGTCAACTCACTATGGTTAGAGCAATAGAATATGACACCTTGTTCTGCAATCCATGATGGTCTACTGGGGATTAATGAACCATTCCCATCCACTAGAAAAAGTATGTGAATCTTCATAAGTCAGGGAGATCTATGGATTCCTTCTTAAATTTTATTCCTAATCTCCCATATAATCCCATAAACTGAGTAAAACATCATTCCATGGTGCCTGATCTCATTCTTATGAACATTAGTCCCATGAATCTAGATATAAAAGAACTCCTAAAGTTCACCCATTGGTAGAAAAATACCTATCCTCAAGCTGACTTTCTCCTAGGTGAAGCCATCCCAATAACTATACTTGAAATTATATCTTTATAGGTATTTATTTTCACCATAAGTTGGAATTCCAAAACACTTTTTGATGGTTAGAATAATTGAACATAAAATGATATTATGATCTAGAGACTCTAGATTCTAAACCTATGAAGACGAATCTATCTGGTTTTTAGAAAAGAATATTTCTACCATGTATTATTTTTTCAATATCAGGTAAGGCCAAAATGAACTTTTGATGCATTTTTTCCATAAATGATTAATCAATCACCGTTAATATATGGAATAAGAGGTTCTATACATCTTATTTGTCTCTCTAATATGTGATTTCACCATATATAAATACTAATTGTTCCTTACCATATAATATCATGATATGAATGTTCATTAACCATGTCGAGTTTGAAATTTTATTTGAACTCTCATCCTAGTGACTCAATTCCTCTCTAAATTTTATCCTCATGAAATGTTTCCACATAGATATCTCTTCAATAATTTTATAATCCAACCCGGCTTGCATGGATTTCAAGCAGTCAACCACACTTCTCATAATGATCCCACCCTATGTAAGAGGTTTTTTCATCAGATTCCAAGAATACTATAAGTGCATACCCTCTATTTTATAGTCCCAAAAAAAATAAATCAATAATTTTTATTATCCTATCAATATTTCACATCAGTGGATTAAATACATAGAAGACATACATGGGTGTTAAATTTAATATGTTGTTAATTAGCATGATCTAACATCCAAATGATAGAAGCCTGTTTTCCCAGTAAAAGATGTGAGTTTTTAGTCGAATGACATGATAGTAGAGTATTTTTATTTATATTTCCATATGATATTTGATCCCCTATGTAATCTATTGTATGTATTCTTCTTTTTTCATTCCCGGTTTATCCTGAATGATTCATTATATTCTACTCAGGCATGATTTTGAGAGGTATACACTATTATTCCCATAAATGGTATGTTTACCACTCCATCAACTATAGGTATTCATCATTATATTGAATCAATTAATTGATTTTCTCCGGAAATTAATGAAAAATATAATTTTTTATGCCTAAATAAGGTGAGACATTGGTTCCATTACAGTTCTAATCTTGAAATCTTGGTTGGAACCTCTTTCCAAGGCACCCTAATTTTTTTGAGATAACCTCATGACCTAGAATAAACAAGCTATGTGATAGGGGATTCCCCTAACTCAAACATTTGATATATTTGAAAAAAAATCATCTCCCCATAAAAGGATCTATGATCCAGGAGAATCAAGTATCCTAAAAAAAATTTCATGGGGCCAGACAACTAATCCCAATATCTCCATGGACTTTAAGATGAATCTTCTTACATGCCATCAAACACCTTATCCATATCCTTGTAGATCATAATATTTGACCGGGTACACTTCTTAATGACTAATTACTACATAGTAATCATATTATTTATTACCCCATAAATATTTTACCCCTTCATGATTCCATGTTCCTTTCTATAAATTGTCCTTGGTAGAACTGTGTTCATCTATTTTATATCATATAAGGGACAATTTTATAAGATAATTAATTATTAACAAAATATTCCGAATTGGACCAAGGTGGTAGGATCCCTGTCCCATAGAATCATAACTAGTTTAGAATAACTGATAATTATGGTAATGGTCCCTCCCTAAAAAATACAATAATGGTTCATTTAACTATTTCTTAAAAACATCCCATGTATAAATGTAAACTGTACTTGGGAATTCATTAGTTCATGGAGTTCTTTCTACAATGAAGGAAAGAACATCTTATTTCATTTCCTTTTCATCTATAATGGTTTCCATTCCATTATTACCAATGTCAACAACCTACCCCAGAATTCTAATGAATATTTTGACATCTGTACGTTCCCTATAAATACTTTCACCACCTGAATCCATCAGTCATTCAAGAATACCTTCAATGTGTTTCTCTAAAAGATTATAGGACAGCTCTAGGGTCCGAGTGAAGGAGTCGTTATCTAGAATGATATTGATCAATCTCATAGAATTTATCTTTTTCATGAATATGTTTTTTTAATAGATAGGGCCGAAGCCTCACTTTTATTATTAAATCAAAGCAAAGACCTCTTTTAACTGGGTAGAGGGAAACCCATTACATAGCCCGAAGGCCCAGTGGGCTTGTAGCCCATTACATAGCCCGTAGGCCCAAATTCTAACGCCAATTCACATTCTGTGAATAGTAACCTGCTGCTATAGTACCGCATAGTATTGACGTCGCTACAGTGCCCTGCCGCCGCTATAGTACCCGCTGATGAGCAGTGCCGCCACTGCTACAGTACCACTACAGTATTGCTACAGTACCTGCGCCTCATGGGTTTTGAACCCCCATTTTCCATGTAGTATTACGGGGTTCTTACCACTAAGCCAAACCCCAACTACACTTTTTCATGAATATGTGAAGTAAGAATATATTTATCTATACTAATCCATAGTACCCTTTTTTTCTCTATCCACCAATTCAATCTCCACATGTTTCCCCACAAATAAGTATTTCTTTTCATCCATTACAGTAAAAAAAGTATCATCTCACCCTTCTTGAATATCACTTATAAATTGTGAAATCATTCTTAAAATATATATGTAGCATGTCACTGTTGATTTTGTTCACAATCCACTCTTGATTTTTATCCCTTAACCTTTTTATTCAATCACTATGGCATGTCCATGAAGTACCCTTTGTCGGTTGATCCCATGAATCCTTCACAATCTAATGGAAACCATTAATCTGTGTCTAGTTCTATGAAAAGCTAAGGTTCAACAACATTATTTATTATCTTTTTAGAGGAACTAAAATGGTTTAATGGTGTGAAATAAAACATGATTATTGAGAAATCTTGGCCATAGGATATGAATAAAATCCTTGATGTATGGATAGGCAATGGTCTAGCCAGCTCCGTATTCTTTCACTTACTTTCTTATTATAGAACCACTTAAGTGATTAATTTAAGAATAACATATCCATAAATCCATTTTTTTCTACTAACTCATTAAATAAATTCATCAATCTCATATAATACATCACTTACCCCTATTCTTATGTATCATCTAGGATAGAATTGAAATCCCCTCCCATGATCCAAGGTTGGTCCTCGGTTTGAAGATAGTTAGATGGTCTTGCAATGTCACCCTCTAATGGGATTTTCACTTCATATACACAAAAGTTAATAGAGAAATTGATCCCCAATCTATGAACTTTTCTATAATATGTTGAGTCGATACCTTCCCTCATTTAACAATAATTTTGTATCTCTATAATGACCAAACATAATTTTTGTAAGGGAATAAATTCATATAGTATTAAAATACATGATTTCTTGTAATGTTACTAACTTGAGTATCCAATTATTTTTCTGAGAATATTCAAGACAGAAACATGATTTCTTCATAATTTAGATGAGATTAAATCTACCATATCATGATATCCTAGGCCACTAGAATTCTATAAAATAATGTTGATCATTAAATGGTGGTGTGGTTAGACAACAATCCCTACAATTTAAATATTGAAGTATAAGAATTCGTGAGTGTAGTAGCCTATTTTTCCATTGATAATTTTGATAATCCTCATGTAGATGATATATATTTTCCCTAACAATGATCACCTTTAACTATCATTGATGTGGGATGTGAATCAATATATTTTTTTGAATGAGAATGAATTGAAAACCAATTTGGAGAACTCAATATGAGAATCATGGATACGAACTCTTCCATTTAGGAATTTACTCTCCTCCTAGTAAGAGGTAAATATCCTATCTCTATCAAGAAATGTAAAATGACCTCGATGGGATCCTCCTTAAAAATTTTTGTTAGTGAACCTACTAAAGATTCATATTTGTTAGCCAAATATTCTTGCAAATAGATTTCTTCTGATTCATTTTTAAATATTCCAAACACTAAAGAGTGTGGATCAAAATCAAGAATGTGTATCTCCTTACTATAAGGGATAGATTCATCTTTCTGAGGAGGGTGGAATCAGTCATGATCCAATAAGGATACCCATCACATAAGATAAGCGCCACAAGAATCGGCTCAAAAAAACCAAAAGGATAAGAAATACTATCACCTACTTTTGGTTTAGATTGACCTTGAAAATATTTTCAGAGGGAGAGAATACCATTTTAAGAATAAAATTTTTTGAAAACATCCACCAAGAGACCATTTAAATGACATGCCTCGTAAAACCATGATACAAACATGAACTGAATTAACCTCCACCAAGAGAATCTATCACCATCTAGGATGAGGAGTCAAGAGTATATTGGAACCAAGAGATCCACTTCCACACATATATTGGATGACAAATAGGATTATACATTATATGTTTCTTTATAATCACATAGTAATCTACACAATGAATTTTCCCATGCTCTGAAGTATCTGAGGGATTATGAGAGGAAATTTATATCTCAATAGCCTAGCACATACCACTATTGAACTGAAAATATATATAATTTATATAATTTATATATTTTATATTTTTATCATTAATAGAATTTTTACATTATGGATAAATGATCATAGTTTATGTAACAACATATCAAGATGACATATATATGGAGGATGAAGCAATCATCACCCAGAAATGTGATTTTAATAAATATTTATTAATAAAAAAGTGATGAACGGTTATAAGTAAATTATATATGGTATGATATATATGATTATGGTACATGAATATATATATATATATATATATTAAATATATATTTATAATTCTTGATTTGAAAAAAAGTACGAAGGAAGTTGGTCTAGAGGTAAGGGTCTCTCATCTCTCTTTTACTTTTCTGAGACATATGCCATATTCACAACTAATTTATTATGTGTGGTGTATATAATTCACCCTTAATATGATATATAATTAATATATTTATAATAATGTAATTTAAACTATCATTTTAAGTTACTTCTTACATGGGGGTTATTATTGAGAAGTTATCGAAGTGTTAAAGGGAATCTTCTGAATTTCCACTCCATTGAGACATATTTCCTATTATGTGCTAATTATTTCTATATGGTGTATATCATTCAGATTTTATGTATTTAACATGAATATCCATTTATTCATCTTGAATAACTATTCAATTATCGTTAATCATTTAATTGTTATGTTTATAAATATCTAATCTTATTTATGTTTCATTGATCATGTATATTGTTCTTCCGTATCCATATATTTTCAAAATTGATTTACAAAGTCATTTATATTAATTAAAATAATTTAATAATGAAATTTTTTGTTATCAATTAATTATTACATGGTATTAACGAAATAATTACAATGTATTCCTTCATGGTTCATTTTCAACATTCATTATAAAAAGTCATAAGGAATGTTCTTTTTATGAATATACGACATTAATGAAATTTCCTTCTCCCATTACAATTTGATTCCCTTTATCTTCATCTATAGGTTTTCAATTTATTAAAAATTAAAACACATTAATTAAACATAAATAAATTTTTCATTACAATTTTTCATCTATTCTTTAAATTAATTGATTTTACAATGAAATCTATATTTGATGGTCATATCTCATATTTTTTAAATGTCATAGAAATTAAATTTATTTTAAAACATTAAACTTATTATGATCATTGAACATTTTATTTTCCTTCACTATACCTATTCTTTCAATGGTAGATATTGTTATTTATTAAACTATATACCATTTATATATATGGTTTTTTAATTTGAATATTATTTGATTAGCATTGTACTTATTTATAATTTTTATTCTTTACACGATACATAAATTTATTAAAAATGAACATTATTTTTTATTTTTTCCCATTAGACATATATTTAATGAATTGAATTTCAATGGGGGGGGGGGGTAGGGTCTGAATCTATATATCCCCTTGATGCATCGACAGGTCTCATGAGTCAAATCAGTATACTAGCATTAATGGGTTTCTCGTGTATACCTAACCATTGAATAAACTTTCCTGGCACAAGTACATGACATTATAGATATATTACCTTCTATAATAATGAAATATATTATTAATTGCATCCATTATTAAGAATTTATTTTTTATTATCCATTCCATTACATAAATGTTATTATCCATGGATTCATTTTATAATTAAGTTATTTGTTACATGGAATGTTTTCTCAGTTATTTACTTTTCCATAATGATTATTCCATATTGATTAATTATATATTATATTTTACGTAACCCTTAATATAAATTTTACATGACCTCTAATTTTATCTACATTCCCCAGGATATGATGAAAAATTCATTAAATGTGTTTAAGGGTGCATAATATTTACCTTCAATATGATTTTTCATTTTTGTTTTCAAATATAATTTGACATTCAAGTATGTATCTATTTTTTAATTACTATAAAATATTTTGGTCAATTAGGATGTTAATAATTGTATCATATCAAAATATAATAATTCAACCACCGTCTAAATGATACTAGATTCAAGGTCATTAAAACATCTTTAACATTTTTAGTAATGATTTTTTAGAAATTTCATTGAAAAGAAATAATGGAACTAATTTCATAGAAATCACCATATTGATATTTACTATATATATATATATATATATTGGATACTAATCAATCATAATTGTGTTTAGAACTCTATGGTCCCTCCTACTCAATGCATCAGCCACTTTTTTCCCTTACTAGCGTGGTAGTGTATTATTAAATGGTAGTCCTTGAGTAGTTCCGACCACCTTATTTACCTATTTTTAAGATCCTTATAGAATAATATATATGTTAAAGTAATATGGTATATATATATATATATTTCTAGTCTTTCCCCATATACATAATACCTCTATATTTTCAATGAAAACAATATAGCTTTCATCACAAGGTAATGAGTAATATAGTTCTGTTCATGAAATTATTAATTTCATTAATATATATAAAATCAACCTATCATTATAAATAAGTAAAAAACCATTTACATTATTCATAGTATCACTATATATTGTAAATACTTATTTATCTCATGGTTGATTAAATACTAATGAATTAATAAATCTCCTCTTTTAACTCTTCAAAAATTTCCTCACATTCCCTTGACCATGTTAATGTTACCCCTTTATGTGATAGATTTTTTAATGGTTTTTCCATCAATGAATCATCTTAAAAAACAACAAATAGTAAATTTATAATCCTATGAAACTTCATATATTAGTTATGTTCTTGAATTTTTTACATTCTTTGACTACATTTCAATTTGAATGGTCAACAAATATCCCATACATAGAGAGAATATGAACCTCAAAAGTAACATTATTTAGAAACAATTAAAATATGATAAAAATCCTATATAATATCTTTTTTATAAGGGTATCTAGAACTATTTTTGAAAAAATCTCATTACCTTGACAACTCTGAGGCATATCAAGATATCATCATTGAAACCCCCAAAAAAGTTATGATGATAATCCTATAATAATATATTACTTATATCCCAAATGATTAATGGTTATTTATTTAATCCAATAGTAATTACTATAAACTAAAAATGTCCATAACTTGATGTAAATGACATATTAATTATATCATCATTCTTCACACTTAGCTACCGTTAACAAGTGTGTTGATATATAATTGAATAGTATTTTACACCTTGAATTTAATATAATATTTCATAAATATGTGGTAATTGATATTTATTCATTATAGTAGTGGCATTAATATACCTATAATTCATGCACAGTCCCATAGTCCAATCAATTTTCTAATGAATAAAATAGTGGATCAAAATTATTAAATAGTAGTCTATATAAATTCCTTATCATAAAAATCCTACAGTTGTTTTTTCAATCCCATAAATTCTAATAGTCATATTATATTAGGGGTTTTATATATAGGAAATGCATGAAGAATGATTTCAATAAAGAACTCAAAATCACACATTATTGGATAACCATGTATTGTTCTAGAAAAACATCAAGGAACATTTTTACCAAGGGTACATTCTCTATCCTTAGGATACCATCCTAAGCTATAGATCACAATTAGTCTTTAACATTACCTAAAACCTTGTTAAGATAATCCACTAGGGGAGGATATTGAAATTATTTAGATAACCATGTCTCTTCTATAAGGATAAGATATTCCACCTCATATTCATGAATCAAAATATACATATCTTGTAAATAAATTTTTGAAACATACATTAAAATAAAATAAATACCAATGATCATATTAATGTTAACAATAGGTATGATAAAAAATTGAAAATATTGTATTCTTATGAATCATAATTGGATCCACCTGACATGTATTTGTATCAATAATATTCCAAAATGGTTTATTAATTTATTAATATATTATTAGGGTTCCAGGGAAGTGTCAAATGTTTTTGGAAAATATAGAAAATATAAAAGAAATAAAGATCATGAATCAAATAAAATATTATCTAACTTTGATTCAATGGTCAAGGTACCTACGTCTATGGAATTCATATCATTTAATTTTGTTCATAATCATATAATATTAGAAATTTTCCCTTGGTTTTTTTTATGTACATTTTCTTGATGTTTCCGGAATTGGTTCACATAATGTTACTTCCCCATACTATTAATATATTGTACATCAATGGTTTCTTCCTTTCCATTTCATTATTGAGATTGATTCTCTTTTCCTATATATGTGTAAAAAACTTATGATCAGTTTTTTTAATCCGTAGTGTGGTTATCCCCAATTTTATGACATTTGAGAAATAAAAAACATCTTTTCCTACCCTTAGATACATTGTTTTTTCCATGATTCTCATTTGAAATATACTTCTATTTACTTACATTGAATATATACATCCTAGAGAAATTATTTTTTGAAATTAATTTAAATTGTGAAAGTATTCTCATTTGATGATGATATTTTTCAAACTATATCCAATATGAGGCTTAAATTTAACTGATAAATTAAATGATAAATTGTGATCTGTAATCTACGTACATATTATGTTGTTTTTCTAGCTATCCTTGTAATGTTATGATCATATTCAATAATGATTCCTTATACTCTTGTCCAATATTAGGGATCAACCTTCCCATTTCTGATATTTTATCATGAGGAAAATATTTCTCATAAAATAACTCATTAAAATTTTCATATTCATTGAACAAGATCTCATATTCCTCTTTTTTATTTTAAATTAGAAACCACTATTGGTATGCATGTATCTTCAGATGATAGACCACAATGATGACTTTTTCATTTTCACAATTTCTAAAGTCAAAAGGCCATCTTAATGGACATGATACATTGTTCAAATACTTATAAATTGGAACTATATGCTATAGGTTTTTTCATATGAAGTGAATCAACAATGTTTCACTGTGTTTTAGATTAGCATGTACCTCTATATAGGTGAGATTATTTTTCATAACCTGGGTCATATTCCTTAATGTGGATTTGAACTAATTTAAATCCACTCCAATTTCAATAATTTTTTCAGGGGGAATATTCTTTCATTTACAATGGTCATTGATACTTTTCCCTTTCCTCTCATTAGTCACTATCTTTATATAATGGCATAGGCATAATTACCTCTTGATACTAATTTTTATAATAATATTCCTAATATTTTTAGAATGTTTTTACCTATTAATAATGGAGTTTCTAAACAGAATGTTCTATATAAATTATATACTCTAAAATAGTCACCATGGTTCCTTATAAACTTATTCTGATACCAATATTAACATCCCAAACTCTAGAAACCTAGAGCTGATAGTTATATTACAATATTGGTTCATAATTCTAGAGTTCCCATGGGATTTAGTACCTTAGTGTACTTTGAATACTAAATTCATAAAAACATTACATTTAAAAACATAAAAAATCACATGAAATAATTTGGATAACATTATTAACCTTGCAATCATATTTCTACAAATGAAACATAGTCTTCACCTAGGTTTCATGGGGAAAGGAAAAAAAATAACCATGAACTCAGATGATCAGTATATATTAGAATAAAATAAACATGTTCATAAACAAAAAACAAGAATGATTGATATGTAATTAATAAATAAACAAAATGAATCCATAAAAATTTTATATTTAGAGAATTCTATTTCAATGAAAATAAATAAAAACATGGATAATAATAAACTTTGATCTCATACTGATGGAATAAATAATGATGGATATCTAAACTTTGTATCAAGTAATTATTCTAATATAGTTATCCTATTAAGAGAATAGGTATAACAAAAACCCAAAAATTATTGTCTTATTATACCTATCACTGCCTTAAGGGTATATAAAATCACACACCCCATGTTCCACTTGATTATGTCCAATGTATTCATTATAAAAGTCATCAAGAATATTCATAGCATTCTAAGAAGATCCTAATATTAAATATAACATAAATATCATTATAATGAGATATATGAGATTCAAATACTTCCCAAATTAAAATAAAAATATGTTTTTCTATGATAATACCACTTAATCAACTTGGAATATGTTGTCTATCATTGAAGTAATTGGTACTACCCCTATCAAAGAAGTATAGAAACACTAGTACCATAAATGTGTTGGGTTATCCATATAATATGGTAATTGGTTTAAATATTCTTTATTTGTAGGATACCAAGGAAATTGATAGAAAAATACATTGACATGGTTCCTTAAGATAAGGTCAATATTCAAAATAATATCCATAGAGAGATTCTCACTAGGTTGGCGTTCTTATGCCCACTCATAGTGCATCATGGTGATGATTTAGACAATGATAATCCAACCCTTTGGGGTGAAAACCCATATGATAATATATTTCATACATGAATCTATATTTTAGTATTTAGATATGGATGAATCTTATATTAAATTACACCCACTTTTAAATTACAAAATATTATAATGGTGTTCCACCATGGAAAATATGGCATTTTAAAATGGTTTTCCAAAATTATTAATCAAAATAATATTAAGAGGTATTAAAATATAGGCTTATAATTATCATAAGGTCAATGATTAATATGTAAAGAGTCTTCACTGGAAATGTATGCACCACTAAAAAGAAATAGGTTGCGAACATAAAATGTGTCCCAAAGAATAAATATTTGAATATAAAATTTCCACTTAGGGAATGAGTATCATTTCTATAAAAACCACTTGAAATATAATTTTATTATTCAAATTTTCATATTGAAACCCCATAATATGGTCCAATGACACAATCTACCTTGGTTACCTTTATACCCTAGCTTCAGATCTTTTGGCATTGTCGATGATGGAATTATTGGTTTGGGGTCGATGATTCTCAATGATAATGCAAGTGGAATTATCTCTAGATCTAGATTTCCAAATATCGAGACCTTATTATCATCATTTAGGGATGTAGGGTGGGTGATGGGCGGATAATATAAATTTGGTTCCTCTAGAGACCAGAATTGGGTTTAGTAAGACTTGGTGTCCATAGTCATGTTGGTGCTTTCAGAAGTGATGGTATTTGGTTACATTGTGGTCGGTGGAGGTCAACTAAAATATTCATACTTCCTATTGATGGTGGTGGAATCACTGCAGACTATATCATATTCCATTGGGAAGAGATCACTGATAGAAGAGGTGGTGGGGTTTTAGTAGTGATAATAAAGCCTAGGATTGATTTGGGTGAGATTCTATGGGGTTCCTACATACCCTTGGTTCCATTGGTTTTTTGGTTGGAGTTTTTTGGCTAATAATTTGATGGGCCTTTGAGATTTATATTTCTTGATTTTTTCTACTATGATATCAAGAAATAGATATTTTGGGAATTCGGTGCATTGGGTCATGGAACCATGTTTCATGGTTGAAGTTGACATTATGATACTTGGGTCATGCCTTGATGTATTTGGTAGGTGGTATAGTTGTCCTACATACACTGCTGGGTTGGTGAATATCAATGAGGGATGGGAGTGTTGACGCCCATCATTCAAACTTATATATTCATTTATATGTGGGATATATGGATAAACACCTTCATGGCTTGATTAATAGTATTACAGTAAGATGATATGTAGAATCAGGTTGGCAATGCAGTGCAGGACTCACAAGAATCATTAGATTAGTGGATAGAAAGAGGGATGAGTGTGTTGGCACCAATCATTGGGTCCTCCCCCACACATCAATGGGGGACATATAGGTTCCATTCTATTTTGTGTTGGATAAACACAACACAAAACTTGATAGGGTGTTACTCAACAAATTTTATTAGATGTCTATGAGTATTATCTATTGAATGGGGAGGAAAGACTTATAACTTGTGTTTTTATTATGCATGTTTAATCTTGGCCCTTTATGTCATCTGTTTCTTTATGAGTTTTTTTTGGACCTATGGGTAACTAGGACATTTGGGCCATGTACAAGACTTTAATCCACGTACATCTCAAGAAAATGTGACCTTGGGCACATAGGACCTATATTGGGATCCCTCCCAATTTAAAATGCACTTTATTTTTTTCATTATATTATAGGGCTTGTCCCACAACCTATTTTAAAAAACATATAATGGTGTTTATGTCCATTATTCATTTAATTTCAACATTAAAAGATCATTAAATTTAAATTTATGGATAATTTATAAAAAAATATGATTCATGAAATTTATTTCATGTGCGTTTTTGTAACACCTAAGATTTAATGAGAAGTATTTTGTTTTTATGTTATATGAATTTCCAAAAAAATCTTTCACTACACACAACACTGTCTTGGCTTGCATTATATGCAGTAGAATCCTTCCTCGATAGCTTGCATTGTACACAATACCGAGTTTCACTAAACAATGATATGTTATTAAAATATAATATAAACTAGCCTTTATGAATAGTGATACCCATTTTTGAAATTTTATAAATTTTATCTTTCAAAATGGACTTCATTTTGGGATTCGGAATATCGAAATTAGCCTCGAGTGAAATTTTGGTATTTTTCTGAAAACATTCAATTTTTGGTGAATAGTGAAAACACTGGGTTACTATTTAAAAACCGACTTTTTATTTAAATAATTATTTTTTATTTAAATTTATTTTAGGTCAAAATTGATACATAATACCTATATAAGTTCAATGTAATTCATTGGATTCATTTTATAATAATTTCATATATATAAAAATTTTATTGAACTTTTCACCGTCTTTTACCCACCTCCTAAGAGAAGTTGAAAATTTACATAAAACATATTTTTACCACTTATGTGAGTGGAATTTCTAAAATTTGAGAGACATAGTTAATATGAAGGAGTAAAATGTGGTTGAATAAGATAAAAATAATTTTTGGTGAATAGTATCTTTTTACTTTTATTTACCACAGTTAAAAGTAAATAGGGTAATTAAAGGTAAAAATGATATTATTATTACCCTAACACATATTCTAATTATATTTTATAAGTTTAATTCGACCAAAAACGACCTTAGGAATAAAATATTACCCTTTAGGTCCACTTGTATTAGATTAGGACACTTATTATTATTTTATTTAAAGAATAGTTCAAAGAGTTAAAATAAATGTTTAATAACTAGAACATTTTTAATATTTGGATATATATAATGTAAATTCCACTATAAATATTAATTATAAATCTAAAGAGATTTCATACATAATGGGATTTTATTTATAATTTTTAGACATTAAATAATTTAATTAAATTTTGACACAATGATGATGCAGTAATTACCTTATTAATGAAATATTAACATAATTGATGATGTAAATATGCAAAGAAATTTAATTTGAAACTATTTATAAATTACAATAATTTTTTAGGTTAATATGACATGTTATTATTTATTTAATAAACTTTTTTCGAACTAATCATGCTGTTATGATTTTCACCAAAATCAATTACCAAATTGTGTCCAAATTGACATGAAATAGTTTTTAAAAGAAATATAATATTATTAATTGTTATTCTATTACTAAAAATCTAAGGTTCGGCCATATGACATAGATAAAGTCATATATATTAATAATTAACAACTTGGGGTTGGTTTGGCTTGTTATAGTACGTTTAATAACCATATAGTGTAAGCAAACATGAAGACACGGTAAAAGATAAAATATTTAACTTAGAGTTAAATCTAAATGATAATGTTAAAATATTAACCTAAACTTGTCTAAAACCTATTGGATGAGAGTATATAGACCCATCCTCACCATAGATTCGATATAAATCAATTTTAGATCTATTAAAAATGGAATATGATTTTATTATAGAATAATATTTTATGTTTTTTCAAAGGTGCCCCTCTCCTCCCTTATAAAAGGGCACCTCCTCCCCCACCTCCTCACAAAATTTTGAGCCTTCAAGCTGAACCAAACCCTGCCCATTTCCCTTATAAACTTCCCTATAAACACACTAGAGTTTTAGGGCTTCTTCAAAGACCAATTTTAGTGCCCTAATAAAAGGTTTCAAAGAGGCGTGTCGAAGAAGAGGTAATATCTGTTACCGATTATTTCAAATTTATTTCTTCTTCTACATCCTCTTCTTTAGTTGTTTCACTGTAAAGTAATAACATAAGTATCACTCATATACGTATATGTTATTATAAATATGAAATATCCCTTTTTCACCTTCTATCCGTCCTACAGAAAATGAAATCAACGCGCGTGCGTATGTACAGAATACCGTCTCCATGTCGTGGTGTAATCTGTTTTCCACCACCACCTTACATGGATGGGTATAATGGTGTAAGTAATAACTATATATAATTATTATAACATGATACTAATTCCGAGACATTCCATCTTACACTCCAATACCATTCAATAATTATGGGAATAATATCATCGCTCGTGCGTACGTACGGCCTACCGTCTCCACGATGTGATGCGACTCGTTCTACATGATCTTCATTGAATATTGATTATATAAATGAATAAAATAAATAAATATGATATATATTACACTAATACCATTATTTAAATAAGGTATCTATATCCTAAAAATAGGAATACAAATTTATTCGACAAGACTTGCATAAGAGCATAAGCAATGAACACCCTAATAACAAGTAACAATGAAATATTACTAATAAGAAGATAAGAATATGACCATATATGATATACTAAAAATGATTATGATTATGGAATAAGTCAATAACATTATTTAAATCATTATATTGGAGGTTCGGAGATGTACAAATCATATCGGAGCTAAGGTAAGGGAAAATCTCGCAATCTCATTTTTTATCTGAGATTGTGTATACTTCAATAATTACTAGGGAATATTGATCATCCACATCCATATTTCCTAAATATTTAATATTATTTCTATCCTACTAAAATAGTTTAAAAAAAATTTTACCTTTTGGTGAATTTCTAATAAAAGATATGAAAGGAATCTTTTGTTGTTTTTAGTACGGGCTACTTTTTGTCTTTTTCAGCCAAAGTATGAGAAGAATGTTTTTTAACTTATATAGCATGAATGTATTTTTATGATTCCATAGAACATTATTTCCATGAATCTTCATTTACAAATTTTAATGTTTATTTTTAATTAACTTCTTTTAGTTTAAAATTTTATGACATGTTATGAAAGGAAAAATGATTTTGAAGAAGAAAGGATATTTTCCTCAAGAATGGAGTCCATATGTTTTATCAAAATTATTTTCCATCTACGATAATATGGGGTTATTTTTATATCACTATTATTACATTTATTTGATTATGTTGTGATGGAATTATTTTTATGAAGTCCTTTATCTTATACAAATTTTGTTTTGATGTCACGACATTTAAGAATCCCATTTTTATTACATGGGTTGTGAAATGACACATGATTTTTGATTTTGGGGCACACATAAGAATGGATTCATTATGAGATGGGTGGGACCTATATCTCCCTCCAATTATCTGGGTAATGGTTTATATCTCATGAGATAGACATGGCTGGAACGACTGGTTAATCCGGTTCAGTGATACAGGACTAGAACGAGGAGTGAACTCGGTTCAGTAATGGACTTTGTCCTCTATGATAGTCTTGGAAATGAGTCTTGACTAAAATGAAATGATTTTCTAGGATTATGTGTATATGCCAAAAAGTTTCATGTTTTATGTTATGATTATTGGGATCACATTTCACTACTATGATTTATCCCATGTTATGATATTAGGATCTCTTTTGCAGGTTAAGATATACAAAATGTTATGTTCTTATGAATATGATAGGATTGATATTTCTTTTGTTTACCCTTATAGAGAATTTGAGCTCACCCTTTTGTATGTTTTCTTTTCCCTAGGTCAGGAATAAGGGTATTAAGTTGGATATTCCAAAAATGGACTCTAGATATGATGAAATAAATGGGAGACTATATAGATGGATTATGAACCAGTTGTTTATGTTTCCCAGCTTCTAAAAACACTATACCTATACTGTCCTACCATGGTTTTGTTGTGTGTTGTAATAAGTATGCTTCAATTCTAAAGTGAAAACAATGTTGGTAAATTATGGGTCATTAATGTTGGTTACAGAGGAAATGTGTAGTCAACCATTGGAAACTAGGATGTGAAAGCCTTAGTATGACCTCTAGGGATATATCTAAACATAGAACACAGTATTAGTGTTTTAGAAATAGTCATGAACAATCTATGATAAGAACTATAATTTTATTCCTGATTATGTGATTTTCCTCTTATGATTAGTGTTTCTCAGACTATGCTTCTTGGTTTTAGTCAATCGACGGAACCCGAAGGAACCATGTTAATGTTGAATGTGACGGGATATGCAATGATTGTCCCCCAGAGAAACCAAATGTTATGGGAGATGGAAAGAAAAATATTTTAGCCATGATCAAACAAATTTCTCAAGCTATGAACCATACAAGAATTCCAAACGAGAAAAGGAAGGAGCAACATTCTGTTGAATCCATCATGAGGGAGTGTCCACCCTCATTCAGTGGGTCTACTGATCCATTAGTGGCTGAACAATGAATCAGTGCTACTGAAAAGATATTTTCAGTTCTTCAATGTTCTAAACATGATAAAATCATCTTAGCAGTATATTGTTTGGAAGTAGAGCCTTATTAATGGTGGAATCTTATCAAGAATATGAGGCAAAGAGATGAAATTGAGTCTGTGGAATGGGACGAGTTCAAGAACTCATTTTTCAATAAGTACTTCCCTCGTATTCTTCAAAGAAAGATGGAGAAGGAGTTTCTTGAACTAAATCAAAAGGATGATGAATATGTTGGTATCTACGAAGAAAATTTTACAAGGCTTTCAAGGTAGGCTTCTGGGATTATTATCCAACCTGAGAGTAAGATCGATCTATTCTTTAGTGGCTTAAAACCAAGTCTCTAAATGGAATTATACATAAGGAACTTCAATAGATACGAGGAAATTGTTCGATGTGCTCTCAAGGTTGAGATGGAAATTGGAGTAACCCATCAGTCATATGAGTTTGATAAGAAGAGGAAAATGGAATTCAAAGGGAAATCTAAAGACCACATTGAAAAGAATATGATTTTTCCATTATTCTCAATGTGTGGAAAGAAACATGGAGGGAATTGTCTAAAAAGTACAAGTAAATGTTTTAAATGTGGAAAAGAGGGTCATCGAGCATTTGAATGCCGCAGCGATGGGAAAAATATGTCTAGTGATGCATAAAAAGAAAAGGCTACACAGAGTACACCTCATACACTTCAATGTTACAAGTGAAAATAAATGGGGAAGTATGGTAATCAATTCCTCAATCCAAGGGTTGTTGATGATGATCGACGTCAACAAACTCTTAAGGCCAAAGACAATGCAATGTCACATGCAATTTCATTCAGCGATGTGGAGTACGATAACGATGTGGTTAAAGTTACACATACAACCCACTATAAAGTAGAAAATGTTTTATATGATCTTGGATCCACCCACTCTTTTATTTCTAAATAATTTTCTAAGGGTATCGCCATATTACCTCAACTATTAGATGTTGAGTTAGCTGTGACAACCCCTAATGGCACAACGGTGGCATCAAAAGTTTACAATTCTTCTCCGATTGATGTTTGTGGGAAAGTGCTTCCTGAAAATCTTGTGATCCATCCTATAGTGGAATTTGATTTTATTCATGGCATGGATTGGCTTTATTTATATGGAGCTCATATCAATTTCCAAAGAAGGGAAGTCACATTTCATATTCCAGATAAATCTATGATCGTCTATCGATGCAAGGATGAACATAACCTTCAAGTGGAAATTTATTCCATCTTATGGGTCTTGATTCCACTAAATGAAGGTAATTTATCTCAAATGGTTGGAGAGAAACTCACAATTAATAATATGCCCATTGTACGGGAGTTTCATAATGTATTTCCGGAGGAATTGCAAGGTCTTCCACCAAATCGTGAAGTAGAGTTTCCAATAGAACTTGTACCAGGTGCTTTACCTATTTCAAAGACTCCTTATAGAATGGAACCAATTGAGTTGCAAGAATTGAAGAAGAAACTCCAAGGTAATCTTGATAATGGATTCATACGCCCTACTACGTCACCTTGGGGAGCACCTGTTTTGTTTGTTATGAAGAAAGATGGATCAATGAGACTCTACATTGATTATCCATAACTTAACAAGATCAATATCAAGAACAAATATCCACTCTCGTGCATCGATGAATTATTTGACCAACTAGGCGGAGTTCAATACTTTTCCAAGATTGATCTTCGTTCAGGGTATCATCAATTAAGGGTCAAAAAGGAGGATATACCAATGAAGGCTTTTCGTACAAGGTATGGACACTATGAATTTATTTTGATACCCTTTGGTCTTACTAATTCCCCTGATATCTTCAGGGATCTAATGAATAGAGTCTTTAGAGACTATCTTGATCAGTTTGTGGTAGTCTTTATAGACGATATTCTTGTCTATTCAAAGAGTAAGGATGAACATGAATATCACATGAGAATTTTATTAAAGACCCTATGTAAGGAGAAGCTTTATTCCAAATTTACCAATTGTGAATTTTTCCTTCAAAAAGTCTCATTTTTGGGTCACATAATCATAAAAGAGGGGATATATGTGGATTTGGAAAAAATAGAGGTGATCGAAAGATTGTTGAGAACAATAACAGTAACTGAGATCCGATGTTTTCTTGGTTTGGCTGGATATTATTGACGTTTTGTGAAAGAGTTTTCACGATTATCTAATCCAGTCACCAGGTTGACTTGAAAAGGAGTTAAGTTCATTTGGATGGAGGTGTGTGAAGATAATTTCAATGAGTTAAAATGAAGGTTATCCAGTGCACCTATGCTCACACTGCCTTGTAGTGGAGAAAGGTTTGCAATCTATAGTGATGCATCCAAGAAGGGATTGGGGTGTGTTCTCATGCAAAATGATATGGTGATAGCTTATGCCTCATGACAGTTGAAAATCCATGAGAAAAATTACCCAACTCATAATTTGGATTTAGCTGTGGTAATCATTGCATAAAAGATTTAGAGACATTATCTCTATGGTGAAAGGTGTGATATTTATTCTGATCATAAAAGTTTAAAGTATATTTTCACACAAAAGGAGTTGAACATGCGCCAAAGAAGATGGTTGGAGTTAATTAAGGTCTACAACTGCTCAATTCATTATCACCCTGGAAAGTAGACAAGGTGGAAGATAAATTAAGTCGAGAAGACCGTGCTAGCTTATCCATGATGAGGATCACAAAAGACCCAATATTTATGGATTTACAAAGGATTTATCTTGGAATTATAATGGAAGGGGAAATATATTATCTTTCTCAAATGAATGTTCAACCATCTATACATGTGAAGATTAAAGAGGCACAAAAAGAAGATTTTGAGTTACAAAAGAAGGTGAGAAATGTTACTGAATTCAACATTGATTATGATGGGATAATATGGTTCAGGAATCGAGTTTTTGTTCCTCCCATCCCATAATTAATGAAGGATCTACTGGATGAGGCTCATAGTTCTTCATTATATATTCATCCTAGAAGCAAGAAGATGTATAGGGACCTGAAAGAGTACTTCTGGTGAGATGGAATGAAAAGAGATGTTGCTGAATATGTCTCTCGGTGCTTGGTTTGTCAGCAAGTTAAAGCTGAGAGATAGAAGTCTAAGGGGATGTTACATCCATTACCCATACCCGAATGAAAATGGGAAAACATCACTATGGACTTTGCTTCTGGACTTTCTAAAACATCCATAGGAAATAATGCTATCTGGGTTATAGTTGATCGTCTTATGAAATCGGCACACTTCATTGTTGTTAGAGAAGATTTCTCTCTGGATCAACTTGCCTGGATATATATGAATGAAGTGGTAAGATTTCAAGGAGTACCACATTCCATTGTATCTGATAAGGATCTGAGGTTTACCTCAATGTTTTGGAAAAGTATTCAGCATACTCTAGATACAGAGTTGAGTATCATCACTACTTATCATCCTCAGAAAGATGATCAATTTGAGAGGACAATTAAAACTCAAGAAGATATGTTAACAGAGTTCTCTATGAATTTGAAAGGTGGTTGGGATCAACACCTACCTTTGGTGGAATTTTCTTATAATAATAGCTTTCACTCCAGTATTAAGATGGCTCCTTATGAAGCTCTCTATGGAATGAAATGTAGGACTCCAACATGCTAAGATGAATATGGGGAAAGAAAGCAATTGGGAACTGATCTTGTTGATGAGATGGCAGAAAAGGTCAGATCTATTCAACAACACATAAGAGCAGCTGAGACCTGACAAAAAATTTATGTCAATAACCGAAGAAAATACATAGACTTTGAAGTTGGTGATAAAGTGTTCTTATAAATATCTCCGTGGAAGAGAGTAATGAGATTTGGAAAGAAGGGAAAGTTGAGCCCTAGGTATATCGGTTCTTTTGAAATACTGGATCATGTTGGGAAGGTATATTACCAATTGACGCTTCCACCTAATCTCTCTCAAGTTCACGATGTGTTCCATGTATCTCTCTAGAGAAATTACATACCTGATCCTCTACATATACTCAACTCAGAAGTTGTACCGCTAGAGCAAGATATTTCTTATGAAGAACAGCTGATAGAGATTCTGGATCGTAGTGAAAAAGTCACACGGAACAAGACTACTCACTTGGTGAAAGTTTTATGGAGGAACCACCAATTATAAGAAGATACATTGGAACTTTAGGATATGATGAGGGAGAGGTATCGTCATCTATTTGATACAAAGTGACAAATTTCGAGGGCGAAATTCGTTTTAAGGCGGTAGAATATAACACCCGAGATTTTATGAGAAGTATTTTTTTTGTGTTATATGCATCACCAAAGGAATCTTTCACTACACAAAACACTGTCTTTTCTTGCGTTACACGTGGGAGCAACCTTCATTGATAGCTTCCATTGTACGAAATACCGAGTTTCACTAAATAACGATATGTTATTAAAATATAATATAAACTAGCCATTATGAATAGTAATACCCACTTTTTCAAATTTTATAAAATTTACCATTCAAAATGGACATCATTTTTGGATTCGGAATATCGAAATTAGCCTAGGGTGAAATTTTGGTATTTTTCTGAAAACTTTCAATTTTTGGTGAATAGTGAAAACAATAGGTTACTATTTAAAAACTGACTTTTTATTTAAATAATTATTTATTTTATTTAATTTTATTTTTGGTCAAAATTGATAAATAATACCTATATAAGTTCAATTTAATTCATTGGAGTCGTTTTATAATAATTTTAGATATATAAAAATTTTATTGAACTTTTCACCGTCTTTTACCCACCTCCTAAGAGAATTTGAAAATATACATAAAACTTAATTTTACCGCTACTGTGAGTGGAATATCGAAAGTCTGAGAGACACGGTTAATATCAAGAAGTCAAATGTGGTTTAATAAGATAAAAATATTTTTTTGGTGAATAGTAACTTTTTACTTTTATTTACCACGGTTATAAGTAAATAGTGTAATTAACGGTGAAAATGATATTATTATTACCCTAAAACATGTCCTAATTCTATTTGATATGTTTAATTCGGCCAAACACAACCTGAGGAATAAAATATTACCCTTTAGGTCCACTTGGATTAGATTAGTACACTTATTATTATTTTATTTAAAGAATAGTTAAAAGTGTTAAAATCAATGTTTAATAACTAAAAAATTTTTAATATAGAGTTTTACATAAGATAAATTTGATTATAAATATTAATTACAAATCTAAAAATATTTCCTACATAATGGTATATTATTTATAATTTTTAGACATTATATAATTTAATTTTATTTATGACACAATGATGATGCAGTAATTACCTTATTAATGAAATATTAACATGATTGATGATATAAATACCCAAAGAAATGTAATTTGAGACTTTTTATAAATCCCACTAATATTTTAGGTTAATATGATATGTTAGTATTGATTTAATTAATTTTTATAGAACTAATCATGCCGTTATGAGTTTCAAAAAAATCAATTACCAAATAGTGTCAAAATTTACATGAAATAATTTTTGAAACAAATATTATATTATTAATTGTTATTCTATTCCTAAAAATCTAAGGTCCTTCCAAATGACTTAGATAAGGTTATATATAATAATAATTAACCACTTGGGGTTCTTTTGGCTTTTTATAGTAAGTTTATTAACCATATATTGTAAGAAAACAAGAAGACGTGGTAAAAGTAAAAATATTTAACATAGAGTTAAATCTAAATGATAAGTTTAAAATAGTAACTTAAACTTATATAAAACCTATTGGTTGAGAGTATTTCAAGCCATACCAAACTCATATTCGAAATAAATCAATTTGGATCTATTAAAAAAAGAATATGGCTTTATTATAAATTAATATTTTATGTTTTTCCAAAGGTGCCCCTCTCCTCCATTATAAATGGGCACCTCCTCCCTCACCTCCTCGCACAATTTTGAGCCTTCAAGCTCTGCCAAACCCTGCCCATTTCCCTTCTCAACTTATATAGAAACACATTAAAGGTTTTGGTCTTCTTCAAAGTCCAATTTTAGTGCCCTAAGAGGAGGTTTCAAATAGGCGCGTCGAAGAAGAGGTAATATTTGTTACTGATTCGTTCAAATTTATTTATTCTTCTACTTCCACTTCATTATTTGTTTCATTATGAAGTAATAAGATAAGTATAACTCATATAATGATATGTTATTATAAATATAAAATAACTCTATTTCACCTTCTATCCATCCTATGGAAAATGAAATCATCGTGCATGCATACGTACAGAATACCATCTCCACGCCGTGGTGTAATCTGTTTTCCACCTCCACCATTCTTGGATGGGTGTAATGGTGTAAATAATGACTATATATGATTATTATAACATGATACTAATTCTGACATTCCATCTTACACTCTAATACCATTCAATAGTTATGGTAACTGTAGAGACCCGAAGCCTGATGTACATGGACATTACATTACTTTTTCAGAATACATAGTACATAACAAAAACACACACACACAAGGACCATAATCGTTTGGTGTCTTTGGAAACTCGGAATATAATCTTCTAATCGTGGTGAAAGATCTTTAACATCTCCCCTAAATATCTTCCCTTTTTTCCTTACCTAAAACCTTTCTTTATATCCTGGGGAAAAGAAAACATAAAAGGGTGAGCTCAATTGCTCAGTAAGGGTAAACAAAAGAAATATCAATCACATCATATTCATAAGAACATAACATTTTTGGAAATCTTATCCTGAAAAAGATATCATAATATCATAACATGGGTTAAATCATAGTAATGAAATGTAATCCTAATAATCATAACATAAAACATTAAACATTGTGTCATACACACATAATCATAGAGAATCATTTCTTATTAGTCAAGACTCATTGCCAAGACTATCTTAGTGGACAAATTTCATTTCTGAACCGAGTTCACTCCTTGTTTCAGTCCTGTTTCACTAAACCGGTTTAACATGCCGTTCCAGCCATGTCTATCTCATTAGATATAAAGTCCTTACCCAATGCATTGGAGAGAGATATAGGTCCCACCCATCTCATAATGATACCATTCTTATGTGTGCCACAAAATCATAAACCATACATCATAGCATAACACATGTAATAAAAATGGGAATCTTAAACATCGTGACATCATAAAACAATTCATATAAGATAAAGAAATTCATAAAAATAAATCCATCACAACATAATAAAATCAATGTAATAATAGGTATAGAAACAAAACCCTTTATTATCTTAGATGGAAAATAATTTTGATAAAACACTTGAACTCTATTCTTGAGGAAAATATCCTTTCTACTTCAAAAACATTTTCCATTTCTTAACATGTCATAAAATTTTAAAATAAAAGAAGTTGATTAAAAATAAACTTGAAAACTTGTAAATGAACCTTGTTGTAAATAATGTTTTAAAAATCCATTCATGCCGTATAAGTTAAAAAAACATTCTTCTCGTACTTTTGTCGGAAAAGTCAAAAAGTACCTCTTATGAAAAACGACCAAAGATTCCTTTCGTATCTTTTAATAAAACCTCACCGAAGGGTAAAATTAGATTTAAACAATTTTAGGTGGATGGAAATAATATTTCATATTTAGGAAACATGGATGTGGATGATAAAATACTCCCCAATAAATTTCAAAGTATAAACAATCTCGGATAAAAATGAGATTGTGATATTTCCCATACCTTAGGTCCAATTTGCTTTGTAAGAGTCTGAACCTCCAGTATATTGATTTAAATAATGACATTTACATATTAAAGAATCATATTAATTGTTATGATATCATATATGGTTCAATTATGACTTTATATTACCCATTCTTATGTAAATTAATGTTAAAGTAGTGTTTTTGGGTAAAATCGTCTTATTTATCGTACGTGTTTGGACTTGTTGTTCTTGATGTTATTATTACTTATATCATGATTTAATTACATCCAAAATGTAAATCATGATTTATATATCATATAAATTCATTATATATCCAGAATATACAATCATTTATAATAGTACATAACATATGGAGGTAAGAAATGAAACGCACCGTTCATGGAGACGGTAAGCCATACGTACGCATGAACGCTACTTTCATTTCTATTTCTTATTTTATTGGAATTAAAACATAATGATAAGTAGGTATATTATAATTCCTGTATAATATCATATATAATATCATTAACCACATCCTTTATACATCACACATAAGGTATTAACGAATCACATCACTTTGAGGGGGCGGTAGTCCGCACTTCCTCAAATGAGATTATCGTATTTATCGACTATGGAAACTGTAAAGGCTTGATATAATTGGGAATTAAAAAATCATAAAGAAATAATAAACATAATATATATTATATATAAATACAGTGCCATCATAATGGCCACCATGAGAGGCGGTAGGGGAAAATCGAACAATCATCGTTTCGTGAGGCGTTAGTTTGCCGTCACAGAAACATTATGTTCTTCATCCATTAGATGGTGGTGCATGTAAGTGTAGTTATAATACTTCTCATAAAAACATCCTAATATTTTCAGAATACTTGTTTGTTCACAAAATAAAGGATTAAAATGATTTTAGGGGTTGGAGAAGTAGAATAAAAGAAAACAACTTAAGAGAAACGGTTACCTTTAATTTTGGTAACTTTATTTGGTTTGAACCAAAAGGACTTCTTGGAGAGTCTTCTGCCTAATGTAAGGATTCAAGGGGAAGGATATGGATGTAGGGAGATTATTTGGGCAGAGTTTGGATGAGCATAAAGGCTTGAGAGGTGTGAGGAATTTCATATAAGTGGTCTCCTTTTTTAAGGGATTCGAGGGGCTCTTTAGGAAAGTGTGAAAACATTATTTTATTATAAACTTATCATCAGTTTCAAGAGGTCAAAAACACATTAATGTCAAAGATAAGATGACTCATATTCTAAATAAAATCATCCAATAGTAATTGGACAGGTTTTGGATGATATTTTAATCATTTTAATTTTATTTATTTAAATCATTTATTAATGAGGTAAACACTACATCATTATTGTGTCATAAATAATTTAATTCATTTGATGTATAACATTATGAAACAAATACCATGATGTAGGGAATATTTTTAGCTTTCCAAATAATATTTATAGTTGATAATATAACTTATATAACCCCTTATAAATATTAATTACTAAAATAGGTTTGTTAAAGTCAATTTTGCCTTTACATTAAATTAGTTAAGCCAAATTGTCATTTTCACTACCATGTGGCTCATTGGGGTACCAAAATCGGCCCAAGGATGCCCATGGTCGGCCACTACTCATACAATAAGGTTAGGAAAAGTTTAAAGGTAACTTTGAATTATTATAATATTATTTTAACCTTGAATGACCATATTTACCTTTAACCGCAGTAAATAAAAATTACTGTAGTTACTATTCATAATGCCGAAAAGTAAAAAGTTTCTTATTAACATAATTTGGACCCACTGATTGCAAATATGGAATCCATTTTTCCAAATTCAATACACAAAAGTTGTAGAAATTAAATTAAAATTAATCCCGTTGTCGAAAGAATACGGGTTTTTGTTTAAAACATTGCAAAAGATTGAATTGATTTAACCTACGAATTCAAGGTAAAATAAATGATAAATACATAAATTATTTTAAATGGTAAAAATATATTCTATTTATACATTAAAAACATTCAATATTATAATTTAACCACATAAATGATTATGATGGCAAAAGTTGTTTTTAATTAAAATATAGTGTGTTTTTACTATTCATTAAAATATGAAAGTTATTAGAAAAATATCAAAACTTTATACAATATAAATTTTTATATCCTGATTCAAAAAAAGAATTTTATTCTGTCAAATTGAACTTATAAACATGTCAAAAACTAGATTTAATGTGGGTGTGCCATCAAAAGGCGGCAAAACTGCATTTTTTTAAAAATACTTATTTTACCCGAAAAAATTATTTTGTTCTCATAACACATTCTTGAAAATGTATAAGATGAATAATAATGTTATAAAATTAAAAATTTAGTTAATACTATTCATAATGGCTAGTTTTAATAATATTTTAATTTCATATCGTTGTCTAGTGAAACTCGGTATTGCGTACGACGCAAGCTATCGAGTAGGGCCGCCGTTGCGTGAAATGCAAGCCAAGTCAGGGTTGCGTGTTGTGAAAGAATCCTTCGTTGTTTCATGTAACAGAATCCAACCATATTTTTTACATTGAATATATATATATATATAAACACACTCAATGTTTCGTAGAATGACTATTATAAAACGAACTTGAAATTGTGTGTAACACGATCCAAGAATAGCATTGTTTATACTGTAAGCTAATATGGTGTTGCGTATAGTACAAGCTAAACTTGGTGTGGTGTATAGAAGATATCAATGAAATTAAAATAATATTTTTCATAAAATCTCGTGGTGTTACATTCTACCCCCCTTAAAATGAATTTCGCCCTCGAAATTCATCGGGGTTATACATGGTTTACTACTTGAAAATTTCTTTAATAGAGACCCACATCATAAAAAGCAATACCATAACTTGGCTTTTAAATACTAAAATATGAAACGTAACGGTTACCCAAATTAACTCATCACTGGGTTTCCACGTAGGAGAACATAGGCGAAAATATGGATATGAAAGAAAAATCTAACCATCAAGTTCTGATGGGGAGTGGTAGAGAACATGGATATGAAAAAGCCAACAATCACAAAGCCATAAATTTGTGATGATCTTGGGTACCATATGGTTCATCAGATATAAGAGCACTAGGACAACATTTTTGGTTTTCAAGATCATTTCCCTACAGTTGATGAATTAAAAGAAATACTTACATGATTTTGGTACAATCTTACGGTTGTTCGTGAATTGAACAATTTCCACATCATATCATAATGAAATTAAGTTGAATTTGTTATTCGTGAAACATTAGCAGATCATGTGATAGAATAATGGGTCATTCCATCTGATTCAAACAAAAGGTTAGCAAAAGTTATAAGTTCGTCTTATGGTGAGATTAATCGTATATGGTTCCAAAAAAGGAATTATACTTTATTTATCATACCGCTTAATTAAATAAATCTACTTTCCACTAACCAGGGACTTCCTGTATGCCAGTGGTAGGTGATAAAAGCATGTTGCACTTCAGTTGTGGGTTCGATTCCCACATCCTTGTCCGACGCGATGGGTTTTCGCCCGTCCTGCAGGTTTTCCTTTTTCTAAAACTACATTACTATAACATCCCATCAATAATATCGAAAAAAAATGTTTTATCCTTAAACAATACTAACTTATGTACAACATAATCCATTCCAATATTTAGGCTTATCTAAAATACTTCGGTCCAAGCTCATAGTATAAAGAAAATGATTATTTGAAATGTCATCAACCAAGCATGATAATATCATCATTTATCCCCCATATATCTTGTTGGTCACATTCCAATCATGTGAATACCTTAATCATGTATTCTGTTGAAAAATGAATACTCCTTGAACCTTAGTGAAAATATGAATGCAGTTAAAAGTTAACACTTTCCACATACCAAAATCCTCAAAATTATATATACTCAAACCATGATATCACTTAGTCCTTATATCAATCATGAGCTCATGAATTTGGTCAAACATTTCATTTTTTTTCTTATCCCTTCATTATGTACATATCATCTTTTTTAAAAAAATATCTCAATCACTTTCCATGGTTACTGGTACCATAAAATTATTGAAAACCATAATTGACCAATACATAAATATTTCAATATTCCACGATACTATATACAACATTATTTTGGAATCCCATTACATGAACACTTAATCATTCCACCACATCGTTGTCATATTCAACATTGATAATGGTGATCACATGTGACTTCCCTTTGTCCTTACCCTTAAGTGGTTGCTCATGTCGATCATCACTAACCCTTGGATTAGGTCATTTATTAGCATAATGCCCCATTTCCTTGTACTTGAAGCATTGAAGTGTAGTAGGTTCATTCTGTGTATCCCTTCCTTTGTTTTCATAATTAGACATCTTCTTCCCATTATTGCGGAATTCAAATTCCCGATGACCTTCCTTTCCACATTTGAAACATTTACTTTTCCCTTTAAGACAATCTCCACCATGCTTCTTTCCACACTTTGAGCCTAAGGATATATTCATCTTCTTTTCACCATTATTCTAAGATTTCTCCTTGAACTCCATCTTTCGTTTCTTGTCAAAACGATGAGATGGATAAGTAACACCAACTTCCATTTCTACCTTGATAGCACAACGCACAATTTCTTCATAGCTACTGAAGTCTCTTATAGATAATGCCCTTCGAAGATTTGGTTTTAAGCCACTAAAGAATTGATCAACTTTACTTTCAGGTTGGATGATAAATCCAGATGCATACCTTGCAAGTCTTGTAAAATTCGCTTCATATAAACCAACAGATTCATCATCCGTTTGCTTTAGTTCAAGAAACTCCTTCTCCATCTTTGTTCGAAGAATATGAGGGAATTACTTATTGAAAAATAAGTTCTTGAACTCGTCCCATTTCATGGACTCAATTTCATCTCTTGGCCTCGTATTCTTGATAAGATTCCACCATTGATCAGCATCACCTTCCAAATGATACATTTCTAAGATGACTTTATCATGTTCAGAACAATGAAGAACTGAAAATACCTTTTCAGTAGTACTGATCCATTGTTCAACAATAAGTGGATCAGAAGACCCACTGAAAGAAGGTGGACGTTGCCTCATGAAGGACTCAATAGAATATTGTTCCCTTCTCTGCTCATTTGGAAGTCCATAATGATTCATAGCTTGTGTAAGTATAGCAATAAGATTTTTCAATCCATATCCCATAACATTTGTTTGTTCAGCAGGAAAATCATTTCATTGTCCATTACATTGATCAACACGGTTTCTTCGGGCTCCAGCCATCGTCTAACACCCAAAAAGAATAGTGTGAGTGGCAAAAATTGAGCTAGGGAAAATAACACAATAAAGGAGGGGTACCTTTAATATCTAACATCTTGGGTCACCGTAATTCTAGTACTATAACCTATACTTATACTTAACCTTAGGGAAATACCTAGACATACCGTAGAAATATCTCTAGGGATCTCACTAACGTTTTCGCATCCTAGTTTCCAAAGGTTGACTAAACTTTTCCACTGATACCAACGGTAGAGACCTGAAGCCTTACATACATGGAAATTACATTACTTTTGCAGAATACATAGTACATAACAAAAACACACACCCACAATGACCTTAATAGTTTAGTGTCTTTGGAAACTCGGAATATAATCTTCTAATCGTGGTGAAAGATCTTCAACATCTCCCATAAAGATATTCACTTTTTTTAATACCTAAAACCTTTCTTTATATCCTGGGGAAAAGAAAACATAAAAGGGTGAGCTCAAATGCCCATTAAGTGTAAAAAAAAGAAATATCAATCACATCATATTCATAAGAACATAACATTTTTGGAAATCTTAACCTGCAAAACAGATCATAATATCATAACATGGGATAAATCATAGTAGTGAAATGTAATCCCAATAATCATAACTTAAAACATGAAACTTTTTGTCATACACACATAATCATAGAGAATCATTTCTTATTAGTCAAGACTCATTTCCAAGACTATCTTAGTGGACAATATCCATTTCTGAACCGAGTTCACTCCTCATTTCAGTCCTGTTTCACTGAACCAGTTTAACATGTCGTTCCATCCATGTCTATCTCATGAGATATAAAATCCATACCAAATGCATTGGAGGGAGATATAGGTCCCACCCATCTCATAATTATACCATTCTTATGTGTGCCACAAAATCATAAACCATACATCATATCATAACCCATGTAATAAAAATGGGAATCTTAAACATCGTGACATCATAAAACAATTAATATAAGTTAAAGGAATTCATAAAAATAATTCCATCACAACATAATAAAATCAATGTAATAATAGGGATAGAAACATAACCCTTTATTATCTTAGATGAAAAATAATTTTGATAAAACACTTGAACTCCATTCTTGAGGAAAATATCATTTCTACTTCAAAAACAATTTCCCTTTCTTAACCTATCATAAAATTTTAAAATAAAAGAAGTTGATTAAAAATAAACATGAAAACTTGTAAAGGGACCTTCTTGGAAATAATGTTTTAAAAATCCATTCATGCTGTATAACATAAAAAAACATTCTTCTCGTACTTTTTTCGGAAAAGTCAAAAAGTACCTCGTACGGAAAACGACAAAAGATTCCTTTCATATCTTTTAATAAAAACTCACTGAAGGGTAAAATTGGATTTAAAAAATTTTTGGTCGATGAAAATAATATTTCATATTGAGGAATCATGTATTTGGATGATAAAATACACCCTAGTAAATTTCAAAGTATAAACAATCTCAGATAAAAATGAGATTGTGATATTTCCCTTACCTTAGGTCCAATTTGCTTTGTAAGAGTCCGAACCTCCTGTATAATGATTGAAATAATGTCATTGACTTATTACAGAATCATATTCATTGTTATGATATCATATATGGTTCAATTATGACTTTATATTACCCATTCTTATGTAAATTAATGTTAAAGTAGTGTTTTGGGTAAAATCATCTTATTTATCGTACGTGTTTGGACTTGTTTTTCTTGATGTTATTATTACTTATATCATGATTTACTTACCTAAAAAATTTAAATAATGATTTATATATCATATAAATTCACTATATATCTAGAATATACAATCATTTAAAATATTACATAACATATGGAGGTAAGAATGAAACGCACCGTTCATGGAGAGGGTAAGCCGTACGTACGCATAAACGCTACTTTCATTTCTATTTCTTATTTTAATGGAATTAAAACATAATTATACATAGGTATATTATAATTCCAGTATAATATCATATATAATATCATTAACCACATCCTTTATACATCTCACATAAGGTATTAACGAATCACAACACTTTGAGGGGGCGGTAGTCTGCACTTCCTCAAATGAGATTATCATATTTACCGACTATGGAAACCATAAAGGATTGATATAATTGGGAAGTAAATAATCATAAAGAAATAATAAACATAATATATAATATATATAAATATAGTTCCATCATAATGGACACCATGAGAGGCGATAGGGGAAAATCGAACAATCATCGTTTTGTGAGGCGTTAGTTTGCCATCACAGAAACATTATGTTCTTCATCCATTAGATGGAGGTGTGTGTAAGTGTAGTTATAATCATTATCATAACAACAGACTAGTATTTTCGGGATACTGGTGTTTTCACAAAATAAAGGATTAATCAGATTTTAGGGGTTGGAGAAGTAGAATAAAAGAAAACAACTTAAGAGAAACTGTTACCTTTAATTTTAGTAACTTTCATTGGATTGAACCAAAAGGGCTTCTTGGAGAGTCTTCTGCCTAATTTAAGGCTTCAAGGGGAAGGATATGGATGTTGGGAGCTTAGTTGGGCAGATTTTGGACGAGCCTAAAGGCTTTAGGGGTGTGAGTAATTGCATAGAAGTGGTCTCCTTTTATAAGGGAGTGGAGGGGCTCTTTAGGAATGTGTGAAAACATTATTTTATTATAAACATATCTTCGGTTTCAAGAGGTCCAAAACACAATCATGTAGAAGATAAGATGACTGATATTCTAAATAAAATCATCCAATAGGAATTGGATAGGTTGTGAATGATATTTTAATCATTTTAATCTTATTTGTTTAATCATTTATTAATGAGGTTAACACTACATCATTATTGTGTCATAAATAATTTAATTCATTTGATGTCTAAAAATTATGAAAAAAATACCATGATGTAGGGAATATTTTTATCTTTCCAAATACTATTTATAGTTGAAAATATAACTTATATAACCCCTTATAAAAATTAATTACAAAAATAGTTTTGTTAAAGTCAATTTTTTCTTTACATTAAATTAATTAATCCAAATTGTCATTTTCACTACCAAGTGGCTCATTGGGGTCCCAAAATCGGCCCAAGGATTCCCATGGTCGGCCACCACTCATCCAATAATGTTAAGACAAGTTACAAGGTAAATTTTAATTATTATAATATTATTTTAACCTTGAATGACCCTATTTACCTTTAACCGCAGTAAATAAAAATTACCGTAGTTACTATTCATATTGCCCAAAAGTAAAAAGTAGCTTATTAACATAATTGGGACCCACTAATTCCAAATATGGAATCCATTTTTCCAAATTCAATATACAAAAATTGCAAAAATTAAATTAAAATTAATCTCGTTGTCGAAAGAAAACGGGTTTTTGTTTAAAACATTGCAAAAGATTGAATTGATTTAACCTACGAATTCATGGTAAAATAAATGCTAATGACATAAATTTTTTTAAAAGGTAAAAATATATTCTATTTATACTTTAAAAACATTAAATATCATAATTTAACTACATAAATTATTATGATGGAAAAAGTTGTTTTTAATTAAAATATAGCGTGTTTTTACTATTCATTAAAATATGAAAGTTATCAGAAAAATATCAAAACATTATCCAATATAAATTTTTATATCCTGATTCAAAAGAAGAAATTTATTCTGTCAAATTGAACTTATAAACATTTCAAAAACTAGATTTAAAGTGGGTGCGCCATCAAAAGGCGGCAAAACTGCATTTTTTGAAAAATAATTATTTTACCCGAAAAATTTATTTTGTTCTCTTAACACATTCTAGAAAATGAATAAGATGAATAATAATGTTATAAAATTAAAAATTTAGTTAATACTATTCATGACTTCTAGTTTTAATAATATTTTAATAGCATATCATTGTTTAGTGAAACTCGATATTGTGTACGACGCAAGCTATCGAGGAGGGCCGCGGTTGCGTGAAATGCAAGCCAAGTCAGGGTTGCGTGTTGTACACGAATCCATCTTTGTTTCATATAACAGAATCCAACCATATTTTATACATTGAATATATATATATATACACACACTCAATGTTGCGTAGAATGACTATTATAAAACCAACTTGAAATTGTGTGTAACACGATCCAAGAATAGCATTGCGTATACTGCAAGCTAATATGGTGTTGCGTATAGTACAAGATAAACATCGTGTGGTGTATATAAGACATCAATGAAATTAAAGGAATATATTTCATAAAATCTCAGGGTGTTACAGTAACAATATCATCACTCGTGCGTACGTACGGCCTACTGTCTCCACGATGTGATGCGACTCGTTCTACATGATCTTCATTGAATAATTATTATATAAATGAATCGAACGAATAAATTTGATATATATTACACTAATAACATTATTTAAATAAGGTATCTATAACCTAAAAATAGGAATAAGAATTTATTCGACAAGACATGCATAAGAACATAAATCAATGAACACCCGAATAACAAGTAACAATGAAATGTAACTAATAAGAAGCTAAGAATATGACCATATATGATACCATAACAAATATTATAATTACGGAATAAGTCAATAACATTGTTTAAATCATTATACAGGTGGTTTGGACATGTACAAATCATATCATACCTAAGGTAAGGGAAAATCTGGTAATCTCAATTTTTATATGAGATTATTTATACTTCAGTAATTACTGAGAAATATTTATCATCCAAATTCAAGTTTCCTCAATATATAATTTTATTTATATCCTCCTAAAATTATTTAAATCCAAATTTACCTAATGATTAATTTTTAATAAATGATATGAAAGGAATGTTTTGTCATTTTTAGTACGATGTACTTTTTTACTTTTTCATCCAAAGTACGAGAAGAATGTTTTTTTATCTTATATAGCATGAAGGTATTTTTATGATTCCATAGAAAATTATTTCCATGATGCTTCCTATACAAATTTTCATGTTTATTTTTAATTAACATCTTTTAGTTTAAAATGTTATTACATGTTAAGAAAGGAAAAATGATTTTGAAGTTGAAATGATATTTTCCTCATGAATGGAGTTCAAGTGTTTTATCCAAATTATTTTCAATCTAAGATAATATGGGGCTCTATTTCAATCCCTATTATTACATTTATTTCATTATGTTGTGATGAAATTATTTTTGTGAAGTCCTTTATCTTATATGAATTTTTTTATGATGTCACGATGTTTAAGAATGCCATTTTTATTAAATGGTTTATGCAATGATGTATGATTTATGATTTTATGGCACACATAAGAATGTATTCATTATGAGATGTGTGGGACCTATATCTTCCTCTAATGCATTGGGTAACAATTTATATCTCATGAGATAGACATGGCTAGAACAGCAGGTTAATCTGGTTCAGTGATCCAGGACTGGAATGTGAAGTGAACTCGGTTCAGTAATGGACTTTGTATGCCATGATAGTCATGGAAATGAGTCTTGATTAAAATGAAATGATTTTATATGATTATGTGTGTATGACACAAAGTATCATGTTTTATGTTATGATTATTGGGATCACATTTCACTACTATGATTTATCCCATGTTATGAAATTATGATCTCTTTTTCCGGTGAAGATATAAAAAATGTAATGTTCTTATGAATATGATAGGATTGATATTTCTTTTGTTTACTCATACAGAGAATTTGAGCTCACCCTTTTGTATGTTTTCATTTCCCCAGGTCAGGAATATGGGTATTAAGTAGGATATGGCAAAAAGGGACTCTAAATATGATGAAATAAACGAGAGACAATGTAGATATTTTATGAATGAGTTGTTTATTTTTCCCAGTTTCTAAAGACACTATAACTATACAGTCCTATTATGGATTTGTTATATGTTATAATAAGTATGCTTCAATTATGAAGTAAAAAAATGTATAAAATTTATGGGTCGTTATATTATTAGAATTTATCCTTAAAATTTTAATTAACAACAAACATATGTCAGTGATTCTTGATGATCAAAGTTTCTATTCTTAATAGATGAATTGAATGTTGAAATTATAAATTTTGAACTAAAAAAACATTATATACACATTTATATCACATTAAACTATTAAAATATATCTTCATAACCATTAATGATATATATTCGTAGTAATTTTCAATTAGTTCACTAAATCATATCAAAATGAACATGTTGTGATTTAATGAATGATTATAAGGTGGGTTTGTTGTGATATAATTATAACATAATCATACTGATCATATTTTGTGTTATATAGTGTGATATATCATAATTGGAGGGAAATAAAATAATAATTATATGTTTTAAAATCATTAAACTCTTTAAATAAATGATTATCCTCTAAATAATAATATTTTAAACGACTAAATTAGAAATTATTATTTATTGACAATAACATTAATAGGTCATAAAATATTTCACAAAAAACATTAATTATATCATAAATGACATATTAATTTTTTAATCGCATCATTATATCAATCCTTGTAGTGTAGTGATGAAAAATGAAACATTTTACATCGTGGAGGTGGTATCCAACACAAGGAAGGAATATCAGTTTCTTCGTAAGGGAAAGGAGAAAATTTATTAGTGTTTATTTAAATAATATAAATAATAATAATATTATAAATAATAAATTATTTGTAAAATATTTTGAAACTATAATTTTTTAATGAAAATATAAATGGAAATTATGTTGGCAAATTTATTGATCTAACATTGAGAATGTTGGGTTTGTCTTAGAAGATTCCATGGAAAGGAAATTTCTAGGAAAATATCATGTGACTAGAATTAAAATAGAGTGAAACATTAATCTAGGGCATTAAAAAATGTGAGGGTTTAATATATAAACATAATTTTTATGACTTCCATTATGGGGTTGTGAGAGGACCATATTATATTTGGTGAGAATGAATTATTAAGAATATTCAAAGACAATATCAATAAAAATGTGTTAATATAGGGGTCTAAAATAGGATATAATTGAGTGGGTAAGAGATATGGTATAGAAAAACCACATCCACTTAATTATAAACAAATTTCTATAATGTTTCAAGGCCTTTACCCATCGAATTATTTCTTTTACCTTGTTAACTAGATTTTACCTAAGGTAAGATAATAACTATGCCGAAAAATGTGATCCTTTGTAGATAATTTATAAATATTTATTCTATATTTTTAATCTAATTTTTATTAAATTTATATAAGTGTAAAAATAACATTTTTTAAACAAACTTATAATGTATTTTTTTTAATATCACATCAGTTCTAAAATTCTGATAAAGGCCTTCTAAACTACATATAATATTTTAAATTGGGTAAATTATATTCTAAAATAAATATTTTCTATAAATGGTTCGGATTAATTTCATACACACTAATAATGATTAAAAATACAAAGTATTAGCAAAATCATTTTATTTCACTATTCATCTAAATATCATTTTTTAAACCCCCAAATATAATGTAATGATAATATTTTTATTATAAATTAAAAAAAATTATTTTGGTAAAATTTAAATTATAAAATTCAAGTATTAATAATTTCTATATATTTATCTATAAAGTCTCATTAGAATCTACATTATGTGATAACACATGATATGTTGTTTACTAACTATAGTATTGTCTCAGGTACTGCGATGATAACCTTCTCATAAGAAAATAAGTTGATATTTCTAGTAAAGTGGTATCTATCATTAAATTTCGAGAATAAATAATGGGTGTCTTCAAAGTTGAGATGTAGTTTTTTATAATCCGTGGTGTTTAAAAGATAAGGATAATTTTTCCATACATTCCACCTTTTCATTTCTTGTAATATAGGGGGGACTATAGAATTCTAAAGATATATTAAAAATATTTTATCTATAGAGGTAAAATATATTTAAAATTTATTCAATGTGGGATATTGAGGTGTCCAAAGGCTTTTGTAAATTGATATTGTTTTCAACAAGCATGTAATTAAGTTAATCTTAGAGTGTTGGGTGATGGAGAAAGATCCCAATGAAGAAGATAAATATGATTCCCAAAAGGTGGTGGTTAAAAAAAGTGTTTTTTTATTTTTCTTGAAATGATACATACCAATAGTAAATATAATAGAGGTCTGTGTATTGAGAATTGATTATTTCTTAGAGGATGGTTTCATGAATCTAATTTAAACCACTATTAATGAGGTAGTGAAATTTCATTAGAATACTCAAATTTGATTAACCGATTTATACAAAAATGTATATAATTTTGAATATGTTTTTACTTATTAGGATATTTTTAGTGTAATTAAATATTTTTTATGTTTAATTAAAGGTATTGGAAGATCACTGAGATAAATTAAAGCATTATAGAGCAAATTAGAAGAGGTTTTGAACTATAGATTTTGAGAAAACTGGATAAGTAATATTTATGTGAGATTTATTCTAACTATGCATACTGAAATCCAGCTAATGGATAGTTCTATAATTGTAATTGGAATTCATGACAAGATTATCTAGAGTATCTCAGTAGAAAAATAATGAAGACATGAATTTATGAGATTCATTTAGTACTGCATATGATTAATTTAGTGACTAGATAATAGCCATTTGTTGACATTGTAAGATTCATTTCAGACTACATGAGATCCAAATATATTCATTAAGGGTCATTTTAGAACCATATAAATAATTTGGTGATATTTTACGATTCATATTGTCTATTATAGACTTTTTAGACATCATAAGCATCTGTTGTATATTCTATAAGAGTCATTTCATATTTCTCAAGAGAAATCTTACTCCATTGAAATTTATCATCATGTGGAAAAATTGAAAAGGAAAGGAATAATATAGAAAATTGTAAATTATTTTACCATTATTAGAATTTCTATATATATATATAATCCTATTTTTCAACTCCTTATTGATTTTTTTTATTTTTGGAAATCATATGGGATGTTATCGTGTTATTAGGAAATTTGAACATTCAAATATTGTGTATTATGATGTGATTCAATCTAAGTATAAATTATATTTCAACATGATGATATTCTCTATACCATGATGTAATATGGGTGAAAAACCTGATAATGATTTTTTAATGGAATTGAATTGTGTCGTGATTTTAAATTCTATGTGACGAAAAAACTATTGAGGCACATTTTTATAGATATATTGAAAATAAGAATTTGAGTAATTTTGTGAAAAATTAAATGGGTATATAATTGATTGAAAATTATAGATTTATTAAATGAAAATATTTTAGAATTATTAAATGGGTTCAAGAATTGAATAATTATAAATTGTTATTGGTAAATTGTATAAATTTCATTAAAGGGAATTTATTAAAAATAAAAAAATGGGTAGTTTTAGAATTTATGAAAATGATCAAGGGGGATATAAACATTTGAATTGTATGTTGGGGAAACATGTGGAGGCTGGTGTTTTACAAATATGTTTGTAGAATATTTTTATGGTGAGATATCATGGAATATACCAAATTTAATTATTCCATTCTATGTAGATATTATCGGTATAAGGGGTAAATTTTTGTGTGAACTAACATGCAATAAGAAATAAAAACATTGAGATAATAGTAGTAAGAACCTTTGGGTTATCAAATGAAGAAGATTTCGATAAAATTTCTGTAAAGATGATCCAATGTTCTAAAGTAGATCGATGAAGAATAATAAGCCAAACTAATTCTGTTGATCAGATCAAATTTATCAAAACAATAATAAGAAAAATATAATAAGGATGAGATCAGGGTACATAACCTATCACGTGATTCCTTTGTATCTTAAAAAATTATTGACAAACATAGTTGTTTTTCGTTTAATATAATATCAATAATTATTGAAAGGCACTACTTAGGAAGAATATATGATCACATGAAGTAGTGACATCATAGATCTCAAAGTATATCTTGTTCACTAGTTTTTTGGAGATCAATTTTGATTTCTTAAATGGCCCTAAAAACTTATATTTTTATTTATTTTTGACAATCCACCTTTTAAGTGTTAAAGGGTAACCCTTACATGGCTAGTAGGCTTCATGAAATTACATAACTCAAACTCCTTAGATAAAGTCATCCCAGAAAATGACTGTATGGAAATGCCCCTCTCTAGTGTCTACATCATGATGTCAGCTCTCCAACTTCACATAGTTGTTCATATTGTTGTCCTATAAAGATATTATTAGGCTTGATACCAATGTAAATTATCATACCCTTTCATTCTTCCAAATTTGTTAGATCTACTATGGTGAATGCACCTTTTCTGAATCCCCATCTAGAGCCCACTCCTTATAGAGTTTGTCTAGTACTTCTATAAAAAATGTGGCTTGAAGCCCTTGTGGTGTCTCGAAGTCCTTGATGTGACTAGAAAGCCATATGGTCAAATTAAAGACTTGAGGTTCCCTTATGTAATTGAGGTGGCCTGAATTCCTTAAGGTGGCTCTTGTCATTAGTGACACGAAGGCCCGAGTAGCCCCAAGGCCTGAATAACTCGAGGACCAAACTGGTGGCTTGAATACTAGAATGAATGAATAGTTCTATTTGTTACAGTACTGAACAAAAAATTTTATAGTACCTAAAACAATACTATTTTAGTATAACTACAGTACTACTACAGTACCCTTGGAGTATGTCTCTACCCAGATTTGAACCCAGTTCTCATGGATGCACTTGAAGAGTCCTCACCAACTAGGTTGAGGCTCAGGTGCTAATATCGATTATAATTGGATGTGAGATATTGTGTATCTTTTGAGATGTTGGATATGTATAGAAGCACTATGATATGTTATCTAAGTGTGAGATTCACTATTGGTTTTATATGATATAAATTGTAACCATTTTTATTTAATAGTGGAAACTTTATATATAAGGATAGTAACAATACACAATAATGATTATTTTACCTATTATAGGGTTAAACAATGGAAAACCTAGCGTGATACTCAAAATGTTACATTTTACATTTGATGAGGTTTTTTTTGTTTGGACGGATATAGAAAAAATAAATCATATCCTTCTAGGTAATATGGGTATGGATATTGATATGGGTATTTTATAAGGGTAAATGGTTAGGTGGATAATATTTTAGTAAATATATAGTCACACATGATTCACCCCCCTCCCACGTGATGGTATATGACCTATTTGAAATCTTAGACATGTATTATAACTAGAATTATTTTTTCACTATTATGAGAAAATTTAAAGTCTTTATTTGTCCTTAGGTGGTTATCCACTAAATTGGGTTTCATAGTGGAATAAAAAATGTGGCACTCCATTAAGTGTTTATGTATGTCCTCGCAGTCCAATTAATTTTTAGATGAGGGGGATAATACATGATCATACATAATTTTCAACTTCATTCTCTAGATGTTGTCTATAAACATGTTGATAAACCACATAAGGGGTAATTAATTTTTTTTATTCTTATTATTTCTAACCACAATTCTAATATATATGTTTTATATGATAAATTTTTCATTGTTTTATATGAAATTATTTTCAATTGGTTATTCATCATCCTCTAATATTTTTTATTTATCCCCTCATTTGAGTGTGTTTGTTTAGTTATTCTATATCCATGATTAAATTTTACTTGTTCATCATATTATGAAATAGTTATACATTAATAATAATATAAATTACAAAAAACATTTATTATCAATACAATTATAATTTAAGAGAAAAGAGAATGAAATTAAAAAAATATGGTGTGAAATGATATATTTTTAATGGAATGTGTGTATATTGAAATAGATTAATAATGAAAACAATATGTTACATCTTATATGATTATAAAATTAATAAATAAAAAATTTAAATTCCACCTACAAAAATGGAATATTTATGTATGTGATGGGGAAAATGTTAAATTTTTAAAAAAATGATCCAAAAGAATTATTTTTTAAGAAGCAATCTTATTCTTTAAGGGAATTTTTCAAATTTTTATAAAACCCTTGTGTTTTAAATTTTGAATCGCTCCTAGAATGTATGAAATATTGAGAATAATATATTCTAAAAAAAACCCTGAAGTTTGGATAATTAATCATAAATTGATATAAAAGGTAAAATAATAGGAATACAATAAATAAATTTTTATTACTTTCATCTAATTTATCATTGGATTTATCTATAATAATGCCAAAATTTCATTCTGTTTCTATTATAGGACAAATTCTTTATTTAATTCAATATAATTTTTATTATATTGTGGTATCCATAGCTACACTCATATTCAAACCGTAAACCATCATATGAGTAAATAATATATCCTTTATAAGGGAAAGGATATTTATATAAAAATAAAGGCTCCAGGATCATTAAATATGTCTTACAAAATATAATAATGAAATAAATTGAAATTTTATTGAGGGGTTCAAACATGTCAAAACATGTGTTTGTAAATATATTTTAATCCATTGTCACTACAAGGGATTTGTTTTATTATTTTTTCCTTTATTTGTAACACCATGTATTATAATATTACTAATTTCTTACAAGGATTCACCATGGGGTTCAATTGGAAAGGGAATGTAATTCAATAAATATAAATGAAAATAAATTGGTTGGTGTCCAAGTTAATCAATAAAACTCATTGGTGAAAAACATTTCTAATTTAATTTATAATAAATTATACATTATTTTAGATAATTAAATTATGAAATATTTTTTTATGGTTATGAATTTTTTCATGTTTAATTGGTCATATAATACAATCCACAAGAACAAAATTGTTAAGTGATAATGAGAAATAAAATTTTAAAGTCGAAATTATCTCTTGAATGATTAACCCTAAACATTATCATTTAATAGAGAGAGTGAAAAAAACAAAAAAATTAAAAATATATGAAAAAAATGATAAGAACATTGAATTAAAATTAACATAGAAAATTTTCTTCCCTGGGAGATCATAAGAAGTTATTCTTATATATGAGTGGGGGAAGAGAAATATGACATATATATATCACATTTATGTAATAAGTCTATCATCCTTTGATAATGAATTGTTGTTCTAACCCAAATACATGTTATTTACATTAAAAATGGTCCACTGGGGACTGGTAACTATATCCCTTTGGTTGTAAAAAGGAGTTCCATATTTAAGTAATTCACATCATAATTATCACATTGTTTTGGCGCGAAGTGTGTTGGGTCCAATGAGTGATTGTAGGGGGTTAATTTTTTAGATATCACTCCATATTGGGTACAATTCCCTTATATGGTCTCTAACGAGTTTATTCATGGATCTAGAAACACCCAATGATATCATATCTATTATTCAAGGACATTTTTTTCAATGGAAGATGTACATTGGAAGATTTGGCCAACGACACATAAAAACTAACATTGGTCTAGAGGATGGGAAATCTGGATCAAGACAAAATTTTGTGGGTAACTATTCCATATTCCAGGACTCTCTTATAGATCGAAGGATTTTTCATATGTTTGTGAATCCTTAGTTCATTCTCAAGATTGTGTCTTCAAATTACTCCTTGGTTGCAAGATAAATCATGAATACACATCGGTTTGGAAGTATCTTTATGAATCCTGGGTTCTCTATATATGATGACATATGTATGTAAGAAATGTTCTCCATCAATGTTACCATCTTATAGAAAAATCCAGAATTCGTTAGTCATTCACTAAGACAAATCTAGTTTTGAGCCATATGGGATATTTCTCTATAGTTTATCATCATCCAAGGGGAATGATAATTATTTCAATGTTAGGATCGAACCTGTAATATAGGTTTCCTATGTATCTTTACAAGATGAATCAGAACCCACATAGTTTAGTGAACCATATAGTTAAATGTCACATGGCCAGGTTGAGAGTGGACTAACATTAAAATGACAGTGTCAGGCGTGACCACATAGATGTCTCTTATGTATCCTAGATAATTTGGAATCAATATCAACAATGTTCTGAAATATTGGGACTTACACATTAGATTATTCTTATTCAAGATGCTAGTTAGTACTTATGCATGGGAGCTACCCAAGAAGGAAGCATGATTTCAGGATTACATCTAGAGGGAAGGTCAATTAGAGCTATGGCCTTAGGCATGTGTCCTATGTATCCTAGTTAGAGTAGGAATCATAGTTCTAATATTTCAACTGGTTTTGTGAATCGTACAGATGCCATGATCACTTCTAATATCATAGACCACATGAGTCATGCTTGGTCTTAGAAACAAGAGGATTCCGTAGATTTGTAAAATGAAAGACTTTCCCTTCTCTGTTGGTGGAAAGGAGGAGGTGGATGGTGGAAAATTTCGGGGATATAACACTTCCATAAAGAGATTCTAGGGGTTTACCTCAGATAGAGTTCCCTAAAGCTAGTTTTCGAAAATGAGAGGAGCGTTCTTCATTGAAGGTGAATTAATGTGTGATTTTTCTATATATATCACTATCCCTCGTTGAAGAGAATGGTCAGAAATTACCCTTTATCCATAGAATGGGGATGTACAAGTGAGAATCCTAAGTTCAATCCACACATTACCATGGGAATGAAAACTTAAGGGTATTCTGGAGCTCCACCTTATTAAGAGGATTACCCACATGAATCTATATGTCGTGGGTATGTAAACATATAAGGGAATGCTGATAGGACTGAGCTTTTTACCATATGGGTCTAGTGGATTTAGAAGAGGCTTTGTCTTAGTGTTTTTGGACGAATTATTGGAGGGGATCCAGATAATGTGATGAAAACAGAAGGAAATGATTAAATTGAGAGGGTGGAACGCCTTAGGGTACCCAATTACATGTACTATTTCATTATGTAGGATAAGTTTTTCCACCGCATAGCATGTTGCTATGTGGGTTAAGGGGTAGTCTTCACATTGTAATGGTATGTAGACCTAGATTTGCTTTGCGTCGTGATTTGCTATGCCGAATCATATTCTATCTGCTTAATGTTTTTTAAGCGGTGCTGAGTTCCATCCACATAGCATGATGCTATGTGGTTTTGGGATCCATCTATGTAGAATTGTTCATCATGGAGTAGGGTTCCATCGAGATATCATATTGGTATGTGGGATATTGGGATAAAGAAGGGGCATTGGTTCTGTGCTTTGTAGGAAATTCATCCACAAAGGAAGCTGAGTTCATGGTCTTCCAATTTGTATTATATTTCCTTATTTAATGTTTTGTGGTGCGTTATAACTATAGGGAATCCAAGAAAGTGTATATATTTTTTTGGTTCTATCTTCTCTTGTTTCTTCCATCACTCAAGTACTATAGAATGTTCTCTCTCTTTAGACCCCCATGGAATCCTTTTATAGAATGGTAGAAGAAATAGATTTGTGAGCAATGGAGTATCATTTATAGAGGCCCACAGGATAAACCTGGTCTGTAGATCACTCAATAAGTGGGGATTGGGGTCATCATCTATGACAGTGAAAATTAACACCCTGTTCCCACAAACGACATTATTTCATTCATGGGAAGCTATCAGATCGCCTCGCTCACAAACCATTTGAGTTCACATGAGATTGTATACAAGGGTATATTTCTATGTCTCCGTCCCATAAACAATTTTCTTGTGAAAAAATGGCATTTGATTCACCATCTCATGAACTAGTTAATTTTTGGAAACTTCATGAAATTTCATACCTCTCTGAAAATTGGCAGTCCACGAAGGATCATTGCTTTACATATCTAATTCTTTCATTTTCTCAATTTTTAGCTTCTTCAACAATTATTCTTCAATTATTCATTCAATTCTTTTTTATTTTTTTCTCAAATCCTTATATGTATTTTATTTCCATTTTTAATTTTTTGAATACCCATAAAATTCCACACATTAGAATCAGTTCTAATTAGGGGGAAGAGGAGGATATTATTATGTAGAATGCAGTCCTAACTTGAACTAGTTTTTGGTAAAATAGTGGACCTATAAGGGGGACCACACCAATATATAGGGGGATCCAGTCATTTTTTCTTCTAACCTCATTTCTTGATGAAACTTCTTCTCACGTTATTCTCTAAACCACTAAATATCTATTAAGAATCTTCTTTTTGGACACCCCTCACCCAAGAACTAAACCTTACATTAGTGAAAAAACAACATATTTCCATGAATGGCGAGTTTGAGCTTCTTCATAGTACGAGTTTGTACATATTTTTAATGATTTGAAAACAATCTGTTTGATGTCTAATGCTTCATGGTTCAGCACTTCGTGAGAATTCACGATCCTTTAGTTCACGGATATTGCCTTCTGCAGACAATCACTTTGTGAACCTTTTAGTATGTTAACTAATATTATTCCCTTGCAATGATTTAGGTTAACACTTTTTCTTTTGTTGACTTTTGATTTAGGTCAAGTTTTATCCTTCAATGGTTTATTTTGATGCTATTCCTATTGTTTATACCCGTTCAGCTCCTGTTAAATACCGAAAGGACATGATAAAATATGCAGATAATCATGTCATCATCACATAATTGCATCATTTTTTATCTACACTGCATAGTGCCGTCTAAAAAGAATATTTGACATGAGACACACTTCCTATTATTGGATTTTTTGTATTATCACATGTGGTGATTCTAGAAATTCACTAGGATAGACAACCCATGGCCTAAATTACTGATAACATCACAATCACTAAGGCCCTTATATCAGTGAAGGGAAGGTACATATGACAAGAAATCACTACTAGATCTTTGCTGAACTATGCCCCTTGATCACTAGAGGATACACAACGATGACCAAATAACAAACTTCATTACTATCATAGAATTTTGAAAAAGGAAATTATGAATGAGAAACATGGATGGTCATCAAAGTGGGACCTTCTCTCTAGAGGCTAATTTTTTCTGGACAAGGGGTTTCCTTTCTAGGTTCACCAATGCTGTGAAATGTTTTTTACCTTTATTTATAGTTGTGGGTCTCTATGAATTTGTTTGGTCATCCCAAACCAATGACCATTGAAACCATTCCCTCCTTCCACATCTTCTCAACAAATGGAGCCTAGAAACCAACAATTTTTACCTAGTTCATGGGTAGGTCGGTATCCATCTCTAGGATATCTAGCTGATTTTAAGGGTTCTAATCATCAAAGATATGTATGACGTGTTTCTAAAAACTACCTTCATCTATGATGATGAGGACGGTACTCCATATCTTTCTATGAATGTTATTGACAAAGAGAAAGACTTTTAAAATGATATTAACCCTTTCCCTAATCAAGAAATCTCTTATTCTGTTTGGATTAATGTTTTTTCTACATAGAGTGGTTAAGAAAATCATGTGCATAGAACAAGGTCCATCCCGACCATTGATACCAGAAGGTGAGCATGTTTATATTGGCATGTTCAAGAGGATGGTTAGTTTTGAGAATGGGGGTGGGAACTTGTTCCAGATGTTGATTGGTTGTTTTGACTGGCATCCTTTTTGGTCATGTTTCGATGTGGATAGCTCTTACTTGTGTGTGACTCTGTCAATGGGGTTAGAGTCACAACCTTCATCATGGAATCTCATCTGGCCACTGGTATATGCATCAACCTGGCCATTCCAGAACTACAAAAAATCTACAGCTTATTTGGCCAGATCAGTGAGAGGAATCTACCTCACTAGCTAGTTGGCCATTTCCAAATCTTCTGGGTTTGGATGGGATCCCATATGGGAGGCTATACATTTATCAAACCTCTACTGATTCCAGTTGTTGGTATTCACTCATTACATCAAAGACTATGTTTAATCATGCCAACAGGATGGGTAGTATAATATATGAATGACGAGCGAAATGAAAGGGATGAGTGGAACGAATAGGAATTGATGGCCCAAATTAATTTTCCGGAATGCATCCCCTAGAATGCATATTATTCTCCCATTGGTGTAATAGCGAATAATAAATCAGAATACTTTTTTAAAAAAGGCTACCTATTTTCCTTGATATAGGGTGTTTTGGTTGCTCGGATTGATGGGGAACTTATTTACAAGGGATATATGCCCCCTAGATTTGGTCATCAATTCAACTATGGACAGATTTTGTGCCCTCCATTTCTTAATAGTGAAAATTTGTAGAAATATATTATGATATCCCAAAGACATTGGATAATGTTCACTAAGGAAGACGTGCAGTGAAATATTAATCTTATGAATTCTGAGGGTTTTGAAACTACCCCCACAAAATTTTATGTTGATATTTGGATTAATTCATTCCCAAGAAGGAAATTGTAAAGGTTATATCCCATTTTCATGGTCCATAAGGCATCTAGGGATAATGGGAAATAGAATAAGTCTAATGGGAACCCGAAAACTAGAAAGCTACCATGGAAATATATTATATCTGAACAACTATGGAAGTTTCTTAGAGCTTGGGGTTCGACCTATCAGGTTTCTGGTGTCGCTGTTGAAGACCATATGTTCATCTCTTTTGACTAGACCTTTCTCATGGCATGGGGAAATAGTATATTTTAATGAGTAATAAATATTTAAATTCTCAATCTCAACTCACTTTGTGGTGACTTCTTTAAGACAAAATAGTATATCTTACTAGATTTGGCTATGTGCATGTGCCCGCTAATGTTTCGTATGATGATGATCCTAAAAAGGTAAATCAATACCTTTACAAGCTCAAAACCCTGATCCATGCTAAAAAATAATTGAAAATATTTTTATTTAGTACTTTACATGGTAAGGCCTATAATAAATGAGGACCATGATGATGAGGATGATCATACCTCTGGGGATGACAATATTGAAAATTTTCTTGTTGTGACTGGAGTAGTGTAAGATCCTTACCCACATCCAGCGCCTCACCAGCATCCATCCCCTAATAGTTCAAGGGATTCGGATTCAACTATGAAGTAGTTGTGGTTAGTGGGACCCAATTTGCTTCCCCAGACTAATCCTTCAACACTAACCATCCTTATTACGGATTCATTTCCAGAAGCAGGGAGGGTATGGGATGACTTGAAGAAAAGTGATTCCAATAAATAAATCTGAGATATACTTCAGGAAGAAAGCATTAATCTTCCACATTTTAGAGAATCCATATATCCCTCATGTATTTTTGCTCACAAACATCTAGTTGAAGTTGTCGTGAATTTGAATGACATGTACACCTACCTTCATTATTCTAAAAAATACCCTATATGTCTGATTGGGTAGAATGCGTGGAGATAATCTCAAAGCTGAATGATATAGAAGAAGATCTTGTAATATTTGTTGTCCCAAACCTCACTTTCCTTCATTTTTAGGATCCCAAACCCTTCTCCGTACAGTTTAAGAATCTAAAAAGGATTAGGTAATGGTGATTTCTCCAATGTATTCCCCTAGGGGCACTGTAGCTGGGGAACATGTTCCTTCAGATGTGGGGGTTTCTATAAAAGGATCCCCTAGATCTAAATATCATATGTAGGAAATAATTTTAGACCACATTGGAGTATTTCCACCTCTGGTATTGATTTTTACTTCTACCAGAGGGTCATCTTCCTAAAACACCATGAATTATCGACAAGTGAAATGTCGAATTGTACGTATAAAATCGAGTATTATAGGTTACATCCATACCCTTTTATTTGATTTACATACTTAGATGTTCCCATTTTTTGTTCAATTATCATACATATTTCATGATGCATGTCCAATAACCAACCAGGTAGCTACTTCCTAGGAATTTTTGGATCCTATTCCTTCTGATGTAGATTAGCTACCACCAGAATTTGTTGATGAACAGTTTAGAGTATCCATGCCAACCAAGCCATTGAGGGGTTCCCTACCCATTAATAGTCATTTGATCAAAATTAAATGGACCCTATCCCACTAGGGAGAGAATCATTTGAGGTGGATACTTCTTCTACATGTGGAGATCATTCCCCTACAGGGATGATTAGGATAATTTTACTAGCAATAGTTGAGTTGGGTGGGGAGCCTCAATTGTTAGAGAACATGACCGATATTCTAATTCCCTAGATATTGACCATCCTAATCCAAATGGATTCTATACTCATAGAAGGGGAATAATTAGGAGTCAATTCAAATATTTATAATACATAACCCTCTCCTCAAGGGGATACAACCATGGAGGAGGGGAAGCTCTAACTTTGGGAAGTCTACAATAGGCATTGTTCCTTATTCCACACTGGTCATTATTACGGGCATAGTCTTAGTGATCGGCCTTTTGGGTTCTATCGATCTAGTTGATCATAGTTCTACTTCATGAGTGTCATTGGACGTTCCCAATGTCTATTTGTAGATTGAGGGTGGAACACCTACTTTGTCAGGTGGCGAGGCCATAATTGATGTCTGAAATGTTGGTACTTTAGCAAGTGGAGGTTAGTTTTCCAGTTATCCATCTATTTATTTTTTATCTCAGGATTCAAACAACTATTTTAATTTATCTTTAATTTTCAGATCACAACCATGATAACTTGCAACTACAGTTGATGGTTCAATCATGCCTTATACTGATACTACCATAGAAGTGATTATTGAGGGGTCAAATCATACTGGGGCCATTGAATCTAGACTTTATCTCGTGGAACTCATTCATGAATATGGTCTTCCATCTTATTTTGATTTTGATGTGGACCAAGAGGGCTTAGTTGACCTCTATCCAATTCACCGAAAAGAGTGGCCAGGCAGTTGGAAGTTGATTTCATAAACCCCCTTACAAACATGTACACAAAAATTCCCAAATTATGTCACATTGTTTCAGTTATTTGGTTTGGGGGGTCAATTATCATAGTAGTCCAAACATAGTGGAGTAGGTTGTTGCTTCCAGGGAGGAATCGGTATTCTTGAATCTCATATTTCTACTACAGAGTCCATTATTCATCTTTTCACAACCCAAAAAATCATTATCAATGAATCTTACGAGCAACATGGGGATAATTTGAAATTACAGATTGAACTCACAAAGCATAGGTCCTTAATGGAGAATCTTGTTTAGGATATGGAGAGATGAAGAAAATAATTACAGTGAATTAAACATGAATGCGTGCATGCCAAGGTTGAATTTGATAATTGTTAGTGACTAACAAAGGATGGAAAAAATGATGTACTTTATGTAGTGAGGGAGAAAGAGGAATTACAAGTAGGTGAGGAAGCTGAAGATATAGATTTTTTGGAGCTTTTCTAATCCATCGAAAAATTGAATCTAACATTGATACAATTTTTTGAATATATTGATCATATTTGATAAGTATCATGACTTTGACCATATAATGATGCTCCAGATTGTGGATACCTCTCTTATCTTTGTTTAATGGAAATAAAACATCATGATATCCAGTTATTTTCCTTCATCTTCTCCTCCAATGTCAATCCATTATAGTTGAGTACATTTAAAATGATAATCATTCACATGTTATCAATCTAAATCATGATTTATGATAATTGAATTAAAATAATAAAATAATTATTTAGAATTTTTTCCTAAGCTAAGGGACTCAATGATCATATTTTAATATTTCATGGGCTACATGGAAAACCCTACAAACATTTTTTCTTTATCCGGTATCAATATAATTTTTTTCCTAAACCTGATTTGATTTGGGAATAGGAGGTATAACCTAACTTTTTATTGGGCCTCCCTTTGTGGTTTTTAACCTAAAAATCTTTGTGTATCTTTATATTTTTAATTGATTGATATTTTTTATAAACCATAAAAGTGTTTATTTAGTGATCCTGTACTCAACTTTTTTCCAAGGTTCCCTTTGTGGGTTTTCATCCTGGCGAGTATCATCCCATTTTCATGGGTATTTTAATGTCTTATAAACTAGAATATCATTACTGATATTATTGGTCGAAATATTTTTGATTGAAACTGATGTTTTTGGTCAAACAATTTTTGACTGTGAGGACCAAGGATATCCCAATGTCTTTCAAAAAAATGATGGATTTCTCTTGACCCAAATTTTATGGTTTCTTGATATAGTTTATGATATGGGGCATGGAATCCATGGGGTGTACGGAACTAAGAAAATCCTCCCGTGAGGTTAAATATTCTTTCGGTTGATATAAATATTTGTGGGAAACTAATTCAAAGAAGTTGGGTCATTATGTTCAAAGAGAAACAAAGGTGTCCTCAGAACATTGACTATCCATTTTCGATGTCCACGAACTTTTATGGGAATGTAAATTAGTTTTTTCATAGAATTACATAGTTAGTGGACTATTGACAAAATGATGTATGAAATTAGTATAGTAATTTTCATTTTATTTGAATGAAAATACCACTCTTATGTGTATTTGACAGGAATAAAATATGGCTAAAGCATGGTACATTTTAAGATTGTGCAATCGAGACTTTTAAGACTTATGATTTAAAGTCACCTTATTCTAACCAAGAAGGGTGGTAAAGAAATCATCCTTTATATGTTAGTCTGAGTAGAAATATTCAATCGTGATCATGTATTAGATGGGAGAAAGGATGTAAACTATAATCCATGGGTTTCTAAAACCAAGAGTGAGGTGAGACCTAAACACAATAAGGGTGTAAAGTGGTAAAAAATCATTTCCTAAGGATGAATTTTTCTTTTGGATGATAGTAATTTTTTGGGAAACTTATGAAGATCCCCTAGGGAATTATGGTCAAAGTAAAACAATGGTGTCATTAGGATAGTGGTCTTCTATTTCTAATGTTCATGGATGGTTATGGGGATTCAGACCATTCTATACAAAGGTTATGGTTTGTGGGGGGGGGGGTCCTGAAAATGAAAGGGGTACTTTAGGCTAATATTTCATGGGAATGGGTGGATTTATTCTTCTCATATAGTTGTGAGGAGGTTCCCTACGTAGTAATGACCCCTACATAGTAATGGAAGAAATTATTTTCATGGATGGACTCGAGATACAAGATTCATATGTCACTATGTATCATATTATAACACGAATCAAGTAGGATGTAGTTATTTTAAGGTTTAATGATTATACATATACAGATCTGGTTCATTAATATGAATGAGGAATTTGTTTCTTGCATACGTGTTCACCAATGTGGTGGGACTCCTACCAAACTATTTGGTGTGGAGTTATTTTGTGGATAGGAACCTGGGGGGGAAATATATTCTTATATTGTCTAGACCCAAAGGTGAAAATTGGGTATCAATAATCTTAGATTTTTCATGTCATGAGATTAGTACATTAATATATATTTCCTAAGTAATTGGTGGATAACCATACCAGGATATCTCAAAATTTCCACGATAGGGTAGGAAGGAAAGTGTAAACCATGGTTCTGAGGGTTTGTGAATTGAGAGTAATGGTAAGGGGCTTAGAAGTCGTTGGGTGCACAGAGGTAGGAAAAGCCTCTCCCAAGGATGAATTTTTTTTGGTTGAAAATCCTTTTTTGAGGGAATCTTATTTTTAGTCATCAAGTAATTATGTGCATAGTCAAACAAAAGTATCCCTAGGACACTAACTTTTTTTTACGATGGATGAGGAGTTTTGTGAAGATATGAGAATACACAAATCATAGATTTCGATGGATGGAAATAATGTGTCGAAACATATTAAAAATATCTTCGCCATGATTACCCATGGAATTGAATATTTCCCTACATATATATGACTCATATGTAGGGTGATGAATATTGATTCCTTTATTAGATATGGACCCAGTTTTGAAGATATGGGTTCCTGGAAATTAAACTCTCTACCAATGTATGGTCCATATATAGGGAGTGGAGGAATTTTAGCTATAATTGTTTCCATTGAAGGTAATGATTGAGACTATAATTTTTTATTCTATAATCACTATGTATTCTATGTTGATGGGAATCAAGCGAATTGTAGTTCTTGAAATATGTTTCAGTTTAACATCTTGCTGTTAAAACATTGGTTTCCCATCATAGTGGGGACACTATTATTCCTTTTACGGTTATTCCTTGAGGAAAAACTACCGTGAATTGATTTTTCATAGAATTATGGGGATTACCCTACCTAGGATCCTAATCCCATGTAAGCTATTCTCGGGTTGAGGAGCTAGGGTAGGCAAGGATTTAATCCATGCATTAGGAAAGTGTGATCAAAGAAAGAAGAATTTTATATTTGGGGTGATGTTGTGCAGTTTAAACATCATAAAATAAGAACATTTTATCCTACAGTTTAACATCATACAGTTATGAAAATTACTATACAATTTAAAATTCTGTGGATATGATGTAGATTCTATGATGTATATCATTCTGCATTGAGGACATTGATGACTTAATGTGAAAGAAGGAATATGTGATTCTTCTTGAAATGATCTCTCAAATATAGAATGTGTGGAATCCCCTTTCTTCGAATTTGGTTGCATGAATAGAAGAAAACATTTTTATGCATTCCATGGCTATATCCAGGTCATAAGATCCCAGAGTCACTACATATCCCATGGGATGATAATAATCAAAACACAAAAAGTTATTCACTAAAATAATCATATGTAGGACAAGCTCATATGTAGGGGGGAATGTTTCAATTTTAAGGTTGTTTGGACTCGTATAAGAATCCTGTAATCTCTATGTGTCCTATGTAGATAGAAATCAAGTCATACATAGTTCTGTGATGAGGCATGGTAGGTGACCAATGCCAAAAGCAGTATCCTCTAATATGAGAACACTGTTATGAAATGCAGCTTAACGTCGTGTGGTGAAGACAATGGAAGCATAGTCTAACATCATGTCACACGGATAAATTTTCATAAAAATCAAGACTATGTATGGACTAATTAGGCTAGGATATTATGGAATGCCTCAGATGTGAGAAGGGAGTGAAATTGTGAACCCCTGTTCTGGGGACCTTTGGATCATGAGGAATAATATGGGGCTTGGGAGAAAATGGGCATACAAATATGTTAAAAATCTCTCTCATAGGTGAATTTTACTTTGGTTTACATGCCCTTTTGTGGGAACCTTATGCAGAGATGCTGGGGAATTGTGTACATAGTCAAATAATGGTGTCCTTGGGACACTGGTCTTCTATTTTCGACGGCCATGGATGGTTATTGGGATCTGATATTTCTTAATAAATTGAGTTTGATGGATGGAAAATCGGGTATTTGGACCATGATTAGTTGGTAGGTGTGTGATCTCCTACATAGATCTGACATGTATGTAGGGGAATGATATTCTAAAAAATCCTTACTATAAGAATCTTGGATCGGAATCTCCTACATCTATTTTTATTTTAAGTGAAATAGATTAGGGGAATTGTTTTTTATTTGGAATGGAGGATGGACCTGGATATTGAATCTGTGCATTGTTATGTATCCTATGAGGGTAGGAATTAGGACACACATAGTTCCAGAAGTCTTCTGCATATACTGATCTGACCTGTGCATTGGGATAGAGAATTTTTTGAATGGAAGATAGACTAGGATGTAGAATCTGGGACTCATTATATATCCTATGAGGGAAAGATTCAATCCACATGTAGTTATGGATGTCTTCTCCCTATATCGGTCTGATCTCTGCATACAGGTGGGGAGGGGATTTTTTGAATGGTGGCTAGACCTGGATATAGAACTCGGGAATCACTGTGTATTCTGTGAGAGTAGGAATTAAGCCACATGTAGTTCTAGAATTCTCCCTTCATAGCCATGGTCTATACACAGGGAGAGGGGAATTTCTAAATGATTATTTTGAGGAAAAGGGTCTCACATAAACCTCTGTTTTTTGTTTGTGGGGAATGCCCTTACCATCATTCCAAAGATCATGTGAGATTCGCTCAGTATGAGAAATAGGGAATATCAATGACTTCCCTCACAATATAGAGGCAGTTAAAGGTACAACAAGGTAATTTTTTATCATTTGTTGGCTGCAATAAGATCTACAATCAAGGTTTCATTACATATCCCATTGATAGAGGGGAATAAAGTTGTACATAGTTCTGTATAGAGACCTCCTCGTGTAGGTATCACCCATACGTGGAGAGGGGGTATTTTGTTTTAGGTTGATGGTGTCGATTCCTGATATATAGAGTGTTGGCATCAATATGTATCATGTGAAGATATGGATCAATCCACACATAGTTCTAGAGAAAGAGGCTTCCCACATAGACCTGACTCTCACATAAAAATAGTTGAATTATATCTTTTTCCATCACATATCATACTCATGTGTGATGAATCATTTGTTGGAACACACTGGTCCCATACAGCATAACGTCACATGGTCAGAACGATTTGACCACACCATTTAGTATCATGTAATTAAGATGATGAATCTCTTAATATGAAAGTAAATGCATGTTATATATTGTAGTTTAATGTCTTGCAATTAATAAATCCATAAAATACAATTTAATGTCATGTACCAAGGATGTATTGGCCATGTAGTTTAACATTATTTGATGAAGATGATTTCATCATATAGTTTTACATCATGCGATTAGGACGTTTTACCTTGAATTTTAACTTCATGCGACCAGGAAAATTGTTTTTTGGATATGCGAAATATTTCATGAAGAACCTTTCATTGGGGAGAGTTGTGGTGGAATTTCCATCCTTTTAAATTAAGGCATATTCTACATTGAATTATATATTATATATTACATATATTCCTTCCCTATTTAGATACAAATTTGGTGGTTTCTTCCCAAGTATCATTAGGGTTATAAGGACCAACACCATTTCACTATTGATGATGGAACGAAGGATAGTTTTTTTAAGGTTCATAAAATCTAGTTTTTTAAACTTCCAAATGTTGTAATTTTTGAAATGTTTTCTCATCCATTCGTTCCAACTCATCATGCCATTTTTGGGACTTCAAATATTTAGATAGTTAATCATAGATAGCAATGTGGAGAGATGGTAGTTGAACATCAATGGGTGGAACCACCTATATCTCATATACAAATGAGTATGGGGTTTCCTGAGTGGCATTGCAGGTCATGGTCTAGTAATCGCATAGAGCATGGAGGATCTAGTGTAGACACAATTTCCTCTCTTTTTATACCATATTCTAGAGTCTATTGGATACGTTGTTATTGAAGGCCTCTATCTGTATGTTGGTCAGTTCATGTTAGGGGGATAAATGGTTGGCCTTGATACCATACTCCTGATATATCTCTTCCAATTAAATAGATCATAAATTGGTTCTATTTTCCCTCAATATTTTATGAGGGATGCCAAATAGGGTGATGTATTTTATTTTACAAAGTTTACAGTGATTCATTACCTAAACAATTTAAGGCAAATATCTCTTACCTATTTGAAAAGTAAGTTAGTTTTTGTGAGAATATACATGATTTTTTTGTCGATAGCATGAGGATACGACCCCATGAAATCCATTCCCCATATGTAAAATGGAAAGTATTACTAGGTTTTGTGAAGTAACATTGGGGTTTGATGGATGAAAATAGCATGAACAACAATGGAATGACACGTTTTTGGAGAATTCATCACAATCCTACATTATGGAGGGCCAATAGTATTTAGGCCTTCAAATTTTATGAATGATCTTGAATCTTGACTAGTTTTCATCAAAATCATCAGCATTCACTTCCTTCCTAACTGTGGAAATACCTTCTCCATTAATGGATCTGAGAAGGATCACATCACGTCCCCACTTGTAGAGGACCTTTGGTTGGTTTGTTCCAGCCTATAGGACAATGTTAATTTCTCATCTTTGAATATGTTCTATTTTTGGCTCTGTCTAGTGGGATTTATCCCTCTTAAAAGTAACCCTTGATTGGAGTCATACAGTCAGTGGTAGGACCATATGGAATAGAGATAGGATTGATCTAATCAATTTCTTCCATGTTGGTATGAATAAATGGTAATTCCATTTGTTTGTCAGCAATACTGAGGATTGTTTCATCCCTATCCAAATCACCTAGGGTGGTGTCTACATTTTCTATTTCATTACCCTGTGCATTTTGCAAGTAGGGGACATGAGTTAATGTAGGCATTGATGGGAATTCTATCATTAGATCTTATACATGGTCCATGAAAGGGATTATCAATTTTTTATTGATAGTATAGTCACTATTTAATTACAAGATGTCCAGTTCTAGGTCTCCTTTTATATTGATGTGATATTCCTCTACTTGAAGTACAAGTTCCAAGACATCAATGAGTTATTGGTTCTGTAATTCATTGTTTGTGCACCCATGCGATAATAGGAAAGAGTAAGGAATTATTTTCCATTTTGGGGATATGAGTATGAATCCTATCTCCACTTTTTTGAGATTAGATACTTCAATCCTTTTTACTATTGGGATTCTAGATGCGCCATCAAAATTAATCTCCCATATTTGGGATTCCTTTTGAACAAAGAACAGTTCTTCATCTGGAAGTTTTTCATCCAATGGAGTTATTTCTACTATGTGTTGTTTATCCAGGAAATATGATAACACATGGAATTTGACTAATTTCCAATGTATGAACCATTTATCGATCTATTACAGGATGATCACCCACTGTGATAGGCATCTGATCAACATTGGGTATCTGAGAATATACATGGGTAGGTTTCTATGAGAAACAAAATGGGCCTTTCAGTTCTATAGATATTGTCATAACTTATAGAAATCAAAAATTAGGTTCAAATAGATCATCTTGATATTCGAATAATGAGTCGCATTATTAATCATGGTCAAGTTAAGATAATAAAGGGTTTTTCACTTGAAACATCATTTTTCTGTGCAAGGAAGGTGACTATGGATCTCTCCAAGGATGTCACATAAATAATGAGTGGTATTCTATTGGGAGGTTCTTTTTGAACTAGTTTAATTAATATATATTTCTTTATATTGTTTAATTATTCTTTAAAATCATCAATCTATTTATATTTTGCACCCTTTTTCATCAAAATAGTGAAGGGAAAATATTAAAAAATAAGGTTGTCTTTAAAGTGTCTAATTTATGATAGATGTCCTTGAAGTCCTCTCAATGAACTGAGGTTATGAGGAGGTGAAATTCCAATGATAGACATTTTGTTATCTGAGTTTACTTCGATGCCATGATGGTGTGTGATGAAGATGAGAAATTTCCCTAAGGTAACACTGAAAGAACATTTTAAGGGGTTCATTTTCAGACTGTTCTGTTGCAGTTTATTGAAGTTGATTTCAAGATCTGGCAAGTGTTGTGAGCATTATTTTGATATAAACACAATATCATCAACATAATTTTTTTAGAAAATTACTTGTAATGGATTGAAGATGTGATTCATGTCACGTTGATATGTGGCACCAACATTCATTAGACCTAATGGCATTACCTTATAGAAAAATACTCCTTGGGGGGACTTGAATGAATTGGAATCTTTATATTCTTAGTATATTCAGATTTGGTTATATCATGAATAGCCTTCCAGGAAGGAGAGATCTTAATATCCAACAATTTCATCAATAAAAAAATTTATGATTAGGACCAGGAAGTCATCTTTTGAACATTTCTAATTAAGATTCATCAAATTGATGAAGACTCTAACTTGTATGTTCTTGTTTTTAATGAGGACTATATTTTCCATATATATTGGATATTGGACCTCCCGTATGAAACATTCTCAATTTATCTTTCCATCTTCAACATTTATTTTGGTAGCATGCATCGGGTGCACCCTTCTGGCTACTTGTTTGTAGTCACAATGGTCTTCTGGTAGGACTATGTGGTGACTAGCCACCTCAGGATCATGTCCTGAAATTTCATTATAATTCCAAGTGAAAAAATCAAAATTATTCCATAGGAATTATATTTATACCTCTTTCTATTGGGAATACATAGCCACATTGGTTAGGGTAGGATGCAAGTCTTCTTGGGCACCCATGTATATTTCTCGGAGTTTATCAATGGTGGTAGAGACACCCTCTCCAATTGATGGAGGGGAATCCCTAATATCTTTTTACTATTAATATTACACATACTACTTATCTTATTCCACATTTTATGGAGAAACAATTATTAATATGATCTCCACTGAGTTGATATAAGACTCTCAATTTTAGAATTTGGAGGATGAGGAGACTTATTCTGACCAGACGGGCAATGGGGAATTTTTTTGAGAGGGTGGAGTGAGAGAATTACAAGTGTATTTTTTCTATTCTTTCTTAAAAGTTATGGAAAGATTATTTGAATCACTAAGGATAGTTTGAAGTAATTTTTATTCAAACATTGTCCATTGTTTTGGGGATAAGGAATGTTTCTTCATTGTTCGGCTTAGTGTTCATGAATGAAATCATGAGCATTATCGAATACTCATATAAATTTGGACTCATGAACTCCACTTGATTTATAGGAAGTATGAATCATTCGATTTGATTATAAATGGGTTATTTAGAGACCATTTCCAAACAATTTGGTGTTGTGAACCAATTAATCCCATCAACTGAGTGTTTATTCTCTCCCTGATCATTGAATCCTACATCAATATAGTGTGACTCGTAGGATTCAAATGGGGTCTTATCATTATGCAATGTTACAATCTATCCCTTATTTCTATATTTGATACACTAATGGTTGGATGATGGAATCACTACATACTAATGCAATTAGGGCTTCCCTTGAATGACGTTGAAGGCCATGTTTTTTCGGACCACCAGAAATTCTGAGTCAGCCACAAGGATATGAAATCGAGTTTTGAGATTGATTTGTCCTAGGGTATTCTGCCCACTTTTATTATATCCCAATAGGTTTGTGGTGTAGGGAATAATTTTAACCTCATTATAGCTCATCTGAAAACATTTATACAATGGAATGAGAATAACTCTAGATCCATTTTTTATGAAGGCTTTTTAGATATCGACATAATTTATCATTCTAGACACTTATTTTGTTTTTATATTCCCTTTTACAATGGATTCATCATCTCTATCTATGAAGGATATGATTGCATGGAATTATTTCAAATCATTCTCCTTCCAATAGACTTCAACAACGTTTACTTAATCTTCAAACTATTGGGGATTAGCGAAGCTTCTATAAGAACTTCTCTGAGATCTTTTAACAAATTTTGGGCATCCTTGATTGATAACATGGTTGGTATTTAATCCAATTGTTTTATAATGACATATTTAAAATCTAAATTTTGGTGCTTTCCAATATGGGGATGATCTATGAAAGGCACTTTAAGGGATTTAGCATTGGATGAATATGGACTTGTCCTCGGGATATGAGTTATTGGTGCTTCTGTACTTTTAGAATTTGAATACACGAGTATACATGCATGTCGGGGGAAATTAGATATTTTTTCCTCTTTCTATGGATATTCCAAGATTATCATGCTAGAGTGTCTTCGAGTAGGTGCAGGGTAATTTTCCTTCTCCTGTTAGTTCTGTCCAAGGTCCCCTCTGTGAATTTCCACAATATTGACAGTTTGATCAGGAGTGTAGCTAGTAATTGGGTTTATTCCACAACTACATATTCATGGGTATCATCATCTACTACAACATCTTCTTCTAGCTCCCCAAGTGGATATTGGGGACTCAGTTTCTCCACACATCTCCTTCATCCAGGTTATTTGTGGAAACATATGCCACTTGTGATGGCGGTGGTCCCAATTTGAATTACCTAGAATATATAATTCTTTGTAGGAGGTCATTGAAGATGAAAAACTTCAAAATAGTGTTCCCCAATATTCGGTTGAAGGGACAATAATCTAGTCAGTCATCAATACCTACTTCATCATCCCTCATTGGTTCAATTATAAGTAAAAAGATTCAATTCATGGTTTCTACAAAGTATCCACAAACATGGTCATCTCGGAATGAAAAAAATTTATTTCTTTGTTCCTTGAATTGATTTATCCTAGCCCCCCACCTACATGACTTGATGTGTTAAAGACTGTTTTTGATGTGTAGGGGGCCTGCACAATTCGGTGAAGGCCTTGAAACTGGGCTTCGAATAGGGGGTGGATAAAGTGTAACAAAAGCCACTTCATCTCATCCCACTCATATTCCGGGGTCTGATAGGGATTCTGAGGACATTAGATTATTCTTTTGTAAAGATTATTCTATCCTTTGAGAAATGGAAGATAAACATCGAAACCCACTCATACATTTTACTAGGATGAGTGTCGTTCATAGCTTTTCGTGGAAATTATCAATGCACTTAGCAAGCATCTCATCTTGGGATAATGGTCGGTTCATAGAGTAGGTAAGAACATTCCATCTGGAAATTAAACTTGGGACTCAATCATTTTACCATTGTATTTAGTTCAAAAGTCCACTAATTGTTCTTTTTTCAGCACTGAACTAAACTAGAAGAGGGACTACCTCCATAGAGCCTCCCATGCAGATATTGATTATGCTGGAAAATTGGTGTACCATGCCAAGGCAGAGCCTTACATGGTTCACATGAAGAATCTATGTTTTACTATTTCTTATTGCTCTAGGGTCCCCATCATGGGATCACAATAAGATGCATAATTCCTGAGATATTATTTTGATTCACCTAATCAATTGCATATAGGGAATATGGGATTCTTGAAATTTAGTAAGGGAAGAACGTTACTCACCCAGTCTGGATAAGGTTTCATTTCCAATTGTATCTAATCCCATCATCCTTACATGTATTTAATTCAATACTTCAATAACATGACGTTACTCATGAACCCTAAATGTATATCTTATTGAACTTAAGAATGCATGTTCACAATAGGGGGATTGTTTGGGTCTGTGCGACTATAACATGAGGATGATGCTCGGTCGAGGGAAGCCTTTGTGTATTTTGTTATAATTTTTTCCATTTGTTTCCTTATGTAATGAAAATATTGATATCCTTCCAGGATTGGATTTAGGTAGACTAACGGCCCCGACACTACCTTGGACAAGATTTCCATCCTTGCTTCATTTTTTGGGATAATTCCTTGTGGAAGAGGCACACCTACTGAAAAGGTATATTGAAACTCTACCTTGGGAACACATCTTGGATATTGATTTCCTCATCGTATATATGGTTTGATTCACCTCAACTCTTTCATTTCTTCTTATTGTTTATTGAATCAATATTTGAGCGCCATGGGATTCATTCTCATTCGTGGGAGGCGGGTCATGTATGACCTTGTTTTTGTTCTTATAGTTTTCATTGATTCGAAAAGTATGTAATGAAGGATTGACAAAGGGAGAAACAAAATTTAGGATGTTTCTCTTATTCTGATAGTGAAAACCTCTAGGTTCAGTGTGTATTGAATTATGGGTGGAACCATATCCTTCATGTTCATCCTCATTTTCATCATTTTTTGCATGGTTTGTAAGATTCATGTCCACGATGTTCACTGATTCATAACAGATGGTAGTTGTTGTACTAGTTTTTTAATGGTGGGAGAGTATTTTTCATCTTATACTATATTGTATCCTTATATTCTAAGATCCTCTTCGTGTTTGTTGGAAAAGGGTAAATCGGAGGGAGTCCTTATATGAACATATTGTACACGTCCATTGTAGGGTAAATGAATCATGATATGAGATAAACTGGGTGGCCTCCGTATTTATTGTTCTCCCTAGGTGGGAAAAGACTGATGTCGGTTGGGTGGGCTGTTGAGGTAAAAATTCCTCCAAGTCTATAGGATGGACTTTCTCCCATTCCATTTTTATTCTGCCTAGGACCATATTTTTTATCCTTATAGGAGAATAGTGTGTTAAAAATTCCCCATGCCCTATGGGTTGGGGTATATCTAGTACTACAATAATTTCTACTACATTTTCCTCTTTCTTGATCTCATGCATTCTCATTTGAGGGTTAACCAGATATGGTGCCTCGTTTCCACATGAATTATTTGTTTCTGAGGACATGATAAAGGATTTCTAATTTGGTTCCCATAGGAAATAGGCTTTATGGATGTTGACAATTTCATAGTTCAAGAGTTTTTCGTGGCTTCTTCTTGTCGGTCTTGACACTTTTCAGAATTTCATAAGTCCGGTTGTCATTGAGAATATTTACGTTCTTGAATAGGGATTTAATTTGATCGTATTCTTGGGATAATGAAATTACATGATGTAATTTACAATGTGTTCTATTGGATGATATGTTGAGTGAAGAGGAATGACCAATGCTCTCCCCAACCCCGGATATGAACACCAGACGGTGCATCACTAATAAGGAAACATAACTTGTTCAGTGAGTGGAGGCAAATTAGTACGTGATCTTTCTTCCACCTCTTGAAATGTGGCTGCATGGAGATTGAAGGGATTCTAAGTCAATTTGATATTGAAACTCTCACAATATATTGAAATGGTCTAAATACCCATTATATGGTAAATTCATTTATTTTATATGGTGGTGACTTTTCCAGATGTTGATATGAATGTTATGTATGCATTCCTTGGACAACTCTCTTGGTATGTCGAACTGAGATGTAGTTCTGGCACAAAAACATAATTGGTATGTCATCCTTTTTTATTTATCTTCTCACTATAAACATATCAATTTTCACATTTTCTAGAGACTCCCCTACTTATTCTTCTTAACATGAATGTTTTTTGATGTTTTTGTTCTAAGAGGTGGGGCTATCAAGTGTCTCACTGATATATGAATGATACAACATTGGTTTAGAAGATGTGTGTGGACCTAGACCATCTTATAGATAAGAAAGGATGTTTATTTCCATAGATAGAGTATTTAACATGTCTAACTACATATTTCGATATTTAATGGATAAGAGGGAAATCTCATGTATTGATCGGTGAGGGGAGGACCTTCATGCTTGTGTGAATTTTGAATTTGGGGAGGACCTCTATAGCTAATGTCATTGGGGAGAGGAATACTATCATAGTTTACTATTTGACATTAGGGAGAAGTTTTACAACATTTACCCTAGAGAGGACCTTCTGGGTGGACCTCAACAAGGGGATGACCTTATTGCTTGTTGACGTCACTATGGTGGGGGCCTTCATAGTGACTTCCATCATATAATGTACTACCATCATTGTTTTATGTCTGATTTCTGGGATAATTTCTACAGTGTGCACCCTGGAGTGGACTATTAGGGTGGATGGAAGGAAGGGGAGGACCTTCTTGTTGTCTGATATTCTGTTTAGGGGGAGGGATAATATGATAGTCATCTAGAGATAGGTCCTCATAATAGATCAGTTCTTTCCTATGATGTAAGACCATGTTTGTGCTCTAAGGAGGACCCTTCGAACAACTGGTAATAATCTTGTGTGGAGGACCTTCGTAACTGCAAATGCCACTCCGAAAATTTTGTAATGGGTTGATAAGATCTCGAGCCTCTATTAATAGGATCTTGATGGAATCAATAAATCTAGATTACAATAGAGAATTATCATGAGTGTGCACTTTATTTTCTAGTTTCCTTTGGTGTGTCTTATTTTTGGGTTCTCTCTTATGGTCTACTAGGGCCACCTTCTATTTGTAAAATAATTCATATTTGGGTTCTTGTTTTCTTTATTACAACCCTTATCTTTAATTCACAATTAAACATAATATTTTACATAAACTCATCACTTGAAAAAACATATAAGAGAAATATGTCTAGTTTATTTGGGGCATAGGAACATTACCTAACAAATTAGAACATAAAACATAACATCTTTATTGAAAACTTATTTTACATGACCACACACATTCTTTCATACATAGCATTCCATGGGAAATCTTGAGGACATGAATAATAAAAGGGTGAGCTATAAAGCCCAGTATGGGAGTAAAAAAGGCATAACATGAATTCTATAGTGAATGTTAGAAGATATTAATATCAATAGAGCATAAAAGAAATGTGAACATAAATGCCTGATATATCCTGATTATCATAACATGGAAATGTTGAAACAACATTTAACCTTATTTTAGCATGATCCCAGGATCATTGCACATGGGCCATGAGTAAAAACTAATTTAAATTGAATTATATTGAGTAAACCCACATTTCACAAGACACATCATGATATGAACCTTTACCCAGTGCATTGGAGCACTATCTGGGCACATCCTTCTTAATCATTTCATTTCACGCATAAGTGAGCCGCATGGGTCATATAATGTGGATTCATTAATAATCATAAGTTATTTCATGGTAAAAGTATGTGGAATTAATACATGAAACTATATAATCAGTATGTGAATGTGCATAATGGTTAATACCCTTGATAATGAAATGGGCATGTTATTCACTACACAATGAATTTGACTTGGAAAATTGGGGTGCAATTTCGGCAGCATAATAGTGTGCCCTAAGAATTCATAAAAATGTTTGATGTGAGAGAAAGAGGTGTCTCATAAGATTTAAATTAATTAGAAAGTAAGGGGTCATATATATATATATATATATGTCCCAACATGTTTAATATATTTTAGCTTCATAATACAAAAGTATTTCATGAATGTAAATGAGGAGAGAGAAATCCAATATAGAATTTCGGCATGGTAACTTGTGTACTTTAGAGGAATTAATGTGATAGAAAGGGGTCTCTCATCATTAAAACATAAAAAGGGAAGTATAGGGGAGGTGATATATCATACCCCAAAATTTTATTTGAAAAGACAATGAAATAGAAATATAAATATAATTGGACAACAGTGAGAGAGAAAAAATCCCTTACACGGATGTGTGATCCCAAAGGCTTGGGAGGGGCTTGAGAGAGGCTTATATGGTGATTTGGGCACCTTGGGTTGATTATGGATAGAGGAGGTTAGAGGTTTATCAAGCTATAATGTCTTAGAGTGAAGAGAAGTGGGATATTGGGTGGGTTTATATAGGAAAAGTGAGGGAATTATTTATTATTTAGGTTTTGAACACCACACATTAAACTAATCAAAACCAAAATCCAGCCCATGGATTTTGCCCATGGTTATATACAAAGGGGAGTAGAAAACGTTATTTTATAAGTAAAATTGAAAAAATTCTTAATATATTTGGTTTTCTTTTGTGGAGGTGAGTCACACTCTCAAGGAAAACATTTTAAAAGTGAAAAATATTTTATAAGCCTTGGAGAGTCCTGTAAAGCATTCTAAAATAAATCCAAAAAACATAAAATCACACTATGTTAATGGTAAAACATATATTGTATGAAAATTTCATTTATCATAATTTATTATATCACTATTGGGTCATTATGATGTCATAAAACACATTATATATTTAAATGATATTTAACTTTTACTGAAAAATTCAAATGGCTCAGAAAATTATGACAAATTCACCATTGGATAATTTCAATGTCTTGATTCAAAAAATAATATTCATTTTATCTAAATAATATTCTATATATTTGAATTATTACTTTTAAAATAAAACAAACATTTATCAGAAATTCATGTGTTTTGACAATAACATCATTCAAACCATAATAAAAATATCAATTGTATTCATAAAAATTATATGATCATTTATATTTAATAAAAAGTAATATATTAATAATAATTCTTTAAAATATTATTTAATTCAAAAAATCTATTAATTCATTAAAATATATTTCTTAGTTCAATATTAACTAAAGGTACTATTTGGGATTTAAAAACTATTTACAATGAATGTATACTACTTGTTCTATAAAAAAAATCATACACATAATCTTAGTGCTATGCTCTTGTTAGATAACTATTTATAACACCCGCATAATATAGAATGGTAATGTGCATGATGATGACAGACTCTTGGGGTAGCTCGGGAAACATTTCTCGGGTGGTAATCTCAATCAACTTCTACTTCTCTCATAGGTAGTTTCATTTGATCTTAACATGTTAATGCTCATCTTGGTCTTGGTTAAGAGTAATGACAAATGAAACCACCTCCTTTCTAAGATCTAACAAATGGGATTCATATGTATTTATTCTACTGGATGAGGCTATCACTTCCTTTGTCAAAGTTAATTTGATTTTTTAAAGGCCTATATTTATACTAATCATGCGATCACTATTCAACAGCTATATTATCAATAGTGAATATTCATAATGGTATTTTAAAATCAAAAAATCTAAAACCAAGAAAGTAAATATGTTTTATATAACCATTTTACATAATAATACAATAAATTAGATCAAGAGGAATTTTCATTAATGAATTTTTGTGTCGTTACAATCTTCCCCCCTAGGAAACTTCACCCTTGATATATCCTGTTCACCACACTAAAATAGATATGAGTAACTCTACATCATAACTTACTTTAATTCCCATGTTTACTATTCAAACATGTGGATTCACCATAACACCTTGATGAGGGGAATTATCTTATTTCATAGAACTTTTTCCCTATGATCTAATATCAGCACTGGCTTTTCATTATAGGATAGGTCATTCTACAATGGTACCAACTCTGGATTGAGTACGTGATATGGGATAGGTATGTACATTTTCAAGAGTGATACATGGAATACATCATGTAATTGAGATAGGATTGGTGGGAGTGCAAGGTGATTGGTCACTACTCCAATGCAATCAAGGATCTCAAAAGGGTCGTTGTACCTTGACTAAGATTTCCATTCTTCCAAAATGTCAAAAATCACTTCCCTATAATTTGCAAAGGAATACCATGTCTCCGACATCAAACTCTAGGTGTCATTGATGATTATCAGCATAGCTCTTTAATTGACTCTGAGTAGTTTTAATGTGTTGTAGGATGGTCTTAACCTTATCCATCATTTCTTCAACCATTTATAGACCTAGTAGTTTTTGACCCCCATCTTCATCCCAACATACTAGTGTTCCATACCTCTTCCCATAAAGGGCATCATAAGGAGCCAGTTGGATGCTTGAGTGGAAAATGTTATTATAAGAGAACTCAACAAGAGGATTATGTTGATCACATCCTACTTTTAATTCCATAGATCATGCTATCTACATGTCTTCAAGTGTTTGGATAGTCCAATCAATTGGCTATCCGTTAGAGGATGATAGGACTTTCAGAGGTTCAACTCAGTATTTAGATCTTGTTGAAGTTTCTTCCAAAACATAGAGGTGATTCTAGGATCTCGATTAGATACAATCGATAGTGGTACTCCTTGTGGCCTTACTACAACTCTGATGTATATTCATTCTAGATGATACAATGAAAAATCCTCCCAAATTGCAATGATGTGTGCAGTATTTGTAAGATGATCCACAACAACCCAAATAGTGTTATTTCCTTTGTATGTCTTTGGAACTCCAGTTACAAAGTCCATGGTGATGTTCTCTTAGATCCATGCTGGTATGGGTAATGGTTTCATCAACCACATAGACTTCTTCCTCTCAGCCTTCACTTGCTAACATACCAGGCACATTGATGTATACACAGCGATATCCTTCTTCATTTTGTCCTACCAATAACGATATTGAAGATCTCGATACATCCTTTTGTTTCCTAGGATAATGGAGAAATTCTAACTATGTGCATCTTCCAAAAGTTAATTCTTTAACTCTAGATTTAATAGAACACATAGTCTTTTCCTAAATCTCACAATTCCATCTTTATTAACATTGAACCCTGAGGATTTACTTTTTATTATAGTTTCCTCTTTATTATAAATTCCCAAATCATCCTTTTGAGCATCTTTCAACCTTTCCAAAAAAGACAATTGAGAAATCACTTGTGAAAGTATTGATGATTTTCCCTTCATTATGATTCCCATGTCCATATTCATCAAATATAAGAAGATTACATCCTTTTCAATTATCGTCAATGATAGAATTGTTGGGTCCTTTCTACCTAGAGCATTTTCCTCTTTTTTTCCTTCTTAGGGTGGTAATGGATTGAGAAGTCATAATCATTGATCATATATTACCATCTTTGTTGGTGAATTTTAAACTCTTTCAATGTGAAAATATACATGAGGCTTTTGTGATCCGTATATATTTCACACTTCTCCCCAAATATGTAATGTTTCCAAATTTTTAAAGAGAATATTACTGCAGCTAACTCCAGATCATGTGTAGGATTGTTTTTCTCATGAACTTTCAATTTCCTTTAAGCATAGTAAGTGACTTTGTCATTTTGCATCCACACACAACTCATGCCTTTCTTCGAGGAATCACTGAATACCACAAAGAGTTCTCCACTTGTGGGTACTATGAGCATGGGCGCAGTGTTTAGGCTCCTTTTCATATCCTTGATTCTATCATCACATTCATCTCTCTAGGTTAACATTACACCCTTATGAGTTATCTTGGTAAGAGGGTTTGATAATTTTTAGAAATTTCTCACAAATCAGCAATAATATTCAGCTTACCCAAGGAAGCTATAGATATCCTTTACCGATGATGGCCTCATCCATTCCACAATTGTTGTTGTCTTGGATAGATCCACAAATATCCCATTTCATGTGATGATATGACCCAATAATGAGACCTCTTTCAACCAAAACTGATACTTTCTATACTTTTCATAAAATTCTCCTTTCGTAAGGTCTTTAGTACAGTGCTTAGATGCTCATCATGCTCCTACATGGTTTTGGAGTATATTAGAATATCATATATATAGACTACAAAATTTTTATAGGTAATATCAAAATAATATATTCATTAAGTCCATGAATATTGTTGGAGAATTAGTGATTCCAAAAGTCATTACTATGAATTTTTAGTGCTTGTATCTTGTACGAAAAGGAATCTTGGGGATATCCTCCTTCTTCGCCATTACTTGGAAAAATCCCAAATAAAAATCCATCATAGATAATTATTGTTCTCCACATAGCTGATATAACAAGTCATCAATTCGTGGTAGAGGGTACATATTATTTATCATGATTTTTTTGAGCTCACGATAATCAATTCAAGGCCGCATTGACCCATCATCCTTCTTAACAAAGAGAACTGGTTCACCCCATGGTGAAGCACTTGGGTGTATAAACCCTTTATCTAGATTATCCAGTAGTCATTTCGGAAGAACATCAAGCTCCACAATAGCCATTCTTTATATAGTCTTGGATATTTTAAATTCCCTAGGTATAATATCTATTGACAATTAAGCATCTCTTCTTGGAGGAAGACCAAAAAATTCTTTAGAAAACATTTCATAAAATTCCCTCAAAATAGGTATGTCTTCATGGATTGTTTCTTCCTAAGACTTAATCATCTAATCTATATACATGTTCTCATAGAGCAGTGATATCCATGCTTGAGATGGTGGTTCTAAAGAAGATTCATCCACCTGCTTTTTCATGTACATAATCAGGGGACGATTCTCTATATGGAGAGTTATTTCCCTCTCCTTGAAATTTATATTTCCTTTATATAATGAAATCCCATCCATGCAATGAATTGCATCAAATACCACCGAAGGGAGTATCATTATGTTCATCAGGAAGTTGAAACCACGAATTATGACACTAGAGGTGTTATATTCATGAGATGCAATGATTTCCCCATTTTCCATTCTCAACAACATCTTTGCTTCCATGCTTTTTGGTGGTGTTGGGATTTTTCTGCTAAACATCTTGGATATAAAATAATGTGTAGAATTAGAATAAAAAATAGTTTCTATATTCTTGAATGAATAACTAAAATACATGTAACCACATTGTTTTCGGGGTTCACTTTCTACGGTAGTGATAGAAAAATATTTCCCTTTCTATCTTGGAGGATGTTGGTTACTTCTGAAACCCCTTGCATTCAATAATTGGTATGAAAAGGGCCCTATTTAGTTCAAGTTGAGGAAATGAACAATGCTTTGAGGGTTAAACAAATCATTCCTCTCCTATGTCATAGCTGTGGGTTTTTCTTGTCAGTAGTTAATGTCTCGGTGCCCTTCTCTTCATCAGCTAAAGCATTTGCTCATCCCCTTCAAGAAATTTTTGTGGTGCTTCTTTCCATATATGCTTCCTCTGGAAATGGGGATGACCTTTTTTATTTAAGTTTCAAACATTCTAATAGGTTTCTAATGGGTTTATTCGTAGAACCGGAATGGTCCAATGATTCTATATATATTTGGACCTACTTTCCAAAGTTAGGTACTCATTAGTCGTGGACCGATGAGGATTAAGAAGTTACATTGGTAGAGATGATGGGAGGTTAGGCTCATCACACATTTTTGAGGAGAATTATTACCTACTCTAGGACTCTCTTATAGATTTATGTTATGTTCACGAATCCTTATTAATTCAACAATTATGAAAATAAATTTTCCATTAGATTTTGCAATCAATGATTGATATGTATGATATTTAGAGAATCTTTTATTTGTATTTGGGGTTCTTCATCAATGAAGAATCATCCATATGTGTTAAATATTCTTAGTCAATGGTATCCTTCAATACATTATATAGAAATATCTTTGTCTTTATGATAACCATACTGGTATTAAAGCCACTCAGTGTGGCACTTGAAGTTTATTGTCATTCATAAAGACATGGATTATTTAAGAGTTGGGATCATACCCACATATGGGCTACCAACATATCATAATTAAAGAGGAATCAGAACCCATGTAGATCTGGAATTAAGATATAGTTTAACATCATATGGGATAGATGAGAATTAATGGGTGTTGGTCTTGAACCTTATAAAGGCTTCCTACGTACTCTATATTTAAGGAATAGATCGAATTCCATGTAGTTTGATTTAGAATTTTGGGGCTTACGTATGATTAACAGTCCAAAGATATGTGTCGTGGTTACTTTTACACTCTATGATCACGTGAGTCATGCTCGGGGTGAGAAACAAGAGGTATTACTAAACCTGGCGATTTGTGCCATAAAAGATATGGTCACAAGGACTGATATAGGGATTATGTATTTGTGATTTCCCAAGTAGGTGAAGACTAAGATTTACTTCTAGAAAGAAGCTTAGGAACAGGGTGTGTAAAGTTATTTGTGATTTATGGAGATTTGGATACTCTAACATTGGGCTTACTCCTGAGGAGGATGCCCGAATTAGGGGGACATAGGGCTTACTCCTAAGGAGTATGCCCATTAACAGGGTCCATAAAGGTATTTGTGCTTTATGGAGATTTAGATTCTTAATTTGGGGCTTACTCCTAAGGAGGATTCCCAAATTAAGGGGACATTATCTTATGATTGATGATTACTCCTAAGAAGGATGCCTAAGGTTAAGGGGACTTATGATTGGGGATTACTCCTAAGAAAGATGCCCAGATCAAATATTTTCTCATCTTAAGGGATGAGGTTGAATGAAGGGAACCTCTAACCATAGTGATATAAATTTTTATAAATCACAAGGTTTTGGAGATATTCCATAGAACTCCTTTCAGATAAGGAAGCCAAAAATGAAACTATGCTATAAGTGGCATTGAAGAGGGTTTTGAAGGCTAGAGCTTGAAGAAGAAAGGTAGATTTGAAGAAAATAGGTGAATAGGCAGGAGGCATGCAAGTTTTGTTCTGGCACACAAATCCTAGTTGCACAAGTATACTTGCGCGACACGAGTCAACTTGGGCGACAAAGAATACATAAAGTGATTCTTGGGTGACATTGAATTGGATCCATTAGTATCATCCCTAGAGACTTTCAGGAGGGTGGCGCGCAAGTTTCCTTGAGAGGTAAAAGGCGGCGTGCAAGTGTCTTCATTTCCCATTAAGGGCCAGGCACTTAGGTGCACAAGTACTGATGAGTTCTAATACTCAGGCCTTATTCTTTCTCTTTAAATCTTTAATTCTATGTAAATAAATACCTTAGAAGTGTTCGAAAGACTTTAGATAGAGACTTGGGTGACCAGATCTTGAATTTGAGTTTTTGGATTTTTCGTCCACGAAATGGGGGCCCTTATGGGCTATTTATAGGCCACCAGAGTTTTTGGAAAAATTTCACTCACAGCGCACAAGTGACTTGCGTGCCTCATATCTGGCGCACAAGTGACTTGCACGCCCAAGGCTAGCGCATAGGTATACCTGCATCCTTTAATGACTTTTCAAAATTTGATGAATCTTCCACCTCCTTTGCTCGAGGTATTTCTCTTAGTCAATCTTAGGACTTTGTGATGGAATGGAGCACAAACCAAAGTCCCCCCTCAGAGTTGGATCCAAAAAAGGAAAGAGGATTTGACTTTGAGGTAAAGAAGAAATAAGAAATCTGGATGTTTAAAGTCATTCATGTCGGACTATAAAAAGGCTAATTTTTAAGGTCCAATAGCTTTGACCGATTGATTTAAAATTTACTCAATTCCTTGATAATTTGTTTGAAAACATGTTACCACATTCATGTATGGGGGAAAACATGTAAACTATGACCTATGAAATTTTAAATATGAGGGATGATATGATAAAAGGGATAAAAGACATTAGAGGAATTATTTCTTAAGAGTGAAGTTGTCGCTTTTTGACAAACCCATTAGGGGTTTGAATTATGTAGGGCCACTTAAGTGCATTGGTTTCATTGTCAAATAATAGCATCTTTTGGATGACAGGTCTGTTATGTAGACAACTTATTCAGGGCCACCTAGGGGTACATGCTGCATAGTCTGGAAAAAGAACTCTCAGAAATTTTAATTTTCTATTGCTAAAAGCCAGTGAAAGTTTATCGAGATTAAAATTTTCTAAAGCATAGAGTTTGTTGTATGGAGAGGGGTACTTGAATATGGAGAGGATATTCCCAATCAATATTGTTAATGAATTGTAATAATTTCACTCCTACGAAGTTCTGACCCAATCATACGAAAGGGAAATATAAACCATAAACTTGAATACTTTCAGATCATGAAAAATAGTATGGGAAAAATATGATAAGGATGGCTGTTTTTTTTGCGGATCCCTACCTATCGTTGTGAAGACTAATAAGTACAAAAGTGGTTTTTCTCCCAAGAATGAAGTTACCACTATTTGACAAACCCGTTAGGGGGTTGAATTATGCAGGTCCATTTAAGGGTATTGGCTGCACAGTCAAATAATAGTATCTTTTGGCTTATAGGTATGTTATGTAGACTACTTATGCAAGGCTTCCTAAGGCCATGTGTTGCATAGTGAGACAAAATAATTCCTGGGTATCAGACATTTTGTGACCAGAAGTCATGAAAAGGGTTATGGAGATCTGGAAGTATTTATGGTTAGGAGTATGACACATGAAAATTGTTATTGTCCAATGCATGAAAGAGATACATCAACCAATGATGACCATAATCATGTTGTGGTTGGGTCTAGAATTGAGATGTTGTACTTCACTACATTTCTCATTAGAATGAGAATCAATCCAAATGTAGTTCTTGAAATACAATTTAACATCATGTGGGATGAGAATGTAAGAGATCTTAGTTTAGGGTCATAGAGTTCTGACCATAATGAGGGAGACACCTTGTGTGTTTGTTATAAACCTGATGTGACTAATGTCTGGGGTTTTCGTACCACATTCATGTGCTCACAGGGGGACCTATCATCCTAGGGACTGATAGTGGAGTTTGGGGTTAGTCCCAAAGACATGGGGCTAGGTCCGAGGGATGCTCGAACGTTCTTACGTATCCCATAAGGATGGGAATAAATCCATACATAGTTCTTGAAATACCCTATGTACAAATTTAGTTCGTACATGTAGAGGGTGAAAGGAGACTTTAGTGCAATGATGGTTGAATCCAAGATTAATGGTTTGGGCATTTCCATGTATTCACGTACTCATTAGAATATGACATGGTGGGAGATCAATTTCAATAGTAATTCCCTCTCAGGTGAGCGTGTCAAATACTGTGGTAGTTTATCTTCATACATGACAAAAGTGCAAATAGTTTAAGGTCATATGCATGGACCGATGCTGCATAGTTTAGCGTAATGTAGCTCAGACATACTACTATGCAGTTTAATTTCTTCTAGTGAGGAAAATGGGGGACTATATAGTTTAACATCCTATAGAAAGGATGATAATGAACCAATGTGAATATATTGGTTTCAGGGGGGGATTCATGGATCATCATCGTATGAGATGGAGGTGAATTGATGTGAATATGTTGGTTTTGGTCTTTATCCTCAGGAGGTTGCTTACGTACCCATCCTAGAAGGAAAGGATCAAAGTCCGCTTAGTTCAATTAAGAGTGAATTGGTGATCAAGTTGTACTTGAGGAGAACCTGAAGATGATGTTGGGAATTGCGCATGGTTAGCGGCCCAGAGAGGGTGTTAAGGTTGAAGCTTACTCTAAGATCACGTGATTCATTCTTGGTGTGAGAAACAGGAGGTAACAACAACCCTAATGATTCATAGTATAACTTCATGTAGGACAAAAGGGTGCTGTACAGTTTAGCATCATGTAGCTAGGACGTATTGTAGTTTAATGTCTTGTAGGATATGTGCACAGTTTAATGTCATGTAGGAAAAAAGGGGCACAGTTTAATGTCATGTTGGATGATAAAGACGCATTTTAACATCATGTAGGACAATAGGGACACAGTTTAACGTCATGTTGGACGATAGAGGGACCATGCAGTTTAAAGTCTTGTAGTGAGGACTATGGGACCATGCATTTTAAAGTCTTGCAGTAAGGACTATGGGACCATGCAGTTTAATGTCTTGCAGTAAGGACTATGGGACCATGCATTTTAAAGTCTTATATTAAGGACTATTGGGACTATGAATATTAAATTCTTACAGTAAGGAATAATGGGACTATACAGTTTAAAGTCTTGCAGTAAGGACTAAAGGGACTATGTAGTTTAAAGTCTTGTAGTAATGACTAAATGGGATATGAAGTTTAAAGTCTTGGAGTAAGGACTAAAGGGACTATTCTGTTTAAAGACTTGCAATAAGGACTAAAGGGACCATGGAATTTAATGTCTTGTAGTAATGACTAAAGGTACTATGCAATTTAAAGTCTTGTAGTAAGGACTATGGGGATTATGCAGTTTGAAGTCTTGCAGTAAGGACAATGGGTGTATTTGTATTATAAAATATACTTCATCAAGAATATTATATTTCTTGGAGTTGTAATGAGTTCTCTATCCATTGAGATTAAAGAATATGCTCCATTGGAGTAGACATTATGTATTTAGTAAGGTCCTTCCCACTTGATGAAGACTCTACCTGATGAACCAGTTTAGGCTATGTCGTGTGGTGGGGCGGTGCCCGTTCTTTTGAAGCCGATGGCATAAAATCTGCTAGATTCAAAGACAACATAGGCTTTGACATGATCTCGTATTCTTCTAACTACTCTTCTTTCTTCAAATTATGCTGCTTCTTTGAGAATTTTCCTTCTAACGAATTGAGTTTTGTTGTGTCAGAAATAGAAAAAGGCACCATAGGTTTCTTCAATTGTGCTCATAAAATGGAATGACTTTGGTTGATTGTATTCCTGACCATACAATCATCATATTTATGCACATTTTTAAATTGGACTTCATTCCACTCACCGTCTTCCTCTAGATCAGTAGCAGTGACACATACTACCTGGGCTAAAGAACCATTTAGTTTTACCTGTCCAGAGTCCACCATCTTTTGTAGGAGGTCTTTGAATACAAAAAACTCTTCAATGGGATTCAACAACATCAGATGAAATGTGAAATAGTTAGGGATGTCTTCATATCCTTCCTTTTTAGGCCTTTGGGTCCTTGGAAACTGAACCAGGTCATTTTACAGAGCCAAAATGAAGTAACGAGGAACTTGTTCATTTAAGAAAGAATAAACTTTATTCTTTAACTCCTCAAATTAATGCTTTCTTTGATCTCTTTTATCATATTGTTGAGAAGACCTATGTTATTGACCCTCTGGAGGTGGATCCCTTTGATAAGATGAAGGTTTTGAAGTGGAAGAAGGTACATAAGCTTGTTTAAGTGTAACTGTAGCAGTGTCTGCTCTCCCCATTCTCCTTCCGGGAGCTTATGTAATTGCATGAGTTTTAGCCTTAGTCTCTTTAAGAGAATCGTTGATCTATTGAGAAATTGAAGTATGGTCTCGAAACCCTCCTGTTTATTTCACAGGAATCAACAGTGTGTGTCATTCATTAGGTAAATTTTTAACACAAATTGGAAAAAAAGTTCTTGAGGGAGTGATAGGGTTAAGAAATATGTTAATCCCTTCCAACGAGAAATGAAATCCAAAACTCTTTCATTTTAACTTTTCTTACAATTTTTAAGATCAAAAATTATTGTCATTGGTAATGTTGAGATAAATTGAAGGAGAAATCTTTGATTAAGATCTTCCCACCCAGTAATTGACCGGGATTGCAAACTTGTATACCAGACAAAAGAAGGCCCTTGTAATGACTGTAGAAAACACATGATCTTAACTGCTTCTTTTTGGTTAGGAGTTCCCATCATAGGATCACAACAAGAAACAAAATGTGTTAAGTGTTTTTTTGGATCTCCCGAACAATTAAAAACTGGGAATGTGGTACTTGAAAAATTTGATGGGGGAGGAATTGCATCAACCCATTTAGGGTAATATCTCTTTTCTGGTTGAATTTTTGCACTCTTTCCTTCCCTAGATTCCAACCGAGCTGTTAATGACTCAATGGTATTCATTAATTTTTGAGAAACATCTATTTGATCTTGGACCTGAGCATGTGCAATAACTGGATTTTGGACGGGTGTAGCGACTGGTACTGCATCTGATTGTAGCACTACCGGTAGTTGTTGTGCAAAACCCATAGGTTGGACCTGTGAGGGTGTACTTTTTAAGGTGGATATTCTTGATCCATCCCAGTAACTGCAACGAATTCCCTTGACCGATTGACTCTAGCACACTTAGGAGGAGAACTACCATGAAGTAGTTCTGCATTCACCCTCCTAAACTCCTTCATTTCTTCCTCCTACTGTGTTAACCTTTCCTCTAATGAGAGTTATTGGACTTCTTCAGAGGAAGGGTGGAATGTAACCTGGCTTTTACCCTTTTTGGCATGTTCCTTTCTGGAGTATAGAAGGGAATTACCCAAGTAAATGTCTTTCCCCTGGGCATCCCTCTGGCTTCTGGTACACACTCCTTCTTCAATCGTTTCTTTATACACAGCCTCTTGAATAGAATCTCCTTTATATGATCCCTCTGAGTGAGCCTCATGTTTTGGGGGATCAGTGATAATGACATTGATGAAATTTATCGATGCATAATGCATTGTAGTCCTTTTGTCGGCATTTATGTGATATTGTCTTATTCTATGTCCATTATGAGACATTGCCCTTAGTTTAATTGACCCTTGAGGATCATCTTGATGAACGGTAATTTGGAGGATATCTCCTAATAATTCAGATCTCCATTCCTCTTGTGGATTCTTCCCTAATCGAGAAAAGACTGACTTTAACTAAGGAAGAGATTGAAAACTTGAAAAAGTCCCCATTCCGGTGGATTGGGGCAGTTCCTGTTTTTCCTGCTCAACTCCTCGAATCCTATCGGTTGATCCCGAAGGTTGGATTAAAAGAGTCCCCAGTCTGGAAAGCTGAGGTGTCTCTTGGGCTACTATACATGAAACTTTCTTAAAATCTCTCCTAATTTTCTGGACTTTAGTCCAGAAATTGGTTGAATGCATCAACCTACATCCACTCAAATTACCTGGCTCAAATTACCGTTGAATGATTTCTGACACCTCTGTCACTTGATGATGCACATGATCTAAACGAGAAGAATCTTTGATATTATCATTTTCTTGATAAAAGTGTAATTCAACAACTAGTTATTTTTAATCCTGGATTTGGGAAGAACTAGTTGAGGCCTATTCCTAAGCAAGCCTTTGATTACACACAAAACCAATTCGTTGTGGCCTGCCATGGGAAATAACATTACATGAGACCACTTTTGGCGGGCTTTGTTGACTGGAGAGTATAGTGAAATGTAGTGATCCATGAAAACCCCATACCCTAATATGAATACCAGATCGAGAATTGGTAATTAAATGGTGAAACCTTTTTAGTGCACTAAATCATGCCTGCTAAAGGTCCCTCTGCTACTTTTCAACATTTGGATATCGGGAAACTGAGAGAGATGCCAAGTCAATTTGGCATTACAACTCCTCTATTATCTTGCCATGATTTTGATATTCATCATAAGATAATATTTTCTATTTTAAGTATAATGTTTTTTCCATATGTTGAGACAAATATCGTGAATACAATCTTCTGTCAACATTTCGGGAATATCATACTTAGAGTCAGCCAAAGGCCAAAACATGCCTGGTACTTCACCTTTCACCAGTTGTTTTCTCATATTCAGAACTTCCTCCTTATCATTTGATGATGATTCTTCTAACTGATTAAACCAATTATGGTTCATCTTTGTCGGTTTATCAGATTAAACAAGATTGGTAGAGAATTCATTTATCAAATTAGAAGATGAATGACCTAGGAGTGGTTTGAAGAATGACCTACACCCCGGGCTATCTTCTGATTGAGAACGTATTTCACCTGATAGCGGTAAAGAATCAGACATGACTAGATTCAAATTTTCAAGTGAATCAAAATAAGAGGTCTTTGTCGTTACTGCATTTTCCATTGAAGAATTTTCCAGACAATGTGAATTACTACTATAGAGAGGAATTTCACAGCTAAATTCATCATCATGGGGAGGACCACCATGGTGGGTTACAAAAAAAAGATGAAACCTTTTGCTCCTTGATCTTCTGGCCACACAGAGGGTTATCGTGGCTCTCATCTGAAGATGATACTTCAAGATCGACCAAACTATCATGAAGCAAGACTTTATGAGGAAGTGTCTGATGAAGACCTTCAGAATTAATATTGTTATTTCTGGAATTTGAAAATGAAAAATTAGAATCCTAAATTGCAACAGATAATTGTCTGAGGGATTCAGGAACTACAGCATCGATCAAGGCCTTATTACAGATTGTCTCTTGATTTCTCAACTTTGCTGGACGGGTCTTTTTCTTAGAAACCTTCTTACTCACTTTGGAAACCACTTGTTGAAGAAAGTGGTTATTATGGGTAGGTGTATGTGCCTGCTCAGGAAAAATGGTCAGGTTAGGCTGATTATCTCTATTTAAATCGGGTGTATTTGCCTGACTTGATTGTCTGTATGACATGGGGGAGTATGCCTCACGACCCTCCTGGACTGGGACAGAGGTGTGTATCTATTCTAGAGAGATATGATGATGAGTCACTTCACTGATAGGGATAGATTTGTGATTCCTTCCCTGTGATGTTGCTGAAGTTGTTATAATATTCTGATAGGCATTCAGAATATGGGTAGGGATTTTCTTCTGCTCGTTCACCATTGTCAGAATGTTATTGGTGACATCAGCTGTCGGAATGGGAATATATGTCCATTATGTGCATGGAGTAGGTGTGTATTCATACTCATATCCTCTTTTTCTTGTTAGTGAATTCTGACAGTACTCATCTATGGGGGTAGGAATTTGTGTCAGCCTATTGCTTGTCATTGGAGCTTTCAAATTGACATTTTCAGGTGCTACCAAACGAGACTATTGGTTAGACTGATGAATTGCAGGTGTATGTGACTGCTGATTGTTCCCCTCCACATTTGATTGGTGAGTTTCTTTGGTTATAGTCAGACAAGCCTGCTGACTAGCTAATGAATTATAAACATGTGTATATTCCTACCTATAATACTCAACTTGAATTTCCTGTCGGTATTGGTGTGTTACTTCTAGACGAGTCTGCAGGGCATTAACATCAAGATGGATGGGTGTATATTCTCCCTCGTTGTTTGCCATAAAGATGGCTTGATGGACTTCTCCGGAGGTGGAAGAAGTAAGAACCTACTTCCTATTGACCGGATTTCTCCTCCAATGGTTCGTCTTGCGGGCTCGGGTCTGAGGAACCTAAGCTGAACCCCTAAAGGTGATACCCTCATCATGTTGATTTTTAACTATCGTAGGAGTCTAGCGGTGATTCTTGATGGGAGCCCTCAGGAAGGACTCCTGTATTATTTAATTAAGGCCTTGAGTGACCTTCTCATTCACCTCCCCATAATATGGGAGGGACTAGTTGATGCTTTCCGAGGATAATGACCTGAAACGGTTGGAGACGGTGGTTGGCACCACCAGCTTCTTGACCACAGGTTGTTGCTACACGAACAACCAGCATGAGTTGTTAACATGGAGGGCTTTTCGAGCGGCCTCTAGAGTCGGAATTGTGCCATGTTGATGGTATTCCTTAACCAATTCATTTGAGACCTAGTGTTGAAGATGCTGAGTAGGTGATTTCGTCCTCAGAGCGGATGAGAATCCTGCAGGAGTAGTGGCTGAGGCATTCACGGGTGTGAACATTAAAGAAGACATTTCTTTAATGCATAGAGATCTTGGAAAAGAGTGCATGTTTGATATAATAGACATAATCAAGATAATTTTGGCCAGACTACATCTTCTGGATGAGCACATATGTTATTGATTGCTTTTCGGGCCCTCACATTAAGTAAAATAGGGGCCTAAAAATAAGAAAAACATCATTTTAACATTGTTAAGGATTCATGTCATGTTCAAAATTTTTTTTTCTTTTGGAAATGGCGATGACCTTGTTTGTTTATGGTTCAAACTTTCGAATCGGTTTCTAACGGGTTTATTCGTAGAACCGGAAACATCCAATGATTCTATTTCCATTTGGACCTACTTTCCAAAGTTAGGTTCTCATTAGTTGTAGATCGATGAGGCATAATAAGTTGCATTGGTCAAGAGGATGGGAGGTCAGTCCCATCACACCTTTTTAGGGGAATTATTACCTACAACGGGACTCTCTTATAGATTTAAGTTATGTTCAAGAATACTTATTAATTCAACAACAATGAAAATGAATTTTCCTTTAGTTTTGGAAATAAATGATTTATATGTATGATATTTAGAGAATCTATTATATGTATTTGAGGTTCTTCATCGATGAAGAATCATCTGTATGTATTGGAGATTCTTAGTCAATGGTATCCTTCAATACATTATATATAAATCTCTTTATCATTATGATGACCATACTTGTTTTAAATCCACTTAGTGGGGCATTTGATGTTTATTGTCATTCAGAAGGAAAATTATTATTTCAATGTTAGGATCATACTCACAGATGGGATACCAACGTATCCTTGTTAAAGAGGAATCATAACCCACATAGTTTGGGAATTAAGATAAAGTTTAACGTCATATGGGATGGATGAAAATTAATGGGTGATGGGATTGAACCATAGAAAGGCTTCCAACGTACTCTACTTTTAACTTAGAGATCAAATTCCATGTAGTTTGATTAAGAATTGTAGGGCTTACATATGATTAACAACCCAAAGAGATGTGTCTTGGTTACTTTTACACTCTATGCTCACATGAGTCATTCTCGATGTGAGAAACATGAGGTATCAGAAAACCTGATGATTTGTGCCATGAAAGATGCTATCACAATGAATGATTTGGGGCTTATGTATGTGTGATTTCCCATGTAAGTGATGATTAAGATTTACTTCCAGAATTAATCTTAGGAACAATGTCCATAAATATATTCATGCTTTATGGAGAATTGGATACTCTAATTTGGTTCTTACTCCTGTGGAGGATGTCCAAATTAGGGGGTACTTGGAGCTTACTCCTAAGGAAAATACCCATTAATAGGGTCCATAAAGGTATTTGTGCTTTATTGAGATTTAGATTCCTTATTTGGGGTTTACTCTTAAGGAGGATTCCCAGATTAAGTGGGACATTAACATATGATTGGGGATTACTCCTAAGAAGGATTTCCAAGGTTAGGGGACTTATGATTGGGGATTACTCCTAAGAAGGATGCCCATATCAAAGATTATCTCATCTTAAGGGATGAAGATGAATGAGGGGAACCTCTAACCATAGTGATATAAAGTTGTATAAATCACATGGTTTTGGGAGATATTCCACATAACTCCTATCATATAAGGAATATAACAAAGAAACAATGCCATAAGTGTCATTGAAGAGGGGTTTCAAGGCTAGACTATGAAGAGGAATGGTGAATTTGAAGAAAATAGGTGAATATATAAGAGGCACGCAAGGTTTTTTTTGGTGTGCAAGTCCTGGCTGCACAAGTATACTTGTGCGGCATGAGTCAACTTGGGTGACAAAGAATCCATAAAGTGATACATGGGAGACTTTTAATTGGAGCCCTTACTATCATCCCTTGAGAATTTCAGGAGGGTGGCACGCAAGTTTCCTTGAGAGGTAAAAGGCGGCGTGCAAGTGTCTTCATTTCCCTTTAGGTTCGGACACTTAGGCACGCAAGTATTGATGATTTCTAATACTTAGGCCTTATTATTTATCTTTAGAGCTTCCACTCTAGGTAAAGAATTACCTTAGAAGTGTTCAGAAGACTTCAGATCGAGACTTGGGAGACCAGATCTTGAATCTATGTTTTGGATTTTTCATCCTCGAAGTGGGGGGCCCACAGGGGATATTTATAGGCCACCAGATGTTTGGGTGAAATTTCACTTAGGGTGTGAATGTGACTTAGGCACCTCATATCTGGTACGCAAGTGACTTGTGCACCCAAGTCTAGCGTGCATGTATACTTGCACGCCTTAATTCCTTTGCAAAATTTTATGAATCCTCCCTCTCTTTTGCTCAAGGTATTCCCCTTAGTCAATCTCAGGACTCCGTGAGGGAATGGAGCGTCAACAGCATCTTAGCCAAGTAGGGTGCTAGATTTTCTTAGCAATGTTGGATATATCCATCGGACCTCCAAAATTAAATTCCTCCTTACGCTTATTATCCCCATGTTACCCCTAAGACTCGTCGATCTCCATTTCGACTTTGAGGGAACATCAGAAAATTTCTTCCTAGCTCTCAAAGTCACAGATCACCAAGGATTTCCATAGTCTTGCATTTATCCCAAGAAAAAAATGGTCTACCTTGAATTTAGGGGTAACGACAAAGCCATATGCATATCATGCAAGCCTTGTGAAGTTTTCCTAATACGCTCTTATGGATTCATCATCTTTTTTCTTTATGGAAAGGAATTCCCTTTCCATATTAAGTCATAGGGTGCGAGGAATATATTTGTCCAAAAACATTTTCAAGAAATCATTCCATTTCAACACCTCGATCTCCTCCTTAGGATTCATATTTTTGATTAATTTCCACCATTAATCAGCTTCACCCACCATATGATAAGCAGCCAAAAGTACCTTGTCTTGTTCAGATCATTGATGGATTGAGATGATCATTTCAATGTAGTTGATCCATAGTTCATTAATTGAGGGATCAGATGATCCATTAATAGTAGGAGGCCTTTGTCTCACAAAGCTCTAGATTGTGGCTTGTTCATTCTTGGGGGGGGGGTTGAACATTCCTCTAGACCCATGTATCTATTCAAAACATGAGTTAACTTAGAGAGTATCATGAAAAGGTTTGTGATTCCTGCTCCCATCAGATCGGGCATCTCATTAGAATAGTAATCACATAGATCTTTGAATCGTTTGTTAGCCCAAGTCCTCCTATTACTACCCATTGGATGGAATAAAAGGAAATTTAAGGGTAACACATAATGGGTAATCCAAATAAATAAAACATTTGACTTAAAAATCACTTTTATTTCCTTAACGTATGAATTTATGGGATTCAATCTATGTTATCCATGTTATACTACCCAACATATATTCTTAGGGGAATTTTTTTATTCCATTAATAATTGTTCATACAATTCTTATGAATTTACCAAAGAATATCCCATGGGAGTTTCATTACCAAGAGTGTATTAAGGCCTATTTTTGTGCACCAGATCCCATTCTACTAAAGCTCAATGCAGTGTTTTTGGGTTTTACCCCTAGATACATCTGTTCCAGAGCCGCCTCTAGCTGCTTGTATCTGGACAGGGTTGTATTTGGTTGATAAACCAGTTACTCAATACCATCAAGAAATTAGGGATGTTTTTATTATAATTAGTATTCTATTTATTTCTTGCACTAGGGTCTTCTAATCGTAATCCATAATATAACTAAACATCCCTTTGATACCAACTATAACACCCCTACTATTTATTTCACTCTTAAAAATAAATTATTACATATACTCTTCAATTGAAACAGCATAGACGATTGAGAGGTATAGTGTCTTTGTGGATTAGGAACATTACATAAAAAATTAGAACATAAAACACAATATCTTTATTGAAAAATTATTTTACATGACCACACAAATTCATTCGTATATAGCATTGCATGGGATAACCCGAGGTCATTCATAAGAAAAGGATGAGATATAATCCCTAGAAAGGGATTAAAAAGGAATAACATTAAACATATAGTACATGATAAGAAATTTATATATTAATGGAGCATAAGAGAAACATGAATATAAAGGCATGATATAGCATGATTATCATAACATGGAAATGTGGCAATAACATTAAACCTGGTTTTAGCATGAGCTATGGCTCATTGAACATGGAGCGTGAGTAAATAATCATTTCACATGAATTAAAATTATTAAACCTTATTTTCCATTTATGTATCATGATGCTAACCTTTAACAAATGAATTGGAGGGCTATCAAGGAACACACTTCTTAATCATTTCATTTCATGCATAGGTGTGCCACATGGATCATATAACTTGGATTAATTATAAATCATAATTTATTCCATGATAAAGGAATGTTGAATTAATACATGAAACTCTATAATCAATAAGTAAATGTGCATAAAAGTGAATACCCTTGATATAGAAATGGGTATGGTATTCACAACACAATGACTTTGGCATGGAAAATTGCGACTCAATTTCGGCAACATAACGATGTGACATAAGAATTCATAAAAATGGTTAATGAGAAATAAAGAGGTTTATCATCATATTTAAATGAAATTTAATGTATGTTGGTCATATTGATACATGTCCCAACATATGTAATGGTGTTTAGATTCATAATACAAACGAATTTCTTGATTGAAAATGAGGAGAGATAAATCCAATACGGAATTTCAGCCTAGAAATGGGTGTACTTGGGAGGTATTAATGAAAGAGAAATAGGTATATCATCATTAAAACATAAAGAGGGAATCATGGGGTAGGTGAAAATCATACCCCAGCCATTTTAATTGAAAATAGAAGGGTATAGAAACATAAAAAAACATGGACAAAAATGAGAGTGGAAGAATTCCCTTACTTGAAAGTGTGATCCCAAAGGATTGGAAGGGGCTTATGATAGGCTTTTGGGGAGATTAGAGAACCTTGGGAGGATTCAAGAGAGATAAGGGAAGAGGATGGTCGAGTACCAAAGGCTTTGCGTGAAGATAAGTGGGAGCTTGGGTGGGTTTATATATGAAAAGGGGTGGAATTATTTATTATTTAGGTTTTGGACACCACACATTAATCTAATCAGAACCACAAGCCATCCCATGGTTTTTAACCATGGTTTTTTCCAAAGGGGTGTGGAATAAATTATTTTATAAGGACAATTGCATAACTTCATAAAATATTAGGCTTTCTTTTGTGGCGTTGAGTCACACTCTCAAGGAAAACATTTTAAATGGTAAAAAAAATTTAAAATCATTTGAGGGTCCACTAAAGCATTGAAAAATATTTCCAAAAAAACTAAAATAACATTATTTTAATTGTAAAACATATTTTGTCAGAAAATACCATTTATAGTATTTCATTATATCACTATTGGGTCATTATGAAATCATAAAACACATTGTATAATTAAAGAATATTTAATTTTTACCCAAAAATCCGACTATCTCAAATAATTATGCAAAAATCACCATTGGATAATTTTTATGTCCGGATTCCAGAAATAATATTAATTTTATATAAATAATTTTCAAAACATATGAATTTTATAATTTCAAATTAAAATATTTATTAATAAAAAATTCTTGGGTTTTGACAAAAATATATTTCAGACCTTCATAAAAATAACAATTGTATTCATAAAATTTATACGATCATTTATATTTAATAAAAAATTAATTTAATAATAATATTTTATTAATATATTATCTAATTAAAAAATATATTAATTCACTATAATAGATTTCTTAATTGAATATTAACTAAAAGTACTATTTTTGATTTTAAAACTATTTACAATGAATGTATATTCATTATTAAATTAGAAAATAATACACATAATCATAGTGTTAGGTCCATGTTACATAACCCCCTGTAACACCTACATATGATTGAAGGGTAAGGTTTGTGTTGGTGACAGACTCTCGGTGTGGCTCGGATAACATCACTCGAGTGGTTATCACTATAAACTTCCATTTATCCCATAGGTGGTTCCATTTTAGCCTAACATGTTTCAGCTTAGCTTGGGATTGGTCAACAAGGAATCCCAATGAGTCACCTCCTCTCTGAGATCTGACAAATGGGATTCTAATGGAGAAATTCTACTGAATGAGGTCATCAATTCCATTTTATGAGTAAATTGGTTTCGTTAAAGCCCTGTATTTATACTAATCATGTGATCATTGTTCAGTGGCTATATTAGAAATGGTAACAATTCTTAAAGGTATTTCAAAATCAAAAAACATTATACCAAGAAAGTGAGTATGTTTTATATAGATATTTTTTATAATATGAAATTAAATTAGATCAAGAGGAATTTTCATTTATAAAATTTTGTTTTGTTATACGGTTGGTCCCCATGATTTTATCGGGATACGTCGATGAGAATCTTGAGTCCTAATAGGGATATATACCAACCCTGAAGTGGATTCCATGGTGGAACGATGGCCCCTAATTGGAACGAGTGTTGTTTCCTAAATAGTTTGCCCTTAAATCACGGAATATAGTTGTAAACCCTCATAGATTGGATCACGGATGCAACCTTTCTCTTGATAGACTATCTTACTTAGTATATTAATCAACGTACTTGGGGAGAGAGGTTCGTAGGCTCGAATCCTTATTATTTTCAGAGATTTGATTACTTATTGATAGGTCTTGAGGATATTATTGGTACTTGATGTATTATCCTCCATCATTTCCAAGATGTGTTGAGATATTTCTTTGGATGGAACAGGGATGTATTCCCATCCTGCTGTTGGTTCGATATTTTTTTTATGCTCTAGTCCACTATGGTTTTCCATTGTGTACTTCTAGTTCATTGGGGTCTGGGTAGAGGAACCAGTCTACCACTAATCTATGACTGGGATATTCCATATTGTTTCTCCAGTTTTCTTCCTATTTGGATGATGAGCATTATATTTGCAAGATGGGATTTTCATTTACCTAATTTATACTATATTTGTTCGATAGTCTTGGTATGCATCAGCATGAATTTCTGTTTTCTTATAATTTATTTCCATCGTATTTGACTAATGGGATTCATATGAGGTGGTATGAATTTGAATCTTCCCATATATGATTGTCATCTTTTTTCACTAATGGGTTTCATATTTCATAGTAGGAATATGTGTATGTATATAGTTTTGTATCCTATTTGGATGACATACTTTGTGTGGGTTAGTAGGGATTTTATTCTACCAATAATTCACCAATCTATTTTCACATTGGACTTGGATATCATTGATAGGAACTTGTTCTTGGTCGTATTATTCCACATTATTTTCATGGAGGGATTTATAAGAAGGAACATAAATATATGCCTACCCATAATATTCTGCCACATTTTCATGGTGAATCTCTTCCACATGAACCATGGTGATAAACTGCACTTAATTATTTTTATGTTCTCCATGTAGGGCATCCCTAGGGACCTATGTTTATTATGATTCTATATGGGCCCTCGTTGTGATATCCTCTTCAGAATGAGGCTATCGGGTTGTATGGAATTGGCAGTGAAGTATTCTGGTAAAGGACCTTGAGTGAGACCCATAGGCAGTATGGATGAATCCATGGGTGGTGACTTCATCCACCTCCCTAAGATAAGGTAGTTACTCATTTTCACGTTCCATGGATGGTATCCTGAAACAATTAGAGATGGAAATTGGATCTTCCCCATTCTAGACAACCGATCACTGCTGAGTGGGAGGCCATCTTAGCATTATGGCCTAGAGATATTTCTTTGCTACCCCCATAGTGGGGAGATTAAAATTTAATGGTACTTCATAACTAGATCATTTGATGTCCATCATTGAAGACATGGGTGGGTTATGGTGTCCTCATATTTGTTGACAATTCAGCCACCAATTCATTCACTGATGCATGTGTCTGGGAAACCTATCTGGATACCATTAGATTAAAGGAATCCATGTGGAATTCTTACAATGCATATGATATGTGCATACAATAAAACCTCTTCAATGTTGCATCTTAGTACCACATGTATAATTAATGAAATTTCTTGGTGCTCTTCATTTTGTATGTGAAAGGGGACTGAGGTGGGGTAACATTTCCACATTTATTATTGATTCATGTAAAGTTCACCTTTTTTCACTTTGACCCAAGGATGTGTGTTGTACCTTGAACAAAATGGACCAGTGAGGACTGGGAAGTAAATCATTTTTATATTATAAAAGATGTTTCATAGTTATGTGTTTAATGTCAGAATTATCACTTTTTTTCAACCTGATGTGTGTTGGGTCCAATGATTGATTTCATGAGGGTTATGTTTTTCAGATATCACTCCATATTGGGTACAATATCCTCAGATGGTATCCAATAGACTTATTCATGGATTTGAAAACACCCAACGACTCTCATATCCATGATTCATGGGCCTTCATTCCAAAGGCAAGAATTAGTTTTATGATTTTCCCAATGACACTTAATAACAAATATTAATCGAGAGGATGGGAACTCGAGCTAATCTCACCCTTTTGGGGGAACTATTTTCTATTTTGTGACTATATTCTAGATTCATTCCACGTTCATATGTTCTCAAATCCTTGGACCATTACCAAGCATGTGTATGTAGATTACCCCTACGTCACAAGATCAATCATGTATACACATGATTTCAGAATTATATGTATGAATCAGATGTTCTACATTAATGAAGACATTTGTATAAATCTGAGGTTCTTCATCAAGGATATCATCTTACAAAAAAATGAGGAATTACTTAGTCATTCATTAAGAAAAATCTAGTTTTGATCCATATGGGATGGTTCTCTATAGTTTATCATCATCCAAGGGGATGGTAATTGTTTCAATGTTTGGATCAAACCCATAATATTGGCTTCCTAGGTACAGTTGTGAGTGAAATCAGAACCCATGTAGTTTATTGACATGTAATGTAAAATACCACTTGGTCGAGATGAGAGTGGACTGGAATGAAATTGATGGTGTTGGGCTTGAACATTGTGGAGGTTTCCTACGTATCTCAAATAATTTGGAATCAAATACTATGTAGTTCAAGTAGATTAGAACTTACACATCAGATAAGGCACATTCGAGAAACTATTTGGGACTTAAACATAGAGCTTCCCATGAAAGAGGCATGATTTGGGTCTTACATCGAAAGATAAGGTGCATTTTAGCTCAGGCCTTATACAAGAATCCTAGTTATCTTGGATAGATCAGTAATTAGAGTTCTCATAGTTTAATAGGTTGAGTGAATCATGTGAATGCCATGATTTACTCTAATATCTAATCCCATGCGAGTCATGATCCGTTTGACAACCAAGAGGAATCTATAAATATATTATTTCATGCACTTTAAATTATCTTCTACTGGAAAAGTAGGAGGATTATGGTAGAAGTGGTTGGGATATGACACTTCCTTAGAGAGAGGCTTGGGGATTACCACAGATGGATTGCCCTTAATATAATTCTGGAAAATGGGAGGAGTATTATTCATCAAAGGGGAAAGTAAGTGTGATTTTCTCTTTTTTATCATTAGACCTCATTGGAGGGAAAGGCCAGTGATTAACCTTAATCCCTATAATAGAGAGGTATATGTGAGCATCCCAAGGTCAAAACCCCAATTAATATAGGAATTTAAAAATATGTTCATTTCAAGGGTCTTTCTTATTATGGGGATTACCCACATGACTATACATACCACGGGTAGGTAAACTCATAAGGTTGGTATGATCATCCTTAGGGTTTTATCATATGGATATGGTCACTTTGGAAGAGGCTTTGGACTAGTACACTTGGACTAGTTTGTAGAGGGGATCGAGAAAATGTGATGGAAATGGAAGGAAATGATTGAAGCTGGAGGGTGGAACACCTAAGCATACCTCATTCTGCATACCATTTATCTATGTGCGAGGGTGTTTCCCCCATATAGTGTGTTTCTATAGTGGTGAAGGGTCCTTCTACATACTGGTATGGTACATGGACCAAGATTTGGTTTGCATATACATGGAACCTTGTTCCAGCCACGTTGCATTTTTCTACACAGCATTAAGTTGTTTCCGCATAGAATGATGCTACGCATGGCTGGGATTCATCTGCATAGCAGTTTTCTACATGGTGGTGGGCCCATCTAAAGAGAATATTGCTATTCAGTATTCCATGTTAAAGAAGGGGCTTCAGTTTGGAACATCCCAATATATTCCTTCGTAAAGAACGCTAGGTTCACAGTCTACCAATTTGTATTATATTTCATTATTTAATGATGTGTGGTGGGTTATACCTCCAAGGAATAATCAAAAGAGTCCATATTTTGCGGTTCTCTCTTCTTGCATTTCATTAATCACTCATGTATGCAAAACAGATTACACTATTTAGTCCTCCATGGGGTCCTTTCATAGAGAGGTGGAAGAACTAGATCGATGGCCTGCAGAGCATCTTTTGCAAAACACCATGGAAGAAACCTAGTCTGTAGACAATTTGGTCAAATGTACATGGGGTCATCATCCGTAGTGGAAAAAATTACAACCTCATTCACATTAATGACTTCATTTCGTTCGTGGAAAGCCACTGGATCCCCTTTCCCGTGAGTCATTTGAGTTCATATGAGAATATTTTTGGGGCGGATTTATCCACATCCATACCAAAAATGATTTCATTTGTGGGGGTATGACACCGGTGTCACTGTCTCAGGAACTGATTAGTTTGTGGATGCTTCACGAAACGGCGGACCACCATGCAAAGTGGTGTTCTTTGAAAGAGATCTTCTTCATGGATCATCTTTTTTCCTTTTCCAAATTTTTGGCTTCTTCAACTATTCTTATTCAATTCCTCATTAAATTTATTTTCATTCCTTTTTCAAATCCCTAGGACTGTTTGATATTACTTTATCAAAGTTATCAGGGCCCATTAATTATGTAATCATTTTATAGATGATTAATTCTTATTAGACTTGAAACAATACATTGTCCTAGTAGTGGAGTTTATTATCCTACATTATTGTATACCCTCAACTTTTGATGCATGAACAAAATTATAAATAATTAAAAATAGACAGTAATTTTTTTTTAAATATTTTTATAATAAATATCATTGAAATTTATTTATAAACATACCAATTTTATCCACCTATTCTAAATTATACTTAATTTTGTAAGGGTTGGTAAATTTTGACCTCTTCATAATTTCATATATAAATAAGCCTCATTTTAGAATACTTTTTGTCTTTATAATATAAAGAAATTTATTAGGGGATAATATTAATATATAATATGTGGGTATCCATTAAATACCCAAATCAGAATGATAGTATACATCCATGACATCATTAATGATTATAAATTTTCAATGTCCAAAATATTTTACTTATAATAAATAAATAATTTAAAATTAACTGAAAAGTTATTAATGATGGGAGTCTAAAGAACATAAGAAATATAAATATATTTTTTTTTATGAAATAATTTGAAAAACTTTGTAAAATAAAAAAAATCTCTAGGTTGAAAAATTATGGTCCTTTTTCTTAATGAAGTAGTATATTTTCTTTTTATACTAAACCATGATAATAATTCAGTCAAAATTAAGTTATTGTTTTTGTTATGACTCATTATTCACCCAAAGAAAATCTATGTTATATTTCAAGACTTCTTTTACTCATACTATGTTTCATTATATATTCCAAAACTATCATTGATAGTGGTGGATTTACAAATTAAGTATAGGTCATTCGAAATTTTCTGGAGGAACACATCTGATTTATATTTTGATTCCAATCATGAGATCACTCAAAAATGTTTTTATTTTATGTCTTACTTTTTTTCACTATCCCATGGCCACAAGAAATGTACATTGTGACTTATAGAAAACATGGTCATGGGACACGTCAGGATGATCTTGCAAGATTCATTACAATGGTTCTTGGACATTATATATGATGATGGGTGGGTATGATAAATCCTTCCTAGGAATTTGGTATTGCTATATTCCCAAAAGAAGGCATATTGAATGTTACATAATGGTTTATTTCTTTATAAGGGTGATAGTAAGTACAATTTTAAGAGTGACACAAATATTATATCTCATGTTACATTCATGATAGATATTATTTTTTCTTTCATGCATGATTATTTTATAGAATTTTTTGATAGTGAATCTTAATTCACGAGTATGCATGTGTTTATATTATCTCAAAGTATATTATTTAATAGAAAATAATTAAATGTTTTTTCATGTATAACAAAGGCTTAACAGGTTATATCACTCTTTATACCTCTTAAATAGTTTTATTATCATCCATTTTGTTAAACTAATTTTTCATAGGTCATAAGGATGTGTAAGAACAATTATTCATTTTAGATGAAAATATGACATTTTTACCCTAAATGAAGACAGTGTATTATTTAAAGAATTTTTTGTAAAAAATTTTCCATCTATGAGAAAATCAAATGTTTTTATTTTATAACATAATCTATCAACTTTTATTTGGAAGACATCACTAGAATATCAATGTATTCCATTGAAAAGTATTTCATAAAAACAAGTCATCTAAATGTTCATACATGATTTACAAAATATTTATTTTATATATAAAAATTTTCTTTTTCTAAATACATAAATTAATGCTATTAATATAATATAGATTTTATTTTAAACAAATTTCTCGAAAAAATTTGGGTTATAAAAAATTAAAATTGCGAGGATGTAATTCATTTAAATAGACAATGTAGACTCTAGGGTATTTTCATTATTTAAAATATTTTTTTGGTTTATTAATAATCCTAAATATGAAATTAATAATTTATTTTATCAATGTATATATGTATCTAAAATGACTTAAAGTTTATTTTACAATAACATATATACCAATTATACATTTTATATTATTATGTTTACTTTATGACATAAAATTTGGGGTTTTAAAGGTAAAATATATTTATTGAACAATATTTGTATTTTTATTATTTAATTAATGATTATTATATATATATATATATATATTATTTATATACAAATATATTCATATTTTTTATTACAATAAACTTATTATGAATTCTAATCACATTGTTGGGTTTAAAATATTTTCTCCTCTCATTAAAATAAAAAATAAAGGAGTTTCTAAACTCTTATCTTTTCAACAATTGTTAACACGTCCACTAAAATCAACATATATCATCAATGGTCAGATCCATTCAATATATACCACATTTTATGGATATCCAAATTTGTTACTATAACTATATAATGTTCTCCCTCTTATATTTTTATTCATACACTCCCTCACTTATATGTAATGGGATACTACAATAGTGAAAAATTTCTTGATATAATATATAATATCCTTTCATTTTATATCTCTCTCAGTCAATCTCAAATTATTATCCATTTAGTCTCCTACCTATGTGTAAAATTTCTCTTTTTTACATTTTTTAATATGTACATATAATAATATTCATCCATATTCTCATACGAATAAAACTACTTCTATTATTCCAATATGTTTACTTTAGATATAGATATGATACCATGTTTTATTTTCATAATACCTTTTTGTATTATTTAGTTTTCATAATATAAAAATAACCTAAAAATATCACATTAATGGAACAATATTCCCAAACATACCAATTTTACTTTTTTTTTCATTGAAGATCATTCAGAAATGGAATTTAAATTTTATTTTCACTATTGATGATTTATTGTGAAATATGATGAAGAAATCATAATTCAAACATACATTCAAAACAAAGATACACCGATTTTATCATTATGACCAATACCGTGATCTCCTATAATATAATGTTTGATATACCATGTCACAAAAATTATTATATTTTTTATCTACTTCATTGTTCGTTATTTATCACTATTTGTAACATATATCACCACCTATGATATATTATGTATCCTAGTTATATAAGGCCAGTTCTTATATAAAAATATGTTATATTATTTATATCTCAACACATTATAACATGTAATGTTATCAAATATATCTGTAACACCACATGTAATTGTGGATTGTAAAATATTATTTCACCTAAAGTTGTTTACCAATGTCCCTAAATTAATCATTCATACCTACATGAGATATCACACCTTGTTTTAAACACTATCTTCTTTTTTATATAATATCATGTCATTTGTTATCCATATAGAACTATATGTGATACAAGAAACACATTTTTTTATGATTTACATTCAAGAAAATAATGTATACATCATTAAGTGATATAACATTATATTTTTTGATGTGATAAACCCTTTTACATAGGAAATCACATAATAATTATATGTGTTCCCTCTAGATGTTTCATGTGACTCATATCACAACATGAAATTATAAATTTTCACTAGTTGAAATGTCTAGTAACTCAAAAATAATTTTTCCTTGCATCATAGATATATATAAAAATGTGTGATTCATATATATCACCACCTAAAATGTTTTCCACAACTATAGCACCACATTTGATATTCCTATAATTCCACTTGTGATATCTAAGAGAAGAACTCTTTATTTATTTACAATACCCTAAATGAATGTAATGGTAGTAATTCACTCCTCATATATATCATCATGATAGAATATATCATGTTTCATTCAATCAACTAATCCCCCAAAAAATTTAATTAAGTCAACCATCAATAAACACATTTAAAATTTATATCAACCTTTCATGTAACATTGTAATCAATATCATACAAGCGCCTTATTATATTTGTTATCATATATGACATATACCTTAAATATTTCTTTTTAATTCCACTAATATTTATATATAGTTTGTGTAATTGTTTCGGTTTAAAACAAGGGAAAAATAAAATTAACATTGCTGGTGGGATAACCAATTGGATTTTATTTTAATACAATTTTAATTTACCAAATTATTTTCCCCAAGTCGTTATTGATTATATGACTAGGGGAATATTCAAAATTTAATAATTTTAATTTATTATCAAGAAGCAATGAGTATAATAATATTGTATAAATAATTTAGATATTATTTAATTACACCTATTTTGATAAATATGTTTACAATAATTTAATTTTTTGGAATAGAAATATAAAGTGACCCCAATAGTAATATATAGTCAAATTTATTTCTATAAATACGGGGTGATAATTAATATATCAAATATTTCTATTATATTATTATACTAGAGGTTTTATAAAAATATTTTAATTTAGAATACATCCAATAATCCTTTGTTCATGATAACTCCATTGAATTTATAAATACTATTTCAACAACATATTAGATAATAATCTACAACAACATGGGGAATTGAGTTATACCACTTATATCTTCAATTCATATCAATCTATTTATGAAAATCTAATTTTATTATAAGTAATTTTTTTTTTCACAAACCCAATTATTTAGACACCATGATATGAATCATTATTTGTAATGAATTAGGGGCTTATCAATATAATCCTTTTATGTATAAGTGGTGGTTAAATTATTTAACTTGAACCATTTTCTCTATATATATTCAATTTAATATTTAGATTATTTTTCTCGCTTTCATTCATTTATATAATTATAATAAAACATCTTCCTTTTTCAAAACCAAATAGGGATATTGTTATCAATTCCTTCACTTTATTTTCGGTATAAACATCTATTTTTTCCTTAATCATATATTTTTCCTTTTGAAAAATGAATCACTTTAGAAACACTAGTCCATTTCATCAACTACCAAACCTCTATGAATACAATACCATGTTATGTGATTTTTGTAAGCACTCTAGATTCTACATGATCTCTTCAATATATAAATAAAATACTAAATTTTATTACATTAATAATTTCTTTATTTCCTTCCATGACTATTTAGGGTTTCAAGTAGTGTTTGGAGACTTCATTTAAATAAATTCATCACCAAAGACATCTATACCAAATATATGGAATATTTTCTTCAAAATAATACATATCCATTATTATTATTATGATATCATTTTTGTATTGATGTATAATTCCTTCTTATTCCTTCACTGAATTTACATTTATTATAGGAATAATTATCATTAAAAAATATAAAGCCTTATCTGTTATGTTTTTTAGTGATGGAATGTTTTGTTGATCATACATCCTCAAAAAATATTATATTACTCATTTCAATATTAATAAATATATTTAATGCTTTAATATTCTTTTAAAATGATATTTTCATGTAAATATTCATCATTCGCCATTTTTCATAGGCTCTTAATCAGGAGTATCTTTTTTTTATTTTCTATTTACTATTATTTTATGATGATGGCTTATAAAATATCTAACTTTAATATTTTTATTCCTTCTAAGGACCAAAAATTCATTTTTAATGTAGAATTTCTATATGTAATTCATTTATTAAATACTTTTTCTCAACAAAAAACGTTATTTTTTACATTACATTCATGAAAAAAATTGAACCACCATATTTTATTATAATTATCATAAATAGAAAAATTCATCAAATCATCATTTATATATTTAAAAAATTATATTTTGATAGTAAGAACAATATTTCAAATCAATTTCCTTTAAATATTTAGTTTTCATCTCACGTCCATGGATTTTTATTTACATGGCATCAAGAAATTATAATGATTTTTTAATTTCTTATTTTCGCTAACTCATTTTTTTTTCAAAAATGAATTTTCTATCAACTAAGTCATTTAAGTTACATGACTAATTTTATAATTATTTCTAATTTTATATTTAATTCATTTATTTGAAATTTTTTGTAGAATATAAAATGTTCATATTTCTTTTTTACATCCCATTGAATACATGTATTTACTTTATCAATTTTTTATATTATATCCTATATAAATTAAATGATAATTTTATTTATGTATCACACGTTAGAAATTTTATTCTTTATCAAGGTTTACTATGTCTCATTTAATGTTTTATTTTTTATCAGAATATAAATTTCTTCTTGTATATTTAGTTGGATCCTTCCATTTATAATGAGAAATGTAAATCATTAATTTCCTTATGGGATCTCCTATTAAATATCTCATCATTTTCAAAAGGCTCATTTTCTAAAGTAATACAATATAAATGAACCATAAAAAATACATCAAAATACTTGAATAAGAAATGGTCATTTATATCACTATTAACAGTATCCACTAGAGATAATCTTTAATCATTAACAATGAGAATTCGGTTTTCTACACTCATCAGATGAAAATTTTCCTTTAATGTATCTTTGTTTTTTTTATTTTAAAAATTCTTTTCAAATTATATTTCTTAATTTTTCCATAATCTTGTTTAAAAGAACCAGATTAGTATATTGGAATATTACAAATTTATAGAATAATATATAAATCACCAAATATTATTAATATTATATGTCAATTTTAGATAAGGCACTAACTAGATCTTATATTAAATATCAATTTGTTTTGAAAAAAATTAATGATGTAGGACACTTTGGGATATTGGGGTCAATAATGTTTATCGATTTAAAAAAATAACTATATTTAAACCACTCAATTAAAGGGACCTTGGAATCGTGAATGTAGAGTAATCAATTTAACCCTTTTATATTCAACTTCTTGGATATCTTTTATCTCTTTTTCATTTTATCTCAACAATTCAATATCTATATACTCATGCACATAATAAATTTACTTTTTTCTCCCCCAAGTTGATTGATACAGTAGATATATATAGTTATATCACTGTATTGATACACAATTAAAAAAACAACATCAATTTAGCTATAATTTTTTGGGAGATCACTATACATAGAGATCACTACCCCAACATCACTATTACTATGGGGAACTATGAAATAAATAAGTTGACCATTTCCTATATGGGATCACTTATAGGTTCATGCATTCTAGATAATATGAGAATCAGATAAACATTGTCTCCTCATTTTGATGAAACATTACTACTCTTCTTATTCAAAATAAGAAACAATCAATATTTTAACTCTATCTTCCTAATAAATGAGATTTTACATCCACTTTTTTACTTCATATATATTTAATAGTTTCTCCATACATGTATATCTCTATTTATTGGGTCATTGAAATTTAAAGGTATAGATCCATAATCTTATCTATCTCACATATTTGATGATATATACCTCCCAAAAATAAGAATTGGTATTTAATTTTATTTCCTCACTATCCCAGATCAATATATGAAGAAACTTTTCTTTCATTTCCATTATCAATCATATCCCCACTCTCTATTTCAAGGAATATATTTTTTTATATTTTCTATAGATATGAAAATATCATTCTTCCTCTATGTGACAATGTGTTGATGAAAGAGACCATATTTTCATATCCTTACACTTTTATATATATATATATAATAGTAATTAAGTTATTTTTTAACCACCATCCCATATTACCTTTATTTTATAAATTTAAACTAATTACCAATGTCCCACTAATAGTACCATTATCCTATAAATGGTGATTTTTATTTTTATTTTATAGTAAAATTTATCATTTATTTTCTTTTTCATTATCCCATGGATGATTCATGGCCATGTATATTGTGAAAATCATCCTTTAACACTAATTTATATAACAATTTATCTCAAATTGATGGTTTTATACTGTACTACGATATCCCATATCATATTTTGAAATATAGGTTAATTGAAATATATCATCAAAATTTTTTATTATCACACTATATAATAAGAACTAATCCTTAATTATGACATATATTCCCACATATTTATAAAATACTTCACAGTTTAACTTAAAAAAAGAATATATCATAAGTAAACTTCTACTTCATACTTCTACTCCTGATTGTGTCTCACACTGTCTAATAAATTCATGAAACCCCCTTCGATATGTGATTCATAATTCAACATTGTTTTGGCATTGCTTGGTTTACTCGCATACCTCACAATATCTTCTCACTACTAATGACATTTATCTTATCTTATGACTGATATTTTCATTACGTTCATTTTATATCATAGTGTGAGTTATCATATTGTTATTCTATACAATACATAGGATAAATTTATAACTCTATGTGATTTAATCAAGCCTAATATCATTTAAATGATCTAACCTTATACCGCTTGATGAAATAGACCCATTTTAAATAGGAAATTGGTCGATCACTTCTCATGTTCCCTCTGATATCTATATAAAATGTATAATGTAATTTATATTTCCCATATGTGATCACTTATAATTTCGAATCACTGTTTTTAGTAGTTTCATATCTTTATCTATGATATATATAATAAACCATGAACTATCTATATCAAATCCTATGATTTATTTGATACCTTTACTTTTTAATATTGTAATGACTCACATTGTCATTTATTGGTGAAAGTAGGAGATATCAAATTCAAATAGATTGGAATTTTTATATAATATTATTATACGTAATACTGTATTAGGATTCGGTTCAGTTAAAACGTATTTGGAGTCAAAATAGTGCTTCTGTACTTTAAAAATCATATAAAAATACTAACTATAAAATCTTTTGAATTTAATATATTATAAATTATTTAAGGATTGGAAACAATAGTCACCTGGTACTGGGAATACTATCAATAGGTTCATACTAAAGAAATAATTGGGATCGTTTAACTAGTTTAAAACTAATTGGATGGTGTATATATTCTTTATGTCAATTATGTCTAGTTTTATTTACTTTTAAAATGAGGAATTTGGGGTTTAAATTTTTTAAAAAAATTAAAACTCCCCTTAAGGGTGCCATCTTCATGTTAGACAATGAGAGAGAGAACTTCTCTTCATCCTCTCCATGCTCCACTATTTTTTCTCTTTTAATCCATGGATTCTATGGTGGTCTAATCACATCAATCCAAGGTCAGGGCCATACTTTCATCCTCCCTTTATCTACCCAATTTTTCATTACTTTTTATAAAATAAAATATTTATTTGAGGTATTATTTTACTAGATCATATTTAAGTCACTCTCGATTAATGGTATATTCATGTTAAATTGATAACTAAGCATGGGAATAATGAAATAATTTATTTATCAAAATTTTAGTAATGAAAGTTTTTTTAGTTCAATAATTATTTTATTATCATAAAATTTGGATTAATTTAATTGATTCTTAAATGTATGAAATTGTATTTCATTTTTTATAAGGATAACAAGATTTGTCTTGGTGGTATTGGTCCTTCATTATAATATGAATTTTCAGTGTTACACTATTTGATCAAAATTACCCATATTATGTATAAATTAGTAAATTTTGGGATTTGATTACAATGTATTTCAAACATTATTTCTGAATATTTTGGTTATGAAAAGGATTATTAGGTAAGAAAAATATCAAGAAAGCTTGGATGATATGGGATAATGACTTTGAAGAATCTACAATAATAAATGAGGTTATTGATAATTAATTTTATTATATTTAAATATTATTTTATATATTTTGTGATATATACTTAGGGTTAAATGGGTTTCACCATCCTGAGTGAGAGTTGATGGTATTAAAGGGATATCTAAAAATATGTTTTAGCAACTACAGTTGTTAAAGTGATCCCATGGATGTTCCCATAGGATGTAGTCACTTTATGATTATAATTCAGTGATATGAGAGGAATAAAATTTTGAACAAAATTAAAGAAGATTTCTGACCTTAGATAGTTACATGAGTGACATAGATATGACACAGTAATGGATGTCCAACACCCTATTGATATTTTTGAGTAATGGTTCGGTTGATTTCTAATTTTACAAAGCATGCTTATAGTGGATGGGTTCACTATGAGCGGTGACATGAAAATAGAAATAAGAATCATCATGAGATTTCTGGGTCGACTTACTATAATTCTGATAGAAATTATAAATAGGGTATACTAATAACCTAGTGATATATCCCCATTTGGGGTCCATTATATGGGATATGTTTGGGATGAGCCTTGTTTAATTCACCATGTGAAAAGATACTTGTGATACAAAATATGTTAAGTGTAATAAATGAATGAGGGTCTATACAAATTTGAATGGGGGCCTACTATGGATTGTGTGCCTTGTTTGTAAACCAATGATGGGTGAATTATATAACCATAGTTGCATTATGAGTAATGATATAAGTCTAAGGTAAAATGTTATCTAATATATGATGCTGATGGTGATGGTTCAACCATGTAATGGTTGAGTCATACTATAAAGACAATAATACATAAAACTAGTTATGCGATCACTGATAATATCCATGTTCTAGGTGATTAGTATGTGAAGATATATTTTTATAAGATGATGTGAGTCATTGTCTTGGATATATAGTCTGGTAGGATGCTTCCCATTATTATGATTTTGTCTATTGATTTTTTATTGATTTTATCTATCAATATCTCTATGTGATGGTTATGATTATGTAAGGAATGTTATTTAGAAATTTACTTAGAAACATATATGTTGTTAATATAGCTATCTACAGGATGATTCCAAATTGTATGAGGTTATACCCAAGAACATATTTTGATTTTTTATATGTTAATTATTCAAAGGATAGTCCCAAGCATATTTGGATTGATATTAATCAGGTTGGACACAATCCCAACCTGTGGTCCCATTGAGTTTACCAAGGATGAGATCATATCAATCCTTTGATTATACAAAGAATATCTATGTTGGGTATATTTACAAATTATTATTCTAGATAACAAGATGATGTCAGGTTCCCTAACAAATTATGATTTATAGGAGAATATCCAGGTTAAGCACAATACTGAAGTGTGATAATTTTTTCTATTTTAATATTGGTTGAAATGATATATATTGATGGGAACATCCATCCTAATAATGAAATGGTAATTTATATCAAAATAATGAAATAATATTATCTCTCCCAGCTATGTTAAGGGAATATCAATCCCAATTTCTAAATCAGAACATTTCTTACAGTAGAGAAATGGAAATATATATCCCAGTCCTGTGATTGGAATATCTATCCCAATTATAAAATGATAATTTCTATAAAATTGTGAATTCGAAAATACCATCTCATAAGGTTTTTGGAATAACTATCTCATATATTGTTGTAGAAAAACATAGGAAGAGTTAAACCATTTGGGAGATTGAGAATCTCTAGATTATATGGCTAGTGTTTTTCATGTGATTAATAAAAACTTCATTTTAATATTATATAAATATTCACATATGTTATAGTTTACATTAATGGATCATTGGTGGTATCTTACTTAATCTTATGCACACACCCTTCACTTGAACCTTGATGGATGTGAAAACCTTTAGGTTTTGAATGCATCTTAGTGTAAGGGCCTTGGATAGTAAGAGAGATATGGAAACTCGATGTAGATATGGATAAATCTATTGGGTGATGGAGATTATGTTTTGTAGTTTATCCTTTATTTGTTTATTTACATCATAATTTATGTACTTTATATGATCCTATATTGGGTGATCTCTTTTTATATATAATTAAATACGATTTCATGTTTTTATTTTATTATTTCATCATTTGTATTATTTTCATGTTTATATTTACGTAGTGATTCAGTATCATGATTATATTAATATTTTTATATAATATTTTTATGTTATTATGAGTTTTTAAATGTGATTATATTAAGGGTATAGTTTCCAAAAGACAATTATTGATCCTTTCTATTAGTTAGTAGTATCTAGTATATTGGGATGTGCATAAGAGGTCATGTGGTGCTTATAATCTTTATGTGTAGACAATTATATGACAGTATGCTATAATTAAGTATTAGAGTGTTGTTTTATTTGTTTTATGATTCTTATAATAGCATGTAGATATAGGATTGGTTGAATCTTAGTATGGAAGAAATATTTCTTCTCATATAGTATAATTATTTGTCGAAATCCAAATTACCAAGGATCTTGTCTTGTGATTATTATTTTTCAAATTTATAGTTGATCCAATTTTCAAAAAAAAATTATTATTATAGTTATTTTATTACTATATTTGACATATCATTGTGTGAAAGTAGAGTGTGTGTTCACCTTTATCATAGTTAGATTTTATGATCACCTAACATGTGCATGCTTACATGTGACTAAAAAAATGTTAAATTTAGTTTTACCTTAATAAAAAAATAATCAATTTATTTTATAATTTTCATAATAATTGTTTTGTGGAACATTACTTATATGAACTTGACCATTATGAATCTCTTGATTAGTACCACTTATTTATTATTTCTTTGATCTGCACATATATTTAATAATAACCCTTGAATGGGTAATATTGGGAAATAAATACCCAGGGAGGATGAGATCACTATGACAGAAGTGTAAGAATATAGGGCACTTTGAATTATATCATAATGGGAGAATGAATGATTCTTCCTAAGATATATCTGTTGTAAATTACATGATCCATAGGATATATAGAGAGAATAGTGGTTGAAAGGTATGCCTCTTGATTTTGTGAGTTTGGTAATTTAGTAGAGTAACATGGAAAATTTCATGATTTTACATGAGCTATTTAGTGTTTTGTGATACTTTATTCCCTCTCTGTGTTATAATATCCTATGGTTTTTTATTCATTCTCTCAGTTGTGATGGTTCCCCTTTCACTTGGCCTCCCTCTCTTTGCCCCATCTCAATAGTCTTCCTTCTTCCTCTATTCTCTATTTACTAGATTCTCAGGTACAGTTTTTTATTAAGGGTATATCCTCATAATTAAATATTTTTAAATCTAGGATTTGTAATGTTTGGTAATTATTCAGGTTTCTCTTTTTGTATTTATACGATTACATTTATACTAGATTTTGTTTTTGGACCTACTCTTCTATGCTTAGGGGGTATTGGGATATTATGGTAGTTATGGTTGGTGTCCTTGCCCCTCATGGGTTCTTGGAGGCACATTATGGTTTTATGTTCACCTTTATTGGGTCCCTATTGTAATTATCTACTTACTATATTATTTATCATCCCCTTTCATAGTATCCAATCTTGGTCAGTCAAGATGGTGTTTTAGGTAATTTTGGGACTCTATGTGGGGAAGTGTTTGGGTGAATTATTATTTTTGCTTCTTATTTCATCTCCAATTAAAGGTTTTTTCATATCTATTAGGATAAATGATTTTATTATATGGGAAAAATTTTAGGAGAATTATTAGAGGATTAAAAAATAACTGAATAGGTATGTACTATTAGATGTGATATTAAGGGTATAGATTTTGATACTGACGATTATTTATTTATATCACTATTTTTTGGTGTTTATAATTAATCATTGTTATATTTTATTGTAAAATTTTAGATAGTGATATCAATGATAATGGGTCCAAAAGTTTGTTATTTCATGTTATCTTTTTATTTTTTTGGTGGAACATTTCAATGATGATTTGGTATTTCATGTTGTTATTGTGAAATTACAGATTATTTTCCTTTATGTGTTGGCTCATGTTTCTGGTGTGTTATAATTATTAGTGGTGGTGAAAGAAGGGATCAAATGAAAATATTTATATAGAAAAAACATATTTTTGGTATAGTTGGGTCATGTTTGCACTGGCCCCAATGTTTTTTCTCAATCAGATCAATAATTATATCTTTCCAGTTTTTATGAAATTTTAATACTGTTTTGTGGTTTTGGTTTGGAAGTATTTTATGTGGGTTTTTTGGAATAGATGGACCACGTTTTTTCCATTTTGTTTTTGAAAATTTTAAATATTTATGGTTTTCCTCTTATCCCTAAAAGGTTTTTAAAAAATTTGATTATGGTGTTGGTTGTGTTTTATGCCGGTATCATAAATTAGAGGGATTATCCCAACCATGGTGATACCTCAATAATATTAGAGAATGAATATATTCTAACAGTAATAGAAAATAAACATGGGAGATCTGGTATAAAGTGGGTTATATTAGTAATGTAGATTGCCTTAATTGTATATTGGATTGAATATGTATTATGTACTTTGAGAGAGATGTCATTGTGATGAACGAGATATATAATCAGTCAGTTATATGTGTGAGAATTGTATTTAAGGGAAAGGAATCATGGTGGAATAATTTTTGTGGTATAACATGGTAATATGTGTGCAGATAACAACTTGTTGATAGAATATTATAAATTATTAGGGTGATCATAAATCATTTTCTAGGTTGTGCTTGTAAAATATTTTTACTTAAGGATGGGAGAGTTGGGTTTGATTCTATATACATGGTAAGTAAAACAATACTGAAAAATATACACATTTTGATAGAAATTTTAGAAAAAACATATTATCATGATAAACCTTGTTTATAAATTGAGACTTCTCCACATATGACTTATTTGAAAATATATTTGATAGTGTTATAAAATTAGAGTCTGGGTGTCATTATAATTTCATATTATTAAAATCCAAATAATGGTATTTGTACTGAATATTTTGTGAATAATCAAAATTTTTATGTTATCCGGAATTAGTTGACTATTATAAAAAATGATATACTCACAATTAGTGTAAAAATGGATAATATCGGATGATTTTTACCTTATTATTATACATTTTGAATAAGTTATAGGAAGTGATTCTCTATTGAAGTTTAAATGTGGATTGACTAGTGAGAATTCATAGTATGAGATACGATTGGTGAGAGATATGAAATCTTTGTAATCATGAAGAAAAATAAATAAGTATTTTTGAGTAATATTGTTAAGCTGCTGGGTTCACCTTATATGGGTTTGAGTTGAATCCACTTAATGAATGTGAAGGGTTCTGAGACTAATGATGAATTTGGAGGAACACTAATGGGATTAGGGGATCAATATGTTATTTCATAAATTTGAAAATTGTCTCGATAGTGGAAATATGATACTTCAATAAAAAATATAGAGTATTTCGGGAAATTTTTTTGATTATACATTATAAATGAATGAAAAGGTTGCATTATTGAAATTTAGGACATTCATTATGAGGTATATCATTTTGGACACATGTGTTGGAAATGGATTTCCAATAATATTGTATAATGGTAGTGTGTAGTACCTCAGTGTTATATACATGTGATTGATGCTCATATAATGGTTCAATATAGGTAAAATCATCATGATCATGGGTATTAGAATTCTACTTTTGATGGAATTTTGGTATTTTGGCACTCGATGACTCATTATAAGTGAAATTATATAAATTATAGATAACCAGTGATTTTATAAGGTCAAGACCCTTATCTGTAGTAGATTGTGGTGAATTTCACTTGGGATGTGAAAAGAAAATCTAGAATTTCTATGATTTAGAGATCTCCTTATTTATTTAATACAATAATCCCTAATTGGTCCAGTGAGTGGATAATACCTACTCATGAATATCGATATATGATGTCCATCTAATTTTTTATTCATTTGGTAAAATAATTATGTGCGATTTGTAAACATGAATATCATGAAGATATAAATTTGGGGATATAATCACTCTTAATGATGTACAATGACATTTAAAATGAAGGTAATGTTTATGTGACTGATAAATTCAAGAGCAGGAGAAAAAAATGTTTTGGTATAAATGATAAAGGGGTGATTGAGCATAGTTTTTAGAAGATAGTGGTCTAGAATAGGCAGAATAATGAACCAGGAGTGTACCATAATCGTAATTAGGGTATTTAGGAATGTGGTTTTTATTAGGACATCATTGTTTATCTAAAAAAAGTATTTTCATAATGTTTCAAGGTCCATGGATATTTCAGAAAATTATAGAGATAGTGTGGTTTTATTAGGAAATGTTGAGGTATAATTTGGTGAATCTAGATAAAATTGATGTCTATTTCATCATTTATGGATGGAATGGACGAATGAATTTGGATAATAAAAAAATATTTGGTTCAAGTACGATAATGGAATGATTATAAACTATTGGATTCATAGGCAGGAAAGATATATTTTAAATCTTAGTGGCCAGCATAGTTTACTAGAGATTTATAAAGTTTCCCCTCGAGGATGTGATGTGGAATGGATGAGAGCATGAAATGACCCTAATAATGTGGATCAGTGGAATCTGTAGATGTTATATTCTATTGGATAAAAATCTAGAAAAACGATTAATGTTATGGTACCATATTAGGATAAAAACCTTTTAACATCTATTGTGAGTCTAGATTGAGGTTTTTGAGTTGGTAGAGATAATATTAATGGAAGAATAAGGAAATTATATCTTTTTTATAAAAATTGAAAATTATAGAGGTGGATTTTTAAACTAATATGTTCCTTATATGCTTCCAATAAGTACCTAGGGGAGAAATCAATGGGTTTATCTAACAAATTTGTCTAGAATATAGTTAGTAGACTTGCACAAGACATCTGGTGAGCCACATGGTGGAATATTTAGGTACGATATGTATCCAGTAGGCTTGAATACTTTTCCTTACATCTGTAAATTTTATGGATTTCAATTTTAAAAAATAAAAATAAAATATGGGGTGTCTTCTCTAGACATACCAATAGGGGTTAAGGAATCTCTTTATCCCATCCTACCCCATTTTTTCCATATATTTGGGACATATGAGTTTTTTGGATATAATTTATCCAAATTTAATGGTTTGTATTCTTTGTTACTATCCTATCCCATTTTCCTATAATTTTTTACCCCACATATAAGGACGTAAGATGTGATTTTACAAGAATATGATCAAATCACTCTTCTTTAACAAGTATTTAAAGAATATGGGATAAAAGGGGTCTAATACATATAGAATCATGTATTTACAAACAATTTGGTCTAATAAAAGGTTTTTTTATTTAATTTTAAGATTTCATTGATTATGATTGAAATTCAATGATGGTTAAAATATGGTAAAAGATATATTTTGATGAAATGGGGGGACAAGAGTCGTTTATGATATATTGGTACTTTATTTCATAGGAAAGTGGAATCATTGCACAAGTCAATTAGAGTTACTAATATTGTGGAAAATTTAATTAATTATGGGTTTTGATTATAATTTATTTTTGCAATTATTTATAATCATTTTAGATAAGATAAGGGTTCATGATCATGATGATTATAATGTGAGCTTCAATAATATGGTTGAATATCACTGAAAGGGTTTGAATCTTTAAAATTGTTATTTGGTCCCAAATTGTACAACATTTATTCATGATTGAATATGCAGTGTGATTTACCTATAGGGGTAGTGTGTGTCTTTAGACAGAGTGAGAGCTTTGGGGGCTTAACATGATGTGTAGAAATAGGTGTGATATATTATTGTAGTGGTGGTAATTCCACACATGTTACCTGAGAAATTATTCATAATTTGACCCCAATTTTGGTGATGAATTTGTGATAAAATAACTAAGGAACCAATAGAGAGTATCTAAACATGGAAATAGACATGAGATACCTAGTGAGGTCATGGGTGATGATGTTTGATGATGTATATAGATTAGTGTGCTTTTATTTGGATGAGTAATGTTCTATTAATGAACTCTTCTAGAATATGGGTTTATTGGGTGTAGTAACCAATGTTGGGGAATGATAATATTCAAGAGACACCTAGAGGGTCCTAGTAAAATATTGTAAAATAAATATAAAAAGGATAAACTATAGTGGTTAACTACCCATCCATAGGTTCACTATGAGGGTTTTCTATGACATGTGTTAGTGATAAGCCTATCATAATCCACCATATGAGGATATATATATTTTTAGAGGTATATGGAAATGGTGGCCTTTTAAAAATGTGATTGGTGACCTAACAAGGCTATAGAATCATATTGGTTTTCTTGTGATTGGTCAATTTTCAGACCATAGATGCAATGGGCATAATAAATTATGGAATGAGGGGTATTATTATCCAATAGATAATGATGAGGGAGATGTTTTGATCCTGGAATTCACTAAACATACAAGTTGGACTAGAATACTTGATACATGTGATATGATAATTTAATTAAATTTATGTCCAGAAGAATGGGTTTTCAAGATATGTCTCTATGTGATATTGGGTTACAATCCATTGTATATGTTTGAGAAGTGTGTCTCCAAGGATTATGATTTTATCTTGATATTTTTTAAATAAATTATTGACCTCTATAAGGGTTATGTGTGATAATAGAATACATTTCATTATTGAATTGACAAATAAATATTAATATATACAGACACACGACCACAAAAAATGGGGATGTTGTTGGATGGTACAATGTTATATCTTACCGAAGATAAAATATTTTCTTATTCTCTATGATATTTCAAAACTTATCCTATGTTAAGATAAATTTAGCTTACATGAGTTCCATATATAACCAACCTATTATACAACAGACCTTAATCAATTTATGTAAATTACTAAAATATAATTCTTTTTATCATATCATGTATGGGTGTATTTCAAAAATGAGATTCTATTGAGAAACCCATGGTTTGGTGAACTGAAAACCAGTTATCCTATTTGACATATCGAGGTTGGATACATTTCCAAACTTTGAATCTGTTCATAATATCCATGTTGGTTGTATTTATATCATGTATATGATTCTTAAGTGAATATCATGGTTTGTCTCGCATCTAACTTATCATGTGATAAAGTACATATTTTTTAGGTTCATTGCCAACATATGATTCTACCAACAATTTAGTGGTTATGAAAAGTTCAAAACTATAATGAGAACATGTTTACCAACAAGAAAATGGGAATATCCATCCAAACTATGTAATGGTAATATTATTCTTCACTATGACATTGGAATATCCATTCAAAACATTCATCTCGGTATTATGACGAGAATATACATAAAAATTTTAATATGGTAATATTCATACAATCTATGATCTAAGAAATAATATCATGTTTTGTTGTGTTAATAACCTTCTAATATAATATCACAAGCTGAAGCAGGTAGTGGTCTACTTTTAGGGGTAATATCTAGCACTAGATGGTATGTTTTTATTATGAATTTTATTTTTTTACTACTTATTGATCTCAATTTAAATTCATGAACATATATTCTAATATATATCAGTGTATTACTATATTTTTATTATTGAGTCTTATTCTCAAACAATTCACATTCACCATAGTGCATAGGAAAATATTATATTAGTTATGCATGTTAGGGAAAGGTCCAAGGCATATGTGAGTGAGTTAGAGTAACATAACAAGTATGTGAGGATAGTTCTTAGGTCAGTTTGAGGACTGGTAGTGATGTATCCTTAATTTATTTATTTGTTTATTAATTCTTTTATACTATATATGACAGTCGATTATATAATTTATTTCATATATTTTAAAATGTCTAATGACATGGAGTTAATTTATTATTTAATGGTATATATTATTTCCACTAAAATTTATTTCCATATAAAGTTGATGATAATTTATATTTATCATTTTTAGGGTATCATATATTATTTGTGTAATTAAATTAAGGTTATAGTATCCAAAATACTATGTATCAACCCTCAATACAAGACAAAATCATATTTCATATGGGGATTAGTTCTGAAGGTCATGTTTCATTTTGACTTTATCCATAGGGGTGGGTATTTGGATAGTAAAATTACACCTTTAAAATTAATATATCATATCTTGGTTCACTCATATAAATAAATCTTACTTTAATCCTAACATTATAAATCAAAATCAAGAACAAAATCACTTTCTTAATATATATTCAACAAAAAACTCTCATTTATCGTCCCATTAACCAAACTATCAAGACCATAGTTCCAGAATTTTGGAATGTATTTTATGGATACTAAATAGTGCATATAATCCCTTAATTAGATCTGTAGTCTTCTTAATATTTGTATAAAACATAATATATATGGTTGAATAAAATACACAACAAATTATCCATTGTATTAAATAAAAATTATAGTTTAATTTATAGGGATATATTTTCTAAACAAGACATAAAATATTAAATTTCATGATGAACTAAAAACCTTATTAGAAAATGTGTCAACGTGTACTAACTAAGAATAATGATGTAATTTTGTTATTGTAACCTATCTTGGTAAAATAATTCAGTGCAATACCCACGTAACATTCTTATTTAACCATAATAACATTCTTCAATTATAGAATATTCATATATTTTCCAAAAGGACTCGCCTTTCCAATAAATGTAAACAATGCATGCTTCAATATTTTTATTTCATTCATTTTATGTATAACTTTTTCTTTTAATATTTATTCTTTAAATAAATAATTTTATTTGATCATACATTGGCTATTTTTTGACACGAACTGCATTGATGAGTATGATGGATATAATATAGTTCAATATAGATTGAATTTTTTTATTTTTGAATTTTGGATTAATGTTGGTTGATTATATCAAGAATAATTTATAGTGGCCATATTTTATACCCTTATTCTCTTGTAAGGATACCTATATGGTGTTCTCTCTAGTTATTTTTGTGAATTCATGCTTTTAATTTAAGAAATTTTGATTGATATGATGATCGATGATGATATTAATTTATGGGTAAGGGTTTGGGTAAAAATAATGGTTATAGTCACTAATATAAAATATGGGGAATATATATTTGGTGATAATTTGTTTGTGGGGGGGATTTGAGGGTTATTTTGATAAGGGAATGAAATGTTATATCAGTTTTTGAGTGATGTCCATCAATGTTAATTTTTTGATATGCTTAGTGATATATAGTCCAAAAAATTACTATGGTTGGGTTATGAGAATGGGTGTAAAGATTACCTATAGAGAAATTATAATGGTTTATTTGGTGTATTAAAGATTTATAAGAGTATAAGAAAGAGGAAAACATGTTTCTTTTATATTTGGATAGCTATGGATGGTTAGCTAAATCAAGAGCATAAAGGTTTTTGGAGACACTAAAAGGGAGAATGTTATGGTTTTAAGGTTTTGGGTATATTAATTTTATATAAATTTAAAAACAATAGTATTTTTGGGTGAAACTAGATATATTTAATTCAATTAAATTTGTTTTTAAGGGAAATAATTATGTAAAAAGACATTCTATAGGACATTTTGGATTATGAGTATTACAGTTAAATTCTCCATCATAATTGACCATGGTGTTGCAAAGTCCATCATAGTTCTAAGATTAAAGTGGTTAATTATGGAATATAAAAAATTAAATTACCATTTTAATCTATTATTTTTTAAGATTATTAGATTTATGTAAGAAAACATAATTTATTTAACAATGAAATTTTGTTCGAGGTAAAGTGGACAATGCTTTAATTGAATGATGCATTAATGCAACACCCCTATATTTTGTGAGATATTTTTTCAAATATATTTTATATATTTTATATATTTTGTTATAAACAACAGTGAGTATATATTATAATACAAGAAATGATAGGTTTAGCTTGTGTTACACCCAATAACTTGTTTATCTTAAATTACAGGCAACACCGAGTTTAAACAAAACATGTCAAACAATTAAAATATTATTATATGATAATGAAAACCTATATATTAGAATGGAAGGTATTAATAGGATTAAATAAATAATGAAAATATGGTCTACACTTTTATATACAATGAATTATTTTGTGACCTATTAATTTTAAGTGAAAATAAAACCCTTTTGAAAAGATAAGAAAATCATTCCTTGAAAACAAAATTAAGAGCACAAGTGTTATATATATATATATTAACCAAATAACTTTTCATTAATGATTTTAATGAAATTATTATGTAATATATATTTTAAAAAATCTTAAAATTAATCTTCTCTGTTATCAAGATAAGTGATAATAATAAATCCAATTTTATGCATTAAAATAGTATATTTTCTGAAAATAACTTTTGTCACCATTTTATGGAAAAATTATTTTAAAAATTATTTTTACAATTTTAGAAAATTAATTTTATAAAATAGATACCATTTTTTAAATTTGAATATCGAAATTATCTTAGGATCAATTTTGGGTTTTTTTTGAAAAATTTCATTTTTCTATTGAATAGTGAAAAATATTTAATTTTAATTGAAAACTATATTTTGGCCTAAATTAATTACAATGTTAAATTATATGTTATATTTTTTTTAAGTATAATTAATTAAATTATATATATATTAATCCATGTTTTTCTTTGGAAATGGTTTTTTATTTAAATTCGATAAAATAAAATTTTAAACTTTTGAACATTTTCACTATTAAAACCCTCTCTCTCGTTGTGTTTGTGGGATTCATTTGAAATTAAATTCTTCCACTTATGTGAGTTCAATTTTGAGAAATGTGTTCCATATATGTAATCAGAATAACATAAATTATATAATACTGTTAACTTAATTTTTACCAAAATAATTAATGAAATCAATTATAATTAATTATTGTAATTAAGGACAAAATGGTGTATTGCTCATTACATGTTCTTATGTTAAAATTAATTTTACACGCACATTTTATTTTTGTTTAATTAATTGGATTTAATGTTTAGAATAATTGGTCTAAATTATATAATAATTATCTTTTAATGTCAATCATAAAGGATAAATTACCTAGGTTAATACAATGATACAAGTCACCTTTATAAAAACTATTCGGTTAAAATTGAGTAAAATTAATTAAAAGGGAGTAACATGATAAAAAATTCTGTATATTATGTTTTTATAGTTTTTATATAATAAAAAATACCACCACTCAATTATTATTCACTTTTGGAGCCACGAGAGGTAAGTGAGATATCCTAATAATTAATACCTTGGGTTATTTACACAAATATACCCCTTCTCAATTATAAAAGGTCACTCACCCCTCACACTTAGTCAAACCATTAATGCCATTTGGATCAACCAAAACCTAACACAATCAATTCCAAACTTATATTTCCTCATCCCATGAGTCTTAATTTGTCCCAAAAGTCAACCTAGGAAGGCTTTTGTGAAAACCTAAAGATGATGTTAGAAGTAAAGGTAATGTTCTTCGACAATAATTTTCATTTTATTTCTTTCTCCACATTCTAACATTATAATTATGCCATTAATATATAATAATATAAGTATAATACATATAATTTTAGGTTTTTATGTTAATTTCAGGTCCTAAAACATCCCACACTTCCATCAAATTGGTTATGAAATCATTGTTTTTCTGTGTGGCGGACTAATGCCTCCCAAACCGATGTGGTTCATTTTTCTATTACCATCTCTCCGGGTTTGAAACACCAATTTATTTATATTTTATATATTATAGTTATGTTATTTATAATTATATTATGTTTTTTTATATTTATATCACACATACCTTTATTCTTTCTATTTTTTGGAAATATGAAATCTTTGTTTGCATGTACGGAATACTATAGTCCCGTAAATCGATGTGATCCGTTAATAAATTAAATGGAAGTAATTAAGTATTATTTTAAAAACAATGTGTGATATATATGAAAAAATTATATAGTAATTATAATTTATATATATCAATTAATTTTATTTCATCAAATAAAATAAGAAAATTGAAACAACGTTCATGCGGACGTACGACCTACCGTCTCCATGAACGATTTATTTAATTTCAAATTACTACATTTTTGGATTAATATACATGCATATATAATGAAAATATATGATATTTATATAATAATTTACATTTTAGTGATGATGAAACTATTGATCAATGTAATTGGACCAAAAATCACAATTCAAAACATACACGAAGAACAAAGTAGTTATTGTCGAATACGTTACTTTAACATGGTACTATTATAGAAAGGTTAATAAAAGGTTAAAAGAAAATCATATATGGTATGATATATGTTAATATAGTTTTATAATATATTTATAATAAAATTATCTTTACTATATAGGATGTTTTAATGTGTACTAACAAAGTCAATACATAAGTTATTGAGATTTCTAGTATCACTTTTATTTTTGTGAGACATAGCCTATATTCACTACTCACATATTTTTTATGTTGTATAGGATTCCTAATGTCATGTAAGTCGTTAATTGAATTTATTATATGATATTAAAATATCCAATTGATTTTATTCTTTCCCATATCTCACAATCCAAATGTTACTCATGTAGTAAGGGATTTTCAGCCCACTTTTACATTACATGAGACAAATGTCATATTAACCACATGTTTATTTTTTGTGGAGTATATAATTTACATTAATATATTTTATGATGATAACAAATAAAATTATTATTATTTAAATATCTATTTTATTATATCAATTTCAATGGTTTTACAGTTCAAATGGTAATAAATCGGTAAGAGAGTTTTGTCTCAATTTACCTTCATTGAGACGTAAATTATGATATGCATCAATATTATTTAATGGAGTTTATATAAATATAATTTGACATGTAATATCATTGATTTATTCATCCCAATGATATTTTATGTTTCATTTTATGTTATTCTTTCATTGAAATTATGATTAAAGTGTACCCAAGTTGTATAGGATTTATTTTACAATCTCGTAGTTTACCAAGATTTTCTATGTTTAAGTCTCCAATGTTGTTATCTCATTATCTACCTCCCAATAATTACAATGAATTTTATTCTAATTTGGTTATTAATTATATATTTAATTAATTGCACAATTTGTTTACTAATCAGTACTTAATATAATTAAGAAATTGTTTTTATACAAATCTGAAATTATTTTTATCTTCGGTCATAAACCTTTTTTCTTACAAGAGAATGATTTAAAAAAAATATTTTTAAATGATACTAAAGTCTAATTTTCATGGAAAATTATTCCAATATTAATTTTTTTTTCAAAAAAGTGTTTGAAATGATTTTCAAATCCAATTGTATAAGTTTTCAATATTTTTTTCAAATAAAACTATTTTCAAAATGAATAATTTTTTAATAAAAATTGCAAAGTGGAAAAACTATTTCCATTAATAAATGTTTTAAATAAAATATCAAAATTATTTTTCAACTAATATTACATTTTTTGGTTTTACCTATGCCTTACTAGGGATATGATACCCAGATACTGTTCATATTTTTAACAGAATTGTATAGTTTTGGATTGCATGATATTTATGAAACCCATTTCACTTCCATAAGGTATACCATGAGGAGATTATTATGAAACCTATTTATTTTAATTGGTTATTCTATAGTGAAATTATTATGAATCTTACATATTTTTCATTTTTTATGAAATGATGAAATGTTTATGATACCCATTTCATTTCATGGGTTATGATACGATGAATGATTATGATCTTGTGGAACACAAATGATTGATTTCAGTCTGTGACATGCATGACCTATATATCCCTCTAGTTAACTGTGTAAAGAATTATATATCCCACGATATAGAAATGGATAGAATATGTAATGAACCTGATATAGTAAGACAAGGCTATAATGGGGAGTGAAATCAGTAAAGTAAGACACAGCTAGAATAAGGATTGAACTCGGTAATGTAATACATGGCTGGAACAAGGAGTGAACACAGTTCGGGAAAGAAAATTATACTCTATGATTGTCTTGGGATCGAATATTGATTGCTATTATGGGTTGGACAATTAACCCATTCCAGAATTAGGAAATGGCTAGCACAAGGGATGGTGGTGTTTCCTAGACAAGAGGTGTATCAGCCTATGCATGAACCTAATTATATTTTCACAATGTTATGAATAAACTGTATTACATTTTTACAATTTTATACATGAACCTAGTCACATTTTAACAATGGTATATGTGAACCTGATTACATTTTCAAAATATTATGTTTGGACCTGGTTACATTTCAATAGGTTTAGGTGAGGGCCTGATTTTATATCCTTAACTTAATGAGTGAAACCGTTTTTATTTACACATGTTGACAATGACATAAGATGATGTGAATATAATAATTCTGTGTATAATACCACTTTTGTACTCTCATGAATCATGTTATTTGACTCCCTTATGATTTTTATCTTATGAACTGCCGATATTTAGGCAATGACTCATGTTTATTATCTTTAATAGATTTGGTATAAACTTTATAAGATATGTTCATTATCATTGTACCTTTTTCATATCTTGTGATTTCATATGATCATAGAGTTATATGTCTTATTTTTATCCTCACTAAAAATATTTTCTCAACCTGTTATAAGATTCCTTTCCCCAGGTTATGAAGAATGTTTGTATAAAGGGTATATCTTTGAAAAGAACTAAATTTGAAGATCCTTGAGGGTAACATTGAAGATATTTCTCTAGATTAGAAGATTATGTTCCAAGTTTCATATTAAACTAAACTATTATGTCCTCGAGTGTGTGTTTTTGTAACATAATCAATATCCATATAAAAATATGTAATATCCATTTATGAAAATCCTGGTTTGTTATGGTGGGTATAAAATGACAGGTTTAGTTATCCATTGAAAAATAAGACGAGAAAATTTTATTGAGATCCCTAGGGATATTTCTAAGGATATTTCAAGGGATGTCTCTAAGGATAATCATAATTATGGTTCAATGTATAGGAAAACATCCTGCAATTTAAGTAAAGGGTAGAGTGAGTTTTTTCCTAAAAACACATCCATGTCTATAAACCAAAAATGGACGTGGATCTAGCAGAAATGTACCTAAGTGTAACAACCCTGAAAACACTATATTGTGTTATACTCAATTAGGAATGGGTGTGAGACAATAGGCCTTGTTACAAACCTAGTTTCACTCACCCATGGGATATAGTTTGGAAATTAATAAAATATTTACAAACCATAAAAAATTATTTATATAGATGATTATTATGAATAACCTAGGATAAACCTAAGGTTCCATAGATTAAAAAGATGGTATCATTATTTATATACCCTATAACGGATTTTATTGATTATGTTTTTTTCCACTATCATTAATGTTTGTCACACTATGTTTTTGCTTTTATTTTATGGAATTATCCCCAAGGAGCCATGTAAACGTAGAGGGTGATGGAAAATTTGCTGATGAGAGGTCAAATGGTATGATGACTAGAGTGAAATACATTGTGATTATTCCTAATCAGTTCCCACAGAACATAATTAACAATGTATATTTAAATAACTCCAAGAATAATCAAAAAATATAATAAAAGAGATCAATGAGATTTATTATATGAATACTATCGAGGAAAGAAGATTAAGTTTCCTATTTCCTGAGACTGTGGGAAGAAAAACCCAAGTGATAATTTGTGGGGAACTGGAAGATTTTTTTACCGTGGATAATAAGGGAAAAAACATGTAACTGTAAAGGGAAAAATGAAATTTTTATTTAACATAATTTATATGATTATTTGTCTCCCTAAGATATCATTGGATATTTAATTATATAATATGGAAGGTATGTCCATTGTGAAAATCGATTTTCTAAAGGGAAATCCAATGAAGAAAATTAGCAATGTGGTATGAGTAATTGTTATATTATAGATGCTAAAGAGACTACAGATTAAATATGAAAGAAAAGAGGTATTAAGGAATAAAATTATGAATCCTAGTTAATATTTTGATAAGGAAGTTATATAATTTCTGTAATTTCATATTGCGATTCACGAATTATGAAATATTTTAAGGTTTCTTGCTCGTCAGGGGAAGACCGAGGAAGACATTACGATTTATGATACTCTGGGATCCTTGTCTATGGAGTGTACAGACATTATCTAAGGCGATTCCTTGGGTTTACACCCCATCCATCCCCCATGAATTTTCTTCTTTTTTGGGTGACCTTTATAATAAAATAAAATAGTTTTTAGTCATGAAATATATTAATATCGGTTAGTATAAGCTTTTCATCAATGATTAGACTGAATACATTGAATTATGTTAATGAAAAAAATTATTTAATGGAAACATTATATATTATGGAAAACATGTGATTAAGGTAATATTACCCTTCATATGTTTCCAATGTTTCAGAAATTGTGTTTCATTTAGATAAGGTTATATTTAATATGAAAAAATTATATTATATAGAACTGATTTACTTTGAAATTATCAATGATTTGTTGACAATGTAGTTTATACTATAAATTATGTAGATTATAAATTTTTTTGATTTAATGAATATATCCAATAATATGTATTCTATGTTAGGAGACAAGAAAGATGTATGTTTTTTAGAGTTTTATGGAAATTATGGTTAGAACCATATTTCGAGATAATACATGACAAAGGTATTCCTGTGTTTGGTGTGTGAAAATCAAGAGCTACGTTATAATATATAAGGGATCAGTAATAATATGATTTTGAAAAAATTAGTAACCTTGTTTCTAATGTTTCAGATTTTAATCTTTCAGAAGGATAAAAAAGGTTAAATTTTTATGAAATGATTTGTTTGGAATGTTAAATGTGGTTTTATATATTAATGTATTATTTATCCATGTGAATATCTCTGCATATTTGATAACCTTATCTAACCATTTTGGTTTGATGATAACTAAATATATAAGGAGTTACTAATCATTCTAACAATAGATATAATGACCCAATAGTTATTGAGGAATAATAAATTCACCTTCATTTACAAGAGTAAGAGATGCAGTGTAAATTGATCAAGGTACATCCCAGGGGTGGGATTATGCTAATGACATGAAATGAAATCAAGTAAGTATATCTTATTTTGAAAATTATTCAAAATCATAAATATTATTATGAATAAATATTTTGTCCTATTATAATAACATTTTATGATATAATTGACCATTTTTAAGCCTATTTGTTTTATGAATTTGTGATCAATAAATTTCTCTTAAAAAAAATTCATTCACTCTACATCTGTATTTTGTTGTTAGTTTTCCTGTCTATGTCCATGTCTTTACTTCCCACATATGTTATCTATATTGAAACCTATTTATGAGTTATATTGGGGAACTATTATGTTTACAGCATTCCATTTTAAGGTATGTTTTATTATTCATTTGTTCGATGTGTGTTTCTTTGAATAAATTTTCAAATGTTAAACCATTGACGATCTTGGTGAATATTAGGGGTGGAATTCATTTTTAGGGGATAGAATGTTACACCATTTGATTTTTTGAAATATTTTTTTTCAAATATATTTATCCGTTTTTATATTTTACATTACAAGAAACATACAGTTTATATTTTGTTTCATGAAACACTACGCTTGGATTGTGTTTCAAAAAAATACTGAGTTTAGCTTGCATAACACAAAACACTGAATTTAATAGAAATGTTTCATACAATTAAAATATTCTTATATAATAGTAATCACCTTAATTTTAGAATAGAGTGTAAAATAAGATTAACAAAACTATTAAAATATGGTATACTCATATTTATAATATTAATTATTTGGTGAAAAAATAATTAGAAGTCATAATAAAACCCTTCTGAAAATAGAAATAAATATTTCTCTCAAAAAACTATTTTTTTTGCACCCAACTGTGTTTTATATAAATAAATATACAAAATATTTTTTTTAATGATATTAATGAAATGAATATAGAATATATATTAAAAAATAACGTAAATATTATATTCTTTGTTGATAATAGATAAAAATATATCCAAATTTATTCTTAAAACAACATTTTTTACTAAAACGCCCTTTTGTCACCTATTTTGGGAACACATATTTAAATACATAATTTTGAAAGTTTTATAAGATTAATTTGATGATATGAACACTGTTTTTGAATTTTTAGTATCAAAATTATCTTTTGGTGGTTTTTTTTGGGTTTTTTCTGAAATTTTCATTTTTCATTTTGATTAGTGAAAAATATTGAATTTTAATTGAAAACAGTCTTATTTCATTAATTATCTACAAAGTTAGGTTATATTTTAATTTCATTAAGTATTTTTTGTTTAATTATACATATATTAATACAATTTAGTTCATTTTTGATAAATTTCATATTGAAATTGGATATAAAAACATTGTAAACTATTGAACACTTTTACTTTAAAACCCCTCTTTCTCATCACGTTTGCATGAAAATTTTTAAATTAAAATCTACCACTTATTTGAGTTGAATTTGGAAAAATTTATTAAATATTTTAAATATAAATTATTTATATTATCTGAATGGTTAAATTAATTTCTGACCAAAATTATTAGTGAAACGGTTAAAATTTATTAACATAATCTCGGTCAAAATGGGGTTTTGTGCATTACATGTGCTTATTCTAAAATTAATTTTAGACAGACATATAATTTTTATTCAACGAATTGGATTTAATAATTTGAATATTTAGGTATAAATTATATAATAATTTTTTTAATCATATCCTTAAAGGATAAATTATCGTGGTAAATAAAAAAATACAAGTTACATTGGTTAATCTACACGGATATAATTTAGTAAAACTAAAGAAAGAATAAATTGATAAAAACATAGATTATTTTAAGTGTTTGACATGTGTATTGACCACATTGTCCATACCCTACATTATTAATAAATTTTTTAGCCACATAGGGTAAGGGATGGCACCCAATATGCAATACCTTCGGGTATTTAAAAAATGTCACCCTCCTCGATTATAAATGGGAACTCACCCATATAACTTACTCACAAATATAAATACAACTCTATCGACCAAACAATTTAAAATTTGCATCCATAAATCCATAAGAACATCTTATAAGACTTATATTTTTATTAAATCCATCCTAGTATTGCTTGGAAAAAACCTAAGGAGGATACCAAAATAAGAGGTAATGTTCATCAATGAGAGTTTTAATTTCATTTCTTTCTCCACCATATCCAATTAATTTTATTTCATCAATTAAAAAAACTGTATATCCCACATTGTGATATGTTTTTATATTAATTTAATTACCTACAACCTCACACACTTCCATCAAATGGGTTACTAAATCATCATTTGTCTGTTCAGTGGACTATAGCCTCACAAACCGATGTCGTCTGTTTTCTATTACCACCTATCACGGTTGAACATAATGAGGTATTTATAGATTATATATTATATATATGATATTTATAATGTTATTATGATTATTTAATTATTATATCAAAAAATCCTTCAAAATTTCCATATTTTGGGAATACGATAACATCATTCTTGTGTACGACAGACTAGTGTCTCGTGAAGCGATGGAACCCATTCACAAATTGAATACAATGTATTAAGGGTGATATCAATAAAATTATGTGATTTATATGAAAATAAATTATAATAGATTGATAATATATATAAAAATATATATTACCTTTCTTTCATTCAATATTATATAAAAAGGGAACCAACGTTCATGCATATGTATGACCTACCATCTCCATGAAAGGTGTATTTAATTTTCAACAAAAACATTTTATAGATTACCCTAAATACATATATGATGATAATATATGATATTAATATCATATTTTTTATTTTGGATATTATCAATCTGTGATCTGAGTAATAAGACCAAAAATAACTATTCAAAACATACACAAAAAGAAATGTAGTTATTGCTTGGAAAAGGGAGAGATCCATGAATATAAATACATTGATAGAATAGGCACTAAACCAGATATAGTAAGAAAGGACTATAATGGGGAGTGAACCTGGTTTAATATGAGATTAATGGAATTAGGAGTGAAATCAGATCAATAATTTATTTTTTCTTCTAATATAGTCTTTGGATTAAACCTTGACTACTATGATTGTTTTGGGTGTGAACCCATTTCTGTATGAGGAAAGGGATTCCACTGGGGATGGTGTTTTGTCCCACCTAATAGGTGTATCCACCTATGCATGAACCCAATTACTTGTTCACAATGTTATGTGTGAACCTTATTACTTATTCACAATGTTATATGTGAACCTAATTATAGGATCATAATGTTATGCATGAAGTTGATTTCATGTTCACAATGTTATGCTTGAACCTAATTATATGTTCAAAATTTTATATGTGGACATGGTTTAATTTCCATAATTTTACACAAGGGCCTGATTTCATGTCCTTAACATATTGAGTGAACCTATTTTTATTTAATGATGTACATAATGTTATAAGATGTTGTTCATTTCAGAACTATATCTATTCTTACAATGTTATTCTCTCTGGACTCGTGTTCTTTGATTCCCTTTCGATTCATGTCTTATGAACTTCCGATAATTATTCCAAAACTTGTGTTTGTGATATATGATAGTTTGGGTATGAACGTTGTATGTTATGTTCATTATCACATTCCCTTATGATTTTCTTATTCCTTAATATGATCATATAGTTATATCTTATATTTTTACCCCTACTAAGCATCAAAGCTCACCCTTTATTAGTTTTCCTTTCCCTAGGTTGTGAAGAAAGGTTTTATGTAGGGTATATCAATTAAATGTAATAAATGGGATGATCATTCATGAAAAAATTTAAGATAATTAACCGTTTTTTTAAATTGTTTTACAAGTTTATTAAGGAACTAAACTATTATGGTCCTTATGAGTGTATTTGTTTAAAATAACTAATATTTGTGTAAAACGATGTAATATCCATTAAAGAGAAACATGGTTAAATATAATTGGAAGGAATAATAAGGTTATTTAGTTGGTTGTACCCTATTTTAAATGGTAACATATATATTTATTAGTGTTACTAAAATAATGGTAATTATTTATTGGAGGAAAATAAAAATGGAAAAAACAAGTTGAATTTTAAAATGATATGGTGTGTTATGCTCTGCATCTAAGATAGAGTTAACATTAATTGAAAATGGGTAGATGATGGCAAGAGAAGGGGTATAACATGGTTTGGAAATTATTTCCTTAAAAAATTTAAAATACCTTTTTTATTTTTTAAAACATACTTCTATTCCCCCTAGTTAATGAATTATTACAATTTTATTTCAATAATTTTCATTTGATCCTCAAGAAAGTTGACTAACATGATCAATCCCACCCAATAATGAAGAAATTATATCTTTAATCTCTTCCCATTTATCTGTAATGTCTCCCCTCTTTCATTAATCATTATAGATCCATTTATAAATACCCTGCTAGAAATGAAGGTACTAAACTGCTAAAATTATAGATCCCATAAAAACAATAAAAAAATGGGACTCATAGGAATTGATATATCATTTTAATTTATCCCATATATTTTAACTGATCAAGAATTTTAAAAAAATATATGAAAAACTTATGGAGTTTAGTGCAAAATAATATATTTTATAATATGTTTATAAATTTTACCGTTTTCTTATAGTGTCCCCTGGTGGGAAAATGAATACAATAATTTATTAAACTTATTACAATATATTTGAGATCACATAATTTTATGGTCATATCTCTGTAATTATTCAATAACATTGTGTGTTTTCAGAAGATCTTCAGTCATCCAATAAAAATATATACCACTATTATGATATGATATAAGGATACACATAACCCATAGATAAATAACTCTTAAAATCATTAAACAGTGAAAGAGAATATATAACCATGTTAAAACATAACATTAATGAAATCATAAACTAAATATATCATAGATTATTCAAAATATGTTTTAAATGTGGTCTAAAAATATATAATACACATTAAAAAATTTATAATCCTCTATTTTAATTTCACAATCATTGAATAACAATTTCTAATTAATTAACTTATGTTTTACATGTTTATTAATTTCTAAACACATGAAAGTGGAATGATTCACAAATATAAGATTTCCTTGGATTAAATAAGATGTGTTATAAACTAATAAAATGGGAATTAACCTTAATAATATCATTTTATATGGTAATTTTGTTCAACTATGTATCTTTCAAGGTTTGTGTAACACCCCGAGCTTCCACGATACGCCTCTCTTTCAATAATGCAATAGCTTGCATTGTACGCAAGTTCGAGTTCTAAAACACCGCGACTAATCAAAGTAGCCGTTATGAATAGTAATAACCACTTTTTAAAATTATAGAAATTTTTTATTTCAAAATGGACTTCATTATTGTATTCGTAATATCGAAATTATCCTAAGTTGAATTTTTTGTAACTTTCTGAGAACTTCCGATTTTTTTATGAATAGTGAAAAATACTTAAAACAACTTTTTTAATCAAAATAATTTATTGTGATAAATTATACTATTTAGTGGTTTTAATTTATAATTAGAATATATTTTTACCTTTTTATCCAATGGTGGTCATTAGAATTAATTTAACATTGAAATTGGACATAAATAATTGCCAATCTTTTGATATAAATTGTTTCTTAAAACACGCTATTTGTTGTGACAGCGGGAATTAATTATAAAATTAATTAATGAAACTTATATTTTTGTAATTTTGTAAAATAGATATCATTTTAGGATTCGGAATATCAATTATAGCTTAGGGTGAAATTTTTGCATTGTTCTGAAAAACGTCAATTTTTGATGAATAGTGAAACCACTAAGTGGTTGTTAAATAACTGATTTTTCGTTTAAATGAAATATTACCACTTCTGTGATTTGATTTTCAAAAATCCGACATACATTGTTGTCATTAAGAAGTAAAATGTGGTTCAATTAGATTAAAATAATTTTTGGTGAATAGTAACTTTTAAGTTCTTAATCGCGATTAGAGGTAATTAGTGTAGTTTAAGGTACAAATAATGTTTTAATAAAATGAGATGAGCATGACACTTGTCCTACTCCTATTGGATGAGTCATGGCCGACCAAGACAACCCATGGGTCAACTTGGGGACCCCATGGAGCCACTTTAGTTGGAAAATGACATTAATATATATTTATTTAATGTTAAAATTAAATTGACTCAAACATGAGTTGTTTTACTAATACAGGGTTACACAAGTCCAAATTTTGACTATAAATATTCATTAGAAATATAAAAAGATTTCCTACATCATAGTATTTTTTTTATAATTTTTAGACATTAAATAAATTAAATTATTTATGACATAATTATGATGCAGCGATGACCTCATTATTTAACGATTTAAATAAAATGAGATGATAATGCAAAATCCAAGGATTACACTTGTCCAAAGCCTATTTGATGAGGAGATTTAGAACCCTTATCACCATAGACACTAATTATATAAGTGTGGGACCTTTATAATCCGAAAAGCATTGTATAATAATGTAACATTTCAATCTTTCCAAAAGAGCCCCTCCTCTCCTGTTATAAAAGGCCCCCACCTCTCCCACCTCATTTACATTTTCAAGCCATTTGGCTCGGCCAACCTCTGACCAAATACTCTCCAACTTCTCCCTATTACCCCTAGAAGCCTCACTTTGGGCATAACTCTTCTCAAGGAAGCCTTTGTCTCAAATCAAAAAGAGTTACCCGATTTTGAGGTAATGTCTTCTCTAATGTTGTTTTGTTTTATTTTTCTTCTCAAACCCCCTAAACTCTTTTTATTCATTTCTTTTGTAACAACACCAGTATCCTCAATATACTAGGATGTTGTTATAAGAAGAATTCGAGCTACACTTACACACACATACATCTAATGGTTAAAGAACATACGGTTTCTGTGGATGGCGAATTTCTGCCTCACGAAACGATGATTGTTCAACACTCATATAACACCTTCAAAGGTGTCAATTAAGATGTCACTATTTTTATATATGATATATAATATGTTTATGTTTTACTTGTGCTTCTGTATTTCTCATTTATGGCATACTTTATGATTTCCATTATGGGTAAAACGCGATAATTTCATTTTAGGAAGTGCGGACTACCGCCCCCTCAAAGTGATGTGAATCGTTAATTCCATATGTGGGATGTATAAAAGATGGAGTAAATGATATTATATATGATATTATACTGGAACTATATTATAGGTTTATATAATTATGATTTCATTACATTAAATACGAAATAGAAATGAAAGTAGCATTCATGCGTACGTACGGCTTACCGTCTCCATGAACGGTGCATTTCATTTCTTACCTCTAAATGTTATGTAATATTATGAATGAATGTATATACTGGATATATATGATATATATGATATCTACATCATGAATATAATTCTGGATATAATGGATATTTCACCACATGAACAACTTGTAATTATAAGAAGGTTATTGTTGACACAAGTACCAAAGATCGACAAAACGACCGTTATTAACTTAAATAATTACATAACGTTCATAACATTGTAATAAGTGATATAAAAAGGATAATGAAATTGAAAATGGTTCTTAATAAGGTATATATTAACTCTAGTTTATTATTCATGAGGTTAAAGAACAGTTGAGTCAAGTCGGACATGAGGTAAGGGAACTTCTTAACCCAATTTCTATTCTTTGGGTTAATCTCCTACTTTCAAATTATGTCATGATATTATTATTCCCTATATTGTATTTGTACATTATTTATGTGTACTTATAGTGAATACACATTATAGATGTACTTTATTTAAAAAAAGATGATCTTTTTAAGGACTTCGTCTCAATCTCCTTTCATTGAGGCATATTTGGTTTTATACACAAATTTCTTTTATACGGTGTATAAACCCCTTTGACTTTTACGTATATTCAAAAGGAATATTTTTTATACGAAGCGTTTACTAAATGACAAAAGGGAATGTTTTTGTCGTACGTATGCGGCGACAACGACTTCTCCGCCGCCGTGACCACTATTTGAGTTTCGGATTCCTCTACAAGCCATCTTTTTTTTAATGAAAAAAAATACAAAGTTTTAACTTTCTTTAATTTTGGTATTGAAAATGGTTTGGAAAGCGTTTTTATTATAACAATGTGTTGTATTGATATCTTGTGATTGAAATGTGGAAATGTTATGTTTTCTTTATGCATGTTTTATGTGATACGATTATGTTATGGTTTATGAGATGTTTAAACCTGTTCATATGAGGAATGTATTGGACTTAATAAGTGACGGGTGGAGCCCGCTATAGCTCCTCGATGCATCGGTAGGTCTCATGAGACAACTAGATGTGGAATTGGCCGAGGCCGTTTCCCAATTTGATTTATGGTTTTGGCCGAGGCCTTAATCATTTTAGACTTCTTGGCTGAGGCCTTGACAAAATGTTTCAGAATGTCTGGCATTATACATTCCCTCATTATGAAAGTGGTTATTGATATTGCATGTGATTATTCGACCAGTAGAATATCCATGTGAAGAAGTGAATGGAATTATCTTATTTTACTTTTTCCATATTATGTGGATGTTCAAGTTTAAAAGGCTTTTGTTTTAGTTATACATTGCCTTAAATGTTTGTGTTTATTTATGAAAGCTTCCGCAATATTGTTATCCTTACTGAGCATCTGAGCTCACCCCTTTCAATGTTTTAATATTTTCCTGGATGTGAAGAAGTGTTTTATGACTGACTCGCAAGAATAGTCAGTGAGGATATGAGTGTGGACTATGAAGACCATGTTATTGTAGTTTGTTAACTTTTTGATGTAATGAATGACTTATGAATGTATCTAGTGTTTCCAAGGCTACTAAACTAATCGGTATTTCAAGATTTGATCTTTTGTGATCATGCCAATGTTACGAAGTAATGCACCGACTCTGGGTAGCTGGGGTCGGGGCGTTACAGTTGGTATCAGAGGCAGTTTAGTACTAACCTTGGAAGCTAGATTTAGATAAACTCTGATTAGAGCACATAGGCCAAAGATATACTTTGAGGATTGGTATAGAAGAACTTCCTAGAATTTTGTTATTGTAGAGATTTTGTGAGTTTTCAGAGCAATACATCCTTTTCTGGATACGAGCAGGTAGAAGTGGCTCTGGCACAGATGTACCTAGGGGTAAAACCCGAAAACACCGCTTTGAGATAGACTCAAATGGGAACTGGTGCACGACAACGGTCCTTGCTGCACTCTTGGTTACAACACTCCCGGGGGATATGCTTAGGATAATTCTCATTTTATTTACAAACCACTATGAACGGTTATGAGTATATACTTACTCAAAGAAAACCTTTTTATGATTATGGATTATATCCATAAATAGTTCAATTTATGTTATGTATTTTTTAAGTATGGAATTATGTATTTTGATTCATAAACTAATCTAGTTTATTCCATTGTATAGAAATGGAGCCCAGTAGAAGGAATGTGAACTCCAGCAGTACGTATGATCCAAAGAGTAAGAAGGATCGTATCTTTCACGGTATTAAGCCAACATTTCGAAGGGAAATATTCTCCCATGTGTTCTCAACATATGAAGAAATAGTATCACGTGTTAATAAGATAATTAATGAATTCTCTAAGTCCTATGGCTTTGAAGCGAAGCAAGAGACGAAAGGGATGGAAGAGAGAATGATGGATAAAGGGATGAGGGGAAAGGAGAATTTTCCAATATGCGGTAATTGTGGGAAGAAACATCATGGAACTTGCCTAAAGGGAATGAGAGTTTGTTATAAGTGTAGAGAAAACAGACACAAAGTGTGTGACTGCAAGGGTAAGAAAATGGTTTCAAATGTACAATGCTTCTTCTGCAAGGATTGGGGACACTACGCAAACCAATGTCCAAATCATCAGAGTATGCCCCAAATGATGTTATTGGATAATAATCAAGTTATGATACTACCACAGATGAGGAGTAATGATTAGAGCTCTTATGTTGTTATTAAATAATTTTGTAATTTGAGTGTTGTATCAATGATGTACTGGTTATAATAATTATGGAGTATATAAGGATTGTACTGCAGTACTATTTAATCAAGGACTTGAGATTGTGTGGAACCAAGAAAAGTGACTCCACAGTAGGTTAAATTTTTGGAAAATATATGGTTGAGAGAAAGATAGACCATAATATGGTTCTGATACTGAGATTGTGATTTTGGAATAAGACGTGATTGATTTGGATAAATTATATTGGATATACTTAACTTCTTTGAAACTGATTGATGTTTTGTATACATTTTCGGATAGAAGGAGTATATCTAGTATTCTATAAGGAATAAGGGATCATGGTAATTCAGTATGTTTAAAAATAATACATGATGAAGGTGTTCACATGTTATTACATGGGAAAAGGGATCTTCATTATGTTTACCTTCCTTGTAAAATTTGGACTGTGATTTGGACAGAAGTATTTTGGATAACTATAAAGGTTGGAATGGATTAAGTTGATCTTTGGATAGTATTGTTTAAGGTTAAAACATTTATTAAGATTATTTTTGGAATAGTATAGTACTATATTTTTAGGAAAAGGACAACCAGCAGGGTGGGGCATAACCCGTCGCGTCGGACAAAGCTGCAGGAATCGAACCCACAACCATAGTGCGACAGGCCTTTATTTCCTACCACTATCCTACAGGAAGTCCCTGGTTATTGCAAAATAATTTTACTAATCTAAATTGTATGTGTTAACATTTGGAACCTTATACAATTAGGAAAAGTATAATATTTTTGGTTTCTATTATCTTTTTGAGTGAAAGGTGAGTTGAAGGTTGAAACTCTAATTGTCAGGCATAAATATATATATACCTATCTATTATTCAATGAATAAATTAATTCTTAAACTTTAGTAAAGGGATATTAAAATAAAAAAAATGTGTTATCCTAATACCTTATGTCTTGTTGAACTGATGATATTTTAAATCAACATAGATTGAAGGCTTTGAGGCCCTCAATTTGACAGTTGATTGTGATTGATGACCTCAATCACTCCCTACGAATATTTACGTTTTTCCTCCAATTATATGTCTCTAATTGCAACCAATGTTCTCCTAATCGAGATCATAATTGGGTGGTGACTTTTTCATTTCCCTTTCCCTCTTATTAAGGCTAAATTTTATTAACCTTATTTCCGATGTGGGTTTTCCACAAAGATATTTTCTATTTTCAACCTCTTATTTTCAAAGAAAAATATCAAATTGCGAGGACACAATTTATTGATGGAGGGGATAATGTAACACCCCGAGCTTCCACGATATGCCTCTCTTTCAATAATGCAATAGCTTGCATTGTACGCAAGTTCGAGTTCTAAAACGCTGCAACTAATCAAAGTAGTCGTTATGAATAGTAATAACCACTTTTTAAAATTATAGAAATTTTATATTTCAAAATGGACTTCATTTTTGTATTCGTAATATCAAAATTATCCTAAGTTGAATTTTTTGTAACTTTCTGAGAACTTTCGATTTTTTTATGAATAGTGAAAAATACTTAAAACAACTTTTTTAATCAAAATAATTTATTATGATAAATTATACTATTTAGTGGTTTTAAAGTATAATTAGAATATATTTTTACCTTTTTATCCAATGGTTGTCATTAGATTTAATTTAACATTGAAATTGGACATAAACAATTGCCAATCTTTTGATATAAATTGTTTCTTAAAACACGCTATTTATTGTGACAGCGGGAATTAATTATAAAATTAATTAATGAAACTTATATTTTTGTAATTTTATAAAATAGATATCATTTTTGGATTCGGAATATCAATTATAGCTTAGGGTGAAATTTTTTCATTGTTCTGAAAAACTTCAATTTTTGATGAATAGTGAAACCACTAAGTGGTAGTTAAATAACTGATTTTTCGTTTAAATGAAATATTACCACTTCTGTAATTTGATTTTAAAAAATCCGACATACATTGTTGTCATTAAGAAGTAAAATATGGTTCAATTAGATTAAAATAATTTTTTGGTGAATAGTAACCTTTAAGTTCTTAATCGCGATTAGAGGTAATTAGTGTAGTTTAAGGTACAAATAATGTTTTAATAATATGAGATGAGCATGAAACTTGTCCTACTCCTATTGGATGAGTCATGGCCGACCAGGACAACCCATGGGTCAACTTGGGGACCCCATGGAGCCACTTTAGTTTGAAAATGACATTAATATATATTTATTTAATGTTAAAATTAAATTGACACAAACATGAGTTGTTTTACTAAAACAGTTTTTAAGTGGGGTTACACAAGTCCAAATTTTGACTATAAATATTCATTAGAAATATAAAAAAATTTCCTACATCATAGTATTTTTTTTATAATTTTTAGACATTAAATAAATTATATTATTTATGACATAATTATGATGCAGCGATGACCTCATTATTTAACGATTTAAATAAAATGAGAAGATAATGCAAAATCCAAGGCTTACACTTGTCCAAAGCATATTTGATGAGGATATTTCGAACCCTTATCACCTTAGACACGAATTATATAAGTGTGGGACCTTTAGAATCCGAAAAGCATTGTATAATAATGTAACATTTCAATCTTTCCAAAAGAGCCCCTCCTCTCCTCTTATAAAAGGCCCCCACCTCTCCCTCCTAATTTACACTTTCAAGACATTTGGCTCGGCCAACTTCTGCCCAAATACTCTCCCAACTTCCACCTATTACTCCTAGAAGCCTCACTTTCGGCAGAACTCTTCTCAAGGAATCCTTTGGCTCAAATCAAAAAGAGTTACCCGATTTTGAGGTAATGTCTTCTCTAATGTTGTTTTGTTTTATTTTTCTTCTCAAACCCCCTAAACTCTTTTTATTCATTTCTTTTGTAACAAAAACAGTATACTCAATATACTAGGATGTTGTTATAAGAAGTATTCTAGCTACACTTACACACACATACATCTAATGGTTAAAGAACATACGGTTTCTGTGGATGGCGAATTTCTGCCTCACGAAACGATGATTGTTCAACACTCATATAACACCTTCAAAGGTGGCCATTAAGATGTAACTATTTTTATATATGATATATAATATGTTTATGATTTACTTATGCTTCTGTATTTCTCATTTATGGCATACTTTATTATTTCCATTATGGGTAAAACACGATAATTTCATTTTAGGAAGTGCGGACTACCGCCCCCTCAAAGTGATGTGAATCGTTAATGCCATATGTGGGATGTATAAAGGATGGAGTAAATGATATTATATATGATATTATACTGGAACTATATTATACATTTATATAATTATGATTTCATTACATTAAATACGAAATAGAAATGAATGTAGTGTTCATGCGTACGTACGGCTTACCGTCTCCATGAACGGTGCATTTCATTTCTTACCTCTAAATGTTACGTAATATTATGAATGAATGTATATACTGGATATATATGATATATATGATATCTACATCATGAATATAATTCTGGATATAATGGATATTTCACCACATGAACAACTTGTAATTATAAGAAGGTTATTGTTGACACAAGTACCAAAGATCGACAAAACGACCGTTATTAACTTAAATAATTACATAACTTTCATAACATTGTAATAAGTTATATAAAAAGGATAATTAAATTGAAAATGGTTCTTAATAAGGTAGATATTAACTCTAGTTTATTATTCAGGAGGTTAAATAACGATTGAGTCAAGTCGGACATGAGGTAAGGGAACTTCTTAACCCAATTTCTATTCTTTCGGTTAATCTCCTACTTTCAAATTATGTCATGATATTATTATGCCATATATTGTATTTGTACATTATTTATGTTTACTTATAGTGAATACACATTATAGATGTACTTTATTTAAAAAAAGATGATCTTTTTAAGGACTTCATCTCAATCTCCTTTCATTGAGGCATATTTGGTTTTATAGACAAATTTCTTTTATACGGCGTATAAACCCCTTTGACTTTTACGTATATTCAAAAGGAATCTTTTTTATACGAAGCGCTTACTAAATGACAAAATGAAATGTTTTTGTCGTACGTATGCGGCGACAACGACTTCTCCGCCGCCGTGACCACTATTTGAGTTTCGGCTTCCTCTACAAGCCATCTTTTTTTTAATGAAAAATAAATACAAAGTTTTAAATTTCTTTTATTTTTGTATTGAAAATGGTTTTGAAAGCGTTTTTATTATAACAATGTGTATTATTGATATCTTGTGATTGAAATGTGGAAATGTTATGTTTCCTTTATGCATGTTTTATGTGATACGATTATGTTATGGTTTATGAGATGTTTAAACCTGTTCATATGAGGAATGTATTGGACTTAATAAGTGATGGGTGGAGCCCGCTATAGCTCCTCGATGCATCGGTAGGTCTCATGATACAACTAGACGTGGAATTGGCCGAGGCCCTTTCCCAATTTGATTTATGGTTTTGGACGAGGCCTTAATCATTTTAGACGTCTTGGCCGAGGCCTTGACAAAATGTTTCAGAATGTCTGGCATTATACATTCCCTCATTATGAAAGTGGTTATTGATATTGCATGTGATTATTCGACCAGTAGAATATCCATGTGAAGAAGTGAATGGAATTATCTCATTTTACTTTTTCCATATTATGTGGATGTTCATGTTTAAAAGGCTTTTGTTTTAGTTATACATTTCCTTAAATGTTTATGTTTATTTATGAAAGCTTCCGCAATATTGTTATCCTTACTGAGCATCTGAGCTCACCCCTTTCAATGTTTTAATATTTTCCAGGATGTGAAGAAGTGTTTTATGACTGATTTGCAAGAATAGTCAGTGAGGATATGAGTGTGGACTATGAAGACCATGTTATTGTAGTTTGTTTACTTTTTGATGTAATGAATGACTTATGAATGTATCTAGTGTTTCCAAGGCTACTAAACTAATCGGTCATTCGAGACTTGATCTTTTGTGATCATGACAATGTTACGAAGTAATGCACCGACTCTGGGTAGCTGGGGTCGAGGCGTTACAGTATGACTATACTAAAAATAGGGTTGAAAATTAATTCAATGCTTTATCTTCATTATACCCCAAATACAGAATCTCTAACATCATAAACAACATGTAAAGACAAATCTCAGAGAAATGGTATCATTATTGGAGTAACCAATATTTATTTATAGCTTTCTAAAAGATTTCATGCATTTATTATAATAAAATGTAAAATATGTAACTAATTTGTAAGTAAGTGGATTAAAAATTTGTGTAAAGTCTTTAAGAAATATCCCATAAAATATTTCAAGTACTAATAAACTCTTTTTTGATCATATTAATATGGTAACTATAATTACATGAGAACATTTATGTTTTTTATATTAATATCAAGTCTTTCTGTTGAATATTATGGTTAAGAATAGTTCCTCAATCGCTATGAAGTGACACTTTTCCAAATTTATTGCCAAATACATTTCTATTCATACCTCAACTACCATGAAAAGATTCATTAAACATATATTAAAAAATCATTCCTATATAGAAAATCTAATATTTAAATATTTAAATAACTCCATAAAAACCGGATGTAAAATAGTTTCTTACACCATTGAAATGTCACTGATGCATTCAAAATTCCATGTACATACAATGTTATGAAATTTTTGCATATTAGAATGTGATTTTAGTGCTATTCCTTTAGATAAGAGGTAATTTAATTGTTTTTAGAATAACCACCCAATAAATAAAATTATTTTTATCCGATGAGATGAAAAAACTAATAGTAAAATGATAATAGGATAAAATCATACATCATTATGTCCTTTAACTTCTTATAATAATTGAATAATCTCCATTAATAACTATCTGAGTAAATGGAAAATAGTTTTTAGTATTCTTAATCACTGGGATGTCAACATTATTTAGATATTATAACAAAAAACACACCCATTAACTATTGGGTCGAAATTAAATGAAACATATAAGAATGTGTTTAATTATCTATTTCCTGAAAAGCTCCATCATATTATTGGGGGACTTTCAAGGTAATGGATGGATTATCATAATTTAAATTTCAAAAAGAATTTTTTTTGAATACATATTGTTTTTATAATAAAACATATATATATATTATAATCAATGTCATTTCCTTCATTTCTTATCGAAAATTTTTTAAAATATTTACCTATTATTTTTTAAATAATTAAATATTAACTTTGATTTATTTTTAATAACCATGTACTATAAATATGTATAACAATTTAATGGGTATATTATTCAATTTAATCATATAATTATTCATTAATTAGGGGACCAAATTTTTGTAAGATTCACTATTTATATGGTCCACTTATAGTGTGTCTATAATATTATCTTCATGATACCTACTATATTAGCTTATTTTTTACACTATTTTATAAGAAATACTTATTTACTTCTCTTCCTCATTACAAATTATTTCAACCTATATTTAAAAATTCATTAGAATGAGTAAATATAAATGCAAATAAATTATTTTCCTATATGGTTTACTGATTTTTTACAATCAAACATGACTTTATCATCTCCAATAAAAAATTAACAATCCTTATAAAATGACATCGAGTGAGGATTTTATAATTGAAAAGAATGGTTTTCCATATAGGGCATTATCTTATCATTATTCTCCCATCATATAGAATAAAATATTAGTGTGTAATATGAACATGCATACTTTAAAAATAACTCATTTATCATTCTAGATGGGTATTTCAGTGTTCAGTTGTTTAGTTGATGTGTTTCTATTATTAGTATATTGTATTTTTTTTCTAATTTTTTTTAAAATACATGGAGTCATAAAATTGAATCATCCATTATGTCACATTATTCCTTTATAAATGTACTGAAACAATTAATTATTTATATAGGGAAATATCTAATATTATAGAGATTCTAAAGATTATTCCTCAGAAATATGGTTGAAAATCATTTTTACTAGAAAACAATACTATATATTCATGAAAATTATAATTTTATAGTATATGTTTTAAATGAAATCATACATAGTCATTTATTAAAAAATTATAATATAGTATGTTATAGTGAAATTTCATGACGATCTCCATTACAATTTTTATTATTTTCTAGCTATTCCTTTTTATGATGGACTAGAAAATAGGAGAGAAAATATATATTCCTACTCCTCCTTCTTCCTCTTATATATCTCTTGTTTATTCTCAAAAAAAATTTAGATATATTTTTTAATTTTCATTATTAAATTATTAATTGTTTTCAAATTATTTCTTGTGTGTTATTTCCTTTTCTATTTCATCTCCCTTTTCATCTTAACCTCCATGTATCAAAATACTTTATATTTTTTCTGTGTATCAAAGTGATAGAATTGGAATATTCTCATTGTATATTCTACTTTTCCCCTAATAATGTATAATGTAATATTTGATCAATTGATCTGAAATATATCCAAGATATACCTCAATATTCATTGTAGAAGTTTTATTATTTTATAATAGTTTATCACACTCTTTCAATATATCATTATTTTTTCTTTCATTTTTTATGAAAAATATTCAAAAATTGTATATCATTGATTTGTTAAGTGTTAGTAGTATTTTTATTATTAATTATAAGTATTCTATGAATGTTGACATGAAAATTGAAAAAATTTCACACTTGGTTATTCATTTTTTCCCCTTCATGGACTATAATTATGATTAATATTATTCTGACATATTTTTAAACCCAAAAAATTATTATTTGTCAATATATATTATTTATATATTTATTCATCCATTAACTTGAAACATGGTTTTATCCCTTTAAATTATATTCCACTAGTTGCCTATCCAAATTTCCATCAAGAAATTATGTAAAGTATATGTCTCTCTGTACATCTGAAAAGATATTGGCTACTGTAATGGAGGTATGGATGCTTTTGAGAAACATAGAATAAATATTACTTCTTATTTAATGTTTTTTCTTATGGACTGGTCCTTTTTATTTCTTCATCAAGATGAATTCCTCTCCTTGGTTCCATATAGTTCAGAATCATCTAAGAGTTCATTATGGATATCTTAAGCTACCTCACGGGTCTTTACCATTAATTCTACATCATTGGAGGCACCAATCACAACTCATAAATTGGGATATAACTATTAATATCATGAATAAAATTTCATATAATGTTCTAATCCATGACGTGGGATCTTTTCTTGAATTTAATGTAACTATTCACATTATTAACAATTAGATTCCTCAACTTGTTTCATAAAATTCCAAATGAAATTACTTAACTTCAAAATCATTATTACAAAAAATCATTCTTCCCTAAATTTCATTGTATGTGTATCACATATACTAACAGGATTTGGTGTAAATATCATTCATCCAAATTTTTTAATAAACATTTAGTAAAATGGAAAATAACCATAATTATATTTTTTTCATTGGAGAACCCATTCTATAAAATATTTCATGAATTTATAAATATTTAGATTGGTGGGAGTGTGGGAGTGTGGGTATTCATGTTATATAAAAAATGTAATAAAATTTTCAAACATTTATATGATACATTAAATGACTATAACATAATTATCATATATTGGAATTCTTATAATGGTTGGTGTTACTCTACTAAAGGATGAGACAACCTACTCTATAATCATCATTATTATTTTATCTAGATTTGGTAAAATATATGTATAAAAGTAGGATTACTACCCCATAAATGGTTATAATTCATTTAGTTGATTATGATCCTCTACAATTGATCATTTTTTCTTAAAAAAATGTAACTATGTATATAAATCAATGTCCAATGGTTATTTATATTATGTTTGTTTTATCATGTGTCTTGATTTTGTCTCTAAAAATAATAAACATGTGATTAAAAAAGTAATGATCCTTATATATAAATAAAAAAAAACATAAAAACATGATCACAATAGAATGATATTATCACTCTATGATAAATTAATATTAGTTTCACATGATCTCGAAAAGATAAAAATAAAATTCAAAGTCGTAATAATTTTTTTTAAACATGACTTGAAATTTTATAATTTTTATTAAGTCCATTCAATACTAGAATAATATAGTATATTAAAGTCATAGTCGAATGTAATTCCATTATAAAACATTTTAATTTAAAAAAATTGCTCATACTAAATTTTTTTAAAGACATAATTTTGTCAATATTATTAATTATAGGCTAAAATAAATCAATAAAAGAAGTATTAAAAACATTATATAAAACAAGTTATGAGTGAAAATTTTGTAGTAATTTTTTAAAAAATAAAAATATCCTCTAATTTAAGAGTCCACTTAAAATAGTAGTTTTAAATTATAAATTTTATTTTCTATTCTTTATAATATTCAACTACTACTACTATAAACCTTTTAATTCCATTGTTTTAGAAAATAAAAATAATTAAATGTGAATTATGCTCATATTTTATATAATTACATTTGAATAATAATTACTCAATTGATACAATGAACTCTACCATATTGGATTTATATCTCATTAAATATTTTTCATCAAATTTCAAATTAAATATAAAATAATACTATAACCATCAACATGATACTATTATTAAATGTTTTATTCATAAGTTAATTTTGACCAAATAATTATGTCCACCTTCTTCAACACCAAATTTTTACTCCATTTTAATTAAATAATAACTCATTTTTTGTATAATGTCAATATTAAATTATTGATAAATATTTAATGGAGGAAATACCATACATGAATCTATATATGTTTAGTATACTAATTTTTATTTATTATAGTGAAAATTGAAGAATATAAATCTATGGAATGCTAGTTCAATTTCTATATCTAGAAAATAACCTTTCAAACTCTATAAACAATAAAACATTAATGAAAAATTCAAAACATAATATATATATATATATTGAAAACCCATTACATGATAAAAAACACAATGTAGTGGTATTTAGTATCACAATAAAATAGTAGTAGATAAGAAAAAAAATCTTGTTAGAACAATTCTACCAAATGAATTTAAATATTATTTTCAAAAATAGATTCCACTATATAATAGATAAATTTATTTTCCCATATCCTATTCTTGATTAAAAATGGATTCTATAATGATAAAAATATTCAAAAAAATTATGTAAAAATTTATCGAAACAGTAAATTAATAATGGATTATTCAATTATAAATAAAAGATAAAATTCAACAAAAAATATGTTTATATGTAATGAATAATTTCTCACTCATAGAACATTATTTAACAATACAATATTTCATACATAATTTCATTATTTTCAAACAATAAATTGTGATTGAAACGTGTATTTTAGATAAATTAGTGTTTTTCTTCCAAAAAAATATTTTTCTTCCATTTTGTGTTAAAAAAATTATATGTTTGATCTACATAACATCATTTTTAATATTTAGTTTAGTTTTTATTCAAATCAATATACATTCAATTTATGAATTAAAAAATTTAAAATTATTTAAAAAAATAAAATTTGGAAAAAATAAAACATTATTGGTATTGAAATTGTTCAGGAAAATTGTATATAAAAATTTGAGTATTTTCACAAACCAGAGAAGAATGCCATCCAACCTGATACCTGACCCAACCCTTGATATCGCATGAAGGGAATTCTTGATCCCCAAGGGCTAGAAACTAGTGTCTGGGTATCGAAATTACATTGGGGAATGATTTCAACCATGGGAAGAAACCATAAACAATTTACAAGAATCAATCATCACATGATAACAAGGATGATATCCATATGAAATAAAACTATAATAGGTTGGAAATTGTGCATTTATCAAAAAACCAAAGACACCTGATGGTAGGGGAAAACCAACTTGACCACAACCAAAAACCTCCATGCAACATGCGGGCCAATACTCTCAAGCCACACTGACTAATACCTTTTAGAAACATACCACATGAAACAGAATCCACCATCACCACTACAGAACATCTTACCTTTACCTGGAAAAATCATAACAAGGTCTACATACACCTGAGGGTGTATGTAGTTTGTGAGCCAATTTTTATTAGGATACCACCAAAATAGTAAGATTCCTTTCCATAACATTATTAGACAAATCAACATGAAAGTATTAGGAAATATATTTGAAACATTTTTAATAAAACATTTTGAAGAAATTATTTAATAGAAATGAATTTATTGAAGCTGAAATTTAAAAAAGATAAATTATATAACGCTTGTAAGAATAACATCAAAATAGGACAAAGAGTAATCCCAAAAGGCACTAGAAATTTTGGGAAAATAAGAATCTTGTAACTCAGTGAAAAATGTTATAGAAACCATAACCCACAGCATACACATGCATGAAACACCCGATATGAATCCAAAAAAAATTATAGTGGTCTCCAATAATCATCCTAATTTTGTTAGTGTTGTATTTTCAGTTCATATAGAAGGAACCAGACCTCATCCACACTAATTTGACTAGCGTACAAGTCCTAGTCCAACCACTTAGTCACCTAGGATTCTATATGTTCATGATTTTTTTTATCATGTCACATACACAAAAACTTACAAATTCACGTAATACAATATTGAAAAACCAAAAAAAGACACAAATTTTAGGAACACACTTCTAATATTGAAAACACCCAAGAAAATCATTCCTTTATAATGGGAAAATAGTTTCAAAACCCCATTTTTCAAATACACATGTTCTTCATTTAAAAATCCATGAAAAATCAACCATTTCAATTTACATAGACAACATTAAACACATACACACACCACATTAATTTGGAAACATAATTCTCACCACACACATAATCCATAGAAAACATTTATAATTGAAAATAAGAATACCAAGATCATATAATCATGCTAAAGCAAGGAAGAAACTATCTCAATCTTGGGAACTTCTGGAATCTAGATGAAAACCAGAACTGTACCACAATTGAACCCTATAAAGGAAATATCCTTCCAACAAAATCAATATTTAACCCAAAAACTCGAGACTAAACCCTTATTTGGAATATTGAACGTCTAGAGTATAAGGATCCCAAAAAGGAATGAAGAGCCCTGAAGAAGGGGGAAATGAGAGGAAAAGATACATACTTGATGACTCTTTGATGATCCGTGGAAAAATAAATCCATATATTGAATTTCAAGGGATCCAAGTGGGATAATAGGTGTTCTTAAGGCTTGAAATCCTATGTGGGGAACAAGAGGGCTCAACGTTTATTAAAATAAAGAAAAGGAAAATGGTAAATTACACATTTTTTATGACGTAGACATGTAACATCATTTGGCGGCACAGTTTTCCAGAACATGTGGTAACCAAGAATCCCTCTATGTCTAATGAATAATGATTCCATGTGGTATTATGGGGGATTCTGCATGCTTGGTGGTTGACTGTGCACCATAAAAAGAACCAATGGGTTGGGTGAATAGTCAGCCATGTAGACGTGTGGTAGGAAATGTGTCTTGGACAGTTCCACTATCTAGATAGCATAGTCTCTCTTAGGCTAGAACACAGTTTGCCGCAACCATGAACTAACCATGTGGCACCAGATGATGGGATCATAAACTATATCATTTCCCAAAAATTCCGAGTAAATCCATGCAATGAGGATAATACCAACTCAAATAAGAATAATACCTAAAAATAAAATTGTAAATGTTATAATTATCTGCACCATGAAAACATTTTTCCCATGTAAATTCAACTCGATGTATGATTAGAGAATAAAAATAGGTACTACTCCTCAAATCAAGATTTATACTCCCATGTATCCTTATCATCATTTCCATCCTTCCAAAACAAACCAAACCAATAGTATTTAATTCACATGAATTTATTTCTCCTATGAATCCACACTAGTTTCTCAAACACGGGTAGATCTAGTTCTAACTCCCACTCATACAACCCCAACACATGATACAGGTTGAGATTATACTTTTTCAAGTACGAGACATGGAAAATTTTAGGAATTTATGTTAACTGGGATAGAAAAGATAACTTGTATTCCACATTACCAACTCTCTTTGTAATCTAAAATGGTCTGCAATACATTGGTGTTAGCATCCCTTAGTTATCAAGATGACTATGAGTCAATCAAGGATCCACCATCAAAAACACCCAATCACACATAGATAATTCCAAAGTCTGGTTCGATGGATCTGTATACGAATTATAATATATTTGTGCTATTAACAACCACTACCTGATCAAATGGACCATCTTAGATATCTATTACACAAAACTTTATTCTTACAACGAGGTCTCTCCCACCTCTTCCCAATATAAGGGTAAACAAAACGGTTGACAATAAATCCCGTCCCAGGGATTTATATTTATTTAGGATTGGTATCTATTATTATAAGAAAACCTAACCAACACCACATGGGTATACCAAATGTCCCTAAAATCTAACACACATGCTTGTATAATGTCTTCCATGATCACATTATTCCATTCTATTAGACCATATGTTTGAGGATGGTATGCCATGATCAACCTTACCTATGACCCCATTGCCTTCATAATTCATTCCCAAAACATAGAGGTTAAATAAAGGTCCCTATATGATGTGATATCTAATAGCACACCATGAATCCTCCTCACCTCTTGAACATACAACTGTCCCTTTTTCTCCACTTTTTATAAATATCTCGTTGGAATAAAAAAAATGATTTGGTTATATGGTCAATTACTACAAAAATCACATTCCTTTCTTAGGGTTCTCAAGGTAATATGATAATAAAATCCATATTGACTTCATCCCTATTCATGGTAGAAATGAGTAATATACGAAGAAAACTGGAGGGTCATTGGTGATCTCATTTAACCTGCTGACAAACATACCACATAGACACAGATGCCAGTTATATCATTTCTCATACTCGACCACCAAAATTGATGATAGAAATCATAAAAAATATTGGTGGTCCTGAGATGAACCACCCAATAAGACTATTGGCTATCCTGCATGACCACCTTCCACAATGATAATGACACCGCTACATGGCATTGGAAAAAACCCCATATAAAGACAAGGACCATTCACTGGACACCTCCCCACCATTTAGAAACTGCATAGGTTTCTAAAAAAATCATCATCAAGTTTCTCTTTTTAAATCCACCCCACAAGGAAGGGTTTCAACTAAACACTAACTAATAACACACCACCACTTTACACCTTGGTCTATAGCTCCATCAAGGAAATAAGCTCCATTAGAGATCATTAATCACTAGATTCTTTCACTACCTTCACCAGCATTTTTCTGCACAAAGTATCTATTATGAAATTACCTCTTCCTAGTGTATAAAGAATATCAAAATCAAACCCTTATGTGTACATGAAACAAAAATGTTTCCTTAGATTTATATATTTATGGTGAAAATTGTAGGGTAAGAAATATTTTTCTAATTATACCATAATCCTCTCCATAAAGAGGTAATGACACCATGTCTTCAATACATACATCACTACTACTAATTATGGGTCATATGTTGGGTAATTCATTTCGGGTGGTCAGAGTTTGAGAGAACCGTACAACACAACCTAATTATCCTGCATTATCACACACCCACATGAGGCATCATACAAGACCACATACACCTTTATGGACTTTGAGAAGTTCAAAGAAAGGGTTATGGTCAACTGCTGCTTAAGATAATCAATGGACGTCTGACATTTCGAGCCCTAATAATCCTTCACCCCATTCTAGATAAGTTCCATCATGGTTGAATCATGCTATGAGAGATCTGTAATGAATTTCTTATAATACCCTTAATTACCCACAATTTATCTTATTTCAAAAACATTCTTCGACTACACACATGAAATTACAACAGCCATCCTCTCAGGGTCCACCAAAACCCTACTATGAGATCACATAGCCTAGAAAATTCACCACCCAAATCCTAAAGCTATAATTAAAAATCTTAGAATAGAGGATATGATGATGATGTGTACCCAACACGATCCTAAAATTCATCTCATGGGGCCCCTCAGTCAAAATTTAAACCAGAATGTCATGCACAAATACCATGAAAATTGTCTTGAGATACTGATGGAACACCCTATTAATGGGCTCCATAAATACTGTTGGAGTATTCATCGACCCGAATGGAAAGAAGAAATAATCTAAATCAACGTACCTAATTTAGAAAGAGAACATAGAAAAATATGCCAATTTGAATCCGACTTGGTGATACCCGGAATGAAAATCGATCTTAGAGAACCACCTCACCCCATTGATATGATGTAAAAGGTCATCAATGCATGGTAAGGAGTGTTTTTATTGATCTTTTCCTTATTCGGCTTCTATTAATCATTGAAAATCCATGTTGATCCATCATCTTTCCTTGTAAACAATATTGGGGTGATCAAAGGTGAGATGCTTCAGAAAATGAATCCTTGGGATTCCAAATATTGTGGATATATCATTAATTATATCAACACGATGGGGGAATATGGTATGAGGAAAGTGATATCTGTTGTTTCCCTTGGGAAAAATCAATTATGAACTCTACATCCCGATCTGGAGGAAAACCAAAAAAGTCATCTATAATTACCTCTAGGAAGTCAACCACCACAAGAGGTAATCATCCATCAAGACCACTATTACCACCCTATAATATAATTGATGATATCTAGAAAATAATATTTCCCATTTCACAAAGTGTAGGTCTAACACATCCCGACCAAGGATCCCACTAACCCTGAAATACATGATTTATTCTATTAGGTTCCAATAAACTCACTCACCGTTTTTAAAAATCTAGGTGCACCTAGAAACTCACCATAAAATATATATCTTTGATAACATAAAAACAGTTTATTTAAAAAACAAGGAAATACCATTCTAGATCAGCCCTTTACACGGTGAGTGCATAAGACAAACACATGAGTCCCAGCTCTTTCTTTTTACCTATTAGCATCACTAAATCCGTCTAATTTGGTATAATTTCAAATGTAAAAATCAACATGTCCACAATATAGTTAGAAATAAAAGAAACAATGTTTCCTATATAAAATAAAAAAATAGTTAGGGATGATTTAATAAGAATCATACCTCAAACATTCATATGTCCCACATTTTATTCTATTGGATCATATTCCATAGCTTGAAGATGATTAATCTTTGCTTGATCTTGATTATGAACACTAAACAATAGATCCACCTTATAATAGCTTTGAACCGAATAAGATATAGCCCTACCGCCATGACTGCCAAACTGAGAACTCGTTGTCCTCGATGGATCTGACTGCAATGACATTCCATTCAAGGATTTGGAACATTAAACACCTTTATTTGAATGTTTAGCTCTAAAAATTTTCTAAAAATTCCCAATAATTCCACACTGATGGTAGATTCTAGGTAGAGTTGAACATGTTTTCTGGACATTCCATAAATTCTAAAACTAAATGAATTGGACAGTTCTAATATCTAAATCCATAGATGAAGGAAGTTGGGAGGGATGTCTTGAGCTACCAACTCCCCTATTTTCCTACTCATCCAACTTTTGTTACTTTTTAGATGAACTAAAACTACAATGGATCACTACTGAAACTACCCTAAAAAACACAGAACATCCAAAGTGGTCAATTTTCACCATTAAAGCATGTTTAACCACCTCATCATGCATATTCATCATGAAAAATAATACACATGATCAGATATATATATATATGTAACCACATTTCAAACCAATTAACCTTCAACCACTCATTGGAAACCACTTCGGGTGGGAATTGAACTAGCTCAAAAAATATTTTTCTGTACACCATCATAATATGATTCCCTTGGTCGAGATCCTAAAACTCATCATTATTATGGAAGGAAAAGGTCTCTATGAAATACATCTCATTAAATATAACCTTGAAGTCCTTCCAACCCATCGTCTTTTGATTCCTAGCCAGAACCACTTAGTCCCACCACCACCAACTAGGACCCTCCAACAAGAGTGAAGAACATTTCACCGTCACAAAATTGAGATTATCAACGAACCCAAACATTATATAAATTTTCCCAATCCATTCCTCGTAATAATGGGAATCCATGATACCATGTAAGGTATGAGTTTTTTTTTGAGAAAATCCTGATCCTTTTCCTTTTTGGGACCCAGTTTGGTATCCCTCAAATGAGAAGGACTTACGCCCAGTCCCTAACCTAATGTTGGACAACCTGAACTACTACTTCCACTAGTCTCTAATCAATTGGGTAGGGATATCTCTTTATAACCATTTACCATAGTTACATATGAAGTCTCTAGAGAGGCATCTAACTACATCAATCCAAAAACACAAGAATCCCCATCAAGAAACTATTTTGGAAAATTATAGGCAACCTCAACTTTTAAACATACTTACAAAAAAAACCCAAAACCCAAACAACCACGATTATATTTTTTCCCACTTCACCCCACCATGTTTCTATGCACAGTCTAAATCATGTATGTTTATCTTGGATGAAAAGTCAAACCAATTACAAACATCACATGGTGACTCAAGGTCGGTCACGAGGTGTGTTGTCCACACACATCACTCACAACCAGAACCTCAATTCCATGTAGTATTAGCTCTTATATACCAAAACTCTCTAAAATATCATTTCCCAATGATTAGGAGAAACCTTTCTCTAATTAATTTATTTTGTGAACCAACCAAGTATGTTATCCAACCTAGCACCCAACCCAGCCAATGGAATGGATCATAGGGTATTTTAGATCCCCGTGGGTTATAAACTAGTGACGAGGTATCAACATTACTTTTGGGAATGATTTCACCCATGAGGAATATCCATAAAAATTTTAAATAATCAAACATTACATGACAACAATGAACATATCCATATGAAATAAAATAATCACGAGTTAAACATTTTACATTTTACTAAAATTGAAATACACCGAAAGGGGAGGGAGGAACCGGCTAGACCAGAATGAAAAACCTCTATGGAACATTAATTCCAACACACTGAAGCCACATCCACCAAAACCTATGATAACGGAACCACTAGAAACCAAATCCACCATCACCACTATAGAACATATTTCCTTTACCTTGGTCAAACATATCAAGGTCTATGGACACTAGAGGGATTATATAGGGTGTGATCCAATGCTTGGTATGATACCACCCAAAGGGAATTTTCTATTCCAAAACATTATAAGACAAACCAACATATATTTTTTAAGAATGTGATTGGAATAATTTTTTAAAAAAAATTTAAATAAAATATTTTCATGAAGGGAAGGTTTTAAAACTAAAATATAAGCTAGGTCCATAATTTTTTGACTATAGGAACCACATAACAAGATCACCATAGGTATTCCCTAAATTCACAATAAATAGTGGGACCATAGGAACCTCATATCTCAGTGAAATATGGTATATAAACTATAACCCAAAATGTACTCATTAACAATACCCTATAGAGGAAAATGAGATCACCAAAATCCCCTTTTCACATATACATTATCATATTTTAAAACCATTATCATATTTTAACAGTAAAACCATTGCCAAAATCCCCTTTTCACATATACATTATCATATTTTAAAACATCCCATTAAAATCTTCCATTTTCACTTAGAATGTATTATTTCAAACAAAATGTTCACTAAATTTATTTGGAAATACAATTCACACAACATAAATAATCCATAGAACACATTTATGATGTAAAGCAAGAATACATGAATCATTTAATAATGATAAAGCCTAGAATCACCTAACTCATTCTTGGAAGCCTCTTTTATCTGATGGAAGACCATAACTACAACACATATGAAACCTATAAAGGAAATATCACACCAAAAACATAAATATTTAACCCAAGTACTCATGACTGAACCCTTATAAGGTAATCTAATACACCAGATATTAAATAACCTAATGAGTAAGGAAGGAAGAACCTAGAAGAAGGATTAAATGAGGGGGAAGAGACTTAGTTGATGAAAACCTGAAGATACTATGCCAAATCCACCTAAAAATTAAATTAAAAGGGATCTAATATGGAGAGAATGAGGCACATAGGGCTAGAAATCCTATTTGGTGAAGAAGAGGGTGGATTTTGGTTAAAATCAGGGATGGTTAAAAGGCTAAATTCAACATTTTTAATCAATTTGAATGGTCGCACGGTTTTCCTATATGGTTTTCAAAATCATAAGACAATACTGTGTCCCTCTCTATAGAAAGTGGAATGAGGCCACATTGTTTTTCTTGGGAGGTTACAGTCTAATGGGGTAGATCGTGGGGGTTATATAGAACCACTGGTATGGTCACATGGTTTGCCACATGCCTATGTGGAAGGTCGTGCTTCCTATATAGTGCCAATGTCCAAGGTGCACAGTCCCCCCTAGACTAGCATATGGTTTCTAATAACCATGTGACAACTATTCACCACTTACTGATGGGTCCAAAATTGAATTTTTCACCAAAATTCTTGACAAATCCACAGAATAAATAAGACCAAAATAAACTAGAAAAATATATGAAAATCAATTCATGAATTTGATAAGTATTTTTTTGAATTGATGATGAGGAGGTTGATAAATACACTTTTTCTATTCTTTCTTGTGGTGATAGAAATATTCTTCAACATCAATGATACATAAATTGAAGTAAAATGGAAAATTGTAATTATTAATTAAATGGTAGTAGTATATGGGTCATTAAATCTAAAACCCAATTATCAAAATGATTAAACTTATGAATTCGAGTTGGTGATTGTACTGCATTCAATATATATATATATATATATATATATAGACACAATCTCAATGGGGAAATGTCAGATATATACATTGACTAAAAAATTAAAATGTATATATTCACAAATTTGAAAAATAAACACAAAATAATTCTTATGGATAGAGTTACTAAATGACAATGATTGTGAAATACCCTATCATATTAAAATAATATACAAGTAACATAAACATTAAATAAGAAGGATAATAGATAAATATCCATGATAAACATGAATAATGATCCCATATTGAAGGATCTAATACAGAGAGACCAGTATATTTACAAGAATTGGAAATATAATTACATTCCCAATCATATTTATTTGAGAGTATAAAAAAACAAATAATAAGATAAAATATATGAATGAATATGATATTTATAGAAGATGAGAAACACACATATATATATATATATATATATCAAAATAGATTAGAATAGAGTATTGAGGTTTCAAAATTGATTATGTGCTTCATCAGTGTGGGGGTTATAGAATAAGTTGTCAAAAATTAATTATAGTTCATATTTATCTATTAATATTATTAACAATAAGTTTTATGAAGATATATGAGATAATTTTGGGTTTTAGAAAATAAGTAGATAGAATTATGAGTATACAATATCATTATTTGTATGAATAATGTAATGTTTGAGTGATACTCACACAAAGGTGTTACTCAACCTATACATATATCAAAATAGAAGTAAAATAAAATAGACATTTATATTAACACTAGTATTTATAAGACATACATGGGAAATAATAAAACATGACTTATCATAGATCATATTAAATAATCTATATATCTATTATTAAAAAATGTATGTATCCTTTACTAATATTAGTATGTTCTATATACATGACGCATTGATCATTTTTTTGTATTTATCAATAGTATATAGTCATAATCCAGGGTTAACATAATTTTTTTCAAGGTAAAATTATAATGATTTAAACATAAAGGGAAACCTCAACACATCATATTACCCTCAAATCGATAGATAATCCAAAATTTCAATCCCAAAGTTAGAATATATGATAATGTATGAATCTATATACTTTCTTGGGTGTCTAAATCCATATCATATAATTATAAAAATATCTTAAAAAATAATTTTTATAAAATGAATTTTAATATATAATGATATATTTGAGAAGCAAATATGAACTATAAAATTCTTAGTTGATGTTAAATACAGAATATAATGAGTTTATAACTTGTAAAAAAATTCATAAATTATGAGATATATTGAAGAATTAAAATACTTCCCAAAGTAAAAATATATATATAAATAATTAGTGGAATGAAATGGGATTTTCAACTGAGGTATTGTGGTTTGTTGAATATACAACCATATAAGTTGATAATGAGGTTTAATAAGATTATGAAGTCAAATCATATTTTCATTAATTATTTTATGATATTATACTGAATATATGTTATATTTTATCCTTTTTCAATGTCACCCAATCTATGAAATGTGAATAATTACTTTTATAAATCATGAGAAATGTAATTTAATTAAAAAAATTACATATACTTTGAATTAATGAATTCAATCTAGCATTATAATTTTGAAATAATGAAAAAAAATTATTATTATTTAATTTAGAGGAAATTTATTATAAAAATTACATGATTGTTTTGTTGATATATAAAAATATAAAATAAAAGAAGAAAATTTGGTAATGTGAGTAACTGATAAATAAGATTTACCCGCATTTTCTCATTGATATATATATAATTTTAAATCTAAGGATGAATTTTATAAAATCATTGTGAGAATGTATAGAACAATATATTTCAGAATAAATGAAATTAATTAATATAATACATTCACCACATTGCTATGGATAAAAACTAATTTATTAATGATTCATAGTAAAAAATTAAAAAATCAGACATCTTTGAAAATTAGGATATCTAAATATTTTAAATTGATATAAATGTATTCCACCACTAAGAGTTGGAATTGATGTGGTAAGTAGTAACTGGGAAATATCCTAACAATATAGAGCATGGCCGTTTTGAAAAATAAATATAAGACAATTAATATAATATCTAGAGAGGGAAACAGAAATATTTTTTTTAATTAAATATTTTAATAAATTGAATTTATAGGAAGGGGAACTTATTTATTATATGAATACTATAAGAGGCTGAGGTAATCATTTAGATTATTATTATCGGACTGTTGTAAAGAACCATTATATATGCATTGGAAATACCATATATAAATTTGTAATGATATATATAAATTCAAATATAAATTCATAGTCAATAATAAAAAACTGATATTTATTGTTTATCACATAAGAAATTATTTACTCATTTTAGGATTAGTGAAATAATATTTAGATGGTAATAATAAGAATATCCTAATGTATTTTTTATCCTAGTCTTTAGACAACAATAGTGGAAACTCTATAAGATCTAGGAATTTTAGACGCTATATCCCACACAATGTGTACAGGTGGTTAATTCTCCATAAGATGTGGGAATATATTAATACATATATTTTTATGAAGGATATGTCTATGTTTCTTCATCATGGTTTTGTTATAAATAAAATGAATAAGTATTTCCTAATTTTATATACATATAACTCTCATGTTCTTCCAGAATATGGTAGTTAAGCATAAGAAACTACTGGAATTTAGGGGTGAGGAAGAAAAATGGTCGGTCCACCACAAATGTAGGAGGATGGTGGAACCAGTTGACCAGTTAGAACCCAATATAATGGTTTTGTGGGACCATTTTCATATATGTTATTGATTATTGTGATTATGGATTTATATAGATGATTTTTCCATGTGATTAAAATAATTATAACTTCCATAAAACAGAAAATGATATAGTGTTATCTCTTGGATGTATGAATCAATGTTTAAATAAAAAAATCTACTATATCCTTCAGTTTCTCCATTTCTGAATGAATTTTTATTTTGAGTATGTGTTCATTTCAACAAAATGTAGTGGTTTAGTTTGAGTGTATTTACTAAGTTATAGTTCATTTACCTTAAGGATGTGTATCTAGTTTTTTCATGTATGGAACCTGTTTCCACTTGCTTTTGAGATACAATGGTGGAATGTTTCAATAACATACAAGAAGGACACCAAAAATTGGTATCAGAGCATGGTTATAGGTTTATTACTACAGATTTGATATAAGACACAATTATATTTTTTCTTGATGTTGTTTTGATTATACTGGATTTATCATATTAAACGATATGGAATCAAAGGAATGCATCGTCAGAATAGAAAAGAATGAGAGGTAATACTTAACATTTTTGGGGATGTGGATGGAAATTTATCTAATTTATAAGGATCTAGATGTTTCAAAAAAGGGATAAAACAAGATACCATAGATGAATTAGAATGATAAAAGATATACATAATGGAACATGTATTTATATGTATATCAATACCATAAATTATTATTATTTTGTCATCTAAGGTAAGTAAAGAATAGTGGAGCTAAAGAATTATCGATTAAAAATGTACCAGAAGTTGAATTATTTTAAAAATGTTTTCATGATATAAATATCATTCAGTATAATATTTATAAAAATTTTACCTACTTATGATATAGCAAATGTATTTAGAATTTTTCAAAGTTATCTTGAATCAGTTAATATAATGTTCATGGGTGATGTATGCCAACTGATAATATTATCATCACCTCTCAAATCATGGAAAAATATATATACAATTATAATAAATTCATTCAAAAAAGGACTTGGTAATTTAGGATGTTATAAATAATATTCTCAACGAAGAGCTCTGCTAGTGGGATTTCCAATAACCTGCCAAAAAAGGATAGATAAAAAAAGTAAAATACATTTTCATCATCAAATAATTTAAATGAAATATTAATATATATCTTATGATTGGGGTTGATTTAAATCAATTATGCCTAGATCTATATATTATAACTATGAGAAGATGGGGAATCCCAATGACTACAATGATCAATTAGTGAACTCTAGAAATAGAGATTCTAGATGGTCATGATTTACTTATTAAACTAAATTTAGTTTTATTTTACTACCCAACATCAATGATCTATTGGAATCATTGATCATTAATGTGATGGATTAAATTCATTCAATGTATGAGAAAGGGTTCATGGTGAAATATGCATCTAGAGATTTTATAAATACTCACTTTTATGATGAAGTATCTATTTAAGTAATGAGAAAGTAGGATGTTAATATCCAATTTTCAAATGAATGTGACACTAACTTTAAGGTATTTCAATACATACCATGTCTATAGAAGAACCAAAATTCCTTTATTTATATATATAGGAAAATATTTGTCATTATATTCTCTAATAGAATATTGATAAATACATATTGTTCCATGGTTACAGAAATGGGATTAATGTATGATATGTAGTATTTAAAGGGAATGCAATATGAAACAACAATTTCCTAAATATGAAATTCTAAATAATTAGATTTGTGGAATTGTAATATTAGGAACCATAGTGAGAATATCATGAATGTTTTAACATAAAATTGTGTGATAAAGTTCAATTAAATAGAGTTTAGAAGTTGAGATATCCATGTACTCAAAAACTAGAGAATGGTTACATTTAATGTTAATGGATGAAATCTTATATCTATAAAGATAGAACATGTTCACATATAATTTTTGGGACCATCCCCTACTCATTCTCTTGGAGGATCCTGGTACTTAATCACTTGTATTGATGAATCAAAAGTGAATGTATGAGTATACTTCCTCAAACACAAATATGATGTGTTTAGATTGTTTTATTAATATAAGGAAATGATTTAAAAATAAATCATATATTTGTTGAAATTATTATGGTCGACTACTTTGGTTGAATATATTACAATTAATTTCAATGGATTATAATGGAATAATGAAATCAATATTGAAAATATATTACCTAGGAGACCACAATAGGATGGTGTTTCAAAGATAATAAACTATACATTAACTAAAATAACACAGAGCATGAAACAATATTCTGAAATATCCATGATATGATTGGAAGAATCATTCAACTATATAGTATATCTCATTAAAATAATCCCTTCAACCATGATTGAAACACAAAATATAGTGCAATTTTAGATTAGAAAACATGAATATATTAACCACCGCAATTTCTGGGAAGTTTATCCCATGATTATAACAATCATAAGTATGGGAAAAATCATTGATTAGTCTTAAACATGTATCTTTCAAGGTTATGGAAATGGAAACTTTGGATTTGAGCTCTATGGTAATGACAATTGTAAGATAGTAAGAATATGGTATTTTCACTTAAACAAGAAGGTCTTATGTAAATATCAAAACAATGTTGATAAATATATTTAGAAAAATAATCAATAAACCAAGTCCATGTTGATATGAATATTAATTAATGATGTAAATAAGTTTTAGAGAGTTCATGGGGTAGAATGATTGGATGTTATATTAGTGAGAGATGCTTCAGTGTTCTTTAGAAATACGAAAGCCTGGATCTGAGCACATGAAGTTGAAGTTATAGAAATTTCAAAACTATAATGAGAAGATCAAATAGTTTAATTATAGAGATCTATATGAGTTAGATGACAGATTTCTAAAACGGATGTGAACATATTTCTTCTAATAGATGGTAGTGGTTCTAATATCCAGGAAAAATGGATATTCTCAGTGTTTATGGAAATTGGTTGTAATCTATGAATTAATGATTGTATTCACTTTATATTAATGAAAACTAATAATTAATGGAAGTTCAATGGGAAATAAAGTGGTATATAAACAAATGGGTGCTTTTTTGGTAAAAGAATTTGATGCCTGGAAAAGGTACAAGGTGAGTTTGGATGTGAAAGGATTTCACTAGAAATAAGGAATGGAATTATATGATATTTTTTCATTATTAGGTAATGAAACTGCCTTCTAGATGATTATAATACATGTTTCTTATATTTTATCTGGTATGGATTTATTTAAAAACGTATTCCCTTCATGGTTACTTAGATATGGAAATATAAATGATGAAACTAGATCATTTTAATAGATAAATAGAACATGGACATGGTTTTCTTTTAGAAGAGAAGTCTATAAGTCTTAAATTTGGTTCCAAGGAAGTGAAATAAGAAATTTAATGCTTTTATGGTAGAGAATGGTTTTATATGGAGTAACACAGATCTCTGTTATTATTAAAAGGTGTTTTAGGATAAGGTATTCATTATCTTACTAGTAATGGTGGATGGTATGATTAGGGAAGATATACGAATTAGGTACATTTAGAGACTAAATAATGATTATTTATGAATATTAAATATGAAAGATCTTTGAGAAGCCAAAAACTTCTGGGAATGTGGACTGATATGGATGAGAATAACAATAGCGTGGTTCTAACATAACGGGATCACATTAATATGGATATTGATATTTTTTGTTTGACTAGATTTAATCTTATCTTAACCCCACTGGCGATACAGATAAAAATATCCGAGGGGAAATTGTTGAAAATATATGTAGAGTTCAGGTATATGGTCGGGGTTTTTCATCAGTTTTAGGTATCTTGATCGATTCTTCGACATATACTTGACCATCCATTATATTTTCAGTGTGAATTATTAGATTGTTAATTGATAAAATAGGGAAAATAATGATATGATTTGGAATGGATCATTTAGTATCTAAAGGGTTAGAAATATACATCAATGATCATTGGTATAGATGATCTGTTACAGGGTTTTGTTAATGTAGACATTGGGAAAAATTCAAATTCATGGGAGATTTTAACGTTATTTGTGGTCACATTCAAAGGAATAACAATTAACTAGTTGATAAGGCAACATCAAGTGGTAGCACTCTCTACTAAGGAAGTACAATATGCAGTCACAATGGAAGTAGGGAAAGGAATGATATGGTTGAGGTGTATATTGGGATTGGTTGATGGATTATTTAATGTAATTGAAATCACTAAAAAATCTAATAATTAAAAATATAATTTTGTTATCTATTTGGGTATGACTCGATATCCAACTCATGTAAATCCCTTCTACTTTTACATTCATTATTACAACTTGAATTATTTTAGTGTGTGTGAGGTTAGACTCCATGTGGTGATTTAGGATGTGAATAGTTCCTATGTTTTTGTACATTTATATTTAGGGTCTATTTCAGTTTGGGATGTTGTAGAGCATATTTCTGTTATATCAAGATTTATAGAGGTTTTCTCTTCTGTTGAATGGGTGGTGTGATCCCAACAACTTATTCACCTAAATACAGTAAATTTTAATATACAAAAATTTATTATTTAATAATTTTCATTCAGAGGGATTTATTTTTAATAAATGGACATAATATTTGTATTTAGTAATTGAGATTAGTTATAGTTGTAGTTTTTGAAATTCTCATAAATAGTAATATTTGATAGTGAATAGTTAAATATAGTGTTTGCATACAAAATAATATATATATGAATTATTATTTATGTGGTTATTTATATATTGACATTTTCTATTACATCACATAAAATATTGGTTATTATCAAACTAATAATTTTAAATTTTTTATATTTAGTTTTTAAAATGTAAAAATTAATTTTCAAATCATAAAAGCTAATTTCTAAAATGTATGAAATATTTTTTCCCATTTTAAAAAACTATATTTTATAACTTAAATGGGATCATTAAAGTTACAAATAAATACTGATAAAGGATTTAAATTTAATAAGGATTATAATAACAAAATACAATAGGCAAACCCATTTATGTATTATTTGTATTTAAAGAAAATATTCTATGTTTCCATTGTCTATATCAAATACAAATTTAAAAATTTACCCAAATTTTTATATAAATACCCACCTCTACCCCCATTTGTCTTAACTAAAAAACCATCTTATCTCTTGTACTTGTTTATCTCTTTTATTTATATCATATTTCTATTATATATATTATAGAAATATAATGATTCTAGGAGGAAAGGATCCCAATATTGAGAGTGAAACATGATTAATTTCTCTTCACATACGATAATATTTCCCTTATATAATAAGCCACTCTAAATATAGATTTTTTAATTATTCTAAAAAAATGGTAACGATATTTTTTTAACTATTTATAATATTTTTCCCATCCATTTATTTAAACTCCATTAACATGAATATAAAATTCCAAAATTATTCATCCTTATTTTTAGTAATATAATTTTATATTTTCATTTTCCAAATCCACATGCATTTCATGCATCAGTGGGATTTTTGATGCATGTAACACATTAAACACTTATCCTTAATACATAATGGTAATGTATTACTCATAATTATATAACATAAAATCAATTCCCATTATCCAAATAATAATAGACTAGGAGAAAAAATACGTACATAAACGTTAGATTCACATTAAAAAAATAAATAAATAAATATTATCATTTTTATATTGAAATATTATTTATTCTTCAAGATATACTTATAATAGGTAATAAATAATGTTTTCATGATGTTCTAATAAAAATAGAAAATATGGAAAATTGTTGAGCTCAAACTATCCATATGGGCTGACATATTGAAATAAAATAAATCAAGCTAAAAAAACAAATAGTAAATAATATAGAACTTGTTACATTGAAGATATTTTATTTTAGATTTTTTATGATCATATTTTGAAGAAACCCACTAAAGGAAGTGTATTGTGGTAGTATTTTGTTTTCTAAAAGTTCAACATTTTAGAATATTGATCGTTCTTATAGAAGTATAGGTTTATAAGTTGACATGACATCTTATATTGGAAGTAAATACTTGTAGTTAAGAATTGAAGGTTGTATGATCTGGATGTTTTGCGATCTGGAAATCAATAACTCAGATAACTCTCACTAATTGTTTTGGAATGTTTTTTCCACAATGTTATCAATAAAGGGTCTGGAATAATTGGAGGTATCATTATAATTATAAAAAAATAGAAGTTCAGTGTTGAGTTTAGGTGGTTAGAGATAATTTATTGATGTTCTAGTAGATGGAACGAATATTTCAATTAGATCAAGAGTCACACCATGATATTATTTAATGATTTTAGTGAAATTTTTTAATTGTTTATCAACATCTCATATATCTAAAAAAATATTTGTAGATTAAAAATATTTTTAAAAGGTAGAAAATTGTTAAAGTATAAGAATATGTATAGTTTTTACATTCATATGTTAATCATTTGTGTAATGTTTTTTAGATGTGTAATGTATTTTATATTAATAGTGTTTTATTTGGATACGTGTGGTTTTATTTTTTTCAGCCACACTATAGAGTTATGACTATAAAACATAGTATATGTTTGCAAGTATTTGATTAATATTATGATATGTAGGGTTATTGAAAACATATGTATGGGTAATATAATGATATTAACCATATATATGGTTCATTACATTGTAAAATATTGGGATCAATAGAATAAAGGAGCCATGATGTGGCGTTAAAGACACTTAGTAAGAAGGATGAATTTGAGTGTAGTACTTCAGGTGATTTTTAGTGTAAATAAAAAGCGTGCAATGAATAAAAATTTCATTGCATGATTAAAGAAAACACACCATGACATTGAAACTATAATGAATGAAGGTAGAAAGTAAAAAGGTGGTTTTGAGGTAAATTGAAATATAGATAAAGATAACACAATGAATATACATGCCACATTGTGACGAAATAAGTAATTGATGAAGAACCCATAAAGCCCCACCATGATCTATATTTCCATGATTTAATAGATGTAAACTAGAGTGTTTGAGAAAATTTATAGAATCAGAATTCATATAATAGATTGGATGTTATTGAGAAATTATTTACTACCCATATAAATATTAATGGTGGAGACCTATTTGAATAGTATCCAAATGATATATTTGTAGAATATAAGGATTGTAGAGAGCCATTTTTTTTTCTTTTAATACTTTGAAATATTTCAATATTTGTTACTACAGTTGGGTGTTGAGACAGCATGAAATTCTGAGGTCTGGTGTGCCAGGAATTAATTTTCTAAAAATATTAAGTATATTTTATACTATGCACACAAAAGAAATAGAATAACTCATAAAAAGTATCTCGGATCAGAAATATGGGGCCACAATTGAGTCTGAAATGTGTCGTTTACCTTAGGTAGGGTATAAATTTCATCAGCGTGAGAATTCTTTGAAAAAATCACCCCATTGGTAAAATCATCATTAAAATATTTATAATTAGTTATTTTACCCCTGACGTTGTAGAAAATAAAATTTACACGGGGAATTAGATTGGAAATATGATATCGTTGTTGAGATTGGACGGGGATTATTTTCCTCGGAAGGACATTAAATGAGGGGGCACAAAGTTTTATAATTTCACGACTGTTGGCTGGGCATGAAATTTTTTTATAAATAGAATAAAAGGGATTATGATTAGTGTTATCCCCTAATATATATATATATGTTCATTCATTGGTGGATTAAGGATAAATTATTGATGAATATCTGGCAGATCACAACAACATCATAGCACATGTCGTCAATGATGAACATATCCCACGAGTTAGAGTTCTACTTGATTTTCACACTCCAAACCTTCAATTCTCAAATTATTCTGGATTTCATCATTAATTATTTATTTTGAACATCGAGGTGATGGATAAATGAACATGGTTATCGCACGATCCTCCGTTTTGTCACTTTCTTCGTTGTTCTTATCTTTAAATCTTCACTACGTTGAAACATTGAAGAATTGTCGAGTGGTGGATGGCGTTGTCAAGAACTCAACCCAAGGATCCCAAAATAGCATTTATTTGAGTTTTTTGACCTCGAGAGTGGTCCTAGTGGTCTAGGAAGGGAGAAGGTGGTGAGGCTCTGGTTAGGTCGGCGACCCGATGTAGAGCACGGTGGCCCGGTGAGTTGTTGCTGGTAGTGGCGTCAGACCGATGACTGGACCAAGCGGCAGACTGTGGTGCTGAGATGGTTGGACACCGAACCCGGCAGTGGAACAGGGTGTTGAGGCAAGGGTGGTGGCGTGATTAGGTGAGGCTGATTTGATGGGGTCGTTCGGTGGCGTCAGCATGGTGAACATGCACTGTAGCCAGTCTGGATGTAACACCCCAAGCTTCCATGGTACAATTGTCTTTGAATAATACAGTAGCGTCTGTTGCACGCAACTTTGAGATTCTAATACACCGCGACCAATCAAAGTATCCTTTAGGAATATTAATACCCACTTTTTGAAATTTTGTAAATTTTATCTCTAAAAATGGACTTCATTTTTAGATTCGGAATATCAGAATTATCCGAGGGTGAAATTTTGGTACTTTTCAGATAACTTTTATATTTTGATGAATAATGAAAATTACTAAATTTTAATTAAAAACAACTTTTTAAATCAAAATAATTAATAGTGATAAATTATGAATTTGAGTGTTTTTAAAGTATATTTAGAATATATTTTTACCATTTAATAAAATTTTGGTCATTTGACATAATTTCACAATTACACCAGACATAAACAAGTGTCAATCATTTGATAGTAATTATTTCTTAAGAACGTGATTTTTGTTTTGAGAGTGGGAATTAATATTAAATTAATTTCTTCCACTTCAGTGTTTGGAATTTGGAAAAATGGATTCCATATTTGGAAGCAAGATTTCCAAAGTTTGTAAATAGTTAACTTTTATTTTTAGACATTTTGAATAATTTTTCTGTAAATATTTTATTTACCATGGTTAAAGGGTAAATCCAGTAAATAAGGGTAAAAAATAATATTATAATTAAACTAAATTACCCTAAAACGTGTCCTAACCCTATTGGTTCATACATGTCTGACCATGTTCATCGCTGGGTCGATTTGGGGACCCCATGGATCCACTTGTAAGTGATAATGATGCTTTATATTAATTAAGTTAAAGTTCATACAAAAATGACATAATCATATATCTTTTAGCAAAAAAAAATTTACATAGGGTTATATATGTTATATATTCGACTATAAATATTCATTACAAATATGAAAATATTTCCTAAATTAATATATTTTATTTAAAATTTTTAGACATTGAATAATTAAATTTAAGTATGACACAATAATTATGGAGTATTTTCCATATTAATGAAATAATCAAATAATTGGTATTATAAATTTTTAAATAAAAATATTTTGAAAGTTTTGAAGACATCCAATAATTTAATTGGTTACTATGAGAAGTTAGGATTGCTTAAATGAATTTGGTTTGAATTAATAATTATGATAAGACTTTCAAAAAAAATAAATTATTAAATAGTGTCAAAATCGACAAAAATGGGTTTTTAAAACAAATATTATATTATTAATTGTTATTATATTCCTAAATATCTACGGTTCATCCACATGACTTATATCATGATATTTTTATCATTAATGGACCACTTGGGGGTACGTTTTAAGTATATATTATTTTTATTAACCATATAATATAAAAATACAAAGTGACATGGTATATGTCAAACTATTTAACTAAGAGTTAAATATAAATGATAAGGTTAATAAAGTAACCCAGACCTATCTAAAATCTATTATATGAAATTATTTAGACCCATCCCCACATTAGACATTGAATAATCCACTTTTGATCTATTTGAAACTGAATATTAATTTATTATAAATTAATATTTTATATTTTTTCTAAAGAGCTCCTCCTCCCCCTCATAAAAGGACACCACTTTTAACAAATTGTTCATACTTTCAAAGCCTTTTGGATCAGACAACCCCTACACAATTATCCTCTCAACTTTCCTCACTTCAACCTAGAGGCATGTCTTTAGTCATAAAGCCAGCCAAAGGAGCCCTTTTGATCAAATAAAAAAGAAGAACCCGAAGAAGAGGTAATGTTTTCACCACCCTTTTTCAAGTTCCTTTCGTTTTCAACTTCTTCATTATTTATTGTTTACATTCAAAAATAATAACTCCAGTATCTTCTAAGTACTATTATGTTATTATAAATATGGTAAAACTATATTCAGTATTCTATCCATCCTTTGAATGACATGTCACCGTAAGTGTGTACGTACGGCCTACCGTCTCCACGTCGTGGTGTAATTGTTATTCAATACATTATTATTCGGATGAGTATAATAATGATGTTTAATTAATGTAAATAATAAATATATCATTATAATGATTCTTTATTTATTATATACCATCCAATTATATATTATTTTAATATGAAAAGAATGATATTGTCGCTCGTGCGTATGTACGGACTACCGTCTCCACGAACGTGATGAGATTCATTCCCCATCGTATCCATTCAAGTATAATTATCATTTGATTATTAAAAAAATGTTTTAGGACTTTATATCATTCTATATATGAATAAAATACAACCTATCCATAAAAAACACGGCTTGTAACAAAACTTATAAAATAACACGAGTAAATTAACACCCGAAACGACGATAACACTACGATATTATTAAAAAAGTAGTGTTACATGATCATATATGATATCATGTTAATGTATATGATTCCTGTATAATTTAAGAACAATTATTTGACCATTATACAGGATGTTAAACTACCATAAACCGAGGAAAATTACAAGGTAAGGGTTTATTTTCCAATCTCTTCATTATCTGAGATTGTTTATACGTAATTATCTACCGGGACCTCTTTATCATCCACATCCATGTTTCGTAAAAATGTATTTAAAATAATTCATAAAATTTTAAATATTATGGGTTAAAGTCATTTATACACTTGTTGAATTTTTATAAGATGTTTATAAAGGAATTTTTCTGTCATTATTCCAAACAAGGTCCTTTTTAACCTTTTCGACAAAATTAAGGTAAGAATGTTTTTTAACTTATACGGATGGTGTGGCTATTTTCCGTTGTTATAAAATATTCAAAGCATCCATTACATTATTATAAGGATATTTTCAAATTAAATGTTTTTTATAATTATTTGACTCTTAAATGATTTCAAAATAGAAGGAGATATTTCTCTAAAAAGGGTTTTTGATTTCATCTATGTCAACATCCTTTGATGGATTTTAAGATTTTTTGGACTTGATTAATTCTGCTACAAATCTTCCATATTGTATTGTAGGTTTTTTATATGTTTGACTGTAGATGTGCTATTTCCACACCATTCATGATTTATGGTTAAAGTATTGACATTTGAAGGGTATTTTTAATACGAATGTTTAAGATTTGTTTAAACTTTTTCGTATGAAGAATGTATTGGACTTAGTAAGTGATGGGTGGAGCCCGCTATAGCTCCTAAATGAATCGGTAGGTCTCATGAGACAACGAGATGTGGAATTTTCCGAGGCCCTTTCCCAATTTGATTTATGGTTTTGGCCAAGGCCTTAATTATTTTTGGACGTCTTGGGAGAGGCCTTGAAAAAATATTTCAGAATGTCTGACATTATACATTCCCTCATTATGGAACTAATATTGATGGTTCATGTGGTTATTCATCTAGTAGAATACCCATTATTATGTTTTATTATGGCATTATTTACTCAGCTCATATTCTTTCCATAAATTTATGCATGTTTATTATTGGTAAAGGCATGTGGTTTCAATTATTCACCATGCATAATATTTATGATTTCTTCCGTTGTATTTCTTACCCTTACTGAGCATTTGAGCTCACCGCTTTATTATGTTTCATTTCCCCAGGATATGAAGAAGGTAGTTATTAGTGAATTTCATGCATTAATTAGGAGGCTTGGATGTTTCAAATGGAATAAATTCTCTTGCATTTCTTTTTAAGTTGTAAAGTTGAACTTATGTATGAATCTTGTTTCCAATAATATTAAACTGATCGGTCTTTCGAGACATGATTTCCTTGTGATCATGAAAATGTTATGTAATAATGCAGTGACTCTGGGTAAATGGGGTCAGGGTGTTATAGTTGGTATCAGAGGAAGTTTAATATAAACCTTGGAAACTAGATTTAGATAATCTCTGAATAGAGCACATAGTCCTAAGATAGACATTGAGGATTAGTATATAATAACTTCATAGAATTTTGGTATTGTAGAGATTTTGTGAGTGTTCCAAGCAATACATCTCTGTTTGGATACGATCAGGTTGAGACGGATTCGGAATTGATGTACCTAGGGGTAAAACCCGAAAACACTGGTTCGAGCTAGACTCGAACGGGAACTGGTGTACGACAATGGGCCTTGCTTCACTCTTGGTTACGACACTCCTGGGGGATATGCTTATGATAATTCTAATTTTTTTACAAACCATTATAAATAATTTATGAGTATATACTTCCTCAAAGAAACCATTTTTATGATTATGGATTATGTCCATAAACTGTTCAATTTATGTTAAGAGTTTTGCGTGTTTGGATTTATGTGTTGCGATTCATAAAGTAATCTATTGTATTCCATTGTTTAGAGATGGATCATAGTGGAAGAAATGGGAACCTTGTCAATGCACGCAATCCATATAGTGATTTTCCTCCTGCTCAAGATAATTATAGTGGTGTTGGTGATGCAACTGGTGCTGATCAGCTAATCATCATACTGGGAAACTCACTCAGGTTATGAATAAAAACCTTACCTATATAGAGCACCCTAATCTGTGGTGTGGAGGATCAATGTTAAACTGCCTTATGAGGCAACAACCACCGATATTAAAAGAGAGTACAAATCCATTAGTGGCTGAGCAATGGATAAATTCATTATAGAAAATATTTCATTCCATGGAGAGTAGTGAAAGGGAAAAAGTCATTATGGCAGTTTACCGCCTCACTAGAGATGATGATCTATGGTGGTTATTGATTCAAAACACAAAGGAAGATGATGAAGTATCAAATATGGAATGGAGGGAGTTCATAGAGATTTTATTAGAAAAATACTTCCCTCGTGACCATCGAGCAGATATGGAAAGGCAATTTTTGAGTCTAAGGAAAAAGCAGGATGAGAATTTTCCTAAGTATGAGGCTAACATTACATGGTTAGTGAGGCATGCTGCAGATTATATATGTAACCCAAGAAGAAATATTGATCGTTTCTTTGATGGGATAAAACCATTTCTCCCTCGATAATTAGTATCGAAATCCTTCTCATCATACGAAGATATTGTCTTATGTGCTATCAAGACAGAAAAGGAATTCTCTATGTATTATGACGTTAAATCAAAGAAAGAGAAGAAGGGATCTGCTAAACAGTCTGGGATAGGAAATAATGAAATAGGGGAGAAGGGAAGAATTGAATTTCCACCATGTCATAATTGTGGAAGGAAGCACCTTGGTTCCTGTCTAAAAGGAAAATGAGTATGCTACAAATGTGGAAAGAAAGGTCATGCAGGTGGTGATTGTAAAGGAAAGAAAGACGCTACGAATGTTTAATGCTACAATTGCAGGGATATGGGACATTATGAAAATTAATGTCCTAAGCTTCAAGGAAAATTATCTTAGAAAAGGCCAAGGGACCAAGGACATGCCTATGCAATCACTACTTCTGAGGTTAATGCCCCGAAAGATGTGGTGGAAGGTAATTTAATGGTTTCCTCATTTTTCGAAAATGCTGTATTTGCTTATGGATCATCACATTGTTTCATATCTTCCCAGTTTTCCAAGAAAATTAGATATTAACAATTTTATTTAACAAGGGATTTTTCAGTTAAAACTCCTAAGGTAAGTATCATTGCTATAAAGTTTTGTGGATACATTACCTTTAAGGAATATAAATGTTCTTTATCTGCAGATCTCAATGTCAGAGCCATGACTGAATTTCATATAATCCTCGGTAAGGATTGGAATTCAGACCATGATGCAAAAATTTATTATAAGAAGAAGGAGGTTACTATTTTTGATAATGATGACAAGGAACACCTTATCTTTAGAGAGGAATCGTCGCCACCTAATTCTTACCCAGATCCACCCCTAGTAGCTCAACTAAATTCAATTATCGAGGAGGAAGAGAATGAAATAACTATGGGTGAGGAAATGAATTTTCAAATAGAGGATCTACCTATTGTGATAGAATTTGTTGATGTGTTTCTAGAATATTTACCTAGACATCCTCCAGAATGAGAAATTGAGTTTTCCATTGATTTAATTCCTGGTTCAAGGCCTATATCAAAGAACCCTTATAGAATGGCCACTATACAATTTGTGGAATTAAAGAAATAACTAAAGGAAGTGAGTAATAATGGATTTATTCTCCTAAGTGTTTCTCCATGGGGAGCCCCTGTTCTTTTTGTTAAGAAGAATAATGGATCTATGAGGTTATGTATCGGCTACAGGGAAATCAATGCTATAACAATAAAGAACAAGTATCCCATACCTCTCATTGATGATTTATTTGATCAAATTCATGGATCTCAATACATTTCAAAGATTGACCTTCGATCTGGATACCATCAGTTGTGTGTGAAGAAGGAAGACATTCCGAAGATAGCATTTCGAACCAGGTACGGGCATTACGAGTTTACAGTAATGCTTTTTGGATTGACTAATGCACTCTCTGTATTAATGGATCTAATGAATAGAGTTCTCAAAGAATATCTATATGATTTTGTGGTGGTATTTATTGATGATATCTTGGTATACTCCAAAATTTATGTGGATCATGAAAATCACTTGCGCATTATCCTGAAGACTCCTTGAAGACATGAATTATATGGGAAGTTTCGCAAGTGTGAATTCTAGCTTTAAGAGATTTCTCTTCTTTTCCATATCATCTCTAAGGATGGAATCTTTGCAGATCCTTCTAAGAACAAGGAAATCCATGAATGGACAACACCAACGAGTATAACCGAGGTACATAGTTTTATTAGCTTATCAGGTTATTATCGGCATTTCGCCAAGAACTTTTCCCGATTGGCTAACCCATTAACAAAGAACACTTGTAAAGGGGTTAATTTTTTTGGACAAAAGAGTGTAAAGAATGTTTTGAATAACTGAAGAGAAGATTAGTCAGTGCTCCTATTTTGACTATACCAATGGGAAATGACAGGTTTGTTATTTATAGTGATGAATCAAAGAAAGGACTTGGTTGTGTCCTTATGTAGAATGATATAGTTATTGCATATGTGTCACGACAGCTGAAAATTCATGAGCAAAACAATCCAACTCATGATCTTGAGTTAGCTGCTGTAATCTTCACTTTGAAAATTTTTAGACACTATCTCTATGGTGAAAATGTGAGATTTATACTGATCACAAGAGTTTGAAGTATATTTTCTCACAGAAAGAACTCAACATGAGGCAAAGTAGATGGCTTGAACTACTCAAGTATTATGATTGCACTATACACTACCACTCGGGGAAGGCAAATAAGGTAGCAGATGCTTTGAGTAGAAAGGATCATGGAGTTTAGAACAAGATGAGTGTTGAAATGGATCCTATATATATGGATCTAGTAAAGATGGATATGGGAATAACCATGGAAGGTGAACCATCAATGATTTTCCAAATGGTTACCAAACCATCTTTACTAGAAAAGATAAAGAGTTCTCAGACCGGTGATGAAGAGTTTCAAAAGAATATTAAAGCTGTGAATGATGGGATATTGAGTGACATTGTGTATGAAGATGGAATTTTGATGTTTGGGAAGAGACTTTGTGTTCCCAATATACCTGATCTAAAAATACAGTTGTCGTATGATGCTCATAGTTCCAATTTCTCTATACACCCTGGGAGCACAAAAATGTATAAAGATTTAAAGGAACATTTTTGGTGGGACAACATGAAGATGGATATTGAAGATTTTGTGTCAAGATGTATTGTTTTTCAACAAGTGAAATATGTAAGGCAACAGCATGGTGGAGTCATGAAACCTCTTCCTATAACTGAGTGGAAATGGGATAATATCACGATAGACTTTGTCATGGGACTACCAAAGACTCCTATAAAGAACGATGCAATATGGGTCATTGTTGATCGTCTTACCAAGTCAGCAAATTTTCATTCTATAAGAGAAGATCTACCACTTGAATGTCTAGAAAGACTATATATTAATGAAGTTGTGAGTCTTCATGGAGTACCCCTATCGATTGTTTCTTATTGTGATCCCCGTTTTACATCAAGGTTCTGGAAGTTCCTTTAGACGGCCTTGGATACTGAACTTCATTTGAGCACTGCTTACCACCCTAAAATAGATGGAAAATCAGAACTGACTATTCAAACCTTAGAAGAAATTTTCAGATCATGCTCACATGACTTCTAGGGTATGTGGGATCAATATTTACCTCGTGTATAATTTTCCTATAACAATAGCTTCCCTTCAAGTATTCAGATGGAACCATATGAAGCATTATATAGAAAGATATGTCGCACACCAACCTGCTGGGATGATGTTGGTGAAAAAAAACTCATAGGCCCAGAACTGGTGGAGGAAACGATGGAAAAAGTGAAGGTAATCCAATACCAAGTCAAAGCAGCTCAAAGTAGGCAGAAGATCTATGCCGATAATCGAAGGAAGGATTTGTAATTTCAAGTTTAAGATCATGTTTTATTGAAGGTATATCCATGGAAGGGAGTTATAAGTTTCGGTATGAATGGTAAATTGAGTCCCGGGTACATCAGACCCTTCGAAATTCAAGAATGAATTGGGGTTGTAGCTTATCGTTTGGTAATACCACCAAGTCTCTCCAAAGTTCACGATGTGTTTCACGTATCACGGATTAGAAAATACATACCTGGCCTAAGGCATGTAGTCACCTATGAGGAAGAAGAACTAGAACCTAATCTATCTTATTGCGAAGCGCCTGTCAGTATTCTTGATACAAGAGAGAAAATGCTGAGAAACCGGATGACTTGTCCGATAATAGTTTTATGGAGAAACCATAATATGGAAGAGGCAACTTGGGAACCCGAGGAACTTATGATGAAGAACCACCCGAGTATATTCATGCGGTAGAATTCTAGAAATTTCGAGGATGAAATTATTTGAAGGATAAGAGAATGTAACACCCCAAGCTTCCACAGAACAATTCTCTTGGAATAATACAGTAGCATGTGTTGTACGCAACTTCGAGATTCTAACACACCGCGACCAATCAATGTAGCTGTTATGAATAGTAATACCTACTTTTTGAAATATTATAAATTTTATCTCTCACAGTGGAATTCATTTTTGAATTCGAAATATCTAAGTTAGACTAGGGTGAAATTTTGGTACTTTTCGGATAACTTTTATATATTGATGAATAGTGAAAATTACTAAATTTTAATTAAAAACAACATTTTTTAAAAAAATAATTAATATAGGTAAATTATGAATTTGAGTGGTTTTAAAGTATATTTAGAATATATTTTTACCATTTAATACAATTTTGGTCATTGGACATAATTTCACAATTAATCCAGACCTAAACAAGTGTCAATATTTTGATAGTTATTATTTCTTAAAAACACGATTTTTGTTTTAACAATGGAAATTAATTTTAAATTAATTTATACCACTTCTATGTTATGAATTTGAAAAAATGGATTCCTTATTTAGAATCAGGATTTCCAAATTATGTAAATAGTTAACTTTTATTATACATTTTGATTAATTATTTCCGAAAATATTTTATTTACCATGGTTAAAGGGTAAATCTGGTAAATAAGGGTTATAAATAATATTATAATAATATTAATTTAGCCAAAAACGTGTCATAACCCTATTAGTTGATACATTTCCGACCATAGAAATGTTTGGGTATATTTTGGGACCCCATGGATCCACTTTTAAGTGATACTGACACTTTATATTAATTAAGTTAAAGTAAATACAAAAATGACATAAGCATATATATTTTAGAAAAACAATTTTTACATAGGATTATATATGATATAATTTCGACTATAAATTTTAATTATAAATATAGAAAAATTTCATACATAATGGTATTTTATTTATAATTTTTACATATTTAATAATTAAATTTATTTATGACACAATAATGATGAAGTATTTTCCTTATTAATGAAAGAATCAAATAATTGGTATTATAAATATTAAAATAAAGATAATTTGAAAGTTTTGATGAAGTCCAAGAATTTTATTGATTAATATGACATGTTAGGATTGCTTAAATTAATTTGGTTTGAATTAATAATTATGTTAAGACTTTAACAAAAATCAATTATTAAATAGTGTCAAAATTGACATAAATGAGTTTTTTTTAAAAATATTATATTATTAATTGATATTCTATTACTAAAAATCTAAGGTTCGGCCAAAGGACTTATATCATGATAGGTGTATCATTAATGGACCACATGGGTATCTCTTGGAAGTATATAGTAAGTTTAGTAACCATATAATATAAAAATACAAAGTGACATGGTAAATGTCAAACTATTTTACTAAGAGTAAAATATAAATGATAAGGATAATATATGGACCCAAACATATCTAAAATCTATTGGATGAAAGGATTTAGACCCATACCCACCTTATACTTTGAATAATACACTTTGGATCCATTATAAATCGAATATAAATTTATTATCAATTAATAATTTATGTTTTTCCTAAAGATCCCCTCCTCCCCCTCGTAATAGGACACCACTTCTAACCAATTATTCATACCTTAAAAGCCATTTGGTTCGGCCAACCCCTACCCAATAATACTCTCAACATCTGTAACATAAACCTAGAGGTATTCCTTTAGTCATAAATTCAACCAAAGGATCCCTTTTGATCAAATCAAAAAGAAGAATCCAAAGAAGAGGTAATGTTTTCACCACCCTTTTTCAAGTTCCTTTCTTCTTCAACATCATCATTCTTTATTTTTTCATTTCTAAAATAATAACTCATGTATCTTATATATACTATTATGTTATTACAAATATGTTAAATCCATATTCAGTATTCTATATATCTTTTGAATGACATGTCACTATATGTGCGCACATACGGCCTACTATCTCCACGTCGTGGTGTAATTGTTATTCAATACATTATTATTCGGATGGGTAAAATAATGAAGTGTAATTCATGTAAATAATAAATAGAACATTATAATGATTCTGTATATATTATATACCATCCAATTTTATATTATTTTAATATCAAAATAATTATATTGTCACTAGTGTGTACGTACGGACTACCGTCTCCACGAATGCGATGAGATTCATTCCCCATCATATCCATTCAAGTCAAATTCTCATTTGATGATTACCAATAATGTTTAAGGACTTGATATCATTCTTTATATGAATAGAATAAAACCTATCCATAACAAACACAGCTTATGTAACAAAACATATAAAAGGAAATGAGTAAGTTGACACCCGAAACGACGATAATACTAAGATATTATTAACAATGAAATGTTAAAAGATCATATATGATATCATGTTAATGTATATGATTATTTTATAATTTAATAACAATTATTTTACCATTATTCAGGAGGTTATCCTACCATCAACCAAGTAAAAGTAAAAGGTAGTGGTTTATTTCATAATCTCTTCATTATATGAGATTGTTTATACGTAATTATCTACTGGGACCTCTTTATCATCCACATCCATGTTTATTAAAAATGAATTTCAAATCATTCTTACTATTTTATAGTCTTTGGGTTAAATTCATTTATACCCTTTTTGACTTTTTATAAGATTTTTATAAAAGAATATTTCTTTCATTTTCCAAACAAGGTCCTTTTTAACGTTTTTGACAAAATTAAGGTAAGAATGTTTTTTAACTTATACGGCGGGTGCGGCTATTTTCTACCATTATAAAATCTTCGAAGATTCCCTTACATGATTATAAGTATATTTTCAAAGTAAATGTTTTATTTTATAATTATTTTACTCTTAAATGAATTCAAAATAGAAAGAGATATTCCTCTAAAAAGGGTTTTGATTTCATCTATGTCAACATCCTTTGATAGATTTTAAGTTTATTTGGAGTTGATTTATGATGATACAAAGATTCCATATTGCATTCAAGTTTTTTTTATATGTTTTACTATGGATGTTCTATTTCTACACCATTCAGGATTTATGGTTATATTATTGACATTTTGTATGTTAGTTTTAATACGAATGTTTATGATATGTTTAAACCTTTTCAAATTAGGAATGTATTAGACATAGTAAGTGATGGGTGGAGCCCGCTATAGCTCCTAGATGCATCGATAGGTCTAATGAGACAACTAGATGTGTAATTGGATGAGGCCCTTTCACAATTTGATTTATGGTTTTGGCTGAGGCCTTAATCATTTTTAGACGTCTTGGCCAAGTCCTTGACAAAATGTTTCAGAATGTACAGAATTATACATTCCCTCATTATGGAAAAAATATTTATGGTTCATGTGGTCATTCAACTAGTATAATACCCATGATTGTGTTTTATTATGGAATTATTTACTCAACTAATATTCTTTCCATAAAATTATTCATGTTTATCATTGGTAAGGCATGTGGTTTCAATTATTCACCACGCTTAATATTTATGTTATCTTCTACTGTATTTCTTACCCTTACTGAGCATTTGTTCTCACCCCTTTCTTATGTTTCATTTCCACAGGATATGAATAATTTAGTTATGAGTGACTTGCATGCGTTATTTAGGAGGATTGGATGTTTCTAATGGAATAAATTCATCTTGAATTTCTTTTGAAGTTGTAATCTTGAGCTTATGTATGAATCTTGTTTCTAATAATACTAAACTGATCGGTCTTTCGATACATGATTTCCTTGTGATCATGCCAATATAGTGTAATAATGCACAGACTCTAGTTAACCAGGGTCAGGGCGTTACACTGGATGTGAGGTGGGTCATCAAACACGACCACCCGCGGCAGCGACCCACATAACATGGGTCGATGCAGTTACAAGGGGACCAACCAGGGTCCAAAGGAAAGCCAGTCATCCAGCGAGCCACCCAGTCAGTGGTTCGGGCTGCAAATGCTGGAAATGCCTGGATAAGTGGTTCAAGCCACACGTTGGGCCGTGGGCCAGTAGAATAGGACCAGACGATTCCAGGTGGATGGGTCCGACCAGAATGGGTTGGACCGGTCCGAATCGATCCCATACGGGTTTTAGAAGTCGTTTCTCAAAAAACTAGTTGTCGAATGGAAATGTCGTCTATGACCATGAGTCCCTCTCTTCAAGATGGATATTTTTTGATTGGTTTGAGACATTTATGTTTTGTTTTTATTTCTCGGTTTCACAAAAAACCTATGTTTAATAGTAATAAAATCAATTTTATTATTCTGGGGTCATGTATTGGACTTATCTCTGAAACGGGACGTCTGTTTGATGCACCATCAGTGGCGGTGTGAACTTGGTCCTTGGGAAAACATTTCAAGACAACTTTCAGGTGTTTAAACTAATGCTGAGGTGTGGTCCCCATGGTGCCCAATTTGTATGTTTTGTGGTAAAAACATCTTTTTCATCAGTTATCCATTTTGGATGATCGAGTAGTATATCCCGTGTGTTTTTTCGAGATGATTGAAATGGTGAATCCCAAATAATTAATTTTTGGACCAAGGTGTGGGACCTATGAGAATCCTTTTGAGCATAGTATGGTGTTATAGAACTTTTCAATCGTATGTTCTATTTGGATGAGTGAATATTCTACCGCACATGTTTTTCACAAGGATCATGGAGGCGTGATCCATTTGGATGGGTGGAGTCTTATCCACAATCTTGTTAAATGTTTAAACATGATTTGAATGTTGGTGAAATATAATTTTGACGTGTTTGAAGAGTGAAATCCCAAATCATCATGGGTGTGGGTCCTTTATCAACAACTTATAAGTGGAATCCCATTGAAACACTAGGGAGTGGTTCTTTGATAAACAAGCTTAGAATCCCCGAAATGCATTATGATGTGGGTCCTCTACAATGACTATCATAGTGGAATTCCCCATCAACATGGGAAAAAAACCTCTACCAGCTACTTCTGAGTGGAATATCCTTCACACACTAGGGAGTGGGTCCTTGACTACTATTAGAGTGGAATCCCCCTGACATACTAGGGAATGGGTCTTATACTTCATGTTTGAATCATATGATTTTTTCAGATCAGTGGAAAGATGTATTTGACATTATCTTAAAATCATGAGTATGAGGGGAACTTTTCCCACCAAGACACATCCTTGTGATGTGACCTAAAACCGTTCATGCGAGACAGACCCTCCTAAAGTGAATAGTATCGAGGTGTGGTGGTTGATCCTTATTGACATGCAATTCAGGGAATATGTGAGGAATTTCAGGTATCAATGGTGGTTACTTCTGGGACTGTTGGTGACTCTTTTCCTAGGATGAGTTGTGAGATTTATATCCCTTTACTATCTCATTGGGTTTCTTTTACTAAGAACACACACACACACACACACACACATATATATATATATATTTACACCCTGTAACAGTATTCACTCTTTGGGTTCTGGCTACTCTCCTTCCTGGAGAGGCGATTATGTGTGGGGTAGGTCAGGTACTTTCCATGTCTCGCTTCTCATTGTTGGATTAGTATACTCTCCTACTATATGAAGATAATTCTTCAAATTAAGTTCACCTCCTCATGGTTTCTATCTCCTTATGTTTGGATAATCTTACTTCACTCTCTTTTTGGGATGATCTTGACTAATTTACTATACTCTATTCCATTTGTTGTACCCCCTTTTTCTTTTTTATCTCTTACTTCTCTCCCTCCTTTTTGAGGTGTCCTACTGAGTATGTTTATACTCACCCCTACATGGGAATTTTCTACAAATGTTGTGCCTTATGAAAACAATGTGCAGGTTTGATCGCAACTCTGGAGGAGGTCAAGGATATGTGATCTTGGACCGCATGCAGTGGTCAAAACTATGGATCTAGGATCAGGGATTCTTTGCCAGCATTTTTATCTCAGTTTTCTTAATTGGATGAGACACTTTTCAGTTGGATGTGTATTTTTTCACTTTTCCCATTTCATCTTAAATTACTGTATTTGTGTTGTTTATTGGTCAATGAATGTATGGATTATTTTATTATTGGTTGAAACTTTTACTTTTCTCTTTCTTCAATTTGCATCGATTTGGGCTTGTATGTATGTATATGTACTTTGGAAAATGCCTCCCGGAGTTTGTTATGCCTTAGTTGGTGGTCGCCACCCCATTGTCTATAGAAGCCGGCTTGGGGTAGTTACGTCTTGAGACTTGGCCGGGGTCGGGTCATTACAAAGTGGTATCAGAGGTTGTTTGACCCTTGGGATTCTGTTCGGACATTTCCTTAAAAGTTCTTGGTTGGGTTTAGGGAAACAGTTTCAACATGTATCAAGAGTAGCCCTCAGGATAGGGAGTCTAGCGATGGTGTGGCGGCGGAGGTAGTCATTCACTAGGACCCTAACTACCATCTTATCGACTCGACATGATGAGATACTAGATATAGGGATCAATCATACATTAATCATATTGGATTAAGACTTTCAATATCCTTGTTGAGTCATCTCCCCTTTTCTATTATTCTTGTTATATATATATATATATATTCTCATATAATCATAGTACTCCTTGATAACTTTTAGGATTCCTCCATGATGGCATCCATTCAGGATACCTATCCCAATTCATGATGACGATCTTGAGAGCGATGAGGCCACAAAATAGGGTTCATCACATGATCACATTCCTCTTAGTGGCCCAGTGGCAACACCTCAATCTATGGAGCAATAGTTATTACTGGCAGCACAAGCCAAGGATGAGCAAAAGCTGAGCACGCTTCCTGAGTTCCAATGCTAGAGTCCATTGAGGATTTGTGGTAAGACAGAACCTGAGATGGTAGAAGAATGGTTACAGATAGTAGTCTGAATTTTAGGCTGGTGCGAACACTATAATACCCGATGGTGGCCTTGGAAGCTGCATTTTCTCAGGCAGGCTGGGAACTGGTGGGTTTAGTTTCCCATATTCATGATGAGATGACTATCTCATGTGATGAGTTTCCTCAGTGTTTTCATGAGGAGTAATTACCCCCGTCTTTGTGATCCATCATGTTTCTAGAGATTCTGGAGATTAATAAGGGATCCATGATAGTGGTTTCATATGTGTCTTAGTTTACTGAACTTACACGCAACTCCCTAGATATGATCTATGATAATTTCTTTTAGGTGAGGAAGGTCAAGAAGGGTATACACTAAGAGATTCATGCTAGTATAGTGATCTTGTGAATACCTACCTATGTCGGGGTGCTGGAATGAGTGATCATGATGGACATATTCCTATCAGATTGGACCCAGTTGACTGGGCATGGAAGTGATCACATTATAGTGGTGATGTTTGTGGTAGCTGGAAGATGTCAGGTAGTATGGTTGCAATATCAGAGGCCTCTCCAAGATCAGGCTTAGGCATGTGTTCAGGTAGCACTTGGGCTGCACAGGGCTCTGGGTCAGCCTTTGGAGGGTTGGTTGTACTTGTGATGGGTAAGGTCACATGGAATGAGACATCCCGACTCGTGATTTAAGCATCCCATGTAGAAATAAGGTGGTCTACCACACCCGAAGTAGTCTCGTGATCAGGGTGGTCACCAGTTTGGTGGTTCTAGTATAGGAGAAGGAGGAGCAGGGGGACTAGGTGGTGGGGTACAACTCAATGAGATCTTCCCACCACCAAAACTGGGTGGCCAATGTCATGCTCATGGTGTTAGAGGTTGGGGCCACAGACAGCAACATGCTATATATGTATATGATTCCTCATTGCTTGATATCATCCAAGGTTAACTCTTTTTGTATTCTAATATTGCTTTAGAATTCGTAGACACAAGATACATTCACTCATTTATATTGTTACTCCTGGTAATGGAGTTGAATCTCTCAGTAGAGGCGTTTTCACAACAGCTTTGCCTTAAAGATCCTATTGGTAGTGCCTCTTCAGTATCTATTATCTTCTAGCAGTGCGATATTTCATTAGTAGAAGAAATTATCATGTGGGACCAACTGGTTATCATGATGGAACCTTATGATGCCATCTTAGCCATAGATTGGCTTTCCATCGTTCAAGACCAAACTAAGATTCACCATAGGATAGTCAGATGCCTAAATACTAATGGGTTAAGGTTCACCATTCTTGGTGAGTGATGCCTCGTATCAGGGTAGAAGTGTGTTGTGAACAGGTAGATTCAACCTTTTTCTCATCAGATAGCATATGTGACCCTTGGTATAGTATAATCTTTAGGCACCTCGGTTCCTTCAGTATGGAAAACTACATGGACGTCTTCCCTGAAGATGTCTCAGGAATACCTCTCAGGTGACAATTGAATTTTTTTCAATAATTTTCAACCAGTTACTACCTTGATATCTTCTGCGACATATCGTATAGCACCCACAGAGCTCGAGGAGCTATCTTTACAGTTGTAGGACCTTTACAATATGGGTTTCATCAGACCTAGAATGTTCGCCTAGGAAAATCCACTTCTATACGTGAAGAAAGTAGTTGGGGGTTTGCGACATTGTGTGGATTCTCGTCGCATGATTCAGGCTATGATAATAAATAAGTACACCTTCCTAAGGATTGATGACCCATTCGACCAATTGCGAGGTGTGAGGCTATTCTCGATGATCTATCAGAGATCCAGCTACAAACAACTATAGGTTCCTGAGGTTGATATTTTAAAGATGGCATTTTGATGTCGCTAGGGGGATTACGAGTTTCTGGTGATATCCTTTGTCATGATGAATGCCTCCACTATTCTTATTTTATTAATGAATCAGATCTTACAGCCTTACATGGACCAGTTTTTTGTTGCCTTCATCGTTGACATACTGATTTTGTCTGCATTAGAGGAGGAGCACTGAGAGCACTTATGGATGGTATTTCATTTACTCTGAGAGTACCATATTTATGGGGAGATATTGAAGAATTAGTTTTGGATACATGAGGATCAATTTTTTGGGAATGTAATCTTAGAAGAGGGTTTAGTCATGGATCCCACAATGATTGAGGTAGTTCTTTCTTGGGAACCACCCAAGAATGCATCACAGGATTTTATCTTTCTTAGTTTGGTTGGGTAATACTATATCTTTTTGGAATAATTGTATAAGATGGAATCCCCTTTGAAAACACTGACGTAGAAGGGAAATCCATTTTCCTAGTTAGATTGGTGTCAGAGGGACTTGGAGGAGTTGATGCAAAGGTTGATGAGTGCCCTGGTTCTAAAACTACAAGAGGAGGGTGTTGAGTTCCAAGTTTATTTGATGCTTCGGGAGATAGTCTCGGTTGTGTCTTGATGAAACGATAGGCAGTCATCGCATAAAAGTCGAGTCAGTTGAGACCCCATGATTAGGGCTATGTGACTCATGACTTTTATCTCATAGTGGTAGTCTTCACCCTGAATATGTGGATACACTACCTCCTGGGAGAGTACTTTGTGGTTTACTCCAACCATTATAGCCTCCGGTATATCTTTACCCAGAAAGATCAAAATATGAGGAAGTGATGGAGGATTGAGTTTCTATAGGACTGTGACTTTGATATAGTCTATGCTCCATGGAAGGGAAACTTTGTAATGGATTCCCTTCATATGAATCTTAGGAATTCCTAGTAAAGGAAGATTCTGAGTAGTTAGCTCCCCTACAGGTGACCCTGGTGGGGAAATAGGGTACATCTTTTCTACAGTCGATGGTGCTAACTTTTTCGCTCCTTGAGCATGTGAGAGATTCCTAGTTGGGAGATATCGACTTCAATGTTCCGCGCAATCATATATCCACAAGCAACGCACCTGGTGGGTATTCTAAACGAGATAATCATGAGATCTTATTACATGGGAAATGTTAATTCCAGTCATGGTCTAGGAGGATGTGATGCGAGAGTTCCATACATCTCCCTTACCCATACATCCCGATGTGGGGAATATGTACAAGGATCATCAACAATAGTTTTTGTAGTCCGACATAAAGCAAAGTATTGCAAATTTCGTCTCGCAATGCCTTAATTTTCAACAAGTGAAGGCTGAGAATTAGGTTCTGGTGGATTTGTTTCACCTCGACATCCTATAGTAGAAGTGGGATAAAATATCCACATACATCATCATAGGGTTTCGGTGCATAGTGAATGGCTATAAATCCATTTAGTTTATAGCGGACCGACTCACCATGTTGGTTCACTTTGATGATTTTAGAGAGTAGAGTTCAGTGAAGTGTTTAGGGAACTTGTTTTTACGTGAGATATTCCACATTCGTGGGGTAACCATAATTATTATCTCTGATCGTGACATGCGGTTTACGTCATTCTTGTGGAGAGGCCTGCATGATGAATTTGGGACTCGACTGTATATGAGTACATCCTTTCACCCCTAGAATGATGGTATGACCAAGCATATTATCCTGGTACTGGAGGATTTATTGAGGGATTGCATGCTAGATTTGGGCCAGAGCTTGGAGGATTACCTTCCATTGATTGATTTTTCTTACCAAAACATATACCACGCTACCATAGGCATGGAACCTTTTGAGTCCATATATGGGAGACCCTATAGGTCACCATTATGTTGGAAGGAGGTTGTGTAATAGTCCCTCATGGGCCTAGATTTGGTGCGAACCATGACAGAGAAGGTGCAGGTCATCTATGAATGGATGAAGATGGACCAAAGTCAATATAAACCATAGGCAGATTGCCATTATAGGCCCTAGGATTTCAGGTAGGGAGACCACGTCTTCATGAGAGTCTCCCTATGACGTGGAATGTGGAGGTTCGGCTGAGGAGGCAATTTATCCCTAGGGTTTATCTGGCCGTTCGAGATCGTGCGCACGGTTGGGAAGGTTTCATACCACCTTGGACTACCCTTGTACCTAGAATAGGTGCACGATGTCTTCCACATGTTATAGTTGAGGCGATACATGCATGATCCTATGTACGTCATCAATATTGGAGAGATTGACATTGAAGATGGATCCACCTTTGCAAAGAATTTGTCAGCAATCGTGAAACGATAGGAGCAAACATTGTGGGGATAAGTCATCCCCTTAGTTCACATACTATGGAAACATGGAAATGTGAAGGAGAGTTCTTGGGATTGAGAGAGTGAAAATGGGCTCAGTATCTCATGTTTTTCCAAGTATTTATTTTCACGGATGAAAATAATGAAGGAGGGAATGATTCCAGGACTCATTTTACACCATGAAAAACTTTTAAATCTTTCTATATATTTTTCAAGATTTGGGCACTCATACGACATGCAATTCCGAGGCTCGGTGTGCCCAGAAATAATTTTATAAAAACATTAATTATTTTTTATACTGTGAACATGAACGAAATGGGATAAATCTAAATGATAGTTCAGATCAAAAATATGAGGCCATAGATTAGTCCAGAATGTGTCGTCTACCCCAGGTGGGGCCTAACATTCATCGATATGAGACTTCTATGGAAAATCCACCTAGGGGTAAAATAGTCATTAACAAATTAAACTTAATTATTTTACCCCTGATGTTGAATCCAATAACATTCAAACAGGGACTAAAATTGCAAATCTAAGATGGATTTTGAGTTTAGAATGGGATGTTTTGACTAGGTGGGACATAAAATCAGATGGCACAAAAATTTCACATTTCAGGACCGTTGGCGGGACCCAAAATGTATTCTATAAATAGAAAAATAAGGGATTGAGATTAGGGTTATCTCATATTCTCTCTATCTATATCTTCTCCAAAACCTCTCTCTCCGTCTCATTGTTCTTTGGTAGATTGAAGATGAATTGTTTGTGGAACTTGAACCAATCACAACAGCATCGTAGTGCACATTGTCAACGATAAACGGATCCAACGAGGTAGGCTTCTTGTTGATTTTCGCACTCCAAACATTCAATTTTGGATTTCATCATTGATTCATAGTTTTGAGCATCAAGGTGATGGAAAAATGAACATAACCATCACTTGAAACCCTGTTTTGTTTTATTATTTTTTAGCCTTGCATTTAATTCTTTTCTACATTGAAACATCGAAGAATCGTCAAGCAGGGGCTGGTGCTATAATGCCCTCGACCAGAGGATCCTGAAACAACCATCATTTCAATTTTCTGACCATTGGATTGGTCCTAGTCGAATGATGATTGAAACAGAAATGTGGATCTGGAAAGGGAGGTGACCAGATGCAGGGGGTGACGGCTCGGTGTGGTGTGGCTAGCAGCGGCGTTAGACCGGCGAGTGGACCAGGCGACAGACTGGCGTGCTAAGGGGGATGGAGGGAAAAATCGACAGCGCACCGGGGTGATGAGGTGAGGAGGTGGTGCGTTGAGGTGAGGGAAGTTCACTGGGGTCGTCTTGCCACATTGGCTGGGTGGTGGGGCATTGCGGCTAGGTGGGAGGCGAGGCCGGGTCATGGAGAATGACCCCAGGTGGCAATGACCCGCACGATGTGGGTTTCCATTGTGACATGGGGACCAATGGGGGTTCCAAGGTAGGTTGGTTAGCCGGAATGCCGGGGATGCGAGAAAGAAAAAGATAAGGTTTTCTGGGTTGACCACTGGGCTGCAGCCCAGTGGAATAGGACCAGGATGTCCCAGGTGAACGGTGTTGGCCAGAATGGGATGGACTAGTCTGAATCAAGCCCACACAGCTTTAAAAATACATATCTCCCAAACCAGGGTTCGATCAACATATTGTTGGTGCGCACTAATCCCTCTCTTAAAGGATGGTATTTTTAGATTAGTTAGGTAATTTTATGCTTCGGTTTCATTTCAGGGTTTCACAAAATTCTAATGTTTAATAAAAACAAAATATTTATTATTATTCATGGTTCTTGTATTGGCACTATCACCTAAACAGGACGTCTGTTTGACATGTCGTTAGTGGAGGCGCAACCTTGATCCTAGGAAAATCTTTTAAAAACTGCTTTCAGGTATTTAAATCAAGTTGAGGTGCAGGCCCCATGGGGCCTGGTTTGCACGTTTTGTGGTGAAACACAACTTTTTAACCTGTTAAAAGATTTGGATGATCGAGTTGTCAATTCTGTGTATTTTTTTTTCAAAGGATCAAAATGTTGTGGGTCATATAATTAATTTCAAGACTATGGAGTGGAACCCATAAGATTCCTTTCAAGCATAGAGAGTTGTTATATAAATTTTTCATCGTATGTTTGATTGCGATGACTGAATAGTCTACATCACTTGTTTTTATGCAAGGATCATAGTGGGATGATTTTTTTGGATGTGCAGAGTCATATTCACAATATTGTTAAATATGGAAACATGAATGTAATATCAGTGGAATAACCTTTTTACATTTATGAAGAGTGGAATCCCCCATCGGCATGGGTGTGGGTCATCTATTAACTATTTTAGAGTGGAATCCTCCTGGGGCACTAGGGAATGGGTCTTCGATGGAATCCCCCAAACACATTAGGGTGTGGGTCCTCTACAAAAACTATCAAAGCGCAATTCCCCATCAACTTGGGAACAAATCCTCTACCAACTACTTATGAGTGGAATCCCCCCTGACACACTAGGGAGTGGGTCCTCGGTGACTATTAAAGTGGGATCCCTCTAACATACTAGGGTGTGGGTCCCCTACTTCAAGTTTGTATCATCCATTTTTTTGAAGAATAGTGGCGAGACTTACTTTGACATTACATAGGGCTCACGAGTAAGAGGAGTGATTTCCCCACCGAGACTCATCCTTGTGACGCGACATAAAACTGTGTGGGCGAGACGTAGCTGCCCAAAGTGGATAGTGTCGAGGTGTGGTGGTTGAGCACCTTGGACTTTTCGTTTAGGGTAGAAATGAGAAATTATGGCTATCGATGGTGGTTAATTTTGTAACTCTTGGTGACTCTTTTCTTAGGATGAACTATGATATGGATATCCCCTTACTCTCTTGTTCAGTTTCTTTTACAGAGAATATATATATATACCCTATTCCAGTACGCACTCCTTGGGTTCTTGTTACTCTCCTTACAAGAGAGGTGAAGACGCGTGGGGTATTCCATGTGCTTTCCATGTATAGATTATTGTTTTTGCATGAGTCTACTCTCCTAGTGAAGACTCGATGAGAAGTTAACCTTCTCACTGTTTCTAGATCCTTGTGTTTTAATGAGCTTACATAACTCTACTTTGGGGTTGAACTGCACGTATTTACTATTTTTTGTTCGATCTATTGTACAAAATTTCCTTTTCTATCTCTTACATATCCCCTACATTTCAAGGCATCCTACAGAGTATTTTTAAATTCACTCATACATTGGATTTTACTGCATGTGTCTTTGATTATGCAGATGACGCACAGGTTTGATGGTGACTCCAAAAGAGCTCAGGGACATGGGAGCTGGGAAAGCATGCGGTGGTCACAACAGGGGATCTTGGGGCTGAGCATACATTCTATCTTTACTTTCTTAGTTTTCTTTTCAGGTTGAGGCACTTTTCAATTGGTCGTTTGTTTTTTCCCTTTTCCCATTCAGCCTACTTTATTTTATTTGTACTATTAAGTGGTCCATCTAGGTATAGTTTATTTTACATTAGGTTGTATCTTTTACTTTTCTCCCCTAACAGATTTCATCATGTTAGTCAAGTGTGTGTGTGTGTCTAAAATTACTTAGGAAATGGTATCCCTGGGTTAGTTGTGCCTTCGACACTAGTCACCACCCCCTGACATCACTAGTGCAAGAAATGTTTTTTACGTCAGTTATTTTTCATTTCGTACATCAGTTTTTAGCCTAGTTTAATATGTACGACGTTATAAATATCGTTTTTTACATCGGTTAATTAAAAACCGACATAAAAAACATAACATCGAGGTGTGTTTCACGTCGGTTATTTGATAACCGACCTGAAAACCCAGTGGAAGAGTGTTTACCATGTCGGTTATTAAATAACCGACCTGCTAAATCATTTCCCAGGGTTTATCACATTAGTTATTCAAATAACTGATGTTATAAACCCTTCCCAGTCCTTTATCACATCGGTTATTTTATAACCGATCTGAAAAACCAGTGGGGGAGGGTTTATCAAGTCGGTTATTTTATAACCAACGTGAAAAACCAGTTGGGGAGGGTTTATCATGTCGATTATTTTATAACCGACATGAAAAACCAGTGGGGGAGGGTTTATCACGTCGGTTATTAAATAACCGACCTGATAAAACCATGGGAAATGGTTTATGACATTGGTTATTTAATAATTGATGTGAAAAACCAGTGGGGGAGGGTTTTTCACGTCGGTTATTAAATAACCGACGTGATAAACCCCTGGGCGATGGTTTATCAAATCAGTTATTTAATAACCGACGTGGAAAACTAGTGGGGGAGGGTTTATAACATCAGTTATTTAATAACCGGCATGATAAAATAGAGGGGGAGGGTTTATCACATCGTTTATTTAATAACCAACCTGATAAACAAGCGGGGGTTGTTTATCACGTCCCTTATTTAATAACTGACGTGACAAACCATTCCAGAGGGGTATATCACGACGGTTATTCAAATAACTGACATGATAAACCCTCCCCCCACTCTTTTATCACATCGGTTATAAAATTACCTACGTGGAAATCCAATTTTTTTATATAAAAAAATTGAATTCAGTCCTCTGCTCTCCCCAGAAACAACCAAAAACTAATCCAAGAATTCATTCCATAAAAACAGAAGTAGACCAAAATAAAAACCAAATCAAAATTAAGTATTTACATTAATAACATTTAAAACGTAAAATTTCAACTAAAAAGAACATAAATCCAACCAAAACAATCACCAAATACACAATTACAATTACAATTACAATTTTCAAAATTACATTTTACATTACAAACAAACTAAAATCCAATCAAACATGTAAAATAATTTAACCATTCCACCTGTAAGTGTTTGACCTCTTGAGAACTATACAGATTAGGGTCATAAAATAGATACAAAGTTAAATGAAAATAGTTAACATGTAAAATGATTAAATCAACTGAAATATGAAGGAAATGTTCATAAGAAAATCTAACCTGGTCAAACTTCAAAATTGTTCTCGTTGAAATTATTTCATACATAAATTTTAACAGATAATATCTTCATTCGATGATGCCTTGTTTTTTATGACATTTCTATTTAAATTAGTGTCAATTAAAAATAAATTTTTACGTAATACATCCAAAAGTACAAATTATAAATGGATATTTACCTTCCCTTGTACATATTTGATCTTGGCACCCCTTTTGTTTGTGGTTTTTCAAATTTTGTTCCATCCCCTATTGGAAAATAATATGAATGAGATGATTTTAAAATTCATTATAATATAAAAAACTATTAGGAAATTGAAACATACTTCTCCAATGAATTCTTAAAACTTTTCCACACATCACCATAGACAGAGAATATCCAATATAGTTTTTTATCTCATGGACAAAAAACACCCAACATCCAATGATAACTAATATAAACGAAAATTTTAGGTTACTATTTTTTTGGTTAAATGAGATAGAACACTATCAAATATATGTTTCATACCTCTCATAATAAGGCATCATCCAACACTGTGTTATAATTTTTTTGAATTCTTTTAGCAACATAAATTGCTCTTTCTTCTTTATCCAATGAATGTTAGTCAGGGGAAAGAAAATGTGGGTCCATGAACCCATATACATCTGTCTTGTCATTAATATCACACATGTTGTAAAGAATCCTAATAAAAAATAGAAATAAGTACTCGTATTTTATAAATTTAACACAGGGACAAAATTGTGTTAAGACTTACATGGAAAAAATATGCACCATGTTGACGCCCAAATTGTCTCCAGTAACAAGCTTCATGATATCATTTTTCAAAATTCCCACATTTATTGCACATCAAAAAACATGACCTTACAATGGAAATGAATAATGCTCCGCTAATAAATTTGAATATCTTGATAATCTGTCAAGACTACTAGAATCAATATCTGTTGTCATAGCCATTTGTATTTGTTGTTTTCTATAAAGTATTTCTTTACCTTTAATGTATTCATGTAAATAATTAGATAAATATATTAGATTTAATATTATAAAAAAACTTTATTAATAAAAAAAATATAAACTATAACACACATACCTCTACGGTAATGACTCGCAGATGTCTAGATGGCCAAACTAAAAATTGGCTGATACTATGTCCATTTGTTGTCACCTCATCTGTATGTAAAGGAACTTGAGCTGATATACCTATAATATCCTATACAGTGACCCTATGCGGCTCTACCTCTAACTTTAGATAATGAACCATATCTCCTACACAATATACCATCCCATATGCCATTATATAAGGGTGAGTATCATCAACATACAGCCCACAATAAGTTGGATGTTGTGGAGAAGGAGTAGGATAAAAATAGGATATGTAGGTTGAGGTGGAGAAATGGAGGCCTTAGGCTGAGGTGGAGGAGTGGGAGATACTACTGGAGGTGGGGGAGTGGGATCTACTTCCAGAAGTGGAGGATAAAAAATGGGGTCTATAAGGGGAGCTGGAGGAGTGGGAGCTGCAGTCTGAAATTTTCTTTTCATATCTGCAAACATAGACTGTATTGATGCTCTGATCTCTTCCCCCATTGTCAAATTAATATTTTGAACTTTAGCCTCCAAGGAATCTATTTTTTTATACATGCCCTTAATGGAAGACGTTGAAGAACGTGGCAAAACTTTTCTTACTGACACACCCATCGGGTATCCTCATACACGAATGGGGTGTTCAGGCTTTCCCAATGCTTCAAATAAAATATCACGCCTCCCAGTAGCTGTAAATGTCTCTTGTGTGATCTTCTCCATAAGAGAATCCAGTATTAATTAATTAAAAAAATGTATTGATTCAAAGTATATAATTCATAGACAACAATTTAAATAAATAAAATAAATATCATACAATCTTCTCAGCTACGATCCTCGATTCATCTGAAAGATATTTCCCCTTTTTTCCCATCTGCACCCTCTTCCATTTTTCATGTCTATATGGAGGGGATGGAGGAACAACCTCTCCTGAGCTTGAAGACTCAGCTGTAAGTTTTGCTAATTTTTCTGCCATCATTTTTTCTTCCAATAATGTATACCCCCCTGAGATAAGATATGATGATATACATTTTTAGCTGGGATCTCCTGATGATATTTCCTTGTTTTCTATAAATTTACAATAAGAAATCATTAACAAATTATTAATATTTTCATTTATATAAGAAAAAATATATAAGGCTACATTGCACTTACCAAAAATTATTCTTGTCTCCTACTTTGATAAAATATTCTCAATGTGTATTCATCTATGAAAGGATATATATGACATGGATTGTCATGATTTTTTTTACCATAATTGAAATCAGATGTGAGGGTCGATTTGAAATCCCTCCATCTTCAAGCTGCCATCGATAAAAATTTCCTCTTGAGTCCTCTAGTGTTAGGAATATCAAATTTCATCTGATAAATAAGAGAGTGTTTATATTATATGATATTTTTTTAAAGATAAGTCAAACAGTAGAAAAATATCTTACCAAAATAGTCTCCCACAACTGATATTTTATCATTTTGTCCACACTTTTCCAATCATTGTACAAAGTGATAACTTTTCTTTTTCCTTGAGATGATAAAATACTCTTAAAATCGTTTGCATTTGGAAATCTTGTAATATAATTTTCATCAAATTCAACTACTATCATCTGGTCCTGGGCACGAGAAACTGATAATTTTTGTAAACGTGTGCTGGTACCTTTACAAACTCTTGAAATCATAGTTGTTTTGGGAGCACATGAAGATGACTGGGGAACAACAACAGTGGCTGTAAGTGTTCCTCCCTAGAGGAATCATCATGTTGGTCACCTTTAGAATCATTTGGTTGATCAACTGATTGATCTTTCATTATCCACGAAATCAAAAAAGGAAACATTTGTTCGCAAATAAACAAATTCAACTATCACAATGGTAAACATGGTAAATATGGTTTATCATGATAAACAATAGTAATGAACATAAACATGGTAAACATGGTAATGTAATTGGATTTTCAACAAAATCAATAAATATATAACTTACGTAGAAGAAAACATGATTAACTAAGATAAAATATGGTAAAAAATGGTAAAAAATGGTAAACATATTAAACATGGTAAACTATGGTAAACTATGGTAAACTATGGTAAACATGGTACACATGGTAAACATGGTAAACATGGTAAACATGGTAAACATGGTAAACATGGTAAACATGGTAAACATACGTTACCTATAATATTCTAAATGTAGAAATGGATTGTTTTCCCAAATTCCTTCGTCATGATCATTCCTTATGGCACAAACTATGGTAAACATGGTAAACATAGTAAACATGGTAAACATTGTAAACATGGAAAACATATGTTACCTGTAATATTAGGAATGTACAAATGGATTGTTTTCCCAAATTCCTTCATCATGATCATTCCTTATGACACAATATATGGTAATCATGGTAAACAAGGTAAGAATGGTAAACATGGTAAACATGGTAAACATGGTAAAAATGCGTTACCTGTAATATTATGAATGTACAAATGAATTGTTTTCCCAAATTCCTTTTTCTATACAATTCATTATGGAACAAACCATGTCTAGAACATTCTCATCATTATTTTCTGCTAATATTTCCATGGAAGTAGGGGTATCACATATATCAACATATTTATCAAGTTGATCCTCACAAATAAATTGTTTTTTTCCTTGTAAAACAATATATCACTGCATATCTGAGTGATCAACTACATAAGAAATCTGTTTTGCATGTGTTTCCAGTATAAAAGAATATATTGGGTCTTCCAATCTATTCTGATTAACAATTGTCATTCCAAATTTATCGTGTCTCACACGTTTGTTACCGACAAACCATTTGAAGTTAAAAACAAGAACTTTAATTTTAAATTAATCAACCTCCCATAATTCTGCAACGACTCCATAATATGCACTTGATGTAGAAATTGGACTTCTATCTTTAGAAGTCGAAAGATGCATTGCTTCTATAAATACCAATACCCCACTTTTCTGAACTGCACTTCTATTATCCTGTGCTTTTGTTTGAAATGTATAGTTGTTAATGTCATACCCAGACCATGTTATCAAATTTAAACTTGGACCACCAACTAACCATGTTAACATCTCTGAGATAACTGATCTACCAAGTAGGGTCTTTTTAAACCATGTGAAAAAAATTGTTGTGCTCATTCAAAATCCACATTTCATTCTTTTTTGTATGACATTGTTTCAACTCATTAATATGCAATGTGATATAGGGTTGAGCATCAGCTATGTTATTGAATTAGTATAAATGTGCATTCTTTATCTGTTCAGCTGACAATGATTTGACATTCAAACCATGAATCCCCTTTTCCTCAGTATTTACTCATTGATGGCGAGATATAAGAAAACTTATGTGCTCCACTAATAACAAGAATCTTGTACAAAAATCTACAACCTCCTCAGAAATATACTTTTCAAAAATAGAGGATTCAGGTCGATAAGGAATTTTAACATACCCCTTCAATATTTTCATATACCTTTCAAAAGGATACATCCAATGAAGATATACAGGTCCACTAATCCTTATTTCTCAAACTAGATAAACCATTAAATGCACCATTATATCAAAAAAGATGGAGGGAAATATATTTCCAATTAACAAAGTAGAGATATTACATCTGTTTCCAAAATGTTCAAAGCATTCACATACCTTATTACAAATTGAATTGAAAAAATTACACACCTTTGTTATAGTCTTTCTGATACGGATGGGAAATATTACACAGAATGACACCTGTAGAAGTTATTGTATCATGACGTGACAATCATGGGATTTCATACCTATCAACTTCAACTCCTTCAGAGAGACAAATTATTTTACATTTGAAGAATAACCTTGAGGCACTATGATATCATGAAGTCAATGAAAAAAGATAATTTTCTCCCTCTTGGATAATGTATGACAACCTAGAGTAATAAATGTTCATATTCCATCAAAATTCGAAGCTAACTCCAAACATATTCCCATTGATATTCAGTCTAATCCCGCATTCAATCCATCTTTAGTCATTTCTTTAACATTTAACAATGTTCCAATCAGACTATCACAGATATTATTCTCCACGTGCATGGTATCAATATTATACTTCCCTTCATGATATCATTAATATGGTAGCTCAAAAAATATTGACCTTTTCATCCAATCATGTATATCATTACCAGATTTATGTGTCTTTCCCAATGTCACATCAAGGTTTTTCACCCTCTCAAAATACACTTCAGGGGATAAAGGTTTCATATAAATATCTAATTCTTATGACCCATTGTATGCGTTTCTTAGTCTTCTATTTGAGTTATCCATAGGTTAAAACTTTCGATGAACCATGTAGACTGTTTTCCTCCCATGACGCAATTGACAATATGAAGTCTATTGTTCGCAAATTGGACATGCTTTATGCCCCTTAACAATATATCCAGAAAAATTTTTATACACTGGGGAGTCATTTATAATAAACATAATCACTTCATGTAGCTGAAAATAATTCATTTTATAAGAATCATACACTCACACACCATCCTCCCATAAAAGTTTCAAATCATCAATCAGTGGTGACAAGAAGACATCAATATCATTTACAGGTTGCTTTGGACCAGAGATCATTATACTCAACATGAAATATTTTCACTTCATACAAACATCAATAGAGAGGTTGTAAATTACCAATAAAATAGGCCATGAACTATGTGTGCTATTGAGACTTCGATATGGATTCATTCCATATGTTCACAAGCCAAGTCTAGGATTTCTAATTTCATTTCCGAATGTCAGATACAGCTCATCAATTTTCTTTCATTATGGACAATCACCTGGATGACGAATTTTCCCATCATATATCCACTCATCAACATTCCATCTTAATATTTTTGCATCATGTGAGTTAGAAAATAAACGTTTCAAATGTGTAATTATAGGAATATACCAAATTACTTTGGTGGGGATCTTTGTAATCTCTACATCAACCTTTTATTTTTCATTCAACTTATACTGTGATGTCCCACATTTAGGACACTCTGAAAAAAATTATTATTCCTTCCTATATATTAAATAGTCATTTAGACGTGCATGTATTTTCTTGTACCCCATTCCCATTGGGCATAATATTTTTTTTCTCCTTATAATGTGATTCGGGAAGATTTTTGTCTTTTGGAAGAATTGTTTCAACAATTTTAGCAGCTCCGTAAAACTTTTGTCACTCCATCAATGTTTCGCCTTCAGGTTAATCAATCCTAACACTGATGACAAAACTGTAAAATCTGGAAAACAAAGATACAATGGTTCTTCAGTATCACCATATAGACACGCAACTGTCAGTTCTATCTCAATTTCTTCTGCTACAACATCACGAATCATTTTTTCAATTCCATCTATATTATCATCTTGCAAATCATCAACATCAATAGATCTGACAATCTGTCCAGTTTCACCATGATAAATCCATGGGCTGTAACATGGATTTAAACCATGAAAAATCAATGATCTTTTATCTATCAAATTTTTAACTTCTTCATATTCAAACATTTCAGGCATGGACAGTAAAATTGTCTTTTCTTGGAACATTTCATTTAGAAAATTCCAAAAAATCATCAACACCTTCCTCATATTCATTATTCATTCGAAGTTTCTTAATCCAACTTTGACTCATTATAACCTATAACTAATATCAAAATTAGACATCTTGTAATGAATAGAAAATTTTATATTTATATGAAAAATATCATAATTTGAATGCAAAACAATTTTGAAATATAAAAAATGAAATCAAACATCTGTAAAAGTTATTATTTCTAATAACAAGTAAAAAAATTAAGAAGACAAAAAAGAAAAACCATAAACATGGAATTATACTAAACCATTGTCAGCTAAACCCATAATGACAAAATGATGATACAAAACCCTCAATGGAACAACTCATAATGACAAAATGATGTAAAATCTAGAATTTATTCACCACAATTTGTGTAATAGACCACCCTTGTTCATTTGAAAAAAATAAATTTGATTCTATAATCATATTAACTGTCAAGATGAATTGAAAACATACATAAATAGGTGAGAAACTAGATTATAAAGTTGAACATTAGAATCAACGTAAATGAAATAAAAAAATGAATTTAGAGAATCCTCAAAAAATAAGAAATGAAATCGGGGCGGGTTGAAAGTATTACTTAGGGATTGTGAGTCGATCTGAGAGATTTGATAATAATAAAGATGATTAAGGATCTAGACAAACAGATTTTGAGGGAACGAGTTCTAAGTGGGTTTCTAGGTTTTACATGCGAGAGAGATGAGCCACAAGCCGCAGATTGAATAAAATAGATAAGCATACGGGTCTCGATAAATCATTTAAATGGTTCATCACATCGGCTATTTTATAAATGATGTGATAAATCATCGACACTCAGTTTATCACGTTAGTTGTTTTATAACCGACATCATAAACGGATTTTTGTGTTTATCATATAGGTTAGAAAATAACCGACGTGATAAATTGTTTTTTAGGGTTATCACGTCGGTTATTTTATAACCGATGTGATAAACCCCTTAGCCTCGGTTTACCACATCAGTTATTTTATAACGGACATGATAAACCCCTGATCCTCGGTTTATCACGTGGGTTATTTTATAACGGATGTAAAAAACTGCATTTTTTAAGTTTATCATGTCGGTTATAATATAAATGATGTGATAAATCGAGGTTGAGTTGTTTATGACATCGGTTATTTTATAACCAACTTGATAAACCTTCATGTTTTTGTTTATCACCTCGGTTATTTTATAACTGACTAGATAAATCCAATCTTTGAGATTTATCACGCCGGTTATAAAATAACCGACGTGATAAATGTCCATTATAGATTTTTTACATCAGTTATAAAATAACCAACTTCAAAAATCTAGTTTCATGGGTTTCCATGTCAGTTATATATAACTGGTGTAAAACTTCCGTCGTGATAAACGTTTTCTGTACTAGTGCATATGGAGGTGGGTTTCGGGTAGTTACATCTTGAGCCCTGGCATGGGTCGGGTTGTGAGAAGAATGAATGTAGAGAGGTAGTTACTTATTTTAATTTGAACATAAAATAATTAGGATATAGTTTGTTGATTTTTGTTCAAATTGATTACAGTAGATACCAGAGAATAATGGAAGGGAACTATGCATTTTGAGAGGGAAGATTGGAGAAGAATTAACGAGCAACACGATGGGATTTTAATATATATTAATTAGATATGATGTGTAGTTACTAAATAGAAATATATTACTGATATGTTTTGTATAATAAGTTTTATATTCATATAAAAAGAGGAACTGAAGTGAATGTTTTACATTATATGTATCATATCTAAATTTGAGGGGAGAGGAGGACTCCAGGATTGTCAAACAACATGCATATATCAAGCATGTTAAATTATGAATGGATGAATAAATTTAAGATAAATCCATTGATCGAATTAGTAAATCATGAGATTGGTTTTTGAAGCTGTGAGATGATGGTTTGAATGAAAAAACTCAACACCTCTTTGAAGGAGTTGATTTTACATTGCATTGGATTTGAGATAAGCACGTTGGTATATATTCGATCATGTTGTCTGGAAGTTATGATGAAGATACCTACATAAATACTTCATGAACATGGAGGGAATTTATTGACAATAAATTGGTAATAGATCAAAAATATATATAAACTAATATCCTCTATAGTAATGTATAAAAGAAGATAAAGAAGTTACCCTTGGGTGGTAGTGAGTAATTAATATAACCATTCAGTAGGTTGTGATCCTTGCTGAGGAGTTATTTCATCAAAAAATGTACAGGTATTTACAATTGGTGAGGAGTGACATAAAATAAACATGGTATCTCGAAAAATAGATATTTATAGTGGCCTTCTCATGCTCTGAATCAGCATTTAGTGTATTGTCTAATGATGTATCCCAGAATGGGTTAATCAAAAAAAATAATGTCAATACATTTTTTTTGCATTCCACACATATATATGATATTATTTATTGATGAAGTTGATAAGGAAAATATATTGAAATCATGAATAAGTGTTCCTTCTTACAAGGGAATAATATCTGAAGGGAAACATGAGAATTATTATTTTTTTAATTCTAATAACTCCTTGATTCACCACTAATTAGGGTTCCACAGTTTACAAAATGTGGTATTAAAGAAGCCATTCGCCTACCCTTCTAGGAATGAAGAAGACTCATCTCTTATAGATATAAGGATACCAAATTGATCCATTACTACACTACCATATTTCTCGATTTATGGGACCCCATGGGAACTCACCACCACCCATTCTCAAGAATTCGATCCGTGCTCACATAGGGATCTAAATCCACAAATGTTGAGCTACACCCTGATCTCACCACTGGCTTGGTGGTCGGTTGAACTGTTGAGGCTGATAGTTACAATCGTGATTTGAGGAGGTGAATCTAAAACTCGTTTGAATATGGGGAAGAACACCGATAATTGTTGTGTCTCAAAGAAGAACCTATACAGATAAACTCCTAGATACGTAAGCACCCACTCTAACATGTTCAACCTTACACCACCATGAACGAGAAACGATCAGAATTTCCAAGCCAATCTAATCACCACCTAGGGAATAAGTTGACTCAGCATAAAAGAAAAACATGAAAATATCTCTCACACAGTCCAAAATTTATTTAAAAAATGTATACAACTTCTCAATCCTTCTTCACTGAATCATTTTATATTTATTTAATCTCTCAATTATTTTATTTTTCTGTAAATTGTGTCGGCTTGGAGATTAGGATTCGAAGGCATAAAGCCCAATTCCAAAATCCTAATTATAGTTATATCCTAATCCCAAGCATGGCCATCCTTTTTAAATCCAATATAATCTAAATCTATCTCCATTTCATTTATCTTCTTCCTCTAAGTAGATAATGATATCCACTACATTATGAAGTATTGATTCACTATGACTCCAAATTATATAGAGCATGATCATTGGAGGAACATGTATCATTTGTGTAATATTCTCAATTCCAATAAAATCCAATCATATTCCTTGATGTTGGACACATATTGATCATAAAACCATGAATAAGTCACTATTCGACGATGATATTGGGTAACACTCCCAATGATGGTGAAGGTGCCTGTGATACTCACATGTAGAATTTCAATGCAAACTAAGAACCTCCAAGAAAGATTCTATAAGCACATCACTATTTATTTTTCTCACCTTATTTGTACTCTCACATTCTCAGAGGATTACTTGTTGCGTCTTGATTACTTTTATTTTATATCTCTTTGTAACAACTCATATGATTGAACAGTAATCCCATAGTGGATGCACCTAGCAGACCCCCCCCCCATATCACCCTCCGAATGAATTATATATTACAATTCTTTAAACTCTTCTAATTCAATATCTAGATTTATTCAATGTGAATCAATATTAAGTGATTTATTCTTTCATTTACTTTTAATTTATTTTATCTTCTTCAACATATTTTAAAAAAAGGACACTTAGGCATTATCCATTGCTTGTGATCATTAGCAGTGAATTTATTTAAGGGTAACCAATTATGTCTAACTATTAGGTGACATGCCCGGATCAGAGTGAGATCTCTAAGATGGGGAGGAGGTGAACTAGTGATCCATTTTTCTTTTAAAAAAATTATACTCTTTTAATTTAATCCTTGTGGCTGATTAAAATTAGGATCCACTCTTCTTGTGTCTCTCAGCCTTTCCTCAAAAAAATGTTGTAAATACAAAGATACAAAACATGTAGATTTACAGGGTTCGGTAAAAATTCCTAGTCCTTTCCAGGTCATTTATTCTTCCCAACACAGATTCACCACTATACTCTTACAATCAATTACAATGGTAGATACAAAATCACATTGCGTCTCTCCAAAATCTGCACAGGTGGATATTTATACACATCCCACAGTGTTACCATTATACGCACCCACCTTCTCTAAAATCCACAATGAAGTCTTCTGCTCCTAAATCACAGAAGATACTTCTTACACCAAAATAAACATGAGATACTTCTTACTTTCATAAAATCTTGATCTACTATAGAATGATGTGTTTATCTTCCTCCACAAGCATGTTACATCACACTTTCCCATGTACTCTCCAAGAACCTTTGAAAAGCTTGCTAGCCTTGCTCACAAATATCTACCAAACTGTATTTGATCAATTTCCATGGTGCAACAAATGATCAGACTAATTATTTCATCAACTAATAAATACTTGTTATCATTAATAAATCTCTTTGAATCCTCAGTCACTGTCAACTCAGATATATAATCTTTTGATATTCTACCCGGCTTCTCTCTCAAAAGTATGTGGTGATCATATAGTATGCAAATTTATTTGTAAATGTTTTACATAATTTTGGCACATCATATGTTTATTTCCACATACTATTTTCACAATAAAATATTAATTCATAAACTGATGGCAGTACTTAAATATGTTGTCACATATTTAACTTCAAAATATTTTAATAGCTTCAAAAACTTGATCTCAACACTATGAGGGATAATTGCTTTTCTTAGAAAATTCTTCTACCATGAACTCCAGTTCCACTGCTCACCACTCTCTATGCTTCCAAAAATATTTCATGCTTATGTGAAACACTTCGTAACCAAAAGGAATACAGCTATTTATAAGCAATTAACCAGAGGTTATTTAATGTGGTTATCACAAGATAATATTTCCGTCATGCATAGCAGTTTAAAGTGGATTGTCAGAGTCTACAAAGCTTCCCGACTACACCTCATTCTTAAAAAACGTTATCCGCAAACCACTTCATCCATGAATAAACCTTCACATTACATTGTATGTTGTTAACATGGAATTTTTATCCACAAGGTATGAACTCATGTACTGTATATATTCTCATCTGCAAACCATCACCTTGAATAGAACCTATCTGCAAAATCATCCAACATGAACTGCATGTCAACTCGTGAGCCACCTCATCCGCAAATCACCAGTCACGAAGATGCTTCACCAAAAACTACTATATGTGAAGGAACTTCACCACAAACCATCTCATCTGTGAACTTCATGTCGTTTACGGATGATCATGGTATGTTTTTGCCACTGCAATGCTTTCCCATAGGAATCGACATATGCATTCATGAACTGTTTTGATTCCTACCACATTTCTTCTTCGTGAGGTACTCGTCCCATAGAGAATCACCATCAGAAAGCATTTTATTCTTTTCAGAAATCTTCCTTAACAAATTTTTTTGCACTCTATAGGAGTTAAAGAAGATACCACATAAAGAAAGTGATGATAAAGGCCTAACCCACATGAAATATGATATTAATATAATAGCACATCCAGAAGAAAAACATGCATGTTCAAATTCTATATATATATACAACCTGTAATTTCAAACAATGTTATATTTTCAGATGATGCTATATACATTTAATTGACATCATGAATACAAAAATTCTGATCCATGATATATATAAAAAACTACAATTTATCTTTCAAACAAAATATTTCTTAATTTACATTTACAATTATCCAACAAACATTCTAAAACATTAATATTTCATCTTTTGACACCCAACATCCCCTCTCAAAAATGTCTGCCCATGGTATCAATTGCCGAATAAATCATCTCAACCCAAGAAAAAGATTCCTCCTATATAAGAAAACAAATATTATGTTAATTATAATACAATTAAATAAATTAAACATTAATATGAAAATATACGTTAATAAAATGTCATTATTTATAAAAAATGACTCATTTGTAGTTATACCAGTCACATCGTGCATCCTATTTAGGTGGGGATGATTCATACACATCACAAATATTTTTTCAATCACTTTTCTAAAGTATCTAAACAATCCGAATGTGTTTTATTCATTTTGAGTATGTCATTTGTTATTTTACTAAAATTAATGTCAATTTTAAATAATAAATCATTTGGAGTTACATCGGTTACACCATGCATAGGATTGATTTGTTGATGAATCCCTCATATCAAAAATTACTAATGGATCAATTTATTTAAAAATAAATACAATACAAATGTGTTTTCTCAGCTTTTAGTATGGAAGTTGTGTTTTTTAAAAAAAATATCATTTCAAACATGAAACATCCGTTATGAGTAATACTGGTCGCATCATGTGTTTGTTTGACATGAGACTGATTCATAAAAAATCAAAATTTGCTTAGAAATTTTTGTCATAAATTATCAAGACAACATGAGTGTTTTTCTTAGTTTTCAGTGAGTGACACGTTTTGAACTAAAATGTCAATTTGATAATCATAACAGAAACTTTTAGTCACACCGGTCACATCGTGCATCAGATTGAGGTTTAGTTGACGCATACACATCAAAAAATGACTCATGGATCATTTTGCTAAAGTATTAAAATAATATGAATGTATTTTATTGGATTTCATTATGTCAATTGTTTTTTTAATTAATTTAATGTATATTTTAAATAAAAAGAGATAATCTGAGTTTTACCGAACATATTGTGTGTTGTATTGAGGTGTAAATGACTCCTAAATATCACTAATGACTCATGGATCATTTTCCTAAAGTATCGACAATATATGAATTTGTTTTCATGGTTTTCAGTATGTCACTTGTTGTTTTTACTTAAATTAATGTCGATTTTAAATAAAAAGATACACATTGAGTTATACCAGCCACACCATGCGTCGTATTGAGGTGTGGTCGATTCCTACACATTAAAAATGACTAATAGATCATTTTCTGATATATCAAAATAGTTTGAATGTGTTTGTTTCGTTTTAAATATGTCAATTATTGATTTTTACTTAAATTAACATCAATTTGTAATAGAAGGATTGTTTCAGATATACGAGCCACACCGTGCATCATATAGTGGAGCGGAAAATACATAAACCTCAAAAATGACTAATAGATCATTCTTTCTAAAATATCAAAAAAAATCTGAATGTGTTTGATCAGTTTTCAATGTGGAAGTTTTTTTACTAAAATGTTCTTTCAAATTGGAAACACGAATTTTGAGTCATATTAGTCGCATCATGAATTGTTTTGATATGACACAGCTTCATACACATCCCAAATGACTTATGCATTATTGTGCTAAATTTTCAATATAATTGGACCATGATTGTTTGGTTTTCAGTGGGTGTCACATTTTGTACTAAAATGTCAATTTAAACTGATAACATATACTTTTAGTCATACTTGTTACACCGACTATCGGATTGAGGTACGGTTGACTCCTACATGTCACAAATGACTCATGGATTCTTTTTCTAAAGATTCAAAACTATCCAAATGCGTTTTCTCAGTTTACAGAATGTCACTTGTTGTTTTTACTAGAATTAATGTCAATTATAAATAAAAAGGAACACTTTGAGTAATAATGGATACACCAAGCACTATATTGAGGTGAGGATGAATCCAACACATCAAAAATGATCCATGGATCGTTTTATGAAAGTATCACAACAATATGCATGTGTTTTCCTAGTTTTCAGTATGTCACTTGTTGTTTTTACCTAAATTAATGAAAATTTAAAATAAAATGATACAATTTGAGTTATACTAGCTACACCATGTGTCTTATTGAGGCCACAATGACTCCTACATATCATAAATGACTCATGTATCATTTTTATAAAGTATGCAAACAATATGTATGCATTTTCCCAGTTTTTAGTTTGTCAATTGTTTTTTTTTGCTTAAATTAATGTCAATTTTAAATTAAAAGATACACTTTGAGTTACACAAGCCACACCAAGTATTGTGTTTATGTACAAATGATTCGTACTTGTCAAAAATGACTAATATTTAGTTTTCTTAAAATATCAAAACAATAAAAATGTGTTTGTTCAGTATTTTAGTATGTCACTTGTTGTTTTTACTTAAATTAAATTTATTCTTAAATAAAAAGAGAGACATTGAGTTATACCGGCTACACCATGTATCGTATTGCAGTTTGGAAGATTACTACATGAAAAAAATGACTAATATGTCATTATACTAAAATATTAAAAATGTATGAATGTGTTTTGTTGGTTTTTAATATTCCAGTTGTGTTTTTTTTATTAAAATGTCATTTTAAACTTCAAACATGCATTTTGAGTCACAGTGGTCGTATCGTGTGTCAGTTTTATGTGAGACAACTTCATAAACATCATAATTAACTTAAGAATAATTTTTCTAAATTATAAAGAATATTGGAGTGTGTTTTCTGGGTTTTCATTGAGTGACACTTTTGTACTAAAATATCATTTTTAAACTGATAACAAACAATTTTAGTAATACCTGCCAAACCATTCATCGAATTGAGGTGCAGTTGACTCCTACACATAAAAAATGAATCATTTATCATTTTACTAAACTATAAAAATGATCTGAATGATTTTAATCAGATTTTAATATGTCACTTATTTATTTTAATGAAATTAATTTCAATTTTAAATAAAGAGAAACACTTTGATTTATACCGGCAGCACTGTGAATCATATTGTGGTGAGACTGACACCTACACATCACAAATGACTCATGGGTCATTTTCATATTGTATCAAAATATTCTAAATGTGGTTACTCACTTTTCACTATGTTGCTTGTTGTTTTTACTTAAATTAATGTCAATTTTCTATAAAAAGAGAAACTTTGAGATACACCAGCCACAGCATGAATCATATTGAAGTACCAATGATTTGTATACATTGAAAATGAATCCTGGATCATTTTACTAAAGTATGAAAACAATATGAATGATTTTTCTCAGTTTTTAGTATGTCACATGTTGTTTATACTTAAATTAATGTCAATTTTAAATAAAAAGAGACACTTTGAGTTATACCTACCACACCATGTGTCATATTAAGGTACATATGATTTGTACACATAAAAAATGAATAAAAGATCATTTTTTTTAAAATATAAAACCAATCATAATGCGTTTTTTTCTATTTTAAATTTTCCACCTTTTGTTTTTACTTAAATTAATGTAAATTTGTAAATAAAAAGAGACACATGGAGTTATACCGACCACACCATGTCTCATTTCGAGGTGTGGGTTATTCCATCACATAAAAAATGACTAATATATAGTTTTCCTAAAATATCAAAACAATCAGAATGTGTTTTCTCATTTTTCTGTATACTAGTTCTATTTTTCGACTAAAATATCATTTCAAACATAAAATATGCATTATGAGTCATATCGATTAAATCATGCATCAGTTTGATGTGATAATGCTTTATATATGTCACATTTTAGTTATGAATCAGTTTAATATATTATCAAGAAAATTAGAGCATGTTTTATTGCTATTCAATGAGTGATATGTATAGAACTAAAATGTTGATTTTGAACTGATAAAAAACACTTTTAGTCATACCAGTCACACAGTGCACCAGATTGATGCATGGTTGACTTCTACTCGTCAAAAATGTTGCATGGATGTTTTTTATAAACCATAAAAATAATATGAATTTGTTTTCTCAGTTTTCAATATGTCACTTGTGGTTTTTACTTAAATTAATATCAAATTTGAATAAAAAGACACATTTTGAGTTATATCATCCACATCGTGTCTCGTATTGAGGTTAGAATGACTCTTACATGTCACAAAAGACTCATGGATCATTTTACTAATGTATTAATACAGTCTTAATTTTTTTCTCAGTTTTACTATATCACTTGTTGTTTTTACATAAATTAATATCGATTTTAAATAAAAAGAGACACTTTGAGTGATACCGATCACTTTTTATTTTTTATTTCTATTGAGTAGGTCAGTTTACCTGATACTAACTATATTGACCAGACATTTCATAAAATGTTATCACGTATCCGTAGATTTAAATTCCTTACATAACATAATGATCCATGCCAAAATAGTTTTGGTCTAGTTCTTTTGGAAACATGGAAACGTAAAGAACTTGTTCATAAGAGTATCTCATTAATTTGTTCTTTAATAAGAACCTTATTAAACATGTCATTTATAATACAATTCTTAATATCCTAAGGATATTAAACATAAGAAAGAGTGATCATAGATGCTCCATAATTATAAACAAGGGGGATTTCAATGATCATATATGGATAATGAAAACATAAAGATGTTAAAAGGTGATATTGAAATTATAAATTCACACCATGTATATCATAGATCATAGTCATGAGACTTGGAACACAGAATGGTAGTTCATAAGATATTAATTTTAAAGGATTAATGAATATTATAAACAAAAAACATACACTTCGAGTCATACTAGGCACACTTTTTATCATATTAAGGTGCTGTTGATTGATCTACGACTGATTTCTACACTATTCAAGAAAATGATCATGATAGCTCTTTTGGGACATCATAATTTGCATTCAAATACATAGAAATACCGTGGTAGGTGCATCCTTATGATTCACTTAACATTTCAATCAACATGGAGTTTTCTCATCAACCTGAAAGAAACATGATATATATTTTCTATCTTGTTGTAGATAGTTGAAAGGAAAATATGACATCCCAAAAGATCTATATAAAAAACGATATATTTATTAGATAAAAATTATATGGAAATTAACATAAAAATAGTAGAATAATTGATGAAAACATTAATTAATTACATAAAAGAAACAATTTCAGTCATACCAGCCACATCGTGCCTTACCATGCATTCCATTTTCATTCTCTTGCGAAATAGAAACATTGCATTGTTGAAATCTATAACTTTTCCTCATTTTACATCCACAACCTTTTAAAGAGAGTGATAAATACCGACAATTCATGGGTGATAAGGTTTTGAGGGATAATAAGTCTATAGAAGACATTGCCTTCATGTGTAGTCAAACATTTTATTTAGTTTATGTTAATGCAGTAGATAACAAATAATATTATGAAGAAAACATATTATATCAAAAAAACATTACCTTCTCATTGAATTATATATTAAAATAATGAATTCTAATTTATCAAAAACATGATCAGTTTCAAAAAACCCTCCCCAACTCGAACACTGGAATCCAACTTTATAAAAAAATTCTAATGTGAGTAATACTAAAAATAAGTAAATTAAACATAAATATGAAACAATACACTACTTCTATAGAAGTCACATCTTCATTTTCTTTGTTTAAATTCATCCACCAGGTATGATGCCTATTCGTTTATGAGAACATCTATACCGTCTTGTGAATGAGTCTTTTTAACAGTCATAATAGTACCGAGAAAAATATAAACACACAATGGAAGAATATTTTTTTTAAAATTAAATACTTATTTTCATAGAAAATACCTATTTAATTATGTTGGTTTGTTCATGGAACATGATATCTCTCATAAATTTACAATCACAAGAACCGAAATATTTTCCATTGGATTATTTATGACACTGCAGAATCATTGAGTTGATTAAGTAATTTTTTATATGTACTTGGATAGTAAAATATTATATATTCCATGATATTTATCCTATCATAGAACTTTTCTTCATCTTCATGTTTAACCCCTACCCTCATTCAATTTCTTCATGATATCGATACACCACTCTATCATAACAGAATCGTCATTAAAAAAATATTCATTATATAAATTTCTGTTTAGTTCTATGACATTTGATTTAGTGTATTAAAAATTTATAAATTTTTTCATGTTTGGATGGTTTTTTGGATATCCATGCATTTAATCCATGAAATAAATCATTAGAGTGTCCAAATTTAATGTAATGAGCATCCAATGCTACCTAAAAACTCAAAAAGAAACAAGTAATGAAATAAATGAAAATGTTTGATATGATTATATTTTAGAGTTTTACCATTGCATAGTTTTTATTAAGTACGATATGTCATCTGAAATATTGATTTCAAAATATTTGATCAGATCACTATTGTATATTTTTATGTAATCTATTTTCTTTTGTTCTGTTGAGGATATGTGAGGATTAATGAGTCAAAGTTTTCTGTCATGGGAAAATACCTAAAATTAGTTTCATATATATATATATATATATATCTACCAAAAAATGAAATGTATTTAGTCATAATTATCACAGTATATTAGCTTTTGGAAAATCAAATCATGAAAACATACCTCATGTATACATTTATAACTGAGTCTCCTGACCAATCATAGTCGAAGAATTTAGTTTCACTCTCAACACTAATAAAGTCTTGATATTTCTCCCTATACATATTTTATTCACATTCAAATATATGGTTGTGACTATCATTTAACAATGTATCCACATGAGCCTTAAATTATAGTAAATGTGGATATTGAATGGGTAGGGTAATGTAGCATTCGTTAGATCTAATTTATCAGTAGTTAAATACTATCGATGGTTTTGAGAAGGTTTTTTTGTTTCATACCCTTTTATTTTTCTATCTATAATAACATTAATCTATTCATACCTTTTTTCAGTAATTGTTAAATGTTTACCTTGGAAAGTAAATTGGAAATGAATACCTATTTTTTGGCATGTTTTTATACAAGATGTGATGAACATGCGATGAATGTTACAACAACTTCTTCAACTGTATGAATATAATTTTCATGAATTGGAATAGGTTGGTCAACCCTCATCACATGGGTTATGCAGATCAACACTCGCACATGACCCATTATAAGTGGTCTGCTGTGTAGCGTGTCATTTTGAATATTGAACATCATAGACCTCACTACAAGGAAATGGGTGGGTGTTGACAAATATAAATCATAGTGTTCATCCACATATAGAATATCAGTACAAGAAATTTATCAGTGTCTAATTGATTAAGATTAAACAGAAACATTTATTAGAACACGGATTACCTATGTAATGTCCCGGTTCTTGGTGCCACACAATGAGTGCCACGAAATCGGTTCGCCACGTGACCTCAAACACATTTCCCCAAATGCCAGAGGATGCTGAATAGTAGCAAGGGCCCATGTCTAATAGTGGGGAAACTATGATCTCATTTGTCAAAGTGTAGCACATTGGAAAGAAAAAAACATACAATAACAGAAGAAGTAGAAAAAATATATATAAATGAAATAGAAAACTGATAACAAAAAGGGAAACTAGTAGTCATATATATATGAAGATGCATCATGTCACTATTGTATAAAACACCTAGAACATGTCACACTACAAAACAATACATTACAACTAAAGTAAAAGTATAGAAAAGAAAATCATAACAGCCAGTGGAATCACGAGCCAATGCTCTTTCCCATGCTCTCCTACACCCCAACAACAATCAAGTACCTTTATAGGGACCCTTTCCCTTATCTACACCTGCAGAAACGTAATCTGTTTGGGCCGAAAAGCATGACCCAAACAGGGGGTGAGAAATAAATCCCAGTAGGCACCCACCAAAGGCCTGTGCCCAACTGTGTGAAAATATGAAACAACAGTGTGTAGTAGTAAAATGAAATAACTAAGAAGTACTCAAAAGTAACTAAGTTTCCAATTATATTTCCATTTTATTATTCAGTTAATCCATTTCATATTAGAAAACGCCACAGTGAATTTCTAAGTAACAGTAAGTGTCTACAGACACACAACCCTTACCCTCAAAAAATCAGGAACATAACCCGTAGGTACTTTCCCAAAGGAAGAACAGATTATTCCCTCAGGAATAGGTAGTGTCGCCCTCAGGCATAGAGTCTATTACCCACAGGCGTGGAAGAAGTTTACCTCAGGCTAAGATAACAACTGCCCTCATGCTAAACAAAACAATGCCCATGGGCTGAGTAAAACATTGCCCTCAGGTGAAAGTAACTGGGCCATGCCCAAAATTTAAATAAACATTCACAAGAAATTCCTCTCAATGCAATTCTACAATCATTAATTTAGAGGTATACCCTCGGGTATCCTGGCCAAACGACTAAATAGAGTAACGCACCACTTGGGTTGTCCTGGATCCAAGAACTGATCCCAAACAACAATTTTACAATTTTATTTAATTACCTATATAGTTCTAGGTAGTTAAAATAGCCACGACCTCATCCCCAAGACTCCCCAACATGGCTTTGTTGCACTAAAATACACAAAACACACATCAGTTGAAAACATAAACACCAAGCCAACTACCTTTACACCCACGAACGATATACACGAACGATGACTTATGAAACATCCAATAACTCCTTAGATCTGAGGTAAAATAATTCTTTCTTAAACGCAGATAACATCCTTAGAAGAATAATTGGCAAGAGACACACCAGGAGAGGGAAGCTCTTACCCGTGCGGTTCCAACGAGAATGTCCGAGGTGGAAACGGATTCCAGACGTGCGCTCGACAGATCTCTAAATCTCCGACGTTCCTCTCCCGAGCTCTCTTCCCATTCTAAGCCTTCCCTGTGAACAGGGGAGGCTACTTCCCATTTTTAAACTGTTCCTCTGACGGCTTCCCGCCAGCGTGGCACTATTCATCTGCCGACATGACCACACAACGTGTCTTCATGAGTACACGGCATGTGCTGCCGCACAGCTGGCCACCACTTTACTATTCGCCTACCGACTGATTATATGGAATTTAAATGACCAATACACGGTCGGTAGTCGGTTCCTACACCCTTCATCGCCGACATGGCCACACGCCCCATGTACTCATCCCACATGGCCAGAAGTACATGGCATGTGGAAAATAACACGGCGTGTACTTCCAAAATTTGGGTTTTTCACCATTTTCCTTATTTTTTTCAAAAACACTTAAGGAAAGAAGAAATGAAGAAACCCATACCTCAAACAGAAGAACCGGGTTCTTACAAACTTCCCCCCTTAAAGCAATTCTTCCCCGAATTTCCCTTCCAATGGTGGAAAAAATAAAACTGAGAATAACTCTGTCCACTGAGCACATACATCGGTCTCCGGCTCCCAGGTTTTGTCCTGCACTTGGCCATGATTCCATATCACCTGTACGAGAGGAACTAAACGTCCTCAGAAAACCTTCGTGCTCTTATCAACGATACGAATTGGATGCTCCTCAAAGGACGCATCGACCTGTAGCTCAACCTCCTCGGACAGAAAAACGTGAGACGGGTCTGAATGATAGCAGTGAAACTGAGATACATGGAAGACGTCGTGAATGGCTCGATACCTCTATGGTAACTGCAACCGATAAGAAATTGGCCCGACTCTCTCTAAAATCTCAAATGGCCCCAAATACATCGTTGAAAGTTTACCCTATATCCTGATCCACCCATGTCCCAACCTTGGTGAAACACACAAGAAAACCTGATCCCCTACCACAAACTCCAAAGGTCATCTGCGGCGATCAGCATAAGTCTTCTGACGAGACTTCCCGGTATCCATCCACTTCTGAATCAACTGGACCTACTCAAAAGTCTCTTGTATGAGATGTGGTCCCAGAAAAGCTACCTCACCTACCTCTAACTAGAAAAAAGATTATCGACATGGATTAACCTATAAATCCTCGTAAGGTTCCATATCGATGGTTGCCAGAAAACTATTTTTGTAGGCAATATCGACTAGGGGTATATGCTTCTCCCAAGATCCCCCAAAGTCTACGACACTTGCATGCAACATTTCCTCAAGCACATGTTTCGCACGATCTGACAGGCCATCAGTCTGAGGGTGGTAAGCTGTGCTCAGAAGCACCTATGTACCTAGTTCCCTCTGAAAAATCTACCAGAAACGAGATGTAAAGTGGGAGTCCCTATATGAAACAATAGAATGAGGGACCCCATTAAGAAGTACGATCTCTCGGATATAAATCCTTCCGAGTTCGTCAACACCGAAGGTCTCCTTGATGAGAAAAAAGTGAGCTATCTTCGTGAGTCTGTCCACAACAACCCACATTGCATCACTGCCTCTAGGTGACCTCAGAAATCCTTTCATGAAATCCATCGCGACATCATCCCATTTCCACTCCGGGATGGGTAACTGCTATAACAGTCCAGATGGACTCTAGTGCTCCACCTTCACCTGCTGACAGTTGGAACATTTTGTAACAAAACTAGCTACATCACTCTTCATACCCGGCCACCAGTACTGACATATCAAGTCACGATACATCTTGGTAACCCCGGGATGAAATTACCAAGATGAAGCATGAAACTGCCACATCAACTCCTCGCGTATATCCGCTAGAACCCATAATCATCCATGAAAATGCAGAATCTCGTCACCTCCTATCATCAAAACAGGAGAGGGTCCGCACATGCCACTAACTCCCATAGAACTAGGCCTTCTGAATCAGACATCTCTCTCATCCTCACTCTATCCAAGAGGGTAGAAGTCACGGTTAAAGATGAAATATAGGTATGCCACTTACTATCGTGCACCTCCAAATGCATCTCAGAGAACAAGGCCATAAGCTGCCACTCACCACTGGCCTCTTGCACTGCCTGTATCTGAGTCTTCCTACTCAGTGCATCAGCTACCGTATTACCTTTACCAGGTTTATAGGAAAGCTCAAAATCAAAGGAATGTAGGTATTCGACCCACCTCATCGGCCTCCGATTCATGTCACGCTGAGTAAAGATATACTTGAGGCTTTTGTGGATGGTAAAAACCACAAAATGATCTCCCAATAGATTATGTCTCCAACAGCGCAATGCATGCACAACTGCATCCAACTTGAGGTCATGCGTTGGGTAATTCATTTCATGTGGCCTCAACTGCCGAGACCCATACGCAACTACTCGATCACCATGCATCAACACATCTCCTATCCCAATACCCGATTCATCACAATAAACTGTATAGATCTTCCCCTGCTCTGGGAGTATCAGGACTGGTGCTGATGTCAACCTTCCTTTCATTTATTGAAAGGATGTCTCGCAAGCTTCCATCCAAACGAACTTCACAGCCTTCTTAGTCAAACCTGTCAACAGTGCTGCTAAGCAGGAGAAGTCCTGTGTGATGCATCTGTAGTAACCATCCAACCCTAAGAAACTCTGTATCTCAAAGAAGTTCTTAGGATACTCCGAGGAAACTACTGCTCCCACCTTCTCTAGGTCTACTGCAACTCATGACTCCATGATGATATGACCCAGGATGTCAATCTGGTGCATCCAAAAGTGGCACTTTGAGAACTTATCTTACAGTCGATTCTCTCTCAGTTTACTCAATACGATCTCAAGATGGGTGGCATGGTCGTGTCAAGTGTGAGAGTACACCAAGATGTCTTCCATGAATAATACCACAAAATAATCCAGATAAGTATGGAACACATGATTCATCATAGCCATGAAAACCACAAGAGCATTCGTGAGTCCAAACGGCATAACGGTATATTCGTATATACCATACCTTCTCCAGAAATCCATGAGAGGTATATCAGATGGTCTTACACACAACTGATGATATCCTGATCTCCATTAAATTTTCAAGAACACTCCTGCTCCACGAAGATGATCAAAAGGATCATCAATCCTCGGTAAAGGATATCGGTTCTTGACCATCAACTGGTTCAGCTTCTGATAATCCACACAGATTCTGAGGGTACCGTCCACCTTCTTCACAAAAAGGACTGGAGAACCCCACTAAGAAGTACTAGGTAGGATAAAACCCTTTGCATGTAACTCCTCTAACTGCCTCTTGAGCTCCTGCAACTCAGGCGTTGCCATCCTACAAGGGGGAATGGACACCGGTGTTGCCCCTAGCACAAGCTCAATAGAGAAATCCACCTCACGCTCTGGAGGTAGACCCGAAAAGTCGTTTGGGAAGACATCCTTGAAATGATCAACAACTGGAGGGAAATCCATCTGAAAATTCCCCTAGTCGTCCAGATATAAGCTCGCAATCTGGGCTATGACTCCACCTTGCCCACGATGCACTGGTCTAGCTTGACTTGCCTGAATATCCAATTCACCCTTGTATAGAAACTCTCCTCCCTATGGTGATAAGAAACTCACCCTACGATGATATCAGTCTAAAAAGGCACAAAAGGGAACCAACTAGTCCATCCCGAGAATGAAGTCATAAGCTATCATCTCTAAGACATAGAGGTCCAAAAGGAAGTGAAACCCACCAACCTAAAGGGGGAACTCCTTGCACTAACGCACACCAGCCATTCTAGTCCCCAACGGAGTGTCTAGAGTCAAGATATCATATGAAGTAGAAACACAGAGCCCAAGGCTCCCCACAACGGGTAAATATATGAAACTATGCATAGCACCCATATCAAAAAGTACTAAAGATAATACAGAAGCTACTAGATCAGTACTTATGACAGTAGAAGGTCTGGGATCCTGCTCCTGTTGGGTCTGTTGTAGTGTATATACCTGCCCAGTGCCACGGCCCCGAGACACAGCCTGGATACCCTGAGCTGTCACACCCTTCTGCCTCTGGGATCCTGGTTCTGGATACCACGGCCATGACCACCATCTCTGCCTGCACGCCCCAACGTATTCCAGTTCCCTGACTGGTACGAAGCCATTGGTCATGCTCTCGCATACGGATTCTGCACATAACCCCTCTCACTAGCCACTGGTGAAAACGCCCTATAAAAGCGCTGCAGATGACCCATCTTGCCGCAGGCTCGACACTCCACTGGGTCATGTGGACACTGCAATCTCTTGTACCCCTCTCTGGCACACTGGTAGCACATGACCTAGCCACCTGAATCATTCGTTTGGCAGGTACTGCCACCCTGATAGAAGGACATCTGTCTCCTACTCTTACTAGTAGAAATAGCACCAGTAACTGGTGTTGAACCACCCTGGCCCATACCACCAGATTCGTTCAGGTTCCATTTTGTAATCAGTACCTCGTTCACAATAGCATGTACTGAAGGCAACCTGAAAACATTCACCAGTACTCTGTTGTCATAACGAAGACCATCCTCAAAATGTCTAGCTCTCAACGTCTCATCACCCACCAGCACGGGTGCAAAGTGATGTAGCTCAGTGAAACGAGCAGAATAGTCCATCACCAACATAGCACCCTGCTACAGATTCATGAACTCTTGACCTCTATCTACCCTTAGCATCTCTGGGAAAAAGAAGTCATAGATGACTTCCTGGAAATCTTCTCATGACAGGTCTATGTGATGCTCTGACTGGGTGGTAACATCCCACCTCCTCGTTGCGGAATCACGCAGCATATAAGTAGCGAGATTGACCCTCTATCCTGGAGGCATCTCAAGATGCTCAAAAATAGTCTGCATTGATCCTAGCCAAGACTCCGTAGCCTGTAGTCCAGTATCCCCTGAAAACGTAGGCAGATACTGATGCTGGAAGATACGAGTCAGCTCGGCCATAGATGTGGCATCCTGTGGTGCTCCCTGAAAGGTCTGCATGAACCTCATAAAGCCTTCACGGAACTGCGCCTTCGTGCCTGTGCCTAGTACAACAGTTGGCACCACATCTAGCTCTAATGGAGGCTCCACTGGTAGCCCATGGACCACCATCTCTGGATAATACTCATTGTCGCTCTCCTGGAGATCAACGCATGGTCGTCTAGGTGGCGTGACACTAAAAGGTCAAAAACACGCCTTAGATTAAGATTTATCAAGACTGAAAGCGAAGGAACCACAAATGGAACAAGAGGAATATAGAATTTCAATATTTGAAAAACAAGACTACACAGCATGTACAATGACTACACAGAGTGTACTTGACTTCTCTTCCCCTGACTGGGTCTGTCCACATGGCTCTCATTGAACAAAAACTACACTGCGTGTAAAATATCTACACGACATGTACAATGTTATTTTAAAACTTCCCGTGTAGTTTGTGACACGGACGACAACTCGGATTGCAACTACACGGCGTGTTACACCCACACATGGTATGTACATCACCTCGTTTCCCAGCCACATGGTTAGGTCTACATAGTCTGTCCTCGGACAAGACTACACAACATGTCCCACAGGTACACGACGTGTACTTGACGTGGTTAGCCGACCCGTGTTGTTAGTTACACGGCCGGACACATGGCTCACACTCCACAGTGTGTTCTATAGACACATGGTGTGTATCTGAAAGGATTACACCAACCCGTGTTATTAGCTACACAGTCGGGTCCCCATGTCAGACTACACGACGTGTTCCATAGTGGACACAACGTGTATGTCTTAAGGGCTCTTCCGTCTGTGTTTTTAGTTACACGGGCAGACTCCGGGTCAACACTACATGGTATTTAAAATCGGTACACGTTGTGTTTTCCCCCAATCATCCCCTACCCTGTGTTGCCTTCCACATGGTTTGTGACACGGAAGAGACTACATGGCGTGTACTCTGGGTACACGACGTATACTCACAAAGTTTATTTTTCATCCCGAACAGAAGACCATACACGGCATGTTGAAGGTATTACACGGCATGTATATTGGGTTTCTGGATAGTATGCCTCAAAAACACCCTCAAAACCCAGAAAATACCGAAAAACAACACCTAATTGTCAAATTCGGAACCGTGAGGGCCCATACTCCCCACGAATCAAAGTTTGACATCTTATTTGTGTTTTACCTAATAAACAGCTAATTATCCACCAAATTCTGGTCAAAGGGGGCCCATACTCCCCAAAAACCAAAGTTTGGCGTCCATTCTATCAACAAGCTCAAATAAATTTACCCTATCATCCAACAGGTATTTTATCAAAGCAGTTATCAGAACAACATGCTTTACTAGAACAACAACTATCACAACATCATTCCATTTCTAATGCACCTACATGGCATGGAAACTATGCATGGAATGTGATTTCTAGCATGTGCCTATATGATATATAATATGGAATACCCTCTTCTCATCGGGTTGCAATGAAATAGAACCCATAGATAAAATATAAATAGTACAATCTCAAGTGTGTTACCCAACGGTGAAATCAAATCAACTGTAAATTACAAAATCAGTAATATTGAAATATGAGGTAAATTGGCTTTTCCCTGTACACGGGTTAGCTATCCCCGAGCACAACTTATTACCAACTATCGTTCCGTCCTATCCCTGACTAAGGCTACAAATAGTATTTCAATGAAAATAAAATCCTCTAATACCACTTTGTAACGTCCCAGTTCCGGGTGCCACTCAACAGGTGCCCCGAACCCAGTTCTCCACGTGACCTCAAGCGCATTTCACTAAACAGCAGAGGCTACCGACTAGCAGCGAGGGCCCAGTTCTGATAGTGGGGAAACTATTCCATCATTTTTCAAAGTGTAGAGCAGCAGAAAGAATAAAACATACAACAATAACAGAAGTAGAAATCGAATATATAACTAAAATGGATAACTGATAACAAAAAAGGGAAACCAGAATTCATATATATATATATATATATGAAGATGTAGCATGTCACTATTCTATAAAATAGCCAGAACATGTCACACTGCAAAAATATAAATTACAACTAATGTAAAAGTACAGAAAAGAAAAACAGAACAACCAGCAGTATCACGAGCCAATGCTCGGTCCCATGCTCTCCTACACCCCAACTGCAATCAGGTACCTGTATAGGGACCATTGCCCTTATCTACACCTGCAGAAACATAATCTGTTTGGGAAGAAAAGCATGACCCAAATAGGCTGTGAGAAATAAATACCAGTAGGCACCCACCAAAGGCCCGTGCCCAACTGTGATAAAATATGCAACAACAGTATGCAGTAGTAAAATGCAATAACTAAGCAGTACTCAAAAGTAACTAAGTTTCCAATTATATTTCCATTTTATTATTCATTTAATCTATTTCATATAAGAAAACACAACAGTAAATTTATAAGTAATAGTCAGTGTCCAGAGACACTCAACCCTTACCCTCAGGTAACAAGGAATGTAACCCGCAGGTACATTCCCACAGGCAGAACAGATTTTTCCCTCAGGCGTAGGTAGTGTCACCATCAGGCATAGAGCCTATTGCACACATGCACAGAAGAAGTTTCCCTCCGGCTAAGATAACATCTGTCTTCGGGCGAAGCAAAACAACACCCATAGGCTGAGTAAAACACTACCCTTAGGCGCAAGTAATCGGTCCATCCCCAATATATAAATAAACATTCACAATCTATTCCTCTCAAGGCAATTCTACAATAGTTACTTTAGAGGCATACCCTCCGGTATCCTGGTCAAACGGCTAAACAGAGGAATGCACCCCCGGGGTGGTCCTGGATCCAAGCACTGATCCCAAACAACAATTTTACAGTTTTAGGTAATTACCTATATAGTTATAGGTAGTTAAATTAGCCACATCCTCAGCCACACGAAACCCCAACATGAGTTTGTGGCACTAAAATACACAAAACACACAGCTATTGGAAAAATAAACACCATTCCACCTACCTTTAACACCCACGAACGATATACACGAACGACGACTTCTGAAACGTCCAAGAACACCCTAGATCTGAGGTAAGATAATTCTCTCTTAAATGAAAATAACATCCATTAGAGGAAGGATTGGAAAGAGACACACCAGGAGAGGAATGCTCTTACCCGTGCGGTTCCAACGAGATTGTCCGAGGCGGAAACGGATTCCATACATGTTCTTGGCAAATCTCCAAAGCTCTGACCTTCCTCTCCCAAGCTCTCTTCCCTTTCTAATCCTTCCCTGTGAACAGGGGAGGCTACTGCCCATTTTAAGTGAAAAAAAGTACATGGCGTGTATTTCCAAGTACACGATGTGTACTTCCCATTTTTAAACCGTTCCTCTGACGAATTCCCACCAGTGCGGCACTGTTCACCTGCCAACAGAACCACACAATGTGTCTTCAAAAGTAAATGATGTGTGTTGCCGCACAGCTGGCCACCACCTTACTATTCTCCTGCCAACTGAATACACGACATATAAAGGACCACTACATGGCGTGTAGTCAGTTCCTACACCCTTCTTTGCCGACATGGCCACACACCCCGTGTACTCATCCCACACGACCAGAAGTACATGGCGTGTGGAAAAGTACATGGCGTGTACTACCAAAATTTGGGGGTTTCCCCCATTTTCCTTATTTTTCTCAAAAACACTTAAGGAAAGGAGAAAATAATAAACCCATACCTCAAACATAAGAACCAGGTTCTTATAACCTATGATAAGATATCTCTTTTAGGGGAATGACTAGCTTCATAGTTGATGGGGGGTAGGATCTCTATGCGGTGGTTGTTCTTAAGTAACTTCTTCTATTTTTCTCCCCATTAATGTTTCAATAATCTCTCTATTCCATTTGAATTATTCTTAATGGGTAGATATTACTTTTCACAATCTTTTTTATTAATTCACTTTGATCATTCTCTTGTTTTTTCCCTAAATATGTTCTTGGTGTTACCCCAAAACCCACACCTCTGATGCGACTAAACTGTTCTTGCCACATCAAGGCCACCAATAGTATGTTTTATTTTAGTATGGGTGTTTTTGATACCAGTGACTATATCAGATTGAAAATATTTGAAAATAAGTGATCATTGATATTTAATAGAGATTTAAAGTAAAATAAATTTTTATTATGTAATACTTACACATGTTTCCCACACTTTTTGTGTGTTTTCATATATTAGTATCCTATCATTATTTATATGTACCTCATACCATAGAACATGGCTTGGGATGGAAGTGGATTTGGATTTGGAGTCATCAATCTACATATAAATAGATAAACATAATTATGGTGTCTTTTCATGTCACATAAAAGTATTACGATATATTTAAAATTTGTATAATTTTTTTCAAGTGAAGTGTATCCCATCATTGCTTTATGGTAGGGGTATGTTGATTTTTCTACACATTACTTATTTCCAGCGCTTAGGTGATGTTATGTATGTAAAAAAAATTTAATGAAAGTGATAAATACCTGTGTCGTCTAACAACGAATTACTAGCCCCAATATACCTAAAAATACACATATGCATGCAGGCTAGTAAATGCATCCCACACTTCTTAGGTTATCAGGTGTTCATAGATAAGTGGTGGGTGCATGTTTAATTTCCATTCAACATCTTCAAAAAAATGTCTTCTTTAGGATTGTGTGAAATCCTTTATGAATCCTTCCAACAAGTAGTAATACAAATTTTTTGTGGGAGTCATCTACTATAAATACACTACGTGATAGATTAAGAAGAGTATGTAAATTTTTAATTATTTTATTTCTTAGTAAAAAAAAATGATATTATAATGCTTCCATAATCTATTCCCACATTAATGTCTTCATCCTGGGAACAACATGGTTCCATGAATCACCATTATTTAGTATGTGTTGTTGAGTGACGATTCCAATATAACTATTGAACATGGCCTTGTTGGGGTTAACATGATGGCCCCTCAAATTCCATCCATCCTCAAATTTGATTCCTTTGAATTTCACCAAAATGGTTTTTGATAACACTATCAAACTACAGTGCTTCTATTATTTCTATGACATCAGTCTTTCATAGCCTACCATTTCCCCAGAATCAACATCGTCGATATGTTCTTATTCAGTGGTATCATCAACATGTGCAGATGGTGATTTCACATCTACACCGAGAGAAGCAGTAGTTTGAGAAACATATTTTTCCTTAGTAATGAGAGTAACATCACATGTTTATGTTCATTTCTCTACACTTCAAGTTTCATAATGTCGAGAGACCTATTTATCCTCAAGATTGGGAGCACCAACACATGCAAAAGTAATAATATTTAGAAGTGATTTAAAATTTAATTTAGAGTACATAAATAGAGTAGAAAATGGATAATAACATGGGGTAACATGATGTATATTAAAAACAAATGTAACCTAATTATCGAACTATATTTTTTCATTTGTTAAGGCTAAAGGGATTTGACCCCTCTATTGACTATCCAAATCCCTTCATTGTGGTCTCCTCTAACATAAACCATTCCATCTATATTGGAAATGATGTGAACTGATTATGATACCCAAATGAAAGGGTCAACCTTATTTGAATTTTCATCTGACCCTTTAATGGTTTTGGTCGATAATAGAACAATTGACCACTTTTGGTTTGCAGGATCTGGAACATAAAATACTTATACTGCATGTGATTCCATTATAAACGATTCATTATTTTAACCTTCCTTACTGAAATCAACGTTCATGAATCCAAATTCATCTATTTTAATAAAACTTCTATTATCAACCCACTTGAACTGAATAATTTGAACTTTGAAGGTTTTATAATCTAACTCCTATATTTGTTTGATGATGCCAAAGTATGAATTATTCACATAAATTGGATTTTTGTCCTTAGTTCTAGAAACATGAATCGCTTCAGCCACAAGTGTAAATCTACTATATTACATTGTACTATCTTTGTCGGGATCATTTTTATAGAATGTATTACTATTAATTACATAACCATTGTAAGATAATACATACAAACTTGGTCCTCCGACTAGACATCAAAGTCATCTTGAACTTTAATATTAATTTTAATTTATCTCCTTTAAAAAATGGTCTCAAAACCATCCTATAAATTGTTGGTTTTGTGTATTTGATCTCTATATTTCATCCTTTAATGGATTCAAATGCATAATAATTTCATTGTGGGTTTCAATATACAGGGAAACCTTAAAACTGTTATGAAAATCATAAAGGTGTGCCTACTCCAAATATATAATATTGATTGTGACAACATCTCTTCTAGAAATTACTTCACCAGCAAACCACCCAGTGTGATGAGAATTTGGTAGAACAATGATTTCTACACCAAACATTTATTTGGTATAGAATTAAACCACTAACTCAACAATATATCACTCTACAATATAACCTAGTGGGAAACATCGACTTTTTTACATTCCCTTTCATAATCAACATATACAGTTCAATGAGGTACATCAATATATAGTGTATATGAACACATAATAAAATATCTCTTTCCAAGTGAACCGTCAAATGAACAATCGTATCAAATAACTTTGGTGGGAAGAATATTTCCAATTAACATAATATGAAGACAATTTCTATTTCCATAGTCGGAAATTTCATCTGGTCTGTAACATTATTGCATATAGCATTTAAGTATAAATAAGGATTGGTAATTTTATAATGAATTTTCTTGGAAAAAATTCAACGTCAAGCTATAGGCATTAAATCTTGCATCAAAACATGGCAGTCATGTCATTTCAGACCCTTTAACTTTCAATTGGTCTTTGACATGCTATTCTTGATATTTGAGGAATACCCCTCCAGAACCTTTACATCATTCAAGATGTTTCAAAACTGATATCTCTCATCCTTGAAATGAGTGAATGCTACTGGAGGAATAAAAGTTCTATTTTTAAACATCATTGGTGCCAACTCTTCTCGTATTCCCATGTGAACCATGTCCAACCTACCCTTACATCAATCCTTTGTTTTTTCAGGTTCATTTAAAAACATTCTAATGAAACTATAACATACATTTTTTTCAACATGCATAACTTCTTGAAAACGTTTTAATTACAAGAAATTATAGTATAGTAAATCCAAAAAAATAGATCTCTTTTTCCAATTGGTTTTCGTATGGTTTTTGGAAAACAGTTTTCAAAAAGAAGTGTCCACATATTTTACTTTCTAAAATCGTTGATCACCTTTTAGTGGAGATTGTGTTGTATATTATTCTGAACATCCATCGAATGATTTCATCCAAGATTGGTACTTATTTCATCGGAGTAGAAATATGTGATTTCATAGAAACATGGTTTTCGATGAATGTTTCATCCTAATTGACTGTGTACCTTATTCTAATACTGGACACCCTTGTGTTACATTAATGATATATCCTGAGAAATTTCTATAAGTAGGGAAGTTATTTATCATCCTGTACAATATGGATATCAATGTGAAATCATCATTTCCGTAAGCATCATACAATGTAACACCCGAATACCTCAATAATTTCAAATCATCGATCAATGGAGCCAAATAAACCTAAATAAAATTACCTAGTTGTTTTTGTCAAGATATAAGTTTAGATAACATGAGTTATTTTCATTTCATGCATAACCACAACGAGAAGTAATAGTTTACCAACATAACTGACCATTTTCTATGAGTGCTACTTTGAAAAAAAGGATTCACTCTATATGTAGATAACACAAGACAAAGGTTTCTAGGATCATTTCAAAATTCAGGATACTCATGAACAATTCTCATCCATTGAGGAGAGTCTGCCGGGTGACATAGTTTCCAATAATTATTTATTTTATAGGAATTCCACATAAATTTCCATGTTATCTCCTCAATTTTATATTGGCACCTAAACCTTGGAATGATTGGAAAGTACCATACAACTCACATAAGACCATATTCATTTTTCTTGTATCGATAATCACCACACATTGGGATATATTTATGTGATTTTTGTTCCTTGAGAAATAGTATGCATCCATTCAGGCATGCATGTATTCTTTTAGAGATATTACCCATGGAGTGTAGCATTCATTTGGTGTCATATGGATGGTTCGAGAACTCATTATCTTTTAGGATCATGTCATTCATGAGAGAAACTAATCCCATAACACTATAGTCACTCCATTTATTTCTTTATTTTAGATTATATAGCTCCAGTATGACTAATAATGTTCTATATTTAGTACAACAACCATACAATGATGTCTTTTCACAAGTCTCTAACATCTCATAAAATTTTTGGTAATTATAATGTTTATGTTCAATTATCCTTATCATTTCCTCAATACGATATTCATCATCATTCACATCTATAATGACATCCTTGATATAGTATTCTTCATTTTCCACACTTGTAATCATATCATACGATCTATAAAATGTAGTTTTATCCCACCAATAGGTACATTGACTTTTTCACCATGTTTATTCCAATATTTATAACTTCGATCTATACTGTGAAAGATCAATTGTTCTTCCAACTCCTCTAGACTAATTTTTCATGAATAAAAACAACATATAAACATAAAAATGATTTGAAAAGAGTCATATGAATTATCTTCTAAAAACTTGATAAACTCATTAACTCTATCTTAAAACTGTTTTTTATGATGATTGGTATCAATACATTCTTGATTCGTAACCATCCTATTTGATTTGGAAATATTAATATTTAACAAAATAAATACACAAAAAGTTTATATAATAATTTACCAAGGCTAAAAAAAGTTATAGACTTGAAGTCTCATTCAATATTTATCCCCAATATCTACTTTCTAGAACCATGGTCCTTTATTTGGGATATTCTAGATAAATCAATCGTCCCCTCTTCCAATCATTCCTTCATTGGTCCAACTATAAGAAATTCATCCACATAAATAAGTAAAATGAAAAAACTCTCATCCTAATACAACTTTATACAGTATCAATTCTTTATATTACAATGCATGAACAATAATTCTACCGTGAAAGCATGAAAATTCTAGTTACACTATCATAGTGCCTACTTAAGCAAAAAAAACTCTATTTGAGACTAGTTCTGAGTCTTCTAATTTATTTATCTTAAAAAATTCTAGTTAATCTATGTATATCTCTTCCTTTTAATCTCTATTATGGAATACAATCATGAAATCCATTTTTTCTAAAAATAAACCTTCAATGAAAACCAATATGAGAACCATCTGAATTATTCTTTATATTACAGCAGTAGAGAAAATCTAACTGAAATATAATCCTTTTAATTATTGAAATAGATTTATCCTTTACAAGGTGTTATTATATATCTACTTATCTTTCCAATATAATGTAATGGTTCCCTATTTCTATAAAAATAAAAACATAAAAAATTATGGAAAAACTACATTTCAAATGTCCTTTGAAAACTATTTATAAAATCACTTGTGAAATCCCATTAAAAAATCATTTACAAATATTACTCTTTAAAATAACACACTCCTTTTAAAATAATCTAATCAATTTCAAACACTCTTTCAAAGAACCCAAATTCCATTTTTAAATCATTCTTTTCAACATCATGACCCAACAATCTTAATAATTTTAAATTAGCAACAACCATATATATTTTAAAAATTTTCATTTAAAACATCACACACCCATTTTTAAAATTAAACAATCATTATATACACTTTAAAAAAATTCACATCCCTTCATGAAATCTAATGAGGTGAGTTGAAAAACACTTGGCATGCAAACTAAGCCCATTCCATCCTTTTAAATCATTTTAAAGAAATTTGATACCGAAAAAGGGTATTTTTAACACTTATTCTGATTTGAGAAACATTTTAAAAAACTTGAATCGTTTTAAAAGAGCCACTTAGGCATTTTCATAAAGACATAAATCCCAATAGAGGCACCTCATAAAGGATAACTGAATAATAAATAACCAACATTTTATAAAATATAATTCTATAAATGGTTTATCAAGTCTACCATGAATAAATATCATGAATCCTCTATTTTAATCATGTAATTATACTAAGGAGTTAATAAGTGATATAAAAATACATAAGTGTCAATTGAACATGATATGTTTGAATAGAAAGTCACATCTCTTCAAAGTGGGAAACCATCTTCCACATGATGCTTGAATAATGTATCACCTAATCTTGATCCTTTCAACACGGTACATTACAATAAAATTTCATTTTCTTAAGGGTGTACATTAGGTCAATGATAAAGTAATATAGGTACTCAAACATTCTTCGCAATCAATTTTTCATTTCACTATGTGATTAATTATATTTCAAACATTTATTTATTTTTTTCCAAATATATCTCACCCTAAAGATAATACCAATAACCTATCATGGAAATAAACGCTATTTAAAAATATAGGAAAGGATTTGGGAAGTTTCTATTTGGTGTCCTTAACTGTCTGGACCCATAAGAAACCACATGACAATCATGGATTGGAACTATTAAAATCCCAACTTCTGATACATCACAGTATAAGAAATACTCATTACCTAGCTCATTTATGGTTAATATTGGTGTTTTAATCAATCTCCCATTAGGATCTTAGAAGGATATCTCATGAACTTATAGAGAAGGAACCATAACTCATTTTTGGTTAATTCCTTCATAGTACTTTCAAATTGGATGAATCATAGTTAACCCTCTGTAAATAACTGAAAATTCCAAAAAACTATTGGGACCCCAAAACATTCTTTGACCTCTATAAACAAAATATAACATAGAACTACACATGTTATAAAAATACACTATCCACTAATATCCTTCTTCCAATTAAGTGTACATTATCAATCCAAAACATACAGTTTTAGATCCTGGAATATAGTTGATGATCCCTACTTTTTCTCAAAATGATCTCCAAATATCGAGCAAGTTCCTCCCTCTACTAGGAATACACGATGATATGATTGAAAAATATAGAAACAAAATTATCTAAATACGTATGGAAGAACCAATTTACATCAATCATGAACGATACCGTTTTATTTTTTCAAAATGAATGAAATCACTAGATACCCATAAAATACATATATACTCCTAAATATAGTATCTAATATATCAAAATACCTCACTATAAACTAATGATAATTTTATATCAAATCTATCATATAGAAGAGTTTAGCACCTCTAAGTTGATCAAAATGTCCATCAATACGTATAAGTGGATATAAATTCATTTATATCACTTATCATAACCTCTAATAGTCCATACATATTATCAATGATCCTTTAGAATTTGTATGGAAAATAATATGGCACCCCAAGGGGATATGATCATCCATATAAACCCCTTCACCTCAATGTCATTCAATTGAGACTTCGTCTCCCATAGCTCTACAGGATCCATATTATATGGTATAATAGATATATTCTTCACACCTGGAAGGAACAAAATAATATACTCAAAATATCCCTTGAGTGGTAACCAAGAAAATTCCATGGAAATTACGTCTAGGAACATGTTAATGACAGTATGACATATTGGCTGATGTTTCTCTCTATCATCAAAAGTTACTCTAGAAAAATGGGTTATGATTCTACCCATGTATAATAATATAGGTTCTAAAAAACTATTTTTCATATCCAACACTCCAATATATACCTATTAATCATCCTAAAAAAATATAATTCCACCCACTGATGAAAAAAATTGATATATAATATACATTAATATATGGGGGATTTTAATTGTAGTCACAAACTAGACTCACAATATGCATGCCACTGAAACCTCCCCTTTCCATTTTTTGTCTATATTAAGTGGGAATTAATTATTATAAAGGTAAAAGTGTCAAATAGTTTTGATACATTCTATGCATCCATTTTTTTATATGTGAAATGTGTTTCTCCCTCTTGTATTTACCTCCTACGTTCAATCAAATTATACATGACCAATGATTTTCATGGAGTTGTTGGATCACCTAAAATTTTGTACGGGCCTCATCCTCGATAGTCTGAGTCAGTGTGATCACTGACCTCTCCTAGTACTTATGCAATACATCACAATGGGTTGGTGGATGCATCCATTACTATTTGACGAAAATTCATCCCATATTATACTATCCATTTTATTGAGATATAGGATTTTATGATTTTATTTTATCTTCCATAATAAATTATATTGGTATGTTTTTAATTCTCCTAAAAATCCTATTTACCTTTGAAAAACACCTAGATTGGAAACCCCTAGAATTTAATTACTTGATCTATTGACATTAGTTTTCAATTTATATCCCATTGGGAATTAGTAAAGATAATAATCCTTGTCAACATGATTGAAATACCCCATTATTTCATTAAAAAGACTAATTAAATGGTCATATCAAATTATAAATAATTCCTTAACCTTATAGGGTTGGGTATTTTTATCTCTGTAACATATCAACTAGGGTCAACACATAAATGTAACATGAGTAGAAAAACTAGAAGTCTTGAAGCATTCTCCCAATATCCATGGGTTAGAGACAAGCACTTGGGTATCATACAATGAAACATGGAAATGATTTCACCTTCAACAGACATGTGATTAGATAAGAACAATCAATGTAGCACATCAAATATTCACAATACATAACATCTCAAAATAACCAAGCCATAAAGGTAACATCCCAAAAAGCGATAACAATGTCTAAATAACAAATTGAAAGACTATCAACAATGATCTGGAAGCACTGAAATCAAGATAATTAAAAGACTCACAATGGTAGTACCTGAGGAGATAGGTTTGCAGTGGAGGTGGGTTTCCAGAGGAAAAGGGATTCAAAGTAGAGGTGGGTTCGCAAAAGATGGGGTTTAATGGTAGAGGTGATGTTCACCGTGGAGGAGGGCTTCATGGCAGTGGTAGAGGATGAGGAGGAGGAGTCAACATAAGCTGAGGAGGAGGAGGAGGAGTTCACAATATAAGAGGAGGATGAGGTGGAGGAGGATGAGGTGGTAGCAACAACAAGAAATGAGGGGGGGGGGGGAGTTGACGACATCGTATGAGGATGAATAAAAGTTAGTGGAAGGGTTCGGCTTCTAAGAGATCTTGAGGCCTGTGAGAGAATGAGGAGACTGTTAGGGCTTATTTATAAAAGCGGGATAACCTTTTAACATCACTAGATAAAGAGAACTGGTAATGGCATGTTTTATCAGTGCCAAAATAGAAATCATTGATAAAAGGTGTCTTTATTAGTGCTAAAATTATAGCGCTGATAAATCTATAATGATAATAAATTATATATATTTTAATATATATTTATAAAATTCTATGTATAATAAATAAATATATAATTATATTTATATATATAGTAAATATATATATTTACAATTATAAATTTATAATAAATATATTTATTATACTTATAATTATATATAATTAATATCATTATTGTATTTTTATAATTATTTAAATATATGTATATTTATTTAGAATTATAATTGTAAATAATTGTTTGTATTTATAATAATTTTATAACTATTTAATAACAATAAATCTATATATTTTTATGTATACTTATATTTATATTTAAATAATTATAAAATTATAATAAATATATTTATAATAAATATATTTAATATATTTGTAATTATAAAGTTAAATAAATATATATTTTATTTATAGTCATAAATATATATATATATTTAAATACTTATGAAATATAAATAAATATACAAGATGTATATATTTTTATAATTTCATAATTATATGAAATTACTAAAATAATACTAATTTATTTATTTATTTTAGTTTCATAAGTATTTAAATATATATATATATAATTATAATTATAAATATAAAAAATATATTTATTTGAAATACGTTTACTATTGTTTTATAATTATTTAAATAAAAATATTTATTTATTTAAATAATTATAAAATTATTTAAAATATATAAAATTTATATATTTATATTAGTTTTATAATTATATATATATATATATTTATTATTATGTATAATTAATATATTTATTTTAATTTTATAAGTATTTAAATATATATATATATATATATATATATTTAAATTTATGAAAATAAATAAATATTTATTTATTTATAATTAAAATAATAAATAAATTTAATAAATTTATTATAATTTTATAATTATTTACACATATATATTATTTATAATTATAAATATAAATAATTTTATATATGTATAAATATATGTATACATTTATAAATATATTTTTATTTTATATATAGGTATGAATTTATAATTTTCTAATTATTTAAATATATATATTTAATTATAATTATAAATAAATATATTCATAATTACTTGTATATAATTATAAATATATTTATGTGTATATATATGTGTATATTAATATAAAAATCTATATATTTATACAATTATAATAAATGTATTTATTTTAATTTTATAAAAAGTGCTTATATATAATTACAAATGTAATAAATATATTTAGCTTTTAAAAAAATTACAATAAATATATGTATTTAATGAATATATATATTTAAGACATATATTTAATTAAATATATATATATATAATTTTAATTATAAATAATTATATTTTTCATTTAAAAAAATATTGTAATTTTATAATATATATATGTAGTTAAACATAATTATAATTATATAAAAATATTTTAAAGAGTATTTATATGTAACTAAATATTTATAATTATAAATATAAAAAATATATTTATTATATATATTATATTTATCGTGATTTTTAGTATTTATGGGAACCTAATAGCTTCATGTGGGAACATGAATGAATCATATACACCGTGTAAAGAATAGGTCATAAATGACTCATCATATATATGGACAACTTGAAAAGAAATGAAGGTGTAATGTATAAATTAATATTCATGGTGAATACATAACATATGAACGTCAATTATATTAACCCATCAATTGACCAAATTCATTGGAAACATATATTTATATATAATAATAAATATACATATACATATTTAAAAAGTATTTATATATAATTATAAATATACATATTTATAGAGTATTTATATATAATAATAACTATATAAATATAATAAATATATTTTTTATTTAATAAAATTTATTATATATATTTATGTTAATAAAAAATGTATATTAATTACAAACATGAGTTTTTAATTTAATTTATATAAAGAAAATTATTTTTGAATATAAATATAATATTTATATATAAATTAATAATATTTTTTATTACAAACGTTTATCAGCGCTAAAAATAGAACTGATAATGGGTTGGTTTATCATAGATTCTTGTTAGCGCTGATAAAGGCCTCCCTTTTGTCAGTGCTTTCTACATAGCATTGATAAAACCTGGCACATCCCTTGCCTGAATCTGTGCTAGTGATTCCTCTTTCAAGTGTGTGCTCTGCAGGCCCTATATATGGGTCTGCCTTCCGCTGTGTGTTGCATGCTTAGGCAAGCTCTCCCATGGGGGTAAACCCTTGGGTCCCACTATGGGTGGTTGGGGCTAGGTCCTGGGGGCTCCAATGGTGGAACTTATTTTTAATAAAACTCTCACAAAAATATATCCCAGGTGTAGAGAATACATCAAAATTTAAAATGCCTCAACCATCCCCTCTTATTCCTCATTCATTAACAACTTATTCTTCCATGGAACTTCATATCATCATGAAAATGAATATCTTCACAGTCTTCACTTGAGGTAAGCAATGTTAATATTTTAGAACATTACTTTAAACATTAAAGAAAAACACAAACATCATCACATTTATAATACCAAGAAGAACTGTCTATGTGTGACATACAATTACATATAAAGAATAATTCTACAAGTATGGAATTCAATGTTATTATATGGATCCAGGAAAATTCTCCATATATTTCTACTCCATCCATAACAATTTTCTAGGTATCACCATATCAAGCATCCTCAACTCTGTATTTAAGTATTCCACATATATTGAATTTATGATATCTTGGAAACAATAAAACATTCATTTCTCCCCCTCAAGGGATACAAACTTCTCTTCCATTAAATTGAAGTCACTAGACTCCATAAAGTATAATCTCATCATGCTATGGAGAAGTGAAAACCTTAAAAATTTCATTCAATACCCTCTATTATTAGTAAATAAAAAACACAAATATTTAAGGGAATAAGGATGGAGCTCTTTATTTCTTAGAAATAACATTAAAGCTAATATCTTCCTCTTAATTTGGTTTTATTTTTCATTTTATATTCCTCATAAGGCATGATCAATCTATCCTTATCAGTTTAAACATCTAATGTGGATGCACTTTCCTTCTCAGTATCAGATGTATTAATTTTTACATTCCACTTCTTGTTCATTATATCCTTTTGGGCTGATAAAATCATCATACAATGTTTTTCATCCTGCCCAGTTTTTTCACACCATTCACACTCCATTATTTTATAGTCCTGATATGTAGCTGAATTCTTCTCAACTCAGACTTCTTCAAATGTTACAAATTTCATTCCATTTTCATTAGAAAGTTTCAATTCATTATCCAATTGTTTTCCCTTGTAAAATTGGTCAAGACATATAATTAATCATCCTCTCTTGATGTCCCCATATTGTTTTAGTTTATCACAAAATACACTGGTGATAGTTTAATCCATCACCAACTATCTTCCCATCATAATTACATCATGTGGAATTTCATCTGGTGAGTTAGTTCTACATTTTTCAACATTGTGACCATCTTGACCACATCTTCCACACACATCCTTCAAGAATGAGATTTTTTCCATGTTGATAGATTTAATGGTTTATTAGTCATAGTTATCTCTTTCTTATTATTTGATCTCATTGGTTCATCTTTGATCCCCATTGATTTATGCATCATTCCTAGTAGTGAGATATTGTACCATCATGAAAAAACATTATGAAAAAACACTCCAAAACAGAAGTAGTATACTGATAACCCTGATCTTCTAGATTGATAATAATTCATATCTATTTTTTTTCTCTACATAGATTTTGGGTGTTTTAGCAAATGAGGAAACCTTCTGGTTGTATTAGTCATGAATTTCTTTATAGGAGTTGTTTTCTAATTGGTTCTTTTGGTGCTTCCAGATTTAGTCTTTTCTCTAATTCCTACATTGTTAGAAATAATAGATATACATTGAGATTCATTAGGTATAGAATCCCCCCTTTTTTATGGACCCTTATTCTTTGAAGCTTTAGAAGACTCACTCTTAAGATCAAATGCTTTGGTGAAGTCTTATTTTATGTTCTTCAAATTAATTTGAGTTGAAAGACACAATGATTGCATCTCAGGTAGTTCAATCTCTTTCACAAATTTTTTTTCATCAACATCATTCACCATTTTTTCATGTCCAGCTATATTCATCCTATTTTTTTCTCTCTTATATTAAATAAGTATCCTATTTGTTGAATTATTATCTTCTAGATGAATTTTCCTCAGAATGTTTTAGTTTCCTTTCAAGATCATATATTTTATTCACATATTCCCTTATCTCATTATGTTGTGTATCTTTCTTCTTTACATGTTATTCATTTTCCTTTATCATAATTATTATCTATTTATTTATCATCATATTATTGTCAGGAGTTGCTTATATGTTACTTTTCAAGTACCAATCCATCTCATTTATCTCTTCACCTTTTACACCTTTGAAAGTATCTTTAGTTATTTTGTTTTCCATAAAAAACATTGGATTTAAAGAAGGTTGTTGAAATTATAGCCCACTATATGATGATGATTCCTCAATTTACCTACTCATCATATTTATTTTCTGTGAGTATTTTTTTATTATATTCATATTTTTTGTATTTATTATATTTTTCCTTGATGTAGTTTTATTATTCATCAGTTTCAGGGGCATTGGATTTCTTCTTTGGACAGTAATACATATAATGTAGAGTCCCATTGATATTTTATCACTTTAGAGGATAATTTACATTTTATATACTTTGTCTATTATATATCTTTGTAAAAAATTCCCTCATTTGATTGTGTTCATCTTTAGCTTCTTCATCCTTAGAATCACTTGATTTTGGTTTCTCATCAAATCTAATTTTACCTTTTCTCATGGATTTAAAATCCATCTCATATTTTTCTTTCTTCTTAAATGATGGTATTTTTCTCATTTCATATTTTTTGAGAATATTATGGAGTTCATCCTATGATAGATATTCCTGGTCTTCTAGTGTAGAAACTCTTGAATGAAATCTATTCGGAACGTTTCTCATAGGCTTCTTCACAATGGTTGAATCATAAAAATTCTTCAAAAAACCTATGATTATACTAAAAGTATCATTTACTCTTATAAATTAGTCATAAAAACTTTTATCATCACCCATTTTAATATCATGAAATATGCTTCTCTATATTTTCATCTTAGCTTATTTTACATTAAGGTTGCCTTCATAATTTTTTCTCAGTTTATCCCAGATTTCCATGGTGGTTTAAAGACCCACACTATAGTGTTTTCATTTTCATATAATGACATCAATATTTCATTTTGAGTGTTTCCATACATCTCTATGATCTTCTGATACTCAAAATTTATACAATAATTCTCAACATAGGGTGGATATCCCACTATAAATGCATCTCTCACTTCCACCCCAAGTGAAAGGAGAGAGAATATAATCCTATTTTTTATCCATAATGATAATAACCATTAAATATGGTAATAAATAATCTATTTTTCTAATTTATATTCTCCATTATCAGAATTCTTGTTGGATCATTCAGAGGTGACATTTTCTTTGATACCAATTGAAGTTCTTAGATTAGTGTGAGATCAATGAGAGGGTGTGGGATGAATTGGTATTCCATTTAAAAAAATGTTTCATTTCAATTAAACATTTTTCTTTGATTAAATCATTTATCTAATCTTATTTTGTATCTTGTCCTTACCTCCAATAATGATGTAAATAAAATGGGACTAAATACAATGATTTACAAGGTCCAGTACAAAGACCCTCTCTTTACTGTGTTGGTTATTCTCTTTAATTTGGTTTATCCATTATAAAATTATAATAAATTACAATAGTAGAAACATAGTGACACTGTATCTCCCCAAAATATATATAGGATGTTATTTATACTGCATCTTACAATTTTACTATAATCCACACTAGCCTTCTCTAGAATCCACATTAAAGACTTCTGATCATGAATCACAAAAGAAACTTCATGCTCCAAAATCCACATGAGAGACTTATTCCTTTCATCAAGTATTTATCCAACATATGATGATGTATTGATCTCCATCCATGATTTCGTTGGATCACACATGCTGGTGTATTCTCCAAGAACCTTTTCAAATCTTACCATTCTTTCTTACAAATATCTAGTCACAAGTATTTGATCAATTTCCTCAGTGTAATAAATTATTAGTTTGATTCATTCTTCAACTGATGAATACTCAACCTCACTAATAAATATTATTTTATCCTTAGTCACTGTCATCTCAAATATGTAGTCTTCTAATATTCTGACAAGATACAATCTCAAAAGTATGTGTTACACATATAGTATTCGAATTTATTTAAATATACATTAAATAATTATAGAACAGAATATGTATACTTCTAGAAAAAAATTGCAATAAAATATTAATTCGTAAAATGATGATTACAATTAAATATGTTTTCACACATTTAACTCCACATGATTTTAATTAATTCACAAACGTGATCTCAACACTTTTAGTGAAATATGTTTTCTCTAAAAATTCTTCCCTGATGAACTTCAGTGAGACTTCTCATTGCTCTTTATGCTTTGAAAATTATATCATGTGCACATGCAACAATTATCAACCAAGAGGAAACATGATATCTATATGAAATTAACAACCCATTATTTTATATGGTTATCACAAGATAATACTACCATTGTTCATAAGATTTTTAAGTAGTTATTCAGAGTTATCAAAGCGATATAGTTACACCTCATATGCAAACCAATTCATCTGTAAACCTCTTCATCCATGAATAAACCTTCACATAACCTAGTATTCTACTCACATAACATTATTATCCACAAGGTATGCACCAGTGTACTATATAGAAAATTATTCGTGAACTAAACATTATCTAAAAACCATAACTATGAACAGAACCTGTCTACAAACTCATCCCCCATAAACTCATGACAACTCTCACACCACCTCATCCACAAATCACCATTTTTTGATGTAATTTCACTGTGATGTACATTATGTTAAGGAACTTCACCACAAACCATCTCATCTATGAACTCCATGTTATCCATAAAGACTTTTTATTTTTACTATCAATGAAAAAGATCATAATGACCAAAAAAGAAACAACAGGAAAAAACACTCCCCATTAAGGAGGTCTGAAATAGTGAAGATCTATAGCATCTACTCTCACGAATTTGAGCTCGTCTACCAGGAAGGAGCCCATAATATAGTAGATAATGAACCTATCATTTGGAGTCTCCTTAGTAGCTAAGAAGTATTTGACCATGTTCCCTGCACACCGGATGTGAGAGATCTCTATATGGTTGTTCATGAGATCTTTACACCTTATTACTGAGTATTTTATTGTCCATGGAGTGGTTAAATTACCTGAAATCACTTTATAAAGAATCAGGGAGTCAGTATCAATTTCTATAAGGGTGATATTATTTTGGTTTTATAACCATAGACTAGTGAACATTACATGAACCCATTCCTAGAGAGAGTCACCGCTACTATAGAACACTACAAAGGTCGTGACGACTGAGCCTGAATTATCCTGAATTACTTCTCCTCTATGCTTGAAGCCCATGTGATAGGAACTATATGTGTGTAGTTTTAGATCTTGGAGTGGGGGGGGGGTCTAACCGACCCACCTTCCTACCTGTAAGAACCCCGATCTTCTTTTCATGTATCGTTTTCTTTTTCTGGTGTTTTTGAGAAAAAGTGGAATTTCTAGAAATTTTTGGAGTACACGTCGTGTACTCGGTTACCATGGGAAGTCGTGTGCTGGACATGTAGCGGCCATGCACACGACTAAGTGTGGTGACCAAGAGGCCGCGTAAAGTAGTGCTTGATAAGGGAAAGTACATGCCATATACTTCAATAGTACACGCCATGTATTTTTTTTCATTAAATGGACAGGGTTTGCATTTTATCGACAAAAACATCTTCTTCTTCGACTTCTTCAACAAAGAGCACCCATATGATCACTTTTCTTCCACAATCCCCTGATAAAGTACCAGTTCTCTGATTCAACCAATGCCGATAGCGTTGAGATCACTTCGGTAAGCTCTCCCTTCTTCTAGAGCTTCATATCATCATTCATCCTCTTTCTCAATTTATATTCGTCTAGAGTTTTTAAACGTTTTTTTACATCTATAGTGTTCATGGGTGATTCAAGGCTTGAGGTTAACATATATCGATCTCCCAACACCGAGGAATGTGGTTTGTGCCTTTATGTAGAATGTCTTTTAGTTATATATGAAATATTGACCAATACCCTTGAATAGGGTATTGCGTGTTTATTGGTTTAACCCTGTAAATTGCCTGTTATGCATTGTGCACTTGAGTAGAGGTTTTTTGATTTTAAATAGGGTTATTTTCCTTGAAAAGGATGTTTTTCCCATGTTTTCAAGCTTTTGATCGTTTGGTGTAGCTTTTCCTGATATGAAGCTATTTGTTTCTCCCATGCCTAGTATTATAGGATGGTGTGTCTATTTATTTGACATGTTGTTATGTTATAGACGGTTATCCAAGTACTTCTTGAGGTTCACTTTGGCCGCTATGAATTTCTATACACATTTTACTTACATAGGGCTATGTGAACCTGGTGTAGTATACCATAGGGAGAATGAACATAAGGGCTCCTCCAGAATGTCTGTTTCTACTATTACGATGTGAGACCATAGGGGGAATTGACGTAAGTGCTTCCTCAGAGTGTGTGTAGTTCCTCGACATATGCCATAGGGGAAATTTGACATGAGTGCTTCCCCAGAGCACCTTTTAGTTACTAATATGAGACTATATGAGGAATTGATGGCGGGTTCTTCCAAAGTTAGTCTATGATTAAGATGAACCAGAGAGGTTAGATTGTGTGTACATCATGGAGGGTTTCTTGTAATTATTTGGTTGAACTAGAGTGGTTGGGCTGTGAGTAATTCCCAGAGGGTTACCGATTATGTTTAGATATGTGTGTGTGTGTTTTTGGTTGAGCCAGAGGTGTTAGGCAGAGAGTACTTCCTAGATGATTACCTGCCTTGATTATATGCTTACTTTATTTTGTGGAATTGATTTCTTTGAAACTGTGGAATTGTTACTTCTGAGTACTTACTTGTTTAATGCTTCCTTTTAACTATTACCTGCAATATACTCACATACTTTTAGGCACAAATATTTTAGTGGTTTCTTACTGGGATTAATCTGACACCCTATTTGGGTCATGCTTTTGGGCCCAAAAAGATTATATTGTTGTAGGTATAGATAAGGGCAAGCACCCTATAACTTGAGGTACTTGACTGCTTTGGAGCTAGAGAGGATGGGACCATGATGAGGCTTGGGATGCTGGGGATTTATTAATCTGTTTTCTTTTTTACTTTGGATTAGTACTATTGTATCCTTGCATTGTGGTTTGTTTCGATGATTTACTAGACAAATGTATCATGCATCATTTAAATATGTACTCCGGTTGCTTCTTACTTTCAGTCTTCCACTATTAACTGTTCTATGATATTATTATTTCTTCCACAATTGCCATTTGTTTTACTTTGGTTGTGTTAATATACCAATTATGGCGTAGTTTCCCCACTATCATAGCCACGACCCTCACTGCTAGTCAGAAGCCTCTGGCGTTTAGGGAAATGCACTTAAAGACATGTGACCAACCGGGTACGGGGAACCTCTGGGTGGCTTCTAGAACCGGGACGTACCAATTCCCATGCTCTATTAATGCAGTAAAGGAATCATGGCACCATGAGGGAAATTATAAGGGGAGATATCTCACAATTATTTCATAACCTTATCAGGTTCAGTAGGTAGTTCTTTGTTTTAAAGGTAATACATATTCTAGACCCAATTTTTCTCTTCGGCCGAGCCTCGTTTCTTAATATCCAAATACTCCAAAAGTCCACACAGAGGATGATCAAATGATATTTTCTTTCCTATATGGATGAAAATAGACTTTTGCGAACTATTTTAACATCTTTAATATTTATTCTATGTGATTTTCTCATCCCACATTAAATCATAATCGCAAAAAAATTATTATTATTGGAAATCTTCATTAGTCAATTTTTTTGTACTCATGAAGAGTTAAAGAAGATACTGCATAGCACAGAAGCTCATGGGTGCTTGGTCTACAAACATTCGACAGTGAGGTGTTCTTCTGTGATGGACTTGTTCGCAGGAGGATGATTAGATCTCTTTCAGGATCAAACAATTCATGTTTGAATAGGGTGATCATATCAGACAACTGCTACTCTTTCCATATTTTTTATTGGCTGGTGAAACGTTCTAGCATACTATCATCCCACATAAAACTAATCATAGTTCGGGGGTGAGGTATATCAACTAACTCTTGTAGCATACCTCTCAAATAATAAATTCCTACTCTCTCAGTACTTCCCCATACTGATTCTTCCTTGCCTCTGTATAGCCTCACGTGGTGGTGTGGCCCCTATGTGTCAGTTCTCCTGCACACAACATTGCTACCTTGGGGTGTACACTCTAAAATCCATAAAAATGGTCCTTCCCAATACCATCCATTTCCTCCTTGGGTAGGCTATCCCATAGGGGTAGATCCTTGGGCCCCCTACAGGTGTTTGGGGGCTAGCCAGTGTGGGATTTAATGGTGGGAATTATTTTTAATAAAACTCTCAAAAACAAATATTCCAAGTGTAGAGAATACTTAATATATTAAAATACCTCAACCATATCCTATTACTCCTCATTCATTAACAACTTTTTCATACATGGAACTTCACATAGTCTATAAAATTATTATTTTCACGGCCTTCACTTGTGTTAAGAAATGTGAAAACTTCTTAGAAAATTACATAATCATTAAATAACAACACAACCATAATTACAATTATAATACCATGATGGACTATCCATGAATGACATCTAATTATATATCCATATGTGTTTTCTAAGAATGACATCCAATGCTATTAGATGTATCCATAATAATTCTCTAGAAATTAACACTTCATCCATAACAATTCTCCAGACATCACCACTTCAAACAACATAAACACCTCATTTAATTATTCCATGTATATTGAATTTATGATATCATGAAAACAAGAAAAACATTCATTCATCAATCATGAACATGATTTATTTACTTGTAAAGGGGATATTGGAGGTTATAGTGATCATTTCATCCTTCCAGTTTAAACAAAATTTCTCAATGACGGTAATTATGTGGGATTTCACTAGATTATAGAGAATTTATATGAGTAAAAATAAAATAAGGATTTAACAAGCCAGGTAAGGGGAAGTATTAGGTATAGAAAAATTATCTAAATTGATTTTAAAACCAATAATATTAAACCTTTCAATATCGTTTTTAAAAATTGAACCCACAAAATGAAAGTGAAACACACCAATAGCTCTGTCCTCACCGGATAAAAGCTCAAGTCCCGCTATTACTACATTTATATTCAGATCAAAATTGTTTCACTAAGAATCCCTCAATAATAACTTCATCAAAACCAATTCCATTGTTGAGGTGGATAGAGTTTTTTATTTACTCTTGTTTTGGAATGTGATTGAAATAAATGACCTGATCAATTACATCTCACATCATTGGTTTTGACCCCCAAGGTTTTGTGGACTTTTCTGGTGATATAGAAAACATTGAGAATAATAGAATAATTTCAAAGGTAGTTTTTCTCTATCATATTTATTTAATCCTCATCCCCTTCTTATTCTTCCAATATATTTACATTAATAATGGTAAAAATGGAATATAATAAAGTCTAATTGAATGGATCATTAAGGGTAATGTACCCACCTAATTATAGAAAAAATAATAATATGTTAAAAATAAATAATCAAAAGTGTTGTGAGAAATAAACATTAATGCTAAATCACATGAATATGTTTCATAGTTTTTTTCTAGAAGACCTAATAGTAATATGTGAGAAATTGAAGAAATATAAAATGTTTTCAAACCTAGAGGACCTATAGAGGCTCTGATCAGATGAATGGAATTTCTATTCTCTCTTGAAGAATTTTAGAATGAGTGGTTGTACAAAATTTAACCTAGAGAGATCAACACATGGGATGAACTTCACTAATCCTTACTCCATAACATTTCCTAGAATCAAGGAGTGTCCAGATGAAGATATAGTTTTATGGAATTCAACAAGAAAGTTAGGAGACCCTTTACGAGTATTTGGATAGATTGAAAATATTAAAAACTCCTATCTACGCCATGCCTATAGAGAGAATCAGTTTCTAGTATTATTTTACAAAGGATAGATGGTTAGGGACTAAGGATTTAATGATTTTTCATAGAGAGGATCACAATTAAAAAAAACCCCTATTGAAGCCATGGATCTCATTACAAAGATCTCCTAGAAAACCCAACATTTTGTATGAAAACTATCACTATGGTATTAAATGATTTGAATGGTTATAACTCACTATTTTTCAATAAAATTGATGAAATAACCTCAATTATGAAAAATCTAGCAATAACAAAATCTGGGAGACGTTACCCAGCATACCCCCCTAAGGTTTTCAATATATGATTCTCTTAGTAACAATTCATGTATAAATATTTTTAAACTCCTAAAATTTGAGAATCCTTGTTCTTAATACCATTCCAATAGTATATAAGACAAAATAAAGGAATCAAAGAGTACTCTAACATTTAATATTTATATGGAAATCAAAAAATTTAGATACCATCCTTCCAATAAGGATTTCAAAAAAATTACATTCACCAACATGTCAACGGAAAAACTCTCATCCATATACAAGATACAAATTGAGGTAATCTAAACAACCCACACTAGAGTTCTTAATAAAAGAAGTTATAAAGAACAATATCATGATACTCACATCCATAAAAAATTAATAAAAATGCCTCTTGTATTATTCCTTCCAAGTCCATTCATAAACCCATAGGAAAATATATCTCTATTAGTCTCTAGAATCTCAAGATTTTGGGGAACATTAAAGAATTATCATCATTAGAAGAATATGGAAGTGGAAAATATGTTGAACCTAAAGAATATTCCCCTTAAAAGAACCTAAAGAATAGTTACCTATAGAAACACCATCTGTGGAGAATGATAAAGGGAAAGAGTATATGGATTATCCTCATAATCCCTTACCACCCATCCCAATATGAATAAAATAACCCAAGAAAAATAGTGAAGATTCATTGCAACATGAGATATTGAAAGAGTTCAAGAAAGTGGAAATCAACATCACCCTACGGATTCCATCCACCATATCCTAATTTATAATAATTTATTCAAGACATGTGCACCAGAAGGAAATTATTTTGAGGTAATGAAAAGGTACATTTGGGTAAACATGTTTAAATACTCATAACCACAAAAATACATTAAAATTTTAATGATCCAAATATCTTATATATCCCTTTCACCATAAGATAGCTCATATTTTCCAATGTTCTTTATGATTTAGGAGCGTCAATAAGTTTTTTGCCTACTGATTTGGTGTTTTAGTAGATGGTATCATAATTATAAAATTTTATCCATTCCCTAGTGTTTTCTACATTCTAGACTTGCAGGATGTAAAAGGTAATAATTTTCCCCAAAATATCATATGTAGGACATTTCTCAAACCATACAGAATAATAATAAATTTTAATGAAGTAAAAATATCATTGTATTTTTTTTGAAAACAAAGAGTTTTAACATTTTGGATTTAATAAAACACCCACATGAGGAATAATCAACTTTTACACTAAACCACATTTTTTTCTTTATTTTTTATAAAATAAATTGGATTCTTGGATGATGGAATTATTTTATTAATGATTTTCAATATCATCATTATGCTAAAATAAATGATAAAAATAATTTTGATAAAAAATCAATTTTAAATACTAAATAGCTGGAGGAAATTGGTGGGATATTTTCTGGGAATATTTTAAAATTTGGTAACATCCTTGATAAAATATATGTGTAGGATCAATGATATTATGAATTACCTTTTTATATGAAAGAAGGATTGTTTGGACACCATAGGAGTAATCCCAGAGTTTGGGAGTGATAAAAAATGGAGGAAGCTGAAAAATATAGTGTTGGAGAAATAAGGATCAGAAGGCCATAAGAACACCTTAATGTGCAAGGAAATATCATGTTCTATCTATAAAAGACTCACACTAAAGATATATTTTCAAATTATAGACAAAGTGTTATTACACTCTTTTTAGAAGGAATCTAATGCCTGGAAAGAATTTTTCTATGTTTAATGGACCATATACAATGACTCCAAATCATCCATATATTATAAAAAAATCAAGTTAGTTGAATTAATAATCCTCATCACAATGAAGGGAAATAAAATGAACCACATCTATGAAAATCCATGGGAATATCCAAGAAGTCCAAACTCCTCCACAATTACATCAAATAAAGGAATCCATGATGCATATTTCCACTTCATTTATCTGACATTTATTTTTAATATTTACTATCCAAAAAAATTAATATATCTAATTTAATAGTTTGGTATCTGAAATAAGTGTGGTGGAGAGAGAATAAGTAGATTTGAGATATAAATACCATTTTTTATTTTCATTTAATAAAAACTAAAAAAATTGTTATAAAATTTTAAATATATTATAGGGGTCTTTACATTGTTTTTGTTGGAACGTTTATTTAGATTTTTAGGGTAAATAAATAAAAAAGAGATAGATATTGAATACTTTGAGTGACATGATCAAAAAAGTGATAGGGAATTGGTCTTCTATGGTGTTATACATAATTAATATACTATTAATGACTTTAGAGACAACTTGAATATGAAATTACTAGATATGATTGATTAATGTGAAAACATAAGCTATTTTAGATGGATTTTCTTAAAAGATGGTAAATAGAGTGAAAAAAATATCATTATGGAATTCGAATTATAACATCTGGTCACTAGAATTTTTAACTCAATCTTTTCTAACTTAACCATCGTAATTATGTAACATATTGGGGATCCCCCCTAAAATAAATTCATATAAGACTTTTTAATCTCGAATATAAATGGGGAAATAGTATCTGAAAATGAATATATGAGGAAATTTCAATGTGTGTATGACTGTCTATCTATATATATTCAAATAAATTTTTTCATAGTTCTCTACGCATAAACGTCTAAGAAAAATTTATAATAAAATAAACATATATCCAAAATGAATTAATTGAAAAGATAGAATTATTGAACCCAAAAAGTGGATAATTTTATAATAAAAATATCATTTAGGGAGTATCATTGAATAGTGAAAATGAACATTGGTATTGAATGATTTAGAATTAGTAAAAAATAGAGGTTATACTTTTTAAAAATTTTCATTTCACTTAAATCATTCGAATTATTTCATGCAATATAAATTTGAAATTGAATTAAAGTTAAACCTTATGTTAAATTTACATATGAATTCATGGCTATTTAGTGGATTAATTCATTGATTTTGTTCATCTCTAGGTTGTGTTTTTGAGGATAGGAAAAATAATAATCAATTCGAAATTGAAGGATTGAATTTTTCAGGAATGCAATAATTCAAGAGAGGGTTAGTGTTGTGAGTGAAATGTATTTAAATTTTTAACTGAATTTCATCAATAATAACAATTATTAATTCAAATATTGGGTTATTCATTCATTTTTTATTCTTTTTGAGAAATTTAAATTTAATTGAAAAATGTCTTAAATTGAGGATTTAACATGATTTTTAATTTTTGGGAATTAATCGAGATTCCAAACATCGATTGAAATTGATATTGACATTGTTTTTTGAGTTGGAAATTAAAATTATTAGAAATACGTTTTAAATAATTTTTTTAAATGGATTAATTTTGGGTTATAATACATTCAAATATTATTTTAGGATTTAACAAAATCCATAAATTGAAATCATAAATGATTTTTTCAAAAGATCTGTGTTTTTAATGTTGAATTTTCAATTAAAAAATGAATGTGATTATTGATTATATAAATTGATATTGTTTTTATTGTTTAATTAATTGATTTAAATGAAATTATTTTCTTGAAGAACTAAATTCTAGTTTTTATTTATGTTTGAAATTAATTTATTTAGGAATAAAATTCTTCTATAAATTTTGTTTGAAATAATGGATGAAATGAGGAAATGTCCCATAGTGACAAAATCACAATTTTAAGTGACCATATGAAGTCATCATAGTTCGTAAAGTGACCACACATTGATTCCACAAGTGACACTACACACTAGTCACCTATAGATCCAAACAAACCAAAAAAACCATCATCATAAATCCATATTCCATGATTAGTAGGACCTAAAGAGACCTTACTAACACCCTTGATGAAGAAACCGATCTACAGTCACCTACATATCACAATCCATGCTATTAATGATCCAACCTAATATCGTAACCTCCATGGATGTTTCAAAAAACGAATAGGCTAAGGGTTTCAGCTGTGATTCAAGGAAAAATCTCAAAACTCACCGATCCCTGATGAATCACACTAAGCACCACAACCACTCAAAGGAATACCAATACTAATGAAATCATAAACCTGTAAGCCCCCAAACTTTTGGATTCATTCTTAAATCACCATGAACATGAAAAAATATAATTTGTCTAGTCTAATTAATCAACATCAAGGGAAGAAGTCTATCTATCATTACTTCACTCAAAAAATAGAGACTTAATCATGTCAACAAAGCCTATGAAGAAGAAATAAATCCCCATTCCTATTGAAGCGAAAGAAGCTCACTAAAGTCTAATATGCACCACCCTGAATGACCTAGTAGAATAAAAATTATATATTTTATTACATTTCAATTACTTTTCTGGTGCTTTTTAGTTCTTATATAGGGATTTGAAGATGGTGGTACTTCATTTGACCCTAATGTTGTGGCCGCAACTTTAAAAAAATGCACACATTCTTCTCAATATAAATACAATGATGAATTTATAAAACCCAAACATCAAAGAACAACTTGAAAATATTTATGACATATTCTGTACTTCATTTTTAAATTTTAAACATATGCTTGACCCCTATATACATCACGATTTTAAATTAAATAGATATTCCAATAAATTAATTCCATGGAAAATTATTTCTCAATTTATATTCATATTTTATGTACTGAAGAACAAATTTTAAAACCCAGTTATAATGAAATCCAAATACCATGATTGGTCTACCATTATCAATCCTCTAGATTCAAAATCCAAGTCTAATTCTCTTATATTATTCCTTAAAATAGATTATTGTGTCCTTTATATTGTGAATTACCAAAGAATTAATAATCTAAATTATAAGGATCATTATCAAGGTAAATAGTTGGGGAATATTATCGATGCAAAAAAAAACTATCAAAGTCCTAAATAATGGATATGTTTCGATCCTTCTATCCTGAATATGTCACTATTCTAGATGAAATTAAATAACATTCTCAAGAAAAGTGAACATACATGTGCTTCTCATGTGGATAATATCAAAATGAACCTAAGGCCTCAGATAATTCATCTAAAAATGAATCATAATCCACCTCTCTTATCTTTCTCATGATCTCTCATTCTTAGAGGGTCACTAGTTGATACTAAATTCTTGATTTACCTCTATTTACCATTTTTAATAAGTCCTATGACGACACACTAGTGCCTTAGTAGCTATACTGAGGAGACTCTTACTATCCCCATGTTAATAAATTCTACATTTTTTTTCTATTTAATATCACATGATTCTATCATTTTGTTTATTTAAATGTACATTTACATTAGGACATTTCTTATTTCCATTAATTTTATTTTATCTTCTCTTCTTCACGAGGTCGCACACAGAGGCTTCCAAGTTCTTCTCTATTTCTTATGATAATGATAAGTGGGCTGAATTAAGGGTAATCATAGATCTTTTATCTATAGTATTGGAAGGATTAGTGATTTTAGTGATCATGTAATCCTCTTGTTTAAACAAAAATTCATGTGTAACATCCCCAAATGATAAAGGGTTAAATGACTAAATGATATGACTCATGTCCACAAGGTGCACCTTCCTTTTCCGGAGCCTGTCTGGATAGAACTCCACAGTTAAGTGTGCTTGGCCTGGAGTAGTAATCAGGATTGGTGACCTTCTGAGAAGTTTCTGAGGGTGTGTGTGAGTGAGGACAAAGGACACTATAAAAGACATGTGTTGGCATGTGGGAACTATCATTAGTCAGATGACCTATTCAGGCATGTGGGTGGACGCCGGGGTGGGCCCCACATGTCTGCGGGGCAACTGGTGGTACTTGGTAGGCCAGGACCCAATGGCCATGTTAAGGCGGGTGTATGTGCTGTCACTGGGACCCGGTTGTCACATTTGGTATCAGAGGTGGTACCCAGCCTTAAGTACGGTGCACTGACTAGGTTGAGATGTAGGGCCCACAATGAGGACGTTGTTCTCTAAAGGGCGGGATTGTAACATCCCCAAATGATAAAGGGTTAAATGACTAAATGATATGTCTCATGTCAACAAGGTGCACATTCCTTTTCAGGAGCCTGTCTGATTAGAACTCCATACTGGAAAGGACATGTGTTGTCCTGTGGGGACTGTTATTAGTCAGATGACCGGTTCAGGCATGTGGGTGGACCCTGGGGTGGGCCCCACGTGTCTACAAGGCAACTGGTGGTACCTGGTAGGCTAGGACCTGACAACCATGTTATGGCGGGGTGTTTGTGCTGTCACCAGGACCCAGTTGTCACAACATGAGTTTTTAATTGAGTGATATTTCACTAGATTAGTGATAGAAAATGAGAGTAAGAATGAAATTATGATTTAACAGGGTATGTAAGGGGATATCTTAGGTAAATTATCTTCTTCTAAATTTATTCTAATGAAAATTAAACTCATTTTTCCATTACACTTTGCAATAATAGAACCCAAAAATTACATTGAAACACACACAATGCTATGTGAATTATAATGACCAACCTAATAAACACTATTACTATATTTATAATGAGATTAAAATGGTTTTATTGAGAACCCTGTGACAGGAACCTCCTCAAAATCAAATGATATTTGGACAAGGATGGATGATTTTTATATTAAGGAAACTATATCAGAATAAGAAAATTGGGTTATGTATACTTGTGTATAATAGGAATCATTTGTTTTTGTGGGTATGAATTTTATTGAAGAAGAATATCAAATTTCTATAAAAAAAAGAAGAAGTACATGAGTAAGGCTATAAAGAAAATGGGAATTCATATTGATTTGATGAAATGAAATTCATTCTGTATATATCTATATGACTTGATATATTATGTTTTTAAATCAAATGATAAAGATAATACATCACCTGAATGGTTGGTGTATGATTATTTAATACAGGTAACCCCACCTTCTAGAAAATTTGTAGTTTTCTTGTGCAATAAAAAATAAAATTTCAAGCCTAGATATTTTGAAGAAAAAATCATGAAGGTTGAAGTTGAAAAGAAAAAATCATATATAACTCATTTGTAGGATGGAAATAGAACATTAATAAAGGAATAAATGACCTTAAAGAAGTCCATTTCATGAATTAACACGACATTTTAGTAATAAAATGATATACCTGAATTACCTATTCATGAGATGATGTTGAGAAAAAATAAAGATAAACTCCATAAAATATTAATGACTTAACTAATTGTGCAGTGTAAATAGAATGTGGTGATTGTATAAAATGAAATTAACAACAACCTTTATAATTTAAAAGGATAATTGATTCAGTAGAATTTGACGATTAAGAAGATTGAGGGAGTGTTTTATTCAATGTGGAGGATTTCATACACTTAATATCCTCACATGGAGATATTATTTAGTATCATGAAGTATAGTGATTTGGAATCTAGGATGAAACATAAAAATCTGACTAAATTTTTTAGGAATGTTTCTCAATGAAATATTTCCTTAAAATGATACTTCTCAGGGAGATTGGAATACACCATGATTGTTGATTGAGAAATACCTACAATAAAAACATTTCAATTAATATATGAATGGTTGATTGATAAATATTTATTACTCAATAATAGATATATGGATTTGGAAGAATGTAACAAATAAATAGTATATATAGTTTATTTATAACCAAACATTATTTTCATATAATAATACTAAATGAAAGAGAAGAATCAATCCTCGAAGAAAAATATGAAAGAAGAGGTTTCAGTCATGGTTAGGAGGAACGATATGAAATAAAGGCCATCTCATTAAAATATGAAGATGTTTTCCCATCAAACAGAGTGAAAATGAATGGTCAATGAAATTTTCATCTTGTAAAAATAAATACGATCCAATTTTATTGGACATCATGGAAGATAATAAAGATAAATGCCAAAGTGGTTTCATGCATATGACTACAAATCATGCGTATATGATAGTTGATCTTTCCTTCCATGAAGAAATATGAATTTAAAGGAATAAAAAAATGTTTCATTGAAGTAGGACACATGAACTTTAGAGATAATTCTCAAAAGGTGATAAACATAATTCTATATAAAAAGGATTCAGACCTGAACATTTAGAGAGAAATTTTCAGTAGTTGTGTTATATAGAGAAAATATTGGAAAACTAAATACAGAATGAAATCGTTATTTCACAATAACCAACCCCATTCCACTACTTCATGATGTTAGAGGTACCCCTTTCCCCACACACGTAATTTCATTATTTGATGATTGGTGTGATGTAGGATTAAGGGGGAGATATGGTCAATGGAATGTGTATGTGTAGATAAGATATATAATCAATAAAGACATTATAAAAGCGTTATATAATGCCAACACTATGAAAAATCATTTCCAAATATGGTTATACATGTTGATATTATGAATTACAATACATATAGAGATTTATTTGATGTAAAATTGGTTTAAAAATCATATTTTACTTTTAAAAAATGTAAGAATCAATTTTCATAATTCAAATCATGGTATCAAGTAATTATCTAGTTGTACCATACATTGAAGATTTATTATGATAGCATAATGAATGAGTAACTACATTCATGAAAGAATACATGTTAGATTTATTTATTATCTAAACATTTTTTTAAATATTCATTCTAGTTTGAATAAAACTATCACTAATATTGTGTGGTAACCAATAATTGGTACCCCATAATGAAGAGTATCATAAAATTTTGTTTTTAGAACATTAGAAATTAACGGGATTAGATGAGGAACATTGAAAGGTATATTAACCTCATTTGTGAATGAAAAATTATATGAATCAATGATGATCATTTATAGAAAGTGGTGAAAATAGTTTTTTATAATAATGTATTATTAAATGAATCAACATATTGAATTAATTTCACACTATTTTGATTTATTTCTCACATTCCGACAATCCTATGTAACGTTTATTGGGATCCCCTGATGTTTCTTCTCAATGAAACATCATTTATCATGTTCCCAATGTTTATAGAAATATGTGAAATTATTAACTTAAATTATTGCTTCCTACACCACGTTCCAACACTGTAGGATTAGAAGATATTCTGATAATTCATTATCATTTGGTAATTTCAATATCAAAAATTCCATGATAGTATGAATCTGAAAGAGAAAGTGATTTTATATTTATGATTTATTAAATTATGGCTTGAAGATGATCAAAGGATTTAATAGAATTCAAGAGTTTCTTGAAAGATCCAAATGTGTTAAATTTGAATGAATTTGAATAAAATTTGTTATGGTATGAGTTACCAAAGGAGAGGGTTCAAAATATCTTAGTTGGTATTATTTGTTTATATGGTATATGATGTTTGAGGATAATTGATATAAAATTTTATTGATCATTGAAAAGATTATATAGAGGGAGAATAATCTCCATCGCTATAGAGATTCTTGTATTAATGAAAATATGATTATATTTCATGAAAATGTTAGTGTAAGAGGATTATTGACCAAGGGAGAGTGAAGATAGATAATTTGAAGGAATGAAGTATTTAGTTTAGAAGATGAAACCTTTTCATTTTAAAAAATGAAATGGAGTAAAAAGTCCATAAAACATTGAATTTTGGGAGATTTTTGATTGAAATATAAAGGGAGAGTGATCATTTATATTTTTTCATAGCTCAAAGACCATATGGATGTATTATCAACATAATCCAAATAGGGAGATTGTTATAACCAAGAGATTATATGATGGATTCTATGGAAATCATAGATGAAATATAATAACAAATTGTTGTGTATTGTGTAAAGATTTTCTGTTATAAAATTTATATGTTACAAAAGATTGGAATTTGATCTAGTAGTAGAATTTTGAAAGTTTAAATGATAGATTATATTGGATGTAAGAAACCAGTAGTTAATAAACGGAGGTCCTATGTTTTTGAAGTTGAATATTTTTTAATTCAAGAACTCTATTCATTATCATTGATGATGTGATGTGGGTTACTTACAAAAAGTTATCACTAGAGGATCCATATATTATATTGGTTTCATTTTATGTCTTGAATTTGGATGTTTGGTGTTGATTTGAGGTAGTCAATGAATATTCAATGTAGGTTTTTGTAGTTGGAATAAATTTAATCATTAGGATAAGGGTAATGTCATGATTTAATTTTATGATTTATGAGAATATATATATGTTTTTAACTTGAAGTTGTATATATAAGATATCTTTTGGAGATGAATAAGATATTTAGAAGGTAGAAAAAGAGAAATTTCTAAGAGTGCACATGGTTTTTAGAAGAGTATTCTATTTTTTGTGTATTTTCTTCATATTCATAATATTTTTTAGATAAATAATGTTTTTTAGATACATGTGGTTTCATTTATATTGTCTATTCCATGAATTTATGTCCACACTACGAAGGGAAATTATAGATAATATACAAATTTTTTATCCATAGTATGATATTTAAGGTTATAATACTCATATGTAAGGGTACGCAGAAGAGAAGATCCATATTTATGTGTATTTAAATGGAAACTCTTTGGGAGTCATATATAAAAGGAACCACACCATGGTGTTCATACTATGAAGGAATAAGTAAGTTTGTGAATTTCGTTATTTAGGTAACTTTGTAGGGAATGATAACCAATATTCCACAAATCATTTTGTTATAACATGATTAATGAAAAAAAATCAAGACATTGAAAAAGTGAATAGTACAGATATAACACAAATGTTAGGTTTCAAGCTATTTTACAACATATAAAAAGGTCATGTCATGAGGATCTATGTCACACATTGATATAATATGATATTAAAGAAATAACTATATAACCACACTGAAATGTATGTTTTCATGCCATAACAGTTAAAAACTATCCAGTTCAAACAAATCTGATCACTTAGAATTCTAAAAAATGCATTAAAGTTATTAAAATATTATTAACCACCCATATTAATTCTTTTTGTATATATATATATAAAGATAATCAAACAGATGAATTTTAAGAATAAGAAGATAATGGTTGAGTGTTAGTTACAGGATTGATCTTAAATTTCAAATTATCACGATATGGAGGTGACATTATTGGTAAATATTTCAATGAGTAGAGAATATGAAATAGGGTAAGAGAAATGTGTGTCTGAATAGGTTTTATGGAATAAGTATGAGGTGTCAAAAACATAAGATTTAGTGAATATCTAAATCAAAGAGGAAGTGTTGTTGTTAAACAAGAATATAAAAAAGATTTGTTTTGTAGAGGAAGAGTGTTATACAAAACTGGAAATTAAGTGAATTTAATATCATAAGTTCGATAGATCATATCAAAAATTTAGTAGAAAATAAAACTCAGGTATTATAAAACATCATAGATATATCTATCTTGTTAAAGAATGCTATACTAAATTCATTGGAATTATTTAATCATGAAAGTATTTTTTTTACTATTATATAAGTTTTTTGAGTAAAAAAGAATAAATTCTTCTAAAAAAGTGTTTATTATATCTAATGTTGTATTAGAGTGTCTTACACTTTTATATATTCAAGTATCACATATGAAAATGATGATGTAGATCCAAACATCTATAATTGTTGTACATGGAGTAACCTTCATGTTAATAAACTAATAAGAGACATATAAGCCTTTGGTATGATATGTTTAGGAGAGTTCTATAAAGGAATAAATAGTAGTGACCCTTGGGAGGCTGTGTGTTATTACCTAAACTATTCAAGTGGTAGAGATCCTTGGTGAGTAGTGAATTCACCTAAACATGAAAACTTAAAGAAAATTTGTGAGAAATAACTTCTTCTAAAATTTTTAACCCTCAAAATAGTTAGTTATAGTTGATATTTGGTACACTATAAAAATTCATAGTGTATTTTTCATGGATATATCCTGGTGTGGTTTAATAAAGTAAAATATATAGGTCACTGCATGCTTTAAATTCTACACACATTCATGATATATTTTGTGGATTCATTTGATAAACGTAATATAATAAATGAGAATAAAAAAATATAAAATGGTTTAAGTATTATAACATCCTAATTCACCCATCTTAGGTTTTCTTGAAATATAATCGAAATAATAAAAAATTAAAATAACTCCATACAAAGGATAACATAGAGAATTACATAACAATGAATTAAATTATTAATAGATGTCATAATGATTAAAATAAAAAATCTAGGTAATCCTATATATAAATTTAGTTATTTTTTACCATAAATCATAAATAAATAATTAATACCTTGTCAATTTAATTTAAACACACATCAATGGATTTCTACAAAGAAAAAATATATAAATATTAAATACAAACCATTTTTCCTATCTTATTTGTGCAATGAGACCCACTAATAAACTGAGGTGAATTATAATTTTGGAACCAATTGTTTCTTAAGTTATCCAATTAATTCAATTATATAATAATAATTGATTTTAGATACTTAAAATAATGTCGAATAATGAAATTTTTATCAATATAGTGATTAAAATTCAATAAATTTTAACTTAATTTTTTAAAATTGGATGATATCAATGCGTATACATTTTCAATAATAGTTTCCCCTATATTTTCAATGTTATGTTCAACTAGATGAATATTTTTTAATTATATAGTGAGTTTGAAATTCATTATATAGTGTTCTTGATAAAATAAATCCCCATGAATCAGTGAACTTTTAATGAATATTAATTATTTCAGAAGTAAATGAATTGGAAGAAAAATAATCCTAATTAATTTATGATTGATTTTTAGGGAAGAAAATGTAAAAATCAAGGTAGATATGGAAAAATAAAGTCTCTATATAGGTGAATACAACTCATATATTGGATTCACAATAGTTATAAAAAAGTTTCAAGAAATATTTCACAATATTTTCAATATCGATAGAGAAGTTTCTCCTATTTCATTATAATGATTATTTCAAAATGATCCAATAGAGGATAAACAAAATATACCTTTTCCAAGACAAGAAAAAATACATTTATGATAAATTACATACCCACATTTCCAATGACACCTAAGACACATAGGTATTTATATAAAAAATAAAGTGAAAGGATTTTACTTGAATAAAGAATAATTATTTCGTTATCATTAGGTGAGGTGAACCAACCATAATTGACATACAACTTATATCATTTTACAATAATATTAATTACATACAACAATAAAATTCACCCTCGAACATATAGGTTTGGTGTATTTAAATACTAGGTACATAACCAACTTATTTTACAATATATTCTCTATATATTCTTCATACATTATTCCCATCTAGACATATCTTACATTATACTCTTTTTTATAAACTGAGTTATGTAAACATAAGAAAGGTTGAGCTCAAATTCTCTACTAGGGTAAGCATAGATTATATTAATCAAATATCATATGTTCTCATTCATGTATTAGAAAATAGAAAATTTTCAAGGAATATCATAATATAATTATAACAAATAAAATATATACAATAAATTGGGATTCTTGTAATAAGGATTTTGGCATAACATAAGACATGAATCGTAAGAGAATGGAAAAATGAGTCAATAATCACGATCCATAGAAACATAACATAGATATGTTGCATAAAAATGTTTCGTGGAATATAGATAAGCATAGAATACAATTTCCTTCTTCAAGGATCACTTCTAAGACCATTATCAAATAGTGGGAAGAGTCCTAAAGTAGAATGAGTTCACTCCACATAAAGGACTGGGTTGGCTCACTTGTCCCTTTAATATCATCTAAAGAGATATAAATATTTACTCTATACATTGGAGGGATATAATGTTTTGGAAATACCAATCATATAATGAAAACTATACATATTTTTTCCACATGAACAATAAAGTAAAGATAATTTTATCATTGATTAATTAGCCTATGAGAAAGAAATAAGATTCATGAATACTTCTAAATTACATTACCATAATTCATCCTAAGATTGATGGATGGTGATATACTTATAAATTATCCCTGATTAATTATAATACATATTAATCGATTTTGACTTAGAAGTAAACCACTTCTATAAGAGTTTTAGAAAATTTCATTGAAAATTAAGAAGAACAACTCTTCAAATTCATTAAATTTTATTTGAAAAGAAAATAATTTTCTAAAAAATTGAAATTGAAATTAATTTTTAAAACCATGAAAACATTTATGGAAATCATATTAAATAAATAATATAATTTGGGTTGAAATTAAATTCATGCATATATGTTTAAAAAATATCCTGGTCACATATTTGTAAAAAAAGTCAATATGAAATAACCCCTAACAAAAACATTAAAAAGGATTCCTCTCATTATTTTTCCCAAAAATTATCGAAAAATAGAAAATGAACATGAAAAATAATATAATTATAGACAAATAATTTTATAAAAACAAAATAAATTATAATATAATATAAGAGAAAATTTTATGATTGAAATGAAGAGATAAGGTCGGTTCAAGGTAAAAGAATATATTCAGTTGATTTGTTATCCAAAGGGAATTGAAATGGTTCGAATAAAAATTTTAAAAAAAATATAGGATAATAATATAGACGGGGTTTTATAAATAAAAAATATTCAATTTTTTCCAATAGAAATTTGACACAAACTACCTCGATTTCATAGTGAGATTATAATACAAACCTCTCCCTCAAAAATCATCTTAGATAGACACGTTCAAGATCCCTGTATAATACATATATGTACATTATTTATATAATTACTATTAATAATAATAGTTATTTTACTAAATTACATTCATTTATAATTATTTGTCACTTATAAATTATTATTTGATATTCAAAAATAACATTCTGGTGTTATTTGTTTTGTTTTTGCACACATGTTTCTCTTTATGGACAATGATCCTTTATCCATGATAATGGATTAATCACCTTTTTTTTCATGATGATTTTTAATATGTTTTGAAATTTTTTTTTATTCACATGGTCTTTTCAAGTAACTTATGGTGATGGTTCACATGGAATGCTAAACAATCACTTATTCAGTGAGTTTTGATTCAATAAAAGTGTATATTTTATTAATGAATATAATTATTTATGTTATAATTCTATAATTAATGAAAAATATTAATTATATAATATATATATCATTAAAATTACTTAGGTTTTATTATCTATTCATTATGTAAATGTTATAAAATTGACCGTGTTTGTGATAAAATTGACAAAACAAGAACACGTTATAACGAATGAATAAGTTGGAGAATGTTACTGTATTATAATAATATCCTTTTATAGTAACATAATTATTTAAAAAAATGTTACTGAAGTGATTAATTAGACTTAATTATATGTGGATATAGAATATCAGGAGGAATTAATAAGGAGAAAACAACACTCACTTTGATGACTTCAATCACATCCTAGTGTGCCTCTTGGAAACAAGGAGTTTGGAACTTATTCTTATGATAGTGGGTTCCCAACTTTGAGAGATCAATGTTAAATAGATATTTTAATATGGATTCTATGGAGATTTTGATAAATTTATTAGGTTGGGATGGGTATATTAGGGGTCATTTTATTGGTGATTTTAATACATTTTTTAAAATATACATGACTTAATGTATAAGGTTGTAATTTTTAAAAGGAAGGTGGAAACATTTAAAAAACTAATATACAAGGGATAAGGTTTGGTAAATAGTTTATTCATAAATCTATTTAAATATAAAGATTTTTTATTTTTTTCTTTACAATATATTTAAAACAATTTCCCTCATTTTATCCTTTACTATTGTGACTCAATTATACCCTGATAAATTTTATTATACTGAATTTATAATTGGCCTTATTACATAATTTTTTTATATTGGTTGAAAATATTAATACCATTTTATTTTATTTTATTTATTAATTACATTAAATTTTAATTTAATACAAGCACACATAACGAATATTATTTTTATAAAAATTAATTTTAAACAAAAAAAATATATTTATTCTTATTCCACACAAAATGATAATAATTAGATTAGAGGTTTGGTATTATAAAATGGAATAATTATTAAATATAATTCTAATTATATCTCATACATAATGTTTTAACTACTTCTTCCAATGGAATAAAATTCTGTAACACTACCAGAATATCAATTACTGATGTAGATAAGAAACTTTTAGACACTATTGCAAATGCCTAAAATAAAAAATAAAATTACATATGATATCATATCTATATAAAAGTGATATAATGAACATTAGTAAAAAAATTATGTTAAAAGTTATAAAATAAATATTTAGGGGATGAGAAATATATGTAACCTAAATGAAGAGTTCTATATAATAAGTTTGGTAATTTGATGATAGTCCAAAACATGAAAATTGATGATTTGCTAAATAATCTCATTGATATTATGGTATCTATATAAGGGTTGGGGGATAAAAAATATGTTTACATCATGATTAAATTATCATAATTCTACCATGATTGTAGAACACCATGTATTCAACTCTTTATGAATAACAGAATACTAATATGACTCTTCATAATATTCACTATAAGCTGGTGGCTCGTGAGATGTGATTGAAACAATAGAACACATTTTTAAAAATATTTGCTAAGATTTTTTTTCAAATCCAAAGATAAGGAGGATTTATAGTAAATTTGGTTATATAATGAATATTTCAATGGTCAATTTTTATAACTTGTAGTAACTAGATACAAATAAAAAAAGGAAGATATGAAGTTAAAGTTCCATTCAAATGATTTAATTATAGTATGGATGGTAATATTGAATCATGATGCCCCAGGAATGATGAAAATGTATCTGATGATAATGTTGAATCAAACCTCAAATAATTTTTCCTCTAAAAAAGATGAAATCTAGAAGATAAACATAGAATAGATTTTAGTGAAAAAAACATGTTCCAAAAAGAAGAATAAAAATATTATAAGTGAATTGAAGATGATGACATTGAATTCATATCATATTTAGAAGATGTTAATAAAGAATGATTGATAGAAACAAGTCGGATGATAATAAATAAGACCAACCTGATGGTTTTTCTAACATTCATGTTAAACTCAATGGATCTATTGAATATTTTAACATTAGTACTAGAACAAACCTAAATATTGGAGGATTATAGAAATAATAAATTATATATATTGATAAAAATGAAGCATAAATTAATTATATTGAAAAATAAGTGGATTAGAATGATACCTTTTCTACTATGTCTACTTATGTGATTGATTTCAAGGTAGAAGTTGAAGAACTATCCACAATACTTTATGACCTCAATACCTAGTTAGAAGAAGTAAGGAAGTCATTTCAATGTCTCAAATAATGTGACATATCCTTGTATATGAATATTTAGTTTGGATAAAATGTGTATTGTGACAAAAAATTTGTTTTAACTCAATAATTATTCAGATAAAGTGGTAATAGAATCAGAAACACGAGGGATAAAGGCAATTGAAATGATTATAAATGAATATACGCCTACGAAAATAAAAATGTGGGTCTTGTATGGGAAGATAGGACATCCAAATATCACTAATTGTTTATATATTATAAAGTGGAAATTGATAGAGAAAACCCTCAATTGATAAATCAATAATTAAGAAACAACTCCAATTCTAGAAACATGTGGATATTATGTGATTTAAAGTTCATTCCATTTGTAAAATAATAATTATGTGGATTTTTTTGCCATACCCTGATATAATGCATTGAATTAGAGAGATTTTTGAGAGGTATGGCATCTGATATTTAACAGTAGAGGATGAGAGAATATCTTATTTCAAAAAGACAATGTTTATTTTATGGTTATTATTATAACTTCGCCAATTTTAATCCCAAGGTGATAAATTATTGGAAAAGGATGAATCAAACTCGTTGTAATGAGAGGAAAATAAGAAAGGTAATTGAAAAATCATATTATTTTCCCTTTCAATATTTCAATTATCCCTTTGATGAATAAAATCATGTTCTTGTAACTTATAATGAAGAAGATAAGGATATAACATATTTTCTATCATGTAAACCAGGAATCTTCGGGTTAAAGAAGAAAGAAAACTATAAGGATATCTTGAAAGATATTTTACTCAATATAACCAAAACAAAAAACACCTAGATCCCTGATATTGTATCCTCATACTAAATGAATGATAATGAAAATATATGGATGAATGAAAAGATCTATGTATCATAGTTATACTTACAAATTTTAAATCCTTAAAAATCAATAGAAACACAAAGACATGGCTGGATGGAGATGAACTGAAAGATACTGATGTTGTTTTTTTGGATGGAATTTGGAATAATAATATCATTATGATTAATCTCTATAACTATATATTTCAAGACACATTTCATTAGATGGATTGGTCAATCAAAATAAAAACTGGATATTCTATTTTGAAAGGATGTAGATCCCATTAAAATATTTATTATGTTGATTTCAACGTGACCGAAACTTATTTTATTATTATTGTTGAAGTTTATATCCATTGGAAATGAATTCTAGGGAACATTAACAAAAAAATGATTGAGTTTCTATCAAAATTTCAATTTACAACTAACATTCATAAACTGAAAAATAGATCGATAGAAAAACTATGATGATAAAGTAAGAGGAATACTAGATCGAAATCCTTACGTACCAAAGAAAAGGAGGGCACCAAACCTAATTGATTTAATCTAGACCTATGTGTGTGGTCAAATGAAGGTTCTTGAAACATACAATTTAAATTAAATCATATTATTAGTTAATGATTATATTAGAATAGGTTTTATAATCTTTACGTTGTCCAAGACATGGGTGATTTAATTTGTTAAATGATTTCAAAGAATTTTTGTAAATAAAACTATAAAACCCATCAAGATTCTTTGATTTGAAAATATCTTGGAGGACACCTCACATCAGGTGGAATATTAATTAGAAAAGAAAAGGCTAAATAATATTTTTTCATCCATGAAAATTCCAATGTATTTGTGTGCTAGAAATGTCAATTTGAATGACGAACACTATATATAAAACATCACTATTAGAGGGAATCTATTTCAATTAGTGTATACCCAAATAATTTGTATTTTCAAATATATAGAGTGAATATATCCCCATATGAGATTTCGAATTGAATAAAAGTATCATTGAGACACTTTAGAGTGCTTGGGAGTAAATAATACATTCTAAATAAGGAATATAAGTAAACAAAATATAGAGATACACTGTTTAAATGGATATTTATAGGATAACCCCTCAAGAGTAAGTCCTATAAATGTCTAAAAAATGAATGAAGAGAATTTTTAAAAGAAGTAAAATCAAGATTAATGAATAATGAAATAGAAATAGATATGTAATTCCATATATGCATGTGGTCAGTGGTGAATAGGAAGTACCAAGTACATATCAGACATCCACACACAATTCATCATGTGTGGAAGACTCAAAGGATAAATTATTCAATGAAGAATAAATAAACAAAAGTAAACCAATGAATATATAGATAATAAAATGATCCATGATTGATGAATCATATATTATGGGTCATAAAATTAAACCAGCACAATCTCAAAGGAGGATAATTTTAAAGAAAAATACTATATTTACTCATGTAGAGTCAACTTAATTTCAAGAAGTAGTGAATGATTAGACATAGATCAAGGCCATAAATATGAATTTTGACCATGTTGAGAAAAATTAGACATGGGAACTTAGGGATCAGCTAATGGATCATAATCTCATAAGATCAAAATTACTATTTAAAAATAAACATGATGATTAGTGAAAAATAATTTAAAAAAGGGTAATATTGGGGTTTAGTTGGTGTTCAAAAGCATAAGGAGTTAATGTGGAAGAAAATCTCACACTAGCAATATGATTATAGTCAGTAAGGCTATTAGATGTTATGGTTTTCAATAATAAATATAGAATCTATGAAATGGATATCAAGACAGTTAACCTAAATATAATTACTAATGAAAATTCTTACATTGAATGACTAATGTGTTTTTTAATTGGGAATGATAGGATAAAGGTGTGTAGGAAAAATAGGGCATGGTATAGCTTAAAATAAGAACCCATATCCAAATGTTCTCTATTGGATACTTTATTATAGAAGATATAATTCATATTAGGTATAGTTTATCAAAATATCTATATGAAATAACTAAGTTAAGAATAATTCATGTTTCTCATATATTGTGATGACATAATATTCAGATGAATCAAGAAGAATTTAGTTGGAATGTTTTCTTAAGTTATGAGCTCAAATAATAAATTTCTATGAAAGGGTAGATCATATTTATCCTTGGGATCCATTTTATCCAAAAACAATGTTGTACATTTGATTCTCAGGTTAAATATCCAAATAAGTTTCTCAAAATATATTGTGAAGCATGATAAAAATGCCATTTCAATAACAAAATTTTTTAAAATGATGTTCGTAAATCATGTTGATCAGAAATATATTGATCAAAAATATTACTAGGGAATTATTGGATGTTTTTTATATTTTATAGAAATAAGAATATATATATTCATTACAATATTTCATGTTTCCCTCTAACAAAGCTTCCCTATGGAGGATAATCTTCAAGTCATAATGTGGTTCATGAGGCATATTCTGGGAACACATAATTATGGTTTAATGTATTTTTATTGGAATAAAAGTAACTATATTAATAATCATATTGATATTGGTTCATAGCTATTTTATATAGAAAATATACAATTGGAGGGGCCTTTTTTATTTGTAGCATCATTGTTGGGTGGCCATGAAAAAAGGGAAAGGATCTCTATCTGCATAGCTAAAAAGTAATATATTTTAACTAAAAATCCTTGCACACAATTTTTGTGGATTTAATAAAAATTATAGGATCATGTTATGAGGTGAATCTATCAATTTTATTCTATTTTGACATCCAATGTACAATAGCGTAATCAAAGAATCTGATACAACATTCTCAAATGAATCATTTTAAGATTAAATACCATTTTATTATTGATAAATTAAAAAAATGAGATAAAACAAGAGAATATGAATACAAATTAGTATGTGTTAGAAATATTTACAAATATATTTTCAATATTTTCATTTTGGAATCATTTATTGAACTTTCGAGTTCAACCACCTCCCTCATCTTGAAACTTTTCATAAGATACCCACTCACCATTGAATATAATGTTCGATATAAAAATTATACTTTATAGAAAGAATATATACTATGTTTGGTGTTGCATATATGAGTTGATACTATCTAGGGGAGTTAGTAGAGGGATAAGGATGAAATGAATAATATGTACAATATTTTAGAAATTCATTCATTCTCGTATTTCTTATAATGAGAATTTCTCACGTTGTCTTATAAAAGTTATTAAGATAACATTTATTAGATTGTGGATATGTGTTTGTTTGATGGAGAGAAATTTGGATTTAATTCCATAAGGGAGAGATATAATTAGGGAATGATTTAAGGGGGTGACATGAAAGACGAGAAAATATAAATTTAATGTATGAATAAATATCATTTATGTGGGATAGAAAAAAAATTAACAATGGAGATAATTTTTTAAACATTGGGTTGTAATGTAGGATTTGTTTTCAATTAGGATTTTATTGGAAATACTGTGATTGATCGTGACTTTTGTGGAGTTGATTTGGAGATAAGACAACTAAAAAAAGAAAAATTATAAGAGAGTGGAACATGACATAAAGATTCATGCATAAGCATCCATAAATTTCCAAATTTTGAGTTTTTGGGTGAACCACATCATATTAGGGTCCCACAACACAATGATAGTTGAGGAGAATTTTAGTGGAATGGGTGTAGAGATCATTGAATAAAATAAGTGGATATTACATCATTTTATATGAATATTCAGAATATTCCAAATAACATGATAGAGGACCATAATAGTTTAGTGTCTTCGGACACTTGGAACTCATTAATATAATTTGGTGAAATATATTCAACATGTCCCATAAAGATATTCCACTTTACTATACCTAATTAAAACCATCAATAACATGGATAAAGGGAACCTAAAAAAAGGGTGAGCCTAGATTCTCAATACGGTTAAATAAAGGATATGAGTAAGCTTAATAGGATTAAAATGGTAAATTAAAATAGGAATAACATTTTATAATCATACACTGCATATCAATGTTTATAACCTTAAGCGATGGTATAAGGATTGGAAGTTCAGAAGACATGAATCATAAAAAAAATTAAAGATTATAATTCATGAGAGAATAACAAAGTCATAAGACATGGATTTGTGATATACACACAAGAATAAAAAATATTATGCAATGGTTAGGCACAAAGACCTTCAAAACATGATAGAATTAGGCTGGAAACTCTTATACTTTCTTTGGGATTAGGATGAACACTCATGTACCCTCCTTTATTGTCTTAGGCTATCCCCTCATGTACCCTCATTTACAGTTTTTTGATTTCCACCCATGTACCCTCCATTATAGGCGTGTACTGTCCACCCATGTACCATCCTTTACAAGCTTGGACTTTCCACCCGTGTACCCTTCTTTATAGGCTTGGGTTGTCCACCCATGTACCCTATGGGCTCGTATAACATTTATAATTACCCAATATATTGGACGGATATATAAGTCCCATCCATCACATAATAAAATAATACATCCATGTTTCACAAGATATTACAACATTCATCATATCATGACCCATAAAAATAGATGTGTTCTATAAACATCATATCATAACCCATGAAATGAAATGGGTATCATAAAAATTTCATCATATCATAACAATTAGAAAATATAAAGGATTAATAATTCACTTTTTAATAATAATTGTTGTTTCATCATAAAAATAGATGGTTTTTAATAAAATATAAAAGTTCATTAACCCATGAAAGGAAGTTAGTTTCATAAGAATATAACACATGGATGAGAAACGGGTTGCATAAAAACCATCCCCACAAAAAATAAATCATTCAGAGATAGAATATGAACGGTATCTTAGACAATATCCCTATTAAGGCATGATTATCACCCCTAGATGTCACATTATATGGAAAATATTTTTAATTTTCATTTAAAATATTATAAAAGAAATATAATTTCTACTTTGAAAAAAGCCTTTTTAAAACATAAAACATTTTTAAAATACTTTTCTTTAAAAATAATTTTGAAAACATGCAAAGGAATCTTGGAAAATATTTTATAATATTTTTCATTGAAAATATCTATGGAAACATATAAAGTAATCTTTTAGTAAAGTATTGTTCATGGTAGTGGTGATCTCTGTCTCTGTCGTACAATTTTAAACAAAGATTCCTTTTATATTGTTGGTACATGTAAAAGGAACATTAATTAAAAGAGGATAAGATGTTTCTTTTAAAAACCCATTATTTTAAAAATGTAAAAAGTGGGTTAAAATTTCAATTAAAAATCATTGTAGAACATTTTCAAAAAAAATTAGAAAACATGATTTTGAAGAAAACAGATTTCCTATCAGAGGGTGAAATTTGGTCAGATTTTATAAATTTTTATAATCCTATTAAGAACCAAAGAGTTGAAAAATGGTTCAAATACATTAATATATCATGAATTTAGAGATGATGTTAAAATACATGGGTTTTTTTGAGATGTGGATCATAATTTTTCATCAATTGATGTATAATCTTTAACACTCCCAATAGATGATGACATTATAACAATAAACTCTTACAACTTTGGAAACATTGAATCATGATAACCATGAAATAAATAAGATTAAATGAAGCTAAAAATATCATTAAAATAATTATATTCATGATAAAACATGTCAAAGGTCATTATATACACATCGTAAAATAATATTGGTGGATAACATAACATGTGTCTCAAAGAATGCAATTTGAGAGAAAATTACTTTACTGATTTGGTAAATTTTGAATAGTAAACCCCATATAATAGATATAATAAAATGGATATGTAAATACCCATAAATTTAATTATAATAATCATAGAATATATTAATGGTTAGTCTATACAACACATAAAATAAATGACTTGTGAATATAGTATAAGTCTTTCCTAATTAAAAGTGAGACAAGAAATCCTCTTACATTAATTCTTGTCTTTCTTCATACATGTTAAAAAAATTGTATAATAAAGATAATTATATTATAAATCTACCATAGAAACATTTTATTATATAACATGATATATGATTTTATATTGTCGTTATATTACTAGTTTACTAACAATTTCATTTTAATGTTACACTTTGGACAATAAACACTTTGTTTTTTGTACATGTTTTGACTTTTTAATCTTGATCCTATTTCTTAGATAATAATTTAATTATTGAAATAATATAAAACATTATATAAATATCATATATATTCATTATATTATTATTAACAATAATCTATAAAAGGTATAGATATTGAATGTAATACACAATTTCTGGAGACGGTAGGTCGTGCGTACGCATGAACATTGTTTCCACATTATTGTTATATTTTTAAAGGAAGAAAAGTAAATGAAAAATATATATTATATTTATAGTATAATAATTATTTAATATTTTTCATGTATTCTTATTAAACCCATCATTAATACATTCCATTTAAAGTGCGAATGAATTACTACACATTGAGGAGGCGGTAGTCCACACATCAATAAATGAAGTTATTATATTACCAAAAAAATAAAATGATTGAAGGAATTTGTTATATAATTACTAAAAAAGAATACATATATCATAAATATCGTAAATATAATATAAAAATTTTAATTCCATCATTATTCCAAACCTTGTGATGTGGAAATTGAAGAACGAATAACATCAGTTCGTGATATAATAGTCTACCGCACACATGAATGATGAATGTGTATCCCATTTTTTTGGAAGTGTGTGAATGTGTATATTGTACCCTAAAAATTAAAAAATATTATTATATAGGGTATATTGTGGTTATAATATATGTTTTATAAAAAAATAATTGAAGTGGTGGAGAAAGAAATAAATCAAAAATTATCATTGAAGAACGTTACCTCTTCTTCGCGTAACTCATTTAGGTTCAAACAAAGGAACCTTTTTTGATTTCTTCCCATAATGTGGAGTCTAGAAAAATAAGATAGATTTTTGACGATTAAGTTTTTATTATTTATCCAAACCAATTGTCATGAGAGGCATGAATAAGTGAGGGGGTGAGTTCTCTTTTATAGTAATGGAGTGGTATTCATGTAAATAAAAAAGGTAAACAATATTAAGAGGTATCCCTTACATCTCATGCCTCCAATAATGATATATGTTTGATAAAATTGTGTATATTGTCTAAATATGTTCATAAATGTGTTTTATACATTATTAGGTCTTCTTGGACACATAAGTTAAAAGTTTAGTCCCTTTGTAAACTCTGTTTTCTCTTAATCACTGTAATTAATTTTAATTATTTTCAATAATAATATTTGTCAAAAACTATGTTGAACATACCAAAAATTATAATTAAGATGACTAAAAATATTAAATCCATGTTATAAATTATAATCATAGAATTGGAATAATTAATTCAAAATCAATCCCACATGTAGGATTTAACAAAAGGGTTTTAATGTAAAAAAGATCAAATATTTGAAATGTTTTTAAATTCAATTTCAACCTGAAATTGGTTCTAATGACCTAAACTGGATTAATAGCATTATAACCAAAATAATTATAATTTAAAAATAATTTAAAAAATAATATAACTATATAACCAAATGAGATGAAAATATAGTTTTAAATTTAAATTTACTATTTTTCATTATTCATAAAAAAATGAGACTTATTAGAAAAGTAAAAAATATATTACGAAAGTAAATATTAATATTAGGATTTAAAAATTAATTTTTTATCAAATATAAATTATAAAATTGTGAAATCTTAGTTTGAAAAAATTCTTCCATTAAAAGTTGGTGACACTTCCACTTAGAAAAATACATCATTTTATGCATAAAATTGGATTTATTATTATATATTCTCTGAAAAATACATAACATAAATTTTTATAGGTTATCTAATATATAATATATAAATTCCAATAATATAAATCCTAAAATTTTGTTTTTTTTAATTCATTAATATCAAACGTGTTTGTAAATAGAAAAAATAGTTTTCTAAGAAGATGAATTTCTTCATTTTAAACCAATTATTGATTTCATTTCTAACTAATGGATAACCAAATGATTCATTTTATATACTTGTGTTGAATATATTTTCAAATTTTTGTAAATAAAATTTGTAACATCAATTCTAATGGCTAAGTGGTAACAATAATAATATTTTAATAACAATATTAATAGTATATTGCAGTTCGATAGAACTCAGTCTTGCGTGTAATCAAAGATGGAAAAGCAACTCAGAAATTATACATACACAATCATAACATAGTGTTGTGTGTACCAAAATCTTGTATAAGTTATTATTATAGAATAATATTAACTTGGTGTTATGTATAAAGACCTCATAACTCTGTGTAGCAGGCAATGCAGGCCGTCAAAGAAATTTAATTTATTGAATTGAAAATTAATTCTAAAAAACCCAAGGTGTTACATTCTACCCCCTTAAAATTAATTTCACCATATATATTTTTTTGGTTCATAAAAGGGTTAATAATTGAAATTTTATTTCAAAGTAACCCAAATAAAGAAATTTCTACTAAAACATCCTTTAAAAAAGGAAAGTTGAAAATATAACAGTTACACAAAGTAACTCAAAACTGGGTTTGCACATAAGAGAACATAGGTGTTGATTTGGAGATGGAAGAAAAGCATAAATAATTATATAGAGTTATAAATATCACTGATCACAAGAAATTAGGCAATAAATATAAAGTTAATTATCACAAAATCATAACACTATGATAAACTAAGGGTTCATTTGATTCAGTAGAAATTAAGATACTAGGATAAAATTTTTGTTCCAAGTTCCTTTTCCTAGAGTTGAAGAATTTTGAAAATGATATACAATTAATTTATTTAATTCCAAACTATCTCAGTCATTGGTAGTTCCTTGACCAATTTCCACTTCATCCCTTACACCAATAAAATGAAGGTGAATTTATTGTGCCTGAAGCACTAACAGATCATATGATCGATAAATAAAACCATAATTTATTCTATATATCATTTATTTTAATCAAAGAAAAAATGTTAGATTAGGTTATCAAATATGAATAGATCTTCATATGTTGATCTAACATATTAATTTTGAAAACCTCTTCGAAAAGTTATCTCAAAACATTCCATAAATGGTTTACCTTATAACCCTTATAAAATAAAATTCACCCATTATTACTTATATAATCTCTTAACATATACAAAAATAATTTAATTCGAAACTTGGTTCCATCCTTGTACTGTACAATATAAAATGTAATTTTATTATTCTATAATCTATTTAGAGGGAGTTAATCAAAGGATACTTTACAAAATGATGAAAATTAATATTTTCATAGAAATTATTTATATAAAATCATACCTGAAATTACTAAGGAGATGAGGATAAGTATCCCATAATTTTTATGGATCAACTCATACATTATTATAAAATAATAATTTTAATTATACTTCTTATTCATAGGTTTTTATAGCTTATCATCTACATTATTCATTGGATTTGGTAAAATTTTAGCCAAATGCTAAAACCTTTTGAAATTGAAACATTGATATGTGAGAGGTGCATTATGTGGGGAATTCACATTATTCTCTTCTTTAGTTAACTTATTCTAATTACTTATTCATTAAATTGCTTTATGACAATACCTACGACAGGGTAAACATTTAATAGTCCGCGTAAGACAATTACCTCCTTGTTTCTTCCCACACCTTGTGTATAAATGAAGGATCATCTTCTTTTTTCCTTAGTTCTTATATTTTTAATTTAAATCCATCTTTCATTTCTTGTAAAAAATATGAGATTGATATGAAATTAAAACCTCCATTTACACCTTAATAACACATCAAAAAAATTATTTATAGATACTAAATTATCATAAATCCAAGTAATTATGAAGACTTGGTATCGTGCCGCCAAAGAATCGATCAATTTTTATTTTAGGTCTAATGATTAAACTAGAAAAATACCACGTATTTTTTGTAAATTTAGATTCATAGATACCAATATATTCATAATCCTTTTTCTTAATATCAATAAATTACTTATCCAAGTCTTTTCATAAAATACAAGGGAAGTAATTAATAAAAAAATACACTTAAACTCTTGACATCCCATATTCTTGTTCCCCTATGTTCTTAATAAGAGTCAACCACAGATCCGCTTCATCTTACAAATGATAAAAATCCAAAATGAATTTTTCAGGTTCCAATCACTGGAGAAAAATAATATATTTTCACTAGTATGAAAATATTGTTAAAAAACAATTGGATCATAAGGAACACTAAAAGTAGGTGGATGTTACCTCATGAAATACTCAATAGAACGTTGTTCTCTCCTTTTCTTGCTTTGAAGTTCAACACGATTCATAGATTAAGAACGATGTTTGAGCATATAAATGTGTTTTTTCATTCTATTTCCTATAATATCTATATTCTTAGGAGGAATAAAATTGAATTGTTCATCACACTCACATATTAACATAGTTATTTCAGATTTCAGTCATTGAATGAAACCAAAAAACATAGTGTAAGAAACATTATTAATAGTGGGGAACTACATAATTGTGGAAATCAGTAATAAGATATCTAAATTATGAAACCTTATTTAATATATGTAACCATATGTTTGTCATAGGTCATTCATAGTCATCATATACATTAATATTTCATGATGGTTTATACTGATTTTGTGAATTCCAAAATTATATCCCCTGGGAGTGTCAAACTAGGTGTGCATAAAGACACAATTTTGTTTTCAAGTTCTTAATTGAGTCGAGATCAATACAGTTTTTCTTGGTTTGTACCAAAATGTTCATCTAATCTTGAGATAAATTCACTTATAGTATCTACATAGGAATGCATTTCAAGGAAGCCAATTTCCTTATTCTTTACCAAAATTCTATAACATTTTCCTATAATTTATCTAATCTTTATATTTATTCTTAGAGACATCCCTAAAAATATCCTTAGAAATATTCCTAAGGATATCACTAAATGTTTATCATCCTATTTTCCAAAGGGTTAATAGTGCTTTTCATTAATAGAAACTATAGAGACCCAGGATTAACCTAAATGGATACTACATCATTTTAGATGAATATTCATCAAAATACAAAAGTATATGACTGATGATCATAATTTTATTCATGACTTTGGAAACATGGAACACAGTCTTCCAATTAGGTGACATATCTTAAACATATTTTATAAAGATCTTATACTTTATTACTCCTATATAAAACTATTCTTCATAACCTGGGTAAATGAAACAAAATAAAGGGTGTGATAAGATGGTCATTAAGTGTAAATAATGGATATGTTTAAGAATAACATTAGTATAAGGGTATGAGAACATGAGCATAACACTTGATGATTACACATTCAACATAAAATATCAAAATAATGCATCATGGAATAAGGATTATAAGTTTATAAGACATGAATCATTAAAAAATCAAATAACATAATACATGAGAGAATAACATATGCATACGAAATATATTTATGTTATATACACAAGCATAGGAAATCTTATGCAATGGACAGACACTAAGAACTTCATAATATCTTAGGCTTGGGATGACTATATGTATACCTACTTTGGGATTAGGCTAACCACTAGTGTACCTTCCTTAATAGGCTTGGGATATCCACCCATGTACCCTCCTTTATAGGCATGTTCTATCAACCCATTTAACGTTATTTATAGGCTTGATAGGTCCACCCATGTACCCTCTTTTTCAGGATTAGGCTGTCCACCCATGTACCCTACTTTATAGGCTTGGGATGTCCACCCATGTACCCTCCAAGATCATATAACATTCATAATTACCCAATTCACTGGGGGAGATATATTTTCCACTAATAACTTAATGAAATCATATATCCATGTTCCATGAGATAATAATATATTCATAATATCATGACCCATAAAAACAGATGAGTTTCAAAAACATCATTTCACAACCAATGAAATGAGATGGTTATCATAAAAATTTCATCATATCATGACCTTTGTAAAATATACAGATTAAATTATAATTTAATCATAGAATAACCCATTAATGGAAGCAGGTTTATTAAGCATATAACCTGTGGAAGAGAAAGATATTTCATAAAAATCATTCCAACAAAATATAAACCATTCCGAGAAAGAGTGTGAATGATACCCTTATATCATATTCATATTAAGACAATAGTAATGCCAATGGATTTCATATTATATGGGAAATAATTTTTTTAGATGATTTAAAAAATTTCATGAGGAAAATATCCTTTTTTATATTAACAGATATTTTTTAAAACATAATAAAATTTTATAATAATTTTATTTGAAAATAAATTTTAAAACTTTTAAAGAAAGATTTCAATAATTTTGGAAATATTTTTCTATGAAAATATTCTTAAGAACACAAAAATGATGATTCTAGGAAATTATTGGTCATGGCGGTGGATATTTCTTCCCAGGCCACACATATTTAAACAAAGATTCCATTATCATTATTCGTATAAGTAAAAATATCCTTGAACAAAAAAAAGTATATTAATTTTAAAAACATTTTTTTTAATTTATAACATGGGTAAAAAATTATTTTAAATGTATTGGTATTATTTTTTCTAAAACATTCTTATAAATCATGGTTTTTGTGAAAACATATTTCCAACCAAAGATAGAAATAATTTTATATTTTCTTAAATGAATTTTATTAATCATGTTAAGAATAAAAAGAGTAGAAATATGGAACAAATATATTATGATATAATGAATAAATATATTATATGAAAATTCATCAGAGGTATTGAGATTTGTATCATAATATTTCATCAATAGAAGTGTGATTATAAACAATCCTGATAAGTGATGAGATTATGGTAATAAACTCTTACCACTTTGGTAACATTGAATAATAATCCCCATGAGGGAATAAAATTAATTAAAGATTAAAATATCATTAAAATAATTATATTCATGATACAATATTTCAAATGGAATTATATACACATCATAAAATAAAAAATGTGCATAACAAAACATGTGCGTCAAATAAAGAAAACCGAGACAAAATTATTTTATCGATTTGGTATCTTTTGAATCGTAAACCCCATGTAAGATAGATCATAAAATGGATGTAAAATTAACATATAATAAATGATAATAATAATATAATACATAAATGGGAATCATATACACCACAAAAAATAAATGAGTGGTCAATATGGTATGTCTAATAGTAATAGAAGTGAGACCAGAAATACCCTTACCTTACATCTTGAATTTATTCATACACCTTAACAAATATTGTTTAATAAATTTAAGATTATTATGAATTTACTAAATAACCATATTATTAGATATAATTATATATATTATTTTATTATGAATTTATATTATCCTTTTATTAATAATTTAATGTTAAATTTACTTTTCATGTAATAACCACTTTGTTTTTCATATATTCTTTGACTTGTTATTCCTAATAATCTTACATAGATCATCATTTAATTATTTATATAATTTAAAAATTTATAGAAATATCATATATATTCGTTATATATTTATTTATAATAATCTATAAAATGTATAAATATGACATGATATACATCATTCATGGAGATGGTTTTTTGAACGTACACATGAACATTGTTTCATTTGCATATTGTATTTTCCAAGAAAACATAGTAAATTATATATATATATATATATATATATTATAATTAAATTATAAATATAATTTCTTTTTTATCACATATTTTTATTAAACTAATCCTTAATATGTCCCATGTAAAGAATTAATGAATCACATCTCCTCAAAGAGACATTAGTAAACACATCCACAAATGAAGTTATCACATTCCCAAAAAATAATAAACATGAAGTAATGTGTTATATAATAATTTAATAAGAATAAATACATCATAAATATCATATAAAAATATTAATTCCATCATTATTATCAACCTTTAGATGTGGTAATAGAAGAACGAATGACATTGTTTTGTGAGGCAGTAGTCCACCATATACACAAATAATGATTGTGTATCCCATTTAATGAAAGTGTTTTAAGGTGTAGGTATTAACATTATTATAAAAAAATATTTTTATATTATGGTTAATTAGGTTATTATATAATCATGATATAAGAAAATTTTAATGGGTTGAGAAAGAAATAAAACCAAAGTGCTCACTGAAGAACGTTACCTCTTCTTTAGGAAACTCTTTTTGGTTTGCACCAATGGACCACTTTGGATTGATTTTTTCTGAATGAAAGTATTATAGGATTATAGGAAGGATGTTTTTAGCTTATTTGGTCTAGGTTTTTTTAAGCCAACGGTATTTAGAGTTGTGAATAAGTGAGGGGGTTGAGTTCCCTTCTATTGTGGAGGAAGAGTAGCATTAATGTTAATATAAAAAGGAAAACACTATTGAGAGGTATACCGTACATATAATTCCTCAAATAGTGGTAAATATTTGATAAGATTGGGGATATGATAAAATTTTTTCTATTAAATGGGTTTTGTAATTTTTTCTAGGTCATTTTGTCCCCTTAAGTTAATGTTTAGACCATTAGTAATCTCATTTTTCTGTTAATCGATGTAATTAATTTCAATTGTTTCCCTAATGTTTTATTTCTAAAAACTATATTTAACATAAAAAAAATTATAAATTATTACAATTACAAAAAAAATTATTTTTCCAAATTCTAATCAAATAAGTGACATAACTTAATTTAAAATTAATCATGTAGATGAGATGTAAAAAAGGGTTTTAAAAGTAACAAATTTTGACTGTTTGAAATGATTATATATTTAATGTCAATGTAACATTAATTACAATGACATAAATTGGTTTTAATAATGTATTATGTTTAAGGTAATGCTTTGGTCAAACACCAAAGAACAATTTATTGATAAGAAAAAAGATTACAAAAGTCGGAAGGATGGGATTTGTTTATAATCTATATCAAACAGATATAATATGTCAGCTGGCAGAGTGTCCATCCAAGTCATGGTTTAAAAGTAATTCTAAATTAATTTAAAATATAATTCATCAATATAAATAAATTAGATGAAAATCCAGGTTTAAATTAAAATTTGGTAATTTTCAATACTCCCCAAAAAATGAAAGTTCTTGAGAAAAGAACAATTTTTTTCCTAAAATAAATAATAATACTAAAATTTAAAAAATTAATTTTTTTAGATATAAAATATATAAGTGAAAATATAGTATTAGAACATGTCATGAACCAACCCGGGTCGACCCTGAACTGGTCACCCGAGTCGGCCCGCGACATGGCATGAGGGGCATTCCCGATCCCCATGGGTAGGAAACTAGTGTCGGGCATCAAAATTTAACAGGTGGGAAAGATTTGTCCCAGAAGAAAATTAACTAAGCAGTGGAAAAAATACAACCAAAAGCAAATAAACAAAGAACAACCAACAACGCTACTAACCTGACCACGATCAAAACTCCACGTGACCCCATGGGTCACTCTCCAATTCCACAACCAACGTCGTTCAAGGTGAAAAACTGAAGCTGGAACCTGCAACAGAACTAAAAACAAGAAAACACTATAGGCGTGATTATTAAAACTCAGTAGGCTAACCCGATATCTATTCCCAATGCACTACCTTTAAAATAAAAGAAATGTCATTTCATGTTTGAACTACAATATATAGAAGTATGTTTTTCTAAAAAATTTACTTAAAAACAAAGTAAGAACAACATCCCTTAACCATTTCTAAACTGGGGTTCATTTCATTAGTGTTAATGGATTTTTAGAAATGGAATGTGATGTTTACATTTTCAAATTTGCACAATGCGGATTAAACCCTTTCATTTGAAAATCATTTTTAGAAACCTAATCAAAAACAATTTACCACTTTCCATGTAAAACTATTCACCAGAAATGCATAAAGTAAAACACACGGTAAGGGAAATGTAGGTACACATATGAGCATCATAATCACTACTTCATTAAAAAAAATCTGAATAGAAATGGGTGAACCTAGGAGATTGAGAATAAACCAAAAGACACCAATACATAAGAAATCATCTTTGTTGACATGTCACGATGAAATCAAAACACACAATATGCTCGACCATCCTCTCTCAAGAAGGTCTAGGGAATATCCCATAGTAATAAACCCAATATATCCACCTACTATGGGACACTGGTTATTACCATAACCTACCAGTGCAGCAATAATTCTATGAATATTCTCTCAATATTCCAGATTCCCATGTCTCAAGTGTTTGGAAAGGTGGTGAGTCAACCAATGCTATCTGAGCATCCAATCATATATATATATATATAAAGCACAACATGCATCACCCCGAGTCACTCCATGGAAAAACCTCTTGCCTTTAAACTACACAAGTACTCGGGAGCCTCTAAGCACGACCTCCCAAACAATCAATTTCAAACAAGGCAAGAGAGTTGTCCTAGGAGGGTTTTTATCAAAACATTTTCCTCACTTTGCCATAATGTGCCAAACGGGCATTAAATACATTTCACAATGACTACTCTAAAAAGAACCAAAACGCTTTTTCATTCTTGAGAAGAAATCATTTATCATTAAAACCAGAACTACATTTGAAATTCCATTAATTATGTTTAAAGTCCAAAAGGGCCTTCTTTCAATACAGGGTATCCGCTTGTCAAGAAAATGTTTCAAGTGTCGTGTATAAAATAAACGACTATTTTTTACACTAAATATTCATTTAAAAATTAATTGTCCTATATTAAAAATTAATTATCTTATATTATCTCACATTTACCAAAATTTATAAATTTTTTAATTTGAACAATTAGTGTGCACAAACAACAAGAAATAACGTATCTTTAATATTAAAAAGTAGTGCAATGGGAACCTACCTCGAGTTGTAGGTCGGACACGACGACACAACACACCTCACATAGGAGCACAAGAACATGCATGCCAATGATTACGGTGTCGTGGGGTTACCTCGCCAATACGCTGAAACAAACGCATGATAACTAAGAACACATAGCCACTAACTTCGAACAAACCAAATGAAAAACCAGCGCAAAATAACCATCTCTAAATAAATTCAAAACACAACTCGCACCGTCGATACCATTTAATAGACTGCTTGCACCATTTATGAAACACCACTACGTGGCACAAAAAGGGTTTACACCAAGAACATGGCTTAATTTATATAAACACTCAACTTTAAAACAAACGCATTTTCAACATTTTCAAAATACCACTTTTTCACCATCTAAGTCATTCAATAAATAATTAAACTGTTTATTAGATCATTTCCAGAAAAACCAAAAAGATTTCACACCAAAATACACATAAAATCCCCTTTTTGAAACCAAACATACACCAAGAACCATTTCACCCCTGAATTAGCATCACATGAATGACTTGATAAATTATTTAAACAACTAAAAGAACATCATTAAAACAATTTAAAATAAATTTCAAGGGTGCATAATAAGGAAAAAACACCGAAATAATAATTTCCCACTTGAACGCATGTCAAAACACTCCAAAAATACATTTCACACCAAAAAATTTGATCATTAAACACATTTATAAAACCTAATAACATAATAAATTAATAAATCGATACAAGGGTATGGAACCACATACCTTGAGTTATAAAACATCAATATCTTGGAGGGAAACCAAAGATGCACGTCAATAGCACCGCAAGCAACCAAGAATAAACCCTAAAACAATGAACCGATCCAAAATTATCTAGGTCAGAACACAAATAACTCAAATCCCCCAAATCAAAACCCTGAGAACAAAGACAAAAACCCTAGCAAGGAAAGAGGAGGGTCTACCCGAAGTAGAGACACACGTGAAAGAGAATAGGGGAAATGGCCGGGGGAGGTCGTAGTCGTTGATGGAACTGGTCGGTTCTCACTCACCAGAGAGATGCGTGGCCGGGAGGAACCGGCCTCCTATTGGGGGGTGCGGGAGTTGGCGGCAATCGTGGGGTGATGCTTCTGCGCGGGGGTGGCAGAAAAAATGAGGGCCAGAGACGGAAAGTGTGTGAGGGTGAGGCGAGGCCGGTGGTCGGTTGTGAGGAGTTGAAGAGGAGCGCCACAACGTGGGGGTTTCAGCGGCAGTAGGAGCGGGAGGTTGGGCAGCCGAGGGCGATCAGGGACGGCATGGGAGCCGGCTGCAGGCTTGACGTGGGAGGTGTCCGGGGCACTACTGTAGAGGAGGAGGCAGCCGACAGCAAGGGCAGGGCGAGCACGGTGGTTTCGTGTAGGGAACAGAGGTGGGGGGTGTGGCCCGTGGAAGAACAGGAGAAGAAAAAAAATAGGGGAGGGGGCTGGCCGGCCGGGAATTAGGGTTTTTTCTATTTTTTTATAGAAAAATGATATTATTACAATAATAATAAAAACAAGGAATAAAATTAATAATTATAAGGCCATGATAATAATAATAATAAAAACCAATGATAATAATAATAAAAATAATTATAACAATAATAATATAAATAACATAGACAATAAGGAAATAATAATCATAATAATATCGCCTTATTAAAAATAATATTATTAATTAAATAACAACATTATTCTTATTAATAATTAAACATTCTTGTAAAAATAATATTATTAATTAAATAATAACATTACTATTATTAAAAATTAAACATTCAACCCACCTAATTTATATAAAACATTATTTATTTTAATCGTTAAACATTTTCACGGCACCCGACCTAACGTTGCGCCTCCCTCCCACTATGCGGTGATCGCGCAAGGGTCTGAAACCCACAAATGATATTAAACGATGAAAATTTTAAGTCGGTGCCCAGATCGGACCTTGGCACAATAACCTGGAGCCAAGAAATACTAAAATATAAATTAATTACAAAGATGGGGTGTGACAATTCTCCCCACCATAGACACATTCTGACCCTAGAAAGTCACTCATCTAAATGATGGACTAAACAAGAATCCATGCCCAAATAAACCCACAAGAAGCCGCAACTTGAGAGAATGGGAGAACACAAGAGGGTTCTCCCCAACACAAGAACTCCACTAGGTTGGACATTTTAACACCCAAACATACCACCTCGGGAAGGGGGGGGGCGACGCGGGAAATCCCAACCGATCTAGACTAACCTCTGTAGAACGAGTGAAATATCACTTCTACCGAAACATGGAACTCTTGACTCATACCAAAGAATGACTAAAAACTAGAGAAAAATCTCTGAACAGAACTTAACTCAAGAAGTAAACTCGAGCATTACCACAAAATTTGATCCTTCCATTGGCACTTACATCTACAAAAGAACACAACTAAACCAAAATCAATCCAGACATGGGCCAAAAACACTTTTAAGAAAAGAGATCGATTCAGAAAACAATGATCAGACAACAAAACTGTTTGGATTACAATGGAACACGTCCGCCATAACTCAATGATAAAACAATGAACTTATAATGAGTTCAAAACATTAGCAACATAAAGAAAAGAACATAATGTCTTTAAATTTACACTGCCAATGTGGAACACAAGACCCGAACCGAGGCTTCACACCCCCGACAACTCCTAACTGCACGCGAGCATCACCCCAAGACATGTGGCTAGGGCTCTGATGGCTGAAGCATCTCCTGCCTCACAATCAAGCACTAGAATCTTCTGGTCACGGTGACTTCCTCTGGCAACACTTCCTACAAATCTTCTTTAGATAATCCAGACAACTACAATGATGGCACAACTTTATAAGGATTTGACATGATAACTCTTATTCCGTAAACGTCCATACTGACGGTACACCATTAGATGGTCCGACGAAATGGATGTTAGATCCACTGCAAAGGAATCTTTAGAAAAAATTTTACCAGACACACTATGCTCATCAGATGGGGGACCTTCATGAGAAACTGCATACAGTTGATTGACCACTATTTGCGCTCTGAAAACCAACTCAGCTAAGAACACCTCATGCAACAACTTCTCAAAAGTGATGCTCCCAAAAAGGGAGGACTAGCTCCTTGATCTTTGGACAAAGACCCCAAATGAAGGGAGAAGTCTTCATCCAGTCCTGCGACACTACCCCTAGAAAAAGAGACACATGATCCTTGAAATGGTCAACATACACTTTCACCGTCTGCTGGCCATGTTGAACATGCACGAGTTCTTCCATTTTCTTCATCTTCACCACCACAATTATAAACCATCGAACGAATACGGCTTTAAAAACATACCACATCATTCCAACCTACAGTAATGGCAGGGAGAACATCTCCTACACGTCTAGAGTTGGACCTTCTAATAGTCCCAAAAAAGCATGTACTCTAACAGCTTTTGGAGTTCCCAATACCCTGAAGATGTGCTCAACCTCTTCAAGCCACTACATTGTCTCTAACATACTCCAATCACCATGAAGGACATACAAAATCTGAGAAAAACCAAAAACTAGGCATGACAAATCAAAACTATGGGGACCTTTTTGGGTAGCATTTCTGAAAAACATATATAACACCAAGCTCAAACCAATATCAATCAAAGAAACATCCATAAGGTACCCTCATCTAAAAACAACCATCTCCTAAAAACCAAACCACAAACAAAACCCAAAATTCCCTGTCCAAATATCTCATTCCATTTTAGATTCCAAAACCACCCCTTTTTTATTTCAAAACTGATTTCTTTAAAGACCAATTTCCAAATACCAAAACCAATTTTCCAACCAATATCACTTCCCAAAACCATTTTTCTTATTTAAAAGCCAATTTATAAAACAAGGTCAAGCCTTTAATTTCAAACTCACCCAGGTAATCCCATGAACTGTTGCACATGTATTTATCAACTTTCATTTAGACACACCAACATGATCAATCCACGCATCCTCTCACATGTGCAAACGTTCATAAGGGGTACCTGAGGTTTCACCCCAAACTGTTCTCGGCCAATGTTTAAGCAAACACCAGTTTTCCAAACCAATGGATTTCAGTTTTAAAACCCATTTCATAAATTTAATGTCATTTAAAAGTAATCGTTCTCATTTCAAAGACCCTTTTTCATTTTAAAAATATCACTCACACACACAAGAACCAAGACAACACACAACTTGCTTCAATTCACCAAAGAGAGGGACTAGTAGTCATGCTTAACCTAGCGGCATGATAGAGGGTCATGCCCCCAGTAAGCCTCAACAACTATGAGGAATTAAAACCATGTACCCGGACTCTACATGGGTCACTACTCCATGTGAGATCATGATGTAACATCGGTTTACCTCCGTTGTCATCCCTCAATCCAAAACAAACCAGAACGAAACAATGACTCAATTCCCGGACTATCCCTGGTGACTCGAGGTGCGGAACAGGTGAGGGTTCATGACATCCTTCCCGTACCTACCTATTGAGTCCCAAAAATCTTAATATCCATCTACCATACATCCCATATAACAAGGGCCTCCTATGATACCATTTTGTCACGAACCAACCCGGGTCGACCCTGAACCTGTCACCCGATTCAGCCTGCGACATGGACCGAGGGGCGTTCCCAATCCCCACAGGCTGGAAACTAGTGTCGAGCATCAAAAATTAATAGGCGGGAATGATTTGGCCCAAAATAAAATAAACTAAGAAGATGAAAAAATAGAACCAAAAGCAAATAAATTAAGAACAATCAACAACACTACTAACCTGACCACGACCAAAACTCCATGTGACATCGTGGGTCTCTCTCTAATACCACATCCAACGTCGATCAAGGAGAAAAACTGAAGCAGGAACCTGCAAAAGAACTAAAAATAAGAAAACACTATAGGTGTGAGTATGAAAACTGAGTAGGCTAGCCTGATATCAGTTCCCAATTCACTACCATTAAAATAAAAGAAACATAATTTCAAGTTTGAACTAAAATATATAAAAGAATTTTATTCTAAATATTTTACTCAAAAAAATGTATGAACCATTTCCCTTAACCATTTCCAAACATGGGTTCATTTCATTAGTGTCAATGGATTTTTAGAAAGGGGATGTGATGTTTACATTCTCAAATTTGAAAAAAGAGGATTAAACCCTTTCATTTGAAAACCATTTTTAGAAACCTAATCAAAATAAATTTACCACTTTCCTAGGAAAAAATAAACCAAAAATAAACAATGTAAAACACACAGCAAGGGTATTGTAGGTATACATACGAGCATCATAATCACTATTGCAGGTAACATAAGCTGAATAGACATGGGTGAACCTAGGAGATCGAGAATAAACTAAAAGACACCAATACATGATAAATCATCCTTGTTGGCATGTCACGATGAAATCAAAACACACAATACGCTCGACCATCCTCTCTCACGAAGGTCGAGCGAAAATCCCATAGTAATAAACCTAATATATCCACCTACTATGGGCCACTGGTCAGTACCATAACCTACCAGTGCATAAATCATTCTTAGAATATTCTCTAAATATGCTAGATTTCCATGTATCAAGTGTTTGGAAAGGGGGTGAGTCAACCGATGTCATCCAATCATCTAATCATATATATATATATATATAAAGAACAACATGCATCACCCCGAGTCACTCCATGGGGAAACCACTTTCCTTTAAACTACTCAAGTACCTGGGGGCCTCTAAGCGTGGCCTTCGAAACAATCAATTGCAACCAAGGAAAGAGAGTTGTCCTAGGAGGGTTTTTATCAAAACATTTTCATCGCTTTTCCATAAAGTTCCAAACGGGCACTAAAAAAATTTCACAATTTCTACTCTAAAAAGAACCAAAACGCGTGTTCATGCTTGAGAAAAAATAATTTACCATTAAATCCATAACTAAATTTGAAATTCCATGAATTATGTTTAAAGCCCAAATGGGAATTCTTTCAATACTGGGTGTCCGCTCGTCAAGAAAATGTTTCAAGTGTCATGTATAAAATAAACGACTCTTTTTTACACCAAATAAACATTTAAAAATTAATTGTATTATATTAAAAATTAGTTATCATATATTATCTCACATTTATTAAAATTATTAAAATATTTAATGTGAACAATTAGTGTGCAAAAACAACAAGAAATAATGTAACATAAATATTAGAAAGTTGTGCAATGGGAACCTACCTCGAGTCGAAGCTCAGACATGACGACACAATACACCTCGCACAAGTGCACAAGCACGCGCAAGCCAATGATCACAGTGTCGTGGGGTTACCTCGCCAACATGCTGAAACAAACGTACGATAACTAAGAAAACATATCCACTGACTTAGAACAAACGAAACGAACAACCAATGAAAAATAACCAGCTCGACATAACATCAAAAAACAACTTGCACCATCGATACCATTTAAGGGACTACTTGCACCATTTATGAAACACCACTAAGTGATGAAAAAAGGGTTTACACTAAGAACATGACTTATTTTATGCAAAAACGCTACTTTAAAACAAACAGATATTCAACATTTTCAAAATACCACTTTTTCAAAATCTATGTAATTTAATAAATCATTAAACTGTTTATTAAATCATATCAAGAATAAACAAAAACACTTCACACCAAAATACACATAAAATCCCCCTTTTGAAACCAAACGTACACCAAAAACTATTTCACGCTGGAATCCGCATCACATGAACGACTTGAGAAATTTTTTAAACAACTCAAATAATAATAATAATAAAATAATTTAAAATAAATTTAAAGGGTCCGCAACAATGCAAACACACTGAAATAATAATTTCCCACTTAAACGCATGTCAAAACACTCCAAGAATACATTTCACACCAAAACATTTGATCGTAAAACACATTTATAAAACCAAATAACATAATAAATTAATAAATTGATACAAGGGTATAGAACCACATACCTTGAGGTATAAAACATCAATATCTCATAGCGAAACCAAAGACGCATGTCAATAGCACCACAAAAAACCACGAATAAACCCTAAAACAAAAAACCAATCAAAAATTATCAAGTTCGGACCACAAACAACTCAAATCCCCCAAATCAAAACCCTAAGAACAAAGATAAAAACCCTAGAAAGGAAGGAGGAGGGTCTACCCGAAGTAGAGGCGCACACGAAAGAGAAGAGGGGCACTGGCCAGGGGAGGTCACGATCGTCGATGGAACTGGTCGGTTCTCACTCACCGGACTGGTGCATGGCCGGGAGGAACTTGTCTGCTATGGGGGGGGGGGTGCGGCAGTTGGCGGTGAGGGTGGTGCAATGCTGCTGCACTGGGTGAGGAGAAAACAAGGGTCGTAGATGGCATGTGTGTGAGGGTGAGGCAAGACCGGCGGTCAGCTGTGCAGAGTCGAAGAGGAGCTCCACTGCGAGGGGGTTTTGGCGGCTGTAAGAGTGGGAGGTCGGGCAGGCAAGGGCGAGCAGGGGTGGCGTGGGAGCTGGCTATAGGCTTGATGTGAGACGTGGTCGGGGCACTGCTGCAGAGGAGGAGGCGGTCGACGGCAAGGGCAGGGCGAGCACAGCGGTTTCACACATGGAATAGAGGGGGGGGGGTGCGTCCCGCGGTTGAACAGGAGAAGAAAAAAATTGGTGAGGGGGCTGGCTGGCGAGGAATTAGGGTTTTTTTATTTTTTTATAAAAAAATTATATTATTACAATAATAATAATAATAATATTTCTAATGATAATAATAAAAACCGTGAATAAAAACAATAAATAATTCCATGATACTAATAATAATAATAATAATAACCAATGAAAATAATAATAAATATAATAATAAAAATAATTATAATTATAACAATAATATTACAAATAACATAGACAATAAGGAAATAATAATCATAATAATATCGCCCTAGTAAAAATAATATTATTAATTAAATAATCACATTATTCTTATTAGAATTAAACATTCTAGTAAAAGTAATATTATTAATTAAAAAATAACATTATTCTTAATAAAAATTAAACATTCAACCCACCTTATTTATATAAAACATTATTTATTTTAATGGGTAAACATTTGTGTGGCACCCGAGCAAACGATGCCCCTCCCGCCCACTATACGGTGACCGCGCACGGGTCTGAATCCCACGAAAGATATTAAAAGAAGATAATTTTAAGTTGGGACCCAGCCCGGACCTTGGCGCGATGACCCATAGCCAAGAAATTCTAGAATAAAAATTAATTTAAAAGTCGGGGTGTGACAAAACATGTTTTCCCTTAAAAGCAGTAAAACCCCCTCTTAGAAAAATACATTCTTTTATGCATAAATCGGATTTATTCTTATATATTGTCTATAAAATACATGAGTTTATTTTTAAATAGTTGATTTAATGTATAATATATATATTCTATTAAAATAATGTATTGATACAAAACATGTTTGTACATTGAAAAATAGTTTTCATAGAAAAATAATTTAATTATTTTCAAATAGTTCTTAGTTTTATTTATAACAAATTGATTACAAAATGACTCATTTTATATATATATGTAAAAAATATTTAAAAAATTTAGGTAATATTATTGTTAACTTCCCTTTCAATGGCTAGGTGGTAACTATAATTATATGTTAATAACAATATTAATAGTATTTTTTAGTTTGGTAGAATTCAGTCTTGTTTGTAACAAAAGTTGTCAATGGAACTCAAAATTGTGTATAACACAAGCCAAACATAGTGTTTAATGTACCAAAATATAATATAAGTGTTTTTTATAGTGAAATATTAACTTTATTTTTCATATAGATAAATCATAACTTGGTGTAGCGTGCAATGCAAGCCATCAGAAAAATTTAATTTATTCGAAAAACAATTAATTCATAAAGACTAGGGTTGTTAGAACTAGTATATTGGAGACCCCCACACTATGGAGGGGTATTTGTACAAATATATATATATATATATATATATATAAATTATAGAATAACACACCATAGGAAGACAAACATTCAAAAATTAGGGGAAGAAAATATTTAATGGATCTAGAAAACATGGGATGTTCACATTATAGAAGGTAGACCATGCCATAATTGGATTTTTTTTTTAATATATAGATATGGATGTGTTGATTCATCCTAGTAGTAAAATGAATTAGTTAGCTGATATTTTTTAATTTTGATGAATGTAGAAGACTGTAATATACATTAAGATATCACACCATAAACTTGATGATTTAGTGTAGACCACGATGTAATGAGGGTTGTTGCATTATGGAGATAGTTGAGTTACGAAATTATAGCTATTTAGATTTTTATAAAAAATTATGGGACAATAAAAACGTAATTAGTGATTAATTTTTGTTAAGGGGTTGTTTTTAGAACCATAAAGTGTGTTTTAATAGAAATTTATGGAACACGATTTTGGTAGAACGATTTACGAATATAATGGAGAATCGATAGGAAAAAAAATTAGAGAAAAAATATTGAATGTTTGGAGAAATGCAGATTTTAATACTCTATTGAAGATTCGTTCATTAAATAAAAGAACTTTCTTGTTTATTTTATTTGAAAAAGAACATTAAGACAACAGTGACACCCTCATTGGATCAATGTTTTATTTTATTTGAGAATCCTTAGAAGATATTTCTATACTTCATTTTTTATTCCATATCTCAAATAAGTGTCTAAAGAGATAAGATGAGGGAGTTCCCCTGGATAATTTTTTTTCCTTCTCCAACAATTATAACTCATTGATTTTATAGGGCCATAATCCTTAGCATACTGACACATCATCAGTGTATGCTCCTTATACTAGACCATTGCAGTGAACCAAGGTAAACCTCTATGTCCTTGTTTTATTTTTTTCATTTGTAGAGACTGATTGGTTTGTATTATTCTAATTAAAATAAGAAAAAGATCCAACAGGAGGAAAATTTGATTTGAACACCCGAATTCTTCATCCCTTAGGTTGTATTGGTCTTACAGGTGCAAAAACATTAGTAAGATCATTCATTAATATAGAATAATTAATTTATTAATTAAAATTAAAAATAAATACAGTAAAAAATAATTCTATAAAAATATATATCTTTTAAATCTAATCATATCCCACTATTTATTCTGTATCCACTAAATTTTACCATTCCACTAATATTATTATCATTCTTTGAATACATCAAATAATTTCATAAAAAAAGAAAAAAAATATTTTATAATAAAATATTATTATATTTTCATTTTTTTGAATAATTAATTATATTTTAATTTTAATATTTTTAATTTATTACTAAAGATTACACAATATCTTTTCAACTTTTAGATACAAGTATATCAAATGACCATATATCTAACAGCTACATAAATCCAATCACTATATGTCCAATGATCATATGTGGAATGACTCTATATATATATATATATATATATATATAATGGTCATATGAACTTTCAATATTTATATATATATACATGTTTGAAAAAAAAATTATTATTCATATTCATCTAATTATTCCACAAAATATCGATTGTATTTTTAATTTTTTACTCTCTTGACATAGTTTTAATCAATGGTATTGTATTCAGTGAAAACAATGAGGATTAGGATTTCATATTCCGAATATTTTTATTCACATGAGGTCTTTTTACTCTTTTAGTTTTCTTAATAATGTTTCATAGTGTGTTATCTTAATGTGTAAATATCTAAAATTTATTATCATATTTTATCACTATAGAATATATCATGATTTTTATTATTCATGTGTTGTTTTTTACAATACATCAATCATAGTTGATTTATTTAAAGGGGAATACATACTAAAATATTAAGGTGTTTCATTATAACCTCCTTAAATGAATTTCTCCCTCAATATTTCATTACTATAATAAAAAAACAAGGATATTTTTTCCTCATTATATACAAAAGTTCCTTCATTTATTCATCAAAATTACGATTCCAATCGAAAACATAAGCACGGTGAGTGGTCATTTTTTTGTACTTTATCTCTAAAAACATATATTTATACTAGTTGTTCCTTTTAAGAGTGATAATTTTCTATCCATATATCATCTATGTTCGATACATTCGATTGATCTAGTATGCACGTCATAAAAAGTGATAAATATAAGACATTATGGAATTTCATGAGTTTTAGTGGTTGTGTAGGATGTTAATTTGTCATCCCCACACAATCAAGGATTTCAAAAGAGATAATACATCATGGACCAAAATTTACTAATTCTTGAATCTCATAAGACTATTCTTATTTCAAATTTGAAATAATTCCTTGTATCTTAACTCAAAATAAAAATATCCCCATCGATTTTCATCATAGATATTATATTATCACTATGAAATTTTAATGTGTCACTAAATGGTTTGATTTTTTCTAATATTTCCTAAAAAAATATAGTTACAAAATCTTACACTCCACAACATTACCCCAAAATTTTGGAGTTCCACAAATCTTCCATTATATAGCCTCATATGATGTCATATGAATGATACAATGGAAATTGATGTTATATTAGAACTTTATCAGGGGGAGGTGTTGATCCCAAAATCCTATGAAATCAATTAAAGATGATTTCATCATATCATCTATAGTTTGAATGGTTCTTTCAGACTGACCATTATTTTATGGATGAGAAATAATATTAAATATGAGCTCCAATATTTATTGAGTACTTCTCCAAAACCACATTATAATCCTTGGATATTAAAAAAATAAGAGTGGTACTCCCCAGATCCTTACCACATCCATTATGTATATCTTTCAAATTTAAATAATTGAGAAATATTCCCAAATAACTATGAAACTCACTAATTCTATATGCTGATGAAATAAAATCCCAAGGGAATTATAGCCTATAGGATTCATGGAATGACCTATTATGAAACAAATGGTGATTTTATCCGATATATATATATATAAGGGTAACAGCTCGATAATAAACTAAGGATTCTATCATTATATCATAACATAGTGGAAGACTAATCATCGAGATATATATTGTGTGATCCCCATTTCCATGATATACCACCCAAAATGATTCTTGATACAAGTATACATCATTATGATTCTAGCATGGATATAAAATTATGAGTTATGTTCATAATCCAAAAACTCCTTTACTTTTTATATTGATGGAAAACATATTTATTTCTAAAATAATATAATTGCACGGTTTTAATTCTAACGACCCAAACTTTTGTCAATGAAATTTATACCTTCTTATAGTAATGTCATAATCATATAAAATAACATTTGGAAAAAATTCCATATCATTTTGAAATTAACTACCATGTTACCTTTAAACATAAATTTGGGACTTCTTCATTTTTAATTTCAAAAATCTAACATACACGTTTGCAATCAATAAGATGTTTGGAGTCTGATATGATAGACATATTTTTTTTGGTGAATAGTAAACTACCCTTAATAATAATAACCTACCCTTATGAATATTAATATGACACCTATGACTAGTAAATCATCCAAAACAATAGTAACCTCACCCCTGAATGTATAAATAAAATTTAGGCATCTTATAAGGGATAATATGACCAAAGTAAAAGCATTGGCATTTTTGTAAGTCATAAATAATTAATTATAATTAATTAATAAATTTAAAAGAAACTTTATTTTCCTAATATGTTTTAATAAATTAAAAATTTTATTTCTTATGGTATTAATTTAATTTTATAAGTCCTGTAATCTTTGGAAGCATTATAAAATCAGTTATAATTTTAAAATATATACTTTTCAGGTAATTTATGATTTTAATAAAAAAAAATAAAAAATTTAATGTTTATTTTGAAAAACTAGAGTTCATTTTTCCAATCTAAAAATTGAAAAATATTTATGGTGAATTTTTTAGATTTTTTTCTAAAATACATTAATCTTTGGTGAATAGTGATATTTGATCATCTAAAAAATATTGTAAATAAATGAATTTATGCATACTGCTTGAGTCATGTATGATGTAAATGGCTATTGTTTTGAACTCACATTAAATTATTACCATTATTAGTGACATTAATCCTCACAATTTGTTTTCTTGTGGAGAAATAATAAATTGATGAATTTAATATTAAGAATACTCTCTTCCGCTACACTCTAAATACCACCCTGCACACCCTCATTTATTAACACCTCTAAAGCTTGAAGACATAACTAAATTCAGACCAAATATCACCAAATATTCCTCCTCACATCATTATTCACTTATTATCCTCACAATTCCATGTCCTCTCCGCTAAAGAGGCTCCCAAAATAGATAAACTCAAGCGGTGAATTCCACATTCTAGTTCTTTTATTTTATTTCAAGTTCAATTCTATTATATTTCTTCCATCACATAAATTCACCAAAATTGTATGATAACTCTAGAAACATTAATTTATTTTAATTCTAATATTTCTTCATAATCTCACCTTTCCTCTCCATTTATACTATAAATTAAAGCACCGTTAGAGATGTTTTAATTTATCAAATTCAGGGACGACAGGTTTTCAATTTGCATTAACATCTGAGAGGCTAGTCATGATACCATTTTAATAGTTGAACAAGATTATAATATATGTATTTTATAATATGTTATTTTTTGTAATCAGTATATACTCATGATATAAAACAATATTACTAAACAAGTTCATTGTGAGAAAATCTGCCAAATTAATCGAATTGTTTATCATTAAAATTTTATCGGATGATTCATCCTCAAGGTATATAAAAAAATTAATTATAATAAATTTTTTATCTTTTTAATGAAACTAATAATATATATTAAAAATTATGGATGTTTAAACACATTTTAAATGAACATCCATTAATGAATACAAGGTAATCGTTCAGAAAAGCTATGAAAATTAATACTCCCAAATAGTGAATTTAAGTTCCATAACTCATCCAAAGGTCAATAAAATAATATAATAAGTTGAAAACGAATAAAAATAATTTGTTAAAGTATATTTAATTTTTAAATAATGAATGTAATTTCATAATATAGTACTTTAAATTGTATAAATTATTTAGACACAAGGTATGGGTAAATTCTGGAACCCAACTCTCTTTCTATGGGTTTTCCCTCTTTGACCCATTTTCAGTATAGGTATACCTTGAAAATAATTTATTTGTCATTATCATACCTTTTAGGGGATATAAACTTTCTTTAATTTTTTTTATAAAAAATACATTGTTTTCTAAAATAACTCTTCTTTCAAATAATCACACCCTTTTTTACTTCTGGGAGATTGTTTCACTCTTCACCCAAGGTCAATGGTTCTATGTCAAGAATGACATTACATTTTTATATTTGGAACCAAATGTTTATTAATTTGTAATTTATTATGTGAAACCCATTTTATTTACATGGGTTATTTTATGTTCATGTTTCTCATATTTTCTATGTGGCATGCGTGATAATGAAAATGTTATGATGTGATGGGTGCACCCAGAATTATATAACACAATATAAATGATTTAATGTGAAGGGTGTGCATGGAATTATATAGTTCTCAAACTCATTGGGGAAAGTGATGAATTTCATGAGTTAAAGTAAAATTATGTGTAATCGTGATGCTATCTTTCTTCACAACTATCTGTTGTAGTTAAGAACTAATACATGATGTATTGTTTTTATGAATTCCCACATTCCATGATATTATGTAAATGATCTTATAATTGTGCTCACCCCATGTAACATTGTTTCATGTTATTATGTTTCCTTTTACTAGACCATAATCTCATCCCTTTTTATATATATCCTCAGGTGACTACATGTACTAAAGAGTACATAAGGGATGGTAAGAATCTTGGGAATAATGAATTAAATAAATTTCTATGCTTTATATTGTTAATTTTATGCGTGGTCCTAGTTTTAAGAATAAACTAAACCATTGGATCATTATTATGTAATGTTTTTGTGTTTTTATCATTAAAATGATGTAAAATTAATGCATAAAAATTAGGGTATCTATAGTTGGTTTCAAGGGAAAGGTTTTGATAATTTGGGAATTTTGGTTAGTGAACCCTAGAGAAAACATCTATTATGAGACCATGTACAAAATATTAACACAAGAAGTGTTTCTAAACATAGGGATCCCATAAGATATTATTTCATTGTAAATAGCACAAATGAATAGGTTTTTTATTTAATAATTATTTACTTATGTTTTTATAACCTTTTCTATTTTAGAAAACGTTGGGAATCAGAAAATACAAGGCCAAAAAACTGTGTAAGAGCCAATGCAATGATCTTCTGAATGACATCCCCAATGATTTATAAGTTGGAGTTCAAAACATCATAGTAATTATCAACCATCTATCTCAAGTTACGAATATTATCCTGAATAATGTGTAATTCCCTCCATCACATAAGAGGGAGAAACTGTATATCAAATGTTTATCTGGAGACAACCACTAATGTTTATGGGATCTTCTGATCCACTAGTTTTGGAAAAGTGGGTAAACTCCATAGAGAAACTCTTTTTGGTGATTCACTAATCTGATATAGAGAAGGTTATTTTGGTCCTTTATCTTCAAGAGGGAGAGGCTGATTAATCTTGGGATTTGATTAAGAACACCAAGTCAGCTAATGAAATTGAGGAGATGGAATGGGAAGACTTCAAGATCGTGTTTCTTAAAAAGTATTTCTGAAGAACTCTTCATACAAATATTAAGAGAGAATTCTTAGAGATCAAGAAAAATTAAGGGAAATTTGTCACGGCCTATAAACTGAATTTGACAAGGCTTGAAAGGTACACTTCAGGTTTTGTTATCCAAAATGATAGAAAAATTGATAGATACTTTAGTGGGTTAAAACCACACCTTTGAAAGAATCTTGAAATTCGAGACATTGAGAGTTATGAAGAAGTTCTTTGATGTGCTCTCAATATAAAAATGAGGTTTGGAGAATGTTCTGATGGATATGGTGATGTGAAACTAAATGTGGGGTTTCAAACTAGAGGATCTAATTATAATGTAGGGATGAAAAATCAACCACCCACATGCCAAATATGTAGGAAGAAGCATCATGGGAATTTCCTCAAATGGATTGGAAATTTATTCGAGTGTGGTAGAGAATTCCACCGAGCTATTGAATGTTGAAAAGACATGAGAAGGTATGAGAATTTGGTGGGTGTATGAAAATCACCCCCATGGTCCAATTCTACATCTATAGAGAGAAAGTGAACTATGAAATCCAATTCACTAAACCTCGAGCCTTTGAGGGTAATCAGTGTTATTAGCCACCAAATACAATTGAACAAGGGAAGTATTTTTCCATCACAACTATAGATTATGAGAAAGAAAATGAATTTTTAAAAGGTACACTTCCTATTCACTCAATGATCGAAAAAGTTTTTTTTATTCTAGTTCTAAGCCTTCCTTTATATCTTACAAGTTTTCTAGAACTATGGAATCAAATTCCTAAAACTATGAAGTAGACATATCCTTATAACAACTAGTGCATCATTCATTTCAACCCAAGTACTGCAATCATCTCCAGTTGGCATATGTGGGAAGATTCATCCAGCGAATCTCATGACACTTCCATTAGTGGAATCAAACACTATAATAAGAATGGATTATCTCCCATTATATAGAGAAAATTTCAACTGTAGGGAAAAGGAAATATCATTTTATATTCTGGACCATAAAATACTATTATAAAAATAAATGTATGGTCATGAATCCCATTTTAAAAATTATACAATATAGTGGGTGTTGATTCCCTATGAAGAGTCATACCTCACTTGAATGGTTAAGTCAATGGAATTTTTCAACCTATAGAAAATTCCAATAGTGAGGGAATATGATGTTTTATTTCTTGAAAAGTTACCTAGACTTCCCCAGATCAGGAGGTAGAGTTATCCCTAAAACTCATAATCAGATCTACTCCTATATCAAAGTGTTCATATAGGATGGATCCTATCGAACGAGAGGAGTTAAATAAACTGTTTTAAGTGCATTTGGAAAATGGCCTCATACTCCCTAGTGCATCACCTTGGGATGTATTAGTTCCATTTGGGAAGAAGAAGGATGGATCAATGCGGCTATGTATTGATTATCAGGAACTCAACAAGATCACCATAAAGAACAAGTATCCTCTCCCATGATTTTGAAATTTTTTCAATCATCTATGAGGAGCTTAGTGATTCTTAATGGTGGATCTTCATTTTGGATATCATCAGGTAATGGTGTGGAAGGATGATATTCAAAAGACTGCCTTTCGTACAAGCTATGGGCACTATGAGTTTTTGGTGATGTCCTTCAGAGTTACTAATTCCCATACAATATTCATGGATTTGATGAATATATTTTTTATAGATTTCATCAACAAATTTTTGGTAGTGTTTATCAATGATATTTTCATATACTCCAAGAGAAAGGAAGAACAAGAAGAAAATCTAAGACTTGTGTTGGTGACATTGAGAATGGATAAGTTAGTGCCAAGTTTAGAAAGTATGACTTTTATATGAATCAAGTCACATTCTTTGGACATGTTATCCCAAGTGATAGAATTTTTGTAGACCCTTCAAAAAACAAAGGTAATTGAATAATGGATTAGACCCTATTGGGTCACAAAAATCCGTATTTTTCGTGGATTAGTGACGTATTATCAACATTTTTTGAAAATATTCTCATGATTTTCAATCTCGCTCACTATGTTTACAAGTAAAGGGTTAAATTATGTATGGATGGAATAATGTAATGGAAGCTTCAAGGATCTAAAGAGAAGGATGATCACTGCATATGTACTCATATTTCCAAAGAGTGGAGATTGTTTTGTGATATAATGTGATGATTTAAATAAATTATTGGGTTGTTTACTCATGAAAAATGATAATGTGATATCTTATGCCTCATGATAGTTGAATAACCATGAGAATCACTACCAAACACATGATCTAGAGATAACAGATGTGATTTTTTCTTTGAAAATATGGAGACACTACCTCTATGGTGAGAAGTGTGACGTATACACAGATCAAAAGAGTCTAAAGTATATATTTAGACAAAAGGAGCTCAACATGAATCAAAGGAGATAGGTAGATCTAATCCAAGACTAAAATTTCTCTATTCTCTATCATCATGGAATGGAAAACAAGGTTGCTAGTGATATAACTAGAAAATAACCTTCCACTATATCCATTTTGCCGATTGAAAAAGACCCAATCTTCATGGATATGCAAAGGTTAGATTTGGAAATCATAATGGTAGATAATACATAATACTTTTCCCAAATTGTTTCCCAACCATCTATCTAATACAAGATTAAGGAATCACAAAGGGATGATTTAGAGATAAAAAAGATAGTGAATGTAGTAATGGAAGGGAAGATTCCAGAGTTCCATATCGAAAATGATTTTGTGATTCAGTTTACAATGCATCTTTTTGTGCCTTAATCACCAGGTATAAAGAAGGATCTCTTTGATAATGCATATAGATCACCCTTCTCTATCCATCCTAGTAGTACCAATATGTATCGTGGTCTCCAAGAACACTTTTGGTGGGACAACATGATGAAAGAGATTAATGAATATATCTCAATGTTCGGGATATGTCAGAAAGTTAAATAAGAGAAAAAAAGTCCAAAGGGATGATGCAACCATTACTATACCCATGTGAAAATGGGATAATTTCACTATTGGATTTGTCTTGGGTCTCCTGATGACGTCTAAGAGAACTAATTAGATATGGGTTGTGGTTGACCGACTCACTAAGACTACCCACTTTATCACTATTTGGGATGATCTATCCCATGAACAACTTGGAAAGATCACTGTAAAGGATGTGTTGAGACTACATGGTGTTACACTATCGATTGTATCTGATCATGATCAAAGGTTCACATCTAAATTCCGAAGGAGTCTTTAACATGCTTTGTGTGATGAATTAGATTTCAGTATGGCCTATCACCCCTAAACTGATGGCCATTTTGAAAGGAAAATTCAGATGCTCAAAGATATTCAAAAAGTATGCTCTTTATAATTAAAAGGTGGATTGGATTAGCATCTCGCATGGAGTTCTCATACAATAGTAGTTCCCACTCAGGTATTCAGATGGCTCTATATGAATCTCTATAAGTAAAGTGATGTAAAACTCTAACTTGTTGGGATGTAGTTGGAGAAATAAATCAACTTGGGCCTGATCTTATGAAAGAGATGATATAGAAGTTTCAATTCATCTAGAAAAATATCATAGCTACTTTGAGTTAACAAACGTTCTATGCTTTCTACTATCTAAGGGACTTGGAGTTCGATGTTAGATATAAATTCATTCTTCAAATATCACTATGTAAGAGATTCATGTGGTTTAGAAAGAATAGAAAGCTAATACCAAGGTACATTGGCCCCTTTGATATCCTTGATTTCATATGAGATGTGGCTTATCAGCTTCCAATTCCCTTGAATATGGCTTATGTTCATGATGTGTTTCACATATCACTCCTATGGAAGTACATACTAGATCCTTCACATGTACTAAACTCAGAGGTGGTACAATTATAGGATGATCTCTCTTATGAGGACCAGTCAGTAAAGATCCTGAAATAGAGACATAAGGTTCTACAAAGTAAGAAAACCCACCTTGTCAAAGTGTTTTGGAGGAACAAAAGTATGAAGAAGAAACTTGGGTACCAGAGGATATGATGAAGGAGAAGTACCCTCACCTGTTTATATAAAACAAAATTTCAAGGGAGAATTTTCAAAATGGGGAAATAATGTAATGACCGAAAAAGTTATCAATGTATTTTCTCCCTTCTCATATTAATGTCACAATAATATAAAATTACATTATGATACAAAATTTCACATCATTGTTAAATGAACTACTTTGTTCCCTTTAAACATAATTTTCTACTTCAGTATTTTTAATTTCGAAAATATGATATACAAGGTTGTGATCAATAAGATGTTTGTATTCCGATAGGACAAATTTAATTTTCAATGAATAGTAACCTAACCTTATGAATAGTAATATGACCCTTATGAATAGAAAACAATCCCAAAGAATAGAAACATCACTCATAAATTTTTAAATAAAATGTAGGAAATTTATAAGTGATAATATGACCACAGTAAATGTATTGGTATTTTTGTAAGTACAAAACAAATAATTATAAATAAAAAATTAATTTAAAATAAAATTTATTTTCCTAATTTTTTTTCATAGATTAACATTTTTATGTCTTCTGGTTATAGCATAATTTTCTAAGACCTTATGTAGTTTTTGAATTCATTATAAAATCTGTTTTAATTTTAAATTATATATTTCTCTAGTAAATTATGATTTAAAAAATATAAAATTTTGATATTTAGAGAATTATTTTTGAAAATGGAGTTTATGTTTGGATTATACACATTAAAAAATTGTTACGATGAATTTTTGGGACATTTCTAAAATACTTTAATTTTTGGTGAATAGTGAAATTCGATAATTTACAATATATGCTAAATAAATGACTTTTTCATCATGAATGAGCAATGGATGATTTTAATGGACATTTACCTAAAATAACATGAACATATTAATATTTTAGTCACAATAATATTGCTTTTCTTTTGGATAAATAACAAATTAATTAATATAATATTAAGAAAACCCTCCTCCCCTCCACTATAAACACCACTCCTCACACCCTAATTTATTCACACCTCTCAAGAGTCAAGCCTAAACTAAATTCTTCGTAATATCCCCCAAATATCCTTCCCCATTTATATATTTCTTTGGTCTCCAAAAAAGACCAAATACTCTCCAGTAAAGATTCTCTCAAATGAGATAAACTCAAGAGGTAAATTCCTCATTTCGATTCTTTTATTTTCATTCAAGTTATTTTCATTTATTTTTATTTCATCAAATAATTTAACCAAAATTTTATGATAACTATAGTAACATACATTTAATATAATTATATTATGATAATGGGATTTTTCATCATAATCTAACATTCTCTCTCCTTTTATAATATAAATGAAAACATCGTTTGAGATGTTTTAATTTATCACATTCAAGGATAATGGGCTTTCAATTTGTATTACCATATTCGAGACTAGTCATTAAATAATTTTAATGGTTGAAATATATCATAATATATGTATTTTATCTTATGTGATGGTATTTAATTCTTATACACCCATCATATAAAATAATAATACAAAACAAGTTCATTGTGAGCAAAACCGAAAAATTAATCCAAACGTTTATCATTAAAATGTTATCTAATGATTCATCATAATGATATATAAAAAATGTCATTGTAAGATAATTTATATATTTGGAATTTACCAAATAATATATATTAAAAATTCTGTATGTTTAATAGAATTTATAAAAAACATCCATTCATGAATACAAGTGAAACATTCATAAAAGCAAAGAAAATTAACACTCTCTGACAATTAATTTAAGCTCTATAACTCATAAAAATGTCCATAAAAGAATTTAATAAGACCATAATGAATCAAATTTACTTAGTAAAGGTTATGGAATTATTAATTAATGAATCTAATGCCAGTATATAGAACATTAAAATGAAAAGGTGTTCAGACACAAGTTAAGAGAAATTCTCAAACCAAACTATATTTCTTTGTCTTTCCCTCTTCAGCCAATTTTTTTTAACAAATATTACTTTAAAATAATTTATTCATAAAAATAATACCATTTTGGGGATATTAATGTTCTCTAATTGATTTTATGAAGAAATTCATGTTTTTCTAAGAGAATTATTCTTTTAAATGAAATCAAAAATTTTTACTTCTGGAAGATTGTTTCACTCTTCACTCAATGCTATTGATTTTATGTCAAGAATGATATTCCCTCTTTATTTTGGGGAAAATGTTTATGAATCTATTATTTATGATTTAAACCCCATTTCTTTCCATGGGTAATTTTATGTTCGTGTTTGACATATTTTCTATGTTGCATGCATGAAAATTGAAATGTTATGATGTGACGGGTGTGCGGAGAATTATAAATGACAATATGAATGTTTGAATGTGATGGGTGTGCTCAGAATTATAAATCTCTCAAACTCATTGTGTAAATTTTATAATCTCATGAGTTAACGTGAAATGATCTGTGAACATTATACTAGATTTTTTCACAACTATGTGATGTAGCTAACCACTAAGACATCATGTCTAATTTTTATGCATTGCCACATTCCATGAAATTATATAAATGATGATGTGATTATTATAACCCCATGTTACATTGCTTAATGTAATTATATTTCCACATACTGAGATTTTATATCACACCTTTTTTATATATATCCTCAGATGACTACATATTCAAAGGAGTACATAAGGTCTAATAAGAAGAAAGAGAAGAAGGAATTAAATAATTGGTTATGCTCTATGTTTTAAATGATATGTATGGTCCTAGTTTTCACAAAACACTAAAAATTTAGATCCTCTTTGTGTAATTTTTTTATGTATTTATCAATAAAATTATGTAAAATTAATGTAAGAAAAATAGGGTCAATATATTAATAGTTGAAAGATAGAATAATAATTACCTTCTTTTGTAGCTTTATATCCTCAATATTCTCCTCCATGCTCTTCACATTGTTGCATAGTTGATAAATCAATTCTGAAATACATTATTTTTCCCATCCGTTTGGATTTAAAGGTCCGTCCTCTTCAAATACATGAGTACTGGGTCGCTTTTAATGCTCATCATAGATGAGGTAGCATGATAATTTTTAATTATAGCATCGGCCACCTTGTTCTCATTTCCCGGGTGGTAATTTGTTGAGATAAAATAGTACATGATCTACAATAACAATATACTTATGTTCATGTTCAACTTCTTATGTGTGAATATAAACATTAATATATTATTTCAATATATATATCACACATTTCACCATAGAGATTATTCTTCCATATCTTTAATGTAAAAATTAACACTATTAGATCCAAATCATGCAAATTTTCTATTTTATCATGGTAATTTAATTTATGTGAGTCATATGATACCACCACATCATTTACATTGGGATCCATACCATTCCCTTCTTATATGTATTATTTCATAACACAAATCCTTCTCTATTATTGGGAAATGTGAGTAAATTGTAAGTGACCAATTTTGTATTAATATCCCAACAATTATATTCAAAATCAATTGTCTAAATGAATATGTCTACATTTATAGATAATTAGGTTAGTGGATTTAAAAACTATAATAAATTCCCCAAAAAGCATCGATAATAGCCATCCAATCCAAGATAATAACAAATCTTAGTAATAGTGGTTGGTCAAGTCCAATTATTAATTACATAAAGATTTAAATTTTTCCAAAATATTCCATGGTTTGTTATTATTGTTCTAATAACCAATGATTATATATATTTACTTTGAAATAAACAATAATTATTTAATAGATTTCTTTATATGCAACCCCAGTTCAAAACAAACTATGATTTGGTAATCCATTATAAAATAATCATTAAATTGATAGGTATGAATAATAATAACCATGTTAAAAAAATATGCATAATGGTTATAAATAAATCAATTTTATTTATTAATTCAAAATAAATAAGTACATAATTCTTAGTATTGTCATTTTACACTACAAAGATATGGTTTCTTAAAAAATGGGTTTACTACATTTTGAGCTGAGAAATTATAATTATTTTATACTATATTTTGAAAAAATATTTTATGGAATGTATATCCTATTATAAAATCCTCATATCAGTATTATCTTCGGATGAATTAATAGGATTTATCTAAAAATATTATTTTTCAATAAATAGTAAAAAATAAATATTAATATAAAAATGTCATTTATTTTTATGTAAATTTCCCATTATGTATTAAATTAATTCTTAAATTAAAATAATACCCCATCAATTAGTAATAATTTATTTAATTATATAAGTGTAATTATTATAATTCATTTTAGCAAAAGTTCATTTTTGTGCTTAAAAACTCATTTTTTCTAAAAACTACTTTAATTCATGTAATGTGTTTTAATAATAATGAATTAAATTAATATCTATTTATTAATGGTTTTAATGAAATTTATAGATTACATATTGAAAAAAAATATTTTAACATTCATTCTATGGTTTTTAAAATCCATAGAATGAAATTAAATTCAGTTTTATGCCTAAAAATCAATTGTTATAAAATGAAATTTCAATGTAGTTTGCGTTCTTATTTAAAATTAAAAACCTCAACTTGTTAAAATTTAATGTTGTAAAATATTTACCTTATTTTGAATCATCACAATTAATATTAGGAACTATAGTCAACTTAATTTTTGGTTATAATGAATAGTATCCATGGTAAATGTTTATCACATCATTTGGGGTTAAAATGGTTAAAAGACATAAAAATAAAGGGATTCAACTTCAAGATAACAAAAATAATTATGAAACCCCATTGGATGATTTTATTTTTCCATACCCAAATCAATATCAAATATGATTCATTTTGGATGACATGAACTAACACAAATAACCGACGTAAACAGTACCCAATGTGATCTTGACATGGCCAGAAGGGTGTTCCTGATCCCCAAGGGATAGAGACAAGAACCTTGACATCAATAAAAGTGTATAGGGAATGATTTGTCCAAAATAAATAAAAAATATAATTTATAATAATAAAATATTGTCGGTATGAAAACAACCGTCATGGGATAAATTGTTCAACAACACCAAGAAAATGTGATGACCCTGACTCTCTTGGTCCCTCCCTTTGCCAAAATCCGGGTCCTAAAGGGGTGGCATCTCGGTGAGACCGATCATTGAGACCGAACGGCGCGACCGATCAGTGAGACCGATCGGGGAGACCGATCAGGGAGACCGATCGGGGAGACCGATCGGTGAGACCGATCGGTGTGACCGATCTGTGTGACCGATCAGCATCACCCGACCTTGTCGAGTTGTTTCCAGTAGCGCTCCTTTTTGCGCAAATAGGGTTTTAAACCCTATTTTGAACTGTTTGAGCATGTTTTAAAGACCCGTAACATGCATAAGAGTTTTAATTAAATAATTAATTATTTAATGAGTCATTTTAAACCACCCGACCCCTTTAATGATGAGTGGGGCCATGTGGTCAACCCACGACCCTCACGCCTTACGTAGTTTCTTGTTCTCACCTCAACCGTCCGCCGCTCTTATAAACGAAGGGTTAGCCGTGGTTTCTCCTGTCCTCAATCATGGATTCTCACAAAGATCTTCTGGTGCATCAGGCGTTCCGTATTGTTATCCGTAAAGTTCCACACCTGGCCTAAGCGTCGATCGTCGATCAAACAAGTATGGAATTTCTCCTTTGTCTCTCTCTTTTGTGTATCAAGTGGGATGGGTGTGTTTTTGTTATGTAGAATTGGATAAACATGACCTAAATGAAGATAATGAACTGGATTCTATAACGAATGAGGGGGGTTGTGATCGTTGATGTTGTTTATTTTGTGATTATCTTTTTGAGTTGTGTTGGCTTACGCGTTTCTGAAAATCAAGGTCGTTGGTGGTTGATGTTTGTGTACTTGTGAACCCCCTGCTGATGTTTTAAATTGCTTGTTTGTAAATGTGAACTCCTGCTATGAAATTGGTTAACACTTATACCCATATGAATAAATTGAAAGCACCAGGATCAACCCCTCTGTGATAAATCCCGGTTAAAACACACGAAAATTGAAATCAGGGAGTGTGTTAAGTCGTATAAATCTGAAAATACCGGTAAGACCCTGCTTAGTGTTGGTGACGGTGGTTTTGGTTGTTTTCTTTCACGGGACGGTTGCTGGAAATGTGGGAGGGGATGGGATCCCCTGTCTTTATACTTTTGGTGGTTGTGTTCTTTTTGGGATGGGATCCCCTATTGGTATGGATTCAGTGGTTGTGAGTTTTAAAACTGGGTGGGTACTTGTTTATATCACGAATTTGGGTGGGATCCTCTGTTGTTGAGAACCGGGTGTGGGCGTTATGGTTGATGATTGACTGTTTACTTCCCGAACTTGTGCTTATGATTACTAGTTTCCCAGTAGTGCTTAAAATTAATTAAACATTATCACAGAACTTGAAACAAGAATAGGACAAATGGGTTTTGTTGGCGAAAGTCGTGACTTGGGTCTTGGACGCAGTGGTGTTGTGTTCTATAGGCTGGTTAGAAAAACCAAGGCTTTGGGTGAGTGCTTGTTACCTATATCTATTGTTGTAGTTCTGTGTTTCTTATTCACGCCCCACACAAGTTGAGCACTTAGTGCCGAACACCCCCATTTCTTGGGGGAGGGTGTTTTTTTCCAAACACTATTCTTAGTGGCTGGTTATTAGCTCCTTTTCTACTCCCTTTCCCGGATAGCCCAAGTATCTTCGGGTAGGCTGTGATGGCCTGAGGTCCATTATTAGCCCAAGAACCTTCAGGTGGGGTAGTGTGGTGGTTGGCCAGGTGTGTGCGACAGGTGGTTTCCCAAGTGTCTTTGGGATGATGCCCAGGTGTCTTCGGGCGTGGCCGTGGTTTTTCTAGCCCAGGTGTCTTCGGGCGTGGTGGTGGTTGTTCTGGCCTAGGTGCTTGCAGGCGTGGTTACATGTGATTGCTGTGGACCAGGTGTTTGTGGGCAGGATTCGACAGTGGGACTGCATGTGGTAGTTGTGACCCAGGTGTGTGCGGGCGGGTGTCGCAGTGGGACTGCGGTGAGAATGGCAGGATTGGTTCGATGTGTATGAAGTCTCAATAACTAGTGGAAAAGTGGCGCGAGGTACCCAAACATCAATGTGCTCTGATTATATATATTACTTGACTTGAGTTATTTGGGGAGTGTGCCTTGGTGAGGCATGGGGTGGTTAGTTTACCTTGATTAGGTGTTTTGGTTTACGCTTTTTCTCACGGGAATTTAGTACGTTCCCCCACTTGTGCACGAGAGTCTTTTGTTTTCCCTACTGAGAGTACCTGTATGCTCACCCTACGTATATAAAACTGCATTCAGGTTTCCAGGAGGGATTTGGGGATCACACAGGACCATACTAGCTCGGACCTTTGGTTCAGTTGCAGTTGTTTCTTTTCTTCTATGGTACTTACCTTTGTAGTCACCTTTTGTACTTTTTGGCTTTAATTTTAGAACATGAATTTGTGAATGGTTTACTTTTGGCTTTACTTTTCTTTGACCTTGGTGTTGATGGGTTTCATCATCTTATCTCTCGACATTATAAAACAAAAAGGGGTAATGTCTTCCATTTGTGAGAAATTTATATACCCTTGGTGCTAGTATCCACTCCGGGATCTATTGAAGGCGGGTCTCGGGGGTCATTATCTCTCCTTCAACTTAAAGAAGGAAGGGACTGGAAACTGCTAACCCTTCCCACATTTTGGTTAAGGCAGGTCGTGACAGAATGGTATCAAAGGTGATGGTTGAGAGATAGGATGGAGTCTGGAGTTAGGCACATTGAGGATTGCATGGGAAGATAAGGAAACAATGTTGGGTGACCTTGGCGCGTGAATTAGGCTAGGGAAGACCATCTGGGACATGGGATTTTAGGGCCCCCCGTGATCCTATGTAAGGACTATGGACCTACTGAACGACCAATTGTGGCCACACTGATTGTAGGGTAGAGACCCTAGGAAAGGTACATGCATCATAATGACTTGTGTTCTTATGTTTCTGGGATGTCTTGGGAATTAAAAATAAATTAAAAATTTATGAAGTTTTAAGAACGATATTCTCAACTACTTGGGCTTAGGCATTCCTTTTTTACCTTGCAACTATGGAACCTCGAAGGCGACCACGTGTGGCATCAGCGATCGAGGCCCCGGAGACTACTTTTTCCGATCGGCAGAGAGCTGATCGAGAGGAAGAGGACGACCAGTGGCAGAAGATTCTTTGAGCCTTCCAGCAACAGGCCCTCGAGAAGTATGAGGGAATCACCTCTGACATGAAGACGGAAGGTTGGCTAGAGGAGCTAGTTATAGCTTTCGGCCTGATTCGGGCCCCGGCTGAGTACTAGGTTCCTCTATTCGTCAACCAGATGCGGGGAGCGGCGAGTCAGTGGTGGATCCTTTAACTGGGGAGTGGAGAGAGTCTGAGGTGGCTTTGGTGGATTTCGAGAGGGAGTTCCGGGCAGAATTCCTCTCCTCGACGATGAAGGCAGAAAAGAGACAGGAGCTACTCTCCCTCCAGTAGGGGAGTATGTCCGTGAGGGAGCTAGGGATCAAGTTAAAGGACCTCCTATGTTTTGCTCCGGACCACTTTCCTGACGAGGAGTCTCAGGAAAGATGTTTAGAGGAGGCGCTCTGACTCTCCCTCTAGTATGATGTTACCCCCTTTACCCTGCTGATGTACTTGGAGGTCCAGAAAAAGACCGAAGTGGTGGAGAGGATGCATGCTCTAAGAGTAGTGTCACGAGAGGGGATCCATTTGGGACCATCAAAGGGGAAGGTCGTTAGCACCAGGCCTCCAGTGTCCGGACCCTCTAGGTTCAGACCCACAGGGAGCAGGCCGCAGCAGTTTCAGTTTCGATCCCCTGGACCTCGCCCCTTTTCTTCGGGCCCAGGATCGCGGTGCTTCATCTGTGGGAGCCCTAGACATCTCTGGAGTTAGTGACCGAACCTGGTGCAGTACAGCGGTGGTGGAAAGCCCCACCACCCTCCCTAGTAGCAGCTTCCAGCCAGACCTCTCCAGAAACAGCATCAGGGACAGCATGCTCCCTCTCCTCCGAGGGCAGACGTAGGAGGAGGAGCCCGACCTCAGGGCACTCCTCAGGGACCTCGACCAGGGCGTGGTCGAGGAGGTGGCCGATAGTCGAGAGGCAGAGGAGTCGGGCGTGGACAGCTACATGCCATAGAGGCAGCAGTTCCGGCAGGGCTAGAGGTTTTTCGAGGTACGATCAGTCTGTTTAGAACTCTTGCTTATTCCTTGTTCGATACCAGAGCATCGCACTCCTTTGTTGCACCCAATCTAGCCTGTTCCTTGGGTTTAGATGCAGAGAGACTTCCAGTGCCCCTATTTTTTAGCACACCAGTCGGAGGTCAGACCAACTTGTTGTCTGTTTGTCGGGGATGTAGACTGATGATAGGGCCACATCAGTCGGTTAGGGATCTTCTTCTGCTACAAATTCAGTCATACGATGTCATCCTAGGCATCGACTGTCTATTTTCTATGTGTTCCATCATTGACTATTTCCGAAGAAGGGCTGTGTTCTCAGACTTGTACGGTCAGCGTGTTACCTTCACTGGTGAGCGGAGCAGTCAGAAGGGAAACAGGAAAGACGAACACCTCTTCTCCTTGTTGGTCGAGATGACAGTGGAATCAGTAGATGCTCAAATGGTGGAAGTGTTATAGATCATCCGTGAGTTTATGGACGTCTTCCCTGAGGAGGTGACGACTCTACCCCCTCGGCATGATATTGAGTTTGGGATAGACCTGCAGCCCGGCGCTTGTCCGATCTCGATGGCTCCTAACAGATGGCACCTTAAGAGCTACAGGAGTTGCGGATCCAGGTTGACGATCTGATGAAGAGGGGTTATGTTCTCCCAAGTGTGTCACCGTGGGGCACTGTAGTCTTGTTCACAATGAAGTCAGATGATGGTCTTAGGTTGTACACAGACAACACGAGGCTGAATCAAGTGATGATCAAGAATCGCTACACTCTTCCGAGGATAGACGATCTCTTAGACCTGCTGAAGGGGGCATGATGGTTCTCGAAGATAGACCTGCGGTCTAGGTATCACCAGCTAAGAGTGAAGGAGTACGACATCCTGAAGATGGAGTTCAGATGTAGGTATGGACACTTTGAGTTCGTAGTCATTCCCTTCGGTGTTACGAATGCCCCAGCTGTGTTCATGGGGCTTATGAACTCCATATTCCGGGAGTACTTGGATCGGTTCGTGGTTGTGTTCATCAATGATAACCTGATCTATTCGAGGTCATAAGAGGACCATGTAGAGCACTTGAGGATAGTTTTGGAGGTCCTACGACATCATCAGCTCTATGGGAAGTTGTCGAAATGCAAGTTCTGGACACGGGAAGTGCACTTCCTCAGGCACGTGGTGTCCGAGAAGGGGGTAGCGGTGGACCCATCAAAATTTGAGGCGGTTGTTTCTTGGGGAAAACCCAAGAATGTGGAAGAGGTCCGTAGTTTCATTGGGCAGGCAGGTTACTATCGGAGGTTCGTACCCAAATTCTCCCGAGTTGCGGCCCCTTTGATAGCCCTGACCAAGAAAGAACAGGTTTTCAGGTGGAGTGAGCAGTGCGAGTCAGCCTTCAGCTATCTGAAAGAGAATTTGGTTAGTGCCCCAGTGCTGAGATTACCAGAGGAAGGGGTGGCCTATGAGGTATTCTGTGATGCTTCAGAACAAGGTCTAGGATGTGTGTTGATTCAGCGAAAAAAGGTGATCTTCTATGGGTCCAGGCAGCTATGCCCCAATGATCGTAATTATGCCACCCACGACCTGGAGCTTGCAGCGGTCATTTTTGCGCTAAAGTTATGGTGGCACTACCTCATCGGGGAATGATTTGTGGACTTCATAGATCACAAAAGCTTGAGGTATATCTTCTCCTAGTGGGACTTAAACTTGCGACAACAGAGATGGGTGGAGTTCCTCCAGGATTACGACTTTGAGATCTCTTAATTTGAGTATAAGGGAAATGTGGTGGCCGATGCCTTGAGCAGGAGGACATAGAAGGATGCGGTCCGAGAGTTGGCGGATGCCTGGAAGGTAATGGAAGAGTTGGCTGCCTTACACCTGGATGCGAAGATGGATAGCGACAGAGGCTGCCTATATCAGATGATAGTGCATTCATCTCTCTTTCGATAAGTGGAGGAGTCTCAGTGGGGAGGCTCGGAGTACGAAGTGATGCGTTACCGGGTTGACCAGGGCAATGCTCCGGAAGCATGGGCAGAGGATGGTCAGAACCGGATGCTTTTCCAGAAAAGGTTGTTTGTTTTAGGAGTGATGAATGGCAAGGTTCTCAGTGAGTTCCACAACTCACCCCTGGCAGTACACCCAGGAGTTTCCAAGATGTACCAGGGGCTAAAAGGATAGTTTTGGTGGCCCGGAGTGAAGCGAGCAGTGGCAGAGTTTGTGGCCAAGTGCTTAGTGTGTCAGCAAGTGAAGGCTGAACACCGAGTTACAGGCGGCCTACTGCAGTCTCTAGATGTCCCCAAGTGGAAGTGGGATGACATATCGATGGATTTTGTCACGGGACTACCCAAGGTCCAAGGGGGATACGACGCCATCTGGGAGGTAGTGGACAGGTTGATGAAATTGGATCAATTTCGGGAAATCAGGGAATCAAGTGATGTGTATGATTTGGCACGAAAGTACATGGATGAGGTGGTGCAGTTGCATGGAGTTCCGAGGTCTATAGTCTCGGATAGGGATGCATGATTTACCTCGCGATTCTGGAGAGGATTGCAACATGCTTTAGGCACCCAGTTATTCCTTAGCACTGCTTTCCATCCCCAGACAGATGGACAAACAGAGCACACCATCCAGACCTTGGAGGATATGCTACGGGCATGTGTTCTACACTCAGGTGGATTAATGGTACGACACTTGCCCCTGGTAGAGTTCGACTACAATAATAGCTACCACTCTACCATCGGTATGGCCCCGTTTGAAGCCATGTATGGGAGGACATGTCGTTCACCTATGTGTTGGGCCAAAGTAGGAGAGGCAGGCATCCTTGGCCCGGAGGTGGTGCAGAACACGACAGAGAAGGTTCAGCTCATACGGGAAAGGATGAAGGCGGCCCAGGACAGACAGAAGTCGTACGCGGATACCAGGAGGAGGCCCTTGGAGTTTGAGGTTGGAGACAATTTGTTCTTGAAGGTCTCCCCTCGGCGTGGGTAGTGGAGATTCGTCAAGGGGAGTAAGCTTTCTCCCAGGTTCATCGGACCCTTCCAAGTGTTGTGACGAGTCGGTGAAGTAGCTTATCAGCTAGCGTTACCACTGCCGCTACTGAGGATACATGATGTCTTCCATGTGTCCCAGCTTCGTCGGTATCTGCAAGACGATTCACACGTCCTTGATTGGGGTGAGCTGGACATCGAGGAAGATGTGACTTTTGTGGAGAGGCCAATGATGATCGAGGATCGCAATGAAAAGGTGCTTCGTGGCCGAACCGTTCCCTTGGTTCATGTGTTATGGAGACATGGTGGGCTTGAGGAGAGTAGGTGGGAGAGGGAAGCATAGAAGCGTACCCAGTACCCGGAGTTGTTTTATGTTTTTTTCCTTGTTGTGCCTGTTGTGGTAGAACGTTTTTTCCTTTTGGCTATAAAATGTACTGGTTTTCTTCCTCTGATTGTGTGTGAAAATCCCTGGCTATAGGGGAGGAGAGAACCCGACCCCTAATCAAGACGTATTGAGGTGGATGCAATTAAACCCGTGCGGGCGAGTCAGTGCCGCCCAAAGAGGATAATATCTGGACACGGGGAAGGAAACACCTCAACCCTCACGTGCCTGGGCAGTTCGACTTGATATGTTTCTTGGTTTGTGACAAGAAGGTGTTCATAGTTAACAACGAGGTTCACTCTTGAGAGGTATCTTTTGGGGTGGTTGTTCGGACCCGCCCTTTCCTTCTGGGATGTATAAATTCTTGAGGACGAAAATAGTTTGAGAGGTATCTGATGTGATGACCCTGATTCTCTTGGTCCCTCCCTTTTCCAAAATCTGGGTCCTAAAGGTGTGGCGTCTCGCTGAGACCAAATGGCGTGACCGATCGGTGAGACCGATCGGCGTCACCCGGCCTTGTCGAGTTATTTCCAATAGCGCTCCTTTTTCCACAAATAGGGTTTTAAACCCTATTTTGAACTTTTTGAGCGTGTTTTAAAGACCCGTAATTCGTATAAGAGTTTTAATTAAATACTTAATGAATTAATAAGTCTATTTAAACCACTCGAACCCTTTAACGACGAGTAGGGCCGTGTGGTCAACCCACGACCCCCGCTCCTTACGCGGTTTTGTGTTCTCACCTCAACCGTCCGCCGCTCTTATAAACTAAGGGTTAGCCATGGTTTCTCCTTTCCTTGATCACGGCTTTTCCTAAACAGCTTCGGGTGCATCGGGCGCGCTGCATCGTTATCCGTATGGTTTCGCGCCCGGCCCAAGCGTCGATCGTCGATAAAACAAGTAGGGAATTTCTCCTTCATCTCTCTCTTTTGTGTATCATGCGGGATGGGTGTGTTTCTGTTCTGTAGAATTGGATAAACCAAACCTAAATGAATATAATGTACTACATTCTATAAATAAAGAGGGGGTTTATGATCGTTGATGTTGTTTATATTGTGACTATCTTTCTGAGTTGTGCTGGCTTACTGGTTTCTAAAAATCGAGGCCGTTGGTGGTCGTTGTTTGTGTACTAGTGAACCCCCTACTGATGTTTTAAATGGCATGTTTGTAAATGTGAACTCCTGCTGTGAAATTGGTTAATCACGTATACCCACCTGAATAAATTGAAAACACCAGGATCAACCCCTCTATGATAACTCCTGGTTAAAACACACAAAAATTGAAATCATGGAGTGTGTTAAGTCGTTTAAATGTGAAAATACCGGCAAGGCCCTCCTTAGTGTTGGTGACGGTGGTTTTGGTTTTTTTCTTTCACGGGCCAGTTGATGGAAATGTGGGAGGGGATGGGATCCCCTGTCGTTAAACTCGTGGTGGTTGTGTGGTTTTGGGGATGGGATAGCCTGTTGGTATGGATTCGGTGGTTGTGAGTTTTAAAACCGGGTGGGTACTTGTTTATATCATGAATTGGGGTGGGATCCTCTGTTGTTGAGAAACGGGTGTGGGCGTTATGGTTGATGCTTCACTGTTTACTTCTTGGACTTGTGCCTATGCTTACTAGTTTCCCACTAGTGCTTCAAATTAATTAAACATTATCACTGAACTTGAAACAATAATGGGACAAATGCGTTTTGTTGGCTAAAGTCGTGACTTGGGTCTTGGACGCAGTGGTGTTGTGCTCTGTAGGCTGGTTAGAAAAACCTAGGCTTTGGGTGAGTGCTTGTTACCTATATCTATACTTGTAGTTTTTTGTTTCTTATTTGAGCCCCACCCAAGTTGAGCACTTAGTACCGAACACCCCCATTTCATGGGGGAGGGTGTTTTTTTCCAACACTATTCTTAGTGGCTGGTTATTGGCTCCTTTTTTACTCCCTTTCCCGGATAGCCCAAGTATCTTCAGGTAGGCTGTGATGGCCTGAGGTCCATTATTATCCGACGAACTTTTGAGCGGGGTAGTGTGGTGGTTGGCCAGGTGTGTGCAGCATGTGGTTTCCCAAGTGTCTTCGCGATGAGGCCCAAGTGTCTTCGGGCGTGGAAGTGGTTTTTCTAGCCCAGGTGTCTTCGGGAGTGGTGGTGATTGTTCTGTCCTAGGTGTTTGTAGGTGTGGTTACATGTGAGAGTTGTGGCCCATGTGTTTGCTGGCAGGATTCGGCAGTGGGACTGCGTGTGGTAGTTGTGGCCCAGGTGTGTTCGGACGGGTGTGGCAGTGGGACTGTGGTGAGAATGGCGGGATTGGTTCGATGCGTAGGACATATTAATAACCAGTGGGAAAGTGGCACGGGGTACCCAAACATCGATGTGCTCTGATTATATATATTACATGACTTGAGTTATTTGGGAAGTGTGCCTTGTTGAGGCCTGGGGTGGTTAGTTTACCTTGATTATGTGTTTTGGTTTACTCTTTTTCTCACGGGACTTTAGTACGTTCCCCCACTTGTGCACGAGAGTCTTTGGTTTTCCCTACCGAGTGTACCTGTATGCTCACCCTACATATATAAAACTACTTTCAGGTTTTTAGGAGGACTTCGGGGATCACGCAGGACCATACTAGCTCAGACCTTTGGGCAGTTGCAGTTGTTTCTTTTCTTCTTTGGTACTTACCTTTGTAGTCACCTTTTGTACTTTGTGGCTTTACATTTGGAACATGCATGTGGGAATGGTTTACTTTTGACTTTACTTTTCTTTTACCTTGGTGTTGATGAGTTTCATCATCTTAACTCTCGATCTTATATAACAAAAGGGGTAATGCCTTCCATTTGTGAGAAATTTCTATACCCTTGGTGCTAGTCGCCACTCCGGGATCTATTGAATGCGGGTCTCGGGGGGTCATTATCTCTCCTTCAACATAAATAAGGAAGGGTCTGGAAATCTACTAACCCTTACCTCTTTTTTGTGAAGGCAGTTTGTGACAGAAAAAATTCTCCAAAAAACATAATACAACATAGTAGAAGTAATATTTCACAATATTCATCACGTAATTTGATTTCTGAATGTATCTCATGTCTAGTACACCAACCATCTATGAGTGGTTTCTTACCATTAACAAGACCTGATATATGTAAATCTACAATCACCAAAAGGAAATGGTAGGGTGTGAGATCACAAGCTCAGTAGGACTTCACCAATTATTTCATAAGCATTCCCTATTATATAAATAATTTATTCTTAATATAAATAAAACATGGAATGGAATTTTTCTAAGTATTCATATCATAATATAATTAAATAAACATTTTAAAATACTATTAGTTTATAATTATAATAACATTCCATCATATTATGCACTATTAAGAATATTTTTCAAATATTTATAAATAAACCATTATTAGTATAGATTTAGAATGTGTATTTCCATCAATATCAACATTTATAAAAAATTATATTATTAGAATTGTAAAAGAATTTCTAATCATAAAATCATATATTTGATACACAGGTGTAGGATATATAAGGATTTTCCCATATCATGGTGAATTAGAACTTCCAAAGTGCACAAGGAACATTCATAAGGAAGAGAAGGAGAAATCCATGAAGGGATAATATCCATTTGTTAAAGTAGTTTTGTTTTATTTTCATCATTAATCAATTTTTAGGTATAAATTATACATTCCGATCATGTGTTCTTTACACTCAATTAAATAGTCTTCCACATTCTTCAAAGTAAATCATAAAATTTACAAGGGTATATTTGTCATTCAAAAATCATTTAAATCAACATTTTATTTAACCTAATAGATATTTCAAAACATTAAATTCATTTACAAAACTAACCTCGTCATATTTTAATCATAATATCATGCCATTATTTCTAAAAACAACATCAATTGTTTATTAAAATTCCATCCTTTTTTTCAAAAAAAAATCAAATGGGTTTTACCATAATTCATGACATTTTTTCTATAAAAACAATATAAAATGATTTTTTAAAAAATATATCAAATCATCAAATTTTAATCCTCAAATTTCACAACAATTTTATTTTGAACCAATTCCTTTCCATAGTAATAATTTCAAGTCACGAACACTTTTCTTGAAAATAAACAATTAAATTTTATTTCAAACTTTTCATCACACACCATACCATTTCAAAGTACATTTATAAGAAATCCAACTCATCCTTTAGAAATTCATATGAAACACAATTTAAAATATAATAATAAAAGGTTTTACATTATATATTTAACTTTTAAAGCTACTTACCTTGATAAAAACATTACAATACTCTAATGTGGGGTTCACAAGTAGGAATAAATCCTACCTAATGAAATATAGGAAGAACCATGGTACAAGACATGAACTACAATGTAAAATCAATGTCCACAGTGTAGTATAGAAAACCACAGTGTAGTGGTGAACTAGAAAATTCTTCTATTGTGTAGGACATTCTATGGTCCTTTAATTTGTACATACATGGTGCAGAAGAGACAATTATATAGAGAGAGATATAGAACACGGACCATATGGCGTAGATCGGGGACTACAACATAGAACAACTCTAGGATTCAAACTATTAATGCATAACATGTGAAATGTTAAATTTAGTTAACATTTTATTTATCCTTTAGAGATTTGTATCAATTTCAAATAAAGTATAAGATCATTATTTATAGGGGCTTGTGCATGTTTAAAGTCCCCCTCATTATAAAATAATACAAATTGAAGTGAAGGTTCCCAAAATACCCTTGAAATAGATAATTAAAAATGATAAATCCCAGCACCCAAATAATAAATGTTTTATATAATAGACATAGATCACAAATATGTGGTGTGGTATAAGAAACCAATGTGAAAACCATCCCATATAACCCTCCACAAAGAACGCCACGACCCAAAATATACAAGGTTACATGGCTATGACACATTCCATTCTTCTATAGTGTGGAATATATTATGTAGTATCACTATAGTGTAGCTATTTTCACTAGGGTGAATCCACATCCCCTACAGCATGGTCACATGCAGTATATTGTAACAATCCTTTATTTGGTGTGAAAAATTACCAAACACACACAAAATAATCCCTAAGGCTACCACGGCCCACAAAAATTAACCCAATCCTCGACCAAGTTAAGATCAAGGGGGGAAAAAAGAAACAACATCAAGAACAAATGAACATACCTGAAATAAATGTTTTGTGTATTACATTGGTTCGAAATTTCTTAATGTCTAAATTATTCTATTTTAGTCTATTGAAAAATTCCTTCTGTGTAAAGCCCCTCTATTTTAATATGGAACATCTTATTGAAGATTATTCACACCTCATGAGTTATATAGCTCAACCAAACTCTTATAAAAACACTAAAAAGCATCCATAGACACATTATAGATGTTTTGGTCCTATAAAAACATCAACAACCCCATGTTCTTAAATAAGAGATCAAATAGTTCTCTTTTAAAGAAGAGGTAATCTTCTTAACCAAACATGTTAACCTATATTTTTCTTTTACCCTCTTAAATTAAAAACTATCCATTCCAATATAATATCACTAATATCTTTCATATAATGATGTGTTATTATGTTTCTTGGATAATATTTATCCATATTTTTCTTCATCAAATTGGAAACAGTACCATCAATCATGTGTACAGTAGACCACCACCTAAAGACCCAATGTAATTTATATTCCATCTCTGTCTACCATGGATGGAGTATATAGGTGGATTTAAGGAAATAACATGAAATTAATAATATAAATATCATTATGAAATTTTTAAATAATACATTACTCTTTCCCCAAATAGACATTATAAAATTATTATGTCACCCGTGTATACGTGTGGTCTACCACATCTATGAATTGATGTGATTTTTATTTTATTACCAACAAAATGGATGATTATACAAATTTATATAATCAATATACATTCTCTTTATTAGTGTTGATATAATTATGGATTTGATGAAATTATATCTTATTCGTAATAATCAGAACACTTGATATGAAACATGCATGAAAGAAACTAAGTAGTTAACACCTGAAATAATAATAATAATGAAATATTATTAACAAAGCGGTGATAAGATTATACAATAAAAATATATATGAAATTTTAAACAAGTATATGGTTCTTTTATGTAAGTATAATTAATTGAAATTTATTATTTATGAGTTTAAAGAATAGTCAACAATGTTGAAACATTAAGTAAGGAGGTTCTTAACTGAATTTCCTTTCATTGGGTTATAACACTTCAACATTGAATTTTTTATATAATGATTATGTGTGAAATAAAAATTGATCATATAATTTTTTATTTAATTTTTTATGGACTAAAATTGTTACACATATTCAATTCACATATTAATTTTAATTTCAATGATTTCATATTTATAAAGGATTTTGTCTCAATCTCAAATCCATTGAAAAATATTTATTATTATAAAAATATTTTAATTTAAGTGTTGCATATACTGAACCATTGATGTATATAAACATAATATATAGTTATTCATGGTATATAATGTTTCAATGAATGTTTAATCATTCATGGGGTTATCATTTAATTATTTATAATGAGATAAGAATTTATTTTACAATATCATTTTCTAGGATTGAATATATTCTCCGTAAAGAAATTTTATAATATATCCTTTACAAACTCCATTTATTTTCTTATACTCTTATTTTTTATGATTTACATTTTTGATTCAAAATTTTAATCTTTTTTTATATTTAATGATGAAAATAAATTCTTAAAAGAGAATTTATTCTGTTATTCTTTTTTAATGAGTATATTTCTCTACTGTGTCCATATTTTTCTTATTTTTAATACCAAATACATTTTTATTTACTCAATTTATTTATTAAAGAAATTTTATTTTATCCTTTTACTTTTAAATGGTTTTAATGTAATAATTATAATTCTCATTAAGATGTCCACTTTTTTATTTTATTTACAATAGGCCAAACAGAATGTTTCGTTTTAACATATATTACATTAGCAAATTTTCTTCATATAATATCCATTTTACACTATTTATATTATTATATAAGTTATAAAAAATTTAAAAAAAATATATAATGTAAAATTAATTTGAATGTTTCCCAAAAAATTTATTCAATTATACCGTATACACGATTTTCCAACAAAATCTATTTTTCTATTAAATTGATGGACATCCCTCTTATTTTGATTGATTTTGTGTTTATTAAAATCCTCATGAGACATTAATTTTCCAGTGATTGTATTTTATTGGATAATAATTTTCAATTATATATCAATAATATTTGTATCATGGATATTCATACTCACTAAATTGTATAAAATTTCTACATTTGGTATTTTATACAGAATATTATTTTATTGACTATGGAAATATTCATATTATTTATTCATTTTTCAATAATGATTTATATTTATAAATAACATTTTTTATGAATTAAATTTATTATTAAATATAGAAAATTATTAATTGGATATGTTATTACAGATGGGGAACAATTATAGATATCCCCTCAACTCATCGACATGTCTCTTAAGAAAAATAAGTTAGATAACACAATTAAATTGTTTTTTGGTGTATAAATACATGTATTTGAAAATATCATGGCATAATCCCTTGATCAAGATGCCTGAAATTATTCATTTCCATCATTACGAATATATTATTATTACCAATATGATTATTATATTGAAATTATCCATGGATGAATTTTATTCTCATCTTATTAATTAAATGGAATGGGTTTTAATTTATTTACCTTCCCATATTAATTTTTCCTTACTTAATCATGAATGATTTTGTTGTACATAACCCTTATAGAGAATTTGAGCTCACCCTTATTTTCTCCTTTCACCATGATATGAAGAATGAATATTTGAAAGTGTTTCAAGGATGAATTGTATTTTACATTGTAATGTTTTATATAATATTTCCTATAAAAGATAGAAATCATGTATGTGTCTGGTTCTTCGAGACTAATAAACTGAAAAGTACTTGGTGATAGGATCCTTTGTATCCAATAAAAATATAATAATTTATACACATTATATTGATTAATATATTTGTATTTGTTACAGTTTGTACCATAGAAAGATTAATAGAATACTTGGGAAATAAATTTAGAAAAGACATAGATTATAGAACATAACCCTATGAAATAATCTTATGATAAGTCTAATTATAGGATAATATCAAAATTTTTATAATGTACATATTTAGTTGTTTTCATATAAAATATAACCATGTTTGGATACTTCTAGTGGGTATGGTTTTGGAAGATCTTCATCTTGCGGTAATAACCTTACTATGAGTTAGTCAACTATATCCTGACCTTCATTATAGTGCATGGTTAATGGCCCCCTATTTCTCACCTAGTTTGACACTCTCGGGAGATATTGTTGTGTTAATTAATATTTTGTTTATGAACCATTAGGATGGATTTTAATAGATAATGATAAATTTTTCCCAAAGATAAAACTATGGTGTCATATATTGAAAAGAATATGTCAATATATAGATATACTAAAAATTATTTTGATGATTATATGATTTCACACTATGATTATTATTACTCATACAAAGATCATTAGTCTCATTCAATGAATGGAACTACAAATAACCTATTTTCATACTTAATGTGATGGATAATATAATGATTTTCCTCTATAGAAACTAAATGTCGTGTGAGAAAGAATGCGAATGTTTTTTATTATGTCTAACCAGCGATCTCGTTATATAATTAACAACATTAACATAGTTTAGTTTCCAAACAAATTGAATAATATAAATATAGAGTATATGAATACCATAAAGGAAAAAATATTCAACTTTTTAATTGTCTATAATGTGGGAAAAAGAACCTAGGAAAATCCATCAAAGGAATAAGAAACTATTTCATTTATGGAAATGTAGGAAATATAATAATAATCTGTGGAAAATTAATATTTCAATGGAGGGGAATAAATTAAATCATATGGTACCATTTATCCTTAAATTTCTTATTTGTAGTGAACAAGGTAATTATCTGATCCAATTCCCTAAACCAAGGGCTAACTCCTAGAATATGGATGGAACTTTAAAATGCCAATTGGTTGAGTGGAATGATTGAAGTATTCACACATTGGAATTTTTGGATTATATTTTAGAAGTTTTTTTAAATAATATTCCAGTTATAATAATTATGAAACATCTTAGGATTGTCCTACAATAGTTATTATTCAAGGATTTACAAGCACAAGTAGTGTGGTTCTAATAACATAAAAAGGTGATTATTTCATAAGGTAATATATTAGGAAAATACATGATTGAGAAATAAATAATCCTTAACATTTTCTTAATCTTGAGATAGTAATAATTACTTGCGAAAAAATTTGATTCATATAGATAATGTAAATTGGATAGTACCAGTGACCTTGAAAATGATTATTGTTTTGAAGAAATAGTGATTTTTGTTATGGTTGATGATGTTTATTAAATTTTTGTATATATATAAGATATTAGATATTATATAATTTTATATGATGAAATATGATAAATTTATATATTGGGATCATATATGTTTTCATTGATGTTTTATGAAAATTCATGTTATTATAATGTTTTGGGAGAATATATGATCGATGTAATAATATGATTGGTATATGACATTAAGAGTTACTTAATGTTGTTTGGGATTAATGTTATGTTGATGTTAGAAAATTTCTGATCTTTTTTCAATTTTTTTTGTTTTTAATATTGTATGAGTTTCTTTTTGGGGTTTTTGAATTTAACAATTTATTTAAATAAGTTTGTATATATTTGAGTCCAATTATTGAAATATTTGAGATCATTCTTTAAAATAAATTATTATTAAAATTAGTTTTCATATAAAATATTCCTATCAATTTTTTGTTTTTGTGAATGAATTGAGTCAAGAGGAATAACTTTTCATCATTTTATAGATATTATGATAAATTATATGTTTATTTTTGTTCTTCGAGCAGGAAAAATTCATACTAATCATTCATCACTGAAATATGAGATTAAATGAGATGGAAACTCTTTAAAATACACAACCAGATAATGAAATTAAATTTTTGGACATTTAAGAAATAATGTAACTATATTTTCTAATCTTCCATGGAAAAGTAATTCCTCAATTCTTGGAAAAAAGGATCCTAAAAATGGAAATCTTTTCATTTTTAATGTTAATTATGAAGAATTTATGACTGTTTTCACCCATTATTGATTTAATGTTTTGTAGTCATTAAATTTATCACAACATTATTATATATCACTCCTTTTAATTTATTGGACATTACCATCCTCCTCCAAGTCTATATTTGTACTTATAATTAATTTTACCCTTATACAGGAACACTAGTTTTTGTTATTTTAGGCCACCGTTTTATTTCCCACATCTACTTTTCAACGGAAGTTTTATTATCCCCTTCTATGATATAGGTTTTAAAAAAATTTGTTTTTTAATATTGGAACATTTATTATAATGATTATAATTATGAGGGTTTAATTTATTTTGGGGGGTATATTTTAATACCCCATGATTTTATATTAATTTATTTTTAAATATACATGATTTATTTGATAGGTTTCTATACACCCAACCCCAACTCTAAATAAACTATTATATAATAATCCCTTAAAACCTATATATTAAATTAATAGGTATTAATAATAATAAAAACATTATAAAAATTATTTATAAATGTTTTAAAAAATGAATATTTTTCTAATAATGATCAATATTTAATTACTCAATTTATTGTAAATTAATATTATGTTATAACAAAATGTTTTCTTCAAAAAAAGGTTTTTCTTGAATTTTGGGTATATAAATTTTTATTTTATTTTATAAATATTGTATAAATTTTCTATCAGTAAATGAATATAATTTATGAAAATTATCATGTTAATAATATCTTTTGGTGATTTTATTTTAAAATTTTCAAAATTGATTTATTTTTCAGTGACTAGAGAAAAATATCATTTTATATAAAAGCAGTAATTTAATCTAAATAAATTTATTATAATGTTTGGAATTCGATATTAAAGTAACATCCTCTATTTATAAATAATATATTTCATTATATAAGATTTATTATTATTCTTTATTTTGGTATGAGTTCTTTTTCGTGCTTAAAAACACATTTTTCTAACATCTTTTTTTATACGTGAAATGTTTTTTTATCAAAATGAATGGAATTAATGTATATTGGTTTATGTTTTTCAGATATTTTATGTATTATATATACCATTTAATATTTTAAAATTCATTTTATTGTTTATAAAATTTATGTAATTAATGTAAATCTAGTTTAATGCTTAAAATGCATTAATCTAAGATAAGCTTTTGTTGCAGTTTGCATGATTATATAAAAATAAGTTCTTATAATTATTGAAATTGACTATGGTAATGTTGTTAAAATATTCATAGACATAATACTAAATATTGGGTAATATTTTGAACATAATTTTTGGTAATAATGAATATTAACAATTATAAATATTTATCATCTCGTTTAGGGTTAAATGGGTTAAAAGTGTTAAAAATAAAGCGATATGGATTTAAGATAACAAAAAATAGTTTTAAACCACATTTTATTGTTTTATGTATACCATAACCTTATTTCCACTGAGTAAAATTCTTTTGGACCCATTTTTATTGAGTAATAAATTAATATACATTAATATTTTAAAAAAAATTCATGTGCGCACTTTTCCTCACTTATAAAAGGGAACTGCCTTCCCTCGATTCATAACAACTCTTAATCAATTTATATTAACCAATACCTACCAAAATATCTTCCCAATATCCTTATTTCTGTTCTAGATGTGCTTTTATTCCTAAAACACCAACCCTATGGTCTTTAATATGAGATCTAAAAAACATCTTTCAAATAATAAGTAATCATCTTAACTGAACACTTTCATTTCTATTATTTTTTTACAAAATCAATTATGTCATAGAAATTAAAATTTAAAAACACCAGTATAATCCAAATAATGAAATATTATGTTATTCATTCCATAATTTTTATCCATCTCCTTCATCCTTAAATGGTAAATAAAACCAGCACTCATGTGTACGCTGGACTACCACCAAGCAAACCAATGTAATTAGTTTTGCATCACCTCCTCATATGTATAGGGTATATAGGTGGATTTAAAGAAATAAAATGATATATATGCTATTATATTAATTTTTAAATTATAATATAATACTAACATATTTTCTCACATATCAATTGGTAAATTATAATGTCCCTCCTAAGTATGAGTGGACTACCACCTATAAGAAGTGATGTGATTCATTTTTAATTACCACCATAAATGGATTATTCAAAAAATGTACCTCACGAATAAAAATAATGTTTCTAATATGAATTAAATTCTTTATATGATAAAAAATATGATTTATTCACATGAATTGTAATCCCTTATTAAAAATTCAATTAAAATAACTAAGTAGTTAACACCCGAAATAATGATAATAATGAAAGACTATTAACAAATAGGTGATAAAATGATATAAGTGGACGATATATGATAGTATAGATATGTATATGCTTCTATTATGTATCTAAAACATATATATTTAATATATATGTGGTTAACACATTCATAACTATGTAGAAACTTTAGGTAATGAGTTTTTTAACTAAATTTCTTTTCATGAGGTTCTATCACTTCATCAATAACATTGTTATGAATATATTTTGTGTGAAATGTCCTATAATTTTATTATTTTTTATTTCCACTTTTTATATGTGGTTTTATATTTTTATGTATAATTAATTCATTGACTAATTCTAACTTCAATGATATGATCTTTGTAAGACATTTCTTCCCAATTTTCACTTTATTGAGATATATTTTGTATTATTCACCTATTTTATTTGATTGGGTGAATATAATAAAATTTTATGACTATAAAATAAATAAATATATTTATATATTAAATGTATTTAAAATATCAATTCATATTTTGGGATTGCCTATATTTTAATTGAATGAATATTATTAAATATACTTCTTAAATATCATATATTTTCAAATAAACTTATTATTTAATTAATTTCATTATTTTATGTTATTTTTTTATCTCTTTTTATGTTTAATCATATAAATAGAAATCCAAAAAAAATCTAGTCTTATTTTTTTTATTGGTATATTTTTCTTCCATGTGTATATTTTTCAAAATTATTTTACAAATATACGTTTTTTAATCAAATGATTTATTAAGGTCTTTTCTTTGTAACCATGTATTTTAAAATGTTTTAAAGGAATATTTATAGGGTTCTTTGAATGGTTTATTTTATTTACTTTCATTACAAAAATTCAAAACTAATGTTAATTTTTAATGTAGAAAATGTTAAGATATTTCATTCCTCCATAACAATTTTATTCTATTTAAGATATTCTAGAAGGTTTAAATGGGTTTAAATTGAAAATTTTGTAATGAAAGTTTTTTAATATTTAGATACATTTTCCATATATTCTACAAAAGATATGATTTTACCACAAAATATAATTTTTAGTGAATTAATGTCCATTTATCATCCCCTGATTGATATTGTTGTTATTAAATTTATCATTAAAAATTCGATTTGTTGTGATCATATTTCATTGGATAATATATTTATATTCGATATAAAAATTCATTGTGTCATGTATATGTTTATTTCCAAAAATAAATACCATTTCTAAATACAATGTTTTACTATAAAATTTGTTTGATTAATTGGTGAAATATTTATATTCCACATTCTTCACTCAATATGGATATTTGTAGATAGATAATATTTTTTAAATTTATTTTTTAAATCAATATATAAGGAATTAATTTGACATGGGGTTATGGGTGGGTCTCAACTACATATTTCCCCTCGATGCGTCGACATGTCCCTTGAGAGAAACAGGTTGGATAGTCTGAGTGTTTTTGGTGTATACATGCCCATATTTGAAAATATCTGGGAAAATGGCCTTCATCAATATAACAACTCTTCTCTTTATTACACATTGTACATATTTTATTACATAAAATAAAACTTAATAGAACCCCAAACTATTGAGAAGTCTAGTGTATTTTGGAATTAGGTACATTTCATAACAAATTATAATATGGGATACAAAAGATTATTGAACACATCCTTGACATGGTAATAAAATTAAAACAAACATAAAAATGCATGGGATATCCTAGGAATAACCTAAGATAGGGGTAAGGTATAAATCCCTATAAGGTTATAAACAAGGCATAATATTAATAATATAATACATTTTAGAAAATATGTATATCAATAGAGTATAAAAGAGAAATAAATAATAAGGAATGATATAACATGATAATCATAACAGGGGAAATGTGGAAACAACTTAAAACACTGAGTCATAAACATAGGTTAAATATAAGATTTAAAAGACCTCATAGCGGACAAATTCCTATAACGGAATTAGGTACACCCATTTCCCAACAAGATGTATCGTGATACTAAACATTACCCAATTCATAATAGTATCTTATGGGCGCACACATCATAATCATTTAATTTTCAGGCCTAAGTGTGACACGTATATCTTACAACATGGGTTCATTAAACATCATGATTTATTTAACAATCATGTAATGTGGAATACATAAATTTAAGTCCCCAATCAATAAGTATATGTCCATAAAGGTGAATATTCTTCATAGAAAAATTTATATGGTATTCACTACACAATTATTTGGGCATGGAAAATCACAGTGAAATTTCGACAGCATAACGATGTTATTTAAAAATTCATATAAGTTCTTTATGAAAGTTAAATGGGTCTATTATTATTTTTATATAAAATGGTAATTAATAGGTACCTGGAAAATCATATCACAACATTATAAATTTTTAAATAGAAGGTGATAAATAATGAAACAAAAGAATAGAGAAAAGAATCCTCATAAACGTTCAGCACGGTAATGGGTGTACATAAAAGATCATGTAATGCTCAATGATAGTGAAATTAAGATAACCTAAATTAAAAATAAACTGTTATGTAAGGGTAGTATGGAATATCATATCCCATCATAAGTAAATGAAAAGTAAAATACATAACATACAAGGAGTACTTGATAAAAGAGGGGAGTGAATGATCCCTTACATGAGCATGTGACTCCTAAGGCTTGGGAGGGGATTATTAAAATCTTGGAGAACCTTAGGAGGACTATAGGTAGTGGAGTGAAGAGTTAGTATATCCAAAAAGGGTTTTTAGTGAAGAGGAATGGGATCTTGGGTGGGCTTATATAGAAAAAGAGGGACATTTGTTTATTATTGTATTTTTGAACTCTATATAATAAATTATTCAAAACCAAAAACTATCCTAGGATTTTTTACCATGGTTTATTCCAAAAGGTAGTGGTAAAAATTATTTCATTAGGAAAATGGAAGAAATTAATAAAATATTATGCATGTTGATGTGGAGGTGAGTCATGCTCCAAAATAAATGATTTTAAAATCTACAGATATATTATATGTCTTGGAGGATTCAAAATGGATATCCAAAATAACAAAATAAATATATAATCATTCTATTTTAATGGAAAATAGTATATTTTTTCTTTTATTTCATTTAAATTTGTATTTACATTACATTAGTGTCATTATGATGTCATAAAACAAAATGCATATTTATACGGTACTTCATGTTTACCCCAAAATCCGACTATTTTATAAAAATTATGATAAATTAACCAATGTATAATATTGATATTATTATTCCAGAAATAATATTCAATTTATCAAAATAATTTTTAAAATATGTGAATTTTCACTATTAATATAATGATAGACATTTGTTAAAAATGATGAGTTTTTCACAATAATATTTTCTGAAAATTAAATTTCACAACATAAAAATTATATGATCAATTATTTTTGATTAGTATTATTTAATAATAATATTCCTTTATAATATTATTTATTTAAAAAAATATAATAAATCCTAAATTTATTAATTAAATTTTAATATTATCCAAACATTTAATTTTTACATTATTGTATCAAAATAAAAATCATTTACAAAGTAATAATAATATGTTGAAAATATATTCCCTAATCTCTAGAAAATCATTTACATACTACTATTTATAGGGTCTTGATAAATATACATTTAATACACAATCATACACCCTAAGTGTAAAGTGCAGAATGGTTGGGATTTTATGGAGCTATTCAGTAAACATGGTTTCGGTCATGATCTTAATGATCATGAACATCTCTCATAAACAATTTCACTCATGCTTAAGTTCTTGGATTTGGATTTTTATTGGTCAAGGAAAATTCCCAAAAATGTTATCTCCCTCGGATGCTCAGATAAATGGGCTTCCTGGTGTACAATTCTACGGGTTGAGGCCATCACTTCCTTTGTTTGTGACAATAGGATTTGTTAAAACCCTATATTTATACTAATCATGTGATGAATGTTCAATGAATATATTATCAAAGATATTTATTATTAACAGCCGATTAAAACCAATTGGATATAATAATGAAATTTAGTGCATGGGTTTTCTATAACCATAAGGCATTTTATTAAATCAAAATGGGTACTTTTATTCATAATAGATTGGGTCGCCATAATCTCCCCCCTTTAGAAATTTCACCCACAAAATTTTTTCCCACACTAAAAAAATTATGATAATTATTTTTAATCACCTCATATGGTTCCCAAAATACTTCTTTGAACTTTTGGTTTTCCACAACAATTTGATGAGGGTCGTTGTCTTATTTTGTATATTGTTTTCTCTATGATCAAAGATATTAACTGACTGCTCTTCATAGGAATGACATGTAACATACCATTTCTGTTTTATCAGGTACACCCTAAACCTCATCGTGGTTTCCCCCTCCTTTATGATTAGGAGGATACCTATAATGGGGAAGTCGTAGATTTTTTGTACTTTCAACGTTAACCATATTTTTCTGTTGAATGCAGTAATAATTCATACTATATATTTGGGTTACATGCTATGTAATTTATTCTATATATATTCCTTGTTTGGGGATTCACACAATGAAAGATTACATGTCTGGAATGGTGGTTTCACAATTTGAATGTTTTAAATATCATATTTCTAATATGAAGGGATGGGTTTTTGACATAATTATCTAGTGTGAACTTCATAACGTGAATGGGTGTTTCACGTTGTGAAATGTCCCGCGTCATGTTTGAAAACACATGCTCAGTAGTCTTCTTGGTCCATTCTAACATATTCCTTCACCCTCAATCTAGGGTCTCTCATAAGCATTTAATTGAAGATAGTTTTCCTTTTGTATTGATTCATTGGAAATCTGATCAATGTTGGGATTGTGGCATGTATCTCCAGGTATGTTGTCTTCCTACATATTTTTTTCCTTTGATGAGGATATCACTATTGGGTGGAATGTTCGGATCTGATGGTTTAAGATGGTGTTTCTTCTTGGTTTCTTCTCAAATCAATTGAGTTATCTTGCTCTAGAATAATTTTCCTTTGCTGATCATGGTATTGCGGTCATTCGATCATTGGGTACGTAGGTTCTTTACATTTCACATACCCCTTTTCTTTATATTTGGATCAATAATAATTTGTATTGATCGGATTCTAGAGCCTTCATCGACATAGTTGGGTTTTCTTGGTTGGGGAATCCATTGTGGGTATGTGCAACTTGAGCTTTGAGGTTGGTGGTTCCTTCTCTACCCTATGATAACAGATCTTGTTTTTTTCGTGGAAAAATAATTCATAATGAATGTTTGGAATGATTTTTTTGCGTGTTGAAAATATTTTTTAATGAAAATAGTTTTTACCTAGTTATTGATAAGTGGAATGTAAAAGGGGTGTTTTTGAAAAATTTAAGTGAAATTTGACATGGTTTTGAAATGTTTTCAAAGTATAAAAATGAATTATGAAAAACATAAAATGGGTTAACTTGGGTACATAAGTGGTTGTTTTATCTTGGGGCCATTATCCACTGTTTTTGTGATTATAAGGAAGGATTTTCTTGGGGATTTTGTCCATTACCTAGGACTGTTATTCTTGGGGACTGATATTGGCATTCTTGGGGGGTAGGGGTTACTCATGGGGTATTCCTCTACATCCTAGGAATGTTTTTCTATGTACTGGTTTGTGAACTTGATTATTGTTGTATGAGTAGTTTGTAGCCTAGACCTATAGTATTCCTTGGTTCTATGATACCTGTTCTTCTGTTCTGTATTTCTTGGCTTTCTAATTTATCCTTGATATGCATTTTTCTTCTTGTTAAAACTGATATGGAAAATATGATTTGAATTGGATATACCTAAATTTGTTTAGAATTGTGGAAAAAGTGAAATTTTTTCTATGATTTCTATAAAACTACTTAACTACATATCATGCGATGTTTTTACTTAAAATGTTAAAAAAATGAATTTTTATACATAGGATTGTTATGGAACACTTGGGTGGAATCCTAATGAGCAAGTTAGTTCACACATTGCGCACCTCTTTGGTTGTGCATAGGCCATTGTTTGTATTCCAGTTCCGGGAAGGTCAAGGCACTACTATGAGGCAGTGAGATTCAGATCAACTCGTTCGGTAGGTAATGGTGATATTGTGGGAGTTGTCTATGCCCTCATTTGAAGTAGCTATTTGGTTTGGGTTCTTTACAGTTGGACTTTTACTTTTGAGTTTAATCTACATTTGTTTTGTTTGTTTCCACTATTTTCTTATAGTTATGAAATATATATATATATATATATATATTGTTCATCTTCCACTATTACTTTTCTTTTATTGTGTGTATGCCTTGTGTTTGATAAGCTTGGGCGAAATCCTTCCCTTTTTTGGGTTATTTCATGCCTGGGTGTTTGTCGCCAGCCCGTGGGGATCGGAAATTCCCTTAGGGTATGTAACAACATGTGTCAGATGTCGGTTTTGAGGTAAAATGGGAATAGATCATTAAAATTAGGTATTATAGGGTTTCATTCCTGAAGAGTCTTTTTCCTAGGATAACTGTTAGACAGGCGATAGGATTATTAGGATTTGAGAGGTACGTTATGATAAGTGTCTAGACAAATATTTTCAAAATGAGACTCAAGTTTCCATGAGATGTTGGGTTTTGTGTCCCTGGTGATGATTTTTTGTTTTTAAATATTAGTTTTTGTCTTTTTTTTTCTAGTTTGAACTGATATTTGTTTTGTATTCTAATCGGTTTTATATTTAGGTGTGCAGTAGTATACCCCTAAGACAATGTCCACTAGTTCCTCAAGAGGGTGTAACTGATTATCCTCAAGGGAACTAACTTATAGATCATAATATCATCAAGACTATCATATGAGAATTATATGTTGTTGATTATGATGTTCGACAAGTTTAGAACACAATTTTTGAGATACAATCGGGAGCTGGAGGAGAAAGAGATCGATCATAGGAGTTCTGGTATGAGAATCCACCATCCCTTAAAGAAAAGAAAAAACCTCAACAGTTCGAGGTCTATCTAGATATGATTGATCAAATTTTATGCTTTATGGAGACACCTGAGAACATCTGTGTGAAGTGTGCAGCATTCAGACTCAAGGGGTCTGACATGCGATGGTGAGATTCTATAGCCCAATAATACAGGCATGTGGGCTTGGATTGGAAGGGTTTCAAATCCAACTTCTTCCAGTAGTTTTACCTAGTGTTTTTTATGTTGGATAAGTATCTATAGTTTTATTCTTTGAAACAAGGATAGTGTTCAGTGCCAGCAAAAACCAATCATTTTTCTGAGATTGTCCGTTTTCTCCCAGACGTATTAAAGAATGACCAGATGAAGGCTCAAAAGTACCTATGATTTTATGTTGAATATTTATACCTATTCATAGACGGTTGACATAACTATTATTCAAGTAATGAATATGGTTGGTACGGTTAGAGTTTTCACCTCTTCTCTTCCATCAGGTGGCAGCTTCAGTGGTGCATATGGGAAAAAGATGAAGTGGAAAGATCATTGTAGGAGTAGTGGAGTCGGGTCTTAATAGTGAACTTCCTCTGCATTTTTGTTATAGTGGGTAATTTTCCTCTAACATGATATAAGTGTGGAAAATATGGACACAATATAAGTTCTTGTCTTATGCCTATGAAGACGTGTAACAACTATGGACACATTGGTCACTTGTAGCACTTCTGTCAGACTATGACTATTTCTCGCACTTTCATATATTCACATTTTATTGATATTTTTAAACTTTTAATGGAACTTATTCCCTTTTAAATGGTGTTAGTTACACCTCTTTGTGAGAGAAAATAGTATGGGTTTAGGTTTCCTTCTTGTTCATTAATGAAAGATGATACAGAGTGGCTCTGGGATTTTATCGTTAATGATTTTGGATCTATTTGACATCATCATTGTTTTAGATTAGAATATTTCTCATCAAGATAAGATTTATTGTTAACATTGGCGTGTATTGTTTTTTTTTCGATGGGACCTCTTGTGAGTTTTAGGGGGAGTGGGACCCGAGGTCTAGTCGTGTAGAATCTTCCCACCGGGAGATTGAGAGTTTTTTAGTTTCTGTTGTATTTGAGCCCAATGACATATCTTCTGTTTCTGATCTCCCAATTGTTGTTTATGTGTTTCCTGATGTTTTATTAAATGATTTCTCTTGTGATCTTCTAGAGATATTGGTAGACTTTGTCATTGACCTGGAGCCAGGTACACAGCAGATATTGATACCTTCTTATCACATGGAAAAAAGAGGAAAGAGAACAAGATTTAGTTGGAAGATCTATTGGAAAAAGGATTCGTTCACCCAAGTGTTTCTTCCTGGGAAGACCATATGCTCTTTTCTAGGAAATAATATGGTCCAATTTGTTTCAGTGTGGATTATCAGATGTTGAACCAGGTAATGTTTAAGAAAAAATCACATTTACACCATGTGGAAGATATATTTGACATGTTAATGGGGGAAAAGTGGTTCTCAAAGATTGATCTTCGGTTGGGTTATCATCAGCTCAGAGTTTCGGAGTCTGATATACCAAATACATCCTTCAAGAGTTGATATGACCATTATGAATATATTGTTATTCCTTTTGGTCTGACTAACACTCCTGGAGTTTTTATGGCTTTAATGAATCAGATATTATATCAATATTTTAACTCTTTTGTGGTAGTGTTCATGGATGACATTATAGTTTATTTGAAATCTGATCATGAGAATGGGAAATATATGAGTTTGGTTCTGGAAAGTTTGAGAAGTCACCATTTGAATGGAAAGCTTTGAAAATGATTTTTATAGATTCAAGAAGTGATATTCTTGAGACACTAAATTTCTTAGCATGGTTTGTTAGTTGATCTAGAGAAGTTTAAGGTTGTTTTTTCATGGAAGGAACTGCATAATGTCTTTGAGATTTTTGACACTCCTTTTTTGTCACATTGTATAAAAAAATGTAAAGGGGAATGACTTAGCACAAATCGATTCATCCTTTGAAGAAGACATCAAAAATCGACAAAGGCGTGAACAAGGCTTCAAAAGCACATGTGCCGCGCAAGTTCCATCACTGTTTCACAAGTCTACTTACATGACGCATAATGGTCGCACAGGGGACTTGCGCACCCTAAAGGATAACCGCGCGAGGTCTTCTCCATCCTATAAATAGACCCTGTGGGCCCCCCATTGGGGGAGGATTGTTTTCCAGAAACTCATATTTAAACTCCTGATTCCCTAGTCTCTTCTCAAAGCTTATAAAACAATTTTAAGGTAATTTCTTAGCTAGAACGGAAGATCTAAAGAGGGGTAGGAAGGCCTAAGTGTTGAAACTCATCAACACTTGCGCGCCTGAGTGGCCATCCCTTAAGGGAAATGGCCACACTTGCGCGCCGCCTTACTCCTTCAATATAACGTGCGTGCCCCTCTTCTGGAAGAACCTCAAGATGATTCTAAAGGCTTTAGCCAAGAGTCTCTCAAGTATTACCCTGATAGTTAACCATCACGCAAGTACCCAAGTGTCGCATAGATATATTTACGCGACCAAGACTTGCGCGCACACGCAGTACCTGCACGCCTGCCAAGACTTGCGCGCCCATGCCTTTTTGGGTTCCCTTCTTGCCCATTTCACCCCTCATAATCCATTCCCCCTCTCCTATTCAAGATTCAGTCCTCAAGACACTCTTCAAAGCCATTTATGGAATGATTTCTTGATTTGACTTCCTTATCTGAAAGTAATTCTGTGGAATATCTCTCAAAACCTAGTGATTTACACATATTTATGTCACTAAATATTGAGATTTCATTCATCAAACCTCATCCTTTACGATTAGAGAACTCATTAACCTGGGCCTCATTTTCATGAATAATCCACAGTCCCCTAATTTGGGCATCCTCCTCAGGAGTAATCCCCTACTATAATTTCATTAACCTGGGCCTCCTTTTCAAGAATAATCCCCAGTCATAATTCTCAAATCTGGGCATCCTCCTTAGGAGTAAGCCCCAAATCCTCATTTCCTCTTGGGCCTCCTTTTCAGGAATAAGCCCCAGTCCCCTAATTTGGGCATCCTCCTCAGGAGTAACCCCCAACCATAATTTCATTAACTTAGGCCTCCTTTTCCGAAATATGCCCCAGTCCCCTTAATTTTTCAAGTCTCTTAACTTGTTCCTTTTTTTCAATAGTAAGCCTCAGTCTTAATTCCTCTTAACCAGTCCTAATTTACATTTTATCTGGGATTCCATCTCAGTATTAAGAACCCAATCATAATTCCTCTCCTAATTTGGGCCTCCTTTTCAGGAGTAAGCCCCAAGTTAGAGTATTAAAATCTCCATGAAGCACATATACCTTTGTGGACCCTATTCCTGGATTTCTTCCCTTAAGTAAATCCAGATCTTCATTTATCTGGGCAGTCATACATATATAAGTCCCATCTTATTTCTTATGATTGCATCTTTCATGGTGAAATTGTCTGATTTTTACCAATACCTCTTGTTTCACACACTGAGCATGTCTCACGTGAGCTTAGAGGGTAAAAGTAATTATGACATCCTTCTTTGAGCCATCAATCATAAACATCATACTCCCTTACTTGAACTATGTGGGTTCTGATTCCCTTTTTTTTTACAAAGGATACACAGGTAGCCCATCTGCGTGTTTGATCCCAACTCTGAAATAATCCATGTCCCTTTGAAAGACAATAAACTTCAAGTTCCCCACTGAGTGGCTTTAAAACCAGCATGGTCATCATAATGACCAGGAGACATTTTACGTATCAAAGGATACCATTGACTAATAATCCTTAACAAATACAGATGATTCTCTATCAATAAAGAACCTCGAATAAATATAAAATATTATCTAAATTTCTTACATATCGATCATTGGTTGTCAGATCTAAAGGAAATCTCCTTTTATACTTGGTAATATAATAAAGATTCACAAACATAACTTAAATATATAAAGAGAGTCCCGGAGTAGACAATAATTCCCCTCAAAAAGGTGTGGTGGCTCTGACCTCCCATCCTCTCGACCAATGAAAATTCCTATGCCATAGCATTCCACAAACTAATGAGAGCCTACCTTTGGAAAGTATGTCCAAATGGATGTGGAATCATTGGATGTTTCTGGTTCTATGAAAAAACCCATTAGAAATCGATTGGAATGTTTAATCCTCCCATCAAGGAGGTCATCCCTGAATTTCGAGGGAAACAAAAAATGGTGAACCCGATGTGAATCCTTAATCAAGTTAAAATGATGTTTTATCTATTTGTTAGGCCCCTATTTAAAACTCAATTAGAGAGCCAACAAAAACAATCATTGACATATGTGCTCATCCAAAAGATTTAGTGGCTGAATTTATCTTGATTACGTCTGTTATATCAAATAGGAACTCTTTTCCAAGATCTTCTGCATTTCCAGAATGGCCCCTCTCATGTTCACATCTGTGAATACTGCTGTTGCGAATGCCACTGCTACTACTCCTGCTGGATCGTTTTCCGCTCTGAGGATGACATCACCTACTCAGCGTCTTCAACGCTGGGTATCAAATGCACTGGTTAAGGAGTACCATCAACACGGTACCATTCCAACTCTAGAGGCTTCCCAACAAGCCCTCTAAGTGAACAACTCACACCAGTCATTCGAACAACGATGACCAATGATCAAGAAATAGGCTGTGCTGACTACTGTCTCCAACCGTTTCAGGTCGTTATCCCCGAAACGCAATCACCATTCTATCCCTTATTCTGAGGAGGTGAATGAGTAGGTACCTCAGGGCCTTAATTCAAGTAGACAGGAGTCCTTCTCGAGGGATCCCACCAACAATCGCTGCCATACTCGTGTGGCAGTGTGCCCTCAACATGATGAGGGTACCGACTCCAGTCATTAGGATCAGATTCCTCGAACCCGAGCAGGCAAGACGAACCGCCAGAGGCAGAATCTGGTCAACAGTGAGCAGGTTCTCATCTTTTCCATCTCTGGAGAAGTCCACCAACCTAACTTGGTGGCAAGAAATGAGCAGGCACACACACCTGCACGTTTTAATCTCGCTGTCCAGCAGACTCGTCTGGCAGCTGCATGCCAATCCTGTCAGGCAATTTCCGCGGAGTACTATAAGTAGGACCATACACCTGTTTATACATCATCAGCTAGTCAGTAGGCTCGTCTGACTACATATGACGGATCTCATCAACCACGTTCGGCGAAGTGAAATCAGCAGGCACATACACCTGCTAGTATTAATCAAGCCTACCAACAGTCTCGCTTGGTTGCATTCGGAGAAGTCAGTCTGAAAGCTCCGGCTACAAATAGGAGGCAGACTCAACTCTCTGCCCCAACACTTGAGTACTGTTAGGATTCACTGACAAGAAAAGGAGGACAGGAGCAGGCACATACACCTACTCCAAGCCTGGAATGGATGTATATCCCTGTTCCGGCAGCTGAAGTTACCAAGCATATTATATCAATAGTGAAAGAGCAGAAGAAAATCTCTACTCATATTCTGGATGTCTGCCAGGATATTATAACAACTTCAGCAGCATCTCAGGGAAAGACACATAAACCTATCCCTACCAGTGGAGTGACATATCAACAATTCACTCCAGAACACACACACACATCTGTTCCAGTCCAAGAGGGTTGTGTGGAATACTCCCCCATATCATACGGACAACCAAGTTAGCATCATTCAACTGATTTGAGTGGAGATTGTCAGTCTAACCTGGCCATCTTTCCTGATCAGGAACATACACCTGCTCAGAGCAGCCACTTTCATCAACAAGTGGTTTCCAAGGCGAGTAAGAAGGTGTCTAAGAAAACGACCCGCACAACACAGTCAGGAGATCAAGAGCCAATATGTAACAAGGCCTTGCTCGATGCTGGAGTTCTTGAAGCCCACAGACAGTTATCTGTTGAAATTCAAGATTCTACTCCCCCATTTCCCAATAGTGGGAACATTTATTCCGAAGGTCTTCAAGAGACACTTCCTCATGAAGGCTTGCTTCATGACAATTCAGTCGATCTTGAAGTTTGAACTTCAGATGAGAGCCACATGAACCCTCTGTGTGGTCATAAGACCAAGGAGCAAGAGATATCATCTTTTGTTGTAACCCATTATGGTGGTCCTCCCCATGATGACGAATTTCGCTACGAACTCCTCTCCGCTTTAGTGATGCACATTGCCCGGAAAATTCCCCAGTGGACAATGTAGTGCTGAGAAATCCCTATTATCTTGAGGCACTTGCAAATGCGAAACCAGTCATGTTAGATGCTTCATCGCTAGCAGGTGACATACTTTCTTAATCAGAAGATAGCCCAGGGTGTAGGTCATTCTCCGAACCACCCCTAAGTTATGAATCTTCTAGTTTGATCAATGATTTCTCTACCAATCCTGTTGAATCCAATAAAGAAACAAGGAAATACCAACTCTGGTCAAATCAGGTAGAATAATCTTCATCAAATGATAAAGAGGAAATGATGAACATGAGAAAACAACTGGCGAAAGGTGAACTGCCAGTCGTGTTTTGGCCTCTGGCTGAATCTCAGTATGACATTCCCAAAATGTTAAAGGAAGATGAAATTCATGATATATAACACCCCGAGATTTTATGAAAAATATTCTTTTAAATTTCATTAATGTCTTGTGTTGTACGCTACACCAAAAGGAGCTTTCACAACACGCATCCGTGACTTGGCTTGCATTACACGAAATCGCAAACTTCCACAATTGCGTGTGTTGTACGCAATACTGAGTTTCGCTAAACAACGATATGTTATATGAACTGCCTGTTATGAATAGTATCAACTACATTTTGAATTTTATAACATTATTATTCATCTTACACATTTTCTAGAATATGGTATGAGAACAAAATAAATCTTTTGTGTAAAATATGTATTTTTCAGGAATTGTAGTTTTTCCACCTTTTGATGACGCACCCACCTTAAATGTTGTTTTTGACAAGTCTGTAAGTTCAATTTGACAAAATAAAATTCTTCTTTGGAATCCTAATATAAAAATTTACCTTCGATAAATTTTTCATATTATTCTGATAACTTTCATATTTTAATGAATAGTAAAAAAACGCTATATTTTAATTAAAAACATATTTTTTCATCGTAATAATTTATATGGTTAGATTATCTTTTTAATTAGTTTCAAATTTTAATTAGAATATATTTTTACCATTTAATCCAATGTTGTTAATTGGAATTAATTTCACTTTGAAATTGGATATAAACAAGTATCAATCTTTTGATTGTTTTTGTTTCTTAAAAACACGCTATTTGTTTTGATAACGGGAATTAAATTAAAAATTAATGAATTCCACTTATATGTTATGAATTTGGAAAAATAGACATCAATTTTGAATTCGAAATATCAAATAATTCTTAGGCTTAATTTTTCGTATTTTTCTGAAAAACGACAATTTTCGATGAATAGTGAAACCACGTAGTGGTAGTTAAAAAACTGACTTTAATTAATTTAAATTAAATTTTACCACTACTGTTAATTGAATTTAAAAAATCTGAGAGACACGGTTAATATCAAGGACTAAAATGTGGTTTAATGAGATGAAAATATTTTTTTGGTGAATAGAAACTTTTTACTTTTATTTACCACGGTTAAAAGTAAATTGGTTAATTAAGGGTAAAAATGATATTATTATTACCCAAACACATGTCGTAATCGTATTGGATAAGTGTAATTCGACCAATAACAAAATTAGGCATAAAATATGACCATTTAGGACCACTGGGATTAGATTAAGACATTTAATATTAATATATTTAAAGAAGGGTAAAAATAGTTAAAATCAAAGTTTAATATGTAAATCATTTTTAATATAGGGTCATACATTACATAAATTATACTATAAATATTCATTAGAAATATGAAAAGATTTCCTACATAATGGTATTTTATTTATAATTTTTATACGTTAAATAATTTAATTTATTTATGACACAACGATGTTTCAGTAATTATCTTATTAATGAAATATTAACATAATTGATGTTATAAATACCCAAATAAATGTATTTTGAGACTTTTTATGAATTACAATAATTTTATAGGTTAATATTACATGTTAGTATTGATTTAATTAACTTTGTTCGAACTATTCATTCTGTTATAATTTTCAAAAAATCAATTACCAAATAGTGTCAAAATTGACATAAAATAGTTTTTCAAACAAATATTATATTATTAATTGTTATCTTATTCATAAAAATCTAAGGTTTGGAAAAATGACTTAGATAAGGTTATATATATTAATAATAAACAACTTGGGGTTATTCTGGCTTTTTATAGTAAGTTTATTAACCTAATAGTGTAAGAAAACAAGACGACACGGTAAGAGAAAAATTATTTAACTTAAAGTTAAATCTAAATGATAAGGTTAAAATAGAAACCTAAACCTGTCTAAATTTTATTGTATGAGAGGATTTCGACCCATCCCAACCTTATCTTCAAAATAACTCAATTTGGAGCTATTAAAAACCGAATATGACATTATAATAATATTTTTAGTTATTCCAAAGGTGCCCCTCTCCTCCCTTATAAAAGGGCTCCTCCTCCCTCTCTTCCTCACACCACTTTGAGCCTTCACGCTCGGCCAAACCCTGCCAAATTATCTTCTCCACTTCCCTCGAATCGTCCTAGAGGTCCTGGTCTTCTTCAAAGACCAATTTTAGTGCCATAAGTGGAGGTATCAAAGAGGTGCTTCAAAGAAGAGGTAATGTCCGTTACCGATTATTTCAACTTTATTTCTTCTTACACTTCTTCTTTTTTTAGTTGTTTCATTATGAAGTAATAACATCAGTGTCACTCATATAATGATATGTTATTTTAAGTATGAAACAACCTTATTTCACCATCTATCCATCCTATGGAAAACGAAATCACCGCGCGTGTGTACGTACGGAATACCGTCTCCACGTCGTGGTGTAATCTATTTTACACCACCACCTTACTTGGATGGGTATAATGGTGTAAATAATAACTATATATGATAATTGTAAAGTTATATTGATTCTTAAATAGTATACAAACACTCCAATACAATCCTGCGTTCATGGGAATGATATCATCGCTCATGCGTACGTATGGACTACCGTCTCCACGACGCGATGAGATTCATTATCAATGCTAACCATTCGTGAATTATTATAATATATATATAATAAGTAATCATGAAATATATGAAATAATAATTATAATGGATTTATGTGTATATATATGTATGTCATCTACTTAATTTCATTCAATTTAATAAGGAAACGAAAACAGCGTTCATGCATATGTACGACCTACTATCTCCATAAACGGTGTATTTCATTACTTTTATCGATCTAATATATATATATATATATATGTATATGATGAATATATATTATATATAAATCATGTTTTACATTATGGAATTATGCAAATCAGTATATAAGTAATAATATCATGAACGACATGTCGAAACACATACGATGAATGAAATGATTTTACCCAAAACGCTGCATTAACATGGAATTCACAAAAGAACGGGTAATATAAAGTCATAAGTGAAACATATATGATATCATAACAATGAATATGATTCTGTAATAAGACAATGACATTATTTAAATCATTTTATAGGAGTTTCGGATACGTACGAAGCATATCAGACCTAAGGTAAGGGATAATTTTGCAAATCTCATTTTTATCCGAGATTGCTTGTTCGTAATTATTTACTGGGGTTATTGCTATCATCCATGTCCATGTTTTATAAAAGTGTATTCATGTATTTTTAAAGTCCTTTTTACCCATTTTGACTTTTACCCCATGGTATGGAAGGAATATTTCTTTTATTTACCCTAAAAGGTACTTTTTGACTTTTCTGACAAAAGTACGAGAAGAATGTTTTTTTAACGTATACGGCATGAAAGGATTTTTATTATTTTATAAAGTCTTATTTTCATGAAGCTTCCACCAAAATATTTCATGACTATTTTCAAAAAATACTTTTCTTTTAAAATTTCATGACATTTTGTGAAAAGAGAATGATCTTGAAGAATAAAGGATATTTTCCTCAAGAATTCATTTCCAGTGTTTTATCAAAACCATCATTCATCTAAGATGACATTATTTCATATGTGTATTTTTCAAGTATCATGTATCTATGATTTACATGGTTTCACTTTTCTTATTATGAAATGATATCCATTTCTTTTTTATGGATTATGTGATGATGGGATGATGTTTATGAAACACATTTTATTTATTGGGTTATTATGAATGATGTATGTTTATTTTGTGGAACAGGTAAGAATGATTTAATTATGAGATGGTTGGGACCTATATCTCCCTCCAATTCATTGGGTAAAGATTTATATCTCATGAGATAGACAAGGATGGAATGGCAAGTTAAACTGGTTCAGTAATACAGGTATGGAAAGAGGAGTGAACTCAATTCAGAAAGGGACTTTGTCCACTAAGATGGTCTTGGAAGCAATGCCTTGGCTACTATAGAAATCATATCATGTGCTTAATGGTTTCTACAATTACATGTTTTATTCCCATTCTAATTCATCATGATTAATGTTTCTTCATGATGTATGTCTTACATACTGCCATGTTTTATGTCATTGCTTAAGATTTTGATGATTAAATTTTATGCTCATGTTTTTTTTTCATTCAAATGTCTAAGGATTGTATTGTGTTCTCTATGATTACCCTTACTGGGCATTTGAGCTCACCCATTTTATGTTTTCTTTTCCCTAGGATATAAAGAGTGGTTTTAGGTAAGAAAAAAATGGGAATACCTTTATGGGAGATGTTGAAGATCTTTCACCATGATTAGAAGATGATATTCCGAGTTCCAAAGACACTAAACTATTACGGTCCTTATGTGTCTGTTTTTGTTATGTATTAATTATTCCTCCAAAGTAATGTAATTTCCATGTACGTCAAGATTTGGGTCTCTACATGATATTCGTCTCAACATATGGAAAAATCTTTGTCAGTTGAAAAAGAAAGTATTATCTTATGATGAATATGAAGATCATCTTAAGATAATATAAGGGTTACAATGTCAGCTTGATTTGGCATCTCTATCAGTCTCTCGATATCTGAAGGCTGAAAAGTTGCAGAGAGCCCTTCAAAGTTCATGCCTTGGCACACTAAGAAGATTGCGTCAGTTAATTTCCAATGCCCCACCGGGTATTTGTATCAGAGGATGGGGTATTCATGGAGCACTGCATGTCACGGTGCTCTCCAGTCAGCAAAGCCTACTGAAAATGGTATCATGCAATGTTGTTGCCCATGGCCAGCCATAGTCAATGGGCTTTTTTGTAATCATAATCTTGTTCAAGAATAGGCCTCAACTAGTTCCTCTCAAAATCAATAATACAGAGAACAAGTTGTTGAATTACTCCTTAATCAAGAAAACGAGAATATTGAACAAGCCTCTCGTATAGAGAAAGCACATCATCAAGTGAATGAAGTGTCGGAAATCATCCAACGGTCTTTTGAACCAGGTGATAAAAGTGGATACAGGTTAATGCATCCAACTAATTTCCGGACTAAGGTTCGCAATATCAGGAGAGCTTTTAAGAAAGTCTTAGACATAGCATGTCAAGAGCCACCCCAACTCGCCAGTCTGGGGACTCTTTTAAACCATCCCTCATAATCGACAAATAGGATACGAAGAGTTGCTCAGAAACAATAGGAACATCCCCAGTCCACTGGACATGGGACTTTTTCAAATCATTAATCCCCTCCTCAGAGAAATTAGGTCTTTTCTCTATTGGAGAAGAAGCCTCAAGAGGAACGAAGAGCCATATTATCAGGAGATTTCTTCCAAATTAAGGTTCGTCAAGAAGTTCCTGAAGGATCGAATCAAAAAAAAGGCAATGTCTTATCAAGGACATAGAAGAAGAAAATATCACAGAAATGCAGATAGAAAGGACTGTAGTGAGAAGCATTATGCATCAATCAATGTCATCAATATCGTTGTTGTTGATCCACCAGATGAGGCTCACTCATGGGACTCAGATGAAGAGGTTCCTTCTTAATAAGATGTATGCACTGACACAAATGAAGAAGGTGTGCGTACACGAAATCAAAGGGTTACATATAACCTTGGTAATTTTTGAGTAACCCAATTCCCCCTCTCTGAAAAGGATCCAACAAAGGGAGAGGAAAGAATCGGGTTTCATATCCTTCCTCTAGAGAAGGCCAATCGCTCTCACTAGAGAAAAGGGTTTCCCAACAAGAGGAAGAAATGAAGTAATTAAAAATGTTGAATGCAGAAGTACATCAGAGTAGTGTTCTTCTTAAGCATGCTGGAGTCATTCAACCAAATGAATTTGTTGCAGCTGCTGAGATGGATCAATAATATCCTCCTCTATCAGTACACCTTCAAATGTCTAATCCTACGGGTCAAGTGCAACAACAGTTGGCAGTTCTACCATTAGTTGTAGCACCAACCACCACATCTATCCAAGCTCCAGTCATTTCACCTACCCAATTACAAGTTAAACCAGATGTTTCTCAAAAGTTAATAACTACTATTGAGTCATTAACAGCTCAGTTAGAAACTATGGAAGGGAAACGTGCGCAGGTTCAACCAGAATAGAAAGTTTACCCTGAATGGGTAGATTCAATCTCTCCTCCATCCAGTTTTGGAAACCCTATATTCCCTATTTTCAATGGATCAGGTGACCCTAAACATCATTTGACGCATTACGTATCTTGTTTTGATCCTATGATGGGAACTATGGAGCAACAAGAAGCAGTAAAACTCAGATTCTTCATTCGGACTTTGCAAGGACCAACCTCTGTTTGGTATACAATCTTGAAAACCCGATCAATTACTGGATGGGAAGATCTCCGTCAATAATTCCTTCTTCAATTCAGCTCAACTTTTTCAAAGACAACAGTTTTTTATCTTACAAACTGTAAGCAAATAGATAATGAAAGTGTCTCAGATTTCATTGCTCGCTGTAAGGGATTAACATATTCCCTAATATTAGCACTCCCTCAAGAAGAATTGTTGTCAATCTATGTGGAAAATTTGTGTGATGAGTTACGCACGCCGTTAAACTCTGTGAAATACAAAGTAGGGTTTCGAGACCTTAATTCAATCGCTCAGCAGATTGAAGACTCCCTTATATAGGCTAAGGCTAAATCTCGTGTATTTCCATCAGCTCCAGGAAGGATAATGGGTAAATAAGAAACTGCTACAGTTATGATTAAACAAGAACATGTACCCATTTCTACATCAAAAACATCATCTTCTCGAAGGGATCCACCTCCTGAGTTCCAACAACAAAGGCCATTTCGTCTAGATGATCAAAGAGATCAAATACTAAAACAATTTGAGAATTTGAAGAGGAAAACATACTCTTTCCAAAATGAAAAAGTTCCTGGTTACTTCATTTCGGCTCTGGAAAATAATCTGGTTCAATTTCCATGTCCCAAAAGACCAAATAAGGAAGGAGATGAAGAACGTACCAATTATTTCCCCTTTCATCAAGTGTTGGGGTATCCCATCCATGAGTGTTTTGTCTTCAAATACCTCCGTCAAAAGATGGTTGACTCGGGACAAGTCAAACGGAAAGGTTCTTCAGCTCAAGTAGCTTGTGTTACTGCTACAGTTCCGAAGGAGGAAGGAAAATGGAAAGAAGTAAAAACCAAAAATGCACAGAAGTATGATGATTGGATGGTCCGAAAGACAATCAACCGAACTCATGCTATTTTACGAAGAAAATTAATGAAACTGATTGTGTCTTCTGCCATGAATTTTGCAGCAAAACCCTCTTCGTCAGAGGGAATGTCCTCAAAGAAATAGTATGATTCAAAGAAATAAAAAGAATCAGAAGAAGATGAGTATGTGTCAAAGCCTAAATTGTCTTTGACTCTGGCAGACTTCATGCCATCTACTTCAATGCCACGGGCACCGCCACACCAAATGACACATCCTAAATAAGCTAATCAGGCATATTCTTCATCAGACGAAGAGTTAATCTTTGTTTCTGTTAATATGATTCAATTAATAGATCCATATGCCAGTCACAGTTTCTATTTCAATGAGCCTGAATTCCCTGTATCAAACAGGGGAATCAGAGGAAGTTCCAAGGGCTCAGGATACATGGGAACACGTGGATCTTTCAAAATCCACTATTCCAATTATACCCCTACTAGAACTGTGTACGCAGCAGAAACTCATGGTAGAGCCCGTCAGCGAGCTCAGCAAGAATGAGCAAGCTCTTATACCAATAGCAAATTCATTCATGGCACAGTTATTTTGGAAGACCGGTTGAAGGATCCATCTTCTTCCTCTCAGCAAGTAAATGGATCTCATCGGTCTATTCTTCCGAAACCAAGAAGCTTACCAACTCCTATCCTGAAACAAGATGCATCAACTTCTAAAGTATATGCTTCCAAGGTACCTACAAAATAACATATTCCTATTGGGAAACACAGACCTATGGAGCAAAAGTATGATATATTGAAACACTTGGCCCAAGTACCAGCCAAGTTATCAATTCTGGATGCTCTGAATCTGTCAAAAAAACTTCAGGAAGCACTCATCGAGGCTTTGTCAAGTCCTCAGGAGTTTGAAACTTAATTTTTTGCAGCTGAAGTCTATCAAATAGAGAATAATCCTGGATAATTCCATGAAATAACATCTTTTACTGATGAACATGAAGATGATGTTGTGCATGGACATATTATACCTTTGTACTTTTCTGGAAATGTCAATGGCGTAGACGTCCAAAGAACATTCATTGAAAATGGTTCTGGAGTCAACCTCATTCTCATTCATACACTTCGTCGATTTTCCCTCATGGAATATGATTTATCTCCTTCTACCATGATGTTACAAGGATATGATAAAAATGAACAAGAACCACTGGTTAAAGTTACACTCAAAACTCAGTTTGGAGATCTTGTATCCAATTCAGATTTCATGGCTGTTGATCAAGACTTAGCTTTCAACATCTTGCTTGGAAGACCTTGGCAACATCAACATGCAGCTATCCCTTCATCATATCATTAATGTCTCAAATATTGTTTCAATGGTCAAGTTGGGACATTTAATGGTGATAAGGCCCTGTTCAATACATGAGAGTCTCAATACATTGAGGCAGAATTCTATCACCTGAAGGGAAGGGAGAAATCCACAACATAGGAGATTACCAAAGTCAATGCTCCATATGGTTTGGAGAAGATTCTAGTAAATCCATTTACACATGGGAGTACATATTATGTGTTGCCTATCAGTCAAATTGACAAGATAGACCCAATTCAAAATACTCTTATGGAAAGATCCATAATGTCAGTTACGGCAATCGAGCCATACAACATGGGAGAAATTGGTAACCCACCAAGCAGTTATGAAAGCACAAATGGTGATGTCTTCATTTCATCTTCTGAAATCAACAAGTCTATACTTCTCCAATTAGGCCAGAAGAAGTTATAGCAACATCAGAGGTGAAAAATGATGTCGATTCTCAATCCATCATATCCTATTTATTACCTAATGAAGACCCTTCATCATCAATCAGGTTGGAAATGGAAGCTTCTTCTTCATGATGTGAAAATATTTACATCTCTTATGATCATGAAAATTATTCTTTGTCATATACTATGCAATTAGAAACGGACGAAATAATAAATGATGAAGAAGAAGAGGAAGATCTCAGAGATTCTCCTCCAGCATTTGAAGAGGGTATTTCTACCACTGTGGATGAACTCAGAGAAATAAATCTGGGTACAAAAGAATATCCACACCCCACTTTAATCAGGGAAACCATGACTCTTGAAGAGAAAGAGATGTATATTTATATTCTAAAGAAAAATAGAGATGTATTTGCTTGTAACTATACAGAAATTCCCAGGCTTGATCCTGATGTTGCTACTCATCATTTGGGTTCATCAGAAGAACACCAGGGATTTAAACAAGCCGCGAGAAGAACACACCCAACTTATGCTTACAAAATTGAAGCTGAAGTGGATAAGATTATCAATGATAACTTCGTCATAGAAGTTAAATATCCCAAGTGGTTGGCTAATATTGTCCCTGTAAAGAAGAAGAACGGACAAATTAGAGTTTGCATCGATTTCAGAGATCTTAATCGGCATTGTCCTAAGGATGATTTCCTAGTTCTGATTACAGAACTTTTAATTGATGAAACAACTGGCTATTAAGTACATTCCTTCATGGATGGATATTCCGGAGATAATCAGATCCGAATGGCCCCATAAGATGAGGAATCCACAGCCTTTAGAGCCCATCAGGGTGTGTTTTGCTACCGGGTAATGCACTTTGGCATAAAGAATGCAGGTACAACATATCAGTGTGCCATGCATCATATCATCAAACCCTTCTTAGGGAAGTTTGTTGAATGCTATGTAGATGATTTGGTGGTTAAATCTAAACAACGTTCTAATCAATTGGATGATTTGGAAGTCATATTCCGGAAGCTTCGACAACATAATTTGAAGATGAACCCCTTAAAATGTTCTTTTGGGGTAACCTCAGGAAAAATTCTTGGCTTTGTTGTACGCCATCGTGGTATTGAAGTCAATCCTGAGAAGACCAAGTCAATCCTTAGTATGTCACCTCCTCAAAATTTGAATGAATTAAGAGGACTTTAAGGAAACATAGCCTATATTCATAGTTTCATCGCCAATTTAGCAGGAAAAAGTTTACCCTTCACCAAATTGATGAAGAAGGGAGTCACTTACCAGTGGACTGAAGAATGTCAAGAAGCATACGATATTCTCAAAAAATACCTCTTGAGTCCACCGGTACTCATTCCACCTGTTGAAGGAAGACCACTTATCCTATGCGTTATAGTTCTTGAGTGATAATTGGGTGCCTTTCTTGCTCAAAAGAATGATGTTGGGAATGAAAATAGCCTCTACTATCTCAGTCAAACTATGCTTGAAGCAGAAACTAGGTATTCAAGTATTGAGAAGTGTTGTCTGGCATTAATCTTTTTAGTTCAGAAGTTGAGACACTACCTGCAACATCACGAGGTCCAATTGGTATCTCGCAATAACCCGCTCAAATTCATCCTTGGTCGTCCAATGCTTACAGGACGTCTGGAAAGGTGGGCAGTTATTTTGCAGCAATTAAACATTCAGTATGTTTCTCAAAAGGTGATAAAGGGACAAGCTCTGACTGATTTCCTGGCTGAACACCCTTCATTGGAAGACACATCTTCAGATATTGAACTCCTTGATGAGGAAGTGTTCTCTATTCAAGAAAGTCCTCAGGCATGGGAAATGTATTTTGATGGTGCTTCCAGAAGTCCAACAGGGAGGAAAATGGAAAATCATAATTCAACAAAGTTTGATTAGAAATTGTGCTCATTTCTTTAGAAAAGGCAGTGATACCTTATTCTTTCTTAATGTGGGAAAGTGGTACCAATATTGAAGTAGAATACAAAGCTCTCATCGTAGGCTTGGAATTAGAACTTCAAGCACAAGTGAATCACTTGAAGGTGAAAGGTGATTCATACCTGGTAATCAAACAATTCAATGCTGATTATGCCATTAGAAAAAAAGAAATAATCCCTTTGTATGATTACGTCAGAGAGTTAATGGAAGAATTCCCTTTAGAACCGAAATTTTCTTATGTCCCAAGATCACAAAATGCTCAAGCTGATGCACTAGCTAATATAGCCACAGCTTTGGCAGATCCTAATCGGGATGAGACAACCATCAGTATTTCCCACTATCATGCAATTTAACCTTATGTTCGAATCAGAACAGAGGAAATTAATGAAATTAGTCCCATTCCTGAACCATATGGTCATACTATAGGATGGATGTCACCTATCAGGGAATACCGTCAAAATGGAACACTTCCACTTGATAGAGCCAAGAAAGAACAAATCGGGCGACGTGTGGTCAAATTTTCTCTTTATGATAGTCTAGATCACCTAGAGAAAATTCTCTACAAACGTGGTTTCGATGGAGTTCTCTTCAGATGCATTGATGGTGAAGAGACAATGGCTGTCATGAAAGAAGTGCATGTAGAAGTGTGTGGTGCCCACCAGTCTGGACATAGACTGTCTGATTAGATTCAAAGGCATGGATAATTTTGGCCTTCAATGATACAAGATTGTGTCGATTTCACAAAAAATTGTCATTCATGCCAAGTACATGCCAACTTCATTCATCAACCTCCGGAGTTTCTTCATACATATAAATACTCATGGTTATTTTCCACATGGGGAATGGATGTGGTGGGACCTTACCCATAGGCTACGGCCAAGAAATTTAAGTACATTCATACTGCTACTGACTTATTTTCCAAATGGGAAGAGGCAATACCTCTCAAGGAATTCAGTTCTAAATGCATTGTCAGCTTCATCAAGTCTAACATTATTATCAGATTTGGTGTCCCTCATACCATATTAACGGACAATAGCACTAACTTCTTTTCATCCGAGGTGAAAAAGTTGTATCTAGAATACAACATCAAATCCAACCATTCATCTCGGTATCATGAAGCAGCCAACGACCAGATAGAAGCATTTAACAAGACTCTTTCAAATATAATGAAAAAGATGGTGGATAAAGATAAGAGGTCATGGCCTGATAAACTCTTTCATGCATTATGGGCTTACCGGACTACCACCCGCACTGCAACTCAGTCAACTCCATATTCCTTGGTATATGGAATAGAAGCAGTCTTGCCCATTGAAGTTCAACTGCCCTCGCTCAGAGTTGCCATTTGTGATCAATCATCTACAGATGAAAAATATCAAAAGAGATTGAATGAATTAGAATGGTTAGATGAGAAAGGATTGTGCACTTTTCACCACTTTGAAGTCTATCAAAATCGAATAGCACGAGCTTTTAACAAAAAAGTTAGTCTTCATTCATTCACTTAGGGAGAATTGGTATTTGTTCTCATAATTCCAATGATACCAGGAAAGAAACCTCCCAATCTTGAACCAAAATGGGAAGGACCTTACTCAATACATAGGGTCTACTCCAATGGAGCTTATTCATAAATCTCGATTGCTGGAGAATTCATCACTACTCCAACCAATGCCAGATTTTTGAAGATGTATTTTGTATAAACACAAAATACATCCTAAATGGTCCGGTATGAACTTAAACTACACAACTGTCCAGCAAGACGTCAAACTGTATAACCAATGGTCCATACATATGACCTTAAACTATTTGTACTTTCATCCCACATGACGTTAAATAGTGAAAAGGTTCCCTAAATGGTCTGGTATGACCTTAAACTACCCAATCGTCCAGCAAGACGTTAAACTTTATAACCAATGGTCTATACATATGACCTTAAACTATTTTTACTTTCGTCCCACACGACATTAAACTATGAAAAGGTTCCCTAAATGGTCCGATATGTCCTTAAACTGCACAACCGTCGAGCAAGACGTTAAACTGTATAACCAATGGTCCATACATATGACCTTAAACTATTTGTACTTTCGTCCCACATGACGTTAAACTGTGAAAAGGTTACCTAAATGGTTCGGTATGAACTTTAATTGCACAACCGTCCAGCAAGACGTTAAACTGTATAACCAATGGTCCATACATATGACCTTAAACTATTTGTACTTTTGTGCCACACGATGTTGAACTATGAAAAGGTTCCCTAAATGGTCTGATATGACCTTAGACTGCAAAACTGCCTAGCATGACGTTAAACTGTATAACCAATGGTCCATACATATGACCCTAAACTATTTGCAAGTCCCTTACATCCAGCAAGACATTAAACTGTGATGTCCAAACTACATGAAATAAAACTATATAAAAGTCCCTAATACGTCCAACATGACGTTAAATGGTGTACTCTTTTGTCTTCACTGCATGACATTAAACAGCACAGTCCCCCTTTCGTCCAACATGACGTTAAACTATATTGTCCCCATCGTCCTAACTACATGACGTTAAATTGTACAGAAAGTCTGTGATATGTCCTACATGACATTAAACTATACTTTTTCCCTGCTACATGACATTAAACTATGCAGCTCCAATAGTCCTAACTGCAAGACTTTAAACTGCATAGTCCCTTCATATGTCCTACATGACATTAAACTGTGCATCGTTAAGGTTGTTGTTACCTCTTGTTTCTCACACCGAGTATGACTCACGTGATCGTAGAGCAAAGCTCAACCATAACACTCACTCTAGGATACTAACCATGTGTATGTCCCAACATCATTTTTAGGTCGTTGTCCCCAAGAACAACTTGATCATTAATTCATTCTTTAATTGAACTATGCAGACTTTGATCCTTGCCTTCCAGGCTGGGTACGTAGGCAACCTCCCAAGGTTCAAGCCCAAAACCAATCTCTTCACATCGGTTCACCTCCATCTCATATGATGTTAATTCGTGAAACCGCCCCTAGAATCAATATCTTTACATTGGTTCACTTTCTTCCTTTCTATACGACATTAAACTATAAAACACTTTTTTCCATTATGACAATAAACTAAAATATTCTTTGATACCCTCACCTGATAGGGAACCATTATTTACATTGATTTTTCAATCATGTTTCATTTCAAAGACTACGTGCATACATGGCAATGCCCAAACATTTTATCTTGGGTCAAACCATCATTTTACTAAAGTCCCATTTCACCCCTCACATGTACGAACCAAATATGTAAAGAGGGTATTTATAGAAATACGTGGGCTTGATTCCCATCCTTATGGGATACATAAGAACGTTCGAGTGTCCCTCGAATCCAGCCCCAAGTATTTGGGCCTAAACCCAAATTCCACTTTTAGTCCCCTGGCTGAAAAGTCCCCATGAAAGCACACACTGTGTATTTCTTTTAATGGTACAAGCTCTATGACCCTAAACTAAGATCTCTAATCCTTTTGTCCCACATGATGTTAAACTATATTTCAAGAACTACGTATGGCTTGATTCCCATCCTTATGGGATACGTAGTGAAATCCAACATTTCAATTCAGGACCCAGCCACAACATGATTATGGTTAGCATTGATTTGTGTATCTCTATATACATTGGACAATACCCATATTTATGTGTCATAATCCTAGCCTTAAATATTTTCAGATCTTCATAAACCCTTTTCTTGACTTCTAGTCACAGAAATGTCAAACTTTTGAGAGTTCTTTTGCTTGACTATGCAGTATGTGCCCTTAGGAGGCCTTGCATAAACAGTCTACATAACAAACTTGCCAGCCAAAAGATATTATTATTTGACTATGCAGCCAATTACCTTAGGTGGCCCTACATAATTCAACCCCCTAATGGGTTTGTTAAATAATTGTAACTTCATTCTTGGGAAGAAAGACTATTTTGTCCTTGTTGGTCTTAAATGACAGTATATAGGGATCTGAAAAAAAAATACATCCTTAACATATTTGTCCCATATCCTTTTTCATGATCAGAAAGAATTCAAGTCTATGGTTTATATTCTCCTTCACTATGTTTGGGTCAGACCTTTGTAGGAGAGATATCCATCCAGTTCTTTGATAATCTTGTTTGGAAATATCTTCTCCATACTCAAGTAATTCTTTCCATATAGAAAACTCTATACTTTGGAAAATTTGAATCTCCATAAACTTTCGCTGGCATTGAGAACTAGAAAGGTAAATTTATGAGAGTTCTTTTGCCAGACTATGCAGCATGTGCCCATAGGCGGCCTTGCATAAATATTCTACATAACAGACTTGTTAGCCAAAAGATGCTATTTATTTGACTATGCAGCCAATGCCCTTAGGTGGCCCTGCATAATTCAACCCCCTAACGGGTTTGTAAAATAATAGTAACTTCATTCTTGGAAACTACTTCTTCTGATGCCTTTTATCTCTTTTTCATATCATTCCTCATATTCAAAAATTCTTAAGTCATAGTTTACATATTTTCTCTCATACTTGAGTATGGTACTATGTTTTCAGATGAATTCTCAAGGAATTGAGTCAATTATAATTTCATTCGGTCAAAGCTATTTCGACCTTAAACATTAGCCTCTTTATGTCCAAAGTGCATGAATTTAAACTTCCCACAAAAGACAAGGGAACTCTAAATAAAAATCAAGTTCCATCTCACTAAACATACATTTTGTATGATTTAGGTAATATTGAGAAATTAAAAGGTTTGAAGTTTGTAGGGTTATTTACATTAATCCTAGTAAAAATAAAACTAATCTTACTAGGCCCATTGGCTGAAGTAAAATATAAAAGCATGTAGAAAAAGAGAATGCTTAAAAATTATTGAAGATGAAAGTGTTTTTCATTGATACAAAGGAGATAGAAGGACATCCACAGACTGGAGCCTCTTATCTTTTTCAATAATTACAAGAGGCTTTCAACATAACTCTTCATTTCATTTATGTCATCCCAAGCTTCATCAGCAACCACTTGTAATTCATTCATTCAACTGGATACAATAAGAGATGCAGTGATACCAGCTCTTCTTGGAACAATTGTAAATGGATGTTCTTGAGTACGATTTGAGAAACTTTTCTACTGATCAAACAGTGACTCTCTTTCTATCCAAGAGACTTGGAAGATGGATACATGTATTTGAGAAGGGTGCATTGGAAGTAAAGAGCCATTTGGAGAGTGTACACTTTTCAGATATTGCTCCAATACCATGTTTGTATTCTCTCCACCAACCGGCAGTGGAAAACATTTCAGCCCATGGGTTTGACATTTTCATATCTACAAGGAAATGACATGGAGGAAGAATTTGGAAGTTCACACTATTGTTGTTGCTCTTAATGCACAGCATAACTGAAATAGAGGAGTAGTAGTGCAACGGCATTTAAGGCGTATAGTTCTTTGAATTTAAAACATTGACTCCTTGTAGATGACCATGACCGTACAGGGACATGTAGATTCTATGTGGGAAATTAAGATGATATTTCATCAAGTACTTATCCAAATCTGGGAGAGTGTTGTCGCATATATCATAGTAATCCTGGCCAACAAGGTTCATCATGTCATCAATCCGCTTGCTAGCCAGTTCTTTAGCCATTCTGATTCTGTTATGTTCCATTGAATTTGAATAAAGGATGAATAATTAACTCTTAAGTATGTTTACTTTTCATAAAATTTGTGAAAGAATTCAGAAAAAATGGAAAAGGCATTAAGGCGTGCTAGTCTTAACATGGCACACAAGTATAGAGATGCCGCGCAAGTATTTAGTGCACAAGTATCACCATACAGGTCAAGATACCTACAAAGCAGCGCAACGGCAAAGAAATAGCAGAAAACAGAGCAACTTGCGTGGCGAAGGTGACCTGCGCAGTGAGAGATCGAAGGTCTGAAATCCGTATGCTTTGTACGGAAGTGAGCCCTCTATTTATAGAGGCGGCCAGAACCCTGCGTGTTGTACCCTTCACGACTAAAGGTCGTACCCCTGCGCGATGACAGCTGCGTGACTCTCACCTACGCGCCTCTTCCCTTTGGTTTTCTTCTTTTCCTCAGAGTCACATCCTTATTCTTGCAGATCCATCTCTGAGAGGGGACTTTTTTTGACACTCCTTTTTCGTCACATTTTCTAAAAAAATGTAATGTTAAATGACTTAGCACAAATTGATTCCTCCTTTGAAGAAGACATAAAAAATCGAAAAAGGCATGCACAAGGCTCCAAAAGAACATGTTCCGCTCATGTTCCATCACTGTTGTGCAAGTTTACTTAAGCGACGCATAATGGTCGTACAAGGGACTTATGCGCACTAAAGGATAACTACTCGGGGTCTTCTCCATCCTATAAATAGACCCTATAGGCCCCCCATTGGGGGATGATTTTTTCCAGAAACTCATATTTAATCTCCCAACACCCTATACTCTTCTCAAAGCTTCCAATACATTTCTAAGGTAATTTCTTACCTAGAACAGAAGATCTAAAGAGGGGTAGGAAGGCCTATGTGTTGAAACTAATCAACTCTTGCGCACCTGAGTGGCCAACCCTTAAGGGAAATGGCCACACTTTTGTGCTGCCATACTCCTTCAATAGAACTTGTGTGCCCCTCTTCTGGAAGAACCTCAAGATGATTCTAAAGGATTTAACCAAGAGTCTCTCAAGTATTACCCTGCTGGTTAGCCATTGCACAAGTACCCATGTGTCGCACAGTTATACCTACGCGACCAGGACTTGTGCGCCCACGTAGTACCTGCGCACCTTCCAGGACTTGTGCACCCCTGCCTTTTTGGGTTCCCTTCTTTCCCATTTCTCCCCTCTTAATCCATTCCACCTCTCCTATTCAAGATTCAGTCTTCAAGACACTCTTCAAATCCATTTATGGCATGATTTATTGATTTGAATTCCTTATCTGAAATGAATTTTGTGGAATATATCTCAAAACCTAGTGATTTACACATCTTTATGTCACTAAAAATTGAGATTTCATTCATTAAAGCTCATCCTTTATGATGAGATAACTCATTAACCAGGGCCTCCTTTTCAGGAATAAGCCCCAGTCCCCAAATTTGTGCATCCTCCTCAGGAGAAAGCCCCAACCATAATTTCATTAACCTGGGCCTCCTTTTCAGGAATAAGCATCAGTCATAATTCTCAAATCTGGGCATCCTCTTTAGAAGTAAGCCCCAAATACTCATTTCCTCCTGGGCCTCCTTTTCAAGAATAAGCCCCAGTCCCCTAATTTGGCATCCTCTTCAGGAGTAATCCCCAACCATAATTTCATTAACCGGGGCCTCCATTTCAGGAATAAGCCCTAGTCCCCTAAACTTTTCAAGTCTCTTAACCCGGACCTCCTTTTCAGGAGTAAGCCCCAGTCTTAATTCCTCTTAACTAGTCCAAATTTAACTTTGATCTGGGATTCCTTCTCAGGAGTAAAAACCCAATAATAATTCCTCTCCTAATTTGGGCCTCCTTTTCAGGAGTAAGCCCCATGTTAGAGTATTCAAATCTCCATGAAGCACTTATACCTTTGCGGACCCTGTTCCTGGATATCTTCCCTGAATTAAATCCAAATCATCATTTATCTGGGTAGTCATACATATATAAGTCCCATATTCTTTCCAATGATTGCATCTTTCATGGCACAATTGTATGATTTTTACCAATTCCTCTTGTTTATCACACCGAGGATGACTCACGTGAGCTAAGACTGTAAAAGTAATTATGAAATCCTTCTTTGAGCCACCAATCATAAACATCATACTCCCTTACTCAAACTACGTGGGTTCTGATTCCTTTTTTTAACAAAGGATACGTAGGTAGCCCATCTGTGGGTTTGATCCCAACTCGGAAATAATCCATGTCCTTCTGAAAGAAAATAAAATTCAAGTTCCCCACTGAGTGGCTTTAAAACCATCACGGTCATCATAATGACCAAGATACTTTTTATGTATAAATGGATACCATTGACTAAGAATCTATAATAATTATAGACGATTCTCTATCATTGAAGAACCTCGAATACATATAAAAGATTCTCTAAGTTTCCTACATATCGATCAGTGATTTTCAGAACTAAAGGAAAGCTCATTTTGTACTTGGTAATGTAATAAGGATTCACGAAAATAACTTAAATCTATAAATAGAGTCTTGGAGTATAAAATAATTCCCCTAGAAAAGGTTTGATGAGTCCGACCTCCCATCCTCTCGACCAATGAAAATTCCTATGCCTTATTAGTCCACAAACTAATGAGCGCCTACCTTTGGAAAGTATGTCCAAATGGATGTCGAATCATTGGATGTTTCCGGTTCTATGAACAAACCCGTTAGAAACCGATTGGAATGTTTGAACCTCCCATCAAGGAGGTCATCCCTGAATTCTGAGGGAAACAGAGATATGAATATTCTCCGATATTATCAGATACTATCGATAGTTCGTCAAGGACTTCTAAAAGAAAGTGTCTCCTTTTAATTATCTTACTAGGTAGGTGGTGAAATTGATACGGGATGTGAAGTTTCAGTATTCATTCGATAAATTGAAATTACTTCGGACATTGGCTCCAATTATGATCTTACCAGTTCCTGATAAGGGGAATGTGGTGTTTTGCGATGCTTTGGGTGCTGGTTTGGGATACATGCTTATACAGGATGAACATGTAGTTTCTTAAAAATCTTATCAAATTAAAAAAAATGACATGAATTTCCAAACTCATGATTTGGATCTTTCCACAGTCATTCTTATACTTAAATGTTGGCGGTACAATCTTTTTGGGGATATGTTCACAATATTTTATGATCATAAATGTCTAAGCTATATCATTTCTCAGAAAGACTTAATTATCAGACATAAATTATGATTAAAATATCTTTATATATTTGACTTTGATATTACCTACACCCTAGGTAAGGTAAACATCATTGTAGATTCTCTTAAAAGGAATGTACCATCGAAGGCTATTACGGAATCGAAGGAAGAGAAGAACCTTATGGGGATTTTCACTCAGCTACACATATATTCTCTAGAGGATGTTTTTCGAATGGTTCTTACTAGTGTTCAATTATCATCATCTCAACTAGAGTATATTTTTTAGATTCTGTAGCTAGATGATGAGTTTCAAAAGACTCAATAAATCCTTTATGGTGGGGGGATAATTTCACTTCTGTATCTTTCTTTAAATTGTATCCATCAATTTAGGAAATGTATTTTCATCAAAATATCTATGGGGATTTTAGTATTTTTATATTTTCATTTATTTTTTTGGTCTATTAATCTAGGAACTATGAAGATTTATTATGACATGAAGCCACAATTCTGGTGGCCGGGTATGAAAAGTGACATCGTGGAGTTTTTGTCTCGTCGTTACACCTACCAACGAATTACATAAGAACACATGAAACCTTCTTGTTTAATTAATCCTCTTCTAGTGCTAATTTGGAAATGGGACGAGGTTTCAATGGATTTTTTGTTGGATCACCATAGACTTTCTAAGGGAGAAATTCCATCTAGGTGGTTGTTGATCGAGTAGTTATGTTTTCTCATTTCCTTTAGATCAAATACACAACTAATGCTAAATATATGGGAAAAAAATATGTGAAAGATATTATGAGGTTACATGGGAGTCCATTAACTATTTTTTAGATAGGGATCCTAGGTTTACCATGAGGTTCTATAGGATTCTTCATGGGGAAATGGGAAATCAGATCATGTTAAGTGCAACATACCATCCATTAAAAGATGGTAAAAAAGAGTGAGTAATTCAGATCCTAGAGGATATGCTCTATGCTAGTGTCTTGGTTTTTAGGGGACCATGGGATATCAATATGGTACTAGGTGAGTTTGTTTGCTAACAAAAGAAGTTTTTGATAAGACTGGATCCCATTGAGGTGTTGTATGGTATCCTGTCTAGATAACCTCTTTATTTGGTTGATGTGAGTGACGTAGCTTTGATTGGACCAAGTTCAGTTCAGGAGAGATCCAAGAATATTCAAAATGTACATAGACATCTAATAACATCCCAGAGTCGATAGAAAGCATATGTGGATTGATGATGTAGAGCTTTGGAGTTTTCAATAGGTGTCTAAGTTTTCTTTAATGTTTCTCTTCGATTGGGTCACCGTCAGCTTGTAAAATAGGGAAAGTTGGCATTGAGAATTGTGGGACCGTTTGAGGTCACTGAGCAGCTTAGAAAAGTTTCTTATCGGTTAGTATTTCTGATTCTGTTTACATGTATCCATGATGTTTTTCACATGTCACAGCTTATGAAATACCATCCCAATCACTCTCACATTATGAGTTGGGAAGAAATTGAGCTAGAATCTGATGTTTTTATTCTGGAGAAAATAGTTGAGATCATTTACTCTCAAGTGGAATTATTGCATGCACAGTAGATTTTGTTATTCAGATTTATGACGAAATAATTATCAAATTCCCACGGTACTTGGGAATGTGAGTCATCGATCAGGGAGTAAGGACCGCATATTTTTCTAGGGATTGAATATTGCACACAAATTCCCATGGACAGAAAGTATTTATGGTGGGGATTTTATAACATCTTGTTAATATTTTAATAGGTACACCCTTATCCACTTCATGGTTTTACCATCCTTTGATATTGGAGGGATACCTATTATGGTGAAGTCAGAGATTTTTTGGACTTTTATCTTTAACTATCCTTTTCTTTATGATGCAGTAATATTTCGCACCATGTACCTGAGTTACATGCCACGTAATTTATGTTAGGTACAAGATGTGAAAGGGGATTCACGTTGTGGATGATTACATGTTGTGAATGGTGGTTTCATGTCATGAATGTTTTAAATAAAAAAATTTTAATCTAAGGCAATGGGTATTTTGACGTACTTATCCATCGTGGAATTAAATATGTCAATGGTAGTTTCACATCATGAAATGTCCATGTACATTTTAGAAACATGGTTTTGGATGTTTTGATCAGTACTTTCTTTCCATAATCCATCACCCTTGAACCATGGTCTCTCCAAATCATTTTTAAGACACTTTTCCTTTTGGATAGATCTGTTTGATGTCTGATCTCTATTATGATTGCGGTACATCTCTCAGGGTAAGTCATCATCCCAATTCTTCATTGTCTTTGATCATGATATCGATGTTAGGTGGCATGTTCAGATCTAATGGGTTAAGATGGTGTTTCTTTTGATTTCATCTATAATTAGTTGTGAGGCCTCACTCTAAAGTAATTTTCCTTTATCAGTCATGGTGCAGCGGGCATTCGATCTTGAGTTATGTGGGTTATTTCTTTTCCATCGACCCCTTATGTTCATATTTGGATAAATCCTAACGTGTATAGATTGGATTCTATGTACATTTATGTTGTTCGGTTTCATTAGTTTTGGATTAAATTTGGGGCATGTGAGACCTAAGAAAATTGAGGTAGGTGGTCACATATATAGCCTATGAGAAGGGATCATAATTTTTTGCTTTACAAACTGATTCATAATGAATGAATGAAATGATTGTTTTGTTTCTATTGAATTTGTTTTCAAAAAATGGGGTTTCACTAGTTATTAATAAATGGAATGGAAGAGGGGTATTTTCAATGCATTGAAATGAAATTTGAAATGGTTTTGAGATGGTTTTTAATGAATTTAAATGAATTGTGAAAAACAAAACACGAGTTACCTTGGGTAGTAAGGTGGAAGGATTGGTTTAGGGTGATCTTCCATTGTTTTTTGATTTTCAAGGAGGGCTGTATTAGGGATTACCTTTATTTCCTAGGAACATTGTTCTAGGGGACCAATAATGACAATTCTTGGGGTTTACTCATGGGGTATTACTTTTCTTACAAGGACCGTTGTTATAGGAACTAGTTTGTGAACATGATTATTATGGTAAGAGTAGTCTGTGGCCTAGACATGTAGTATTCCTTCGTATTATGATACCTGTGATTCTATTTTATATTTCATGGATTAATGAGTTATCATTGATATACATGTTTCTTCATGTGAAAAAATGGAAAATGTGATTAGAAATTAGTATACCTTCTTTTGTTTAGAACTGTGGAAAAAATGAAATGAGTACCATATTTTATATGAAACTACATTAATACTTATCATGAGATGATTTTACATAATATGAGTGTACAAGAATTTTTATACATCATATTGTTACATAATACCTAGGTGGATTCCTACTGATCCAATTAGGTCAAACCCGATGCACCTATTTAGTAACATGTATACCATTGTTTGTATTCAAGTGAAGTGAAAGGAAATGTGCTGTTGTGAGGTGGTGAGGTTCCTATCTGGTGGTTCGGTATCTAGTGGTGAGATTTTGGGTGTTATCCATGCCATCTTTTAGAGTAGCTATATGGATTTGGTTATTTATTTTTGGACTTTTCCTTTCTAGTTTTTAGCTACTTGGGTTGTTGTATGTTTACACTATTTTTTTATAGTAATGGAATATATATATATATATCTTGTTAGTATTCCATTGTTTCATTTAGTTTAGTACGTATATTCTAGGTGTTTGAACATCTTGGGAGAAATCTTTCCCTTTGTTGTGTTTTTCGATGCCCATGTTCTTTTCTCTTACCCATGGGGATCAGGAACATTCTTCAGGTATGTAACTGAATGGGTCTGGTGTCAAGTTTGACAGAAACCCAGATTGGTTCATTATAAGATCATTGTCCAATAGTAACACCTCTAGATTGAGTAAATGTGAGGGTTATAATATATACTTTATCAAGAGGGATACATGAAATACATTATTTACTTGAGATAGGTTTGGTAGGAGTGGTAGTCAATAGGCCACTGCTCTGATGCGATCAAGGATTTCAAAACAGTTGGTGTACCAAAGACTAAGATTTACCTTATACCTGAATCTCATTACTTAATTCCATGGAGATATGTATAGGAATACTATGTATCCAACATCAAACTCTAGGTATCATTGATGATTATCAACATAACTCTTCTATCGACTCGGATATTCATTGATGTACTATTGAATGGTCTTACCCTTCTCCACCATTTCCTCAATCATTTTAAGACCAAAAAGATTTCATTCCCCAACTCCATCCTAACATGTCTATGTTATACACCTCTTCCCATTACAGGATTCATAGAAATCCATTTTAATTCTCGATTGGAAATTGTTGTTTTTTGAAAACTTGAGAAAAGGAAGATATTGGTCCCCTATGCCTTTGAATTTTATAGAACATGTTCACAACATGTATTAAAATTTTAGAATATCTTAGATTGTCCATCAGTTTGAGGATGATAGGGCATAATGAAATTCAACTCTATGTTTAGATAATTGTGGAGACTTTTCTAGAAATTAAGGGTGAATCTTGGATCTCAATTAGATACAGTCTATAGTGATATTATACGGAAACATACCACTTCTCTGATATATATCAGTGCCAGTTATCATTCCGAATCACAATGAAGTTTTCAGCCTTTGTAAGATGATCTAATACAACCATGATAGCATTGTTTCCACTGGATTTATTTGGATGACTGATGAAAAATTCCATGGTGATTTTTCCAATTTCCATATTGGTATAGGTAATGGTTGCATCATCCCCTTAGAAATCTACATGTAGGCCTTCACTTGATGACATACCAAACACATTTAGGAATATTGTGTGATTTACTTCTTCTTGTTGTCCCACCAATAGTGCTCCCAATTATCTCAATACATATTTGTGTTTCATGGGTGAATGGAGAAAGTTTAACTTATGTTTATAATCTAATAGTTCTTTCTTTAACTCAAGATTTTATGGAACGCATACTCTTGAACCAAATATCCTTATTCCATATTCCTTAATTTGGAACTCTAAATATTTACCTTTTTTATAGTTTCCAATTTCTTTTGATCCCAACATAATCATTTTGATAATACTATAACCTCCTCAGAAGTTATGGTTGAGAAATTATTTGTGAAAGGATTTATGATGTTCATTACTTTATGAATCTCATGTCAATCCTTTCTAAATCTAAGAAGATCATATCCCTCTCAATTCCCATCAATGATAAAATTACCGAATCCTTTTTACATAGATAATCTTCCACCTTATTTTATTTTCTTATGATGGTAGTGGATTGAGAAGTCATAAGTCTTCATGAGATCTATCCATATTTTTTTGTCACGTATTAAGCTCTCTCTATGTGAATATATATTTTAGAGTCTTGTGATCAGTATATCTATCACAATTCCTCCAATATAGATAATGATTCCATATTTTCAATGAAAAGATCATAGTTCCCACCTCCCGATCATGCATGAGATTGTTTTTCTCATGAATTTTCATCTTCCTTAAGGTATAAGCAATGAATTTTTTATTTTTCATCAAAACATATCCCAATCCCTTCTTAAAAGCCTCATTGAAATTTATGAAAAGTTCCCCACTTTTGGTTTGTGTGAGCACAAGTGTAGTGATAATACTCCTTTTCATCTTTATGAATCTTTCTTCGCATTTATCATTACAAGAAAACATGACTTCCTCCTAAGTTATATTGGTAAGAGGGTTTTAAAATTGTGATAAATTTCTCAAAAATCAATGATAATATCTATATAAACTATGGAATCTATATATCTATCATGGATATTGGCCTTGACCATCTATAAATTTCTTTTTTCCTTTGAAGGATCCACAAATATCCCATTTCATGTGATTATATTCCCTAATAATGAAAATTCATTCAACCAAACCTCACACATGGAATAATTTTCAGAGAGATTCTCCTTTAACAAGTCCTTTAGCATAGTGATCATATGATCATCATGATCTTCTTTGGTTTTGTAGTATATTATAATATCATCAATAAATAATACTACAATTTTTTGTGGTAATCTATCAAGACACTATTCATAACGTCCATAAATATTTCTAGAGAATTAGTGGGCTTGAATGGCATCACTATGAATTTATAGTACCTATAACTTGTATGAAAATCCATCATGGGGATATCTTCCTTAATCATCCTTATAATATCCCAATAGAAGATCCTCCTTGGAGAAGTATTGTTTTCCACCTAGCTTATCTAACATGTTATCAATATGAGGTAGACGATACTTTTTACATATCGTGATCTTGTTGAGCTCAAAAAAATCAATGCAAAGGCGCATTGGCCTATCCTTATTCTTGATTACGGGGACTAGTGCTCCCCATGGTGATGCACATGGGTGTATAAACCCTTTATCTATATTCTCTTATAATTGTTTCCTCAGTTCCTCAAGTTCCCTAAAAACTATACTCTACAGTGTCTCGGATATTAGAGATGTCATAGTTATAATATCTATAGAATGTAAAACTTATCGGCCAGGAGAAGGAAATTTATTAGGAAGCACATCCGGGTATTCCCTCATAATATGTATGCCTCCAGGGAAGGTTATTTCCTTAGAATCAATCATTTGGTAAATATTTTATTTCTCATAGGGTATTAATATATATTCGTGAGAAGATGATGCTAAAGAAGATTCATCCTCCTCGTTGCACTTGTAACAAATCAGGGGTCGATTCTCCATACGGAGAGCGATTTCCTTCTTATGGAATGTTTTGATAGATATATATAGTGAATAAAAATCCATGCCTAGAATTGCATCAAATTACACTAAAGGGAGAATTATGAGGTTTTCCAGAATGTTCATAGCACAAATTTTTATAGGGGATTAATTATATACTTGAGTTTCAATAATCTCCCCATTTTCCATTTTCACCAAAATATATAATTTCATGCAATGTAGTTGTATTTGGACAGTTCTACTACACTTTTTTGATATGAAGGAATGCGTAGAACTAGAATCAAAAAGTACGGTCACTGTTTTTAAAGAATAACTAGCATTCCAATCACAATTTCTTTTTCGAGATTCACCTCAGTGATATTGATGGAAAAATATTTCCCTTTCTACCTTAGAGATTGTTGGTTTTCCCTGAAAACCCATGGATTAAGGAATTGATTTTAAAAGTACCCTAGTTCCTTGTAGTTGAAGCAATGGAAAATATGATGAGGTTTGACTGGATCATTCCTTTCCTCCATTGCATTCGTAGATTTCTCATATCAATAATTATTTTCTAGATTCCCTTCCTTAACCTAAATGATTTCTTCTCCGCCATTAGGAATTTCTTACGGTGCTTCTTTCCACAACATTGAAAAGTGGGATGCTGAAACTTCTTAGCACTATTATATTTCTTTATTCGACAACTAAAATTAAACTTTTCTTACCACATATTATAACCATGATACCCTTGGGATTTTCTAATCTTCATTTTGATTGTGAGGGAACATCAGAAAATTTACTCATTGATATGAAAGTCATGGATATCCATGGAATTTTGTAGACTATGTTTTAGCCCATCAAAGAGGCATTTAACCTTGTATTTGGGTGTAACAAAAAATCCTGAGGTGTATTGTGAATGGATTTTAATGTTTTTCTTATACACCCTAATAGAGTCTTCGACTTTTTTCTTGAGTGCATAGAAATACCTTTTGATTTTATAGTGGTGGGTGCAAGGAAAATATTTATCAACAAACATTTTCTTAAATTCCTTACACTCTATTATTTTGATCGCTTCCTTAGACTTAGTATTATTGATCAATTTATACCACTAATCAACTTCTTCATCCATATGATAAACATATATAATAACCTTATATTATTCAAAACATTTAGTTATTGATAATATCTTCTTAAAAGAGATGATCCTTTGTTACACGATTAAGAAATCAGATGATCCATTGAAGGTAGGAGGCCTTTCTCGCATGAAGCCCTCGATTGTGGCTTGTTCTCTCTTGGGGGGGGGGGGGGGGTTATAATCACTTTATAATCTAGGTTTCTATTTAGAACATGAGTCAGTTGAGAGTATATCATCATGATGTTCATGATTCTGAAACACATTGGGTTTGGCATCTTATTGGGGGAATTCATCACATTTCTCTTCGTATCAGTTTTTAACCTGATTCATCATATTTCAGAAATTATAAAATGAAAATTAGGGATTATTATCTTGGGCTATTAAACAAATAAAGGGGAAATTAAAGGGAAAGCTAATAAATTTCATTTTTCTTCTTAGCTTATGAATTTCGAGGCTTTAATGTATTTTATCCTTGATCTATTTCCTATAATGTATTCTTCTGGGATTTTTCTGTTACCTTAATTATGGTTTGTAACGATCTTATGAATTTACTAAATAATATCAACTATGCGGTTCAAACCAGGTGTGTCGTAACAACCATTTTTACGTACCATATTACCCTATGTCAGGTCCAAAACATCTTGTTAGTATTTTTACTCCTAGATACATCTGTTCCAGGACCACATCCTCTTGTAGAATCTAGATAGGGATGAATTTTATTGATAAAAAAATAACTCTATACTAACCAAATTTTCGGTATGTTTTATTATACTTAGTATTATCGCTAAGGCTTTCACTAGAGTTTTCTAATTCTAATCCCTAAAATTAATACACCTCCCTATGATACCAACTGTAACAACCTTTTTCTTTATTACACATTAATTCATGTTTTATTACATAACATTACACTTAATTAAACCCAAAATATCTATAAGTATAGTGTACATTGGAATTAGATAAATTACATTAAAATTTATAAAATGTGATAAAAAACATTATACAACACTTCTTTGACATGATCATAAAATGTTAAGGAATATAAAACCACATGGGATATTCTGGGGACAAACATAAGAAAGGGTGAGCTATAAATTCTAGTAAAAGAAAAAACAGTTAGTAAAATTAAGAATATAATACATGTTAAACAATAGGTCTATTAATGGATCTCAATTGTAACATGAATAATAAGGCATGATATATTATGATAATCATAACGTGGGAAATGTCGCAACAACATAAAACATTGAATCATAAACATAGGTTAAGGCTAAAGCTCCAAAGACCTCATGTTGAAAAAATCCCTAAAATTAATTAGGTACACACCAATAGCAACATGATTTACCATTTTTCTAAACATTAACCAATGAATGGGAGTTATATTTGGGTGACCTATCATAATAATTTCATTATCATTCATATGTCTGCCATATAGATCATACAAGATGAATTGATTCAACCTAATGAATTATTAAAGAATCAAGGAATTTAGAATAAATACATTTAATTACACCATCAATAATTATGTTTTCATAAAGGTTAATACCCTTGATAGATAAATGTGTATGTTATTTGCTACATAATTATTTTGGAATGGAAAATTGTGGTAAAATTTCTACTCCAAGAAAATGTTACATAAAAATTCATAAAAATTATTGATGAGAGTGAAATGGGTATCAAATTAATTTTAAATAAAATGAGAAGAAATAGGGACATGGAAATTCATATCCCAACATTATAAATTTTTATGTTTAAGGCATAAGGTATTAAATAAACGTGAATAGAGAAAAAAAATCCTTACAAAAATTCATCCTGGTAACTAGTGTAAATAAAGGATCATGTGAGGCTTAATGAAATTCAAAGGAAGATATAATTATTTATATGTATAAATTTAATGTAAGGGGAATATTTCATATCATACTCCATCATAATAAAATGAAAATTAAAAGACATAAAATAAAAAAGTGTAGTTGATAAAACGTGATAGTGGAAGATCCATTACATGAGTATGTGACTCCAAAGGCTTGGTAGGGGATTATTAAAATCATGGGGGAACCTTGGGAGGACTATAAAGAGTGCGAGGAATATTAGTTATTTTATCTAAGTAGTTTAAGTGATGAGAAATGATATCTTGGTTGGGATTATATAAGAAATGAGGGGGATATCATTATTATTTTGGTTTTCAACTCTATATAATAAAATAAAAAAACTGTAAACCATAACATGGTTTTCCCCATGTTTTATAGAAAAATGAAGTGATCTACATTATTGTATTATGTAAAAGTCTAAATGCAATAAAATATTACCCATGGTGATGTGGAGGTTAGTCACACTTAAATAAATGATTTTAAAATCTTAATATATATTATAAGTCCTAGAGGATTCATTATGGCTATACAAAATAAATAAAATAAATTTAATATAACATTATTTTAATGTTAAAATATATATTCGGTATTTTATCTCATTTATATTATTATAAAATTACTTTTGGGTCATTATTATGTCATAAAATACAATGTATATTTATATGATATTTAAATTTTACCTGAAAATTCGTCTGTCTCAGAAAATTATAAAAAAATCATTATAGGATAATTTTGACATTCTGATTCCAAAAAATATTAATTTTATCTAAATAATTTTCTAAATATTTTAAATTTAACTTTTAAAATAATGACCAAAATATAATGAAAATTACGGGTTTTTGAGAATAATAGTTTTTCAAAATTACACATGATATCATAAAAATAAAATAATATTTTATATTTGATAATTATTATTCAATAATAACATTCCATTAAAATATTATTTATTTCAAAAAAAATATTAATATATAAATTCAGTAATTTAATTTGAATATTAACCAAAAATATAATTTGTTCTTTATTATATTAAAATAAAAAAAAGTCATAAAGTAACTATAATAGGATGAAAATATATTCATTACTCTATAAAAATTAATTTACATACTCATATTTCTAGGGTCTGGATACATATCCCTTTAATACACTAGAATACACCGTATGAGTAAGGTTCGTAGTGGTGGGGCTTCCATGGGGCCATTCAAAAAACATGGTTTGGGCTGTGATCTCGGTGAGCATCACCATCTCCCATAAATAGTTTCACTAATGCTTAATTCATTAGATTTAGGCTTGGGTTTGTTCAAGGGAAATGCCCAGAAATTTTATCTCCCTTGGAAGCTCCAATAAATGGGCATCAAAGGGTACAATCCTACTAGTTGAGACCATAACTTCCTTTATCAAAGACAATTGGATTTCTTGGAACCCTATATTTATACTAATCACGTGATTAATGTCCAATAGCTACATTATCAATATTAATTATTCATAAGGATAAATTAAATCCAATTGGATATAATAAAATGAAATAAGTTCATGTGTTTTCTATAACCATAAAACATTTAATTAAATCAAAAAGAGGAATTTTATCCATAATAGTTTGGGTCTCTACAATCAATATATCATACATTATTAATATCATTCATTGATAATTCATATACTTTTATCCATGAAATTTTTATTTTTTTATCATTTCGGGATGAATTTATTTCTAAAGTTATTGATTTAATGGAATGTGTTTATAGTTAATTAACTAACCCTATTGATTATACCTTACTCATGCCTAAAATATTCCACTGTAACAAACCCTTATTAATAATTTTGAGATCACCCATATTATTTCCCATTCCCTATGATACAATGATGTAAAATTTTAATGGGTTTTAATGATTCAACATATTTCCTTTTTTCTGTTTATATTTTATTTTCTATGAAAATGGGAATCATGTACGTATCGGGTTTATCGAAATTGTTAAACTGGTCATTACTTAGTGATGTGATACTCTATATCTTATAACAATGTAATAAAGTAGGCATAAGATCATGGATAATATAGTTATGGTTTATACCACATGTCCCAAGAATGCTACATTATATATAAACAATTCACACATTCTAAAACTGAAATATAGTTGTGTCATTCTAAAGGACATCAATGAAATCCTAAAATTAGCTACTTTCTTTAAGGACCCATCCCTAAACATTACATAATCCTTAATTAAGTTAATAATTTGATTTGACGATATTTTCAAGTTTAGATCTTTAGAGAATTAGGTCATAACATATACATAACAATTTAAATTTTACATGTAGACACTTATACTCAGTATCCGTTTTTTCATAAAATAAAAACACTTGAAAAAAAGAGTCATGTCTTGTTCCATATTTTAGGAAACATTAATTTTCCATTATCCCATCCTTGACCCTATTCATCTTTAAGTCATGTGAAAAAAATTTAAAAAACTGGGGGTGAGAAAAAAAGCTCAGTAAGTGATACATAAAGAAAGAATACTATTAGTTTTTCTAAACAACATGTATACCCTGAATACTTTATCATAAGTTATAATTTTCACCATTATAAAGTAGTAAATACTATTAACTGAAAAAAAGATCATTTCCAACATTTTGTAACCAAAATATTACCATAAAACAATTTAAAACACACACAATAAATATAGGTAACTTGGGACATAAACATACGTGAATGGAATGACCATACAGTCGACTTCCTCACATATCACTAAATGTAATAGCCATACAGCCGACTTCCATACCCAATTCATTATAGATTATAACGTAGCCACCCATCTTGGTTTATCACGACACCACCTGTCATTTGGTTTACTATGTAACCACCAATCAAATGTTCAAGTACCATTATAAAGACATTACACATAAAATATTGAAAATATAAACATTTCACTAAAAAAAATTTCATTTTCAATCTCAAGAATTTATTTCAATATATTTAAATAATCAATCCTTTTCAAAACCCATTTTAAATACCATAACACCCAAAACCAGAATAAAGTGTTTTCTTTTTCATTTTAAAAAAACATTAAGGCTTATAAAGGAATCTAAATAATGATTATCATGGCAGAGAGGTCATTTTTTCCAAAAACATTAAAAAAATACTCTTGTAATTTAGTAAAATGATTTGTGGAAAAAATATTCTCTTTTAATTAAATTAAAATTAAAAAAAGTTTTATTAGATACCGTATAAAAGAAGGCAGTGTATATTATCAAAACATGTCTCGATTAATGGAGATTGAGACGAAGTACCTTACCTCGTGTCTGACTTGACCCGTTCATTCTTTAATTTTTGGAATAATAAACATATGTTAATTTCTACTTTATTAAGAGCCTTTTACAATATTATTATTCCTTTTATATCACTTATTACCTTCATATAACAAATTGTTAATTATTTGAGTTCATATTGTAAATTTTGTTGATGTTTAAAAATTGAGTCAAAAATAAACTTGTTATAATTAGAAATAGTCCAATTGGTAGAAATTAAATTATATATATAATTATATTCATGATTTATATATCATATATATCATATATATCCATTATATATATATTTATATATGTTTTTATAATAGTACATAACATTTAAAGATATGAAATGAAATGCACTATTCCTGGAGACAGTAATCTGTATGTAAGCATGAAAGATACTTTCATTTCTATGACATATTTAATGGAATGAAAATGTAATAATACATAGTTATATTATAATTTCATTATAATATCATATATAATTTCAGTGATGCTGTCCTTTATACGTTTTGCATATGGCATGAACGAATCATATCACTTTGAAGGGGAGGTAGTCCGCACTTCCTCAAATAAAATTATCATATTTACCCATTATAGAAACCATAATGGTATAATTTAATCTAAAAATAAATAAGCATAGAGACAATATAAATATAATATATATGAAATTTAAATATATTCCCATCATAATTCACACCGTTAGAGGTGGTAGGAGATAATCGAACAATCGTCGTTTTCGTGAGACAGTAGTTCATTGTACATAGAAACAATATATTTGTATCCATTAGATGGAGGTATGTGTAAGTTTAGATCGAATCCTTATCATAAAAACAACCTAGAATATTGATTATACTAGAGTATTTATGTTAACAATAATAATAAGAGCATAGGGAGTGAAGAAGTAAAATAAAATAACAGGACATGAGGGAAGACGTTACCTTTAAATAGGGTAACTCCCTTTTGTTGGAACCAAAAGGCTTTCTTGAAGAGATTTATGCCTAAGTTAATGCTTTTAAAGAGGAATATAGGGATGTTTTGGGCTTCATGGAGTGGTGTTTGGACGAGCCAAAGGGCTTAAGAGGTGTGTGTAATGGGTTAGAGGTGATAACCTTTTATAAGAGGTAGAAGGGGATCTTTAGGAATGTTTGGAAATATTATTTTATTATAAACTAATTTTCGGATTCAAAATGACCAAAACATATTTTATTATAATATAATGTGAATATAAGTCGAAATAAAATCATCCAATAATAATTTTATAGGTTTTGGATAATATTTAATCCTTATCTATTTCATTTAACCCATTGTTAACTTTCTTAACTTTTACCATGTTATCTTATATATTAATACTATATGGTTAATATAGTTACCATAAAATGACAATAGAACCACAATTGGTTCATTAATTACATTATAAACATTACTTAAGTGATTTGGTAGAATATTATATTTTAGGATGATTATATCATTTAATAAAATTTTGATTGATTTAAAAACCCATTTTTGTCCATTTTAATAAAATTCATATCAACACTTTTAAAAAATCTATAAAAACTTGATTAATTATAAAAACCTAAAATAATTCAAATATATCAGGAAATAATAATCCCTGAAAACCTTGTATGAAATAAAAATATTCAAAATAAATTTATTTTAATATTTTTAATATAATTTATTTGAATCCTTTATTAATGAAGCAATTACTACATCATCATTGTGTCATAATTAAATTTATTTATTTAATATATATAAATTATAAATAAAATACCCTGATTTATTAAATCATTGTTGATTTAAAATTAATTTTTAATGTCTAATTGATAACTTATATAACCCCATATAAAAAAGGTTTACTAAAATATATATGTTTATGTCATTTTTGTCTTTACGTTAAATTAATTAATATAAAGTGTCATTATCACTCCCTAGTGGCTCCATAGGGTCCCCAAATCGACACAAGGATTAACAGGGTCTGAAATTTATCAGAAAATAAGATTAGGAAACATGTTAGGGTAATTTAATTTTAGTATTATAATATTTTTTTACACTTATTTACAAGATTTACAATTTAACCATGGTAAATAAAATAATTATCGAAGTAAATATTCATAATATCTAAAAATAAAAGTTACCTATTTACAAAATTTGGACCTCATAATTCAAAATATAGAATCCATTTTTCCAAATTCAAAACACCGAGATGTCAGAAATTAATTTAAAATTAATTTCTGTCGTCAAAACAAAAATCATGTTTTTATGAAATAATAACTATCAACAGATTGACACTTTTTTATGTCCAATTTTAAAGTGAAATTACTTACAATGACCAAAAATTGATTAAATGGTAAAAATATAATCCAATTAAACTTTCAAACCAATTAAAAAGATAATATATCCATTAAATAAATTATATTAAAAGGTGGTTTTGAATTAAAATACAGTATTTTTAACTATTCATTAAAACATGAACATTTTCAAAAAAATACCTAAATTACATCCAAAGTAAATATTGATGTCTTCATTATAAAAAATAATATTATTTTGTTAAATATAACATATAAAAGTGACAAAAAATTGATTTATAATTAGTTCTCCATCAAATGGATGTAAATCGACACCTTAAAGAATATTAGAGTATATATGCTTAAAATTGGATTCATTTTTTTATGGCTCTAAAATTTTTACAATAAACGTAAAAACATTTAAGAAACACATTTAATGATAATATGGTTAGTTCGGTTCATTCCCACCAATAAAATGGCTAGGTATTAACAACCATTTAAAATAAAAATATTATAATATTATTTTTCATTATAACTCAACATTGTGTGCGATGTAAGATTTCGAAGAAACCTTTTGTTATGTGTCTGGTACACCATAGAACATAGAATCCCATTTAATGAAAAATTAAAATTTAATTCAAAAATATTAATTAATAGGAAAATGTCATATTCTTTATGTACTTGGGATGTCACATACTTCCCCCCTTTTGGAAATTGCATCCTCGCAATTTTATTCACATATCCAATAAATGAGGGTATTTATCCCTCATACCATTCTCATATTCCCATGTTGCCCCATCAACCATATGGGTTTTCCACAAAACCATTACCTAATGAATTACATTATTCCACAACACTTGCTCCCTTCGGTCAGGAATCTGGAGTGGTTGTTCCTCATAAGAGATTGTCTTCCAACATAACTACCTTTGGGATCAAAACATGAGATGAATCCAGAATATACTTTATCAACATTGAAACATGAAAAGCATTATGTGTCTGGGATAAACATGGAGGCAAAGAAACTCTATAAGCAATTTATCCTTCTTTCACAAGGATTTTATAGGGTCTAATGAACCTCAGACTCAGCTTTCCCTTCTTTCTGAAACGCATCAAACCTTTCCAGGGAGAAACATTAAGAAAGACATGATCACCTACCTCAAAAGAAATATCCTTACTCCAGTTATTCAAATATATTTTATTCATGCTCTGAGCTATTCTCGTGTGCTTTTGAATCAATTGAACTTTCTTTTCCATCTCTTATACCAATCCTGGTCCCATCAGCTTCCTTTCACATACTTTATCCAAAAAATATGGAGCTCAGCACCGCTTTCCATATAATTCCTCAAATAGAGCCATCTATATACCGGAATGAAAAATTTTATTATATGAAAATTCATCCAAGGAAATATGTTGGTCCTAACTTCCATGGTAATCCATTGAGAAATCATATAGAACATCTTATGATGTCTGAATTGTTCATTCTAACTGCCTATATGATTGTGGATGAAAAGTTGTACTAAAATTTAATTCAAAACCCAATACTTCTGAAGGAATTTTCAAAAGTTATAAGTAAACCTGGGGTCATGATTAAATACAATAGAGAGAGTTACTCCATGTAACATTACTAACTCTTTAACATACAACCGGGAAAGTTGATCTAGAGACAATGAATCTCGAATTGGAAGGAAATGAGCATATTTAGTCAATCAATAAACCATAACCCAGATTTCATTGTTACATATAGATATATTTGGTAATCCCAAAATGAATTCTATGGATATATTTTACCATTTCCACTTTGGAACTAGTAAGTAATGAATCATCCCTTTCGGTAACTACTGCTCCACTATATATTGTTGACAAGTCAAACACTTCATAGTAAAGTCAGCAATATCTCTGTTCATTTCATCCCACCAGTAACACTCCCAAAGATCTTTGTACATCTTAGTACGGCACGGATAAACTAAAAATGGATAACTATGAGCTTCACATAATAACTCTTTATTCAAATGTGAATCACAAGTCAAACATAATCTCTATCCAAACCTCAGAACAGAGTCGCTATCAATGTCAAATTCAATAAACTTACCATTCGGAACCAACTCTACCTTTTTCTTCAACTCACTATATTCTTTTAGAACTTGCTTAATTATGTCTTCTAGGGATGATTGTATTGAGACCTGAAACAAAAAAGTGGAATTTCCTACACAAAAAACTTCAAATCAAAAATTCATCAAACCAAAAATTAAAGGATCTCATTCCAAATGTAGCATGGTTAAGGTAGCATTACTCTTTCGATTCAAAGCAGAAGACACATTATTTTCATTTCTCGAATGGTAGTGGATCGTGAAATCATAATCCTTGATTAATTCTAACCATCTCCTATATGTCATGTTTAATTCCTTCTGATTAAATATAAAAATCAAAATTTTGTGGTTAGTTTATATTTCACATTTTACTCTAAACAGATGATGCCTCCAAATTATTAAAACAAAAACAATAGCAGCTAATTCCAAATAATGTGTAGGGTAATTTTAACTTTTGATGATTCAACGGAAGTGAGGAATAAGTAATTACCTAATCATTCTGTATTAGGAAACAACCATGTCCTTTCAACAAAGCATCACTGTAGATAACAAACTCACAATTTCTGGATAGTAGTTCCAAAACTGGATAATTCACCAATCATTATTTAAATTCATTAAAACAATCATCACATTATTTGGTACAAATGAACTTAACACCATTTAGATTTAACTTAGTCATTGGGCTATATAACTGTGAAAATATATCAACAAACCTTCTGTAATAACATTTTAAACCAATGAAACTAAAAATCTCTTTGATATTGGTAGGTATTTTCCATTTTTCAACAACTTTTCTTTTAGAAAGATCAAATGTTATGCCATTTTTTTAAACAATGTGACCAAGGAAATAAATTTTTTGTAACCAAAACTCATACTTTCTGAATTTCCCATACAGTTTTTTTTATTAAAGGTTTGAAAGATAACCCTTAAATTACTTTCATAATCCACTTTACAATTATAATAAACCAAAATATCATCAATAAACACAATCACAAACTTATACAAGAACTCATATAAAATTCTATTAATAAGATATATGAATACATTAGGTGCATTGGTTAACCCAAAAGACATAACAAAAAATTCCTAATGGCCATATCTAGTATGAAATGCGGACTTCGGAGTGTCTGCTTCTTTTACATTCAACTGATGGTGCCCCGATCTCAAGTAAATATTCAAAAAATACTTATCTACCTTGATCTGATACTACTTCATTGGATGGACCAATATCTAATGAAGTAGTTTCAAAGGATTTCACCACCACTTTCTGCTTCTGTTCAGGTTGCCTTACCTCAGTTGAGTTCTTCGTTGGACACTCATTTACATAATGACCCATTTCATTTCCCTTATAACATCTTTCTGCTGGCTTTTAATTGCCTGCTTGATCATATTACTTACAGTTATGAGCAATATGACCAAACTTACCACACCATAAGCAATTTCCAGTCCTTAATAAACATTCTAGAGGATTATTTTTACCACACTTCTCACAAGATAAATATTTAATGTTCTTACTTCCAGGCTTCTATGATGAATTATTTCCCTTTTCCTGCCAACTAGACCTCTTCTTTTGTTTTCTCTCTTAGAACAACTATTCATTATAAAATTCCATTTCTACCTTCTCTGTACATTTGACAAGTTTCTCATATCTTTTTAATTCACGAGAGTATAATGCTCTTCGATATCGAGGCTTCAGTCCTGAGTAAAATCGATTTATCTTACCATCAAGATCTCGAATGAAATTTGGAGCATACCATTCCTTTCAAGTGAACTTATCTATGTAATAAGCCACTGAATCATCATCCTACCTCAATTAAAATAATTGTTTTTAAATCCTAATTCAAACCACCTTAGGAAAATATTTCTCCAGAAACATGCCTTATAATTCATCCCAACCAAGAGCATCAATCTCTTCACTATCCCTGATATTTTTCACCGTCAACCTCCAATAATCAGATTCACCTTTAAAATGGTAAATATCAAGAGTAATCTTTTCATTTTTTGTATAACCCATGACATCAAAAATATTTTACAATGCTTTGATCTACCATTTAGCTTGAACAGGATCATACAATCCTCTGAATGATGGGGGATGTTGCCTCACTATATGATCCACTACTGACATGTTCCTCTGTGGATGATCTAGATGATCTTGTGCATGGATAAAACAACCAATTATAGCATGAGTCAACTATTCCATCACTATAACAAACTATTCAGTTCTGATTCCGACCATATAATGTTGCTGATTTGGACGGTTACTATCTTCTGTATGCCTTCCCAATATACCTACCATATTTCCTCTACAGAAAAGCATTATGAACACAAAAATATCATAGGTGAAGAAAAAATATAATATGTAAATGCTATATCATTTCCATCTTATAATTAATAAATTTATGGACATTAATTTAACAAAAATCTAACTCCTAAAGTTGTCTAAACCAACCACTAATGCCAACTATAAGACCCAACATTAAACATTACATAATCATGAATTAATTTAATAATTCACATTGAGGATCTAGTCATGTCTAGAGATTTAGGGAATTAGGTCATAAGATAGACATAACAATTTGAATCTTACATGTAGACACTTCTACTCAGTACCCATTTTTCATAAAATAAAATCTATTGAAAAAAAGAGTATTGTCTAGTACCATATTTTAGACATCATGACTTTTCCTTGATACCATCCTTAACCCTATTCATCTTTATTTAATATGAAGAAAATTTCAAAAAACGTTGGATGAGTATATAAAATCTCAGTAAGGGATACACAAAGAAGGAAAACTGTTAGTTTTTCAAAACAACAAGTAAACCATGAATACTTTATCATAAGTAAATCTTTTCACCTTTATGAAGTAGTAAATACTCTTCACCGAATAAAATATCATTTCTTATTGTTTTTTAACTAAAATATTACCATAAACCCCATTGAAAACACACATATCATATATATATTACTTATGACATAAACATACTTAAATGGAATAACCATACGGTCGACGTCCACACATATCACTAAATGTAATAGCCATATGGATAACTTCCATACCCAATGCATTGGAGGTTTCAATTTAACCAACCATCATGGTTTATTGTCGCACCACCCATCATTTGGTTTATCCCATAACTACCCGTCAAATGTATAATTACCATTATAAAATCATAACACATAAAATATTGCAAATATAAATATTTCACTTATAAAATTTAATTTTCAATCACAATAATTCATTTCAAGATTTTTAAATAATAATTCCATTTCAAAAAAAATTCTCATTACAAAAACACCCAAAATCCGAATAAGGGTTTTCATTTTTCATTTTAAAAAAACATTAAGGCTTATAGAGGAATCAAAATAACGATTACGGTAGCAGAGAGGTCATTGTTAGCGCAAACATTAAAAACAGTTCTTTGGTCGTTTAGTAAAACTCTTCATAGAAAAAATATTTCCTTTGAATCAAATTAAATGTAAAAGGGGTTTATTATATACCTTGTAAAAGAAAGAGGTGTATTTTTTCAAAACATGATCAACGAAAGAATATTGAGACGAAGTCCCTTACCTCGTGTCTGACATGAACCGTTCATTCTTTAATTTATTGAATAATAAATTTATGTTAATTTCAACCTGATTAAGAACATTTATCATATTTATTATTCCTTTAATATCACTTATTACCTTGATAAAAAAAATTAGTTAATTATTTGAGTTCATATTGGACATTTTGTCGACGTTCAGAACTTGAGTAAAAAAATGAACTTGTTATAATTATTAATTATCCAAGTCATTGAAATTACATTATCTACAAAATTATATTCATGATTTAGGTATCATATATATCATATATTTCAAGTATATATATGTATTTATAATAGTACATAATATTTTGAGATAAGAAATGAAATGCACCATTCATGGAGACAGTAAGTCGTACATACACATGAACGTTACTTTTATTTATATTTCATATTTAATGAAAAGACATCATAATGATACATAGGTATATTATAATTCCAATATAATACTATATATATTTTCATTGTCTCCATCCTTTATTTGTTCCACGTATGGCATTAACGAGTCATATCACTTTGAGGGGGCAGTATTCTGCACTTCCTCAAATGAAATTACCATATTTTCCCATTATGGAAAACATAGAGGTAAGATATAAAGGAATAATAAAGAATAATTTAGAAAATATAAATATAATATATATCAAATATAAATTTATTTCCATCATAATTTACACAATGTGATGTGGTAGGAGATAATCGAACAATCATCATTCTGTGAGGCAACAGTTCGACATACATAGAAACGGTATGTTTGTATCCATTAGATGGAGGGGTGTGTAAGTATAGTTTGAATCCTTATCATAAAAACAACTAAGTATATTGAGTATACTTGTGTTGTTATGTAAAATAATAATAATAAGTGCATATGGAGTGAAAAAGGAAAATAAAATAAGAGAACTTGAGGGAAGATGTTGCCTTTAAATCGGGTAACTCCCTTGGGATTGAACCAAAAGGCTTTCCTGAAGTGCTTTATGCCTAAGTTAAGGCTTCTTGAAGGAACTTAAGGATGTTTATGGCTTCATGGAGTGGATTTTGGATGATCCAAGAGGCTTTAGAGCTATTTGTAATGGGTTAGAAAAGGGTTTTGATAGTTTCTAATCAATGTCATTTTTATTTAAGCCTTTGTTAACTTATTTAACTTTTACGATATTCTCTTATACATTCATACAATATGGTTAATATAGTTACCAGAAATTTAAAATATAACAAAAATTGGTTCTTTAATGACATTATAAATCTTATCTAAGTATTTTGGAGGAATCTTAATTTTTTGGATTATTATATCATCTAATAAAATACTGATTGATTTAAAAACTCATTTATGTCAATTTAAATACTATTCATATCGTGACTTTTAGAAAATCTATAACAACTAGATTTTTACAAAAAACCTAAAATAATTAAAATGTAAAAATTCATACCCACCTCTAGAAATCATGGATGGCATAAAAAGTTTCAAAATAAAATTATTTTAATATTTATAATATAATATATTTGAATCCTTTATGAATGAATCAATTACTATATCACCATTGTGTCATAATTAAATTTATTTATTTAATATATAAAAATTATAAATAAAAAATCATCATGTAGGAGATAGTTTTATCCTTAAAGGGAATATTAATAGTCTAATAGATAAATTATATTACTAGATATAAAAACTGTTTTTCTAAAAGATAAATGTTTATTTATATTTTTCGTTAGATTAAATTAATTAATATAAAGTGTCACTATCACTCCCATGCGGCTCCATGGGGTCCCAAAATAAACCCAAGTATTTACATGGTTGGATATGTATCAAAATATAGTATTAGGACACATGTTATGTTAATTTAATATTATTATAATTGTATTTGATTATCCTTATTTACTAGATATACCCTTTGACCATGGTAAATAAAATATGTATTGATGTAAATATTCATAATATATAAAAATAAAAGTTACATATTAAAACAAATTGGACCTTCTGATTCCAAATATGGAATCCATTTTTCCAAATTCAAAACATAGAGGTGGAATAAATTAATTTAAAATCAATTCTCATTGTCAAAACAAAAAATTGTGTTTTATGAAATAATAACTATCAAAAGAATGACACTTGTTTATATCCAATTTCATGGTGAAATTACTTAAAATGACCAAAAAAGGATTAAAAGGTGCAGATTTAATGAAATTACACTTTAAAACCAATTAAAAAGATAATCTATCCATATAAATAAATTATATTAAAAGGAAATTTAGAATTAAAATACCATATTTTTAACTATTCATTAAAAAATGAACATTGTCTGAAAAAACCAAAATTTCATCCAAAGTTTATTTCGACTTCCATATTCTAAATATGAATATTATTTTGTCAAATATAACATATAAAAGTGATAAAAAATAGATTTAAAAATGGTTCTCCATCAGAAGACGGTAAATCGAACCTGTAAAGAATATTAGAGTATCTATGTCTGAAATTGCATTCTTTCTTATTTTAAGCCTCTAATATTTATTAGATAAACGTAAAAAAATTAACAAACATTTGTAATCATAATATTGTTAATTATGTTGACTCCCTCTAATACAAAAAACTAGGTATTATGTATTATTTAAAATAATAATATTATATTATTATTTTTCAGTATAACTCAATATTGTGTGAAACGTACGATTTCAAAGAAATATGCTGTTTCATGTAGGGTTCACTATCAAACATAGAATCCCCTTTAAAGTAAAATTAAAATTAAATTTACAAATATTAATAAATATGAAAATGTCACTTTGTTTATTTACCTGGGATGTTACACTTTCTCTTTTATGATATTGGAATATATGATAATTCTATATCTTAAGTTAAACATAAATTTATTGTGGTAATTTTTATGTAATATATTCATTATAAACATAAAGATAGTGAGGGAATTTTTATGTCATAATAACATCATTGAGAATTCATATTATCTATATCTTATATTAATGGATGTTTTGGATATATCTACACTTTACAAACTTAACGAACAATATCTTAACTGAAGTTAAATCCTTGATAATTAATAGACATCATATTATTTTGTTGCCAATTCATAAATGTGACACAGAGGATACTTTTTCATCATCAATAATTGTTTGATAGTTATTAAAATTAATATATAGATGCATTGATCCATATTTCTTCTTAATAGAGAGGACTGATGCACCCAATGTTGGAGCATTTAGGAATAAAAAACCCTTATCCATATTCTCATAGAGTTTCTTAATTATTTCATGAAGCACAATTGATCCCATTTCAGTCTTTGATATATGTTTAACACTATATATGATTTCTATATAAAATTCAACATCATGATCTAGGGGAAGACCATGAAACACTTTTGAAGATACATTAAAATATCCACAAAAATATATCTTCCTTAAATATTCGGTTTCCCCCAATCATTTGATCTATATATCACTCATTGATACGTTACAAGACTTATAAAATAAATGTAGATTCATTAGGGACATCATAGTCATTCTATCATCGACTGATAGTCACTGTTTCATTTAGAATATGAAATTATATTTCTTATCTAGGAATTTGATATGGAAAATTTGTATATAAACCTAATCCATTCCCAAAATAAAATAAAACTCCACTAAATAATTAATCAAAATATATTCTTGAATCAATTTCCCATAAACAAAAATCACATAATATTTATAGATAAGGGACATAATCATCATACCATTGCGAGTTTTCATCTACCATTAAATATCTAATATTAGGAGTGGTGATATGTTGATAATATAAAACATTTTATATATGAAAGAATGAGTAGAACTAGAATAAAATTAAACATTTACATTTCTGGAGTGGAATATTTTTTTACCTTTCACAATTTTGTTTTCATATCCAACTTCATAGTTTTAGATACATAGGTTTTCACTTTATCTATTGGATTAGAAAGTTACTGAAACCAGTTATCATCGCTGACCCTTGGATTCATGAACTCGTTTTCGTAATTTTTTTACTGCATAAAATTAAATAAATAAATAATTTTTAGTGAATATAATCCCATGATTTTCATACATAAATATTACATTTCATTATATGAATATTCATTTAATTTTACAAAAGCAAGAATTGGGACCATAATGGTTTAGTGTATTTGGAAACATGGACACATAAACTAGAATTTCATATGTAAATTAAATCATCTCCCTCTAAGTTCTTCTTAACTATAACCCTTTTTAGATAAATTATACACATAAAATATCTTCACATCTTGGTTAATGTGATCTTAAGAAAAGGTGAGAATGGATTCTCATTAAGGGTAAACAAGGGTTATATCAATGATCACATAATCTTGATATGTGATTATGTTTATGAGAACATGAGTACAAAAGTTGAAAACCAAATCCTTTATATCTGTGATAAAAATATCAATTCTTGGCATAAAGTGAGGTAGTTTATAATATGTGGATCATAAAATAATAAATTATCATGATCCATGAGAACATAACATTGGCATAAGTCATTGATTTTTTTCATACACTTAAGCATATAAAACCAAATCCCTAATAATCTTGGTTAATTTCCCTGGAAATAAGAGTGGATTTGGTTCACTACTAAAACTATATTGGAAGTCATGGATAACTCCCTAGACTATAATGGAGGAAAATTACTTTAATTTGCTTAGTTTACTCCCTATTCTAGTTATGCTTAACTCATTTTATATCAATCTTTACTCAATGAATTGGAGGAAGACATAGTTCTCACAAATAAAATAAATTAAATCGTAAATATGAGTGAAAAAATATCATAAAACATTCATCATATAATAAACCATTAAAATATATGGTATTTAGAAACATTTCATCATGGAATAACCCATGTAATGGAAATTGGTTTCATAATGTTTTCATATTTTCATCATTTCATAACCTATGGAAAATAAAAAGGCTTCATAATTATTTCAAAATTGCATCATATCATAACCAATGGAAAATGAATGGGTTTAAAAAATATCATAGAATAATAATCATAAAAAACGATATAAAAAATAAGGTTGGTGTCTTCGGATTATATCCCTAGTAAAACCACACTAACACCAATGGTTGTTGTCATTAATGAATGTGAATTCCATACAATTATCAATAAAACATTCTTCAGGATAATATGCATTCCATTTTTAAATCTATTATGAAAATTATATATTTTTTACAATATATTAAAAAAAATCTATGAAAATAACCTTTACAACATGTAACGGAAGCTTCAAATAATTGATTGGTCATCATGGTGAAAAATTATATTCATTCCATAGATGTTAAAAAAATGTTTCCATTCACATTTTAAATAAACAGTCAGAAGTTACTCATCCAAAAATTAATATGAACCTTTATTTTAAAAAATAAATTAAAAAATTCAAACATATTTAAAAATTTATTGAAACAATCATTTAATATTGTTAAAAACATTTATGAGAACAATTTTAGAAAACATGGATATTGAAGTAGAAATATTTTTGTCTAAAGAGATAAATAAAGCTAATTTTTCTTAAAAATACAATTTTTGTATCCTTAAACCTTAAGTAGAGGAATATTATTCGAAAACATGAATTCAACCTAAATATCCACATAGTAATATATTTTATGGGTTTATTTTATGATAGAACCTATTATTTAATTATTGAAAGCATAATCATAAGAAAAATAAATAATCAATGAGATTATAATATAAAACTCTTTTAACTTTTGTAACAATTGAATCAAAACCCCCATGAAATAATGATGCATATATAGATATGAACATCTCATAATATTCATTATAATAATCAGGAATGTGTCTCACAGAAATAATTGTGAGATGAAAATCCCTTACCTAAAGTCTTGAATTTTTTTTACAGATTAAAAAATTATGTATAATAAATATAGGTTTATTTTTAAACTGTTAGAAAATAATAATTTTACATATTAGACAATATATTACTAAATTATTACCTTTTATTAACTGTTTATTAACAATTCATCGTCATAATCCAATTTTGGGTAATTACTGCCTTGTTTTTCATGTATATTTTGGTTTTCTATTTTCACTCCATTTAATTTTATCATGGTTCAATAATCCACATAATTGTAACCATGATATAAAAATTCATATATATCTATTATATATATCATTATATTAATTTTATAAATTTCTAGAAAAAAAATGAATTTCACCATTCATTGAGATGGTAGGTTGTAAGTATGAATGAACATTATTTCTATTTTCTCAATGAATATAAAGAAATAATGGTAAATAATATATCACCATTAAAAAATTATTATTATTTCATACATATAATATATATTATTTAATTATTTCCATCAGTTTGCAAGATGGTAGTTTGTTGTACACACGATCAAAAGTTTCATTTCCCATTTGATGGAAGAGGAGATGGATTTAGGTTATGAAACTAACATAATAAAATATCAGTATATGAGAGATATTGATGTTATTATATCATCAAAGTTTAATAATATTATAAGTATGTGGAAGAAGATATAAAATAAAAACTCTTTGTTAGAAACAATGCCTCTTCTTTAGAAAACCACCTTAGTTTAGAAACAAATTACATCTAAAAAGGGGTTCAAAATAAAAATAAGGCCTCTAGGAATTGGGGAGATGGTATATAAGTATCTTATTTGGGTAGGTCTTTGATATACTAAAAGTAATTTAAATATTTAAGAGTATAGTAGAGGGGGGTCCTTTTTATAAGTGGGGGAGAGGACATGTGAGGAATTTCTAAAAAGAAAATGGTCTACCCCCATTCTACATATTTAGAAAGGCTCCAATATTTCCCATCCAAAAATATTAAATGATATAAGGAACAAAATGGCCATAAATTATGATTTGGACAAACTTGTAGTCATTTTAAAACATTTATAATTAGTTTAACCCCTAGTAAATCCATCCTAACCATAAACGTGGTAATTAATTTTTACAATTTTTATTATAAATTTTGACAAAAAATAAAATTAAATTATAAAATAATATTATTTATCCAGATTTAAAATATATAATACATTTTTTCTAAATTCCACTTAGAGACCTGGGAAAATTAATTTTAAAATTAAACCATAATACATTACAAAAAATCTTTTTTTCGAAGAGAAATTTTTCAAAAGTATAAGAAGGATTAATATAAAAAATTATCAAGAATATGATTAAAATAGACTAAATTTGATTAGTAATAAAAAAATTTGATATAATATTACTATTTAAATCCTATTAAAACAAAATATAATTTTTAAATGATTTAAATGAAAAATTAGTTTAAATAAAAATCACATATTCTTTCTATTCAACAAAAAATTTCTATGTTTAAAAAATTCTCAAAAATTAACTCCAAGAAAATATGTTCAAGTTTGTTTAAAAAATAAAGTTACTTTTATCAAATAAATTTCTTAAATGTGATAAGCAATATTTTTATTATTTTTTTACATGAAGATATTTTTTGAGAAATATTATTTTTGAATTATAGAATGGTTTTACTAAGAATTAAGTAATTTTTTATTAAATATGTTTTAGTTATTTAAAATTATTATACATAATTTTAAAAAAAAATTATTCATACAACCAAGTATAATTAATTGGTTATAATTTTCATTTTTTAATAATAATATTAATAGTATTTCACGGATTGTTAAAACTCGGTGATTTATATAACACAAGCTATCAAATACACTAGATTTATTTGAAACAAACATGTTATAAAATCACTAGGTTTTCATTCTACCCCCCTTAAAATAAAATTTTACCTAAAAATTGATATTTTTTTAAAAAAATGTGGATAATTATTCCTTATCATATCTTTAGGTTCCCATGTTACATCCTCAAGTTAGTTGTTTCACCATAAATCAATAACTAGGTGACTGGTCTTGTTTTTTTAGAACATTGTCTCTATGATACATAATCTACAAAGGATATTATTTATTAAAAATATTATGATATATATATTGGAATTTTGATTCCACTACATGTGAAGAATCAGGTATATACTTCCTCATGGGAGATATATAGAACAGGTCTTGGACATGAGAGCTCTTTGGTAAAAGTATCATGTGGTAAGACATTATCCCTATCCGATCAAGAATATCAAAGGGGATAATGTACCCAGAGAATATAATTACATTGTTATCTTATATTATAACCTTGTTCTATGGAAAAATTCATAGAAAACCCTTATCAACAACTTCTAATTCCAAATGACCTCAATGACTGTCAACATAACTTTTTACCATCTTTGTACTACCCTTATGTGTTACTGAATGGATCTATACATCTTATCTATTTTTTTATCCATATCCAGTATACATAGAATTTTTTCTCTAATTTCGCCACAAAATTTTAGAGTTCTACAATTTCCATAGAGGGATTCATAAGGAACAATCTGAATTCTGGAGTGGAAGCTAATATTTAAGGAAAACTCAACTAGAAGGTGGTGTTAATCCCAACAACCATGGAAATCACTAGATAATATTATTAGTATATACTATAGGGTTTGAATTATTCTCTCATACTTACCATCTATATGAGAATGATATAAAGTGATGAAACTCAATTTTATATCAAATGCTTAGTAAATACTTCAGTAGAAGGTCCAGGTACACCTCTAATCCCCATCATATATAATTGAATAAAGTAATATATCCAACCATTACACTTCTCTAATATATATTTTGGAAATTGATCCATATAGATATATTCTATGATAGGTATGATTTATTTTTACTCTTTAATCTAGTAAACAACACAAAATATAGAATTGTTTCCTTTATATGTTTTACGAACATCTATGAAAAAAATATATGGTAATGTTTTCCCATTTTTATTCAGTTTTGGGTATTTATTTTAACACCCCTTATACATTTGTCTCTTAGCCTAAACTTTTTGACATGTCCATAATCTAGGTATAAAATCATCAATATCTCTCTTCATTCCATCCCACCAAAAATAATATTTCAGATCTCTATACATTTTCATATTTTTAGGATTAATAGAGAATAAAAAACTACAAGCCTACTCAAACAACTCCATCTTCAAATATGGTATGTATAAAAAATGTAAATAATTATTGATCCTTATCATTCCATTAAAATAGAGGTAAAATTAGGATCTTTTGTCACCTCTAATGCAGCTCAACATCATCATTCTACACCTCTTTAATATTCACTTGGATAAATTATTAAACACTTATTTGACAAAGAAAATATTTCCCCTTCCTTCATGATTTTCATATCTATCCATTTCATCTCTATAAATACTGAATCATTTTTACTCCATGTCATAGGTAATCTAGCATAATCTCATTGAATCAATGTATCAACCATCTTGGTCACTTTCCTAGGGTGGTAATGTATTGAGCGGTCGTATTCATTAATCAGCACCAAAAATGTTCTTCAACACATGTTCAAATATTTATATGTTAATATATACATTAATATTTTTATTCAATATATATCCCAATTTTCCTGATAAATATTTTTCCTCTATAAAATTAATGGAAAAGTTATCACCGCTAACTTCAAATCAAGAGTTGGGTAATTTTTCTTGTGATCTTTCAATTATTGTGAGCAATAAGCTATTAGAATATCCTTTTTCATAAAGAATCACCCTATATAATTATTAAAATCATCACTATAGATTAAAAATCATTATCTACTATGAGTTAATGTAAGAACACGTGTGTTAAAGAATATTTTCTTCACTTCCTTGAGATTTTCCTCACATTCAACTATCCAATGGAACATGGATCACTTATGAATTAACTTGTATGTTTATTGGAAATCTATGATAAATTTTCAATAAACAGTTAATAATATGTATTTAATCCAAGAAAACTACATATCTCACTCACTATTTTTGGTCTGGGGAAACATTGAAGAGAATCCATCTTTGATAGATCCACTAATATTACAAAACATGAGAGTATATAAACTAAAATTGAACCCTTTTTATCCAAAATTCACACTTTATAATTTTTCAAAATGGTTCTTGTTCCTTAGGGTCTTAAGAAAAATTCTCAATTGATATTCGTGTTCATTATTTCTCTTTTAATATATAAGAATATTGTCTAGAAATACTAGAAAAAACCGACCAAGGTCATCTCTAAAGAATCTATTCACTAAATCCATGAATATTAGAAGGGTATTATTAAGACCAAATGGTATCACTATATATTCATAGTTCACATACATTTTATGGAATACATATTTTAGTATATCGTCCTTCGTAACCATTAATTGGTAATATCTCGAATGATGTTCAGTATTTGAATAATATTAATCTATTTGTACATGGTCAAATAAGTCATCATTATAGGGTAAAGGATACTTGTTCTTGATTGTGATCTTGTTCATTTCGCAATAACAAATATTGAGTCACATAAATCCATATTTATTCAAAAAAAGACAGGTTCACCTAAATTTGACACGCATAGATGAATTAATACTATTATGATATTCTCCAAGAGATTCTTCTTCAATTATTGAAACTCAATAGAGTCTATTCTATATAAAGTCTATAAAATAGGTATAGTACTAGGTATGAGTTTATTGTGAACTAAAATTACCAATTTAGTGGAAGACTAGGAAATTATTCTAGAAATACATAAAATAACTCAATTTTTTTCATATCATTGATGTATAGTTTCTCCCTAACCATCAAAGATAAAACTCCCTTTTGAATAAGAACAAAGTCCCAAGTAATGGATGTAATATCCATCATAAGTTAATATCTATAATTTAATTAATATAATATCATAGGTTTGTTTCAAATATATAACGTTACGTGTATTATATGGTAGATTATGTGGTATTTTTGTAGAAAAATGAAATACATGTCTATAATAATATAATATTCAACTAGAGGGAGAATAATAAGGTTTTTATGAAGCATATTCCCATAAAATTTACCCAGATAATAATGATATACTTGATATGAAATCATCATAAAATAATGGGGTTTCACTGGTAATTAAATATCGACTAATTGGTTTGGAATTTTGATATACTTATAAAATTATTTAGATATAAAATAATTGGTAGATTTAGATTCAAATAAGACATTAGTAGTTCTACAGTGTATGGTGTGTTAACTATTAACTATGTCATTTTCATACTCCTAATAAAAAATAGCAATCACATGATATTTCACTTTGTCAGATGGATTAAGAGGTTATTTATGTCACTCATCAAAAATAACCATTTTATTTGGTCATTGGATGGAATAATTCTCATACACCATGCATTTAAAACATTATAGTGTGAAAGGTTCATTCTGTGGTGTTTTTTATCTATTCACATCATTATTTAACTTCTTCCTATAACTTCAACATTCAATTACCCAATAACCTTCATTTACACACATAAAACATTTACTAATCTACTTAATAAAATTTCCTTAATATTTCCATTCAAACTTATATCATGAAGGAAAGATCATATTTTTTTCTTCATGGTTTTTTAGAGATTCATTTGATTTCTATATTTCTTTTATTATAAAAAACATTAGATAGATAGATAAAATAAATCATTATTTCCACATTTATGGTACATAAAATGTTTTATTCATATCTAATAAATTCCATTTTATCTAATTCCATTCAAAGACTTGGTTTTAAGACACTTAATAATCAATCAACCTAACAATTAGTATGGATGATTATATCATAAGTGTTCCTCACATGTCCTATAAAAGTTTCATAATAGGCATGAGCATATTGATCATCCTAATTATTTGACTCATGGAATTAATAATCTATATTCATATGAATAATATGAGTGATATACTTATTTAAAATTATTCTCTTAAAATAATCCCACTCAATGATGTAAATTTCGACCCATTTCTTTGTATTGTTGATAAGTGTCCACCATTGATATAATTTTCCTTCGAAATGATTTAAAAAACAAAAATTTAATACTCTAAACACGATAGAGTAGAAAAATATTATTTCAGTGGTATTAATCCATTTCTCAGCTACTATTGGGACATTGGAACCACTAAAAAAGATGGACCTAGCCTCAAAAGGACTCAACTAAACATTGTTCCCTCTTTTCCTCATTTGGATATTCATCATGATTCATAGCTTTCAAAAGCTACATTATAATAATAATGATATTTTTTATTCTAGATCCTATAAAATATTTTTTATAATTAGGAAAATCATTTCATTGTTCATTTCATTTGAAAATAACACTATTACATTAGGTTATATTCATTAAAAAAATCCAAAAGGCATAGTGTGATAAACAATAATCAATGTGGAAAACCACATAATCATGAAAAATCATTTATAGGATGTCCTAAATCATTAAAAATTATTTTAAATCAATGATAAAATAGGTTTATCCTTGATCATTCATGGAAATCATCTATACAAATCCTTCATGATGGTTCATAAAGAGTTTATTAATTTCAAAGAACATCTCATGGGTGTGTAAAACTAGCTGTGATGTATGGACAATTTTCATGCACCTGGAGATGATTGAGAGAAATCATAATGAGACCTTCCTAATTTTATTTCATTAAGGTACAACTTTTCTAGAAGGTGACTATAATGTCGGTATTAGGACGGAATTGATGGAATTGGTGACTCGTGGTGAGTCGTGTTGATGACGTGACCTTTGATGTTGGTGAAATGATTTTGGTTGATTCCGGTGATCTTGGAATGAAATCTACTCTATGCTGTGTTTTCTTTGAAATTTTAATTTTGAATGGGCATTCTCTGTTTTTGGTTCCCGTCTGTAGGTTACTGCTCACCCAGAAAGCGGCTTTTGAAAATCAAATAAAAATAAATTTTCAGTCCTGGAAACCACTCACTCCATATTCACCAAAATTTCAGGATATTTCTCTATAATTGAAATATACATATGCATATCACTAATGTTTTCAAATCCTAACTTCAATGGTTTATCTTAATAGTCCCTATGATACCAAATTTAGTGACATAAGATTTTATATAATGATATTACATATTATCTGATTATTATTGATTTCGTTTAAAAAACACACACTTGAGGACCATAAATATTCAGTGACTTAGGAAACATGAATGCATAAAAAAGTGTATCATAATTTAATTAGATCATCTTCCTCTATTTTATTCAAAATAATAACACTTGTTAAAGAAATATCATATATTAAACCCTTATTAATTAATTGGTGAAACTAAACATATGGAAGGGTAATATTTACTTCCAATTAATATTAAACATGAGAGATATAAATGATAACATAAGTTTAAACTAAGATTAAGGAAATGAGAACATATTCTTGAAATTTGGAAACTATACCCTTCATATCAAAAAACATAATATTGAAAAATGGAATAAATCATGGTAAATTATAAGATTTGAATCATAAGGTATTAAAAGAACATGATCTATGATAACCAAATGTTTTAATAATAAATATATTTATGGAACACACATTAGCATAGAGAATCCTTTCCATAGTAGTGAAGGCTTATTTCCAAGGCTATCATAGTTTAATGGTCTCACTACCCAAACCATCATAGTAGTCAAGGTTCACTCCTTATATTTTTATAGTGGAAAAAGTCTGTTATATAACTGGTTTCCCTCCCAATTCAAGTTCTATTTATTTCCAGAGAAATTACTCTTTACTAAATACATTGTAGGGAGATATAGGTCAAAAGTGGTAAGTTATTTTCATCTAACTTTTCTCTATGATAAACATTCCATATTCACCAATTTTGTATATAATGTGATGTATATTCTTCCTAAAAAAGTCTTTAATTATTCTTCTTATGAATATTATTTAGATTTACATATCCATCATAGGTTCTTTCTTTCATGGGGATTTCAATTCTATGTTATCAAAGTGGTAAAAATTTTATGTTACAATATCACTATTAATCAGGATTGTTAATTATTACGTTTATAATGATGAAATATTGAGGTATAACTCCCAATAAACCCATGTATTTTCTTCTACTCTAGTTAATTCAGTACAATACAAGTTTTATTTTCATATTTTTCTTTTTATGAACTAAAATTCTAAATGAATGTTTTTAAGAAAAAACACATTATTCCTCTCTTTGATCAAATTGTTTTTTCACTAAATGAATATGTTTTCAAAAATAATTAATGAAATATTTTACTATCATCCAATGGTTATTAAAATACAATTTTACCCATGTTTTAATTTTCTAAAAATATTTAAAGGAATATTCCTATATATTTCTAAACAAATTAGTTTCGTCCCTTTAAAAAAATTGAATAAAATATTTATTTTAAAATATATTATAAGAATAAAAACTTGCACCAACATGATCACTCAATTATTTTACACATTCATTAAATGTTTTAGAGGTTCATTTTAAATAATGGTTTTCCCATAATATTTGGAAAATTTGCAGATTTTAAATAAGTGACTTCAAAATAGATGGTATATTTTCCTCATTAGTATTTAATGATATTTCTATGTAATCTATATTCATAAATGAAAAAAACCTTTATTTTTTATTTTGTTTTTCTTAGGATATGATCCAATGGTACCATTATTATACATTCTATGGATTATCTATGTTTATGATCATGATGAACAAATGATTACGAACTGTATTTTATTCCCACGGGTTTTACCATGATGAAATGATTACGAAACCCATTTCTTTTCCATGGGATACAATATGATGAATGTATTATGATATTGTTTCGCAAAAATGTATGGATTTTTTTATGGTTGATACCTATATATCCCTCGAATTCATATGATAAATATTGATATCTCCTGAGATAAACAAGAATAGAATGGGGAGTGAACCCATTTCTATAAGGGACTTTTCCAGCTTTGACAGTCCAATGAGTGATCCATGGGTACTATGATTGTTTAAGGAGTGAAAACAATCCAATATGTTTTTTTAAATGATCCTTGACTACTAAGAGAATTTTTTCATATGATTATTTGTATGTTAAAAATCTATTTATTATTCTAATGTTATGATCTTGTGGCTAATTTTCTTTGATCCCTTTATGACTCATGCCTTATGGACATCCTTGATTTATTCTATGACTTATGATTATGATCTAGGATATGAATTTTAGGGTTTTCAAATGTTATTCTCACGTTCTCAAACACTTATGGATGTTTTTATTATATCCCACTTTTTATCCATTACTGAACATGTAATCTCACCCTTTACGTCACTTCTTTTCCCCTGGTAATGAAAATTCTTTATATATGATATATGTATAAAGGGTGCCAGTTATGAAGAACATAGTGTGAGATGATGTTGTTCACTTACTATCCAGTTGATTATGTATCCAATATTCTAATGACTCTAAACCTTTATGGTCATTAGGAAGGTTTATGTAAAATTATGTGAATATTCATATATTAAGATGTAATATCTTTGTATGAAATGTTTAGGTCACTATAGTTAGAATAATAATCCCTATTCTTTTTATATATAGATATTACATCCTATTAGAAAAATATTCATTTCATTTTATGAAAACTCAAAAGAGGACAATTAATGTTCAGTGACTTTGGAATCATGGATGCATAAACAAGTGCTTTATAATTTCATTACATCATCACCATATATGTTCTTTATAACTCGAAATATGATTAGAAATATATTAAATTAATCATTTCTTCATAACTAAAGGAAAGTAAACATTGGAAATGGTCAGACTAGATGATTTATAAGGTTAAATAAAGGATATACCAATGATTACATAAGGATGACATGAGCATAAATATATGAGATCATGAGATCAACATTTGGAATATCAAACACTTTATATCAAATATCATAATCCTGAGTCATGAAATAACTATTGGATGTTCATAAGATGTGAATCATAAAGGAATAAATGAACATGATCCAAGATAACATAACAATGACATAAGACAATTTTTTTGTCTTACACGTAATCGTATAAAATCATTTAGTTAGTAGTTAAAGGATTATTGGAAATTCTATCATAGTGGAATGCGTTCACTCCTCAAACCATCATAGTAGTCAGGATTCTCTCCCAATATTATCATTGTTGAAAAAGACCCATATTGAATTGGGATTATTACATTTTTTTCGACCTATTTATCTTATGAGATATGAATATTTTCCCAATGAATTTGAGGGAGATAAAGGTCCCACCCATCAAATAACGGAAACAATTCATTTTTGTTCCAAAAGTTTATTTTAAATTCATTAAATCAAATCCAATGAAAATAAATCTATTTCATAAATATTTCAAAATGGAATAAGACATTGTTGATACTCCTTTTAGTTACATTGTCTAAAAGAATGGAAAGGGAAGTGACATAGCACAAAGTGATTCATCCTTTGAAGAAAACATCAAAAATCAACTAAGGAATGAAAAAGGAGTCAAAGGACCTAGGGTCGCACAAGTTCTCTTATTGTCGCACAAGTATACTTGCACGCTACCTAATGGTCGTTCAAGTGACTTGTGCACCCTAAGTGATAACTGCACGGAGTCTTCTCCAGCCTATAAATACCCTCGGTGGGACCCCCATTTAGTATGGAATTTTTTTCAGCATTCAGATGTAGAGATCTGAACGCCCAAGTCTCTTCTTCAGGTCTTCCAAACACTTATAAGGTAATTCTTTACCTAGAATGGAAGGTATAAACAAGAGGAGTAAGGTCTAGGTGTTAGAATTCACTAACACTTGCACGCCTAAGGTGTTTTACCCTTAAGGTAAATGAACATACTTGAGTGCCACCCTACTTCTTCACTAGAACTTGTGTGCCTCTCTTCTGGAAGTACGTCAGGATAATTATAAAGGATTTGTTCAAGGATCTCCCAAGTGTTACCCTAATGGTTAACAATCGCGCAAGTACCCATGTCTCGTGCAGGTATACCTATGCGACCAGGACTTGTGTGCCCACGCAGTACCTGCACGTCTGCCAGGACTTGCACGCCCCTGCCTTTTTGGGTTCCCTTCTTGCCCATTTAACCACTTTTATACCATTCCACCTCTTCTATTCAATATTCAGTCTTCAAAACATTATTCAAAGCCATTTATGGCATGTTTTCTTGATTGAATTCCATATCTAAAAGCAATTCTGTGGATAATGTCTTAAAAACATAGTAATTCACATAATTTTTATGTCATTAAAGATTGAGATTTCATTTATTCAACATCATACTTTAAGATGAGATAACCCCTTAACTTGTGCCTCCTTTTCAGGAGTAAGTCCTAGTTATAATTCTCATTATTTTTGGGCATCCTCATTAGGAGTTGTGTGCCCCTATCTTTTTGGGTGCATTTCCTACCCATTTCCCCTCTATTATGAAATTCCACATCTCCTATTCAAGATTCAGTCTTCAAGACACTCTTCAATGTCATTTATGGCAGTTTTCTTGATTGACTTCCTTATCTGAAATGAATTCTGTGGAGATTCTCTTAAAAACCTAGTGATTCACATAATCTTTATATAACTAAATATTGAGATTTAATTCATTCAACCTCATCCTTTAAGATGATAGAACCCATTAACCTGGGGCTCCTTTTTAAAAGAAAGTCCCAGTCATAATTCTCATTAATTTTGGGCATCCTCCTTAGGAGTAAGCCCCAAGTCCCTTAATTTTTCAAATCCCTTAACATGGGCCTCCTTCTTAGGAGTAAGCCTCAGTATTAATTTCTCTTAACCAGAACTATTTTACTTTTTGATCTGGGTCTCCTTCTCATGAGTAAAACCCAATCATAAGTCCCCTCCTAATTTGGTCCTCCTTTTATGTAGTAAGCACCAAATTAGAGTATCCAAATCTCCATAATGTACATATACCTGTATGGACCTTGTTCCTGGATTTCTTCCCTTAAGTAAATCCTAATATTCATCTATTTGGGTGGTCATACATACATAAGCCCCACATCATTTCTTATGATTGCATATTTTATGGCACAAATGTTTTGGTTTTACTAATACCTCTTGTTTCTCACACCGAGCATGACTCATGTGAGCTTAGAGTGTAAAAGTAATTATGACATCTTTCTTTGAGAAATCAATCATAAACATCATATTCACTTACTCAAAATACGTGGGTTATGATTCCTTTTTTTTAAAACAAAGGATACGTAAGTAGCCCATCAGCGGGTACGGTCCCAACTCTGAAATAATATATGTCCTTCTTAATGACAATAAACTTCAAGTTCCCCACTGAGTGGATTTAAAACAATTATGTTCATCATAATGACCAAGAGACATTTATGTATTAAAGGATACCATTGACTAAGAATCTCTTAAAAAATACATATGATTCACTATCAATGAAGAACATCGAATACATATAAAAGATTCTCTAAATTTTCTACATATCAATCATCAATTATCAGATCTAATAGAAAGCTCATTTTATACTTGGTGATGTAATAAGGATTCATGAACATAACATAAATCTATAGAAAGAGTCCCAGAGTAGACAATAATTCCCCAAAAATGTGTGATGAGACTGACCTCTCATCCTCTCAACCAATGAAAATTACTAAGCCTCATCAATCTAGAACTACTGAGCGCCTACCTTTGGAAAGTAGGTTCAAATGGATATGGAATCATTGGATGTTTCTGGTTATATGAACAAACCCGTTAGAAACCACTTGGAACGTTTGAATCTTAAATCAATGTGATCATCCCCAATTCCAGAGGGAAACAAAAAATGGTGAACCCGACGTGAATCCTTAACCAAGTAAAAATGATGTTTTGCTTATTTGTTAGGCCCCTATTTAAAACTCAATGAGAGGGCCAACAAAAAAAATCATTGACATATATTCTCATCCAAAAGATGTAGTGGATGAATTTATTATGATTACATCTATTATATCAAACATGCACACTTTTCCAAGATCTTCTACATTTCCAGAATGGCTTCTCTTAAGTTCACATCTGTGAATACGTCTGCTGTGAAAAATTCTGCTGCAAATGTCACTGCTACTACTCCTACTGGATCGTCGTCTGCTCGGAGGACGATATCACCTAGTCAACATCTTCAAATCTGGGTATCAAATGCGTTGGTTAAGGAGTACCATCAAAACGGTACTATTCTAACTCTAGAGGCTACTCGACAAGCCCTCCAAGTAAACAATTCACCCTGGTTGTTCGGACAGCGATGACCAGTGATCAAGAAGCAGGCGGTGCTAACCACCGTCTCCAACCATTTTGGGTCATTATCCTCAGAACGCATTCACTATTCACTCCCATATTCTGAGGAGGTGAATGAGAAGGTCCCTCAGACCCTTAATTCAAGGAGACATGAGTCCTTCCTGAGGGCTCCCATCAACAATCGCCGCCAGGCTCATGCGGCAGTGCGCCCTCAACATGATGAGGGTACCGACTCCAGTCGTTCAGCTCAGGTTCGTTGTAACCGAGCAGGCAAGACGAATCGCCAGAGGTGAAATCCGGTTAAAAGTGAGCAGGTTCTCATCTCTGCCATCTCCAGAGAAGTCCACCAACCTAACATGGTGGCAAGCAATGAGCGTCCACACACACCTGCCCGTTTTAATTCCACTATCCAACAGATTCGTCTGGCAGCATCACGCCAATCCTACTAGGGAATTATGGCAAAGTATTATAGACATAAACATACACCTGTTTATATGTCATCAGCTGGTAAGCAGTTTCTTCTGACTACATATGATGGATATCATCAACCACGTTCGGCAAAGTGCAATCAGCAGGCACATACACCTTCTAGTATTAATCAAGTCTACCAACAGTCTCGCTTGGTAGCACACTGAGAAGTCAGTTGGAAAGCTCTGGCGACAAACAGGAGGTAGAATCAATTCTCTTCCCCTAAACTTGAGTACTGTCAGGATTCAGTGATAGGAAAAGGAGGACAGGAGCAGGAACATACACCTACACCAAGCACGGAATGGACGTATATCCTCGTTCCGGCAGCTGAAGTCACCAAGAATATTCTATCAATGGTGAAAGAGCAGAAGCAAATCCCTGTTCATATTCTGGATGCATTCCAAGATATTATAAGAGCTTCAGAAACATCTCAGGGAAAGACACATAAATCTATCCCAACCAATGGAGTGACACATCAACAGTTCACTTCGGAACAGACACACACATCTATTCCAGTCTAAGAAGGTTTTGGGGCGTACTCTCCCATATCATACGGGAAACCAAGTCAGGAACATACACCTGCTTTGAGTGGAGATAATCAGCCTAACTAGATAATTTATCCTAAGAAGGCACACACACCTTCTAAATTGAGTAAGAAGGCATCTAAGAAAAAGACCCTCCCTACACAGTCATGAAATCAAGTGCCAATCTGTAACAAGTCCTTGCTCGATGATGTAGTTCTTGAATCCCTCAGACAGTTATCTATTGGAATGAAAGATTCTACTCCCTCATTTACCAATAGTGGTAACATTAATTCTGAAGGTCTTCAACAGACACTTCCTAATGACGGCTTTCTTCATGACAATTCGGTCAATCTCGAAGTTTCATCTTCAAATGAGAGCCACAGGTACCCTCTGTGTGGTCAGAAGACCAAGGTGAAAGAGATCTCATATTTTGTTGTAACCCACCATGGTGGTCCTCTCCATGATGAGGAATTTCGCTGTGAAAGTCTTCTCCATAGTAGTGTTGCACATTGCCTGGAAAATGCATCAGTGGACAATTTAGTGCCGAGAAATCCCTCTTATCTTGAGGCACTTGAAAATGCGAAACCAGTCCTGTCTGATGCTTTATCGCTAGCAGGTGAAATACTTTCTCAATCAGAAGATAGCCCAGGGTTTAGGTAATTCTCTGAACTACCCCTAAGTCATGCATCTTCTAGTTTTATCAGTGATATCTATACCAATCTTTTTGAATCCGATGAATCAACAAGGAAGCACCAACTCTAGTCAAATCAGGTAGAAGAATCTTCATTGAATGATAAAAAGGAAATGTTGAACATGAGAAAACAAATGGAGAATGGTGAAGTGTTGGTCATGTTTTGGCCTCTGGCTGACTCTCAGTATGACATTCCATAGATTTTTTACGAAAGATGGAATTCATGATATTCGTCTCAATATATGGAAAACTCTTTGTTAGTTGAAAAAGAAATTATTATCTTATGATGAATATGAAAATCATTTTAAGACAATAGAAGGGTTAAAACATCAAATTGACTTGTCATCTCTATCAGTCTCTCAATATCGGAAGGCTGAAAAGCAGCAGAGAGCCCTTCAGCATTCATGCCATGGCACACTAAGAATATTGCACCAGTTAATTGCCAATTCCCTATATGGTATTCATGTAAGAGGATGGTGTGTTCATGGAGAAATACATTTCACTGGTCTCTCCAGTCAGCAAAGCCCACCTAAAATGGTCTCATGCAATGTTATTGCTCGTGGCTAGCCAAATTCAACGGGTTTTGTTTGTAATCAAAAGATTTCCCAAGAACAGACCTCAACTAGTTCTTCTCAAAATCAAGAATACAGAGAACAAGTTGTTGAATTACTCATGCATCAAGCAAACGAGAATATCGAATATGCCTCTCGTATGGAGAAAGCACATCATCAAGTGATAGAAGTGTCAGTAATCATCCAACGGTCTTTTGAACTGGGTGATAAAAGTGGATGCAGGTTGATGCATCCAGCTAATTTCAGGACTAAGGTCCCCAAGATCAGGAGAGCTTTTATGAAAGTCTTAGAAATAGTATGTCAAGAGCCACCCCAACTTGCCAGACTGGGGACTCTTTTAAACCAACCCTCAGAATCAACAAATAGGATTCGAGGAGTTGAGCAAAGACAGCAGAAACAGCCCCAGTCCACTGGACTGGGGACTGTTTTAAATCATCCATCCCCTCCTCAGTGAAAGTCAGTCTTCTCTCGATTGGGGAAGAAGCCACAGGAGGAACGAAGAGCCAAATTATCAGGTGATTCCCTCCAAATTACAGTTCATCAAGAAGTTTCTGAGGGATCGAATCAATAAAAAGCAATGTCTCGTCAAAGACATGGATGAAGGCAATATCACAAAAATACTGACAGAAGGGATATGATGCGTTATGCATCAATCAATTTCATCAATTCTGTTGTTGCTGATCCACCAGATGAGGCTCAATCAGGGGATTCAGATGAAGAGGTTCCTGCTCAAGAATATGTACACGCAGACACAAATGAAGAAGGTGTGTGAACACGAAATCAAAGGATTACTCAGAACCTAGGTAATCCTTTAGGTAACCCACTTCCCCCTCTCCAAAAAGGATCCAACAAAGGGAGGTCAAAGAATCAGGTTACATAACCTTTCTCTATAGAAGACCAATCGCTCTCACTGGAGAAAAGGTTTGCACAACCGGAGGAAGAAATGAAGGAATTGAGGATATTGTATGCAAAACTACTTCAGGTTAGTCTTCTTCCTAAGCGTGCTGGAGTCAGTCAGCCAAGGGAGTTTGTTGTAGCTACTGAGATGGATCATGAATATCCTCCTTACCCTCGCAGGTCTAATCCTACGGGTCAAGTGCAACAACAATTGGCAGTGCTGCCATAAGTTGAAGCACCAGCTGCAATACCTGTCCAAACTCCAGTCATTGCACCTGCCTATGTACAAGTTCAAATGGATGTTTCTCAGAAGTTAATAACCACTATTGAGTCATTAAAAACTGAGTTAGAGACTATGGAAGGTAAGCGTGCGCAGGTTCAACTAGAAATGAAATCTTACCCTAAATGGGTAGATTCAACAACTCCCCCATCATGTTTTGGGAACCCTGTATTCCCTATTTTCAATGGATCAAGAGATCATGAATAGTATTTGACGCATTACGTGTCTTGTTGCAATCCTATGATGGGAACTCCGGAACAGCAAGAAGCAGTGAAAATCAGATGCTTCATGTGAACCTTTTAAAGACCAGCCTTTGTCTGGTACACAAGCTGGAAATCCGGTTCTATTACCGGATGAAAAGATCTCCATCAACGATTTCTTCTTCAATTCACCTCAACATTGCCAAAGACAACAGTTTTAGATCGTAAAAATTGTAAGGAAAGGGAGAATAAAATGGTCTCAGATTTCATTGCTCGCTGGAAGGGATTAACATATTCCCTAATCTTAGCACTTCCTCAAGAAGAACTATTGCCAATATGTGTGGAAAATCAGTGTGACAAATTACACATGCCATTGATACCTGTGAAATACGTAGGAGGGTTTTGAGACCTTACTCTAATCACTCAACAGATTGAAGATTTTCTTATACAGACTAAAGCTAAATCTCGTGTAATTAAATCAGCTCCAGGAAGGAGAATGGGTAAAGCAGAGACTGCTATAGTTATGCTTAAGCAAGCACCTGTACCTGCTTCTACATCAAAACCTTCATCTTTATGAAGGGCTCCACCTCCTGAGCGCCAACAACAAAGGAAGTTTCATCAAGATAATAAAAGAGATCAAAGATGAAAACAATTTGAGGATTTGAAAAGAAAATTTTACTCTTTCCGAAATGAACAAGTTCCTAGTTATTTCATTTCAGCTCTAGAAAATATTTTGGTTCAATTTCCAATGCCCAAGAGGCCAAATAAGGAAGAGGATGAAGATCGTCCCAAATATTCCCTGTTTCATCAAATGTTGGGGCATCCCATTCAGGAGTGTCTTTTTTAAGGACCTTCTACAAAAAATGGTCAATTTGGTACAAGATTAACTGAAAGGTACTTCATCTCAGGTAGCATGTGTTACTGCTACAGTTCCAGAGGAGGAAGGCGAGTGGCAAGAAGTTAAAAAAAAAATTTACAAAAATATGATGATTGGATGGTCAGAAATATGATCAACCAAACTCATGATATTTTGCGAACTCAATTGAAGAAACCAATTGTTCCTTCTTCCATGAATGCCACAGAAAAACCCTCTTTATCAGAGGGAAATCCTCAAAAGAACCGCACAATTCCAAGGAGGAACAATCAGAAAAAGATGAGTATGTGTCAAAGCCTAAGCTGTCTTTGACTATGGAAGATTTCATGCCATCTACTTCGATGCAACGGGCACTGTTCCACCAAACAGTACAACCTAAATTGGCTAGTCAAGCAGAGTCTTCATCGGATGAAGATTTAATCTTTGGTTCTGTTAATATGATTCAATTAACAGATCTATATGCCAATCACAGTTTCAATTTTGATGAGCCCGAATTCCCTGTATCAAACAGATGAATTAGAGGATGTTCCAGAGGCTTAGGATACAGGGGAAGATGTGGGTCTTTCAGAATCCACTAATCCAATTATACCCCTTCTAGAGCTGTGTATGCAGCAGAAATGCATGGCAGAGCCCTTCAACGAGCTCAACAAGAACTAGAACATTCTTCCACCAATAGAAAATTCAGTCCTGGAATAGTTATTCTGGAAGCCCGGTTGAAGGTTTCATCTTCTTCCTCTCAGCAAGTAAATGGATCTAATCAGTCTAATCTCCCAAATCCAGGAATATTGCCAACTCCTATCCCGATACGAGATGCATCAACTTACAAATCATAAACATCCAAGACACCTTCTAAACCACATGTTACTGTTGGGAAACACAGACCTTTGGATCAAAAGTATGATGTATTGAAACACCTAGCCCATGTACCAGCCAAGTTAACAATTTTGGATGCCTTGAATTTATCAAAAGATCTTCTGGAGGCACTCATCGAGGCATTGTCAAGTCCTCAGGAGTTTTAAACTGAAATTGCTATAGCTGAAGTCTATCACATAGAGAATAATCTTGCGGAATGTCATGGAGTAATATCTTTTACTGATGAAGATGAAGATGATGTCATGCATGGACATATTAGACCTTTGTACTTATCTAGAATGTTCAATGGCATAGACGTCCGAAGATCTTTCATTGATAATGGTTCAGGAGTCAACCTCATGCCCATTCGTACACATCATCGATTGGGCCTCACAGAATCTGATTTATCTCCTTCTACCATGATGCTACAAGGATATGATAAAAATGAACAAGAACCTCTAGGTGAGGTTACACTCAGAACTCCATTTGGAGATCTTGTATCTAATTCATATTTCATGGTTGTTGATCGAGACTCATCCTTCAACATCTTTCTTGGAAGACCCTGGCCACATCAACATGCGGATATCTATTCATCATACCATAAATGTCTCAAATATTGTTTCGAAGGTCATGTTGGGATATTGTATGGTGATAAGGCCCCGTTCAATACATGTGAGTCTCAATACATTGTGGCGGAATTCTATCACATTAAGGGAAAGAATAAATCCACAATAAGGGAGCTTACTAAAGATAATGCTCCATATGGTTTGGAGAAGATTCCAGTAAATCCATTTACACATGTGAGTACAGATTTTGTGTTTCCTATCAGTCAAATTGAAAAGATAGACCCAAATCAAAATACTCATATGGAAAGATCAATAATGTCAATTATGGAAATCGAGCCTGACAACATGGGAGAAACTGGTAACCCACCAGGAAATGATGAAATCTCAAATGGAGATGTCTTCATTTCTTCTACTGAAATCCAGCAAGTCTATACTTCTCCAACCAGGCCAGAAGAAGTTATAGCAACATTGAAGGTGAACAATGATGTCAATTCTCAATCTATCATCTCCTTTTTATTTCCCAAAGAAGACCCTTCATCATCAATTGGGTCAGAAATGGAATATTCTTCTTCAAAATGATAAAATTTTAACATCTCTTCTGATCATGGAAATTCTGCTTTATCATCTACCATGCAAGTAGAAATGGAGGAAATACACATGATGAAGAAGAAGAGTAAGATCTCATAGATGCTTCTCTAGTATTTGAAGAGGGTATCTCTGCCACCGTGGATGAACTCAGAGAAATAAATCTGTGTACAAAAGAAGATCCATGCCCCACTTTAATCAGTGCGGCCATGACTCTTGAAGAACAAGAGATGTATATTTCCTTTTTAAAGCAAAATCGAGATATATATTCTTGGAACTATACAGAAATTCTCGGTCTTGATTCTGATGTTTCTACTCATCATTTGGGTTTACCAGAAGAGCATCGAGGATTTAAGAAAGCCGCGAGAAGAACACACCCAACATATGCTTCCAAAATTGAAGATAGATTGGATAAGCTAAAAAAATCTAACTTCATCAGAGAAGTTTAATATCCCAAGTGTTTGGCTAATATTGTCCATGTGAAAAAGAAGAATGAAAAAATTAGAGTCTGCATCGATTTCAGAGATCTTAATCGGCATTGTCCTAAGGATGATTTCCCAGTTCCGATTACAGAACATTTAATTGATGAAACAGCTGGCTATGAAGCACTTTCCTTCATGGATGAATATTCTGGATATAATCAAATCCGAAAGGCTCCATAAGATGAGGAATCCACAACCTTCAGAGCCCCTCAAGGTGTGTTTTTCTACCAGGTAATGCCCTTTGGATTAAAGAATGCAGGCGCAACATATCAACGTGACATGCATCATATCTTCAAACCCTTTTTGGGGAAGTTTGTTGAATGTTATGTGGAAGATTTGGTGGTCAAATACAAACAACGTTCTAATCACTTGGATGATTTGGAATTCATATTCCTCAAACGTTGGCAACATAACTTGAATATGAACCCCTTAAAATGTGATTTTGGGGTAACCTCAGGAAAATTTCTCGGTTTTGTTGTACGCCATTGTGGTATTGAAGTCGATCCTGAGAAGACAAAGTCAATCCTTGGTATGTGACCTCCTTGAAATTGGAATGATTTAAGAGGAATTCAAGGACACTTAGCCTATATTCAGCATTTCATCGCCAATTTGGCAAGAAAAAGTTTACCCTTCACCAAATTGATGAAGAAGGGAGTCACTTACCAGTGGACTGAAGAATGTCAAGAAGCACTCAATATTTTCAAGAAAAACCTCTTGATTCCACCGGTACTCATGCCACCAGTTGAAGGAAGACCACTTATCTTCTACGTGACAACTTTAGAGAGATCATTGGGTGCCTTTATTGCTCAGAAAAATGACGATGGGAATGAAAACAGCCTCTACTACCTCAGTCGGACTATGCATGAAGCCGAAACCCGGTATTCAAGTATTCAGAAGTGGTTCCTAACATTAATCTTTGCAGTTTAGAAGTTGAGACACTACCTGGAACATCATGAGGTCCAATTGGTATCTCGCAATAACCCGCTCAAATTCATCCTTAGTCGTCCAATGCTTACAGGACTTCTAGCAAGGTGGGCAGTTATTTTGTAGTAATTCGACATTCAGTATGTGTCTCAAAAGGTAATAAAGGGACAAGATCTGGCACATTTCCTGGCTGAACACCCTTCAGTGGAATACACATCTTTAGATATTGAACTCCCTGATGAGTAAGTCTTCTCTATTAAAGAAATTCCTCAGGCATGGGAAATGTATTTTGATGCTGCTTCCAGAAGTCCAATAGGGAGGAAATGGAAAATCCTAAATTCAACAAAGTTGGCTTATGAATTGTGCTCATTTCTCCAAAAAATTAATTGTTACCTTTTTCCTTCTTATTATGGTAAGGTGGTACGAATAATGAAGTATAATACCAAGCTCTCATCACAGGCTTGGAATTGGCGCTTCAAGCACAATTGAATCACTTAAAGGTGAAAGGTGATTCAGAACTGGTAATGAAACATGTCAATGGGGATTATGCCATCAGAAAAGAAGAACTAATCCATTTGTATGATTACGTCAGAGATTTAATGGTGGAATTACCTTTGGAACCGACATTTTCTTATGTCCTAACATAAAAAAATGCTCAGGTTGATGTACTTGCTAATATAGTCACAGCTCTGGAACATCTAAATCAGGACGGGACAATCATCAGTAATGGCCACTATCATGCAATTTCACCTTATGTTCCAATCAAAATAGAGGAAATTAATGAAATTAGTCCCATTCCTAAACCGTATGGTCATACTACAGGATGTATGTCACCTATCATGGAATACCTTCAAAATGGACCACTTCCACCTGATAGAGCCAAGAAAGAACAAATCTGGCGACGTGTGGTCAATTTTACTCTTTATGATAGTCTAGATCACCTAGAAAAAAATTTCTACAAACATGGTTTTGATGGAGTTATCTTCAGATGCATTGATGGTGAACAGACAATGCCTGTCATGAATGAAGTGCATGCAGGAGTCCGTGGTGCCCACCAGTCTGTACATATGTTGTCTGATCAGATTCGAAGGCTTGGATACTTTTGGCCTTCAATGATACAAGATTGTGTTGATTTCAGAAAGAAGTGTCATTCATGCCAAGTACATGCCAACTTCATTCATCAACCACCAGAGTTGCTTCATACAGATAAATACTCATGGCCATTTTCCACATGTGGAATGGATGTGGTGGGACCTTACCCTTTAGCTACGACCAAGCTGTTTAAGTATATTCTTACTGCTACTGATTTCTTTTCCAAATGGGTAGAGGCAATACCTCTTAAGGAAGTCAGTTCTAAATGCATTGTTAGCTTCATCAAGTCTAACATGATTACCAGATTTGGTGTCCCTCATACCATATTGACAGACAATGGCACCAAATTTTGTTCATCCGAGGTGAATAAGTTGTATCAAGAATACAACATCAAATCCAATCATTCATCTTGGTATCATGCAGCGGCCAATGGCCAGATAATAGCCTTTAATAAGACTCTTTAAAATATTCTGAAAAATATGGGGGATAAAGATAAGAAATCATGGCCTGATAAACTCTTTCATGGTTTATGGGCTTATCGGACTACCACCCGCCCTGCAACGCGGTCAACTCCATATTCACTAGTATATGGAACGGAAGCCGTATTGGCCATTGAAGTTCAACTACCCTCGCTCAGAGTAGCTATTTGTGATCAGTCATCTACATATAATCAATCTCAAAAGCGATTGAATGAATTGGAATGGTTAGATGAGAAAAGATTGTGCACATTACACCACTTGGAAGTCTTTTAGAATTGAATAGCACGAGCTTTCAAAAAAAAGTTTGTCTTCCTTCATTCACTCAGGGAGAATTGGTATTAGTTCTCAGAACTCCAATGATACATGAATTGAAACCTCCCAATCTTGAGCCAAAATGGGAAGGACTTTACTCAATAAATAGGGTCTACTCCAATGGAGCTTATTCATTAATCTCGATGGATGGAGAACTGATCACTACTCTAACCAATGCAAGATTTTTGAAGAAGTAATTTCTATTAACAGAAAATATATCATCATTGGTCCGGTATGACCTTAAACTGTACCACCATCCTACATGACATTAAAACTGCTCATCATGTCTAGACAGATGATGTTAAACTGTGTCCCCCTTCATTGTCCTTGCTATATTACGTTAAACTATACAGCAACGGTCCATGCATACAACTTTAAACTATTTTCATGTCCTTTACGTCCATCATGATGTTAAACTGCATCATCTAGGGTCAATGCATATAATCTTAAACTATTCTCACTTTCCTCCAACATGACGTTAAACTGTGTCCCCTTCATCGTCCTTGCTATATGACGTTAAACTATATAGAATTCCCTTACGTCCAGTAAGACGTTAAACTGCATAACCAATGGTCCATGCATATGACCTTAAACTATTGGCACTTACGTCCAACATGACGCTAAACTGTATAGTCTCTTTTTCTTTCAACATGACGTTAAACTGTGAAAAAGTCCCTAATATGTTCAACATGATGTTAAATGGTGTACTCTTTTGTCCTCATGGAATGACAATAAACTGCATAGTCCTCTTTTTGACCAACATGACATTAAACTGTATTGTCCCCATCATCCTAACTACATGACGCTAAACTATACATAAAGTCCTTTAATACGTCCAACATGACATTGAACTATACTTTGTCCCTGCTACATGACATTAAACTGTGCAGCACCAATAGTACTAACTGGAAGACTTTAAACTGCATAGTCCCTTCATATGTCCTACATGACATTAAACTGTGCATCATTAAGGTTGTTTCTACCTCTTGTTTCTCACACTGAGTATGACTCACGTGATCTTAGAGCAAATATCAACCATAACACTCTCTCTGGGCTACTAACCATGTGTAAGTCCCAACACTATTTTTTAGATCGTTGTCCCCAAGAACAACATGTTCACTAATTCATTCTTTAATTGAACTACGTAGACTTTGATCTTTTCCTTATAGGCTGGGTACATAGGCAACCTCCCATGGTTCAAGACCAAAACCCATCTCTTCACATCAGTTCACCTCCATCTCATACGATGTTGATTCGTGAAACCGTCCCTAGAATCAATATTTTTACATTGGTTCACTTTCATCCTTTCTATACGACGTTAAACTATACAACACTTTTGTCCAGTATGAAAATAAACTACAATATTCTTTGATACCCTCACCTGAAAGGGAATCATTATTTACATTGATTTTCAATCATGATTCATTTCAAAGACTATGTGCATACATGGCAATGCCCGAATCTTTTATCTGGGGTCAAACCATCATTGCACTAAGGTCCCCTTTCACCCTTCACATGTACGAACCAAATTTTTACAGAGGGTAGTTCTAGAACTACGTGGTCTTGATTCCCATCCTTATGTGATACGTAGGAACGTTTTAGTGTCCCTCGAATCCAGCCCCATGTCTTTTGGGCCTAACCACAAATTCCTATTTCAGTCCTGTGGCTAAAAAGTCTCAATGAAAACACACGCTGTGTATTTCTTATAATGGTCCAAGATCTATGACCCGAAACTAAGATCTCTAATCCTTTTGTCCCACATGACGTTAAACTGTAGTTCAAGAACTACATATGGCTTGATTCCCATCCTTATGGGATACGTAGTGAAGTCCAACATTTCCATTCAGGACCCTGCCACAACATGGTTATGGTTAGTATTGATTTGTGTATCTCTACATACATTGGAAAATACCCATATTTATGTGTCATAATCCTAACCTTAAATATTTTCAGATCATCATAACCCTTTTCTCGACTTCTAGTCACAAAAATGTCAAGCTTCTAAGAGTTCTTTTTCCTGACTATGCAGTATGTTCCCTTAGGAGGCCTTGCATAAACAGTCTCCATAACAGATTTTTCAGCCAAAAGATGCTATTATTTGACTATGCAGCCAATGCCCTTAGGTGGCCTTGCATAATTCAACCCTCTAATGGGTTTTTCAGATACTGGTAATTTCATTCTTGGGAAGAAATCCTCTTTTTTCCTGATTTTTCTAAAATGACAATATGTAGGGATCTGCAAAAATAACCACCCTTAATGTACTTGTCCCATATCATTTTCATGATCAGAAAGTATTCAGGTCTATGGTTTATATTCTCCATCTCTACATTGGGGTTAGACCTTTTTAGGAGTGATATCCATCCATTTCCTCGATAATATTGTTTGGAAATATCTTCTCCATATTCAAGTTCCTCTTTCCATACTGCAAACTTTATAATTTGGAAAATTTGAATCTCCATAAACATTCACTGGCTTTCAAGAACTAGGAAAGTAAATTTATGAGAGTTCTTTTGCCTGACTATGCAGCACGTGCCCTTAGGTGGCCTTGTATAAGTAGTCTACATAAAAGACCTGTCAGCCAAAAGATGCTATTTATTTTACTATACAGCCAATGCCCTTAGGTGGACCTGCATAATTCAACCCCCTAACGGTTTTTTTAAATAATGGTAACTTCATTCTTGGGAACTACTTCTTCTAATGCCTTTTATCTATTTTTCATATCATTCCACAGATTCAAATATTTTTAAGTCATATATTACATATTTTCCTACATACTTGAGTATGGTAATATATTTTCAGATAAATTTTCAAGGAATTGAGTCAATTCTAATTCATTCAATAAAAGCTATTTCGACCTTAAATATTAGCCATTTTATGTCCAACATGCATGACTTTAAACTGTCAGATTTCTTGTTCCCTCTCACCTCAGAGTTAAATCCTCTTTTCTCTCCGGATCCATCTCTGAGGGGGGACTTTTGTTGACGCTCCTTTTCATCACATTGTCCAAAATAATGGAAAGGGAAGTGACTTAGCACAAGGTGATTCATCCTTATAAGAAAAAAAATCAAAAATCAACAAAGGAATGAAAAAGGAGTCAAATGACCTAGGGTCGCGCAAGTTCACTTATTGTCATGCAAGTATACTTGAACGCAGCCTAATGGTTGTGCAAGTGACTCGCGTGCCCTATGTGATAACTTCTTGGGGACTTCTCCAGCCTATAAATACCCCCGGTGGGCCCCCCATTTAGAAGGGAATTTTTTTCATAATTCAGATATAGAGCTATGAACGCCCAAGTCTCTTCTTCAGGTATTCCGATCAATTCTAAGGTAATTCTTTGCCTAGAATGGAAGGTCTAAATAAGAAAAGTAAGGTCTAAGTGTTGGAGTTCACTAACACTTGCGTGCCTAAGGTGTTTTTCCCTTAAGGGAAATGAACATACTTGCGCACCGCCCTACTTCTTCAACAGAACTTGCGCGCCTCTCTTCTAGAAGTACCTCAGGATAATTATAAAGGCTTTGGTCAAGGGTCACCCAAGTTTTACCCTACTGGTTAACAATCATGCAAGTACCCATGTGTCGCGCAGGTATACCTGCGCGACCAGGACTTGCACGCCCACTCAGTACCTGTGTGCCTGCCAGGACTTGCGCGCCCCTGAATATTTGGGTGCCCTTATTTTCCATTTAACCCCTATTATACCATTCCACCACTCCTATTAAACATTCAGTCTTAAAGAAATTCTTCAAAGCCATTTATGTCAGGTTTTCTTGATTGACTTTCTTATCTGAAAGGAATTCTTTGGAGCATCTCTTAAAAACATAGTGATTCACATAATCATTATGTCACTAAAGATTGATATTTCATTCATTCAACCACATCCTTTAAGATGAGAGAACCCCTTAACATGGGCCTCCTCTTCAGGAGTAAGTCCCAGTCATAATTCTCATTAATTTTGGGCGTCCTCCTTAGGAGTTTCCACCCCTATCTTTTTGGGTGCCTTTCCTGTCCATTTCACCCCTCTTATGCAATTCCACCTCTCCTATTCAAGATTCAGTCTTCAGGACACTCTTCAAAGTCATTTATGGAATGTTTTCTTGATTTACTTCCTTATATGAAAGGAATTATGTGGATCATCTCTTAAAACAATAGTGATTCACATAATCTTTATGTCACTAAAGATTGAGATTTCATTCATTCATCCTTATCCTTTAAGATGAGAGAACCCCTTAACCTGGGCCTCCTTTTTAGGAGTAAGTCCTTGTCATAATTCTCATTAATTTTGGGCATCCTCTTTAGGAGTAAGCCCCAAGTCCCTTAATTTTTCAAATCCCTTAACATGGGCCTCCTTCTCAAGAGTAAGCCTCAGTAATAATTTCTCTGAACTAGTCCTAATTTACCTTTTGATCTGGGTCTCCTTCTCAGGAGTAAAACCAAATCATAGGTTCCCTCCAAATTTGGGCCTCCTTTTCAAGAGTAAGCCCCAAATTAGAGTATCCAAATCTCCATAAAGTACATATACCTTTATGGAACCTGTTCCTGGATTTCTTCCCTAAAGTAAATCCTAATCTTCATCTTTTTGGGCAGTCATACATACATAAGCCCCATATCATTTCTTATGATTGCATCTTTTATGGCACAAATTGTCTAGTTTTACCAAGACCTCTTGTATCTCACACCGAGCATGACTCACGTGAGCTTAGAGTGTAAATGTAATTATGACATATTTCTTTGATCCATTAATCATAAAAATCATATTCCCTTACTAGAACTACATGGGATCTGATTCCTTTTTTTAAAACAAAGGATATGTTGGTATCCCATCTGTGGGTACGATCCCAAATCTGAAATAATCTATGTCCTTCTGAATGACAATAAACTTCATGTGTCGCCCGGAGTGGCTCTAAAACCAGTATGGTCATCATAATGACCAAGGGACTTTTATGTATTAAAGGATACCATTAACTAAGAATCTCTAAACAAATACAGATGATTCTATATCAATGATGAACCTCTAATACATAAAAAATATTCTCTAATTTTTCAACATATCAATCATTGATTTTCAGATCTAAAGGAAAGCTCATTTTATACTTGGTAATGTAATAAGGATTCATGAACATAACTTAAATCTATAAAGTGAGTTCCAGAGTATAAAATAATTACCCTAAAAAGGGTTTGATGAGTCCGACCTCCCATCCTCTCGACTAATGACAATTTCTAAGACTCATCAGTCTATAACTAATGAGCGCCTACCTTTGTAATGTAGGTTCAAATGGATATGGAATCATTGGATGTTTTCGGTTCTACGAACAAACCCGTTAAAACCCGCTTGGAATGTTTGAATCTTAAATCAATGAGATCATCCCCAATTCCAGAGGGAAACATACATGTAAAAGAATATGTTTCATAAAGATTTTATCCATTCATTGTATCATAAATTTTTTGGAATGAAATAGGTTTCATAATCATATTATATTTGTGTCATAGTATAACCCCTGTAAATTGGAAAATGTTTCATAATCATATTTTCACAATAACCATTAAACATCCATAAAAAATAACCATTTTATAAATGGGTGACACACCTAGTAAAACATATGATTTACTAATGTTTGTTGTTTTTTATGAATGGAAATTTCATAAAAAATAATTACAACATTATTGAGGAAAATATCTTTACCATTTTGAAATCAAATCTTTTAAATCTATAATTTTCCAGAATATTAAAGAAACCATTTTCATATAAAATTTAATTTAAATATTTTAATTTATTCTTCAAATATTTTAGTGTACATTATAACATGATATTTTGTTGTGTCTCACATGTTTAAAGAATGATTATTTTAACATTTTTGGAACAAAATTAAAATACGAATTGTACAAAAAAAGAAAATAAGATTCCATTTAAATGATTTTTTAATAATTAAAACATATGTTGAAATGTATATAAAAAATCATATTATAATATTCAAAATATTCTTAAAATATTTTTTTATAAAACATGTACATTGATGAAAACTGATTTTCAATAGAAGAGAAAAATAAATTTGAATTTTCATAAAAACATTTTATTTTGTTTCTTTAATCCTAAAATATATGAAAATAAAAGTAAAGAATTTATTTTATATAAATAACCATAGGAGAATAAATTTCATGAGTTTATTGATGGATATATCAGAATATTTCATCATTTAAGTCATATTCATAAATAGTCCGGATAAACAATTAGATTGTAATATAAAAACCAAACTGCATTATTAACATTTAACTATTAAGAACCATGAAATAAATAAACATGTACATATATTAATATCACTTAATATTCATATTAATAATCCTAAATGTTTTTCATTGGTATTTTATACACCACACAAAAGAAAAAAGTGGTGAATCTAGCATGCGTCTCACCAAAATAAATGTGAGATGAAAATCCATTAACTCAAGTATCGGTATTGTTACTATATGTTAAAAACACCTGTATAATAAATAATGGTATATTATAAATATATTATAGAACCATAATCATATATGTCAAAAAATATATTATTTTCTTATTACCTTTTGTTACCTTTTTATTAATAATTTTCAGTTAACATTACGTTGCGAGTAATAACTACTTAGTGTTTCATGGAGAAGGTAGGTCATACGTAAGAAAGAATGTGGTTTTATATTTTATCGATGGATCGATAAAAAATGTATAAATAGTATATCACCTTTATTGAATCATTTTTATGTCATAGAAATTATAAATATTCATTTAATATATCTTTAATACCATCAATATCAATATTGAATGAATAATGTATCATATCTCCTGATGAAGGTGGTAGTCCACATGTACGCACTCGGGACGTTATCATTTTATAGCAGATTGGATGGTAAGATGGTAGATGTGATATTATAAATAAATTAGTATAAATATGTAATAAATATCATATAAATATGATAAATCCATCATTATATCTATCTATTAAAGTAGGTGAGGGAAAACGAACTACATCGGTTCGTGAGGTGGTAGTCTGCAATACACACGATCGATGATTTCATTTCCCATTTGATAGAAGAGGAGATGGATGTTTTTTTATAAAAACTACATATCATTATATGTGAGATAATTTTATTATTTTACCATCATATATATAGAATATTTGAAGATGTTGGAAGAATAAATAAAATAAAAACTCTTAATTAAGAATGATTCCTCTTGTGCTGAAAACATCTGTAGGTTATCACCAAAATCCTTCTTATGAGGGTTTACTATTAAATATAAATCCTCTAGGAAGTGGGGGAGATTAATGAATTCATTTGGTCAGGTAATGGATAATTTTTTTTTATTTATGTGTGAATAGGTTATTAGATTGTGTGACCTTTTATAAGTGTGGGAGAGGAAATTCTTGGAATTTTTGAAAATGAAAAGGTATAACCACATTTTAACCCTTCCAAAAGGATTTAAAAGAATTCATCCCAAAAGCATAGATTTTATAACATACAAATATTTCTAGATAATAGTATTTGGAAAAGTTTTAATGTCATTTTAACCCTTATATTTTTTTACTTTAACCCCTGATAATCTCATTTTAACCATAACCACAATAATTATTTTCTGTTTGTTTACTATTAATTTTGGCCAAAAAATCAAGTTGAAATTATTATATAATATTAATTATGATGATTCAAAATATGGAATCCATTTTTATTAATTTTATTCATATAAGGGTCACAATTTAATTTTAAATTAAACTGAAAATCATGATGAAAACATAGTTTACCAAAGAGAATATGTTTGTATGTATATAGTGGTTTAATATAAAAAATAAACATGAATATGATTAAAATATACTAATTTTGATTAATAATAACATTACTAGAATAATTTTACATTTAATACCATATTAAAAAAATGTAAAACATGTAAATTCTTGATAATAAATGATAGTTTTGAATAAAAATCGGTGCCTATCACTAATCACAGAAAATTATTAATTTCGCAAAATTCTACAAAAATTAAGTAAAAGATAACATTAACACACTGATTTCAAAAACTAATTTCATTTTTTAAAATAAATTTTCCAAAAATATGAAAAACATAATTAATTACCTATTCATAAATAGCAATAAAAAACTTTTTTTGAGAAAAAGGTTTTTTCAAATCATAGAACAGTTTTACCATGAATCAAGTAATTTTTTATAAATATGTTTTCCTAAAATAAAACCATTATACATAATTTTCAAAATGTGGTTACTCGTATTCATACCACCTAGTGTAATGTATATTTTATTGTAAAATCTTGACAATTTCTAGAGCGGACTCATGCTCATTTTTCAGGTACTATTTTGCCTTGTTATGGTTATTCCTTGTTTGGGTTTCACGTTGGGAAGATTTTAAGTTAAATTTAATATTTTTGGAGGGATAGGGGGTAGTTCACTTTTTCCACACAGTTTTCCTAGACCATACACCAACACCTAGAAATCTGGTCAAACCCAAACAGAGCGGATTATCCCAATTGGCGCATAGTTTTTCAAACTATGCTCTTTCTTAGTAGTAACTGATCGACTCCAATGAGGATGAAAATAGTTAGGCACATGGTTTGGGAAACCTATGTATCCTATAAAGAAAACCATGCATGCAGGAAATTAAACCCCCAAAAATTTATTAAATCATTCTGGGACCCCCTCTTATATCCATAAACACCCAAGATTGACCCAAAACTAATTCCACCAAATATTGAATATCCTGAACAGATTCCAAGGCCTTCCAACCTCTATTTGTGATGAATTAAAGATATAATAGACGGATATGCACCTCTCTTTGGTATGTGGTATCTTTCAGATTGGATTTATCTATCTCCCATATCTATTTTCGAGTGATGAGGAATTTTTTAATCCTTGTTTTCATGGGTTTAGATCTTGGTTTTGATATATATTAATCCATTTTATTCCTGATATAGGATTCGGTTCTAGATCTCATTCTTTATCATGTTCTTAATCATTCTTCTTCCAATTGGATAAATTTTATTCTTAAAATACTCAGGAATGATCTTGAGGTTTTTATTCTAAATTAAAAATCCAATATTCTTGATTATAACTATGTTTATGGAATTGTGAAATATAAATTTCTATGGTTGGAAATCACATCTTAAATTGAATCAATTAATTGGATAATTAATTTAAGGAATTATGTGATTATGAAATTGATGTGATATTAGTATTATGGAATAATTAAATTAAAGGGGATTTTGAATCATGTTAAATTGTGAGATATGGATTTGATTAATGATATTAATCAATTTATGTTTTGATTAATCATTATGGGTTAATGAATTAAATGATTAAACTTTGATAAATGTTTTAATGAGGAATTTTTCATACTATTCCATGGGATTAAAGTGTTGTACCATGATTTTTTTGATATATTGAAATGGCATAACATGATGTGAAATGTTTATGATAGAGTTAATGGTGATTAACATTATTAAATGTGATTTATGTGATATATGTGACTTATTAATAAATGGGTTGTGGGAAATAGACTGATGCTTCAAAATCCAACAAGGTCCTAGCTGTAATGTTCAAGGAATAATGAATTTATGTGATAGATGAGTATCAGAAACAAAATGATTATTCAATATCCAAAATGTGATTGATTGATAAATAGGTTATTGGATACAAAATTATTCTTCAAAACCCATAGAGGTCCTAGCCATGTCGTTCTAGGCCAAACTGTTTACACTATACTATGTTTCTAATTAGTCTTGATTTGAAATGAAATTAAATTTATTATTAAAGACTATGTGATAATGAATTGATATTTTGTGAAATGGTTCAGACTCCGACATGGGATGAAGTAGGTATTGATGGTTTGGGAGTGATTGTGAACCTGAGTAATTTATGTGGTTAATTAAAGAATACTGAAATATAAAAACTATTTACTTTACTTTTTTTATTATTTATAAAACTGCTTGCACTGTTATTGATTGGACATTATTTTAGATGTCGTTGTTGGTGGCCTACTGAGTTTTACTCACACCCTACTTGGGCCGCCAGATTGGTACCCAAATAAAATTCATGTTTTAAAGAAAAGATAAGGCAAAGAACCCTAAGTTATATAGATGAGTTTGGATGGATCATGGATGAGGGAACCATACATAGCGTTGGGACCCACTTGGAGTTTTCAATATATTTTTTTAGTTTTTTTACACATGGAACATGCTATGGAAATACATATTTTCTTCTTCGGTTTGGATTTTGTTTCCTGATTTGATTCATAATGTGAAACTGGTATGTTATTGATTATAGTTAGATTCTCATTATTGGTTATTTCCATTTGGTAATTTTTTACTTTTTTCCACTATTATGCTACTTTAAAAATTAGGGTATAGTCTCCCCATGTTATATATTTCACGATCGATGCTAGTTAAAAACCTATGGTGTATGAGGTGGCACAAATAAGGTTATGTGGACAATAGATTTGAGGCCCCAGTCTCTGGTTCCTGGGTTGGGACATCACAAAGTGGTATCAAATGTGTGTTTTGTTTTATTTTATTTTGTATTAATATTTCGGAATGGTAGATAAATGATTATTATGAGTCTAGAATTGGTTAAGAGCTCATTCATGGGAGTAGCTAAACCATGTGACATGTTAAATTCCAAGTACCCAAGGATGGATTGTTTTTATTGATTTCGGTTGTTATATTTGGATTTCATTTCACCTTGATTGATGCACTTGGTTTGTGATGTTATTATTTTCCATGATATTCTATTATTTGACTTGTTTCTCTGTAAAATCTATTTTTATTTGCTTTTCCAAAACTGCTTTATGGGTGAGCGGGAACCGGAACAAAAGGTTCAAAATTCAAAACATTTCACTACAACCGAGAAGATCACAAATAGATTCATCCACATCGTCCGAAGTCAAGTCGCATGCCGCCCAAATCATGAGTACCCCTGTCATCGTCACCATCCATTGTCACTGTCGACGTCGTCGTTCAACCACCGCACCATCAGAGAACGTCGGAGCCCGTCGAAGCCACCGAAAACCATCTCACCATCTCGTCTTCATTCCCCAAAAAACCAATACCAAACCAAAAAAATATTTCCAGCCATCATCAATCATCATCACCGTCCATCACCACAACCATCACACAACACCACAACCATCATACAACTCCACTACCATATCATCGTCATCACCACTTCCATCGACTCAATCGACCTCCAAAACACCAAAAAAGAATGTTGTCATCCTCCATCACTGTTTTCGTCCAAAACACCACACAAGAGTGCCAGATTCCATTGAAATAAGTCATAGTCGCAACACAGCACCGTCATGAACAAACCGACGACTAGAGAAAAAAAGAACCAAAATAAACCAGAAATCCAAAATGGAACCATCATTGAACAACTCGTAGAAGAAATCAACACACATTAGTCAAAAAATGGGGAAGAAAGATGAAAATATGAAACCAACACAAAGTCGAAGTTGTTGTAGCCTCAAAGGAAGAGAATCCAGAACACCATTAAAGAAGGACGCTGACTCATGCCGCGTGAGAAGGACTGTTGGCTGCCAAACCCCACATCCCAAAACTTCAAGAAATCGTCACTCTAGATCCGTCCAGCAGAGTAGCAGAGAGACCTGAGGTCAGGGAAGAGACATGAATGTTCAAAGGCTTACGACGATGAAAATATAATGGGGTGAAACTATAGATAAGAGAAAACCGACTCAGGAGTACCTGGAAAAACACCTACTTCCGAACAACAAATCCCAAAAACAAAAAGAAACCATTACTTCGGGTCCGATCCGGAGAGGCGTGTTGGAAAGCGAGGTCAGAGTAGGGTTAAAGCGGCTGGGAACTTCAACATCGGACCACCGTCGTCAGGATTAACAGAAAATCCTTAATAGACATCATCGAGAACAAACCCGAGAGAAACGAAAGAGAGCGGATGAGAGGGGAAAACAAAAAAAATTAAAACAACCTAGAATGAGGCCCAGTATATGTTGTGAAGAGAATATTAGAAATAACAAGGACGTTCTAGTTTCATCACCATTTGAAGTTCACTAGAGAGGGTAGACTTGAGGTAGTAGAGTTCTATATTGAGTCTCTCTAGACGATATTTGAGAACCTAGAGACACCTACTATGAACAGAGTAAGACATGATACTTATATGTTGTGTGGTCAAGGGAAACATTGGTGGGACATCCACACATGGGATGGCATTCTATAGAACATGGTTTAGAAGGAATTTAAGGAGAATTTATTGGATAATTTTTACAACAAGATGCTCATATATGAGAGAGAATGTGATCTTATAATGTTGAATCAAGGTAGTATGTTTGTTATGGACTATGCTGGTTTCATTATAAATCTTTGGAAATTTTCTCTAGAATTGTATGGAGATGAGTGTATGGTAGAAAAACAGTTCCATAATGGAATTAAATGAGAAATTTAGTACAAGGTTAATATATTTCTACATAATTTTTTTAGAGGTGGTGAATTAGGCTCTCATATATAAGGGGGATCTGATGGATGGTTCTAATGGATGATAGGTTATACATATTGGATGACTAGAAGGTATGTATTCCAATAGTTAGAAAAGTATCTTTTATAATGTCAGCCTAGGAGATAATAAGAAGAGTGTCCAGGGGGAAGGATCAGTTACATAGGACCAAACCAGAGTGACCTACCACTAGTGCGGTATGCTTAGTGACACTAGTATACATAATCCTTGACCACCAGTAGAGTTATGATCTTTTATAAGGACAATAAATATAAAGAGGTTCCATATGAACCCACGACCAATGGGTAGTGATGGAGGAAATAAGCATAATTACAGTGTTGTAAGGGCGTATTCGTCCACATTTTAGTCTTACAGTGATAGATCTACTAGCTATGAAGGCCAAGGTAGTGGATGTTGTACTTATAGTCAAAAGTGACCATATCGATAGAGTGGTGAAACTCAAGGGACTCAGACTCCATCACATTGTAGAGGGGTATGATAGTTTCATGTAGTTCAACCTGCACTTTTGTATAGCAAGGATGGACTGTCGATATTTAGAGGCACTATTCATTTAACTTCATCAATTTCTAGTGACTTAATTGACACTGGTGCCTCTAATTCATTTATATCTTTGCAACTTTGGAATGGGTTGAGTCTGACAGTAGAGTTCTGTGAGCAGGGTTGTGATAATCAATACACCATTGGGAGTACGTCCAAGAGACATTTTTGTGAAAGGGGTGTTCTCTTGAGGTTGGGGAGTATCTATCTATACGTAACATTTATATTATTGATATTTTAATATTATAATTAACTTGGGGTATGGAATAGTTAGTATCATACTAATCCCAAATAGATTTTTTCCAAAAGAGTGTGACTTTTACATCACCTAGGGGTGATGATTTTGTTCACTATGGAGAGTAGGATATCAAATAAGGAAAGGCATGGAAATTTTAACAACTAGGGTTCTCACGTCCTAGTCTGAAAGCATATTACTGGATTATAGGGTGTGAATCATGATATGATTCTACCTAGAGTGGATAGATTCCAGGATGTGTTTCATGAGGACTTATTAGGGATAAAATCTGAGAGAGTTGTCGAGTTTACTATTGAGTTCATGGAGGGAGTTGAGCCAGTTTATATTCTACCTTATAGAATGTAACCAACAGAGTTTAACTATCCTAAGAATATTATAGAATAGTTTATGGATAAGGTATTTATCTGTCTGTTTACATTTCCATGGGGTTCACTAGTCTTGTTTGTATAGAAGTCTTATGAGACCTTACATTTATATGTCCATTAGTGAAAGTTAAATGGGACTATAATGAAGAACTAGTATCAACTTCCACATACTAAGGATCTCTATAACTAGTTGTTTGGGGCATGGGTCTTCTCCAAGATTGAATTGTGAATAGGGTATCATCAATTTAGAGTTAAACCTTATGATATACAATAGATTTATTTAAGAAGCAGGTATAACATATATTAGTTTTTTATGATTATTTTTGGGATGAATAAACCTCCTATATAGTTTATGTTTTTGATTAATCGAATCTTCCAACCATACCATTGACCATTATATGTTTTTTAGATTATATGTGGGTGTAATCCAATACTCATGATGATCATGCCCAACATCATGACATCACCTAAAGTCATTGAGAGAGCATCGACTATACACTATGCAATCTATGTTTCAAATTTAGGGTTTACCAGGTACAATTCATGGGTCACATAATCTTGAAGAATAATGTGTTAGTGGAGTCAAAGAAGGTATATGTTTTCGTTTCTTTAGATAATCCAATGAATTTTTTCTATATACACATTTTAGAGGGTTCATTATTTAGTACAATAGGCACATCTAGGAAGTTTCCCACATAGTATCACCACTTTAGATCTTAAGAAATGGGATTACAATTAAATGGTATAGAGCATGTACAATTTTATTCTAGGAGTTCAAGAAGTTATTGAAAATGACAAAAACCTTGTTCCATCCCAAGATAATTGAGGATTTTTCAGTGTTTTTTTATGCTAAAGGGATCAGACTTGGAGTAATTTTGATGATGGGATATAGAACTGTGTTTTATGGGTCATGGCCATTGAGGCTACATGAACTAAATTAACCTATGAACAATATCAACTTAGTTCTAGTGGTTTATGCTTTTAAGTGTTAACAATATTATCTATTGAGATAAAATTTTACTATGTATACTGATCATAAGATCTTAAGGTATATATTTTCACAATGATATTTGAATCTCTGGAAAGGGATATTGGTTGGGTTTAGGAATATATTTTATTTCAAGCTATCATACACCTTTAGAAGGGAAAAAAGTGTTGCTGACATTTTCAGAAGGAAAAATCATAATCAACTAGTTATAGAGTCTATTTAATAGTGGAAGATTATGACCTTAGAGTCTGAGATGTGTGTTGTGGTTTGGGAGGGGCAGAATAAGATGAATCTCATATCAGTATTAGTGGAATCAATGATTTTGAATCAGATCAGTGAAAGGTAGTACGGGGATCCAAAGTGCTTATCCATGGTGGAAATCCTTTAAGTTTTGTAGATTAATTCTTATTAGACCATGGTTGAATATGAGATAATCTTTTTTAGGAATCTTTTTTTTGGGTTATGAGTATGTGTGAGTAGATCTTGTGTGAGTTTCATGCCTCGAAGTGGGTGGTGGATACATGTTTGATCAAAATATACCATGACCTATATCAATTGTATTCGTGGCCATTCATGATAAATGAGATTGTACAGTTTATGAATCAATGTTACACTAATCAATAGGTGAATGTCGAGCATCAATGACCCTTTGGATTAATACATCCCTTTTCGAATCAATAATGGATGTCAGATAAAAGTATTATGGACATTGTATTAGGTCTCCAGAGGATGCCTTAAAATAATGACCATATTTGGGTGGTTCAGGATCAACTAAAGAAAGTAGAAAATTTAATTTCCATTCAAGAGATGTTTTATATGGATCATTTTGGAGTCTTTTACATTCAAGATATAGTCCATATCCATGGGGTGCCTCAGAGTATAGTTTCTGATCTTGAATCAGGTTTTATGTTGCACTTCTGATAGGTCTTATAGAAGGTGATTGGTTCATAGGTTTTTCTAGGTATGGATTTCCACACACACACAAATGAGAAGTTTGAATGTACTATACATGTACTAGAGAATATAATCTAACTATGAGTTATTGCGTTTTGCGGGTCTTGGGAGAAACACTGGGTGCTCTTGGAGTTCACCTATAAATATTGTTATCAGAAAACTATTCATATGGAACCATATGTTATTCTTTATGGTAGGACATGTAGATCACCTATATGTTGTATAGATGAATGAAATTAAGAGTTGTTGGGACCAAGTCTCATGTATGAGTTATCAGAGAAGTATTAGCTAAGTTGGAAATGTTTGACTACAACTCAGAGTTGGAATAAGTCTTATGTTGATAGACGTTGAGGACCACTTGAGTATACATTGGGTGATCATGTGTTTATTTGGGTGTCACCTAGGTTGGGTCACTATATGATTAAATGGTAGGGAAAGTTGGCACCTAGGTTTGTTAGACTATTTATGCTTCTGGAATGAATTGCACCGGTGGCATACTGATTGGATCTTCCATAGAAGAATAGTTCTATGCATTGCACTTTCCATGTGTTATAGTTTCTATAGTATAACCCCGACCATTCTCATGTGATCGATGTAGATATTTTTTATCTTTAGACTGATGTATCCTTTGTGGAGAATCCAATATATGTGTTGGATTATAGTTATAATATTTTGTGGGGAAATTCAATTTTGACCTTTCATGTATTCTGGAAACATGGTCGTGATTAAGAGGAAACATGGGAGAGATAAGAGTTTATGAGGTCTCAGTGGATCAATCACTTTTTCTTTTCAATCTTTGAGATTCTTGAGTGTATAGATTGAGGACAATCTATTAATGGGTGGAGAGATTGTGAGATCCCAAAAATTTATAATGCTCACCCATGCTTGTTATTCAGGTATGCCTTTTCATTTTTAATTATACCTCATCCAAGTTGTACATTTGGAAGATTTTTGAAGAATTTAGAGATTTTTGGACAAGTAAAGGGTAGTTCACAGTTGGCACGTGATATTCCCAAACCACATGCATACACCCAGAAAATAGTGCGAACCCAAATAGAGGAGATTCACATGATTGGCACAGAGTTTTTCAAATTATGCACCCCCTTAGTAGTAATCATGCGACCCCTAATAGGAGGTGCACAATTAGGTGCACTGATAGAGAAAATGGTATGCCTCATACAAGAAATCATTCACACGGTAAATTAAACCCTCGAAAATTTATCAAAAAATTCTCAACCCCCATTTTATATTCCTAAACACCCTATATAGACCCTAATCCAGTTCCACAAAATTTTTAAGCTCTCATAAAGATTCCAAGGCCTTATAGCCTCCGTTCTTAATGAACAATTGATATAATTGATGGATTTGAACCTCTCCCGAAATTTGATTTCATCCCGATTATATTTCTATCTCCCCAGTATCTCTTTCTAGGTAAAGAGGAAAGTTTTATTTGATATTAAAGTGAGTTTAGATCTAGTTTTTATGGATTTTAATCCATTTTATTCTTGATCTAGGTTTTGGTTATATATCTCATTCTTCATTGTGTTCATAATCATTAAGCTTCCAGGGAAAATTTCGTTTGGAGAACACTTGCCAACGATCTTGAGGTATGTGGTATAAGATGAAAATCCCATAGTCATGATTATAATTGTGTGAATATAATTTTTATATTTTAAATTCCGTGTTTGGAAATCACATCTTGAATTGGATAAATTAATTTGTTGACTAATTAATGGAATGATGTGATTATGAAATTCATCAAATATTGGGATTTTGGAGTTATTCAACTAAATGGGATTTTGTAACTAGTTAATTATTAATATACGGATTTCATAAGCAATTGTAATCATGGTTTGTTTGGATTAACCTTAAAGGGTTAATTTATTAAATAATAAAATGTTTATAAATGATTTAATTGTGAAAAGTTAAAAATTTTCCATGTGATTAAAGTGTTGTACGATGATTTTTTTGATAAATTTAAATTGAATACAATGATGTGAAATGTTGATTAGAGGGTTAATTATGATTAAACATTTTATGTGTGATTAATGTGATATATGGGTTTTATTGATAAATGTGTTATGGGAAACATACTAATACTTCAAATACCCATGGGGTCCTAACAATGACATTATAGGCCCAATCCATGCATGTGATAAATGAGTTTGAGACACTGAATGATGATTCACAAGGTCATGTGTGATTGATTGATAAATGAGTTATGGGAAACAATCTAATGATTAAAATACCCATAGCGTCCTAGCCAGGGTGTTCTAGTCCCTAAATATTGGCATTGGACTATAGTTCAAATTAGTCATGGTATTAATTGAAATTAAATGGATAAGGAAAGACTAAGTGATAAAGAATGTTTATTTTCTATGTGATGTGGTCCAGAATTAGTCCTATTTTGATGCAAGTATTGATGGTTTGGGTGTCATCTGTAACCTGGCAAATTTATGTGCTTAATTAAATAATAATGAAATATAATAAATATTTAATTTACTCTATTATATTCTTTATAACACTTTATACACTTTTATTGAATGTATATTGTTTTAGGTTCCATTGGTGGTGAACTATTAGTTGTACTAAATCCATAATAAGGCTTCCGGATTGGTACCTAATGAAACTTCACTCTTGCAGGATAGGATAACGGAAATATCTCTAAGATTGATGGATGAGTTGGGATGGATCATGGATGAGGGAACCATACATGGTGTTGGGATCCACATGGAGTTGCTAGTGCCATTATTTTTGGGTTTTCACATGAAACATGACATGAACTATGTCATGACATATTTACTACTTCAGTTGTTTTTTTTTCTTATTTTGGTTCATCTGGTGATATTGGTATTTTATTTCTTATTATAAGAATCTGGTTGTTAGTCTTTTTAATTTATTTAGTTTATATTTATTTCCTATATTTTAATCCTTTGATTAATAGTGTATAGTCTCCCAATGTTATATATTTGACCTCCACTACTAGTTGGTAGCCTCTAGTGTATAAGGCGGTGAGCTTCAAGACATGTGGCCAACCGTCTTGGGGAACTAGTGTATAGAACCTGGGTCATGAAATCATAGTCATAATATTCACGATTAAATTATAATATTAACAATATATTGAGGTTTTTTAAAATGTAGTGTGGCATGTGATGCTTGCTATAAAATAAATGATAATTATTTTGAAAATAATTGTTTATAAAATATTAGGGTGTTACATGGTGTGTTTTTTTGTCTTTATTTTTATCCATCTCATTGGTTAGCCTCTTAATATCTATGTAATAATCATATTATTTATTGTCATATTTTCCACACTTTAAGAATTTACTAGAACCTTTAAAGAAACATCCTATTTGATTCTCCTTCCATTTTTTGGTAATTAGGATGATTAGTTTTCTTTTCCCCATAGATTATATTATTTTATTTTCCTCCAAAATGTTCTTTTATATTATTTTACAAAAAAATATAAGAATAATGGGAGTATCTAGTATCCATTTCATCGTTAAGATCAAATATAAAAATTTATCTATATCTCTCAATGTCACTTAAATAAAATACCTTTTAAGGAATTTTTATTAAGACATTTAAAAATATTTATTTTTCAATTATAGACAATAATAACACAAGGACCATACCTCGAAAGTCTCAGGATGTTATCTTCACATGTATTAATGGATCCATCATTAATTTTATTCATCTAAATGAATTATCTATCCATTTTAGTGTAAAGAGTTTTTAGAAATTATTTATTGAATAAAAAATTCTTAAATTCCACCCATTTTTATGTATTTTATTTTTTCATTCCATGCCTTATTTTAAATTAGATTCCATTATTAATCAGATTAACTGCCCAAATAATAAATTACTAAAATAACTAGTTCATTCTCTATAAACTGGATAATATAAATTATCATTTCTATTTTATTGATCCATTTCTCATCAATTAGTGGATTGGAAGACCCAATAACATAGGTTTTACATTTATGTATGAAAAACTCAATAGGGAGTTGTTCATTCCTTTGGTATTTTTTGAGTTTTGTATGATTAGTGTAACAAAATGCCTTTATGAGACTGTTTCATTTTTCTTTCATTTTCTATTGGATATCAGCCGATTATGGTTTAGAAGTATAGTTGGAACTCTGAATATTTTTTTAGGACGAGAAAACCATAAATAAGTGTTTTTTCATTTGTATAATAGGTTCAGGAGGTCTTAGAAGAAAACTAGAGGGTGAGGGGTCAGGAGGTCTTAAATAGAAAAACTATGTGCACATTTGAACGTTTTACATAAAAACTTGTTTTCTTGATCTTTTAATGAGATTACTATTAAACCAAAATTAACCACTACTATTAATTGAATTTTAATATATGGAAATACATGGTTGAAATCAGTATGAATAATTTGGTCCAATAACATCAATTTTTTTGGTGAATAGTAACTTTAGTATTTTACTAACCACAGTTAAAGATAAATAGGGTAATTAAAGGTAAAATTAATATTATAATATTCTAAAATTACCCTAACACTTGTAATAATATTATTTTTTTAGTTTTTATCGACTATTACCATCCTTGGGACGAAATTGTGACCTCTCGAAGCTACTTGGGTGTGTTGATGACATTTATAACTTGTAATTAAAAGTAAATTCAAATATTTCATAAATCATTCTCTCCTTACTAAATTTTTTTTTTATATGGGGTTATATAAGTGATATCTTTGACTATGAATAGTTTAATGACACATAAAAATATTACCTATATCATGGTAATTTGTTTATAATTTTTATGAATTAAATAATTTTATTTAATTATGACTCAAAGATGATGCATTAATTGATTTATTAAAGAAAGAATCAAATAAATGATATTAATAATATTAAAATAATTATAATTTAAATTATTTTGTTACATCCATGAATTTCTTGGATAAATATTACATGTTATTATTGAGTTAATTTAGTTTTTCTGAAGTAATCAAGTTGTTATTATTTTTTTAAAAAAATTCATGTAATGAATAGTTTCAAAATTGACATAATTCATAAATTATATTATAAATTATCAAATTAAATAATATGAAATTTATTAAAAGAAAATATTAGGCCAAAACGTTTATATAACTCCTCAAATGTAATTAATGACTGTTTCCCTCAGAATTCGGGGATGACCTCCTTGATGGGAGATTCAAACATTCCAATCGGTTTCTAATGGGTTTGTTCATAGAACCGGAAACACCCAATGATTCCACATCCATTTGGACCCACTTTTCGAAGGTAGGCACTCAATAGTTTGTGGACTGATGAGGCTTATGAATTTTCACTGGTCAAGAGGATGGGAGGTCGGACTCATCACACCTTTTTTAGGGGAATTATTGTCTCCTCTAGGACTCTCTTTATAGATTTAAGTTATGTTCGTGAATCCTTATTACATTACCAAGTATAAAATGAGCGTTCCTTCAGATCTGACAATCAATGATTAAATATATAGGAAATTTAAAGAATCCTTTATATGTATTTGAGGTTCTTCATCGATAGAGAATCATCTGTATTTATTAGAGATTCTTGGTCAATGGTATACTTCGACACATTTATATAGAAGTCTATTGGTCATTATGATGGCCATGCTGGTTTTAAAGCCACTCAGTGGGGCACTTGATGTTTATTGTCATTCAGAAAGACATGGATTATTTCAGAGTTGGGATCGAACCCACAGATGGGCTACCAACGTATCCTTTGTTTAGAAAAGGAATCAGAACCCACGTAGTTCGGGTAAGGGAGTATGATTTTTATGATTGATGGATCAAAGAAGGATTTCATAATTACTTTTACACTCTAATCTCATGTGAGTCATGCTCGGTGTGAGAAACAAGAGGTATTGGTAAAAATCAGACAATTGTGCCATAAAAGATGCAATCATAAGAAATAATGTGGGAATTATGTATGTAAGACTACCCAGATAAATGAAGATTCGGATTTACTTTGGGGAAGAAATCCAGGAACAGGGTCCATAAAGGTATATATACTTCATGGAGATTTGAATACTCTAACTTGGGGCTTACTTCTGAGAAGGAGACCCAAATTAGGAGAGGAATAATGATTGGGTTTTACTCCTGAGAAGGAATCCCAGATCAAAAGAAAATTAGGACTGGTTAAGAGAAAATAAGACTAGGGATTACTCTTGAAAAGGAAGCCCAGGTTAAGGGACTTGAAAAATTAAGGGACTTGGGGCTTACTCCTGAAGAGGATGCCCATATTTGAGACTAGGGCTTACTCCTGAAAAGGAGGCCCAGGTTAATGATTATGACTGGGGATTATTCCTAAAAAGGAGGCCTAGTTTAAGGGAATTATGGTTGGGGCTTACTCCTAAAAAGGATGCCCATATTTTGGAATTTTATTATTGGGTATTACTCCTGAAAAGGATTCCGAGATTAGGGGACTTGGGGCTTACTCCTAAGAAGGATGCCCAAAATTAAGGATAATTAAAACTGGGATTTACTCCTGAAAAGGTGGACCAGGTTAATGAGGACTTGGGTCTTACTCCTAAGGAGGATGCCCAAATTTAAGAATTATGACTGTGGATTATTCCTGAAAAGGAGGCCCATATTTGAGACTGGGGATTACTCCTGAAAAGGAGGCCCAGGTTAATGAGTTCTCTCATCTAAAAGGATGAGGTTGAATAAATGAAATATCAATCTTTAGTGACATAAAGATGTGTAAATCACTAGGTTTTGAGAGATATTCCACAGAGTTCCTTTCAGATAAGGAATCCAAATCAAGAAATCATGCCATAAATGGCTTTTAAGAGTGTCTTGAAGACTGAATCTTGAAGTGGAGAGGTGGAATGGCATAAGAGGGGTGAAATGGGAAAGAAGGGCACCCAAAAAAGGTAGGGGCATGCAAGTCCTGGTAGGCGCGTAGGTACTGCATGGGCACACAAGTCCTGGTCGCGCAGGTATACCTGCGCGGCACATGGGTACTTGAGCGACGGTTAACCAGCAGGGTAATACTTGAGCAACTCTTGGTTAAAGCCTTTAGAATCATCTTGAGGTTCTTCCAGAATAGTGGCGTGCAAGTTCTATTGAAGGAGTTAGGCGGCACACAAGTGTGGCTATTTCCCTTCAGGGCTGGCCACTCAGGCGTGCAAGTGTTGATGATTTTCAACACTTAGGCCTTCCTCCCCCTCATTAGAGCTTCCGTTCTAGGTAAGAAATTACCTTATAAGTGTTTCGGAAGCTTTGAGATGATACTAGGGCACCGAGAGCTCAAATATGAGTTTCTGGAAAAATTTCCTCCCCCTATTATAAGTGGGGGGACCACAGGGTGTATTTATAGGCTGGAGAATACCCTGGGCAGTTATCCTTTAGGGTGGGCAAGTCACTTGCGCGACCATTAAGCGTCGTGCAAGTGGACTTGCGTGGAAGTGATGGAACTTGCGTGAACCTTTTTCCTCTGAAGCTTTGTTCATGCCTTTGTCGATTTTTGATGTTTTCTTCAAAGGATGAATCAATTTATGCTAAGTCATTTTCCTTTCCATTCGTTTAGACAATGTGACGAAAAAGGAGCATCAACAAAAGTCCTCCCTCAGAGTTGGATCCGAAAGAAATGAGGATGTGACTCTGAGGAAAAGAAGAAAACCAATGGAAAGGTGGCGTGCAAGGTATGGCATGCAAATGGGTTTCGGGCGCGCAGGGTCTGGCACGCAGGGATACGGCCTTTGATCGCACATGGTACGGTGCGCAGGGTCATGGCTGCATCTATAAATAGGGGGCCTCACTTCTGTACAAAGCAAATGGATTTGAAACTCTCGAGCTCTCGCCGCGCAAGTTGCATTTTCCGCACAAGTTTTTTTGTTTCCTGATTTTTCCTTGATGTCGCACTGCTGTAGAGGTACATAGACCTTCGCGGTGATACTTGCGCGCCAATTACTTGCGCAGCACATCCATACTTGCGTGCCAAGTTTTAGACTTGCGCACCTTAATTCCTTAGCCATTTTTTTCCAAATTTCTTCACAAAATTTATGAAAAATCAACTTACTTAAGAGTTAATTATTCAACTCTTGTGCAGATTTAATGGCTCCCAAGAGAATCGGAACGGCTGATGGACTGGCTAGCAAGTGGATTTATGACATGATGAACATTGATGGCCATGATTACTATGATATCTGCGACATCAATCTCATTCATATATTTAATGGCTTCTTGTTCCCGGAATAACGCGCCTCACGCGCCTGGGTGTTTTAAAAAAATTTCGACCTTTACCAGCACTCGGGGGTCCTCTCAGGTCCCATCTCTGCCGGTGGAGGGGGAATTTTCGGCGTCATTTGTGCCTGTTTCGTCGGATCCGCATGGTGCTCCTGTCGCGGCTCCTCCACGTGGTTCTAATCCGGCTCCGGCCCCTCCTCCTTCGGCGGGTTCTGCGTCGGTGCCGCCGGTTTCGGCGCCTGTTTGTCCTGGTTGGTCGTTTCGGGATGCGGTCAGAGGTTCGGGGGTGGGGGTGGCACGCCCTTGTTTTCCTGATATTGCACCGTTCTCGCACTCGGTGGGGAGGGAGGGCTCCTCAGTGTCCCTAGTAGCGCCGGAGGTGGCTTTCACCGAGGCGGTTGTGGGCCTTAAATGGACCCTGGTGGCAAGGTTTGGGTTCCTCGTGCCTTCTTTACCTGTTTTCCGTCATTTCGTGGACACCTGGTGTTTGCAGGGGGCCGCTCGGGTGTCGGTGTTGCATCACGGTTCCTTCTACGTGGTGCTAGCCTCAGAGGCGGACTTTGTGCAGGTGTGCTGCAGGGCCCCCCGGGCGTTCGGGTGCTGGCGGTTCAGTCTGTCTCGGTGGTCATTGGAGGCGCATCAGGGCAGGGAGGGGCCGAAGGCAGCGGTTTGGATTAGTCTTCCTGGGTTACCTCTTCCTTTCCACAATGACACCTTTTTAAAGGCGATTGGGGATGCCTTTGGGGGGTTCTTCTGTGTGGCGGACTCGTCTGTGGCTGGCGCGGAGTCTGCAGTGGCTAGGCTCTGTGTGGAGTTGGACCTCTCATTACCGGTACTGGAGAAGATCACTTTGTCAGTGCCGGGGACTGTGGAGTGGGTGCAGGATGTGGTTTTCCTGGTGTTTCCATGGTATTGCTCGGTTTTTTTGTTGCAGGGTCACCTGGTGCTATCTTGTCGCAAGCTGCATGGCTCTATTCGGACGTCTGGTGTCAATCGTTCCTCTCGGTCTGTGGGGGCTCATCCTGGTAGCCATGTTTCTACTGCTTTTGTGCCGGCTTGCAGGCCTCTGGCTCGTGTGCGGGAGGCGGCTCAGGGTGTTGGTCTTGCTGAGGCTGGCAGGTCTGCTGTGGTTGCTGGGGGTCTTCAACCGGTGTCTTGCCCTATGGATTCCGTGTCTTCCTCCGGGGTTGTTCTAGGGACTTTCTTAAGGGGCCTCTGGTTGGCTGGTCTTACGTCGCTCACTGGTTCTTCTTTTCCAGGGGCCGGCTTTGACCCTCGGCCGGAAAGGGGGGCTGGTGAGCGTGCTGTGGTGCCTTTCTAGGGTGACTCTTTTGTAGAGCGGGTCTTTCAGTTTGGCGGTTTGCAGAAGTAGTTGGTCGGGGATGGCAGGAGGCGGAGGGGCGGGTCTCTCGGGGGGTTGCTTGTCCCTTCCCTGTCTTGGCCTATCGCGGAGGAGGGTCGGGTTTCTGCCCCTGTTTCTGTGGGGGATGGGGGGATGGCCAGGTCTACCGTTAGAATGGAGGGCGGCCACCCCACCACCCGAGGGCGGTCTTGCGACTGGGAGGGTATGAAGGGAGGGAGCCCCGGGGTGATCAGCAGGAGGATGAGCAAGATGCTTAGTGCTGGAGGGAGGTCCTTATCCCCTGTTCGCAGGGCTGCGTCACTTGGGGCGAACACAAGGTCGATGGTTGCTTAATGTATCCATGTCTTATATGGAATGCCTGGGGGGTGGGGGCCAGGGTTAAAACTGACTTCATTGTTTCGGAAGTAAGAAAGCATAGAGCAGTCCTGGTGGCGGTTATCGAGCATAAGCAGAGGAGTGAAAGGTTACAAGAGTTTTCTAGAAGACTAAAGATGCATGGAGCCATGCATAGAGCCCCGTTGAATAACCATATTTGGTTGTTCTAGAAGAGGGATGTTTTAGTAACACTGTTGAGGGTTGGGGATCAAGTTATCACGACGGAGGTGACGTGGAACGGGTTGGAGTGGCTCATTTCAGTTGTGTATGCGAGTTGTGATGCGCGTCAGAGGGAGGGTCTCTTGACGGAGCTAGAGGATTTCGACCCAGGGGTTTGCCCGTGGATTGTGGGAGGGGACTTCAACATTGTTGTTGAACCGGAAGAGAAGTAGGGGAGGGGCGTGTTTGAGAGCCGGGTGAGCATGGTGTTTGTGCAGTGCATGGTGGGGAAGGGTCTCAGGGAGGTTGGCTTCTCGGGGGACCCGTTCACATGGTGCAACAACCGCAGAGGGGTGAACCGTAGCTGGGCCAGGGTGGACAGGTGCTTCGCAAACCTCCGTTCTTCTGAGGTGTTCGGGGAGGTGAAGGTTCTCCATTTGGCGAGGGGGGGGTTTCGGATCACTCGCCACTGCTTTTATCCTTTGGAAGGAATGAGAGGCCCCAGGAGGGATTTTGGTTTTCTAAGTGGTGGATGGACGACTTGTCTTTCCTTGGGCTGGTTACGCGGGTTTGGGGAAAGCCTTCCAGGGGGCACACGTGGGTGGCATTGCATGGCATGTTGCGGCGATTGAAATAGGAGCTCTTACGTTGGGCCAGTTCTCTTCCAGCGTGGGATAGGGAGCTGGAGTCTCTTAAAGCAGACATAGATACGCTGGAGGTCATTCTGGAAGATAGGTGGGACGAGGGGGTGTTTGAGGAGCTATCGGAGAAGAAGAATGCCCTGGCGTTGAGCCAGCTTTCCCAGGAACGCAGGGCTAGGGATCGGTCGAGGGTGAGATGGCTCAGGGAGGGTGATAGGAACACATCCTACTTCCATGCATGCTTAAGGGATAAAAGGCGGGAGGTTAAGCCTAACTTGGAGTTTTAGGATGGCTCGTTCTCGGATGACAGGGAGGTGGTCGGGGCTAGAGTGATGGAGTATTTCAAGAATCTGCTGGCTGGTCCGAGAGGTGATGGGCGTGAGGGGTTTCCATCTGGCGATTCTAGGTTATGGGAAGCGATACCGGAGGTGGTGTCAAGGATGGAGAATGAACAGTTTGATGCCATTCTCGATGAAAGGGAGGTGCAGGCGGCAGTGTGGCAATTGAACCCGGATAGTGCTGCGGGGCCGGACGGCTTTCCAGGGTGTTTTTACAGAGGGTGTTGGGCCTGTGTGAAGAATGATCTGGTGCTGGCCATCCAGGATTTTTTCCGAGGGGGCTTTCTTCCTCGGGTAGTGGTGGTGACTACCTTGGTCCTGATACCTAAGTGCAAAGACCCGACCTCACTCAGTCACTACAGGCCGGTTAGTATGTGTAATATCCCATACAAAGTCCTAGCGGCAGTGATCAATAGTAGGCTGTCTAATTTTCTACTGAGGTAGGTGTCATCGGAGTAGCATGGTTTTGTCAAAGGGAGGTCGATACAAGGTGCTATGGCGCTGGCTCAGGAGCTGTTGAGGGATTTAAACATGAAGGTCCGAGGTGATAATATGGTGGTAAAGCTGGATATGAGTAAAGCATAACATAGAATGGAGTGGGGTTTCATGAATGGAGTCCTGCGAAGGATGGGGTTCTCGGCCGGGGCTTGTGATATTTTCTTTAGATGCGTTAGCTCACCGTGGATGGTTGTATCCTTCCTGGGGAGATCGCATGGCTTTTTCAAATCCGTTCGTGGCCTGCGATAAGGGGACCCTCTATCCCCTACTTTGTTTATACTGATGCAGGATTCTTTAAGTAAAATTATCAACAAAGGAATTGGCAGGGGGAGATAATGCCTTTCCGCAGGAAACAGGGGTGTCTCTCTGTATCCCACCTCATGTATGCGGATGATACTATTGTGTTTTTGAATGCTGGAATGAGTTCTGTAAGGAATTTTAATGACTTTTTGAAGGATTACTGTAAGTGGAGCGGACAGCTGGTGAACGGGGAGAAGAGTTGTTTCTATCTGGCGGCTTCGTGTGGAGACGACAGGTTGGATACGGTGAGAATGGAGTTGGGCATGGGGAGAGGGTCCTTACTGATGGAGAATCTAGGAGCGCCGGTGTCTACTGGTCGGTTGCAAAACAGGGATTTTGACAGGGTTGTGGCCAGGTTGTTGGCCCGGATTACGTATTGGAAAAATCAATTCTAATCCTTCGGGTGTCGGATCTCCTTAGTAAACAGTGTACTGGCATCAATACCGGTGCATGCACTTGTGGCGGTTAACATCCCCAAGGGGGTCATTAAGTCCATAGATAGGGTGCTCGCATGTTTCATCTGGGATGCCTCGCGGGAGGGGAGGAGACAGTGGGTCTCTTGGAGGAAGATGGAGAGACCGGTCATAGAATGAGGGATCGGGGTTCATTGCATGGTGGATATAGTGCATGGAGTACGTGCGAAGCTGGCCTGGGAAATTATGGAGGGAGAGACGCTGTGGGGAAGGTGTATGCGGGGAAGGTACGAGGATAGTTCCGCCGACATCCCAGTGAGAAGGTTTTCCATGTGGTCAGAGGTGTGTAATATTTTCACAGAGTTGAGGGATCATGCTCAGTGGATCATTGGGGAGGGGAGGGTCAGATTCTGGGATTGCAACTGGTCAGGGAGGGTGCATGCGTTCCTGGGGTGCCCGGACCAGATGATCTCGTTTAGGGAGGCAAAGTGTCACCCTCTGTTTTTCAGCGCGGTGTTGGATGCGGAGTCACGGAAAATCTTTGAGTCGGTGGTGATTAACAATGAGAGGGACAAATGTGTCTTCACGCCCTCGGTTTCGGGTAAGTTCAATCTAAAAGATTTTCGTAGGAGTTCCAATGTCCAGCAGATGCAGGAGGCGGGAAGCGGGGTGGAGTAGAGCAGAAAGGTCCCCTTGAAAATGAATTTTTTAACGTGGAGGATCATGCAAAACGCCATCCCTTCAGATGAGAACATCAAACGCCTGGGCGTTAGTCTAGCATCTGGATGTCAGTGCTGCAAACGGAGGAAGGAGGAGTGTATGGAGCATATTTTTCTCGAAGGAGAATGGGCCAGAGTGGTCTGGAATTTTTTGGGAAACCTCATAGGGTACTATTGGCATGTTGATACTTGGGAGCAGTTCTCGGGCTTGTGGTTGCAGGGGGTGGCGGCAACGTGGAGGATAAAGAGGTTCGATCAGTGTTTTACAATGCTGGGTGCTGGGTTCTGTGGGATGCGCGGAACCGAGCCAGGTATGAGGGGTGCGCATCCACTGGGAGGGCGGTGGTGGAAAGGGTAAGGTGTTTGCTGATTGATATTGTGAAAACGGTGAGGTTTGGGGAGAGCGTTCCTTCGTTACGGGGATTGGTATCTCAGGGGATGGGAGGTGGGGAGGAGACTTTCATGAGGCGGGGGTCATGGGTTCGATGGATTCCTTTAGTGGGCGGTCTGAAGCTGAACGTCGATGGGGCATGCGCGGGAGGGAATATGTGTGGTGGTGGGGTGCTTCAAGACGGCAGTGGTAGTGTGTTTCTGGCTTTCGTTGTGCACTACGGGAGGGGGAGCTCGGTGCAGGCAGAGGTCCTAGCGGTCCTTTCAGGGATATCTGTGTGTCTGGACAAAGGCCTGATGGTGGATCAAATAGAGACTGACTCGAAAATTATACATGATGTGTTACATGGACAGGGTACGATGTCGTGGAGGATTTCTTATACTATCAGATAGTGCAGGGTGATTATGGGGAATGGCAAAAGGGTTACTCATACCTGGCGGGAAGGGAACAAGGTTGCGGACTACTTTGCTTCTATTGCAGCTCCAGAGGATATTTCAGTTTGGGTGGATAACACGTTGCCAATTAGACCTGAGGGGGTCAATCTGATTAGGGGAGATGCACTAGGACTACATTATTTTCACCCTCCGTAGGGGGGTTTGCGTTTATTTTTGTTTTTGTTTTGCTGTTTTTGGTGTTATGTATGGGGTTGCTTGGGATTAATAAAAAATCGTATTTTTGGTGGTGGTGCGACATCACTCTCCCATATTTGGCTAAGTACTTGAAGAAATATCATCTTAATTTCCCACAGAGCATCTATATTCCTCTGTGTGGTCATGGTCATCTTCAAGGAGTCAACGTTCCAGATGCAAAGAACTATATGCCTGAAATGCAGATGCACTGCTACTCCTCTATTTTGGTTATGTTGTGAATTAATATCAACAACAATGGTATGAACTTTCAAATTTTCCTTCCATGCCATTTCCTTGCAGATATAAAAATGGAAAACCCATGGGTTGAAATTTTTTCCACTGCCGGTTGGTTGAGAGAAGCCAAACATGGCATTAGATCAATATCTGAAAATTTTACTTTCTCCAAATGGATCTTTACATCCAATGCTCCATTATCAAATCCATGTATCCATATTCTAAGTCTCTTGGACATAAATAGAGTCAATTTTTGATCAGTAGAAAATTTTCTCAAACCGCACTCAATAACATCCTTTTACAATTGTTCCAAGAAGAGCTGGTATCACTGCATCTCTTATTGTATCCAGTTGAATGAATGAATTCCAGGTGGTTTTTGATGAATCTCAGGATTCCTTAAATCAAATGAAGAGTTATGTTGAAAGCCTTTTGTAATTCTTGAAAAAAGAGAAGATACTCTAGTCTATGGATGTCCTTCTATCTCCTGTGCATCAATGAAAAACACTTTAATCTTCAATCATTTGTACATGCATTCTTTTGATACATGATTTAGATTTCTACTTAATCCAATGGACATAGTAAGCATAGTTTGATTTTTACTTTGAATAATGTAAATAACCCTACAAACTTTGAACCTTTTAATTGCTTAATATTACCTAAATCATACAAAATGTATGTTTAGTGAGCTGGAACTTGACTTTTATTCAGAGTTACCTTGTCTTTTGTGGGAAGTTTAAAGTCATGCACGTCGGACATTAGGAGGCTAATATTTAAGGTTGAAATAGCTTTGACTGAATGAATTAGAATTGACTCAATTCCTTGACAACTCATCTGAAAACATAGTATCATACTAAAGTATGAGGGAAAAAATGTAAACTATGAATTATGAATATTTGGATCTGAGGAATGATATAAAAAAGAGCTAAAAGTAATTAGAAGAAGTAGTTACCATGAATTAAGTTACCATTATTTAACAAACCTGTTAGGGGGTTGAATTATGCAGGGCCACCTAAGGGCATTGGCTGCATAGTCAAATAAATAGTATATTTTGGCTAACAAGTCTGTTATATAGACTATTTATGCAAGGTCGGCTATGGGCCCGTGCTTTATAGTCAGTAAAATAACTCTCAGAAATTTACTTTCCTAGTGCTAAAAGCCAGTGAAAGTTTATGGAGATTCAAATTTTCCAAAGTATAGAGTTTAATGTATGGAATGTTTTACTTGAATATAGAGAAGATATTTCCAAAAAAAATTATCGAAGAACTGGATGGATATTACTCTTACGAAGGTCTGACCCAAACGTAGGGAAGGAAAACATAACCCATATACTTGAATACGTTTAGATCATGAAAAAGGATATGGGACAAATATGTTAAGGATGGATACTTTTGAGGATCCCTACATACTGTCATTTAAGACCAACAAGAAAAAAGAGGCTTTCTTCCCAAGAATGAAGTTAGCATTATTTAACAAATCCGTTAGGGGGTTGAATTATACAGGGCCACCTAAGGGAATTGGATTCATAGTCGAATAAATAGTATCTTTTGGCTGACAAATCTATTATGGAGACTATTTATGCAAGGCCGCTTATGGGCACTTGCTGCATAGTCAGGAAAAAGAACTCTCAGAAGTTTGACATTTTTGTGACTAGAAGTCAATAAAATGGTTATGAAGATCTGAAAATATTTATGGTTAGCATTATGACACATAATGATGGGTATTTTCCAATGTATACAAAGATACATAGATCAATGATAACTATAATCATTTTGTGTCTGGGTCCTGAATTAAAATGTTGGACTTCACTATGTATCCCATAAGGATGGGAATCAGGCCATACTTAGTTCTTAAACAATAGTTTAACATCGTGTTGGACAAAATGATCAGAGATCTTTGTTTAGGGTCATAGAGATTGCACTATTGTAGGAAATACACAGTGTGTGTTTTCATGGGAACTTTTCAGCCAGGGGACTGAAAGTTGAATTTGGAGTTAGGCCCAAAAGACTTGGGGATGGATTCGAGGGACACTTGAACATTCTTACGTATCCCATAAGAATGGGAATCAAGCCCACGTAGTTCTAGAAATACCCTCTGTACAAATTTGGTTCATACATGTTAAGGGTGAAAGGGGACTTTAGTGCAATGATGGTTTAACCCAAGATAAAAGGTTTCGGCATTTCCATGTATGCACGTAGTCCTTGAAATGAATCATGATTGAAAAATCAATGTAAATAATGGTTCCTTATCAGGTGAGGGTATCAAAGAATATTGTAGTTTATTGTCATACTGGACGAAAGTGTTGTATATTTTAACATTGTATAACAAGGAAGAAAGGGAACCAATTTAAATATATTGATTCTAGGGGTGGTTTCACAAATCAACATCATATGAGATGGAGGTGAACTGATGTGAAGAGATTGGTTTTGGGCTTGAACCATGGGAGGTTGGCTACGTACCCAGCCTGGAAGGAAAGGATCAAAGTCCACATAGTTCAATTAAAAAATGAATTAGTGATCAAGTTGTTCTTCGGTACAACGACCTAAAAAATGGTGTTGGGACTTACACATGGTTAGCGGCCCAGAGAGAGTGTTATGGTTGAGGTTTTCTCTAAGATCACGTGAGTCATACTCAGAGTGAGAAACAAGAGGTAGCAACAACCCTAACAATACACAGTTTAATATCATATAGGACATATGAAGGGACTATGCAGTTTAAAGTATTGCAGTTAGGACTATAAGTGTTTCATAGTTTAGTGTCATGTAGCAGGGACAAAGTACAGTTTAACATCATGTAGGACAAAAGGGGAACTGTGCAGTTTAATGTCATGTAGTGGGGGCAAAAGAGTACACCATTTAACGTCATGTTGGACGTATTAGGGAATTTTTTTCCATAGTGTAACGCCATGTTGGATGTAAGGGACTTTTATATAGTTTAACGTCATATATCAAGGACGATGAAGTGGGACGCAGTTTAACGTCATGCTGGACTTATGTGCTAATAGTTTAGGGTCATATGTATGGACCTATGATGATTTAGTTTAACGTCTTGCTGGACGATGGTGCACTTTAAGGTCATACCATATAACGACCTATACTTTACATACATTGTTATTACATGAAAATTGAACCACACTTATTACAACATATAACAAAACCATGAAAGGACCGTATAGGTGTAGTGTCTTTAGAAACTGGGAAACATAAACAACAGGTTCATAAAGAATCTACTTTACCTCACATTTATTTCATCATATCTAGAGTCCCTTTTTGGAATATTCTACTTAATAACCATCTTCCTGACCTGGGGAAATAAAACATACAAAAGGGTGAGCTCAAATGCTCAGTAAGGGTAAACAATAGAATTATCAATCACATCATATACATAAGAACATAACTTTTGGAAATCTTAACCTACAAAAGAGATCATAATTTCATATCATGGGACAAATTATAGTAGTGAAATGTAATCCCAATAATCATAACATAAAACATGAAACTTTGTGTCATAGACACATAATCATATAGAATCATTTTTTGTTAGTTAAGACTCAATGCCAAGACTATCTTAGTGGACAAATTCCATTTCTGAACCGAGTTCGCTCCTCGTTTCAGTCCTGTTTCACTGAACTGGTTTAACCTGCCGTTCCAGCCATGTCTATCTCATGAGATATAAAATCTTTACCCAATTCATTGGAGGGAGATATAGGTCCCACCCATCTCATAATGATACTATTCTTATGTGTGCCACAAAATCATAAACCATACATCATAGAATAACTTATGTAATAAAAATGGGATTCTTAAACATCGTGACATCATAAAACAATTCATATAAGATAAAGGAATTCATAAAAATAATTCCATCACAACATAATCAAATCAATGTAATAATAGGGATAAAAACAGAAACCTTTTGTTATCTTAGATGGAAAATAATTTTGATAAAACACCTGAACTCCATTCCTGAGGAAAATATCCTTTCAACATTAAAAACACTTTTCCTTTCTTAACATGTCATACAATTTTAAAATAAAAGAAGTTGATTAAATATATACATGAAAACATGTAAAGGAAACTTCTTGGAAATAATGTTTTAAAAATCCATTCATGCCGTATAAGTTAAAAAAACATTCTTCTTGTACTTTTGTCAGAAAAGTCAAAAAGTACCTCATACGAAAAACGACAAAATATTCCTTTCGTATCCTTTACTAAAAACTCACCAAAGGGTAAAATTGTATTTAAACATTTTTAGGTGGACGGAAATAATATTAAATATTGAGGATACATGGATTTGTATGATACAATACACCCCATTAAATACCAAAGTATAAACAATCTCGGATAAAAATGAGATTGTGATATTTACCTTACCTTTTGTCCGATTTGCCTCATAAGTGTCCGAACCTCCTGTATAATGATTTAAATAATGTTATTGACTTATTAAAGAATCATAATTATTGTTATGATATCATATAAGGTCATATTCTTAGCTTCTTAGTAGTAATATTTCAGTACTGCTTGTTATTTGGGTGTTTATAACTTTTTGTTCTTATGCGTGTTTTGTCAAATAAATTCTTATTCTTCTCTTTAGGTTATAGATACATCATTTACAGAATGGTATTAAGGTACTATATATCATATTTATTCATTCAATTCATTTATATAATCATTATGCAATGAAGATCATGTAGAACGAATCGCATCACATCATGGAGACGGTATTCCGTACGTACGCACGAGCGATGATATCATTACCATGATCGTGGAATTGTATTGGAGTGTATGTATACTATTTCAGAATCAATATAAATTTACAATAATCATATATAGTAATTATTCACACCATTATACCCATCCAAGTAAGGTGGTGGGGGGAAATAGATTACACCACGGCGTGGAGACGGTATTCCGTACGTACGCACGCGCGGTGATTTCTTTTTCCGTATGATGGATATATGGTGAAATAGGGTTGTTTCATAATTATAATAACATATCAGTATATGAGTGATACTGATGTTATTACTTCATAATGAAACAACTAAATAAGAATAAGTGGAAGAAGAAATAAAGATGAAAGAATCGGTAACAGACATTACCTCTTCTTTGAAGTGCTTCTTTGAGACCTACTTTTAGGGCACTAATATTGGTCTTTGAAGAATACCAAGACCTATAGGATATATCTAGGGAAGTTTATAGGAGAAATTGGTAGGGTTTGGCCGAGCTTGAAGGCTCAAAGTGGTGTGAGGAAGAGAGGGATGAGGTGCCCTTTTATAAGGGAGGAGAGGGGCACCTTTGGAATAACTAAAAATATTATTTTATTATAAAGACAAATTCTGTTTTAAATAGCTCCAAATTGATTTATTTAGAATCTAAGGTGGTGATGGGTCTATATCCTCTCATCCAATAGAATTTATACAAGTTTAGGTTCCTATTTTGACCTTATCATTTATATTTAACATTAAGTTAAATAAAATTACTTTTACCGTGTCTTCTTGTGTTCTTACACTATAAGGATAATAAACTTACTATAACAATCCAAAAGAACCCAAAGTTGTTTATTATTAATATATATAACCTTATCTAAGTCATTTGGCTGAACCTTAGATTTTTAGGAATAAAATAACAATTAATAATATAATATGTTTTTAAAAAACTATTTTATGTCAATTTTGACACTATTTAGTAATTGATTTTTGTGAAAATCATAACAGAATGATTAGTTCTAAAAAAGTTACTTAAATCAATAATAACATGTCATATTAACCTATAAAATTAGTGGAATTCATAAAAAGTCTCGAATTACATTTATTTCGGTATTTATAACACCAATTATGTCAATATTTCATTAATAAGAAAATTACTGCATCATCTTTGTGTCATAAATAAATTAACTTATTTAATGTCTAAAAATTACAAATAAAATACCATTATATAAGAAATATTTTTAGTTTTCTAATGAATATTTATAGTCTAATTTATCTTATATATAACCTTATATTAAAAATTATTTACTTATTAAACTTTGATTTTAACTATTTTAACCCTTCTTTAAATAAATTAATAATAAATGTCCTAATCTAATCCTAGTGGGCCTAAATGGTCATATTTTAATCCTAACTTTGTTTTTGGTCAAATTACACTTATCCAATAGAATTAGGACATGTTTTAGGGTAATAATAATATCATTTTTATCCTTAATTACCCTATTTACCTTTAACCGTGGTTAATAAAAGTAAAAAGTTACTATTCACCAAAAATTATTTTCATCTCATTGAATCACATTTTACTTACTGACATCAACAGTGTCTCTCATATTTTTGAAATTCCACTCACAAAAGCGATAAAATTATGTTTTATGAAAAATTCAGTTTTTTAACTACCACTTAGTGGTTTCACTATTCATCAAAAATTGAAAGTTTTTAGAAAAATACCAAAATTTCAGACTAGGATAATTTCGATATTCTGAATCCAAAAATGAAGTCCATTTTGAAAAATAAAATTTAAAAAATTGGTTATTACTATTCATAATGGTTAGTTTTAATAATATTTTATTAGCATATCATTGTTTAGTGAAACTCAGTATTGCATACGATGCAAGCTATCGAGGAAGGTTGCGATTTCGTGTAAAGCAAGCTAAGCAAGTGTTGTGTTTAGAAAAAGATTCCTTTGATGATTTATATAACATAAAAGTATTGGGTGTTACATTCTACGCCCCTTAAAATGAATTTCGCCCTCGAAATTCATCACTTTGTAACAAACAGATGAGGATACCTCTCCCTCATCATATCCTCAAGCTCCCATGTAGCTTCTTCTCATTGGTGGTTCCTCCATAAAACATTCACCAATCGAGTGGTCTTGTTTCGTAGGACTTTTTCGTTACGATCCAGAATCTCTATCGGCTGTTCTTCATAAGAAAGATCTTGCTCCAGTGGTACAACTTCTGAGATGAGTACATGTGAAGGATCAGGTATGTACTTTCTCAGGAGAGATACATGGAACACATCATTAATTTGAGAGAGATTCGTTGGAAGCACCAATCGGTAAGCTACCAACACGATCCAGTATTTCGAATGGACCGATATATCTAGGGCTCAACTTCCCCTTCTTTCCAAATCTCATGACCCTCTTCCAGGGAGATATTCGTAAGAACACTTTATCACCCACTTCAGACTCTAGGTCTTTTCTTCGGTTGTCGACATAACTTTTCTGTCGACTCTGAGCTGCTCTTATGTGTTGTTGAATATATCAGACCTTTTGTACCATCTCATCAACAATATCAGGTCCTAATAGCTTTCTTTCCCAAACTTCATCCCAGCAAGTTGGAGTCCTGCATTTCTTTCCATAGAGAGATTCATAAGCATCCATCTGAATACTGGAGTGAATACTATTATTATAAGAAAATTCCACCAAAGGTAGGTGTTGATCCCAACCACATTTGAAAACCATAGAGCAAGCTCTCAACATATCTTCTCGAGTTTGAATTGTTCTCTCAGACTGACCGTCTGTCTGAGGATGATAAGCAGTGCTGAAACTAAACTCTGTATCCAGAGTATGCTGAAGACTTCACCAGAACTTTGAGGTAAACCTCGGATCCCGATCAAATATAATAGAAAGTGGTACTCCATGAAATCTTACCACTTCCTTCACATATATCCTGGAAAGCTAATCTAGAGAGAAATCCTCTCTAATAGCAATGAAGTGTGCAGACTTTGTAAGACGATCAACTATGACCCAGATAGCATTATTGCTTTTGGATGTTTTAGGAAGTACTGTGAGAAAGCACATAGTGATGTTTTCCCATTTCCATTCGGGTATGGGTAATGGTTGTAACATCCCCTTAGACTTCTGTCTCTCAGCTTTAACTTGTTGGAAAACCAAGCATCTAGAGACATATTCAGCTATATCTCTTTTCATGCCAACCCACCAGAACTACTCTTTCAGGTCCCTATACATCTTCGTGCTTCCATGATGAATAGAGAATGAAGAACTATGAGCCTCATCCAGCATCTCCTTCTTTAATTCAGGGATGGGAGGAACACAAACCCGATTCCTGAACTTTATTATACAATCACAGTCAAGGTTGAATTCAGGAACATTTCTCACCTTCTTTTGTAACTCGACATCTTCTTTCTGTGCCTCTTTAATCTTCACATGTATAGATGGTTGAACATTCATTTGGGAAAGATAAAATTTTTCCCCTTTCATTATAATTCCAAGATCCATCCTTTGTAAATCCATAAATATTGGATCTTTTGTGATCCTCATCATGGATAAACTGGCATGGTCTTGTCGACTTAATGCATCCGCCACCTTGTTTTCTTTCCCAAGGTAGTAATGAATTGAGCAGTCGTAATCCTTAATCAGCTCCAACCATCTTCTTTGGCGCATATTCAGCTCCTTTTCTGTGAAAATATACTTTAAACTTTTATGATCAGTATAAATGTCACACCTTTCTCCATAAAGAGAATGCCTCCAAATCTTTAATTCAATGATTAACGAAGCTAAATCCAAATCATGAGTTGGGTAATTTTGCTCATGTATTTTCAACTGTCATAAGGCATAAGCTATCACCATATCATTTGCATAAGAACACACCCCAATCCCTTCTTGGATGCATCACTGTAGATCACAAACCTTTCCCCACTACAAGGCAGTGTGAGCACAAGTGCACTGGATAACCTTCTTTTCAACTCCTCAAAATTCTCTTCACATTCCTCAGTCCAAACAAACTTAACTCCTTTCCGAGTCAACTTGGTGAGTGTATTAGATAATAATGAAAAATCTTTCACAAAACGTCGATAATATCCTTCAAAACCAAGAAAACTTCGGATCTCGATTACTGTTGTTGGTCTCGACCATCTTTCGATAACCTCTGTTTTTGCTGGATCCACAGATACCCCCTCTTTTGAGATTATGCGACCCAAAAATGCAACTTTTTGAAGCCAAAATTCAAACTTGGTAAATTTGTCATAAAGCTTCTCCTTTCTCGGGGTCTTCAATATAATTCTCAAGTGATCTTCATGTTCTTCCTTGATCTTTGAATAGAAAAGAATATAATCTATAAAGACTACCACAAATTGATCAAGGTAGTCTCTAAAGACTCTATTCATCAAATCCATGAAGATTGCATGGGCATTAGTAAGACCAAATGGCATCACTATAAATTCATATTGTCCATGCCTTGTACGGAAAGCCATCTTTTGTATATCCTCCCTTTTGACACTTAATTGATGATACCCTAAATGAAGATCAATCTTTGAAAAGTACTGAGCTCCATGTAGTTGGTCAAATAGGTCATCAATGTGTGGGAGAGGATAATTGTTCTTGATAGTGATCTTGTTAAGTTCTCGATAATCAATGCAGAGTCTCATTGATCCATCTTTCTTCTTAAAAAATAGAACAGGTGCTCCCCAAGGTGACGCACTAGGGCGTATGAATCCCTTATCAAGATTCTCTTGGAATTGCTTCTTCAATTCCTGCAACTCAATTGGGGCCATTCTAAAGGTGTCTTTGAAACAGTCAAAGCATCCGGTACGAGTTCTATTGAAAACTCAACTTCACGATTCAGTGGAAGACCCGACAATTCCTCCAGAAAGACATCATCAAACTCCCGTACAATGGGCATATTCTTAATCGTGAGTTTCTCACCAACCATTTCAGATAAATAACATTCATTTGGTGGAATCAATACCCATAAAATGGACGATATTTCCACTGGAAGGTTATGTTCATCCTTGCATCGATAGACTAGATTGATCTAGAATATGAAATGTGACTTCCCTTCTTTGGAAATTGATATGAGATCCAGGTAGAGAAAGCCAATCCATTCCAAGAATCACATCAAATTCCACTATAGGAAGGATCACAAGATTTTCAGGAAGCACTTTCCTACAAAATTCAATCGGAGAAGAATTATAAACTTTTGATGCGACTGTTGTTCCATTAGGGGTTGTCACAGCTAAATCAACATCTAACTGTTGAGGTAATACGGTGATATCCTTAGAAAATTCTTCAGAAATAAAGGAGTGGGTGGATCTAGAATCAAATAAAACATTTTCTACTTTAGAGTGGATGGTAAGTGTACCTTTCACCACATCGTTATCGTACTCCACATCACTGATAGAAATTGCATGTGTCTTTCCTTTTTCTTTAGCCTTAAGAGTTTGTTGACATCGACCATCATCATCAACCCTTGGATTTGGGCATTGATTGGCATAATGCCCCATCTTCTTGCACTTGAAACATTGAAGTGCAGTAGGTTCATTCTTTCTATCCCTTCCTTTGTTTTCATTATTAGACATCTTCTTCCCATCATTGCGGCATTCAAATGCCCTATGACCTTCCTTTCAACATTTGAAACATTTACTTGTCCCATTAAGACAACTCCCTCCATGTTTCTTTCCACACTTTGAGAATAAGGGAAAGCTCATCTTCTTTTCAGTGTGCTCTTTAGATTTTCCTTTGAAAACCATTTTCCTCTTCTTATCAAACCCATATGACTGATGGGTTACTACAATCTCCATCTCGACTTTGAGAGCACATCGAACGATTTCCTCATAGCTATTGAAGTCCCTTATGGCTAACGCCCTTCGAAGACTTGGTTTTAAGCCACTAAAGAATTGATCAATCTTACTCTCAGGTTGGATAATAATACCAGAAGCGTACCTTGAAAGTCCTGTAGAATTTGCGTCATAGGTACCAACAGATTCATTATCCTTTTGCTTCAGTTCAAAAAACTCTTTCTCCACCTTTGTTCGGAGAATACGAGGGAAGTACTTATTGAAAAATAAGTTTTTGAACTCGTCCCATTCCATGGACTCAATTTCATCCCTTTGCTTCGTATTCTTAATAAGATTCCACCATTGATCAGCATCTCCTTCCAAACGATACACTGCTCATATGACATTATCATGTTCAGAACATTGAAGAACTGAAAATATCTTTTCAGTAGTACTAATCCATTGTTCAGTAACTAATGGATCAGTAGACCTACTGAATGAAGGTGGACGCTGCCTCATGAAGGATTCAACAGAATGTTGCTCCTTCCTTTGCTCGTTTGGAAGTCCTGCATGATTCATAGCTTGAGAATGTTCTGTGAGCATGGCTACAATATTTTTCATTCTAGCTCCCATAACGTTTGGTTGCTCAGAGGGACAATCATTTCATTGCCCGTCGCATTCAGCATTAACATGGTTCCTTCGGGTTCCAGCCATTGACTAAAACCAAGAAGAATAGTGTGAGAAACACTAATTATAATAGGAAAAACCACATAATAAAGAATAAAATTTCACACTTAAGGTCTTATCATAGGTTGTTCATGGCCATTTCTAAAACACTAGGATTGTGTTCTATGCCTAGACTTATCCTTAATATTCTTACTAAGGATTTCACATCCTAGTTTCCAAAGGTTGACTATACCATTCCTCTGATACCAACTATAATGACCCATACTTTACATACATTGTTATTACTTCAAAATTGAAGAACACTTATTACAACATATAACAAAACCATGAAAGGACCGTATAAGTATAGTGTCTTTAGAAAATGGGAAACATAAACAACTAGTTCATAAAGCATCTACTTTGCCTCCCATTTATTTCATCATATCTAGAGTCCCTTTATGGTATATTCTAATTAATAACCTTCTTCCTGACCTGGTGAAATAAAACATACAAAAGGGTGAGCTCAAATGCTCAGTAAGGGTAAAAAAAAGAAATATCAATCACATCATATACATAAGCACATAAATTTTTAAAATATTAACCTTCAAAAGAGATCATAATTTCATAACATGGGATAAATCATAGTAGTGAAATGTAATCCCAATAATCATAACATAAAACATAAAACTTTGTGGAATACACACATAATTATAGAGAATCATTTCTTGTTATTCAAGACTCAATGTCAAGACTATCTTAATGGACAAAGTCCATTTCTGAACCGAGTTCACTCCTCGTTTTAGTCCTGTTTCACTGAACCGGTTTAATCTGCCGTTCCAGCCATGTATATCTCATGAGATATAAAATCTGTACCCAATGAATTGGAGGGAGATATATGTCCCACCCATCTCATAATTATTCCATTCTTATGTGTGCCACAAAATCATAAACCATACATCATAGAATAACCCATGAAATAAAAATGGGATTCTTAAACATCGTGACATCATAAAACAAATCATATAAGATAAATGAATTCATAAATATAATTCCATCACAACATAATCAAATCAATGTAATAATAGGGATAAAAACAGAACCCTTTTTTATCTTAGATGGAAAATAATTTTGATAAAACACTTGAACTCCATTCTTGAGGAAAATATCCTTTCTACTTCAAAAACAATTTTCCTTTCTTAATATGTCATAAAATTTTAAAATAAAAGAATTTTATTAAAATTAAACATGAAAAATTGTTGGAAATAATGTTTTAAAAATCCATTCATGCCGTATAAGTTAAAAAATATTCTTCTCATACTTTTGTCGGAAAAGACAAAAAGTACCTTGTACGAAAAACAACAAAAGATTCTTTTCATTTCCTAAAAACTCACCGAAGGGTAAAATTGGATTTAAAAAATTGTAGGTGGATGGAAATAATATTACATATTGAGGAAACACGGATGTGGATGATAAAATACACCCCTTTAAATACCAAAGTATAAACAATCTCGGATAAAAATGAGATTGTGATATTTCCCTTACCTTAGGTCCGATTTGCCTCGTAAGTGTCCGAAACGCCTGTATAATGATTTAAATAATGTTATTGACTTATTAAAGAATCATAATTATTTTTATGATATCATATGTGGTCATATTCTTAGCTTCTTAGTAGTAATATTTCATTGCTACTTGTTATTCGGGTGTTTATAACTTTTTATTCTTATGCGTGTTTTGTCGAATAAATTTGTATTCTTCTCTTTAGGTTATAGATACATCATTTCCAGAATGGTATTAATGTACTATATATCATATTTATTCATTCAATTCATTTATATAATCATTATGCAATGAAGATCATGTAGAACGAATTGCATCACATCGTGGAGATGGTATTCCGTACGTACGCATGATTGATGATATCGTTCCCATGATCGTGGAATTGTATTGGAGTGTATGTATACTATTTCAGAATAAATATCACTTTAAAATAATCATATATAGTAATTATTTACACCATTATACCCATCCAAGTAAGGTGGTGGGGGAAAATAGTTTACACCACGACGTGGAGATGGTATTCCGTACGTACGCACGTACGGTGATTTCATTTTCCGTAGGATGGATAGATGGTGAAATAGGGTTGTTTCATATATATAATAACATATCAGTATATGAGTGATACTATTTTTATTACTTCATAATGAAAAATCCAAATAAGAAGAAGTGGAAGAAGAAATAAAGATGAAAGAATTGGTAACGGACATTACCTCTTCTTTGAAGTGCTTCTTTGAGACCTCCATTTAGGGCACTAAAATTGGTCTTTGAAGAAGACCAGGACCTCTAGGATATATCTAGGGAAGTGGAGAGGATAAAGTGGCAGGGTTTGGCTGAGATTTAAGGCTCAAAGTGGTGTGAGGAAGAGAGGGAGGTGGTTCCCTTTTATAAGGGAGGAGAGGGGCACTTTTGGAATAACTAAAAATATTATTTTATTATAAATCCAAATTCGGTTTTAAATAGCTCAAAATTGATTTATTTCGAAGCTAAGGTGGGGATGGGTAGAAAGCCTCTCATCCAATAGAATTTAGACAAGTTTAGGTTCCTATTTTGACATTATCATTTAGATTTAACATTATGTTAAATAATTTTACTTTTACCGTGTCTTCTTCTGTTCTTAAAATATATGGTTAATAAACTTACTATAACAATCCAAACGAAACCCAAGTTTTTTATTATTAATATATATAACCGTATCTAAGTCATGTGGCCGAACCGTAGATTTTTAGGAATAAAATAACAATTAATAATATAATATTTGTTTTAAAAATTATTTTATGTTAATTTTGACACTATTTAGTAATTGATTTTTGTGAAAATCATAACAGAATTATTAGTTCGAAAAAAGTTATTTAAATCAATAATAACATGTCATATTAACCTATAAAATTAGTGTAATTCATAAAAAGTCTCAAATTACATTTATTTGGGTATTTATAACATCAATTATGTCAATATTTCATTAATAAGATAATTACTTCATCATCTTTGTGTCATATATAAATTAAATTATTTAATGTCTAAAAATTACAAATAAAATACCATTATGTAGGAAATCTTTTTATATTTCTAATGAATATTTATAGTTGAATTTATCTAATATATAACCTTAGATTAAAAATTATTTACTTATTAAACTTTGATTTTAACTATTTAAACCCTTCTTTAAATAAATTAATAATAAATGTCCTAATCTAATCCAAGTGGGCCTAAATGGTCATATTTTTTTACTAAGTTTGTTTCTGGTCTAATTACACTTATCCAATAGAATTAGGACATGTTTTAGGGTAATAATAATATCATTTTTACCCTTAATTACCCTATTTACTTTTAACTGTGGTAAATAAAAGTAAAAAGTTACTATTCACTAAAACTTATTTTCATCACATTGAACCACATTATACTTACTGACATCAACCGTGTCTCTCGGATTTTTGAAAGTCCACTCACAGAAGTGGTAAAATTATGTTTTATGAAAAATTCATTTCTTTAACTACCACTTAGTGGTTTCACTATTCATCAAAAATTGAAAGTTTTCCGAAAAATTCAAAATTTCACCCTAGTATAATTTCGATATTCTAAATCCAAAAATGAAATCCGTTTTGAAAAATAAAATTTCAAAAAGTGGTTATTACTATTCATAACGGCTAGTTTTAATAATTTTTTATTAGCATATCATTGTTTAGTGAAACTCGGTATTGCGTACGACGCAAGCTATCGGGGATGGTCGCGATTTCGTGTAAAGCAAGCCAAGAAAGTGTTGTGTGTATAAAAAGATTCCTTTGATGATTTATATAACATAAAAGTCTCGAGTGTTACATACCAGACCACCAATGATGCAGTTTAATGTCTTGCTGTACGTATGGGACTTCTGTACATTTTAGCGTCTTGTAGTGAGGACATCACAGTTTAACATCGTGTGGGAGGAATTAGGGAACTGTTCCCACATTTTAACGTCTTTTTGGACGATGGTGAGTTTATGGTCATACTGGACCTCGGTGCAGTTTAAGGTCATGCTGGACCTCTGTGCAGTTTAAGGTCATCCTGGACCTCGGTGCAGTTTAAGGTCATACTGGACCTCAGTGCAGTTTATGGTCATACTGGACCTCGGTGAAGTTTAAGGTCATACTGGACCTCGGTGCAGTTTAAGGTCATACTGGACCTCGATGCAGTTTATGGTCATACTGGACCTCGGTGCAGTTTAAGGTCATACTAGACCTCAGTGTAGTTTAAGGTCATACTAGACCTATGATGATATATTTTAAGTTTATACAAAATACTTCTTAAAAAATATGGCATTGGTTGGAGTAGTGATGATTTTTCCATCCATCGAGATTAATGAATAAGCCTGCATTGGAGTAGGACCTATGTATTGAGTAAGGTCCTTCCCATTTTGGATCATTCACGGGAAGTTTCTTTCCTGGTATCATTGGAGTTCTGAGAACTAATACCAATTCTCCCTGAGTGAATGAATGAAGATGAACTTTTTTGTTAAAAGCTCATGCTATTCGATTCTGATAGACTTCCAAGTGGTGCAAAGTGCACAATATTTTCTCATGTAATCATTCCAATTCATTCAATCACTTTTGGGATTGTTCATCTATATATGATTGATCAAAAATGGAAAATATAAGTGAGGGTAGGTGAACTTCAATTGGCAAGACTGCTTCCGTTCCATATACCAATGAATATGGAGTTGACCGCGTTGTCGTGCGGGTGGTAGTCCGATAAGCCCATAAAGCATGAAATAGTTTACTTCTTATCTTTATCCACCAAATTTTTCATTATATTTGACAGAGTCTTGTTGAAGGCTTCAATTTGGCCATTGGCCGCCGCATGATACCGAGATGAATGGTTGGATTTGATGTTGTATTCTTGATACAACTTCTTCACCTCGGATGAATAGAAGATGGTTCCATTGTCCTTCAATATGTTATGAGGGACACCGAATCTGGTAATGATGTTAGACATGATGAAGCTAACAACGCATTTAGAACTGACATCCTTGAGTGTTATTGCCTCTGCCCATTTGGAAAAGAAGTCAGTAGTAGTAAGAATATACTTAAACTACTTGGTCGTAGCCAAAGGGTAAGGTCCCACCACATCCATTCCCCATGTGGAAAATGGCCATGAGTATTTAGATGTATAAAGCAACTCTGGAGGTTGATGAATGAAGTTGGAATGTAGTTGGCATAAATGACACTTCTTTGTGAAATCAAAACAATCTTGTATAATTGAAGGCCAAAAGTATCCAAGCCTTCAAATCTGATCAGAAAGTCTATGTCCAGATTGGTGGGCACCACAAGATCTTGCATGCACTTCTTTCCTGACAACCATTGTCTCTTCACCATCAATGCATCTGAAGAAAACTCCCTCAAAACCACGTTTGTAGAGAATTTTCACTAGGTGATTTGGGCTATCATAAAGAGTAAAATTGACCACACGTCGCTAGATTTGTTCTTTCTCAGCTTTATCAAGTGGAAGTGTTCCATTTTGAAGTTATTCCCTGATAGGTGACATCCATCCTGTAGTATGACCATACAGTTCAAGAATGGGACTAATTTCATTAATTTCCTCTGTTCTGATTCGAACATAAATTGAAATTGCATGACGGTGGGAAATACTGATGGTTTTCTCATCCTGATTTGGATCTTCCAGAGCTGTGGCTATATTAGCCAGTGCATCATCTTGAGCATTTTGTGATCTTGGGGCATAGGAAAATATCAGTTCTCAAGGGAATTATTCCATTAACTCTCAAACGTAATCATACAAAGGGAGTAGTTCTTCTTTTTTGATGGCATAATCCCCAATGACTTGTTTGATTACCAGGTCTGAATCACCATTCACCTTTAAGTGATTCACTTGTGCATGAAGCACTAATTATAAGCCTGCGATGAGAGCTGGGTATTGTGCTTAATTATTGGTAACACCTTCCCACAATAAGAAGGATTAAGGTAACACTACCTTTTCTAGAGAAATGAGCACAATTCCTAAGCCAACTTTGTTGAATTTAGGATTTTCCATTTTCCTCCCTATTGGACTTCTGGAATCACCAACAAAGTACATTTCCCATGATTGAGGACTTTCTTGAATAGATAAGACTTCCTCATCATGGAGTTCAATATCGGAAGATGTTTCTTCCAATTAAGGGTGTTCAACCAGGAAATCAGCTAGATCTTGGCCCTTTATCGCCTTTTAAGACACATACTGAATATCGAATTGCTGCAAATTAACTTCCCACCTTGCCAGACGTCCTGTAAGCATTGGACGACTAAGGATGAATTTGACTGGGTTATTGCGAGATACCAATTGGACCTCGCGATGTTGCAGGTAGTGTCTCAACTTCTGAACTGCAAAGATTAATGCCAGACAGTACTTCTCAATACTTGAATACCGGGTTTTTGCTTCAAGCATAGTTTTACTGAGATAGTAGAGGCTGTTTTCATTCGCAGCCTCATTTTTTTGAGAAAGAAAGTCACCCGATGATCACTCTAGAGCTGTCACGTAGAGGATAAGTGGTCTTCCTTTAATAGGTGGAATGAGTACCGGTGGACTCAAGAGGTATTTCTTTAGAATATCAAATGCTTCTTGACATTCTTCAGTCCACTGGTAAGTGACTCCCTTCTTCATCAATTTGGTGAAGGGTAAACTTTTTCCTGCCAAATTGGCGATGAAATGCCAAATATAAGCTAAGTGTCCTTGAAGTCCTCTTAATTATTTCAAATTTTGTGGAGGTAATATACTAAGGATTGACTTGGTATTCTCATGATCGACTTCAATTCCACGATGGCGTACAACAAAGCCGAAAAATTTTCCGGAGGTTACCCCAAAAGCACATTTTAAGGGGTTCATCTTTAAATTATGTTGTCAAAGCTTGCGGAATATGACTTCCAAATCAGCCATGTGATTAGAATGCTATTTGGATTTAACCACCAAATCATCTACATAGCATTCAACAAACTTCCCTAAGAAGGGTTTGAAGATACGATGAATGGCACGCTAATATGTCACACCTTAATTCTTTAATCCAAAGGACATTACCTGGTACCAAAACACACCCTGAGGGGCTCTGAAGGCTATGGATTCCTCGTATTCTGGGGCCATTCGGATCTGATTATATCCATAATATCCATCCATGAAGTAAAGTGATTCATAGCCAGTTGTTTCATCAATTAAAAGTTTTGTAATCGGAACTGGGAAATCATCCTTAGGAAAATGCCGATTAAGATCTCTTAAATCAATGAAATATATAATTTGTTCATTATTATTCTTTACAGGGACAATATTATCCAACCACTTGGGATACTAAACTTCTCTGATGAAGTTATATTTGATAAGCTTGTCCACTTCAGCTTCAATTTTGGAAGCATAAGTTGGGTGTGTTGTTCTCATGGCTTTCCTAAATCCTCGATGTTCTTCGGGTAAACCCAAATGATGAGTAGCAACATCTGTATCATGCCTGGGAATTTATGCATAGTCCAAGAAAGTATATCTCTATTTTTCTTTAGAAATGAAATATACATATCTTGCTCTTCAGAAGTCTTTTCCGCACTGATTAAAGTGGGGCGTGGATCTTCTTTTGTACCCAGATTTATTTCTATGTGTTCATCCACAGTGGTAGAGATACCCTCTTCAAATGCTGGAGGAGAATCTCTGAGATCTTCCTCTTCTTCTTCTTCATGTGTTATTTCTTCTGTTTCTACTTGCATAGTAGATGATAAAATAGAATTTTCATGATCAGAAGAGATGTCAAAATTTGCATATCATAAAGAAGAAGCTTCCATTTCCGACCCGATTGATGATGAAGAGTCTTCATTGGGTAATAAAGAGGAGATGATGGATTGAGAATCAACATCATTGTTCACCTCCGATGTTGCTATCACTTCTTCTGGCCTGGTCGGCAAAGTATAAACTTGTTGGATTTCAGCAGATGAAATGATGATGTCACCATTTGTGCTTTCATCACAGTTTGGTGGGTTACCAATTTCTTCCATGTTGTCTGGCTCGTTTTCCATAATTGACATTATGGATCTTTCCATAAGTGTATTTTGATTTGGGTCTATATTTTAAATTTTACTTATAGGCAACACATAATCTGTAATCACATGTGTAAATGGATTTACTGGAATCTTCTCCAAACCATATGGAGCATTAACTTTGGTAATCTCCTTTGTTGTGGATTTCTACCTTCCCTTCATGTGATAGAATTCTGCCTCAATGTATTGAGACTCACATGTCTTGAACAGGGCCTTATCACCATAAAATGTCCCAAATTGACCATCGAAACAATATTTGAGACATTTATGGTATGATGAATGGATAACCGCATGTTGATGTAGCCAGTGTCTTCCAAGCAAGATGTTGAAAGCTGATTCTTGATCAACAACCATGAAATACGAACTAGATACAAGATCTCCAAACGGAGATCTGAGTGTAACTTCACCCAGTGGTTATTGTTCATTTTTATCATATCCTTGTAACATCATGTTAGAAAGAGATAAATCAGATTCTGTAAGTCCCAATCGACAAAGTATATGAATGGGCATGAGGTTGACTCCTGAATCATTGTCAATGAAAGCTCTCCGGACGTCTACTCCATTGTCCTTTCCAGCTAATTACAAAGGTCTAATATGCCGATGAACAACATCATCTTCATATTCATCATTAAAATATATTATTGCATGGCATTCTGCAGGATTATTCTCTATGTGATAGACTTCAGCTGCAGCAATTTCAGTTTCAAACTCTTGAGGACTTGACAAAGCCTCGATAAGTGCTTCCCAAAGATCTTTTGACAGATTCCGAGCATCAAGAATTGATAACTTGGTAGGTACTTGGGACAAGTGTTTCAATACATCATACATTTGATCCAGAGGTCTGTATTTCCCAACAGGAATATGAGGTTTAGTAGGTACCTTGGAAGCAGATGCTTTGGAAGTTTATGCATCTTGTATTGGGATAGGAGTTGGAAACATTCCTGGTTTTGGAAGATTAAACCGATTAGATCCATTTACTTGCTGGGAGGAAGAAGATGGAACCTTCAAACAGTCTTCCAAAATAACTACACCAGGACTGAATTTTCTATTGGTAGAAGAACTTTCTTGTTCTTGCTAAGTTCTCTAAAGGGATCTACCATGAGTTTCTGCTATATACACAGTTCTAGAAGGGGTAGATTTGGAATAGTGGCTTCTGAAAGATCCACGTCTTCCCCTGTATCCTGAGCCTCTGGAACTTCCTCTGATTCCCCTGTCTGATAATGGGAATTCAGGCTCATTGAAATCAAAACTGCGACTGGCATATGGATCTGTTAATTGAATCATATTAACAGAACCTAAGATTAACTCCTCGTCTGATGAAGACTCTTCCTGATTATCCTGTTTGGGCTGTGCCGTTTGGTGGGGTGGTTCCCGTGGCTTTGAAGTAGATGGCATGAAGTCTTCCAGAGTCAAAGACAACTTAGGCTTTGACACATACTCATCTTCTTCTGATTATTTTTCATTCATTGAATCATGACTTTTCTTTGAATACTTTCCCTCTGATGAAGAGGGTTTTTCTGCAACATTCATGGGAGAATACACAATTGGTTTCTTTAATTGTGTTCACAAAATAGCATGAGTTCAGTTGATTGTCTTTCTGACCATCCAATCATCATACTTCTATACATTTTTGCTTTTTACTCTTTCCATTCGCCTTCCTCCTCTGGAACTGTAGCAGTAACACATGCTACCTGAGCTGAAGAACCTTTCAGTTTGACTTGTCCTGAGTCGACCATATTTTGTAGGAGTTCTTTGAAGACAAAACACTCCTGGATGGGATGCCCCAACATTTGATGAAAAGGGAAATAATTGGGACGGTCTTCATCTACTTCCTTGTTGGTCCTCTTTGGCATTGGCAATTGAACCAAGTTAATTTCCAGAGCCGAAATGATATAACCAGGAACTTGTTAATTTCGGAAAGAGTAAACATTTCTTTTAAAATCCTCAAATTGTTTTTGTCTTTGATCTCTTTGATTATCTTGACGAAATGAAATTTGTTGGTTGCACTCAAAAGGTGGAGCACATCAGGAAGATGAAGGTTTTGAAGTAGAAGCAGGTATAGGTGCTTGCTTATGCATAAATATAGAAGTCTCTACTTTACCCATTCTCCTTCCTGGAGTTGATGGAATTGCATGAGATTTAGCCTTATCCTGTATAAGGGAATCTTCAATCTGTTGAGCGATTGAAGTAAGGTCTCGAAACCCTCCTGGCATTTCATAGGGATTAATGGTGTGCATAAATCGTCACACAAATTTTCAACATAGATTGGAAACAATTCTTCATGAGGGAGTGCTAATCTTAGAGAATATGTTAATCCCTTCCAGCGAGCAATGAAATATGAGGCCCTTTCATTCTCCCTTTCCTTACAGTTTGTAAGATCAAAAACTATTGTCTTTGGAAAAGTTGAGCTGAACTGAAGAAGGAATTGTTGACGGAGATCTTCCCATCCAGTAATTGACCAGGATTACAAGCTTGTATACCAGACAAAGGTTGGTCCTTCGAAAGTCCGTATAAAGCATCTTGAGTTTTACTACTTCTTACTACTCCAGAGCTCCCATCATAGGATCACAACAAGACACGTAATGTGTCAAATGCTGTTCAGGGTCGCCTGATCCATTGAAAATAGGGAATACATGGTTTCCAAAACTAGGTGGAGGAGAGATTGAATCTACCCAGTTAGGGTAAACTTTATTTTCAGGTTGAACCTGTGCATGTTTCCCTTCCATAGTTTCTAACCGAGCTGTTAATGACTCAATGGAAGTTATTAACTTTTGAGAAACATCCGGTTGAACTTGGACTTGGGTATGTGCAATGACTGGAGCTTGGACAGATGTGGTGGTTGGTTCTACAGCCGATGGAAGCACTACCAATTGTTATTGCACCTGACCCGTAGGATTAGACCTGTAAGGGTGTACTGATAAAAGAGGATATTCTTGATCCATCTCAGTAGATTCAACAAACTCCCTTGGCTAACTGACTCCAGCATGCTTAAGAAGAAGACTACCCTAAATTAGTTCTGCATTCAACCTCCTTAATTCCTTCATTTCTACCTCCTGTTGTGCAAACCTTTGCTCTAGTGAGAGCGATTGTCCTTCTATAGAGGAAGGATATGTAACCTAATTCTTTCCCCACCCTTAGTTGGATCCTTTTAGGATAGGGGGAAGTGGGTTATTTGAAGGATTACCTAGGTTCTGAGTAACCCTTTGATTTCGTGTATGCACACCTTCTTTATTTGTGTCGGTGCGTACATCATCTTGAGCAGGAACCTCTTCAACTGAGTCCCCTGAGTGAGCCTCATCTGGTGGATCAGCAACAATGGCATTGATGACATTTATTGATGCATAACACATCACATCTCTTCTATCAGCATTTGTATGATATTGTCTTCTTCCATGTCTTTGTTGAGACATTGCCTTTTGTTGATTCAATCCATCAGGAACATATTTACAAACCGTAATTTGGAGTGAATCTTCTGATAGTTTGGCTCTTAATTCCTCTTGTGGCTTCTTCCCCAATCGATAAAAGACAGAATTTATCTGAGGAGGTGATTGATGAATTGAAAATGTCTCCATTCCAGTGGATTGGGGCAGTTTCTGATGTTCCTGCTCAACTCCTCGAATCCTATTTGTTGATTTCGAGGGTTGGTTTAAAAGAGTCCCCAGTCTGGCAAGCTGGGGTGGCTCTTGACATGCTATGTCTGAGAATTTCTTAAAAGCTCTCCTGATCTTGTGAACCTTAGTCTAATAATTAGCTGGATGCATTAACCTGTATCCACTATTATCACCCAGATCAAAAGACTGTTGGATTATTTCAGACACTTCTGTCACTTAGTGATGTGCCTGCTCCAAACGAGAGGCTTGTTCAATATTATCGTTTGCTTGATGCAGGTGTAATTCAACAACTTGTTCTCTATATTCTTGATTTTGAGAGGAACTAGTTGAGGCATGTTCTTGGGCATTCTTTTGATTACAAACAAAGTCCATTGACTGTTGTCGGCCATGGGCAATAACATTGCATGAGACCATTTTTAGCAGGCTTTGCTAACTGCAGAGCACCGTGAAATGTAGTGCTCCATGAACACCCCATCCTCTGACATGAATTACAGATGGGGCATTGGCAACTAACTGATGCAATCTTCTTAGTGCGCCAAGGCATGAATGTTGAAGGGATCTCTGCTTCTTTTCATCCTTCAGATCACGAAAGACTGATAGAGATGCCAAATCAATCTGACGTTGTAACCCTTCTATTATCTTAAGATTATTTTCATATTCATCATAAGAAAATACTTTTTTTAACTAATAAATATTTTTCCATATGTTTAGACGAATATCATGAATTCCATCTTCCGTCAACATTTATGGAATGTCATACTGAGAGTCAGCCAGAGGCCAAAACATGACTGGCACTTCACCTTTCGCCAGTTGTTTTCTCATGTTCAACATTTCCTCTTTATCATTTGATGAATATTATTCTACCTATTTTGACCAGAGCCGGTGCTTCTTTGTTTCTTCATTGGACTCAAAAAGATTGGTAGAGAAATCACTGATTAAACTAGAAGATGCATGAGTTAGGGGTGGTTCATAGAATGACCTACACCCTAGGCTATCTTTTGATAGAGAAAGTATTTCACCTACTAGTGATGAAACATCAGACATGACTGGTTTCGCATTTGCAGGTTACTCAAGATAAGAGGGCATTCTCAACACTACATTGTCCACTGGAGCATTTTCCGAGCAATGTGCATCACTATAGCGGAGAGGAATTTCACAACCAAATTCATCATCATGGGGAGGACCACCATAATGGGTTACAGAAAAAGATGAGTTCTCTTGATCCTTGATCTTCTGACCACACAGAGGGTTCCTACGGCTCTCATCTAAAGATGAAACTTCAAGATTGACCGAATTGTCATGAAGAAAGCCTTCATGAGGAAGTTTATGTTGAAGACCATCGGAATTAATATTCCCACTATTGAGAAATGAGGGAGTAGAATCTTGAATTCCAACATTAAACTTTTTGAGGGCTTCAAGAACTCCGGCATCGAGAAAGGCCTTATTATAGATTGGATCTTGATCTCCTAATTGTGCTGGAGGGTCTTTTTCTTAGATGCCTTTTTACTTTATTTGGAAACCACTTGTTGACGAAAGTTGCTGCTCTGAGCAGGTGTATGTGCCTGATCAGGAAAGATGTCCAGGTTAGCCTGACAATCTCCACTCAAATCAGGTGTATGTTCCTGACTTGGTTGTCCGTATGATATAGGTTAGTATGCCCCAAAACCCTCTTGGATTGGAACAGATGTGTGTATCTTATTCCGGAGTAAACTATTGATGTGTCACTCCACTGGTAGGGATATATTTATGTGACTTTCCCTGAGATGCCACTGAAGATGTTATAATATCCTGACAGGCATCTAGGATATGAGCAAAAATTTACTTCTACTCTTTCTCCATTGATAGAATATGCTTGGTGACTTCAGCTTTCGGAACGAGGATATATTTCTATTCCGTGATTGGAGTAGGTGTATGTACCTGCTCTTGTCCTCCTTTTCCCATTAGTGAATCCTGAAAGTACTCAAGTGTGGGGGCAGAGAGTTGAGTCTTCCTCCTATTTGTTGTCGGGGCTTTCCGTCTAACTTCTCTGAATGCTACCATGCGAGACTGTTGGTAGGCTTGATTAATACTAGTAGGTGTATGTGCCTGCTGATTTCACTTCGCCGAACGTGGTTGATGAGCTCCATAATTTGTAGTAAAACGAGCATGATGACTAGCTGATGATGTATAAACAGTTGTATATTCCTGCCTATAGTACTCCACCGGAATTGCCTGATGGGATTGGCATGATGCTGCCAGATGAGTCTGCTGGACAGCAGAATTAAAATGGGCAGGTGTGTGTTCCTGCTCGTTTCTTGCCACCAAGTTAGGTTGGTGGACTTCCCTGGAGATGTCATAGATGGGAACCTGCTCACTGTTAACCGGACTTCGCCTCTGGCGATTCGTCTTGCCTGCTTGGGTTCGAGGAACCTGAGCCGAACGCCCGGAGTCGGCACCGTCATCATGTTGATGGAGTACTGCCACATGAGTATAGTGGCGATTGTTGATAGGAGCCCTCAGGAAGGACTCCTGCTTCTTTGAATTAAGGTCCTAAGGGACCTGCTCATTCACCTCCCCAGAATATGGGAGTGAATCGTGATTGCATTCCGGGGATAACGACCTGAAATGGTTGGAGACGGTGGTTAGCACCACCTGCTTCTTGATCACTATTCATCGTTGTTCGGACGACCGGTGTGAGTTGTTCACTTGGAGGGCTTGTCGAGAAACCTCCAGAGTTGGGATGGTACCATGATGATGGTACTCCTTAACCAGCACATTTGATACCCAACGTTGAAGACGCTGAGTAGGTGATGTCATCCTTAGAGCGGACGACGATCCAGTAGAAGTAGCAGTTGTGGCATTCGCAACAGCGGTATTCACAGGTGTGGACTTGAGAGCAGCCATTCTGGAAATGCAGAAGATCCTGGAAAAGAGTTCATGTTTGATATAAGAGACATAATCAAGATAAGAGCATCCACTAAATCTTTTGGATGGGAACATATGTCAATTATTGTTTTCATTGGTCCTCTCATTGAGTTTTAAATAGGGGCCTAACAAATAGGTAAATCATCATTTTAACTTTGTTAAGGATTCATGTCGGGTTCACCATTTTTTGTTTCCCTCGGAATTCGGTGATAACCTCCTTAATGGGAGATTCAAGAATTACAATCGGTTTCTAACGGGTTTGTTCGTAGAACCGGAAACATCCAATGATTCCACGTCCATTAGGACCCACTTTCCAAAGGTAGGCGCTCATTAGTTTGTGGACTGATGAGTCTTAGGAATTTTCATTGGTCTAGAGGATGGGATGTTGGACTCAACACACCTTTTTGAGGGGAATTATTGTCTACTCTGAGAGTCTCTTTATCGATTTAAGTTATGTTCGTGAATCCTTATTACATTACCAAGTATAAAATTAGCTTTCCTTTAGATCTGACAATCAATGATTAAATATGTAGGAAATCTAGAGAATATTTTATATGTATTCGAGGTTATTCATTGATAGAGAATCATCTGTATTTATTAGAGATTATTGGTAAATAGTATCCTTCGAGTCATTTATATAAAAGTATCGTGGTCATTATGATGAAAATGCTGGTTTTGAAGCCACTAAGTGGGTCACATGAAGTTTATTGTCATTCAGAAGGAAATGGATTATTTCAGAGTTGGGATTGAACCCGCAGATGGGATACATACATATCCTTTGTTTAGAAAAGGAATCAAAACCCATGTAGTTCGAGTAAGGGAGTATGATGTTTATGATTGATGGATCAACGAAGGATGTCATAATTACTTTTACACTCTAAGATCACGCGAGTAATGATCGGTGTGAGAAACAAGAGGTATTGGTAAAAATCATACAATTGTGCCATGAAAGATGCAATCATAAGAAATAATGTGGGACTTATGTATGTATGACTGCCCAGATAAATGAAGATTAGGATTTACTTCGGGGAAGAAATCCAGGAACAAGGTCCATAAAGGTGTATATGCTTCATGGAGATTTGAATACTCTAACTTGGGGTTTAATTCTGAAAAGGAAGCCCAAATTAGGAGAGGACTTATAATTGGGTTTTAGTCCTGAGAAGGAATCCCAGAACAAAAGTAAATTAGGTCTGGTTAAGAGAAAATTAGATTGGGGCTTACTCTTGAAAAGGAAGCCCAGTTTAAGAGACTTGAAAATTTAAGGTACTTGGGGATTACTCCTGAAGAGGATGCCCATATTTGAGACTAGGGCTTACTCATGAAAAGAAGTCCCAGGTTAATGATTATGACTGGGGATTATTCCTGAAAAGGAGGCCCAAGTTAAGAGAATTATGGTTGGGTCTTACTCCAAAAAAGGATGCCCATATTTGGGAATTTTAAGATTGGGGCTTACTCTTGAAAAGGATTCCCATATTAGGGGACTTGGGGATTACTCCAAAAAAGGATTCCCAAAATTACTGAGAATTAATACTGGGATTTACTCCTAAAAAAGAGGCCCAGGTTAATGAGGACTTTGGGCTTACTCCTAAGGAGGATGCCCAAATTTGAGAATTATGACTGTGTCTTATTCCTGAAAAGGAGTCCCATATTTGAGACTGGGGCTTACTCATAAAAAGGAGGCCCATGTTAATGAGATCTCTCTTCTTAAAGGATGAGGTTGAATGAATGAAATATCAATCTTTAGTGACATAAAGATGTGTAAATAACTAGGTTCTGAGATATATTCCATAGAGTTCCTTTCAGATAAGGAAGCCAAATCAAGAAATCATGCCATAAATGGATTTGAACAGTGTCTTGAAGACTGAATCTTGATGAGGAGAGGTGGAATGGAATAAGCGTGGTAAAATGGGCAAGAATGGCACCCAAAAAAGGCAGGGGCACGCAAGTCCTGGCAGGAGCGTAGGTACTACGTGTGTATAATGACCCATACTTTACATACATTGTTATTACTTCAAAATTGAAGCACACTTATTACAACATATAACAAAACCATGAAATGACCGTATAGGTATAGTGTCTTTAGAAACTGGGAAACATAAACAACTGGTTCATAAAGAATCTACTTTGCCTCCCATTTATTTCATCATATCTAGAGTCCCTTTTTGGCATATTCTACTTAATAACCTTCTTCTTGACCTGGGGAAATTAAACATACAAAAGGGTGAGCTCATATGCTCATTAAGGGTAAAAAAAATATCAATCACATCATATACATAAGCACATAACATTTGGAAATCATAACCTGTAAAAGAGATCATAATTTCATAACATGGGATAAATCATAGTAGTGAAATATAATCCCAATAATCATAACATAAAACATGAAACATTGTGTCATACACACATAATCATAGAGAATCATTTCTTGTTAGTCAAGACTCAATGACAAGACTCTCTTAGTGGACAAACTCCATTTCTGAACCGAGTTCACTCCTCGTTTTAGTCATGTTTCACTGAACCGGTTTAATATGCCGTTCCAGCCATGTCTATCTCATGAGATATAAAATATTTACCCAATTAATTGGAGGGAGATATAGGTCCCACCCATCTCATAATGATACCATTCTTATGTGTGCCACAAAATCATAAACCATACATCATAGAATAACCCATGTAATAAAAATGGGATTCTTAAACATCGTGACATCATAAAACAATTCATATAAGATAAAGGAATTCTTAAAAATAATTCCATCAAAACATAATCAAATCAATGTAATAATAGGGATAAAAATAGGACCCTTTTATTATCTTAGATGGAAAATAATTTTGATAAAACACTTGAACTCCATTCTTGAGGAAAATATCCTTTCTACTTCAAAAACACTTTTCCTTTCTTAACATGTCATACCATTTTAAACTAAAAGAAGTTGATTAAAAATAAACTTGAAAACTTCTAAAGGAATATTCTTGTAAATAATGTTTTAAAATTCCATTCATGCCGTATAAGTTAAAAAACATTCTTCTCATACTTTTGTCGGAAAATTTAAAAAGTACCTCGTATGAAAAACGACAAAAGATTCCTTTCGTATCCTTTACTAAAAACTCACCGAAGGGTAAAATTGGATTTAAAAAATTTTAGGTGGATGGAAATAATATTACATTTTGAGGAAACATGGATGTTGATGATAAAATACTCCCCATTAAATACCAAAGTATAAACAATCTCGGATAAAAATGAGATTGTGATATTTCCCTTACCTTAGGTCCGATTTTCCTCGTAAGTGTCCGAACCTCCTGTATAATGATTTAAATAATGTTATTTACTTATTACATAATAATAATTATTGTTATGATATCATATATGGTCATATTCTTAGCTTCTTAGTAGTAATATTTCATTGCTACTTGTTATTCGGGTGTTTATAACTTTTTGTTCTTATACGTGTTTTGCCGAATATATTCTTATTCTTCTCTTTAGGTTATAGATACATCATTTCCAGAATGGTATTAATGTACTATATATCATATTTATTCATTCAATTAATTTATATAATCATTATGCAATGAATATCATGTAGAACGAATCACATCACATCGTGGAGACGATATTCCGTACGTACGCACGAGCGATGATATCGTTCCCATGATCATGGAATTGTATTGGAGTGTATGTATACTATTTCAGAATCAATATCACTTTACAATAATAATATATAGTAATTATTTACACCATTATACCCATCCATGTAAGGTGGTGGGGGAAAATAGATTACACCACGACATGGAGATGGTATTCTGTACGAACGCATGCGCGGTGATTTCATTTTCCGTAGGATGGATAGATGGTGAAATAGGGTTGTTTCATATATATAATAACATATCAGTATATGAGTGATACTGTTGTTATTACTTCATAATGAAAAAGCCAAAGAAGAAGAAGTGGAAGAAGAAATAAAGATGAAAGAATTGGTAACAGACATTACCTCTTCTTTGAAGTGCTTCTTTGAGACCTCCTTTTAGGGCACTAAAATTGGTCTTTGAAGAAGACCAGGACCTCTAGGATATATCTAGGGAAGTGTAGAGGAGAAAGTGGCAGGGGTTGGCTGAGATTTAAGGCTCAAAGTGGTGTGAGGAAGAGAGGGAGGTGGTTCCCTTTTATAAGGGAGGAGAGGGGCACTTTTGGAATAACAAAAAATATTATTTTATTATAAAGCCAAATTCGGTTTTAAATTGCTCAAAATTGATTTATTTCTAAGCTAAGGTGGGGATGGGTAGAAAGCCTCTCATCCAATAGAATTTAGACAAGTTTAGGTTCCTATTTTGACCTTATCATTTAGATTTAACATTATGTTAAATAATTTTACTTTTACCGTGTCTTCTTGTGTTCTTACAATATATGGTTAATAAACTTACTATAACAATCCAAACGAAACCCAAGTTTTTTATTATTAATATATATAACCGTATCTATGTCATGTGGCCAAACCGTAGATTTTTAGGAATAAAATAACAATTAATAATATAATATTTGTTTTAAAAACTATTTTATGTTAATTTTGACACTATTTAGTAATTGATTTTTGTGAAAATCATAACAGAATTATTAGTTCGAAAAAAGTTATTTAAATCAATAATAACATGTCATATTAACCTATAAAATTAGTTTAATTCATAAAAAGTATCAAATTACATTTATTTGGGTATTTATAACATCAATTATGTCAATATTTCATTAATAAGATAATTACTTCATCATCTTTGTGTCATATATAAATTAAATTATTTAATGTCTAAAAATTAAAAATAAAATACCATTATGTAGGAAAACTTTTTATATTTCTAATGAATATTTATAGTTGAATTTATCTTATATATAACCTTAGATTAAAAATTATTTACTTATTAAACTTTGATTTTAACTATTTAAACCCTTCTTTAAATAAATTAATAATAAATGTCCTAATCTAATCCAAGTGGGCCTAAATGGTCATATTTTATTACTAAGTTTGTTTCTGGTCTAATTACACTTATCCAATAGAATTAGGACATGTGTTAGGGTAATAATAATATCATTTTTACCCTTAATTAACCTATTTACTTTTAACTGTGGTAAATAAAAGTAAAAAGTTACTATTCACCAAAACTTATTTTCATCACATTGAACCACATTTTACTTAATGACATCAACCGTGTCTCTCGGATTTTTGAAAGTCCACTCACAGAAGTGGTAAAATTATGTTTTATGAAAAATTCAATTTTTTAACTACCACTTAGTGGTTTCACTATTCATCAAAAATTGAAAGCTTTCCGAGAAATTCAAAATTTCACCCTAGTATAATTTTGATATTCTAAATCCAAAAATGAAATCCGTTTTGAAAAATAAAATTTCAAAAAGTGGTTATTACTATTCATAACGGCTAGTTTTAATAATTTTTTATTAGCATATCATTGTTTAGTGAAACTCGGTATTGCGTACGACGCAAGCTATCGGGGATGGTCGCGATTTCGTGTAAAGCAAGCCAAGAAAGTGTTGTGTGTATAAAAAGATTCCTTTGATGATTTATATAACATAAAAGTCTCGAGTGTTACATACCAGACCACCAATGATGCAGTTTAATGTCTTGCTGTACGTATGGGACTTCTGTACATTTTAGCGTCTTGTAGTGAGGACATCACAGTTTAACATCGTGTGGGAGGAATTAGGGAACTTTTCCCACATTTTAACGTCTTTTTGGACGATGGTGAGTTTATGGTCATACTGGACCTCGGTGCAGTTTAAGGTCATGCTGGACCTCTGTGCAGTTTAAGGTCATCCTGGACCTCGGTGCAGTTTAAGGTCATACTGGACCTCAGTGCAGTTTATGGTCATACTGGACCTCGGTGCAGTTTAAGGTCATACTAGACCTCAGTGTAGTTTAAGGTCATACTGGACCTATGATGATATATTTTATGTTTATACAAAATACTTCTTAAAAAAATATGGCATTGGTTGGATTAGTGATGATTTTTCCATCCATCGAGATTAATGAATAAGCCCCCATTGGAGTAGGACCTATGTATTGAGTAAGGTCCTTCCCATTTTGGATCATTCACGGGAAGTTTCTTTCCTGGTATCATTGGAGTTCTGAGAACTAATACCAATTCTCCCTGAGTGAATGAATGAAGATGAACTTTTTTGTTAAAAGCTCATGCTATTCGATTCTGATAGACTTCCAAGTGGTGCAAAGTGCACAATATTTTCTCATCTAATCATTCCAATTCATTCAATCACTTTTGGGATTGTTCATCTATATATGATTGATCACAAATGTCCAATATAAGTGAGGGTAGGTGAACTTCAATTGGCAAGACTGCTTCCGTTCCATATACCAATGAATATGGAGTTGACCGCGTTGTCGTGCGGGTGGTAGTCCGATAAGCCCATAAAGCATGAAAGAGTTTACTTCTTATCTTTATCCACCAAATTTTTCATTATATTTGACAGAGTCTTATTGAAGGCTTCTATTTGGCCATTGGACGCCGCATGATACCGAGATGAATGGTTGGATTTGATGTTGTATTCTTGATACAACTTCTTCACCTCGGATGAATAGAAGATGGTGCCATTGTCCTTCAATATGTTATGAGGGACACCGAATCTGGTAATTATGTTAGACATGATGAAGCTAACAGCGCATTTAGAACTGACATCCTTGAGTGTTATTGCCTCTGCCCATTTGGAAAAGAATTCAGTATTAGTAAGAATGTACTTAAACTACTTGGTCGTAGCCAAAGGGTAAGGTCCCACCACATCCATTCCCCATGTGGAAAATGGCCATGAGTATTTAGCTGTATAAAGCAACTATGGAGGTTGATGAATGAAGTTGGAATGTAGTTGGCATAAATGACACTTCTTTGTGAAATCAAAACAATCTTGTATAATTGAAGGCCAAAAGTATCCAAGTCTTCAAATCTGATCAGACAGTCTATGTCCAGATTGGTGGGCACCACAAGATCTTGCATGCACTTCTTTCATGACAACCATTGTCTCTTCACCATCAATGCATCTGACGAAAACTCCCTCAAAACCACGTTTGAAGAGAATTTTCACTAGGTGATTTGGGCTATCATAAAGTGTAAAATTGACCACACGTCGCTAGATTTGTTCTTTCTCAGCTTTATCAAGTGGAAGTGTTCCATTTTGAAGTTATTCCCTGATAGGTGACATCCATCCTGTAGTATGACCATACAGTTCAAGAATGGGACTAATTTCATTAATTTCCTCTGTTCTGATTCGAACATAAATTGAAATTGCATGACGGTGGGAAATACTGATGGTTTTCTCATCCTGATTTGGATCTTCCAGAGCTGTGGCTATATTAGCCAGTGCATCATCTTGAGCATTTTGTGATCTTGGGGCATAGGAAAATATCAGTTCTCAAGGGAATTATTCCATTAACTCTCAAACGTAATCATACAAAGGGAGTAGTTCTTCTTTTTTGATGGCATAATCCCCAATGACTTGTTTGATTACCAGGTCTGAATCACCATTCACCTTTAAGTGATTCACTTGTGCTTGAAGCACTAATTATAAGCATGCGATGAGAGCTGGGTATTGTGCTTAATTATTGGTAACACCTTCCCACAATAAGAAGGATTAAGGTAACACTACCTTTTCTAGAGAAATGAGCACAATTCCTAAGCCAACTTTGTTGAATTTAGGATTTTCCATTTTCCTCCCAATTGGACTTCTGGAAGCACCAACAAAGTACATTTCCCATGATTGAGGACTTTCTTGAATAGATAATACTTCCTCATCATGGAGTTCAATATCGGAAGATGTTTCTTCCAATTAAGGGTGTTCAGCCAGGAAATCAGCTAGATCTTGTCCCTTTATCGCCTTTTGAGACACATACTGAATATCGAATTGCTGCAAAATAACTTCCCACCTTGCCAGACGTCCTGTAAGCATTGGATGACTAAGGATGAATTTGACTGGGTTATTGCGAGATACCAATTGTACCTCGCGATGTTGCAGTTAGTGTCTCAACTTCTGAACTGTAAAGATTAATACCAGACAGCACTTCTCAATACTTGAATACCGGGTTTTTGCTTCAAGCATAGTTTTACTGAGATAGTAGAGGCTGCTTTCATTCGCAGCCTCATTTTTTTGAGAAAGAAAGTCACCCAATGATCGCTCTAGAGCTGTCACATAGAGGATAAGTGGTCTTCCTTTAATAGGTGGCATGAGTACCGGTGGACTCCAGAGGTATTTCTTGAGAATATCAAATGCTTCTTGACATTCTTCAATCCACTGGTAAGTGACTCCCTTCTTCATCAATTTGGTGAAGGGTAAAGTTTTTCCTGCCAAATTGGCGATGAAATGCCAAATATAAGCTAAGTGTCCTTGAAGTCCTCTTAATTATTTCAAATTTTGTGGAGGTAACATACTAAGGATTGACTTGGTATTCTCATGATCGACTTCAATTCCACAATGGCGTACAACAAAGCCGAAAAATTTTCCAGAGGTTACCCCAAAAGCACATTTTAAGGGGTTCATCTTTAAATTATGTTGTCAAAGCTTGCGGAATATGACTTCCAAATCAGCCATGTGATTAGAATGCTGTTTGGATTTAACCACCAAATCATCTACATAGCATTCAACAAACTTCCCTAAGAAGGGTTTTAAGATATGATGAATGGCACGCTAATATGTTACACCTTAATTATTTAATCCAAAGGACATTACCTGGTACCAAAACACAACCTGGGGGGCTCTGAAGGCTATGGATTCCTCGTATTCTGGGTCCATTCGGATCTGATTATATCTAGAATATCCATCCATGAAGTAAAGTGATTCATAGCCAGCTGTTGCATCAATTAAAAGTTCTGTAATCGGAACTGGGAAATCATCCTTAGGATAATGCCGATTAAGATCTCTTAAATCAATGCAATATATAATTTTTTCATTATTATTCTTTACAGGGACAATATTATCCAACCACTTGGGATACTAAACTTCTCTGATGAAGTTATATTTGATAAGCTTGTCCACTTCAGCTTCAATTTTGGAAGCATAAGTTGGGTGTGTTGTTCTCATGGCTTTCCTAAATCCTCGATATTCTTATGGTAAACCCAAATGATGAGTAGCAACATCAGTATCATGCCTGGGAATTTATGCATAGTCCAAGAAAATATATCTCTATTTTTCTTTAGAAATGAAATATACATCTCTTTCTCTTCAGAAGTCTTGTCCGTACTGATTAAAGTGGTGCGTGGATCTTCTTTTGTACCCAGATTTATTTCTCTGTGTTCATCCACAGTGGTAGAGATACCCTCTTCAAATGCTGGAGGAGAATCTCTGAGATCTTCCTCTTCTTCTTCTTCATGTGTTATTTCTTCTGTTTCTACTTGCATATTAGATGATAAATTACAATTTTCATGATCAGAAGAGATGTCAAAATTTGCATATCATAAAGAAGAAGCTTCCATTTCCGACCCGATTGATGATGAAGAGTCTTCATTGGGTAATAAAGAGGAGATGATGGATTGAGAATCAACATCATTGTTCACCTCCGATGTTTCTATCACTTCTTCTCGCCTGGTCGGCAAAGTATAAACTTGCTGGATTTCAGCAGATGAAATGAAGATGTCACCATTTGTGCTTTCATCACTGTTTGGTGGGTTACCAATTTCTTCCATGTTGTCTGGCTCGTTTTCCATAATTGACATTATGGATCTTTCCATAAGAGTATTTTGATTTGGGTCTATATTGTAAATTTTACTGATAGGCAACACATAATCTGTAATCACATGTGTAAATGGATTTACTGGAATCTTCTCCAAACCATATGGAGAATTAACTTTGGTAATCTCCTTTGTTGTGGATTTCTACCTTCCCTTCATGTGATAGAATTCTGCCTCAATGTATTGAGACTCACATGTCTTGAACAGGGCCTTATCACCATAAAATGTCCCAACTTGACCATCGAAACAATATTTGAGACATTGATGGTATGATGAACGGATAGTCGCATGTTGATGTAGCCAGTGTCTTCCAAGCAAGATGTTGAAAGCTGATTCTTGATCAACAACCATGAAATACGAACTAGATACAAGATCTCCAAACTGAGTTCTGAGTGTAACTTCACCCAGTGGTTATTGTTCATTTTTATCATATCCTTGTAACATCATGTTAGAAGGAGATAAATCAGATTCTGTAAGGCCCAATCGACAAAGTATATGAATGGGAATGAGGTTGACTCCTAAATCATTGTCAATGAAGCTCTCCGGACGTCTACTCCATTGTCCTTTCCAGCTAATTACAAAGGTCTAATATGCCGATGAACAACATCATCTTCATCTTCATAATTAAAATATATTATTGCATGGCATTCTACAAGATTATTCTCTATGTGATAGACTTCAGCTGCAGCAATTTCAGTTTCAAACTCTTGAGGACTTGACAAAGCCTCGATAAGTGCTTCCCAAAGATCTTTTGACAGATTCCGAGCATCATGAATTGATAACTTGATAGGTACTTGGGACAAGTGTTTCAATACATCATACATTTGATCCAGAGGTCTGCATTTCCCAACAGGAATATGTGGTTTAGTAGGTACCTTGGAAGCAGATGCTTTGGAAGTTGATGCATCTTGTATTGGGATAGGAGTTGGAAACATTCCTAGTTTTGGAAGATTAAACCGATTAGATCCATTTACTTGCTGGGAGGAAGAAGATGGAACCTTCAACCAGTCTTCCAAAATAACTGTACCAGGACGGAATTTGCTATTGGTAGAAGAACTTTCTTGTTCTTGCTAAGCTCGCTAAAGGGATCTACCATGAGTTTCTGCTACATACACAGTTCTAGCAGGGGTAGAATTGGAATAGTGGCTTCTGAAAGATCCACGTCTTCACCTGTATCCTGAGCCTCTGGAACTTCCTCTAATTCCCCTGTCTGATACAGGGAATTCAGGCTCATTGAAATCAAAACTGCGACTGGAATATGGATCTGTTAATTGAATCATATTTACAGAACCTAAGATTAACTCCTCGTCTGATGAAGACTCTGCCTGATTATCCTGTTTGGGATGTGCCGTTTGGTGGGGTGGTTCTCGTGGCTTTGAAGTAGATGGCATGAAGTCTTCCAGAGTCAAAGACAACTTAGGCTTTGACACATACTCATCTTCTTCTGATTATTTTTCATTCTTTGAATCATGACTTTTCTTTGAATATTTTCCCTCTGATGAAGAGGGTTTTTCTGCAACATTCATGGGAGAAGACACAATTGGTTTCTTTAATTGTGTTCACAAAATAGCATGAGTTCAGTTGATTGTCTTTATGACCATCCAATCATCATACTTCTATACATTTTTGCTTTTTACTTCTTTCCATTCGCCTTCCTCCTCTGGAACTGTAGCAGTAACACATGCTACCTGAGCTGAAGAACCTTTCAGTTTGACTTGTCCTGAGTCGACCATCTTTTGTAGGAGTTCTTTGAAGACAAAACACTCCTGGATGGGATGCCCCAACATTTGATGAAAAGGGAAATAATTGGGACGGTCTTCATCTACTTCCTTTTGGGCCTCTTGGGCATTGGAAATTGAACCAAGTTAATTTCCAGAGCCGAAATGATATAACCAGGAACTTGTTAATTTCGGAAAGAGTAAACATTTCTTTTAAAATCCTCAAATTGTTTTTGTCTTTGATCTCATTGATTATCTTGACGAAATGAAATTTGTTGGTTGCACTCAAAAGGTGGAGCCCATCAGGAAGATGAATGTTTTGAAGTAGAAGCAGGTATAGGTGCTTGCTTAAGCATAACTATAGCAGTCTCTACTTTACCCATTCTCCTTCCTGGAGTTGATGGAATTACATGAGATTTAGCCTTATCCTGTATAAGGGAATCTTCAATCTGTTGAGCGATTGAAGTAAGGTCTCGAAACCCTCCTGGCATTTCATAGGGATTAATGGTGTGCATAACTCGTCACACAAATTTTCCACATAGATTTGAAACAATTATTCTTGAGGGAGTGCTAATCTTAGAGAATATGTTAATCCCTTCCAGCGAGCAAGGAAATATGAGGCCCTTTCATTCTCCCTTTCCTTACAGTTTGTAAGATAAAAAACTGTTGTCTTTGGAAAATTTGAGCTGAACTGAAGAAGGAATTGTTGACAGAGATCTTCCCATCCAGTAATTGACCAGGATTACAAGCTTGTATACCAGACAAAGGTTGGTCCTTCGAAAGTCCGTATGAAGCATCTGAGTTTTACTACTTCTTACTACTCCAGAGCTCCCATCATAGGATCACAACAAGACACGTAATGTGTCAAATGCTGTTCAGGGTCGCCTGATCCATTGAAAATAGGGAATACATGGTTTCCAAAACTGGGTGGAGGAGAGATTGAATCTACCCAGTTAGGGTAAACTTTCGTTTCTGGTTGAACCTGTACATGTTTCCCTTCCATAGTTTCTAACCGAGCTGTTAATGACTCAATGGAAGTTATTAACTTTTGAGAAACATCCGGTTGAACTTGGACTTGGATATGTGCAATGACTGGAGCTTGGACAGATGTGGTGGTTGGTACTACACCTGATGGAAGCACTACCAATTGTTGTTGCACTTGACCCGTAGGATTAGACCTGTAAGGGTGTACTGATAAAAGAGGATATTCTTGATCCATCTCAGTAGATTCAACAAACTCCCTTGGCTAACTGACTCCACCATGCTTAAGAAGAAGACTACCCTAAATTAGTTCTGCATTCAACCTCCTTAATTCCTTCATTTCTACATCCTGTTGTGAAAACCTTTGCTCTAGTGAGAGAGATTGTCCTTCTATAGAGGAAGGATATGTAACCTAATTCATTCCCCACCCTTAGTTGGATCCTTTTAGGATAGGGGGAAGTGGGTTATTTGAAGGATTACCTAGGTTCTGAGTAACCCTTTGATTTCGTGTATGCACACCTTCTTTATTTGTGTCGGTGCGTACATCTTCTTGAGCAGGAACCTCTTCAACTGAGTCCCCTGAGTGAGCCTCATCTGGTGGATCAGCAACAATGGCATTGATGACATTTATTGATGCATAACACATCACATCTCTTCTATCAGCATTTCTGTGATATTGTCTTCTTCCATGTCTTTGATGAGACATTGCCTTTTGTTGATTCAATCCATCAGGAACTTATTGACAAACCGTAATTTGGAGTGAATCTTCTGATAAATTGGCTCTTCATTCCACTTGTGGCTTCTTCCCCAATCGATAAAAGACCGAATTTATCTGAGGAGGTGATTGATGAATCGAAAACGTCTCCATTCCAGTGGACTGGGGCAGTTTCTGATGTTCCTGCTCAACTCCTTGAATCCTATTTGTTGATTTCGAGGGTTGGTTTAAAAGAGTCCCCAGTCTGGCAAGCTGGGGTGGCTCTTGACATGTTATGTCTAAGAATTTCTTAAAAGCTCTCTTGATCTTGTGAACCTTAGTGTAAGAATTAGCTGGATGCATTAACCTGGATCCACTATTATCACCCAGTTCAAAAGACTGTTGGATTATTTCAGACACTTCTGTCACTTGGTGATGTGCCTGCTCCAAACGAGAGGCTTGTTCAATATTATCGTTTGCTTGATGCAGGAGTAATTCAACAACTTGTTCTCTATATTATTGATTTTGAGAGGAACTAGTTGAGGCCTGTTCTTGGGCATGCTTTTGATTACAAACAAAGTCCATTGACTGTGGTCGGCCATGGGAAATAACATTGCATGAGACCATTTTCAGCAGGCTTTGCTAACTGCAGAGCACCGTGAAATGTAGTGCTCCATGAACACCCCATCCTCTGACATGAATTCCAGATGGGGCATTGGCAATTAACTGATGCAATCTTCTTAGTGCGCCAAGGCATGAATGTTGAAGGGATCTCTGCTTCTTTTCATCCTTCAGATCACGAAAGACTGATAGAGATGCCAAATCAATCTGACGTTGTAACCCTTCTATTATCTTAAGATGATTTTCATATTCATCATAAGAAAATACTTTTTTTAACTAACAAATATTTTTCCATATGTTTATACGAATATCATGAATTCCATCTTCCGTCAACATTTATGGAATGTCATACTGAGAGTCAGCCAGAGGCCAAAACATGACTGGCACTTCACATTTCGCCAGTTGTTTTCTCATGTTCAACATTTCCTCTTTATCATTTGATGAATATTATTCTACCTGTTTTGACCAGAGCTGGTGCTTCTTTGTTTCTTCATTGGACTCAACAAGATTGGTAGAGAAATCACTGATTAAACTAGAAGATGCATGACTTAGGGGTGGTTCATAGAATGACCTACACCCTAGGCTATCTTCTGATTGAGAAAGTATTTCACCTGCTAGTGATGAAACATCAGACATGACTGGTTTCGCATTTGCAGGTTACTCAAGATAAGAGGGCATTATCAACACTACATTGTCCACTGGAGCATTTTTCGGGCAATGTGAATCACTATAGCGGAGAGGACTTTCACAACGAAATTCATCATCATGGGGAGGACCACCATAATGGGTTACAGAAAAAGATGAGTTCTCTTGATCATTGATCTTCTGACCACACAGTGGGTTCCTACGGCTCTCATCTAAAGATGAAACTTCAAGATTGACCGAATTGTCATGAAGAAAGCCTTCATGAGGAAGTTTATGTTGAATACCATCGGAATTAATATTCCCACTATTGAGAAATGAGGGAGTAGAATCTTGAATTCCAACATATAACTTTTTGAGGGCTTCAAGAACTCCGGCATCAAGCAAGGCCTTGTTACAGATTGGCTCTTGATCTCCTAATTGTGCTGGATGGTCTTTTTCTTAGATGCCTTTTTACTTTATTTGGAATCCACATGTTGACGAAAGTTGCTGCTCTGAGCAGGTGTATGTGCCTGATCAGGAAAGATGTCCAGGTTAGCCTGACAATCTCCACTCAAATCAGGTGTATGTTCCTGACTTGGTTGTCCGTATGATATAGGGGAGTATGCCCCACAACCCTCTTGGATTGGAACAGATGTGTGTGTCTTATTACGGAGTAAACTATTGATGTGTCACTCCACTGGTAGGGATAGATTTATGTGTCTTTCCCTGAGATGCCACTAAAGATGTTAAAATATCCTGATAGGCATCTAGGATATGAGCAAAAATTTACTTCTACTCTTTCTCCATTGATAGAATATGCTTGGTGAGTTCATCTTTTGGAACGGGGATATATTTCTATTCCGTGATTGGAGTAGGTGTGTGTACCTGCTCTTGTCCTCCTTTTCCCATTAGTGAATCCTGAAAGTACTCAAGTGTGGGGGAAGAGAGTTGAGTCTTCCTCCTATTTGTTGTCGGGGCTTTCCGTCTAACTTCTCTGAATGCTACCATGCGAGACTGTTGGTAGGCTTGATTAATACTAGTAGGTGTATGTGCCGGCTGATTTCACTTCGCTGAACGTGGTTGATGAGCTCCATCATTTGTAGTAAAACGAGCATGCTGACTAGCTGATGATGTATAAACAGTTGTATGTTCCTGCCTATAGTACTCCACCGGAATTGCCTGATGGGATTGGCATGATGCTGCCAGACGAGTCTGCTGGACAACAGAATTAAAATGGGCAGGTGTGTGTTCCTGCTCGTTTCTTGCCACCAAGTTAGGTTGGTGGACTTCCCTGGAGATGGCATAGATGGGAACCTGCTCACTGTTAACCGGACATCGCCTCAGGTGATTCGTCTTGCCTGCTTGGGTTCGAGGAACCTGAGCCGAACGCCCGGAGTCGGCACCCTCATCATGTTGATGGAGTACTTCCGCATGAGTCTAGTGGCGATTGTTGATAGGAGCCCTCAGGAAGGACTCCTGATTCTTTGAATTAAGGCCCTGAGGGACCTGCTCATTCACCTCCCCAGAATATGGGAGTGAATGGTGATTGCATTCCGGGGATAACGACCTGAAATGGTTGGAGACGGTGGTTAGCACCGCCTGCTTCTTGATCACTATTCATCGTTGTTTGGACGACCGGTGTGAGTTGTTCACTTGGAGGGATTGTCGAGAAACCTCCAGAGCTGGGATGGTACCATGTTGATGGTACTCCTTAACCAACGCATTTGATACCCAACGTTGAAGACGCTGAGTAGGTGATGTCATCCTCAGAGCGGACGGCGATCCAGCAGGAGTAGCAGTTGTGGCATTCGCAACAGCAGTATTCACAGGTGTGGACTTGAGAGCAGCCATTCTGGAAATGCAGAAGATCCTGGAAAAGATTTCATGTTTGATATAAGAGACATAATCAAGATAAGAGCATCCACTAAATCTTTTGGATGGGAACATATGTCAATTATTGTTTTCATTGGCCCTATCATTGAGTTTTAAATAGGGGCCTAAAAAATAGGTAAAACATCATTTTAACTTTGTTAAGGATTCATGTCGGGTTCACCATTTTTTGTTTCCCTCGGAATTCGGTGATAACCTCCTTAATTGGAGATTCAAGAATTAAAATCGGTTTCTAACGGGTTTGTTCGTAGAACCGGAAACATCCAATGATTCCACGTCCATTAGGACCCACTTTTCAAAGGTAGGCGCTCATTAGTTTGTGGACTGATGAGTCTTAGGAATTTTCATTGGTCCAGAGGATGGGATTTTGGACTCAACACACCTTTTTAGGGGAATTATTGTCTACTCTGAGACTCTCTTTATAGATTTAAGTTATGTTCATGAATCCTTATTACATTACCAAGTATAAAATTATATTTCCTTCAGATCTGACAATCAATGATTAAATATGTAGGAAATATAGAGAATATTTTATATGTATTCGAGGTTATTCATCGATAGAGAATCATCTGTAATTATTAGAGATTATTGGTAAATAGTATCCTTTGACACATTTATATAAAATTATCGTGGTCATTATGATGAAAATGCTGGTTTTAAAGCCACTAAGTGGGTCACATGAAGTTTATTGTCATTCAGAAGGACATGGATTATTTCAGAGTTGGGATTGAACCCGCAGATGGGATACCTACGTATCCTTTGTTTAGAAAAGGAATCAAAACCCATGTAGTTCGAGTAAGGGAGTATGATGTTTATGATTTATGGATCAACGAAGGATGTCATAATTACTTTTACACTCTAAGATCACGCGAGTAATGCTCGGTGTGAGAAACAAGAGGTATTGGTAAAAATCATACAATTGTGCCATGAAAGATGCAATCATAAGAAATAATGTGGGACTTATGTATGTATGACTGCCCAGATAAATGAAGATTAGGATTTACTTCGGGGAAGAAATCCAGGAACAAGGTCCATAAAGGTATATATGCTTCATGGATATTTGAATACTCTAACTTGGGGTTTAATTCTGAAAAGGAAGCCCAAATTAGGAGAGGACTTATAATTGGGTTTTAATCCTGAGAAAGAATCCCAGATCAAAAGTAAATTAGGTCTGGTTAAGAGAAAATAAAATTGGGGCTTACTCTTGAAAAGGAATCCCAGTTTAAGAGACTTGAAAAATTAAGGGACTTGGGGCTTACTCCTGAAGAGGATGCCCATATTTGAGACTAGGGCTTACTCATGAAAAGAAGTCCCAGTTTAATGATTATGACTGGGGATTATTCCTGAAAAGGAGGCCCAAGTTAAAAGAATTATGGTTGGGTCTTACTCCAAAAAAGGATGCCCATATTTGGGAATTTTATGATTGTGGCTTACTCTTGAAAAGGATTCCCATATTAGGGGACTTGAGGATTACTCCAAAAAAGGATTCCCAAAATTACTGAGAATTAAGACTGGGATTTACTCCTAAAAAAGAGGCCCAGGTTAATGAGGACTTGGGGCTTACTCCTAAGGAGGATGCCCAAATTTGAGAATTATGACTGTGGCTTATTCCTGAAAAGGAGTCCCATATTTGAGACTGGGGCTTACTCCTAAAAGGAGGCCCAGGTTAATGAGTTCTCTCTTCTTAAAGGATGAGGTTGAATGAATGAAATATCAATCTTTAGTGACATAAAGATGTGTAAATAACTAGGTTTTGAGATATATTCCATAGAGTTCCTTTCAGATAAAGAAGCCAAATCAAGAAATCATGCCATAAATGGATTTGAACAGTGTCTTGAAGACTGAATCTTGAAGAGGAGAGGTGGAATGGAATAAGCGTGGTAAAATGGGCAAGAATGGCACCCAAAAAAGGCAGGGGCACACAAGTCCTGGCGGGAGCGTAGGTACTACGTGTGTATAATGACCCATACTTTACATACATTGTTATTACTTCAAAATTGAAGCACACTTATTACAACATATAACAAAACCATGAAAGGACCGTATAGGTATAGTGTCTTTAGAAACTTGGAAACATAAACAACTGGTTCATAAAGAATCTACTTTGCCTCCCATTTATTTCATCATATCTAGAGTCCCTTTTTGGCATATTCTACTTAATAACCTTCTTCTTGACCTGGGGAAATAAAACATACAAAAGGGTGAGCTCATATGCTCATTAAGGGTAAAAAAAATATCAATCACATCATATACATAAGCACATAACATTTGGAAATCATAACCTGTAAAAGAGATCATAATTTCATAACATGGGATAAATCATAGTAGTGAAATGTAATCCCAATAATCATAACATAAAACATGAAACATTGTGTCATACACACATAATCATATAGAATAATTTCTTGTTAGTCAAGACTCAATGACAAGACTCTCTTAGTGGACAAACTCCATTTCTGAACCGAGTTCACTCCTCGTTTTAGTCCTGTTTCACTGAACCGGTTTAATATGCCGTTCCAGCCATGTCTATCTCATGAGATATAAAATATTTACCCAATTAATTGGAGGTAGATATAGGTCCCACCCATCTCATAATGATACCATTCTTATGTGTGCCACAAAATCATAAACCATACATCATAGAATAACCCATGTAATAAAAATGGGATTCTTAAACATCGTGACATCATAAATCAATTCATATAAGATAGAGGAATTCATAAAAATAATTCCATCAAAACATAATCAAATCAATGTAATAATAGGGATAAAAATAGGACTCTTTTATTATCTTAGATGGAAAATAATTTTGATAAAACACTTGAACTCCATTCTTGAGGAAAATATCCTTTCTACTTTAAAAACACTTTTCCTTTCTTAACATGTCATACCATTTTAAACTAAAAGAAGTTGATTAAAAATAAACTTGAAAACTTCTAAATGAATCTTCTTGTAAATAATGTTTTAAAATTCCATTCATGCTGTATAAGTTAAAAAAACATTCTTCTCATACTTTTGTCGGAAAATTCAAAAAGTACCTCGTACGAAAAACGACAAAAGATTCCTTTCGTGTCCTTTACTAAAAACTCACGAAAGGGTAAAATTGGATTTAAACAATTTTAGGTGGATGGAAATAATATTACATATTTAGGAAACATGGATGTTGACGATAAAATACTCCCCATTAAATACCAAAGTATAAACAATCTCGGATAAAAATGAGATTTTGATATTTCCCTTACCTTAGGTCCGATTTGCCTCGTAAGTGTCCGAACCTCCTGTATAATGATTTAAATAATGTTATTTACTTATTACAGAATAATAATTATTTTTATGATATCATATATGGTCATATTCTTAGCTTCTTAGTAGTAATATTTCATTGCTACTTGTTATTCGGGTGTTTATAACTTTTTTTTCTTATACGTGTTTTGCCGAATATATTCTTATTCTTATCTTTAGGTTATAGATACATCATTTCCAGAATGGTATTAATGTACTATATATCATATTTATTCATTCAATTAATTTATATAATCATTATTCAATGAATATCATGTAGAACGAATCACATCACATCGTGGAGATGATATTCCGTACGTACGCACGAGCGATGATATCGTTCCCATGATCGTGGAATTGTATTGGAGTGTATGTATACTATTTCAGAATCAATATCACTTTACAATAATCATATATAGTAATTATTTACACCATTATACCCATCCAAGTAAGGTGGTGGGGGAAAATAGATTACACCACGACGTGGAGACGGTATTCCGTACGTACGCACATGCGGTGATTTCATTTTCCGTAGGACGGATAGATGGTGAAATAGGGATGTTTCATACATATAATAACATATCAGTATATGAGTGATACTGATGTTATTACTTCATTATTAAAAAACTAAAGATGAAGAAGTGTAAGAAGAAATAAATATGAAAGAATCGTTAACGAACATTACCTCTTCTTTGAAGTGCTTCTTTGAGACCTCCTTTTAGGGCACTAAAATTGGTCTTTGAAGAAGACCAGGACCTCTAGGATGTCTCTAGGGAAGTGGAGAGGAGAAAGAGGCAGGGGTGTCCGAGCTTGAAGGCTCAAAGTGGTGTGAGTAAGAGAAGGAGGAGGTTCCCTTTTATAAGGGAGGAGAGGGGCACCTTTGGAATAACTAAAAATATTATTTTATTATAAAGCCAAATTCCGTTTTAAATAGCTCCAAATTGAATTATTTCGAAGCTAAGGTGGGGATGGGTCGAAATACTGTCATCCAATTTAATTTAGACAAGTTTAGGTTCCTATTTTAACCTTATCATTTGGATTTAACATTAAGTTAAATAATATTACTTTTACCGTGTCTTCTTGTGTTCTTACACTATAAGATTAATAAACATACTATAAAAATCCAAATGAACCCCAAGTTGTTTATTATTAATATATAAATCATTATATAAGTCATTTGGAAGAACCTTATATTTTTAGGAATAAAATAACAATTAATAATATAATATTTGTTTTAAAAACTATTTTATGTCAATTTTGACACTATTTAGTAATTGATTTTTGTGAAAATCATAAAAGAATGATTAGTTCTAAAAAAGTTCGTTAAATCAATAATAACATGTCATATTAACCTGTAAAATTATTGTAATTATTAAAAAGTCTTTAATTACATTTTTTTGGGTATTTATAACATCAATTATGTCAATATTTCATTAATAAGATAATTACTGCATCATCTTTGTGTCATAAATAAATTAAATTATTCAATGTCTAAAAATTAAAAATAAAATACCATTATGTAGGAAATATTTTTTTATTTCTAATGAATATTTATAGTCTAATATATCTTCTATATAACCTTATATTGAAAATTATTTACTTATTAAACTTTGATTTTATCTATTTTAACCCTTCTTTAAATAAATTAATAATAAATGTCCTAATCTAATCCAAGTGGGCCTAAATGGTCATAATGTATTCCAAAGTTTGTTTTTGGTCGAATTACACTTATCCAATAGAATTAGGACATGTTTTAGGGTAATAATAATATCATTTTTACCCTTAATTACCCTATTTACTTTTAACCGTGGTAAATAAAAGTAAAAAGTTACTATTCACCAAAAATTATTTTCATCTCATTGAACCACATTTTACTTACTGACATCAACCGTGCCTCTCGAATTTTTAAAATTCCACTCATAGAAGCGGTAAAATTATGTTTTATGAAAAATTCAGTTTTTTAACTACCACTTAGTGGTTTCACTATTCATCAAAAATTGAAAGTTTTCAGAAAAATACCAAAATTTCACCCTAGGATAATTTTGATAATCCGAATCTAAAAATGAAGTCCATTTTGAAAAATAAAATTTAAAAATGTGGTTATTACTATTCATAACGGTTAGTTTTAATAATATTTTATTAGCATATCATTGTTTAGTGAAACTCGGTATTGCATACGACACAAGCTATCGAGGAAGGTCGTGATTTCGTGTAAAGCAAGACATGCAAGTGTTGTGTGCAGAAAAAGATTCTTTTGATGATTTATATAACATAAAAGTCTCGGGTGTTACATTCTACCCCCCTTAAAATGAATTTCGCCCTCAAAATTCGTCACTTTGTAACAAACAGATGAGGATACCTCTCCCTCATCATATCCTCAAGATCCCATGTAACTTCTTCTAATTGGTGGTTCCTCCATAAAACATTCACCAAGCGAGTGGTCTTGTTTCATAGGACTTTTTCGCTATGATCCAGAATCTCTATCAACTGTTCTTCATAAGAAAGATCTTGCTCTAGCGGTAAAACTTCTAAGCTGGGTACATGTGAATGATTAGGTATGTACTTTCTCAGGAGAGATACATGGAACACATCGTGAACTTGAGAGAGATTTGGTGGAAGCACCAATCGGTAAGATACCTTCCCAACACAATCCAGTATTTCGAAAGGACCAATATATCTAGGGCTCAACTTCCCCTTCTTTCCAAATCTCATGACCCTCTTCCAGAGAGATATTCGTAAGAACACTTTATCACCCACTTCAAACTATGGGTCTTTTCTTCGGTTGTCGGCATAACTTTTCGGTCGACTCTGAGCTGCTCTTATGTGTTGTTGAATATATCGGACCTTTTCTACCATCTCATCAACAATATCAGGTCCTAATAGCTTTCTTTCCCCAAATTCATCCCAGCAAGTTGGAGTCCTGCATTTTTTTCCATAAAGAGCTTCATAAGGAGCCATCTGAATACTAGAGTGAAAGCTATTATTATAAGAAAATTCCACCAAAGGTAGGTGTTGATCCCAACCACCTTTGAAATCCATAGAGCAAGCTCTCAACATATCTTCTAGAGTTTGAATTGTTCTCTCCGACTGACCGTCTGTCTGAGGATGATAAGCAGTGCTGAAACACAACTCTGTATCCAGAGTATACTGAAGACTTCGCCAGAACTTTGAGGTAAACCCCGGATCCCGATCAGATATAATAGAAAGTGGTACTCCATGAAATCCTACCACTTCCTTCACATATATCCTGGCAAGCTGATCTAGAGAGAAATCCTCTCTAATAGCAATGAAGTGTGCAAACTTTGTAAGACGATCAACTATGACCCAGATAGCATTATTGCCTTTGGATGTTTTAGGAAGTCCTATGACAAAGTCCATAGTGATGTTTTCCCATTTCCCTTCGGGTATGGGTAATGGTTGTAACATCCCCTTAGACTTCTATCTCTCAGCTTTAACTTGTTGACAAACCATTCATCGAGAGACATATTCAGCAACATCTCTTTTCATGCCATCCCACCAGAAGTACTCTTTTAGGTCCCTATACATCTTCGTGATTCTAGGATGAATAGAGAATGACGAACAATGAGCCTCATCTAGAAGCTCTATCTTTAATTCGGGGATGGGAGGAACACAAACCCGATTCCTGAGCTTTATTATCCCACCACAATCAAGGTTGAATTCAGGAACATTTCTCACCTTCTTCTGTAACTCAACATCTTCTTTTTGTGCCTCTTTAATCTTCACATGTATAGATGGTTGAACATTCATTTCAGAAAGATACGATTTTTCCCATTTCATTATAATTCCATGATCCATCCTTTGTAAATCCATAAATATTGGATCTTTTGTGATCCTCATCATGTATAAACTGACATGGTCTTGTCGACTTAATGCATCTGCCACCTTGTTTGCTTTCCCAGGGTGGTAATTAATTGAGTAGTCGTAATCCTTAACCAGCTCCAACCATCTTCTTTGGCACACATTCAGCTCCTTTTGTGTGAAAATATACTTTAAACTTGTATGATCAGTATAAATGTCACACCTTTCTCCATAAAGATAATTCCTCCAAATCTTTAATGCAAAGATTACCGCAGCTAACTCCAAATCATGAGTTGGGTAATTTTTCTCATGAATTTTCAACTGTCATGAGGCATACGCTATCACCATATCATTTTGCATAAGAACACATCCCAATACCTTCTTGGATGCATCACTGTAGATCACAAACCTTTCCCCACTACAAGGAAGTGTGAGCACAGGTGCACTGGATAACCTTCTTTTAAACTCCATGAAATTCTCTTCACATCCCTCTGTCCAAACAAACTTAACTCCTTTCCGAGTCAACTTCATGAGTGGATTAGAAAATCGTGAAAAATCTTTCACAAAACATCGATAATATCCATCCAAACCAAGAAAACTTCGGATCTCGGTTACTATAGTTGGTCTCGACCATCTTTCGATAACCTTTGTTTTTGTTGGATCCACAGATATCCCCTCTTTTGAGATTATGTGACCCAAAAATGCAACTTTTTGAAGCCAAAATTCACAATTGGTAAATTTGGCATAAAGCTTCTCCTTTCTCAGGGGCTTCAATATAATTCTCAAGTGATCTTCATGTTCTTCCTTTCTCTTTGAATAGACAAGAATATCGTCTATAAATACTACCACAAATTGACCAAGGTAGTCTCTAAAGACTCTATTCATCAAATCCATGAAGATAGCAGGGGCATTAGTAAGAACAAATGGCATCACTATAAATTCATAGTGTCCATACCTTGTATGGAAATCCATATTTGGTATATCCTCACTTTTGACCCTTAATTGATGATACCCTGAATGAATATTAGTCTTGGAAAAGTATTGAGCTCTACGTAGTTGGTCAAATAGGTCATCAATGCATGGGAGAGGATATTTTTTATTGATAGTGATCTTGTTAAGTTCTCGATAATCAATGCAGAGTCTCATTGATACATCTTTCTTCTTAACAAATAGAACAGGTGCTCCCCAAGGTGACTCACTAGGGCATATGAATCCCTTATCAAGATTCTTTTGGAGTTTCTTCTTCAATTCCTACATCTCAATTGGGGACATTCTATAAGGTGTATTTGAAATAGGCAAAGCACCCGGTATGAGTTCTATTGAAAACTCAACTTCACGATTTGGTGGAAGACCTGGTAATTCCTATGGAAAGACATCATCAAACTCTCGTAAAATGGGAATATTCTTAATCATGATTTTCTCACAAACCATTTGAGATAAATAACCTAAATTTAGTGGAATCAATACCCATAAAATTGAAGAAATGTCCACTGGAAGGTTATGTTCATCCTTGCATCGATAGACAATCATAGATTGATCTGGAATATGAAATGTGACTTCCCTTCATTGGCAATTGATATGAGCTCCATGTAGAGAAAGCCAATCCATGCCAAGAATCACATCAAAGTCCACTATAGTAAGGATTGCAAGATTTGTAGGAAGCACTTTCCCACAAACTTCAATCAGAGAAGGATTATAAACTTTTGATGGGACTGTTGTTCCATTAGGGGTTGTCACAGCTAACTCAACATCTAACTGTTGAGGTAATACAGTGATATCCATAGAAAATTCTTTAGAAATAAAGGAGTGGGTGGATCCAGAATCAAATAAAACATTTGCTACTTTAGAGTGGATGGTAAGTGTACCTTTCACCACATCGTTATCGTACTCCGCATCGCTGATAGAAATTGCATGTGACTTTCCTTTGTCTTTAACCTTAAGAGTTTGTTGACGTCGACCATCATCATCAACCCTTGGATTTGGGCATCAATTGGCATAATGCCCCATCTCCTTGCACTTGAAACATTGAAGTGTAGTAGGTTCATTCTGGGTATCCCTTCCTTTGTTTTCATCATTAGACATCTTCTTCCCATCATTGCGGCATTCAAATTCCCTATGAAGTTTTTTGCCACATTTGAAACATTTACTTGTCCCTTTAAGACAAATCCCTCCATGTTTCTTTCCACACTTTGAGCATAAGGGAAATCTCATCTTCTTTTCAGTGTTCTCTTTAGATTTTCCTTTGAATTCCATTTTCCTCTTCTTATCAAAACCATATGACTGATGGGTTACTTTAATCTCCATCTCGACTTTGAGAGCACATCGAACGATTTCCTCATAGCTATTGAAGTCCTTTATGGCTAACTCCCTTCGAAGACTTGGTTATAAGCCACTAAAGAATCGATCGATCTTACTCTTAGGTTGGATAATAATACCAGAAGCATACCTTGCAAGTCTTGTAAAATTTTCTTCATAGGTACCAAAAAATTCATCATCCTTTTTCTTTAGTTCAAGAAACTATTTCTCCATCTTTGTTCGGAGAATACGAGGGAAGTACTTATAGAAAAATAAGTTCTTGAACTCGTCCCATTCCATGGACTCAATTTCATCCCTTTGCCTTGTATTCTTAATAAGATTCCACCATTGATCATAATCTCCTTCCAAACGATACACAACTAAGATGACTTTAACATGCTCGGAACATTGAAGAACTGAAAATATCTTTTCAGTAGTACTAATCCATTTTTCAGAAACTAATGGATCAGTAGACCCGCTGAATGAAGTTGGATGCTGCCTCATGAAGGATTAAACAGAATGTTTCTCCTTCCTTTGCTCGTTTGGAAGTCCTGCAAGATTCATAGCCTGAGATATTTGTGTGAGCATGGCTACAAGATTTTGCATTCCAGCTCCCATAACGTTTGGTTTCTCAGGGGGACAATCATTACATTGGTCGTCGCATTCCGCATTAACACGGTTCCTCCGGGTTCCAGCCATTGAAGAAAACCAAGAAGAATAGTGCGAGAAACACAAATTATAATAGGAAAAACCACATAAACAAGAATAAAATTTCACACTTAAGGTCTAATCATAGGTTGTTCATGGCCATTTCTAAAACACTAGGATTGTGTTCTATGCTTAGATATATCCTTATGATTCTTACTAAGGCTTTCACATCCATGTTTCCAAAGGTTGACTATACCTTTCCTCTGATACCAACTATAACGACCCATACTTTACATAATTTGTTATTACATCAAAATTGAAGCACACTTATTACAAAATATAACAAAACCATGAAAGGACCATATAGGTATTGTGTCTTCAGAAACTGGGAAACATAAACAACTAGTTCATAAAGCATCTACTTTGCCTCCCATTTATTTCATCATATCTAGAGTCCCATTTTGGAATATTCTACTTAATAACCTTCTTCCTGGCCTAGGGAAATAAAACATAAAAAAGGGTGAGCTCAAATGCTCAGTAAGGGTAAACAAAAGAAATATCAATCGCATCATATACATAAGAACATAACATTTGGAAATCTTAACCTGCAAAAGAGATCATAATTTCATAACATGGGATAAATCATAGTAGTGAAATGTAATCCCAATAAAAATAACATAAAACATGAAACTTTGTGTAATACACACATAATCATAGATAATCATTTCTTGTTAGTCAAGACTAAATTCCAAGACTATCTTAGTTGATAAATTCCATTTCTGAACAGAGTTCACTCCTCGTTTTAGTCATGTTTCACTGAATCGGTTTAACCTGCCATTCCAACCATGTCTATCTCGTGAGATATAAAATCTTTACCCAATGCATTGGAGGGAGATATTGGTCCCACCCATCTCATAATGATACCTTTCTTATGTGTGCCACAAAATCATAAACCATACATCATAGAATAACCCATGTAATAAAAATGGGATTCTTAAACATCGTGACATCATAAAACAATTCATATAAGATAAAAGAATTCATAAAAATAATTCCATCACAACATAATCAAAACAAAGTAAGAATAGGGATAAAAACAGAACCCTTTTATTATCTTAGATGGAAAATAATTTTGATAAAACACTTGAACTCCATTCTTGAGGAAAATATCCTTTCTACATCAAAAACACTTTTCCTTTCTTAACATGTCATACAATTTTAAACTAAAAGAAGTTGATTAAAAATAAACTTGAAAACATTTAAAGGAAACTTCTTGGAAATAAGGTTTTAAAAATCCATTCATGCTGTATAAGTTAAAAAAAACATTCTTCTCGTACTTTTGTTGGAAAAGTCAAAAAGTACCTCATATGAAAAACAACAAAAGATTCCTTTCAAATCCTTAACTAAAAACTCACCGAAGGGTAAAATTGGATTTCAACAATTTTAGGTGGATGGAAATAATATTAAATATTGAGGAAACATGGATTTGGATGATAAAATACACCCCATTAAATACCAAATTATAAACAATCTCGGATAAATATGAGATAGTGATATTTCCCTTACCTTAGATCCGATTTGCCTCGTAAGTGTCCGAACCTCCGGTATAATTATTTAAATAATGTTATTGAATTATTCCAGAATCATAATTATTTTTATGATATCATATATGGTCATATTCTTAGATTCATAGTAGTAATATTTAATTGATACTTGTTATTCAGGTGTTTATAACTTTTTGTTCTTATGCGTGTTTTGTCGAATAAATTCTTATTCTTCTCTTTAGGTTATAGATAGGTCATTTATAGAATGGTATTAATGTAATATATATCATATTTATTCATTGAATTCATTTATATAATCATTATGCAATGGAGATCATTTAGAACAAATCACATCACATCATGGAGACGGTATTCTGTACGTACGCACGAGCGATGATATCGTTCCCATGATCGTGGAATTGTATTGGAGTGTATGTATACTATTTCAGAATCAATATCACTTCAAAATAATCATATATAGTAATTATTTACACCATTATACCCATCCAAGTAAGGTGGTGGGGGAAAATAGATTACACCACTGCGTGGAGACAGTATTCCGTACGTACGCACGCGCGGTGATTTCATTTTCCGTAGGATGGATAGATGGTGAAATAGGGGTTTTTCATACTTATAATAACATATCAGTATATGAGTGATAATTATGTTATTACTTCATAATGAAACTACTAAAGAAGAAGAAGTGGAAGAATAAATAAAGATGAAAGAATCGGTAACGGACATTACCTCTTCTTTGAAGTGCTTCTTTGAGACCTCCTTTTAGGGCACTAAAATTGGTCTTTGAAGAAGACCATGACCTCTAGGATGTCTCTAGGGAAGTGTAGAGAAAAAGTTGACAGGGTTTGGCCGATCATGAAGGCTCAATGTGGTCTGAGGAAGAGAGGGAGGATGTTCCCTTTTATAAGGGAGGAGAGGGGCACCTTTGGAATAACTAAAAATATTATTTTATTATAAAGCCAAATTCGGTTTTAAATAGCTCCAAATTGATTTATTTTGAATCTAAGGTGGGGATGGGTCGAAATCCTCTCATCCAATATAATTTTGACAAGTTTAGGTTCCTATTTTAACCTTATCATTTTGATTTAATATTAAGTTAACTAATTTTACTTTTACCTTGTCTTCTTGTGTTCTTACACTATAAGGTTAATAAACTCACTATAACAATCCAAAAGAACCCCAAGTTGTTTATTATTAATATATATAACATTATATAAGTCAATTGGACGATCATTAGATTTTTAATAACAAAATAAAAATTAATAATATAATATTTGTTTTAAAAATGATTTTATATCAATTTTGACACTGTTTAGTAATTTATTTTTGTGAAAATCATAACAGAATGATTAGTTCGAACAAAGTTAATTAAATCAATAATAAAATGTCATATTAACCAATAAAATTAGTGTGATTCATAAAAAGTATCTAATTACATTTATTTGGGTATTTATAACATCAATTATGTCAATATTTCATTAATATGTTAATTACTGCATCATCTTTGTCTCATAAATAAATTACATTATTTAATGTCTAAAAATTAAAAATAAAATACCATTATGTAGGAAATATTTTTATCTTTCTAATGAATATTTATAGTCGAATTGATCTTATATATAACCTTATATTAAAAATTATTTACTTATTAAACATTGATTTTATCTATTTTAACCCTTCTTTAAATAAATTAATAATAAATGTCCTAATCTAATCCATGTGGGCCTAAATGGTAATATTTTATTCCTAAGTTTGTTTTTGGTAGAATTACACTTATTCTTTAGAATTATGACATGTGTTAGGGTAATAATAATATCATTTTTACCCTTAATTACCCTATTTACTTTTAACCATGGTTAATAAAAGTAAAAAGTTACTATTCACCAAAAATTATTTTCATCTCATTGAACCACGTTTTACTTACTGACATCAACCGTGTCTCTCGGATTTTTGAAATTCCACTCACAGAAGCGGTAAAATTAGGTTTTATGAAAAATTCAGTTTTTTAACTACCACTTAGTGGTTTCACTATTCATCAAAAATTGGATGTTTTCAGAAAAATACCAAAATTTCACCCTAAGATAATTTCGATATTCCGAATCCAAAATTGAAGTCAATTTTGAAAAATAAAATTTCAAAAGGTGGTTATTACTATTCATAACAGCTAGTTTTAATAATATTTTATTAGCATATCATTGTTTAGTGAAACTCGGTATTGCGTACGATGCAAGCTATCGAGGAAGGTCGTGATTTTGTGTAAAGCAAGCCAAGCAAGTGTTGTGTGTAGAAAAAGATTCCTTTGATGATTTATATTACATAAAAGTATCGGGTGTTATAGTGGGCGCGCAAGTCCTGGTCGCGTAAGTATACCTGCGCGACACATGGGTACTTGCATGACGGTTAACCAGTAGGGTAATACTTGAGAAACTCTTGGTTAAAGACTTTAGAATAATCTTGAGGTTCTTCCAGAATAGTGGTGCACAAGTTCTATTGAATGAGTTAGGCGGCGCGCAAATGTGGCTATTTCTTTTAAGGGATGACCTCTTAGGCGCGCAAGTTTTGATGAGTTTCAAAACATAGGCCTTACTCCCCCTCTTTAGATCATCCGTTCTAGGTAAGAAATTACCTTAGAAGTATTTCAGAAGCTTTGAGAAGAGACTAGGGCACCGAGAGCTCAAATCTGAGTTTCTGGAAAAATTTCCTCCCCCTCTTTTAAATGGGGGGCCCAGAGGGTCTATTTATAGGCTGGAGAAGACCCCAGGAAGTTATCCTTTAGGTGCGCAAGTCACTTGCGCGACCATTAGGCGTTGCACAAGTGGACTTGCGCGACAGCGATGGAACATGCGCGACCCTTGTGCCTTTGACGCTTTGTTCATGCCTTTGTTGATTTTTTTTGTTTTCTTCAAAGGATGAATCAATTTGTGCTAAGTCATTTTCCTTTCCATTCATTTAGACAATGTGATGAAAAAGTAGCATCAATAATGACTCGTTCATTGGTCTTTTGGCATGATTTGTAAATTATTTTAACCCTATATGTGTAATTTACTTGATAGAATGATAACAGTAAAAAGGGGTTAAAACCAAAAGATAATGTTTTAAAAAAAAATAAATACTATATAATTTTTATTTCATGATTATAATTCGACCCATAATTATAATATCTTTGAAATAAATTAGTTTTGACACATTTGAAATAGAAATTGAATATATATTAATTTAATACATTTAAGAATCCCAATGGTTCCCCCCAACTCTCCTATAAAAAATAAATCATTAATATCCATTACTCACACATAAAAAACCATTTGGTTCAGCCAATATCTACAAAAATTCATAACTAGAATCACTACACACATTCTTGAGGCCATAGTTTAGGCATAACTCCCTTCTTAGAGGTGTTAAGTTGTTAAGAAAGGTGATTATCTAAAGGAAATGTAATGTTTTTATTTAAGTTTTTCTATTTTATTTCTTCTCCCAGTTCCTTTAAATCTACATAACCCATGAGAAACTAATAACTCCAATATCATCAATATAATGATATATTGTTATGTTAATATCATCACCCAAATCCATCTCCAATTTCATCAAATGGGAATGGACATTTCATTCTCCTGTAAAATGAACTACCACCTCATGAACCTATATAGTTGGTTTTTCAATATCGTTTCTCAAGACTGTTCGTAATGATAGAAATTAATTTTATTATATGATATTCCTGGAATATTTTTTATTATAACAGAATAATATATCAATTATTTTCTTACATTACATGCACATTAAACTGATAATGTCGTTCGTGCGTATGTGTGAACAATTACCCCCATGAGGTGATGTGAATAGTGTTTATTAACTACATCACGTGTATGACATATATTAGAATATTTAAATTATTATTAATATTTTAATATTATTGTGATCATTATATAAAGATAAAATAATAATTACTTTATTTCCATAATTATTATTGAAAATTGAAGATGTTACTCATGCGTACGTATGACCTACCATTCCCATGATTATAACGTTGTTCATTTCTAATACAAAAAATAAATGGTTTTATTAGAAATTATAATTAATGTAAAAATAGATTATTATGTCATTAATACCATTATAGATATTTTTTTCTTAATGAACATATGGAATATTGACATCATAATAAGGTCAATTTCAACTTAAGTATCGAATATTGACAAAACATCTAATATTAACATAAATAATTATGTAATTGCCCTAACATGATAGTAAGTTATATATAAGGAATAATAAACATGAAAAAGGTTCTCAATAAAATATAAATTTACATAAGTTTATTATTCAAGAATACTAATAGTGTAAACGATGAGTCAGACTAAAGGTAAGGGACTTCATATCAATCTCCTTTCATTGAGGCATATTTCGATAATATAAACCACCTTCTTTTATATCATGTATAATTAACCCCTTTGAAATTTAATTTCATTCAAAGGTTTTAAAAAATAACTTTTTGTACAAATTGTTTTACTAAATGAAAAAAGAAATGTTTTTTTAACTTATGTGGAAACTTTAAATTGCGATCCGCTCTTACCATTGTTTGATATTTTGATTCATCTATATGACTTAATGTTTTTAAAAGGATAATAAATACCATATTATATTTTCAGGTACATTGGTATTGAAAATGGTTTGGATAATGGATTGATTTTGTCAATATCATGAAATGATATCTTGTGATTGCAATGTGGAAATTTTATTTTTCTCTTTATGCTTGTTAATGTGTTGTGATTATGTTATGATTCATGGGAATTACTAATGTATATATGTGGTTCTGTGATAAACCATAGTCTGGTGATCCCATTATAGATCTCCAATGCATTGTGTAATGAGTTGGAGTAAAATGATAAGGTTTCTCCCATGATATTTAGGGAATATATTATGATGGGTATTCCAAATGTAACCACAAAGGTTACTCCCTATATAGACCTGAAAGATACAATGTAAGTATGATATAGATTCCATAAGTTACCTTAATAATTTAGGATTTATAATTATTTTTATCTTATGATTTCTTGAGGTATGTTAACGAAATTTTGATTTATGGGTGGAAAGTATAATTCTGTGAAAAGTTTTTTATAAGTTTAAAATATTCCTCGACTAATGATTTCATTCTTTATTTATATCTCTTACTGTACTTTTTTTGCTCATATAATGTTTTTAAAATGTTTTACATAGGTTATAAGGATGGTTAAGATAAAGTAAAAAAGGTAAGATGAATGTTATGAAGAATTTTATCAATAAAAATAATTCATGTTTTTTTAAAATGTTTAAGATTATCAAAAATTGGATAGAGTGTAGACTTATATACACTGTAATATTAGAGATGTTGTGTAATAGTTATGGATGGATTCTATAAAACTATAAATATGAAAATATTGTCAATGTGAATGAATTTATATTTTTGACTTAACTCAATATTATGTAATTTTTAAGGTCAGGACCATATAAAAAACATCCTGAACAATCATATAATAAACCATGAAATGAAATGGGTGTAATGAACATGTAATTGTATCATTTCCTGTGTAAAATTGAAAGTTTTTATAATCATTTAATCTAAGTAAGACCCATGAAAATAATAGGGCTTCATAAACATATAACCCTTTAAATAGAAATGTGTTTTATAAAAATAACTTCATCAAAACATAATCCATCCATATAAAGAATATAAATGGAACCATTAGATAATTTCATATAAACTCATGAGTAACAACAATTAATGTCATCTTACATGGAATATAATTTGTAGAGATCCATTAAAAAACATTTCTTGAGGAAAATGTTCTTTCTTATTTAAAAATACTAATTTAAAATATAAATTCTTTTGAAAACCTCTTTCTTTGAAAACATTAAATGAAATCTTCAAAACATTTTGAAAATATTTTACTTGAAGACATATAAAATAATCTTATAAACACATTCAAATCCATATCATTGAAAAGGAATCTTCTACACATTTTTGGAAACCATTTCTTCGAAATAGAAGCTCGGAAAAAGTTTTGGAAACCATTTATTTGAAAAGTAACCTTGAAATCATTTTTGATAACCATTTCTTTGAAAATGAACCTTAGAAATATTTCTGAAACCCATTTCATTGAAAATACTTTGAAATAATATAAAGGAAGACTAAAAACCATAAAATATTTTCAAAATAATTTATCCTTGAAAATTATATTAAAATATCATTTTTGAAATCATGTTCTTTAGTTCATGGAATGTGTCTTAATGAAAAAAAATTGAGAAAAAACAACATTACTGATTTGGTATATTTGAAACATACACCCCATGAAAGAGAAATAATATAATTGATATCTAAATACCCATAAATTTAATGCTAAAAATAAAATAATATATTCATAGGTAGTATATAAACCACACATAATAAATGACTGGTGAATATGGATTAAATCTCTCAGAAATAAATGTGAGAGTACAAATCCCCTTACCTTATGTCTTTACTCTCACTATACTTGGTCAAAACTCTTGTATAATAAATATATGTTTAGTATACATCTACAAAATAACTATATTCATATAACTAAAATCATATGTTTTTTGATTATGACATTATTTTACCCACTTATTAACAATTATATGTTAAGGTTATGTTACTTGTAATGTCTTCTTTTTTCATATGTGTCTTAATTTGTTATATTTTTTTCCTCATACTTATATAATGATTTATAGAATTTAAACCATGATATAATTTTCATGTATATTCCATATATTTTTATATATAATAATCAATGAAATATTTAAAATTAAATTTAATATGTCTTTCAGGGAGATGGTAGACCGTACGTATGCATGAATGTTGATTCCGTTTTAGTTATCATTTTTAATGAAATAAAGTAAAATACATATATTTATATATGTATATATGTTTATATGTATATATAATAATTATTTAACAATTATTATATAATATATATCATATCCATTTACATAACCCATCCTTAATACATTCCATGTATAGTGTGAACTAATCACATCTCTTTGAGGAGGCGGTAGTCACACTTCGCCAAACAAAAATATGATATTGAAAAAAAGGATATACATGAAGTAATGTTTTATATAATAATTAAATAAGAATAAATTTAATTTATATATCATATATATCATATATAAATAGAGTTTATGTCATAATTCCCAACAATTATTGGTGGAATAGTTAAAATTGACAATATTGTTTTAGGAGCCGGTAGTTCACCCTACACAATAATGGTATGTTCATTAACCATTAGATGAAAGTGTGCATAAATGTAAGTTAGAAACTTATCATAACTACACAAAAGTATATTTATGATAATTATTATATTGTTTATTCATGGAATTAGAATACTTTTGGTAGTGGAGAAAGAAAAAAATGCAATGTATCTTGAAGAAGGATGTTACCACTTCTTGGGTAACTCCTTTTGGTCTGCCCAAAATAGATTCCTTGGATGGATTTACTCAAAAAAGGAGGTTTAAAGAACAAATTTATGGATGTAGGGAAGTGAATTTGGTAGATCACTTTTGAACCTATGTGGCTTGAGAGGTGTGATGAAGGGGTAGAGGTGATTAACTTTTATAGGGGATGAATGGGACACAATAGTCATTTTTTAAACACGTTAGGTGTATCATCATTTTAACCTAAAAAAGTCATAAAAACCCAAAAAAATTAAACCATGGTATTTTTCTCTGAAATATTTTCATAAAATGGGTTTTGGACAAGTTTATTTTTCATTTTGGCCAATAATTTAATGATTGGTCCCTTGTTAAGCTTAATTTTACCTTAGTCGATGTAATTAATTTTAATAACATTCACGAATATTTTTGGTCCAAAATAATGTAAATATTATTAAACTATAAATATTATACTAATTAAAAATTTGTATTTCCATTTTTCATAATTCAATTCAAATAAGTACCAAAATTATGTTTAATTCTAATCTTGCAAACGTGGTGAGAAAGTGAGTTTTTAAAGTGAGAATCTCTAAAATTTCACTATGCTTTTATATCTAAATTTAATATAAAATTGATTATAATTATTTAAATTGGAATAATATATGTATAATTAATCAATTTCTCCTTTATATCCATATTAAAATATAATTTAAATATATAAATAAACTAGAAAAAATTCAGTTTTGAATTAAAAATCAATATTTTTCACTATTCATCCAAAAAAGATTTTTCTCAAAAAAATCCCAAAAATTCACCGTAAGATAATTTAGAAATTATTAATTAAAAAATAATTTTTATTTATCAAATTATATTTCTAACAGTGTTTAAAATTAATTTCATCATTTTTCATAAAAGGACATAAAAAGCCGTCCCAGTAAGAAAATAGTATTTTTAAACATAAAATTACTTTACCAATATTACATGTTTTTTATCAATACGTTTTATTTTTTTGAAAAAATTATATATACTATTTAAAAATTATTTATATCTATTCATATTAATATTTTAATAGATATTTTATAACTATATCATTTAAATAATCATAACAATAAAATTATGTTTTGTAGAAACTCGATGTTTAGTGTAATGTAATCCAAGTCAGTGTTGCATGTAGTGCATGATTATCTTGGTGAAGTATATAATTAAATTTTGGATTAGTGTAGAATGAAAAATATGAGATCAAATAAAACAAATTTATTCAAAAAAAATATGTTCACAAAAACTCGGGGTGTTAAAATCATGAAATCTAGTAAGGGTTAAAGTTAGGGCACGCAATTACTACTAACCATGTAACCCATATAGAAAACTATGAATATAGTTTCTTAATTGAAAAAAAAGTTAATCGAAAATATTAGGAAAGCAATTTAATATTACAAACACCCCCATTTGACCCTAATACGATTCCTTGGTCCTTGTGTACTCTCAATGGGTGATTTTGAGTCTTCCAACCTTCTCAAAATGGAATGAAGTACCAGTGATTGTGTTTCATCCCCTTCTAGTATATAAGTATTCTATAATTTGGTTTCATCTAATATACTCATATATAATTGTCATATAGTTATATATTATAATTTTATTTAGGCATCCAATCTCTCATTTTATGTATATTGACACTTGGTTTGAATTATCTTTCTCTATCACGTCCATTCTTGTTGGCATTTATGTTGTGGGTGTTGATTTGATCACATTATTAAAGGTATGTGGATTCATAATGATTTACCCTAAAATATAAAACATGTGTTTCTTTATTTAATTTTAAAGAGTTTTTTTATTGATTTTAAAAACCAAATATGAGATGATTTGATTTTGGTTTTAAAAGGGAATGGAATTTAAAAAAACCAATTTAATGGAATTAATATGGTTGGGTGTATCATATGAAAAATGATGGATTTAATTGAAATTGTACTTGATGAAATTATTTGTGGATTATTTATTAAATTGTAATAAAATTAAATATTATTTCAAAACAGAATACATTTTCTAAAAAAAATGATTTGGTTTTGAAATGAAAATGTATATTGAAAGTTAAATTGCGAAACTAAACTCTAGATGATGGAATAATTTTAAATGATTGATTTTTCATAATTTTTTGATTGATTGTTTCAACAACATGTGATCCTATGAAGTTATTGGGTTATTAGGACAAGTGATCTAATAATCTTACTCCCTATCAATGGATTGATGTTGACAACAATAACTAAACAATGTTCACCATGATTTCCCATGATGGGTCCACTAATGGGGTGTTAATTGATTTCACATAATGAGTGCCCTGTTAGGGTGCTGATATGAGTGTTCAGACATATCTTTAGTCATGATTTTGATTGAGAAGTGTGAGGATCCTATTTCTTCGAACTTATGTAACTCAGGATTTATGAGAATGGTTCTTTAATTTTCATGAATTTATTATACATGTAATTGATTATATAACTTAATTTATTTACTCCAAATATTTTATATAAAATTTTCATCGAATAATTGTTTTATATATCTTCCATGTTTTTAGTTGAAATGATGTGTTATATAAACATGTAAATGACTTTCCCTATCATGATTTCTTTAATTTGAATGTATAAATGGTTTTTTGTCATGGAATTAGTTTTATATCACTTGGTAATACTGTAATGGTATATTTAGATCACACCGTAATTTTTTATTTTCTATATTTTCTTATTCCAGGTTTAGGCAAAGTGAAATCACCACATGAAGGTGGTTAGTGTACATGATTCATGGGACCGGGAGTGATGGATGCGATATATAGAGATGTGATTCACCTATTATAAGAATTTACATAACTTTATTTGTTATATTTTGTGTCGTTTTATGATTTATATTTGGCTATTATTTTACATATTTTATTTTAGTACATTCTCTTTGAGAAGTGTTGGTACACTGACTTATATCGTTTATCTTCCACTATTTTTTGAAAAAAATATTTCCCTTTTGATTAATGTTTGATGTTAGGCTCTAGTCACCTACCCATGGGGATCCAGAATACCCTTCGGTCTATGTCAAGACTAGATCAGATATCATTATATGAAGGTATCATGGTTGGATCATGATTGTATAAACTTGATCCCTCACATGTACTAAATGTTGTTGTTGTACAGTTAGAGGGGAACTCGAACTGAAAACCTAAAATTGAAATGTGGAATCCAAGATTTTGAGGTTCCCACTATAATAAAGTGGTTTATTTAAAAAATGAAAAAAATATTTCCATGATAGGGATAACCTATTGAATATCTTATACTATATAAAAAATATTTTGAACTATAATAAAAATCCCATAATCAAAGATATTTGGTAGAATAATAATTTTGAATAGGTAACATGATAACTATATAGAGTAGTGAAATGAAAGTACAATATTTTGTTTTCACCTTTATGTATGAAATGATATTTTTTGGGACAAATTTCTTAAGAGGTGAATAATGTGAGGATAAAATAATATATATATATATATATATATATATTCTCTTCTATATATATGTTTGAAAATTTTAGTAATTTTTTTTGTAGTATAGAACAAAATTATTACACATTATTTAATTAATTTAGAATATTAAATTTGGTCGCTAAATATTTGTATTCAAATTATTAATAATACAATAGAAATATAAATATACAAAATAAGATAAATATAATTGGAAAATTTGGATCATCTTGATCTACCAATATTATCACAATAACAAACAACACTTTTAAAATAAAACAAAATATTTGTAATGTAATATTCATTTAGAAAATGACAAAAATTAAACATTGATAGAATTTGAAGTAATATATGAATGAATAAAGTATTAGTTATTTATTAGAAATGAAAACTAATAATGACCATTTAGAATTTTAACCATTGAGTATTATGACCATTAGGTATTACTATCACTATGAATTATGACCGTTGAAAATTTATCCATAATAACATGACCATAAAAATCAGTGTATATTAAGTATAAAAATGAGAACTAATTAATGTACAAGAGATAAATTATGGCCTCAACTAGTATCATCCTACCATTTGAAGGAAATTTATCATAGATTAAAATATATGTACCATCATTTTGGTTATCCTTTGTCCAAACCTAAGAAAATCCTCAACAAGTGATGCTCGAGCAGAACTTCCTACAGGAAATATTCAAGTGTAGGAACCCGACCCAGAATGTCTAGATCTAGGGTCATGCCACCATTACATTATCATGACTAAAAGGAATAAAATCCAAATGGATGAAAGAGTTTATTAGTATTGGAAAACCAGATATATACATGAGTCTTGTATTATAAGGAATACACTAATTACACCATATGTTTTTCATTCAGTAATAATAACTCTATTCCATCTACTTTATCCTTGAATAAGTTTCTTAGTGAACTTTTAGGAATCATGGGTAAAGTTAAATAATAAGGTTGAGATCAAATTTTCTGTAAGGGTAAATTTAGATGAAAAAATAATGAATTGATGGTAGTAATCAATATTGTATGGTTATAAATGAAGACACATTCCATGAAATCAATAATCTGAGAGGGAAGTGTGTTAGAAATATTTTAAGGTAAATAAAAGGAAACACATTCCATTCAAATAACTAGATAAGGAAAAATAAATATTGAAAGGTAATAATAGAATACACATTCCATTAAATTAATAAACTGATAAATAAGTGTGTAAACAATATGGAAGGTAAATAACTAGAAACACATTCCCTTGAAATAACTAAATAACAAGAAATCAATATGTAAAGGTAAAAACTGAATACACATTCCATTTAATTAATTAAATGATAATGGAATGAATTCATATAATTTTTCATAGTGTAAATATCATGGATAATAAATACAAAATCAAAATGAAGGCAATGCTTAATAATTAGATGTCATGACTTTGGAAAATGAAATCAAATACCGTCAAGAACATTCACAAGAAAATTTAAAGCCACAGGTAAAAAACTATTTAATTTTCAAAACTAATTTCTCTCAAATAACCATTCAATGCATCGAGAGGATATATAATTTCTGGGAACCACTCATCATTTCTGGGATAATGCATTACTCATATTGAATAATCGATTTAATTAATAAATAACATGACTTAATAAATATTTGTATTGAATAAGTTATATGGGTTGATCAATATTTAAATCAATAATGAAATAACTCTCAAAGTAAATAACATACGTAAAAATGATATAAATTTTATTAAATAAATATATCCATGATAAATTATATGATTAGTCTAGGGAAAGTCAATGTTCAATGATCATATGGAATTGAATATTTCAAGGGGACTTAACAAAGGAATCAAGGAAGTGAATATCAATACTATCCTTGGAAAAATAAATCATAAACCATCTAGAGGAAGAATAATGAGGGAATAAACACAACATATACCAATTGGTATAAAAATAGATAGTTTTGTCATTGATTAATATAAATACTATAAAAATATTTTTTAAAATAATTATTTAGGAAAATATCCTTTTTTATTTTGAGAAACATTTCGAAAATAATTTTCTTTTAAATTCTATTTTTAAAATATTTTATTTAAAAATTAACTTTTATACATGAAATTGAATATTTAAATAGTTGATGGCGGGTAAATACCTACATGTAATACAGGGTAAAAAAGTACATTTGTTTTTCATGGTAAGAAAGATAGAAAATTACCTTGTTCATAAAGTGACAAGAAGATTCATTTGAAAACATTTGTAAAATAATAAAGGGGTAAAAATTTATTTAATAAATAATTTTATAAAGGTAAAAAACATATTTCAATTTTTTTAATAAAACATAGTTTTTAGAAAAAATAGGTTTTTTGACTAAAGAGAGAAATGATGTCATGTTTTATTATAAACATTTTCAAAATCATTTTGAGTACCAAAGAGTTGAAAATGGTACTAATACATAAATTTTTTGATGAATATCCATAGGAGAATAAAATGAAAGGGTTTATTGAACAATGGTTTTTTAATTTCATCTGATGGAAAGTCAAGTGTCAACAATCCTAAATAAAAAGAGATTGTGAAGTAAAACCTAGAAAATAACATAACATTGAAGTGGGACTCAAACAAGGACTAGATTATATATCTATAATATAAATTAACATAAAAAGTGTAAATAAAATATTATATAGTAAAAATTTATTACACACATAATATTATTATAATAACAACCTCAACGAAGAAATATAAGCCAAAGAAAAGAAATCAGGTTATGAAATTCCATTCCACTTGGTAACAATTAATTAAAATAACCATAGAAGGAATAATTCAAATTGATACTAAAAATACCATTACGATAGACTAATGCATGGTATAATATATAAAAAAAGTAAGTATATATAACACACAAAATAAGTTAGTGGTGAATGTGACATTAATCTCACAAATTTAAAAAGTGAGATAAAAATATTTTACCATGCATTTATTTTTGGGTTAACATTATTTAAATTCCAATAAAATGGTTTTAAAAATGGTAAACACTTATTACTGAATCATATCAATATTTATTATATCATATATTATCTTATTATAATATCTTATTTCTCCATTTTAATAATATTTTATTATTTTCACTATTTCCTGTTTTAATTGCCTGGTTTCTTAAGTATGTTTTGAATTTTTACATATTGTTACTGTCATGGATTCATCATATAAATAATTTAAACCATGATTAAAATATAATATTTATTAATTATATATTTATTTACAATAATACATACTATTTTGAGATAGTAAATATAATTCATCATTCCTAGAGATGGTAGGCCGTTTGTACGCATAAACACTAGTTTCGTTACTTTTTCATATTTAATCAATGAAACGTTAATTATATATATGTATATTATAATTAATTTATCATATTTATTTCATATATGTCATATATGTTTATTAATACCATATATCATACATTCTATGTATAGAGTGAATGGATCACATTGCTTTGAGGATGCAGTAGTCGACGGATCCACAAACGATGTAATTATGTTTTAAAAAAAATGGAAAACATAATGGTATGAGTTATATAAACTTTATATAAGAATAAATAAATTATAAATATAATTTACATAATATATAAATATCATTTCATTCAAAATTCCCAATAATTAAAGGTTTTAAAGGAAAAATGAACAACATCATTTTGTGAGGCAGTAGTTTGTTGTACACATAAATGGTAAGTTATATACCCATTATGTGGAAGTTTATGTTAGTGTAGGTATAAACCTACTAATAAAATCATCTCAGTATATTTAGGATAATGTTTTTATATAATAATTTAATAAGAATATTTTATGGGTGGAGGATTAAAATAAAACAATAGAGCTTGATGAAGGATGTAACCTCTTATTTGGGTATCCCTGTTTGGTTTTCACCAAAGGGCTTGCTCAGAATTATTTCCTCACAAATAGAGGATTATATTATTTTTTATGGATTTATTTATCTTATTTTACTAGATTCTGGGAGATCTAAAAGTATTGATACGTGTGAATAAGTGGGAGGGGTGAGTGCTTTTTATAGTGGACAAGGATTGGCATTCATGTAATTATTTTAAAATGGAATTCCACCAACGTTTTTACTAGGCCAGGTGAATCCAAAAGTGACTTGAATTCCATAAAATGGAATAAATTGTAAAAATGTGAGCATCCAGTGGATTTTGATCAATTTCATAGGGTATTTGGCCCTTAATTTTATGGTTTAGTCCCTTGTTATGAAACATTTTCTAATAATCACCGTAATTAATTTTAATTTCATTCACTAATATTTTTTGTAAAAAAAATTGTTGAAATTGTTAGAAGTTAGAAATTATTCTCATTAAAAATAGGGAATCCATTTATCCAAATTAGAATCACAAAATTGGAAAAAAAATTAATTCAAATTTAATCCTTTAGACGGGATGACAAATGGCAGTTTTAAAGTAAAAATGAGCAAAAGTTTGAGATGTTTTTACATCCAATTTCAAAGTGAATTTGATTAAAATGTCCTAAATTGGTTTTATTTTTTTTATAATTTTTATAATTTGACTTTAGAAAAAATTTAAAATATAATTTATCATTATAAATAAATTATAATAAAAAGTATTTTTAATTATAATTCAGTATTATTTATTATTCATGAAAAAATTAAAACTTCACAGAAAAATACCAAAAATTCAACATAACTGAATTTTGATGTTTTAATTTAAAAAAGTGTGTTTATATTGACGTATAATATTCATTAAATTACAAAAGGAAATTATTTAAAATTGGTTCACAATTAAAAGGTAGTAAAATTTCCTTTATAAAAATATATTTTTTATGTGTAAATTTGGGTTTGTTTATATATTGTTCTTATAAAATCTATTTGATGAATTTAAAAAATATTTTATTTAATATATAATATATAAATTTAATTTATATCACTCTCTAGTAGTAATTAATTAATATTATTATGAATACAAACATTTGTGAGCATAAAAACATTTCCTTTATATTTAATTAGTTTTTATCTTCATTTCTAATTAGTTGGAAACCAATGATTTCATTTTTTATTTTCAAAAATCATATTTTTATCATAAGTTATTTAATAAAATTCATATCTTATAATATAAAAAATAGATTAAATATAATTAAATTGAATAATAATATTTTTATAATATATTGTTTCTCGGTAAAACTTGGTCTTACATGTAGAAAAATCTATCGAAGAGAGTATTTGTTGTGCACTATGAAATATAACTCAGTATAGTGTTCATTACAAGCTATAGAATATATTAAAAGTATTTAGAATATTAAATATACCAAAAATTCTTGAGTGGTTTTATTCCTTAATTTTCTATGTGTGTCATGTTATATATTCTATTTAATACTATGTTCTTATTTTAGAATTTCAGGGTGTTACATTATTCCCACCATAATTAAATTAAATCCTTTCAATTTGAACTCAATATTTTTAATATTTTGTTTTATATTTCCTATTTTGAAATCCCACATCATGATAAGGGTTAGTATATCATCCTCTAGAAAAGAGATAATGGGATGTACAATGGTCACATGGACTAACATATAAATAGGTCTCTAAGTAAGAGAACATTAGTGGAAAGTGGAGATATATAGATGGAATAACAAAATATTTTGAGTGGTGATTGAGATAATCAATCACAAACAAGTGAATGATCAGTATAATGTTGAGGACCACAAATCCATAAATCTATCATTATTTAAGATACCATCGATTAACAATAAATTAAGGTGTTAGGAAGAAATTTATTTATTATTTTTCTAATGTTGAGTAATTATTTTACTACCCAGGAATACATGAAAATATATTTAGTTGTTTTGTTTAAATTTTATATGAAAAATTTCATCTTTTTGTTTTGATTTTATGAAATAATAATTGATACAAAAATTAACTTTGATTTCTGAATCACATAAATAAACATTTAACAAATCTTAGGCCCTATAAAAGAGTCAAAAGTCTAAATATTTTTCTTAAATAATTATTCAAAGGAAAAAGTGTTAATACATTATTATTTAAACCTAAAAGTGATACTAATAGTTCATCCTTAATATTTATTCACAAAATTGTTCAACTAGAAACAATGACATATTAACAAGTACATTGTGTAGGTCAGTGGTTGGCATTAATCACTTATCCTTATTTGGCCATGAGTTCAAGTCCCATGACCTTGCCATATTTGATAGGTTTTCACCAAGAATACATGTTGTCTTTTTCAAAAACCATATTAATATAATTCATATAATTTTTCAAAAAGTATTATGAACATCCTTAAAATTAAATTAATCATTACATAACCTTTTTTCTAGGGTTCTCAATAGAATCTATTTTTATTAAATGGACTACTAATATTATTTGTAAGTCAACCCTAATGTTTAACAATAACTTTAAACTTATTTCTAAAATATTTAACAAAATTATTCCTAAAAATTATTCCAATAAAAGATATAATTTCAATTAATTTCTCCAAAATTTCCTTGATCACATAAAACCTAAATAGAAGTTTAAGACATAGGAATTATGTTCAACCATAATCTCATAATACCATAATGGTGTCCATAAATATTAATTTAATGAAGTCATTTGTACTTATAAAATTTTTTACAATCCTTATATTTTCAGGATTCTTACAACTAAAATACTATTTGTAAAACTAATTCAACAATATAATTATAAAATCCAAGTAAATACTTCAATGATTTTATTTCAAATAGGTCCTTCTATGGTATATAGTTTAACCAAGGCCATTCATTTTCATTATCTATTAAAATATCTCATAATGGTTTGTAAGGAAAACATGAATTATCCTAAGAATATCCCACATAGTGTCAAACCAGGTGCGCAGTAAGGACTATTGTCATGTACCAGTTTACACTTGAGTCAAGACCGACATACCTTATTAGAGTTGTTACCCCTAATTACATCTGTTCCAAATCCATTTACACTTATAGTATCCAAAAAATGGATGTATTTCTTGAAAAATAAAATAATATCTCTTGAACCAAAATATTTGTATGTTCTTTTGTAGATATATGAAAATTATACCTTAGGGATTTTTTCTCCAATTTATGTTTTCATAAATCTAGTTTCCAATGTTGTAACTAAAATTCTATTGATACCAAATTTAGTGACCCTACCAAAAATTCTTATAACCAGTATCATGTTATCATTACATTGGAATGATTATAAGGTATCATGTCCTGATGGACTAGATAGTTTAATAGTTCTGGTAAACAAGATACACACATGAGTCTGTTATTATAAATGAATACACTAATTACATGATTTTTCTCATTTGAGTATAATAACTCTATTCTATCTATTGTATACAAGCATAAAATATTTTGTACACATTATTTAATCATAGATAATGGAAACATAATAAGGGTGAGATTAAATTCTTATTAAGTGTAAATACAGAATAATAAATAATGAATCGATGTGAATAATCAGTATCGGAAGGTAATAACTGAATACAGATGGAATAAAATCAATAAACTGATAAGGAAGTGAGTGAAAATTATAATATGGTAAGTAATTTTAAAAACATGACATTAAAATAACTAGATATAGAAAAAATAAATATGTAATGGTAATAACTAAAGACACATGCCACAAAATCAATAAAATATGAAGGAAGTGTGTAAACAATATTAAAACTTAAATAACCAGAAACAGATGCCATGAAAATAACTATATGAGGAAAAAATAAATATTTAAAGGTAAGAAGATGAATATGCATCGCATTTAATAAATAAATTGATAATTAAATGAATCCATAAACATTATCATTGTGAAAATCTCATGTTTGATAAATATTACATCAAAAATAAGGCAATGCTTAATTATTGGACATCATGCCTTAAGAACATGAAAACCTACATCACTGAGACCATTCACTAGATAATACAATCTAAATGTAGAAACCTACTTAATTTGTGCAATTAATTTGTATCATAAGAACCTTTTGATGCATCGAGGGGCTATATAATGCTTGATCCCCACCTGGTGTTTTCTTTCTAAAGCATTACTCATATCTAATAATCTTTTTAATTAATAAAAAATATGCCTTATAATATATTTTTTTGAATAAAGAGTATATATTTATCAATATTTCCATAGAAAATAAAATTACTACCAAATGAAACACCGTTTAAAAAATGATATACAATTTATGAAATAAACAAATCCTTCAATATTGATATGGAAAATTGTGTGAAATTCCATCTTCAACAATCATAAACAATTGAATATTTCAAGGGGACTAATCAATGGAATCAAGAAAGTTAATGTCAACATTATCCTTGGAAAATAAATCATAAAACATCCATAAGAATAATAATGATGGTATCAATACAACATATCCCAAGTGGAGTAAAAATAAATAGAGTCTATCATTGATTAATATAAATACTATAAAAATATCTTTTAAAAACATTATTGAGGGAAATGCCTTTTTATTTTGAAAAACAAAATGAAAATCCTTTTCTTGGAAAATTAAATTTGAAAACATTTTATTCTAAAATTATTCTTTTAAACATTAAAATTATGTTTTTAAGAGATGGAAATAGTTAAATACATACATGTTGTACCAGGTAAAAAAATATTTATTTTTCATGGTAAAAATTTGAAAAAATGGATTGTTCCAAAAGAGACCAGAATATAAGTTTAAAAACATTTGTAAACTCAAAAAGGTAAACATCTATTTAATAAATAATTTTCTATAGGTTAGAAAAATTTGAAAACATTTTAATAAAATATATTTTCTATAAGTAAACACATTCTCTAACTAAAGAGTGAAATGAAGTCGGGTTTTCATAAAAATATTTTATAAAATAGTTTGGGTACTGAATAGTTTAAAATGGTAATAATACTTGAAAAATTTAATAAATAATTAGAAGAGAATAAAATTAAATGTTTTATTTAACCATGGTCATATAAGTTTATCAAATTGGAATTCAAGTGTAAACAATCTAGAATAAAATGATATTGTGAAGTGAACTGTTGAAAATACCATAATGTTAAAGTGAGACTAAACCAATGAATAGATTATGTATAATAATGTAAATAAAGTTAAAACAAGTTTAATCAAAACAATATATTTTAAAAATTCATTTTTCACATAATCGAATAATATTAACGACCATGAGGAAGTAATATGACCTAAAGAAACAAAATTGGTTTATGAAATTTCATTCCATATGGTAACTCTTAATTCAAATCACCATGGAATAAATAATTAATATTTAAAATCAAAAAAATGAAGATAAAATAATTTATGATGTTATATATCAAAATTGGATGTATATAAACTACACAAAATAAGTAAGTGGTGAATGTGACAATAATCTCACATATGTAAAAAGTGAGATGAAAATCTCCTACCTTGTGTTTCCTTTTGGGTGAACATCCTTTAAAATCATGTATAATGGTTCAAAACATGTTAAAATCTTATTTAGGAAAAATATAAATATTTATGATGTCATATATTATCTTATTACAATATATTATTACTCATTCGTTAGTAATCATTCATTATTTTCACTATTTCATGTGTTAATTGCCATGTTTCTCAAGTATGTATGGACTTGGAATTTGATGTTCCAATAATTGATTCATAATATCTACAATGTTAATCATGAAAAAAATATAGTATATATTCAATTTATATGTTTTTATAATAATCCATGATATTTGGACATAATAATTGAAATTCAATATTCTTGGAGATGGTAGGTTGTATGTACACATGAATGTTACTTTCTTTTATTTGTATTAAAAGAATGAAAACTTATATATATATATATATATGTTAATTATACTTTCATATTTATTTAATATATTCCATATAGTTTTACTAAAACCATCCTTTATATATTCCATGTATTTCATGAACCAATCACATCGCTTTGAGGAGGCAGTAGTCCACACTTCCCCAAACGATGTTATCATATATAAAAAAACTGGAAATCATAAAGAAATGTGTTATATAAAATTAAAAAAGCTTAAATAAGTTATATAGATCATATATAAATTGTTTTTTTCTATAAAAATTACCAACCATTAGAGGTGTTAATGGAATAATGAATGACATCATTTTGTGAGGCAGTAGTTTGACGTACACATAAACTGTATGTTCATTACCCAATACATGGAAGTGTGTGTAAGTGTAGGTATAAACCTTAAACTAAAACCATATTAGTATATTTAGGATAATGTTTATTATAAAATCATGGAATAATAATTTTTAAGTGGGTTGATAAGGAAAATAAAATAAAAGAGTTTGGGGAAGGATGTTACATCTTATTTGCGTAACTATGTTTAGTTTTCGCCATCGGGCTTCCTTGAATAGATTTATGCCAAAATGATAGATTATAAGATGAGGGGATGAATTTTTTGAGATTAATTTATCATATTTTTGGTGATATAATGGGCTCTATAGGTGTTAATAAGTATGAGGGGTGAGTGCCTTTTTATAGTGGAGGAGTGGCATTCTTGTAAATTTTAGAAAACAGAATTCCACCCAAGATTTTCATGTAACAAGTCGCTCCAATAATGAAACAAATTATAAAAATGGATTATAGGGTATAAATATGTCCGTAAAATGGATTTTGTACAATATTTTATGTCATTTTTACACTTAATATTATGGTTTAGTCCCTTGTTATGTTATTTTTCCTCTTAAGGACTATAATTAATTTTAATTTATTTCAGAATTTTTTTTAAAAACTAATATGACCATATTATACATTATAAATTATTATTATACATAATATGGAGTCAATTTTTCAAAATTACAAAAATAGAAATGGCATAAATTATTTTAAATTTAATCCTGTAGACGGGATAACAAAGAGGGTTTTTAAAGTAAAAAGGTTAAAACTTTTAAGATGTATTTATATCCAATTTAAATGTAAAATTGATTCCAAATACTTAAATTGGATTTATTATTGTATAAATGATATAATTCTACTTCAAAAAAATTAAAATATATTTTTACCTTATAAATATATTTTATGGAAAAATTAGATTTGAATTAAAATTCAGTATTATTCAATATTTATCAAAAAATGAAACTTCTCAAAAAAAATTCACAAAAAAACTCCCTAAAATAATGTTTATGTTTATATTTATAAAACTAAGTTTATTTTGACATATAATTCTCATAAAAGTACAAAAAATTTGGATTTATAATAGGTTCTACATTAAAAAAAGTAAAAATCTCCTTTAAAAAATACATGTTTTATGTGAAGAATTGGGTTTGTTTTTATCTTGTTCCAATAAAACTGACTGGATAAATATAAAAAATATTTTATTTAATATAATATATATATATATATCATTAATATCAATATTTAATAGTAATTCATTTAATTTATTATGATTAAGCACCTTCGTGAGAGTAAAAAACTTCATTTATATTCAATTGGTTTTTGTATTCATTGAAAATTAATTAGTAACCTATGAACTCATTTTATTTTTTTATAAAACATATATTTTCATAAGATAGTTAATACTATTCATAACTTAAAATCTAATGTTTAGGTTTTACCTCTTTATATTAAATAATTATATTTAAATTATATATTTTTTCCTAGTAAAACTCGGTCTTACATGTAGCACAAGCTATCGAAGAAAGTCATTGTTGTGTGCGATGAGATATATCTCATTATTTCATGAATTGTAGGATATATAATATATTAAATTTATTTCAAATGTTAAATATACCATAATTCTTAAATAGGTTATATTTATTTACATGCTTGGTGTTGTGTGTCATACACGCTATCAAATATAGTGTATTTATTTTATAATTTCATTGCATTTCATCAATTTATTAGAGATCACCACTAGAGCGATGGCTGTCGAGCCACCTCATAAAAGTAAAATCATTGAACACCTTAACACTTGGTCATATTCCAATGTAAAATAAGGTTACGTATCAAATACACTTAAGGATAAATGTGTAATTTCCTTTTTATAAATTAAATATTTGTTTCTTAAATCCCATTTTTATTTCAAAATACACATGAATATAATATGAATATGATAATAATATTTCATGGATACAAATAATACATAACTTTATAATTTCAATTAAAAATCACTTTTATGGAAAATTTAAGAATTTTAAATAATTGTTTTTATCAATTAGACTTTTAAAATAATATTTATCTAAATATAAATGGTAACTAAATTTTATAATATCCCAAGTAATTTTTATAAGGTTACGAATGTTGATTATTTTAAAAAAAATATTTGACTAATAAACAAGTATTTTTATTTTAAATTTAAAATTACCATATTTATAATGTTATTTTCAAAAAAATACCATTTTTGAAATCATCAAATCTAAATTATCAAATGAAAAATTTTTCTTAATTTTTTAGGACAACAACATATTTGGTTAAAATTTAAATATTTTATGAATATATGGTAAATATTTTGACAACATAGTTACCTAAAAGTGGTGAACTAAATTATATAAATGTTTTTCTCAATAAAAAATATTTTTTCACTACATGAAATTTGTTTAATATGACGATATTATTTTTCCAAACCTTTAAATAAATTTTAAAAACCAAAAGGCAATTTTATGATTTTAAAAATAATTCCTTACAAACATGACACACTTCAACATCCTGAATGAAATTATTTTAAGTAGTCCATTTCTAAAACTAATGAATAATAATAACTACTCCTTCTTACTAGATATGTAACAAACCAGCCTGGGTCCACAAAACAAGTCACCCAAAGTGGTCTGCCACATGGTCAAGTACAATTAAAATATAGTATGAAGTCTCATGTAAAACCAGGAAAATGAAAACCAACAAGGTAAAAGTGGAATCAACAAAATATATCTAGGAGTCATACAAATTCTATCTAAAAGGGACAAACTAAATATATTAAACATGAAAATTCTAAACAATTCCAGGCATGACCATCCTTCGCCACCAAAGTATCCTGCTACAAATATGATGACAATAAGATAAACCATCATAATACATAATGACCTTACCTTTACCTAAGTCCTACAAAAACACATTGAAAACTGAACAGATAAAAACATTGGGTGTGAGTTAAAATCCCATTGGGATACCATCAAATAATCTATACATGTTTTAATATTAGGAATGCATTAGTTATAATATTAAAAAAATCATGTCAATAATGAATTTTATTAAAATAAAACCATTTTTTAAATAATTATTTTTTATTTTCATATAAAATACCATATTCTAAAAATTCATGAATGTTTCATGTGAAATAAAATAGGTATGAAACCATGGATACACCAGACGATAATAATGTGATCATATAACCCTGAAATATAGCATCATGTGTAGACCTATTTAGAAATGAAAAAGGACACCATTTGGGCTCTAACATATTGGTATATGTACTAGAAATGAAAGAAAATATTGCATCCAAGTCCATGGTAGGTCCAGAAAATATACCTTAAAGTGTATTTAAACACAATAAAGTTACATAACAAATATTGTTGGATTAAACACACAATGAGTGAAAAGTTTATTCAAGATGCACCCAAGGTTACCCAATATGCTAAATTTTCCAAAATTCATTTAAAATCAATGCCCAAATTTAATAAAATAATTTCCCATTAAATAATTTAATCTTATGGTATTGAATTCCCATTTTAAAACCCAAACCACCATTTAAATCATTTAGTTATACACATTGTGTACACAAATCCATTTTTAAATAAAACAACTTTAAAAAGATAAATCCCAACCAACGAAACCATTCCAATGCCAAATAATAGTTTCTCATGGAGTATATAAAATTAATTTAAAATAATTCATATTAATCATGTATTTTACCACTTTTATAGATACATCTACCTCAATAACTAATGAAACCTATATTCCTTTGACAGTAGAGATTGGAAACAAGAAGATTTTCCTCAGAAAGGAAATGCATGTGGGAAAATTTCCAAGGATCGACATAAAAAATAATGACCACAAACCAATTTAAAAAGTCATCCAATAATAATTCTTCAACCAATACCCATGAAGAAGAAAACTTATGTCTTAATAGAGAGATGTGTTGCAACCTACATAGGGATTGATTGCTAAATAGAGTGATCTAAATGGAGAAATATCACCCAAAATCAACTAAATATTCCATAGGGATCAAGAGGATGGATTTCATGCTTAATTGATTAATTATTATACATGAATCATGAAAAAATACATGGGATCTGAACAATTCATTCTGTGGATCCCTTTCACAACGTAAATTCCATGAATTAACAAATACGCCAAAAACGGTATCACCTCAGGTTAAAAATACTGGTCTCGACTATTTAACAATATGAAAAGGTTTTGTGTCTTATAATTACTCATGATATATATGGATCTCATGGAATCATCCCCAAAATGGATTAAATTCATGTAACTAGTTCATGATGTGAACTTTCTAGTAGACATTCCATAGACTAGAATTTGTAGAAAGTCTTGAAACCAACTGTAAATACATTTGAACTCAAATACAACCCTCTAAAATATTGGCCACATTTATACTCAAAATCAAATAATTTAAAAAACACATACATCTTTAAAAATTAGATTAAAATATGGGTTGAGAAATTCATGAAAGAAATTAATGGATGTTATAATTATACCCACCATATAAGCTTTATATCCCCAGAAGGCCCATAAGATACTGAACCTAGAAAAAGTGAATACAACTACCACTTCATCAAAAATTCCTACTCTCATATACCACATCTATCCTTTCTTCATTTCCATTGTAAATGGACCAGTGGAATTTTTTTACCGGTTAGTTCATTTTCCATATAATCCATAATCTAAACTAGTTTCTCAACAATAGTGTTTTTAGGATCAAGATCAACATCCTCCCATTAAACCACACGTGAATGATCATTTTTATACTTATTCAGCTAGTAAACATGAAACATGTCATGGATATAAGTCAAATAGGACAAAAATTGAAATTGATGCACCAGATTTCCAAGATACTCCACAATCTGGAAAGTGCCAAAAAAATCATAGTTCCTACATGCCTTACATACCCACTTGATTATGTACCAAGTAAGGTGATAATATTTGAAGATCTTAATCCCAAACCTCGAACTCTAATGTCCAATATCGATGTTTTGTATAAGATTTATAATTACTTTATGTCATGGTAATCCTCTTACGGATCTATAAGACCCTTTCCGTCATTTCTTGAGAAAGGCTTGGCCCAACCAAGGATTTTTCTCCCAAATTTTCCAAGAACAAAGGAGATATACATTTATTCCCATAAAATGTCTTAAAGGGTCCAATTTTAATCAAGTCCTAGTAACTGTTGTTATAGTAAAACTCATCTAATGGAAAATTATTTTCCAAATAACCATTTAAATCAAACACAGATTCCTGGAGAATATCCTTAAGAAACTATATATCCTTGTATATCCATTAATCAATTTGAAGATGATATGTTGTGGTCAATTTCAAATGGGAACACATCACCTCTTGAAAAACTTTCCGAAACCAAGATATAAATATTAGGTCCCCATACGAAATAATCATATAGGGAACCCCATGATGTTTCACAACCACTTGGGCATAGTAGTCCCAAAGTTTCTCCAATTTCTTTGTCTCTTAGATAGGGAGGAAATGTTCCAATTTTGTTATTTGATATATGATCACCCAAATAAAATCCGTATTACAAGGTGTTCTATGTGGGAAAAAAATAAATCCATGGAAATATCATCTAACTTTCATACTAGAATGGGTATAAGCTGTAACAAAATATAAGTTCTCTATTGCTCCCCCATAAATCTATGATTGTTAAGACATTTTGATACAAAATCAGTAATCGAACATCTCATCCCCTACCACCAATATCACTATATCATTTAATGATACATCTTTGTAGTCCTTGTGAGAATAGACTAATAAGAACATTTTCTATTTTAAATCAAATCATGCATTAGTGAAAATGAAACCTCAAACAAACTATATAATAACAAAGAGCTGCTGGGAGACTAACACCACTCATGCAAGGTCTCCCCACCATTTACGATTTCACTAATGATTTGGCACTTAGTGTTAGTCTCTTCTTCAATACCAACCCATTCATCAAACAATGATTGATCCTTAACAAAATCTAAGAAATATTTCCCTCTAGATTCTTCCACACCCATGAACATCTAAAAAACTCATTTAATACAACTCTTCCACACATTACTTCAAGGCTTGTGGAGGTAATTTCATGCTCAACTCATTAGAAAATAAATTCCCCTTTCTAGTCACATGATAAATATTAAAATAAAAATTATTGAGACACTCATACATGTTTCTATGTTGTATGTTCGTATCCCTATAAGTGATAGTTTACATTAGGATTTTATAATCAAAATATACTGTGAACCACTCGCCAAAGTGGTAGTGACACCACATTTTCAATGCATCCATAACTGCCTCTAACTAAATATTATAGTAAGGTAGTTATTATCATGAGGGAATAACTATATTAAGACATATACCCTACATATGAAATATTCATCAAGACACACCACAAAAACAAACCAGAAGCATTTCATAATAAATACTAACTTGAACCTGGTTTCAGATGAATCAAAATTAGAGATAAAGTCAACAAATTATTTAGTTCTTCAGAATAACTCTTAAATATATCATTACACTCTAACATTACAGACATATTGGTTAAATATATCATTTGAGATGCATAATTATATAAACACAAAAAAACATCTATAATAACCAACCAAACCTAATAAACTCTATATCTCAAACACATTTTTGGGATACTCTTAGGAGATGACCACATATATCGTTAATAGATCTACTCTAATTCCCCTCTCATACATAACATGATAGAAAAAAATTACTTATTAAATAGAAACTTTTCACTTCAAAGGCCTAACATACAAAAGATATTACTTCAAGGTTCATGTAATGATATCCCAATATCCAATGTGCCCATCCCCTGACTTAAAGTACACAAAAATATCATCTATAAAATAACAAAATATTCCAAGAACTGATGAATTATTCAGTTCATCAAGTCCAAAAATATCATTAGAGCATTAGTGAGACCAAATGGAATAACTAGAAACATGAAATTATTATAATGGATCCTAAAAAAATGTCCTAGGTGTATACACTTCTTAGTCATCCAACTTGTGTATCCTCGATAGAAGTTAAACCTTTGAAAACCAATGTTCCCCTATGAAATGGCCAAAATGATAATAAGTCCTTGGAGAGGGATATTTTTATCATCATTATCATATGATAAAATTTAAATTGATCCATCAAAATTATAAGGCTCTCATCTTCCTTCTTATGAAATACGATAGGAAAAGTCCATAGTGACATGATAGGATGAATAAACCACATAGACTCGAGGACTACAAGATAAAAAATAAGTTCAGGTAACTCAGTAGGATCTATGTGATAGGATGACAAGAAAATGGGAATTGTACTAGATAATATGTCAATGAAAATTTTGACCTCTCATTGTGGTAGTAAACTGTAAAATCATCTAGAAAGTTATATGGGTATGAAATCACTACAAAAAAAAGTGGATTACTCAAAGAAGGTTCAACAAGATCAAGAAAAATCGTTCAAAATGATGTGTTATCCCTTTGGAATACGGAAAATAGACTACACACTCCCAAACCTGTAATACCATTCACTATTAATGACATGAATGACTCCATCAGGAGATAAAAATGGAACTCGATGATAATAAAAATCAAACTACACATTAACACTAATCATGTAATCCATCCAAATAATTAGTTCCAATATATCAAGATAAATAACCAAAAATATCATACCAAATTGAATTTAGTTATCATTTATGGACATATGGTACTCTTGAAACCTTGCTTGGACATCTTTCCCAATATAGTGGAATGATCCAACAAGTACGACAGAAACATTGAATGAAATCTCAACACATAAACAAAATTTAATAATATAAAATAACAAGTATTTCCAATATAAAAAAATATATCAACATTAAATATGAAATAACCATCATGCCTCTAACAGTATCCATCCTTACCTCATATTCCTCAAGTCCATACTCCACCACATAGATATTTCTTATCTCAACTCCTCCCTATGATTTAATAATCACATGAACACCGCCCTTGGCATAAGGACAAGACCAACCAACCTTGGAAGCATTTGTCCAAACCTACAAACCCTTAGAGAATGTGGATCCTGACTTACTACCTTTGAATATCTTTCCATAGAAATGCCTAAAATTTTCAGAATTTCCTCAATGATGAAATGTCATGGGATCCACCAATAAATAGGCTTAGTATGACTTGGCCTTCAATACTGATAAAAAGGAACCATCTATTATACAAGGGAAATCCTTGATGTTGGTCCTCAAGAAAACTTGATACCTTTCCCGTTATTTTTTTTTTCAGAAGACACATCATGACCCACATCTACACAAACTAAACCTCTACCCAATCCTATTCTCCTAATTATGTTTATCTCTTTGATAGATTATTTATTAGCCTCCACTATAAAATTTGGAAGGCACATGAGAACCATCATTGACTAAATATCATCCCTCAATTCCATATCAAATGTCATAGATTTATGGTGATCATTGGTAACAAGCTCTGATGTCATGTTTAATAACTCGTCAATGAAAGTGGAATACTATAGAATGGTTTTATCCCAATACTCTAAGGTAATAAAGTGCTCGTTACTTTCCATATGTAAAGTCTTAGGGTAAACTTCTTATGGAATGCTTTCTTGAAAGAATCATATGTATGATCCTTCTAAAATATAGGCTAAAGAGTAAAATCCCACTATATTTTTCCTAGACCATCACTCATGTATATTGAAAACCCCACCTTAGAGACCTAAGGAGTCATCATAGAGTTAAATATCCTCTTAATACAATCTATATACATCTTTGATTAATGGGTCCTTTTGTCACCATGGACGATGGGTGGATTACTCTTAGTAAATTAGAGGCCATTATGCACCATTAATCCTAGATTCCTAACACCAACTTGAAAAAATTCTAAATAGTATAGATTACAGATTTATCCAAAGAAGGGTACACTAGTGGACTTTCCTATGGAAGATGTCTTGCATATTTCATTCAGTGGTTCATAATATCACTTATTAGAGTCATTTTCTATTAAATTCTAGGATATAACCTTTCAGTTTAAGGGTGATTTCTAAAATCATATGGCTAACATTAGATATCCATATCAATGCTTTAGAATGATAATAATTTGATTGATATATGGATTTTCTAAGTAAAATATTGAAAAAAAGTAAGTAACATGTCCATTTACATAAACATCAGGCTCAATTCATTCAAATAACCTCAACCACCAAGTCTAATGCTTGAAAATAATCCTTGACCACCAATGGATACTCATATTTATTCATGGAATTGAGTTATCTAGGACCATATTCTGCACTTAATATCTGAATACTAACTATCCTAACACCAGTATACCAAGACATTGAATCAAACCTAGGAAGCATCATATCACATAAGTTCGAGCATTTCCCTCTGAGGCCAATTTTCATTGAACCAGCCTAACTCCACTAAACATGACACCCATGGTGGCCCATCACATTTTAATGTATAACAAATATAAAGAATGAATACTCCTGTAAAACCGAACCATGGAAACCCAATCGGGTACAAAGAGGAAGTAATCGACCATATCCATTGTACATAGAAATTCAAAACAAACATAACAAACCAAAATGATAAAATATGACAAGTATAAACTAGATCCTATATAACCATATATCAACACCAAACCATCCCACTATGAAGACGATGACAAAAAGAGAAATCAAGATGCCACATGATAGTTTTCCATTTACCTAAGTCCTAAAAAATATAATCTACAACCTCCTAAATGAAAAAATATGGTGTGATAAAAAAATACTATTATGATACTACTATAGTGTCTATAAAATTTCTAATCTCATGAAAGAATCATTTATAGATTAAGAAAATAAAGTTTTAAAAAAATTTCATATAATAAAATTATATTGTAAAACCTTCCTTTAGTTTTCATAAAGAATAACATATTAAAAAAAATAGGAATATGCTAATTGTGAAATAAAATAGGTAATAACCCATGAATACCCAATATGATAAACTTGTTATAAAATAGATATAAAATAAAACATCCTATGATAACCCAATAAAAATGAAATAGCAAATAATTTGGTCTCTCTCTTATGGGTATATGTTCTAGATATGAATGAAAATACCCAATATAGGCTTAAGGTGGATCCAAATAATAAAACCTATAGTGTCTTTACACACTCTAAAGTGATATAAAACCACTTATGCCATTACCCACAAAAAGAGAGATTGTTTTTGAGAAAAGTCTATTCCCATTGCACCCATGGTTCCCAATGTGACAAGTTTTCCAAAATCCATATAAAAACAATTATAATATTTAATAGAAAAAATATCATTAAATCTATTTTGGTTCTACGCATGAGGACTCATTTCAAATCCAAAACAAAAATTTAATGTATTTAATCAAACATTTAGTGTTCACAAATCTATTTTTTAATAAAACCTATTTAAAAGAATTATTTTCAATAAAAACCCCATTATAATGTCAAATAATTTAAATTAATGAAATAAACTAAATAAATTCACAAGAACAACCTACAATTCAAGATTTAGCACCTTATAAAGAGTCTGTACCTCAAGAAGGGAGGAAACACTGCAAAACATCATCCCTATACCAACACCCATATCCTGAAGGTTCTATGAAACCATTGGGATAAGTCAACTTTACTAAAAGATTCCTCTAAACCATTGGGGAAGGCTATAGAAAACAATATATAGTAAAAGATATTATTAACTGTTGGTATTGAGTAGATATCCACTCAGTTTTTAAAAACCATTAGGATAGTTTCCCCCAAATACAGTAGCTCTGAGCCCCACTCACCATTCCAGTTCTGATTGATTTTTATCCTATAGTATTGCCTCTCATCCTAGCTGGTGACCACTCTTCCAATAGTAGATCCATAAATCTAAAATCTCTTATACTCATCCACTACGCATTGAGACTTCTTCTCCTTGAGCTTTGTGCTAAATTGATTATAATGGTTTGATCAACATGATATTATACGGTCCTATGTTTATCTAACCTTAATTTATTACAATTTTTCATTTTACTTTTATTGATTTAATGTTATCACTATTTACATTCAATAATTAATTTTATTTTTCCTAATATGCATCTCTTGCTGGTTATTTTCACTACATGTTGTGGTTATTTTTATATGGTGTAGTTGGGTATTTCTTAGATATGGGATTCTAATATGTTTCAATTTTATGTCTTTAATTTGAATATTTTTCAATAGATTTAAAACATAATTTTATAAATGTATATGAATTTAAAAAAACAAATAATGGATTTAAATTAATTGGTTTCATTATTTTATGTTCTAGAGGAATTTTTGGGTTTTCATTAACAATGGGATTAAGTGATTTTCTAAAACTGGTAGTTTCCCTTAATAATGTGGTGTTATTTTTAAATATGATATTTTGAATTTATTAATGTGTATTGATTTATCAAGAAGTAAAAAAGTTATCAATTTAATTGAATGTATTTGAAATTAACATTAGTGAAATGTCTTGTGAAAGTAATTTCATAAATTATTTTTTGGTGGAAACATACGAGGAACGTATAGATCACTACCCAAAATTATTCCAAGGTGTGTGTATAGTTTTTATGTATTCGAAATATTCACAACAATGTTCAAATGTGGATAGTGGATACTATTTCACTAGTGGATAAGTGGTCTTCAGAAACATTGCGATGTTTTACTTATAGCTCACGTTTAGTTGTTTATATTGTATAGTTGAAGTAGTATCCCCATTGAATTTTTTTATATTTTTTCACTTATGTACTTGTTTTATTTATTTTATATATTTTATTTCTCATATAATGTGTGGATTTGGTTGTTTATGTTGGTTATTCCATGTTTGGTTTCAATCTATATTTGAAACTACTTATTTGATTTACCTAGCGGTCCAACTAACTAGTTGTTCATTCTAGTTTTTTATAGAACTCTAATGTGTGTTCACTTATATTTGAAAAAATCATTCCCAGTCTATTATTTTTTATTCCCTTACCACTTGTTTCTAGTTCGTTGGGACAAAGAACACCATTTAGGCCTTATCGTAGGCCAATCTTGGTGACATGTTAGGTTGACCAAGATTGGTTCATTACTAAATGGTGTTAGAGTTCCCTTCACACTTTTTGGGAGTCTGGTAGAGAGGATATATGTCTGATGGAACTTCATAGGTAGGTCATGAGTTGTTTTCCAATCCCTATGCTATATAAAAAGTCTTCAGTTTCCATGTATAGTCAGGATGTCACTCTTAAAGTTGATATTTATTATTTTTTATATTATGATATGAATTGATGTTATATTAATCTATAGTGAAGTTATATGGGTTATTTTGAGGTATTTTTAGTTTTTCGGTGAATGTGGAGTAGGAATAAAAGCCACAAAATTAGCTCTTGTAGTCTGGAAAACCATGTGGAACCCAGGTAGAAAACATTGTAACTTTTCATAAAAGGCATTGCATGGTTGATGAATAGTTATTCAAACCATTTCCTCAAACCATTCACAGTTATTCATTTCCCATATATTTATTGTTTTTCCAACCTTACATTTCCAACTTGGTTACAATGGTGTTTACCATTGATGTGATGATAATAAATAGAGTTTCATTATAAATTAATGTTATTGTTATGATTCTCATATAGGGTAGTGTGAGAGTTATTGTTTTATATAAAGTGAATAATTATTGTTTAATTAAATATAGTTTTGGTTGTACTTAAATCTTATTGAAATGCCCTAAATGACTTCTAACAATTTTTTACATAATGGATAGAAGTTGGATATATGAAACCAATCATATCTCATACAATTTTCAGAACAATTTGGAGAGATTTTTGAATTTTTCATTTTAAAATGCTTTAGATAGTGGTCACATAAAGTACCATGTTATAATTATGGTGAAAGACATTGGTTGATCCATGAAGAAGTTAGATACTATATAACCAAATATGATTTTCAAAAAAACTAATATGTGTGGTTTAACAATGGGGAGAAAAGGGAATCTAAAAATTATGATCTTCCAAATGAGAGGACTGGATTTCATAATTTGATAAATGATTGATTTCCATTATTTATTATCATGATAAGGAAAGGATTTTGACCCAGGAAGACTTTGATATGAGAATACATGGTGCGTCCAAGTAAAATGATGATGTTTTCATAGTGAAAAAACCGAATGAGGCATCCATGACTCTAGTATATCAACAATGTGGTAAAATGAAAAATATGGGTCTTTTAATCCAATGGTTTCATGTGAAAACCTTGTGTGGGATTTCTAATACTGTCATCAATTACATTCTTACCTTGAAGGACTTAATTCCATATGTTGTAGACATTCTCTCAAACCACTATATTCCATGGAATTTAATTGAAGAACATGGATTTCCAAAAAACAAAATTCATGCTTTCCTAAAATATTATAGCTTATTGTGTGAGGAAACTAAGGAAATAAATAATTTTACAAAATGTGGAACATCCTAATGAAGATTAAAGCTAATGGAACACCATTCAGTGTTCCATAGAATGTAATGTGGCACTTTCTATTGATCCTGAGACTCCAGAATCTTTTCATGTATGATAAAATTTCAATAAAAATGTGATGACATGATATCGAGAGAAAAAAAATTTAATAAAGAGTTGGTTCACCCTGTAGATGTATTTTCATGGAAGATATTTGATGCTCGATATCCTGATTTTGTAGCTAAGGTTCATAATGTGATGTTGGGTATTTCATGTGATGGTTTTAATCTTCTTGGTCAGATTCTTACTTCACAAAACACTTGGTCGGTTTTCATACACATTTATAACCTTCCCACTTGTTCGTGTATGAAAAAACCTTACACTTTCGTAATTATAATCATATATGCACAATCTAATCCCAACAATGATATGAACTTATACATGAAACCTTTAAAAAAAGATTTGAAACTTATATTGGTTGTGGGTGTGGGCACGTAAAATAAATGTTCAAAAGACATATTTCAGATGCATGATGAACTTATGTGAATGATCAATGATTTTCCAGCATACGAAATGATGTTTGGATGAGGCACGAATGGAAAACTATCATTTCTTTTTTGTATGAAGAATACTCAATCCGGAATATAGAAATATTTTCATAGTTTCATTTTAATGGGAAATAGATGATTCTTTTCAATTGACCATCGATATAGAAATAGTATTAAATGATTTGAAAATACCATAGAGACTGATGATCCACCTCAGTGTATATCTGGAACTGATGTGCTTAATTAATTTAAATATTTCATTTTTCATTTGGGAATGGTAAAATGAAATATAAAAAGTGGAAGAATATTTACAATGACACCTGTTACAATTGGAATAAGAGGAGTATATTATTTGAGTTTCCTTAATGGTAAAATAATTTGTTATTTCATTTCTTGGACATAATTCTCATTGAAGATAATATATATGAAATGTTTCTTTGATTCTTCTAAATGAAAAGGGAAAGACCAAAGATGATTTATGATCTCAACATGACATGGAGGATTAGGGGATCAAAACAAAATTTCATCCAGTGTGTATCAGAGAAAATAAATGGCAAGAACCATGTGCTTCTTATGTTATGTCATCTAAAGAAAAAAAATATTTCTTGAAGTACCAGAGACTGTTAAAGTTCCCGATGGCTATTCCATAAATATATCAAAACTGGTCAATAGAAGAGAATTGAAGTTGAAATCATTGAAGACTCAGAATTATCATGTACTTATACTTGATTTGATTAGAATAGTAATCCATAATATTTTTTCCAGAAATGTAAGGGTTTCAATTATTCCCTTATTCCATTTTTTAGAGATCTTTCCACTAAAAAGTTACCCATGTCTTTGTTGACAACAATGTTGGTAGGGACTCCATTAATTTTTTGTGAGTTAGAGAAAATATTTCACCCATCATTTTTCACATGTTTGTTTCATCTGACTTTTCATCTTCCAATCGAAGTAATCCTTGGAGAACATATTGCTTTTCATTGGATGTATCCAACTAAAATCAATATGTTCACATTGAAATCTTATGTCCTTAAAAATAGTCATCTTGAAGGTTCTATCATGATTGGTTACTTGGATCAAGAATGTATGGATCTCTACTCAATATATTTGTATAATATTACTTTGAGAATTAAAATAACAATTAAAAATGAAGAAGAATAGTATGAGAAAATTGTACCCTGTTTTTCATCACTTCCTCAATTAAGAGGAATTTCAGGATCATATACATTGATGACCTTATGCCTTGAATAGAAAGAGATGGAAAATCACACTATGTTTTTCAAAGATGATTTTTTAGATGACTACATCCTATAAGTAAAATCGACATGTATATCTCATCTCATCTCTTTTAATTTTACATATCTTTTAAACTATTTCTATTTTCATTTATAGGGAATATAAATAAATGATAAAAAAACATTATTTATCTTTGATATGGAGAGATAATTTGTAAAAAATAGTTTTCTTATTGGTTTAAATTGAAGGTAGAAATGTTGTTGTAATAAATAAATAAAATAATTTTTTAATTAAGTTTAATATTCATTTATATTTCAGGTTTCGAGTAGGCCTACTAACTCTGTTTCTTAGGAAATAAGTTATTTTTTAGTCCAAATACCATGGTTTATGAATTTAAATCAATTGTGATAAATGTTGACATATTTATTATCATTGAATGAGCAAAGAACAAGAGAACACCACCTGATTTTGTTATGATAACTACCCCAACAGCCTTTTATGCTAGTACATCAGATAATAGGCCTCATTTTGAAAATTTATCATAATATAGAGTAAATGAGAAAATAATAATTTTAGATTATTACAATAATATTTGAGTCATGATGATGAAATTCCACTGGTTTCCCTTGATGACAAGGCATGGCACCATTATTATTGATTTTAGATTTTGATTTTTTTACATGGCACACACTCTTGCTACCGATGAACAATATGTATTAGTATAATTGATGAAACGTGTTTTTTGTTTCAAAGATCATCTTTGACATAAATTTGGTGTCATTATTGAATAAATTCCCAGATATGTTTTTGTTGATGGTGATGATGGAATTGACACCATCCCTACTTACATTGACACTAATACATTTATTACATATGATAAATCCAATAGCTCAATTGTCATAGATGATTATGAACAATAAGTTGTGGTGGGAAATATATAGAATCATCCATCTATGTTCTCAGTTGTTTTGGTTTAGCTCTATATGGGTTGCTAAAGTTTCTACCATTTAAATTGATTTAAGATTGATTATAAATATTTTTTATCCAGCTTGACCTTAATGTTAATTTTTAATGTTTATTGGTTATAATTTAATTTGTGTTTATTTTTCATATATTTAATTGAAAAACATTCGAACCGAAAAAAACACAACTGAAACAATTAAATTATAATAAAAAACAAGAGGAATTGAATTGGAAATTTTAAACATTTTGATATGAAAATATAAAAATTAAAATAATGACCTGACCAAAAAATAGCTAAATTGCCTAACAGAAATTATGAACCAAATGACCTAAGACAAATAAGTCATGTATCATATTTTTTGTTTTTTGGTTACACATTAGTTATCCTTTTCGAATTACTTCCTTTTTTTCAAATGAAGGGAATGAAACCTATTAAGGAGTAGCGAAGAAAAAGGATGAAGGAAAACAATCACTAAATGATTGAGATGTGGATTCCTCCATTAGTTTCTGTTGTGATTATTTCATTTCAAATATATATATATATATATATATATATATTAATAAAATATAATCTCATGTGCTTAATTTTGTTTTAAGCTTTTTTGATGGATCCACCACTTAGGTGCCAGTTATTTGACAAGCTTCCTAGTTGTGGTCCCAGTACTCAGGTAGGTGGTATGAGGGGGTGGGGTTGTATTGGAAATTAGAGCTATAGTCATCATACTTGATTAGACCTTTCCCCTCCAACTGACGTACCATCTTCCACACATTATGATCTCACTATTTCATTTGGGGCACACAGGATATTTGGGCTTATGATGTTTTCACTAGCCATTACATCTGAGCCTCCTCACCCATATTTATCATATCTGCTGATAATTCTCACTCCTCATTCATATCATACATTTGTCTAAGCATTTTTGACATCATCTTTATGGTCAACTTCTTTCTCTCAGAGCTTCTACATTCTTTCTTCGACTCATTCTCTGACACAATCTGTGCCTTTGAAGCGTAAACTGGGACCCATTTCACTTATATAGGGTGATGTTTCATTAATAACTACAGATCCAGTAGCACCCATTGATCAGATAGTTGTAAGTATATCTTAGAATCCTAATAAATTTTTATACCATAATTAATTTCACTACAATATTTTTTATTTTTCATAATAGATACAACTACTAATAGGTGGAAGGGAAGGGGGAATAAATTCATGTGTGTATTGTCGAATTGTCCTTCACTGTTTATGTTGGACTACAATAAAGACAACCCAATGATCAAAAAATAGGGAAGCAATGTCATAGTTTTTTGGTGATGATTTCCAAATACATTGACATCATTCCCGATAGTCCACTCTCATGGAGACAATATCCAAATAAAGTCCAAGATAATTTTTGAGCACAGATATGAGTAAAAAATATAATGGATTTAATGTTATATTGTTTTTTTATTTATATGAATTAATATTATGGTGTCAGCTTTGATTTAATTTTCCAGATAGTGAGGGTGCATGGACAACATGTCAAAAGGAATTAGGTGAGCTTGGGATATCCAATAAACATGAGTTATATGTAGGATGGCATGATAGAGTTGACGTAGAGTTATTGGAATTACCTGTAAATAATGAGTGTCTAATAGAATAGTATTAGAAAATGATTACTCATTGGATGACTACCACGTTTAATGTATTAATTACAATTGAATTTTTTAAATGAAAATTTTCATGTTTTTCTTTAATAGTATCTTTTGTATTATTGAATTATATTTTGGTGTCATCTGGAAAAAACAAAAAAACCATTGATGATAAAAGATACTTTAACACTTTGTGGCATACTAATATGTCATATCATAAGAGGAAGTAGGTACAAAAGCTGTTTATAATTTTTCTTTATCCCTTTCACTTTCTATTATTTACTATATAATTTATTCGATATCTGAAGTTTTGAAATATTTTTTGGTATGTCTTTTTTTATTGGTATCCTATTTTAAATTATTGTTTCCTATATTAAATGTCATTTCATAGGCATGTATTGAATATTGAAGGATGTTTCCCTTAAGAAAAACTATTTTTCTCGAGTAGAACAAATATATATGGAACTATGGTTAATGAATTGACACAACAACTGATTATATGTTTTACTCTGTTGATTTTTAAATTTAATAATATATGTTTTAAGTTAATATTCTATTTATGTTTGTTACATACTATTTTGGAGGCCCTTTATACCTAGGAACCTAGCAATTTTGGGCCAAATGATCACTTACATCAGGTGTTGGAAGATAAGAACCCTAGAAGATTACACTACCGACCTAGGTATTGCCCTAAAGAGGTGTTTTCTCTCTTTAGGTATTGTCTGTAGTACCACTGAGTTGGAAAAGTGTATGTCATGGGAAGAAAAAGCAAAAATGGCTCAAATGGGTGGAAGAACAGGTTGATAGAGAAAACATTGAACTTATGAAACTGATGAACTTTTTATGTCCATCACATCTAGAAGAGGCCAGTGTATCTTTTAATGAATATATGTCATCCAAGCGTTCATTATATAGTGTACCATGAAGCATTCCTAGTTTTGGATGAGATGGTTCTGTTTCTAGAGATGACGATGGTGAGGAAGATTTCGAGGATGAGGATGATGTCGAGAGTGGGGTTGAGGTTGAGGCAGAGGACAAGGAAGATGATGAGGTTGAAGTTGAGGATGGGGATCGGGATGGGGACAACGGCAGGGACATGGATGTGGAATAGGATGAGGGTGATGATGACGGTGATGATAGTGATGGCGATGAGGGAATGATTGATCTATTACATTTTTTACTGATATTACTAACATTTGATGTTTGATAATTTACTATGATTGAATATGTGTGTGTTTAGGTAGGCCATAGTATGCTTAACTCGAGTAACCTAAATACAATATAGTTTTAATCATATAACCTTTTACCAATGTATTGAAAATACTTTTTTATAATGTAATTATGTTATTTGGATATTTAATATATGATTCAACATTCAAAATATTGATTGGGTCTATGCTCTTTCTTGTATGTTTATTTATCTATCTATAAATTGTTTCTATGGATTCTATTTTTCACATTGTATCAAAAATATTTCACAAACCTAACCATCCTTATCCATTGAACCCTCCCCAACACACCACCCACCCTTCCAAAACCACCCATGTTTATGGATCCTCCTAGTATCCTCTTCCATTTTATCTCCATACCAGTCTCCCCCGTCCTAATGGGTTCACATACTTTCCCACCCATCTTGATGTCTCAGCCTTCGACTGTGTTGTGTGTGACTAATTTTTTTTTAAACACACCTTATAACATTATGTGATCAATTATTATGGGCTTCCAATTCCTCCTTACCAACATATATTATTCTTTAAAATTACATTTTGTAGTGATTTTTGTATCCATTAGTCCTATAGAGTATTCTTTCAGTCTTGAGGGTATGGACCTTGATTATAATTTGGTGGTAAATCCTACATCTTTTCACTTCTTCATGGTATAACATCCAATTATGCCACCATTATGATATATATTCTAGAAATACCAACAAAAATCAACATCTACTATTTCTATAATCATCTTTTTGAGTCCAATAATATTTATTATCCCACTGTAGTTTTTTTATGATAGATCATAGTTCCATGACATATTTTTAAGGACATAGTGGTGAGAACTATTCTAATTCTCATGGAATTTCTTTTGGAGGTGGCCATAGATGTTGTGTTTCTAGGGCCCGCAGCAGAAGCCAATGGGCCGGGGATTTTAAAATTTTCATTGGGGAAATGATGGTACTTTTCGTTGCTGACGATCCGAGCCTCGGAGAGGTCCGAGGATCTAGCGTAGATTGTTAAGAGCACAAAAATAAAAGGAAAACATACCCGTTGCATATCTGAAGCCGTTGTCGACCGCTACTTGTCGATGGTGATCGTTGCATGAAGGATCCATAGCAGGATCCCTCTAGATCATCCATACGTGCCTCAAAAATCCACGAGAACTCCGATCATCGAACTCCGGGTGATAGCGCGGCGATTCAACGATATCTTCAACATCCCGACGTTCACCGCATCGTAAATCTTGCGATGCATGAGGAGAAACTTGATCCGAGCACTTGGATCATAATCCTCTCTCTCTAGGAAGCGGTAAGAGAGAGAGACTCTCAAATTTCATTCCATAAATTAATGAATAGTGATGTGCACACCAAAGAGAGAGAGCCTCCTCTCATATTTATAGAGACATTGATAAATACCCGGTAGTGTTCCCCGACCCCCGTTAATATCAACGTTATCTAAAAAAATAATTTTGATGGACTTAACTATACCAATATTATTTATTATTTTATCAAAAACTTGTAATATATATAAAATATATTATGTGATAAAATCCGAGCCATTTAACTCGACTCGTTGTCCCGTTAAATATTAAACGATCCTCGAATATTAAAATAATATTTGTTCGATTAATATTTTTCTGTATTTACTAAACATGTAAATAAATTAAATAAATTCAATACCAAATATTCATAACTTGAATATTAATGAATTTATTTAATTCTTTTGGTGATCGAGAACTTGGACAGTGCTCAGACCCCGTGGTGGGGCCCACTATGTCCATATTATTATTCCACTGAATAGGTGCGGATTCTTGAATACACTATTGTGTGTGACCCTCTAGGCCCTTATCTCGATAGTAGTGAATAAAATTTACAGACCAAGAGTGGGGTATAGCAACCCGTCATGGCCCCTAAAGAGATATGGATAGTCATAGCAACGCCAACTATCCTACGAAAACTGACTATGTACTATAGTCTCTTTGTCATTTGATATCTCATAAAGCAGGACGCACTCTTGTTTCATCATCCTTATCTTGCTTTACTATTTGTTGATCTATCCGGATGGATTCACCTTTCTACTCCTTTGGCCAAAGATTTATGAAGGCAGAACCATCCTGATCAACCAGGACTAAGATATACAACTTCCTAAACATGGAACCGACAAATTATTTCTTGAACATTAAACCAACGCCATACCACTAACGACGCACCCGACACAAACTACCTCACCAAGACATCACTGCCATGGTTTTCTCCTTTCATCAAAGTACGTAATTAAATGATATAAATTGGTAATGGTCTCAAGTCAGGAGACCAATACACATGTCTGTAGATATGAACAATCAATGACACCTAAAACATGTGGTGTTCTTATTGGAAGGTCTATCCTCATGATCTCACTACTAGAGATCACCAAGTGTGAACTTCATGAGAAGAAGTCTCAATTCTTATGAACCCCCAGCACCTGAAAGTCAGACATCTACTATGTCCAGTCAGTAAGATATATCTAGACTATAGAACATATATTTGAGATCAATGTCATTGTATCTAAAGGTTCTCATTATAGCCTGGGATCTGCTATAACCTCTTGACATGACAATTAACCTTTGGACATTACCATTATTATAGTGGACACAGAATACTCCAAACTATAATGGTAAGATGTCATCACGCATATCTAACTGTACACATGATACAGTAATCAAAATTACTACATAGTTGGGTCTAGGGAACCCACCATTTCAACACTCCCACTTGCACAAGAGCCAATGTGCTAACTAAACTTGTTAGCTACTCACATGATTAAAATCATGCTTCTGGTGAGTAATGGATTTAACTGCTGGGCCTTCCACGTTTTTTGCTGTGTGGTATATCTGCTATATGAAACCTCATCGACTTGAGTAAAACTTCTCAAGATAGGGTATCCCTGAGTATATTACTTTGGCCCATTGTCATAACTTTACAACTTGTATAGTAAGAATATCATAATTCTCATTATGAAAATAATTTTCTCTCTAGGTGCGAATCCAAGAACTGGGAAAAATAGTTGCGATTTATAACTGCTTATTAGCTTCCTTAGAAGCTGTAACATACTCGGTATTTGTAGGTATGGCTACCACAAGATTTTATGAGCTTTACCCGCTCATCTCCTTAGCCTAACTACGATACTAGATCAAATTGATCTAAGGATTACTAGTTTGTATCCCACCATAACCAGTATACCTTCCTCTCCATACTCCAGGTACATATCATTTGTACTCACCGAAGTATAAGATGATAGTTCTGACTGCATCACTTGTAGTTCTCCTGGAAATAATTGATATCTGCCTATAATAAATTATATCTTGGCAGTATCAATTATTGTACATATTATGGCATATGTGATTGATCTATCGCTAAAGAATATGGTATCAATTCACAACTTTAATCTCTACACATGCCCCAAACATGTTAACTTGTAGAGATTAAGCCATGTGACATAGGCAAAAATTATGAACTTGAATTGTTCCAACTTGTATTTATTCAATACAATGTCACAATATGTACGATTGACTAGGACCAATCAACCATTGGATATACCTTAGTGGATCATGTTCCCCAGAAATTAGGTTGCTACATGAAGTCAATCATTGGAGAATTTCTTTTAACATGATCTTATCAAATTGTAAGATCAAAATCTGTTTTCATATGTTGCCGAACATATTCCGAAAACATTAGCGCTCCCACTAACCTTTGGTAGACACAAGGCAAAGATTCATTTATAATGAATGCTCTAAGATCATGTTGCTTACTTTAATCCAGAATTGGATTTCAGTAACTTGAAACCCTTATTTGCATCATTTGATGTCATCATCTCTTTCTGGTTGCGTTATATAGAAACCTTCCACGAAAGATGATCTTGACATCCAATGAACAATAAAAGGATCTTAGAAGTTTATCTATGACAAGTAAAATTATAATAGATTTAGGAGTACCAACTTGGTATAAACAGTCAAGCCTTATTGGTACCATACTTGTACCATCCATGTACCATTTCATTTGAATACCCATAGCAGTATTTCATTTATACGCCCCCTTTTCAATTTGATACATGGAATCCATTATTTAATTTTAGTTGATCTTGTCGATCTTAGCTCATTACCTCATACTACTTACTTGTAGGATTTATTATTCTCAATGAATAATTTATCACTGGTTGCGGTGAATATAAAACCATCACCATGGTTTTATACTTCCTACACAGTATTTGTCTCTGGAACATTCTTATACCCCATGTACTTTTGGAACTTGTTCCCTATGCCAACCATTTGTGCATCTTGAGCATTGACTAAATATAAGTCAATTCAGCTCCCACTATCTCTAATAGATATGTGCACCCTTGTATAGAAATCTAGTCTAATACTTGACTACATCTTTTCTATCTTATGGATTTATCCTACGATACTGTTAGGATAATTAATTTAGATACACAACGTGTTTAACTTGATGCAAGTTTTTTTAAATCCTAACAAACTCTTTGCATATAAAAACGTCCAATTACATAATGGTTTTTCCATCATACTATGACTTTTATGATATCCATTTGTCATTTTAGTTGGAATATTGGTTAGTAGATTATGCTGTTATTTGCAAATCACATTTTGAAATATGATAGAAGTTTTTGCAAGTTGCAACATTGATACAACTTACATCATAACTTTGATGTATAACATATGCGTCTAGGAATTGCTCCATGATACATGTTTGTTGATTAATGTTAAAATGTAGGACTTTATCATTTATCCTCCTTATGAACGTCAATACAGTGATGTAAATAAGGTAACATTCATTTAGGATTTACTCCAAGCTACATTATCATGATCGATGACTGCTTGGTCAAGATATTCTTCAGCCTGCCGATCTGAAGCAACTCATATCTTCTGACCTAACTAATACTTCACTATTCCTTAATGACTTAAATGAAACTTACGAAGTATCTTTACCTCTTTCTTTCTTTGGAACAGTTCACAGACTCGTGTTAAACTAACCTCGGAAGCTTTGTGGCGTACCTTTATTTCAAAATGTTTCTTTGTCTAAACTAAAGATGTCAATTATACCATCAGTGTTTAGTTGTGCCAAGACTAAATACCAAACTGGGTATATAATTGATGTCCACTTTTAGTTTTACTTGACAAAGAATCACATTGCCACAACTGGGTAGGTCTTACATTTTATATTCATCATATATTACCATTGATTCAAATAGTAGTGAACTATCTGTTGAGTATGTCACCTCAAACAACATTCATTCCAAAACATGGAATAATGTCTCATCATGTCCAAATAGGCGCATGAGATAAATGTTTTTGGTTATACTCCATATCTTGTTCAATTTGAATCAATCACTTGAAAATTAGAATTTATGTGTTTCTCCCTATTGGCTTAGTAATCACCATTTCACATTTGCTAGGAGAAAACACATTACTTCTAGTAATGTTTCCCTACATAATTGGTTATTGTATTTCAATACATATATGTGAAAAGAATATTTTATTTTAATACCCATGGAGTATTTGAGAAAACAATACTTTTATTTGATGAATATAAACTGAATGAGAAGTGGGTACTTGCTTCTTGTATTTCAGTTTTTAGTATTCCATTAATTTATTTCAATATGTGATGAAAATAACCTCCTATTAAATAACCAACCACTTTTCATTGAAGGACATGATGAAGGTACCTTTGTAATAACTTTCCCAACGGCTTTTCAACTTGTCATTCAATGTATTCGCCATAAAAATAAAAGATTGCGTTATCTCCAATATTCTTATTACTTGGAAAATATTACCTTAAAAGCAATGAAGCACTTACTCTATACCGTTTTTTGGTACCTTTAAACAAAACTAGAGTAATTGGGTTTAAAAAGGGATAATAAATGGGATGGCATGAATGATTGTGAACTATCTTTCACTTTACACAAACCGAGTACGACCACCACATTCAAATCATGATTTGCTTTCTCCACGAAAGGATCTTGGGGATGAGACTACATGTAATCATCATGTCTTGATGTAGAGACCACAACTAACATTGGAATTCGATGATAGCATTAGGACATAACCATCATATTCTTGAATCATGAGTCACCTATAAGCAGTTTTACACCCTCACTTCTTGAGGTGGCTTAACATATTGGGACAGAAGCACCTTGAATTTCCATTATTGTTGTAATGTGCGCTAGTGCCTATACTATACATGAAAATTCATGCTTAGATTAGACATTAACTTTGTCTAATATTTATCATAGTTTTATTATTGTATTTCTTACCATTATCTACAAATATACTTTAGCAGATTGTACTTTTATGTGATTATCTAATCTGACATTATTGATTATTTAATCATTAAATGTCTCCCACAAATTTTTCGAATTCTAGGAACCCTCTATACTAGAATTGGATTACTCTTGAGTATTCTACTGTAAAGGATCCCCAAACCTCCCTCATAGTCTACAAGCTAGGGCTACGCCACTACTCAGAGGGTCCAAGGTAGGCTTTTGGCTAGCCAACCGCATTAACTCGTGGTTCCTTGATCTTTTGAGTGAAGTCCCAGCCCCAAAAATCATTTACAGATTTACTCAAGGCTTGCCTCTAAAATTAAAACAAACTATATAAGGTTATATCTTTGCTAATATTTTAGTTAAGTCGACCCACCACACAAATAAGAACTCCCCGGTAGTAAGAGGCACCCTCAGATGAGGCATGAACCGGCACCTCAAACACCCGGTTTTGTTCAAACATGAATGGTGGAAGGCTTTTTGTGAATTAATATTTTATTTGAGGGTTTTATTGGTTTTCTCTCGACGAATGTGATATATTTTTATTAGTCTTTTTCATCTACGTTGTCGTGCTCACAACTGAATATTAATAGAAATCAAACGTCATTTCTTTATGCATTTTATTATTTATCATTTTATGTATTTTCCCACAATTCTAAAATGCATAAAATAATAAATAAATGCATAAAGGTAAAACTACTACCAGACTGGTCTTGAGCATCTAAACAACCTAAGCGCATCGTACCTGAGTCATCTACTTGACTCTTGATGCAGCTTTCTCGTTCTGTATGTCTTCTTCTTATCTGGAGCATTGCCTCATCTTAGCAAAGTCCACGTTACGTCTTGGATTACTGCCTCATCTTGGCGTAGTCCACAAGTTGTCTTGAATGCATCGTCTTGATCAATGTGCTCTGCCTCCTCTTGGCAGGGTCAACGTCACTCGTCGTCTTCATTCGAAGTACAAAGATACTCACGCGCAGGTGAGGGGAACTCGGGTACAAATATACATCCTATAAATTGGGCGCGCATGCCCTTATACATTTTAACCGAATAATGAAAGACGATGTGCAGACCACCCCTTTAATTAATTACACACATTGCACACAGTTTAATTAATTAATTAAATAATAATTAAAATTAGACATTCTAGGTCGATGCTCAAGACCAGCAGACGGGTAAAAAAGCGTGATAAAAATTAAAATACAATAATTAAGTATGAGGGTTTTTAATTTAAATAAATTAAATTAATTAATAAATTTAAATAATTTAATTAATTATCGGTCATCTAATTAATTTAATTTCAGAAATTAAATTAATCTTAATTCTCGGGTATTAATGAAAATTCACTACAATTAATATGTTAATTAATTAAATTAATTAAGTTAATTAATTATATTAATTGATTTATCTTAACCCGAGGGGTTACCTTCCCGCTAAGAGGACCGGGTGACGGCTGGGTAAGCTTGGATAGGGTGCTCCCGGGGAGGAGCCGTTGCATGGTCTATTGCTGCTGGAGGTGGCGCCTCTCGCAGTAGAGCGTGGGGATTCGCGCTAGGGAACCGGCTGCGCGGGGTGGTCCAACTTGCAGTGGGCGGTCAGGAGAATACCATGGTCCACTCGCGGAGGCTAGAAAACAGCATGGGTGCGCCGTGCGGGTTCGCCGGAGGAGGAGCAGGCGGCGCTGCATGCGCCGCTCCTGCTGTACGCCGCCTTCGCCGGGGGGGTTTCCGGCGGGCTGCTCCTGCTGTCCGAGGGCAGAGGCGGAGGGGCACCTGGTTCTGCCAGAGCGGGGTCTAGTTCAAGGTAGTAGGCCATTCCGAAGGGAGGCGGACCAGCGTAGTGGAGGATTCCGGTTGTGCGCGCAGGTGGTGCGGTCAGAGGGAACCGGGCGGTGGCCTATTGAGGTGGCTCCGCTGGAGGCGGTGCTATTTGAGAGGCCGAAGGAAATCGTCTGAGCACGGAGTGGGTGACTTGCAAGTGGCATGTTTCATGCAGGAGGAGGGCCAGGCAGAGGGCCTGCTACGGCAGGGTGTGGAGGGGAGGCGTAGCTACCTCTTGTGCGGCGTCCCGCTGCAGGCTGCGCGGGAGAGGAGGGATGCATGAGAGGGGCGCCAGTTTCGGTGGAGAACAACCGGGTGAGGGGTCCACGATTGAGTTGGGCGCATGGAGGAGCTGGGCAGCCGGCCTGAACTGGAGGCCCTGGGGAAGGGGGGCGGCGGCCCTGTGCGCGGCATCCCGGGGAAGGAGACCCGCCGCGACCATGCTGGTCACGGCTCCCATTTTTTTCTCATTGTTTCTTTCCACGGGCCATCCTCCCATTGCATTTTTTTCTTTTCCTTCTTTGCTTGACCGGACAGCCAGCCTCCCTTTTGTTTTCTTTAATTTATCTAGACTTCTATTGAAGTCTTTATTCCCCCCCCCCATTCTTATTTTTTAAAAAATTCTTCTTCCACTAATCTTGAGTCAAGTCACCACCTCTAAAATTCTAAAGGCTAAATATCCTTTAAAATTAAATCATAATAAAATTATTATAATGAAATAATTTATTATTATTATTACATTATTATAATAATAAAATAATAATTATTAAAATAAAGAAATTATTGTGAAGATTATAATATTTATAAAAATATAAATTTCACAATTAATTTTATTTCTAACGAACCAATTGAATTTTAATCGGTTCAAGAAAATGAAATAAAATTATAACCCGAGGTCAAACCCTCCTTTGATCCAATCCAAAAAATTGAACTGGCCATAACTTGGCCGTTCGAAATCGGATCGGCACGCGGTTTGAACGGTTGTGACCGATTTTAAACCCTATACTTAATTTTATGAAAATTAATATTATTTGGCTCATAAAATTTACATGATCCCTCTGATACCACTCTTGGGTTTCCATGGCCCGCAGTGGAAGCCGATGGGTCGGGGATTTTAAAATTTTCGTCGGCGCAACAACGGTACTTGTCATTGCCGATGATCCGATCCCCTGAGAGGTCCGAGGAGCTCTTGTATATTGTTAAGAGCACAAAAAAAAAGGAAAACATACCTGTTGCATATTCGAAGCCATTGTCAACCACTACTTGTCCACGGTGATCATTGCATGAAGGATCTACAGTAGGATCCCTCTACATCGTCCACACGTGCCTCAAAAATCCACAGGAACACCGATCATCGAACTCCGGGTGCTAGCGCGGCGATTCAACGATTTCTTCGACGTCCCGACGATCACCGCATTGTCGATATTGTGATGCGTGAGGAGAAACTTGATTCGATCTCTTGGATCTTCATCTTCTCTCTCTTGGAAGCATGAGGAGAGAGAGACTGTCAAATTTCAATCCATAAATGAATGAATAGTGATGTGCACACCAAAGAGAGAGAGCCTCCTCTCTTATTTATAGAGACATTGATAAATAACAGGTAGGGTTCTCCGGCCCCCGTTAATATCAACGTTCTATAAATAAATAATTTTTATGGACTTAACTGTGCCAATATTATTTATTATTTTATCACATACTTGTAATATATTTAAAATATATTATGTGATAAAATCTAGGCCATTTAACTCGACTCGTTGTCCCGCTTAATATTAAACAAACCTTGAATATTAAAATAACATTCGTTTGATTAATGTTTTCTCATATTGACTAAAATTGTAAATAAATTAAATAAATTCAATACCAAATATTCATAACGAGAATATTAATTAATTTATTTAATTCTTTTGGTGATCGAAAAATTGGACAACGCTCAGACCCCGTAGAGAGGCCCACTATGTCCATATTTTTATTCCACTGAATAGGTGCGGATTCTTGAATATGTTGTTGTGTGTGACCCTCTAGGCCCTTATCTCGATAGCAGTGAATAAAGTTCACAGACCAAGAGTGGGGTCTAGCAACCCTTCATGACCCCTAAAGAGATAAGGATAGTCATAGCAACGACTACCATCCTACGAACACTGACTGTGAACTATAGTCTCTTTGTCATTTGATATCTCATAAAGCATGACACACTCTTGTGTCATCGTCTTTATCTTGCTTTACTATTTGTTGATCTATCCGGAAGGATTCGCCTTTCTACTGCTTTGGCCAAAGACTTATGAAGGGAGCACCATCCTGATCAACCAGGCATGAGATATACAACTTCCTAAACTTGGAAGCAAAAAATTATTTCTTGACCATTCAACCAAAGCCATACCACTAATGACGCACCCGACACAAACTACCTCACCACGACATCACTGCCATGGTTTTCTCCTTGCATCAAACTATGTAATTAAATGAAAAACATTGGTAATGGTATCACGTTAGCAGGCCAATACACATGTCTAAAGATAGAAACAATCTATGACACCCAAAAGATGTGGTGTTCCTATTGGTGGGTTTGTCCTCATGATCTCACTACTTGAGATCACCAAGTGCGAACTTCATGAGAATAAGTATCAATGCTTATGATCCCCCATCACCTGATAGTCAGACATATACTATGTCCAGTCAGTAAGATGTATCTAGACTACATAACATATATTTAAGATCAATGTCACTGTATCTCGAGGTTCTCATTATTGCTTGGGATCTTCTATAACCTCTTGACAGGACAATTAACCTTTAGAAATTACCATTATTATAGTGGAGGCAGAAAATTCTGCACTATAATGGTTATATATCATCACACATGTCTATCTGTACACATGATTCAATAATCAAAATTACTACATAGTTGGTTCTAGGGCACCCACTATTTCATCAATAGACACATAATTTTACATCATTATAGAGAAAAATTCCATCACATTAACATATATTAAACTCTCAATGGATGCTTAGTATCCCTTTACACTACTGAGGAAACCTTCAGTGAGTTATAACGATATAATATTTTTCAATCAACCTAATTCCCAAATAGAATAACCTGAATACTATTTTTATATCACTTGAAGTCACATAGCATGAATAACCAAAAAAGATAACGAAACCACATGTCATCATTCCAACATAATCTTTTTGAGTCATCCCAATTCTGAAAAGGATTTTTCAGAAAACTTATCACATGTCCCACAAACTTCCACATACTCAAACAGTATTGGATTAATGGTTGACATCTCAAGATATGATGATATCCTTTCTTCATGTCATATCCCATTAACCCAAAATATAGTATCAAGACATAGCCTCTATAAGATGGACTCACGCACCACTAGTCTTGGACTTCTATACCAGAAACCTTCTTTATACCCATGGTTAACACCATCTCCTATGTTGCATAATCTACAAAGGGATCCACACAAAATGAGTGGTTAAACCATATCAACAGGTTTTATCCAATGTGAACATGATATGGATAGCTATATTGGTTAACCAGAATGAGAGGAATCACATAAAATACTAGGCTACACCTTTGGAAAACATGTGTCACCAGCTTTGAACCATTTTTTCAAATTAAAAATTGGTCAAAACCATCTACCCCGCCCTAAAAAGCCACATCACCCGACTTCTAGTTATTAACATCTCTCATAGTCACATGGGCCTTTCCCAACACATTCCCATAGAACCATCTTAGTGATCACATCATGAAACAATTTCCATACCCAAAATAATCATTTCAAACTAACAATAAAGTCATAAATCACACCTACCATTCCATAATTTTCTCCACAATACAATTTAAAACACGATAATACCTTCTATTGTTTCCTAATGACCATATAAATTATTAGAAGGTTATCAATGGTCTCACCTAGATCATCCCTCTCACACCTATTTACCACACATCACATAACACACATATATATTTATGAGAAATCTATGCATAATATTCCTTATAATAATAGATTCCAACTCATTGAATACTAAACTCAAATTCGATTTCTAATAGGTTGAATAAAAAAGGCATATGAAAATATAAAAATTGGGAATAATATTCAAAAATACTTCAACACCTCATGTAAGTGATAAAAATCATAGATTAATGGAAAAATAAAATTATCCATTCTCTAATATACTTCCTAATTCTAATGATTCCAAGATATATAAGAAAAAGAGTGTGATCCCTCACTTAGGACTCAGAATGAAGGAGAAAGAATAGTACATTGCTAGCTCAGCTGAATGGATAGCCATAAAACCACATTTTAAAATAAAAATAAATAGGATTTTTCTTTATCCTAGAACTATTCACATTTTGAACTATATGTTCATTCCATGGGTCATTCGGATCGCCCCCACCCTTTATAACTATTTCATTCCATGGCATATAGTGTCATTCTAATACTGGATATAGGCATTCATGATTCTCCCAAACCACTTCCTTGTACACTCATGACCCCCAAATATATTAAATCTATGAAAAATATATATGCCTTTCCATATCCCCAACATATAATAGCTCACCCCTATGCTATTTTGGTTGTACACAGACCAAAACTCTCCTCCATCTCAAGTGCTCGATCTTCATTGTCCAAAAATTTGATATGACATTGAATGAATATGTATCACTCCAACATTCCCAGAATACCCAAACTAATAAATATAATTAATCAATGACTTCTATGGGAACACCCATCATATGAATTACCTACTTGATAAATTCCCGACCCAGGTCTCAACGTACCAATGGTTCCACACCAACCATCAACCCATAACGCCCATATAGAACCATAATACACCATCATTTCTCACATACCATCTTATTATCATTTCATAATCACACCATACATGATGCCCATAAAATATCACATCACACTCAATTCTCATACAAGTCTTTCAAAACTCCTGATGCCCATATATTTTCCATAATATGTTAATTCACTTATCACACATACCCCTCATGCACCAATTTACATAATGAAAAATTAAAATATATATTCACATGTTCAAAATGTAACTATAAATATCATTGGATCATTGAAAGGTGAATGGTCTCTCACCATTTTGATCTAGTATCATGGGACACCATTTTGATCTAGTCTCATTCCCACATTCCAAAGGTGAGTGGCCTCTCATCATCGTGGTGATAATGATGGCCCCCTTTGTCCATAAATTCATGGATAGTTTTTTTAATCTATCATTGAGTAAGAAATCCACAAAATATTATTACAACCATTAATTTAAATACATATTTAAAAATCTATACCTACCATCAAAAACCAAATCTAAAACATCATTCAAATGTTGTAAATATGAAACTCATCAATCAATAATAGAAATACAATAACAATGTATAATGATCGTATGCAAAGTAAGAGATATTATTAACCCAATAAATGATAATTTTTCATGCCATTTTCTAAAAAAAATTAATTGTGTCCTGGTATAGTAGATACCACACTATAGTGGAGAATAAAAAAAGATTTCATCTTAGAAATTAGAATTTTTTAGTGTGTTTATGGAATTTAAACCTGACATTGACTAATTCATGATAAAATATTTGTGACCATTGTGAGTAGAGTAAAAAGTTTGAGATTTCTGCACTAAATAAATTAAAATGGTTTAGTTGGAAGAATGGTTTTCATATGAATATCTAAATGGGTTAGTTGGAAGATAAATTTCTATATGATGATTGATATAGGGAATACTATGTTGTGGTACATGCCATGGTTAGAAGAGTTTGCTATTTTTATGTGCTATTGCCAGTGTTTTTTTCCTGTTTTAAGTGTTGTATGTAGGTTTATGTAGTGGAGGGTATTCTGGATAGCTGGTGTGCATATTTCTTCAAATAACATATATCATAGATTTTAAACCATTGGTAACATGTTAAATAACTTTCCTTTACCAATGGTTTTAATAAAGTGTTGGTAAAATTCTATACCAACAGTTTATAAACCATTGTTAAACTATTTGATTATTCTATATACCATTAGTTTATTAATTATTGGTACAAATCTATAGAAATGTTTATTTTTAAATGATTAGTATACTAAAATTTACACTTCCCTTTGCCAACAGTTTGGGTATAACATTTGGTAATGGGATATCCCAATTCCATACTACCCAATGGTTTGGAAAACTATTGGTCTAGGGTATACTATTATTTTTCCATCATCTACACATGATTTGAAACCATTGGTATAGACTTAATTTCCAGTATTTAAACCTTTCCTCCTTTGATAATGGATATTTGAAGCCAGTAGATCGGCCTATAAAAGAAAATTCATGAGGGAATCCTACCAAGGACCAATAGAAAACAGAAACCAATCAAAATATGATCCAAAAAATCAGATAGTGTCACTACCACAATAAATGAAAATAAAAAAATAAATACATATTATTAAGGAGATTCAATTCAACTTCTACTGGGATCAAATGCTAAATAGAGCAATTTGGAAGGAGAGAGATCACAAAAAATCACCCAAAAACTACCTAGTGTTTGAGAGGAATGAATGAACACTTAATGGAATAATAATTATATGTGAATTATGATAAATATTTATGTAATAAAACAATTCATTCCCTAAATTCCGTTCATGGTGTGAATTCTGTGAATTTATAAATACCCCAAAAAGTGTTGGATCTAGTTAAAAATTCCAACACCAAAATTTTATGACATGAAAATGCTTCACAAATTGTGATTTTTCATGATTTGAATTAAATATAGGGTATCCTCCCTATAATGGATTCACATTATGTAACCAACTCAAGATGTGGATTTTTTCAGCAGAATGTTTGTTGCCTGGATTCTGCAAAAAACAATCACAAAATAACTCTGAATACCTTTAACCCTCAATAACACCCTAAAAATCCTTCCAAACATTTATACATATACATCATTAATGGAAATAAATGTACATTCACACACAATAAATCAAAACATGGATTGATAAATACCTAATAGAAGGTAATGGGATGTTACATGATACCAAGTGAAACACCCTATGAAGGACAATTCCATACCATTATATTGTTCATACCCAACCCTATTTTCATTCAAGGGTATTCAATTGGATATAAATATCTTTTTTTGATAGGGGAATTCTCAGTATTAAACCAATATTCATTAGTCATGGTATTTAATTTATTAAATTAATTCTTATGTTATCTGATTGATTTGGAACATTTAAAGTTATAAATATAAAAGGGGCACCTTGGTAGCACTCCAATGAATTTGTTAATGTTGTCACCACATGGTATACCTTTTACAGTACGTGGATGGTTAGCATAAGAACACTATTTCATGATGTGTTGTCTGTTGGCCTATTTCTATTCATATGATTTCTTGTTTCATTTTGTTTCCACATTCCTATGTTACCATGATTTTATGATGTATCGTTCTCATTTCATTATTCCATGTGAGTATGTATGATTCTTACCTATTTTTATTATCATGATATGCCACTTGAATTGAATGTGATATTTACCATCATGATATACATTGATTATTAAATTAATTTTTTTATCTCACCCATTACTTCTATATTTCCTTAGTCTATCATGTTATTTGTTAAGAGTTCAAAGGAAACTAAGAGAACATTATATAGTTTTAAATAATGATATTGTATTTTTTTAAGTTAATGGTTCATGTATCTAATTCTAATAAAACATTAGTAAATTAAATAATATGGATAATATTTTATATATATTTATGATATAAATTGATATAACATATTCATTCATGATTTTACATTACTCCCCTCACATAATTTTCACTTAAATGATTAATTTTCATTCAATGTCAATGTTTTGATTGTAAACATATATAAAGAGAATTGTTTTAATTCATTTAATTAAATTGTACTTTAATGTTTTAATTATATAATTAAAAATAAAAAAATAATGTGATTAATATTTTTTTATTTTTCCCGATTCAAATTTCAATATATCATTATAATAGAACTTTGACCAATTCGGCCATTTGAGAGGCCATATGGACCACACAAGAAGGCCCACCAAATCTATTTAGAAAACTGGATCAGCTATGACCATTGAATTTCTTGGATCAATATATATGACCCAATTTTATTAAACTCCATTATAAGTTATGGAATATCAGAAAACAAATTTTATAACAATTTTATAACCCAAAACTAATGCTTTGAAGGCTTTCCCACAATTCTATCTAGTAATTAAAAACATCCCACCTTTCTTAAATATTATCTAAATAAAATGATCAATTTGAGATGACATTTTGTGGTGTGAAAAACAAATATGCATTATGACATGTTTTTATGATAAATGGTTCATATTTTGAGGGAATCCTTTAAGACCAAAATTCATTCACATTTAGACCAAGGAAAAAGTTGAAACAAAAATGGATAACAACACATGGTTTACTAAATCAACCATAACATTAGATCCAAAACTCCATTTTCTATAAATTTGGAGGGTGAACATTCAAATTTCATATATAAAACTTTTAATTAGAATATATATATATATTATGGTGTCCTAATGGTAATATTGGCAAGACAACTTGATAAATTGATTTAGAATGCAAACAGTCCACCACCGTGGGAAATAAATACATCCCACTCTTATCCTTGAAAGGAGATGGAATTTCATCACATAATGAGGGGATTTAGAATTAATATGTCATTTTCAAGGGCTGGGTTGGACCTTCTAAACTAATTTTTTGACTTGAGACACCATTCCTCCATGCTTTATTTTTATATTTGTTTTCCCTTATTTTTATTTGTATTCGTGTAAGGTTGTTTTACTTTCAATTTAATATTAATGAATGTTTATATTTTATATTATGTAATTTTAATCCAGATTATGTTTTGAAATATTAATTGTCTTAAATTAGTTTAAAAAAATTTAAAAAACTATTCCTATTTCACTTTCTTATTCAATCAAAAGTATGTGTTTACCTTTATTCTCGTTTCATGTGTTTGTTCGACGCACCACTATTTTATTATCCTTTTATTATTCTTACCTTTTTAACTCATTAAATAATCACGAAAACATGAATATTAACCATATAAATGGATGATTAAATCAACCATTGTGTTGAGTTATAATTCCTTAATATTATGTGATTGATAGATTTTTCTTGATTTGCGTTCTTTAAATTAACATTGTTTATGTGTAATTGGATATTGAATATATTTTTTACATATCTTGTTTGACATGAAGATTTCATGGATTATTTTAATCGAAAATAAACATTGGATCATTAAATATTCAACCTTACATAAATGATAATTGATAAATATTAGATCCCTTGTTGAGGCTTGTAGTTAAGCCGAAACATCTAGGGATTCCGATCGAAAACATCTTGTGAAGTGGATATTAATTTAATTAATTGTTTTGAAAATATCAAAGATTTCATAAAAATACACCTACAATAATGAAATCACACTAATATTAATAACATTTTTAAATAAAAATTCATCCATAAGTCAATTTAATTACGCTCTACAACCCCCCCCCCCAAAGACAAACCAAAAATTGATCGACTATAAAAAAATAGTATCGTCACAGAGGATTCGACCAGAGTTCCACATTACACATTAGAAGAGAACGGAACCTTTTAATGCTCGATGATTGATAATAATTTTCGTTTAAAAAATAATGAAATAATATGTTTTATAAATATGGTTTGTTATTGAAATTGAACTCCATCAATGTACAATGTAAGGAACCACATAAAATACTTCACTAATTAGGGTGACAATGTAACTAGTTGAAAGGACCTCATAAAATCAAGGATAACCAAGATAAGAATATGTCGTTCCATAACCAAAAAAAATTTAGGTGAGAACAAATCTTCCACAAATCATTATAGAGCATGAACAATTTGCTTATCCTCACCTCAAATTCCATCGTGAGAAATAATCACTTATATCCATCACCCTGTCACAACATACATCAAGCACTACTAGTAAAAAACAAACATAATGGAAAAAAGAGTGCTTCACATACACATATACCTTTTTGTAAACCATTTTTATGTGACAAACAATACTTCTTAAAACGAAAATCAATATTCCACACTCTTTTTGAAGTCATTTGAATCCTGTTTATAAAATATTTCTAAAATGATTCAAAAAATTGAATTTTATAAAATAATTTTTATAAAATAACTCTTTTATTAAATCTATAAATGGTCTAAAAACCACTTTTATATCCATTTAAAAACCCATAAGGGGTCAAATATCAATTCAATTTATAATAAATTTTAATAACACCATTAAAAAATTTCATTAACACCTAGAATGTAATCATTCCTTTAAAAACAAGAAAAAACATAAATATTCCTTTATAAAACATGGGAAATAAAGTTGAACCCATTTTGAACTCATTATAACCGATAAATATTTAATTAATTTATACAATGAAACATTTAAAATGACCAATCAAAAAATTATATTCCATTTAAATAAATTTCACAAAAACACTTACCTCAAATTTCAGAAACAGGTCGTAAGAGATTTCCTTCGATAGATAATTCCAAACCAAGCAAGGAGATGCCCACCAAAAGTGTTTACACCCAAAACCCCATGTTAAAATTGACCCAACCCCTAATATTGACCCCATGTATATTAGGGATCCATGTAAAAATGAGAAAATAAGTTAAAGGTATGGAGGGAAGAATAAGATAGTAGATAGAGGAAAACATCCTTCTAACCACATGAAAATAAAAGGAGGGATACTAGAATCGAAATATAAGGATGAAAATCTCCCTTATACTCTTTGAAGGTTGGATGATACAAGTCGGTGGGGGAAAGGGGATAAACATTATAATTTTTGAGATAGGTAATTTTAGATGAATGAAAAAATTAAAATTAACAATGGCTTATTCATGGGGTGGTGTACCTTCATCATAGACCAAAATACAATCACGTACGGATTTGTGATTTGAATACTCTCATTAGTATTATAGAAGTACCCTAACATAAATATAAATTCTATTTAGAATATTCATTACATGAACAATCCAATTCATATTATGAATGATTTCATGAAAAATCCTAGGAAAACCAGAGCATTATTTCATGGAGTGAACTCCCTTGGGAAATCTATGACAGATGTAGGTTTACATCTATAGCATATTGGAACCTATCAACCATCCTAAAACTCAATAAACCCTTAAAACTTAAAAATAAATAAAATATAAAATATTAAACCGCAATAGTAACAAAGGGGAGCAACACTAATGTACTAAGAAGTCAAGATTAAATGTATGGGTACCTAAAATTTTTCTATTGAATTCATCACTAAGAGGATATTTTGATTAGAGATCATTTAATGGATTTATTTCAACTATATTATATAATAATTATTTGAAAAAGATTGTTGTTAAAGAATGACATACAAAATTTTTTAGAGGATTAAATTATAATAAGTAATTATAATTATTTTTTCTAATAAAGTTAAACAAAATATACTTAATTTTATTTAATATTTTGATCAAAAGGGTTATCATTATTTATATACAATTTATGGATTTTAAGATATTCAAATAAACATTATTTTAATCTTTTTAAATAATTTATTCAATAATTTAGGAATGAATGAGATAATATATTTTTAAGGGAAACTTTCTATTAAAATGGATTAATTAATTATTATATATTTAAAAACTATTGAATCATTTTATTTTAATATTTTATAGGGCATCCCACCTTTTATTACACAACTTTACATAGCATTTTACAAATAGAGGATCTTTTAATGTTTAGTGTCTTAAAAATAAGGTACATAATACATGGAAATATGATTTTTATTATAATATACTTGATAAGATTCATCATAGTTTCATACTAAGTTCACATACTGAATCACATAACTCAGGTACAAATATCAAAGGAAAGAGTGACCATAAGTCACAGTAAGGGAAAATAAGTGAAAAGGTTTACATGTGATCTTGAGAAATATTGATGACAACTTATTGAATATCATTATGGAATGAAAAATAAAAAATGAGGAAAATAATAAAAAAATAACATGAATCATAACTCGGATATGTGGCTAAAATTTTTATTTTAGACATTATTAAGCGCATCACCAAGGTTTGTCACCAAGGTGTAAAAAATTACCATGTTTATTCACCAAGGTATCGTAAAACATGTCATATCTATAGATTAAATTCATTAACCAATGAATTGGAGAACTCTAAGGGAGAAACATTAATATGTATTAATTAATTTGATACATGTATATCATAATAAAACATTACTTAAATAACCGATGGAGAATAAAATAAATCGGTTTCAGATCAAAATCTTAGTGTTTTAGAAAGTTCTTAAAAAAAGATCCTTTTGCCATTTTAAACCCATGGAAAAGGAATGGTGATTTCATGTATGTTAATACTAGAATAAAATATATCATTATAGACATATAATTGAATAACCATATAGATGAATGTGGTTTGGGTATTAACAAAATAAATTAAAACAATTTCTTTAGAAAAAGAGAGAAATTTTGACGAGAAAATTCTACAGCATAATGGGTATGTAACATTGTACTGAAAATCATTAAAAACGAGGAGAAAATTCTATGAATTAATTAAAGACTCTTAATAAAATTAATGTATAGAATAAAATATGTAGAATAACATAGTTTAAAATGTTTAAAGACATACCACTTAAAAAGGAAACATCAATAGAAAAAATAAGTTGAGATTTCCTTTACCAAGAAGAGTAACTCCTAAAACTCAAATATGGGGACCTTTGGGGATTTAAGACACCGTGTGATGATAGAAATTTTTTAAGGATGAATTTTTATTGAATTTAATTGAAGAAATGTGTAGTTATTTATAACAAATGAGATCGCATTTTTTATTAATTTCTTTAGACATCTTAGTGGTGGTATTTGAAAAACCAAGGACATTCCCATGGTATTTGACACTTGGTACATATATTATAATTTTTTATTCCACAGTAGTTAAACATAATTTTATATTATTTATTACATCAATATGATGTCATTAAACATACCGAAAACACAACATTGAATTTTACTAATCACCGAAAAACAAAATATTTTAGAAAAGTATCATAAATTCACCTAAACTAATCTCAATGTTATGATTTTAAAAAATGATAATTATTTTATCATAATTATTATCTAATTATGATAAATTAAACTTTTAAATATATAAAACTATATTAATTAAAAATAATAGCAAACAGAAAATGAATAGTGAAATTTCTAACACTTGAACAAAATAATATTAATCTATCATTTAAATTTAAATAAGAGTATTTTAATCACACCATTTCATTAAAATAATAATTATTAGTAATACCTTAGTGTATTATAATAATTATATCTTTTTTAAGTACTATTTATATCCAAAAAATCAATTTATCAAATTCATCAAACATCTAAGAAAAACTAAATTCAAAACATAAATGATGGAACAAAAAAATTATTTTTACAAAGGGATTATATAATAAGTTACTAAGGCCTTGAAACGTAACCCCTTATAACACCCTCTTACAACCTAAGGGTGTGGTGTGTGATAGTGATAGACTCATGGGGCAGCTCTGCTAATATCGCACAAGTCGTAATATCCACTCAATTGAACTTCTCCCAAATTTGATTTCTTTCAAGATTAACATGTTGAAGATCAGCCAGGAATTAGTCAAGCGCAATGCCTAGTCACACTAACTCCTTCCCAATCTCTGCAAATGGTATTTTTACCACACGATTCCACTGAATGAGTCCATCAACTCTTCTTTTTGAATTAATTAAACATTTTCATTTCTATTTATAATACTAATTATAATGTTAACATTATTATTATTCGTATTATTTCCAACAGTCATATTGACCAAGAACCATAATTGACCAATGGTCATATAATGGTTAAAACCCAATAGTCAGATTTCAATTATACTCATTTCATTATTAAAGGGATATAGTTTCATTGAGAAAAAAATAATATTACATATATATTTAGGAAACAAATTTTATTCCAAAAGATAGAGTTATTACATTATATCCCCTTTAAGAAATCTCATCCCTTAAATTTCAAATTGGGCAGTCATAAAATAAAAGGTGTGGGTACATCTACCTTATTATTTCCTCTAGTTCCCACATGGATTCTTCTTATTTTTGGTTCCTCTACAACACCTTAACGAGGTGGTAGCCTTCTTGCACTAAACCATTCCTTTATAGTCCAAGATCTCCATTGTTTGCTCTTCATAAGAGAAGTCATGTTCAAGTTGTACCACCTATGGATTTATTAAATTTTATTGGGAAGGTATTTACTCCCTTCATGAGTGATAAATGTAAAATATAATGAACTTGAGCTATATTTGGAGGAATTTCAATCCGATAGGGAAATGCTCTTATGCGGACTAGGATTTCAAAAGGACCAATGTACATAGGGATGAGATTCCCTTTCAACCCAAACCCCATGAATCTATTCTAATGTGAAATTATAAGGATATATCTATATTTAACATCAAACTCAATGTCCCTTCAATAGTTGTCAGTATATCTCTTCTAATGACTCTGAGCTGCTTTATGTGTTGTTTGATGACATGAACTTATTCTATCATAACTTGCACAAGATCAAACCTAAGATTCATCCACTCACAAGATTAATCCCAAAAAGTATGAGTTTTACATATATTCCCATATATAACATCATAGGGTTCCATTTTAATACTCGATTGGAATATTTTTTTTCACAATACCTCAACTAATGGGAGATGTTGTTCCCATACACCTTAACATTCCATTGATAATGTTCTCAACATTTCCTCAAGTGTCTGAATAGTTCTTTAATATGGGCCATTAGTTTGATAGTGATATGCCATACTAAAATTCAATTCAGTATTCGAAGCATGTTGAAGAATTCTATATAATTTTGATGTGAACCTTGGATCAAAATCAGAAACTATAAAAAGTGGAACACCATGAATCCTTACTACTTACTTTACATATATCATGAAGAGTTGGTCAAGGGATAAATCTTCCCAAATATAGATAAAATGGGTAGTATTGGTGAGACGGTCCACTATAACCCATATCACATTATTTCCTTTAGATGTTTTCACGGTATTAGTGAAAAAACCATAGAGATATTTTCCAACTTCCATGATGGTATAGGGAGTGGTTTTGATACCCATTTAAGAAGTTGTATCTCAAAATTAACTTGTTGACACACCAGGCACCATATAGTGTAGTAAAAAATATTCCTTTTTTTTATTATCCCACCAATAATGATCTTGAAGCTCACTATACATTTTAGTCATTCTAGGATGTATAAAGAATATAGAGTTATGAGCTTCATCCATCATCTAATTCTTTATTTCTAGAATAGATGGAACATATATCCTTGTATGAAAATTTAGTATGCCTTATTTATCAAAATTGAAGTTAAGAAACAACATATTTTTCATAGCCTCTATCTTCTTCAATAACAAAGGAACTTATTTTTGATATTTCTTGATCTTCTCTAGTAATTAAGGTGGAGAAATAATTTGGGATAGGGTTTATGATGTCCCTTTAAGATTACCATGTCTAGTTTTACTAGGTCTTTGATCAATGGATATCCTTGAATCCTCATCCTTACTAGCACAACAGGATATTTTTTAGTTAATTCATCAATGAATTTGTTTTCTCTTCTAAGGTGATAATGAATTGAACAATCAAAGTCATTCATAAGTTCCAACCATCTCTTCTGTATCATATTCAATTCCTTATGTGTGAAAATATACTTCAAAATTTTGGTGTCTGTGTATATATCACATTTCCCCCCATAAAGACAGTTCCTTCATATCATTAGAGAAAAAAATGTCGTAATCTCGAGATCATGTGTAGGATAGTTATTCTTCTGAGGCTTCAACTATTGGTATTCATAAGAAATAACAATTTCATTATTCATGATGATGTTTCCACTCCCTTTTAGGGATGAATCACAAAAAATAAATAATTATTATCCAATATAGGGTAGAGTTAACATGTGTATAGTAACCAATCTCTTCATTAGCTCATGGAAACATCATTCACACTCATTTTTTCAGATGAATTTCACCCCTTTTTGAGTTAAAATGGTTAGTATATCAGAAATTCAAGAAATTATTTTCACAAACCTCCTATAATATCCCACTAAACATAGGAAACTATGAATCTCAGTAAGTATTATATAGGATGCGGCCATTCCTCAAATTTATTCTTCTTAGGGTCAACTAAGATTTCTTTATTTGATATAATGTGCCCCAATAAAGAATCTTATTATAACTAGAATTCAATTTTTTGGACTTTTTAAATATCCTCTCCTTCCTCATAGAATGAATTATAACCCTTATATGATCCTCATGCTCTTTTAAACTTTTTGAATATATTAGGATACCATCAATAAAAACTACCACAATGTTATCAAGGTATCCCTTAAAGACTCTCTTCATCAAATACTGAAAAATAAGAGGATAATAATTTAAGGTGAAGGGTATAACAACAAACTCGTAATGCCCATATCTTGATCAAAAAGTGGTCTTTAGAATATCTTCTATCTTCTCCTTCAATTTATGATAACTGGATTGAAGGTAAATCTTGGAGAGAATTGGGCCCCATAAATCTGGTCAAATAAATCATCAATTCTTGGTAGTGGCTAATTATTCTTCATTATTATCATGTTATGTTCTCTATAATCAATGCATAACCACATCGATCAATACATCATCTTCACAAATATAATAAGGGCTCCCCATGGAGATATACTTGGTCAGGTAAACCCCCTATCCAAAGTAAATTAGAGTTGTTTCTTTAATTCATCCATCTCCACATTTTCCATTATATATGGGGTCTTTGAAATCTTCTTGGAATGAGGAATGAGTTCAATGGATAACTATACCTCTCATTATTAGGGAGTTTCATGTAAATCCTTAGGAAATAAATCAATATATTCCTGAATGATGTGGACATTCACTCTTCTAATAATTTTATTTCCTTCTTCATCTTCATCGATCATTTAAAAAAATGATCTGGTAGGTGATACTTGAAAAAAATCAGATCTATATTTCTCTACTTTGAAAAAAAATTTAGGTTGTGCATTATAGATTATTGATATTTACTTGATTTTATAGTTATTATTAGCATTATAATTTGGGAGCTAGTCCATCCCTATTAAAATTTCTTATTCCAGTAAGGGAGTGAATACTTCCTTTGGGATAACATTGTCCTCAATAAAGTGAATACTTGAGTTTTTATACGCTTTTGATGGTTGGATAATCCCTCAAAGAGACTGGAATAATAACTAAACTTCTAGAAATTCAGGGATTCATTATATACTATTTTCAAAGTTGGATGAAATAATGGAATGTGTAGAACTGGAATCAAACAATACACTTTCTAGCATTGAGAGAACCAAGAGAGTACCTGTTACCACGTCATTTAGAGATTCAACTTCAGCTGCAGTGATAGAAAATCCATAATTTTCTCCCTTGTCCTATGTTGAGGATGATGGTGATTCTTATCCATTAACTTCTAATTTGGACAGTGGTTGGAATGCATTACAATATTTCCACACTTGAAGCACTGGACTTCTAGTAGGGACTACACCACAATCCCACTGTCATTTGTGTCGAGAATTTGAGGCTTCACCTCACTACGATAGTTCTGATTAATATGGACATCTCTTCCACACTTGTAAAATTTATACATCCTAAGAATGATGTTTCTTTAATTCTTCGTACCACATTTATTAAACATGTAATTTTTCACATTATTTCTTCCCCTTCCTTTGTCAAAGTCACTCCCTAAGCCTAGATCCAAAGATCTCTTCCATTCATTTGATTTGTGAGCCATTATGTCTCACTGAATTCCAGTATGCCAATAGCTTTCATCGCCTCTATTGGAAAGATTCATCTATATATGGGGGAATATTCCAACAAATAATATATAAAACGTTATATTAGGATCAATGAAAAGTTTAGAGGTGTATTGAGAAAGTCTTGTGAAATTTATCTCATATCTTCCTACATATTTATTCTTCTTATTCTTTATCTCTAGTAATTATTTCTTCATTTTTTTCATTTGATTGGGGAAATATTTTTTGAAAAGGGTTCCTCTGAAATTTTACCACTTCATAGTTTTAATCACACCTCTTGGATTTATGTTTTTAACCACTGTACCTCACTAATCAGCTTCTCTCTATAATAAGTCCACTATCTGGGGGAATTTATCATGTTTTTAACAACAAAGTATAGAAATGATCTTTTATATATAGCTTATGCATTGTTCAACAATCAATGGGTCAGTATATCCATTGAAATAAGTTAGTCATTGATGGATAAAAGATTCAATGAATAGTTGTTCCCTTAGAGGTGAATCTTGTCTTATATATTGGTTCATGTTTTTTCCAATAACACGAGTTAGTTGATTCATCATTATCATGAATTTCTCCATTCCGATTACAATCGAAAGTTCATCAACACCTGGTCCATTGAACTGACTATTTACTTTGTTTATCCCATTTCCTTCCATTTTCAAAAATAATAAAACTATAATGACAAGTTTTTATCATTTAATAATATTATAATTATAAAGGAATTTCATGTCCCAAATAATATTTATTAACTATTTTTTATTTAACAATAATTAAATTTTCTATAAATCCATCATAATAGTTCGTTAAAAACATTATATTAACCAAACATTTCTACTAGGAGTGTCAAACAAGGAGTATATCAATGCCCATTTCCATACACCAGTTCATGTTCGAGTCTATCTCAAAGTCGTGTTTTTGGTTTATACCCCTAGATATATCTATACCAAATCCACATCCACTTGTTCGTATCAAGACATGGATTTCTTTTCTCAGAGTCCACAAATTTAATATTTCTCTAAAATACCATGGTGTTTTCTTATATTTTAACTTTTGACTAATATTCTTCAAAAATGTTTCAAATCCTAATTTCTATAGAAAACTAAATTTTCCTTTGATACCAACTATTACATTACACCTTTTTAATATAAAACATTACATAGAATTTTGGAAAAAATAATCTTTTAATGTTTAGTGTCTTGGAAATAATGTGCATAATTCATGAAAACGCGGAAAAATTATTCTAATCCACTTTAAAGGATTAATCATAGGTTCTGACTATGTTTAATTACTGAATCTCATAACCTAGGGAATACATCAATGGAAATGGTGAGCATAATTCCCAGTAAGGAACACAAGTGAAACCATTTACAAGTGATCTTAATTAATATTGATAAGAACTTGAGGAATATCATTATGGAATTAAAAAGGGAATATGTGGAATATGATAAATAAAATAACATTAATAATAACATAGATATGTGTCTAAAACATTTATTTTAGTCATTCATAACCATATCAAAAAAATCACTAATGATTCATAAAAAGTATCAAGGTTATTCACCAAGGTATCGTAAAAAGTTTCACCTCTAGAGATTAAATTCTATACACAATGAAATAGATAACTATAAGTAGGAACCCTTAATTTGTATTAATTAATTTTAACTACATAGATAATATTAAAAAAATTCATAAATAACCTGTGTGGAATAAAATAAATGGATTTCATATCAAATTCGTTGTGTTTTAGAAAGTTCTTTAAACGGGATCATTTTGTCATTTTAAACACAGGGAAAATGAAGGACTGTTTCATGTATGATAATCCCAGAATAAAATATATCATTTTAAAATATATTTGAATACCCCTAAATAATAAAGAGTTATGGTGTTCAAAAAATAAAATAAAATAATTTATTCAGAACAAGAGAGAAATTTTGAGATGAAAATTCTATAGCATAATAGGTTTGAAACATGATTTTAAAAACTATTAAAAAGGAAAGGGACAAGGCTATACCCTTCATAAAAGAATATTAATATAGTAAATGGATATAATAAAATGAAATGAAGAACATTGTATGGAAATTTTGCAGACCAACCATATAAAATGAAACTTGAATGGAAAAGAGAAGTTGAGATTTCCCTTATAATGAAGACTATGTTCTAAAACTCAAAGATTGGGACCTTGGGGGTTGAGGAAACCATGGGACGATAACACCTTGTTAGGTAATAATATAATAGATTTTTAGATTATAAATTTTTAATTAATGGATACAAATAAATGGGTGTGTATTTATAGAAAAAGAAATAGTTTTTATTAATTTCCTTGGACACCCTAGTAGTGGTATTTACAAAACCATGGGATTTCCCATGGTATGTACAAAACCATGGGCGTTCCCATGGTATTATCACTTGGTATTGGAAAATTGGGAAACATATTATCATACTATAATACAAAATATTTAACCAGAATTTTATATTACTTATTAAAACATTATTATGTAATTAATCATACCGAAAACTCAGCACTGGATTTTACTATTCACCCACAAACAAAATATTTTTAGAAAATTATCATAAATTCACCCTATCCTAATTTAAATGTTATGGATTCAAAAATTATGTTAATTTTCTCATAATAATTATGTAAATATTCTAAATTAAACTATTAAATATAAAAAACCTTATTTTTTTAAAATAATAGTGGATAGAAAATGCATAGTAAAATGCAGACTGAAATTTATGACACATGAAAAAAATTATTTTTTCATTTAAATTTAAATTATATTTTTATAATAGTACTATTTAATTAAAATAAATATTATTTATAATACCTTATTCTATTATAATTATTATATCTTTTTTGAAAAGTAAAATTTCTATCCAAAAAATTCAATTTATCAAATTTTTCATAGTTTTAAGAAAAAGTAAACTGAAAACGGAAATGATGGAACATAATTTTTATTTATACGAAGGGATTATAAAATAAGTAACTAAGTACTTGACATATACTCCATTATAACACCTACATATGTCTTATGGGTGAGGTGTGTGATAATGATAGGCTCCTGGGGTAGTTGGGCTAACACTGTTCTTGTAGTAATCTCCACTAACTTGAACTTCTCCCTAATGAGATTTTGTACAATATTAATATTTTGAGGATTGGATTGGTCATAGTCAAGAATGAATCTCATTGATGCTACCTCCTTACTAAGATCCATTGAATGGACTTCGTATGACATGATTCTACTAGATGAGGCCATCGACTCCTCTTTCTGCATTAATTAACCGTTATAATTTCTATTTATAATACTAATTATAACATTAAAATTATTATTATGAGTATTGTTTCTAGTGTTCATTTTGAACAAATGCCATATAATGGTTGAAACCCAATGGTCACATATCAATTACACTCACTTCATTAATAGGATATTGTTTTGATGAGTACAAAATAATATAACACACATTTTCAGGAAACAAATTTTATTCAAAAAGTTCGGGTAGTTACATATATAGTTTGATTATAATCTTCCATAATATTTTGATATAATATAACATTTTTAAATAATCAACATATTTAAAGGATATAAATTCCCTATATATTTTACCTCAGACAATATCAATACCTTACTGTGAGGATTTAGTTATGATCTAAGTATAATAACTTTTTAAACATTGATGTTCATTGAAGATAACGATTTTAGAGGTCTTATAATCTTTAGTCCACATGTTTGAATATTATCTAACTTGAAAAATATCAATATAAACTTATTTATTATAATTTGAAAAAATTTAATGTAATTTATCCTTTATAAAACATATTTTAAAATTAGGAAACAAAAATTTAATCATATACATGTTTTTCTCAATTTAATCTAATGTCCTTGAGAACCCCTATATTTAATTTTAATTTCAACAAAAATTTATATTTTTTTATCAAACTCACACAATATATTTTTATTCAATTAACTTTCATACAACACCTTTTAAACCTATTTTATTAGTTTATCTTTAATCAAAACCACTTGTAGGGCTTATTTATAATGTCTATCAAACACTAAATCAATATTACCATATTTGAAAATCAAATACAATGGAAGCATAATTTTCAAAAAAAATTAAAAATATACCTCTAAAAATATGGAAACACTAACACAAAAAACATTTCAAAAAAACCTTAACAGTCTCTCTTGTTTTTAATGATTAAATTTATTATAAACTATTACCACTTGTAGTATATATCCACATTCAAGTAAAACGAATAGAGACACAAAATATAAACAATTTTAAAAGAACAACTATAAGGACAACTAATCATAATATCACTGGAATTATCAATTCCTATAAATGAAATATTAATCAATTAATTATAAGTATGTTTGAGAAAACATTTTATAGAAAAAATATAAATAGTTTAATATAAAAAATATTTTCAAAATAAATAATGAACTCCCAATATTTAAGTTTCATATCTTAAATATATAATGAATTTATTTAATTATATAGGTAATCTAGTGTTTTATACATGTTACCAATCATTATATATATTCCCAACAAACACATTAAATAATTATAACTACATCCTCAAAATTTATATATTTCCCCTTTGCTTTCTATCCTTTAAATGTTTCTCCATGTTTGAGAAAATATATTCATGTATTTGAATATATTTAATTCTCCAGATTTGATAATATATTCAAAAAAAAATTAATGGTATAATAATAACATAAATTTAATTTATGAGGGAAAATGTGATCACTCATTGTCGACCCAAATATTTTTTGGAATAAACACATTTTTTTCTAATGGTATTTTTTTCTTGAGATTATAAAATAATTCCCAAGTATAATTATTATTGATTTTATAAATTTCCAAATTCAAGGACTCAAAAAACTTATTATGTATCAATTATTCATAAAAAACAAAGTTAAACCTTAATCAAAATATTGTATGGGGTTTTGTCCTAAAATATCTTCTAATTTGAACTGATATATCATGGTATTCAATGATGTTTCATTAATTAATATTATTTTTAAATATTTGATAACCTTGTGATGGTTTTGATTACTTAATACACTTTAATTAATAACCATCATCCATATATTTATCATCTAATTCTTTAGTACTAACTAAATTTCCATCTTTTATCCAAGTAATTTAGTATAGTTTTCTTAAACATTTATTTCAAAAATGTTATGTCTAATCTCATTATATGAATTCTAAAAAAAATTATCCATATTTTTTATAATATTTCAAAGCCTTTAATAAATCTAAAATAATATATTCCATTTATTGGATATCAAAGGATCATAACACAATCTACATGTTACCCTAACATTCAAGGACTACTATATTTTTTCATGATATGATATAAAAATCAAATTAAATTGAATTACTAAAACATTTTCCTCTTCTGATATTAAATTTCATTAGTATACATATTCAAATGTGGCTAAATTGAACATATGTTTTGAATATAAACCATTTTATTGATATATTTCTCTATATGTAACTAGAAGTTACATTTTTATTGGAATAACCCTTATCATATTAACAAGATTACGATTATTATTTCTCGAGATGTCATTATGTGATGGTGTGTTATGATTTTTATAATCATCAAAATTTCATCTTCTCATGGAATTAATTAAAATTTAATCTTATTTATTTAACAATATTATCTATTTAGAGTTTACTTAATGAAAAAACTCTATTTCTCAACACCTAATAAAAATACATTTCATTTGTTGAGATCTTTGAAAATTTTATTTAAAAAATAGTATAAGTAATATAAGTAAAATCAATAATAAAAATTTAATTTATTTGTCTATATTTATTTTTTTTGCTAAATTTATACTCATTTATTTCAATGAACGAGTTCCTTGGGATTAAATGTTTGAAAATTTATTCCCTTATACAAATAAACTACCATCTTTACCTTTTAGCAATTATTCTAGACAATATTTCCCTCTTTTAATGATTGGGTAAATTTTAATATGAATATATATATATATATATTCATATTACTCTGGGTTATATTTAAAATAATTTGATACCATTAAGGATTCATTTATTTCCTACTTAAATACCATAAATTCTACACCTCCCTATCTTAAAACATACATTCAATTATTAATTAGTAATATATCAAAAATATGAACATACTTCAATCTCTTCACCACATAATCATAAATTTAAATTATTATCTATATATTTTCATCAAATCACAATGTAGAATTATGAAAAAGTATACCATAGACATATAAATCATATTCCACAATAGAAACAACACCCAATAAACTATTGTAAAAAAATCTAAACAAATATGGAAACATTCAAAACACTTATTTAGCCACAGATAGCCTCAAAATTATCCATATCTAGTCACATTTCTTATAGGTAGAACATATAGGGTTTAAAAAAACCATAGTATGATACCGCTAATGGTTCCTTACATAACATAGTGAATAATGTATGAAGATAACTAGAATATTCCCAAACATTATAGACTATCAAGTCTTTGAGAAACTTAAAGGTAAACCCAATAAATCAAACCAAATTCTAATACAAGAAATTAAATCCTGAGATTCCATATCAAGAGAAGGAAAGGATATTGAAATACTAATTAATTTCTTTTAAAACCATTAATAATTTAAAAATAAAAATATCATACATAACGAGAATAAATCATTCTTATATAATCCATTAAATAAATCCATCTCTTTTCCTATAATGGTACATAATAACCAAATTCTTGTATTCATGGTTGAGTTATGACTCGTTTAGGTTAGATTTAAAATTAAATAACATAATTCCTTACTATAATAACAAAGTCAATAAAACATGAATAATATAATCTCGAATCAGAAATTGATTTTATAAAAATATTAAATATATTTATATTACACACACATGATTTCTTAAAGAAAATGGGATTACTATTAAATAGAATCTTGAATCAGAAATATGATACCACAATTGAGTCTCAAACATGATTTTTACCCTAAAAAGGATGTCAAATAGGTTAGTGTGGGGCAGTTAAATATTTTTATCATTGGAAGGTTCATTTAGTTATAACCAATAATTAAATTTATTAATTTTAATAAATTGATTAAATTATTTTTACCTATACTACCCTTTTATGTAAATTTTCTTGAGGTTATCTACCTAAACCCTAGGAGAATCAAGAGTAATTATTCCTCCTTATGTTAGAGGATCGAGATCTGATGACAATGAGATTCCAGATTGAATCAGATTAATGTATAGAGAACACAATGACCCATCTCAATCGTTGGAGAGAATATTATTCACTTATTAACGACCCAATATCAGGGTATGACTCGTCATTTTTTGATTGTGATGAATTTGATTATATTACTAAGTATGATCAATACCTTTCATTGATCTACCCTAATTGTGGATAGTAGAAAGCACCAATGTATTGGAATTTTTTAGTTATTCAATAATTTTCTCACCATGGTCTCCCAATTGTATCTATTGGCCATGAATGATTGGATAATGAACGTTAAACCATTTATTTTGTGGATTTCTCCCTCTGATTTATTTTATTATTCTCTATTGGGCTATGGAGCCATGACTCAATAATTTCATGTAGAACCGAGACCAATCAGAACTCTAGATTCATGGTGGGATCACATAGGGAAAATGAAAGACTGAATCAGTGATGAAATAGAATGTTTTTCAGGTTGTGGTTGAATGGTTGATCCATGATCCAAACTAGGACTTGGAGATGATCAGAGGCATGAATGTTTAAGGTATATCATGTGGACTTCATACAAATCAAAAAAAGTGATTTTCTAGAAATTGGATGGCTATAAATGGAGATAAATCTCATGATCTGCCGATTTTAGGTGGTTGTAGGAGAGATCTATTGAAGAGGAACATGATCTGGAGTGATAAAAATAGATCTATCTTTTTGTTGGAACAGCGAACATACACAGTTTACTCCAAATCACACATGGTGTGTAGGGCCCTGGATTAAATGGTTATGGTGTCATGTAATTATAATTATCACATGTTGTGTAGAAACCCCAAACATGGTGTGATCATATATTAGTGGCCAAACGTGTACTTCAAAAGTACACATGCATGGAAATGACGATGAATATGTCATATGCCATAGTACATGTACATAGGCAAGGTTACAAAAAACCTCTAGGAGAACACATATCAAACCCAAGTAGTTTGGACACACCATGTAGTTCACCTGAATATTGTGTAATTATATATAGGTTAGGATTCATGTGTTGGAAATGATATATTCAAGTGAAATAGCAAGACCACATGTGGTGTGGGTCCCCTACACTCAATATACCTTTAGTTTCATTTTGAGGAACATTGAACCTCTCAAATATCTTTCTTTTGGACTTGGATTTTGGCCCATGAGTAGCCTATCCTATGTTTATTTCCATATAGAAAATTATATTGGTCCTTATTGTGGCATCTGGGATATTATGTGCTATGTTCAAATTATGAAGCTTATTGAGGTTATTCTCGATAACGGAATTTATCACATATAATCTCCACAGAATTCTAGAGTGTCATCCTATTACTGGGATAGGGCATGGGTCATCTACCTATCTATACAATGGAACCCTCTAACTAGGCTAGATATGGATCCTCTATATACCAATCAAGTGGAACCCTTTTGTTGGGTAGGTCATGGGCCCTCAACTGATTATTGGAGTTGAAACTTTCTGATGGGTAGGGCATGAGTACCTTACGTATTATCTGAGTGGCACCCTCCTACCTGGCCAGGAATGGGACCTCGACTACAAGAGTGTAACACTATATCTGATCTGGGTACGGGTCCTCTATAGACTACTTGAGATAAACTCTCTAGTTGGGCTGGGCATGGGTCATCTATTGAATTTCAAGTGGCACTAACATATGGAGTAAGGGTATGGTTCCTTGACCATCAAAGTGTTATCCTCTTGTGGATTTAGGGAATGGTTCCTCCAACTATCTACTGTGTGGATCCATCATATTTTATGAGGGAATGGTTCCTCTTCCAACATATTGTGTCCCTTGAATACAAAACATAGTGGTGAGGTGTGGTTAAACTTTTATGTTGTCTTCATGGAAGTCTTATGATATTATGGTCATCATTGAAAGATATTTGGAACTAATAGAACTCTTTTACTGGTCTAGGCTATGATATGGACATCCTCGTATCTCTCATTTGGGTTTCTTTAATTATATAATATATATATATATATATATATCTGTACCCATTTAATTGGATTTTTTATTCTCTTTCTTTGGGTTGATATATCTATCTACTCTTTTTGTGTCTTTTACTACCCCCCCCATTAATAATTTTAGGTATCATACTATGAATGTATATAGTCACCCCTCTATGGTGTTTTCTTGCATGTTTAGTGTCTTATAAAAATGATGGATTTGTCATAAGTGACTATAGAGGTGCTTCGAGATACATTATGCACGAGACCACATATGTTTTTCGGAGCTTAAATATCCAGGATCACAACACTGTCGTTTATTTTTTTCTAGTGTTTTTTAGGTTGGTGCATCTTTCTATATGGGAATGTATTTTTCACCTTTACTTTCAGTATTTCACAGTCGTACTCTTGTAGACCCTAGAATTTTTTCTTTCATGTTTCATATTCTTGATATTGTATATTTTAATTATTATTCCTCTACACAAATTGATTGATATGGTTGGGCGTGTGAATATATGTATATTAGGAAAAGGACTACCCATTTTAGATATGCCTTTATGTGATATTTTCCAGCCCTTGGCCTATGAAGCAAAAATTTGTGGAGTTGTGGCCCATGCCCTATTGTGTTGGGTCATGATAGATTGGTATCAGAGATGGTTTGATCATTGGGATGGTGTTTGGTGTGGTTCCCATTACAAATATTTGGTTAGGATTTAGAGAAACAATGTCAAAGTGTTTTGAGAGTGTGTTTCAGTTCAGATAATCCAATGTATTTGTGGTAGCCGACGTATCCATTCAGTAGTACCATGATTACTTACTTTTCGACATAGAATGCCAAAAAATTAGTTGAAAAGATAAATAGTACATGCATAATATAATATAAAGTCTTTGATTGTACTTATATAGTCATCTCACCATTATATATATATATTATCATCTAAACATAGTACCTTGATTAAATTTTTAGGATGCCTCTATGATGACATCCATCCAGGTCAACAAATTCCAGATCGTGACATTGATAGGACGAGTTATGTGGCCTCAATTTAGGGCCCATCTCATGAGGTCCTTCCTCTAAGAGGACATGTAGTAGTACCACCCCCTTTTTAGAAGAATAACAAATGAACAAAGCTTTTTGATGATGTATTTAGTTTTATCACACTCTGTGAGTTCCAGCACTGATGGATACCAAGGTTCCACAACAAGCTATATCCTAAGGGTTTGGAAGATTGGATAGAGTTGGTGGTCCATGTTTTTAGGATTATCTGGAAACCTATGAGTTAGGTAGTTTTGTTTTTGAATCCAACCTTTTTAAATGAGAATTTAGATGCTGCTGGGGTCTTGTTACTCATATGTATGATGAGTCAACACTCTCATGACCTGACTTCCTACTGCTGTTTTATGCGGAGTAATACCCCTCTATCTTATTATGAGTTCAAATTAAGGATATTTTAGAGATTCATAATGAACTAATTATGGTGAATGAGTATGTTACAAGGTTCACATACCTTATACATTACCCTTTTGACATGATCTAGTGTGGATACTTCTGAGCATGAAATTTTGATCATGTACTCCACATAGTGATCTATTCCAATGTAGTTCCCTTGTGAATTTCCACCAATGTTGGGATTTTGGAGATAGAGCTGATGAAAGATAAATTTCCTTAATTGGGACTCTAGGTGGGTGGAGGTGGAAATGGGTGCCATAGTGTTGAGTCATCTGAAATTGCTAGCAGTTTCCAATCGATTGAATCTCGATGTAGAATTTCTTCCTATGATTTTTCTTGGGCATGTAGTCAGGGACATCACAGAGGACCAGGGAATCTTGGAGGGGGTGGTAAAATTATTTTGATGGGAGACTTCACATGGTTTATTAATGACAAACCAGAAGTGCTGAAGAGCATAGACAGATAGGTGATGGACCACCACGATAGAGACCACACCATGATCAAGGGTCTCCCATGAAAGGGAAGGGTGGCCCTAGAGAGGAGGAGAATAAATACTAGTTTGAGTAAATAAAATATAATTTTCTATGAGTGGTGGAAGATACTATGAGATCCTTCCACCACAACCACCATACATCCCACATTAGGTTCAGGGAGCTCGCAGTCGAGGCTGCAGACAGCTGCAGGCTCTGGAGACATATGACCCAGTGGCACGCGTGATGGTTAGAGGTGTGATCAGTTTTTATAATACATTTGACATAATATAATTATACATATATTATATTTATACCTTTATATTTTTACTCATAGTGTGAGAGAATGAGTTTCTAGTGGATGCACTAGCCAATTAGCTTTGACGTGGAAACTTTTACTTGAGGTTCTTATAGAAAACACTTCTTTTGTACCCTATATCGTCCATCAGTATGAGATATTTATTAGTGGAGAGAGGACCCCATGATAATTTGTTTTTCATAAATATGGATCATTATTATTTCATCTAGGTTTTGTATTTGTTTTCCATGTTCTGATTCTATATTGACCTTCACCACAGATGAGTCAGGTTCCTTGGCACTGATGGGATGAGATTCTCATTTACAAGAGAGAAGGATCTCATGAAATGGGGAGTGGGTGTTGTGAGAAAGAGGCTACAACTCATCACCCAATAATTTTTTATTGTGTACCTTGGTGCATTAGGCTCATTAGGAATATGGATTCCATCAGTCATGGATAATTTAATGGATGTCTTCCCTGGGGAAATTCTTGGACTACCTCTGAGGTGGGACATAGATTTTTTACATCAACTTTAACCCTAGGACCACTATGATATCTTTATAAGAATTTATGATAAACCCTACCAAGATCTAGGAGATAAATTTGTAGGTGGAGGACCTTCAATAGAAGCTTTTCATTAGGCATAACGTGTCCCCCTGTGCAGTTCTGGTGTTGTTCATGAAGAAGGTGGATAAGATCCTGTAGATTTCTCTATATTATCATTTTATTCACTAGGCCATGATAAAGAATAAATTACAATTCTCTAGGATTGATGATATCTTTGACAAGTAGTGAGGCGTGAGTTGGTTATTGAAGATCGGACTCAGGTCTGGCTACCACCATTTGAGGATTTGTGAGGATGATATTCTAAAACTATAATTCCGATGGCTCTATAAACAATATGAGTTACATTTGTTTCCATTTTGTGTAAGGAATTCACTAATATGTTTATTAATTTTATGAAATAGGTTTTCTATTTGTACGTGAACATGTTTTTGGTTTTCTTCATTGAGAACAAACTCATCTACTATACATCATAGGATGGGAATACATAGCACTTGTATATGGTTATAGATTTAATTCGAGTCACCTGATTTATGGAATGTTCTTTAAGTGATATTTCTTGGTCAATAGGTTCACATTTTAGGCATGTCATTTCTAAACATGATTTTTCAATAGATCCTATTAGGATTGATGCATTACTTTCTTGTGATCCACCTGAGAGCATGTTATAAGTGAGGATTTTTCTTGGCATGGTGGGGTACTATAGGAGGTTTGGGGAAGTCTTCACTAGGACATCAGCCCCTTTCATTGACCTGACACAGTAAGGGAAGACATTTAGATAGAATAAGCTATATTATAAGGACTTCAAGAATTTGAAGCTAAGGATGATGAGTTATTTTATTTTGAGACTATCGGGGGATGGACTGGAGTATATAGTGTATAGAGATTAATAATGATCTATTCCCAGATGTGTGTTGATATAGGGATAAGAAATTATCACATATAGGTTTAGGTAGTTGAGTCTCCATGAGTATAACTATGAGACCAATGAAATAGATTTGAAAGAATTAGTCTTTTACGAGAGGATGTGGAGGCACAATAATCTGGGGGGGAGTGTTTTTTGGTCTACATAGACTATCATATTCTCAAGAATGTATTATAATAGAGATATTTGAACAAGATATCGTGGAGCTGGTTGGAGTTTCTTTAACAAAGATATATCAAGATTTTATATACATTATGTAAGTACAATGTGGTACCCTATTCCCATAGTAGTAAGTCCCATGATCAATTGGTGTAGGAGGTGTCTGAGCATTTGGATTCCTTGAATCTAACCCTAGTGGAGCTGGAGGGTGCAACTTTTCTTTAGTTGTTTGTGTTAAATCCTCCTCTTCTTCATTGTTTGAGATATTTCTAGCTGGGAGACATTTAATATAAGGTCTTGTGTGACCATATATCCATTTTAGATTTATCCGATAGATTTTCTAAAGGATTGAATCACATCATTCTTTTCCAGATATGGGAGGTGGTCCCAGTCATGATATAGGAGGAGGTGATGCAAGAGTTCCACACAACTCATTGGTTGTACATCCTAGTGTGGCCAAGATGTACATAGACCATTATCGGCCATTTTTATGTGTTGGAATGAGAAAGAGTGTACATGAGTTCATGTCCCGGTGGATTACATGTCTGTAGGTGAAGGATGAGCACCAGGTTCTGCAAGTTTGTTCTAGCCCTTTGATATCACAGAGTAGAAATTTGACAAAATATCCATGTAATTCATGAAATAGGTTCCTTGAATAGGTATGTTCTATGATTCCATATAGGTAATAGTTGACCAACTCATGATGTTGTAAAATTTCCTTTCTATCAAGGAGAACAGTTCAATGGAGAGTTTGGGGAAGATGTACATATGAGATATTGTTCTCATTAATGGGGTTCCCTCAACTATTTTCTTCGACCGTGATGTGCAGTTCGCATCACAGTTGTAGAGAGTCCTGCAAGAATCATTTGAAACCCAAATGGGGATGAGTAAAAAATTTCACCCATAGACAGATGGTCAGAATGAGTGAGATATTGAGGTGTTGGATGATATGTTGAGGGCTTTCATGTTATACTTTGACTAGAGCTTGGAGGATCACTTTCCCTTTTTATAGTTTGTGTAAAATAATAGATTCCACTATAATATCAATATGTACCCTCTCAAGGCCTTATATGGTTGACCCTGAAGGTCACCCCTGCGATGTGAAGTGATAAGTGATTCATCTCTTGTGGGTCTAGAGATGGAAAAAGTGAGAATATAGAAGGTCTAGATTATCCATTAGGAGATGAGGATATAGTAGAGAAGGAATAAATCTTACAGAGATCAAATTCATATATTCTTGGAGTTCATTAGGGGATAACATGTTTTCTTTAGAGTCTCCCCACAATGAGGATTGGAGAGATTTTTTCAGGGTGGAATGTTATCCTTGATACTCATCAAGACATTCGAGATCATGAAAAGCGGTGTAAATGTTTCTTTCCACCTCAACATTCCCCCAAATTTGGATTGGGTGCATGACTTCTTCCATTTGTTGCGGCTAAGTAGATACATGAATGGACCCATGCATGTTATTAATTAGAGAGAGAGCTGAAAATCATGGATGGAGATACTTTTTCAGAGCACACGGTGGTAATAGAGGATCTGAAAAATAGGACCTTGTATGGATGGTTTATCCACTTGGTTTAAGCATTGTGGCAGTATGAGAACATACATGAGTGCTCCTAGGAGTGGGAGATCCAGATGTAGGCTCAGTCTCGTAATCTTTTTTTGTGTTGTTTCTTTTCACAGATGAATACCTTGAAAGAGGGAATGATTTAGAGACACTTTTTTATTCCTTGTAAGACATTAAAATATTTATATATATACTTTTGAATCCTAGATCTGAGATAGTTTGAAATTCTAAGGCCTTCTAAGAGAGAAATTTATTTCATAAAAGTATTCAATATATTTAATATTACACAAATATTATTTCTTAAGGAAAATCGGATAACTGTTAAATAGAATATTGTGTCAGAAATATGTTACCCTGATTACATCTATAATGTGATGTTTAGGAACCTAAAATAAGTAGGCATGGGGAATTTAGATATTTTTACTATTTGTGGGTGTGTTTAGTTAAAATAAATAATTAATCTTATTTACTTAAATTAATTATCCTTTTTTATTTTGCAAATTACTTCCCTTTTAAAGTGATATTCCCATGATTATCTAAGAAAACCCTAGTAGAATTGAGAAACATTCTTTATCCTTCCATTAGTGAATCTAGATCAAATGATGATGAGACTTCTGATTGAAGAAAATCGAAGCGTAGTGAATACAAAGACTCATCTAAATCATTTGTAAGAATGTTCTTTGATACTGAATGATCCAATATCACGGTAGGATACATAAGTTTTCGTTTCTACAATGTTTTATTAAATTTTTGAGCATGATAAATCCATTTATTTGATCTTATCCCATTGTAGACAGTTGCATGTGAAAATGTATTTAAATTACTTTTTTATTCAATTTTTTTCTTTCATGGATCTCCCAATTGTTTATTTTTTCCATGAATTTTCTTTTAATGAATATTAAACCTTTTCTTTTGGTACTTTTCTCCCTATGATTTTTCGAATTCCTCTCCATTGGGAAATGGATCTATGGATCAAAATTCTAAGGTGGTACCGATCATGATTGGACCACAATATTCATGGAGGGATCACATACGAAAAATTTAATAAAAAATTAGGAATAACATTGGAGGTTTTTTGGGTTTTAGGTGAATTTTTTGTTGATACAAGATCCAAACCGGGACTTGGATTTGATTATTGGCATGATAGTGTGAGTTTTATCATTTTTCCTTCATAGAAATAAACAAAAATCAATTTTTTGGCCATTGGATGGATAGAAAAAATGAATGAGAATAAGATCCACTAATTTTGGAGGTTGGAGGTGAGATTCGCCATAGAGGATATTGATTTGGAATGTCAAGAACATATCTATATTTCTATGAAAATCATGACTAAATGTCATGTAATTTGATGAACACAAGGCGTGTAGGGCCCAGGATGCAGTGGTTAGGGTTTTTTGGAATTATAAAAATTAAAAGATATGTGGGACCCCACAAGACATGTGACCTTTTTCTAATGGCGCGATGTGTACTTTGGTAGTACATGGGAATGAGCACGGTCTGACACGTTCCATGTGATGATGTACATAGACATGAGAAAGGTTACATGACACGGACCGGAGAACATGACTCGACCACGAGTAGCTTGGACACACCATGTGTTCCACCTGCACAGTGTTTACTTCTATATGGATTGAGATCTTTATAAATGTGAGGACAAAGTAATGCAAAATAGAAAGGCCACATGTCCTGTAGCTCCCATGTACATCATGTACCCCTAGTTTCCTTTTTATGAAACATCAACCTCTTATATAAATTTTATTTGTAATTTTATTTGAGCCCACGAGTATCCTATCATGAGTTTTTTTTTCATGTATAACTCAATGGTGGTTTTTGTAGTGGATTTTGGGTATGATGTGAGGTGTTATATGTGTGATTTTTATTGAGGTGATGATAAATTATTGAAGTGATCTCGTAGGATCCCCAGATACTTCAGGATTGGCACCCTCCAACTGAGATAAGAAATGGGTCATCTACCTATATATAGAGTGGAACCCTCCCCTAGTCTAGGTATTAGTCTTCCATCTACTACTCAAGTGCACCACTCGGCTGTGTAGTGAAAGAGTCATTGACTGACTATTATATTTGAACCCTCCTTCTTGGTAGGGCATGAGTCCTTGACTACTAGAGTGGAAGCCTACAGCTTGGTTGGGCATGTGGCCTCTACAAACTTCTAGATTGGAACCCACTAACTAGGATGTGAATGGGTCCTCCGTTATCTTTCTAGTGGAAACCCCCGGTGGAGTTATGATATTGTTTCTCAACTATCAGAGTGGTACCCCTGTTATGGAGTCAGGGAATGGGTACTCTAACAATCTATTAATCAGAACCCTACTGTTGTACAAATACTTGGGTCCTGTACCTAGAACATTTTCCCATAGATTATGTGGCATAATGGTGATGTGTATTTTGACTTGGATGTTTTCTACTAGGTAGTCATGCAAGGTGTTTGGCATTTTTGATGGACATTTAGAAATAATTTAACTCTTGTCTTGGGCTGGTATGTGAGATGGAGATCCCCTTATCTTTCATTTAGGTTTTTTTGGTTTGAGTGTATATATATATATACATTTCATTGGATTTCTTTACTTTCTTGTTTTGGGTTGAGATTTCTATCTAATACTTATGAGTTTATTACTGATCCTCCTTTAGCTTTTGAGACGTCCTATTAGATATGTGTATACTCACACCTATATGGGATTTTCTAGTACATGTCGTTTCTTATACATACAACTGATAGTTCAGTGATGGCTCTATAGGAGCTTAGGTATACTTGGTACATGAGACCATGTACAGTGGTAAAATCTCAGAGATTCAAGAGCCATGCTCTCACAACACTTTTTCTTTATGTGTTTTTTAGGTTGTGAAATCTTTCTAATTGGACATGTATTTTCCCACTTTACTTTTAGTATTTCATAGTCATACTCTTGGATACCCAATAAATTATTCACGCTCTTTTATATTCTATATATTGAAAATTTTTATTATTATTCCTCTTCACATATTTATTGATATGGTTGGTTGTATTAATACAAGTATATTAGGTAAAGGCCTCCCCATTTTAGATATGAATTTCATCCCTAGTCGACATACCCTAGCCTGTGGAGGTGGGATTGTGGTAATTGTGGCTTGAGCCTCATTTGGTCAGGTTGTGACACATGCTTATCAAAAATTCTCCTCATAATAAATAAGTAACTATTTCAGTTAAAATTATATACATACTCATAATCGTAGGTGACTATAAATAAATCACTATTCCATAAGAATGTGTTACTAAATAAGGGAAGAAATAAAGAAATCAAGAACCAAATACAACTCTATTTCCCTTCATTTAGAAAACCATTTGGTTTTGTTAGAAAAAAAATTATTAAAAAAAATTATAATTTAATAAAATATTATAATCTTTAATAATATTTTGGAAATTAATTATAAACCACATAACCAATATAAATCGACTAGAAACGCAGAGGGTTGAGAAAACATACCTTGAGATTTATTCATAGATCTTAGAATACATGGATAACTATCAAACATTACATAAAATTATTAATTATATTTATAAAAAATCAATTTAATTTTATTTCAAATTTTCAATATATCAAGAATAACGAAAACCCAAAAACACCATGAATAAAACTCATAATATATTCCTAGTTTATAGTTCTCAAAATCCTCTTTTAATCCAACCTAGAAAAATACTATTTGATCCTAAATGTTAAAAAATACTATGAATAAAATACCAGAAAAATACATAACATTAAATTATTATTGAATGAATTGTAAAAGTAGATCATAACATAATAATGTGAGAGGTCATTCTTGATGTGAAACTATCCTCAGATAAGTGAGGTCAGATTTTACCCTTCGTGGGATAAAACAGTTTATATATAAATTGTAAAAGGAAATAAATAAAGAAAACCTCAATCCATTGGAATCCCGGAGTCCCTCTACCAATAAATTGGTGTCCCACTATAAATCTAGTGGAAACTCCCCACGATTTTAGGGTAAATATTGTTAGGTTTCCCTCACTAGCTAGCCCACGAAATTTCTAGTGTCCCTCTACCTAAATCTTATTGTCATACTGTAACTCCAAGTGTGATTTTATTTTTACTAAATAGTATAATTTTTTATCTGAAGGTTCACTAATCCCATTACAATTTTCAAAAACCCATTCAAAACATCTAAAAATATCATAAATTATAACTCTTTTAATCCTATTTGAAAAAATTAAACAAGAAAGTGTTTATAAATCTTAAATTCCAAAATTAAATTTTGAATTATGAAATTAATTATTTCACTATGACATGGTTCATTATATTTTTTTAGCTTGTCCCATGTACCTTTTCTTATTTTGATTCCCATCAACATAAAGAACTACTTTGGTGAAAGTTATCCTAAATTTGAATTCCAAGATCATTGATAATTATTAAATTCGTTTATTATTTATTAGTAATCACTAACCCTTATACCATTATTTTATAACTAATAGTTACAGTGTCAAGAAAATTCACATCTAGGGATAAAAAATATCAAATCATGTAATCCATATATATATGAATATTAACCATCAAATGTAAGGTCACCCATGTTATTTGAGGAATTAATTTGATTCAGAATAAACAAAACCATTTTTATTCAATCAACCCTTCATACTAAATGAAATAGAAGAATAAAAAATAAAAAAATATTTACTCATTGAAGAAGAAACCTAACAATGATTTGATACCAATTCTGGAGCTTCTAATTGAAATTACAACATAATGAGTGGGGATTGAATCTATGATTATGTTTTATAAATCTCACGTTTTATAAACACCAAAATTAAATTATATTTTTTTGATTAGCTAAAATTCTTGGTATAATATAAATATTCAATCACCTATATAGTGGAAAAATCATGAAATAAATACCTAAACATTTTTATTGTTTGATGTTCAATATAATTGATTTCATCATTAGAATGAATTGGTAAAATTAATCAACAGATAATAAAAAAGACGTATCATATGAATATAGATGAGTATGGTTTATCCAAAAAATTGAAATTATGAAATTATTATAAATTTATAAGTTCTAATATAGTTTCACAATTTCATAATGATAAAAAATTTATCCCATGATAAAAGGAATTCTATAATTTTTATCAAATCACTAATAATCATAAATGACCCTTCAAGATTGACAAACCTTCATTTAAGTACATGAAGAATATAAGTCTTCGCATAATTGTAAATTCATTTACCTCCTACACTATGTTTTATAAAATAAACCAATCCTTTCTGAATATGAAGTTGATTAGGTCATAGAAACACTATCTTCTTCTAATAATTATTTTTTCCTATGAGTCCCTCTTGGCACATAAACTTTAACATATTATTTTTCATTAATATAAATATATGTGCATGTGTGCATATTATTTTTATATAAACCCAGACACACTCAATTAACTCGTGATCATATATTTAGTTTCTTCAAATCTATATACTCTTCAATCCCCACACCCTCTCAACCTCAACAATAATTTCTCCCACTATTCAATATCATTAAAAATCATGTAAAATTATAAGTAGTTTTTCTATTAATCTTAAAACAACATAGATTCTCATAAATGGGGGAAACTATTTCAAATTTATCCAACCATAATCTACTATAGAAATTTGTAAATATTTACGAATTGATTAAAACCACCATTACATCACATCATGTTAAATTACGTAAATTGATGTAAAACTTTCAAAAAATCAAGGTATACAGAAAATAAAATGTTTTTGAACAAAATAAATTAATGTTACATAACCTTTTAGGATTATCATTTGATATGATAAAACCTTAAGATAAACCTCACTTATCCTTTAAAATGATCAACTTAATTTAACACAGCCTTCAGTCCATAGGTTTTCATGTCATGTAATGTGTATAATTATTGATTCAACCTCATGAGATATGTTCCATTTGTTTCAATATGATGTAACTAGAATAAATTTTGGATCAACCTCGCATAGTTGAATTCGATGATTTATAATGCTATATAGTATTTTTAAAACAATAACCATCCTCAAAAAATATAAATTCAATCCCATGTGTGCCATTTTCCACATGGTTTAATATCACAAAACACCATAATATTAAATTATAATGTCACGTGTTACAATGTAATTTATACTTTGTCTCATGCACCATTTTTCTGTTTATTTTATCTTCACAAAATAAATATTTTAAGATACATTAATATATATTTCTTTAGTATCAACTGCTTTATAGACATATCCATTATGTCCATCATCCACTTTAGAAGTGGTTTCCATGGTTAGAAATATAAAACAATATATGGAGACTTCTAAATAAACATCCCAATAGTATAACCTAGAAAATTTAAGGAAATTTGTGATAAAAAAACTTCTCAACATGGATTCAAAAATTTTGGACCTATTACATATTATATATATATATATATATATTATTACACACAAATACACAAAGATATATATATATTTTATGACAATATTATTCTGTATTATATTTTTTTTACAGAATATAATATCTATATAATGTCTTGTATGTATAATGTGTAGTATATATTAAATATATATAATGATTTTTATTATTCTTTACCTATCAAATAAATATTACCAATATATTAAAACAAAAACACACACATAGAGAGATATATATAGATATTAAAAACAAATATAATAGTAATTTTTATTACAAAAACTTGAAAAAATATCTATACAATATCTTATATATATTATTATATATTTAATTCATTTAAGTTTTATGAAACTATACATATATATTTATTATATATTATTACAAACACCCACCCATATTACATACATATATAATAGATTTTTTTTGTAATAGATACATATACAGAACATAAAAAATGAATATATACACACACATATACAAACATAAAAACATTAATACATATATACATATATATTATTTGATAGATATTACATATCAATAATTTCATATAATTTTCTAAACCTCTAACAAATATATTACATGTTCTAAATATATAAAAATATATATGTTAATTTTACAATATTAATGTCGCAAGACATGAATAGGGTTATGAAAACAATATCATTCAAATATCTTAATCACCATTCCCATCACATTTCTCTAGAGGTGGTCATGAACCCCCTACCACATTTGATTAACATATTACCACCATATCATTTAAAAGGTGGTATGGCTATCAAATTCTCTGGAAATAATGTTCAGATTATATCCAAAGATTATTCACAAAACTCTCATTATATATTTTGATGGAAATCAAGCACCTATCCCTATAATTCAATTTACCATTGATTGAATGAAATTTCAAAAAATCCTTGGAAGGGTCTCCTAGATAAGAAATTTGTGTTGCCCAAAATTTTTATTCAATATGCTTTCTATCGCTATTGGAATATGAGAGCATGAAAAATTTATGTTTAATTGATACATGTGTTATTCTGGTCACTTCTAAAATTATAGGGGGTACATTTGTTCAGTGAAAAAAAATAGGTATCCTCTAAATGTATTTTGATACATCTCTTCTTATTTGAATATTTAATCACTGTTATGAATTCTTGGTTCTCTTATAAAACATGAATAAAAAAACACCCTCCTGTCTCGCTTGTTAGTAACTAGATTTTGTATCAACATCAATCTATCTTGGGCTATTAAAAAATGGTTATGGATACTAGATAAGGTTATAAAATAAAAAAGTAACCACCATCAATGTTATAATATTTGGATGAATGAGAGTGTGTGGCTTCAACACTGCTACCAAGCCTCATGTAGTCCAGTATGGGGATTTTCTTACTAAGAAATGTTTCAAGTCAGTTACTTTGGGGAAAAAATTGCTAAAGGATCATATGGTTGGGATTTCAGTTGGGTGTCTAGTCTTTAGACCTTCAATCCACATGATTTGGTCCTCAATCCAATGGGACTATGATCCATGTAAGGTTACCAATCATCCCAACTAAATAGGGGTATATCTCAAAAAAATGCATTTGGTGGGGATCCATAATAGTAATGGGGGATTCCTCACATTAATAATTTACATGAATCTCCTAGACTTTGGATTGTGGTATATATGTGGGGGAACAAAATGGCTTCCTATCATCATCCAGATCATGCGTAAAATTCTAAATTGAAGTAACCCAAGGATGATATCATGGCTTAACATCTCTCCCCCCCCCCAGTTTTTTGTAATTAAAATAAGACCATTATGATGACATGATAAATTTTGGTTTAGTATACTATTGAATGCCCTTTGAAAATTATTTTAAACAATCTCACTGGTGAAATGCCTCATGTCGATGATGTTTGTGCTAATGTTGATGGTTTGGGTACATATATGGTAGTGTCTATTGATTTTTTTTACTATAACGGAAGGACTAATTTCATTGGGGATTATTGTTTGAATGGAGGGTGACAAGTTGAAGGATATATCAAAGTCAGACTCGATAAATAATGGTAAATCATTTTCATTAAAACCTTTTTATGAAGTTGTAAGGGGAATAGCGTAATTCCCACTAGATGAAGTGGCTACTGGTGGAAAAATTAAAAAGTTTGAGAAGAATCTGAATTTGGATATGTTATGTGATAACTATGATCATTATGGATTAAATTCATTTAATAATTATGATTTATCTTAATATGATTCTTCTTTACCCTTTCCACCCACTGAACACATAGACGATAAATTATATCACTCAAGTAATCATAATGGAATGAGTCACATTATCAAATCATAGGGATTCACATTATTTCATATAAATAAATTTATACATCAAGAGAACCACCTTGGTATGAAATTATATTTTATTACTTGATCTATCAGTATTGATCTCGATAAAAAAATTACTTGAGAAAAAAATTAATATATCTAGTGATATTTCTCCATATCCTCCCTCCATTATGGTATAAGTCATGAAAATGAAGGTTAAAATTACCATTTCTATTCCTAGAAATATATAATAGAAGGATTCAAGGTATATTCCTCAAAATTATTCTAGGAAATATTATAACATCCAATTGATTTAGCATTATAAGAAACGTTCTCACATCAAAAAAAGTCTATAATCATAAAATGGGTCAACATGGAACATGGTTTTTGGTTCTAGAAAGAAAATTATGGAATATTTTTAAGGCCCTATATTTTCAAATATAAATTTAGAAAGGGGTTGTATGTTTTTGGAATTGTTTTTGGACCATCATTCAAATCTACTTTCATTCATTGGTAAGATTAATGAGAATATAGGTATTTGTTTTTTCTTTTTTCTTTTTTCTTTTGACCCAAGTATTTCCTCATATAAATGTTTTGTTTTATAATTTTTTATTTTATGTAATATATATATATATATAATGTACCTCATCTAACTCACTTAAATGATAACTAAACTGAATACACCATATAACCATAACATTACTTCCCCATATGTCAAAGGTCATTGAATAGTGGTGAGGGTTTATCGATAATATTTTGAGACTATACTTTCAAGATCAAGTAATAATAAATGAAAATAGATGAATAAATAATAATATTGTAACATAATTAATACTATAAAAAATATATATTATAATTATGAGGCAATAATAAGATAATAGGCCACATACTACAAAAAATGAGAATTTGTTGTAAAGTTATATAAAATATAAATAACCTAGATCACCTCCTGGTCCATTGAATGAAACACTATTTAAAAGAAAAAATAATGGAGAATAATAAAAACCATATATGGTTCCTTATTCACTATTGTATCCCACTTCTGTTATCAATACAAAACACCCAACAATTGTAACACCCTAACTCATGTTACATGGAGCTGGTGGTTATTTTATTATAATGATTAAAAATACATAAATAAAAAAACGGAGGATGTATAACATTTTCAGTCATAGAAGTCTAGTCACTCTAATTTAAATTTTATTAACTTGAAAAAATAAGATACATAAACCAAATTTATAAAAATTTATTACTTCTCCTTAAAAATACATAATTAACACACACAAAAATTTTACTGGGGAATTGGGATACTATATAATGTGGTGATATCCAATACTTGATAAGGGGTAGAGTATAGTGTAATCCATCATACATGATCATGGAATAAATAATATAATAGGAATAAAAAATTCTCATAACAAATTGAACTCTCAGAATAGAATATCCACGGAATACATGATAACAAATTGATTCATGGATAGGAATAACCGTAACATCCCAAGATTTTAACAGGAAAAAAATGTTCTTAATTGAACTAATGGGTACTATGTGAAATATAAAACCAAGAAATTAAACTAAAGTTTGTCACTTATGCTTTTTGAATTTTGAAAATCTGACATACACGTTTGTGTTCAGTAAGTTATTTGGAGTCTGATGAAACAAACTTGTTTGTTTGGTGAATAGTAACATAACCTTATGAATAGTAATACAAATAGTAATATGAATAGTAATATGATGCTAATGAAAAGTAACTTGTATTATTATTTTATTTTCTTAAGGCTTTAAGATAATGACATCTTGGTTAATTTTTCAATGTGATATAAAAACAGTTATAGAATTAAAATTGTTAATTTTTGAATTAAATATGATTTTATTCAAAAATTAAATTAATAATATATAGAAAATTATTTTAAAAAAATGGAGTTTATTTTAGAATTTTACACATAAACAAATGGTTAGGGATATTTTTTAGTATTTTCCTGAAATTTTTGAATTTTTGATGAATAGTGGAATATGGTAAAATACTATATATTCAAATTATCAGTTAAAGACACTACTTATGACATAATAAGATATGTAAGACCACTTTTTGTGAAATAACAAGCCATTATTACTATTTTCAGTCACATTAATTAATATTATTCATATTCTTGATAAAAAAATATTGTAATAATTATTTAAATAATGTAAAATACCTCCTCTCCTCCACTATAAATACCACCCTCATTCTCCTCTTCCTCTCACACCCCTAAAACCTTAATCCTCTCCTATGTTTTTTCCAATACACCACCCAAGGCACTTTTCCACAACCTCAACTTCTAGTCTCACCCAAAGTCCCAAATCAAAGGCCTTAAGGAGGATCTTAAGGAGACGAGATTAAGAGGTAAGAAATCCTCTTTCTTTTTTCATGTGTTTTCCTTTCCATTCCTTTCCTTTTTTTTGTTATAGTTTCTTCTCTTCCTCTTATACAAGGGTCCTAAAAGCTCCATAAATATTTTATATTCAATATTTTCTCATGTTCATTGAAAATTAATCATCATTATTTATCTCCTCTCCCATTTATTCAAGGAGTAAAACCATTTTCTGTGATGTGTCGAATTACCAACAACGTGGACGATGTGATTTCAATTATCTTTAATTAGTTCAGATCTAATCATTAAACCATTTTTATAGTTGAACCAGATTATAATATATGTATTATATCCTATTTAGTTTTCTTAACTAACTTATTTGCATATTACTAAATGATTAAACAAAAAAAGTTTGTTGTGGTTGGAAAACCGTCCAAGTTAACCCAAATGATCATCATTAAATTTTTAACTAATTTTTCATCCACATGGAATATAATATAATACATTATAAGATTATTTAAACTCCTGTAATATAATTAATAACTTGAAATATTAGTTCTGGATGGTTATCCAGGTTATACATGAACTTTCATTTTATGAATACAAGTGAACCGTTCAAGAAAACTATAACAGATGAACATTCCCGAACAATGTTTTTAAACTCTATAACCCATAAAAAAGGCCTACAAAATAACATAATGAAAACATAATGAACCATTTTCATTTACACAAGGTTATTTAATATATAATTAATGAATGTAATTTGGTTATATAGTACTTTAGAGTGAAGAAAGCATTCGTATACAAGGTAAGGTGATATTATCGAACCCAAATTTCATTCTTCAGGTTCTCCCTCTTTCACTCCATTTTGGGTATGGTCACTCCTAAAAACCATTTCTTCATAATTATATTTCCTATTTTTGGATATACATGTTCTCCCCTGGATTTTATATTAAACACAACATTTTCCAAAAGAACTATTCTTTCATGAATTCGCGTTTTACTTCTCACTCAAGGTTGATGGTTCTTGTATCAAGTATGGTATTCCCTCTTTGTCTTGAGAACCCAATGTTTATGAATGTATTCTTATGATTTTAAACACTTTCATTTACATTGGTTAGTTATGTTCATTTTTTATATATGTTCTATGTGTCATGCATGATAATGAAATTTTTTGGATGTGACGGGAGTGTCGAAAATTATATAGCACAATATGAATATTTGGATGTGACTGGTGTGCCTGGAATTATAAATTACTCAATTTCATTGTTTAAATTAATTAATCTCATGAGTTAAATTGAAATTATTCGTGAACATGATGCAATATTTTTTCACAACTATGTGTGGTTGTTGACCACTGAGAAATGATGTTTTATTTTTTATGCATTTCCACATTCCAAGTCTTTTATTACTATTACCTATCATGGATATGATCATATTCCTAGGTTATAATGATAATGATTTTTATCAACCCATTTTATGTTACTTAATTTTCTTATCTATCCCATTATTGGGATTTTATCTCACTCTTTTTTATGTATATCCTCGGGTGACTACGTGTACTAAGGAATATTCAAGGGCCAATAAGAAGCCAGAGAAGATGGAATTAAATGAATATTTATGTTTTTGTAAATGATTATTTAATGTACTATTTGTGTAATATTCTAGAACCTATAATGGAAAAGGTCATTAAATTTATAATATACTATTTATTTTTCTTTTATCCGTTATACAAAAAAATACACAACATGTTTTAGTACTGAATCTAGAATTGCAGGTTTATGGCTTTATAATTGGTATTAGAGGAACTATCTAGAAAACTTTGGATATTACATTCCATAGTTTTAAAACTAATTTTTAAACTTGGGGTTTAATTATGTTCAAATATGAAAATAGTTTTTCTTAATTATCAATATATAAATTCAAAATTATATGTACAATGAACGAATTGTAAGGGTGAAATTCATTTAAGGGGGGAATAATGTAACATCCTAAAATTTTAATAATAAAACCTATGTGCTTAAATGAACTACTGAGTAAAATATGAAGTTTATAACCAATCTGTTAAACATAATTTTATCACTTCTGTGATTTGAATTTCAAAAACATTTCCATACAAAGTTGTGTTCAGTAAGTTATTTGGAGTCTGATGGAACTAGCTTCTTTTTTGGTCAATAGTAACATACCATTATGAGTAGTAATATGAATATTAATATGTCCCTAATGAATTGTAAACATTATTATTATTTTATTTTCTTAAGGCTTTAAGATAATGACATCTTGGCTAAGTTATCTATGTGATATAATAACAGTTATAGAATTAAAATTGTTAGTTTTTTAATTATATATTATTTTATATAAAAATTAAATTAATAATATTTAGAAAGTTATTTTCAAAAAATGGAGTTCATTTTTGAATTCTAAACATCCAAAAATGGTTAGGGTGATTTTTTGGGATTTTTCTGAAATTCTTAAATTTTTGATGAATAGTGAAATACGATAAAATAATGTATATTCAAATTAGTAGTTAAATACACTATTTATGAAATAATAAGTGATGTAAGACCACATGGATTGAACTCAAATTAAATTATTACTATTGGGTTCATATGAATTATGATTATTCATAGTCTTGAGAAAAAATAATATAATAATTATTTAAATAATGTAAAATACCTCCTCTCCTCCACTATAAATACCACCCTCGTTCTCCTCCTCCTCCCACCGCTCTCAAGCCTTGATCCTTACCTAAGTTCTACCTGATACACCTCACATGGCTCTTCCCCACGTTTTGAACCTGGTGGTCTCACCCAAAAGCCAAAATCATAGGCCATAAGGGGGATCTCAAGGAGAATTGATCAAGAGGTAGGAAATCCTCTTTATTTTTCATGTGTTTTACTTTATTTTTATTTTATTATAGTATCTTCACATAATATTGTGAAATAGGAATGAAAGATCTATAAATATTGTATATTTTTTATTTCCTCATGTTCATGGAAAATTCATCATCATTCTTTTTATCCTCTCCCACTAATTCAAGGAATAAAAACATTTTTCCTGGTGTGTCAAGTTACCGACTTCGTGGATGATGTGATTTTAATTTGAATTAATTCATTAAAATATGGTCATTAAATCATATTTAGGTTTGAACCAGATTATATTATATGTATTACAACATATTTAATGTGCTTTAACTAACTTATGTACATATTACTAAGTGATTAAACGAAACAAGTTCGTTGTGGTGGGAAAACCGTCCAAATTAACCCAAATGATCATCATTTAATATTTAAATAATGGTTCATCCACATAGTATATAATATAATTGATTATAAGATCATTTAAAATCCTGGTATATCATTAATAACATGAAATATTAGTTCTGGATGTTTATCCTTGTTCTACACGAACATCCATTTTATGAATACAACTGAACCGCTCAAGACAACCATAAAAAAAGAACATTCCCAAAGAATGTTTTTAAACATAATAACTCATAAAAGGCCCATAAAATAACTTGATGAAACCATATTGAACCACTTTACTATATAAAAGGTTCTTTAATTTTTAATTAACGAATATAATGTGGTTATATGGAACTTTAATGTGAATAAAGCATTCAGATACAAGGTAAGGGGAAATTCTCAAACCCAACTTTGAATCTTTGGATTCTCCCTCTTAAACACCATTTTTGGTATGGTTACTCCTAGAAAATATATTTTACATCATTATCTTTTAAATTATGGTATATAAATCTCCTCCAATGGATGTTATGACCAAAACAATGTTTTCCAAAAGAACTCTTCTTTCAAGAACATACCTTTTCCTTCTCACTAAAGGTTGATGGTTCTTGTATCAAGTATGTTATTCACTATTTCTTTTGAGAACCCAATGTTTATTAATTCATTATCATGAGTTTAAATCCATTACATTCTATAGGTTAGTTATGTTCATTTTTTTATATAAGTTTTATGTGGAATGCATGATAATGATAATGTTATGATGTGATGGGTGCGCCCGGAATTATATAGCACAATATGAATGTTTGAATGTGACCGGTGATCTTGGAATTATACAGTGCTCCAATGAATTGGGTAAAGTGATTAATATCATGAGTTAATGAGAAATGATGTGTGAAAAATATTTTACCTTTGTTCAGAACTATGGGTGTTAGTGAACCACTAACACATGAGGTTTCATTTTTTATGCATTTCCACATTCCATGTTTTTTAATAATGATACCTCTCATGATTATAATCCTATTTCTATGTTATGATGATAATGATTATTCTCATCCCATGTTATGTTGTTTCATGTTCTTATCTATCCTCTTACTATTTTTTTATCTTACCCATTTTGATGTATATCTTCAGGTGACTACTTGTACTAAGGAGTATTCAAGGGCCAATAAGAAGCAAGAGAATATTGAATTAAATGAATATTTATGTTTTTTGTAAACTCTAATTTAATGTACTATTTGTATAATCCTACAGAACCTAGACTATAAAAGTCCTAAAATATATAATATACTGTGTATTTTTCTATTATTCTTTATGCAAAAAGTACATTGCATGTTTTATTACTAAATCTGGAAGTGCGGGTTTGGGGTTTTAAAATAACTATACTCCTAGTGATAAAATTTATAATGTCAAAAATTATAAAAATATCATCAAGGACGCTTGAAAAGGGATCATATAGAAATGAGAATGTATTACATGAAATACCAAAGATATATTTTTTCATGAAACATGCTGATGTTTTGAGTGATTGGATACTTCATCTCCATGTCCATCATGTATTATGTACAATTCCCATCATATGAAGAGAATCTATAAACAACACAAACCATAATGTCCCCTAAGGATCCTTATAGATAATAAATGCCATGTAATCAAAATTAATTTCTATATAAATAATTGATATATAAAATATTAATATTTTCCCATTCAAGGGAACAATATATGAATCTTGGTGAATATCACAGAATCACCATATAATGAAAAAGATATTTTCAAAATAATATAAAGAAAACATAGAACAATAATGATAAAAAGGTATAATTATATGTTAGTTTGTTGTTTTATGGGTATAAATGTGAAATATTCATTGAGTTAAATAGATTTTAATTGTATAAGACCAATAAAATAATAGATAAATCACCCTCATACCACTATTTATAGATCTGGTGAAACACTTGATTAATTTATATACATATATATATTGAAAATATATTTCAACACTAGAAAAATAAATTCACAACCTTTATTTTGTTTTTTAAAGAGATTCTGAATTAACCAATGTATATCCCCTTGGAGTTTCATATATTATGTTATGTTATGATCTGATGTTGTGCATTGAGCAATGATCGAGTAAATACCCTACCAATATTTTTAGGGTTACTACATCGAGGTGTGTTTGAGTCAAATACCATGTTCCCTTATAGTATCATGATAGGGATTTAATTTTATGGATACCATAAACCCTTAATATTATCATAATTTTAGTTTATTTCATAAATTTAGATTAAACCCTTGGGGTTATGCTTATGTATGAGAATTATAATAGATTATGAAGGTATAATATTAAGAGGGAACGATGATATGTCATTGATAATATGATAATGATTTTATAACAATAAATCTTAATAATATTTCACATTAAATGATAAATAAACTAGAATGTATTACATTAATATAGTATAAGAATAGATTTGGGACTCTGCATAATAATAGTTTAGGAAATGTCTATAATGAGAGGTAATAAGTAGTATCAGATTAATAATATATAAAATGTATTATAATAACATGGAATTACAAGAATGTCAGTATTTAAAAATAATTTTAAATGATATTACAAAAATATGATTACAATTGAAAATGGAAGAGGAGAATTATGAACCCTTTCCTTAAAAATTATATTCTTATAGATTGAGAAAAACACCATAGAACCTTAAAATTTCCTTGGAAAAAATCTCGAGAGGGAAAGGATATGATAATCATGATATTTTACTTTTTATTGAATAAGAATAGAATTATTTTCACACCTCTAACTTGGTTTTCAAAATAATATTATTTATTTATTAATAGTAATTCCATTAATTTAGTTTTAGGTCAGATCCCCTAAAACATTTATAAGATTTGTGTTGAAGTTATAGGTTCATGGTTGGTGCATGGTTAGTACTAACCGTGTAACCTATCCATTAAAGATTATAATAAATTTTAGAGGTTCCTATATGGTTAGTGTGTGGTTTAGAAAACCGTTTAGCACATTCTAGGTCATCGAGGGAGGATTTTATGGTTGGGGAATGGTTTTTTAAACCATAATGGAAATTTATGTGGCATATCCATGTCATTAAAAATTTGAAATTACAATTTTTATTTTTTATGTTTTTAACTTCTAACCCATTCCTACATATCCTCATTCAACTAATATTCTTATTTAAGAGTCTCCCCTTGGTCTATCTCTCCTATATTATTGATTCCATGGTATTATTCAAGATTTATGAAAAACTAATCAAGGTAATCTCTTGGGAGTAGAAAAATATCCAAACACCTAGACTCTAGTGGTTTTGGAAGATTATATTGAATTATTTCTCAAATATATTAAGGTAATACCTCTAAATTTGGAGATTTAATGGACCTTTTTGAGCTATGGGAGCTAAATTTATAGTTGAAGGATGTTTATAAGTAGTGTTTTTTGAGATACAGTGTGTCCCCCTGAGTATCTCTACAATTGTTCTTAAAAAAGCTTGTTGAGATCTTGAGGTTGTGTATTTATTACCATTGCTTGGATCATGTGAGGATCATGAACTATTACCCATTTCTAATTATTTATGTCTCATTTAACTAGTTTAATGGTGCAGCATGGTTCTAAAGTGTTTATCTCAGGTTTATCTACCATAAGTTGAGGGTTCACAAGGATGATATTCCAAATAATCCATTTTGGTATCATTATGGCCCTTAAAACATTTAGTGAGATTAATTCCACAATAGTGTTAATTGAAATTATGAACCAAATTATATAACCTTTCTTATATATGTTTTTGGATGTCTTTTTTCGTGAAATTATCATTTACTCTATGTTTGGGGATAACTATACATATCATACGATGATTTTTCTAAACATAATCTTGGATAAATAATTATAGGATAAGATCTAAAATTGATAGTTTTAGATTATTAATGTTCACATTATAGCGAATTTAACCTCTTATCAGGGTGTAGTGGTGTAACTAGTGAACATTGTTACAGTGTACTCTTGGGAGCCTCCCAATATCATGTAAAAGGTGTATAATTTCCTCGATTTCAAAAGTTACTATAAGTGGTTTGTGTTAGATTTTTATGGAATTGTAGACCATTTTATTACATTGATGTGGACATGGAATACATTTTCTTATGATTAGTATCTCCAATGATACATTGTGGTGTTAAGGTAGAGGCCGACTAGTTCTCATGTGCTAAGACTTCTATAGGAGAGAGTTGAATATGTTGTATTTTGTGATACCTCCAGAGCTGGGCTCAGACACATATTGATGTAGATGTAGGTAGTGATTTATAATGAGATGATGTTTTTGATACACTATGAGTATGACTAGCTGAAACATGACTTGTAATTAGAAGCAAAAGTCATTCACATGAACATATAGAGGCTTTACCTTCTAGGAAAGATTTTGATTTTTTACTTTGACCACATGAGTCTCATGTACATCATTACCCATAGATACCTCAACCTTCAGTAGATACATAGTTTAGAGTGTATATTAAACTATTAATTTAAGATAATCTATAATATAGGGAATCAAAATGTGTTTATAGTTTAACTTAACAGGAAATGTCATTATTACATGATGGAAGTGGTGTGTGAACTATATGCCTCTTTGTAATTGACTTCAGTGAGGATAGAGGGGAAACATATCCATAGTTGATGGTGGTGACTCCACTACTACTTCATAATTTTATAGAGTCTTATTTCTATTACATCCATTGTAAATTTATATGGGACTAGTTTCCATATATGATACACTAGATATACTTTCTAAAGGTAAGAAGAACACCGTATTTATCTAGCAAAAGATGGTAGTTTTGTTTGCGTTATGTGGGTATGTGATGATGAATATTTATAACACACATATTTAAGTACATTAGGGAGTTGATAATATATACTAGGACCATTAGTGGCAGTATTATTGGGCTATCATGTGGTGGAGTGTTTTAGAATTTATTTCTAAATTTCTCACATGTCAGAAAGTGAAGGATATACATTAGTTTCCATCAATTTTGATTAAAACTATTTAGATCCAAGAATTTAAGTGGGATTGAATTTTAATGGAACTTTTTATAGATATTATAGGCATAGAAAGAGGTCATGAAAATATTTGGATGATTATTTAGTGACTTACCATGTTGGAACACTTCCTTTATATTTGGTAGTAATGTTCGGTTGAGAGTTTTTATGTTTGTACATATATGAGAGAAACTAGTTTCATGGGGTTCCCATGATGAATTTCACTGAAAATGATTCTTGTTTCACATAATTAATGTATATAAGTTTTCAAAATTATTTAATGGTCCATTTATAGAAGATAATATTTACTCAAACTCAAATAGATGGCTAGACTATGTGAACCACCTCGGTTTTGGAAGATATACTAAGATACTTCATGTTGTATTTCAACCATAGATGGGTGAATCGATTACCATTAGTCGATTTTTCCTATAATAATATACATCAATCCACTATTATCATATAAAAATTCATGTAACTATAAGGAAGACTCTATAGGCCACCTATGTGTTAGACTGAGGTTGGAGATACATCTCTTAATATTGTAGGGTTACAAAAATCGATGAAAGAGAATGTTTTTGTGATATTTGAGTTTATAAGTAAAACATATAGTAGATAGAAATATTTTTCAGATCAACATTTATTACTATTGAAGTTTGTTCAGGGAGACCATGTCTTCCTGATATTCTTAATACAATGATGATTGTGGGGATTATTTAGGAGGAAATTAATCATAAAGTTTATCTAGCCATTAAATATTCATTATAGGGTTGGAAACATAGAATATCTCATATCCTTATCCCCATAATTATACTTGGTTAATATTTCATTTCATGTATCAGAGATGAATAAATACGTTTCTATAATATCACTTGTAATTACATGGTGGAGCTAAACATTGATGTTCAATCCATTTTTTTAGAGTACCAAGTGGTGATTGGGGATCAACAGGATAGTTTCCTATACTGGGAGAATATTCATTTGGTTTAAGATCATTAATAGTATGATAAAAATCTAATGATATCATTAGATAATATGATACATATGCGAGTACAGTATTCTCACCTTTTGAAGTAACTTGTGATTTAAAAGTGAAGATCCTTGAAGTTGGGGATAATAATAAATATTATATTTTCAAAATTTATTAATTTGAATATATATATATATATATATATATATATATTATCATAGTTCTCATTATGATTTTGGTTCCATGAGACCCCAAAATTTATTTATGAAAAATATTAATAATTTTAAATCATGTGTGAAAATATTTTTGGCATCAATTTTTTCCCATTGTTTTCAACCTCGTATTGAATTTTTTTGATAGTGGTTGTTTCTAGAACATAGTGTTTAACATAGGTGCAATATATGTTTGTATGGTATCATATGTTCTATGATAGTAATTCGTTGATAGGTGTGTGAAATAGTTTAAAAAACTATTTTTTTTATTAAATTCCAAAAACGTAGTCACTCCACTATATGTAAGCAATTATGGAATAACCCAAGGGTTGGCCACATAACCCTATGATCTTAGAGAGAAGAAGATAGTGAGGGGAAACATTGGTATTAAAGAATCTATGATGGTGGATCGATGATGAATGACTGAGAAGATTCATTAGATTAATTAAAAACGTAATGGAATCATCAACGACATCATTTAAAAATGTGTTCTTCACCGATGATTAAACCATTATCTAGGTAATAATTTTTTTATTTGGGTATTATTTCATTTTATTTATGATTTATACCATTAATTAATTGATATTATATGAATTCTAATATTGTCTTGTATTAACATGGCCTAATCAGGTTATTATTTGATTATTTTGAGTTCTTGATAATTATTATCTATTATTTTGTTTCCCCAATGATGATCATTGGTCATGAACCCTAGTCTAATGAAGATCCTACCATTTATTTTTGTTTTCCTTTCTTCCACCATTCTTCTTATTCATCACTATCAGTCATGTTTTGGGTGGTGGTTACACTCTTTCTTGTCTGTTAAAAAGGTAATTGAACCCACGAATATATATTAAATTACATGTAGAGGAACATGGTGATTATGGTTCATGATTATTCAAGATATGTTAGTGGGAATGAGATCAATGGATGAATCATGAAGTATTATTCATTGGTTTGGGATTATATAAATTATGGGAAAAGGTGGAAGATAATTTATCTTGTTAATAAATTATAGGATATGGCTTCTTCCCATCCATTGAGGATGATCAATCTATGTTCAATCTTCTATATGTGGGGTTTGTGGTGGTAATGGTGGATCTGGTTGAAGAGAAGTGGATTCGTCAAGAAGGACGAGAATCTATAAAAATCCTTACTACAAGTCGTGTATTATCAAGTAACACATTCCATTTTTCCAACATTTACATGGATGCTAGGGTTTCATCATAACTTTAATATCACATGTTGTGTTGATAGGACGACATACATTCTGATATTTACCAAGTGATCGAGCTGTGTGTTGAGAGTATATGGCTCAGACCTTATGTGATAAGACACAATATTTCCTCATACAGACACACAACATGGTGGTGCATGGATGGCCAGCTTGTATCCAGGGTAGAACATTCCCATGTTCATTGGTGGTTCCATGCAATGACTCCGTTGATGCACATGTCATGTACTTTACTCAAAAAAATCTACCTCGAATATATCCTTCTTATTGAATCGGATTTAGTCATATTATTAGTCATTTCTGAATCGACTTCTGATTAGAAATTGATGATATAATTTTATTTGGAATCATATATATGATTTTATGTGGTGTGATAAGGACACTTTATTGAGTGGTTCTCATCAGATTGTATTAATTGGGTTTGATCATCAAAGACATTCGAGGGTCGGTACTCCTCTGATTCACTCGGTTGAGGGTCCTCTATGCTCTTTATATAGGTATATTTGGTACTCTCCCAAAATATAAAGGGTTTGGGTCCTCTAGATCTATTGTTTTAGTCTCCTATCATTACACTCTAGTGGGGTATATTCCTCCATATGAGTTAGAATTGCCTCAAATTTGGAACAAAGTATTGGGGAGTGAGAAGTCCATGTTGATTCTTGTGAGGTTTTTTGTATTTGTTAGCATCAAATATGGTACATTTGGAGTCACATAAAGACTCATAATCATCCTTAGATGTATATGGATATTAACATTCCTCCCACTTTTTATTTTTTTTAAGTATGATCCGATTTGATGTTGGCTATCCTTTATGTATTTTATTTTTCAGTTGAGTTGGGTATTTCATTTTATTACAAACCTCTTTGTTTTCAGAGATTCACAATGATTATGTCCATACTCAGCCATGAATGATAATTTAACACATGTTTCATATCTTATGAAGATGATAGAAAGATCAATAGTGACTTTGGTGGTCCTGTTATTGATGGAGAATTCTAGTACCTGGAGGTGCTAGGAATGTTTAGTGGTTAGACATAGGGATCATGAGTTGATATTTATTTAGTGTTTCCCTTTTTCAGTTGATTTCTATTTAGGACCTACATTATATCTGGTTCAATTTTTATTTTCCTTCTTATACTTTTGTGCTTTCTTATTTCATTATAATGTATTTATTTGAGTATATCACATGTATTATTTATTCTCTAGTGGTTGGTGTCTTATTGCATCAATGTACCATTTCATGGAGGTGGGTGTCTATGTGTTTAGGTAATTTAATATAAGTTATATCATTTAAATGATATACCTACTCGGTGCTTATCTTCAGCCACTATCCTATTGGAGGTGGACATGGGGTGTCACCTCCTGACTTACTATAATCCCAGTAAGGGCCTCAGTGGGTTAGACTATGACAATAAATGAGAATTCTTTAACACTGATAAGCATATAAATCATAACATGGTGGAATAGGTTTCACAAAATGTTTTCTTTAGGGTATTAGGATTAACTCACATGATTTTTTCCGTGGATCAGGCATCACTCACTTGTTTACTATAATGGATCAAGCATTACAACATGATTCACATTTTGGATCAAGATTCACTAATTTATTAACCATTATCTAATGAGATATAAATCTCTATCCAATTTATTAGATAGATATATGGGGCCCAGGTATCACTAAATGATTAACCATACACATGTGTGACATAATAAAATATGATACCATCACATCATTAAAACCAAGGAATAATAATGGGTTTCTTTAAAATATTCAACTGAAAATATATTACATTTTATATGGTAAATACCCCAAGGAAATAAAAAAAATTCATATCATTTTCATATTTATTCACAAAATAAAATCATTAATAATTCCTTTAATAATCTTTACATGATTAACCCATTGAAAATAATATTGTATAAAATGATATTCAGAAACATTCTAGTTAAATTCCATTCAATAATGATAATAAATAATCTATTATTAGAATCATATAGATAAAGGTTATGTGGATAAGAAAATTATTTACCAAATTAATTGATGTAGGTAATATAGGTGAATAATATCCAATATAAGGAATTGAAAATATGGTATTCATAATGAAAATGAATTGTCTGAAAAGTGATGTTTATTCATGGTGGATGGTTAGTTAATAAAAAGGAAGTGATGTACGGTGTATTTGATAAAAAATAACATTATATAATCAATCAAAATAAATAAGATGGGTTTTTGAAAAACAAAACTATCCCTATTGTGACAAAGTAAACTGAGAAGTATGTTTCCATAGATGGGAAACATTATTATAAAATAATGTTTCAAATGGTATCGCCCAAGAAGGGATCTATAATCAAATTGATGGATACCATGAGTTTATTCCCTAAAACTATAAGTATATATATTTATTATTGAATTAAATATGTAACATAAATCCAATGATAGTAAAAAATTGTTAATATAAAATGGAAAATAGATATGAAATATTAAAAGAGATTTTGGAAAACATTTCTAAGGCTGGTATAAAATACAAACCATGATATCACTTTAAAAAGTAGCTCCAGAAAAGGATGAGTAATAGATTTTAAAAACATATACTTTTTAATAGAATATCCTATAATAGATCCTTGAATGTGAAATAAAATTTTCATTGAAATTTGGATCCAAACAAAAAACATTTTATTATGAAAGGAACCTTTTTAGTAATTCGAAATTACCTTGGTTAAACCCCACATAGTAAAAACAGTAATAAAATAGTTTTTTGTATTAAAAAATAATTTACAAGAAAAGGATTATAAAATACCATATAATAAAATATTATTGTCTTAGAACCCAATCATTTAAGAACAATGTTCAAGATAACATTATAGCTCAAATAATGTTATTCTCACAATCAATATCCCTTAGAGGGAAACATACTCTATAAGGTATGAAATATTTGTGAAAGATATATATGGTAGGTAAGTAGATACATAGAAAATAATGATTGACTATATAATAATATAATAAATTATATAACCTACCAAAATTTTATGAAATAATTTTAATAGAATAATCATAGCTCAATGAATGAATATTGAGTTACTGAAATAATTATGATTTGGGTTACACATGTTCCAAAATTATTTTGAAGAAAATACCATGATATATATTATTATATAATAATAATTATATTAAAATAATATAAATATCATTCATGTGATAGTAAATAAATATAAAATATAAAGGAAACATTTTTTATAATACAGAACATGTTTTAAAGATTCACAATTGAGACCACAAAAATCCTTAAAGATTTGGCATCTTTTGAATAGGACTTGTACATAAAGAAAAAGATATAGAACATAAATCCACATGAATTTCCTGAATATATAAAAATACATTCATTTGATAGTAATCACACAACATAACAAAAATGATAGTGTCAAATATCTAACTTGCCTCATAAATTTGAAAACGAAACAAAGAAACTCCAACCTCTTATCATAACTTCAATTAATGATATTTAACCTACCTGTATCATAAAAACAATTATATTAATCAGTTAATTCATAAACATAATCACATCCATCTTCATTTATATTCCTCATATATATTCATTCTCTACATGAAATCTAGTTAGTTTCATTTCTATTGATTTTCCCACATCAGGAGTCTATAGTTTGATTTTTTGTACTAGTTTTGTAATAGTGTGTCCAAATTCATTAATACAATAATTTTTTTATTTAAAATTCCATTATATTTATTGAAATTTACTAATAGGAATAGTTTATTATTTTTAAATATATTTCTATCGATTTTTTTGTCTTTATTCAATAAGTTGAAATTCAAAACAATATTATTTTGGAGATTCTTGACCAAAAAATGTTCTTTTCTTGGTTAATGGTTTAATTTATACTGATACTATTTTATAAATAATTAAAAAACAATTATTTAAATATTTATACCATATTATAAAACTTCATAAGTTCCTATAGTCATTCATAATATAAATTCATAGCATTGTTCAAGTAGGTGGTCAAACAGACCCAAATATGAACATTCCATGATTGAAGGATAATTATGAGGTGATTTATTTTCAATATCATGATATTTTTAGAATAATTATATCAATGAGTGTTTATTATTGTGATTTAGTTTTTATTTTAAATAAGTAATGATTGATTTTATTAATAAGAAACAATTACACAATATGAATAAATGTTTCTTCATCTTAGTTTGCTTGTTTAAGACAGTTAATTTTATATCGATTGTTTATCAGTCATAATATTAAGAAGTTCTTAATTTTTTATTACCATAACCATATTCATATCATAATAATAATATTTATACTTAAAACCCAATGATTTATCCATCCTTGAATGGTGGTATTGAAAAAAGGAATGCATCATGTGATAGAGACGGCAGTCCGCACATATGCATGGATGATGATTTCACTGTATGAGGAATTTGAAAAAGTAGTAATATATTATAATATTAAATAAACAAAAATATGTTATTTTTATTTTAATTATATATTCAATTCCATTTCTAGACCCTCCATTTTATGTGGTGGAAGAAAAAAACTTGTTTATTCATGGAGGTGGTAGTTCGAACATACGCATGTTTCACATTTTTAGTTTTCTAACTGGAAAAGGGATAGAGTGTTTACTTATTTTAACATAATTGTAATAATATATAAGTATAATATTTATACATATTTTATAATTTTATGAGGGTGTAATTATATTTTTGGATGATGTATTTCAAGAGAATAAACATAAATGAGAAAGAGGTTATGAACTTATACCTCACATCTTGGATTAGCTCCTCTGTGAAGGGTGTTTCGGAATTGATGGATGGTTTATTGAAATGCAAAGAAACAATTAAAATAATATTTAAATGTATAATATAGGTTTAGAAGGATTTTGGTTTAAACTAATTGGGTTGTCGTGTGAGGGGGGAGTGAGGAAAGGAGTACACCTTTTATAATTGAAAAGGAATCTAATTTTCTTAAATACCAAACACATTTCAATAATAAGGAGTAAATGTCCAATTAAGTTGATCGAAATAAGTTAAATAATATATAGGGTAAGATATAAGTTCAATATAATCCCCAAACACCCATTAAAATACATTTTGTAATCAATTTTTCAACTCATTATATTTAGGTTTTTTTACTTTAACCATTTTATCTTTTAACATGGTAGCTAGTTTTTCACTAGGGTAAGACATCCATTTTTTCGAAAAAATAAAATGAACCATAATAAAAAAATTTACCTAATAATTATAAATTCTCATTATTATTTTTTTATAATTTCATAAATAGGAAAAAATATAGTTTAAATAATAATTGAATAATGTATTAAGACATGTTATTGAAAATATAACTTATGTCATAAAATGTCAAATATTGATTTTTAAATTAGAATAAATATATTTTAAAATTATTATGTGATTTATAAAATACAAAATTTTTACAATAAAACGGTTTCATAATTTTCCAAATTGTACTTATATTCATATATCCCCATTAAATCCGGGGAATTTGTAAACACGGTATATTGGACTATTCAACTTAAAATAAAACATTCAAGACTAATAAATTTTTTTATCCTAAATTGATATTATTGTATTGAATAAAAAAATGATTCACATTTTAATAAATGGTAATTCTATAAATTTATAAATTTAATTTTATAATAAAATCATAAAATTTAATAAAAAATTATTTGTATAGAGGAAACAAAATTTTACATTTCCAACAATACTTATAGTTATTTATTATAATTTATTATTTAAATTTGAATTAAAAAATTATTCATTTTTTCAATGTTTGATAAAAAAATTAAGGAAATATAAATTTGTATCACATTTAAGGGTAATTTTTAGAAAAATAGATTTTCAAGAAAAAAAATGATCTTATTAGTTGTTCTAGATATATGAATTAAATTTCATTAGGATCAAAAGTGAACTTTATATTACCTCTACATATATATCATTAAAGGGTTACTCATATTAAAACCTTATAATTCAAAATAATGTTCTTAATAGTATAAACATATCATGGTTTTGTTTTAGTTCGGTGTTTCATTCAAAGAAAGCTATCAAGAACACTATTTATATAAGGAAAAGGTGTATTGAAATATTCGATCATTACAGTTATATTTCATTCATAGACCACCTTTTAAATTTTCAACTTCCACCTAAAATTTATTATGTTGTGGTATTCTTTTTATAGATTCATTTATATGATTTCATGCTCCCTATGTATTAATTTTATATCAACTCAGTAAATTTCAATAATTTTTATACTAGTTATTCATTCGATTTTTTCATTATGGTATTTATAATTATTTTCCCTATTTTTTGGTTAGTTATCTCAAATAAAACATCCCTTAATGATTCATTTTTTATAATCTATAATTATTTTCAAACCATGTTTAAAATAAAAAAACATCGACCATAGTCCAAAATTACATATAATATGTATTTTAGGGTGCCTAAGGAGTTCTTTCCTTTGAAGAAAATTATTTTTATGAAGACTACATCATGTATAAAAATTAATTCAAATATATATGTTTTTTATTCTATATTTCATTTGATTTTAGTTTTTTTCCTTTATCGATGTTTAATTTTCATCGAAGGGGTAACCAGAATTTAAAATTCAAAAATAAAATAGAATGTTTTTTATATTAGTTACTATATATGAGAGATAAAGTGTAAAACTAAATGGTGGTTTTTTATATCCAAGCTCTAAAGTGATGTTCAATATCAATTTTTGAAAAACCATTCTTGAATGTGAATTTTTATAGTATTTATAAAATATAAAATGAAAAAATAATTTAAAATAAATGTTTCATGAACAATTATAATAACTGAAATTAATAAAAAAAATTACACTCTTTCCAACCATTTCACTTAATAAATGAGGTTAAAAAGAAGTATAAAATTATTATTTTTATAATAGTTTGAATATTATAGTACAATGAATAATTAGGATATATCAACTTAATGCATGAAAATTTATTATTTCCCTTGAAAATTCATAATTAACTTACAATAATCATTATGATTTCATGAGGATATAGGATGTAATTTAAAGGGGTATTCTTAGATTCTTAATAAGGGTTAGCATACAATGAAATCTTTCTAACTTATTCATAGATTCAACAATATGATAGGAATAAATATATGTGATCAATAATGGAACTATGAGGATAATAAATCCATAAATTATATAATATTAAATATGTTCATGGATAAGAATAACTGATCTCATGGTGAAATAATACATAACTTTTTAAATCATAAACATACCATCTAGGACGTATTCCAAGATATCATATATGAATGGTTAAGGAAACGACAAAATAATTGAAGCTAGTTTGTATCATGAGACCTATTGATGCATCAAGGGGATATATAATTCTAGTCCCAACCCATCACATAATAAGTATAAGGCATCTAACATATAAATAGAAATAATAAATGATACATATCATAATGTTTCAAAAGTAACCTCATACATAATAAATTTTTGATATGTGAAATTTCAATTTGTCCCCATTCAATATAATAATATAGGTATCTTGGTAAAAATCTGACAATAAACATTGTCATTGTAGGATATTCACAATGTAATTGAAATTACCCTTACTAAAGGAATGATACAAAGGTAGTAGTGAAAGGTGAATTCATGATATAGGGTTATCAATAGAAAATAATAATTTAACTCAATTCATTGTATTTGCAGGAGACCAAAACAATGATATTAAAATCACATTTTAGATTTATTCTTTAGGAACTGGTGAAACACCAATATAAAATTGGTACATAAGTCAGAAATTTATTTCAACACTTTAAAATTATATTCAAATATTTTATTATACTTCATGAAGATCTTTTTAATCATCCAAATAACATCCCTAGGAGTATCCAATAAGGTGTATAGTTCATCTGACATCTTTTTCAGAGTGAAGCTCACTATAATAACAAAAAAACATTTTTGGGGTTATTACCCCTAGTCCCACTAGAGCCATATCATGTATCCAAATTTTGTATCTATATAGAAATTTAATTTTATTAAGACCATACACTCATTAATCTACCAAAATTAATGGACGTTTTATTATATTTACATTTAGAATATGAATTTATTATAATGTTTGAGTGTTATAATGGATTATGAAGGTAACATAATGAGATGAAATTGTGATCTATCATTAATAATATGATAATGAATTTATAACAATAAAGAAAAAACATTTCACATTTAGATGAAAATTAATAAGAAAATATTGTACTAATATAGGATGTGAAGGGATTAGATATGCTTATATCGGAGTAATAACAGTTTAAGAAAGGACTATAATGAAAGGTAATTACTAATTTATCATTAAAAAATGAAATTGATTATAATACTATAGAATTGCTATCATGTTATTATATGAAAATAATTATAAATGATTTTATTAAAAAATATTTGTAAATAAAAAGGAAAGTGGGGTGTTGGTAACCCTTTAATTGAAAAGAATCTTCTTAAAGATTGATAAGAACGCCTTATAATGTCAAAAAAATCATTAGAGAGACTCTTGATAGAGAAAATTATAGGATTAAATACTCACATATTTTAGATTGAAGAGGAATGAATATATAGGTGGGTATCTATAGAAAATGAGGCAGAATTATTTATTAATTTCCAAAAACAAGAATTTAAAATAGTGGTTCGGAAAAATAAAAAACCAATAGATGAACAATTTTTTTTAGCTCAAGTTTTATTTCTTTTAAATTTTTAACGACATATATACTTTAAAATATATTATTTTATATGTTGAAAATATTATTATTCATAAATAATTATTTTAAAATTATTTAAAATATACATTCAGGATTTGAATATTCTTTATATGTTTTAAAAAACAATTATTACTACGAAAAATATTATTTTAATAAATAAACCCATTTTAGGTCAAGAAATCATCTATTTTACTTATTAAATCATTTTTATGTCATTATTATTTCATAATATAAAGTATATTCATACTATATTTTATTTTTTACCAAAAACATTGAATGTATCAAAAATTTATAAAAAAATAACATTGGATAATTTAGTCATGCTAATTATAAATTTAAATTCCTTTTTTACTAAAATAAATCCCTTTCAATGTAAAGATTTATTATTAAATAAAGAGACATTAATATTTCAAAATCAGGAATTTAGGACCTAATCTTTTAAAAAACATTTTATTTTCATTAAAATATACACATATGTAATTATATTATTATTAATTGATAAATATATACTATTAAAGTTTTATTATATTATTATGATATGATTTTATGGTACTAGTTTTCGCTTTTATTATAAAGGTAATTTCATAGTTTTCTATTATATTATAATGTGTTGTACTATTTTGATGAAATTATATAATTCTCATTGTTCTACAACAAATTTGATGAAATCAATATTTAAAATAGTGGAATCTTATTTATTAGAAAACTAAAATTAATTTTTTATTAATTTCATCGCTAATAATAATTAATGCATGTATACCAAGTCAGCCATGTAGGGTATTAGTGAAAGTTAGTAGGCCAAGACAAATGGGTTCCAAACAAATCTTTAATATACACGTGTATATATAAGTTACATTTTAAAACCAATATCAAATAATAATATAAATAAATATACTATTAATCACATGAAAGAGTGATAAACTTGGCACCTGAAGCAGGACCATTCCATTTTGGGCCCATGCTAGTATTAGTCTGAACATATTTCCAACAACATAAGTATTAGCATAGAATATTCTTGTATATCATTAATAAATTAATTAAAGATACATATTAGAATAACCATTAACTATTAAGAATATAAAAAGTCATTATTAACTTTAAAATACTCAATCAAAGTTAATAATATTCCATTTTATAATCACGAACAAGGGAAAAGAATAATATAATAAATTTATATTATTAAATATAATATTAAAATAGTGTAGTGTCCCATTCCATGTTTAGAAAATGGGGATAATGGTATGTCATTATATTCAATAATTGGAGAAAAGATATAAAGTAATATCATTACATAACATAATCAAAACAATTTTTAATGGGAACATTGTTTCATTCCATGATCTATCTCTGGTGGCATAACAATCCCCACAATTTTCCAAAAACCATGATTAGAGTGAATGGGAAAATTATTCCATTTAGAAATACATATTATCTTTTAAAAAAATTCCAACCATTCTTCTAGAAGATAAGATAAGAGTAGATGGGTATATCATTACATTCAATAATCCCTCTTAAGTTTTATTAAATTCTAATAAATGATCCCCATTTAAAGAGGCACATCATATAGAGTGCATTACTTATATTTTCAAAATAATAAAAAAAAATCCACACCAAAACATCATCCTATATATATATTAAAGAATGGTAAGATATATCATATCATAAACACTTCACAGTAAATTTCAATGTTTGAGTATGCATGTCATATCAAACCATTCACCTATAAAAATAATAACATCGATATGAATTTCATTATATCCCCTTTAATAATTTATAATGTCTTGTTAACCACACATAAACCCTTTACAATCCTCACATACAAGATATAATATACTGGACACTAAACCAAGAAAAAGGATAACAATCATTATCCAAAATTCAATTCACCTAGATCAATTTAATTTAGATATAAAAATCCCCCATCCCTTTTCTAATAAACCCAAGACAAAGAGTCATTAATCCAATAAACCTCCACCCCTAAGGTTATCCCCAATGATATACATCACATTAATGAGATCCATAATAATAAGGGATACTATAATGAACCTGTAGAGGTCTATTATGTAGAATCACATCAAGGGAACACCACATTTTAATCTTAATAAACACCACATAACACTTTCATTGGGATCACATTAATCAGAAGCTGTGAACTCAAAACATATCTCACAAAGGAATACTCATTTATCTAAATCATATTGCATTCATAGTGAAATAAGTAAGAGAAATTGGGTTCATTTTGGTTCAACTGCAATCACCCACATGACCTATACAACACATTTCATAAAGAAGACTCATATAAAGTGATGAGAAGGTTTAAAACCCTCCTACCGCTTCATAGAATATGTGTCGACGATGATTATCTAAATCCATAAATCCGAAACAATTCACCAAATTTTGGATATAAAATGATGCAGAATGAGACAATGATAGGTAGTATGGATTTATGGTTATATACAGACAATCTTACATCTAGAAATCATTTAAACTATTGGTACATGATTCATTGGTGAAATGAAGGATATCATCACTATGGAAGGAGAGGAACCAATAGAGAAAGTGGTGAGTTTTATGTTTCATAAACTAAAAAATATGGAATGGTTTATTGAATTTTTGGGTTGTAAAATTGTTAAAATATACCCATTAAATGACGAGTTTAGGTTCCCAATGAATATTTAGTGAAACCCCACTATAACTATGTTCGGACACATTGGATTCGATGCACCGCCATCAGAACCCCGGTAATAGGAGAAATAAACCATTACTGGGACACTAGATGTTCTATGTCCTCCCATTGTTCTTAAAGTGGAAAATATTCTCCAATAATGACATCCATAAATTGACATGTTTCTTCAAAACATGATCTTATGCCTCCTCCTTCCCCTAATACGACTGAATTAGATCAAAATACACCTTGTTTGACAAAAATATAAATCCAATTTGTTCCTCCATACATTAAGGTTTTTATATATATATATTAGAGTACTGTTTTATATTTATATTATTGTTTTTCAATAATAATTGTAATGTTTATTAATAATAGAGTGTAATATTAAGTAATAATAGTGATATTCTGTAATATTATATATATATATATATATTACATACAAGAATATTTAAAAGGGTCCCAAAGCCCTTACATCAAAGTGGGATCTTGGGATGACCTAAAAGCCTTGAATATTAGGGGTTCACCTTAATTACATATATTGTTATTGGTATTTCATATGCATTGATAGTATCCTAGAGGCCTCCAATCAACTAAGAGTCCCTCTCATTATTGAGGGGTTGTGGGGATTAATTGAATTATAATGTGAGTTGATCAATATGATTACATAATCTATGATTGGAGGGTCCATTCCCCAATTTAAGACACCTCAATTGAGAGGGGTACCTACTCCACTATTTACGTGGATGGTCCACTCCCATGAGATAAATAAAATCAAGATGGTGATCGACCTTGTTGATTCTCTATTTTCTGCCAACACAAATAATTGTTTCTATAATGAAATAAAACTACAACTAATTTTACACTTCAAGTATTACCTCAAATGATTATTTTATGTGCACCATTACATTCTATATGAAAATTTTATTATAATTCACTCCACTAAAAATACATGGATGAAAATATAAATATTATAGGATATTTCCTAGTACAGGGCATGTCCTAATAGTGAACATGGTGTGTAGGGTCACTATGGAAGACTTTTCATGCACTCTCATTTCCCATCTCGTGTGAATATAGAATTCATGACATGTCCAATAAGGTATAGGGAATTTATATCTAAGAGATATATGATTTAATATTACGTATTTAGAAGAAATTCAAGTTATTTTTACAAAGACCACATAACATGTTATCCATTATAGATAATCGATCAAATACTAATTTAATTGCCTAAATTTTTCACTTGATGTATAGGCATGTGTCATATCTAACATGGCATGTTAGAATAGACTTCTGACTCATTATGCACCATGTTATGTGCCTCAACCACATTTTCTAGAAAACATTAAGTGTGTCCTAATGTCACAAGATGTTTGATATTTATAAGTAATTAAAAACCAAGATACCTCAAAAAAATATACATACCATGTGTTCCCATGACTATCTGCCATGTAGTTGGGAAAAGTCCATACAATCAACTTTTTTCTAGACATATTTCTAACTGTTACACTACCCATCGATTTGGATATCACCTTTATTATTTTTAATCTTTATCCACACAACATTCAACTAACACATATTCTATCTTTCCAAAATCACAATAAAAGAACCTCACATTAATATTCATATCTTATTTCTATGAATTGTTCTAATTTTACATTCTCTAAAGACTTTTTCAGTCCCTTTGGGTTAAACCACCGATAAGGATAAATCCCATCAATGTGTGAAGAATGATATGAGGGTATTAATAAACTATATATATATAGTATTTGAAGAGGAGTTTTATATTCCAAATAAAAGTCAGTGTTCATGACTAATGAGTAATTCCAAATATATTAGGGGAGAAGTAAATATATATAATAGGAAATTTTGAAAATAATATGGATATTGAATATTTTTAGTAGTTATGAATTAAATTCATCAATAGATAATTACAGTCACATACATAAAAAATCCCAGTAGAGGATATAATAAAATAAATAATAAAATTATTTTAGTAATATTAATATTAATAAGCGGGAGTAGTAACAATTATCCATTAACATTAAATATTTTGGGGAAAGACTGTTTTTAAATTAACTCCCTTCAAATACAAGATTACCAATAATAGATAAGACATAGAAATCAAAAATTAATTTTCCATAAAACATTATTCATTGAATAAATAAAAGGTACAATATGTTTATAAAAATAATAATAACAATAAAATTATTTTTATTCCCCATAAATTAGTTCCATGAAGAAAATAAAATTTTGATTAACGAACTACCATTTGATAAATTACACACATGCTTTCAAATTATTCATAATAACCAATTAATTAACTTCCACAAAAAATCATTTTATAAATTGGTATTTTTATTCCTGTTAATTAATTATTTAAAAATATTAATTTTATTTATAATAAAATGATTTTTCAATTTTTTTTATTCTATTAATATTTTAATTTTTAAACAATTTACACTACATAAGTTATAATAACAATTACTTCATAGAGGGGAGATCGAATACACAATTAAATACGGAAGAAAAAATAAATTTAATTTTTATAACTCATTGTTGAATAGTTTTCACTTTAATATTTTTATAATTTTTAACATGTGAGGTTAGATAACCATTAATAAAGTATAATTGTTTTCATTGGGGGAGAAGTTACACAATAAAAAGAACATAAAAATTATTTTTCTTCAGCTCCCTCTTCGACCAAGGGAAAAAAGATATGAGAGAGGAGATATTACCCAATGGTGAAAAATACCCTTAAAATAGTAATTTATTTATATTTTAGTGATTTTAAATAACTATCTATTGATTGAAATTGATAAATTTTCTTAAAAAAAGACTCATTTAATTCATATAATACTAAAAAAAATTAAATTCCAAAGATAAAATTTTTATAAAGTTCCATTTCACCACCTTTTAGGAATGTCAGTGCCAACTCACCATTTTCAAAACTAAAAATAAGTCTTTTCTTTTATCGGGGAATTAATTGGTTTGAATGAAGATCCATAAAAATACTTGTTCTATGGATTTCCACATCATAAATCAATATATATACCCTGTATCGAGAAAACAAATTGACCAAATACAACCAAGATATCAAAATTAACATATGATACTGTTTTAGGGAGATATTAATATTAACACATGAAATATAATTAATTTTTTATTTTTTAGTAATTTTTAATTATCCCATGAAATTCAGGATTCAATGAAAATTACTAAAATATTAACTAAAGTATAAATACCACATTATAAAACTAATAGAATTATACAAAAATTGAGGTCACTAAGAATGGGAAATATTACCATTTTATGCTTTCAAAGGAACATTAAAATAAAAACTAATAGAAAATGAGAATATTCTCAATTAAAAAAATTATGGCACCCTATACCCTAACCAGATTTATTTTTTTCAACTTAATAAAGAAATAATCTTTAGCTACTAACTAAGAATGTTGAAAAACTACATCATGTAGAAAAACTACCCATACTCACACATAGTTATCCTACCTTTAGGGGTTTGGGCACTAAGTTAACTTAGATACAACCATATAGGGAAAGACTATATTCTTCCACCACAAACACATGAAACTACCTTCATTGAGATACCACTGAATTATATGATACATACACTAAATTTTATATCAAATCTTCACCATAGAATAACCATAATATTTCCTACCATGTCTCTCATCAAACCTCAAGACCCATTACATTTTTCCAAAAAATTTCATCAAAATACAAGTAATGAAAAAAAATCAAAATCCAGTATAAAATCATTTTTCTCAAAGGATTCATTCTATATGAGAATTTTACTATAGTAATTTCAGAGCATTCCAAATTTCTGTCATATTGTAATGATTTATCTATGTCAAATTTCTCTACCAAATTTAAAAATGAAGATTCTATACAAACTTTGGAAGAACTATTGGGTAGCATGTTATCCAGGGTATTCTTTATAATTTTTCATCTTCTATCATCAAGGTGTTAACAACAATGTCTCTATATAAATATGTAATGATGGTACAACCACTCAATTCCTTCCATGAACATTAATAAGAATTTCACCTCTACACCTTGACCATAAAAAACAATCATATTCTCACCTAAAAAAATTATTTGCAAAATTTTCACTTATTTATGAAAGGTAGTGATGGTAACTCTATGAAACAACACCAGTCTCCTCAATCAACCCAACAACATACTACTAGTCATTAGTGACCCATTGAAAGAAAATTCATAGTGGATGGACCTGGGAATTTAGATAATTATTATCCCTCACCTCTAGACCCTTGGGTAAAACCAAACATAATAAAGTGATTAACTCAATAACCATTGGGGGAACATCCTCTATTGCACTATTAGAATCTCTATATATTAGTGATATCAAAAAGTTATGTTTAACATACTTCATCAAGAACAATACTCCACATCTACACTGACACCCAATGATTCATCTAAAGTGAGTAACAAAATAAAAACATTATCTTATTGAGGAATTATATAGTGTTCTTCCCACATTAAAGGATAAAATTAATGTTAATTACCTAAAAAATATCTAGTCATGTGGGGGAAATTATTCAATATCCTCATAATGTTAGTGGCTTCAAACATCAGTCCCCCATCAGGGAAAAATTAAGAATCTACCTTTAAAAATACTTCAAATTCTCCATAATAGTCATAACAAATGAATCCTATTGTACACATTCAACACAAATAATTCAAAAATACCACCTAATGAGTATTAAATTTCAACTTCTTATGGTTATCTTCACTTTACATTGTTGGGGGTCCAACTCACCGCAGAGGTGGACACCAAATCATCTATTCAGTTTTCCATCACTTTTAAACACTTTAATCCATGATAATGATGATATTGTTAGGTTATATCACCACCATGATGAAATCCAATGATGTATATATCCATCCATAATTGTAAAAACTCACATCATTGGTTTTTTTGAGTGAAATTGGTTTCTATTAGTAGTGGTTATGTAGAAAATATTTATCTATATAGGATCTCCATTGTAATATCATACTCGAAATAAACTAGAGTAAGGTAAAGAGCACATTTGTTTTGTTTATAATCATTAGATTTCATATGGATAGAAAATTAATCATTTGTTTTCACCACACCATACATCATCTAATATTATCCATCCATTATGTGCATCAACCCACAACATTGATTATTAGTAATCCATATTTAATAAAAATTATTTAAGGGTAGTATTAGTGTGTGTGGATTATTATGAAGTCACTACTATATGCATATATACCACATAATACTCAACCAAAACCACTTTATTGGTATTTTAATATGCCTACAATAGTAAGTGCATTAGTTTTAACAATTACTTTAACATGGATCCATGTTCATTGCATTATTTGGCTATATTATTGGAGAACTCTAACTCAATCCCAAAACCTAGTTTTATGTATACCAAAAAAATTACCAACTATAAATTACTAGTATGGTAATTCAATGTATATGGTTATTTATAGAATAAAAACACAACCTAATTCCCCTCATATAATTCCCTACTCAAACTATAGTGCATGAAAAAAACTATTACTAATTATATCTATAGTGTACCTTGTGAGATCTTTTATCCTCAATGAGAACTATGGAATGATCACGCATAACTATTAAGGTTATAGAATACAAATATTTTAATTCATCATCATTACCATCAATGGGAAGATTTCCTTTACAGTGGATAAAACTCCAACTACGATAGGGACGGTCCAATTATGAGATCATTGAAAACAACATATATTATCTTATTGTTGTGTTCTAAGGGAGATATTACAAGAAACAACACCTTGTAAATGGATGTATGAACATGATATAATATATTAGTCTCTAAATCCAACCTAACCTTTTCTAGAGGATGATTCTTGTTGTTTTAGAGTTATGTTAAACTCTACTAATCAAATTCACATAGTAATCACTACCTTTGGGAATTGTAATCTAACTCAATGGGAACCATCATCTTATCTTAATAAATATTTAACTATGTATAAATGGGAGTATAATATTTCACTACTCATGGAAAAGGATATAACTATACAAATTTTATAATTAAAAACCTTATCACATAGTTAATTAGTCTCAGGATGCTCTCATACTATTATGGGTATGAGTGATATCTTTAATTTAACAGAAAAAACCCCTAATAATTAAATATTATTTATTTAAGGTCCTATACGAAGGTCATAAACTACAATAACTATCCAATATATGATGCATACACCATTATGATTATACCCTACAATTAATTCCTTAGGGTTCTAAGTCAATAAATAAATTACAAAAGTTATGGTTAGTTGATAGATAGGTTTCCACACTAAATTGGGCATCCTATCTGGTTAATAAAACTAAAACCCCCTTAACATTTTTACAAAAAAAATTACCTTACAAATATTTATAATACCACTAACTCCAATCTATGACCATATGACTTGAACTACTCTAGTACCATTTTGATATTATAGGAACCACCAAGACCCCTCCTTAGAAAAATGTGAGACAATTTAACCACCCAAGGCCTGCCTATATTAGCCTAGGGATTTTACTTGCACAAAGAGGTCATAATTAAACATGGGAGGAATTAGTCTATCACAACCTATGAGAGATATGAAATATAATTTTTATAATTTATCTCATAATTGATATTAATATAAATAGTAAATCAAACTATATAAAATGGATGAATTTAGAAAACTATATTATGATATTATTTATAGATAAACCAGAATGTTGATCAATACACAGTTTAACATGGAGGCCCTCAAGACCCACACCTAGGTGGGGTGCTGAAAACACAATATTTTACAAATTAAATTTGATACCAAGTGATATGGAACAATATAAACCTTCATAAATTTCACATTAGTATTAGAAATCATAATAACCTCACACAACTCGTAGAACCTTTTGGTTTAGTGTCTTTGATGAATAGCTACATAATCAACTTATTTTTCAACACTTGAAAACATTTATACATAACTAAACTCTTATAGAATTCCTTCTAGAAACCCCATAAATTAGACTTATGTTCATAATATAGGCAATGTAAACATAATAAATGGGGTGGCTTAAAGAACTCATTAAGGTAAATCAAAATAGATAACTATCAATGGTCATAAGTGATCATATGGGTAAAATGAAGATACATAAGAATATCATAACAAAAATCATAGATAGTAAAGAATGATTCATGAAATATGGAATTCCATAACATAATAAATTAATTTCATGTGTTGGGGAAAATTATTCGATAAACATGATCTAAGAAAGGGTAAAGAATAATATTGATAGCATGGTACATACATATGAATAAAAAACATCTTGAAGATTTAATGACCCAATCTTTTGAATAATATTTTGTTTCTTGAAAATGCATTTTTTACTATGTCATAATCAATAATAATATATAAGTATAAATGAAATATAGCCATTGTATTTTTACTGTTATAAGACTGGAGGTTAATATGACCATTGGAAATAATAATAATTTATAACATTATAATTATTATTTATAAATATAAATGATAATGGATAATTAATGTGGAAATATGGGTCAATGGCCTCATCTAGAAGACTCGGTCAATATAAATCCAATTTGATAGATATTGGGAAGGAGGTAGAATCACTAGGATTCACTCTGGACCAAGCCTAAGTCAAGCTTCAATATGTTACGCTTGAATGAAATCGCATATGAGAGAAGTTCAGTTTGGGGGAGTTTACCACTCCAGTGATATTATCTGAGACTCCCCAAGAGTCCATCACTATTTTACACCTTACTCTTTAGTCCTATGTCGGTGTTATAAGTGTTTATGTAATGAGGCCTTAGTTAATTTGTGTAATCCATTTGTATAAATAATATTGTTATTTCTTGTTATGGTAAAATAACAATTATTTTTTAATTTAATATTTCAAAATTAATCAATAATTAATCCTTATAAATTTTCAAATAAGTTTCGTAATATTGATGAAAATTGAAAAACTGAGTTTTTTAAAATATTTTTTATACCTTAAATAATTGAGACTGTGAAATGATTTTTGAAAAACAGAAATATACAGTTCTGATCTGTAATAAATTTAGAGTCCAATAAGAGAAACATAACGTTTGGTGAATCGTAACTTTTGAATTGTAATATTACCATTATGAATAGTAATATGACCAATTTAATAGTTCCCTCACCTAAGGAAGTATTAATGTAATTCAAGCATCATGAATGGAAATATGATATAATAGTATAAGTAAATAACTGTTTTAGAAATTATTTCTTAAGTGTTAGTATTTTTTTGAGTAAGTAATGTTTTAATAAAATTAAATATCTCATATTTAGAAATTTATTTTCACAAAATAGATTCAATTTTTGAATTCAGAATATCGATATTAGGTTATGGTGAATTTAACAGATTTTTATAAACTATTTTTTTAGTGAAAAGTAAAAATACATTTTTTGAGTCTTTCGTGTGTTTTATGACATCATAATGATGTAATATGTTAATTAAAATTATGGTACACTCATTTGGATTAATTTATTATATTAGGTGTCCCATGTGGCAAAAAACGTTGACAAATACCATGGGAAAGCCCATTAGTTTGTAAATACCACCGAAAAGGTGTCCTAAGAAATTAATTAAAAACTCTCTCTATTACTATAAATACCAAGTCATTCCTTCCTTTATCTTAATTAAATGTTCATCCTCTAGTATTTTCTTCAATTTGTACTTTTCAATTACCCCTCACAATTTTTTCTCAATCCCTCAAGGTCCCGATCCAATAGTTTTAGATGTTACTCTCCAAGGTAAGGGAATCCTCAAATTCTCTTTTTTCCATTCATGTTCTCTTTTATGTGGTATACCTTTCATGAATCTGTAACATGTTATTATTTAAATTTAATTCTATACTTATACTATATTATGATCTTTCTATGAATGTGAGACCCATATACCCTGTATTTTTAATTCTTTTTAAAACTATGTTCCATAGCTGTTATGCTGCAGAATCTTCATCTCAAAATCACCATCTTTTTCTCAAGAAATTATCTTATTTTATTTATTTAATTACCCAAAATTATTTATTTTCTAGGTGTATTAATTTAGAAATAATAATTATATATATTTTATTCTAGAATTTACATATATAAAACTCTCATTCCCTTTTTTGTGCTTTATAGATAACATAATGACCAGGTTTAAAACACTTTTTAAAAAGAAATTATTTTGATATGAACCCCATTTATTTTATTCACATTTGTTTATTTATGAATTGTTTTATTATGATATATGCTGATATCATGAAATTAAAATCATATTAAGAGTTCACCATGATAGCTCTCCAATGTATTTGGTAAATAAATTAATCTCTAGGGAGGACAAGTTTTATGATACCTTGGTGAATAACCTTGGTAATTTGAATTACACCTTGGGGATAGACCTTGGTGATATGCTTATGAATGTATAAATTAATTTTTTTTCCACATTTTCATGACATGACTCAATTTATTATTGTTATGATGTGCATCTTTATCATATATTTATGATATTCCTCATGTTTTTATTGATACCTCTCAAATTCACATGTAAATTGTTTCACTTGTTTTTCTTATTGATCTTTTTGTTCACCCTTTACTTGGATGTATGTTCACAGGTTATGAGATAGAGTAATTATACTTAGTATGAACCTATTATGAAGCCTTATAAGAATATTGGAAGACTTTTTTATGTTTTCTTCTATTATGTACCTTATTTCCAGGACATTAAACTTTAAAGATCATTTGTTTGTGAAATGTAATGTAAAGTTATGTAATAAAAAGGAAGGACAATATAGTTGTTATCAAAGTATAGTTTTGTTATTTGTGGAAATTATGATTTAAAATCATTAGGAAAAACCCTATAGAAAATATAAAATATAATAAAACTTCCTAGTATTTTGGTTAAATTTTAAGGAAGTGGGTTCGGATCAAATAAATCCATGCCTGGATACGAACAAGTGGATGTGGATTTGGGATAGATGTATCTAGGGGAAAACCCAAAAAAAACTCTTTGGCCTATACTTTAATGGTAACTAGTGCACGACAATGGGCCATTATTCATGCTTGGTTTGACACTCCTAGGGGATTTGTTTGGTTAATCACAATATTATTATGAATCATTATGAAGGTTTTATAGAAACATTGAATTGTATTTAATAAATAACATGTTTAAGAATAATATTTTAAGTCCTAAAAACACTTTAATATTAAAATATTAGTAAATGAAATAATTTTATCACTATGGTTTTATTCTTTTTGAAAATGGCAGGAAATAGGGGGAACCATGAAAATGGGGACCACAACAGACCATGCACTGACGACTCTCTGATGGAATCTAGAATGGAAACTTTCATAAGAATTATTTACCAACTAACTAAAGTTATTGTAAATAACATGAATCAAGACAAGATATTGATTTCACTATGAAGGGAAAAAATTTCTGTTGAGTAATTTATGCATTAATGATCTCTAAATTTTAGTGGATCTACCGACCCATTGATTTGTGAGCAGTGGATCAGCTCTACTAAAAATATCATTTCTGTACTCCACTATTCAGAACAAGAGATGGTCAGCCTGGAAATTTACCACGTTGAGGGAGAATCTAATTAGTGGTGGTAACTAATTAAAAACATGAGACCAAGATAAGATATTTAATCTATGGAGTGGGAAGATTTTCTAGGGATCTTCTTCAATATGTATTTCCCTTGTTCGATAAGAAAAAAATGGAGAAGGAATTTCTCATGCTCAAGTAGAAGTAGAATGAATATGTGGGAAGTTACAAGATGAACTTCACAAGACATTCCTATCACACCTTAATATTTTGTATGGATCCGAATGGGAAGGTTGATAGATTCTTTAGTGGACCAAGACCTCATATATAGAAGAATCTATCCAACAGAGACTATAATAGTTATGAGGAAGTCATGGAGAGTGCTAGGAAATTTTAATTGGCATTATGTGAGATAGAGTGGTCTCACAAATACAATTAAAATATGTGATCTATAGATCCTATCATTTGGAGGATCTTTGATCAGGGAATATGTGGAAAGGTAGTGCAACATTACACGTGTAATAAATGTGGGTAGAATCATTCGGGGAACTGCCTGCTCAGGGGTGGGAACTGATAAAAGTGTGGAAGAGATGGCCATATTAGATAGAATTGTTGTAGTGAGGTGAAGCTTCAACTTACCAACACTAATCAAAAATGGAAGATGCATCAGGACCTAGTAGAAGTCCAATGCTTCAATTGTGGATTGCTTGGAAACTTTTCTAATCACTTTCTAAATCGGAGGGTATTGGAGGGGAATCACAATCAACATTAGAAATAAAATAGGGAGCAAGGCAATGATTTTTCTATCATAACAATTGATGTTTGAGCACCTAATGATGTAGTGGATGGTACTCTTGTTGTTCTCTAAAATCTATCTAGTACTTTGTTTGATTCTAGTTCTATTCATTCCTTTATTTCCCCTAAATTTTTTTAGAATTTTGAGTCAACCCCAAGATTTTTAAAAGTAGACTTATCAATCAAGATCCCAAGTGGGATTATCAAAACATTATCAATGTTTATAAACTCTAGTATTTCCTTTACTGAGAACAATAATTTCACAAGTCTAGTAGTAATTCCCATGATGGAATTTGATATTATACTAGGGTTGGACTGGATCTCAATTTATAATGCTATGATCAAATGAAAAAGAAAGGAAATCTCATTAGTCCTAAATTGGAAACCTCGAGTTATCTTCTAAGGAGATAATTCTTAACCAGATCATATTCTATATGAACCTCCTATACCTTTATTTATGAATTTTATTATTGAGTTTGAAGAAAGAAATGATAGTATAATGATAGAAAATTTCCCCATATTTTAGGAATACATTGACATATTTATTGAAGAGTTACCTGAACCTTCCTTGGAAATAGAGGTAGAGTTATCTACTGAACTCATACCTGGATCTCATATGATATCAAAGAATTGATATAGGATGGAAAATATAGAGTTGGAGGAATTAAAGAAAAAAAATCAATATCTTTTGGAGAAGGGGTTTATCAAACCGATTTTGTCTCCTTGGGGAGAACATATTTTCATTGTGAAGAAGAAGGATAGAACAATGTGGATATGCATTGAATATAGAGAACTAAATGAGATCATAGTTAAGATCAAATTCCATCTTCCAATAATGGATGACTTATTTGAAAAGCTTCATGGGGCTCAATTCCTCCCTAAGATTAATCTTTAATCTGGTTTTCATCAATTGAAGGTGAAAAATTAAGATATTCGTAAAACTACCTTCTGATCATGATATGTCCATTATGAGTTTGTTGTTATTACCTTCATATGGACTAATTCTCATGAAATTTTTATGGATTTTATGAATAGAGACATTAGGTACTACCTTGATAACATTGTGTTAGTTTTTATTGATTATATTTTGATATATTTGAAAATTTGTGATGATTAATAGGATCATATAAGGGCTATTTTTGAAACTCTATGGAAGGAGAGGTTTTTTGGGAATGTTTAGGAAATGTAAATTTTGGTTAGAGAAACTTTCTTTCTTGGTGAACATTTTAACCAATAATGGAATCGTAGTTGTCCCTGCAAATAAAAAGGTTTTAGAGGAGTAGCCTATGCCTACAAAAATAACAATGATTCATAGTTTCCTTGAATTAAAAGGATATTACAAGCAGTTTGTTAATAGCGTTTCATGAATTTATAATCCATTAACCAAATAAACTCAAAAAGGGGTCATGCTCATCTAGAAAAATGAATTTGGAGGAAGTTTCTATGAATTGAAGAAGCGATTGGTTACTGCATCCATGTTAAATTTTCCCTCAAGAGGATAAGGATTCTCTATTTTTAGTTATCAATCTCTGAAGGGGTTTGGGTGTGTCCTCATAAAAAATGGAAAAGTCATTTTTATGCATCTCAACTTTTGAAGAATCGTGAGGAGAACTATCATATACATGATCTGGAGATGGATGTGGTTGTTTTTTCTTTGAGGATATGGAGGCACTGTCTTTATGGGGAGAATTGTGGTATATACAAAGACCATTAATGTTTGAATTATATTTTCACACAAAATGAATCGAACATGAGACATAAATGATGTTTGGAACTTCTTAAATACTATTATTGTTCAATTAATTATGAACATGGAAGATAAAACAATGCCATTGATTAATTAATTATGAAATACCTAGTTGTTTTATCCATGATGAAGATTCAAAGAAATCCCTTGATCAAAGACCTATTGAACAGAAAATGGGAATTGTAAGGGAATGCACATCATTAATCCTACCCCAAATGATTTCTTAACTGTCATTAATAGAGAAGATCATGAAATCTCAAAAAAATCATTTTTTACAAAATAAGTTTGAGGGTGTGACGGATGGGATGTTTCCCGAGTTCAATATTGATCAAGAAAGTGTAATAAAATTTAATACAAGACAAGGTGTTCCATCTATTCCCGAAATAAAGATGGAGTTGATAGATAAAACTCATATCTATATATTCTGGATACATCCAGGAAACAAAAAATTGTATAGGGACCTCTGTGAACAATATTAGTCAAATAATATGAAAAGGGAGATTGCTGACTACACTACAAGGTTCCTAGTATGTCAGCAAGTGAAGTTAGAGTGACAACTTTCTAATTGAGTATTATAATTATTACCAATACTAGCATGGAAGTGGGATAATATGATTGTGGACTTTCACTACTACAAATCTGAGCTATAGCCACGGACCTATAGCCACGGTTTTATAGGTCCGTGGCTATATCTTTTATACTGCCACGGTTAATATTCTATCTGTGGCTATATCCAGCTGCTCCGTTTTTTTTCCCAAACCCATCGGGCTCTTCTCCTCCCCCTCGCGATTCCTCACCGCGCCCTCCCCCTCCCCGACGCCTCCAGGCCGACACCTCCTCCACGCCGTGCCCTCCTCGCCGCCGCGCCCTCCTCGCCGCCGCGCCCTCCTCGCCGCGCCTCCCCCCTCCCCGGACTCACTCCTACGGAACCCTCCCCGACTCACTCCCCTCCCCCGACGCACTCCCCTCCCCGGACGACCGCGCCTCCCCCCTCCCCGGACGACAGCGCCTCCCCCGACGCCGACGGACTCCCCCGACGGACTCCCCTCCTCCGTACGACCGCAACTCCCCTAATCCCGACGGAATCTCCTCCTCCGACGAACTCTCCTCCTCCCGACGACCTCATTGCCGGTATCTTTATCATTCCATTTTTTATCACTTCAGTTTCACTACAACCTATTTTTTAGGTTTCCCCATCTTGGTGTCATAATGAGAGACCAAATGAATCAAATGTTTCTACAGTTTTCCTATGCCATTACAAATTGAAATGTTGGGTTCCTAATGTTTATAGGGGGAAGATTCAAATCTACCCATTTGAGGTAAAGCATCTTCTCTAATTTTATTATCACGTTCCATTCCTCCATTTTTCTTTTTCTGCCTTCATGCGGATGAATCCCTATCTCATCTTTTCGTGCATTGCACCTTCACAATCAGACTATGGGAGTATGTACAGATGGTTTTCTACTGCTGTCTGGACCTGTAGGGAATTGAGGCACTGCTTCTCTCCATTTGCCGATTCCAGTGCAGTGAACAGGTTCGTGCCCTTATGATGTCTGCTTCTGTTAGATTGTTATCATTTATTTGGAAAGCAAGGAATGAGTTGGTTTTCAATAACCGTATACCCTCTTTTCATGCTGGTGTTTTTGAATTTTTGGAAGGCAATGCTCTGAACTTCGCTGCAATCCATCATCTTCAATTCCCCAACAGGATCCATAGGTAATTACAGAACAATACCATGACCTGCAACTCATCTGGGTTTCTTCAATTGGGTGTGAGTCAAGTAGCTTGGTTTCAGGGATGAGTTGGTGATCGAAGCTGGCACTAATGTCGGGGCACTTCTTGTGGATGGGCTCGGGGACGAGATTCTAATTGAAGCGCTGGATCAGGACATTGATTTCGTGAGGGATACATCATTCAACTTACTGCAAGGTTGCAGGATGCGAAATACAAAGACGGTACGTGATGTGGTTTTAGATAATAAGATGATTGGGTTGATCATGTAGTTTTGATAATTTTGTTGTGTGGAATTTTACTACTGTGGCAGGAGTATGTTTCGTGCCCGTCTTGTGGGAGGACTCTTTTCGACCTTCAAGAAATAAGTGCGGAGATACGTGAAAAGACCTCTCATTTACCCGGTGTTTTGGTAACTCTCTCCCCCCTTCCAGTTCCATTAATTTTCAAGAAAATCATTTGTGATATCTTAGACCCTCTTTGTTTCAAGGAATCCACTATGAGAGAATCGCTCCCTCTCTCTCAATCAGTTCCATCAATTTTCAAAGAATTGATTTATGATCTCTTAGAACCTGTTTGGTTTAAGGAATCCACTATGAGAGACCCCTCCCCCCATCTGTTAGTTCCATTAATTTTGAAGTAATTCATTTGTGATCTCCTTGAGGTTCTCTCGTAGTGGATTCCTTAAACCAGACAGGGGGCAGGGGGCAGGGGGCAGGGGGCAGGGGGCAGGGGTGTCCAGCAGGGGGAGGGGTGTCCAGCAGGGGGAGGGGTGTCCAACAGGGGGAGGGGCTGTCCAGCCAGGGGGGAGGGGTGTCCAGGGTCTGGGGGGGACTGGAAGGGGTGTCCGGGGTTTGGGGGGGGGGGGCTGTCACGCCGCGGTCACGCCGCCGTCACCATTAATATATTTGAGGGCTAACTTGGATTCTCCCTTCATATCCATTTGGGGGAAATAAATATCATCTGATAACTTATGACCAGTAATGAGAGCCTAATAATTTGCCTCATCATCAGTGAACCCTTATAAAAATAGGAAAAAGTATGATTGGACGTCTTGTGTTGGTGTGATAAAGACAACCACCTGGCCTACTCAATTAAGATTAGAATTATTAAGCATTATTTCAGTCGATCTTTGAAAATCACCATCAAAATATGTTTTCTAATACTCTTTGACATGATCCACTAAGAGGGTAGCCTCATTTGGGAAATCAACATTCAGGGGAGTATCATGATTCTATATATAATATCACAACTTCTACACTGTAAAAACTATTGCGAGGAAACTCTTATCTATAGGGGAGTATCTATTCTATATATCGAGGAGCATCCGACTATGATATTATAAACAATTTTCTATTACCTCTGTTTTTTTGGGTTAGATGGGTTACAAGGGATCATTCCAAGGAAGTCCCATAAATGAACAATGTCTTTCCTAAAATGGAAGAAATCAAAACTGCCAGTTGTAAAAGATAATGCTTAATGTTATCAATAATCGATATGGAACTCCTCATCCAATTTTTTAATAGGTACTTTATTCATTGGACACTAGAGGATCTTACACTATCCAACTAGATTCACATTAAATCAGTTTATATAGGTGAATAAACTGGTTATAGGTACAATCCATAGGTTAGAGATATCATAGTAGTGCATGTTATTGAGGTAGAGTACCACAACTAAATTCATTTAATAATAAAATTATTAGATGTGGGTGATGAATTTATATTGTTTCCTGATTTTTTCAGTTGGTAATAATTAAACCATTGGTAATTTAACATCCTTCAATGCACCTCATATTTTTGAGCAACAATGTTCTAATGATTTGTTCTTGATGACTAATTGAGAGTGTTAATGTTCAGGTTGCTCCAAAGTGATGAAGGATGGAGATCAATTTTATACAGGATGTGTTTTTTAGGCCATCGCCATCCTTGCAATTAAGCTCACCAGGGTCTCAAATTACGGTATGCTCATAGAACTAGGATTAGAAACTGGTTCATCTATGGTGAGGGGTGCTGTCAAGCTTTGGGACATGGGGTTGGGTAAGAAGAAGATGTGGGGGTTGAGGAAGAAGAGGAGGGTATTTTGGAACTTTTAAAACTTGAACATCCATTCCACAAACTAAATTGGATTACCCCTGATCCGAGCACCCAAGTCGGCCTGTGGAAAGGCTTGAGGGTCATTCTCAATCCCTTCGAGCTAACAACAATTGTCGAGACATCAAATTATGCTCTATGAGAATAATTTTCCTAGATAAATATTATTCAACAAGTAGCAGAATTCCATAAAAATTTCAGCATGGTGCGTCCATGCCTTAGATGTCCTCGCATAACAAAATAAGTAGTTTCAGGGGGGCAGGTTGCAGGGGGCAGGGGGGCAGGTTGGAGGGGGGCAGGGGGGCAGGGGGTAGGTTGGAGGGGGGCAGGGGGCAGGGGGCAGGTTAAAGGGGGGCAGGAGGCAGGTTGTAGGGGGCAGGGGGGCAGGGGGAAGTTTCAGGGGGCAGGGGGGGCAGGTTGGAGGGGGAAAGGGGGCAGGGGGGGCAGGGGGCAGGTTGGAGGGGGCAGGGGGCAGGTTGCAGGGGGGCAGGGGGGCAGGTTGGAGTGGGGCAGGGGGAAGGGGGCAGGGGGGGCAGGTTGCAGGGGGCAGGGGGCACGTTGCAGGGGGGCAGGTTGGAGGGGGGCAGGGGGGCAGGTTGCAGGGGGGCAGGGGGGCAGGTTGGAGGGGGGCAGGGGGCAGGGGGCAGGGGGCAGGTTGCAGGGGGGCAGGGGGCACGTTGCAGGGGGGCAGGGGGGGTAGGTTGGAGGGGGGCAGGGGGCAGGGGGGAGGGGGCAGGGGGGAGGGTGGAGGGGTGCAGCTGTGAGCATAATTTCACATCCTATTGAAGTATAGATTCAACGATTTTTATAGATCTAGAGAAGTAATATTTCATAGTAACTTTGAACCAATCTACCTTAGTTTTTACTCTAGTTTGGTTCTGTTTTGAACTTTAAATTTTATAAATTAAGGTATATGTTTACACTTATAGGAGATGAAATTTTGGAAACCAAAGGTATTTATTCAACAAGAAAATAAGGGAAATTTTTTCCAATGATCTCAAATGAATAGAGCATCTACACCATGTGAGTAATAGTTTAAATTCTGTGATTTTTCTACTTAAACTTGAAAATTCACTTCTTTTTTTTAGTTGAAATAAATGGTTGGAAGTTGCCTTTTAATAAATTTTGTATGCTGAAATCATCTTGTTAAATCTGTTGGTTGTTGCTTCCTTTTTTACTACCTTTTTGTATTGAAATTCTGGTGTGTATGCTTATTTTAATGTTTTACTAAAAATCATTTTTGAACTTCAAATGTTAACATGCATCTACATTAAAATCCATGAATATGTGTTGAAGTTGTTAATATAGTAACTAGTGGGTATCATTCATGCATTTTGTGTGATTGTTTGAACTCTATGTTCTTCATTTCTTTTGTTTTTAATATATTAGTTATATGCTTTGTTTGTAATTAGATAAAAAAATTCTTTATTGTTACAAATTGATGCATATATCTAATTAATCATTTCTACCATAGGACGAGGTTGTTGGTGTTGGTTCAAATGCGGGCACGTTGGCATGCAACCGACAAGAAAGAGGGAACATCCATTCTTGGTAATGGGCATCTATGTGAACTTCACTTCTCAGTTATTGGTTTTGATTAGAGTGATATTAACATATTATTTTGTTCCCATGTAGTTTTACAAACATAAAATAAAAATTTAATCAGGGAAAGGTGCCCCCAAAATACATGCCCCTCGAACTGGATGTTCTATCCAATGTTTATCTCTATATCAGGAAGGGGTACATTGTCCTCATTCAAGGATTTTCCCGGGGGTGGGCCCTCTAGAGTAAATACAACACACTGAGAATAATCCATGTTTTTTTCATTAGAAGGACCATCCTAAGGTGATGTTGAAGTGATTAAGTCTGTAGTTTTCCCAGTATCCTTCTACACTGATATAACCCCTATCTTATCCACATTATAAGGGACAGTAGTGTATTTTCTCTCCAAGTCATAGATTGGAATATTCATCTTACCGTTCCAACTTTCATAGTTAGAGACATCATTCCCCTTCATATTGTAAAAAGAACACTCCTTGTCCCTATTACATTCTGGAGAATGATGGAAAAAACATATAATTCATGTAGAACTATGGTTTCCTTTCGTATTGGATCAGAAAGTCTATACATTCATCTAGTTAGTTAATACTACTTCTTCTAGAATCATTATATACATGTCCACATTCATTATATACATGTCCACATATAATTCACAGATTAGCATTCATTTCTTTAAATCTTCTAAGAAAACATCCTCTCATGCCATCCATATCATCCTATTTGAAACTAAGTGGAAGATGTTGCCCCGCGGATGTCGCTGGACCGGGCCAACACGTTGCGGTCACGCCGCGGTCACGCCGCGGTCACGCCGCGGTCACGCCGCGGTCACGCCGCGGTCACGCCGCGGTCACGCCGCGGTCACGCCGCAGTCACGCCGTGATTTGGCCCTGCTCCAGGACGACACCCTGCGGCGGTTACTCCTCCTTAGAGAAACATTGAATGGTTAGCTCTATAATTTTTCGTATTTCCTCATTCCTAAACTATATCTCCCCTCAGCGCTTCCTCTCATCCATCTTTCCACAAAACGTGCATAGCAGGTGGTACAAAAGCTCAATTCAACTGAAAACATTGGTTTGGAATTGTCTGGCATATTTTATTCCTCTAGGTATTCCTACACATTTCTAGATCTGCAAACCTCACCGAATTAGGTATATCAGGGGTCATCCAATCCTCTATTCATCACAGATTAGCATTCATTTCTTTAAATCTTCTGAGAAAACATCCTTTCATGCCATCCATATCATCCTATTTGAAACTAAGTGGAAGATGTTGCCCTGCGGATGTCGCTGGACAGGGCCAACACATTGCGGTCACGCTGCGGTCACGCCGCGGTCACGCTGCGGTCACGCCGTGATTTGGCCCTGCTCCAGGACGACACCCTGCGGCGGTTACTCCTCCTTAGAGAAACATTGAATGGTTAGCTCTAATTTTTCGTATTTCCTCATTCCTAAACTATATCTCCTCTCAGCGCTGCCTCTCATCCATCTTTCCACAAAACGTGCATAGCAGGTGGTACAAAGGCTCAATTCAACTGAAAACATTGGTTTGGAATTGTTTGAAATATTTTATTGTACATCTATCGCATAATATTTGTTCAGTAATTCTTCTTTTTCTTCATCCTCTTCACATGTTGTCCGAACCAGATCATCCTCATCCTCTGCACGTGTCGTCTGAACCGGATCAGCCTGTTGTGATAGAAATTCAATGTCTGCTTTTGACTGAATTTCACACCAAACCAAGAGATAATAAATGAGTCAAACAATCAGACAAATGGTTTAGGTTCTTTTTTCCTCTGCTCACTACACCTGTGACTCTAAAACTCTGGATGCCACTGGAACTGCTATAAAACCCAGAAAACTCTCCACTAATCTAAACGTCATTCATACCACTGGTTGTCCTATAAAAAGTAGGAATCCTCATATTAGTCTAAAGTCTCTTTAGGCTAAGGCACAAACAAAACACACTAACAATGATAAACAAGGTACCTTGACACTGGAACCTATAAAACATACAAAAGGAAGCACAACCTCTGTACAAGACCCCACGCTAATGCAGGCACATTTTGAACCCATCGGGCAGAGGCCCCTTCCATTAGATCTGGACGCTATCAAGATGCAGAATATAGATGATTCAAAGGACCCAGGTACACCTACTCTTCATTCTATTAATTTAACTTTTTTTGGTGCTAAATCTGTAGATAATATGAACTATTATGAACAGCCTGTATCCCTGTTATCTAACCAAAATACCATTTCGTTGATGCTATATAACATGAACATTACAAACTCAATAAAGAATGCTTCAAGAAATGAACCAATAAATAAGAACTCTGGCAGGGGGACAAGCAGGGGGAAGGGTGGGGGGGGCTGGCAGGGGGCAGGGGGGGCTGGCAGGGGGACAAGCAGGGGGCATGGGGGGGGGGGGGGGTGGGGGCATGGGGGGGGGGCTGGGGGACAAGCAGGGGGCCAGGGGGTGGGGGCTGGCAGGGGGGCAAGCAGGGGGCAGGGGGGGGCTGGCAGGGGCAGGGGGGTGCTGGCAGGGGGACAAGCAGGGGGTGGCAGGGGGGGGGGGGCTGGCAGGGAGACAAGCAGGGGGGGTGGCAGGGGGGGGGGACTAGAAGGGGGCAGGGGGGACCAGCAGGGGGCAGGGGGGACTAGCAGGAGGGTGGCAAGGGGGGACAAGCAGGGGGGAGGGGTGTCCAGGCAGGGGGGACTGGTAGGGGGCAGGGGGGGGGGGCTGGCGGGGGGACTAGCAGGGGGCAGGGCGGGCTGGCAGGGGGCAGGGGGGGGGGGCTGGCAGGGGGATAGGGTGGGGGGTGCTGGCAGGGGGACAGGGGGGGATGGCAGGGGGGGCTAGCAGGGGGGGTGTCCAGGCAGGGGGGACTGGTAGGGGGCAGGGGGGGCTGGCGGGGGGACTAGCAGGGGGCAGGGGGGGCTGGCAGGGGACAGGGGGGGCTGGTAGGGGGGGCTGGCAGGGGGACAGGGTGGGGGGTGCTGGCAGGGGGACAGGGGGGGGGGGGCTGGCAGGGGGGGCTAGCAGGGGGCAGGGGGGTGTCCAGGCAGGGGGGACTGGTAGGGGGCAGGGGGGGCTGGCGGGGGGGGGGGGGGCTGGCGGTGGGCAGGGGGGGCTGGCAGGGGGACAGGGGGGGGGGGCTGGCCGGGGGCAGGGGGGGCTAGCAGGGGGCAGGGGGGAGGTAGTTGTTCATACTCAATTTTCAAAAACAAGTCATCTTCATTTGTGGATAACACAACCCGATCAATGAGGGTGGAATTAAGGTCCACTTCTAGAAGAACTCTAGCAAAATGCACATTATTCTAGCAAAATACCCATAATGTGCCTCCTCAGTTTCTCTATCCATTTTGATGGGAATGCCAATTGTAGATGTAATGTCAAATAATATCCTGGGGGGGGGGCTGGGTGCAGGTGGTACTGGGGGTGCAGGGGGGTGTCAAGGGTGGGGAGTGGGTTTGGGGGGGGGGGGTCTGTCCATGGGGTGTCTAGGGGGTCCAGTGAGGGGGGGGGGCGTTTGTCCTGGGGTGTCCAGGGTCTGGGGGGGGTCTGTCCTGGGGGGTCTGGGTTTGGGGGGGGGGGTCTGTCCCGGGGTGTCCACTTTTAGCATGAATTGATACCATTGCTGCATGCAACTTCCAGCTCTAAACCAGATCTGTTTTTAGCTCTAAAATATATGCTTTGTGAGCACACTTACCCCATGGATTGTGTCTCCACTTCTTTAGGTTTGTTCTCTTCTTCAAAACCCAAAACACAACCTGTTTTTCCTTGGACAGCTTTACCACCAAGGATTTTTCTTTTCACTATAGGTTGATTTTTCTTTCTCCAAATCACCTTGCTGCTTAAACTGTCCCTGCAAGCATTTTCAGTACATACCTTTCCTTGGGGCACCCCTTTCACATGAATCCTTCTAGTTTTAGGATCATGTGAGTTCTTCTCATGCTTCCAAGCCCTTTTTGTGTCTTTCCAGGAGGTTTGTGCTTTAGAACTAGTCTTGGATTTTTTTTACATTACTCTCAACATAGGAGTTTTCTACATGTAGCCCCTGAAATCTGTTCCTCAAAGGAACATATTTGTCGTTGTATTCATGTTGATTTCTTCCATTAATCCCTACTGAATGCTTGTAGCCTGCAATTGTCGTGGATGAGGATTTTGTTGGATTGGTGTTGCCCGATCCGGTTGGGCCGAATGCTTGTGGCCCGCAACTGTAGCAATGCTGACCGACAGGGGGGGTGTCCAGCAGGGGGGGTTGTCCAGCAGAGGGAGGGGGTGTCCAGCAGGGGGGTGTCCAGCCGGGGGAAGGGGTGCTAAACATGGTCTGTAAATCTGATGTAGTTCAATCTGTTCCTGTCTTATCTCATGCTGCTAAACATGTCAGAATTGGTGAATTGGTACCTGTTAAACCTGAATCTGGCAGTGCTGAAGATGTTGTGGTTATCAGATCAGATAAACTTGGTTATCAGATCAGGGGGCAAGGGGACTAGCAGGGGACTGACAGGGGGCCTAGCAGGGGACTGACAGGGGGCCTAGCAGGGGGCAGGGGGGGGCTGGCAGGGGGCAGGGGGGGGGGGGGCTGGGGGGGGGGACAAGAAGGGGGCAGGGGGGGCTGGTAGGGGGCAGGGGGGGCTGGGTGGGGTGACAAGCAGGGGGGCAGGGGGGGCTGGCAGGGGGCAGGGGGGGCTGGCAGGGGGCTGGGGGCTGGGGGGGACAAGCAGGGGGCAGGGGGGGGGCTGGGGGGGCAAGCAGGGGGCAGGGGGGGCTGGCAGGGGCAGGGGGGGCTGGCAGGGGGACAAGCAGGGGAAGGGGGGCTGGGAGGGGGACAAGCAGGGGGAAGGGGGGCTGGCAGGGGGACAAGCAGGGGGAAGGGGGGGGGGGGGCTGGCAGGGGGACAAGCAGGGGGAGGGGGGGGGCTGGCAGGGGGACAAGCAGGGGGAAGGGGGGGCTGGCAGGGGGACAAGCAGGGGGAAGGGGGGGGGGCTGGCAGGGGGACAAGCAGGGGGAGGGGGGGGGGCTGGCAGGGGGACAAGCAGGGGGAAGGGGGGGCTGGCAGGGGGCAAGCAGGGGGCAGGGGGGGCTGGCAGGGGCAGGGGGGCGGGGGCTGGCAGGGGGACAAGCAGGGGGGCTGGCAGGGGGACAAGCAGGGGGGGCTGGCAGGGGGACAAGCAGGGGGGGCTGGCAGGGGGACAAGCAAGGGGCAGGGGGGCTGGCAGGGGGACAAGCAGGTGGCAGGGGGGCTGGCAGGGGGACAAGCAGGGGGGCTGGCAGGGGGACAAGCAGGGGGCAGGGGGGGTTGGCAGGGGGACAAGCAGGGGGGCTGGCAGGGGGACAAGCAGGGGGGCTGGCAGGGGGACAAGCAGTGGGCAGGGGGGGCTGGCAGGGGGGGACTAGCAGGAGGGTGGCAGAGGGGACTGGTAGGGGGTACTGGCAGGGGGGACTGGCCGGGGGTGGCAGGGGGGGTGTCCAGGGTGTGTCCAGGGGGTTTTTTTTATGGATCTGGACACCCTATAGCCACGGTTTTAAACCGTGGCTATTGATTTATTGCCACGGTTTTAAACCGTGGCTATAGACATAGTGCCACGGTTTTAAACCGTGGCTATAGATTTTGTCAGGCCTTTAGTATAGCCACGGTGGAAACTGTGGCATTAGGTATACTGCCACGGTTTAAACCGTGGCTCTAAACCTATAGCCACGGTTTGGACCGTGGCTATAGAGTTAAAGCCACGGTTCCAAACTGTGGCTCTAGGTCTAGGCCTATAGCCACGCCAAACTTGGCCACGGTTCGCCAAACCGTGGCTATTACCTATAGCCACGGTTTGAGGGCCTATAGCCACGGTTTAGAACCGTGGCTATAGCCCGAATTTCCAGTAGTGTTTATCACTAGTATCCTTTGAAATTCCAATGGAAACAATGCCATATGGGTTATAGTGGACCTTCTTTGCCAAGACTACCCATTTTATCTCTTTTCGGGAAGATATTCCTCTTGATTAACATTCCAGGATTTACATGAAGGAATTGGTAAGGATGCATGGAATTAAACATTCTATCATATCTGATTGTGTTCCTACGTTTACATAAAAATTATGGATAATTTTTCAACATGATCTGGGTACCAAATTGAATTTTAGTATGACCTATCATCCTCGAACTGATGTAAAATCTGAAAGGACTATTCAGACACTCGAGGAAATGATGAGAACATACTCGATTGAATTTAATGGTGGATGGTATCAACATCTCCCATTAGTTGAGTTCTCATATAACAACAGATTCCACTCAAGAATTCAAATGGTACCCTATAAAACTCTATATGGAATGTAGTGTAGAACGCATACTGGTTTAGATGAAGCTGGTGAGAGAAACCTTCTTCAGCTTTATCATGTTCAACAGATGACAGAAATTTTTCAATCTATATAACAACATATAAAGGCTACTCAGAGTCGGAATAAGAGTTATGCTAACAACCGTCGAGGAGAATTTGACTTTGAGGATGGTGACAATGTCTTTCTTCGAATTTTACCTTAGAAGATAGTCATTAGTTTTGGGAATAATGGGAAGCTCATCCCAAGGTAAATATGCCCCTATGAAATCTGTGATTGCATAGGAGCAGTGGCCTATCATCTGTAACATCATCCAAATCTAGCATATGTTCATGATATATTCCATGTATGCATCTTGAGTATGTACATACCAGACCCTTCACATATACTAAATCTAGAGGTGGTACAACTGGAATACAACCTTTCTTTTGAGGATCAACTGGTGGAGATCATGGATTTTAGGGATGAGGTTCTACAAAATATAACTACCCACATTGTTAAATTTTTATGGATGAACATAAAATACGAACAAACCATGTGGTAACTAGAGGAGACGATGATTTATAAGTACCCACACCTTTTATCTTCTGAGGGTTTGAGTTGAAATTTCTTGGATGACATTTCTTAATTGGGGAAGAATGTAATGACCTGAAAATTGGAATAATATTTTATTTCTTGCGAATATATGTTTTACTATGTCATAATGAATAAAGATAGAAAAGAATAAACAAAATGTGACCATTAGGTTTTGACTCTAATAATATCATTGGTTAATATGATTATGGTAAACAATAATAATTTTTAACATTGTAGTTATTGTAAATAAATATAAATGATAATGGATAATTTATACATAAAGGTGGGCCAATGGCCTCATCCGGTAGACTCAAGCTATACAAATCCCATTTGATGGAGCTTGGGAAGGAGGTAGCATCACTATGCTTCTCTCTAGACCAATCTCAAGCCGATCTTCAACACGTTAAGCTTGAACAAAATTACCTATGGGAGAAATTCAAGTTTATGGAGTTTACCACTTGGGCAATGTTATTTGAGCCACCCCAAGAGTCCACCAACATCACACACCTTACTCTTTTGTCCTATGTAGGTGTTATAAGGGTATATGTAATGTGGCCTTAGTTACTTTGTGTAATCCATTTGTATAAATAATATTGATATTTTTAATTATGGTAAAATAACCATCATTTTTTAATTTTTAATTTCAAAATTAATCTACAGTGAATATTTCATAGTTTTCTAAGATTTTTTTGTATAATTGATGAATGTTGAAAAACACATTTTTTAAAGTATTTTTTAATACTCTTAATAATTGATATAGTGATATGATTTTCAAAAAATGGACATATATTGTTGTGATCATTAAGAAATTTAGAGTCTGACAATATCAACATAATTTTGTGTTGAATAGTAACTTATGAATAGTAATATTCCCCATATTAATAGTAATATGACCAATGGAATAGTAACCTGACCTAAGTAAGTATAAGTTTAATTTAGGCATATTGAATGGTAATGTGATATAATAATATAAGTAAATAACTATTTTAGAAATTATTAGTTAAGTATTAGTATTATTTGTGTAAATAGTTTTTTTAAATAAATCTCTCAAATTTAGAAAATTATTTTCATAAAAGGGAGTTCAAATTTGAATTCAGAACATTGATATTAGGTTAGGGTGAATTTATAAGATTTTTAGAAAGTGTTTTGTTTAATGGTGAATAGTAGAAATAATGTTTCTGTGTTTTCAGTGTGTTTTGTTACATCATAATGATGTAATATGTAATTTAAAATTATGGTCGACTCTTGAGGATTAAAATATTATATGATGTGTTCCAAGTGGCCCATACTAGAGACAAATACCATGGGAAGGTCCATGTTTTTTCAAATACCACCGATGAGGTGTCCTTGGAAATTAATTAAAAACTCCCTCTCTTTTACTACCAATAATAACCCAATTCCTTAATTTATATTCATTAAAAATTCATCTTCCCAGAATTTATACAACTTATACCTCCCAATGAGTCTTCCTAAGGTGTTTTGAATCCATCAATGTCCCGATAATAGAGTTATAGAAGTTACACTTCAGTGTAAGGGAATTCTAAACTTCTCTTTTTTCTATTCAAGTTCTCTTTTATGTGTTATGCCATCCATATTTCATTACCATGTTCTTATTTGTATTTTATTTTATCCCTATAATATATTATGATTATTATATTAATTGGTGACCCATTTCCCCTCTCTTTTTAATTTTTTCTAAAACCATGTTGCATAGGTGCTATGCTGCAGAATTTTTTCCTCAAAATCTCTCTCTTTTTCTCAATAAATAATCTTATTTTCATTATGTGAATACACAAACCTATTTCTTTTCTAGGGTTATTAATCAAGCTATAAAAATGATATATTTTTTTCTTTAATTCACCTAAATTAAACCCTCAATCACATTCCATGGGTTATAGATAATATAATGATCCTATTTCAAGAACTTTTTAAAACTTCACGATTTTGATATGAACACCCATTTACTTTATTCTATTTATGTTATTTTTGGAATGATTGATTATTATCTATTTGGATCACATGAAAATAAATACATATTAAGGGTTCTCCCTGATATCTCTCCAATGAATTGGTAAATAAATTAATCTTTAGAGATGATAAGTTTTATGATACCTTAGCGAATAACCTTTGTAATTTTTATGACACCACATTGACGGACCTTGTTGATATTCTTATGAATGTCTAAATTAAATGTTTCAGCCACATTTTAAATATTTGACTCGATTTATTATTATTACGATATGAATATTTATCATTCATTTATGATATTCTTCATGTTATTATTGATATCCCTCTAGTTCACATGTAAACTGTATCACTTGTTTTCTATATGGGGCCTTCTGCTCACCTTTTACATTGATATGCGTCCCCTGGTAATGAGATGTCGTAATATTACATAGTATAAACCTATATTTAATACTCAAGTGTGTATTAAATTTTTTTTTATTTTCTTGTATTATGTACCTTATTTCCATGACATTAAACTTTAAAGATCCAGTGTTTGTGAAATGTAATGTAAAGATATGTAAAAAAATGTGGGATGCTATTAAATAAATCCATGTATTTCTAGAAATTATGTTCTAAAAAAATAAATGTATGTCCACAAATCCTTGTATCGTCAGATAAAAATCATTAGCTAATGCATTGGACATAGATATAAGACCTCACCCATCATCATCTATACAATTAGTGGCACTTGAAATCATTCATTCAACAAATAATAAAGAACCCAAGGAAATAAAATGGGTTTAATATCTACTTAAAATTTATTTTACATTATTAAATAATTTTCAATTTCATCAATAATGATAACACGATAAAACCATGTAAAATAATTGTTGTATCCAACGATATTCTATAACATTTTTGGAAAATACACTTCAATTATGATGATGAGGTATATGGTATTTACACCATAAAGATAAAAGGTATATGATTTAGTCAATAATTTCCCCCAGTAAATCAACATATAACATCTAGTTGGAAACCCTTCAATCATGGGAATGAAATATATAGTGTTCATAGGGGAAAATAATTAGAATAAAAACAATATTTTTACATAATGGATGATTAGTCAAGAAAATAGTAGTAATGGATTTCCATGATTTTAATGACCCAAATGATCATAATAGAATTCATATTGTTAGTCATGATAAGTAATTTTGGAAGAAATAAAACCATTTTATTTAAACTGTAAAATGAATATGAATCCATAGATGAATGTTTTATAAAAAATTTATAATTTTTTTTATTCAAGAAGAAGTGAAGGTTCACTTTCTTATGATTTTTTTAAATGGTGTTGTGATATTTTTTGAAAAATTTTAACTTTAAAAGTAATAATAAAAAATATATACCTAATAAAACATAATGGATATTAATAAAAAAATGTGTATTAAATTATATAATATTTGATTTCGAAAAGATTAAAACAGTTTTTCAATATTATGATGTACTTTTTATGAATACCCACATCATAAAAAGTGTAAAAAAACTTCTTTTATACATGATGAGAAGGGAAATGTGAAGGTATAATTACACATAATTGGGTTATTATTTATAATGGAAAATATTGGTGGGAAATAAAAATATAGGCAAGGAATGAGAATTTTTTTTAAATAATTTGACAATGATTATCAATAATGAGACACTATATGACAAACAAATCCAACGAGGTAAAAATTTTGAATTAAAAATTTATTCTCCCCAAAATGGTAAATACTGTATTGTGAAATAAAATCTTAGGTTTTAAGCAACCAAAAATTGATGGGAAAGTTTTAATAACAATCATTATAACTTAGTGAAGGGAGTTAAGTTGACACAGACATTTATAAATGTGGTTTCCTTTGACTCAAGAAACAACTAATGAAAGAATATGATATGGATCTTATTATCCCATAAATTACATGAATAATGTAATGTAAATAAAGATTTAATTAATAACACCATATTAAATATATAATGTTTTATAATAAAAAATAGCTATAAAGAAATTATATTTCAGACAAATAACCCCGTACCTTAATTATAGATTTCTACGATAGTGATTCAATATCCTTTATAAAAAATAATTATATTAATTAAATATTTCAAAACCTTATTCATATCACTACCATTTTATAATCATTATTTATTATTTTTCTTTACATGTATATTAGATAGTTATTATCATTTTTTAATTTTGGGTGTGAGTAATCTTGATCATTTTGAACTAGTTTCGTAATTGTTGTTTTGTTAATCATTATTATCCTAATGATCATCATTCCCTTGTAATAAAATTTAATGTATTTTATTCTTTATAATTATTTAAAATAATATAATTTTAGTAAATAGGGACTCATATTATTATCGTTAATGATGAAATTGATGATGATGATGTTTAGGTGAATTTTAATGAATGTATGTTTGTATCTTAATTACTGATATTAATATTAATATTACATTAAAAATATTTTTTTAATTATTCATATCATATATTATTATTTATTATTTTAACATAATTATCCATATATTTATTTTATATCATTGTTCAAGGGGTTCATAAAAACATACCCAAAAATAAACAAACCATATTTGAAGGGTGTCTATAGTAGTAAAATTGATTTCTTTTGGAATAATATCATTATTAAAAAATAAAAATGATATTTCTTATAAATTGTTTATTTATTTAATCATATATAAATATATTTTATGAAATTATAAATAAAATAGACAGAAAATGAAACATGTTACTTTGTGGAGGGAGTTGTCCACAAAACACCAAAATAACATTTTTTTACCTAATAGAAAAGGAAAAATGTGTTTAATGGTTATTACCAAAATATAAAAACATTAATTACATTTTAAATATTAGATTAATCATATTATATTTTGAAAATATATTTCAAATGGAAAATACAAAGGAAATAATGTCAGGAAAAAGTAAGTACTTATGTTGAGAACATGTGTTTTCCCTTGGACAACTCCTTGGAAATATAGGCCTGAGGATAAATAATTGAGATCAAATTCTTATGAAATTTATAGATTAGTCTATAATGAGATATATAGGAGTGTTTTGGGATGAAATTATATGGTATTGATATAGTATGAAGTGGTGGAGGTGATCCCCTTCCATGAGATAGGAGAAGGGTAATTTTTGAAGGATCTATTGTATTTAAAAAATGGTATGTCAATATTCTTGGGTTAAATTATGAAAACATGTAAAATAATTGATTTTAGGAGGTTTTTATTAATTAACTATAATAAAAATTGTTCTAGGTATTTTAAAAAAAATTCTCTTTTACACCTAGTAAAACCTTTTTTACCCATTTTTACTTTTATAACGGTGACTAATATTTCTAACCTCTTTAGTTAATATTAATTAAAAATGTTAAAATTTACAATATAGGATAATTTTAAAATTTTAATTTAAAATACTAAAAAAAATTATCAAATAAAATATCTATTTTTAATAAATGTTAATTTCATAATTAAAACATATGACACTTAAAAATAGTTCTAAGAAAAAATGGTTTTTTCATCCTGAGAATTATGTGTAGTTTAAAATTATCAATGCTGTTAATTTAAATGACATAAGTTGTTTTATTAAATAAAAAATAAAAAAGTTCCTTAAAATCTATCCAAAAACTAATTTTATAATAAACATTTTTAATTAAATAAAAATCTTAAAACTATTCATTAAAATTGGTATAAACTTTTACCTCAATTCTAAAAATTAAAAATAATTTTTTGAGTTCAAAAAAATATTATAAATTAATAAATTTAATCAATAAATACATATTTTATTATTTATATTGTTTATTACATTTTTATATCTTTTTCATATAATGATATAGTCATAAAGTTTATAAAATTGGTAAAAATATTATTTTTACCTATTCACTTAAAAATGAACTATTTCAGAAAAACCATAATTAATTTATAAGATAATATTTTTATAATGTATTTGGAATTTAGGAAAAAAATTTATATCCATTTTTTAAAATTTATTATTTTAAAATTTAATGAAAATAATCAAAATATAATGAAAATATGTTTTTATAGATTTTTTTAAAAAAATACCATATATTCTTATTTATAATTTCTATAAAACAATAATAAAAATACCATTAATTAATCATTATTTTATTTGATTTACATGATATTTTAGAAATAACATACTTATTTTCCTTTAATAAAAATGTAAATTTTATAAAAAATAAAACCTTCAGTAAAATATATTTTTAAGAAAAAAAAAGATACTAAGTAATATTAAATAAATGGACATTATATTTACTTATATATATATATATATCATAATTTGGTTTATCAAATTTATACATGATAATTCAATGGCTAGGATTTAATATTCTTCTTTTTTTATCTAAATAAAATATATCATGATTTTTTTTACTTCAGTATTTCATGTTGGAAAAACTGTTTTGATACTATTCATTTATAGAAAATACATATGAAATTTTGGGTCAATATATCCCCCATAATAATTTCCATCCTCACAATTTTAATTATTGTTAACTAATTAAATATTTAAGGTTATCCATAAGATCAATTTTACACCAAATTTAATTTCTAATGAGTTTTCTTCCTCTCTATCCTCAGTATCTGTAGTGTGAGTATATTTTCCCTCAAACGAGTAATATAACTAATTTTGACTTTATATTTTACCATTTTTTTAAATACATCAATATAGTGGGATTAATTCTTTATTGGGAAATTATAGACATCCTTAACAGGTGGTTGTGGGCTTATTTTTAGATATGATTTTTCTATCTTGGAAATTATAATGGCCTCTATGTAAAAAAATAAAATTCATGCCAAATGTCTCATAAAATTTTACTAATTTAAGAATAATAATATTTTATAATACGTACATTACTATAAACATATATTTGTGAGGAGTTATATACTTATGATAAAATAATCATACATATAGATTTTTTTTATTAAAAATTAAACAACTAGTCATTTAGGTGTTAATTCGATATCCATAGAATTAATTATATATACAAAGGATTAGGATGAGTAAGATATGAATACAACACTCACAGTTCTTGAGTGTGTGATTAGTGTTCCTTATTCCATATCATTTTTGAATTCACTTTCATAGTTGTAGTTTCATATGATTTCCATTTTTGTGGAAGGTATTGATTCTATAATCATTTATATCCCTTGGATTAGTGCATTGGCTTGGACAATTTTCGTGTTCCCCATATGTAAGGCATTAAAATATTAGTGGTGCCTTTAGAAAAACTCTATTTCCTTTCATCGTACCCACTGATCTCTTCACTTTTCCTTAAAAATTAGTTGCATTATTCCCTAATTTTACATTCATAAAACATATTATGGTTCCTTTAAGAAATCCAATGTTCATATTCTTAATATATTTTTAACATAATGTGAATTGACCATTTTTCCTTCATCTCATTTTCCTCCCCAAAATCCATGAGATCCCATCCCCCCTTCCTTGACTTTTTATTTAAACTATGTTCACGTTATTATTAATGATTATTGATAGATGTTTGGACATAATCACCAGATTTATCTCCTTAATTGTTATCATGTTAGGTTTCCTAGTGGGGAAAATATATTCATTATCCATGGGATAAATTTTTAACATTATTCCTTAAGGCTTCATCCTTAACTAAAACAAAAAGGAGTTTACATGAGTGATGAACAATAAGAGAAATATTTTAAGATCATTACGTTATGAATTTAACCTCGACACCTTTTATTGATTGAAATTATTTAATTAAAATCCAGTTTAACCTAAATAACACTCAGTTTCATATTTATTTCCTTAATATGTGTATCTATTTATTCATTAACATAATGAAACATTCATAAAGGTTTGTAAAGTAAATGTTATTAACTAAACCATATCCCCTATAAGTGTACATAAAATTGTAAAATATTAGGTCCAATAATCATAGACATGAGTGAAGATTGATTTGATACTCAATAATTCTTTTTTAGGATGATAAACCCTTGATGAATTAGTGTCATAATTTTATACACATTCCAGTATCTAGATAGGGATGTAAATTCTTAAAACCACACAATATATACTTTAACAAATCTTTATGATGTTATCTTATATTTAGACTTATCCATTATACGTAAACAAATTTTATTTACTAATTTTATCTTTTCTTGATAAAAAATATATAAAGTATTATAAAAAATAACTAAACACTCATCCAATACAAAATTATTGCCCAATAGACACTCAATATTAGGTTCAGAGATATAAACACATTCTTTTATAAGTTAACATTGATACCAAGTGAGATAATCCCATATAAACTAGAAAAAATTTAATATTAGTATTACATCTCACAATAAACTCACATAACATGAATAACCTTTTGGTTTATTGTGTTTTCATAAAAACTATATAAGAAACATATTTTAAACAATTGTGAACATTTTTCTATAATTTCACTACTCCAGACACACTTATAGACTTCCCATAAGTTATAAATATCTTCATAAAATGGGGAAAGGAAACATAAGAAAAATTATTAGATCAATCACTCAGTAATTTTAAATATAATAAATACAAACCAATGGGAATAAGTGAGCATAATATGACCATACAAAAAAATCAAGATAAATAATAATATTATACCCAAAAAAATTACATCAATAAACATGATTCATGTAATATGGAATGGTGTAACAAAAGATATAATTCACTAGAGTGTGGGGAAATTATTTAATATACATGTTCCATGAAAGGGTAAATAATGTTCTATATAGTGTGTCATAAGAAAATAAATGGAAGAAATTATGAACAAATACAATAATATCTACCCTTTGTGTTGTAGAAAAAATCAGTATATGTCTATGTATTGTTATCTCATTAGATTAAAATCATTAACCAATGCACTGATGGGAAATATAGGACACCACATGTCATCATCCTAAAAAATGAGTGCCTCTTGAAATCAATCATTCATCACATCATAAAGAACCTGTAGAGATTAAATTGGATCCATATCCATTTAGAATGGATTCACATAAGTAAATTGATCATAAGTCTATCAATTATCATAAACATATAAATCCATTGAAAATAATTGGGCATCCAAATATATTTATTTACTTTCTAGAAAAATACCCATTAAGTAAGATGATTTAGTATAGGGTATTTACACTATATTGAGAATAGTTGTATGGTTTAGTCAATAATTTCCCCAATCAATAAACAAATGGATTCTTGGTTAACACACATAAAATAAATAATGGAAATATAAATTTTTCCCAAATTAAATCCATTAAATGGAAAAGAATATTAATACATAGTAGATTATTAGGAAGAAAAAATTAGTAATGGATTTTCATGAGTTTAGTCCCACAAAATAGTATAATAGAATTTAATGTGAAATTCATGAAAGTTAATTTCTAAATACATAAAACCAATTTTTCTTAAGAGGAAAATTTAAATTAAACCTCAAAGTATTTTTTGTAAAATGTGTTAATCATTTTTGAAAAATAATATGTTATGGGTTATTATCATAATATGTTCTTTTTGAAAAGGTGATATGATTTTTTTGAAAAATTATGCACTTAAAAAGAAGAAAAAATATTGTATCTTGAAAATATATAAAGTTTATTAGAATTAAATTTTTAGTGGAGGATAAATAATTTTATTTCTAAAGGATGGATAACCCTTTTTAGTTTTTTAAAGAAACTATATTGAAAAAAACATTATAAAAAATATTAAAAAATTCTTTTTTCCAAAAGGAGAGGGTAAATATGAAGGGTAAAATAGAAAAAACATATTTAATTTTCTAATTATAAATTGGGACATTGGTGGTAAAGGAAAATATGGACAAAATGGGAAACCATTAGTAAAGTTGATGGGAATTATTCTCAAATGTTATATATTTTATATTGAATAAATTCAATATTATAAAATATTTTAATTAAAAATTTATTATACCCATTGATTAAGATAATGTAACTTGAAATAAAACCTTAGGGTGGATGAAACCAAACCTGGATTAAATATTTTCAACAAGAATCATTGTATCTCAATGAAGGGAGTCAATTTAATAATGACCGTTACAACTTTTGATTCATTTGAATCGAAATCCATTTAATAAAAGAACACGATATGCATTTTCAAACCCCAAAAATTATATTATCCTGGAAAAAAAATTATAATGTATTAATAACACCATATTAAAGATATCATGGTGTATAATAATAAATATATCTCATTAAATTAAATTTGGTACAAATAACCCCTTACCATAATTCATGACTTCTACTAAAGAACTTAAATGTCATATATAACAAAAATAAATAAATTAATCACATATTTAATAACATTATTCATATCTATATCTTTTTATTAACTAAATTTATAATTATTATATACATGTAAATTAGTTAGTTATTGTATATTTTCAATATCGTGTGTGATTAATCTTGTTCATTTTGAACTAGTTACCAAATTATGGTGTTCTTGTTGTTATTCTCCAAAATTTCTTCATTGAAATATCATAAAAGATACTATGATTTATTATTAATAATTTTTTAAAATTATATAATTTCATTCTATGGGAATTTTTGGTATATTCTTAATGATGAAATTGGTAATGAGCATGTTTTAGTGATTTTTAATGAATGGATGTTTGTATCATAATAAAGGAGTTAAACATAAATGTTAAAATTATATTGTAACACCATAATATTTTTTAATTTCTAAAAAAATTTAATTTTTTTTATTTCATTCTTTTTACACAACACTATGTTAAGCATATTCTACACACAACAATTAGTAAGCATGCGTTATGCGTAAGGCCCAGTTTTACCAAACAATAATATATTAATAAAATATTACTAATTAATATAATAATGATGTTAATTTATTTGTTTTTAATATTATTAAGAAAAATATAAATTTAACATATAATTTTATCATCCTTATTATATGACATGATATAAGAATAAATTCAATTTTTTTGGTTAAAAGAAGAATTTTAAAAAAATGCAGTTTTGCCACCTGTTAATGGAAAAAACATTCCAAATTCAATATTTAACTCTTATATAGATTCAATTTGACAAAAATATACTTTTTATTTAGAATAGGGACATAAAAATTAAGTTTTGATAAATGTTTGGTGTTTTTCTGATAACATTCATAACTTAATGAATATTGAAAAATACTGCATTTTAATTTAAAACAATTTTTTGATTTAATATTTTTATATTGTTATATAATCTTTTTAATTGGTTTTAAGGTATAATTAGATTAATTTTTTATAATTTAATCTAAATTTTTTCATTATAAGTAATTTCACATTGAAATTAGAAATAACCACATGTTAATCTTTTAATAGTTTTTACATTTAAAAACAAGTTTTCTCATTTTTCCAATGGGGATTAACTTTAAATTAATTATTCAAACTTATTTGTTTTAAATTTTGAAAAATTTAATTTATACATGGAATAATTGGGTCCAAATTATGCGCATAGGTTACATTTATGTCTTTTTATATTATGAATCATAACTTTAGTAATTGATTTCATTACGGTGGTTAAGGGTAAATCGGTTAATTAAACGTACAAATAATATTATACAATTCCTATTATATAGATAAAAGTACTTTTGGATGACTAAATAATACACTAATAATCTAACGTTCAAAATGGAATCATTTAATCGATACTTTCTTCTGAATAAGACTTGAATATTATTAAAATCAATGAATGTGACAAAATGTCACACTCTCATTTTATATAAGTATATTAATTTTAATACAGGGATAACCAGTCGATAATATTGATTATAATCATTATATATAAATCTAAAATAATTACCTACATCATTTATTTTTATTTATAATTTTTAGACATAAAATATTTATAATTAAGGAGGACAAAATAGTGACACATAAAATAATTTACTTATAAAATATCAGATAAATGATTTTAAATTATTAAAATGAATTTAATTTTACATAATTGAGGTTATAAACATAGTTTATACTTTAATAATACATTTTGTATGTTTCTTAAATGTTTTTTTCGATGTTATCTTTCTGTTTTTATTTTATTTAAAGTGAAAGTCATGAATAGTGTCAAAATTAACACTAATGATATTTTATAAAAGCAAAATTTTATTAAATAATTTTAAATCATAAATATCATTATAAATTAAAATTTTATTGTTATAAAGTCTAAAAGTTCTTAAATTTTCCATTTATGGTCAATGAACACTAAAAAAGTAAATATTTTTAACCATTTAATACTTAAAATATTATTACCCTAATTTAAATTAATTAGATTCTATAAGATAAATAAAAATAATAAGGTTTAATATAAAATAAAAAATTTCTTAATATTTTTGTTTTATAGTATTCTGACCAATATTCATCTTATCCTTTAAACAATCCCCTTTGGATCCATTTGGATTTAAAAATTAAATTTTAACAATATAATAATTTTTGTGTTTCCAAAGTGCCCCTCCCCACTTTTATAAAAGGTAACTTCTACATATCTTTAATTAACACCTCTAAATACATTTTTATTAGAAAAAAACAATCTCTCACTAAATCTAAGATGCCATATATTGGTTATAAATAAATCATATAGAGTCCTTTTATGAAAATCAAAATGATACACATGAAAAAGAGGTAATTGTCTTATCACCTCATTCAAAGTTATTTTCTTCCTCTACATACTCTTTCTATGTTGTTTACATACCAAAATAATAACTCCGGTATCACACATATACTGATATATTATTAGAATCATTGTAGAACCAAATTACTCATTTTATCCATCCAACGAATAACAATATCACCATGCGTGCGTACATACAACTTACCGTCTCCACACCGTGGTGTAATTTTCTTTTCAACACTAATTTTTTGTATGGGTAAAATAATGATTATAGTGGATATAAATTATTAATATGACATAATATAGTTTCTTTATAATTAATATAAAAATCAATTGGATACCATTTAACTATTAAGGTAATGATACAATCGCTTGTGTGTAGGTACGACCTACAGTCTCCATGATGTAATGAGATTCAATCTCTACATTAACAATTAAAAAATGATTATAAAAGTCATATGATAAGTAAAAATAATATTTATGAACTTAATATGATTATTGATATGAATAAAATATGTCATCTCCATAAAAACGTGACTTACATGAAAAAATATTCATAGGAAAAAGAAGAAGTTAACACCCGAAACAATTGTAATATAAGAAACTATTATTTAAAAAAATTATATAAGGTGATAACATATGTTATAATAAATACGGATATGGTTCTGGTATAATTTAAAAACATTATTTAACCATTATAAAAGAGTTTAAATCACCCTTAACTAAAGGAAAATACAAGATTAGATTAATTTTTTAATCTCGTTATTATATAATATTGTTTATGAATAAATATTTTCTAGGAAATATTTATCAGCCATGTCTATGTTTCATTAAACTACATTTAAAAATGTTTCTAATATTTCTCTAAAAAATTAAATTCATTTGTACCCTTTTTGAATTTTTATAAAACGTTTTGAATGGAATCTTTCTATCGTTTTCAGAACATGGTACTTTATGATCTTTTCCACAAATCAAGGACAGAATGTTTTTGAACTTATATTCCATGATCATCTTTTTCCACTGTTATGTCACCTTAACATTTTAAATCTTACTTTATAATCTTACAATTTTATATTCAAAATAAATGTTTTCCTTTATAATTGTGTGGCTTTTAAAATATTTCAAATTTAAAAAGTGATTATTTTATCAAAAAGTTTAAATGATTTTGTTAGATTACATTTATCTATGTCAACATTCATTGTAGGATTTTATGCTAAATTAATATTGATTTATAGATTGTTTCTTGATATTTTTAACTTTTGATGTGCTATTTTGATACCATTCATGGTTTATAGTTAAATTATTAATATTTTGTATATAATTTTTAATATTAATATTTATGTTATGTTTCACACTTTTCATATGAGGAATGCATTGGACTTAGTAAATAATGGGTGGGACCTGCTACAACTCATTGATGAATTGGTGGGTATAAAGAGAAAAACAAGATATGAATTTGGCTGAGGCCTTAACAATTTATTTTCTTATTTCTTGGATGAGGTCGTGATAGTATGTTTCAAAGGTCTGGTATTATGTATTCCATCAATATTAGATTAGTGATTGATATTACATGTGATTATTCAACAAATAGATTATCCATCTGAGTATTTAAATAAAATAATTTATTTAACATTTCCATGTTATTCTGAATATTTTTGGTGCTTTGATTCCCATCCATATGTGATACGTAGGAAGCCTCCTTGAGGTTCAAACCCAATACTTCAAATCAACCATGTTCTCCTTTGGACATATTCCCAATAGGGTATGATCCTACTTGGAATCTCATATCCATTCCAAGTTCCTCGAGATTCTTTAGCATAAGTCCCACACTAAGTTTTGACAAAGCACCTTTCACATAGAGGTCCTTATCACATGACCTTAAAAGGTATAATGGGTCATATTAAGCGACACCGAACTATGGGGGTTCTGATTCCTTTCACAAGGATACGTAGGTAGACTATTTTACGAGCACGATCCCAAAATCAAAACAAACCTTCTTCTACCTAGATGACAATAAATTAAAGAGTGCCCCCACTGAGTTTCAAAAAAATCAGTATCATCACAACGATGATGAAAATAATCTATAATAAATATATTAAAGGATACCATTGATAGAAAACCTAAAATACATACAGATGTTTCCATTGATGAATAACTTTGAATGTGTACTGATGATTCTTAATTTCCCTCTTATTAATAGTTGATTGTAAATTCCAAGGGATACTTATGATATACTTGGTGAATTAATAAGTATTCATGAAAATATTTTATTTTACAAAGAGAGACTCGGAGTAGATAATAATTCCCCCCCAAAGGGTGTGATGAGTCCGACCTCCCATCCTCTCGACCAATGCACGTTCTTAAGTATGGTAAAGATCAAAACATAATGAATGTATGCCTTTGGAATGTAGGTCCTCTTTGGATAAAGAACTATTAGATGTTTCTGGTTCCATGAATAAATCCAATGGAAATCTCCTGGATATAGTGATTCTTAAATCTAGAACACACGTTTCAAGGAACTACGAAATAAACATAAATTGACTTTTTAATGTAAATAGTGGAAACTTGTATTCATGGTTTGTTGAGATATATTTTATTTTTCATAAGTTATATGAAATTTATTGACTAATATGGGAAATAATTTTTTTTTAATGTTATGGAAGATGGAATCTCTAAACTTTTGTTTTTAAATTTAACTATCTGATTAAATCCATAACACATGTAGTTCATTGATGAGTTCATACCAAAAAGAAAAATAAATATAAATCAATAATATATGTTAATAAAAAAAGTATGAAACATTTATTACATGATATAACTATAAAAGAAATTTCATTGAATAGTACACTTTCATTTGAGCTGGATATCATTGTGACATTATCTTATTTCATTATGGGTGGCTTAATGTATTTATGGATTTCAATCATAGACATTAGGAAATTTCTACTTATCATACTGACAAATTTTCCTATAAGGTCACGCAATAACTTTATCCCCAATCTCAAAAAAAATTATTTTAAATTTAATATTAAGAATAAATATTATTATTGATTTTTATAGAAAATGCATAAACCAGAATTAAGAACAAATTAGTAGATAGAATGAAATAAAACTATAAAGATAGAGTTTAAATATTTATTATTAGAATTTTAATTGATCTTGATGACTCAGATAATTTTTTTTTTGTTCTTGTAGCCTCATATGAGCTTCTCAACCATGGTTTAATTTTTTTTAGATTGTGATCTAGTTTTTTTCTGAGATGTTCCTTTCCATTGTGTTTCAGAATGATTCGAAACCTTTTTTTTTGTCATTAAAAATATACCTCCTAGAAAGGTTAATGGGTTTTCTAGTGGGTCTTGTGCTATTTTTGGTTCTCCTCGGCCGGTGCCCATATTATATAGAGATTGACCTTTGTTAGAGGAATTTAAATGTATTGAGTAAGTTGAGCATGTCTTCACATTGTTTGGAACTCCAAAATTTGTTAGAGTTTTTGTGGTTAATGGTCTTGTTGGGGGGGTCCATCATTGGAAGAATGGAATTTTTCCCCACCAAAAATGTGATTTAGGATGACATGGGAAGATTATAAGTCCCTCTTTGTCTGATGTTTTACACCGGAGAAGGTGAAGACAAATAAAATGGAAGAGTTCATGAGTGTCCAGTAAGGCTAGCAAGCGATGAAGAATTATGTTGAACACATCAAAGTCCTAGTTTCCTTTTGTCCAGAGATGGTGTCCAATGCCCTTTTTAGAGATTTTATTTTCATTTCGGGTCTTAATCTAGAGATCAAGGATCATTTCCTATTTTCCAAGGATCTCCATTTAGATATTTTTGTAGAGGAAGCATTTTTTGATGAGTTGTTGTGAAAGAATCATAAACACATGTTCTTAGTTGTTCTCTCTCATGTTGGGGTGCTCTATCCTAAAATTAGGATTGTTTTTTAATGAATGAAAAAATAATAATTTATGTAATTGTATAAACTATTGTTTGAAATATTTATAATAAAGTGATTATTTTTATTTTTATTATAAATTTCATTTCATTTAAATTTTATATTTTGAATTGTTTTTATTTATATCTGGTGTCTTTTTGTTGTGTATTTTTGGATTTTTTTGTGTTTCTGGGGCTATGTTGTAGTGTGATCTAGCAATACACTGTATGAGCACTTTTGATTGTGCTGATAAAGGATACCTTTAGAAATGCTAAAAAATAACTAATAAATGGAACCTTTATTAGTTATTCTATTAGTGCTAATAAATTTACCCTTTATCAATGTTATTTGAGAACTAATAAATGTATCATAATTTTAATGTTTCTAAATTAGTTAGTACTTATCTAGTGCAGATAAAGTCAATTTATAGTGTTGTTAAATGCTAGTTTTGTTGTAGTGCCAATTGAGTTTCAATAATTTAAGAATAAACTCAATGAAACCTTCTTAAGGGATTCATTCAGTCAAGTGTGACACCTTGGGGTGCACTGGTTCATTTTTCAACAAATAAAAATAGATCAATGAGACTCAACATTGATTATTAGGAGTTGAAAAAGATCACAATAATGAATAAGTATCTTCTCCCCTATATTGATGACTTTTTTGATCAACTATGTGGATCTCAATACTTTTCCAAGATGGCCCTTTATTATGGATATCATCAATTGAGCGTCAATAAAGAGGATATACTAAAGATGACATTCCACACATGTTATAGACAGTAGGAATATATAATGATTCGTTTTTATCTTACTAATTCCCTAACTATATTCATGAATTTTATGAATAGAGTCTTTATAAATAACCTAAATAATTTTATGGTTGTCTTTGTAGATGATATTATTATCTATTCAATGGGAAATGAAGATAATTAAGATAATTTGGGAATTTTGAAAAAGAACATAAGGATTGTGAAACATTATACAGAATTTATAAAGTGTAAATTTCGGCCGCAAAAGGATTAATTTTTTGGGTCAAATAATCTCAAGATAAGTTATAAAAGTATATCCATCAAAGACAGTGGATTTTAAATACAAAACACAGTGATTGAGATCCACAGTTTTCTTGGTTTAGCTAGATAATATCGGTGGTTGGTGTAGATATATCATGGATATATAATCATATGACAAAGTTACCTGGAATGGGTTACATGTTCCTCTAGACAGATGAATATGAGGATAATATCAAAGATAAGGTTAGTTACAAACATTTTCTTACCTTAACTTGAAGTGGTGAAGGGTTTGTAATCTATAGTGATTCGTCCATGAAAGGATTAGGATGTGTTATTATACATGATAGTAATGTCATATCTTATGCCTTGAGATAGTTGAATATTCATGAGAAAAACTAACCAACTCTTTATTTGGAGTTAGTTGTGGTAATTGTTTCGTTAAATATGTGGAGGCATTAAAATTATGGTGAAAAGTGTGATATATGTACCAATCAAAAAATTCTATAATATGTATCACACAGAAGGAGTTGAACATTCACCATAGAATATGGTTCAAGATAATAAAGGATTATGACTGCTCAATAAATTTCCACCTTGGGAATGCAAATAAGGTCACCGATGATTTGAGTCCAACGGATCATACTTGAGTATCCATGACGAGGATCACAAAATATCCAATATTTTTGCATTTGTAAAGGGTGGACTTGAAAATCCTAATGGAAGGGGAAAACCTTATCTTTATCAATTGAATTCCCATCCCTCAATCCTTGTGAATATTAATGAGACATAGAAGGAATATGTCGTGCTACAAAAGCAGGACATAAATGTTCCTGAGTTTTACATAGATTTGGATATAAGGATAATGTTAAGGAACTATGCATGTGTTCCTTCCATACCATATTTTAAGAGGGATCTGTTAGAGGAATCTAATAGATTATTATTCCCTATTAATCCTATAAGTATGAAGATGTATATAGACTTGAAAAAAATACTACTGGTGGGATGGAATGAAGAGATATATTTTAGACTTTGAATCTTGGTTCTTGGTATGCCAACAAGTTAAGGTTGAAAGGAAAAAATATAAAGGGGTCTTGAATCCATTACCCAAACCAGAATGGAAATGGGAGAACATCACAATATATTTTTTCGTTGGATTCCCCAAAACCTATAAAGTGTTTACTGATACATTGGTTGTAGTTGATCACCTTACTATGTCATCATGCTTCACTTATATCAGATAAACCTTCTATATGGATAAAAATTCCATGATATACATTATAGAAGTGGTCAGTTTGCATTGAGTACCACATTATATTGTATATGATAGGGACTCAAGGTTTACCTCAAAATTAATGAAAATTATTCAATAAGAACTTGATACAAAATTGAGTTTCATCGCTGTTTTTCATCCTCAAATGGATGTTTAGTCTAAAATAAAAATTCAAACCATATAGGATATATTGAGATCTAATTATGTGTAATTAAAATCTTTTTGACATTAAAAACTTTCTCTAGTTGTGTTTTCTTAGAACAATATCTTTCTTGGAAGCATTTAGATGGGATCTTATAAGGCCCTCTAGGGGATGAAATGAAGAGCTCCAAATTCAAGGATGAGGTTGGGGAAATAAAGCAATTGGGACATGAGATAACTAAAAAGGTAGAGGAGAAGGTTAGAACCAGACAAAAACTTAACAAGAAAGCACAAAGTTGTAAAAAAAGCTTTGTTAATAACCTAATTTGTGATCTATAAATTGAATCTAATGAGAAGGTTTTCCTGTGAATTCCTTCATTGAAGAAAGTTGTGATTTTAGGGAAGAAAGGGAAACTATGCACCTATTATATAAGTCCCTTTGAAATTACTGATCATATCGGCACAGTTTCTTACCACTTGGAACTTTTTCCAAATATCTCCAAAGTTAATTATTTGTTCCATGTATCTCTCTTGAAGAAGTACGTACTTTACCCTTCACATGTACTAAACTCATAGTTCATATCGTTGGAGCATGATATTTCTTAAGAAGAAAAACCAATCAAAATTTTGGATCATATAGAGAATGTTCTCTAAAATATTACCACTCAACTGGTCATAGTTTTTTGTAGAAATCACCAATTAGAGGAAGATATGTGGGAACTCAAGGATCTGATGATGTAGAAGTATCCTCATTTTTTGTACACGAATGGAAAATGTTGACTGAGAAATTGATTTTCTGAGGGGCTGAATATAACACCCAGATTTTTTATAAATTTTTTCATATAAATTAATTTTTTAATGTATTTAATTACACCAAGTCAAATGTTCCTTAAATACGACAAAAATATATCTTTCTCTATATGAAACACTGATATGTCTGGTGTTACATGCAATACTGAGTTTCCACGAAACATCTTTTTTTATAATTATTTAAACAAGTTGATTATAAAATAGTTTTTAAACATAGAGATATGAATAGATCTAAATACTTTTTAAATATTATTTATTTTGCTGTTATGTAGATAAATAATATTAACAATGAAGTGTATAATTTTAGGTAAATCATTTATATGTTCAAAAATATTATTTTAATAAAAGAACTACTTTTTATATCCTTCTGTGAACAATAATAAAATTAATTTTAAACAATCATATAAATTTAACTTGATAAATTAAACATCATTTTTTGAATTTTTATGTCAAAATTAACTTTGGGTGAATTTTTAGTATTTTTATGTGATCTTTTATTTTTTATGAATAGTAAAGAATACTACATCGTAGTTAAAAATTACATTTTTTAAATAATTATTATAAATTAAATTGATTATAATGTCACAATAGATAAACTATACATATATTTATCAAATATAGGTCATTGAAATATTTTTATATTAAAATTATATATAAAAATTTATTGAACTTTTGAACATTCACTTTACCCTCGTTCTTTCCACATCTCTGGGATTAGGACTAAACATAATTTTCGTGCTTTTGTAAAAAAAATTTCAAAAAACTAACATACATGGTTGAAATCAGTATAATATTTAGTATAAAATGGGATTGAATTATATTTTTATTTGATGGTAACATTAGTAAAAAAATTATTTATTGTGGCTAAGTTTAAATCGGGTAATTAAAGGTAAAAATAATATCATAATGTTATAAATATACACAAAAACATGTAAAAATATTAATGTTTGAGTGGGTTTATACCCAAAAAAACCTTAGTTATAAATTATTATCTTTTTATGCCACTTGGTTATGAATAAGATATTTATTAGACATTATTTAAAGATATGTTAAAATTTTTATACTCATAATTTTAATAAGTAAAACATTTATAATATAGGAATATAAATAAGATAAATTATACTATAAATAGTCATTTAAAATATAATAAATTTATCTTAATTATGATATTTTATTTGTATTTTTTAGAGAAGAATTAATTTAATTAAATTCTTTTATAATAATGATGTAGTAATTGGTTAATTAATGGAAATATCATGTATATGATATTAAAAATATTCAAATATTTATAACATCACATAATTAATTTAAACAAATAATTTTATATATAAATTATAATTTTTATAGATATATTATATGTGTTATTTCTATGTTTTAATGGTGTTAAGATGTTTTTGAAAAGAAAAATTTTAAATAGTTTCAAAATTGTCAAAAATGACACTTTAAAATAAATAATATTTTATTAAATGATATAAAATTAATTGAAATATATAATTATTCCAAATAACTATAATAATGTTAAATATTTCATCAATGATCTACTTGGGGTTCGTTTGTCATTTATAGTAATTATATTAACCCTAATGAGTAAAAAGATAAGTTGTCATGGTAAACGATAAAGGGATTAGGTGATGGTTAAAACCAAAATATAAGTCTAATAATGTTGCGTAAACAAATATAGAAATAATTGGATTAGAGTATATAGACCCATAATTATATTATATTCTAAATAAATCACTTTGGATCTATTTTAAATCTAAAATAAACTTATATTAATTTAATATTTTAAGAGTTTCCTAGAGTGACGCTCCCCTCTCTTATAAATGAACACATCCTCCCTCAATTCCTCACACCACATTGAGCCTTATATCACAACCAAACCCTAAAAAATTTCATATAAAAATTATTAGTTACCTTCTAGATGTTCTGGTCTTCTAAAAAAACTATCACTAGTATGCCTATGAGGAGATCCAATATAAGTCCACTGAAGAAGATGTAGTTGTTTTACCAATCCAATTCAATTTTTCTTCTTCTTTAAATTACTCTTATTATGTTGCTTCCATAATAAAGTAATAAATAAAGTATAATATATATACTGAGATGTTATTATGATTATGGGACAACCATATCCATCATTTTATAAATCCTAAGAAAAATAATATCACCATTCATGTGTGTGTACGGCTTACAATCTCCACACCATGGTGTAATATGTTTTTAATAACCATATTTTTATGACGGAGACTTGTGATGAGTTTAATGATAATATATGATATTTATAATATAATTATACCTCTTTAATTATAATATCATGGCTACCTTTTTACCATCTAATATTTTTTGAAATGATAACGTCACTTGGGCGTACGTATGGAAAACAATCTTCATGACGCGATGTGACTCATTATTCATATATATTTAACATGTATGGAAATAAGGATAAATTTCATGAATATATATGTTATATATGAAATTAAAATGATTATTGAATAATAATACATCATATAATTTCATTCCTTTTAATTCAAAAATAAAATTAAAATGGAATTCATGTGTATATATGGATTACCATCTCTATGAATGGTGTGTTTCATTTATATTTAAAGATTATTATAAATATGTATATATGTAATATATAAGATATTTATATAATGTTTTATATTATGGAAATAATTAAATCATGATTTCAGTATGATGATCAAGAATACCTTGTCAAATCACATACAATTAACAAGGCAGTTTTAACTAGAAACGCAACTTTAACAAGAATATAATAATAAAAAGGTAATATAAAGTCTTAAAAATAATAATATATGGTATTACATATATATGAATATGGTTATTTAATAGATGTATAATAAACTTTTATTTAATATATAGAAAGTTTGAATGAGTATGGATAGAGTCAAGAAATAAGGCAATGGTTAATTTCATGATCACATTATTCTCTAAGGTTGTTTATACTTAAGAATATAATGGATAATATTGGTCATACATTCCAATGTTTTCTAAATATAATTACATAAAATGCTTTACTATTATCCTATGGATTATTAAAGTCATTTTTACACATTTATACTTTTTACTACATGGTTAGTAAGTAATATGTTTTGTTGTTTTCCAAACAATGTACTTTGTAACTTATTTAGAAAATGTGTGAGGATAATGTTTTCTTTTTTACCTAAACGACAAAAACTTATTTAAAAATGCCTTATTTCCATGAAGTGTCCCTTATAATATTATAATCTTTTTTTCAAAGAAAATATTTTTTAAAATTTCTCATCATTTTAAGAAAATAAAACGGTTTCAAAGAAGAAATTATATTTTACTCTAGAATTATTTTCAAGTGATCATTCAAAATTATTTCCCATGTAATATGACATCCATTGGTGTTACTCATTCCTTTCTATGAAATGATCCATTTTTACATTCATATTATCTCTCTAAATGGTTTATTTTTTTAGAGAATGATTTTTATGAAACCTATTTATCGTTAACAAGTTATATGCTTCAGAAACCCACTTATTTTCATGGGTTAGGCTTTGATGAAATGATTATGAAACCTATATCTTTTCTATAGGTTGTGATATGATTACATGATTATGGTACACATTTCATTTCTTAGATTATGATATAATTGTGTATGATCTTTTAGAAAAGTTATGTATGATTTAATTTTGAGATGGGTAGGACCTATATATTCCTACAATGCATTGGGCAAAGATTTATATCTCGTGGGATAGACATAAGGGACTTTTTCCACTAATATGGTCATGGGAGTGAACCATGAATACTAAGATGGTTTGGGAAGTGAACCCATAATTCCAATTTTTCCCTGTTATCAATTAATTAACTGCCATAGAAATTATTATTATTTTCTTATGTATCAACCATGGTTCCATGTTTTATTCCAATGATATGATTTCATGGAACATGTTCTATATTTCCTTATGGTTAATGTCCTATTAAATTCCAATATTTTTCCCATGATTTGATTTTATGATCTTTGATTTGTATTTTATGATCTTATAATTTCATGATCATGTTCTATTACCCTTATTCTCAGGATTATATTTACGTACCTCCCTTGTTTACCCTTACTGTGCATCTGAGCTCACTCTTTTTTATATTTTCCATTCACCCAAGTTATAAAGATATGTAATATGTTTTTTTTCTATAATAAAGGTGATAGTAATGATAAACCCAGTGGGAGATATTTTAGATCATTTATGTACTTGTGTTTATGTTTCCATTTTATCAAAGGCACTAGACTAATATGTACTTTGGGCATTTGATTATGTAATGTATAAAGTAATTCCAAAAAGGTGATGTAATTTTAATGTATGAAAAGTGATGGTCGCTACAATGTGATAGTATTAACCAAGTTATTTGGTGATTTAGTACAACCCATGAATTATCCATAGGGGGGTATTATTTTGGATACACATTAGTGATCATTATTTACCCCAAGAATTGATTACTGAGGAGAGGTAGTGAGAATCAGTGTGTGGAACATAGATTCATTTCATTATTTTCTTATATATGAAAAATATTATCTTTCAAATATGGTAGATCTTAAGAATATGATTTTAAATTATTCCATTGTTCCATTGTATTGATTAATAGTTAAAAATCCTTAGAAACTCATTATTCATCATAGTTTTAAATATTAATAATTTTATTTACATAACGATTGATAATTTATAGACATATATACATCTCAGGATAGGTGGAATGATATTCATTATATTGTAAATATAAATAAATATATGGAATTAGTTTATAATGTATATATTTTTGATTTAAAATAATAAGAAATGTTTTGTATTATGTGTTCAAAATAGAATGATAGTACATCCCTGCCTATAGTTACGCTTTCCCTCCACGATAATCCCCATCAACCCTTTTAACTCTATACATACTTTATTTCACTATAGGCCCTCTTCCCTCCACATGAACCCCTTTTCCACTTTGATCCATGTTTTTAGTGGATAAATATAATAATTTATTTTGTAATAGTGTTTAATAAATTTAATTTTATTATTTTAAATTTATACATCATTGAATAAAAATTTATAAAAATATTCCCCAAAAGTAAAATTAATATGTGGTGGTCTTAACCACGTAATGTTTTATACGTGGGAACCCAACAACATGGTTAATATAATCACATAATGGTTATATAGATATTAATGTATGAATTAAATAATAATTCCTTTTTTGTTAATCATCCTTCTATGTTGTTGTGATCAGTTTAAAATACTATTTAATATTATTTAGAGGACTTTTAATGAAAAACTAATTATTTAAATGTTAAATAATGATTATAAGGATTAAACCAAGAGTTATAATGAGTTGTAACATTTGAAATATTTGATTAATTATTCATTAATTATGTAAAAATGTTTGAGTTCGAAGTTGCAACGCATTACTTCTCAATAAATGAGTTCAAGCCTGTTGTAATGTGTTGCATCAAATTATTATGTGGTAGTATTTTAAACTTCTAAAATTGATATATATATATATATATATATCACTTTTAAACAAAATTTTATTTCATTTTAAGTAAGAGATGATCCTTCCCATGTATTGGGATATCCATATGGTTCATCGATACCATAGAATGAAGGGGTCCATTGGATGCTTCTCAGTGATCCATATCATGTTCATGTGTATAATATTGGAAGGATTAGATCATCAGATAAATGGTATTTATTCTTTATTTATTTTATCACATACAATATAAATGGATGGATACATAGAAAATTTGGTTTAGTTATTTGCTTTCTACTATTTTTTTTATGATAATTCCCCACTCTAACATAATTTTATGGTATCAATTCTCCTTTTATATTGTTTCAAAAGTTTTATAAATATATAAATAAACTAAAAAATATGAATTTCCAAAACCATGATGTTTTTTAAAAAAATAAGTGATTTTTGACTTTGTTAGTAAACATAATGGGTTTTAAAATAAAATCAAGATGGGTTTTATAAAATTTCTATACCACATAATGGATTGTGAAAAAATGGGCATGGAAATATTTTCTCAAAAACATTGCATTAGAAAATAATAGAAAAAATGAAATAGTTTAAAAAGATAATTGTGGATAGTTATAAAATGATATTTTATTAACAAAACCATGATGTATCATGATGAAATAATTCCAAGGTTTCATAAGTGGTACATTTAAAGGCAATATCTTCAAATTTGATACACCCATAGGAAACACAATTGTTTTCCTTTGAAATGTTTTTCATAAGGGGATACATTATCATGGTTTATAATGAAAATTGGTATGGCTTTAGGCCTGTACCAAATCTAAGGGTATTTTTAAACCATGGTAAAAAAAATTGGGTTGATTTTATCTTGGTTTAGAGTGTATTCACATTGTTAATTAATTTATAAAGTGCTTATATGTTATAAAATAAGTTAAATATGAATATATGTATATTATCAAATGAAATGATCATATTAAAGGAAATATTTTCGAATTTATTTTAAAAATATCAAAATAATTGGTTTAATTAATAAGGGTTTAAATAAAATTAAATATTTTATTTTTAGATTATAAATTTTTTTTACATAAAATATCAAATGATTATATGATTAGTAATGTACTCATAAGTATATCATAGTATTTATACAAAGGATTTCATATTAAATTCCATGTATATGAAAAAATATGATGTGATAATAATTATGATAAAAATAAAATGCGTTTTTATTTATATTTTGGAATATCTATAAAGCATACTTAATTATAACATGTTTATAATTTTTTATTTCAAAATATTTAATAATTTTTTATATCATGTCTAAATTTTGAAATTATTAATTTATTTTGTTTGTTATATTATTTATTATTTATGAATGTAATTGTTATCATATGAATGGATTTCTTTTATTGAATTTAAATTGTTTAACTAAATCCTATAAATTCCATACAAAAAATATAAGGAGTTGCATAATAGGTATGAATTCATATTTAGTTATGTTCAACCATTATTCTGATTTGTTTCTATCATATAAGATTAAAAGAAATGTTTCGTTGTGATTTATATATATTATGTATCTGAATTGGGTTGAAATGTTTATGTCCCTCTAATATCGATCATTGGATAATGAGGATTTTAGTCAAACTACTCATCATACTAGAGACTTATGATCTATTTATAAATTTGGGGTTTAGATATCTATTATACAATGCTTACACATTTGTGGATTTTGTTTTCATATAATTATAAGACTTTATAAGAAATGGTTTCGTGTTACTAATTTATGCTGTGCGTTTGGGTATGTGTGAATAAAATTGAATTGTATGTTTAGTTATGTAACTCAAATAATTAATTGTATAAATAGTTTTATAATAAATTTTTTAAATGTATTCATTTGGTTTAATTTATATGAAATAAAAATAAAATAATTAGAAGTATGATTAAATAAAAGGGAATACATGAGATAATACATAGAGATTTCAAATCCCATTAAAGTACCAATTGTTAGATTCTTTACAATAAAACACATTTCAAGACCACGATCATCCAACCAGATAAATTTTAGATAAATACGGGTTTCCATTGATTATATCGTGTATTTTATGGTGGATGTAGTTGACCTAAGATTTAGATAACAAAATCCCTCCATGAATTTCGGGTCACATGTAGTAGGAAACCCTAACTGTTAGGATACTAGAGGAATAGAGTGTTGATAATTCATATAATGTATTTGGGTAAAGAGTTTTCCATTTAACTATTTAAGAGTCATATATGATTTTATTGATAATATAGTTTACCTAAATATCTACGATATAAAATAAATTCCAGGAAGTGATCATTACATAGTGAAATATATATCTTGAACCACTAATGGATATAATGTACTTTAAAAGGATAAATAATTTTAGTGAAAACATATTTTAAAAATTATTTTTTAATTAATTATAAAACATGATACTCATATCATGAAACCTTTTATTGTACATAAACCAACATCATAATCATCAAACTTGAAATTAATTTTAATTCCTGGAAAGTATAAGCATAACTAAATAAAATTTATTGACCATTATAGAAACATAATAATTATTATTAGGAAAAAGATAATATTCTTTGAGTTAGAGAAACCTATCCTTAAGAAGTCTACGTTACTAACCATCCAAGATACCACGATATCCTAATAACTGAGACCGTCAAAACATAGCCTAAAATGTGTTCTCAATCATCATGGGTTGGGGGAAAGAACATGGAATCAATAATAAGAAAGTGGGAATGAAGCTTCCCAAAACAAAATGGAAGCAAGAGATACAAGTCAGTATGCATATAAGAAAAAAACCATAGGGAGAACTTTACTTGAATTCCAACTGGTATAAACAACCCCAAGTACATCTCAAAGTACCAAAAAATGATAGATAATATGAGTCCCAAGAGACAAAACTCTCCAAGACAAGGATCAACCACTAGAACCACCTCTATGTGGGGATTTTAAATTTCTCGAACATGGAAGAATATTATATACAAAAACCAGAAGGCATAGGTATAGTATGATTGGAAATCCCAATAGGGTCTTACTAATGATTCCATAATAATATGACACAATTAATTAACCAAGTTGAGATTTAAATCGTAAGTAAACAAGCATGGAATTAAAAAAATTATAATTAAAAATTCATGCTTTACATTTAAATTATGGACAATTTTTAAAAAAATTGGTTAAACAATAATTTTATATAAAATAGTTTATATAAATTCATACGGCATGTGTAAACAGTTTACAAACAATGATATATGTATCAAAAAATCACAAGTGAGAGATATGGTCATCTTCTAATGTGTGTTATAGTTATAGGCTATAAGATCCTCACATACTCGAGGTTGAATCTTAGAAATATGTATATGAACACATCCCTTAGACATTGGTAAAATATGACTCACCACCCTCCCATTAGGGTTGCGACTTGATACACTAGGTTTTATTTTAATTGTAAAGCGTCAAAAGAGTTCTATCCCATAAACTCACTAAATACATAGGATTGCATGTTCTCTAAAAATTAAAAATAATGGGAAATTTATTTTAGGACTATTAAGAAATGAATTCAACCCATTCTCATTTTCAATATGAAAATTTCACTTTAAAAACCAACCCATGGGTTTTTAATCAAATCAAATCTTTTTTCAGGATTAAACTACTGATTTTCAGACAAAATAATTTTAAGAAAATTTTTCAAATTCAATTTCAAATTAATTATTTCCAAAAAAAATTCCTTATTTAAATTCATTTATTTAAATTTAAAAAATTTACATTAATTTCATCTAATAAAAAATACACCCTAATTCATAGGAATTGGGGGTTTCCCCCAATTTCATGCCGAATTAATTTGAAAAACCAATACACATTGGATTGTGTTTTTACATCATAATTGAAATTAAATAAAACAATTAAGAAATTCTAATTTATAGTAATTGGCCAAAAATAAATGGAATCCCCTAATAAAGATCACAGGATCATGAGCACAACTACCGTAATGACAAACTCCAAAAAATAATACTAAAAAAGATGATCCAAGAATCCAATATAGATTCAAGATCTAAAAAATGGGGATTATATCCTCCAAAGAACATGTAGTACTTAGAAATCCAAGGAAGGAGAGAATAAGGGATCGAGAGATAATGAAAAGGGGAAGAAGCCTTACCAGAAAGAGATTGAGCTTCATTAACCTAGATTCAATTTACTTATGTATGGGTGTAGAGGGGAAAAAATAACCTCTTGGGAGATTAAAAGGAAGAAGAAAACGTATTATATTTTTATATGCCCATCAGGTCACTTAAACTAAAGGTTTCATGATTTTGAAGTTAATTATTGGATTAATTAAATATCATACGCACAATTTTATGGGCATGTCCTCATAGTTAGACGAACTATGTGACTTAACCATGCACCCATGTTGAAGGAGTTTAATGGTCACTCCATGGAGTCTGCTGGTTTTAGAACCTTGTATCATTCATCAAAACCATCACTATCTCAATTTGGAAGTTTTTCCCTAATTGGGAACACAGTTTCGAAAACCCGTGCATGAACCGTGCAGACCCTAAGCTCCCTTCAAATTTTCCAAATTTTCACATGAGGCATCCCTAAATGAAACCCAACTAAATAATTACCAAAGGAGTGGTTTTTGAGTTCATGAGAATAGTAATAGGATGTTAGAACCTCCCCACCATAGAAAATTTCTATCCTCATGAATCCAACTATAAAGCATACATGTTAAAAAATATGAGGCCCCAACTCTATCATTAGTGCATATCTCTTCCACATCTCATGAGAATCAGAACTATGATACTATATCACTCAACAAAAAGGTATTATCCTCCTATGAATTAACTGGGCTTCAAAATCCTCTATCATTATTGGATGTGTGGTCATCGATAAATCATGTTCAACCTCAAGATCACTCTAACTCAAAAAATGAGATGAATCAGATAGATACTTCTATATTTGAGATACAAGGAACACATTATGTATCGATGTCATATTCGAATGAAGTTATAAATGGTAAACTCCATTTCCCAATAGCTACACAACCTGAAAAGGTCCCACAAAATGAGAAGTTACTTTCCCATTCCTACCTTGTCATCTATGACCCAAACAAGGTGAACATTTCAAGAAATCCTAGCCAAAAACTTAAAATTACAATGTTCTATTACGAATATTAGAAAAAATATTATACCAGCTATGTTCCATCAACATTCTCTAATGAATAAACAAATAATTTTCATTGTCTCTTGTACCAATGTCATTCAAACTGAGGAACTTTCTCCAATATCCAAACAACATAATTGAAATTTATATGGCTAGTCCTACAAGGAATCAAAAAGATCTATTCTGATCATGGACTAGTAACTGTTGTTATATAAAAACTCAACAAGGATTATATGGTTATTAAAATCTATACCAATTTCAATAACTCAAGAATGATTCATATCCTCAATAACATGTATAGATATTTATTTCGTGTCTTCCAAATACAGATGATATGTCAACTCAGATAGGCATGAGATCCCAGTGCCCCTTGAAGGCGTCTCCAAAAGTTACAAGTAAACCAAGGAACTCTATCATAAAATATAGAAGGTGAAACTATATTCAAATGAACAATCTCTTTCTCATATATATTTCCCATATCTTCCTCTTTGATTGTATAATAAATAGGTAAAAAAGTGACCTGATTTGGTCATCCTATCGATCATAACCCATATCCCATTCTTTTTTCTCTAGGTGTATGGAATCCCAACCACAAAGTCCATAGAGATCTCATCCCACTTCCAAGTTGGGACTAGAAGTGGAAAAATAAATCCCAAAGGTCTTGGGTACTTATCCTTTACCTCTTGGTACATATAATAATTAGAGACAAACTCATAAATTCATTGACTAATAATAACCACTAGAATCTACACTACATGTCATTGAACATGTTAGTGGTTTCTAGGTGCACTACCCACTTGGAGTTATGGAAATCCCCCATCACATATCTCTTGAATGATAATGGTTCCAAAAGGTGATTCTAAAATCATAAAATTTTCTCTGTAGTGAATGACTAGTCTACAACATCTCCCCCGCCATAATGAGAGTATCCAATGCTACAGGATTCATCATCAATTTGTTTTTCCAAAATAATCATTTTGAAAAGAGATTATTTCAACTTAACACTAGATAAGGAACCCATTGACCCTGATTCCTAGACACCAATGTGAAACTTTGAAAAAAGATCCATCAATTTCCCCTTTTCGATGACTCTTTCAAGACAGGGGTTAGAAGATTCCTACTCAAATAATTCTCCAACTCTTAAGCATGTGAATCGAAGTTGAAAGTTATAGTTCATAAGAAAGATAATTACTCTCATGTAGCATAACCTTAAGAGATTCGTAAGAAAATACATGATCATTGTTAATAAAAAAACTTCCCAATCCTAAACCCCATGCATTATATATGACCAAATAGCCCAGACTAACCTCTAGAAGAGTCATCACCAATGTAGTAGTCAAAATGCATTTCAGATCCAAAAAAGAATTGTGAAATTTTTCATCTCAATAAATCTATACTACCTTCTGAGTTAGAGAAGTTATCTGAGAATTCAACTTTGAGAATTACTTTAAAAATTTATGATAATATAAAACTAATCCCAAGAAGCTCTAAATATTGAAAACATTTTGTTGTTTCTCCCGTGTCATAAGATATTTTACCTTTTGTGGTTCAATTGAAATACCATTTTCTGACAGCATGTGTCCCAAGAACGTCAATTTCCTAATCCAAAAATTACATTTCAATTTCTTGTTATAAATTCAGTTATTTCTCAACAATTCTGTAACTTCTCTCAGATAACTCACATGATCCCCCATGACCTGAGAGTAAACAATGATGTCACCAAAAATGACCACAAAATATGTATCAAGATACTCATGGAAGATACTATTAATTAAAGCCAAAAATATTACAAGAGAATTGGTTAGACCAAAAGTCATGATAAGGTACGCTTAATGGTCATACCTACTCTGAATGGTTGTTTTTAGAATTTCGAATTATTTTGTTCTCAACTGTTGGTGACCTGATCGAAGATCAATTTTTTAGATCCACTTTTCCCCCTTTGAATTGGTCAAATATATCCTCAATATGTAGAAATAGATACTTATTATTTAACGTGAATATATTGATATTTTGGAAATCAACACAATGGTAAAGGGATCCATAAACTTTCTTAGAAAAGATAACATATATCACCCATAGTGGCACACTCAGGTGTAAAAATCCATTATCTAAAAGATCATCCATCTGTTCTGTCAACTCATTCATTTCATCTGGTTCCATGTGGTGAGATGGAATAGACACTGGTTGAGTACCAGTAACTAAATAAATATATAACTCTACCTCTCCTTCAAGTAGAAAACTGGATAAATTAGAAGGAATATCATTGGGAAACTCGGAAACCACTAGAGGAAAATCGCCACTAAAATATCATCACTCTAGGTCAAATGAAAAAAAGGATATCACTTTTCTCAACTCTAGATAAGAGGTTCCATCTCTAATAGACCTCGGTTCCCATTCCACTTGAACAATTAGACAAACCCCCTCAGGTGAAATAAAAGAAACCCTTCAAAGATAACAATCAATATGGGAATTATTTGAAATGTACCAGTCCATCCATATATTACATATAGAGGTTTTATGTTGAGAATCAGAGAACCCCATGCAAGATCGATATCCGATAATGAGAAAACATACACAGGACTACCAAGATTCTTCACTCTCTCTATTCCAAGAGGTGTAGAAACATCCATCTCATAATATAAAATATTTGTAGGATGATTAAGGAGATTAATAATATAGGTTGAAATCATTGAATGATATGAACCTATATCAAATAAATAATTCTCTAATGATGAATATATAGTGATGGTACATATCATGGTCATTGGATTTGTATCTTCTTCCACTAGAGACTCTTCTACTCTGTGAATAAGCCTTGTTCCGGATTCCTACAGATAAACCCCTTTTTCTATTGAAGCGTCTGATTGTACCATAGTTTTAGTAGGTGATGAATATATCATTCCACTCTGTGGAGTATAAAAGACATGTTATAACTTATATAAGTGGCCTAATCATCTATAGGATCCACATGTCATGGGTTCCTCATTTTAAACCCACTTAGAATGCACATGATTTCCTCACTAGTGGCAAAGTATAAGGCCACTTATAAGTATTATAAGAGGTCCACAAAAAATCTATGAAAAGAAACACCATGTGAATCATCACACTTACTCTTACCTTTTGTGGAATATGAAGAACTTCCTTTTGAAGTAAAATGAACTCTCGCTAACCCTTAATTTCCATTTAGGTCCTTTCCAACCATCAATGGTCTATCCATGAAATCAACATAATAAGGAAGCTCCATCAATAATACCAAAGATCAAATATCATATAAATATCCCATTATGATCCATTGAGTATTCATCTTCTCATTTGATACATTCTCAGGTAAAAACTACCCAAGTTCAATAATTTAATTTACATACTCGGTCACAGTCCTTTGAGCCTACTCAATTATAAATAACTCAATAGCATTGCCCAAAACCATCGAATATATATATATAACTATTTGGTGAAAAGATCTTTTAAGTATTTACCCTCTAATCCCTTATCCTTATTCTCCATCACCATTTTTCCCCACCCTCTCTTGCTAGGTACCCATATCATAAAGGTGACAAACATAACCTTTATCTACTCTGGTGTCTCAAAGAACTAAAACAAATAACCAATCCAACTGAAACAATCCTTAGCCTCTTCAATATAATTTTATCCCTCAAACACCAGTGACTTTTAGAGAAGGAAATATTGAGCATGATTCCATAAAACATAACTATGAGGTTCTACAATGGCATCCAGAATGAGAATTGGTTCAGGTTCCCTTCCTGGATCTTGGATAGGAATCACAATAACCTCAACTGGATTCGGGTCCATGAGAGAATTTTATCACTGAGGTTCATTAGAAGATTCCAACTATATCATATTTTCAATTTATATTAGATCTATGCTGCTAAAAAACATTATTAGACGTCATTGAAGACATCAAACTAACACTCAAGTAGAGAAATAATAGAAATTAAATTTAACTGATGAGAACATAAGATTTGGATTTCACCCTATTCAAATCAACAACATGGAGAATACTGTAACTAATACTCAATAAATATTTACCCAAACCTCACCTTTTGTCTTTCAGGCTCATTATAGTGATAGATTATTATACACTCAGTCACAACTACCTCTTAAGTCCCAACAAGATTACTCAAATGGAAAACTCACATCAAAGAAATATGCTTAACTAGAACCCTTGATACCATTTTGTCACAAACTAGACAAGATACACTGGTAACATGATAACCAAGCTGGATCATACATATCCAAAAGGGTGTTCCTGATCCCCATGGTTTAACAATAAGTATCTTCTATCAAACAATAAGAATATGGGAATGAATTTTTCAAAAATACAACAGAAGAAATAGATACAATTCAATATTCATACAAGGAAAACTCCATATAGAGAACTGTTCAATAAGTTAAACTGGTATAAAAACCCAAATTATATCTCAAAGTACTAAAAAATAGGATAGATAATATAATTCCTGATAGACACAACTCTCCAATCCCCTGTATCGATAACGATAACCAACTCTAAGTGGTGTGTTCCCTTTCTCAAACCTATAAGAAGATAATCTACAAACACTTGAAGTCATATGTAGGGTGTGAGATAAAATCCCAAAAGGTTGTTACCAAGGGTTCCATAATTAGAGACCATAATTAATTAACCAAATATTGATTTCAATTTTAAATTAACCTATATGGCATTCCACAAATTCATATTGAAAACCAATCAGGCATTAAATTTCAATAACAGAAATATTTCTAAACAATGGATTCAATAATCATTTTGTATAAAATAGTTTATATAAATTCACAAGGCATGTGTAAAACATTTGAAAATAATTTCATATACATCAGAACAATCATATGTGAGTAAAATGGTCATCTTATAAGAGGTACGATTGTTCTAGGCTACAATATCCTCACATACTAGAAGTTGAATCCCAGAAATATGTTTATACATGCATCCCATTAACACTAGTCGAAGAGGACTCATCACCATCCCTTCAGGGATGTGACCAACTGGACTAGGTTTTTGTGATTATAAATATTCTAAAGAGTGATATACCAATAACTCAATAACTACCTAGAATTTCATGTTCTCTTATAATAAATATAAATGGGAAATATATTTCAATAATGGTCAAAATAAAATTCACTTATTCTTCCTTTCCAATACGAAAAATTCTATTTAAAAACCAATACAAGGGGTATTAATTAAATAATGCTTTTTTACAAGATAAAACCTCTGGGTTTCTATCAAAATCATTTTAAACCATTTTTTCAAATAAAATTTCATATTAATTATTTCCAAATAAATTTCACAATTAAAATTCCTTGGCTAAAGTTTCATAATTTTTCATCGATTTCATGTAATCCAAATAAGACCCCAATTCATAGAAATTGGGGGTCCCTTAATTTCATGACAAATCAATTTAAAATCCCAATCCAAACCGATTTTTTTTCAAAATTTTACTTGAAGGAAAATAAAACAATTAAAAAATTATAGGTTATATTATTCGTCCAAACATAAAGGGATCACCTATCAAAGATCGCAATATTAAAAACACAACACACACAATATGAGACTCCAATAAAGAACATTGAAATAAATTTATGAGAATAAAAAATAGATTAAAGATCCGAAAGAATGAGGATTAGATCCTCTTAACTACATGTATATTTTTCAAATCCATGGGAGGAGAGAAGGAGAGAGTGAGAGATAGAGGGTGGGGGATGAATCCTTACTTGGAAGAGATAAGAATGATTTCTCCAATATTATATTTTATTCCATACAGTTGTATGCGTGCCAATATCACCTCTTGTGAGCTTCCAAGGAAAAAAGAAAACATATTAGGGTCGTATATTCCTTTCAAGAACTTAAACTGAGGGTTTTGAGACATTAAAATTAATTTTCACTTAAATTAAATATCGTACACACGGTTTTCTTATCAGGGCCTCACGCTTAGAAAATCGGTGTTCCCCTACGGATGGGTATTCATGGTTTATTCTTAATAGGTACAATATTTTTCAATCCCTTCACCAACCATGAAAACCCTTTCCATATTAGTTTTCATGGTTTTCACTTAAAAGGTGTATGATTTGAGAAAATTGTGTGCCAACTATGCACAACAAAAGAGACCTTAAAAATTTACAAATTTTCAACTAAATAATCTCTAAAAAACACCCTTCCAAAGCATTATCAAAATATGGGTTTTAGAGTACCTAAAAACAATAACAAGATTTTAAAAACCCCCATCAGATAAACGTTTTGTCCCAAAAATCCTACTAAAAAGCTTCCATGTCAAAAATTTGAGGCAATTTATCTTTCATTAGTGCCTCTATCTCCCATGTATTATTTCAATAGGAGATATGTTTCCACATAATTCAAAAAAAAAGTTATCATTCTCCCATAAAGTACCTTGGTTTCATGATTAACTATCTTGATTAGATTCTTAGTCATAGATAAATCATATTCAACCACAATATCACTCCAGATAAGAAAATGGCATGGATCAGATTGGTACTTTGGTGGATGATATAGGAGGAAACTTTTATCTATATATGTTAGATATGGAGGAATTTATAAATAGTAATAACCTTTCCCCACCTTCCCCACATCATCAAATGGTCCCACGAAACAAATTGTAAGTTTTCCTTGCTTCCCAAGCCACTGATGACTCAAATTTAGTGAAACATTCAAGAAAATATTGTCAGCAATGAAAAATTAAAATGGTCTATAGAGAATATTATCCTAAGACTTATATGATATCTATGCTCTCAAAATTATCTGACAAATAAATTGAATCTCTATTTTCATCCCTTATACCAATCTTAGTCTCACTAATGAACTTTCACTAATCTCTAACCAACACAGTATAGATTTACATGGAAGACTATACAAGGCCTCAGAAGGATCCATTCTGATCATGGACTGGTAAATATTTTTATAAGGTAACTCAACCATCCTTATATGGTCATCCCAGTCCCCACTAAAGTCAATAACACAAGCGTAAAGCATATCCTCAAGAATCTGTATTTATTTTTCAATCAAGCCATCCGAAGTCAGAGGGTATTCCATACTCAAATGATCCATAGATATCAATATCTCTTAGAGGCATCTATAAAAGAGTGATGTATACCAAGGATCTATAATAGAGACAATAGTATATTGAACTCCCTCCAAACAAACGATCTATTTTTATAGAGATTTCACACCTCCTCATATTTGGTTATATCACGAATGTGTATAATGTGAGCTGATTTTCTCATCCAATTGATCACAACCCATATAGAATTATTCCTTATTTTGGTAGATAGAAACCCAACCACAAATTCTATAGATATATCACCCCACTTATATGTCAAGACTAGATGTCGATAAAGTAAACCTAAAAATCTCTGGTGATCAGCCTTAACCTGTTGGAAGGTATTTCAATGAGAGACAAACTCAGCAACTCCTTATCTCATATTGGGCCATGAGAATCTACACGACATGTAAACGAACAACATTGTGGTTCCTAGGTTCACTTACAACTATGAATTATATAAATTCTCCATGATAACTTTCCTAACTAAACATGGTACCACAAGACAATTCTAATAGCATGGAATTTCATATGTAGAGAATGACTAGTCATCAACGGTATCCCACCAAATTAGATTCTATAATGCTACAAAATTCATCAAAAATTGTTTTTCTCATGATGAATCATTTCTAGAGGAGTGGATGTCAACTGAACACTGGCTAGGAATCCTTGGACCCTAGTTCCAAGAATCCAATGTGCAACTATGCAAAAAGATCCATCAAGGTACACTCTTGCCAATATTCTATAACAACCTAGGTTGGATGTTTCCTACTCAGATCATCCATGATGACATTCCCTTTCCCCATGGTATATGAGATGAATTAATTAAAATATCTTAGGTATTCCACCCAACCCCTCAAATAGAAATTAAAATATTTTTGAGAGAAGATATAAATCAATCTCTTATGGTCCGAATACTTGGAAAACCATTCTCCATATAGGAAATGTCTACAACTCTTATGTGTCTACATCACAACTAAAAGTTCATGTCCATGGGTTGAATAATTCTTCTCTTTTGGCCTATGCTAACAAGGTCTATAAGAAACAACTTGATCACCATGCATAAGAATGTAACCTAAACCTAAACTCAATGCATCACTAAAGAATACAAAGCCCTGACTGGCCTCTAGAAGATTCAACACCAGCATAGTAGTCAGAAGATGTTTCAGATTCACAAAATAATTATGAAATTTTTCATCCCAAGAAAACTTTACCCCTATAAAAGTTATAGTAGTTACTAGAGAATCCAAATTTTATATTTCCTTTACAAACCAGTTATAATATCCAGATAATCCCAAGAATCCATGACTCTCAAAAACAATATATGGTTGTTCCCATTTAATAACAGCTTTCACCTTTTCACGGTCAACTGAAATACAATTTTTTGACACCACGTGTTCCTAGAAACTCACTTACTGAATTCATAAATTACATTTTGATAGATTTTCAAAAATTATGTGTTTCTAAACAATTCCATAACTACTATCAGATGATGCACATGGTCCTCCTCAAACATAAGGTAAAAAAGGATATCATCCACAAAGACCAACACAAAAGTTTCAAGATACTCATGGAAGATCCTATTCATTATATCTATAAACCTACAAGAGAATTGGTTTTGCCAAAGGGAATTAAAAGGTACTCATAATGGTCTTGTCACCCTGGTTGAGATTGAAAAACTCAATAGCCTTGGCCAAAACCATCAAATCTAGATATAACAGGCCTATGTAAATATATTTGAAGTCATTCCACTCTACTCCATCATGCTTCTTTGTCATCACTATCATGTCCTTCCATCTCCTACTACGTCCCCCTAGTACGAATGTGACATACTTAACCTTATATTCATCATAAGTCTCTAGTAATTCAAACAAACTCTCAATCTATCATAACAATTCCTTAGCCACATAAAGATCATTTGAAACCTTGAACAATAGTGGTTTCCAGAAAAGGATCTCTTGAGAATTATACTATAAATCATCCCTATGAGGTTCTATAGTTGGAGTATATAAGGGGATTAATGCAGGATCATTTCCCCAATACTTAATTGCATGCAAGATTACCTCAACCAAATTTGGGTCCATGAGGGGATTTACTTGATGGGGTCCATCATAAGTTTCCTCCTTGATCGGAATCAAACATCTTATCAAAGGAATGATACTAAAAAACATTGAATAAATCATATTAATAATCAAATAGAGAAACAAGGCAAATTAATCCCAACTCATAAGAACAGAAGATATGGATTTCACTATATCTGAATCAAAACAAGTGAAAATACTAGAAAAAATTAAGATATATTTCCCAAAACCACCCCTATTGACTTAAGTATCATTGCAGGGAGGTAAGTCTAGGGACTCAGTCACAAATTCCTCTTATGTCCCAAAAAGTTCACTCAAAATCCATAACAAACATCAAGGTAAGATACTTAACCTGCACCTTTGATACCATATTGTCATGAACTATCCTAGATACCCTAGTAACCTGATAACTGATTCTATCCTAACATAGCTCAAAGGAAACTCTAGATCCCCATTGTTTTGATACAAGCACCTGACATCAAAAAATAATAAATTGGTAATGAATTAAAAAAATAGAAGTAAGATATACAAGTTAGTAAGAATACCAGAAAAAACTCTATAGGGAGAACTATACCAGAAGTCAAATAGGTATAAAAACCCCAAAATACATCTCAATATACCTTAAATGGGATATATACTTTGAGTCCCAATGGACACAACACTAAAAGACTAATGATCAACTATGATGTGATAAAATTTCAAAGTGTTATAAGTTAAGGAGGCTTTAATGTAAGTCAGATATTGATTGAAATATAAACTAAATCTAAAACCATAATGTCATGGTCTCTCCCATGACATTTTTTTGTTACTGGAAAAGATATATAATGGTGAATGAAACCATATCATGATTTTTAGATCATTTTTAAGCATTATAAGAAAATTCATGTGCATTGATTAGTAATCCATCTAATATTTCAGGGGTAGTTTATAATCTCATTTGAAAATATTCGTAGAAGTTTGAAAATTTGATACATTTTTTAAATGTTAAACAATAATTAGTGTGTTTAAACCATGAGTTATATTGGGTTATATAATTTATAAATATTGAGAATCATTTCATTAATAATGGATGAAAATTTAAATTCTATGGATTATCCTTATATGGTTATATTAAAATGTTTTTTCATATTGAAATATGATTCATCAAAATGTTTTGTGATATTATTAATAACTCATTAAATTTTAATCTCTCGCGATAAGACACACATACACACACTCTCTCTCAACCTACTTCACTACTTATAGCCCTATGAATCTTTTAAATAAATTTTTTAGTAGACTATGAGTAATAAAGGGTTATTCAAAAGAATTGGAAATTCATGCATCCCATGTATATCATTATTGGATGGATTATATTGGATTCTTCACAGAGATCCCTATCAATCTTATATAGAGAAGATTGTAAAAACTAAATATTCATAGAAAATATAAAAATACTTTATTTAATTTTTTATGTTCAATATAAATGAATGGATATTGGGAAAAAAGTTGGTTGGTTATTTTCAAATGCATTTTGATAATAATTTTCCCCTGAAAACCCATTAAAAATGTAGAAAAATTTATGTTTTCTTTTAAAAAAATGTGGAAATTAGATACATTTGTTTGAAAATTACAATTTTAGTGATGTATTTTGAATAAAATTTTTAAAAACAAAAATTAATGATGATTTTTAAAAATTTAGCTAAAATTTTCCTAATTACCCTTTTTATAATGTATGTTTTTTCAACCAACACAATAACCCCCACAATCTCATATGGATTGGGGGATCTAGCCTAATTAAGGATAATAGTTTCATAGAAATAGGTGTTATCCCATCTATTCACCAACCAATAATACTGAATGGAATTCTAGTGTCAATTATCATAATAATTACTATCCATAGATTCCAACACATGTTCACTGAGTTTTTTTTATAAATCATCATATACTAGGAAACTTTTCTTAACTACCACCAATCATGATATTACATTTTGTTAATCATAAATAATTATAGATTTCATATCAAAAAAATGGTTGTATATAAAATAGTACCATATTGAGATAGATTTTAATAATTATTCTTTTAATTATTCTTTTTTTTTCATGGGGATTACACTCTCTCGTCTCCTTTAAATCACAATCTTTCTATTATATACTCCATAACTAAGTGTAAAGCTTTAAACAATCAACCTATAATCAAAATCAATATATATTACAAGTAAAATATAATTATTAAATGTAAAAAATTATATTATTTTACTTTCCACCCCATCTCATAGATGCCCTAATATGCTTCATGGTATAAGAGTAAGGAAGAGTTAACTTAACAAAAAGTGTGTTAATAATGATTATTAACCTCATTGTAGAAGGTTGATGCAACTACTTGAACAATTTCAGAAACCTATATGATGTGGATTTAGTAATATTATTATTGTTCACTAATTGAAATGGAATCTTGAAATTAAATATTGTTGTTACCTTATGTTAGTTAAGGATTGTCTTATGAGATATCTTAAGAAATGAAATTATTAAAAATTGATTATTTCTATAGACCTGGTAAGAAAATATTGGAGATTTAATTTCTTTTTTTGTTTTAGTAGGAAATAATGATAAATATGAGTACCCTTTAATTTTTGGGGTTGAAGATCAGACCTCTCAATAAAAAATAATCAACATGGATCTCTATAGAAACATATAAAACAAGGAAAATCGAACAGGATTATGAAATGGTTTTAGAGGATGAAATTGATGCTAGTTAAAATAAGAAACTGGCGATAATTGTTAATGAATTTTTATTCTTATATTAAAATGGATTTTACCCTTTTCAAAAAAAGAATGCATGTTTTTCGGTAAGTACATACTATAAGGTTACTATATACCTTCTGATATTATCATAACATCCTATAAAAATACCAGCTTCATCAGGTACACGGAACCTCCCCATCAGGTACCAAATGATATCATAGCACCAACACCGAACTCCTTCCCTTCACCCATCCTTATAGTAACCATTTTCCATCTATAAAAATTTATTTAATAATAAATTAACACTAAATTAATAGAAAAGTAAATAAAATTACTAACCAGCAGATGTGGTTCATTATATATTCCCCACTTACTAACATATGCATCCATTCAATTATATTTAATAATTAGTTCTTCACCAATCAATCACCATGAATTGACTAATTAAATGTTTCATCTAATTTTTCCACCACCCCATATGTTCATAAAGAAATGTATTGTCATATATCAGACTAATGATTATATTTAAATTCCAACACATTTTCTTTTTGTTTATTTTTTCCTCACTCACACACTATTGGTAAAAACTTATCAGGATTTTACACATCATTAAATCACTCTAATATAATCACATTTAACTATGTAATCCTTATAAATTGTGATCCAAAAAATAAATATACATCACTATTACAAGGTAGTTACAATTAGTCTTTTGACTTTTCCTTAATATAGGGTTCTTACAAGTACATCTCATATCATGCCTCACTCATTTTATTGATATATAATATTGGGTAACTTTCATAAAAATAAATAATTATGTGAAACCGTTATGAATTCTTGATCAGAAAATGACTCGCACTAAATCATGGTATATCAATCAATTAATTTATTTCAATATTATAACATTTTACAATATAATTATCTTTTAAATTTTCATATTATAAATATACTTACAATTCTATTCTTTATATATTAAATTTTTTATTTAGTACCTTATCATTATTTCCATTTATAATGTGACAAAAATATGTTTATATACTTATAGATAAAATAAAATATAATAAAATAAGTTATATGAATAAATTGTGAAAAATAAAATATATTTGTAATAATCATACATCAAAAAAATGAATACATTTGGTTAATATAATACCTTGAATGGAATAAATATGAAATTATATAATTTTTATTCAATATATAAAAATATCAATCATATGTTTTAAATTTACTTTAAAGTATTTATATTACTGAACATTGATTTTGTTGTTTTTTATAAACATTAGAAAACACTTCCAAATAGTTTTTATTATTCGTAATTTAAATGTGTGAAGACATTGGGAAATTAATGGTGAAAAAGTATTAAGTTTATAATTTAATAAAATATTGTTATTTCATAATATTTTGTTTATTTGTTTTGTAAATAATTTTTCATTGAAATTGTCAGCCACCTTAAGTTCTAAATTCAAATGAACTATAAAAGGTATTGATGGATTCATATATTCCTAAGTATATTCAGTCAATATGACATCTAGATGAATAAATAACTTGTAATTATTTTTTATATTAATAAATATATCAACCATTTATGTATTCTATTGTCAATTAATAATTGTGTGGTGTGACTATTATATTCACAACATAAATAAATTCTAAAACTTTTCAAAATATTTTTATTTTCTCATATATTAGTTTTATTTTAAAAATCATATATATTAATAAAATGTATCCTTACATATATTTTTTTGATGATGTTATATGACATCAATATTTAGAAATTAATCATATTAGATCATTATAGACAATTTATTTTCTATAACAGATTTAATAAAAATATGTTTGTTATGAATATATTATTTCTATTTTTTTATAACCATTTTGGGGTTCTAATTCATTTTGTTCTTGCTAAAACTTTCAAAGGTGAGTGGTCTATCTATCACATGGGGTAGTGATGATGGAAACATTTTTTAGATGAGAGGGTGTGAGGTTGGTTCATCCAATAATGGATCTTGTTTCCTTGCCTGAGACTCATTTATATAATTAAGAAATGTTTTTTAAATACAACCCAATATTAATATAGGTTACCCTTATATGAATGTGATTAATTAAAATAATGTATTTTCTAGAATACTAAATGTATGATTAGTTCAATATATTTCTCCCATTGATCGATTTTACTATTATTTATGTCCATATAGTTTGGAACATTGGAATTTATCCTCTTCTATGGAGTTATATTATATAGTTTGTATTAATCCTCTAAGATGTAATTTCTGTGTAGCTTAGTGAAGGGAATAATAAACTAAATTGGTTAATTACTTTTAAATATGAAATTCATACCAAATAAGGTTATATGATAAAGAAAAAGGTTGATCCTTTTTTGGTCATACCTCCTTGAAAAATGTTTTTCCTTTTAAGTCCATGTTTACAGGACCAACAATGTTCCTTTTAAGGTATTGTATCAAGTTCAAATAATATTACTATTAAGTTCATGTGTCTAAGACTAATTTTGAGTAGTTTAAATTAATACATAGTAGACTCTAAAGTGAATGGTTCTTAGAAAGGTTTTTTAGGATGATGAAATTATGGAACTTTATAGTATGATCTAACATATGATTTGGATGATTGTAGGTTGGGGTATACATTAACACAGAGGAAAAGTTTTATTCATCCATTATATATTTGTAACTTGAAAAAAGTGAAAGTTGATTGGACACACTTTTGGTGCGAGATAGTCGAATGACGGTTACAATTTATTTCGTATTTACAAAACATTATGGCTTGGGTTCATTGATTTGAAAAAATAGGTATGATAGGATTATAGACAGATATACAAACCAATTTATAGTAGTCAACAAGATTTTTTGGATGTAGTAAAGCTTCCAAAGGGTACCTAATAATATAGATCATAACTATCAAAGGTATACCCGCTAGGTTATATTCGAGGGACCTAATAGCTAGGGGTTAACTAGTGAGATTCGGGTTATTAAAAGAAAATATAATCTAATAGAAGGGAACAATTGTACACAATTACCCAATAATATACATTATGTAGAAATGGGATAATTTTGGTTGAGGTAGGATTTTGGGGTTTTGAATTAAAAACTATTGTGTTGACAATGTTTTTTTTTTGTCAATTGGGGAAAATGGTTATGTTTAATCAAGATAGGGAACCAATTAAAGTTAGAAAACTAGGCATATAAATTACGTTTATGCATGGATGTATCATGAAAAATCCTAGAAATCATGGGTTGTAACACTAGGAATGACCTCAAGTAGGAGTAAAGGAGAACAGACACCCTAATACCCCTTATAAATGTATGGAAAATTTCACCAATTTAACATTTAGGTGGGTTGGGAAAATTTCACTTTCATATTATTAAATAACTTATTAGAATATGTTTTCCCTTTTTAAATTAGTAGGGTTTGGGTGATGTGGTATTGTATAAGGTTTTTGAGTGTAAAACACTTTGGATGAAATAAACACCCTTGTTACCTATTTTTCCCTCCAAATTTTAAATTTAAATTTTAAATAAAGGGGGTCTTGGAGGATTAGGCATGAGGTAGTTAATAAATTTTATATCATCTTGGATTTGTGGCATATGATCACAATATGGTTACACTTGGTGTCTTAGTATATTGAAAGAGGATTTAAGTGGGTGGTATTTATAGGTAAAAGTAATTTATCACTAGAGATAGCATGTTAATCACAGGTAACAACCCGATTACCCAGGAAGTTATACTGGATGAGGTGTGTGTGTGGTTTACAAGGCACAAAGGCATCAGAGTAGTTTTACATATAATGTGGCAGAAACATATGAGGGGGGAATGAGTTATACGAGTACAAGATGAATTAATTTTTGGGTATGATGGTGTTGGAAAAAGAATGACCAAGGAATGTGGGTCTTGTAAAAGGATGTAGTAATTCCAAGAATTCGGAGATCATATATGATACCTAAGAACTAGGTAATATAGGTTCTAGGTGAGGACGGGAACTTAATACATGGTATTCCCTCCCTTAAAAATTCAAATTATTTTATTGGATCTTCATTCTTAACAAAATATGATTTCCAAGAAATTACCTCCCTCAAAATTAGAACTAATCACGATGTAGAGTATTAAATTATTTGTAAAATTATGCCTTATTTATATAGTTAATTAATGCAGAGATTATTCTTGGGATGGATGAATAGGGAATTCACATTGGGGAATACATTGTGCAATCACACTGGTGAAGATCTTGGGTTTTTATACATGTGTTGAAATTAGGAAGGTGCATGTTGATAAAGAATATAGGGGGACAATCCCAAAATTAATATGAAAATTGATTACGAAAAAATTTGTATGAAATAACGAAAAAATGTGAGTGAAATATTATAGTATAATGAATAAATTGAATCAGTATGTGGTATTTTTATGTTGGAGAAAACATCCATTATAGATGATTTAAAAACCCTAAGTAAACACCAAAAATAAAAAAAATTGATGCAAAACCTATTGATTTGTTGAAATAATTTTTCAAATGAATTTAATCTTAAAGATTTGTTTAATTACATGTAATTGCAAGTTTAGCTTATGTTACATGCAACACTGAGTTTTAACAAATCTTGATATATTTTTAATATTATTTTTTAAATTCAACTTATATAACTGAGCCATTAAAAATTTAAATATTAATATGAATAAATAATTTTAAAATATTAATTATAATTTTTTTATATAAATAAAATATATTGATAAAAAAGTAATTAATTTTTAGAAAAATATTTAAATGTTTCAAAAAACAATTCTCTCCAAAAAACTGTTTTTATTTCTTTTTATTAAAAATGATAAAATTAAATTTTTACAATTTTAGAAAATAAATTTGATATAATTAAATTTATTTATTAAATAATCAGGTAAAAATTATCATAATATAATTTGTTGTGTTTTTTATGAAAAGAATAATTTTTTTAAGGAGTAGTGAAAAATCCTTTTTTTCATTGAGATCTACCTTTTCGTTTATAGTATTTTTAAGATGAATTTTATCATAATATGTGATTAAAAGTAAAATTAAATAAACTATATATCTATTAATACAATTTTTTTCATTATAATAAATTTCATATAGAATTTTGATATAAATAATTATTTAAACTTTTGAAAATGTTCTCTTCAAAAACTCACTTTCTCATCGCGCCTATAGGATTAATTTAAAGTAAATATTTTGTAGTTATGTCAATTAAATTTGGAAATTTAAATTCAATATTTAGAATAAAAATAATATAAATTATATTATAAGGTCATATTAAGTTTTTACCATAATAAATAGTGAAAATATAAAAAAAAATACTTATTGCATTTTATATAAAAATGGGTTTACTATGGTTTAATCTAAAAATATATTGGTTATAAATGACCTAAAACAAGTATAAATCATATTTTATGGAACTATATACTTATTATACTAATAAATTTAGGATATATGTCCATTTATAAGATTTTTTATGTGAATTACAGTATCATTTTTTATTCTTTTTTGGAAAATTTCAAGTCTCCTCCAAATGGGTTCTTTTCCCCCACTTATAAAATTCCACCACCCCCTTCACTTATTCACACCTCTAAAGAGATTTACCTCAGATAAAACATCAAAAATAACACCATATTATTCTAATACATTTTCTATAGATTATGGTTCTCTAAAAACTCCAACACAATGGTCTTTAATAAGAGTTCCAAAGGAGGTTCTTCTAAGTGATGATAATTGTCTTCACTTAGATCCTTCTTTTTCTTCACTATTTTTACACCTCTAATTACGTATTAAATCATAAAATAAAATAAATCCATTATATAACATAAAATTATATTTTATTGTGTTTATGGTATAATATTTATCCATCTCAACTTCCATAAAATGGGAAATGAAATCATCAATCGTGTGTACATTGAACTAGCACCTCTCGAACTGATGCAGTTGTCTTTCCATTACAACCAATAGTGTCTAGATATATTCATGGATTTACCAAATTTATATGATATTTATTATATTATTATAATTCTGTAATACTAATACAACAAATAACTATTTACATTCCATTCCATTTCAAATAAGATAATGTTACTCGCGTATACGGCAGATTACCGTCTCATGAAACGATGTGATTAGTTTTTAACTTAGCATTACGTGGAATTTATTAAGGATAAAATTAATGAATATATATATATATATATAATATATTATGTGGTATTGATTCTTTAAAATTAATATATCAACCAATTACTTAAAATTTCACTCGTTAAGGGAATGATACTATCACTCATGTGTATGTATGACTGACCGCCTCTATGAAACAATGTGATTCATTTTCTATGTCCCACTTCCATATATGGGTATAAATTGTATATAATTAGTAAATAGGATATCAATAAAATTATTATAATCCTTTTTATTATATATATACATCTTATGCATAATAACAGTAACTTTCATAACAAAACACACATGACAAAACAAGGCAATTAACACCAGAAATAATGAAAATAATGAATGATGATGGACAAACAGGAGGTAAAATGTTATTATATTAACCACTTATTTCCATTTTTGGTTTAATATAATTCCCATTTTATAGGTTATATAATGAATCTATTTATTTTCTTGGTATTTAAATTTTCAGTTAATATCATTTTTATGGGGCTTAAGATTCAATGTTACCTAAGTGGTAAGTGTTTTATCTTATAATCTTTTCATTTATTAGGATTTTTTATGATTATAATTTGAATGATTGAATTTTATAATAAATATTTCTACAAACACAAGACTATTTCTATCCTTTGTGTATGTCATTTTAATTCATATTTTATCTCCATTTTTCATGATTTATGAACATAATAGTTTAAAAGAATGTTTTTAAGAAAAATACTATTTTAATTTCTCTCTTCTATAGAAATCCCCTTTCTTCCAAAACTATGTTTTCTAAAAAAAATAAAAATTGTTTTTAAAAATATTAAAATTATTTAATAAATATATGTTTTACCCTTTTTTGACTTTTTTAAAAAATTGAAATGAATATTCATGTTGTTTTATAAATAACGCTCATTTTCCTTTTAACAAAATTATAAAAGGAATATTTGTTTTACATGTATATGAAGGATAATATTTTACAAAATTAGGACTAACTATTTATTCTATACCTTCATGTATATATTTCAAATTTTATTTTCAAATAAAATTAATTCCTATTTTTTTATGAATTTTTAACTTAAATTATTTTTTCAAAATAGAAAGGATATTTTACCCAAGAAATGTTTTAAATTATTTTTAATGATTCCCTTATATGTTTTCATGGATATTTTTAATGATAAGAGTTTTAAAAATATTTTATGAATTTTTTGTTTTAAAAAGTAATTTTCAAATAAAATTTATTTTTCTTCAAGAAATATTCCATGTGATCATTCTAAATAACTTTCCATCAAATATGACATCCTTTGATGTTTCATATTCTTTATTGAGTATATAATATAATTAAATAATTCTTATTATTTCTATGAATGCTTTATTTTTATGAGGAATTATGTTTATTAGACATATTTATCTTACAAGGGTTATACCATAAGAAAATTCGTATAGAAAATTCTTTTTTAATGGTTTATTCTATGAAAAAAATGATGAAATGATTATGAATTCAATCTATTTCCGATATTTTATGATATAATTAAATGTTTATAAAACTCGTTTCATTTTGTGGGTTATGATATTATCATTTATTTGATATTTTGTCATGCGTACATATAATTATCATTAAGTGGAAGTTGGGACCTATATCTCTCTTTAATTCATTGGTTAATGATTTTTATCTCATGAGATAGACATCACTAGAATGGGTAGTGGAAACAATTTAGTAGGAGACTTTGTCCACTATGAGGGTCTTAGTAGTGAACCATGACTACTATAATGATTCAGGGAGTGAACTCATTCAACTATGATTACCATAGTAGTAATTCTTGACTTTTATGGAAACAATTTTCTATACTTATGTGTATTCCACAATTCCATGTCTTATTCAAATATTTTTCTCTTAGAGATCATGTTCTTTGATTACATTGTGATTCATTTCTTATAATCTTACATGACTTATTCCATGTTTATATATTATGATATTTTATTTCTAAGGTATGGTTTTAAAATTTCAACATCATGTTCTCATACCCTTATTCTCATGTAATTATTTTTTGATCATTGATATCTCACCTTCTTACCCATATAGAGCATTTGAGATCACCCTTTCTTTTGTTTCCTTTCCTTGGGTAATGAATAATGTTCTTATGTATTGAATGATTCTAGAGATTACTAAATTGAAGAATATTTATGGGATATATTTAAGATAATTCAAAAAATTATAATATTGTCTACCTATTCTCCTAACACACTAAGTACTTATGATCCTCATGTGTGTGTTTATATATTGTAATAAATATTCATTAAAAATATTCAATTTATATTTATAAAAATTATGGGTCTCTATATTTTGTATCATATTACAACTTTAGTTAACATTTGAAAAATAGGATTTCAAATATTTAATGTGATACCAAGGAAAATTTATAAGTATATGTATAGGGATGTCTCCAAGGATACATCTAAGGATGAGTCAAGGTATAAGAAAATGTTCAGGAGTTTTGGTAAAGGATAGTGTGAGTGGTTTCCAAGAAATTTCATAATTTCCTGGACACTATAAGTGGATATTGCTTCGGTACAAAGTTAAATAGGTTCAATATTTCTAAAATGTGTGAATTGAGTAAGAATCAATCATAACTCGGTGAAAAATAATGGGCCTTTCTTCACACCTAGACCAACACTCCCGGGGTATACACATTAGGAATCCAAAAACTATTTATGAACCATCGTAAAGTACTTAAATATATAATAACCATGAATGGCAAATCATAAGCCTAAGGATTCATAAATTGAATAGAACATGTCATTATTTAGACACCTATAAGAAAATTTTCATGATTATGTGGTTCACTACTATGTTTATTGTTTGTCACACTATTCTTTTGGGTTTTATTAAATGGAGGGAACTAGAATGAACTAGATTATTATTTAACATAATAGAAAATATTTTTATGAAAATCAAAACGGTACGACTAGAGTACTGGATATTGTGATTATTATTAATCAGTTGTCACAAAACATGATTAACAATGTCCATATTAACCAACTCTTGGACTCACCAAATAAGAGAAGGATATATTTCGTTAAGAGTTTCAGTAGTGGTGACCGTGGAGGAAATAATTTTTGGTTTCCTATATGTTGAGAATGTTCGGAGAAGAAATCATGGGAATGTATCAAATAAATGAGAATTTTTTTTATGAGTGGAGAATAAGGGCGTGGAGTAAGGAATTTATGAGGTAAAATGAAAAGTTTAGTTAATGTAATGGATGGGAATTTTTTCCTCCTTAAGTTTTTATTAATAGGTCAATGTATTAATTTTGGTAATTATGTGCACTATAAATATCAATTTTTTATGGAGGAAAGAAGAATAATAGGGTCAAAAAGGTGGTACAAGTAAATGTTTTTTGGTTGATGATGAAGAGGATACAAGTGACATATGAAAGGAAAGAGATGTTAAGGAATAAGATGGTGAAACATAGTGAATAGAATAAGAATGAAGTAGAATGATTGAAGTATTAATGTGTTTAAATACCTGAATTATGAAATATATAATGATTGTTCAATATAATTTTTTTATTAAGGATTAGAAAAAACATGTTGAATGGTTTTGATATTAAAGAAAATATATTTAATAGAAAGTATATATTTCATGAAAAAACACATGATTAAGGTAAATATAATACTTAATATGTTACTAATGTTGAGATAGCGGTGTTCGGATAATGAGATGATTGATATGAATAAATTAAATTGGATGGTATTGATTACCTTGAAACTTATTAATGATTTTTTGACAGTGGTTTATGGTATCATTTATAGAGTTTGCAATATTTTTTTATTTATGGAATATATCAAACAATATATGTTTAATTTATATATGAGAAATAATGTTTGTTTTTAATAAAGTTTTATAATAATTATGGTTATTACCAAGATTATATAGAATAAATGGTGAAGGTTTTCACATGTTTAGTATGCGATAATTAAGAGCTTCTTCATGTTGTTTGTAGGATTAATTATAAGTTCATTTTTCAAAACTAGTGACCTTATTTCTAAAGTTTTGGGTTTTCATCATTTTGAAGGTTCATATGGTTATCCATTTATGAAATAGCTTAAGTTTAAATTTGGTTGAGGTTTTATAGATTAATTAATTACTTCAACATATGAATATTTATCCATATTGGATAACTATTTCTGACCTTTTTTATTAGATAGATATAGAAGGAATGACTTTTCATTCTTTTTTGGATCTTGTTATCCATTAGTTCTTGAGGTATAAAAAATTACCTCCATTAATTTGGGTAATATATGAAGTGTAAATTGATTGAATCACAATGAAAGGATAAAATTATGCTTACAATACAAAGAAAATATAAGCCTTAGGTATATCATTCCTTTGGAAATTATTGATCATATCCAGATAGTAGCATATTTATTTACCCTTCTGTTGAACTTCTCTAAATTTTATTATGTGTTTCACATATCTATAATAATGAAGAATATATATTACCTATAACATGTACTAGACTAGTAGGTCATACCATTGGAGTATTATATTTCTTTTGAGGAACAAATAATAGATATTTTGGATTGAATAAAGAATATTATATGAAATAATACAACTCAACTGGTCAATGTTTTTTGCGAAAACACTCGGTTGAGGATGCTAAATGGGAACCGAATGATGTAATTAGGTAGAAGTATCCTCCGTTTTTAATGCCAAAGTGAAAAATATTGAATGAGAGTTTAATTTTAAGGGGGTATAATGTAGCACACAGATTTTTTGGGAATTTTTTTATAATAAATGTAATCGTTTTTTATTTTTTTATTTCATATGATTCGGATTTTTTCTTATGTTACACATAACACATTGTTTTAACAAACTATGATATATTAACAATATTATTATTTTAAAATTGTGATTATAACCTAGCTGCTAAACATAGAAATATGAATATTAATAACTAATTTTGAAATAATAATTATAATTTTTTTATATAAAGAAACCATATTGATAAAAAAGTACTTAATTTTTATAAAAGTCTTTATATATTTCTAAAATACTATTTTCTAAATAAATGGTTTTGTTATACTTTATAAAAAATATTAAAAATACATTTTTTTAAAAATTATAAAATTAATTTGAAAAAATAAAATTTATTTTAAAATTATCATGTCAATATTAATTTATGTTTAATTTTTATATTTTTCTGAAAAGATTAATTTTTTGATTAATAGTGAAAAATATTAGTTATTCATTGAAAATTTATTTTTTTTAAATATTTTATAAGGTTAATTGTGTTTTAAATTGAATTTAAAATTAATATTATTTCAAAAATATATATATGAATTCAGTTTATGTCATTGAAGTCAATTTTATATTGAATTTTAATATAAAAACTTTGTAAAATTTTGAACATTTTCTCTTTCAAAACCCGATTTTCCATTGTGTCTACATAATAAATTCTAAATTTAAATTTACCACGTCTAAGATTTGAATTTGGAAAAAATAGATTTAATATTTTTAATAATCATAATTTATACTATATTATGGTGTAAAATTAATTTTTTACCCTAATGAATACTGATAACAATAAAAATTAGTTATAATGGTTAAGGTAAAAATGGGATTACCGTGGGGTCAAACTAAAAAGATAAGGGTTTTGAATGACCCAAAAAATGTATAAATAATATTTTATGAGAATATTCTCATATTATACTTACCAATTTGTATTCTATGGATATTTTTAATTTTTTATTTTGAATGAATTTATAATCTTGGATTGTTTTTAAAAATTCTGAATAAGTTTCCAAGTTGGTTCTTTTCCCCCACTTATAAAAGGACACCACCAACATCCACTTATTTACACCTATCAAGCCATATTTTTCTCTAAAAACCTAAAAAAATCCCTCACCAAAATCCTTATCCATGTTTTAGATCCTCCTTTCCTCCAAAAACACTAATATAGGGGTCCTTATTAAGAGATCCATAGGAGGTGCTTCTATTCGAAGGAAATTATCATCACAAAGATCGTTCTTTTCCTTTCTTATTATTCCACCTTCTTTTGTGTGTTAACACTTCTAATATATTAAAAAACTATAGATTATATACTTATATGTTATTATGTTGATGGAATAATATTTACCCATCTTTATTTACATTAACTGGGAAATGAAATCATCGATCGTGTGTACGGCGGACCACCGCCTCATGGATCGATGTAGTTCATTTTCCATCACCACCATTCCATGCTATATATAATGATGGATTTAAAAATATTATATTTAATTTATTATATTTTTATAATTTTTAAATTGTAATATCACATATATCATTTTTCATTCCATTACGTTTCAAACACTATAATGTAGCTTGTCGGTAGGGCAAACTACCGCCTCGCCATGAAATGTGAATCATTTTTCACTTACAACTTACATTGAATGTAATAAGAATAAAATTAATGAATATATATAATATATATAACATATTTTTTATTCTTGAAAATTAATATATCAACAAATTACATACCCTTTCACTCATTAGGTGAATGATATTGTCCCGCATGCATACATATGATGTACCGTCTCCATGAAGAGATGTGATGGATTTCCCACATCTAACTTTCATAAATTGTTCACTAAATGTATATGATGAGTAAATATTATATTTATGACATTATTATCATTATTTATAATATATATATATATATATTCTATTCACAATAACTATAACTTTAATAATAAAACATTCATGATAAAAGAAGACAATGAACACCTGAAACAATGAAAATAATGAAACCATTATGAACAAAATTGTGGTAAAATTTTCTAAGTGGAAAATATAAGATATTATAAATATTATTACGGATTTTTAATATATAAATATGTATATATAAATTAATCCTACGTTTATTAATCATGATTTTTTTAAACATACAATGGAATTTAAACAAGAGGTTAGGGTTTCTCATCTCACTTTTACTTTCATGAGACATATGCCATACTCGCCACTTATTTAATTTATGTGGTGTATGTAATACACCTTTGATATGTTATATCATTAATCTATTTATATTCATGGTATTTAAAATTTCATTTTATGTCATTTTTTTTATGGGGCTTACGATTCAATATTAGCAAAGTGGTAATGGTTTTATGTTACAATCTCATCATTTATCAGGATTATTTATGATTGTGATTACAATGATGAAATATTATGATCTATTTCTCAATAAAATCATGAATTTTATAATAAAATGTTTATTCATGTATATTATATGTTTTCCCTTAGTTTTTTTATCTCTTTAGGTACTCAAGATTTCAGAAATTTATTTTTTAGAAAAATATTATTTATTTGACTCTTCAGTAGAAAACTATTTTTAATACCAAACCATGCTTCCTAAAAAAATCTAAAATGTTTTTAAAAATATTAAAATGTTTTATTGAATACATTTTTTACCCATGTTTTATTTTTTACAATAAAAAATTTAATTGAATATTCATGTATTTTTTCAAACAATGATTGTTTGGGTTTTTCTAAAAATGTTAAAGGACAAATTTCTTTAATGTGTATTCCCTGCATGAATCATATTTTCCATTATCTTGAACAACTCATTGTTGTAAAGATTCCTTTATAATTTTAAATTTTTATTTTCAAATAAAATGTTTCCAAAATATTTTTATAAATTTTTAGTTTCAAAACAATCAAATTTTAAATGATATTTTCTTCAAAAAAATAATTTTTTAAAGATAAATTTATATGTTTTTAAGGTTATTTTCAAGGAAAATTATTTCCAAAATATTTTTTGAAGCTCTCGTTTTAAAATTTTATTTTTAAATAAAATTTATTTTCTTTAAAAAAATATTTCAAGCGATCTTAAAAAATCATTTTCCATCAAAGATTACATCCTTTAAAGTTACTTAGGATTTAGTGGAAATATAATCCAATGATACAATTATTATTCTTTCTCTAAATGTTTTATCTTTATGAAGGCATTAAATTTAAGAATTGTTTTTCACTTGAATGGGTTATACCATGAGGAAATGATTATGAAACCTGCTTATTATTTAGGTTATTCTATGATGAAATGAGGATGTGATTATGAAAGCTGTAACTTTTCCATAGGTTATTATAAGATGAACATTTTATGAAACCCATTACATTTCATGTGTTATGATATAATGAATGTTTTATTATCTTATGGCACAGATAAGTATTATTTTAATTAAGTGATGGGTTGGACCTATATGTACCTTAAATGCATTGGGTAAATATTTAAATCTCAAGAGATATAAGGGACTATTCTAGGTAGTGAACTGAGTTTCATATTGGAATTTGTCTACTGTAATGTTCTCAGGAGTGAAACTTTTCAACTATGATGGTTTGGGATGGTGAACCCATTCCACCATGATATCCTTGGAAGTGAGCATTTAATTATTTTGAAATGGTATTCTATACTTATGTGTATTAAATGATTCAATGACTTATGAAAATGTTATGATCTTGTGGCTTGTGTTCATAGATTACTTTATGATTTATTTCCCATGGATTAATAAAGAAATTTCCAAGTCTCAAGATAATGATCTTTGATTTTCAGGGTTTATTTTTCAAATGTTAAGATCATGTTCTCATACACTATTTCTCATTTCATGCTTATGTGATCATTGATATGTCACTTTCTTAACATTAATAAGCAACTAATCTCACCCTTTCAAATGTCTCATTTCCCCAGGTTAGGAGAAGTAATTTTATATAGGGTATGATTGTGAATTTTACTAAAGGGGAAGATATTTAGGTAATATTTTGTAGATATTTCACTAAATTAGAAGATTGTGTACCTAGTCGTCAGAGGCACTAAAATATTATGGTCCTCGGTGTAGGACCTCGGGACACCCTGAGAGGGGAGGGGTGAATCAGGGTGTCAACCTTTTCTTCTTAATGTTGTGGATCTTGTTCCCACATTGGAAAAAACTACTTAAACCTATATGATGGATATGATCAGCAATGAAACATTCACATGCAGAGAGATGACACAACTATTTTTACATGGTTCACCACTAAGGGCTACGTCCAAGGAGCATATGCCGACAGGTTTTTGGTCATACCTAAATCCACTATGCTTCACTAGTTGTAGATTACAAAGGTTTGGGTACAGTCACTCTTTCCCAGGCTCACTGCCTTCAAAAAATTTCAGGGATAGCTCACTGCGTCCCTCGGGTCTCTCCCGTTGACTCCCCCTGGCTCACTGCCGTTGGTGAAGTCTCACTCAGTTTATAGACGTGAAGGTCTCTTAAATAGATAGACATGAAGGTCTTTCTCTCCTATTCAGCATGAGACATTACTTGCATCAGAGTCCTGAGTTGATGCTCTTTTTAGTTCAATCCTTCTTATTTAGTGCAATGACTGAATCCACTAGATCCCCTTGTCTTCATTTGCCTGAATCACAATCACTTGTGTGATTTCTCAATAAATTATTCTTTGTTGATTTTCAAATTTCATCCACTGATGAATACCCATTTTTCCCTTGTCCACTGGGTGAACAACCTTTTGAATGGGCCTTCGTAAAGTACCCTACTTCGCAAGGCTCCCAATTTTGGAAAGCTCAAACAAGTCTTCGCAGAGCCCCTGCCTTTTCGCGAAGCTCAATCGCGAAGCACTCTCGCGATGCTCCAGCCTTCGCAATGCTTGGATATCGCGGAGCTCCTGCCTCTTCGCGAAGCTCACTGAGCCAACGCGGGGCGCAAGACTTTCACGAAGATAGAATAGTCGTCGCAAAGCTCCTCTTTCGCGAAGCAGACTGCCTTCGTGAGTGACCTTTGCGAACAGAGAGCAAAGGATTTTCATTGAGAGATCTCTCTCCTTATATTGAGGGGGTTGGCCTCTATTTATAGGCAATTCCACCAACCCTCGACCCTTCTGCGCGAAGTCAGTGCCACGTTAGCTCAAATCGCGAAGCTCCGAAGTTCCCGCTGATATTCTCTCAAAATCGCGAATCACTACGGCAATTTTCCGTTCGCAGAGCTCTTCGTAATCGTAGAGCGTTCCGTCATTTCCTTCGCGCCTTCTCCACGAAGGTCCCTCCCAAAGCTCTTCGTCTCCATGATGCTCTTCATCCTCTGTCGTTCTCGAATCTTTGACGTAATCGCGAAAAATCACTGCCTCCATTCTTCTTATCTTCGCGAAATCCAATCCATGCATCCCATCTTCGCGAAACACTTGCCTTTTCCATATTAAATTATGATATTCATGGAAATCCACTTTTCACGATGCTCATCAACCTCCAAATTTTGGACCCCAAAAATTTGGAAAACACTGGAAAACGGTGCCACCTTGTATCTGCTGTTTTTGTTCGCCTCTAGATCATCCATTCCTTTGTCGATGTTCCTTGAATAAAACACGGATCATTATCCACAGTCCTCAAAATCGACATGCCACCATGGAATCTTTTCTGTCAACAAATTTGTATGTCATCTGTTTGCTTTGTCAACAAGCACAATCACCTCAACAGCACTTCTTCTTGGTGATATGTATCCTTCAGCGACTCTTCTGCTTTTATCAAAAACTCCACTATTGTGATATGTATTCATTAAAGGATTAGCTTCAGCATCAGCATTTTCTATGACAATGTGATGTGCATGGATATCGCAGAATTCCAATCATTGCACAGCCTTCTTAGAATTCCAATCATTGGCACATTGTCTTCTTCATCAACTGTCATGATCTACTTCATGAAAACCATGTGATTATATTCATCAAGAAGTCTCTTGCATGGTTCTCATGCAATCATGAGTAATTTCATAGTCTTCATCAAAACCCATGGTTCTCATGCAATAATGAGGAATTGCATGGTCTTCATCAAAACCCATAGTTCTCATGCAATAAGGAGGAATTGCATGGACTTCATCCAAAAACCCCAATCTTCATTAATCATCCATAGATGGATTACACCTCACATTCTTCATTGTTTTAAACAATGTATCACCTTTGAAACATGTTCTTTGAACTTACGATCAGTAGAACAATCGTATGAATCACCATTCCTCTACTTCAGTGGAGTACTTCATGATATCCTTCATTTTGATCTTCCAATCCTCCATTTCATTACAGTACTTCTTGATCTACTTCATTTTGATCTTCATTGAAAACTATTGACAAAAATACAAACATATACACAAAGTGGTTCCAACAATATCCCCCTTTGTATTTTGTTGTCAATACCTTGTACATCTTCTGAAATGAATTTGTCAACATCAAAATGAGAATCTTCTCTTCAATAAACTTTTCTTTTCAAACATTCATTTCACTTTCTCTCCCCCTTATTGAAAAGAAATACAAAATGCATGGTAGGGAGGGTATCAATCCATACTTAAGAAATGTTTCATTAATCATTTCACTCTAAGTCTACTTGTGCAATGCTCGTTGTAGAAAACAAGAGGATTTGATTAAGTCAACAAGGTTGTCCATTATTCACAGATCATGATACCAACATGAGATGAGAACTCATGTATTTTGTCTTCAAGGGTTTACCACTTTTATTTCAGGCATAAGAAATAAAATGTGATAGGGAATGATCAACCTGAAATTCTTGAACTTACATCAGCAAACTGATCAAAAACATTCAAGTGCTATCTGCAGGATAAGTGGCCTTGGGGAACATCCATTCTTCTTATGTCACTGATCAATTAAGTTACTCCCCCTTTTTAGAATGATATTTGATCTGAGTCACCGAGGTATAGATATTGAGAAATGGCATACCTTCTCCATTGACATGTTCTTCAAGAAATTCACAGAGTAACTTCTTTTGAGTCTAGCTGGAGTTGATTTTGATTGACACAGTGATTTTGGAAGCTTCTTCATTTTTCTCCCCCTCAGGGGAAACACTCCTCATCATCTTCATCAAGAGTGATCCTTCATCATCTTAATCACTGAATATCCATTGAAGAACCATACAAGGATGGAAACTACTTCATCTTAGCTATCAAGAGTTGACAGGATTCAGTACTTCTCAGGTTCTCCTCCTGAGAGCATTCATCACCGTCAATTCCCTGCATTATTAGCACAAATACAATACACAAATGATTAAGGGAATAAGGTGGTTCCTCCTTTCTTCATCAATATAAGCCGCATGGTTGAGGTGTTGTTTTCAACCAAGTTCCTCTATTCACTCTAGTATTCATGCCTGAACATTTCAACATATGTTCTAATATGTCTTTATGTGGCATGACCCTTTTCACATTCTCTTCTACTTTGTGTGAAGAATTGTTCTGCCTAACAGCCATCATGAATGATACATTCTTACTCCTCTTAAGGAATGCTTCTTGTTCTGTTATTAAGGTTAGACAACCTTTTGCAATGTGACCAGATTTCTTACATCTCTCACACAGAACTTCTTTGACAATTTTTATTCTATTGGTTTTCAATCTCTCATGAACTCTGTCTTCATCATGTGAAATTTTTCCTTTTCCTTTGTCACCAGCCTTGGCCTTTTCATCTTCAAGTTTCCTCATTCTTTTTAAATCTTCTGGCTAGATGACCCATATGTCATTTGGAACTATTTCAGCTGGTTTGGATCTTCCACATGGGTTCATCTGTGTTTCATCCCAATTAGTTCTTATTTTGGATGAGTGACCCTTAAATTTAATGGATCTAAAATCCTAGGTCTTCTCAGCTTCCCTGCTTGAGATCTTCCTGGGAAATTGTGTGTTCACAACATTCTTCTGATTTCTTTCCAATGTAGTTGCTTCATTCTTTTCTGGAATCAGAGGTATTATTTTCTTATCAATAGTGAAAGCATATTGATGTGGGCATGTACTTGCCACGTGACCTCTGTCGTTGCATACATCACATATGTTATCAAGAATTCCAAATCTGTTTGCGGTAAACAGATGCTTCTGGATCTGCGGATGTTGCTTCTTCTTCTCTGGATTCCTTCCCTTTGATATAGGCTTTCCCTGTGCTTTTCCATGTAAGGGATTGTAAAAACAATCCACTGCACAGTGCCCAAATCTGTTGCAGCACCAACATTGGCCCACAAATCTATTCTTCTTTGATTCTTCTGTATGTGGTTGTTGGGCCATCTTCTTAATATTTTGTGCTCTATTTGAGGAACCAACTACCTCCTTTTGCTTCACATCCACCCTAGCCGTGGTGGTAGGTTTATTACTCTCACCTTTCCTCATCAATTCTTTCTTAGAACTTTTCTTCCAACCTGCAATGATTATAGGAAGGTATTTAGAAACATGAGTACAAGATTTTTTGGATGGTACCTTCACTTTCTCAATTGATTGTGATAGATCAATGAGTGAAGTCATGATCTTCTTATCACATGTTGGAGGTCTTTTGAAAATATAATCCTCCAGTGAGAATTGAGTACCAGCAGTGACTGATTCATTCTTTTGTGGAGTCTCAATATGTGTCTTCTCAAGATTTGTTATTTGGTCTTCGAATTTTTGACTTTCATTATTGAGGATGATCTTCTAATTTTCAATCATGATCATATTATCTTCACAAGTCTTCTTCAGTCTCTCAACCTCATCCACATGCATCTTAACTTTGTTTTGTAACAAAGAGTCAAGTTCCCTGGATTTCATGGAAGTTTCTTCCAAACAAAAACTCTTGACTTCATTGCTCTTCTTTAGCTCAGCTTCAAGTGCATGGATCCTTTATTTTAAAGTCTTATTGAATTCCTCTTTTTCTTCAAAGTCTTTCACCTATTTGGTGAGATTCATACTTTCCAGAACTTTTCTTTCCAACCCCTTTTCCATATTGTCAGCTTCCCTTTCTAGTCGAGTGATCTCAACCTGCATAGATTGGAATAGGCTACAAATAATTGCAACCCTTTTTTCAAGAATATCAAGTAGATATGTTTTGAGTTTTTCCGGAAATCTTGAATTTGGGGTGCCATCCTTTCCTCTGGAAGAATCTTGAGCCACCTGCTTGATACTTTCCAAGTCTGATGTTTCTTTATTATTGGAATGGCATGGAGAACAAGACACTGCATCTTCTTTGGATATGATGGACTTCTTCAGCTGCTTCTTCTCTTTCTTTTTCCTCTTTGTCATGGTCTTTCTAGATGTAGGCTTCTGCTTAGAAATGACCGACTCTTCATCAAGACTTCTCTTCATTGTTGACTTTAGGAATGAAACTCAAATCCTCTTCTGAATAGAATTACTGTGGAGTATCCAACATACGTCAACCTTCCTCTGATACCACGTGTAGGACCCCGGGACACCCTGAGAGGGGAGGGGTGAATCAGGATGTCAACTTTTACTTCTTAAGGTTGTGGATCTTGTTCCCATGTTGGTAGGAACTACTTAAACATGTATGATAGATATGATCAGCAATGAAACATTCACATGCAGAGAGATGACACAACTATTTTTACTTGGTTCGCCACTAAGGGCTGCGTCCAAGGAGCATACACCGACAGGATGTCGGTCGTACCTAAATCTACTAAGATTCACTAGCTGTATATTAGAAAGGTTTGGGTATAGTCACTCTGTACCAGGCTCGCTGCCTTCACAAAAGTTTAAGGATAGCTCACTACGTCCCTCGGGTCACTCCCGTTGACTCCCCCTGGCACACTGCCATTGGTGAAGTCTCACTCAGTTTATAGACGTGAAGGTCTCTTCAATGGATAGACATGAAGGTCTTTGTCTCCTATTCAACATGAGACTTTTCTTGCATTAGAGTCCGGAGTTGATGCTCTTTTTAGTTCAATCCTTTTTCTTTAGTGAAATGACTGAATGTACTAGATCCCCTTGTCTTTGTTTTCCTGAATCACAATCACTTGTGTGATTTCTCAATAAATGATTCTCTGTTGATGTCCAAATTTCATCCACTAATGAATACCCCTTTTCCCTTATCCACTGGGCGAACAACCTTTGGAAAGGGCCTTCGTAAGGTACCCTACTTCGCCAGGCTCCCAATTTTGGAAAGCTCAAACAAGTCTTCGCAGAGCCCCTGCCTTTTCGTGATGCTCAATCATGAAGCACTCTCGCGATGCTCCAGACTTCACAATGCTTGGCTATCGCGGAGCTCATGCCTCTTCGTGAAGCTCACTGAGCCAACGCGGGGCGCAAGACTTTCGTGGAGCTAGAATAGCTATCGTGAAGCTCCTCTTTTGCGAAGCAGACTGCCATCGCGAGTGACCTTTATGAACCGAGAGCAATATATTTTCGTTGATATCTCTCTCTCCTTATCTTGAGGGGGTCGGCCTCTATTTGTAGGTGATTCCACCGACCCTCAACCCTTCCACGCAAAGTCAGTGTCACGTCATCTCAAATCGTGAAGCTCCGAAGTTCCTACCGAAATTCTCTCAAAATCGCGAAGCACTACTGCAATTTTCCATTCGTGGAGCTCGTCGTAATCACAAAGTGTTACGTCATTTCCATCATGCCTTCACCAAGAATTTCCCTCACAAATCTCTTCGTCGCTGTGATGCTCTTCATCCTCTTCCGTTCGCGAAGCTTTGACATAATCGCGAAGAATCACCGCCTCCATTCTTCTGGTCTTCGTGAAATCCAATACATGCAACCCATCTTTGCGAAACTCATGCCTTTTCCATATTAAATTATGATCTTCATGGAAATCCACTTTTCACAATGCTCACTAACCTCCAAATTTTGGACCCCAAAAATTTGGAAAACAATGGAAAACGGTGCCACCTTGTATCTTTTCTTTTTTTCCGCCTCCAGATCATCCATTCCTTTGTCGATGTTCCTTGAATAAAACATAGATCATTATCCACAGTCCTCGAACTCGACATGCCACCATGGAATCTCCTATGTCAACAAAATTAATATGTCATTTGTTTGCTTTGTCAACAAGCACGATCACCTAAACAACACTTCTTCTTGGTGATATGTATCCTTCAACAATTGTTCTGCTTTTATCACAAACTCCACCATTGTGATATGAATTCTTTGAAGGCATAGCTTCAGCATCATTATCTTCTATGACAATGTGATGTGCATGGCTATCACATAATTCTAATCATTGCACGACCTTCTTAGAATTCCAATCATTGGCACATTGTCTTCTTTGTCAACCGCCATGATCTACTTCATGCAAACCATGTGATTCTATTCATCCAGAAGTCTCTTGCATGGTTCTCATTCAATCATGAGTAATTGCATGGTCTTCATCAAAATCCATGGTTCTCATGCAATAATGAGGAATTGCATGGTTTTCCTCAAAACCCATGGTTCTCATGCAATAAAGTAGAATTGCATGGACTTCATCCAAAAACCCCAATCTTCTTTAATCATCCTTAGATAGACTACACCTCACATTCTTCATTGTGGTAAACAATGTATCACCTTTGACACATGTTCTTTGAACTTACGATCAGTACAACAATCGTCTGAATCACCATTCCTCTACTTCAGTGGAGTACTTCATGATCTCCTTCATTTTGATCTTCCAATCCTCCATTTCATTAGATTAGTTCTAGATCTCCTTCATTTTGATCTTCATTGACAACTATTGACAACAAATACAAAATTATACACAAAGTGGTTCCAACACTTGGGTAGGTTTTTGGATAATGTAATGAATCTTCATCTAAAATATGAAAAATATGTTAATTAAAATCTTGGGTTACAATTATAAATTAGAGAGCACAATATCCATGTAATTTACCCAATCATGAATTTCAATGATAACATATAAAAGAATTATGTGAAAATATCACCCTAATAGGCCAATGACTTCTCTCTAAAAATCATATCGGTCAAAATGTAATTCTCATAGATATAACTATTACAAAATTTCACCCTTCTATTAATGAAATTTCATTACCTCATGGATATTTATCCAAAAAACATCTACCTCACATTTTCTTCTAAAAACTGAATTATTTTTTTCTCTCTATCAAGCTCTTTTTATCGTGATGTACCACCAATAATAAATTTGGACACACTGCCTAATAATCATAATCAAGAAGACATTCAATACATGGCCTTTATCATCAATATCGTCACTGTTTCTTTGAAATTTTTAAATAATGATACACCATACATGCTACTATGAATGAAGTATCCCATTACATTATAGATCCACCATCAATGCCTCATGTTCAATTGTTGAAGATTGACATTGACTAACAAAATGCATTACATTATAATGTAATGAATGTTCATATAAAATATGAAAAATATGTTAATTAAAAGCCTGGGTTACTATTATAAATTAGAGGGCACAATATCCATGTAATTTACCCAATCATGAATTTCAATGATAACATATAAAAGAATTATGTGAAAATATCATCCTAATAGGCCAATGACTTCTCTCTAAAAATCATATCGGTCAAAATGTAATTCTCATAGATCTAACTATTACAAAATTTCACCCTACTATTAGTGAAATTTCATTACCTCATGGATATTTATCCAAAAAACATCTACCTCACATTTTCTTCTAAAAACTGAATTATTTTTTTCTCTCTATCAAGCTCTTTTTATCGTGATGTACCACCAATAATAAATTTGGACACACAGCCTAATCATCATAATCAAGAAGACATTCAATACATGGCCTTTATCATCAATATCGTCACTGTTTCTTTGAAATTTTTAAATAATGATACACCATACATGCTACTATGAATGAAGTATCTCATTACATTATAGATCCACCATCAATGCCTCATGTTCAATTGTTGAAGATTGACATTGACTAACAAAATGCATTGATCTATTTATTATTGGTCTTTGTGGACTAAATTTTGATGAACTCTTTATATGTTGATCTCCACCAATTATATTTCCTTCAAATCATTCATAGATTCATTTTTCAAAAGATGATACGATATAAAATATTAAATATTAAATTTATAAAAACACAATGTATCAATAAATTTATTAATAAAACTCTTATCTCAAAATAAAATGATATGAAATATATATCTCCCCATTAGAAACATATGAATCCTTGTATTTTTTATAGGAAAAAGTTGATATCCATCTTTTAAAAAACTATGTTATCAAATATTTGAAAACACCCACAGGATAAATCGTATCAATCTTACAATCATCCTATCAACATATACACTATATAATAAATATATTTAGATCAATAACCTATTTTAATCACACTAACTATCATCCTATGAAAAAATATATGATGATTCATTTTACATCTATGATAGAAATCTAAGATATCACACCACTAAAGGAATCTAATTGCTAAAGTCTTTCACATATCTGATTATGAAATTTCCTATAAAAAATAAAAAAACATCATTATATATCTCCCGTATAATTTTTATTTCTACCTAATCTGGATCACCTATAAAAACAAATTTCTCTTCATATTAAAAATCCCATGAGTTTCTAATGAATCTGTTCTATCATTATTTTTTAATAATTTCTTCACTAGTCACACCTTATGAAGGAAATAACTAGGTGTATAACCTGAAACACGTCTCAGAACCTGAAATAGATTCGAAAACTTATTCTACCTTTCACACATAAACATTATCCTATTTAAAACATCCAAAATTCCATTAATAAATTGAAAGTATAAACCATCAACTTTTATATAAGGACCCAGCCTTAAACATTACATAATCAAGAGCTTTAATTAAAAAATCATACTATTGTATTTGAGGATCTTCCCCATTTTCAGTTCTATAGTATTATTCCATCACCTATATATAAATAAATATTATATTTCAAATTAGTTACTTCAAATTTATATCAATTTTCTAAAAAACAATAATTTTAATATATAACATGTTTTCATTTCAGGAAACATTGTAAAAATTTACATATTGACCACATCCTTATCCCTACACTTCCATAAAACCCTATGATTTTTTTTTAAAATTTGGTATTGGGACAAAAATATCACTAAGATACATAGAAATAATGAAAGTAACTAATTTTTCCCTGAATACTTAAAAATTTTACCTTTTTCAAAATAAACATTGGGTTTAACATAAACATTTTTTTACCTAATAAATCAACATCACTACCCAAATATTTTCAGAAAACAGTTCATAATAAATCTATAAGGAAAAAAACTCATAATATTTTCTTTTCAATGATGAACGACTCAGTAAAAATTTCTCACAAATTTATACTTTTCAACCTTAAGATGTAAAAAATACTTTCTGTTAAACTTATGTTCATTGGCTTACTTTGTGAATTCATAAAATTTCTATAAATTATATATGAAGTAAAAATATATCAATTATTATACATTTACATAATTTCTCATATAAATATTAGAAATTTAATAACCAATGTGGTCAACTTTCATCATAATTCTCCATAGAAATCGAAGCATTGGAGATCCATAATAGACTCGCAAATCCTTGGTTTATAATGGAACCACCCATCTATTTTTTATAACACAACCACCCATCATTGGTTTATAATGTAACTAACCATAATTGGTTTATTAAGTAACAAACAATAAATATAAAAAATTCCCATGAACCATCAAATAATCATAACACATGAAATATTTCGTACCTATAAAAATTTTCCTTGCACCCTTGAGGAAGACATTTCTAGATATCAAAATATCCATTTCATTTAAAATCCATTTTGAAAATAATCATAACATAGGAAAATAGGGTTATTCTTTGAAGAATAAATGGAATATTAAAATTCAATCCAAACAAAAAAAAATTTGTGGAGTTTGTAAAAACTCTTTATGTCATATCTGTTAAAATAGAATATTTTTTCATTTATAAAAAAAGTCAAAATATTCTATATAAAATAAATAAAAAGAATAATTGTGAAAACCATTGAAATGAATTCAAAGGATAAATAAAATTTATATTATAATTAATTTATTTCCATATAATTAAAATCCTTAAATAATTTTACTAATATGGACATGTAATAGAAGGATTCAGAAATAAAATCTTTAAAACATATAAAACACAGTTCTTAATGCAAAGTGTCCCTTACCTTGAGCCTGACTTGTCAAGTGTATTACTTATCTTCCTAAATAATAAAAAAATTAATTATTAAATTTATTAAGAATATTTTTCATGTTTATTTTTATTTTTATTTGGCATATTTACATGATATATACAATTAATTAGTTAATTAAATTCATATCAGATGTTTTGAGGATATTCGCCTCATATTTCCAAAATAACAATGACATGTTGACTATGGAAAAAAGATAATTATTTAATAATATTGATAATAATATCCATGAAATAATTATCATATTTCTATATTAATTATAATTTTAAAAACAACCATGAAAAATGTATATGATAAAAAATCTATGTTACAATTGTGGAGACAGTATGTCAGGCGTACACTTGAGTAACATTTTCATTCCCAAAAGATAGTGATAGAAAGAATTTAAGAATTATTTTATATTTATATAATTATAATTATATCATAAATTTCATTTATTTTCATTATATACACGTATATATACTATCCATGGGACACATTGATGAAAAATGAATCACATCGCTTCGTGAAGGTGGTAATCCAAAGGTACACATGAACGATGTTATCATTTTTAAATGGATGAAAAGGTAAGAAATTATAGGATATTTTATATTTCCCAAATAATAAATATTTAATGAATATCATATAAATATATACATTAAATCTGTCATTATAAATATTCATGCGAGATTGTGATGGATAAAGAAGTGCATCGGTTCGCAGGGAGTTATTTCTCCATAAACACTAATTATTGTTTTATTTCCCATTTTATGGATGAAGTATATAAGTATAGGTTATTAAATTTAAATAAAAATATATTCATATTTAATGTATATGTAATTTTATTTCTATATTTTTTAGGAAAATTTTTAAGAGCTATAAAAAGAAATAAAATGAAAACTCTTGGGTAGGAATTATACATATTCATCTGACATCCTCATTAGGATTATACATAAAGCTTTACTATATTGTATTATGTTGAATAAATGTTCTCTATGATTTGGGGATGTAATTAGAGAACTTATTGGGGTATATATTTTCCAAAGAAAAAGTATTACAATGTATAAATAAAAAAGGTGAGGAGGTGCCCTTTTATAAAGAGGGGATGTGCACTCTTGAAATTTCATTAAGTGTCAAATTAATATAAATTAATTTTCAATTTCAATTGGATTTAAATTGATATTATTAGAAGAATATTCGGTTATGATATTAAATACTCTCATTAAATAAAATTTGGATATGTTTAAATTATTTTTTTACCCTTATTATTTTTTAAACCAATTTTAACCCTTTTTTATGATTACCATGATAACAAATATTTTTACAAATTAGAGTTGATGATTGTTATTATAAAAGGAAAATTTATAAATAAATGGAACATAGATGATATTTGAAATAATATCCCAATAACTTAGATGAATATATGATTTTAATTAATTTTAAATAATTTAATAAAATATTATTTATTATAAAATGTCATTAATGTCATTTTCTAGAAAAATTCATATAATTTGACCTTGAAAACAACATGAATGTAATTTAAATAAAATATAATACCTTCAAAAACTCCCTAAAATGATATAGTTTTATAAAAAATTCATGTAACACAATAATTCATTCAAATTATATTACTTTTAATGTTTTGAGAATAATTTATTTTATTTCTCTATTAATTGAAAAAATACTATGTAGGAATTTAGTAAGAATTTAAGATAGTTATTTAATAATGAAAAATTATAAATATATTTCCATGATAAAAATCATTTATATTTCAAAAAACCATTTAAACCAAACATAATTTTTTTAATCTCCTCCAAATATTATGGATATTATAAGCAATAAAGTGACATTTTTTACTTTATCATTGACTTAAATAATGTAAAGTTCAAAATCAATGAATTATGGAATTATATTTCCTTGTTTCCAAAACATGGATAGACATGATTGTACATCAATCATCCAATATGATAAATTCAGGGGTTAGGTTCAAATTGTTTTAACTTGTTTCTAACCTTAATTACCTTAATTACCATTATCATGGTGAAAACTTTTACTGAGGTTACTATTAATAGTGACCAAAAATTGAAGGGACCTATTTACAAAATTTATCCCTCCTAATTAAAAATAGGGAATTCATTTTTCAATATTCAAATTTCTCGAAGGTTTGTGTTTTAATTTAAAATTAAAAACTTAAAATGTGATAAAAAAAAGTTTTTTAGAAAAAACACATTTTTAAGTATAAAAATGTTTTTATTACAAATAAAAGAATTAAATTATTTCTGATGATAATAATTGAATTATGTATAATATAAAACAATTAATTAAATGTTTAACATAATCTGAAAAACATACTTTGGAGATACTTTAAAGTAAAATACATTTAAAAAATTAAGTATTTTTCACTATTCATTGAAAAATAATTCTTTTCAGAAAATTATAAACATTTAATTCAATGATAATTTTAACATTATAAAGTAAAAAACATAATTTTTTGAAATTAAATTTCTAAAAAAAATTAATATCATGATTCTTAAATAAAACTATATAATGCATGAAACCCTAATTTGGTTATAAATAACAGTTTTTCATTTTTGACTAAAAAATTAACTAATATTGTTATAATAATTATAAATACATAAATATAATTAATTAATATTATAATACATGAGAATGGTTTATATTAACATTACCATGGTTGTTACACCCCCACTAGAATTTGTGTTCTCACAATTTTATTTATTACTTAAACATAAGGGGATATCATTCCCTCATAGTGTTTTCAGATTCCCATGTTTCTTCTTCAACCATATGGTATTTTAAAAACATTAACATGATGAATAAAATTATTTTATAACACCTTCTCTCTATTGTTAATAATGTGAACAGATGTTCCTTATATAAAAGGTTCTATTCTAACTGTATTACTATATATCTAATAAAATGAGACTCATTGAGCACATATTTTCTTTATTAAAAAACATTAAATGCATCATGTACTTGAGGAAAACATGGAGTTAAGGCCACTTGATATGAAAATGGTCCTATATTCAGTTATATTTCGTACGATCTATTGAACCATAGACTACAATTTACTTTTTACCAAAATATATAACACTTTTCTATTGAGAAAAATTAAGAAACAAATGATAGCCTACCTCAAAAGAAATATATTTTATCCAGTTATCTTCATAACTTTTCTTCTTACTCTGAGTTATCCTCATGTTCAGTTGAATCATCATGAAATATTCTAAGAACTCTAACTACATTCTTCCTCGTAAATTCATTTCATTAATGGCGGCACTAGCTAGATTTATAAATGCCTCGACATATGCTAACTAACTTACCTCCATTAAAAATCAAGGGGATGGATTAATCATGGTGGTTGTTGATCTAGAAGTTGTAAATCAAAGAATATCACTATGTATATACTCAATACTAGGTCACATCTCTTATGAAGAAGGTATAAAAATATGTTCTTATGCTAACCTAGAATATATGATATCTCATTGTTGTATCTTCTCTAAATAAAGGCTGATTACTTTTGGAAAATTCTACTTCCATGTAATTCTAGAGAGCTTGGAAAATATTGATGCAGCTTGGCGGTCTGGAAACCTAAACCTCAAACCATGATTTTTAGGCTATTTTAGTAGGATCCATATTTTAATAATTTTAATCAAAGGGATTCCTTTTTCTAGGTTTGGACCAGGATTCATGGAATTCCCTAGGTCTATGGGCATCTAAAAATCCATAATGATTTGGATTCTGGAATAGGCACCCAATTGAACGTGGATCAGTGGACTCTAAAAGGAGACAACAGGCTATATACAAGGGGGCCTGATTGAGATTAATATAGAAGTGCCTCCATTATAATGAATCTGTCTAGTTACAAATGATCATCATATAGAGGTTAGCTTTGAATTTGAGAATTTACATCAGATTGGTGGAAATAGAATAATAGTGGTTTGTGATTTGAAAAATATCCATTTTTTCATATGATGATCTATCCTCCTAACAATACTAGGGCCTGGAAAGAGGTATCAATAGGAAAGAATGTCAATGTAGTGGATAATGGAGAAAAATATTTGAGTGACTCATCTAAATGATTTAAATTTGATAAGGCTGTTGGTACAAGAATATTGTGGGGATCACTGGTTGAGGAGGAGGAACAACAGTAGACTAGTTTCGTTGACACTCTTCAGGAAATGCACAATCCATTTGAGTTGGAAAAGTAATGTAATTCCACATAAGACTGTCACCAGATGGGCCTTTCCTCGGATGTTCTTTCCACTACATTCATTATGCAAGCTAAGGAGTACCTTATTAAACTGATTTCTTATGATCTAAATGATAAATTATGACTTGATATGACATTATATGATTCTAAAGTAGAGAAACAACAGATTCTGAGGACAGGGAAAGAATTAAGATACTCTTCTACCCAATAATTTTTTGACAATAAAACAATTGTTACCCCTGCAAAGGATCTATGAGAGGATGGCTTATTCCAAATTAAAGAACTCTATGATGAGGCTCAAAAGGGACAAATCCTACTAACAGTATCACTAAATAAAACACTTCTATAAAATACAAAAGGCTATAGATAATGGAGAAAAAAATAAAAGGGGTATTTACCCCCAAACCAAAACCAAAATGAAGACTCTTTTCTAGAACTATCATGGAATAGCCAACCCTGGCATGGAGGGTTTCTCTTAGGATCCTTCAAGATAGGTATGAACCTAATATTATTGGAATCTATAAACCAAAGAAAAACTACATCAGTTATGGCTCCCCTTCTCCAATGTGTGGCAACTCAATTCTGGCCACCACATGGTCTGATTCCTACTTTGACAGCTTGTGGAATTTGGTTAATAGTCACATCGAAGAACCAACTATTGTACAGGTGGAAGAGAATATCATCACTTTTAACATAAAAAAATATTGAATAATGTTATTATTATCTATTTTAAATGCTTTAAACAACTTTATTTATATAAGGAACCTATGGATCCAAATTAAAGATATCTCAAAAAGCATTATGGACTCCTGGGTGATTATTGAAGACTTCATCTATATCCATTATACTGATGATAAAATCATACATTTTCATACAACTACATATATCAAAGACTTCATATCATGTTTTGAGGAATCCATCATTACATATATCAACCTCATTAGTGCTAAATTCACCTGATATAGAAGGGAATTGAGTGGAATGAGAGAAATCTGAATTGACGGGGCCATCACGAATGATGTCACTCTTGAAATTGGAGATTGGTTTCTTCTGTTACATTGGAAAAACAAGGTTCTGATCATCACCCCATCCTAGTTATTCCTATTGACAACATTGGTAGTAAAACTATTCCTTTCAGGTATAATACTGCTTGGAATACTATTCTAGAGTTCTCAAAGATTGTCCAAGACACTTGTGGCTCAAATGAGTCCAATCTCAATGCTGTGATATGCATCTTTAAACTCAAAATGATCAAGAATAGAATGAAAGAGTGGAGAAAATTGAGTTTCACAATTATTGATAAATATATTGAGGCTCTTGAATTATCTCTCCTTGAATTACATGAATAAGTCACTAGGAATGATTTTTTTGGATACATTGATCAAGAAGAGGCATCTAAATTACAGAATCTCATAAAACTGGAGGATAACATTAGAATGGATACTTTCAAAATCAGGTTTCCTACTAATAGAGATAGAAACACTAAATTTTTCAATGACCTTTAATGGTCCAGATGGGCCAACATGCCACTATATCATATTAGAGATTGAGAATGCATTATTGATGAAAGGTATTCTCTTTCAGGTCACATTGTTTCTTTATATAGGAATTTTTTTAATGGAACACCAAATAATATGAGAATCGAGGATGATATCATTCTTAATATGATAACTAATGGGAAAAAATATTTTCTTAACTCCATTCCCTTGAATATTTAAATCAAAGAATCTATATTTGGCCTCAAAAAAATTTATCATGGAATGGATGGATTCAAAAATCACTTCTTCAAATTTTACTAGGATTTTATTCAGACATTTATTTGTAACCTCGTCAAGAATTTTATTAAAGGTTGATCCTTCACTCTGGGGTTCAATGCCCAGTTTATTACCTTGATACTAAAAATGGATAATTCTAGTGACATCACTCAATTCAGTAAATTTTCTCTTTTTAACATCATTCATAAAGTGATAACCAAAATTCATCCAACAGACTTGCTAGTATCTCAGGAAAAATCATATCCTGACACCAATTTGGATTTGTTAAAGGGAGAAACATCTAGGATTGCTTGCTCAGTGCTTTAGAACATGTCAATCACCTTTCAATTTACTCCACGGGAGGTAATGTTTCTCTTAATATTGACATCAAGAAATATTTTGATACAATTGACTGGGGTTTTATAGGTGATTTTTTCATAGCTTTGGTTTCAATGCAACTTTTATCCAGTTGATCAACAGAATTTTTGGGTCTTCTCATAAAACTATCCTCATAAAAGGGTATTCAAAAGTATATTTCAAGTTCTCCAATGGAGTGAGGCGAGGATATAATATTTCATCTATCATCTTTTCCATTATAGAGTATTACCCCTGCAGGCTCTTACTTCATATGGTGCATAAGGGTGAACATACTACTATCATGGAGGAAAGGTGTACCTTTTCTCCTTCACAAATATTTTTTCTGATGATATTATTATATTTACTCAAGGTTATAGTAATAACATAAACAATATCAAGTGTTACCTTTTTCACTATGAAAGTATATTAGGATATGAAATCAGTTGGAATAAGTCCTTCATCTATTTTTCAAAATGAATTCCAACTTCAAAGAAGGTTTCCATAATTAATGATCTGGTTATAAAAGAGGGTTCTCTCCCTTTCACTTATCTCATAGTCCCCTTGATTTTGGAAAAACCTATATCCTATCATTTTACTTATGTTATATTCGAAATTAGAATAACTCTTACCTATTGGAAATATATGTCTCTCTCATTGGAAGAATGTGAGTGTCTTGTTTAACATGTGGTGTCTCAAAGTTGGATTATTTTTTCATGGTGTAATCCTGGCATACCTCAGTTATTAAAACCATTAACATAATGTTGATGAACTTTGTTTGGCGTAGAAGAATCTTGGAAAGTCCAGTCATCATAGCCTCTTGGAAAACAAATTCTTACCTTACACTTTTGCTGTTCTTGGCATTAAGAATCTGGAATTTTTAACCAATATCTTCTTGCTAAATTTATTTGGAGGGTTATCAATAATCAATCTAAATATTTGTGCTTTCGTAGATAAATTTTTTTTGAAAAACTTATCATAGGAAATTAAAGTTACATAGAGTCCTCCATTTGGTCTGGTATGAGAAAGGTTACTCAAAATATTCACACACACTCTCATTATCTTGTAAAAATGAATTATCCACTAATATTCTGGAATGATAACTGGATTATAACTCCTCTTATTGAACATATTAAATCCTTTGATATATATATTTACTATAGTGTCTCAATAAAGGACCAGATTGACAACCCAGATGTTCTACCTAATGATATTTCTGCAGCTATCTCCAATTATGATTTTCTCAATCAGGATGATATTCTCATTAGGGAACCATATCCCAAATAAATACTTGACTCTAATAATTTCTAAATTCATCTTATATAAGGAAGCTACAAATATATTGGTGACCACAATATGTTTCTCCTTCCATCTAGATTTACACTTATCAAGAGAATCTCTATCAATAAGGTACTAGTTGATGAAAATTTACAGCTTGTGGGAATATCCCTTTGCTCTAAATGTTTCCCTTTCATCCTACACTTGGAAAGTTGTTTTTTTGATTTATTTGAGGTGAGGCCCCTGTATGCTGCTTTTTTCCAAGAATTATTGTATGCTGCTCTCGATATTCAGTTCTCAAGGCCTCTCACACTTCTCTTCTGGGTTTCTGGTGCGGAGTTGATTCATTTCATTTGGACAAGACAAAATAAGGCCATTCATGAGTAGAGATGTTTCAATTATTTAGTCATGTTTGTTGAGATTCTTGAGGAAGTTCAAATTGCTAACATGCTTCATGTTTTACACTATAGAAACACAATGAGGGACCTTGTTATTCTTAGTGGACTGAATATTTTAAGGATATTTTCCAAACACCATGGCACACTTGAGGTCTTCTAGACTCCTCCCTTTAATAGATGGATTAAATGCAACACTGATGGTTCATTGAGGTGAAATATGTGGCCTTCAATATATGTGGAAACATTTATAGATCGGAATAGTGATGTGTCGAAGTTATCTATTGTCTTTATAGCCATTCCAATCCCCTCGAAGTGGAAATGACTGGTTTTATCAATGCTTTATATATTACAAGGAAAAATAATTAGAGCAACATTTGGTTTGAGTATGACTTTAGTACCATGGTTGAAGCTGTCATGATGGGATTGGTTCACCTCTTATCGAAGATGATAGTGGGATGTGCCAATTTTCTTAATGTTCTCTCATCCTTGAATTACATCATCACTGACATCTTCCGTGAATAAAACTACCTTGTTGATGGTCTTGAATATAATGGAGTTAACTAATTAGTTAATTTTGACTTTAACTCTCCCCCTAGTGAAATTATTCTGATATTTCAATGGGAAAAATGGAAAATACCCTATTTAAGAAATTTATAACCTTTTTCTACTTTTACCCCAGATCCTTTGAGCTCTCTCTTCAAAAAAAGTGAGATATTGATCCCAACATATTAATTAATCCTTTGATCATGACCAAAAAATATCTTCCAAATTCTGAATCTTTCTCTCTTAATTCATATCAAATTGAGGATGAAAATTTATATTGAAATTTAATTCAATATCCATCGACTTCTATAGAAGTTTTCCAAAATGTTTAGGTAAACGATGCATCGCTATCTATTACAATGAAGATAAGGACACAATATAATATAACTACCTCCTAAAAATAAATTTGATAAATTAGATCCAAAGATAAATTACATAAAACTGGGAGAAAATGAGTAGATTTAGTTAATTGATCAATAATTATATAAATCACATTGTTACCTTGATATTTCTTTGATAATACTATCACAAAATTTATGGATATATTTTCTCCTTTCCATTCTGAAACTAGAAAATGTTGAATAATACCCTTTTGTAAATTTCATATTCTATAAACCGGTTTATAAGTCAATGATTTCATAGGAAAATTAGGAAAAAAATTATTTATTCCTTCCAACCAGAAATGTTCCTAAGGTCTCTATACATTTTCATACTGTCAGGATGAATACAGAAAGTTAAACTATAAAACTCAATCAATATTTCTTTCTTCAATTAGAGGTGACATGAAACACATGACCTTTCATTAGACTCAAAAAACCTTTTTTTCAACATTAAATTCATTCAAATTGTCTTTATTAAAAATGTTACCTTTCCCTATAACTCATGGTCTTCATTCTGAGATTTCATAATTATATCTGATAGATATTATTGTACGGACACCTCAAACAAAAAAAAGGAAGTTCCTAAAATAAAAATTTATAACCCAAAATTCATTAAATAATTATCCAAATGTACATGTTCTAATTGTAACATGGTTAGTGAATCATAGTTTTTCTAACTCAAATAATCAGCTACATTGTTTTATTTTCAATGTTTTTAATGAATTATGCAGTCATAATCATTAATTAATTCCTTTTATCGTCTCTTCTTCATTTTCAACTCTTTTTCAGTGAATATAAACTTTAAATTTTTTTTCGGTATGTATTTCACACATTAATTGAAATAAATGATGCCACAATATTTTTAATGAAAAATCATTTCTGTTAATTCTAGATCATGTTTAGGACAATTTAACCCCTGAGGTTTTAGTTTAAATGAATCATAAGAAATTACATTATCATTTTACATCAATAAACAACCAATTCCCTTCAAATAAAGTATCACTATAGATAAAAATTTAACCATTTATAGAGGGTGTTAAAAAATGTAGTATTCATAAATATCCTTTTTAGTTACTAAAAACAATTATCACACTCTTTTTTCCAAATGGATTTAATTAATTTATTTTAAAACTTTGTCCCTAGTATAGATAATGGATCAATTTTTTCAACAAACCGATGGTCGTAACCAACTAATCAAAGAAATATTATAATCTTCATAAAATTTGTAGGTGTTTTCCATTCTTCAAAAATGTTAGTTTTAATAGTGTCAATAGTTATGCCAACTTTAGAAATGATATTTCCCTGGAAAGAAATTTATTGCAACAAAAATTCACAGTTATTAAATTTCATATATGTTTTCTTTTATTTTAATGTATTCAAAATAATCCTTAGGTGTCTTTCATAATCTTAATTAATTTTAAAATATAACAACATATCATAAATAAATGAAACTAAAAACATGTATAAATATCCATGTGAAAATATATTCATAAGATCTCTAAATATGACTAGTACATTAGATAACATATAGGGAATATCTACAAACTCCAAATTCTCGTATCTAGTTTGAAATGTTTTCTTCAAAAGACGTTCCTCCATCACCATCAACTAATGGTACCCTAACATGAGTCCAATATTTGAAAAACACTTCACACCTAGAATCTAGTCAAAAAAATCATTGATATGAAGAAAATGATACTTGTTCTTTATAGTGATGTTATTCAAGGATCTGAAATCAATGAAATTTTATAATAAACCATTTTATTATTTAGGAAATGAAACTAAAACCCTTTCAACTACATTTCTAGTTCCAAAAGTTCTACTTGGGACATTCAGTAAAAGGGTTTTAAAATAGTCTTAGCATCGATCACTAAGTCAAAAGTAAAATCAGCCTCTTATCAAGGAATATCACTAAGAAAATAAATTTTTAATACATCTATAAATTTATTAACTATTGGGATATCACTAACCTGGATAATTTATTTCTTTTCAACAACAATAGATAAATATCAGTCATATGCATCTCTAATCAATTTCTCATATTTTTGGTTGGTTATCAAAATATTTAATTCATTAAATAAAAAATTCTCAACTCTACAATCTATATTAACATGAAAATGTAAAAATTAATCAATACCAAAAACAATATCAAACTCTACTATGGCCAATTCAAAAAGCTTATCTGGAAAGACAATCCCACGAATTTCAATAGGAATATTACTATAAATCTTAGTTTATTTAATATTTTCACTATGATTTTCCACCAAAAGTTCTATATTCTTTTCATGAAGTGATATTTGTATTTTATTTGAAAATTTCTCATAAATGAAGGATTTGATTATCCATAGTGAAACATGGAATCAGAATAATTAAAATTAATAAGGAAAATAATTTTCCCCACTTCATTAAATTGATCAAAATCAACTATAGTAGTTTATAATGACTTTGTCAGGCCTTTCTTGATCTTAATGATTTTTATCCTGAGTAACTGACTTTGGAAACATGGTATCATAATACACCAAATTATTTTAATTTAAAAAAATCTCACCATTTATGGGTTATCTATTACCCCATTATTGGATGGTTTAGGAGTATTATCACTGTAATCAAGAACCCTGTGACCAATATTACCACACTAGTAACACTTTATATGTCCTATCATCATTCCCTAAAATTTCTTTTATCTTGCATGAAATATATAGGTGTATTTCCTCTAGAATTCTTAGTTTTTTTGCTTCTATGTTACTTTCCACCTTGACCGTTTCGTACTTATTTCATCATGAATTACAAAAGTTTTGGTAAAATCAAACAAAACATTCTCATCACAATAAATGACATTATCATAAATTTTAAATTATTATATGACCAAATGTATCTATAAACTTTGTTTCAATAATTACAAGGATCTATTAATTTTTCTATCATGTTCCTAAATAAAATTTTGTATATACCCTACCAATATTGTAAACTTTCTTCATATACACCTAAAATATATTCATATTTTTCCTAAATTATAATAATTTTTTTCCCATCCTATGTCTAATAACCCTTGGTAAATATTTCTATAGAAAACTATTCTTAGATGTATCCCATTCCATGTTATCAATCTCATCTCTCTCTCTAGAGTATTCTTAACTGAAACCCATCATATTTTATCTTCTCCTTCAAAATGATAAATATAAGTAGTTACCTTTTGATGTTTTAAACCTCACATGGCTTCAAATATATTTTCTAAATCATTGATCCATCCCTTAGGAAAAACTACACCAAAAGATCCTCTAAATGATTGAGGGTGTCTTCTCTTAAAATGTTCCACTATCAATATGTTCTTATATGGTAGATCAATAATATTTTTAGTATTGATACCACCACCATTTATAACCTATTTCAATTTAACCATTATAGTAACAAACTGCTCAATTCCATTTCCAAACATTCCAATTTTCTTATTTGGATGGATATTATCCTCTAATGCCTTTTTACTTTTACATCCTTATTTCCTCTATAGAAAACCATTCTGAACAAACATAGTTTGGATGAAGTGACTTGGTAATATTCAAATTATATATCATGATAAGCATAAATTATAATCTCATATGGGTATTTACATTCATCAATCGAAACATTTAAATTATCTAAACATTTCCTCTCATACTAACTATAAAAACTTTTCCTTAAACATTAAATAATCTTGAGTATTAAGTTAACAATTCATTTTCTTAAAATTTATAATCTTCATGGTTTATCATTTAATAGTATTTTTCCATGAACCTTACATAAATAAATATCACATCACAAAGTGTATACATCTATATTGTACCTACTTATTTCACAAAATAAAACATTTAAAATATAACAGGTTTTATATTCAACGCATATCTTCAATATTTTCATCATAACCGCATACTTGTCCCAAATCATCCTTAAACCATTATGAATAATATTTTAAAATATACGATTATTAAAAAAAACTTTGTAATGTACATAAAAAATAAATAAATAAACTAATTAATACATTGATACTTATAAAATATTTTCTTTTTCGAAATAAACTATGGGTTCAAAGTAAAAAATCTCATACCTAATAAATAAACATCCCTTCTCAAGGATTTTTATAAAACAATTCATAAAATATATTAAAGGAAAAAATTAAACTTATAAATGTTTCATTTCAATTATTAAAAACTCATGAAATCGTTTTTTCTATATTACACTTTTCACCCTTAATAAGTAAAAAATATTTTACATTAAACATAATTTCATTTTCAAACCTTGTGAAATAATATGATTTCTACAAATACCATAGAAAGTATTAATAAATCATGTAGGTAATTTGTGACATCATTATCTATATAAATCTTTCAAATGGAATAAATAATATGGTCAATTTCCATCATAATTATGTAGATAAACCAATGCATTTGAATGCTATAATGATCCCACCCATCATTGGTTTATAACATAACCACCTATCCTTGGTATAAAATGAAACTACCTATCATTAGTTTGTAATGGAACAACAAATAATTGTTTTTAATCAAACTACACATTATTGTAAACAATTATTATGAATTATAAAATAGTCATAACACATGAAATATTTCATACATAAAAATATTCCTTACACCCATAAGAAAAATGTTTCTATATATCAAAATATCTATTCCATTTAAAATAATTTATTGGGAATACTCAAAACATATAAAATAATTTTTTTATTTTTAATAAATAAGGAATAATATAAATTAATATTAAAATAAGATCATGGTTACATCACTGGTAGAACCCATTGATGTTGTATATATTAAATTATAAAATTATTTTTATTTTTTATAAAGAAAGTCAAAACATTCTCTACAAAATAGGTATAATGATTCCTTTTTTAAAACCGTTTTATCAAAGTAATGAAATAGACATAAATTGTCCTTTATATTAATTTATTTCCATAAAAATACATAAAATAATATTCAAAATATAGACATGGAAGAGAAATATTTAGAAAATAAATCTTTAAAATATTTAGAAAGATGTATTTAAAGTAAGGTGTCCCTTAACTCAAGCCTAGCATGTCCCTTCAATTACTTATATTCTTGAATAATACACATATTTTAATTATTTAATTTTTTAAAAACCGTTTTCATGTTTATTATTCTATTTATTTTACTTATTACCATTTTGTATACAATTACTTAATTAATTTAGTTCCTTTTGGATTTTTTGACGTTATACAGTACATATGTCCAAAATCACTTCAGTAAGTTGAATATAGTAAAAGTTATAATTATTTAATCGTATGTATAATATTAATCATACCATAATTATAATTTTTGATAAATAAATTATACTTCTAAAACCAACCATGATATATGGTTATGAAAAATGAATTATGTTACAATCAAGTAGACGGTATGTCATATGTACTGCTACATTCTCATTTTCAAACAATCACGATGAAAATAAGTTAAGTGTTATTTTTTATATATATAATTATAATTATATCATAAATATCATATTATTTCTTTAAATACACTTATATATATTATTTAAGTGATGAAATGTTGAAAAATTAATCACATCGCTTCGTTGTCGTGGTAATCCACTCATACACACGGACAATGTTATCATTTTTTAATATAGAAAGTTAAGAAATTATAAGTTTAATTATAATTTAAAATTATAAATATGTCATTAATATCATATTTATACATTAAATACATCAACATAACCATCTATGATAGGTGGTGATGGAAAACTAATTACATCGGTTCGTTCGACAATAGCCCTCCTCACACATGAATGATTGATTTATATCCCATTTAAACTGAATAAGAAGATGTATATATTTTTATTACATTAATATAAAAAACATATTATTTTATTTAAGATTCTACTTTTATTGTTTCATCATGATCAAATATTATTTGTAGTATTTAGAATAATAAATAATATGAAAATGCGTAGCTAAAAACTACAGATCTTCTTTGTACAACCTCTATTAGGATTATTCCTAAAGCCTTCCTATGATTGTTTTTGAAAATAATTGGGAATATATGACTTAGTGAAGGATTTAATTAAGTGATTTTATTGGTTATTTTTCAAACGAAAAGGTTTTTTAATTGTTAATAAAATATGAGAGAGAGTTTCCCTTTTATAAGAGATGGTAGGGTCACTCATTGAATTTATAAAGTATTAATTAATAAAAATTAATTTCAATTTAAAAATGTATCCAAAATGGATATTATTATAATATAACATGATTATTAGTTAAACTAATACCATATAATTATATTTCTAAGATTTTATATTAGGTTTTTACCCTTATCTTTTTTATTTAACCTCTAGTAACCCACATTGATGATTCCCAAGATAACAAAGTTTTTTACACTTTAGGGATCATGATAGTTACTATAAAAGACAACTTTTGACTATAAATATACTATTTATGATATTATAAACCATTCCAAAATAATTTTTTTAAATATAATTATTTTATGAATTTTAAATCATTTAATAAAATATTTTTTATTATAAAATATCATTAATGTCCTTTTTTTGAACTATTAATTTAATTTGACTATGAAAAAAACATTATTGATAATGAATTAAAATATATTACTTTAAAATACACCATTAAAAGTAATAATTTTATAAAAAACATATAATACAATAATTTAGTCAAATTATATTACTTTTAATATTTTTAAAATCATTGAATTATTATTTCTATAAATGGAATAAATATCATGTCAGCATCGTTTGAGAATTTAAGGTAATTATTTCATCAGTAAAAACTAGAAATATAGTACCATGATAAAAAACATTATTTCAAAAATATATTTAGAATCAAAAAAACACTCTTACCATTCCTATCAAAAAATATTATAGATGTTAAAAGTAAGAAAGTGACATTTTTTACTTTATCTTATACTAAAATATTATAAAGGTCAAAATAAATGTAATATGGAACCAAGTTGTGACATTTTTTGAATCCTATATGGGATTTTTCAAACACCACACATAAAATAGGATAAATCTACGATTTATGGTAATTTTTTCATTATCAAATTATTTTTAACCTTAATTATAGGATTTACCATTACTATGGTGACAAAACATTACTATGATCATTACTCATACTAACCAAAAATAAAATGGAACTATTTTCCAAATTTAAACCTCATGATTAAAACGTTGGAATACATTTTTAAATATTCAATTGAAAAAAAATCACAATTTAATTTTAATTTAATCTAATATAATGAGATAAAATCAGTTTTTCCGAAAAAATGCCTTTAAGTATAAAAATAATTTTATAACAAATTAATGTAAAAAAATTCATTCCAAAATCTATAGTTGTATTATATTTAACTCCATAAAATATTATTAATTATTATTAAAAATATGTGAAAATTATTTTTCTTTAACGTACCTTGGTTTTTTAATCAAATAAAACTGTTGTGGAAGAATCCCGACCTTGTTGGAAAACTTCTTTACTAAACCGTTTGTGGGAAATAATGAAAAAATGGAATTTAAATATTATGGTGGAAGAAATAAAATATATCATCATACATGGTTATTAACATTGAAACCCCATTTATTTTAATGGACAAAAAATCATAGTGAGACTCTAAAAATTTTATTATTAAATGGAGAGTTCAAAAACCATTTAAATTCCCAAACATGAATTATAATGATAAGATATAAAACAAATATGTGAAAATCAGACCTTGATACGCCTCTCTCTTCTCTCTGAAAATCATCTCAATCAAAATGTAGTGCTCAATGATCCATCTAAGAAAAAAAACACCCTTTTATCGATGAACACCACTACTTTAGGGATCTTTATATGAAAATGTGTCAACCTCACCTAATCTTATAACACCCAATGTATTTTTATATCTCACAGGATCTTGATTTCATGATGTACTATAACGAACTAAAATTTTTTAATGATAAATATTTCCTATAAATTTGTGTTATATTATATTATATACAAAAAAACATATCTCTTTAATAATGAAGTGAATACAAAGGTAAATGTGACCATCTGGATTTAGTCATTATATGATCATTGATCAATTATTATTTTTGGTCAATATGATCATTAGTCAGTATTAATTTTGGGAACCATAATCTTGGTAATAATTTTAACAATGTAATTAAGTGATTATGAGTAATAATTAAAAAGTATTATTGATATAGAATGAATATTTAATGGCCTCAACAAGATTATTCATGTTGTTTGAAGCCCATATGTCAAAATATGGGAGGGAGTTATCATTACTGGTGTTCTCCCAAGACCAATCCTAATCCAAGATTCATCATGTGATTCTTCAATGAAATATTCTATGAGAGAACTTTAAGTTTGTGGAGATTACCACTCGGTCAATGTTAGCTGAGGCATCCCACAAAATTATCACCATCACACACCTTACTCTTAGGGAATATGCGTGAGTAAGAAAGGGTTACGTGTCCATACCATAGTTACTTAAATTTTAATTCCTTTGTATAAATAAAATTTGTATTCCATAATTTTTGTTTTCATAATAGTTTTTCTTAAAAAAATATAGGTTTAATTAAGATGGAATTTCATAAATTCACTTTTCAAACCCAAATTTTACTTTTTAGATAAGATATAAATCTCTGCAGTAAACTAAGTTATGATGAATAATACTTATTTTAATGAAATATTATTTTAAAAAAACATTTATTTAAATATAAAGGATAAAATATTTTTATTAAGACCTTAAAATTTTTTTAAGTGTCCAAACTTTTACTATGAATATTGAATGCTCGATTTTTAAATCATAAATAAGGATATTTATAGTTAAAATCCTATGTTATCATATTTAGATAAGTATTTGAAAAAAATAAAAAACATTTTTTGAACTCATCATGTAAAATTTAGGTTATGGTGACTTTATTATAATTTTGTAAAATACATTATCTTATCATAAATAGTAAAATTACACATTTTAGTTTTACGTATGTTTAATGACTTTATAATTATGATATAATGATTTAATAATAATTTAAAAAAAATACATGACTCATAATATGTTATTTTATAAATATAAAGTATTTTCATTTATTTCAATCAATTTAAAAACCAATAAGTTACCTCCCAAAAGTCTAAAATTAAAACATTGTCTTTAAAAACATTTTTTATGAAACATTTTCTTTTCCTTTCAGAAAAATGTAATCTAATATAATTTTTGGTTGTTTTTTGTTAAAATAACATAAAATATGTCCCAAATTTCCAATTACATGGAAAAAATCATGGTCATGACCATGTTTTTTCATTTTCCATATCCTAGGTTTCTAAGGCCTTTATTTGGAATTATTTAACAAATCCTCCAATTTGGTTATAACTCATTTATCAATTTAATTTCACTCAAATACAATCCTATATGATTCTATAGTAGTTTTACCTCCCAATGAGTCCCCCCGAGGTTTCATCAATCCTCCAAGGTTCCAATCCTCATGTTTTAGGAGTAACTCTTCAAGGTAAGGGAATAATCCTTCCTTTCTCTTCAATTAAATAACCTCTTCTTGTATATGTATTATAATTGTTGTGATTGATCTATTTATTACCCTTTAATTCATACCCTTTCATAAAAATGATTTTTTAAGAATGGGAGAACATTTTCCTCTCTCATTTAACCCATTTCTAAAACCATATTTTATACCCATTATGCTGTCAAATTTACTTCTAAAAATTTCTCTCTTATCCTTAGGAAATTATCTTTTATTGTCCACTTGTGAATACCCTTGATTTTTTATTTTCCAAGGTTATTTACCTAAATTTAAAAATGATTTATTTTAATTTGGGATTTATATACATGAAACCCACATTCCCTTTTCCTAGGTTGAAAATGACATAATTATATAGTTTTTAAGAAATTTTTTAAAAGCCATAATTTTGATATGAAACACATTTTTTATTCTCCATGGGTTATTTATGAAATATTTTATTATGATATATTTGGCTCACATTAATTAGTACATATGAATGTTTTTACCTTATAAAACTCCAATGAATTGGGAAACAAATTTAATCTCTATAGATGACATGTTTTGTGATACAATAGTGAATAACCTTTGTAATAATCATTTACGACACTTTATTATTTAACCTTGATGATGTGATTATGAATGTCTAAAATAAATATTGTATCTAAATTTCCATGTAACGACTCATGTTATTTTTATTTTGATAATCCTATTTTCATTTCTTATGAAACTATGATATACCTCATGTTCTAATAGATATTCCTTACAAATATTTTTGAAATTTCTTCCCTTCTTATGCCTTATGCTCACCCCTTTCCATTGATGTATGTCCCTAGGTAATGCGTTGTTGTAAATGTGTGTACAATAAACCTATGATAAAGTCTTTAATGTGGTTTAGAAGAATTATTCTTTTTTTTCATGTATTATGTTCCTAATTTTCAAGAAACAAAATATTAAAATATCTTATGTTATATACCTTGTAATGAAATGTTTATATAATAAAAATATGGGATTATATTGTTGGTATTAAAAGGAGGTTTAGTTATTTATTGAAATTAGGATTTCAAATAATTAGTAATAACCTTAGGGAATAGTTTAAATATACAAACCCATTTTGGTATTTTGGAGAAGTATTACATAAGTTGTTTTTTAGAAAAGTAATATCTGTCTGGATATGAACAAGTGGATGTGGATCTGAAAAAGAAGTATCTTAAGGCAATACCCAAAAAACGCTACTTTGAGCTAAATGATATCAGGAACCGGTTCATTTAAATGGACATTTATACACTCCTATTTTGACACTCCTAAAGTATATTTTTGGTTAATCACAATCTTTTTATAAACCTTTATGAAGGATTTAAAGAAAATTTAATTATTGTTAATGAATAATATATTTAAACATAATATTTTAAGGCATAAAATTCCATTAGAATTATATTATTCTTAAAATAAACACATTTTTCACTAAGGGTTTCTTCTTTTAAGAAATTATGGTAAATATAAAGAACAACTTAAACGATGAGTGCAATGGACCATGTGCTGATAGCCCTTGGATGGAATCGAAAATGGAAAACATCATGAGAATGATAAATCAATGAACTCAGATTATGAAAAATAAATTGAATCAATATATGAGACCAAATTCACCTTAAAGGGAACAACATTTTGATGAGTCCTATATAAAATAATGAAAACCTTCTTTCAGTGGATCTACCAACCCATTGATTGATGAATAATGCATAGGATCTATAGAAAAGTTCTATTTTGTACTTTGATATTCAGAATAATAGAAAGTCACAATGGTTATTTTCTACTATGAGGAAGAAGTTGATAAATGGAGTACACTAATTAAAAACATGAATAAGATAAGGGATATTGATATTATAGAGTGGGAGAAGTTGTGGGGATCCTTTTTCAATAAATATATTCCTTGTTCGATGAAATTGAAAATATATAATGATTTATTAGATCTAAATAAGAGGAAAATTAATCTATTGGAATCTATGAGATGAATTTAAAAGACTTTATAATTATAATTATATCATTTTTATGGATCCAAATGTAAATTTATATTGATTTATTATTGGATGAATATTCCATCTATGGCGGAATCTACCCACTCAAGACTATAACAGATATGAGGAGATAGTGTCGAGTGCTATGAATATTGAACTTGAATTCAAAGAGATGTAGTGGTCACACAAATCTAATGAAAAGAAGAGATATTTAGAGGAATACTTATTAATGATCTTTGATCACAAAAATAGGAGGAAAGAATGTGGAAATGATCACATACAAAAAATTTGGGAAGAATTATTTAGGGAACTTCTTTCTCAGGAGTGGAAAACATTACTAATGTGGAGTTGGTGTCCATATAGCTAGAAAATGTCATATTTAGGTGAAACCTCAACTTATAAGCACTAAGAATGGGGAATATGGTTTAGGCTTAGCCTTACGTTAAATGCTTCAAGTGTAGATATCCTAAGAAATTTTCTAATCACTATTCAAATTAGATGTTAATGGAGCGGAATAACCTTAAATATTAGCATAGGCCAAGAGAGAATGGTAGAGAATCTTCTGTCCTGAAGGCTAAAGTTGAATCACCAAATGATGTAGTGGTAGGTACTCTCATTTTTCTCCCAAATCTAAGAAGTACTTTTTTAGATTCTGGTTCTACTAATTCCCTTACTTCCTCCAAGTTTTCAAAGAATATAGAATCAATCCCTAATCTTATAGAAGTAGATTTATCTTTCAAGACTCTTTTAGGGATTATCCGAGAATCAAAAGTGTATAAAAACTCTATTATTCACTTTTGAGAGAAAAATCCCATCTCAAATATTGTAGTCATTTCCATGGTGTACTTCGACATTATACTTGATATAGAATGGATCTCAATGTACATTGCTAATATCAACTGCAGATGTAAGTAAATATTAGTATTCATGATAGGAAAATCTATAGTTATTTTAAAAGGAGAGATATATCAACCTAATATTTGTCTAGAAGAACTTCATAGAGCCTTGTTCATGGATATGATCAGTGAATTGGAAGAAGTAAATGAAAATATACAAGTAAAAAATCCTCCGATAATTTAGGAATACATTGATGTATTTCTTGAAGAGTTACTTGGACCTCCCCATGAAATATAGGTAGAGGTTTCCATTAAACTCATACATGGATCTATGTTGATATCAATGACCCCATATTGAATAAAAATTGTGGAGCTTGAGGAATTAAGGAACAAGTTTCATGATCTTTTGGAGAATATATTTTTTCAAAAAAGTGTGTCTCCCTGGGGACAACCAATTCTCTTTATGAACAATTAGGATGGACCAATACGATTATGCATTGATTTTAGAAAACTTAACAGGATAAATGTGAATAAAAAATACCATATCCCAATGATTGATGATTTATTTGACACACGTTGTGGGGATCAATTGATCTCAAAGAGTGATCTTTGATATGGTTATCATCAATTGAGGGGTAAGAAAGAAGATATTACCAAGATTGCCTTCTTATCGTGATATGATCATTATGATTTTCTTTTTATAATCTTTGGCTTGACTAATTCTCTTTTGATATTTAGGGATATTATTAACATAGTCATTAAGTACTACCTTGATAAATTTTTGTTAGTTTTTGTTGACGGAATTACAATACATTCTAAAATCATTAAGGAGGACGAGGATCAAATAAACTCTAATAACGGGGCTGTTATTTGGAAAGTTCATCAAATGTGAATTTTGGTTATGATACATTACCTTATTTGGGCACATTGAAACCAATTAAGGAATATCAGTTGAACCTACTAAGAAAATGTTTGTAGGATTAGGCACATCATACAATTGAAACTGAGATTTGTAGTTTCCATGGTTTAACAGAAAATTATATGAGGTTTGTCAAAATGTTTTTTTGGATTTCTAATCCACTAACCAAGTTAACTCGAAAAGGTACTATGTCCATCTGGAAAATGGAGTGTGAAGAATGATTCCAAGAGCTAAAGAAGAGATGGGTTACTACACCCATGTTAACTCTACCCTCTATAATAAAAGGATTCATTATTTTTAGAGATGTCTCTCTAAAAGGTATTCGATGAATCCTCCTGGAAAATAAAAAAATTATTTCTTATGTATCTTGAGAGTTAAAGACTCATGAGAAGAATTATCCAACGCATGACCTAGATTAAGCTATGGTTTTTTTCTCTGAAAATATGGAGGTACTATATTTATGGAAAGAAATGTGATATATACACAGAACACCAAAGATTGAGGTATATTTTCACACAAAACAAATATACCATGATACATAGGAGATCATTGGAAGTTTTTAAAGACTATGACTATTTAATTCATTATCTCCCCGAAATAGAAAACAAATTTTTTGATGCATTAAGTATGAAATACCATGTTGTGATAGAAATGATGAGGATTCAAGGAGATCCATTGATCAATGACCTCATAAAACTAGATGTGGTAATCATAAAAAAGGTAAATCATTAACACAAACCCAAATGATTTATCAAAAATCATTACTATTGAACATCAAGAAATCTCAAAGATAAGATCCCTTGTTTCAAAAGAAGATAGAGGATGTGAGGAATGGGGAGTTTTTTGAGTTTAATATTGATCAACAAGATGTAATAATATTTCATACAACGTTATGTATCACATCTATTATAGAAATAAAGATGGAGCTAATTGATGAACCTAATATCTCTACATCCTTTATACATCCTGGAAGCACAAAAATTGTATTTGTATCTTCATGGCCATTGTTGGTGGGATAATATGAAATGGGAGATGCCTGAATACACTACATGGTTCTTGGTATGTCAAAAAGTCAAGGTGGAGTGACAAATTTATATTGGGATATTGCAAAAACAACTGATACCAACATCAAAGTAGGACAATATCACTATGGAATTTTTTAGTGGTCTCCCAAGAAAATTCAATGGAAAAAATGCGATATTGTTTACAGTGGACTAGGTAACCAAGACTACCCATTTTATCGCTATTCTTGAATATCTCACTCTTGAAAAAATTTCCTTGATTTACATAAATGAAAATGTGAGGTCTCATGGAGTGCCACTTTCTATCATTTATTATTGTATTCCAAGGTTCACATCAAGATTCTAGGTAATTCTTCAAAATGATCGGAGTATTGAATTGAATTTCAGTGCGGCCTAGCACCCCCAAACTAATGAAAAATATAAAAGAACTATTCAAACACTTAAGTAAATGTTGAGAACATGATAAATTGAGTTTAATGGTGTATGGGATAAACATATCCCATTAGTTTATTTTTCATACAAAAATAGCTTCCACTTGAGTATTCAAATGGAACCCTATGAAGAACTATATGGGAAGTGATGTAGAAATACTATATGTTGGGATGAATTTGGTGTGAGAACAAATCTTGAGCCTGATCTTGTGAAAGAGAAAATACGAAAGGTTAATTTTATCCAACAACATATAAAGGATACTCAAAGTCTTCATAAGAGATATTATGAAACCCATCTAAGTGACCTAGAGTTTGATGTTGGTGAAAAAGTGTTCCTTCGAATACCACCATGGAAGACTCATGAGGTTTGGGATGAAAGGGAAGCTTATTCCTAGGTACATTAGACCCTATGAAATCCTTGATCATGTAGTATAAGTGTCATATCGACTAGAAAATACACTAAATCTCTCCCAAGTTTTTGATATATTCCATATATCTCTACCGAGGAAATACATACCTGAAAATTCACATGTACTGAATTTGTAGGTGGTAAAACTGCAACATGTCCTCTCTAATGAAGAAAATATAGTGCAGATATTGGTCTATAGAGACAATTTTCTATGAAAAAATACTACCAACCACGTCAAAGTGTAGTGGATGAACCATAAATATGAGGAATCGAGGTAGGAACCACAAGGGATAATGAGACAGATCCACCGACAACATTTCTATAGTGAGATAATGATTTGAATTTTATAGGATTAAATTTTGAAAGGGGGATAATGTAACAACCCAGGATTTTGAATCATAAATTTTTCTGAAAATTATTGTTGTCTTAAATTATACACAACAAAAACATATTTTTTTAATAATTAAGTGAATATAAATGGAAAATTAAACATCTAGATTTGACCATTATATAATCGTTGGTCAATTATGACCATTATAAAATATGATCATTGGGAACTATAGTGCTGGAAATATTTTTAACTCCATAAATAAGTTCATATAAGTAATAATGAAAAGGGATAATTGATATAGAAAGAAGAATAGATGGCCACAACTAGTATAGTCATGTCGTTTGAAGACCATCTATCGAAACATGAGAGGGAGGTATCATCACTAGGGTTCCCCCTTGACCAATCCCAATTCGTGCTTCCACAAGTCAATCTTGTATAAAATCTTCAATGGTATGAATTAAAGTTAGTGGATATTAACACTTGGTTGATGTTATCTAAGGCGCCCTACAAAACTACCACCGTCACATACCTAACTCTTAAGATATATATATAGGTGTTATAAGGATATATATGTCCAAACCATTGTCACATAAAATTTAATTAATTTGTATAAATAATTGTTTCCCCTGAATTCCATTTTAGGAATAGTTTTTCTTAATAAAATATCAGTTTAATTGACATAGAATTTGATAAATTTACTTTTCAGACCAAAAATTATACTTTTCGTAAGGATATAAATCATTATTATAAACTATGGTATTAGGAATAATACTTATTTTAATGGTATATTTTGTTAAAAAAGCTTTTATTTAAATATATATGATAAAATAATTTTATTATCTCTTTAAAATATTTTAAGGGTCAAAATTTTTACTATGCGTATTCAACCCACTATTTTTTAAACTAAATAATGATATTTATTGTAAAAATTTAAGGTTATAAAATTCAGATAATTATTATGATATAATAATAATAATTTTTGAAATCAACACTTTTAATTTAGGTTTGGGTGAATTTATGAGAATTTTCTAAAATAATTTGTTTTCCTTTGAATATTAAAAAAGTTAGGTTTTATTTATATTTAATGACTTCATAAGTATTTCATAGTTATGTAATATTTATGTTACCACAATACAAGGATTAAAATATTTTATTTTACTAATATCAAGTATTTTAATATATTTGAATCTATTTCCAAACCCATAAGTTACTTTCCAAATTCTAAAAAGGAAATTTTGTCGTTAAAGACATTGTTTTATGTAAAATTTAATTTTTCGTGACAAAATAAGTAATATAATATTATTTTAGGTACTTGTATGTAAAAATAACATAAAATATGTCCTAAATGATCTATACCTTGGTCAAAACCCATGGTCAATGCCATGTTTTTTCATATTCCACAACCTCGGTTTCCAAGGCCTATATTTGGAAATTATTAAACAAATCCTCCACTTTTTCTATAAATACCCACCCCTTTCTCTAATTAAATTCCACCAAAACCCATAATCCAAGATTATATGGTGTTTTTACCTCCCAAGGATTACCCCAAAGGTTTCCTCAAACCCCCGAGGTCCCAATACTCATGTTTTAATATTAGCTCTTCAAGGTAAGGGAATTATCCTTTTTTCTCTACAATTCAAGAAGCACTTTTTGAATATGTATTGTAATTGTTATGATTACTCTATTTTATAACCTTTTTATTCATACCATTACTTAAAAAATATGTTTTATGAATGGGTGACCACTATCCCCTTTCAGTTTACCCTATTCTAAAAAAATGTTTTATAACTATTATGCTACCCAATTTACTTCTCAAAATTTCTCTCTTCTCCTCAATAAAAACTCTAGTATTTTTCCCTTGTGAATGACCAAGTCTTTTTAGTTTCAAATGGTATTCACCTAAATTTAAGAATTATGTATTTTAATCTACGATTAATATACATGACACCTTCATTCCTTTTCTATAAGTTGATAATGAGACAATTATCTTGTTTTCAAGCACTTTTGAAAAACCATGATTTTGATATGAAACAAATTTTTTTTCTCCGTGTGTTATTTATGGAATTTTTTATTATGATATATGTTGATAAGATTAATTAATACATATTATGGTTGTTCTCTGATAGCACTCCAATACATTGGGTAAAGAATATAAACTATAGAGATGACATGTTTTATGTTACCTTGGTGAATAACCGTCATAATTTTCATTTGTGACACCTTGGTCCTTAGCCTTGGTGATATTCTTATGCATGTATAAAATAAATGTTGTAAAACAAATATCTGATATTAATAGTGTTATTTTTATTATGATATTCCCCTTTTTTCATTTCTTATTGCACAATGACATTCCTCATCTTCTTGTTGATATTCCTTATGAATATATGTAAGTTATTTCCATTATTGGGTTGTATTCTCACCCCTTTACTTTGATCTATGTCCCCCAACTATGAGATTTGGTAAATTTACCTTGGATGAACATATTGAGAATCAGTTAAAAAGGTTTAGAATAAAAAATTTTATTTTTTATTTATTATGTTCCCAATTTCCAAGAAACTAAAATTTAAAAGATCATTTGTTATGTACCATGTAATGAAAGGTTTATGTGATAAAAAGGGGGGATTACATATGTAAAATTGATCATCAACTTGTACACACCAATTAATTATTTAAATAAATAATACATTTTACACATTTAATCAATCATCAATCTCATCATTTCTTTTTTTCACGTATTTAATGTCGATGAACCACACATGATACCTTTTGGAGGAATCTGGAGCACGGATTGCATCTTTGTGGGCTCGACCTGACATTTTCACTATTGGATGCCTCCTTTTTTCCCTATCCCAAATCTGTTAGGGTGTTTCACGGTGGCGTGAGGAAGTTTTGTGGTCGATTCCCATCTCTCATAGCCTCAGTTTCGTGTCAATGATGGGTGCATAGGGCGGTCCGCTATGGTATTTGAGTGCGGTTGTGGAGGCAACGACGGGATTGTGGATCTTTCTTGCGACTGGTACCTTTTTCTGGCTTGATGGAATTCGAGTTAATGGCTAAGGTGATGGTTTTCGATTCTTGAGTTCATGGATGTTTTATGGTTATTGATAATTTGTTTTGGGCCTTTCGGTGTGCTTCACGATTATTCTGTTTGAATCTTCTCGTCACATGGTTTGTGATTTTGGATTATTGTTTCGTGGTTCTTGAACCTCTCGACTATTGAGTTGTTCTATGGGTAAGAAAATAGTGAGCAGGACCTGTAAATGTTGAAGGATGTTTTGTCTCCATCAATAGGGATCTATGAATGTATTGGGGGTATTAAAATCAATTTCTTGTAAATCTGATTTGTTTTTCTTGGATGTTTTTTATTCGCAACGACATGGTGATGGGTTTTTAAGATGGTTACGACGAGCTCTAATGGTCTCCGGTGACTGGTGTGGCTTCGGATGGTGTGGAGAGGATAGAAATATCGACGGTTGTTCTGATGATGATGTTTTCTAGTGACGGGGCGTGCCAAGAATGGTTCTTGATGATGGTGATTTCAATGCGAACAATGGCATGACGGATGATACGGTTCTAATGGGTAGCAGGTACCGGCTTGGGGCTCCATGTTTATGAAGGTTTCATAGATTTTGAATTTCATTTGGGTGTTTCATTTTGAATTTTGAAATCTTCAGTTGGACGATTTTTGAATTTTGGTAATGGTGGTATGTGGATTTTGTATTAATGTATGTATGGTTCCCACTCAGCCTTAAAGTGGATTTTCAGAAAATACAAAAAAATGGTTTCAGGCATATTGTGTGTTGATATTGATTCATATGATAATTTGGGACACATATTGTTATAGTCCTTCTCTAAATGAATGGGTTACCAAAATATTTCAATGTCCACGACTTCACTTGGATGGGTATTAAATATTTTATCTCTTTATTCTCTCCCTAGTGTCTTAAATTCATTCTAATATCTCGTAAATCTCAATATATATAGATTCACCAAGGACATAGAACTCTTTTTTATGATTCACTAATCACTAATAAAGGTAATGTGAAAATAACAAGAATGTTTATTTCATGTAGAAGATGTAATGAATGAATTACCCCCAACCACTCCTCCCTTTATTTATTTTTAGAGCTCCAAATGCTTTCTCAATGAAGATAATCTCTATAGATTTTATTAGATAATGATGGATGCTCCTTAAGGCCTTTTTTATATCCATGGACAACGTGTTTCATTAAATTAAAAAGGCATTGTTCATATTTAAGACATTTATTATTATCTAAACCTATTCATTGAATATTATTGGTATTTAGCCTATTATATTAATCCACCTAAATATTAAATGTATATTCTATCTAGAAATATCCTCTTCATTTCTCCTCCTCCAGTTTCAATAAACTATAGAATCTGCAAATTCCAGCTTCTCCCAAGATACCACCCTTGTCATCATGTCTATAGGGTTCTCCTTCATATGGACCATAAAAATTCATAGTATCTACCAATCCATCACCTCGCATATCCAATTATAGAGAATTTCAATGTGAAACATTTGGGAAGGATGCATTGAGTTCCTTCTCAAGTCCAACACACTTTGATGATCGCAATTAACTATTTAATCTTATAAGTTGAATACAATATCCTATTGAAAATGCTTTATCCACAACATCTTTTTACTAGACTTCTTAGTAGTAATGTACTATGATTTAGTCATGGAAAAATTGACTCACTTTTGCATACTTGACTTCCATTATACAGCTCCTCCTATAAATTATTGATGTTTCATGTTATAGGCATCCTGTTTTTAGGATCATGATCCATATTTTCATCTTTATTTCCCTCCATTAGTTGATCATCTCAATTGTAGTATAAATATAGTCTTTATGTACCCTTAAAGTACCTAATAATACACTTGAATATATCTGAGTGATGATTACTTGTATTTTAGAGAAATCAGCACACAGTCACCACTAAATGGGAAATTTCTAGCCTTGTACGCACCATATCATATACAAATCTTCCAATATACAAGTTGTATGGTATCGCCTTTATCTCATTGATTTCTTCCTTGGATGGTAGACTTGAACTCTTACACAACTTCATATGATCAGATAGAGAAATGGTTTTTGGGTTATGTCTTTCCATAATGAAATGTTTCCAAACATGTTCTGCACACTTCTCATGAGATACCCATAAAATCCTCTACTTTTTATCATGAATCGCCTAAATCCACAAAATCTAAAAAGCCTCTCCCAAGTAATTCATATCAAAATACTTGGATGTGTCCTTATTTAACTAGATGATCTTCATTAAATCCTTCCAAATGATAAACATTTCATAAAAATAATGTAGTATAAAAACAAATTTACAATATTGAAATCTCTATAAGTAAACACATGTGGTCCATATGTTTTTTTATCCATGAATCACAACTAATGATAAAAACATCTTTAACCACTATATTGGATATTATTTTAGTCTGAAAAAGTTCTTATTGAATTTGTAGATGATTTTTTTTCATGTCCTCAAACCTCAAAACCATAAATATGATTCCCATGGAACTCCTCATATTGGTCACGTCTATCATTTCAAGCTCCAGGTCTATGTTATCCACCAATCTAGAAATGACTCAGATTGAATCCATCTTCACCATGGGTGAAAACATATCATAAAATTCAACTCATTTTTTATAAATAAATCCATTAACCCCTAATCAAGATTTATACTTGAACTCCTTTCTACTTTCATCCTTCTTTATCTTGAACAAATATTTGTTTTTCAGTTTCTTCTATCTTTTGGATAAATTCATATATCTAGCTCTTCATCCACAACTCTATCTCACCCTCAATTTAATGAAGACACTTGAGTTTTTTAAGGTAATACACTACATCCTAGTGTCCTTCTGGAATCCCCTCATCATTCATCAATACTTAATCTGACCAAGAGTATTTTTTTAATGTGATCATTACTCAAATATATGTTCAACCCTATGAAATGTTAGGTTCAGCAGGAACAACATCACCTCACTCCTATGATGGTTCTAAAACATCTGGTGGAGAGGATTGAGTCTCCCCTACACAAAATCCTTCCCCACTACCTCTGAATATATGGATTATAAATCATCTTTCACCTCCTCCTCGTCAGTTGCAGGTGGTACTGGTACATGTGTTGGATTAGATACTGAATCCATGGAACATTCACTTCAACAAATTCTCAGATTTTGAATGTCATTGATCGTTTGGTTCTCATGGAATATGATATATCATCTTATAATTACCTTATACTCCCTTGTGCTCTAAATCTTATATTTTGACTCCAAATATCCATATCCTATGATTATTTATGGACTATATCTAACATCTATATTCTTCTTGAGCTCTTTAGATACATGTGACGATTAAAAACATCTAAATACTAATAAATTATAGTAAGAGGGATATTTATCATAACATATCTTCTATAGAATCTAAAATTTCATGAGAACTGATGGTGTTATATTTATGAGTTTGAAAGAAACTTTATTGGATTCTCTCCTAAATATCTTAGTAATCTTATCCAAACTCATCATACTCATCGAACTATCCATGATAGTTGGGTTCATCCTTTTTCTAACTTTGTTGTGTTGTGGGGTGTATAGAATCATCCTCACATATATAATTCCCTTACTCCTACAATATGTATCAAATTTTTTAGAGGTGTACTCTACATTATTTTCTGAGAAAGACACTTAATATTAATTCTTATTTCAGACTCTTCCATAGAGTGTAATATCTTGAAGTATTCTAGAACATGGTCTTTAATTCTCAAGAACACTCATACCTTTCAAGATGCATCGTCAAAAAATCAGAGGAAATATTAGTTACCTCAAAATGAATCCACCTCTATAGGACTTATTATATCAAATTTCACTAGATAAAGTAACTTCAATTTCCTTGATGATGTAGTATTTAATAAGACTCTATATCTTCCCTTACAAACAGTATTTTCATGGATCAAGTGATGAATCCCTATCAGCACTGATGTACTTCTTCTTCATAATGGTAGATAACCCTATTTAACTCATTAGACCAATAATCTTGTTTAAAAAAATTTATGACATCTATACTTATTCCATGTTTAGGCTATCGGCATATATAATTACAAGTGTATTTTAAAACATACCACATATGTGTCCTTGGGCAATGATAATGACCCCCTTCATCATATTCTAAGCTCTATTGTTGAAGACATTATCATACCCTTATCTATAAAAGGTTATCCCTAATAACATGTTAAAAAAAGACATGGAACATGTCTAACATCCTTTGTGGATATTATATATCCAATGTACTTATTGATAGGTATATCACCCATTCCAGTGATCTTCACAAAACTAGTATTCCCCATCATGACTGCACTAATGTCACCAGCTTCGTAAGTCAACAAATACTCATGATGTAGAATTATGTGGTACCATGTTGCAGTATCAACCACCCATTATGTGTCCTAGCTTAATGAGTGAAATAATTTTACTTCTTCATCATTAGATAAAGACATAATTTCTTTGGTTACAGACACATACATGTCTTCATTTATTCTTTGTTGGTCACTACTTTTGGATTTATCTTATAGTAACATTCATTAATTCTTTTTTAAGTGTCATGTCATGTCATAATGGTAGAATTAGTATATTGGTTATCTTCCAACCATAACCCTTACTATTTTCTTTCATTGAGGTCTACTTACTTCCCCTTGACCACCATCTTGTATTCTCCCTCACTTCTCCATGATGAGAGCCTATTCTTGGTTTCAAATCACTTACATCACTTGGGAATCTTCACAGAATAAGGAAACTTTTAACATTTCCTTATTAATTTTTCATCTACGTACTGAGTTCCTAAGCGTAACCACCAGTATATCCCAAATATAGGTAAGTGTTGTAAGTATATGGATCACCTAATATTCATTATTTGTAATTTTACTAGCTACCACTAGTTTATTACCCAAGATCTGGAACTTGCTGGTGTATTCGATTATAAATCTCTCACTCTGTTGTCAAATATTCATCGACCAATTTATCGATATAATATTTTTTTTGAGAGGTATTTAAGTGGTATGTATTCGATAACTTATTTTGGAGTTCATATTCACTAGTCTCTTGATCAATGTGGTGGTAGAATATATGATAGATCCATTATTGTATTGTACCTTTTCTTTTTCTTTTTTAGATTCTTTCAATCGACTTTCTTAGTGGAATCACGTTAACTCTCTTATTCTCAATGGGGTAAAATAGATCCCTGGAATTAATTAAATTTTATATTTAATACATCAAAATCAAGTAGTATCAAGAAGTTAACATGATCATCCCTCCGATAGAATGTCTCTCTAATGAATTCAAATTCATTACAATTTAGAGAAGAATTTTTAAAAATGGAGTTTACTAATATATACAGAATGGAAGAAAATAGTGGAATTGAATCCCAAATTATTTAAATCAGACTCTAATTGATCATGATTTTATCTAAACACTATCAATCTTCGAGACTTACTGATGAATTTTCACATCAGAGAACCTTTTAGAAAACTTGCTGAAATTTTCATTGAAACCAAAATTATATCATCTCACCATTCATTTTTCATATAACATCCTATAATATAACTTTTTACGTTTAATTAATAAATAATAAAGGAAATTATCATATAAAATGAAATATAATTTCATTTATAAGAAGGATTACATGAATATCCACACTCGCATCTCTCTTTCACTCTTGGAGCTCTCAAGGCTCACATAATGTAAAAAATCCCAATGGATTACATTGGATAATGAAGGATGTTCCTCAAGGAATCCTTTTATATACATGGAAAATAAATTTAGTTTAATGAAAAATATGTTGTTCACGTTTAATACATTGGTTTTTATTTACATGTATTCATTGAACATTAGTGTGATTTAATTCATTGTATTCAGGACCTAAATATTCAATGAATATGCCAGATAGAAAAAACATCTTAAGCTCTTCGGTGGGCACTAATTTGGATGTTCATCCCTGGGAACCCCATGGTGGGAACAAATACCATGTATTTTAAAAATGGGCCTTATAGTGGATTAGTACACTAGAGGATGGGTGAAGCACCATAGCAAAATGAATTGGGTGAATCTTCATAAATTTTAAATTTTACTCTTATTAGTTTTTTCTCTCTTCATCATACTTTTGACTTAAAGTTCATGTTTTACACTCACCTGTTTTAAGAAAATTTTTCTAAACATTTATTGAATTTTCTAAAATAAAAATGGTCAGATATATAAAAAATATTCTTGAAAAAGTTTCAACTTCTTGTTTTGACCAACTGATCAATAATCTTGAGACAGTGATATTTTTGTAGTGCATATCATATATATTATCTCTCAAAAAGATCCTTTCATCCCATAAAAATGCCCATTATTTATCTTCTTACCTTTATACTTACAAGGGATATTAATCAATGTTTACATCCCATTATTGGATGAAAAACTATTAGAATTTATATTCCTCATTCATACACGTTTTGAAGTGGAAAATTATTATTATATCTTTTTTGTTAAATAATTTGTATATATATATATAACATGTAGTGTAAAACCAGTTTTTATTATATATTTTACTTGATTTTAGTGTTATTTTTCATGAATATATTAGATATTTTAAAACTTATTAATTGTAGAATAAAAAGTCATTTATTGAAATTTTATCGATTAAATTAATGGATACTTGGATTTTATTGAAAATATATTTTTAAGATGTAATTTAAGGTACTAAAATCGAATTATTTTATTTATTGGTGTATTTAACAGAGAAATACTGAACATGTGGGATTGAGATCTATGGTAGAAGTGTACATGTGATTAAACCAAGACATTCAGTACTCACGTGAGATTAAATAGGATAGAATTCTATCATGTATTGAGTAAATAGGTATGGAATACATAGTGTCAAGATTATTCAACTGCACCTCAATCCCCAACACCATAACTTGTATATGAAATTAAATCCTAAGGCCGAATGTATTATCTTGTTTAACTAAGGTATCTTCATATTCCTAATACACCTCTACCATTTCCAACATAATCCCAAGCCCTAATGGTATGTCAACTTCTCTTAATGTCACCTAAAGTGAAAAAATATTCTAAGGGTTCTTAATGTAATTTATGGCTCTAACAAAATTTCAATAATGGATATTCAAACATTAAGTCTATTCATAGATCAAACCCCAAAAAAACAATCTAGAGCTCCAACACCTCCTCAAGGATGGGCAATGACATGTATCGATCAAATCCCTCATCAAGTCCTACTGATGTATCCTCAAATATCCTTCTTTGCTTGAAAAAAAATCTAGTGTACCCATAAATATGCTAATGAAAATTGATATAATGGGAACAAAAAAAATATTAAATCCATGGATTTTATCTTAAGGACATTTGGGGTTCACTAAAGCGAGGAGGAATACTTTGTACAATATTTTTTCCTTACTTGGCCAATCAATTATGGAAATTCATGGTGGAAGTGGATTATAAGAAAGTGAATTGGAAGATGATTCATATTCTTCCAACTAAATTTTTATTCTCTAAGAATCTAATTAGAGTCCAAGGATATCTCACTATTTATATATATTCTTATTAATAGGAATATTTAGAGGGGAAAATATAAATTTACCATATATTGGGGATCCTAATACTAGAATTATTCTATTCACATAAAATTTAACTCACTTATATTGAGCCATCCATTTTTATTCACTCACCTAGAAATCTATATCAACTATATTAAATTATTTTCCATCTTATCATCTATTTTAGTTCCTCTCATATTTCTATTCTGGATTATCATCCATAGTGATATAGGATAAATCAACTATTGTTAATGATTAGTGGAGTCCAAGAATTACATAAAGAGGGTGATCTTCTATTTTTCTTATGCTCTTAAATTTATAAGAATTATAGCCTTATTCTGTATATTGGGGGAGGGGTGGGAATCAATTTTTCATGTGTTTTTGACTTATAAAACCTATATAATTCATTGTTCTTATTTTTTTACGTATTCTTATAACTATTTGGAAAATATTTAGAAAATTGTATTGTGAGGGTGAGAGAACTAGAGTTAAAATCTGGTCATATAAATAAGGAATAATCACTTAACCCTAATTAATGATATCTCAATGCGTGTAATTGAAAAAATAAAAGAAAATGAATGAAAACAATACATATAGAATATATGACTCTTGGTACTAGATGAAATTTTTATGATACCTTGAGAGTATACTTTAGAGAGTTTTGTGATGTTTTCATTAAATTTTTTTGGAAATGCACATGGAATTATTTAGTTTTTGATCACAAACGCAAATTCACCCACTCTTCACTAATTGAGTTTAGACACATTTTTATTTCAAGTTAACTTCCAGCTACCTTATTCCTTATCCACTATATTCACACACCTTTAAATATAAAAACACCAAATATACCATCTATCTTATAATGGTAATAAACACAACCAACCCCATTTTATTTGAGTTTTCTATTATTTAAACAAAATTGAATTAGTAACTAAAAGCTCATATACCTATAAAGATGAATAGATATTAAATGGTACTTGTATTATCATATTCTATAAATAACTATCATCTCATTGATAAGATCATAAATAAAGTAACCTTTATGAACCTATCATATATCATGTAGTATTTAAAATCGACCCTAGAAAATCATTCATATGATCCTGAACCCTATAATCATTACTTCAACTCTATATACTTCTAGGTAGAAACTAAATAGTAGGATTTCTAGAACATAAACATGGAACTATTCCTTAGAGGTAGATTCAAGACTGAATTGATGTGGGAATTTTGGCTAATGTGGACATATATTTATCTTGAAGGCTATATTAAAATAGGCACAATATAGGAATACATCAAGATATTTTAGGCATATAAGTATATAATTTTAAAATTTATCCCTAACCATCAAAGCCAATGCAGTAGTTAGAAAAACAGATTCCATTTTTCAAAAGAATAATTTGGCAACAACTTATGGAATGTATACAAAATCAAATGGGTTTTAATTATAAAGGTGATATATGATGAATTAATTCTTCCCAAAAATATTTGGGGTAACATTGTATGGATACTTACATTAGCCTATGACCTACTAAGGGAAGCCTAAAATTCCATGGGGAAGGATCCCCATCCAAATGTAGACATCATCTTTAGAACATGGATGAATATTTTTCTAGTCAATAATAAGAGGGTTTATCTTCACAATTCCCAATAGGATGCCTCTTTATGAAAAATATGGTGACCCATGTATTTATAGGCTCAAACTGAAATGAAGTTAGTATAAGAAGTGCATTTACCATGTTAATCCCAACATAGACCCCTATGTTTTATTTTTTAGATTCCTTATTATGCATCTAAATGGATATATGTAGTTATTATATGATTCACACATTTTTTAGGACAAATATTTTTATAATAGAATGAAATCCTGCAATATTGGATGTATGAGCTCTAGAAAAGATGCACTAATTCTTATTGAATATATATCAAAGAAAATATTTATTCTATATTTATAAACCCTTTAAAGTGTTTTGAAAGAGGATAATAATATATATTAGGCTGTATTAACTATATTGATCGATTTGAATATAAAGATATAGATTTTTTCTACTCAACTAGGTTATCTCCATTATTTTAACATTACTAATGAAGAATGAAATCATAATCAAATATCTTATAATATACTATGAGTTTAACTTCTCCCCAAATGGAATGGTCCTAATCCTAAAATGTTTTGATAAAACCCATAGTGGGTATGGGAGGAAGACATAAATTATGGTCATGAGAGAATTTATTTAACCAATATGATTAGATCGAGACATTATTAGTGAATCCTACCAACCATAATGATTTTTACATCAATTATGGTTTATATAAAAATATGTTTTAGAACCACTAATGAATGTGATAATGGAACAACACATGATATAGTATTTATATTTATGGTTTATATTGAGGTATATGATCATTTTCACCATCCATGCTCACACAAATATTTTCAACTCTCTATTAATGAATCAATATAAAATTTGGTGAAAATAATAATTACACCCATCTTACCACACGTTGTGAATACACCCAACACACCATCACTCTTTTTTCATTTTTTGGCCATTGATCATGGTTTTCCCACATGATTTTATCCTCAATGATGGTGGTCTCCTTAGTCAATGGTCAGGGATTCTCTCATGTTCCCAAATTTCATAATGGAGGTATGTGGGTTCCTTAAGGTTCCCCCTCTATGGCTATTTTTTCCCTTCTACTACCTGGATAGTGGTAGTCATAATACCAAAATTGACACTAGGTGGGGATCTATAATGTGTTTTCTCTGTATAAGGATAGGGTTTAGGCTAGACATATTATTCCTTTATAGAGGCTCTAGTCAGTGGTTCTACTTCATAATGGTCGTGCACCCTATCACTTATTCCTATGTTTCTCCAAAATTTCATGGATTCATTTCTCATTGTTGGGAGCTTGAAATTTTATATATCATCCCTTGAGTTTTCTTATATATAATATTTTTATAATTAGACATTTGTGGAGAGGTTTTTAAGGGAAAAAATTAATCTTTTTATCTTCAAATTCATTATCAATTACTGAGGGATGTCCTCTCTGATAGTCGTGTCACTAATCAACCAGAATTATTTCCTTGTCAATAAATTTTCAAGAAAGGATTTCATATATTTTTGGGTGTGGGAGTACTGAATTTTGGTATACTTTCTATTCATACCATATTTCAATTCTATGTATCTCCATGGTGGGTGTGATCTATCTTCTCTGGCTCTTACGGAGTATTTATGACATGCTACAGGTTGTTCACATGAAATATCCCAGGATCAAATGTGTATTTTTGTTTATGAAAATCCAAAACAAAAATTTTTTTTATTATTTTTATATTATTACATAAAACTAATAAAACAATTCATTTAATTCCAACAATAAAGAATAAGTTCAAACGGTTTTATAGTAGTGCATAAAACAGTTATTTTTAATGGATATTACACAAAGTCGATACATAAAAAATATTATAATAAACAAAAACAACAATTATGAACATAATGATTTAGTAAAACCATAGAATATGTGAAATTAAATTCCAAAATTGATAAAAATTTCTTAAAATTAATGGCAGTATGTAAAAAAATAACAACATCAGTGTAGAATATGAATAGAGAAAAACAGTATATCAAAAACTTATTTTAATTTAAAAAGATTAAAAACAAGAATGTATAATTAAGAAGACTAATAATGGAATTAATATTTAAGAAGATAATAAACATTCAGTGATTAAAATATAAAAATAAAAGAATAAAGGAAACCATTAAATAGGATAATGATATTTATGTTCTTTGGTTATTCACCTATGTGCATGAGGAAGAATCACCATTGTCCTTCGCTATGAAATAAATTATGTACAGTACAAGAGGATGGAAATAAAACAATATATAATGAAAAAAAGGATGACTATATACATACACAAAAAAATGATAAAATAATCAAGAATAAAAAAAATGTTTTATGAAAAAATCAATAAAGATAAAAGAAATATATAGGAAAGAGACCCACATACCAAGGCTTGGTCTCACCTTTAAATGGATGAATTATTTTGTGTGTTACTGAGATCATTTTAAGTTCAATGATCAATGATAGTCACTTTTATCCAGGATCACACACCGCAAACCACTTATATCAAGTTATTTCTCGCCTTCAACTCTATCGAGTACAGAAATAAGCGGCAAGAAAGATGATGTGGTCTGCACCAACTTATTTTCCTCTTGAAAATTGGGAATACATCTCTCATATTTCATACCCTTCGATGTATTTTTGAAAAATGATATCACTGAATCCATGAACTCAAACCTCCACCTCTCTTTAATGATTCTCTAGGCTTTTCTAGTGAATAGGAACAAACCATGGGAAGTTATATCCTTCATCTCGGATACCTATTATTGAATATGATAATTCCTTAATGAGGTATCACTCTCTTTACTCTTAATCAGTGAAATAGAGTAATCAATGAAACATTAAACCCCTGTCTGTGAACTTATCTCATGCCTCACATGAGTAGGGAAGCTATGATGAAAAGAGTATGTGAGAACCCGAAGGGGCACATTGTCAGGGGAGGAATCATCAGTGGTTTGTAGAAGCCATATACCTAAAACATAAATCATGCATACTAAATATTCATTTAATTGACATAAAAAAACTCAATTTAAAAAGTCATTTCCATTGAAATTAAATTAAAAATAGATTTAATATACAACATTGTCACACTCTACACCATGAAAATTAAACCCCCAAAACACATGATGATTCGGACCCACCTAAAATATCATCGACTAGGGAATATGATAAACAGAGAAAAAACTATAATGAGAATTATCCAAACATTTTTCTACCATGTATCAATAGTGATACATGTTTCCCAAATTTGAATAATATACTAAAAACTTCTAGCATGATTAGAATTAGACAATTATATAAAACTATATGATAAAGGTCAAACAAGAACATTCCCATGTCACTCTATGAGATGATTCCATGGAAGAAGTCGATACCATCAAATCACATGATAATAAGTTCAGAAAATGGATCATTTGTGTTCTAAAAAACACAAAAAAAGTGCAGTATCCATCCTCACATAAAAAATGGAAAAAACAAATTATAAATTCACAAATAATTACTACTCGGTAAAAAAGAGTGGAATCATGAAAAATAAAAAAAGGAGAGGAACAGAGAGATAATGAATAGTAAAAGGAATGTACAGAAAGATCATTCACATGAACTCGTAAAAATACAAGAGGACCGAAGTATCTAAAACAATCATACATAAGCTGAAACATGTGACCTGACTACTCAGTAGCTAGAATTTCAACACAATGATCTATTAGGTGCCTAAAATATGGATTTATAATCTCAACCTAAGGAGATGATTTCCTAAACAAATTCCAGATGGAGAGATCCTAAAACTAATAGAAACTTCATGGAGACATTATTGCAGTCCCAACATCCTAGTACACCTCCAAAACATGAGAAAAAATGGGTGTAGTAGGCTAGAGACCTAGGAAAAAATAATCCACTAAAGGGTACACATCTTAGTATATAAATATTATCCACATAATTTTCCTAACACTAGGAAACCAAAAAATATTCTAAATGGTTCAAATATATTAAAAAAATATTACTGATCAACCAACTGAAAAACAAGAGAACTACATCCACAAGGTTCGCAACCTTAAACACTAAACTTGGTATAGGTCCATACCTAGAGATAAAAGACTAAAATGATATATAAGAACATATAAAAGATAAAATAAGCTCTAATACATGGTAAATGGTTGAAAATATAGACATAAGATCCTACCAAAACACCTCACTATCAAAAAGCACTTAGATATAGGCCAACCTCACATAGAACCCTTCTGAACCTCATAACTAGAGAGACACATAGGTAGAAACTACCAAAAATAATATTTAGTGATCTAATAGGAAAAGAGAATAGGGAAACAAAAAGGAACCAACTATCAGTAATAGATTGAAATTATATCCTAAGACAGAACAAGACCAAACTGAATGAAACAAATAAGTATTATAAAAAATAAAATACATTAACAATAAAATTTGAAAACAGTAAAAAATCAATTTAAATTTTATAATGAACAAAATACTATACCAAATTAAACATTGAAACCAATTTATTGAGGGGATTCCCCCTACACAATATGTTGTCCTTATGAAATATCCTATGATCTGTTGGGTATTTTGGTTTATGAAAATTTGAAATAAAATGTAATGTTTATTTTTGTATTATTATATAAAATTGATAAATAGATAATAGATGTTGTCATTACATTCCAAAAACAAATTAAAAAACTGAAAATATTTTATAGTAGTGAATTAAAAACTTAAATCCAATAAATATTACACAAATTTAAAAAATTCAAAAAAATTATTAACAGGATTCAAAAATTTTGAACTCACTGATTTAATAAAACTAGAAGAAATGAAAAATTAAATTTTACAGTCAGAAAAATTTTCAGAATTAAAGGCAGTATGAAAAAGCTAAAGAATTTTATTGATTAGTAAAAATAGTAAAAAATAGGAAATCAAATATATATTCTAATTTAAAAAAATTAAAACCATAAAAACGCAATAATTTAGAAAAAAATGAATTAATATAAATCAAGAAAAGTGATGTTTAGTGATTTAATGGTCAAAGAACGTAGAAAGGAAATTATTAAAGGGGAGAGAATTATTTACCTAATTTTTTACATTGGACTAAAATAATTATTTAGAATAAACATGTCATTTCACTATGAAAAAATAAAGGATAGTAGAAGAGGTAATCTATATATTAATACATAATGAAAAAGTATAACCAGATATTTACGTGGCACAAATGATGAAATAGTCAACCAAGATGAATAAAACATTAAAAATCAACAAATATAAAAAAATACTTGACGGTGACCCCCTTACTATGGCACAATCTCACCTTTATCGAGGGAGAAGAATTTTTCATGCTATTGAAAGCATCATCTTTGTTGAATTATTTATGTTTAATTATATTATATAGTCACTAATATCTAATATTACACAATGTAAACCATTTTCATTATGACACTGCTTGTCTTCAACTCTATTAGACAAAAAAATAGGCAACAAGAATGAAAATGATGCATGTGTTAATTTCTTTTCCTCTTGTGAATAGGGAAACAATCTTCAATGTCCCCCTCTATTATGATATCTACAATCAAAATGAGATCCCTAAATCAAGGAATAAATATTTCTATTAATTGGGGAATCTTCTCTATGATTCTTCGGTGAATTGGAAGAAAACATGGGAGGTTCTCTCCTTCATCTTGGATCCCTACAAGAGAAAAATAGAATTCCTTGATGAGGTCTCACTCACTATTCTCTCACCTAAAAAACAGATTAATATATAATGAAAAAACCTTATCCACTTTTCTTATCCCATTCTTCACATGAGTAGGGTTGCAATGATCAAAATAGAAGGAAATAACTCATTGGGACACGTGGTTGGTGGAGGAAGTTTGTATAGTTAACAGAATCCAGATACCTAACAACATAGAAATTGATATCAAATTTTTATTTAAATTAAAATAAAAAAAAAAGGATACCCAAAATAATAGTAGATATTTTGATTTTGTTTCTTAGACTCCCTCTTCCCTTCTAAAACCATGTGGTTCTAAATGGGGAAAGAGACTCTTGGTTCTTATACCTTTGTCTCTAAGGTATGTGGTGTTTTCCTCCCATGAATGTTATGGACTAATTTTATTTTTTAAAACCTACAATTAATGCTTCTTTATTTATGGGGTTCATGTTCTATACTCTCAGTTTTTTAGAGTTTGGTATTTATGCTGGTTATGATTCTATTCATGATTCATCCTCTCTTGATTATAGCTCCTTACACCTTGATATGGCAGATAGATCCTCCTTATCTAGGAATGGAGACATTCATCTTATTAATGTAGATATGGATATAGTGGTCTCTTTTAAAGGATGTTGTAGGATACCTCCCTAGAAGGTATCTCAAGGACTTGATGTTCAGAGTGTTCCAATTTCTAAGATACCTAGTCTTTCTTTCCACTTTTCACCCAACGAGTTTAAAGTCTTGGAGTAGGTAGAGGATGGTTTTTTGCATAATCTACCCCTCAATTACAAATAATGAGAATGAATAAATCTACCACTATTTTTTCATCTTACCTAAATATGTAAAAAACAATGATTATTTAAAATAAAACTATGTTTGATGGCCTATATAAGAGGAACCACCGAGCCAAAACGAACCATGAAATATTAATATTTAAATATTATAGATACAAAATATCTGTTAAATTATCTGGTATGAATAGGAATAACCAAATTATGAAATATATATAAACTTCCAAAGAAATAACAATGTATTGATAAATTCTTAGTAAATAATCACTCAATTTTCTGTGAAAACATTTTATACTTCAAAAATACATTTTCTTCAACTATGATATTTATTTATTTTGGAAATAAAACTATATAATAAATTTATAAAAAATTTATAACTATAATTTTATTAAAATGATATTATTTTTGAAATAATTGTATCATAATTATCTTAGGACGGAATTTTGGATTCTAAAAAGATTTATTTTCCGGTGAATAGTGTAAAATACTGATATTTTAAAGCTACAATTTCCTTTCATTAAATAAAGTAATTTAAAAGTAACATTAATATTTGAATTTGAATTAAAATTAAAATTAAAATTATTCATTTATATATAATCTAATTAATATCATTTTAATTTTTTTATAGCTAGTTTTTCGTATATGTACATTTTATGTTTAAAACACATTTCTTAGAAAAACTATTTTTCATCATTTTTTTGTTCTAAATTTAAATTATATTCTTCCTATTATGTGAATTATAATGGATAAAATGGATTCCATATATTAAATAAATATATTTAATATTAGGTAATAATATCATATTATTTTTTTCATAATTAATTGTACAAACTGTTAAACATTATTACCATGGATAATGTTAAGAATAGTTCACTAAGGGTTGAACTAAAAATATAAGGGTTAAAATGATATAAAAACTTGTATAATATCTATTATATATCCAAATATTTTACTATATTACATATAATATTTGTTAATGGTTCATTTTCAAGCAATTTGTTTGAATAAGATATTTAGGTAATTTTTTCTAAAAAATAAATGTGGGTCCTCTCCCCCACTTATAAAAAGATACCTACTATACTATCCTATACAAAATTAAATATAATTTTGTTTATATGATTACCAACCCAAATAAATTTCTTAAATCCATCCCTATGACCTATATTCCGTTATTTTCTCAGAAAACCATTCTCAAAAGGCTTTAAATATAAACCTAAAGATGTTTTCTAAAGAAGAGGTATAATTACAAACCATGCATTTTCATTTTTTTTTATTCTTCCACAACCATAAAATATTACTAAAAACTTATGATATAACAACATAAATATATCCCATGTACTGATATGTTATTATTTTGATGTTATAACCTTTATTCATCTCCTCTTCAATCAAATGGGAAACAAAACAATAGTTTATGTGTATGCCGGACTACTGCCTCACAAACCATTATACTTCATTTTCCATCATTTACTATCATGGTTGTTTAAGAATTTGGATTTTATGTATATATATTATATTCTTGAAACAATTATACTTCAGTAAAATTAATATATATCATATATTTTTTACCTTTTTATTCATAGAATAATGATGGTGTTGTTCATGCGTATGTGTGGATTACCACCTCCATGAAGCGATGAGATTCATTGTCATTATATCATCACATGGATGGTATATATAAGTGTATTAAAATAAAAAATATGATATTTATGATATAATTATAATTCTACAATGATAAATAGTACATAAATTCTTTCTATTGTGATCATTGAAAAATGGAAATGTTTCTCATGCATACTTACGAAGTGCCTTCTCCATGAACGTAACGTAATTCAATTTTCATAACCATAATTCATGATTAGTTATTAAATTATATATTTATATTAAAATTATAATTATATTATTATTTAAATTAATTATATGATTTTATAATTACCTATTTGACTATATTCATCTTAACGAAGTCATTTTGGACATATGAGCTAAATATTATCAAAACATTCGACGTGAAATTAACTAAATAAGTAGTTGAATAGAAAATGGTAATAAATAAAATTAAAGTAATAATAAACATGAAAACATATCTTAGGAAATTAAATAAATAAAGTAAGTTTATTATTTATTAAGACAGGGAACACACATGACGATTCGGGCTTCATCCAAGGGAGCTCTCTAAACCACCTTTTTCTTATAATTATGACCATTCTATCCCTATTTAATGTTATGGAGTACACCTAAATTCTGTATATATTTCTATCACATATAAAACTCTATTATTATAATTTCTTTTTATGGATAATACTTGCATTATTTCAATTCTTCAATTCCTTCTTTAAGAAATATTTTTTTGTTATGATATGAAGAAAGGTAAGGCAACTCATTTATTTCCAACGGTAATTATTATGTTTATTTCTTATGATTTATTTCTTTATTTAAGAACAAATAATCATCAACATGTTATTATTGGTGTGATCATATATATCTCATATTAATTAGGAAACGTATTAATTCTCAAGAGATGTATGTATGGTAATATGGAGTAAACCTGACCCACTGTGGGACTTTGTCCACGTTGGGATGGTGTCTTAGTTGTTAGCCTTGACTTGTGATTATTTAATGTTTTCTATTTATTCGACATATATTATGTTTCCAGGATCTTATGATACCATGTTTTAATGTTATTATACCTTGTTTTTTCTCACGAGCCTTCTCTTTTATGATATAATGTTATGCCTTCAATTCACATGTTATGATTCCTTATTTTGTTTATTCACTTATAATTATTTTTAGTTCACCCATTTTATCTATATATTCCCATGGTTCTCCCATGTAGTTTTATGAGCATAATGATATTTAGAATCTAATTATGGAGATTAAAATAGAGATTATTTACTTTCATTTTTATGTTTTGCATACCTATTCATCCAAAGACACTAGGCCTTTTTTATATTTTTTTGTATTAATGGATATTTATATTAAAAGACATGTAATAATATTTGTAAAAAGGCTTGAATTTATATAATTTGTATCATACGATGGTCTAGTTGTTTTGGGTATTAGTAATAGAATACTTTGTTGATTATCCTAGTTATTATTCAATGTATAGAAAAATATCAGGGGATTTATGAAAAGTATAGAGTGAGTAGTTTCCAATCAATTACATCCATGTCTGGATACTAAAAGTGGATGTGGCTCTAGCGCAATTGTACCTAGTTTAAATAAGTAAAAAAGGGATCATTATTAGATAAATATATCACACCTAGTTCATGATAAAAAATGATTTGATGCAAACCTACTTTGACACTCCTCGGTGATATGATTTGGAAATTTAGAAACTCTTTACAAACCCTTATAAAGGATTTAAACAAATTGTTAGACTAGAAAACATAATTGGGAAATTTCTATGGATAAACTATATTGAAATCTAGTTACTCATAAGTAATTATATTTTTTCAATTTATAAGTCATTCTTTATAAATTTATAATTTTCCCTTTTTATATTTATGAGTTAATGTACTATCATCCTCTTTATATTTTTTTAGTTAATGGTGGGATATAAGAGAAACCATTCCAAAAACCAACATGATGGGATGTGTGATGATTAACCCAAGGATATGACTAGACTTATAGGAGTGGGAGATACGAAATTCCTAGAATTACTGGCCCAACCAGCTCAAGTTATGAATAATAACTTGAATCACGTGGAACTCCATCACTCTCTGAAGAAATAGAAAGTTGTAGTCGAGTCTTTTATAAAGAAAAGGACTCCTACCATTTGGATTTTTTTTATTCCCTCATTTTGTAATAATATATTTACTCCATTGTGAAGATATTATATGTCCTTAAATACTCAAAATAAGGTATTTTTGGCCTTTTATCACTTGGAGAGGAATTCGATCAATAGTGGATGCTAATAAAGAACTCAAAGTCTATAGAGGATATCGATTCAATGGAATAGAAATAATTCAAGGAAACTATTTTCAACAAACATATTCCTAGAACACTCCATCATAAAATGGAGTGGTATTTCCTTACACTGAAGAAAGAGGAACAACAGTATATAAGAGTTTATGAGGAACATTTGACAAGGATTTCATGGTATGCCTTCGGATTTTTCATCAACAAGGATTGTAATGTAGACCATTCCTTTAGTGGGTTAAAGTAAATTATATTAAAAAATTATTGATTATAGACATTGAGAGATATGAATTGATTTTTTGTTTTTCCCTAAAAGTTAGGATTTAAATTGGTGACTCTTAGTGGTCTCATGTGAATGAAGATAAAGATCCAAAAATGGGGTTTACTTTGGGAGTATGAATTGAAAAATATAATTTAGGAAATAAAACCCAACATCATACATTTCAAAATTTGGGAAAGAATCATTTCAAAAAATATATAAAGGGAACCGATAGATGATTCAACTCTAGAAAATAGGGGAATCATGTTATTCAATTATGATGAGATATAAATAAGCCCATGATTGTGATAGAAAAAAATCTTAGATCAATGCTCATCCTCTGATACAGTGTTTCAACATCAAAAAGCATGAGAATTATTAAATCAAATTCCCTAACACAAAAGTTTTTTAAGAAATTCAATCAAAACATCTTCCAAGGCTTATAGATATATTAAGGTAATATTAAATCACTAGTGATAATGTGTATCCTCAAAAAAATGTGGTGATAGGTAGAGTATTTATTCATTTAATAATAGTAAATATATTTTTTGATTCTTGTTACACACATTCTTTCTTATCTTGGAGGTTTACTATAACTTTTCCAACACCATCTCAAAACATGGGGGTTGAGCTATCTGTGAGAATAGGAAATAGAGAAACAGTTTCATCCCTTGTATATAACCCCTCCTTATTAAATTTTTGTGGATTTAATCTTCCAAAAAAATCATCTTAATTCCTTTAGTAGATTTTGATACTATACTAGCAATGTATTGGTTGTCCTTATATAAATCCAATATCAAATTTTGGGAGAGGCGGGAACTTTTAACATCCCATGTCATCCTATACTTCTATAAAAGTGTAATGAGGATGATGTATCTTAATTGGAATGTTTTTCTCAATAATTGATATAATTTACTTAAGAGAAAGAATGTATTTCCCAAATAATCGAGAAAAAAATATAATCATACTTGAAGACATGCACATTGCGAGGAATTATACTAATGTATTCTTTGAAGAGTATTGTAGTATTCCTCTTAATTAAGGTTTGACTTCTCAATAAAACTTATACCTAAATCTCTTATAATATCTAATACTCCTTATATAATATCCATTGTTGAGTTGGAGAAACCCAAAAAAGTAGTTACCATAGAATTTTAATAAGTGTTTTATATACTCGAGTTCTTCATAGTGGGGGGAAATGGTCCACATCATCAACAATAATGATCATTCAATGCACCTCTATATCGATTATCATGAACTTAACAAAATCACAATAAAGAAAAAGGTATTCCCTTTAATAGATAGATGACTTGTTCAATCTATTATGTGGGTCTCATTATTTCTAAGGTAGACCTCTAATTTAGATATCACCGATTAAGGTTGAAGAAGGATGATATTTTGAAACCTTCTTTTTAATAAGTTATGCACACTCTGAGTGGGTATTTATGCCTTTAGGTCTCACTAATTCTCAATAAATTTTTATATACTTAATTAATATACTATTTATAGATTACCTTGACAAATTTGAGGTAGTGTGTATATATTATATTCTATCATTCTCTAAAACAAAGGAGGAGAATGAAAAGAATTTGAATATTGTGTTAAAAAATTATAAGGGAAAATATATATGAATATTATAGTAAATTTGAGTTATATATGAAAGAAGTATCATTCGTGGGACATATTATCACCATTAATGGGATATATTTGGACCCTTCTAAGATAAATTCAGTTGATAAGTATCCCAGACCAGTATCTATAATAGTGATCCATAGTTTCCTTGGACTATAGGGATATTAAAGAAGGTTTTTCAAAAACTTTTCATGATTTTAAAACTTTTTTTCCTATATAATTTGAAAGGGAGTAAGGTTATTCTATACTAGTAAATTCAAAGTGATATTTAAGGATTGAAAAAAGAGGCTTCTCACAAAACTAGTCCTCACGGTACCATAAAGTGGGGAACATTTCATGGTATATAGAGATGCTCAAAAAAATTTGGGATGTGTACTAATGAAAAATGAAAATTTGATAGCCAAAACCTCAAGTTAATTTAATATTCATGGGAAAAACTATCCAACACATTATGTGGAGTTAGCTGTAATGATCTTTACGTTGAAAATATAGTTATATTATCTCTATGGGTAGAAGTGTGAAATATATATGAATCATAAGAGCCATAAATATATATTCACATATAATGTACTTAATATTAATTAGTGAATATGGTTAGATATGATCAAGGACTATTACTAATAAATCCATTATCATCTTAGGAAAGAAAACTAAGTGGAAGATAATATTTTTAGAAAGAATTGGGAAACATTATAAATTATGCGAAATGAGAAGGATCCAATAATCTTAAACTTGAAAAGGATGGACATTAGAATTGTAAAAGAAAGAATATTATCATTATTTTCTCAAATAATTCCTCAAAAATGCCTTCAAAATAAGATAAATGATCCTCAAAGAAATTATGCAAGAATTTAGTAGAATATAGAAACTATAAGAAAATAGAGATCCTTAAGATTCAAAATTGATAAAGAATGAGTTGTATGATTTGGTTTATCACTATGTGTACCACAAAATCTTGAGATAAGAAAATATATATTTAATTATTCCCAAATATTGACCTTTTCATCCAGATAGGGAACGTGAAGAAGTATCATGATCTCTGAGAGCACTATTAGTGGGGAAATATGAAGAAGGAGTTCATGTGATATACATCATTGTATCTGGTATATCAGCATGTGAATTATTAACAAAAAATACTAATGGGTTGTTTCAACCATTACCCATTCATGTATAGAAATGGGAAAACATCATCATGTAATTTTTATCTAGTCTTCCAATGACATCAAGTGGAAATAATTCCTTATGTGTTATGGTGGACTGTCTTATAATGACTTCACACTTCATTGTTTGAACATCCCGGTTCTTCACAAAGGTACATACCTTTAAAATTTTGTTGTAATTCTTTTAAAAATACTATATTATGATGCCAAAAATGTTCAATGAGGTATCGGGTGTGTTCATGTCTCTTTTGGAACCCTGAAATGGGAATAAATGAATGGATTTCATGGTTATGAAAGATTATGTCACCTAGCCTACATGGTTTCCCTAAACATTACATATTTAGAAATTGGTCACCCAGGGGGCCACACATTTTGTCTAAAACCATGCGACCTGAGGCACCTGACTGTTCAAACCATCTTTAATTCTTGACAGAGTATTTTTTTATGGTTTGTGCATGGTTAGGAAAAATGTGTGAGGTGCCCCCTTATATTAGTGTCCTAGTTCATGGTTTGTACATGGTTCGGCCAACCCTATTGCCAAAATGTGTTCATCTATGTTTTTATATGGAATTTCCTTTTTCCACTCATTAAACCTTTAAACCATTTTTCTTTTCTTTCTATCCTATTCTCCATTATGTTCATCTCATTACCACGCACAGATCTCCTCCCTTCTTCTACATAGGAATCCCAGTAACTATATCATTCTTCATCTGTTTCGGTATCCATCAGAACTAATGAGAGGCTAGATGTAAGATCTATCATCCTCTTGATTATATTACAATTTCTTATTTTCATCGGTTACTCTATCTCGATGCAAGATCATTTTTCTCTTTGTTAGGATATTTGGTGGTTTCTTCATTTTCATCCAACATACCATGAATCAGAGCTTGATGAAAGATAAGGGAATCTCTATAAGGATAAGTTATGTGGTCTAGAATTTTCCCCTTTTTCTTCATTATATAAAATGTGATGTCATGCCATGATACAAACCTATCTAATTTCTCTATAAATGACTAATTAAAATTAATTTAAAGCTTTACCATGTCATTTTAAACTCAATGGAATGGGGAATAATCCCTTTGGTTTGATTTCCTTGTTAAATGTCATCCCTACTAATATGATTCATCGATAATTCATAATTACCCCATTCCCCTATATTTTTGCACATACCTAAGGGGTTTTCATACTATTAAATACCATAAGCTTTATATTTAATTTTTAGGGTGATTAACCTATTTAAAGTCCCTTCCCCCATTCCACTTACTAATGGTTGGTATAATTCAATTATCCAAACGCAAATTCCTTATTCCTGGTGTTTTAAATGAAATTTACCTATGGTTTTTCCTTGACAAATATGCCTATTGTAATGTAAATTATTAAGCTAATGAAATGGTCCATTATTAAACAAGTTATATATATGTTTGATTCTTGTCTGACTACTTATCCTTAGATTAACAGGTGATACATGTGGTTCCAATTTAAGGACCATTAGATAGACTCTCATGCCTTAGTTTAATTTTGTTAATGCTTTGTAAATATGGTGGGGAAAACATCGGCTATTCCTAAGAAGGGATCATCGTGCATTATCTGTTTCTCCCTCCAAAAAAGTGACACCAGTTTCCTTGAGGATATCCCTTCAAAAATCTCGGTGGCCTGATTGGTTATACCATTCCATGAGAGAGACTCGGGGCCCTATGTGCAATAATTGTTATAGACTCAGAGGTCTGTTAGAACATTACATTTTCACATTATTCTTGGAGTGACATGTGAGACTTCATCCTTGGGTCACCATGTATTTAATTCTTGTTATTAACTATGTATCACCCCTATTTTGATGTATGTAACCCTTATTTATGTCTTGCTAATTATATAAGGTGGTTGGGTGGAGTTTGAGAGATTTTGGGAAGCTTTTGAAAAACATTGGAGGTCTTTTAAGGCTTCACAATTTGAGCACAGTTAAAGGGAAAACTTGTGAGATAACCAAGATGGTAGTGGGTTTATGCATGGTTTGTGCACGGTTTGTTTAACCGTGTGAGGAGGTCGTGCAAGATTTCCCTTTGTGTTAGTAGCAAGTTCATGGGTAGCACACAGTTTGTCTAACCGTGTGAGCTAACTGTGCAGCCATTAAAGTGGGTTTTTTTTAAATGGGGTTAGTCATGATTTACACTAACTCAAAAATTTCTTATCCCATATGAACCCTACATGTTATTTCCTCTTATAAAATTTTATGAGTTCTCTCCCACTCATTTTGGAAGGTATTTTAAGGGGTTTCATGGTGGTTTGAACGTGGTTCATCTCAGGTAAGTCTTCTCTCTTGGTTGTTTTGTAATTTTCTCTAGATGTACTCTTCCCTCTCTCTTAGTTTTCAAGATCTATATATTATTCATGTAAATATAGGGTTATAATTTCCTAAAGTGTTTATTTTAGAGCTTTCTAATGATAAGTAATGAGATATGTAGTGGTTTTAGTGGAGCGTTTTTCGGGACATGGGGTGCAGTAGTTCATGGGTCGATTTTTCCAGAACCCTAAAGGTAGTAGGATCCTCTCTCGAATCTACTTGTTTAGAATTAGTGACCTTGGTTGAAATTAAGTAGTCTTCCTTGAAATTAATTGTGATAGTTATGTGTTAATCTAGTTGGAAACCATTTGGTGGTGATTTAGGGTATTTTGCGGGAAATGGTTTATTATTGCAAAAGGGGGATTTGTTATGTGATTTTAAAATGTTGATTTTAAAATCGTTACTGGTTTATTATGAAAAATATTTTGTGGAAGATGGTTTTCAATAAAGTTGTTTTTATTGAAATATGGTTGGGAATGGAAATTTCGTTAAAGGGTGTTTTTATTAAAATAGTGATTTATGGAGGTGAATTGGAATCTGTTGGAAATGATGTTGTTCTCATTGTGTGGACTTGGTGCTTTGATCTTGTTGGTTGATTAAGTATTATGGATTGTGTTGATTGTGTGGAAAAAGGTAGGATGTATCACTATAAATGGTGATGGATAGTGGATGGAAGGTCCACTATTAAGGATAGTGGTCGGGAAGCACCACTAGTTATAAATGTAGTGAACGGGTTGGAAAAAAGCTCTACCATTTTGGTGTCCTTGTTCTGTGCTTCTTTTCAAGATAAAATTTATTGTGCTAATGTGAAATGGTGAAGTGGCTTGTGGCATGGTTGTTTGGATTTCCCTTGGGTTTCCTAGTTTGGGTAAGATGTCTTGGAAAGTGTGTGTTTGTCTTATTGGTAATGGTTGCACTATTGGATGTTTTATATAAACTATTTTGTATAAATGTAATAATAGTTTTATCCTAGTGGCATGTGTATGGAATACATTTGGGGAAATCCTATGGAGTATCTGTACTCACCCCCTTTATTTGGGACATTTGTGCTTTTGCATATGCTGTTTTCTGGGACACAGGTAAGGGTAAAGCATCTCATGTTGCTAGTGGTTCTTCATGAGGCATTGGTGATGTTGTGGTTCTTATAGAATGGAGCTTGGTGTGGTGTTATGGATGGTGTCCTAGTTCTTTGGGGTCTTGTTGTGTAGTCTTCTATTTGGTACTCTGATTTTTGGTTTAGTTTATTTTTTTGGAATTTGGGAATTTATATGGAATAGTTTGGTTTTTTTTTGTAATTTATGGGTTGTGTTGTTTTGTTAACATGCATCATGTAGTTTGTGTATAATGGGTTGTTTGGTTTGTTAATTTTATCTCAAGGTAAAATTGTTCCCCAATTTATTCTCGAATCCCTTGTAATTTATTGTTAGCCTTTGGAACCATGGGAATGTCACTTATGGCCAAGTAAAATTCTTTCTCCCTCTCAAGGCAATATGATGGGGTGGGATGTTACAAGTGGTATCAGTTTTTTCAGTACATGGCTTTCAAGTGTGAGCAGTTTTTTGGTTTTTTGGCGTTGATTGTTGGTCTTGGTATTGACATTCATTCTTGGCATATTTCTTGAGTCAGGATAGATGAAAATAATTGCATTGTTGGAACATGGAATGTATATCATAAAAGGACGTAGCTAACCCTTTTATTCTGAACTTCAAGTTACCAAGGAGTTGGGTTCATAAGTGTTTAAAGACACTTATAGGCATTGGATATCTCATTATCGTGGTTGTATCCAATGAGATGATCTTGAAATGAATGATAGAAATGAATTGTTTCTAGGATGCATATTTCATTGGGGTATAATGATTTATGGTGTGATATGAATGTGTGTATTTTGAAAAATCTGAATTCAGTTTCAAAACAGATGGATTTTAATCATGGAAACTAGTGACATTTTGAAAATGGTTCGATTTTCAAAACATGGTGGATTTTTAAAAATATTAAAACATGAGAAATGTGAGCTTGTGGAAATCCTAGTTGTGATAGTTGGAATATATTAAATTTGAAAATTGTATACCCTTTCTTGTTAATGTAGTGGGACTTATGGTTGTTTTTGTATTAATAGAAATGGCACTGAGTAGGCGTCGTATAGAACAACTAGAGGATGCTTCTGAAAATGTGGTTTCACCTAAGCCCTAGGTGAACCAACAGAAAGTGTAATGTATAGTCCTATCATTCTAGGTTGTGGAAAGTGGGAATAAAGGGGATTAACCAAAGAATGTGGATAATGCGGTTCAGTTTTAAATACAGAATCCACCCGTGTTTAGGGTTGATTCAAAGCCAAAAAGGGCTGAAACGTGGTTGAAAAGAATGAATGGGATATTTGAATTCTTGGGAACATCGATAGAGTTGAAAGTGAATTTAACCACATATATGTTGGAAGATACTTCCCTTAAATGGTGGGAGCTGGCGGTCCAAGCTGGGATGGACCAAGGTATGACATGGGAGGGTTTTGAGGAATTGTTTAACAAACAATTCTATCCTCATATGTTCAGAGTTCATAGTATAATGGATTGATTCATTTTGAAGCAAGGGATCATGATGGTAATGTAATATATGGCTATGTTTATGACCTTAGTACAGTTTACGCCTGGGGTGGTTGGTAGTACATCATTGAAGGCATGAATATTTAGAGCTAGGTTGAACTAGGAAATTCGTACCAAGATAATAGTTATATGAATAATTTATTAAATAGAAATGGTGAATAGGTATACAGTGGCTGAGAGAGAAATTTTTTGGGCTACAAGAGGGGGAAGTATGTTGGTAACCACATAGAATAGTGGGAACTCCAAGGCTGGGTTCAAGCGGAAGAGGGGAGCTTATTTCCCGGGTGGGAGAGTGACTCAGAATCTGATGGCAGGATCAGTGAATCATCCTCGGAAGCCTCAGAGTAAGCTAGGTTATTTTCAATGTGTCTATATGGGACACATTAAGAGGGATTATATGGAACAACCTCAAGCATGTCATAACTATAAGTATGTGGGTAATCTTTAGTTGTATTGTTGGAATGGTCTAAGTTCGGGTATTCAGGACTCTCCTCATGGGACACAAGGGTATTATGCCTCGATGAGATGGGGGTAGAAGCATACCCCTTGACATCAGAGTAAATTTAGTCTTGGTGATTCAAGGAAAACCATGACTCCTCATTAGGGAAACAAAGAGAAATGTGTGGCAAGTAAGTAATTGTTTGGAGCTGATCAGGTTATGGTGGATGATTAGTCGGGGCCATCCACAGTGCGAGGTATAGTTCTATTAAATTCCATGTTGATGTAATCTTTATTTGATATGGGTGATTTTCATTATTTTATTTCTTCTCGCATCATTGATTTGTTGAGTTTACATGTTAAAATGATTCATTCTATTTTGAAGCTACAAAATCCTCTAGGTCAAAGAGAGTGTCAAACTTTCCTCTGTAGAGCATGTTGTTTAGTTGTGGACAACATCGAAATGATGTGGGATTTATTAGTTCTTGATATGGATGCTTATGATATAATCATGGGAATAGATTTGTTGGAACTTTTTAAGGACCATATCTATTTCTATAAGTGAACGGTTAGTTTTACAATGGAGGATGGCATTGAACATCACTTTGGAGGGGAAAAGAAGGAAAAATGACATAAAAATTATCTAGTTACTATTTTATGAAAATCTTTATACCCTATAACATATAATATTTAGGAATTTTTCATTTTGGATCCATTTGGTTTGAATAATACTTTAATATGTTTTATTAATATTAAAAATTTCAAGTGGGACCTCTCCCCCAATTATAAAAGGAAACCACCTCCCCTCAACTCTCCACACTTCAAGAGAATTCCATTTCAGAATATTCCTACCCAAATACCTTACATAAATATCTCCCAATGACCTAGAGTACCCTATTTTTTTCATAACCCCATCCTAGTAAGGCTTTAGGTATAAACCTATATAGGTTGTCTGAAAAAGAGGTATAATTCCTACCCAAGCATTTTGGTTTTATTTCTTATTCACATCATTCAAAAAGTATTCAGACATGATGACATAATAACCTAAAAATATCTCATATACTAAGATGTTTTTATGTTAATGGAATAACCTATATCCTTTTCCTCTTCCATAAAATGGGAAAATGAAAATATCATTCATGTGTGTGACAAACTACCGCCTCACGAACGGATGTAATTAATTTTCCATCAGCACCTCCCATGGTTGTTTATAATGATGGATTTAATGTGTATATATGATATTAATAAAATATTAATCATTATGTAAAATTAATATATATCATACATTTTCTTACCATTCCATTAATAGAAAAATGATAACGTTGTTCGTGCATATGTGTGGATTACCACCTCAATGAAGCGATGTGATTTTTTTCATTACCATATAACGTGGATGGTATATATAAGTATATTTGAAGAAATAATATGATATTTATCATATAATTATTATTATATGAGTATAAAATAATACTTATATTCACTATATCATGATCATTGAAAAATAGAAATGTTACTCATATGTATGTACTGCCTACTGTATCTATGACCATAACATAATTAATTTTTCTTAACCGTCTATCATGATTGGTTTTAAAAAAAATTATTTATAGAAATAATAATTATGTTAGGATTATTATTCTTTATATTATGTAAAAATTACATATTTTAACATAGTCAACCTACCAAATTCAACATGGACATATGAGTCAAATATCTTCAAAACGTCAAACACAAAATTATTTGATTAAATAATCGAATGTGGAGTGGTAATAAATAAATTAAAAGAAATTATAAAATTTAATAAGGTTCTTAATATACTAAATAATTAAAATAATTTTATTATTTATAATGATAAGTAATTCACGTGATGATTCAAGCTCTAGGTACCACACTTTTTATTCGAGTTATGACCATTCTATCTCAAACTCACTTTCAATCTCTATTTAATGTTATTAAATAATTATAAATTTTTTATATATGTCTCTCACATATATACCTAAATTATTCTCTATTTATTTTTTTCTTAATAATTTCCTTGTGATTATTTATCAAATTCGTTCTTTAAGAAATTTCTTTTCTTTATGATATGATGAAAGATTATTAAACCAATTTATTGCCATGGGTAATTATTATGTTTATGAATAATGATTGATATAATTTTTGTGTAACACATAATAAAGAAAATTTTATAATTCTTGTTCCCAGATAGAGCTCCATTTAATTAGTTAAATCTATTTTCTCATGACATATTATGTATGGGATTAAAGAGTAAACATAATCTACTATATGACTTTGTCCACCATGTGATGTTGTCTTGGAAGTTAGCTATCACTAATACTTATGTCATCTTTTATTTTGATAACATGTTTTATATGTTTCCTTGATCATATGACACCATGTTATTTATATTATGGTCCTATTTTATTAATAATGATCCATATATTTTATGATATCATGTTATACTATTGACTCGCACATTACATATCCTTGTTATGTTTACTCCCTTACTTTTCTTTTATCTCCCCCATTTTGTCAATATATTCCCAAAGCTATCCTATGAATTTTGAAAATCTCAAAAGTAATTAAGATCTCATTATAGAGATTAAAATAAAGAAACATTATTTTTTTGGTTGTTTTTTTACATACCTAGTATTCTAAAGATATTGGGTCTTTTCAATCCTTGTTTTGTATTAATGGATATTTATGTTAAAATCATTTTATAATATATGTGTAAAGTTTTGGTCCACTAAAAAATATTTATAAAATCATTGATAATTTATTTTCTTCCTACCTATAGGTCTCATATGAAGTTTCTAAGGCTTCACAACCCTCCTCCTTATGATCTCATTAATCATATAGAACATGGGGGAAATGGATCCCTAGATATATGTGATTTTATTGTTCATGAATTTAGGAATAACCAAATATCCATCCAAATATCTCTTTTCATGATTCTCATGATGAATCACCAAGATGACTTAATTAGTTTGTTTGGATTGATGTTTCATGTAGGGAACTAAATTAATGATATTCCATGAAATAAACACATCTTAATTTTTTGGGAAATCAAGATTTAAGATAACTAGGTTCATTATTCTTCTCAGAATATTATAGTTGAGGTTATTAGTAATATGGGCTTCTTCTATCATTAAATTTTTATGAAAAATGTTATTTTTAAAAAATGATTTTTCTCTATCAATATTTATCATCATTTCAACCTTTTAACCAATTTAGATCAATGGAGGATACTTCAATATGATCCTATATCAGAAAAAAAGGAATGGGGAAAAATATTTCTCTAGGAAAGATATAAATGATTTCAAATAATTTCTATCTGAAAATAACCTTTTGACCTAGTATTTATTGGGGATAATTACATTATATGGAATGAAAAAAACAAAATTAGGGGGACTTTGAGTCACGTTTAGTGGTTTTTACTCATCCTCAAAGGGATAACTAGATTCCATAATGCTTTGGTTACTCATATGGTCTGCACGCTCTCATATTAATCCCCTATGATTCTTAAATGGAATCATTCATTGAAGTATGTTTAGAAAATCATCATCTATAACCTCCAGATTTAGGAAATTACGTTTTAAAAAAGAATCCATATCTCTTGGACTAAGCCTATAAAAGGTTGGTATTCTATTTTATTATAAAATAAATGCAGGAGGCTAAAGATAGACATTTAGTAATTGGATAAGGGTCACCCATTCGTTAAATAAATATGTAGGAGTTGAAGAAAGAAATTAATCTTATAGAAATAGTGATTTACGAAAAATGGGATGATGACTTGTTTTTGTATCTTTCTAATAACTAGATATTTATAGTTGAAAGAATGCTAATATAAGAAAATATTCTCCATGAAAGATCTAGATCTCTTTTGCTTAAAGAAGGTGATAAAAATACCACATATTTCTATGATTGCATTAAAGTGATAAATTATCGGTAATATCAAAATATAGCTGGAAGACTGATATTACACAATTTATCTTGGAGTGATTAGACCTCATTATATTTTTTATTTATCTACCGTTCTCAAAGGATCATGAGTAGAATTTTAGGAAAAAATATCCAAGGGAGGATGAGAAGGTTTCATTTTTAAAACTATTCTTTTTTCTCTATTAATTTATAGTATAATTAAAGAATTGATATAATTCTTATGGAGGGATAAATAAAATATTTTACCTTCAAACTATACATTGATATTTCCTTTATTCATGACTGCGTTCCATAATTATTTTATATTGCATATTATGAGATCATCAAGGAATAATTTATTTATGTCATCTGGATTATTTAAAATGGTGTTTTATCTCAAGTGAAACTTATGTGATTTCTATTGTTATAGTCCCAAATACGAATACTTAGGCCTATTTTTCTTAGTATAGGCCCATCAGTATGTGTAACATCTCTAATGAAGTGCTAGAAAAGATTTTTAATTCCAGACTCCCTTAGTTTTTTCCTAAGATGGTTTCAAGATAACAACATGGTTTTATTAAAGTGAGGAACATTCAAGGCTACATTAGATTAGTGAAATAGATATCGGAATACCCTAATTGAAAAATCACAGAGTCTCACATCATGGTGAAGAATGATTTGGAAAAAAATTATGTTATAATGGAATGTAATATTATTATAAAATTCATGAGTATGTGTGGATTATATGAATAGGTTTTTGACCTATTCGTATGTACCTACTATTCACCTTAGTTCTTGGTCAGTTTGATGGGAATGAAGCTTGGGTCCTTTAAGTTGACTCACAACCTTCACCATGGTGACCTACATTCCCTTATTATTGTCATTATTTCTTCAGATGTTCTTAGTAGGATTCTCAATTAAGTTATTGACAATAGAGAGTTTCATACTTTAAAGGAAAACTTTGGATTCAAAGTTATCTATATTTCATTTTTTCAATGACATGATCCTATTTATATTTATAATTCTCTAATTCATACAATATTTTAAGGATTATATCCTCAATTATGAAACTTGGAGTGGGAAACTTATCAATTCTAACAAAATTATTTTGTTCATTTCAGGTAAACGTTTTTCTATATTGTTTTAAATCATTCATTGAAGGAGTGGAACCACAAAATGTACTTTCCTCGTGATGTATCATAGTACCCATTATCAATGGAAAGGATTCATATCCATAATTTTTATGGATTGGTGGAATTAATGGAATTTCACATCACTATATGGAAAAGATGGTTTCTATCATTTAATGGTACAGTAAATCTCATATCCACAGTTATAAAATCTATTCATATGCATGTTTATCAGTTAATTAAGCTCCCAAATGGTAGTTAGGATAATTGATAATTTCATCAATATATTACAATAGTATAATCAGAATATATGAAAATTCCACTGGGTGAGTGGGGGTTTTAAGGAGAATATTGTTACTGAAGGTTGTATCAAAATTTAAAAAATTGAGGAATGCGTTAAGGTCATTCAATAAAAGCTATATTAGGATGATCCTAAGTGTTAATCCATGTTGTATAAATTCATTAACACTATGTATATGAAGATAAAATAGGTGATGCACTATGGGATCTCCGGATAGAGTTGGTTAGGAAAATCTAGTAAAGTTTCATTAAAACCCACCTCAACCATTCTTAATGGATTATTGATCATAGAGACATCAAGTTTTGGGTGGATAACTATTATATTCAGCCTCTCTACTTATCAGTTTTTATATATGTGTACATGACTTTTTATGAGGCCATGAGCATCATGAATCTCACCAAAAATTTTCATGATGATGATCATAGGTATATACTATTCAATATCAGAATATTATATGGACCATATATTTTTATATTTACTCCATGTTGTTCTATATAGTTCATTACCTCTGATTACAATAAACTCATCCATGTATAGGATAAATTGGATCCCTATTACAATTTTTTGTGACACATTTTTATCCCAATAATGGTTAGTTTTCTTGTGCTGAAAAGTTTTCACAATTATCTTCCTATAAAACCCCTGTTCATTATAAATGTATCCATTTTGAATCAATATTATTAATTTTTTATAACATGAAAGTCTACACTATAGACCATTTTTTATGGGAGGTGATTAGACATTCTTCATTTGGAAATTCCTTAAATCTTTCTTGGGTATACACATTTATCTAGGTTCCATTAGTCACTTTAGTGTTCCATGGTTTGATGGTGTACAGGTCAATTTCATGGATGTTCTTGCAATGGGATCATTTTTTTCTATAGTTTTTTTATCTTTAAAAGATTTTTAATTACTCCATACATATTAAGTCCCACAATAAGCTTGTAATCTTGAATATCAGAATTACATTTTTTTTAAAATGTTATGATTTTATAATGTAAATGGAGTATCCAGAACATTAATTATCAAATCCTTATACTCACATTCAATAAATTATAGGTTGGAATTGAGTGTAATGGGAAAGGGAACTAGGTGTAATAGAAAAAAATAAGAGCGGATCTTAAATTCAACATAGACAGAGCATTTACTAATGATATCATGTATAAAAAAGGAACCATTTGGTATTAATGGGGTTATGTGATTATATAATTGAGTGATTTTTATAGAGAGGGTAATAAACTCCTATATAAGGATAAATACATTTTTAGTGGCATCCTACTTAGTTTATACCAAAAAAATACTCCTAATATTTTGGAATATGACATAGTATTTTTTGAAAGTTTCTTGAGGGGGTTTTATCATGTTCATTGGTTAATAATATACATCATCATAAAATTTAAAAGGATCATTGAGTAGGACACATATATTCTCTATTAAAGGAATGAGGAAAATAAGGTATCAGAAAGTCTATATTTGAAATGTGAGCCTAAACATTTAGAGTTGATAGTACTTTTCTTCCCTTCCCCAAAACTACATGAATAATTTCATGGGGATGATCTTGGTATTCACCAATATAGCCCCCCCTAAACTACTCTTTGGACGTTATCTCCCTCTTAAAAAAATATTCTATGGAAAGAACCAATAAAACATGAACCATGGTTAAGATAATCTAGCTAGTGAACATTAGGTGATACTGCCATTGAAGATGAACGGACCAATAATCACTCAAATATGAAACATAATGAAACTTCCTCAAGGAATAAATTGTAACCTTTTGATACATCCATAGATTATATATATTAATCAAATCCTACCATTTCTAGAGTATTAGTCCAATAGTAAACACACTTCAGGATCTATGGAGTGATTTGTAAATAAATGTGTGCATTACTCATATTAGTAACCTAAATGATATTCGAAATATCTATATTAAGGATAATCCAATCAAGGTAAGTAAGAAATAGAGAGAATTAAAGATGTTTGTGTACACATATAACAACAAATTTCATATAATTAGATGGTTGTGGGAGGTGTTGCATCATGTAACCATCAAAGGGGTGACCAATTTGTTTTTTGATGAGTACTGGAATGATCTCCTTGATTATGAAAATATAATATAAATAATTCTTCAGAAATTTAAATTCAGAATATCTAACCAAATTTAATGAAATTTATTTTTATTCTTTTATAGTGGGTATAGGTTATGATGAAATTAGTAACATCCCCTCACTACACCATAGATGGTACTCCAACTAGAAATGTGGCAGTGTTAGCAATCCAGATAGAGGAAGAACGATAACCTGGATTAAAAGAAATTATTAATACATAAGTATAGAAAATATTAGGTATTTCCCACATATAGGATTAGTCTAAGTTGTAAAAAGAACCCAGTATCCTATGAGAGTAAAATAGGAACCACTTTCTTGCTAGAAAATTGGTCACACGCCTTCTCATGGATTAACATGGTTGGTCTTTGAACCTGATTTTCTATGTTATTTATTATATATTGACAGTATTCCTCTTTGACACTATTTTTCCCTTCTATATGAAGAATCTAACCTATAATTCAATTGACTTGGAAGATTAAAAAGATAAAATTCATAGAACTTTGATCATGTACATTAATTTTGGTACATCTTCAACTATCCTAATGGAGATCCTCATGACTTGCGCTGAATCCTCCTTCATAGAAGATGAAACTTAAAAAAATTGGGGGATGTATTGGTTATTAAAAATGTGACTCCAATAGTTTGATAAGAAGATTTTGGGAAACATGGAGTGTATCTGGGTAAAATGGGTGATGTTAAAAAAATATTATGAGAAGTTCCCCACTAGAACAGAAAGAACATCATCTATAACTAACATAGACACCCCTATTATTTAAGGAGAAGATATCTCATTTTATTTAAGTATACTATTATATGTAGTAATAATATTTCATAAAAAATATTGATTATTCATTCTTCTTCCTATGATAGACCCCAAAACACATGTTGAGTTCAAGATTATGGTAGAGTTAACCTTAATTATAATGACATGTGATATCCCCTAAACTATTGATAAATGTTTAGATTTTATCAAAGAGTTTAATGAACATAATGAACCTTTATAAATGGTTAATTTTTTATTTTTCTAGAATACTATAATAACATAATCCTTGATCTTTATCAAGATATACTTCTAGAAAATATATTTAGGTAAATTCTTGAAAAATATTTCATGGTTATTCCACCTCTTAAAATGAATTCTTATTTTCTCATGACTAGTAAAATATTAGTCTTAACTAGCCAAAGAGGGATTTTAATAAATAGAATGACCTAGTTACCCAATCTAGTGAAGTATTTGTGTTAAGAGGGGATATGGATATACCAACTAATATAGAAAATGAATATATAACAATATTAAAGGATGAAACCCTATTCAAATATATAATAAAACTATTCATGTGAGGGAAAATATCCTAATCATACCAATGGGTTGGAATATAACAGGATTAGACACACCCATCATACTCGCTATCAAAACAACTGTAGTAGGATAAGTTAATGCCTTAGTAGGTGAATGTAAACATCAATGTTGTTCTCTGTTAATTTTAACATTGACTAGTTTTTAGGAAATAATCACTACAAAATGTTTCACTTTTTCCAATGGGTGAATATCTGTTGGTAAAGTGTATTTTCTATTGGTAAAACATTTTACCAACATATATGTCCCTATCACTAAACTGTTGGTAAAAACACTATCGCTAAATCTTTTTAAGAAAAATAAAATACTTTTGTTACAATTATAATAATACTAACAAATAATATATATGTTGGTAAAGTGTCTAGCAACAGGTTATAATGAAAAAATTTTCTGTTGGTAATAATATTAACAACATATAATATTTGTTTATAAATTAAATTTGAATAAAAATTATAATTTTTTATTTCTAATAAGATTTTATATTATATTTATTAATTTATCATATTATTAAATACAGGACTATTTTCACCCATGTTAAAAAAAATTATATTGATAATGAAATTTAATACAAAAACGAAGGTCCTCAACATGATCCCCCCAATAAGATCCCCCCCTACATCCATGTCATGCCAGTGAGCAAACTCCAACACCAGGGCCCAGCCATCGAGTTAGAAAAATCATCCAATGAGTCGTCTCTAGCCAACTAGTCATCTCCAACATTCCATGCCAACTCCAACACCAAGGACCAGCCAGCGAGTTAGTTGTGACAGTTCATCCACAATCAATTTTTCTTACACATCAGTTGTCGTTGTCTTGCTTCACACTGATGGTCGGAAGTAGTTGATCATCTCCAATCATGAACACATCCCCTTTCATGAACATGTGGATGAAAACAGTTCACCTACAATCTAACGACGACATCAAGAAGATCCAAAGGGTTAAACATGTTTAAAAATAAAATAGCACGACAAATAAAGAAATTTAATATTTAGTCGAACATAATTAATAATATCATTTCTTTTTTACCTATTTCATAAAACTTCCTATATACCAAACACATACCCAACAAACATATGTTCAATAGTTTTACAAGTAACATATCAATAAAAAAGATAACTAAAATGAGAATGTCGCACACTAAAAAAGAGGTCAAAATCCATGAATCAAGAATATGGAGAAAAAATGCAGCCTGCAGTAGATAAAAAATCAGTTTTGTCCTTACAGAACAAACCAAGACTAAAGAAGAAACCACAAATAAGGTAGTTGGAGAACAAAATGCAGCGTTGAGTATATAAAAACCTAAATTATTGACTAAAGAAGATGTGTAGTGTGTCCTTGTATGAGATTGTTGAATACTAAAAAGGCTTCTGAAAATATGGAGCTCATGAATTACAGAGAAAAACATATGCAACTAGTAGTATATAAAAACTGAGGCCTTATAATATCTATAGATTAAAGAAAAGTCAAATACATAAAAATTATCACATAAAGAAACATGTTGTGTGTATAAGTACTGTAAGAAAAACTGAAGCCACGAATCAAGAAGATGGAAGTTGATAATACCAGAAAACTAAAGTCACGATACAATTCCATGATTCAACTGTTAGGATCTCTAAAATAATTCATTAAGTATAATTATAAATTTTGACTAGGATAATTGGAAATTGTTGTTACTAACTGGAGCTAGGAAACTAAAGAAAATGTGCCATGAGTTTCATGTTTTCCAAGCTGGATGGAGATAACAAGACATGTTCGCCACATGAATTCTACTATTAATATTGGGATTTTAGGCCTATAGATTTTTATAATATGATTTATTGGAACATAAGAAAAATTTTGGAAACAAGACTAAGTTAAATCATAGGAATAATTGACATTATTTCTGGTATTGATTCATTCTACTATGAAAGGTGGAAGATTGTGTTTTCACTGCATGTAAGTTGTAAATCATTTAAAAAATAAATCTAAAGATATGAACATTAAATTCAAGTTTGATATCTCCATTGTGCTTTTAGGAGTGTGAAAATAGTCGGTTTGGTTATAAATGTTTATAATTTTCAAAAACTGAAATAACTAACCAATGGTTTATTAATAGCTGACCCTGCTGCTTTGAAAACCAAAACCGAAAAAACCAAATACTATATAAAATGACTAAATTTTTTTGTTTCAAAATAACCAAAATAACCATGATTAAAATATTATTTCAGTTTGTAAAAAATTGAAAAGTACCAGTGTCCAACATTGCAGGCCTCCTCTCCAAATTCCTATCACCGGCTACATTCCAAATTCCCAACTAATAGCATTCCAAATAACTGGTAAAAGTTTCACAACACCCCCAAATGTCCAGTACCATAGCTAATATGGATTAAAATTACAAATAATACATTCCAAATGCAAAAAAATGAATAATAAATAGTGTATTTACAAAACTAAAAATACTATAAATATTAACTTGCCTGTGATTTATAATGAATAGACTCCAAATAATAAATTACAAATGCAAAAACATTACTAATCAATAATTCATTTACAAAACTACATATACCATAAATATGTGCTTAAAAACCTACAATAAATGATGTTTCAATGTTATATTTTCCCCATTTGATAAGACCTTGAAACACTTATTTTTGTCTCCAAACCAAAATAAAAAATCCACACGTCCTAGAAATAAAAACCACCTCAATTAAAAGGAATCAAAACAAAAATTCCCATCAAACAGGACGATAATATCCCTAAAACTAACATATGGTGAGCCTGTGGAAATTAAATATATCCATTACACAAGTAATGGCTAGAGCACTCCCAAATATGCATACAAAAAAATGGAATTTTAAATCTATGCATTCCTACTTTTAAGAGATACATATAAAATATGATAGGATTTCATACCACAAATATGAACATAAATTCAAAAATTCCAAGGTATGTTCGATGTGCTTGTATTTTATTTAATCTTACAAAGGATCCCCATCAATGAAAAATGACCTAAAAAGAGGGGGAAAACATAAAAAATACATTCAGCAATGAAATAAAGTGTTGTGGGAGAAATCTACAGAAAATTAAATTAAGATACCTTATGCAGATAAAATAATTGAAAACATATGCAGATGAAATATATGACATTTTGTATTTATACATGACAATTTTTGAATAACATCAATTGGGAATTTAATGTATACATCATTATGTTTCAATAATTGAAACAATACACAAATTAAATATGAAAATAAAACTTTTTGAAAATGAATCTTTTCAAATATGAAACTATCTGCATAATGATTTATTCATTTGGAAAACACTATATGTAAATGATATATGTGTACATTTTTCAAATGAATTATAGAACAAAATTATTCATACATTTTTAAAATTAATTAATTAAACCATTTTAGATTAAGGATTAATATGATATATGAATACAATTTACTCATATATACATAGTTAACTCATATATGTATACATTTAGAAACGATCTGCATCATTCATATACCATATATGCAGTTAACTCATACCCAATTTCTTTTCGTAATGGTTTTCCCAATTCCTTATATGGAATTGGGTATAAATTCTCGTCTGATATATGAGATTGCTTTGTGAGATTACCCAGTACAGTATCATGAGATCCACATCATTCCTATAAAGTTTCATTCCACATTATTCATGTACAATATCTGAATACATTTTACATATTTGTGCATATGGTTTTTTCTTGTGAGTTACGCATGTTGTTTCCTAAAGAATTATAACAGAATTTACCAACATATTTATGAAAATGAATTATGGGATTTAAAACATATTCAGATACATTGTAGACTATTTAAATATTTTCTCTCTTATAGAATACAAACACATGGATATATACTACCAAAAACTAAAATTAAAATATGGATGAAAATTGACTAACTAGATATAACCATGTAATAATACTGTAAAATTACAAATATGGGATTCACTTCACTAATTTGACATTGAAAAACATATGATACTTTTTAGATCTCATTTTACACTATGACATTTTATTAACAGGCTACAAACAAATTCCTTGTAGAGACAGAACATGATTTTGATTAAGAGAACTTTGGTAAAAGAGAGCATGTCCAAACTGATTTCCCCAAAGACACTTGAATATTATAGGACATTAAAAAAAGTGAATATAGATCAATTATAGATGAAAAGGAAACTTGAATAGACAACTATTTAATTGAAATGTATTGGTTCCCTAGTAGTAATATCTTTTTATGGTTGACTGAAACTCAATTATTTTTGTTCCATTTTATGTATTAACAAATAATTACTCTTTCATTGTTTTTTCTTTCTATATTTCATTGTTCTATAAGTTTTTATTTATCTTTCCTTGTTCTAATGCATGTTTGGGGGTTTTATTAGTTAAATCTAATTTTTCATTGATTTACATGCTATGTTGTCCCGAGCAATTGCACAGGTGGGGTACTAGTGTTAACTTATGTTTTTATTTCAGATTTTATATAAATTTTGGACACAAAATATGTTTTATATTTTTATTATTATAATGAATTTCATTTATTAATTTCAAATAAAATTCATTTTTATTGCTCATTTATTAATTTTGATGACTTTAAAATCACATTTTAAAATTACTTGATAAAAATTTAAACTCTTGTTTAAATTTAAATGAATCATGTTTAATAATTTTATTTATTTTAAAGGTATATGAATTAGAAAAAAGTTATAAATTTATTTTATTAGCTCTTCTCAGAGTGGTGAAGTTGAAAAGATTGTGCTGTCGTCTTTTCAACAACCTTCTGTGACTTCAATTCATTGTTCAAAATTAGAGTTGATGTGATGTATTTAGGATATGATAGGATAAATTCGGGATCTCCTGTCATCTAACACAGAAAGTGAATATGGATTTAGAAACAATGTCTTATAAATTACCCTTTTAAGTGTCATGATTGGATAAATAAAGGTTAATATTGATATTATAATAATAAAAGTCTTGAAGAATGTACGGGTCCAATCGTTTGTCATCTAGAAATAATGATGTTTCTACCAAAACACAAATGGATGTTCTGAGTGTTATTACATGTGCATTTAGTTATAGCTAACAGTAAAATAGTCTCTTATGTTCATGTGGAAAACCATATGATTTTTTTAATAACATGGATTCCACTACACAGTGGGTATGGAAAAATACTATACCAACTTACCTAGACAAAATAGAAACATAAAATCGCATTTTCAAGTAGAGAAACCATATAAACCAACAGATGTTAAAAATTAAACCATCATCTCCTACTAGTGGTACTCGCCAGTAAATCTTAGTACATAACAAAATTAATAGTCATGACATTCAAGTGTTCAAGGGACAAAAAGGATAATATTTAAATTTTCTTTTGACAAAATGCTTCTATGTAAATTTTCTCGAAAAAATTGATGAAGAATAACTCATTATTCGGAAGCCATAATTTTCAGGCATGTCAATGTTTATCACAAAGACCAAATGTGGTCATAACCAACAACTCATTTGTTAAGGACAAGTATATAAGAGATCTGGAATAAAAGAGTGCCCCATTATTGAAGTCTTTCCAAATCTACAAGGATCTCTAATGGGAAATAATCTCTAACTGATATGTATATAATGGTAAGTGTAGATAACCACTAGTTTTTATGCATTCCCTTCAATGTAAACCTGCAAGGAGTAATATAAGGTTTATAATTTCTACAGTACTATTTAACTTGAAAACTTGGTTATTAATAATTTTACAAAATATTCATCACTTAATAGAATATAGAGATAAGGAAAAACAAAGAAAAATAATATTCAAAATAATTTATTAAACATATGTGCTAAAACTCAACCACCTTGCCATCCAAATCATGAACCTTGATAGAATGAAGAGGGGATTCAATGTAGATGGTGAAACCCATCCAAAAGTGGTAAATTATTTCAATTCGATGAGAACCATCAGTGGCTCCTCCTCACTGGATTTACGTAATGTGTAGGACAGTAATATGGTAGAGTATTCTTTCGTTGAGACATTCAATTGATATCATCAAAGGTTATAAGAGGAGTAACTGGGTCGAAGATGATCCAAAAAGGTTGAGGTGATAAAATCAACAAACAACAACTATATTATGCAATTAGAATACTAAAATCATAAAACAAATTAAACAAGAAAACTCGTTTAATATTAAATTCAAGGAAACCCTAACTGGAATTCAATTCAAACATTATATTACCATGATTTCAATTTCATAAAACTTGAAGAGAATGAATACATGCCTGTAGCCTCAAACATAGACCAACTGAATGAGAAATGGGTTTCGGTCCATGATCTTCCTGACATCTCAGCATTATAGTTGAAACAGAAAAAAAAATCTGTCGAAAATCGGTGGAGGGAGTTGTATTGGAAGTAGTGGAGAATCGAGGTTGTGGATGTCAATACGGGTGACGGTGAGGAACTGGGCATGTGAGTGTAGCCTGTGCTGGTAGAGGTGGCCAATGTAGAGACATGGCTAACAAAGAAGCCGAGAGAGGGGAGGTGCGGCTGTGCGGGGAAAACGTGAATGGGTTTATTGGTTATTTTTATTTTATTTTTCATTTTAAATTCTTCTTAATGTTTTATAAAACTCATCCTGGTAAAATATATCTAAGATATAATTTTAATTTGTTTCATATAAAAAATATCTTAATTGAAATTTACAATTTATGATAAATATTTATTATGATCATATTGTTAATGTGGACATAATTTTTAGAGATTAAATTAAAAAAATTTCTTATAATCGTTTTTTTATACATAAAAAATTAATAAACACTTGATTGGAATTAACCAATATTTTTCTTTTTAAATGTTTTATTTGCAGTGAATAATAATAACATGTTTATATGTTGAAAAAAATTGTTTGTAACAGTAATTAATAATAATTGTTATATTTGTTTGTAAAAAAAATTATTAGTGTTAATATAATAATGTGACTAATAAAATTGTGTGTACAATATTTGTTGGTATTAAACAATTAATAAAAACAAATATATTTGTTGGTAAAATTAAATGTTGGTATTTAAATTTAGTATCAACAAAACTCAGTATCTGTTGGAATTTCTCATTTTTTCCAACAGATATATTATATGTCACTGAATTTATGTTGGCATAAGTAATTTACTTGTAGTGAATAAATAAATATAAGATAGATATGTTTCAATTTATATGAGTACACTATCCTAAAAAATTTAATTTTCCCTAAAAAATGTTGTTACTAGGAAATATAAACCTCCTCAATGATTCCAAAAAACACCAATGTGAAGAACCAATATATAAAGTCAAGATGTTTCAATAATTATATCTAGTAAATTATTTTAGAGATTTTTAAATGGGAAAACCATACCATAAAAGGTTTCCCTTATTCAATTTATAGAATCAATCTTTGAAACAAAAAGATCTGAATTTTAAAATTCCATTTTCAATAATTATGATTATTCAATTTTTTAGAATTCAAAGGTTGCAAATTTTGAAAATACCATAATTATTTCCACTAATTATTTTTAATCCCAAGGGCTATGGGATCACATAATTACTATCAATAATTATCATTAAATATTTAATTAATATTAGTAGTTCAAAAAATTTTGACATTAATTACATTTTATTAAATTAAAAAAAATATTTGAAATATAAAAGTTAATATTAAATTTCAAATATAATATTCCCATGAAATTGATTAATAACATAAAACTCTTATATCCCCATATTTATGAACAAGTTATTGTACATAATATGGGTATCTTTCAATTTAAACTCAAACCTAGTGTAAAAATATCAACATGTTATCATATTGTAAGTTAAATATTACTTAAGCTAAAAATACTTATCACACCACCATAGACATCACACATATAAAAATTTATCATTCATCACATAATCACAAATTTGTTTCACTATTATAGTAATGTTCTTTGATCCTTTTATGAACACTCTTATAAGTTAAACCCATAAACTCCCATAAGAAGTGGTACCACTTATATATCTATATAGGTGAAACATTATATTCTGGACCCATTATTATCACCACACAACTTTAAGAGTCTTAAAGTATTGTTATGAGCTACAAATAAACCTTAAATAAAATTGGATGATATATTAATAAAATATACTAGGAAAAACTATCAATAACAACACTCATTATAGTAATATTTTTTAAACCATTAAACTCTTATTTAGAATCAACCTAAAAAGAGTTTTGGGTTACCATGAAAAATGATTAAACGATGTGTTATGGTCCCATTTATCTATTATTATCTCATATACTATCCTAGAATAGAGGTTTTTTAAAAATATTGGATATGTTCTTACATAATTTAAACTAAATAATTGTTATAATACCATTATTGAGCAGTTTTCTCACATAATATTGTCTTGTACTGATGTGCCTTGACTCCCATTATATATGGGACTATAAGCTCTTGATGATTATTTTTCATTATCATAATGAATTAAAATAGGATGCATCAAATTAATCAAAAAATGAATATCTATTTATAGATCTTTAATCTTATCTACCACTTTCATGTATGATGCTAGGGAAATAAATTATGGCTCCTTGTTTGAATGTGAAATTCATGATTGATTCTTTCTCACCCAAGAAAATGAACCTCCTACAAGAGTAAATAACCAACCCGGTTTGAATTAACTATATAACACATTTTTAATCTAACTCACGCCATTGTAACCTTATAATAAAATTAAATAAAAATTGTCAAATAAACCAAGTTCTTTGGTATTCATAAAATAATAAAAGACCATGGTTTCACACACATTGATATCTAGTATATCTACATAGTTTATAAACTAAAAAGGAAAAAATCAAGCCTAGTAAAATGCATTTCATACATATGATATCCAATTAAACTATAATATTTATGTTTTTCTATAGCTTTACCTGTGTTACCAATTACTTGGCACTTGATACAAATGGATGGTTTGCATAATTAAAACAAAAATTCTTCAATTTATTAAACCTTTTTGTAATATAAGGATAATAAATAAATGAATATACCCCCACAATGTTTTTTAACTATTATTTCCAGAATAGTGTCAACTGCTACAAGAATCATCATCTTATACATTAAAAAAAGAAATTTGTTATACTCAGTTATATCAATCAAATTAGTTCTAACAATTAAAAAATCATATACATTAATCCAAACAAAACCCATAATATATTGTAAATATTGAGTATATTCACATATCATCATTATTGTGTCTGAAAACCTTAAATAAAATAACATAATAAAAATTTTCATGCCCATATTTTGGTTCCTGCTAATGACCATAAAGATATTTCACCAATTAATGAACCTTATACTCATTTCATTGTAACATATACATATTATTATTTTAGGTATATTAATTTATCTAAATGAATTTTTTGAAATTATATTTAAACATACATTTTATGAACATATAAATGATTTATAGATTTAAAATATATAAAAATTCTTATATATGTGATACAATATATAGAAGAATAAGTTTAAAGTAGAAAATATCTATATTTTTTGAATCCTCAAGCAACCAATATTTCCTTAAAACTGTGAATGTTTCCATTATAATCGTATTTTCTTATAAACAACCACTTACAACAAATAGGATTAGAACCTTCAGGTAAGCCTACGATGATCCAAGTAAGCTTTATAAAATGAATTTCATCTCATAATTTATTTCCTACTTTTAAAAGGAAACATTTCAAGAAGTCATTGCTTCCAGATATGATTTTAGATCATAATCTAAGGTGAAAACCATTTAGTATTCGTTTATAAGATTTTTATTTTGATCACCTTTGATAATAAAAAGAGATGAATCATAAGAAATAAAATCTAGATTTTGATGTTTCTAATTCTTATGTCTTGTAATTCATTTAGGTTCAACTTAAGAATCTAATTATTCTTTAAGATTTTATTTCAAATTGATGGCGTACAATATATTGGGGAGTGAGTAATTATCTCCACCACATTATCTTTATAAAATATATTTTCAAAAAATTCTATATTACTTGATTCAATAATGACATTATCTTCCAAATCCATAATTAAATATGCTTTTATAGTTTTTTAAAATCCATATAAACCTTTAATAACCTTTGACCCTAATATTTACCATTTATATTAGGAATCCTATAATAAAAAAAACACTTCCATATATTAAAATATGAAACTTTAGGACTCCTTCCCTTCCATATTTCATAAGGGGTGCAATTATATTTCATGAGAAAATTCTAATACATATATAGTGATCCATAAGTAATGGTTCACCCAATAGGTTAATTTAAACAAATTATATATTAAGAATGAAATTCACCATTTCTATTAATGTTTCATTCTTTAATTTCACTAAAAAAATTAATTATGGGGTGTAAGGTGTATAATAATCATTGGAAATACCATTAATCTCAAAAAAGCATTCAATTCTTTTTGATAAATATTCCCCACCTTTTTCAGAGTGTAATATTTAAAATTTCTTTTCCAATAGATTTTCTACTTTAGATTTTTATTTCCTAAATAAGGAAAAAATCATCATATTTTGTTCTAGGTATATAAACATAAAATCTCTACTATAATCGTCTAAAGAATTAATAAAATTACATTTATCCCATGACTCAAAAAAACCATTCATTTCATAAATATTATAATGGATTGAACCTAGATATTATGTATTTCTCTCAAAACTATTAAATGGATTATTTATAGTTTTTGAAACCACACATTTTTCACACTTTTCTATTTAATTTTAAAAAATTAATGATATTCAAATTATTCATTACTTTTAATGAATTATAAATAACATGTGTAAAACAATAAGGCCAAAACTTGGAAGAATCAATAAAATAAGAAAAATATTCAATTGTATTATCAATAGATTATTGTTACATGAAATCATTAGAGTACCCCTTATCAAAAAACATGTCTCCCTTTAACAAGGTAACCTTGTCAGATTCAAATAAAACCCAAAATACCTTCATACATAGAATATTTTTAGTGGAAATATTATTTCAAAAATTTGGTAGAAATAATATATTTATAAGATTAAACTTTTTCTTAGCTGCAAAAAAAAGTTCTTTTCATCCTTGACTAGGTATATTAATTCATAAATTGTTGGTATAGTGTTTTGGGAAAAAATTATTGATGGAAATTTAAAATTTTCCCCACCGGATTGATATAATGTCATCATATCTGGAGATCCAAGACCTAGTAAAGGATAAGGATCTCATGTGAATTTATTTAAGAACAAAAATTAAATGAAAATTTTCCCAATTTGAATTGAAGATGTGTAAAAAAAAAATTATCCTCATTGGTGACCATTACGAAAAGGGAATGAGGTTCAATCGAACAAGTTCATCCACACATGTTATAAGATTCCATGAGAAATAAAATCATCAAATTTCGGGTGCTCTAATGCAGTCCCGAAAAATCCTTCTACATCTCGATTATCACCACTATTTTGTTCCTTCAATCCGAAAAAGAGATCAGAGATCAAAATGTTGGAAAATGACCTTCTCTCTCTAAAATAAAATAAGGGGGAGTGCAGTTCTCAAATTTGATTATATGAAGGGTCCCTTAGAATATGGATTCATCTTTCTTATATAGTAGAGGTTAAACACCCAGAAAGAGTTCACCATACCCCATATAAATTATTCGCACTAGAAAAGACATAAATACAACATTATGTACAATTATGTATATAATAAACATCATTTATATTTTTATCACCTACTTTTAATATTTAATAATTATGTTAGATGATAAAAACAAGTTATTACTTTGACTGGTATTCCCATAAATATAAAATGAACATTTAACATTAAAATAATATTTTTGTCTAATATTTTTCCATGTATTCACTTAATACCTTGTGAATAATTTTAATAAATAAATTCAATTCCAATTATTCTATAATTTAATAATTATGAATTTATTTATTTACCTGAAATCTTTTATTCTCATACATCTCCCAGACCCCACTACAATAAAATAAGCATTTAACAACACTGGTGTTTATCAGCACTCGAAAAAAGAACTGATAAATGGCATCATTATCAGTGCTAAAGAAAGTACTGATAAATTAAACCCTTTATCAGTGATTTATTTTTAGCAAGGATAAAGGGTGCCTTTATCATAGCTTTATTTTTAACATTGATAAAAGGTACCCATTATCATCGCTTTACATTCAGTACTGATAAAGGGTACCATTTATCAGTGCTTTATTTTTATTGCTGATAGAGGAGTCCTTTATCTGCTCGTTCTTAGCATTGAAAAAGTTCCAAATAAATAAAATAAAATAATAAAATAAATAAAACATACAAAATTACATTATTAAAAAACTATTAAAAATTTTATTAATTAAATAATTATTGATAAAAATGAAAAAATATATTATACTATATATAAATTATAAATAATAATAAATAGTATGTATTGAATATATGGACATATGCGAAATAAAAATTAAACATATTAAAAATAAATATAAATAAATTGAGAAAATATTAAACATTTTATTAATTAAATGATTTTCGATAATGTTAATAAATAGTATATATTAAATATATACATATATATTAATGTATATAAATATGATTTATATATTACAAAAAGATTATGTTCTTTACAATAAATAGACATATATCTAGTGAATAATGGATAATAATTAAAAATTAATATGAATTAATAATACCGACTAATTGCATAGTGTAATGACCCAGACCCTCATGACCCCTTCCTTTTCCAATTATCGGCGCGACCAATCGGTGAGACCGATCGGCGCGACCGATCGGTGTGACCCAGCCTTGGCGGGTTTTTCTTCTGCAGCCTCCCCCGTAACCCCACTTTTAGGCCTTTTAACTTTTTTGAAGCATTTCAAGGCCGTTTCTAAGACCATAATTGATATCTAAAAATCAAATAAACCTCCCTACTAAATAACAATTAATCTAGTCGAGTGGGGTGTCCCAGCTACGTGGTCAACCCACGATCCCACTCCTTATGTGGTTTGTCTCCGTATCTTAACCATCTGAGAGTGTTGTATCGCAGCCCTTATCGGCCTTTATAACCTAAAGTATTATCCCTACATTTTCTTTTCTCGATCATCCTGCTTAGAGTACCCTTCCTCCCAACGAACCGTACCCCTGTTACGAGGTTTTACCTTCGCGTTCTGTGGAGCTCCTGCCACTCCTTTTTTCTAGTTTCCACGCGAGGACGTAACGTTGATCCTTGATCATCAGGTAGGGTCTCTCCCTTGTCTCTCCTTTATATGTATCTTTCTGGGTGGGTACAATATTGCTTCTGTAGAATTGGATGAACCAAACATTAATGAAGATAATAAAAGGATTATAAAGAATGAATGGGAGGGGTGTGATCGATGATGCTACTCTATTTTTCTCCTCTTTCATGACTAATGGTTTTTGGATTATGTGGGTTTACTCCTATTGAAAATCTTGGCCATTGGTATTCTTTCTCTATGAATTAATAATCCCTTCTAATGTTGGTCGTTTAAAGTAAATTGGATAACTACGTATATTTGGCTAAATAAATTGGAAGCACAGGGATCAACCCCTTTTCTGTGATAACCCTGGTTAAAGCACAACAAAATTGGAATCATGGAGTGTGTTAAATATTTTAAATCTGAAAATACTTGCATGGGCCTGCTTTGTGTTGGTGGTAGTGGTTTTTTTTGTTTTCATTCACGGGCCGATTGCAGGGTGATGTGGGTGGGGATGAGATCCTACGTTGTTATGGATTTTTTGGTTATGAATTTGAGGCCATGTGGTTACTTGTTTATATCAAGAATTGGGGTGGGATCCTCTTTTGTTGAGAAACTGTTTGCTCTTGGATCCTGGGGACATGGGGATGTATCTTGGGGTTTTCTTTGGTTCCATTACTTCAAGGTATCTCACTTATCCCTCTGTTTTTGTGACTTTACAAGAGAACCGGGTGTGAATACTTAAATTGTTGTTGGGTGTATTCTTTCCTTGGCTTGTGATTATGATTACTAGGTGCCCAAGTAGGTGCAGAAACTTATTTTAAAATTATTACTGAACATGAAAACAAGGATGGGACAAATGGATTTTGGTTTGGTGTGAGTTGTGACTTGGACACAGCTGTTTTGTGTTCTTTAGGTTGGCTAAAGAAAAACCTAGATTTGGGTGACTGCTTGTTACCTATACATACAAGTAGTTTTTGTGTTTCTTATTCACGCCCCACCCAAGTTGATAACTTAGTTCCGAACGCCCCCACTTCATGTGGGGAGGGTTTTTTTCCAACACTTCTATTGGTGGATGGTTATTAGCTCCTTTCTACTCCCTTTCCCGGATAGCCCAAGTATCTTCGGGTAGGCTGTGATGGCCTGAAGTCCATTATTAGCCCAAGAATCTTCGGGCAGGGTAGTGTGGTGGTTGCCCCAGGTGTGTGCGGGTAGGTGGTTTCCCAAGCATCTTTGGAATGAGGACCAGGTGTGTTCAGGCGTGGCATTAGTTCTTCTCACCCAAGTGTCTTCGGGAATGATAGTGGTTTTTCTGGCCTAGGTGTTTGTAGGCATGGTTATGTGTGACAGTTGTGGCCCAGGTGTCTGTGGGCGGGTTAGTGGTTGTGGCCCAGGTGTTTGCGGGCGGGATGTATGGTTGAGGTCCAGGTGTGTGCAGGAGGGGTATGGCAGTGGGACTGCGGTGAGAATGGCGGGATTGGTCTGATGCATAGGATGTCTTCAGTAACTAGTGGTAAAGTGTCTTGGGGTACCCAATCATCGATGTGCTATTACTATACATTACTTGACTTGCGTTATTTTGGGAGTGTACCTTGGTGAGGCTTGGGTGGTTAGTTTCTTTGTTAGGTGCTTGGTTATCTCTTTTCTCACAGGGCATTACTATGCCTCCCCACTTGTGCACGAGAGTATTTGGTTTTTTCCTACTAAGTATACTTGTTTGCTCACCCTATGTATATAAAACGGATTTCAGGTTTCCGGGAGGTCTTCAGGGATCGTGCTGGACCGTACTAGCTCAGACATTATGAAAGATCATCACATTTGTTGTTGTTCTTTATTTTGGTATTTAGATTTGTAGTCTCCTTATACATTGTGGTTTTTTTTACTTTTGTAGCATGCATTGGGAATGCTCCTTGGATTTTCTTTTACTTTTAGTTTGGTGTTGTGGGATTCACTATCTTATCTCTCGATCCTATTAGAAGAAAACGGGTAATGCCTTCCATTTAGTGTGTGACTTTATGCCCTTGGTGTTGGTCGCCACTCCTGGACCTATTGAAGGTGGGTTTTAGGGGTCATTATCTCTCATTCAACTTAAATAAGGAAGGTCCTGGAAATCTGCTGACCATTCCCTCCTTTTGGTGAAGTTGGGTCATGATAGAATGGTATCAGAGTGGAGGGGTTGAGAGATAGGATGGATTCTAGAGTTAGGCACAATGAGGATTGCATGGGATGGTAGGGAAACGGTGTTGGGTGACCTTGGTGCATGAATTAGGCCAGGGAAGACCAGCTAGGGCATGGGATTTTAGGGCCCCCGTGATCTAATGTAATGACTCTGGACCTACCAAAAGACCAAGTGAGGATACACTGATTGCAGGGTAGAGACCCTAGGAAAGTTACATGAATCATAATGACTTGTGTTATCATGTTTCTAGGTCTCAATAAATAAAGAAGTCAAATAAAATGTAAGGATAATATTCTGCACAACTTGGGCTTAGGCATTCCTTGTTTACCTTGCAGCTATGGCACCAGGGAGATGACCACAAGTTGTACGGGTGATCGAGGCCCAGGAGGTTGAATTGGCCAATCAGGAGAGGGATGATCGGGATGAGGAGGATGACCAGTGGAAGAAGGTGCTTCGAGCCTTCCAGCGACAGACCCTCGAGAAGTACGAGGGCAACACCTCTGACATGAAGACGGAGGGCTGGCTGGAGGAGCTGGTGATAGCCTCTGGCTTGATCCAGGCTCAGACCGAGTACTGGGTTCTTCTGGCCATCAGCCAGATGCGGGGGGAAGCGCATCAGTGGTGGACGCTCTACCTGGGGAGAGGAGAGAGGCTGAGGTGGCATGGGCTGATTTCGAGAAGGAGTTCTGGGTGGAATTCCTCTCTTCTACGATGAAGGCAGAGAAGAGGCGGGAGATACTCTCCCTCCAGCAGGGGAGTATGTCGGTACGGGAGATGGGGATCAAGTTCAAGGATCTCCTTCACTTTTCTCCAGAACACTTTCCAGAAGAGGAGTCTCAGGTGAGACGTTTATGGGAGGCGCTCCGACCCTCCCTCCAATACGTTGTTACCCCCTTCACCTTGACGATATACTTGGAGGTCCAGAAGAAGGCAGAGGTGGTGGAGAGGATGCACACGCTGGGCGGTGTGTCATGAGAGGGGATTCAGCTAGGCCCATCATAGGGAAAGGCCATCAACACCAAACCTCCAGCATTGGCACCCTCTAGGTTATGACCGGCAGGGAGCAGGCCGCAACAGTTCCAGTTCTGGTCCCCCGGTCCTCACACTTTCCCTTCGGTCCTAGGACCAAGGTTTTTTGTCTATGGGAGCCATGGACATCTCCAAAATCAGTGCCTAGACTGAGTTCAGTATGGTAGTGGTGGACAGGCCCAGCACCCGCCTCAGTAGTAGCTTCTAGTGAGGCCCTTCCAGCAGCAGCAGCAGGGGCAGCGAGCTCCCGCTCCTCCGAGGGCCGACGTTGTAGGGGGAGGCCGACCTCAGGGTGCTCCTTAGGGACCTCGACCAAGGCATAGTCGGGGAGGCGGCCGATAGCCGAGTGGCATAGGAGCTGGGCGTGGACAGTTGCACGTCATGGAGGCAGCAGTTCCAGCAGCACCGGAGGTTGTTCGAGGTACGATTAGTTTTTTCAGTACCCTTTCTTACACCTTGTTCGATACTGGAGCTTTTCACTCCTTTGTGGCACTCGATCTAGCCCGTGCTCTGGGTCTAGATGCTGAGAGACTTTTAGTTCCCCTGGTGTTGAGCACACCAGTCGGAGGTCATATTGACTTGTTATATGTTTGTAGAGGATGCACACAGATGATAGGGCCACACCAGTCAGTCAGGGATGTACTACTACTACAGATACAGCCGTACGATGTCATCCTAGGCATCGACTAGCTGTTCTCTGTGTGTGCCATCATTGACTGCTTCCGAGGAAGGGTTGTGTTCTCAGACTTGGGTGGCCGACGTGTTACTTTCACCGGCGAGTGGAATTTTTAGAAAAGAAGTAGGTGAGAGGAACCCCTCCTCACCTTGTTATCTGAGCTCTCAGTAGAGTCAGTAGATGCTGAGATGGTGGAAGTATGAGGGATCGCCAGTGAGTTTATGGACTTATTTCCTGAGGAGGTAACGACTCTACCCACTTAACATGATATAGAGTTTGGTATAGACTTGCAGACAGGTGCTCAACCGATTTCGATGGCTCCCTACCGGATGGCACCTTCGGAGCTACAAGAGTTTTATATTCAGATTGATGATCTGATGAATAGGGGTTATGTTCGACCAATTGCGTCACCGTGGGGTGCTCCAGTCTTGTTCGTAAAGAAGTCAGATGGTGGTCTCAGTTTGTGCATAGACTACAGGAGGCTGAATCAGGTGATGATCAAGAATCGCTACCCTCTTCAGAGGATAGATGATCTTTTCGACTAGCTGAAAGGGGTAGGATGGTTCTCGAGGATCGACCTATGGTCTAGATATCACCAGTTGAGGGTGAAGGAGGGAGACATCTCGAAGACAGACTTCAGGTACAGATATGGGTACTTTGAGTTTGTAGTCATGACTTTCGGTGTTATGAACGCCCCTACTATCTTCATGGGACTTATGAACTCCGTCTTTCAGGAGTACCTAGACCGGTTCGTAGTTGTGTTCATTGACGACATCCTAATCTATTCAAGATCAGAGGAGGATCAAGCAGAGCATCTGAAGATGGTTTTAGAGGTCCTCCGACAGCACCAGCTCTAGGGGAAGTTGTCAAAATGCATGTTCTGGACTTGAGAGGTACACTTCCTTGGGAACGTAGTGTCTGAACATGGAGTAGTGATAGACACGTCAAAGGTTGAGGCGATTTTTTCTTGGGAATCACCCAAGAATGTGGAAGAGGTCCGTAGTTTCCTCGGGTTGGCAGGTTACTATCAGAGGATTGTACCCAACTTCTCTCGAGTTGCAGAACCTCTAACACCCTTGACCAAAATAGACCAGGTTTTCATATGGGGTGAGTAGTTTGAGGCATCCTTTAGCTATCTAAAGGATAAATTGGTCAGTTCCCTAGTGTTGAGACTACTATAAGAAGGGGTGGCGTATGAGGTGTTTTGTGATGCTTCAGGGCAGGGCCTCGGATGTGTGTTAATACAAAGACCATGGGTGATTTCTTATGGGTCTAGGAAGCTATGCCCACATGAGCGTAATTATTCCACCCACGATCTGGAGCTTACAGCGGTCATTTTCACTCTAATGTTGTGGCATCATTACCTCATCGGAGAATGCTTTGTGGTCTTCATGGATCACAAAAGCTTGAGATATATCTTCTCCCAACGGGACCTAAAATTACGGCAGCGAAGGTTGATGGAATTCCTCCAGGATTACGATTTCGAGATTTCTTACACCTTAGGGAGATGAAACATGGTGGCTGATGCCTTGAGCAGGAATTCACAGAGGGATGTGGTCCGAGAGTCGGCGGACACTTGGAGGGAGATGGGGGAGTTGGCTACTCTTCACCTGGATGCGATGATGGATAGTGGTAGAGGATGCCTATATCAGATGATAGTACAGTCTTCTCTGTCACATCAGGTGGAGGAGTCTCAGTGGGGAGACTCAGAGTGGGAAGTGATGCGTGACTTAGTTGACTAGGGAAATGCTCCAGAAGTGTGGACGGAGGATGGTCAGAACCAGATGTTTTTCCGAGAAATTTTTTTGTTCCAGAAATGATGCGTGGCCAAGTCCTTAGTGAGTTCCACAAGTCACCCCTAGAAGTGCACCCAGGAGTTTCCAAGATGTACTAGGGTCTGAAGAGACAGTTTTTGTGGCCTGGAGAAAAGCGAGAAGTGGCAGAGTTTGTGGCCAAGTGACTAGTGTGTCAGTAGGTGAAGGCTAAACACCATGTTCCAGGTGGGTTGTTGAAACCTTTAGATGTCCCCGACTGAAAGTGGGATGACATCTGGATGAATTTCATCACGGGGTTACCCAAAATTCAAGGAGGTTGTGAAGCCATCTAGGTAGTAGTGGACCGGTTGACGAAGTCAGCTCACTTCCTGGAGATTAAGGAGTCGAGTGGAGTGGAGGCTCTAGCACTGAAGTATGTGGATGAGGTAGTGCAGTTGCATGGAGTTCCGAGTTCCATAGTCTCAGAAAGAGATGCACATTTTACCTCATGAGTCTGGAAGGGATTGCATCATGCTTTTGGCACCCGGCTACATCTTAGCACTACTTTCCACCCCCAGACAGATGGGCAGATAGAGCACACCATCAAGACCTTGGAGGACATGTTGCGGGCATGTATTCTGGACTTTGGGGGATCATGGGTGATATACTTTCCTCTCGTAGAGTTTGCCTACAAAAATAGTCATCACTCTACTACTGGCATGGCTTCATTCGATGCTCTATATAGAAGGTTGTGTCGCTCACCCGTGTGCTGGAATGAGGTTGGGGAAGCAGGTGTTCTTGGCCCGGAGGTGGTGCAGAGCACGATAGAGAAGGTTCATCTTATACAAGAGAGGATGAAGGCGGCTCAGGACAGGCAGAAGTCATATGTCGATTATAGGAGGAGACCCTTGGAGTTCGAGGTCGGGGACCACGTATTCTTGAAGGTCTCCCCTCGGCGTGGAAAGTGGAGGTTTGGCAGAGGAAGTAAGCTTTATCGCCGGTTCATCGGGCCCTTCTAAGTGTTGCGGCGAGTCGGTGAAGTGGCTTATCATCTAGCGCTACCACTGCCGATACTGAGGATACACGATGTATTCCATGTGTCCTAGCTCCGATGATATCTGCATGATGATTCACACGTCCTCGACTGGGGAGGGCTAGATATCGAAGTCGATGCAACCTTCATAGAACGACCGATCAAGATCGAGGATCGTGAGGAGAAATTACTTAATGGGCGAACCATTCCCTTGGTTCGTGTGTTATGGAGACATGGTGGGCTTGAGGAAAGTACCTGGGGGAGGGAAGCGCAGATGCGTGCCCAATACCCCGATTTGTTTTGAGTTTTATCCAGTTTTGTCAGTACTCGTTTGCTGTGTAATGCTTACTTTTTCGGCTATGGATGTGTGGTTTCCTTTTCTATGGATGTGTGTGTAAAGTGTCCTATAGAATGGGAAGGGGAGGACATCATCCCTAGTTAAGACGCATTAAACCAGATGCGCCTAAACCCATACAGGCGAGTTAATGCCGCCCAAAGTGGATAGTATTTTAACACTGAGGAAGGGAAACCCCTCTCCCACTGGACCGGACGGTTTGGCCCTTTTGTTTTGCGTGCAACGAGAAAGGATCAGTAAGGCGTTTGTGTATGTTCATAAGATAAGATATTCCTATGTCAGAGAGGTTCACTCTTGAGAGGTATCTTCCAGGTCTGGTTTTGATTCTCGAGGGCAAGAATAGTTTGAGAGGTATCTGATGTAATGACCTAGACCATCATGACCCCTTCTTTTGCCAATTATCGGCACGACCAATCGGTGAGGCCGATCAGCACGAGCGATTGGGGTCACCCAGCCTTGCCGGATTTTTCTTCTGTAGCCTCCCCTGTAACCCCACTTTTAGGCCTTTTTAACTTTTTTGAAGCATTTCAAGGCTGTTTTTAAGCCCATAACTAATATCTAAAAATCAAATAAACCTCCCTACTAAATAACAATTAATCTAGTTGTGTGGGGTGTCCCAGCCACGTGGTCAACCCATGATCCCGCTCTTTACGCTGTTTATCTCTGTATCTTAACCGTCCGAGAGTGTTGTATCGTATCCCTTATCGGTCTTTATAACCTAATTTCTTATCCCTACGTTTTATTTTCTCGATCATCTTGCTCAGATTACCCTTGATCCTGATGAACTTTACCCCTGTTATGAGGTTTTACCTTCATGTTCCATGGAGCTCCCGCCACTCCAGTTTTCTAGTTTCCATGCGAGGACTTAAAGTCGATCCTTGATCGTTAGGTAGGGTTTCACCCTCGTCAATCCTTTTTGTGTATCTTGATGAGTGGGTACACTAATGCTTCTGTAGAATTGGATGAACCAAACATTAATGAAGATAATAAACAAATTATAAAGAACGAAGGGGAGGGGTGTGACTGATGATGCTGCTCTGTTTTTCTCCTCTTTCATGATTAATGGTTTCTGGATTGTGCGGGTTTACGCCTACTGAAAATCTTATCTGTTGGTGGTATTTCTCTATGCATTAATAAACCCTTAATTCTCATGTTGGTCATGTAAAGGAAATTGGTTAACTACATATATTCAGATAAATAAATTGGAAGCACTAGAATCAACCCCTTTTCTGTGATAACCCCTGTAAAAGTACAGTGGAATTTGAATCCTGGAGTGTGTTAAATCATTTAAATCTGAAAATATAGGCATGGGTCTGCTTTGTGTTGGTGGTAGTGGTTTGTTTTTTTCATTCACGGGCCGATTTCTAGGTGATGTGGGTGGGGATGGTATCCCCTATTGTTATGGATTCACTGGTTATGAATTTGAGGTCGTGTGGTTACTTGTTTATATCACGAATTGCGGTGGGATACTCTGTTGTTGGGAAACCGTTGGCTCCTGGATCCTAGGGACTTGGGGCTATATCTTGGGGTTTTTTTTGTTACAGTACTTCGAGGGATCTCACTGATCCCTCTGTTGTTGTGACATTACAAGAGAACTGGGTTTGAATGCTTAAATTGCTGTTGGGTGTATTCTTTCCTTGGCTTGGGCTTATGATTAATAGTTTCCCAAGTAGGTGCAGAAACTTATTTAAACATTATTACTAAACATGAAAACAAGGATAGGACAAATGGGTTTTGGTGTGGTGAGATTTCTAACTTGGAAACAGGTGTCGTGTGTTCCTTAGGCTGGCTGAAGAAAACCCTAGATTTGGGTGAGTGCTTGTTACCTATACATACTTGTATTTTTTTGTTTCTTATTTGTGCCCCACCCAAGATTATCACTTAGTGCCGAACACCCCCATTTCATGGGGGAGGGTTTTTTTCCAAACACTTCTATTAGTGGATGGTTATTAACTACTTTCTGTTCCCTTTTCCGGATATCCCAAGTATCTTCGGGAAGGATATGATAGCCTGAAGTCCATTAATAGCCCAAGAATCTTTGGGTAGGGTAGTATGGTGGTTGGCCCAGGTGTGTGCGGGTAGGTGGTTTCCCAAGTATCTTCGGGATGAGGCCCAGGTGTCTTCGGGCATGGCATTAGTTCTTCTAGTCCAGGTGTCTTCGGGCGTGGCAGTGGTTGTTCTGGCCTAGGTGTTTGTAGTCATGTTTACGTGTGATAGTTGTGTCCTAGGTGTCTATGGGCGGGTTAGTGGTTGTGGCCCAGTGTTTGCATGTGGGATGTGTGGTTGAGGCCCAGGTGTGTGCGGGTGGGGTATGGCAGTGGGACTGTGGTGAGTGTGGCGGTATTGGTCTGATGCGTAGGATGTCTTCAATAACTAGTGGGAAAGTGGCGAGAGGTACCTAAACATCGATGTGCTATTACCATACATTACCTAACTTGAATTATTTGGGGAGTGTGTCATGGTGAGTCTTGGGTGGTTAGTTTCCTTGTTAGGTGCTTGGTTATCTCTTTTCTCACAGGGAATTAGTATGCCTTCCCACTTGTGCACGAGAGTCTTTGTTTTTTTCCTATTGAGTATACTTGTATTCTCAACCTACGTATATAAAACTGATTTCAGGTTTCCAGGAGGACTTCAGGGATCGTGCTGGACCATACTAGCTCAGACCTTCTGACAGATCATCATAATTGTTGTTGTTATTTCTTTTGTTATTTTTCTTTGTAGTCTCCTTATACATTGTGGTTTTTTTTACTTTTCTAACATGCATTGGGAATGGTTCTTGGCTTTTCTTTTACATTCAGTTTGGTGTTGTGGGATTCACTATCTTATCTCCTGATCCTATTAAAAGAAAAAGGCTAATGCCTTCAATTTAGTGTGTGAATTTATACCCTTGGTGCTGGTCGCCACTCCGGTACCTGTTGAAGGCGGGTTTCGGGGGTCATTATCTCTCCTTCAACTTAAAGAAGGAAGGGCCTAGAAATCTGCTGACCCTTCCCTCCTTTTGGTGAAGGCGGTTCATGAAACATAGTGTAATGGACATATAATTAAATGTTAGTTTATTTTTCAGTTTAACATAGAACAAATATGTGTTATATTGATTTTACATATACATAATAATAGAATTTTTATATATAATTCACTCACATAAAACTTATCCGTTTTTTCAATATTTTTAAAGTTATTTTATTATTAATTTATTATATTTCACTCATTTTTTACACTCATGCACTTAAAATTAGATATTTATTAATAATGTTAAAAAAATTGTAAAAAATCGTCTAAAAATATATTTATAAATAAATATATTTATAAATATACATACTATATTAATAAATGTGCATACAATACTTATAAATATACATACTATATTTATAAAATTATATATTTATAATTATAAATATATAGAGATATTTTCATAAAGTATTTGTATAATTATAAAGAGATAATTTTATAAATTTGTCTAATTAGATGTTTTTAAATAATTATATATATATATATAAATAATTATTAAATTTACAATAAATTTACTTCAATAATGTAAATATTTACAATTTTTATAATTTTATATATTTATTAAATATATATAATTATATAAATATATATATTGATACATATATTATATTTAAAATATATATATATAGTTATAAATAAATAATTATATATTTTAATAATTATAAAATTATAATAAATATTTTTAAATAAGAAATATATTTACAATATTTATATATATATATATGTATATATTAAGTATATATATTTTCAAAAAAAATTATAATTATAATTATAAATCCTTTATCAGCGCTTATGTAATAATAAACGATATAAGAAATATTTATCAGTGCTAAAAATCACTGATAAATAGGTTTTTTATAAAAACGTTTTTTAAATCATTTATAAAAGTTTTTTGGTCTATTTAAAAAACACTAACCAGTTGTGAACCCGTCGCGATATCAGTGGGTTTCTTCAAAATCCAACCATAGTCGGGGCTCATCCTTAGTGAATCGAAGATCGAATCAGAAAAACCCACTCAAATCACACAAACATAATGCCTCCAATTTCTCAAACAGTGTCTGGCATCTAGTGTTCGCTTGTAGTTAGGGTTTCTGAAGAAAACATTGATATTTGGATCTAAGGGTCTTAGAGTTTCTTAAAACTAGCGAGGTAGGACTGAGTTTTCCTTTGTAGGTTCTGATTTTCTTTTTGTATTTGTCGTTTCATTTTTGATTTCTTCTTTGATGTTGTCATCAGTTATTTGTCCTCCGATCATTGTATACTATTTTGATTTTTTTATGATCTGTTTTTTGTTTGACTATTGATTTGGATAACCTGTTTTGGACTTTTTAAATTATTTTTTTCATTCAATTTGATTTTATGTCTACATCTATACCCCATCTTGCTCCAGAAGCTTAAATTTTTCTCTATTTAGAAATATTAGAGAGTCACCTCTGATCCGTAGATAAACCCATTAGATAAATATTTATTCCATTTTATAAAAAGAATAGTTTTTTGATATAAAAACCATAAACAAGTGAATTTTTTTTATCAATCCAGTTTTCAGTTTATTGATGGTGCGAACCCGAAACAAAAGCTAATTTTATGTAATTCATGTAAGGGAATTCATTTATTTAAATTATGTTTTAATATATTGGAGTAATGGTTTTCCTAAAAAAATTATTTTCTCATAATTGTGTTGTTTTATTTTAAGATAAATCTTAGTAAGGTTGATATAATATTTATTTATTTTCATTGGCTCTCTATTTTCGAAATCAGTATGGGGTTGTATTTATTTTACTATGTTGTGATATTCTGCTATATAGGTTACATATATTTTTATCAATTTAATTTTATTTGGTATATATGTATATATGTGTGTGTGTGTGTGTGTCCTTCTATCTATTTATATGTGTTTTCAGAACATATAATGTAAAGGTGAATTTAAAATTATTTATTCACAAATTATGGTTTTGGATTTCCATATTAGCAAGGGATTATATTTATTTTCATTAAAATTTATCTACAAATGTTCATATTTTTTGAAATTATGTGAATTATGAATTCCATGTTATATATAATTGGCGTTATCTCCGGATATCCATTATTTTAATTTATTGGTTGAAACTCAACCACCATCTATTTTATGTTGATTTTACTACTCTGAGAATTATTCATCCCATGGATGACTACTTCTTAGAGTATTTCAAGAAATATAGGTTCATGTCCACAAGAGATGAAGGATGTGTCAAACAAAAAAATGAAATGATAAATTTCTGGGAGATGATTTGATGAGTATGACTTGTCTATAACTTTCAACTTTGAATGAATGCATAGGATAACACTTTATATAGTGGAGTAATTCTTCTCTTAAATTTAATTACCCATTTTTTTCAAAAAACTAAAATTCTTTGAAACAATCAAATATTGATTTTCCCTTATTAAATTATCTATAACTTTTAACCTTGATATAGAATATCTAATGTGTATTTGTTAATTTATTTTAAAAAATAAAATTTTATGAATCCAATAGGATGGATACAATCGAAAATGGATGCACACTAATCATTTGAAAAAAGAGTATAAAGATTGAGTTAAAGATTTCATCTTGTTTGTAAGAGAGAATGCAAACAACCCCTATCAAATACTCTGTCCATAATTATGTTTTTTTATTCACGAAAAATTATTCTAGAAGATTTGAAAGAACATTTGGATATCCATAGAATATATTAGAGCTATAAATATTGGCCTAAAAATGGGGAAAAGCTGAATGTGGACACTGATTGGGATGATATTGTGGTTTATGGGTCATTTGATATGAAGAGAAGTGTAATGGATTATTGAGATTGCATGGAAAAAATGACCATTTAAATTGAAGACAACTTTCATGATTTTCAAATGTTTTTTGAGGAGTTAAATATTTATCCAAAGAAACTATTGTGTACTGATTGTATTAACTATAAAACATATTCACCTATATTGAAGTTGTATAATTTAAATGCTAGCAGCGGATGGCGTGGCACTATATTTACAGAACAACTTGGTCTCTTGAATGATATACTACAATAAAAAATGAACTATAATGTTGGACATATGATGCTAAATTCATTTTATGTTCAATGGGCATGATCTCTAAAAAATCATTCTTGTCCAAATGATTTCATATTGTTTCACAAGAACCATAAATCACCCATAAAATATACTAAGTGTGGTGTAGATCAATACAATAAAAATGAATCGAGTTATTTGAAATATGTATGGCACTTTCCTATCATTCCATAGTTTAGAAGACTGTATGGATGTCTAGAAATTGCAAGACAATTGACATGGCATGCTGATGTAATAATTAAAGATGGTAACCTACGTCATCCAGTAGATTCTTCTTAGTAGAAAAAAATTGAATACGATTATCCTAAATTTGTAAATGAGATGAGAAACATTAATTTTCTATTATCTACATATTGAATGAATCCTTTTGGTATATTTACTAGTACTCATAGTAAATGGACCATCATGATGGTAAATTATAATTGGTCATCATGGTTATATATGAAGTGAAAATACATTATGTTGTCTCTACATATATCTGGACCAACGAAACCTGGTAATGATATTGATGACTATTTGGATCCATTGAATGAAGATATGAAATTGATGTGGGATATAGGGGTTACAATGTATGATGCTCATAGAAGTGAAGAATTCACATTGAGGTTCATGTTTTATAGAAAAATAAATGACTTCCCCACTTATGGAAATTTATCAAGATATAGCATTAATAGAATGTTGCGGTGTAATGTTTGTGAAAAACACACATACTCATTTCTGTCAAAACATTCCTCAATGTATGTGTTTTTAATACATAGGAAATTTTTACCTCAACGATTAAATACTGATCCCAGATTACAACATTGGTTGGGAATATTGAATAAGGTACAACAGCATCTCTAGTAACGGGTGATCAACTGTACAATAAGGTAAAATATATTGACACTATTTGCAGTAAACTATTTTTGAAAAACCTAACAAATTTGGATAGAATAAGAGATAAATTTTCTTTAAATTACTGTATTATAATTTTTGGTATGTCAGACATTTTTTTGATGTCATGCATATAGAAAAAATGTATTTGATAGTGTTATTATCACATTACTAAATTTTCCTAGAAAATTTAAAGATAAAATAAAGTCTAGTTTAGAGATGATTGAAATGGGGATAAAGGTAAAGTTGGAACTGATGAAGGGTAAATGGTGTGCTTTTCTTCCTCTAGCATCTTACACTCTAACTAGATAAAAAAGTTACAATTTTTATTTTTTATTAATAGTGTAAATGTTCCACATGGGTATTCATCAGATATCAAGAATGTCATTTCAATGACTAATTTGAAGTTACAAGGACTAAAATCACACGACTGTCATGTATTGATGTAATTTTTATTGCATGTTGATTTTTATTTCATTATTCCTCAAAATGGATGACATACATTAACTATACTCAACATCCTTTTCAAATCCATATGTAGTAAATTTATAGACCCGATAAAGTTTCCTATCATGAATAAGGAGGTTGCAGTCATTATATGTGAATTATATTTGTTCTTCACACAATAATTTTTAGATATAATGGTCCACCTAATGGTTCACAAGGTTAGATATATTAGACTATGTGGTTCTTTCCATTACAAATGGGTGTACCCCATTGAATGGTATTTGAATATTTTGAAAGGGTATTTCACGAATCGAAGTTTTCCATAAGGTTATATTGCATAATGATATATTTTTGGACAATCTATTGAATTATGTACCAATTGCCTATTATATGTTGGAATCATTGGTCTGTAAAAGTCTTGCCATAATGAATTCCTTATGGGTGAAGGGATTTTTGGAAGAGTTGTTGTTACAATTACCTTGATAGAGCGGGAGTAAAGCACATTTATATTTTAAATAATATTGAAGATGTTGATTTATGCATTGAACCCCACAAATAAATTCTTTGAGATCTGAATCCATCAAGGTATGAATTATGGATATCAAATAGACATAATCAATAGTTTATAAGATGGTTCCAAGATCAAATTTATAAGGAGTTGTCTAAAAATATGAATTCAATTGTTGAACCACTTTATGGAATGATAGAGGACCTCCAATGGCCCGAAGGCCTTCATTTTTTATTGATTTTGATAATCCACCTTTCAAGGGGTGATTTGGAACCCTAACAAGGACCGTAGGCATAATAATTACATGTCCTATAGGCCTTAGAGGAATTCATAGCCCATAGGCTTCAAAAATTACATACAACCCAGACTGACTACTTGGAACTGCTCCTCCCCAGCTTCTTCATCATGAAATTAGCTCTCCACCTTCGCATGGCTATTCAGCTAGGCATTCCTATGCATGCACAGGATTGTCCTGATGGTAGGTTCCATACCCTCTCATTCTTGCAATCTGTTTAGCTTTTGTTGTGGTGAAAGCTCCTTGCTCATCCTCTTTGTAGAGCTTGTTCTTTGTAAGTTGTATGGTTTGCATCTGCACTAAGGTGGCCCGAAGGAATTGAGGTGGCCCAAATTCCTTACTAACTCGAAGGCATGGGTGGCCCAAAGGCCTTACAAGACTCAGGGACCAAATCAGTGGCCCAAAGGCCCAAACAGGGGCATATTCCCAGCTGCTACAGTTCCAAGCAGTTCCTGCAATAGGACCTAATGAAAATGTTATATCTTACACTGGTTTTCTAATCAATTGTTATATATTCTAAAAATATAACATGATGACTGCAGTATGATTAAAAATAGTGGTTTTATGCTTGGGGATGAAGAAATGCACATATTTGGTTCCAAGGATAGAAATCAAATTTAAGAAAATATGACATATTTTGGAAGCATTGAATAGATATATGAGTTGGATTATACAACATTTCAAGTGACAATTTTCTATTGCAAATGGGTTGACAATATCATTATAATGAAATTTGATGAAATGGGCTTTGTGAAGGTGAATTTAAACATGGAAGGGGAAAAAGATGAGTCGTCCATAATGGTATCACTAGAAGTGCAAGTATTTTTTCATATTTATGTTTAATTTATTTCTTTTTAGTATTAATCACATAATAATTGTTTTCATATACAGGTTGATTATTTTGTTCTTGTTGAGGTGTCCTATTAATATTTAATGTATTTATATACAAAAAAAACATCCACAAAAGTCTTCTCTATCAAAACTCTATCACCCCTTTAGTGTAACATTTATCACTTTCCTTTAAGTTCCCTCCACTTCCTTTACATGAAGTGAAATGATGCACCCTCTGCTCAATCACATAGGTAATCTTGATGTTTTCATAGTAAATTCATTTTCCATAAAATCAATTTATTGTTTCATATTTATGTTTAATTTATTTCTTTTTATTATTTCTCACATAATAATTGTTTTCTTATACAGGTGGATTCTTTTATTAAATTTGGGGTGGTCCTTCCATATTTAATTCTATTCTATACCAAAACATCCATATAAATATTCTCTCTAAAAACCTTTTCAACTCTAAAGTGTCACATTTATCAATTTCCTTCATATTACCTCTACTACCTTTCTAATAAGAGCATCAATGTTGCCTCTACTCAATTATAGATGTAATCTTGGTTTTTTCATAGTAAAATAATATTCCAAATAATTAACATATGGTTTAATATTTATGTTTAATTTATTTCATTTTATTATTAATCATATAAAAAATTTTCATATAAAGGTGGATTATTTTGTTTGAGTTGGGGTGATATGTCCATATATCATTCCTTTATGCACCAAAACTTTTACATACTTCTTCTCCCTCAAAAACTTTCACCCCTGAAATGTTAACATTTATCACGTTACTTCATCTTTCCTTCACTTCTCAATCATAGAGGTTATATAAATTTTTCTATAGTAAAATAATTTTCCCTAGAATTATTTTATTATTTCATATTTATGTTTAATATATTTATTTTTAATATTACTCATATAATGATTTGTTTCTTATACAAGTTAATTTGGTTTTTTGATCAGGGTTGGTTTGCTCAAACATGCTCATGTAGTGTTCAAAATTAGATAAGAAAAATTAATGGATATCATGGTTAAATTGATATTTAAGATTTTTTTGAGACTTTGGGATGTGGAGGAATCAGCCTCACCTCAATATGACACATTGTTTGATCGGTGTTACTTTAAGTACTCTTTCTATTTAAAATTGACATTAATTTTAGAAAAATAGACAACTGACATACTCAAAACTGAGAAAAAATCTTCATATTGTTTGGATACTTTAATAAAATGATCTATAAGTCATTTGTGACATGTAGGAATCTTCCACACCTCAATCTAATACACGATGTACCTGATGTGACTCGGGGTGTCTCTTATCAGTTTAAAATCGACATTTTAGTTCAAAAATTGTCAATCACTGAAAGCTGATCAAATTTAATATTATTTTCATGATAATTTTCATAATAAATTTATGGAATGTAGGAGTTTTTTTCACATCAAATTGATTTATGATTTCATCAAAATGAATCATAGTGCATGTTTCCTTTTTAAATTGACATTTTAGAAAACAAGATAATAGGAATACTCAAAATTGAGAAAAAACATTTGGATTGCTTTGATACTTTAGGAAAATGATACATGAGTCATTTGAGATGTTTATAAATCATCCTCACCTCAATTTGACCGATTATGTGACAGGTATGACTCAAAGTGTGTACTTGTATTTAAAATTAGCATCAATTTTAATAAAACAGACAACTGACCTACTCAAAACTAAAAAATGCATTCGTATTGTTTTGATACATTGCAAAAATGATGAAAAAGTAATTTTTTATGTATAGGGATTATCTACACCTCAAACAGATACATGATGTATCTGGTATGACTGAAAATGTCTACTATCATTTTAAAATTAACATTTTGTTTCAAAAAGTGTCACTCACTGAAAATAGATAAAACATGCTTGGATTTTCTTGATAATTTAGTAAAAATATTAATATGTCATTTTTGAAATTTAGGAATCAATTTCACATCAAACTGAGATATTATGTGATCGAAATTAGTAAAAAGTGAATGTTTCCAGTTTAAAATGACATTTTAGAAAAAAGACAACTAATGTTCTCAAAACCAAGAAAACACATTCAGATTGTTTTTAAACTTTAGTAAAATGATCCATAAGTCATTTGAGGAATTTAGAAATCATCCTCACCAAAATCCTACCCATGTTGTGACCGATATGAATCAAAGTTCATATGTTTATTTAAAATTAAAATCAATTTAGTAAAATAGACAATTAGCCTACTAAAACCGAGAAAACAAATTCAGATTGTTTTTATAGTTTACTAAAGGGATCTATAAGTCATTTCGGACATTTTTGGATCATCATCACCTCAATCCAATACATGATGTTCCAATTATGACTAAAAGTTTCTGTTATCAATTTAAAATTTACATTTTCATTCAAAAAGTGTCACTCACTGAAAACAAATCAAACACACTCAGATTTTCTAAATAATTTAGGAAAATAATTAATATGTATTTTTTGATTTGTCATAATTTTTGTCACATAAAACAAATATGCGATGTGATCAAAATTATTAAAAATTGTGTGTTTCCAGTTTAAAAAGACACTTTAGTAAAAAAGACAATTGACGTACTCAAAACTGAGGAAGCACATTCGGATTGTTTTGATGCTTTAATAAAATAATCTATAAGTCATTTGATATGTTTAGGAATCCGAAAAACATAAATATGACTAACAATGTGACTGTTATGACTCAAATTTCATATTATTATTCAAAATTTAAATCATTATTAGTAAAATGGACAACTGACCAACTCAAAAATGAGCAAACAGATTCAGATTGTTTTGATACTTTACAAAAAACTATCCATAATTCATTTTTTACATGTAGGAATCATTGGAACCCCAATATGATACATTATGTTCCTTGAATGACTTAAAGTGTCCATTATTAGTTGAAAATCGACATTTTATTTCAAAAATTTCTACTCACTGAAAATAGATCAATGGTGAATATATTTTCTTGATAATTTAGGGAAATAATTCATAAGAAATTTCTAAAGTGTATGGATCAATTTCACATAAAACTGATACATGATGTGATCATAATTAGTCAAAAGTGCGTGTTTCTAGTTTAAAATGACATTTTAGTAAAAAAAATACAACGGGTATACTCAAAACTGAGAAAGCGCATACAGATTGTTTTGATACTTCATTATAACAATCCATAAGTCATTTGAGACGTGTTATAATTAGTCACACTTTAATCTAATGTATATTGTTGAAGGTATAACTCTAAGTGCGTATTTTTATTTAAAATTGACATCAATTTTAGTAAAATTAACCCTTTTTATTAATTTATATCTTTATATTATTACTAACATAAGAACTGATTTCTTATACAAGTGTGTTATTTTTCTCAAGTAGGGTTGGTTTTTTCATAAATAGCATGAGTCATAGGCTGGATTAAAAGACAAAAGAACATTTATATTTTAAAATATATGTAATAATTTTTATTTATGTTGTTTTAAAAACAAATTTTTGAAATGTATATAATATAGTGTTTTTTCACATATTTTTGTTGTAATTTTCATTTCATTTAAATTCTGTATTAGGACTATTTTTTTGATATCTGGTGTGTTTATGGTGTTGCGGTGCATTGTTACAGGACACTACACTAGTGTTGCAATGGTTTGTTTTAATACAATATATTATGGCCCTTTATTAGCTCTTTTATGATGGATGATAAATGGGGCCTTTAGTGGCACTACAAAAGTGCTGATAAATGGGTTTTTTTATCGGTCATTTTTTATCGCTGATAAAGGACCCATTTATCAGTGCTTTTTTAGAAATCATAAAAGTCCAAGGCTTTTAATCTCACCTAGTTAGTCAGCACATTTCTGGCATTGATAATGTCCATTTCTTTTACTGTAAAAGGCTTATTTTGTACTACTTCCTAATAGTGGGGCCCACTATTTCTTATAATCATATTTGTCAAAATGGGCCAGAATTTCGAATATGCTATGTTTGTGACCCTCTAGGACCTTATCTCTATATTAGTTAATACTATTCACTAACTAGGATTGGATTCTAAAAACTCATCAAGTCTCCTAAGTAGATAAAGAAAAATCATAGAAATGACAACCTCTCCTATGAACACACACCTCGTAATATTATCTCTTTTTCATAAAATGTCTCCTAATGTAGGGTACAAACTTTGTGTCACCATTAAAACTTGATTTATTATTTTTTTTACCTCACTAGACTGACTTACCTTCCTCTACCATGTCTATGTATTTAGTGAAGGTACTACCATCCTAAACAACTAGGCCCAAAATGTAACTTCCTTTTGGAAGAAACAAGTTCAATCTAGATTATTCAATCAATTTTATACCACCAATGAAGCACCCAACATATGCTACCTTTCTGAGACAATATTTTTATAGTTTTCATATTTCATTAAAGTATGTAATCAAATAGTATACACTGACTACAATCCTGATTTAGTGAAACATTAAACATGTTCATGAATAGGAACTACCAATGACATCTGAAACATGCGGTGTTCCTATTAGCATGTCAACCCTCATGATCACATATATTTGATATCATCATGTGTGAAACTCATTAGAATAAGCCTCAAATATAATTATCCCCCAGCACCAAATGGTCACACATCCTCTATGTCCAATCATCATGATGTATCTAGACTATAAGACATAATTTTAATATTACTATCATGGTATCTATAGGTTCTCATTATAGCCAGAAAACTTCTATAAAGTTTTGATAATACATGTAATATGAGTAAATTAATATAAATATAGTGGTCACTGAAGTATCAACACTAGTATGGAAAGTTAAACACATGTATATATAAAACTATATATATGTAATTATAATCAATGTACATAAAGGAGATGGTTCTAGGGAATCAACTAATAACAAACCTACTTGCACAGGGGAAATATATTAACCATCCTTAGGCTGATAGATCCCACATGAAAATCATGAATCTACTGAGATATATCTTTAGTCCGTGGGTCTTCCATGTTATCATATGTGGCTAATTTGCTAACTGTGACTCTACCTCTCTAAATAAAATCCCTCAAGAGATGAAATTTCCCAAGTATATAATTTTTCCTCTGGTGTGACCTGGGCCCCTTGTAAATAACCAATAAAACAATATTATCTCAATAAACTAAAATTATTTTTACACTAAAAAGAACTACACAAATGTATGAGACAAAGATACAAATCTAAACTGTGTGATTATATACATCGAAAGTCATAATATACTTGAATTCTGATGTAGAGTCAATGACTAGAGGTTGCTTCAATATTCTCCAGCTCCCTGCACCACCATTCAGGAGAAATACATATCCCTACTATGATTTTATATCCTCATGATCTATCTAGAAACTATCATCATTGTATCCCTTAACTGTTATATCCTCACCTCCTCTATATACTAGGAACATATCCTTTGTATATCTCAAGTATTTCAAGATAGTTTTTATAGGAACCTAATATATCTCTCCTATATTATGTTAATAGTGGCCCACCATTCCCAAATAAAATGATACATCAAACCTCTTATATATCATGGCGTACATAATTTATCCAAATTCTAAATCATAAAGAATTCTATACATTATTTCAACCTCCTCCTACATTTTTTGAGAAAATTTCTTACAGAGATTCATACCATGTTACATTGGTAATAAAAATATCTTGGGTTGTTCAATATTTTAACTTTTGATTACCTTGTAAATATATGTACATTTTATTATCCCAAGAATCCTCTAGGATATATCTCAATAGATCTTGATCCTTAGTATGTATTCTACTTCACCTAAGTCTTTCATTGAGAATAATTTATTTCAAGAATTATTAAATGACTACAAAAATTGTACTTCATTTACCATAATTAATATGTCATCAACATATAATACTTGTAAAATGATGTCATTACCACTAACCTTGTTATAGAAATATGGATCAACTTCATTCTTTATGAATCCAAATTCTGTTATGGCCTCCTCAAAACAATCATTCCATGGTTGTGATGCGTGTTTCAACCCATAAATTGATCTTTGTAGATTCCATAGTTTATTAGAACTCTTTGACTTAATAAACCATTTGGGTTGAGTCATATAAACATATTAAACTATCTTCAAATTTAGAAAAGTTCTTTATAAATCAATTTTCAAATTTTTATAATCATGTAATTTTATTATTTCATGTAATAATATGATGGATTTCAGTATTGTAAATGGTGATAAGGTTTTATCATAGTCTATACCTTGATGTTTCCTAAAATGCTTCATAACCAGTCATTCTTTATAGGTATTTAATTTATCATTGATGTCTATTTTTTCTTAAATATCATATTACATGGAATGGGTTTAACATAATATGGTGGGTCTACCAAAATATAAACCGGATTTTGTTACATGGAGATCATATCATAATACATAGAATCCTTCCTTTTAGAAACATCCTTGCCTTTTACTGCTTCTTTTCAGTTTATAGGTTCATAATTATCTAATAGAAATGTGTCACCTAACTCGGTGACAATAAAACCATGTATCTTAGGTTTTATAACATCTCTAGATGACTTACATAGTACTTGTGTCTTAGTAACATCTTTATCTCCCATATTCTCTTGTGGATACTGTTCCTATACTAACTCCTAAACATCTGGAGCATCAACTTCATTGATGTCAATCCAACTCCCACTATTTCCATTGGAAATGTGTTCTATTTCTATAAATATGGAATGTATTACCACAATCACTTTTATATCTAAAAGGTTATAAAGGTAATATCCTTTAGTTTCTTTAAGGTACACATTAAAGATGTACTTCATTCTTCAGAATGTTAATTTGTCACTAGGTAGATTCTTTACCAAAGAATCACACCCTCATATACATAAGTCTAACAGACTGGGTTTATTTCCATACCATAAAACATATGTAATTCCATCTGTAGATTATATTAATACTCGATTAGGAATATATACTGTCGTCTATAATGAGTATCCCTAAAAGGATAATGTAAGTGTTTCTAACTCATCATTGGTCTAACCATGTCAAGAAACGTTTGATTCCTCCTTTCACTAACAACCCTCCATTGAGGTGTATATGGAGGAGTTATTTGAGATAATATCCAACACACCTTCAAGTTATCAATTAAATATTTGTTAAGATGATCTCCACTTCAGTTTGAGTAGAGTTCCTTAATCATCTTAACAATATATTTTTCTAATTCTTTCCAATATTCCATAAACATATTAAATGAATCTGACTAGTATCTCATAAATAATATATATTCATACCTACAATAGTCATTGGAAAATGTAATGAATAATAAAATCCATCCTCTTTTCACTACTAGAAAGAGGACACATACGTCAGTATGAATCTATTCAGTAATATAGTGCCACTTACTCCTTTACTAGTAAATTGTGATTTGGTCATTGAACCTAGTAAACTAGAATGGCCTACATCCATGGTTTTTTACTCAACTAGGTCTAAAAACCATTCTTTATGTAATTTTTGTAAACACTTCTCATTTATTTAACAAAGCATGAACTTCTATAGGTAGGTGTTTTATGAGTCATTTTCACTAGTTTTATCATTTATTTTCATTACAGGGTTTTCATGTTCATGTATATATAATCCAATGATAAGATATTTCAGACCACAACATAATTTATCCTTATAAAATAGACAAAATTCATTTCCAAACATGAAATAAAATTTCTTACTGACTTGCCATTGGGATTATGTTTTTGATAACTAAATAAACCTAATAAAAATTATTTAATTCAAGAATCAAACCGCTAGGCAATGTCAAAAAATTACCTTCCATATCCAAGGAAGCTACCTTCACACTATTTGTGGCTGAATATCCACCTCACCTTTTGTGATATTTTAGAATATACTTTGTTCTTATATATGAATAAAAATGTGTGAGCCAGATTTTCTATCCAATGTTCAACTTCTAGATAAATATAGATTGCATTCAATGATAAAAATTCACGAGATAGAAGCAACACCAATATTCTTTTTCCTATGCTTAAAATTATTCTTTCTGTGGACTTTATAGCCACATAAAAATCATATATCCTCCTTATCATTTTCTCCCTCATTAACTTTGGATTTTTTGAAGGACAGTGCATCGGTTTCTTCATCTTCGGTTTAGTCTTAGACCCCTTTTCCTTTCCCTTCATCCTATTATTCATCATAAGGACTAAATAATTAGTATTCTTCATATCCTAATCATATTGTATAAATAATCCCAATATTTCTAAGAGATACATTTTCATGTCATTTATGTTGTAATTAACAATAAAATTCAAGAATATTTGTGGTAAAGAGGAAATAATTTGTTCATTCACTTGTTCTTGATTAATTTTGAATCCAAGGGATTCAAGTCTCTCGATGTAACCAACCATCTGGAGTACATGAAGTCCTTCTTGATTCCTTTATAGTAGCTTGCACTGATACATTTCACTTGATATCTCATTTCTTTATTTCCTTTCTCCCACTTGATATAACTGTTAGAGACAAGGTAGTATCTTGTAGGGGTCTTCATCCTCATAAATTTTTTATAGTTGACTGGAAATGGATGACAACACGATACACTATAAATTTAGTGTATCATTTACATGATTCTTACATTTGTTTTTATCCACCCAGTTTTTTCCTTGAATAGGCTCAACAGGAAGTGAGGAATCCATCATATAAAGCTTTATCTCTTAGCATAATACTATGAGCAAGCATCTGCACAACTCTTGGAAGTTTTGGTCAGTCATGAGATATCTCTTTCTAAAATTGATCAAAGTGATAATGAATTGGTTTTTTTATTTCTATTTTATTTAGAAATAAATTTATCAATTAGTAATTTACCTTGATTATTGATATTGACATTATTTATTAACTAATTAAATGTCTCCCACTATTTTATCAAACCATAGTAGGCCTCACTACAAGATTCAGAATACCCGGTCACCTGAGTATTCTAGTTGAAGGGGTCCCTAAAATCACCCATCATAGTATCAACTATGGATACACCACTACTCATAGATTTTTAAGGTAGGAACTATAATATCCAATTGTATTGAATCAATACTCCTTGAACTGTTGAGTGAAGTCCGAACTTCTTGGTATCATAACCTTGATTCCCACAATTCTTTACCTCTAAAGTGGAATCAAGAAAGAGATGGATAGTTATTTTCTACTATTTTTAGTTTATTTTACCCATATATCTTATAATAACCCCCAGTAGTATAAAAAACCCTCAACTATAGTTGAAGAGCACCTCATTCAACTAGTTTTGATAAAGTTTATGTGATGAAAGGCATTACAACTTAATATAAATTTATTGTTTTTTATTATTTATGGATGTATAAATTTATATTCTATTTGTTCTGTTAATAATATGTGATCATGTTTACAATTAATAATTTATTTACTATAAAACATTCATCTCCTCTGTATCGGTTCAAATTTATGCATTATTTGTTATTTATTTTATGTGTTCCCACAAACATTCATATTCATAAAATAATTTACAATGCATAAATTAAATAAACTACCCAACTAATATTGATAATTTGGTATTGATAAATCTTTTTATACTGAATAGATCAATTGTAATCAAAGGGGTAAAATACATGAGTCGGGTATGACTCATAGCACAGCTCACACCCCGATCCAATGTTTCCACATCTCATCTGGAATATCTAATTATCTCGGCATAGTCCACATATTAAAACAACATCTTCATTTTAGATAAATATTCACACATAGAAGAGTGGGTCTCGAGATATATAAAATAAAAATAGTTATATCGATTGATAGGTATGCCCTTATAAATTTTAAGAGAAGAAAGAAAATGCGAACCCAAAATAATATAAATTAACTATGACATTAAATACACACATTTTTAATAATTAAATAATTTAATTTAATAATAGGCCATCATTTTTCATTAAATGATCAAGACCTATTGGTAGACAAATTAATTGCGTACCAAAAATTAAAATGTGATAAATTCATGTCTAAAGAAATAAAATAAATGAAATGGATTATTTTAATTCTATTTATTTATTTTATTTGGTCCTGTAATTAATTTAATTTTATTTGAAAATTAAATTAAATTTTGAATATCAAACTTATTTTTTTAATCTGGGGCCCTCATAAGTCCTAAAACCCCTTAAACGAGTTTTTTGGGCTTGTTCAGACCCAGATGGGGTTGGGTGGGTCAGGATGAACCCAAATCATTCCCTTCCAAGTTTGGAAGGACACATACAAGCCTATTTTGGGTAGGAGAAATCCATCCTAGGCCAATTCTGTGTTGGGTAGAACCCATGCATGATCATAGGTTGACTGATTGCACTAGGATTCAATATGGGGGTGCTGGGGTGGTAAACCGAAATGATGGTTGTGGTGATGGCTATGAAAAATGATAATGATAGATGTAGATGTAGTTATTTTATGTCAATGAGATATGGCACGGGCAACAGAGTCAGTGGGAGCATATCCAGGAAAAGTCAAAATGGTTGAATAGTATTGGCTTACCGTGGTGGTTCCTAGCAAGAATAGGTTGACCATGTTGTGGTGTGGTAGAATAAGAAATCATGGAAAGGGTGGAAGCCAAAGGTGGTGGTGATTTTGGTTATATTATGATAGGGTGAGATGGGTGTGGGTGTGGGGGGCTAGAAACCCCTTTAGTTTTCAATTTTTTTAAAAATAGATAAGCATCTCGTGGTTGTCACACCACACATAAAAGGTTTCATATTCTTCTGATTGGATTATTTGTTTGGGTATTGACTAGGAAAAATATAGTTCCCCTTTATTATTATTATCAAAAAAAATTAAAATCATGTTTTTTATAGGTTGATTTTTTTACCTCCATAATTGAAACCATCAGCTTGAACTGGTCTATCCCCTATATTCTAGATGGTACCTAGAAGAAAAATGGGGTTCAGAAAAATATGTCTTAAGATATAATATTTATATATACACAAACATACATATATTTTTGTGTTTTTTTTAATTTGTATACCTATGTTTTAATCAGAATTCAATTTTTGAATGGCGGTAACTTTTCCATCTGAATTTGGATTGATGTTCATTCTTTTCCATTAAGACTAAAACAAATCCCACTAATTATATTATAGGAATTTAAATTTTTATTGTCTTATAAAATTCACACACTCCCTTTAATATTATTTTTTGTTACCAACATAGTAAAAGAATATGGGCTATGGATTAAAAAATTTCATCACTAGATCAATGTAACTTCATCATCTCTTGCAATCTAAGACCTGTTAAAGGTTGCAGATCTCATGTAAATTTATTTAGTCATAAAAATTAAAGGAATAATTACCTCATTCAAATTGATGGTGTGTGCGAAAAATTCTCGTCATTGGTGGCCATTTCTCGAAGTATATGAGTTTTAATCCCACTAGGTTTTCCACACAAGCTTTAAGAGTTCATGGAAACACTAATCGTCAAAATACTGGTGTTAGCGTGGATGTCAAATGAATCCTTCAATGTCTTGATGATCACCACAATCTCATTCCTTCAATCCAAAAATATTATCAAAGTTACAAAAACATGGAACTGGATATTCCCTATCTATGATGTAGGAAGGAGGATAAAGGATCTCTTAAATTTGAGTGGATTAATATTCCCTCAAGGAGAGTTACGTCTTTCTTATATAGTAGATGCTAAACACCCAGAAAGAGTTCCCCGAACCTTGTATCCCCCTAGATGAGCCATAAATGAAATTTTATGACCAATTATCAGTTTCATAAACATCATTTATCTTTTCATAACCTATTTTTAATACATAATAAATATATTAAGTGATAAAAGTGAGTCATTAACTTGACACTTAATCACCAAAAATGTTAAAAGAATTTTGAATATTCAAATAATAATCATTCATATAATATTTTCCCATGTATTCACTTAATACATTGTGAATTATTTTAATAAATAAATTCAACACGAATTATTCTATACTCAAATAATAATGATCTTATTTATTCTTAGACATCTCTTGAACCTTGTTGTGGGGACCTCCATCCTATTCATCGGAATAGGCCAGAATTTTTAATTTGCTAAGTGTGTGACCCTATAGGCCCTTATCTCGATAGTACTAAATACTATTCACTAACTAGGAGTGGAGTCTAGAAATCAATCAAGTCCCTTAAGGAGGTAAGTAAAATTCATAGAAATGATAACCTTTCTTACAAACACACTCTATGTAATATAATCTTTGTTTCATTCGATGTCTCATAAAGTAGGATGCCCACTTTCTTTCATCATCTATTCTTACATTATTATTCGTTAACCTTAATAGATTGAATTTCCTTATTCTACCATGACCACGGATTTAGGTAAGGTACTAACATCCTGATTAATTAGGCATAAGATATCACTTCCTTTTGGAAGCAACAAATTCTATCTTGATTATTTAATCAATTTCAAGACACTAATGAAAGACTCAACACAATCTACCTCACTATGACATCAATGTCATATTTTTATTATTACATCAAAATTCAATTTAAGAGATTGTTTTGTGTTCTCATAGATAGAAACTACCAATGACACCTAAAATATGTGGTGTTCCTATTGGTGGGTCAGTCCTCATGCTCTCATATACTCGAGAACACCATATGTGAACTTCATGAGAGGAGGTCTCAATTATTATGATCTCTTAACACTAGATAACCTCAAATAATATATTTAATTTAAACATGATGTATTTAGACCCAAGGTCATAACTTTTAGATTAATTTAATGGAATATCTATGTTCTTATTTTAGCCTTCAGACTGTTATAATCTTTTGGTATGAAATTTAATATTAGAAAATTTCCCTAAATATAATGGATGAAGAAGTACAAAAAATATTGTTGTAAGGTAAATAAATTTATATATAAAACTGTATATATGTAATGGAAATCAATATATATAAAAAATTTGGTTCTAGGGAACCCATTCACAACATCCATTATTTCTAAACTATACTTCCTTCATGATAATACTTTCTTCGATTTTTTTAACATTGAATTATCCTAGTACACATACAAAATTTATTTGTAAACAAATAATTATTCTATCTTAATCAATGTTATATTGACTTAATATATCATCACAAGTGGTTTTTCTTTAGTAAATATATTTATAGTAGGTTTTTTCAATTTAATTTGATAGTGTTCCCTTTAAAAATGCATTGGTTTTCAATAGACAAAGAATTATCCTTTATTCTTAAAAGGGTTTCATTTGTTATTAAATTGTTAAAATTTCTTCTTGTAATGTAAGAAAGAGTTTTTTGTTTCATTTAAATTAATAATATGAAGCTTATAATCAAATTTTGAATGCATAACCATGTCTCTCAATATGAATTATATTTTAACAAAAAAAACTTTTCCAATTTTTCCATGGAAATATACTCACTTATTCTAATGAGTGATTTACTAAATTATTTCCAAATGGTATAAATGTAGTGATAATATCACCTACTTGGAATGTTTCATATATTTTAGTTTTAATTAAAATTAGTATTTTTTCAATGACATGGAGCTTATAAACTTTCTCTAACAGTGTCTTGTTATAAAATATATTCAGATTAATATATTTTTTTAATAATAAATTTGGGGTACCATCTTCTCCAACATTAAATTTGAACTCAAGAATAACACATATCATTATATTAGTCTTTATTTGGATAAAATTATCATAAAAACGATTTGATATTGTATTGAAAATATATCCTTGATAAAAAAACATTATCATATTTACGTTTTTTTCATTATAACATGAATATGTTGAACTTCTGTCATGTAAATGGAAGTTCCATTGAGATTTGGAGTAGGATAATTTGGGATAGAATTAAGGTTTTTTTTCTTGAAATTAAAAAAAATCATTATCACTATAATAATGAGCATCATTAAAATTTTCCATGGAGAGAAGTTTTTATCAGCACTACAGTCGATCTTAAACATGTTTTTATTCATGTCCATTAGAGACTCAAAATATATTTACATAGTTTATACCCATAATATTGTAAAAACTAATTTTGAAATAAATGATATTAATCTTCTATGTTTTTTGAGTGCACAATCCATATGGATTTATTTTTGTCCCACATTATGTTTCTATAGGAAAATCTGAACTTCCTCAAGGATTCTGTGAAACACTAATATAATGAACCATGATAGCAAGTTGATATATTTAATCATTTCTTTGAAGTAATTTTTTTAATAGATTTTATATTTGTATTAACCTACCAAAAATTGTTTCTCTCATCTAATTTATAGAATATAAATATTGAATGAATGTACCAACTTTTAGAATTATATGATTTATAATAATTATCATTAATTTGTTTTGACAGAAAATGTACTAAGATTTTAAAATCCCATGATTATTGTAAATAATTATTTTTAATTCCATCGGCTTTGTAATTTCATAATTATTATAAATAATTATTATTCAATCTTTAATAAATCTTGGTATCTAAAATATTTTTTAATTTATAATATTTTATAATATTAGACAAAATATTAAATTTAAAATATAACATTAAATATTATATTAAAATTTTAACACTAACTAGTATTTGTCTCTGGCATAGATCAAAGTGTCACTTTCATATATAATAGAGCAATGACAAATATGATTTTTTACTCCAACACTCCCTTTATTATAAATTTCATAGGATAGGACCTCTTAGAAGTTTTTAATCCCAAACAATAGTCAATTATGGTTATCCCTTGGTTATATAGTACAAGGTTATGTTTGATTTTCTCTTATAGACTATAATCCAGACACTTCATCCATCACAATTAAAAAAGAATATTTTTTTTCTTATAAAGTTTCAAATTTTCAAGATCATTCATGAAGCTCTAATATAATACTTCGACCACATGTATATTTATTTTGGGTATAGTGGGATTGATTTCCATGAAATCATTAAGAATTTGAAGAACATAGTAAATGAATGGGAACATGAACATAAACATCAATTGAATGTCTACAGGGATAGATTTGTGGGATACTTTACAAATATTTGATCCGTAAAACTTCATGAAAAATCTCAACATGCTGAAATAGTGGATGGACATCAATATTTGGCTAGTGAGGGGATGTATCTAGCAAGAGACTATATCTATTAGTTAACTTTGGTTTAGTAGAAGGTGATGGAGCATTTTAATCTTGTTTAATATTATAATATGTTCACTATAAGGGATAGAAAGATGAATTTTGATGAGTATATTGATGTTATTAAATTATCTAGTCTTTGTATATTTATAAACAACACAAATAAATCAATGATTTAACTTCTAAAGTTAATATAGTTCACCTTGTAGTAATATATCAATATATTGTAGCTTCTTTACATTTTTTAATTTTTAGGGAAATAATCTAAGTTATGAATGCTTCTTGTATTAATTTCTTGATCAGAAAGAGAATTCCTTTATCTAAATCACTTTTTGATTCTTTTGTGATAGCTTGAAATTGTTTTCACTTAAAATATAAAATCTTGATAATTTATTATTGTGTACAAATAGTAATATCAGAATAACTAGATCCATTTAAATAATGGATGAAAATGTCCATTTTAAAAATAATAACTATAAAATAATTGATTAAATGATGAAATGATTTGATAAATAAATTGAAAATCAAGTTGTATGCTCTTAGATGAATATTGGTGGGTTAGATATGCAGTACATATGTTATCACTGAATTCTAAGATTAAATTTTTTGGAAAAAATAAATAAAAGGTTTTATTTCTTCATAGACTTGACCCCCTGGGTGGATATATTTAGGCCAAATATTTAGTTTATTCTATCACAAAAGCCTAAGTTTAGTACATTTGGAAATAAGATAGTGAATGAATCTTTTCAATTGAAATCCTAGAGGTGGTTTTGGTATGAAAATGATAATATTAATGAAGGGTTTGAGTATACTAAAATTAAACCATAGTGAAAATTAAATAAATCATTTGAACTAGGGTATGCACGAAATAAAGATATGCTATAACTCTTTCCTAGATTCATTGACCTAGTTATTATAGATTAACTTTTAAAAGGGAAAAATATTGTCCCCAATAATATTTAGATCATTATATTTTTATATGCCTAAGTTTTTTTCTATGTTGTGAGAGGGAAAGTATTAACGGTAAAAGAATTGGATTTTTCCTAGATTTACCTTTTCATATTTTAAAGATCGAAAGATTTTTACCCCTATCAATTATTTCATTATATACATTTTTTTAATACATAAAGACATTGAATAGCCATAAAAGAATCAAATTTTTATCAATACTTCATTTATGTCTTTTCAACCTGAGGAGTGTAACGTCGCTTTCTATTTTTTGGTTTTAGGGATTCTAGGTCATACCCTTCTCGGGTTTCTATGTACTGGGGTCATATAGATTATGCCAAAAGTGAGTGAGTATTCTTATCTAATGAAAGGGAAAAAGTTACTTTACATGTATGGTGAATCCCTGCACCAATATAAGTAACCACAAGAGGGGATATAGAAGCTTAGTTTGGGTTTATAGTACTTACACCAAAGGGGTATAAATTTTATAATCATGTAAAATGGAGTTGAATTAGGGATAATGTCTTCTAACCTAATTAAATTTTCAAAATGAAATTGAGTTATAAATATATCATTGTGAAAAACTAAATAGAGATGGGGTACCACATTACCAACTCAAACAGAGTGTAAAGAATAAGAATCATTCTTGTATATTTAAACAATGGATTATGGAAGACATAAATCAATGATTGCATTAAATTTATGAAATGGGGTAGATGGTTGATAACATTATGGTTGGGATGACTGTTGACATCATTTTAATGATGGTTTATTTATTGTATAATTGGAAAAGTATACTAAGTATTACTGTTTCCAACATTTGAATGACATGTTCCACTATGAAACTTTTTGGGTATATGGGTTTAGGGTATCCTTTCCTCATTACCAATATTTTCCATTGAATTGGTTTATATGGGATGGATATTCAGTTAATGTGTTATTAACATCACAAATAGGCCCCTTCGAATTATATATACTCACCACCAACAACCATAAAAAAATTTGTGATAAGTTAGATACTCAAATCATGAAGTATAAAACTTTGGTAAAGAGTGTTTAAAGATTAGTGGAATGTCCTAAATCGAGACACTTTATATTAAATTTGTATGAATTGGATGAGAATGAATGGAAATGGGTGAAACTTTATGGTTGGGTCCAAGATAATTAACATATAAATCACTACATATCTTGTAGAAATATGAATCAATCCATAAATAATTCTACGAAAAAGCTATAATGTTTTATCCTAGTATATGGATAATGGAGGGGGAATCCAGTTTTTAATTGGTAACCCCATTCTATTAGATAATATTGAGAAAAAATAAAATGGAATTTATATATTTTTCTAGGATAGGGGATAATATAAAAACCTAGTATTTTCAAACATGGATATTATATCTTATTTTATGAATGTTTAATACAATAAACAAACACCAATATGAAGATGGTATTAGTTTAATGTCTTTGGATACTAGATATAAAATATTATAATTTGGTATAATATCTTCAACATATCCTATAAATATTTCCCCTTTAGTACTCTTCAAAAACATACACTACTTAAAATATTTCTGCATAACCTGGGTAAATGAATCATAAAAAAGGGTGTGATTATATTCTTTGTAAGGGTAAATAAAGAATATTCATAGGTATAACATGAATATAATTGTATGATAACATGATCATAACTTTTGAAAACCTTACCCTTCACATTAAATATCACAATCATGAGTCATGGTATAATGATTGGATTCACATAAGACATGAATTATAGGGAAATAAAAGAACATGATTCATGAGAGCATAACATTGGCATAAGAAATCATGAGAAACTAGTTTTCAATCATGTATGGATCCTTTTAGTTTTCATTTTAACTCTTTATTGTATCCCTCTTATGGCTTAAACCTAAAAACTGAACCTTATGGAAGGTTTCATTTTGTTTGGGAAGAAAGGTTACAGGGGTTGAAGGTTAGCTGGATGCCAGATACACGATTCGTATTGGGAATAAATGGCATGTATCCCATAAACAATGTGTAATTTCTAGGGTGGGATAACTCATGAAGTGAAAAGATTTTTTCTTAGGGGAAAGACCGTTAGATTCACATGATTTTTAAATCATTTACACTTCATGTAAATTCCATATTTTTGTTTTATAAATAAGAGGCAATGCCTTATTTTGATAGAAGCCCTCACATCTCTCAAACAGGTGAGTTACCAGGAAGCTCCCTTTTCACCTAAATCTTGGCTTTGAAGCTTTTCTTCCTTCAATCCTATGATTCAAAATTTGTATGTCATATTGTAAGTGCACTGGTAATTTATTGACTCCTGTATTCCCTTTCTTCATTCTTCTTCTTATAAGAGATGCTATTTTTATGCAGGCGCATATGCCCTATTTTTAAAGCATTGATATATTCTTCAATTTTCTTACAATACAAGAAAAACTAAGTGCAGATGCTAGATGAGGAGAGTGCTATAGGTCTAAGTAGGGTTTCAATGACTTTTCCCTAAAATTATCATCATTTATAAATTGTCTTCATTTTTTTCACACTGGTTCCACCGAGAGTTTCCTATAAAATTCATATTTCATGCTCATAATAATTACACTTTTACTATAGAGCCCTATATATAAATTATTATCATGTTTATCGAGGTTAAAACCTAAAATTCATTCACATAAAATAGGGTGTTATATCTATTATGCCTTTTGTGTCTTGTAATAGCTATATATGCCACTTTTCATGTGTGCTATGACTTGACCATGATAAAGTAAGTGTTTTAAAATAATCAATGGATCCTAATTATTAAATTGATAGAACAAGTATAGTTATCCCTTTTCCCTTATAAGGTATGTGTTCTAGTTAATAAATGAACTGTTATAATGTATATTGGAATGGAAAGTATATTTATAGATATCTCTTATCCTACATAATTATAATTGAATTGATTATGGTTGCATGTCTTTTAACCATCTTTTGATTCTTATGAAAGGTAAAGGAATAAAAAAGATAATTGAAAATGTAATAAAAGTATAAATAGTTTCATGTCATATTTATCTATCTCCCCTACTATGAAAGGAAATTTAATGAACCTGTTGAATTATAAAATGGAATGAGTATTACATGGCCTAATCAAATAGTGATATATGAATAAGGTTCCTATATCATATGGAAATTTTTTTATTTATAGGAACGGTTAGACTTGATCTAGCCATGGATTCATAAAGTAATTACTTGATCCCCCATAGGATGAAATTTTGATTCATTGAGCTAGTTCCTAAGGGAAATTCCTATCTCGGAACTTGGTATTTATCTTATAATGTGAATGCCTTAGTGTAGTACAGACGATTCACCTAAAATATTTTTTGGATTATTAGGATACCATAGATACACTGATTGGATCCATATTGATGTCTTTAGACACATAGTTCCATGGATTCACCCTATTAGGCCCAGTCATGCTTACCTCGTTTTACATTCGATGAGATACATTGAATCTTTTAGAACTATTTATAGTGTAATTACTTAGGTGAGTCCCCTTAGATTATATTCATACCCCTTTATTGCTAAACTGTATGAGTTACTCTATGAGTTGACCAACCCCTAGGCTTAAGGATTCCTCGGTTATACATTAGATCCTGATTTATATTATCATGATATATTTTCAATATTGTTCACACTTCACATGAATTCTTGATATGAACAAAACATAAATGAATTAATTAAATGATATCATTTCCTAAGTAATTACCATCTCAGGATAAATCAGGTATAACTCATTTATTTGGCATTGCTTAACATTTATATATATACGGACATTGTTATTTTATATTCATAAACTATATTTTATAGACATTATTGGTGGTGGCCTACTGGGATTTATTTTTTACCCTATTTGGGTTGTTGATGTTGACCAAGAATATTATATGTATGCATGTGTTGATAAGGAGAATCCTTCAACTTTTGAAACCTGGTCTTGATTTCATCAATTAGGATGGAGCTTTGTAGTAGATGAATTGGTCAGTTCTTGGGATGATTTGATAGTTTTTAGCTTATTTTTGTGTCTTTTTTTATATAATTTATTTTCTACTTCTCTATATACCTATTTTCTAGTTTTATAGAGAAATTGCATTACATCATAATCATTTGTATATGATATGGTTTCCATTTTTTTATTACCTTGTACTTGAATTTTTGTCCTTATTTCTAACACCGGTCTTTTTTATCCATTGATATAATGTTTCCATTATTTACCTTTTATTATTAAATTCTTTTTACTCCACTCTTACATGAACAAACTGTCACCCCGCAAACACACCATACTCCCTCACTATTATCTGGTTGCCTATGGCATACAGGGAGGCATGCTTGAAGCCATGTGGCCCACTATGCTCGGGATGCCTTTGAGTGGAAACCAGGTTTAGGTTGTCACAAAGTGATATTAGAGAAGTTTTATTTATTTCTTATTATTTGGTAAATATAGATAGGATATTATGAACAAGTTGAAACTTTGTTATAAGTTGTTCCTTGGTGTAGAAACCCCATGTTCAGTGTAAAAAACCTTGTTTCCTAGGAGTAGGAAAATTGTTTTGTTTATTGCAGTTGATAAACTTTCACTATTAGGTTATGCACATGAGTTGAAGTATTTTGATATGCATTATGGATATTTACCATGTCTTGATACTGTAAGTAATATTGTTACATGCATCATTATAGGAACCTAAAATTCACATTCCATGAATATGATAGGCCATATAGATGAAATTTACTACATTAATTCCTTGTTTTTAAAGTGATTATTGAGTAACCCATGGTTTTTATATATATGAATATGCTACTATAATCTTCTGTTGGGTAAGGTAATTGGTTATTTAAACATTCATCATAAATCTAAATAGATTTTCCCTATATAGGTTGATGGTGACATCTTAAATAGCTTGTTTCTACCCATGTAAACAATGTACCTTTTATTAAATGACCAAGAATTTAGTTGTGATTGAGTGACTACTAGTTTCAATTATCGATTTATATGGGCCCTTGTGAATTGGAATGTGTAATTTACTGAGTCAAGCCATCATATAGTACCCATTACAATCAGAGTCTGAATTGTGCGGTGACTAATGAAAATTAAATTGGTGTAACTTTTTGTTATAAAATGTCTGGGATTTTATTATCTGGGAATAAAGATTCATTTAATAAAACCTTGCTAAATTTATATAAACAAATACAGACTTTAAATGTGAATCTTGACTTATGAAATGGTATGCTTTCCAATAAATAAAGAGGCACATTATAATCAACCATTCACCTAATATAAATTTTTTAAATTAAACCTTGAACACTTACCAATATCCTTTCCTTTTAAGTGGGTAGTTGGGTATTACCTTGGTTAATTATCCCTTTTCCTTATGATCTACTTCTTATAGTTATTTTTTCTTTTTTAAATCTTGTTTTGAGGTGTCTTCTTTGAATTTTTAGAGTTATTCCTCCGAGAAATCCTCAAATCGGACGCAACGAGGGCAGTGAAGACCACACTCCAAAGGTGGTGGGATCTAAACCACCTATGATACATACTATAGTGCCACCTAAGGAACCACCTATTATCCCAAATATAAGAACTGATGCTAGGTTTTGGGAGGCTTTTCTATGCATGATGCAGTCTATATAGGGTGCTCCATGAACTACTCTTACTATTGCTGATATGACTCGTGAGTTCCAATAATAGTGTCCCCCAATATTTTCTAGGTATGAAGGTCCTTAGGCTACTGAGTCTTGGAAAGTGACCTTTCCTTCTATCTTTGAGCATCTGGAGAGGAGGGTTCATATTTCCACCTACATGTTGCATGATTCCTCCAAGTGCGGGTGAGATATGATTACTTCATTTGGTACTCATCAAGGAATGGTCTGGGATATCTTTCAGATGTCCTTATTTGATTACTTTTTTCCTCAAACACTAAGAGTCAACTGATCTAGATAGATCATGCACCTAAAGAATATTTTTGTGTCTGTTATCGACTACTCAACACATTTTACTAATCTTCATTGATTTTCACTGCTTCTAACCATTGATGAGCTATCACGATCATGAAATTTCGAGGATGGGATCAGGTTTTTGATTCACTCGTAAGTGAATAACTATCAAAAACCTATATTTTTAAAAATCGTTAATTATTCTCTTATCACTGATCACAACCTGAGAGAAGAAGATAGTAAGAGGCATTGAGGTTCAGTGTCAAGGTAGGGCAGTAGTTCTTCTGTTAGGAGGAAGCATAGCCTTGAGGATTCTCACTAGAATAGTAGAGGTTATAGTATCTTCACTAGAAGATTCTTTACATACCATCAGTGTTGAAGTTATAGGAATCTAAAGCCTTATTGTGATAGAAACCCACTTGAGCATTTTTCTCACACCTGTATGGGTCATATTTAGAGACTCTATTCGACCTTTACCCCTACATCTAGCGGAATAGGATCTGTGTCAGCTCCACCTACATTATAAGGATTAGTTAGGCCATTTCTGGTGGGGAGTCGAGATAACACTGGTAGGATAGGATAAGTAGTAGGTCATTGTCATAGTAGTCAGACATCAGATTATCAGCGCTAGTAGAAAAGACCTTCTCAAGGTAGTCTAGTTGTAGTACAGGGTCGTGGATCAAGAAAGATGCATGATTTACAACTAATACCCAATGATTATAGTACATGACCATCTACATTATGATGTACTTTTCCATTATTCTCCACTCTTGTATCTTCTTTTTTTGATATTGCTGCCTCACATTCCATTATCTATTTATCAACTGTGGAAAGTTTTAGACTGTAAATATAGTACCTATGTGGTGTGATGACCCTAGACACATTGGTGGGAGTGTAAACAGAGGGAATACTCCAATAAAGGGAATTCCCCTATTGTTTTAGGTAGATATCTCTTCTTTTTGGACCACTTTCTACTTGAGATGAAAGTGTTCGATGTCATTCTATGAATGGATTAACTAGTTTTTCATCACTATTATGTAGAATAATATATATATAGGGTGTATTTTACATCACTAGAGGGTGGTAGTTATCTTTACAAGGGTGGGTAGTATTTCCAAGATAGTATAGTAAAACCAGAGCATCGTTTGATAGGTGGAGTTACTACCCAAATTTCTGTTATTTTCATGGATTAACAGGGAATACAACTCATAGATTTTCCTCACTTAAAATATTGTTTTATGTATTTCTTTCCTGATGGTTTTTTGTCTTAAGTTATAATAGAGATTTTAATTTTATGATTTATTTCATTATAATAGTAGATTACATTTCTATTCCTCCATATAGGATAGGACCTACTAAGATCCAATATCTGATAAGACAGTTGGAATATTTGGAGTCTAAAGGTGTTATCAGGTCCAAGAATTCCTAATTGAGTTAATCCATGATTTTATCTAAGAATTTTCATGGGATACATAGGGTATACAAGAATTACCTATGGTTGAACTAAATTTTGATTAATAACTTATATATAATTCCTTTAATAGATTATCTATTTGACCAGCTCCAAAGAGCTAGAGTGTTATCGAATATCGACTAGAGATCGTGCTATCATCTTGTATGATTCAGGCCTTCATATATATGATTTATGAGTTTCTATTTGGTACAGTTTATATGATTATCTCGTTCTTATGTTTGGTCTTATGAAAATGCCCGTTGTTTTCATGGACTTGATGAATAGGATTTTCCACCCCAACATGGATTCTTTTTTCGTGGTCTTTGTGGAAGACATAAATGTGTATTATCAAACTCCTAATTACTGTAATAAACAACTAGATATCATTTTAAATAAACTACGGAATCATCATATATATTCTAACCTTTCAAAATTCCACTTCTTGATCGAAAAATTTCACTTCTTGGTTAATATCATCTTAGAATCAAGAGTATCTATAAACCCAGACAATTTGAGTATTGTGATTTCTTGGGATAATCCAAAAAAAGTGTTTGATATATATATTTTATTAGGGATATCTAGATATTATAGGAATTTCATATATAACTTCTCATACCTTTCTTCACCCCTTATTGGTCTTATAATGAAGGGTTTTAAGTTAATGTGGTTAGAAGGATGCGATAATACCTTTCAGGTGTTGAATGGAAGGCTCACCATGGGACTGATTATAATTCTTCTAGTACCTAAAAGAGTAAATACATTGTTATATGATGCTTCAGACATTGATCTTGGTGTAGTTTTTATGTAGGAGGATAGATTCATTTCATATGAGTTTCTACAGTTGATACATAGAGAGTGTAATTACCAGATGCACACCCTTGAGCTAATAGTTATTGTCCATCCCTTATGATACTGGAGGCACTATATAATGGGTGAGAATTTTGGGGTGTATACATACCACAAGATCCTCAAGTACATATTTTTACCTCCTGGATTTAATCTCATACTGAAAATATGGGTGTAATTTGTTTATTGATTTGACATTGAGCTTGCCTATACACTAGGAAAGGGCCTTACAGTAGTGGATACGTTGAGTCAAAAACTCAGGCATGGGACATATAAGAAGCTAGTAATGAATGGAAATTTATGGACCTATTTTCTAAGATGCATCGAGAGTTTCATGATAATTATGAGAAGCTAGTAATGAATGGAAATTTACTTGATAGTTATCTCTTCATCCCATAATAGTGTGAAGAGAAGATAGTTTTAATATCATGAAATCTTGAAATTATTTTTGGTGAGGAACTAACTCCATATTGGTCTATTGATCGAGACAACATCCAACATATACATGGTAATTTTTTAGTTCTTATAGAAATCATTGAATAACTAATTTGAGAGTCTAATTCTTCTCAGTGGTAAGTTCATTTGGGAATCTTCCAAATGTATCAAGATATGTGACAATAGTATTCATGGACTTGGATAAAACATTAAATAGAATTTTTTATCACTAGGTGTTCCACCTATCAGTAAATGAATGTGGAGTTCCAATGACCTGCTACCTTGTTATAGTTGTTTTGATTCCAGGAATGGAAATGGGAATATGTTGCAATGGATTTTGTATTAGGCTTACCAAGACTGCCTCAAGGCAGTGACCTGGTTTGGGAAGTCATGGATCGACTAACAAAGGTATCTCACTTCCTTACTATCTGGGAGCCTTTCTAATTTGATGAGATAGGTATACTGTAGGTCCATGAGATCATATGTCTACATGGGTTTCCTCTTACTATCATTTATATAAGGATTTTAATTTCACATTGATATTCTATAAGGGTTTCTATAGATATATGGGTACATAGGTTCTCCTAAGCACATATTTTTTCCCTCAAACTAATGGCCAGTCAGAATGGTTGAAACAAGTGTTATATGTCATGATATGTTATTGTGTCCTTGATTATGATGGTTCTTTGGATAATTGTATCCCTCTTGTCGAGTTCTCTTATAAGTATTTAATTTAGGTGATGTTTCAGATAGATCATTTTGAGGCCTTATACGGTTGTCCATTCCATCCACCCATGTGCTAGTTAGAGGTGGGAGAGATAGAACTAATGTGTCCCAATCTCATTCAAGAGACTTCATAGTATATTAAGATAATTAGGAAGTGTATGTATACTATTAAGTAAAGACAGTAATATTATATTGATAACCATTAATGACGTCTAGAGTTCATGGTTGAGGATCATGTTTTTATTGAGGGTATCTCCTAGACTTGGGCATATATGGATACAAAGGTAAGGGAAGTTGTCACCTCATTATGTTTCGGCCTTTTTAGATCCTTGGTATAGTTGGTTTGGTATCCTATATATTTCTATTATCTTAGAGGTATCTTTTCATGCATGATGCCTTCCACATTTCATAGCTTCGCCATTATCAAGCTGACTCATCTCAAACATTTGATCTCAAGGATGTTGAGCTAGATGATGGTGCTTCATTTGAGGTATATCTTATAAACATCATTGACTAGATCATGGATTATCTCCAAGGCTGGTTTGTCCCTTTAGTACATGTGTTATGGTAGCAGAACCATGTACTGGAAGGTACATGGGAGTTGGAGGTTGACGTACATGACTAGTGGCTAGAGTTGTTCTAAGATAGAATTTAACCTCCCTTGTAAGATAACTTAGGGGTGATTTATTTTAAAGGGGAATACTATAAGAAACTAGGTTTTCTATGAGGTATAGATCCTTTTAATATTCGGTTTAACTCTTTGTTATAGTACTCTTGTGAATTAAACTCAAAAATCACACCTGAAGGTTGGTCTTCTTTTGTTTCGGAAGAAAGGTTGTAGGGGTTGATGGTAAGTTTCATGCCAGGTACATGACATGTATTAGGAAAACACGATGTGTATCCAACACACAACAAGAAATTTCTTATCATACTGATTCAAGTGTAAAAAGTTTTTCTAATGAGAAATACCCCAATATTTACATGGCATATAAATCATTTACATGTCATGTAAATGATCAAGTTTAGTTTTTAAAATATGAGGCAAGGTGTAATTTTATCATAGGCCCTCACCACTCTCACTTGAGAGAGTTTCCTTTAATATCCTTTTTTTCCTAAATATAGGCTTTAAATCCATTGATCCATCCACCCTAGGAATCTAGATCCCTATGTCATGTTTGAAGTGTTCTACTAATCCCTTCACTCATTTATCTTCTTTCCTTGTTATTCTTTATATCAGTGATGTCATTTTGATGCAGGCTCATATGTCATATTTTAAAGGTGTTGATTTTTTATTATTTTTTCTTATGATCAATGCTAAACTAAGGGTTGATACTGGATGAGGAGAGTGTTACGGGCCTATGTTATGTGGTTTGTATTTTTTCCTAAATGTACCGCCATTTATAAATTGTCATCGATGTGCGCACACCGGTTTCACTGAGAGTTTCCTATTAAATTAAAATTCCATGTTTATAATCATTATGTCTTTATTCTAGATCCCTTTCTATAAATGATCAACATTTCATTGGAGGTTGGAACCTCAACTTCGTTCACCCTAGGTATGGTGTTCTCACTATTTTGACTTTAGTGGCTTGTAATGACTATCTTAACCACTGTTCATGTGTGATATGACTTGACAATGATAAGTTAAGTGTTATTATATAATCACTGGATCCTTAATTATTAAATGGATATCACATGTATAGTTATCAATTTAACCATCTAAGGTAAGTGTTCTAGTTAATAAATTAACCTTTAGAATTTTAATTGGAATGTATATTTGAAGGTATCACATGGCCTAGGTAATTATAATTGAATTTCTTATGGTTTTATGTCCTTATCCCACCTTATAGTGTCTATAAAAGGTAAAGGAATAAACCTAATAATTGAGTAGGAATCAAAGTATAAATGGTTTCACATCCTATTTAACCTTTTCACCAAGTATGAAAGTAAATTGGATAATCCTATTGAATTATAAAATGTAATGAGTATTACATGTCCTACTAAAATAATGATATATGTATAACGTTCCTATTTCATATAGATATTTTTATCTTTATAGTAATTGTCATACTTGAGCCAAAATCTGATTCTTGAGGTAATTTTTTAAGCACTCAGAGGTCACCATTCTGATTCATTAAGATAGTTTCCAAGGGATATACCCACCTTAGAACTTGGACTTTGTATTAGTATGTGAATTCCTCATCATAGTATCTATGTTTCACCTGATATCATTTATGGATTATTAGGATTCCTGGGATACACTCCTTGGATCTATATTGATTCATTCATTCACGTGGTTCCATGGATTCACCCCAATGGTCTCATCCATGCTTAGCCCATTTTACCTTGGATGATATCCTTAGACTTGGTTATAACAATTTACAGTGAAATTAATTGATATATTCCACTTCGATTACACTTATACCCCTTTATTTCAAAACATCATGAGTTACTACTATGAGTTGGCTGACCCCTGAGGTCAAGGATTCCTTGGTTATACCTTGGATCCTCTTTTATTATTATCATGATATATTTTTAGTGTTTTTAAGACCTCATGTGACTTATTTATATAAATATAACTTTAATGGATTAATTAAATGATAGCATGTTCAGATCCATTTCCAGCTGAGGCTAAAGAATGTATGAGTTCATCATTTGTCATTAATAGAAATTTATATATATATATGTACATTTTTAATTTATATTCATAGACTTGATTTTATAGACATTGTTGGTGGTGGCCTACTGTGATTTATCTTAAACCCTACATGGGCCACTGATAGTGCTTGGGAAGATTATATGTATGAAGGTGTTGATAATGGAAAGTGCCCTGCTTCAAAATCCTGGTCTAGATTTATTTAACTAGGATGGATCTATGTAGCAGATGATCGGGCCAGTGAATGTGATTCTTGGATAGTTTCTGGCTTATTTGTTTCTTCTGTATATCATGTATTACCAACTTCCATGTAAAACTATTTTCTAGTTTTATAGAGACGTGACTTTACATCATAATCTTTTTAATAAGATAAATTATCCAACTTTTTATTATTGTATAGTGATTCATTTTGTATCTTTATTTCCACTTCCAGTCTTATTTATTAGTTGATATCATGCTTCCAATAGTTACCTATTATTATTATATTTGTTGTCATCCACTATGAAATGAGGGAATAGTCACCCCACGGGCACATCGTATGCCCTCACTATTAGTCAGTAACCTCTTTCATGTAGGAAGGAATGCTTGAGGCCATGTGGCTAACCAGACTAGGGCACCTTTAAGTGGCACTCAGGTTTGGGATGTCATAGACATGGAATTGTGGCATGCACATAAGCAATGAAAATCATTTCTATATTAGTCAAGGATCACTACCAAGGTTCTCATATCTGAATGGGTTCACTATCCAAACCATATAGTAGTAAGGGTTCACTCACAACACCATAATAGCAGACAAAGTCCCTTGTTGAAAGGGGTTCTCTCCTCATTTCGGTCCTATCTATCTCATGATATATAAATCTTTACCCAATGAATTGGAAGGATATATAGGTTCCACCTATCACATAATGAAAATAATACATATGTGTTCCAAAATATCATAAAACATTCATCATATCATAACCCATGAAATGAAATGGGTTTCATAATCATTTCTTCATTTCGTAACCAATGAAAAAGAGACAGGTTTCATAATCATCTCATCATTTCATCACATCAAAACCTATGGAAAAGAAAACTGGTTTCAAGATAATTTTTTCATGGAATGACCCATGGATGAGAAATGTGATTCATAAAAATATTTTCATCATTAACATAAATCATTCAGAGAATTAATAAGAATTGTGACCTAGGATCATATCCCTAGTAATGCATAATTTAAATCATAGGATGTTGTTTTAGATAGAAAATGATTTTAAAAGTTAATTAAATTGGATCATTCCTTGAGAAAAATTACTTTTATATGAAAATTAATTTCTAAAAATAAAAAATCATAAAAGGTTTTTAAAATTATTTTCATTAAAAATTATCATTGAAACTTATAATATAATATTTAATATTTTTTTAAAACATTTCATGAGGAAAATTATACTTTATTATTTTAAAACACTTTAAAAAAAATTAAACATTCTTTTCATTGAAAATATTCTTTAAATATTTTAAAGGAAGATTAAAATAAAATAGCAGTCATAATGGTAGGAATTTACATTTATTCTATAAACATTAAAATAAGAATTTTTCCACATTTTTTGGTAAAAGGAAAACAAACATTATTTGGAAAATTACATGATGATTCTATTCAAAACATTCTTTAGAATTTTAAGACATGGATAAAAATATTTTTAATAAATACTTTTAATAATTTTCAAAACATTTTTTAAAATAATTTTAGAAGACATCCTTTTGGAAAAAAAATTAGTTTTTTACAGAAGAGAAAAATAAAGACATATTTTAATTAAAAACATTATATTAAACTCTTGAGTACAAAAAAGTATATTATGAATGGAAAAATTATTCTCTAGAAATAATCATATTATAACAAAACCATTAATTTTATATAGTGGTAGATCATAATATTTCATCATCTGAAGAACAATTATGAGAAATCCTAACAAATCATGAGATTTTAACATAAAAACCATAACAATTTGGTAACATTAAATCATAAGCCTCATGAAAGAATAAAATTAAATGAAACATATAATATCATAAGAATAAATAAATTAATGATATTACATGTTAAAGGGGATTTTTATACACCTCATACAGATGATAGGATCATACCATAACATATGTCTTGAAGAAGGAAAATTGTGACAAGGATCCCTTACTTCTTGGGGATCCGTTGAACTGTAAACCTTGAGAAATATTGATCCTAAAATGGATATTTAAATCCTCATAATTTTCATTGGAATCCAAAAAAAAATACATTCATCAATATTATATACACTACATATAAAAAAAGTTTTGAATATGGAATATATTTCACAGATGTGAAAAAGTGAGATAGAAATCCCTTGTCACTTTAGTAATATTTTGAATCATAATACCCAATAAATAAAAAAATAAAATCAATCTTTTAATATCATGAAAATAAGTATATAAATGACATAACATATCAAATGGGTAATATATATGTACACATGAGAAATGTTTCTATTTTTCCAATGTCATTATAGAAAGGAGGTAAATAATATTTTATACTTAAATAAATATAATAATAACATAAATAAAATATTCTTTCTTTAAATATTAATATAGTCATCATATGTGTGGTGTAGTGATGAAAAGAGAGAGTCACATCACTTCGTGAAGGCGGTAGTCTACGCATACAAGAATTATGTTATCATCTTTCAGTGAGTGAAAATATAAGAAATAAAATGATATGTCATCTTTTAATAATAATGATTATTTCAAAAATATCATAATTATTTCACATATATATCATATATTCATTAATTTTATCCTTATTATATTCCATGTAAAGTATTAGTGAAAACTATTCATGTAACTTCTCTAAGTGGTAGTTTGTCGTACACATAAGCAACATTATCGTATCCCCTATGAATGTTATCAGTTCGCAAGATGGTAGTCTATTGTCCACATGAATGATGATTTTGTCATTGAATTTGAGATTTTTTTAGGTCATTAACATAAAATAACAACATCTTATAATATTTAAGATTCTTATTTTATTATATCATCATGTTTTAATAATAATATAAGATGATTGTGGAAGAAATAAAATAAAAACACACGTTGATGAATGTTACCACTTCTTCAGGTAACCTCATTCGGTTGGCACAAAAATCCTTCAAAAGATGGATTTATGACAAAAATAAGTCTTCTAGGATGATATTATGGATTTTTGTAATTGATTTTGGTATGTAGGTTTTGAACCAAAAGGGTTAAGGTGTATATAAAAGTGTATAGTGGTAGCCTTTTATAACTGAGGTGAGTGGAACACCACTAATTTTTTAAAAATAAAAAGGTTTACCCATGTTTTTCATGAGAATAAATGGTTAAAAAATTGAGTATTATAGAGACTTAGACATTATAGGGTCTAAATAGGTACATAAAATATATTTGTTACAAGTTTTGTGGTCATTTTAACTCTTATATGTTTCTCTCAACCCCCGTTAAACCCATTTTTACCTTAATTGTGGTAATTAATTTTTTGTATTTTCACTATTCGTATTGGTCAAAATTAGGTTGAAATTATCATATAAAATAAATTATTCTTATTCCAACTATGGAAATTTTTCTCCAATATATTATACGTAGAAGTGGAAAATATTAGTTTAAAATTAATCCCACAAACGCGATGAGAAAGCTGGTTTCCAAAGAAAAAATGTTCAATAGTTTAAAACATTTTTATATAAAAATTATATATCAAAATGATTCTAATGACCTAAATTGTATTAATATAAATATATTTAAACTAAATCTAAAATGGGGACTCAGATCGGAAATCTGAGGTCATGGTTGAGTTTGGAGTGCATCGTTTACCCTAGGAGGGGTATAAGCTTTGTCGATGTAGAACTTCTATAGAAAAAGTCCTAGAGGGAAAAACAGTAAATAAAATAATTAAATTATTTTATTTTATATGAAACACTACTTTAAATAACTTCCAATCTTGGACTCGTATTGGAAATCTGAGAGTGTTGTTGAGTTCGTAGCGTGGTGTTTACCCTTTGGGTGACCTCAGTTGAGAGGGCGCGGGAGATTTTATATTTCACGTCCACTATAAGTTTCCTATAAATAAGAGGATATGGGAATGGGCCAGGGTTGGATCATTTCTCTCTCTGACAGTGGAGCTCTGGATGATGGTGATTCGATGTTCAAACGATGTTAGATCCTGATGAAACATCATATGATGATAGATAAGAGTGCATTGAATGTACCAGTGGAACTAGATTCTAAGTAGTATTTCTATTTCTTATTTTGAATCCCCTCTATTGAATATTTTTTCCTCATTTTTTACTTCTGTTAATTTTTGCTACTTTGGAATCCTTTTACAATGGCCAAACAAACAATCATCATCTTCTGTTTCAATTTATGATTTCTTGTTCTTCATGTAATTCACATTCTGCATCACAAAATTTTTCCTCTTATACAAAAAATCTTCTATCATGGATATGGAGCTATATATTTTAAGCCCTAGACCCGAGGAGTCCCGGTCAATGCTCAGGTTTGAGTTTCGGGTGCTGGAGGAAGCACAGTGGCGAGCGGAATTGGTGGTTACATTATGTCATGCCAAAACATTGACAGATCGTCGACCAGAGGCTGGAACTATGAAGGTCTCATCCCAGGGAATCTAGATCTGATCCCAAATCATGAATTTAACCACCAGGATGATCCTGGTTGTCTATGAAAGCATTCTGGTGGTGGATTCTGGCAAAGGACTTTGGCAGGCAGTGCAGCGCAGCGAACGGCGGCAGCGGTTCTTCATAAGGTGGTGGCGGGCATGGTAGAAGGTGGAGGTGGAGCAACGAATATAGGCAGCATTGTGGTGAACAGTGCATCAGATAGCACGATGGAGCACAGTGGAGAGCATAGCGGACAGCATAGCAGACAGCATGGCGGAGCGCTGCGGACGACGCAGTGGGCACGACAGAGCGTGGTGTATGGTGCGGTGGGAGAGGCGAAGCACGGGGGATGGTGGAGGAGCAATAAAGGATGGAAGTGGAGCCATATTGGATAAAGTTGGATACATGGAAGCATAGGGGTTAGATCCAGACCGGCCGTTTCAGGCCAGTCTGGGCCGATTCGGACTGTGGATTTTAATAAAACCCCGTATATTTCTATACGGGGGTCTGTTTTATATGTCGTCTGTAGGCACGCAATCCTTGTTTAGCAGTGGAACTTCTGAGGCCATTTTGAGATCTTTTTGGCTTAGGCTTGTGGCTCAGTGATATGAAATGCCCCTGTTTAATAATAAAAATATATTTATTATTATTCGATGATTATCGTACCGTATGTAACTTTTGCGTTTGGTGTCCGATTGACTTGTAGTCAAAGGTGTTGTGCCAGGGGGTTGAGAGGAGTTTTCAAGGCTGATTTCGGGTTCATAAACTAAAGCTTTCTTGTGGGCCCCATGAGGCCGATTTTGGACTTTTGCGGTAAACTGTGACTTTTTCGTCGAGTAACTATTTTGGATGATCAAATAGTATATTTTGTGTGTTTTCCCGTGATTATCATAATGGTATGATCCACCCGACTAAATTTGAGGCTGAAGTGTGGGCCCCAAGGGATGCCTTTCGACTGTAATGTAGCATTTTACAACTTCTACATCGTACGTATATCTAGGAAAATTTAATAGTCTACCTTCCATGTTTTGTGTAAGGATTACAATGGTGTGATCCATTTGGATGTGCAAAGCCTTTTCGTGATCGGTAGTGATCAAGAATCAATCATTCATTTGAAATGAAAAGCACCCGTTTCATCGGTAGTCCATTTTGAATGAATGAGTAACTGATCCCGTGTGTTTTTTTGAAGGGATCATAATGGAACAATTTGTGTGATGTGTTTTGGGATCAAGGTGTGGGCCCTACAGAGCACTATTTTTGTGTAGCATGGTGGAATGAGTCTTCTTTACTGGGAGTCTTTTTCTAGTGAATGGATATTTGATCATGTGCCCTTTTCCACTAGGATTTCAATTGTCTGATCCATTTGATTATTTGAGGCCATTTGTTAGAGGCATGCTGGTAGAATTATGTTTTCTCACTTCAGATCAGTAACGAGCAACATGTTCTCATCAGCCATTTGACTCGATGTACCATGTAATATGGGAGTACACTAGCATGCCTTGTGGGTACTAGTTCATATTTTAGTACCCTAGTATGGCTATGTACATGGACAGATGATGAGGTGGGGCCACACATCGTGTGGCCCCCATAAGTGTCATTTACCACTTTACGAATCTTCAACCTCCCATATCTCTTTCTTCTGAACTCGTATTTTGGTCTGTGAGTAGTCAATCCTAAGTGCTTGTTTTCATAGAACACAATGGTTCCCCCAGTAGTGGATTTTGAGATATGATTCAAGATGTTCTGAGTGTGATGCCTATACAAAGAGACACTCCGTGTTCTAGGTGTGACACATATCTGAGGAGACACGAGATGACGACAATGATGGTATTGATTTTTTTAAAAATCACCAAATAAGTATACCCTTACCCTTTAGTGCAGATGGGAAGTGAGGTTAATCATTCTCTCTTTAGTACTTACCCTCCTGTTGGGTTGGGTAGTGATGTTCATCACTTACCCTTCTGAGCTTACCCTCCAGTGCGGTTGCGCAGTGAGGTTCATCATTCTCTTTTCAGAAATTACCCTCAAGTGTGGCTAGGTAGTGAGGTTCACTGGTTACTCTTTCCCAACATACCCTCTAGTGGGGATGGGAAGTGAGGTTCAATGATTACTCTTTCAGGCTTACCCACCAGCTAGGCTGGGCAGTGGGTTCGCTGATGACTCTTCTGAGTATACCCTACAGGGGGGCTGGATAGTGGGTTCATAACTTTATGACATGATCTTTTGACTATGTGTCATAGTGAAAAGATGTTTTTGATGTAAATTTTGACACTCAATAAAGTGGTGTGATTTTACCACCAAGATATGTCCTCGTGACGTGACTAAAACTATACGAGCGAGATAGACCCACCAAAAGTTTATAGTATAAAGGTGTGGAGATTGAGACCCTTTAACTTGCAGTTTAAGGAAAATGTGTGGGATGCTGGTAATGGATGGTGTTTACTTCTAGAATAGTTAGAGACTCTTTTCCTAAACTTAACTAGAAATATGGAGATTCCCTTACTCTCTCATGTGTAATTATTTAGTTGAGCACATATATATTGTATTTCTCGTACACACTCCTTAGGTTTTGGTAACTCACCTTCTAGGGGAGGTGAAGACGCATAGGGTATTCCAAATTCTTTATGTGTCTATATTCTCATGGTTAGATGAGTCTACTATCCTACTATAGTTGTCAAATAATCATCAATAAGTTCATATTCACAACGTTTCTAGATCCTCGGGTTTGTATGACCTTACCTCACTTCTTTGTTGGGTTGAGATGTACTCTTTAATTGTACCTTGTCTTCTCTACTGCTTCCATCTTTAATACCTATATTGCTTCTCCTTTGAGCCTTCAGGGCATCCTAATGAGTATTTGTATACTCACCCCTTCTTGGAAATTTCTTGTACTCAGTGTTCCCTTGAAGATGAAAGATAGTTTGATCGTCACTTCAGAGGAGCTTTGGGATACGGGGTGCTTGGACCGTGTGTGGTGGTCGTAGCTTGGGATCCAGGAGTGAGGATCTCTTAACCTTTTTTCTTTTCCACCTATTGTTGGGTTATGGAACTTTTCTGATTAGGCATGTATTTTTCCACTTTACCTTTCAGTTCACTTTTCTATACTTGTACTATTTAGTGGTCGATGCATAGTTTTGGTTTACATATAGCTGTTTTGTATCTTTTTTTCCTTTCCCACTACAATTTTTCATTGAGTTGGCAATGTGTGTGTACAAGTCCTTAGGAAAAGTACTCCTCAAATTTTTTATGCCTTTATCACAGGTCTCTAGCCCTGGCCTATAGAGGTGAGCTTGGGGAATTTGCGGCTCGAGCCCCGGTACAGGTCGAGTCATGAAAAAGTAGTATTAGAGGTGGTTCTTTCCTTGGGATGTTGTTCAGACAATCCCAAAAAAGAATTGTTTGGGTTTTAGGAAAACAGTTTCAACGTGTCTCAAGATTTTCTCTAAGGTCATGGAGTCTAGTAATGGTGCGGTGGCCAACATAGCCATTCACCCGAACCCTGATTACTCACTTTTCAACTCTGCGTGCTGAGACACTTGTTATAGGGAACATTGGTACAGGAATCATATAGGATTGAGTCTTTGAATTTCCTTCTTAAGCCACCTCACCACCATTGTTGTTATATATATATATATATATATTCAATTGATCGTGGTACTCCTTGGTTAGATTCAAGATGAATCTACGATAATAGCCAACTAGGATACTAGCTATGGTTCGTGATGACGATTCCATGAGTGAGAAGGCCTCAATTCATGATCCATTATATGATTCCCCTTTCTTCAGGAGGGTAGGCATCAGCTCCTCCACCTGTGGAGTACAAGTTAGTAATTTCAATTAAGGTTAATGATGAGTATAGTATGATCATGATCCATGAGTTCAGGAGTTATATACCATTGAGTTTCCATAGTTATCCATATCCTTAGGTAATAGATGTTTGTCTAGGGTTGGTGGTTCGCCGCATCAGGCTTGTTCGACACCAACAGATTATATGCTGCCTTTGACATCCAGTCTTTTTTCACAAAGAATCTTGGAATTGGTAGAGCTAGGATACTCAGATGCACGATGAGTTGTAACTATCATGCGATAACTTGCAGAAGATTTTTTATGAGGAGTACTACGCCTCCATCTTATGCTCTATATGAGCTACTGGAGCTTTAGTGGGGATGGATGAAAGTGTCTGAGTACGCAACTAGGTTCACAAACCTTTCTCCAAACTCTTTAGGTGTGTTCCATGACATAAACCTTCTGGTATGGAAGTTTGATAAGTTTCTACGTATCGGAGATTCACGCCATCATAGTGTCATTGTGCATCCTCACCTATCTTAGGGTGCTGGAGCAAGTACTGGGGACAGAGAGATTTCTGTTAGAGGGGCTCCAATTGGATGGTTTTTCTAGTGGTCACAACAGATTTGGGGAGTCTTCCATAGCTAGAAGACATCAAATGGTAGGCCCTCAATACAGGAGGCCTCCTCTTGATAGGACTCATGCACATGGTCGGGGACAATATAGAGCATCGAGATAGCCGAGGCAGGGCTAGTGCTATGCTTGTGACGGGAAAGGTCATGTGGAATGAGACTACCCAAATAGATGTGCTGATCTTTCTAGGTATTTGGTAGATGAACCACTATGGTAGAGGCAGTTCCATGATTAGGGATCTCCCAGGTGAGGACAAGGTGGTCCTCAGGGAGGCAGTGATGGCAGAAGAGCGGGAATAATTGTGGTTGGTGGATGACATTTTGAGGTCCTTACACCACCATTAGGTGGCCCATGTCAGGCTCAGGGAGAAAGTGGTTGGGTCCACGGGTAGCTACATGATATGGATGTCTATAATCCTATATCACATGAGATTATAAGAGGTATGCTCTATATATTTTCTACCTTCTTTAGTAGAATTTTTTATACACTACATGAGGTACTATTTTCTTCCAACTCCTTACTCGATGGGTTATGGAGGCTGATGTGGGGCATTGGGGTAACCCTGTGTCGGTTTCAATTGATGTAGCTTTTAATGTAAGAGAAAGAGTGGTTCTTACCCCATTGAGATGTGTTTTTGATACACGAGTAAAACTATGAGGGAGAGTCAGTGCCACCAAAAAAGGATAGCATTGTTGTGTGGTGGATGAATCCATCTAACAAGTGTGTTCATGGTGGGGTTGTGCAATAGAGTTTTGGAGACGTTCTTATCTATTATAGTTGAATATTTTAGATTGACCTCCCTTTTATTGAGGTGTCACTATCGGGTTTGGAAGAGTGTCTATTTTTGGGATTACTCTCCTTCCAAGAGGGGAAAATATGCACATGGTATGCCATATGTTTTATATGTATAGCCTCTTGCGGTTGGATGAGTTTTCTCACCTTCCCTATTATTTGTTACCTTGGGTGCTCAATGTTAGTCTTGATACTGTTATAAATTATAGGTCACGGTGATGGACACCCCATAAACAGAACTACGCGACTCATTATGTGTTGTTGGCAGCAGTAGTCTTCACCCTAAGAATGTATAGATGCAATCTTATGGGAGAGAATTTTGTGATTTTCTTAGAGAAGAAGTGTCTCATGTGCATCTTAACCCTGAGATAATGTAACATGAGATGATAGTGCTGGTTGAAATTCATACAGGAATATGACTTTGAGGTAGTCTATGCTCCATAAAGTGACAACATTGTAGAATATAGCCTTAGAATAAAATCCCAGGCTCGCTAGGTGTGGGAAGTTTTGTAGTAGATAGCTTCCATACAACTGACCCTAGTGGAGCAGGAGAGAACAATTTTTTTTTCAGTTTAAGGTGTTGAATCCATCTCTTCTTGATCGTGTTGAGAGTCTCGGTTGTGATGCATCAACTACGAAATCATATGTGATAAGATATCCTTGGTTTTTCACCAGATAGACATTCTGAAGGAGGAAATCAGGATACCATGTTATAGGGAAAAAATGTGATTCTAGTTGCAACGTTGAATGTATAGGTTCGGCTGGGGAAGTAAACTATGCCCCTAGTTTCCTTGGGTCATTCGGAATCATACAAGAAATGGAAAGGTTTCCTACCACCTTGCCCTACCCCTAATAGCTGGAGCGGGTGCACGACGTCTCCCACGTGTTTCAGATAATGAGATATGTGCATGTTCTTTTGTGCATCATCAAAAGAATCATAAATTATGAATATAGACCATCTCTTTGGTTCACGTGTTGTAGTGGCATGGTAACGTGCAGGTTTTCTTAAGAGTTGGAGAGTCAGGTGTGAGCTCAATATCTAGAGTTTTTTTCCTAGTTTTAATTTTTGGGGACAAAATGCATGAATGAGGGAATGATGTAGAGACCCAGTTTGTTCCTCATAATACTTTTCAATATTTCTAAATATATTTTTAGATCCATGCACTGAGATGGCATGTAATTCTAAGGGGTGGTGTTCCCGGAATAAATTACCCAAAAATATTAAATGTCTTTTTACTAATTAGGAAACAGAAATGGGATTTCTCTTAAATACTTGATCAGATCCAAAATAGGATACCACAGTTGGGTCTGGAATGTTGTGTTTACCCTAAGAGTGACATAAAATATTCCGGTGCGGGATGTTCAGACACCTCACTTATTAGTGGTACACTAAATAGATGAATTAATATATTAATTCATTCATTAATAGCTCAAACACAAATAACTCTAAAATAGTAACTGGGATCAGAAATCTATGTTCTTAGTAGAGTTTAGAGTATGTTTTTTACATTAGGAGGGGTATAATCTTTGTCGGTGTAGTCCATCTGTAGAAAACATCCTGGAGGGAAAAACCATAAATAAACGAATTAAATTAAATTGTTTTACTTAAAACAATACTTTGAGTAACTTCCAAATGGAGACGTAGATTTTAAATATGATACCACCATTGAGTTCTTAGCTTGATTTTTACCCTAGGGGTAACTTCAGTCGAGAGGGAATGGGAGATTCAGATTTTTCATCTACTGGTAGTTTCCTATAAATAGGAGGTTAGAGGAATGGGGAAGGGTTGGCTCATTTCCCTCTCAAATGGCGGAGCTATGGCCAAAGGTGATTCGATGTCTTATCATCATTGGATCATGATTAAACTTGATACACGGATAGATAATAGAACATAGAAATCAATAGTGGAACAAGATTCTAGGTAAAATATCTATTTAGGATTCTGTAACCCCCAGTTGGATATTTTTTCGTCATTTTTTACTTTTGTTAGTGTTTGTTATTTTGGAATCCTTTAACAATGGCCAAAAAACAACATCCAAAATATGTTTCAATTTATAATTTCATGTTATTTGTGTTTTTCATGTTTTTCATGTTCTTCATCGCAAAACATCTTGTCTTGCACAAACAACCTCTGATCGTGATGTTGGACCCATATTTACGAATCAATCAACCTGAGGAGTCATGATCTGTGCTTGGGTTTGGATTTTTGGTGCCAAAGAAAGCACATCGATGAGTGAAACCAGTGGTAACTTTACGCCATGCCAAACCATCGACGGATCATCGACTAGAGACTGGTTATGTGAAGGTCTCGTCCCAGGGATTAAAGATATAGTCACGGTTCTCTCTTTGGACCACCAAGGAGATCATAGTGGTCCAAGGATGCTTTCTGGGGTCGGGTTCCGATGAGGGGCTCCTACGGCCGGTGGATCATGGAGGCGGCGTGACAGTCACATCAGAACATGGCAGACAAAGGAGGAGCAACAACGGACGGTAGTGGACCCATGACGGTGTGGTGGTTCGAGCCGGACCAGCCGGTTCGGGCTGGTCCAAGCTAATTCGGACCATGATTTTTAATAAAAAACACGTATATTTTGATCTGGGGTTTGTTTTGTCTGCCATCTGCGGCCACACGATTCTTGTTTCGTGGTGGGCCTTTTGAGGCCATTTTGATATCTTTTTTTCTTGGCCTCGAGGATCAATGATATGAAACATCCCTTTTTAATAATAATAGTATAAGTATTATTATTCAACAATTCGTGTACCAGACGTAACTCCTGTGTCCAATGTCAGATTGACGCACCATAAGAGGCGTTGTGACCCTAGGGTTGCGGTGGAATTTTCAATTCCAATTTCGAGCACATAAGCTGAGAATGTGGTGTAGGCCCCACGAGTCCTGTTTCCGGCGTTTGTGGTGAAATCTTCCTTTTTCACTGGGTATTTGTTTTGGAAGATCAAATAGTCAATCCTGTGTGTTTTCTCATGAGTATTTCTAGGGTACGATCCACCCGACAAAATTCAAGGTCGAGGTTTGGTCCCCATAGGATGCCTTTTGAGCATGATGTAGCATTTTACGACTTCTGCATTGAATATCCATTTGGGGAAAGTGAAAATTCTACTTTGCATGTTTTTTCATAATGATTTAAATGGTGTGATCCATTTAGAGGTGGGGATCCTTTTTTTATTAGTAGTTATCAAGCACTGATCGTTCATTTCTGGGGAAAAGAAACCCTTTCACCGGTTTTCCATTTTGGACGATTGAATAACAGATCCAATGTGATTTTCTGAGGTGATCACAATGGCATGATATGTGTGATGTGTTTCAAAATTGAGGTGTGGGCCCTACGGGGCACTATTTGTGTGCAACATGGTGGAATTCAACTTCTTCACTAGGAGTCTATTTCATGAGAATAAATATTCGATCCTATTTGCTTTTGCACCAGGATCACAAATGTGTGATCCTTTTGGTGATCTTAGGCCGTTTAGAAGAGGCATGTCGGTAGAATTATGTTTTATCCCTTCGAATTAGTAACGAGCAATGTGTTCTCATCATCCTTCTGGCTAGAGGTTTCATGTACTCTAGGAGTACACTGTAACACCTTGTGGGTACTAGTTTATAGTTTAGTACCTATGTATGGCTAGGTACACGGCCAGATGATGAGGTGGGGTCACACATCATGTGGTCCACAAACGTGTCATGTGCCAATTTACGAATCTTATACCTCTTGTATATCTTTATTCTGAACTAATATTTGGGACTAGGATTAGTATATCCTGAGTTTTTTTATGTATATAATTTTATGGTTCCCTCAGTAGTGGATTTTGATGTATGATGCGAGATGTTATAGGTGAGATGCTTGTCTGAGGTGACATTTGATGTTCTGGGTATGGCGCCTATCTGAGGAGACAAATGATAATGACAGTGATGGTAGTGATTTTCTTAGAATCACCAAAGAAGTACTGGATTACCCTCCAGCATAGCTGGGCAGTGAGTTTCATCATTATCTCTTTAGGACTTACCCTCCAGTAGGGCTGGTAAGTGAGGTTTCTTGTTCTCTCTTCAGATTTTACCCTCCAGTGCGGCTATGCAGTGAGGTTCTCCAGTTACTCTTTCATTACATACCCTCCAGCGGGTCTGGGTAGTGAGGTTTGTTGTTTAATATTTCAGGTTTAACCTCCTGCTGGGATAGGTAGTGGGTTCGTTGATGACTCTTCTGAGTATACCTCCAGCGGGGCTAGGTAGTGGGTTCATGACATTGTGACATGATCTCTCGACTGTGTGGCATGGTTATGAGGCGTTCTTGGAATGACTTTGAACTCTCAAGAAAGAGGTTCACTATTCCAATCAAGACATGTCCTTATGAAATGACTAAAACCATAGGGGCAAGACTAACCCACCTAAAGTGGATAGTATCAAGGTGCGGTGATTGGGCCCAATTGACTTGCAGTTCATGGAAGACGTGTGGGATGTTAGGCATCAATGGTGCAAATTCTAGAACTTTTGGTGACACTTTTCCTGGGCTAAACTAGTTATATGGAGATCCCCTTAATCTCTCATTTAGGACTCTTTGGTTGAGCACATATATATATCATATTTCTGGCACCCACTCCTTGGGTTTTGGTTACTCTCCTTCCAGGAGAGGCGAAGATGTGGGGGTATTCTACATTATTTCCGTGTCTAGATTTTTGTGGTTGTATGAGTCTAATATCTTAATATTGGTAGAAAACACTCAATAATAAGTTCATATTATCACCATTTCAAACTCCTTGTTTTTGGATGAGCTTACTTCACTTCTCTGTTGGGCTGAGTTGTACTCTTTTACTGTACCTCGTCTTATTTACTACTTCCCTATTTAGTGCCACTCTTACTGATCCCTTGAGCCTTCGAGGCATCCTACTGAGTATTTTTATACTCACCCTACTCAGGGTTCCCTTCTAGATTATGGGCAGGTTCATCATGAATTCATAGGATCTTAGGGATACAGGATACTTGGACCGTGTGCGGTGGTCATAGCTTGGGATCTAAGAGTGGGTCTCTCTCAGTGGTTTTAGTTTTTCACGTGTTGTCAGGATGTGTCACTTTTATGATTAGGCACGTATTCCTCCCCTTTCCATTTCAGATTAATTTTTTGTACTTTTACTATTTAAACATCAATTCATATTTGTGTTTTTTATATAGCAGTGTTGTATCTTGGTTTTCCTTTCCCTATGCACTTTTTCATTAAGTTGACTACATGTGTACGTACAGGTACTTAGGCCAAGGCCTCCTTGAGTTTCTTATTCCTTCAGCACTAGTTTCCATCCACTAGCCTATGGAGACAATCTTGGGGTAGTTGCAGCTTGATCCCCGATACGGATTGGGTCATGGGAAGTTTTCAATTGAAATTCAATATTTTTTAATATTCATATGAAAATTAATCTTTTTAAAAAATTATAAAAAATTCACCCTAAAATAAATTTGAAACTATGATTAAATAATGTTAATTTATTTTATCAAATAAATTTTAAAAAATAATTTAAAAATAATTTAAAAATAATTGTCCAAAATATGAAAAAATGTCTTTTTTGAAAAATACAGCTTTTACGCATAAAATTGGATTTATTCTTATATATTGTATATAAAACACTTAAAATGAATGTTAAATAGTTTATTCAATATATATAATATATAAAGTTTATTATAATAATTCAAAAAAATTCAAATTTCATTTTGGTAAAATGTTTTTTTTTCTTAAAAATATTTTTTCATAAAAAGATTCCACTTATTTTCCTTTTTAATTATACGGTCACCGAATAATTAATTTTATATACATGTGTAAACCTTATATGTTAATAATTTCATTAATCCTATTTATACCCACCATTCCAATATCTTGGTGATAACTAACATATATAATATTTAAATAATATGACATGTTTTTTAAACATAGTGTTTCATGTGACACAAGTTAAACTCAGTGTTTCACGTAATAAAAAATATCAAAAATATAGAATTTATTTGAAAATAATATTTCCCAAAATCTTGAGGTTTTTCATTCTACCCCCATTAAATTGAATTTCCCACTAAAAATTCTTCTAGGTCGATAATGGTTTAACATTTGAAAATTCCTTCATAGAAACCCATATCGTACAAACGGTTAACAAAACATACTCTTGAAAAAGAGAAAGCGATGTGAAAAGTAATATGGAATATCATTTACTAGGTTTCCAAATAAGAGTACAGATGTGTGAAGTGAAAAAATGGACTTAGAAGAGAAAAAACAATCAAATACTGATGGATAGTGATAGGGAACATGGTCAAGAGAAAATTAATGACTATAAATCCATAAACCAAAGTGGCATGTAAAAGGACACTGATACCATGAAAAATGATCATAACATGAAAAAAAATTATTTCAAGATCCTTTTCCTAATTCTGGGAAATTTATTTTCTATATAGATTGAGAACATATGAAAATTTACTTACTTTATGTGTTTTTATTTCATAGGAAAAATTTCATCATCTGTATGTGCCTTGATCAATTTCCACTTCATCTCTTTCTCTAGTAGATGAATTTCTCATGTATGATGTACTAAATAAGGTCCATAAAATAATTATAATTCATTCCATAAATCTCTTATTTATAAAAGGTTAAAATTTTTATACATTGTAGATAAATATTCTTATGGTGAAGTAATACGTTAATACCTAAGACCTCATCCAAATTTCAACTTAAACCAATCCATAAATGGTTAAACTTGCGACCCTTCAAAAATATGAAAAATTATAAATAATTCCATTAAATTTACCAAAATAAACATAACATTAATACCATATATATCATAAAATGGATCTTTACTGTGAAATACCAAATATGTGAATACCTTTATCATGTATTCTCTTGATACATGGTAAGAACATTAATTTATATGAAAAATTATTGAAAAAATGCATGCTTCCACATTCCTTATATAAAACACAGATTATTGGATATATTCCTTAGATAAAAAAATGTTGTAATTTTTTTAAATGATAACATTAACATCGCTTTCAACAAATTATTAATCAGTTCCAAGGTCACTAATATTATCCAATTTACTTATTTATATCCAACATCTCTTCATACCAAAATCATTATCTCAAAATTCCAATCATAATAAGGGTTATCTTCCCTTAATCATTTCTTTTTCATAAAGTATCACCATCCCATTAAATCAATTTTCTAGGTCATTGGTACCATTCAATATATTATTGAAAATACTTAATGAAAAAGTTATAAAAAATATTTATATATATTATGATTCATATAACATAATTATTTATCTCTAATAAACACTTCAATTATTCCATCTCATCTTTAATCCATTAACTATGCTTCATCATCTTATCAATAATACCTCTTTACTTTCACATTTCATTCTTATTCTATTCGTAGTCAATAGAAAAAACAAGAATATTACAACCTTGATTCTTATTTTCATGATCTTTACCCTTAAGATAGAAATTTTAATAATTTCCATACATTCCACATTTAAAACAATAAACAGTCGATGATACCTTAGGGAGAAAAATTTTTCTCATCCATTTCATTAACCAAATTTTTCATTTTTCCTTTGCACTTACTTTATTTATGTCCATATTTTACACACCCAAAAACATCTTATCATAATTTTGAGACATTCTATTCAGTGATTCTTCCCACATTCACAACATATAGAAAACTAAATCTTCTTTCCTACTTGGTCTCCACTACCTAAACACTCAGTGAACTCTATACTTCTCTTCTTTAGCGAGTCAGAGTGTTGGTTAAGGTGGAAATTGTTAATCATGTTTCCTGATAGCTGATTAAGAATAATCACAATATCCTTCACTATAATCATAATCCAATTTGGATTATCATACATAAACTTTCTATCGCATTCAATGTTATCCTAGTTACTTTATGTTCCCACCACTGACTAAAACCAAAAAACACAGTATGGGTAATGCTAATCATATTGGAAAATCACATAGCTTCGAAAAATATTTATAGGATATCTAAATAAAGACAACTTATTTTTAATATATAAAACTTTAGGTTAAACCTGGTTTCTCCATATTTATCATATATTTAAATCCTACATGTTGTTTTTAAAGAGTTACTGAATTTCCAAAGCATATCCCCCCTAGAGTATCAATCTAGGAGTGCAGTAAGTCTCATTGTCGTGCACCATGTGACAATCGATTCTAGCTCAATGCACCCTTTTTCTATTTATTACCCCTATGGACCACTATACTAGATCCATGTCCACTTTTAGTATCCATTAAGGTACGTAATTTCTTGTAAACCACTCACTCTATCCTTTTCCAAAATCCCACCACATTTTCTTATACTATGATTCCTCCTTGGACTTATCCTTAAATATATACCTAAAAATATCCTTAAAAATAACTAAGGTTCTCACTAATGTTTTCTCATCCAAGTTTCCAAAGTTTAACTAAAAAGTTCCTCTATTACCTACTATATAGACCAAGTATTTTCAGATATATATATTATATCTTTTTATATGACTATTCAATATATTACACAAACACTCACTAGAGGATCATAATAGTTTGGCGTCTTCAAATTATAGGTAAAAAATATTATAATGTGGTAAAATATCTTCAACATCTCCCATAAATTTCTTCCACTTTAGTACTCTTCACAAACATACCCTACATAAAACCTTTCTTCATAAGAAATGCTGAGTTCATATGCTTATTAATGGTAAAAATGGAGGTTACGCATGCAGAACCTGAATATAAGGGTATGAAAAAAATGAGAATAATAGTTGAAAACCATACCCTGTATGTCAAAGATCATAATTTTAAGTCATGGCATAAATATTGTCAACTAATAATACAATAATTATAAGGAAATCAAAGAACATCATCTATAAGAGTATAACATTGGCATAAGACATAGAATTGTTCAATACAAATAAGCATGGAAAACATGTTTCATAGTTCATAAGGCTCACTACCAAGGATATTACAATGGAATGGGTTCACTCCCTAAACCATCATAGTATTCAAGGTTCACTCCCAACACCATCATAGCAATATGTCCCTTACTCAACTGGGTTCAGTCCCCATTCTAATCATGTCAATCACATGAGATATAAATCTTTACCCAATGCATTGTAGGGCAATATATGTCCCACCTGTAACATAATTAAAATCATATATATGTGTTCCAAAGTATCCTAAAACATTCATCATATAATAACACATGAAATTAAATGGGTTTTCTAATCATTTCTTCATGCCATAACACGTGGTAAAGGGACATGTTTCATAATCACTTCACTATTTCATCATAGCATAACCTAGTGAAAAAGAATTTTGTTTCAAAATATTATTTTCATGGTATAACTTGTAGAATAGAAAAGGGTTTTGTAAACATTTTTTCATCATAAACATAATACATAAGTAGAAATAATAATAATGGTGGTTTCGATCATATCCCCAGTAAAGCATAATTTATATCAAAGGATGACATCATAGATGGAAAATTAATTTTAATGATCTATCAGTTGGAACAATTCTGAAGGAAAATAAATTTTCATTGAAAATTATTTTTTTTAAATAAAAATTCATAAATATTTTTTGAAATTTTTTTCTAAGAAAAAAAACTTTGGAAATTTTAAATGAATCTTTAAAAAATCATTTAAAACATTTATTTTGGAAAAATATCATTTCATATTTGAAAACACTTTTTAAAACAATTTAGAAGTCATTTTATTTATAAATAACATTGAAAATTTATAAATTAATATTCAAATAAAATAATAGTCATAACAATGGGAGTTTTTTTATGTTTTACACATTAAAACAATGATTTATTTTAAATTTTTAATAAAATAAATATCGGCATTGTTGGGAAAATGACGTTAAAATTCCATTAAAAAAAATTTAAAAAAATTAAAAATTGTGTATAAATGTCTTTAATAAATCATTTTAATAATTTTAAAAACATTTTGGAATTTTTTTTATAAAACACGGTTTTTGAAAAAAAAATGTTTTTTCGATCAAAGAGACAAATAGATATGATTTTTATTAACAACATTATTTTTATATCTTGAGTACATAAAGAGTGCAAAATTAAATTAAAACCATTATTTTATATAAATAACTTGATAATAATAAAATAAATGTGTTTCATAAGAGTAATATCATGATGTCTCGTCATTGGAATAATAATCATGAGTAATACCAATAAACGATGATATTGTGACACAAAAACCTTACCACTTTTGAAATTTTGAATCATAAGTCCCATGTAATGATAACTCTAAATAAAACTTATAATTTCATGATAATAAATAAATTCATTATTTTACATGTCATATGGTTTTTTTACACCGCGTAGAAAATATACGTGCATACAATAACATATGTCTCATAGAAAGTAAATTTTGACAAAGATCCCTTACCGCTGGGATATGATTTAAACTGTAAACCCTATAAAATAGATAACCACAAATGGATGTGCAAGTACACAAAATTTTAATGAAATTAAATAATAAATACATTAATTGATAGTATAAACACCCAATATAAGAAACAAGTGTTGAATATGGAATGTATATCAAAGAAGTAAAAAAGTGACATGGAAATTCTTTACCACTTTAGTAATCCTTTGAATCATAATCCCTAATAAAGAATAACATCAAATGATACTTTTAATATCACTAAAATTAGTATATTAATGAGATAACATGTTAATGTGGAACTATATACACCACATAAATGAAACGAGTTGTGAATTTTCATATGCCTCCCATAAATAAAAGGGAGAACAGAAATCTGTTACCTTAAGTCTCGACATCCTTCATACAAATTTGTACCTACTTTATAATAAATATAAGTTTATTATAAATCTATTATAGAACAATAATTGAATTTATAATACCCTATATGATTTACATATTAACATTAATTTCCCATTTATTTTCAATTCCTTGTTGAATTTATGCTTCGGGTAACAAACACTATTTTTTTCATATATGTTTTGATTTAAAAAATTTGGTCCTATTATTTTATCTTGGTTCCATAATCTCCATAAAAATAATCCTGAAATAATTATTATATTTTACATCAATTATACCTTTAATAAAAATAATAAATTATGGTTTGGAGAAATTATGCATGTTATGATCATACAGACTGTAGGTTTTATTTACGTGTGAGTAACATTTCGATTTTTACATGATCATTATAGTAAGATTGTAAGTTATATTTTAACTTTGAATAATCATAATAATATAATAAATAAAATTTTAATTATTTAAATATTATTAAACATATCATCCTTGTGGTTTGGTGATAAAAAGAGAGTCACATCACTTCGTAAAGGCGGTAGTCCACATGTACACGAATGATGTTATCATCTTTCAATGAGTGAAAAGGGTAAAAAATGATATAATATATTTTAAGAATGATTAATTTGTAATTAATATAATAATTATGTTATTAATATCATATATATTAATTAAATTTATCCTCACTATCTTCCATGTAAACCGTTAGTGAAAAAAAATTGCATCGCTTTATGAGGTGGTAGTCCTTTGTACACACAAGAAAAGTTGTAATATCTCCTATGAAATGGAATTTAAAAAGGGTATATATGACATAATGACTCAAATTTATAATGATTTTATAAATATCATATATATACTTTGGATTCGTCATCACATCCAATTGTAATAGGTGGTAATGGATAAATGTATAACATGGGTTCGTGAGCTGGTAGTCCTCCTTACACACGAATGATGATTTCATAACCCATTTGAGGGAAGTGGAGAATATTTTTGGTTATGAACATAAAATAAAAACATTTTTGTTTATTTAATATACTTATTTTATTATATCATCATGGTTTAATAATAATTTAAATTGGAGTAGGCTGAAATAAAATAAAAATGATCATTGTAGAATGATAACTCTTATTCGAGTAACCTCATTAGGTTTGCACCAAATGAATTTCAAGGTTATATTTCTACCTAAAAATGATTCTAGGATGAGAATATGGAAGTTTTTAAGTGATTTAGGTATGGTTTCCTAGAATAAATATGGTTTTAATGTCATAATAATAGAGGATAGGGGTGACTATTTATAAGTGAGCTGAGTGGCACACTTGTAATTTTTTTAGGAGAAAAAGGTGTACCCATGTTTTTCTCATACCAAAAGGCTCCAAAATTGAGTGAAATAAATAATTATAAATTATAGGGTAAAAATATTTCCCTAAAATATATTTTAGACAAGTTTTCTTTCATTTGAACCATTTTCATTCTAGTTTAACCCCTGGTAAGGTCATTTTTACTTTAATCGCGGTAATTAATTTTTACTATTTTAACAATCCATTTCGGTCAAAATTAAGTTGAATTTATTAGATAATATAAATTATGATTATTAAAAATATTTAATCAATTTTTTTTAAATTCAATTCATAGAAGTTGAAAATTTTAATTTAAAATTAATCCCGCAGATGTGATGAGAAAGCAAATTTTAAAAGTGAAAATGTTTAAAATTTTATAAGTTTTTTATCATCAAAATTAAATATGAAAATTATTAAAATAACATAAATTAGATTAATATATATATAATTTATCTAATTTTAATTTAAAAACATTTTAAAAAATATTTAATTTTATAAATAATTTATACTAAAAGGCATTTTTCAGTTAAAATTTAGTATTTTTCACTATTCGTCATAAATATTAAAATTTTTTAAAATTTATAAACATTTATCCTAATATAATTTGTAAATTATTAATGTAAAATGAAATTTATTTTATCAAATAAGTTTTCTAAAAGTTTCAAAAATTATATTTAAGTTAAGTGTGCAAAAGGCGTCAAACTTCTTTTTAGAAAATACAATTTTTAAGAATAAAATTTTATTTGATCTTATATCTTATATAGAAAACCCATAAGATGAATGTTAAATATTTTATTTAATATATAATATATACATATCAATTAAATAATTCACAAATAAGAATTTATTTAGTAAAATGCATTTGTTTTTAGAAAAATAGTTTTCAGAAAATGTTTTCTTTTATTTTCATTTTTAATTAAATTTCCACCACAAAATTATTTTTTATAATTTTTAAACCATATATTTTCATAACTTATTTAATATTATTCATACCATCCATTCCTATGTCTAGGTGATAAATATGAAATATAATATTTTAATAATATTTCATGTTTCCTTCAAACTCAGTGTCACACGTAACTCAAGCTAAACACATTGTTGTGTGTAATGAAAAATATCAAAGATTAGTTTTATTAGAAAAAAAAATCACAAAAATCACGAGGTTTTAAAGATTCATAATTTGTTACATATCCAATGAGGGGAAAATAAATCCATACATAGTTCTACATAGAAATAACCATGCCTCAATGTGTACAGTACTTTTATAGTGCAATTTTCTGTTTTTATGTTCTTTATAGGTCTTTATGAAGATTTTGATCATTCATATGGAAATATTTAGATGAAATGATATATCACCGTAAGGATATGATAAAGGAAAAAACTCAATATAAATCGAGTAAAACGTCTTTAACAACTCGAGATTTTATGAAAAATATTCTTTTTAATTTCATTGATGTCTTGTGTTGTACACTACACCAAGATTATCTTGTGTTATATACAACATTGTATTAGCTTGCAGTATACACAACACTATTCTTGGATTGTGTTACACACAATTTTAAGTTTGTTTTATAGTAGTCATTCTACATAACATTGAGTGTATATATATATATATTTATTCAATGTATAAATGAAATATGGTTGGATTTTGTTATATGAGACAATGAAGGATTATTGCACAACATGAAACCCTGACTTGGCTTGCATTACACGCAATCACGACCTTCCTCGATAGCGTGTGTTGTACGCAGTACCAGGTTTCACTAAAAATGATATATGGTTATAATATTATTATGAACTAGCCATTATGAATAGTATCAACTACATTTTGAATTTTATAACATTATTATTCATCTTACACATTTTCTAGAACATGGTATGAGAACAAAATAAATTTTTGGGGTAAAATAAGTATTTTTCAAAAAATGCAGTTTTGTGGCCTTTTGATGGAGCACCCACTTTAAATCTATATTTTTACATGTTTATAAGTTCAATTTTACAAAATAAAATTCTTACTTGGAATCAAGATATAAAAATTTAATTTGGATAAATTTTTCATATTATTCTGATAACATTCATATTTTAATGAATAGTAAAAACATGCTATATTTGAATTAAAAACAACATTTTTCATCACAATAATTTATATGGTTAGATTATCTTTTTAATTTTTTTTTAATTTTAATTAGAATATAATTTTACCATTTAATCCAATATTGGTCATTGGAATTAATTTCACTTTGAAATTCGACATAAAGAAGTGTCGATCTTTTGATAGTTATTGTTTCTTAAAAACACGCTATTTGTTTTGATAACAGGAATTAATTTTAAAATTTATTAATTCCAATTATATGTTTTGAATTTGGAAAAAAATACATCATTTTTGAATTTGTAATATCAAATATATCTTGGGCTGAATTTTTGGTATTTTTCTGAAAAAATTCAATTTTTGATGAACAGTGAAACCACTTAGTGGTAGTTAAAAATACGGAAACTTTCATTTAAATGAAATTTTACTACTTATTTGAATTGAATTTCAAAAATCCGACATACATGGTTGTTATCAAGAAGTAAAATGTTGTTCAATAATATGAAAATAATTTTTGTTGAATAGTAACTTTTGACTTTTATTTACTACGATTAATGGTAAATAGGATAATTCAAGGTTAAAGGAATATTATAATAATAAAAAATTACCTTAACACTTGTCCTAAACTTATTGGATGAGTATTGGACGACTATGGTAATCCTTGCGTTGATTTTGGGACCCCATTGAGCCATTTGGTAGTGATAATGACAATTTGGATTAATTAATTTAATGTAAAGACAAAATTGACATTAACAAAAATCTTTTAGTAATTAATTTTTATAATGGGTTATATAAATTATATTTTCTACTATAAATATTCATTTTAAATCTAAAACGATTTCTTATTGGTGGTATTTTTTTATAATTTTTAGACATTAAATAAATTAAATTATTTCTGACACAATAATGATACAGTATTTACCTCATTAATAAATTATTTAGATAAATAAGATTATAATGATTAAAATATTATCCAAAACATGTCCAATTCATATTGGATGATTTTTTTTCGACCATGAGTCATATTATCTTCATATTTAATGATTTTTGGACCTTTTGAAACCCAAGATAAGTTTATAATAAAATAATATTTTCACACTTTCCAAAGGTTCCCCTCTCCTCCCTTATAAAAGGTAACCTCCTCCCTCTCCTCTTTAAACAACTTTGAGCCTTCATGGTCAGCCAGCCCCTGATAATTTCCCTTCTAAACTTCCCTATAAACATTATAGAGGTTCTAGTCTCCTCAAAAGGCCAAATATAGTGCCTTAAGAAGAAGCTTACAAGAGGTGCGTCGAAGAAGAGGTAATCTCTTCTACTGATTCTCTCAAGTTTCTTTCTTCTTCAACTTCCTATTCTTTAGTTGTTTCATTATAAAATAATACAATAAGTATCACTAATATACTGATATGATATTATAAATATTAAACAACCCCATTTCACCTTCTATCCATCCTACGGAAAACGAAATCACCGTGCGTGCGTACGTACGGAATACCATCTCCACGCCGTGGTGTAATTAGGTTTTCCACCACCACCTTACTTGGATGGGTATAATGGTGTAAATAATAACTATATATGGTTATTATAACATAATAATAATTATGATATAATATATCATTCATTCCAATTTTATTAAATAATTATGGGAACGATATCATCGCTCGTGCGTACGTACGGACTACCGTCTCCACGAACGTGATGAGATTCATTTTCCATGATTAACCATTAAAGTATGATTATAAAGTGTATATATAATAAATAATAATAAATTATATTACATAATAATGATACTGGATTTATTTACATATATGTTTCATTTACTTAATTCCATTCAATTCAATAAGGTAACGAAAACAGTGTTAATGCTTACGTACGGTCTACCGTCTCCATGAACGGTGTATTTCGATCTATCATATATATTTAAATGCTGAATATATATTATATATAAATAATTTTTTTCATTCTGGAATTATTTAAATCAGGATATAAGTAATAATATCACGAACAAAAAATCGAAACACGTACAATAAATGAATCAATTTTACCCAAAACGCTGCTTCAACATGGAATTTACAATAGAACGGGTAATATAAAGTCATAAGTGAAGCATATATGATATCATATAAATTAATATGATTCGTTAATAAGTCAATGACATTATTTAAAACATTATACAGGAGGTTCGGATACACATGAAGCATATTAGACATAAGGAAAGGGATTATTTTTCAATCTCATTTTTATCCGAGATTGCTTATACGTAAGTATTTACTGGTGTTATATTTTTCATCCATGTCCATAAAATGTTTTACATAAAGTGTTTAATATTCTTCCATGTATTTTTAAAGTCATGATTACCCTTATTTGACTTTTACATTGTGTTATGGATGGAATCTTTTTTTTGTTTACCATTCATGGTACTTTTTGACTTTTCTGTTAAAATTACGTGGAGAATGATTTTTTAACTAATACGGCATGAACGGATTTTTACAATTTCTTAAAACCTTATTTTAATAAAGATTACTGCAAAAGATTTCATTAATACTTTCAAAAAAAATCCTTTTCTTTTAATATTTCATGGCATTTTGTAAAAAGAAAATGATTTTGAAGAAGAAAGCATATTTTCATCAAGAATTCATTTCAAGTGTTTTATCAAAACCATTTTCCATATAAGATGGAATTATTTCATATGTGTATGTTTCAAGTATAATGTCTCTATTATTTACATGGTTTCACTTTTCTTATGATGAAATGATATCCATTTTTATAGGTATTATGTTATGATGGGATGATATTTATGAAACCCATTTTATTCATTAGTTAATGATGAATGATTTATATTCATGTTGTGTCACACGTAAGAATGATTTAATTATGAGATGGGTGGGACCTATATCTCCCACCAATTCATTGGATAAAGATTTATATATCATGAGATAGACATGGTTGGACTGAAAAGTTAATCAGATTCAATGTTACAGGATTGGAACGAGGAGTGAACTCGATTCAGAAAGGGACTTTGTCCACTAAGATGGTTTTTTCCGCAACGCCTTTGCTACTATGGAAATAATGTCATGTGATTAATGGTTTCAGACAATTACATGTTTTATTCCCATGCTATTTTATCATGATTGATGATCCATTATGATATATGCCCTATGTACTGCCATGTTTCATGTCATTGCTCAAGATTTTGATGTTTAAATATTTTGTTCATGTTTTGAAGTTCAAATGTATATGGTTTGTTTTATTTTCTCCATGATTACCCTTACTGAGCATTTGATCCCACCCTTTATTTTTTTTTCTTTTCCCCAGGATATAGAGAAATTTTTTAAGTAAGAAAAAAAAGATCTCTATGGGAGATGTTGAAGCTCTTTCACCAAGATTAGAAGATTATGTTCTGAGTTTCCAAAGACACTAAACTATTACTGTCATTTGGTGTCTATTTTTGTTATGCATTAAGTATTCTGAAAAAGTAATGTAATTTCCATGTACGTCAAGTTTGGGGTCTCTACAGTTGGTATCAGTGGAAAGGATTAGTTAACCTTTGGAAACTAGGATGTGAAAACTATAGTGAGATCCCTAGAGATATTTCTAAGTTGTGTCTAGGGATGTCTCTACGGTTAAGTATAAGTATAGGTTATAGTCCTAGAATTATGGTAACGATATTAGAATTAAACCAAATATGTTATATATTGAAGGTACCCCCTTTATTATTTTGTTTTCCTAGAATTATTTTTGCCTCTTACACTATTCTTTTTGGGTTTTAGACGACGGCTAGAACCCAAAGGAACCGTGTTGATCAATGTAATGGGAAATGCAATGATTGTCCTCCTGAACAAACCAATGTTATGGGAGATGGAGTGAAAAATTTCATTACTATACTTACAAAAGCTATGAATCATTCAGGACTTTTGAATGAGTAGAGAAGGTACCAATATTCTATTGAGTCCTTCAGGAGGCAACGTCCACCTTCTTTCAGTTGGTCTTCTGATCCACTTGTTGCTGAAAAATGGATCAGTACCATTGAAAAGATATTTTCCATACATCGATGTTTAGGACATGAAAAAGTCATCAAGGCTGTTTATCAATTAGATGGTGAATCAGACCAGTGGTGGACTCTAATTAAGAATACAAGGCCCCAAGGTGAAATTGACTCCATGGAATAGGATGAGTTCAAGAACTCATTTTTCAATAAGTACTTCCCTCGTATTCTTCTAACAAAGATGGAAAATGAGTTCCTTGAGCTTAAAAAAAGGATTATGAATCTGTTGGTATACACGAAGCAAATTTTACAAGGCTTCCAAGGTATGCATCTGGATTTATCATCCAACTTGAAAGTAAAGTTGATCGATTATTCAGTGGCATAAACCCATGTCTTTGAAGGGCATTGGTGATAAGATATCAGTAGCAATGAAGAAATTGTGAGTTGTGCTATAAAGGTAGAACTGGAAGATGTTGCTATATATCCATCTCATGGTTTTGAAATGAAATGAAAGATGGAGTTCAAGGAAAAATCTCAGAATAATGGTGAAAAGAAGGTGAATGTTTCTTTATGCTCAATGTGTGGAAAGAAGCATGGTGGAGATTGTCTAAAAGGTACTAGAAAATTTTTCAAGTGTGGAAAAGAAGGTCATCGAGCAGCTGAGTGCTAAAGTAATGGGAAAAAGGTTTCTAATGGCATGAATAGAGAAAAGACTACAGAGAACTCTCCACCAACACTTCAATGCTTCAAGTGCAAGGAAATGGGGCATTATGCTAATCAATTCTCTAATCCAAGAGTTAATGATGATCGACGTGAGAAACCACATAAGGAAAAGGACAAAGGGAGGTCACATGCAATCACTATTAAAAATGTTGAGTATGAAAATTATTTGGTGGAATGATTATGTATTTAAGTAAAGGGATTCCAAAATAATGTTGTGAAATCTCAGTTATAGTGTTGTGGAACATTGGAATATCTATGTAATGGTTTATTGTGGTTTTCGATAATTATATCGTACAGGTAACCATGAAAAGTGATTAAAATATTTTTGGAAAGTAGATGATATGTGCATAATGAATTTATAAGGAGAAAATAATATGTTTGATTGTATTAATGATCTCATGACTGATATAAGGACTAAGTGATATCATGGTTTGAGTATATAGAATTTTTGGGATTTTGATATGTTGAAAGAGTTAACTTTTGATAGCATTCATGTTTTCATTAAGGTTCAATGGGTATTAATTTTTCAAGAGAATACATGATTAAGGTATTCACATGTTTGGATTGTGACCAACAAGATATATCGTATGATATATGGGGGATAAACGATGGTATTCACATGCTCGGTAAATGAAATTTCTAGTATTTATTTTCTTTATACTATGAGCTTGGACAGAAGTATTTTAGATAAGCCTAAAGATTGGAATGGATAATGTTGGACATAATTTAGTATTGTTTAAGGCTAGAAATTTTTTATATTATTTTTTGAATGTTAAAATAGTATAGTTTTAGAAAAAGGACATCCCGTAGGACGGGCGACAACCCGTCGCGTCGAACGATGATGTGGGAATCGAACCCACAACCGAAGTGCGACAGGCCTTTATTGCCTATCACTGGCTTACAGGAAGTCCCTGGTTAGTAGAAACTAGTTTTATTTTATTATGTAGTATGATAGATGAAGTTTAAGTCCATTTTTGGAATCATATACGATTAATCTCAGTATAGATGGACATATGTATATTTAATAAATTGTGCTAAACTCTTTGCGATAGAAATAGATGGAATGACCTATCATTATATCGCATGATCTACTAACACTTCATGAATGAAAAATTCAACTTCATTTCTCTAATAGATGAAGTGGAAATTGTTCATGGCACGAAAAACGGTGAGATTGTACCAAAATCAAGTAAGTATTCAACAATTTTTCAACAATAGGGAAATAATCTTGAGAACTAAAAACGTTTTCCTAGTGTCCTTATATCCGATGAATCAGATTGTACCTTAAATCATCACAAATTTATGGATTTGTGATTATTGGATTTTTCATAGCCATGCTCTCTGCCACTCTCCATCATAAATTGACGGTTAGATTTCTCTTCCATATCCATATTTTAACCTATGTTCTCCTATGTGGAAACCCAGTGATTAGTTAATTTGGGTAACCGTTACGTTTCATAGTTTAGTTTTTAAAGATAAGTTTTGGTATTCCATTTTACGATGTGGGTTTCTATAAAATAAACTTTCAAGTAGTAAACTATTTATAACCCCGACGAATTTCGAGTGCGAAATTCATTTTAAGGGGGGTATAATGTAACAACCCGAGATTTTATGAGAATTATTCTTTTTAATTTCATTGATGTATTGTGTTGTATGTTACACCAAGATTACCTTGCGTTATATGCAACACCGTATTAGCTAGTAGTATACACAACACTATTCTTGGATTGTGTTACACACAATTTCAAGTTCGTTTGATAGTAGTCATTCTACGCAACATTGAGTATATATATATATATATTCAATGTATAAATGAAATATGGTTGGATTATGTTATATGAAACAACTAATTAGTCTATCACAACACGCAACCCTGACTTGGCTTGCATTACACGTAATCACGACCTTCCTTGATAGCGTCTGTTGTACGCGGTACCAGGTTTCACTAAACAATGATATATTGTTATAATATTATTATGAACTCATATTTATGAATAGTATCAATTAAATTTTTAATTTTATAACATTATTATTCATCTTAAACATTTTCTAGAACATGGTATGAGAACAAAATTAATTTTTCGGGTAAAACTAGTATTTTTCAAAAAATGCAGTTTTGCCGCCTTTCGATGGCGCACCCACTTTAAATATAGTTTTTGACATTTTTATAAGCTCAATTTGAAAAAATATAATTCTTACATGGAATCAGGATATAAAAATTTAATTCGGATAAATTTTTCATATTATTCTGATAACTTTCATATTTTAATGAATAGTAAAAACACAATATATTTTAATTAAAAACAACTTTTTTCATCACTATAATTTATATAGTTAGATTATCTTTTTAGTTGGTTTTAAAGTGTAATTAGAATATATTTTTACAATTTAATCCAATTTTTATCATTGAATTAATTTCACTTTGAAATTGGACATAAACAAGTGTCGATCTTTTGATAGTTATTGTTTCTTAAAAACACGCTATTTGTTTTGATAACGGGAATTAATTTTAAAATTAATTAATTCTACTTCTATGTTTTGAATTTAGAAAAATAGAAATCATTTTTGAATTCTTAATATCAAATATATCTTAGGCTGAATTTTTTGTATTTTTCGGAAAAAGTTCAATTTTTGATAAATAGTGAAACCACTTAGTGGTAGTTAAAAAAACTGACTCATTCATTTAAATGAAATTTTACAAATTCTGTGAATTTAATTTCAAAATTATGACATACATTGTTGTTATCAAGAAGTAAAATATGGTTCAATAAGATGAAAATAATTTTTGGTGAATAGTAACTTTTGACTTTTATTCACTACGGTTAAAGGTAAATAGGGTAATTCAAGGTTAAAAGAATATTATAATATTTCAAACTTACCTTAACACTTGTACTAACCTTATTGGATGTGTATTGTCCGACCATGGGAATTCTTGGGTCGATTTTGGGACCCCATTGAGCCACATGGTAGTGATAATGACAATTTGGATTAATTAATTTAATCTAAAGACAAAATTGACACTAACAAAAAAACTTTTAGTAATTAGTTTTTTTAAGGGTTTATATAAATTATATTTTCAACTATAAATATTAATTGGAAATCAAAAAAATATTTCCTATATGATGGTATTTTTTTTATAATTTTTTGACATCAAATAAATTAAATTATTTATGAGACAATAATGATGCAGTATTTACCTCATTAATAAATGATTTAAATAAATAAGATTATAATGATTAAAATATTATCTAACACATGTCCAATTCTGATTGGATGATTTTATTTCTGCCATGATTCATCTTATATTCATCTTTAATGATTTTTGGACCTTTTTAAACTGAAGATAAGTTTATAATAAAATAATATTTTCACACATTCCAAAGGTACCCCTCTCCTCCCTTATAAAAGGGAACCTCCTCCCTCTCCTATTTAAAAAACAATGAGCCTTCAATCTCGGAAAACCCCTGCCAATTTCCCTTCTAAACTTCCCTAGAATCATTATAGAGGTTCTGGTCTCCTAAAAAGACCAACTCTAGTGCCTTAAGAGGAAGCATACAAGAGGTGCGTCGAAGAGGAGGTAATCTCTTCTATCGATTCTTTCAAGTTTCTTTCTTCTTCAACTTCCTCTTATTTAGTTGTTTAATTGTAAAGTAATAAAATATGTATCACTAATATAGTAATATTATATTATAAATATGAAACAACCCCATTTTACCTTCTATCAATCCTACGGAAAACGAAATCACCGCGTGTGCATACATGCGAAATACCGTCTCCACGCCGTGGTGTAATTAGTGTTTCCACCACCACCTTACTTTGATGGGTATAATGGTGTAATGAATAACAATATATGCTTATTATAACATCATACTGATTCTAATATATTATATCATTCACTCCAATTCTATTAAATAATTATGCAAACGATATCATCGCTCGTGCGTACGTATGGACTATCGTCTCCATGAACGCGATAAGATTCATTTTCCATGATTAACCATTCAAGCATGATTATAAAGTGTATATATAATAAATAATCATTAATGATGTTAAATAATAATGATACTATATTTATTTACATATATGTGTCCTTTACTTAATTCCATTCCATTCAATAAGGAAACGAAAATGGTATTCATGCAAATGTACGGTCTACCGTCTCCATGAACGGTGTATTTAGATCTATCATATATATTTATATGCTGAATATATATTATATATAAATTATGTATTACATTATGTAATTAAGTAAATCAGTATTTAAGTAATAATATCAAGAACAAAAAATCAAAACATGTACGATAAATGAAACGATTTTACCCAAAACGCTGCTTTAACATGGAATTTATAAAAGAACGGGTAATATAAAGTCATAAGTGAACCATATATGATATAATATCAATGCATATGATTCTGTAATAAGTCAATGACTTTATTTAAATCATTATATAGGAGGTTTGGATACATACGAAGCATATCGGACATAAAGTAATAGATAATTTTGCAATCTCATTTTTATCTGAGATTGCTTATACGTAAGTATTTACTGGGGTTATATTTTTAATCCATGTCCATAAAATGTTTTTCATAAATTTTTTTAATAGTATTACATGTATGTTTAATGTCATTTTTACCCTTCTTTGACTTTTATTTTGTGTTATGGATGAAATCTCTCTTTTGTTTACCATACGTGGTACTTTTTGACTTTTCTGTTAAAGGTACGTGGAGAATGTCTTTTTTAACTTATACAGCATTAATGGATTTTCACAGTTTCATAAAACCTTATTTTCATGAAGATTGAAATACAATATTTAATGGCTACTTTCAAAAAAATCCATTTCTTTTAATATTTCATGGCATTTTGTAAAAATAAAATGATTTTGAAGAAGAAATGATATTTTACTCAAGAATTCATTTCAAGTGTTTTATCAAAACCATTTTCCATAAAAGATTGAATTATTTCATATGTGTATGTTTCAAGTATAATGTATCTATGATTTACATGGTTTCACTTTTTTTATGATGAAATGATATCAATTTGTTTATATGGATTATGTTATGATGGGATGATGTTTATGAAACGCATTTTATTCATTGGGTAATAATGAATGATTTATGTTTATGTTGGGGAACATGTAAGAATGATTTAATTTTGAGATGGGTGGGACCTATATCTCCCTTCAACTAATTGGGTAATGATTTATATCTAATGAGATAGACATGGTTGGAATGGTAAGTTAATCAGGTTCAGTGTTACAGGATTGGAACGAGGAGTGAACTCGATTCAGAAAGGGACTTTGTCCAATAAGATGGTCCTGGAAACAATGTCATGGATAATATGGAAATCATATCATGTGATTAATGGTTTTACACAATTAAATGTTTTATTTCCATTCTATTTTATCATTATTGATGATACATTATGATCTATTCCCTACATACTTCCATGTTTCATGTCATTGCTCAAGATTTTGATGTTTAAATATTTTTTTCATGTTTTGAAGTTCAAATGTATATGGTTAGTTTTATTTTCTCCATGATTACCCTTACAGAGAATTTGAGCTCACCATTTATATGTTTTCTTTTCCCTAGGATATAAAGAAAGGTTTTAGGTAAGAAAAAAAAGAAGATCTTTATGGGAGATGTTGAAGATCTTTCACTAAGTTTGGAAGATTATGTTCCGAGTTTCCAAAGACACTAAACTATTACGGTCCTTTGGTGTCTGTTTTTGTTATGTATTAAGTATTCTGCAAAAGTAATGTAATGTCCATTTACGTCAAGTTTGGGGTCTCTACAACGTCAACACTGGTGTGAAATAAGGTATTGAATAAAAATAAAATTCTTGGTTGGGTTTGATATCGGAGATCATAATGCCAATATGTATCTTATGAAAACAGTAATTAGGCCACACATAGTTCTTAATTTTATTATACTTTATATATATATATATATATCCTAGTGCGGGGTCATTATAGGAAACCCTGATTTGAAATAGTGAAGGCCAACACACTGGGATGGAAGTTTGGAATTTTTTTGTTCAAGTGTAAACATAACAAAAGATACCTAATGTGAATGGGTATTCTACATATCAAGGCTTATCATGTAGTTTTGGAAATTCTGTGAGAATATTATATCACATGGATTAAACCACCCTAAGTAGTTTAAGTTCATACGGGGTGGACCATTGAACTAAATAAATTATAGTTAATGGTAAGGACCATGTGTCATGCAGTTTAAGTTCATATGATTTGACATTATGTCATTTATTTTAAATTAATGTGATAAGGAATTTACAAACACCACATGAATCTATATAAGTATTTATTGAGGAGTATTTCATTGGTGGGAGGCGTAATATTCTCTCCATCTATCATGATTAGTGAGTATGCACTATTATAATAGACCTTATGTATAATACTATGTATTTTATACATAGGATTTATAATTAGAGGTTTCTTGACAAGTATCATTATAATTCAAAAGCCTAACACTAACTACCCATGGAAAAATGAGGAGAGGAAAACATTATTATTAAATTCTTATTCCATGGGGTTCTGATAAACATAAAGGTTATTCAATGAATATAGCATTTTCACATTAATTTGTTCAAATTAATTGAAAATAATTAATGATTGCTCCATTTAGATAACTATTAAAAAATGGATATTTTTAATGAGGGAAGATGAACCTCAATGGGAAAAATCACTTCAGTACTATAGGCCAGTAAATATGGGGTTGTCTACATGGAAACATTGGTAGTGGATGATAATCCCAAAAATAAATGGGGTATTTTTTGGGCTTAGAATTCTTATCTCATCCGCTATTTTTTGAAGGATAACTGAAAATTTAATGTTAATGATCTCTATATACCCATTTACAACCATGTGGTAGTGGCACCAATGATTGGACTAGATGTAATACTCAAAATAAAACTTCTTCAACTTAGACAAACTAAAGTTAGTGTTATTGTAATTGAGAATTATTTTAGGAACATAAAATCTTGTAATGATTTTGTACATCACAAAGTAGATAATAGACTTTGTCTCAACCTTTTTAATGCTATTTATATAGTCTATTTTCAGAATAAGTCAGAAATAGTAATGATTAACTTGAAATAACAAATAGTAGATAGATGGTATAATCCATTATATTTATCTACCATTCAGTGAACGATATGGGGTATTTAGAATTTGGTCAATGAATGATTTTCATAATTTTTTTAAAAATAAATGTATGCTTAGGAATAAAATGATTTAACATAATGTTTTGTTTTGGGTTTTTTGTTATAAAATATGTTTTCATGGTAAATGTATTTCTAATGATTTTTATTGAATCCTGAACATACAATGAACTAAGGTTTCATGAAAGATTACATTCCCCTAATTTTATAGCATTATAACAGTGTGGAACAATGAGATCAAAATATGTTTATATTTCTAACTCCATTAGAATATATATTTTTTGTTTTTTTATGTTGTTGTAATTGTTCCTAGAGAATGGGGATTTGGATAATTGGATTTTGTTACAACATTTTGTATAAATATGACTATAACTTTTATAAGAATACCATATTTACATCAATCAATTTAAAAGCTACCAATATTTTTTTTTATTTTTTAAACTATTTATTTCTAAGTGAGATTATAATCAGTGTAATATTTTTCATCTTGGGACTTTTTTATAACGGCTACCACTGTGTGTGTTTTCTCATTGTAACGATCTTTGTCATTTATTTTATTTTATTAAATCATTTTTAAATATTGTATGATCGAGAGAATCTAGGTATAGGAAGAAAAAGTTTTTTCAATCATTCTTGATCAAGGGATTATAGGGGCGGGAATATTGAGTCACCTTTTAATAGGTTAATGTCAAGGTCTTTAATTGATAGGAAGATAAGATACCTTAAATTGGGTTAAAATATCCTCCTTGTACTTTAGATAAAAGTGTGGTTTGCTAATAATATCCTCTTTGGAATTTAATGATTGTAATACTTACTCCATGCATATTTTTTAAATTTTATTGTATTGTTTCATCTATATTGTATCATTTTTAGGATTTTGGGAATTTTTAATAAACCAAATTTTTCTTATGCATCCAGATTTATTTGGGTTACATTAACTTCCAAAAATAATAATTTCTACTAAAATTAATTTTATCTTTGATAGAATTTATGTTGATTGAAAGATCAAATCTCCCCAATCCAGTGAATGATCAGGAGTATGTAATAGTATGAAATAAATTCATGGGTTTATTAATGAAGTTTTCATGATCCTGGTAGGTATGGAATCACATTTTTAATTATATGGAATCAGTCATTGTAGAGATCTAGAACATCTAATTCTCTTGATTTGATGAAAGATCAAGGTCTATGTTTGATGTGCATTATTGGTTCTTGAGTGGGTTTCCAACATAAAAGTGATGGAACCTCCACCTTAAAGGCATCAAAGACAAATTCCATCAAAGACCTATTTTTAAAGTATTTTTAATGATTTGGGCTATATAAAAGGATAAAATTTTCCTCCAATCAATAAACTATCTATATTTAAGTTGTATATTATGTTATATCCCCATTTTAAAGGAAATTTGTTATTAGGGGCATCTATATAATCTCTAGTATTTAATTTCTTCAAACCATAGTGACTTAGATAACAAATTAATATGGATTGCTTCAGCAACTAAAGATTCTATTTCTATTTGAACCTCTAAATAAAATAAAAATAGAATATACTCACCTCTTCAAAAGAATATTGTTTTTATAATCATAATGGATGTCAGTTCAGTTTTCCTTTATTACTTCATATAGAATAATTAGATGATATTCTTCTCAGGATTGAATCACCAGTCACTTAGAATCTTTAGTTTTTCTAGCCTCTCTAGAACACTTGGCTTAAGTCTATTTTTTTCATTATTATTCTCATCCTTGGTGTGATACCTTGGAATCATACTCCTAGATCTAGTTCCATAAACACATAAATTATAAATTTAATTAGATACCTTCTATAAAATATTGGATATAACCACCCTTAATTTTAAAATAAAAAATGACTATTACATATATAACATTCTAAAGATATTTTTAGGATTAGAGATTTAGATAATTAGGATAAAACCTAAAGTAATAATACCCATTTTATTTTTATCAAAAATAAATTCTTTAAACTATATAAAAAAACTATTTAATACATAATGATTCCTCAACATCTATAATAAATTTTCCACAAAAGATATGTTTTTTGGAATATCTTGTGTAATACTTCTCTTTATAATCTATAGAAATAGAAACATAAGAATGGATAAGATCAAATGATCAAAAAGGAAAAATATACATCTGATATAATCAGGGAATAAAAATGGAATAAATATTATCATAGGAATAAGTAAAAAACATGAATCCATAATTAACTAAATATAATACCAAGTTATATCCACAAAAATAAATCTAAACATGGATATCAATAATATCTATCTCATACTTTTGGACATCAAAAACATGTTGTTAGGGAATTTTCCCAATATATTTACTTTTTATTGATACCTCATTAAATAAATATTACTGAATTGGGAAGGAATAAACCATATATCCAAACTTTTTTGTATCATGAGACCTATCAGTGCATCAAGTGGCTGTATAATTTTAGACCCAACCCATCACTTCTTTAAGTCCAATAAATTCACCATAGGTGTTAAAAATATTTAAAAACACTAACTAAGTAACCTCTTATTGAATAAAACATAGTTTTCTATAAAATGAATGATACAAAATGTCAATACATAAATAACCCTTATTAGCTATCAATAATCATTAAGAATATAAATACCTTTCCCCATGTCAAATAAAGGCATGACATAGTAATAAACCATCTAGATAAATAATTTAGACAATCAAAAAATACATAGTAATATTTCCAACAATAATTCATATTGGAATGACAACATACAGAACACCAATACTTTTCCTATGCAAAAGAAATAATTGTTTTCTAGGTAAACATTATCCAATCTGAATTATATAAAATTTTATTTTCACAGCATATAGGGTACGAATTATATCGTTAAGTAAGTAGTAGAATAATATGATCATAATATATCCATATAAAAAAGGTTTATTTTTGTAAAATATTATATCCCCATTGAAACAAATGAAACATAAGAGGTTGTTGAAAAAAATGAAAAACACCCTCCCAAAAAGAAAGAGTTGAATGGTATCACAAAAGAATGGATCACGAACCGAATTATTTGATACCATGAGTTTATTCCCAAAAATGATAATATTTTATAATAAATAATGAAACATAAACCCTATTGTGGTGAATCCTTTAGAATATAAAAATAGAAATGTCAATGAAAACATAAAACATATTTTAGAAAAAGAATTTAAAAATGATGTAATATGTGATGTTACCGGTAAATCCAAAATAATTTTTCGAAAGGTGAAGTGAAAACTATTCGAAAAAACTATTATTTTTTAAAAATAATCATTCATAATAGAGCCTTTAAAATTAAGCCGTTTTTTCTTATAGAGTTTTTTTGCAGAAGATAAAACATATGAAAGTGAAAGGGAATACCATTTTTATTATTTTTGAAATACCTTTGTTCAAAACACATATTATAATAAGAGTAAAAAAAATTAATTTTTATTAAAAAAATATTTTACCAAAGAGAATTAAAAATTCCTTATGATAAAAAATTAGGCTAGGATAACCCAAGCATGGAAAAAAAGAAAAGATCAAGATGAAACATTATAACTCAAAGAAAGGATATTTGAGTTATAAATATCCCTTATAAAAAAAATACACCATGAATCATGAAACATTTGGAAAGGTTTTTATGTGGTAAAAATTTAAACAATGATATAATACCATATAATACATGTAAATATAATAATTTACCCAACTTATATGAAATAAGTTCATGATAACTCTCATAACTTAATGAATGAAAGTTGTGTTACCAAAAACCTTGCAGCAGTTGAAACAATTGAATAAATATACACTTAAATAAGGAAACATGATTTGGATAATAAGTAAAATAAAATAAATATATTATTATAAAAACATATCCATGGGTATTGAATACCCCATACAAAGAAAACATGGTTCACAAAATTTATTGTGTATTAAGGAATTAGAATCGAGACCAAGAAAAACCTTATAACTTTTGAAACTTTTGAATTAAACCCCTTGAAATAGAGGAATTATAATTGATGTTAAAATAACTTTATTATATATAGTTCATTATATGATATCTCAAATAAGAATTATATACCCCACATAATTTAAATTAGGTACATGATACCAAACATATCTCAAAGAGAGGAATTTTAGATGAAAAACCTTACCTCTTGTCTTACCATCCACAAACAAAATTTAACCTCGTATATCACAAAAATATATATCTTAATAACTTAATATAGAACCATAATCACCAAAAATTACATTTACATACCTCATAAATAGTAATTCTCTATATGAATTATACCTTTTTCTATATCGGGTGGTTATAGTTTTTATCATTTGTACTAGTTTTTAATAGTGGTTCACATGTTCATTATTATTTCAATTTTAAACATTAATTTTTCAATAAAATTACTATTATAAATGACTAATAATTATTTATGATGTTTTAAATTCCTTTAATGTGTGTTTTACTCTTTATCTATGATGAGAAGATTGATAATAAGCATGTTTTCATGATTCTTCTTAACAATCAAAGTGTGATTTATTAATTAATTAATTGAATATTGATTTAACATATTTGAAAACAAAAATAACTATTATTTACACATTTATATCATAATATACCAACAATTGTGTTCCTATTGTATTCCATGATATAAATTCACATTGTTGTTTAATTAAGTGGTTAAACCAACCCAAACATGAACATACCCTAATTTAGTGAATGGTTATGAGGTGGTTTTATTGTAATATAATTATACCAGTAGCATAATTATCTTATTTAGTGTTTATTAGTGTGATATATCATAATTTTAATTATTTATAATAATGTCTAATGGATATAAAAAAATTAAACAATTTGAATAAAATATTCTCCTCTTAATATGGCCATTTTAAACGATTAAATAAATGATGGTCATTTGTTGATAATATCATTAATAAGATAATAAATTTTCATAACATCAAATTAATAATATCATAATAATCATATTTATCCTTTAATATCAAGATTATATCAATATTTTTAATATGGTTAAGGAAAATGAAATTCATTACATCGTGAAGGTAGTAGTCCACACAACACACAAATGATGGTGTTAATTTTCCTAATGGATGAGGTATATAAAGAAAAATGAAAATAAAATTAATATAGTAACATTATATTATATAAATTATACTAATTTAATTACATTATTTTTTCCAAAATAAATTTTAATTAAGATAATTAAGAAGGGAATCTAAGTAGTTGATAGTACTCATGTCAGGGACATGAATTTTCCTGTGAATCCTCCTTTGAAATGAAGGCCTTATGCTTACTAATGGTGAACAAAATATTTTGAAAATGGTATAGTTATATGAGGAAAAAAGTGTTATAGTTTAAAAGAGAAATTATAAGGTAATATGTGTCTTTAAATTGTGGATATGTTACTCTTTTATAATTTAGTCAAAGGGTAGTTTTTGGAGTAAACCTTACTTTTTTAATAATGTAAGATTAATATTCAAGTGTAAAAGATAAAAAATCGATAAAAAGGATAGTAAAATTATTTTGGGTCAATATAACCTAAACCAATACTTTTATAGATATATTTGAGTATTTTAGGACTTTTTGTTTTATGTTTTTAAAATTTACCCAAATTTACTTTTACCTTGGTAATTAATTTCTAACCTTAGTAGTTAAATTAAATGAAAAATATTTATATTGAAATTATTAGATAATTTTATAATTATAATTTTAAATTATTAAATTATTTTATCAAATAATATCTATAATTTTGTGAAATGTTATTTTATATTTAATTCACTTAATCACATAAAACGAGTTTTAGAGAAATAAAATTTTTTATATTTAAATTTATATATAATATAAATTATTTAGACACTTATTTTAATTAAATAAATTGATTTATTATAAAAAAATAATTTTTTTGAGGCTTTGAATGTAATATATAATCCAATATCCCATGAAAATTCTTGACTTAAATAAAATGCAGAAAATAATTTTTTAAGTAACATTTTAATTATCTCTTAAAATGATAGACATGTTATCTATAGGTTCAAAGAGTATTTTAAAATGAATATTTATATTGCTAAAATTTATATTTTATTACTTATAAGGTTTTATAAACCTATAGTTCATTTTTATACAATGATAAAGTCATTAAAAGTACACGTTTCAGGAAAACCATATTTTTCGACTAAAACCCGACCTTTTTAGAAAGTGATCAAAATTTTTTTTGAGAAAATTTTTATTTAAATAATTCAGAATTGTATTAATATTATTAATATAAAATTAAAAATTTTATTAATTGATTTTTTTGAATAAAATCATAAAATATATTGAAAAATTGTTATTATTTGAAAATGACATTTTCAAATATTAATTATTATTATTATTATTTCATATTATTTGTCTACTAAATTAGTGTTAACTAATTATTTATATCTATAATAATTTATAATTATTAATTATATGTTTCATTAAATACAAATATATATCTCATAAAAAGTATATTTATTAGAAAAATTATTTTCTAATAAATAAATCATATTGTTAGTTGTTTTTTGTAAACTAAATGAATTTCATTTATATTAAATGAAACTATTATTTTATTTATATATATATTTTATAAATAAGTTACTTATATTCTTTCCCACTAATTAAAATTATAGTTTTTAATTTTCTTAATTTCATATTTATATTTTGTCAAAATATATCTTGGTTCCATTTATATTTGATGTTGTGTGTGGTTCATGCTAGCGAACAGACTAAATTATATAATGGTTGTCATATATTAAAATTTTGGTCTATTTAATTATCCCACATTAAATAAATTTTCCCCTCACTATTGAGGAGGATTTGTTTGGAATATTTTATACATTGGGAGGGTGTGAATCAATATAGTTGACCAATCAACACTTTTTTCCTTCCCACTTCATGTTATCCTCTTTCATTGTTAGGTGATGATACTCATGTTCTATTAATATTGTTCTTGTTCATTTTACTTTAAAGAAAAACCATTGTACCCACACATACACATAAGAGACATGAATATTTGAATGTTTTATCTATCAGAATAAAAGGATAGTCCTTAGTATGATCTGGATTCCAATGTGATCATACAATCCACTAAGATCATACAATAAATACAATTAGGAATTTTTTATCCTTGTACCCATGTTTGGTGCGTCCAAAAATCCAAAATGTCCTATTGATTCTTCATACTAATTTCCCAAAAATTTAAAACAATTTGTAATATCAACAATAATTTGTAATTCCAATTGAGACTCATGTCTTATTGTTGATGTGCTGGCTTGAACCTCTTCTTCTTATTCTTTAACTTGTAATGCATCATGAAAAGTATTCCTCTATTCTTTTGTATAAAAATATAAATTCACAAAAATTTATTCCTTTTTTCAATGTATTAAGATCTTATTTATAACTTTATTTTTTAGAAGTAAGACTTCCTTCTTCCTCTTCTTTATTCTTCTTCTTATAATTCCATTGAAAAAAAATTCTTAGCACCCTTTTTTCCATTACTCTTCTTCTCTTATTCTACTTCAATGCACAAACATCCTACACTGACTCTCTCTTATTATTATATTCCAAATAATTCCTTAAATTTTTTGTACAATTTTATATCTATCTCTCTCTATCTATTGACACTATAATATTTACCAAGTTTTTATTGTCGAACTCCCTCTATTTTACTCACTTTTATACCTTCAACCTAAGCTAATATATTTTTTACAACACATGAGAAATTAGACATATATTCCAGCATTCCATCTTGTGTTTATTTTTGAATTTAAACTTCCATGTTTCTATATCTTTAAAATTAACTATAACTTCTTTATGTAACTGCATATAAACTGAATGAAACAGGAACATGCTTCTACTCCTTCAAACATGTCAACGTATTATCTCCACAATAACCTCAAAAAAAATTATTCATGTTGTAATTTATACAAACACCTGATCATAACTCAATTATTAAACTTATAGTGTAAAATTAATAAATAATAAATCCATATGAGTAATTTCTTTTATATTTGTCTTGAATCATGATAAAAAACCAAGAAACTTGGTAAAGAATCATTAAAGAATATTTCAAGAATCACTAGAACAATTTCACATGAAATCAAAATGTCCCATATAGAAATTCTTTGCACCATATCTTGGTACAAAATGATTGGATATTTTTCATCCAAAACACCATACATAATGTATATAGTCCTTCTAAATCTAGTCATTTTTTCATTCAATTCCACCTATTGACAAATTCTTGTCATAACATTGGCATTGTCATTCTCATTTGGCCATTTTGTCTAACTAGACCACCTATCAGCCATATATACATTAATACATCACCACGAGAGTAGTGGACCAACATTTTTCACACATAAAGACTCATAGAACACCACATGGACCACAAAAGGCATTTTGTACATGGTTTCATCACACATGAACATTGGAAGATCACTGCAGCATCTGGAATGAAATATCAATCCATTTTACTACCCATATTGGTGGTTGTGAACCATGAATCATCAAAATTTATTCTATCATGGGTATATCCATTCCTAGATTCTATAATATTTCCTCCACCATGGGAATGGTAAACCTAGATTAGTTCCACATTCTTGCAAGAGACTTAAACACTTCAATTACCTTCTATAAAAGACATAGTCTCCTTACAGCTTCACAAAAGGCCTAAATCATAATCAAACTGTCATGATATTTATAACCTTGAAGATTATTTCACAGGGGATCATCTAATTTAGCTTCATCTAAAACACCCATGAATTAACCTTGTGAAAACTCATTCATCGTAAAGATATTAAGATAATCTCCATGGAACTCCAATTTTCAAACTAATCTTCTTATAATTAATCACTAATGAAGTACCACAATAATTAGGATATAATTCATCTCAAAGCCTGGGATATTTTTCAATCATAGTCAATATATCATAATCAAATATTATACTTAAATTCAACTCCTCATCCTTATTATTCACCATATTAACATAAATTTATATTCCATAGTCATTAAAAAACATTAAAACTCATTAACAATATCATCAAAAATAAATAAAACACACCAAAGAGGGATTAGAAAACTCCCACATTTTATTTATATTCAATTACATATTATAATGATATGTCAATATGTGCTCATAAAATTTTCTAATCAACATTAATTTTATTTACCTCCCCCTTTCTTAACAATATTTTCGTTGTACTTTCTCTCCCCCTTATTGATAAAAAATATTTTGGAAAGGTAACCAATTCATACTAAGAAAAGAATCATTAACCATTTCACTCTAATTATACTGACTCATGCTTAGTGTAACAAAAAATAGGAATTGATTTAGATAACAAATTTTTCCATAATAAATTGAAATTTATACCAATCAAAAATTGAACCACATAAAAACTGTCGTCAAGGGTATCGAATAATTATAGGCTAAACACTTTGATGATGGCACTTGGGATACCAATTATGATACACATTTTTCAATAATTTTACCAACCTGGATTTATTGTACTTACATCAACACACAAGTTAGAATATTTCAAGTATAAATTACAGAATATAATATCCTTATAATAGATTTAATTTTTTATTTTCATGACATTTATTTAAAAAATTATAACCATTTATGTTAGTATCTTATTTTTATTTAAAAGTATAACATATTATAATAAAATTTCTTTTTCAATGACACCACTATTATGTACTTTCTAGAAAATTCATATTTACATGAGATGATATTTTCTATTTGCTTCTTCATCATTCATTACCGGTATCACCCTCAAGGGAACCACTTCTCAACATCTTCATAATTGTGAAATATTTATGAATATATTTCATGATGTTACAATATAAAGAAAAACACTATAATGGATTCCTTTATGTGGTTGTCCATATTTGAAAATTTTCATATCTTCACCAAGGATGATCACTTTAATATATATTCCTTTGAATAAAAACATGATATATCCATCCAGGATGGTATCATCATCTTCTTGGTATAAACTTTTGATAGAAAATTCTTTAACATCATAATATATTATTTCTTCATCAAATTTTCAATTTAATATGAATTTTAAAATCATAGTAAAATGGAATCTAATTCCTTTTTTCTATCCATAAATAATATCCTTCTTTTAATATCAGGTTCTTTCTCTAAGACTATGCATCACCTTCATTTCACTACATTTCAAGTGAAAATAAACACATAAAATATATATAGGAATATGGTGGATATCATTTTTCCTTAATGTGAATAGAAATGTAAATATTTTCTTAACCAATTTTCTCTATTTCCTCTAGTATTCATGCTTCTACGTTTGGATTGAAAATATTTTTTGGCCTTTTGTAGAATCACTAAACCAAAATTAGATTTTAATGGTGGTTATTTATTAGAGGCTTATTAAACCATCATTAAATGAAATGTAAATAATTTAATGGTGGTTTTTAAAACTTACCACTAAATGTTAACTAAATTTAAAAAATCTACTCTTTATCCCCTCCCTAGAATTCATTTCCCCTAATTTGGGCCTTCTCCCCCCTTTCCCCCACACCCGATCCATCTATATAGATCTTATCTCTTAATACATCTCTTTTAAACCCTCAAAATCATCATTCTCACCCTTTCTCGTGCCCTTGTAGTCACCTTCTCTCCCATTTTATTCTCTATAGCCCTTGTCCCCTACCATCACACTACTCTATTGGCCCCTTTTCCCCCTATCATTGCACCGATCGTCCCTCTTTCCCCTTACATTATAACTATCTACCCCTTTCTCCCTATGAATACCTCACCCCTCTAATGTCATGATAATCCTTATCCCCCATTTCCCCTTATTTCAGAGATCATACCACTCCACTATTGTGATGTACTTCTCTCTTTAATAGGAAATCACATATTAATTAAAATTCATCATAGTATTTTTTGAACTAAAAAAAATTTATGGATTTGTTTTGGTCGTTTAAGGTGTGTTATGAAAATATACTTAATTAATTAATAATATATGGTATTTGTTGTTATTATCTTAAAATTACTTTGAGTGTTTTGTCTATTCTAAGCATCTCGTATTAACTCAATTAAATTCTATCATTTTTTTAATAGAGAAACTCGAGTAGCTTTTTTATAGCTTGAGGAATGTTTTAAAAAAATATAGAATTAAATAATCATATGAGAAAAGTGTTATAATTAGTTTTTAAATTATTAACTTCCTGTTATATATATACAAAGATACACTTATTTAATTAAATAAAAATTTATTCTTTTTATGTATATTGATATAAAAAAGTAATAGTTTTAAATAAACTTCATTTTATCATTGTTTTCAAACAAATAATAAATAAAAATTATCACATTTTTCAATATATTTATCTTCATTAATGTTTAGAATTTTTCATAAGATGATATAGAATTGTCGTTAAAGAAATGTAATGGAATGGAATGCTATTAAATTCTAAATTAACATAATTTATGTATTAGAAAATATTACTTTACAGACATGTTTGATAAAACTTAATATAATTTATTCATTATTTAAGCATCATAAGATATGGAAGATGAGTCGATAAACACTCATTTTTCACTAAACAAGTATTACATGAATAGTTATATAGGGGTAATTTTACAACAACAATTGAATTATTTCTATTTTTGTAGTTGTAGGAGATGCATGGACTTCATAGTAATTAATTCCTTATAGGATAAAAATAAAGGTAATTATCTCATGGTATGAGCATCTGATGATCTAGGGTATACATCATTGATATAAATTTGATGTGGCATGTTTAGTAACACAATTGTGTGATGAAACGCATATGAAAAAAACACAAAACACATTGTAACTTCCCTAAATCTAGAAAACTATTATATATATATATATATATATGGGAAAATATCCGACATCCATGGATTCATTATTCCATATCTATAAAAAAGTGTAAAAATCTTGTGGATATAAAATAGTATATAAAAAACTCACCCAAATGAATAAAATTATTGATTATGATGATATTATGATTGATGATATAGGTAAGATAATAATATATTTCATTACAAATAGACTTCTATAGAAATTGGGATTGTGATAAAGGAGCAGTTAATGGTGTTATCTTGATGAGGCACCCATATAATTATGTACTTATTTATCTTTATCTTATGAATTTTAGTTGTTTCTAAAAAAATTTTCATGTTAGAAAATTGTTCATGCTTATAAACAAGGTGTCTAAGTCATTTGTATCATATTTTATTATCATCTCTAATACTAAACTAACGATAAATTTTTATATTCTTAATTTCAAATAAATTTCTAATTGATTTTAAATGAAATAATATTTATTATGTTTTTTAATTTCTTTTAATGGATTTTTTTCACTTTGTGATATATGGATAAAATCTTGAACACATTATTGAGTAACATGCTTCATTATTCTATGGGTTTAGAGGAGTTGTTAGATATTTCAATTTCCAATTGATCCAGTGATGGGATAATAAAATTTTCATTCCCTAAATTTAAATTTAAAATATGGTTAAGGAAATATAAAGTTTATAAACACTTGATATTGAATAAATTACAAACCTAATATGTGTGTTAGATTTGGCATGTAGATTCAGATGTTATAGAAAGATTGAGCACTTATGTTAGTCAATAGAATGACCTCCAAAATTTATCAACAATGGATATAATATTAAGGACCTTATAAACAATTATTTAAGCACTACAGGGCAACATAATCATTATAAAAACATATTTTTACAACCAGTTGAGGGACCTAAAAATATTAACATGAAAAATGATGTTTTGGGGACTACACGACAACCAATTAAATATTTTAACATATAAGTGGATGATGGAAAAATGTGAGGACTGATATAAGAGTGAACATTATTGATTGGAAAAATGTGTTTCATGATTTAGTTGATGATTGCAGTAAAGAGATGTATGGAGGATGATGGAAATATTCAAAAAATTCTTTTCTATAAAATTTAAACCATATCAAATCCCTATGTAGAATTTTAATTAAGGATATGTACATGATATTAAAAATATTTTGTGATTCATTTCCTGAAGCTAAGATCCTTCACTCTTTTTATTATATGAAAAAAATCATTAACAATAGTTTTCTAAATTATAAAAAAAATACATGCTTGTCCCAATTATATTATTCTTTATTAGGGAGAGGGTTCCAGTAGATGGGAGTGGAAGAAATGTTCTCCTTCTATATGGAATTCAATGGGTAATGTTTCAATTATGAATCAATATACTATTATTAAGAAGCATAATAAGAACACACCATAAAATATTTTGTGTTACTTACCTAAATTTTCAAGATTATTCATGTAATTAAAAACCAATGAGCACGTCAAGTGGCATGATATAGATAATAACAATGATGATTTAATGTGACATCCAAGAGATTAAAAATCATGGAATGAATTATATGTATTAGATATATATTTCTTATCAAATCCTATGAATGTGTGATTGGGATTAGAAACCAATTGATTAAACCCATTATGTACTTTGAGTGCTAGTTATAGCATTTTTCGGGTTGTTTTGATCCCTTACAATCTACCAACAAGGATGTGTATGCAACAAAAATCCTTTATCATTCTGATTATTATTTCTGCAACAAAAATTCCATAAATGGTTTTTATGTATACTTATAGCCTATAATTGGAGAACTATATGAGTTATGGAGAAATTGTGTTGAGATTTATAATACAGCATCTAAAACAATGTTCAAAATGCACGTTGCTCTAATGTGGACTATTAGTGAATTCCCTAGACTTGGTAACATATCTGGTTATAAAACATAAACTAGTTTGGCTTATCATGTTTGAAAATTTGATTTTGATCTTAAATAACTATGTTATAGTAAAAAATGGTTCTTCTTGTGTAAACATAGATTTCTTGATGTATATCATTGATTTTAGTAGAAAAATTAAAAATTAAATGCGTCCATTGATCATAGACTACCTTCAATGGTTTTAAAATATTGGCATGATTAGTAAATGTTGAAAGATAATTTAGGAAGGTTCAAAATTTTAATTATAGTGGGAACCATGTTTTAATTGCATCATCAGTTGAAATCATAACACAACAATGGAAAAAAAGTATATTCATCAAAAAATTATTGGGAATTTAATTTGTTGTGTCATAATCTTGATGTTATTCATATTGAGAATAATTTTTTAGAAAATTTGGAATATATATTACATAATGAGCATGGATAATTGAATAACCATCTTAATTCCAAGAAGTACTTAAAGAAAATATATATAATGTGTGGTCTTTGGACTAATGATAATATAAAGTATGCTCCATCAATTTTTGTAATGAAAATTAGGGAGAAAGATATATTCCTTACAATTTTAAATGATGTGAAAGTATCTGATGGGTATTTAAGAAAAATTCCATATTGTGTAGACTTTTAGGATCGTAGATTTTTTGGATTAAAAATGCAGGATTGATATAGTATGTTACAATTTCTACTAACCATTGGCATTTCATATATTGTTACCTATAAAGGATAATGTAGTTGTACTCCAATTATATATTTTCTTCATATAACTATGTAAGAAAACATAGAAACCATGTGAGGTTTAAAAGATTCATGATGTATTTTTACTGAAACTTTGTGAAATTGAGATGATCATTCCTCCATTATTTTTTACAATTATGATGCACTAAACTATGTATTTGGATGAGGAAACTAAATTAGGAGGTCTCATACATTATTGATGGATGTATCCAAATGATAGCTGATTTATTTATATGTTTTTAATCTTAAGTAAACCTTTATTGAAACTTTATTAAATACATAACTATGTTTTATTCATTTTATTTTAAAGATATATTGGTCAATTGAAATTGTACATGAAAGATATAGCTCAACCTGAAGGGTTTATTTCTAAAGGTTACATATAAAATAAGTGCCTTATCCTTTTATTATAGATATAAATATAATTATTATAAGCATAGAGATATTTGATAATGAATAGTGAAATTTCATATTCATTTAATAAAGAGATCTGGAAACACACAAAGAGACACATGAGAAGTCAACCACAAAATGTGAAAGATATAAAAAAATATGTTTATAAAGATATTGTGAAATGGTGTGTGCATAGTGTAAGTTCATAATTAATGAAATCAACATAAATTTAGATTGATATATATATATTTCAAATACAATAATGTACATTACATTTACTAGTTTAGGAATACTGATAGTGAGGCTAAGTTTTCAAAAAAAATTAGTTTTCTATATCAGGGTCCACTAAATCAGGCTAGGAAGTCTGATTCTTAAAATGTGAATTACTTTAGATTTCAAACAATTGATAATGAAGAGGGTGTAAAAATAGATAATAGTGGTATATATGCTTTAGAATTCAATGAAACACCAAAAATAGATAGTGAAACATACCTCTATCTATTCAATCCAATAGAAGGACCTATAAAGACGATGTTTACCAGATGAATATGTCTATCCAGACACATCAACTTATGTAGTTGAACAGCTTCACAGAGTTTTATTGGATAGATATTTCATCTGATAATCTCCACCAACCAAGTTATGTTCACTATAAAAAGAAAATTTGAAACCAATATAATCACTACACATAATATTAATTTATCAAACTTCACAAAAAAATGAAAAAAAAAATAAAACAATGTTTAAATTCTTTGGAAAAAGTCCTATATCTATGTGGGAACACTAAAAACATTTCCATTTTAGAATATACAAGTGATTAAAATATTTTGGTCACTTTCTCTCCACTATTAATTCTTATAAAATCAATGTCTGAAATTTTCACTATTCATTCATTCATCTTACTATATAGCAGTGAGTATAGAAAACACATCTTTATAAAAGTCTTCGTCTAGTATTTTTTGGAAGCCTCTAATCATTGTAGTTGACATTCGATTGACATGAGAAACAGCTGATACCTAGTTATGTCTTTTATTGAAACTAATAATTTCTAGTCATTAAGTAACAAATGACACCTACAAGAGGGTAGACGAAATTTAATTCTACCCACACAAGGGTGACCTTTCACTTTTAGATGATCCCTATCTGATAATACATTAGTTTAATGACACTACATATTCTAACCTTTATTCAATGGAAATTCTATCCAGAAACAAACTTTATATGAAAACACTATGAAACATAATAGGAAGAAATATATTTGGAATATCCAATAATCTATCTCTAATTATCTTTGTCTATAAGACTCTATCCAGAAGACTCTCTCTGAAAACGTTTTTCTGATGAAACCTAAAAAAAGATCCAAAAACCCAACAATATCCCCTTGGAAATTTCTTTAGGATTTCATATCAAATTCTTCATTTATTCACCTAAACTCTTCCTCTGTCTATTATATATAATTTCCCCTATTCAATCCAATCATCTAAGACCCACCAATATATAGTGTTTCCTCATATCTTCTTGAACTATAACCTTTATAAGAATATCTATAGAACATTGATTCCCAACTATCTTATAAATCTCCAACACTTTATCCTCTATCAGAATTAATATGAATTTATATTTCATATCAACGTTTTTCATTCTTGCATGAAACACCGGGTTATATGAAAGGTGGATGTCACTCTGACAATCACATAACAAAATTCCTCAATCCATTCCATTTATGAGTTTATTAAACAAGTGAATTAACCATATCAATTCTTTATCTAGTTTAGTTGTATTAATGTACTCCAGTTATGTTGTTGATAAATTTACCAATGGTTGCAACTGAGACATCAAAATCATTTTTGTTCTACAAAATCTAAATAAAAACCATATAGTACTTTTCCATGAATCTATGTCTCTAGGAAAATATGAATCTACAAATCCTTTTCACTAATCATCATCACTAAAACATAAATCCACTTCCTTCTATCCTTTAAAGTGTTGTGAGATCCATTTTATAGATTCAAAATGTTTTTTCAGTGATTTCACATGGAATTCTTGAAAACTCCCACTAAAAAATAAATATTTGGTTAAGTACAAACCATTTCATACATAAAACATGATACATCAAAAGCATAAGGAAATTTCTCTAAGTCACAAATTTATCTATCCAATGATGGTGCTAGAATTTTGTTAAGATTTAGGAGTCTGTAAATGGGGGTTGAGAAATGTTTACAAATAGTAATTACAAATATTTCAATGACTTTCCTGATGTATTCCTTTTGGGATAAAACCCAGAATCTATATTTTCTAACCCTCTCGATTATCATAGTAGAGACCTGAAGCATGACGTACATAGATATTACATTAATTTTGCGGAATACATAATACATAACAAAAACAGAAACACAAGGACCGTAATAGTATAGTGTCTTTGGAAACTTGGAACATAATCTTCTAATCGTTGTGAAAGATCTTCAACATCTCCCATAAAGATATTCAAATTTTTGTTTCCTTGCATAAACATTTCTTTTAATCCTGGGGGAAAATAAAACATAAAAAGGGTGAGCTCAAATTCTCAGTAATGGTAAGGATGGATAAAATAAAACATACCATACACATTTGAACATAAAAACATGAACATAATGTTTAAACATCAAAATCTTGAGAAACAACTTAAAACATGGAAGTACATAAGGCATAGATCATAATGGAACATAAATAATGATATCATAGCCTGGGAATAAAACATGTAATTGTGGCATCTATTAACCACATGTAATTATTTCCATAGTAGCCAAGGCATTGCTTCCAAGACCATCTTAGTGGACAAAGTCCCTTTCTGAATCGAGTTCACTCCTCGTTTCAGTCCTGTAACACTGAACCGGATTAACTTACAATTCCAGCCATGTATATCTCATGAGATATAAATCTTTACCCAATTAATTGGAGGGATATATAGGTCCCACCCATATCATAATGAAATCATTCTTACTTTTTCCACAAAATAAACATACATTATTCATAAAACCCAATATTAAAATGGGTTTCATAAACATCATCCCATCATCACATAATCCATATAAAAGAAATGAATATCATTTCATAATAAGAAAAGTGAAACCATGTAAATCATAGAGACATTATACTTGAAACATACACTTATGAAATAATGTTATCTTAGATGAAAAATGTTTTTTGATAAAACACTTGAAATGAATTCTTCAGGAAAATATCCTTTCTTCTTCAAAATCATTCTCTTTTCACAAAATTTCATGCAATTTTAAAAGAAAAGGATTTTGTTGAAAACATTAATGAAATATTTTGGAGGAATCTTCATGAAAATAAGGCTTTATAAAACTGTAAAAATCCTTTCATGTCTTATATGTTAATAAAACATTCTTCTCGTACTTTTGTCGAAGAAGTCAAAAAGTAACATGTAGGGTAAATAAAATAAAGATTCATTCCATACCATGGGGTAAAAGTCAAAATGGGTAAAAGGGACATTTAACATACATGAATACACTTTTATAAAACATGGACATGGATGATAGCAATAACCCCAATAAATACTTACGAATAAGCAATCTCGGATAAAAATGAGATTTGCAAAATTATCCCTTACCTTAGGTCTGATATGATTCGTACGTATCCGAACCTCCTATATAATGATTTAAATAATGTAATTGACTTATTACAGAATAATATTCACTGTTATGATATCATATATGGTTCACTTATGACTTTATATTTCCCGTTCTTTTGTAAATTCCATGTTAAAGAGCGTTTTGGGTAAAATCGTTTCATTCGTCGTCCGTGTTTTGACTTGTAATTATTCATATGATTACATAGATAATGATTACTTAATTACAGAATATAAAACATGAATTATATATAATATATATTCAGAATATACATATATATAATAGATCGATAAATGGAAAGAAATACACCGTTCATGGAGACGGTAGGCCGTACGTACGCATGAACGTTGTTTTCGTTTCCTCATTGAATTGAATGGAATTAATTTGATGACATACATATATATATACATAAATCCAGAATCATTATTATGTCATATATTTCATGCTTACTTATTATATATACTTTATAATCATTTATGAATGGATAATCATTGAGAATGAATCTCATCTCATCGTGGAGACGGTATTCTGTACGTACGCACGAGCGATGATATTGTTCCCATGATCGTGGAATTTTATTGGAGTGTATGTATACTATTTCAGAATCAACATCACTTTACAATAATAATATATAGTTATTATTTACACCATTATACCCATCCGAGTAAGGTGGTGGTGGAAAATAGATTACACCACGACGTGGAGACGGTATTCCGTACGTACACATGCGTGATGATTTCGTTTTTTGTAGGATGGATAGATGGTGAAATAGGGTTGTTTCATAATTATAATAACATATCAGTATATGAGTTATACTGATGTTATAACTTCATAATGAAACAACTAAATAAGAATAAGTGGAAGAAGAAATAAAGATGAAAGAATCGGTAACGGGCATTACCTCTTCTTTGAAGCGCCTCTTTGAGACCTCCTCTTAGGGCACTAAAATTGGTCTTTGAAGAAGACCAGGACCTCTAGGATGTTTCTAGGGAAGTGTAGAAGAGATATTTTCAGGGGTTGGCCGAGCTTGAAGTCTCAAAGTGGTGTGAGGAAGAGAGGGAGGAGGTTCCCTTTTATAAGGGAGGAGAGGGGCACCTTTGGAATAACTAAAAATATTGTTTTATTATAAAGTAAAATTCGGTTTTTAATAGCTCCAAATAGATATATTTTGATTCTAAGGTGTGGAGGGGTCGAAATCCTTTCATAAAATAGAATTTAGACAAGTTTAGGTATCAATTTTAACCTTATCATTTAGATTTAACTTTAAGTTAGATAATTTAACTTTTATCGTGTCTTCTTGTTTTCTTACACTATAAGGTTAATAAACTTACTATATCAAGCCAAAAGAACCCCAAGTTGTTTATTATTAATATATATAACCTCATATAAGTCATTTGTCCGAACCTTATATTTTTAGGAATAAAATAACAATTAATAATATAATATTTGTTTTAAAAACAATTTTATGTCAATTTTGACACTATTTGGTAATTGATTTTTGTGAAATTCATAACAGAATGATTAGTTAGAAAATATTTAATTATATAAATAATAACATGTAATATTAACATAAAAATTTATTGTAATTCAAAAAAAGTCTCAAATTACATTTATTTGGGTATTTAAAACATCAATTATTTCAATATTTCATTAATAAGATAATTACTGCATCATCATTGTGTCATAAATAAATTAAATTATTTAATTTCTAAAAATTAAAAATAAAATAATATTATGTAGGAACTATTTTTAGATTTGTAATTAATATTTATAGTCTAATTTATCTTATGTATATCTTTATATTAAAAATGCTTTAGTTATTAAACTTTGATTTTAACTATTTTAACCCTTCTTTAAATAAATTGATAATAAATGTCCTAATCTAATTCAGGTGGGCCTAAATGGTCATATTTTATTCATAAGGTTGTTTTTGGTCTAATTACACTTATCCAATAGAATTAGGACATGTCTTAGGGTAATAATAATATCATTTTTACCCTTAAATTCCCTATTTACTTTTAACCGTGGTAAAAAAAAGTAAAAAGTTACTATTCGCCAAAAAATATTTTCTTCTCATTGAACCAAATTTTAGTCCCTGATATTAACCGTGTCTCTCGAATTTTCTAAATTCCACTCACTTAAGAGGTAAAATTATGTTTTATGAAAAAATTCAGTTTTTTAACTACCACTTAGTGGTTTCACTATTCATCAAAAAATGAAAGTTTCCAGAAAAATTCCAAAAATTAGGCCTAAGATATATTTGATATTATGAATTCAAAAATGATGTTTATTTTACCAAATTCAAAACATATCAATTACATTAACTAATTTAAAAATTAATTCTCGTCGTCAAGACAAATAGTGTGTTTTTAAGAGATAATAACTATCAAAAGATTAACACTTGTTTATGTCTGGTTTAAATGTGAAATTACATTAAATGAACAACATTGTATTAAATTGTAAAAATATATTCTAAATATACTTTAAAACCACTCAAATTAATAATTTATCACTATTAATTATTTCGTTTAAAAAAGTTGTTTTTAATTAAAATTTAATAATTTTCACTATTCATCAGAATATGAAAGTTATCCAAAAAGTACCAAAATTTCACCCTAAGATAATTTCGATATTCCAAATCCAAAAATAAAGTCCATTTTGAAAACTAAAATTTACAAAATTTCAAAAAGTGGTTATTACTATTCATAATGGCAAGTTTTAATAATATTTTAATAGCATATCGTTGTTTTATGAAACTCGGTATTGCGTACGACACAAGCTATCGAGGAAGGCCGCGGTTGCGTGTAAAGAAAGACAAGCTAGTGTTGTGTGTAGTGAAAGATTCCTTTGATGAATTATATAACATAAAAACAAAATATTTCTCATAAAAGTCTCGGGTGTTACATTCTACCCCCCTTAAAATAAATTTCTCCCTCGAAATTCGTCACTTTGTAACAAAAATATGAGGATACCTCTCCCTCATCATATACTCAAGCTCCCATGTAGCTTATTCTAATTGGTGGTTCCTCCATAAAACTTCCACCAAGCAAGTGGTCTTGTTTCGTAGTACTTTTTCACTACGATCCATAATCTCTATTGGTTGTTCTTTATAAGAAAGATATTGCTCCAGCAGTGCAACTTCTGAGCTGAGTACATGTGAAGGATCAGGTATTTAATTTCTCAGGAGAGATACATGGAACACATCATGTACTTGAGAGAGATTCGATGGAAGCACCAATCGGTAAGCTACCTTTCCAACACAATCCAGTATTTCGAGAGGACCGATATATCTAGGGCTCAACTTCCCCTTCTTTCCAAATCTCATGACCCTCTTCAAGGGAGATATTCGTAAGAACACTTTATCACCCACTTCAAACTCTAAGTCTTTTATTTAGTTGTTGGCATAACTTTTCTGTCAACTCTGAGCTTCTCTTATGTGTTGTTGAATAGATCGGACCTTTTCTGCCATCTCATCAACAATATCAGGTCCTAATAGCTTTCTTTCCCCAACTTCATCTCATCAAGTTGGAGTCCTGTATTTCTTTCCATAGAGAGCTTCATAATGAGCCATCTAAATACTGGAGTGAAAGCTATTATTATAAGAAAATTCCACCAAAGTTAGGTGTTGATCCCAACCACCTTCGAATTCCATAGAGCAAGCTCTCAACATATCTTCTAGAATTTGAATTGTTGTCTCAGACTGACTATATGTCTAAGGATGATAAGCAGTGCTGAAACTCAACTCTGTATCCAGAGTATGTTATAGAATTCGCCAAAACTTTGAGGTAAATCTCAGATCCCGATTAGATATAATAGAAAGTGGTACTCTATGCAATCTTACCACTTCCATTACATATATCCAGGCAAGCTGGTCTAGAGAGAAATCCTCTCTAATAGCAATAAAGTGTGCAGACTTTGTAAGATGATCAACTATGACCCGGATAGCATTATTGCCTTTGGATTTTTTAGGAAGTCCTGTGAAAAAGTCCATAGTGATGTTTTCCCCTTTCCATTCAGGTATGGGTAATGGTTGTAACATCCCCTTAGACTTCTATCTCTCAGCTTTAACGTGCTGACAAACCAAGCATCGAGAGACATATTCAGCAACATCTCTTTTCATGTCATCCCACTAGATGTACTCTTTCAGGTCCCTATACATCTTCGTGCTTCCAGGATGAATAGAGAATGAAGAACTATGAGCCTCATCCAGCAGCTCCTTATTTAATTCGAGGATGGGAGGAACACAAACCCGATTCCTGAACTTTATTATCCCATCACAATCAAGGTTAAATTCAGGAATATTTCTCACCTTCTTTTGTAACTCTACATATTCTTTCTATGCCTCTTTAATCTTCACATGTATAGATGGTTGAACATTCATTTGAGAAAGATACGATTTCCCCCTTCCATTAAAATTCCAAGATCCATCCTTTGTAAATCCATAAATATTGGATCTTTTGTGATCCTCATCATGGATAAGCTAGCATGGTCTTGTCGACTTAATGCACCTGCCACATTGTTTGCTTTCCCAGGGTGGTAATGAATTGAGCAGTCGTAATCCTTAATAATTTCCAACCATCTTATTTGGTGCATATTCAGCTCCTTTTGTTTGAAAATATACTTTAAACTTTTATGATCAGAAAAAATATCACACCTTTCTCCATAAAGATAATGCCTCCAAATATTTAATGCAAAGATTACCGCAGCTAACTCCAAATCATGGGTTGGGTAATTTTGCTCATGGATTTTCAACTGTCGTGAGGCATAAGCTATCACCATATCATTTTTCATAAGAACACACACCAGCCCCTTCTTGGATGCATCACTGTAGATCACAAACCTTTCTCCACTACAAGGCAGTGTGAGCACAGGTGCACTGGATAACATTCTTTTCAACTCCTCGAAATTCTCTTCACATTCCTCCGTCCAAAAAAACTTAACTCCTTTCTGAGTCAACCTGGTGAGTGGATTAGATAATCGTTAAAAATCTTTAACAAAACATCGATAATATCCAGCCAAACCAAGAAAACTTCGGATCTCAGTTACTGTTGTTGGTCTCGACCATCTTTAGATAACCTCTGTTTTTGATGGATCCACAGATATCCCCTCTTTTGAGATTATGTGACCCAAAAATGCAACTTTTTGAAACCAAAATTCACACTTGGTAAATTTGGCATAAAGATTATCCTTTCTCAGGGTCTTCAATATAATTCTTAAGTGATCTTAATGTTCTTCCTTACTCTTTGAATAGACAAGAATATCATCTATAAAGACTACCACAAATTGATCAAGATAGTCTCTAAAGACTCTATTCATTAGATCCATGAAGATAGCAGGGGCATTATTAAGACCAAATGGCATCACTATAAATTCATAGTGTCCATACCTTGTATGGAAAGCCGTCTTTGGTATATCCTCCCTTTTGACCATTAATTGATGATACCCTGAATGATGATCAATCTTGGAAAAGTATTGATCTCCGTGTAGTTGGTCAAATAAGTCATCAATGTGTGGGAGAGGATATTTATTCTTGATAGTGATCTTGTTATGTTCTCCATAATCAATGCATATTCTCATTGATACATCTTTCTTTTTAACAAATAGAATAGGTGCTCCCCAAGGTGATGCACTAGGGCATATGAATCCCTTATCAAGATTCTCTTGGAGTTGCTTCTTCAATTTCTGCAACTCAATTGGGGCCATTCTATAAGGTGTCTTTGAAATAGGCAAGCCACCCAGTATGAGTTCTATTGAAAACTCAAATTCACAATTTGGTGGAAGACCCAGCAATTCCTCTGCAAAGACCTCATAAAACTCCCGTACAATGGGCATATTCTTAATTTTGGGTTTCTCAACACCCATTTGAGATAAATAACCTTCATTTAGTGGAATCAAGACCCATAAGATGGAAGAAATTTCCACAGGAAGGTTATGTTCATCCTTGAATCGATAGACGATCATAGATTGATCTGGAATATGAAATGTGACTTCCCTTCTTTGGAAATTGATATGAGCTCCATATAAAGAACGTCAATCCATGCCAAGAATCAAATCAAATTCCACTATAGAAAGGATCACAAGATTTGCAGGAAGCACTTTCCCACAAACTTCAATCGGGGGAGAATTATAAACTTTTGATGCGATTGTTGTGCCATTAGGGGTTGTCACAGCTAACTCAACATCTAATTGTTGAGGCAATACGGTGATACTCGTAGAAAATTCTTCATAAATAAAAGAGTGGGTGGATCCAGAATCAAATAAAACATTTTCTACTTTAGAGTGGATGGTAAGTGTACCTTTCACCACATCGTTATCATACTCCACATCATTGATAGAAATTGCATGTGACTTTCCTTTGTCTATAGCCTTAAGAGTTTGTTTATGTCGACCATCATCATCAACCCTTGGATTTGGGCATTTATTGGCATAATGCCCCATCTCCTTGCACTTGAAACATTGAAGTGTAGTAGGTTCATTATGTGTGTCCCTTCCTTTGTTTGCATCATTAGACATCTTCTTCTCATCATTGCGGCATTCAAATGCCCGATGACCTTCCTTTCCACATTTGAAACATTTACTTGTCCCTTTAAGACAACTCCATCCATGTTTCTTTCCACACTTTGAGCATAATGGAAAGCTCATCTTCTTTTCAGTGTGCTCTTTATATTTTCCTTTGAATTCCATTTTCCTCTTATTATCAAACCCATATGACTGATGGGTTACTCCAATCTCCATATCAACTTTGAGAGCACATCGAACGATTTCCTCATAGCTATTGAAGTCCCTTATGGCTAAGGCCCTTAGAAGACTTAGTTTTAAGCCACTAAAGAATTGATCTATCTTACTCTCAGGTTGGATAATAATACCAGAAGCATACCTTGCAAGTCTTGTAAAATTTTCTTCATAGGTACCAACAGATTCATCATCCTTTTTCTTCAGTTCAAGATACTCTTTATCCATCTTTGTTCAGAGAATACGAGGGAAGTACTTATTGAAAAATAAGTTCTTGAACTTGTCCCATTCCATGGACTCAATTTCATCCCTTTGACTCATATTCTTAATAAGATTCCACCATTGATCAGCATCTCCTTCCAAATGATACACTGGTAGGATGACTTTATCATGTTGAGATCATTGAAAAACTGAAAATATCTTTTCAGTAGTACTAATCCATTGTTCAGCAACTAATGGATCAGTAGACCCACTGAAAGAAGGTGGACACTGCCTCATGAAGGATTCAACAGAATGTTGCTCCTTCCTTTGCTCGTTTGGAAGTCCTGCATGATTCATAGCTTGATAAAGTTTTGTGAGCATGGCTACAAGATTTTGCATTCCAGCTCCCATAACATTTGGTTTCTTAGGGGGACAATCATTTCATTGCCTGTCGCATTCCACATTAACACGGTTCCTTCGGGTTCCAGCCATTGACTAAAACCAATAAGAATAGTGTGAGCAACACTAATTCTAATAGGAAAACCATATAATCAAGAATAAAATTTAAGACTTAAGGTCTTATCCTAGGTTATTCATGATCATTTCTAAAACACTAATATTGTGTTCTATGCTAATAATTATCCTTAGGGTTCTTATTAAGGCTTTCACATCCTAGTTTCCAAAGGTTGACTATACATTTCCTATGATACCAACTATAAAGACCCATACATTACATACATTGTTATTACTTCAAAATTGAAGCATACTTATTACAACATATAACAAAACCATGAAAGGACCGTATAGGTATAGTGTATTTTGAAACTAGGAAACATAAACAACTGGTTCATAAAGCGTCTACACTGTCTCCCATTTATTTCATCATATCTATAGTTCCTTTTGGCATATCTTACTTAATAACCTTATTCCTAACCTGGGGAAAGAAAACATACAAAAGGGTTATATCAAATGCTCAGTAAGGGTGATCATGGATAAAATAAAACATACCATACACATTTGAACCTAAAAATATGAACATAATGTTTAAATATCAAAATATTGAGCAACGACTTAAAACATGGAAGTACATAAGGCATAGATCAAAATGGAACATAAATAATGATAAAATAGCATAGGAATAAAACATGTAATTGTGGAATCCATTAAGCACATGTAATTATTTCCTTAGTTTCCAAGGCATTGTTTCCAAGACCATCTTAGTGGACAAATTCCCTTTCTGAATCGGGTTCACTCCTCATTTCAGTCCTGTAACACTAAACTGGATTAACTTACCGTTCTAGCCATGTCTATCTCATGAGATATAAATCTTTACCCAATGCATTGGAGGGAGATATAGGTCCCACCCATCTCATAATGAAATCATTCTTACTTGTGCCACAAAATAAACATACATTATACATAAAAACCCAATAAATAAAATGGGTTTCATAAACATCATCGCATCATCACATAATCCATATAAAAGAAATGGATATAATTTCATAATAAGAAAAGTGAAACCATGTAAATCATAGAGACATTATACTTGAAACATACACATATGAAATAATGTTATCTTGGATGAAAAATGTTTTTTGATAAAACACTTGAAATGAATTCTTGAGGAAAATATCCTTTCTTCTTCAAAATCATTCTCTTTTCACAAAATGTCATGCAATTTTAAAAGAAAAGAATTTTGTTGAAAATAGTCATGAAATATTTTGGATGAATCTTCATGAAAATAAGGCTTTGTAAAACTGTAAAAATCCCTTCATGCCGTATACGTTAAAAAAACATTCTTCTCGTACTTTTGCCGGAAAAGTCAAAAAGTAACATGTAGGGTAAATAAAAGAAAGATTCCTTCCATACCATGGGGTAAAAGTCAAAATGGGTAAAAGGGACTTTAAACATACATGAATACACTTTTATAAAACATGGACATGGATGATAGCAATAACCCCAGTAAATACTTACGAATAAGCAATCTCGGATAAAAATGAGATTTGCAAAATTATCCCTTACCTTAGGTCTGATATGCTTCGTACGTATCTGAACTTCCTGAATAATGATTTAAATAATTTAATTGACTTATTAAAAAATCATATTCAGTGTTATGATATCATATATGGTTCACTTATGACTTTATATTACCCGTTCTTTTGTAAATTCCATGTTAAAGAGCGTTTTGGGTAAAATCGTTTCATTTGTCGTTTGTGTTTTGACTTGAAATTATTCATATGGTTACATAGATCATGATTACTTAATTCAAGAATATAAAACATGATTTATATATAATATATATTCATAATATACATATATATAACTGGTCGATAAATGGAAAGAAATACACCATTCATGGAGACGGTAGGTCGTACGTACGCATGAACGTTGTTTTCGTTTCCTCATTGAATTGAATGGAATTAATTGGATGACATACATATATATATACATAATTCCATTATAATTATTATGTCATATATTTCATGCTTAATTATTGTATATACTTAATAATCATTTATGATTGGTTAATCATTGAGAATGAATCTCATCGCGTCATGGAGACGGTATTCCGTACGTACGCACGAGCGATGATATCGTTCCCATGATCGTGGTATTTTATTGGAGTGTTTGTATACTATTTCAGAATCAATATCACTTTACAATAATCATATATAGTTATTATTTACACCATTATACCCATCCGAGTAAGGTGGTGGTGGAAAATGGATTACACCACGGCGTAGAGACGGTATTCCGTATGTACGCACTCGTGGTGATTTTGTTTTCCGTAGGATGGATAGATGGTGAAATAGGGTTGTTTCATAATTATAATAAAATATCAGTATATTAGTGATACTGATGTTATTACTTCATAATGAAACAACTAAATAAGAATATGTGGAAGAAGAAATAAAGATGAGAGAATCGGTAACGGGCATTACCTCTTCTTTGAAGCGCCTCTTTGAGACCTCCTCTTAGGGAACTAAAATTGGTCTTTGAAGAAGACCAAGACCTCTAGGATGTTTCTAGGGAAGTGGAGAGTATATATTGGCAGGGTTTGGCCGAGCCTGAAGGCTCAAAGTGGTGTGAGGAAGAGAGGGAGGAGGTTCCCTTTTATAAGGGAGGAGAGGGGCACCTTTGGAATAACTAAAAATATTATTTTATTATAAAGTCAAATTCGGTGTTTAATAGCTCCAAATTGATATATTTCGATAATGAGGTGGGGATGGGTCGAAATCCTCTCATCAAATAGAATTTAGACAAGTTTATGTATCAATTTTAACCTTATCATTTAGATTTAACTTTAAGTTAGATAATTTAACTTTTACCGTGTCTTCTTGTTTTCTTACACTATAAGGTTAATAAACTTACTATATCAAGCCAAACGAACCCAAATTTGTTTATTATTAATGTATATAACCTTATATAAGTCATTTGGCCGAACCTTATATTTTTAGGAATAAAATAACAATTAATAATATAATATTTGTTTTAAAAACAATTTTATGTAAATTTTGACACTATTTGGTAATTGATTTTTCTGAAACTCATAACAGAATGATTAGTTCTAAAAAATTTAATTAGATAAATAATGACATGTAATATTAACATAAAAAATAATTGGAATTCATAAAAAGGCTCAAATGACATTTATTTGGGTTTTTATAACATCAATTATTTCAATATTTCATTAATAAGATAATTATTGCATCATCATTGTGTCATAAATAAATTAAATTATTTAATGTCTATAAATTACAAATAAAATACCATTATGTAGGAAATCGTTTTAGATTTCTAATTAATATTTATTGTCGAATTTATCTTATGTATAACCCTATATTAAAAATTCATTAGTTATTAAACTTTGATTTTAACAATTTTAACCCATCTTTAAATAAATTGATAATAAATGTCCTAATCTAATCCAAGTGTGCCTAAATGGTCATATTTTATTCCTAAGGTTGTTTTTGGTTGAATTACACTTATCCAATATAATTAGGACTTGTTTTAGGGTAATAATAATATCATTTTTACCCTTAACTACCCTATTTACTTTTAACCGTGGTAAAAAAAGTAAAAAGTTACTATTCACCAAAACTTATTTTCATCTCATTGAACCAAATTTTAGTCCTTGATATTAACCGTGTCTCTCGGATTTTCGAAATTCCACTCACAGAAGTGGTAAAATTATATTTTATGAAAAATTCAGTTTTTTAACTACCACTTAGTGGTTTCACTATTCATCAAAAAATGAATGTTTCTAGAAAATTACCAAAAATTAAGCCTAAGATATATTTGATATTGAGAATACAAAAATGATGTTTATTTTACCAAATTCAAAACATATCAGTTACATTAACTAATTTAAAAATTAATTCCCATCGTCAAGACAAATAGCGTGTTTTTAGAGATAATAACTATCAAAAGATTAACACTTGTTTATGTTTGGTTTAAATGTGAATTACATGCAATGAACAACATTGTATTAAATTGTAAAAATATATTCTAAATATACATTAAAACCACTCAAATTAATAATTTTTCACTATTAATTATTTGGATTAAAAAAAAAAAATTTAATTAAAATTTAATATTCTTCACTATTCATCAGAATATGAAAGTTATCCAAAAAGTACCAAAATTTCACCCTAAGCTAATTTTGATATTCCAAATCCAAAAATGAAGTCCATTTTGAAAAATAAAATTTAAAAAATTTCAAAAAGTGGTTATTACTATTCATAACGGCAAGTTTTAATAATATTTTAATAGCATATCGTTGTTTAGTGAAACTCGGTATTGCGTACGACGCAAGCTATCGAGGAAGGCCGCAGTTGCGTGTAAAGCAAGCCAATCTAGTGTTGTGTGTAGTGAAAGATTCCTTTTATGATTTATATAACATAAAAACAAAATATTTCTCATAAAATCCTAGGTTTTTACAATCATCCCCATGATTTTTTTAGATTTACCAATATTCTTCACCTAAAATCCTCTTAAAAACTTCTTACGTTGTTCCCCAATCTATTGGAACACTGTAGTTTCAATCAAAATATCATCAAAATACAAGATAAGTATGATATATATTCCATCATGACATTACTTTTTTGTAACAGAATTGATTAGATGCACATAAACTAAAACATTATTCAGACACAAAAGTGTAAAACATCATATTCCAATGTATTGGATCATTATTAAATCCATAAAGACTTAATTTCAACCCAAAATACCAAAACTTATTCTGATGGACCTAAAAATTCTTGGTCTGAACCATGTGAATTTTTTCCTCTAAATCTCCATGTTACATCCATTTTCTCAAAATGTATTTAATAAAACTCAAAAATCCTGAGCACTGTTCAAATAGTTTTTTGTTTTACCATTGGTGATAAAGTTTCATAAAATTAAATTCATTATTTTTTCTGAAATAATCTTACCACCAATATTTATTTATATCTCTTATTTTCATTAACTTCCTCATTAAACTAAAAAAAACTAATTTCTTTTACAGATCCCTTTTCTATTGAGTAACAAAGATAACTCCCAATTTTTTTTGATATTTATGCCATTAATTTCTTATTTAATGTTTCACTCCCACTATTTAGAGTTTTTGAGAGTTTTGCTTATTCTAGACTATATGTTCCCATATATCAGTTAGAATTAAGAATTTCATATCATCCAAAAACCTCTGAATATGTTGTCTGATATGAGTTGATCACCTCAAAACAACCTTGGTTTCACCAATCCAAAACTCATTTTCTAGTATTCCACCATCTGAAAAGGCCTTCATGGGGATTATCTATTTATTACTAGTATATCAAAACATCCACCATCTAACAATGTTCTGTATGATCTGCATATCTTTGGTGCCCTAACTAATGGATTTATAACCTCTTATGTTTCCTGAAAATTTTCCAAACTAAATATTTGTCTTTTAACCTCTTTTTTAACATTCTAAACCTTAGTAGTTTACATTTTCTCAACATAAATATCATCCAAGTTTTAATATTGACTTAGAAGTTATTCATTGACAATAACATAGTTTCTCAGGATGATTTGATTTTTCCATAATCCCACAGGTTATTACCAAAGTTATGTTCACTAAAACCAATAAGAAAACACCCTTTTGATTTTTCCTCTAAGTTATCTTTATCTTTAGTATTGATATAAAAATATATTACAATTAAAAAAAAATATGGTTTACTATTGTATTTTACATGACCAAATTTATTTAATAGGATCTTATCCCACAAATGGGTCATAACTCATATTCACTGAAAAAAGATCTATTCAAGGCCTCTTCCAAAATTACTTTAGGAATTCACATTCATAACCTCATAATTTAAGATTTTTATTTTAGTATCTGATTCAACCTCTCAATTATTCCATTTTTGTTGAGTTCTTATAACAGTATTATCATTCCTGATACCCTTTTTATTTCATAAGATATGATAGTTATGTCTGATGTATTCCCCACTATTGTATGCCTAGAGAAATTTCAACTTTCTTTCACATTATTTATCAAACGACACATTCCACTGAATAAAATCCTTAAAAAATAAGATTTATTATTTAGTAAGTATATCCCATCCTCATGAGAGTAAACTTCAATGAAATTCACGAAATACTATGAGCATCTATACAAGTGAACTAGGGTTAGACCCCCAACATAGGAATGAAAAAGTTCTAAATTTTGGTTCCTTGGTTTTCTAACATCCAAGTTAAAGGATACTATACTTTTTTTCTAACATTAAACTCTCACATATTATATGGTCTGTTTAGTTGAGTTTAAGTATTCTATTCTCTTCTAGAACATTAAAATTTTTCCCACTGAGGTGACTAAACCTACAGTCCCACTTTTCAAACCATCTAATATAGTTTTTCTAATATATGAAATTTAATCACTTCAGCTGATAAGATAAAATGTATCATTTTCTACTCCAAAATAAATCACTATGAAATCACAGATAATTTTTAAATTCAGTTCAAAAAATGTATTCCAAAACCTACATCAATAATCTATCCCACTGATATGAGGTTCTTCCAGAGACCTGGAATGTATCTAACATCTTTTAGTTTCAGGATTATTCCAATTTTCATTCAAATGTTCACATCAACATCACTAACTACATCCATAACTCTATCTTATGCTACATTAACTCTTCAAAGCTTCCCAATATATAATCAGTCATGCACCCTTTCTCCCCAATTGAATGGAAATATAACCCTAAATCAATAACCCATGATTCCTCTATAATGATTATACTCATTATTAGGTTGGATCATCTATCCATAATACTGACTGAGTTTTTCTTTTAAGAATTTGATACCTCTGTATGATTTCTATAATAATTCTTGATATGTCCCATTTTCTCATAAAGTGAATATGTAGGACCTGAACCTATTTAAATAATTTGACTTCTTATATAGAAAATATCCTCCATTGATTTATTCTTATGATTGTCTTCCAGAAGAGTTGAACATTACCATCTGGTAGTATTTAGAGCACTTATTTATGAAGTCGTGTCTTCCTTCCACCTCAACTATTCCTTTAAGATCAAGATTCCAATATTTTCAAACACAATATATACTATCCCATAAGAGATTCTCATTGATGTAACCATGGAATACCAAATCTATGGAAGCGAAGAATGAATATTAAAATCCCAAACATCATCTATTAATGTTATATTTATAGATTCAATCATCCCCCAGATCATATTGAAGTTATTTACATGATTAAAAGTATGAATTCCCTCTGATAACCTCAAGTTGAGCAATCTGCTCAATAAGAAACCATTGTTAAGAGATATTGGCTACTTATACATTTTATACAATTATGTAATAACCTTGGAAATAATTTGCTTGTCTCTAATGTTGAACACAAAATTTTGATAATGTGATATAATGATTAAGGCTAATGTCCTCTAATCCAACCACCCTCATTCATCATTTTCCTTTATTTCAAAAAACTTCTCCAGATAAAGAAGTGTCATGACCCGTCCTCGGGACTCGTGCCGTGACTACCCCAAGCCTACCTTCTATAGGCCAGGGGCTGGCGACTAGCACCAGAGGCGTAAATCCCGAAAACAGGGAAGGCATTGCCTTTATAAAAGTAAACAAACACCACAGAGTACGAGCAGAAGTAAAAGTAAACACTAAGAAAAAACAGTAACAAGATATACTGAAAGTAAAGGGGGACAGAAATACAAGACCAACTGTAAAGTACAACCGAAAGGGGAAAACAACAACTGAAGGAAAAAGCCGCAACGTCGAGCCGCTACTGGAAGTCCCACCTGAAGGGTGAGCACATATAGCCTCCACAGCTCCTCGGTCCAGTCGTCCGCTCCGAGTACGTCCCGCCCAGTGGTCCACCTCCAGGTACCGTCCTGCTCCGCAAGCCTCCAGCGCGATTCTGCTGCGTTGTCCGTCGTCTGCAACCAACACAACGAAGTGCGGGCATAGCCCGTGCAGGGGTGAGTATAAGCTACTCAGTAGGGACCCCGAGACCCCCGAAGGTCTCCCGAAATCCACAAAGGATAAACCACAAAGGAAAGATACAATCACAAAGTAACATCCGACACTGCTTAGGTATATGCCCATACAAATACCTAACTCATCAATTCTCGATTGGATCCAACATCCGAGCCCAAGCACAACCCAGTCCACACAGGAAAGTAAAACGTAAATCCACACAGGATAGCACAACATAATCCACAAAGGAAAGCAAAACGTAATCCACATAGGATAGCACAACACATTCCACAAAGGAGAGTAAACAGGACTCAGCTCACACATGTATACATCGTCGGAAAGGTGAAAGGGATGATCAGATATAGATACTGAATCATCTAAGATGGGACCCACTTAGGATACAAGACCAGCTATCTTCATTGATTCATCTATGCTGGGACCCACATAGGATACAAGACCAGCACTGAATCATCTAATCTGGGACCCACATAGGATACAAGACCAGCACGGTTGGGACCCACATAGGATACAAGACCAGCTGTCTTCATTGATTCATCTATGCTGGGACCCACATAGGATACAAGACCAGCACTGAATCATCTAAGCTGGGACCCACATAGGATACAAGACCAGCACGGTTGGGACCCACATAGGATACAAGACCAGCAGTCTCCATTGATTCATCTATGCTGGGACCCACATAGGATACAAGACCAGCACTAAATCATCTAAGCTGGGACCCACATAGGATACAAGACCAGCACGGCTGGGACCCACATAGGATATAACACCAACACTCTTCATTGATTCATCTATGCTGGGACCCACATAGGATACAAGACCAGCACTGAATCATCTAAGCTGGGACACACATAGGATACAAGAACAGCACTGCTGTGACCCACATAGGATACAAGGCCAGCACTCTTCATTGATTTATCTATGCTGGGACCCACATAGGATACAAGACCAGCACTGAATCATCTAAGCTGGGACCCACATAGGATACAAGACCAGCTGTCTTCATTGATTCATCTATGCTGGGACCCACATAGGATACAAGACTAGCACTGAATCATCTAAGCTAGGACCCACATAGGATACAAGACCAGCACGGCTGGGACCCACATAGGATACAAGACCATCACTCTTCATCGTCGCAGTCCACTGAGGATCTCTGCACAGTCGTCGTCGTCGAAGTCGCAGCCAGCACTAGGGTTCCCGCACACAGCAAGCTCGTTCGGGAGGTTCCGCTCCACGAGCCGAGAGGCTGATACATCAACTGACACAAGGACCAGAGTTGATGCATCCAAAATTTCAGTATCGTCAACAGGAACTCAACGTCGCAGACGGCGCGTCAATCGGACGCCCGGTCTGAGAGTTATTGGCGTTTTCGTCCCAGGGGCCCGGTTGGTTTTTAAGGCAAAACCAACCCGACCGTACTCCACCAGCATCCAAACCTCGGGCGGAGTGAGCCAAAAGATTCGTCTCGCTAAGAGGAATCAACCAAAGCCTACGGCTTGTCAATCGGACGTCCGAAGCTCAAGATATGAGCGTTTTCACTCCGAGGGCCCGGTTGGTTTCGTGTACGAACCAACCCGGCCGAACCCAAAGTATTCCGAAACCTTGTGTGCGATATACCGAAACGATCGTCTCGATCCAAGGATTTTTTTTCCACTGAAGGCGCATCGATCGGAGGCCCGTAGCCCAAGTTACGGGCAAAAGACCGAAAAGGTCCGAAGACGGGGGGTCTGGGCCCGGACCGACCCGGCCCAACCCCCTAGGTCCGCCCGAACTGGGTCGACCCGACCTGGGTCCAGGTCCGACCCAGTTTGACACGACCCGGCCCGGCCTGGGCGCGACCCAGCCAGGTTGGTCGGCCCGGCTCGGCTCGGCCGAGCCGGCCGAGCCGAGGAACCCGCGGGGTGGGCGCTGCCCCCGCGGTGTCAAAGTGCGGCGGCCCCGCATGGGGCCGCGCTGAGTCACCCGGACGCGTCCGGGCCGCCGCGTCCCTAAACCACAGTTCTGCACGGTCGCGAAACCACCTCGTCGTCGCGGATTCAGTCGTGGTGAGGTTTTTCCCGGCGGCCGGCCGCTGCCGACCGCCGCCTCCGGCCGCCGGCGCTGCCGTGCTGGCGGGGCGCGCCGGTGGAAGCTTCCGCGGGCCACCGGAGTTTCTCCGGTGGTCCGTTTTCATTTCTGTCTGCGCCGAGGTTCATCCCGGGTCCCGACCTTCACTTCAAGGCCCTAAAATCGCCATTGCGGCCCCATTTGTCATTGCCCGTCAATCCGCACGTCAAAAACGAACGCGTCGTCTTTGTGGTTTTTCCAGCGAGGCGCGACGGCGCCGCGCTCCTTCACCGCGATTTTTACAAACTCCCATGTGGTCTTTCTTGGTCGACGATCGCCATTTCGCACACCAAGAACGAAAGGGGTGGTGGGTTCGGACTTGTTTGTTGGTCTGCACCCACCGCGTTAGCGGTTTGAAACAAAACCATAATTTCCAGCAATTGATAAACCCTGACCCGCAAAAATAATCCGCGGACCAAATTGTTAATTTTGTTTGTCCGTGTTCATGCCTTGGAGGAAAACAACATGGAGTATTAACATTTAAAAACAACCCCTACCTCGTCAAGTTTTCGCACGCGCGTTCTCCGCAGAATTGATCGTCGCGGAAAGAGAGGGTCGTCACGTCGCGGAAGGGCATCGCGTCATCGTGGTACTCGGCGTCGCATCAACGAACTCTGATGATCAAAACAAACAGATTTAATTATATTGATTAAATCCATGTGTTTGAAATAATCCGCAAAGAAATTTAAAGAACCATAATCTCTCACCACAATGGATGATCGAAGATTTTGTTGCGGATGAAGAAACATCGCAGAAGAACGTCGCGGGAGAGGAAACGTCGGCGTCGCGGCACACGACATCGTGTCGTCGATTTCCGCGGGTCCGGCATTCTTCATCAGAGGCCGGCGTTCTTCGTGAAGGAGGATGAAGGCACAAGATTTCTGTCAAAAGCCTCTCAATGAGAAATCCTAAAGATGCCGTGCGTTGGTCTTATTTTATTATTACACCAACAGATTTCAAACAGGTTAAGAAACGATTAAATTCATTAATTGAATTAATTCAAAAAAGAAAACCGCCCAATTAATTGGTGCGTTATGAATTTAAGAAAATGCGTCAGTTGACTTTCATAATGACGGGTTTTCGTGGGTGCGTTACTTAGCGGAAAAGAAACGGTGGGGCTTGTGCGGGCCCCACCTCACAAATATCCTACCAAGAGGGTAGGATATTTTTTGGATAGCACCCTATCCGCATCAACTCATCTTAAGCAGCTTAAATTCTTCTTTAAGCGGCTTTAAGTGAAATAAAAATAAAATTGTCGCACAACTTTATTTTATTTCATAACATAAAACCCAAAAATTAAAAACCACAACCGAGAAAATGCAACTCCGGAAGAGGCATTTATAAGCAAATACCGGAGCTGTGATTCAATCAGTACCCTCAGAATTCAATTCCGGGCACCGGTTCAAAAATTAGAAAAAACCCGCTTGTCCGTTCACTGAACGTACCCGAGCCAAACATCAGAAGGTGATTCCAGGAAAATCGGGCCTCGGAATCAGGTGCCTTCAGAAGCTGCATTCTTGTAAAATTCCAAAGAAAATTAAGAAAAAAATTTCCTTGAAATTTACGGGTCTTTACATTACTCCCACCACAGGGCTTTACATCCCCGTAAAGCTTCACCACAAACTTAGGGATAAAAAGGCGTTACTGAGAACGCGTCTAACCCTCCCGCTCCAAAGTGCTCTTCTGAAGGTTTCCGAGCTGCCATCTGAAGCGCACTAGAGGAATTGATCATCCACGTAGGACCCGCTCCTTTCGATCCTCGATCTCCACTGGGACCTCCACAAAAGTCTCCCCATCATCAAAGACCAGCTCTCCATGGTCAAAGATTTGTGTCGGGTCGTGCACGTATCTCCTCTGCTGAGATACGTGGAAGACGTCGTGCACCCGGCGCAACTGTGGTGGTAGATCCAGGCGATAAGGCACCTTACGAATCCTGCTGAGGACCTGGAAGGGTCCGATGAAGCGTGGAGACAACTCGCCTCTTTGGCCAAACCTCCGTAATCCACGTCGAGGTGAGACCCACATGAAGACGTCGTCGCCATCCTCGAACTCAAGCGGCCTCCACCTCCGCCTCCTGTTAGCATAGGATTTCTGTCGGCTCTGAGCTGTACTCATATGCTTCTGGATGACCTGGACCATCTCCGATCCCACAAGAACTGCTAAGATTCCTTCTTTGCCGATAAGATAAATCTGGTCTCATCTCCTGGATGAACCACTTCCTTTGCCTAATACAGTCAATCCCGACATGGATGTTACCAATCCACACCAATGATGACATCGTAAGGCCTCGACGCTACTACCAAGAGATCCAACTGTTACTCTCACCTCCAAGGGTTGAGTCACACTGCCGGCATCAGTGTGTGGTAACAAGGTCTCCTCCAGTAGATGTCTCACAAGTGAGGGTCAAGTCAACAGTCTAAGCTGAAACCTCTTAGTAACAACACAAAAGAGGACAGGAATGAAAACATCACAAAGGTAAGCGTCTTTTACTATTGCAGCTCATAAAACAAAGACACTACACAACAAAAACAAGGAACTAGAAGTACAAAGGATGTATCCACTAGTTCCGCTCCTGTCCATCTGCTCCCAAAGCTCCATGATCGAAGACCTCAGCTGCCTGAAGCTGAGCTCTCGCATTTCCACCAACTACCTACGGTCGGGGTGGACCTCCTGGTGGTGGTGGTGGAAACACCTCGAAGTGTCGCCCACCATCTCCTACTCGGCCAGCTTTTCTGCCTCGTCCGCCTGCACCCTGCGGACCACCGTGGCCGAACCTCTATCTGGGAGGTCCCTCTACCACCTGCTGCTCATCTGTAAGACGAGTCGGGCAGTCTCGAGCCATGTGACGTCGCCCGCTGCATGCGTAGAAATGCTTGCCCCTCGTGTAGCTGGCTCTCCTTCGGGTGACCCGCACTACCGAATCTTCATCCTGAGACTGCCCAACTGATGGTCTATCCCGTTTGGACTTCTGTGTCACCTGTCCACTGCCAGCTGCAGAAGACCCTGCTACGGGCCGTCCTGCGGAGGGTCCTGTCACTGGAGCCTTCTCGGCGAGAAAACTCTCCACTAGAAGGGCTCTCTCCAACACCTCTTCCTGTGTTGGAATGTTGAGGGAGATCATCGAGGCCCTGATCTCGTGCATCAGTCCCTGCTCGAAGGTCCGGGCCCGGAAGAACGGGTCTCGTACCATATCTGTGGAGTAGCGCGAGAGATCAGTAAATCTCACCGAGTACTGGGCCACTGTCATGCTGCCCTGCCGTAGCTATAGCAGCTCTTGGATGCGCACCACACGGAGGGTGGCTGGGACGAACTCGGAGCGGAAGATGCTCTCAAAGTCCGTCCAGAGGAGAGATGTCTCGTCGTGCACCTGGAGCATCATGCTCCACCATCTGCCTGCTGCCGCATGCAGGAGGCTCGCTGCGAGGATCAGCATGAGGTCTCCTGGTGTCCTCACTAGCCTGAAAACTCCTACGACCGCCTCCAGCCAGTCCTCGGCTACCTGGGGGTCCATCTCCCCACGAAACCTGGGTGGTCGTTGGCGCTGGAACTTGTGCAGAGCTCCGAGGAAACGTGCATCGTCAGCGGTCGTGGCGGGGAGCATCGGTGGCTCGGCGGGTAAAGGTACCGCCGGTTCCTCTGCTGACAAGGAGCCCTGCACCGAGGCCTCGTCGCTCGGTGGGATGTCATCACACTTCACTCTCGGAACCCTAGCTGGCTGCCATCGTGGGGCCATCCTGAAATGAAACAAGTGTGCCACGGTCAGAACTATATACCTGGTGAGCTGACACAAGTAATCACAAAGAAAACTTGAACACACAAGCAATCAATGTTTTCGTGCATTAAGTCGGAAATCAGAAGTCAGGGTCCTGGTGTACAGATACGTCGGCCGGTGCAACAACACTGGACTCCCTGGACTAATAACCACACCCAATACGCTGAACACTATTTCTTCACATAGAAGGAAGATCAGAGTCTGGGGTAGAACCGAACTCCTCTGATACCAATTTGTCACGACCTGTCCTCGGGGCTCGTGCCGTGACTACCCCAAGCCCTCCTTCCATAGGCCAGGGGCTGGCGACTAGCACCAGAGGTGTAAATCCCAGAAACAGGGAAGGCATTGCCTTTATAAAAGTAAACAAACACCACAGATTACAAGCAGAAGTAAAAGTAAACACTAAGCAAAAACTGTAACAAGATGTGCTGAAAGTAAAGGGGGCAAGAAATACAAGCCCAACTGTAACGTACAACCGAAAGGGGAAAACAGAAACTGAAGGAAAAAAGTTGCAACGTCGAGCCGCCACTGGAAGTCCCACCTGAAGGGCGAGCACAGATAGCCTCCACACCTCCTCGGTCCAGTCGTCCGCTCCGAGTATGTCTCGCCCAGTGGTCTTCCTCCAGGTACCGTCCTGCTCCGCAAGCCTCCACCACGATTCTGTTGCGCTGTCCGTCGTCTGCAACCAACACAACGAACTGCGGGCATAGCCCGTGCAGGGGTGAGTATAAGCTACTCAGTAGAGACCCCGAGACCCCCGAAGGTCTCCCGAAATCCACAAAGGATAAACCACAAAGGAAAGATACAATCACGAAGTAACATCCGACACTGCTTAGGTATATGCCCATACATATACCTAAGTCATCAATTCCCGATCGGCTGCAACATCCGAGCCAAAGCACAACCCAGTCCACACAGGAAAGAAAAACGTAAATCCACACAGGATAGCACAACACAATCCACAAAGGAAAGAAAAATGTAATCCACATAGGATAGCACAACACATTCCACAAAGGAGAGTAAACAAGACTCAGCTCACATAGGTATACATCGTCAAAAAGGTGAAAGGGATGATCAGATATAGATACTGAATCATCTAAGTTGGGACCCACTTAGGATACAAGACCAGCTGTCTTCATTGATTCATCTATGCTAGGACCCACATAGGATACAAGACCAGCACTGAATCATCTAATCTGGGACCCACATAGGATACAAGACTAGCACGGCTGGGACCCACATAGGATACAAGACCAGTTGTCTTCATTGATTCATCTATGCTGGGACCCACATAGGATACAAGACCAGCACTGAATCATCTAAGCTGGGACCCACATAGGATACAAGACCAGCAAGGCTGGGACCCACATAGGATACAAGACCAGCTGTCTTCATTGATTCATCTATGCTGGGACCCACATAGGATACAAGACCAGCACTGATGGGACCCACATAGGATACAAGACCAGTACTCTTCATTGATTCATCTATGCTGGGACCCACATAAGATACAAGACCAGCACTGAATCATCTAAGCTGGGACCCACATAGTATACAAGAACAGCACGCCTGGGACCCACATAGGATACAAGACCAGCACTATTCATTGATTCATCTATGCTGGGACCCACATAGGATACAAGACCAGCACTGAATCATCTAAGCTGGGACCCACATAGGATACAAGACCAGCACGACTGGGACCCACATAGGATACAAGACAAGTTGTCTTCATTGATTCATCTATGCTGGGACCCACATAAGATACAAGACCAGCACTGAATCATCTAAGCTGGGACCCACATAGGATACAAGACCAGCACAGCTGGGACCCATATAGGATACAAGACCAGCACTCTTCATCGTCGCAGTCCACTGAGGATCTCCGCACAGTTGTCGTCGTCGAAGTCGCAGCCAGCACTAGGGTTCCCGCACACAGCAAGCTCGTTCGGGAGGGTCTGCTCCACGAGTCAAGAGGCTGATACATCAACTGACACAAGGTCCAGAGTTGATGTATCCAAAAGTTCCGTATCGTCAACAGGAACTCAACGTCGCAGACGGCGCGTCAATCGGACGCCCAGTCTGAGAGTTATTGGCTTTTTCGTCCCAGGGGCCCTGTTGGTTTTTAAGGCAAAACCAACCCGACCATACTCCACCAGCGTCCAAACCTCGGGCGGAGTGAGCCAAAAGATCCTTCTCACTAAGAGGAATCCACCAAAGTCGACGGCTCGTCAATCGGACGCCCGGAACTCAAGATATGAGCGTTTCCGCTCTGAGGGCCCGGTTGGTTTTGTGTACGAACCAACCCGGCCGAACCCAATGTATTCCGAAAACTTGAGTGCGATATACCGAAACGACTGTCTCGATCCAAGGATCGCATTTCCGCTGACGGCGCGTCGATCGGAGGCCCGTAGCTCAAGGAAAAAGACCGAAAAGGTCCGAAGACGGGGGGTCTGGGCCCGGACCGACCTGGCCCAACCCCCCCCCCCCCCCCCCGGGTCAGCCCGAACTGGGTCGACCCGACCCGGGTCCGGGTCCGACCCGATTTGGCGCGACCCGGCCTGGCTTGGATCGGCCGAGCTGGCCGAGCGGAGGAACCCGCGGGGTGGGCGATGCCCCTACGGTGTCAAAGTGTCGCGGCCCCGCGTGGGGCCGCGCTGAGTCACCCGGACGCGGCCGAGCCGCCGCGTCCCTGAACCGCGGTTCCACGCGGCCGTGGAACCACCTCGCCGCCGCAGCTTCAGCCGCGGCGAGGTTTTTCCGGGCGGCGCGCTGGGCGCCGCTGCCGGCCGCCGCCTCCGGCCGCCCGCGCCTCCGTGCCGACATGGCGTGCTGGCGGAAGCTTCCGTGGGCCACCGGAGTTGCTCTGATGGTCTGTTTTCATTTTTGTCTACGTTGAGGTTCATCCCGGGTCCCGACCTTCACTGCAAGGTGCTCAAATCGCCATTGAGGCCCCGTTTGTCATTGCCCGTCAATCCGCATGTCAAAAACGAATGCACCGTCTTTGTGGTTTTTCCGGCGTGGCGCGACGGCGCCGCGCTCCTTGGCCGTGATTTTTCCAAACTCCCACGCGGTCTTGCTTGGTCGACGATCTCCGTTTCGCACACCAAGAATGAAAGGGCGGTGGGTTCAGACTTGTTCATTGGTCCGCACCCACCGCGTTAGCAGTTTGAAACAAAACCATAATTTCCAGCAATTGATAAACCCTGACACGCAAAAATAATCCGCGGACCAACTTGTTAATTTTGTTGGTCCATGTTCATGCCTTGGAGTAAAACAACACGGAGTATTAACATTTCAAAACAACCCCTACCTCGTCAAGTTGTCGCACGCACGTTCTCCGCGGAATTGATCGTCGCGGAAATAGAGGGTTGTCACGTCGCGGAAGGGCGTCGCGTCGTCGTGGTACTCGGCGTCGCGTCGATGAAATCCGATGATCAAAACAAACAGATTTATTTATATCGATTAAATCCATGTGTTTGATGTAATCCGCAAAGAAATTTAAAGAACCGCAATCTCTCACCTCAACGGATGATCGAAGATTTTGTTGCGGATGAAGGAACGTCGCGGGAGAGGAAACGTCGGTGTCGCGGCACACGGCCTCGCATCGTCGATTTCCGTGGGTTCGGCGTTCTTCGTCGGAGGCCGGCGTTCTTCGCGTTCTTCGTGTTCTTCATGTTCTTCGCGTTCTTTGCGAAGGAGGATGAAGGCACAAGATTTCTGTCAAAAGCCTCTCAACGAGAAATCCTCAAGATGTCGTGCGTTGGTCTTATTTTATTATTACGCCAACAGATTTCAAAAAGGTTAAGAAATGATTAAATTAATTCATAGAATTAATTCAATGAAGAAAATCGCCCAATTAATTAGTGCGTTAATAATTTAAGAAAACGTGTCAGTTGACTTTCATAATGACGGGTTTTCGTGGGTGCGTTACTTAGTGGAAAAGAAACGATGGGGCTCGTGCGGGCCCCACCTCAAACATATCCTACCAAGAGGGTAGGATATTTTTTGGATAGCACCCTATCCGCATCAACTCAGCTTAAGTAGCTTAAAGTGGTCTTTAAGCGTCTTTAAGTGAAATAAAAATAAAATTGCCGCACAACTTTATTTTATTTCATAACTTAAAACCCAAAAATTTAAAACCACAACTGAGCAAACGCAACTCTGAAAGAGGCGTTTCTAAACAAATATCGGCGCTATGATTCCATCGGTGCCCTCAGAATTCGATTCCGGGTACCGGTTCAAAAGTTAGAAAAACTCACTCGTCCGTTCACTGAACGTACCCGATCCAAACTTCTAAAAGTGATTCCGGGCACACCGGGCCTCGGAATCAGGTGCCGTCAAAAGCTGCGTTCTTGTAAAATTCCAAAGAAAATTATTAAAGACTTTCCTTGAAATTTACGGGTCTTTACAAGAAGCATAAAGATCTTTTTGAATCAGAATATATTCCAACTAAATTCTCCAAAACAAAAATTGTATTCTATGAAACATATCGATATGAAATTTCCATTACACTAAAGGCATTCTACTGATAATAGTAAACAAACTAAAATCTAACAACTTTCAGGACATGAGGAGAAACAACCTAAATGATGTGAGTAAGGTAGAATAAAATGATGGTCCCTTTTTTATAAATTGTTTAGAAATTCATATAAGTGGTAAGATTTGATAAAAGAAAAAAAAACTTTTGTCTATTCAATCCAATGAATGGACCTGGTGAGACAATTTTTAAAATATGAAGGTGTTTTTATGAGCACTTTAACCTATGTAGCAAAATAGTTCATAATGTTTTATCAGATAGGGAGTTCACCTGATAATCTCCACCAACCAAGTTATATGACCTAGAACTAGAAAAATTTAATCCAACCTAATCACTATAAATAATCTCAATATATCACACTTCACAAAAAATAGGAAAATAGAAATGGAAAGATAATATTTAACATGGTTCAGCCAAGTTCTACATCCATTGGGAAACACTATAAAAAATTATTTTTAGGATATACAATATATTATAATATTTCAATCACTTCAAATCCACTTTTCAGTATTATAAAATTAATATAAAAAACACCATTCATAAAGCCATCATACTATATATCAATAAGATAATACACCACCTCTTTATAGAACTCGTCATCTTGTTAAACAGTTTTCAACGGCCACTGATATTTGTGTAAAACTTTAATTGGCTTTATCAACTACTGATACCCAATTATACCTTCCATTGAAAATCCCAATATCAAATCATCAAGAAATAAAAAACAACTACATGATAGTAGCATACATTTTCTTCTACCCAATCAAGGATAACCTTGCTCTTTCTAATAATATCTATCTCATTATCCCTCTATCTAATGACACTACATCCACTATCCTCAGGCTGATGAAATATTTATCCATAGATAATCCTTCTTTATAAACACTCTAAACCACATTAGGAAAACATGTTTGGTCTATCTGATAATTTGTGTTTGATTGTATTTTTTTAGAAGTATCCATCCAAAATGTTGTGTCTAATAAAACCTTAAATATAGTTCTAAAAACACAACAATATTTATAGTTTTTAATTGGGATATAATGGAAAGTTTACTGATATTATCTAATCGTACTACAGACTTCGTTTTTTAGTTTTTTTATTTGAATGAAATTCGTTCAATATTACAAAGGGTATTAAAAATAAATTCCTTGTAATTTAATTCTCTAAAATTATATCACTTGATAGATATTGGTGAACATTATGTAGATGATCTATGTATATTTTAATTACATGATAAAAGGATATACTTTTAGGAATTTATCATGGATTAAGGGTGAAGTGTAGTTGTTCACATAAAAAAATATACTTATATGATATGGGTAATAAAGTGAAATATTTTACATATGACATTGAATCCCATCAATGGAAATAAATTGACTTATTTTTCCATTATGATATTTAAAATATTATTCTTAAAAGGATGTATGAAGTATTAGATGTAATGATGGCATAGGAAATGAAATTATTTAAGGAAAAAATTATTATATGTATAGTAATCCATTAACTTATCAGTTACCCGTGTTATATGTTATTAATTTCCAATATTATGAATCTGTTCTCATATTTAAATTGATTTTTATGCCTGACTAGTATAAATTTGAAAAATTAAATGTTATATTTTTTATATATGTAGTGATTCATGGACATATCTATCTACTTTTTTTAATACTATAAATATGTTATCATCTCTATATTTCTTTATTTTTTAATGAATTTTTTGAAATATATATTTTGATTATTTTTTATGTTATTTAAATGAAAGTAATTCCAAAGAAGAAGTGATTCAATAATTGAAATCAACTTTTATTTGAAATTCCCAAAACCATTCAAATGTCATAAATGTTGTTTGATGATCCCTTATGATCCCCCCTATAGAATCTGGGACACACCTCATCTCCCTCCCATAATATTTTTCCATGCTCTCCTTCTCCCTACCATTATCTTTTATCACACTGCCTCTCTATTTAGTAGGTTCCGCATGTGATGGACTTGTATAGAGGGAATATGTGGCCACTTTTTGTTCTTCATGAGGATGTTGAAGGGCCACGGTCATAAAAACAAATTTTAATATGAATAAATTTATTACACTTATTATACTAATAATTAATTTTCTTCATTATATATGGAAGTAATGTTACTACTAAGACAAAAATTGATAGTTTAAATATGTGGAATATTAATTTATTGAATATATTTATCCCCTTTGATTCTTATTGGGTCCCCATAATTGATACTATTGGAGAATTTATCGATATTATAGGCCAGTTGGTGGTTGATCTTGTGACCCTTTTAATTGAAAATTATGATTATAGGTATATACCAAAATCTGGGAAGAATAAGGTATTTTATTTGGTGATAAATATAATTTTGATACATTATTCCTCAATTGAGTTTCATTATTCAATTAAATTATAATATTCCAAAAATTAATGTCTTTTTACATATGTTCTTCCACTTTACCATCCCTGATATTATCGCAAAAAAATTAGAAACTAAAAACATTATTAGAGAAATATAATATTTTAAATGTAGATTGTGGAATGAATTCAATGATACATCATTTAACACTCATTTTATGTATGATAAGTCACTTAGAGGGTTTTCTAGAGATTATTGGAAAGTGTTTATTGATATCCATCACTATGAGAATCACGCCATATTAAAGAATATATTATTATACTAATCTCATTTTATATATATACATGCATATGATGGGTATATGACATTGAAAACATTATTATTAAATTAAATAGTTTTTATTTTTGGGTATTTCAATAAAAATTGTGTAAACCGAGTGAAACAAATCATCCCCCAATGCCATTCCGAAGAGTTTTTTAAGAAAAATATCCACCGTGGTAATTTTTCATTATTTAAAATATTTATATGATAATATTATCTAATGACTATATTAAAATTATGATTTATCTATGTTTTTAGGATCAAAATTGGTGTTTTAGGACTCTCCATCGCAATATTGTCAAACTTGGTTCACTACCTCATGACTTTGTTCTTCAGTAGGGCTCACAACCCACCTGGGTGGCTCAATACCATACTACTATGAAAATAAATTTTCATGGTGAGGGTTATTTAAGGGTTATATAAAATTCCAAACACCCCTAAACCATTCTATGTGTTATAGGGACATGGGAATTATGGTGTAACAACCATATGTCATGTCGTGACACCCCAATAACAAGAAACCTTGACCCGTAGGGCTAGTATTCATTCATTTGGGAGTTCAAGAATCTCCCCCTCGGTGATTGACCTACAAATTAGAGTCTTAATACCTTTTTGGATACTAATTATAGGATCTAAATTTGGGTTACATGAACCTCTATCACAATATAATACACATTGGGTCACTAACTTACTGTTGTTTTCTTCCGTAGGGCTCACTTCCCACCAAGGTTAACCACCCCCCTCTCAAAGGTACTGTCATGGGGAGGGGGATAGTTTAGGATTATATATCATTCCCAACACCCCATTAGTCTTCCTTTTGGGATTGGGACATAGGCACAATAGTGTGATATACATATGTTATATCGTGACATACCTTCAACTAGGAACCTTGACCAATAGGGCTACACTGCATTCATTTGGACTCCAACAATGTTTAATGCAGATAAATAATTTAGGGCACCAAGTCTCCCAAATGGAAAATTAGGTTGATGTTCATATAATATCTAATGGGAGTTTTGTGAATGATCTTACCAAATATGTTGGGATATTAATTCATTTTTATCATAATAGTTCATAAAAACATCTTCAATATTATAATAACTTATGAAACTAAAGATATCAATTTAACTTTTCATTTATGATCATAAAACTATATTAAATAAAACAAATATGTGTAATATTTTATAAAAAATATTAGTTGTCAAAAATTTAGATATTAATGATAAAAGTAAACTTAGTTTGATAAATAGCATTGTCGGTAATATATTCCCTCTTTCTTAGGCCCACACATTATTGTCATTTGTCACTTTTTTAATACATATTACTTTAAATTTGATTGATATTTTATTTATAGGTAAAAAATAAGGGAACTATGGGATAAAAATCTTACATAGTCCTTTTGTTCACCTAGGATGATCCATTTGGTCAGGTTCTTAGGAAGGAGAATTATATCACTCACATGCATAGGATAGGTTTTGTACCATTACAATCTGAGGTATTTAGAAAGTCAATGTGGATTAGAGTAGCACCTAATTCATGTTGTAGTTACTCTATAACTCTTTATTATTAGATTAAATGTTTTTCAATGAAAAAAATAATTCAGTAATAGTGGAATATAATCCATCAACAAGTGACTCATATACTACTTCAGTACAAAAATTCCATTTCTCAATTGAACGGATTGGGTCAATTATATTAGAAGATGACTGGATGTTTCACCAAAGACATTACATCAATGGATGGTTCAATTCATTAGGAAAATCAAACAATTTTATACTCATTTAGAAGATAAAAATTTATTGGAGTTATGTGGAAATTTAAATATAAATCATTTTTTAATTTTCATGAAAAGTTTCATACATGTGTTGGGATAAGGGAGTGAAGATAGAGATGGTGATGAAGAAAAAGATGATCATAGTTTTTCAGGTAGAGATGAATATTCACTTTGAATTCAGTGGTTATGTTGTATAACTAAAATCATTATCTGTAACTTTTTTTATTGAATTAGATATAGATTTTCATTTTTTAAAATGTATGTTACTTCAATATTTTTGTGTTGGTTGTTATCTATTCCTATTTTTTGATGTCTTTGTTTATGTTTTTTTATCTATCTATTTTTTGGTGATAACAACTTCAATGTCTTTTTATGAACATATATATAAAGAGGTGGTTTAAATTGAAACTATATATGGTAAAATATATTTTTCATAATTTTAAACCATTGTTTTATAGGACAAAATATATAATGGTTTTTTAATAATCCACTATATATTATTAATTATAGTGGTATTTTAAACATCCAATACATTGTTTAAATATTTTGGAAACCTAAAACCATTGTATAAAATTGTAATAGCTTCCGTAAAAAAACTAACAATTCCTAGAAACCACCTCTATATGGGTGAAAATTACATGAGATGATTCCAAATTCCAACATTGGTAGTAGTTTATAAAAACCATCATAAGCCTATTTGGTTTTAGTTTAAAATATTATTGATAGTCTCATGATTATTTATAGTGAATGTATCTCACCACACCTTCCATTTAATTGTGTGAGATAGTTCTTCTCTTGTTATCCATCAAATCATATGCATATCTTGATTTAAACTTCATTATCTTTAGGGATTCTTATTATGATGAATTTTTTTTAAACATTCTTTAGCAATATGTTCCTCTTTATTTCATTTCTCACAAATAAATTCTCTCAAAAAATCATTTATTTAAAACCTCTAATTAAATTCTACATCTTTATGTGGAATATTATCTTTAACTTTTTCACTCTCCTTTTCTTTTGATTCTTCTAACCTTCTTACTCTCTCCAAGTCTTCTAGCCAAATCAAAAGAAAGAATTTGGTACTCTAGAAGATCTCTTGGGCTTCCCACAGAGATTAACTTGAGTTCTATTCTTCACATACCTATTCTATGATATATAAATCATCATAGTCTTATTAGAATTGTTTTTAATTTTATTTACATTCATCTTATTTTCCAAGGATGACTCATCATTCTTAGGAGAAATCTGTTTTGTTGATTTTTTTTAAAAAAAAATCCCAAGGCTAACTCTTCATTCTTCATCACTGACTATTTTGGATTCCTCTTCCCATTTAAATTAGTTATTTGTTTATTAGAACATGCATCAATTTTTTGACCATCATCGTTTTTAACATCAAATTATCGTTATGAATCTAAAATATTTTTAAACCTAACATATTTCCCATCTTCTTTGAATTTTTCTCCCTTATCACCTTTCTCCCATTGAAATGATCCTATTTTTTTATTTACTATTAGTAGGATTATACCAACACATAATTAACATTTACCAAATCTTTTATAGCACAAACATTTCTAAAAAAACCTTGATCTTTTTTATCCATTGCATGATGTCCATCAATTCCAAACTTGTGAACATAATATTTTTGGTCCTTCATAATAATTTTTTTGGTTAATCATGGGGATCCATCACCCTTAAAAATTCTTAAATATACCATTGATTCAATGGTGTAATTATCATCACATCATATCATCCATATTTATATAGTATTGTATTGTAATCGTACACTTTTCAAAAAGTCAAATTTTGAGAATTCAAGAAATGAAGTTATTGATATTACCTCTTTATTTGTAAATTCTTGAGAAATATCACTATATTTTTTTCTAATACTCTTCCCATAATATTAATTTATATTAACATATAAATACTCCTCAGAATAGTGAATGGAATTAGTTGTTATTTCATCAATAGTTTTTTAATATTGATCTTATATTTCTTCTAGATTTGTTGATCATATTTTAATCTCCTTATTTGTCATATTGAGAATATTATTTTCATCATAAACCATAATAAATATATCTTAAAACTCCTTAATTTTTACAAATTATTCACCAATAAATTTTATTTTTTCTTATAATGATGTTTCAATTTCCTTAATCCTCTTATCCTTTACATTTAATTGATCATTATTTATAGTGATATTTTGTTCTAGTTTTTTATCACATATTCTAGAGAGCTCTTGATCTCATATTTCTATTAAAATTCATTGATACCTTTACTTTTTAACAAGGATTATTACTCACTGAGACCATGTTATATACATAAATTACTCTAACTTGGGTGTATATATTTTCATAATTAATGAAATTTTTTTCAATACCATTACCATTTCATCGTACTCAACCTCAAGAAAAGTTATTTCATTATGCATGATTTAAAAAGTCTCATATATAATGGAAACATTATATTTATCAAAACTAGTAATTTTATCCATTAATGCATCAATTGTAAAATCAAATGACATGTTATCACTCCCATTAGTAATTGGATTGTCACAGCCGGTCTTTTTTTCTTTTTTTTCTTGGTTTTGATCGGGTTCATTGAAAATATAAATCCTTTTCTTGGGTTTTGGGTGAGATTAATTTTCACTTCTTAACTGACATATACTTATAATCATCCTACCATTGGTTCCTCATAGCTTGTTTGGGTGTTTTGGAGAAAAGGATGGTTACTTCATTATTTGGGCCAACTGTGAGCCCATTTCCAGATTTAAAAACCAAATTTCTTTCTTTTATAAATACTTCATTTTTCAACTTTTTTACTCATTACACTTCCCACTTGTCCTCCAATAACATATTGAAACTACCATATCATTTTGTCCCCCTTATAAATTCATAATCATGGTGAATTTGGGTTATTTATTTAGGTGTTGGTCTATCATGAGGGCCCATTTTCAGTTTTTTAAAAAATAAATTGTTTATTTTATATATTATTAATTGTTTTATAAGTTTTGGTGATTAAACCTCCCACTCATGAACAAGAACCCTATGAGAACCCCAATATTCTATTTTATCTCTTTGGATCTCATCTTTTTGAGGATTAGGTCAAATATTCTCAATGGTTCTTAAATCATCTAGATTTTCCAAATATATTTTGTAACATTCATAAATCTTTCAACTTGTTCTCCTATTGAAAAAAATATTTTTCCCCTAGTTCTTCCATAGGTTAGGAGCCTCTCCAAGGAGTTTAAATCAATTAAATTTTCTCTATGGGTGAAAATCTAAGCAAAGATGAAGATTTTATTGGTTTCCAAGGTTTGATTAATTCGCATTTCTCCTCCCTTTTCTTCCTCCTTTCATTATTTATTGGTTTTATATTCTCTTATAGTAATTATAGTCCAATTGTTCTATTATCCCATGATTTTTTATGGGTTTTTTGTTTGTTTGGGTCTATTTTTCTTAGGTTTAGGGTTTATAAACCCTCAGATGGTGATCTTGGGTGTGCGTTTCCATTATGCCAAGGATTTGAGGTAGGATATCCCTTACACATGGATTTATCATTTAAGTTTCATTATTTTCTTATTATACATACCTGATATTTATTTTTATTACTTTTTTCATCCTTTGGATAATTTTCTTGGTGTGCAAAATGGTTTTTGAAACTTTATTTTTTGAAAGATAGTATGGTTTTAACATAAAAGTTCCCACCAAGTGTTTGTTTAAAAGTTATGATATCTTTCGCACCTAGTTTGGGAGGTTTAGAACCTCGTTTATGGTATTTTGAACGTGTTCTAGAATCTTGAAAAAAAATTCCATGCAATTTTTGTTTTATTCTCTCTCAAGTGCTTGAAATAAATTGTTTTGTTTAGAAGTGCATGTCATGTATTCAGTAAATTGCCTAGTTGGATTTTATGTGTTAAGTGTGATTTAAAAATTATTTTTTTGGATTTATAAATGAATTTTAAGAATTAAAAATTATATTTTTGGGTCCTTATATTTCTTTCCAATATGTATTTGGTTTTAAAAACAAATGGGTTTTGGTTTACAACATGTTTTGGTCTGAGTTGCTGGAAAATGGTCTGTTTCACATCCTTATGAAAATGGTTGTGTTTTCAATATGTAAATAGAGTGTTTTGAGGGATTTATGAAAAAAATTTGATGCTCTAAAAGGTTCTTATACTCCACCTTAATCAAATTTCAATCCATACCTTTGTCAAATGTTAGTTTTTAGAAAGGCATAAAGGCACGTTTGGCATTTTTTTCTTGTAAAAATGGTTTCCATGTGTATTTCATGTTCTATATTTTGGGGCCATTTTATGGTCCCTAAAATGGATTTATTAATTGTTTTTGGGGCTTCCAAATCTGTTTTAAAATATTATTTATGGTGTTTCGAACTTAAAATAGAATTTTTGAATGGATTTTATGTGCAAGGCCTCATTATACTTCTCGAAGTTGTTTTATGAAAATTTAGGTGGTTTATTGATCTGTGAAGAAAATGTGAGGCATGTGTGTGGCCTATTTGATGTGTATATGATTTTTAAATTAAATATTTATGATAAAATGTTTTTTTATATATGTGTAACTTTTTTAGCACAAAAAGGGAAATGTCGGGTATCTAGGTGGGCGGATGTGTACTAGTATGCTAGTGATCCCATGGGGTTTGGCCCCTGTTTCACATATCAAGTTTGACGATGAAAAAACTTACTAAAATATGATGAAATTTTTTTGTTGGCAGACCACTAGTTTATGGGTATTCTTCTTATTATTGTCTCGTTTGAATGAGAATGGATATTTATTATGGTTACCTTTACCAAGATACGAGGTACCTGGGGATCACTACAAACTTGTGCCTAGGGGTGTTCTCGTGACTTATGATCATTGGCTATTTTGTACTCACCATCGGCATACAGTGTGTTTGGATGGTAAATTCCTCAGCGTGTGTGATTTATTTAAAAGTTTACATTATTTTATGAATCCCTATTGAAAAATATTTTCATTTTGAAGTTGCGCCTCTTTGAAAAAGTATTACTAGCATTATTATTTATAAAACATGCAAGTTTGTGTCTGATGATTATTATAGCATGGAACCTCATTTGAAAAAAATACATTTATATATTGTATTTAAAACGTTAAATTTATGTTTATTTTATTTTAAAGTATGTTCATTGGGAATAGAATACCAGGCTAACCTACTGAGTTTTAATACTCACACCTATAGTCTTCTTATTCTTTAATCCCTTGTGCAGGTTTCAAATTGAGTTAGATCACTTTGGGAAACATGTGATCATTGTGTTGGAGAGTGACCAGAGGGGTTTCATGGATTTAGTTGGTTGTCAGGTTTTGTCGGTTGAGTTGTTGGTTTAGTTGTACTTTCTTTTTCCTGTACAAATAATGTTCAGTTTAATTTTTTATGTATATGTATTTTGGGTTGTCCATTTCATTCCACTATTTGTTTGATTGTTTATATTTGGGTGAAATTGTTCCCTTGTGTACTCTATTGATGTCGTCGGTGCTTGTCTCAATCCCAGGAGGATCGGGAATGCCTCTCGAGACCTGTCGCGGGCTGGCCTAAGTGACCAGTTCAGGGTCGACTCCGGCGGGTTCATTACAAGATGGTATCAAAGGAGGTCGGCTCTTAGAGGACCATAATTTTCAGAGTGCTCTATGTTATTTGGGGTTGTTAAGGTAGATGGAGTAGTATTTTTGGGACTTGAGGGGTAGTTTTGGTAAGATTTTTGCGAACTCTTTCTTGTTCTAATCCATGGGTTTCCATGGGAAGTCCGGTTTTATTAGTGTCCTTTGTTCTTGTTTATTGTTTGCTGTTGGAATATGACAAGGGGAGTCTAACTAATGGACTATGTGGTCTCGCAGGGCCTGGAAATCCATGTGGAGCCTAGTAATATTCCTAATAATTCCCTCTATGTTGGTGTTGTGTTTGACATATGGCCACCAACCATATGTTCAAGTCACCCATTGACAATAGTTCCCTTTTGTGGGTCTCTTAGACCTTTTATAAATTCTGAATTTTTATTTTGAAAATCCTTGTGTGAGAATTGGGGAAATGGGATTTAAAGGAATGATTGGATTTTGACAAGTGTAAAATTGTGTTTTCAAAAAATTAAATATAGGAATGGTTTTTGAAGGTTGTGTTTTTGTGAAACAAATTTTCTTTGGAGGAAGTGGAAATGATTTAACGGAATTGGATTATCCCTAATCTAAAAATGTGTTTTGTTGGAATAAAATTTTTCTAATGTGTGAATCATTTTAAAGGGATTCTAAATCGTTGTTTTAAATGGAGTGTTTTGGGATGTTGAAAAGTGTTTAAATTTGATGAATTGGTTTTTAGAGGTTGGTGTTTTCATAGAATGTGTATTGGTCTTAATGGCCATCAGATTATGAAAATATACCTTAATGAATTTTAAAAAATGGGAAGGGGTTGTTTGGATTATCTTGGTTTTTTTGAAAGTTTTAGAAATTAAAAGGGATATCATTTTAAGAAAACGGTTCTTCCTAAAGTGTGGTTTTTTTTGTGAAATATGAAAAGGGTTTTGACTTGGTGGTTAGGGTTCCTTTGGAAGGTATATGATTTTTGGAATGATGTATTTTGTTTTAGCCTTTGGATATTTCAGGGGTGTTGACATGAATGGTTATATTGATATCTAGAAGGATGGCCTATATGGCATGGTGTTTGGGTTCCTGGGTTGAATGTAAATGTGCATGTGAGTGATACATGATGAAACACCATTGGTGAAGGTGGAAATCCACCAAGTTAGATTGTTTTTTTAAAGTGTTTTGAGTTGAAAAATTGTGGTTTTTGTTTATAAACTGATTGTTATGCGGCTAGTTTTTTCTATAAAGATCTGTTTATTCATTATGCTTCCTTATGATATATAATTCATACACTTATTGTGTCTTGAGATGAGATCTTATTTGTGGCTTGGTTTTAGAGTAATGTTCAGTGGGTTCCTAAAGATGTGTTGGATGTTGTGATGTGGCCATGGATAATTATCCATTAAAAATATTTCATGTTGATCAACCTAATTATTCATTTAAAATATTAAATAAACATTTTTGGATGATGCATCATCCAATTTTTTGGAATATAGAGATTTTTGGGATTGATTTAAAGTGATTCCAGATCGTGATAATTCTTTTGGACATAGTAGTTTTGTTCGGTGATGTTGATGTGTTTCACCATATTCCTAGTCCATTCTACTCCTTGTTTGGAGTGAGAGAGAATAGGGCTATATATCTATGAGTTCCTATTTAGATGAAGCTATATTGTTGAGAAAGTTAATTTTTTGGGGGTGTTGTGATACATAGAACCTGACTGTGGTGCTGGAGATGATTCAATAATCAGGGCGCCAGCCATAGGGCTTAGATTGAAGCATTTCATGCAGTCAGGAAATCTCTAGAGGTGTGGGGAGATTGACTAGGCTCCTGCCACCACACTTGTGGTGTGTTAGTTTCTATATCTCTATTGTGGTTCCTCATCACTGTGAATTCCCCTTTGTCGCAATGAGCATGGTGGAATTACCCCTCACACAGTGTCTATGGTTATGACTTCATGGATGAGGGTTTTCAATCAATGTCCCTGTATGGACCGCCTTTGTAAATCAGGTTCGGTCTTGGTGTAATCTATTCATAGGTGGATAGTGTTGGTTAGTTACTTTTTTTTTGGTTTCAATGGCCTAATTATTGGGTCCCCTTCCCTGCCCTCCCTGAGTGGTGGGGGTCTGGATCCATGCCGAAATTGTTGGTCTAGTTCTTATCACCTCTGTTCGGGAGTGGGTGGTGTAGATGTTCATGTTGTAACCCTATTAACATGGGTTTTTAGGTTGTCATGGGAGAGTTTTGGTGGGATTTTGTGGGTGAATCCTGATTCTATTTCATGTTTAATTATTTTTTTTGTTCATTTCTATTTGGTCTCTAATGGTGGGGATACCCACTGTGGGTTTTAAAGATCTTTCCTTTACAAATTTATCGGATGGTAGTTGAGATTTAATGGTTGGGAGTCCATTCTGGCCTCCCCCCAAGTCATTTTCTTCCCTGAGTAAACATTGGTTTGGGGGATCATTGGGTTTATTAGGAAAAGGCCCAAAAAATCTAGTTCGTGGCTTGGTTGTGGAGGTGGTGGCTTGACCTTTCTGTTGATTTTCTCAAAGTGGTTGTGAGTTGGTGTTTATTTTGGAAAATAGGATTAAGTTACATTGGTGGTGAATAATATTTAATTATATTTATAGGGTGTATTATGTTGATAAGTAATCCTTAGGTGTTGTTCTGTCAGTAATAATGTGTTATGGACTTCTAGGGGCAGAAAGTTTTAATGGTGGGAAGTATTGTCACACCTGGTTTTTTTCTTTTTTTGTCTTGGTTTTGATCCAGTTCATTGAAATTACTGATCCTTTTCTTGGGTTTTGGGTGAGACTAATATTGAGTTTTGAACTTACAAATGTTTATAATCATCCTACCATTAGTTCCCCATATCTTGTTTGAGAGTTTTGGAGAAAAGGGTGGCACTTCATGATTTGGGCCAACCGTGAGCCCATTTACAAATTTAAAAAACAAATTTATTTCTTTTATAAATCCTTATTTTTTCAACATTTTTCACACATTAATCTTCCCAATTTTCCTCCACTAACATATTGAAACTACCACATCCTTTTGGACCCCTTAGAAATTCATAAGCATGGTGAATTTGGGTTATTTATTCAGGTATTGGGCCAGCCCGAGGGCTCATTTCCAGTTTTAAAAAAATAATTTTTTTTTCTTTTATATATTATTCATTGTTTTATAATTTTTCATTATTCTACCTCTGTAACACCACGAGATTTTATGAAAATTATTCTTTTTAATTTCATTAATGTCTTTTGTTGTACGCTACACCAAAAGGAGCTTGCACAACACGCATCCTTAACATGCCTTGCATTACACGCAATCGCGACCTTCCTCGATAGCGTGTGTAGTACGCAATAACGAGTTTCACTAAACATCAATATGCTATTAAAATATTATTAAAACTAGCTGTTATGAATAGTAATAACCACTTTTTGAAATTTTGTAAATTTTATTTTTCAAAATGGAATTCATTTTTGGATTTGTAATATCGAAATTAGCTTGGGGTGAAATTTTGGTACTTTTCGGATAACTTTCATTTTTTGATGAATAGTGAAAATTACTAAATTTTAATTAAAAACAACCTTTTTAATCGAAATAATTAATAGTGATAAATTACTAATTTGAGTGTTTTTAAAGTATATTTAGAATATATTTTTACAATTTAATACAATGTTGTTCATTGGATGTAATTTCACATTTAAACCAGACATAAACAAGTGTCAATCTTTTGATAGTTATTATCTCTTAAGAACACGCTATTTGTTTTGACGACGGGAATTAATTTTTAAATTAATTAATGCAACTGATATGTTTTGAATTTGGTAAAATAGACATCATTTTTGAGTTCATAATATCAAATATATCTTAGGCCTAATTTTTGGTATTTTTCTGGAAACATTCATTTTTTGATGAATAGTGAAACCACTAAGTGGTAGTTAAGAAGAATGAATTTTTCATAAAACATAATTTTACCGCTTCTGTGAGTGGAATTTCAAAATTCCGAGAGACATGGTTAATATCAAGGACTAAAATGTGGTTCAATGAGATGAAAATATTTTTTGGTGAATAGTAACTTTTTAGTTTTTTTTTACCGCGGATAAAAGTAAATAGGGTAATTAAGGGTAAAAATGATATTATTATTACCCTAAAACATGTCCAAATTCTATTGGAAAAGTTTAATTCGAAATAAGACAACCTTAGGAATAAAATATGACCATTTAGGCCCACTTGGATTAGATTAGGACATTTATTATTAATTTATTTAAAGAAGGGTTAAAATAGTTAAAATCAAAGTTTAATAAGTAAATCATTTTTAATATGGGGTTATACATTAGATAAATTCAGATATAAATATTCATTAGAAATATAAAACGATTTCCTACATAATGATATTTTATTTTTAATTTTTAGACTTTAAATAATTTAATTTATATATGACACAAAGATGATGCAGTAATTATCTTATTAATGAAATATTGACATAATTGATGTTATAAACACCAAAATAAATGTAAGTTGAGACTTTTTATGAATTACACTAATTTTTAGGAAATATGACATGTTAGTATTGATTTAATTAACTTTTTTCTAACTAATAATTCTTTTATGATTTTCACAAAAATCAATTACTAAATAGTGTCAAAATTGACATAAAATAGTTTTTAAAACAAATATTATATTAGTAATTGTTATATTATTCCTAAAAATCTAAGGTTCGGCCAAATGACTTAGATAAGGTTATATATATTAATAATAAACAACTTGGGGTTCGTTTGGCTGCTTATAGTATGTTTATTAACCTTATAGTATAAGAACACAAGAAGACACGGTAAAAGTAAAATTATTTAATTTAATGTTAAATAGAAATGATAAGGTTAAAATAGGAACCTTAACTTCTCTAAATTCTATTGGATGAGAGTATTTCTACCAATACTTACCTTAGCTTAGAAATAAATCAATTTGGAGCTATTCAAAACCGAATTTGGATTTATAATAAAATAATATTTTTAGTTATTCCAAAGGTGCCCCTCTCCTCCCTTATAAAAGGGCACATCCTCCCTCTCTTCCTCACACCACTTTGAGCCTTCAAGCTCGGCCGAAACCTGACAAATTACCTTCTACACTTCCCTAGAAACATCCTAGAGGTTCTGGTCTTCCTCAAAGACCAATTTTATTTCCCTAAAAGGAGATCCCAAAGAGGCGCTTCAAAGAAGAGGTAATGTCTGTTACCGATTCTTTCATCATTATTTCTTCTTCCACTTCTTCTTCTTTAGTTGTTTCATCATGAAGTAATAACATCAGTATCACTAATATACTGATATGTTATTATAATTATTAAACAACCCTATTTTACCATCTATCTATCCTACGGAAAATGAAATCACCGTACGTGCGTACGTACGGAATACCGTCTCCACGCCATGGTGTAATCTATTTTCCCCCACCACCTTAATTGGATGGGTATAATGATGTAAATAATTACTATATATAATTATTGTAAAGTGATATTGATTCTTAAATAGTATAAATACACTTCAATACAATTCCACGATCATGAGAACGATATCATCGCTCGTGCGTATGTACGGACTACCGTCTCCACGACGCGATGAGATTCATTCTCCACGTTAACCATTCATGAATGATTATAAATTATATATAATAATTGATAATTAAATATATGACATAATAATGATTCTGGATTTATGTGTATATATATATATGTCATCTACTTAATTCCATTCAACTCAATAAGGAAAAGAAAACAGCGTTCATGCGTACGTACGGTCTACCGTCTCCATGAACGGTGTATTTCTTTCCATTTACTGATCTATTATATATATATGTATATATATATTATGAATATATATTATATATAAATCATGTTTTATATTCTGTAATTAAGTAATCATGATCTAAGTAATCATATGAATAATTACAAGTCAAAACACGGACGACAAATGAAACGATTTTTCCCAAAACGCTCTTTAACATGGAATTTACAAAAGAACGGGTAATATAAAGCCATAAGTGAACCATATATGATATCATAACAATGATTATGATTCTGTAATAAGTCAATGACATTATTTAAATCATTATACAAGAGGTTCGGACACATACGAAGCAAATTGGACCTAAGGTAAGGGAAATATCACAATCTCATTTTTATCCGAGATTGTTTATACTTTGATATTTATTGTGGTGTGTTTTAACATCCACATCCATGTTTCCTCAATATTTAATATTTATATCCTTCTACAATAGTTTATATCCAGTTTTAATCTTCGATGAGTTTTTAGTAAAAGATATGAAAGGAATCTTTTGTCATTTTTCGTACGAGGTATTTTTTTGACTTTTCCGAAAAAAGTACGAGAAGAATGTTTTTTTTAACTTATACGGCATGAATGGATTTTTAAAACATTATTTCCAAGAAGATTCCTTAACAAGTTTTCATGTTTTTTTTTAATCAACTTCTTTTAGTTTATAATTTTATGACATGTTAAGAAAGGAAAAAACAATTTGAAGTAGAAAGGGTATTTTCCTCAAGAATGGATTTCAAGTGCTTTATCAAAATTATTTTCCATCTAAGATAATATAGGGTTCTATTTATATCCCTGTTATTACATTGATTTGATTATGTTGTGATGGAATTATTTTTATGAATTCCTTTATCTTATATGAATTTTTTTATGATGTCATGTTGTTTAAGAATCCCATTTTTATTACATGGGTTATGCTATGATGTATGGTTTATGATTTTGTGGCACACACAAGAATGGTATCATTATGAGATGGGTGGGACCTATATCTCCCTCCAATTAATTGGGTAAAGATTTTATATCTCATGAGATAGACATGGCTGGATCGGTAGGTTATACCGGTTCAGTGAAACAGGACTGAAACGAGGAGTGAACACGGCTCAGAAAGGGACTTTGTCCACTAAGATAGTCTTGGAAATGAGTATTGACTAATAAGAAATGATTCTCTATGATTATGTGTGTATTCCATAAAGTTTCATGTTTTAAGTTATGATTATTGGGATTACATTTCACTACTATGATTTATCCCATGTTATGAAATTATGATCTCTTTTGCATGTTATGATTTCCAAAAGATATGTTCTTATGAATATGACGTGATTGATATTTCTTTTGTTTACCCTTACTGAGAATTTGAGCTCACCCTTTTATGTTTTCTTTTCCCCATGACATAAAGAAAGGATTTAGGTTTTTAAAAAAAAGAAGATCTTTATGGGAGATGTTGAAGATCTTTCACCACGATTAGAAGATTATATTCCGAGTTTCCAAAGACACTAAACTATTACGGTCCTTGTGTGTGTGTTTTTGTTATGTACTATGTATTCCGCAAAAGTAATGTAATGTCGATGTACGTCAGGCTTAGGGTCTCTACAGTTGGTATCAGAGGAAACGTTTAGTCAACCTTTGGAAACTAGGATGCAAAAATGTTAGTGAGAGCCCTAGGTATATTTCTAAGGAATGTCTAGGGATGTCCCTAAGGATAATTATACGTATAGGATATAGTCCTAGAACTATGGTAACGATATTAGATTAAACCAAAGATGTTAGATATTGAAGTTACTTCCCTTTTATTATGATTTTTGCCTCTCACACTATTCTTTTTGGGTTTTAGATGATGGCTGGAACCCGAAGGAACCGTGTTTATCAATGCAATGGAAAATGCAATGATTGTCCTCCTGAACAAACAAATGTTATGGGAGATGGAGTTCAAAATCTTATTTCTATACTTACAGAAGCTATGAATAATTCTGGACTTCCAAATGAGCAGAGAAGGGAACAATATTCTATTGAGACCTTCATGAGGCAACGTCCACCTTCTTTCAGTGGGTCTTCTAATCCACTTGTTGCTGAACAATGGATTAGTACTACTAAAAAGATATTTTCAGTTCTTTAATGTTCTGAACATGATAAAGTCATCTTAGTAGTGTATCGTTTGGAAGGTGATGCTGATCAATGGTGGAATCTTATCAAGAATACGAGGCCAAGAGATGAAATTGAGTCCATGGAATGGGACGAGTTCAAGAACTTATTTTTCAATAAGTACTTCCCTCGTATTCTTCGAACAAAGATGGAGAAGGTGTTTCTTGAACTAAAGAAAAAGGATGATGAATCTGTGGGTATATACGAAGTGAATTTTACAAGGCTTTCAAGGTATGCATCAAGATTTATCATCCAACTTGAAAGTAAAGTTGATCGATTCTTCATTGGCTTAAAACCAAATCTTCGAAGGGCATTAACTATAAGAGACTTCAGTAGCTATGAAAAAATTGTGCGTTGTGCTATCAAGGTAGAAATGGAAGTTGGTGTTACTTATCCATATCATAGTTTTGACAAGAAACGAAAGATGGAGTTCAAGGATAAATCTCAGAATAATGGTGAAAAGAAGATGAATGTTTCCTTATGCTCAAAGTGTGGAAATAAGCATGGTGGAGATTGTCTTAAAGGGACTAGAAAATGTTTTAAGTGTGAAAAAGAAGGTCATCGAGCAGCTGAGTGTCGAAGTAATAGAAAAAGGGTTTCTAATGATGTGAATAAAGAAAAGACTGTAGAGAACGCACCAACAACACTTCAATGCTTCAAGTGAAAGGAAATGGGGCATTATGCTAATAAATGACCTAATCCAAGGGTTAGTGATGATCGACATGAGAAACCACTTAAGGAAAAGGACAAAGGGAAGTCACATGTGATCACTATTGGCGATGTTGAATATGACAACGATGTGGTGGAATGATTAAGTGTTTATATAATGGGATTACAGAATAATGTTGTATATAGTATCATGGAATATTGGAATATTTATGTTTTGGTCTATTATGGTTTTCAATAATTTTATGGCATCGGTAACCATGAAAAGTGATTGAAATATTTTTAGAAAGCAGCTGATATGCACATAATGAAGGGATAAATAGAATCTAATATGTTTGATAGTATTCATGAGCTCATGATTGATATAAGTACTAAGTGATATCATGGTTTGGGGATATAGAATTTTGAGGATTTTGGTATGTGGAAAGTGTTAACTTTTAACTGCATTCATGTTTTCACTAAGGTTCAATGGATATTTATTTTTCAAGAGAATACATGATTAAGGTATTCACATGTTTGTAATTTGACTAACAAGATATATCTGGGGGATAAATGATGGCATTCACGTGATCATTTTCTTTATACTATGAGCTTGGACCGAAGTATTTTAGATAAGCCTAAAGATTGGAATGGATTATGTTGGACATAAGTTAGTATTGTTTAAGGATAATACTTTTTTGATATTGTTCATGGGATGTTATAGTAATATATATTTAGAAAAAGGACAACCTACAGGATGGGCGATAGCCCATCGCGTCGGACAAGGATGTGGGAATTGAACCCACAACTGAAGTGCGACTAGCCTTTATCACCTACCACTAGCCTACAGGAAGTCCCTGGTTAGTAGAAACTATTTTTATTATATTAAGAAGTATGATATATGATGTATAAGTCCATTTTAGGAACCATATATGATTAATCTCACTATAAATGGACTTATGTATTTTTTGATAACTTTTCTAACCTTTTGTTTGAGACAGATCGAATGACCCATCATTCTATCACATGATCTGCTAACACATCACGAATGACAAATTCAACTTCATTTCTTTAAGAGATGAAGTGGAAATTGTCCAAAGAACGAAAAACAGTGAGACTATACCAAAATCACGAAAGTATTTCATCTAATTCCAATATAATCAACTTTAGGGAAATGATCTTGAAAACCAAAATGTTTTCCTAGTGCTCTTATATCTGATGAATCAGATGGTACCTTAGATCGTCACAAATTTAGGGCTTTGTGATTGATGGCTTTTCCATATCCATGTTCTCTACCACTCTCCATCAGAACATGATGGTTAGGTTTCTCTTCCATATCCATATTTTCACCTATGTGGAAACCCAGTGATTAGTTTATTTGGGTAAACGTTACGTTTCATACTTTTGTTTTTAAAGATTGGTTTTGGTATTCTTTTTATGATGTGGGTTTCTATTAAAGAAACATTAGAATAGTAAACCATTTATAACCCGGACAAATTTTGAGGGAGAAATTCATTTTAAGGGGGGTAGAATGTAACACCCCGAGATTTTATGAAAAATATTCTTTTTAATTTTATTAATGTCTTTTGTTGTACGCTACATCAAAAGGAGCTTGCACAACATGCATCCTTGACTTGGCTTGCATTACACGCAATCGCGACCTTCCTCGATAGCGTGTGTAGTACGCAATAACGAGTTTTACTAAACAACAATATGCTATTAAAATATTATTAAAACTAGCCGTTATGAATAGTAATAACCACTTTTTGAAATTTTTTAAATTTTATTTTTCAAAATGGAATTAATTTTTGGATTCATAATATCAAAATTAGATTAGGGTGAAATTTTGGTACTTTTTGGATAACTTTCATTTTTTGATGAAGAGTGAAAATTACTAAATTTTAATTAAAAACAACCGTTTTAATCGAAATAATTAATAGTGATAAATTATTAATTTGAGTGTTTTTAAAGTATATTTATAATATATTTTTACAATTTAATACAATGTTGTTCATTGGAAGTAATTTCACATTTAAACCAGACATAAACAAGTGTCAATCTTTTGACAGTTATTATCTCTTAAGAACACGCTATTTGTCTTGACGATGGGAATTAATTTTTAAATTAATTAATGCAACCGATATGTTTTGAATTTGGAAAAATAGACATCATTTTTGAGTTAATAATATCAAATATATCTTAGGCCTAATTTTTGGTATTTTTCTGGAAACATTCATTTTTTGATGAATAGTGAAACCACTAAGTGGTAGTTAAGAAAAATGAATTTTTCATAAAACTTAATTTACCGCTTCTGTAAGTGGAATTTAAAAAATCCGAAAGAAACAGTTAATATCAAGGACTAAAATGTGGTTCAATGAGATGAAAATAATTTTTGGTGAATAGTAACTTTTTACGTTTTTTTACCACGGTTAAAAGTAAATAGGGTGATTAAGGGTAAAAATGATATTATTATTACCCTAAAAGATGTCCTAATTATATTGGAAAAGTTTAATTCGAACAAAAACAACCTTAGGAATAAAATATGACCATTTAGGCCCACTTGGATTACATTAGGACATTTATTATTAATTTATTTAAAGAAGGGTTAAAATAGTTAAAATCAAAGTTTAATAAGTAAATCATTTTTAATATGTGGTTATACATAAGATAAATTCTGCTATAAATATTCATTAGAAATCTAAAAATAATTCCTACATAATGATATTTTATTTTTAATTTTTAGACTTTAAATAATTTAATTTATATATGACACAAAGATGATGAAGTAATTATCTTATTAATGAAATATTGACATAATTGATGTTATAAACACCAAAATAAATGTAATTTGAGACTTTTTATGAATTACACTAATTTTCTAGGTTAATATGACATTTTGGTATTGATTTAATTAACTTTGTTCGAACTAATAATTCTGTTATAATTTTCACAAAAATCAATTACTAAATAGTGTCAAAATTGACATAAAATAGTTTTTAAAACAAATATTATATTAGTAATTGTTATTTTATTCCTAAAAATCTAAGATTCGGCCAAATGACTTAGATAAGGTTATATATATTAATAATTAACAACTTGGTGTTCGTTTGGCTTGTTATAGTATATTTATTAACCTTATAGTATAAGAACACAAGAAGACACGGTAAAAGTAAAATTATTTAATTTAATGTTAATTCTAAATGATAAGGTTAAAATAGGAACCTAAACTTGTCTAAATTATATTGGATGAGAGAATTTATACCCATAACCACCTTATATTCTAAATAAATCAATTTGGAGCTATTTAAAACCAAATTGGGATTTATAATAAAATAATATTTTTAGTTATTCCAAAAGTGCCCCTCTCCTCCCTTATAAAAGGGCACTTCCTCCCTCTCTTCCTCACACCACGTTGAGCCTTCAAGCTCGGCCAACCCCTGACAAATTCCCTTCTTCACTTCCCTAGAAACATCCTAGAGGTTCTGGTCTTCCTCAAAGACCAATTTTAGTGCCCTAAAAGGAGATCTCAAAGAGGCGCTTCAAAGAAGAGGTAATGTCCGTTACCGATTCTTTCATCTTTATTTCTTCTTCCACTTATTATTCTTTAGTTGTTTCATCATGAAGTAATAACATAAGTATCACTCATATACTGATATGTTATTATAAGTATTAAATAACCCTATTTTACCATCTATCCATCCTACGGAAAATGAAATCACCGCGCGTGCGTACGTACGGAATACCGTCTCCACGCCGTGGTGTAATCAATTTTCCACCACCACTTTACTTGGATGGGTATAATGATGTAAATAATTACTATATATAACTATTGTAAATTGATATTGATTCTTAAATAGTATACATACACTCCAATACAATTCCACGATCATGAGAACGATATCATCGCTCGTGCGTACGTACGGACTACCGTCTCCACGACGCGATGAGATTCATTCTCCACGTTAACCATTCATGAATGATTATAAAGTATATATAATAATTTATAATGAAATATATTACATAATAATGATTCTTTATTTATGTGTATATATATGTATGTCATCTACTTAATTCCATTCAACTCAATAAGGAAAAGAAAACAACGTTCATGCGTACGTACGGTCTACCATCTCCATGAACGGTATATTTCTTTCCATTTACTGATCTATTATATATATATATATTCTGAATATATATTTTATATAAATCATGTTTTATATTCTGGAATTAAGTAATCATGATCTAAGTAATCATATGAATAATTACAAGTCAAAACACGGACGGCTAATGAAACGATTTTACCCAAAACGCTCATTAATATGGAATTTACAAAAGAACGGGTAATATAAAGCCATAAGTGAACAATATATGATATCATAACAATGAGTATGATTCTGGAATAAGTCAATTACATTATTTAAATCATTATACAGGAGGTTCGGACACATACGAAGCAAATAGGACCTAAGGTAAGGTAAATATCACAATCTCATTTTTATCCGAGATTGTTTATACTTTGGTATTTACTGGGGTGTATTTTATCATCCACATCCACGTTTCCTCAATATGTTATATTTATATCCTTCTAAAATATTTTATATCGAATTTTACCCTTCGATGAGTTTTTAGTAAAAGATATGAAAGGAATCTTTTGTCGTTTTTCGTACAGGGTATTTTTTTGACTTTTCTGACAAAAGTACGAGAAGAATGTTTTTTTAACTTATACGGCATGAATGGATTTTTAAAACATTATTTCCAAGAATCTTTCTTAACAAGTTTTCAAGTTTATTTTTAATCAACTTTTTTTAGTTTATAATTTTATGACATGTTAAGAAAGGAAAAAAATTTGAAGTAGAAAGGATATTTTCCTCAAGAATGGAGTTCAAGTGATTTATCAAAATTATTTTCCATCTAAGATAATATAGGGTTCTGTTTATATCCCTATTATTACATTGATTTGATTATGTTGTGATGGAATTATTTTTATGAATTCCTTTATCTTATATTAATTGTTTTATAATGTCATGTTGTTTAAGAATCCCATTTTTATTACATGGGTTATGCTATAATGTATGGTTTATGATTTTGTGGAACACATAAGAATGGTATCATTATGAGATGGGTTGGACCTATATCTCCCTCCAATTAATTGGGTAAAGATTTTATATCTCATGAGATAGACATGGCTGGAACGGTAGGTTATACCGGTTCAGTGAAACAGGACTGAAACGAGGAGTGAACTCGGCTCAGAAAGGGACTTTGTCCACTAAGATAGTCTTGGCAATGAGTCTTGAATAATTATAAATTATTCCCTATGACTATGTGTATATGACACAAAGTTTCATGTTTTATGTTATGATTATTGTTATTACATTTCACTACTATGATTTATCTCATGTTATGAAATTATGATCTCTTTTGCAGGTTAAGATTTCCAAAAGATATGTTCTTATGAATATGACGTGATTGATATTTCTTTTGTATACCCTTACTGAGCATTTGAGCTCACCCTTTTATGTTTTCATTACCCCAGGATATAAAGAAAGGACTTAGGTTTAAAAAAAAGATCTTTATGGGAGATGTTGAAGATCTTTCACCATGATTAGAAGATTATATTCCGAGTTTCCAAAGACACTAAACTATTATGGTCCTTGTGTGTTTTTTTTTTGTTATGTACTAAGTATTACGCAAAAGTAATTTAATGTCCATGTACATCAGCCTTAGGGTCTCTAAAACCTACCACTCATTTTCCAAGAACCCTAGGCGCAGCCCCATGTTCCAGTTTATCTCTTTGGAGCTCATCTTGTTGCGCATTAGGTCAAATATTCTCAATGGTTCTCAAATCATCCAGATTTTCCAAAGGTATTTTGTCTCATTCATAAATCATTCAATTTGTTCTTTCTTTCCACAAATATTATTCCCATGGTTATTCTATACCTTAGGAGCCTCTCCTAGTAGTTTCAAGCCATTACCTTTTCTCTATGAGTGCTAATCTAAGCGAAGACGAAGAGTTTTCTGGTTTCCAAGGAGATATTTCTTCTCATTTCTCCTCCCTCTTCTTCCTCCTTTCATTATTTATTGGTTTTATATTCTCTTATAGTCACTGTAGACCTAGGGTTCTATTATATAATTGTTTTTTATGTTTTTTTTTGTTTTTTTGGGTCTGGTCGTCATAGGTTTAGGGTTTATAAACCCTAGGATGGTGATATTGGGTGTGCGTTTCCATTACACCAAGGATTTGAGGTAGGATATCACTTTCACATAACTTTATCATTTAAGTTGCATAATTTGATTTTTTTTAAGTACCTGATGTATATTTTTATTACATTTTTTCATCCTTTGGATAATTTTCTTGGTGTACAAAATAGTTTTTAAGCTTTGTTTTGTAAAAGGTGGTGTTGTTTTTTTCATAAAAGTCCACACAAAGTGTTTGTTTAAATGTTGTGCTATCTTTTGCACCTAGTTTGTGGAGATTAGAACCTATTTTATGGTATTTTGAACGTGTTCTAGTATCTTGAATAATATATGGTATGAAATTGGTTTTTTATTCCATATCAAGTGCTTAAAATAAATTGTTTTGTTTAGAAGTGCATGCCATGTGTCTGGTAAATTCCTCAGTTGGATTTTATATGTTAAGTGTGATTTAAGTTTTTTTTTTAATTTAAAAATTAATTTTCATAATTAAATTTTTTTTTCTGGTCCTTATATTTCATTCCAATGTGTATTTGGTTTTACAAACAAATGGGTTTTGGATTACATCATGGTTTGGACCGAGTTTCCAGAAAACGGCATGTTTCACATCCTTATGAAAATGGTTGTGTATTGAATATGTAACCTGAATTTTTTAAAGGATTTATGTAGGGTTTCTTATTCATTAAGTGGTGTTTATACACCTCCTTAATAAAATTGAAATTAATACTTTTTTCAAATGTCAGTTTTGAGAAAGGCATAAAGGCCCTTTTGGCATTTTTTCTTGTAAAAATGATTTCTTTGTGTATTTCATGTTCTATATTTTGAGGCCATTTTATGGTTTATGAAATTGATTTACTAATTGGTTTTGGGGCTTCCAAATCAGGTTTTATATGGTATTGATGGGTTTTTTTCCTTAAAATATCCTTTTTAGTGGATTTTATGTGCAAGGCCTCGTTATACTTCTTGAAATTGTTTATTTGAAAATTTTGGTGGTTTATTGATCTATGAAAGAAATGTGAGACATGTGTGTGGCATGTTTGATGTGTGTGTGGTTTTTAAATGGAATATTTATGAGAAAATTGTGTTTCATAGATGTGTAACTTTTTTTAGCACAAAAAGGGAAAACCCAGATATCAAGGTGGGCAAACGTGTACTAGTATGCTAGTGATCCTGTGGGGTTTGGCCACCTATTTCTAATAGAAAGTTTGACTATGACAACACTAACTAAACTATGATGATGATGTTGTTGTTGGAGTACCTATAGTATATGGGTATTCTCCCTACAAGTGGTTTGTGTTCACAAGAACAAATATTTATTATGGTTACCTACACCGAGATACGAGGTACTTGGGGCCCACAAATAATTAGTGCTTAAGGGTGTTCCTGTGACTTGTGATCATTGGCTATTTTGTACTCACCATAGGCATACAGTGTGTTTGGTTGGTAAATTAAGCAGTGTGTGTGAGTAATTTAAAAGTGTACATTCTTTAATGTAGCCCTCTTGAAAACTATTTTCATTTTCAAGTTGCAGCACTTTGAAAACTTATTACTAGCATTCTTGTTTATAAAACATGCAAGTTTCTGTCTAATAATTGTTATAGCATGGAACCTTATTTGAAAAACATACTTTTATATATTGTATTTAAAACATTAAATTGATATTTCTTTTATTTTAAATTATTTTCATTGGGAATAGAATATTAGGCTAACTTACTGAGTTTTAATACTCACGCCTATAGTCTTCTTGTACTTTAAGCCCTTGTGCAGGTTTCAACTTGGGTCCAATCACTTTGTAAAACATGTGATCATTTTGTTGGAGAGTGACTAGAGGGGTCACATTTAGTTAGTTGGTTGTTAGGTTTTTTCAGTTGATTTGTTGGTTTAGTTGTACTTTCCATTTCTTGTACAAATAATTTCCAGTTCAATTTTTTTATGCATATGTATTTTGGGTTGTCCATTTCTTTCCAATGTTTTTTTTATTGTTTATATTTGGGATAAATTGTTCTCTTGTGTACTCTATTGATTTCCTCGGTGCTTGTCTCCATCTTTGGAGGATCGGGAACACCTCTCAGGACCTGCCGCGGGCTGGCCTGGGTGACCTGTTCAGGGTCGACTCGGGCTAGTTCGTGACATGGATCTTCTTTAGTGAAGTTTTGAAAAGAATATTCACATAATTTAGGATAACATGAATATATTGATCCATTTTAGGTTGAAATTTTTTCAAAATATGTTATAGTACATCAAAAAAATTCTTCTCTTAACAAGAATAATATTTATTTCTTGCTCAAATCATGTGAAACTTCTTCCTATTTTTAAAAGATGGACTTCCTGATCTTCTCCATCTCTTTATTTTTCAAATTATTCAATGTATTAGAATAAACTAAGTTATAATATGAAAAAAAGTACACTTCTAAAAATACATCTCATAATATTTATAGGAATGAAACATCAAATATTAAAACAAAAGAACTTCATCACGAGATTCTAGTCTGATTTAAACCTAGTTCTCTGATACCAATTGAGGATCAAAATGTGGTTACCCATCCTTTTATTCCACTTCAGGAGGATCACTTGGGAATATTTTATACACTAAGTGTAGGGGGATCTGTGTAAGTGACCAATTACAACTTTTTAAATTTGTTTTAACTTTTCAATATTTTACTATTAGGTGATGATACTCTTGTCCTCTTTTTCTTTTTATAATTCTTTCTTCTTTCAATAAACACCATTGAACTCTGAAAAAAGAGACATAAATATTTTCAAGTCTCATATTTCAAAACAATGGGATATTCCTTGTCGTGATATGGATTCCATTGTGACCATAAAATCCACTAGTATCAACCCATGAATACAATTGTAATGGTTTTATACTTATACCCAAGTTTGGTGCATCCCACACTCCAAAATATCCCCAATATTTTTCATATTGTTATATAAATAGTTTGGAGACAATGTGTAACCATATTAAGAATGTATAATACTAATTGAGACTCATATATTTTTGTGGATGTGCTACCATAAACCTCTTCTTCATTTTATTTCAATTTCATATAAGCATGAAAAAAATGATTCTCTTGTCACACCCGTCCTTTTTATATTATTTATTTTATAGTTTTCTTTTGGGAATAAAATAGATCAGGTTGAGGCCCGACTTAAAATTTCTACGCTCTTATTTAGAAACGAATGTTTCTCCCTTGGTTGCATCCAGCACACCGCGGTCGAAGCCACGCGGCCTCGCCTGGGTCACCACGCGACCTCGCCCTACTCGCCACACGTCATGCCTGATGGTCAACTGATGAAATAAGACAAATTAAGAAGGATTTTAATAATAATGATAATATTAATTTCACTTGAGAATACTATTATTTTCTTGGATAATAATTTAATTAATAGTATTATTTTAGTTAACAACATTTTATTAAGTTGATCATTGTATAGTTCATTATTTAGGTTATTAGGCATGTTACTATCTGATTATTATTATTATCATTATTATTATTGATGGTGTTAATAATATAAATTTTATTAAGTTATTAATATTATAATAATGAAAATTTTTGAATTTTGTGTTTTTTCGATAAATGCGTCTTCGAGGCTTTGCAGCATGCGATGCGCCAGAGCCGTCGTGTGACCTGCCTGATGATCAAATAATTACATAGAATAAGTATGTAAAAAAATTAATTAATGAATTTAGTTTTAATGATAATAATAATATTATTATTAATCTTAATTATTATCATTATGATTGTTAATATTTTAATTAACAACATTATCATTGTAAGGGTGTAGCTTTTATTATGCAATTATTATTGGTTTTTTTAGTTTTTTAGGGTTTCTTTTATTTTTATTCTTTTTATTATTAATATTTCTTTCCTCAATCTTGTTTCCTCCCACTACCTCCTCCACCCTTTTTTCGCTTAGGGATTCCCCCCCACCCCTTCACGCATCGCATTTCTTACCCCTTTTTCCCGGGGGTCGTCGCATTCCCTCCCTCCCCTCCAGTCGTCCACGTCGTACAGCTAGCTCCCCACCTACGTGTTGTTCCCTCTCCCGGCTCGGACCCATCGCACCCCCCTGAAATCCCTTCCTGCTGCACCACCCCTGCTAGCTGAACCCCGCAGCTCCCCGACTGGCCATCCCCATGCATTGCAGCCTCCCTTCTTGGTCGGACTCCTTTCGGCATGTTGTGGTTTGGCGGTTCCAGATCAATCCCTCTGCACTACTATTTTTCCTCCCTCTCTCCCATCCTTCTGATGCACCACCATCTCGATCAGTCGGCCATCTCACGCAGCACCCCATGGAAACCGGCTACCATCGAGCCATGCCTCCTCTTCCTTCCAGTCTGTTTTCTGGCACGACGCACCTCCGATGGTCTCCTTTAAGCTCTGGTTATCCTTGATATCTCTCTAACGGTTTCATTCTATTTTGATTAGTTGTTTTTATTTTTGCTAGAGTTTTGGGTAAGAGTCACATGTTGTTTGTTGTCAAAATTGTGCTAAATTTGGTTTGATTTTAATTATTTTTTCGATATTTTGTTTTCAGGGTTCATTTTGAAATTTGGGTGGTGAGTTTGATGAGCAATTGAAATTTTGCACTGAGTGTTGGAGTCTTCAACACCCGAGGTTGGTAGTTCTGTGTTTAAACATTATTTAATGAATTGATTTGATATCTTAGATAATTTATGATGTTATTTGATTAATTATTTTGGGTGCAGGTTTGGTTTTCTAGAAGTTTTTCATGGGTTAAATTTGTTTGGTAGTATGTTTATATGGGTGATTACGTTCATTTGGCTGAAAATTATCTTTAGTCAATTGTTAGAGTTTTATCATATGTACAGTTAGATTTTCATTTTTTGAAAGAGGTGTTAATTGTGTTTTGACATAGTGTTGCATGTTCATGGATGTAAGTGAAGGTGTTGTAATGGTTGAGTAGGTTGTTTTTATAAAAACCTATGTGAGATGTCTTTTAGTGTTTTATAAAGTTCTTGTTTGTTTTTTAAAAATGTGCAAAGTGAAATTTTTGTGTTCCAGTGTTTATATAAGGATTGTGTTTGTTTTGTGAAAATGTGAGAAAATTTCAATTTGTGTTCTTGATGTGGCGTTGGGTGTGTTTGGTCATGAAATAGGGCTGAGTTGGTTTTGTGTGTTAAAGCCATGTTAAGTTTCTTTTCAAAGAATTTTTTTACAGAGAATTTAATATGATTTAATAAAATTATTAACGATAAAAATTTAATATGTTTTTTTAATAAACAATTATTAGAAATGCCGAAATTGTTTTAATTGAGTTGGGTAAAGTCTTTTGGCATGCACACTTTTCCAAATGGTTTTTTTTCTGTGTGAAAGTGTGGCATTTGGTTTATGTAACACCCTAGCTGTTTTATTTGTCTGATTTTGACATGAAATGTGTAATTGTAACATCTTGAGCACAGAAAGGGGAATCCTGGGTACTAATTGGGCGGACTAGATCTAGCGTGCTAGTGATTCAAAAGCGGCTCTGGCCCGATCTCACTTAGCTGGTTTGACGATTACAAAAATAACTAAACATTGGATGATGTCTAGAGACCACTAGGTTATGGATCTGTTGCCCTACTAGTGGATCATTAATGAGAACATTTTTTGTTCTTGTTCTTATACATTTGTTCACTGAGACGTGATGTTCTAGGTTCCCATTCCTTTTTCTAGTACCTATAAGGCCTCTCCCACTTTTAGTGCTCCTGGGTTACTATACACTCACTGTCAGCATGTGGTGTATCATTTAGGTTCTCTTGAAGGTTTGAGTTTTATTAACTACAAGGGTGTTTTATTTTTATTTAAGTTGTTTTCTTTAAAAGTTTTTTCTTTATAGAAATTGTTTCTTTAAAGTTGTTTAAGCTTTTATGTCCTTTCATTTATTTATCCTGCAAATATATTTGTCATTTAAGGTTTATACGTGGAACCTTTTTATTGGGTGACGTCCTACTCGGATTTTGGATCACACCCTACATACACCTTTGGGTGTATGTATACTTTCTTTCTTGCGTATTCCAGGTAGTGACATCATGTTTAGCGATGGTGTTTCTGGTTGTTGATGGTCTTCTCGTGCAGGTTTGTGTTGTGGCGGGTGGATGTTACGCATCTCTTGTTTCTTGGAGGTTTGATTTGGAGTTTGTGTTTCATTTGTTGTCATTTATTTTGGATGTTGGTTTAAGTTGTAAACCTCTTATTTTTTTTACTTAAGGCCCTATTTGGTTGACTATTTTCAGTTTCAGTTTCTTTATCTTATCAGTTGTTTTGTGTTTACTATTTAGGGTAAATTGTTCCCATGTGTTAGTTTTGATACCCGGTCACTTGTGCCAGCCCGTGGGGATCGGGAACTCCCTTCGGGTTATGTCACGGACCGGGTCAGGCACCAGATCGGATGGCAACCCGGCCTGGTTCGTGAAAAAATGGTATCATAGGAGGTTTGATATCTTGGGTCGTTTCTTTTGGGATTGAGTCATGGTAGATTAGAGTTAAGGTTGTTGGAACCTGACTTCCTGGCTATGAGTAAGGTTCCCTGGCAGCACACCTCATGGAAGAACTCGAGTTACCAAAGTAATTTGAGGTTTGTTTAAATCTTTGGTCCATGTGGTTAATCTAGTCTAGAGGAAATGAAAAAGGGAGTAGGTTCAGTGGTCCCAGTGAGCTCGCAGGGTCTGGCAAGCCATGTGGAGCTGGGGAAGCTGTCCCAGAATACCCTCTGTGGTGGTGGCGTGATTGGCATATGGCCGCAAACCATATGTTCTAGTCACCCACTGACATTATTTTTCTCTTGCATCATCCCTAGTCTCTTTGTTTTGGACTTATGGAAATCTGGTTTTTAAGTAAAAATGATTTGGTCTTGAAAATTTATTTGAAATGAAGTTCTAAAAAATAATGATGTGTAAGGTTTGAAAAGTGTGGGTTGAATGTTTTGATTTTGAAAAAAAATGTAAAGGTTTGGTTTTTATTCTTGGTGTTCTCATGGGAAACCACATGCATGAATGTATATGGGAGAGAGAAATGGTTAATGGCACGAATGGATGAGTGCCTGGATGGACATGAGGTGGGTGTCGGGGTGCATAATAACATGCATGTGCGAGGCCCATGGGACACCATTGGTGTTTGTGAAACCCACTAGCTTTTCTTGTTTTTCAAAATATTTTGTTAAATAAAAATTTGGTGTTTTAGTAAACGGTGTTTGTGTCATGTGTCCATGTGTGTTGGAAATGTCAAATCTGAGGCGTTCTGAGCCGAGGATCATTTCTGAATGATTTTTGTCCTGAATTTTAATTCTTATTTGTAAGTTGGTATGCAAGCGTGTGGTTAGTTAATTCTTTTTAATAGTACATTAGAGAGACCTTGGAGTGGTTCCCCTTCACATTGGGTGTTCGCTTGTGGTATGTCTTGACCATTGGACCAGTTCGGTTGGTTCCATGGTTTTCTTTCTTGACAAGTGTATGACCCCCATAATGTGTTGACGTGTGATTGAAGTGTGTCCACAGGAAAATCATTGTTGTCCAACCCTCTAGTTGATTAGAGGAATCTCTTCTTGAATTCTAGAATTGATCCCACCTCTCCTTTTTTTCAACTAAGTGGATCCTCTTGCAGCGGGATGAAAGATGAGGGGGGAGTTGAAGGTATTTTTGGTCTTTTGAGTGTCTGACTCATCGGGTAAGAAGTTTGACACTGTCGTGTTTGAAGGTTCACCCTAGAAATAGTGAAAGGAATTCCGGTGGGGAAGGGTGAAGGCAGTTCAGAATTATCAGTGTTGACCAGTGTCTTGAAGGGCTTTTTAGTATTTTTATCGGCTGGAAGGGTCATGTTTGGTGACATCTTGTAGTGTGAGTTCTCCTTGATATTCAAGGTTGAAGTTTGACCTCATTAATTCGGAAGTTCTATTTGGAAACAGTGAAGGAGATTCCAGTGGGGAAAGGTGGAAGCAGACCGGAGTGGATGGTGCTGACCACTATTCTAAATGACCTTTGGTCCTTCGTTGGTTTTTTTTAAGAAAGGGTCTACGTTAGGCCACTAGTGTGGAAGAACGATTCACATGGGGATGATACGGTCGATTGTAGGAATCACGTGTTGTTTAAGGCTCAGTTTGAAGTCCATATACATATAATGTTCCTCTCTACAGCAATGGTCATGTTCAGGTGATAATTTCTGGAGTCGTGTTCTCATTCAGTGTGACAAAGGGTGATGAGCATGAACCATTTCAGCTCTTGTGTTGGTGAATTTTCCATGTATGATTAGTTGGATGTCGTAATGTGTTTTGTTTTCTGGTGTTTGCATAGTTGTAGTTTGGTTGTGTGTCACACCAATAGTAGAATCTCTGTTCAGGAGTCTTCAATGCCATACTGCGAGGTAGGAGATGCTTCAAACATCAAGGCTCCAACCGTAGGCCTTGGAGTGAAGCTGGCGTGTGGTCAGGAACCCCAAGAGTGTATGGGACCCCAAATTTATTTCATTCATCAGTGTCGAAGGTAGAGGCAGTTTAAATTGTTTCTTTGGTTGTTCCTCTGCGAACGAACCGTCTGGTTGCATAAGGTTTTCGTTACCATGTGGAGGTGTGTTTGTCTCGTCACCTTAAAGTCTTGGGGGTTGTGTCCCACTAGATATAATCGCTTTAGTGGACCATATTGGTGTGTTTTGGTTAAATTTTCTCAAATTTTAATAATTCTCATCTAGGAATGTGGAAATGTTGGTTTGTCTTGGGTTATGCTTTTGATGCCCCGGTAGTCGGGTCCCTCCCTCCCCGCCCCTTATGGTGGGGTGTTTGGTCACCATCGAGAAAATTTCAAAGTTCTATACCTTCTGTTAGTTCTAATGGTGGGAAGACTCACATTGGGTCTCACAGGAATGTCTCTAGAATGAATTGGTGCTTGAATTTGATTTTATGGCGGGGAGTCCGCTCGTGCCTCCTCGTGTCGATTTTTCCAATCTCGTCTCAAGAGTTAGTAAGTTCGTAATGGGGGAGATCCCCTTCGGCCTTCACCATGTTGACCTTGTAGTTCTGTTCCTAGAGATGACTTGGGGGTTGATTATCAGAATGTTAATTGGATGTGGTTGGTATTATTTGTTTATCTCCGTCAAACGGTGTGATTTTCATTTAATAGTGATTGAGGTGTTTCGGATTGCGAAGTTGGTTTCCGTGGGTGTGAGAGGCAAAAGCATCATGCTCAGAGAAAGTTTTATGGTGGGGAGAGTTTTCGCACCAGTCCTTTTTATATTATTTATTTTATTGTTTTTTGGGCATCGAATAGATCAGTTTGAGGCATGACATAAAATTTCTGAGCCCTTGTTTAGAAACGAATGTTTCACCCTTGGTTTCATCCAGCACACCACGGTCGAAGCCGTGCGGCCTCGCCTGTGTCGCCGCGCAACCTTGCCCTGCTCGTCGTACGTCATGCTCGATGGTCAACTAATTAAATAAGGCAAATTAATAAGGATTTTAATAATAATGATAATATTAATGTCACTTGAGAATACTATAATTTTCTTGGATAATAATTTAATTAAGATTATTATTTTTATTAACAGCATTTTATTAAGTTGTCATTGTATAGTTCATTATTTAGGTTATTAGGCATGTTACTATCTTATTATTAATATTATCATTATTATTATTGATGGTGTTGATAATATAAATTTATTATGTTATTAATATTATAATAATTAATATTTTTGAATTTTTTGTTTTGATGATAAATGAGTTTTTGAGGCTTGGTAGCGTGCGACGCGCCCGGGCCACCGTGTGACCTTCTCGATGATCAAATAATTAAATAAAATAAGTATTTAAAAAATTAATGAATTTAGTTTTAATGATAATAATAAAAATATTATTATTAATTATTATCATTATGATTGTTAATATTTTAATTAACAACATTATCATTGTAAGGGTGTGTCTTTTATTATTCTATTATTATTATTGGTTTCGGTTTTTAGTTTTTTTGTAGGGTTTCTTTTATTTTTATTCTTTTTATTATTATTATTTTCCTCATTCTCATTTCCTCCCTCTACCTCCTCCCCCTTTTTCACTTATGGATTTTCCCCCTCCCCCACACTTCACGCAACGCGTTTCTTCCCCTTTTTCCTGGTGTCGTCGCGTTACCTCCCTCCCCTCCAGTTGGCCAAGTCGTACAGTCATCTCCCCACCTGTGCGATGCTCCCTCTCCTGACTCAGACCCGTCGCACCCCCCTAAAATCCCTTCCTGCCACACCACCCCTGCTGGTCGAACCCCACAGCTCCCCGAATAGCCGTCCCAATATGTTGAAGCCTCCCTTCATGGACGGACTCATTCCGGCGTGCTGTGGTTCGGTGGCTCCGGCTCAATCCCACCGCACTACTATTTTTCCTCCCTCTCTCCCATCCAGCTGATGCACCGCCATCCCGATCAGCCGGCCAACCTGCACCGCACCCCATGGAAACTGTCTACCACCCAGCCACGCCTCATCTTCCTTTCGATAAGTTTTCCGACACGACACACCTCCGATGGTATCCTTTAAGCTCTAGTAAGCCTTCCATATCTCTATTGTGGTTTCGTTCTATTTTGATTAGTTGTTTTTATTTTTTCTAGAGTTGTGGGTAAGAGTCTCATGTTTTTTGGGGTCAAAATTGTTCTAAATTTGGTTCGATTTTAATTCTTTTGTTGATATTTTTTTTTCAAGGTTCATTTTGGATTTTTGGTGGTGAGTTTGATGAGAAATTGAAATTTTGCGCAGAGTGTTAGAGTCTTCGACACCCGAGGTAGGTGGTTCCACATTTAAACATTATTTAACGAATTGATTTGCTAGCTTATTTAATTTATGATGTTCTTTGATTAATTATTTTGGGTTCGGATTTGGTTTTCACGATGTTTTTCATGGGTTAAATTTTTTTGGTAGAATGTTTATATGGGTGGTTGCGTTCATTTGGATGAAAACTTATCTTTAGTCAATTGTTAGTGGTTTATCATATATGCAGTTAGGTTTTCATTTTTTGAAAGTGGTGTTAATTGTGTTTCGACATAGCATTGCATGTTCTTGGTCAGAAGTGAAGGTGTTGTAATGGTTGAGTAGGTTGTTGTTATGAAAACCTATGTGAGTTTTCTTCTAGTGTTTTATAAAGATTGTGTTTGTTTTGTAAATATGTGCAAAGTGAAATGTTTGTGTTCTAGTGTTTTTATAATGTGTATGTTTGTTTTGTGAAAATGTGAAAAGTGTGCAGTTTGTGTTCTTGATGTGGCGTTGGGTGTGTTTGTTCATGAAAGCGGGTTGAGTTGGTTTTGCGTGTTAAAGTTGTGTTATGTTTCTTTTCAAAGAATTTTTTTACAAATAATTTAATATGATTTACTAAATTTCTTAATGATAAAAATTTAATATGATTTTTAATAAACAATTATTAGCAATTCAGAAATTGTTTTAATTGAGTTGGGTAATGTCTTTTGGCGTGTACACTTTTCCAAATGGTTTTCTATGTGTGTGAAAGTGTGGAGTATGGTTTATGTAACATCGTGGTTGTCTTATTTGTCTGAGTTTGACCTAAAATGTGAAATTGAAACATCTTGATCACAAAAAGGGGAAGCCTGGGTTCTAGGTGGGCGGACTAGATCTAGCATGATAGTGATTCGAAAGCTACTTTGGCCCGGTTTCACTTAGCTGGTTTGAAAATTACAACACTAACTAAAAATTGGATGATGACTGGATACCACTAGATGATGGATGTGTTTTCCTACTAGTGGCTCGTGCACGAGAACTTATTTTGTTGTGGTTCCTATATTTCTGTTCACCGAGACACAACATTCTAGGTTCCCATTCCTTTTTATAGTACCTATATGTCCTCTCCCACTTTTAGTGCTCCAAGATTACTATACACTCAACATCGTCATGTGGTGTAGAATTTGAGTTCTCTTGAAGGTTTAAGTTTTCTTAACTGTAAGGGTATTTTATTTTTATTTAAGTTGTTTTCTTTAAAAGTGTTTTCTTTAAAGAAGATGTTTCTTTAAAGTTATTTATGCTTTGGTGTCCTTTAATTTATTTACGTATTTGTCATTTAATTTTTATACGTGGAACATTTTTATTGGGTGACATCCAACTGGGCTTTTGGCTCACACCCTACATACACATTTGGGTTTATGTAGACTTTGTTTCTTGTGTATTACAGGTTGTGACATCATGCTCAGCGATGGTGGTTCTGGTCATTGATGGTCTTCTTGTTCAGGTTGGTGTTGTGGCGGGTGGATGTTGCGCCTCTCTTGTTGTTTGGAGTTTTTAGTTTGAGTTTTAGTTTCCTTTTTTTTGTCATTTATTTTGGATGTTGGTTCAAGTTGTAAACCTCTGAATTTTTTTTAGTTTAAGTCCCTATTTGGTTTTCTATTATCAGGTTCAGTTTCTCTATCTTATCAGTTGTTTTTTGTTTACTATTTTAGGTAAATTGTTCTAATGTGTTAGTTTTGATACTCAGGCACTTGTGCCAGCCCGTGGGGATCGAGAACGCCCTTCGGGTTATGTCGCGAATCGGGTCGGTCAATGCATTGGATAGCGACCCGGCCTGGTTCGTGGATTCTCTTCTTTTGTATGAAAAATAAAATGCACAAAACAAAATTCATTATTTTTCATAGTAGTATGATTTATGTTCTACATTTCTTTCCTATAATCAATAATTTTATCTTCTTATTCGTCTTTCCAATTCTTCCTCTTCCTATAAAAAAAATTTCACAAAACATTTTGTCTTTCTTCTTCTTATTTTCTTCTACATTATTTCACAAACATTATGCAATTTATCACAATCCCTCATCATTTCAAGATAATTCCAATAGTTTTCTATAGTATCTACTCTCTCTCTCTCTCTTGAAACTAGAATATTTCATAGATTTTGTAGTGTCAAACTCCCTCTATTTTACTCACTACTCATCCATCACCTAACACTAATATATAATTTTATATTTTTTTCCATTACATACATTAATGGAAACATCTTACATCATTCTATCTTGAATCATGTTTTTATTTTAAAATTCCATATTTCTTTATATTTCAAATTCACTATAACTTATTTAAATAATTTCTTATCAACCAAATTCAATAGGTGTAGGCTTATCCTCCTTCAAACATGTCAATGTATTCTCTCTATGATCACCTCATACATTAACATGTGTTCATAATATAAGTTGTATTAACACTTTATCATTACTCTATCCTTCAACTTACAACATGGAATTAATACTTAATTAATACACATGAGTAATGCTACAAATTTCGTTTATCTTTGTATTTAATTATGGTCTAAAAACCATGACACAATATTATAAATAATTAAATATCAATTCAAGAATAACCTAATTGATTTTAGCTGAAATCAATGTGTCCCACATAAAAATTCCTTAAACCACATCTTGGTGAAAACCATTGGTTGTTTTACATCCAAAACAACTTTCACCATGGTAATAGTCCTATTATATCAAGTTGTTTTGACTTGAAACACCACCTATCAACTATAGTTTATAAAACCATAGGTGTGGTCCTTCCCCTTTTGATGTTTTGGATTATTTTACAACTTTTTTACTATGGACACTTTAGAAATCACGATGGTCATAGTGGTTCTACCTATTTTATATAATAAGAATCAATGAACACCAAAGGGACCACTACAATAATTTTCACCCTCTCACTTTCACATGGGAGCACTGAAAGATCACCAAAACATCTGGAATAGTTTTTTAGTCATTTTAATACCCATGATGGCTATTTTTAATTATGGATCATAAAAAATCCTTCTACATGGGCATGGAATTCCCTATATGTCGAATAAAAATTAACATAAATGGGCATACCACACACATCCATCTCTCATGCCATGGGCATATTCAACTTAATGGATTCAGTAGGAGTTTGAGGTCGAATGATGAAGTCAATAAAAGAAAGTATCCCCCCTAGTAAGGCTCATTGATATCCACATTTATACCCCTTTTGTCCTTTTCTGGAGTATCCACTTCCACCACACCATCCCACACCCTTTCTAAAATATCATTCACCCATGTCAATAGCTTCATTAGATAACCCACAATATCTTCACCTACCTATTGCATTGGTTTTTATGATACCCACTACATGAATACGTCATGGATAATGCTTAATAGGGGATAGAATCCCTACCACATCAACTTCGAGTGGCCCTTAATATACCCAAAAAATCATTAAAATACCCAAACTATTTCCCATAAAAACTTCATGGGATCATGTGTTCTGGGGAATCGAACTAGATTTTGTAATTGCTCTCAACCTCAAGTTTACAAGGATTCCTCCCCCTTTTCAACATTATTATCATTTCCTATTGCATTATTGATTATGTTTGGGGTTTTTTTCTACTTACACATTTTTCATGGTTCTTTTAACTTCTTGGTTACATCAAGGCATGTATATAGAGTTAGTTCATTGAAGGATGGTGATGAATATGGTTTGTTGTTTTCTTTTACCATTATAGTGACATTAAGACGTCTATATAGAATCTACTAGTAAATGTATCCATCCTCATCAATTTTTAAATATTGAATATGTTGTGGTAATCTGACCATGATTCATGGAGTCTATGTTGAAATAGTTAATCCATTACCAGAATCACATCAATTATATATAATGGAAGAATGATATGATTCATATTTCCCTAATCATAAACTTGGGATACAATAATCTTTCTTCTATAATTTTCCTTTGACAATCCAATCATTAGGGTGGTGAATTAATACTCATTGAAAAATTCTGGGATATACTAGGTTTCTTAGAATAACAATCCAACAAGGCATCAATGAAACTTGAGTAGAGTATAAGTGTACCTTCTTTCCTTCATTTTCATAACCAAATTTCAATAGTATGAGTATCAAAGGAATTCCCTTGTTTCCTTTATCTTATAAGATACATATATTTATCAGACATGTTATCCTATAGTTCTTTTAGTTCAAAAATATTTCACTAATTAATCAATATATATCATTTATAAATCAACATATATAATTATATGTTCAACCTAGGTTGATTGAGATAGGTTCTCTCATAATTATTAACATAATACTAAAAATAAAGATCCCAAGTCACCATGAACATTATTAAAATATTCTAATCCCAAAAAACATTGAAATATATTCTCTCAAAATCCAAAAATTACCCTTTATCCAGGAAAGAACATATCAATTAATATGAGCCATAACATATGAATCTATTCATTTCAATATATGTTATCCATAGTAATTTTAATTTTAATTTATATATCCTAAAAATATTAAAATACCTCATAATCTCTCATTAATAGAATCTCAATTAACTAAATAATATCCCTCATGAGTGTCAACATAGGTGTATAATATTAAGTCTATTTACTATTCACCAAATTGAAGGTTGAATTAATTCTCAAGCATCCCTTTTTATAAAGATTATCCCTAGGTGCTTCTATTCCATAGTCATATCCTCTTTCCACTATCCATAATTGAATTTATTTCTAGGAGAACTATATAATATCTACTTTACCAAAACATTAGGATGTTATCCAATATGTAGACTTATTCCTTGGATATTCACAAAAGTTCTCTCATTCTAATCCCCAGGTAAATAGTGTATTATTACCATAAAATTAAATCATATAATATCCCAAGGGGTTATCTATACCTTTTAAATTATTCTCATCCTTAACTAATAAACCCTTATATCATTCCTAAAAACATAATCTCTAAAGTTATCTAAACCATTCCTTTGATACTAATTGTGATTCCCAATACCTAAAATCCTTGATCAAGTTCCACAAACACATAAATTACATACTATATTAAATAGAAGCTGTAAATTCCTTGATATAACATTCCTTAATTAAAAAAATATTATTTAAACTATTACATTCTAAGATTATTTCAGGGTTTATAGATTTAGAAAATTAGTAAAAAAATGAAAACTAATAAAACCTTTGTTATTTGTATCAAAAATAAATTTTTTTTCTTTATATAATAACTACTTAATCCAAAACGAGTCATCAAAATCTACCAAGAATTCTTCACACAATTTATCCTATTAGGAATATCATGTGTAATACTTTTATATATAACCTATAGAAATGGAAACACAATAAGGGGTTATATAAATTTATCGGTAAGGGAAAATATAAAACTTAGTCAATCATGGTATAATAATGGAATAAATATTATGGCAGGAGTTCGTAAACAACTTGTATCGATAGAAAACTAAAAATAATAAGTTCTTATATTCATGAAGATATATTAATTCATGGATATCAATAATATTGATCCCATACTAAATTAATTCATAATATCATAAATCAAAAACATATTTTCAAGGACATGTGCCAATAAATTTACTTATCTTCGAGACCACAGTATAGACATCTTATTGAATTTGAAAGTCATACAAAAAACACGTAAAAATGTTTCCTTATAATACCTATAGATACATCAAGGGGATATATAATTTATATCCCCACCAATTACTTGTTTAAGTCTAATGTATTCACCATAAGAGTCAAAAATAATTTTTATACCTTTCTCTAAGGAACCACTTGTTGAATAAAAAACACTTAGCTATATAATTAATGATATATAATTTAAATACACAATCAACATGTTTTATCAGTCAATATCATCTATAATATCCATAATTTTCCCTAGGTAAAATAAATGGAAAACATGGTCATAATCCATCTAAAGAAATAAGGTTGATCATCAAAATATATATAGTTACTATGCCTATAATAATCAATATTTGATTAAAGATATATGAAACACAATTACTTTTCCCATGTCAATATAATAACCTTCTTTCTAGTGAACATCATAAAATCTGAATTTTATAAAATGAGGATTTCACTCTATATATGGTAATGATTATATAGTTAAGTCAATGGTCGAATAAAATGATCATAATATATCCAAAGAAATGATGTAGACATAATTAAAATAATATATCAATAGAGTAATAAAGGAAACATTAGAGGGTGTTGAAAATAAAATTAAAAACACACTCACAAAAAGAATGCTCCAAACAGTATCACAAAATATGGAATCAAGTATAATATTTTTTAATACCATGATTTCAATCCCTAATATTATATTATTATAGGATAAGTAATGAAAAATAGACCGTGTAAGGGTAAATCCTTTTGAAAATAAAAAGGGAAGTGGAAATAAAAACTTAAAAGAGCTTTTAGAAACATTTTTAACGTTGACATAAAAGATGATGTTGTGGGTCAATTCCAAAAGTATTTTCCAAAATGAGAAATGGAAAAAAATTGGAAAGAATTTCTATTTGAAAATAATATTCAAAAATACTTTAAAAGAAATAATTTTTATCTTAGATAAATGTAGAGGGGAAGAAAAAACCTATGAAAGGGAAAGGGAAACCCCCTTTTTATTATTTTTAAAATACCTTTGTCCAAAAATCATATTGTATGTAAAGTAAAAAAAATATTATTTATATTAAAAATTAATTTTCCTTAATAGGATTATAAAATACCATTTGATAAAATATTAGTTTGGCAGAACCCAATCATGGAAAATCAAATTTCATTATGAGACATTATATCTCAAGAAAGCGGATCTTGGTTATAAATATCACTTGCATGACACATACCCTAGGAAGAATGATACATTTGAAAAGAATTTCATGTGGTAAAAATTTAAACAATTATATAATACCACATAATAAAATAAATTGTTATAATTTTCTTAATTTACATGAAATAAGTTTAAGAGAATGATTATAACTCAATTAATGGAAGCTGAGTTACCAAAAATCCTTACTACTAGGGGAACAACTAAATCAATAGCCTCTTGAAAAATGAAACAATGTTTGGATAGAAAATCCAAAAAAATAAATAGATTATTATAAAAATATATCCACAAATTTGAATACATCAAACAAAGAAAACATGGTGTACAAATTGTATTATGTATCAAATAATCATAATTTATTCCAATAAAAACCTTACTACTTATAAAAATTCAAATCAAATACCATTGAAATATAAGGATTGTAATATAGATTAAAATACCATGATTAAAGATAATTTTTGATATTATATGTAAAATTAGTAGTATATACACCACATAAATGAAATTAGTATATAATAAAAAACATGTATCATAGAGTGTAATGTGAGATGAAAACCCTTAACTCTTATCCAAACATACATGGATGTACTTTAACCTCCTATATCACGAAAATTGACATATTAATCAATTAATTTAAAACCAAAATCATATCTATTTTCATTTATACACTTCATTAATAGTCATTATCTATATTGATTTTATTGATTTTCTACATCATGTGTTTATAGTTCTGATCATTTATACTAATTTCATAATAGTGGTGCCCTTAATGATTCCTTGTTAAAAATTGAATATTTATATATCATTAAAATTAATATTGGGTGTGATTTATAATTATTTATGACAATTAAAATTCATTTGATGAGTGTTTTGTTCTTTATCCTAGAATATGAAATCAATAACAAGCATGTTTTGGTGATTCTTAATGATCATAGTTTTCTTTCTTAATTAATGAATTAAATATTGGTATAAAATCTTCAGAACCAAAAAAATCACTATTTAAACATTTATGTCATATTATACCAATAATTATGTTCTCATAGTCATTAATGATATAAATTCATTGTATTTTCCAATTATGTGGTTAAATCGACCAAAAAATGAACATACGATGATTTTGTGAATGATTATGAGGTGATGCGGTTGTAAAATAATTATACAAAGTATAATGATCTTATTTCATGTTTATTAGTGTGATATATCACAATTTTAAGGAATTATAATAATTCATAATGGATATGAAAAAATTATAGAATTATAATAAAAGAGTATCCTCTTAGTATGCTTATTCTAAATGATTATATCAATGATGATCGTTTTTTAATCATATCATTAACAGGTTCTTAAATTTTCAAAATAGAACCACAAAAATAACATAAAAATTATATTTATCCTTTAATCCCATCCTTAATTCTGGCCTTGTATGAAGGTGAAGTAAAAAAACATGTTACATCATGGAGGAGGTAGTTCACACAATGCACAAATGAAGGTTTTATTTTTCTTAATGGATGGGGTTTATGAATAAAAAATGATAATACCATTAATTTAGTAACATTAAAGTATATAAATTCTACTAATATCATTACATTAGTGTTTATAGAATAAATTTAACCAAGATAATCAAGAATAAATGCTAAGTAGTTGATAATACTCATATAGGGGACTTGAATTTTCCTTATAAGACTCCTTGGAAAAGAAGGTCTAATGCTAACTAATTGTAACTAGAAGATTTTGAAAGTTAGTGATGATTTTATGAAGATTAAAATGGAATATTTTCAAGGATAAATTCAAATGGAAGTTGAGTCTTAACGTGGTGGAGATGTAACTCTTTTATAAATGATGAGAAGTGTAATTTTTGGAGTAATCCTTACATTTTCAACAAATGTAAAGTTACTATTCAAGTTTCAAAGGCCACAAAATGAAAAAAAAATAGAATATTAAAAAACATTATAGGATTAAACTCACAAAAAATATTTCTTTTTGAGAAATATATTATTATTTAGTGGATTTTTTAAACATTTTAACTTTTACCCAAATTTACTTTTATCTTGATAATTAATTTCTAACATTACTAATTATTTTTAAGGAAAATATTGTGACTAGCCTTTTTGGCAAATTTTGTAATTATAATTTAAAATTTGAAAAACTTTTTATCAAATAAAATTTCTAAAGGTGTGAAAAGTTACTTTTAAATTAAATAAACTTAATCATTTAAAACAGTTTTTAGATAAATAACATTTTCAATATTTAAATTTATATATAAGATAAAATAACCTTGGATAGTGATTTTAATGACCAAAATATATTTATTATAAAATAAATAAAGTATAATATGATTTAAATTTACGCTAGAACAAAATCTCCCTTGAAAATACTTGATTAAAAGAAAAGGCTAAAAACAATTTTTATTATAGTAACATTTTAATTTGTTTTAAAAATGGTAGACATTTGATCTGTAAGTTTAGGGAATATTTGAAAATGTATATTGATATAACCTATATTTATTTATTTTTAATTAAAAGTTTTTTGAAACATATATTTCATTCTGATATAATGATAAATCCATTGAAATTACAAGTTTCGTGAAAACCATATTTTTTTACTAAAAATGTACCTTTTTAGGAAAATCTAAATATATCATTATAATCTAGTTTTGATATGAAAAATTCAAAAAAAATGAGTTTATTAATTTAAAATTTAAAAATTAATAGTTTCATTTTAAAAAAAAATAATGAAAAATAATGAATTTTTTTATTTCAAAATGGAATTTTCAAATATTAATTGTCATTATTATTAGTAAATATCATTTATTGACTAAATTGGTGTTAGAAAATATTAATATAAAATACAGTTTATCAACATTAATCATAATTTTCTTGAAATATACATGTATATCACATAAAAAGGAAATATCCTAAAATCATTTTTCTAAATAATAATTGATCTTATTAGTCTTTTTGGTAAACTAATTTAATTTCATTTGTATTAAAAGTAGAATTTAATTTATTTTTACATATATTTCCCCAAGAAATTACCCATATTTATTCCCTATAATTAAACAACTGGGTTTTAACTTTCATACTTCAATATTTATAATTTATCTAAATATATCATGGTTTCATTTAAGTTCAATGTTGGGTGTATAACAAGTTATAAAACACATTGACTTATTTAAAGGAAGTTATATATTAACATATCAGGGTGTTATAATTAACACTATCTCATGAAAATTGTTTGGTATTACAATATCCCCTCTTGATTTAACGTTTATAAATATTCTATAATTAATTTAATTTTAAAAATTAGTGCTAACTAATATGTTAGATAATTCTCACAACTGAATTACACATCAAAATAATACAGATGTTTCCTCAATCATTTATTCATGTGGTAATTCTACCACTATCACTAAATGATATATTCTTTTTTAAAATATTATTTCTAATGAAATTATAAATATTAACTTCTTTTAATTATCAATTATTTATGCAGTAGTGATCATAATAAAAAATTTCACATATATTTTCATTTGGGAATTATAGAAAGTTCGAGTTGTTATTTTCTATTTTAATATTCTATTAACACGACTTGAATCATAATATAAGGATGGATTCATGATTATTTGAATTTTAGAATACCTCAAAATCACAATATTTCATAATCATATCACATATAACGTTATAGGGATATTATATGCTTTGGTTTCTAATACCATAATTGATATTCCACAAAATAAATGAATCATACTCACCTCTAGGGTCATCTTTTCTTTTGCCAATTTTTTTCAGCTTTAATTTATTAAGGTTAAATAAACCTTAAAAAATTTGGTGAATCCTTACAAACTTCTACATTTAACATTATAATGATCATGAAACAACTTTATATTATTCCTTTTGTCTCTAGAATAAGCCTTACAAAGCTATGAATCCTCCTTAAAAATTCTTCAAAAACAAATTTGAAGTTCCCTTTTCCTCTAAAATGAACCTTGGGAAGTACAGTGAACAATATTACGAAAGTTTCCACTATAATGTTTTTAAATTTATTTAACCATATAAAGTATAAATGAACCTTAAAAAGTTCATGTATTTTTTATATTTATAAAATTTTACTCAGAGAAAACATTATGAAGTTTTTATGAAAAATATTATGATGTTTTAAATGAACATTATGATGTTCATGCTTTGATAAATCTATGAAAACCTATAACATCTGGAATTGATCCAACTCTTATCAAAACATATCTGAAACATATCAAACACTTAAAATCACTTTAAAACTTTAATAATATATCTCAAGTATCCTAAAAATATCTCAAAATATTTTTTAAAATCCTCAAATGATTCGCATTCCTATTTTAAAATAAATCCAATGGTCTTCCACAATTTCATTGGGTTTTCAATACCCACTTTCAAATTTTTATCAAGTTTTCATACCTTTATCATTTCCCCTCAACTATTTTCAAGAACTCAACGATTCTCATTAAATAATCAACAAATCACAAACTTTATCTCATTATAAGATTCCTGAAATAACACTACCTAATAAAGAAATGTATTTGAGGGAATTATGTCTCTCAATGAAAATCAAGTTACATAGAATCTCTCACCCACAATCCCATCACTCATTCCCGTTTTCTCTCACTTATTTATAACAAACACAATAGTATATTAACAATAGATAAATAAAGAGTTGTATTTATCCCTCTTAATATAATAATAGTATATTATCTCTCCCCCTTTGATAATATAATCCAAAGAACTATAGAGGTATATTTCCACCCAATTTCATGTGATAAGGGAAGAATGACCATGAAGTTTTAGCCTTAATTTTGTAAACCACTCTCTAGGAATTTCCTTATTAATGAAATATATAATTTTATACTTGTAAGAAATGTATTCTAGTTTGATGTCTCCATTTAACACACTTTAGTTGATAAAATGATACTTGATATCAATGTGTTATAATATTGAATTCTCAACAATATTTCTGTATATATTAATATCATTTTAATTATCTAAAACAAAACGTAGTGGATTCTCAAAATCTACCTTCATATCATCCATCTATACTTCCATCCACATTATTTATGTGCATGTCTATATTTCTGTAATATATTTTTCCTCAACTTTTCTTAAATAAACTAAATTTTTCAATTTTCATTACCAAATCACACAACTTTTACCAAGAATAAATTCCTGTCAAATCTATATTTTGTATCATTATAGTATCATACTCGATTTATATATTTGAAACCAAACAGATTCAATTTTATACTTATTTTCTATAGAAAAATAATATTTATCAATCCTCTGATATATATGAGAAATCTTTTTTCTATTGGCATATGAGACTCCATAGGATCACTCTAATGAAATACGAAAATATTTATAACATATACTATATTTTTCCTTGATGTTGTTAGATAAAATAAACATATAATGACTCTTTTAAAATCTACTTAATTCAGATTACATCTATCCCTATATTTTATCATCTTAGTTTGAACTGTTATGCGTGTTGAAACTTTATTATAATTATCCATTAAAAAGTAATTTGACATTTACCTAGTATATTTTTCCTTTGATATATATATTATATCATCTTTTTTTGAAAAATATAATACCAAAAAATAATTAAATTCACCTACATAGATATCTAAATGTCCATTTTCATCTAATTTAAAACTTTCTTATAGGCATATTATTTATCACCAAAAAATATTGCGTCATCCACATAAATGAAGGAAATTATAGTATCTGTGGTAATCTATTCATATTAGGGATTCTATCAACCTTTATTATAATGAATTTAATTTATTTTAGGATGCTATAAATTTTAGAGAACAATAATGTAGGATCCTACATTAATCCATAAAAATACTTCTTTTTTCTACATACTATACTACAAATTCTATACATAATAAAACCATCATATTATTCAATAAGGACTTATTATTCTAGATCACTATTTGAAAAAGTAGATTTTTGATCCATTTGATATACTTTATAGTGTATGGGATTAAACACTGTAATAAACATTCTAATGGTCTCTATTCTTTACATTAGTGAAAAAACTCTTCAAAATTTGTCTCTTTTATCTATGAATACCCTTTACAAACCATCCTTCCTTTGTTTCTTGGCACCTAACATTTATTATTTAATTTATTTCTCAAAAAATAATTAGTACTAATCAATTTTTTCTTTAGTTCATGGTAAAAGTTCCCAAGTTGAATTATTCTGAATCATGTCCAATTATTCATCAATTCTAATAATAAATTCCTCATTCTCAACTTATTCTACTATATTTTGGGGTTTAGACTATAAAATGAGAGTAGTGTAATTTTCAATCCTTATTCGCCTTCTTATATACTCTTGATATTCCTGATTTCCAATGATATTTTCTGAATCATAAAGTTTTTTCAATATCTAAGGTCTAAATTTCTCATTCTTAGATACATAATCTTTATCACCAGCTTATTTAGAATCAACTTCAATAGAATTTTGATAATTTTCAAATTTTACTTCTTTCTATTTTTGTTAGTTCTATATGTTTTCTACTATATTTATATCACTTGATTTAGAATATTTCTCAATAATTATAAAATCAAAACATCTAACTATCTCTTAAATATTTTTTCATACATTTTTAGCTTCTCTCGTTCTATATATAGCCCATGAATATCTTCTCTTCAAATTTCTCTTCAAACCTACCAAAATTTTTAATTTTTATCTTCATGAAACAACTAATAGAAAACACATTAAAATATTTCATTGTGGTCTTTATCTTATAAAATATTTCATTTTGTTTCATATATATCATAGGTGTTAGAATATTACTTTTCTATATATGTATAGTAGTATACACAGCTTCCCTTCAGAAAAATTTGGAGAGATTGTGTTCAGGAATCATTGCTCTACTCATCTCAACTAAACTTAAATTATAACTTTATAAAACACCATTTTTATAGGGAGTTTATGGTTTATTATATTTATGCTTAATTGCATTATTTTTAATATATATTTTAAAATAATTATGTTTTTACTCTTTAGCATGATTTGATCTCAGAATGTTTATGTAGAAGCCCAGTTAGCTTTAAAAAATTAATCTAAAGATTTTGAACATGTCAAAAACATTTGACTTCTGGATCATAAACATGACATCATTCATATAAGTTCAATAATATATAAAATTAATGGAATATAGATCACATATGGATGACTTTAGTTTTCTTGGACAAATTTTTGACATCTCGAGATCAGTTCACTCATAAGTGACTAAACCTTATTGGTCACATGGGCTTCAACATGACTCCCTATATTCCAGAGGTTCTTGACTAATAGTAAGGGCCTGTGATGATATGGTGGGAAGACTATACCCACGTGATTAGAGTGAGGAATAGTAGGATAATAATAGAAATTAAAAATGGTAGTATAATAAATAACCAACAGTATAAAAGGGAATCATCCTAATACAAAAAATAAATGGGAATAATTGGTAGTACAATAACATATAGTGTCATATAAAAAATTATGACCATGTCATGTGGTACCAAATGGGGGTCACGAGGAAAATAGAAATAGTTATATACAACATGCTACTCAAAAACTAGACTAAAAGACCCCAAATATATATCCAATAGCATCACAAGAATATGCTCAGTCATCTACTCCTATACTCCTTCCTATTATATAAAGGATTAAGCATTAAAAAATGGGTCCTTCTCTTTATCCCTACCTATATCAATGAATTCAATCTGGTTACGAAATAGGAGACTGAATAGTGTGTGAGATATACTTAGTAGGCCACCACTAATGGTGTATATAACAAATCCAGTTAATTTATATAATTTATAATGGTGTTTTGGTATAACATTAATAATTTTCTAAATGATAATGTAAAATAGCCCAATCTACAAGTACATGTTCTTTAAAATAGTCTATAAATGATGAAGATATATATATATATATGATTAAATTATCAGCTCTAGAATATTCCAGGTGTATCAAGTATTAGATCTGTGAGGTCAAAGACCCAAGGCCATTGGCCAAGGAATCCTCTTTGATTCCACAAAGCTCATCCATAGAAAACTAGATATAATAGAGACCTACATGGGCTATGAACCTAGTGCCCATGGCTATGGAATACTTATCAAGTCCACAGCTCTTATACATAGAAAAATCAATATAGAATTGAGTGGAGCCTAAGGAAAAAGTATAAGGCAGTCCATGTAAGTTGAATCTAATGTAACATTACAAGGAATTCGATGTAATTAAATCATTGGTTCCATATCGCAATCTCAATTCAATATCGTGATGTCAGTTCCATTCTAGAGTATCCATCATTGAACATTTATATAAGGGGTATAGAGGCCATGTTAGTGTCTATTCCCTGATAAATTTAATTAATCGCAACCATTTAATAAATGGAATCACTCAAAAGTGACTTAAAGAGAAGCTATGTTAGGGTCTTTGCCACTTTACTAACCCTTTATATTAATATTCATAACCTATGAGATCATCTATCTCATTTACATTTTTATTTATTCTATTTCACTTATAAATAGACATTTTAAAAGAGGTATTCAACCTTTAAAATACCAATTTGATCATTTTATGACTTCAACTCATGGGTGGAAATCTCAACACACCCAAAGTGATGTAATAGTCATAGGAAATCAAAGGATCCCACCTCAAGAGGTGGTTTATGATGATGTAAACATCCCCAAGCTTATCAAGGAAAATTTGAACTTCCAAACATTTTTTAACAAATTTAATATAAGGTATTAATCATTTTAGAAGAATTTTATAGAAGGTCTGATGTGAGACACTACAACGCAATCTATAAACATTGATACATTGATGGAAAAGGTATAGACCAGAAAATTTAGTTGGGTAGTAGACTCCTTGTATGTTACCAACCTGTATCTTGGGATAAAAAGAATGAAATAATTGAAATGAATGAATACCCAAAAAAATAAGGCATATTAACTTGAACAGATTTACCATTGCATGTGGTGAAATAACTGAATAATGTAAGGAAGATGAATGGAGAGATTAGTGAAACAGATCCAATGTAATGAACAGAGAATGAAATAGATGTCAGATGGAGAAGGTAGCTTAAAACCTAGCATTGAGGAGATGAAGGATATCTTAATAGAGGGGGAGGTTATGTGCAATTTGATGAATAAAAATTATTGGTTAAACTTAAATGAAGATAATGGAAAAAAATGAACCCTCTTTTAGAAAGTGCATGGTTTGGCCACATCGGTGGAAAAATTATGTGCCAACTATGCACCAAAACTATATAAGGTGCCACTCCCTAACACAGCTAAGTGATTGGTTAGAAAAATCAATCACATACCATGCATACTTATTTTCCATGTTTTCCTCACCCTTATATAGTTAGGCACATGATTAAACAAACCATCTTTTAACCATGTTGTTTAGCTAATCCACACACCTACACCATTTCTCACGACTATACAACCTACCCCACAAGATTATTTAATCATTCTATCCTCTTACAGGACCACATGGTTTATCCACATAGTTACTACTTACAATTCACCAACCATGCACCTCAACCTATTTCTAAAAAAACTAGAGATTCGATATTTGAACAATCCTTAAACACCTCCCAACCCTTCATAAAACTCTTATAAATATTTTTTAGAGTAAAAAATTTGTTCAACTCAAAACTTAAATGATATGTACCTCTTTGAAAATCTTGGATCTTACAACATCCCCTCCTTAAAAAAACTTTTCTTGAAGTTTCCCTTCTAAGGGAGGATGATCAGCATCTGAAAATAGTTCCATCCATTGAGCACATGTGACGACCTCTCACTCCTAGGTCTCATATTGTACATGATAATTCTACCATAGAACCTTTACCAAAGAAACGAACTTTAATCAGAGATAATTTATACTCCGATCAACAATACGTACAAGATACTCTTCAAAATAAGCATCAATTTCTTATTCAATTTATTTTGTGTCAAAAGAATGAGATGTGTCAGAATGATAAGTGTGTAGTTGTGATACATGGAAGACTTTGTTCATGACTTGATACCTTTAAGGAATAACAATATGATAGGATACCAGTATAACTCTCTCTAATATCACAAAAGGCCTAACATAACGAGGTAATATCTTACCATTTTTTTGAATATGTATATTCCCTATCTTAGGTGAAACATGTAAGAAAACCTGATCTCCCGCATCAAACTCAAAGGTTAGTGGCAATGTTCATTATAACAATTATTCCTATAATGAGATATATCCATAAACTTCTTGATAATATATAATTTCTATGACATATTCAAAATGAAATGAGGTTCGTGTAGTGCTTCCTTAACTTCATCTAGCCAGCACAACGGTTAACGGAATGGAGTAATATATAAGGCCTCATAAAGATCTAAATATATAGTTTCTTGGAATATATTATTATAATTTAACTCAAAAGAGGTAAATGTTTCTCTTAAGAACAAATAAAATCAAGGACACATGCTCAAATCGTGTATTCTAACACCTAAATGCATGCTCAAACTAACCATTAGTCTAAGGGTGATATGATAACTCAGAAGTACCTATAAACCAAAATCCTTCTATAACCCCTTCTAGATCCATTATGTAAAATGGGAATCCCTATCTAGAATGATAGTATTAGGGATACCATAAAATTTTAAAATCACAAGAACATAGAGTCTGCCTAGTTAATCCAAACAAATTTCTCTCAAATAGGTAAGAAGTTGGAAAACTTCATCAACCTATCAATTATCACCCATATTGATCCATAGCCTTAAGTTGAACTAGTAAATCCTGTTAATAAATCAATTGTGGTGTCATCCCATTTCCCCTCAAGAATAGGTAATGGTTGTAAAATCCCTAATGGCTTCTGGTGTTCCGCCTTCACTCACTGATAGGTGGAACACCGTGTAAAAAAAGATATATTCCTTTTCATACTAGAAACCCAATAATAATGATGTAGATAATAGTATATCTATGTAGGACCTGGATGTACTTCCCAATAAAAATCATGAGACTCTCACATAAATTCCTCTTGGATGTCTACAGGCACCTGGATGCATCCATGATTTCACAATATCTCGTCCTCATTAACCACCCAACTAGCTAGTTGGTCCTCACCAAAAGAACTCTCCCTTAGGACTAGTCCCTCATGATTTGAAAGCTTCCTCATCTCCACTATTTCCAGAAGTGAATATTTAACTGTCAAATCTATAAGATTGTGATTCCCATGGCACTCCTAAACCTCTATATGCATCTCAGAAAAGAGTGACATCAAGTACCACTCACTAATGTCCTCCAAAATTAATTATTTCTGAGTCTTCTAGATCAAAGCCTTAGAAATGGATTTCCCCTTCCTATTCATATATGAAAGTTTAATGTAAAAGGACAGTAGGTATTTGACCCAATTTAGATTTAGATCAAACTATGTGTAGCTGTATTTATGGATTGTTTTGGTATTTATATGCCACAAACCACTATCCCTTTAATTAATGCATCCAATAATGAAGGGAGTGAACTAAAGATGATAAATCAAGATCATATATTGAGTAATTCCACTTGTTATGTCTCAACTAATGGGGACTGTATACCAAGACTCAATCTCCCCACATCAAAATGGATCCTAGTCCAATTCTTAATGCATCACAGTAAACTATATAGCCTCTTCTATGATTAGGTAATATTAATATTGATTCTAAAATTATACTTACTTTCAACTTTTAAAGGGATCCCTCATATTCTTTATACTATGTAAACTTTACACCATTCTTGGTCAATCCTATGAGTGGTGCTGCAAGATGTGAAAAATATTGTAGAAAGAAACTATAATATCCAGTCATTCCTAATAAACTTCATATGTCCAAGATTTTATTAAGATTCTATAAGGAAACCATGACTCACATCTTCTCTAGGTCAATGGATACTATTATCTCTAATATAATGTGACCTAGAAAGTGTACTTTATTAAAAACAAGTGTAATTTTTTGAGCTCAGTATACAGCTAGTGTTCTCTCAATGTATTCAGTACGATCTCTAGATATTTGGAATGGTCATGTTGAGTGTGAGAATGCACCAATGTTTTTTCCATGTATACTACTAAAAATTCATCTAGATATAAGTGGAAACACCAATTCATTTGATACATGAAAATTTTTGGCATGTTCATGAGACCAAACGGCACTACCAGATACTCATATAAACATTACCTTATTGAAAAAGTTGTATGAAGTATTTCTAAAGGTCTAAATCACACCTAGTGATATCCTAACCTCAAATAAATATTTTATAAAACCCTCACTCCTTGGATCTGGTCGAATAGGTTATCTATATGAGGTAAATGATACTAATTCTTCCTGGAAAGTGTTTTAATATCTAGAAATCAAAACAAAACCTAAGGGTTACATCCTCATTTTTGGATAAAATCTTGTGAAAATCCCATGGTGGAGTCTTGAGTCATATAAAACCCTTATCTTCAATGTCCTCAATATATATCTTAATCTCATATAGCTCGTTAGTAGCAATACTATAAGGATGAATGTATAGTGGTACTACTCCTGAAACTCGATCTATATTTAGCACTACCTCTCTCTCAAAGGTATCCCCCAGAAATTCATCATGAATAACATCACTAAAGTGTTTTACTATAGAAGGGACATCTACCCAACATATTCCCTTATCATCCAAATAAATTCTATAAATTTGGTTTTCCACTCCACCCAATCCATAATGATTAGTTCCAGCTCGACTCACCTAGACAACCCATTCATCGTTGTGAATATAACTATCACCCTCAAGTGATGTGAAGGACACACTCCAATTATATAAATCAACATGTATATGGTAAGGGACCAACTAGTTCATCCTAATAATGAAGTAAAAACTTTTAATCATAGGTTTGAAGAGGTCCCATATAAAAAAACTTTATATCTCAACGGAGAATTCCTTATCTCAAGGGTACATTCTTTACATCGGTTTACACTCTCTGATCAAATTCCCAATGAATTCTTGAGTTTCATCACCCCAAAAATGTAAATTATGTATAGGAAAATAATATATATTCTTTCCAAAAATATGAAGGAGTGGGAATTTTCTATGTCAAATAAAAAAGATACTAGATTATAGTCTATTAATATTGTACCTCACATCATAGATGGACTAGAACTCTGCTCCTTCAGTATCAGCCTTACTGCATACATCTATCCTAATATGTGGCCCTGAGATATAGGCTGACTACCCTGATTTGGAATTCTCTATAGTAACTATAAATTAGTTTTATGGTTCCCTTTTCAATACCCACCTCCTTGGCCTGCAAGGCTTGTACTGCTCCAACTATCGGCCTAATGAGAAGCCACAAATCCCAGTCTTAAAGAAGGAGATTTTGTAGGTCCTCCCCAACCATACATATATGGGAATTTCTAAAAAACCTCTAAATATTACTCATTATAAATATTTACATATACTAAAATAGGGATCTAAAACACTAGGGATTCCTACGAACCTACTTATCACACTAATGAAAGATTACATGGCTATCCAAGGGTATGCTCTATCTAATGCCCCCCTAGAAAGAATGAAATGATGCGATCTACCACTAGATAAAATACTTATATGAAAAGGTAATAAACTTACCTATCATATACCTTTATCTTGCATAATTTTATTCTCAATGATGAGGTCATGGTTCATTATCTAAGTGATAGTGGTTAAAATAAACATGTTCACCTGAGATTGGAGGGTGTATACAATCCCACCAGCAAAAAATCTATCTATGGATATCTCATCACCAAGTAAAGCAGGAAATAAAAATTTATACTTCATAAAATAATATGAATAATAAATAATAGATAGAGTAACCTTTTCTAGGTATATAAATGATTTGGATTGATTAACTCTTAGTGTTTTTAGAAATATGTGATCATAAAAGGCTACCTGGAAATGTTGTCAGGCCATAACCCGATGTTGATCATACTAGGTCAACACATCCCACTATCAATTAGATGATCCTTTAAGAATGTGCATTGTAATATTGAACCTTTTATTTAGAGTCATCATAATATGGTCAATTATTGATAGTATATCCCCCATCCATGACTCAGTAGCCTGGGGACCACCTTCTCTTAAAAATGTTGGTGGGTGATGCTACTAGAACTCCCTCATAAACTCTCCCACGAAAGGGGTAGGACATAGATCTCCTTGTATAGATTGTCTGAGTTATAAGAAACACTGTCAATACTAGGAATTGGTTCTCATATTAGATATAATAAGAATTAATGTAGGTGGAACTATATACGGTAATACTAGTGGATCAGGGCCCACTGTATATAGAGAAAATTAGTCACTACGCTCCTAGCATACAAATCAAGGTCTACGTGGTGGAATGTCTCTAAAAAATCCAAGAACATTACTTATAATGAGATTATATAGTATAATAGATTTCATTTTATATAATAGTATAGGTAAGATTCCTTCCTACCCAAGAGCTATATCCCACTGCCTACTCTAAATTCAGTTTTGGGTAATATAATATATCATGAAAGACCAAAAGAGATACTCCCAACTTCCCACTATTAAGTTTTCATCAAGGGAAAGTTATTTTTTACAGTGGTGTAATAGTCTATAGTTTTTAATTATAATTTATAGAGGAAATAAGCCTTTAATATTTAATTGTAATCCCCATTTAATGGAATCCATTTTATTCCAAAATTACAGATCAATAGTTCATAGGTTTGTGTGTGTGTGTGTGCCAAGGTCCGGTTAGATGCATCTTCAATTCCCAAGTAATAAATTCCTATTCATTATAAGTTTTAATTGGTATTACATGTAACTAAAACTGGCCTCCCATAATGGTTAAATTATATTAATCATAATTATTAATTTATAGAGTCCCAGACACATTTTAAATTTTAATTGTTATCCATTTAATTTTTACCGCTATTGTTTTAGCACATGTGACCATTGTCCCATGGTATAAACATGAAGTAATTGATTAATTAATGTGTGACACTCAATATATATGGGGAAAACTATTTAGTTTTATTTGGAAACTTCAATTAATCCAAATATTTTATCCCTACAATAAATATTATCACATTTCCAAAAAAACAATCAAGGGACCAAAAATATACAGTAGTCAATATACACAGTAATATAAATATGACATGGAATATTCATGGAATGTGAATCCTCAACTACCTATAATGATGAATGAGATGATTCACCATTTTCTTATCAGGAAAAAGGTATAAATAAACTCATAATGATAATAAATATCAAAACTCATATATGTCACCCAATGGTGAAATCAGGACAACCGTAATAGGAAAAAACCAAAACATCGGGTTCCATCCCTGGTAATTTGGATTTCCCTGTATGTGTGATCACTACTCCTAGGAAAAGTCTCATTAATAAATTAAAACACATTCCTAATATCTTGAGTTCCAACCAAAACAATAATATAATGGAAAAAATAAACTTCTTTAATACCACTTTGTGACATCCCAGGCTCAGTTCACTCATATGTAACTGAACATGATGGGCCACATTGCCCAAGGATGACTCTTCATATTCTAGAGGATTCCAAATAGTAGCGAGGTTGTGTGGTGATACGGTGGGTAGAATATACCCTAATTAATAGAGTGTGTCATAGTGTTATAGTAAAAGAAATTAAAAATTAAAACATTATATATAAACAACATCATAAAAGTGAATCATCCAGACATAAAAAATAGACAAGCATAATCAATGGTAAGACCACACCTAGTGTCATATAAAAAATTATAATTGTGTCAATCTATACTAAATGGGGGTTAAGGGGAAAATATAAATGGTAATATAAAACATGATACAAAAAAATGTACAAAAATACCCAAAATCTAACTCTAATAGCATCACGAGGGTAATCTTGGTCATCTTATCCCATACTGTATCCTAGTATATAAAAGATCAAGTTTCTATATTTGGTTGATTCCCTTTGTCCCTACCTACATCCATGAAGTCTGTTCAGGTACCAAACGGAAGCCTGAAAAGGGTGTGAGATATAAACCTTATGCCACCACCAATGTTTTCAATAACAAATCATGTATGTAGATATAAGTTTCAATAGTGTGCAAGTACAATAGTTATAAATCAATAAATGATAAGTTAAAACATCCCAATCTACATGTACTTTTTATTTCAATAAATCTATAAATAATGAATATCTATATATAAGAGTAAATAATTATATATAGTATACACCAAGTGTATAAAGTATTTTACCTATGAGGGTCAAGACCTAATTCCATTGACCAAGGAATCCTCATCGAGTCCACCAAAATCAGCCATAAAAAAATAGTATAATGTAGACCTAAATGGACCAAGAACTCAGGGTCCATGTGTGAGGAATCCTATTCTATTCCATGGATATCATCCATATAAAGCATAGTATAGGATTGGTTTGAGCCAAATGATCTTGTCTGAGGTGGTCCAAGAAAGTCAGATCCATGGTAATAATCCAAGTCATCCTATGTAAGTAAATCACTAGTTCTATATCATTACATTAGTGACATACTAGAGAATCCATAGGTAAACATTTAAATAAAGGTTTGTAGGGGTAAATTAGGGTTCATGCCCTTAATAATTTAAATCATTATACCATTTTCATAAATCAAATCACACACAAGTGATTTAAACAGGGGCCATGTTCATGTCCAAAGGGTTGGCATTTTTTTAGACAGACAAAAGAACCCACCTCAAGGGGTGGATCGGGTTGAGTTCAGTGACCTACAACCATATCAAGTGGAATTATAACACAAAAACATGGTTTACCACATTAAATATAAGGTGTTAATAATTTTATAAGAAACTCTCAAAAGGTCTAGCATGTGGCACTATAGCTTCAGCTATAAACATCGAGACTTTAAGGGAATGGTATATACCCCTACCTTATATGGGTAATGGAAACCTCATCCATTATTGGACTCTAACTCTTGTTAGAATGGAATAAAACTTATAAGTAGATGAATACCATAAAAATATGGCTATTATATATCATGTATTTAGCATTCTATATGAGGAAATAATCAAAGAAAGGAAGGAAGAGGAATGTCGATCTTACTGATATAGATCCAATTAAATGAATGATGAATGAAATAGATATCATATGAAGGTGTTAGATAAAATCCTATATTTTAGAAGATATAGTAGCTCTCAATGGTTGGGATAGGTGATTTTTGATTTGGGTATGAAGAAGGAGGGTTAAGATTAAATGAGTATAGGGGTAAAAAAGGTCATTTCAATTTCCTTTATAGGTATCATAGTTTAGAAGCATGGTCGAACAATGTTTTTTTCAACCATGCACCAACAATATACAGGATGTCACTCCCTTTCATGGTTAGACAAGCCATGCACATCCAATGTGTGATTATTGTCCATGTGTTTCACCCCCTCGCACAGTTAGGTTCACTATTTTCCAAACCATGCACTAACTGTGCGTCTCATCTCTACCACACACATGCACCATTTTTCACAGCCATGTAGCTTTCCCTAAATAGTTATTGAACCATGAACCTCCACTTATAGGTTATTATGGTTTCAGTGCATAGTTACTACTGACCATGTGAAAACTATGTGCCTCTTCCTCGTTCTCCAAAAACTAGAGCTCAAATCTCCAAAAAAATCTATGTACACTCTTGAACCCTTCCTAAAAATATTAGGTATGTTTATTAGATTTAAATAATAGGATCAAACTAAAAATTAAAGGTTATATTCCTCTATAAAAATATAATATCTTACACACATAAATCTAAATGAATGAGTTTTAGGGGTCTAGTGGATTGAGTTTCCACTCCTTTATGAGCTCCATGAACTATTTCCCCAATATAACATTTTTCCAAAATATCATATATATCACTTTTTCGTTTATTTGGATCTTAAACAACATAATTATTTGATATTTTACTCATGTTTCTTTGAAAAAGGTAGTAAATCCTTCTTCGTCAGAGTTTGTTCTCATTTTGGTCACTCAAGTTACAAGAATTGGTTGGATCAACAATTTGGAATAGGTCGCCTCTCATCCTCTCTCCTTTAGTGATGAATCTTATATATTTTTACACCTGATTAAGGATGAATTATTTATTGGAAATAAAATCATTCCCATCATCACATAATTTTAACAAACTCAAATTATTGCATTTGATCCCTTCATCATAGAGTACATCATTGCATTTTAATCTTTGGTCTTTTATCTCAATGGTTACAACTCCTTTTATTTTCAAAGAGCGTTCATTTCCATGTGTCAATAATTCTTCATCATGGTTTTAAATACTCTATAAAAATTTTATGTGTCCAAACATATTTCAAGAATAACCACTATCTAGAATCGATGGTTTAACATTCTTACACTCTTTCAGATAAACTTCTACAATGAGACAATATTCTTATTCAACTTCTAAATTTACTTTACCTTTTTAGTATATGTATATTCCCCTATAAGAGTGTTCATATAATATTCTAAATATTGACTCTATTGGTAATGCATTCCATGCTTTTATTCAAGGCACTTAAAAATATTTTTAATTTCCATGATTACGGAATTTTTATTCATGGTTTTCTCTCTCTCCATGTTCTCTAGGTTGATTATTTTCTTGTTAGTAAATCTTCCACTTGATTCTTGAATTCTCCAAGGTAATGAAAGAGTGTACCAACATGGGAAATTTTTTTCCCCATAAATTTCACTACACCAGTAATATCCACTGAAGTATGATCTTCTATATTGATAATAATAATTTTTTTAGAAAATAAATGTTTCTTCCTTATAATTCTTTGAGATTTATTTTATCTAGTGGAGGTTATGTTTCTAGATATATTATTATATTAACATAATTTAAAATATTTATCATCATTTTTATTAGCCTAAACTTTGACAATTTTGAAATTTTAACTTGTATTGTTTGTAAAAATTGATTTTCTTTTAATTTTATTAGTATTATATTTGATTTATCCTTTTGGAATATATTTCTCAAAAACTCGAGGTGATTAAAATTTTATGTACATAGACTTATGAAGAATTATATTATCGTTTTTACTTAATTATCAACATCAAGACACTTTTATTATTACTTGATTATTTCTTAATCCTTCAAAGTCATTTTTTCTTCAATATCTTTCATCAACTTTTCTTTCTAGAAACTTTCATCTTAAAGTTTTTTATTTCATCAATATAACCTTATTAAATTTTTATATAATAATAATTTACTTAATAATTCTTTTAGTTTTTTCCTTAATAACCTATTTTCCTTCTTAATATTTTATTATACTCTCGATAGACTTCCAGTTCAGATTTCACCATGTGCTCCATATAAGTTATCTCACTTTCTTCTTCTTCTTCACAACATAATAAGTCTTTATGTCTCTATACATTAACCATGATTTTTTTAATTGTATCAAATACTTATTCTTATTTGGATTAGCTATTGGAAGAGAAGTAATATTATTCCTCTTCACTCATTAGAATTATACTTTTTCTTTTTGTAAACTTCCTTTTATTCTTAATAGAGTTAGTAACTTGATAGAGGGAAGTAAATTTCATCTTAAAGTTCCAATAATAGTTTAACATCTTAAATATGGGGAAATTGAGAAATATATGGGTAAATTCACTAATACAAGTACTAATAAGGATTATGAACATTAGAAACCTCTTAAACCAAGAAAACAAGGAAGGTTCAACACTATCATAATTTCATATGGGGATCATGATAATTAAATTACACTTATACTCCACTTTATAGTTAGGTATTTCTTGTTAGAGTTTAATTATAGGAACTATAGTATATCTAGAAAGTTTTATGAGTGTATAAAATCAGAACCCTAATGATTTTGTAATGAGTAATCAAATAAAACTTATACTTTTATGATTGTTATATCCCAAGTTGAGTTTGTGGGGATATAATATATGAAAATATTTTTATTATTCCATTAGATTAATTTGATAACATTTTAAAAATGCAATATATATCTCCAAATAAATTTTATATTAATAAACATAATATAAAAAACATATTTCATATTCCAAATGAACCTATGATCATCAATTAGTTTAAGGATTACTAAGAACACTCTATAAAAATTAATTACATTATATAGATTTTGATGCCCAATTATGAGTAGTATTTAGAAACCAATATTAGAGAAAACCCCAATATTGGTGATATTAATATTATTAGGGAAAATATGTGTTTCCTAGTCCTACCTAAGACAATAACGTAAATATATAAACAAAAATTACATCATGAGTTATGTCTATCTTTTAGATACCCTTAGCTCTTATATTTATTTATTAATGGGGGTAATTTAAATTTTAAAAATGCAATTTATTTAAGGAGGGTTAAATGTAAAATCATGAGATTTTAGTATTAATTTACCATTAAATAAATACTATTTTGAATTTATAAAACCTATGTTTAATATTTTGAGACTCAATTAATATTTTATTTCAATAAAAATTGGATTTGGACTTTTCTATTAATTAAATATTCACATGGAGGAATACATATTTGGAATTATTTAAAATCCACATAACTCTAATTTTTTAGTAATAAACCACTTAATGTTACAAAAATCAAGAAAGTTGATAATTTTATTCAAAACATAATTTTAATGATTCAAAATAAACATTATCCAAAAATGGTTTTTTGTTGTGGAAATGCCCAGAATCACATGATAGAGGTATAGAGATAAATAAACGACAAAAGAAAATATGAATAAGATGTTGAGCACATAAAAAATTATTTACATGGTTTAATAATCATACATATGTCCAAGGAGAGGTAGAATAACTTCACTAAAAACCCTAGGGGCATAATTACAATAACATCAAAGTTTCACACACAGCAAAACCCTATATCGAATAAGAAAATAAAGAAGATGAAACACTATGCCAACAACTGCATAGTAAGTCCATTATGAGAAAGTGATTGGTGGATAGAAGTCCACAGAACTATAGTTATGTGGCCACCCTTGTCCAAGATGCAACATTGGCCAGTAGCTAGAAGTCCATGGAGTTACCATATCGATGTATCCAAGTCCAAGCTACTACAGTAGTTGGTGTCTAGAAGTCTACAGAGCAAAAATTTTATTATCTACAAATTTTGGGCTTCTATAGTAGTTATTCCAATGTCTACATGGCTACAGTTCCCTATTTGTGTTGTTTGTTTAGCTTTGCTCGACCTGTGAGAGTTGCATCTTTTTGTTCAGTATGGGATGCTAGTATTCAGACCAACACCATCCAAACGGATTGGGCTACACCAATCCAACATTTTTATGTGTTATGTAGACTATTATTAAAATTAATTTTTCTCACCCTTGAAAATTTTATTTGATAAAATTATTTTTATAATTTAAATCAGAATATTAATATTATTTAACAAGGCTAACTTTAATTTGTGTCATTAAAATAAATTATCGAGGTTAAAAAATGAGTTACCATGGTAAAAGAAAATTATGGTAAAATTTAAAACTAAAACTCCTCAAACCTTATCACAAAATGAGTGTTTTAGATATTTCTCTACCATAACTAATATAATATATCTTATTATTCACTTTTAGATCCAATTTCATGGAATATCATACCTCTTATTTCAAAAATGCACTCCTCTCAATTATAAAATGAGCCTTCACCACACCACTTCTTCTCACATAACAAGCCCCTTAATTCAGATAAACTCTGAAAAATACCTCCCTAAAACTTTTAGACCTATATTAGAGTTTTTTTATCCACAAAGTACTACCCCTTAAATCTTAATCCAATTTTCCAAGAAGTTATTCCAAAGAGTTAGGTAAAAATCCCTAAATCTATCATTTTTAATTATACTTATTTAAGTATTATTATTCTATAAATAATATATTATATCATTATAAAATAATAATATCACTGTACTTATTATGCGAAATGTTATTTTATTAATGAAATAATTTTTATCTATTTTACTCCCTTCTTCATAGAAAAATTAAAATTTTGTTCATGTGTACGTGCGGACTACCACCTCCATGGAGTGACATATTCCATTTTTTATAAGATCCTTACATGGATAGTTAAAAGTTTGTATTTAATGAATAAATATTATATTTTTAGTATTATTAATATTACAAAAAGATAAATCAATTTGAACTTTTGTTTTTTCTATGAAAAATGAAAACATCATTTCTATTTACATGCGGACTAATACCTCCATGGAGTAACGTCTTTCATTTTTCCTAATCTCCCTACATGTCTGGTTATAATGTATATTTGAAAAACATATATGATTTTAAGTATCAATATATTTTAATAATATATTTATAAAAGGATAACACACAAATTAATGATCATTATAAAGTAATCTGTTGATATCGGTAAATTACCTCAAATAAGCTCATCATGCATTCTGTTCTCACAAAAAATGACCATAGATTTCATTAAATGAACTTGGGGATACATAAATCATTGAAAACAAATATTCAAAAATATTTAAAAAAAATTTAATGATAAACTTGTATAAAAAATGGGAATCTACATAAACATTTTAAATCATGCGCAAAACAATAAAATCCCTAACATCTAATGATAAAAATAAACTATAACTAAATTATAAACATAAAATGAATGATTATAATTGAAATATATATAGGGTGATGTATTTTAATAAGGTTATTAAATAAGATATTAATATGGTTATTGTAATAATATATTAATTTAAATCACCTTCATTGAAGCTGAGAGAAAAGTTAAGGGTTATTGTTATCTCAATTTTCATTCGTTGAGTTATGTTCGTTCTTATTGAACTTTATTCATATAAGTGGGAAAGTTTTACCTACTATTTTATTATGTGTTATTTCACTTTTTTCTGTTGATTTAAATTTCAATCACATAATCCCCTTTTCAAATTTTTTATACTTCATTAATTGTGATTTATGTAAGGGTTTCCATCTTAATTTTTTTTCATTGAGGCATGCTTTCATGTTATGCACCTATTCTTATTTTATATGGTGTACATACTATCAAATTGGGTTATATTTTTATTATAAAAGTTTATTTAATGGTATTTACCAATATTTTCATGAATCCATCCATCCAATCCTTTTTGTTTATTTTTAAACAAATTTGTAATGGTGTTTACCATCACGTTTTTTTTCTTTGATACATATATTATAATCACCGATTGTTTTATATTTTGGGGTGTATATAAATCTATATGGAATTTTTTTTAATAAATACATTAAATTTAAGGAATTTAAAAATCCATATATTGTTTTATCTTTCATGGGATTTCAATTTAATAGATGACAATGTCGTAATTACTTTACATTACTCAACTTCTTTTCTTGAGTCATAATTATTCCTATTTGACATTGGTTTTACATGATTGTTTTAAGTTATATTTTGATGATATTATATTTTCTTTCCACATTTTTTGGGAATTAAATTTTCACATCAAATACATCTTATTTGATGGTTTTTTTTCATAAAATTTTTTGATGAAAAGAATAATTCACATCCTCTCTAAATGAGCTCTTTATCTTCCATATCCATTTTTTACTCTTCCCACCAATGTTCTCCTTTATTATTTCAAAATCCAAAAATCTATTATTTTTATGATCGTTGAATTTCTATTTTCCTATTTTAAATTATATGATTTATCACTTTTTCATGATTTTGGTTTTTAAAAAAGCTATTTTTTATTAAATATTGAAAATTATTTTTATTTAATGATTATATATTTTACATTTAACTATACATTTACTCTGAAAAACATTAAGAATTTTTCAAAGATCCATCATTAATGTTCCATTATAAATTTTTTTTGAAAAAAATAATGAAAATTCACCGAATTATCTTTTTAAAGTAACTCATAACATTATTTTGAAGTATCCAAGGATCGGTTAGGTACCACTGAGAGACACGGTGAATCAATGGTACGCTATTTTTTAAAAATTATTCATTTTTAATACAACCACTATGATTGATTAAAGTCTCAAAACATGATATTTAATTCTCATCCTCTCCCTGAAATCAATAATTAAAATCAATCACAACACATATGTATTTTTAAAAGTTTTAGTACAAATACCTACTCCTTACAGCAATTAGTTATTCCCCTAGTTACAGATTCTCTACAATATGTGGGTTATTAAAACCATGGAAAGTCCCATTCTCATCAAAACTGAGTACCACAGTGTTCCAATCTAGAGTAAAACTATATTTTAAAAGTTTCCACATACAAATGAAAATCCTGATTTTCATTGGAGGATCTTTATACTACATCCCATAGTGTTACCAACATCCCATCAGCCAGCTCCATAGTCCCACTAGAGACTTCATATGCATCAGAGTCCAACTAAAAACATCCAATTATACTCAAGATGTGATCTATATATAAAAATATCTATGTTGAATTTATATTACTTCTCCACTTCCTCGAGATGAAATTTTCCTCCAAAAACAAATTGAAACACCTGATCTTCTCATCTATAATCTTTAAGAACACCAGTACCTGATTAAAAACTACTTGATCCTTATCACTATCAACTGAAATTTAAATTCTATAGACATATCTCAGTACACTGACTACTTGGTTATATGTCATTTTAATTATTATCATGCTTCAATCTCAAATCACTGCACATAATTCATGCAAAGCATATTACTTGTGCATTTCTTCAACCTTCATGCATGATCAAAAATTCATGGATGTATCACTATTCATTAATGTATAAATATATATATAGAGACTCTTTCAATTTATGCATGAATTATTTCATTTTTTTAAATACACACACTTCACACACTTCCCTTAAACATAGTTCACTTCACTATTCCTTCATGCAACTCAGTTCAACATTGTCTTCTCTCACAAAATTATTTTGCATGATACCACTATATATTTTTGAAACTCATGATTTAAGATGTGTCTCACTCATTCATATTATCAAATTCATGAAAAAAATTATTCTTAAAACCCTATACATTCTCTATTTACCATATCCAGTTAGTTCACATAACTTAGCATATCACAAATCTTTGTAAGCTTTCATAACTCATTCATAGTTTCTTCTTCACATAAAATATTTTTGTGTGTATACCCTAGGTGAAGGTTTTTTGAACTCAAACCATCATCATGTGATCACGAAGACAGGAACACAACATGAATGCATGGAACCTTATTAAGAATTTAACTTTTTTGGGGTCTCTATTTTTTCTGTCTCACAGTGCTCTCTAATTTTCATTCAACTAATTGTTTTCAAATGGAACTCATCATAGTATTAATAGAAAATAAAAATGATTCAAATCCATCACCTCAACTTGTATGCTCCCCACCATTAATCTGTGTGCACCACATAATCTTATGTGACTACAAAAAAACAATCACCACAAAACATATTTTATTTTCAGTCTAGACTTCATCCCAAACTCTCATGAAACAAATCAAAGAACATTGTATATAATTTTTTAGATACTTAATATCTCATTTCATCATCCATATCACATAATTAATATCAGTTTGATAACCGGAGACTCTAAAAATATATCCTAATGAATATATGAATCCTCGGCATACTCAAGGTAGAATATGATATCCATATTTAATAGGATGGCCCTTGTGTATTTGATCGAACAATCAGAATTTTTTACATATCAATTAATGATGGAGAAATAATACCCATCCTAGTTGAGTCCCACATTTATTTATTACTTTTTTTTCTTCCTTTTATAACAACATTCTCCATGGACCCTCCATATGTTAGTATGGTGCCCGCTCCCTTTACCCGATGGCTTCAACCCATGTGGAAATGCTTCTATTCCACCGTGTTTCCCCACATAATGGTGCTATTATGCTCTCATTCACCTATTCTTGGGTTCTCTATATACCCATACTCATACTCCAACCATACTACCTAGCTAGGGGTTGATTGCCCATATAAGTTGTTATTGCAGTCCCTTGGGCTAGTCAGCTGTGTTGGCATCCATTTTACTAAGTGTAAAAACAAAATTTCCAATAATATCAATATAAAAGGCCAAGAAAATTTTCACATAAAATTTTCATCAAACTTACTTCATGGAAAAAATGAATTCTTTATCAACTTTTTTCATTCCTTCATTTCTTCACCATGAATTAAACAATGTGTCCCTATTGACATAAGTCTTATAATTTAAAACCAGTTTTACAATCCTCAAATTTATATTTGAGGATATTTCCATAAATTTATTCATCATCACATAATTATAAAATATTCACATCATCCTCAAAATAATTTAATCATACTTATTGATAAAAAATTAAATTCAACTAAAATGGAACTTTAATCTCCCCCATTTTTATTTGTTTTAAATACTACTAAACACATTTTATATTAATATGCTTATTTATTATCCCCCTTATTTATAATGAATAAAATGAACACATAGAGGACATATATGTTCATCAATAATATTATTTTCTCTTTAAGATGATACCATGAATTTTATTTTTCAATGAGCCTTTAGATAAGAATCTATATGTCTGTATGGTAAAACCTGTTGAATAAAATAAGTGTGAATAACCATGGTGGTCAATTTTTTCCATGATCAATAATACATGTGATACCAATATAAGATAACACTTATTCCATTATGTGGAGATGCTCTACCTTAAATATTTATCAAGTACACATCATACCAAACACATCGTAAATTTTAAGTGAAAAAAACATATATCACCCCCTTTTTATCTCAATATCAACTCTCTTTTAATAAAGTTTTTCAAGAATATTCATATTATTAATTCTACATTTATTATATGATTCTTAAGATTTTTTAATATTTAACTTCATCAAATCATCTATGCTCCCTCAAAATGGATGCATCTATCTCCTTCAATTCATTGTGTGTTAGTAAAAAATCACATATATATATATATATGGAAATATAGAGGTACATGTTAGTTCCTCAAGAATAACACTCGAGTTAAGAGTTTCCTCTCAATTGTTCTTTATCCATCTTCCTTCTGATCTCATGTTTGAAAATTTTCACCTTCACATTCATATTCTTCACATTTTTCATACTCACATTCTTCCCAAGAACTATTTCCTCGTGTGGGGTTGTCTTCTCCGCCTTTGTTAGTATAAATGTTTCTTTTTTTATGATTTTATAGAGTTATTTATTTAATATAATACTTTTTCATAATGATTATTTTGATTCTCCTTACAATCAAAATTAGATGAATTCATATGTTATATTGAATTATCTTAAGAAATAATTTGTTTACCTTCACCTATTGTATGAATTTGAGTTTTCTCCATCCTTTTAGAAATTTTTAGTTGATCTAACCAAATTTTCAAACATTACTTGTGTAACAGCCAGAGATTTTATGAAAAATGTTATTTTTAATTTTATTAATGTCTTGTGTTATACGCTACACCAAAAGGATCTTTCACAATACACATCTCTGACCTGGCTTGAATTATACGCAATCGCGACCTTCCACGATAGCGTGTGTTGTACGCAACACCGAGTTTCGCTAAACAATGATATGCTATTAAGATATTATTAAAACTAGCCGTTATGAATAGTAATAACCACTTTTTGAAATTTTGTAAATTTTATTTTTTAAAATGGACTTCATTTTTGGATTCGGAATACCGAAATTATCCTAGGGTGAAATTTTGGTATTTTTCTGAAAACATTCAATTTTTGATGAATAGTGAAACCACTAAGTGGTAGGTTAAAAACTGAATTTTGCATAAAACTTAATTTTACCGCTTCTGTGAATGGAATTTCGAAAATCCGACAGACACGGTTGATATCAGTAAGTAAAATGTGGTTCAATGAGATAAAAATAATTTTTTGGTGAATAGTAACTTTTTACTTTTTTTACCGCGATTAATAGTAAATAGGCTAACTAAGGGTAAATATGATATTACTATTACCCTAACACATGTCCTAATTCTATTGGATAAGTGTAATTCGACCAAAAACAACCTTATGAATATAATATGACCATTTAGGTCCACTTGGATTAGATTATGACATTTAATATTATTTTATTTAATGAATAGTAAAAAATAGTTAAAATCAAAGTTTAATAACGAAAACATTTTTAATATGGGGTTATACATAAGATAAATTCGACTGTAAATATTCATTAGAAATATAAAAATATTTCCTACATAATGATATTTTATTTATAATTTTTAGACTTTAAATAAATTAATTTATTTATGACACAACGATGATGCAGTAATTACCCTTTTAAGGAAATATTAACATAATTGATGTTATAAATGCTCAAATGAATGTAATTTGAGACTTTTTATGAATTCCACTAATTTTTTAGGTTACTATGATATATTAGTGTTGATTTAATCAACTTGGTTCGAACATATAATTCTGTTATGACTTTCAAAAAAATCATATATCAAATAGTGTCAAAATTGACACAAAATATTTTTTAAATCAAATATTATATTATTAATTGTTATTTTATTCCTAAAAATCTAAGGTTCGGCCAAATGACTTAGATAAGGATATATGTATTAATAATAAACAATTTGGGGTTCGTTTGGCATGTTATAGTAAGTGTATTAACCATATAGTGAAAGAAAACAAAAAGACACGGTAAAAGTTAAATTATTTAACTTAGAGTTAAATCTAATTGATAAGGTTAAAATAATACCCTAAACTTGTCTAAATCTTAATGGTTGATAGGATTTCGACCCATCCCCACTTTAGCTCCGAAATAATACCCTTTGGAACCATTATAAACCGATTTTAACTTTAATATAAAATAATATTTTGAGGTATTCCTAAGGTGCCCCTCTCCTCCCTTATAAAAGGACACCTCCTCCCCCTCCTCCTCACACCAATTTGAGCACTCATGCTCGGCCAAACCCTGCCAAAATCTCTTCTAAACTTCCCTAGAAACATCCTATAGGTTCTGGTCTTCCTCAAAGACCAATTTTAGTGCCCTAAGAGGAGGTCTCAAAGAGGCGCTTCAAAGAAGAGGTAATTACCGTTACCAATTCTTTCATCTTTATTTCTTCTTCCACTTCTTCTTCTTAGGTTTTTCCATTATGAAGTAATAACATCAGTATCACTCACATACTGATATGTTATTTTAAGTATGAAACAACCCTATTTCACTATCTATCCATCCTACGGAAAAAGAAATCACCGCGCGTGCGTACGTACGGAATACCGTCTCCACGACGCGATGAGATTCATTCTTAATGATTAACCATTAATGAATGATTATAAAGTATATATAATAAGTACTAATGAAATATATGACATAATAATTATACTGGATTTATGTATGTATATATATATGTATGTCATCTACTTACTTCAATTCAAGACAATAAGGAAAGAAAAACAGCGTTCATGCGTACGTACGGACTACCGTCTCCATGAACGGTGTTTTTCATTTCATTTATCTATCTATTATATATATATATATATACTGAATATATATGATTTATAAATCATATTTTATATTCTGTAAGTAATAAAATCATGATATAAGTAATAATAATGTCAAGAACAATAAGTCAAAACACCTACGATAAATGAAACGATTTTACCCAAAACGCTTCTTTAACATGGAATTTACAAAAGAACGGTTAATATAATGTCATAATTGAACCATATATGATATCATAACAATGAATATGATTCTTTCATAAGTCAATGACATTATTTAAATCATTATACAGGAGGTTCGGACACATACGAAGCAAATCGGACCTAAGGTAAGGGAAATAACACAATCTCATTTTTATCCGAGATTGTTTATTCGTAAGTATTTACTGGGGTGTATTTTATCATCCACATCCATGTTTCATCAATATGTAATATTATTTCCATTCACCTAAAATTGTTTAAATCAATTTTTACCCTTTGGTGAGTTTTTAGTAATATCTATGAAAGGAATCTTTTGTCGTACGAGGTACTTTTTGACTTTTCTGACAAAAGTACGAAGAATGTTTTTTTTAACTTATACGGCATGAATGGATTTTTAAAACATTATTTCCAAGAAGCTTCCTTTAAAAGTTTTCAATTTTATTTTTAATCAACTTCTTTTATTTTAAAGTCGTATGACATGTTATGAAAGGAAAAATGTTTTTGAAGTAGAAAGGATATTTTCCTCAAGAATGGAGTTCAAGTATTTTATCAAAATTATTTTCCATCTAAGATAATAAAAGGGTTCTGTTTTTATCCCTATTATTACATGGATTTGATTATGTTGTGATGGAAATATTTTTATGAATTCCTTTATCTTATATGAATTGTTTTATGATGTCATGATGTTTAAAGAATCCCATTTTTGTTACATGTGTTATGCGATGATGTATGATTTATGATTATGTGGCACACATAAGAAAGGATTCATTATAAGATGGTTGGGACCTATATCTCCCTCCAATGCATTGGGTAAAGATTTTATATCTCATGAGATAGACATGGCTGGAACGGAAGGTTATTTCGGTTCAGTGATCCAGGACTGAAACGAGGAGTGAACTCGGTTCAGAAAGGGACTTTGTCCACTAAGATAGTCTTGGCAATGAGTCATGACTAACAAGAAATGATTTTCCATGATTATGTGTGCATGCCACAGAGTTTAAAGTTTCATGTTATGATTATGGGGATCTCATTTTCACTTCTATGATTTATTCCATGTTAAGATTTTATGATCTCTTTTGCAGGTTATGATTTTCAAAAAGATATGATATGATTTTTATTTCCTTTATTTGCCCTTGCTGAGCATTTGAGCTCACCCTTTTATGTTTTCTTTTCCCCAGGATATAAAGAAAGATTTTAGGTAAAAAAAAGGAAGATCTTTATGGGAGATATTGAAGATCTTTCACCACGATTAGAAGATTACGTTCCGAGTTTCCAAAGACACTAAACTATTATGATCCTTGTGTCTGTGTTTTTGTTATGTACTAAGTATTCCGCAAAAGTAATGTAATGTCCATGTACGTCAGGATACGGGTCTCTACAGTTGGTATCAGAGGAAAGGTTTAGTCGACCTTTGGAAACTAGGATGCGAAAACGTTAGTGAGATCCCTAGAGATATTTCTACGGTATGTCTAGGGATGTCCCTAAGGTTAAGTATACGTATATGTTATAGTGCTAGAACTACGCTAACGATCATAGAATTAAACCTAATATGTTAGATATTGAAGGTACTCCCCCTTTATTAGGTTTTTTTCCCTAGCATGATTTTTTCCTCTCACAGTATTCTTTTTGGGTTTTAGACGATGGCTGGAACCCGAAGGAACCGTGTTGATCAATGCAATGGACAATGCAATGATTGTCCTCCTGAACAAACAAATGTTATGGGAGATGGAGTGCAAAATCTTATTTCTATCCTTACACAAGCTATGAATCATTCTGGACTTCCAAATGAGCAGAGAAGGGAACAATATTCTATTGAGTCCTTCATGAGGCAACGTCCACCTTCTTTCAGTGGGTCTTCTGATCCACTTGTTGCTGAACAATGGATCAGTACCACTGAAAAGATATTTTCAGTTCTTCAATGTTCCGAACATGATAAAGTCATCTTAGCAGTATATCGTTTGGAAGGTGAAGTTGATCAATGGTGGAATCTTATCAAGAATACAAGGCAAAGAGATGAAATTGAGTCCATGGAATGGGACGAGTTCAAGAACTTATTTTTCAATAAGTACTTCCCTCGTATTCTTCGAACAAAGATGGAGAAGGAGTTTCTTGAACTAAAGCAAAAGAATGATGAATCTGTTGGTATATACAAAGCGAATTTTACAAGACTTGAAAGGTATGCATCTGGCATTATCATCCAACCTGAAAGTAAAGTTGATCGATTTTTCAGTGGCTTAAAACCAAGTCTTCGAAGGGCATTAGCTATAAGAGACTTCAGTAGCTATGAAGAAATTGTGCGTTGTGCTATCAAGGTAGAAATGGAAGTTGGTGTTACATATCCATCTCATGGTTTTGACAAGAAACGAAAGATGGAGTTCAAGGAGAAATCTCATAATAATGGTGAAAAGAAGATGAATGTTTCCTTATGCACAAAGTGTGGAAAGAAGCATGGTGGAGATTGTCTTAAAGGGACTAGAAAATGTTTTAAGTGTGGAAAAGAAGGTCATCGAGCAGCTGAGTGTCGAAGTAATGGAAAAAGGGTTTCTAATGATGTGAATAAAGAAAACACTGCAGAGAACGCACCACCAACACTTCAATGCTTCAAGTGCAAGGAAATGGGGCATTATGCTAATAAATTCCCTAATCCAAGGGTTAGTGATGATCAACATGAGCAACCACTTAAGGTAAAGGACAAAGGGAAGTCACATGCGATCACTATTGGCAATGTTGAATATTAAAACGATGTGGTGGAATGATTAAGTGTGTATGTAATGGGATTCCAAAATAAAGTTGTATCATGGAATATTGTAATATTTATGTATTGGTCTAATGTGGTATTCAAAGTGATTGAGATATTATGCGCATAATGATGGGAAAACGAGAAAATGAAATGTTTAACAATATTCATGAGCTCATGATTGATATAAGGACTAAGTGATATCATGGTTTGAGTATATAGAATTTTGAGGATTTTGGAATGGGGAAAGTGTTAACTTTAAACTGCATTCATGTTTTCACTAAGGTATTCAAGAGAATACATGATTAAGGACTTTGAATGTTTGGAATGTGACCAACAAAACATATCTTATGATATATGGGGATCAATGATGGTATTAAATCTCTGGTAATCGTTTTCACTATGTTATGAGAGTGGACTGCAGTATTATGGATAAGCCTAAAGATTGAAATGGATTATGTTGGACATAAGTTAGTATTGTTTAAGGATAGTAGTTTTTTCGATATTATTGATGGGATGTTATAGTAATATAGTTTTAGAAAAAGGACAACCTACAGGACGGGCGACAGCCCATCGCGTCGGACAAGGCTGTAGGAATCGAACCCACAAACGAAGTGCGACTGGCCTTTATCGCCTACCACTGGCCTACAGGAAGTCCCTGTTTAGTAGAAACTAGTTTTATTATATTAATCAGTATGATATATGAAGTATAAGTCCATTTTAGGAACCATATATGATTAATCTCACTATAGACCGACTTATGTATATAATTTTTGCTAAACTTTTGTTTGAGACAGATGGAATGACCCGTCATTCTATCACATAATCTGCTAACACTTCACGAATAACAAATTCAACTTTATTTATTTAAGAGATGAAGTGGAAATTGTTCAAGGCACGAACAACAGTGAGGTTGTACCAAAATAAAGTAAGTATTTATTCTAATTCAAATTCTTTAACTTTAGGGAAATGATCTTGAAAACCAAAAATGTTGTCCTAGTGATCTTATACCGGATGAATCAGATGGTCACTTAGATCGTCACAAATTTATGGATTTGTGATTACTGGATTTTCCATAGCCATGTTCTCTACCACTCTCCATCAGAACATGATGGTTAGATTTCTCTTCCATATCCATATTTTCACCTATGTGGAAACCCAGTGATTAGTTTATTTGGGTAATCGTTACATTTCATACTTTAGTTTTTAAAGCCAAGTTTTGGTATTCCTTTTTACGATGTGGGTTTCTATTAAAGAAACTTTCGAATAGTAAACCATTTATAACCCCGACGAATTTCGAGGGAGAAATTCATTTTAAGGGGGGTAGAATGTAACAGCCCGAGATTTTATGAAAAATATTCTTTTTAATTTTATTAATGTCTTGTGTTATACGCTACACCAAAAGGAGATTTCACAATACACATCTCTGACCTGGCTTGAATTATACGCAATCGCGACCTTCCACGATAGCATGTGTCGTACGCAACACCGAGTTTCGCTAAACAACGATATGCTATTAAGATATTATTAAAACTAGCTGTTATGAATAGTAATAACCACTTTTTGAAATTTGGTAAATTTTATTTTTTAAAATGGACTTCATTTTTGGATTCGGAATACCGAAATTAGCCTAGGGTGAAATTTTGGTATTTTTCTGAAAACTTTCAATTTTTGATGAATAGTGAAACCACTAAGTGGTAGGTTAAAAACTGAATTTTGCATAAAACTTAATTTTACCGCTTCTGTGAATGGAATTTCGAAAATCCGACAGACACGATTGATATCAGTAAGTAAAATGTGGTTCAATGAGATAAAAATAATTTTTTGGTGAATAGTAACTTTTTACTTTTTTTACCGCGGTTAATAGTAAATAGGGTAACTAAGGGTAAATATGATATTACTATTACCCTGACACATGTCCTAATTCTATTGGATAAGTGTAATTCGACCAAAAACAACCTTATGAATATAATATGACCATTTAATTCCACTTGGATTAGATTATGACATTTAATATTATTTTATTTAATGAATAGTTAAAATAGTTAAAATCAAAGTTTAATAACTAAAACATTTTTAATATGGGGTTATACATAAGATAAATTCGACTGTAAATATTGATTAGAAAGCTAAAAATATTTCCTACATAATGATATTTTATTTATAATTTTTATACTTTAAATAAATTAATTTATTTATGACACAACAATGATGCAGCAATTACCCTTTTAAGGAAATATTAACATAATTGATGTTATAAATGCTCAAATGAATGTAATTTGAGACTTTTTATGAATTCCACTAATTTTTTAGGTTACTATGATATATTAGTGTTGATTTAATCAACTTGGTTCGAACATATAATTCTGTTATGACTTTCAAAAAAATCATATATCAAATAGTGTCAAAATTGACAAAACATTGTTTTTAAATCAAATATTATATTATTAATTGTTATTTTATTCCTAAAAATCTAAGGTTCGGCCAAATGACTTAGATAAATATATATGTATTCATAATAAACAATTTGGGGTTCGTTTTCTATGTTATAGTAAGTGTATTAACCATATAGTGAAAGAAAACAAAAAGACACGGTAAAAGTTAAATTATTTAACTTAGAGTTAAATATAATTGATAAGGTTAAAATAATACCCTAAACTTGTCTAAATCTTATTGGTTGATAGGATTTCGACCCATCCCCACTTTATCTCCGAAATAAGACCCTTTGGAACCATTATAAACCGATTTTGACTTTAATATAAAATAATATTTTGAGGTATTCCTAAGGTGCCCCTCTCCTCCCTTATAAAAGGACACCTCCTCCCCCTCCTCCTCACACCAATTTGAGCACTCAAGCTCGGCCAAACCCTGCCAAAATCTCTTCTAAACTTCCCTAGAAACATCCTAGAGGTTCTGGTCTTCCTCAAAGACCAATTTTAGTGCCCTAAGAGGAGGTCTCAAAGAGGCGCTTCAAAGAAGAGGTAATTACCGTTACCAATTCTTTCATCTTTATTTCTTCTTCCACTTCTTGTTCTTAGGTTGTTTCATTATGAAGTAATAACATCAGTATCACTCACATACTGATATGTTATTTTAAGTATGAAACAACCCTATTTCACCATCTATCCATCCTACGGAAAAAGAAATCACTGCGCGTGCGTACGTACGGAATACCGTCTCCACGACGCGATGAGATTCATTCTTAATGATTAACCATTCATGAATGATTATAAAGTATATATAATAAGTACTAATGAAATATATTACATAATAATGATACTGGATTTATGTATGTATATATATATTTATTTCATCTACTTACTTCAATTCAAGACAATAAGGAAAGAAAAACCGCGTTCATGCGTACGTACGGACTACCGTCTCCATGAACGGTGTTTTTCATTTCATTTATCTATCTATTATATATATATATATATATACTGAATATATATGATATATAAATCATATTTTATATTCTGGAAGTAAGTAAATCATGATATAAGTAAAAATAATGTCAAGAACAACAAGTCAAAACACCTACGATAAATGAAACGATTTTACCCAAAACGCTTCTTTAACATGGAATTTACAAAAGAAAGGTTAATATAATGTCATAAGTGAACCATATATGATATCATAACAATGAATATGATTCTGTAATAAGTCAATTACATTATTTAAATCATTATACAGGAGGTTCGGACACATACGAAGCAAATCGGACCTAAGGTAAGGGAAATAACACAATCTCATTTTTATCCGATATTTTTTATTCGTAAGTATTTACTGGGGTGTATTTTATCATCCACATCCATGTTTCATCAATATGTAATATTATTTCCATCCACCTACAATTGTTTAAATCAATTTTTACCCTTCGGTGAGTTTTTAGTAATATCTATGAAAGGAATCTTTTGTCGTACGAGGTACTTTTTGACTTTTCCGACAAAAGTACGAAGAATGTTTTTTTAACTTATACAGCATGAATGGATTTTTAAAACATTATTTCCAAGAAGATTCCTTTAAAAGTTTTCAAGTTTATTTTTAATCAACTTCTTTTATTTTAAAGTCGTATGACATGTTCTGAAAGGAAAAAAAAATTTGAAGTAGAAAGGATATTTTCCTCAAGAATGGAGTTCAAGTATTTTATCAAAATTATTTTCCATCTAAGATAATAAAAGGGTACTGTTTTTATCCCTATTATTACATGGATTTGATTATGTTGTGATGGAAATATTTTTATGAATTCCTTTATCTTATATGAATTGTTTTATGATGTCATGATGTTTCAAGAATCCCATTTTTGTTACATGTGTTATGCGATGATGTATGATTTATGATTATGTGGCACACATAAGAAAGGATTCATTATAAGATGGGTGGGACCTATATCTCCCTCCAATGCATTGGGTAAAGATTTTATATCTCATGAGAGAGACATGGCTGGAACGGAAGGTTATTTCGGTTCAGTGATCCAGGACTGAAACGAGGAGTGAACTCGGTTCAGAAAGGGACTTTGTCCACTAAGATAGTCTTGGCAATGAGTCATGACTAACAAGAAATGATTTTCCATGATTATGTGTGCATGCCACAAAGTTTAAATTTTCATGTTATGATTATGGGGATCTCATTTTCACTTCTATGATTTATTCCATGTTAAGATTTTATGATCTCTTTTGCAGGTTATGATTTTTAAAAAGATATGATATAATTTTTATTTCCTTTATTTGCCCTTGCTGTGCATTTGAGCTCACCCTTTTATGTTTTCTTTTCCCTAGGATATAAAAAAGATTTTAGGTAAAAAAAAGGAATATCTTTATGGGAGATATTGAAGATCTTTCACCACGATTAGAAGATTACGTTCCGAGTTTCCAAAGACACTAAACTATTACGATCCTTGTGTCTGTGTTTTTGTTATGTACTAAGTATTCCGCAAAAGTAATGTAATGTCCATGTATGTCAGGATACGAGTCTCTACAACTTGTTTGTATGATCATCCTTTTTAGGAGTCTCAAACTAGTTCTCATATTCACATGACTTCCAATCTTTTACTTTGTATTTTTATTCATTTTATAATCATAGGGAACATCTCCAGGTAATTTATTAATTCATACCTCTTCTATATCACCTTCTAATATTCATCTTCCACGCACTTCTTTTAAGAATTAATACCTATTCTGTATCGTAAACGTTGATGTATTTCTAGTCAATTCTTTTTTTCTTTGATAATATATTCTTATCTATTCATCATTGCTCCCCATTGGTTCATGCTTGATTCCTAAAAATGACATGTTGTACCGTCAAGAGTATAATTTATACTCATACTTTTCCTAACACCAATAAAAACCTTTTAACCATGATCCTTTACTTTTTTATAAATCTATCCATACATTTCATGATTTTTTTCTTTTTGTAAACAATGATTTCATTTACCATGGTGTAATGATATTCTTTTAATCTTCCTTTTTTCATTTTTTGTGGTAAAATGAACCTCTCTTGTTATCTAACCAGTTTGAGATGAATCAACTTTTATCTCAATAGTCTTATTTAAGTCTTCTCAATTCTTATTCAATTCATGTTGTAATGTCAAATATATTTATTATGTCTCAAAAATATCTCCCTTCTTGAGATTTAGTTTCTATACAAGATCACTCACTATATTATCTAGCTCAATTACCTTTAATCTAAACTTATTGTTTTCATCAAAAAGTTTTATTTTACTTCTATCATGCTCTTCCTTTTAAGTATCTAATTTTTTATTTAATTTTTTCATCTTCCTCTTCTCTTTCTTGATTGATTATTTTTTCTAAGAGAAACTTCCAACTATTCTTTCATCCTCTATTCCATATATGTTCTGAAATCACAATCATCATCACTACTTGAAGAATTCGGGCCTTTATAAACTTTATCAATGATATTGAGTCCATATTTTTAATAACTACTAGATGATGAATTTACTTACGTATGATTTCTCATAAAATTCCTATTTCTATTACTATAACACTTCTTATTCTTATTATCCCTTTTACATTTATAAGGTTTCACACTTTAATCATTATATTCTAATTGATCCATTTTCATTGAGAAATTTATGGCAAAATGTCCAATATAATTACATCTGAAGCACTTGATATGTTTCTGGACTATTCCATTCCATTTTCATTTTAGAACCCTCTTATAATAAGAGAATAAATTTCACAGAGGTATTCATCTACTTCATCATCATTTGAATCACTTAATCCCCCAACATCCACTTCTTTGAACATTCCATTTTTATAGCCTCGAAGTACATCTCCTATTTTTCCTTTTTTTGAAAGATATATCCTTTATCATTTCATAATATATGACATATTATGTCACTCATCAAATTAAATTTCTTCTTTATCTTTCAGGTCTGAAACCTAGGAATCAAATCTATCAGGTAAATTTCTCATAATCTTTTTTAAAATTGTTGAATCTTCCGACTTATCATCAAATCAATTGAAATTAATAACTATATAATTAATTGTAATGAAATACTCATCAATTATTTCATCATCTTCTATTCAAAATCTGCATACTTTCTTCTTCATATTTATAGTGTAAATTCCATGACTTTAAGACTACCTTCATAACTGCATCTTAGTTTATCCAATAACTCTTTGGATGTTTTGAGACCCATCACTTTTGTATTTTTTTATAATGGCATCAGGATAGAATTTTTATTAATTCCATTAACTTTGGAATTTCTCTTATCATCTTGAGTCATAGAAGAATCCTCTGCAATAGGTGTGAAACTGACTTTTGGAGCATCTCTCACTTCCATGATAAGTGATACAAAGAAAAGAATCATATTATTCCTCCAAAAGTTGTAGTACTTTCCATAAAAATAGGTATTTATTGAGTATACATTGAATTATGATTCTCAATTTCCCAGAAAGTTATTGGATCTTCATAGGGGGACTTACTTTGATATAAATTAAAGCATCTGAGGACTGGTTATATAGCATTGAGAGGGGGTAAATCAGTGGTACACTATTTTTTACAAATTATTTATTTTTAATCCAACCTCCATGACTGATTAAAGTATCAATCCCTCATATTTAATTCCAATCCTATACCTAAAAGAGTTAATAAAAATAAATCACAATATATAAGGATTTTTACAAGGTTTGGTATAAATACTCACCCCATACTTAAACCGATTATTCCCCTGGTTACAGATTCTTCACTATATATAGGTGGTTACAATTAGTTAAAGTATCATTTCCCTAAAAACTAAGTCCCACAGTGTTCTACTCTAGATTCCCACTAGATTTTACATCTTCCCAACTACACTAGAAACTCCTTAGTCCCATAAGAGGATATTTATAATCCATCCCACAGTGTTACCATCATCCCTCTATCCTTCTCAATAGTCTCACTAGAGAATTATTTTGATTCAGAGTCCCACTGAAGACTTCAACCTCTCTTTAGCATATGATCCATGGATAGAAATATATTTTTTGTCTTTAGACTACTTATGCACAACCGAAAGATGAAATCTTCACCAACAAACAAGTCGGATCACCTGATATTCTCTTGTATAATCTTTGAAGACTTTAGAAACTAATACATAATTTTCTAATCATACCCATTATCTACTACACTTCAAATTAACTATGCTTGTCTCAGAAAACTAACTACTCAAGTATATGTCTAATGAATTATAGCTAGAATCAATCTCAAATACCAACACACAGTTCATAAAAAGCAAATTTCATGTTCATTTCTTCAACCTTCATGCATGAACACAAATGCATGGATGTCTCGTTCTTCATTCATGTAGAAAACAATATATTATTTTATTGATCTTATGAATGAATTATTTCATGTTCATGAAAATATACACATTGTATACTCTTTAGTGGCACATAGTGCACTTTACTATTACTTTGTATAACTCAGCTTAGCATTGTATTCTTTCACATAAGTATTTCACATGATGTCAATCTGTCTTCATAAAACTCAAGCTTGAGGTTGTGTTTCACTCATACATATTATTACATGCATGAAAAATATAATTCAAAAAACATTAGATAGTCTTTCTTTACCATGTCCAACTAGTCCATGTAACGAATCATATAACAAATCTTTATTATATTGTGGAACTTATTCAAAGTTTCTTCTTAGCATGAAAACTTTGTGTGTGGATACCATGGTCGAATCTACACAGAACTCAAACCATCATCATGAAATCAAGAAGTTATACATGTAGCACGAACACATGGAACCTTCTTTTGAATTCATATCACATTTGGGTCTCTATTTTTTCACTGTCATGTCAATATTTAAGTCTAATTCAGCTTGTTTTCTTCAAATGGAGTGTGTGAAGATATTTGTAAAAACACCACAAACTCAAATCCAACACCTCAAATGATATGTTCACCACCTTTAATCTATGTGTATTTCCTCATCTTACATGAATATTAAAAAAAACATCACTACTGTAATGTCCTATATCTAGATGCCACTAAAAGGTGCCTCATACCTGGTTCGCCACATGACATCAAGAGTGTTTCTCCAAACACTGGAGGCTAATGAAGAACATCGAGGGCCTATGGTGTGATATTGGGGAAACTATGCCCACATTGGAAGAGTGTAACATAGCGGAATAAATAAAAACAATAGGGGAAGCAGTAAACAACATACAACTGAAGTAAACAATGGAATAATAAAAGGTAAATATAACAAGAAGGCATATAATATTAAAATGATGCATCATGTCAGATGTTCTAAGAAAGCATCAAAAAAAAGATACACTATTATCAAGTACAATACAATACCAAGGTACAACAATAAAAAATTAAACACAACACCATCGCAAGACATGGATTAGTCCCATGCCCTCCTTCTCCTAAGAAGCAATCAAGTGCCTGTATAAGGAGCCTTTCCTCTATCGACACCTATAGCAATATAGTCTATTTGGGCCCAAAAACATGACCCAAATAGGGTGTCAGAAATAAATCCTAGTTGGAAACCACCAAAGGTCTATTCCAATCTTTCAGTGAGTATATGCAGCTGTAGTGTATAATAATGAATTCATCAAACTAAGAAGTAATCCAAAGTAAATGATCCTATAAGACTTGTTCCATTTATATTGTTCATATTCATTAAGCAATTCAATTATATCGAATCATAAGTTCATGGGATCTTTCCATATCCATTCAACTCCCTCTTCAAAGAAACACAGTAGATACCTCAGTAGAAAATCTATCAAGTAAAATGATAATCGAATCCAAGATTGTGGTTTAGCTTGGTAGACAAATAATAAGTATTAAAAATAGTCAAAACATAGTTTAAAACCTTTCCCTCAGGTAGTCCAGATACATATCACATCTTTTCCCACAATAAATGTTCCACAGGTATAACAAAAAATAGCCCGTATGCACACAAAACATTGGCCACATGCATGAAAAATATCTACCGGTAGGTATAATAACTCAACAAGGCCAAGCCTTATATACAAGCAATTAATCATAAAGAAACACATACAATCATTACACTATGACATGGTTAACTTGGAAAAAATTCACATTAGTAAGAATTTAATTAACTAATTCATTTCAAACAACCCATAACTGGGAAATAAAGGCATAACCATGGTTATCCTAATCTGAAAGGCCCAAATATAGTTATCCAAGTGAAACGCACCTGTAAGGTGGCCATTAATAAAAAAATAGTCTAAAAATGCTACAATTCATATAATTAATAATCTAAACATTATTAGACATTAACACGGGTAAAAGTCTTAACAAAGAGACACCCAGAATATGGGTGTGCGGCACAATGTCACATATAAACAAGTTAACATTATGTAATTAGCACAAGACCACCTACCTCATCATAGTATGACTCTCCACATCCATCCTCTACTTTTTATTCAAGATATAATGGTATATATATATGAAATAATGATATTTAATCAAACTTAAATAAATTAGTCAAGAACAAAAATCACCAATAATGGCTCAAGAGTAATCGAGAGCTTACCTATTGGGTTCAAACAAGACTGACGGTGATTTATTTTGAGTTTAGATTATCAAATGGGAAGGGGTTGAAGGTATGGTGCTCCTCTTGAGTTACCTCGGTGATCCCACTGTCCAATCTGCCGAATGGAGAGGCTACTTTCCGTTTTAAGAGAAAAACACAAAATAAATGGCGTGTAAGTCTATAAACATGGAATTTATATCATTTAACTATTCATTTGGAAGTTTAATTTCACCGACTTTCTTTCCAGGGACTTCCAACATGACTATTCTGCATGTACTATGAAGTACACAACGTGTAGTTGGTTTTCCCCCTTTTCTCACTGACACACCCACACACTATGTATTATCTTCAAACATGGACATACTACACGGTGTGTTCCTGGGAGTAAATGGTGTGTAACTTATGATTCCAGTACATTTCCTAAATTTCCCTTGTTTTATTTTGAAAACAACTCATAGGAAAAAATAAAAGAAGAAATCATACCATAAAGGAAGAATTGGGTTCTTAAAAACTTCCCCCCTTAAAGAAATTCATCCTCGAATTTCCCTTCTAAGGGTGGTGATGGAATTTCTGAGAATAACTCTATCCATTGAGCATGTATGTCAGCCTCCCTTTCCCAATTATCGTCCTATACTCAGTCATGCTTCCATATAACCTATATGAGAGGAACTGACCAGCGTCGGAGAAACATCATGATATTTTCAACTATACGAATCAGATTCTCCTAAAAGGATGCATCACTCTAAAGCTCAACCTTCTAAGGCTGAAAATGTGAGATGGGTCTGAGTGACAGTGGTACAGTTGAGATATATGGAAGATGTCATGCATGGCTCGGTACCTCTGGGGTAACTATAACTGATAGAAAATCAGCCCGAATCTCTCTATAATCTCAAATGGGCCAACATATCTTGGTGAAATCTTACCCTATATCCTGATCCTCTTATGTCCACATCTCAGTGTGACACGTAGGAAAATATGATCCCTGACCATGAACTCCAAAGGTCATCTGCGGTGATTGACATAAGATTTTTTTATGAGACTTTGCAGTAGTAATCTGTCTCTGAATCAATTGGACCTGATTAGAAGTCCCCTACATGAGATGTGATCCTAGTAAAGCTACCTCACCTAGCTCTGACCAGCACAGGGGAGAACGACCTGACCATCCTTATAAATCCTCTTAAGGTTCAATCTATATAGTCACATGAAAACTGTTATTGTAGGTGAACTCAGCCAGGGGAATATGCTTCCTCCACGAACAACCATAGTCTAGGACACATCCACGCAACATGTACTCTAGCACTTTTATCATATGCTCTGACTGGACATCAGTCTGAGGGTGGTATGTTGTGCTCATAAGAACCAGTGTAACTATATCCCTCTGAAAACTCTTCTAAAAACAAGATGTAATGTGGGTGTCCCTATCTGAAATGATAGAACAAGGGACCCCATGGAGTCGTACCACCTCTCAGATATACATCTTTCCAAGATCATCATCACTAGTGGTCTACTTGATTAGAAATAAGTGAGATACATTTGTAAGCCTATCAACTACAATCAATACAACATTATTTCCTCTAGGCGATCTCGGTAACCCTGTCACAAAATCCATTGTGACATCATCTCATTTCCACTCCGGAATATGTAACTACTATAAAACCCCAGTTGGTTGCTATTGTTAGGCCTTCACCTACTGACAAGTGGAACACCTTGTAACAAAACCAGATACTTCTTACTTCATACCCAACCACCAGTACAGATAGCGCAAGTCACAGTACATCTTGGTAACTCCAAGATGCACTTCCCAAGCTGAATCATGAAACTCCTGCATCATATCATCATGTATATCCCCAAGAACACACACACGTCCATGGATATGTATAACTTCATCATGTACTATTTTCCATATAAGAGGAGGGTCCTCACCTTCCACACTCTTCTATATAACTAGGCCTTTGGAATCTAACAGCTACATCATCCTCAATCTATCCAGTAGGGTAGCGGTAACATCAAAAGATGAAAGATAAGTTTGTCCCTAACTATTGTGCACCTATAGATGCATCTCAGAGAACAAATCCATAATATTCCACTCACCACTGGCCTCCTGAACTACCTATATTTGTGTTCCCTTCTTCAGTGCATCAACCAATACATTTCTTTTTCCAGGAATATAGGCAAGCGCAAAATCAAACGAGTGAAGGTATTCCACCCATATTTTCTATCTCAGATTCAAATAACATTGAGTAAATATGTATTTGAGACTTTTTTGTCTTTTTACACCACAAAATTCTATCCCAATAAATAATTTATCCAATAGAGTAATGCATGAACAACTACATCTAACTCAATATCATGTGTTGGGTAATTCCTATCATGTGGCCTAAACTACCGAGCCTCGTTTGCAACTAATCTACCCCCCTGCATAAGAACTTCTCTTAGCCCAATACTTGATGCATCATAGTAAAAATTGTAACTCTATCTTGGCTTTGGAAATATCATTGTTGGTGATGAAGTCTAACGTCCCTTAAACTTCTGAAAAGTTGCTTCACAAGAATCTAACCACTCAAACTTCAAACCTTTCTTAGTCAAGCCTCTCATCATCACTGCTAAATGTTATAAGGTCTATATAAAATTCGGGTAATAACAAGCCATCCCCAAGAAACTGCATACCTTAAAAATGTTCTTGGGATTCTCCCAGGTAACTACTACTCTCACCTTCTCTAGGTCCACTGATACTCCAATCTCTAAGATGAAGTGGCCTAGGAATTGAATCGAATCCATACAGAAGTGGAATTTTACAAGCATAGCATATAACTAATTCTCTCTCAGTATATTCAAAATGATCTCATGATTCTTGATATGGTCGTGTCAATTGGGATAATAAAGCAAGATAAATTCCATGAAAAGCACCACAAAAGATTCTAGGAAATTATGTAACATTCGGTTCATCAGTTCCATGAAAACGGATGGCTCGTTCATGAGACCAAATGTATTGACAAAGTACTCATATAGACCATACCTACTATGAAACGCGGTAGGAGGTATGTTTGTAGTTTGAACACATAACTGGTGATATCCTAACCTCAATTCAATCTTCAAGAACTCCTGAGTTCCTCAAAGATGATCAAATAGGTCATCTATTTTTGGAAAGGGATGTAAGTTTTTAATCGTAAACTATTTCAGTTTTCGATATTCCATGTATAGCCTAAGATTACCTCCCACCTTTTCCACGAAAAGGACTGGTGAACCCCAAGGAGAAGTACTGGGTTGGGTAAAACCCTTAACATACTGATCCCTTAACTGCCTCTTGAGAAATTGTAACTCTGTCATAGCCATCCTCTATGGAGAAATGGATACCATTATAGCTCCTAGCACTAGATCAATATTGAAATCAACCTCTCTGGCTTGAGGTAAGCCTAAGAATTCATCTCGGAAAATATCCCTGAAATGATTAACCACTATAGGGAAATATTCTAGACATGTTCCCTATTCATCGATATATAAACTCACAATCTGGGTTGTCATCCCGACAAACCCACGATACTCTGGTCTAGCTTTGATCGTCTGGCCATCACATTCACCCTTATATAGAAAGTCTCTTCCCACTAGTGATGTGAAACTCTCCCTACAGAGATAGAAATCAATAAAGGCCCTAAGTGGAATCAACTAGTCCATTCTGGTAATGACATCGAAGCCTGTCATCTCTAAGACATAGAGGTTCCATAGAAAGTGACACCCACCAATCTCAAGGGGGCACTCCTTGAACTAACACACACCTATTTTTCTAATCCCAAAAGAAGTTTCCAGTTTCATAACATCAGAATACATATAAACACAAATCCCAAGGCTTTACAACATGGCCACTGATATAAAACTATGTGTTGTACCAGTATCAAAAAGTATAGAAGATAAAAAAGAGGCGAAAAGAATAGAACCTATGACAATAGAAGGTCTGGGATCCTGCTCATACTAAGTCTGTTGCACTGCATAAGTCTAACCTACACCGCATCCTTAAGACACTTCTTGGATACCCTAAGTAGATCCTCCCTATAGTCACTGAGATCTTGTGGCCTGACTATCATGGCCATGACCACCACCTTGGCCAGAACGCCCCGATGTATTCTATTTCCAATACTAGTGAGAAGCTAATTACCCTTCTCCTATAGGTGGAGTATGTACAGAACCTCTCTCACTAGCCACTGATGGAAATTCCCTACAGTATCATTGTAGATGACTCATCATGCCACAAGCTCAACAATCAACTGGGTTCCTTGGGCACTGAGGTCTCTAGTGCACAATCTTTACGCATTGTTATCACTTCACCTGACCATCACGGGACAAATTATGGATTCTATTGTAACAGTGAGAAAACTGCACATGACGCTCCCTATTTCTATTTGAGATAGTACGAGAAACCGATGTTGAACCACCATGGCTCATACCACCAGCTTCACGCAGACTACACTCGGTGATTAGCACCTGATTTGCAATAGCATATACATAAGGAAACTGTAAGACATTCACCTATGATCAGATATCGAACCCGATACCATCCTCAAATCTTATAGCTTTTGATACTTCGTCACCCATTAGAATATGTGAGAATCCAAAAATCTCAGTAAAATAGGTAGAATAGTCCATAAATGATAGTGTTCCCTACTCCAGGTGCATGAATTCCTAGGCTCAGTCATCCCTTAGCATCTCGGGAAAATAATCATCATAAAAGGCCACATGAAAGTCTTCCCATGTCATATCCTGACTATGCATAGCCTGAGTGATAAAATCCCACCATTTCTTGGTATAATTATGAAAAATATATTTAATGATCTTGACCCTCCTCTCAAGTGGCGTCTCTACATGGTCTAAGATATTCATCGATGATTCCATCCATGATTTTTCCTCTTGTGGTATGCCATCCCCTGAAAATGTAGGCGGATGCTGATACTGGAAGATTTGTGTCAGCTCTTCCATAGATGTGGTAGCCTGTAGTGCTCCCTGAAAAGTCTGAATGAACGTCAAAAAACCTTCACAGAACTGTGAATCAACACCTATGTCCGGTATAACATCTAGTGCTACAACTAGCACAACTGGAGGTTTCATTAGTAAACCATGGCCTACCATTTCTAGAGGTTAATCATCGCCTGTCTTCAGGTATACAACTCATGGTCATCACGACATCATAAATATACAAGGTTAAGAACATTCCTTAGTTCAATATCATCGTAAATTATTTTCCATTCAAGAGTTCCAAAACAAAACAGGAAAAGACCCTCAAAGTTTTTCAAAAATGGACTACATGACGTATAGAAAGAATACATGGTGTGTACCCTTACGATGTCAAATGGTCGTTTTCTACCACCATCCTAGGTGTGTATCATCCCCAGGTATATGAAGTGTTCCACAAACACATGGAATATAAGTAGGTCTGTCCTCTTGTCCATGTACTCCCACATGGCTAGTTCCACACAGGTTTTATCAGGGTAGGCTACACAGCGTGTACCGGATGTACACGACATGTTCTGATCAAAACTCAACAGCCTGTGTTTCCTCTCACACATCCAGTGACATGGTCAGATACCACATGTTGTGTACACAAGGTACAAAATGTGTTCATATTAAAACATGGAACATCATCTCCCCCAAACAGGAAGAACACACAACATGTTAAGATAAACTACACGCCTTGTATACTATGTTTTTAATGACAAAAACTACAAATTTCATAAAAAACCCATTTTCGTTAGAAAAAACCAACCAATTGGATGCTAAATTATGATAAGTGAGGGCCCATACTCCCCAAAAGTTTATGTTTGGAACCCTAGTCGATCATATCTCAAAATAAGTTCATTTAACATCTAAATTCCATCGGTGTGTCATTTCCTAATTCATAAGGGCCCATACTTCTTATGGATTCAAAGATGATGTCACACCATTATCTACTACACCCAACTAACACAATATTAGGCACAACTATCACATAAAATATCACAACAACATGCAATATTTAATGAATCCTAGATAGCATGGCATAACACCTAGCATGTGATTCTAACAAGTGCCTATATGATGCATGAGATGGCACACCCTCATCTCATTGAGTTGAAACTGAAATAAAACCCCCAATTGCATCATTAGTAATATAATAAATCAAGTGTGTCACCCAAAGATGAAATAAAATAAACTTTAATAGCTCAAAATCCAAAAGAACAACTTAATTTGAGGCAATTTGGATTTTCCCTGTACACGGGGTAGCTACTCTCGGGCACAACTAATTAAAAAATTCCATATCTTTTACATCACTTCCAAATAGTAAATCAAAACAGAAATGAAACGCTCTGATACCACTTTGTAACGTCCTGGATCTGGATGCCACTAAAATGTGTCCCATACCCAGTTGGCCACTTGGACTCAAGAGCATTTCCCTAAATGCCAGAGGCTACCGACTAGAAGCGAGGTCCTAGGGTGTGATAGTGGGGAACCTATTCCCTCATTGGTAGAGTGTAACACATCAGAATAAATAATTACAGTATCAGAAGCATTAAAAATCATGAAACAGAAGTAAGAAATGGAAGACTAAAAGGTAAAGATAACTAGCATGCATATAATATCAGAATGATGTGGCATGTCAAATGTTCTAAGAATGATGAGAAAACAAGATACACTGTTATCAAGTACAATACAATACCAAGGTTCACCAATAAAAAATGAAAAATAGCAGCATCACAAGCCTTGTCTTAGTCCCATTCTCTCTTTCTCCAAAGAAACAACCAAGTACCCATATAAGGAGCCTTTCCCATATCAACACCTACATCAATATAGTCTTTTTGGGCCCAAAAATCTGCCCCAAATAGGGTTTTATAAATAAATACTAGTAGTAAACCACCAAAGTTCTATGCTAATCTATTACTGAGTATATAATGAAGTAGTGTATAATAATGAAATCATTAAACTAGTAATTACTCAAAAGTAAACAATCCTATATGTCTTGTTCTATTTATACCATTCATGTTCATTAAGAAATTCAATTACATTGAATCATTAGTTCTTAGGATCCGGTCACGTCCAGTCAATCCCCTATTCAAGCAAACACAGCAGATACCTCAGTAGGAAATATATCAATTAAAATGAAAATTGAATCCAATCTTTTTATTTAGCTTGGAAGAGGCGTCATAAGTCAATACAATAGTCAAATATCAGTTCAAAAACTTTCCCTCAGGTAGTACACAGATATAAAAAATCATTTCCCACGGGCAATTTCCCATAGTCATAACAAAACTTATCCCATAGGCACATGAAACCTTTTCCACAGGCATGAAAAATCACTTCCCACATGCAAAATAATTCAACAAGGACAAACCTGACATATATTCAATTCATCATAAGGAAACACATGCAATCTTTACACTATTACATGGTTTTCTAGGAAACAATTCACATTGGAAAGCATTTAATTAAAAAACTAATTTCAAACAACCCATAATAGGTAAATAGAGGCATAACCACGGTTATCCTAAGCCAAAAGGCCCAACAATGGTTATCCAGGTGAATCTCACCCACAGGGTGTCCCTTAATCAAAACAAGTAGTCTCAACAAGCTTCAATTCATATAATGAATCACCTAAACATCCATAGGAATTAAAATGGGTAAAATTCTCAACAAAGAGACACCCCAAACACGGGAACACGTCACAACATCATATATAAAAAACTTGAAATTAAGTAATTATCACAAAAACACCTACCTCATCATAGTATGACTCTCCTTTTCTAGACTCTACTTTCAATTCAAGCTAGAATGGTATAGATCTATGAAAAGGGGAAATTTACTCAAACTTAAATAACTTAGTCGAGAAAAAAAATCACCAAGAGCAGATCAAGGGTAATCGAGAGCTTACTGGTTGGTTTAAAAGAGAGTAAAAGTGATTGATTCGGAGTTTGTATGATCAATTGGGAAGGGGTTGAAGTTATATTGCTCCTCTTGATTTCCCTCAGTGATCACACTGTCCAAACTGTCAAGTAGAGAGTCTACTTACCATTTTAAGAAAAAAACACGAAATAGACAATGTGTAATTCTATATACACGGCGAGTATCTCATTTAACAATTCATTTTTCAGCTGAATTTCAATGACTTGATGTTCGGGGCCTTCCGCCATGACTACACGGCATGTACTAGGAAGTACACTATGTGTAGTTGGTTTTCCCCCTTTTCTCACCAACACTCCCACACACTATGTATTCCCTTCATAGACCGATATACTACACAACATGTTCTTGGGAGTATATAGCATGAAACCCCTAATTCCAGTACTTTTCCCAAATTTCCTTTGTTTTCTCGAAAACAACTCAAATGAAAAAAAAGAAATGAAGAGACCGTACCTCAACAGAAGAACTGGGTTCTAACAACTAAAAAAAATCTTTCATTTGCAGTTTTTCCTTCATCCTAAACTCTCATGAAACACACCAAAAAACATTTTACATCATTTTTGAGCCACTTAAGATTTCATGTGATCATCCATATCACCAACATGGTCTCAGTTCAATCACTAGTGGGTCGGCATGAATATCCTAACAAAAAACATAAAACTAGATGTACTCAAGGAAGAAGATGGTCTTCCAAGTCAATCGAATAAACATCATGCATTACAGCGAACGATTGATGTTGTTTAAATATCATTTAAATATGAAGTAACAGTACCCACCCCGAATTAATTCCAATTTGATTATTACTTTATATGTGTGATTAATTTTATAATAACGTGCTCCATGGACCCATCAGATGCAATTATTGGGTCTTCTCCCATTACCCATTGGATCTTCCCTATGTCATCATGCTTCTCTACCACCATTCTTCACCACACAGTAGCACCACTGTCCTCTCATGCATCTCTTATATGGAACTCTACGCACCAGCACTTCCACTACCACCATGCTTGTTTTCTAGGGTTTGACTACCCACCTAATTAGTGGATGTGGTCTCTTTATCTAGACAGGTTTGTTAGCATAAGTTTTACTAAGGATAAACAAAAAATCTGATAATATTAATAAAAAATTCTAAGACAGTATGCTCAAAAAATCTTCTTCAAATATACATCATGTAAAATATAATTTTGCATATCATTCCTTGATTCATCTATTTCTTCACCATGATGTAGACATTTTGTCCCTACTGACAAAAATATTGTAACTTAAAACCTATTCAACAAGCTTCACATTTAATGTTAATGATGTTTCAATATCTATCGTCATCATCACTTAATTAGTAACATATAAAAAAAATAATTTCACAGATTTATTCATCCTTATTTACAAAAAAATATATAATTCAACTCAAAGGTCACTTGACATATTTCCATGAAGATGAAAAACTATTTTATGAAATCTAGTTTCAGGACTTTCCTTCCATTTTACTCTATATCTCCAAAATATGCATGTTTCTTTAGTAATTTTTCATAAATAACTCTCTAAATTACTTTATGACATACTTTTTTTAAGGGATTTAATTTTCGGTATGAACAAATATAATTCTTGAGGAGATTTTATGTGATACCATTTTGGAAGTTTTAAAAAACCCATTTTCTTACCATGGGTTCTTTATGATATGATTAATGATTATTTGAATAAGAAAACATATGTATGGATGATTGATGAGTGGGATCCTATATCTCCCTCATATTCATTAGTTGAAATTTTATATATTGTGAGAAACGTCTGTCTATGTGTAGTTAATTTTTATCATAAGCATGGGTGAAAGTGTTTGTCACATGAAGGTGATGAATCATGAGATAATGTATTCATAGAAATTATTATGTTTTTTCACAAGTGTGTGTGAGAGTGAGTGGCTCACAAAGGTGGTTTTTTACTAGGATTATGATTGTTCCATGTTTTTGTGTTATTATAGTTTCTTATTTTAGACCCCCATGATTCAAGATTATTGTTATATTATTCTATGATTTTTTATAATTATTATCTTTTCTTGGTGACCTTTTTGTGATATTATGTTTCAATATCATTATCCTTAATGATCAAACAAGTTTTAAAATTATCATTCATGATTCCATGATCTTTTTAATAAGATATTTCTCTCATATTCAAATATTATCACATTTCTATAATCTAATAATTATAATTCCTTGATAATTTTTCTAATACCATGTGTTTAAGGTCACCCATTTATTATGTTTACATTCCTGAAGTTATGAATATGAGTATAATGTATGAAAACTATATATGGGTTTATAGTATGGTTATATTGTAGATAAATAATCACAATTATTATAAAATTAGTTTCTTATGTAGCTAATCCTCACTAACACTAAACCTTTGGTTCTTAGGATTGTTAGATTATTTTTGATATGTAATGTTTAACTTATGAAAATGATTAAAAATAAATATAGGATGATATTTGAACATCTCACATGGTATAAAATATAGTATGTAATATATGTGTTTTAGCTCTGAATCCGAGAGTGTAGGTTTTGGGAGTCTAATGTCTAGAGTAAACTTCACTTCATCTACCATCCTTTGTAGTAATTCTTTGAAGATAAAGCAATCTTGTATGTTGTATCATATTATTTGATGGTAGGTAAAATAGTTTGGGTGATCATTCATCCTCGATTCATCAAGATTTATGATCTTTGGTAGTTTAAATATATTTTTATCTATATCATCAAAGAAATAACCTGGAACTTTTTTTATAGAATGTATATACTATGTTCTTTGAAATTTTAAATTTCTATAAGTTTTTCTTTTTTATTTTCATCCCATAGACTAGAATTAAAACATGGGTACTATTATAATTTCTTGGTCCAAGGAACCGAATTACATTTGGAATTATTATGGGTCATATTATAGGCTTATGATACTTTAAAATTACAGAATTGATTCCTTCTTTGGAAAACTTTATATCATCCATTGATGGGGTTGGATGACATTTATATTTAGTTCACTGATTAAATTCTTCGAATAATTACATTGTATCATTAAACTTTTTAAATCCTCTATGATAATTCTATGGGATTGGTGAAATGACTACCTCATCCCATAAATTCATAGTGTGGTCTTTTAAAAACAATTCCTAGGTTACTTTAATTTATAAATAATATATCTGGTCCTTTCATCATGTAGTACGTTAATAACCCTATAATTCTATTTTTTATTTCATTTAGAGTGGTATATACTACTTGAATTACTCAATAATAAATTAAATTTTGGTACTAATTACTGATATATATATTTCCATATGGATATTTATCCATATGAAAATTTATTATAAGAAATCAAATATGGTCCCTCAAGTGTCTAGTTGAATCACCTGATATTGGGTGCCTCTTTTTGATCAAATATTCCAAGTATCGATCATAACTAGGAAGTTATATGGGTGATATGTTTTTCTAGATCCCCCATGTTTTTAATTGTTATAATTTTGGTATTACCAATGTTTTTTGGAAGAGGAGTTAGATTCACCAACACAGAGTATGATTTAATTACAAACATTACTAGTGCATGCCAACCTTCCGAGGATTCCATATAACTTGTAAGGGATTAAATTAATTATTATTACACCACTAACTGAGATGAAATATAAAATATATGGGTAAACCAATGCTTTGTATTATTATCTTCCCTTAATTATTTTCATGTAAATATTTTAAGTTAACCTTGGACAACATGCATGAATAGGTGACTGCTGGTTCCCCATTGAATTGATTTCTTAATAACCAGCTAGTATTTTACCAATAAAAATAATCTTACATGATCTCAAATTGAATGGGAGGTATTATTGTGCCTTCATATATTGAATTATATCCTCTTATTAAATAGTTCCAATTGGATGTGGTATGGAAGGTTCATCTTGGAAATCACATTCAGTGAGAATATTTCTCATATGTAACTTGGATTTGATTTTCATCAACTTCTTTATTTAATCCCCAATAAAGTGAATTTTTAACCTTGAAATAAAGGACATTTACTTTCTCAAGTGGAGGGTGGTAAGTGGATGTTGGAATATCTTTCCCTTTTTCTTTGGAAATAACAGAATTAGTATGTGGAAATTGTAAGGATTCGAGTATTTGGAATTGTGATTTTGGTCATGTCTTGGATTGAATGTAAAACCCAAAAAATTCAAGTAAATTTTTTTTTTCATTTTCTTGGGAATTTTACAAGAAAGCAGTTTCTGACGGCACCTGATTCTGAGGCCCGGTGTGCCCGGAATCATTTTCCGAAGTTTAGCTCGGGTACGTTCAGTGAATGAACGAGCGAGTTTTTCTAACTTTTGAACCGGTGCTCGAAATCAAATTCTAAGGGTATCGATGGAATCGCAGTGCCATAGTTTTCTTAGAAACACTTTTTCTAGAGTTTTATTTGCTCAGGTGTGGTTTTTTAGTTTTTTCAGGTTAGGTAAATGAATAAAAATAAATTGGTGCAACCAATTTATTTTATTTAAGTCGCTTAACCTATGTTAAGTGGATGATGTGGGACCCACAATATCCTACCCACTTGGTAGGATATTTTTGAGGTGGGGCCCACACGATCCCCACCGTTTCTTTTCTTCTAAGTAATGCACCTGCACCCCCTTTTTAATAAAGTCAACTCATGCGTTTATTCTGGTTAATAAACGCCTCATTAATTGGGTGGTTTTAAACTCCTCAATTAATTGATTGTTTCGTTTCTTTTTGAAATTAAAACGTTGGCTTGTGTGTTAATAAAATACGACAACTCCTATTTTATTTCTGTTGTAACTTACTGCGTGGAGAGGATTTGGAGAAAAGTATTCCCCTTCTATGAAGAATGCGAAGAACGCGAAGAACACGAAGAACACACTGATCTCCGATGAAGAACGCCAAATCCTAGGAGATCGACTACGCGGCGCCGTGTACCGCGATGTCAATGACGCTTCTTCAGTGACGCTTCTTCCGTGACGCGACGATCCCCCTTCCGCGACGCCTTCTTCCGCGACGTGCTTTTCCGCGATGAACCCTCGCTCGACGACGCTTGAGGTAGGAGTTTGATTTAATGAAATATTTTTGATTTATACCCACGGTATATGTTTAAATATTTGTCGGAAGCCTTTTTTAAACCGCTAACGTGGTGGGTGATGACCAACGAACAAGTCTAAACCCACCGTCCCTTCGTTCTTGGTGTGCGGATCGGAAGGTGATGATGAAGTAGGACGCACGGGCGTTGTGAGGTTTGCGTAATGAAGAACCGGTCCCAGGAGGGCCATTGGCGAAAACGGCAGGAAAATCCGACCACCGGAGCTCGTCCAGTGGTCCACAGAGCAACCCGTCGGCATGCCTCACCGGCACGGCGGTGCCGGCGGTAGTAGGTGGCGACCGGCACCAGCCGGCCGCCAAAAGACGACGGCACCCAGAGCACTGCCGGAAAGAGCCACCGCGGCTAAAGCCGCGGCGGTAGGCCACAAGTCCCGTGACCGCATGGGACCGGAGCGGGCGGGGCGCGGCAACCGGCCGCGTCCGTTGGCAAGGGGCAGCCCCCACGCGGGGTCATAGTTCGTCCAGGGGAGCGGTCCCCCCCCCCCCCTTTGCGCGGCCGCTTGGCCGGCGACAGCGCGTCGGGCTGCACCCAAGCCGTGCCGGGCCGCGCCGCGCCAGCTGGGCCGGGCCGCGCCCAAGAAATCTGGACCCGGACCCGGGTCAGGTCGACCCGATTTCGGGCTGACCCAGGGGGTACCGGCCGGGTCGGACCGGGCCCGAACCACCCCTAATACCTAACTTTTTCGGTCTGTTGCCCATAACTTGGGATACATACCTCCGATCGATGCATCGTCAGTTGCGTAGAGATCCTTGGATCGAGACGGTCATTTCGGTATACTGAACTCAAGGTTTTGGAGTACTTTGGGTTTTTCCGGGTTGGTTTGTACACGAAACCAACCGGTCCCTCGGAGCGGAAACGCTCAGAACTTGAGCTTCGGACGTCCAATTGACGTGCCGTCGACTTTGATGGATTCCTCTAAGTGAGAAGGACCTTTTGGATTACTCCTCTTGAGTTTTGGATGCATTTGGAGTACGTTCGGGTTGGTTTTGACTTAAAAACCAACTGGGCCCATGGGACGAAAAGGTCAATAACTCTTAGACCGGGCGTCTAATTGACACGCCGTCTATAACGTTGAGTTCCTGTTGACAATACGGAACTTTTGGATACATAAAATCCAGATTTTGTGTGAGTTGATGTATCAGCCCTTCGGCTCGTGGAGCGGACCCTCCCGAATGAGCTTGCTGTGTGCGGGAACCCTAGAGCTGGCTGCGACTGCAACGACGATGAAGAATGTACATAAATCCTCTTTGGATTCGACAGTGACAACTACAGCACTCAGTGATCCTACATGGATCAGTGATACCGATTTTGTGTGGGTCAGATCCTGTGTGGGTCAATGCTCAGCGGTCCTGTGTGGGCCAGCGCCTACAGATCATGTGTGGGTCTGATCCTGTGTGGGTCATTGCGGGGTTTAGTTACCTATCGGTCTTGTGAGGGTCAGATCCTTTGTGGGTCATTGCGGGGGTTAGTACCTATCAATCCTTTGTGGTTCCAATAGCTTAGAAGAATTAGTGGCTATATCTGATCATCTCTATCATCATACAAAGAAGTATACCTACGTGAGTTGAATCTTGACTGGCTTTCCTATGTGGATTGTGTTGTTCTATCCTGTGTGGATGTGATCGAACTTGGGCTCGGATGTTGGAGCCTAACTGGAATTAATGACTTAGGTATATGTATGGGAATATACCTAAGTGGTGTCGGATGTTACTTCGTGATTGAATCTTTCCTTTGTGGATTATCCTTTGTGGATTCTGGGAGACCTTCGGGGGTCTCAGGGTCCCTTCTGAGTAACTTATACTCACCCCTGCATGGGATATGCCTGCACTACATTATGTTGGTTGCAGACGACAGGCAGCGCTGATCGTGGTTGAGGCTTGCAGAGCAGGTCAGTACCCGGAGGTGGACCACTGGGTGGGATGTACTCGGAGCGGACGGCTGGACCCAAGGAGCTGTGGAGGCTATCCATACTCACCCTTCAGGTGGGACTTCCAGTGGATGGATTGAGGCTACGGCTTTACTTTCAGTTGCTGTTTTCCCTTTCCAGTTGTACTTTACTTTTAGTTTGGGTTTGAATATTGGCCCACTTACCTTTCCGCACTTACTTTTGTATCAGTTTTTACTTAGTGTTTACTTCTACTGCTTGCTTGCTCTGTGGTGTTTGTTTACTTTACAAAGGCTATGCCTTACCTTTTTATCTGTAATTACGCCTTGGTGCTAGTCGCCATCCACTGGACTATGGATGGCGGGCTTGGGGTAGTCACGGCACGGGCCCCGAGGACGGGTCGTGACAAATTGGTATCAGGGGAGTTCGGTTCAACCGTAGAACTCAGGACTCTTATCTTTTTCTATGTAAAGTAATAGTTTTAAGAGTATTGAGTGTGGTTATCAGTCCAGGGAGTCCAGTGTTGGTGCGGCGGCCGACGTATCCGTACACCAGGACCCTGACTTCTGATTTCGGACTTAATGCACGAAAACATTGATTGCATGTGTGTTTCAAGTTTTCTTTGTGATTACTTTGTTTCAGCTCACCAGGTATATTGTTCTGACCGTGGCGCACCTGTCTCTTTTCAGGATGGCCCCATGAAGGCAGCCATCTAGGGTTCCGAGAGTTGTGCGTGACGACAACCCACCGAGCGATGAGGCCTCGGTACAGGGCCCATTGAGAGTAGAGGTACCGGTGGTATCTCTACCCGTCGAGCCACTGATGCTACCAGCCCCCGCCGCTGACAATGCACGTCGCCTTAGAGAACTGCACGAGTTTCAGTGCCAGCGACCGCCCAGGTTCCCTGGGGAGACGGACCCCCAGGCAGCCGAGGATTGGCTGGAGGTAGTTTTATGGGTTTTCAGGATAGTGAGGACACCAGCAGACCTCATGGTGATCCTCGCAGCGAGCCTAATGCACGCGGTAGCAGGAAATGGTGGAGCTTGATGCTCCAGGTGCACGATGAGGAATCTCTTCTCTGGATGGACTTTGAGATCCTCTTCCGCTCGGATTTCATCCCATCCACCCTCTATGCGGTGTGCATCCAGGAGCTTCTACAGCTGCGGCAGGGAAGCATGACGGTCGCCCAGTACTCGGCGAGATTTACAGATCTCTCGCGCTATTCGAAGGACATGGTACGGGACCCATTATTCCAGGCCCGGACCTTTGAGAAGGGATTGAGGAATGAGATCAGGTCATCGCTGATCTCCCTCATCATTCCGACTAAGGAAGGAGTATTGGATTGAGCCCTTTTGATCGAGAGCTTCCTTGCTGAGCCTTCATCAGCAGCGAGACCTACCACGGGTCAGCATGTAGCAGAGTCTTCTGCAGCAGGCAGTCAACGGATGACTCATGGGTCCAGGCGGAGCAGACCCTCAGGCAGACAACCTCAGGACACTGGCTCAGCAGTGCGGGGTACACAGTGCGGAGCCAGTCTTTCGAGAGGCAGACAGTGCGATGCGTGTGGCGGGCAGGGGCATATGGCTCGTGACTGCCTGACCCGTCGTGCCGAGGAGCAGTAGACGGTTGAGGGGCCACCTAGGCATAGGTAGAGGTTCGATCGTGGCAGTCCTCATGGAGCAGGCGGACGAGGCAGAGGAGCTGGCCGAGCAGCAGGTGGTGGGCGACGCTTTGAGGCTCTACCACCACCACCACCAGGACGTCCACCCCGACCACAGGGAGCTGGCGGGCAGAGACAGGCATAGCTCCAGGCAGCGAAGACCTACGACCATGACGTGCCCGAGATGATTCAAGGTACTATCTATGTCTATTCCACCCTTTCTGCAGTTCTTATAGACACAGGAGCGAGTCATTCTTTCATAGCTGTTGCCCTTGTTCGGAGCTCGGAGATTCCGACAGAGCCGTGGGATCGATCCTTATAGCTAGAGACTCCTACAGGAGAAGACTCGACGATTACGCACTGGTTCTGGAAGTGTGAGCTTACTCTAGGAGGTGAGAGCTTCAGCTGGGATCTTCCTGTAGCGGTGTTGAGGCCTTACGACATCATCTTGGGCAAGGATTGGTTATCTACCATCCATGCTCAGATCGACTGTATTAGGCTCAAGGTGCGGTGTGTACGCACTGATGGGAGCAGGTTCACCTTCACCAGTGAGAAGGGAGCCTTTGCAGCACAGGATGGACTCCCGTAGAGGAGAGTACAGCCCATCACTCATCATTTGGATAGCCTCATCCTAGGAGCAGTTGACGTGTGGAGTCCTAGTTTTCCTGCAGTGGTGGATCAGTATGCAGACGTTTTCCCCGACGACGTTTCAGGACTACCTCCTCGCAGATAGGTAGACTTTTATATTGATCTGTACCCCGGGGCAGCCCCGATATCCACCCCAGCATATCGGATGGCTCCCGCCGAGCTTCGAGAGTTACGGGTACGGTTGGAGGACTTGCAGGGCAAGGGATTCATCCGACCGAGTGTTTCACCCTGGGCTTCCTCGATATTGTTCTCCATAAAGGCAGAAGGGAGCTTGCGACTTTGTGTCCACTATCGTCGCCTAAACCAGGTGATAGTGAGGAACAAGTATCCGCTACCGAGGATTGATGACCTCTTCGATCATCTCAATGGAGCACGATGGTTCTCAAAGATAGACCTCAGGTCAGTCTATCATCAGCACAGAGTTCGGGATGAGGACGTGCAGAAGACGGCCTTCAGATGTCGGTATGGCCACTATGAGTTCTTGGTTATGCCATTCGGAGTAACCAATGCTCCAGCAGTGTTCATGGGCCTCATGAACTGGATCTTTTAGCCATACCTCAATCGATTTGTCGTGGTCTTCATCGATGAAATTTTGATATACTCGACCACTGAGGAGGAGCACGCCTACCACTTGTGAGTTGTACATGACACACTCTGAGAGCACCAGCTTTATGGAAATCTCTCGAAATGTCAGTTCTGGATATGCGAGGTCCACTTCTTGGGACACATCATCTCGGAGGCGGGAGTTGCGGTGGATCTTGCGAAGATCGAGGAAGTGCTAGCTTGGGAGCCACCCAGGAGCGTGACGGAGGTATGAAGTTTCTTGGGACTAGCTGGGTACTACCGGAGGTTTGTACGAGACTTCTCCAGAGTTGCAGCACCACTCTCATCTTTGACGAAGAAGGGGAAACCCTTTGTGTGGTCAGACAGATGTCAGTAGAGCTTCCAGGTGCTGAGATAGAGATTGACCAGCGCGCCAATCTTGAGGTTGCTGGAAGAGGGAGTAGGGTACGTAGTTTACTGCGATGCATCAGGGACTGGACACGGATGTGTCCTGATGTAGGAGTAGGCTGTGATCGCGTATGGATCACTCCAGTTGAGGCCGCTTGAGAAGAACTACGCTACTCATGACCTGGAGTTAGCAGCAGTGGTCTTCGCTCTGAAGATGTGGCGACACTATCTGATGGGCGAGTGCTTTATAGTCTATTCTGACCATCAGAGTCTTAGGTACATCTTCTCTCAGAAGGACCTGAACCTGAGACAGTGTCGATGGCTCGAGTTCTTCCAGGACTATGACTTTGAGATAGTCTATACTCCTGGGAAGGGGAACGTAGTAGCCGATGCTCTCAGCAGGAGGAAGGGAATTCAGCTACTTGGGGAGGCGATAGAGCAGATAGCCGCTTTGCAGAAATCCCTTGTGGATAGAGATGAAGCAGCCTTCCCTCAGTCTCTCACAGTCACTCCTCCACTACTACAACGGGTCAGAGAGGCACATCATAGGGACGCTGACTGTGAGATGTGGCATGCCCAGATATCCTCAGGACAGACACATGATGGTTTCTCCTTAGGAGGAGAGCATGACGTCCTTTTTAGAGGATGTACCTTGGTACCAGTTGCTTTACGTGAGGAGGTGCTGAGAGAGTTTCACACTTCCCCTTTGGCGGTACATCCTGGAGTGGTGAAGATGTACCAGGATCTCAGATGACAACACTGGTGGTCGGGCATGAAGAAGGTTGTTGCAGAGTTCGTTTCTCGATGCCTCACCTGCTAGCAAGTGAAGGTAGAGCACCAGGTACCAGCAGGCTTGGTACAGCCCTTGGTGGTCCCGAAGGGGAAGTGGGATAGGATATCTATGGACTTCTTGACTATACTTCCAGGCACTTCCAGAGGTCACGACTCCATTTGGGTGATTTTCGACCGACTCACCAAGTCGTCTCACTTCTTACCCATCAGAGAGTAGGGATTAGTGGAGAGCTTGGGACGTCTCTATGTTCAGAAGATTTTACGACTTCATGGTGTGCCATCGTCTATCATCTCCGATCGAGATGCTCGCTTTACTTCTCGGCTTTGGAAGTGGTTGCAGGAGGCATTTGGGACGCAGCTACGTCAGAGCACCGCCTTTCACCCTCAGACAGATGGTTAGACGGAGAGGACCATACAGACTCTCGAGGACATGCTCCACGCATGTGTCCTAGACTTTGGTCGCAGCTGGGAGGACCACCTACCCTTGGTGGAGTTTGCGTACAACAACAGCTACCACTCCACCATCAGGATGGCACCATACGAGGAATTGTACGACTGACCTTGCAGATCACCGTTGTGATGGACAAACCCTGAGGAGTCAGCACTTATGGGACCGGAGATGGTCCAGGCCACGACAGAAAAGGTCCAGGTCATCCAGGAGCAGATGAGGACAGCTCAGAGCCGGCAGAAGTCTTATGCTGACAGGAGGTGGAGGCCACTATAGTTCGAGGATGGCGACCACGTCTTCTTGTGGGTCTCACCTTGATGTGGTTTACGGAGATTTGTCCGAGGCGGCAAGTTATATCCACGCTTCATCAGACCATTCCAGGTCCTCAACAGGATTGGCAAGGTGGCTTATCGCCTGGCTCTACCACCTCAGTTGCACCGGGTGCACGATGTCTTCCATGTATCTCAACTGAGAAGATACGTGCATGACCCGACGCATCTCATTGACCATGGAGAGCTGGACGTTGATGAAGGGGAAACTTTTGCGGAGGTCCTAGTGGAGATCGAGGATCAATAGGAGCGGGTCCTACGTGGAGGGTCGATTCCTCTAGTGCGCATCAGATGGCAGCATGGGAACCTCCAGGAGAGCACTTGGGAGCGGGAGGCTCAGATGCGTGCTCAGTACCCACTTTTGTTTCCCTAGTTTTTGATGTATCTTTATGGGGATGTAAATCCCTGAGGTGGTAGTGATGTAAAGACCCGAAAAATTCAAGGATTTTTTTTTAAATTTTCTTGGGAATTTTTCAAGAACGTAGTTTCTGACGGAACCTGATTCCGAGGCCCGGTGTGCCCGGAATCATTTTCCGAAGTTTAGCTCGGGTACGTTTAGTGAACGAATGAGCGGGTTTTTCCAACTTTTGAACTGGTGCTCGGAATCGAATTCCGAGGACACTGATGGAATCGCAGCACCAGTATTTTCTTAGAAACACCTTTTTCGGAGTTTCGTTTTCTTGGGTGTGGTTTTTTTATTTTTTTAGGTTAAGTAAATGAATAAAAATAAATTGGTGCGACCAATTTATTTTATTTAAGTCGCTTAACCTATGTTAAGTGTATGATGTGGGACCCACAATATCCTACCCACTTGGTATGATATTTGTGAGGTGGGGCCCACATGATCCCCACCATTTCTTTTCTTCTAAGTAACGCACCCGCACCCCCTTTTTAATAAAGTCAACTCATCCGTTTATTCTGGTTAATAAACGCCTCATTAATTGGGTGGTTTTAAACACCTCATTAATTGGGTGGTTTTAAACTCCTCAATTAATTGATCATTTCTTTTCTTCTTGAAATTCAAATGTTGGCTTGTGCGTTAATAAAATAAGACAACTCTTATTTTATTTCTGTTGGAACTTGCTGCGCGGAGAGGATTTAGAGAAAAGTTTTCTCCTTCGACGAAGAACACGAAGAACGCGAAGAACGCAAAGAACGCACCGATCTCCGACAAAGAACGCCAAATCCTCAGAGATCGACTACATGATGCCATGTACCGTGACGTCAACGATGCTTCTTCCACGACACTTCTTCCGCGACGCTCCTTTCGCGACGTGATGATCCCCCTTCCGCGATGCCTTCTTCTGCGACGTACTTTTCCGCGACGAACCCTCGCTCGACGATGCTTGAGGTAGGGGTTTGATTCAATTAAATATTTGTGATTTATACCCACAGTATATGTTTAAATATTTGTCGAAATCCTTTTTTAAACCGATAACACGGTGGGTGCGGACCAACGAACAAGTCTGAACCCACTGTCCCTTCATTCTTGGTGTGCGGATTGGTGGGAAAAGATGAATCAGGCCGCACGGGCGTTGTGAGGATTGCATAATGAAGAACCGGTCCCAGGAGGGCCGTTGGCGAAGACGGCAGGAAATTCCAACCACCGGAGCTCATCTGGTGGTCCGCGGAGCAACCCGCCGGCGTGCCTCACCGGCGCGCCTCGCCGGCACGACGACGCCGGCGGCAGGAGGCGGCGGCCGACACCGGTCGGCCGCCAAAAGACGGCGGCGCCCAGCGCGCCGCCGGAAAGAGCCGCCGCGGTTGAAGTCGCGGTAGCAGGCCACAAGTCCCGCAACTACGTGGGACCGGAGCTGGAAGGACGCGGCAACCGGCCGTGTCCGTTGCCAAGGGACGGCCCCCACGCGAGGTCGTGGTTCGTCCAAGGGAGTGGTCCCCCCCCCTTTGTGCGGGTGCTTGGCCAACGCCTGCACGCGGGGCCGCGCCAGCTGGACCGGGCCGCGCCCAAGAGGGCCGGACCCAGACCCAGGTCGGGTCGACTTGGTTTGGGCTGACCCAGGGGGTACTGGTCCGGGTCAGACCGAGCCCGAACCCCCCCTAATACCGGACTTTTTTGGTCTGTTTCCCATAACTTGGGCTACGGACCTCCGATCAACGCACCGTCAGTTGCGTAGTGATCCTTGGATTGAGACTGTCATTTCGGTATACTGCCATCAAGGTTTAGCAGTACTTTGGGTTCGTCCGAGTTGGTTCGTACATGAAGCCAACGGGGCCCTCGGAGCGGAAACGCTCATAACTTGAGCTCTGGACGTCCGATTGATGTGTCATCGACTTTGATGGATTCTTATAAGTGATAAAGACCTTTTGGCTTACTCTACTCGAGGTTTGGACGCAGTTGGAGTATGGTCGGGTTGGTTTTGACTTAAAACCCAACCAGGCCCCTGGGACGAAAAGGCCAATAACTCTCAGACCGGGCGTCCGATTGACGCCCCGTCTGTAATGTTGAGTTTCTATTGACAATACGGAACTTTTGGATACATAAACTCTAGACTTTGTGTTATTTGATGTATCAGCCCTTCGGCTCATGGAGCGGACCCTCCCGAACGAGCTTGCTGTGTGCGGGAACCCTAGAGTTGTCTGCGACTGCAACGACGATGAAGACTGTACAGAAATCCTCTGTGGATTCGACGACAACGACTACAGCACTTAGTGATCCTACATGGATCAATGCTACCGATCCTGTGTGGGAAAGATCCTATGTGGTTCAGCGCTCAGCGGTCCTGTGTGGGCCAGCGCCTACAGATCCTGTGTGGGTCTGATCTTGTGTGGGTCCTTGCGGGGGTTAGTTACTTATCGATCCTGTGTGAGTTAGATCTTTTGTGGGTCATTGCGGGGGTTAGTACCAATCGATCTTTTGTGGGTCCGACAGATTAGATGAATCAGTGGCTATATCTGATCATCTCTATCATCATACGAAGAAGTATACCTGTGTGAGCTGAATCTTGACTGGCTTTCCTATATAGATTGTGTTGTGCTATCGTGTGTGGATGTGATCTAACTTAGGCTCGGATGTTGGAGCCGAACTGGAATTAATGACTTAGGTATATGTATGGGCATATACCTAAGTGGTGTCAGATGTTACTTCGTGATTGAATCATTCCTTTGTCGATTATCCTTTGTGGATTCTGGGAGACCTTCAGGGGTCTCGGGGTCCCTACTGAGTAGCTTATACTCACCCCTGTACGGGCTATTCCTGCACTACGTTGTGTTGGTTGCAGACGACGGGCAGCGCTGATCGCGGTTGAGGCTTGCGGAGCAGGTCGGTACCCGAAGGTGGACCACTGGGTTGGACGTACTCAGAGCAGACTATTGGACCCGAGGAGCTGTGGAGGCTATCTGTACTCACCCTTCAGGTGGGACTTCCAGTGGACGGCTTCAGGCTGCAGCTTTACTTTTAGTTGTTGTTTTTCCTTTCCAGTTGTACTTTACTTTCAATTTGGGTTTTTATACTTGCCCACTTACCTTTCCGCACTTACTTTTGTATCTGTTTTTACTTAGTGTTTAATCTACTGCTTGCTTGCTCTGTGGTGTTTGTTTACTTTTCAAAGGTAGTGCCTTCCCTTTTTATCGGGAATTACACCTTGGTGCTAGTCGCCAGCCTCTGGCCTATTGAAGGTGGGCTTGGGGTAGTCACGGCACGGGCCCCGAGGACGGGTTGTCACATTGAACATGTGACTTTGGACACTATAGAGGTGTTGTAAGTGTTAGTATGGTAGAAGGAATGACCTTGGGAGTTTCTTAAGGCTCATGGGTTTAATTTTTATAAATATTTTTATTTATGTTATTTTATTAATTTATTGTTATTTAAGGGTTTATAGATGTTTATAAAGCCTAAAATGAGTTTTTGTTGTTTTGGGGGTTTTGGAACAGAAAGAAAATTTTCAAAAATTTAGCTAAGTATAAATAGTAATACTTTAATGAATTTAGAAAGACTTTGTTTAGTAAGACTATGTCCTAGAATCAGTACACATAGTATGACTTCAAGGTAAGTTTTACTATTAAAGTATGACATTATTGAGTAATACTTTGATTTAGTAAGACTTTGTTGAGTTTGACATATGGAATGTAATATTTTGATTTAGTAAGAATTCATTGATTATGGATTATAGAAAGTAAGACTTTGATTTAGGAAGACATCATTCATTATTACTTCTTGAAAGTAAGATTCTCTAAAGTATGACTTTAGAAGTCTTACAATGAAAGTAAGACTTCATTAGTATTACTACATCAATTATTAATTTCCCTATACTTTTCTAAAAAATAGTTTGGATGAAAATTATTTCTTGAATACTTTAAATTAATAAATAAAGTTAAACAACATTTTTAAGGGAAATTAGATATCTTACACACCAAAGACTAGAGAAATTATTCCAAAGGGGCTCTCATGATTTTCTATTCTTCTATAACGGTGATCTGCTCTATTTCTTATCTCAATGGAATGTCATCTAAAGTTGAAGGGATCTATGGGTAAGTATTACCATCTTCTTGTAAATAAAGATTAGATTTATTTATTTTTATTTTTATCTTAGTTAAAAACACTAATTTTTGGGATTTTTTGAAATTTTATTGAATAATTGGATTAACAATGAACTAGTCAAATATCCTTAACAAGTGGGGTCATGTAAACTCCATGTAGGTGGTTCTTAAATTAATCAGTAAGTATATGTGAATTATGTTATGTGTGGTAAATAGGTATGTGTGTGATGATCTTGGTAAGATTAGTTGTAAACTACATAGATTTTTTATTATTCCTATGAGATACTAGAGGGTTTTCTCATGTGTTATATGATGTGGATGAGCCTCACATGGCATGGTGGGTGTGATATGTGGTTCCTTAGAAAGTTTGGCATGATGATGCATGTTATGAATATTATGTTGTGATATAATCACTGATATGGTTCCATGGAAATTATTGGATGGGGACCATGTGTCTGTGCATTTATCACTAAAATGAGGTGATTTGGTTCTCTAGAATAAAGCATTTGGTTTTGACCATTACCATGGTTGGGTGATGTCGTTTATAGGTGGCGATGGAGATTATCTAGAAGTGTGTCCCTGAATTTTTGGTTATGCCTCTCATGGTGGGCGGAAATAGTGAAATTGGTGTTATATGAACATAGCTTAAGACCCATGATGTGGTTTTGACCACTTACTATGGGTATATAACACTATAGATTAAGTATAATAATAGATGGGGTTGACCATTGGTATAAAGAAAGTTCTCACCATAGAACAATAGTGTTTGTGGTAGTTAAGACCACTAATTATGGGTCGAGGGTCCAAATTTATGTGGGTATATTGGTCTAGTATTTGGAAGGATGTTTATAAACGTCTCTTGGGATACTAGGTTATTTATTCATTAGTGATAAAGCATGTGAAAGTCCATAGAACATGTGAGATGGATTTTAGACATGCCTTTGGGTTTTTGGGATGGCCTGGATGGTTTTTTCTTATGATTGACATGTGATGTTGTGTTTTATGAGAATTTTTGGAAATCCCTAGGTTATTATAGTATGATATACTATGGATGTATCATTATATATCAGTACAGGAAGATTAAAGTAAAGGATCACTGGTGGTTACTGAGTATAAGGGGAGTGGGTTGTATGATTTATAGTTAATTGTTGTTTATTTTTGTTTTTTAATATGTTGTTATTTTTATGGATATAAGCTAGGGACTCCGTCAGTGGTGGCCTACTATGTTCATACTCACACCCTGCATAGACCCTATGAGGCATGTGCAGACTTTATGGTTTTGAGTACAAGTAATAGAAAAGGCTCGAAATAAGGAGCCTAGTGGAAAGGGGAGTGCTGATGGTTTATGATATAGATAGTATGATTTTTCATATGGGATGGGTGGTTCCTAAGTACCATAATTGTAGTTATTTTGGTTATTTTTTAATTTTATATATTTTATTGGACCTTGGGTGATCTTGTTTTCTACTGTATTATTGGAATGACATATGAATATTATTTGGTTTATCAAATATGCATTTTTTGCATGTTATTATTATTGTTTAAAATTTAAACTTTTTTATTTTACTTCTAGATTCTATTTAACTATTATTATCATCACTAGAGAGTATAGTCTCCCCACTATCACTATATATACCCTACTTTCTTTTTAAAATCCTTTGGTGTATAGAGGGGTGGTATAAGGGTCTAGTATCACTCTAGTTTGGTTACTGTGGGGTGAGGCAGGTCAGGGAATTACAAAGTGGTATTAGATATTGGGTATTATATGGTTGTACATGAGAAGTAAAATTATAAAGTGTTAATAGTGTATGGTTATTACCAGGTGGTATTAACTATGGGTTATTAAAATAAAAATTATTATTTGGGGTGTGGTAGAGTAAGAGTCTAGGGATGTGTTGGAAATTTAGACGGCAATCATTTTGTGGGTATGGCAAAACATGTCATGATCTAAAGGCTAATTTACCTAGGAAATTAGGATTTTTTTTGGTATTTGTGGTAATAGTTGAGTAATTTTATTGGAAAACTTTTTATTTGATGTTATTTTTTGAGACTATTCCCCCTAAGGGGTAAGATGTGGTACTCATGCATCATATTAGGAATGTAGGGATCACATGGAATATGTGTGTTACTTGCAATTATTATTATGAAACTGGAATGAAAGTGATGTTTTTAGCTATTTGAAGTCTCAAAAATATTCTAAATGGTGTTTTTTTTCATAGCCTCTTGGTGCCATTCTACTCATATAAACCTATAAGGGTGAGGGTTACATAATTGAAAAGTGGTTTTGTCTTTTTAATGTTTCAGTATCAACTTATAAATTAATTTCCAATATATCTTCTTGGTGTAATTCTATTCATCCATCTTAGGTATGTGAAATTTATTATGATCAATGTGTTGGTTCTATGTGGGTATGATGGATTTGGTTCCTAGTCCTGATATGGGTAGGTAAGAGGCATGAGGGAGATGGTATATGAATTGGGTTAGGTGGGGAATTTAAAGAGATATTGGATAATTCTACTATTATAAATTCCCTATCTATGATATCTAGATCATTATATCTATAATAAGAAATAATTTATTACATTAGTGTTGATTTAGGAAAGTTATCTAGAGAGGCTTGAGGAGTTTGGAAGTCTATGGAGGAGAAGATCAGGGTGAGCCTGGTGCAAGATATACAGGGAATGGGTCAAGGAGCTCAAATATCCATGATGATAATGAAGTACTTGACAAGGTAATTTATTAACTAAGTACTGGAAAATACATACATTATGTACCTAGGTCAATGGATAGGCTCTAATTATGGATTATTCTTGTAGGTTTGTATATTTTTTATGGTTTTAAATAACACAGGTTAGGGATGAGATTAAATGTCATAAATTATTCGACTATCAGGGTACATGTAAACATCATCATGTTAAATTAATTCCTGAAAAAAAAGTACCAATACTAGTGAGGAACCTATTGTATGAGAGAACACTAATTCAGGTTGTGTTTTTAGTGAAGATAAGTAGTGCAACTTGAGGTAACCAAAGAAGGTCTATGAGGAGACTCAACAGGGAAGTCAGAATAATGGTGCGATGATTCTACCATGGAGTGTATCATCGATGGTGTGTTTATATGATAGTAAATTAGTACATGTTTATGATAATTGAAATCATCCCTTAGATGAGTTTTGGGAATGTGTCTTGGTGGGTAATTTAAAGACGTTTTTTCAGAGGACTTCATAGGCTGTTGGGAGTTGTGGACTATGTTAGACTCAAGGATCTGAGGTATAACCATGAGTTGTAATGGGAACTATTATCTATTATATGACTATACATTTAGGACAAGGTAGTGGGAGATATTCCCAGTAGTGGGGATAGTTGATGGTAGATAGTACATATCCACGAGGAGTATATGCATCAGGAATTTATGATTCGGGCCATGAAGTTGAGTTGACATATTCAGAGTAGTTCGGAGTGATGATAGTGGTTACAATTACTTCATGATAATGTCATGATGGTTTTTGTTTTTTTATGATATATATTTGTGCACAAGGTAAATTTATGAAATATGAGATAACTAGGTGTTGGTTACCATGTGATAATTAGATATAATGCATGGTAAATATAGGATGCATTAGAATTGGGAATTAAAGTGGGCATCAGGTATGATGAAGGATAAAGTGGGAATCATGTATAATAAAGTATAGATTTTTAATTATGTATGATATAGGATAAAATAGGAATCATGTTTTATACGGGATAATGTGGGAATAAGTTATGGATTGGGATAAGATATGGTCATTGGGATGATGCAGGGTGATGTTGAATAATGATTGTTGGCTATGTATGGAATACCAATTTGTTTAGAATGGGAATGTGTAAATTCATCATTAAGTCATTTAATTGGGTTTGGTAATAATTGTAGGAAATTACTATATTGGGGAGTACCACAAAAGGAACCGATGGCTTTGATTTGGTTAATTGGGGTACTCTAGTTTTTTGGGAAAGAGACAGATGTATTCAAAATCATCTATTTTTTCAGAATTCATAGCGTGGGAGGCTCGGGTATTGTATTTGATGTGGAATACAAGTTTATAGGATATATTGATATGAATTGTCTTATTGTGTTAAGTTTTTAAGGTCTTAAGTATTTTAAATATTGGTTTTGTTTGATTATTAGATCGACCATGTGATTTTAGACCCTATAGATGTGTTGGAAATATCATTATTGGAAGAGGAACAATCATTGTGAGTTATCCTAGACTAGGGGTTTTATTTTTTATAAATAATGTTATATGTGTTCTATCAAGAATTTATGATTATTTAAGGGTTTAAATATGTCTGTATTTCCTATAAAAATTATATTTTTTAATATTTCTTGGGACTTATAGAAAATTTTCAATAATTAAGATAACTCACGATAGTAAGATTTTAATGAAATTTGTAATAATTAATTTAGTAAAGATTAATTTAATAATAACTTTTCCCTAGAATAATTGTCCATAGTATGACTTCTAGGGAATATTTATTAAGAAATTATGACTTATTTGAGAAAAACATTGATTTAATAAGACTTCATTGAGTATAAATTCTAGAAAGTAAGACTTTGAATTATTAAGACTTCATTGAGTATGACTTCTGGAAAGTGAGGCTTTGATTTAATAAGGATTTGTTTAGTATGAATTCTAAAAATTAAGAATTCATAAGTCTTATTAAAAAATTAAGACTCCATAAGTCATACTATAAAAGTAATATTTTTAGAAATTAAGGCTTTATAGTCTTCGTATAAAATTAAGACTTTAGGAGTCTTACTACAAAAAGTAAAAAATTTCTCAGACTCTTCCAAAAAAATGGCTTGGGTTAATGGTGTTTCTAGAATATTCTAGAAAAATAAAGGTCAACAATGACTTTTGTTAAGGTAAATTAGGGATTTTACACATCCAAAACTCTATAAATTCATCTAAAGGGGAACTCATTAATTTTTTATCCCCTTCAAGGGAGATCTCCTCTGGTTTTTTTTCAGAATAATGTTTCATCTGAAGTAGGGGGAGCTAAATGTAATTTTAACCATCTGCATGAGACTGGTGTCTAGATTTCTCTCAATTTATTCTCCCCTCACTAAAAAATCCAAATTTGAGGTATTTTTTTATATTTCTCTATGTCCTTTGATTAAAATTGAACCGGTCTGAGATTCTAAACAAGTGGAGTCCTGAAAAGTCCAAGTAGGTTTTACATATCTTAATCTTGAAGTATACATTTGTTATATGATGTGTGGTAAAAGAGTGTGTGTCAGGTTGTCTAGGAAAGACTAGTTATGAATTATTTAGAGTTTTTTTTATTCCTAGAACATACCAAAGGGTGGTATCAAGTGTGAAAAGAAGTCTTTGAGCCTCATATTTCATGGAAAGTGTGATATGTAGTTCATTGGATAGTTGGGTGTGATGATTATAGATATGGATATTTTTCATTGATACAATGATCGAGATCGTCCGATAGAAATGTGATGGGAATAGACTATGTGTATCTGAGTGATATTTATAAATATAAGTGTGTAAATTTTTTTTTACAGGATAAATAATATGGTTTTGGGAAAAATCATAGTTGGGAAACATGATTTTTATGTATTGATGAAGGTTTATTGGAGGTGTATCCTATGATTTTTTAGGATGTTTCTCATTATGGTTGGATAATGGTGTCATGTGCATGTAGGATAACTCATGAGGTGGAATTGACGACTTGTTATGGGTGGAGACTTTTATATATTATGTTTGATTGGGTATAGTGTCGACCATCAGTATTAATGAGGTAATCACCATAGAAGGCCACGGTTGGTGGTAGTTGAGACCATCAGTTGGGTTCTATGGCATGACATTCATGTGTGGTCGATGTTTAGGGGCTTGGAGGGATGTGTATCACCATTCCTTGGGAGGATGGGTTGTTGAGTTATCTATGGAAAGTATGTGTATGTCCTTGGTACTTGTGAGATGGCTTGAGGATTTTCCTTTGGATCATCAGGAAATCTTTGATGGTTATGTGGTTATGATTTTCATTGTTGTTATGAAATGTGATTGGTTAGAATGTAAAGGGTTGTTCTAGTATGACATACCGTGTATGTATCATTCCACTCTAGAACTGGTTGAGGTAGATAAAGTCTCACTTTTGGTTATTGATAACAAGTGGATTTAGTTTTATGATTTATAGTTTATTGTAGTTTATTTATAGTTTTACATATAGTGGTACATATATAGATGTAATCTAAGGACCCCATTGATAGTGGCTTACGGATTTCATATTCGTACCCTACACAGGTCGTCCAAGATACAAGAAACCTTTATAGTTTTGAGTATCAGTAAAGGGAAATATTGATTTTATGAGCTTAGTGGACAAGGGCATATAGATAGTACCCAAGCCAGATGTCTTAATTTTGAAGATGGGTTAGATGGTTCCTCAATTATAAAATGGTAGTTATTTTGGTTATTTAGGACATTTATATATGTGATCATCCCATATGTGATCATGTTTACACTTATATGACTGGTATGATATTCTTATATTATTTGGTCTATAGAATGTGTATTTTTGACCTATTATTACAGTAGTTTAAAATGTATTACTTTGTGTTTGATTTATTTCTTACATTGTGTTTTTATCATTATTATTATTATTATCACTAAATGATATATTCTATCAACTATCACCCTATAGACCCAAGATACTAGTCAGAAAACTTTTTTGTATGAGGAGGTGTGCCCAAGGATCTGTAGTACTCCCGTATGGTTTCTATGGTGAGAGCCAAGTCAAGACATTATGGTAGTGGAATATTGGGAGGAGAGCCCAAGTATTGGGATTATAATTGATGTTGTGTGAGTAAAACCTTCATTTTAATATATAAAAAAATTTCATTTTGGATAGACATCAATTTTTTCCCTAGTATTCCTAATTAGAGTAATGTTTTTGCACATATGTATCATATAAATCATCAAAATTCACAGATGAAAATCATATTTTAGAGACTAAATTAATATCTATGTATGATAAGTATAGATCCTTGTTAGACATAGAATAACCATGAAAGGTCAAGTTATAATCATCCTTTTCCTTTACTATACTAGAATGTTATTTAGGATTGCAACCTCTGTTAGGTTTTAATATATAATTTTGACAAGCTAATTATAATAAAGTGGAAGGCTACTCTTGTAGAGTGATCTTGAGTGAATCTATAAGGAACAATACTAAACATATACATGGTTGAGGGGTTGAGTCCTAGATATTCAATGGGGAATTTTGAAAGGTTATTTCTTGTGATGTTATCCCTAAACTGGAGAAAAATGACTTTATTGGTGGATTTAAGAAAATCTCAGCACTACTATTTCTAGTTTCTTCAGTATTTTCACCATTGTACATGAACTTGTCTATATATTTGATGATACCAAGGGTGGTGGGAGTACAAATTTCTCAAACCCAACGAGAAGTGGTTAACCTTATGTTTTCATTATGACTATTCTTGTGTCCCTTTTCTCCTTTTAGTATCATACTCTTGAATGATCCATATGCATCTTGTTTCATGGATGTTTAGGATGAGAGATGTTTCCCATCAAAAATGGCTCTATATTTATATAATTCACTCATCTTAAATTGATCATCAATTTAAAATTTCTCGAAACTTGTTGTATAAGTTTTCAAATCACATGTTCCCACTGAGTATATCTCTTTCATACTCTAGGGATATAAGGGTTTCACTAGATTGACCAACTAGAATACCCATATCCTTAGTTCCTATCAATCTCACAAAGTCTGAAGGTTACTAACCTCTTTGATGGCTCACCTCAATCTCTGTTATCAGTTTTTGTGTTTACATAAGCTTCAAGTCTTTTGGATCTGACTCTAGTGGCTCAATTTATACATAGAATACCCTCGGTGAATGATTTTGACCAGTTCATCTCTGAATCACGGGGGCTTCATGTATGCACAATTGTCGGTCTTCTTGACAACTGGCACTTGATGATTCTCTTCGGCTCAGAGGATGATTTCATTCACGCATGGTCTAATGCTCCGTGAAAGTGCCTCTGTTTTAGGTTTTTCCTCTTTTGATGGACTTATGACTTTTTATATGAAAATATATCCCTCTATAATCATAATTTGGGTCAGTTTTCCCAAAATCCCATTTCCATTCCAAAACCTTTCTATACTTTGAATGTTAGGTAATATTGTGGGAAGATTATTCTGTTCTGATGAAAGAACACTCTCTATCAGTCATCCAGTTAAACCATGCATATGTGTGGAGGTTGATGTTTCCAAGACACCAGTGGATTGGGTGTGGGTTACAGTTGGTGAAGAATCATGGTGAAAACAAATGGTGATTGTTGAATCGTGGGTGGATCAGTGCAAGCTATGTAGGCAATCGGGGCACTTGGAGTCCATCTTCAGGAGCAAAACCAACCATGAGGGAGTTTCTGTTAGGGGTAATCGTGTACCAAAGTCTCATGTGGGTGTTTATGCACCCCTCCTAAAGAGAGATTTGGTTGATTGCAAGAATACAGAGAAGGAGACACTGGATATAGGGAAGGCTGAGGGGACTCGCGGTGATGAATTCTTGACCAACAGAGTGTCTCCACCTCATATGGAGGTAGCTCCTGAACATGAGGGAATTCCATTATAGGTAGCAGAGGAAAGTAGTTGTGACAAAGTTCTTGAATCCTCAAAACAATTCACTCCAATTGGCTTTGAATTAACTCATAATTACTCAAAGCAGTGTACTCCAACCAAGCTGATGGGTCACTAGATCGCAGGACAACGGAAGGCTTAGGAGGCCATCAAAACCTGTAACCGATTTGATGGACCGGTAATTGAACGGTTGGCTTAAGACCAGATGAATGGCATGGATGATCAAAAAATATGTGGGAAAGAGTCTGATGAGGAATACCCTTGCTATTTTTCATAGGACAATGTAGGAGGGACGCATAGTAAATGCCTGTACAATTTAAGGAAGAAGAATGGAAAAAAATCTAACTAGGACACGGGAATTTGTATCTTGACTAAAGGGAAGAAAAGAATACGGTTCAAGGATTACTCATTCCTGCCAAAACTAATAGAGACTAGGTTAGGAAAAAAATTAAATCCAAGGAGTTCCAGTTCATATCGGATTCTACTGTTAATATCTAAGGAAACCCTGAAGCTGTGAAGCCCGATTTTGGTGAGACTAGTGCAGAAAAAATTGGTGTGGAGGAGGTCAGTAATGGGAAATCCTTGGGACTACATATGCACTCATAGGAAGAAATGGTGCAGGAGATTCTCACTATCAATTCTACACAAGAAGAGGCTGACCAGATGATGGGAAGGGTGCATTGTGTGGTTGCTAATGGTGGTTAGGCTTCTTGGATTGAAAAAAAGACCTTATATTTATTAGGGGTTTCAATGAATGGAAGATAAGTAAGGAGGATTACATTCAAATGTGGGAGAAGATGGATGATTGCTTGAGGTCATTATCAATGATGATCCAGGTATATTGGTTCACACTCTCTCCTGGAAATTATTTATGGAGGAACTCACTAATAGGCTTAAGTTTTGTTTCAATGATTTTGTGATTTCTTATGAGGTCATTCTTCCTAGTTGAACTTATGTGGTTTATCACTTTTCCTTAAAAGTGTTTGCTAATAAAAAGTTAATTTTCAGTCATAAACACTAATAAAGGGGAATACTGTAGTGTGTTGTTACAGCACAATGAAGCACAAGTTCAGTGTGTTGTAAAATCACACCATAGCACCAAAAACACCAATAAATCATACAAATCTAGTATGAATATAGAATGTAAATGAAGATAAAACAATAAAAGGTTTATTTTCTAGATTTTGGTGATTTGATGAGTGTTTAAAACTAAAATGATACTTGTATATTGAAAAAACAAACTTGGATTCATACTGGTCACACCATGTGTCAGATTGAGGTTTGGATGATTCTTATACATCTCAAATGACTTATGGACCATTTTATTAAAGTATACAAACAATATGAATGTATTTTCTTGGTTTTGAGTATGTTGTTTTTAATTTTTACTAAAATGTAATTTTAAATTGGAAACATGCACTTTAACTCATATCGGTCACATAGTGGGTCAGTTTTACATGATACCAATTCTTAAACATCAATAATAACTTATGAATCATTTTCCTAAATTATAAATATAATCTGATTTTTTTATTAGTTTTCAATGAGAAACACTTTTTGAACTAAATTATTGATTTTAAACTGATAACACACACAATGAGTCCGACTAGACACATATTCTATTGGTTTGAGTTAAAGATTATTCATAATGTCTCAAATGAATTATTTATCATTTTCCTAAAGTATCAAAACATTCTAAATGTGTTTTCTTGGTTTTGAGTAGTTGAGTTATCTTTTTTACTAAAATTAATGTCAATTTTAAATAAAAAGATGAAATTAGAGACATATAGGTCACACCAAGAATCAGATTGAGGTTTGACTAATTATTACACATCCCAAATGGCTTATGGATAGTTTTTATAAAGTATCAAAAAAATATGAATGAATTTACTTAGTTTTGAGTGTGTCACTTATCTTTTTTACTAAAATGTCATTTTAAACGAAAAACATGCACTTTGACTCATACATATCACAACATGTATTGATTTGATGTGACACTGATTCCTACACATCACAAATGAATTATGAATCAATATAATAAATTATCAATAAAATTTGAGTCTATTTTCATGGTTTTCAGTGAGTGATGTTTTTGGAACTAAACTGTCGATTTTAAACTCATAACGGACACATTGAGTCATACCAGGGACATTGTGTATCAGATGGAGGTGAGGATGATTACTATACATCAAAAATGACTTATGGAAAATTTCACTAAATTCTCAAAATAATATAAATGTGTTTTATTAGTTTTGAGTAGGTGAGTTGTCCTTTTTATTAAAATTGATGTCCTTTTTAAATGAAAAGATTCACTTGGAGTTATATTGGTCACATAATGCTTCAAATTGAGTTATGATTGATTACTACACATATAAAATGACATATGTATGACTTATCTAAAGTTTCAAAACAATAAAAATGTGTTTTCTTAGTTTTTAGTAGGTCAATTGTCCTTTTTATTAAAAGTGATATCATCTTTAAATAAAAATATGCACTTGGAGTCACACCGGTAACACCTTGCATCAGATTGAGTTAAGTATGATTATTAAACATATTTAATGACTTATAGATCATTTTCATAATGTATAAATACAATATGAATTAATTTTCTTAGTTTTGAGTAGTTCATTTTTCCTTTTTATTAAAATTGATGTCATTTCTAAATGAAACGATTCCCTTGGAGTCATACTGGTCACACTGTGCATCAGATTGAGGTACAACTATTTCCAAAATGTCTCAAATTATTTATGGATAATTTTACTAAATTATCCAAACAATATAGATGTTTTAGATCAGTTTTGAGAAGGTTAGTTGTCCTTTTTATTAAAATTGTTGCCATTTTTAAATAAAAAGTTGTACTTTGAGTCATATAAATCACACCATGTGTCAGATTGAGGTATAGATGATTCATTCATGTCTTAAATGATATATGTATTGTATTCCTAAATTATAAAAATAATCTGAATGCTTTTGGTCGATTTTTAGTATGTAATTTTTTTTAATAAAATGTCATTTTAAACTTGAAATGTGCACTTTGACCAATACTGGTCAGATTTTGTATTGGTTTGATGTGATAAAAATTCCTACATGTCAAAACTGAATTATGAGTCGATGTAATAAATTATAAATAAAATCCAAGTATGTTTTCTTTGTTTTCTATTAGTGACATTTTTTGAACTAAACTATCGATTTTAAACTGATAATGGAAACATTGAGTCATATTGGTCACACCATACATCGAATTGAGTCTTTTCTTATTCTTAGGAATCTAAAATAACATAGGAATCATTTCCCTAAATTATCAAAACAATAAAAATATGTTTTCTTAATTTTGATTATGTTATATTTCTTTCTTACTAAAATTAATTTCAATTTTAAATAAAAAGAAACACTTTGGGTCATAACGGTCACACCGTGTGTTGGATTGAGGTGTGGTTGATTCCTAAATAACCCAAATTCTCAAAAAAAATAACTACCAATGTTACAATGTTTATATTTTCTTTCTATATCTAACTACCAATACTAAATATTAAATCACCATTCTTAGCTAAAAAACATTTCTCGTTGTTGAAAGTCAGAAAAGAATATACTTTCAACAATGATTTTTTTTCATATAATAACATTTAATCAATATGCAATGTTAAATGTTGAAAAAAAATGGAAATGAAAAATTAAAACATTATAAAATTAGAAGAAAGAATCATTTTATCTCTTTTTTAGATTTTTGCAGATAGTTGAAAGAAAAATTTTACTTCCCAAATGATCTGTGAAAAAAAATTATAAAAATGATAAGGAAATTAACTTACAAATAGTAGATAAAATGATGAGAAAATTAATTAACTAACTAGTATGAATTAGCCTTTTCCTGATGGTTGTATGAATTCTTGATGCATTTCATTTTTGTAATTATCTCAATTTTAGGCTTGAATTCCAATCCCTCATGATCATGAGAAGCTTAGAACAAACCCCACCAACTCAAATAAAAGAATCTACTTGTATAAGAAAATAATTATTATATGAGTAATAGTGAAAAGAAATAAATTAAAAATAAATATGAAACACTACATTAATTTTATGGAAAATTATTTTACTGTGAAAACATTGTTTACCATAAGGATATAGTGATGGTAAATCAAGAATGGTGATAAAAAATCAAACAGATCTCTCCAAACAACCAATAAACGAGTGAGGAGGATGATGAGAAAATAAGATACATTGGATTGAAGCTTTGAATCATATGATAGAAAGCAAAGATATCGTATTGGGTTCATAAAATATTCATTTTGATCAATAAAAAATAAATTAACATAAGATATTCATTATCAATGGTGAATGCCTCCCTTTTTTTGAGAATTACTAGATGGTAATCTGAGATTCCTAGGGGTGGAACCAAAAGGTAATGTTAAATAATTATCTACTTTTATATGGATTGAAGTAAAACATATATAGTGGTTAATAGATGTGTGAAAAAATAAATAAAGTGATTTTTTAAGAAGTATTAATGGGTGGGATATCATTTCAAAGATGGATATATTTTTATCAACAGTAAGAAATAAAAGTAATGCAGAAATATATGAATAAACTGTTATTGGGGTTCATAAAGTTTCAATGAAAACTCAATGTAGTAATACTCCAAAAAACCCTCATTTTTCTCAAGAAGAGAGAAAATCATTTGTGGATGTTGACAAGGATGATAATTGGATAAAATTTATGCATGGGGATCTTGATCTGAATAAGAATAATTTAACATAGGGAGATTGATCTAAATAAGAACAATGAAGGCTTCTTATGGATCAAGTTGTTGTATATATTGTTCCAAAAAAATGTCCACTAGTTTAAAAATACATGAGTATTTTAGTTAATTTCTCCCCCTAATTCTGAAAAACTCTTAAAAAAGGTTCATGGTAATTTATTTTAATGAAGCATTGTTTTATGTCATGTAATTGAGATGGTAACATTTGTGGGCCATTATATTACAACTATAAAGACATTAAAAATGGATTTAATTTTATGTCAGTAAACCATAAAATTCAATATAATTAAGAATCCATAGTGAATATATCATGTCATTATTTTATTAAATATAAACTAATAAAGTTGACTTGAAGTGGGATTCTAATGTTGTAATGATTTTATCCATGAAAAATATTTTTTTTTAAACAAAATAGATTCTATTAAATCTTATTTTTTAAATTTATATCTGTTGACCTCACCTGTTTTGATAATCTCAATTATGTTTTAATAAGTTTTGATAATCCTATATATAGGTTAAATTATGTCATCCTACTATTGAGTTGAAAAAAATATAAAAATAATCATTGGAATATGTTGATCAATTTTTATATATGTTTATACATGTTTTGAAATAATACTAACTCAATTTGGATATGATTTTCATAGAACAGAAAAGTATTAAGTTTTTGAGTCACTGATACAGACCTACCAATACATAGTCACCGATACAGACATAGTCTAACGATAAGAAAAGATCACTGATAGAAAAAGTCTACTGTTATAATCAAGAGATACCGATATAGACAAACAGACAACTACTGATATAAAGTCTACCGATACAGATAGATAGACAGAGCCACCGATATACAGAGAGAGCCACCGATACAAGCAGATACCGATATAGGCGAGTTACCGATGGAGTAAGCCACTGATACAAGAATGCTACCTATACATAAGAGCTACCGATAAGAGGATATACTGATACAAAGTCACTATTACTGATACATAGTCTACCGTTATAAAGAATAACAGCCACCAATACATACCTACTGACTCAAGTTCACCGATACAAGATCACTGATACAAAGATCTACTGATGGAAACCATTCAATATTTATCTAAACTCAAATTCTATTGATTATTTAGAAATGGTCATATTTGATGTTTTTAATGCATCTGCTATTAATTAATGATAGTTATTGGCAAATCAAGAACCATAACTTGTACCTGTAAAAAGGTAATCATTCCCATTGCCGGAGCAAAAGGTATATAAGGGAACCTCGAACTAATAAAGACATGATGCTCAGTATTTCCATGCATATATGATAAAATATTTTGTATATACACAAGTACTTACATGTATAGAAGAATAATGAATAATTCATATTGAATCTGTAGAACCTGAACATTCAAGGAGTAAAGAGATTCAATGATTTCACCTACACTCAAACTGATCAGGCTGATAAACCTAGACCTGGAAGTCAAATACATACATGCCACTCTATTTTTCTTGACTAAAACCAGATAGGGACAAAAATCTTCATCTGTATCAATCCATGGAGTCCAGAGCTTCCCTCAAAACACATAGAGCATTCTAAACTCATCTCTATTTTTATATCTCTATTGTGTTTCATTTATTTACATTTTGAGTAGTGTGTGTTCTATATTTTAAGCACACACTGTCTCCTGTGCTAAACAGGAGGATATATAAATCCTCACTCAATCTTTCCCTTACACTTTTGTATCCCACTGTGGATAGTGATAGAGGTCAATTGTGACCGCGACAGCCTATGAGCTTTTTTTTATTTTTTATTTCCCACGCAGAACTGTGGTAGAGTTCTGAGGACCTGGATAGTCTAAGTACTATTGTAAACACTAATCTAGGGTGTGGATCATATTTTATATAAAACTCTTTGAGAGGACTAAGTCTCTGCTTGAGACTAAACCTCTTGGTTAAAACCATTGTGCTTGTTTATTTTGGTTAAAACTATATTGAATATTCCACTGCTAAGTACTTTAAATAAAAATCTATTTTAAAGTTACTCTGATAGTTAAACTATAAAGTGTTTGTATTTATTATAACCCAGTAGGTTAGTTTCAAAAGATAATATAATCTTCAGATTAGATTAACTGATAACTAATCAATCTCCTGAGAAGCTAACAGAACCTTTAATATATTACAAATTCACTACAGTTTAGCTTGTTATTTAAATTGGGGGATTTTTAATATAAATATTTTAAAAATAAATTTTTAATTGGAACTCAATTCACCCCCCCCCCCTCTTGAGTATCCACTATGACCGACATTTGGTATCAAAGGACATTTATTAATAAAGGATTTTCAAACACTCTGTTTTTCAACTTTGATTTTAGTTGTATATTAAAGATCTTAAAATTCTGTTAGTTCTAAATTTTATCCCATTAAATATATTTTCTAAAATATAATTATGGATAATATATTAGAAGGTGCTGCTACTAACAGGCCACCTTTCTTTAATGGTGTAAATTATGTCCAGTGGAAAATCAAAATGAAAATTCATTTAGAAAGTATAGGGTTTGATATTTGGACTGCTATAGAATCTGAGTATGAGATTCCAAAGACTACTAGAGCAACTTGGGATGATTCTACAATATATGATTACAATAATAATTGTAAATCCATGAATTCCCTTTTCTGATCTCTAGGATATGAAGAGTTTAACAGAATTTCTTCTTGTAAAACAGAACATGAAATATGGGATACTTTGGCTGTTTCTCATGAAGGAACAACCAATGTGAAAGAAATGAGATTAAAAACTTACACTATTAAATATGAAAATTTTAATATGAGTCCTGATGAACCTATTTCTGACATGTATCTCAGGTTCAATTAGATTTTTAATTCTCTGAGATCACTGGGAAAAGTTGTTCCAGAAAAGGAGGACATTATGAGAATACTCAGATGTCTTTCATAAAGATAGAGAGGAAAATCAGTTTCAATAAGAGTGTTGTGTGATGTAAGTTCACATCCTGTTAAGAAGTTAATTGGTAAGTTGATTATGTATGAAGAAGAACTAAAGGTAAACAAATAGAAATATGATGAACCTAAGAAGAGATCAGTGGAATTTAAGTCTACTACATCAAATAGCAAGGACAAGGAGAAAGTTCACACACCTACTAAAAGCTCGACAAGTGGAGGTTCAAATTCAGATAGTGATGAAGAGATGGCTCAAATAGCCAGGAGATTCAAGAAATTCTATAGGAAGAATAAATTTTTCAGAAAACCAAACTAGAAGGGTATGTATGACCAATGAGGTGATTGGAAGAAATATTGGAAGAAAGCTGATAAAGATGATGAGATAGTTTGTTATGAATATAAAGGAAAGGACATATAAAGGTTGACTGTCCAAAATTGAAGTACAAGAAGAAATACAACTATAAGGACAGAAAATATAAGAAAGCTATGAAGGCAACATGGAGTGCTTCATAAGACATCACAAGTGAGTCTGAGGCTTCTGATTTTGAAAACAATTATGCCAACATGTTTTTTATAACTAAAACATCTGAGGTACATGTCTCCCATATGATAAATGATTATTATTATGGGAATGAAAGTGATTCAAATAGTGATAAAAATATGTCAAAATCTAAATTATTTGAATACTGTAATATGTTAGAAGATACTTGTAATGAGATGAAAGATAAGTAAAAGTCATTAAAGAAACAGTATTCCTTGACTAGTACTGTTAAATCTGATCTTAGTATAGAAAAGGAAAATAATTCTAAAATCTTAAAGGAGAATACTCAACTTAAATTGTCTAACAAGAAACATAGAATAGACTTATAGAAGTTCACAAATGGAAAGAATACTCTAACTCAAATTCTTGGAAAAAAAGTTGCACCAAAGTACACTACTGGTTTAGGATAATAACCTGGACAGAGACATTTTTTAAGAATAAATTTATTCCAAAAACTAGATAGTTTGGTGCTAGTTCTAGTTCTGTAAATTCTGTTTCTTTGTCTATATTTTCACATTCTACTAGACCAAACAGAAAACATTATTAAAAATATTTTGAACCTGATAGTTATGGGAAACATATTAGACAAATATGGATGCCTAAGGTTTTGCTTGCTAACCTGTCTGGACCCATGAAAATCTGGGTACCAAAATCATTTTCTATTTAAACTTGTTTTGTAAGATACTTGATTGAAGAGTTCCTATCAGAATATATGGTACTTGCACAATGAATGCTCAAGGTATATTACTATAGATTACTCATGTTTCAAAATTTTAATCAAGGTTGATTGAGGGTATGTCACCTTTGGTGATAATTCAAAAGGAAAAATCATCATCTTAGGCCAAATTGGTAACACTGATTCAATTTTAATTTCTAAAGTATTATTTGTTGATGGATTAAAATACAACCTGTTAAGAATTTCTCACTTTTGTGATGATGGTTTCAATGTTAAATTTGAAAATGATGCTTGCAATGTATTTGATTCTAAAAAAATGCTTTGGTATTTACTACCTTAAGAAATGAAAATGTATATGTTGTAGATTTAAACAATTTAGCCAAATAAAAGGTTACTTGTTTAAATGATTTTCATAAAGAGTCTTGGCTATGGCATAGAAGATTAGGACACTACCATGTTCATTCACATAAGAAAATTACTAAGAAAAATTTAGTTAGAGACCTACCTCAACTAAAATTCCCATCAAACAAAGTTTGCACTCCCTATCAAAAGGGAAAGAAACATAATGTTTCATTCAAATTAAAGAAAGAGGTTTCAACTTCTCAACCTCTTGAGTTGGTTCACATGGATTTGTTTAGACCTTATAGAATTTCTAGTTTGAATGTGAAGCACTATGTTTATGTCTTAGTATATGACTTTTCTATATATACTTGGGTATACATTATTTCTCACAAAAGTGAAGCTTGATCTTATTTTATTAAATACTCCAAGTTTGTAGAGAACCATAGTGGACTTAAGATTAAGACCCTAAGAAGTGATCATGGTCGTCAGTATGAAAATTATGATTTTGAAACCTATTTCTCTCATAATGGCTATAATCATAATTTCTCTTCCACTAGGACACCTCAATAGAATAGTGTAGTTGAAAGAAGGAATAGAACCCTTCAAGAAATTTCAAGAACTATGCTTAATGATTATGACCTACCTTTTTACTTTTGGGAAGATGCTGTAAATATAGCCTGTTATATTATAAATAGAGTCTTGATTAGACCTGTTCTTAAAAAGAACCCTTATGAACTGTGGAATAATATGAAGCCTAAAGTTAGTTACTCAGAGTTTTTGGTTGCAAAGTCTTTATTATCAATACTAAGGATAATCTTGACAAGTTTGCTTCTAAAAGTGATGAGGGAATATTTCTAGGTTACTCTATAACCAGTGAATCTTATAGAGTCCTTAACAAAAGAACCAAATGTGTGGAAGAATCGGTACATATCAAATTTGATGAAACTTATCCACATGAACCTAAGACCTCTCTTGAAAATCTTGAAGAATATTTTTAGATTCTGGACCTTAATGATAAAAGCAGTGAACCTACTGTAAAAACAAGTAATTCTAGAAATTTTCCAGAACCTGATTCTGTTGGAACCAAACCTATAGAAGAACCTTAATTCTCTAGTCCTACCTTGAAAAAACCAACTTGGATTCTAAAAAACCATCCTTTATATGCTGTTGTGGGATATTTAGATAGGGGAACCCAAACTAGAGCTTATCTAAGAAATCATGTTGAACATCAAGCCTTTATTTCATAGTTAGAACCTAAAAATATCAATGATTCAATCAATGATGAATTTTGGGTAATACCTATGTAAGAAGAATTAAATCAATTTGAAAGAAAAAAAGTCTGGTAATTAGTTGACCTACCAAAGGACATGTTGACCATATGCACTAAATGGGCTTTTAGAAATAATGTTGATGAATCAGAAAATATCATTAGAAACAGGGAAAGACTAGTTGTACAAGGATATAGTCAAGAGGAAGGAATAGACTATGAGGAAACCTTTTCACCAGTAGCTATATTAGAAGCTATTAGGATTTTACTTTCCTATGATGCTCATCTAAATTTCAAGTTATATCGAATGGATGTTAAAAGTGCTTTTCTAAATGGTTTTATAATTGATGATGTTTTTGTTGAAAAACCACCTAGATTTACTAATCCTCATTTTCCAAATCGATTTTTTATGGTTTCTAAAGCTCTATATGGTTTAAAACATGCCCTACAATCTTGGTATGATAGACTTCGTAGTTTTCTTATTTCAAAAGGTTTTTCTAAAAATATTGTTGTTCCAACTCTCTTTATTAAAAGAATTTCCAAAGATGTTTTGATAGTACAAATCTATGTTGATGATATTATTTTGGGATCTTATAAAAATGCTTTGTGTATTGATTTTTTAAAGAGTATGCAAAATGAATTGGAAATGCCTTTAATGGGAGAACTCAAATATTTTCTTGGATTTCATGTTTTTCAAAATGAAAATGGTATTATCTTAAATCAAGGTAAATATACAAAGGATATTTTAAAACTTCTTGGTGTGGATAGTATTAAGGAAAGTGATACACCAATGAGTACTATTTGTAAGTTGGATGCTGATGAAACTGAAAAACCAGTGGATCAAACCAACTACAGAGGTATGATAGGGAGTCTACTCTATCTTACTACTAGTCGACCAAATATTATGTTTAGTGTGTGTGTATGTGCAAGATTTAAAGCTAATCCAAAAGTGTCACACTTCCTTGCTGTTAAAATAATTTTCAAATATCATAACCATACTACTAAGTTAATATTATTTTATCCAAAAGGATAACCATTTGATTTAATAAGTTATTCAGATTCTGACTTTGCTGGTTGCAAGTTAGATAAAAAGAGCACTTCTGGAACATGTCAAATTCTAGGTAAGTACCTGATATCTTGGTGTAATAAAAAGTAAAACTCTATTGCATTGTCTGCTGCTGAAGTAGAATATATTGCTACTAGTAGTTGTTGTGCACAAATTCTGTGGATGAAATATACGTTATTGGACTACGGATATCAGTTTAGACATGTATCTATAAACTGTGATAACACTAGTGTGATCAATATCTATAAGAATCCTATATCTCACTCTAGGACCAAACACATTGATGTAAGGGACCACTTTTTGAGAGATCATTACCAAAAGGGTGATATTACTCTTGAATTTATGGGTACTAAACATCAATAAGCTGACATATTCACCAAGACTTTATGTTCAGATAGGTTAAGTTACATTAGACATGAGTTTGGAATGATAGACTTTGTAGAAGAAAATCCTCACTGTTAGCCAAATCCTCACTATTAACCAAATCCTCACCATTATCCAAATCCTCATTGTTATCCAAATCTTCAATGTTAGCCAAATCATCACTGTTAAGCAGATCCTCACTGTTAGAAAAACCTCACTGCTAGAAAACCTCACCACTAGAAAACCTCACTGCTAGAAAACCTCACCGCTAGAAAAACCTCACTGCTAGAAAACCTCACCACAAGAAAACCTCACCACTAGGAAAACCTCACTTCTAGAAAAACATCACCTCTAGAGAAACATCACCACTAGAGACACCTCACCGATAGATAAACCTCACCGTCAGAGTTCTCACCAGTAATTGTCACCGATATGTCATGCACTGTCTGATTTTCATTTTCTTTAGCCAAAAATCTTATTGTGTTCATTATAATTAATTTTATTACTTTTCAATTCCTAAATGATAAAATCTAAGCCTTAGTCACATTTCAATCCACTGAAAACTCTCCTCTCTTCAATCGTCACTTCTTGAACCCCCACATTACACGTAACCATAAGTTCTTCGATTGGAGATGGAAAGAACAAAACTCTTGATAGTCAGGGATAATAGTGATGCACCAAGTATGAAGAAGTAAAAAACTGGACCTGAATGTAGTGGCAGTGAAAGTAGAACAAGGTCAGGGAAGCGTGCAGTGAACTCTCATTTTTAGAATAGAGAAATAGAAATCAAAAAGGAACTTAGTGAGGAATGGATCTTGCCTAGAAATTCATTGGTTTTAAGAGTATTGGAGGAACAAGGATGGATCAAATGTTTTTTCAAACAACAATGGACCTCATTATCCAAAGTTGGTTAAGGATTTTTATGATTTTGTTCATTTTGAGAAGTCTAAAGAATAAAACAGAATGGTTTCATTAGTGAATGGAAAGGAAATTTATTATTCTTCTGTAGAATGGGTTGAATGTATGAAAGTCTTGAATGATGGTGTATTTGGGTATACCTCAAAGACAATACCACCTACCAGTGACATTTTTGACTATGAGGTTTCTTTGGAAGAGATCACCTGTAGTGGAAAACAAAGAAAGGTAGTGGCTACTGAGATGGATGGAGAAAACTGGTTGTTATTCAAATTAATCCAACTGTGCTAAGTCCAAGAAGATGGGACTTTGAAAATCTGATATTCCAAGATATTTATTTTTTGCATTTACTGATGCATGGTGTTTAGGTAAATTTTTGAAGGTTTTTGGTGATCCAAATTGATGATATAACCAGGACTAAGTCAAAATCCAATGCTTTATTCTTTGAAAATTTTATTTCAGTAATGATCAAGGTGAAAGTTGTAGCTGAGTCTCCTGATGAGACAGTAGTTGTGCAGAACAATTTTTACATCACAAGCACAATTTGTAAGTATAGGAAGATTGGCGAGAACCCATGGATAAGGAAATGGGTTATTGATGATGAGAAGGTGTATGATAAGTTCAACCCTGTTGACCACCCCAATAGGCCAAGAGACAGAAGAGATCCAGGTCTAGGACTTAATGAAGACGAACCTCAGTATAGTGATGATACTGATGAGGAGGATACCTCTATAGTTGATGGAGGGGATCCAGACTTACCTCCATGTCTAGTTGCTGAAGTTGTATCATCTGTAAAGGAAACTATGTTGGGAGTAAGCAATGAAAAAAACTCCTATTGATAAGGAAGACCAGCCTGCTCCAGATAATGAGGAAGAAGTATGTGAAAATAGAGAACATGTTTCTGATAGTTCAGATGAGGGTATTTTGAGCTTAAGTCCACTGATTGGGAATTCTGATATGCCTGAAGAGGTTGTTTTGGATGAGATGGCAGAACCTGCACTTATTCCTAATGAGCCTCCTGTTGTTGAAATGGAGATGGTTGTGGAGGATTCTTCTGTGGAAGACTTGCCTCCTCAAGCTGCTGTTGATATACATGTTCAGGTGAATGCACAGATTGAGGGGGAGCATCCCATCAGACATATTATTGTTTCAGTAGCTCATGAGATTGAAGACTGGGCCAAAGACCTAGGTTTTGTAGTTTCTGTGTTGGACTATCCTGATTCAGAAGATGAGACACCCATCAGTAGACCTCTTGTCACTTATAATCTTTTTTATGAAACTTTAATTGAGTATATAGTAAGAAAATATGATTTAAACCAGTTGAAGTCTGATCTCAAGACCTGTTTTATTGAAGAGATGAGAAGAATGGAAACCTCCATAATATCATCTATTCAATCGGTGATGAATGAATCAGTATCTGGTGTTTTGGATGAAGTCAAGGCCTGACATAATAAAGTTTCAAGCTTGGAATAGGATGTTGAATCTCTAAAGAAATCAGTTGTCTCTGTGGAGTCTTATATGATCTCTAAATCTCAAGAAGACAAGGATTTGGCATTTGTAAAATGTGTAGTTAGCCAAATGGTATCAGATTTTTAGGAATTTAAGAATTCCATGGAGCAGCATGTCAACACCCAGGACTCTACTGTAAAAAATCTCATAAGTGGGCTGACTAAAACTTTTAAGGAAATGGTAGCCTTTACTGTTGCGCCTCTGAGTACTACCAGGCCTTCTTTGGATATTGATCATATTCGAGCTGTGATGAGAGAAGAAATTTTACAGTCTTCCACAAGTGTCTCTGTAGAATCTGTTGCCTTGACCCAAGTGGTGAATACCACTAGGAATATAGGAAAAACTGTTATAAATTTTATGAGAGAGGCCAATGCTTCTCAGAAATAAGTAAAGTACCAAGTGGATTACTATTTCAAAAGGGTCTATACTAAACATCAGTTGAATAATAACTTCAAGCTTTTGTTAGACAATTTGAAGTTACCTCCTGTGACTCAAGCTTTCACAGAACATGTATGCAAGCTCATGGATTTTACTCCTGCTCTAGACAAGTTTATAGATAACAAGGATGACTTTATCTCTGCTATGGAAAGAGGAGGATGAATCATTATAGACTTTAGGAATCTGTTATAGCCATTTCTGCATGTAGACAGTACCCCTATCATTGTACCTCCAGCTCTGCCTACCTCTGCTCAATATGCCTCTACTCCTCAGATGACACCAGCTCAACCAATCATAAGTCTCTCTCATGTGATCACCCATAGATCTCCACATTATAGGCTAGGCATTGTATCAGTAGCTCAACCTCCTCTGATTATCACTGGTGTTCCCAAGCCTCTACCTGCATCTACCTAGCCTGAATCCCCTTATGATTCCAAGGTAAAATACAAATCACATACTGAGGAGGTGGATTGAATAGTGGCTAGGAAATTTGATAGGAATCACTTGTACTCTTTTTGCCTCAAATTTTTATTTTTTTCCCAAAAAATATATATGATCTTGTTCTCTTTTACCTTATGTTACTTCTCTCATCCATTGTTTACTACTTTTTTCTAATCAAAAAAGGGGAGAAATGAGACCCATAATATATTCTACCTCTGGTACATTTGTTTTGTATTCTACCTTATATTCTACCTCTAATACAGTTGCTTCCTACTTCTCATACATTTTCATATAATACTCTATTCTCTGATACATTTGAAAATGTCATTACTCAAACTGAGAAATGAGACCCAATGTATTTTATACTGATATATTAATGATTATTTTGGATTATAATACCATAATTTGTGATTATCAAAAAGGGGGATATTATTGACCTCATGTGTTTTTATAATTTCAGTTATGTTTTAATATGTTTTGATAAACCTATTTATATGTTAAATTATGTAATCCTACTATTGAGTTGACAAAAATATCAAAATAATCATTGGAATATGATAATCAATTTTTATCTATGTTTATACATGTTTCAAAATAATACTAACTCCATTTGGATATGATTTGCATAGAACAGATAAGTATTAAGTTTTTGAGTCACTGATACAGACCTACCGATACATAGTCACCGATACAAACATAGTCTACCGATAAGCAAATATCAATGATAGACAGAGTTTAGTATTATAATCAAGAGCTACCGATATAGAAAAATAGACAGCTACCGATATGAAGTCTACTAATACAGACAGACAGACAGAGCCACCGATATACAAAGAGATCCATCGATACAAGCAGCTACCGATATAGGCGAGTTAATGATGGAGAGATCCATCGATACAAGAATGCTACCTATACAGAAGAGCTACAGATACAAAATCATTGTCACTGATACATAGTCTACTATTATAAAGAGTAACATCCACCGATACAGACCTACTAACTCAAGTCCACCGATACAATATCATTGATACAAAGAGCTACTGATCGAAACCAGTCACTATTTCTCTAAACTATAATTCTATTGTTTATTTAGTGACGATCATATTTGATGTTTTTAATGAATCCTCTATTAATTAATGATAGTTGTTGGAATATCAGGAACTGTAACTTGTACCTGTAAAAAGGTAATCATTTCCATTACTGGATCTGTAGGTATATAAGGGAACATCAAACTACTAAAGACATGTTGGTCAGTCTTTCCATGCATATACGATACAATCTTCTGGGGATACACAAGGACTTACATGCATAGAAGAAGGAGGAATAATACATATTGAATCTTTAGAACCTGAACATTCAAGGAGTAAAGAGATTCAACGATTTCACCTACACTCAAGCTGATCAGGCTGATAAACCATGACTAGAAGTCAAATAAAAACACGAAACTCTATTTTTCTTGACTAACACCAGAGAGGGACTCAAAGCTTCATCTGTATCAATCCAAGGAGTCTATAGATTCACTAAAACACATAGAGCATTCTAAATCATCTCTATTTGTTTAGCTCTATTTTGTTTCAATTATTTACATTTTGAGCAGTGTTTGTTCTGTATTTTGAGCACACCCTGTCTCTTGTGCTGAACTGGAGGATTTATAAATAATCAATCAATCTTTCCCTTACACTCTTGTATCCCACTGTGGACAGTGGTAGAGGTCAAGTGTGACCTGGACAGCCTATGAGCTGTTGTTATTTTTGATTTCCCACATAGAACTGTGGTAGAGGTCTGAGGACCTGGATAGTCTGAGTATTGTTGTAAACCCCAATCCAGGGTGTGGATCATAGTTTATATAAAACTGTTTGAGAGGACTAAGTCTCAGCTTGAGACCGAACCTCTTGGTTAAAAATGATGTGCTTTTTCATTTTGGTTAAAACTATATTGAATATTATGCTGCTAAGTACTTTAAAAAAATCTATTTTAAAGTTACTCTGATAGTTAAACTAGCAAGTGTTTGTATTTATTATAACCCTGTAGGTTAGTTTCAAAAGAAAATATAATATTCAGATTAGATTAACTGAAAACTAATCAATCTCTTGAGAACCTAACTGAACCATTACTATATTACAAATTCACTATAGTTTAGCTTTTTATTCAAATTGGGGGATTTTTAATATAAATCTTTTAAACATAAGTTTTTAATTGGAACTCAATTCACCCCCCCCCCCCCCCCTCTTGAGTATCCACTCTGACCAACAATATCAATCAATGTTAAAATTTTATTTTTAAAAAATTAATTAAATCTAGTAGTATAATATTTATTCTTGAATGATTTAAAATATTCATTAAATTTTAAAAAATAGAAAAATTTTCTAATTAAATAAGTTACTTTTTAAAGAAAATATTAAATTTAGAAACATTTTTGTCAATCCTGTAGGATTGAGAACAATAAATTCTATCAACAATGTACTCTTCTTCTTCACCACGTAATTAAATAGTATTTTGTCACTTAAAACACCATGATGTTAATGTTTTTCCTAAAAAATGACTCATTCCAATTGTTTATGTTCTGACTATATTTCAATAACCAAAATCAAAATAGTAATTACATTTTATCTCAAAAATTATATTTCTTGTATAATATAGTCCATGGAATATAGAACCTTAAACCTCTTTGATTTTTATTTTTATATCATTTAATTTATATAATTTAAATTCATTTTTAAATATTTCAATAATAAAAACGAAAAACATTATAATTTTTCAAGTAGGAGTTAAATAAATAAGACAAAAAATCAAAAATATATAATTTTTTTCTCATATGATTTTACAGATTCATTAGAATCTTTTGATTGTTACATTTCATAAGTGACCCCTAAATCTATCCATCCTCATGAAATAGTTCATAGTCATCCCAATTAAATCCATTAATTTTACACCATATTTTAGTGCTCATTATCTTGTAAAGAAAATTATGAAAATTCATTTTATAGTTATTCCCATGTGTCCGATATTTGGTCATCCATTTTTTGGAAACAACTTATAGAATTACCTTTCAAATAGAAGGGGATAATCCTATATTTAAAATCATCCTAACTCAACCCTCTTAGTTCCAATTGTTTCATGACATAACATACGACCCCAATGATGTCGATATTTCATCCTCGAAGGGATTTACAATGTAATATTCAAACCCAATGACAACACCGACCAATATATGAATGAATTTTTCAAAATTTGATGATCTAAAAGAGGTAGATTTCATGGAATATAGGTATTATGATCTTATTATACCTCACAACAACATGACCCACCATTGTTTTTGACATATTTCAAGTCGTACAATACCAATGTAGTCCTAAGGAGATCCACATGATATCAGTGAACACGATACATCAATATATCTAAAAAATAATGAATTTTGGGTTTCTTTTTTATAGGATAGCCCAACTAGAGTTATTGGGATACATGGATGGGGGATGAGAATGTTCAGTGGATAACTAAGGAAAATTTGAGATATCGAAAAACCTGGATTTCATTAGAGTTTTGGTTGCATTCAACCCTTCAATCGCTCGAGACTTGGATTCAAGCCTTGGAATAGTTGGAGACTTGAATCTGGACTTGATTCGAGCATGGATTCAACAATAAGGATCACTATTTGTAGGTCACTTCCACGAAGAGCGTCAGATATTAAAAATTGGTTTATGATGGTTAGGGTTCTTAAAATAGATCCTGACACTTTTATCAGTGTTAAGTTAATAAACACTGATAAAAAGATTCTTTATCAGTGCTGATAAATACTTCTAATAATTTTATAAAAAAATAATATTTTTTAAAAAGAGTATATTTATTATATATAATTATAATACTTATAATAATACTTTTTATAAAATAATAATTTTATAATTCTTTGAATATATAAATGTTTATTAATAATTATATAAATACTTTTGAAAAAAATAATATTTATATCATTATATATATATATAAATAGTAAATATGTTCATTATTTAAATAAATTTAATATAATTTTATAATTAATTATTTATAAATATATAAATACTTTAAAAAAATATTATTTATATATTTATAATTATAAATATATAAAAATAGTAAATATACATTCATAAATATGTTTTTACAAATTTATTTTTAACATTATTAATGAATATTTAATCTTAAGTTCATGCATCTTAAAAATGATTAAAATTGATTAATTAGAAATGAGTTCGATATATTGAAAATTTGGATAAGTTTGATAAATAATTAAAAGAATGGATATATATTGAAACAAATATAAAAACATATTGAAAATATTAAAACATCTAAAATAAATAATATAAATTTATTAAATTCCAAAACTAATATTTGTGTGTGTGTGTGTATAAAAATGCATTAATTACGTACATGTGGAATCAATATAATGTGTTTGGTCTATGTAATAAATTAGAAAATCAGACAACATTCATTTATGTCCATTACTCGATGTAATTAGTCAGTATTTTTAATTTCTATTAATTTTTAATTATAAACCATTATTTAATAAATAAATTACTATTTAATGTAAATAATAAATAATATTTCGTATTATATAAATTATATTTATATAAATTTATATATATATAAATTTAATATATACTATTTATTAACATTACCAATAGTCATCAAATTAATAAAATGTTTAATATTTTTCTCAATTTACTTATTTTTATTTTAAATCTGTTTAATTTTCATTTTTCATATATCTATATATTTAATACATACTATTTATTAGTATTTATAATTTATATATAGTATAATCAAATTATTCATTTTCACCAATAATTATTTAACTAATAAAATTTGGAATATTATTTTTAATAAACTCATTTTTTATTTTTTATCTTGTTTCATTATTTCATTTTATTTATTCATACATTTATCAGTGCTAAAAATCTTTGATAAAGGGATACTTTATTAGTGCCAAAAAATCATGGATAAAGGGATAAATTTATCAGCACTTTTTTAGCAATGATAAAGATGTCATTTATCACTGCTTTTTTCTAGAATTGATAAATTCTAACGTTGTTAAACGCCTGTTTTATAGTAGTTCTAAACCTAAAGCATACCCTGATACAATGAAATTGTGAGTTTCCTTTCATGAGTAACACTATTGAAAAATAAGTGTAATAAAGTTAAAATCACTATATTAACCATATCTCCTGACATGTAACTAAGGAATAGCTTCCTGGATTACTTAGGGAAGCATCCTAAGGCCATTAGAGCAATCTTGTTGCATAAACACACCCATTTTTCCTTATTTTGGATCCTAGGATACCAAGAAGGTATCCAAATCAAATTAGCGATACTATTCATCAAATTCCTTAATATGATCATTGTACCCTTCATAGGGAAGGTTTCTATATCTAAGCTATTTTAATTTATCCCATAAATTGCAATAGATATGAGGTATGAATTCCTCATTTTGATCTATGATAATTTCACATTGGGAGGTAAAAATGATCCCAAAACTGATAATTTCTTTCTTGGCTAATTCCATGTTCATAATGTTAGCTTCTTCCACATTTTATAGTTCATTCTCTTCTTTAAACCATAGAGTTCATCTTCACTCTTTTTTACTGAGTAATGTGTAATCATTTTCAATGTTCTTCAATATATTCAATCTTTCATGATTCAGTGGAGGTTCTGATGTCGATCACTACCTTAGCTCATATATTAGTTAAGATAAGATAATTTCATTTGATGTTGGAGTTTCTGGTGAACCTGGATTTGGTTTTGAAAGTGATTCATTGTAAGAGGAAACCTTTAGGATGATAGTGACATGGGGAGGACCTTCATGTCATGGAGTAAAGCTATCATGTGGAGGATCTTCATGATACACCATAGGGGGTACCTATATCGTGGTTGGTTTCATAATTATCAACACAGAGATAATATCTATGTTGAATATTTATTTAATTATGGGGATGACCTTTATAGTGGGTCCCATAAATAGTACCTTATATATTTTCTTCAATTTTTTTTGGAACCTTTATAATGATCATCCAAATGAGGATCTTTAGGATAGCTAATTCTTAATTACAAACATGTGGAGGACCTTCATGTTAGTCTTAATAGGGAAGACCTTCATGATTGATATTAAGCACTGTCATGGGTAGAACCTACATCATGGTTAATTTTTCTACCATAAGGAGGACCTTTAGGAAAAATACCCTATGTAGGACTTCCAAGTATGCTACTCATTTGTATATCAATAAGGAGAGGACCTCCTTGTTAGCAAAATATTTCATCATGGGGATGACCATTACAACTAGTACATAAAAAGGACCTCTATGGTTGATATCTATGTTACTGTATGGAGGACCCCCATGAAAAGAACTATGGGGAGAACCTCCAAATTTTCCTATTTTTGATTATCTATGGAGAGGAACTCCATTGATATTGATTTTATATTTTTTACCAGGGCTAAGAGATTCATATTTGGCATCCCATTTTTTCATGGGGAGGACCTCCATAGTTATCGATTTTATCATCTTTTACTCGGATAATACCTCCATGGTTGGTATTAGAAAGGTTGTGTACCTTTTCGTGAACTTCGATGTTTAGATGCCTTTAATGGGACCTCATTTTGGGTTCCCTTGTTTTGTTGACTGGGGCCAAAGATTCAACAACATCTTCAAGAGATATTAGGTTCATTAAGTGGTATTGACATCCTTGGTTGGTGGTATCCCTTTTTTATGTATCCATGGTATCCATTTAGACATAAATTGAATCCATTTCATCCTATTCTATGTGAAGAATGCACACATTTTCTCTCCTTGGGGAAATACTTCTAAAGTGTTTTGATGTAGATATGGGAGAATATGACCTCTTTTACCAATTATTAGTGAGATATCATGTGATATGTCATCTCCTCCAATATCATATGATATTTTTCTAATAAATGGATAATAACAATGTGTATACACACTATAACTATGTTATTCAACACCTAAAACTAGAAGTGATGAGTTGGTGATAGCTTCAATCGAGGTACTTGATTTATGGTGGCCATTATTGAAACATCCTACATCCTGGGTGGTATTTGTTGGTTATGTGAAGCAACCTGGGTTTTTCTACACATCCCTCCAGCCTAGTCAAGAAACCTATTTCTTTATTATAGATTCATCAAAGGTTTCTTTTATATATTCATGTAGGATGTTCATGGTGAAAACACAAAAAATAAAAAAATCAGTGTAGTATAAAAAATAATATTATGTGATAAATAATTTTCTTCAAAAATTAAAATATTCATGCCAGTTTCACCATTTTTTACTTCCAACATTTTTTATTTATTTCTGGGTGTTCGGTTTTTTCCCCCTCTCCTACTTCCCAGAGGAGGTAAGCCCCTAGAACACCTAGGATGGTGTAATTAGAACATTTTTTTGGATAAGAGGATGATTGGAAAAATCATACCATTAATTTACCACTATAATATTAAAAAAAACTCATTTTGATAGTGTATATGACACCTAACATCGAGCCTAAATGAACCATGAAATATTTTTATTTAAATATGATTGTTATAACCTAGATGTTAAATTCACAGGTATAATTAGGTTAAATACATTATCAAATATGTATAATTATCCTACTTAATATAAATTCATTGATAAATACTTAAGAAAAAAAATTCAATTTTTAGAAAATTAATTTTATTCTTCAATAATACGTTTTCTTCAAAAATGATTTTTATTTTTTTGTGAGAAAATACTATAATTAATTTCTGGTACTTTTAGAAATAGTCTTTTATAAAAATTATATATTCTTTTAAATTATTTTATCAAAATTATATAGGGTGAAATTTTTTGAATTTTCCTCCAAAGATTATTTTTCAGTGAATAGTTAAAAATACCGCTTTCAATAAAATTATCATTTCTTTTCAATAAATTAAGTGATTTAAAATTCACATTATGATTTGACTTTTTTTTAAATTAACATAATTATTTTATATTTATATTTAATCTTATTAATTACATTTAAATCATATTTATTTTTTATGTTTGTATAAGTTCATTTTTTGGACTTAAAAACATTTTTTCTGAAAAACTATTTTCACCCAATATCACAGATCTAATTTCAAATTAAATTCCTAAAATTATGTGAATTTAATCATGAAAAATTAAATCCATATTTTTATTCATGAGATCTAAATTCATTAAATAAGACCTTTTTATTTTTATTCATTATTAATAGTAACTTTATTAAATAATTATCATCATAGTAAGGGTATATCAGAAAATTAAAGTTAAAAATAATATGATACTTTCAAATAAATAGACACTAAAACTTCCATTTATCATATTTTATGAGTTTAGTTCAGCCATTTCTATCAAACTATATAATATATGTCCACCTGGGACACTATTTCTTTCACTTTGACCTTTATAATATCTAAGTTAATGATAAAGAAAAAAATATCACTTTCTTACATTTAATAACTACAATATTTTGTGATAGGGGTAAAAAATTATGTTTGGTTATAAATATTCATATGAAATATAAACATTTTTTATCATGTAAATTTATTTCTAATTATTAGAAATTAAGTAATTACCTTAAATGGTTATGTGATGTTGAAACAATATTTATTCAATTAATAGAAAATTAAAATAAATGATTTTAAAAATAATAAAATTTATATAAACATATTTAATTACTAGTTTCTAATAATTTTTAAATAAATAAAACTTTTTATTAGTGTTTTAAATGATTATATTTTAATTCCATTACTTTTATGTTTTTTTCAAAGTCAAATTAAATTAATAGTTCCAAAAATGACATTAGTGATATTTTATAATAAATAATATTTTATGGAATGATTTAAATTTCCTAAAAACATATATTTGGAAAACTTATTATGATATAGTTTAAAATATAAACCATGGTCCATTTATTTGGAAATTTATCTTTTATATCAATTATCTTGACCCCTAAATGGTAAAAACTTTGCTATCATGGTAATTGTCAAAAAGGGTTAAGGCAGGTTAAAACAAAGATATAAGGGTAAAGACCAAATCTAAACTTATAAAAAATATATTATATGATATAATTTGTACCCATAATAATATTATATTCTAATTTTATCAGTTCATATACTTTTTTAATTGAAAATTAATATATATTAATTTAATATTTTATTAAATTTCAAAAGTTCCCCTTCCCTCACATATAAAAGGGGACCTCATATCCTCTTTTATTAACAGTTAGAAAGCCTATTGGCTTGAAATATCCCTACCCTAATCTATTTATTACTTCCCTTACAAAAAATATAGGACTTTTTTATTATATAACCCTTCCAGGAAGGATTTTGGTGTAAATCTAAAGAGGTTTTCTGAAGAAGAGGTGGCGTTCTTAACAGAGTGTTTTTGTTTTATTTATTCTTACACCTAGTTAAAATATTATTAAACCATGATGATATAATAAAATCATTATATCCCACATAATTAGATGTTATTATTTTAGTGTACTGACCTACATTCATCTCATCTTCTATCAAATGGGAAATGAAACTATTGTTTGTGTGTATGGAGGACTAATGACTCACGAACCAATGAAATTAATTTTTCAAAATTGCTTCTCATGTATGTTTATTATGATGGATTTATTGTATATATATGATATTGATGAAATATTTATCATTATATAAAATTAATATAACATATATGTTCTTACCCTTTCACTAATTTAAAGATGGTAATGTCGTTCATGTGTATGTGTGGACTACCGCCTCCACGAAGCGATGTGATTCATTTTTCATTACCAAATCACATGGATGGTATATATAAGTATATATAAATAAAAAATATGATATTAATGATATAATTATCATTATTTAATGAAATAATAACACTTACCTTATTTCCATAATGATCGCTAAAAAATGGAAATGTCACTCATGCATATGATTGGCCTACGGTCTCCATAATTGTAACATGGTTAATTTTTCATAAAAATATTTCATGGTTGGTTTTAGAATTATAATTTATGTATAAAAATTATAATTATTTCCTGATTATTATTATATAGATTATGAAATAATGAAATCATTTACCATAGTCAACCTAGCGAATTCATTTTGAAATTATGAGTCGGATATCATTAAAACATTAAATGTAAACTTAAATGATTAAATAATTGAATATAAAATAAAAATAAATAAAATAAAAGGGATAATAAAATTTAAAATTTTTCTAAAAAATTAAATAATTAAAACAATTTTATTATTTAGTAATGTAAATAATGTGTGTGACTAGTCAGACTCTAGGTAAAGGATTTATTTTTAAAAAAACTCACTTTCCCAGTTTCTCTTTCAACTATTTATATTCTATTTACATGTTAAAATAAGTGTATGAAGAAAAAAAATTATTAATCAATGTGTTATAAAGTTAATGATTTAATATATTTTACTTTCATTACAATGTATTTAAAAATTATACTTTTTAAGGTTTTATGTAAGAGACACTTTACTTTAAAACCTTGTTTTAAATGTTTTAAAGATTTATTTTCTAAATATTTCTATTCCATGCCCATATTCCTAAAATTATTTTATTAATGAATGTATTTGGAAATAAAATAATTATAAATAAATTTTTTTTTCAAATTCATTTATTTTAATGTTTTTAAAAATTAATATTTTTATGTATTTTATAAATGAAGTTTTCGCTCTCATTACAAAAAAAATAAAAGGAATGTTTTATTTTAACATATATGACACCAATGAATTTTCCTAAAACTGAAGTAATTATTTTATATTTGTATTTATTTATAATATTCCCTATTTTATTCAAATAAAACCACTCTTTATCTTTGTTCTAATTAATTTTTTTAAGAAATTAAATGAAATGGATATTTTGATATATGAAATTTTTTTTCTTATGGGTGTAAGGGATCTGTCTAAATAACTTTATCTCTCTATTTAATGTTATGTAATACCTTTAATGTTTGTACATATGTCTCTCACATATATGCCTATATTTTTCTCCCTTCCTTTGATAGGGTAATACATGTCTTATGTTCATTTCTCAATTTCATTCATTATGAAATTTACTTTGATTATTATATGATGTAGGATTGCACAACCCATTTTTTTCCATGGCCAATTCTAATGATCATTCCTTATGATTAATTTCCTTTTTTTGGAACATATAATCATTAAAATGTTATGATTGGTTCATCCATAGAGCACTCCAACGCATTGAGTAAAGATTTTGTATCTTGAAACATTATGTATGGGGTTAGGGAGTAATCCTAATCCACTATGGGACTCTATCAACCATGTGATTTTTTCTTATCAGTTAGCCTTGACTTATGTTTATATAATTTTTTATTTTATTTTCACATTTTCTATGTTTCCATGATATTATGATACCATGTTCTTTATGTTATACTTCTGTGTGATTAATCATGATCTTCTATTTAAAGTAAATTATTTTCTACTTCATAAGGGTGAATTTAATAAAAACAATTGAAAATTTATTCATAATTTATTCATGATTACAAAGTAACCTTTGTGCATTTTCTTTTTTCACTTTAATATTTCTTATAAAATGTTTTATGAATATCTTTAAATATAAAAGCTGATTTCTTTGATGATAAAATTATTATTTTTAAACCAAATTTTAATTTGGAAAAAGAAATATCTTGTATAAGTATCCATAAACTAACATATTTATTTCTTTTTATATGTATCTTACTGATATTTTTGTGATCATAAAATATTTGTTTTAAAAATAATAGTTTTAAGTGTGGTTAGGAACAAGGATAATGTCAAGAAAAAAATATAAAGATATTTCATGAAATGAATATATATATATATATATATATATCATAAAAATTTTTGGGAAAAATGGATACTAAGTGGAAATATCCACTTTGTGATGTAATATTTATTTATGTAAGGGTAATTTTCTAATTATATAAAACTCTAAACCCTAAATATCATCAAATATAATAAAATTAGTTCTTTACTTAAATATAAATATTATATAATGTTTAAGTTAGGGTCCTTATAGTTTGTATTAGAGGAAAGGTTTCTATAACTTTGGATATTAGGATGTTTTCATCTGTGGTTTACTTAAGATTTATAGACACCATCATGGGTTTATTAATTTAATGTTGATCATGAGTTAAAAGTATTAGATACCCCTTTTAGGTTTTTATTAATATGATTTAAATGTAATTTATGGCATGTTGGGATACATTTTATTGGTTTGAGGTATATGAAACCCTTAGGTTCAATATGATGTATTAATTGTGGAAGAATGGTCCTTTAATAAGTTTAAAGGTATTGATAAACTTCAGGGTTTATATGATATTTTATGATTAAAATTATTTTTTAAGATTTTATCATATTTTAATTAATTTATAAGAATTATGTTAATATAGTATTAGTAAAAAGGAAAACCTATCACATTTGGTATGTTTGAGGGGATTGAATGCACAATTGAAGAGTAAAAAGGTTTAAATGCCTACCATTGGCCTATGTGATGCCTTAGATAATATGAGATTTATTTTTTTAAATGATATGATAGATAATTATTAATTTAGTTTTCGGAATATATGTTTTATCATAGAGATAATCATGTGATTGAAAATTGATTCGGTGATTATGTGGTTAATGTTATTTTAGAAAAAGTTCACTATTTTGGGAACCTTATATGATTAAGTTAAACATAACATTATGTGATTTTATTTGATAAATAAATGTTGAATTTTATTTTTCAAGTATTTATTATTTTAATGTGGATCTATACTGACTTAGGATATTTATAGAAATGATTATCATATCTTGGAGATTATATAATTAGGGAATATACATTTTTGGTGTGATACATTAAGATTGATTGTTGTTATTGAGAGATAAATATACAATTTATCTTTGAATAATAAGTGATCAAATCATTATAATGTTTGGGTTTCAATCTTAGTCTCGAATATTTAGAAAAAATATAAGTTTATTTATTTATCTAATGATCTATGTTGAACATTGTTAGTCATTATTGAGAATTTGGTGATTAATGAATTATTTATTCATATGATCGTTTATTCATTTTGATATATGTCTTATGCTAAACATTTAGGTTTTGATTAATGTCTAAATATATGAGGAAGATATTTTTTTCCTTTTATGGATTATGTGATGCATTATAATTTGATTTTAGTTCTTTAGGAATAAATAAAATTCATCTTAAATACTAATCAATTGGATAAAAATGAGATTTTTGTGGAAATTGATTAGAGTATTAAATTATACATAACTATTAATTATATTTACTTATTTTATTTTTTTCCAAATGATTCCAAAATTTTATTGGGGAAGACACTCCGTTGTGAGTGATTAAGGGTGGCTAAAAACCATTTGCATTAGTTTTACCATGTTTGTCTCTAATAGAAACTCTCTATGGTTCCTACATCCATAACTGAGCATCAACCTACTTTCCAAAGTTAGGTGGTCAATTGGGGTTTTAGAACCAATGATGCTTAGTAACACACATTGGTCGAGATGATGGAAGTTTGGTCTCATCACACCCTTTTTTTGGGAAATTGTTTTCTAATCCGAGACTCTCTTATATATTTAAGATATCTTCAAAAAATCTTTCCTAGAAACGGGTATAGTATTGGTTACCCCTGTGTCAATAACTTTATTAGGATAATGTATTTATAGGAATAATTGTCCATATATCACATATTTTACATAATTTCCTTATTCACTTTTGGTGATTTAGTTTACATCCATATTCTGGTTCTCTAGAGTTTATTTTGATCCCATGAGGTGGTTGGTATCTATGATATGGTATTAAACCTCTATTAGGTGTCCTACATATCATATAAGAACATGAATAAAAACCCACATGGTTCATTTGATATATTTTAAGTTCTTGTGACTGGACTAATCCATGTAGTTTAAATTTATGGGATAAGGATGTGAATATTGGGCTTGATCCTTGAGGAGGTATCCTATGTATCCGGTTAAGATGATAATTAAAGTGTGCATAGTTTGTGTATGTTACATAAAATATGTGACAATAGAGGACTTGGGTGGGACTTATGCATATAATTATTCCCTATATTTCCTCATCAAGAGTATTTACATTTGATTGAATATGACATTTGATCAGACTTACACCCCAATGAAAGAATGATATTGGGGGAATCCTTTCCATGTTATTGGTACAATTATAACTATTCTCTAAGCCCACGTGTGCCATGATCGGTGTGAGAAACAATAGATAATAGAAGTCTAAACACACAATATGAGAGAAAATTTATATGGGGATTACACCTTAAATTTTACCTTTTATAGGTATGATTATTAGTCTCATGGAGAATATGGTATGAAGTTTGGGCCTTAGAAAGGAATACTACATATCCTATATAGGAAAAATCAGAGTTATCATAGTTCAGTTTGTATATAACACACTGATGGGTTTGGGGTATTTGAGGGCATGGTTGGGGCTTACGCATAATGGGATACTTGTGTGTGATCCGTCTTCTCATTTTATAATAGAAGTTGGGGGATGGTAGACTTATGAAAGAATTAAATCTCATAAGTCATTAATATTTGGGATATGAAGGTACTTACACCAGGGTGGGTTTATATTAGAGCTTGTGCCTTATGAATTCATCATATGTATCCTATTTGGAAAGGAATTAGATTTCTCAGAGTTCAGTTACCCCTTAACCTATTATTGGTTTGGGGTGGGTGATTATGCTTAGACATATTATTGTTATAACTGAGTTTTTAGAAATTATAGGGGCTTATACCATGATGGATTCCCATTTGATCTTGGGCCTTAGGAAGGTTTCCTATGTGTCTTGTTTAGAAAGGTTTTAGAGTTCTCATATTTTTTTACCCCTTAACCCACTGATGGGTTGGGGTGGGTGACCAAAATCGGGGACATTAATTTTATCCTAGAGGTTTATGAATTATAAGGGCTTATACCATTATGGATCACCATTAGAGCTTGGTCCTTAGTAAGGAATCCTACATATCCTATTTGAATGGTAATTAAAGTTACCATAGTTTTTTTACCCCTAACTAGCTAACGTGTAGGGGTGACTGATTATGCTCGGAGATATTATTTCTATCACCAAGGTTTTAAAAATTCTAGGGGATTATACCAAGATGGATTCCCATTAGAGCTCAGGCCTTAGGAAGGTATCCTACATATCCTATTTAGATAGGAATTATATTTCTTTTAGTTAGTTTCCCCCTAACCTACTGATGGGTTAGGGTGGTTGATCACACTCAGGGACATTATTGATATCCCGAAGGTTTAGGAATGCTAGGGGATTATAATAGGATGGATTCCCATCAAAGATCAGGCCTTAAGAATAAATCTTATGTATCCTTTTTGGATAGTAATCAAAGTTCTCATAGTTTGTTACCCCCAAACCTGTTGATGGGTTAGATTGGGTGATCATACTCAGGGATATTATTATTATCCCTGAGGTTTAGAAATGCTAGAGGATTATACCAGGATAGATACCCATTTGAATATTAATTATAAATCTTCTAATTGAAAAGAGAGGTGGTGACCAAGAAAGGCCTATTGGATATGCTTGGTATAACATGGAGGACCCATTTGAGAGCATGGAATAGATAGTATCTCAGGATTTTGTAAACATAACCCATTAAGAAAACTCCCCTTATAAAGTGGGTATGTGGATGAAGGTTCTTGACTGGGGGTCCACATGGTATAATCCCCATGTGTGTATTCCATAAAAGGTCGAAATTATTTCCTAAAATTTATTTATTTTCTATCGGACATGTCTTAAATATCTTTTGGACATGCCTTGGTTTTATGTTAGACATGTCTTGATTATCTAACTAACTTGATTGAGATGTCATTCTGACATGGAAGACACATCCAAGGGTGTCTTCCTAACTTGTCTCGGATGCTTCACATGATTTAATTTTATGTTTCCAAGACTTTTTTTGTGATCATATGACTTATTTAGTATGTCTTATCATGATAAAAGTTCATTTTCCAAGATCTCTTCAACTGATCAAAGTGGAAATGTCTGGAATCTTTTGCATAATCAACTGACTTGTCCTATATTTCATCACTTGAGAAAGGGGCTTTGTCTAGTATGTCTTCACATGATCAAAGTGCATTTTCCATTATGAATTGAATGGAAATTTTGACTTGTTAATAATTTATCGTAGGATCAACATGTCTTGTCCATAAGAAATTGTATATCAATGATGACATGTCAATAAGCTATCACATGAGAAAGTTGAACTTTACAAGGCCTTCATGTGATCAAATAAAATTATCCTAGGTCTTTATTGTGATCAAAGTGACATGTCCAATGACACCCTACTGTATCATGAGACCATTAAAGAATCTTACAATCTTGTGACCTTAAAGGAATCACATTATAGGGTCTCACGAACATGTTTATAACCTTGTGATTGTCTAAGTGTTGAAGCTTCTTGCCGAAATGGAATATTCCTCAAGGTTGTAGGGACAATATCTTAGAAGGGATGAGGAGTGCATGGTCAGGTATCATGCCAAGATCATGCATTTAATGGTATGCATGTTTAGAGGAGGGCCTATCCTCATGCCCATATGCATGTCAGGGCCTCGTATGGGCCGATGAATGGTTGCATGATGGAGTCACATGAAGCTTCATTGTTCATACAATTTCATGACATAAATAGGGTTATGTGATGGGATCTATGATCATATGTGGGTGCACATATCAGAACTACAGCATGAAAGGAAGACAGTGAACGAATAAGGATTTTCAACCCATTCAATATATATGAGGTTCATGTCCCCACCATTCCATTTTCATAGTAAAGGGTCTATAGGGTTGATTCATGTTAAGGCATCCACATCTAGGGTCACATGAAAATACTATGAAACCTGGGGGGTTATATGATCTCCTGCACAAGATTTCACTAAGGTGTCATGTTTCCACTAATTCTAATACACCTCAAAATTTCATGTCAAAGAGGAGGTTTTCATGACAGGGATATGGGTACATAAAAGTTTATGGATGATAGCAGATGTCTCTTTAAATAGGATTCACATGATATGATCTTTTTTCATACGATCAAATGCTCTTAAGCTGATCACATGATAGCTTCTTGTAGTGGAATCCCATGGCAGGTTCTCATGATAGGAACCTCATGATTATATAGAGATGATTTTTGAATGTGTAATCCAGCTTCTCCCCCTCTATTTTCCTTCTCTACTTCACTTCCCTCATGTGTTTGTGTTTTTTTATTGTGGGAATAAATTTATATAGGCAAGGGTCAGTTTTGGTTGATGTTTCTTTTCACATTGAAGGTGTTGTATGCATTGGTTGCAGGAAATAGAGGATTCATGTGAAAAGCATCACAGAATCATGATATGGATTCTCATGATGGAATGCTCAACAACTGCTGCGGCATCATATGTTAATTCTAGGGTCCTCGTATAAACATTGTTTTTTAGGTGATGGATTCTCAAACATTATCTATAGGATTTTCATGATCTTCAGTGACTTCTAATGATCGGATTCATGTTATTTTCATGCATGTGAAGAGAAATCACATGAATGGATTTGACATATCGAGTAAGATTTATTTTTCTCAGTCTTGATCAGTGGAGATGGCTAGTCATGGAGAGCACTAGAGAATTAGGGTTTCAGATGTCAGCTCTCACGTGATTGCAGGTGATTCTTGGGAAAGATGAAGGTTGATGATGACATCCATTTTCTAATCGAATGGATAGGATTATCCACCTCATGTGTCTTACATTCTATGCATATGTTTTATAACTCATGAATATTGGTTGTGATATTTCAATTTCAAATCAATTTTTCCTATGGTTGGTGTGCTCTTAATAAACAATATTGTGACAGGATAACCCAAAGCCAGTAGCGAGGTCATTATCCGCAACACCTTCATCTATGCCCTCACCAATCACCCCCTCCCATTGTGTAGCCTACCTAGGAACACCAGCACATACCCCATGCATGCGCTGGATGAGCTCTTCTCAACCACAGCTACACAGATCAGCTGGCTAGATGGTTGTCTCTTGGGGCACAGTTGGGGTGACTCTTGTAGGTTGTCGTGGTTCAGTTGGAATGATTTTCATCATGGCTGTCCATTTTTTTGGCAAAGGGGCACCCATGATTATCTAGAAAATAATCTAAGTAAAATTAATAAAGGCCAATAATGTGTTCTCTTATAAATTAAATCCCAGGCCCATATTATTTATGAATTCTAGCTTATATTCCTTTATGAAAAGTATATTGGTATTTTTTTATTGACTTCACAATCCTGAAATATTTGATGGAAAAGTGAAAATAACACAATTATGTGTGTCAAAAAATACCCCCTCCTATAATTTTACTCATTGGGAACAAATAGAATCTGATTCTAAGGGAAAGAGTTTATCACTATTCTGTATGTTTGAACATTAATGAGCTTTTGATATTGATCCCCATGAGGGGATTTGTCTAGAGTGTTTTTATTGAGATATTACAGGTGTTATTAAAAGGATAATTATGAACATGAGTGCTTAAAATTAATTGAAATCATATGATCAATTAAAGACACTAATCATTCACAAAATATCAAGTAAACCCAACCATATAGATTTAAATGTTTGAATCATTATAGCTTTCTCTTGATAATTTCTCATAAATGTCTCCATCATGAGATTCCTCATTAATATATTTTCTTTGATCAACTTGGGATCCCCTAGTTAAAATAGGGGAATTTGGGTGGAAAGAAATGTGTGGTTATATCTAAAGTAAGGTAATTGTACAGTAATGGAATAATATCATATGTAGTTTTTGAAATATAATCCTATGAAGATAAAACTCATGCACAGTGAACATAGGTTCACAAATGAATAACTCTATGAAGAATGTCCTTATGTAGATCTAGCTCATACATAGGAAGCTAATTTCATTGTTTTATGATGAAACCCCACGTAGAGACCCATGTTTTGGTGGAGTTTTTTCATGGGTCATCAATGATACCCATCCTTTGGGTAATATCAAATAAACCAAAATTCTTGGATTTGAGTTTATAACATACAATAGATATTTCCTAAGAAATGATCATGAATAATCACAGACATGGGATTCCTCATTGATGTACCAACTCTAGTTTTCTTTAGATTGACTTACTTACAAGGATAATTTGGGTAATATGTTCATCCTAAAGGAATAATACTCTAACTTCTACCAAGTTCAGTTGACTATATGAGCATAGATGGATTTTTTCTAAGGAAAATTATTGATCCCTATAAGACTTGTATCTCTTTTATTTTATTGCCCAAATTTTTTTGAAACCATCATATAAAGAAATAATTATCTAGTGTAGAATTGTAATTTTATTGGGCCACCCTATTATGAGTTTTTAAGAGATAGGTGTTGTGCCTCTTCCATTTCTTGTGTGATCTATATTGCTGGGAGCATGCAAACTGCATTCCCAATAGGCAAAGAATCAATTTTTCCCATGATTCCCTTTTTGATTTTTTAACCTAGAGAGCATTGTGTCTATTTTAGTTGGCTATTTTAAGGTCTTAAAAACTATACCAGTACTACGTTTTATCTTAGGTTCCTCTATCTTGGACAATTTATTATTACAGATTAAGGTCTTCTAGCTTAGTCCTTCTAATGGTTTAGTTTAGGGTCTTTTATCTATGAATGTTAATTTTTATAGTTTAGGGTCTTTTAGCTCAGACCTTCTGGTGTTGTAGTTTAGTGTCTTTTTTCTTAGAACATATATTGGTAGTGGATGATGATTATTCATGAAGGTTTACATAGCCTTTAATCCTTAATTTTTTTATAAATAATTAGAGTCCATGAAGGGTTCTGATGCCCTGCATTATTAATTGATATTCTGAAGAATAAATGGTCATGAAGGGTTTTGGAACCCTATGTTATTATATAAATAATGAGGGGTGAGTATTCATGATGGTTAATGACACCCTATATCCCAAAATATTTTTTTTTATTAATGGTGAAATACCAGGAGTGTTGGGTTCACATAGATAGTTGAAATGTGGGTTGTATAAGTCACATGTCTAAGAGCATGAATCAGTGAACCTGGAACAGGGCATACATACTAGGGATAACCCAAAACAACCTAAGGTGTTGTGTTCTACCATCATACTGATAGGGATCATAAGGATTGTAGTTCCTTAGTTTCAATGAGGAGATGCCTATACATGGTAGTTCATGTGCCTATATGCATGAGCCCATAGGGATTACATGAATGGTCAAGTAAAGTGGATATCCACTCTTTTCCAAGGTTCATGGATGAATTTTTTAGACTCAAACATCTAGACTATGAAGTTTGGAATGGATAAAATAACTATCCAAGAGGGGTTTTGGAACCCTAGGAAATTTTAGCTTTTGGGTTGGTAGGATCGGGCCCTATGACATGTGCTTTCAAGTCACATGGTGTGGCCATCAAAGGTTCAAGAATAGATGATGTCATTCCTTCTTTGATAAGGGGTTTAATACATTATTATGTAACATCAAGGATGTTGAATCCACTTGAATAGTTTGGTTATGGGGATCGTAAATCATGGTCAGGGAATATATGAGTTAAGTGGAGGTAGGAAATGGTGGGTATAGTTCAAACATTGGTAATAGAATAAGAATATAATGTTCTATGCAATTAAGACAACAACTCCTAGGTTTAGGGGGGATTTCTATGATCCAAGGGTCCATTCATAAGATTCAGTCCCTATTACTAGTCTTATATGGGTAAGTTCCATGGGAAAAGAAGATCAAGGTCCATGGGTTTCTAAGAGAAGCATATCAACTCAAGGGACTGGTTGTTTCTACTCAGACTTGAAAGTCACAAAGGTGGTTTATAAAAATAATAAGATTCAAGAAGGTATTACGCACCCTAAATTTTTTGTTGTCACCTAATTTGCATTTTATTATAGTGAAGAGGTTTAAAAAATCATTAAAATAAATTTTTCCTGAACTAGGGGATCAAAAAAGCATAGGTTGGTTTTTATAGGTTAAAAAAGTGGGACATATGAGATTTATGCCTCATTTATTCATGCTCTAAATTTTTCCTAAAATATAGAGTTAAATATTTTATCAAATGGAGACTTGAATTTTTCTTATGAAACCATTTTTAGGTTTTCAACCTGACATGTTTTGTGTCTCTTTCTCTTGCAGTTCATGGTCTTGTGATTTGGAACATCAAAGGCTAATGTTTAATATTGTACAGCATTGTACCCAGGATTATTGATGGGTATCTATATGTTGGATCCCTTCTTGCATATATTTTATATCATGTAAAATAAATCCCTCTATAGATCTAACTCATATGTAGTCAAAGTGAGCATATATGGCCCATCCTTCTTTAAAAATAGGTATGCACTACTTTTAAGGTTGGTCTCCCCTAAGTTTCCCTATGCATATTTAAGGGTGGGAATCATAAATTAATTATATCGTTATAATGAGATCACCCAACGTAGACTGGATTCATATGTTGGGGAGAGGGGTGAATTTCTCATAGTTGTTGTGTCTTCCCAGAAGATACATGGACTGAAACGGAAGGGTATAATGATATGATACCATAATATTTCTTAGAAAATGGGTATGATTCATAGATGTGTAACATCAAGGGAAAATTAATCCACTTGAGTAGTTGGGTTATAGAAAATTTAAATTATAACCTAATAATATTTTAGTAAAATGGAGGTGGGAACTAGTGGGTACAGTTCCACCCTTAACGATGGTAGGAGCTTGTGATATTCGACATGGTAAAGACAATAATTCCTAGATTTAAGGGGTTCCTTCCTTAGGTCCAAGGGTCCGTTAAAAGGATCCAAACTCTGTTACTAGTTTTTTATGGGGAACATCTAATATCATGGAGATCCCAAGGTCCATGGGGTTCCAGAATAAGGATATCAACACAAGGAACCGGTTGTGTTGACTCGGATATCAAAGAAATGAAGTTGGTTACTAGAAAATATAAGATTCAATAAGGTTTTGAAGAACCCTCAAGGATGCACTAGAATGTATTGAAAATATTTCAAGGATAAGGAATAAAACATATGATTCTTGGATAAAAAACCATCCGAGGATATGATCTATTCAATGTGAAGACCATTTGTCATGTAGTTTAACATCGTGAAACTATGACATTTTCCTTATAGTTTATCATTGTGTGGTGAGGGTGTAGATGTTCTATGTAGTTTAAAGTATTACAAATAAAGCATGGTACCTGATCTGAGATATGTCTCATTTTCACTGGCTAGATCATATTTCCATATTCCTTAAGCTCACATGAGTCATACTCAGTGTGATAAACAAGGGGAAACTAGGCAATCAACTATGTTACGCATGAGTGGGTCTCGGGTAGCTAGCTTCATATGTATATCCCATATGTAGTTAGGGGTGAATTTTTTATCATTTTATATGTTTTGGATAAATGAATTTTTAGAGATCTGGGTGTTTCCACATATTTTATGATGGAGGGAATCAAGCCATATATAGATCTTTAATGGGAAACTCTATAGGTAGGTTTGAACAATGCATAGATGGGGGAATTATTCCCATTTTTTGTGGCATATAGACCTATGATTGGATATTTGGGAATCATTGTGTATCATTTTATAACATTAATCATGTCACACATAGATCTTGAATGGTGAAATGTCTATATAGGTCTGACCCATATGCAAAGGGGTCATTATTCCCATTAATTGGTAGGGATAGACCCAGGATTGGTGATTTGGGTGTCACTATGTATCATATGATTACAGGAATCAAGCCACACATAGTTCTTGAATTGGAATCTCTCTACATAGCTCTAAACTATATGTAGACCGATGCATGTTTTCCACAAATTTTTGCAAATGGACCCAGGATTGGAAAGCAGTGAATTACTATGTATCATGTGATTACAAAAATCAAGACACATATATTTCTTGAATGGGAAACTATACACATAGATCTGACCCATACATAGTGGTAGGAATTATTCTAATTAATTATTATAGCCAGACATGGGATTGGAGGTTTGGGTATCACTACATAACATGTGATGACCAAAATCAAGAAACATCTAGTTCTTGAGAAACCATGCAGTTTAACATCATGTGGAATGGAAAAAGGTTCCCCGATGTGAAAAAGAAATATTGTGACAGGACCCAATATTATACATATGGGTGTTAGTACATATCCTACAATTTCAAGAATCAAGCCACACATAGTTCTTGAATGGAGGTGTGGTGGGAGAGAAACTCCCATTATAGTGGTCTTCTTAGGTGATGTCCAGGGTAATGTGTAGTTTTATGTCATGAAATATAAATCTACCATGCATTTTAACATCATGAGGAAGGGACTCATGGTGTTCCTTTTATGGTATTTCATCCATGACCATGCTAACCCTATCGTGAACTGATATGTCTCAATCATGCGGGGAAGACCATACCAAAATTCTTAGGCCTACATGAGTCATGCTCAATGTGAGAAACAAGGAATGGAAAAGTTTCCTTTCACAACATAGAGTAAATTAGAGAAAGGATAGGGGGATTTTTCATCATGTGGGGATTGGGACAAGATATAGGGTCTATTTTTTCCTACATATCATATTGGAATGAGAATCAGTCTGTACATAGTTCTAGAAAACCATTCAGTTTAGTGTCCTGGGGTGAGAAAAACAACCATGTTGTTTAACATCTTGTGGTTTGGACAAAGGTGAATCGACATGAATAAATATCATGGTTGGACACAAGAATAGACATATAGGTGTCACTATATATCTTGTAATGGTAGGAATCAAGCAACATGTAGATCTTGAAAAAACATGGTGTTTAACATCATGTGGTATGGACATCATTAATGCATTTTAAGGTCTTGAGGTAATGATAAAGGTTACCTGTTGTGAGAAATAATTATTTGAACAATGTCATGCATTCTAATGTCTTATATACAATATGAATAAGTTGTGTCCAAACAAAATATTTGGGATTTGGGTGTCACAATTTATCCTTTGATGGCAGGAATCAAGACACATATAGCTTTTGGATGGAGAATTCCCTATATATACCTAACTTACACAAGGGTAGAGGCACTTCATTTCACTTTTTCACAAATATGGATCTTGTGTGATGAATATTCATAGAGATTATGCTTCCCATATTTTTTAACATCATGTGGTGAGAACGTCTTCCATATAGTTTAACATTGTGTGGTAAGGATATCTTATGTACAGTTTAACGTCATGTAGTTGGGACATGTTGTGTAGTTTAACATCATATGACCAAGACATGTTACATATTGTTTAATTTCGTGTGGAATAGATGTGAGATGTTATTCAATTTAAGGCCTTTATATTAGGACTTGATAGCATGAGAGAGGTTATTCTCCTCATTGTTTTCCTGAAACCTCAATGGTTATCGGGTAAACCTATATGATGTGTAACCACATAGGGGTTCAGACCAGGAATTCATGTATTGTTCAAAGAGAACACGTATTGATGTTTTTTTAGAAATTCAATGTACATATCTAGCTCTCTGAGAAGGATGGAATCACTAAAAAATATAGTTCGTGAGTCTTATTTTTGTTTCCATATTTACCTACCTAAGCCCATAGATGGTGGTGGAGATGCATTCCTCAAATGAAAGGGGGGATTTCTTGAGGTCTTCCTATTATTATTTTATCTATGAGTCCAAGGAGGTATTTTAATACATTGTGGGTAACTTGATGATGTATATTTCACTATTAGGATGATAGATCCCATGGTAAGATAAATTGTTATCTCCTACCACCAGAGTTGTTGTAGATAGATTCAAAATATGATTATATTCTCACACTGTCACTGGGGATAGAAAAAGGTTGAACATCTGGGATTAAGTATACATCCTTGATCAGATTCATGGGTAGCACATAATCATTATCGAACGTACTCTAGGGATTCACAAGGTTGGTCCCCAAGCCATTAGGGGCTGCAACCTGCATATTGTAATCCACCATTGGTTGTTTTCTTTCCCTTTTATAGAAACCTACCTCAGCATATACATCATCACAAGATTGAAAGGTGCATATATCACAATGTATTATTCCAATCTTTCTATTTATTTGGAATTTCAATCATTGATGAAATATTTACGGTACCTCTACGTGGCTGTGAAGAAAAGACCTTTTGACAAGATGTTATATGTAGTGTCTTATTAAATAGCCATGAACTCAACATTGGATCTAAGATCCTTGAATTGAGCCTTAGGATTGATCTTCCTGAGAAAGTTTTTCTTTATCCTATCATACCCTTGAGTTTTTATCCTTGTGGGAGATAAATACACCTCACTATATCCCATGATTTAGAGGTTACAAAATAGAATGATGTTTACCCTTGGACCATTATCAATCCAATAACACTATATGTTTCCATTATTGAGACTATCCGAAACATATAGTGGTATGATATTTACCTAGATGATCTCATCCTGATCCTGATCTATGAATGATATGGAAACATTCCATTTTGATGGCAGAGTCTCTACTCAATAAACCTCATCTATAGTTTCTTCTCTCTCAAACTCCCATGGTATCTAGAGGTCCCTGATGAGTTTCTCTTTGAGTTATATTGAAATATGTAAACCATATATGGTTGTATAACTTTCACGTGATGTTGAAGACATATTCCATAGATTAAAATGTTTCACAGTTTACTGTCATGTAACTGGTACATGTTCTTTTTAGTTTAATATCATGCTGCTAGGATTTTTTTGTCCACTTTAATGTCATGTGACTAAAAAATACCATGTGGTTTAACATCATGTGACTATAAAATATTCCTTTAACTTTAATATTATTCATCTAGGTTTTTTTATTGCAATTTAATATCATTCAACTAGGATGTATCATTCAATTTCACGTCGTATGATTAGGACATGGGCCTTCTAGTTTAACGTCATGTGACTAGGACATGTCATGTTGCAACCTATATACAGGGAGGATTTTGTTTCTTTGATGAAGTTTGGATGAATCTTATGAATATTTCATTAGTTTAGGATCCTATAACTCTATCAATACTTCATTTATGTGCTTCTCTAACCAATATTTAAATCTAAATAAAATATCCATTGTATGCCCAAGAAAATGGTGGCAGGGGTAGTAATTGTCATGGCCTATCAACCATGCCTCACTTGGTTTCCTTATCACTGGGAGTTTTATCTAATAATTCTCCATGGAATAATTAAAGTACTTGGGGACATGTTTTTATGCTAAGGATTATAACCTTTTCTTTTTTTCATCAACATTTGAGTGACCACAAAATTTCTCCTACATGCTCCATATACCTTTGTTGGTGTGGGAACATGGTCGAGTTTAGATTCCAGGGTGTGGAGCCCATGTATTCTTTGGTTTAGGGGTAGGTGATGAGAAATTGGGGGTATTGTATGACATATATTCTCTTATATAGTTAAGATATCCTGACTCTTCTAGAGGCTTTGTGGAATTGAATGAGTTTAGAAGGTTTCCATAATACCCTTGATGTAGAGGTGGAAAATATAGAAATTATACTAGACCTATGGATTGGGGGTCTTGATAATATAGAAATTCCCCTAGACCAATGTACTAGGATGAGGTGGAACAATTTCTAGATTTTACACAATGAAGGGATGAGAAATATGAAAATTCCCCCCACCCTGTGGGCTGGGGTAATTCACTGGAAGGTGGGATTCTATAGGAAGGTTTTAGTACATCATTCTGGGGCAGTGATCCCAATATAATTTCCAAAATTATTTCTTAGATATCCTTATTCTATCATTAGAGTTGATTGATCTATTATTCTATATAAATTTCCTTTTCATCCTCAAGGGGTTAACGAGAAGGATCCATGACAACACCCTTTCCTTTGTCAATGGCAAGGCGAGTGGATGATGAAGGGAGTCTCACTTAGGACCCTAGAGACTGGATCTGTTGTTTCCACTGGCCATATGTTCATTCATAAATTGTACTATAAAATATTGACATGGTTGATAATATCTTCTATAGATGTCTAAATGATAGAATTTAACCCTTCTTTTCCTATTTCTGAGGTAAAAGGTAAAATAACCTGATGTGGATCGAATAACTACTGAAAGGTATGTTCATACTTACCAGAGGTGTGCTCATATGGATCAAATGAGGGTTCTTTGTATTTGATTTATATCATACTAAAATAGACATAAGTAGGATAGTGCTCTTTGTTAATGGAGTATCTTGTTTTATGGATCAATTCTCGATATGTTGTTTGGTGGATTGGTTCACATAGTATTGTTTGGGGGGGTTGCGGCCTATAGTTATATTTGGGTGGTCAGTTCCCATAATGTCATTTGGTGGTTCAGTTTCCATAGTACCATTTGGTTGTCTGGTCACATATTAAATATGATCCAAGAGTAAAATATGATAAAACTACCCCTAGCACTACGGTTTGGGGTGCTCCCTGGTATTCCATATTCAACAAGGTTGGGTTTTATGAAGTCAGAGGCTCTTAGCTAGTGATGATTTAGGGTCTATTATGGTACACTATTAGGATACAATGGTAGGCCTCAGATATATTGATGGTAACAAGGATGTAAACCTGCTCCAAAACTAAATTATTTGGATACCTCTAGTAGGATCTATTACGGGATTCCCCAATTTGGATTGTTAGTGTATCCACAACATCATTTTCAGTACTTTGTAAAATAATGTTCATATTTCAATGATGATGACCAGAATGGATGGGATCCCTCCTAGGTATCTCCTAAGTGATTTAGTGTACATTATGATTTTCCTCATCTGCCTCCCTTAGGTATGGAAATTACTTGTCAGTGCCCTTTAGGGATAAGCTCCCAAAGTAGGGGAATGTGGAGATAGTGGGAACTTCTTCTTCTGCAGCCTATCGTGGGAAATGAAACATATGAGGATTCATCCTATGCAGGATTTCATGATCTGATTCCAAATTCAGTATGGAGTCATTGATGTGGTACACCTACACCAATACATTCACCAAATGGACCTAGAGGTATTTCATCAGTGACAATGTACATCGGGGCATTCGAGCCAAAGTAGATTATCAAGTGGTCTTGAATATGTTGGCACATTTGACATTTTCATTTTGATTATAAAGAATATGAGAAGTCCTATAAAGGAAAAAAGACACCTTATTGGCGAATAATCATATACATAAGAGTAGATGTTTGATCGATTACTTCCATGGTTAAAGGATTAAGATACGGTTCCTTCTTTTTATTCAAGGTTCAGCATGGTTAAAAAAAATTTGGGTTCACCATTTTGTTTCATGAAAAATGTGAAATAAAATGGACTGATGGGGATAAGAAAGTCTATCCTTTTCGACCTATGTAAAAATGAAATAGTTAAATAATTTCATGTAGATATCACCATTTTATCTAATAAATCGAGAACCATCTTGCACCCAACACTCACTTGTGAGTGATTGAGGGTCGTTTCACCATAGTTTTCACTAGGTTTACCATGTTTGTCTCTAATGAAAACTCCCAACAATTCCCACATCTATAACTAAGTATAGACCTTGTTTCCAAAGGTAGGCACTCGATTGGGGTTTCATACCCAAGGGTGATTCAGAAATCACATTGGTCAACAGTATACGGGGTTGGGCTCATCACACCCTTTTAGGGGGAAATTATTTTCTACTCCAAGGCTTTATTATAGATTTAATATATGTTCACAAAATTCTTCCCAGACCCGGGTATGTCACTGGTTACCCCTATGTCAATAACTTTATTAAGATAATGTGTTGATGGGAACATTGTATGTATATCACATGTTCTCCATAATTTCTTTATTCATTTATGATGATTTAGTTTATAGACATATTTATTCACTCTTGACTTTATTACCATCTAGGGAGGTGGTTGGTGTCTTTGAGATGGGATTGAACCTATATGAGGTGTCATATGTATCCTATGAGAATGTGAATCAAAACACACATAGTTGGTTTGACATAGTTTAATTTTATGTAACTATTAAGATCAATGCATTTCAATGTCCTACAGTAAGGATGTAAATATTGGGCTCGAACCTCGAGGAGGTGTCCTACGTATCCTGTTAACACGGGAATTAGAGTATGCATAGTTCACATTTGTTCCATAAAGTATGTTATAATATATGAATTGGGTGGTACTTATGCATATAAGTATCTCCTAGATTGCCTCATCAGCAGTATTTCCCTTTGAGTGAAGATTAGATGTGATCAGACTAATATCCCAATGTAGGGACCACTGTAACACCCTGAGATTTTTTGAAATATGTTTTTTGAATTAATTTATATATTTTATATTTTTCATTTCACATGACACTCAAACAGTCTTTTCACACGTAATACCGACTTGGCTTGCGCTACACGCAATACCGACATTGCTTGTTCTACATGAAAAACCGAATTATGTTACACGCAATACCAACTTGTATTTATCTACCCGCAACACCAACTAGGCAAGCATTATACGCAACACTGATGTTTTCTACGAAACATCATCTTATTGATAAAATTATTTAATCATGATAATTATAACCTATCCATTAAATTAAGTAATATGAATAGTAGTAATAACTTTTCAAATATTTTTTATAATGTTTTTATATAAATAAAACATATTTATAATGAAACATATAATTTTTATATAATTACATATATGTTTAAAAATACTATTTTCTCAAATGAACTACACTTCATGTCCTTTTATAAAAAACAATAAAATTACTTTTAGACAAATATAGAAATTTAATTTGATAAAATAAACTTACTTTTTGAATTTATAATTCCAAAATTATCTTAGGGTTAATTTGTGGGATTTTTTTGAGAAACTTTATTTTTTGATTAATAGTGAAAATACATCATTTTAGTTAAAAATTTCCTTTTCATTTAAATAATTATTATTGTTAAATTTTATTTTAAATTTTTTTTAAGGTTGAATTAGATCATTTTTAAATCTATTAATATAGTTAATTCATTATAATAAATTTCACTTTGAAATTGAATATAAAAACTTAATGAACTTTTGAACATTTCACATTAAAAACCCACTCTCTCGCCATATCTGCGGGATTTGCATTAATCATAATTTTACCTCTTATGTAAATTGAATTTTTAAAAATTGAAATTCAACATTTTAATCGTTATAATATTTAGTTTCTAATAATATCAACATAATTTTTTATAAAAAATATTAGTAAAACTGATTACAATTAATCACAGTGATTAAGGTCAAATTAAGCTTAATTAGGGACTAAACCATAATATTAGGGGCCCAAATGACATAGAAACTTGTCCAAAACACATTGTATGTAAATAATTATTCCATACACCTTCCATTAATGATTTTTATAGGTTTTTATGACTTTTTTAAGGTAATAACATATGTACACCTAATGTTTTTCAAAAATTCCAAGTGAGTCATTTTCCTTCCTGATAAAATGCCACCAACACTCCCCCTTACTCATAAAAATAAATACACTTGTTTCAACCAAAATCTGCTCAAATAATCTCCCAAATTTCTTACCTTCTTCCTTGAATCCTTTTCTTCTGAATAAATTCTTACAAGGAATCCTTTTGACCCAAACCAAAAGGAGTTACCTGATTAAGAGGTAACATCTTATCTTGAGATCTCTAATTTCATTTGCATTCTCCACCCCTTAAAATATTTTTTTCAAATATTATATAACAACACCAATATAATAAATACACTAATATTACCTCACAAAATAATTATTATTCAGTTTTATTTTACCACATATCATGGTAGATATTATGATTGAAACTCTATTTATATATTTCATATATTATATTTATTATATCTTCAATATTTGTTATTCCTTTTACAAAAAAAATATCTTTTTACACTCCATTTGGTGTAAATGCGATAATTTAATTTGAGGAAGTGTGGATTGTCACCCCCTCAAAGTGATGTGATTCATTCACACACTATATAAAATTTATTAAGAATGGGTTTAGTGAAATTATATGATATATATAACATTATAATTATAATTTAATGATATTATATACATATACCCTTATTTGAAATTTTCCTTTTTTTCAATACGATAATTAAAATGGAAACACTGTTCATGCGTGCATATGACTTACTGTCTCCATGAACGGCATATTCCATTTCCTAATTCTTTATGATATATATTATTATAATATAAATATACAGGATATAAATGATATTTATATCATGATATACATTATGTAAATCATAATATAAATTAAATTACCAAATATATAAGAAATTTAGATGCAAGAAAAGAACAAAGCGAATATTACCAAAAGTGAATCCTTAACATAGGATCATTAACAAGAAGGTAATATATGGTCATAATCAGACCATATATGGTATTATATATAATAATATTATTCTGTAAAATATTTATAATAAACTTATATTTATTATGCATGAATCTTGTACAAGTACGATGAGATTCAAGACAAAAGGTAAGGGGATTTCATCTCACTTTTAATTTCCATGAGAAACATGTTATGTTCACCAATCTTTCTTGTTGTATAGTGTATATGTTGCACATGATTTTATTATATTTATATTATAATTAAATTTATGGGTATTCACAATTCCATTTTATAATCCTTCTTTTAATGTGTTTATTCTTCAAAAGTTACCAAACCAGTATAATAGTTTTTTCTCAATTTTCCTTCTTTGAAACACATGTTTTGTTAACACTTAAACTCTTTCTTTGAGGTGTATACAATTAAATTTTACATGTTATATCATGAATATAAATATTTTCATGATATTTTATGCTTCATTTAATTTAATTTTTAAAATGGATATTCTGATCCCATGTTACCAAGTTATAAGATTTTATTGAGACAATCTCATCACTTTTCAAGATTATTTATGTTTATGCTTCCTTTGATGAAATATTATGATCCATATCTCAAGTAAATTTATGAATTTTAGTCTCCTCTAGTTATTCATGATATAATCGTGTATTGGTACTATATTTCTACTCTTTGGTACATAAGATATTTAAGAAATTTTTTTTAATAAATCTTGAATTTACCCTCTCTTTGTTCAGTAATCTATGTTCCTTCAAAACAAGTTTTCTAAATAGGGTTTCCAGGAATATTATACCATTTTCCCATAAACCCTAAAATAAATTTTTACCCTTTTTTCTTTTACCAATATCTTTAAATGAATCTTCCTGTCACTTTCTGAATAGGGAATTTCTCTAACCCTTTTACCATGCAAAGGGAATGTTTTTTTAACCTTGTATAAAATGTCTCAATTTATCTACCATAATTTCTTTGATTCTTCATTTGAATTTTTTAAAATTATCAATGTTTTAGAAAAAAAAATTTAAAATTAAATTTCAAGTAAAATTATTTTCAAATTTTTTAAACCTTTTTTTATAAGTTTTCAAGAAACTTTTTTTCAATATGTTTTCGAGCATTATTTATAATTTTTAAATGTATTTTCAAAGAAATGGTTTTAGAAAAAATTCAATATTTCATAATAAGTTTTAAAATTACTTTCTAAGAAAAGTATATTTAAAAAGTTTTGAATATTATTTCCTAAGTTTTTAAGGAAAAAGGTTTTCAAAATGAATTCAAGTATTCTTTATAATTTTTCAAGTTATTTTATAGGAAAATTATTTTTAAATGGTTTTATGTATTAAAAGGCCTTTTCTAAGAAGAAAGTACATTTTCCTCAAGAAATTTGTTTGGAAGATATTTCAAAATTATTTTCCATCTAAGATGACATCTGTTGATGTTACTCATTCCTTCTAATAAGTGATCTAAAGGTTCCATTCATATCCTTTATATGAATGGGTTATTCTTAATTTCATGGTCTTTATGAAACTCATTTCTAATTCATAGGTTATAATTTTATGAAAAAAAATTATCTTCCATGGGTTATATGATTTTTAAACCCGCTTCTTTTCATGGGTTATGATTTGATTAAATGATTATTTGACCTATATATTTTCCATATTTTATGATGTGATGATATGTTATTGATACTAATTTAATTTTCTGGGTTATGATTTGATATTTATAAACCCCATCTCTTTTTATCAGTTATGATATGATGAATTTTTTAATTATATTGTGGCACATGTATGAAGTATTTTATTATGAGATGGGTGGGGCCTATATCTCCCTCTAATGAATTAGGTAATGATAGATGACTCGTGAGTATAAATGTTATGTGTGAACCTAATTAAAAGTTCCCAATGTTATGCATGGACCTAGTTTCATGTCCATAAGTTTATGCATAAACCTAATTACATGTTCATAATTTCATGAGTGAGCCTTATTACGTGTTCATAATGTTATTCATAGACCTGGTTTCATGTCCATGAGTTTGTGTGTGAACCTTATTACAGGATCACAATGTTATGCGTGAACCTGATTACATGTTCACAATGTTATGCGTGAACTTGGTTTCATGTCCATAAGTTTATGCGTGAACCTGATTATATGTTCACAATGTTATTTGTGAACCAGATTACATGTTCATAATATTATAAATGGACTTCGTTTCATGTCTATAAGGTAATTCATGAACTTGATTACACATTCACAATGTTATACATAGACCTGGTTACATGTCCACAAGTTTATGTTGGGTCCTTATTTCATGTACTTAACTTAATGAGTGAACCTGTATCTACTTATACATGTTCACAACATTATAAACCATTGTGCATGCCACAAATTCCATGTATCATTCCTATGTTATTCTTTCATGAATTATGCTCTTAATTGTCTTATGATATATATCATATGAACTACTAATATTTATTATAATATCTAATATGCAGGGTGTGATCTTAAAATGTTATACTCAAGTTCCATACCCTAATGTTTTATGTTATTCTTACACATTTCTTTTATTTACCCTTACTGATCATCTGATCTCACCCATTTCTTATGTTTCCTTTCTTTGGGTTATGAATAAAGGTTTTAGGTAGAAGTAATATAAATGTATATCTTTATGGGAGATGTTGAAGATCTTTCACCGGGATAAAATATCTTGTTTCCATGTTTTAAAAGACACTAAACTATTACGGTCCTCGAGCGTGTATTTTTACATTCTACTAAATATTCATCTAAAATGATGTAATATCCATGTATGTCGATCTTGGGTATCTATAGTTGGTATCAAAGGAAATTTTTAGTCAACCTTTGGAAACTAGAATGAGAAAACTTTAATGATATCCCTAAGTATATTTCTAAGGATATGTCTAGGGATGTCTGTAAGGATAAGTATAAGGATGCGTTAACATTTAGGAAAATGTCCTAGAATTTTGGTAAATGATAGAGTGATTGGTTTCCTAGTAATACATCCCCATATAGATGCTACAAGTGGATGTGGATCTAGAAAATATATACCTAGGGGTAATAACTCTGACAAGATGTTCTGATATTGACTCAGGGTAATATGGTACACTACAACGGTCCTTACTACACACCTGGTTTGACACTCCCAGGGAATATGATTTGGGAATTCACAAACTCTTCATGATCTATCATGAATTATTTAAATAGAATTAGGTTATGAATAATTTAGGATAAACCTAATTTGTTATCGATTAAATATAGGTGTCATGATTTAGATATCCTATAAGTAATTTTTCATGATTACGTGGTTTTCTTCTATGATATATGTTTCTAACCCTATGCTTTCTGGTTTTAGTCAATGGATATAACTATAAGGAACTTAATTAACATTGAATTTTTCATTTGTAGAAAGTATAGGGATTATGAAAATCTATTTCCCAAGTGTAAATATCATAAATATAATTATGAAGGTGGTATGAGTATTGGTTATACTTCTAAAGATAAAGAGACTCCAAAAAACATGTGAAAGTTATGTGATGTTCTTCTTGTGTTGTTTATATTAATCAAAATAAGAATGATTAGATTGAGGTTGAGGAACCTTAAGACATGATTCATATTTTATATTCTAGGAAATAAGTATTAAGGAATAATTTGATGAAGAATGATTAATGGTTTAAGAATAAAAGTTAGATGAATGAAGTACTTACATTTTAGAATTCAAAGATTATGTTCTATAAATCATGAAATATATAAGTATTTTCAATATAAGTTGTCTGTAATGATTTAAAAGGCTATGTTTAATAGTGATGAAAATTTAGAAAATTGATATTTTTATTAAGGGAAGGTAACCCTTAATGTGATCAAGATGTTGAGGAAATTGTGTTTCACTTAGATAAATAGATGGTTGGTTTTGATTAAGTAAATTGGATAACACTACTTACCTTGGATCTGATTATAAATTGGTTAAAAAAGTGGTCTATTTCATCATGGATGACGTTTAAAACTTAATATATTTAATTAATATATACAATGACCTTTTGAATAAGGATGAATGCATAATTTAAAAAAGGATTTATGGTAATAAAGGTTGTTACCATGTTTTAATGGAATCTATGATGATGGTATTCACATGTTTGGAATGTGACAACCAAGTGGTTTTTTGTGATATATGGGGGATCAATATTAAGCTAATTTCATGAAACTGTTTCCAAATATTTGAATTATAATCTTTCAAAATGATTATAAGGTTAACCATTTATGGAAAGTTTAAGTTAAACATAAAATGAAGTCAGTAAGATTAAAGTATTTTCTGTCCATATGAGGATTTATCCATATTGGATATCATATTCAAACTAAATTGTGTTGATGGTAACTAAAGATAGATTGGTTGAATTATCATGGATCTCATAATTTTTAAGTACTTCAAGAATAAAAATAATAATTCTCATTCATTTCCTAGGGTAAGAGATGAATTGGAAATCTATCAAGGCATAACCAATGGCTATAATTGTTTATAAGAGAGGGAATAACACCAATTAAGTATATTTTCTTATATTCTTGGTCAATAAAAATAATTACTCAATGATAGGATAATTATAAAAAAAAATTGCCACAATACTTTAATTTTTGTTGAACCGATATCAGTTTAAATCGTAACAGATTTATGACCTTGATTGCATTAACTTTTGTATGATCATTCACTTGTTTGTTATTGATGACCTCAATAACTCCCTATAAATATTTACATTTTTCATCCATGTCAAATAGTCACTCCTGGCCAATGTTCTCCAATGATGAAATAAAGTTGTATGTTAATTTAGGTAACCATTATGGTTCCAACATTCCCTTTTCAAGGGAAGTTTTCTTATTAATTTTTATGATGTGGGTTTCTATGAATGAAACTTTCAAGTATTAAACCTTTGACAAACCAGAAAAATTTTGAGGGTGAAATTATTTTTATGGCGGGTAGAATGTAACACACTGAGATTTTGTGAAATATTTTTTTGAATTAATTTATATTTTTGATATTTTTCATTTCAAATGACAATATAAATTGTTCTTATATATATATATATATATTAAAAACAAAAAGTAAAACATTTCTTTCACATGCAATACTTACTTGGCTTGTGCTACACGCAATACTGACTTGGATTGCGTTACATGCAATACCAACTTGTCTTACGCTATATGCAATACCTACTTGTCTTTTACTACATGCAATATTTTCCTTTATTTCTATACCTGCAACACTAACTTGGTGTATGTTACAAGAAACACTGATTTTTTCTACAAAACATCATCTTTTTGATAAAATTATTTAATCAAGATAATTATAACCTAGTTGTTACAAATAGTAAAATGAATAGTAATAAAAACTTTTAAAATATTTTTTATAATGGTTTTATATAAATAAAACAAATTGATAATGAAAGATATAGTTTTTAGTAAATACCTTATATGTTTAAACAGACTATTTTCTCAAATGAACTACACTTCATGTACTTCTATAAAAAAATTAATTTTAGAAAAATATATAAATTTAATTTGATAAAATAAACTTCATTTTTGAATTTATAATACCTAAATTATCTTAGGGTGAATTTTTGGGATTTTTCTGAGAAACATTATTTTTTGATGAATAGTGAAAAATACTACCTTTTAGTAAACATTTTCCATTTCGTTTAAATAATTACTAATGTTAAATTATATTATAAATTTTATTTAAGGTCACATTAGAAAAATTATAAATATATTAATACAATTTAGGTCATTATAATCAATTTCACTTTGAAATTGAATATAAAAACATAATAAAGTTTTGAACATCTTACTTTAAAAAACCACTCTCTCGCCATGTCTACAGGATTAGCATTAATAATAATTTTTCTGCTTCTGTAAATTTAATTTCAAAAAACTGACATAAAATATTGTAATCAGTATAATATTTATAGTCTAATAATATCAACTTAAATTTTTACCAAAAATATTAGTAAAATTGATTAAAATTAATCAGGGTGATTAAGGTCAAATTAAGCTTAATTAGGGACTGAAACTTAATATTAGGGGGCCAAATGACCTAGAAACTTGTCCAAAACCCATTTTATGGTCTTATTTTGTCCATAAACCTTACATTAATGATTGTTTTGTGTTTTTTGTGACTTGTTTTATGTAATAATATGTGTACACCTAACTTGTTTTCAAAAATTCCAAGTGAGTCCTTTTCCTTCCCTATAAAAGGCCACCACCTATAACCCCTCATCGCACCTCTCAATCCACTTAGATCACCCAAAATATAATAAAATAAGATCCCAAATTCCCTACCTTCCTCTTTTAAACCTCATTTTTGGCATAAATTCTTCCAAGGAATCCTTTTGGTACAAACCAAAATGAGTTGCCTGATTAAGAGGTAACATATTCAATCGAGATCTCTAGATTAATTTCCATTATCCACCCTCTAAAATATGTTTTCCCATGATTATAAAACAAAACCATTTTCCTAAATATAATATTATGTTTTTATGTAAATATTTCTACCTACACTTTCACACACCTCCATCTAATTGGTAACTAACATACTATTTTTGTGTACGGTGAACTACTATCTCACGAAGTGATGATTGTTCATTTTTCATTTACCACAAATCATGGTGTCCATTATGTTGGAAAATATGTTTATATATATCATATATTATATTTATTAATTATTTAATATTCTTTATTCATTTTAAAACACATAAATTTTTACTCTCTATTTGGTGTAAATGTGATAATTTCATTTGAGGAAGTGTGGACTACTACCCCTCAAAGCGATGTGATTCGTTCACACACTACATGGAATGTAATAAGGATGGGTTTATTGAAATTATATTATGTATATAATATTATAATTCTACTATAAATAAATTATATACATATACACTTATATTTCATTTTATTTCTTTCTTTTAAATATGATAATTAAAACGGAAACAATATTCAAGCGTGTGTACGGCTTATAGTCTCCATGAACGGTGTATTACATTTAATAATTATTTATGATATATATTATTATAATATAAATATAATATATATAAATGATATCTATACCATTATTTAAATTCTTTAAATCATGATATAAATATAAGGACAAAAATATAACAAATTTAGACACATGCAAAGAATAAAGAGAATATTTCCCAAAGTGAAACCTTAAAATAGGATCATTAACAACAATATAATATAAGGTCATAATAAAACAAGGTATGGTATTATATATATAAATATTATTATATAAAATATTTATAATAAAATTATATTTATTATACAGGAATCTTGTATGAGTATGATGAGAGTCAACACATAAGGTAAGGGGATTTCATCTCACTTTTAATTTTCATGAGATACATGTTATGTTCAACACTCTTTCCTTTAGTGTGGTGTATGTACTGAAAATGATTGTATTATTTATATCTTATACTTAAATTTATTAGTATTCACATGTCCATTTTATGATCCTTCTTTCAAGGGGTTTATGTTTCAAAAGTTACCAAGTCGGTAAAATAGTTTTGTCTCAATTTACCTTCTTTGAGACTCATGTTTTGTTATGCACCTAAACTCTTTATTTTATGTGTATATAATTTTATTTTACATGTTATATCATGAATCCAAATATTTTCATGATATTTTAAGCTTCATGTAATTTAATTTCTTACATGAAGAGTATAATCCCAAGTTACCAAGTTATAAGAGTTTATTGAGACAATCTCATCACTTTTCAAGATTGTTTATGTTTATGCTTCCTTTAATGGAAAATTATGATCCATATCTCAAGTAAATTAATGAATTTTCTTCTCATATGGTTATTCATGATAAACTCGTATATTGGTACCATATTTCTACTCTTTTTTAAATAGTATAGTTATTAAATTGTTTTTAATAAAGCCTGACTTTACCATCTCTTCAGTCTGTAACATATGTTCCTTCAAAACATGTTTTATAAAAAAGTTTTCCAATAATATTATACCATTATCCTATAATATTTAAAATAAATTTTTAAACATTTTTATTTTACCAATATCTTCAAAGGAATATTCATTTCTCTTTCCAAATGTGAAATTTTTAAAACCTTTTTACCATGAAAAATGAATGTTCTTTTTACCACATACAACATGTTTGGATTTATCTGCCATCATTTCTTTTATGCTTCCTTGAAATTTTTTTTAAGAGGTTTATTTTTAAGAAAATGTTTTTTAAAATTAAATTTCAAGGAAATTTTTTCTCAAAATTTTTTCAACCTTTTTTATAAGTTTTCAAGTAAACGTTTTTTCAAAATGTTTTCAAGCTTTATTTATATGTTTTCAAAGTATTTTCAAAGAAATGGTTTTCAAAATATTTTCAAGTTTTCTTTATAAGTTTTAAAGAAGTTTTCAATGAAAAAGGTTTTTAAAATGTTTTGAATCTTATATTATGTGTTTTTGAGGAAAAAGGTTTTCAAAATTATTTCAAGTCTTCTTTATAATTTCTGAAGGTATTTTCTAAGAAAATTATTTTTAAATGGATTTATATATTAAAAATATTTTTTCAAAGAAGAAATAGTATTTTCCACATGAAATATTTTTGAATGATATTTCAAAATTATTTTCCATCTAAGATGACATATGTTGATGTGACTCATTCCCTTCTAGAAAATTATCTAAAGGTTACATTCATATCCTTTATATGAATGGGTTTTTCTTAAAGTCATGGTCTTTGTGAAACGCATTTCTCTTTCACGGGTTATACATTTATGATATTAATTTCTCTTCCATAGGTTATATGCATTTGAAACCTTCTACTTTTTATGGGTTATTCTTTGATTAAATTATTATGAAACCTATATCATTTCCATAGGTTATTATGTGATTAAATATTATTGATACCCATTTAATTTTCTGGGTTATGATTTGATGTTTATAAAACCCATCTATTTTTATGGGTCATGATATGATGAATGTTTTAATTATCTTATGGCACATGTATGAATTATTTTGTTATGATATGGGTGGGACTTATATCTCCCTCTTATGTATTGGGTAATTATGGTTGACTCATGAGTATAAATGTTATGTGTGAACCTAATTACACATTCAAAATGTTATGCGTGGACCTGGTTGCATATAGATAAGTTTATTAATGAACTTGATTACATGTTGACAATGTTGTGAGTAAACCTTATTATGTGTTCACAATGTTATGAATGGACCTAGTTTCATGTCCATAAGTTTATGCGTGAACCTTATTACATGTTCAAAATGTTATGTGTGAACCTGGTTACATGTTCAAAATGTTATTAATGGACCTAGTTTCATGTCCATAAGTTTATGTGTGAACCTGATTATATGTTCACAATGTTATGTGTGAATCTAATTATATGTTCAAAATGTTATGTATGGACCTAGTTTCATGTCCATATGGTTATGTGTGAACTTGATTACACATTCATAGTGTTATTCATGGACCAGGTTACATGTCCACAAGTTGATGTTGGGGGCTGATTTCATGTCCATAACATATTGATTGAACCTAATTATACTTATATATGTTCACAACATTATAAACCAATGTTCATGCAACAAATTCCATGTATTATTCCTATGTTATACTTTCATGAATTATGCTCTTAATTATCTTATAAACTATATCTTATAAACATCAAATCTTTATTATGATCTCTAATATTAAGGGTGTTATCTTCAAATGTTATTCTCAAGTTTCTAACTCTATTTGTTCATGTTATGCTTACACATTTCCATTATTTACCCTTACTGAGCATCTGAGCTCACCCCTTTCTTATGTTTCCTTTCTTCAGGTTATGAATAAAGGTTTTAGGTAGAAGTAATAAATGTGTAGATCTTTATAGGATATGTTGAATATATTTCACTTGGATAACAGATTTTATTTCCCAGTTTTTAAAGGACACTAAACTATTACAGTCCTCAGGCATGTATTTTTGTAGTATACTAAATATTCATCTAAAATTATGTAATATTCATGTATGTTAAGAATGGGTTACTATACCGACATTAGGGGAATATTTCCCATGCTATTGGTACGATCATCTCCATTCTCTAATACCACATGATTCATGCTTGGTGTGAGAAACAAGAGATATCAGAAGATCGGACGCATTGCATGAGAGAATATTTGTAGGGGGATTACACATTAAAGTATCCCTTCATGAGGTATGATTACCACTATCATGGAGGATATGGTATGGAGATCAAGCCTTATAAATGTGTCCCATGTATCATATTTGGGTAGGAATCAGATTTTAGGTAGTTCAATTCATACCTAACATGTTGATGGGTTTTAGGTATTTGAGGGAATGGTCAGGGATTACACTTAAAGGGATTCCCTTGTCTGATCCATCTTCTCATCCACTAATGGATGATGAAGGATGGTAGACTTATTAGATAATTTAGTCCCATAAGTTAGGAATATTTGGGATATGAAGGGACAAACACTAGGGTGGATACCTATTAGAGGTCAAACCTTAGGAAAGCATCCTATATATCATGTTTGGATAGGAATCAAGTTTCTCATAGTTCAGTTACCCCCTAAACTGTTGATGGTTTGGGGTGGGTGATTATACTCGGAGATGTTATTTTTTAAACCAAAGTTTTAGGAATATTGGTGGATTATAGTTGGATGGATTCCCATTGGAGCTTAGGCCTTTGGAAAGCATTCTATGTATCATGTTTGGATAGGAATCTGAGTTCTCATAGTTCATTACCACCTAACCTACTAATGGTTTGTGGTGGTTGATCACACTCAGAGACATTATTATTATACATAAGGTTTTGTAATGATAAGGGGATTATACCATGATGAATTTCAAATGGATATATGGCCTTAGGAAAGAAATCATATATATATATATATATCATGTTTGGACAAGAATCAGAGTTCTCATAATTCATTTACCCCCTAACCAGTTTATGGGTTGGGGTGGGTGATTATGCTGAGAGATATTATTTCTCTCACTAAGGTTTTAGGAATTCTATAGAATTATACCATGATTGATTCCTATCAGAGCTTAGGCCTTAGGAAGGAATCCTATATAAATTGTTTCAATGGGAATTAGAGTTCTCATAGTTAGTTACCACCTAACATGTGGATGGGTTGGGGTGGGTGATCACACTCGGAGACATTATTGTTATTTACAAGGTTTATTAATGGTAGGGGAATAGACTATGATGGATGTCCATTGGTGCTCGAGCCTTAATAATGAATCATACATATCATGTTTAGAAAAGAATCAGAGTTATCATAGGTCATTAACCCTAACCTGTTAATGGGTTGGGGTGGGTGATCATAATCAGGAAAATTACTATTATACCTAAGGTTTAGTAATGATATGGGATTATACCATGATGGATTCCAATTTAAATATTCATTACCTATCTTCTAACAGATAAGATAGACGGTGACTATGCAAGGTCTGTTGGATATTCTTGGTATGACGTGGAGGAGCCTTCTAAGATCATGGCATAGATAGGGTCTCTTGAGTGCATAACTCTAACCCATCAAGGACACTCCCCTTATAAAGAGAGCATGTGGTCAATGTTTTGTGTATGGGGGTACATTTGGTAGTGTGTCTTCTAGAAAGGGTTGACATGTCTTCCTAACATGTCTTGATTTCCTTTCGACATGTGTTCACTCTCTGTCAGACATTCATTGATTTTCTATTAGACATGTATTGATTGTATGCCTGACATGATCGGGGTTTCAATATGACATGGCTGACACGTCCATGTTTGTCTTCATGACATGTCTCTAATGCTTCATATGATCAATGTTGACATGTCAAATACTATTTTCATAATCAAATGACTTGTCCAAGTTTTAATTTCATGATCAAAGAGAATTATCCAAGATATATTCACATGATAAAAGCAGACATGTCCAAGGTCTTTCATGAGATCAATTGTCTTGACTTGGATGTATTCACAATATCAAGGTGCATTGTTTGGGATGTAATTTCATGATAAAATTGTATTTTACATAATAAATCACATAGAAATGATGACATGTCAATAATCTACCACATAATCAATATAGATTTTCCATAGGCAATCGTATGATAATGTTGACATGTTAATAAGTTGCCACATGAGAAAATTCAATTTTTTAAGGCCTATCTCATGATCAAATAAACTTTTAATGGGTCTATCATTTGATTAAAGATACATGTAAAATTCCTCCCTAGGGAATCATGAGACTAACAAAGAATCTTCTGATCATGTGACCTTAAAGGAATCACATGACATGCTCTCACGAACAAGTTTATCACATTGCGCTTGTCTGAATGTTGAAGTTACACATCTAAATGGATTATTCCATAGGGACGTGGGGAAAATATTTTGGAATAGAGGAGGAGTTAATGTCTAAGATTCATGCCAAGAATGTGCATCTGAGGGTATTCATGGTGAGGGTAGGTCCTTTATTTAGGTCAATTTGTATATCAAGACCTCATACGGACTGAATATTGCATGTATGATGGAGTTTCATGAATATCCATTGCTCAAGTGATCAAATGACCTTAGTGGGATCCTGTGATGGGTTTTTTGATCATGTGTGGATTCTATGTATCAGAACTACTTCATTAAAAATGAGGGTTCATGACTGAGGTTTTTTAACCTATTCTGTATATATAAGGTCTATATCCCCAACATTTCCATTCAAGGATGGGGACCCATGGGGGTACTTCATGTTAAGGAATCCACATACAGGCCCATATTAAAACACAGTGATACCTGGGGGTTCATGTGATCTTCCATTCAGTATTTCATGGAGGTGTCGTGCATCCACTGGTTCTCATGCACCACAAAACTACATGTCAAGGAGGGAGGTATGCGTGATAGGGATTTGGGTCCATGTACATTTATGCCTAAGAATATAAATATCTTAATAGAGGGTTCTGATGATATTATCATTTTTCATGAGGTCGCATGACCTTAAGGTGATCATGAAACATATTCTTACAGTGCCATCCCAAGGTGGGTTATCATGATGGGAGCCTCACAATTACCTAGAGATAAATTTTGAATGTGACAACTGACTTCTCCTCCTTTTTCCATTATCCTCTTTTCTCACCTCATGTGTGTATTTTTTATAGGGGGAGGGATTTATATTTTCAAGGGTCAGTGGTAGCTTATGTTAAATTTCATGGTGAAGGTGTCATGTGTGCAGGTCAAAGGCGGTGTAGGCTTCATATGAAAAGAATCACATGATCACGAGATGGATTCTCATTATGGAATGCTTGGAAGCCTCTGAGGTTTCACATGATCATTATAGAGGCCTCAAATGACCATTATTTTTCATTTTATGGCTTCCCAAACATTCTAGAGGCCTCACATGACCATCATATGTTAGCTCTCACATGATCAAAAATGAATCCCGCAAAGGGAGAAGATTGAATATTAAAACCGTGATCTAATCAAATGAACAGTATTAGCTGCATGTGTAGCCTAAATTATATGTGTATGTTTTTTAAAATGTGAACATTTCCTATGATATTCTAATACCACATCAATTTTTCATGTATTTGGAGTGCACTTAACAAATAATCATGCAGCAGCATCACCGCAAGCTGGCAGCGGGGTTGGTACCCACGACAACATCACCTATGACCTCACTTTCCACACTTGTGATTTAAATTTTGAGGAATTTTTATATTTATTTTCAGTTTAGATTTTTCCATTTGGTTTTCCTTTGAGTTCTTGGTGAAAAATGAGAAAATTTGGGAAAATGGGAGATGACGCACATTTAGGAAAACTATGTGCCCTTTCCCAGGTAACTGTGTGACCAAATGGTGATTTTGGATAGTGGCTAATCACATGGTTAGAGAATAGTTTGTAAACCATGCAAGATAATTCTATGGAATGTCCTAATAGGATATTAAGGGGTGTACAGTTTTCATATGGTTTGTAAAACTATGTTTAAAAATCATGTGGCTTGTCCATGTCATTAGAAAATTTAAAATATGATATATTTCATATCATTATTTAACCCTAAAACACCCATATTCTTCCCCACTTAGGATTTCCTACCCTAGGGACCTCCCCCTCCTCCCTTATCACTCGTAGACCTCCATTTTTGTGGTTTAATTGGTATGGTTCCCCCTTTATTCCTCAAGTAAGTTGTTTATTTATTGATTTCTCCCTCTTTTCTAGGGTTTCTCTCATTCTTCTTTGGTATTTTTGTTCTCCAGTGGGTTGGGTGACCATTTTAGGGTTAGATATTTATTTTTAGGATTCTATATTGATGTTTATTTTTTAATCATGCCATTATATGGTTCTATTGACGTGTGATTGTGGTTTTTTACTATTTTCTAGAAGTTTCTTCACTTGAGGTAGGTGGTTACATGATCACCCATTTTTTTTGTGATTTAATATACTTTATTATCTTTTTTTATGTTCTTTTATTATGCATGAGGTGAAAATTTTTAGTATTAAAAGTGTTTCATGTGAAATTTTGTTGAAAAATTGGTTTTCAAAGGAAATGGGTTATATTTCATGTGTAAACCCATGTTTTTCCTCTTAATTGTGTTTTATAAAGTGTGTAATGTGTTTGATAAAAAGTTCATGTGATGGGAAATATGTTTTGAAATGGTTTTGGTGTGCATTTGGATGTGAAATGGTGGTTTTCCATGTGGTTTATGGTGTTTGGATTATATATATGTGAAAGTTATATTGTATGTGATATGTGAAGTGAAAATTGAGCATGAAATGAATCTTAGGAATCTAGGTGGGAAGAGTAGGTCTAGTATGCTAGTGGACTCAGAAGTGGATTATCCTAGATTCATCTAGTGGGATTGACTATTACAACACTAACTAAGTACTTGATGATGCTTGGAGACCACTACAATTTTGGATGTTTCTCCTCTCTAGTGGCTCGTGCATGGGAATGTTGTTTTTGTGGTTATTATACCACATTTCATCAAGATATGATATACCTAGTGTCCCATTTTAGCTAGTGCCATGGGGATATCCCATAACTTAATTCTCTTTGTGATAACATTCTCACTTTCGGCATATGGTTCACTTGGGTGGTTACCCCAAAAAATAAAATCATGTTTTTATTTAAAAAATATTTTCTATTAAAATATCTCTAGTATTTTTTTTAATTAAACATGCATGTAAAATTGTATTATAATGTTTTTAGCATGAAATCTATTTTATTGGGTGGCATCCTACTATGATTCATCTCACATTCTACTTACACCTTTGGGTGTAAGTAGACTTGGTTATGTTTGACACAGGTAAAGGAAATATGTTTGGAGATGGTAGTTCTAAATGCTAGTAATATTCCCTTGTAGTTTATGGTAGTGGATTGAATATGATGTTCCCCTGGTTTCATGTTGGTTTTTGGGATAGTGTCTTATTCCCTTTCTGTTGTAACCCCTTTGGGTTTTATTTCAAAGTTGTAAACATTGAATCTAAAAAAGGTATGCCATGGTTGGTTATATTTATTCAACCATTTGTTTTTTATTAATTTCAGTTGTTTTTTATCATATAAATGGGTGAAATAATTACCATGTTGAATTTTTGATACCCAGGCACTAGTTTCCATCCTGTGGGGATTAGGAACACCCTTCGAGTCATTCCACAGACCGGGTCAGGTGTCGAGTTGGATGGAGCCCAAGTTTGGTATGTGAAAAAATGGTATCAAATCTAGTTACACTCTTATGGTTCATGATATTTGGGGATGATTCAAGATAGACAAAATCTAGGATTATTGAGGCTTCAAGTTTTGGTTGTGATCAGGGTGCCTGACCAGAACACATCGTGACAGAACTCAAGTCTCCATGGGATGTTGGGATTTGGTTTGGTTTATCCTCCAAGTGAGATGTATAAGCTGTAGAATATATATGGACATAATGTGGGGGTGGATTATATTGGTTTTTATGTCATTTTATTTATATGTATTTCATTTATTTGGATTTGTAGAATGTTTGAGTTTTTTGATATTACTGAAAATTTTCAGAATGATTTTATTCAAAGTTCTTCTTATAGTTATTGCTTTTTGTAGTAAAATTACTCCCCAGATAAAACTTGTGCAACTACTATAAGAGTATGTTGAGAGTTCTCTCTCACTAATTGATCAAATACTAGTGGAATCCATTTTCCATGATATTTAGGATTTCATACAAGGAGTGGTCTTGAGTACTTATCATGTTAGAGAGGCCGAACTAGGTCCCATTAAGGACAACACTCTAGATTTCCTTAAGAACAAGCCACCCTATTTTCAAGGAAACCCTAAACCTTGGGAAGGAGAGGAGTGGATTGAGAATATAGGGAGGATGTTTGATTTCCTTGACACTCCTGAGGTGGTAAGGGTGAAATTTGTTTCATTCTTTCTAGAATTTCCCAGTCCGAGGTGGTGGGACTCAATGGTGAAAGATGGTAAGAAAGAGATGATGTGATGGAAAGACTTCAAGGCCATTTTTAACCAAAAATATTGTCTTGAAGTTTTGGACTATTCAAGATCCTTGGAGTTTATGGATCTTTTCCAGGGATACTGATCCATGATAGAGTACACCAACCGCTTTGCTGAGCTAGTTTGGTATGCACTTGAGCTCATTTATAATGAGAAAATAAAGGCCCAAAGGTTCTAAAGGGGGTTGTGTCTAGAAATCAATTATCAAAATTTTCTGTTTAAGATGAAAACTTATTCTGATGTGGTTGACTATGCTTTCATGGGGGGATTGAATGCACGGTTCATTCTGGTTTCTTTGGGTCTATGTCAGCAGTAGGCAGTGGTAGTTCATCTGAGAAAAAGAAGAAGCAGGATGAGTAGGGTAAGAAGAGATGTGGTAGTTTAGGCCATACTTCTGGGATCCTTCAACCATGGATTCTGATGTTGGGTCACTTATGTTCCATTAGTGTGGGAAGGAAGGGCACACACATCATACATTTACATATCCTCCTTATTATTTTCACTGATGTGAAGCTATGGAAAAACTATAGCAGTTTTTTAGGGTCACGCATTCTTATCAAAGTGGAGAAGTATTTGTGACTTCTAGGGGGATGTCAGCCCAATCAGGGTCATCCATAAAATGGGATCTTGGTTTAGTGATCATGGTGATAGGAATGAATCATATTCTAGGCAGAGTCAGTCTAGGGATAAGTCGTGTTCTAGTGGTTTTTCTCAGGATCAGGCTATGATTAGGCATCTTCATGTTGCGGACTAGGTACCAATGGGGTCATAGGCAGGTTCTACGATTGTTCGAGGAACTATTTTTATTATATCATCCTTGGTATTTTTTTTATACAAGTTCTTTTGTTTCATTTATATCTTCATGTCTTGTGGATGTTTTGGGATTACTAGATAATATTAAGTCGTATGTGAAGTAGTTAGTAATGTCATTAGGTAAGAAGAAATAGAAGGGTTTCAAGTGTCTATCTTGTGCACTCACTGAGTTAGCGGTCGATCTCTAATGGGATTTCCAAGTTTTGAGAATGAACCTCTTTGATGTAATCCTCGGTATGGATTGGATGGCGCACTTCTAGGAACACATCGATTGTTATAGGAGGTGACTGAGTTTTATGGAACCTGATGGGAGTATCCAAGCTTTTCACGGTGAATGGATTCCTCGATCGGGTCATGCTAGACCTTCACTTTCAGAGTTAGGTAGTCTCATTTTTTAGTTATCATCACTCACGTTGGAGGACGATGGTGTTATTCCTGAGAGTTTATTACCATCTGTGATGGATGAGTTTACAGAGGTATTTCCAAATGATTTATAAGTATTTCTTCTAGAGAGGGATGAGGAGTTCTCTATAAACTTGGTGTTGGGAACATAGACGATATCTCTTCCCTTATATCATATGTCACCCACCATGTTTAGAGAATTAAAGGTATATTTCGATGATTTGGAATACAAAGTATTCACTCACCCTAGAATCTCACCTTGGTATGCCCCAATCCTATTTACGAAAAAGGCCAATGGGTCTGTCCGGTTGTTCATTAATTACTGGAATTTGAATAAGTTGAACATAAAGAACAAATATCCTTTCCCCATATTGATGAATTATTTGATCAGCTTTAAGGGGAAAGGTGGTTCTATAAGATTGAATTACATTCTTGTTATCACCAAGTCAGCATTAGAGAGGTGGATTCCCTCAAAACGTCTTTTTGAAGAAGGTATGACCATTTTCAGTATTTTCTCATGCCTTTTAGGTTGATGAATGCTCCATCGGTCTTCATGGAGATTATGAATAGGGTGTTCCACCAGTATCGCGATTCCTTCATTGTGGTGTTCATGGATGACATCCATGTTTATTCCGGAATCAAGGAGGAGCATGATAATCATTGGTGAATTATTTTTTTCACTCTTTGGTATCATCATGTCTATGCCAAGATTTCTAAATACGCCTTCTGGATTAAAGAGGTTAAGTTTCTAGGCCATGTGATCTTGGAATGAGGAGTTCTAGTAGAATATGAGTGTAACAACCCAAAATTTTGTTAATGAAAATCCCTCTTGATTCAACTAAATGTCTTATTAGGTAGAATGGTCATATAAAACATATTCACTTCCTCGTTTTTTATTTTGTATTTCAAAATATCGTTAATAATTGTGATCATTGCTAATATAGTCTTTGAACATTGATCACATGATTAGTATAACTATAAGGCTTTAACAAATCCAATTTACTCAGACAAAGGAAGCGACAACCTCATACATTAGACTTTCCCCATACGAAGACCATTTTTCGAAGCTCGAAAAGGTGGTGGAATCATTGATATTTTCTCTTTACCAAGACCAATCTGAGCTTCAACATGTGAAGCTTGAACAAAACCACCTACGAGAGAAGTGGAAGTTAACAGAGATTACCACCCAAGAGATGTTATCCGAGACACCCCAAGAGTCAGTCACCATCATACACCTTACCTTTCGGTCTTATGCGGGTGTTATAAGGGGTTATGTAATGAGACCCTAGTACTATGATTATGTACACTATTTTTTTATAGATAATATACATTCATTTTATTATTGTTACTTTGTAAATAGTTTTTAAAGCGCAAATAGTATTTTTAGTTAATATTCAACTAAGAAATATATTTTGAAGAATTAATAGATTTTTGAATTAAATAATATTTTAATAAAATATTATTATTATTATTATTAAATTACTTTTTATTAAATATAACGTATCATATAATTTTATGAATGCAATTGTAATTTTTATTAAGGTTTGAAAGTTGTTTTTGTCAAAACCCATGGTTTTTTTATAAATGTCGGTTTTTATTTTAAAAGTGAAAATTAAAATATTTAAAAAATTATTTAGATAATATGAATATTATTTTTGGAATCAGGATGTCAAAATTATCCAATGGATAATTTTTCATAATTTTCTGAGACAATCGAATTTTTGGGTAAAAATTAAATATCGTTTAATTATGTAATGTGTTTTATGACATCATAATGAACCAATTGTGATGTAATGGAATACTATAAACACTATGTTAGGCCATTATATGTTTTAAAATTAAAATAATTTGATTTTAGATTTTTTCGGTTTATTTTACAAAGCCTTAGTGGACCCTCCAAGACTTATAAAACATTTTAGCTTTTTAAATTGATTTCCTTGAGAGTGTGACTAACCTCCACATAAGAAACCATATTATTTTAATAATTTCGACCATTTTCTTTATAAAATATTTTTTTCCACTCACCTTTGTAAAAAACCATGGTAAAAAACTATGGTCTGGTTTGTGGTTTTTATTAGTTTAATGTGTGGTGTCCCAAACCTCAATAATAAAGAATTCCATCTCCTTTCCTATATAATCCCACCCAAGCTCCCACTTCCTCTTCACTAAAAACCTTTGGAGTTCATCCAACCTCTACCCTCCTCTATCTACATTCCTCCCAAGGCACCCCAAACTCCCAAGAATCCTCTCTCAATCCCCTCCCAATTCTTTGGGATCACACATCCAAGTAAGGGAGTCCTTCCTTTCTCATTTTATCCAAGTTTCTTAATATTGTTATGTCCTTTTATTTTCAATTATAAATCTTGAGTTATGTTTTCTCACATCCCCCATACTACCCAATTTATGTTTGAGTGATGATATACCCCTTTCTATCTCAGTAATTCCTATCTTGTACACTTGTTACCATTCCAAAATTATGTAAGGAATTTCTCTCTCCTCATTTACATTCAAGACATTATTTTGTATTATGAATCTAAAATTCCATTACTTATATTGGGACATGTGTCTATATGACCCTCTTACTTTCAATTTCATGTACATATGATGAGACACCCCATTCTATCTCATCAACCATTTTTATGATTTCTTATGTCACGTCGTTATGCTGCTGAAATTTCACGGCGATTTTCTAAGTCAAAGTCATTGTGTAGTGAATACCATACACATTTATCTATCAAGAGAATTCACCTTTATAAACATTTACTTATTTTTAAATGAATTTCATGTGTTTATTCCACAATCCTATATCATGGAATAAATGATGATGTTGAATGATTTCATGTTTTATGATCCATGTGGCACACTTATGCATGAAATGAAATGTTTAAGAAGGGTGTGCCCTAAAAACAGTCCAATGCATTGGGTAAATAATAGTATCATGATACATCAATTTCAATAAGTATTTACTCATTCTAATTTAAGTGAAATGAGTATTTACTCATTCTAATTCATGTGCAATGAGGTTTTACTCATGCTCCATGTACAATGAGTCTTAGATCATGCTAATTTCATGTTAAGTGTTGTTTCCACATTTCCATGTTATGATAATAATGATATATCTTTCCTTCGTGTTCATGTTTCGTTAATGATACATGGATATTCCTACTATCCTAACATGTATTTTATTCTTCATATTATGTCTTGTTTACTCCCTTAATGGGCTTTATAGCTCACCCTTTTCTTATGCATGTTCTCAGGTTATCCCATGCAATGCTACGTACGAGGGAATGCAGTGGTCATGTAAAGGAAGTTTTCAATAAAGATATTGTGTTTCATGTTTTAAGTCATTATGTAATGTTCCTAATCCCCAAAGACACTATACCTCTCGATATTATATGTTGTATCAATGATGGTTTTATGTAATAAATCATGTCTAAGTGTGTAATAAAAATTAGCGTTGTTATAGTTGGTATTAGACGATAGGTTTAGTTATTTTGGGGATTAAGATTAGAAAACCCTAGTGAAAGACTTAGTGATAAGACTAAGTATAATAAAAACATCCCTAAATTTTTTTGAGTATTGATTAAGTGGTTTATCAATCAAATACATCCTTTTCAGGATACAAGTAGGTATAGGTGGCTCTCACATAGATGTACCTAAGAGTGAAAAATATGTTAAGGAGTTTTGGGCTTGACTCGAGGTATCCAGGTACATGAAAATGGGCCTTACTGCACTATTGGTTATGACACTCTTGGGGGATATGATTTGGTAAATTCACAAGCTTAGTATAAACCATTATTAGGGGGGAAATCCCTTTAGAATATATGTTAGAAAGTAGATCATGGATAACATAGATTAAATCCTATAGATTCATAAAGAAATAAAATATATTTATAAGTCATTCATTTTTTTTCCTGGGATTACCCTTTATGTGTTACCCCTAACTTTCCTTTTATTCTAGCCAATGGTCGGTTATAGGAGGACTCAGGCTAACAACTAATTCGAAGACCAATGTGATGACTGTTCTAATGAGATTTCAAATCTGATGGGAGCAAGAACCGTGAAATTTGTAATGATACTCTCTAATTTAACTCAATATTTTAATAGAAACATGGGTGAAGAGTAACTTTCAACCCCCCCCCCAAGAAAGAACAAGTTTCTATTGAGAGCTTCATGAGACAAAGGCCTCCTACTTTTAATGGGTCATCTGATCCCTCAATAACTAAACAATGAATCAACTCCATTGAAAAGATATTCTCAATCCTTAAATGTTCTAAATAAGAGAATGTTCTTCTGACTTCTTGTCATATGGAGGGTGAATTTGATCAATGGTGGACATTGATTAAAAATACGAAGCCTGAGTAGGAGATTGAGATGTTGGAATAGAAGGATTTTTAGAATATGTTTTTTGATAAATATTTTTCGTGCCCCATCTAGCTTATGATGGAAAGGGACTTCCTTGCCCTCAAGAAAGAAGAAAAAGAATCCATTAGAGCATATGAGGCAAACTTTACAATCCTTGTACGATATGCCTCTGGCTTTGTCGTTACCCCCAAATGCAAGGTTGATCGCTTCTTTGGTGGGCTAAAACCTAGCCTGTGGAAAGCCTTGGTGATCCGTGACTTCGACGTCTATAAGAAAATTGTATGATGTGCCCTCAAAGATGAAATTGAGATCAGAGAATCTCAAGGGTATCTTGGGGATAAGGAAAGTAAGGTGGAATTCAATTCTGGCGGTCCAATGGAAAAATCCAATGGTGCTAAGAAGACCCAGCACCCCACTTTCCAAAGGTGGTGAAAGAAGCACCCTAGAAATTTCCTGAAGGGGGCGAGGAAATGATTTAGGTGTGGATGAGAAGGACACCTATCTTTTAAATAATGACAAGAAAAACCCATGGCTGCGATAGAGGAGAGGAATGCTTCATTCGACTCTCAATGCATTGTTCATTACATCAACTAAAAAGAACCAGGGAATCTTGAAAATAAGTGACCTAAGCCAAGGGTTTTCATAAGCAACAAAAAACCTCCAAGGAAGCAAGGGAAAGTTTTTTCCATCACTACGGCTGAAGTGAACCCCAAAAAATAAGTGGTTATAGGTACACTAGTTATTAATTCAAGAATAGAAAATGTACTTTTTTATTCTGGTTCTACGCATTCTTTTATATCGTGAAGGTTTAGTAGAACAATCCCAACACCACCACAAATCATTGAAGTAAAGATGTCAGTGAGTACGGTAAGCGGGGAAATAATTTTATCCCATGAATATAACTCCTCCCCTATCATAATTTTTGGAGTGAACTTTCTGATGAACCTCATCATACTCTCTTTGGTGGAATTTGATGCAATTCTCGGCATGGATTGGCTTTACTTATATAAAGACAATACAAATTTCTGTGAGAGGTAAATCACTCTCCATATGAAGAATCAACCCCTGATTCTTTACAAGTACAAGGAGTAAGATGAATCTTATTTAGCACCATCATCTCAAGCGTGGATATTACTGCCCTATGAGCATGCGTATATTGATCAGATGATTGATTCTAACGAGGAAACCATCCTTGAAGACATGCCTATTGTGAGGGAATTTTCTGAAGTGTTTCCTGAGGAATTGTTTGGTCTTCCTCCTACATAAGATGTTGAATTCTCAATTGACCTTATACCTAGGGCTTTTCCAATATCCATAACTCCATATAGAATAGATGTTGTGGAGCTTGAGGAGCTAAAGATACAACTATAGGAGAATCTGGATAAAGGGTTTATACGCTCAAGTGTTTTACCATGGGGTGCACCAGTCCTCTTCGTCAAAAAAAAGGATGGGTCAATGTGCCTTTCAATTGATTATCACAAGCTCAAAAAAATCATGATAAAGAAAAAGTATCCTCTTCCTGGAATTAATGACTTGTTTAATAAACTAAGTGGAGCACAATACTTCTCCAAGGTAGATTTTCAGTCAGTATATTATCAAGTAAGGGTGAATAAGGAAGATATCCCCAAGACTACTTTTCATACATGATATGGGCACTATGAATTCATATTAATGCCTTTTAGACACACTAATGCTCCAGTAATCTTCATGTACTTGATGAATATAGTCTTTAGATATTAACTCAACAAATTTGTGGTAGTCTTTATAGATGATATTCTAATATACTCTAAAACCAAGGAGGGTCATGAGGAGCATCTAAAAACTGGACTAAAGACCTTACCAAAGGAGTAGATCTATTAAAATTACAGAAAGTGTGATATCTGATTAAAGGAGGTCCCATTATTAGGTCATATCATCACAAGCAATGGGATATCAGTGGATCCCTCCAAGACAACTGCAATTGAGGGATGGTCGAGGCCAACATCAATAAAAAATATCTATAGTTTCTTGGAGTTATCTGGATATTATTGCTGATTTGTTAGATATTTCTCACAATTGTCCAACCCTCTTACCAAGATAACTCATAAGGGAGTAAAATTTTCTTGGAGTGATTAATGTGAAGAGAGCTTCAAGAAGTTAAAAAAGGAGGCTTATCACTGAGATCGTGATCACATTACCCACGAGTGGAGAAATTTTTTTGGTATTTAGTGATGCTTCGAATAAGGGAATAGGTTGTGTGTGGATGTATAATGATAAAGTGATAGTCTATGCCTCAAGGAAGCTGAAAATCCATGAGAAAAACTATCCCACACATGATCTGGAGTTGGCAGCTGTGATCTTTGTGTTGAAAATATAGCGGCATTATCTCTATGGGGAGAAGTGTGAGATATATACTGATCACAAGATCCTAAAATATATATTCAAAGAGAAAGAGATTAACATGAACCAATGAGGATGGATAAAACTCATCAAGGATTATGACTACTCAATACATTACCTCCCTGGGAAAGCGAACAAGGTGGTGGATGCTCTAAGTAGAAAGGATCTAGTGATTCCTTCATTGATGAGAATTGAGAAGGATCCAATTTTCTTATATTTGATGAAGATGGACATTGGAATCATAAAGAAGAGAACATCATCAATCCTTTCTCAAATTATTTCTCAACCTTCCCTCATGGATAAAATAAAAGACACTCAAATAAAGAATGAGATTCTGAATGATGCACATAGCTCAACATAATCGTGACACAAATCTCCTCGTACATGGATGGAATTGTGAGATTTGGGTCACAATTATGTGTAACATATAATCTAGAGATAAAGAATGAGCTTCTGAATGATGCACGTAGCTCAACATTCTCTATTCACCTGGGCAGCACAAATATGTATCGAGATCTCTGAGAAAACTTTTGGTGGGACAATATAAAAAGGGAGACTACTAAATAAACATCAAAGTTCCTGGTATGTAATCAAGTGAAGGCTGAGAGGAAAAAGTATAAGGGGATGATGCAACCACAAACCATACCAATATAGAAGTGGGACAACATTACCATGGACTTTGTTGCTGGACTTATAAGGACATCCAGAGGGAACAATTCTATATGGGTCATTGTGGATCATCTTACAAAGACAACACCCTTTATTGTGATTCAAGAGGACTTATCATTGGATAAAATTGCACATATTTACATCAAAGAAGTGTTAAGGCTACATGGAGTACCACTATCTATTATATCGGATTGTGATCTAAGATTCACCTCGAAGTTCTGGAAAAGTCTCTAACATGATCTAAGCATGGAACTGAACTTTTGTACGTCCTATCATCCTCAAACTGATGGTCAATCTGAGCGAACTATTCAGAAACTGGAAGATATATTAAGATCATGTTCTATGGACTTCAAAGGAATATGGGACCAACATATTCCACTGATTGAATTCTCCAATAATAACAGCTTCCACTCGAGCATCCAAATGGAACCATATGAAGCCCTTTATGGGAAAAGGTGCAATACACTGGCATGTTGGGATGAATTTGGTGAGCGTAAGCTGCTAGGACCTGAAATGGTCAAAGAAATGGTGGAGAAGGTGAAAACCATTCAGCAGCATATCAAGGCAGCCCAAAGTCGACAAAAGAGTTATGCAGATAACTGTCGACGATACCTTGAGTTCAAAGTTGGAGACAAGGTATTTCTACGCATATCTTTGTGGAATAAGGATATGATTTATGGAAAGAAAGGGAAGTTAATTCCTAGTTACATCGGCCCCTTCGAGATTCTGGATCGTTTCGGGGTTGTGTCCTATCAACTAGAACTTCCACCAACCATGGCCAAAGTACATGATGTATTTCATGTATCCCTCTAAGGAAGTACATACCAAACCCTTTACAAGTACTCTCTTCAGAGGTAGTATAGTTAGAGTATGATCTTTCGTACGAGGAGTAACCAGTGAAAGTCTTAGATCGTAGAGAAAAAGTTCTACGAAACAAGACAATGCCCCTCATCAAGGTGTTGTGGTGAAAACACAAGTTTGAAGAAGTGACGTGGGAATCAGAGAAGTGATGAAGTAGATTTACCCACATCTGTTATAGTGCAGGACAAGGAAATTTTGAGGGAAAATTTATTAAGGGGGGGAAGATTGTAATGACCCAAACTTTTGTTAATGAAAATCCCTCTTGATCCAATTAAATGTCTTATTATATAGAATGATCATATAAAACAGATGAACTTCCTTGGTTTTATGTTTTTGGATTTCGAAATACCATTAATAACTTTGACTATTTCTAATATAGCTTTTGAACAGTGATAACATGATTAGTATAAATATAGGTCTTTAACAAATCTAATTTACTCAGAAAAAAGGAAGTGATGGCCTCATCCAGTAGACTTTCCCCATACGAAGCCCATTTTTTGGAGCTCAAAAAGGAGGTGGTGTCATTGGGATTTTCTCTTGACCAATACCAAGCTGATCTTCAACATGTGAAGCTTTAACGGAATCGCCTACGGGATAAGTGGAAGTTGATAGAGACTACCACTCGAGCAATGTTATCCTAGCCACCCCAAGAGTTTGTCACCATAGAAGACCTTACCTTTTGGTCTTATGTGGGTGTTATAATGGGTTATGTAATGAGACCCTTGTACTATGATTATGTAAACTATTTTTTTATAGATAATATACATTCATTTTATTATTGTAACTTTGTAAATAGTTTTTAAAGCACAAATAGTATCTTTAGTTAATATTCAACTAAGAAATATATTTTGACGAATTAATGGATTTTTGAATTAAAACATATTTTAATAATATATTATTATTATTAATGTTATTATTAAATTAATTTTTATTAAATATAAATTATCGTATAATTTAATGAATGCAATTGTAATTTTTATTAAGGTTTGAAAGTTGTTTTTGTCAAAACCCATGATTTTTCGATAAACGTCGGTTTTTATTTTAAAAGAAAAAATTCACATATTTAGAAAATTATTAAGATAAAATTAATATTATTTTTGGAATCAATATTTCGAAATTATCCAATGGTGAATTTTTCATAATTTTCTAAGACGGTCAAATTTTTGGGTAAAAATTTAATACTGTTTAATTATATAATGTGTTTAATGAAATCATAACGACCCAAGAGTGATGTAATAAAATACTATAAATACTATTTTCTTCCATTATATGTTTTATAATTAAAATAATGTGATTTTAGGTTTGTTTTATTTGTTTTACAAAGCCTTAGTGGACCCTCCAAGACTTATAAAACATTTTAGCTTTTTAAATTGATTTTCTTGAGAGTGTGACTCACCTCCACATAAACAACCCTTTTATTTTAAGAAATTAGGCCACTGTCCTTATAATATATATTTTTCCACTTCTATTTGGAAAAATCCATGGTCAAAAACCATGGGTTGTTCTGTGGTTTTGACTAGTTTAATGTGTGGTGTCCCAAACCAAAATAATATAGAATTCCCTCTCATTTCCTATATAAACCCACCCAAGATCCCACTTCCTCTTCACTAAAATCCTTTGGAGCTCATCCAACCTATAACCTCCACTCTCTATAATCCTCCCAAGGTGCCTCAATCGCCCAATAATCCTATCTCAATCCCCTTTGAAGCCTTTGGTATCACACTTCTAAGTAAGGGATTCCTTCCTTTCTCATTTTATCCAAGTTTATTAATATTGTTATGTCCTTTTATTTTCAATTATAAATGTGGATTATTATTTAGAACCTCCCCCATACTACCTTATTTATATTTGATTGATGAGGGACCCCTTTCTCTCTCATTAATTCCTCCCATGTACACCCATTACCATGCCGAAATTCCGTAAGGAATTTCTCTCTCTTCATTTACATTCAAGACATTCTTTTGTATTATGAATCAGAAATTCCATTACTCATGTGGGGAAATGTATCTATATGATCCCATTACTTTCCATTTCATGTAAATATGATGAGACACCCCATTCTCTCTCATCAGCCATTTTTATGAATTCTTATGTCATGTCGTTATGTTGTCGAAATTGCACCACGATTTTCCAAGTCAAAGTCATTATATAGTGAAAACCATGCCCATTTCTCTATCAAAGGTATTCACATTTATGAACATGTACTTATTGTTTAAAGAGTTTAATGTATTTATTCCACATTCCTTTATCGTATAATAAATTATGAAGTTTAATGATTCCATGTTGTATGATCTATGTGGCACACTTATACATGAAATGAAATGTTTAAGAAGGGTGTACTCTGATAGCGCTCCAATGCATTGGGTAAATATTAGTATCATGATACATCAAGTGCAATGTGGATTTAATCATGTTGATTCAAGTTAAATGAGGATTGACTCATGCTAATTCAAGTGCAATGAGTGTTTAATCATGATCCATGAGCAATGATCCTTGGATCATGCTAATTTCATGTTAATTATTGTTTCCACATTTCCATGTTATGATAATCATGCTATATCTTTTTTTTATGTTCATTTTTATTTTATACTCCATTGATATTCCTACTACCTAACATGTATTGTATTATTCATGTTGTACCTTTTTTACTCCCTTACTAGGCTTTATAGCTCACATTTTTCTTATGCATGTCCTCATGTTATCCCATGCAATGCTATGTATGAGGGAATGTAGCGGTCATGTAAAGGAAGTTTTCAATAAAGATGTTGTGTTTCATGTTTTGAATCATTATTTAATGTTCCTAATCCCCAAAGACACTAGACCTCTTGATATTCAATGTTGTATCATGTGAAGGTTTTATGTAACAAATCATGTCTATGTTTTTAATAAAAATAGGGTTGTTATAATGAGAAGATTAGTACAGTTATGTCATGGTAAATGATGAATAGCATGTGCTTTTTAGGCCAGGAAAGATATTACAAGAAGTTCATTTGAGACTTATCTTGCCTTGATTTTCACATAATAGCATGCACCCAAAAGTGGTTAAGTTTGAATGGATCCTAGAGTGTCAAGCTTCCTTCGAGGAGCTAAAGTGACGATTGACTACCACTCCTATATTGATCTTTCTAGAATCTGGTAAGGGTTATGTTGTTTATTGTATTACCTTAGATATGGGTCTCATGTGTGTTCTTATGTATATGACCATGTGGTTTAATATGGTTCTCTCCAACTCTAACCACATGAGAATAATTATCCGACCCATGACCTGGAATTAACAACAGTGATGCATGCCCTAAATATGTGGCATCATTATCTTATTGGGGAGAAGTTTTTAGTTTATTCAGGTTATAAAATATTGGCCTACATATTCTCCAAAAAATATATGAATCTAAGGAAGCATCATTGGGTTGAGTAACTTTAGGGGTTTGATTTTAATATCTTATATACCCCAAGAAAAGGGAATGTTGTGGTAGATTCTCTGAGCATTGAAGTGCTTATGTAGGCATTTTAAGAGTCCAGTGATGAGTGGATATTGATAGGTGTTTTTTCCCAATTTCACTTAGAGAATAAGGAGAACATTGGAGGTGTGTTTGTTTCCAATGTTCAGTTAGATCCTTCCCTTATTGAGGTGATTTGGTAGGAGTGGATGAATTATGATTTATGTGAGAAGACTATGTGGTTTCTTCCTAGTGGGGAGACTCCTTCTGATTCATCGTTGTCTCTTGAGGGAGTTATGTGCTTCAAGGGACTTTTCATGGTGTCATTGTATTTGAGAAATATGTTGAAGTAGAATAGTCAACAGTCCGAGTGGGTTGTTTATATAGGTAATACCAAGATATATTATGATGTCCAACAGTAATCCTGGTGTCCAAGTATGAGGTGGGATATAGCTGACTTCGTATCGAGGTGTTATACATGTTAGTGGGTTAATTAAAATCACCAAAGACCCTCATTTTTTCTTTGGAAACTACCCATTCCTACCTTGAAGTGGGACAAGATCACCATGGACTTTATTATTTTCTTACCTCATTCACCTTGGGGAAGGAATTCCATTTGGGTAGTGATTGAACATTTTACCAAATCTTCTCATTTAATTCTCATCATAGATTCATAAAAGGTGAATTAGTGGGGATGGTTATATTTGAAAGAGGTTGTGAGGATTCATGGTGTTCCATCGGTAATCATCTAAGATAGGGACCCCTATTTTACTTCTCAATTTTGGGAAGTCATTCAAAGGTAAATGGGGTTATATATCAAATTGAGCATGGCATACCATCCTCAAACAGATGGTCAAGAGGAGGGGGGAAATCATATTTTGGAGGAAATTCTTGGGACATGTGTCTTGGATTTTAAAGGATCATGGGATAGGAATTTGGGTTTGGTTGTGTTTGTATATAACAATAGCTACCAATTCTAGATTCAAATGGCTCATTTTGAGGTTCTCTATGGTCGACTGTGTCGGTCTCCATTATGTTGGACTGAGATAGGTGTAACCTTACCTTTGGGACTGAGATTAGTGAAAGAGACATGTGATAAGGTCAAGATGATCAGGAAGAAGTTTTTGATAGCTCAAAGTCACCAAAAATATTATGTCGATTAGTGATATTGAGATCTATAGTTTTCTATGGGTGACTGGGTGTTCTTAAAAGTGGCACCTCGCTTAGGTCATCATTGTTTGGGAAAATAAGGAAAGATAACATTGAGGTATGTCGGACCTTTGAAGATCACTAATTGGGTTGGTGAGGTGGAATATAGGTTATCATTTCCGATGTAGTTGATGTGAATTAATGACATGTATCACATATCCCATTTGAAGAAATATAACCTAGATCCATCTCATGTCTTGAGTTGGGAAAAGTTAGAGTTGGATCCCAATTTGTCATTGTTTGATCGGCCAGTGCAGATTGTAGATTCCCAAGAGAAGGTACTTAATAGAATTTATATTCCTCTGGTCTGAGTCCTTTGGAAACATGGTAGCGATGAGAATGAGAATTGGGAGCTGAAATCAGGGATTGATCAAGAGTATCCATTTATATTCTCTGATAAAGCTTTGGAGTGTCTTTCTAGGGTGGAAGTTTTCATGGTGGGGATAATTTTTACACCCATGATTTCATTTTGAGTTATTTTCCTATTTATTTTCAGTCTAGAATTTTCCCTTTGGGTTTCCATTGAGTTTTTAGATAAAATGATAAGATTTTGGTAAACATCTGGTGGCGCACTGTTTGCTCATGGTTGGGAAAATTGTGCACCATTTCCAAGGTAATTGTATGACCAAGTGGTTTTTTTAGAGAGTGGATAATCGCACGGTTATTGCATGGTTTGTAAACCATGTTGGATAACCATGTGGCATTTACTACTTTTACAGTAAGGGGCATATGATTTCCACATAGGTAATTAAAAAATTTAAAATAATAAATGTGCCCTTTGGAGATTTAACCCTAAAACCCCCATCTACTTCCCCAGTTGGTATTTCGTACCATAGCACCTCTCTCTCCTCTATTAGAACCCATGGACCTGCATTTTTATGGTGAATTTGGTGTGGTTTCCCCTCGATTCTTCAAGTCCCTCATTTCTTGATTTCTTTCTATTTTATAGGGTTTCTCTCCATATTTGGAGGTTTTATTCTCCAATGGGTTGGGTGACATTTTTAGTGTTAGATGTCGATTTTTATGGTTCAATATTGATGTTTATGGTTTAATATTACCCTTATAGGGTTTGATTGAGATTTGGTTGTACTTTTACTCTATATTCAAGAAGTTTCTTCACTTGAGGTAGGTGGTTCCATGATCAAACATTAGTTGGTGATTTTAATATGATTTCTTAGCTTCTTGTTTTTGTTCTTTGTATTATGCATGAGGTGTGAAATGTGTTTTTAAAAGGGTTTAAGGTGCACTGGTGTTAAAAATGGTTTTTCAATGTAAATGAGTTGTGTTTCATGTATTAACCCATGTTGTATTTTATAAACTGTGCTTGGTGTCTGATAAAATGTGAATGTGATGTGAAATACGTTTTGAAATGGTTTTAGTGTGTGTTTGGATTTAAAAATTTTGGTATATCACTTGTGTTATGGTTTTTGGATTATATATGTGAAAGTGATTTTGTATGTGATATGTGAAGTGAAAATTGAGAATGACATAATCCTAGGTATCTAAGTGGGAGGACTGGGACTAGTATACTGGTTAACTTAGAAGTGGTTTAGTCCAGATTCATCTAGTAGGATTGATGATTGCAACACTAATTAATACTTGATCATGATTGGAGACCAAAAGAATTTTGGATATTGATCATCTCTAGTGGATCATACATGAGAATAACTTTATTGTGTTTATTATACCATGTTTCACTGAGATACAATGTACTTAGGGTCCCATTTTAGCTAGTTACATAGGGATCTCCCATAACTTAGTGATCTTGGTGATATTATTCTCAATGTTCGTATACGGTTCACTTGGGTGGTTACCCCAAAAAGTTGAAGTATGTTTTTATCTAAAAAAATATTTTCTATTAAAATGTCTCTAGAATTTATTTCTATAAAACTTTCATGTAAATTTTCTTCTAATGTTTTTAGCATGGAATATCTTTTATTGGTTGGAATCCTACTAAGCTTTTGATCACACCCTACCTACACCATTGGTTGTAAGTAGACTTGGTTTTTTTACACAAGTAAAGGAAAGATGTTTGGAGATGGTGGTTCAAGATGCTAGTGGTTTTCCCTTTCAGGTTGTGGTGGTGGCTTGAGGATAATTTTCCTCTTATTTAATGGTGGTTTTGGGGATAGTATCTTTTTCCCTTTTTGTTTTATCCCCTTTAGGTTTTGTTTAAAAGTTATAAACATTGAATTTGAAAATTTTTATTCCATGGTTGGTTATATTTATTCATCCTTATGTTGTTTATTATTGTCAGTTGTTTTTTATTATATAAATGGGTGAAATCATTCTCATGTTGAATTGTTAATACCTAGGCACTTGTTGTCATGCCGTGGGGATCGGGAACACCCTTTGATTCATGCCACAGATCAAGTCGGGTGTCGGGTTGGATGAAACACCATATTTTTTTGTGACATCACTGGTCATGCCCTCCCATTATTAAGACCACCTAGGAACACCAACATCCACCCCGTGTATAAACCGTGTGACCTCTTCTCTCCCACATTCATTATTCTTGGATGGCTAGCTGGATGGATCCCAGGATGCAGTTGAGGTGAATCCTACAAGTGCTCATGGTTGAGCTGGCCTACAGGTCATTCTAGCTGGACATTTTTTTGGAAAATGGACACCAATGAATATATAAAAAATTATATAACTAAAATGAAGAAGGACTAAAAATTTATTCCCTTATAAATTGAATACCAAGAATGTATTCTTCAAGGATTCTACCTCTGAGTCCTTCATGCAAAGTATATCGGTATTTTTTCCTAGTCTTCACACTTTGTAAATATTCGACTGAAATGTGCATATAACACAATTATGGGTGTTAAAAGTTATTCATCTATATGGTAAATGAATTCATCAACTTTAGGAAAAGGATCCTGAAACAAAAAAAATAATTCTATAACCTCAATTTCTTATGAATCTAGGGTATTTTTCACACCACATTAGTTTATGGTTTTTTTGTTGTTAACTTTCTCTTAATCATTCAATTTCATATGAAAAATGATATATATTACACTCCAAAATTATTTGGACATTAATTTTTTTATCTATGTCCATATTTTTACTTTCCACTAATTTTCTTCTAGTTTGAAACCTAGTTATGTAATGAACTTTGTATTTCATTTTCCTTCTTTTCTAGAGGATGTTTTATTAACCCTTTTTATGATGTGGGATTTCAAAAAAGGTATTTATAAATGTCAAACCCTTTTTTACCAAGCCTGAGTTCAAATTTCAAAGATGAAAATTATTAAAGGCGAAAATAATATAACACCGTGATATTTAAAAAATAAAACTATGTTCGATATTGTATACAACACGCAACACCAAGCCTAAATGAACCACAAAATATTATTATTTAAATATAATCATTATAACTTAAATGTTAAATTACTGGGTATAAATAGAATTAACTAATTTATAATATATATATATATAAATTTTCTAATAAATATAAATTTTTTGATAAATTATTAATTAAATAATCACTCAATATTTAGTAAATTCATTTTATTCTTCTAAAATATGTGTTATTCAAAAACAATTTTTATTTATTTTTTTTGAGAGAATATTATAATTAATTTTTTGAAATTTTAGAAGTTATATTTTGTAAAAAAATATCAGTTTTTAAATCAATAAGTCAAAATTATCTTAGGGTGAAATATTGGAATTTTTTATAAGAATTTTTTCAGTGAAGATTTAAAAATACCACTTTTTATAAAACTGCATTTTTTTCAACAAATTAAGTAATTTAAAAGTACCATTATGATTTTAATTTTATTTAAAAGTAACGTAATTATTTTGTATTTATAAATAATCTAATTAATTAAATTTTAATCATATTTATACCTCATTTTGTGATAAGTTCATCTTAGGACTCAAAAAACAAGTTTTTAAAAAACCACTTTTTGTCGCGTCTTGTTGGTCTAATTTTAAATTAAATTCTACCACATCTATGAATTTAATCATATAAAATGAATTCCATATTTTTAATAAGGAGTTCCATATTTAGAAAATAGGCCCCTTTTAATTTTAGTCTTTATGAATCGTAACTATAGTAAATAATTATCACCACGGTAAGGGTGAATCAGGTAATTAAAGTTAAAATAGTCTAATAAAGTCTTAAAATTGACCCTAACACATACCTTTATCCTATGTTATGAGTTTATTTCAGACATTTCCATACAATACTCAAATATATAGCCAATTGGGGCCATATCTCTTTGATTTTGACCTTTATAATATTTAAGTCAAAGATAAAGAAAAAATGTCACTTTCTTACTTTTAATAACTACACTATTTTGCAAAATAGATAAAAAATATATGTTTAGTCATAAATATTAATTTTAAGGAAATTTTTTTTATAATGGTAATTTTTTATAATTTTTATTAATGAAACAATTACCTTAAATTCTTATGTAACACTAACACGGTGTCTATTCATTTAATATAAACATAAAATAAACGTTTTTATGAATTTTAAAAGTAATATAAATTGAATGAATTATTGTGTTCTAATAATTTTTTAGATAAATGTAACATTTTATTAATTTTTTCTAGGATTATATTTAAATTCCATTACTTTGTTTTTGTTTTCAAAGTCAAATTAAATGAATAGCTCCAAAAATGACATTAATGATATTTTATAACAAATAATATTTTATTAAATGATTTAAAAATACTAGAAATCATATATTTATCCAAGTGATTGGGGTATGGTTGAAAATATAAACCACGTTCTATTTATTTACCAATTTTTATTTAATATAAACTATCTTGTCCCTTAAAGTGTAAAAACATTGTTATCATTGTAATTGTCAAAAATGATTAAGGCAGGTTAAAATAATGAGATATTGGTAAAACCCTAATATAAACTTGTAAAAATTTTATTGGATGATATTAATTCGAACCATACTCATCCTATATTCAAATTATATCATTTTTTAATCCTTTTTTCCATGAAAATTAATTTATATTGATTTTATTTTTTAAGAAACTCCAAAAGTGCATCTCCCCTCACTTATAAAAGGTAATATTCTATCCACTTTTCTTTATACTTAAAAAGAATTTTATTTTTTCCAATACCTTCCTAGATACCTTAATAAATTCAATTCCCATTTCATGGAGGCTTTTTTATTATAAAACCCTTCTATAAATGATTTTGGTGTAAACCTAAAGTGGTTATCTAAAGAAGATGTATTGTTCCTTACTAAGCGTTTTTATTTTATTTCTTATTCAAACTTATGATATAATAGAATCAGTATATATAATATAATGATATTTTATTATTTAAATTTAATAACCTAAATATATATCATTTTCCATCAAATGGGAAATGAAAATATCGTTCATGTGTACGATAGACTACCACCTTACGAACTGATGTAATTCATTTTCCATCATCACCTCTCACTGCTATTTATAATGATTGATTTAGTGTGTATATATATGATATTAATTACATATTTATATGTTTTTTTTAATATATCATATATTTTATTACCTTTCTATTTATTGAAATATGATAACTTCGTTCGTGCATATGTAGGATTACCACCTCCACAAAGCGATATGATTTGTTTTTCATTAATGAATCACATGGATGGTATATATAAGTTTATTGAAATAAATTATATAATATTTATGATATAATAATTAATATTAAAATAAAAAATAACCCTTACCATATTTTCATCAAGATCATTGAAAATGGAATCATTACTCATGTGTATGTAAGAACTATCGTCTCCATGATTGTAACATAGTTCATATTTCAGAACAATATTTCATGGTTGGATTTAAAATTATAATTGATGTATAGAAATTATAATTATTTTATGATGATTATTTTTTATATTAATAGATAATTACCTTGTTAACCATATTCAATCAGTTGAAGTCATTTTGAACTTATGAGTTGAATATCATTGAAATGTCAAAGGTGAACTAAAATGATTAAGTAATTGAATATAACATGATAATAAATAAAATAAAAGGGATAATAAAGTTGAAAAAGTTTCTTAACCAAGAATATAATTAACATAAATTTTTTATTTATGAATATAAATAATGTACGTGGTGATTCGGACTCAAGTAAAGGACATTATTTTTTAAAAAAAATCATATTTTAAAGTGTCCCTTCCCACTCTTCTTATTCCATGTCCATGTTATTATAAATGTTTATAGAAAATTTTTAATTATGAATAAATCTATTATAATGTTCATTTTTACCATATTTTACTTTATTTACAATGGTTTTAAAAAATAATCCTTTTAAGGTTTTACATATGGGATACTTTACTTTAAAAGCCTCATTTAAAAGGTTCTAAAGATTTATTTCCTAAATCTTTATATTCCCTGAAAATATTGTTAATATTATTTTATTAATGTATTAATGTAGACATAAATAAATTATAAATATTATTTTATATATATTTTCAAATTATTTTAAGGTTTTTAAATATTAATCTTTTTATTTACTTTATACGAAATTTTTTGCCTTTTTTACAAAATAGAAAAGTAATGTTTTATTTTAACATAGATGGTATCAATGTATTTTCCTACCACTAAAACAATTATTTTACATTTTTATTTATTAATATGATTACTTGTTTTCTTCAAATAAAATCACAACTTCCATTTCTTTTATGTATTTTCAAAAAAGGTTTTAAATTGAATAGATATATTTATATCTAATTTTTTTTTTGTTATGGGTGTAAGTTATCTCTCTAAACCACCTTTTCTTTCAATTTATTGTCAATATCTATCTAAATCGTTTTACCACTATATTTAATGTTATTTAATTCTTTTAAATTCTGCATATATGTCTCCCTCATATAAACCTAATTTATTCACTCTTCCTTTGACTGGGTAATAAATTCCTTATGTTCATTTCTCAAATTCCTTCATTATGAAATTTCATTTGATTATGATATGAGGCAAGATTACACAACCAATTTGTTTATATGGGTAATTATTATCATCATTCCTTTTCATTTATTTTCTTTTTGTTTCACTCATAATCATAAACAATTTTTTATGTGTTTACACTGATAGATCTTCGATGCATTGGGTAAATATTTTATCTCATGAGATGTTATGTATGGGGTTAGGGTGTAAACCTAATCCACTATGGGACTCTATCCACCATGTGATGTTGTCTTGGTAGTTAGCATTAGCTTATTTTTATATTATATTTTGTATTTTTTCTACATTTCTTATGTGTCCATGGTTTCATGATACCATGTTATTTATTTTATGATTCTATGTTATTAATCATGAGTTTGTGTTAAAAACATTATATTTTAAATCATAAGGGTGAAATGTATATATTTTTTTGAAAATGCTTTCATAAATTTTTCATGTTTGAAAATGAACCTTTATGAGTTTTATGTTTTATTTAATATTTCTTATGAAATGTTTTATGAAAATATTTGGGCATAAAAATTGATTTCTTAGGTAATAAAATTTTTATTTTGAGCCCAAAATTTAATTTTGAAAAATAAAAATCTTCTATAAGTATTCATGAACTAACAAGTTTATTTATTTTTATATGTATATTACTGATCTTTTTGTTCTCATACAATTATTTTAAAGGTTTTTCATAGTTTTTTAAGGATGATTAGGGACAAGTATAAGGTCAATATGAAAATTTTGAATATGTGTCATGAAAATAAAATTATCATATCATAAAATTTTTGTTTTGTGGGAGAAATTGATACTAAGTGTAAGTCTCCACTTTCTGATGTAAAATTTATTTATATAAGATTTATGTCATAATTATCTAAAACCATAATCTTTAAAGATCCTCAAATGTAATACAATTAAGTATTGACTTAAAACTCAATATTATGTAATGGTTTAGGCTGGGTACTTACAATGAAAAAGAATGTTACCTAGTTCTAAAATCTCTTATAGATTTAGCACATGTTCATAAGATCATTATCAATAACAATACTAGTTACCCTTGTATAAAATAAATTGATTGAAATCATTCATTTTTGAGAATATAGTAGGTATAATTGGTTCACCATATTTCTCCCATTTGAAGGTTTTAGGGAGTAGCAGAATCAGTTGGTCCCATGCCCAATAAGTTTTTTCATTAATTTCTTCAAATAAATCCTCATGACTAGATGAATTAAAACCCAAAATATTCATATATAGTATATTTTCATAGATGATTTATAATTAATTTAAAATAATAATTACCAAGGTTGGTAATTCTTTTTACATATTTAATAAATTTAGTTGATTTTATTGTCATACCATTATTGTGGTGAAGAATCCAAAGCATGATTCCTCTAGAGGTATCTATATATTCTCCATGAATATCAAAAAAATCACCCTTGGAAATCCATGTGTTATCATGTAATCGCTAATTTCTTTCATCATTCATCATTAATCACAATAAAAATCCTTTGTATCATAAAAGATTCATTCTTGTTCTCTCAATATTGAGAAGGGGGGAGTATGATCATATCTTTCACTTGAGAACATTCTTAATAGATTCTCTTTGGTTATTCAATAGAATTATCTTGAGAAAATATTTTTGGGTACAATAATTATCAAACCCTATAAAATTATATGATTGGGTTAATATACTTAGAGTTGAATAATTAATAATTATGATGAGGACCTTATATAATTTTTAACTCTAAATAAAACTCATGCTAAATAATAATAATAATAATATTATTATTATTATATTCCATTATATGAATCAAATTATGTATATATAAATAGAATTTTTTAAATAAATAAATCATTATTTATTTAAATGATATTAAATAAAATATATCATTTCCATTAGGCCCTTAACTCGGTTTATTAATCCTCCTTAGCATTTATCTAACCTCAAATAGTAAATATGTATTTAAATAAAATAATTTTCATCATGTTATTCATTCAATAAATAAATAAATATTATATTCACTAGTTATTTAATAAATAATTATTTAATATTCAACTCACATTTATTCTAAATTGGAATTACAGGTGATTGAATTTATATGATCAACATAAACTGAATAATTATTATTCACCGGTCTTGAGAATCATATTTATTCTTAATATAAAATTAAAATATAATTTTATTGATATTATGGATACACTTTTTGTGTGACCCTCTTGGCCTCTATCTCGGTGGAATTTAAAAAACTTTATTAAAGTCCAATATTGGCTTCTAAAAACATTTCATGGAACCCATATAGAAAGAAGTTAATGTAACAATGAAAAATACCCCATTCAAACATTGAATATATAATATAATTCCTTCATATATATATCTCATCAAGTGGGAGGAAAACTTGTATCATTAACATATTTGCTTCATATACCTTTATTTGACTACCCAAAATGAATTTATTGATAAACTCCCATGGACATGGACTTAATACAATAGTTCCATTTGAATAAAAGGGATTTAGATATCATCTTCCTGTATTGGAAGGGGAAAATAATTTCTTTACTTATTCAATTAATGTTATATCACTTATTATGAAACCAACATATCCTAATTCTCCATAAGTGTATGACATCACAGTTTTTGGTCAATAAAAAAATAAACATTTCATGATATACATTAACAATAATATAAATTATAACAAACAATAAACATGTAAAAATATAAGAATATACAATGACACATATAACATGTGGAATTAATGTTAGAAGGTTTATCCTCATAAGCTATCTTCTGAGAGATTATCAATTGTGAAACTTCATGAGATGAAGTCTAGTCTGATTATGGGAATATAGCACCTAATAATTAAAAAATTATTTATATCCATTTAGATATATATTATCTAGATTATAGGACATATGTTTAAGAATATTTGTTTATAAATTATATGTTTTCATTATAGTACGGAACTACTATAACCATTTGATTTGACGAATAATAATAGGACACTATCACATTGATTTCATAATAAAGAAACTTTATCATGCGTTAATACATTAATTAATAATAATATAATTTTAATCAAAATTAAAAAATAATTTTGGTCTAGTGAAAGAACTCCAATAGAATCCCCCTTGAACTAGATTTAACTTCTAATAACTTTTACTCTGCTATATCTCACATGATATTCATGATTCTAGTAGGATAAGGATTTATTAAATGGATCCACCATATTATCTTCCATAGAAACTCTACTTCCTATTACCTCACCCATCTAAGAAAAATTCATCAAGAGGTTATACATCTGAAGTATATTATTAGTTTATTTATGTTACCTTATCTCATTTATTAGGGCAACCACTATAGTATTATCAAAATACAGTGTGATAGCATCTTTACTGTTAAGCACCACATCAAGATCTTAGATGAAATTTTGTATCTATAATTATTATTTAGTTATATAAAAAACACTATATATGTAGTATATACTATATAATAAATCAACACAATCAACTTTAAGCTTCTAAATATCACATCTCCTTCATTTAGTCAGAACACATATTCTAATTGTGAATTTAGATAATTTTGGTCTATTTGGAAATGATAATTTGTGTATCCACTTATGAATAATTCCTCACACCCTCTATAAATAAATAACATATTATAACACTCTTAGATTTTATGAAATAAGTTTTTCAAATAACTTTAATTCCTTTCATATCTTTAGTTAAATGCTATACTGAGTCTTAACAAAACGATACATGTTGTGAAAATATTAATATTTCCTATGATAGTTATCATCAAGGAATTGGAATGATGGGTATGAATAATTTTAAATAAATTAAGAAAATACATCGTTTAAAAAGTTATATAAAAATAATTATTTAGTTACTAATTAATTATATATAAAAGAAAAACCATTTGAAAATAAAGGAAATTTTTTCTAAAAAAGTATTTATACGTACATAAACGTGTTTTATCCCAATAAATTTAAGAAAATTATTTGGTTGAATTATTTTTATGAAATTTATATATTATATGTTCTATAAAAAAATTTAACACTCATCTTATATCTTTTATAGACATAAGATAATAATAAATCCAACTTTATGCTTAAAAGGTGTATTTTTTTCTAAAAAGATAGTTTTATCTCATTTTGCTCTTATTTTAAAATAACATTTCATCACTTTTAGGAAATTTATCTTAAAAAATTAAATAATTTATGAAATAATATTTTAAAAATTATCTTTTTGTGAATTTTTGATAAGTTTCTCAAAAGATTAATTTTTCAGGGAATAATGAAAAGTAATGGTTTTTATTAAGAAAATTCATTTTCATTAAAAGTATTTAAATGATAATTTTATTTTGGTATAGTTTTAAAAGTTAAATTGGATAAATTATATATCTATTAATACAATTTTGTTCATTTTAAACAATTTCATATTTTATTCTTATATAAGAACTTGTTAATCTTTTGAAACATTTCTCTTTGGAAAATTGCTTTTTTGTCACACCTATGGGATTAATTTAAAATTTAATTTTTATACTCTATTAATGGAATTTAGAAAATTGAATTCAATATATTAAATAATAATAATTTATATTATCTAATATTTTCAGAAAAAAAATTGAGATAATGAATAGTAAAATCAGTAAAAATTAACTGTCACGGTAAAGGTTAAAATGGTTTTATTAGGGGTTAAACTAAAACGATAAGGGGTACAATGACCTATAAAATTATCCATAAAACATTTTATAGATTTATTTAGAAATTATAGCCTATATGGGTCAATAATGGTCCATTTTTTATCCATTTGTCTTGTGAAAAACGTGGGTACACCTTTTTATTTTTAAAAATTATAAGTGTGCCACTCACCTCACTTATAAAAAGTCACCCCTATCCTCCCCTATTCACACATACAAAACACTTTGGTTCAGCTAGTAAATACCAAAATTTATTCCTTAATTCCATAACCATGTATTATTGGCATTTTTTAGATCATAAATCTAATCTATGAAGTCTTTAGTTTAAACCTAAAGATGTTGTCCGAAGAAAAGGTAATGTTTTTAACTATGCATTTCGGTTTTACTTCTTATTATAACTCCTAAAAATAATTTAAAACTATGATAAAACAACAAAAAAAGTATTTAATATATAATTAAATTTTATTATATTAATTTAATAACCTATATCCATATCTACCTTCATCAAATGAGATATGAAATCATCGTTCGTGTGTACGGCGGATCACAGCCACGCGAACTGGTTTTGATTGTTTTCCATCATGACCTCCCACAGATAGATATAATGATGGATTTAATTTTTATATGAGATATTTATGATATTATTTAACATGAATAATCATAATTTCATATATAAATTCTTACCCTCTAACCCTTTGGAAAACAATAATGTGGCTCATGTGTGCGGCGGACTACTGGTTCCCGAACCGATGTGATGTGTTTTTTATTTATGTTTTACTTGGAAGAAAATAAGGATGGATTAAATGAATATATATTATATTTATAAAATAATTACACTTATTTAATTATTATATCACATATACATTCTTACTTTCTATTCTGTGGGTGATATGATAATGTCGTTCATGCGTACGCCTGACTACTGCCTCGCAAAGCGATGTGATTCGTCTTTCACTAACGCTTTATATAGAATGTAATTAGGGTAAATTTAAAGAATATATATGATATATATGAAATATAAATTATTATATAATTTTCATATATTATTAAACTTTATTTCCTTTCATCCATAGATAAAATGGAAACATCATTCATGCTTACATACGACTTACCACCTCCATGAATGGTGTATTTCATTTCCAATCTCTAACTTTTATGGATTACTATAAATACATATATAATGAATATATATGATTTTTATATCAAGTTTAAAAAGTTTTATATTATTTAACCATGATCATATTAATATTACTTAAAATACCAAATCTAAACATACATGAAAAACAAAGCTTTTATTACCCAAAATGTGACTTTAACATGGAATTGTTAATAAACTGGTATTAAAATATCATAATTAAAACATATATGGTAAGACATAATAATTATAATTCTTTAATATATTTATAATAAACCTATATATATTATATTAGGTTCGAACGTGTATGAATTAAGTCGAGACTTCAGGTAAGGGATTTACGTCTCACTTTTATTTTATGTGAGACTCATGTCATATTCACCATGTTTTTCTTTTATGTGGTGTGTATATTTACCAGGAAATTATTTTATGATTATTATCCTGAAAATTATATGGATTTAAATATCAATTTTAGGATCTCAATTTCATGGGTTTTATTGTTCAAAATTTACCCAAGTAGTAAGGAATTTTTGTGTTATTTTTCTTTCTTTGAGACATATGTTGTGTTTTGCACCTATATTCTTTTACAAGGTGTATCTACAGACCATTTTACATGTAATATCCTGAATTTATTTGTTCTAAATATATTTTAACTTTGATTTAATTTTATTATTTCATGGTGAATATGATTCAATGTTACCAAAGTGGTAAGGGTTTTATGATACAATTACATTGTTTATCAGGATTATTCATATTTATGCTTCTGATGATGAAATCATTTGATCCATATCTCAAGAATATCATGAATTTTATTATACTCTATTAATTTCATTAGAATACATTTTTTCTATTCATTTTTCTCTATTTATGAGCCCAATATTTCATAAGAATGTTTTTAAGGAAAACCGAATTTATTTCTTTCTTCAGTCGAAAATACTTTTTTGTCTAAAATAATATTTTATAAAAATTATTTAAAAATGTTTTTAAAAATTATCAAAATGATTTATTGAAGTTGTTTTAACCCATGTTTCAGTTTTTAAAATATGTTTTTAAAGGAATCTTCAAGTTGTTTTCCCAATAATTTCTATTTGGATTTTACTAAAAATGTGAAAGAAATATTCATTTTAATGTGCATCACATTAACGAAATTTCTACCATTATGACCACTAGATGTTTTAAAATATACTTTATAAGTTTCAAAATCTATTTTCAAAAAAATTATTTCCAAAATATTTTATGAATTTTTAGTGATTTAAAAAATGGAAATAATTTTTTCCTCAAAAAAATTTTAAATATTTTTTTAAATATTTTTTTATAAGTTTAAGAGGTAATTTTTAAATAAAATTATTTTGAAAATGATTTTTTTTTAAATTGTTTTTTCCAGATTTTAAAAACTATTTTTTCAATAAATTTTCGAAGAGATATTTCAAAATAATTTTCCATCTTATATGACATCCTTTGAAGTTACTTATGATTTTCTAGGGATAAGATTTAATGATACCATCCTTATTCTTTCTCTGTATAGTTAATTTTTAGGTTGACAAAATTTTTATGAAATCCACTTCTTTTTCATGGGTTATGATATAGTGAATTGATGAAATGTTTACGAATTTTGTTTCTTTACATGGGTTATTGTGTGATGATATAATGAATTTTATATGATATAGTGGCACAAGTAAGTATAGTTTTCATTATGACTTGGGTGGGACTTATATCTATGTCCAATGCATTGGGTAAAGATGTATATCTCATGTGATAACAATGGGAACCAAGTCGATGGGATTGATCCAATATGGGAAATAGTTAATTCCCGATCCTCTATAGGAATCAGGTGTATCTTTATCCATAATGAGAAATAGATGTTAAGTCCTGATCCACTTTGTTGATGTTCTTGGTATTTAACATTTAAATATGATTTTTTATCTATATTTATGATTTTTTTACACTTTTATGAAATTATCTTATGGTTCATGATTGATTTATGATTATTTCTCACTCTTATGGGCCATGTTTTATAAAATGACAATGTTTTATTCCATTACTCATGTTTATGATATATAAAAGGTTGGGTATGAACTTCAAAAGTTATTTTCATGATCACATACCCTTATTATTATATTATTCTCTTGTATGATCATTGATTGATATCTATTATATTTACCCTTACTAAGCATCTGATTTCATCCTTTCTTATGTTTCCTTCCTTGGGTTATCAAGAAATATTTTGGTAGGGTATTCCTAATAGGAGTAATATGTGATAAGATATTTGCGGTAGATTTTAAAGATATTTTATGAAATAAGAATATTGTGTTTATAGTATCTAAATACACTAAATTATTACTCTCCTTAGGTGTGTGTTTATGAAATGTATTGAATATTCATCTAAAAATATGTGATATTTTTATAGGAAGATCTCGGGTCCTTATAGTTGGTATCAGGGGATAGGTTTAGTTAACCTTTGGAAAATAGGATGAGAAAATTTTATTGAGATACCTAGGGATATGTATAATAATTCATCTAAATATAATTCTAAGTATAGGAAAATTTCAGGGAATATTGGTTAAGGATAGAGCAAGTGGTTTCCTAGAAATCTATCCCTATCTTGATACTACAAGTGGACATGGTTCTGGTACAAATGTACCTATGGGTAATAACTCTAATGAAGATGTGTCAATATTTACTCAATCATTTCTTGGTACATGAAAATGGGCCTTAACTTACACATTTTTTGACACTCTTGAGGGTTATATTTTATAAATTCATAAAATCTTTACAACCCATTATGAAGGACTTGAAGAATGACCATGAATGACCTAAGTTAAGCCTAAGGTGTCATAAATTTAAATGACTATGTCATGATTTAGTTGTTCTATAAATTTTTTTTCATGATTATGTGGTTTTACAATATAAATATTTTTTCTCACACTATGATTTTTGGTTTTATTTAATAGTGGTAACCATAAGGAAATGGTATAACATTGAATGTGATAGAAATTTTTTTATGAGAAACAAAATGGGATAATGACTAGATTCAAGGATATTATGATTATGTATAATATGTTATCATGATATATGATTGACAAATTTCACCTTAACTAACTCTCATACTCACCAAAGAAGAGTATGATTTATTTTTTTAGAGTTCAAGTGGTAGAGACCATTGATGAAAAACATTTGATTTTCTACATGTGGAGAATGTGTGGAGAAGCACTCAATGGAATGTATCAATGGAATAAGAAGATTATTTTTGTGTTGAGAAAAAATTAATAGACTAAGAAATTTTCAAGGTAAAATGAAATGTTATGTTAATGAAATGGGTTGTAATATTGGCATCTCTAAAGTAATATCAACAGATTAATGTTATAAAAATGGAAAGTATGGGTATTATGAAAATCAATGATCTAGGGGGAAATCTCATAAAGATAATATATAAAATCTTGTTATTGGTTTTCAAGTACTCCCCAACACTCATTTTTCATATTTATTTGGTTGTGGTTGGTCTCTGGTTATTTCGATGGGAAAGTAAAAAATTTTGGAAAAATTCAGGGGCATGCACGGCTGGCACATGAATTTCCCAAACCGTGCGCCCATGTAATGTAATTCGTGCAACCCTAAGCATTGGGGATTTTCATGGTTGGAACATGACTTGAAAACCCAAGAACCCACCTAGTAGAAACCATGCACCACACCAGAAGGGCACATGGTTAGGGCATATAGTTTGTCAACTCGTGCGGCCATGCCCAGCTTACCGTGCATGTGGTAATTTTTATTTTCAAAATTAAATTGAATTTTAAAAAAACCATTTAACCTCATGTTCAACCCTAAAACAACTTATTATTATTTATTAGGTCTTGGGGTCTATCAATAACCCCTTTTGTCTCCTCCAAACCTCTTCCAAGGTGGATATAAGCGTGGAGGTGCTCGTTCAATCCCTCTCTAGTAAGTGGTTTTTCTTCTATACTTTCTCTCCCACTCTCTATTTATTTCCTCTTTAGGGTTTATAAGATCATTACATTTTTTATGGATCTAAACAATGTTGTTTTGTATCTTAAATCTAGGTTGTATTTCTATATCTTTGTTTCCATCATTCATCATTGTCATGTCTCGCTGCAGGTGTTGAGTTTGGATATTTTTATTAAAGGTTGGTGGTTTTGTTAAGATTTTCCATGTAATGAGCCCTTTATTTTCTTGATTTAAATTAAATTCATTTCAATTTAATTATGAAAAAAAATTATGAAAATTTCAATTTAAATTTATTTGGTATGGATTTTGAAAAAAATCCACAAATTCAAATAGAATTGGAATTTGGAGTGTACTTTAGGAATTGATTGAAATTGTAAATTGATTTGAGAATTTAATTTATAAAATTTATTAAATTGATTTTCTTAAAACATATGATTGGTTTTATTTTTAAAGGGAAAAAAATTATGAAAAATCTATGATTTGGTTTTGAAATTTATTTGTTATATTGAAATGAGAAATTAGGAAATTGAATTTTAAATGATGTTTTGATTTGAATTGAAATGAATTGTACAGTATTGACTTATTTATTAATTAAAAACCTTGGGAACCTGGTTAATTAGTTTTTGGTTGGGACAATCATTCTATGATGGTAATTCCTTAGTAATGTATTGATGATGACAACACTAACTTAACCATGATTGGATTGTAATTGTCCCTTAAGTGGGGAGTGTATGATTTTAATTTTCCCTTATGTGGGAGTGGATATTTATCATGATCACTGATATGAGAGTGTGAGGATCCCATAACTAGTAACTAACATACCATAGGTAATTTTACCATTGTGTTATGAATTATTTTGATTACTTTGATATATATTCCATTGATTGTGAAACTGTTTTACTCATGCCCATTTGATTTTATAAACTATTTTATATAAAATTTTATTAATAAATTGTTTTAAAGTATTTCGTCCTTTCAAATGAAAATAATGTTTTGACCTAATATAAAATTTCATTTTCATGCCTATTTTTAAAAAAAAATTGAAAGAATTATTTGGATTATTTATTATGGAATCTTATTATAGATCACTTGGTGAGACCCTACTGGGATTTTATCTCACACCCTACCTTTTACATAGGGGGTTTGTTGATTTTATTCTATAAGGTTCAAGTAAAGGGAAAGTTCTTCTTACATGAGGTGGATGTTCTTGACCCTTTGGGATTGGGGTGTTAATACCTTCAGGATGTTTGCATTTATCGTGTTTATTTTTGAGTACTTTGATGATGTAATGATTGGGTTTTGATATACCATTTTGGTTTCTAGTATGGTCTACTTTGGGATTTTTTTAACATATTGATATATATCTATTATATATTGATGTTTATGTGAAAATTAATTCCCTATTTTATATTGTATAATGTCATCTGCTAGTCGCCAACCTGTGGGGATATGGAATTCCCTTCAAGATATATCAGTCCCATCTCGGGTATCAAAGTAATAGGGTATCTAGGTTGGTTTGTAACAAAGTGGTATCATAGGTGAAATTTAAGCATCTTACCTTGATGTCATTATGTAGTTGAAAAATCTTGTTGGGTCATAGGAGGTACTTGCGAGGTATTTTTTTATTATCTATCATCGTAATGAGCCTTAATTCACCATGGGTAGTTTGGGAAACACATATTGAGAATTTGTTCTAGTCTTTTCCCTACTCTTGGTTTGAATTAGTGGATATCCAAATCTTATTTATCTATTTTATGTGATTAATTTCACTATTTCTCTTTTGTGAGTATTAATCTGAGTAATATTCAGATGTCTTAATTGTTTTGTAATGAATTAGTGGAGCATCATGACTCGGAAAAGACATTTGGATAGGATCTAGGAGGAATATTCTGATGAACCACAATTAGAAAATCCTCTAATTTACTATAATCTCATTGATTAGGTAATATGTTTTGTCAAAGCTTTAGGATAGGCACCTACACCATTCCCATTCCGGATCCCTTTGTGAGACCTCAGAGGGATGATTTCTAGAATCATTCTCAAGACGTCCTATGACAAAAACCACCAACATTACAAGGATATAATAATCCTCAAGAGTTTGAGGATTGGTTGAGAAGGATTGATCTTTTGTTTGAGTTTTTGGAGATGTGTGATGACATCAAGGTGAAATGTACCACATTCAAGCTAGCAGTACCTAATCGAAGTTGGTGGGACTTGATGGTAATACTTAATAATCATGAGGTATTAGAGTGGAAAAAAATTAAATTTATTTTCACTGACTAGTTGAATCGGGATTCTACAGTGCGGGCTAAGGCTATGGAGTTTTTCAAACTCAAGCAGGTTAACAGGACCATGAAAAAATATTCGAATTGATTTGTCGACCATGTTTTATTTTCACCTGAGATTTTATCAAATGAGAAGTTAAATACTCAATGGTTCAATATGGGACTTCGATATGTTATTTTTTCTTATGTTTTCCTTTTCAAGATCTCTTATTATGATGATATAATTGATAGGGAACTAATTTTTGAACTTGATCTAGCTGGTAAGTTAGGTTTTACGGGAGTTCCTTTTTCTCCTAATGTAAAATTTGTGAGTTACAATAAAGGGAAGATAAATTGTGATGAGCCTCGTGGTGTATTTCTACAAAAGGGTTCTTCTAGACCTCCTATAGTTCCTGGAAGAGTCCCTTTAACTTTCTTCTAGTGTGTCAAGACTATTCACTCTAAATGGGTTTACAATGAGTCACACAAGATACGTGGTTCTTGTGGATTCTTGAGTCACTTGTAGAAGTCATGTTAAATCTATTCTTTTTCACAAAGTGGCATGGGATCATAATCATTAAAAATTACTCCAGTTCAATCAGATGATTCCAAATATAAGGGGTTCTAACCATAGGCATCTAAAACATAGCTTCTCCGTGCAATGAAAAAGTCTTCATAGGAGTCAAATACAAGTATAGTGATTATGAGAGCTTCTATCAATATATATTAATCTTTAGTGACTCCTTTATTTGATATTAGTTCATCTCAATCATTCATTTCAACTCGTATTGTGAATCTTCTAAATCTTCCTATGCAACTTTTATCTTATGTGATGGATATTACTACACCCCTCAGAAAAAATAGATAGCAGTTTGTTAATTGTCCTTCTTGTGTCTTCTCATTATTAGAGATTGATCTTTCTTGGGATTTTTTGATTCTTGACATGAAACCACTTGATTTCATTTTCAGTATGGATTGGATCATTAATAATAAATCCCAAATTTGTTATTACCTTCAATGGGTTTCCTTTACTACTCTAGATGGATTGTGTCTTATATTTCATGGAGAATGGGACCCAAGGTCGAGTAGATATGGACCCTCTTATCTAGAGTTGGGGAAAGTAATATCTGTGTTGGTTTGTGATCTGGAGAGAGAATCTTTGAGCAATGATCTCCCTCTAGTTTTTATTGAGTTTCTCGGTGTTTTTCCTTCTGAATTCTCTAATTTTTCACTGTTAAGGGTGGTAGAGCTTTCTATTTATTTAGTTGTTGGTACACAAAAAGTGTATATACCATCTTACCATATATAACCAACTTAATTAAAAGATCTAAAGACTATGTTGGATGGTCTATTAGAGAAAGTATTTATATTCTTGAGTGTGTCACCTTGAGAAGAACTTATTCTCTTTAATAAGAAAACTAATGGAATAGTTAACCTATGTGCCGATTACCGAAAACTCAATTGAGTTATGGTAAAGGACAAGTATCCTTTTCCATAGATTAATAATATGTTTGACCAATTGAAAGGGGTGAATTGGTTCTCAAATATTGATATTTGATTTGGTTATCACCAATTGAGAATAAAAGAATTTAACATTTATAAAACCACCTTCATAGAATTTATATCCATTATTAGTATCTTTTGATGCCATTTGGTCTAAAAAATTCTCTTATAGTCTTTATGGAGTTAATGAATAGGATTTTCCATGAGTATCTTGATACTTTTGTGGGGGTCTTTGTGGATGACATCATTGTTTACTCTAAGTCTGAGGAGGATCATATGTGCCATCTAATAGAAGTAATGGAATTGTTGATAAATAACCTACATTATTCCAAGCTATCAAAATGTGATTTATAGATTTGGGGATTGAAGTTCTTGGGACACGTGGTTTCAAAACATGGTATCTCAGTTGATCCTGAAAATGTGAATGTTGTTATGAAATGGGAGAAACTATGTAATGTTTTCACGATTCGAATATTCTTGGGTTTAGCTAGATATTATCACTGTTTCATAAAGGATTTCTCAAATTTTTCTTCTCTGATGACTACTCTCACTCAGAAGAGTGAATTTTTTGGGGTGATAAATTTCAGAGATCCTTTGTTGAGATGAAATTTATTTTTACTACTTAATCGATGTTGACTCTTTCAGAGGTCGTTCAGGGATATGTGGTCTTCTGTGACACATCAAGTTTAGGTTTGGGTTGCTTTCTTATGCAGGGTGATCACGTCATTGCCTATAGAACTCAGAAATTTAGGCTAAACTAGAATAACTATCTGGACCATGATCGTGAACACATAGTCATGATGAATGCCCTTAAAAATTGACATCCTTACCTTTATAGAGAAAGTTTTACCATATATTTCGACCACAATATATTGAGTTATATCTTCTCTCAAAAACTATTTGAATCTTCACTAGAGGTTTTGGGTGGAGTAACTATAATATTTTTACATCGACATCACCTATACCCCAGGGAATAGAAATTCCATTAAATATGGTTTAATTAGGAAACTTCTGACCTAGTTCATGAAAGAATCATTGGAAGACTAGAACTTGATGGATATTTTTTCAAAATTTCATATAGTATTTCAGGAAAAGGGGCCTAAGGTTGGTTTGGATAGTTTTCAGTTGACCCCCTATCTTCTCAAGATCATTCTTTACGAACGGTAGATTTATGATGAATTCTAAAGTATTAGTGACTCTCTTTATAGTGGATAGACCATTGCAGAGTGGTCAGTCTCCAAGGAGGATGTTCTATGTTTTCAATATCAATTTGTTATTATGTTATCTATGAGGAAAGATATGATGAGGTATTTCTATAATTACTAGTGGGATGTGAACCTAAGAAACAAAAATATGTTCTATGACAATAAGTGTCGATTCTGGTGGCTAAGTATGATATGGGGCATTGCTGATTTTGACTCTCATTGTTATGGGCGCCAATGGGTCAAGTCTGATCACTAGATACCTTTGGGTTTTCTATAAAAATTTCTAGTGTTGACATGGAAGTGGGATGAGATATATATAGAATTTTTTTTGGTTGGTCGCATACCCAAATAAAGTACAATGTGATATGGGTTTTGATCAATAGGATGATCAAATCGACTCACTTTATACCCATTCATGATACAACCAAATTTGAGGAACTATGAAATATATTTGTGGAATATATTTTTTCCATTTTCATGAGGTTCCATCTGTTATAGTATCTGATTTGTATCCCTATTTTAGTTCTCTCTTTTGGAGATTCCTTCAAGAAGCATTAGGATCTTAGGTTTGTTTGAGTTTGACATACCATCAGTAGACAGATGTATAGGTAGAGAGGTAAATATAGATTCTTCAGGATATTCTTCATGCCTATTTCCTTGATTGGAGCTTGGGATGAACAATTCAGATTGGTTGAGTCCACCTATTATAATATTTAACAGTCTGCAATTAGAATAGATCATTTTTAGGCCTTGTATGGCTGACCCTGTAAATCTTCATTGTGTTTTTCGGATATCGGTGAAAGTTCCTTGGTTAAACCAATATTGGTTCAAAATATTATAGAAAATATTTAGTTGATTAATTATATAATTTTGGTGTCATATATCCAGTATAAATCTTATGATGATCTTTATCATATATTTTTGGAGTTTTTAGTTGGTGATCAGGTGTTCTTGAATGTTTCACCTTGTTTGGGTCATCGATGGCTTGGGAGGGAAGGAAATGTTGCTATTCATTTTGTGAGAAATTTTGAGTTTGTTGGGAAGGTGGGTAAATTGGTTTACCATTTATCACTTACTCCATATTTGAAATCGATACATAATGTGTTTCATGTATAAAAACTATAGAAATGTCTTTCTGATCCATCTCATGTTTTGATTTAGAGTGATATTGATGTTGACCATGATTTATTTTTGACTAAGAATATGGTCAAGGTAGTTGATTTTGAGAAAAAGTTACATTATGGTAGGATGGTACCTTTGGTTCAGGTCCTATGGAAACATGTTTCTAATAATCATGAGACATGGGATAGAAAGACATTGATGAGAGAGCAGTGGAATCATATTTTAATTTTCCCTCAAGTTTGAGTCGATGATTGTCATTTTCCATTAAGTGGGAGAAGAGATTTACCGTATCATAGATATGAGAGTGTGAGGATCCCATAACTGATAACTAATGTACCATAGGTCATTTTACCATTGTGATATGAATTTATGTAATTAAATTGATATATATTCCATTGATTTTGAAATTTTTTTATGCATTCTTAGTTGATTTATATAAACTGTATTATTTAAAATGTAATTAATACATTGTTTGAAATGTTTCCATCTTATGAAATTAAAATCATTTTTTATTTTAATATGTAATTTTGTTTCCATTATTTTTTTGTTTAAAACCAAAAATCAATATTTGTTCTATTTATTATGAAATCTTATTATAGAACACATATTGAGACCCTATTGGGCTTTTACCTCACACCCTACCTTCGTCTTTGGGTATTTTTAGATTTTCTTCTTCTAAGTTAGAGTAAAGGGAAAGCTCCACTTGGAGGAGGTGGATGTTATGTAACGCCCCGACCCTAGTTACCCAGAGTCGGTGCATTATTTTAATACATTGGAATTTTTACAAGGAATCAAGTCCTGAAGGACTGATCGATTTAGCAATCTTGGAAAATAGATTACATACATGAATGTTACATTACACTTCATAACATACAAAACAACATAAATAATCCTTCACAAACGCCATTATTCCCTTGGTTTAACCCTGCATATAAATCACAATGCACTTCTTGGAATCCTGGTAAAAATAAAACATAGAAATGGGTGAGTTCAGATGCTCAGTAAGGAAAACAATATAGTGGAAACTTTCATAAATAAGCAAAAACATTTAAGGCAATGTGTAACTAAAACAAAAGCCTTTTAAACTTGAACTTCAGCATAATATGGAAAAAATAAAATGAAGTAATTCCATTTACTTATTCACATGGATATTCTACTAGTCGAATAATCACATGCAATATCACTAACCACTTTCATAATGATGGAATGCATAATGCCAGACTATCATAACCACATAGTCAAGGCCTTGTGCCAAGACTACAAATAAGATTTTGTCAAGGACTTGTGTCAAGACACTAGTTTGTCTCATGAGACCTACTGATTCATCAAGGAGCTATATTGATCTCCACCCGTCACTTAGTAAGTACAATGCATTCCTCATACGAAAAGGTTATAACATAAACATTCGTATTAAAACTAGAATACGAAATTTAAATACTTTCTCCATAAACTATAAATGGTATAAAAATAACACATCCACAGTCAAACATATCACAAAACTTTCAATCCAATATGGAATTTTTGTATCATAATAAATCAACTTCAAATAAGCTTAAAATCCATCAAAGGATGTTGAAATAGATGAAATCAAAACTATTTGAGAGAAATGTATATTTTTTGAAATCATTGAAAAGTCACTCATTTATAAAGAAAGTAATTTAAAAGAGATTTTTGAATCACATTTTCTCATACCACTTTGAAACTTTTGAAAAGAAATATCATTTCAAAACATTCATGTCCATATAAATAAATCCTTAAAATTATTTTGAAAACATGGACATTAATTAAAAAGATTTAGAAAGATAAATATTTAAAACATTTAAAATTATTATCTTGATAAAGAGTACCTTTCCCAAATTATTAAAATATTTAATTTGAAATCATTTAAAAGTCACATAATTATAAAATAAAACATTTACTTTTAAAATATTCTTATAATCTTGTAAGGGAAGCTTTGCAATTTTATAACGGCAGAAAATAGCCGCACCCATCATATAAGTTAAAAAACATTCTTACCTTAAATTTGTCGAAAAGGTCAAAAAGTACCTTGTTTGGAAAACGACGAAAAGATTCTTTTCCAAACACATAAGTGTATAAATGAATTTAACACATTGTCTAGTAAATAGTAAAAATGTTTTGAAATATATTTTTAAGAAACATGGATGTGGATGATAAAGAGGTCCCAGAAGATAATTACGTATAAAAAACCTCAGATAATGAAGAGATTGTGAAATAAACCCTTACCAATTTGGTAACTTACAAAACATACAACCCATGAAAGAGGTATCATACAATGAATATGTAAGTACACATAAATTAAAGTGTATTACACAAATAATACAATTATTGGCAGTACATACACCACACAAAAGGTAATAGTGGCAATATGGCATGAATCTCACGGGGATAAGGAGTGAGATGAAAACCCCTTACCTTGCACTTTCCTTTAGTAGAGGGTACGTTTAACCTACTATATGAAGACCATAGTATGTTATTAAATTATAGCAGAACCATATTGATATTTATGATATCATACATTATTCATTTATTACTTTTTACTACCCATTTAATGATAATTTCCATGATAAATTAACATTTCGGGTAATAATAGCCTTCTTTATCGTACGTGTTTTAACTTGTTACTCTTGATTGTATAACTTAGATCATGATTTAAATACTTACATAATATAACACATGAATTATATATCATATATATTAAGAATATAATTATGTATAATAGATATATATGTGAAATGGAAAACACCGTTTATGGAGACGGTAGTCCGTACGTACGCATAAACGCTCTTTCCGTTTTCATAACGTATTGAACGGAACTAAGTGAATAAAATATATGGAAGTACATATATATATAAATATATATATATATATATATCCAATATAATTTTTATTTCATATATTACAAATATATTTGTAATATATATTTTTATAATCATTGATGAATGGTGAATGTGGAAATGAATCTCATCGCATCGTGGAGACGGTAATCTGTACGTATGCATGAGCGACAATATCATTTCCTTAAAAGTGTGGAATTGGATGGTATATTAATTTTACATATACAATATCATGTTATTTTCATTATTTATATACATATTAATCATCATTATATCCATCCAAATAACATAGTGTTGAACGGGAAGTGCCCTTTTATAAGAGGGGTGAGGGGCACCTTAGGAAAAGCTAGAAATATTATTTTATAATAAATTCATATTCGGTTTATAATGTCTTCAAAGTGGATTATTTAAAGGATAATGTGGGGATAGGTCTAAAACCACCCAACCAATAGGTTTTAGATAGGTTTGGGTCACTATATTAACTTTATCTTTTTTATTTAACTCTTAGTTAAATTGTTTGACATTTACCATGTCTCTTTGCATTTTTATATTATATGGTCAATAAACTAACTATAAACTTCCAAGAGACCCCAAAGTGGTCCATTAATATTACACATATCATTATATAAGTCCTTTTTCCAAACATCATATTTTTAGGAACAGAATATCAATTAATAATATAATATTTTTTTTAAAAACTCCTTTCTGTCAATTTTGACACTATTTTATAATTGATTTTTTTTAAGTCTTAAAAACTTTATTAATTCGAAAAATATTCATTAAAGAAATAATAACATGTCATATTGACCAATAAATTTTTTTTATTTCTTAAAAACTTTCAAATTATATTTATTTTAACATTTATAATACTAATTATTTGATTCTTTCATTAAGAAAGAAAATATTGCATCATTATTGTGTCATAAATAAGTTTATTTATTCAATGTTTAAAAATTATAAATAAAATTCCATTATGTAGTAAATATTTGAATATTTCTAATGAATGTTTATAGTCGAAAATATAACATATATAACCATATGTAAAAATTGTTTTTCTAAAAGATATATGCTTGTCATTTTTGTATTTACTTTAACTTAATTAATATAAAGTGTCATTATCACTTACAAGTGGATCCATGGGGTCCCAAAATCGACAAAAAGATTCTTGTGGTTGGAAATATTTCAAACAATAGGTCTAGGAAATGTTTTAGGGTAATTTATTTTTATTATAATATTATTTATTTACCCTTATTTATCGGATTTACCCTTTAACAATGGTAAATAAAATATTTACCGACATAATTATTCAAAATGTCTAAAAATAAAAGTTAACTATTTACATAATTTGTACATCCTGATTCTAAATATGAAATCCATTTTTCTAAATTCAAAACACAGAAGTGGAAGAAATTAATTTATAATTAATTCCCGTTGTTAAAACAAAAAAGAGTGTTTTTAAGAGATAATAACTATCAAAATATTGGCACTTGCTTATGTCCAGTTTAAATTTGAAATTATGTCTAATGACCAAAATTGGATTAAATGGTAAAAATATAATCTAATTATACTCTAAAATCACTCAAATTCATAATTTATCACTATTAATTATTTCGATTAAAAAATTTGTTTTTAATTAAAATTTTGTAATTTACACTATTCATCAAAATATAAAAGTTATCTGAAAAGTAAAAAAAAAATCACCCTAAGCTAATTTAGATATTCCGAATACAAAAATGAAGTCCATTTTGAAAGATAAAATGTATAAAATTTCAAAAAGTGGGTATTACTATTCATAACGGCTAGTTTGATTGGTTGTGGTGTGTATTAGAACTCGAAATTGCATACAACACACGCTACTACATTATTCAAAGAGAATCATACTATGGAATATTGGGGTGTTACATTCTCCCCTACTTCAATAAATTATGTCCTCTTAATTTGAAATTAGTTTTCAAAAATAAAGTGTTGAAAATAGAAAATACCTTTGGGAAAACCCACATCGGAAATTAGGTTAATAAAATTTAGTCTTAATAAGAGGAAAAGGGAAATAAAAGGGTCACCAAAAAATTATGATCTAGATTAGGAGAACATTAGTGGAAATTAGAGGAATATAATTGGAGGAAAAACGTAAATATTTATAGGTAGTGATTGAGGTCATCAATCACAAACAAGTGTAAAAATGAGGGCCTTAAATTCATCAATCTATGATGATTTAAAATACCATTGGTTCAAAAAAACATATGGTATTAGGATAACACATTTTCGGTTTTAAGATACCTTAAATAAAGTATAATAATTAATTTATTCTTAGAATAAGAGAAGAAGAAAATATATACTTGACAAGTATAGTCCCATCCTTTAACTAATTTCTACCACAAACTCATCATTCACTCTAAAAGATAATAGAACTTAAAAATAATATTCTATTTATCCTATTCATATATGGTTCAAAAAAATGAATTTATAATTCATATACCATATTTTAAAAAAAATACTACACTATTCAATCTAGGAAATCACGTGGGCCAGTGGTAGGTGATACACCCTTGTCACCCTTCGGTTTCGGGTTCAAGTCCTGCGGCCTTGCTGGACGCGACGGGTTGCCGCCTGACCTCCAGGTTGTCCTTTTATGGCAATAAAAAAATAATCTCAAATAGAATTATCCAAAATAATTCCGTCCAAACTCACAGTCCAAATTTTATAAGGAAGGTAAACACAATGAAGATCCTTTTTTCCGCTTAATAACATGTGAACACCTTCATCATGTATTCTTTTAAAACACTGCAACATCCTGAATTACCATAATACCTTATTGATTACATTCATGATCCCTTATTCCTTATGGAATACTGGATATACTCCTTCTATCAGAAAATGTTGTAAACTCCAACAATGATGGAATATACAAATCATTAATCAATTTCAAGGTAGTCAAGAATATCCAATATAATTTATCCAAATCAATCATGTGTTATTCTAAAATCACTACCTTAGTATCAGAACCATATTATGGTGTATCTTTCTCTCAACCATATTTTTTTCCAAAAATTTAACCTGCTATTGATCACTTTTCTTGGTTCCACACTATCTCAAGTCCTTAATGAAATAGTACTGCAGAACAATCCTTATATACTCCAAAATTATTATAACCAATACATTGTTGATACAACACTCAAATGAAATAATTCTATAATAACAACATAAGAACTCTAATCATTCCTCCTCATATGTGGTAGTATCATAACTTGATTATTATCCAATATCATCATTTGGGGCATACTCTGATGATTTAGACATTGGTTCGCGTAGTGTCCCAACTCCTTGCAGATGAAGCATTGTACATTTGAAACCTTTTTCTTACCCTTGCAGTCACGTACATGGTGTCCTTTTTCTCCACACTTATAAGAAACTCTCATTCCCTTCAGGAAAGTTCCAGGGTGTTTCTTCACACAGTTATCACATATGGGAAAAATCTTCTTTTCCCACTTCCCTTTATCCATCTTTCTCTCTTCCATCCTTTTCTTCTCTTACTTCCCTTCAAAGCCATAGGACTCAGATAATTCTTTACTTATCTTATTAACACATGATACTATTTATTCATATGTTGAGAATACATGGGAGACTATTTCCCTTCTAAATGTTGGCTTAATACTGTGAAAGATGTGATCCTTCTTACTCTTTGGATCAGACGTATTGTTGGAGTTCACATTCCTTCTACTGGGTGTCATTTCTATACAATGACATAAACTAGGTCAGATTATGAATTGCAATGAATAATTCCAAACTTTGTAAAATACCTAACGTAAATTGAACGGTTTGTGGATATAATCCATAATCATAAAGATGTTCTCATTGAGGAAGTATATACTCATAAACCCTTCATTATGATTTGTAATGAAAATGAGAATTATCCTAAACATATCACCTGGGAGTGGCGTAACCAAGTGTGCAGCAAGGCCCGTTGTCGTGCACCAGTTCCCGTTCAATTCTATCTTAAAGAGGTGTTTTTGGGTTTTACCCATAGGTACATATGTTCCAGAGCCGCCTCTACCTGCTCGTATCCATACAGGGATGTATTTTCTTGGAAAACTCACAAAATCTCTACATTACCAAAATTCTAGGACTTTATTCTATATTAATCCTCAAACTCTATCTTAGGTCTATGTTCTCTAATCAGAGTATATCTAAATCTAGCTTCCAAGGTTATTTTTAAACTTCCTCTGATACCAAATGTAATGCCCCGACCCCGGTTACCTAGATTCGGTGCATTATTTTAATACATTGGCATGATTACAAGGAATCAAGTCCCAAAGGACTAATCGGTTTAGCAATCTTGAAAAATAGATTACATGCATGAATGTTACATTACACTTCAGAACATACAAAAACTCTTAAATAATCCTTCACGAATGCCATTATTCCCTTGGATTAACCCTTCATATCAATCAAAATACACTTCTTGGAATCCTGGGAAAAATAAAACATAGAAAGGGGGGATCTCAGATGCTTAGTAAGCATAACAATACATCGGAAAATTTAAAAATAAGCATAAACATTTAAGGCAATGTATAACTAAAACAAAAATCTTTTAAACTTGAACTTCAGCATAATATAGAAAAAATAAAATGAAGTAATTCTATTTACTTATTCACATGGATATTCTACTAGTCGAATAATCACATGAAATATCACTAACCACTTTTATTATGATGGAATGAATAATGCCAGACTATCATAACCACATAGTCAAGGCCTTGTGCCAAGACTGGAAATAAGATTTTGTCAAGGCCTTATGCCGAGACAGTAGTTTGTCTCATGAGACCTACTGATGCATTGAGGATCTATAGAGGGCTCTACCTGTCACTTACTAAGTCCAATTAATTCCTCATATGAAAATGTTATAACATAAAAATTTATATTAAAACTAGCATATGAAATGTCAATACTTTCTCCATAAACCATGAATGGTATAAAAATAACACATCCACAGTCAAACATATCACAAAACCTTCAATACAATATGGAAGTTTTTTATCATAATAAATCAACTACAAATAATCTTAAAATCCATCAAAGGATGTTGAAATAGATGAAATCAAAACTATTTGATAGAAATATCTCTTTTTTGAAATCATTGAAAAGTCACACATTTATAAAGGAAGTAATTTAAAAGAGATTTTTGAATCAAATTGTCCCATACCAATTTTAAACTTTTGAAAAGAAATATCATTTAAAAACATTCATGTATATATAAATAAATCCTTAAAATTATTTTGAAAACATGGACATTGATTAAAAGTATTTTGAAAGATAAATCTTTAAAACATTTAAAATTCTGATCTTGATAAAGAGTACCTTTCACAAATTCTTAAAATATTTAATTTGAAATCATTTAAAAGTCACATAATTATAAAATAAAACATTTACATTAAAAATATTCTTATAATCATGTAAGGGAAGCTTCGATGATTTTATAACGGAGGAAAATAGTAGCACCTTCCGTATACATTAAAAAAACATTCTCGCCTTAAATTTGTCAAAAAGGTCAAAAAGTACCTTGTTTGGAAAACAAGAGAAAGATTACATTCAAAACACATAAGGGTGTAAATGACTTTAACCCATTTTCTAGTAAATAGTAAAAAAGTTTTGAAATATATTTTTAAGAAACATGGATCTATATGATAAAGAGGTCTCAGTAGATAATTACATAAAAACAACCTCGTATAATGAAGAGATTGTAAAATAAACCCTTACCAATTTGGTAACTTGCAAAACATACACCCCATGAAATAGGTATGAAACAATGAATATGTAAGTACACGTAAATTAAATTGTATTACACAAATAATACAATTATGGGCAGTACATACACTACACAAAAGGTAATAGTGGCAATATGGCATGAATCTCATGGGAATAAGGAGTGAGATGAAAACCCCTTACCTTGCACTTTCCTTTAGTCGAGGGTGAGTTTAAACTTCTATATTAAGACCTTATTATATTATTAAATTATACCATAACTATATTTATATTTATGATATCATGCATTATTCATTTATGACTTTTTACTACCCATTGAATAATAATTTAGATGTTAAATTAATATTTCAGGTAATAATCGCTTTCTTTATTGTACGTGTTTTAACTTGTTACTCTTGATTGTATCACTTAGATCATGATTTAATTACTTACAGAATATAAAAAATTATTTATATATCATATATATTTATAATATAATTATGTATAATAGATATATTTTTGAAATGGAAAACACCGTTTATGGATACGGTAGTCCGTACGTACGCATAAATGTTGTTTCTGTTTTCATAACGTATTGAACGGAACTAAGTGAATAAAATATATGTAAGTATATATTTAGATAAATATATATATCTCCAGTAGTATTATTATTTCATATATTACAAACATATTACTAATATATATTTTTATAATCGTCGATGAATGGTGAATGTGGAAATGAATCTCATCGCGTCGTGGAGATGGTAATCCGTACGTACGCACGAGCGACTATATCATTTCCTTAAAGGTGTGGAATTGGATGGTCTATTAATTTTACAGAGACATTATCAAGTTATTTTAATTATTTATATACATATTACTCATCATTATATCCATCCAAATAACATAGTGTTGAATAATAAATTACACCACGACGTGGAGACAGTAAGTCGTACGTACGCACGCATGGTGACATTATCATTCATAATATGGATGGAATAATGAATATAGTTGTGAAATATTTGTAATAACACCACAGTATATAGGAGATACTAGATTTATTATTTTATAATGGAAATAACAAATAAATAAGAAGTGGAAGAAGAAAATAACTTGAAAGAGGGTGGTGAAAACATTACCTCTTCTTCGGGTTCTTCCTTTTGATTTGATCAAAAGGGCTCCTTAGGTTGGCTTTCTGATAAAACTAAGGACTCTAGGTTGAATTGAGGGAAGTTGAGAGAATATTTGGGCAAGGTTTGGCTGATCCAAAAGGCTTTGAAGGTGTGAATTAGAGGGAAGTGGAAGTGCCCTTTTATAAGAGGGGTGAGGGGCACCTTAGGAAAAGCTAGAAATATTATTTTATAATAAATTAATATTCGGTTTATAATGGCTCAAAAGTAGATTATATAAATTTTAAGGTGGTTATAGGTCGAAAACCACTCAATAAATAGGTTTTGGATAGGTTTGGATCACTATATTAACTTTATCTTTTTAATTTAACTCTTAGTTAAATAGTTTGACATTAACCATGTCTCTTTGTATTTTTATATTATATAGCCAATAAACTTTATATAAACTTCCAATATACCCCCAAGTGGTCCATTAATAATACACCTATCATTATATAATTCCTTTTACCGAACCTTAGATTTTTTAGAATAGAATATCAATTAATAATATAATATTTTTTTTAAAAACTCCTTTATGTCAATTTTGATAATATTTAACAATTTATTTTTTTTAAAGTTTTAAACAACTTTATTAATTCTAAAAAAATACATTAAAGCAATACTAACATGTCATATTAACCAATAAAATGTATTTATGTCATATAAACATTCAAATTATATTTATTTTAACATTTATAATACTAATTATTTGATTCTTTCGTTAATAAGTAAAATACTTCATCATTATTGTATCATAAATAAATTTAATTATTAAATGTTTAAAAATTATAAATAATATACCATTATGTAGGAAATCATTTTAGATTTCTAATTAATATTTATAGTCTAAAATATAACATATATAACCATATGTAAAAAAAAAATTCTAAAAGATATATGCTTATGCCATTTTTGTATTTACTTTTACTTAATTAATATAAAGTGTCATTATCACCTAAAAGTGGATCCATGGGGTCCCAAAATAAACCCAATGATGCCCATGGTTGGACATGTATCAACAAATAGGGATAGGACACGTTTTAGGGCAATTTATTATTATTATAATATTATTTTTTTACCCTTATTTACTGGATTTACCCTTTAACCATGGTAAATAAAATATTTACCGAATTAATTATTCAAAATGTCTAAAAATTAAATTTACCAATTTACAGAATTTGTACCTCCTAATTATAAATATAAAATCCATTTTTTAAATTCAAATCACAGAAATGTCAGAAATTAATTTAAAATTAATTCTCGTTGTTAAAACAAAAAGCGTGTTTTTAAGAGATAATAACTTTCAAAAGATTGGCACTTGCTTATGTCCAGTTTAAATGTGAAATTATGTCCAAAGACCAACATTGGATTAAATGGTAAAAATATAATATAATTATACTCTAAAATCACTCAAATTCATAATTTATCACTATTAATTATTTTGATTAAAAAATTTGTTTTTAATTAAAATTTAGTAATTTTCACTATTCATCAAAATATGAAAGTTATCCGAAAAGTACCAAAAATTAACCCTAAGCTAATTTAGATATTCCAAATCCAAAAATGAAGTCTATTTTGAAATATATAATGTATAAAATTTAAAAAAGTGGGTATTACTATTCATAACGGCTAGTTTGATTGGTTATGATGTGTGTTAGAACTTGAAGTTGTGTACAACACACGCTACTGCATTATTCAAAGAGAAGCGTACCGTGGAAGTTTGGGGTGTTACATGTTATGACCCTTTGGGCTTGGAGTGCTACCTTCAGGATGTTTCAGTTTTTCTTGTCTATTTTTCAGTACTTTGATAATGTATTACTTGGGTTTTGATATGCCTATTTTGTTTCTGTTAATGTCTTCTTTGGGAGATTTTGAGAATACTTATATGTATCTATTATATTCCTATTATTATGTGGAAAATATATTCCCTTTTTATATTTTATAACTTCAATTTCAAATAACTAATCCATGGGGATCAGGAATGCCCTTCGGGCTATGTCAGTGTTGGCTTGGGTATCAAAGTACCAAGGTATCTAGGTCATTCCATGACATAATTAGCAAGGTGGTATGAGTAATGATTATAATACTGATGATGAAGAAACCACAAATGACTTATAAAAGTTATGGGTTATTCTAATATTATTTTTTATGTTAAATGTAAGAACTGTGATTAAATTGAGGTTGATGAATTCTAAAACCTGATTCATATTCCATATTGTAGGAAAGAGGTATTAAAGAATAAGATGATGATGTCTTGTTAATGGTTTAAGGATTAAATGGAATGATTAAAGTGTCGAGGTATTATAAAAGATGAATTATGTTATTTTAATTATGAAATATATAAGGATTATTCGACATAAGTTATTTGGAAGAATTTTTTAATTATGGATTTGTAAGAATATGTTGATTGGTATTGATGACCTAGAAAAGTGAATTATTGGAATGGTGATGTTTCATGTAAAATGCATGATTAAGGGAAATACAACCCTTAATATGTTCATCAAGTTGTGATAATGATTTTTATTTGGGATCAATAGATGATTGATATGGATAAAGTAAATTGGATATTATTGATGACCATAGAACTTATTATTGATTTGTGGAAAACTTTTATTATGTTATCATTGATAGAGTTCACAATATTATTGGATTTATAGAATATATTCAATAATCTATGGTTTTTTTCAAGGAATGGGAAATTATTTATGTTTTCATTAAGTATCTATGGTAATTATGGTTATTACCATGCTTCAAGAAAATATATGACCAAGGTATTCATATATTTGGTATGTAAAAATTAAGAGATAGTTTATGATATTTTAGGGATTAACGTTAAGTTTATTTTAATAATTTTAGTGACCTTATTTATAAATTATGAATTTTTGAAGGGTCATATGGGTTAACCATTTATGGAATGTTTTAAGTTGAACTTTGGATGATGTTTTAGAGGTTAATGTATTATTTCTCCATATGAATATTTATTCATATTATATAACCTGTATTAACCATTTATGTTTTCTATAACAACTAGAGATATAAGGAATGTATTTTCATTATTTTATTGATATTTTATCCATTAGTGCTTCAAGAATGAAAATATTATCTCTTAGAGTAAGAGACGAAATAGAAAATTTATCGAAGCACAACAAATGGATGATATTGTACTTATGAAATTGAATAAAATAAAGTAAGTATATATTTTTTTAAAAAATTACTCAAAATTAGAAAAAATGATCTTGAAAAAAATTACCTTAGTACCTTTATTTCTAATGAACTGATGGTCTTTTCACTAATCACAAATTTATGGCTTTGTGTTTGTTAAATTTTTTTAGATCATTCATTTTCTTATGATCAATAATCTCTACCACTATCCATACTTATTTATTATTTTCCTACATGTATATATATTAACTTTCCCTTAACTCTATCCTATTTAGAAACCTGGTTATGTGTTATTGAATATAACCTTCATAATTTCTTTTCCCTCTTATCAAGAGGAATTTGTAATATCTCTTTTTACAATGTGGGTTTTCCACAAAATAATTTTCAAATGTAAAACCCACTAAGAACAAATTAAAATTGTGAAGACATAATTTTTTTTTGGGGTTTGAATGAAAAAAAAATATTTTATGAAAAAAAAATCATATAATTTTAATTTCACTAATATCTTGTGTTATACGCAACACTGAGTTTTAACGAAACAAGACACGCTACTAAAATATTACTATTTAATATGATTGTTATCACCTAGAAATTAGAAAGGAGGGTATGAATAAGATTACATAAAATAAAAATATATATGATTTACACATGTATATAAAATTTATTCTTTAGGTACCAATTAATTATTGATGGATGTAAAAATAATTTGAAAATAAAAAGAAATTTTTTTCTGAAAAAACTATTTTTATGTGAACAAACATTTTTTATCTCAATAAATTAAATAAATTAAATAAATTTCTTTTTTTGAATGATTTTAATGAAATTATTATAATATATATTAAATATAATTTTCTAAAATTCTTATTATATTTTTTCTCGGAATAATATAAGAATAAATCTAATTTTACACTTAAACTGTATTTTTCTAAAAAGGCGGTTTTGTCGCATTTTGCACACTTATTTTAAAACAAATTTTTTTCAATTTTTTAAAATTTATTTAAATAAATTAAATCATTTTTTAAATCATAATTTCAGAATTATATTCTATTTAATTTTTGATATTTTTTTGAAGATATAATTTTTCAGTGAATAGTGACAAAACTAGTTTTTATTAAAATATTTCCTTTTCATTAAAAACATTTAAAATATAAATTTTATTTTAATATTATTTTAAAATAAAAATTAGTTCAATTATATATATATATATATATTAATCCAGTTTAGGTCATTTTAATCAATTTAATACTACATTTTCTTATATAAACATTTTAAACTTTTGAAGCTTTTCTCTTTGGAAAACATATTTTTTATCACGTCTATGAGATTAATTTTAAATTAAAATTTTCCAATTATTTTAATGTAATTTTTAAAAATTTATTCCATATTTGGAATTATAATAATTTATACTATTTAATAAGGTCAACCTCATTTTGACCAAATAGTAAGAACAGTAATAATTAATTACTGCGGTTAAGGTTAAAATGGGTTTACAATGGGGTTTAAATAAAATGATATGGGATAAAATTAATTATAAACTTTTACATGACCAATTTTATATCCAAATTTATACATTATAACCTATAATATTTAATAATGGATCATTTTGGAGCCTTTTTCATGTCAAAATCATGGGTACACCTATCTCTTTTCAAAAATTACAGGTGTGCCACTCACCTCACTTATAAAATCTCACCCTCTATCCTTCCCTATTAGCACTTCCAAAACGATTTGGTTCAGATAATAAATACCCAAATTTAATCAATAATTCCCTCCCCACATCCTATATTCCTGGGTTAGATTATAAAAAAAATCTATGAAGGATTTAAGTTAAAGTTAAAGAGGTCGTCTGAAGAAGAGGTAATGTTTTTAACTATGTGTTTTTGTTTTAATTATTCATTTAATTCCTTAAAATATTTTCCAAATATTATACAATAAAAAAATTATATTCTATATATTCATATGTTATTATTTTAATGTAATAACCTATATTTATCTCCACTTCTATCAAATGAGATATGAAATCATCTTTCATGTGTACGGCGGAGTAACACCTCTCATGGATAGATATAATGATGTATTTAATGTTTATATGTGATATTTATGAAATTATTATACTTATATAATAATAATATCACATATAAATTCTTACCATTCAACCTGTTGTAAAATAATAACATCACTCGTATGTACGGAATACTGCTACCTTGCAAACCGATGTGATGTGTTTTTCATTTCTATTTTAATTGGAAGTTAATAAAGATAAATTAAATGAATATATATGATATTTTTAACATTATTTAACTTATTTAATTATTATTTCATATAAACCTTCTTATATTCCATTCTGTGGTGGATGTGATAATGTTTTCCATGTGTACGGCGGATTACCGCATCACAAAGTGATGTGATTCATTTTTCACTCATGCTTTTGATAGAAGAAAATTAAGTTAAATTTAATGAATATATGTGATATATAAGGAATAAAAATTATTAATTAATGGTAATATATTATTCACCTTTATTTTATTTCATATGTTGAGAAAATGGAAACATTGTTTATGTGTATGTACGACATATCATCTCCATGAATGGTGTATTTCATTTTCTATCTCTAACTTTTATGAATTACTCTAAATACATATATAATAAATATATATTATATTTATATCTTCCTTAAAATTCTAAATATTATATAACCATTATCAAATTAATAGGACTGAAAATATCAAATCAAAACTTACATGAAAAACAAATCATTTATTACCCGAAATGTGACATTAGCAATGAATTTTTAATAAATAAGTAATAAAAGGTAATAATTAAATCATATATGGGTTGATATATATGATTATGTTTTTTAATATATAAATAATAAACTTATATTTATTATAAATAAGTTTTTAATTTGTATGATTTAATTCGAGACTTAAGGTAAGGGATTTCTGTCTCACTTTTATTTTATGTGAGAAACATGCCATATTCACCACGTGTTTATTTTATGACGTTTATATACTACAATTGAATTTATTTTATGATTTTTAAACTGAAAGTTACGGTTATTTTCATATCCAATTGAGGATCTCTCTTTCATGGGGTTTTAATTTCAAAATTTATCAAAACAGTAATGGATTTTGTCTCAATTTTCTTTCTTTGAAACATATATTATATTATAAACCAATATTCTTTTATGATGTGTATATATAGACCCTTTACATGTAATATCATGAATTAATTTATTCTCATGATATTTTAAGTTTCATTTAATTTTATTCTTTCATGGGTCTTAGAATTCAAAGTCACCAAAGTGGAAAAGGTTTTATGATATAATTTCATTGTTTATCAGGATAGTTTATGTTTATACCTCTGATGATAAAATCATATGATCAATCTCTCAATAAACACATTAATTTTCTTATAATATGGTTATTTCATGAAAATTCATTTTTTTCCTTTCATTTTCATATCATTATATAATCAAGAGTTCATAATAATATTTTTAAGTAAAACTTGCTTTATTTCTCTCTTCGGTCGAAAATCCTTTTTCTCCCAAAATGAAGTTTTCTAAAAAATAATTTAAACTGGTTTTTTAAAATTTTATAAATGGTTTATTAAAGACAATTTTACCAATTTTTACTTTTAAAAAAAATTAAAAAGAATCTTCATGTTTTTTTTCAAATAATTCCATTTTTCCTTTTACCAAAAATATGAAAGGAAACATTGTTTTAATGTGTACAGATTGAACATAATTTCTACCATCATGACCACTCCATGATTTAATTCTTACTTTATAATTTTCAATGTCTGTTTTCAAAGAAAATAATTTTCAAAATATTTTATTAATTTTTACATATTTTCAAAATAAAAAGGATATTTTCCTAAAGAAATTATTTAAATGATTTTTAAAAGCTTCATTTATAATTTTAAAAGGTTATTTTCAATGAAAAGTATTTATAAAAAATTATGTTTTAAAATTATTTATCAAATTATAAAGGCTATTTTCCTCAAGAAATATTCCAAGTGATATTTAAAAATAATTTCCATCTAAGATTACATTCTTTGATGTTTCTTATTCTTTATTAGAGATAATATTGAATGATACCATCTTTATTCATTATTTTGATGACTAATGTTTATGATGATGAAGTTTTTATGAAACCCATTTATTTTTAATGGGTTATTCTATATTGAATTTATTAAATGCTTATGAAACTAACTTTCTTCACATAGTTTATTATGTGTTTATATGATGAATATTTTTTGATATTTTGGTACACATAAGTAAGGTTTCCATTATGAGATGGTTGGGACCTATATCTCCCTCCAATACATTGGGTAAAGCATTATATCTCATGAAATAGCACTACAAAACTAGTCAATGAGATTGATCCAATATGGGAAATAGCTGAGTCCTGATCCACTATATGAAACAGGTGTATCCTGACCTGTAATGGGAAATTGGTGATAAGTCATAATCCACTGTGTTGATCATTTGGGTAGTTAACCTTAACATATAAAATGGTTTCCTATATATATGATGGTCAAACACCTTAATGACATGATTTTATGGTTCATATAAGAACTCGGTACTTTCTATGAGTTGTGAATCCTTTAAATCATAATTTAAAATCTTTCCTTTGTCCTTATAAATGTGCCCTATAGTTTATGGTAGGGTTAGAAATCATCCTGGTATGTTTCAAAGCCCAAATCTCTGAATTTTAGAGGAAACATGAGAGGTTCATGGTTAGCACATGATTAGTGATAGCCATACACCTCAAATTTAATGGCCCAATGAGGGTTCTGTATGGTTTTTCTAAACCTTTCATGGGGGGTTTTGGACCGTGTGGGGTTGAGATAGAGGGTGTGTATGGGATGCACATGGTTTTTCTAACTGTGCACTACAGGTCATGTGAGGTGTAATCCCTAGATAGTGGGGTGTACACAATTGGCGTATGTTTTATCTAATCATGTTTCCAAACCATGTGACCACTTAAAAGTGTAAAAATTACCTTTATCCATTGATTATTTTAAAGCCTCTCCCCCTTTTTTCTTCTCCTCCCATGCACAGTAGCCTCCTCTCCCATGGAAGATATCCTATAAGAATAAATCTATAATTTTATGATTATTCTTCCTCTAGACTCTAAATCACTTTCCATTAATTTCATTGGATAACCACTTGTAAGATCTTTATTCCTTTTACACCTATAGTAATTTATCTTCCTATCGACAAAGATATTTTTTTGTGATCTCATATACCCTATTTTTAAGTTGTTTTTATTATTTATTGATTTCTTCCCTCCTAGACTATAATAGAGGCCAACAATGGATGATAAGTCAACTACCAAGCTGAGCTAGGTGGTCTCATTCTTTTCCCTCAAATTATTGGTTTATATATATATATATAAGTATTTATATTGCATGTTAGATTTTCTGAGCATCAGTTATTAAATAGATTGAGTCTTAAATTAAACGGGTATGATTGACTTATTTGACCCATGAGAACCATTTATAAATCCTTAAATGTTAAGGACCATGAATCAAACCACCCCTTTAGGTGTGTTTCTAAATTTGATAAAACTATCATGGGTGGACTTTGAATTTAATACACCTTAGTGTCATGTTCATTATCCCTTTATTGATATGTTAAAATAATTGTCTTAAATGTTCATTGAATTGGATGAAAGAGGTAATGGAAAACCATGTCCATGTGCCTTTGGCATTTATCCTTTCTTTCATAGGATTGAGATTTTTTCTAAAATCAAAGTTTCCAATTGAGTTAAATGTGAACTTAAATTGTAGGTTTAGTCTTTGGGCCCATGACCATTCATATTTCCATGTAGAAAGTGAGAGATGAGTTCTAGCTTAGAATACCATAAACATACTCTTCTGTTTTAATTAATTAAATTATTTTAATGATATTATTATTATGGGTCATGGGTGAAAAAAGGGTTATCATATTAATTCCATGGGAAAACTCACATGGCATCTTGTTTATTTATTCCATGAGTGATAATTGGACTCCCATTGTGGATTTCCAAGTACAGACTCATAGGGGAGACTATTATTATACCATGAGTGATACATATACCCACTATGTGTACTACCAAGGACAAACTCATAGATAATATCTTTATGTAAGCCACAAGTGAAACTTGGGCTCCCTTTGTGGACTTCCAAGGTTGGACTCAGAGGGCGGTGACATTATGCCATGCCTATAGTGATACCAAGGTTCCTATGAGTAATTCCTAGGATATGATTTTAAGGTGATAGGTTCATGATATTCCTGGAGTGATACCTAGGTTTCAAATTAGGAATTCCAATAATGGGCTTAGGTTGGTTTTAAATTAAATAATAAATTTATTGTAGATCTGTTTTCTAAGACAAATCACAATCTTGGATTCGGTTGGAGCCTTATATTATGGTGGTAATATTATACATATCTTATTGGATATGTTTTATGGGGGATTCATAGGTTTAAATCCAGGTCCCAAGAATTTATTATAAAGAAAATCATGACTGACTGGTTACTTAGAGATATTCTAGATTAGGATGAAGTAGGTAGTAGAGGATAAGTGTTCCATGAGAACCCAAACCTATGTGGGTTATTTATTATTTCACTTCATTTCCATCTTTTACTATTATTTTCACACTATTTAATATATATTCACGGACCGGATGGCATTAGACACCATTGGTGGTGGCCTATGGAGTTTATATCATACCATGCTTAGGTCGTCATTTGGTAAATAGATAGACATCATGAATATAGGTATGGATAGGGTCAAGTGTCAGGTTGTCAATACTTTATTGATTATATCATGGGAGTAGGGGATCAAAAGACTGATCTATAGATCATGATGATATTTGGAGATAGTCTTTTGGATTGTTGGTTCTTTTGGTATACCTGTATGTTTGTGCACGTACTTTCAGGACTGACTGATTCCCTTTTTGTATATCATGTCATGATCATTATTTGTATATGAAATTGACATATGTGATTACTTGGTTATTTATATAATGGATATTTACTTTTCTACTTTTTATTTTTCTCTTATGTTTCTATTATTGATTGATATAATTATACCTCTATGATACACTCTGATCATGAGGTTATATTCTCCCAACTATTCCACCATGGACCCTCACTGCTAGTTGATAGCCTCTGGCATATGGGGAGGCATGCCTGAGGTCATGTTGCCAACTGGGTTCAATTACTTTTGTGTGAATCGGGTCCTGGATTTCAAAAAGTTGTCTCAAAGGTTTATTTTATTTTTCTTATAATTTGGGATGGTAAAAAAAGAAAATATTACATGTATAGATTTGGTAATGAGCCTGTTTCTGGGAGTATCTAACCCACATTCATTGAAAATACAAATTCCCTAGGATTGGACATGTTTTTTTGGATTTTTCTTATTATATTTACCTTGATTTCACTATTGGGTGATGTACTTGGTGTTTGATTTTCCTTATGACTATGTATTTTTACCCTTGATCGATATGGAAAGTAAGTATTGCATCATGCATCATTATAGGCACTTCATGATTTACTTATCATGAATAATTCATGCCATGTTTATGTAACTATGTGAATTACCTGTAGCATATTTTGGTTCTTTTATAGTTATGTCCATGAAATTTTGTTAACATTACATGCTGGGAATAGATAAATAATCAGCTTCAATTAAATTTATTCCAATATAAATTTAAAAATTATATGGGAATTTATAAATTTGATATAAAAACCCATCTAATTGGACCTCAATATATATATACATATATATATATATGTATATGAATGTTTTCTTACAAACTACTAAGTATAATCTTCTAAATGAAATGGTCACCATTAAATGGGGATAACAATTGAAAAATAAAGAGTATTTTCCCCTATAACTTGCAATTGAAACTCTATATACTAGGACCTTTAACTTATAGTAGAGAACTTGGCTCTGACCCAGCCCTAGTAGTGGGTAGTAGGTAGTGTATATTTATTTTCTTATGATCTTTATATCACCCAAACCTAAATTTAGGATCAGGGAAGAGGGGTGTTACTCTTATATAGGGAGGATTGTGCCTATCCTATTTTTTATACTACTCTTTTAATAGTTATTAAAACTAGTATTGAGGTGTGTGTTAGTAATTTTTAGTGAAATTATTCATGTATTAGGAGGGTGGTGAAAACCATACTCCGTAGATGGTGGTCCTTGGGTCACCCATAGAACCTCTAGTGATGCATCTTATGGCACTGTGAGTTATAAATGATATGGGCATCGATGGGCAGTTTCGAGAGGGTTTCCTATTCTTGATACAGATTGTTCATGGAGACTCACGACCTACCCTGACTATGGAAGAGTTTATTTGTGTGTTTCAGTAGTATAATCCACCATCATTTTTAGGGGATGGTGGTCCACGGGCTATAGAGCCATGGATATATACCATGATTTTAATTTTTCAGAATATCAAGACACCTTCCAAGAGGAGAGTGAATCTCACTATGTATATTCTTTGGGATTATTATAAGAGATGGTGGGAAATTATTACCTATATGTATATTCATCAAGATATGGATTGTAGGGATTTCCATATGGCCTTATATGGTTATTTTTATCCCAGGATGTTGAAGTCTGATAGATCCATAGAGTTTATGCACTTAGAGTAGGGTGTTTTTTCAGTTATGGATTATTCATCCCATTTCATGGAGCTCCAATACTTCCCACTTATTCTGTTAGGTGATAATATTTCCAAATCTTGGCGATCTGAGAATGGTGTCAGGTACAAAATTTGTTCATAGTTGATTTTTTTAGCTTAATACGATATCTAGGATAGTGAATTGGTTTCTTATTACTGAGTATAACCTGAGATAGGTTGGGGTGTGAGTTAGGGAATTTTGACACTGATATTTGGAACAACATTGACCAATAGTAAGAAGCATCATTTAGAGCTTCCACATAATGATAGTAATAGCCATGTCACATACTCAGGTATCCAGGTGAGGTTCCATTAGTGTGGTATACCTGGACATACAAGTACCCATTGTACTATAGACCCAACAGAGTGCCAGTCTTGAGAGGTAGTATTTTAGTAGCCTATACTTTAGTATATTCTCTTTTAGATGTAAGTGCTTCTCGTTCTTTCATATATGTTCCTATTGTGGATAGTCTTGGGTTTGATGTTCATTTTTCATGTGGTGTAATGACACATGATACTTTGTTGGGGATTATATTGGAGAGTGTACACCAGGGAAAGGAGTACCCCTTTGAGATAGGTGAGTGTCTCTGTAACGCCCCGACCCCAGTTGCCCAGAGTCGTTACATTATTTTAATACATTGGCATGATTATAAGGAATCATGTTTCGAAGGACCGATCGGTTTAGCAATCTTGTAAAATAGATTACATACATGAATGTTACATTACCCTTCATAACATACAAAACAACATAAATAATCCTTCACGAATTCCAGTATTCCCTTGTCTTAACCCTTCATATCAACCACAATACACTTCTTGGAATCCTTGGAAAAATAAAACACAGAAAGGGGTGAGCTCAGATTCTCATTAAGGATAATAATACAGTGGAAACTTTCATAAATAAGCATAAACATTTAAGGTAATGTATAACTAAAACAAAATCCTTTTAAACATGAACTTCAGTATAATATGGCAAAAATAAAATGAAGTAATGCCATTTACATATTCACAGGAATATTCTACTAGTCGAATAATCACATGCAATATCACTAACCACTTTTATAATTATGGAATGCATAATTCCAGACTATTATAACCACATAGTCAAGGCCTTGTGCTAAGACTACAAATTATATTTTTTCAAGGAATTGTGCCAACACACTAGTTTGTCTCATGAGACCTACCAATGCATCGAGGAGCTATAATGGGCTCCACCCGTTACTCACTAAGTCCAATTCATTCCTCATACGAAAAGGTTATAACATAAACATTAGTATTAAAACTAGTATACGAAATGTCAATACATTCTCCATAAACCATGAATAGTGTAAAAATAACACATCCACAGTCAAACATATCACAAAAACTTCAATATAATATGGAAGTTTTGTATCATAATAAATCAACTTCAAATAATCTTAAAATCCATCAAAGGATATTGAAATAGATGAAATCAAAATTATTTGAGAGAAATATATCTTTTTTGAAATCATTCAAAAGTCACACGTTTATAAAGGACGTAATTTAAAATATATTTTTGAATCAAAGTTTCCCATAACATTTTGAAACTTTTGAAAAGAAATATCATTTAAAAACATTCATTTCCATATAAATAAATCCTTAAAATTATTTTGAAAACATGGACATTAATTAAAAAGATTTAGAAAGATAAGTCTTTAAAACATTTAAAATTCTGATCTTGATAAAGAGTACCTTTCACAAATTCTTAAAATATTTAATTTGAAATAATTTAAAAGTCAAATAATTATAAAATAAAAAATTTAATTTCAAAATATTCTTATAAGCTAGTAGGGGAGGCTTAGAAAATTTTTTAATGGTAGAAAATAGCCGCACCCACCGTATAAGTTAAAAAAACATTCTTACCTTAAATTTGTCGAAAAGGTCAAAAAGTACCTTGTTTGTAAAATGACAGAAATATTCTTTTCAAAACACATAAGGGTGTAAATTAATTTAACCCATTATCTAGTAAATAGTAAAAATGTTTTGAAATATATTTTTAAGAAACATGGATGTGGAAGATAAAGAGGTCCCAGTAGATAATTATGTATAAACAACCTCAGATAATGAAGAGATTGTGAAATAAACCCTAACTAATTTGGTAACTTACGAAACATACACCCCATGAAAGAGGTTGTTGACCTCACCTGTTTTGATAATCTCAATCATGTATTCATATGTGTTGAAAATCCCAATTATGTTTTCATTCTCTATGATATCTTTAAGTATCATTGATCTATACTTTAATTCTTTCAAATCTATGATCAAACCAATAATAATTTTTAAAATAGTATTTGGAATATGTTAATCCTCATTTATCCATGTTCATACAAGTTATAAATTGATTCTAACACAATTGGATGTGTTCTGTATAAAACAGATAAGTAATCTGCCTATAGCTACTGATAATGAGCTACCGGTAACCAGTCTACCGACAGACAGCTACCGATAGACTTAACACAGAGCTACCGATAGACTTAACACACAGATACCGATGTGCTTATAAATGTAAGCTACTGACTTACAGACAGCTACCGATACAAATAAAGAGCTACCGGTGTAAGTATAAATAGCTACCGATGGAATAAGAGTCACCGATGGACGAAGCTACTGACAGACTCACAGCTACCGACGCATGGAGCTACCGATGCATGTACCTACTGATGCATGGAGCTACTGATACATGTACCTACCGAAGCATGGAGCTACCGATAAACAAAGTCACTGATACAAGCATGTACCAACCGACGCATAGAGCCACCGATAGAGTCAAAGCAACTAATGACATTGAGCTACTGATGTTCAAGCTACCGATGTTCAAGCTACCGATGCTGATCACCTACCGATCACTCAACGCACTGTTTGAATTTCTTTATTTCCTATATTTAATCTATCCAACGGTCATATCATGTACATTTTAATGATTTGTCAAATATCTGATAAAGGTTGTCGGATGTCAGGAACCCGTACCTCGTACCTGCAGAAATGAAATCTTTTCTGTCCTACGGAGCACGTGATATAAATACAAGAAGACTCTGCTGAAGGAAAAGGAGAGAACACACAGAGACAACACACACAGAGACAAGGAAGACATACGACATACTCAAGAAAAGCTCTATTCATACAAGAAGAACCAAGCAAGACAGAATCACATATACAATCAAGGCTACTCAAGAAGAGTTCTGTGTACTCAAAAGAATATCGAAGAGCTTCATCGACTACATATCACTACCTACGAACCTGGAGCATACGACACTCTGTTTCTTAAACAGAAACGAGAAGAGGACTCAAACTCACTTCTAGTCAAATCCAAAGTAGTCCAGAGCTACACTGAAATCACCAGAACCACTTCTAAACTCTACATCTCTTGTTCTGTGATTTATTATTACTCTTTTCGAGCAGTGTGTGTTATCTGCTGTATCTAACACATACACTGTCTCCTGTACTCAAACTGAAGGATTTTTAAATCCTTACCAAACTCTTTCATTCTTTCTTTCCCACGAATAACAGTGGTAGAGGTCGTGTGTGACCTGGACAGCTGGTTGCTGTTGTACTGTTTCCCATGAAGAACAGTGGTAGAGGTCTTGGACCTGGACAGTTGTAAACTGTTGAACCCCGATCCAGGGTGTGGATCATTTTTATATAAACTTTTGAGAGGACTAAGTCTCGGCTTGTGACTGAACCTCTTGGTTACATTGTTGTGCCATCTCTTTCAAAGTTTTACTCCGCTGCTAATCACTTTAAAACCAATACTATTTTTAAAGTTACTTTGATAATTAAATTAGCAAGTGTTTATGTTAAGTGTAGTTTAGTAAGTTAGTTTCAAAAGATAATCACACACTCCTGTGTTGATTAACTGGGAATTAATCAATCCCTTGAGAATCTGACAGAACCTCTACTTTAATATAAATTCACTACAGTTTAATTTTGTTATTTTATTTGGGGGTCTTTAAGACACTGTTTTTTAAATACAGAAATTTTAATTGGTACTCAATTCACCCCCCTCTTGAGTAAACCACTCCGACCAACACTTGGTATCAAAGGTTAAAAATACTTTCTAAAAGTACTCTGCTTTTGAACTGTGATTTTAGTTTTATTTTAAAGTTCTTAAAATTTCTGTTATATCTAAATTTTTATCTCTTTAAAATTTTCTCATCATGGACAATAGACTTGAGGGTGCTGCTACTAACCGGCCACCTTTCTTCAATGGAACTAATTATGCTCAGTGGAAACTGAAAATGAAAATTCATCTAGAAAGCATAGGTTTTGATATTTGGACTGCTATTGAATCAGAATACAAAATTCCCACTACTGCTAGATCTACTTGGGATGAACCTACAAAGACTGCTTACAATAACAATTGTAAAGCTATGAATGACTTGTACTGTGCTCTAGGAGATGAAGAATTTAATAGAATTTGTGCTTGTAAAACTGCTTATGAAATTTGGGATACCTTAGCTGTTTCTCATGAAGGAACAACTAATGTTAAAGAAATGAGATTGAACACTTATACTATCAAGTATGATAATTTTAAAATGAAGCCTGACGAACCCATTTCTGACATGTATCTCAGGTTCAATGAAATTGTCAATACAATGATCTCGCTGGGAAAGGATGTCTCATCGAAGGAACAAATTATGAGAATTTTGAGGTGTCTACCTGATAGATGGAGAGGCACATCTGTCTCAATCAGAGAATCATGTGACATAGCTGCTCTACCTGTCAAGGAACTAATTGGAAAGCTGATGATGTATGAAGAAGAGCTTAAAGTGAACAAAGAGAAAGAAAATGAACCTTCAAGAAAGTCTGTCGCTTTAAAATCCTCAACTTCAAAGAATAAGGACAAAGAAAATCTTCAAGCTGTAGTTGAAAGTTCAAGTTGTGAAGACAGTGGAAGTGATTCTGACAGTGATGCTGAGATGGCTCACATTGCTAGAAGATTTAAGAAATTTTATAGGAAAAATAATTTCTTCAGAAAAACAAATTATAAGGGTAAGTATGATCACCAAGGTAAATGGAAAAAGGATTGGAAGAAGAATGACAAATCAGATGATGTTGTCTGCTATGAGTGCAAGAGAAAAGGACACATTAAAGCCGACTGTCCAAAGATGAAGTATAAAAAGAAATATGAATATAAGGACAATAAGTTTAAGAAAGCCATGAAGGCTACTTGGAGTGCTTCAGAAGACAGCACAAGTGAAGCTGAATCTTCAGACTCTAAAAGGAATCGAGCCAACATGTGCTTTATGACAAACACTTCTCAGGTAACTGCTGAAACTCCTGCTTCAAATTCATATTATTCTGGAGATGATTCTGAAGGTGATAACATGTCTAAATCTGAATTGTTTGAATACTGTGACATGTTAGAAGAGACATGTAATGAACTTAAGGATAAATACAAGTCATTAAAGAAACAGCATGCTCTCACCACTACAGTTAAAACCGAACTCACTATTGAAAAAGAGAAAAATGCTCAACTATTAAAGGAGAACACTGAACTGAAACTATCTAATGAACAACTCAGAAAAGACTTAGAGAAGTTCACAAATGGAAAGAATACACTAACACAGATGCTAGGAAAGCAAGTAGCACCTAAATATACTACTGGTATAGGATACCAACCTGGACAAAGGAAAATTTCCAAAACTAGATTCATTTCTAAATCTGGACAGAATGAAGGTAATTCTGGAACTTCATATGCTTCAACAAGTTATATACATAGCTATGGATCTAATAAAGTTTATCTTTCAAAGCATGTCAATTCTACAAATTATATGAGACCCATTAGACAAATATGGGTACCTAAAGTGTTATTGGCTAACCTGTCTGGACCTAAGAAAATCTGGGTACCAAAATCATCTTCCATATAAATCTGTTTTGTAGGGAACTTGCTTGAAGAGCTCCTGTAAAGAGACCTGGTATTTGGACAGTGGATGTTCAAGACATATGTCAGGAGACTTCTCTTGTTTCAAGAGTTTAATAAAAGTTGATGGAGGCTTTGTCACCTTTGGTGATAACTCTAAAGGAAAAATCATCGGCCTAGGCTAGATTGGTAACACTGATTCAATTTTGATCTCTAAAGTTTTATTTGTTGATGGCCTTAAATACAATCTATTAAGTATTTCTCAGTTATGTGATGATGGTTTTCATGTTAAATTTGAAAATGATTCTTGCAAAGTTTTTAATTCTAAGAATGTTTTGGTATTTTCTGCCTTAAGAAATGAGAATGTTTATGCTGTTAATCTGAATTCTTTAGCTAAGCAGAATATTACTTGTTTGAATGCTTTTCATAAAGAATCTTGGCTATGGCACAGAAGATTAGGACATTGCAACATTCACTCACTTAGAAAACTTTCTAGGAAAAACCTAGTTAGAGACCTACCTAAATTATAATTCCCAAATGATAGAGTGTGTAACCCCTGTCAAAAGGGAAAACAACACAAAGTTTCTTTTAAATCAAAGAAAGAAGTTTCGACTTCTCAACCACTTGAATTGGTTCACATGGATTTGTTTGGACCATCAAGAGTTTCTAGTTTAAATGGGAAGCACTATGTTTATGTTCTTGTAGATGACTTATCTAGATATACTTGGGTATATTTTCTAGCTCACAAAAGTGAAGCTTGTTCTTACTTTGTCAAATACTCCAAGTCTGTAGAGAACCTTAGTGGACTTAAGATTAAAACCTTAATAAGTGATCATGGTCGTGAGTTTGAAAATCAAGATTTTGATTCTTATTGCTCACACAATGGCTATACTCATAACTTTTCTGCCCCTAGGACACCCCAACAGAATGGTGTAGTAGAAAGAAGAAACAGAACCCTGCAAGAAATTGCAAGAACCATGCTCAATGAATATGACCTACCTCTTTATTTTTGGGATGAAGCTGTAAATACAGCTTGTTATGTCATTAATAGAGTCTTAATCAGACCTGTTCTTAAGAAAACCCCTTATGAATTGTGGAACAATAGAAAGCCTAAGGTTAATTACTTTAAAGTTTTTGGTTGCAAAGTATTTATTCTAAATACTAAAGATAATCTGGATAAGTTTGCTTCCAAAAGTGATGAAGGAATTTTTCTGGGTTACTCTATTTCAATTAAAGCCTATAGAGTATTCAATAAGAAAACCAAATGTGTCGAAGAATCTGTTCACATCAAGTTTGATGAAACTGATCCACATGAGCCTAAAACCTCTCTTGAGAATCTTGAAGAAGATTTGTCTATTCTGGACCTTAATGATAAATCTAAATAACCTGTTATAAAAGTATCCAGTTCTGGACTTTCTCCAGAATCTGCTTCTGTTGAACCCGAACCTATAGATGAACCTGAAATTTCTAGTCCAACCTTTACCAGATCAACGAGGATTCTAAAGAATCATCCTTTAGAAGCTGTTGTTGGTAATCATTATAGAGGAACACAAACTAGAGCTTCTCTAAGAAACCAGGTTGAACATCAAGATTTTCTTTCACAGCTAGAACCCAAAAATATCAACGATGCTATCAATGATGAATTCTGGGTAATAGCTATGCAGGAAGAATTAAATCAGTTTGAAAGAAACAAAGTCTGGGAATTAGTTGACAGACCCAAGGACACTTTGACAATAGGCACAAAATGGGTTTTTAGAAATAAAGTAGATGAATCTGTAAATATAGTTAGAAACAAAGCTAGACTAGTTGCACAAGGATATAGTCAAGAAGAAGGTATAGACTATGAGGAGACTTTTGCACCTGTAGCTAGACTAGAAGCCATTAGGATCTTACTTGCATATGTTGCACATCTGGATTTCAAGTTATATCAAATGGATGTCAAAAGTGCTTTTCTAAATGGTTTTATAATTGAAGATGTTTTTGTAGAACAACCACCTGGATTTACTAACCCCCATTTTCCAAATCAAGTTTTTAAACTTTCTAAAGCTTTGTATGGTTTGAAACAAGCTCCAAGAGCTTGGTATGATAGACTTAGCAATTTCCTTATTTCAAAAGGTTTTACTAAAGGGATTGCTGATCCAACTCTTTTCATTAAAAGAATTTCTAAAGATGTTTTAGTTGTACAAATATATGTTGATGATATTATTTTTGGATCTTCTAAACACTCTTTATGTACTGATTTTTCAAAAAGTATGCAAAATGAATTTGAAATGAGCTTAATGGGAGAGCTTAAGTACTTTCTTGGATTTCAAGTATTTCAAAATGAAAATGGTATTATTTTGAATCAAAGTAAATATACAAAGGATCTTTTAAAACGTTTTGGTCAGGATAGTATCAAGGGAAGTGAAACTCCTATGAGTACTACCTGTAAATTGGATGCAGATGAAACTGGGAAACCAGTTGATCAAACAAATTATAGAGGTATGATTGAGAGTTTACTTTATCTTACTGCTAGTCGACCTGATATTATGTTTAGTGTGTGTATGTGTGCTAGATTTCAAGCTAATCCAAAAGAATCTCATTTGCTTGCTGTTAAAATAATTTTTAAATATCTCAAACACACGGTTAACTTAGGTTTGTTTTACCCAAAAGGACAATCCTTTGAGTTAATGAGTTATTCAGATACTGACTTTGCTGGTTGTAAGTTAGATAGAAAAAGCACATCAGGAACATGTCATTTGCTTGGAAAATCCTTAGTTTCTTGGTGTAGTAAGAAACAGAACTCAGTTGCATTATCTACTGCCGAAGCAGAATATATAGCTGCTGGTAGTTGCTGTGCACAAATTCTGTGGATGAAACACACTCTTTTGGACTATGGATATGTTTTTAAACATGTTTCAATCAACTGTGATAACACCAATGCAATAAACATCTCTAAGAATCCTGTATCTCACTCTAGAACCAAACACACAGATGTAAGACACCATTTCCTAAGAGATCACTATCAAAAAGGTGATATTTCTCTTGAATTTATTGGCACCGAACATCAATTGGCTGATATTTTCACTAAACCTTTAAGTTCGGATAGGCTAAGTTATATAAGACACGAATTGGGAATGTTTAATCACAACCGATGTGAAAATCCTCACTGATGTGAAAATTCTCACCGATGTGACATTCTCACCGATGTGACATTCTCACCGATGATTAACTCACACCGATGCAATGTTTTAAAACATCTGTCTGCCGCCAAGAATACGAATCGTTTTATATTATTTTTATTACTCTATTTTAGTCATTTATTTGGAATTCCTAAATGATAAAACTAAGTCTAAGCCACTTCTTACCTCTCCGAGCTCAAAATCCCTCACCTTCGAACCTTAGCTCCCAAATCGACCAAGAACCTTAAACCCGCGATGGAAAAAACCAAGCTTCCTATCGTCAGAGATGAAAGAGTAGAACCAAACACTAAGAAGCAGAAGACACAGCATAAAACCAGTGTTAGTGAAGTCAGAACTAGATCGGGAAGGCGACCAGTGAATCCTCACTTGCAGAATAGAGACATAGTGATCGAGAAGGAACTGTGCGTGGAATGGCTACTGCCTAGAAAATCGTTAGTACTCGAGATTCTGGAGGACCAGAAATGGGTGGATTGTTTCTTGAATAACAATGGACCATACTAACCGAAGTTGGTAAAATAGTTCTATGAGTTTATAACCTTCGAGAAGTCTGAGAATGAGAATCGGGTAAGCTCTTTTGTAAATGGAAAAGAGATGTCTTTTTCTTCAGTAGAGTGGGCTGAGAGTTTTAAAGTACCACATGAAGGTGTCTCTGGGTATGTATCAAGAGCAATGCCACCTAGCAGTGACATCATTGATTATGAAACCGCCTTAAAAGAACTGACTGGTAATGGAAATCAAAGGCAAGTGGTTGCTGCTGAAATGGATGGAGAAAATCGACTGCTTTTCAAGTTTGTTCAACATGTGTTGATACCGAGGCGAGGAGATTTTGCAAATCTGAGATATCAAGATATCTATCTTCTTCATTTGCTAAGACATGGTGTGAAGATCAATCTGTGCAGATTGCTAATGCTTCAAATGGAAGACATGATTAGACCAAAGTCAAAGACTAATGCTTTGTTCTTTGCCAAGCTGATTTCAGTGATGATAAAAGTGAAAGGAATAGCTGAGTCTCAGGATGAGACAGTTGTAGTCAAGAACAATTTCTGCATCATCTCGACTGTTTTCAAGTACATGAAAATTAACTGGAACCCATGGAAGGGTGAATGGGTCAGTGATGATCAGAAGATTTATGATAGGTTTAATCCTGTGGATCATCCCTCAAGACCAAAGGATGAGAGAGATCCGAGTCTGAGACCTGATGAAGAGGAACCTGTTTATAGTGATGAAACAGAAGAAGAAGAAGAATAAACTCCTATGGATGTTGGAGGAGATCCAGACTTGCCCCCAAGTCCTGTTGCAGAATTGGTCTATTCTAGGAAAGGAAAGGTAGAGGAAATTGTATCTACTCATGAGGAAGACCAGTCTGTACCTCACCAAGAAGAAGAGGAAAAGGAAAATGTATCTGAATTGTCTGCTTCCGGTAGTTTAAGTATGAGCCCTTTGATTGGGAACTCAGCTATGCCTGCTGCTGAAGTAGAAAAAGATACAGAAGAAACTGTACCTGTTTCAGAAAACCTCCTTACTGCTGCTGAGATGGAAGTTGTTGTGGAAGATTCTGATGAAGAAAGGCTAGTAGAAAATGTTGTTGTGATACATGAGAATGCACCCATTAAGGGGGAGCATCAGTCTGTGCTTGGAAAAGTTACAGTAGCTGTTGAGCTTGGAGACTGGGTAGAAGACCCAGGGTTTATAGTCTGTGGATTGGATTATCCGGATTCAGATAATGAGATGTCTATGAATAGACCAAAGACCAATTATGATCTTGCCTCTGAGATGTTTCCAGATGATGTGGTCAGATTTCATGATTTGAATAAGCTGAAAGAGGACATCAAAACCAGTTTTGTTAAAGAAGTGAAGTTAATGGAAACCTCTCTTGCTTCCTCAATTAATTCAATAATGACTGACTATGTAGTTAGTTTGGGCTCAGCAAGAGGATCTGCCACAGTTGTCTCAAATGATTTTGTATCTAAATCTGATCTTGAATCCATGAAGAATGAGCTGAAAGAATCATTCAGTGTATCAGTTGCTGAGATGAAGCAAAGCTTTTATGAAGAAATGAAAATGTTAGAGAGATCTTTCGAGCTATCTATGGCTTGTAATTTATCTTCTTTTATGTCTGAGCTTATGGAAGAAGTGAAAGAGTGCCAGACTCAGTCTTCAAGAATCGAATCAGATCTGGAAGCTCTCAAGACATCAGTTGCTGCTTTGGATTCTTATATGAGCTCCAAGTCTCAAGCTGACAAGGACCTAGCTTATGTGAAGAGTGTAGTAAGACAGTTTGTCTCGGTGTTTGAAAGTTTCAAAACCTCAGTGAAGGATCATGTTCAATTACAAGACTCTCAAGTTCAAAGCCTAATCAGTGGTTTGTCTAAGAGTTTTAAAGAAACTGTTTCCTTCTCTCTTGGCCCTCTCACATCCAAACTATCAGTTGACCTAAATCAAGTTCGAGCAATGTTGAAGGAGGAGATTGGTTCTATTTCAACCAGTGGCTCTGTGGACTCATCAGAGTTGAGCCGAGTGGTGCTTTCTACAAGAGATTCTGCCAGAGAAATAATGAAGATTGTTCAAGACTATATGAGAGAAGCCTCTACCTCTCAGGAAGCCATCAAAAGCAAAGTGGACTACTACTTCACCAAAGTTTTCACCAAGCATCAACTCGAACACCACTTCAAGCTAATGTTGGAAAACATGAAGCTACCTCCAGTCACTCAAGCTTTCATAGAACAAGTGAGCAAGCTAAGAGAACTGACTCCTTCCTTAGAGAAATTCATGGAGAACAAAGATGATTTCATCTCTACTATGGAAAGAGGAGGAGGAATTATTATGGATTTTATAAATCTGCTGCTGCCCTTCTTGCATGTTGATGCCAGACCAGTCATCATACCTCCTGCTTTCCCTGCTTCTGCCTCAGCTGCTTCCACAGTCCAGCTAACTCCTGCTCAAGCTATTCGCAGCCTCACACCGATGATCACCCAAAGATCTTCAACCTACAGGCCTGACTCTGTGTCAGTGGCCCAGCCTCCTTTGATCTTTTCTGGGATTCCAAAACCTTCACCTACATCCTCACCACCCGAACCTTCTTCTGATCCCAAGGGAAAATCTCACGTGGAAGAGGTGGAATGATCCAGTGGCTAGGATTTTTGATAGGAATTCCTTTGTATTCTGTTTTTGTACTTTTTGACTACTCTAATACAGAACTCCTTTTACTTCTCATGTTTTATTTGTCTCCTATATATATGCTTTCCCACTTTTTGATTATCACAAAGGGGGAGAACAAAATGAGAGAATAAAAGGGAGAACAAAGTGAATGAAAAATATTTTCAATGGAGAAACATAAGGAATAAGGGGAGACACTTTACCCTTCTTTTCATTTTTTTTTCTTCCCTCTGATACTTTATGTCTATTTAGTACCTTATGATTGTTACCTCTGATAACTTATGTCTATATCATACTATTTATATTATATCTGATGCCATTTTCAATAAGAAAATTGAATTCAATATTATACTCTTTACCATTATATTTTCACTATGTTAAATGCCCATATCATAAATTGTGATTATCAAAAAGGGGGAGATTATTGACCTCACCTGTTTTGATAATCTCAATCATGTATTCATATGTGTTGAAAATCCCAATTATGTTTTCATTCTCTATGATATCTTTAAGTATCATTGATCTATACTTTAATTCTTTCAAATCTATGATCAAACCAATAATAATTTTTAAAATAGTCTTTGGAATATGTTAATCCTCATTTATCCATGTTCATACAAGTTATAAATTGATTCTAACACAATTGGATGTGTTCTGTATAAAACAGATAAGTAATCTGCCTATAGCTACTGATAATGAGCTACCGGTAACCAGTCTACCGATAGACTTAGTCTACCGACAGACAGCTACCGATAGACTTAACACAGAGCTACCGATAGACTTAACACACAGCTACTGATGTGCTTATAAATGTAAGCTACTGACTTACAGACAGCTACCGATAAAAATAAAGAGCTACCGGTGTAAGTATAAATAGCTACCGATGGAATAAGAGTCACCGATGGACGAAGCTACTGACAGACTCACAGCTACCGACGCATGGAGCTACCGATGCATGTACCTATCGATGCATGGAGCTACCGATACATGTACCTACCGAAACATGGAGCTACCGATAAACAAAGTCACTGATACAAGCATGTACCAACCGACGCATAGAGCCACCGATAGAGTCAAAGCAACTAATGACATTGAGCTACCGATGTTCAAGCTACCGATGTTCAAGCTACCGATGCTGATCACCTACCGATCACTCAACGCACTGTTTGAATTTCTTTATTTCCTATATTTAATCTATCCAACGGTCATATCATGTACATTTTAATGATTTGTCAAATATCTGATAAAGGTTGTCGGATGTCAGGAACCCGTACCTCGTACCTGTAGAAAGGAAATCTTTTCTGTCCTACGGAGCACGTGATATAAATAAAAGAAGACTCTGCTGAAGGAAAAGGAGAGAACACACAGAGACAACACACACAGAGACAAGGAATACATACGACATACTCAAGAAAAGCTCTGTGCATACAAGAAGAACCAAGCAAGACAGAATCACATATACAATCAAGGCTACTCAAGAAGAGTTCTGTGTACTCAAAAGAATATCGAAGAGCTTCATCGACTACATCTCACTACCTACGAACCTGGAGCATACGACACTCTGTTTCTTAAACAGAAATGAGAAGAGGACTCAAACTCACTTCTAGTAAAATCCAAAGGAGTCCAGAGCTACACTGAAATCAACAGAACCACTTCTAAACTCTATATCTCTTGTTCTGTGATTTATTATTACTCTTTTCGAGCAGTGTGTGTTATCTGCTGTATCTAACACATACACTGTCTCCTTTACTCAAACTGAAGGATTTGTAAATCCTTACCAAACTCTTTCATTCTTTCTTTCCCACTAATAACAGTGGTAGAGGTCGTGTGTGACCTGGACAGCTGGTTGCTGTTGTACTGTTTCCCACGAAGAATAGTGGTAGAGGTCTTGGACCTGGACAGTTGTAAACTGTTGAACCCCGATCCAGGGTGTGGATCATTTTTATATAAACTTTTGAGAGGACTAAGTCTCGGCTTGAGACTGAACCTCTTGGTTACATTTTTGTGCCATCTCTTTCAAAGTTTTACTCCGCTACTAATCACTTTAAAACCAATACTATTTTTAAAGTTACTTTGATAATTAAATTAGTAAGTGTTTATGTTAAGTGTAGATTAGTAAGTTAGTTTCAAAAGATAATCACAAACTCATGTGTTGATTAAATGGGAATTAATCAATCCCTTGAGAATCTGACAGAACGTCTACTTTAATATAAATTCACTACAGTTTAATTTATTATTTTATTTGGGGGTCTTTAAGACAATGTTTTTTAAATACAGAAATTTTAATTGGTACTCAATTCACCCCCCTCTTGAGTAAACCACTCCGACCAACAGAGGTATCATACAATGAATATGTAAGAACACAAAAATTAAAGTGTATTGCACAAAGAATACATTTATGGTCAGTACATACACCACACAAAAGGTAATAGTGGCAATATAGCATGAATCTCACGGGAATAAGGAGTGAGATGAAAACCCCTTACCTTACACTTTCCTTTAGTTGAGGGTACGTTTAACCTCATGTATAAAGACAATAGTATGTTATTAAATTATACCAAAACCATATTGATTTTTATGATATCATACATTATTCATTTATGACTTTTTACTACCCATTTAATAATAATTTCTATGTTAAATTAAAATTTCGGGTAATAATCGCTTTCTTTATCGTATGTGTTTTAACTTGTTACTCTTGATTGTATCACTTATATCATGATTTAAATACTTCCATAATATAAAAAATGATTTATATATCATATATATTTAGAATATAATTATGTATAATAGATAAATATGTGAAATGGAAAACACCATTTATGGAGTCGCTAGTCTGTACGTACGCATAAACACTGTTTCTGTTTTTATAACATATTGAACGGAACTAGGTGAATAAAATATATTTAAATACATATATATATATATATCTAGTAGAATTATTATTTCATATATTAATAACATATTATTAATATATATTTTTATAATCGTCTATGAATGGTGAATGTGGAAATGAATCTCATCGCGTCGTGGAGACGGCAATCTGTACGTATGCACAAGCGACAATATCATTTCTTTAAAGGTGTGGAATTGGATGGTATATTAATTTTATAGAGACATTATCATGTTATTTTAATTATTTATATACATATTACTCATCATTATATCAATCCAAATAACATAGTGTTGAATAACAAATTACACCACGGCCTAGAGACAGTAAGTCGTATGTACGCACGCATGGTGACATTATCATTCATAAGATGGATAGAATAATGAATATAGTTGTGAAATATTTATAATAATATAACTTTATATAGAAGATACTAGAGTTATTATTTTATAATGTAAATAACAAATAAATAATAAGTGGAAGAAGAAATGAACTTGAAAGAGGGTGGTGATAACATTACCTCTTCTTCGGGTTCTTCTTTTTGATTTGATAAAAAGGGCTCCTTAGGTTGGATTTATGATCAAAATAAGGCCTCTAGGTTGAATTGATTGAAGTGGGGAGAATATTTGGGTAGGGTTTGGCCGATCTAAAAGGCTTTGAAGGTGTGAATTAGAGGGAATGGGAAGTTCCCTTTTATAAGAGGGGTGAGGGGCACCTTAGGAAAGGCTAGAAATATTATTTTATAATAAATTCATATTCGGTTTCTAATGGATAAAAAGTGGATTATCTAAAGTTTAAGGTGGGGATAGGTCTAAAAACACTCAACCCATAGGTTTTAGACAGGTTTGTTTCACTATATTAACTTTATCTTTTTTATTTAACTCTTAGTTAAATAGTTTGACATTTACCATGTCTCTTTATATTTTTATATTATATAGTCAATAAACTTTCTATAAACTTCCAATAGACTTCCAAGTGGTCCATTAATAATACCCCTATCATTATATAAGTCCTTTGGCCGAACCATGGATTTTTAGGAAAAGAATATCAATTAATAATATAATATTTATTTTAAAAACTCCTTTATGTCAATTTTGACACTATTTAATAATTGAATTTTGTTAAAGTCTTAACACATTTATTAATTTGAAACAAATTCATTAAAGAAATAATAACATGTCATATTAACCAATAAAATTTTTTTATGTCATAAAAACATTCAAATTATATTTATTTTAACATTTATAATACTAATTATTTGATTCTTTCATTAATAAATAAAATACTACATCATTATTGTGTCATAAATAAATTTAATTATTAAATGTTTAAAAAATTATAAATAAAATAACATTATATATGAAATAGTTTTAGATTTATAATTAATATTTATATTCTAAAATATAACAAATATTACCATATTTAAAAATTGTTTTTCTAAAAGATATATGCTTATGCCATTTTATGTATTTACTTTAACTTAATTAATATAAAGTGTCATTATCACTTACAAGTGGATCCATGGGGTCCCAAAATCGACCCAAAGATACCCATGGTCAGAAATGTATCAACCAATAGGGCTAGGACACATTTTAGGGTAATTTATTATTATTATAATATTATTTTTTTACCCTTATTTACCTGATTTACCCTTTAACCATGGTAAATAAAATATTTACCGAAGTAATTATTCAAAATGTCTAAAAATAAAAGATAAATATTTACATAATTTGTACCTCCTGATTATAAATATGAAATCCATTTTAATAAATTCAAAACACAGAAGTGGTAGAAATTAATTAAAAATTAATTCCCGTTGTTAAAACAAAAAGCTTGTTTTTAAGAGATAATAACTATCAAAAGATTAGCACTTGCTTATGTCTAGTTTAAATGTGAAATTATGTCCAATGACCAACATTTGATTAAATGGTAAAAATATAATCTAATTATACTATAAAATCACTCAAATTAATAATTTATCACTATTAATTATTTCAATTAAAAAAGTTGTTTTTAATTAAAATTTAGTAATTTTCACTATTCATCAAAATATGAAAGTTATCCGAAAAGTACCAAAAATTCACCCTAAGCTAATTTTGATATTCATGATCCTAAAATGAAGTCCATTTTGAAATATAAAATCTATAAAATTTCAAAAAGTGGGTATTACTATTCATAACGGCTAGTTTGATTGGTTGTGGTGTGTGTTAGAACTCGAAGTTGCGTACAACACACACTACTGCATTATTCAAAGAGAATGGTACCGTGGAAGCTTGGGGTGTTACATTCTCCCATCCTTCAATAAATTTTGTCCTCATAATTTGAAATTATTTTTCAAAAATAAATGGTTGAAAATAGAAAATACCTTTGGGAAAACCCACATCGAAAATTAGGTTAATAAAATTTAGTCTTAATAAAAGGAAAAGGGAAATGAAAGGGTAACCACCAAATCCTGATCTCGATTAGGAGAACATTGGTGGAAATTAGAGACATATAATTAGAGGAAAAACTTAAATATTTATATGTAGTGATTGAGGTCATCAATCACAAACAAGTGTAAAATTAAGGGCCTTAAATTAATAAATCTATGATGATTTAAAATACCATTGGTTCAACAAAACATATGGTATTAGGATAACACATTTTTGGTTTTAATGTCCCTTCACTAAATTATAAGAATTAATTTCTTCATAGAATAAGAGAAGAATAAAAATATATAATTGACAAGTAGAGTCCCATTCTTTAACTAATTCCTACAGCAAACTCATCTTTCACTCTAAAAGATAATAGAACTTAAAAATAATATTCTATTTATCCTATTCATATAGGGTTCAAAAAAATGAATTTATAATTCATCTACCAGAATTTTTTAAAAAATACTACATTATTCAATCCAGGACATCAAGTGTGCCAGTGGTAGGTGATACACCCTTGTCCCCCTTCGGTTGTGGGTTTAAGTCTCCTGGCCTTGCCGGATGCGACGGGTTCCCGCCTGACCTCCAGGTTTACCATTTATGGCAATCCAAAAATAATCTCAAACTAGAATTATCCAAAATATTTCTGTCCAAACTCATAGTCCAAAATTTATAAGTAAAATAACACAATTAAGATCCTTTTTTCCGCTTAATAACATGTGAACACCTTCATCGTGTATTCTTTTAAAACACTGCAACATCATGAATTTCCATAAAACCTTATTGATTACATTCATGATCCCTTATTCCTTATGGAATAGTGGATATACTCCTTCTATCAAAATATGTTGTAAACTCCAACAATGATGGAATATACAAATCATTAATTAGTTTCAAGGTATTCAATAATATCCAATATAATTTATCCAAATAAATCATGTATTATTCCAAAATCACTACCTCAGTATCAGAACCATATTATGGTTTATCTTTCTCTCAACCATATATTTTCCAAAAATTTAACCTGCTATTGAGTCACTTTTCTTGGTTCTACACAATCTCATGTCCTTAATGAAATAGTACTGCAGTACAATCCTTATATACTCCATAATTATTATAACCAGTACGTTGTTGATACAATAATCAAATGAAATAATTCTCTAATAACAACATAAGAACTCTAATCATTCTTCCTCATCTCTGGTAGTATCATAACTTGATTATTATTCAATAGCATCATTTGGGGCATACTCTGATGATTTGGACATTGGTTAGCGTAGTGTCCCAACTCCTTGCGGATGAAGCATTGTACATTTGAAACCTTTTTCTTACCCTTGCAGTCACGTACATGGTGTCCTTTTTCTCCACACTTATAACAAACTCTCATTCCCTTCAGGAAAGTTCTAGGGTGTTTCTTCCCACAGTTATCACATATGGGAAAATTATTCTTTTCCCTCTTCCCTTTATCCATCTTTCTCTCTTTTATCCTTTTCTTCTCTTGCTTCCCTTTCAAATCCATAGGACTCATAGAATTTATTACTTATTTATTAACACATGATACTATTTCTTCATATGTTGAGAATATATGGGACACTATTTCCCTTCTAAATTCTTGCTTAATACCATTAAAGATATGATCCTTATTACACTTTGGATCATATGTATTGCTGAAGTTCACATTCCTTCTATTGGGCGTCATTTCTATACAATGACATAAACTAAGTCAGTTTATGAATTGCAATAAATAATTAAAAACTTTGTAAAATACCTAATATAAATTTAATGGTTTATGGATATAATCCATAATCATTAAGATGTTCTCATTGAGGAAGTATATACTCATAAACCCTTCATTATGATTTGTAAAGAAAATGAGAATTATCCTAAGCATATACCCCAGGAGTGTCATAACCAAGAGTGCAGCAAGGCTCATTGTCGTGCACCAGTTCACGTTCAAGTCTAACTCAAAGTGGTGTTTTTGGGTTTTACCCCTAGGTACATCTATGCCAAAGCCGCCTATACCTGCTCGTATCAAGACAGGGATGTATTTTCTTGGAAAACTCTCAAAATCTCTACATTACCAAAATTTTAAGAATTTCTTCAATATGAATCCTCAAAGTCTATCTTATTTTTATGTTCTCTAATCAGATTTTATCTAAATCTAGCTTCCAATGTTATTGCTAAAATTCCTCTGATACTAACTATAATGCCCCGACCCCAGTTACCCAGAGTCGGTGCATTATTTTAATACATTGGCATGATTACAAAGAATCAAGTCCCGAAGGACCGATTGGTTTAGAAATCTCAGAAAATAGATTACATACATGAATGTTACATTACACTTCATAACATACAAAACAACATAAATAATCCTTCACGAATGCTGTTATTCCCTTGGCTTAACCCTGCATATAAATCACAATACACTTCTTGGAATCCTGGGAAAAATAAAACATAGAAAGGGGTGAGCTCAGATGCTCAGTAAGGATAACAATACAACAGAAACTTTCATAAATAAGAATAAACATTTAAGGCAATGTATAACTAAAACAAAAGCCTTTTAAACTTGAACTTCAGTATAATATGGTAAAAATAAAATGAAGTAATTTCATTTACTTATTCACATTTATATTCTACTAGTTGAATAATCACATGCAATATCACTAACCACTTTCATAATGATGGAATGCATAATTCCAGACTATCATAACCACATTGTCAAGGCCTTGTGCCAAGACTACAAATAAGATTTTGTCATGGCCTTGTGCCAAAACACTAGTTTGTCTCATGAGACCTACCGATGCATCTAGGAGCTATAGAAGGCTCCACTCGTCACTTAGTAAGTCCAATGCATTCCTCATACTAAAAGTTTTTAACATAAACATTCGTATTAAAACTAGCATATGAAATTTCAATACTTTCTCCATAAACCATGAATGGTATAAAAATAACACATCCACAGTCAAACATATCACAAAACCTTCAATACAATATGGAAGTTTTGTATCATAATAAATCAACTTAAAATAAGCTTAAAATATATCAAAGGATGTTTAAATAGATGAAATAAAAACTATTTGAGAGAAATATATCTTTCTTAAAATCATTGAAAAGTAACACATTTATAAGGGAAGTAATTTAAAAGATATTTTTGAATCAAAGTGTCCCATAACACTTTGAAACTTTTGAAAAGAAATGTCATTTCAAAAAATTCATGTCCATATAAATAAATCCTTAAAATTATTTTGAAGACATGGACATTAACTAAAATTATTTAGAAAGATAAATCTTTAAAACATTTAAAATTTTGATCTTGATAAAGAGTACCTTTCACAAATTCTTAAAATATTTAATTTGAAATCATTTAAAAGTCACATAATTATAAAATAAAACATTTACTTTCAAAATATTCTTATAAGCATGTAAGGGAAGCTTCGATGATTTTATAATGGTAGAAAATATCTGCACCCACTGTATAAGTTAAAAAAACATTCTTGCCTTAAATTTGTCAAAAAGGTCAAAAAGTACCTTGTTTGGAAAACGGCGGAAAGATTCCTTTCAAAAAACATAAGGGTATAAATGAATTTAACCCATTTTATAGTAAATAGTAAAAATGTTTTTAAATATATTTTTATGAAATATGTATTTGGATGATAAAGAGGTCCCAGTAGATAATTACGTATAAACAACCTCGGATAATGAAGAGATTGTGAAATAAACACTTACCAATTTGGTAACTTACGAAACATACACCCCATGAAAGTGGTACCATAAAATTAATATGTAATTACACATAAATTAAAGTGTATTACACAAATAATACAATTATGGGCAGTACATACACCACACAAAAGGTAATAGTGGCAATATGGCATGAATCTCACGGGAATTAGGAGTGAGATGAAAACCCATTACCTTGCACTTTCCTTTAGTTGAGGGTACGTTTAACCTCATGTATGAAGACCATAGTATGTTATTAAATTATAATAGAACCATATTTATATTTATGATATCATAAATTATTCATTTATGACTTTTTACAACCCATTTAATAATAATTTCCATGTTAAATTAACATTTCGGGTAATAATCGCTTTCTTTATCGTAAGTGTTTTAAATTGTTACTCTTGATTGTATCACTTAGATCATGATTTAAATACTTCCAGAATATAAAACATAATTTATATATCATATATATTTAGAATATAATTATTTATAATAGATATATATGTGAAATCGAAAACACCGTTTATGGAGACGGTAGTCCGTATGTATGCATAAACACTGTTTCTGTTGTCATAACATATTGAACGGAACTAAGTGAATAAAATATATGTAAGTACATATATATATATATATATATATATATATATATATATATCCAGTATCATTATTATGTCATATATTACAAACATATTAGTAATATATATTTTTATAATAGTCGATGAATGGTAAATATAGAAATGAATCTCATCGCGTCGTGGAGACGGTAACCCGTACCTATGAACGAGTGACAATATAATTTCCTTAAGGGTGTGGAATTGGATGGTATATTAATTTTACAGAGTCATTATCATGTTATTTTCTTTATCTGTATACATATTACTCATCATTATATCCATCCAAATAACATAGTGTTGAATAACAAATTACAGCACGACATGGAGACGGTAAGCCGTTCATACACACACATGGTGACATTATCATTAATAAGATGGATATAATAATGAATATAGTTGTTAAATATTTATAATAACATCACAGTATATATGAGATACTGGATTTATTATTTTATAATGGAAATAAAAAATAAAGAAGAAGTGGAAGAAGAAAGGAACTTAAAAAAGGGTGGTGAAAACATTACCTCTTCTTTGGGTTCTTCATTTTTATTTGATCAAAAGGGATCCTTAGGATAGCTTTATGATCAAACTAAGTCATCTAGGTTTAAGTAAGGGAATTTTAGAGAATATTTGGTCAGGTTTTGGTCGAGCGAAAAGGCTTTTATGGTGTGAATTAGAGGGAAGGGGAAGTTCCCTTTTATAAGAGGGGTGAGGGGCACCTTAGGAAAAGATAGAAATATTATTTTATAATAAATTAATATTCAGTTTCTAATGGCTCCAAAGTATATTATTTAAAGTTTAAGGTGGGTATAGGTCTAAAACCACTCAACCAATAGGTTTTAGATAGGTTTGGGTCACTATATTAACTTTATCTTTTTTATTTAACTCTTAGTTAAATAGTTTGACATTTACCATGTCTCTTTGTATTTTTATATCATATAGTCCATAAACTTACTATAAACTTCTAAGAGACCCCCAAGTGGTCCATTAATAATATACCTATCATTTTATAAGTCCTTTTTCCGAACATTATATTTTTAGGAATAGAATATCAATTGATAATATAATATTTGTTTTAAAAACTCCTTTGTCAATTTTGACACTATTTAATAATTGATTTTTTTTAAAGTCTTAATAGCTTTTTTAATTCGAACCAAATTCATTAAAGAAATAATAACATGTCATATTAACCAATAAATTTTTTTATGTCATAAAAACTTTCAAATTATATTTATTTTAATATTTATAATACTAATTATTTGATTCTTTCATTAATAAGGAAAATACTGCATCATTATTGTGTCATAAATAAATTTAATTACTAAATGTTTAAAAATTATAAATAAAATACCATTATGTAGGAAATCGTTTTAGATTTATAATTAATATTTATAGTCTAAAATATATCATATATAACCTTATGTAAAATTGTTTTGCTAAAAGATATATGCTTATGCCATTTTTGTATTTACTTTAACTTAATTAATATAAAGTGTCATTATCACTTACAAGTGGATCCATGGGGTCCCAAAATCGACCCAAAGATACCCATTTTCAGACGTGTATCAACCAATAGATATAGGACATGTTTTAAGATAATTTAATATTATTATAATATTATTTTTTTACCCTTATTTACTGGATTTACCCTTTAACCATGGTAAATAAAATATTTACCGAAGTAATTATTCAAAATGTCTAAAAATAAAAGTTACCTATTTACATAATTTGAAAATACTGATTCTAAATATGAAATAAATTTTTCTAAATTCAAAACACAGAAGTGGCAGAAATTAATTTAAAATTAATTCTCGTGGTTAAAATAAAAAACGTGTTTTTAAGAGATAATAACTATCAAAAGATTGGCACTTGCTTATGTCCAGTTTAAATGTGAGATTATGTCCAATGACCAAAATTGGATTAAATGGTAAAAATATAATCTAATTATACTCTAAAATCACTAAAATTCATAATTTATCACTATTAATTATTTCGATTAAAAAAGTTGTTTTTAATTAGAATTTAGTAATTTTAACTATTCATCAAAATATGAAAGTTATCCGCAAAGTACCAAAAATTCACCCTAAGATAATTTTGATATTTCAAATCCAAAAATGTAGTTTATTTTGAAAGATAAAATCTATAAAATTTCAAAAAGTGTGTATTACTATTCATAACGGCTAGTTTGATTGGTTGTGGTGTGTTTTAGAACTCGAAGTTGCGTCCAACACACACTACTGCATTATTCAAAGAGAAGCGTACAATAGAAGCTTGGGTGTTACATTCTCCCCTCATTAAATAAAATGTGTCCTCACAATTGTAAATTATTTTTCAAAAATAAAGGGTTGAAAATAGCAAATACATTTAGGAAAACCCACATTGGAAATTAGGTTAATAAAAATTTGTCTTAATAAGAGGAAAAGGGAAATGAAAGGGTCACCACCAAATTATTAACTCGATTAGAAGAACATTGGTAGAAATTAGTGACATATAATTGAGGGAAAATGTAAATATTTATAGATAGTGATTGAGGTCATCAATCACAAACAAGTGTAAAATTAAGGGCCTTAAATTCATCAATCTATGATGATTTAAAATACCATTTGTTCAACAAAACATATGGTATTAGGATAACACATTTTTGGTTTTAATATCCCTTTACTAAAGTATAAGAATTAATTTATTCATAGAATAAGAGAAGAAGAAAAATATATACTTGACAAGTAGAGTCCCATTCTTTAACTAATTTCTACCGCAAACTCATCTTTCAATCTAAAATTTAATAGAACTTAAAAATAATATTATATTTATCCTATTCGTATAGGGTTCAAAAAAAATGAATTTATAATTAATCTACCAGAATTTTTTAAAAAAGACTATATTATTCAATCCAGGACATCAAGTGTGCTAGTGGTAGGTGATACACCCTTATTGCCCTTCGGTTTTGGGTTTAAGTCTCACGGCCTTGCCGGACACGACGGGTTCTCGCCTGACCTCCAGGTTTACCTTTTATGGCACTCCAAAAATAATCTCAAACTTGAATTATCCAAAACACTTCTATCCAAACTCACAATACAAAATTAAGTAAGGTAAACACAATGAAGATCCTTTTTTCGGCTTAATAACATGTGAACACCTTCATCCTGTATTCTTTTAAAACACTGCAACATCCTAAATTACCATAAAACCTTATTGATTACATTCATGATCCTTTTTTCCTTATGGAATACTGGATATACTCCTTCTATCAGAAAATGTTGTAAACTCCAACAATGATGGAATATACAAATCATTAATCAGTTTCAATATAGTCAAGAATATCCAATATAATTTATCCAAATCAATCATGTATTATTCCAAAATTACTACCTCGATATGAGAACCATAGTATGGTTTATCTTTATCTCAGTCATATATTTTCCAAAAATTTAACCTGTTATTGAGTCACTTTTCTTGGTTCCACACAATCTCAAGTCCTTAATGAAATAGTACTGCAGTAAGATCCTTATATACTCCATAATTATTATAACCATTAAATTGTTGATACAACACTCAAATGACATAATTCTCTAATAACAACATAAAAACTCTAATCATTCCTCATCATATGTGGTAGTATCATAAATTGATTATTATCCAATAGCATTATTTGGGTCAAACTCTGATGATTTGTACATTGGTTTGTGTAGTGTCCCAACTCCTTGCAGATGAAGAATTGTACATTTGAAACCTTTTTCTTACCATTGTAGTCATGTACATGGTGTCTTTTTTCTCCGCACTTATAATAAACTCCCATTCCCTTTAGGAAAGTTCCAGGGTGTTTCTTCCCACAGTTATCACATATGGGAAAATTATTCTTTTCCCTCTTCCCTTTATCCATATTTCTCTCTTCCATTCTTTTATTCTCTTGCTTCCCTTCAAAACCATAGGACTCAGAGAATTATTTACTTATCTTATTAACACATGATATTATTTCTTCATATGTTGAGAATACATGGGAGATTATTTCCCTTATAAATGTTGGATTAATACCGTGAAAGATATGATCCTTCTTACTCTTTGGATCATACGTATTACTGGAGTTCACCTTCCTTCTACTGGGTGCCATTTCTATACAATGAGATAAACTAGGGAAGTTTATGAATTGCAATGAATAATTCTAAACTTTGTAAAATACCTAATTTAAATTGAACGGTTTTTAGATATAATCCATAATCATAAATATGTTCTCATTAAGAAAGTATATACTCATAAACCCTTCATTATGATTTGTAAAGAAAATGAGAATTATCCTAAGAATATCCCCTGGGAGTGTCGTAACTAAGAGTGCAGCAAGGCTCGTTGTCGTGCACCAGTTCCCGTTCAAGTCAAGATCAAAGAGGTGTTTTTGGGTTTTACCCCTAGGTACATCTGTGCCAGAGCCGCCTCTACCTGCTTGTATCCAGACAGGGATGTATTTTCTTGGACAACTCACAAAATATCTACATTACCAAAATTCTAAGAATTTCTTCTATACTAATCCTCAAATTATATCTTAGGTCTATGTGCTCTAATCAGAGTTTATCTAAATCTAGCTTCCAAGGTTATTGTTAAACATCCTTTGATACCAACTATAATGCCCCGAACCTAGTTACCCAGAGTAAGTGCATTATTTTAATACATTAGAATGATTACAATGAATCAAGTCCTGAAGGACTGATCAGTTTAGCAATCTTGGAAAATATATTTCATTCATGAATGTTACATTACACTTCATAAAATACAAAAAACATAAATAATCCCTCACGAACGCCATTATTCCCTTGGATTAACCTTACATATCAATCACAATACACTTCTTGGAATCCTGGTAAAAATAAAACATAGAAAGGGGTGAGCTCATATGCTCACTAAAAATAACAATACAGTGGAAACTTTCATAAATAAGCATAAACATTTAAGGTAATGTATAACTAAAACAAAAAATTTTTAAACTTGAACTTCAGCATAATATGGCAGAAATAAAATGAAGTAATTCCATTTATGTATTCACATGGATATTATACTAGTCAAATAATTACATTCAATATCACTAACCACTTTTATAATGATGGAATGCATAATTTCAAACTATCATAACCACATAGTCAAGGCCTTGTGCCAAGACTACAAATAAGATTTTGTCAAGGCATTATGCCAATACACTAGTTTGTCTCCTGAGACCTACCGATGCATCGAGGAGTTGTAGCGGCCTCCACCCGTCACTTACTAAGTCCAATGCATTCTTCATATAAAAATTTTATAACATAAACATTTGTATTAAAACTAGCATACAAAATTTCAATACTTTCTCCATAAACCTTTAATGGTAAAAAAATAACACATCCACAGTCAAACATATCACAAAACCTTCAATACAATATGGAAGTTTTGTATCATAATAAATCAACTTCAAATAAGCTTAAAAGCCATCAAAGTATGTTGAAATAGATGAAATCAAAACTATTTGAGAGAAATATCTCTTTTTTTAAATCATTGAAAAGTCGCACATTTATAAAGGAAGTAATTTAAAAGAGATTTTTGAATCAAAGTGTCCCATACCACTTTGAAACTTTTGAAAAGAAATATCATTTCAAAAAATTCATGTCCATATAAATAAATCCTTAAAATTATTTTGAAAACATGAAAATTAATAAAAAATATTTAGAAAGATAAATCTTTAAAACATTTAAAATTATGATCTTGATGAAGAGTACCTTTCAAAAATTCTTAAAATATTTAATTTGAAATAATTTAAAAGTCCCACAACTATAAAATAAAATATTTTCTTTAAAAATATTCTTATAAGAATGTAAGGGAAGCTTTGACGATTTTATAATGGCGGAAAATATCTGCACCCTCCGTATTAGTTAAAAAAACATTCTGACCTTAAATTTGTCGAAAAGGTCAAAAAGTACCTTATTTAGAAAACGACGGAAAAATTCCTTTCAAAACACAAAAGGGTATAAATGACTTTAACCCATTGTCTATTAAATAGTAAAAAAAATTGAAATATATTTTTAAGAAACATGGATGTGAATGATAAAGAGGTCCCAGTAGATAATTACATATAAACAACCTCGGATAATGAAGAGATTGTGAAATAAACCCTTTCCAATTTGGTAACTTACGAAACATACACCCCATGAAGGAGGTATAATACAATGAATATGTAATTACACATAAATTAAATTATATTATACAAAGAATACAATTATGGTCAGTACATACACCACACAAAAGTTAATAGTGGCAGTATGGCATGAATCTCACGGGAATAAAGAGTGAGATGAAAACCCCTTACCTTGCACTTTCCTTTAGTCGAGGGTATGTTTAACCTACTGTATGAAGACTATATTATGTTATTAAATTATACCAAAACCATATTTATATTTATGATGTCATACATTATTCATTTACTACTTTTTACTACCCATTTAATAATAATTTCCATGTTAAATTAACATTTCGGGTAATAATCGCTTTCTTTATCATACGTGTTTTAACTTGTTACTCTTGATTGTATCACATTGATCATTATTTAAATACTTCCAGAATATAAAACATGATTTATATATCATATATATTTAGAATATAATTATGTATAATATATATATATGTGAAATGGAAAACACTGTTTATGGAGATGATAGTCCGTACATACGCATAAACGTTGTTTCCGTTTTCATAACATATTGAACGAAACTAAGGGAATAAAATATATGTAAGTACATATATATATATATATATATATTAGAATTATTATTTCATATATTACAAACATATTAGTAATATATATTTTTATAATCGTCGATGAATGGTGAATGTGGAAATGAATCTCATCGCGTCGTGGAGACGGTAATCCGTACGTACGCACAAGCGACAATATCATTTCCTTAAATGTGTTGAATTGGATGGTGTATTAATTTTACAGAGACATTATCATGTTATTTTCATTATTTATATACATATTACGCATCATTATATCCATCCAAATAACATAGTGTTGAATAAAAAATTGCACCACGGCGTGGAGAGGGTAAGCCATACATACGCAGGCATGGTGACATTATTATTCATAAGATGGATAGAATAATGAATATATTTGTGCAATATTTATAATAACATCACAGTATATAGGATATATTGGAGTTATTATTTTATAATGTAAATAACAAATAAAGAAGAAGTGAAAGAAGAAAGGAACTTGAAAGAGGGTGGTGAAAACATTACCTCTTCTTCGGGTTCTTCCTTTTGATTTGATCAAAAGGGCTCCTTAGGTTGGCTTTCTGATCAAACAAAGGACTCTAGGTTGAAGTGAAGGAAGTTCAGAGAATATTTGGATAGGGGTTGGCTGATCCAAAAGGCTTTGAAGGTGTGAATTAGAGGGAAGGGGAAGTGCCCTTTTATAAGAGGGGTGAGGGGAACCTTAGGAAAAGTAAGAAATATTATTTTATAATAAATTCATATTCGGTTTATAATGGCTCCAAAGTGGATTATTTAAATTTTAAGGTGGGTATGGGTCGAAAATCACTCAACCAATAGGTTTTAGACAGGTTTGGGTCACTATATTAACTTTATCTTTTTTATTTAACTCTTAGTTATATAGTTTGACATTTATCATGTCTCTTTGTATTTTTATATTATATAGTAAATAAACTTACTATAAACTTAAAAGAGACCCCAAAGTGGTCCATTAATAATACACATATCATTATATAAGTCCTTTTTTCTAACCTTAGATTTTTAGTAATAGAATATCAATTAATAATATAATATTTGTTTTAAAAACTCCTTTATGTCAATTTTGACACTATTTAATAATTGATTTTTGTTAAAGTCTTAAAAAAATCATTAATTCTAAAAAAATCATTAAAGAAATCCTAACATGTCATATTAACAAATAAAATTTTTTTATGTCATCAAAACTTTCAAATTATATTTATTTTAACATTTATAATACTAATTATTTGATTCTTTCATTAATAAGGAAAATATTACATCATTATTGTGTCATAAATAAATTTAGTTATTCAATGTTAAAAAATTATAAATAAAATACCATTATTTAGGAAATATTTTTATATTTCGAATGAATATTTATAGTCTAAAATATAACATATATAACCCTAGGTAAAAATTGTTTTTCTAAAAGATATATGCTTATGTCATTTTTGTATTTACATTAACTTAATTAATATAAAGTGTCATTATAACTTACAAGTGGATCCATGGGGTCCCAAAATCAACCCAAAGATGCCCATGGTCGGACATGTATCAACCAATAGGGTTAGGACACGTTTTAGGGTAATTTATTATTATTATAATATTATTATTTTTTACCCTTATTTACCTGATTTACCCTTTAACCATGGTAAATAAAATATTTACCGAAGTAATTATTCAAAATGTCTAAAAATAAAAGTTACCTATTTACATAATTTGGCCCTCCTGATTCTAAATATGAAATCTATTTTTATAAATTCAAAACACTGAAGTGTTAGAAATTAATTTAAAATTAAATCCCGTTGTTAAAACAAAAAGCGTGTTTTTAAGAGATAATAACTATCAAAAGATTGGCACTTGCTTATGTCCAGTTTAAATTTGAAATTATGTCCAATGACCAAAATTGTATTAAATGGTAAAAATATAATATAATTATACTCTAAAATCACTCAAATTCATAATTTATCATTATTAATTATTTCGATTAAAAAAGTTGTTTTTAATTAAAATTTAGTAATTTTCATTATTCATCAAAATATGAAAATTATCCGAAAAGTACTAAAAATTCACACTAAGCTAATTTAGATATTCAGAATCCAAAAATGAAGTCCATTTTGGAAGATAAAATGTATAAAATTTCAAAAATGGGTTTTACTATTCATAATGGCTATTTTGATTTGTGGTGGTGTGTGTTAGAACTCGAAGTTGCATAAAACAAACGCTACTGCATTATTCAAAGAGAAGTGTACCATGGAGGCTTGGGGTGTTACAGTATATTTATATAGAACTTTTTTCCCCTAAGATGACAGTGTTTGATGTCATTATTTATATGGATAGTTTTGTTACCTATCTTGATTATTTTGACTTCTATCACCAAATGGTGACTTTCACATCACCAGAGGTTAGGGTTTCTATTAATAAGGGTGAATGAGATGTCCATAAAATTTGATCCATACCCGAGCATTATAGGAAATTGGGAATGAAAAATCATATTTATAGCTTATATCTGGATGATAAGGTAATGTTTCAAGTGGATTTCCATTTAGTGGTAGATTATTTTGGGGAAATTTTACTAGATAAATTTTCAAGTCTACCTCTTGATAAAGAGGTAGGGTTTTCTATCAATCTAGTTTTAGGAGATGAACCAGTATTCATTCCTCCTTAAAAAATGGCTACTACTGTGTTGTAGGAGATCAAGAGGTAGCTAAAGTATTTAGAAGATAAGGGTTTTATATGACCCAGTTATTAAACATGGGGTTCTCCAGTCCTTTTTCTAACAAGGCAGATGGTACGCTTAGGATTTGCAAGGATTATCATCACTTAAACTTTATTATAGTTAATAACAGATATCTTTTATCTCATATAGAAGACCAATTAGACCATCTTTGAGAAGAAAGGGTTTTCTCTATGATTGATCTTGGATCAGGTTATCATTAGGGGTGTGTTATACCATTATATATACCATGTATAACATTCCTTAATAGATATAACTTATATAGGTATTTTTTCATGTCATTCTATCTCAAGAATGTTCCATCAGTTTTCATGGAACTAATGAAATGATTTTTTCATCCATATTTGGATTAATTTATTGTGGTCTTTATGAAAAATATATTGGGGTATTCTCAAACATGAAAAGACCATGACAAACATCTTGAGTTGCATTGGATACACTAAGAGATCATCATTTATATGATAATCTAATAAAATTACACTTTTTGATGGATAAATTTCACTTCCTATGTCACATTATCATAGATATAGGAGTATCAGTTGAACTATAGAAGGTGAATCTATAGTTTCTTAGGAGCAACCTAAGAACATATTTGATATATGAAGTTTCTTGGGAAGATCTGGTTATTACATGAACTTGATTTAAAACTTTTCACGCCCAGTAGCACCTATTAAAGGCTTGACTAATAAGGGTGTGAAGTTTATATGAACATAATCCTATGAGACATCCTTTCAATATTTTAAAAGGATATTGACTTCGTCGTCAATCTAGATTATTCTAGAGCTTGTAAGATACTATACATTATATTTTGATGTGCTAGGAATTAGTATAGGAGTAGTTCTGATGTAGGAGTAGTAACTTATGTAATAAGGGTCTCATCATTTGAGGCCACATGAGAAGAATTACCCTATTCATGATCTCAAGTTATCCATTTTTCTTCATACCTTGCATTGTTCGAGGCATTATTTACTGGGAGATAATTTTTTGGCGTATAAGGACCACAAAATCCTCAAGTAAATCTTTATAAAGGGTGACTTGAATCATAGGAAATGAAGGTGGGTTCAATACCTATAGTCCTTTGACATCAAGATTTCTTATATGCCCAAAAAAGGGTAATGTAGTTGTCGATTATCTAAGTAGGAGGACTCAGAAACATGTAGTTCAGGAGGATAGTAACAAGTGGAAGCTTATGGACCTATTTTATAAGATCCATGTAGAGGTTCAAGAATGTTGTGGATAGTTTATACTTTCATCTTTATTAGTGACCTCTTAACTTATGGAAAGATTTAAGATGATGCATATATTATATCCTAAGGGTTAGGTCCAACGGGAGAGTGTTGTAGGTTATTACCCACCACCCAGTTGGGTCATAAATGAGAATGATATCTCACGCATTCATAGATGTGTCTAGGTTTATAAAAACAAATCCAAGAGGATTTAATCAGATAGTTCGTGCATCTATATGATAAGTACATGATAGTATTACCAAGATGTATCATGACTTGCACCACCAATACTGGTGGTAGAGGGTGAAAAGGGATATATCTTGGTTTTTTACTTGGTGTTACACCTTCTAGAAAGTGAAGTAAGAACACTAGTGACCAGTGGGTCTTTTACAGTTGTTAATTATTCTTGATTGGGAATGGGATGACATCACCATGGATTTCATGAAAGAATTTCCTAGATCACCATAGGTCTGTGACATCATATGGTTGATCATAGACAGATTGAAAAATGTCTCCCATTTCTTTCCTATTTGGGAATGTTTTTTAGTGGATGATCATCGGAGTCTCTAAATTCATGAGATCATACACCTCCATGGAGTTCCATGCACTATCATATCAGATAGAGAAACTCAATTCACATCACTGTTATATTAAGGGTTATAGAAGGTACTGGGTTCACATGTACTTTTGAGTATAGCCTATCACCCACAGACTGATGTCCAGTCCATGAATATGATACAAGTTTTGGATTACATGCTCTAAGCATGCATCCTTCATTTAGGAGGTTCTTGGGAGAAACAATTACCACTCACCTAGTTATCTTACAATAACATCTTCCAGGTGACCATGTATATGGATCCTTATGAGTAAATTTATGGTAGTCTGTTTCATTCACCCCTATGCTGGTTAGAGGTTGGAGAGGCAGCAAAAATAGGTCCCTTTCTTTTTCAGTAGAGTTTGGAGAAAGTTCAACTTTTTAGGGATTGGATTTCTATAGCTTGGTCTAGGAATAATTCATACATCAATCATCATCTTCACCCATTATAGTTTGAGGTGTGGAGGTTGGTTTTTTTACATGTTTCACCTAAACTTAGGCACAACCAGATTTTAAAGTAAGGTAATTTATCACCTCATTACATCAGGACCTTCGAGATTATAGAGAGAGTCGGGCCAGTATCCAGTCGGTTGTAGTTAACATAGAGGTATCAGGCCATGAATTATATCTTAAATGTATCTCAAAATCACCAATATCATTTTGATCCATCTCATATTCTTTATCTTGATGAGGTTTATTTGGAGGTTAATTTTTTATTTAAGGAGAATCATATTCGAATTGTATATTGAGGTGTAAAGGTTCTTTGTGTGTGGTCAGTTCCTTTGGTACGGGTGTTATGGAAGCATGACCTTGTATAGGATGAGACATGGGAATGGGAGGAAGAAATATGTGCCTAATGGCCAGAGCAGAAAATGATTCACCACCCTTGGAAGGTAAATTTGGGGATGAATTACTTTAATGGGGGAATATTTTAAGAACATGGTCTCTTCTATGAGGTATGAATCCTTTAAATTGCGGTTTAAACTCTTGATTTTATCCTTATAAAAGTTACCTATGGTTTAGTTAAGGGTTCAGAAGAATCTGGTACTTGTTCAGATCATAGAGCTCTGTATTTTATAGGAAACAGTAGAGACACACAGTTAGTACATGGTTAGTGATAACCGTGAACCAAAAAATGTGCAATCCAATGAGGGTTTTTCATGTTTTTCTAAATGGTTAAAGGTGGTTTTGGACCGTCTGGGTTTTAGATAGAGGGTTCACATAGGATTAAAAAAATATAACTATTCAATGCAATCCATATGGGTTGTGATCCTTTGGAAGTGTGGTGCACATAGTTGGTGAATAGTTTAGCTAACCACATGACCACTTAAAAGTTGAGAAATTACCTTTATTTCCTTGATTCTTTTAAACAATTACCCCTATGTTTTCTTCTCCTCCCACACGAAGTATCATCCTCTCCCATGGAATCTCTCCTTTAATCAAAAATCATGAATTTGATTATTCTTCTTCCTCTGAGCTCTATATCACTTTCTATTGGTTTTGTTGGATAACCACCAGTAAGATCTCTATTCCTCTTACACCTCTAATCATTTATCTTCCTATCGACAGAGTAATTTTAGTGTGAGATCATATGACACATTTTCATGTCATTTTTCTATTTTCTTGATTTCTTCCATTCTATCTGAAATTAGAGGCTAACAGTGGATAAAGAGTTAACTACCAAGATGAGGTTGGAGGTCTCATGATTTTACCTAAAATTATTGGTCTTTATATATATTTCATGGTGTTGCGCGCTGTATTTTCTAAGTGATTCTTATTAAATGGAATGAGTCTTAAATTAAATGAGTATTATTGACCTATAAGACCCATCATAACCATTTTTAAATCATTAAATGTTATGGACCTTGAATTGAACCACACATTTATGTGTGTTTCTAAATTGGATAAAACCACCATCGATGGAATATGAATATGATTCACCTTAAAGGTGTGTTATTTACCCCTCACTTGGGATGTTAAATGAATTGGTTGAAATGTTAATTGAATTGGATTAAATAGGGAATGTAAGACCATTTCCCTATGCCTTTTTCTTATATCCTTTCACACTTAAAGTTAAATATAAACTAAAATGGTATAGTTAGTCTTTGGGCCCATGACCATTCATATTTCCATGATTAGAGTGAGAGATATGTTCTAGCTCGGAATTCCATAAATAGATTCTTCATGAGTAATTAATTAAATTATTGTGATAAGATTATTATTATTATGTGATGTGGGTGACACATGGGTTCTCATATAAATCCATGGATAGACTCACTTACCCCTAAATGGCATGAAGTCCTTCATTCTTTATTGATTTTTTATAACCCCCCTTTCAAGGGATGAGGGGGAACCCTTACAAGGCCCGCAGCCTTAGTGATTACATGGCCCATAAGCTTAAAAGACATTACATGACACAAATGTCTTAGGGAATTCAACCAGACTATAACTACAAGGAACTGCCCCTCCCTAATATCTGCATCATGATGGTAGCTCTCCTCCTTCACAGGGATGTATGAATAAGATTCTTGTACAAGAAGAGGCTGGTCCTGATGTCATAGCCATATCCTCCCATTCTTCCAAATTCATTGGTTCTACTTCAATGAGTGTGCATTCTCTAAATCCTTCTCTAGGGATTCTCCTTTTATGTAGAGTATGTCAGGGGCAACTGTATGTGGCCTAAAGTCCTTGAGGTGGCCTGAAGGCCTTAAAAGTGGACCTAAATCCCTACTAACCTAAAGTTTTGGGTGGTCCGAAGGCCTTAAGGACTCCAAGCCCAAACCTTTGGCCCAAAGTGAATAGTTATGGCTACTACAGTACCAAATAGTACCTACTATAGTACTACTATAGTACACGGAAATATGCCTCTACCTTGTTTTGAACCTGGGTCTTGTGGATACACTTAAGGATACATCACCAACTAGGTTGAGGCTCATGTGTAGGACAAACTCACTTATTAGATAGTTTATATATGCCCTGAGTGATACTTGGAATCCATTAGTAGACTACCAAGGATAGAATCAGAGGGTATATTGTTATTATTCCATGAGTGATAATTAGATTCCCTATGTGGACTTCCAAGGTCAGACTCAAAGTGAATATCATTATGTACTCTACAAGTGACACTTGGGATCGCTTTGTGGACCACCAAGGTATGATTCTAAGGTTGGTGACTTTATAACACAACTAGAGTGATACCAAGGTTCCTATGATGAATTATTAGGATGGGGTAGTAAGGTGATAGGTTCATGATATGCCTATAATGATACCAAGGTACCAAATTAGGAACTCCATAGACAAGATCATGTTTATTTTGAATTAAGTAATAAATTTTTTGTACAACACGTCTTCCAAGGCAATCCACAAGATTAGATTTAGTTAGAGCCTTAATTTATGATGGACTTATTATACATATCTTGATAGATATGTTTTATGGTGAATGATTGGGTTGTGAGAAATGTCCTGAGACTTTATTATAAAGAAAATCGAAGGTGACTAATTACTCAGAGATATTCTAGCTTGGGCCAAAGTAGGTAGAAGAGTATGGGTGTTCCATGGGAACTCGGACCCATGTGGTTAATTTATTACCTCACTTTATTTCAAGATTTTATTGTTATATATATACTATTTATTATATATTTGTGGGTTGTATGTCATTAGACAACATTTTTGGTATTCTTATGAGTTTATCTCACACCGTGCTCGAACTACTATTTAGTTCCCAGATAGACTTCATGGGTGCAGGTAGGTATAGGGGAAAGAACCTGGTTTTTCGATACTTGATTCATTATGCCATGGGTGCAGGGGAGCATAGGCCTGAGATGTGGCTTGTGATACTATCTAGATATAGTATTTTGGTTATTTTCCCTTTTGTTATACCTATATTTATTTGTATCAACTTCCATGGATGATTTCTTCCATTTTAGTATATAAATCCATGGTCATAATTTGTATATCACATTGATGGATGTGATTACATTGTTATTTATATGATGTATATTTACTTTTACATTTTTTAGTTGGTTTTTATGATTCCTCTATTGATTGATATGATTATACCATTGTGCTACACTCTAATCATGAGGGTATAGTCTCCTCACAGTACCACCATGGACCCTCACTACTAGTCAGTAGCCTCTGACATATAGGGAATGATTCTGGTGGTCAGTTTTTCAACTGGGTTTTGTTACTATTGAGTGAACCATGTCCAGGATGTCACAGTTCATGATTGATTTATGATGATTTCTCACTCTTATGAGCCATGTTTTTTGAAATGATAAAGTTTTATTTCATGACTCATGTTTATGATCTATGATTGGTTGGTTATGAAATTAATAAGTTATTTTAATTATCAAATACCCTTATTCTTATCTTGTGCTTTCATATGACCATATATTGATATCTCCTATGTTTACCCTTGCTAAGAATCTGAGATCAACCTTTATTATGTTTCCTTCCTCATGTTATGAAGAAATGTTTATGTAGGGTATTCCTAAGAGGAGTACTGTGTGAGAAGATATTTGTGGGTGATGTTGCAGATCATTCATGAAATAATAAGCTTTTGTTTCTAATTTCCAAATACACAAAACTATTATGGTCCTAGGGTGTGTGTTTATGAAATGTATTGAATATTTATCTTAAAAGATATAATATTTATGTATGAAAATAATGGGTCCTTATATATATAATTTTTATGCCTCAAGTAGATAAATATATTCTTTAGAGTCACCCAGTATAACTCACTAGGGTCTTCTTGATATCCCCCTACCATGATTAATTCTCAAGTCTGAGACAACATAAAGATCAACACATAGCATAGAATATATAACATATCATACTGTAGATTCATAATGAATCTTGTTTATTATTTTTTATTACTCTTGTTTTATCACCCCAAGACCTTATAGTGTTTTCCCTTTCAGAATATATTTATGTTTTTTGATAGCTTGTAATGCCCACAACACCAGGTTTAAACAAAACACTATTTAGTCACCTTTTGAATAGTAAATTAAATTATAACACTTTTAGAGAATTTATATAGTAATTTTATATTTTATATATCGAATAAAATATTTTGAAATTTTTCCAAAATATTTCATAGGAATAATATAATAACAAACCCAATTTTACACATAAAAAATATATTTTTATAAAAAGAGTTTTAATGCCTTTTAATGGAGCACATAATTTAAATATGAATTTTTACACTTTAATAAATTTAATATGAAAAAATAAAGATCATTTTTGAAATAGAAACATCAAGATTATTTTAGGTTAAATTTTTGGTAATTTTCTTTAAGGTTTTATTTTTTGATGAATAATGAAAAATACAGAATTTTTATTCAAAACTATTTTTCCATCTAATTTATTTACAATGTTAAATTATATATTTAATTGGTTTAAAAATATAATTATATAATTTGTTCATATATTAGTCCAATTTATTCCATTTTAATTAAATTCCCTTTTAAATTATATATAAAAACTTTGTTATCTTTTGAATGTTTTTACTTTAAAACCATGCATTATCATCCAATCAGCAAGATTAATTTTAAATTAATTTCTGTGACTTATATGATTAGAGTTTTTAAAAAAGGATTAAATATCTTGAATTATCATAATTTATAATATATAATAATTTCAAATTAGTTTTTGACCAAAAATATTAGTGAATGTGATTAAAATTAATTATAGTGATTAAGAGAAAAATTAGCAAAACAAGGGACTAAACCTTAAACTTAAGGGTCAAAATGATGTAGAAACTTGTCCAAAATCCATTTTATGTTAATATTTATACCCTATACTATATTTTCTATAATGTTTTTATTATTATAGCCACATTATATGGGAAAACGTGGGTGGTATTCCCTTTTCAAAAATTTACAAGAATGTCACTCCTCCTCTATAAAAAGTCACTCACCCCTCCCAATTATTTAGAAATATAAAGTCATTTGGCTCACCAAAACTCTACTAAAATAAGATCCAAAAATCCCTACCATAAACATAGAATCCTAAAATTGGGTATAAATCCAACCAAGCTTGCCTTTTGGTATAAACAAAAAGAAGTTACCTGAAAATGAGATATCATTATTCAATGATCACTTCCATTTTATTTCCTTATCCACCCCCTCAAATATTATTTTTTAATTATTATATAATATCATAAGTATACTAAATATAATTATATGTTATTATTCTAATTTTATAACTAAACATACACACACCTTCATCTAATGGGTGAGGAACTTATCGTTCGTGTGTACGGCGGACAACTGCCTCGCGAAACGATGATTGTTCGTTCTTTCATTACCACCTCTCGTGGTGGAAATTGTGATGAAAATACTTTTTTATATTATATATATTATATTTATAATTTATTTATTCTTATTTAATTATTTTTTAACACATACCTTTATTCAATCCATTTTTTGGGAATATGATAACATCGTTTCGGGAAGTGTGGGTTATCGCCTCCTCAAAGTGATATGATTCATTCACTCTATGCATGGAATGTATTAAGGATATTTTATAATAAAAAAATGTGATATATATGAAATAAATATGATACTAAAATTATAATATATATATATCATTTATTTTTCATTCTTTGAATAAGACAAATAAATGTAAGTAGTGTTCATGTGTACATACGACCTATCGTCTCCAAGAACAGTGCATTTCATTTCTTATCTCTAATTTTATGGATTATTATAAATATATATATATATGTTACTTAAATAATTTTTTAAATTATTTAGATTATGAAATAATGATCTAGTTAATAGGAATGACAAGTAATAATACAAAACATACTCGAAAAAACTAGGCAATTAACACTCGAAATAGTGAAAATAATTAATGACTGTTAACAAACATGTAACAATATATTATATGAAGTTAATATATGATATTATGAAAATTATTATGGTTCTTTTATAATTTAATAACATGATTAAAAAAATTATACATGAGGTTAAATTATGTTCACCCAAAAATAAATGTAAGGTAATGGATTTCGTCTCAATTTAAAATTCCATTGAGACTTATTTGTTGTTATGAACGAATTCACTTTAATTTGGTGTATATACTTCCCCTTTGTATTTTAATATCATTATTCACTCATAATTTATGGTATTTTAAGTTTCAATTTTAATTATCTCACCCAAGGTGTTTAGTTTGAAAATTAATAAGTGGTAAAAGTTATCATTGAAATCTCACTTTATTTTGTGATTGTTAACTTTATCTTAAAATAATCACTTTATTGTAATAGTTTTTAATTGTAAATTTGATTAAATATAAACATAATTGGGTATTTTATATTCTAATTTCCTAAACTATATGCCATTTTTACATATGGTGTTTACATTGATAGTTATTTTATTATCTGGGGAAATATTTATAAATCCAAATTCTTTATTCAATACGTATATTTGGTAAGGAATATTTTTTATTAATTAAATAGATTAATAGATATGAGGAATAATTTAGTTAAGGGTTTTCCTTGGACTTTATATAGCCCCTAAATTCATCGACGAATTCTCATGAGCCAAATCAGTTGTCCAAATTAAACAGGTTTCTACCTATGGTTTTAAACTGCCTGGAAGATAGATGTTAACAGTAGTGGTTTTCATGTGCCTGAAATGACGTATATTAATTAATATTTTCATTCATTTCATCTATCATTTTTATCCATGATATTTTTCACTATGATAAAATCTATTGATTTAATTCAATCTTAGTTTATTGATTAAATGGAATGTGTTTTCGTAATTTACCTTTATATATTGATTACACCTTATCATGTTATATAATAGAATGTGTTATTAGTTATTTACATTTCCATGTTGAATTGTACATATTGATTCATTATTTATTCTAATTTACATACCCTTAATAAGAATTATAGATAACCCTTATTATGTTTCATTTCCCTAGGTTATGAAGAAAAATCATTTGAATGAGTTTCAAAGACGCAAAGATTTTACTTATGTAATGATTTATTTTATTTTCCCAGTGTATTATGGGTATCATGTATGTAATCTTGTTTTCAAAAAAAATTAAACTATTCATTATTTTGGGATTTATTTCCTTATAATCATTCCAATTTAATAATGTAATGCACCGACTTCGGGCTTCTCAGGTCAGGACATTATAGTTGGTATCAAAGGATTTTTAGTAGTAACCTTGGAAACTAGATTTATAAAACATAGATTAGGGAAAATAACCCTAAGATATACTTTGAGGATAATTATGTAATAACATCCTATAATTTTGGTAAGGTAGAGATTATGTGGGTCTTCCTAAGAATACATATCTATTTGGATACTACAACTAGATGTGGTTCTGGCACATATGTACTTAGGGATAAAAACTCCAACCAGTTGCAATGGGCCTGACTCAAGCATAACCCAATACATTAAAATTAGCCTTACTGCATACCTAGTTTGACATGCTTAGGATGATCCAAATTTTCTTTACAAACCATTATCAAATATTTAAAATTAATTATGTACCCAAATAAACCAAAGTTTATGGTTCTAAGATTTATGATGCATAAAGTTATGTTATGTGATATACCATATTTGGAATTATAAATTATGATTTTATGTGATAATATAGTACATACAATTTTTTATTAATGGTACCTTGAAGGAATAATGGTATCAATACTCATTGAAAATGTATATATTTTCCCACTGAGGAAACCAATACAACTGGTATTGTAATGGAGAAAATTATCACAATATTATGGAAACTTAATCAGGTCATGAAAAATAACCTTTCCCAAATGGAGGAAACTATTCCATATAGAGAATCTACTATAATGGATCGCTTTATGATATTGAATCCCCTGTTGTTTAGTGGGACTACTAATCTAATTGTAGTTGTGAAATGGATAAAGTCTATAAAGAATATATTTATAGCCTTGGGATGCAGTGAAATGAAAAAGGTTAAACTTTCAGTGTATTGTCTTCAAGGTGATGATGATCAATGGTGGTCCTTGATCTAGAATACTAGGGAAGAAGAATAAATAGGATTCATGGGTTATAAAATATTTAATGATACATTATTCAATAAATAATTCCCTCATGATCAACAAATTGACATGAAGAGAAAGTTCCTTAGCCTAAATAAAAAGGAAGAAGAAAGTATTGAAGATTAGGAATCTATGTTTACAAGGTTATCTTGGTATGCTATAGAATACAAATGCAACACGAAGTGTAATATCAACCACTTCTTTAAAGTTCTTAATCTATATCTCCTAAGGGAACTGATTTCTCATCATTCTTCATCATGTGAAGAAATGGTTTTTTGTACCATTAAAATAAATAAGGAATTTTCTAGAATCAATATATTCAAGGTAAACCAAGAGAAGAATAGACCATCTAAGAATCATGAAAAATGGAATGAATCCAAGAAAAATAAGAAAAATCAACATTTTTAACCTTGTAAATACTATTGAAAAGGCAACCTAGAAAATTTTTGAAGGGATTAGAAGTTTTTTATAAGTATGGATAAAGGGGTAATAGGGATCATGAGTTTAAAGGGAAGAAGGAAAATTATTGTTTAATGTTTAAGCTATAGGGATATGGGTAGCTATAAAGATTAATTACCCATGTAGCAAGGGAGTCCACTATAGAATAGGACAAGGGGAGATGGCCAAAATTATGTGATCACTACAGTGGAAGTAGAACTTCCAAATGATTGGGTTATAGGGACATTAATCTTATCTTCAAATATATCCAATATCTTATTTTATTCCAGATAATTGCACTATTTTATATCTACTCAGTTTTTTAATAAAATTAGACATTTCGATTTTGATTTAATAAGAGAGTTTCCCATCAAAACTCTTAAGAGAAGTCTCATTACAAAAACAATTTCTCGAGCAGTCCCCATTATGACACAAAAATATTATTACTTTTTTTCCAAGTTATCATACCTATGGTTGACTTTAATATAATACTTGGTATGTAATGGACCTCAAAATATGATGCAAAAATTTATTACAAAAGTAATGAAATTATGATTTGTGAGGAATATATAGAATTCCTTATCTTTAGAGTCGTAGATTCCTCACCTAATTCTTATCTAGATCCACCCCCAGTAGCTCTGCTAAATGAAATTATTATTGAATAAGAGAAAAAAATACTAATTAAGAAAATTTTATTATTAAAATTGATGATATTACTATTGTACATGAATACATTGATGTATTTCTTAAGGAATTACATGGACACCACCCAGAGTGTGAACTTTAATGTTCAATTGATTTAATCCCTGGTGTAAGGTCAATATCAAATACTCCCTATTTAGTGGACATTGTGGAATTTCTAGAGTTGAAGAACCAACTAGATGATTTGGGTAATCAGGGATTTATTCTACCTAGTATTTCACCATGGGGATCTCATGTTCTCTTCATTAAGAAGAAATATGGATCCATGAGGTTGTGTATTGATTATATGTAAATCAATTCCACTAGAATAAAGAAAAAGTATCCTCTACCATGAATTGATGACTTTTTTGATCAAATTTATGGAGCCCAATGTTTATTAAAGATTTATCTTCATTCGGGGTATCACCAATTTCAGTTGAAGAAGGAAAACATTAAAAAGATAGCTTTTCAGATGAGGTATAGACATTACGAGTTTATAGTAATTCCATTTGGATTGACTAATTCACACTCTATTATTATAGAACTAATGAATAGAGTATTCAAGGAATATCTTGATTGTTATTTTTTTTTTGGTATTCATTGATGATATTATGGTGTATTCTAAGAGTTATGAGGATCATTATAATCACTTGAGGATCATTGATAAGACTCTTAGAAGCAAAGATTTATATGGGAAATTTAGTAAGTACAATTTATAGCTTCAAGAAGTTTGTTTTATTGTCCATATTTTCTCCAAGGATGGAATATTATAGGTTCCTACAAAGAAAAAAGTATTCATAGAATGGACTACACCAGAAAACATAATCTATGTATGTAGTTTCATTGGTTTGGAAGGTTACTATCGATGATTCATTAATAATATTTCTCAATTATCTAACTCATTAACCAAGATTACATGTAAAGGGATTAAGTTGGTTTGGAAAAAGGAAATAAAATAGTTCTTTGATGAACTAAAGATAAGATTATTCAATGATCTTCTTTTGAATCTACTGTCTGGAAGTGATGGGTTTGTCATATATAGTGATTCATTGAAGAAGGGACTTAGTTGTTTCCTAATGAAAAATAAAAAAATTATTGCATATGCATCAAGGAAATCGAAGAATCATGAATAGAACTATCCAACCCATGATCTTGAGTTAGATAATGTAATATTTGCATTGAAAATTTGTATACATTATATCTATGGTGAAAAATGTGAGATATAAATAGATCATAAAATCCGGAAAACATCTTCCAACAGAAAGAAGTCAATATAAGACAAAGGCAATGGCTCTAGCTACTCAAGTATTATGATTAATTAATAAATTACCACCTAGGGAAAGAAAATAAGGTAGTGGATGCATTGATTATAAAGGATCATGGAGTTTTAACACAAATGAGGATTGAGAAGGATCATATGTTCAGGGATATAGTAAATATGGATATGGTAATTTCTAAGTAAGGAGTGACATAAATCATTTTTCAAATGATTTCAAAACCATATTTATTATAGAGGATAAATAATTCTCAATCTGATTATGAGAAATTTCAAAATAAAGTTAAATATGTATACAATGGAAAATTATTGGACTTTGTGAAAATGGAGTTCAAAAATTCCGAAAAATATTTTTTGTTACATCTATACCTAAGCTAAAAATGGAATTTTTGGATGATTCCCATATATCAAATTTCTATATAAATCCTGAAATCACAAATATGTATAGGGACTTAAAGGAACATTTTTGGTAGGATAACATGAAGTGGTCAATTGATGATTATGTGTCCATATGTTTCGTTTGTCAACAAGTTCAAGTTGTGTGGTAGAATCCTAAAGGATTCTTGAAAACTCTTCCTATTCCTTTATGGGAATGGTATGAAACTACTATGGACTCTGTTATGGTACTATCAAAGACTCTAAGAAAGAATGATGCAATATGGGTTATTTTTAATCACCTAACCAAATCTGCACATTTCCTTTATATAAAATAATACCTACCTCCAGATACCCTCACCAGGATCTATATTAATGAATTTGTATGACTTTATAGTGTACCTCTATCAATTTTCATTGATCGACATCCCTGATTTACATAAAAATTCTAGAAAAGTCTTCTAAAGTCACTTGACATTGAGCTTCATTTGAGCACTAACTACCATCTTCAAACTCATGGACATTCTAAAAGAAAAAATTAAACAATAGAAGACATGTTGAGTTAATTATCACTCAACTTTTAAGGTGTGTGGGATCAGTACTTACCTTTGGTAGATTTTTCCTATAATAATAGTTTCCATTCAAGTATTCAAATGGAATCATACAAAGCATTATATAGAAAGAGGTTTCCTGCACCAAATTTTTGGGATGAAGTTGGTGAAGAGAAACTCATAGACCTAGAACTTGTTGAAGAGACTAAGACGTAGGTAAAGGTTATTCGGGCTCATATTAAAGCTACCCAAAGTAGGCAAAAGAGTTATACTTATAATCAGAGGAAATATTTTGAGTTCCAAGTGGGATATCATGTTTACTTGAAAGTATCACTATATAATGGTGTTATAAGGTTCGATGGTAAACGAAAACTGAGTCCTAGATACATCGGACCTTTTTATATTCTTGAAAGGGTTTGGAGTTGTTGCTAATTGGTTGGTAATGAATCCAAATCTCTCAAAAGTAAATGATGTGTTCCATATATCTATTCTAATGAAGTACATACCAGACCAAAAACATGTTCTCATATATGATGAAATAGATTTGGAACTTGGTATTTCATATTGTGAAGAACCCATCTAGATTATTGATATTAGAGATCAAATATTGAGTAATCGGATGAATCATCTAGTAAATGTACTCTGGAGAAATCACAAAAAGGAAGAAGAATCATGGGAACAAGAGGATTATATGAAGGAGAACTACCCAGATATTTTTTAGAAGGTAATACCCCGAAAATTTCAAGGATGAAATTTTTTTAGGAGGTAAGAATGTATCACCCCAATGCCTTATAGTATTTTCCCTTTTAGAATAAATTTAATTTGTTGATAGCTTGTAATACATGAAACACCGAGTTACAAAAACATTATTAGTCATGTTTTGAAAATTCAATTACATTATAACACTTCTATAGAATTTATATAGTAATTTTATACGTTATTGTTGGACTCCTCATGTATTCAGCATGTTTTAATGATCACAAATCCTATTTAGTCTCTAAACCATGTTAACATTATGTAATCTATCTCACATCAAATGTAAAATATCTTAGTAAAAGCTATCCAAAACTCTTAAGTGTTATACACTCAGTATGGATACTATATACTATCTTTTTATTCACTTTATAATGATTTCTCTGACAAATGATTAAGTTTAATTCATTTAATGAATATCACTGCTTAATTATGAATGAAGATATTTGCCTAAGTCATGAGACACCGTGACCATGAGACATCATGAAGTAGAAACTGTGAACAAGACACTGTGACCATGAGACACCGTGAAGTAGACACCTTGAAGTAGACACCATGAAAAAGACACCGTGAAGCAGACACCGTGAAGCAGTCACCGTGAACAAGACACTGTGACATCCATACACTGTGACATCCAGACACCGTGACATCTAGACACTGTGACCACAAGACACCATGACCAATCCAGAGACTGTGTGAAGAAGACACCATTTCCATGACATACTGTGACATTGTTTCCTAATATGTTTGGTCATATTTTGATTTAATCTCTAATGGTCATATTTGAACATTTTAATGCACTAAAATAATTAATGTTTCTTTTGTAGACATGTACTTGACAGTATGAGGTATGAGGTACAGAATACATGCAACATGTCTGCTCAAACACATGAACTCCAAGATAAAAGAGTAATATGGCCCAGAAAAAAAAAGGACGATATACACGAGAGTAGTTACACGATACTGAAAAATAAAACAAGATGTTGGGCATGAGCTTGGAAACAGAATACACTTAGATAATTTTATCATGCAAATCGACTCTGCTTAAGAACACACAAAGAATAATATAATCCTAGAATCCTGAGAACATATTCACACTATAAAATACCACAAAGAACCCAAGCTGGATATATCTGACTTGCGGCACTCTGTTTTCCATACAAGGACTTGAGTTCTGTATCTGCCTCATCTCAGAATTCCAGATCTAGAAAGACTAACACTTAGAGATCTTCTAAACCTATCTCAATATTTCTACTTTTTTTGTATAATTTTATTAACTTTCGAGCAGAGTGTGTATCTTTATTGAAACACACTCTGTCTCCTGCATTAAACTGAATAATACAGGATATCCTTACTCAAACATTCTTTTACTCTTTTGTATACCCACGATAAGTGTGGAAGAGGTCCCTATGTTTCCTGGTTTTTTGTACCCATGAAGAACTATGGAAGAGATCCCTGTGGGGCCTAGACAGTCCTGTGTACTATTGTTAACCCCGATCTAGGGTGTGGATCAAGATTATTTATATAAACTACTTGGTGGTAGGTGATCACCAAGTGGAGTGGATTAGGTCTTGGCTTGAGACTGAACCACTTGTATCATATCCACCGTGCTGATTAATTTAGTTTTCTCTATTTTACTACTTTACTGTATAATTCATATATCACTAAATTCACTTTGATAGTTAATCTTGGAAAGAAGTTATAATTGTCTTGTCTTAATAGAATTTCTTCAAAAGCAATCTTAATAAGTGACATTAAGATTACTGAGAACTAATCAATCTTCTAAGAAGTTATTTAAACAGTCAAATCTTTATAACAGTATAACCTTGACTAACTGGGTTGTATTTATCCTTTTTGGGAAACCTTTTTGAAATAATTTTTAATCATAAATTTTTATGGTTACTCAATTTCCCCCCCCCCCCTCTTAACTAATCTACTCCAACCAACATTTGGTATTAGAGGATGTTTATTAAGACTTTGTTTAACCTTATTCAACTATGATTGTAGTTGTACTTTATAGATCGGTAAATCTCTGTTAATTCTAAATTTCTATCACTTTCAAAGTATTTCTGTATTATGGATAATATATTTTAAGGTGTTGCAACCAACAAACCACCATTCTTTAATGGAACCAACTATGCTCAATGGAAAATTAAAATTAAAATGCACTTAGAGAGTATGGGTTTTTAAATTTGGTCTTCCATTATAGATGAATATAAGATTCCTATTAATGATAGAATCACATGGGATGAACCCATCAAAACTGCCTACAATAACAATTTCAAAGCTATGAATGCTTTATAATGCTCCTTAGGAGATGAAGAATTCAATAGAATTTCTGCTTGTAAAACTGCCCATGAAATTTGGGATACTCTGTCTGTCTCACATGAAGGAACATCTAATGTAAAAGAAATGAGACTTAATACTTATACTATTAAATATGATAACTTTAAAATGAAACCTGATGATCCTATCTCTAACATTTATCTTAGGTTCAATGATATTTTCAACATATTGATTTATTTTGGAAGAGAAGTCACTACCAAGGAACAAATCATGAGAATTATTAGATGTTTGCCTAACTGGTGGAGAGGAACCTATATCTCTATTAGAGAATCATGCGACATCAGCAAGCTACCTGTAAAAAAACTCATTGGGAAACTAATGATATATAAAGAGGAACTGAAAGTCAAGAAGGAGGATGAACCAAAGAGGAAATATGTTGTATTCAAGACCACTACCTCTAAACACAAAGACAAAGGGATATTGGAAAGTTCAAGTAGTGAAAAATCATGACTAGACAGTGATGAGTAAATGGCTTAATTATATAGAAGATTCAATAAATTTTACAAGAAGAATAACTTTTTTTGAAATCCTAACTTCAATGTAAAATATGACCAAAAAGGAAATTTTAAGGACTCGAAAAGAAGTGACAAGACTAAAGAGATTTCCTGGTATGAATGTAAGCGCAAAGGACATATCAAGGATGAATTTCCAAATCTCAAGTACAAAAAGAGATATGAGGACAAGGACAGAAAGCTTAAAAAGGCCATTAAAGCAACTTAGAGTGCTTCTAAGGATAGTTTAAGTGACTCATAAACATCACATGATGAACAGGAAAACAAATCCAATATGTGTTTTATGACAAACACATCTGAGGTAACACTAGACTCTGTTGTACATAATTCATACTATTCTAAAAATGAGAGTGACTCTAAAAATATGACTAATGAAGAAATTTTTGAATACTGTAACATGCTTGAAGAAACATGCAATGAACTAAAAGAAAAATATAAATCATTGAAGAAACATTATTCTCTTACTGTTACTGTTAAATCTAAACTCATAACTGAAAAAGAGAAAAATTCTCAACTGCTCAAAAAGAACAACGAATTAAAACTGTCTAATGAGCAGTTGAAGAATGACCTAGAAAAGTTTACCAATGGGAAGAATACACTTACTCAAATTCTAGGAAAACAAATTTCCCCTAAATATAACACTAGGATTGGTTATCAACCTGTAAAAATAAATCTTAGTAGAACAAATATTGTTTCAAAATCTAGGACATATAGTTTTACTCCCAGTTCTAGACACAAATCAACTAATTCTATTTATGATACATCTTCTAATGTTTCATGTTTTTTGGACCAAATAGAGTTTATTTTTCAAATACTTTACTTAATTATTATAGGAAACCTATGAGGAAGATATGGGTTCCTAAATCACTTATTACTAATATTACTGGACCCAAAAAAGTATGGGTACCAAAATCTATTTTTTCTTAATCATTTTGTAGGAAATTTTTTTAAAGAGTTCCTATAAAAGTGTATGGTACTTGGACAATGGATGTTCAACACACATGATAGGGGACTACTCATGCTTCAAGAATCTAATAAAAATAGATAGAGGACATGTCATATTTGGTGACAATGCCAAATGAAAAATCATTAGCCTCATCCAAATCAGTAACTCTAACTCAGTTTTAATTTCTAAATTATTGTTTGTTGATGGATTAAAATATAATCTGCTTAGTATCTCACAATTATGTGATGATGGATTTCATGTTAGATTTGAAGATGATTCTTGCAATGACTTTAATTCTAAAGATGAATTAGTGGTTTCTGCTTTGAGAAATGAAAATGTTTACTCTGTTAACTTAGATTCTTTATCTTCTCAAAATTCTTCATGTTTAAGTGTATTTCATAAAGAGTCTTGGCTCTGGAATAGGAGACTAGGACACTGTAATATTCACTCAATTAGAAAGATAACTAGAGAAATATTAGTTAAATACTTACCCAAACTTGAGTTTCCAAATGACAAAGTGTGTAATCCCTATCAAAAGGGAAAACAATACAAACTTTAATTCAAACCAATGAAAGAAGTATCAACTTCTCAACCTCTCAAACAGATTCACATGGATTTATTTGAACCATCTAGAGTTTCTAGTTTAAATGGGAGGCACTATGTTTATGTTCTTGTAGACGAATTTTCTAGATATACTTGGACCTTCTTTTGGATAAAAAAAGTGAAGCCTGCTCTTATTTTACTAAATATTCCAAGTATGTGGAAAATATTAGTGGACTTAGAATTAAATCCTTAAGAAGTGATCATGGACATGAGTTTCAAAATCAAGAGTTTGAATCATTTTTCTCACAAAATAGTTATAGTCATAATTTATCTACCCCTAGAACACCTCAAAAAAATGGAGTTTTAGAAAGAAGAAATAGAAACCTTCAAGAGATTTCAAGAATAATTCTTAGTGAATATAACATATCTATTTATTTTTGTGTTAAAGTTGTCAATACAGCATGCTACATAATTAATAGAGTGTAAATCAGGCCTATTCTTAAGAGGGATCTTTATGAGTTATGTAATAATAGAAAACCCAAGGTTAACTACTTCAAAGTTTTGGATGTAAAGTTTATATTCTTAATACTAAGGACAATCTAGACAAATTTGAATCTAAGAGTGATAAAGGTATCTTTTTAGGATATTCCATATCCAGTAAAGCCTATATAGTGTTCAATAAAATAACTAAATGTGTGGAACAGTATTTCCATTTCAAATTTGATGAAACAGATCCACATGAGCCTAAAACCATTCTAGAGAACCTAGAGTAGGATGTATCAAATCAGAACATTAATCCAAAATCCTCAAACCATTTTGTGAAAGATTTTGTGAAAACTTCTAGTTCTGGAAATTCCTTAGACTCAAGCCATAATGAACCTGAACCTGTTGATGAACATGAAATCACTAGTCCCTCCTTTCCTAGTGCTATTAAAACTTTTAAGAACTATCCTTTAGAATTTGTTGTAAGAGACCTAGACAAAAAACTTAAACTAGAGCTTCTCTTAGAAATCAGGTTGAACATCAAGTCTTCTTGTCACAACTAGAACCCAAAAACATTAATGATTCTATAAATGATGAATTTTGGGTGATGGAAATGCAAGAAGAACTTAATCAGTTTGAAAGGAACAAAGCTTGGAAACTTATTGAAAGACCTAAGGACACATTCACCATAGGAACTAAATGGGTGTTTAGAAACAAGGCATATGAGGATGGTAACATAGTTAGAAACGAGGATAAATTAGTGGAACAAGGCTATAGTCAAGAAGAAGGAATTGACTCTGAGGAGAGCTTTTCACCAGTCGATAGAATTGAAGCCATAAGAATCATGCTTTCTTATGCTGCACATCTGAATTTCAAACTATATCAAATGGATGTTAAGACTGTATTCTTAAATGGGTATATAGCTGAGGATGTCTTTGTTGAACAACCCCCTTGTTTTATAAACCCCCATTTTCCAAATCATATTTTTAAATTATAAAAAGATTTATATGGTTTGAAACAAGCTCCAAGATCTTGGTATGATCGGTTGAGTACTTTTCTTATTTCCAAAGGTTTTACAAAAGGAATAGTTGATCCTACTCTTTTTATAAAATTAATTTCAAATGATGTTTTAGTTGTTAAAATATATGTAGATGACATTATCTTTGGATCTTTAAGAAATTATTTAGGTGTTGATTTTTCTTAAATGATGCAAAATGAATTTGAAATGAGTTTAATGGGTGAACTAAAATTCTTTCTCGGATTTCAAATCTTTCAAAATAATGATGGTATTATTCTAACTCAAAGTAAATATACTAGAGATCTTCTAAAACGTTTTGTATTGGATAGAACTAATAGTAGTGACACTCCCATGAGTACCACTTGTAAGTTGGATCTTTATGAAGATGGAAAATCTGTTGATCAAACCACTTATAGAGGAATGATTGGAAGTTTACTCTACTTAACTGCTAGTCGACCTGAAATTATGTTTAGTGTGTGTGTGTGTGTGCTTTTTTGAAGAAAATCCAATGGAATATCATTTAAATTCCATAAAGATAATTTTAAAATACCTTAATCATACACCCAATCTAGATCTGTTCTATCTTAGAGGACAATCATTTGAATTAGTTAGTTATTCTGATGCTGACTTCGGTGGCTGTAATTTAGATAGAAAAAGAACCTCTAGAAAATGTCACTTTTTAGGCAAGTCACTAGTATCATGGTATAGTAAGAAACAAAATTTTGTTGCATTATCTACTTCAGAATCTTAATACATAGCTGATGGCAGCTGTTGTGCACAAATCTTGTGGATGAAACATACATTACTAGATTATGGATATCAATTCAAGCATGTACCTATAAATTGTGACAACACAAGTGCTATTAACATTTCAAAAAATATTGTTTCACATTCTAGGAAAAAGCATACTGATGTAAGAAATAACTTTTTGAGACATCATTATCAAAAGGGTGATATCACTTTGGAATTCATTGGTACTGAGTATCATCTTGCTAATATATTCACCAAACCACTAAATTCTAAAATAATAGACTACATCAAACATGAATTATGCATAATAAATCTTAAGTAAATGTCTTGCTGGTTTATATGTTACTATTTTATATTTTATTGTTTTATGTCTTAGTATTGTATCACTTACTATTTCATGATTACAGTATCACAGTTAGTGTTTTGTGACCACTATCTGACAGTCACTATCTCACCATAAAGTTCATGTTTAATGTCTCACTATGAAGTTCATTCACTATCTCACTGTTACATTTGTTCACTATCTCACTATAACATTCATTCATTGTCTCACCGTAAAAACCCAATATAGTCTCACCTTAATGATTCTTTATGATTTTTATTTACGAATTAAAAACTGTATCTCGGTAATTATTCATTTCACCTCTTTATTTTCTAGTTTTTTTTACTTTTGCAACGCTTGTTATTCCTAAATGATAAAATAAATGAAATATCACTTTTCCTTCACTCGAGATCTCTTCTAATCACTCAATTTTTAACCCTTATTCAACCCTTCAACCCTTTTCTCTTGAACCTTCAGTGAATGCCTAGGATGAAACTCCCTTCATCGCTGAATCCTAAGAAACGTAGCTCTAAGAAGAAGAAAATTGCACCCAAGCTAGCACCTGATGGTCCTCTAAACCCAAATCTGGTAAACTGAGTTGTAGTACCTGAGAAGAGGTTTTCCTCAAATGGCTTTTGTCAAGTAAGTCTATGGTTCTGAAAGTTTTAAAAGAGAAAGGCTGGTTAGATTGGTTTTTGAAGGAAGATAGACCTATATATCTAAGTTAGTGGCTCAGTTTTATCAGTATGTTCAGTTCTCCTTTGATTCTGAAGATGGTTATGCTATGAGAAGTTGGATAAATGGCCAAAAATGATCATTTTCTTCAAGGTTATGGGATTCATGCCTTAGGATACCTCATGAAGGAATCTGTGAGTACTATCATAGTGGACCTCCACCTTCTAGTGAGTTCTTTTTGTTGGAAGATGCTCTGAAAAGCTTAACCGGAAATGGCACCAAGATAAGAGCCATTATTGTCAAACTAGATGGAGAATAAATATTGTTGTTTAAGTTTATACAGAACCTGATTAGCCCTAGAAAAGGTGATTTTTCTGTTCTAAAACATCAGGATGTGTTTTTGATTCATCTTATGAAAAATTGTCATAATATCAGCCTTTGTAAATATATCATACACCATATATGTGAACTGATCAAAGACACATCAATTCAACCTCTCTGTTTTAATCTCAGCTTATCTCATCCATGTTTCATTCCAAAGGTATGGCTGGACCTAATGAGGAATTTATCAAAGATTGTGAGTTCTGCCTTTCGAAAGTCACTATCAAGAGGATGAAAATCAATTGGAATCCTTGGAAAAGGTCATGGGTGGACGACAATGATAGAATTTATGAAAAATTAAATCTAGTAAAACATCCCTCAAGGCCAAGAGATATTTCTAATCCCGGTTTGGAACCAGATGAGGTTGTTGAGTATTCTGAATAAGAAGAAGAAGAAGAAGAAGTTTTTGTGCCTCCCAGGTAAACTGTTTCTAATAAAGAAGACATTACTTTTGTCCCCCATGTAGTAAGTGAAGAAGAAGTACCTACTTCTAAAGATTTTGTTAATCTGGAAGATCAAACCAAGGTTGAAACAGAATTTGTAGTCAAAGAAACTGAAATAAATGTTGTGGAAGAACCTATAGAAGAAGAATTACCAATTATGAAAGAAGTTGACCTTAAAGAACTCCCAGTGGAAAAATTTGTTCCTGAAGTCATTCCTTCAACTGAGGAAAGGCTAGAGTTGGATTTTCAACTAGCTAGGAAAGAAATGGGTGAGGAACTAAGAGATGAATTTGTGGAATTAGATCAATACCCTAAGCTTCTCAATCCTGAAAAATATTCACTCTTGAGGGGGAGAAACCCCCAAATCTGGAATCTATTGAAGTACCAAACCTGATAGTTTGAAACCCTGTAGACACTTGGTATAAATTCCCCAGTTTTTATGATGTGGATGCCTCTCAGCAAGTTTCAGTAAAAGGCCTTGACCTTTTTACTATGTTCCAACTGAAATATGTCTCTAATCTTTCCCTTGAGAAGGAACTTGAGCCTGTATCAGTCCCTGTTTCTGAACCTTCATTAGAATAACCATCCTTGTTAAGTAAAGATGATATGAAAGAATTTGGAGCTACCCTTTTGTTTGGTGTTGAAAAAGTCCTGAATTCTCAACCTGCTCTTGTAACTTATCTATGTGAGAAAGATGCATCACTGTTGTTGGAAAGAGTTATTTGGCAGATTCTACCCAAAATTCTTCATGAGATTTTGGAAGTTAGAGTTGAAAATAGACTACTTAGTGATGAAGTGAAGACTCTAAGAGGTATGATTGAATAAATGCAGAAAGAGATGCATTCGAGATCAGATCTTGCTTCTCATCCACTAGAACCTTTTGTTCCTCAAATGCCACAGAATGGTGTGTCCCAGATTCATCCTCATTTAGCTTCCTTAGCTGAAAATGTCACTGAAAGGAATAAACAGATTGTGAAGGATATGAGAGACCTTGTTGTTAAACTTAACAAGCTCATTGATGAATATACGGGGTGTCTTCAAAAAGTGATAAACCAACTGAAATCTCTAACCACATATGTCAATGCTTCTAAGGCATCCGGGAAATCATCTTAACCTTCCCTAGACAATGACCTGCTCAGAACAGTGGTCAAAGAATAACTTCAGACTATGCTTAGTGGTTTCTATAAAGATTCTCTATATGAAGTTGTCAAGAACAGTGACATAATTATTGATCTGGTCCAAGTCCATTCAAAAATTACTAATGATGCTCAGAAATAAATTGCCAATAAAGTGGATTTCTACTTCAAATGAATCTTCTCAAATACTGACATGACCAATCACTTTAAATATCTTGTAGAAAATCAAAGGATTCCTCCTGTTACTCAAGATTTCAAGACCCAAGTTCAAAAGCTCACAGAGTTCACTCATCTGTTGGATAAGTTTATGGAAAACAATGATGACTTTGAGAAGGCTATGTAGTATGGTGGAGATATCATTGTGGATTTTATCAAACTTTTGAGGCCCTATTTTCATGTCTAGAGTACATCTTTTGTTGCTCTTGAGGATGCACCGTTGAGACCTGGTCTGCCTACATTCACCTCTTCTCTAGCCTCCACTTATATGTCTGTCAGTCAGGCACTGAGTTAGATTAGGCCTGTGATCCTTGATCAAAAACTGCCTTGGTCTTCTACTACACTTTCTCTGGCTCCCTTGGTCTTTGAAGGCTTTCCTTTACCTTCTCTCTTAACTAGCTCACTCCCTTATTCTACCTCAACTTCTACTCCTATAGCTTCCTCTTCTGCTACTACTGCTAAAGGAAAATAGAATACCAGTCAGTGAATAAGGATTGTGTTTACATTATTTTGATGGGAATATTGTTTCATTTGTTGTACTTTTTTTAATTCCACTCTTTTTATCTAACACATTATGCACTTTGCTTGTATCTTTTGTCTTTATTTTGCCTCCTACTTTTTGATAATCCCAAAAGGGGGAGAAATATATGAGAAATGCATATATGAGAAATATATGAAAAAATATGGGAGAAATATAAGGAAAAGTATAGGATAAGAGAACACTCACTTGATGTGCGTTATATGAATTCGATCTATGTTATTAGGAAAAATATACACTCTAAATATACATGGTTTGTGATCATCAAAAAGGGGGATATTTTTTGACTCCTCGTGTATTAATCATTTTTTAATGATCAAAAATACTATTTAGTCAATAAACCATGTTAACTCTATGTAATCTATCTCACATCAAATGTACAGTAGCTTAGTAAAAGCTATATAAAGCTCTTAAGTGTTATACACTCAGTTTGGATACTATATACTATCTTTTGATTCACTTTATAATGATTTTTTTGACAAATGATTAATTTTAATTCATTTCATGAATATCACTACTTAAGTCTGAATAGAGATTTTTTCCTAACTCATGAGATGTCGTGACCATGAGACACCGTGAAGTAGACACCATGAACAAGACATTGTGACCATGAGACACCGTGAAGCAGACACCGTGAAAAAGACACTGTGAAGCAGACACCGTGAAGTTGTCACCGTGAACAAGACACTGTGACATCTAGAAAATGTGACATTCTGACACTGTGACATCCAGACATCGTAACCACAAGACACCGTGGCCAATCCAGACATCGTGTAAAGGAGACACCATTTCTATGACATACTGTGACACTGTTTCCTAATATGTTTTGTCATATTTTGATTTGATCTCTAATGGTTACATTTGAATATTTTAATGCACTGACATAATTAATGTTTCTTTTTTAGACATGTCCTTGATAGTATGAGGTATGAGGTGTAGAATACATACAACCTATCGGCTCAAACACATGCACTCTAATATAAAAGAGTAATGCGGACCAGAAACAAAAGGAGGATAAATGTGAGAGCAGTTGCACAATACTAAAATAGAAAACAAGATGGTGGGCATAAGCATGACAGTATAATACACTTAGAGAATTTTCTCATGAAACTAAACTCTCCTGAAGAACACACAAAGAATACTAGGATCCTAGAATCTCGAGAACATCTTTGCACTGTAAAACACCATGAAGAACATACGCTATATCTGTCTGACTTGCAGAACTCTATTTTCTATACAAGGACTTGAGTTCTGTATCTGCCTCATCTCAGAAGTCCAGAGCTGAAAAGACTAACACTCATAGCACTTCCAAACCTATCTCAATATTTCTGGTCTATTGTGTATCTTTTTATTACCTTTTGAGAAGATTGTGTATCTGTATTACAACACACACTGTCTCCTGCATTAAACTAAAGGATACAGGATATCCTGACTCCAACATTCTTTTACTCTTGTCTATACCCACGATAAGTGTGGAACAGGTCCCTGTGTGGCCTGGTTTTTTGTACCCATGAAGAACTATGGAAGAGGTCTCTATGTGGCCTGGACAGTCCTGTGTACTATTGTTAACCCCAATCCAGGGTGTGGATCAAGTTTATTTATATAAACTTCTTGGTGGAAGGTGATCACCAAGTGAAGGGGATTAGGTATCGGATCGTGACTGAACCACTTGTTTCATATCCTTTGTTCTGATTAATTTAGTCTTATTTATTTTACTACTTTACTGTATAATTCAGATATCACTAAATTCACTTTGATAGTTAATCTTGGAAAGAAGTTATAATTGTCTTGTATTAATAGAATAGCTTCAAAAGAAATCTTAATAACTGACATTAATATTATTGGGAACTAATCAATCTTCCAAGAAGTTATTTAAATATTCAAACCTTTATAACAGTATAACCTTTATTAACTTGGTTGTATTTAACCTTTTTGGGAAATCTTTTTGAAATACTTTTTAATCATAAATTTTTTTAGTTACTCAATTCACCCCCCCCCCCTCTTGAGTAATATACTCCGACCAATAGTTATATATCCAATTAAATATTTTTAAATTCATCGAGCATATTTAATAGGCATAATATATAAACAAACTCAATTTTACACATAAGAATCTAAATTTTTATAAAAATGGTTTTACCGGCTTTTAATGGAAGGACTACTTTAAATATGAATTTTGACACTTTAATAAATTTAATATGAAAAAATAAATTAAATTTTTTAATAAAAACCATCAGAATTCATTTGAGGTGAATTTTTGGTAATTTAATGTGAAGTTTCCTTTTTTTGATGAATAGTAAAAAATAATGAATTTTAATTCAAACTTGCTTTTTTTATAATATATTTATAGTTTTAAATTATATTTTGAATTAGTTTTAAAGTATAATTAAATTAATTTTACATATATTAATTAAATTTATACTATCTGAATAAATTTCACTTGAAATTGGATATAAAACTTACCAAACTTTTGAATGTTTTTACTTTAAAAACCCACGTTATCGTGTCGTTTGTGGGATTAATTTTAAATTAATTTCATCAACTTTTGTTATTGGAATTTATAAAAATGGATTCCATATTTTAAATTATAATAATTTATAATTTCTACTGAGGTAAAATTATTTCTTGACTAAAAAGATTAGTGAATGTGATTAAAATTAATTATAATTATTAAGAAAAAAATCAGCTTAACAAAAGACTAAACCTTAAACCTAAGGGCCAAAATGACCTAGAAACTTTTCATAAAACCATTCTATTTTCATATTCATAACATATACTCCATTTTATCAAATTTGGTTCATTATAATATCCACTTTACATGGTAACAACATGGGTGGAATTTCATTTTCCAAAATTTACAAGAATGTCACTCCTCCACTATAAAAAGGCACTCAACCATTCCACTTATTCACACCTATCAAGCCCTTTTTTTGCCCAAAATCTGATCAAATAATATCCCAAAATCCATCCCATCAATATATAAGCCTCAACTTGTTCAGATATCTGACCAAGGAAGTATTTTGGTATAAACCAAAAGAATTTACCCAAAAATGAGGTAACATTCTTCAACGATCACTTTCATTTTATTTTCTTCTAAACCACCTAAAATATTCTTATTCCATGATTATATAATCACATTAGTATACTAAAAAAACTAAGATGTTTTTATTCTAAATTTTTTAACTACACTTACGCACACTTCCATCTAATGGGTAACGAACAGACCATTCATGTGTACACTGGACTACCGCTTTGCGAAATAATGATTGTTTGTTCTTATATTACCATATATCATGGTGGTAATTATGATGTATATACTATTCATATATGATATTTATGATATTTATAATTTCTTTATGCTTCTGTAATTATTTTTTAATGCATACCTTTATGAAATCCATTTTATGGGAATATGATAACATTATTTGTGAAAGTGTGGATTATCGCCTCCTCAATGCGATTTGATTCATTCATGCTATACATGGAATGTATTAAGGATGATTTTTAATAAAAAAATATGTGATATATATGACATAAATATTATAATTTAATTATAATATACATATATAAAATTTAATTTCCATTCTTTTAATACAAAAAAAATGGAAGTTGCGTTCATGCGTACGTACTACCTACCGTCTCCTTGGATGGTGCATTTTATTTCCTATCTCCAAATGTTATGTATTATTATATTTATATATATATATATATACTAAATATATATGATATTTAAATCATGTTTTACATTCTAGATATAATTAAATCATAATCTAATTAATAGGAATGATAAGTAACAAGACAAAACATACTCAAAAAATTAGGCAATTAACACACAAAATATTCAAAATAATTAACTATTATTAACAAACAGGTAATAAGATATTATAAGAAGTTAATATAGGATATTATGAAAATTATTATGGTTCTGTAATAAATTAATAACATGCTTAAAACCATTATATATGAGTTTAATGGATGTACACCAAAAAATAAATGCAAGGTAAGGGATTTTGTCTCAATTTAAAATTTCATTGAGACTTATTTGTCATTATGAACCAATTCACTTTATTATTGGATATATATTTCTCATTTTTCATTTAATATCATGATTCACTCATAATTCATGATATTTTTTTCATTTTTAATTATCTCACCCAATTTGTTTTTCTTTAAAATTATCATGTGGTAAAAGTTATCTTTGCAATCTCACTTTCTTTTGTGATTGTTAACTTTATCATGAAACAATCACTTTATTATAAAAAAAATTCATTAGAAGTTTCATTAAATATCCAAATTATGGATTTTTTATGTTATTATTTCCTATACCATATACCATTTTTATATACACTGTTAACTTTGACAGTTATTCGGTTATCTGGGGAAATATTTATAAATCCTTATTCTTTATTAAATATGGATATTTGATAAGGGATATTGTTTTTTAATTAAATTGATTAATAGATATGAGTAATTATTTGGACATTTATTTATGGGTGGGTCCCTAACTTTATATATCTCCTCGATGCATCAATAGGATCTCATGAGACAAATCAGTTGGCCAAATTAAATAGGTTTCTACATGTAGTTTTAAACTATCTCAAGGATAGATCTTAACAGTAGTGGTTTTCATGTTCCTGATACATGATTTTCAATAATTATTCCTTGATTTCATATCAGTTATCATTTTTATCCATGAGTTTTTCACTATGATAAAATCTATGGATGCACTTTAATCGCATTTTATTGATTAAATGGCATGTGTTTCATTTATTTACCTTGCCATATTGATTATTCATTATATAGTTATTTAAATAGAATTTGTACTCAATTATTCACCTTTCCATGTTGATTTATCCATATTGATTCATTATTTCTCTCTGTTTACTTACCCTTACTGATCATTTGAGATCACCCTTAGTATGTTTACTTTCCACAGGTTATGAAAAAGAATAGTTTGAATTAGTTTCAAGGATTTTAATATTTTACTTATGTTGTGATTTGTTTTATATTACCAATGTATTATGGGTATCAATTATGTAATTTGGTTTTCCAAAAAAGTTAAATTGTTCAGTCCTTTGGGATTTGTTTCCTTGTAATCATGCCAATGTAATAAAGCAATGAAACAACTCCAAGCATTTAGGATTAGGGAATTTCACCTATGTTTAGGGACATGTTTTCATGGAAATATATGTTCCATGTGACATTGGAAATAACCGCATCTTGGAATATTAAATACTGACTCTCTTCAGTACATTTTCAATTTATGTACCTTGAATTAGTCTAATAAACCTCTTATATCTATTAGGAATGATATTGACCCCTAAAATGTAGGAAAATTCACCTAAATTTTTTATAGATAATCATTTATTTAACCACATGTTAATAGAATTTAAGACTGGTGTCTCATTTCCCATCAATAATATATCATCAACATATACTACTTAGAAATTCACATCACTCTTACTAAATCTCTTATAGACATGAGGCTCGCTTTTTCTCTTTAAGAAGCCAAATTATTTAATAGCTTCAAAAAAATAATATTCCATAATCTTGATGATTTATTTAACCATAAAAGGATATATTTATCTTGAATACCTTATTAGCATCCTTTGAAGTCAAAAACCCTTCTCGTTGTATGATATAGACATCCTCCACAAGGTTCCCATTATGGAAGGATGTTTTAAGATCTATTTTCTAAAACTCGCAATCTTGTTATGTTGTTAAGTAAAATGGAATTAGAATGGATTTCATCATAGTTACTGGTGAAATAATTTCTTTATAGTTTATTCCTTGATGTTACTTAAACCCTTTAGTAAATATTAATGTCTTATTAGTACTAAATTTATCATCCATGTCCAGTTTCTTCTTGAATTTCCATTTTTACCCAATAGGAATTATATCCAATGTAGGATTTACCAAAACCCAGACTAGGTTCTAGTGCATGGACTCCATTTTAGAATTCATAATTATATTCCCAAGTCTAGTGAGATAATTGATATAGGGATAGGGTGAATTAGTGATCCCTTTTATTTTTACTATTATTTCTTATTAATTCAATATTTATATCTAGTTAAATCTTTTATCCACTCCACCTATTGTCTCTCAACCTTATTTGAATATACAGAATGTAAAAGGAATAAGACAATAGTATTTACAAGGTCCGGTCTTGTAATCCTAATCCTTTCTAGGTTAAAGTTGTATTTTGAAATATAGTTTCTCCATTATGAGTCACTTGAATACAATTTCAAGGTTATCTCTTTAAAATATTAAAGAGAAATATCCCAAAAAGATTACACCTAATCTCCAAAAATACCTAATGGACAATATCCTCAAACTTCAGTCCTCTGTTGAATGCAACGGATTATCTCCCTATGGGTTATTTATACTAGATCCAACCAAATAAAGATATATCCTTCAAATATTATGGTCATATCCTAATGGGTTCATTATAATACCTTTTGATAGTTCTTTAAGGGTCCTCCCAAACTCCTTCTAGGATAGGTCTTCAACCACAAATATCTTCTAATGCAGCATGAATATTGGCCTTGATCTCCTTTATGTCTATATGTCCTCTCTTCTTGAGGATTGATTCACCTTTCTCACTGGATCTCCTGAAGATATAATAATAACATAGGTGGTAAGAAGAGGATTGATACATCAGCTCTCCTGGATGTGTCAGATTCTCTTCTTCTCCATCTTCGACTAAATTTATTTTCTTCAATGTGATAAAACTATTAAATGGTTCTCCTCGCTAATTTTATCTTCATCTATAACTATATCTATATTAATGAAATTATAATTAATGGTATTTCATTATTTCAAATGAAGAATTATCTGGGATATGTGACATGATCATATCATTCTTTAAAGTCATTCAAATTTGGGTCTGAGTTCCTTTTAAATCCCATTAAGACTTAGGCATTTAATATCCATGTTATATTGGAATATAACATTCCAATACTCTCCACAAATTTTTCTTCTTCAAATCATTTGAAATATCCATCCATGTGTGCATAGACTTATGAATTATAACATGGAACTCATGTTGGTAGTGTGGGTCTCATCTCATTAACATCATGGTGGGGGAAGCATCACCACAGGAAGAATCCCAGTATAAACCAATCCTTATTTCTCATATGTGGACTTATTTCCTAAAACAACTATTTTTATGGAATTTTTCTTCTCATCTTCCCATTTTTCAATTCATTAGAAATAAAATCACATTAAAGTCTTATCAAAATATCCATAGAAAATAAACCATGGTGTGGTTGTTTTCATTTAATAGTTACCTATAGTGTGGTCTCTATTTCTTCATCATGGGGCATCTCAGCTTCTTCTTTGACTAGAAATACAAACTCAATAGATTTAATCATAATTTTGTTTTAAGTGGTTATGATGTTTAATTCATCAATAGTTTCAAAATAGAATCATCAGATTTAAACATATATCAAAATATATAATATTGTGGAAACTTAACTATCTCATCTTGTTAGATTACGAAAATTTTATTAAGTCTAAAACTTTTATGGAATCTGAAAGTCATACAAAATCTTACTACCTTTTCCATGTTTTAGTAAACTATAATTTCATATGAATTTTTAATTCGTATGAAAATCATTCATGATGTGTGAAATGTCATGAAGTCATATGAAATTCATTGGAGTTGTAAAAAAATAACCAAATTCTTACAAAAGGTAGGTAAGTCATACAAAATGAATTGATGTCTTATATTTTTCCTCTAAAGTCATGCGACATATTGAGAAGTCATATGAAATCACTGGATTCATATTAAAACTTTAGGACTTGGATAAATTTTTAACCTGAACTCCAAAAATATAATTTCTTAGATAAATTTAAATGGACATTCACCTGCTCAAGAGCATCTATATCCTTCTCAAAACTTTATCCAAGGTATTTTCTCACTCATTTCAGTGGCCTTAAACATCAGGATCCTTTCGATGGTCTCTATAATTTTTCAAAAATCCATTGTCTTCTTTTTTATTCTAACTATTGAAGATAAGGATTATATATTTCAATACCTTTTATATACATGAATACCATCTCAAAAATCAACATATGTATGGTTTCTTCCATGAATATTTACATGGATGTTCTTCAAGGGAAGAAACTTATCTTCCCACTTTCCTTTCCAAGTACCATAGTAGTTTCTCACTTATCTCTAACATGTATTGAAACCTTCTAAAAATCATGAAATCATTTCTTATTGATAGTAAATAAAATCTAGCCATAGGAACAACAATATCCCCATTTATATTTCTTTAAATACCACCAATCTCTTACATTGTTAGTATTGTTATTTCATTTCTCCCCATTATTGAAAATAAATGTATAGTTCCATGTAGTGGTTATACATTACTCGTTTTCTTCCTATTCTTCTTGAGAAAAATGGTTTTCTATAACAACTTATTCTCCCTATTTAAATATAAATTATAGAATCATAAAATTATGAGAGTAGTATAGAAACACACACAACTTCTCCAAGAGCCTTTAGTCGGTAAACTCTAAGTCTATATAGGAAACTTTGGTGTGGAACCATGTGAGACTTCTTTAATACATCAATAATATCCATTAACAATTCAGTATGTGATAATGCTTCCAAATATCTCAATATAGAGTTCATTCAATAGATTTATCAAGAATTTAAACTATTGAAAACATTTAAGAAAACACATCAAAAATGTATTTTTCAAGGCATAAAACTCCCCCTTTCTCTTAACTTTTTCATCAACCAACACTTACCCTTTATAGAAACATTTATAAAAATAAAAATAAGGGTAGAAAATATAATTGGTATACTTATTCTTCAAGATTTTAAATTATATCCAGAAAATTATAGATTTTAGGATTTATCATAACTTGAAATATTTTCATCATGTATTTATCCCCATTATGTGATACACTCACTTTATACATCATAGTAGTGAGAATACTCCATAGACAACTTCTCAAGTTGTCCAACAGTGACAACCTCATCCAACACACCCCTTTATTTTAATTTCCTTCAATTCCCCACATGTTAGAATAAATATATACATAATATAGAATGAGGAGGGACACCAATATCATTAATTATATAAGTATGAATGAGATTTACCTCTCAACTAGGATCATCCATTCATTCCACCATCTCCATTTGGAAGACTCTTCATACCTATTATTCTGATTTTCTTGTTCTAGTCTTATTTACATAGCATAGGTGATTTCCTATTTTGGATTATTACCTTGTGTGGGATCCTCTTCTCATTATGATCCAAAAAGACACATTATTATTTATATGTTGTCTTCTTCCCCTTTATCACTTCAACTTGATGTGATAGTTCTAATGAACCACTTCATAAAGACTATCCAAATTCTCATTTCTTCCAAAACAACACTCTATCTTGTGATTTTTCTTGTATCTATTTAGTAAAATCATTTTATTATGATTTCATTACTTTTATTTTTTTACAAGAATAACCATGAAATGAGTTTTTAGGTTTCACCCTTACTCTTTGAAATTTATTTTTAGTAACTTGTAAACTATGTCTTATAAACTTTTCAGCTTCAAATTTATATATTATAGATGTGTTTCTTATTTTAATAGAGTTTCTTATTTTATTTTCATTTATACTCCCACTAAATTAATTAAAGTTACTTGGAGGAGATATATTTTACCAGTAGTCATAGGCTATGTGTCAAAATCCTCCACAACACTAGAAGTATCCCTTAAATATTGTTATTGCAACATACTGGACAGTTTGTTATATTTTCTATCTATAAATATTTCGTTCTTTATTTAGACTTATTAATTGGGACTATTACTTAATTTTATAAAATTTAATTCCTTATGATGTTGGAGCAACCTTTTTATAGATTTATTTATCCTAAATGCCTTCAGGTTTGTCTTTTCATAATATACACTAACTGTGAAAATAGATTCAGTGCCATGTGAAAAAATTGAATCAGTCTGTAACTTGGGTTTGATATTTTTTAATCCTTTTATGATTCATCAGGAATTACCATTTCTTTTTAATAATATTATATCATATTCTTAAAGGTTTTTTTATCTTTAACACATCAAGAATGATCTTCATTCAGTTCTTTATTCTTTTTATTCATATTTACATTATGATCTTCTAGTATATTGTCTTGTTGTTCAATATTTACCTTGTAAATTTTAATCTCCTTTATGATATCACTTACTTTCTCATTATGAAGTATATTTTTCTTATTTATGAGATTTTCATTTTTCTTAAGGAGAGCCTCTAGTTCAGAACATTGAAAATACTCATTATATCTTTTTTCTTTCTATTCTTCACTACTTGATGTGTCTTAATGAATTTTAACCTTGGCAATGAGGGATTTGTGGTGGTGAGAGAAATAATAATCTGAATCACTTGATAATAATGGGTCTTCACTCTCTTATTCACTCATTAAATTCCTTCTGAATTTTCTATAATTCATCTTTTTATTCATATGATTCGATTTTGATATTTTTTATACATGATTCTGAAATGGTCTTCATATTTATCTATACTCTTAGATTCATCATATTTATTCTTTAGGTAATTAATTTAAAAGTTACCAATACCCATAAAATAAAATAACTTAAGAGTAAGCTTAAATTTTATACTTAACTCTTCATCTTCTCGTTTTTTTGAAATAAGATACATTATTCTCTTTTATTCTCCACTATCTTCATATTTTGATTCTAATAGTATTTCATATTTAATGTATTTTAACTTTAGACCTTTAATAGATTTAATTTTTATTTATTATTACATATTTTTCTTGAATACTAAAATTTTCTCATATCATGGTTGAGAAGTGTGTTATACAGTTTATAAATAGATAGATCTCTAATTTCATAAAAATAAGATATCTTTGGATTAAATCTATCTAGAAAATTTCTCATTTATTTCTTCTCAATAGTTGAATTCTCCAAAGTATCACCAAATAATATGATATTAATTACTACTCCTTGACCTAGGTAAAGTAATAATCAATGTTCTCATCATCTATCAACCAAATATCTTAAAACTTTTCCCTCTAGATCTAAATATTTTTACCTTGATATTTTCTTTTACTTTATATATATTATCAAGTTTTCCCACTTATCCTTGGTATTTTTAAGTTGCATCACCTTAGTGTAGAATTCGTCAAATAGGTGTGAAATTTTGGTATTCATTTATTTCCCATATACATAAAGATTTATCTTTTCTACATGTATCATGGGAGAATATCTTCCTAGTTGAGTATATACCACTATAACAACATCACTTACCACATGTCCTTATGAAAGAAGATATATAAGAATTTTGTTATTATGTCCATAAAAGTTCTTACCATTGAATATTGGAGATCCTCTACTGCTGAATTTGTTCAAACACTATATCATCAATATTTAGAAAATATTGGATATTTTATGATGGGACCTTGCTCTGATATAACTTGATATTCTCAGGTCTAGTGAGATCACAGAGAGAAAGTGGGGGTGAATCAATTATCCTTTTTATCTTTATGAATATGACTTCTTAATTCAACCTATATAGTTAGTTTAAGATTTGATTCACTCTTATTGTCTTTTTTCAACCTTATTAAAATATAAATAATGTAAAAGTATCAAGACAAAAAAATTTACAAGGTTTGTTCTTGAAATCATACTCTATGCCAATTTCAAACTATATTATGATTCCTGGTTTCTCCCATATGAATCACTTGAGTATAATGTATAAGTTATCACCTACAAATCTTTATGTGAAATATCCCTAAAATATTATAGGTAATATCATTTAATACCTAATATACGGTCCTCCAAAATACCTAGAACCTAGTGAATATAGTTTACTATCTCCTAATAGGTTCTTTATAATAGATCCCTCCAATTAAATCTATCTCTAAAAAGGGTTCTAGATATCTTCTAATAGGGAATTTAAACTAACTCCCAACAGTTCTTCAAGGGTCCTCCCAAACTTAATGAATGGTTATTCAACCATGATTGTCCCTTGATGCAGTATGCATGTTATAATTTCTCTCGTTTAAGTATTCATTACCTCTCTTCTTAGGGATCACTTTACATTGAAACTGGATCTCTTGATGATATAGTAATATTGTGAGTAGTATGAAGAGGCTCTTAATTTTCACCTCCTTTTTTCTTAAACACAAAATCTCTCATAAATGCACTAAATTCTATTCTTCTCTATCCTTGACTAAAAAATTTTCTTTAGTGTGGAAAAAAATCAAAGGTTTCTCCACACTAATATCATATTTATCTCCTACCATATTTTTATTCATATAATTATCATGAATAACATTTCCTTATTTTGAATAAGGAAAACTCCATCAGATGTTTCATGATATTATCATCTTCTAATATCATTCAAATTTTAATCAATAATTCCTTTTAAATATCCTTAATACTTGGAAATTTAATATTCGTGCGATGTTGGAATATCATATATCAATATTCTCTATAAATTATTTAAAATATCTATCCATTTGTGAATGGGATCATGAATTTTGATGTGGCACTCCTACTAGAGGTTTTAATCCCATATAAGTAATATCATGCTAGTTAAAGCATCATCACGGCATGAACCATGACATAAAATAGTCCTTTTTTCTTACAGATGGACTTATTTATAAAAATTCCTAGTACTATAGTGTGGTTCTCCACATATTCCCATTTTTTAATTTATCAGGAAGAAAATCACATTAAACTATCATCAAAACATACACATAAGATAAACCATGGTGTGGTTATCTTTATTTCATATTTCTCTATGGAGTGGTCTCCATTTATTCAGCGTGGAGTATCTCAGCCTCTTCCTTGATTGGAAATTGAAACACAATATCTTGAATAATAATATTATTTGAGTGAATATGTGTTTAATTCATGAATAGAATCATAACAACATCATTATATTTAAAAATTATTTAGAAGATATAATATTTTTAAAACTCATATTTCTTTATCCATCATACTTTATGAAATTTCACTAAGTCTAGAGATCATACAGAATCTAAAAGTCATAAAAATATTCACATATATTCTAAATTTCAAAAAACTATAATTTCATATGACTTGTGAATTCATATAAAAATATATAAAGTCATATGTAATGTCATGAGGACATAAAAAATTACTAGTTCTATAGAAAAACCTCTCAAGTCATATGAAAAGAAGGAAAGTCATGTGAAATGAGTTAAGGTCTTACATTTTTCCTCTAAAGTCGTATGAAATGTTTTGAAGTCAAAAAAATCACTAAATTCATATTAGAAATAAATAACTTTTCTAAATTTTCAAATTGAAAAACAAAAATATAATTTCTAAAATAAATTCAAAGTGAATTCCAAATACTCTTGGGATTATCTAACCTTCTGAAAACATCATCCAAGTTATTTTCTCACTCATTTTAGTAGCCTAAAAAATAATTAACCTTTAGATGATTTCTCCAATTTTTCAACACTATATTATAATATATTTTATTCAAAATATTAAATACAAGTATTCTCCATCATCATAAGTTTTCATATACATTAATACAAGAACAAAAATCATCACATATATGGTTTTTTCCTCGAATCATTCAAAGATAGGTTATTCAAGGGTAGTAACTTATCTTCCCACTTTCCATGGCATCTATCATGGTAGAATATAACTTATTTATAACACATATTGACACATTCTTATAATCATAATATATTTCCTTATTGGAACCAAATACAATCCATGGATTAACATTCAATATATCTTCTTTCCACCATGAAACTTTTGATTTTTTTTACTACTTACTTGTATGATAGAGTATCATCATAATCAACTATTAATATGTCAACATCCTCATTGACTAAAAAACCCATATCCCATTGGTTATATAACCTATCTAGTGATCCAACATTGTAATTTTGTATCTAGAAGAACTTATTACATGGTGATTTATGGAATTTTTTCATATTCCAACTCTTTTGTATCTTGAGCCTCATCTTCATTGAAGTTCATCTTTCCCCCACTATATCTTCTGGAGATGTACTCCCTCTAAAGGCACATAGTTTTCTTGTAAACTATTGATTTTTTTCTGATCATTCATGTAGATAATTTATATAACACCATAATATTTTATGATACATTTGTATTAAATAAATTTTATTTCTTTAATGCCTTTATTTACATGAAACACCAAGTTTAAACAAACTGCAATTTACTATTTAAATAATATTATATGATTGTATAGTAATCGCCAAGTTTTTTGGATTGGAGGGTATGAATAGGAATAAAAAATATAAAAAAGTATTGTTTACATATGTATAAAATTAATTCAATTTTTATAAATTGGCTATAAATTAAAATAAAATCATTTGAAGGTAGAAAGATATGTTTTCTAAAAACATTATTTATACAAAAAAATTATTTCTATCATAGTAAATTAAATTAATCTATATTGATGAATTATTTTAATTAAATATATAGATAATATATTCATCCAAATATTCTATAATTCATCTAAGGGCCTTTACTAGTATTTTAATGAATGTAAACTTAGTTTTATTCTTAAAATTTCTTTTTTCTCAAAACGGATTTTGATACATTTTAAAAATTTATTTTAAAATTAATTTATATCACTTAAAGTAATTGAATTTGATAAAATATATTCAATATTTTTAATAATAATTTCCAAATTTTTTAATTATTTAACTTTTATTTTTCTTCATAATTAATAGAAAAAATAGTATAAATTTGTTACCACGATTAAGGTTAAAACGGGTTTACCAAAGGGTTAAACTAAGAGAAAAGGGTGAAAATGACACTTAAACTTGTCTAAATATTATTAGTTTAAGATATTTATACCATATATTTTTATAAATTTTATTAATTTTCCGTTTTATTGCACCTAAAAATTAAATTGACCTTATATAATTTAAGTCTTTTAAGTAATTTCAGGTGTGTCCCTATCCTCACTTATAAATGGAACCTCTTCTCCTCCCTTATTCACACAATTTTTTCCTTATCAATCAAAAAATAACTAACCAAAACCCATTATAAAATAATTACCTTTTTTATTGAGTTTATTTTGTTACCCTAAGACTATCTCTAGAAGGCTTAAGGTTTAAGCGAAAGGAGGTCTGTCAAAGAAGAGGTAATCGCCTTACCCAACACTTACAAAGTTAATTTCTTATTTAATTCCTATAAATATTTTTGTATCCATAATAAAATAATTAATCTAGTATCATAAATATACTGATATTTCATTACATTTATGTTATAACCATTTTCCATCTCATTCTCACCAAACATAAAATTGATGTATTGCTTGTTCCAATGTTTGGACTACCACCTCTATGTAATGATGCGATTTATTTTCCATCAATATATTTCATGGAAGGTTATTATTATGGATTTAATGTTTATATATGATATTTATGATATTTTTTCATTTCTGAGATATAATATATTATCTACATTCTTACCTTCCCATCCATTGTAAAAGTATAACGTCGCTCATGCAACATGTGGACCACCACCTCAACTAAGCGATGTGATTCATTTTTCATTTATGATTTACATGGTAGATAATAAGGATATCTTTAATGAATATATATGATATTTATGATATAATTATGATTCAATAATATTGAATTATTATTTTAATTTATTAAATTTCATAAATCATAAATTTAATACATCACTCGTACATACATACAGATAATCGTCTCCATTAAGTGATGTAGTTCATTTTTCATCACAAAATTATATGAATTGTTATAAAAGTGTATATAATTAAAAAATATGATACTTATGTAATTATTAATGTTACTTATATAATAAAAACATTACCAAGGTTTAAGTACCATAACCATTGAACTGAAATATGTATGGAAAACAGATCAGTTTTCACCCAAATGTTCATTTTAATGAATAAATTATTAATAAAAGGATAATTGGATATTATAAAAGAATTTTACATAGTAAGTAATGTATGAATATTTTCCTATAATATATATATATATATATATATCAAAAATATATATTTATTATATTAGATTTTTGAATGCGTATGAGAAAATACAGGACTTGAGGTAAGGGTTTATCATCTCACATTTGTTTCTATGAGACATATGTCATATTCACCACTTGTTTATTTTTTTTGGTGTATATATTGTTCATTTTTATGTTATATCATAAATATATTTATATTTATGTTATTTAATGTTTCATTTTAATTTATTTATTTCATGATGTTTATGGTTCAAAAGTTACCAAACGGTAAGGGTTTATGTTATAATATCATTTTTTTGGGATTACCTATTCTAAATTTACATTAAGGGAAATTATATGGATCTTATCATTTAAAACCAATATATTTTATTCTCCTATGGTATTTCTTGTAATTTTTTATTATTATTACCATTTTCCTCACTTTCTTACTTAAAATTATCGAGAACTGTTTTTTAATAAAACTGGATGTATTTCCTCTTTAGTCGGTGACCTTTTTCTTTCATGTCCATGTTTTTTTAAATGGTTTCAAGAATGATATTTTATATGATACATTTATTGTTTAAATTCATCTTCAACTATATTTAAATTTAATTTCAGATGTTTAAAATTTAATTTTAATAATTTTTTTCTATAATGGTTATTTATGACTATTTATAAAAAGTGTGAAAGGAGTATTTGTTTTAACAATTAACACATAAATGGATTTCAACCCCATCATAAAAATTCATTGATTTGAATCTTCATTTACAATTTTACATGGTTATTTTTAAAGAAAATATTTTTCTCAATATTTTGGAAATTTTTAGTTAAAATGATATCAAAAGAAAAGTATATTTTACTCATGTCTTCAGAGAAAGGTTTGAATGATATTTTAAAGGTATTTTTTATCTATGTAAACATACTTTAAAGATTTTTTCTTCACTAGGGATATGATCTTTTGATACCATCCACAATATTTCACTAGAAAACCCATGATGATGATTATGATTTAATAATGATTCTATGAAACCCATTTATTTCCCATAGGATAATTAATTTTTGATAAAATCTTAATGAATCATGTTTATTTTCAAAAGTAAATGCTATGATGAAATGATGGAATGTTTATGAAACTTATTTCCTTCTAATATTTTATAATATAATGAATTGATAAATTTTTTATGATCTTGTGGCACACATATATATAGTTTTAATTTTATGTTGGATGGGCCCAGAATTATATATCCCTCTGATACATTGGGTAAATATGGATATATCATGAGATAATAAAGACTAGAATAGGGAGTGAAACCAGTTTAGTAAGGGATTTTGTCTAATATGATAGTCTTGGTAGTGAAACCTAACTAGGGAAATGATGGGATAGGGAGTGAACCTAATCCAATATGATAGTCTTGGAAGTAATCCTTGAATAAGGAAGTTATTTTATATTCTTATGTCTATGCCAAAAACTTATGTCTTATTCTTATGATATATTCTCATAGATTATGATTGATTATTGATGATTCCGTACTCTTATGAATTATGTATTTTTTTATAAAAAAACTTATATCATGATTCAATATTAAACATGATTGACTAATTAGGTATGAATTTTATTGGTTATGATCATGTTTTCATTCTCTTATACTTATCTTATGCTCACTTATAGTCATTGACTAATATCTCTTATGTTTAACCTTACTAAGAATCTAAGGTCATCCTTTCTTATATTTCTAGTTTCCCCATGTTATAAAGAAATGTACTAAGTAATAAATTTTTAAGAAGTGTACTATGAGAAAGAAACATTGTGAGAGATGTTTAAGACCTTTTATGAAATAAGTTTATTTTTCATTTAGTCTCCAAATACACTAAACCTTTATGGTCCTAAGTCATGTATTAATATGAGATATATTGAATATTCATCATAAATGATGAAATTTCTATGTATGTTATACTTAGGTTTCCTTGATATCACCTTGTTTACTTAAGACATCCGATAAAGATACAATTTTTTACTCGGGGTGTAAGTTTGTTTCTAGAGATATCCTTAAAAAATGATTTACATACTGACACTCATAAATTCAACAACATAGATTTCCTCCCACATCATAGCTTATATGAAATTATATCTTCTACTTTAGTTTTCATGTGGTTTAATGTGTATATTACAATCAATAATACATATCCCAAATGGATAATGGAATACTCACATGGATCACCATTTATATCACCATGTTCAACAAGGTGTAGTTCCTTCTTTCACAAATTCCCTCCCACTATGGTGTATAATGAGGACTAAGTTGAGACAGTATCCTAAACTCTATTAGATAATTAATGTAATCTTAGTTAATATATTATAAATTACAATCTAAGTAGAGTTTATTTATCTTATTACAAATATGATTCACAATTTTGATCATGGATTATTTAAATTTCTCAAAGGAATTAGATTTATACCTCATTAATTAGACATATATGTATATACTAAATTTGTTAATAAAAATTTTAAAGTATGAGTATCCACCCCTATATTAAACTAGAAATGGTCCAAACACATCTATATGAAATAATTCTTAAATATACATTACCCTTTCACCCTTTACACTAAATATAGTTTGGTCATTTTCCTTGAAAACGCACATGACGTATATCCAAGAGTTTTAGTTCAAAATAATATTAATATCCCTCTTTATATTGCTTTATTAAATGATTCATGTTTATATGACCTAGTCGGTGATGCTACACCTAGGTGTGATATGAGTCATGTGAACTTGATTCATTATCAAATTCAAATGCTTGATTTTTCTATTCTAGTATATAAATATCATTATTCAAATGTTACATACCATAACATATACTATTTTTATAAAAGTATAATATCTTATTCCAAAAACTGAAAATAAATTTATCCATGTCTAAAATAGACATTAATATAATATTTTTCATAACACTATGAATATAATAAAAACTCTTTAGAACTATAATTAAACCCATCAAAAAAGTAATATGGTAGTATCTAATAGGTAGTGCAACCAGGATTTCCCATTTGGGAATTCTAAGATCCACCTCACCTTAGAAAACCTTCTGAAATTTACTTGGTTTCTGTATTTTGATTCAAATGTGAGTACCAAAATCTATATCTAATACCCAATTTTTAGAAATGGGTAGATTTAATTTGATAATGAATTCACTTAAATTATACTATTTCTTCTTCACTAAGGTGTATTTCTTCTTTCAGTGGACTTTTTGGCCACATGAAAAACATATTGAATTTTTTATCTAGTCATCCCCTTGAAACTCAACCTATTGGTTCTACAGTGTGTAAGGTTCCTTGAAATGGAATTTTTCTTAGGAGTTATCTCCTTTTATTTACTATTATTCACTATAATTATAGAATTTTTTTCATGCGTAATGTATATATTTACCTATAAAATTAGAGTCAGGATATCTGGGAGCATCTTCCCAATATTTTTTATATTAAAATTAAAAATAAAACTAGAGAAAATTTGAGGAATTTAGGTGGGAATGATGTCTATGCACAATTATTTGGGTAGATTGAAACCCAAAATTTCTAAACAATCAATGTATCCCATCATCTTTAAAACATAAGTTCTGGGTGTTGAATCTTTTCCAAGATTTTATAGAATATTTACTTAGTGATCTCATGCATATCTTGTCTTTCCTTCTCCTAATAAAGTTCGTGTATATGGGAAAACTTGTTTTATGCATCCATGACTTCATGAAGCTTATATATATCATTGTCCATGTATGATAACTTGAGTAATTTTTCATCTAATTCATCCTCTACATGTTTACAAATGTTATAATTCTCCTCCTCACATGCCTCTTTAAAAGGCTCAATAATAACTTGGGACTCCAACACATAAAACTTTCACTCTTTGTGTAGTACGATGTACAAGAACCTATACCACTTATGGAAGTTAATATTGATTATAATATTTCCTTTTTATAATATTGATCATAAGGATATTATCATTTTCAAGTTACTTTTAATTTTTTACAAAACATAAAAGTATATTTTTGTATATTAACTTGATTACCAATTGTGGCATAACAAATTTTATTTTATTATTCTCCCACTATTTTATAAAATCCTAATATCCCTCACCATTGGATTTTTAATATTGTATCATATGGATATTCTAATGGAAATAATATTTATTCCCATTAATATAACCCATATGAGTTCCGATTCAAATTACTTGAGGGTATTTAGGTATAGTCTTTATATCTACATTATCTCATAGTTCCTTGATCCATTGAGTGTACTTCCAAATATTAAAATCCTAAACTCGGATTTTCTCAACTCTGACCTCTAAATTATACAAAGTATTGTAATTTAAACTAATCTTGATATAAATTTTGGTAAGCTAGCCTAAAAATTTCATAAGAACTCTCTGACAAATGAAAGTTCCCTAATAAGGGTTAGACCAACACTTTGACCAATGATTGCATTCTAACTCAAATAATGGAAGGTGATGTCTAACTTAATAATGTTTTTAGGTATTTTTTTAATCATAATGTAAGAATATTCTTTATTTTAACATTTTTATGTTTATTAATATTATGTGTATTATACATAATTGATTATCCATGTCTAATAAAATAATTTATGGATAATCCATTTATTTTATTTCATCTTTTATTATTATTAATTTATTTTCTTTATGTGAATTCATTTAATAATCAAATAAACATAAATTTATAAATTTATAAATAACACTGAACTAGAAAATTTGGAATAAATAATTGAAATGATCATGATATTTAACTACCGGTTGTTCAAACATGCATATAATAAAATAACCCTTAACCCTAAGGGTATTAACTCCTTGATCTTGGCTTGGATTGAGTTTTATAACTTATACTTTAACCTGTGTTTCTCCTTGGTTTGTTTCACCTTTGATCTGTCTTGAATTGTCTCTTCCCCCAAAGAGATCCTTACTTTATATATACTTACTCACTTGTAGGTGAGGTCAAATATAGATTTTGGGTTTCATAAATAATCCTTAAACATTTTGGCCCATAGATAATGAGGAAGGGATGATAAAAAATCATCATATTTAATTTAATAACAAATTTATCACAAAAACCCATTTGATAAATAATTAAATTAAATAGAAACTCAACACATACATAATTCATTCAACCATGTGATCATTCATAACATGAAATTAATACACATTTAAACTAGCTATAATTTATTTCAATTAATTACTAGTATAGAGATTGATTTTCTTAATTAATAAATTTATTTTATTATTAATTAATTCATTAATTTATCTTAATTATCCATATAAATGGTCCTTAAGATTATTATCCTCTATAATTTTAAATAAATTTAATTTAATTTAAAATTAATTAATACATATAATGTGTTGATAGGGAATATAGAGAGTACCCTTCGGGTTATAATTAAACTTAGTCTAGAATTTAATATGTACACCATGTACTAGAGGTAACATGGTGTGTACCCTTATTCATCTAATTGAACCCATTTTTTGAGTTTTAATTGTTACACAGTATGTATTTTCACTCAACATGGTGTGTAGAAAATATTTTATATGGTATTTTTCATGTACTTTGTACTTATAAATAATGTAATCCTACATGGCATGTTTCAAAATACATGGTGTGTTGTTTTGTGGGTCAAGTCATGTAGTCTGCACAATGTGTCTATCAACTTGAAATTCATGTATATATGGAATTTATGAAAACCATACACATTTTTTATCTATATTATAATTTATAAAAATAAATTAATAAGTAATTTAATATTTCAGATGACCTTTCAAAATCACATGGTGTGTAATTCATGAAAAAAACCCTCCCACGTGACATGTTGCAGCTACGTGTCATGTAGTTTTATTTTAATTTGATTATTTTTTCTATCCACGTGTTTGAATCACATGAAATTCTTGTAACAATATGTACTTTTCATGATTTGGATTGAGTTACATAGCATACACAACATGTTACGCAATGTATAATTCATTATTGGATACCCACACTATATTTCTAGGGACTTGATAGAGCTAATATTTCCATAATTATTCATATTTTTTAAAATGATTTAATACCTTCTGAATAATCAATTTGATTTTATTTTCATCATTTTAGTATTTTTTGGTAAATTTTGGGCTTAATTATGAGAACTGATTAATTATGGAAATTTAACAGTTTTCTGGAGCATCTATATTTTGAGAAAAACTTTTAAAATTTTGATCCAATTGAAGTGATTTTTTTAGGCTTAATTTTTTTATGTGATTGAATTTTTTATTTTTCACCCATATCCAATTTTAAAAAAATCCCATAAAAATAAATCAAGTGGAAAATGTTTATTGCTGACAGAATGGACCTCGCCTCAGTAATTGAAGCATATATCTACCTAGAGACCTACAAATTATTTTATTCCATCAATATTGGAAATAGTACTATATCCATAATTTTCACATTAATTTTCATAGATAATTTCAATCATTAAGAAAACTGTTTAATGCACTAATGTAGAGGGATTTGAGGATTATCCTTAGAAAAAAAACTTTTTTCATTGATTTGGCCATAATTGTTTTTACACTTGTCCAAATAAGATGATATTTAGATGTAAAATGTAAAAGAGAGAGAGTAAAATCTTTTATTAATAAAAAATTTCCATATTCGGCCATTTAATATGTGAATTAAACTTCGTGTTTCGGTGGACATAAATTGAAGGGAAATTTTTTTACCTCTAAATCATATAAATATGTACATCCACTTATATTCAAAGGAGTTGAGGAATGAGAGTGATTAGATGTGATGGAGGATTGTAACCTTAAAATGATTTGGATTTTTTACTTTTTTTATTAGTTTCATAATGATCTCTTCTTCCCCATTAAAATATATTTCCCTTCACATGGAGGGGTAAAACTTTTGAGTGTTCAAGGAAGGGGGAGTTTTACTTTTGTAATGTAGAAGTCTTGTAATTTAATTTAAAACCCTCCTTTTATATAGAATGATTTCTATTTTAAGTGGTGAACAGTTATATTAATGTGGTTGTATTTTGAGTTTTTTTCATTTTTTATAGATTTGGTTGAATATATTTGAACTCCCTCCGCTTAGTGACACTTGTCTAGATCGAGTATATTGTGTTGTGTGCTGACTCTCTAGAGATCATTGGAACATGTGTGGAATAAGTGAATAATTTATATATTTCTAAAGATAAAAAATTCATGATCGTTACTTACCTTAGTTATTTTGGAATGGTTTATGAATTTTCGTGCACATTGGAGTGGTTTTCATTGCTTCCTTCAACCAAGGGTGATTGACAACTTGGTGGAGGATTATTTTATTTATCATTCAATAGTAATTAATGGGGAATGATTTTTATGACCATGATGACAATGAAAAAGGTTATCCTTCCCTTAAACCATCACTCTCTTCATCAATATGGGTTCAAAATTCATTTTAATTTCCTTATTTTTTTCAAAATCAACTATTTTCAAAATTAACCTCCACTTCATTATCAAATTTAAGGTGACAGATTTATTTTTGTACCCTCCTCTCTAAAGGAAACCTAGGTTGACCAATTTACTATATTTTAACTTAGTAAATAGTTGTTTTTGTCACACCTCGTGATAGGAACGTTTTAAAAAACATAGTTCCATTATTGGAGAGGTAGTGCGGACAATCTAATTATAAATATTTGACCCTTTTCAAATTTAAAACAAAATTTTTTAACTCACATTTTTCTATGGAGGATAGTGTTTTTTTATTTTCCAAATATATTAGGGGAGCTTGAATCCAAATCATAAAGGAGGATTAATTCAAGGATCTCATCCAGGATATTAAAGAAAGCATCAAATACCTAGTGTTGGAGGGATTGGCAATAGAATTTTTTGAACTCCAAGAGTACTTAACATAATTTATCAAGAAATGGTCGATGTAAAACAAAAATAAATATTGGTTGTGATAAATTATAGGTTCAAGAACTTTGAAAAGACATATAATAACTATATAAAAAATTAAAACTATCATTTAAATATTTTTGTGCGTTGATTAATCAACTGGAACCTAAGAAATAACCTGAGGAGGATAAGGTGGATGAAATTTCCTACTAAGCTGTGTATGGTAGATCAACATGATCTCTATGACTTCTGGAATGAGTGTGATGAACTACTTTATCCCCCTATTCCTTAAAAAGTATAACACCTAGAACTTTTGAAGTAATAATCCACCCAAGTGGTGTAATTTGAAGAAAATTTGGGGGATCATGACTACCTACCTATATTTAGTGAAATTTAACTACAAGAGGCACCTACCACTGAATAAGTGAGTAAAGTTGAACAAACTTAGGTATATGATCTTTTCTTGAACTCTTCATCTTCTAATTTTATTGAAACTGAATTAAGTATTACCTCCCCTTTCTCTAAATTTTTATATTCATAAAACTTATTTTTTTCCTTGGATGATGAAGAATAAAAAGAAGATTCAACTGAAGAGGAACATTTGGGGCTCCTCGAACATGTTGAACACTTATTGGAGGGAGTACATGATGAGGTCAAAGAAGATATTCTAAATAAAACCGAGACACAATATGCCTATATTGAAATAAAATAACTTGATATGGATTATTCATGATTTAATTTTATTCAAATAGATTTACACTCTAACTTTAACTTTGAATATTCTTTTGATGTAGCATACCTTGAGAAATCACTAGAGAATAAAGAAGAGGTTGTGCGAGTGGAAACCAAGAAAGAGGAGGACTCATTATTTGTCCTAACCCCGTAATAAAATAAGCATATAATTTTCATGGGTGTGGATTTGAAATAATATATTCATGGAGTCCTAAAAAAAGGGAATAAGTGCAATATGTAATGATGAATCTTTGTCGGTTCATCTTAAAAAAACCCCACCCACCATCATATTGGGGATAACTAACTGGAACTACCCATCTGGAGGTAGTAAAAACCCAAGGCCCGCCTGGGGGATTAAACCAAGATATATCCTTTTGTTCTCATTCTATTTATATTTTCATTTCTTTCATTAAATTTCTTATAGTTTCTTTTCTTATTTTGATTGTAGGTTTTCAGTGTGTAGAACTTAGGAGATTAACTCAATGTTGAACTACCAATAAGTCAGGTTGTACCTATCCTTTACACCTACTTTCTTGTTTTTATTTGATTTAAAATATTATTACATGTTAAATCCACTTTAATTCTATGATACACTAAATCATTTAAGTATGGGGGAGGGAACCTTTGTAGTTTAAGAATTTCAATTTTTCTGCTTTCCAAAAAAAATGTTTTTTTATATTTTTACATGTTTCATTTTTAATTTTTGAGTGGTTTGGAATATTTTTATCTAAAATGATTATCACTGTAATTTTTTAAACTCATTTCAATGAGTGAAACAATTTATTCCATTAAACGGGTCTCAAGTGAGTGCTAAATATTTCTTTGTTGGAAGTTCAAATCTTTTTGAATTTCATGAAAATTCCTCTAATTTTTTAATCTCATTCCACATATAACTATCTTTATCTTTGAAAACTATTTAATTTGAGTACTATGAAGAATTTTTTCATATTATTTTCATTCACCTCTCTTATTTATAAAACCAAACCATGCTTGTTTTAACCAGAATTTTATTTATTCTTGACAAAATATAAGGGTTTTAAGTACTTGTGTTTTAAATTATTAAGAGAATTTCTTTGGTTTTTAAGAAAATTTTCAAGATAATACATTTCATTTCATCCTTAATTATATATTTGATCTTTATAGATCTTAGAATCCATAAAATTCTTATTAGGTTATCCACATTAGAATCCAATCTTAACTATCAAACTATCTCTTGAAGTAAAATTTCATGATCCGGATGAACTTAAGTGTGGGGGGAAGATGTGTTATGGTATGCTACCACATTTGGTGATACTTGGGAAAGAAAATAAAATTCTTAATAGATGTTTTTTCTACTAGAAAAAATCATTTCTTTTTAATTTGTGTCTTTCTAGATCTTTTGTGATAAAAGAAGTTGTGTCTTTCTAGAGCTTCTAAAGGAGAAAGAAAGTTGTGCCTATTTAGAGCTTTCAAGAAAAATTATGTTTGATAATATAGAAATATTAGATGATGAAATGTCGAATGGTCTGAAATTTCCTTGATTTTTTATGATGATGGAGTTGATTTTCTATTATGGAGAGTGGGGAGAATACCATACTTGAGTGAAAATTATAATCTTTTAATTTTTCTTCAAAAATATTCAAGACATTCTCATTATGCCTCATAATTTTTAACATCAAAATCTTACCAACCAAAATCCATAGAAAAACACTAAAAATTACTCATTATAAACACATTTCCTTGAATAAATTGGGGTGGATATATAGGAATTTATCAAGCCTATGGTGACCCTTGCATGATTTTGGATGACAAAATCCTTGTTGAAAATTAACATTCATGAGATGAGAGAAAATTCATTTGAGGTTAGTGTTTTGTGTGAATGGGAGGAAAAATGAAGTGAAAATATAATAAATTATGTAAATGGTGGACTTTAAATAATGGTTTTTTATGATTCATGATATATTTTGATTCTTGGTGTGGAATTGGTGGATCTCATGGGTATGTGTTTTGAATTTTCTTTGATTTGATTTTATTATTGACTTTTATAGAAGTCTAAGTGTTAAGTGTGTGGGAATTTATAGAGCTAATATTTTCATAATTATTCATATATTTTTCAATGATTTAATCCATTTTAATTAATCAATTTTTCTTATGTTCACCATTTTAGTATTTTTCGTGAATTTTGGGCTTAATTGTGAAAAGTGCTTAATTCTGAAAATTTAACAGTTTTTCTAAATCTTCTGTATTTTGAGAACTTTTATAATTTTGATTTAATTTAAGTGATTGTTTTTTTATTATTCATTTATTCATGGGATTCAAATTTTTATTTTTCACCCATAACCAATTCAAAACAAAATTTCCCAAAAAAATAAACCAAGTGGAAAAATGTTTCTTGCTGAAAGAATGGACCCTACCTCAGTAATTGAATCATATCAATGCCTAAAGACCTCCCAATGTGTTTATTATATTTGTATGGTAAATATGAATATTAGAATAATTTTCACATTATATTCCATTGATAATTTCGGTAATTAAGGATTCAATTTAATAAAACAAAGTGGTGGAAGTTGAGGAGTCTTATCAAGAATAAAATGTTTTCTTCAGTAATTCAGCCATATCTTTTATTACTCTTATAAAAATAAGCCGATACTTGGATGTAGAATGTAAAATAGAGATATTAAAAGAATTTATGAATACATATTCCCAATATTAATCCATTTAATATGTAAAATAAACTCAATATTTTGTTGAATATAAAATGGAGGGAAAATTTTCTACTCCCCAAGCCTAAAAATATGTGCATCCACTTCCATGAAAATGAGTCGAATAAAGAGAATAATGGGATATTCTGAAGTATTTTAACCTTTAAATGTTTTTTATTTTTTAATAGTTCTTTAATTATTTTAATAATTCTCTCTCCTTACCAATTTAAATCTATTACCCTTCACATGGAGGGGTAAAACTTTTGAGTGATCATAGAAGGGGGAGTTTATCTTTTGTAATGTCAGAGTCTTGTGATTTAATTTAAAACTATATTTTTATATTAATTTATTTCTGTTTTAAATTTTTTCCACTTATCTTAATTCAAACCTATTTTGGGTTTTGGTTTCATTCATTGTTTATATCTTTGGTTGAAGATCTTTGAACTCACTCTGTCAAGTGCAGTTTGTCTCGATTGAGCATATTGTGTTAGGTGGTGAGTGTCTAGAAATATTTGGCATGTGTGTGGAATAAGTAAATAATTTATACATTTATAAAGAGAAAAAATTCATGATCGATACTTTACTTTTTTTTTGGAATGGTTTATGAATTTTTATGCACACAGGAGTGGTTTTCATTACTTCCTTCAACCAAGGTTGATCAACAACCCGGTCGAATAGTATTTCATTTATCATTCAATAGGAAGAGAGGGGGAATTATTTTTATGATCATGATGACATTGAAAAAGTTTATCAAACCCTGACCTCGTCACTCTCTTCATCAATTTGGATTCAAACTTCATTTTAATACCCTTATTTCTTTTCAAAACCAAACAATTTCAAAAATAGCCTCCACTTCTTTCTCAAATTTAAGGTGACGTATTGATTTTTGTTAACTCCTATCTAGAGACAAACTAGTTTGACCACTTTACTACATTTTAACTTAGTAAAAAAAAAATTTGTCACACTCTATGATAGACATGTGTCAAAACTTAGTATATTTTTTTAGGAGGTAGTTATAATAATCTAATTGTAAATGTTTTAATCTTTTCAAATTTAAAAAAATATTTAACTCGCATTGTTCTATGAAGGATAGTGTTTCTTTTATTTCCAAACATATCATGGGAGCTCGAATCAAAATCATCAAGGTGGATGAATTCAAGGATCTCATCCAGAATCTTAAAAAACCTTGAATACTTAGTGTTGGAGGGATTTTCCATAGAATTTATTAAACTCCAAGATTACTTCCCATAATTTTATCAAGAAATAATTTAGGTCTAACAAGAAGAAGAGATTGGTTATAATAAATTTTAGGTGTAAGAACTTCAAAAATACATAGAACAACTAGAGAGAAAATTAGAACTAGAATTTTAATATGTTTGTGAATTGATGGAGAAACCAAACCTAAGAAAGAACATAAGGATTCCAAGGAGGAAGAATTTACTACTGAGCTATGTGTGGGAGATCAACACAATCTAGATGAATTATTTAATTAGTGTGATGAACTACTTGATCCTATTATTCCTTAAAAAGTACAAGATCTATCAATATTGAAGGAAGAAGCCACCTAAGTGATGGAATTTGAAGAAAATATGTAGTATCATGGTTAGATACCTCTATCTAGTGAAATTCAACTCCAAGTGGCACCTCCCACTAAAGAAGCGATTGAATTTGAACAAACTCAAGGAGATGATATTTTCTTGAACTATTTATCTTCTAATTTAATTTAAACTAAATTGAGTATCACCTCTATTTTCTTGAAATTTTCAGATTCATACAACTTATTTTTTCCATTGAAGGAGAAGAAGAAAAATAATATTCATCTAAAGAGGAACATATGGAGCTCCCCAAATAAGTTTAACACTTATTATAGGGAGTACATTATGAGATAAAAGTGTATTTTCTAGAGAAAACTCAGAAAAAATATACCTATATTAAAATGGAATAATTTGATATAGATTCTTCATGTTTAAATTTTATTCAAATATAATCACACACTGACTTTCCCTTTGACTATTCTTTTGATACATCATATCCTGATAAATCACTGGATAATAAAGAAGAGGTTGTGCAAGTGGAAACCAAGAAATAAGAGAACTCATTATTTGTCCTAACCCTACCATACAAGAAGCATATCATTTTCAAGGGGTTATATTTCAAATACTATATCCATAGTTTCCTTAAAAAGGAATAAGGAAAAGATGTAATGAATAATTTCTGTTGGTTCGTCTCAAAAAAACTCCACCCACCATCAGATTGGGGATAACAAACTGGAACTGCCCATCTATAGGTAGTCAAAACCTAAGGCCCGCATGGGGGATTAATCCAAGATCTATCATTATATTCTGATTCTATTTCTATTTTTATTTATTTCAATAAATTTATCATGTATTATTTTCTTTTTTTTATTTTAGGTTTTTAGTGGGAAACACTTAGAATCTTAACTCAATGTTGCACTACCAATAAGTCATGTTGTACCTCTCCTTTACACTTTCTCACTTATTTTGATTTAATTTAAAATATGTTTACAAGTTAAATACAATTGAATTCATTGGTACACTACGTCATTTAAGTGTGGGGGAGGTAACCTTAGTAGTTTAGAAATTTCAATTTTTTCTGTTTTGAAAAAAAAAATTCTTTCAAATTTTTGTGTGTTTCATTTTCAATTTTTGTATTTGTTATATTTTAATCTAAAATGATTATCATTTCCATTTTTTAAACCCATGTTAATGAGTGAAATAGTTTATTCCATTAAACTGATCTTAATTAAATATTGAAAATGAATTTATTTCAAGTTCAAACATTTGGTAATTTTATGAAAATTCCTCTACTTTTTGAATCTCATTCCACATATTGTTGTCTTTATCTTTGAAATTACTTTCCTATGAGGCTTATGAACTATTTTGGTCATATTATTTTCATTCTCCACACTTCTTTATAGAACCAAACCATGCTTTTTTAACCATAATTTTATTTATTACTATTAAAACTTGAGGGTTTTAGGTACTTGTGTTTTAAATTATTGAGGAATTTCTTTGGTTTTTAAGCCCTTTTTCAAAAGAATCCTTTTTATTATGGCCTTACTTGTATATTTAATCCTTTTATCCCCTGTAATACATGAACTTATTGTTTTTCTAGCCACATTAAAAACCAATTTTAACTATAAAACCTTCTTTTGAAGTAAAATTACATGATATGGTTGAACTTAAGTGTGGGGGGAAGCTATCTTATGTTTCGCCACCTCATTTGGAAATACTTTCGGTGGAAAATAAAATTCTTAAAATATGTGTTTTCTACTAAAAAATCATTCTATTAAAATTGTTTTATTTTAGGATCTTTCATGATAAAATAAGTTATGTCATTTTTGAGATTTTAAAGGAGAAATAAAGTTTTTCCTTTCGAGAGCTTTCAAGAAAAATTAGGTTTGAGAATATTAAAATTTTGGCTATTGAAATGTTGAATGGTTTAAATTTTACTTTATTTTTCATTATGATGGATCTGATTTTCTACTATGGGGAGTGAGGATGAGACCATACTTGAGTGAAAAATAGAATCTTATAATTTTGCTTCAAAAAGAGCCAATCCCTCCTCATTCTTCCTCAAAAAAATTTCATATCAAAATCCTACCAACTAAAAGCCATGGAATAATACTGAAAATACCTCATGATAAATAAATTTTTTTGACTCACATAGGTTGGATATTTAATAATTTTTCAATCCTATGGTGACCCTTGTGTGAGTTTGGAAGATAAATTCATTTTTGAAAACTGACATTTGTGAGATAGGAGAAAATTCATGTGAGGTAGGTGTTATGTGTGAATGCGAGGATAAATGAAGTGTAAATATATTGAATGATCTAAATTAAGGGCTTTAAATAATGTTTTTTGATGATTAATTTTATATTTTGATTATTTGTGTGGAATTGGTGGATCTCATTGGTATGTGTTTTGAATTTTCTTTGATTTGATTTTGATGATGACTTGATCAGGAGTTCAAGTGCTAAGTGTGGGGGAATTAATAGAGTTAATATTTTCATAATTATTTGTATTTTTTTAATTATTTAATCCCTTATAATTAATAAATTTTATATTATTTTCATCATTTTAGTATTATCGGTGAATTTTGGGTTTAATTTTGATAACTGCTTAATTTTGGAAATTTACCAATTTTCTAGAGCTTTAGTATTTTGAGGATAACTTTTACAATTTTAATCAAATTTAAGTGATTATTTTTTTAGGATTAATTTTTTCATGGGATTCAAATTTTTATTCTTCACCCTAATCCAATTAGAAACATGATGTCCCAAAAAAATAAATCAAGTGGAAAAATGTTTCTGGATGACCGAATGGACACCACCTCAGTAATTGAGGCATATATTAGCCTAGAGACCTCCAAATGAGTTTATTCTATATTTATTGTAAATATTAATCTGATTCTAATTTTCAAATTTAATTATATAGGTAATTTTGGTCATTAAGACATATATTTAATTCACCAAAGTGGAGAGAGTTAAAGAGTCTCCACGGGAAGAAAAATGTTTCTTCCGTAATTTGGAAATAACCTTTTTGACACTTGTCCAAATATGGTGATATTTTGAGGTCACATATTCAAGATAAATAGGAAAAAAATATCAATACAACTTCAAAATATTTTTCCATTTAATATTTTAAATAAACTCAATCTTTTGGTGGATAGAAACTCGAGGAAAAACTTTCCACCCCTCAAGCCTATAAATATGTGCATACACTTCCATTCAAAGGAGTTGAATAAGGAGAAGGAGGGGATTTGTTGGTGGAATGGAACATTGAAATTATATTTATTTCTTATTTTTTATTTTATTAGCTTCATGATTATCTCTTATTCTCCATTCAAATATTTTACTCTTCACATAGAGGTGTAAAACTTTTGAGTGATCGGGGAAGAGGGAGTTATCCTTTTGTAATGTGAGAGTCTTATGCTTTAATTTAAAGATATATTTTTTTATTTTATGATTTATATTTTAATTGGTTCCCATTTCTCTTAATTTTATTTTATTTTTGGTTTTCATTTAATTCATTGATTATATATTTGGTTGAAGATCTTTGAACTTCCTCTGCGAAGTGCAGTTTTTCCCGATCGAGCAGAATTTTTTAAGTGGGGAGTGTCTAGAGATAATTGGAACGTGTGTGGAATAAGTGAATAATTTATAAATTTATAAGGATAAAAAATTCATGATAAAGACTTTATTTAGTTTTTTGGGAATGGTTTATAAATTTTCTTTCATATAGGAGTGGTTTTCATTGCTTCCATCAACCAATGGTGATTGAAAACTTGATCAAGGATTATTTCATTTATCATTCAATAGGAATAGAGGTAGAATGATTTTTATGAACATGATGACATTGAAAATGGTGATCCTACCCTGAACCCATCACTAGCTTCATAAATTTTGGTTCAAACTTCATTTTAATTTCCTTTTTTCTTTTCAAAATCAAATAATTTCTTAAAAAATTCCACTTATTTCTCAAATTTAAGGTGACCGCTTGATTATTGTGTGTTCCTATCTATAGAAAACCTAGGCTAACCAATTTACTACATTTTAACTTAAGAAATAATTATTTTTGTCACACCCCATGATAGGCACGTATCAAAACCCTATGTGTATCTTGAATGATTACTCATGTGTTACATGGCATATACATCCTGCTACACATTGTTTACATCATGTGATATCATATAGATCAACTAGAAGTCAACATATAGTGTTTATTAACTAAATTTCATGTAATTTGACCACATAACACCCATGATTTATTTAGGGACAAACCATGTGGGGTTACACAACATGTACACTAGCTACATGTCATATAACCCTATCAAGCCACATGTCGGATGGAAGTCAATACACTATGTGTAGTTAAAAACACCACATACTGACACCCACATGGTGTACCATGACTAAAATAGCTCTACCTTATTTTTTTAACCATGGGTACATGACATGTACTTTTTAGTTATGTGTATGGTAACTGTGTCTCTCGACCAGTATCATTGGCACCTCTAGATGGTATATTCAACATTTTTCATCTGTTTGTGGATTTTTCTCGGTCATATGAAACCTAATAAATGTAATATCTCTATTTTTTGATTAAATAATGAAAAAATATAAATTAAAACTAAAAAATGTAATTTATCATAAATAATAAATAATTATAAATTATTATGTGATCGTTATAATACCACATGAAGGTTTTAGGGCACAGTGAAAATGGTTAGGATCGTGCTCAGCAATATTTTCCATCAGTTTATTTATATAAATCCTCAAAAATGGAAAAATGTAACCCCAAAATATTTATATAGAGGATAATTTTACATATAATTTATAATTAATTTAAAATAAGAATTACCTTGACTTGATGATTCTTTTTTCTTAGTTGATCAATTCGGTTGATTTTCCTATCATACCATCATTTTGGTGAAGAATACAAAGAATAATTCCCCTAAAAGAATCCACACATGATCCACTAATATCATAACTTCACCATTGGGACTTTGGGTGATGGTGCATAGGTGCCAATTATCTTGCGTTTTTCAGAATTGATCATGATAATAATCCTTGTGGTCTAGAAAAAATCTTTTTTATTTTCATGGTATTAAGAGGGAGGTGGTGGATGATCATCTCTAATTCTTGAGAGTGTTCTAAAGAGTTTATCTCTAGGGATTCTAGATAATTCCCTTAAGATAATATAATTATACACAATAATTCTTACACCCTTGAAAATAATATAATTGGGATAATATACATAGGGTTAGGTAATTAATAATTTCACAAAGGCCCTTATATAATTGTTGACACTAAATAAAACCCATGTCAAATAGTAATAATAATATTATTATTATTATATTCCATAACATATGATAACTAATTGGTATTTAAATATCATTTCGTAAATAAATATATCAATATTTATTTAAATGATATTAAATAAAATATATAATTCCTATTGGGCCCTTAACTCAACTCAGCAATCCTCCTCGGTATTTATCAAACCTAGAATAATAAATATATATTTATGTAAAATAAGTTTCATTATATTATTTATTAATTCAATAAATAAATATTATATTCATGAACTGGTGAATGAATAATTAATTAATATTCAACTCATAGATATTCCAAAACTAGACTAACTGGTGATTGAATTTATGTGATTAACATAATATAAAATAATTATTATTTCATGATCTTAAGAATAATTTTTATTCTTAATTTTACATTAAAATATAATTTAACTAAGATTTTCGATACACTTAATGTGTAACCCTCTAGGACAATTTCTTAGTAGAATTAGGAAAACTATCCCAATATCTAATATTATCAACTAGAAACATGTCAAGACACCCATAGATAAAGAAATTAATATCATGAAGAAAATAACCTCGTATGAGTTCTTTCTGTATAATATAATTTCTTTGTCTTAATATCACATCATGTGGGTTTCATACTTGTAACATCAACTAAAATGCTTGATATATATTTCTTTGACAACCTTAAACGAAGTCTTTGATAAATCGCTATGAACATAGACTTATTGAAATAGTTTTATTTCATTCAAAGGGCCTGGTATATCACCTTTCAGTCTTGGAAGTGAAAAATCATTTCTTGACTCATTTAATTAATTTCATATCACTTATGAAACTGATGAATACCATGTCACTAGGCTTTCATCACATAAAATTTATAAAACTCTGGAAATACAGCACAATGGATTACCATAATCATATTTCATAGATATGGGACTATAGAATCACTACTCTTGCAATTGTTTTTATTTTTTTATTTTCAATTTTAAAAGTAGAAGAGAAATTTACTTTAATGAACGAAATGGTAAAGTAAAATGAAAATTCAAAAAAAATGAAATAAAAGAAAGTGGAAACCCTTGTATTCAACCATAGTGATCCATTATTGTCTCATATCATTGACATTATATCCTACTCTTTTTGTGTTATCATGGAATATTCAAAACCTCACTGCATCAATGGCCTGAATTGAATTGTCGCTCAAAAAAATCCACAAGTGATCATCCCACCACTCTCTCTAATGGGTCAAAACTGCAAGTCTATCCAATGCTCAAACCAATGATTATAATCATACATCAGTGATATAATTAGTAAGAGAGGTTATTAGTGAAAAAGAAAATGTGGGAAGGATAATAATGAGGGATAATCATATCCTCATCCCTTAAAATACCTAAATTCCAAGAGTAAAATATAAAATGAAAATCTGAGTGTGTGTAACCTGGTTCACTAGTTTTCATATTTTGGGTAATCCTCGAGTTACCCACTCATTATGGGTGAGAGATTGAGAATCAACATTAATTTATATTATTAAAAACATGAAGAAATGGGAAGATAATAACACATCGTAGATATATATAAAATATAATTAATTTGATTAAAAAAAAGGGAAAATAGAAAATTTTTAAACTAAATCAAGATGAGGTTAAAGACCATGGTTTAATTATTTCTTATTGGGAGAGGATAAATGTATTTATAAGCATCTATGAATCATTTTTAAGGCAACCCAAGAATTACATACATATATATTACATAATTTTATATGAATATTCCATAAATAACACAAGTATACATGCCCTAGAACCATAAATATTTAGTTTTTTTGGATACTAGACACACAAAAAATTATATTTGATAAATGGTCTTCAATATCTCCCACAATGTTATTAATATAATTACACTTCTAGACATATCATACTTATAACTCGGTAAGGGTAAACATAGGATATATCAATCAATTATCATACATGAGAATAAGGGTATGAGAACATAATAATAACATGAGGGAATCATACCCAATCAATTAAATATCTTTAATAATGAGTTATGGAATAAGTATTTGTCATAACAAAAGAAAAAAATCATAATATTGTGGAATAATCAATAATTAATCTTTATCTATGAGAGCATATCATAAACATAACAATGTGGCATAATCATAAACTTATAACATTTTGAATATGTGTAAATAGTAATCGGTTCACTCATTAATTTAAGTACATGAAATCATGTCATCATATAGACTTATGATAAGAAACCAGGTCCATGCATAAACTTATGGACATGAAACCAGGTTCATGCATAAACTTAGAGGCATGAAATTAGGTCTAAACATCATGTAGTATATTTACCTAATGAATTAGAGGGTTGTAATAGACCCAACAATCACATAAATTTAACCCATAAATATTCCACAAGATCATAAAAAAATTCATCATTTCATCATCATATAACCCATATAAAAAAATTGGTTTTTTAAAAATATCTTCATCATAATCATAAACCATCTAGATATGAAAAAATCTTTTAAAAGGTTGCTTGAATATTTCTTGTGAAAAATAAGCTTTTTCATTTTGAAATCACTTATTTGAAATCTAAAAAATTTCAAAATATTGTAGATAAAATTTTCTCTAAAAAGAATCATGGAAACATATAAAGGAATCATCAAATCATTGATCATTCATGATGGATAGAAATTTTTTTAATGTCATAATCGTTAAAAAAATAAACATTCTTTTTACACCTTCAGTAAAAAGGTACCTTATTTAGAAAATGACAAGAATATTATCATTTATCCTTTTTATAGAAATTGAAACATAGTTATAAATGAAATTATAAAATCATAGGAGCATTTTAAAAATATTATTTAAAACCTTTTAGATAAAATATATATGGAGGAGAAATATTCCCAACCAAATGTGAAAAATTAAGGTCAGTTTTTCTTAAAAACATTTTTTGAACCATTTTATATAAAAATGTGAGGAAAATGGTACTAAAGAATAAAAATCCAGAAATAATCCTAGTAAAATAAAATTAAATGTTTTATCAAATAAGTATAATATAATTTTCATCAATAGGAATTCAAGCATAAACAATTTCGATTAAAATGATATTGAAACATAAATCCCATAACTCAAGTATTATATTCCTTCATATGCATTAAAATCTCATGTATAATAAATATATATTTATCATAAATATATTCCAAAACTATATTAATACATATTATACCATATTTGATTTACTTATAACATCTTATCACTCATTTATTAACAATTATTTATTAAAATCACTATTTTTTTTATAAATGCTTTGTTTTTCATGTATGTTTTGGTTGGATGGTTCTGGAACTTTCACTTTAGGCATAGTTTAATTATATACATAATATTGATAAATAAAAAATTATCATATTTATTCATAATATATAATTTTTTATTTATTTATATAAATCAGTGATACAAAATGAATTACATAACTTTATGGAGATGGTAGTCCATATGTACATACAAGTGATGTTTCTATATTTTTGATGGTTGGAACAGAAGAAAGGTAAATAATAATTCACATTTCCAAAATAATTATTAGATTATATATATCATATATATTAATTAAATCTAAGTTAATTTCCATCCAAGTAAATAATAAATGAGAAATTAAGTGCATCACTTTGTGGAGGTGGTTGTCCACACATACGCATTAGTGGCATTATCGTTTTTCAATGGATGGAAAGGTAAAAAGGTAGATAAAATATTATAATTCAAAAAATTAATAAATATAATTTATAAAAATTAAATACATCATAATAATCATCCATTAATTATGGGTTTTGAAGATGAATTATATCGCTACATGGAGTCGGTAATCCACATGTACGCAAGAGCGATGCTTTTCATTTCCCATTTAATGAAAATGAGGTGGATAATGGTAAATTCATAATAATAATAATAAATAAGTATATTGAATATATAAAAATAATTATTTTATAATTGATACCATATATTTAGAGGACTTGTAAGAATAAATAAAAATGAAAGTACTTGGTTAAGAGTTATACCTCTTCGTTGAGAATCATCCTTTGGCTTACACCTTAAGCTTGGAAAGGATGGTATTCTAATTAAACCAAGAACTATAAGATGTGGGGATGGATTTTATGAATGTATTAGGTTATTTAATATTCAATATATATATATATCATGAATTGAAGATAAGATAAGAGATGTGGTTCCCAATTATAAGGGTGGGAGGGGTCATGCTTGTAATTTTAAAAATATTAAAATATATTAATGTATTACTCAAGTCAAGTGGATCCAAAATGAAAAAACCTAAAAAATAATAAGTATATGGTATAAATAAAATTAAAAATAAAATTAAATCATGTGGTTTTTGATATATTAAACCTTACCTCTTAGGTTACCACCCCCCCCCGGTAAACCCATTTTAACCTTAATTGTGGTAACAAATTTTTATTTTATTTTTTAGTATTAATTATGACCATAAATTAACTTAACCTTATTAAATAATATAAATTATATTTATTAAAAATATGGAATATATTATATTGAATTAAATTTTAGTAAGTGGAAAAAATTAATTTAAAAGAAAACCCACAAAACGTGACAAAAAACAGTTTTCCAAAAAATGTGTTTTTAACTATAAAAAGGTTTTTATAAAAAATTAAGCATAGTTTAAATTATATTTATATTAATTAGAATTTTGTAACCAAAATAAACTAATTAAATTTTAAAATCAATTCAAAACAAAATGATACATTGTAAAAACTTTAATGGAAAATACAGTTTTCTATAAAATTGGTATTTTTCCACTATTCACTGAAAAATTGATCATTTTAGAAGAACCCAAAAATTTCACCATATGCTAGTTTTTATATCATTATTTAAAAAAATTATATCCTTTTTATAAAATATAAATTCTAAAACTGGTATAAACTAATTATAATATTTTCTCATAAAAAGTAATAAAATACATTTTTTGAAGAAAAGGTATTTTTAAAGCATAAAATGACTTCAATAAAAATTGAGTTCTTATTTACTAGGAATAAATCCAAAATTTTGTATTGAATATTAAAATTATATATATATTTCATAATTTGGTTACTCCTATTCATACATACTCATTCAACAAAAGGGTTATAACGGACACATTTAAATAATAATATTTATATAGTATATTTCAATTTTATTAAAGATCAGTCTTATATGTTAAGCATGATATCAATATTATTATTCTTTTAAAATAAATTTTAGTGATGTTACAGTCTCCCACCCATAAATAAATTTTTTCTTTTCAATTTTATCCCATTCATAAAAGGCTTAATAGTTTAAAATACCTTTGTTGAAAACCCACATCATACAAAGGGATAATAAAACGTCCTTTGAAAAGGGTGAGTGGGAAATTTAAAGGTTGCCTTAAATAATACATAATATGGTTCCCATATAAAGATAAAATTGGTGGGAGACCAAAATATTATCATGGAGGAGAAAAAAAATTCTAATAACTAATATATCGTGATTGATAACATGTTCATGATAAAGTTAATGATCGAAAAATCATAAATTAGTGAGGGGTGAAAAGGCCATCAATTTGTAAAAAATGAAGGTAAACGAATAAAATTGTGTACTTTAATATATTTTTCCTAAAGTTTGAATATTATTTTACTATAATGATATTGAACGTGATAAAATATACTTACTTGATTTCTTCCCATTTCATGAGCATAATTTTATCCTTTGGTTATGCTTTGATCAATTTTCACTTCATCTCTTACTCTAAGAAATTAATATTCAAGATGAATTTTTCATTCATATGGAACTAAAATTATCTTTTAACATATCATGAGATTAATAAAATAATAATAATAAATTCCTCTTGTCTCTAGATATTTACCAAAACCAAAATGGTTAGCACATGTTACCTAGTATGGATAAATTTTCATATGATCAAATAATCCATTAATCTTTAAAACCTTAATAGTGACACCTAAATTTTATCTTAAACCATTCCATAAATATTTAACCATAATAAGCCACCAAAATCTGTTGAAACAAATTCAAACACCAAAAAATTAGAAAAAAATTCACTAAATTTACAAAACAAACTTAACTTGAATTCCCATATAATATAAAGTTTCCCATAATGTCACACACTAAACATGTGAATACCATGATCACATATTCTATTAGTACATGATAATACTTTCCCAAAATAACCTTAATCTCCATAAAACCTCAATGAAAACATAAATTCTTCCAAATATTAACTCGGTCATTATTCCAAAATTAAAATCACAAACTATCAAATATATTCCATAAATCCAAAAATGCATTAACTTAATTATCAAATAACTAATCAATTACATGGTATTAAAAACTATATAAGTTAATTTATTAATATAAATCATCTATTTATCCCAACTAAACATTATTATCTAAGTATCGTGAACATATTAAGGGTTATTTGTCCCTAAATCATGTGTTTTTCAAAACTATCATGTTACCAGTAAATCATTTTTCTAGGTTATTAATACCATTAAATATATAATTTTAAATCCGTAACATAAAACTACTATTTAATAATACTTATATGTTTCATGATTTCATATAACTAGAATATAATTTATAAAACACTTATATAGCATAGTTCTCAAATCCCAATATATAAACACTTCAATCATTTCACTTCATTGATTGGTATAGCATAAGACCTTACATAGTCAAAGTAGTTAACCCTTGGATTAGGGAATTGACTCAGATACTGCCCATGTTCCCCCCAAAAAATACATTTATCTATAAATGGTACCTTAAAATGAACTTTATTTATATACTTGATCTTCATGAAACTATATTTTTTCCTTATTTGGTTCATTTGGAAACTCACCTATGTTTAGGTTATTAATCATGTATCAAGATAACTGGTTATTCATAATCACAAGCTTTCTCATTCTAGATCCAATTTCATTTAGGTGATTATTAGGATAAAAATTCACAATCCAACACATTTGGTGTTGACATGATTACTTATGGTTTAATCCATTAACAAAAACAACATATCATAGTGTTAGAAACAATAATCATAGTGAGTAATCATAAAAATTGTTCATAGGTCATCTAAATCATGACAAATTCTTTTCAATTTATGACACCTTAGTCTTAACCATGGTTATCCACATATTTCATCTATTCAAATTCTTCATAATGGTGTATAATGAAAATGTGAATTAACCTAAGCATATCCCCCATGAGTATCTAGCCAGGTGTGTAGTCTTAGGCCCACTAATTATGCACCAATGATGATTTAGTTAATACCCAATATTCCCCATTCATTGTTATTAACCCTATATGAATTTGTGCCACAGCCTCATCCACTTAATAGTATATGGATAAGGATTTATTTTATAATAAAACAACACTTATTTATTTACCATAACTTAGTATATTCTTCTTTTCTTAGGGTTATCCTAAGGGTTATCACTAAATTGTTTTCATCCTAGTTTTCAAAAATAAATAAACCTTTCTCTAATACTAATTAATGTCACCCAATCATAACATACATTGATATTACATCATTTTAGATTAATATTTAATACATAAAATAATTATACATTCCCTATAACCATAAAGGTTTAGTTTCTTTCAAGACTAGACAAAAACATCAAATTTGATAAAGGATATTCAATATCTTATATGATTTTATTCATATTATTACCCTTATATACATATCATACTTATAACATTCCATAAAAAACCTAGGGAAATCTACTATCTATACTAAATTAGGCTTTCTCCATGCCTACGTGTCACCTTCCCCTTAACCCACGTCCCCTTCCAATCTATTTCCCTCCGCTTTCCCATTTTCCATCCCGCGACACAATCGAGCATCTGTGGTCCGCATTTTCATTTCCCCCACGCAACCTCAGCTCTTCCCCACTTCAACTAGGGTTCCCCCTACCATCCGAGACCCCCCTATCTCACTCCCCTTCCCATATCTCCTCTCCAACTGCACCTCCATCGACACGTGATCCACCTTCAGTTCCTCCGCTGACGACTTCTCTGCAACCTAAAACTCCACCACCATCTCCTCCATCGTCTCCACCACCTCCGGGTACTCCACACTACCTAGGATTTCTACATAAAACCACATTTTCCACATCATGTTGCTTCACCTATGCCTCCAGAACCTATGCATATGGCTGCTCCGTTTCTGAATGTTCCTCCTCCAGTCGGTCTGCCTCCGGGGAACCTCCACATCTGGATGCCTCGTCTACAACTTGTCTGCCTCAAGCAGGTCTGCCTCCTGCTCCTCGACCTCAACAACCTATGTATGCTTCACCTTCGTCTTCTCTTATGGTAAACCTGCATTTACAGTGTCGTAACCACATCACCTATTTCTACTCCTCTTTCTTCTGCTCTTATGGTAACCCTGCATTTATAGTGTTGTAACCACATCGGGCTTGCAATTTCAGTTCATCATTCAGTATATTTCCTTTATCACATATTTTGGTTTTCATTTTGTAATCTTTTTCACATGATTTATCATTTTTTAACTATTATTTTATAGAATTATTACTCTTAAGGTTTTATTTCAAATTCATAATTCTATATGATTGTTGATTTTGAGTTCTATTGATCTCAAATCATCAATGCGGTTGAGGGAGAATGATGTAACTATTGAATGATTTCCAACAAACTACATTGATCAGAGCCCTGATTAAGATTAATCATGCACCAATCAGAGCCCTGAATGATAATTTAATCCTTGCATTGATCATATCCCTGAATATTTAGCCCTACTGTTAATATGGTGATTTGAAATTAAATTTCCCTATGCCTATTTTGAGTAAAACAAGTCATTAGTGTCCAGATCATAATAAGATACAGCTCGTTGATTGAGTTCAATTTTAAAATTAGACTAAAAATGGTACGTTTCACTCCCATTATGTTTTTAAACTTATATTTTATATATTAAATTAGAATTCGTCTCTTAGTATGGATTGACTTCCCACTCCCACCAATTATACTCCTTCTATTCCATTATAATGTACCATTCATTTGTGTTTTAAATATTACCAATATTAATATGAATTATTATGTATAAAAAATGGTATTATGTTATCGAAAATTATAATTATTTTATAGTGTTGTGCAGATTCATGGGTGGGATTTCGTCTTCATGCTAGGTTTCTGGTTGGACATCATCATCGAGACTCTAATGACGGTCTCCAGATCCCATATCCTATGATTAGGATTCATTTATTAGTACATCTTCATCAATCTCAGTTGAAACTGATAACATGAACAGTGTTCTATGATTCAAGGTCTTCCTCTTCAAATGATGCTAGGTTCGTGTTCTCTCAAAAGATTCGGTTGGCCTCAACCACTCTCCATTCTGGTTTTATATTTAATTGCATAGTTGCTTTTTTATTCTTTTGTTCTTCAGAAGATGGGTTCACATTGAAGAACATGTTTCTTAATTGGAAAGTGATGGTTCAGTTAAATTTGGTACCTGTAAATCATAGACTTCTTTGTATGTAAGCTCATCCAATCTACCTGATTATTTATTTAATTTATTCTAGATATAATCATGATTTTCATGTTTCATGATTTTCATGTTTCATGATTTTCATGTATTTTTTGGTTTCTTCCTGATTTAATTATTTTTTTTGGCTTTCCTTAGCTATGAACTCATGGTTGGGACTCTTATCCCTTTAATGTATTCTTTTCATTATTGGCCGAAGACAACATCATGTTTCACTTTACTTAGCCTCCTAGAGCCATCACATTCTCATTGTCTATTAGCAGCACCATCAAGTCTCTATCATGAATGGTTTTTAAGGGATTAATGACACTTTTTGGTTAAATGAATAGTAATTGAAGGATTTATTTATTTTTTAGTGGATAAAAGGGTTCATTTAATTTTCGCAATAGGTTCAATGATTTATGAAAAAATATTTTATTATGCTCTATATATCATTATCATCATTATTCATTATATACACTGAGAAAAAAAATCATCAGAGATTTAGTTATTTTATATCTTCTACTAAATTTTTAATATTTATATTTTCGTAACAATTTTTCACTCCCATCAATTTTTCTAGTAAAATGAATACTACCTTCCATTATTCTTTCAACTTAGTTCATTTATTCTTCAAAATCTGACTTGACATGTATTAGAGAAATGTATCAATTTTATTTTATATGAGTTATTAGATACTTTTACTTCTACAAAATTTGACTTGACATTTATTAGAGCAGTGGATCAATTTTTAAAGTGGTGGATCTTGTAATTTCTGTGAGAAGAGGATTGGATCACGTATTTTATTTTAGTTTATGATCATTTTTATGGCGTTGGAACAAGTTTTTTATTTGAACAGTGGATCATGAATTTTGTTTGGGTAGTGGGTCATGCATTCTGTTTGGGTAGTGGTTCATCCATTTTGTTTGAGTACTAGATCATGTGTTTTATTTGATCAATGGATAATTTTTTAGAGCAGTAGATCAGGTATTTTAGAGCAGTGGATAATGTATTTTAGAGCACCGGATCATGTATTTGAGTAGTGGATAATTATATTACACCAACTAAATATGAATAGAAATTTTTTGGAGTAGTAGATTATTTTATTCTATTTTATTTAACTTAGTTTCGTTATTATTTGGACAGCATTGGAGTTATATTTTGGAGGTGACTCTCAATTATTAAGTGTGACTATGGTTAGATCAACAACATTCAACATTAGGGAGATGTTATGTACTTGGGAAATACTACCATGAATCCATGAAACAAGTTCCCCTCCAAAGGTACATATTTTTTTCTAAAAGGGATCCATAACAGGTTTTTATTGAATTAATTGTTTCCAGTTGACTATCCTTCGGAGTAAGATCATGGGATTAATTTTTTTCACCCATAAATCCTTTCTTGGTTTCATTATTGTTCGGACATCATTGGAGTTATCTTCGTGAATGGACTCACAATGCTTGATCATGACTATGCTTGGATCAACAACATGCACCATAAGGGAGATGTTTAGTACTCAGGAAATACTACCATGAATCCAAGGATCAAGGTCCCCTCCAAACGTACATAGTTTTTTCTGAAAGGGTTCCATAACAGGTTTTGATTGAATTAATTATTTCTAATTGACTGTCCTTGGGAGAAAGATCATGGGATTTATTTTTTTCACCCACAACTCCTTTGTTGGTTTCATTATAGTTTGGACATCATTGGAGTTATCTTCGGGAGGGGAATCACAATTCTTGATCGTGACTATAGTTAGATCAACAACATGCACCATGAGGGAGATGTTTCGTACATGGTAAATGTCACCATGAATCCAAGAAACAAGGTCCCCTATAAAGTTACATAGTTATTTCTCAAAGGGTTTCATACAGGTTTTGATTGAATTAATTGTTTCCAATTCACTGTTCTAGAGAGTAAGATCATGGGATTGATTTTTTTCACCAACGACCCCTTTCTTGGTTTCGTTATTGTTTGGACGACATTGGAGTTATCTTCGAGAGGGTACTCACAATGCTTGATCGTGAGTATGGTTGGATCAACAAAATGCACCATCAGGGAGATGTTATGTTCTTGGTAAATACTACCATGAATCCAAGAAACAAGGCCCCCAATAAAGGTACATAGTTTTTTCTAAAAGGAATCCATAATAAGTTTTGATTGAATTAATTGTTTCCAATTTATTTTCCTTGAGATTAAGATCATGGGATTGATTTTTTTCATCCATAAATCCTTTTTTGGTTTCCTTATTGTTTGGATAGCATTGGAGTTATCTTCAGGAGGGGAATCACAATGCTTGATCATGACTATGTTTGGATCAAAAACATGAACCATGAGGGAGATGTTCTGTACTTAGTAAATAATACCATGAATCCAAGAAAAAATTTCCCCTCCATAGGTACATAGTTTTTCTTGAAAGGGTTCCATAAGAGGTTTTGATTGAATTAATTGTTTCATATTTACTGTCCTTAGTAGTAAGATCATGGGATTGATTTTCTTTCACCCACAACTCCTTTCTTGGTTTCATTATAGTTTGGATAGCATTGGAGTTATCCTCGGGAGGGGGCTAATAGTGCATGATCATTACTATGGTTGGATCAACGACATGCACCATGAGGGAGATGTTCTGTAATCAGGAAATAGTACCATGAATCCAAGAAACAAGGTCCCCTCCAAAGGTACATAGTTTTTGCTGAAAGGGTTCCATAATAAGTTTTTATTGAATTAATTGTTTCAAATTTACTATCCTTGAGAGTAAGATAATGGGATTGATTTTTTTTTCAACAACAACCCCTTTCTCGGTTTCCTTATTGTTTGGACAGTATTGAAGTTATCTTCAGGAGGGGACTTACAATACTTGATCATGACAATGATTAGATTAACAATATTCACCATGAGGGAGATGTTCTATAGTTGGGAAATAGTACCATGAATCCAAGAAACATGGTCCCCTCCAAAGGAACATAGTTTTTGTTGAAAGGGTTCCATAACAGGTTTTGATTGAATTAATTGTTTCCAATTGAATGTCCTTGAGAGTAAGATCATGGGATTGATTATTTTAACCCACAACTCCTTTCTTGGTATCATTATAGTTTGGACAACATTGGAGTTATCTTTGAGAGGGTACTCATAATGCTTGATCGTGACTATGGTTGGATCAATAACATGCACTATGAGGGAGATGTTCTGTACTCATGAAATACTACCACAAATGCAAGAAACAAAGTCCCCCCACAAAGGTATGTGCTTGAATCTATGATCAAAAGCTTCTAGCACAATCACTATGTTAGTGATAAGGGAGATGATTTGTACTTTGAAAATGATCTGAACTATTCAAATGAATGATAATTCTTTCGAGGTTGAGTTGATGGATAAATTGAGGATTCTGTTGGAGGAAGCGATGCATGGAAATGATCCCTAGAAGCCAATATTTTTCTAAAGTTTAAAGAGATTCTTTTTTTTGGTTCTTCCACAACCTATTACAGATGAGAATTCTAATTTGTTTCCTCCTCCATAGGGAATTTATTGTAAGGATCAAAATTGATATTTCTGATTATTCTAATTGTTCAAATGCCTAATGGATTATTTATGCTACCATTAGTCTACTATTCTTATTTATGTATTTATTGCTCACTCCCATCATTTCTATAACTTCTATTTCATTATAATTTCATTATAATATACCATTGATTTGTATTTTAAATATTACCGATATTAATATGAATTATTAGGTAACTACTACATTTTTTCACCCAACATTTTTTTATAACATTATCTATTGAGAGAGAAGAAATGGCCACTGATCTGCATTAGGCCTGCTTAGCCACGGGTTCTTTTCAACTCCCTATAAACCTTTTTTTATTATTCCTTAATACTCTTTTTAATAATAGAATGTAAACTTAAATCATTTTCCATTTACTATTTTCTAAACATTATTTAAGTGCTGCAAGAAACCATATTACTCTCAAACAACATCCATCAGTGCTGGTCCAATGCAAGAACAAATAAAACAACTATTGAGATAAAATAACTAACACAGTATGATACAGACAGTCTAAATATGAAGGGAACATCAGTGCTGTTAAAAACTTTACTTACTGTCAGATTTTAAAACCGCATTTCAAATTTACCCATATGTGAGAACATTCATTTCTGTTTTCATGTTTTCAAAACAAAATATACTATGTTACAATGGCTATTTCAACTTTCATTTTTCCTAGATTTCATTTTCTTTTCTTATATGAAATTTCTGTTACATTATGTTTACAATTTAATCGATTGAGAATAAATTTTAAATCATGTTCATATATAATTTATTCTTACTACTACAGAAATTAATTCTGAGAACAGTGGGAATACATGTTTTATTATATTGAGCAGAACAACATTACATTTTTTTCGAATAATGCAGAAAAATATTATTTTAAATAATATTTAAATTTCCCATACTTTTGGTAACAAATGACATTTGATTATTTTAATATTTTCATGTTTTTGTAGTGCATTTTGTCTTTAGGTGTTTCATAATTGTCATTATGTTAATAAATTGGATTCGCTTTTAGAAAGCGTGGTTTTTTAGGGCATTGTAGGGTTTCCAACTATAATGTACTGGAAAATATGAAACTTCTCCTAGAAAAATATGTTTTCTAAGAATGTATTTCAGGGGAACCTACTCTCTTGGATACGTTTCCATCCCCACTTACCTATCTATATTGTTCTATAAACATGTCTTTGAAGTTCTTGGATGTTTTGTTCCATGTCGATTTTTTGACTTTATCTCCTCTTGATACAGGTTTTCAATGTATACATGGATGTTCCAATATTGAAATGATATCCTTAAAGAATAATGTCTACATGTATCACTTGTTTTATGTACAGATATTGTTGATTGTGTCAGATGATCTTGAATATGAATATTTAGTAAAAAGGTAAAATGTGATTATCCGTTTTATTTTCTACTATTTTAACGGTCTCTATATTTAATCTACTTTTATTGTAATATTCTATACCACTAATTTATGTATTCAATATATTCAATATAATGAATTTTAATGCCAGGTTTTGATCCTACAAACAAGGGGAAAAGGTGAAGTAACGCTGGATTTGGAGGAATAAACCATCGTGGAAGGTATAATGTGAATATCATTTAAAAAATACATTTTTTGTTACCTATAACACCCTTTTTTTGAAAATTAAATGCTTGTGTGAAAACATTTTGTAATATTTTTTTGGTTTCAAGAATATATCCAATATGTTCAAATTCACATATACATTGTTCCTGTTTCAATGTTCATTAATATTAATTCTTCTTTGAATTGTCTGTTACTTCATATATATTATTTCTGAATGGTACAAATAAATTTTTATTCTGTTTCATATAAAATTGATGTTTACTACTATTGTGATGATGTCTTATAAACTTATACAACTATTAGTTATAATTTGAATAGTGTGTTACTTTTTTTATAGGTTTTTTTTATGAAAATTTTGAATGCACACACATGATATGATCATTACAACTATTGTATAATGAGATTGGGTGATAAATCATCAGTAAACATTACCAGTGTTGGGATAGTCTTGGTCCAACATACCAGGTCACATGGTGGAGTTGGACATCAATTTGGAGAAATACCCATCATGTAAAGGGAAGTAGCGACACATTTTGGAGCTATGGATCATTAGAAATTAGTTGCAGCACTAACATTGGCTTAGTTTTTATTATTTGATAATATTGCATGAATTGGATATCAAATCTAACCTGCATGAAATTAATCTTACCAATGCACATATCTGGAAGGATCAGTTTTCCTATATGGGTGTGTTTGTTATCATTATACATCATATAGGATGATTTTCCAACATCATTACACTTAATTTTGTTTTAATATGTCTATGTACTTCTGTGAAAACATGGTACATTAAACCAAACAGAACATTATGTTAACAAACACACCCCCATATTATCAAAGCCAATTGACGATAAATATACGTAACCACAAAGTTTTTAGGATGTAGAACTTCCCAATCAGTGAAATGTTGATATTGGCTACTATGGAAGTTACAGTTTGGAGGAAGGGGAAAAGACTGAATAAAACTATTTTTAACACGTTCTGTATGCTACATTACTAATTTATTCTGCTCTCTTCTATTGTTTTCTGTTATTTGGGTTGGATTTATTTTAAATAATTGACATATTGTTCTGATTTAGTGCCAATACATTAGGAAATTTTTCTTTACTGAAGAACTACCATTTTGATGTTTTGAGGTAGCAGAAAATCAACCACACCAGCACATCATTTATTGTAGTGCATCGTTTTGGTGCAGCGCTGATCATGGACTGCTGTTATAGGCAATATCATCTCAAACACCACAATAAAGTATGCTATGGAGACAACGCCTAAACTCAAGGGCTGCTCAACACATCCTTTTTCAGATGTATAAACATTTTTTTATTATCAATTTGTACTTTTCTAAATGTTTGATCTATATATTCTAGCACATTGATTTCTTTAACTATTCTATAAAAGCATATACATATAATCGGTTTTGTACTTTTTCCATATAAAGTAATTTCTATATGCATTGTATTGTTTTTCTATTTATTTTAATGTTTCATATAGGTAAATTAAGTACATTTCTTTTTGGACTTATTTTTATATATATTTTTAAAATTATATATTTCAAATAAGGGCCCTCATGGATACATGTATATAGAATGAAGAAATTGGATTCATGTTATTAGAGACACTCAATGTATTTAAATAATTAAATTAAAGAAAGTGACGATAGGCTAAGTGGGGGGAGAGGAGGGACAATGGATAGGTGACGACTACAATGCAGGGATGGGCTGGAAGAAGGGGGTGCTGGAATGGAGGGCGGAGGGTAGGGGAGGGGTAGGGTAGTGACGAAGGGCTAAGCAGGGGACAGGTAATGCCCTAGGAAGTAGGTGTGGATGATATTTTTTCTCCACTTAAACATTTTTCAGTTTTTCAAATATGTCATGATTTTTTTCTGATATAGTCTACCTGTAGAGACCCGAAGCTTGACATACATGGATATTACATTACTTTTGCAGAATACATAATACATAACAAAAACAGAAACACAAGGACCGTAATATTTTAGTGTCTTTGGAAACATGGAACGTAATCTTCTAATCATGGTGAAAGATCTTCAACATCTCCCATAAAGATCTTCCATTTTTGTTTCCTTACCTAAAACCTTTCTTTTAATCTTGGGTGAAAATAAAACATAAAAAGGGTGAGCTCAAATGCTCAGTAAGGGTAAGCATGGATAAAATAAAACATACCATATACATTTAAACCTAAAAACATGAACATAATGTTTAAACATCAAATCTTGAGCAACGAATTAAAACATGGAAGTACATAAGGCATAGATCATAATGAAACATAAATCATGATAACATAGTATGATAATAAAACATGTAATTGTTATAAGACCCCAGCCTTAAACCTTACTTAAACTTGAGTTATTACAAGATTACACATTGAGGATCTTTTCAGGTTTAGAGTTTTAGAGAATTAGATCATGAAACTTGCATTACATTCCACATTTAAACAAGGTGGTTACATAAAAGACAATATTCATTCTTCCCATCAATGGAAACCTATTTAAAATAAAACACGGATTCTTTCTTGACACATCCTTGACACTATCTTCACATCATGTACCTTTCCCTTGACCTGTGAAAAGCATTTCAAAAACTTGGGATGAGCATAAAAAGCTCAGTAAGGGTTATAAAAATATGGAAAGGAAACATGAGTTCATATATACATAAGAATGAAATCATACTTTACCCATAAAACATAGGCATATCAAATCATGAATAAATCATAGAAAACATAAGACATAAAGGTAACTTGAGGCATTCATAACATTTTTGCGTAGGGACTAACCCTCTTGGTTACGTTTGGAATACCCATCACAGTATATTCCCTAAATCTCTTTGGAGAAACCTTAACGTTTCACTCCTTCGCATTACCCAATGCATTGGAGAGCTATATCGGGCTCACCCACCCTTAGTTTATCACGGAACCACCCGTTCTTCATAACAATGCCCAAGAACCATAACATAATTGTATCACATAAAACATGAATAAAGGAAACATAACATTTCCACATTTCAATCACAATATAACATTTTAGGATATTGAAATAATGAATCCATTCAAAAAGAAACCATTTAAAACATTTAATAAAGAGATTTTTGAATCAAAGTGTCCCATACCACCTTGCAGCTTAAAATTTTAAACCATTAATATCCATATAAATAAATCCTTAAAACCATTTTGAAAACATGGATATTAATAAGAACAAATGATTAAAACATTTAAAACGATATTTTGGTTAAAGGGGTTTTACCAAAATTAGAGACACTTGAATACAATAATTGAGGAATAACATTTAGTCGGAACATTATAATATCATGAGAATAAATGGATTCATGATATAATACTCCAAAGTACAGTATATACACAATATAATAGTGAATTGGTGCATAATAACAATGAACCCTCAATAGAAATGTCAAATGTAATGAAATCCCTTATAAAGAAGGTATCATTAAATTAAGGATAAATCAATATCAAAATTATGTGTGACAAATATAAATACACCCAATATAATTGGATATTAAGTGTAAAACAATAAAAGGTCATTCACACATATTCAAAGGATGACATATTCAATGACTACATGTTGAACCCAAAGAAATCGAAATTGGGTTAAAAAGTTCCCTTGACAGCCTAACGGCATCACATAAAAATGAGTTGATGAGAGATAAAAAGTGTATCTCATCACTTGGACATAAAATTTACATCAATAAGGATATATGAGAACATATCCCAACATAACAATATGTAAATTAAAAGACCCAACAAAATAAGTCTTTTAAAAAAGAGGAGGGTGAAAGGTCCCCTTACCGACTTGGGTAACTTTCGAAAAGTACACCCCATTGAAGAAGTGTCATAAAATGAATATGTAAATACCCATAAATGGAATTATATTACAAAAGGAGTGTAATAATGGGTAGTACATAAACCACTCAAAGGAAATTGTGGCAAATGTAGCATAAATCTCACGGGAATAAAAGTGAGATGAAACATCTCTTACGGAAACTCGGCAGCCTAACGGCGCCACTTAAAACTTCCAAAAAGGATTGATGAGAGGAAATAGGGTCTCTCATCATATGAACATAATATGTACAGTGGTAGTAACATAAAATAACATCCCAGTCATGAGAAATATGAGCTTAAAAGGAATGACATAAAAGAGTGTACTTAAAAAGAAAGAGAGGTGTAGGATCCCTTACCTCGGGTCCGACTTGACTCGATCGTTCTTTAATCTCCTGAATAATAAACTTGAGTTAATTTATAATTCCATAATAACCTTTTTCAAGTTCATTATTACTTTTATACCACTTATTACCATGTCATAAACATTATGTAATCATTTAAGTTAATAATATTTGTTTTGCCGATATTTGGTTCTTAAGTCGAAAGTGGACTTCTTACAATTACATGTTGTTCGTGTGGCCAAATGTTTATTATATCCAGAATTTTATTCATTATGTAGATATCATATATTTCATATATATCCAGTACATAAATGCATTTATAACATTACATAATCATTTAGAGGTAAGAAATGAAATGCACCGTTCATGGAGACGGTAAGCCGTACGTACGCATGAACGCTACTTTCATTTCTATTTCGTATTTTATAGAATGGAATAATAATGATATAAAGGCATATTATAATTCCAGTATAATATCATATATAATATCATATTTCCATCCTTTATACATCCCACATATGGTATTTAACGAATCAAATCACTTTGAGGGGGCGGTAGTCCGCACTTCCTTAAATGAAGATATCGCGTATACCCATAATGGAAGCCATAAAGGTAAGACAAAAATGAAAAATACAGAAGCATAAATAAAACATAAACATATTATATATCATATATAAAAATAGTGACATCATAATGACCACCTTTAAAGGTGTTAAATGAGTATTGAACAATCATCGTTTCGGGAGGCAGAATTTCACCATCCACGGAAACCGTATGTTCTTTAACCATTTGATGTAGTTGTGTGAGAGTGTAGCTCAAATAAATCTTATAACAACATCCTAGTATATTGAAGATACTTTTTTTGTTACAAAAGAATTAAATAAAAAGAGTTTAGGGGGTTGGAGAAGCAAAATAAATCAAATGAACATGAGAGAATGAATTACCTTTAAAAGTGTAACTCCTTTTGATTTGAGCCTAAAGGCTTCCTTTGAAAGGATTCTGCCCAAAGGTAATCCTCTAGGATGAGGATAGGGATTTGGAGAGAGTAAATGGGTAGGGGTTGGCTGAGCCAAAGGCTTGAGGAGTGTGTTAAATGAGGTATAGGTGGGGGCCTTTTATAAGAGGAGAGGAGGGGTACTTTTGGAAAGTAAAGAAATATTACTTTATTTGAAAATGTGTTTCGGTTTCAAAAGGTCCCACATTGATATAATTCGTGGATAAGGTGATAAGGCTTCGAAATCAACTCATCCAATAAGTTTTGGACATGTGTAGTTCATAGAGTTTACATTATCTTTCCATTTTATTTAAATCGTCAAATAATGATGTCATCGCTGCATCATTATTATGTCATAAATAATTTAATTTATTTAATGTCTAAAAATTATAAAAAAAAATACTATGATGTAGGAAATCGTTTTATCTTTCCAATGAATATTTATAATCAAAAAGATTACTTGTATAACCCCACTTAAAAATTTTTTTAGTAAAACATATCATGTTTGTGTCAATTTTACTTTTACATTAAATAAAATGTTATTTATGTCATTTCCCAACCAAAGTGGATCCATGGGGTCCCCAAGTTGACCCATGGCTTGTCTTGGTCGGCCATGATACAACCAATGAGGGTAAGACATGTTTCAAGCTCATCTCATTTTATTAAAGCATTATTTTTACCTTAAACTACACTAATTACCACTAATCGCGATTAAAAACTTAATAAGTTACTATTCACCAAAAAATTATTTTAATCTCATTGAACCACATTTTACTTCTTAATGACAACCATGTATGTCGGATTTTTGAAAATCAAAACACAATGATGGCAAAATTTCATTTAAACGGAAAATCAGTTTTATAAGTACCACTTAGTGGTTTCACTATTCATCAGAAATTGAAGTTTTTCAGAAAAATCCCAAAAATTCACCCTAAGCTATATTTGATATTCTGAATTCAAAAATGAAGTCCGTTTTAAAAAATTCAAAACATATAAGTCACATTAATTAATTTAATAATTAATTCCCGCTGTCATGACAAATAGTGTGTTTTATGAAACAATAAGTATCAAAAGATTGACACTAGTTTAAGTCTGATTTCAAAGTGAAATTGATTCCAACGACCACTATTGGATTTAATGGTAAAAATATTTTCTAATTTCACTTTAAAACCAATTCAAAATATAATCTAATCATATAAATAAATTAGATTAAAAAGTGGTTTTGAATTAAAATACAACATTTTACACTATTCATTAAAAAATGAACTTTATCGGAAAGATACCAAAAATTTACACAAAGTAAATTTTGATGTCCTGATTCTTAATAAGAGTTTTATTTGGTCCAAAAGAATGTTTAAGATTGAACAAAACTATATTTAATGACGGTTCTCCATCAAAAGGTGATAAGTGAACCTTTAGTGAAAACTAGGGCATATACGCCTAAAATTGAATTCTTTCCGTATTTTAAGCCTTTATCTTTTATTGTATAAATGTAAAAATATTTAAGAACATATATAGTCATATTTTAGTTATTTCTATCCATTCCCGCCATTACAACGGCTACATGTTAACTACCATTTAGAATAATATTATTTTATTATTAGAGTGCAACGTAAGATTCCCAAGAAACTCGTTGTTGTGTGTTGGGTACGCCATCGAGCATAGTGTCCCCTTTAAATTCATATTAATATTTTATTCACAAATATGGATAAATATAAAAATTTCATATTCCTTATTTACCTGGGTTGTTACATCCTTGCCCCCCTTTTGGGAATTGCGTCCTCGCAATTTTAAAATTGCGCTTGGAAACATCCTTGAACGTCCCACATCGGAACAAGAGTCGGTAAAACAATCACTTTAAAATAAAGAAAGATAAGCACAGAGGTCACCCGAGTTAACCCATACTAGGATTCTAAGTATGAAAATATGGACATGGAGGAGAAAACATAGGGTCATGTTCTGATGGAGAGTGATAGAAAACATGTTTAGGAGAAAGTTAATAATAAGAAAATCACAAACTTGTGATGGGTTAAACGGTGTTGGGTTCCCCAGTAGGAAAAGTTAATAGACAAAATTTTTGTTTTAAGTTACTTTTTATTGAGGAATTTATTCATAAGGAAGCATAATCACTTATCATGTTGACTTTCAACTTTTACTAGATTCCTTAGTCAAACTCATATTTTTTCCAAAAGACAAGTATTTAGGGAGACTTGTTCGCATTAAGAGTACTATAATCAACTTCTAGAGAATCACCTAATCCCCAAAATAGAACTATATACATCCCATGTATTTAGGCTTTAACCAAAACCAAAACCAAAAAGGTTAGTACAAGATCAGATAATCCAGAAAAGGATAACCCCTTATAAAAAGAAAATCTATTCTTAATCTCCAAAATTTGTCCAACAAAACCCAAAGTTCAACGAGGACCATCCGATAAACAATTTGTCCATAAAATTCTTCAAAGTAAACCAATATAAGATTGAAACCCAAATATTTGAAGGATTTAGTCACATAGTCTTCCAAGTTAAATCGTAACATTTATCTCCAAACAACATCAGTTGCTCCTAAAGTCTCACATTGAAAAGTAATTATCCTAATCACATATCCTCCAAAATCAACTTACTCTTAATTCATAAAATCATATAACTAAAAAGAATCAGTCAAACTAACCAGGGACTTCACGTAGTCCAGTGGTAGGCGATAAATACCAGTCGCACTTTGGTTGTGGGTTCGATTCCCGCAGCATTGTCCGACGCGACGGGTTGTCACACGGTCTGCGTGTTGTCCTTTTTCCAAAACTATATAATTCTCAAATCATTACCCAAAAAGGGATAAAATCATAAAAAATAACCATAACATAATTTAACCTCAATTTTATCTCATGCCTTTCACTTCAATCATAACATATGGTAACCCATAATTACCTCAAAAGTAAGGATCATATAAACCCAAATGGTTCTTTATAACTATGTCCACAAAAGAAAAGATAACTATTACTTGAATAAAATTTGCCTATATTAAACATCAGGGTTACACATAATATAAAAAGTCTTCTAATGTAACCCCATCATCAAAAGAGACTTAATACTCTTAAGAATTTCACCCTAACTCTTGAAGCCCTTATATTTTGACATCTTACTCATTCAACATTCTTCATGGTCCATTATCCATTCCTTTCCAACTTATTCCGAAATACCACTTTCCTACAAACAAAATCATGAATCATATCCTAAGATTCCAAAATAAGAAAACAATAGTCATGAAATAGTACATACCTTTGATTGGTCATTGTCAGTTTCTTCATCCTCAATCGGAATGGCATTAGGTATTGGTAAACGAATATTGGTACGCTCTTGGTGACCCCATTCACGAAACTTCTTCATAGGACATGTGTTTGCATAATGACCATGCACACCACATTTAAAACATTCAATTGATCCCTTAGAAAGAACTTCTTTCCCTTTCCTCGAGTCAACTGGATGCTTCCTTTTTTCATGGCAGGTTCTTGCTTTATGACCTTCATTTCCACATCTATAGCATATTTCTGTCCCTTTGAAACATTTTCCTAGGTGTTTCTTTCCACATCTTTGAAACATAGTTTTTTGAACATACTTACCTTTATGATTATTACCTGTACTTCCGTAGGGATTTGTTTCTTGCATATATGATGCCTTAGAGAAATCTCCAAGGTTTAGGTGGTCAATCATGACTCCAGATAGTTTGTTGAGGATAATCAAAAGAGTTCTCATTGCAGCTCCCATATCATTCAGTTGCTTGCTCAAAAAACTGTCACAGTTTCCTTCACATCCACTGTTACTTTGGTGCCTGCTAGATCCATCCATTTACTAAAACCAAAAAGGTCAGTGTGAGTATATCAACAAAACCATCATGTACTAATGAGTAAGATAGAAAATAAGATATACTTACTCATTCACTTTATCTAAAACTAAGACTCTTTCTGAAATCCTAACCATTATGGTAATTGTCAATTATGCTTAAAGAATACCCTAACCTCTAAAGTTATCTAAACCGACCTTTGATACCAACTATAAGGCCCCAGCCTTAAACCTTACTTAAACATGAGTTATTACAATATTACACATTGAGGATCTTTTCAGGTTTACAGTTTTATAGAATTAGATCATGAAACTTGCATTACATTCCACATTTAAACAAGGTGGTTACATAAAAGACAATATTCATTCTTCCCATCAATGGAAACCTATTTAAAATAAAACACGGATTCTTTCTTGACACATCCTTGACACTATCATCACATCATGTACCTTTCCCTTGACCTGTGAAAAGCATTTCAAAAACTTGGGATGAGCATAAAAAGCTCAGTAAGGGTTATAAAAATATGGAAAGGAAACATGAGTTCATATATACATAAGAATGAAATCATACTTTACCCATAAAACATAGGCATATCAAATCATGAATAAATCATAGAAAACATAAGACATAAAGGTAACATGAGGCATTCATAACATTTTTACGTAGGGAGTAACCCTCTTGGTTACGTTTGGAATACCCATCACAGTATATTCCCTAAATCTCTTCGGAGAAACCTTAACGTTTCACTCCTTCCCGTTACCCAATGCATTGGAGATCTATATCGGGCTCACCCGCCCTTAGTTTATCACGGAACCACCCGTTCTTCATAACAATGCCCAAGAACCATAACATAATTGTATCACATAAAACATGAATAAAGGAAACATAACATTTCCACATTTCAATCACAATATAACATTTTAGGATATTGAAATAATGAATCCATTCAAAAAGAAACCATTTCCAAAACCATTTAAAACATTTAATAAAGAGATTTTTGAATCAAAGTGTCCCATACCACCTTGCAGCTTAAAATTTTAAACCATTAATATCCATATAAATAAATACTTAAAACCATTTTGAAAACATGGATATTAATAAGAACAAATGATTAAAACATTTAAAACGATATTTTGGTTAAAGGGGTTTTACCAAAATTAGAGACACTTGAATACAATAATTGAGGAATAACATTTAGTCAGAACTTTATAATATCATGAGAATAAATGGATTCATGATATAATACTCCAAAGTACAGTATATACACAATATAAGAGTGAATTGGTGCATAATAACAATGAACCCTCAATAGAAATGTCAAATGTAATGAAATCCCTTATAAAGAAGGTATCCTTAAATTAAGGATAAATCAATATCAAAATTATGTGTGACAAATATAAATACACCCAATATAATTGGATATTAAGTGTAAAACAATAAAAGGTCATTCACACATATTCAAAGGATGACATATTCAATGACTACATGTTGAACCCAAAGAAATCGAAATAGGGTTAAAAAGTTCCCTTGACAGCCTAACGGCATCACATCAAAATGAGTTGATGAGAGATAAAAAGTGTATCTCATCACTTGGACATAAAATTTACATCAATAAGGATATATGAGAACATATCCCAACATAACAATATGTAAATTAAAAAACCCAACAAAAGAAGTCTTTTAAAAAAGAGGAGGGTGAAAGGTCCCCTTACCGACTTGGGTAACTTTCGAAAAGTACACCCCATTGAAGAAGTGTCATACAATGAATATGTAAATAACCATAAATGGAATTATATTACAAAAGCAGTGTAATAATGGGTAGTACATAAACCACTCAAAGGAAATTGAGGCAAATGTAGCATAAATCTCACGGAAATAAAAGTGAGATGAAACATCTCTTACGGAAACTTGGCAGCCTAACGGCGCCACTTAAAACTTCCAAAAAGGATTGATGAGAGGAAATAGGGTCTCTCATCATATGAACATAATATGTACAGTGGGAGTAATATAAAATAACATCCCAGTCATAAGAAAGATGAGCTTAAAAGGAATGACATAAAAGAGTGTACTTAAAAAGAAAGAGAGGTGTAGGATCCCTTACCTCGGGTCCGACTTGACTCGATCATTCTTTAATCTCCTGAATAATAAACTTGAGTTAATTTATAATTCCTTAAGAACCTTTTTCAAGTTCATTATTACTTTTATACCACTTATTACCATGTCATAAACATTATGTAATCATTTAAGTTAATAATATTTGTTTTGCCGATATTTGGTTCTTAAGTCGAAAGTGGACTTCTTACAATTACATGTTGTTCGTGTGGCCAAATGTTTATTATATACAGAATTGTATTCATTATTTAGATATCATATATGTCATATATATCCAGTACATACATGCATTTATAACATTACATAATCATTTATAGGTAAGAAATGAAATGCACCGTTCATGGAGACGGTAAGCCGTACGTACGCATGAACGCTACTTTCATTTCTATTTCGTATTTTATAGAATGGAATAATAATGATATAAAGGTATATTATAATTCCAGTATAATATAATATATAATATCATATTTCCATCCTTTATACATCCCACATATGGTATTTAACGAATCAAATCACTTTGAGGGGGCGGTAGTCCGCACTTCCTTAAATGAAGATATCGCGTATACCCATAATGGAAGCCATAAAGGTAAGACAAAAATGAAAAATACAGAAGCATAAATAAAGCATAAACATATTATATATCATATATAAAAATAGTGACATCATAATGTCCACCTTTAAAGGTGTTAAATGAGTATCGAACAATCATCGTTTCGGGAGGCAGAATTTCACCATCCACGGAAACCGTATGTTCTTTAACCATTTGATGTAGTTGTGTGAGAGTGTAGCTCGAATAAATCTTATAACAACATCCTAGTATATTGAAGATACTGTTTTTGTTACAAAATAAGTAAATAAAAAGAGTTTAGGTGGTTGGAGAAGCAAAATAAAACATATGAACATGAGAGAATGAATTACCTTTAAAAGTGTAACTCCTTTTGATTTGAGCCTAAAGGCTTCCTTTGAAAGGATTCTGCCCAAAGGGAATCCTCTAGGATGAGTAGATGGATGTGGAGAGAGTAAATGGGCAGGGTTTGGCCGAGCCAAAGGCTTGAGGAGTGTGTTAAATGAGGTAGAGGTGGGGGCCTTTTATAAGAGGAGAGGAGGGGTACCTTTGGAAAGTAAAGAAATATTACTTTATTTGAAAATGTGTTTCGGTTTCAAAAGGTACCACATTTATATAATTCATGGATAAGGTGATAAGGCTTCGAAATCCACTCATCCAATAAGTTTTGGACATGTTTAGTTCATAGAGTTTACATTATCTTTCCATTTTATTTAAATCGTCAAATAATGATGTCATCGCTGCATCATTATTATGTCATAAATAATTTAATTTATTTAATGTCTAAAAATTATAAAAAAAAATACTATGATGTAGGAAATCGTTTTATCTTTCCAATGAATATTTATAATCAAAAATATGACTTGTATAACCCCACTTAAAAAAAATTTTAGTAAAACATATCATGTTTGTGTCAATTTTACTTTTACATTAAATAAAATGTTATTTATGTCATTTCCCAACCAAAGTGGATCCATGGGGTCCCCAAGTTGACCCATGGCTTGTCTTGGTCGGCCATGATACAACCAATGAGGGTAAGACATGTGTCAAGCTCATCTCATTTTATTAAAGCATTATTTTTACCTTAAACTACACTAATTACCACTAATCGCGATTAAAAACTTAATAAGTTACTATTCACCAAAAAATTATTTTAATCTCATTGAACCAAATTTTACTTCTTAATGACAACCATGTATGTCGGATTTTTGAAAATCAAAACACAATGATGGCAAAATTTCATTTAAACGGAAAATCAGTTTTATAAGTACCACTTAGTGGTTTCACTATTCATCAAAAATTGAAGTTTTTCAGAAAAATCCCAAAAATTCACCCTAAGCTATATTTGATATTATGAATTCAAAAATGAAGTCCGTTTTACAAAATTCAAAACATATAAGTCACATTAATTAATTTAATAATTAATTCCCGCTGTCATGACAAATAGCGTGTTTTATGAAACAATAAGTATCAAAAGATTGACACTAGTTTAAGTCTGATTTCAAAGTGAAATTGATTCCAACGACCACTATTGGATTTAATGGTAAAAATATTTTCTAATTTCACTTTAAAACCAATTCAAAATATAATCTAATCATATAAATAAATTAGATTAAAAAGTGGTTTTGAATTAAAATACAACATTTTACACTATTCATTAAAAAATGAACTTTATCGGAAAGATACCAAAAATTTACACAAAGTAAATTTTGATGTCCTGATTCTTAATAAGAGTTTTATTTGGTCCAAAAGAATGTTTAAGAGTGAACAAAACTATATTTAATGACGTTTCTCCATCAAAAGGTGATAAGTGAACCTTTAGTGAAAACTAGGGCATATACGCCTAAAATTGAATTCTTTCCGTATTTTAAGCCTTTATCTTTTATTGTATAAATGTAAAAATATTTAAGAACATATATAATCATATTTTAGTTATTTCTATCCATTCCCGCCATTACAATGGCTACATGTTAACTACCATTTAGAATAATATTATTTTATTATTAGAGTGCAACGTAAGATTCCCAAGAAACTCGTTGTTGCGTGTTGGGTACGCCATCGAGCATACTGTCCCCTTTAAAGTCATATTAATATTTTATTCACAAATATGGATAAATATTAAAATTTCATATTCCTTATTTACCTGGGTTGTTACAATTGTGGCATCCATTAAGCACAGGTAATGATTTCCATAGTAGCCAAGGCATTGCTGCCAAGACCATCTTAGTGGACAAAGTCCCTTTCTGAATCGAGTTCACTCCTCATTCCAGTCCTATAATACTGAACCGGATTAACTTACCATTCCATCCTTGTCTATATCATGAGATATAAATCTTTACCCAATGCATTGGAGGGAGATATAGGTCCCACCCATCTCATAATGAAATCATTCTTACTTGTGCCACAAAATAAACATACATCATTCATAATAACCCAATAAATAAAATGGGTTTCATAAACATCATCCCATCATAACATAATCCATATAAAAAAAATGGATATCATTTCATCATAAGAACAGTGAAACCATGTAAATCATAGATACATTATACATGAAATATACACATATGAAATAATGTCATCTTAGATGGAAAATGATTTTGATAAAACACTTGAAATGAATTCTTGAGGAAAATATCCTTTCTTATTCAAAATCAATTTATTTTCATAAAACATCATGCAATTTTAAAAGAAAAGTATTTTGTTGAAAATAGTCATGAAATATTTTGGATGAAGCTTCATGAAAATAAGGCTTTATAAAACCGTAAAAATCCATTCTTTCCGTATACGTTAAAAAACATTCTTCTCGTACTTTTGCCGGAAAAGTCAAAAAGTACCTTGTAGGGTAAATAAAAAAAAGATTCCTTCCATACCATGGGGTAAAAGTAAAAATGGGTAAAAAGGACACTAGACATACATGAAACTATTTTTAGAAAACATGGTCTTGGATGATAAAGATAACTCCAGTAAATACTTACGAATAAACAATCTCGGATAAAAATGAGATTGATAAATTATCCCTTACCTTAGGTCTGATATGCTTCGTACGTATCTGAACCTCCTGTATAATGATTTAAATAATGTCATTGAATTATTAAATTATCATATTCATTGTTATGATATCATATATGGTTCACTTATGACTTTATATTACCCGTTCTTTTGTAAATTCTATGTTAAAGAGCATTTTGGGTAAAATTGTTTCATTTGTCGTCCGTGTTTTGACTTGTAATTATTCATATGATTACTTAGATCATGATTACTTAATTCCAGAATATAAAACATGATTTATATATAATATATATTCAGAATATACATATATATAATAGATCGATAAATGGAAAGAAATACACCGTTCATGGAGACGGTAGGTCGTACGTACGCATGAACATTGTTTTTGTTTCCTCATTGAATTGAATGGAATTAATTGGATGACATACATATATATATACATAAATCCAGTATCATTATTATTTCATATATTTCATTATTACATATTATATATACTTTATAATCATTTATGAATGGTTAATCATTGAGAATGAATCTCATCGCGTCGTGGAGACGGTATTCCGTACGTACGCACGAGCGATGATATCGTTCCCATGATCGTGGAATTTTATTGGAGTGTATGTATACTATTAAAAAATCAATATCACTTTAAAATAATCATATATAGTTATTATTTACACCATTATACCCATCCAAGTAAGGTGGTGGTGGAAAATAGATTACACCACGGTGTGGAGACGGTATTCCGTACGTACGCACGCGCAGTGATTTCGTTTTCCGTAGGATGGATATATGGTGAAATAGGATTGTTTAATACTTATAATAACATATAATTATATGAGTGATACTGATGTTATTACTTAATAATGAAACAACCTAATAAGAATAAGTGGAATAATAAATAAAGTTGAAAGAATCGGTAACGGACATTACCTCTTCTTTGAAGTGCCTCTTTGAGACCTCCTTTTAGGGAACTAAAATTGGTCTTTGAAGAAGACCAGGACCTCTAGGATGTTACTAGGGAAGTGGAGAGGAGATATGGGCAGGGTTTGGCCGAGCTTGAAGGATCAAAGTGGTGTTTGGAAGAGAGGGAGGAGGTGCCCTTTTATAAGGGAGGAGAGGGGCACCTTTGGAATAACTAAAAATATTATTTTATTATAAAGTCAAATTCGGTTTTTAATATCTCCAAATTGATATATTTCTAAGCTAAGGTGGGGATGGGTCGAAACACTCTCATACAATATAATTTAGACAAGTTTAGGTATCAATTTTAAACTTATCATTTATATTTAACTTTAAGTTAGATAATTTAACTTTTACCGTGTCTTCTTGTTTTCTTACACTATAAGGTTAATAAACTTACTATATCAAGCCAAAAGAACCCCACGTTGTTTATTATTAATATATATAACATTATCTATGTCATTTGGCCTAACCTTAGATTTTTAGGAATAAAATAACAATCAATAATATAATATTTGTTTTAAAAAAAAATTTATGTCAATTTTGACACAATTTGGTAATTGATTTTTGTAAAAATCATAACAGAATGATTGGTTTTAAAAAAGTTAACTAAATAAATATTAAAATGTCATATTAACATATAAAATTGTTTTAATTCATAAAAAGTCTCAAATTACATTTATTTGGGTATTTATAACATCAATTATGTCAATATTTCGTTAATAAGATAATTACTGCATCATAATTGTTTCATAAATAAATTAAATTATTTTAAGTCTAAAAGTTATAAATAAAATACCATTATGTAAGAAGTATTTTTATCTTTCTAATGAATATTTATAGTTGAGTTTATCTTATATATAACCCTATATTAAAAATGATTTAGTTATTAAACATTGATTTTAACTATTTTAACCCTTCTTTAAATAAATTAATAATAAATGTCCTAATCTAATCCAAGTGGGCCTAAATGGTCATATTTTATTCCTAAGGTTGTTTTTGGCCTAATTACACTTATCCAGTAGAATTAGGACATGTGTTATGGTAATAATAATATCATTTTTACCCTTAATTACCCTATTTACTTTTAACCGTGGTAAAAAAAGTAAGAAGTTACTATTCACCAAAAATTATTTTCATCTCATTGAACCACATTTTAGTCCTTGATATTAACCGTGTCTCTCGGATTTTCGAAATTCCACTCACAGAAGCGGTAAAATTAAGTTTTATGAAAAATTCAATTTTTTTAACTTCCACTTAGTGGTTTCACTATTCATCAAAAAATGAAAGTTTCCAGAAAAATACCAAAAATTAGGCCTAAGCTATATTTGATATTATGAATTCAAAAATGATTTATATTTTACCAAATTCAAAACATATCAGTTGCATTAATTAATTTAAAAATTAGTTCTCGTCATCAAAACAAATAGCGTGTTCTTAAGAGATAATAACTATCAAAAGATTGACACTTGTTTATGTCTGGTTTAAATGTGAAATTACATCCAATGACCAAAATTGTATTAAATTGTAAAAATATATTTTAAATATACATTAAAACCACTTAAATTAATAATTTATCACTATTAATTATTTCAATTAAAAAAGTTGTTTTTAATTAAAATTTAGTAATTTCTACTATTCATCAGAATATAAAATTTATCCGAAAAGTACCAAAATTTCACCCGAAGCTAATTTCGATATTCCGAATCCAAAAATGAAGTCTATTTTGAAAGATAAAATTTATAAAATTTCAAAAAGTGGGTATTACTATTCATAACGGCTAGTTCATAATAATATTATAATAATATCTCGTTTAGTGAAACTCGGTATTGCGTACTACACACGCTATCGAGGAAGGTCGTGATTGCGTGTAATGTAGCCAAGTTAGGGTTGCTTTTTGTGCAAGACTCCTTTGTTGTAACGTACAACACAAGACATCAATAAAATTAAAAAGAATATTTCTCATAAAATCTCGAGGTGTTACATTCTACCCCCCTTAAAATGAATTTCGCCCTCGAAATTCGTCGGGGTTATAAATGGTTTATTAATCGAAAGTTTCTTTAATAGAAACCCACATAGTAAAAAATAATACCAAAACCAATATTTAAAAACTAAAGTATGAAACATAATGGTTACCCAAATTAACTAATCATTGGGTTTCCACATAAGAGAACATAGGTGAAAAATATGGATATGGAAGAGAAACCTAACCATCATGTTCTGATGGAGAGTGGTAGAGAACATGGCTATAAAAAAGCCAACAATCACAAAGCTATAGATTTTTTATGATCTAAGTTTCCATCTGATTCATCGGATATAAGGGAACTAGGACAACATTTTTGGTTTTCAAGATCATTTCCTTAAAGTTGATGAATTAAAAGAAATACTTACATGATTTTGGTACAATCTCACTGTTGTTCATGAATTGAACAATTTCCACTTCATCCCTTAATGAAATGAAGTTGAATTTGTTATTCGTGATGTATTAGCATTTCATGTGATAGAATGATGGACCATTCCATCTATTTCAAACAAAAGGTTAGCAAAAGTTATAAGTCCATCTTATGGTTAGATTAATAGTATATGGTTCCAAAAATGAACTTATACTTCATATATCATACCACTTAATAAAATAAAACTAGTTTCTACTAACCAGGGACTTCCTGTAGGCCAGTGGTAGGCGATAAAGGCCATTCGCACTTTGGTTGTGGGTTTGATTCCCATAGCCTTGTCCGATGTGATGGGTTGTCGCCCATCCTGTAGGTTTTCCTTTTTCTAAAACTATATTATTATAACACCCCATCAATAATATCGAAAAAAAAACTTCTATCCTTAAACAATACTAACTTATGTCCAACATAATCCATTCAAATCTTTAGGCTTATCCATAATACTGCAGTCCACTCTCATAATATAGTGAAAACGATTACCAGAGATTTAATAACATCGTTGATCCCCATATATCATAAGATATGTCTTATTGGTCACATTCCAAACATTCGAAGGCCTTAATCATGTATTCTCTTGAAAAATGAATACCCATTGAACCTTAGTGAAAACATGAATGCAGTTAAAAGTTAACACTTTCCACATACCAAAATCCTCAAAATTATATATACTCAAACCATGATAACACTTAGTCCTTATATCAATCATGAGCTCATGAATACAATCAAACATCTCATTATCTTCTTATTCCTTCATTATGTGCATATCATCTACTTTACAAAAATATCTGAATAACCTTCCATGGTTACTGGTACCATTCAACATATAATTTCAAATACTTTTAGGAAAAACAATAGTGTAACAATCCTTAGATGATTATTTATTCCATAGTACCATTAACTATACAACATAACTCTCGATAAACATACAATCATTCCACTACCTTCTAAAACAACTGACTGAGCTTCAACACTTCTTTCAGCTCATATATGATTTGTACTCTCCTCATCATCATCCACATAAATACTACCCATATGACCATGCTGATTCTCTTCATGATATTTTCCATTAGGGCATTGGTTTGCATAATGCTCGTACATTCCACATTTAAAACATCTAGTCATTGTTGATGTCGTAGCAATACCATTATCCTTGTCCATGGTGTTAACTAAACCTTTTCCTTTGAACTTACTGGCTTTGTGTCCTTCTTTTCCACACCCAAAGAATCTTCCAGTTCCTTTGAAACAGTATCCCTGATGCCTCTTCCCACATGATTTACATGAGGGAAATTGAACTTTATTTCCTCTATGATCATCATGAAACTCCATCTTTCTCTTATTATCTGAGTCGGGAAACTTACCAAAGTTGAGATTATTGATCATATTATGATATTGATGATTAGGCATAATAACGATGTTTGGACTTCCAGATCCCGTTTCATTTGGTTTCTCATGAAAAATATCATTCCATTGTTTGTCATATCCTCCATTATCGTGAATCTTCCTGTTTCCAGCCATTTTCTAAAACCCAAAAAGAATAGCGTGAGAGGAAAAAATCAAGCTAGGGAAAACAACATAGTAAAGGGGGAGTTCCCTCAATATCTAACATCTTAGGTTAAATTCTAATATCGTTACCGTAGTTCTAGGACTATATCCTATACATATACTTATCCTTAGGGACATCCCTAGACATACCATAGAAATATCTCTAGGGATCTCACTAACGTTTTCGCATCCTAGTTTCCAAAGGTTGACTAAACCTTTCCTCTGATACCAACTGTAGAGACCCGAAGCTTGAAATACATGGATATTACATTACTTTTGTGGAATACATAATACATAACAAAAACAGACACACAAGGACTGTAATAGTTTAGTGTCTTTGGAAACTTGGAACGCAATCTTCTAATCGTAGTGAAACATCTTCAACATCTCCCATAAAGATCTTCCACTTTTTGTTTCCTTACCTAAAACCTTTATTTTAATCCTGGGGGAAAATAAAACATAAAAAGGGTGAGCTCAAATTTTCAGTAATGGTAAGCATGGATAAAATAAAACATACCGTATACATTTGAACCTAAAAACATGAACATAATGTTTAAACATCAAATCTTGAGCAACGACTTAAAACATGAAAGTACATAAGGCATAGATCATAACGGAACATAAATCATGATAACATAGTATGGGAATAAAACATGTAATTGTGGCATCCATTAAGCACAGGTAATGATTTCCATATTAGCCAAGGCATTGCTGCCAAGACCATCTTAGTGGACAAAGTCCCTTTCTAAATCGAGTTCACTCCTCATTCCAGTCCTGTAATACTGAACCAGATAAACTTACTATTCCATTCATGTCTATCTCATGAGATATAAATCTTTACCCAATACATTTGAGGGAGATATAGGTCTCACCCATCTCATAATGAAATCATTCTTACTTGTGTCACAAAATAAACATACATCATTCATAATAACCCAATAAATAAAATGGGTTTCATAAACATCATCCCATCATAACATAATCCATATAAAAAAATGGATATCATTTCATCATAATAATATTGAAACCATGTAAATCATAGAGACATTATACTTGAAACATACACATATGAAATAATGTCATCTTAGATGGAAAATGATTTTGATAAAACACTTGAAATGAATTCTTGAGGAAAATATCATTTCTTCTTAAAAATCAATTTATTTTCACAAAACATCATGCAATTTTAAAAGAAAATGATTTTGTTGAAAATATTCATGAAATATTTTGGAGGAATCTTCATGAAAATAAGGCTTTATAAAACCGTAAAAATCATTTCTTACCGTATACGTTAAAAAAACATTCTTCTCGTACTTTTTCCGGAAAAGTCAAAAAGTAAATTGTAGGGTAAATAAAAGAAAGATTCCTTCCATAACATGGGGTAAAAGTAAAAATGGGTAAAAAGGAAATTAAACATACATGAAACTATTTTTAGAAAACATGGTCTTGGATGATAAAGATAACCCCAGTAAATACTTACGAATAAACAATCTCAGATAAAAATGAGATTGATGAATTATCCCTTACCTTAGGTCTGATATGATTCGTACGTATCTCAACCTCATGTATAATGATTTAAATAATGTCATTGAATTATTACAGAATCATATTCATTGTTATTAAATCATATATGGTTCACTTATGACTTTATATTACCCGTTCTTTTGTAAATTCCATGTTAAAGAGTGTTTTGGGTAAAATCGTTTCATTTGTCGTCCGTGTTTTGACTTGTAATTATTCATATTATTACATAGATCAGGATTACTTAATTAAAGAATATAAAACATGATTTATATATAATATATATTCATAATATACATATATATAATAGATCGATAAATGGGAAGAAATACACCGTTCATGGAGACGGTAGGTCGTACGTACGCATGAACGTTGTTTTCGTTTCCTCATTGAATTGAATGGAATTAATTGGATGACATACATATACATATACATAAATCTAGTATCATTATTATTTCATATATTTCATGATTACTTATTATATATACTTTATAATCATTTATGAATGGTTAATCATTGAGAATGAATCTCATCACGTCGTGGAGACGGTATTCCGTACGTACGCACGAGCGATGATATCGTTCCCATGATCGTGGAATTTTATTGGAGTGTATGTATACTATTACAGAATCAATATTACTTTACAATAATCATATATAGTTATTATTTACACCATTATACCCATCCAAGTAAGGTGGTGGTGGAAAATATATTACACCCCGGCGTAGAGACGGTATTCCGTACGTACGCACGCGCGGTGATTTCGTTTTCTGTAGGATGGATAGATGGTGAAATAGGGTTGTTTCATACTTATAATAACATATCATTATATGAGTGATAATGATGTTATTACTTCATAATGAAACAACCTAATAAGAATAATTGGAAGAAGAAATAAAGTTGAAAGAATCGGTAACGAACATTACCTCTTCTTTGAAGTGCCTCTTTGAGACCTCCTTTTAGGGCACTAAAATTGTTCTTTGAAGAATACCAGGACCTATAGGATGTTACTAGGGAAGTGGAGAGGAGATATTGTCAGGGTTTGACCGAGATTGAAGGCTCAAAGTGGTGTGAGGAAGAGAGGTAGGAGGTTCCCTTTTATAAGGGAGGAGAGGGGCACCTTTGGAATAACTAAAAATATTATTTTATTATAAAGTCAAATTCGGTTTTTAATAGCTCCAAATTGATATATTTCTAAGCTAAGTTAGGTATGGGTCTAAATACTCTCATCCAATAGAATTTAGACAAGTTTAGGTATCAATTGTAACCTTATCATTTAGATTTAACTTTAAGTTAGATAATTTAACTTTTACCGTGTGTTTTTGTTTTCTTACACTATAAGGTTAATAAACTTACTATATAAAGCCAAACGAACACCAAGTTGTTTATTATTAATATATATAACCTTATATAAGTAATTTTGCTGAACCTTATATTTTTAGGAATAAAATAACAATTAATAATATAATATTTGTTTTAAAAACAATTTTATGTTAATTTTGACACTATTTGGTAATTGATTTTTTTGAAAATCATAACAGAATGATTAGTTAAAAAAAAGTTAATTAAATAAATACTAACATGTTATATTAACATATAAAATTATTTTAATTCATAAAAAGTCTCAAATTACATTTATTTTGGTATTTATAACATCAATTATGTCAATATTTCATTAATAAGATAATTACTGTATCATAATTGTTTCATAAATAAATTAAATTATTTTAAGTCTAAAAGTTATAAATAAAATACCATTATGTAGGAAATATTTTTATCTTTCTAATGAATATTTATAGTCGAGTTTATATTATTCATAACCCTGTATTAAAAATGATTTTGTTATTAAACTTTGATTTTAACTATTTTAACCCTTGTTTAAATAAATTAATAATAAATGTCCTAATCTAATCCAAGTGGGCCTAAATGGTCATATTTTATTCCTAAGGTTGTTTTGGGCCTAATTACACTTATCAAATAGAATTCGTACATGTGTTAGGGTAATAATAATATCATTTTTACCCTTAATTGCCCTATTTACTTTTAACCGTGGTAAAAAAAAAGTAAAAAGTTACTATACACCAAAAATTATTTTCATCTCATTGAACCACATTTTAGTCCTTAATATTAACCGTGTCTCTCGGATTTTCAAAATTCGACTCATAGAAGCGGTAAAATTAAGTTTTATGAAAAATTTAGTTTTTTTAACTTCCACTTAGTGGTTTCACTATTCATCAAAAAATGAAAGTTTCCAGAAAAATACCAAAAATTAGGCCTAAGCTATATTTGATATTATGAATTCAAAAATGATGTCTATTTTACCAAATTCAAAACGTATCAGTTGCATTAATTAATTTAAAAATTAGTTCCCGTCGTCAAAACAAATAGCGTGTTCTTAAGAGATAATAACTATCAAAAGATTGACACTTGTTTATGTCTGGTTTAAATGTGAAATTACATCCAATGACCAACATTGTATTAAATTGTAAAAATATATTATAAATATACTTTAGAACCACTTAAATTAATAATTTATCACCATTAATGATTTCGATTAAAAAAGTTGTTTTTAATTAAAATTTAGTAATTTCCACTATTCATCAGAATATGAAAGTTATCCGAAAAGTACCAAAATTTCACCCTAAGCTAATTTTGATATTCCGAATCCAAAAATGAAGTCTATTTTTAAATATAAAATTAATAAAATTTCAAAAAGTGGGTATTACTATTCATAATGGCTAGTTCATAATAATATTATAATAATATCTCGTTTAGTGAAACTCGGTATTACGTACTACACATGCTATCGAGGAAGGTCGCGATTGCATGTAATGTAGCCATGTTAGGGTTTTGTGTTGTGCAAGACTCCTTTTTTGTAACGTACAACACAAGACATCAATAAAATTAAAAAGAATATTTCTCATAAAATCTCGTGGTGTTACACTACCCGGTTACCATTTTTTATTATTTATTTCAATTAGTAGTGATTTTTCTTTTTCATATTATTTATTTCTTTTCATTGAATTTTTGTACAATGTTTTTTCATAGATGAATATTGTGAACAAATAATCCATTTGATTGTGACATGATTTTTTTCACTTCACTGGATTAACCAGTTATTTTGTCATAGTAGTATGTCTCATTTACTGACATTCATTTCTAATTATAGATTGCAGGGATCAATATAACTATCAACAAACATGATAAACTGCTACTCTACATCAATGATGCATGGTGGTACTGGGAGGCTTTTGACTACACATTTTGATGACATGAATTGTAATCTGATCTGCACACCCGCTATTTTTGAAAATCAGGGTTCCTGTTTATGTTTTCAAAAATGTATCTGGTACAGATATAGTATTTATGTTATCTTATAATTGTTAAATTACATTCCATAGTTCTATGTCAAAGGTGAAACTGTATTGATGTTCTCTTACCATGATTATGTTTCACTATTGACCTATTTCAAGTATCTACAAATTAGATTTTCATACTTTGTTTCTATGAATAAATTTATAATTTCAATATATTATTTATTAATTTTCATTCTGTTTCACCGTTGGTTCCTTCGTTGTTAATTTTATACAGAAGGATGCTCAGTATCTAAATTTTGTTCCTCAATTTCTGTAACTTTTATTCTTCATTATTTATGTCATTTTATTTTCAAATATATTCAATATTAATATAAACTATTATAATTTATAAATAGTAATCTATAGTTAATAATAATAATTATTTTATAGTTTCGTGCATCTCATGGGCGGAGTACTAGTAAAAACATAAGAAAGGGTGAGATAAGATGCATAGTAAGGGTAAACATGAGATATATCAATCAATGATCATACATGATTATAAGGGTATGATAACATAATCATAACATAGTGAAATCATACCTAATCAATTAAATTTCTTTAATCATGATTCATGGCTTTAGGATTTCTCATAACAAAATATAAAAGTCCTAATATTAGAAAATTATCAATAATCATTCATGATCCATGAGAGGATATCATTCACATAAGAATGTGGTACAAGCATTAACTTATAACATTATTAACATGTATAAACAGTAATAGGTTCATTCATTAAGTTGAGGATATGAAATTAGGTCCAAAAATAAGCTTTTGGACATGAAACTGGGTCCATGCCTAAACTTGGGGACATGAAACCAGGTCCATGCATCATGTTGTTAAAATTAAATCAGGTGTACACATGACATAATTATTTCATGAGTTACACATATTTACTCAATTAATTTTAGCACTATAAAAAAACCCCTATCACATTAATTTAAGCCAAAAATGTTCCATAAGATCAAAAAAACATTCATTTTTTCATCATCTTATAACCCAAGGAAAAGAAATGGGCTTTGTAAACATCTCATCATAATAATCATAAATTATCTAAAGAAAGAATAAGTATAGTATCATTGGATCATGTACCTAGTAAATCATCGGTAACATAAAAGGATGTTATTATATATTAAAAATTCATTTAAAAGGTCACTTGAATATTTCTTGAGTAAAATACCCATTTTCATTTTTGAAATCAATTATTTAAAATATAGAAAATTCCAAAATATTATGGAAAATATTTTCTTTGAAAAAGATATAGAAAATTTTAAAGTAATCTTAAAATCATTAATAAATTATGATGGAAAGAAATTCCATTCATGACGTAATCTTTAAACAAGAAGAATCATTTTAAACCATTTTATATAAATTCAAACATTGGTAAATATGACTTTATAAAATATGATAAGAATAAATGAGGTTGACTTTTCTTTCAAACATTTTTTGAACCATTTGGAGTAACAAAGAGAGTAAAATGGTACTAAAACTTAAAAATTATATAAATAACTAGAGTATAATAAAATTAAATTTTTTATCAATTAATGATCATAAAATTTTCCTTAATGGGAATTAAAGCTTAAACAAGCTTGATTAAAATGAGATTAAAACATAAATCCATAAACTTAAGTCTTATCATGCTTCATACACGTTAAAATATCATGTATAATAAATATATATTTATTATAAATATATTAGATAACCATATTAATACTTATCATTCCATATTGATTTACTTATAACATCTTATTATCTATTTATTAACAATTATTTATTAAAATTGTTGTTTTGGGTGATAACTGCTTCATTTTTCATGTATATTTTGGTTTGATGGTTACATTCCTTGAACCTTATCCATGGTTTCATAATATATATAATATTAATCATGGAATAAGTATCATATTTATTCATCATATATAATTTTATAATTATTCATATAAATCAGTGATGAAAAATAAATTACAACACTTCATGGAGACAGTGGTCTGTATGTACACATTAGTGATATTTCCACTTTTTGATGGTTGAAATGGAAAAAAGGTAAATAATATTTTACCTTTATAAAATCATTATTATATCATATATATCATATATAATTATTAAATTTAACCTTATTTGAATTCATGTAAAGTGGAAAAGAAAAATTAACTGCATCACTTTGTGTAGGTGGTAGTCCACGCGTACGTACGAGCGACGTTATTGTTTTTAAAAGGATAGAAAAATAAAAAAAGGTAGATGATATTTTATAATTTTATAAGAATAAAAATTTCATAAATATAATATATAAACATTAAATACATCATAATGATCAACTATGAATTATGGTGATAGAAAATGGATCATATCGCTACGTGGAGGCGGTGGTCCATATGTACAAATGAGTGATCCTTTTAATTTCCTATTTGATGAAAATGAGGTGGATAATAGTTATTAAATCATCATAATAACAATTAAATATATTTAATATACTTAAATATTTATTTTATATTGGATACCATATATTTAGATGAGGTAGAAGAAGATATAAAATTGAAAGTTCTCAGTTAAGAGTTATACCTCTTCATTGAGAAACCTCTTTTGGCTTACACCTTAAGTCTTTAAAGGATAGTATTCTGGTCAAACTGAGACCTATAAGTCCTGGTTATGGAGTTTTGTAAGTAATTTTGGTTGTTTTTGGATGAGATAAAGGTCTCCTGAAGTATGGATAATAGAAAATAGGTGGTTTCCTTTTATAAAGTAGGGAGAGGATAAACTTGGAACTTTTTCGAAGATTAAAATATATTAATGTCTAACTCAAGTGAAGTGGCTCCAAAATTAAAAATATTCAAATATAAGAATTATATTGTAAAAATAACACCAAAAAATTAAATTAAATCAATTATTATATGATATTATAAATTTTATCTATTAAGTTACCCCCCCCCCCTCGACCCCATGTAAACCCATTTTAACCTTAATCATGGTAATAAATTTTTACTGCTTTTATTATTAATTATGTCCAAAAATTAAGTTAAAATTATTAAATAATATTAATTATTATTATTTAAAACATTTAATAAATTTTATACAATTAAATTCCTATAATTGGTTGAAAATGACTTTAAAACCCCTTAAAACATATTGAATAAACAGTTTTCCAGAAAAATGAATTTTTAAGAAAAAATAGTTTTTATAGAATAACTCATCATAATGTAAATTATAATGAAATTAATTGGATTATTTTTAAAAAAACTAAAATAATTAAATTTTAAAATCAATTCAAATAAAAATTGGAATTTGTAAATACTTGAATGGAAAATAAATTTTTCTATAAAATTGATATATTTCACTAGTCACTGAAAAATAATCATTTTGAGAAGAATCCCAAAATTTCACCTTAAGATAATTTTTATATAATGGATTCAGGAATTATATCTTTTATATAAAATATATTTTCTAAAAATTTCAAAAATTAATTATAATATTTTCTCACAAAAATCTATAAATCCATTTTTTGAAGAAAATGTATTTTTTAATCATAGAATGACTTCACTAAAAATTAAGTGCTTAGTTAACAAGAATTAATCAATAAATTTATATTGAATAAAACCAGTATACATATATTTCATAATGTTTTTACTCTAATTCATACCCATTAATTCAATATTTAGGTTATAATAATTACATTTAAATAATAATATTTTAATAGTATATCACAATTCACTTAAAGGTATGTGTTGTATTTAAACAATTTGTTGACATTATTATTATTTTAACCTAATGTTTTGGGTGTTAAATTCATATTATTTATACTTCATTATATTGAAGTGAGTTATCAACTCTTCTCTTCCTCAAATTAATTCCATATGTACGGTTTGAGGGTTCATATTGCTTCATCTGGGCACTCTTGAATATTCTACTATACAACATTCCTTCCAGTGATATAGATATTTTCTTTTGGTAGGATAGGTTTCACTTGGAAGCTCAAGTGTGTCATTTCTTGACTTGGTTTAACCAAAATAATATGACTTTAATATTAGGTTTCATTCTTCCATTTTGGGAAATTTTTGGTTTCAATACCTGCGACCAAAAATTTAGCAAAGTGTTAAAGTCATGCATGGAGGAAATATCCTATGCAGGTGGTGGAAAAGTCATACGATCTGGTCCTTGGAAATTATTATAACATAATGTGAAAAATTCATATTTGGATATAGATAAATAAAATATCACCTATGAAAAGGAAAATATCATGTAGTATATAAAATTCGTGCATGGATTGAAAAGTCATATGAGGTTTTAAATGTCATATAAAGCTCTAGTCTTATCCATTTTATCAATCTAAAAATATCTTATACAAGGTGAAATCTATTACAAGCATGGAAATAATTTTCACAAAGTTCAAATGTATTATGCACACATGGAAATCTCTTATAAAGGAATAAAAATTCAAACGAATTTTGGAGAATTCATCATAAATCTAAGGAAATTTTCACAAAATGATCATCCATTTGTCATTTTAGAGGATCGATTAGGGGAAGTCATACAAACTATTGAAATAATACAAAATTCCTTTAAATTCATATAAAACTCAAGGAAAGTCTTGTGAAATGACTCTTCCCTTCATAATTTTTATCCTATAGCCTAAAATCATTAAAATCAACTTTAAATGTAGTATTTATTAAAATTAAAATTAAAATTATTTAAAACACTGAAAACTGAATTAAAAAATCCTTAAAAAATATAATTCCAAAATTAAAAATCAAGGTTTGAATTGTAAATTTGATATAAATATATTTAAAATCACTATAAATCATTTTAAATCCATTTATCAATTATTTCAAAAAATTAATTAAAATGAATTATTTACCTAGGTTTTATATTATTAAGGGGTTAATTATCAATGAAAAACTATTAAAAATTTTGGAAATGTTAGCTAACATTAGAAACACCCAATGTATCCTACTTTTTCATGAGAATATTTCATCACACATTTTAGTCAATGCATCAAATTAACTAATTCATGATATAAATTAATAATAATATTAATTATAAGGATAAATAAACATGTTTATAGGTAAGAATATCCAATGATTCATATAACATTTAGAATTATTATTGGTGTATCTATCCTCATAACATCCCATATTGAAGATTACCAAGTGTGAAGATTCGTGAGAAGAGGCTTCATCTAATTATAAGAATCCAAAACCCAATATTTAAAGCATAAAAAATATTTTATCATATATATTTTTTCTAGACTATAGTATAAATGTTTAAGAATATTACAATGTCACTTATAGGCTCTCATTATAGTGGGGAACTGGTATAACCTTTCGATGTGAAAAATACTCTTAGAACATTATCACATTAATGTTATGAAGAAAAACACTCATCATGTGATAATATATTAATTAATATTAATATTTTGGTGATAAAAATTATAAAATTTGTTTGTTTTAGGGAACTAACTCAAACACCATTGATCGGTTATACTATAGTTGAAATCCATGTAATTGGGAACTATAGAATTTATCATAATCTAGTGAGGTGAAAGGTGTAATGGAATTAGTATTGGGAGAGTAAGAGGAGATTCATATATATCTCTATAAAGGTAATAAAATCCCATATATTTTAGTATTGTTTAATGTGGCACATTATACCTTCCATGGTCATGTCATAAGGATCAAATTGGTTCTTTTTTAGGTCTTTTATCAGTGATTAATGATGTTCCTTTTAAGGTTATGAGTATAGGAGAAAATAGGTAAATTTTAAGGTCATTTATCCAACACCAATGATGTGGATTTTAATTTCATACATTTAAGACCATTTTTGAGCAATTTAAAGTCATATGTAATGGAAAACTAGTTAAAAGGTACCTAAAATGGTTTGGTGTAGGAATTATGCATGAATAGCCTTTCTAGTTTGATTTATAATATGGGTAAAGTGAATGTAGGTTAGAGTTTGAACCATATTGGAGGTCTATGTGTATCCATCCCTTATCTATTATTAACTAGGTAAATGGAATGGATTACTAGATTCATGGTTGTTAGGAATCAATAGGAGGAATTTTGGGTCATACACTGGATTAGTAGTTCAATGCACCTCTGGATCATTGATTGGACATAATAAGTCTAGTCTATTAATCAAGATCTATGAAAAGTTATTTAGAGTTTCTAGGGTAAGTGTCTTCATCTAGAAAAGGTTTTATTGGTTTCCTAAGAATAGAGGTCATCATTGTAAAAGGAATACATGATTTATTATATTTTAAGGACCCTAATGGTTAGGGAGGGAAGCTAGGGACATTCATATTTTTTATGGTTTATTAGGATTATTTAAAACTTAATCTAGGAAATATAAACAACATGAAACCCAAAAAAAAGATCCACCAAGGATGAAACCTAAGACAATGTAAATATAAAATGAATAAAATATGTTCCTTTCAAAAATATATAGTCATTTACCTTCTTCAACCATCCATTTATTTGATGAAGATCCCTTGGAAGCATCCTAAGGACTCGTTCCTCTATGGTATATCCACAGGTTAAAATAAAATCACCCATTATATAGATATGATTTTTCACACACCCATGATATGTTAGTATCTCACTTGAAAAAAGTGTATGGGTTAAAGAGAGATTAGAGATAATGGGAGAATAATATAGGAGATTTCATAGATTTTTTCACTTAAAACTAAGGCCTTTTGCCTCCTTTATATAATCCCTCAAAGATGCTCCTCAAATTCCATCAATTTACTCATGTGTTAAACATGTGTGTAAATGGAATTCATTCATTCATACATTCATCACATGAATGAATCAACCTACCAATGTTTCATCTTATGAAACTATCATGTTAATTATATCTAGTGAAATTGATTAATCAAATGTTAACTCATTAACATTTGACTGTATGTATCATGGTATATCATTTATCATGCTGTTACGATATGTTACAAAGGAATACAATATTACTTATATGAATTCATATCATAAAATATAATAAACTAGATATCATACACTATGATATAGATTTAGGGAACATATCTAATAATATCCCACTTTAAATAAAGCCTTGTTATACTTTGTACTATCTCACCTTATACTATATCACATGAATTAAATTTTGAAATCATATCCAAGAATCCTTTTGTATGTATTCAAATAAAAATTGGAAATCTATCATCAGCTTTACCATGTATCACATAATATGTAACACCTTTTGAATACCCATCCTAAACTCCTTTTGGATAAACTCTAAAACACATTTAGAGTATCACTCTGAGAAAAATCCAATCCTCATTCAATCAACCAAAAAGTGTGACCCCATGGGTCTTTCTATCATTGAAATAAAAAAAACTCATGATTTCATAAATATAAGAAAATAGTTTCCACTAGAAAATAATTGGTGTTTCTCAAGCTATAAAGGGATATGGAATGATCTCTATCAAACACATTCATCTCTATACTTATTTTCACTAGATGCATCATATGTGTATCTTAGTCTTATACATTGAGTTTCCATGGTTCAATTATTATATATCCACATCATACATTCTTTATGCTATAAATATTAATTGATCGGGTCAATGAATACATCTCATGTCATTAACCTTTTAGATTAGAACATTATATATATTTTCTCATTATACTGGTATACTTTCTCAATATATATTTGTTGATTAACCAAATTTCATACTCACCATATGAGAGGGAAAATCTATATTGGTTAATCTCTAATCAATGAAAGGATCAGCAACATACCCAAACACCCTCTTATTAGTTTATCCTCAAAGATTTTTATAAGAGAGGTATTAAAGTATGAAGGTTCTCATGTTATGTATCAAACAAACCACATGTATTGGGGACTCTAAATATGAACCATACACACCTAGAAAACCAAATACATAGTGTATGACACTCCATGTAGTATTTAGTTAGTGGTTTATTCAATGTACAAAACTCATTTTGTGCATGATTGGAATATTTTATATCTTGATATAGGAATACTACTTATGCTAACCTTAAAATTTCATTATAACCTATAATATTCCATTATGAGCATCAGTTAGGGATAACTCAAAGTCATACTTTGAGAGTTTGGTTATCATTTCACTTCATGATATATATATAGAGAGAGAGAGACAATGTGAAATAATGATAAAGTGGAGATTAACTTTTGTATAACATGGTATATTTATATTCTTAAACTCATTTTGGAATTTTAACAAAACCATACATAAGTACTTATAAAACACATCATATATGATATACTACTATATCAACCTTATGTTTGAATCACTTTTAGTGGTTTTGTTAAACTCGTTACATCTATATGTAATTATAGTCATATCTCAATGTCATCATCTGATAAAACTCTCATGTTAAACCATTTAGTGAGTAACATCTATGAAGATTGAAAGTATGAATAATGAAGATACATAAGAATCATATTCCTAAAGTTAAACTCCTTGAATAAATTATTCAAACTACTTAACTTCACAATATCAAATTTTATGATGTTAATAACTTTTGTTTTCTATATAGAAATCTATTTATGTTTATCATCATCAAACATGGAACCTATTCCAAAAAAAATCCTTGAAATTCCTTAATATAACTCTTTATAAAAAAAATACCAGTACATCTAAAACACTTTAGGATATGTAGTGACATTTACAATGAATTTTTACTTGAATGATCCTTTATTTTGTAACTTTGAACTTCTCTAAGTCTAAACATAATTCCACTAAAATCTTATATTCTCTTCATAATATCTTATTAAGATAAAAAAACTTCATTATGTTAGTAAATAACACTTATTTCTTTTTAGTAGGAATATTTAAAAAATAAATATATTTTCCCAATGGTGTTTGATTTTATTTAGTGTCAATTAGGTTTTTCAATGTAATAAATGAAAAGAAGTGAAGTGTTGGGTGATGGATTGAGTATACAACTACCAGATAAGAGAATATTATTTCCATAGATTGGGTAAAGAGACAAGTGGAGATGGATTATTGGAATAACTATCTAGACAGATTCCTAGTAGACTTATACATTATATGATTAAAAGATTTAATTTTTAGGGAATAAAATGAAATGTTTTGAAGGAGTAGTTTTGGTACTATATATAATAGTATAAAATACCAAGAGTTTTGGATACAGTTAAGAGCTACAAGATCTATTATAATTAGTGGTAAAATGGGTAGCTAATTGGAGTTTAAAGACCCAATAATTGGTATAAGTCCATCATTTTTTGTTGTTGTATATGTATGTAGACAACCATGATAGCACACATGGATGAAGGATGAAATAAAGGTTCAAGTGTTTTGGAACCCAGAGTGTAGTATGCAATATTTAAGAACTCAATGAGGTGAGTTTTCATATGTTGAAAAGTCCTTGGAAACCGCTTTGAAGTGATGAGTAAGTTTCATAAATTACAAAAGGTTTTTTGATGATTTTTTTAATGGATGATTTCAACTAGAATCAAAGTTGAATAGGGATAGTTTAAAATATAATTAAATCTAAAAAAATTCTATGTACAGAGTCCACATACATGAATTCTAGCATATGTGAATTCCTTCATAACTGAATCCATGTTTTCAAAGTTGATATGTATGAAAATGGTTTATTACATGAAGATCCATGTTTGTAAATGTAGAAACATAGCTTAATTACCCACATATGAAAATATGAATAGCCAAAATCAGTTTTGTATCCAAATTTATAAACTATGTACGCAAATGAAGCTCCATGTAGCTTAATGAAGTGACGTAGCCTAATTCCTTGCAAAAAGAATTTTCATGGCATATCTAAAATTCACATAGACAAATGTTGTTGTGTGTCTAAAATTATATCCATATACATGAATAATGATTCTCATAGGAGAATTGTAATAGGAGCACCATGTATCCAAATTTTGATACATGAAGCACTATATAAGGTAATTACTCACATATATAAATCTATGTAAGTGAAATTGAAATTCACATAGCTGAATTTTCATAATGTTCTTGGAGGAAATTTAAGACTTCCAAATTTAAATAATATAAAGAAGAAATGATTTAGAATGATGAAATAACTATTCTTTCATGGTTTAAGAATCACAATCATCATGAAGGATGTGTGATCTAATCTTTTTAAGAAAGAATATTTTGTCTTTATCCATCATAAAGGGAAGATAAAGGTGAGATGAAAAGATAAGTTTCAAAAATTATTTAATTATAAGGAAATTAAATAAATCAGTTGATAATGAAGTTATTATTTTGAGTTCAAAATATGATTAATCTTTAAGAATACATGATCTAATAATGTTCTGAGGAATAATAAATGAGGACAATTTTTGCTTATGTTCTTGATATTGAAAATTAATGAATCCAGTTTTCAAGAATAATGAAAATTATGTTCCATCAAACCATGATATTTTTTTATAAAATCCTATATCAATTTGATTATAAGTTTTTCAAGTGTTTTTTATTAATTGATATTGAAGTATGGGAATTTTCCTATGACTTGAGAATTGATAAGAACTGCTCTATGTTACATGTGATGAACATGAGTTCCATGCCACAACTATTTGTTGTGTGATTTATATAGATATGGAAATTTGTTGTAATAAATTTCAGTGGAGATATTTTGAGGAAGAATAAGATGATCCTACAGTAGAGATTTTGTGAAGATCATTTTATTCGTGTTTCAAAATGGAAGTAATAAATGATGGTAGTCTCTAAATATATTTTATGTTGAAAATGTACACTATGAAAAAATTGTCCTTTAGCAGTGTTGTTATTATCAGTACTATAACAAAACACTAATAAATGGAATATTTATCAATGATAAATAAAGTGTTGATAAATATAACCTTTTATCAGCTCTTTTATTTTATATTTGATAAAGAAAACCTTTATCAGCGGTTTAATTCTAGCACTGATAAAGGGTATCCTTTATCAACGCTTTGATTTTAGCATTGATAAAGGGTACTCTTTATCAGCACTTTATGTTTAGTTCTAATAAATATTTTATTCATCAATGCATTTTTAGTGCTGATAAAATGAAATAATTAAATAAATAAAAAATAAAAAAATGTTTTTATTAAAAAAAATTACAAATTTTATTAATTAAATAATTATTGATAAAATTGAATTGATTGATTGTATATTATTAAATATTAAAAATTTTATTAATCAGATAATTATGATAATTATGTTATTAAATTATATATATTAAATATATATATATTAATTTATATAAATATGATTATATATTTCAAAATATTTATATGATTTACATTAAATTGTCATATATTTAATGAATAATGGTATATAATTAAAAATTAATATGAATTAAAAATATTTACTAATTGCACAGTACTGGATATATAACTGAATGTCGTTTGATTTTTTAATTTAATATATATCAAATGTGTGTTATATTAATTTCACATATATGTATAATTAATGCATTTTTATATACAATATGAAAACATAGAGAACTTATCCATTTTTACAATATTGTTAAAGTGTACCTATGTTTTTAATTTATTCAATTTCAAACATTTTGTACATATATTCATGCACTCAAAATTATATATTCATTAATAATGTTAAAAAAAATATTTGTAAAAAAATATTTAAAAATAAATATTTTTATAAATACATATATTTATAAATATACATTCACAATATTTATAAAATAATATATTTATAACTATAAATAAATAAATATTTTTTAAAATTATTTATATAAATATAAATAAATAATTATGTATATTTGAATAATTGTTAAATTTATAATAAATTTTCTTAAATAATGAATTTATTTACTATATTTATATTTATATATATTTATTAAATATATATGTATAATTATATAAATATATATATAATGATATAAATAATATTCTTTTAAAATATTTCTATAATTATAAATTTATAAGAAATATATTTAAAAAGGAATATATTTACTATATTTATATTTATATATATTTATTAATTACTTATAAATATTTACACTTTTTTATTTATAATTATAATTATAAATTCTTTAACAGTGATTTAGTAATAAGCGCTAATAAAATAATATTTATCAACACTATAAGCTTAGTACTGATAAAGATTGGTTTTATCAGCACTTTTTTAACGCTGATAAAGACATAACTTTGTGATCCTTTATTGGTAAGAATTGATAAAAGTGTCCCGATCTATTTTAAAAACCCTAACAATTTGCGAACCCATCGTGGTATAGAAGCTTTCCACATAAGCCACCCACTGCTGGCGCTCCTCCTCGATGAATATAAGGTCAAATAGCACCAATTGACTACCTCGTAACATCTCATCAGACATCCAAAAAGGGTCTTGGATTTCCTTCAACCTAGCTAGGTAGGCCTTCCGATTTTCTTTGTGTATTTTTTGTTTATTTTTTGATTTCTTCCACTATGATTTGTTTGTGATCTGTTGTTTATGATATGATGTTAATTATTTGTTTGTGATCCATTGTCAAGGGAATGATATATGGTTCATTGTTTGTATTGACTACCAATGTATGATTCGTTGTTAATATCTGACACTAAACCTTGGATTTATTCATTGTTGTTTTACTGCAATGTTTTATATCTTCTTACTAAATAATTTTTTCATATATGTATATAAATGTGTAGAAATTTTCATGTGTATTCTTGTTTATTGACTACTGACTTGAGGCATATTGGTTGTTCCCTAAGGATTATATATATGTTGACACCTTTCATGGACACCTCAGTGGACATGCAACTTCATATGCTATTTTTCAGGAACATATTTAATGGAGTGATGTATGTTCCTCTATTGGTTATATGTATCATAGGATCTATTTTCTCTTATAATTCACTATGGTCCTTAGTTTTCTTATGGAACAGATTCAAAGGGGTCATCCCCAATTAAGCACATGAGGTTTTATCACATCAAGCCTTCACTTTTTGAATCATTATGGCGCCTTTAGTTCATGTTATGTTTTAATATCATGTTTTTATCTATTTTGTATTTCTTATAGAAAATAATTGTGTGAGTTTTTATACTGGTGTGACATGTATGTCTGTATATATAGTTATTTCATCATTTATTTCCATATTTGTTTGTCTAACAAGTATGCCTATATCAGGTAATGATGATTTTGGGTCTGCATGTCCACTGACCCCAACGATCATGCTAGAATTTTGTTCGACCTATGGTACTAATTATTTCAATTTTAGAGGTGGATACCACCTCCCATTTATGGTTTTTTGCACCCAAATTTTAAACCATAATTTAGTGACTTTGTGGTGTGTTAGATTTCATAAGATGATCTGACATGGTGTTGTTTGGGTAATTTAGGCCAGGGTCAGTACACTATTCATCTTTTGATTTACACCTATAAAGTTTAGTGATAATATCATTTATTATCTACCTTTATCTCCCTATATTTTTTTAAATTCCAACAGACCTTATTATTCGATTTAGAATATCTAGGTGCACATATATTCTAGTAGAAATGATCCATATTTACCTTATTATAATTGTCTATAACTTTCACTTTTAATGGTGAATATCTTAAGTGTGTTTATTTATATATTGTATAAAATTAATATTTTATGAACCCAATAGGATGTATATGAACTGTAAATGGATTCACACTAATCTTTTGAAAAATGAATATGAAGATGGAGTTAAAGAGTTCATCAAGTTTGCAAGAGAGCATGCAGATGACCCTTCTAAAATCCTTTGTCTTTGTTTACATTATTGTTATTCAAGACAAATTAGTCTGGAAGAGTTGGAAGAAAATTTTATTTGTCATGTAATAGATTAAATCTATAAATTTTGGAATAAACATGAGGAAAAATTGAATTTGGACATCGATTAGGATGATACTATGGTTTTTGAATCATTTAAAATGAATACCTTTGTAAAAGATAATGGAGATCGCATAGAGGAAATGAAAATGGGAATTGAAGATGACCTTCTTGATTGTCCAAAGTCATTTTAGGAGTTAAATAGATATTCCAAGAAACCATTTTATATCAGTTGTACTAAATACACAACATTTTCAGTTGTATTGAAGTTATATAATTTGAAAGCTGGCAATGGATGCAGTGACATCAGCTTTACAGAACTAATTGGTCTTCTGAAAGATATGCTACTAGAAGAAAATAAACTACCATTATGAACATATGATGTAAAAAATGTTATATTCAATGGGAATGATCTCTTAAAAATACATATTTTTCCAAATGATTGCATATTTTTTCGCAAGTACCATGAATCACTCATCAAATGCCCTAATTGTGGCAAAGACCGATACAAGAAAAATGAATCAAGTCCTTCAAATTCTATAAGGTAATTTCCCATCATTACATGGTTTAAAAGACTATATGGATGTCATTAAACCACAAGACAATTAACATGTAATTCAGATACAAGAATTAAAGATGGGAACCTAATTCATCCAGTAGATTCTCCTCTGTGGAAAAAAATTGATTACAAGTTTCCTAAATTTTGAGATGAGCCGAGAAAATTTTGCCTTGAATTATCTATAGATAGAATAAATCCTTTTGGTGTACAAAGTAGTACTCATAATACAAGTAATGTCATATTAGTAAATTATAACTTTCTACCATGGTTATGCATGAAATGAAAATACATTATGTTGTCTCTACTTATATCTGGACCAAAGAAACCCGGTAATAATATTGATGTCTATTTGGATCCATTGATCAAAGATCTGAAATTGATGTGGGATATAGGTGTTACAATTTATGATTCTCATAGAAGTGAAGAATTCACATTGAGGGCCATGTTGTATGGAATGATTAATGAGTTCCTTGTTTATGGAAATTTATTAGGCTATAGCATTAAAGGCATGTTGGGGTGTCCCATTTATGAAAAACTCACATACTCTATTCAGTTGAAACATTCCTCTAGGAATTTTTTTAGGACATTAAAAAAATTTACCTCGATGAAATAAATTCCGATCTTGGACGAAAAAATTAGATGGGAATATCGAACAAGGTACAATACTTTCTCTACCAACGAGTGATCAACTATACAAAAAACTAAAAAATATTAACACTATTTTTGATCAACCATTTTCAAAAAACCATAAAAAATCAGATTGGAAGAAGAGATCAATTTTCTTTGAATTACCATATTATAATTTTTTTTATTTCATACATTTTCTTGATGTCATGCATATAGAAAAAAAAATGTATTTGATAGTGTTATTGGAATTTTACTAAATGATCCTAGAAAAATGAAAGATGGAAACAATAGTGGGTTAGACTTTATTGAAATGGGGATAAGGTAAGAGTTGGAATTGGTTAAGGGTAAAAGGCGGACTTTTATTCCTCCATCATTTTACACTCTATTTAGACAGGAAAAATTGAAATTTTTCCTTTTCCTTATTAGTGTAAACATTGCACAGGGGTATTAATCAAAGATCAAGAATTTCTTGTTAATGAATAATTTAAATTTAAATGTACTAAAATCACATGAATGTCATGTTTTGATGAAAGATTTAATTCTTGTTTCTTTTCATTGCATTCTACCTCAAAATTTATGACATACATTAATCAGACTCTTATTCTTTTTCAAATCCATATGTAATAAATTTGTATACCTGACAAAATTTCCCATCATGAATAAAGATATTTCAATCATATTATCTGAATTATAAATGTTATTACCACCAGAATTCTTTAATATAATGTTCCACCTACCGGTTCACTTGGTCACAGTGGTTCAACTGTGTGGTCATATCCATTACAGATTGATGTACCTCATTGAATGGTATATGATGATGTTAAAAGGGTACATCAAGAATCAATGTTGGATAGAAGGTTGTATTGTAGAATCATATATTGTTAAAAAATCTATTGAATTTTATACCTATTTCCTATATAATGTTGAAAGCATTAGTCTCCCAAATTCTCGTTACATTGAATGCCTTATGGGAGAAGGGATTTTCAGAAGAGATATTGTTACAATTACCTTGACAGAGCAAGAGCAAGCACAAATTTTCATATTTCATAATAGTGAAGATATTGGTCCATACATTGAAGCCCACAAAGAAATTATTATATATATTAATTCATCAAGGGGTGAAAGATGGATATCATATACACATAATCAATAGTTTATAGGATGGTTCAGAGATAAAATTTATAAGAGGTTATCTAAAAATCTAAATTCAATTGTCGAACAACTTCAATGGATAGACAAATGATAGAATGAAAATGTTATATCTTACACTGGGTTTGTAATCAATGGTTATACATTCTATATAAAATAACACGATTAATTCAATATGATAAAAAACAATGGTGTTACACTTTTGGATAAAGTGATGCACATATCTGGTTCCAAGGATAGAAATCCAATTTATGAAAATATGTTATATTTTGGCATTATCAAACAGATATATGAGTTGGATTATATAACATTCCAAGTGTTGATTTTTTGTTTCAAATCGTTTGAAAATATCAATGGAGTGAAATTTGATGAAATGGCCTTTTTAAAGGTGAATTTAAGTATATAAGGGGAAAAATATGGTCCATTCATAATGGCATCACAAGAAGGGCAAGTATTTTATGTCTCTAATCAAAAATATATTTTTTTCGACTATCCTGCTCACCACTAAAAAAATGTTTAGTCAGATGAAAATTCAATCAAGGATAACCCTTTAATTGGGACACCACAATCATTTCATGTCAGTCCTATTTTATACAATGTCTTGTACGTTATAGGGGACCATAAAGAGGGGATTTGGATTCTCGAAAGAGGAACCAAATCCTTGAAACCTTTAAATAAAGGTAGATATTTCAATGAGAAGTTAAAATTGTTTTTTAATATATTATATTTTTCTTCATAATATTATATGTTCTCTACTGAATTATCATAATCTAAATTAAATTTTTTACTAATCATGCAGACAATGTCTTCTATACATGATGATGTTACAAATCCCTCAGAAGAAAAATCTATAATGAAAGAAACCCTTTAGATAGATGCAAAGGTAATTTTATGATATAATTTATCTATTTTGCCAAAAAAAAATATAATGGAATGTTGATTTAATTTTCATTATTTCTTGTAGAGTTCATTTATTTTAGAATATTTCTTTCTATGTGTCATGCCTTTTCAAGAAGAGAAATGATGTGGTCTCTGCTCAATCACAAAGGTAATCTTGATGTTTTTATAGTAAAATAATTGTCTATAGAATTAATTTATTATTTCATATTTATGTTTAATTTATTTATTTATGTATTACTCACATAATAATTGTTTTCTTATATAGGTTTATTATTTTGTTTGAGTTGAGGGTTCTCTGTCCAACTTTCATGCTCCTTCTCCGTTAAAACCTTTTCACCCCTATAGTGGTGAATTTATCACTTTCTTTCATGTTACCTCCACTACCTTTGTAGGAAGATAAATTGTGTTGCCTCTGCTCAACTACAGAGGTAATCTTGATGTTTGCAGAGTAAAATCAGTGTTTATATAATTAATGTATTATTTTATATGTATGTTTAATTTATTTATTTTTATTATTACTTATATAATAATTGTTTTCTTATACAAGTGGATTATTTTGTTCGAGTTGGGGGTGCTCTTTAAAAATCTCATGCCCCTTCTCCCTTAAAACCTTTTCACCCTTGTAGTGGTGCATTTATCAATTTATTTTAAGTTACCACCGCTAACTTTTCAGGAATAGCAATGATGCTGCCTCTTCTCAATTATAGAGGTAATATTGATGTTTTTACAGTAAAATCATTGTTCATGGAATTAATGTATTGTTTCATATGTACGTTTAATTTATTTATTTTTAGTATTACTCACATAATAATTGTTTTCTTAAATAGGTGGATTCTTTTTTCAGGTTGGAGATGCTCTATCCAAATTTCATGATCCTTATCCCTTAAAACCTTTTCACCCCTACCATGATGAATTTATCACTTTCTTTCAAGTTACCTCCACTACCTTTTTAGGAAGATCAATGATGCTTCTTATTCTCAATTATAGAGGAATTTTGATGTTTACACAGTAAAATAATTGTCTATAGAACTAATTTATTGTTTCATATGTATTTTTAATTTATATATTTTTAGTATTACTTACATAATAATTTTTTCCTTACACATATGGATTATTTTGTTCAATTTTGGGTGTTATATCCATATTACATCCCTTTCTACACCAAAACTTCCACATAATTATCTCACAAAACCTTTCACTCCTGTAGTGTTGATATTTATCACTTTATTTTAAGTTCCTCCACTACTCAATCATAGAGGTAATATTGATATTTTCATAGTAAAATCATTGTCCATATAATTAATGTATTATTTATTATTTATGTTTAATTTATTTCCTTTTATTATTACTCATAATAATTTTTTTCTTATATAGGTGGATTATTTTTTCGAGTTGAGGTGGTTTGTTCAAAACTACTCATGAAATGTTGGTAGTTTGACAAGTAAAGTCAATGGAAATTGTGGTAACATTGACAATTAGGATTGATTTGTAATGTATGTAATAATTTGTATTTATGTAATTGTATAAATAAATGTTTGAAATTTCTATAATATTGTGTTTTTTCAATTATTTTTGTTGTAAATTTCAGTTCATTTAAATTATGTATTGGGACTTTATTTTGTTCATATATGATGTGTGTTTTGGTGTGTTTATAGTTTTGTAGTGTATTGTTGCAGCATACAACAGTTGTGTTTCAGTGTACTGTAATAGCATATTGTATTATGTCCCTTTATTGGCACTTTTAAAATCCCTGATAAATAGGACCTTTATCAACACTTTTAAAAGTGATGATAAGAAACCCATTTATCAGCACTAATAAAGGGTTCCTTCAGTGGTGCTAAATTAAAGTTTTGATAAATGAGTCTTTTATCAGCATTTTTTTAGCACTGATAAATGAACCCTTTATCAGGACTTTTTTAATGTTGATAAAAGTCTTGGGATTTTAACGTCACTCACATTTTCAGTGCTTTTCTAGTGCTGATAAAGGTCATTTCTATCATTGTTAAAGGATGGTTTTTTAGAAGTGGTATTCTATGGGAATATATAGAAAATCAAAAGGGGTATTGTGTTATTATTCCTTTGAGATGGATGCTACTTTCTACCCTTAACATACCATTTGTGGGATTTGAAAATTAAAGGATCATTTAATTTACCCTCCCATATACATGATAATGTGTGAAGCTTGGGGAGTAATAAATAGAGAAAAATAAGATGAAATAATCAATATTGTGCGTGTTCGACATCAGTGAGTGTCTGAGAGATTGGCTAACCTCCCAAAGAATGATAAGAATAATTCACTCCATATTGTAGTAAAGAATTGTAATAAGATCCACCCATCATTATGAGACTAAATTTAAGTGTGTTGAAGTATTGATAAGAATAAGATCCTATGAAATTATTTGTTGTAAAAAAATTAAGTATTTTCTAGGTTTGAACATCATAGGATCTTACTGAGTTAGATTTCTAGGTGAACAAATTTATAATTTTTGTGAATATAAGTTGTGAGAAGTGACCAAGTAGCTGAGTATTCTTAAAGACCTGTTAGAATTCAAAGAATTTTGTAAGTATTATTGATGTAGAGACATCCTATGTAGAGATGTTGGTCTACTTCTAAAGATTAAATGAAAGGAGGAACTTACATATATACTTTGAAACTCTATATAACCTGTGTAAATATAGGTATAAAAGGATAGCACAATGTGACTTAGTGAATATAGTTGGAATCTATTGAATAATTCTAGTGGGAAGATGGAAAGAGAAGTCCTATGAGATGCAGGAAAGTGGCCGGTGTAACTTTGTCCAAGTGAAGATCAATGAGACTTTGATATTTTTAATGTGGGTAAATAACCATCCACTTATAATTCAAAGATATTTATTTTAGTGGAGAATATTTGATTGGGGTTTATAAACAGTAAATGAAGGGAGAAGATCTTTATACCAAAATTGAAAAAATCATTGTCTTCTTTTTCCTTTACTTATTTAATTATCTGAGTAAGGTCATGTGACACAATAAGGATTAAATTAACACTAAATAATTATATGAGGTTTAATTTAAAAGTAAAAAATCATAAATGTTTTAATTTATCACTAATTCACCCCTACCATATTAATTTTCCATCAGTCCCATATGCATTTCAAGTATCAAAACATAGGTCCCCTCCAAAAGATTTGTATGAATTCTAGATTTTATACTCTTTAAGAAGATCCTAAAATCAGTAATTATTCCTCTAAATATATCAAATAAGATATGTTAGTATTATCCAAGTCAATAAAAATTATGACGAAGAGAAAGGAAAATTTTTGAGAGATGTATCAAAGAAGAAAAATGAAGTATCATTAGAAAAAAGGTAATCAGAATGGTAAGGATTTAACTATTTAATATATTAACATTAAAGAAGTTTCCTACTGAGGTTTTTAACTATATACTAAATTTCATCAAGGACCAATTTTATGAAAAATAATAGTTGGATGAATAGTATAATGCAATGTAAAATGCATTGGCTAAACAAGTTTGAAGATGGAATTCTCTCACAAATCTTGTAAAAGCTAAGGAAGAATTTTTCAAACATTATAATCAATGATTTTATTTAATTAGTGAAAAATTGAAAAAGATATTTTTGATAAATAATTTATTAATATAAATTGAGAAGGAAGTTTAAAATTAATGTAGGATGATAAATTTACCTTAAACATGAAGTTCCTTGAGATGGAATTCATGTTGAAGAATCTAGAAGAGGAAAAAACTATGCCTTCCCAATAAACAGAGATGAAGCATACTACTAAACAATATTTTAAATTGATTCCTATACCAAATTAGGCACAAAATTGTGGATTAAAGTTCTTTAGATCATATGGATAATCCTTCACCTATATTTCATGGAGAATGGTAACCCACAATGCAGATAAAGTGTATTTCACTAAATATGGGACTTTTGGAAGACTTGGAAAATAGTTAAAATCTATATAAACATGGATATAAAAAATTATTATTATTTCTAATAATATGTAAATAGAAAAATTATGTAGGTACTAAAGAAACTTTTCTCCAAAATTATCTCAAAAAATGGATTTTTAGTCTAAAAATAGAAAGTATGTCAAGCTAGATATCCTTCACCTGAAATTAAAAGAAGAAGATTGATTAGGAAGTTTTTGTGCGGATAGAGATTTAGGTACATATCCATTGGTTGTTGGCATAATATACCAGTAGGTACAAGTTCAATAATACCTAAACAAAGGGTTAGTAAGGCTATATAAAATAAAAAACTTTTTATAGTAAAGAATACAATATGGGTGAATAAAAATATATCTTTCCAAGAATAAATTTTATATCTTTAAAAACTTCTATGATTTGTAAAAAATTGGTGGTCGAAACTATGATGGATGTTGGTATAATAATTTTAGGTTCCATAAATTTATTGAAGATAAAAATGACTACAAGAATCCAAAAATTAGGTGAATAAATAAAGTAAGTCTACCCTGGGTTTGAAATCTATAAAATAGAATTCAATAAAGAAGATAATGAAGAAAGTAAAAATAGAGCTTCAACATACCAGGATGAAGTGATTCTATTATGTTAAGAGATATCACACCATAGGACATTAAAATATGTCAATAAATGATAAGAAAAAATATAGAAAGACTAAGGTAAGAAAATAATCCATCCAAGTGAAATATTCTAGGATTGGATTAGTGGCTAACTCTCCTAGTGAAGAATTATATAAGCTAACCAAGAAGGGAAAATGAAAAAACTATAAATTAGTGTGTGGAAGGTGTAAGAAGGTGGGATATAGTGTTTTCATATATATGAAATGTTTTCCTCAACAAGAAAATTTATTGAGGAACAAAGGGAAATAACATATGATCTCAAGTTCTAAATCTATTTCTACTAAAAATAAGAATTCAATGCCCATGATGAAGGTGAATATTATGATATAAAAATGTGAATGTACCTATAAATACAAGGGTTCTAGCATGAATATAACTATGGATGATTTTCATGGGTTGGGAAATCTATCTCAGCACTCGTGATTATACTAAAGAGATACTATGAAATCCATTGTCTCTCCATATTTGGTTAATGGTATTTCAATAATTGGTGGAGAAGGTAATTAATATTGGAGAGTATTCCCTTGAGGGGGAGCTCTATAAATGAATAAAGCTTCAAAAATATATATATTGGATTGAATATAAACATTTGTATATCCCCTTAAAATCTAAAGGATGATGTATGGTTTTATTCTCCCACTTTTATTTTAGCATGTACATATTATGTTTTTAAGGGGTATTTATCAAACTGGTCAGTATGATCTAGCACTTGAAATATTTTGATATATTTTTTCAACTGAGTCAAAGTTACTAAAAAAATTTAAAATTATTATGTGATTCCTCCAAAATTTATAAAGATAAAAACTGGTATCACATGTGAAAATGTGGATAGATTTGTTTTCTAAACATGTCACTCTTTTTTTCTACAAAGGGTTATACCACATAGACTAAAAGTTGACTTGTTGATGGGACATTTCTAAGAGAAATGTGATTAAAATTTAATTTAGATCGTGATTTTATGGTCTTCAGTTACTAAAATCACTAGTACTAATAAGCAATTATTTATACTGATTTTCTTCTCTCATGGTCTTGTTAGATAAGGTGACTACAGAGAAAGGGGGTTCCATATTGTGTATTTAACAAATATTATCAGGATTTATAAGACATAATTGGTATTTGGATTTATGTATTTAAATTGGAATCTAAAAATGTCACCCTTTACTCAAATATAATATGCTAGGATCCATAAGGAGAGAATGATTTTATGAAGTCCTCCTATAGGTATCTTAAAGGGGAAAGGATTTTGAAGAAGTTCCTCCCCTTGTATTTCAAGTTGTATCAATCATATATCAGAAAATAATTGTGAGAAGATGTTTTTAAATCCTCCTATTAGAATTATTAAGGGGATAGGGGTTTAAAGAAGATAATATCTAGGATTTCTAGTAAGTGGAATTAGTTTTCATCTCAACTAGTATTTCAAATGGTATCGTATTTCAATTGGTATCATCTCTCATGTGGTATTAAAAAAAATTGGTGGAAAATAAGTTGAATGTTTAGAATTTTCACCATTAAAACAATAATGATAATTAAGGGGAGATAAAAGTGACACTTACATTAAAGGGGAGAATAATTTACTTCCCTTTGAATTTATTTTAAATTAGTGGGAGACAAATTACATTAACTAATAAATTTTATTTGGAATACTTAGAATTGAAAACAAACGCAAAGGGGAAGATTGAAGTTTCCAAAGGTGTTTTTTGTATTTGTTTTCAATTAGGTTTTATAGTGTAATAAATGCAATTAAATGAGGAATTTGGTGATGGATTGAGTACCCACCCACCAAAGAATAGAATACTTTTCCCACAGATTAAGTAAAGTGACAAGTGGATATAGATGATTTAAATACCTTTATAGAAAGATTCCATGAATCCCTATACATCAAATTCTTGAAAGATATAATCTTCCAGGAAGAAAGTGGCATGTTCTATAGGAGGAGTTATATTACATTCAATAATAGTTTGGAGTAAATAGAGTGAGAACTATAGTGAACAAATGTGAGATTTGAAGGAACTCGGGACGCAGTGAAGTGTTAAAGAGACTCAATTTAAAATTTTGGGTTCGGATTCATGTTAACAACATAGAATCCACTTAAAAAATTTCTCATATGTTTAAAAGGATCATTTTTAATTCAATTTAAGCATGAAAAATAAAACCAAACGAAATCTTAAAAGTTACTTCATTGGTTTATAGCTTCCGTTTTGATTCGCTCATCGTCGATGTGTCACGAATGTAAGATACCAAACTAGATGCCCTCTAGATCATCCACACATGATCCAAAATTCCAAGATAATTTATCTATGTTTCCTAGGTGATATCATGGGAAATAAAGGAGCTTTATGACATCCCTTAGATCACCTAAAGAACGCGGACTCGATCAAGAAAGAGGGAATGATCCGACTTTGTTCTTCTTTCAGTATCTCTATCTAAGAACTTGATATAAGAGGAGAAGAGATCTTCTCTCTCTAAATTCATGAAAATAGTGGATCTTATAATTCAAGAGGCTAAAATTATCTTTTATACTTAGGTTATAATTTCCAAAATTCCACTTTGGTCCCTAAAATATAGTAACCTTAATTTTAGATCTTTGCGCACATATATGGATTAATAAACTTTTCATAATTGTCAAAAATATATTATCACTAACTTTTAACACTAGAAAAAGTTTAAGTGATAAAATATAAACCATTTACTTGGTCTGTAATCTCTCTAAATAATTTAATGAATCTTGAACATCCAATGTTTATTCAAAAAATTATATTTTTTTCATAGTCACTTTTATGATCAAACAACTTGTGATTACCATGAGAAATAAATTCAATAATAATTATTCTAAAATTTAATATTATAATTGAATTAGTTTTATTTAAGACTAGTTAAACTTGAACATTCAACAACCCTAACACATGGGGCCCAATTTTTCCTAAACTCTTATTTATTAGAATGGGTGGAACTTTTGGATACACTTAGTGTGTGACCCTCTAGGTCTTTAAATCAATAGTAGTGAGTCCAAACCATAGACTAAGAGAAGATTCTATCAACCTATCATGGATTCTAAGGAGATAAGGAATTTCATGGATATGACTTCCTCCTACGAACACTTACTGTGTAATATAATCTCTTTGTATTGTGATGTCTCATACAGAAATATGTACACTTGTGTCGTCATCATTTTATTTATTTATATATTTCATGAACTTACTGGATGGACTTACATTATTATACCATGACCATGTATTTTTTAAGGTACTACCATCCCAGTCAACTTGGTCCCATGAGATATCACTTCTTTTACCTGGAAGTGAAAAAATAGATTTTGATCATTCAACTAATACTATACCACCAATGATGCACCCAACACAAACTACCTCACCACAATTTCATTATCATGGTTTTCACCTTGCATCAAAGTACATGATCAAATGGAACACACTGATAATGATATCAAGTCTGGATACCAATACACATGTCTGTAGGTAGGAATAACCAATGTCGCCTAAAACATGTGATGTTCCTATTGGCGGGTCAGTCCTCATGATCTTAAAACTAGAGATCATCAAGTGAAAACTTTATAAGAAGAAGTTTCAATTATTTTTGAGCCCCCAGAACCTGATAGTCAAACATCATATGTGTCCTTTCAGTATGTTATATCTAGACCATAGGACATCTATATATTTAAGATTATTGTTATATTATCTCGAGGTTCTCATTATAGTTGGGAATTTCTATATATAAGGCCCCGGCCTTAAACATTACTTAATATTGAATTAAATGAATAATTCCCATTGAGGATGTTTTCAGGTTTAGAGTTTTAGAGAATTAGATCATAACTATTACATCTTAAAAGATTACAAAGTAGACACTTCTACTAAGTTTCATTAAAATAAAAACTCTTAAAAAGAAACATGTCTAGTTCCATGTTTTAGATAGCATGACTTTCCCTTGATCCCATCCATGACCCTATTCCACATTAAGTCCTATGAAAAACATTTCAAAAAAACTCGGGGTGAGCATAAAAAGCTCAGTAAGGGATACACAAAGAATGAAAAGTGTTATTTTTTCAAAGCAATAAGTAAACCACGTATACTTTATCAAAGTAATACTTTTCACCTTTATGAAGTAGTAAAAACTCTTCACTGAATAAAAGATCAATACTTACCCTTTTGTAACCAAAAAATTACCATAAAACCCATATAAAGAACACATAACATATAAAGGTAACTTGCGACATAAACATACTTAAATGGAATAACCATACAGTCAACTTCCACACATATCAGTTAATTGAATAGTCATACGGCCGACTTCCATACCCAATGCATTGGAGGTTATAACATAACCACCTATCCTGGTATTCAAAGTACCACCCATCATATGTTTTATCACGTAACCACCCGTCAAATGTCCAAGTACCATTATAAAATCATAAGACATAAAACAAATATAATGGAAAGAAAACATTTCCACACTTTGATCACAATATATCACTTAAATATATTGACATAACAAATCCATTATAAAAACCATTTTCAATACCAAGATACATAAAATATTATATGGTATTTGTTTCATTTTAAAAACATTACGGCTTGTTGAGGAAGCCAAATACCAAATAATACTCGCAGCGGCGGAAAAGGTCATTGTCACCGCATACGTTAAAAGAAACATTCCTTTTTGTCGTCTAGTAAAACACTTCATATAAAAATATTCTTTTTGAATAAAATTAAAAGTCAAAGGGTTTTATACACCATATAAAATAAAGTTGTGTATAAAACAAAATATGCTTCAATGAAAGGAGATTGAGAAGAAGTCCCTTACCTCGTGTCCAACGTGACTCGATTGCTCTTTAATATCCTGAATAATAAACTAAAGTTAATTTCTACTTGATAAAGAACATTTTTCAAGTTTATTATTCCTTTTATATAACTTATCTCCTTGTTATAAACGTTATGTAATCATTTAATTTAATAAAGTTCATTTTGTCGATATTTGGTACATAAGTCAAAAATGGACTTCTTACAATTACATGTTGTTTATGTGGTCAAAGGTTCATTATATCCAGAATGATATTCATGATTTGGATATCATATATATCATATATATCCAACATATACATGTATTTATAATAGTACATAACATTTAGAGGTAAGAAATGAAATGCACCGTTCATGGAGACGGTAAGTCGTACGTACGCATGAACGCTACTTTTATTTCTATTTCATATTTAATGGGGTGAAACCATAATGATATAAGGGTATATTATAATTCCAGTATAAAATCATATATAATAACTTTAAATCCATCCTTTATACGTCCCATATATGTCATTAACGAATCAAATCACTTTGAGGGGGCGGTAGTCCGCACTTCCTAAAATGAAGATATCACGTTTACCCATAATGGAAACCATAAATGTATGTCATAAATGAAAAATACAGAAGCTTAAGTAAAACATAAACATATTATATATCGTATATAAATATAGTGACATCTTAATGGACACCTTTGAAGTTGTTATATGAGTGTTGAACAATCATCGTTTCGTGAGGCAGAAATTCGCCATCCACAGAAACAGTATGTTCTTTAACCATTAGATGTAGGTGTGCATAAGTGTAGCTCGAATACTTCTTATAAAAATATCCTAGTATATTGAGGATACTGGTTTTGTTACAAAAGAAATGAATAAAAAGAGTTTACGGGGTTGGAGAAGAAAAATATAACATAAGAACACAAGAGAAAACACTACCTTTAAAACGGGTAACTCTTTTTTCTTTGAGCTCAAAGGCTTCCTTGGGAAGACTTCTGCCCAAAGTGAGGCTTTTAGGCATAATATAGGGATGTGGAGAGACAAAATGGACCGGGTTTGGCTGAGCCAAAGGCTTGAGAGGTGTGGGTAAGGTGGTAGATTTGGGGGGCTTTTATAAGAGGAGAGGAGGGGCACTTTTAGAAAGTTATAAAATATTACTTTATTATAAAATGCTTTTCGGATTTAAAAGGTCCCAAAATTATATATTTTTAGGATAAGGTGATAAGAGTTCTAAATCCACCCATAAAATAGGTTTTTGACATGTGTAGGTTGTAACGACCCGAAATTTTTAAATAAATTTTGTTTCCCAATTTTATGTGTTATTGTTATACTCAACAAAAATGTTTTATTTGATAAACATGATTATAATTAAAATGAGATTAGTGGGTTTTGACTATTATATAACCATCGGTCAATATGACCTCTGTGAACAAAATGTTTTGATTTTTGTCTCTAAATATAAGTAATCTTGGTTAATTATTATAGAAAGAAGATTCGATGGCCTCACCTAGTAGTCTTGGACCGATCGAAGCCCGTCTAACAGAGCTTGGGAAGGAGGTAGCACCACTGGGCTTTGCTCTGGATCAAATCCAAGCCGAACTTCATCATGTGAAGCTGGAACGGAATCGCCTTCGTGAGAAGTTCAAACTAATAGAAATTACTACTCGGGCAATGTCGACTGAGCCGCCCCAAGCTTCTATCACCCTAGCACACCTTACTCTTAGGTCCTATGCTGGTATTATAAGGGGTTATGTAACGAGACCGTAACTACCTTGTGTAATCCTTGTTTTAAATAAAAATTGGGATTTCTTCTTATGATGAAGTTTATGAATTTTGAAATGACCGGATAAATATAGTATGCATATTTTTGATGAATTTTAGAAAAAAGGATATTTTAAATATGTTTATGTAAACCCTAAATAATTAAAAATGTGTAATGATTTTCAAAAAATGGTCTTCTGCAATTATGTTCAGTACTAAATTTAGAGTCTAATAAGATCAAATTGATTTTTGATGAATAGTAAATTATGAATAGTGATTTTATGATTAGGATTAGTAATATGACCAAATGGATTAGTAATCTCACTTAAAGAAAGTTTTAAAATAATCTAGGCACCTTGATTAAGTAATGTGATTCAATAAAATAGTTAAATAACGGTTTCATTAATTATTATTCAAGTATTAGTTTTTTCGGGTGAATAGTGTTTTTTAATTAAAAATTTAATTAAAAATTTAATTAAAAATAATTAGAAAATTATTTTTATAAAAATGACTTTATTTTTGAACTCAGAGCATCGATATTATGTTATGGTAATTTTTGGGGTTTTTTCTGAAAAAATGAATTTTCGATGAATAGTGTTTTTATTTAAAAATTAAATTAAAAATATTTAGAAAATTATTTTCATAAAATGGATTTCATTTTTGAAATCAGAGCATTGATATTTGGTTAATGTGAAATTTTGGGATTATTCTGAGAAAGTTGAATTTTCGATGAATAGTAAAAATACAGTTTTAGGGTTTCGGTATGTTTAATGACATCATAACTGTGTCATGATGATGTCATGAGTTTTTTTTAAGGGTTGGCCGGACAAGGGTGATGAATTATTGTTTTGGGGGCCCCATGTGGCCTAACTCCATGAAAAATGCCAAGGGAGAGCACATGGGTTTGAGAAAAGCACATGTGAGGTGTCCCTTGGTCATTAATGCCTTGTCCCCTCACTTTCCCTATAAATACCAAGACCTCCTCTCATCAATTCGACTCCCCACTCTTCCCCAACGAAGTTCTGGTCTCATTACCTCCCAAGGAGTCCTCCCAAGGTGCCCCCAAGCCCTCAAGGTCCCAACCTTTGAGGTTTAAGAGTTACATTTTAAGGTAAGGGATCCGACCTCTCTCTTTCATTTCAAGTAATCTCTTTTATGTCATTCCTTTTATGCTAAATGTTCTTATGTTAGAGGATGTTATTTTATACTCCTCTTACTGCCCTTTTTATGTTCATATAATGAGATATCCCCTCTTACTCTCATTATTTTGTTTTATGAAGTTTTAAGTGGCGCCGTTAGGCTGCTGAATTTTTAAGGGATTCTTTCACCCTTCTCTTTTTCAAAGTTCTACTTTCATGTCAAGTCTTTCAAGTTCCTTTTTATTATGTTGGGGTATGATCTCTAAATTTATCATAATGATCTCTTATGATCATATGATGAGAGACCCCATTTGATCTCTTCAATTCAGTATTTTGAAGTTTTAAGTGGCGCCGTTAGGCTGTCGAATTTTTAAGTGATTCTTCACCATTCTCATTTTGAAGTTCTACTTTCATGTCAATTCTTTCAAGTTTCTTTCTATTATGTTGGGGTATGATCTCTATATCTATCATACTGGACTCTTATGTTCATATTATGATAGACCCTATTTGACCTTGTCAATTCAATTTTGTTGAAGTTTAAGTGGCGCTGTTAGGCTGTCGAATTTTTAAGTGATTATTCACCATTCTCATTTTGAAGTTCTACTTTCATGTCAATTCTTTCAAGTTCTTTTCTATTATGTTGGGGTATGATCTCTATATCTATCATACTGGACTCTTATGTTCATATGATGAGAGACCCTATTTGACCTTGTCAATTCAATTTTGTTGAAGTTTAAGTGGCGCCGTTAGGCTGCCGAATTTTTAAGTGATTCTTCACCGTTCTCATTTTGAAGTTCTACTTTCATGTCAACTCTTTCAAGTTCCTTTATATTATGTTGGGGTATGATCTCTATATCTATCATACTCTAATCTTATGTTCATATGATGAGAGACCCTATTTGACCTTGTCAATTCAATTTTGTTGAAGTTTAAGTGACGTCGTTTGGCTGCCGAATTCTCACAAGAGAAATCTTTTTTTTTCTTCTATTCATGTTCTTCATTTCATATGGTATATTTTCAAATTTCATTACCATGTTCTTAAATCCCTTATATTTTGTCTCTCTACTGTTTTATTGGTCATTTATGAATGTTTTACCCATGTCCCCTCTCTTCTCAATGTTTTCTAAAACCTTGTAACATAGCCGTTATGCTGCAGAATTTCCATCTCAAAATGTCTCTCTTTTTCTAAAGTTCTTTTATATTATTAAGTGAATACTCAAATATCTTTCTTCTAAAGGGGTATTCACATGTATACCAAAATGTTCTATTTTAAATTCTGGGATTTACATACATGAGACCCACCTTCCTTTTCTGTGGGTTTTAAAGTGACGTAAAGATCATGTCTTTAAAGTAGTTTTTAAAACGTTATGATTATGAAATGAAACCCATTTATTTTGTGCTATATGGGTTCTTTATGAAATGTTTGATGATGATATATGTGGCTGACATGATAATAAAGGCAAATTTAAGGGTGCGCCCTGATAGCGCTCCAATGCATTGGGTAATGATGTAACCACTAGAGATTACAATTTTCACGATACCTTGGTGAATAACCTTGGTAATTTTCAAATGACACCTTGGGGATGGACCTTGGTGATATGTTCATGATTTTCAATATTAAATGTTGCAGCCACATCTTCAAGTTATGAAAAAGTTTTATTTTTATTATGATATGCCTCATGATTTCATTTTCATGCCTTAAAGTTCTTTTCATGACTTTATTGATGTATCTCAAGTTCATATGTAAAATGTTTCACTTGTTTCCCTTGCTGGGCCTTCTGCTCACCCTTCCTTTTGATGTATGTCCCCAGGTTATGGGATGCAGTAATGAGCCTAGGGTGAACATGAGGAGAAGCCTTTCAAGTGTTTAAGAAGAATGTTTTTTTGTTTCATGTTTTATGTTCCTTGTTTCCAAGACACTAAACCTTAAAGATCCTCAGTTCCGTGTAATGGAATGAAAAGTTATGTTATAAAAAGACAGGATGCTATAGTTGGTATCAAAGGATGGTTTAGTTATTTGTGGAAATTAGGATATGAAAACTCTAGGAGGAACCCTATAGAAAAGTTTAATATAGGAAATCTTCCTGGTATTTTGGTGAGTATTGAGTAAGGGGTTGCCAAGCAAATACATCCCTGTCTGGATACGAGCAGGTAGAGGTGGCTCTGGCACAGATGTACATAGGGGTAAAACCCGAAAACACCGCTTTGAGCTAGACTCGAACGGGAACTGGTACACGACAACGGGCCTTGCTGCACTCTTGGTTACGACACTCCCGGGGGATATGCTTTGGTTAATTCATAAGCTTGGTATGAACCATTGTTAAAGGAACAAAGATAAAATAAAATAAAGGTTCACATAAGAATATATGATCATTCATAACCTAGATGGGAACCTAGGAGATCACAAGTTAGGGTATACCTTTCATATACAAGTTATCCTTATATGCTTTCAGTTCCTTTTCATGATTATTAGCTAAGTACTTAAGCCCCTAATTATGCTTTCTCTTCTTAGTTAATGGTGGGAAATGGAAGAACATGTTCCGACAACCAATGTGATAGGAAATGCGACGATTTTCGTATTAATATGACAGGGATGATTAGGGGATTAAAATATGATTATTATTTTGGAAGACGTTCATTATTTTGGGAACCATATTTGATCGAGGTAAATAGATTACTACGGTATTTTCATTGAGGAGTAAGGTTGACTTATATTTTGAAGAATCGATGAATTTAAGGTGAACTTATAGTAATTTAGGTTACTTATGGGAATGACTAACCTATCTTGGGTAAAATATGTTTAGGTTAGCTACTTTTTTTTATAAGATGTTAGGAGTGGTTGATGTTGTCTGGAGATGAACAATGAAGTTGTTTTGGAAGACTATGTTATCAAATCCTTATTGTATTTGGGTTTCAATCTTAGTTTGGTTTTTTTTTGAGGAATTTTAAGGACCGTTATTTATGGAATGGTCTATGATGAAATTTGGGTAGTACCATGGAACTTTGATGATTTAAAAGTAGTTTCCATTCCTATGGGATTCTTTCCTTTTGAAGAGTTGTTTTACCTTAACCTTTCTGTTTTTGGGATAATGTTTAAAGATAGAAGAAATAGATAGTTAATCTTTTGTAGATTATGTGATTCTATAGAAGATGATTCTTGTGATTTTATGAGACCAAGTGTTTTTGAATTCTCATCATTTGGAGAAAAGATTAGTGTTGGTAGGGACTTGTTAAAGGATGAAACTCTACTTGAAGGTAGGTATATTTTCTTATGTTTTTGTTCTATGTAGTAAATGAAATCCTCAAAATTATGAAAAGAAACGTAAAACAAAAATGTTGTTGGTTTACGTTTCCTACTAGGTAATCAAAGACCGTTTACACACATCATAAGTTTGGGATTTTCTCATGGTTAACTTTCTCCTAATCATGTTCTCTATCACTCTCCCTCAGAACATGACCCTTTGTTTTCTCCTCCATGTCCATGTTTTCCTACATGGAACCCTAGTGTGGGTTAACTCGGGTGACCTTTGTACTTCCCTTTCTTTATTTTAAAGTAATAGTTTTACTGACTCCTTTTCCGATGTGGGACTTTCAATGAAATTTCAAAACCCAATTTTAAAATTGCGAGGACGCAATTTCTTAAGGGGGGAAGATTGTAACGACCCGAAATTTTTAAATAAATTTTGTTTCCCAATTTTATGTGTTATTGTTATACTCAACAAAAATGTTTTATTTGATAAACATGATTATAATTAAAATGAGATCAGTGGGTTTTGACTATTATATAACCATCGGTCAATATGACCGCTGTGAACAAAATGTTTTGATTTTTGTCTCTAAATATAATTAATCTTGGTTAATTATTATAGAAAGAAGATTCGATGGCCTCACCTAGTAGTCTTGGACCGATCGAAGCCCATCTAACAGAGCTTGGGAAGGAGGTAGCACCACTGGGCTTTGCTCTGGATCAAATCCAAGCCGAACTTCATCATGTGAAGCTCGAACGGAATCGCCTTCGTGAGAAGTTCAAACTAATAGAAATTACTACTCGGGAAATGTTGACTGAGCCGCCCCAAGCTTCTATCACCCTAGCACACCTTACTCTTAGGTCCTATGCTGGTATTATAAGGGGTTATGTAACAAGACCGTAACTACCTTGTGTAATCCTTGTTTTAAATAAAAATTGGGATTTCTTCTTATGATGAAGTTTATGAATTTTGAAATGACCGGATAAATATAGTATGCATATTTTTGATGAATTTTAGAAAAAAGGATATTTTAAATATGTTTATGTAAACCCTAAATAATTAAAAATGTGTAATGATTTTCAAAAAATGGTCTTCTGCAATTATGTTCAGTACTAAATTTAGAGTCTAATAAGATCAAATTGATTTTTGATGAATAGTAAATTATGAATAGTGATTTTATGATTAGGATTAGTAATATGACCAAATGGATTAGTAATCTCACTTAAAGAAAGTTTTAAAATAATCTAGGCACCTTGATTAAGTAATGTGATTCAATAAAATAGTTAAATAACGGTTTCATTAATTATTATTCAAGTATTAGTTTTTTCGGGTGAATAGTGTTTTTTAATTAAAAATTTAATTAAAAATAATTAGAAAATTATTTTTATAAAAATGACTTTATTTTTGAACTCAGAGCATCGATATTATGTTATGGTAATTTTTGGGGTTTTTTCTGAAAAAATGAATTTTCGATGAATAGTGTTTTTATTTAAAAATTAAATTAAAAATATTTAGAAAATTATTTTTATAAAATGGATTTCATTTTTGAAATCAGAGCATTGATATTTGGTTAATGTGAAATTTTGGGATTATTCTCAGAAAGTTGAATTTTCGATGAATAGTAAAAATACAGTTTTAGGGTTTCGGTATGTTTAATGACATCATAACTGTGTCATGATGATGTCATGAGTTTTTTTTAAGGGTTGGCCGGACAAGGGTGATGAATTATTGTTTTGGGGGCCCCATGTGGCCTAACTCCATGATAAATGCCAAGGGAGAGCACATGGGTTTGAGAAAAACACATGTGAGGTGTCCCTTGGTCATTAATGCCTTGTCCTCTCACTTTCCCTATAAATACCAAGACCTCCTCTCATCAATTCGACTCCCCCCTCTTCCCCAACGAAGTTCTGGTCTCATTACCTCCCAAGGAGTCCTCCCAAGGTGCCCCCAAGCCCTCAAGGTCCCAACCTTTGAGGTTTAAGAGTTACATTTTAAGGTAAGGGATCCGACCTCTCTCTTTCATTTCAAGTAATCTCTTTTATGTCATTCCTTTTATGCTACATGTTCTTATGTTAGAGGATGTTCTTTTATACTCCTCTTACTGCCCTTTTTATGTTCATATAATGAGAGATCCCCTCTTACTCTCATTATTTTGTTTTATGAAGTTTTAAGTGGCGCCGTTAGGCTGCTGAAGTTTTAAGGGATTCTTTCACCCTTCTCTTTTTCAAAGTTCTACTTTCATGTCAAGTCTTTCAAGTTCCTTTTTATTATGTTGGGGTATGATCTCTAAATTTATCATACTGATCTCTTATGATCATATGATGAGATACCCCATTTTATCTCTTCAATTTAGTATTTTTAAGTTTTAAGTGGCGCCGTTAGGCTGCCGAATTTTTAAGTGATTCTTCACCATTCTCATTTTGAAGTTCTACTTTCATGTCAATTCTTTCAAGTTCCTTTCTATTATGTTGGGGTATGATCTCTATATCTATCATACTGGACTCTTATGTTCATATGATGAGAGACCCTATTTGACCTTGTCAATTCAATTTTGTTGAAGTTTAAGTGGCATCGTTAGGCTGTCGAATTTTTAAGTGATTCTTCACCATTCTCATTTTGAAGTTCTACTTTCATGTCAATTCTTTCAAGTTCTTTTCTATTATGTTGGGGTATGATCTCTATATCTATCATACTGGAATCTTATGTTCATATGATTAGATACCCTATTTGACCTTGTCAATTCAATTTTTTTGAAGTTTAAGTGGCGCCGTTAGGCTGCCGAATTTTTAAGTGATTCTTCACCATTCTCATTTTGAAGTTCTACTTTCATGTAAACTCTTTCAAGTTCCTTTCTATTATGTTGGGGTATGATCTCTATATCTATCATACTCTACTCTTATGTTCATATTATGAGAGACCCTATTTGACCTTGTCAATTCAATTTTGTTGAAGTTTAAGTGACGTCGTTAGGCTGCCGAATTCTCACAAGAGAAATCTTTTTTTTTCTTCTATTCATGTTATTCATTTCATATGGTATATTTTCAAATTTCATTACCATGTTCTTAAATCCCTTATATTTTGTCTCTATACTGTTTTATTGGTCATTTATTAATGTTTGACCCATGTCCCCTCTCTTCTCAATGTTTTCTAAAACCTTGTAACATAGCCGTTATGCTGCAGAATTTCCATCTCAAAATGTCTCTCTCTTTTTCTAAAGTTCTTTTATATTATTAAGTGAATACTCAAATATCTTTCTTCTAAAGGGGTATTCACATGTATACCAAAATGTTCTATTTTAAATTCTGGGATTTACATACATGAGACCCACCTTCCTTTTCTGTGGGTTTTAAAGTGACGTAAAGATCATGTCTTTAAAGTAGTTTTTAAAACGTTATGATTATGAAATGAAACCCATTTATTTTGTGCTATATGGGTTCTTTATGAAATGTTTGATGATGATATATGTGGCTGACATGATAATAAAGGCAAATTTAAGGGTGCGCCCTGATAGCGCTCCAATGCATTGGGTAATGATGTAACCACTAGAGATTACAATTTTCACGATACCTTGGTGAATAACCTTGGTAATTTTCAAATGACACCTTGGGGATGGACCTTGGTGATATGTTCATGATTTTCAATATTAAATGTTGCAGCCACATCTTCAAGTTATGAAAAAGTTTTATTTTTATTATGATATGCCTCATGATTTCATTTTCATGCCTTAAAGTTCTTTTCATGACTTTATTGATGTATCTCAAGTTCATATGTAAAATGTTTCACTTGTTTCCCTTGCTGGGCCTTCTGCTCACCCTTCATTTTGATGTATGTCCCCAGGTTATGGGATGCAGTAATGAGCCTAGGGTGAACATGAGGAGAATCCTTTCAAGTGTTTAAGAAGAATGTTTTTTTTTTGTTTCATGTTTTATGTTCCTTGTTTCCAAGACACTAAACCTTAAAGATCCTCAGTTCCGTGTAATGGAATGAAAAGTTATGTTATAAAAAGACGGGATGCTATATAGGTCTTAGATTTTACATTATCTTTTCATTTTATTTAAATCATTAAATAATGAGGTAATCACTGCATCATCATGGTGTCATAAATAATTTAATTTATTTAATGTTTAAAAATTATAAAAAAATATCATGATGTAGGAAATATTTTTATATTTCCAATTAATATTTATAGTCAAAATTATGACATGTATAACCCCATTTAAAATTTTTTTTAGTAAAACATCTCATGTTTGTGACATTTTTATTTTAACATTAAATAAAAAGTTATTAATGTCATTTTCCTACCAAAGTGGATCCATGGGGTCCCCAAGTTGACTAATGGACTGTCTTGGTCAGCCATGACACATCCAATAAGGGTAGGACATGTTTCTAGGTCATTCCATATTATTAAAACATTATTTTTACCTTAATTTACACTATTTACCTCTAATCGCGATTAAAAACTTAAATGTTACTATTCACCAAAAAAATTATTTTAATCCCATTGAACCACATTTTACTTCTTAATGAAAACCATGTATGTCGGATTTTTGAAATTCAAAACACAGAAGTGGTAAAGTTTGATTTAAACGAAAAATCAGGTTTTTTAACTGTCACTTAGTGGTTTCACTATTCATCAAAAATTGAAGTTTTTCAGAAAAATACCAAAAAATCACCCTATGATATATTTGATATTCCGAATTTAAAAATGATGTCTATTTTAAAAAATTAAAAACATATAAGTTGTATTAATTATTTTAATAATTAATTCCCATTGTCAAAACAAATAGCGTGTTTTTATGAAACAATATGTATCAAAAGATTGACACTAGTTTAAGTCCAATTTCAAAGTGAAATTAATTCCAATGATCACAATTGGATTAAATGGTAAAAATATATTCTAATTGAATTTTAAAACCAATTCAAAATATAATCTAATCATATAAATAAATTATATTAAAAATAGGTCTTGAATTAAAATACAACATTTTTCACTATTCATTAAAAAAATGAACTTTATCGGAAAAATACCAAAAATTTACACAAATTAAATTTTTATGTCTCGATTCTAAATAAGAGTTTTATTTGGTCCAATATAATGTATAAGAGTGACCAAAACTATATTTAATGACGATTCTCCATCAAAAGGCGATAAGTGAACCTTTAGTGAAAATTATGGTATATATGCCTAAAATTGAATTCTTTTCATATTTTAAGCCTTTATCTTTTATTGGATAAATGTAAAAACATTTAAAAAACATATATAATCATATTTTAGTTATTTCTATTCATTCCCTTCAATACAATGGTTACGTGTTAACTACCATTTAAAAAAAATATTATTATATTACTAGTGTGCAACATAAGATTTCAAGGAAACTCGTTGTTGCGTATCGGGTACGCTATCGAACATAGAAACCCCTTTAAAGTAAAATTAATATTTAATTCTCAAATATTAATAAATATGAAAATGTTTTATTCTTTATTTACCTGGGATTTTACATCCTTCCCCCCTTTTGGGAATTGCATCCTCGCAATTTTATTCACTTATCAAAATAAGTGGGGGTATTTGTCCCTCATAGAATTTTCAGATTCCCACGTTGCCTCTTCAACCATATGGTTTTTCCATAAAACCTTTACCTGCTGAATTACCTTATTTCACAACACTTGCTCTCTTCGGTCAAGAATATGGACTTTTTGTTCTTCATAAGAGAGATTCTCTTCCAACTAAACTACCTCTAGGCTCAAAACATGAGATGGATCTTGCATATACTTTCTCAACATCGAAACATGAAAGACATTGTGTACCTGAGATAAACTCGGAGGTAAAGCCACTCGGTAAGCAACTGATCCAACTTTCTCTAGAATTTCATAAGGTCCAATGAACCTTGGACTCAACTTTCCTTTCTTACCAAATCGCATCACACTTTTCCATGGAGAAACTTTGGGAAAAACATGATCACCGACCTCGAAAGATAGATCCTTCCACCTATTGTCTGCATAAATTTTTTGTCTGCTCTGAGCTGTTCTCATGTGTTTCTGAATTAACTAAACTTTTTCTGCCATCTCTTCTACCAATTATGGTCCCATCAGCTTCCTTTCTCCCACTTCATCCCAAAAAGATGGAGTTCGACACTGCTTCCCATATAATGCCTCAAACGGTGTCATCTGTATACTAGAATGAAAACTGTTATTATATGAAAATTCAACCAAAGAAAGATGTTGGTCCCAACTTCCTTGATAATCCATCGAACAATCATGTAGCATATCCTCCAAATTCTGAATTGTTTGTTCTGACTGCCCATCTGACTGAGGATGAAAAGTTGTACTAAAATTTAATTCAGTACCCAACGACTTCTGAAGGACCTTCCAAAAGTTAGAAGTAATCTTGGGATCACGATCAGATACAATGGATAGGGGAACTCCATATAACCTGGCTATCTCTTTAAGATACAATCGAGAAAGTTGATCTAGAGAGAAAGTATCTCGAATAGGAAGGAAATGAGCAGATTTAGTCAAGCGATCAACAATAACCCAGATTTCATTATTACCTTGAGATGTCTTCGGTAATCCCACAACAAAATCCATGGATATATTTTCCCATTTCCACTCTGGCACCGGTAAAGGATGAAGCATCCCTTTCAGTAACTATCGTTCTGCTTTAACCTGCTGACAAGTCAAACACTTCACAGTAAAATCAGCAATATCTCTTTTCATTCCATCCCACTAGTAATACTCCCGCAGATCTCTGTACATCTTAGTACTACCAAGATGAACTGAAAACGGGGAACTATGAGCCTCACATAACAACTCATTCTTCAACTGTGAATCACTAGGCACACATAATCTCTTCCCAAACCTCAAAACACAGTCATTATGAATGTTAAATTCAGGAAAATTACCCTTCTGAACTAGCTCTACCTTTTTCTGCAACCCACTGTCTTTCTTCTGCGCTTGCTTAATTCTGTCTGATAGGGATGATCTCACTGATACCTGAAACAAAACAGAAGAACTTTCTGTACCAACAACTTCTATGACAAATTTCATCAAATCAAAAACTAAAGGATCTCATTCCAAACGTAGCATGGTTAATGAAGCATTACTTTTTTTGACTCAAAGCATCAGCCACTTTATTTGCTTTTCCCGGATGGTAATGAATTGTATAATCATAATCCTTGATTAATTCCAGCCATCTCCTATGTCTCATGTTCAATTATTTCTGAGTGAATATATACTTTAAAATTTTGTGATCAGTATATATTTCACACTTTACTCCATACAAATAATGCCTCCAAATTTTTAAAGCAAAAACAACAACAGATAATTCCAAATCATGTGTAGGGTAATTTACCTCATGAGTTTTCAACTAACGTGAAGAATATGCAATTACCTGATCATTCTGCATAAGGACACAGCCAAGTCCCTTCAACGAAGCATCACTGTATATAACAAACTCACCATTCCTGGAAGGAAGTTCCAAAACTGGAGCATTCACCAATCTTCTTTTCAACTCCTGAAAACAATCATCACATTCTTTTGTCCAGATAAACTTAACACCCTTCCGAGTTAGCTTAGTTATTGGACTAGATAACCGTGAAAAATTTTCAACAAACCTTCGGTAGTAACCTGCCAAATCAAGAAAACTACAGATCTCGGTTACATTTTTGGGTCTTGGCCATTCTTCAACAACTTTTGTTTTAGTAGGATCAACAGTTATGCCATTTTTTGAAACAATGTGACCAAGGAAAGAAATTTTTTGTAACCAAAACTCATACTTGCTGAATTTTCCATACAGTTTCTTTTCTTTTAAGGTTTGAAAGATAACCCTTAAATGACTTTCATGCTTCTATTTACTTTTCGAAAACACCAAAATATCATCAATGAAAACAACAATAAACTTATCCAAGAACTCATGGAAAATTCTATTCATAAGGTCCATGAATACAGCAGGTGCATTGGTTAACCCAAAAGGCATAACTACAAATTCATAACTACCATATTTAGTACGGAATGTAGTCTTCGGAACGTCTGCTTCTTTTACTTTCAACTGATGGTACCCTGACCTCAAGTTAATCTTTGAAAAATACTGAGCTCCCTGGATCTGATCAAACAAATCATCGATATGAGGCAAAGGATACTTGTTCTTAACAGTAATGTTGTTCAAGGCTCTATAATCAATGAAAAGTCTCATTGAACCATATTTCTATTTAACAAACAAGATAGGATCACCCCATGGTGATGTGCTAGGGAGAATGAAAACTTTATCTAATAACTCCCGCAATTGCTTCTTTAACTCTAAAAGTTCAACTTGAGCCATTCGATAAGGGGGTTTTGAAATTGGATTAGAATCAGGAACTAATTCAACAGTAAATTCAATTTCTCGATCATGAATAATACCAGGAAACTCATCAAGAAAAACATCAAGATACTCATTTACCACTGGCACATCATTAATCTAAATAGTTCCTTTATTTTCAACAACATGTTCAAGGTAACATTCATTTCTATATTTTACTAGTTTCTCAACTTCCTGATATGTTATCAAAATAAAGGGTTCATTCTTGTACACAAACTGAAAATCTTTCTGAAAAGAAACCATTTTAGCTCTGCAGTCAATCTTAGCATGATAAACAGAAATCCAATCCATGCCCAAAATAACATCAAACTCTACTAGAGGCAAAACAATAAGGTTTGCTGGTATATTTTTTCCGCACACAAGGATAGGAAGGTTCGTATAATTTCTTTTTGTCTCAACATTCCCTTAGGGTGTTTTTACCATAAGTTCAGGATTCATATCTTGAGATGGAATTTCCAATTTACTAGAAAACTTCTCAGAAATGAAAGAATGTGTAGACCCTGAATCAAACAACACATTGGCGTAATCTGAACAAACAAACAGTGTACCTGATACTACTTCATTTGATGGCCCAACATCTGCTAAAGTAGATGCAAAGGATTTCACCACCCCTTTATTCTTGTAGTCTGGCTACTTTCCCTCAGTTGAGTTCTTCGTTAGACACTCATTTGCATAATGACCCATTTCATTACACTTAAAACATCTTACCACTAGCCTTTCATTGCCTACTTGTTCATCTTCCTTACAGTTACGAGCAATATGACCAGACTTACCACACTGAAAGCACTTTCCAGACTTGGATAAACATTCTCTAGGATGCATTTTACCACACTTCTCACAGGATAGATATTTGGTTTTCTTACCTCCTTGTTTCTTTGATGAATTCTTCCCCTTTGCCTGCCAACTGGACCTCTTATTCTGTTGTTTGTCAAAGAACACCTGATCATCGGCAAACTCCATTTCCACCTTTTCCGCACATCGGACAAGTTTTTCATAACTTTTGAACTCACGAGAAGCTAAAGCCCTTCGATACTTTGGCTTTAACCCTGAGTAAAAATGGTTGATTTTACTATCAAGATCTTGTATGAAGTTTGGAACATACCTTGCCAGTCGAGTGAACTTTGCTTCATAAGCAGCCACTGAATCATCCTCCTACCTCAATTCTAGGAATTGTTTTTCCATCCTAAGATGAACCACCTTAGGAAAATATTTCTCAAGAAACATACCTTTGAATTCATCCCAGTGAAGATCATCAATCTCATCACTATCCCTAATATTTTTCATCATCGACCACAACCGATCTGCTTCACCTTCAAAACGGTAAACAGCAAGACTAACCTTTTGATGTTCTGAACACCCCATGACATCAAAAATCTTCTCCAATGATTTAATCCACCCTTCAGCTAGCCCAGGGTCAGATGATCCTCTGAATGATGGGGGATGTTGCCTCATGAAATGTTCCACCACTGACATATTCCTCTGCGGTTGATCTGGCTGATCTCGTGCATGGATACCACCACCATTTACAGCCTGAGTCAACTGTTCCATTACTACAACAAACTGTTCAGTTCCGATTCCAACCATCTCGGGTTGCTGATTTGGAAGGTTTTCTTCCTCCTAATGTCATCCCAACATATCTTCTTTGTTTCCTCTGTGGAAAACCATTCTGAACACAGAAATATCTTAGTTGAAGCAACATGGTAATCTTTAAATGCTATATTATTTCAATCATACCATAAATTAACTTATAATTTAATAATTTTCTAACTCCTAAAGTTGTCTAAACTGACCTCTGATACCAACTATATGGCCCTAGCCTTAAACATTACTTAATATTGAATTAAATGAATAATTCCCATTGAGGATCTTTTCAGGTTTAGAGTTTTAGAGAATTAGATCATAACTATTAAATCTCAAAATATTACAAAGTATACACTTCTACTAAGTTTTATTAAAATAAAAACTCTTAAAAATAAACATGTCTAGTTCCATGTTTTAGATAGCATGACTTTCCCTTGATCCCATCCATAACCCTATTCCACATTAAGTCCTATGAAAAACATTTCAAAAAAACTTAGTGTGAGCAGAAAAATCTCAGTAAGGGATACACAAAGAATGAAAACTGCTAGTTTTTCAAAGAAACAAGTAAACCATGTATACTTTATCAAAGTAATACTTTTCACCTTTATGAAGTAGTAAAAACTATTCACTGAATAAAAGATCAATACTTACCCTTTTGTAACCAAAAGATTACCATAAAACTCATATAAAGAACACATAACATATAAAGGTAACTTGGGACATAAACATACTTAAATGGAATAACCATACGGTCGACTTCCACATATATCACTTAATGGAATAGCCATACGGCTGACTTCCATACCTAATTAATTGGAGGTTATAACGTAACCACCCATCCTGGTATTCACGGCACCACCCGTCATATGGTTTATCACGTAAACACCCATCAAATGTCCAAGTACCATTATAAAATCATAAGACATAAAACAAATATAATGGAAAGAAAACATTTCCACACTTTGATCACAATATATCACTTAAATATATTGACATAACAAATCCATTATAAAAACCATTTTCAATACCAAGATACATAAAAGAGTATATGGTATTTATTTCATTTTAAAAACATTATGGCTTTTTGAGGAAGCCAAAGGCCAAATAATACTCACGGCGGCAGAAAAGGTCGTTGTCACCGCATACGTTAAAAGAAACATTCTTTTTTTTCGTTTAGTAAAATGCTTCGTATAAAAAGATTCTTTTTGAATAAAATTAAAAGTAAAAGGGGTTTATACACCATATAAAAGAAAGTTGTGTATAAAACAAAATATGCCTCAAGGAAAGGAGATTGAGATGAAGTCCCTTACCTCGTGTCCGACGTGACTCGATTGCTCTTTAATCTCCTGAATAATAAACTAAAGTTAATTTCTACTTGATTAAGAATCTTTTTCAAGTTTATTATTCCTTTTATATAACTTATCTCCATGTTATAAATGTTATGTAATCATTTAAGTTAATAAAGTTTATTTTGTCGATATTTGGTACTTAAGTCAAAAATGGACTTCTTACAATTACATGTTGTTTATGTGGTCAAAGGTTCATTATATCCAGAATTATATTCATGATTTGGATATCATATATATCATATATATCCAGAATATATATGTATTTATAATAGTATATAATATTTAGAGGTAAGAAATGAAATGCACCGTTCATGGAGACGGTAAGCCGTACGTACGCATGAACGCTACTTTCATTTCTATTTCATATTTAATGGGGTGAAATCATAATTATATAAGGGTATATTATAATTCCAGTATAACATCATATATAATAACTTTAAATCCATCCTTTATACGTCCCACATATGGCATTAACGAATCAAATCACTTTGAGGGGGCGGTAGTCTGCACTTCCTAAAATGAAGATATTGTGTTTACCCATAATGGAAACCATAAAGGTATGACATAAATAAAAAAATATAGAAGCTTAAGTAAAACATAAACATATTATATATCATATATAAATATAGTTACATCTTAATGGCCACCTTTTAAGGTGTTATATGAGTGTTGAACAATCATCATTTCGTGAGGCAGAAATTCGCCATCCACGGAAATAGTATGTTCTTTAACCATTAGATGTAGGTGTGTGTAAGTGTAGCTCGAATAATTCTTATAACAACATCCTAGTATATTGAGGATACTGGTGTTTTTACAAAAGAAATAAATAAAAAGAGTTTACGGGGTTGGATAAGAAAAATAAAACATAAGAACACAAGAGAAAACACTACCTTTAAAACGGGTAACTCTTTTTGATTTGAGCTCAAAGGCTTCCTTGGGAAGACTTCTGACCAAAGTGAGGCTTTTAGGAGTAATAGATGGATGTGGAGAGACAAAATGGATAGGTTTTGGCCGAGCCAAAGGCTTGAGAGGTTTGGGTAAGCTGGTAGAGGTGGGGGCCTTTTATAAGAGGAGAGGAGGGGCACTCTTGGAAAGTTATAAACTATTACTTTATTATAAAATGCTTTTCGGATTTAAAAGGTCCCAAAAATGTATATTTCTAGGATAAGGTGATGATAGATCTAAATCCACCCATCCAATAGGTTTTTTACATGTGTAGGTATTAGATTTTACATTATCTTTTCATTTTATTTAAATCGTTAAATAATGAGATAATCGCTGCATCATCATGGTGTCATAAATAATTTGATTTATTTAATGTCTAAAAATTCTAAAAATAATATAATTATGTAGGAAATCTTTTTATCTTTCAGATTAATATTTATATTTGAAATTATTACTTGTATAACCCCATTTAAAAATTGTTTTAGTAAAACATCTAATGTTTGTGACATTTTTATTTTAACATTAAATAAAAAGTTATTAATGTCATTTTCCTACCAAAGTGGCTCCATGGGGTCCCCAAGTTGACCCATGGATTGTCTTGGTTGGACATGACAGATCCAATAAGGGTATGACATGTTTCTAGGTCATTTCATATTATTAAAACATTATTTTTACCTTAATTTATACTAATTTCCGCTAATCGCGATTAAAAACTTAAAAGTTACTATTCACCAAAAAATTATTTTAATCCCATTGAACCAAATTTTACTTATTAATGAAAACCATGTATGTCGGATTTTTTAAATTCAAAACACAGAAGTGGTAAAGTTTCATTTAAACAAAAAATCAGTTTTTTTAACTGCCACTTAGTGGTTTCACTATTCATCAAAAATTGAAGTTTTTCAGAAAAATACCAAAAATTCACCCTAAGCTATATTTGATATTCCGAATTCAAAAACGATGTATATTTTACAAAATTAAAAACATATAAGTTTCATTAATTAATTTAATAATTAATTCTCGTTGTCAAAACAAATAGCATGTTTTTATGAAACAATATGTATCAAAATATTGACACTAGTTTAAGTCCAATTTCAAAGTGAAATTAATTCCAATGACCACAATTGGATTAAATGGTAAAAATATATTCTAATTTACCTTTAAAACCAATTCAAAATATAATCTAATCATATAAATAAATTAGATTAAAAGGAGGTTTTGAATTAAAATACAACATTTTTCACTATTCATTAAAAAATGTACTTTATCAGAAAAATACCAAAAATTTACAAAAAGTAAATTTTGATGTCCCGATTATAAAGAATAGTTTTATTTGGTCTAATAGAATGTATAAGAGTGACCAAAACTATATTTAATGACGGTTCTCCATCAAAAGGCGATAAGTGAACCTTTAGTGAAAATTAGGGTATATATGCCTAAAATTGAATTCTTTTCGTATTTTAAGCCTTTATCTTTTATTGGATAAATGTAAAAACATTTAAAAACATATATAATCATATTTTAGTTATTTATATTCATTCCCTTCAATACAACGACTACGTGTTAACTACCATTTAAAAAAAATATTATTATATTACTAGTGTGCAAAGTAAGATTTCAAGGAAACTCATTGTTGCGTATCGAGTACGCTATAGAACATAACAACCCCTTTAAAGTAAAATTAATATTTAATTCTCAAATATTAATAAATATGAAAATGTGTTATTCTTTATTTACTTGGGATGTTACACTATAACCTTTTGATACGGCATGTAATATAAGGAAATTATCATTTAAGTAGTTTATGTAGAAATATCAACACTATTTGTGGTAATAATAAATAAGAACACATACATGTAATTCTGTATACATGTAGTGGTAATCAAAATTACTATTCAAGTTGGGTCTAGGGAACCCACTATTAAAATAATCCCACTTTCACTAGAGACAACTTGCTAACTATCATTGTTAGCTCTAACATGATTGAGGTAATGTTTCTGCTAAGATGTAGCTTTAGTAAGGGGCCTACCACATATCCACTACCTAGCAATTCTGCTATGTGTGACCTCATCTCCTTGAGTAAAACTCCTCGTGAGATTTAATCCTCGAGTAAATCACCTTTTTTCCACTATCTTAACATGAAATTTGGATATTACTAGTAATATAATTATCATGATGATAAAACATTACGTACTAGGTATGATTCCAAGAACTGGAACAAATCATTGTGAATTTTAGACTACTTCTTAGCTACATCAGAAGCTGCAACATACTCTCTATTTGTAGATATGGCTACCACTAGCCTGAATGATCTTTTATTTCTCATTACCTTATCATAATTTCAATATTAGATCACATTGATCCATAGAAGACTAGTTTGTGTCCCCTGAAAAAAAAAATCTTCTCCACTTACCAGGTACATACCCTTTGTACTATCTGAAGTGTAATTGGATGTTTATAACTGCATCCCTTGCAATTATCCTAGTTACAAATGATATTTTCCTACTATAAAGTATATCATTGCAATATCAATTCTTGTACATATCACAGTGTCTGAGGTTTATCCATCTATAAAGCATATGGAATTCAAATCACTACATTAATCTCCTCCTATGTCATAGACATGTCTACCTAGAGAGATATATTCTATGTGAAACTGGTAAAAATTCTCTCTCAAATTATTCCAACTTTTATTTTTAATACTATATCAGTATATATATAATTGACTAGGTCTAAGCAACCATTATATTTATCTCAGTAAAACTCATTCCCTATAACTTTAGTTTCTACTTTAAGTTAATCTCTAGAGAGTTATTTTTATCTTGTTCTTAACTAACTGTAAGACCAAAAGTTATTTTTTATATGTTAACAAACATATTTTACTTGGAAAACTATGTTTCTCCCACTAACATCTAGTAGACACATGACAAAGATTCATTTCAAATGAATATTCTATGATCTAGTTGCTTACTTTAATCCTGAATTGGATTTTAGTAACTTGCACTCTTATTTCCATTCTATGATGTCACCATCCCTTTATGGTGGCATTGTATATATGTGTTCCATGACTTGTGGTATTGATGTAAAATGCTCAATAAGATGATCATAGAAATTGTCCATGATAAGTAAAATTCTAATGGATTTTGGAATAATGTCTTGGCATAACCAATCGAGCCTTATTGGTACTATGATTATACCATCCATGTACATTCTCACTTGAATACTCACTATAATATTAAAATTAGTAAGCCTTATGAACTATGGTACATGGAATCCATTATTGAATTTTAATTGATCTTGTCAATCTTAGTTAATTGTCATATACTTCTTACTTGTAGGAATTATTATACAATGAATAATGTATCACCAGATGTGGTGAATATAAAATCATCAACATGGTTTTATCCTTACTATGAAGTATGTGTCTCTATAGCATTCCTCTTACACAAGAACTTGAGGAACTTGTTCCTATGCCAACTACTTGTGCATCTCTAGCATTGACTAAAACCAAGTCAATCTTTCTCCCACTATCTTAAATAGAGATGTAAACCCCTTTTATATAAATATATTCTATAACTTGACTATATCTTTTCTATCATAGTAGTTTCTATAATATCCTTAGAAAACTTTAGTATTATTATTATAGATGCACCTAGTGTTTTTTCTTGATGTAAGTTTGTTTATATCTTAACAAACTCTTTGCATCTAAAAACATGTTCTTATGAAATAATGGATTTACATCATAATAAAACTCAAATGATATCCATTTTTCATGATATTTTACATAAGGTTATGGTATAACATTGTTATTTTCAAAGCATGTATTTAAAATTGGAAGTATCTTCAAGGAATGTGTTTGAACCTTGATGCTCTTTTTACTTACATCATGACTCTGATGTGTATAAATAAATGTTCATTTAGGAATTTCACCATGATGATTTTTTTTACCAATGTTAACATGTAATACTTTGTCATAAATACTCCTTATTATCATCCTAGATTTTATGTGTATAAGGTAATGTGTGTTTTGGAATAACTCAACGCTGCATTATATTGATCGATGAATCCTTGATCAATAAATTCTTCAGTAGACCAACTCAAATCCTCTCATATATTCTAACCAGGTATATGTCATACTTCACTTTCACATTCCATAAATTATTAATGTAATCAAAACTAATTATTTCAATATTACCTAAGGTATTTAACTTTGAATAGTCTAAAACCGTACTGGTTATATCCTTGAAAACTATTTAGTTTTACTTGAAAATTTATTTTCTTTCCACAATTGGGTATATTAGTCTTACATTTTATATTCATTATGTATTTCCAATGATTAATCTATCATTAAACTATGAATTTTGTATTCCATACCACAAAAAACATTCATTCTGAAACTATAACAATGTCTCCTTGTGTCTAATGGACACATGAGATTAATGTTTTGGTGATACTCCAAATGTTAAACTAGAATCAATAAACTTTGAAATATAGAAGTTGTGTACTTCTCACAACAGATTTAGGAACCACCTTTTTTTAGATTCTTCGAGAACACACCTTACTTATAGTAATGTTTCTTTAGTTACTTGTTTACTACATATAAATACACATATGTGACAATAATATTTTATTTTAATACCCAATAATCAAAACTAAAACATTACTTATAATTTATTAATATGCCTGAAGAAGAAGAAACTACTTCATTCTTCAATTTAGTTCATTTAATTTAAACTTCCATAGATTTATGATATGTAAATAAAATAACCTCTTATTTAATACCTATTTCTTTTAATTAAATTTCAAAGAGTAATTTGGTGTGACACATGCCATCGGCCTTTTTATCCTTGTCTTTCAACTTGTTCTCCATAATAACTAAAGATTAATCTTTATTTTAAGTTCTTATTTACTTAGCGAACCTTACCTTAAAGGTTAAAAAGTGTTTTATCCATACTATTTATTTTGTAATATTAATCAAAACTGGATTAAATGGGTGAAAATGATATGATAAAGGGATATATTGATATATCATGATTTATCTTTCAATTTACACATATCTAGTGTAAACATCACCTATTCATATCTTCTCTTATCTATCTCCTATCAAGATTCTCAGAGATGAGACAACATGTGAAATCATCCATGTCCTAGTGTTGTGACCTCAAATGAAATATGACTTTGATAATATCATTATGACATAACCATCATATTAATAATACATGAGTCTCCTATAATTATTTTTTTAAACACCCTCACTTCCTGAGGTTTCTTAACAGGTATTGGGGATACTAACACCTTGAATTTCTAATGTTGTAGCACTTTGTGCAAGCACATGTACTACTCTTTTGGAAACTCATGCCAATTTGAACATTTTATTTGTCCAATAATTATAAAAATATGTCTTGTGGTATTACTTTCCATTATCTACAAAAAATAAAATCTAGAAGATTGTTCTTTTATCTTGATTACTATTAGACATTTTTAAATTATTAATTAAATGTCTCCCACTATTTTATCAAATTATAGGAACCCTACGTACTATAATTGGAATACTCTGTCTCCTAGGTATTCTAGTGTAAAGGATCCTTGAACCTCTCCTCATAGTCTATAAGCTTTGGCTACACCACTACTTGGAGAGTCCAAGTTAGGCACTAATCTTACCAACTGCATTAACTCACGGCTCCCTATTCTGTTGAGTGGAGTCTCATCTCCTGCAAAGAATTACTTTGCATTGCTCAACTCTTTACCTCTAGAGGTGAAAAAATATAAATTTTTAAATCCAATTGCTTCAAAAATTAGTTAAGTCAACCCACCAATCTCATAAGAACTCCCCGGTAGTAGGATTCATCCTCAACGACCAAACACCCCGTACACCTGATTTTTCTCACATTTGAGAGATGGAAGGAATTTAATGACTTAATGTTTTGTTTGAAGAATTTGGTAATCTAAAATTAGTAAATGAAATAATTTTATATTTAACATAATTGTTTTATGTGATTTAACTCACAATTTAACCATGCTTTTAAATAGAAAACATTCACCACATATGTTTATTTTATCTTTGAATGCTTGTTTATTGTTATACTATGTGATCATGTGTAATAAATTAACATTTAAAAAAATAATAAACCATGCACATGATAAAATAAATAAATAATGACATTATCATGAGACGTTAACTATTAGACAATCCATTAATCTAATAATGGATTAACTGATACCCTAGAGGAATCCCTTAAGTCAATACCTAAATTGAATTGCATCACCTACAACTCCTGTGCATTCCACTTGTTTGGTCTATTCTGACACTTAAATCAAACTACATTTCCATAAAATCTTCTTATATTTACAATGTATACTCACACATAGGTGAGGGTAACTCAGGATACAAAATTTAATTTTATAACACTTAAATGTGGATACAAATTGAAGATGGAGGGACGATGTGCAGATCACCAAAATAAAATAATTATTACATTTTATAAAACATAAATTAAATAATTAAATTAAATAAATAATAATCCAAACATGAATGGTTCAGTCTCATCTCATAATCATTCAACATGAAATTATATTACTTAAGGAAAAATTAAATTTACAAAAATTTAACTATAGGTTCTTTTCATGTGTTAACTTGCATTAAAATAATTTTAATTAATTAGCATTACGTCCGACAACACTTGAAATAATTTTATTAAATTATAGACAATTAAATCTAATTTACAAATTTTTTTAGAATTTTTTGGGTATATGTGGATCTAAATAAGCTCCAAGAAAATGAATTTTAGACTAATTAAGGGTTAAATGGGTCAAGCCGGTTGGACCCAGACCAAATTGGCCTGGCCCAATATGGGGTATCCATTTAAAGAAAATATATATATAATAATAATAATAATATAAAATAATAACAAGATTCTAACTACATCTTTGTCCCTTTTATATATTTATTTTAATCAAGCTTCCATGGGAAGCTTTGAATAAGCTTCCAAGGGAAGATTTTTGCATTTAATTAAACAAGCTTCTAAGAGAATCTTTAAATTAGCTTACATGAGAAGTTATATCCTTTTAGTTAAAGAAGCTTACAAGATAAGCTTTAAACTAACTTCCATGGGAATATTTGTCCATTTAATTAAATAAACTTCCATGAGAAGCTTTAAACTAGGTTCCATGGGAATCTTTATCCTTTTAATTAAAAAATATTTCAAGGGAAGCTAAAAAATAGCTTCCAAGGGAAGAATTATTTGTTTAATTAAACAAGATTCTATGAGAATATTTAAACTATATTCCAAGGGATGTTTTATCTATTTAATTATATAATCTTCCATGGAAATCTTGTATTGCTAATGGACTACCCAACTAGCTTCTGGTATATTCGATTACCACACAATGTGCTTACATCAATCTCTAGCAAAATATTTTTCACAACGGTTTCCATTAAAATGAATCGAAAATTAAAACTTTAATTTTCATAGAAATCTTTATGCAAAATGCGTTAATCTTAAATCTTCCATATTATGGAGATACAAAATCATATTGACGCATCGTGAGTTTCATTAGGATAGTATTGAAACCCTCTTTCCAAATCATAGAAAATTTAATTGAAATTTCAATGTTTTCAACTTAAAAAATTACATTTTCCCTATGATACCAATTGAAGTAACCTAGGGAACAATAGAAGAATTAAAGAGATGCGATTTAAAATTTTGGGTTTGGATTCATGTTAAAAACATAGAATCCACTTAAACCCTTTCTCATATTTCTAAAAAGATCATGTTTGATTCAATTTAAACATGAAAAATAAAACCAAATGAAAAATTAAAAAGTACCTCGTTCATTTATAGTTTTCAGTTTCATTCTCTCACCATTGATGTGTCATGGATACAATACGCCAAACTAAAATCCCTATAGATCATCCACATGTGCTCCAAAATTCTAGAATTATAGATCTACATCCAATGTTTATTCAAAAATTTATATTTTTCTCATATTCACTTTTATGATCAAACAACTTTTGAATACCATGAGAAATAAATTCAATCATAATTATTATAATCATGAATAATATAATTGAATTATTTTTATTTGTGACAAGTTAAACTTGTACATTAAACGACCTCGGCACATGGGGCCCACTTTTTCCTAAACTACTTTTCATTGGAATAGGTGGAACTTGTGGATACACATAGTGTGTAACCCTCTAGGTCCTTATCTCAATAGCCTTGAGTCTAACCCATAGACTAAGAGAGGAGTCTAGAAACCCATCATGGCCCCTAAGAAGATAAGGAATGGCATAGCTACAACTTCCTCCTGCAAACACTTACTATGTAATATAATCTCTTTGTATCATGATATATCATAAATCATGATTCACACTTGTGTCATCATCATTTTATTTCTTTATATATTTCGTGACCTTACTGGATGGAATTACCTTCTTGTACCATGGCCATATATTTATGAAGGTACTACCATCCTGGTCAACCTTAACCCACAAGATATCTCGTCCTCGACCTGGAAGCGACAAAATCTATCTTGATCATTCAACCAATTCTAAACCACCAATGATGAACCCAACACAAACTACCTCACCACGATTTCATTATCATTATTTTTTCATCAAAATGGGAATATCCCTATTCACATGTATTTTTTATTGAGAATGATGATGATTTTTTTATTAATGATCTTGTGAACATGGATCATTTTATATAATAAATGTGCACATGCATAATTAATGTTACTTGTAGGGATTTAATAAGAATTTTTTATATTATATCATGCATCTAATTAATGATATAATAGCCCAAATAATTCCACCACCCACAAAAGTGAAAGCATTGTATTGTTCTTTTCTAAAAATCCATGATTTAATCGATGAAATTTTGTATTTATTTTTTATAGGTTTTGGATAAATCTACTAGATTATTTTTAAAAAGGGACTTCATTTGGATTTTTTATGTTTAATGATTTCATTTGAAGTGGGTTTTCTCTTTTTAGGGATTTATTCCAAAATAATTTTATCTTCATTTGATGTCAGGTTTCCCGTGACACCATCTCTCCCTAATGACCATGATCTCTCAATGTTGGTTATCCTATAATAGTTATCTCATACACCTACTATCTTTTATAGTTGAATACACACATATTTATTCAAAAATTTGAGCTAGATTATATACCTATTTGATGATTGGATTGGTGTTGTATGACTCTCAAGTGACTATTGGATCTATTACTAAGACCCTTTATTTGTAGTGTAGAGAATCCATGGGAAAAATTGCATCTATTTTTTTTGTTGTTTTTTAGTTTTCTCTTGGTGAGGGTTTTATTTCACATTTAAGTAATATTTTGTAGTACTTGGAATGAGATAATAGAAATTTTATCCTATAATTATTAGTTTAAAAAAATAAGTGGTGTTTATTTTTGTCTGAAAAAAAATCATCCACTTAAATTCTGGTATAAAATCACTTAAACAAGAGGTGGAAAGAATTTTTTCAATAAGAAACATTAAACACATGAAAAATGGATATTATATTAAGTGAAAAGTTTTGTGTTAAACTTTCTATAATTTTTATCAAACACACCCTTGGTATGATCTCCATTATACTCTATTACCCAGCAATTTTATTATTTGTAAGCCAACACTTTGTCTCCTCCTATGCCTTGGCCTCCACATCTACCTACTCCTCTACCTTAGTCTCCAAATCCTCTTCCACATCTACCTACACCTCTACCTATACCTCCTCCTCTGCCTCCACCTATGTCTCCGCCTCTGACTCTGACTCTGACTCCACCTCTGCCTCCACCATTTCCCAATAATTTTATTTTTTTTAGGTCATTGCTTCTAAACAAATTAAATTATTATATTTTACATATCCTTGTAAAACATATCAAAAATAATATGTAACAAATATGAAACTAATGCTTCACACCACAAATATATTACTAAGTTCATATCCCATACTAAATCTATAAGGCCCCGACCTTAAACATTATATAATCTTGAGTTAAATCAAGAATTGACATTGAGGATCTTTTTAGCTTTATAGTTTTAGAGAATTAGTCCATAAATATTAAATTACATCTCAAATATTATAAAGTAAACACTTCTACTCAGTATCCATTTTTTTCATAAAATAAAAAATCTTAAAATAAAACAAGAATTCTTTTCTTGATATAAATCTTCATAAATTATTCCTTTCTCTTACCCATCCTTATACCTTGTGAAAATCATTTCAAAAATTTGGGATGAGCATAAAAATCCCAGTAAGGGTTATAAAATAAATAAATAAATCATTATTCCATTAATACATACAAAACATAATCTCTTTAACACACCTCATGAAATCATAAGATTTATGAATAACACATAGAAATGATAAATCATAAAGGTCACTTGTGGTATCTATATCATAATTACATTGTATATTTCACATCTACATAGGGATTTACATGGGGAATAACCATCATAGAATATTCCCTAAATCTATTAGGATAAACATTAACATTTACCTCTATTGTGTTACCCAATGCATTGGAGAGCTATCTTGGGATCACCCTCCCTAGGTTTATCACGGAACCACCCGTATACATAACCAATTCCCAATAACCATAACATATTAATAACACATAAAATAAGCATAAAGTAAAGATGGCATTTCGACATTGCATTCACAAGATATCAGTTCAAGATATTAAGATAATCAATTCATTTAAAACATTCAAAAAGAAGAGTTTTGAATAAAAGTGTCCCATACCACTCTGAAACTTTTTAAAATAATTGAAACTTCAAAACAATCATGTCCATATAAATAAATACTTAAAATCATTTCAAAAACATGTACATGAAAGAGAATGATTTAGAAGATTAAATCTTTAAAACATTTAAAATAATGTTTTAGTAAAAGAGTCCATTATAACTTTCAAAAATACTTGAAAAATAATAATTAAAGAATAATATTAAACAAAAATATAATATCATGAGAATAATAATATTCATGATATAATATGTCAAAGTGTATTATATACACCATATAAATTTAAATTGGGTATAACAAAAAATAAGCCTCAATGGAATGTAAATCGAGACAAAATACCTTACAAAGATTGTATAAATGACATAAAAATTTATCAATAGAGTGATTATGTGTAGAAATAGTATATAAAAAAATGTTAGTATAAATTAAAACATAAATAAATAAACATTCATTCTACATATAATCTTGGAATAATATAATCAACGAAGAATGCGTAAAACCAAAAGAGTGTAAATTGAGTTTAGAAATTCCCTTATAAAAATTTGGCAGCCTAACAACGTCACTTAAAAATTTATAAAATGAGTGGATGAGAGATAAAAGGGTATCTAATAACTTGGAAATAAAATTTATAGAAATAATTATATATAAGAACATATCCCAACATAATAAAATGGAAATTAAAAAGACATAACATAAAAGAATCCTTTGACTAAAAGTGGAGGGTGAAAGGTTCCCTTACAAAGATCATTTTGAAAATAAAATAGATTTATTGTGTGTATTCACTATAATTACACATAAATAAAGTAAAAATACAAGATAGGACATAAAAAATTTATTTCTCACATAATCATATCACGACATAATCAAGAAGTAGATGATCAACCCAAAGAATGGAAATTGTGTTAAGAAGTTCCCTTACCTCGTGTCTAATTTGACTCATTCGTTCTTTAATTTCCTGAATCATAAAATTAGGTTAATTTATACTTGATTCATAACCTTTTTTGATTTTATTATTCCTTTTATATCACTTATTACCTTTCAATAACAATTACTTAATTATTTGAGTTCATATTAGACATTTTTTTGATGTTCGGAATCTGAGTCAAAAATGAACTTGTTATAATTACAAATTGTCCATGTGGTCAAAATTATATTATCTATAGAATTATATTCATGATTTAGATATCATATATATTATATATATCCATTATATATATATAAGTATTTATAATAGTACCTAACATTTGGAGATAAGAAATGAAATTCACAGTTTATGGAGACGCTAAGTCGTACGTACGCATGAACACTACTTTCATTTCTATTTCATATTTAATGGAATGAAAACATAATGATACATAGGTATATTATATTTCCAGTATAATATCATATATAATTTTATTAACTTCATCCTTTATACTTTCCATATATGGCATGAAGGAGTCATATCACTTTGAGGGGCGGTGGTCCGCACTTCCTCAAATGAAATTATTATATTTACCCATTATGGAAACCATAAAGGTATGATATAAATTAAAAATAAAGAATCATAGAGACAATATAAATACAATATATATTACATATAAATACAGTTCCATCATAATGTCCACCATGAGATGTGGTAAGAGATAATTGAACAATCATCGTTTCGTGAGGCAGTAGTTCGTCGTCCATAGAAACAGTATGTTCGTATCCATTAGATGGAGGTGTGTGGAAGTGTAGTTAGAATACTAATCATAAAAACATACTATTATATTAAGGATACTGTTTTTATTATGTAATCAAAGAATAAGAATATAATAGATATTGAATAAGTAAAATAAAATAACAGAACTTGAGAGAAGATGTTGCCTCTAAATCAGGTAACTCCCTTTGATTTGAACCAAAAGGCTTTCTTGAAGTGCCTTATTCCTAAATAAAGGCTTCTAGGAGGAATATGTTGATGTTGAGAGATTCTTGAAACAGAGTTTGTATGATACAAGAGGCTTTATGGTTGTGATTAATGGGTTATAGGTGGTGGATTTTTATAAGAGGGATGAGGGGCTCTTTAGGAAAGTTTGAAAGTATTATTTTATTATAAAATGATTTTTGGTTTCAAAAGTTCAAAAAATAATTAAATTATAATATATGATGAATATAAATCAAAATAAAATCATTAAATAATAATTATATAGGTTTTTGATATTTATTAATCCTTATCTTTTAGCTTTAACCCTTAGTTAACTAATTTAACTTTTACCATGTCATCTTGTATATTCATACTATATGGTTAATATATTTACTATAAAATTCCAAGAGACCCAAAATATATAATTAATGAAATATTTAACATCATATGTTTCATTTGGCCGAATATTAGATTTTTAGTATTATTTTATCATTTAATAAAATATTAATTGTTTTAAAAACTCATTTATGTCAATTTATAAACTATTCATATAAAAACTTTTGAAAAATTTATAACAACTTGATTATTTAGAAAAAGAATCATTAATTTAAATATAACAAGTCTTTATAATATCTAAAAAAAATTATGGAAAAAATCAGAATAAATTTATTTTAATATTTATAATCTCATTTATTTAAAACATTCATTAAAAATGAAATCACTACATCATCATTGTGTCATAAATAAATTTATTTATTTTATGTATAAAAATTATAAATAAAATACCATGATGTAGGAAATATTTTTATATTTCCAATTAATATTTATAGTCAAATATATAACTTATATAGCCCCAAATAAAAAAAATTTTACTAAAAGATATATGTTTATGTTACATTTTCCTTAACTTTAAATTAATTTTTATAAAGTGTCATTTTCACTTACATGTGGCTCCATGGGGTCCCAAAATCGACCCAAGGATTACCATGGTCATAAATGTATCATAAAATATGATTAGGACACGTTTTAGGGTAATTTAATATTATTATAATATTATTTTTTACCCTTATTTACCATATTTACCCTTTAACCATGGTAAATAAAATATTTACAGAAGTTACTATTCATAATGTCTAAAAATAAAAAGTTACATATTTATACAATTTGAACCTCTTGATTCCAAATATGGAATACATTTTTCCAAAATCAAAATACAGAAGTTTTAGAAATTAATTTAAAATTAATTCCCGTTGTCAAAACCAAAAAGCATGTTTTTAAGAAATAAAAACTACCAAAAGATTGATATGTGTTTATGTCCAATTTCAAAGTTAAATTACTTAAAATGACCAAAATTTGATTAAATGATAAAAATATAATCTAATTAAACTTAAAAACCAATTAAAAATGATATTATAATCATATAAATAAATTATATTAAAAGACAGTTTTGACTTAAAATGCAGTATTTTTCACTATTCATTAAAAAATGAACTTTATCAGAAAAATACCAAAAATTTACCCAAATTAATTTTTATCTCCTGATTATGAATAAGAATTTTATTTTTTCAAATATAATATATAAAAGTGACAAAAAATATATTTAAAAAGGGTTCTCCATCAAAAGTCGGTAAATCAACCTTTTAAATAATATTAGATTATTTCATTCTTAAAATCGGATTCATTATTTTTTTAGGCCTCTAAAATTTATTGGATAAAAGTAAAAACATTTAACAAACATGTGTAATAATATTGTAGTTAGTTCTATTCATTATATCCAATACAATTATTGGGCATTAACTATTATTTAAAATAATATTATTATATTATTTTTTGGTATAACTCAAAGTTGTGTGCAACGTAAGATTTCAAAGAAACTTGTTATTACGTGTAGAGTATGTTATTGTACATGGAATCCCCTTTAAAGTAAGATTAATATTTAATTCAAAAATATTAATATATATGAAAATTTCATATTCTTTATTTACCTGGAATGTTACATCCTTCCCCCCTTTTAGGAATTGTGTCCTCGCAATTTTAAAAATGGGCTTGGAAACTTCATTAAAAGTACCACATTAGAAAAAGATTCAATAAAATGATCACTTTAAAAGAAATATAGATAAGTATAAAGGTTAGACGATATAACACATACTAGTATTCCATAAAAGCACGGATATAGAGAAGAAACTAAGTTCCAAATTCTGATGGAGAGTGGTAGAAAACATGATCAAAAGAAAGTTAACCACAAGAAAACCACAAACTTGTGATAGGTTAAACGGTCTTTGATTCCCCAGTAGGAAAAATAAACAAAAAAATTTTTTTGTTTTATGTTCCCTTTCATAAATTTGGAGAATTTATTTATGATATTGACTAAGGACATAAGGAAATATACTTACTTTTCAAGTAGAGTTTCATCCTTTAATAAGTTTCTACCAAAAACTCTACTTTTCTCCAAATGATGAGTATTCAAGATGACTTGTTCACACCTGAAGTGCTAGAATCAACTTCTAGAGAATCAAATAATCTACAAAATATAAACTACATATTTCCCATATCTTTAGACATTAACCAAAACCAAAATGGTTAGTACGAGATCAAATAATCCCCCAAAAAGAATAATCCATTAATCTCCAAAATTCAAAAAACAATACTCAAAGTTCAATAAAGACCATTCAATAAACAATTGACCTTAAAATCCTTCAATATAATCCAAACAAAGATTTAAACCCAAAATTTAGAAGAATTTAATCACATAGTCTTCCACAAAAATCTTAACACTTATCTCCAAATAACATCAGCTACTCTTAAAGTTTCATATAGAAATGTAATTAACCTAATCACATATTCTCTATGATAGATTAATCATTTCAATAAATAACCCAAATCGCTATAAGTCCATAATAAAAACATATATTCTTCCAAAATAAAATTCCACCATTACTCCTCAAATGAAATCTCATAGTATTCTATTTTCCTTAGGCATATAGTGTTCCCAAAATAGTGAACGTCTTCCAAAATAACATTTATCACTTAATCACCAAATCATTTTCCTATACTAAGGATGTACATTTGATAAATCATAAGTTCCCAAAATCAATATATTCTTGATCCAAAAAATAATTTAACTAAAAATAATTATTTATACTAACCAGGGACTTCACGTAGGCCAGTAGTAGGCAATGCGCTCTTGACGCCCTTCGGTTGTGGGTTTGATTCCTGTAGCCTTTCCAGACTCGACGAGTTGTCACCCATCTTGTGTGTTGTCCCTTTTTATAAAACTAAAAAATAACCATAACATGATTTAACCTCAATGTTTGTCTTATACCTATCATTTTCATCCCAAAAAATTAAGACCTCAACATCTTAATTCATGAAGTCATATATATTGTCATTTTTTTCACCTCCATATGATAAAATAATACTATTCCCAATAGAAATAACACCATACCTTCATCATGGTTTCCACATAGTTTCATTATCATCTTGTTCACATAGGTATAAGGTCCATGCATTGCAACAGTGATTTAAAGATCCTTCAAAATCATTTTCTTCCTTCATCCAAATACACCTTGTATAACTTGGGTCATATGGGTGTTTGTAGAAAAATAGTTTTGGAAAATAATCAAGTATGACATATAATTTCAAAACATTGGATAAATCATGATGTTTATATAATAGTAAAACCGAGTTTGAGTTGAAACATTCAATCAATAGTCCTTTTAAAATACCATAAGTATGTGCTGAGAGAATATATTTTAAAATAAAAATATAAATAGGTTGCACGAGGGTCTCCTTCTTCATCACTTTTTTAAAATTCATAATATTCTTTAAAATATTGTGATAAGGTAAAATATTTGAAAATTCCTTGATAATATTTACCTTTCTTGAAAATATGAGAATATTGAGAAAATAAGATTTGATTAAATAAAACCAAGATCTATGATGATATCGAGGTATAGTGGAGGTTTTTGATATCTTAAACAATTTTTTGAAAGTGAGTTGTATATTAGAAAATGTTTCAGAATTGTCTGGACAAGACTTTGCAATAATTATTGCAAGAAAGTCATTATCAAGAGATAGGAATTCCATTTGAGATACTCCTCCTTCCATTTGTAACATAATTTCCTTGATCTGAAAAACATAAAAAATAAGGATTTAACTTAATGAGTAGACATATAGACTAACCATGTGTTTAAAAAAACACATAATCCCTAAAGTTTTCTAAACCAAACTATGATACCAACTATAAGGACCCGGCCTTAAATATTACATAATCTTGAGTTAAATCAATAATTAACATTGATGATCTTTTCAGGTTTATAGTTTTATAGAATTAGGCCATAACTATTACATTACATCTCAAATATTAAAAAGTAGACACTTATACTCAATATCCATTTTTTTCATAAAATAAAAACTCTTAAAAGAAAACAAGAATTCTTTTCTTGATATAAATCTTCTTAAATTATTCATTTTTCTTACCCTTCCTTATGCCTTATGGAAATAATTTCAAAAACTTGAGATGAGCATAAAAAACCCAGTAAGTGTTATAAAATAAATAAATAAATCATTAGTACATCAATACATACAAAACATAATCTATTTAACACACCTCATGAAATCATAAGATTTATGAATAACACATAGAAATCATAAATCATAAAGGTAACTTGTGGAATACATATCATACTTACATTATATCTTTCACAACTATGTATGTAGTTACATTTGGAATTCCCTTCATAGAATATTACCTAAATCTCTTAGGAGAAGCATTAACGTTTACCTCTGTCACATTACCCAATGCATTGGAGAGCTATCTCGAGCTCACATGCTCTAGGTTTATCACGGAACCACCCGTAAACATAACCAATTCCAAATAACCATAACATATTCATAACACATAAAACAATCGTAAAAGAAAGATAACATTTCCACATTGCATTCACAAGATATCAGTTCAAGATATTGACATAATCAATTCATTTAAAACATTCAAAAAGAAGAGTTTTGAATCAAAGTGTCCCTTACTACTCTGAAACTTTTGAAAAGAATTTAAACTTTAAAAAACTCATGTACATATAAATAAATCCTTAAAATCATTTCTAAAACATGGACATTAATGATAATGATTTAGATGATTAAATCTTTAAAACATTTAAAATGATGTTTTAGTAAAAGAGTCATTTACCACTTGAGAAAATACTTGAATAATAATAATTAATTAATAAAATTAAACAAAACTTATAATATCATGATAATAATTAGATTCATGATATAATATGTTAAAGTTAAGTATATACACCATATAATGTGAATTGGTGTATAACAACAAATAAGTCTCAATGGAATGTAAATTGAGACAAAATACTTTACAATGATCGTATAAATGACATAAGAATTTATCAATGAGGTGATTAGGTGTAGAAATATTATATCCACAAAAAGGGAAGAATAAATTAAAACATAAATAAATAAATAGTGATTCTATAAATAATCTTGGCATAATATAATCAATGAAGTATGCGTAAAACCCAAAGAGTGGAAATTGTGTTTAGAAATTCCCTTACAAAAATTTGGCAGCCTAACGACATCACTTAAAAATTCAGAAAATGAGTTGATGAGGGATAAAATGGTCTCTCATCACTTGGACATAAAATTTACAGTAATAAGGATATATAATAGCATATCCCAACATAATAAAATAGAAATTAAAATACATAACATAAAAAAATTCTTTGACTAAAAGAGGAGGGTGAAAGGTTCCCTTACAAAGATAATTTTGTAAATAAAATAGATCAATTGTGTGTGTTAACTATAAATACACATAAATCAAGTAAAAATAAAATATAGGACATAAAAATTTATTTCTCACATAATCATATCATGACATAATCAACAAGTATAAGATCAACCCAAAGAATGGAAATTGGGTTAAGAAGTTCCCTTACCTCATGTCTCACTTGACTCGTTCATTCTTTAATTTCTTGAATAATAAACTTTATTTAATTTATACTTTCTTAATAAAATTTTTCAAGTTTATTTTTACTTTTATATCACTTATTACCTTTCAACAACAATTTTTTAATTGTTTGAGTTCATATCGTACATTTTTTTGATGTTCAGAATTTGAGTCAAAAATGAACTTGTTATAATTACAAATTGTCCATGTGTTAGAAATTCCATTATCTCCAAAATGATATTAATGATTTATATATAATATATATAATATATATATCCAATATATATATTTAATTATTTATAATAGTACATAACATTTTGAGATAAGAAATGAAATGCATCGTTCATGGAGACAGTAAGTCGTACGTACGCATGAACGCTACTTTCATTTCTATTTCGTATTTAATGGAATGAAAAAATAATTATACATAGGTATATTATAATTCCAGTATAATATAATATATAATTTCATTAAATCTATCCTTTATACATTCCATGTATGGAATGAATGAGTCGTATCACTTTGAGGGGCGGTAGTCTGCACTTTCTCAAATGAAATTATCGTATTTACCCATTATGGAAACCATAAAGGTATGATATAAATGAAAAATACAGAAGAATAGATACAATATAAATATAATATATATCACATATAAATATGGTTCCATCATAATTTCCACCATGAGAGGCGGTAGGAGATAATTGAACAATCATCATTTTGTGAGGCAGTAGTTCGTTGTCCACAGAAACAGTATGTTCATATCCATTAGATGGATGTGTGTGGAAGTGTAGTTAGAAATATTCTCATAAAAACATCCTAGTTTATTGAGGATACTTATTTTGTTATGTAATCAAAGAATAAGAATATAATAGGGAGTGAATAAGTAAAATAAAAGAAGATAAATTGAGAGAAGATGTTACCTCTAAATTGGGTAACTCCCTTTAGTTTGAACCAAAAGGATTTTTTGAAGGGTCTTCTTCCTAAAGAAAGGATTCTAGTAGGAATAGGGAGATATCAGGAGATTCTTGAAGAAGATTTTGTTTGATCTAAAAGGCCTTATAGGTTTGATTAATGGGTTAGAGGTGGTGGATTTTTATTAGAGGGAGGAGGGGCTCTTTAGGAAAGTTTGAAAGTATTATTTTATTATAAAATTATTTTCGGTTTTAAAATGTTAAAAACTCATTAAATTCAAAGATAATGTAAATTTAAATTTAAATAAAATAATCCAATAATAATTATATATGTTTTGTATATTTTTTAATCCTTATCATTTAGTTTTAACCCTTAGTTAACTAATTTAACTTTTACCATGTCATCTTGTATATTCATACTATATGGTTAATATATTTACAATAAAATGAAAAGAGACACAAAATGTATCATTAATGAAATTTTTAACATCATATATGTCAGTTGGACGAATATTAGATTTTTAGGATTTTTTATTATTTAATAAAATATTAATTATTTTAAAAACTCATTTATGTCAATTTTTAAACTATTTATCAAGACTTTTAAAAAATATATAACAACTTTATTATTTATAAAAACCTTAATTAATTCAAATATAACAATTAATTAGTATACCTAAAATTAATTTTTGGAAAAAAATCAAAATAAATTTATTTTAATATTTATAATATCATTTATTTAAAACATTCATTAAAAAGGAAATCATTACATCATCATTGTGTCATAAATAAATTTATTTATTTTATGTATAAAAAATATAAATAAAATACCTTGATGTATAAAATAATTCTATCTTTCCAATAAATACTTATAGTTGAATATATCACTTATATGACCTCATATAAAAAGTTTTTTACTAAAAGATATGTGTTTATGTTACATTTTCCTTAACTTTAAATTAATTTTTATAGTGTCATTTTCACTTACATGTGGATCCATGGAGTCCTAAAATTGACCCAACGATGCCCATGGTTGGACATGTATCATCAAATAGGATTAGGACACATGTTAGGGTAATTTAATATTATTATAATATTATTTTTTACCCTTATTTACCAGATTTACCCTTTAACCATGGTAAATAAAATATTTACTGAAGTTACTATTCATAATGTATAAAAATAAAAGTTACCTATTTACACAATTTGGACCTCATGATTCCAAATATGGAATCCATTTTTTCAAATTCAAAACATATCAGTTTTAGAAATTAATTTAAAATTAATTCTTGTTGTCAAAACCAAAAAGCGTGTTTTTAAGAAATAAAAACTACCAAAAGATTGACATGTGTTTCTATCTAATTTCAAAGTGAAATTACTTCCAATGACCAAAATTAGATTAAATGATAATAATATAATATAATTACACTTCAAACCCAATTAAAAGGATAGTATAATCATATAAATAAATTATATTAAAAGACAGTTTTGACTTAAAATGTAGTATTTTTCACTATTCATTAAAAATGAACTTTATCATAAAAATACCAAAAATTTACCCAAAGTAAATTTTGATGTCCTGATTCTAAATAATAAGTTTATTTTTTCCAATGGAACATATAAAAGTGACAAAAAAATAGATTTAAAAAGGGTTCTCCATCAAAATGTGGTAAATCAACCTTTTAAATAAGATTAGAGTATTTCATGCTTAAAATCAAATTCATTATTATTTTAAGCCTCTAAAATTTATTGGATAAAATTAAAAACATTTAACAAACATGTGTAATAATATTTTATTTAGTTCTATACATTACCACCAATACAATGGCTAGGTGTTAACTACCATTTAAAATAATATTATTATATTATTTTTCAGTATAACTCAAAGTTGTGTGCAACGTAAGATTTCAAAGAAACTCATTGTTGTGTATTGAGTACGCTATTGGACATAGAATCCCATTTAAAGTAAAATTAGTATTTAATTCACAAATATTAATAAATATGAAAATTTCATATTATTTATTTACCTGGGATGTTACAAGATCACAAACATAACAGGTAATAAAATAAATTTTTTATCAGCAAACATTCTGACATCAGGTACTCTGCCTGCTCATTTCAAAAAAAAATTACTTCTTCTTTTGATTAGAAAGGTTTTCAAAAATATTGTTAGTACTGAGAAAATATAGATAAACAAATTATTAATATTCTGGTATTTTCATGATTTGTGATCTCTATCATAAATTTACTAACATAATATCCACAATAATTTTCATTATCTTACTTCATACATTGCAAAAACATTGAAAAAATAAGTAAATTGTTTTAAAATATGTTTTGATAGTTAAATATTTCTATATATATACCTTAATCTGTTTCCATTTTTAGCCATCCATTGGATTTTTATGTTCAGACACCAATTTCATGCCATAATTTAGCCTATATTTAGTGACAACCCTATCATGACAAAATTCTTATTAAAACATAGACTAAAACATATAATTAGAATTTTATCTATAAAATTTTTATTGAAATTTATTAAAAATTCACAATACACATCATGTGTGGTCAATTTTTTGGATATTCATGCATTTGATCTAAAAATGAATATTTGGGGTATCCAAATTGACTGTGATCAACATCTATTGCTGCCTAAAAACAAAAAAAATAATGAAAGAAATAAAAATATCTTTTATGTGATTAGATTATAGAGTTTTACCTCTACATTGTAGGTGTTGTTGTTTTTTTTTTTGAATGATTTAAGTAGCACATATTTTTTCTTCTTAATTTCATCCTTATCCAAAGTAAGTTTTTCTGTAGAAATGATATTGGTATTAATGAATCCAAATAATTCTTCGCATGATTTTGCCTTTATATAATAGTAATACAAACAGCTATAAAAAAATATGAATAGTTATTAACTTTAATTAACATGTTATCTAAATATTTAGATAGACTTATTATGAAAATATACCTTATGTATATATTCACAACTAAGACTCCCATCTATTCATGCTTGAGAATCTATTTAAAATATTGATACCAACTACATCTATCATGAAAGTTCCATATATTTATTTTTTATATGGAATGTAAGACATATTTTCATATTTAAATTTGGTCTTTGCGTGAATTTATAATGATAATAAATGTTTCTCTAGAACTTATGGGGAGAAGCTACTCTCAAAATATCATTTTGATTTCTTGGTTGATTCACTAGATTGTCTTGATTGGACCTTCTATTTTCCCATATCTTTATCCATATATAATATCATACCTCACTTAAGACCTTTTTTCATCAACTATTATAGTATTTTAATATGTTTTTTTATATTAATACATCATGTACCTTTATTAGATCATACGGCCATGCTATAGAAGTTCCAATAACTTTATTTATCATTCTAACATCTAGTTCATCAAGTGGAGAAGGAAACTCAATAGTCAGATCATGAGATACCTCAATCCCCACTCTTATATGATCTTTTGGGAGTTATTTTAGGTATAGATTATCTAATAGGATATTATACACCATACCCCTCACAACAAGGCATTGCATTAGTATTGACAGATAGAAATCACATACAACTTTAACCTGCAAAATTTTAGTAATATAAAGTTATTGAAATTTGTTTGATTCGCATTTAGGATAAAGATTAATGAAAAAATTGATTACCATGGGTAAGGTATGATTTTTAAATGAATTAATAACCACAAATATATTGGGTTAATTTGTTTTATGTGTGGATATTTGTTCCACATCCGGTTCATTTTCATCCTTTATCATACATTAGTCTGCCAAACTAGACCAGAAAATAATATCTTGCAAAGCATCTATTTGTGCCTGAAATCCTTTCACTATCTTATATATATCTTCATGTGGTTTTATATTCTCAAAATATGTTTTAGGGGACACTCCAAAACCTAATCCTCCAACATGACCATATTATTCTGGACACTTAAAATCTACTGAAAGTATATTTTTATCTGGTACGTTCAATGTTGATTCTTGTGTCTAGACCATATAAAAGAATATGAACATAAATATATATTTTTATATAAAACTTTTATAAATAATAATTAATTATTTTTATGTCATACTTACACATGTTTCCCATACTACTTTTTTCATCAACTAGTTAACCCTTCTTATTTATGTGAGCCTCCTTCTATAGCACATGATGTGGGATGGAAGTGGCTTCAAATTTTGATTCATCAATCTAAATATAAACAAATGAACATCTGTTGTTTCACATCACATAAAAATTTTATTATTGATTTAAAATACATACCAATTTATTCTCTAGTGAAGTGTACCCCATCCTTTCTTTGTGATAGGGGTATATTGGTTTTGATGCACATTATTTATTTTCATCACCCTTGTATTTTTTTCATAAATTAACAATTTTGAATCAAATTGGATAAAATAAATAATTTCAAATAATATATTAATGACTTGAATTCACATGTAATGATTTCTCATCATGATGACTGATGAAATCATTTCATGTATCCTACTTTAAAATATGCTCATAACTAACTGGTGGGTGGGGATTTACTTTTTCCTCAGCATCCCTAATATGTAAGTTAGTAAGAAGAGTCTGGAAGCCTCTATAGTCTTTTACAGTAGCCATTAAGACAAATTTATTATGTAAATATTCTAAAATAAATGAAATCTGAAAGGAATAATGAAAATTAAATCAACGTTTCATTATATAATTTCTTAGTAAAATATAGAAATTATATCATTACATTAATATTATATCTTTTTAAAGGGTTTCCTTAATTAAAGGCGGGACATGGGGCCATGAATTAATATCAATCAGCACATTCATCCTAGTTGTGACCCCATCATAACTAAAGGGATAGAGTTAACTGAATAGGTTTCTCTTAAGATATTATAGGAATATATTGTGATGTTTATTCCAAGTATAAATGTGATGGTTATTTCAATTGAAATTGCGATGGTTGCTCCAAGTATAATCATGATGGTTATTCCATGTGTAAGTAATAGTGATATTAAAATGATTCCTTAGATACCTACATTATTTATGTATGCTTTCTATGGGTTTTTATAGAAATATTATGATTAAAAAATGTAAAGGAATGTATATGATAATTTATAATGTTGAAAATTATAGCTTTGTGGGAAAAAAATTATTATTTTTTCATGATTTCAAATAAACCTTTATGAGTTTTAATTTTCCTTTAATATTTCTTATAAAGTCTTTTATGAAAATATTTGGGAAGATAAGGTTATTTCTTGGGTATGAAAATTTTTATTTTGAGCCCAAGTCTATTTTGAAAAAGGAAAATTTTATAAGCATTCATGTCCAAATGATTTATTTCTTTCTTTTTGTGTCCTTTGCTAATACTTTTGTGCTCATACCATGTTTTAAAAAAAATCACAGGGTTTAAGGATAGTTAAGGTAAAATAATAATTCAAGTTGGAATTTTTGAAGATTTTTCATGAAAATAAAACATGTTTTATATTAAAAGTATTATATTATGGGAAAATGGATATTGAATAGGTGTTTCCACTTTGTAATATATGGGTTTGTTTTTTTAGAGTTATAAACTGACTCTCTAAAACTATAAACCTAAAATATATTTGGGAATTTAAGAAAGTCAATTCTATTTTAAAGTCACAAGAATATGTAATTTTTAAGTTTGGGTCCTTAAAAAGGGTGTGGAAGAAGTGGTCTTGGTAATAAAGAGTGTCAATTTAAAACTACTAAGAAAAGTATAGTTGCAACTAATGGAAGGAGGCCACAAAAGAGGAAGGAAAATAAAAGGAATATTGATGTAAATTCTTACTTGGAGTGTAATGAAACGAAATTTACAAAGAAGAATCTACCTAAGAAGAAAATTAAGGAAGATTTCATGCCCAAGGAAATATTCTTCTTTTATGGAAGGAATAGTCACTTCATGGATAGTTGTAGACTCTCTATAAATTTTCAAGATGAAAAAATTAATCTTAAGAAACAAATAGAATAAATAAAATAAAGAAACAGTAAAATTAGAATAGTGTAATACATCTATGATAAATAAGTTGAAGTTTATCAGAAGTTACCTATGAAGAGTAACATACTAAATGATAAGAAGATGTGTGGAATGTGTAAGTTGGTTAGTCACACTCTTGAAAAATTTATGTTTGTGAATACCTAGACAAAATTAGTTTATAAAAAAATAAATTAGAAAAAAGGGTGATAAAAAGTTCAATATAAATAAATAATAGCAGAATTTCAAAAGGTAACATGTTCTTAAAGTTTTCTTGGAAATATGAATTGACCAGTTGGATGAAGTTAGGAAGTTGGAAAAAAATAAATTAAAAGGAATGAAAGTTCCTTACTATCAATTGTGAAAAAGAAACCCCCACATAAATTACATAATTAATGGAAGAAGAATTCCATGCATCCCAAGAATATTGATTCTTGGAAAACTAAGGATGGAATGAATAAAAATAAAGAAGTTTCCAGATTAAGAAAAATTTCTCAACATAGTTTCTATAAGTGATGAACATAGAAAAGTACACCTTATTCCATAATATATTCCAAAGAACATAAAGTGAGAATGGAATTAAAGGTGATACAATCTAGGGGTTTTGACTCTAAGAAGGAAGTGGGGGATTCCAGAAATATAATAAAGTTGTAATAAAATAGTAAAAATTCTAGACAGCCAAAGATTATGAAATTAGACTTTGAATTTTTGGTAAAGAAAACATTAAAGTACCTATAGGTGGAATCTCTAAATGATGATGATGTCCTAGATACTGAAAATATAGATAAATGAAGATGATTTCATCTAGAGTTATGTTTTATATACACTCATTATCATATGAAAACTCAAGTTTAACTGTAAAGGGAGAAAATTGATTCATTGATTACAACAAGAAAAAAAATTAAAAAAGGGATAAACCTAGTATTTTATGCTTGAATGTGGTTGATCCTTTTTTTTGGATGGATGCATGGAATATATTTCTTGAAAATTCATTTAAATAAACCCCTAAAATAGGAATTTTTTAGGTGTTATCACTTCATAATTCTTATATATAGCTCTGATGTCTAAGTTAATCACTCTTGTTTTATAAATTAGGAATTTCTCACATTAATATAGAGTTTGTTTATTTTTTTCTCATTACATTAAGAAATGTGATTCCACTCTTCTCTCAAATAAATCATTATTTATATTTAGTTCAACAAAAGAAAATATGAGAATAATAAATAGTGTGAATAAATTTCCTACCTCACCCTAAAATTTTTATAAGGTGGATTCAAATTTAGAAAACTAAAGGGGAGAGATAAATAATAGTTATCCCTCATGTAAAGATCTTCAGGGTAGGAGATAGAAGAGACTCTGAATTTATTTTTAATGAGTGGGAGAGAAACTCATTGGATTTAAATGTGAGATTGATATTAAAAAACAAAAGGGGGAGATTGAAGTTCCCATTTTATGATGATGATGGAAGTGTTGTATTTTTTCAATAGTTTATAGAAAATTCAATGAACTATTTGGAGTTGGTTGAATGAGTTTCCAATAGAAGTTTACTATGGATAAGGAAATATGGAGTTTACCACGGATGTTCTAGAATTTATTCTATAGGGAGTACATACTCCGGATGATGAAACCTTATAGAACTCCATGGATATATAATGATGATATTTAAACATCACCAAACAAAGTTTTTAATTATTAAGTATGAGTTATGAAGTGATGTAGTTGTAGCTATACAATGATTGAGTTATAAATTCATGGAGTTGCAGTCATACAAATTTTGAACTAAATTAATGGATGGATGATTGTAAATTCCAATATAATGAGATTTGTGAAGTCATATGGAAGATTTAATTAATGGAGTATAACCTTGATATTGTGATCATATGGTAATAATTTTTTTCCAATGAAGTTTGAAAGTTCATCGAACTAAGATGATCAGAAATATAATGATGTTATGAAGATTATTTGATAGAGATTGTGTAGAAATATGTGTATTTATGGATCATGGAAGACAATTATAGTCACATGTGATTTTATACATGAGAATAAGTGTGTCAAAACTGTATGATAAATAGGGGTTGTGGAATGAAACAACTGGATGAAGGGTTTTAGACTAATAATTGGATGGAGGATATTGGACTGATAAGTCCTGACTAAAAAGAGTGTTATGAGGATGTTATCTAAAGGGGAATATTTTATAAAGATAATCACTAATGATTGAAAAAACATGGCTATTCATATATGAAAATCTTTATGTAATAATGAATTATTGGACCAATAATCACTGAGTAGAATATGGAGGTTAATTGAAGTTATCGAAATTCATGTGGGGAGTTAGTATAATTCTATCATAAGAAGATAAATTAGATGATGCTTTATCATTATTAAAAGTACCAAACATTATGATTACATCAAGATATTTGTGATTCTATATGAGTTAGTAAAAAGGATTATGTTTTAGAAACATGGTTTTTTTAGATAGAGTTTTCCAGATAGAGAAATACAAAATTACCAGATATAGAAACATAAAGTGTACCAAAGGGATAAATTTGAAGATTACTTGTCAAAAAAACATGAGTTCATCGGAAAAAGGTTTCTAAATGAAGGGGATCCAAACAAAGAATTAATAGGTGAATAATTTCCTTATAAATAAATATCATATGAATTATTTCTAGATGGATGAGTTCTTGTGAAGAAATATCAGATGGAGAATTTATGGAAAGAGTATCCCTTGTAAAGAAGAATTGGATATAAAAGTTATTATATAGTTTTGGATAGATCTATTTACATGTTTTTACACACTAAACATTGTTATTATTTTGAGATATAATTTCAAAGTTCATAAAACTATATGAGATTTGGGAATATTTAAATAGTTTGTTGATGTTAATATTTGAGGAAAATTTGATGAATAATTTTGACAATAATTTATTCAGATGATTTAAAGGTGGCCAAACTAAATTTGAGATGACTGAGAAATTCAAAGTTAAATCCTGTGATTCCTCCTTTTTTTCAGAGGAAGTATGAGTATATAAAGGGTAACAGAATTATTTTGAGTGATGATGAAATCATGAGAAATTATTTGGAGATAAAGAATTGAAAAAGAACATGCGTTAGCTATCAAGTGAGAAGCTTCCTAGAATTTACTAGGTCAAAGAGGAATAATTTATGGAAATTTTGGAATACAAATTTAAAGAAGGAAAAGTTCTTTAAAATATGAATAATTTATGGATAAAATGGAGTATAAAGTACTAAAAACAAGGTTCTAAATAAATAATTTGTGTTCATTATAAATTCAGTGAGAAAATTTTCAGACATAAAGTAATAGAAGGTTGAGTAGTAGATATAGAAGAGGAAATTGAGAGTTTCTAAGAATAAAATATGAGATAAATCATCTGACCAAGGCCTTATAGGATGTACACTTGGTGGTGTCAATATAAATAACATAATTCCAGAATGGTGGTTCAAGACTATATTAACATGATATAAATATCCTTCAATTATGTCATATATTAAAGAATTGGGGTTAATATTGATTCCTTCCCACAGCACCTATAATCTATTATGTTTATTATAGTAGAAAATATTTTTCATAGGTGATTCCAAATATAGAAAGGTGTAGGTTCCCTCATTGGGACCGGACCTTGTAAAAATCCATGTGTGTTGTTTACTTTAAATAATCCGCATTACATAAGGGAAAATTGGTTATAGAATATAATAATTATCCATTCATACTAAATCATAAGAGAGTTTTGATCAACTTAAAATAAATAAAATATTAAGTTGAATATAATCTGTAAAAAATTTAGTCAACCCTGATTCACCCCCCCCCCCAGGGTGATTGCATGATCTAATGAGAACTACAGGGTGGATCTAATCTCAAAATATTTTCTCATGTTATTACATTTACATATAGGCGCACTTCAAATGATTTATTTTTTAATATCTTTTACTTCCACCGTATAAATATGATCAAATCATATTTATGTGTAACCCTTTACACAACTCTTGAACAAGTCAGGGTTAAGAAAGAAGAAAAGTAAATTCAATTAACATACTTAGCATGTAACTTCTCATATGTAATGACCCAATCATTTCTTACAATATCAAATATCATCTACAAATCCACAAAACAAATTGTTAATCATTTTTAATGATATCCATTACAATATCAATAATGTGTCATATTTTCATCATTTTAAACTTGATTTTAGGAATCATTCAATGTGGTAAAGTTTATATACCACTATTGATATCTCATATGATCAATTAAAACTTACTCATGGTAGTGGAAATAACATGAATCCTAAACACAATATCTATCATGGATGAAATCTAAAACCATATAAACATAAAATGAATAAACTTTATACTTTTTTCCAGTCGGTGACCACTACCCCTTCTTCAAACATACATGTGTTTGATGAAGATCCCTTAGATGTATCCCAATGAATTATTATTTCATGGTGTATCCATGGGTTGAAACTAAATCACCCATTGTATGGGTATGATCCTCTACACACCCATGATATTTTAGTATACTACTCGATCAAAGGGTGCGGTAGAAATAGAGATTAAGGATAAGGGGATGGAATATAGGAGCTTCAACATATTTTTTCACATAAAATCATGGATGTTGGAATCCTTTATATAACCCCATGAGGATTCTCCTTTAGTTCCATGAATTTACTCATGTGTTACAATGCATGAATTAATTTCATTCATCCATTCATGAATTCATCACATGAATACATAAATGTACCAAAGTTTGTATCTTATTAAATGGTTATATTAATGATAGTTAGTGGGTGTGATTAATAAAAATTTTACTTATTAACATTTTATTGGCAGTAGCATGGAATTTCATTTATCATGTTGTTATGATGTACCCATAAAAAAGGAATACAATATTCCTTATATGCATGAATGTCATACAACATAGCACACCATACATTGTAAAATATGATATGTCTATAGGGATCATCTCTAACACCATTATCAAAAATATATATGATCAAAATTGAGAATTTGAGTGGGTACAATGGAAAAATAATGTATATAAAGTGGATATGGTCTAGGATTTGTTGAAGTATTATTTTCAAGGATTTTATCTAGATAATAGTGTTCTAGTGAGGTATTTGGGATACTATAGTGAAAGGGTTGAGTTTAACCAAGGTAGGGGACCAAGGAAAGTGGGAACCAATTTATGGCATTTAATTTTGCACATAGATCCATTGTAAATAGGCATGGGTTTCATAGGAAGTAGCTCAGAGAATTACCTCAAATGGGAGGATAAAAAATTATCACTTGATATACCTTGGATGGGGAGGGAGAATTATGCTCTAGTATCCCTTAGTAAAGTATAGGGAAAGTCTATTTCATAAATTTTTTGAGTGTCAAAACCATTCAAGGACACAAACACATTTTACCCATTTTTACCATATATATTTTCACATAAACATTCATATGAATAGTAGTTTTGGGAGGCTTGGTCTCATAGTTGTGTACTCAGGTGGATCTCAGCTCGGATTTTTGGCGTATGGTCTTGATCAGGTGTCACTTGGTGTCTCGGTGTGTTAAAAATAATAGATTTTGGGACCTTTTATATGAAAATAAAATCTAGTAACCTGATCTATCATGGTATCCCCCCATAAATGCATGGGCACCCTAATAATTGCACTGGATAAGGTGGGTGAGGGGTGTATGGGGCATGTAGGTGCTACTGGAGGGGTCATGGGGCACATGGGCATTGGATGAGGTGGGGATAGAGTGCATGGGTGTAGAATAAATAAATAATGGGTCACATGGGGAATTCAGTGCACAGAAGCACTAGAGTAGGTAATGCTGAGGTCAAGCACCAAGTTTCTAGGTTCAAGGACTAGGCACTATTTCATGTAGGAGTCGAATGAGGTGGGGTGTGGGGTGCATATGGAACATAGTGAACACATGTTGGGTATAAACCCAAACCCCACATTGGTTTCAGAAAATAGTGTTGGATAACATATAATCTTGGATGGGTTAATAATCTTTTCACCAATTGGTTTTAGGATAGAACCCCATAAGGGCTTATATGTTGGTTCGAGGAGGTTAGGGATAGGGAGGAGAAGTCCTGAAAAGTGGTATCAGATCCATGGTAAGTCATGAGTGTGATGTGTATGACTATAAAACTATTTGAAAACTATAATGTTGGCTTATTATGATCATGTGGGTCCATAGTGGTGCCTTTGGTAAAAAAATTCCTAATAGAAGCTGTTAGGAGACATGTCCTGGTGATGAAAAATAGTGTTGTAAATTTTTTGGATCGGGTGGATTATCATTGAAGGGGAGGCCCGAATGAGTCGTCTTTTATTTGAGGGTAGGATTGTTGTGTGAAAACTCAAATACCATATTTATTTCTATAAGGAGTGTTGGGTAAAATATAATCTTGTATGAGTTACTCTTATAACCAACTATTTTTAGGATGGAACCCTGTAAGGGATTATGTGTTGGGCCTGGAAGGTCTGGGCTTGGGAGGAATAGTCTTAATAAGTATCAGCCACTATCCTCATCTCAGTGATGATACAAAGAAACCCTATCTCCAAAACCTTTTGTGATTTTATAATTTTCCTCCTTTAAATCTTAAATCTACTACCCACATAGACCCTTTTGGGCATTGTACACCCCATTATATAAATAGTAACCCTACACCCCTTTTGTATCACTAAAAAAATATTTGAAAATGTATATATTACCACATAATAATAAAAATTAATGAAACCATTTTAATTTTAAAAACAACTTTATCTTAAAATTTTAAATCAATTGGGATGAACCCAATCAATATGGGAATAATATGAGGTGGGTACATGGTGTTTGGAGAATATAGGAAAAAAAATATGGTGGGTGTGGAGATTGTGAGGCATGTGGGAACTTGAGGAGGGTGCACTGAGGCTGAGAACTGGGAAACTAGGTATGAGGCCTAGAAATCAGTTCATGTGGCTTCCAAATGAGGTTGTTCACCTATCACATGGTATTTCCTTCTTTAATAATTTATTAAATTTTACCAAATCTTCATTCTTGATGAAATTTGAGTTCCAATATATATATTGTCTACTTTTATTATTGAGTTGAAAGAAAAAAATTAAAGGTTAGATGATTCTTTTTTTATTTCATTGAAACTATTTAATAATGTTTAAAAGTTATTTGAATCTTATAACATTTAAATTTTGAGTTTATATATTTCATTTCATAATTATTTTTATCATTTTAAAAAATAGGTTTTATTAAATGTGATATTTTCACATGTTGAAAATTCTAAAACCTATATTTTTTTATATTGAAGCTAGTTTTTTTATATACTAAATATAAGGAATTTTTTATAAGGAACTAAAATTTCTACATTAATTATTCAAATAATTATTTTATAACCTAACTAGGGTTTTTATAATTGGTTTTTATTAGTTTTCACCATCAGTTATTAATATACATTTTTGTAAGCGATGTAAAAACAAATTATGTGTGTTATTATAACCGGCATCAAAATATTCATTTCACATCAGTTAATTTCAGATTTGACAAATAAATAGTTGCAAGTGCCTAAAATTTCATAACATTTTTACATCATTTATTTCATAAATGACATGAATGTTTTATTTTTTACATTGGTTACTTCGTAATCAATATAAAAAATAATTTTTTTAATTTTTTTTAGAATATAGAAACCCAAACTGCATACAGAAAACTAGCAACCCCAATAGTAGAAATACCAATATAAAATAACCCAATATAAAATCTTATAAATAATATTTACTTCACAATTTGTTTCAAATTATAACTGCTTTATAGTTGAAGTTTAATCTTACAAAATCTATATAAACTAAAATCAAATTAAAGATGAAAAATAATCTACCCATGATCCTAGGAGAATATTAAAATTATTTTTATCATTAGGGATAGGATCATAAAAAGATACAAATTATAAAACAAATTATTCAAAATTTATTTTCAATAAAATTCCAATATAAATAAAAGAAAATGTTATAATAAAATCTAACCCTGTAAAACATTATAACAATTCCATTTGTTATTATTTCAAACATAAATATTAAAAAATAATATCCACCTTCAATGAATCCTTATTGTTAATGAAATTTCTATTTTAAAATAAGTTGTAAATTGAAAATAACATTTTATGTATTCTCTAAATTTTAATAATTAAAAATGAAGTCACCTTTTTCTATACATATTTGATCTTTGTTTACCTCTTTCCTCTTATCCAATTATTGTGATTCCATGAATATTTGAATATGATAAGTATTATATAAAATATAATGTTATTATAATGTATAAGTATTAAAATAATCAAACTTACATCCCCAATACTTCTTTGAATTTTTCTTTCATGTCACTGTGTTTGGAACATAACCAGTAAGCATTCCTTTCATGTGAAAAAAAAACACTCAACATCCAATGGCCACTGAGGTATAAAAATATAATATGAGTGGTTATTAAAAAAATGTAACATTTTATGAAATATATTTTTCATACCTTTCAAGATAAGGAATCACAAAATACTTTAATTCATAATTCTAAAATCTTATATATATATATATATATATTATTCATCCTGTATTTTCCATGATGCAGGAGAAATAAATTATGTATCCATAAATCTATACACTAATTTTATTTCCTAATAAATAAAAAATTTATGAAGATGAATAATAAAAAAATGTAGGAATGAAGCTATATCAAGTTGATATAATTGAAATAAATATGATAATTGACTTACATGAGAAATATTGGTATCACTGCAAGACCCAACATATCTATAGTTATAAGCTCCATGATATATCTCTATACAATTTATAATCGTATAATAATGCCCAAAAATTTTAGTATCCATTTTCACTTTATAAGTATCCATAAACATAATTTAATATGATGATAATCGAGAAAGGCCTTCTAAAATAGGATGTGAAGCTGACAAGGTCTCAATATGTATTTTCTTTCTATGAAACATGTCTCTACCTTTAACACATTCCTAATATATATATGTATATATATTTAATATATAAAAAATTAATTAAAATTTTAAATAAAGGATATTATCTATATATACCTTAGTGGTAAGTTGTCAGACAAGTGATATGGCCAAGGTAAAAAATGTATGACACTTTGTACAACTATAGAAACCTCATCGGTAGGGAATGGTACTCTAGATAATGCATCTATAATATCCCATACCATTAACCTAAGTTAATTCATCTCTATCCATTTATTATATAGGTTATCCACAATATTATATATGATCTCATATGTTGGGTATCATCAATAGATAACTCACAGTATATGGTAAGTTGTGGAGGTGGAGGTGGAGCAGCGAGATATTCAAGTGGAGGTGGAGGAGTGGGATATATAAGTGGTCGTGGAGTGGGATATACATACTAAAACTATCTCTACATATTTTAAATCATTTATTGTATCAATGATTTAATCCTTTCCTCCATCTCCCCACCCATCTTTTTAACCTTAGCTTCTATAATGTCTGTTTTTCCTTTATAAACATCATCCCTTGAAGAAGTAATAGAATGTAAAAACACTTTTTAAATTGATAAACTTGATTCATATCCTCATATGAAACCTAAGAATTATGGATTTCATAATTCAATTGTCAAAATAGAATTTCTAGCCTCAGTTATAAAGGTCTCATGTGTGCACTGATCCTCAAGGGAATCCTATATATAAAAATTAGAAAATTTATTAATAAATTACAAAATATAAAGAGTTAAAAAATAGCTTAAACAACTTATTATAATATTTTTAGCTACATCCTTTTTCCTTGTCTATAATATATGTTCCCTTTTTCAAAATTTTATCCCTTTTCCATTTTTCATGTCTGGATGGGGGGAGGAAGCTGGCGCTAAATTTTTTAAATTTTTCAGCCATCATTTATTCTTTTGGAAACATCTACCCCCCATGAGATAAAGTATGAGGGTATATTTTTTTGATTGGATATACTAATGATATCTTTTCAGTAATAATTTATTAATTATAAAAAATCATTTTTATTATCATTTTTAATGATTATACAAAGTAACACTTAAAAAATTTTACATTTTAATTTTCAAAAATTATTCTTATTTTCAACATTACATAAAACTTTTTCATGTATCTTCATCTAAAAACCATATTTATTACATGATTTTTATTTTTTACTTTCACAAAAAATGAAATTTGAAGTTAGGATTGATTAAAGATCTCTCTACCTCCTAGAAGTAAAAGTTAAACATTTCATTTTGGCCTATCTAATATTAGCTATAACATTTTTCATCTCATAAGAAGGCAAAAATATAAATTAGTAAAAACAAGTCATGATAAATGAAATAATAATAAATGATCTTACCAAAATGGTCTCCCATAACTGAGATAGTTTTGTTTGATAGACACCTCCCCAATCAGAAATCAGAATGCTAACTTTTTCTTGATATTTCAAATATATAAAAGTTTTAAATTATTTAAAATTTAGATCCATAATATTACCATTATAATAAAAATAAATAACTATCCTTAAGTCTTGGCTATGAGGAACTTATAATTTAGGTAAACATGTGCTACCATGTTAACCAACCCTAGAAACCTTCTCTTTCCATTTAGAATTTTAAGTCTCTTGCATAGAAGAAATAGGATGTTCCTCGATAGTATTATTTTTAGGATACTCCCTAGAAGATCAAGGTGACTGAGTTGTTTTCTCTAACATTGTCCTACAAATAAAATTAATAAACAATTAGTAAAATATTATACAATCTATCATTTACATGTAAAATTTAATAAAAATTTAATAGATGATACAACCATAAAAAACTAAAAGAAATTTTTTTATTCATAATAGTTTAAGTTGTTTACTATAATACTAAAAATGTTGAAAACATTTAAAAGCCATGAAATGATATAGGAAAAAGAAAATAAAACATAACTGCAAAGACTTTTCAAATCCATCTATTGCATATAAATTTGAATAAAAATCAAAAAATTATACAAACAAAATAAAAAAAGTAATAAGACTATTTATCAAATTATAAATGATATATCTAACATTTTAAAAAATTAATAATTATATAATTATACAAAAAAACTAAAAATATAATTGATCTATCATAATTGTTAAAAATATATGACTTAAATAATAATAAAAATTTAAAAATTGTATATCTAACATTTTAAAAAAAAAATTAAAAAAAAAATAAATATATGGTACCTATAATATTAGGATATTACTAAAGGATTTTTTTCCATTCTCCTTCATTATATTTATGTATAGAACAAACTATGTATATGAATTGGTCATCATCATCCTTTATTAATATTTATTTGGAATTAGGGTTGTCACATAATTTATCATAAAGTTTCTTATCACAAAAATATATTTTTTACTTATAATAGAATATAATAATGTATATTTAAAGGATAAAAACATAAAATATTTGTTTTACATGTGTTTTCATGGTAAAAGGTTCATCTGTATATTCCAATCTATTCAGATTTACTAGTGTCATACCAAAATCATTATGTGTAACACTATTTTTATCAATAACCCATTTATAGTTAAACTCAAGAATTTAAAATTTAATGTAATAAATCTCCCATATTTCTTTAATAACTCTATAATAATCAATTGAATCATAGATTGGGAGTTTTTACTTCAAAATCAAAAAATGCAATGCTTTAGTGAACACCAATACACTACTATTTTGAACTATAATTCTATTTTTCTGGTCCTTGGTATAAAATGTATAGCCTTTTATTTCATACTTGTACCATGTAATTAAATTTAAACTTGTGTTTCCAACTAACCATCTCAATGTTTTTGAATCATCTGATATACCATGCATGATCTCTTTAGTCCATTGTAAAAAAGTTATGTTATGATCATTCAATATCCATATATCTTTCTTTTTCAGATACCATTATTTTAACACTTTAATATGTAATGTTATATATAGATGAGCATAATCTATATTATTCAAGATGCATAAATGTTCCTACTTTATTTTTTGACCTGAAAACAACTTTATTTTCAACCCATGGATTCCCTTTCCGCCAAAATCGACTCATTCATAGTAAGATGTAGGCAAACTAGCATATTGCACTGAAGACAAGTATTCTATGAAAAAATATGACACTTCCTCATAAATTTATTTCTCAACAATGGAGGTTTCTAGTTGGTATAAATTCTTAACATTCCCCTTTAATATCTTCATAAACATTTCAAAATGATATATTCAACATAGATATATAGGACCAAAATACTTTATTTATCATAATAAATAAACAATTAAATTTACTATGATATTAAAAAAAGATAGTGGAAATTACATTTCTAATTGAAAAATTATATTTAATACATCATTCTCCAAATTTTTAAATAAATTTAGATCTATCACTTTTTTAAAAATGGAATTGAAAAAATAACACACCATGATGATAGTCATTCTAACATTGATGGGTAATATTACATGTAATGAAACTAGTAGGATATGTTACAACATAATGTGATAGACATGATATTTAAATCCCATTAACTTTAAATCTTATAATGAAAAAAATTACATTTGAAGAATAACCCTATGGCACTTTGATACCATGAATGAATTAGCAAAAAATTATTTTATCTATCTTAGATAATTTATGAAAATACAAAGGTATGTTTGTTCATCTTCCTTTAGGAGTGGGAGATAAATCCAAATGTATTTTTAGTGATAGTGAGTCTAATATTGTATTCAACCCATTCTTGGTCTTTCCTTTAATATCTAACAATGTTTCAATAAAACTATCAAATATATTCTTCTCAACATGCATGACATCAATGTTATGTTTGACCTTATGATATCTCCAATATGTAATCTTAAAATATACTGATAATTTCTTCCATATATTTTTTCATTAATATATTTTTATGTCTTTTCAAATGTGACATCATTATTTTTCACCCTCTCAAAATATTGATCGATTTACAACAGATTTGGAGAAATATAAAATTATTTTGATTTATTTAATGCATTTTTTAATCTTTGATAAGAGTGATCCAAATAAAAAACCTTCAATAAACCATATACACTATTTTCCCCCCATATTTTATTTGAAAATATGAATTCCCTTATTTGAAAATTGGTTAAGATTTATGTCCCTTAACACTGTATCCAGAAAAATTTCCATATACTAGGAAGTCATTTATAGTGTACATATTCATTTAATGTAATTAAAAATATTCCATTTTATAATAATCATACACTCTAATATGTTACTCCCATGGAAGATTCAAATCATCAATTAATGATAAAAAGAAAATATAAATATCATTTTCATGTTATTTTGGTCAAAAATCATTAACCACAGCATCCTATATTTCTTATTTATACAAAAATCTAGAGATAAGTTGTAAATTACCAATAAAATAGGCTATAAACTGTTTTTGATACTAATAATATGGATTTATTCTATCTATGCACAACCCAAGTCTAATATTTGTAGCTTCATTTCCAAAGGTAGGAAATATTTGGTCAATTTTCTTCTAATATGGACAATCAACTCGATGATGTAATTTTTCATCAGATATTCTCTCATCTATGTGTCATATTAACCTTTTTGAATTATTAAATTTTGAAAATAAACATTTTAAATAATTAATTATAGAAAGATATCAAATTACCTTAGTATGAGTCCTGGTAATTTATAAATCAACCTATGTTTTTTCTTACAACTTATACTTTGATTTCCCACATTTATGACACTCTAACAAACCTTTATAATCTTTCCTATATAGCACATAGTCATTTGGGCTGACATATATATTCTTATACCACAAACCCATCGAGAATAATATTTTTCTTCACATTATAATTTGAATCTGGAATATCATTATCTCTAGGAAGTATGCCTTTCAATAGTTATAGTAACTCTATAAAAGTATTATCACTCCATCTAAATCTGGTATTCAAGTTAATCAATCTTAACAACATTGATATAACTAAAAAAATTATACATTCATGATATAATGGGTTTTTAGCATCACTACATAGGGGCTCAATCATCAGTTTTTTCTCAATTGCCTCTACTTTAATATCACAAATAATTTTTTCAATTTGATCATACTTATCATCGTGAAAATCTTAATCATTAATAGATCCTTAATTTTTTCCAATTTCACCGTGACAGATCCAAGTACTATAACTAGGATTAAAACCTTGGAAAATTAAATTATATTTGATTTATTTTCTTCAAAACTTTTTCATATTTATACATTTAAATCATGGATACAAAAACAATTCATTTTTAAGAACTTTTCATTTCAAAAAATCCAAAAAAAGAATCAAATATGAATGGCCCGAAGGTCTTCTTTTTATTTTATTACATATAATCCCCCTTTTAAGGGTTGAAGGGGAACTCGTACATGACCTGTAGGCCCAAGTCACAAGACTCGACATGACCTGTAATACATGACCCGAAGGCCCAGAGGCATACCACGCCCATACATGATCCGTAGTCCCAGCCCACTAGAACTGCCCCTCCCCAGCTTCTGCATCATTGGTCACCTTTATCTCCCACCTGCATATTCATCACTTATTCATTGTGAAATAATATAATTATGATTCATTATCACCTATAAAGAAAATTAAGTATTAAATACGTGTTACTATATTTTAAAATTTAAATTTAAATTTATAAATAACAATACAAACAAAAAAAGAAAAAATATTACATAAATAAAAGAAAGATAAAATATTCCATAAATAAAAATATTACTTTGGATTTATTTAATTATCATCCTATGATTTTTATACTAATTAATATTATCTATCACTTTTATAAAAACATTAATATTAATTTATACTTATCTAATTATCACCCTTTCAAAAATATAGAATAAAAAAAGCAAACTATATAAAATTACATACCTTATTATTGATTTTAGAGAGTTTGAACACTAATACAACACATTTTTCCAATATTTTTATAATTTAATTTGGTAATTATATACACTTATATAAATAAATCAAGATATTGTGAAAAGTTACAATACCATGTTAAATAATTGGATATCATTAATACATTTTAAAATAATTTCAATACAAATCACATAAATCAGATTCCAAGATTGAATTGTAAAAGAAATAAGTAGTTGAAGTAAGTAGTTTATCAAATCCCAAGTGAACAAAGAGTGTCAAAATTGATTAATCAAACATCATTATTGTCAAAAATACTCCATCAAAAACTCAAAAAATAAGTAGTGTCAAGAAAACTATTTTTTAATCATAGGTGAAAAAACATCTAACTAGAAATATTGTAACTAATCAAGTATGATCCATTAATGAAAAAAATAAATGACCCTAACTAATATGTCATAAATTTCAGCATGATTTCATGACCAGTGAATTAACAGTATTAGGAGTTACAAAATATATTAAACATCATAAAAATATATTATATTTAACATATTTACAATTATAATTTTTAAGTTATTTATTTGAAAGGGTGATATCCATTTTTTGACATAAAAATGAACTGGAGATTTTCTCTTTATCCTAAGGTGCCCAGTTCTCAACATCTGCTATAGTGAGGTGATTTTTCATCTTATTTCATTGATACAATTCTATAATAAAATCAAAGGCTCATTCACTCCAAAATTCATTCGGTGGAGGATCTTGGCATGTTTATCTTTAATCCATCCCCCCTTAGTTTATCTAGTCTCTCTTCTTTCCATAAACTCATTCACATGCATAGTAGTGAGGATGACTGGTCCAGACGTCTATGGTTCAAAATAATTCTATGCAAGATGAATTTTATCATTTGTGGGATTTGGAATAGTTTTGTTCCTATATACATGTAATTTAAAAATAAAGGTATCACTGTTTTTTCGAAATACATGTGTTGTAAAAATTAAAAGATAGAATATATTTTATATTTGTTCTCTGAAGGAGGGTGGGATTCGTAACGTCCTACCTCTCCCCATTGGCTTGAGAAGAGGCATAATTTCTAATTATCCTTAGGTGACATCCCCAAGGCACCAAATCCTAGAAATAAATACCAAGGGATTCATTAACAGTTGGGGGATGATTTTCCCTTTTTGAAATAAAACAACCGACCAGATAATTACAACCAAACAACTAATATACGATGCATTAACACAACGTAATATAACTCAATGTAATACTAATATGGAAATAACAAAAATGAAACCATATACCATTTCATAGTACAATGTAGAAACCAAAGCACCAATATCAAAATATGAAGCGGAAGATAATACCAACAAATCTCAAAGACTCCAAAGACAAAAACTCTATAGCTACCAAAAATGCTCCAATCTCAAACTCCACAATACAGCCCAAGTTATAAGGATGCATCACTAAATAAATTAGATACTTTCCCTTTACCTATGTCTAGATTAAAAATATCTTCAAACACACCAAAGTTCCCAAGTAAGGGGTTATTAATGAAACTCTATAGGTTTTACCCAAATGAATTCTCTACTCATTACACTAGGATAGAACATGTTTTCCCAATTATATAAAAAACTTTAAAACATTTTTAATAGTTTATATTAAAGAGAATAATTTCCTCAAAAAAATAGTTTCCATGGAAAAAAACCAAAAAAAAATATTCAAACCATTTCATATATTCATTTGGCATAACCCATTCCAATCAACACATCCACGCAAGCATGCCTAGGTGAGACTTCCATACTCATGATCGGTCTCTCATAAATCTACCAAGTAATCACATGGTAACCATATACTAGGTATGAAATGGAACATTCCCCTTCAATAGGTTCATATCAATGCAAATGAACACACGCCAAAAAATTATTCCAAAACCATGCCAAAACAATTATGCCAAACCATTTCAATAAAAAGATCTTTTTTATTGAAAACCATTCCAAAAAAACTTTTTCCATGAATCAAACCAAAAAAACATTTTTAAAATAATTATTTTAAAATAATTCAACAAAGAACTTTGCAAAAACATTCTACAATTTCACAAACCATCACTAAATAATGTTTCTACCAAGATTTTTATGCCAATTTCACAATTTCACAAACCATCACTAAAAAAATTCTACCAAGATTTTTATAAAAATTTCATAATATGTTACAAGAAATTAAAATAATTTGAAACTAATTCTTCAAGTTATAATAAGAAGAGTCCATAGTGAATCCACCCACCTCATAAACTATGGAAAAGATGAAGAATGGCACGAATTCTTCAACAAAACTAGGCTGAAACCCCAAAAACCCACCTTAGATGTCATTCCCTAACATCAACATAGAAACATATCATCAATATTAGAAACAAAAATCATATATCTATCCCCAATGAATTAGATCTATGAATACAAGAGTGGTAAGAATAGTAGATCTAAGAAAAAATGACCAAGAATGGAGACTTACCACAGAATTCAGGCTTCAACAGACCGAGATTTTCCAATGAATCACTCCTAAATCAAGAGGAATGGTCTATAAATCCTTTGGGAAGAGTGGAAATTGAGTTAGAGTCATATTATAGGAAAAAATAGGGGTTAAGGGGCTAAAATGATTTAGGTCGGCAATTTTTAGATCTAACTTTTTGTCATGCATGGTTAAGGTGCACAGTTAAGCAAACCGTGCGCTAACCATACACAATCCCTCTATCCCAAAAGCATAGTTTCTTCTAGATGGCCACATGGTTTGGAAAAACCATGTGACTAACTTTGTGCCTACCCAGTAGCCTATTTTTCACTTTTCACAGTTTCCTAAAGGTATTTCATGGTTTTTACTAACTGTTCTCAAAAGGTGAACCTCCATAAAATCACCAAAAACATTCCAAAAGTCCTACAAACCCTCCTAAACTTCACCCAAACACTTTACATACTTAAAATACATAAATAAAGGGGTACTTAATTGAAACAATGTGTGCTAAATTCTCCACACCATTTGCATTTCCATCCTTAGAAAGTAGAAAACTACCATTTACTTGAAAGAGTTCATGCCATTGCTCGACCGTTTCCTTTTCCCATTCCCAAGTTTCTTCCTGAATATAACTATGTTTCAAAAAAACCCCACACTATACTAATTCTTTTCCCATGCATGACTTTCTCTTTCCTATCCAAAATCTTCACTGGCACATGAACCAAAAAATCATCTGGATCTAGGTCAATATGATCCCATCAAATCACATGGCCAAGATCAAGCTGATACTTTTTCAACTAATATACATGAAACACATTGTACATTGAATTGAACTGTGGTGGAAATCCAACTGATATTCCACCTTACTAACCTATTTAAGTATCTAAAAATGTCATATGTATTGAAAATATAACTTTACCTTCTTTCCAAAATGACTATTCCCAATCCTTGGAGGGATTCTCAATAACACATGATCACTCACCTCGAATGACAATGGTTGTCGATGATAATCCGCATATGATTTCTGAAGACTCTAGGTTCTCTCCATTTTCTTCCTGATAAAATTAATATTATTCATTGTCTCTTGGACAAGGATTGGTTCAACTAGTAAAATATCACATGTTTCCACCCAAAAAAGTGTAGAACGATAAGTACACCCATAAAGTACTTCAAAAGGAGCCATATGTATTGAGTCCTGATAACTATTGTTATAAGAGAACTCCACTAATGGTATATAATCTTTCTGTGAGCCACAAAAATATATTACACAAGCCTAAATCATGTCTTCCAAAGTTTTTATTGTCCATTCATATTTTCCATCCATATGAGGATGATATGTCATGCTCATGATTAACTGAGTCCCAAGGGATTACTATAAGGATTTCTATAAACAAGACATAAACCTTGGATCTCAGTCTAACACTCTCAAAACTAGTACACCCTACCTCTTTACCACTTCTCAAATATAGATTTTAGATAAGTCATCCACCTTATGAGATTCACTAATAAGAATGAAATGGGATGAAATTATGATTTGATACACTATTAACCATATAGAATCATGTTTTTGAAGAATTATTGGGAGACCTGTCACAAAATACATGGTAATATACTCCCATTTCCAAAAAGGAATAAGTAAATACTACAACATACTTAATGGACACTGGTGCTCTACCTTAACCTACTGATAGGTGATGAATCTTGAAACAAACTTAGCCACCTTCCTTTTCATATCAACCCACCAAAACTATGCTTTAAATTCCTTATACATATTCTGTATTCTTGGATGAATATCCCATCTCGAATAGTGGTGGTCATAGAGAAGTTATTTCTGATAAGCTAAAGGTATGACCATTCGATCTCTAAACCGATACAATGAACTCATATCAAGCTTCTATCCCTAAATGGTATCCCCGTCATTGAGTTTTTACCTCATAGAAACACATTCTGAATCATATTTATGTTCATATTTAACCATATCAACCAAATTAATAATAGAAGAAATTGGGAAGAAAACCCCAACACTACCTTGGTCTTCAAAATCTAAGTGCATGTCAGCTATCATCAACATCGGTTGCCACTAATCTAAAGCTTATTTTTCCAATTGACCATATGAATTATTTCTTAATTAATCTTCTATATAATCACTTTTACTCAGGTATATTTCAAGTAAAATTCAAACATTTGTAGATATTCCATCCATCTTCTTTTCCTTATGTTTAAATCCCTTTGTGAGAAAATTTGTTTCAAGATCTTATGATCTATAAACACTATAAATTTCAAACCAAAGAGGTTATTATGCCAAGTTTTCAAAGCATGGACTATGACAGCTGACTCCAAATCATGTGTTGGGTAGTTATTCTCATGAAACTATAACTATTGTGAGCCATAAGAAACAACATGATCTCCCTGCATGATAACACATCCCTACCCTGATCCTAAAGTATCACAATACACCATGTACCCTTTTCCTAATTATGGAAATATCAAGATCGGTGCTGATGTAAGGAGAAATTTAATCTCATAAAAATACTTCTAAAATTCCTTGGTCCATTGGAATGGAACATTTTTCCTTGTAAAATATTTCATAGGTGAATCTAGTCATGAAAAAACATGAATAAAGCATCAATAATAACCAACTATACCAAGGAAACTGTGTATCTCAAAGACATTATTTAGAGGTTTCCAAGATATTACCGCCTTTATCTTTTCTAGATCCATAGAAACACCACTTTCATAGATAACATAACCAATAAAACAGACCTCTTATATCTAAAAATCAAACTTTGATAATTTTTAATATAGATGATGACATCTCAATATTCCTAACATTGTCACCAAGTGTTGCTCATGCTCAACCCTTTTCCTTGAATACACCAATATTTCATCCACAAACACCACCAAAAAAGAATCTATATACTTTTGAAATATTCAATTCATAAATTCCATAAATATCACTAGGAAATTCATAAGACTTAAAGGTATAACCACATAATCATAATGGCCATTTCTACTCTTAAAAGTTGTCTTTGGAATATCTTCCTTTTGAACCCGTAATTGGTGATATCCTGATTGCAAGTCAATTTTATAGTACCACTAAGATCCCCTCAATTGATCGAATAGATCATAAATTCATGTAATTGGAAATTTATTCTTTATTGTAACTTGGTTAAGCTTATGATAATTCACACAGAGATGAATATTTCCATCCGCCTTTTTGACAAACAAGACTGGTGCTGCCCACGGAGACGTACTCGGCCAAATGAAAAATTTTATTTCCAAATATTCCAATTGGACTTTAAATTTCCTTAATTCTATTGGTTCCATCTGGTAAGGTGGAAGTTAAATAGGATTGGTCCCTAGGATAATATCAATCATGAACTCTACTTCTTTTTTGGTAGAAACCATGAGAAATTTTTGGAGAAAACATCTAGAAATTGATTAAGAACTGATGGAAAACAACTAGTTTCGATCTCATCCACCACTTAAAAATTTTAATATTTCAACTAGTATGATATAGATTCAACTTATAGTGCCAAAAATCCTTCTATACCTTCCTTTCCATTTTGGTCCCCTCTAAAGAGATGCTCAACACCATCATCAGTTGTAAAACTAACCTGTCATAAATAATAGTCGATCTGAGATTTGAAAATTATCAACCAATCCATACCCAATATTATGTCATATATATCCATATAAAGTATAGATAAATATCATATCAACTCATCTCCATAAATCATTATAGAACATGCTTTTCACACAAAGTCTCGACATTCTCTTTAGCTAAGAGGAGTTTGATGTTTCAAAATAGAAGGCATCATCTCAACATGAAAAACCATCAAATCAATAGCAAAAGAAGAAATAAACTGATGGGATTCACCCATATCAAAAAAAGATTGCATAAGGGTGTAATTTAAAATAATCTTACCTCTCGATATCGATGGTCTAAATTGATCATCCACAATCACTTTCTCAGCTCCATACAACTGATTACTCATTACACTTTGTTCTTTATTACCCTATTGAGATTGCACTGCCTAAGAAGTCATGGTGTCCCTAGAATCACTATGACTGGCTTGGTTCTACTAATGAGAAGTATTATACTTACCTCATCCCATAGAAGCATATAATTTCTATGAAACATGAGATGTTTCCTAAGCACCTGACCTTGGAGCACTGCGATAATAGCACTGAAGATGTCCCATTTGGATTCAATTATGGAATTCTCTTGGTGGTAGAATACAATCTCGCATCATGTGTCTAAACAAACCACATTGAAAACATCCAGTTTTTCCCTTTGGTTTTGGAGGAATATTAACCGATCTATCCATATAATTCTAAGTCATCCCACTACCTTGGAAATAGGTGTCCCTTTTCCTCTTGTTCCTAGCATTAGAGTTCCCACTATTTACTATAGGTGTTAAAATGCTTCCTCCACCAGAACTTCCTGATATGTACCTTTCTTCCACCACTACTATATTGACTATATCTATATAATCCATTATAAAAATAATTTCAATATTTAAGAAAATCTCTTTCCTCATCCCTAATTCAAAAATTTGTTCCTTTAAGGATTCACTTGCAACAAATTTGGTTGAAAAGAGGACTAAATTCATAAATTCAGTCGCATAATTTGTCACTGATATATTATCCTAGTCCAATCTGAATAATTTAGTCGCATAATTGGTCCAATCTAGCCTGAACTTCTAAATCCCACCATTTTCATGCAAGATCCTCTATCATGTGCATTTCCAAATTTACTTTCAACTCTTCTGGTGTGAAAATGAAATTGAAGATTTGATTCATCCTATTTAGTCACACCTCTGATTTATCTGGTTCTGAATCACCTCAAAATAAGGGTGGACTCTACTTCTGTAACTGAATGGAATGATCCACTTGCCTTTGTTCATCCCTTATATTCCCTCTATTTATGGCTTGAAAATCCTAAACAGTACTCTAAACTAGCTTTTGGTTCACCTATGGCTCAGGTGCAACCACATTATCAGTAGCCTCTTTCAGTTGGTTTCTAAAACTCTTACCGGGTTCCATTTTCTAAAACCAAAACAAAACACCATAAGTCTCACTCTTTAGAAACTAAAGGATTAATAATTTCAAATTTATCACATCAAAAATCTCACAAAAATGTTTTTCAAAATTCAACACTTTCCATTTTAACCCCTTTTTTTTAATTTCACCATGATTTTGAAAATAAAACAATTTTAAAAATACCACAACCATTCCCTTTTTCATAATCTCACATTTTAAAACAATTTCAACATTTTTCAAAATTAAACACATTTATACAAAATCATAAATCATTACTCAAAATAAAATTTTCACTCCTAGTGGGAAGTCATTTCTAACAATGCATGTCATGCTCTTCTCATTTTCTAAATCCAAGACAATGAGATTAAAACTCCTATAAGTGTCTCAAAACACTTATATACCCAAATCCTTAGTAAATTGAGGTTCAACATAAATTGGTTAGCTATTCCTTTTTATTCTCTACATTTAAAGTCCTTATGATCCTACTATTTTCTACCAATCCAACTGAGGGACTAATCAAGATTGATTTTCAACTCCAAGACTAACATGAATGATACATAAGGATTGAAAAAAATGATACCACTTTAAATATACCTCCCCTTCTAATTGTCTTAAGAATAGGTATAATTTATACTTGGCCTTAGGTGACATCCCCAAAACACCAAAGGCTGGAAATAAATTTCAAGGGATTCATTAACAGTTGGGGGATGATTTTACCTTCTTTAAATGAAACATCCAAACAAGATAATCACAACCAAACAACTAATATATGATGTATGAATACCACATAATACAACTCAATGTAATACCAAACTAGAAACAACCAAACTACAATAATATTCCATTTCAGAGTACAATGCAGAAACCAAAGCACCAATATCAGAATATTAAGAGGAAGAAAAAACCAATAAATCTAAAAGACTACAAATAAAAAAACTCCATAACTCACAAAAATGATCCAAGATTTAACTCCACAATAAATCCCAAATTATAATGATGCATCACTAAATAAATGAGATACTCTTCCATTATCTATATCTTAATAAACAATATCTTCAAACACATCAAAGTGCCTAATTAGGGTGTGAGTAATAAAAATCAATATATTTTCCCCAAATTACTTCCCTAATAATACCACTAAGATATAACATGTTATCCCAATTACATAAAAAAATTATATAAAACACTTTAAACAATTTTTAATAGTTTATATCAAAGAAAAGTATTTTCTCAACAAAACAGTTTCCATGGAAAATAACCAAACAAGTCCTTCAAACCATTTCAAAAATCCATTTGGCATAACTCATTCCAATCCGCACATCCACACATGCATGTCTAGGTGATAGTTCCATACTCATAAGTGGTCTCTCATCAATCTACCAATTCATCACAAGGTAACCATACACCAGTTTCCAAATGGAACATGCCCCTTCCATAGGTTCATGTTAATGAAAATGAACACACACCAACCAATTATTCCAAAACCATGTCAGCCCAATTGTGCCAAACCATTTCAATAAAACAATCTTTTTATTGAAAACCTTTCCAAAAAAATCATTTTCAAAAAATAAAACCAAAAAAAATTAAATCATAATTTAAAACCATTCAACAGAGCACTTTATAAAATAATTTTAAAATTTCACAAACCATCACTAAAGAAGGTTTCTACCAATATTTTCACAACAATTTCATGATTTCACAAACCATCACTAAATAAAGTTTTTACCAAGATTTTGACAACAATTTCGCAATAAATTATAATAAATTCAAACAATTTGAAACCAAGCCTTCAAGTTCTAATAAGATGAGTCTGGATTGAATCCACCTACCTAGGAAACTATGGAGAAGATGAAGAATTGCAAAAATTATTTGAAAAAACAAGGTTGAAACTCCAAAAAACCCTCCTTAGATATCATTCCCTAAGATAAACAAGGAAAAATATCATCATTATTGGAAAAAACCATCTTAGATATACCCTTAAAAGAATAGATCTATTAATCTAAGAGTGGGAAGAATAGGATATCTAAGAAAAACACCAAGAACAAAGACTTACCATGGAATTTGGCCTTCAACGCACCAAGATTTTCCAAAAGATCACTCCTAAATCAATATAAATGGTCTTCATAGCCTTTGGGAAGATATAAAATCTACTTAGGGTCATATTATAAGAAAAAAGGGGGTTAAGAGGATATACCAAGTTAGATCCACAATTTTTGGATTTAACTTTTAGTCGTGCATGATTAGAGAACACGATTAGGCAAACTGTATGCTAACCATGCACAATACCTCTATAGCAAAAGCATGGTTTCTTCTGGGTGGCCACATGGTTTGACCAAAACATATGCCTAATTGTGCACCAGTCTAGTAGCCTTTGTTTCACTTTTCATAGTTTTCTATAGGTGTTACATAGTTTCTACTAACTATTCTCAAACAGTGAACCTCTATAAAAGCCCCAAAAACATTCCAAAAGTCCTCCAACCCCTCTCAAACTTCACCCAAAAACTTTAAATAATTAAAATAAATAAATAAAGGGGTAATTACTTGAAATTGGGGGTGCTACAAGCTCAATATATTGAGTATTATCTCAGAGGGAATACGAAGGTCGATGATCATTTCTTATCCATAAATAATTTTATTTCTATCCATTTTCATAACAATACCGATGAACCTCCAAACTTCCAAGATATGATTAACCTATTTATATCTAATTTTTGGGTGATGTGATATATCTGCAATTATTTTCATCACAACCAACATAAAGTATAATTAAAGACATTTTTTCTACTATTGCAGTTATATTTTCACTTGTTAAGGACTATGAAATCCCAACTTACATCAAGGTTCCCCCATGCTATCTCAAATTCTTCCTTGAACAAGGAAATATCAAGCCACTGGGTGTGATAAAAAGAACATATTTAGGTCCTTGAACTTAACTCTAATGGTTATAGTGTTTATGGAATCATGAATTTTGGAGTTAGTTTTATAGAATGTATTCATGTATTTGAATGTTTATAAAATATATTATCACATCATGATTTTTCTTCTGAATGTCATAGTATGTGATAATTTGTTAAGGTTATTTTTCTCATTAAAAGGCCATAAATATTCCCTACTATGATGATAACCAAGAAGTTTCATGATAGTTTTCTTAAATATAAGTTTTATAGATGGATGATATCATTTTATGAGAGAAAAATTATACAGGATATCAGGGGTGGAAGCTCATAGGACTTTGAAGAAATTTCTCATGGTGTACGCTCTTGGTAGTATCTAGTGTATGAGATTATGAGAACATAACCCATCAATAGGAAATTTATGTTTAAATGTGTCATTGAATATTCTTATTTTAGTATGTTTGTAATTATTCTTATACATTAAGATTATTATTAATACATTTCACAAGTCATTTACTTTGATGTATTGATGAAAACCATGATGAAACATTCTCATGGTGAAGTAGGATACATTAGGTGTTTCATGAGAGATGTTGTTTTAATGAATAATGTGAGAATGTATTTATACCTTATATTTTTTAATACAAGTAGATATCTCGGGCCCTTTGAAGGGAATTGAACCACCTTATTAATTCCATGGACATGGTGGTGTTTTTGGAAAATTCATTTTTAGAAATTAAAATAAAGATATATCAAGAATATATATTGATGACACTAGATTACAAAATTCTTGATTAGAGATATCAAGATAAATGGATTATATTACATATCTTGCATTCATAGGAGGATATATTTCACTATGACATTATCTTCTTTCTCTTTGGAAGCCTTGGCGTGTTGTTAGATGTTAACTTTGGACTTTAGGTAGTGTAACTCAATACCATATAGAAAGGGGCATAAACGATCACACACTAAGTTTATTTTTAATCTCAAATAAATTCTATATGAATTTAACATGTTGGATAAATATTATTCTCATGCGTGGTTTAATAATTATTCATGTTGGTTTGATCATAAATATTGACTGAATGGTAATTAAAGATTTTATTATATGGGAAGAAACAAAGAACACAAAGTTCAAAGAGGATAAAAAAAGTGAAGGTTGAGGGAATCCCATTAGGCCAAGAAAATATACTCCAATGGAAGAGAGTCAAGATTTGAATAGACAACTAGGATCTCAACCGGGTCGCCCTTGGAAGAAAGAGAGTCAGATGCCATGTTCTCCTCCTACCAAGTCTAAGAACACTCCACACCCTGGTGAAGGTTTCTTTTACACACTCTGATGGAGTAAGTGATCATCCATATACCGGGTAATTATTTATTAAACTATGTAAATATAAAATATTTTATTTATTCTAGTTTATTCACAAGGTGAAAAAATATTTATTTATTTAGTTATGAAATATTTAATAAATATTTATTCCCTAGTTTTAGTGAATATATATTTATATATTTATTTATGAATAATTAATTAGTATTTATTTAATTAAATAAATATTCATTATTCAAGGAATAATAAATATTGACGAAGATTGGAAAACTGAGATTAATGGTCTGGTGAGAAATGTGACATTAAATATTATTTGAATAAATTTTTATGTATTTATTCAAGAAAAAATAATATTTATTTTATCCATGAGATTAGTTCATGTATAGTAATTAATATTATTATTATTATCTAGATGTGGTATTTTTTGGGAATTAAATTAATAATAAGATCCCTTGTGTAATTATTTATTTTCTAACTCTAGAACTATATAAACTTGGTTATAACATTTTGTTCAATTAAGAGAGCCAGATTCTTTCATTGTGCATGAGTTCTAGAGAAATTATACTCAATCCCTAGAGAGATACCTCCCTAGAACACTCTAAAGAACCTAGATAAATTCTACTCCTCCACCAAATAAAATTCAATCTTCCTTTAAGGAATTGATTGTAATCAACATCGATCTTCACAAGTGATGGATTCTTCTGTGCTGACACATAGAGAATAATATGGTTGTGATCGGATGTTCACGGAGCACGTGTGGATCGCCACTATAGTGAATCTACACTTGATTCCTCTATGGAATTGATGATACAACAATAGTGTTCTACTGATTCATTGATGAAAAATAAATCAACAAAAGGTAATTCTTAAAATTAAATAAATTAATTATATATTAAATGTGCAAATATCTTGTCTTTTCAGTTTTTGGGAATGCATTTCATCTAGCTCTAAGGAGAAATTCGAAGAAGTTGATTGAAAAAAAATTGGGCATGGGATATACTACTTTCATTGTGCCCTGGAACCTTCATGTTATATTAGAGTGGTCACATAATAATTTTTAATTATTTATTATTCATTGATTGATTATACATAGTTTTTGTTATTTCTTTGCTTCTAGTTTATTAGCTCTTAATATGAAGTTTAATTAACATTTTTTTGACATATTAATTCTATTTTTTTAAGTTTTATATAATCTTAAAAAAATTAATAATAGATTAATAATGGTTAGAGATGACATTGGAAGGTTCTAAGGATTCAGTTCGGTAGACACTGATACACGGTGTGTAAATGAAAGTACATGTCGTATACCCAAGTTCACTTCAGTTGGACATGTCATGGGATACACGACGCACAAAGCAGTAATGACATGAAGAGAATTTAATACACATTGTGTGTTGACTGGCCGGTCTAGAACATGGTCTGTTAAACCACACAGCGTGTGGCTGGTGTACACATCGTGTCATCTACATGGTTTAGCGGCAAAATTCATGCTAACTATATGGTCAAATATGAAGCAAACCACCACATGAGACCGAAATCTTGTATCATTAATGAGATACATGGCATGTGGTTGTCATACACACCATGTGACTCATTAATCCATGCATCCAAAAAAAATTGAGTCAACTGTTGCATTAGGAAAACACACAGCAAGCGGAACACACGATGTGTAGCTCATTAGTATATTTCATGTAATCCATCTGAGATACATACCAAGTCCCTAGGTATTTATTCTGGATACACGACAAGGTAGGAACATTGTGTTAGCTTATTAGTACATTCCATGTAGTCTCTTAGTAAATAAAAAAAACTAAATTATATAAACAATAATTAATTGCAGCATTAAAAACCTAATTACACTATTCTCATTAAATGTGTTGAGTATGCAATAAGGTTTTTAGAATTAATAAATGATCAAAAAATTCCATGTAATTATCTTTAACTTCTGGTCAAGCCATTTGTTTTCTATATTTAATTTATGATGGGTATCTCCAAGAGACTTTATGTAGTCATTAAAATAAAGAAAACCAATTAATTAATTAAATAATTAATTGAATTAATTCAATTATGTTTATGTTAATTATAAATAATGAATTGAAGTGAATGAAAACTAGTGTATGTTTTTATATTCATTTCATGTTTTTGTATGACCGTGAACTTAGAACAGATTGTGTATATGATTGGTTTATTTAATTTATTATTTCATGGTTTTTGTGATAACTAATTAAATTAAATAATAGAATGCAAGTCATTCCTCTTCTCTCATTATGTAAGGGTTTGTGTGTTTATAGTTTCTTTTTATATATAATCTCACTAACCAATATGTTGGTTCCCCTCACCTATATGTGGGTAAAATTATATAATGGATGAATCTCTCAAGTGAGTGGAGGTGGTTGATAGAGTCATATTTGATGCATAATTTTTAATCAATTTTGAGTGATTTTAAATAAATTTCAATGAATAATGACCATATATTAAAAAAATTAAAGTGGGAATTTATAATTGTGAAATAAAAGTTGGTTTAAATAAATTAATATTGTTGAGTTTGGAGTTTTGATTATGTTTTTTAAATTTTGTATTTTATGTTTAAAATATTTGTTAACTTGTTTATATTTTTCAAGTACCAAAAATTAGACCAAGGTTGGCTAGCCCTCAACCTCAAGCCAAGAAGCCATCTAGCCAGCCCGAGTGGATCGGCCAGCCAAGCATGGCTCGAAGGAGAGTCATCCACCCAGTGTGAGTGTGTGAGAGACTGTGCTAGCATAGTAGTCTTGAAGGCCTTTGCGGGCTGAGTGGTGTAGCTCAACCCAAATGTGTGTGTGTGTGTGTGTGTGTGTGTCTGAGAGACCACCCCATTGTGGGTTTCTAGCCACCAAATTTCGCACCTTGATTGATATACTAGCACCCCAATGCACTCCCTTTTCTATGTGGGATGTTAAATATAAGTGTTAGTGCTCATATTTTTTAAAACTCTGCTCATCCAACCTCAGAAAGATCCCACTATTGTGCTTCACCCTCTCCATCACACTACTCTTGTCAGCCACCACTACAAACAATCAAAGACTGCCATGGACGTTTCTTATAAAGCTCAAGGTTGATCCATCTCCTACTCTCACACATCCACACCACTTGAGACCATCTCCAACACCTTGTTTGAACACCCCAAATCCATTTGAGGCTTCATCCAACCACCTCAAAGGCTAGAAGAAGAATGAGACTTCCACTACCAAATCCACTATCTACTTGGACCACTTCCTCATTTCCACATCCTCATGATATCCCATGTATACCACATTCACCAAAACCATGTACAAATGAAGGCTAAAGATCCCTCGCATCTTCCACGTTTCCCACTGCTTATTCTGGTCACTCGAGATCAATTGGGTATTTCAAAACTTTAAAATCTCGAGTCTTGGGGATCTTAAAAGGAGATTTGCAGGATCTTGATTTTGAATACCGAAGGATGGAATCCCTCACTACCTATAAAAGAAGATCTTTCCCACCACTATAAATGGATTCTTCACACCTTAGGGATAATCTTGAAGGCACTACTATCAATTTCATTCTATTTATCTTTTTATTTTATTTTTAGTTTTATTTATTATGAAAATTGGTTTATTTTAACTTTTAATTCAATTTCTTTCTTTTATAATAATTATTTCATTTTTTAAAAGTGTTTCCACCACCCAACTTCTTCTCTTTTTCTTCTCCATTATTCTTCTTATTATTATAATTCAAACATTATATCCATTTTTCTTTTCTTTTTATTTTATTTTATTTTATTATTATTTATTTTCCCCTCTTCTTGTTCTCTTTTATTTTATTATTTTATTTTCTTTCAATCTTTATCCCTTCTATTATTTTTATTTTTATTCTTCTTATTTTCTTTTATTTTCTATCCACAGTGACCTCTTACCCTCAAAAATGAGGGGCTAACCCGAGGCTTATCCCAAGGGAGGTAAGTGGTGTTTCCATTTCATTTTGCATTTAAATTCTTATTTTTTATTTATTTTTTTGGTGATAAAGGGTGATGTGAATGGGTGTGTCAATTTCCCCCCAGGAAAATGAACTTAAACTTATTTCTATACTTCTATTAAATATTTTACCACCCTTCTACTAGAATACAATATCTCCATATGATGGAGTTGAGCCATTCAGTGGATGAAATGGCATACAATGGAGCTAGGTCCTAGGAGATGTAACACTCTCGATTGAGGTGTGTCATCAACCTTTATTATAGGAGGAGTTATAATTTGGATTGCTAAATGAATTCTATATTTCACACCACTAAATAAAATAATATTAATTCATGAATGAGATCTCAGAATTGAATTATCAAACTTAATTTAAACACTAACAAGAAGAATGATGGAACCTATAAGACAATTCATAAAGGCCAAGTTCTTTATTCTATAATCATATTTTTTTCATTTCATGTTATTATAACTTCTATCATTTTGTTTATCTTCTTAAATTATATTTCTCTTATAGAATGAATAAAAATAATAAAAAATAAATAGTTTAGGTGAATTTGATTAAGTAGGTGAACAACTGAGAAATCTCCTCAAGTGAGATGACCCTGATCATTCTATGTGATGTATTAAGAAAATAAATTTTCTTTGGTCACACCCTATGACAGAAGTGCATCAAAACTAGCATCGTTTACCAGGGAGTTAATCATTAGTTTGTTTACTTTTTCTATTTTCACACATTAAATAGATTTCATTATTTTTTAATTAAAAAAACATAAAAAATAATTTTTTCCATGATGTGTCAAAATATACCATATCTTTTTGCATGAAATAATTACTCATAGGTGTAGGATAAATAAGAAGAAGATATTGGCTATGATAAATCATAGGTTCAATAACTTCAAAAATACATATAACAACTAGAGGGAAAATGGAGAGAGCATTGGATTATGTTCATACATTGATGAAATAACCAGAACATGAGCTACATATGGGTGATCAAAAAGATTTGGATGAATTCTGGAATGATTGTAAAGAATAACTTAATCTCATAAAATAAGAAGAGTCATAACTATTGAAGGAAGACACCACCCAATTAAAGATCTTGAGTCAATCGGGACATGGGACGATCTTTCCAAAAATTTATTAGATAAATAATTTCCATCGATCCAGACTTTGAAACTCTAAAATGACATTTAGAACTTTTCTCAAACTAATGGAGAATCTGTATGGGAATAATGGGATTGATTCATGGAGATGATGAGGAAGTGTCCACACTATGGTTTGGATATGTGGATTCAAATACAGACATTCTATCAAGGACTCCATACTGTCGCACAAATAGTTTTTGATGCTGTTGTTGATGGGGGACTGATGTTTAAAACCCCGAAATCTAGAAGAGCTATACTTGATGAAGTTTCTCACAATGTCAGCCTCTGGAAAAGTGATCGTGAACCACCACATTGTGGTATCCACTAGGTAGATGAAAAAAAATTAGCAGCGCAAGTTGAAGCGCTCGAAAAGAAGCTCAAATCATTTCAAATGTCAGCTACATAACCCCCTCTTGTCCCCATGATAAAAATACAATCTTGTGAGATGTGTGGTGGCCCTCATCTATACTAATATTATAGGAAAAATTTTGAGGAATCACAATCTCAAGATTGTAATTATGTCAATTACATTCAACAGAATCCACCTTTTCAGTAGTAGAAACAATACAACCAATAGAGGCCTACTCAGTAGCAACCTCAGAACAACCATGGATATTTTCAACAGTGAAGTGGTTGAGAACCATTTTGAAATCAAGGACCACTATGGTATCCTTCTATGAACCCAGTGCCAAGACCTCAGTAATATATTAAACAAAAAACCTTTCCAAAAAGAGCTCAGTAGCAATTCCAACCCACTTAACCTAGACCTCAGCAACAATATGCTCCTCCTCAAAGTAACCTAGAAAACCTCATGGATACTTTTATTCAAAAATCATATCAGATAATAAAAACTCAAGAAATAGAAATGAAAAACCAAAAATATTCTTTGTGAAATATTGAAGTTCAAATGGGTCAAATAACAAAGACTTTATCGGATAGATTAGCAGGTACCCTACCTAGTAATATAGAGAATTAACCAAGGTAAGAAGCTAAAGCAGTAGTGCTAAGAAACATAAAAATATTGGACTTTCAACAAACAAGTGGACGAAATGAAAGGAAATCTGAAGATCCTTAAGAATAAACACCATTAGAAGAAGAAGTTGAGAAAGCATCACCTCAAGAAGTTTCACCAGCCAAAAGTGATCACACTCCTGAACAACCAAAGGAACTACTTTATGTTTCCCAACTGCCATACAAGCCACATCTTCCTTTCCTGGAAAGAGTAGGACAAGGCCGACAAGAGGCACAATACAAGAAGTTCCTGGATATGTTTAAGAAACTGCACATCAACATACCATTTTCTGAAGCCATTTCCCAGATGCCAGTGTATGCAAAATTTATTAAGGATCTGTTCTCCAACAAAAAGAAAGATATAAGATATTGGGGTCATCTCATTAAATGAAGAATGCTCTGCTATTATGCAGTATAAAATCCCACCAAATATGAGATACCCCAGAAGTTTTTCAATTCCCTATGCTATTGAAGAATGGAAGTTTGGTAGAGCTCCGTGTGATCTTAGATCCAGCATCAACTTAATGTCAATGAGTGTATTCTGCAAGTTAGGACTCCAAGAACTCAAAACTTCTAGAGTATCACTGCAACTTGTTGACTGATCAGTGAAGTACCCTAGGGTTATTCTTGAAGATGATTTAGTTAAAGTCAAAAAATTCATCTTTCCAGCAGACTTCCTAGTTTTGGACATGAAAGAGGAAGGTGAAGTCCCCATTATAATTTGAAGACCATTACTAGCCACAATAAAGGTCTTGATAGATGTGAATCAAGGACGTATGATCATCTGAGTTGGAGAAGAATAGGTATTGTTCAACCTGGTCAAGTCTGCCCAATAATTAGATAATGTTGTTGATTGCAACGCCATCTCTCTTACACGAGAAGAAGATGATTACATGGCCATTGAAGAAGAAAGTGAAGAGTTACTCTCAGAGAATAAAGAAGAGCATGATTTTGAGGAATTAAGCTTCATTGAACCTCTTATGAGGGATACCTTTACACCTTTCATTCCATCCATCATTCAACCACTAAAGTTGGAACTAAAACCTCTACCTAGTACTCTTAAGTACTCATACTTAGGAGTATCAACCTCTTTTCTAGTTATTATCAATTCTGAACTATCTCAGGAACAAGAAGAAAAATTAGTTGGAGTTTTGAAGAGACATAGGTTTCCAATTTTCTGGGGAGTGACATACATCAAAGGAATCAATCCTACTAAATGCACTCACAAGATTATACTCAGAGAAGATGCAAAGCCAAAACGACAACCTCAAAGGAACCTCACACCACTGATGAAAGAGGTTTTAAAAAAGGAAGTGTTGAAACTCGTGGATGCAGGAATAATATTTTCCATATCATATAGTGAATGGGTAAGCCCTCTAAAAGTTGTGCCTAAGAAGGGAGGACTCACAGTAGAGAGAACTGATGAAAACTAATTAATTTCAACACACACCATTGTTGGATGGAGAGTCTGTATATATTATAGATGCCTGAATTCAGCAACAAGGAAGGATCATTTTCCTTTACCCTTAAGGGATCAAATGCTAGAAATACTTGTGGGACATGAATTCTGCTACTTCCTGGATGGATATTCAGGATACAACCAAATTCCAGTCAACCCTACTTATTACCCAAAGACCACATTCACATTCCCATTTGGTACTTTTTTCTACAAGAGAATGTCATTCAGAATGTGCAGTGCTCCAACAATGTTTCATCAGAGTATAACGCATATTTTATATGACATGGTAGAAGAATTTCTAAAAATATTGATAGATGACTTCTTAGTTTATGGCAGATCATTTGAGGTCTGTCTAAGCAATCTAGAATTAGTCCTCCAATACTATGAAGTGAAATACCTAGTTTTGAATTGGGATAAAATTCATTTTATGTTCCAAGGAGGAATATTCCTTGGGAATAAAATCTCTAAGGAAGGTATAGAGTTCGATCCAACCAAGATCAAATTAATCAAGGATTTACAAGAACCTTCGATTGTTAAAAGAATAAGAAGCTTTCTGGGCCATGCAGAATTTTACATATGATTTATAAAGGAATTTTCCAAGGTTTCATGTCCATTGACGCACTTGTTTTCAAAATAATTCCATTTCTAATTTACTAATGAATGTCAGAAAACTTTCACTACCTTGAAGACAGGCCTGATAGTATCCCAAGTCATCATTTCACCCAACTGGGATAAGGAATTTGAGTTAATATGTGATGCCATCAACCTCATTATTGGATCTGTGTTATGACAGTGAATTGGCCATATCTTTTGTCTCATCTATTATGAAATTCATACACTGAGTGAAGCTCAAGTCAATTACATGACTACAAAGAATGAACTTTTTTCCATTGTATATGCCTTTGAGAAATTCCGTTCATATCTGGTATTGTCCAAAGTGATTTTACATACTGATTCTTCTTCCCTTATATACTTGATGAACAAGGATGATTCCAAACTAAGGATGATATGGTGGATCCTCTTTCTAAAAGAATTTGAAATTCTAATCAAGGACACAAAAGGTACATAAAATGTGATTGTTGACCATCTATCTTGACTTCCCTTTTCATTCATTAAGGAAGATGAGGAGGCTGACATTATAGTAGACTTTCCAGATGAAACCCTTTTTCGTATCAAAGTACAACTGTGGTTCTCTAATATCACCAATTATCTCATCATGGGATTTTTACATCAAAATTTCTCATATCAACGGAGGAAAATATTCTTGGAAGAAGAAAATCATTACTATTGGGATGAGACACTACGGTTCAATTATTATGATGATGGATTATTGAGACATTTCATTCCTGAGAATGAAACTCATAATGTAATTGAGATGTGTCACACATCACTAGATGGCGAACATCATGGACCTGAGCATTCATTATCCAAAATTATAAAAAGTGGATTTTTTTGGCCCACACTACACAAAAATGCAAGGGAACTTTTCCAAATATGTGATAGATACCAGCGCACTGGAAACATTGGGAAAAGGAATGATATGGTGTATAATCTCATCATGGAACTCGGAGTCTTCGACGTTTGGGGCATAGACTTCATGGTACCATTTCCCACTTCTTATGGAAAATCCTACATTCTGGTTGGAATTGACTACATCTCTAAATGGGTTGAAGTTGAAGCAACCTCACATGACACAGAAAAAGTGGTCATGAACTTTCTGAAAAAGAATGTGTTTGTAAGATTTGGATTTCTAAGATTACTCATTAGTGATCGAGGCACACATTACACAAACCAAGCTATGAAAGGATTTCTAGAGAAATATGGAATCATATACAACACAGGAACTCCCTACCACCGACAAACAAGTGAGAAAATAGAACTACCAAACAAGGAGATAAAGAAAATTTTGGAAAGGCTGTGAATACAAGACGAAGCGACTAGAGTCTCAAACTGGACGATGCACTATGGGAATACTGCACTGCATATAAGACACCCATAGGCATAAAACCATTCATACTGGTTTACCAGAAACCATTCCATCTTTCAATGGAACTGAAGTATCATTCGTTTTGGGCGATTAAGAAACTGAATTTAGATTCTGAGAAGGCCGGAGAAGCTAGGATGCTGCAATTAATAGAAATAGAAGAGATCAGAAGGGCTGACAATAATAATACTAGGATCTATAAGAAAAAAACAAATAAATGGAATGATCAACTCATTGTTGGGTGTATCTTTGTACCAGGGAATAAGGTCCTTTTGTTCAACTCATGATTGAAACTATTCCCTGGTAAGCTGAAATCTCGATGGTCAGGCCCCTTTGAAGTCATTCCAGTTTTTACGTACTGGACAATCGAAATTCAGAGAGGTAGACCACCTTTTAAAGTGAATGGTTAAATACTGAGAATCTTCCAAGAACCTTTCCGCGAGGGCTATGTCATCAGCCTAAAATTCAATTGAGCCTAAACTGAGTCAAGCTCTCGACTTAAAAGGAATCATTGACTGGGAAGAAATCCAGGGTAGTACAGCTTAGCCTAAGTTAGATTAGGATAGCCTTATGAAATTTTTAGGTAGTCTTAGTGCTGACAGCAAGGAATAAAAAAAGTTTGAGCTAAAATAGTAAATTACACAACGTGTAACCACCTTACACGATGTGTACCTTTTCATTCAAAAATCCATTTTATTTCACTAGTACACGACGTGAACCATCAGTACAAGTCGTGTAATGATTCAGATCTATTTTTAAAAATATAGGTCATGAACCTTGGGTTCATAACCCGCAACCCCCCCCCCCCCCCCGACCCTTCAATTCCCTTCTCCTCTCTCCCAAACACCTATGACCTCCCTCCCCATCGCACACCCGCACCCTCCCTTCTCCATCTCTCACACCCTTCTCCCCCTTCCTGACCACCTAAAACCCAAACATGCACCCTCTCCCTACTCCCTCTCTCACCGCGAGCATGCACCCACCCCCATCCCTCTCTCCTCCCCCAAAATGTACCCCTACTTCCCCCTCAATAAACCAGACCAGCCCTCCCTCCCTTCTATGATGGAAATAAAAAAACAATCCCAACCCTCCACCTCGTCATCCTCAGTCCCTGATAAGTGGCCATTGATCAAGCGCCAACATGTCGTAGCTTTTACATCACATGTTGTCACTTCTGCATCACCTACCGAACCTTCCACCTCGTCTACCGCACATGATGCTCCTGCTGATCGGACCACCTCCTCATCCAACTCGTAGGACTCCTCTAGTGATGAAAACCACCACTTTCACCCTATCCTCTGCTTTACCAACCTGCAACACCGGGTAAATCTCATCAAACTGTAGGCTAAGATAATGCATACGAACAAGACCCTGGACATGCCCATCCTAGCCAGGATCAACATTAGCGATGTCATCCTTGACCTCCTGGAGACGCTCCATATCGATAGCATTCTCTAGGTTCATGAGGATACCTACAGGGAGTTGTTTCTAGAGTTCCTGGCGATGTTCGAGATGGCCATTAATAGCCTCAGATTCTGGCTAGGTGTTCAGCCACATGAGCTTTTATTCACTAAGTCTAGCATCGAACTGAGCATTTACACTGATGAGTTTGTCATTTCATAAGTCTATCTGACTCTACAGTTGGAGCCACCCTGAGCCGACTCTCAAGGTCTCTAGGAGTTGATTGCCTAAGATCCTCAGTTGTACCATGACCCACACATCATGAAATCTACCCAGTTGTGGGTCCTAGCACTACGTATCCTTCATAGAGATATAACACATGGATGGTTCACCAAGGTTGAGTCACATGGGAGCATCAGCTAGATGGATGTACTCATTCTAGCAGCAGCCATGGGTGGCCTAGCCGTCAACATGGTTTCCTAGTTTGCCCGGTATTACAAATCTCACACCCAGTGGAATCATGATACATTGATGGGAGGCTCTTTCATTACTCATCTGGCTCAGTACCACGGAGTATTCTATAAAACACTACCTCTCACCTCCTTAGGACCTATTGAGATTCTTGATTTTGTCATGCTACATAAGATGAAGCTACTGGTGAGGGAGAATTATCTCTAGAGTTGGGCACCAGGCGTACAGGAGGCCCCACCACATGCAACGGCAGACCCACCAGTTGAGCCAAACACTATCTCTCCACCTATTCCACCCATTCATCCTATTATCTATGCTACCACATCATCCACCATTCCTCCACGCACCCATCACACCCTTTTAGATATTTGGGCTACCTAGCAGTGCATCTTGATGAACCTACGCCAGATTTCTACTCATCTTCATCTTCCATTCATCGAGCCTATAGAGTACACCACTCAACCACCACCGGCCTCTACTAGCCCCTCATCTTCTACCATTCCCACACCACCTACAGCCCATCCCAACCTACCATCCAATATTAATAACCCTACGTCCCAACAGAAGTATTTAGATGAGCACGCTTGATGGGGTAAGGGGTTGGCCACCGCTACCACCACAAAGGTAACTTTCATCAATCTAGATACTAGACCCACAACCTAATTACGGATCAGGATCTCTCCACCACCCACTCCAACCAATGTGACCAGCACCGCGACTCCATTATCTACCACTGATCCACCCGCTTCTACTTCTGCCCCAGCCACTAATCTAGACTTACCACTTCCATCACCACTCAATGGAGGCTCGACGATGGAGGAGATCTTTGTCCCTAACACCTAATTTGTCATTTTTGTTTCTTTTTAGGATTTATATTTTTTTGATAGGGCTAGCTCTGTTTTATTTTGTCATTTTTTATGCCCTCTTTTTTGTAATGATCACTTTTATATGTGGAAATTCATTTTTTCATCATTCTTACTTGGCTTGATTTTCATTTTTTCATATTTTAAATAGACATGTATAGTTCCTCTATGTCTTCCATAGTTGTTGATGGACCCATCCCACCATCCGTTCTGATCCAAAGAGTGACCCAGCGCGCTGTAGAAATCGAACAAAAGCATCAGAAAATTTCCATAGAAATCCATGCACAACAGCAACCACCATGAGCCATGATACCATTCCTTGAACACTTGATTCATGCTCATGCTGCTACACTGAAAGTCATAAATCCAGTCAAGAGACCTCATGAGATGGATGACATTGCCACCAATAGCTGCAAGTGCAAGAGGAGCAACTGAGCTGATGGACCCCGTTGTAGGATTTTGGTCCATTCATCTGGCTGATGACGTCCTATTAACGCTTTATGGGAGGCAACCCATATTCAATCATTTGTTTAGATTGATTTTTTGTGCTTAATTATTTTTCATTTTCATTTTGAGTCCCTTCTTGAGCTGTATTGAAAACATTTGGTAACTTTTAATAACAATGTTATTCATGTTCACCCTAATGTGCACCTTCCCTTTATTCTACTTTTCAAATGCATAATACTTGTGGACTAAAATGTTTCATCTAGTGCAGGGATTGTTTTCTAACAAATTTTTAAGGTGACCTAGATTTCATATAACAATAGCCAAATTCCCTCATGGCATGACACTATCTAGAGAGCTCTTGATTAATCAATTTAAAATTATTTAAATTCAATTTCCATTTGACTGAGCTTTACTTGCCATAAACTCTCCCACATAAATTCGTGGACAGTGCGGACACTATCACCTTCTAAGTGTGGAGGAGTTTCTTGTGATTTTCACTCTCGATACACTTGAATTATTGTTTGTTCTCACCTGTCTAGGAGATATTTTTCAAAATTTTAAGCATGCTTTAATCTTGAAAAACATTATTCTCATTTCAATAAAAGAAAAATTTAAGTTGGAAATTGATAGAATATAGGTTTTGTCTCTGTTTATAATTTTTAGAATGACTGTTGAGCTTATAAATTTAATTAAAATTCAACATTTTTTGAAATTGTGATTGATTAGCTTATTACTTGGTTTTATACCCCTTTTAATTACTAGCTTCTTTTTTTATTCTCATTAACCGAGAGGACTCTAAGCCTACAATTGCATATTCTTTTCTAAGCATATTTCTTGAGTGATACCTAGGACATGTAAACCTATCAGAACTTGCATTGAGATCTTATTGAGGATATGACTGAAAAGTACAATTTTAAAATGATTGATGCAATCTTTGTTGAGCCACTATTTCTTGAGACCCACCTTACATATTTCCTTCATTTAGCTCATAGTTGTCATGAATGACCTTATGGGATGAAACTATTGCAATCTGGTTTTCCCTTTCCTGCCATATTCCTTGTATAATGCATGATTTTACTTTAAAACATGTGTGGGAGTGTCATTCAGACAGCACAAGATGATTTTATTTATAGAAATGTATGGTGTACTCATCATACTATTTGGTTACGATCCACATTTACTTTGTAGCATTTCACTTTTATTATGTTTGTTTGCAAAATAAAAAAGAAAAGAAAAACAAACATGGGTTGTGTACTAGGAAGGTCAAAAATCACTATTTCCAGATTGATGAATCCCTTGAATGATCATATGTGGTTAGGGGGTGGATGTGAGATCTATCCTAGACATGATTTTTAAAAAATAGATATACAAAAGAAAAAGGAAAGGAATAGAATACTCATTGTGTACTTACTTGACATTTATATGGATCCAACCGGAGCTGTTGGGAGTGTGGATTTGATGAGCATGGAGGACGCATTGTATTACACTTATCTTGACATTCATGCATTATACTTCAGAGTTTACCCTCCTTTTTTAGCTTGATTTTCACTTTTTACCCACCTACCCACAGTCTCATAATCATTTGAACCTAACTGTTGAAGTCCTCGTGATTAATTTTGTACTTGTCTTTACAAAGTGGAGATGATAGAACCAATGCAAGCCTATGGTTAGGATCATATACTCAGGGTATGAGCATAACTCCAATTTCATTTTACCCTGAGTGATGAGATAAAATTCATTATGAAGTAAATTTCAAATGGGTATAGAATTCAAGGAACAATTAAAAGATTGTAATTAAAAGATTTGAATTTGTTTAAAGGAACTGAGCTATGAGGGGTGATTGATTTTCTATGTATGGACGATTCTAGAAACTAACCTTTCCTCTTACACTTAGTTTCATTTATCGGGACAAGATGAATGCTTCTTACTTTAAAAATTGCTTATCTTTTTGAAATCATTGTTGAAGAGATTTTTGCTTGAGGACAAGCAATTGTTCAAGTGTAGGGGAATTTAATAAGACAAATTCATATATACATTTTTTGTCATTTAATTAAGGATTTTAATTGTTTTATTCGATAATGCACTTGGTATGTGCTTAATTTTGTAGGAATAAGGCTTCCCAGGGTTTCAAAGGAAGAAATGTAAAAAAAGTGAAAAATTCACCTATTACACGTCATGAACCATCATTACACGTTGTGTAATAGGGTTTCACAGCATCTAGCAAATCGTGAACCAAGTCGTGAAGAAAGCATAAAAAGAAGTCATTACATGTCGGGAATGGACAATACATGGCGTGACCTCAGTCAAAACCATTGAATGAGAGATCCGCTCCAAAGATACAGCTGGAAAGCCAGTACACATCGTGAGTCGTACACGACGTGATATCAGTCAAACCTCAAATTTTGGACGAGATACACACGAGATACGCGCCAGATTCAAAATTCACAGAGAAGTACACGGATCATCGTTACACGACGTGTAATCCATTACATGTCGTGACTCATTTCGCCTATATATACAGCACCTCAACAGCGGTTTTCAGAGCATTCCAGAGCAGAGTCTTTTCTGTATCTTTGTTCCTCTCGAGTTTCCTTCAACCCCTTTCCTCTCAAACTTAAATTTCATCGTTGTTTCATATTTTATTTTAATTCAAGAGCCATGGATTGTGTTTTCATCATTGTCTTCAATTTCCTTTCACATCGCTTACCATCGTTCATCATCAAGGTCATGTCGAATCCATCTCCGCTTTCATTCCAAGTAAGTACGTTATTAAAATTGTGATTTACATTTCTTTAAATCTCGATTGTATCCTCGCCCTTTTTAGTAAATCGAACCCTTGAATGATTGTGAAGTGTTTAATTTCAAATCGTCTTAGCATGTCAACCATGGTTCTTATTTGTTTATTCTTCTCTCCTCCTACCATGAGTAGATAAACCACCCAAGGGTAGGGATCAAGAGTAGGTGAATCTGAATACTTAAATATATTATTATAAAACTTGGTAACCATACCCGAATGACCCAAAGACCTTCTTTTTATTGATTTTTTGATAACCTCCTTTCAAGGGATGAGGGGGAACCCTTACAATACCCGTAGGCTTAGAGATTGCATGACCCGTAGGTCTTAGAGGAAATATCCAGACTATAACTACTTGGAACTGCTCCTCCCCATCTTTTATATCGTGATGTCAACTCTCCACCTTTGCATGGCTGTTCGGCTAGGCTTCTCATGCATGCACAGGCTGGTCTCGATGGCAATGTCATACCCTCTCTACCAAATCCGTTAGCTTCTGCTCTGGTGAATGCGTCTGCACTGAATCCTCATCTAGAGTCTACTCCTTATAGAGTATGTCTGGTCCATTAAGCACAATTTCAGGTGGCCTGAAAGCCTTGAGGTGGCCCAAAAGACTTGAGGTGGCTTGAAGGCTTTGAGGTGGCTCGAAGGTCTTACTAGCCCAAAGGCCTTGGGTGGCCTGAAGGCCTTGAAGGACCCAAGGACCAAGTCGGTGGCCCGAAAGCCCAACAGATGAATAGTTCTCGACTGCTACAGTATCGAACAGTATCTGCTATAGTATTGCTACAGTAACCCGTATCACGAGATATTTAAGCGGAAGACCCTATCATGATTGGAGTAGATTATGCTATGACCACTAGCCTAAGATACTCTCTGCCCTAGGAGCTAAGCTTAATGCATCTAGGTTGTCACTATCTCCCGATCAAGGAATAGCTACCCCCTAAGTAGAACTAGGTGACTTGACCAAAGTCATCTAGCGACTTACGCTTGCTTCGCAGCCTAAACCTTTGGATCCTACCAAGATTAGAATTAAGATCATCCCTTTTATAGATACCCAAAATTGATCTTGATCTCTCTCTCGTTCTTAAAGCAACCATCAACCACCATAGATCTATTTTTCCCAAATGATAGCAAATTAGAAAGGATTCCTACCCCAAAAGGTCTTAAAGCCTTTGACTTCTAGAAGCCAACAACGCTCCTCATGGAATGACCTCAGACTCTCACTATACTACGCCCTTGTAGCAAGTGAAGTTTGGGAAACCTTACAATTCTAATCTGACCGTAGCCCGCGTGAATTCAACGACGCATGCGGGCGCGTCAGAACTACACTTGATTCCTTAGACGCAATGATGACACAACAAGAGTGGTTTGCCGATTCATCGATGAAAAAAGAATTCAATGAAAGGTAATTTTGTAATTAAATAAATTAATTATAAATTAGATGTGAAAAGATCATGTCTTTATAGATTCAAGGAACACATTTCATCTAGTTCTGAGGAGAAATCCGAAGAATTTGATGGAAAAAATTTGTTGGGCTTGGGCTCGACCACTTCTGCTACGCCCTAGAACTTTGTTGGGCTTGGGCTCGACCACTTCTGCTACGCCCTAAAACTTTCAATCACATTTGAGACTCTAGGGGATCTGTGATTCTTGCTTTCTTGGCTTCCTATGGTAACAACAATTCTCTCATCATTGAAGCTCACGTCTTATTCTATGTCCTTTCCCTTCGCTTTTCAAAGAATATTTTGTAATTTGTGATCGAAGTGGACTCAATGTTGTTGATGTTGTTGGTTTGGTACCTATTGAGGCTCCTCCATTGCCACCGGAGCATTGACTATACTGTCATTGCCACCGGAGCATTGACTATACTGTCAAAGCCTGTAGAACCATGATACACCAAGGAGTGGGATTCTTCATACTTGGTGTGAGGAGAATTTTGCGGCGAATTACTTAGCATCCAAAGAAGTTCAGGAGGAGGCGTTATACTCTAGTGTCGGCTCTCTTCCTAGGGATTTTGAGATGGTGACGCTCTTGAACTTCATCATTTTCATCCCCCATGATGTTGTTTTTTCATTCCTCCATACCCCTGTTTCTTTTTCATAATAAATTCAAATTGAATTGTGCACATATCATAGAATGACACCAACATATTCTTTTTTTTAACAGATCTTCAAATTAACCAATACAGTAATAACTCAAAAGTTCTAAAATGCATGGAAGGATCAACAGAAAACATCAAGCAAAAACTACATCCTGGTTTCTTTCGGAAAATATCTCTTAGAAAATCACTATTTCATCCACAAGTACAAGCAATTAATACTTTAAATAAGGCTATCATGTCTAATTTTAGCAATGCATAATCTGAGATGCAATGCCACAAGTAAAATAATTCTAATCTGACTAAAAAAAGGTTAAAGAAGAAATACAAAAACGATGCCTTTAACATGATAGTATAGAACATCTAACGTAAAGACACACAAGACCACCAAAGATTGGAAGGAAAGGAGGTTGCAAGTCAAGGTAACCTCTTGAGAAATGTGTGTCTGACCAGTTGATTAGATAAGCTGAAGGGAAAATCGACTACATTTAACAACTAGACATTTCAAAAGTTTGCTCTGAATAACAAGTTTACTTTTACAGAATGTTTAATCCAACGCACTGGCATCATGCTTTAGAATTTCTCAACAGGGAAACCAACGACAGGTTTAGTTTCTGATGCCAAGGAACGCAATTCACCTATCTCTTCATCTTTAAGTCTCCAACCAAGCGCCCCTGCAAACTCCTTAGCCTGCTCTGCAGTTTTGGCTCCTGGAATCGGCACAACATTCTCTTGCGCGATTAACCAATTGAGAGCTACCTGTAGAAGAAAACCTTAAATTTATCATTTTGCACGTCTCAAGTGTAAACCACGAGAATGGGAGGAAGAACCTTCAAATCTACAATCTGCATATAAGTGTTTTAGTATGACTGTTTCCTGATTACTTATTAAAAAAAGTGATTAATATGACTCATTTATGTGATTTTCTTCTGGAATTTAAGTGCAAGTGTTTTTTCAGAAACAGAACAAACATCACTTATTTTTTCATAAAGAAATACTTGAACCTGTGTGGGAGATTTATCATAACCATCTCCTATTTCCTTGAGTCTGTTGAGCAAAGGTTGAAGCTGCAAATCAGGGGGGGGGGGTGAAGGGAAAAAGTAATAAGAACAACGCAAAATAAAAAAAATAAAAAATTACCTAACTTTGTTTTAAAAAATAGATAAATAAAACAACAGGCCACCTGCTTCAGGATCTCAGGGGTATAAATCCGACTTCGAGGGCCAGCTGGTGGATTATCTGGAGTATACTTTCCGGTAAGGGCACCTGCATCACTAGCAAAGCCCACATTGGACTGGACAGATATGCTATGGCTTTTGATGGAAGATCTAAATTTAGTTGCATAAACTCCTTGATTTGTACAGTCATTGAATTGATCCAACCGCATGATACTCGTCGCCTTGTTAAATTAGACCAGTAACAGTTCAAGCCGAGGAGAAGATCCAAATTAATGCATGTCAAGGCATTGATTATGTAGTGGAATTTGTATTAAGACACGGAAAAAAAAAACAAAACCAAATCAAATATGTCTACAAGAGAATTTTATCACTAAAAAGACATTAATAATGTAAGCAGCAATAAAAAGAACACCAATTGAAGAGAGCGCCATCATTATAAAGTACCCTGCAGAAATTTTATCATTAAAAAAACTAGTTTGTGAGTTAGAGATGGATTTCAAATAATGCCCTTCTGTTGGCAGCCCCAATCTTTGGTGAGCGGGATGTTTAGAGGGGCGTTTAACAGATGTTCTACTGGGGTGGCAGAAAGGGGAACAATTCCCAGGAATACAAAAGTTAATGGCTATTTTATGTTGGAGTTTTATTTGTTTTTTGAAGAAAAATAGTGGCAAGGAAAGGGGGGAATCCCACATTGAAAAACGTGGACATGGAGAGAGTACTTAAAGTGAGATGACTCTCTCATCCTTAATTCAAGGGGCAGAGAGAAGAGACGGCACTTTCGTGTATCCCCGATGTAGCACCCAGGTGGAAAACAACATTCTTCATCTCTTAGTCGTTAGATCTTCAAAGGGTTGCCTGCAGAAAAGTACATCCACAAAACAGCAAAGCATTCACCATTGTATCCTAAAAAGATTTCACCGAGAATCCTTTATGATACCAAAGTTCCAACATTTTACCCTTAGTAGGATGCATGGGAGGACATTTCCGCCTTTTAATAATTTTTTCCCACACTAAAATAATGCAATTAATTTCATAAAAAATTTCTAGCGCAAAAAATAAACTTACACTTTCTCTTCATTTTATCATTCCCTTACCATCAAAATTCCTTATAACAAACCAAACATCGCCCAAGGTTATCATGGACAAAGGAATTCACCTTGCGCAATCGGTGAGTATGCAATCAAAGTGATTCCAAGTTCATCACAAGCTGCTTTAACGCCATTCTCCTCTGGAAGCCTGTATATGAGGCTGTAATTAACCTGGTTTGAAGCAAGTTGGATACCTCTCTTTTTAAGTTGCTCATGTGCAGCTCGGAGACGGCTTTCTGAAACAAGAAATTGGTTCCCCTAATTAGTCATCATCTTCTTGTGAAAGTCATTAGCAAATGTACCCACCAACTCAAGGTTTTTCCCAAACATGATATACAAAATAGTGTTTCTTTTCAGTTTCCCTTTAATCCATTAATATAACACTACATACAGTGTTTAATGACTATAAAGGAAACAGAATATTAAACATCCTCATATAAACATACCATTGTAGTTTGAAACACCTACAGCCTTCACAAGGCCCTCTTCCATAACATCTCCAAGCCCATCAATATAACCTGGATAATCAGTTTAAAAGCAACTAAGCTCCGCTTGGAATTCCTGATAATCATGTCAAGTAACTAATTGATCAACTCAAGTGTCAAACATACCTTCATTTCCCCACACTCCTGGCCTGGAAAAAAGAACAAACACCTTAACGACCTTCCATATATCAGCAAAACATCAAGAATAAATGGCAGTTTTAAAATTTACAGAATACCAACCAGTGGAGTTGATACAGGCCCACAGAAGAAAGACCGAGACGACATAAGGAGTCCTTAAGAGCAGTTGCTACACTGCGACGGCCCAACCTCCATGGCAATGCTGCAAATTTCGTAGCAACATCGACCTCCAAATCCGAATCCTCTCTTTTCCGCTCTTTAATGAACCTTAGTCAAGAAAAGATAGTTTTCTTGAAGAAATAAAAAAAATGGAAAACAATCATAAAGCATTTTAGATGGTGCCATGTGCCATCTGCTGATTTCAGATGTTTGCAGTGTTTTCCTAGATAGGACTCAATCCCAAAATTATTAGTACCTTCCCAGTAGAGTTTCGGAATTTATAGCGCCCAATGATAACTGCAAAGTCAGATAATGAAATCTCATACTATGAAGAAAGAGACTTGATGGAATTTAGCAAAACGATTTGGTTTCGGTTTTAACCATTGAGCCATAAACTTCAGCAGTATCAAAGAAAGTCACACCAGAGTCGATGCTAGCATTGAAAGCAGCTTTAGCAGCCTTCATCTTCCTGTCTGAAAAGGTCAAGAGAGAAAGGAGTTGTAAAAGGGACCTGATTTTTTTCTACAAAGAAGATTATATAACAGAAAGCAAGTGCACAAAAATGTTTTCAAGAAAATGAAAGCTCTGTTTTGGTTCATAAAAACACTTTTAGCTTTCATTTTCCATAAATGTTTTAAAAAAATGAAAGGCGTGCCATGGCACGAATTACTTAAAACGGATGAGAAATCCAAGTTCCGTGAATTTTTACACTCTTCATATTCATGAGGGCCGAATTTCTAGAATTTCCATTTGGCTCTAATAAGGCTGACCCATCCAATGTGAAAAATGAGAATCCATATCAAAACGGTTTCCTATATTTACCTAATTTATAGGGGTATTGAGACCTCACCATCCCACTCGAAGTTGTTCCAGTAACTCTTATCGCCCCATGACCAGGCTCCGATCCCAAGCCTCGTTACCTTCAAGTCAGAGCCACCCAGATTGATCTTATCTTCGTCTTTCTTCAGAGTGACCAAATTCTCAGAGGCAACCGCACTAATTTTCCCAACTTTACCACGACAGAGAACGGATAAGCTCGCAGTGCCAACGCTCAAAGCCATTGCGATGGGCTCAGAGCGTTATCCTGTACTGCAATGAACGATTCGCGAGTTGCAAAGTTCAGAGCAATGATAGGAAGGTGATCAGAAAATGGGAGAACTTCGGACGGAGATGAATGCGAGTGATTCCAGACATCCGAAGCCACGGCTTGGGAACATTTCCCCAGTAGAATCAAGGTCGGCGCTGCGTCCACGACGACCCAGCTTCTGGGTCGTTGGCTTGGGTTCCTTTTAATTATTGGTTTTGCACCCCATAAAAGGGGATTTTTTTGTGGATTAATTAAAAGAACTTCTAAAATGATGTTACCTATGGAATCCATATTTTTTAACCCTTTAAATATGTGCATTTTGTATTGCATTTGTTACTATATTGCTATGAAATATTATATGTGAATGTCATAATAATAATGGTGATGACTCCTCATTTCTCAATAGTACCTTTCACATTGCCAACCTTCCATATTCTCAACATTTGGTATTTCAACCATTGGACTAGGTATGAGAGAGTGGGATTAATCTCAACCATTGATCACAATCTCATGCACTCTATATTTATGGAAATGTTTTAATGGAATAAATAACTTTTGGCCCTATATACTTTCTCTATTCTTCTCCACTTCTTTTACATGATCGTTTTTTGTTCGTCATCGTCATCTCAATCATTCGACGCACGTTTCTTCTACGATACGTTTCGCCTACGATCGATCACACATTTCCAGTTTCAAAATTCCATGCGGTTTCAATTGGTGTTCGATCCGTTTCAGAATACGCTATCAGCACAACCATCTTCTCAACATTGTGCATCACGATGATACTGTCTTCATCACCATCATTGATGTAAGATTATTTTTACATGAAAAATGTGAGTCTTATTTTCTATGTCATATATTGTTTTCCTCATCTTGATAACATTGAAAGAATATTTGAATTATTTTCTTAATATTTTGTTATGAGAAAAATAATGTGTTCCTAAAGAGCAGTAATGACTCACAACTACAAAGTTTCAGTCCTTTCCCTGAAGTGAAAGTGATTTGGTTATTTTTGAAATTATGTTAATAACTGACATGATCGATGTCAAGACAAACATCATTCATCAAATTGAAAAATGAAACGACAATGTCAGAAGTGGTTGAATGATGAACATCGCGTACCCGTTGTACACTGAAGTATCAAAGTGAACTTCTCTTACTTTAGAAAAAGGAATCCTCGGGTGTGACATTTTCAAACCCTCTGCATAAGGGAACCCCCCACCCCACGAAGGGATCACTCTGGAGAGAGCCTCGGTTGGGAAGAAGTCGTTGCCAGAAGAAATGGTAGAGCGTCCTGGAATCAAAGTGAATCTCGCAAATCATGTCATAGACCACGAAATTTGACATCTCTCATTTCTTTGTACACCCTGAAGGTGTCGAGCTTGATTATGATGTATAAATGCTCATGACGAAGATGATACTTTTTTTTCATTTTTAATAAATATAGTATTGTTTTATTTCTTTTCTATTTCAATTTATTTCTTACAAAATATATGAATGAAATTAAGCATTCATGAAGAACAACATTAATATATTGATACTCATCCCTTGAAGTTGATGGAAGTGTTGAATTGAATTTTCATGCTGTTGTCTTGAAGACACCGTAAAACCCGATCAAATAATATTATTTTGTTTCCTAAAGTGAATGAGAATTTTTATTAAAATAATATTATTCCATTCACCGAAGTGAATACAAATGCACATGATTTTATTTCATGATGGAGATGATACTTTATTCATTTTTAATAAATATAGTATTGTTTTATTTTTTTTATTTTCAATTTATTTATTACAAAATATATGAAAGATATTAAGCATTCATAAAGACCAACATTAATATATTGATACTCATCCCCTGAAGTTGATGGAAGTGCTGAATTTAATTTTCATACCATTGTCTTGAAGACACTGTAAAACCCAATCAAATAATTTTACTTTGTTTCATGAAGTGAATGAAATTTTTTATTAAAATAATTTTATTTCATTCCCTGAAGTGAATGCAAATGCACATGGTTTTATTTCAAGTCAAGTTTGGGGCGAATATAATATTTTGCAATGATCATTGTGCCTTATTTATAAAAAAGATTAACAAATAATGATAATATAACCACTGGAAGTTGTTTAATGGAAATACACATTTAAAGAGAATAATTAATTTCTATAAAATAGTGCATCCCTGAAGGATGATATGAAAATAATGTCTTAAAATAAAACTGAAGAATATTTTCATTCATCAATTATTTCTCATGTAGCAGCAATATCGAGGGGGGGAAATTATTTACCATGTGTTTATGGATTATTAATATCATCACGTGTAATTCATCTGATTTTATCACCTGAAGTGGATATTATTCTTCTTATAGTTCATATACTAGATGATATAGTTATATAACTTTTATAATCCAATGTATTTTATGAAATTAATTTTCCCACCTGAAGTGGATAAACAATGATCATCAAAATAAATAAAATTTGTATTTTTATACAATATGGTCATTATTGATAAATAATGATTTATCATTCATGAATCATGAAATCCAATTAATGAATTCATTCCCTGATGTGAATGTAATGTTAATTTATTTTATTTCATTCCTTAAAGAGAATGAAATTATTCATGAAAATTTTGATATGATTTGTACTACTCGAACTTGAATTTTTAACATAAATATTTAGGAGTTGATAAAATTTTATCAAATGATTTCTCCTTCATTTGTTAAATTAAGTGTTATTATCAAAAATATTTTATGAATTATAAATTATGATCGCGATTAGGTGTGTGTTGTGAATCCAGAAGATTCTTCCACATTGCTTCTCGTGCCATATCTTTCTACCTTAAAAAAACTTGAGAGATCATATCCCTAGTAGATATATTTTAAAATATTTGGACCAAAATTTCCAGAACACAAAATAATCTGCTATGTGTTGGGCCAAACCCATTAGAATTATATTATGAATTCACCAACCTCCATAAATGAAAATTATAATGACAAATATGAGCATGCACAATGGGAAGATCCTGAAGATCTATGTATGTCTATCTTAAAGCACAAGTTTTGTAAATATTATTTTGATTAAATGCTTTAAAATAACTCATATATGTTTATTGTTAACCAGAACTCTAAAAGAGTTAGTATATGATCATGTAAATACATTAACTGGTGGTGAAAATTATTTAAAGGCTCCAAATGAGCTAATATATTCCTACATGGTGGTATAATTTTTTAATAAATAATGATTTGTAATATTTGATGCCTCGATGAGATATATTAAAAACAATGATGTTATTGAAAATGAATATCATATAGAGACATTCAATGAATGAGGTGTTAAATACCTCTATATATAACATGCATTCATAATAGATAAAAATCAATTCTAAATAATTTTTTATATATAATTGAATCAATTATAGTAAACCAGAAGTTTATTTACCCTAACACATTAAATACATGACATGATTATTTAGGTCGTCTAGGATCAATTATAATGAAAAATATTGATACAAGTATACATGAGCATCAATTTGTTGATAAAATGGTATACATCCATCAGGCGGAGAATGATGAATTTATTTAATGGATGTATATCTATTAAATTATTACTTATAAAATAATTATTCATTCTCATTATGTTATTATGAATACCCCATGTATGATGATTTACTATAGGCTATCTATCATTAATATAATGACCCTAGCCCTTTACACATATTATTACATGATTTTAAGCATAATTAACCATGAAATAAAAACCAAGGATTACAAAGTCTAGTGTATTTGGAGTGTTATGTGCATAATTTGAAAGCATGAAATCAAAATAAAAACATATTTTATTTAATCTCTATAATGAGATCCTAACTTTCTTTTAACTCTTTCATCTATATAGAATAACCTAGGGAATACATAAACAAAAGGCATGAGCTAAAAATCCAAGTAAGGGAATAAACATAGAGATAAATCATAACACAAGTTTTAAAAGGCATAAAATTATGACATAAAATGTAAGGACCCGAACTTAAACATTGCATAATCTTGAATTAAAAGAATAACTCACATTGAGAGTGTTTTCAGGTTTATAGTTTTAGAGAGTTAGGTCATTAATATTACATTCATCTCAAAAATTACAAAGTAGACACTTCTACTCAGTTTCCATTTTTTCATAAAATAAAAACTCTTGAAGAAAAAGAGATATTTCTAGTTCCATGTTTTAGATAACATGAATTTTCCTTGATCCCATCCTTGACCCTATTCCACTTTATGTCATGTGAAAAACATTTCAAAAAAAAATTGGGATGAGCATAAAAATCTCAGTAAGGGATACACAAAGAAGGAAAACTGTTAGTTTTTTCAAAACAACAAGTAAACCATGAATACTTTATCATAAGTAATACTTTTCACCATTATGAAGCAGTAAATACTCTTCATTAAATAAAAGATCAATACTTACCATTTTGTAACCAAAATATTACCATAAAACCCATATAAAGAACACATAACATATAAAGGTAACTTGAGACATAAACATACTTAAATGGAATAACCATACAGTCGACTTCCACACATATCACTAAATGGAATATCCATACGGCCAACTTCCATACCCAATGCATTGGAGGTTATAACATAACCACCCGTCCTAGTTTATCACGACACTACCTGTCATATGATTTATCACGTAACCACCCGTCAAATGTCCAAGTACCTTCATAACACATAAAATATTGAAAATATAAACATTTCATTAATAACATTTCATTTTCAACCACAAGAAGTAATTTCAAGATACACTACTAGAAATCGAGCCTATACCAACGCTTTGTTCCCAACAGTTTAGAAAACCCATTGGGAAAAAGAACCTATACCAACGGTTCTAGTAAACCGTTGGCATAGGCTGTTATATGTTGGGTTTTTACAATGGTTTAAGAAAACCATTGGGAAATAAAACTATTACCCACAGTTTTTATTAACCGTTGGGAAAAAATATACCCAATTTAGGTCTCCCTCGCGACATTTCATCCTTGCGCACTCCTCCCCTCCCCGACCTCGACCTCCTCCCGACCTCCGCCTCCACCTCCCAGCCTTCGCCTCCGCCTCCCAGACCCCCTCCCTCTCCTCCAACGATGTTCCCCTTCCCCTCTCGGCTCCTTCTCCGACGACGACATCCCCCTCCCCTCTTGGCTCTCAGTGACGTTCCCCCCTCCCCTATCGTCTCCCTCTCTTGGCGACATCCTCCTCCCCTCTTGGCTCAATCTCCTCCTCCGACATCCCCCGACCCCCTCTCCAGTCGTGCGCGAGACCCCCCATGGCCGAACACCCCACAAGACGTCCCCCTCTCTCAGCTCCCTCTCCTCCCACCATGATTTTTGATGGGTACTTCCAGGTAAGAATTAGTCTTCTTTTTTAAAAACTGAGGTAACAAGGAATGCATTGTTAGGTTCATAGTTAGGATAAACATTCATATTAATCGTGCATTTTCTAGAGTTTTGGGTAGTAACCAACTCATAGTGTGGTGAATTATTGGGTAAATTGTAATTTTTTTCAAAATAGAGTCTTCCGGAAATGTAGGGTTAGATTCATAAGTTGTATTCCATTCATTCAAACAGTGCATTCAATAAAAAGTTCATGATTTTTTAAAAACCTCATATTTTCCTCTATAGACTCCTATTATACCTTATACTGTGTTGGATTTTGTTTGTTAATCATGATATATATGTGATGAGGTTGTATCGTCATTAAGATGTGCAATGATGTGGGTTAATTGGAGGTGAGTGATGATATATGAGATTTTATGGGTTATTGTGAGGAGTTTCTTTCCCTTTAATTTATTGGTTCATAAAACATAATTTGGTGCTGCATATATTATGTAATTGGAATTGGTAAAGTAAAATGTTGGTCTCGGATTTCTGAGTTGGTTATTTGGATGGTATTCTCTGTCAAAAGTGGGTATATATCTATTGAATATGGGTTTATTTTCCAATTGACTAATGTATTTATTAAACTGACCATTCAATACACATTTCCCAAAATAATGAAGCACCACAAAAATCATAGATAGACACTACACACCACAAGACACCCATGGGAGACACCCCTTGACATCTACGGATAGTTAAGGGGCCATTAACTTGGGAACTAAAGTCGATTGGCACTCAAGCCTTGAGAAATTCCCATTGATGGTAGAAAATATACCAACACATTTATTCTTAGTATAGTATAATGAAATGGTTTACACCCTCATGACCAAGTAGACCATCTGGTTCATGGACTGGTGCCCAACCAGGTTCAAGAGTAGGATCAACTACTAAACATTGATTGTAGTCCCTATGAGGTTCTTTCCATAGTGAAGAGGGTTATGTGCACAATCTTCAACTCAACTAATGTAGAATAGGTGAATATTCAATGACTAAGTGTACTAGTATGGTGTTTCCAACAACATGATATATAAAGAACATAATGAAAAATGAAGAGATTATTAAATGGAACTGTTTCCCCCTTGCTTGCAGGAACATGATTTGACCCATGGGGCGGTGTGGTTCTTATATATTGGGCGGTGACATGTATAGTCACAGGATACAGGTATGTTTTTGTTTAGTTTTTATTTTATTTTCTTTATCACATTGGACACTTCGGTATTTTACTTCTTTCTACGGATGGAGGGTAGTGATGCTATCCTGACTAGTTGACGCAGATCACTTGTATACTGTAATACCATGAGGTGTGAGTGTGAGGAAACATTGGAAGATAGAGGACACTTGGGGTCTTCTATGAGATGGAATTATTTTTATAAAAAACTGTGTGGGAACATTTCTGGAGTATGTTGGAGTTATGAAATAACCCCAAGTGTCTCCATGAGATAGCATAAATAACCCCAAGTGTCTCCAAGTGTCTCCATACATCGTATCATCCTCGCATGGGTTGGCCACTCACCCAATCCTATCAAACCTATCCTAGTCTATCCCCTTAGTCACATAGTCTAGACTCATCTCTCGAGGATTATCCCATGCCTCGATGCACATCTCATCATCCAACTAGACAAAGAGGATTATTCACCTTATGATTTTCCTAGTCATAAAAGCACACCATGTCGAACCCATCTACATTATATTCTCAATAATTCGATCCAGAACTTCATCAAAATCATGTATTATTACCCAAACCCACTAAACAGGTTCCATCCTAAGCTAAATCACACCAAGACTCTTGGAATTATAATTCCAATCTGTCCGACAATACCCAATACCCACACTATAATCTCATCCTTCATCTCTTTAGTTGAACTCTTGAATCATTAGATGGTGTAAAAACTTTCATAATACATTTTATATACTCAGGGGGACCATACCACTCTAAGAACCTACCAAGATTCCAATCCATCCTGATAAGTATTTCCTCATCAAACGCTAGATGTACAATTTCCACACCTATCACTACAAGGCCCAATCCTCTTAGGAATATTTTACTTGATCTAAATCCTCATCGTTAGTGACATCAATCACATTAAAGCGCATAAATGTCAACTGAACCCTACATTCCAAGAATTATTCATGTGGACAGGCCCCATGGAAACAGGCTAAGAACTAAAACCATAAATAATAATGCCAAATACATGCATCATTTTTAAATAAATATCTCAAGTGTAAACATAAAAACCAAGAATAATAAGACCTCATCCCTTGTATCGAAAAAAACCAAACTAAGTTGAAACTCGGGCCAAATTGATTATATACCATTAATATGAAGAGTAATTGTTAATTAATAGGAATGTACTACTTGATAGTATCATTTTGAAACATTGATCTGTTTCCCCTTTTCTTGCAGGAACATGATTTGACCCATGGGGAGCTATGGTACTTATATGTTGGGCGGTGACAGGTATAGTCACAAGAGACAGGTATGTTTTAGTTTAGTTTTTATTTTATTTTCTTTATCACATTGGTCACTTGGATCTTTGACTGCTTTCTATGGACAGAGGGTAGTTATATTCTGTGAAGGGTGCTAGAAGGAGTTCAGATTGATTTAGTCCACCGTCTTTGATCTGAGGTAAGATTCTATGGTTACTACTTGTCTCGCACCTCATGTATTTGGGGATTTAGTGTTTTTTACTCCATATTATGTTTTCGGTAGGGCGTTGGATCGTTTCATGTTGGTTCGGGTGGATTTGGTTCTCCACTGCCAATCTAGGTAAGGCTTTAATGCCATTGGTTGGTTTCTCACTGGTTATGTAGCATCCTTCATGCGTTTTAAGGTTTTTAATATCCTTTGTGTAGTGCGTTGATCCCTACTCATTGGTTTTGAGTTGCCAAGTCAAGGGCGACTTGCCTGCGTGTGCATAGGTAAGTAAGTATATGCATGTGGGTTCCCCCATTACATGTATAGTCACCCATGGAAGTGATTATGCACGTATGGGGCTAGGTGTGCCCATGTATATATATAAATGCATACATAGGTGAGTGGAGACTGATATATGCATATAAGCATATGTACAAGGATCCACTTTCACATGCTCATGGCCATGTAGGTTTGTGCATAGGGGCTAAGTGTCCTTGAATGTGTGTGAATGTGTGTATACCCAGTGGAGGAGTAGCAACTTTTAGTTAGAAAGCTCCAAGAGCCGAAGTGGACGGCTTGGTTCCACCTTGAGGTAGAGTCCCTCTAGTAGCCTCTTTAATTTAAGAATTATTTAAATTGAATTTAGCTTCTTTCTTAATTCTGCTTAATTATATTGAATTGCATATCATGAATAAGTGTTCTTTAATATAATTGTTTCATTTGATAAATACAGTCATGTTTTTATAATAAAACCCCTCCAACGGAGGTGCGCTATCTGCGAAAACTCACAGTGATAGTTCAGGGTGTATGATTATTTTCCGTTGTTTCGTTTCCCTTTAGACATTGCGTCATTGTTCCACTCACTAAAACCTTTCGACGATCCCTTGTTATAACATATTAAATAGTTGATTTGTTCTATCATGCCTGTTGTAACCTTATCTTATGGAGAAACCTGTTTCGGTTGTTTGCTTGGCCTCTTGGACACCCCTTATGGTGTTTACCTAAGCCTATATATCTAAAAAAACTGATGGTGTCATTTTTTAACACCTATAAGGCTTATGGTGCTCCCCACCATGAGCTTCATCTTAACACTGTTTGGGGTGTTTGCCTGGCCTCGATGCATATCTAATTTTTTACATATATGAATTCTCCCATAAGATTTGTGTTGCATCCTAAGATGTTAAAACATACTCAAATTCTATTATTCTCAAGGTGACTGAAGTTTTATTATTAGAGTTCCAAGAAATGCAAATACCATTGATAAGTAATACACCTGCATAATTTGAATCTCAAACAGTAGTTTCAACTACCTAGTACCACTTTTAAAAAAACGAATATAAAATATATATCTTTATCAAACCAAAATCCCGAATCAAGAGTCTGTTTTTTATAACACAAGATCAGTTTCTATAATGTGAAGGACAACTACATAGGATTTATTTGGAATCCTGGCCGGAAGATGTTGCCCCGCGGATGTCACTCAACTAGGCCAACATGCCACAGTCACGCCGCGGTCACGCTGCGGTCATGCCGCGGTAATGCCGTGATTTGGCCTTACTCCAGGACGACACCCCGCAATGGTTCACAGTCCTGTCGGAATTCGATATATGATACCTAGATAGAGTTTTAGATACATTACCCATCCATAGTTAATGGGGAGGGAGGCGACGACCAGAATGTTTCCCCACTTCCTCCCGCTCCCTTCACTCCTGGCTGGAAGATGCTGCCCCGCGGATGTCGCTGGACTGGTCCAACACGCCGCGGTCACGCTGCGGTCACGCCCCGGTCACGCCGCAGTCACACCACAGTCACGCCATGCTAATGCCGTGATTTGGCCATGCTCCAGGACGACACCCCGCAGCGGTTCGTAGTCCTGTCAGAATTTGATGTATGATACCTAGATAGAGTTTCAGATACATTACCCACCCTCCTTCCTGGACCCTGGACAGCCCCCACCCTCCTCCCTGGACCCCGGACAGCCCCCCACCCTCCTCCCTGGACCCCGGACAGCCCCCCACCCTCCTCCGTGCACCCCGGACAGCCCCCCGGACAGCCCCCGGACAGCCCCCCGGACATCCCCCCAACCCTCCTCCCTGGACCCTGGATCCCAATCTAAGCTCTCTTCAAGATTCACCCTAAATCCCAACGGAAAAGAGGGTTTTAGAGCTTCAGAAGAAGATGAGAGAAGAGTGAAAACCCTAATCGAAAAGAGGAAGCAAGAAGAGGATTAAACTCACTAGTATCTTTAATCCACACTTGACAACACTCAAAACGCCAAAGTGACGTGTATGAGTCAACCCTGCCTCAAACCGAGGCACGGTGTGACCGGTACCACTCAAAGTGTCTCACTTTTATTTGAAATGGGCAACATTTTAAATGAAAACAACAACTGGCATACAGAAAACTGACCAAAAGCATTCAGATTGTGTTGATACTTCAACACAATGATCCATGGTTCATTTTTGACGTGTAAAAGTCAACCTCGCCTTAATATGAGGTGCGGTGTGGCCGACACCACTCCAAGTTTCTCACTTTTCTTTGAAATGGACAACATTTTAAGTGAAAATAACAACTGGCATACGGAAAACTGACCAAACACATTAGGATTCTATTTAAACTTTACTAAAAGGATCCATGGGTCATTTTTGATGTGTACGAGTCAACCTCATCTCAATATGAGGGCCGTTGTGGTCGACACCACTCAAACTGTCTCACTTTTATTTGAAATGGACAGGATTTTAAGTGAAAACAACAACTGACATATGGAAAACCGACCAAACACATTCAGATTGTGTTGATACTTTAGGAAAATGATCCATGGGTCATTTTTTATGTGTACGAGTTAACCCCTCCTCAATCTGAGGCACGGTGTGGCTGACACCACTCAAAGTGTCTCTCTTTTGTTTAAAATGGACAACATTTTGAGTGAAAACAACAACTAGCATATGGAAAACTGACTAAACACATTCAAATTCTGTTTAAACTTTAGGAAAACGATCCATGGGTCATTTTTGACATGTACGAGTCAACCCCACCTATATCCAAGGTGCAGTGTGTCCGGAACCACTCAAAGTGTCTCACTTTTCTTTGAAATGGACAACATTTTAAGTGAAAAAAACTGGCATACAGAAAACTAACCAAACGCATTCAGATTCTATTGAAACTTTAGTAAAAGGATCCATGGGTCATTTGTGAAGTGTATGAGTCAACCCAGCCTCAATCTAAGGGCTGTTGTGGCCGACACCACTCAAAATGTCTCACTTTTATTTGAAATGGACATGATTTTAAGTGAAAACAACAACTAACATATGGAAAACCAACCAAACACACTAATATTGTGTTGATACTTTAGGAAAACGATCCATGGGTCATTTTTGACATTTAAGAGTCAACCCCACCTCATTCCGAGGCGCAGTGTGGCCGAAAACACTCAAAGTGTCTCTCTTTTGTTTAAAATGGACAACATTTTAAGTGAAAACAACAATTGGCATACAGAACACTAACCAAACGCATTCAGATTCTGTTGAAACTTTAGGAAAATGATCCATGGGTCATTTTTTGATGTTTAAGAGTCAACCCTGCCTCAATACGAGGCATAGTGTGGCCAGCACCACTCAAAGTGTCTCACTTTTCTTTGAAATGGACAACATTTTAAGTGAAAACAATAACTGACATACGGAAAACCAACCAAACGCATTTTTATTCTGTTGATACTTTAGGAAAAGGATCCATTGGTCATTTATGACATGTATGAGTCAAACCCGCATCAATATGAGGCACAGTGTGGCCGTTACCACTCAAAGTTTCTTTCTTTTGTTTTAAATGGATACTGTTTTAAGTAAAAACAACTGGCATATGGAAAACCAACCAAAAACATTCGTATTGTGTTGATACTTTAGTAAAACGATCCATGGGTCATTTTTGATGTGTACGTGTCAACCCCACCTCAATCTGAGGTGCGGTGTGGCCGTCACCACTCAAAGTATCTCTCTTTTGTTTCAAAAGGATATCATTTTAAGGGAATACAACAACTGACATACGAAAAACCAACCAAAGGCATTCAGATTCTGTTGAAACTTTAGGAAAACAATCCATGGGTCATATGTGACATGTAAGAGTCAACCCTACCTCAATATGAGGGCCAGTGTGGCTGGCACCACTCAAACTGTCTCACTTTTATTTGGAATTGGCATGATTTTAATTGAAAACAAAAATTGGAATATGGAAAACTAACCAAAATCATTTGGATTGTGTTGATACTTTAGTAAAACGATCCATGGGTCATTTGTGATGTTTACGAGTCAACCCCGCCTCAATCTAAGGCACGGTGTGGCCGACACCACTCAAAATGTCTCTCTTTTGTTTAAAATGGATATCATTTTAAGTGAAAACAACAACTGACATACAGAAAACTGATCAAACACATTTTGATTCTATTTAAACTTTAGGAAAACTATACATGGGTAATTTTTGATGTGTAAAAGTCAACCATGCCTCAATCTGAGGCACAGTGTGGCCGGAACCACTCAAAGTGTCTCACTTTTCTTTGAAATGGACAACATTTTAAGTGAAAACAATAACTGACATATAGAAAACCAACCTAACGCATTTGGATTCGGTTGATACTTTAGGAAAAGGATAAATGGGTCTATTTTTATGTGTAAAAGTCAACATTTCCTCAATCTGAGGCACAGTGTGGCCGGTATCACTCAAAGTGTCTTTCTTTTGTTTAAAATGGACACGCTTTTAAGTAAAAACAACTAGCATACAGAAAACTGACCAAACACATTCGGATTGTGTTGATACTTTAGGAAAACGATCCATGGGTCATTTTAAACGTGTAAAAGTCAACCCCACCTCAATCTAAGGTGCGGTGTGGCTGGCACCACTCAAAGTGTCTCTCTTTTGTTTCAAAAGGACATCATTTTAAGTGAATACAATAACTAACATACGGAAAACCAACCAAAGGAATTAGGATTATGTTGAAACTTTAGGAAAAATATCCATGGGTCATATGTGATGTGTATGATTCAACCCTGCCTCAATCCGAGGGCCGGTGTGGCCGAAACCACTCAAATAGTCTCACTTTTATTTGAAATGGATAAGATTTTAAGTGAAAACAACAACTGGCATACAGAAAACTGACCAAACACATTCAGATTGTGTTGATACTTTAGGACAATGATACATGGGTAATTTTTGAGGTTTAAGATTCATCTCCACCTCAATATGAGGTGCGGTGTGGGCAACACCACTAAAAATGTATCTCTTTTGTTTAAAATGGACATCATTTTAAGTGAAAACAACAACTGACATACAGAAAACCGACCAAACGCATTCTGATTCTGTTGAAACTTTAGGAAAATGATCTATGGGTCATATTTGATGTTTAAGAGTCAACACTGCCTCAATCCAAAGCGCGGTGTGGCCGGAACCACTCAAAGTGTCTCTCTTTTGTTTAAAATGAACATCATTTTAAGTGAAAACAAAAATTTACATACGGAAAATCAACCAAATGCATTCATATTCTGTTGAAAATTTAGGAAAAAAATACATGGGTAATATGTGACATGTATGAGTCAACATAGCCTTAATACAAGGTGCGGTGTGGCCGACAACACTCAAAGTTTCTCTCTTTTGTTTAAAATGGACATCATTTTAAGTGAGAACAACAACTGACATACGGAAAACTGACCAAACACATTCAGATTCTGTTGAAAATTTAGGAAAACTATCCATGGGTCATATGAGATGTGTACGAGTCAACCCCGCCACAATATGAGGCACGGTGTGGCCGATATCACTCTAATTGTCTCACTTCTGTTTAAAATGGACATCATTTTAAGTAAAAACAACCGGCATATGGAAAACTAACCAAATGTATTAGGATTGTATTGATACTTTAGCACAACGATCCATGGGTCGTATGTGATGTGTATGGGTCAACCCCACCTCAATCTGAGGCGTGGTGTGGCCGACACCACTCAAGGTGTCTCACCTTAATTTGAAATGGAAAACAGTTTAAGTGAAAACAACAACTGGCATACGGAAAACTGACCAAACGCATTCAGATTCTGTTGATACTTTATGAAAATGATTCATGAGTCATATGTGACATGTACAAGTCAACCTTGCCTCAATACGAAGCACTGTGTGGCCGGTATCAATCAAAGTGTCTCTCTTTTATTTGAAATGGACAAGATTTTAAGTGAAAACAACAACTTGCATACAGAAAACTGACCAAACGCTTTCAGATTATATTAATACTTTATGACAACAATACATGTTTCATTTGTGACGTGTACGAGTTAACCCCGCCTCCATATGAGACACTATGTGGCCGATATCACTCTAAGTGTCTCACTTTTTTTAAAATGAATAACATTTTAAGTGAAAACAACAACTGACATACGGAAAACTAACCAAACATATTTGGATTGTGTTGATAATTTAGGACAATGATAAATTGGTCATTTTTTATGTGTACGAGTCAACCTCACCTCAATCTGAGGCACGATGTGGTGGAATCCTACTCTGATCAATAGATCACACCATAATTGTACCATTTAGTGTTCATAGCCTTAAGAACATTAATATTATTATCACCAAGATCAATAAACTTATAGTTCCATTCTTCTAGACCATCATAAGTTGAACTTTTAATCATTTCAATTCTTCTTGAATTTTAAATCAAGTAAAGAGTTCCATACTTTACTCCTTTTGTAAAAACCATGGAACCATGGGTCAGTTTCCATACCCCATTTTCAAATTTAGTTTCATAGAATGCATCATCAAACTTTCTCTTTAGATTTAGGAAGAAGTAAACCACTCCTAGGTAAAATCCATTTTCATACGTTTTTCATTTTCTATAAATGTTGCTTTTGTTTGAGGATAGATCATATTTGGGTGTTCTTTCGTTGTCAAAAGATCTTATGATGATCCTCAAAAACCTAACAATTTCAAAAATTGAGGGGTTTTATTTCACAACATCAAGAAAGTGTAGCGAGGGAATATGCTACCACTTTTCAAAGTCCTATGGTAGGATGGTTGGGTTAAAGAGGGTATTTGGGGCATGATTCAGTTGGATCCAATTTTTTTTGAGGATATTATGTGTCGTCACTTTTATTCTCACTATTAAGCATGATAGGGTCTCATAAATTATTTTTATCATGGAATAAAGAAGTGCCGCCCTTACATTAACCAGTAGTACACCATGTATGAATTTAACCCGTCCTAGAAGGGGACTATTTTTTGTCAACCTCATATGCATCACGACACACTCTGGATCGGACACATGTTCAACATCTAATTATTCAACCAATTTGTACATGATCACTATGCGTATAAAAACCAATAACCAAGTATATTATATTATTACCACTATAGAGTCTACCAACAAATCCATTACCATTCACCCAATATCTGACATTAACACCCCTATCTCCTTCATCTCTCTTCTTAGTGCATCAAAACTAACATTTCCTTTACAAAGAACATATTCCATTTCAAATTTGTACATCTACATGTATTTTATCCAACACATCTGAAAATGATTTAGTTCACATTAGAATAAATTATATTACTATGACATTTAGTTTGAATATATAACATGTCTCTAATCAAAGAGGTGGTGTCTCTGAAATTTACACTCATCAACGATAGTCGCAAACTCTTTTTCATGAGTTGGGTAGTTTCAATCATGGGGTCATAAGTGATGAGACTCATAAGAAAATACATTTTCACCATATATTATAAAAAATACAATTTCAATGCAAAATTCATCACAAATCATTATATACCCAAATCTAGGATCAGAAAAAAAAAATTGGGATTTGAGCCAATTTTAAACTCTTATTCAACTCTAATAAGTATTTCTCAGACTATTCTACCTATTAGAATTTGATGGGGAGGTGGGGGGATGTGCTGGTTGGGGGGGTTGTGCAGGGGTGAGGTGAATTACTACTGGAAGAGTGGTTGTCATATGAAAATTGAAATGGGTGTAAATAATGTTTGAGTTATTGAAACTGTTATTCAACTCTACTAGAAGATTGTTGTCATATGAAGATTGAAATAGGTAATTGTAGTACATGACATGGTTGTTAGAGTTTGATGGTTTTATGTGTTTTTTTGTGCTATTGCAGGTGTTTTTATGCTGTTTTAAGTCTGTTTTTATGTGTTTTTTGTGCTATTTTTTATGCAGGTGTATACTAGAGGGGATATTGGAGGGGCTGATGTGCAATAGTTCTGGAAATACACAATACCAACGGTTTTAAACCGTTGGTATACTTTGAGAAAAATTTAAAAACTATCCCAATGGTTTTAAAACCATTGGTATAGTGTTTAATCTTCAATATATACCAACGGTTTCAATGAAACTATTGGTAAAAATGCTATACAAACATATACCAATGGTTAGCCTACAACTGTTGGTAAATCAATACATACAGTGGCCTATACCAACGATTTAGATCAAACTGTTGGTATAGGGCTTTCCTCACAGCTTACTTCCCTACAGTTTGGAAAACTGTTGGTATAGGCTATACCAATGGTTTTCCAGCCTATACCAACAGTTTAGAACTGTTGGTATAACCTTCATTTCCAATAGTGATATTGGAATAATCAATCCATTTTCATAAACCATTTAAAAAGAGTTTTTTGAATCAAAGTGTCCCATACCACTTTGAAGATTTTAATGGAATTATAATTTTAAAAAATTAATGTCCGTATAAATAAATACTCAAAACCATTTTTAAAACATGGACATTAAAGATAAAGATTTAGAATAATAAATCTTTAAAACATTTAAAATGATATTTTAGTTAAAGAGTTTTTAACAAAATGAGATAATCTTGAATAAAAATAATTGAGGAATAACATTTAATCAGAACTTTATAATATCATGAGAATAAAGGGATTCATGATATAATATGACAAAGGACAGTATATACACCATATAAGAGTGAATTGGTGCATAACAACAATGAAGTCTCAATGGAAATGTAAATTAAGACGAAATCCCTTATAAAGACGGTATCCTTAAATTAAGGATAAATAAATTACATAATTATGTGTGAAAAATAAGAATACACCCAATATAAGTGTATATTAAGTGTAAAAAAATCAGAGTTCATTCACACATATTCATAGGACGACATATTTCATTTATGAGTATTTACATCTTCATTGTATGATCCTTCTTTCATGTGGCGTATGTTTTGTAAGTTACCAAATCAGTAAGGGAACCTTTCACCCTCCTCTTTTTAAAAGACTTATTTTTTGTTATGTCTTTTAATTTGCATATTATTATGTTGGGATATGTTCTTTTATTTGTTATAAACATTATGTAATCATTTAAGTTAATAACGGTCGTTTTGTTGATATTTGGTACTTGAGTCAAAAATGAACACCTTATATTTACAAGTTGTCCATGTGGTCAATAGTCCATTATATCCAGAATTATATTCATTATTTAGATATCATATATATATCATATATATCCAGTATATATATATTTATAATATTACATATCATTTGGAGGTAAGAAATGAAATGCACCGTTCATGGAGACGGTAAGCCGTACGTACGCATAAGCGCTACTTTCATTTCTATTTCTTATTTTAATGGAATTAAAACATAATGATACATAGGTATATTATAATTCCAGTATAATATCATATATAATATCATTAAATCCATCCTTTATACATCCCACATAAGGCATTAATGAGTCATATCACTTTGAGGGGGTGGTAGTCCGCACTTCCTCAAATGAAATTATCGTGTTTACCCATAATGGAAACCATAAAGGTATGATATAAATGAAAAATACAGAAGCGAAAATAAAACATAAAAATAATATATATCATATATAAATACAATTCCACCATAATGGCCACCATGAGAGGTGGTAGGAGGTAATTGAACAATCATCGTTTCGTGAGGCGTTAGTTTTCCATCCACAGAAATATTATGCTCTTCACCCATTAGATGGAGGTCTGTGTAAGTGTAGTTAAAATACTTCTCATAAAAAAATCCTAGTATATTTAGTATAATGATGTTTCTATAAAATAAAGGAATAAAAAGAGTTTAGGGGGTTGGAGAAGTAAAATAAAAGAAAACAATTTAAGAGAAACTGTTACCTTTAATTTGGGTAACTTCCTTTGGTTTGAACCAAAAGGACTTCTTGAAGTGCCTTCTTCCTAAGTTAAGTCTTCTAGGAGGAGTAGAGGGATGTAGGGAGATTAATTGGGCAGAGTTTGGATGATCCAAAAGGCTTGAAAGGTGTGAGGAATTGGTTAAAAGTGGTCTTCTTTTATAAGGGAGAGGAGGGGCTCTTTAGGAAAGTGTGAACATATTATTTTATTATAAAATTATCTTCAGTTTCAGAAGGCCCAAAACACATTAAATTCGAATATAAGATGACTTATATTCCAAATAAAATCATCTAATAGGAATTAGACAGGTTTTGGATATTATTTTAGTCTTTATAGTCTTATTTATTTAAATCATTTATTAATGAGGTAAAAACTGCATCATTATTGTGTCATAAATAATTTTATTTATTTGATGTATATAAATTATAATAAAAATACCATGATTTAGTAAATCTTTTTATATTTCCAATGAATATTTATAGTTGAAAATATGATTTATATAACCCCATATAAAAATTGATTTATTAAAAGATATTTGTTTATGTCATTTTTGCCTTTACTTTAAGTTAATTAAAATAAAGTGTCATTATCATTCATAAGTGACTACATGGGTCCTAAAATCGATCCAAGGATTACCATGGTCAGTAATTAATCATCCAATAATGTTAGGAAAAGTTTTAAGAAAATTTGGTATTATTATGATATTCTTTTTACCTTGAATTACCCTATTTACCTTTAACCGCAGTAAATAAAAGTCATAAGTTACTATTCACCAAATATTATTTTCTTCTTATTGAACCAAATTTTACTTACTAATAATAACCATTTATTTTGGATTTTCGAAATTCAATTCACAGAAGCAGTAAAATTTCATTTAAATGAAAAAGTCAGTTTTTGAACTACTACTAAGTGGTTTCACTATTCATCAAAAATTGAAGTTTTTCAGAAAAATACCAAGAATTCAGCCTAAGCTATATTTGATATTCTGAATTCAAAAATTATGTCTATTTTACCAAATTCAAAACATAGAATTTGCATTAATTAATTTAAAATTAATTCCCGTTGTCAAAACAAATAGCGTGTTTTTAAGAAATAATAACTATCAAAAGATTGACACTTGTTTATGTCCAATTTCAAAGTGAAATTAATTACAATGACCACCATTGGATTAAATGGTAAAAATATAATCTAATTAAACTTTAAAACCAATTAAAAATATAATCTAACCCTATAAATAAATTAGATTAAAAGGCAGTTTTGAATTAAAATACAATATTTTTCACTATTCATCAAAAACGAATTTTATTAGAAAAATACCAAAATTTTACCCAAAGTAAATTTTGATGTCCCGATTCTAAAGAAGAATTTTATTTTTTCAAATGGAACATATTAAAGTGACCAAAACTATATTTATTGAGGGCTCTCCATCAAAAGGCAGTAAATCAACCTTTTAGTGTATGTTAGAGTATTCATGCTTAAAATCGAATTCTTTTCTTATTTTAAGCCTCTAAATTTTATTGGATAAATGTAAAAACATTTAATAAACATTTATAATTATATTTTAGTTAGTTATATTCATTCCCACAAATACAAGGTCTAGGCGTTAACTACTATTTAAAATAATAATATTATATTATCATTGTGCAACGTAAGATTTCAAAGAAACCCATTGTTGTGTATCGGGTACGCCATTGAACATAGCATCCCCTTTAAAGTAGAAATAATATTTAATTCACAAATATTAATAAATATGAAAAAATTTCATGTTCTTTATTTACCTGGGATGTTACATCCTTCTCCCCTTTTGGGAATTGCATCCTCGCAATTTTAAAACTGGGCTTGGAAACTTCATTAAAATTTTCACATCAGAAAAGAGCCAGTAAAACTATCACTTTAAAAGAAATAAAGAGAAGTACAAAGGTCAACCTAGATAACCCATACCAGGATTCCATGTAGGAAAACTTGGATATAGAAGAAATAACAAACGGTCAAGTTCTGATGGAGAGCGATAGAAAATATGATTAGGAGAAACTTAAACACTAGAAAATCACAAACATGTGATGAGTTAAACGGTCTTTAATCTCCCAGTAGGAAAAGTTAACAGAAAAAGTTTTTGTTTTAAGTTACTTTTCATAAAGTTAATGAATTTATTTATGAGCTTAACTAAAAACATAAGGAAACATACTTACCTATCATGTAGACTTTCATCCTTTACTAAATTTCTACCAAAAACGCATATTTTCTCCAAATAATGAGTATTCAAACTGACTTGGTCACATCAAAAGCACAAGAATCAACTTCTAGATAATCACATAATACAAAAAAACTATATATTTCCCATGTCTTTAGACATTAACCAAAACCAAAAATGGTTTGTATGAGATCATATAATCCCCAAAAAGGATAATCCTTTATAAAAAGAAATACTACTCTTAATCTCCAAAATTCAACAAAAAGTACCCAAAGTTCAAAAAAGACCATTCAATATACCATTTTCCTTAAAATTCTTCAAAATAACCCAAACTAAGATTGTAACCCAAAACTTAGAAGGATTTAGTCACATAGTCTTCCACTATAAATCATAACATTTATCTCCAAATAAAAACCGACTACTCTTAAAGTCTCACACTGAAGTGTAATTAACCAAATCACATATTCTCTATGATAGGTTAATCATTTCCATAAAAAACCCAAATCACCATAAGTCCATAATAAAAATATAGATTCTCCCAAAATAAAATTCCACCATTACTCATCAAAAGAAAAGATAATTATTCCTTGAATAACATTTTCATATATCAAACTTTAGGGTTACACATACTATAAAAGGCCTTCCAATATAATCCCATAATCAAAAGAGCCTTAATAATTTTAATTATTTCATCATCTTAAAATCTACCATAGCACTTGAATCCCTTATATGTTGACTTCTTACTCATTAAACGTTCATCATGATCTATTAACCATTCCTTTCCAACTTATTCTGAAATACTTCTTTCCTACAAACAAAATCATGAATCATATCCTAAGATTAAATAATGTCAAAACATATGTTAATAAATAATCCATACCTTTCATTGGTCATTTTTGGTTTCTTTATCCTCAATTGGAATGGCATTAGGTATTGGTAAACATATATTTGTACGATCCTGATGATCCCATTCTTGGAACATCTTCATAGGACATCTGTTTGTATAATAACCATGCACACCACATTTAAAACATTCAATTGATCCCTCAAAAATAACTTCTTTCCCTTTCCTAGAGTCAACTGGATACTTCCTTTTTCCATGGAATCTTCTTGCTTTATGACCTTCATTCCCACATCTATAGCATCTTCTCATCCCTTTGAAGTATTTTTCCTAGGTGTTTCTTTCCACATCCTTGAAACATAGGTTTTTTAACATACTCACCTTTATGATTATTACATGAACATTCGTAGGGATTTGTTTCTTGCATATATGATGCCTTATAAAAATCACCAAGGTTCAGGTTGTCAATCATGACTCTAGAAAGTTGGTTGAGAAGAACCACAAGAGTCCTCATTGCAGCTCCCATTTCATTCAGTTGATCGTTCAGAAAACCGTCACAGTTTTCTTCACATCCACTGTTACTTTGGTGCCTACTAGATCCATCCATTTACTAAAACCAAAAAGCTCAGTGTGAGTATATCAGTAAAATCATCATATAATATCTTAAGATAAGGGTAAATACTAAGATATACTTATTCATGTTATCTTAAACTCATTCACTTTATCTAAAATAACTATGAATCTTTCTAAAATCCTAACCATTATGGTAATGTCACTTATGCTTAAAGAACAACCTAACCTCTAAAGTTATCTAAACCGACCTATGATACCAACTGTAAGGACCCGACCTTAAACATTGCATAATCTTGAATTAAAAGAATAATTCACATTAAGGATCTTTTTAGGTTCAGAGTTTTAGAGAGTTAGGTCATTACTATTACATTCATCTCAAAAATTAAAAAGTAGACACTTCTACCCAGTTTCCATTTTTTCTTAAAATAAAAACTCTTGAAAAGAAAGATACATGTCTAGTTCCATAACATTTCAAAAAAAAGTTGGGATGAGCATAAAAATCTCAGTAAGGGATACACAAAGAAGGAAAACTGTTAGTTTTTTCAAAAACAACAAGTAAACCATGAATACTTTATCATAAGTAATACTTTTCACCATTATGAAGTAGTAAATACTCTTCATTGAATAAAAGATCAATACTTACCATTTTATAACCAAAAGATTACCATAAAACCCATATAAAGAACACATAACATATAATGGTAACTTGAGACATAAACATACTTAAATGGAATAACCATATAGTTGACTTCCACACATATCAATAAATGAAATAGCCATACAGCCGACTTCCATACCCAATGCATTGGAGGTTATAACGTAACCACACGTCCTGGTTTATCACGGCACCACCCGTCATATGGTTTATCACGTAACCAACCGTAAAATGTCTAAGTACCATCATAACACATAAAATATTGCAAATATAAACATTTCACTAATAACATTCCATTTTCAATCACAAGAAGTAATTTCAAGATATTGAAATAATCAATCCATTTTCATAAACCATTTAAAAAGAGATTTTTGAATCAAAGTGTCCCATACCAATTTGAAGATTATAATGGAATTATAATTTTAAAACATTAATGTCCATATAAATAAATACTCAAAATCATTTTTAAAACATGGACATTAAAGATAAAAATTTAGAATAATAAATCTCTAAAACATTTAAAATGATATTTTAGTTAAAGAGTTTTTAACAAAATGAGAGACTCTTGAATAAAAATAATTGAGGAATAAAATTTAATCATAAATTTATAATATCACGAGAATAAAGGGATTCATGATATAATATGACAAAGGAAAATATATACACCATATAAGAGTGAATTGGTGCATAACAACAATGAAGTCTCAATGGAAATGTAAATTGAGATGAAATCCCTTATAAATACGGTATCCTTAAATTAAGGATAAATCAATTACATAATTGTGTGTGAAAAATAAGAATACACCCAATATAAGTGTATATTAAGTGTAAAAAAATCAGAGGTCATTCACACATATTCATAGGATGACATATTCAATAAGTACAAGTTTAACCCACAGAATTGAAATTGTGTTAAGAAGTTCCCTTGTGAAAATTCGACAGCCTAACGATGTCACATTAAATTTCAGAAAATGAGTTGATGAGATAAAAAATGGTATCTCATCACTTGAACATAAATTTTACATAAATAAGTATATAAAAGAACATATCCCAATATAATAAGATTCAAATTAAAAGACATAACAAAAAGAAGTCTTTTAAAAAGAGGATGGTGAAATGTTCCCTTACTGATTTGGTAACTTACAAAACATACGCCACATGAAAGAAGGATCATACAATGAAGATGTAAATACTCGTAAATGAAAGTATATTACACAAATAGTACAATCATGGGAAGTACATACACCACACAAAAGGAAATAATGGAAAATATAGCATGAATCTCACGGGAATAAAAAAGTGAGATAAAACCCTTTATCACGTTGTAATCAACTGATTCGTGTGAACTAAAGTTAATAACAACAAAAGAATCACATAATAACATGAATATAATTATAACAATGATAATATATACCAAATGGAAGTCCACAATACACCACATGCAATGAATAAGTGGTGAACAATGGAAATCTCACGGAATTAAAAGTGAGATAAGAAATCCCTCACCTCGTTGTCCGACTTGACCTGTTCTTTATTTAATCTCCTGAATAATAAACTAAAGTTAATTTATACTTTCATAAGAACCCTTTTCAAGTTTATTATTACTTTTATATAACATAGATGATCCTTTGAGAATGAAATTATTCCCCTTGATTAACCCTACATATAAATTATAAAACACTTCTTGGAATCCTCTGAAAATATTTCTTTTGAAAGGGGTGAGGTCAGATACTTAGTATAGATAAAAAATATTTTAGAAGCTATCATAAATAAGAATAAACTTTTAAATCATGGTACAAAACTAATATAAAAGCCTTTTAAAACATTATATTCTGTATTATATGGCATGAATAAATAAAATAATTCACTTTAAACATTCACATGGATATTCTACTGGTCGAATAATCACATATAAAATCAATAATTAATCTCATAATGATGGAATGCATAATAAAAAACATCATAACCACAATGTCAAGGCCTCGTGCCAAGACAATACACAAATATTCTATCAACGATATGATCCAATACACTATTTTCTTATCATGAGACCTATCAATGCATCGAGGGGCTATAGTGGGCCCCACATTTCACTTACTAAGACCAATACCTTCTCATATGAAAAGGGTGAAGCATAACATAAACACTCAAAGTAAAACTAGTATACAAAATGATAATACATTAACCATAAACAATGAGGAGTATTAAAATATAACATCTATAATAAAACATATCATAAAACCTTCAATAAAATATAAAATATTATATTATTTTAAATCAATCTCAAGTAAGCATAAAATCCAACTAATGATGTTGACATTTATGAAAATATTCTAATAAAATCATGAAAAAACATTTATAGAAATATACCTTTTTTACTTTGAAAACATTAAATGTCCCACAATTTAAAAAATATGACATTTAAAATAAATTTTCAAATCAATTTTTCCCATTAAAATTTTAAAATTTTGAAAGGAATTAACATTTTAAAAAATTTATGTCTATATAAATGAATCGTTAGAACCATTTTCAAAACATGGAAATTACTAAGAAAGGTTCAGAAGTATAAATCTTGAAAACCATTATAACAATGTTTTATTTAAATATTCCTTTACATAAAACCATAAAAAATTACTTTTGAAAATTCTTTTTCAAAACATGTACATGAATGATAAATATGTCCCCGTAAACACTTATCCATAAAAATCTCGGATAATAATGAGATTTCAAAATTAACCCTTAAATTAAGTCTGATACTCTCTATATGTGTTCATAACTCCTATATAATGGTCTTGAAAATATTATTAACTTGTACTAGAATAATAATTATTATTATAATATCATATATGATTGGTTTATGACTTTATATTACTCGTTTATTAACATTTCTATGTTAATGCAACCTTTCATGTAATAATCACTTTTATTATCGCATGTACTTTGAATTGTTATTCTTGATCATATTACTTATATCAGGAAAACATGATTTTTATATAACATATATTCATAATATAAAATATATATTAGATATATATATATATGAAATTGAATACACTATTCATGGAGATAGTAGGCCAAACGTACGTATGAACGTTGTTTCCATTTTCTTATCATATTGAGTAGAAGTAAGTGAATGACATATATATACATATATATATATATGTATATATATATTATTCCATTCGAATTATTATTTCATATATTTTATATTTATTCTTAATGTATATTTTTATAATCATTCTTGTATGGTGAACATGGATGATGTGTAAGGACCCGACCCCAGTTTCTCAGAGATGGAGCCTTATTGATTATGTTGGCATACATACAAGGAATACGAATCCTAAAGGACCAAGTTGTTTAGAATTATTGGAAACAAGATATATACATAAGTTCAACTTTACATATGGAAAGGAAAAACGACACAAAATTTTTCCACTAGCAACATCAAGTCTCCTATATTATGCTTGCATGTCATTCGTGATTTACTTCTTCATATCCTGTGACAAATAAAAAATAAAGAAGAGGTGATCTCAACCGCTCATTAAGAGTAATAAATACAGTGGAAGATAATATAAACATTAGACATGGTGAATAATTGAATACACATGCCTTTAATAATAAACCTGAACACATTATGGCAGGGATATGAGCTGAGTAAATAATGCCATAATAAAACCTAATCATGGGTATTCTACTTGTCGAATAACCAAATGAACTTACAGTTACCAGCTTCATAACGAGGGAAGTGCGTATTCCAGACATTCTAAAACATTTTTTCATGGCCTCGGCCAAGATGTTTATTGATTATGGCCTCGGCCAAAATCCATATCACATTGGGAAAGACCTCAGTCAATTCCATGTCTATTTGTCTCATGAGTCCTACCGATGCATCGAGGGGCTATATCGGGCCCCACCCATCACATAATATGTAAAATTAATTCCTCATATGAGCGTGGATAAACAGAAACAACATATACATTCATATTAAAACTATCATATGAAATGTAACTAACTTTCCCCAATTATTGAACATAAACACTAACCCTTCGGAATAATATGGTGAATGGTTTTAGGATAGATCATACACAATAAATTTAGTCATAAACCATTAAATACAATATTTTATATGACATAATAAATTATTAAACCCCAACAAAACATAAGAATCAACAAGGGTGTTAAATCAAACGAGAATAATCTTCTAAAATCATTAAGCAATTCTTGTGATAAATACTCTTTTATTTTGAAAAGAAGAGTTCTTTTGGAAAAATATTTGTATAAAACCAAAAGTAAAGTAAGATAATATTTCATTATAAAATGAGTGTTTTTAGAAGGACAATGGTTTCCAAAAACATATTATATCTTGCCCTTGAAAATATATATGAATTTGTGAAATTCCCTTGTATCGGGCTCATATTTTTTAAAATAGTTTTGAGAGATTCTTTTAAAACATGTAACAACCCAGAAAATAGGGAAGGATTCCGGTTGGTGTACATTTATAGAATACTCAAAAATAATTTATGATGAGTACATACCAACACATAAGAATTTCATTGAGGAAATTAGACAATAAAAATTACCCGAATGAAAATGGAAGTTCGGGTGGAAAACCCTTACCTTAACTCAAAACGTGTTCCTCTCTAGAACTTAAGCTCTTGGAATATGAAATTATAATTATTAATAACTTATTTAAAAACTTATTAGTATTTATTTACTTTATCATAATTCTGGTTAGTTCATTTATGTTCTTATTGATAAGTCATGGTATCGAATTTTGTCGCTTCAGAGTGTTCATTTTCATTATTTTCATCTTCGGTTCACTTGTTTTTAAGTATGTGTAATGAATGTAAATATCCAAAATTGAAATTATATATTATTTATGAACATAAATCGGTGTTATTGGTCATTTATATAACTTGGTTACATGGAAATAGGATGAATTATCATATAGAACATTAATGATAATTGTTTCGGTAAATTTGTGTGTTTTGATTACAACGAACTCATATTTCTTTATAAATTAATACCATTTGTACAAAGGGATTACAGAATATTAAATAGGTTATATTATATAAAATAATCTGGTTCAACCATAACAATAATGGTTTCATGACCAGAATTGAGAATGATAATAAAAATCGAAAGTCCATCGTCCTTGAATGTGTAAAATAGACACATCTCGGGTGGTGTTCTTGCTACTAGTATAAAAGAAGGTAAAAAGGGGGAGATGATGATAAATTATTCCAATATCATGAAAAAATTACAATACATATAAGTTATTGTAGTCATCACAAAATTTGGATAGGGAGAGGTAATAGAAAAAGAAAACAAATGAACTTGAAAAGAAAGACCAAGATTCGAAAAGAGAAATTTACCTCTTGAACCAAACTTCCTTGAGAGCCTCCTTAAGGGAGAGGTTTTAGTATTTTTATGAGACCCAATCTTTATGAACGTGGGAGAGGAGGTAGGGAGGGTATTTTATCAGAATCTGATAAGGAACAAGGCTTCAGAGGAGTGAATAGAAGAGGGGTGCGAGGGGGTTTTATAGTGGAGGAGAGAGGGGATTTCTTAATATAAACTCATTAATTTATTATTTATCCCCAAGACAATGAATAGTGAGTATTCCATGACCAATAATAGTTATTTTATCATGTGATCCCAAACCAAGTGGTCTTACATCAGCATAACATCACACATGACTCTATAATTAGTGTATTTATCTTAATTTTGCAATTTATAGTATGTCACTATTAATAAAAAGTTTAAGCATTTCAGAAAAATCCCAAAACATTACCCAACCCATTTTTCAAAGTTTAGAATTAAAAAATGAACTCCATTTTTCAAAATTAATTATCTAAATATTATTAATTTATTTTTTAAATAAATACACAGTTAATTCAAAAAATAACAATCTTAATGGTGCAATTAGTTTTATTTATCATTAAAAAACTAATTAAGATCTCATTATCTTGTTGCCTTATGAAAATAAATTATTATTATTATTTACTATTCATAAGGGTCATATTAATATTCATAAGTTTATGTTAATATTCACCAAAAATCAAGTTTGTTCTATCAGACTCTAAATGACTTACTGATCACAACTCTAGATGACCATTTTTTGAAATTCCTAACATAGAAGTGGAAATTTTATATTTAATGGATAGGTTTTCACTGTCTCCTAAATAACATAGTGTTGTTTCAGAGGAACATAGTGATGAATAGAATTTATTTAAGAGAAACATTCCATAAAATGTTTGGGGTGTTACATGATGAATCTCACTGCATCGTGGAGTCGGTAATCCATACGTAAGCATGAGCAACGATGTCATTTAATTAATAGTTAAATGGTATGTAATTAAATGGAATAATAATTTTAAAGAAATAATATAATTTTATATTTATTATTTAAGTCATTTATATTCATCATTATATATATGGAAATATAAGTACAGATGAAAAATAGTTTACACCACGGCATGGAGACAGTAAGCCATACGTACACACTCATGGTGACAATATTTTTCATAGGATGGGTAAATCGAGGAATAGAGTTTCACTATAATAATTAAAAAAATTGGGAATATATTTGATTCTATAGTTATTTTTATATTTTTTTAACAACTTAAGAATATGATGTAGAAGAAAAAAAATATCTTTGAAAGAAGGGATAAAATGATTACCTCTTCTTTGGGTGTCTCATTTTGATTTGCATAAAAACACTCCTAATATTTGTTTTATTCAAAAAAGGTGGCCTATGGATGAAAAGTGAGAATTGGGGAAGGTATTTGGTCAGGTTTTGGCTGAGGAAAAGGGCTTGGAGGTGTTAATAAAAGATAAGGAAAAGTTCCCTTTTATAAGAGAGGTGAGGGGAACTTTAGAAAAGTCTGGAAATATTAATTAATTATAAATTTTTTTCAGTTTCTAATTTTGAAAAAGTGATTTATTTAATGGTTATTATAGGTATGGGTCGAAATAGTTTCTAAAAATAGGTTTTAGACAAGTTTAGGTCATGAATTTGACCTTATCTTTTGGATTCAACCCTTAGTTAAATATATTAACTCTTAAAATGTCTTCTAGTATTTTTATACTATATGGTTAACATAGTTACTATAAAAGTCAAAGATATCATAAAGAGGATAATTAATGATATTTTAACACTCTCTTAGTATTTTTTCCGAATTGTATATTTTTATGACTATTATATCATTTAATAAAATAGTGTTTGTTTCAAAAACTCATTTATGTCAATTTTGACACTATTTAGTAATAGATTTTTTAATTTATAAAAACTATATTACTTTAGAAAAAAATCATTAATACATCTGTAACATGAAAATATTATTTAAAATTAGTCTATCGAATAAAAATTCTCAAATTAAATTTATTTTTATAATTACAGTATCATTTATTTCAATCATTCATTAATAAGGTAATCACAACGTCATCATTGTGTCATAAATAATTTATTTTATTTAATATCTAAAAATTATTAAAAAAAATACCATGGTGTAGGAAAACATTTATAGTTATAATTACTATTTATAGTAAAATATATCAATTATATAACCCCACATTAAAATTGATTTAGTAAAAGATACATGTCTATGTTATATTTCTATTTACCTTATATTAATTATTATAACATGTCATTATCAATCCCCAAGTGGCACCATGGGGTCCTAAAATCTATCCATGTATTCTCAAGGTCGTACATATCTTTTCCAATAAAATTATGGCACATGTTAGGGTAGTTTTATATTATTATAATATTAGTTTTTTACCCTTATTTATTTGATTCACCCTTTAACCATGGTAAGTAAAAATCATTACTGAAGTTACTATTCATAATATCTTAAAAAGGTACATCTTTACAAAATATAGACCTTATGATTCCAATTATAGAATCAATTTTTCCAAATTCAAAATAAATATGTTTTATTAACCTAATTAAAATTAATCATCATTGTCAAAACTAGAAAATAGGTTTTTAAAATTCACAACCCTCAAAAGATTGATACATGTTTATATAAAATTTCAATGTCAAATTACATACAATGAATTGAATTATATTAAATAATAAAAACTAAATCTAATTATACTTTTAATCCAAATAAAAGGATAATAAATTATTATAAAGTAATTATAATAAAAATTTGTTTTAAATTTAAATGTTGTGTTTGCATTATTCATTAAAATATAAATGTTTTCATAATAACACCAAAAATCAATCCGAACTCAAGTTTAATTTCCCTAATATAAATAATATTTTCATTTTTTCAAATTGAATATATAAATGTGTTAAATACTATATTTAAAAAGGGTTCTCTATTAAAAGGTGGAAAACTGGATTTTTTTGAAAAAAACCACTTTTTTATCTAAAAAATTGAATTTGTCATTATATTATATCTATGAAACAAATTATATGATGTTAAAATTATATGGGATATATATTTAATTCAAAATATTTTTAATAAAACTCATAACTGATTTTCAAATGGCTTGTTTGATAAGTCATGGTGCAATCGAACTTGGTGTTGCGTGTAACACAAGCTGTTAAATTACTAAGAAGGTTCATGTTGAGGAAGATTGCATTTTTACATCCTCTCATACATTTATAAATTGTGTCCTCACAATTTAAAACCATAAAAAAATAATGGGTTTGAATTTTGAAAATTTATTAATTGAAATGCCACATTTAAAATTGATTAATAAGACCACTATTTTAATGTAAAAATAGGGATGTACAAAGGTTACTAGAGATAACATATACTAGGATTAAATGTAGGGAAATATGTATATGGAAGAAAAAACTAACGATCATGTTCTGATGGGGAGCTATAGAGAACATGATTAAGAAAAGGTTAACAACCATGAAGGTGTAAATCTATAATAATCCAAGGGGACATTTGATTCATCATAAAAGTATGTAGTAGGATTTTTTTTGGTTTAACCAGAGTTGAAGAATCAATTTACATCATATATTTATAACATATTGAAACATACACACTTGATATATATAGTTTTGACTTTTAACTAATTTCTACCACAAACTCATCCTCAAAAAATATTATATTTATCTTTATCGTATAAGGTTAAAAATATTATATTATACCATATAAATAAAGAAAAATATGTTATACTAACCAGAGACTTCTTGTATGCCATCGGTAGGAAATAATTTCTTTTCGCACTTCGGTTGTGGGTTCGATTCCTACAGCCTTATTCAACGCGACCAGTTGATGCCTGACCTGTGGGTTGTCCTTTTTCTAAAAATATATTATTATAACATTCCAAAATTAAACTTAATAATTGTTTTATACTTAAATTTTTTTTCCAATAGTTCAACATTATCCATTCCAACCATTAGAGTTATCCAAAAATACTTCTATCTAAACTCTGTCTAAAATGTTTCTATGTTTTCAAAATTAATTGTAACATCAGATTATCCAATCAACATATTGTTGATATTATTGTCACATAATAAATATATGATTACCATAATCCTATTAACAAACACAACTAAAATGAAAATTACTAAAGTACAATACTTATATATGTCACATTCTTCTAATTACCATAATATAATTCTTGATTCTGAAAACCTGAATATATTAATTATTCCACTTTGACCGTAGTAAGAACATAAGCTTAAACATGATCCATTACCTTCTTATGAGATTTATTTCCTTAACACTTTGAACAATAATTTGAAAAATGTCACATATGATTATAATTATAGCATTACACAATATCTTTCTTTCCCTTACAATCATAAGCCTATTGACCTTTTTATCCACATTTGTAATAAACTCCCATACCTTTCAAGGAAGTACCAGGGGGTTTCTTCCCACAATTTTCAAATAAGGGAAAATCATTATTTCTTTTTTCCATTTATCTATCTCTTTCTCCAAATTTCTCTTCTTCTCTTTTTTTACTTTAAATTCCTAAGACATAGAGAATTATTTTTCTGTCATGATAGCACATGAGACTATATCTTTGTATGATGAGAAATATTTTGAGACTAGTACCCGTCGGAGGAATGGTTTTAACCCATAAAAGAATATCTCAATCTTACTTCATGGGTTATGTATGTACTCTACAGCATTCCTCTCAAACCTAGTGAAGTTATCCTCATATTTCTCAACATTAGCATCCTCCTTATTGAATTAATGACAACCATTAATCCGCATCTACTAAGAGGTGGTAAACAAACATGACAACCTTTTCCCTTTCATTACTCCCCCAAGAAAGATATATTTTTTCTATATTACTTATCTATTGATCAGCTAAAAATGGATTTGTAGTAGCATTGAATGTTGCAGGTTGTTGTCTTGTGAATCTGTCTAAAATTGATCCTCATCATTGTGGATATGGGTGCTTCATATGGGTATGGTTGTTATTCATAACCCGACTCAGCTATCACAATATGGTTATAAGTTGTTCAACACTAGTTGCATCACTAGATCCACTATAATTATCTTGCATAGGATTTAAATCCCAAAATTGATTATGTGCATTGATATGGTTTCCATTTCTTCCACTAGGCACCATTTCTATACAATGGAATACACTAGATTGGGTTAGGAGTTATAATGTAAAATTCAAAACTTATAAAATACAAAACATAAATTAAAAAAATTATGCATATCTAATCTATTATCATAAATATGGTTCCGTTGAGGATATATTTACTCATAAATCATGGATAATGGTTTATAAAGAAAATATAAATTATCCTAAACATATCTTATGGGAGTGTCAAACTAGGTGCACAGTAAGGCCTGCTGACATGGACTTGGTTACCCCGAGTCAAGGCCAAAACACGTCCTCAGAGTTTTCACCCCTGGGAACATCTGTTCCAAAACCACATCCACTTGTAGTATCCAAACATGGATGTATTTCATGGTATATCCACATTATGTATTATTTAACAAAATTTAATGGGGTTCTTCTATACTTATCATCAAAGTCTATCTTAGGGTTATGATCCATATTCTATGTTTTATAAATCTATTTCTAAGGTTGTTGCTAAACTTCATTTGATTCCAAATATAACTTCCTGAACTAAGAAGGCCATAGCCAGTGTATTATTTTAATACATTGACATTATTACAAGCAATAAAATCCCAATGGACTGCTTAGTTTAATAGACTTATCAAATAGATTACGTACATGAACTTTACATTACTATTTCTAACATAAAATACATCATAGATGATTCTTTGATAATTCCATTTTTCCCCTAGACTAATCCTACATATAAATTGTCAAACAATTCTTGGAATCCATTTAAAATAAACCATAAGAAAGGGGTGATATCAGATTCTTAGTAAGGATAAACAATTTATCGAAGCTATAGAAAATAAGCATAAACATTTAACACTTGGGAAAAAACTAAAACACAAGCCTTTTAAAAAATTATCTCTATCAAAATATAGAAAGAATAAATCAAATAATTCCATTTCAACATTCACATGGATATTATACTAGTCAAATAATCAGTTGTAAAATAAAAAACTAATCTCATAATGAGGGAATGCATAATCACTAACATCATAACCACTATGTCAAGGCCTTGTTCCAAGACCATTAAAAATATTTTATAAATTCCGAGTTCCAAGACACAAATTTTCCACGTGAGACCTATCGATTCATAGAAGGGATATATTGGTCCTCGTCCATCACTTACTAAGTCCAATACATTCCTCATATGAAAATGTGAAACATAACTTAAAAACTCGTATTAAAACTTGAATACAAAATTTTAATACTTTAACAATAAACCATGAATGGTATTAATATAGAATATCCACAATTAAACATATAATAAACCCTTCAACACAATATGGAATATTTTTTTATAATAAATCAATCTAAATTAAGAATAAAATACAAAAATGGATGTTAACATAGATGAAATTATTCTAAAAACACATGAAAACTAGTTTAGATAAATATCCTTTTTTTACATTGAAAACATTAAAAGTCAAACAATTTATAAAATAAGATATTTAAAATATATTTTTGAATTTAAGTGTCCTATTACACGTTGAAAATTTTTAATGGAATGAATATTTTTAATCCTTTATGTCCATATAAATGAATCATTAAAACCAATTTGAAAACGTGGACATTAATGAGAAAGGTTAAGAAGTATAAATATTTAAAACATTTATAATGATTATTTAGTTAAATATTCACTTACATGAAACCTTAAAAATATTCCTTTTTATTTTTTTATGAAACATGGAAATTAATGATAAATATGTCTTGGTAAACACTTATATGTAAACAATCTTGGATAATAATTAGATTTAAAAATCAACCCTTTACCGTAAGTCTGATACTCTACGAATGTGTCTAAAACACCTGTATAATGGTTTTGAACATATTATTAACTTGTAACTGAATAATAATAATATTTATGATATCATATATGATTGGTTTCTGACTTCATATTACTCATTTATTAACATTTTCAAGTTAATGCGAAATTTCGTATAATAATTGATTTCATTAAAAAATGTGTTTTTCTTGTTATTCTTGATCATTTTACTTAGATAGTGATAACATGATTTATATATCATATATATTTAGAATATAAAAATATATAATTTTTTGATATGTGAAATGGAATACACTGTTCATGTAGATGATAGGTCGTACGTACACATGGACGTTGATTCCATTTTCTTATCATATTTTGTGGAAGTAAGTGAATGAAATATATGTACATAAATATATATATATACATGCATTATTCAAGTAGAATTATTATGTCATATATTTCATACTTATTCATAATATATATTTTTACAATCATTCATGGATGGTGAATGTTGATGATGAATCCCATCATGTCGTGGAAACTGTAAGTCGTATGTAAGCATAAGAGACTATATCATTTCCATAATCATTAAATGGTATGGAATTGGAGGGAATATGTATTTTAGAGAAATAATATCATGTTATATTTATTATTTCTATCATTTATATTCAACATTATACCCATTTAAATAATGTATAGAGGAAAAAATATTACACTACTGCGTGGATATGGTAAGTCGTACGTATGCATGCATGGTGACACTGTTTTTCATAGAATGGGTAAATGGATTAATAGGGTTTTACTATATTTATAAAAACATATCATCATCTTGCAGATTCTGGATTTATTATTTTCATATGGTAACAACTCAGTAAGAGGAAATATTAGAAGAAAAGAACTTTTAAATAATGGATAAAATGATTATCTCTTCTTTGGGTGTCTCCTTTTGATTTGCGCAAAGGACTCCATGAGATGGTTTTATGTCAAAATGTTTGCCTCTAGGATGAATTAATATAATTTTTGATGATATTTTTCTCAGGTTTGGTTGATCCAAAGTTGTTTGGAGGTGTTAATAAATGATAAGGATAAGGTCCCTTTTATAAGATAGGTGGGGGTCACTTTTGGAATGTCTTAAAATATTAATTTATTTTAAATTTATTTTCAGTTTATAATGGCTCCAATGTAATTTATTTCTAGGATAAGATGTTTATGTGCAGAAATGTTCTAAAAAAAAGGTTTTAGACAAGTTTACATCCTGAATTTAACCTTATCTTTTGGCTTTAACACTTAGTTAAATAAGTTAACTCTTACAATGTCTTCTTCTATTTTTATACTATATAGATAATATAGTTATAATAAAATCAAAATATAAATTAAGGTGGATAATTAATTTAATTTATAACACTATTTATGTTATTTTTCTGAATTTTGGTTTTTTATTACTATTATATAATTTAATGAGATAGATTTTGTTAAAAAATTAATTTTTTTCAATTTTGACACAATTTTGTAATTGATTTTTGTTAAACAATTAAAAACATTATTCCTTCAAAAAAATCATTAACTCATGCCTAAAATTTTAATTTTGTCGAAAACATTCATTTATGGCATCAATAAGCTCACATTTAAATTATTTTAGTAATTATAATACCATTTATTTCAATCTTTTACTAATACAGGAATCATTATGTCATCATTATGTCATAAGTAAATTTATTAATTTAATGTCTAAAAAATATGATAAAAATACCATGATTTATTAAATATATTTATATTTCTAATTTATATTTATAGTCAATGATATCATTTATATAACCCCACATTAAATTTTTTAGTTAAAGATACATGTTTTTTTATATTTCTCTTTATTTTAAATTAATTATAATAACATGTTATTATCAAACCCAAGTGGCTCCATGAGGTCCTAAAATTAACCAAAGTATGCTCATGGTCGTATATATCTCATAAAATAGTATTAATACACTGGTTAGGATATTTCTATGTTATTCAAATATTATTTGTTACCCTTATTTACATGATTCACCCTTTAACCATGGTTGAAAAATAATAATTACTGAATTAACTATTCATAGTGTCCAAAAATAAAACATACATATTTAAACAATCTAGAACTTATGATTCCAAATATAGAATCCATTTTTTTCAAATTAAAACACATAATTTCCAATAATTAAAATTTAAATTAATCCCTGTTGTCAAAATGATAAAATGGGGGTTTCAAAGTAAAATCCATCAAATGATTGATACATGTTTATATCAAATTTTAATGTAAAATTAATTAAAATTAAATTAATTATATTAAATGATAAAAACATAATCTAATTATACTTTAAACCCAACTAAAATAATAATCTAAAAATATAAATAAATTAGATGAAAAAGCTGTTTTTAATTAAAATGCAGCATTTTTCACTATTTATTAAAATATGATTTTTTTCAGAAAAACACTAAACATTATCCAAATTTTATTTTTATGTCCCTGTTATAAATAATAATTTCATTTTATAAAATTGAATATATAAAACTGTCAAATAATTGATTTAAAAAGTGTATTCCATTAAAAGTGGAAAAATGCATTTTTTGAAAAATACGTCTTTTTTCTAAAAAATTGAATTTGTCCTTATATAATGTCTATTAACCACATATGATCAATGTTATAATTATATTTCATATATATAAAATTCAAAATTTGGTTAATAATATTCATAACTTCTTTCTAAATGGCTTGTTTAATAGGACATGGTGTGCTCGAACTATGTGTTCCGTGTAGTGCAAGCTATTGAAATATTAAGAAGAAGCATACCATGGATGATTTGGGTGTTAAATTATACCCTTAATTAATAAATTTAATCCTTGAAATTTAAACTCAAAATTTAAAACATTGGGTTGGACTTTTGAAAATAAATTTATTGAAATCCTATATCAAAAATTGATTAATGAGACCTCAGTTTTAAAATAAATTAAGGGAAGTATGAAGGTCACTAGAGATAACATATACTAGGTTTCGATGTAGTAAAATATGGACATGGAAGTAAAACCTGACAATCATGTTCTGATGGAGAGTGATAGATATCATGATTGGGAGAATTGTAACAATCATAAAGTTATAAATCTATAATGATCCAAGGGGCATTTGATTCATCAAAAAAGAATGTAGTACGATTTTTTGTGTTTAATCAGAGTTGAGGAATTCATCTACTTCATAGATTAAGAACAAATTGAAACGTACTTAATTATTATATAGTGTTTCTTCTTTTAACTAGTTCCTACCACAATCTCATCTTTATCTTCATTAGATAATAAAACTCAAAAAAATATTCTTTTTATCTTAATCGTATAAGGTTCCAAATATAAACTTATACCATTTAAATAAAAAAATAAATTATATACTAACCATGTAAATCTTTTAGACCGGTGGTATGTAATCAAGACTTATTTCACTTCAGTTGTGTGTTCGATTCCCACAACCTTGTCTGATGTGCTTGGTTGTCACCCGACTTGTAGGTTGTCCTTTTTCTAAAACTATATTATTATAACATTCCAAAAATATTATTAAGTAATGTTTTAACCATAAAAAATAATATACAATGTTAAACATAATCCATTCCATCATTTATAGTTATCCAAAATAATTTTATACCAACGTTGTCTAAAAGGTCTCTAAATTTCAAAAATTAAAGGTAACATCAGATTCCCTAAACAATGTAATGTATATCTTATTGTCACATACTAAATATATGAATACCTTCATTATATTAAAACAATTATGAAAAAAATTAAATTATTACAATCCTTATATATATCACATTATTCTTATAACCAAAATATAATTCTCAAATCCAAAGACACAAATATATTAATTATTCTACATTGACCTTAGTAATAGCATAAGATTGACATTCACCCATTTACTTATTCTAAGAGATATTTCTTTGACACTTTGGAAAATAATTTACATAATGACTTATATCATTAAAATTATTTCATTGCATAGATTCTTTCTTTCCCTTAAAATCAGGAGCCTGGTGACCATTTTTTCCACATTAGTTACAAACTATCATTCCTTTCAGGAAAGTATCAGGGTGTTTCTATAAGCAATTATAACATAAGAGAAAATCATTCATTCACTTTTTCCATTTATCTATCTCTTTGTCCATCATTCTCTTCTTTTATTTCTTTAATTTAATGTCATAATACATAGAGAATTACTTTTTCATCTTAATAGCACATGAGATTATATATTCATATGATGAGAAATATTGTGAGATTGATGCCTGCCAGAGGAATGGTTTTTACCCATCAAAAAATCGATCAATCTTACATCTTGGTTTACGTATGTAATTTGCAGCATGCCTTTCTAGCCTTGTGATGTTCACCTCATAATTTGAAATATTCTCATCCTCTTTTTTACTTAGACTTAGAAATTACCTTTCCAAATCATCTTGTTGTTCCTGAGTAAATTATTTCTCTAGGAAAATTTCATTAAACTCCTAACATTCCATGTTTTCTAATTCTTGATCCTTCTTAGTGTTTTGAATTAGTGACCACCTATAATAAGCATCTCCTAAGATATTCTAAACTTCCATGAAAGCATTTTTCCTTTTATTTAATCCCCATAGAATGAAATTTATTCTCTAAGGAATCTATAAAATTCTCATCTACAAATAGATTTGGTGTACCATTAATTATTAGAGGTTGTTGTCTCATGAATCGATCTGACATTGATCCTCCGCAGTGTGGACCCGAGTTCTCCATATGGGTAAGGTTTTTATTTGTAACCTGAGTCAGTTGTCCCAGTACGATTATAAGATGTTCAACATCAGTTGCATCTCTAGATCCACTGTAATTATCTTTCATAGGAGGTAAATCCCTACGTGGATTATGTGCATTGAGACAGTTTACATTTCTTCCACTAGGCCCAATTTTTTTAAAGTTTTCATATACACGATTTGGTTATAAATCACAATTCATTATTCCAAACTAGAAAAATACTAATCATAAATTGAAAAACTCATGAATATCTAATCCATAATCATAAATATGGTTCCATTTATGACATATTTGATCATAAATACATCCTAATGGTTTATAATGAAAATATTAATTATCCTAAGCATATCCATTGGGAGTGTCAACCCAAATGCACTGTATGGCCCATTGTTGTGTACCAGGTTACCCTGAGCCAAGCCTAAAACACATTTTTAGAGTTTTCACCTGTAGGTACATCTATTCCAGAACCACATACTCTTGTAGAATCCATACTATGATGTATTTCTTGGAATATTCATTGAATATCTACTTTACAAAACTTCGAGGGGGCTCTTCTATACATATCCTAAAATTCTACCTTAGGGTTATGATCCCTGATCTATATTTTCTAAATCTATTTCAATATTTTTCCTTAATTCAATTTAACACGATATGTAATTCCCCAACCATAGAATCCCTAAGATGGTGCACTATTTTAATACATTTTCATGATCATAATGAATTAAACCCCAAAGGACTTATCAGTTTAGTCGTCTATTAAAATATAGGACATAAATAAACCTTATATTACAATTTTTAACATAAAATACATCATATAAGATCCTTTGAAAATGACCTTATTCCCCTAGATTAACCTTTCAAATTAATTATAAAACACTTCTTTGAATACTAGGGAATTAAAACATAAGAAATTGGTGAGTTTAAATTCTCAGTAAGGATAAACAATATAGCAGAAGCTATCACAAATAAGCATAACCTTTAAGGAAATGTAAAAAAATAATACAAAATTCTTTTAAAACATTATATTCAGTAAAAAATGAAATTAATAAATACAATAAATCCAATTAAACATTTACATAGATATTCTACTAGTCGAATAATCACATGCACAATTAATAACTAATCTCATAACAAGGGAATGCATAATTCTGAACTTCATAACCATTATGTCAAGGCCTCCGGCCAAGGCCATACAAACATATTCTATGAAAGCCTTATGCCAAGAAATGAGTCTGTCTCATGAGACATACCGATGCATCAAGGGGCTATTGTGGGCCACACCTGTCACTTACTATGTCCAATAAATTACTCATATGAAAAGGGTGAGACATAACATAAACACTTTTTTTAAAACTAGCATATGAAATGTTAATACATTAACTATAAACCATGAATGGTTTTAAAATAAAAAATAAATAATCACACATATCATAAACACTTCAATACAATATGGAATATTTTATTATAATAAATCAATCTCAATTAAGAATAAAATATAACAAAGTATGTTGACATAGATGAAAATATTCTAATAAAATAATTAAAACTCTATTAAAGAAATGTACCTTTTTTACTTTGAAAACATTAAAAGTCGCACAATTTATAAAATAAGACATTTAAAAGAAATGTTTTAATCAAAGTTTCCCATACCACTTTGAATCTTTTGAAATTAATTAACATTTTAAAATATTTATGTCTATATAAATAAATCGTTAAAACCATTTTGAAAACATAAACATTAATTAGAAAGGTTTAGAAGTATGAATATTTAAAACATTTATAATGAATTTTTTGTTATATATTCCCTTACCTAAAACCATATAAATATTCATTTTGAAAATTATTTAAGAAACATGGACATGAATGATATATATGTCCCAGAAAACACTAATGCATAAACAATATCTGATAATAATAAGATTTTGAAATTAACCCTTACCTTAAGTATGATACTCTTTGTATGTGTCTGAAACTCCTATATAATATTTTTGAACATATTAATAACTTGTTCCAGAATCATAATAATATTTTTTATGTCATATATGATTGGTTTGTGACTTTACATTACTCGTTTACGAACAATTCCATGTTAATGCAACATTTCGGGTAATAATCGATTTCTTTTTCGCATGTGTTTTGACAAGTTATTCATGATCTTATTACTTGGATAATGATAAAATTATTTTTTATATAATATATATTAAGAATATAAAAATATATAATAGATAGATATGTGAAATGTAATACACTGTTCAGGGAGATGGTATGTCATGCGTACGCATGAACGTTTTTTTCCATTTTCTTATCATATTGAGTAGAAGTTAATGAATGACATATATCTACACACACACAAACACACACATATATATATTATTCCAGTGAAATTATTATGTCATATATTTAAAAATTATTATTAATATATATTTTTATAATCATTCTTGGATGGAGAATATGGGAGATGGATCTCATCGAATCGGGGGGACGGTAAGTCATACATAGGCAAGAGTGATTGTATCATTTATTTAATGGTTAAATGGTATAGAATTGGATGGAATATGAATTTTAAGGAAATACTATCATGTTATATTTATTATTTATCTTATTTATAATCATCATTATACCTTTAAATAATATGTATATATGAATAAAATTTTACACCCCCGCGTGGAGACGGTAATCCGTACGTACGCATGCATGGTGACATTTTTTTCATAGGATGGGTAAAAAAGATTATAGTATTTCCATAATCATGAAAACATCTCAAAATATAGTAGATTCTGGATTTATTATTTTAGTATGTTAACAAAATAGTAATAAGATGTATAATAAGAAAAGAACTTGGAAATGATGGATACAATGGTTACCTCTTCTTCTGGTGTCTCCTTTTGATTAGAACAAAAGGACTCTTTAAGATAGACTTTTTCCCAAAAGGTGTCCTCTAGGATGAAGTGAAGGAATTTGGGAGGATATTTGGGTACTAGTTGTTCAAGACAAATGGATTTGGAGGTGTGAATGAAATATAAGGGGAAGTTCCATTTATAGGAGACATGGGGGAACTTTTGGAGAGTCTGAGAATATTAATTTATTATAATTCATTTTTGTTTATAATAGCTCGGAAGTAATATATTTCAAGGAAAACATACTAATGGGTCTAAAACATCTCAACCAATCAGTTTTATACAATTTTAGGTCATGAATTTAACCTTATCTTTTGTCTTTAATCATTAGTTAAAATGTTAACTCTTACCATGTCTTCTGGTATTTTTATAGTATATGGTTATTATATTTATTAAAAATTTGAAAGAAAAACTGAAGTGGATCATTAATTATATTTTTAACACTATCTAATTTAGTTGGCCAAATCATATAATTGTATGACTACTATATCATTTAATCAAATATTGTTTTTTAATTTATTTTTGTTAATTCTAACAATATTTTGTATTTGATTTTGATAAAGTCATAAAAACATTATTCCTTCTAAAAAAATTATTAAGTCATACCTAACATGTCAATGATATCCAAAAAAGATCGTGGATGGCATCCAAAATCTCAAATTTCATTTATTTTAGAAATAATAATATCACTTATTTCAATCATTCGTTAATAAGGTAATCACTATATCATCATTGTGTCATAAATAAATTTATTTATTTAATGTATAAAATTTATAAAATAAATACCATGATTTAGGAAATATTTTTATCATTCTAATGAATATTTATAGTCAATTATATCCATTTTATAATCCCAAATTAAATTTTTGTTAGCAAAAGATACGTGTTTCTATTATATTTCTATTTATATTAAATTAATTATTATAACATGTCATTATCACACCCATGTGGCTCCATGGGGTCCGAAAATTGGCCCAAGTATTCTCATGGTTGACCATATATCATATAATCAGATTAGGTCAAATGTTAGGATTGTTTTATATTATTATAATATTATTTGTTTTCCCTTATTTACCTGTTTCACCCTTTAACCATGGTAAATTTAAATAATCATTAAAGTTACTATTTATAATCTCCAAAAATAACTGGTACTTATTTACAAAATCGAGAACTTATGATTCTAGATATAGAATCCATTTTTCAAAATTTAATACACAGAATTTGTAGTAAATAAATTAAAATTAATCCCTGTTTTCAATACAAGAAAAAAGATTTTTAAAAGTAAAAATCATCAAAATATTGATATGTGTTTATAACAAATTTCAATGTGAAATTAATTAAAATTAATATCATTATATTAAATTATAAAAACATAATATAATGATACTTTAAAATCATCTAAAATGATAATATATCAATATTAATAAATTAGACGAAAAAGTACATTTGAATTAAAATGTAGTATTTTTCACTGTTCATTTTAATATGAATGTTTTTAGAGAAACCATAAAAATTTATCCAAAATAAATTTTTATCTCCCTATTATAAATAAAATTTTAATTTTTTAAAATGTAATATATATAAGTTAAAATATTGTATTTTAAATGGGTTCTCCATTAAAAGGCGAAAAAATGAATTTATTCAAAAATAGTTCTGTTATCTGAACAGTTAAATTTGTTCTAATATTATTTATATGACACATATAATATGATTGTTAAAATTATATGGGATATATATTTAATTAAAATTTTGGTTAATACTATTCGTAACCACTTTTTAAACGGATATTTTGATATGTCAATGTGCGCTCGAACTCAATGTTTCATATAGCACAATCTATTCAATTATTAAGAAAATGTTAACCATTGATGTTTGGGGTGTTACAATAAATTTTTAGACTCAATATTTATGGTATAGATAGAAAAATGTATTACACTATTAATGTAGAATATAGGTCGTACGTCGCATGAATGTGGTTTTCACTTTTTAATAGATTGAATGGAATAAAGGTAAATAATAATTCATATTTTTAAAAATAGTTATTATGTCATATATATCATACACATTCATTTTAATTTAAACTTATTACCGTCCTTGTATAGTGCAAATGTGAAATTAGTTACATCACATCATAGAGGTGGAAATCCACACTAATGTACGAGTGATGTCATCATTTTTAAAGGAATATAATGGTAAAAAGGTAAATGATATATTACATTTATGTAATGATAATTATTTCATATATATCATATATACTCATTATTTAGATCATTATAATCATCCTACAAAACGGTGATGTAAAACAAATTACACCGCTATTTGGGGACGATAATTCAAACATATGCACGAGGGATGTTTTCACATTCCATAGGGTGGAAAATGTTTTTATCATGATCATAATAAAACCATAGTATATTAATTATACTAGATTTAATATTTTAGAGTTTTATTAGATGATTTAATATAAGTACATGAATAAATAAATTTGAAAGAGTCAGTATAGACAATTACCACTTCTCCAGAATACTTCATTTATATCCATTATTAAGGACACGTTTAATAGTATTTTATGAATACCCGCACATATAAATCATGTATTGATGATGTTATAAGATATTTATTTAGAGTTATTTTGAGAACATTTACAAAAATTAGGGTAAATAAGATATGGTATGGGTGTCCTTTTCTAATAGAGGTGAGTGGAACGCTTGTAATTTTTCTATGTTTCAAAATATTATTATATAACTTTAAGGGAAAGTAGATCCAAAATACTCATAATATATGTTTATAAGGGAATGGTATAAATTTAAAAAACATTGTGTTTTAAGATTATTTTTCATTCACTTTTACACTAATCCTTTTAGATTAACACCATAGTAAAATATTTTTTTACCTCAATAATGTTAACAAATTTTTCAATCATAAAAGGTTATAATTTTATTAATAAGGTAAAAATTGTCTCCTAAGTGTCCAAGGGATGAAATTTTTAACAATTTATAATCCTAATTTTCCATATTTATTTTTTTATAATTAATTTAATAAAATATTATCTTTCATGAAATATGTTTAATGTCAATTTTAAAACAATTAATATTATTTTATTTTAAATACATAAAGATAAAAAATAATTAAAATATTAAATATGTAACAAAAAATATAAAATATTATTAAATCTAAAATTTATGTTAAAACATTAATTATCCAAAAAATATAACTTCGTAAGTTATTAATTTTAATTACTTTATTTTTTCTACTCCTTTCACGAGCATTATGTCATCACCATGTATGATTTTAAGGTAACTATGCCATTACTAAATAATTATATGAAGAAAAATCATAAAAATTAATTAATAGTGTTCAATATATACTTTTATATTCCTTAATAAAATATTCTTATCCCTTTGAAATGATATAAAAGAAATTTGAAATCAAGAGTGTGACATTTTGGAATTTTCATTACATAAAATAATATAAATGTAATTATCAAGGAGAAATGGCACTAAAATTCCATATATTCGAATTTGGGATGAATAGTGTCTAATTTATCCCATCCAATGAAATATGGGAAACTATTGGGATGATTTTGAGACTATATTTCCTAGTTTCAACAATGTTTTTCCCATTTTACCATCACTGATGTGAAAAATATTTATCATGGTCACTATTTAAAATGACCAGATTTGAAAGCGGTCTATTGACTAAATTTGATCCTACTAATTCCAAATATGGTATGTATTTTTAATGATAAAATCTCAAGTAGTGGTATAAATAAATATAAGTATTTATGCATAAAAGGAAATGATGATGATTTTTTTGAACAAATGTGTTTTTTAAACATAAAAATTAACTTATATCAAAATCGTGAATATTATGGTATCCCACCTTTTTATTAGATAACATTTCATTACATTTTACAAATTGATGATCATTTAATGTTTAGTTTCTGGGAGAAAAGGTACATAATACATGAAAACTTAGAACATTATTTTATTCCAATTAAAAGTCATCTTCAAGGTTAATTCTATTTACACTTATTGCCTCTCATAACCTGTGGACATACATCAAAGGAATGGGTGGGCATAAGGACATGTACAAAAATAAAAGGGAACAGTTTACATGTGAACATGATAAAATATAAATATAATCTTGAGGAATATATTTATAGGAATGAAAAGAGAACATAATGAATATTATAAATAAAAAAACATGAATAATAACAGTGAAATGTGGATACTACATTTATTGTATACATTTACAATCATATCACTATGGTTTTTAACTGATGTTTCATATAAATTAACAAGGTGGTTTACTAAGGTATCATAAAACATGTCATATCCAAAAGAATAAATTCATTTCCCAATGCATTAGAGTGTTTAAAAGGAAACCCCATCATATATATTAATTAATTTGATCCACATAAATCATAAAAAACAATTCATAAATAACCCTTTGAGAATAAACAAAATGGTTTCATAACAAAATCATGACCTTTTAAAAAACTAATTAAAGACAAGATCGTTATGTCATCATTAACCCAGGAAAAAGGAAAGTGAGTTTAATTTATGTTAATTATAGAATAAAAATAGATCATTTTTACATAGGGGTGAATACCCTTGGAAAAGACAGTGGTTTGGGTATTCAGAAATAAATATAAGATAATTTATTGAGAAAAAAGAGAGAAATTTGGAGAAGAAAATTCGGTATTATAACAGGTGATAAAAATGGTTTTAAAAAACATTAAAAATAGAGGGTACAAGGGTCTCTCATTAATAAAATTCTATATATATACTAAAGGGATATAATAAAATTGATAGAATAATGTATCTTGTAAATGTAAATGATATACCAGATAAAAATGGAACTTGAGAGGAAAAGAGAACTTGATATTTCCATTACCATGAAGAGTAACTTCTAAAGCTAAAATATTGGGAGCCTGGGAGCTTGGAAACACATTGGGAGTAATTCTTGTGAGGTAAAAATATCATATCTCAATGAGGCAGAATTGTTAATGAAATATAATGGAGAAATTAGTGGGTATTTATAGAAAAATGTGAAGATTTGTTTATTTATTTCCTTGGACAACGAGGTTGTTGCCAATTCAAAACCATGGGCTTTCCCATGGTATTGGCCACATGGGACACTGATCACGTTTTTCTTCACAAGAGTAAACCAGTATTTTATATTAAATAATACATCATTATGATGTCATTAAACATATTAAAAACTCAAAACAATAATTTCACTATTCACTAAAAACAAAATATTTTAGAAAATTATCATTAATTCACCCAGCCCTAATTTTGCTATGCAGATTTAAAAATTTTGTTTTATTTTATCGTAATATTTCTGTATATATGATAAAATTAACCATTAATTGAATAATAATTATTTATTAAAAATAACAGTAGATTGAAAATGCATAGAAAAATATATGACACTTGAAGAAAATTAACTTATTTTATCATTTAAATTTAAATAATAGTGTTTTAATATTAATATTTAATTAAAATAAACATTATTAATAATACATCGGTTTATTATAACAATTATATCTTTTCTATAAAGTAAAATTTCTATCTGAAAAATCAATTTATGAAATTCATCATATTTTTAAGAAAAACTAAACTCAAAACAGAAATGATGGAATAACAATTTTATTTATACAGATGGATTGTATATTAAGTAACCAATGACTTAACACATAACCCCTTATAATTATTGCACATGACCTAAGGATAAGGTGTGTGATAGCGATAGATTTATGGGGTGGCTCAGAAAACATCACTCATGTAGTAATTTCTACTAACTTAAACATATCTTATAGAATATTTCGTTCAAGATTAACATGTTGAAGCTCAGCTAGGATTTAGTCAATACTGAATCCTAGTGATGTTACCTCATTCCCAAGCCCTAAAAATGGGCTTTGTATGGCACAACTCTACTATTTGATCTCCCTTCTACATTAATTAACCATTATCATTTCTATTTATTACACTAATTATAATGTTAAAATTATTATTAAGAGAATTGTTTTCAATGATCATATTTACCAATGGTCATAGAACAATCACAACTCTATGGTAACATTTCAATTTATATGTACATAATTATTAAATGGATTTAGTTTTTTTGAGTACAAAATATTATTACAGACATTTTTATGAAACATATTATCAATCAAAAATTTTGGTCGTTACTTTCTTCCCCCTTATGTAATTTCATCTTTGAAATTTCATCTCATTCCCTCAGTTGAGAAAAGGTGGGGGTATTTATACCTCATTGATTCTACTATTTCCCATGTGGTTTCTTTATATTGATGGTTTATCCACAACACCTTGACAAGGTGTGTAGTATTATTGTGTATAACCTTTTCTCTATGGTCCAATATCTCCATCTGATTCTCCTAATAAGAGATGTAATGTTCTAGATGTACCACCATAATAATAATTACATGTGAAGGGTCATGTATATATTTCTTTAAGAGATATATGTGAAAAAAATAATCTACGTGAGATAATTTTAGTGAAAGTTCAAACCAATAGGCAACTACTCCTATATGATCAAGGATTTCACTGGGGAAAATGTTCCTGGGGATGAGCTTCCATTTCTTCAAAAACCACAAGACTCTATACCAAGGTGAAGTTCAAATGAAGATGTTGTCTCCCGCATCAATATCCAAATACCTTGGATGGTTGTTAGCACATCTCTTCTACTAACTTGGAGTTGTCTTTACATGTTGTCCAGTGGCATAAACCTTTTCTTTCATCTCTTACATAAGATCAGGACCAAGAAGCATTATCTAATTATGTTCATCCCTATAATTTGGTGTTCTAAATAAATCCCCATAAAAATCACCATAGGGTTCAATTTGAATACTCTAATGGAAGCTACTGTTGTTTGAGAACTCAACAAATGGGAGATGTCAGTTCCATCACTATTGTAAAATGATCTTATACCCATGATTTTGGAAAATACTATAGGTATAGGTCACCCTTATACCCACGGTATTGGAAAATTGGGGGTATAATTTGTAAATTTCCACCTATACCCATAGTTATTTCAAAACCATTGATATAGGGGTTTTTCAAGATCTATATCCACAGTTTTTTAAAAAAATGTGCGTATGTGGTTTTTTGAAGCCCTATACCCACGATTTTCCAAAAATGTTGGTATAGGTTTTCTACCTTATGGTGGAAAAAAATATTTTGTGGGATAAAAAAATCATGGGAATAGATATTTCCATGGTTTTCCATATATACCTATGATTTAGATATATATAAATGTGTGTGTGTTTGTGTGTAAATATATATTTATATACCTATAAGGGAATGTGGTGTTGTGGTTAGGTTGGGGAATTAAATACAGGCCGTCTAAGGATCCAAACCCAGAGCCGTAGTTTTTTTAAAACATATACCCCGATTATTGAAACCGTCTATATAGGGTTAATAGCATAGTGGAATACACCTATTCCCATGGTTTTGAAATTGTGAATATATAATTTTCATACCATGTGTATATCTTAGAGTTATATAGGTGGATAAACTCCCTACGGTTCCCAAAACCATGGGTACTATTTCATTTTCATGTAGTGCATTGAAAATTAAATTCCATTGATTATGTTATCATCATGTCATTGAGTGTATAAATAGTAATTTCATATTAGAAAATAGTTTAGGGATGATAGGCCATAGTGAAATTCAATTCGGTACTCAGATAATGTTGAATACTTATCTATAATTTTGTTGTGATCCTTGGATCATTATCAGATATGATAAAGGTTGGTACCAATACAACCTTACTGCTTGCTTTCCAAGAACATTGGTTGGTTGGTCGATATGGAATGTTCCCGAATAGAGATAAAATGGAATGTATTGGTGAGATGGTCCTATATAACTTATATCACATTCTTTTCATTGGATGTTTTGGGAAGCCAGTTGTAAATTCCATAGTGATATAGTCCCACTTCCATGTTTGTATGTATAGTAATAGTAATACCCCTTTAGGAATTTATCACTCTTCTATCACTTTTGGGAACACTAGGAACATTGTAGGGTAGTCGAAAGTATCCATTTTCATGTTATCCAACCAATAATAATCATTAAGGTCCCTATACATTTTCCAAAATACAGGATGTATAGAGAAAGTATAGCTATGAGATTCTTCCATCAATTATTTATTTATTTATAAAATAGATGGAACACATACTCTTGTATAAAATTTCTGTACACCTTTAGGAACAATATTTAACATTGGATACTTACCAACCTTTTCATCCTCTACCTCCATTTTCAAAAAAAGATCATTTATTTTAGATTTATTGATATTCTCTTGTAATATTTTTTAAGAAATAATTTGTGATAGGGTTGATGATATAGCTTCCATTAATATTCCCATGTCTAGTTTTACTACGATATTTTACAAAAGGACCTCCTTGAATCTTCATAATTTCCAACACAACTGGGTATTTCCTATATAATGCTTCAGTGAATTTGTTTTCTCCCACATAGTGATAATTAATTAAACAATCACAGTATTTAAGAAGTCGCAACCATTTACATTATCTCGTTTTCTATTCTTTTTTCATGAATATATACATTAAAAATTGATGGTATGTGTATATATCATATTTATATCACCCATGACAGTGCCTCTATATCTTCATAGAAAAAAACCATTATAAACAGCTCTAAGTCATATATAGGATAGTCCTTCTCATGATGCTTCAACTATCGAGATACATAAGCGATCACTATTTCATTCTTCATGTGAATGAGATCAATACCTTTTTGAGTTTCATTGATAAAAATAATAAATCATTCTCTGATAGAGGGTAGAGTTAACATAGGCGCAGTAACCAATCTCTTTTTCTTCTCTTGGAATCATTCATAACACTCTTTTGTCTAGATTAACAGAACCCATTTCCAGTTAACATGGTTAGTGTATTAGAATGTTAGTAAATGGTTTTCACAAAACACCTATGATATCATATTAATCTAAGAAAATCACAAATTTCATTTACTGTTGTATGATGGGTACACTCTTACACAACATTTTTCTTTGTAGGATTAATTGATATTCATTCATTGGTTACAATGTGCCCCCAGAAAAAAAGCTTTTTGTATCCAAAATTTACATTTTTTGAAATTTACAGATCACCAATTATTCCTTAGTGTTTTCAATATAACCCTTATATGATTCTAATGCTCCTCAAGAATTTTGGAATATATCAGAATATAATCATTATGAACTACCAAAATGTTATTAAGGTAGTCCTTAAAGACTCTATTCATCAAACCCATATAAATATTTGGAGAATTAGTCAAGTTGAAGGGAATAACAACAAAATCATAATGCCCACATCTTGATCTGAAGGATATCATTGGAATACCATCTTTTTCACCCTTAATTAATGATAACTGGATCAAATTTCAATCATGTTGAAGAATTGAGCCCCACAAATATGGTCAAATGAATCATTAATTATTGGAAGAGGGTGCTTTTTATTCATTGTGATTCCATTGTGTTCTCTATAATTGATTAATATTCGCATTGATCCATCTATCTTCGTCACAAAGAGAACTGGTGATCCCCAAGGAGACACACTAGGTTTGATAAACCCCATCTTCAAAAGATCACTGAGATGTTTCTTTAATTTTTCCAGGTCCAAATTTTCTATTATATATGAGGTCTTTGATATCATCATGGATCCATGCACGATTTCAATGTAGAACTCTACCTCTTGTTCTAGGGGAGGTCCAGGTGACTCCCCATGAAATATAGTAATGTCTTACAGAATTATGGGGACGTTCTCAATTAGTATACTTTCATTTCCTTCTTCTTATTCACTGATAATTTTCATAAAAAATGCTACATGTTTTTATTCTAAAAAATCTCATGTCGAGATATCTCTCTTTGAAAACAAATTTATCTTTTCCAATCTAGACTACTGAAATTTCCTTGATTTTTCAGTTCATATCCGAATTATTCTATGAAATTTAGTCCATATTTAGTATAATGCCTAATTTCAACATGGGAATGAGTACTTGATATTCAATGAGATTGATCCCTTCAATGTAAATACTAGAGTATCTATACATTTTGTATGCCTGAATAATCCCTCCTAGAATCTAGACCAATAAGTCTACATATATCAGTTCAGGGATTGATTCTATATTCTTTGTAAAATTGGAGGAAATAAAAGATTGTGTAGAAGTAGAATAAGAAAATTTACTTTCTAGCAATGAAAAAACAACAAGACTACCTTCAACCACATCATTTGAATATTAAACTTCAGTTGTAGTGTCACGAACCAACCCGAGTCGACCCAGAACTGGTCACCCAAGCCGGCCCGTGACATGGCTCGAGGGGCATTCCTGATCCCCATGGGCTAGTAACTAGCACCGGGCATCGCAACTTAATAAGAGGGAACTATTTGGACCATAAATGAAAGACACGTAAAGCAGCCGAAAAAGTAGAATAACGCAAGGTAAGTAAATGTCACGAAAAAGGAAAAATAACCAATAACTGAAAACTAACCCGATCACAACCAAAACTCCTCGCGACTCTGAGAGTCACTCACCTGTCCACAACCAACTCTCACCCGCGTCGAGCAAGCTCAAGTCAGACCTACAACAAAACTAAAAAACAGGAAAACACTATAGGCGTGAGTATTAAAACTCAGTAGCCTTACCCTATATCTATTCCCAGTGCACTACCTTTAAATAAATAATTTACCAATTTCAGTTTTGAACTAAATTATATATAATATTACTTTTCTCACACAGTTTAATTTCTAAAACAAGTATCAGTCCATTTCCCTTGTTAATAAAAAAACAAGTTTAATATTTTAAAGGAATAGATGAATTTCATTTTAAAACATTTTTTTCAAACAATTTAGGAATCCAAACCTTAGTTATTAGCCAAAAAGTAAAACCACACAACACGCAACACACATTAAGGGCAATGGAAAAACAAAGTGGCACACATGGGCCAACAACTGAACTAGACCTCTTAATCATCTTCCACATAAAAATAAACACTCAAAAAAAAACATGGTTTGAACCTAGGATATCGTGAACAATTCGGAACATACCATACATGTGAATCATCCTGAAAGCAAGCTCTAACTTGATGACGTCATAACTCCCTAACGCTCATTATAGCCCTGCATGGACTAACCAAGGGGCCCAAACCCCATTGCAACAATTACTCAGTATTCCCATGCTATGGGGCCACTAGCCATTGCGTAATATAAACTAGTGTGGCAATCATTCTCAGAAGATTCACTCACTATGCCAGGTTCCCATGCCAACACAAGAAATAAAAAGGGGTGTGTCCACAATGTAAATCAATCAGTCACGATGCACAAATATCTCATACAGATCATGAAATCAACGCACACCAAAGATCACCTCTGAATGGGTCTTCTAAAATAATTTATTTTATTAAAGTGCCAAACTGGCCTTCACCAATTTTAAAGAAAAAACTCATTTCTCGAGAAAACCCAAAACACTTGTTCAGAAGAAATAATTTATCTTTAAAACTAGAAGTACATTTGAAATTATGTGAATTATGTTTAAAGGCCAAAATAAAATTCTTTCAATATTGGGTGTCCACTCGTCAAGAAAATGTTTCAACTGTTTGGTATAAAATAAATGAATCTTTTCACACCAAATAATCATTTAAAAAATAATTATATTATATTATTTCTCATTCAATAAAATTAATAAAACATTAAGCAATTAATAAATTCTAAATTTAAAGGTGAGTGGAGTGGGGGACCCACGTCAACTTTCAGCTTGATTGTGACGACAGAACACATCTCACACTTGCACACAAGTACGCGCAATATGCTGATGATCGCAGTATTGTGGAATTACCTCGCCAATGTGATGCAACAGACACGCAACTAAAAACACATAACCACTGAATTAAAATAATCCGAATGAAAAAAGGCACAAAACCACATCGACGTACTTTCATAACACAACTTGCACCAACTAAATTATTTACAAAACCGTTTTGAAAATTTATAAAGAAATTTCCAAAAAGCAACTCATGACCTACACACCCAAAACTCATTCAATGAACACATTTATTGATCAAACGCACACCCAAAAACATGCAGAAATTCTCAACTCACTACAATAAAAATTATAGGAACCATAAAACACCCAAATTATGAAATATAAACTATGTGGAAACATGCAGCAGGTGCAAACCATTACCTTGGAACCACGGCCGAAAGATGACGCCAACCTCAAACCGATGTGAATCTTCATTCTCACCTCAATCGTATCTTTTCAGATATAGAACAGACTATAATTAGGGAAATCTAAATCAAAGACTCAAAACCAATCTCCGAAACGTAAACCTCAGTTGCTGAAAAACTACCAAAAAGTGTCAAAAAAATTATTCGGAGTAGAACACACGTACAAAGACTGTGTTGAATGTTGTCCAAGTGTGCAAAGTTGGGATGGGAGATTATGGGGATGGCCGCTCTACCTCAGAAAGAAGGTGAGGAGTTTCGGGGTGTCGAAAAAGTCACCGATAGGGGGGTGCGTGGCCGGGAAGGGCGCGCGATGGGTCGAAAGAAACATGTTGAGGGAAGGTGGGTGTTGGGGAGGCTAGAATGAGCCGAGGCAAGGCTGGGGACTAAGCACGGTAATCGGGAAGTGAATGTCTTGGGTAGGGGGTTATGGGTCTGCTGGCCAGAGGCGTGACGTAGGGTCGGTGGGCAGAATGGAGACCAGAAGCACGTAGGGATTTCAGAGGAGGTCGACTGGTCAGCTGGGCACTGGATCACAGCAGGGGACAGGACGAAGTTGACCTAGAAGAGGGAGCCAGGTGTCAGCTGCAGGGTGAGGTGATCGGCCGGAGGTGCGACATGGCGAGAGCAGAAGAGGGCGGGTGCGGGACATGGAAGCTGGTGCGAGCAGCGGTCGGGCGCCCAGAGTAAGAGGGGCGAACGCGGGTGTTTGGGTGGTCTCGACAACAAGAGTACAGTGAAGCAGGAGCTGGTAACAGTGCATGCGGAAGGGAGATTAGAGGGGCGGTGTCCGCTGGAGTCGGTGCAAGAAGGATTCGCAGGAGCGGATCGTATAGGAGAAAGCCAAAACGGGGGGGGGGGGGGGGGGGGTGGGGGGGTTGCACCGCGGGTATTAGGGTTTCTAGATTTGTTTTTAATTTTATTAGATTAGTAATATCATTATTACAATAATAATAATAATAATAATAATAATAAATAGACCGGAAACAGATATTTAATAGGTTCAATAATAATTATAATCATAATAAAACTAAAGATGACAATAATAATAATAATAATATATAATAATGGTAATAAAAATAATATTGATAACAATTATGACAATAAAAATAATAATAATATTGAGCTATTGCACAAAACTAGGGTTGGTTGCTCAGATACCGCCAACCGCGCGTTGACCACGCACGGGTCCGAAAACTGGTAAAAACATTAAACATCAACAAAATTGATCTGTGGCCTAGCCCCGACCATGGCGAGAGAACCTGGGGCCAATAATTAAATAATTAAAATGAATTAAAGGTAGGGGTGTGGCAATTATCCCCACTACAGACACTTTTTCCCCCAAAAAGTCACCAAGCTAGAAGATATCCAAAGCTTCAGTCCGTGCCTGAACAGAGAGAAAAATGAATGTCAAGAACCTCGGGTTGACGATTCACTCCACAAGTCACACCCAACCAGTCATGAAGAAACCATGACATAAAATGAGGGGAGAACATGAGAGGATTCTCCCCACCATAAGAACTAGACTAACAATGAAACTTTAAAACCCACATACACCAACCCGAGGATGGGCTAACACGGGAACTCCCAACCCAAACGTACCAAATTCTCCACTTGAGTTGAGTGGGACCATTGATACTTAAATAGAACACCACTACAAGGCCACCCGGAAAATTAGGGCACCAAAAAAATGAACTCCCTATAAAAATACCGCTTGAACTATGAATTCCCAAAACCGATTTAAAACCCCCAACACATTCAACTCCACTAGTACGAGCGAGACAATGCTTCCACTAAAACTAGGAAATCTTGGCCTAAGACAAAAACCCCCAACACTCTCATCTCTAAATGATCACTAATAAAACCAGGACCAACCCAAATAAGGTCAAATACACTTTTAATAAAAAATACAATTGTAGATGCCACACTCAAAAGAACACAACTACTACGATCATGAAAGAATAAGGTCGTCACACTATTATCGAAAAAGATGAACTTTAAAAAGTGGAAAAACAAGGACAAGAAAACCTTGAATGTCTATATTCCAAGACAAAAGATAAAGAACCAAGTGAAGGTCTCACATGCCTCTGATGCCCTGACTATGCACGAGCTTCACCCTGAGACCTAAGGCTGGGGCTCTGATGGCTGTAGCATCTTATGCCGCACAGTCAGACACGAGCATCCCTTGATCAGGGATCCTTCTTCAAATGACACTTCTTTTGGAACCTTTCCCAATGACCTGAGCGGTCACACAATAACATGACTTCAGATGTATGAGACAATATGACTTCGGATGCTCGAACCGGAAACACTGAAGGAACATTAGAAAGTAGTATGACGAACCAAGAGTCGACACTGAAAAAAAGGGATTTCTTTAGGGGTAGGTTTATCTCATACACCATGCTCGCAAAATGGGGAACCATTATGAATGATGAATGGTGCCAGATTTTCCACGCACTTGCGCTCCAAATGTCGACTCCTTAAAGCGGCTAACACAAGCCTTCACTAACCACTAGCCTTGTTAACTTCGGATGAGGTCTCACCTCTTTTCTCTTTCACCTCCTCAGGTATGATCCATTAGATGAAGATGGACTTTAATACCTCCCACATCATCCCAACTCCAAGTATGATGATACATCCACCCCCATTCTTCCAAAGTTGGACCATTCACTGAACCCAAGACAATACGAACTCTATGAATCTCGGGAGATCCCAACCACCTGAATACATGCTCCACTCCCCTCAAACTGCTTCACTGCCCCTAACGAACCCTGAATGCCTCAAAAGAGAAGCAACATTCAATAGAAACTAGAATTGGGCACGAATCATTAAAATGTTTTGAGGACATTTTTGGGTGGCATATTCAAAACATGAAAAACAAAATTGCAACTCGCATCAAGCCAAACTCAATCAAAAGAAGCACCACAAGCTAAGACTACTGGCCCGAAATCCCGAACAAACTTAAACACAACCAAAGCAACACCAAAAGACAAGGGTAACAGGTTCATAAATCAAACATACACAAACACAGGCAAAATCATATTTTCAAAATACCAAAACCCACTTTTCAAGAAAAACCAAGTCTCGATTTTTTTCATTCAAGTCCATTTTAGAAAAATCAATCCAAACCTTAAATTGCAAAACCCTACCCATGGAATCCTATGAACCTCCGCATAATCCTTCATCCCTTTTCATTCAAATCACATGTACATATGTGTCAATGTGCACTTCACGTGCCTAACACACATATGCTGATGATCATAAGGAATACCAAGGGCCGCACATTCTATTCTATTACCAAAACCAAACGTAAGCCAAAATTTTTCCAAATTACAACACTTTCTCTGTAAATAACCCACTTCACCAATTTCAAAACAACTTGAATGAAATCGCATTTTCTACCAGTTTTAAAACCATTAAAGAAATGAACCTATTAATTCAAAACCACCTTCAAATCCAGAATCACTCTAACACCAACCAAAATCAAGACAAATCACAACCAACAATGAACCTCAAGAATGAGGGACTAGTGCTTATGCCCAACCCGATGACATGGTAGTGAGAAACTCCCCAAGTAAGGCATAACACCAGAGGACCTTGAACCAGGAACCTGGGCTCCACAGGGGTCACTACTCCATGTGGGGTCATAGCGTGACACTGCGTCACCTCTATTGTCATCCCTCTATCCAAAAAAAATACAAAATACTCAAAACCCAGACTACCCCTGGTAGCTCAGGTCTCGTCACGAGTGGTGGTGATAAGGTACCGACCCGTAACCTACCTCTTATGCCCCAACAGTCCTATTCTCTATCTACCGGACATCCCAAATAACAATGGCCCCTCTGATACCATTTTTTCATAAACCAACCTGATTCGACCTTGAACAGGTCAACCATGTCGGCCCACGACATGGCCCGAGGGGCGTTCTCGATCCCTATAGGCTGGAAACTAGTGTCAGACATCAAAACTAAACAAGATGGAACAATTTAGCCCATAAATTAAAGTCAAGTAAAGTAGTAGAAAAAGTAGAATAAAGCAAGGCAAGTAAATGACACGAAAAAGGAAGAACAACCAATAACAACAAACTAACCTGACCACAACCAAAACTGCTCATGACTCCGAGAGTCGCTCAGATGTCCACAAACAACTCTCAACTATAGCGTGCAAGCTTAAGTCAGACCTGCAACAAAACTAAAAAAATTGGAAAACACTATAGGCGTGAGTATTAAAACTCAGTAGGATAGCCCGATATCTATTCCCAATGCACTACCTTTAAATAAATAATTTACCAATTTCATGTTTGAACTAAATTATATAAATTATTATTTTCCGCACAGACTTTCATTTCTAAAACAAGTATCAGTCAATTTCCCTTGTTAATAAAAAAACAAGTTTAATATTTTAAAGGAATAGGTACATTTCATTTTAAAACATTTTCTGTGAATAATTTAGGAATACAAACATCAGTTATTAGCCAAAAAAGAAAAACACAAATCATCCAACACACACTATGGGCAATAGAAAGAAAATGGCACACATGGGCCAGCAACCTAACTAGATCTATCAATCATCTGTCACATAAAAAACTCAAGGAAACATGGGTCGAACCTAGGAGATCGTGAAAAATCCAAAACATACCATATATGTGACTCATCCTGAAAGCATGCTCTAACTCGATGATGTCATAAATCCCTAATGCTCGGTATAGCCATACATGGCCTAACCAAGGGGCCCAATCCCCATAGTAGCAATAACTCAGTATTCCACTACTATGGGGCCACTAGCCAGTGCATAATCTAAACTAGTTCATTAATCATTCTCAGAAGATTCACTCACTATGCCAGGTTCCCATGTCAACACAAGCAATAAAAAGGGGTGCATCCACAATGTAAAGAAATCAGTCATGATACAAAAATATCACATACAGCTCATGCGATAAATGCACACTAATGATCACCCCTAAATTGGTTTTCCAAAATAATTTATTTTATTAAATTTCCAAATGGGCCTTCACCAATTTTAAAGAAAAACCTCATTTCTCAAGAAAACCCAAAACACTTGTTCAGTAGAAATCATTTATCCTTAAAAATAAAAGTACATTTGAAATTCCGTGAATTATGTTTAAAGGAAAATGATCATTCTTTCAAAACTGGGTGTCTTCTCATCAAGAAAATGTTTCAAGTGTTCAGGATAAAATAAACGTCTCTTTTCACACCAAATAATCATTTAAAAATTAATTATATTATATTATTCCTCATTCATTAAAATTAATAAAACATCAAGAAATTAATAAATTATAAATTTAAACATGAGTGCAGTGGGGGACCTACCACGACTTTTAGCTTGATTGTGACGATGCAACACATCTCACACTTTCGCACAACTACGCGCAATCTGCTGACGATCGTAGTATTTTGGAATTTCCACACCAATGTGCTGAAACAAACACGAAACTAAAAACACATAACCACTAAATTAAAATAATCCAAATGAAAAAAAGGCACAAAACCACCTTGAAATACGTTCAGAACACAACTCGCACCGTCTACATTATTTACTAAACCGCTTGGAAAATTTATAAAACAATTTCCAAAAATCAACCCACGACCTACACACCAAAAACTCATTCAAAGAACACATTTTTTTATCAAACGCACACCCAAAAACACAAAGAAATACTCAACGCACAACAATAAAAATTATAGGAACCATAGAACACCCAAATTATGAAATATAAACTATGTGGAAACATGTGGCAGGTGTAAACCATTACCTTGGAACCAAGGCGGAAAGATGACGCCAACCCGAAACCGATGTGAATCTTTGTTCTCACCTCAACAGCACCTTTTCAGATCAAGAACAAACTATAATCGTGGGAATCAAAATAAAATACTCAAAACCAATCTCCAAAAAGTAAACCACAGTTGCTGGAAAACTACCAAAAAGGGAGAAAAAAAATATTCAGAGTATGGCGCACCTACAACGACTGTGATGAAGGCAGGAAAAGTGTCAGAATATGGGACGAGAGATGACGGTGATGGCCGTTCCACCTCATAAGGAAGGTGAGGAGTTGTGGGGTGCCGAAAAAGTCACCGAAAGGGGGGCGGGTTGACGGGAATGGCGCACGATGGGTCAGAAGGCACAAGGTGAGGGAAGGTCGGTGCTGGGGAGGCGGGAATGAGCCGAGGAGAGGTCGGGGTCTAAACATGATGGTCAGGAAGTGACTGTATTGGGTAGGGGGTGCGGGGTCTGCTGGCCAGAGGTGCGCCGCAGGGTCGGCGGGCAGAAAAGATACCGGAAGGAGGTAGGGATTTGGGAGGAGGTCGACTGGTCGGCTGGGCGCCGAATCATGGCAGGGGACAGGATAGAGGCGACCTGGAGGAGGAAGATAGGTGTGAGCTGCGGGGTGAGGCGACCGGCCAAAGGTGAGACATGGCTAGAGCAGAAGAGGGCGGGCGCGGGACGCAGAAGCTGGTGCGAGCAGTTGTCGGGCGCCGAGAGCATAAGGGGTGAACACGGATGTTTGGAGGGTCACGACAGAAAGAGTATAGTGCATTAGGAGCTGGGCACAGTATAGGTTGAGGGGATATGGGAGGGGAGACGTCCTCTTGAGTCGGCGCAAGGAGCAGCAGGAACGGCTCGCGTAGGAAACATCCATAACAGGGGGGTGTGTTCCGGGTATTTGGTTTTCCAGATTTGTTTTCCATTTTATTAGATTAGCAATATCATTATCACAATAATAATAGTAATAATAATAATAATAAATAGACTAGCAATAGATATTTAATAGGTTCAATAATAATAATAATCATAATAAAACCAAAGATGACGATAATTATAATAATTATAATAATTTATAATAATGATAATAAAAATAATAATGATAAAAATTATGACAATAATAATAATAATAATAATAATAATGAGCTATTTCACGAAACTAGGGCTGGTTGCTCGGCTACCGCCAACCACGCGGTGACCGCGCACGGGTTCGAAAACCAGTAAAAACATAAAACATCAACAAAATTGATCTGAGACCCATCCCAGAACTTGGTGAGAGAACCCAAGGCCAATAATTAAATAAATAAAATAAATTAAAGGTCGGGGTGTTACATGTAGTAATAGAAAAATCGCGACCTTTCTCCATTGGAATATGCGGAGTTTGATATTCATTCTCCTACACTATCTTTGGATTTGGACAATGATTAGAAAAGTGACCAATCTGTCAACCCATGATGCATTGTACTTCAGGAAGGGTATGTGTCATCTTTCCTTTATCATTAGTGTTGAGAAGTTGAGGTTTCACATTAATATGAAATTTTTATGAAATATGGTCATCTCTTCCACACTTTTAACATTTCCCACTCTTGAGAAACCAGTTCCCCCAATGAATTTTAGCACATTTTTTTCATGTGTAAAGTTGAACTTTCTTTCCTCCTCTTACATGATCAATATTTATCTCAAATCTTAGATCCATTGATCTCTTATTTTCATTCAATTTTTAAGAACATTTCCTCTCACAAAACTCTATTTCATCCTTCAAATCACTTCATACTATCTCCTTGTAGATGACATAGTGATGATTGGAATTATTCTTTTATAGATGGGGTCTTAGTCCACTAAAGAATCTATCAATATTCTCATTAGGATCCGTGAAAATGCTAATGTTTTTACTAGAAACTCTTGTTAAGTTAATCTAACAGCTTCCAAAAAAATCATTCTCCATATGATTCAGCACTAAATTTTTTTTATCCATTTTCATTCACATTAAATGTGGGAAATATTTTTTTAAAAAGGTTCCACTAAACTCTTCCCACTCCATTGGTTCAATATGACATCTTTGATTAATTTTTTTATCTAGTTCCCAACACTAATCAACTTCTTCTTCTAAGCAGTACACAGATATGGTGAATTTCTTAAATTCTAAACAACAAAATATAGAAAAGATATCTTGCACAAAACATATCCAATGTTCAATAATCAATGGATTGTTAGATCCACTGAAAGACGATGGTCATTCATGTATTAAGGACCCAATGAAAAGTTATCCGTTTTGAGGTGAATCTGGTATCTCATCACAATTCAAGTTATTTTTTCATAAATTAAGTAATTTGATTCATTATTCTCATGATGTTCTCCATTCCCGTTTCCATATGAAGGACATCATTACATGTTCTATTGCACTCACAATTTATGTGGTTTCTCATCTTTACCACCATTTTCGAAAATAATAAAACCCTAGTGAGAAACATGTTTCATTTAATATTCTTAAAATTCTAAAGGAATTTAATATCTTAAAAAATAAGAATTTCATTCGTCAACAACAATTAATTTTTTTAAAATCCTTTATAATGGTTCATAAAAATCTTATGATCAACCGTACCTATCCCCAAGGAGTGTCAAACGAGGTGTAAATTATGGAACGTTGTCATATACTAGGTTATGCTAAGTTAGGCCCGAAAAACCTTATTAGAGTTTCTACCCCTAGGTATATCTTTTAAGAACCATGTCCACTTATTCGTATCCAGAAGGATATTTATTTTCATTGAATCCTCTTACATAATATTTCAAAAAATTACCCATATTTTACTCCTATATTTAAATGTTTTTATATGGATCTTCTTAAATTTCTCAAATCCTAATTTCCAAAAGTAACTAAAAATATATTTGATTCCATATATGGAATCTGACTATTTTATTACATAACATTTCATTACATTATACAAACATATGATCACTTAATCTTTATTTTCTTGTAAATAAGGTTGGTAATACCGAAAAAATTAAAACATTATTTATTAAACTTGAAATGTTTATTCAAGGTTCGTCATAAGAATATTTATTTCATCTCATAACCTAGGGGAATTCATCAAATATATGGGTGATCATACAGCATGGTAAGGTAAATAAAGGGAAACAATTTACATGTGATCCTTAGAAATATCAATAAGAACAAGAGGAATATCATTATGGAAAGAAAAAGAGAACATGGGTCATATAATAAAAAAAATAATATGAAAAAAACATTTAAATGTTGATGTTATAATTATTTTATACATTCTTTATCATATCACTAAGGTTTTTCCCTGTGGTGTAAAAACAATCACCAAAGTTATTCACCAGGGTATCATAAAACATGTAATCTCTAGAGATTAAATTCTTTACCCAAAAAAATTAGATCACTATTAAGGATAACCCTTCATATATATTAATAAATTTGAACCACATGGAACATCAAAAAATATAATTAATAACCTATAGAGAATTAGAAAATGGGTTTCATATCAAAATCATCAGTTTTTAAAAAAGTGTTTAAAGATAATATCTTTATGTAATTATTAACCCATGAAAAATGAAGGCGGGTTTCATGTATGTTTGTCACATAATGAAAATAGATCGTTTTTCCGTCTATTTAAATACCATTATATAAGAATTATATTTTGGTATTCGAAAAATAAAATAATAGAATTTCATATGAAAAATAGATAAATTTTGAGAAAAATGTTCACCAGTATAATAGGTTAGAAAAATTGTTTGATGATATAAAAAGAGAGGGGACTAGGTTCTCTCATTCACAAAAGAATATAAATATAGTAATGTTATAAAATAAAATGGATAGAATAACATAGCTTTGAAATTTAAAATTCATACCACATAAAAAAGGGAACTTGAAAGAAAAATAGAAGTTGATATTTCACTTACCTTGAAGAGTGACTCCTAAAACTAAAATATTGGGACCTTGGGGAATTGAGGAAACTTGGTATAAGAACCCGACCTTAAAAATTACACAATTTTGAGTTTTAGACAATAACATGTATTTTTACACATATCATGGTAGTAAAGTATCACAAAAATAGGAGAAATCACTCATGCCAAATATATATATACAATCCCTTTGAAATCAATTAAAGATACTTTAAAATATATTTTAAAAGAACAATACCTCAAAATATAATTGGAGTGATAATTAATAGAATAGAATGGAAATGTGTATACAATGTAAATACACATAATACAAAATAATTTACACAAAAATTCATCACACCAATAATCATAATACCACAAAATGGTTAAAGTAGAAGGTTAACCCAATGATTGTAAATTGGGTAAAGAATTCCCCTACCTCAGGTTATTCTTACATGGAATATGTTTAAACCTCATTTATAATTGTTAAAGGATTTTTATTAATATCTTAATGAAATGTATCCATGTTTATAACACCTTATTTGATCATTTTACAATATCATTAGACACATTTATTTGTAATATTTTTTGTTTACATTATTTTGGGTGCGTTCTTTACATGGTTTCAATGATCGGTTCCTGATGGATATTCTTGTCGATTGGGAATGAAACTATAGAATTATAATAGGATGGTATTTATATATTTTTAGAATTTTATATTATAACATTTACTATTTTAAATTCTTAAATGAGGATGATTCATAAGTTAAAACATTATTGATATTTGTGTAGGCCATTTTGGAGATTCTTTGATCATAATGAATTCATTTTGTTTTATAAGTTAATAACATGTGTAAAAAATGATTAAAGAACCTTATATAAGATATAATACAAAAATTATTATTTGTTTCAACAATAAAATAAGTTTCATGACCAATCATTGTGGAAGTAAAATAAATTTAAATCACATCGTTCACGATGTTGGTAAATCGACACATCATGGATGATGTTTTAATTTCTAGAATAATTTGGAGAGGAGAAGAAGTATAATGGGTAATCTTCCATAAACAAGAAAACATCACGAATTTATTAAAGATTTTGGATCATTAATTCCTCATGGATAAGGGGTGGTGAGTAAAGAAGAAGAATTTGAAAGAAAATTAATATAAAAGAATGAAAATAATAGAGGATGTTTACCTCTTGATCTCTTCTCCTTGAGATCCTCTTTAAGGCCGTTGGTTTTGGCCTTTTGGTGAGATTATCTTGTCTTTGAAGTGGGGTTGGATCTTGGGAGGAGTATGGGAAAGAACATATGAAATGATCAATTCTTGAGATGTGTGGGAGGAAGAGGGGGGAGTGGGTGGTATTTATAGTGGAGGCGAGGAGGAGTTTTAAATTATTTCAATAAATATTATAATATTGTTTCTCAAGAATTTGAATAGTCCTCCTTTATGTGACCCAAAATACTAAATATTTTATTTCAGTTTGAAACAAGTGGTCTTACATCATCCATGCATCACTAATGAAGCATTAAAACATGTATTTATCATTTATCGTAATTTATCGTATTTTACTATTCATCAAAAATTCAAGAATTTTATAAAAATATCAAAACATCACCTGAAGAATTTTTAGATGTGTATATTTCATAAATAAACTTAATTTTTCTAAAATAATTTTCTAAATATTTTTAATTTAATTTTTAAATAAAATAAAATTTTATGAAAAAATAACAATTTTAAATCTATAACTCATTTTTTTACACCTTGAAAATTTTATCAAGTTTTCATTATCTTAAAGCCATAAGAAAATTAAATAATAATAAAATATAATATTAAATAGGGTCATATTACTATTCATATTACTATTAATAAGGGTATGTTACTATTCAGAAAAAATCAAGTTGGTTCCATTAAAATCCAATTAACATATGATCATAATTTTGGATGACCTTTTTTTGAAATTCAAAATATATAAGTGGAAAATTCTGTTTAAAGGCTATTAATAAATATCTACTTAAGATATTTTCATGCATTTCAATTTATTTTTAAAACCATGGGGTGTTACATTATCCCCACCTTCAGGAACTTGTGTCCTCAAAATTTTCATTTACTTATTAAAAAAGTGAGGGTACCTTTCCCTCAAAGCATTTCAAGACTCCCATGATGCTTCTTCCACCATATGGTTTCTCTAAAAAAACATTTACTTGGTGTATTTCCTTATTTTTTAATACATGTTCCCTTAAATCAAGAATCTGAATAGGTGTCACTTCATAAGGGAGCTTCTCTTCTAGCTAAACTGCTTTTGGGCTCAAAACATAAGATGAATCAGGCACGTACTTCCCCAACATAAAAATATGATAAACATTATGTACCTAAGACAAACTCATAGGAAAATCTACCCTATAAAATATTGGTCTAACAATTTCTAGTATTTCATAAGGTCCAATTAACCATGGACTTAGCTTTACATTCTTACCAAAATTCATATCACTCTTCCATGATGAGATTCTAAGAAAAAACATGATCACCTACCTCGAAAGAAAGGTCTTTCCACGTGTTGTCTGCATAACGTTTTTGTCTACTCATGGATTTCCTCATGTGTTGCTGGATCATCTTCACTTTGTCATCCACTTCTTCTACTAATTTTTGTACAATCAACTTCCTTTCCCCGACTTCTTCCTAAATATTTGGAGTTATTCACTACTTCCTTTACAATTCTGAAAAAGGTGATATCTGTATGCAGGAATGAAAATTGTTCTTATATGAAAATGAAACTAAAAATATATATTGATCCAAACTTCCATAGTATTCCATTGTACAAGCCCAAATAACATCATCCAAATTCTTAATCGTTTGTTCTGATTACCCATCTAATTAAGGACAAAAATATGTACTATAATGTAATTATGTTCCCAAAGACTTATGAAGGCCCTTCCAAAAGTCAGAAGTGAACCCGGGATCCTAATTAGATATAATAGAAAAAGGAAATACATGTAACCTAACAATATATTTTAGTTACAGTTGAGAAATTTGATCCAGTGACATTATATCTCAAATTGAAGGAAAATGTGGAGATTTAGTCAACTGGTCAACAACAACCAGGATTGCAGTGTTACCTCAAGATGTCTCTAGTAGTCCCACAATGATGTCCATTGATATATTCTCCCATTTCCACTCTATCACTGGAAAAGGATAAAGCATACCCTTCGGTAACTGGTGATCTACTTTAACCTGTTGACATGTCAAAAAATTCATGGTAAAATATGCAATGTACCTTTTTATTCCATCCCTCCAGTAATACTCTCAAAGGTATTTGTATATCATAATACTACCAAGATGAACAAAAAATGGAGAACTATGATCTTCACAAAATAATTCATTCATAAACTAATAATCCCAAGGCACACACAACCATTATCCAAATATTAAAACACAATATTTATCAAGGTTTAATTCTAGAAACCTACCCATTTTAACAAATTCTACATTTTTCTATAGCCCACTATCTTCCTTCTGTGCTAGATTAATTTTGTGTGATAATGATGACTGCACTAAAACAAGAAACAAAAAAGAGTTATTTCCTACTCCAAAAACATCCAAGACAATGTTTATCAAATCAGTTACCAAAAACCCAGGATCAAATATGGGCAGGGGAAAAATTTGGGGGTACTGTAGCAGCACTGTAGTAGGGCACTGCAGCATTACTATAGTAGAGGCGGAACTGTAGCAGCGGCGGCACTATAGGATCGGCGACACTTTAGCAGCGGAGGGGCTGTAGCAAGTAATGTTGCGGCTACTGTATTGTTACAGGTACTGTAGAAGCGCGAGTACTGTAGTAGTAATGTTCACCGAGGGGTCCTTTGGGGAAAAAACTGGGATTTCAAGCCTTATATTCAGGCCACTTACCTTGGGGCCTTCGAGCTATGTAATGGGTCACCCTCTACCCAGTCTAAAGAGGTATTTGCTTTAAATAATAAATTGAGGCTTTTTCCCCAACCTTTAAAAAAATGTTCCAAACATATCATGGTTAAAGGGGCATGATGCTTTCAACTCAAGGAATCCACCACTTTATTTTATTTTCTAGGATGGTAATTGATTGTGAAATCATAATCCTTTATCTATTCAAGCAATCTTCTCTTCATCATGTTTAATTCTTTTTATGTGAATATATTCTTTGAAATTTTATGGTTAATATATATTTGAAATTTAGATCTGTATAGATGATGCCTCCAAATTTTCAAATAAAAATTCAGATTCCAATTCCAAATCATGTGTGGTATTATTTAACATAGGATATTTTTTTGTATTGAAGAATAATTAATTACCTGATAATTTTGTACCAAAACACAACCACATCCCATCAATGAAGTATCATTGTAGATGATGAACTCAACATTTCGAGAAGGTAATTCCAAAAATAGAACATTCACCAATCACATATTCAATTCTTAAAAACAAACATCACATTCTTCTATCCAAATAAATTTAACCCATTTTTGGTTACCTTAGTTTGCAGGCTAGACAAACATTCAATGTTATTAGAAAAAAATTGGTAATAACATACTAATCCATGAAAACTATGAATCATTATAACATTTCTAGTTCTTATCCATTCATCAACAACTTTTTTTGCAGAATCAGCTGGAATTCCATCCTAATTTACAATGTTCCCATGAAAAGAAATATTTTTCAACCAAAAATATCACTTACTGAATTTTCCATATGGTTTCTTTTCTTTAAATGTTTCCAAAACAACCCTAAATTTTTTTTTCTTTATCCTATTTACATCTAAATTATACCATAATTTCATTAATAATCACAACCAAAAATTTATCCAAGAACTCATGAAATATTCTATTCATAAGATCCATGAATATAGAAAGTGCCTTAGTTTTCCAAAAAAGTGGAACTAAAAATTCATAATAACCATATTTAGTACGGAATGTAGTATTCAGGATGTCTTCATCCTTTAATTTCAACTAATGGTACCCCAACTTCAGGTCAACCTTCAAAAAATATTGGGCTCCTTGGATCTGATGAAAAAAATAATCAATATGAGTCAAAGGATACTTGTTTTTAATAGTAATTTTATTCAAGGAACCATAATCAATTCAACATATCATTTAACCATCTATCTACTTAACAAACAAGATAGGGGCACCCCATTGTGAATTCCAAGGTCAGATGAAGCCTTTTTCTAATATTTCCTACAAATAATTTTTTAATTATTGAAGTTCAATTTGGACCATTAGATTAGGGTGTTTATAAATTGGAGTAGCATCAAGAACTAAGTCAATAGTAAACTCAACCTCTCGACTAGGAATAACACCATGAAAATCATTAAGAAAAACATACTATTATTCATTTACCACTGGTACATCATTAATCTAGATAGTTCCCTTATCTTTAAAAATATGAACAAGATAACATTCATTTCCATATTTTATCAGTTTAATAGCATACTAATATTCCATTAAGGGTATTGGTTAATTCTTGTACACAAAATTAAATTATTTATGAAAAACAACTTTTTTTCTTTACAATCTATATTGTTGTGATAAATAGAAATCTAGTCCATACCCATAATAACATCAAACTCTACTAGAGAAAAAACAACAAGGTTTGCAGGAAAAATATTTATATAGAAAAGGATAGGTAGATTCATATAATTTATTTTTTTCTCAATATTTCTTCCAAGTGTTTTAACCATGATATCTGGTTTCATTTCAGGAGGTTGAATTCCCAATTTTTTAGAAAATTTCTCAAAAATGAAGGAATGTGTTGACCCATAATCAAACAAAACTTTTGGTAAATCTATAAAAACAAGAAATGTAAATGATACAACCTTATTTGAGGGCTAAAAATCTATAGAAGTTCTAGAAAATGGTTTTACACACCCTTTTTCTTCCAATCTAGCTGATTTCCTGCTTTAGTTACTAGCTTCAGACACACATTAGAAAAATGATCCAATTACTTATAGTTAAAGCATCTCACCATCAGCTTCTCATTAATTTTCATATCATTTTACTTTCACTCACAAGACATGTTTTCAAATGTCCCAAATCGGTAGCATTTCCAAAAATTTATAATACATTCACTAGGATTCCTTTTACCACACTTTCCACAAGAAGGGAAATTGATTTTGTTTCCTCTATATATATTTGATGAATTTGTACCCAAATCGTACCAACCTAACTGCTTCTTATTCTTTTCATCATGAGGCACATACTTGTTAGAAAACTCCATCTCCACTTTTTAAGCACATCAAACATGTTTTTCATAGATTTTAAGCTCTCATGAAGCCAAATCACTTCACACAAAAGGATTCAAACCAGAGTAAAATCTTTTAATTTTATAATAAAAATCCAAATTAAATTCTTGTATGTACCAAGAAAGTCTTGTAAAATTGGATTCTTATGCTACCACAAAATCATCATCTTTTTACTTCAGTTCTAGGAATTGTTTCTCTATTCTGATGCGAATAGTTTTGGGAAAATATTATTCCAGAAAAGGACTCTTAAAATCATCTCATTCTATCAAGATCATCTCTTTCTCTCGTATTACGAACCAGAGACCACCACTGATAGGCTTCACCTTCCTAATAGTAAATTTATAGTATTACCTTTTAATTTTTAGAACATCCCATGGCTTCAAATATCTTTTATAGAGTGTTGATCCATCCATCTGTTATCACTGGATCTGTGGTTCTACTGAATGCTGGAGGATGTTGCCTTATTTAATGCTCCACAAAAGGCATTTTTCTTAGTTACAGATCATGTTACTCTCTATAATGGATATCAACACTATTTTTTCCTTGATTCAACAGAGCCATTTTTGTCACAAACTACTCAGTTCTGATTCCCACCATTCGAGGCTGCAGATTCGGACAAACATCAACCTCTTAGTGCCTCCCTAAATAAGCTTCCATGTATCTTCTGTGAAAAACCATTCTAAAAAGAAAAAACATAGATAAATCAACGTGGTAATCAATAAATTCTATAACATTTCTAATTACTATAGAGTAAATATCACTTATGTTATTCTTTTAACCTCATCCCAACACCTAAAATTATCTAAACCATCCTCTAATACCAAATCTAAGGACCCAGTATTAAAATGTTACATAATCCTGAGTTTTAGAAAATGGAATTGATTATTTAATATTTAGGATACTTAAAGGTTTATATTAATTGGTAATTAGGAAAAAACATTCATAATATCGGAAAACAATACATGTGGATACTATGAAAACAATATCAACTTTTTTAAAACATAAAACTTTTCAAATAAAACATAATTCCATTGACAAAACTTCATGACATTTAAATTATCTTCTTTATTTATCTTAAACATCCTTATAACCAGTGAAAACCATTTAAAAACTTTGGATGATTACAAAGAGATCAGTAAGGGATATAAGGAAAGAAATTATTATTAAAGTTATAACATAAAAACCATTAAACCCTATTTCATAAAAACTCATTAACATGCATAGAAACATCATGTAGTTTCCTTGGAACATATTTACCATATAACTCTTATAATCACCCTTACCCATAGAAGAACCATTTGATAAAATTCCACCATTAGAGTAACTAATTCATGGGAGAGCTATAATGGATATCACCTATCATATCTTGAGCTATAACGGGCTCAACCCAACATATCTTGAGCTATAATGTGCTCAACCCAACATATATTGAGCTATAATGGGAACCACCCAACAAAATTTATTCCAAGGAACATATAATGGTATTAAATTATCATGAAAATAGGAGAAAACACTGATTCTAGTTATTTATAAAAAACAATCCCTTTGAAATTTATTAAAGAGACTATTAAAATGATTTTGAAAGAAAAGTACCTTCAAAATATAATTGGAGTGAGAATTAATAGAATAAAATAGACATGTTTATAAAATTTAAATACACATTATAAAATATGATATAAACTAAAATTCACCACACCCATAATCTTAATACCACATAATGGATAAAGTAGAAGGTTGACCCAAAGATTGGAAATTGGGTTATGAATTCCCTTACTATGGGTTCTTCTTACTTAAAATGTGTTTAAAAATCATTTATAAGGGTTAAAAGAGTGTTATTAATATCTTAATGAAACATATTCATTTTTTAACACCAAATATTATCATTTTACAACATTATTTGACAAATTTATTTGTAATATTTTGTTGTTTACATTGTTTGAGTTGCGTTATTTACATGGTTTCCATGATCGGTTCATGATGGATATTCATGTCAATTAGGAGTGAAACTCTAGAATATGAATGGAATGGTATTTAAATATTTCTAAAATAATTAATTATATAATTTATTATTTTTAATTATGGCTTGATTATGATTAATAATTTAAAACATTATTGATATTTGTTTAGTTCATTTTGGTGATTATTCGATCATAATGAACTCATTTTTTTATATGTTAATAACATGTGCAAAAAATGATTCTAGAACCTTATGTAAGATATAATAAATAAATTATAATAATGATCAACCATAAAAATGGTTTCATTACAATTATTGATGAAAGTTAACGAATTTGAAATCACATCATCCACTTTATCGATAAATCGACACATCACAAGTGAGTTTTTAATTTCAAGATTATGTTTGATAGGAGAATAAGTTAAATGGTGAATATTCCATAAAAAAGATAAAATTTAGAATATATTAAATATTAGGGATCATTCATTCCTCTTCCAAAATGGGTGGTGAGGAAAGAAGAAGAATCGTAATGAAAATGAAAATAAAAGAAAGAAAATAAAAAGAGGATGTTTACCTCTAGATATCTTCTCTATGAGATCCTCCTTAACACCTTTGGTTTCAGCCTTTTGGTGAGACGATAAGGTGTTGGACTTGGGGCGTGTTCTTGGGAAAAGTATTAGATAGAACTTAGGAAATCTTTATGTATTGAGATGTGTGGGAGGAAGAGGGGGGAGTGGGTTGTATTTATAGTGGAGGAGAGGAGGAGTGTTACATTATTTTAATCATTCTAAAAAAATATTTTTTATCAAGACTATAAATAGTCTTCATTCATGTGACCAAAAATAGTAAAACTTTCATGTGAGTTTGAAACAAGTGGACTTACATCATCCTTTCATCACCCATGATGTAGTAAAATAAGTATTTTGAGTTTATAGTAATTTATCGTATTTATTTATTCATAAAAAATTCATGAATTTCAGAAAAAATCCATAACATCTCACTACAATTTTTTTGATCTATAGAATTCATAAATGAACTACATTTTTTTAAAAGAATTTTCTTCATATTTTAAATTTATATTTTAAATAAAGTCATAATTTATTAAATAAAATAACAATTTTAAATCTATAACTCATTTTTTAACACCTTGACAAATTAATCAGGTTGACATTATATTATATCCTTAAGAAAATAAAATAACAATACAATTTACTTTTCATTAGGGTCATATTTGTATTATTATTACTATTTATATTTGTATGTTAAAAATCACCAAAAACACAAGTTATTATCATTAGACTCTAAATAACTTACTGATTACAATTTTGGATCACTATTTTTTGAAAATCAAAACATAGAAGTGAAAAAATTATGTTTAATGGCTAATTATAAATTTCTACATGAAACAAATTTTAATGAATTCCAATTTATTTTTAAAACCTTAGGGTGTTACACTTGGGATGAATCATTGGGTGGTAATGAAATAAAATAATTATTAAGGATGAATTTGTAATGAATGAAAATGGATAAATAGGTTGCTATTAATAGGAAAATTGTAGGATTTGGTTATTAACATCCTTGGACACAAAGATAGTAGTAAATTCAAAACAATGTTCTTTTCCATGGTATTTTCCGATTTTATTGGGCACTTAGGAAACATATTATTATATTTTAATCCAAAATTGTCTACCAAAATTTTATATTACATAATATATCATTATGATGTCATTAGACATACCAAAAAATCAAAACAATCATTTTATTTTTCATAGAAAAACAAAATATTTTAAAAAATTATCAAAAATTCACCATAAATTAATTTCAATGTGATGATTTTAAAAATGATGTCTATTTTATCATAATAAGTCTCTAACTATGATATGATTAACTTTCAAAAATAAAAATACTTTTTTATTAAAAATAATAGTAGATAGAAAATGCATAGTAAAACTGCTGACCCATGAAATAAATAAAATTGTATTATAATTTTAATTTTAAAAAAAAAGTTTTATTCATGATATTTTCAAAGAATAAGAATTATTAATAATACCTTAGTTTATTATAATAATTATAAATTTTATAAAAAGTAAAATTTATATCTGAAAAATAAATTTTCCAAATTTTTATATTTTATATAAAAACTAAATTTAAAATGGAATGTATGGAACAACAATTTTATTAATTCCAATAGGTTATACATTAATTAAGTATGGCCTTTAAAAATAAACCATTATAACACCAGCATATTATCTAATTGTAAGGTGTGCAACAGTGATTGATTCGTGGGGAGACTCAACTAACATCATCTGCATAGTAATTTCCACTAACTTGTTCTTCTCCCATAATGGATTTCTTTCAAGATTAACATTTTGAAACTCATCTTGGGATTGTTAAAGAGAGAATACTGTTGATTATACCTATTTCACAAGCTCCAAAAAATGGGCTTTGTAAGGAACTACTCTGCTGGTTGAGGCCATCGTTTCTCCTTTCTACATTAATTATCCATTATCATTTCTATTTATAACCCAAATTATAACATTAAAATTATTATTAAGAGTATTATTTATAATGGTCATATACACCAATGGACATATAATGGTTGAAACATGATGGGCATATATCGATTTATACATAGATTATTATTATAGAGATATATAATTTTTATTACAAAATATTATTATGCACATTTTCAGGAAAAAATTATTATTTAAAAAGTTTGGTTCATTACAAATATTTTTGATTAAAATTCAATTTGTTTAATTAAATTTACAATATTTAAATTTATGAAAAAAACAGAATATAATTGAATTTTTAAAATACATTATTTTATGAAAATAAATGACTGTATTCCAAAAATCTATATTTTCACTATTCCCTAAAAAATAAATCATTTTAGAAAAATCCCAAAATTACATCCTAAGCATAATTTTTTAATAATGATTTAAAAATTGATTTTAATTTTATAAAATAATATTTATAAATTTGGAAGAAATTAATAATAACTTCCACACTAAAAATTCTATAAAATCATTTTTTTAGAAAAATTCATTTTTGAAGCATAAAAAGACTTTAATAAATATTAATTGTTCATTTACTAGCAATTAATCAGTATATTTTTATTGAGTTGGACCACTATAAAAGTATTTCATAATTTGGTTACTTATATTAATAGACTCTAATTAAATAACTATGTCACATTTAAATAATACTTCTATAATATTTTGGAATTCACATAAAGTCCTTTATTTCATATTTGGAAATCTATAGTGATTATTATCCTTTTAAACAAAATATTTTGGGTGTTAAAATAAAAATTTATTAAAATTAAATGGAAAAATAATAAATTATGAATATATAATTTGAAAATAAATAAATTAACACTTATGGGTCATTAATATGAAATGTAAAGACCCTGAATTGAGTATCCCAAAGTCGATGGTTGGTTTATTACATTGTCACTAGATACAATGAATCGAATCCTAAAGGATGGAATAGTTCCGTAGTTTTGGTTTAATAAATGAACAATTAAAATTAAAATTACATTTTAAAACATCAAAAATACAATTGTGTTATTCGAGAACACCATTATACCTCATTGTGTGTCCCTACATATCTGTCACAAAATACTTCCTGGTATGCAGGGGAAAATAAAACCTAATAAGGGGGAAAGTTCATGAGCTCGGTAAGGGAGGATTTACATTATAAGCTATGAGGAAAAGATATAAATAAACAAAATGGCATGGTAAATAACTAAAACACAAGCCTTTTAATAAATTAACTGAGCATAGTATGGAAGAAATATTTTATGATCAAATAAATCCATATAAATAATATAATAATAATGAAAAATATCCATGGATATTTTAACTAATCAAATAATCACAAGGACATTAATAAATGAAATCATAATAACCTAATGCATAATTTAAAACATCCTAAACATATTTTTAAGACCTTTTACATTACATTTTATATATGTGTGTGGATGTAATCTAATTTGAAAAACTAATTTGTCTCATGAGACCTATTGGTGCATCTCGGGGATACATATAACCTAGAATCACCCAAAAAATACTATTTATAATTCATGCCACATTTTAAATTTTTGAATCATAATCAAAAAAAACATTCATATTAAAAACTAAATTTTTTTATGCTAATACTTACCCTAATCAAATAAACATAATCATAAACCATCCTGATTAATATGGTGAATGGGAATAAAATTGTACATCCTCATTCAAACTAATAATAAAATATAATAATAAATAAAATAGATTATTTGAATAAAAAATACCCCTAGCTGATCATATCTACCATAAATATTTGATTTAATTGATGAATAAAATTTCCATAAAAATTTCATTAAAATAATTTTTTATGAAATAACATTGCACTTTAAAAATCCCATTTTAAAGAAAAAAATCACAAAAAATTTGAAAATAATTATCATTGAAAATATATTTTTTTATATAAGTAAATATGTTTTAAAATATTAGGGGTTCATGACTATGGAAAAAGGTTTCATGGCATAAAAATTAAAATGAAGATTCTTATCGTGTTTTCATTAAAATCCAAACAAGCCATGTTCTCAAAAAAACATTAATATTATTTGAATTTTTTATTTAAAAATTAAAAGTAGGTTAAAAATTATTTAATAATTACTTTTGAATTGATTAATTTTTTTAAAATAATTTTTATAAAACATAGATTATAAAGAAAAAATAATTTCTCGCAAAGTGAAATATAATGTCGGATTTTCTTAAAAACATTTTCTTAGTAATTCTAATTAACAATGAGTATTATAATTTCACAATTAAAAGATAATTTCCTGAATAACCATATTATAAGAAAATATATTAACACTAACATATAAATATCAAATAATACCACCATGTTATATTTAAACAAACACAATCTCAAATTAAGATCATATTATGAAATAAACCCTTATAACTACGCTAACATTAAAATTATAATCCCAATAAGATAAATAACCTAAAATAAAACTATAGATAACATAAATTGACAAATATTCACGATAAAAAATATAAAAATGGTCTATATATACACCCAACTATGGAATAAGTGGTTAATATGGTGTATGTCTTATGGAAGTAAAAGTGAGACGAGAAACCCTTATCTCTTATTTGATTTCCTTGGTATGTTCTTGAACCTCCTGTATAATAAATATTGGTTTGTTATAAATATATTTAAGAACCATAATCATATATTTTATACCATATATGATTTACTAATAGTCTTTTATGACCCATTTATTAACAATTCCTCGTTAAAATCGCTATTAGGGGTGAGAATTGCTTTCTTTTTCAAGAATGTCCCGGTTTGGTGATTTTGGACATTTTATATTAGGCAAGGTTAAATTATTTCCATAATTTAAAACATTTCATAAATATCATATATATTAATTATATATTTCTTTTTATTTATCTATAATTTTTAGTGATACAGAATGGATTACACTGTCCATGGAGACAGTAGGCCGTAAGTATGCATGAACACTCTTTTAATTTTAATTGACATATTGAATGAAATTAAAATAAATATTAATTAATATTTAAAAAAAATCATTATTATCTCATATATAGAATGAATATTAATAAATTACATCAACATTACTATCTATATAAAAATAAAATGGAAAACATTTCACATCGCTATGTGGAGCTATGTCCACACGTTCACATGAGCACCATTATTTTTTTCTAAATGATTAGAAGATAATATGTTGTTGTTGGTATTATTTTTAAAAATTTATTTTTATAACATAAATATCACATATATTCAATAACATTAAACTTATTACCTTTCTTGGAAATCGTAAGAGAAAAATGAATCACATAGCTTTGTCAGATGGTAGTCCACTGTACACACGCGTGATGTTGTTGTATCCCAGACAAAATGGACATTAACAATGTATATGTAATTTAATAATTATATAACTATTAAAAGTTTAATAAATATAATATATATGTGTGTTTGAGATATTTTTTATGTTAACTACAACATTATATCTATACCTTAAAGGTAATTATTGAAAATGAATTACACTGGATTGTGATGTGGTAGTCTGCCTTATATATAATTGACAGTTACATTTCCAATTTTAAGGATGTAGAGATGGTTATGTGTTATTTAATTAAAATAATAAGATAAAACTATATATGTAATAATGTTTTTATTATATTTTCATATTTGAATAATATTTTAAGTAGGAGTAAGAGGAAATAAAATAAGAAAACACGTTTAAGAATTTTACCTCTTCTAAGTAGAGCCTCCTTTGGTTTATAAATAAACTCTTCATAAGATGGATTTAAAATAAACATTATCACTATAATATTTGATTATGGAATTAACTAATTCATTTCAGTAGATATTTTCCCACTAATGTGATTTGGATGTGTAAAGAGGAGACGATTGGTGGTATCCTTTTATAAGTGAGGGAGAGGACACACTTAGTATTTTGGAAATGAAAAAGTGAAATGCCTAATTTTATCATGAATAAATTATAAAAATGATTCATTATCGAACCCCATAGATTATAGAATCTAAATATTTTCATTCTATGGGGTTTGGACATGTTTTAGGTAAATTTTAACCCATATCATTCTAGTTTAACCCCCTGGTAAAATCATTTTTACAGTAACCACTATAATTAATTTTAACTATTTATAGTATTCATTAGGTTAAAAATTTATTTGGGCCTTATTTTATAATATATATTTTTGAAATTATAAATATTGAATCCATTTTTTAAAATTCTACTCACAGAAGTGGTATTATTCATTATAATATTTATCCATATAAGTAACAAAATAGTGATTTCCAGAAGATAAAATACTCATAAGAATATAATATTTAAACATTAAAATTAAATATAAAATTGATTAAAATGACATAAATTATATAAATTTTAATACAATTAAACTTAAATTACTTTAAAACCAATTTAAAGTATAATTTTCCTTTACAAATAATTTAATCAAAATGGATGTCTTTATTAAAAATAATTATTTTTAAATTTTCATCAAAAAATTTAATCCTTTCATATAATTATCATAAAATCAAGAAAAGATAAATTTTAAATATATATTTCAAAATTAATTCTATTTTGAAAAATAATTTTTGTTAAATTGGTAAAATTTTATTTTAAATTATGTGTATGAAGCGTAAATAATCCACCATTTAGAGAAATATAGCTTTTTAAAAACATTGTTTCCCTTTTAAATGGTTCTTATTTTATATATAATCCCTGGAAAAAAACTGAATTTATTTTATTCATGCGTAAACCATATAATTTTTATAATATATTTATTACAATTCATACCCACTATTTTAATGGTTGTGTTATAATGTTTGGGTTTAAATAATAACATTTTAATAGAGTACTGTGTTTCATTCGAAATTAGCATTGCATGCATCATAATGTATTGATGAGATTGAATTAAAAGAAATATATCATAATGTTGTATTTTTCATTATTTCTTTTAATATTTGTAATCTATTACATATCCTTTATGAAAAATAATTTTCATCTTGTAAAGGTTTAGGGTGTTGCATTTTACTCCCTTAAATAAATTTGTCATCATAGCTTAATATTGATCTTAGAAATTAAGGGTTCGAAATTTGATAATACCATTGTTTGAAACCCACAATGTAGAAAGGGTTAATAAAAAATCCTTTTTTATAAGATATAAATCGACGTATAAAGGTGATCTAGAATAACACATAACTAGTTTTCCATGTAGAATAACATTGGCGAAATGTAAAGATATAAACATGGAAGTAAATCATAAATAATTATTGTGAGTGATAGAGTTCATAGATTAGGATAAATTTAGTGATAAATGTAATGATAAATACCTCCAAACCATAAATCATTGATTAGTTATAATTCTATTTGATTCATCAGATGTTATTTTAATAGGAAAACATTTTTTCTTCAATATAATTTTCCTACAGTTGAGGAGTTATTTTACAATCATGATAGATAACACCAGAAAATTTACATACATAATATATTTCTGAGTATAATTTCATAAATTTGTTGTAATTGATTTCATGCTCCAGGAATTGAATATCCATGATTAATTTTTTTGACTAATGCATTCAATTTAACTTTTAAGAGATCATAAGATCCATAAAAGGGTAAGAAGTTACTCATCCTGTATTTCCTAAAACCAAAATGGTAAGAAAAAGTCATAAAATATATTAAATTATTCTAAAATAGCTTAATAATAACTCCCAAAGATCAACTTAATCTATTTCATACTTTTTTCAACATTAATACTCATCCAAAATATGTCTGACCAAATTCAATGTCCCGCAATTTAGAAGGAAATCTCTTAATCAACATTATATTCTATAGATAATATAACATGGTTGTTAATGTCCCATTACAAATAATTTAATTACTTCATTGCCATAAAAACATAATGATTAAATGAATTCATCCAATATAAAATATTATATTTTTTAATATATTGCATAAATCTAAACATGTAATAAACTCCAAAAAAGGTAACATAAATTGTTAAATCACTAACTAATTTCAATCTCACTAGTACTATCCCATTAAAATAAATTTATCATTATTATCTCAACATAGAGAACAAATTCATTGTTACATTCTCTCAATCACATTTTTTTGAGGATGTTCAACTCTACACTGAATCAATTTTCATGATCGATGGTATCATTCAACATATGCTCAAAAATATTTAAAGAAAAAGTATTATAGTACAATCTGTATAAAATTAAAAATTATTATAAACATAATATCATTTATAATAATTCACCTATAACATAATTATTGAATCTATACATAATCACATTAACCATTCCACTTATTATATAGTAACAGCATATACTCGATCTTTCTCCCTTAGCTTATTTTGACATATATTTCAAAGATTCTTGGATTGTTCATTTTACTAGATCCCCATAACACTATAGTGGAAACATTCAACATTGGGAACTTCTTTCATGCCCATGAAATCCTAATTATTCTGGAATTTATCTCCACATTTGTAGAAAACTTCCATTCCCTTCAAGAAAGTACTATGGTGCTTATTTCCGCCGAAAAAACATGTAGAAAGTCCTTATTTCAATTATTACCCTTATCCTTATTTTTCCCTACTATACTCTTATTATCTTTCTTTCATTCAAATAAATTTTACATAGAGATTTATTTTCTATCTTTATACTATATGATATTACTTCCTCATATGATATGAATATTTGGGAGACTAGTGCCCTTTTAAAAAATTTCTTAACCCCATAAAATAAACTGTCAACATTGCTCTTAGGATTATGTACATAGTTTGTAACATTCCCTTTTAACCATCTAATGTAGGATTCACTCATAAAATCATTTTCAACTTAAATATTTTTCAGATTCATGAATTTTCCCTCCATAATATCTCATTTCCCATGAGGAAAGTACTTTTACAATAATAATACCTTAAAATACATTGATTTCACATTATCCATTTCATCATAATATTTTTTGTTTTTAATCAATCACCACCATTACTCTAAATATCTTGTGAGATGATAAACAACTATTAAACTTTTCAATCTTTCATTTCTTCCCAAGGTGAGAAATATCATCTCTAAAGAACTTATCCATTACTCAGCCAAAAATGGAATTTTAGTCCTATTGAATGATGGTGGTTGTTGATGAATTATTCTATTTAACATTGTAACATTGTATGGTGGATCAATAAGATGCTCTATATATGAATGGTTATTCCTCATAACCTAATTAAGATACACCAATATGGTTATAATTTATTTGGTTCTAGCTACATCTCCAACTCTATCTTCATTATATTTCCAAGGAGGGAAATCCCTATATGGGTTATGTGCATTGATATAACTCTAATTCCTTCCATTAGGTTCCATTTATAAATATTATAATACACTTGATTAGATCTTAATATCATGAAACAAAATGTTTAATATCGATATTATAGAAATACATAATATAAATTCAAAAAATTATACATAGCTAATCTCATAATCATAAACATTGATTCTTTGGGATTAATTGTAAATGATGAAAATATTTTCAAATCCATTTTAATGTTTTGAAATAAATATATAAATAAAACAATGAATATCCCCCATGAGTGTCAAATTGACTTTTCAGTAAGAATAGTTTTTGCGAACTAGGTAATGCTTGAGCCTAGCACAATACAATTTTTTTACTTATTACCCCTACATACATCTATGCGAGAACCTCGTCAACATGTTGTATCCAGACATGGATGGTTTTCAATGAAAAATACATAATCTATACATTGAAAAAACCTTAGGATGTTATCATATAATTAAAAATATCGTTAAAGTAAGTCATAGGTTTATATTCCCTAATCTATTTTTTTTTTAAATTTAGTTCTCAAGGACTTTTCTAAACTTCCACTAATACCAACTCTAAAGAACCAAACTCCGGTATCCCAAATCAAGGACTTACATTATTAAATTGGAATTGGATACAAGGAATCTTATCCCAAACGACATAATAGTTTAGTAATCTTGGTAAAGTAGTTATATACCTGAAATTTACATTATATTTTAAAACATAAAATACAAAAATTGTTTTCCATGATAATTCCATTATTCCTCATTGTGTATCCATGCATATAAATCAAAAAAACATACTTGTATCATAAAGAAAATAAAAAATAAATTTGGTGGGATCTATATGGGTAACATTAGAGTGGAATATTTTATGAATAAAAAATAATAATATATATGGAATGATAAATAACTAAAACCCATCCCATTTAATGAATAAACAGATCATTATATTGAAGAAGTAAATGATGATCAAATAAATCCATATAAATAAACACATAAACATCAAAATTATCCAGTTATATTATAAATAATTGAATAATAACATGTACATGAATATATGATCTCAAAATGAGGTAATTCATAATGCTATGCATCTGATACATAATGCCAATACCATTTAAAAGACAATTCAAATCAGTGGGTAACCATCAAAATTAGCCAACTGATTTATTTCATGAGTCATGTCAATGCATCAAGGGGGTATCTATAATCATTCCCCATCCATCACATACTATTTTCAATTAATTGCTTATATGAAAGGGGTGAAACATAATCAAAATAATAATTCATATTGAAAAACTAACAAAAAATTTAAATAAACACCCTAATCAAATATACTTAATTATAAACAATATAGAGGTATATCGTGAATGGTAATAAAATTGTCCTTACTTTGTAAAAATGACTATAAAAAATCTAAATAATGAATAAGGATGATATTAATACAACATATCCCTATTATATAATATATAAAATTAAGTTTTGATGTCATTGATCCATACAAATAACCTAAAAATGACACTAATACAATCTTGATGAAAATACCCATTTCACATTGAACATTTTATTTTAAAAAAACATAAAAAATATTTTAATTATTTTAATTTAAAAATAATCTTTGAAAAAAATATAAAATAATCTAGAAAACATTGATTAGGTCTAATGATAGAATATTTCATTCATGATATACATGTTAAAACAAAGATTTCTTTCCTATTTTTGATAAACGACATACGTACCATTCCATGAAAACGACATTAGTATTCCTCTTAAAATATTTTCAAAAAAGTAAAAATTGTAAAAATTTATTTAAAAAATATTTTTTAAATTATTAAAAACATTTTTAAGTATTTTTTATAAATAATGTATTTGTATGAAAATGGATTTTTGACTAAAGAGGTAAATAATGTCCGATTTTTTAATAAAAATTCATCATACTTTCAGGTTCCGAAGAGTTTAAAAATAATAATCTTTAATTTACAAATTTCATTAATTACCAAGGGAATATAAAATAAGTTTATTTTAATATATTAATATCAAATAATTCCCCCAATGGATACATAAACAAAAACCATCTCGAATAATGATGAGATTGTGAAATAAACCATTACCACTTTGGTAAAATTGGAATCACATGTTCTATAAACAAAAATAACGTAAACATAATTATTAAATACCTTGAAGATAAATATATTCATGAAATAACATATTAAAGAGGGTAGTATATATACCACACAAACGAATATGTGATGAATTTTTCATATGTCTCAGAAAAGTAAAAGTAAGATGAGAAACACATACCTCTAGTGAAACTTCCTTCATATGAGTTTAAACTACATGTATATTAAATATATGTTTGTAATAAATAAAGTACATAAATTTACACATATATTTCATACCATAACTGATTTAATTATAGTATTCTATGAATCTTTAATTAAGAATTCTTTGTTGCAATCACAGTTTAATGTGTTCATTTCTTCATTTATCAAGTTTGTTTTGGATTGGTAATTTTGGTCTATTTTTTAGATCATTTTTAAATCATAAATATAAGTTTGAACATTATATAAATTTAATATAAATTAAATATATTGTTTTTTATATTATTCTGAAATATATATATAGAAAATGGATTACATCATTCAAAGAGAGAGTATGCCATATGTACGCAAAAACATTATTTCTATTTTTCATGATCGATAGAATGAAAGGAAAATATATATTAATTCATATTTATGGAATAATTATTATTTCATATATAATATGCATGTTAATTATTAAATCTCTCCTTTTTATTATATAATGGTACAAACATAGTATATTTTAAGATTAATTTCTTGGAAAAAGGTACATAATACCTAATAACATAAAATATTCTTATAATCCACTCAAAAGGATTCATAAAAGGTTAATCCTAAGTAAATTTAATAAAACTACTGACCTAGGTACATACATAAAAGGACAAGGTAAGCATAAATCCTGGTAAGGGAAAGAAATAAGAAATAGATTAAACATGATCTTGAGAAATATTAATAAGAACTTAAGGAATAAATGCATGACCAAAGAAAAAACAGACATATAATATTAAAAATAACCTTAATAATAATATGAGAATTTTGATAATATATTTAATTTATTTATTCATAAACATATCATAATGTTTTATCATTGATGTGTCTTAAAATTATCATGGTTATTCACCAAGGAATCATAAAACATGTCATATCTAGAGATTAAATTAATTACCTAATGAATTGGAGTGCTATCAAGGTCCACCCTTCATATGGATTAATTAATGTGAGAGACATATATCATAATAAATCATTTCATAAACAAAATTTTTAGAATAAAAGAAAATGGTTTCAAATAAAATCAAATGTTTTTTAGAAGTTGTTAAAGACAAATTCATTGTATCTTTTTAAACACATGAAAAGGGAAAGAGACTATCATGTATGTTAATCCCAAAATAAAATAGATCATTTTAATATCAAGGTAAATACCCCTATAAAATAATATGGTTTTCTTATTAACAAAAATAAAAAAACGATATTTTTCATTGAAAAAATTGTGAAATTTTAAGAAGAAAATTTTGCAGCATAACAGATTGAAACATAGTTTGTGAAAATGGTAAAAATAGAGGGTAAAAGGGTCTCACATTCATAAAATACATTTAATACAGTAATAGTAATGGAATAAAACGTATATAAGAACATAGTTTGTAAACATGATTGATATACCACATTAAAATGAATCTTCAATGGTAAATGAAATTTCAGATTTTCTTTACCTTGAAGAGTTACACCTAAAACAAAAATATTGGGAGCATGGGGGATTTAGGATACCTTTGGAAGAATAATTGGGAGGTAAAACTATAATATCTTAATGGGGGATGAACTAGGAATTAATTATAATGGATAATTTAAAGGATATTTATATAAAAACATGAGGACTTGTTTATTAATTTCCATAGACACCTAGGTAGTGGTAAATAAAAAATCATGAGATTTCCCAGGGAATTTACCCATGGTATTGGAAACTTGGAAAACTATTATGATATTTCAATCCAAAATATTCGACCAACATTTTATATTACTTATTACATCATTAAGATATAATTATTAATCCATTAATGATACAAAAAAACTAAAACTATATTTTTATTATTCCAGAAAAAATAATGTATTTTACAAAGTTCATAAAAATTCATTACAACCTAATTTAAACATGGTAATTTCAAATAAATTACTTTTTTTATCATATTAATTTTCTAAATGTCATATTTTTAACTTATGTATATATAAATCCTTTTTTATTGAAAATAATAATGGATAGAAAATGAAAAGTGAAATTTCATATACTTCAAAAAATACCATATCATTTATATTTAAATAAGAGTGTTTTTATTATATTATTTAATTAAAATATACATTATTCCTAATATCTTATTTTATTATAATAATTATACCCTTTCCGAAATGTACAATTTCTATATGTGAAAAAAACTTATCGCATTCATCATATTTTTATGAAAAACTAAACTCAAAACCGAATTTATGGAACACAAATTTTATTTATACAATGGGACTGTACATTAATTAACTAAGGCCATGACAGATCGAGTAGCCCCCCAAAATTATCAAATAAATTTAATATTTAATGACTAAAACACTAATACTCTACAAAATAATACTTTGATATAACCTAGCAAATAAAAATAAATTTTCCACTTCTGTGAATTGAATTTCAAAAAACTCACATATACGGTTACATTTAGTGTGATATTTAACGTATGATAGAATCAAAATAATAGTAAATATTCACTTGACGATTTTCAATAGTAATGTAACCTTGTTAATATAAACATTACCTTATGAATAGTAATTTACCCTTGTGAACAGAAATATCACACATGTAAGTATATGTTAAATATAGTCACCTTACAAATGAAGTAGAATATTTTATAAATTATTAATTAAGTATTCTTATTTTACTATGTGATAAATATTTAATTAAAATTTTCAATTAATAAATTAATTCATTTTTATAAAATGGGTTCCTAAATAAATAATTTTTGTCCTATTATTTATTAATAATTCAATAATACCTATGTTAATTTTTTAGGGTTTTATAAAATTAGTTTTTGTTTTAAAACAGTATTTTTCATGAAAAAAATAATTTTAGTTTAAAATTAAATTTCTCATATTTAGAAAATTATATTGATAAAATGGATTCCATTTTTAGATTCTACATGTCAACAAATGGCTTTGGTTAATTTTTTGGATTTTTTCTGAAATATTTGATATTTTAGTGAATAGTGAAATACTATAATTTACCATATATATACATTATAGGTTAAATACACTATTCCATGAAAAATGGTTGATGTAAGAAATAATTATATAGATATAAAATTCTCATATTAATATTATTGTTCACAATATTCAATACTATATCTTTTCTTGAGAATAATATTAAAATAATGATTAAGATAATCATAAATCACTCCTCCCCTCCCCTATAACCCCCCCCCCCCTCACTCCCTCTTCTCTTCACTCCTCTCAAGAGTTGTACCTTGTATAAATTCTACCCAAATCTCTTCCCAGGATCCTCACCCACTTTTTAAAGCCTTTGGTCTCATTAAAAGATTAAAACCTCTACCATAAATAGGCTTTCAAGGAAAATAACTTCAACAGGAAAATTCCTCTTTGAATTCTTTTATTTTTTTTCAAGTTCACTTGTTTTCTATTCTATCCTCACCCCTCCTCATATAAATGTTATAAAAAATCAATTACCTTAAATTTACATTAATTTAATTATGAAAATGGAATATTTTATTATCATCTCTCATTTACCCTACTTTTATGCGAGAAGTAAAAACACCATATGAGATATGCTAATTTACCACATTCAAGGACGTTGGGTTTTCAACTTCTATTACCATATTCAATTCTATTCATGTAACCATTTTTACGGTTGAACCAGATTATTATAAAGATAATATATCTTGTGTATGGTTTTTAATCTTTTTTTACAAATGGATCTAATTTATAGATCAAAATGAGTACGTTGTGATAAAAATCGCCAAATAACACAAAAGATTATCTTTAATGATTTATATAATGATTCATATTCACTCAAAATTACCAAATGAATTTAATAACTATATAATATTATATATGTTCACTAATCACATATAGCTTCAATTCTGTACTACCAATCCCATTTTACATGTTTATCTGTACATGAATATAAGTGACCCAATCATGAACACCAAAGAAGAAAATGATCCCAAACAATGAAATGGAATCTCCTAACACCTAAAAAGGATGTGAATGAACCTAATAAGGTTATAATAAATAAATTAAATGTAAATTATGTTATGTAATTACTAATTTATGAACATAAATTTTATTTTTCCAATCAACAAGATCAAGTGAGGAACACATTCAGACTTATTGTAAGGGTTTCTTCGTCTTGATTCCCTTTTGGTGAGATGTTCTGTATTCACTAATAATACTTTTGTATAGTGTATTTATACCACCCATTTATGTTTCATAATATTAATAACATTATATTAATGATATTAAATTTATCATTTTATGATTATTAATTTTTTGGCATATGGTTCAAATGATTACAAAGTTTTATGTATTTTCTACACAAACCTCCATTTTCATTGGGGTTGCTCTTATTCTCTACTCACCTCTATAAAATTATTTTATATTTCTATGTAATACTCATAAATTCTGTTTTAATATTATATATATGTATACCAATCATAATCCTTATTTATTTTATGGTGAGTTACATGTTTTTAAAGAATCATTCAAAAACAATTTTCGTAATGGAAGCCTGATTCAATGAAATTCTCGAATTATTACCTATTTTGATGTTCAATCAATAATCTTTTTTAATCCATATTTATCTTTATAAATTCAAAAAAATCTACATGAAAAATATAATTTGGGTTATTTCCGGTTTTATTAAACCAAACATGCCTTTGAGCTTTAAAATCCTTTAATATTTTCCTTACACCGCACTAAAATATTTTATTTCTAAATCTTCTTTAAAATCACTTTTTAAATTATTTAACCTCAATAAGACTTTATTTAAGCATAAAATATAATTGAAATTACTTTTTATTTTATTTTCTATGATATATATTTTTAAAATCTTATTTCATGACAAATACAAATGATTTTCCTAAATAACTCTCATTTATAAAGTAAAAAAATGATTTTTCTTATATCACATTAACGTTTATGAGATATATTAATTTTTCAACACTAATTTTTTTTCTTGTGGTGTATATAATTCCCTTTGGTATATCATATCAAGAGTATCCTTATTCTCATTATATTCTATGGGATTATGATATGAATTTTTTAAGGTGGTATGGGGAACTTTGGAATGATTAAGGACTACTTCCAGAAGGATTTTTCAATGGTCTCATTTAAAATAATATTTTTCTATGTCAACATCCATTATTTAATGTTGTACTTAATTGAGTTTTATCTCTTATGGTATGATCCACCATGTTTTAATTTAATGTATTATTAGTAGTTTGATTATGGATATCCTATCATGAATCAATTCACCATATTATTTTGAATGGTTGGTTTTTATGGTTAATGATTGGGGAAAGTTATTTACATTTAATATATTAGTTTCAATATGAATTTATATTCTTTTTATGTTGATCCCCATTAATATGAGGAATGCATTGGACTTAGTATGTGTCAGGTGAGGCATGTTATAGCCCCTTGTTTCATCAATTGGTCTCATAAGACAAACAATGGTCTTGGAACCAGGCCTTGACAATAGGGATATTTATGGTTGTGGAACGAGACCTTAATGGTATGGTTACGATTTCCCACATTATTCATTCCCTCATTATGAAACTAGTATATTGATAGTCCAGGTGGTTATTCTATGAGTATAATACCCATTGTTATATTTTATCGTGGAATTATTTATTCAGCTCTAATTCATGCCATATCATGATACCATTTATTTTTAATGGAATATATATTCTTTTAGTTATTTTCCATGCCTTATTATTTATTCTTACATTGTATTACATACCCTTACTGATCATTTGAGCTCCCCCCTTTATTATGTTTTATATTTCCTTGGATGTGAAAAAATATATTATGAATTAACAATAGGGATAACCTAGAAGATATGCATGTTTTCAAAGGTATTTCAATGTTGTATTTTTTCTCATGTTGAAATTTTGAACTTATGTAAGTATCTTTTTTACAAATATAATAAACTACTCAGTCCTTTGTCATGCAATTTCCTTTTTATATTCAAATGTAATAAAATAAGGCATTGATATTGGGAAACTAGTGTAGGTTCATTACAATTTGTATGAGAGGATATTTTGTAGAAAACATGGAACTATGTTTAGAAAATGTAAATTACTGAAAAATAACGATAAGATATTATTCCTAAATAAGTAAACAAGAATATCCTAGAATTTTGGTACGGAATATATTATGGGGATCCTTATAGGAAATAAATTCCTATCTAGATACTACAAGTGGATGTGGTTCTGGAATAGATGTACGTAGGAGTCAAAACTATGATAAAGAGTTTCATCCTTGACCTAGGGTATACTGATTTATGGAAAGGGGCCTTACTACACACCAGGTTTGACACACCTGGGTGATATTCATATAATAACTCACATTTTCATTACAAGACATTATCAAGGATTTATTCCCCTAATGTAACTAGAGTATATGGTTCTAGGATTTGTGATGAAAAATTTTATGTTATGTGTTATGCCTTGTCTAGAGTTATATAGAGATCCTAAATTTATAAGATAATATATTATATAGAATCAGTTAGAAATGGTTTATAGTATAAGAAATTATAACTTCATCAATTCATGTGGTGAAAAGATTAAGAAGGATTATATCTCTTATGATCTTAAGTCGTCATTTCAAAGGAAGATAGTTTACCAAATATCCTCATCATAAGAGGAAATAGTATCATGGGTTTACAAGATATGTAAATAATTTTTTGAGTCTTATGGATTTGAATGGATTTAAGAGAAGAATAGGATGAATGAGAAAAAATGGATAATGGAAATAAGCGAAAGAAGGGTCTTCCCACATGTGATAACTATAAAATGAATCACCATTTAAAGTACGTTAAGGGGTGGAGAGTTTGTTAAAAGTGTGGACAAAAAAGACATTAATTTCATGATTTCAAGGGAAAGAAAATTTTTTCTAATGTACAATGCTTCAACTACAAAGATATGAGACACTATATGATTAAATCTCCCAAGCGTCAAAGGAAAATGTCTCAAATGATCTTACTGTATAATGATCAAGTCATGATACTACCGCAGATGAAGTGGACTTATTTCGTGGTGGTTATAATAATTATGGAATATATGATGATTGTACTTCAGTACTATTTCATTAAGTATATGAGGTCGTATGATGAATTTTACAAAGGTTAAGTGTCTAAGTTGAATGTAAATATCGTGGGAAAGTATATGGTTAATGGAAATACCACCCTACATATATTTATGATGATTAATATAATGATGAAGAAATGATTGATTTGGATAAGTACTGATTACCTCAAAACTGATTGTTGACTTACCGACAAGTGGTCTATGCTATCACTAACGAATTTTTCAAAATTTTGGGTATAATAAATATATCTAGTAGCACGTGTAAGGATGGAAGAATGTTTCCAATAAGGTTTTATAGTAATTTAGTAATTATAATTTTTCAGGAGGACACATGAAGAATATATTCATATGTTTGGAATGATAAAATTTAGGACTACTTCATGTTCATTAAATCCAAATAAGGTGCAAGATGCATTAAGAGAGATAGATTATGGAATTCTAAACAAAGTGAAGATTTTCAAGGACATTATGTACATGAAACTATCAAGGATAAATATGGGAATCATTATAAATTATTGGATCATGATATTGTGGAATGTTAAACCATCTATGAAATAGACTATGTTGATCTTTGTTAGATGTTTTAGAGTCTAATGTCACTACATGATGCAACCTATACCAAGAGTTGAAGTATATATTGTTCAAGGAACAAACAAATATAATAATTGTTTTATGAAAATGAAATTTATATTTATACTTTTAAAGGGTGGAATAATTCATCTACTATAGGAAAACAATCTTAGATAATTTTTTTCTATTATCATATTTTCTTTATGATATCAATGAAATATTTCATAACTATAGTTTGTGGTTTTTTGGTAATGATCTTTCGTCTGAGCATGTTCTCAATCAGTTTACATCAGAACATGATGATTTTATTTTTCATAAATGACCATGTTCTCAAATTAGAAAGAAATTTTTTTTAGTAATTGATTCATTTCCCTTTCCCTCTTATTAATAGGATTTTTAACTGTTTTTCTTTTGTGGGTTTCTCACAAGGGAATTTTTATGTATCAACCATTAACATTCGAAGTTCATTTTCAAATTTTGAGGAAGAATTTTTTTAAGGAGAGGAGAATGTTACATCTAGTGATTTTAAAAATTAGTTTAATATTGAATTCATGAATCATTGATTCTCTACAAAACAACACTTTGATATAACCTAGCCAATAAATGTAATTTTTTCACTTTTGTGATTTAATTTCAAAAAACTGTCATACACGGTTACGTTTAGGGTGATATTGATAGTCTACTCGAATCAACATAATTTTTTTTGAATAGTAAATTAACCCCTATCAATAGTAATGTACCCTTATTAATAGTTTCATGACCTTTATGAATAGTAATGTACCCTTATGAATAGAAACATCACCCATGTAAGTATAAATAAACTTTTGGAACCTTACAAATGAAGTAGAATATTTTATAATTTATTAATTAAGTATTCATTTTTTTATATGTGATAGATATTTAATTTCAATGTCAAATTAATAAATTAATTCATTTTTATAAAATGGGTTCCTAAATAACTATTTTGTTGTCTTATGATTTTAGAATAATTTAATAAGACCTTAGTTGATTTTTCAAGGTTTTATAAAATTGGATTTGGTTTTAAAACTATATTTATCGAGTATATAATGATTTTAATTAAAAATTAAACTTCTCACATTTATAAAATTATTTTGATAAATTGGAGTCCATATTTGGATTCTACAAATCGGAAAATTTCAATGGTTAATTTTAGGTATTTTTCTGAAATATTAGAAATTTTAGTGAATAGTGAAATACGATAATTTACCGTATATATACATTATATGTTAAAAACACTATTAATTGATTCATGGATGATGTAAGAACCCAGTAAAAACTCACATGAACATAATACTATTATTGGTTACAAGAATCAATACTATTTTTTTCTTGAGAAAAATAATAAAACAATGAATTAGATAATCAAAAATCACTACTCTCCTCCACTATAACCCCCTCCCACTCCCTCTTCTTTTTCACTCCAATCACACCTTGTGCCTTATCAAAATACCACCCAAATATCCTCCCAATATTCTCCCTGCACCCATCAACACTTGGTCTCATAAAAATACCAAATCCTTTACCCTAAAGAGGCTCTCAAGGAAAATAACTTCAAGAGGTAAATTCCACTTTTCAATTCTTTTACTTTCTTTTCAAGTTCCGTTGTTTTCTTTTCTATCCTCACCTATCCTCATCCAAATGTTTTGTTATGTCCAGTACTATGAATGTATTTTAATGTTTTTATGATTCTGGAGTATGTTATTATCATCTCTCTTTTACCCTTCTTTTATTCTAGTAGTAAAAACACCATCCATGATGTGCTAATTTCCACTTTCAAGGATGGTAAATTTTAAATTTATATTAACGTTTCCAATTTTGGTCATGAAACCATTTTTAAGGATGAACTAGATTAGTATATAGTTAATATATGGTATGTATGGTTCTATAATATCTTTTTAAAAATGTTTTTAATTTGTAGATAAAAATGAGTTTGTTGTGATCAAAAATCGCCAAGTAACCCAAACAATTATCATTAAGGTTTTATATAATGATTCATATTCACTCCAAATAACCAGATTAATTTTATAAATATTTAATCTTATGTATGTTCACTAATCACATATATCTTAAATTCTGGACCATCGTTATCATTCTATATGTTTATCTATACAGAAATATAACTAAACCAATCATGAAAACCTAGGAAGAAAACGCTTCCAAACAATGAAATTGAATTTCTTAACCCATAAAAATGACATCATTGAACCTAGTATGGTTATAATAATTATATTTAATATAGAATATTTTATAGAATTACTAATTTATAAACCTAAATTTGATTATTCAGGACATTAATATCAAGTGAAGAACACCTTCAAACTTAATGTAAGGGTTTCTTCATCTCACATTCATTTTTGTGAGATATTCTGTATTCACTATTACTACCTTTGTATGGTGTATGTATACTGCCCATTGATGATTCATATCATGAATCAATTTATTTTTATGATATTAATTGTATCATTTTATTATTATAAATTTTTTGGAATATCGTTCAATTGATTACAATGTTTTAATTATTTTTTACTCGAACCTCCATTTTCATTCGGGTTTCTCTTATTATCTACTCACCTCAATAAAATAATTATTTATTACTATTTAATATGCATAAATTATGTTTTAATGTTTATATATGTGTAAAAATCATAATCCTTCTTTATTTTATGGGGAGTTACATGTTTTAAAAAAATATTACAAAAACAATTTCTGAAATGCAATCCTGATTCAAGGAACATCTCAAATTCTTACCTATTTTGATCTTAACACTATAATCTATTTTAATCCATATTTATCTTTATAAAATCACTCATTTTAACATGAAAATTTTATTTTTGTTTATTTTTGTTTTTATTAAAGAAAACATGCCTTTGCGCTTTAAAATCCTTTAATATTTTCCTTGAACCGCACTAAAATGTTATATTTGTAAACTTCTTAAAAACTATTTTTAAATGATTTCACCTCAATAATAATTTATTTACACATCAAATATAATTTCAATGACCTTACCTTTTATTTTTTGGGATATATATGTTTACAATATTTTTTTGTAATGCTCCAACCCCAGTTACCTAGAGATGGGGCATTATTACATAACATTGGCATGATCACAAGAGATCAATTCCTGAATGACCGATCAGGTTAGTTGCATTGGAAGTACTAGATACATATATAATTTTTACCTTACATTATGAAATGTAAAAACAATGAAATTGTGTCCCCTTTAAGAATAGTATCATATTCATACATGTCAATCATAATAGACTTCTTCGCATCCTAGAAAAAATAAAACAAAAGAAAGGGGTTAGCTCAGATGCTCTGTAAGGATAACAATACAGAAGAAACTATCATAAATAAAAATAAACATTTATAGAAATTTATAATATTAAAACACAAGACTTTTATACATAAACATCATCATAATATGGAAAATATAAATAAAATAATTTTATTTACTTTTTCACATGGATATTCCACTAGTCGAATAATCACATTTAATATCAATAGAAAATTTAATAATGATGGAATGCATAATGTGAGACATCATAACCATATAGTCAAGTCCTCATGCCAAGACTAATAATTTTGTAAAGGACTTGTTCCAAGACAATTGTTTGTCTCATGAGACCTAATGATGCATTGGGGGGATATAGTGGGCCATTCCCATCACTTACTACGTCCAATGCATTCCTCATATGAAAAGGATGAAACATGACATAAACATTCGTATTAAAAATAGCATATGAAATGTTAATACATTAACCATAAACCATCAATTATATAAAAATAACCCATCCACAATAAAAAAATATCACAAAACCTTCAATACAATATGGAAGATTGTATCATAATAAATAAACTTCTAAAAAACATAAAATCCAATAAAGGATGTTGACATAGATGAAATCAATCCAAAAACTATTTGATAAAAATATCACTTTATACTTTGAAATCATTTAATAATTTCATAATTATAATAGAAAACATTTATTTTGAAAATATTCATTAATTCTTGTAAGGGAATATTCTAAGCTTGTATAACATCAAATAATAGCAACACCTACCTTATAAGTTAAAAAACATTATTTACTTAATTTGTAGAAAAGGTAATTAAGAACCTTGCTTGGAAAATGACAGAAATATTCCTTTCAAAACATTTTATAAAAATTTAATGAAATGAATAAATTACCTTAACCTATAGTATCGGGAATAGAAAAAATGTTTTCAAATAAATATTTAAGAATCACGGATGTGGATGATAAAGAAGTACCGGTAGATACTTATGTATAAACAACCTCCGATAATAAAGAGATTGTAAAATTAACCCAAACCTTGTAATTTTCCATAGAAAAGGGTACATTAACCTCCTTTATAATAGTTAAATCATTGTTATTATATTATTCAATAACCACATACAAAAATATGATATCATATATGATCCTCTGATATTTCTGTGTTAAAAATATTTCAGAAGTATGATTGTTTTGTGTGTTAACTTATTTATTTACCTTCATATGTTTTGTTATGTAAGTCATGTTATTTATGTATAAGATTTATTTTATTCATATCCTGAATTATATTAAGTTCTTAAACATTATTTTTAATCATCAAATGAAATATCATCTTTAGTGGTTATGATGTGGAATGAAATCTCATCGTGTCGTGGAGACGGTAAGCCGTATATACACACGAGCGACAATATAATTCTATTTATGGTGAAATCATATGTAATTGGATGGTATATTATATATAAATAATTATTGACATATTATATTTATTATTTACATCAATTATACTCATTTTTATTCTCATCTATATAATGAAGTGTTGAATAACAAACTACACCACAGTGTAAAGATGGTAAGTCGTACGTAAGCACGTACAATGACTTTGTCATTTATAGGATGGATAGAATAATGAATATGGTTGTAACATATTTATAATAATATATAATTATGTATAAGGTACTGGAGTTATTATTTTAGTATGGAAACAACAAATAAAGAGGAAGTGGAACAAGAAAATAACTTTATAAGAGGTGATGAAATAATTATCTCTTCTTCAAGTTCTTCCTTTTTATGTGAACAAAAGGGATCTTTGGGTTGTATTTCTGATCAAAGTAAGTAATCTAGGTTAAATTGAGGGTATTTTGGAGAATATTTGAGTAGGGGATGGCTGAGCCAAATGGATTTGGAGGTGTGATGTTGAGAAAAGGGGAGGTTCTCTTTTATAAGAGCGGTGATGAGAACTTTAGGAAAAGATTGAAATATTAATTTTTTATAAAATAATTTTCTATTTATAATAGCTCAAAATAGTTTTATTTAGAGGTTAAAGTTGGGATGGGTATATATAATTTAAAAAATAGGTTTTAGAAAAGTTTATGTCACCATATTAACCTTATCTTTTCGATTTAACTCTTAGTTAAATAGTTTAGCATTTAACATGTCTTCTTGTATTTTTATATTACATGGTTCATAAACATAATATAAAATGACAAGAGAACCTATAGAAGTTCATTAATGACATATATAACTTTATCTATTTCATTTGGATGAACCTTATATTTTGAATAATATTATATCATTTAATAAAATAATATTTGTTTTAAAAACTCATTTATTTCAATTTTGACAATATTTAGTATTTTTTTAAGTAATAAAAATTTTATTACGTCAAAAAAAATATTTAATAAACCATGATATTTAATATTCAACTAGAAAATTATTTTATGGTATCAAAAGTTTAAATTTATATTAATTTTAATATTTATAATATAAATTATTTTAATCATTCATTAATTTGGTAATTACTTCATCACCATTCTGTCATAAATATACTTAATTATTTAATGTCTAAAAATTATAAATAAAATACCATTATTTAAGAAATATTTTTATCTTTTTAATTAATATTATAATCTAATTTATTATATTTATAACCCTATATTAAAATTGGTTTACTTATTAAAATATGAATTTAACACTTTTGACTCTTCTTTAAATAAAATATATTAAATGTACTAATCTAATCCAAGTGGATCAAAATGATCATATTTTATTTATAAGGATGTTTTTGGTTGAAAATAACTTATCCAATAGAATTAGTACATATGTTTGGGTAATTATAATATCATTTTTTACCTTTAATTACCACATTTACTTTTAACCGTGATAAATAAAATTCCAAAGTTACTATTCACTATAAATTATTTTCATCTTGTTGAACCAAATTTTACTTACGGATGTCAACAGTGTCTCTTGGATTTTTTAAATTCAACTCAAATAAGCGATAAAATTATGTTTTATGAAAATCTGTAAATGTTCCTAGTAGGTGGGTAAAAGGCGGTAAAAAGTTCAATAAAACTTTATATATCTAATATTATAATAAAATGACTTCAATGAATTACATTAGACTAATATAAGAATTTTGTATCTATTTTGACTTTAAAATAAATTTAAATAATTATTATAATTATTTAAATAAAAATTCGGGTTTAAAAAATAACGCAGTTTTTTCACTATTCATGAAAAATTGAATGTCTTTAGAAATTCCAAAAATTAGTCATAAGATAATTTTGATATTACGAATAAAAAAATGAAGTCCATTTTAAAAAATTAAATTTCTAAAATTTCTAAAATTGGGTATTACTATTCATAACTTTCTTTCAAACAGCTAGTTTGAATGGTCGTGGTTTGCTTAAACTCAAAGTTGCATAGAGAGCAAGCTATTGTATTATTCAAAGAAAAACATACCTTGAAATATTGGGGTGTTATAGAATTCATGACAAATACAAATGATTTTCCAAAAGAACTCTTCTTTTGCAATTAAACAATTATTTTTCTCATCTCACTTTAACTTTTATGAGATATATGCCTTGTTCAAAAATTATTTATTGCTTTTGGTGTATGTACTTACATTTTTTATATCATATCAAGATTCTCCTTTTTCTCATGATATTATAAGTGATTATTATTTAAATGTTTCAAGTAGGTATTGGACATTTTGGAATGTTTAAGGATTATTCCCTACTGGATTTTTCAATAGTCTCATTTAAAAGTATCATCATTTATGTCAACATCTTTTTTTGAATCTTGTACTTCATTAAGGTTTATCTTCTATGATAGAATCAAACATGTTTTTATTGAAAGGTTTATGAATAGTTAGATTGTGGATGTGCTATCTTGAAACCATTCGCCATATTACTCCTAATGGTTAGTGTTAATGTTTAAGTAATGGGGAATGTTATTTGCATTACATATGTTCATTTCAATATGAATGTGTCTGTTGTTTATATTGATCCCCTTAATATGAGGAATGAATTAAACTTAGTAAGTTTTCTGTGGGGCCCTCTATATCCCCTTCTGTGCATCAGTAGGTCTCATGAGACTAACAATGTCCTTGGAACAAGGCCTTGAGAAAATTGATATATATTTTCTTGGTTGGAGTCCTTGACTGAATGGTTATGATGTCCCTCATTATGCATTTATTCATTATGAAACTAGTAAATTGATAGTCCATGTGGTTATTCGACCAAGATAATATCCATGGTTATATTTTATTATGGGATTATTTATTCTTCTCTAATTCATTCAATATAATGTTCAAGTGCATTCTAAATGCTTGTGTACTTTTAGGTATTCACTATTCCTTATTACTCATGCTTTTACTGTATTTAATGCCCTTATTTATCATTTTAACACAACCCTTTATTAGGTTTTACTTTTCCCAAGATTTGAAGAAGAATATTATGAATGAACTGTAGGGATAATCTTGTAGATATAGATGTTTTCCACTAAATTTATATGTTGTATTTATTTTCAAGTCGTAATGCTGAAATTATGTATGTATCCTGTTTCCAATGCTACTAAACTACTTAGTCCGTTGGGATGCATATTCCTCGTTTATATGAAAATGTAATAAAATAATGCACAGGATCCGGGAACTAGGGTAGGGACCTTATAGATAACCCCTTATAACAACTACATATGACCTAACGGGAAGGTGTGTGATGGTGATAGATTCATGGGGATGCTCAGCTAACATTATTCAAGTGGTAATCACCACTAACCTGAACTTCTCCTGAAGGGGATTTAGTTCAATATTCACTTGTTGAAGCTCATCATGGACTTTGTTAAAGTTTACATCTCGGAACGATGCTTCCATCCCAATCCTTGACATATGGGATTATAATGGAAGGACTCTACTGGTTTAGGTAATCAAATCTTCATTCTATGTAAATTTTCTTTTTTTAAAATATTACATATAAATTCAAATGATAACGTTAAGATTATTATCAAGATTATAGTTTTCAACGGTCATATTGACCAATGGGAATATAACAACTGAAACCAGATTGTCATATTTCCCTTCATATTCACTTAATTAAAAAGACTTTTTTTCAATAATGTAATATAAAACTCATTTTCAGGAAAATGGTCTTATTAAAAATGTTCAGGTCGATAAATTATTCCCCACTTAAAAAATTTCATCACATAAATTTCAACTCATTCTCCCATCTGGGATGAGTTCTGGGTACTTCTATCTCCTTGTTTTCTATTGCTCCCATACTGCTTCATCGTATTTATGGTTCCTCCATAACACTTTCATGGTGTGGGTAGTCATATTTCATGGAACCTTGTATCTATAGTCCAAGATCTCTACTGGATGATCCTCATAAGAGAAGTCATGTTCTAGTATTACCACCTTAGGTTTTAATAAATGTGAAGATTAAGGTATGTACTTACTCATGAGAGACACATTGAATAACTCGTGTACTTGATCTAGATTTGGTGGATGTGAAAGCTGATAGGCCACTGCTCATATGAAATCATGGATATCATTGGAGACAATGTTCATGGGGCTAAGTTTCGATTTCTTTCCAAACCACATGAATCTCTTCGGGGGTGATATTCAAAAGAACACTTTATCTCTAAAACCAAACACCAAATCCCTTTCATGGTTTTTTGCGTAGCACTTCCTCTAACTCTAAGAATCATTTATCTGGTGTTGGATGGAATGTACATTTTAAGTCATCACTTGAACCAAATGAGGACCAAAAAACCTTTCTCTCACCAACTTCATCCCAAGAAGTAGGAGTTCCGCATCACTTCACATGTATAGATTCATAGGGTGTCATTTGAATACTCAAATGGAAGCTATTATTGTTTGTGATCTAAACTGATGGGAGATATTGATCCCATCCACCTTTAAATTTCATTAAGTATGTTCTCAGCATGTTCTCGAGTGTCTGAATAGTCCTTTTATATTTCCCATCAGTTTATGGGTGATAAGTCATATTGAAATTCAATTTGGTACTTAGATCATGTGGAATACTTCTCGATAATTTTTTAATGAACCTTACATCATGATCAGATGTGAATGATAGAAGTACCCCATACAACCTTACCACTTCCTTCATATATATCATGGAAAGGATTTCAAGATATAAATCTCCTGAATAGAAATAAAATTGGAATTCTTGGTGATAAGATCCACTATAACCTATATCTCACCTATGAAAAAATACATTGTGATATTTTCCCACATCCATGTTGGCATGGGTAGTGGTATTAATACCCCTTTAGTAATTTTTCTCTATGCCATTGGTTGTCAACACTCCAAGCACATTCTAGTGTAGTTAGAAATCAAAATTTTCATGTTATCCATCCATTAATGATCATAAAGGTCCCAATACATATTAGTGATTCCAGGATTTATAGAGAAAGTAGACCTATGATCTCTATCCATCAGTTCATTATTTCTGGAATATATGGAAAACATTGTCTTATACTTGATCAGTATTGAACTTAGGAAACTTCCCATCCTTCACAACCTATATTTTCATTTTAAAAAAAGTATTTTCTATTTGATATTTATTGATTTTCTCTTGTAATGATGGTTGAGAAATAATTAGGTATTGGGTTGATTGAATCCACTCTCTTAAAATTCCCATGTCTAGTTTTACTAGGTCTTTGATAAAAGTATCTCCTTCAATCCTCATCATAACCAAAACAACAGGTTATTTCCAATTTAATGCATCAATGACTTTCTTTTCTCTTATGAGATGATAATGAATTAAACTATAATATTCACTACAAAGTTCCGACCATATCCTCTTTGTCATGTTAAATTAATTTTGTGTTAAAATTTACATCAAACATTTGTGGTCTTTGTATATATCACATTTCTCCCCATAAAGATAGTGCCTCCATATCTTTAAAGCAAAAACAACTGCAGCCAGCTCTAGGTCATGTGTAGTATAATTCTTCTCATAAGGCTTCAACTATCGAGATGCATAAGTAACAAGCTAGTAATTTTTCATGAGGACTCAATCAATAACATTTAGAGATTCATCACTGAAAATTATGAATCCTTCTCTTATTGAGGGTAGAGTTGACATGGGTGCAATAACTAATATATTCTTCACCTCTTGGAAACATTCTTCACACTCCTTAATCCTTATAAACTTGTACCCTTCTCAAGTTAACTTGGTTAGTGTATTACAAAGTCATGAATACTTTTTCCTAAACCTCTTATAATAACCTGATATTCCAAGGAAACTAAAAATATCAGTTACTTTTAAAGGATGGGACCACTCCTCCACAACCATTGGATTTACATGGTATACTGAGATTAATTCCTTGGATAGAATGTTCCCCAAGAAAGTAACTTATTGTAACCAAAATTCACACCATCTAAACATTCCAAATGACCTCTCCTTCTATAGAATTTCCAATATAACTGTAAAATGATCCTCAACCTCCTAGAAACTTTTAGAATATATCAAAACATCATAAATAAGAATTACCACAAAATTATTAAGGTATTCCTTATAGACTTAGTTCATCAAATTAATAAAAATATTAGGATCATTATTCAATCAGAATGGAATAACAACAAACTCCCAATGATTATATATTGATATGAAGGTACTTCTTGAAATATCATCTTTCTTCACCTTAAATTCATAATAACTGGATCAAAGATCAGTCATTGAGAAGAATTGATCCCCCAAAAGCTAGTCAAATAAATCATCAATCGTTAAAAGGGGGTAATTTTTCTTAACTATGATCCCTTTGTGTTATTTATAATCAATTAATATCCACATTTATCCATCCTTATTATTCACAATGAAAACATGTTTTGTACAAGGAGACACACTTTGTTATAGAAACCCCTTTCTTTAAAAGATCTTGGAGTTGTTTCTTTAATTATCCAGCTCCATGATTTCCATTCTATACAGGGTCTTCGATATGGGCTTGGATCCAGGCATGACTTCAATGGATAAATCTACCTCTCTTTTTAGGGGAGGTCCAGTTAACTCCCCCTTAAATAGATAAATGTATTATATAATGATGGGGAATCATTATATACATATAATTTTATTTACATCTTCAACAATAATCTCCATTAATAAGGCTATGGGTGGTGATTCTAAACAAATATCAAGTCAAGATATCTATCCATTGGAAATAAATCCATTCAATACTACCAAAATTTCCTTTTTTCAGTTGATATTAGTAGTTTACATTGAGATACACTCCATCCCTTATATAAGTTTGAATTACATCCTGGAAATGACTACTGTATTTGTGATGATATTATTCTCACCATAGTAAATGAAAGATTTTATATACACTTTGGATTCATAGATAGTCCCCCCAAGAGTCTTGACTGATAACTCTACTTCAAGAACATCAGGGATTGATTATATACTCATTTAAAACATAGATGAAATAAATCAATGTGTAGAACTATAATCAAACAAAGTACTTACTAGATATAAGAGAAGAATGAGAGTATCATAAACCCCATTATTTTGAGATTCAAATTTATCTTTCATGATAGTAAAACAAAGACCTTTCCCCCTTGGCCTAAGCTGAAGGTTTTGGTGATTCCCCTCTTTTAACATTAGATTCAGATAGTGATTGTTGAAGTTCCCAAGTTTCCCAGACATGAAGCATTAGACATTGATAGGGCATGCATTGTCCTTTGTTTTTCGTTAGTATTTAGTAGTTGAGGATTATACACACTATGACAATTCCAAGAAATATAACCATCTCTTTCACACCAGTAATGTTTCCCAATCTTGATCAAGTAATTCTAAAAATGATTCGTCCCACATTTTTTTATATGGAATGTTTCACTTTATTTCCTCCTATTATATGATCAATGTTACTATATAAGCATTGATACATTTATCTCTTATTTTCATTCGATCAATGTGAGAACTATGTCTCCTATAACTCTAGTTCATCCTTAATAGAACATCCAACTATATTCTCAGAGTTTTAATGGTATTGATTGGCTATATTTTTCTATAGATATTGTCTTAAAACACTAAATAATCTATAAACATGTCCATTAGGGTCCATAAAAAATTTATTTGTAGCAAGAAATACAAATAATGTTCATCTCATAGCTTCCCACAGATACATTTTCCTTCTTGTTCAACGCAAGGAATTCATTCTCTATAATATATTATCATTTAACAGGGTAAATATTTTATGAAAAGGTTCCCCTAAACTCATCCCACTCCATTGCATAAATATCCCCTCTTGGATTCATTTTATTAACCAGTTTCCACCATTGATCAGCTTCTTCCTCTAAGTGCATCATAGTTAGGGTGAATTTCTCTAACTACAAAAAATAGAGTATAGAAAATATCTTTTCAATAGAGCTTATACACTATTTTGTAATCAATGGGTTGGTTGATCCACTTAAAGAAGGTGGTTGTTGACACATAAACCACTCAATGGAAAGTTGTACCCTTCAAGGCGAATATTTTATCTCATGTTGATTCAAGTTATTTCACATAACTTGAGTGATTTGATTCATCATTCTCATGAATTTTTCCATTCCAACTTCCATTGGAAGGACGTTTATGCCAAGCCCATTGCGCTCACCATTTACGCAGTTTTTCCAATTTCCCTCAATTTTCTAAAAGAATATATTCATAGTGAGAAATATGGTTCTTTTAATAATATTATAATTGTAATGTAATTTCATTTCTTAAAACATCATTCTTAAATATTTTATTCTTTAACAACAATTACCTTTTCTATAAATTCTTCATAATGGTTCATAAAATGATTCTGATTAACCAAACATATCCCCCCGAGACTTTCAAACAAGGTATATAGTAAGTCTAATTGTCAAATCCCAAGTTACATCGATTCGGGCTTGAAACACCTTGTTAGAGTTGTTACCCTTAGGTATATCTATTACAGTACCACATCCACATGTTCTTATCGAGATAGGGATTTCTTCGCTAGAAAGGCACTTACTTAATTCCTCACCAAAATAATATGATTTTAACTTATATTTTTAACTTTTCCCTAAGGATTTTTATAATGTTTTTAAATATGAATTTAAATAAATATATGAAACTCCCTTTTATACTATCATTGTCATTACACATTATTAGTACATAACTTTTTATTTACATTGTACAAACAATAGACCTTTAAATGATTAGTTTCTTAAGAAAAGGTATATAATACATGAAAACGTAGCACATTTATCTAATAGACTTGTAGGGATCATCCTTATTTCATCCTGAGTAAAATAAAAACATCTCATTTCCTGGGGACATACATCAAAGAAAAGGGTGGGCATAAATCCTGGTAAAAGGAAGAAAGGGAAACATTTTTCATGTGATCTTGAGAAATTTCACTAAGAAAGTGAGGAATGAAGGTGTGGTCAAAGGAAAAGAGAGGAATATCCTGGGAAAAATAACAAGAATAATAACATGGAAATGTGGATAAACCATTTATCAAACTCATTCATAAGTATATCACTAATTTTGGTCATTAAGGTGTTGTAAATATTAATATGGTTATTCACTTAGGTATCGTAAAACATGTCATATATAGAGATTAAATTCATTACCCAATACATTGGAGTGCTAATAGGGAACACCATTCATATTTATTAATTAATTTGAGACACATATACCATAGTAAAACATTTCAAAAATAAAATGTGTAGAAAAAAATAACTGGATTTCATATCAAAATCATGATGTATTTAAGATGTTCTTAAAAAACATTATTCATTTTTAGGCCAACATAATGGTAAAGTGGGTCTCATTTGTGTTAATCCCAGAATAGAATAGATAACTATGATATCTAGGTGAATTATATTGTAATATAATGAGGTTAGGGTATTCTTAAAAATAAAAACAAAAGAAAATTTTATTAAGAAAAAGAGAGAAATTTTACGATGAAAATTTGGGAGCATAGTAGTATGAAACATGGTTTTAAAAAATGACAAAAAGGGAGGGGTAATAGATGTAAAATTAATAAAATAATCTTAATAATATAATGTAATGGAATTGGATGGATAGAATAACATTTTTTTGATATGTTAAATACCTAATAAATAAAAAGTGAAATTGAAAGGAAAAGAGATGTTGAGATTTCCCTTACCATGAAGATTAACTCCAAAACCATGAAGATTGAGACCATGGGGGATTGACGACACCTTGGGAGGACTCCTTGGGAGGTAAAAATATATGGTCTTAATTTATTATGAATTTTAATGAATGATAGAATACGATTTGATTATTAATTTATTATACACTGAGGTAATGGTAAATGAAAAACCATGGGATTTCCTATGGTATTGGACACTTTGTACACCTATTATGATATTTTAATCCAAAAACAGTGGATCAGAATTTTATATTACTTATTACATCATTATGATATATTTATGATGTCTTTAAACAATCCAAAAAACTCAAACTGTGTTTTTACTGTTTGCGAAAAAATAATATATTTTTCAAAATTCTCATAAATTCTCCCTAGCATAATTTCAAAATTTTGATTAAAAATATGATATTTAATTTATCATATTAATTATATATTTATATTAATTTTAACTCTAAGATATGAAATTCCTTGTTTATTAAAAATAATAGAAGATAGAAAATGCATAGTTAAATTTCTGATACTTGAAAAAACAAGTCAATAATATTTAAAGGATAGTATTTTTATAATAATATTTAATGAAAATAAAAATTATTAATAATAACTTAGTTTATTATATTAATTATAAATTTTCTGAAAAGTACATCTTCTGTATGAAAAATCAATTTATCACATTCAACATATTTTTAAGAAAAACATAACACAAAATTAAATTGATGAAACAAAAAATATTTATACAAGTGGATTATACATTATGTAACTAAGGCCTGGATACATATCCCCTTATAACACATACATATGACCTAAAGGTAATGTGTGAGATGGTGATAGATTCATGGGATGGATCCACTAACATCGACCTAGTGGTAATCTCCACTAATTTGAACTTCTATTAAATGTGATTTCACTCAATCATCACATGTTGAAGCTCAGCTTGGATATGGTCACAAGATAAACCCAGTGATGATACCCCCCCTCCCTTGCTCTGACAGATGGGCTTCTAATGACACAACTCTACTAGTTGAGGCCATCGACGCTTCTTTCTATATCATATTTCCTTTGTCAAAATATTATTTATAAACTCTAATAATAATTTTAAAATTATTATCAAGTCTACAGTTCCAAATAGTCAAATTGACCAATGGTCATATAACAGTTGAAACAAGAGGGCCACATTTCCCATTATATTAATTTTATTAAAAAATTTAATTTTGTTGTAATTAAAAATATAAAATATAAAATTTTTCATGAAACATACATTATTATAAAAATTATGTATCATTACATTAATAAAATACATACTTAGTATCATCCATGTAAAAAAAACCTTTCACATTACTATATGGAGATGATAGTCCACATATATGCAAAAGTGAGTTGTTTAATTCCAATGGAATAGAAGATAATAAGTTATATGTGATATTATAGTTCCAAAAGTATAGTTATATCATCAATATACTAGATATTAATTAAATTTAACCTTACTACCTTTCATATAAAGCATAAGATAAAAATGAATCACATCGCTTCGCGAGGCAGTACTCAATTGTACACACGGTCGACATTATCATATCACCCAAAGAATAGAAATTAAGATTTTAAATATGATTTAATAATAAATAAGTATAATAATTTAATAAAATTTAAAATAAATATGTAAAATAAATCATTATACCTTTCTTTTAAATGGGGTGATGTAAAATGAATTACATAAGTTCGTGATTCGATAGTCCACCATACACACTATTGACGGTTTTGTTTCCCATTTGATTGAAGGGGAGATGGATATTATTTATTCCATTAACATAATAATATATTAGTATATAGGATATAATTTGTTTTATAATATTATCATATTTTATGATGGTTTTATGTATGTGGGAAAAAATAAAACAAATACGCACATTTAACAATTTTTTCTCTTCTTTAGAAAGACTCCTTATTTATATACCAAAATCATTCATTGAAGAGATTTATAATTAAAATAAAGCCTCTCGTATGTGAAAAGGGAATTAATAAAACTATTTGGATAGGTATTGGTTGAAAAAAGGATTTTTCAAGTGTTAGGAGGAGAGGATTCGGGGTGTCTTTCTATAAGCATGGGGAGGACACACATGGTATTTTTGAAAAAAATAGACCACCACATTTTTATCATGCCAAGAGCCTAAATAATGGGTAATTATCAAAAATAATATATTATAGGTTCTAAATATGGAGGTAAAATAGGTTTTGGAAATGTTTTAGGTCATTATTTACCCTTATCTTCTTAGTTTAACCCCATATTACAGAGATTTTACCTTAATCACATAAATTAATTTTTACTGTTATCACTATTCATTATGGAAAAAAATTAAGTTTTACTTATTCAATAATATAAATTTTTAGGATTCCATTTATTTAACCTGTTTATATAAATTAATTTCAAATAACTCTTAGAATTCATTTTAGAATTAAACCACTTATGCGACGAAAGAGTAAATTTCAAAAGTGAAAATAATCATAAGTACACAATTTTTTAATATCCAAATTCATTATGAAATTGATTAAAATGATGTAAATTAGTTATGTTGTAACATAATTGAACTATTTTTACTTTAAAACCAATATAAAATATAATTAATTTTTAAAATATTTTAAATGAAAAGGTAGTTTTCAATAAAAATCAATGTTATTCAATATTCATCCAAAAATTACTCTTTGCAGAAAATTCTGAAAATTATACCCAATGATAATTTAAAATTTTATATTTTAAAAATAATGTAAATTTTTAATATAAGTTTTATGAAATTGGTGAAAATGTAATTTAAAATTATGTGTGTGAAGCTTGATTAATCCTCTAGTTAAAAAAATACATTTTTTAGAAAAGTTTTCGTTCTATTTAAAATGGTTCATATTTTTTTATAATCAATAGATAACCATTGAATTTATATTATACTTGTGTAAATGATATAATTTTTATAATTTTTTTATTTATATTCAAACCCACTATCTTAACTATTAGGTTATAGTGGTCATGTTTGAATAATTATATTTTAATAGAGTATCGCATTTCATTTAAACATGATGTTGCATGCATCATAATCTATCGAACAGATTGAATTTAAATAAATATTTCAAAATGTATTAGAGTTTTATATTCTCTTTTAATCACATTTTTATCTATCATACATGCTATCAAATATAATTTTTCACTTTTAAAATCTTGGGGTGTTACATGAAATAATGTTAAGAACACTTAAATATTAAAGGCATCATTTTATCTAAAATTTGTTTTTTTATATTTTGTACTTTCCCTTAAATGAAAAATTTATAAAATTTAAAATTTTAATATGATGAAATGAAATTCATTTTGGAATTAAATATTTTGAAAATAGCATAGGATAATAATTTAGACTATTGTACCCATGGTTATATGGAACTCCCCTTGGGTGTATGTGACCTAGACGTTATTGGATTTATACTAGTGTATGACTATTACATGATTAAATTAGCACATTATGGAATTGGGATATCAAGATTCACTTGATAATAAGGTTTTTATCTCCTCTACTACGTGATTCCATTTCTCATATAAAAGGGGTAATATGTCCATCTAAAAAACTATAATGGTGGGATTATTAAAGTATATTGTATTGTGTCATCATGATAGAATAAATGACTAATCCACCTGACCAATTATTAATATCAGACCTAGGATCAGCTTTAGAAACACCTAACGTGGTGTTAATGAGGAGTTTATTATACCCAGGTTTTTGTGACTCTTCCTTTGGGTGTCTATGACGGTGTCATAACAGGAATACTAAACATTTGTTGCTGTTACATGTTGAGATTCCCACATTGGATATTAGAGAGCTCATTATTCACCTGATAATAAGTTTTTGAGGTACTCTTTAATAAATTTGTAGATTTTTTTTACAAGTTTTTTAATTCTATTTTCAATGTAAAAGAGAAGAACATGGGTCCTTGTAATAGCTATTTGGATATATTTCCTACACCAAATACATTAGATGATTGTTGTGTAGGTTTTTATGACTATAAAATGTTATTATAAGGTCGAATGACCTTTTTACACCATGAAAAATAAATCTATAAGTTGAAATATTGATTTCCCTACTAAATTTTTCTATGCCTATTTTGGAGAAGTATTATTTCAACATTTTAAAACGAATCAATTTTTTTTGGAGAAAGATAGAGAAATATAGAGAATACATTCCATGAGTAATACGCATTCTTTTTTATGAAACTATTTAGAGACACATTTATATAGAGAATGACTTTAACAGATATGGCATTGTCTTGATTTGAGAAAGGCTGACTTTAATCCGACAGTAATTTTTAATAAATATTTTATTTCAATTATTTAATATATTGAAACACATTGGAAATATGCTTAATGTTTTTTGGAATTATTTTAAAAATTACATGAAGTTGTTTCAATATGATTTGAAGTTGTTTATAATGTATTTGGAATATTTGAAGTGACTTTAGTTTTTTTGAATAATTAAAGAATTTATATTCTTGATCATGGGAAAGGGATAAAGAAATTATCCAATGTAGTAAGAACTATGGATAATTCATATTTTTAGGATATATTTAATAAGAACATATAATATTTGAGTATTTCTGATTTCTATAATAGAGGAAGTGAATAATGGTTAGGGAGATTAATCTACATAATCTCTGTGTAAGAGAATCCATTTACATGGAAAGTAGTTGGATCCATTTAAATCAATTATGCAATGTGCAATATATCTATGTCACTATATAAGTAAATAAATCTATGTGATATTGTAAAATAAAAAAATCATTTTATCTTCCAATAATATTATTTTTTTATGTGATTGAGATCCCATGTAAATTCAACTACATATTCAATAAATGGTTATGGGACTACAAGATTTTGAAGGGAATTGTGACCCAAGGAATTAAATTCAGTTACACATAAGATAATTTCCTGCTCAAAATATAAATTAATATGTGATAATTAGATCATTTTATATAATGAATAATCAAGAGTATATAATTATGAAATTCTAAATAATTAAAAATCTGATAATTTTGAAGTTTTTCTATAGATAAAAACAACATAAATCTTATTTAATCCATGATCCAAACCTACTTTGAAGTACAAATGAGATACTAATATTCAATAGAAGGTTAATAAGATAAAATAATAAAGAATTAATTCAATATAAAGTGTTCTATAATTAATTTATTAGATATTGAAGACTAATAAAGATGCATTTACATTTAAAATTAACTAGTTATTTAAATAATATATCATTCATTAAGTGATATGTTCTAGAAGTAGAATTAATATATTGGTTGAGTTTTGAGTATTTTGTGCCACAATAATAAATCTATGTTGTAGATATGAGGTTTTGTGTAATCCATTCACATATCTCTAAGTATTTAAAGTGTGGATATAAGGACCCAGCCTTAATCATTACATTATATTGAATTAAATGAATAATTCACATTGAGGATCTTTTCAGGTGTATAGATTTAGAGAATTAGGATATAACTATTACATCTCAAAAGATCACAAGGTAGACCTATCTACAGAGTTTCCATTTTTCATAAAATAAAAACTATTGAAAAAAAGAGTCATGCCTAGTTCCATGTTTTAGACAGCATCAATTTTCCTTGATCCCATCCTTGACCTTATACATCTTTAAGTCCTGTGAAAACATTTCAAAACCTGGGATGAGAATAAAAAGATCAGTAAGGGTTATAAAACAATAAATGAAAACATTTTTTCATAAATACATAAAAAACATGAACTCTTTTACTTACCTCATGAAATCATAATATTTATGAAAGACACATAGAAATCATAAATCATAAAGGTAACTTGATGGATCCATACCATACTTACATTGTAGCTATCACAGCTACATAGGGAGTTGCTTTGGAATACCCATCACAGTACATTCCCTAAATCTGTTAAAAGAAACATTCATGTTTACCTCCATCACGTTACCCAATGTGTTGGAGAGCTATCTCGGGCTCATCCACCCTAGGTTTATCATGGAACCACCCGTATTCATAAATAATACCAAAGAACCATAACATGATTATAACACATAACATAATCATAAAAGAAAGATACATTTCCATATTGCAAAAGAAAAATATCATTTAAAGAAATTGAAATAATAAATCTATTCTCAAAATCATTTTCAATACCAAAATACGTAAATTGAGTATATGGTATTTATTTTTCCTTTTAAAAAAATATTCTGGCTTGTTAAGGAAGCCAAATATCAAATGATACTCGCGGCGGTGGAAAGGTCGGTGTCACCGCTTACGTTAAAAAAACATTAATTTTTTTCATTTAGTAAAATGCTTCATATAAAAATATTCCCTTTGAATAAAATGGAATTTCAAAGGGGTTTATACACTGTATAAAATAATGTCGTGTATAAAACTAAAAATGCCTCAATGAAAGGAGATTGAGACGAAATCCCTTACCTCGTGTCCGACTTGACTCGATCTTTCTTTGATATCCTAAATAATAAACTAAAGTTAATTTATACTTTCTTAAGAACCTTTTTCAAGTTTATTATTCCATTTATATCACTTATTACCATGTTATAAACATTATGCAATCATTTAAGTTAATAAGGTTAATTTTGCAGATATTTGGTACTTGTGTAAAAATGAACACCTTATATTTACAAGCTGTCCATGTGGTCAAAGGTTCATTATATCCAGAATTATATTCATGATTTTGATATCATATATATCATATATATTCAGTATATACATGTTTTGATAATAGTACATAACATCTTGAGGTAAGAAATGAAATGCACAGTTCATGGAGACAGTAAGTCGTACGTACGCATGAACGCTACTTTCATTTCTATTTATTATTTTAAGGGAAATAAAACATAATGACACATAGTTATATTATAATTCCAGTATAATATCATATATAATATCATTAACTCTATCCTTTATACATCCCACATAAGGCATTAACGAATCAAATAACTTTTAGGGGCAGTAGTCTGCACTTCCTCAAATGAGATTATCGTATTTACCCAAGATGGAAACCATAAAGGAGTGCTATAAATTGGAAGTACATAAGAATAAAGAAATCCTAAACATAATATATATCATATATAAATACAGTTCCATCATAAATGCCACCATGAGAGGTGGTAAGATGTAATTGAACAATCATCGTTTCGTGAGGACTTAGTTTGACATCCACAGAAACATTATGTTCATCATCCATTACATGGAGGTGTGTGTAATTTTAGTATGAATTATTCTCATAAAGACATCCTAGTATATTGAGGATACTAGTGTTGTTACAAAATAAAGGAATAAAAAGAGTTTAGGGGTTGTAGAAGTAAAATAAAAGAAAACATTTTAAGAGAAATCGTTACTTTTAATTTGGGTATCTCTCTTTGGTATGAACCAAAGGACTTCTTGAAATGCCTTCTGCCTAAGTTAAGGCTTCTACGAGGAGGAGAGGGATGTAGGGAGATTAATTGGGCAGAGTTTTGACGATAAAAATGGCTTGAAAGGTGTGAAGAATTGGATAGAAATGGTCTCCTTTTATAAGGGAGGGGAGGGGCTCTTTAAGAAAGTGTGAAACATTATTTTATTATATAATGATTTTCGGTTTGTAATGGTCCAAAAATCCTTAAAGAAGAGGATAAGATGACCCATATTCGAAATAAAATCATCCAATCATAATTGGACACGTTTTGGATAATATTTTATTCATTATAATCTAATTGTTTTAATCATTTATTAATGAGTAAAATACTGCAACATTATTTTGTCAAAAATAATTTAATTTATTCAATGACTAAAAATTATAAAAAAAAATTACCATGTAGGAAATATATTTATCTATCCAATGAATATTTATAGTAGAAAATATGACTTATATAACACCATATAAAAATTAATTACTAAAATATTTTTGTTATTGTCGATTTTGTCTTTACATTAAATTACTTAATCTAAATTTTCATTTTAACTCCCATTTGAAACTATGGGGTCCCAAAATCGACCCAAAGATTCCCATGGTCGTAAATTACTCAACCAATAAGGTTTGGAAAAGTTTTAAGGTAATTTTTAATTATTATAATATTCTTTTAACCTTGAATTACCTTATTTACCTTTAACATCGGTAAATAAAAGTCAAAAGTTACTATTCACCAAAAATTATTTTCATCTTATTGAACCAAATTTTTCTTCTTAATAACAACCATGTATATCGGAGTTTTGAAATTAAATTCATAGAAGTTGTAAAATTTCTTTTAAATGAAAAAGTAAGTTTTTTTTACTTCCACTAAGTGGTTTCACTATTCATCAAAAATTGATGTTTTTCAGAAAAATACCAAAAATTCCGCCTAAGATATATTCGATATTACAAATTCAAAATTGATTTCTATTTTTCCAAATTCAAAAATAGAAGTGGCATTAATTAATTTTAAAATTAATTCTCTTTGTTAAAACAAATAGCGTGTTTTTAAGAAACAATAACTATCAAAAGATTAATACTTGTTTATGTCCAATTTCAAAGTGAAATTACATCCAATGAACAACATTGAATTAAATGGTAAAAATATATTTTAATTTCAATTTAAAACCAATTAAAAATATAATCTAACCATCTAAATAAATTAGATTAAATGCACTTTTGAATTAAAATACAATACTTTTCACTATTCATTAAAAAATGAAATTTATCAGAAAAATACCAAAAAATTACCCACAGTAAAATTTTATGTCCCCATTCTAAAAAAGGATTATATGTGGTCAATTATAATGTATTAAAGTGACCAAAAATCTATTTAAAAAGGGTTTGCCATTAAAAGGCGGTAAATCAGCCTTTTAATGTAAATTATGCTTAAAATTAGATTCATTCACATTTTAAGCCTCTATGTTTTATTGGATAAATGTAAATACATTTAATAATCATGTATAATCATATTGTAGTTAGTTTTGATCATTACCACCCATAAAATGGCTAAGAGTTAACTACCATTTAAAATAATAATATTATATTATTAGTGTACAACGTAAGATTCCAAAGAAATCTGTTGTTGCGTATTGGGTATGCTATCGAACATAACAACCCCTTTAAAGTAAAATTAATATTTAACTCACAAATATTAATAAATATGAAATATGTATTATTATTTATTTACCTAGGATATTACATCCTTCCCCCCTTTTGAGAATTGCGTGCTCGCAATTTTTATTTACTTATCAAAATAAGTGGAGGTATTTATCCCTCATAGCATTTTAAGATTCCCACATTGCCTCTTCAACCATATGGTTTTTTTACAAAACCTTTAGCTGGTGAATTACCTTATTCCTCAACACTTGCTCTCTATGGTCAAGATTCTGGACTGGTCTTTCTTCATAATAGAGATTCTCTTCCAACTGAACTACCTCTAGGATCAAAAATGAGATGGATCTGGTATATACTTTCTCAACATTGAAACATGAAAAACATTGTGTACCTGGGATAAACATGGAGGCAAAGCCACTCTGTACTCAACCGATCCAACTTTTTCCAAAATTTCAAAAGGTCTAATTATCCTCATACTCAACTTTCCCTTCTTACCAAAACACATCACACTTTTCTATGGAGAAACTTTGAGAAAGACATGATCACCTACCTCAAAAGAAAGACCCTTCCTCCAGTTATCTGTATAACTTTTTTTGTCTGCTCTGAGCTATTCTCATGTGCTCCTGAATGAATTGAACTTTCTCTACCATCTCTTCTACCAATTATTGTCCCATCATCTTCTTTTCACCTACTTCATCCCAAAAAGATAGAGTTCGACAATGTTTTCCATATAATTCCTCAAATGGATCCATCTGTATACTGAAATGAAAACTATTATTATAAGAAAATTCAACCTAAGAAAGATGTTGGTCCCAACTTCCCTGGTAATCCATCGAGCAACCACGTAACATATCCTCCAAGGTATGAATTTTTTGTTCTCATTTCCCATCTGATTGAGGATGAAAAGCTGTAATAAAATTTAATTCATTACCCAATGACTTCTGAAGGCCTTTCCAAAATTTAGAAGTGAACCTGGGATCATGATCAGATACAATGGAGAGGGGAACTCCATGCAATCTGATTATCTCTTTAACATACATCCGAGAAATTTGATCTAGAGACAAAGTATCTCTAATAGGAAGGAAATGAGTAGATTTAGTCAATCGGTCAACAATAACACAGATTGCATTATTACCTCGAGATGTATTCGGTAATCCCACAACGAAGTCCATGAATATATTATCCCATTTCCACTCTGGAACCGGTAGAGGCTTAAGCATTCCTTTCGGTAACTGTCGCTCTACCTTAACCTACTGACAAGTCAAACACTTCACAGTAAAATCAACAATATCTCTTTTCATTCCATCCCACTAGTAATACTCCCAAAGATCACTGTACATCTTAGTACTGCCAGGATGAATTGAAAACAGAGAACTATGAGCTTCACATAACAACTCATTTTTCAAATGTGAATCACAAGGCACACATAATCTCTTTCCAAATATCAAAACACAATTATTATCAACGTTAAAATCAGTAAACTAACCCTTCTGAACCAACAAAACCTTTTTCTGCAACTCACTGTCTTCCTTTTGCACTTGCTTAATTCTTTCTGATAGAGATGATTTCACTGACACCTGAAACAAAACAGAAAAATTTCCTGCAAAAACAAATTCTATGCCAAAGTTCATCAAATCAAAAACCAAAGGATCTCGTTCCACACGTAACATGGTTAATTAAGAGTTATTTTTTCGACTCAGAGAATCATCCACTTTATTTGCTTTTCCCAGATGGTAGAGGATCGTGAATTCATAATCCTTGATTAATTCCAACCATCTCCACTGTCTCATGTTCAATTCTTTCTGAGTGAATATATACTTCAAACTTTTGTGATCAGTATATATTTCACACTTCACTCAATACAAATGATGCCTCCAAATGTTTAAATCAAAAACAACTACAGCTAATTCCAAATCCTGTGTAGGGTAATTTAACTCATATGGTTTCAAATGACGTGAAGAATAAGCAATTACCTGATCATTTTACATTAGGACACAACCCAGTCCTTTCAAAAAAGCATCACTATAGATAAAAAAACTCACCAATTCTGGAAGGCAGTGCCAAAACTGGATCATTCACCAATCTTCTTTTCAATTACTGAAAACAATGATCAGATTATTTTGTCCATATGAACTTAACACCTTTTTTAGTTAACTTAGTCATTGGACCAGATAACCGTAAAAAAGTTTCTACAAACCTTCAGTAATAAACTTACAAACTAAGAAAACTATGAATCTCGGTTATATTTTTCGGTCTTGGATAGTATTCAACAACTTGTGTTTTAGTAGGATCAACAGTTATGCCATTCTTCGAAAAAATGTGTCCAACGAATGAAATTTGTTGTAACCAAAACTCAAACATGCTTAATTTCCCAAATAGTTTCTTTTCTTTTAAGGTTTTAAAGTCTACCCTTAAATGAATTTCATGTTCCTCCTTAATTTTGGAATAAACCAAAATATCATCAATGACCACAACCAAAAACTTATCCAAGAACTCACGAAATATTCTATTCATAAGATCCACGAATATAGCAGGTGCATTGGTTAACCCAAAAGGCATAACTACAAATTCATAATGGCCATATCTAGTACGAAACGAGGTCTTTGGAATGTATGCTTCCTTTACTTTCAACTGATGGTACCCCGACCTCAAATCAATATTCGAAAATACTGAGCTCCCTGGAGCTGTTCAAACAAATCATCGATATGAGGCAAAGGATACTTATTCTTAATAGTGATGTTATTCAATGCTCTATAATCAATGTAAAGTCTCATTAAATCATCTTTATTTTTAACAAACAAGACAAGAGAACCCCATGGTGACATGCTAGGTTGAATGAAACCTTTATCTAATACATCATGCAATTTATTCTTTAACTATAAAAGTTCAATTTGAGCCATTTTATAAGGGGGTTTTGAAATTGGATTAGCATCAGGAACTAAGTCAACAGTAAATTCAACTTCCTGATCAGGTATAATACCAGGCAACTCATCAGTAAAAAAATCAAGTTACTCATTTACCACTAGAACATCATTAATCAGAACAGTTTCTTTGTCTTCAACAATACGTGCAAGGTAACATTCATTTTCACCTTTTATTAGTTTCTCAGCTTCCTGATATGTTATCAACAGCAAGGGTTCATTTTTGTATACAAACTAAAAATCATTCTGAAAAGAAACCTCTTTAGCTCTGCAATCAATCTTTGTATGATAAACAGAATGCCAATCCATGCCAAAAATAACATCAAACTATACTAGAGTCAAATCAATAAGGTTTTCAGGTAGATTATTTCCACACACAAGGACAATAATGTTCTTGTGTTTTCTTTTTTTCTCAACATTTCATCCATGTGTTTTTACAGTAAGTTCTGTATTCTTATCTTGAGTTGTAATTCCCAATTTACTAGAAAACTTCTCAGAAATGAAAGAGTGTGTAGACCCCGAATCAAAAAACACATTGGCATAATCTGAACAGTCAAATAGTGTACCTGATACAACTTCATTTGATGGCCCAACATCTACCGAAGTAGTTTCAAAGGATTTAACCACCCCTTTCTGCTTGTAGTCTGACTGATTTCCTTTGGTTGAGTTCTTTGTTTGGCACTCATTTGCATAATGACCCATTTCATTGCAATTAAAACATTTTACTGACTGTAAATCAGATTTTGTCTTACCATTACCCTGATCTTTTTCAATGCAATTACGAACCTTATGTCCCATTTTTTCACAACGATAGCACTTACCAGAATTCAAAAGACATTCCCTAGCATGCTTTTTACCACAATTTTCACAAACTGTAAACTTAATTTTCTTTCCATCAGAATTTTTTGAAGAGTTCTTCCCTTTCACCTGCTACCTCGACCTCTTATTCTGTTGTTTTTCAAAGAATACCTGATCATCAAAAAAACTCCATTTCCACCTTCTCTGCACAACAAACAAGTTTTTCATAACTTTTGAAATCACGAGAAGCTAAATACCTTCGATACTTTGGATTTAATCTTGAGTAAAAATGGTTGATTTTACTATCAAGATCTCGTATGAAATTTGGAGCATACCTTGTCAGTTGAGTGAATTTTTCTACATTAGCAGCCAGTGAGTCATCATCCTGCCTCAATTCCAAGAATTGTTTTTCCATCCTAAGATGAACCACCTTAAGAAAATATTTCTCAAGAAACATACCTTTGAATTCATCCCAATCGAGAGAATCAATCTCCTCACTATCCCTGATATTTTTCACCATCGACCACCATTGATCAGATTCACCTCCAAAATGGTAAACTGCAAGACTAACCATTTGATGTTCTGAACAACCCATGACATCAAAAATCTTCTCTAGTGCTTTAATCCATCCTTCAGCTAGAACAGGGTCAGATGATCCTCTGAATGATGGGGGATGTTGCCTCATGAAATGCTCCACTACTGACATGTTCCTCTGTGGTTGATCTGGCTGATCTCGTACATGGATACCACCACCATTTATCGCCTGAGTCAACTGTTCCATCACTACAACAAAATGTTCAGTTCCGATTCCGACCATCCCAGATTGCTTATTTGGAAGGTTGTCTTCCTCTTGATGTTGTCCCATCATAGCTTCCCTGTTTCCTCTGCGGAAAACCATTCTGAACACAAAAATATCTTAGGTGAAGCAACATGGTAATCTGTAAATGCTATATGATTTCAATATTAAAATAAATTTCTTTATGGATATTACTTTAACAATACCCTAACACCTAAAGTTTTCTAAACTGACCTCTGATACCAACTATAAGGACCCGGTCTTAATCATTACATAATATTGAAGTTAATGAATAATTCACATTGATGATCTTTTTAATTTTAGAGTTTTAGAGAATTAGGACATAACTATTACATCTCAAAAGATCACAAGGTAGACCTATATACATAGTTTCCATTTTTTTCATAAAATAAAAACTCTTGAAAAAATAGTCACGTCTAGTTCCATGTTTTAGACAGCATGACTTTTCCTTGATCCCATCCTTGACATTAATCATCTTTAAGTCCTGTGAAAACATTTCAAAACTTGGGATGAGCATAAAAAGCTCAGTAAGGGTTATAAAACAATGAATGAAAACATTTTTTCATAAATACATACAAATCATGAACTATTTTACTTACCTCAAGAAATCATAAGATTTATAAAAGACAAATAGAAATCAAAAATCATTAAGGTAACTTGCGTCATCCATACCATACTTACATTGTAGTTATCATAGCTCCACAGGGCATTGGAATACCCATCATAGTATATTCTCTAAATCTCTTAGGAGAAACATTCATGTTTACCTCCTTCACGTTACCCAATGTATTGGAGAGCTATCTCGGGCTCACCCGCCTTAGGTTTATCACGGAACCACCTGTATTCGTAAATAATGCCCAAGAACCATAACATGAATATAACACATAACATAAGAATAAAGGAAAGATAAAATTTACACATTGAAATAACAAAATATCATTTCAAGACATTGAAATAATAAATCCATTCTCAAAATCATTTTCAACACCAAAATACATAAATTGAGTATATGGTATTTATTTTTCCTTTTAAAAAAACATCTCGTCTTGTTAAGAAAGCCAAAGATCAAATGATACTCGCGGCGGCGGAAAGGTCGTTGTCACCGCTTATGTTAAAAAAACATTCCTTTTTGTCATATAGTAAAATTATTAGTATAAAAAGATTCCCTCTGAATAAAATAGAAATTCAAAGGGGTTTATACACTGTATAAAATAAATTCATGTATAAAACTAAAAATGCCTAAATGAAAGGAGATTGAGACGAAGTCCCTTACCTCGTGTCCGACTTGACTCGACCATTATTTGATATCCTGAATAATAATCTAAAGTTAATTTCTAGTTGATTAGGAACCCTTTTCAAGTTTATTATTCCTTTTATATCACTTATAACCAAGTTATAAACATTAGGCAATCATTTAAGTTAAAAACGTTCATTTTACCGATATTTGGTACTTGAGTAAAAATGAACACCTTATATTTACAAGTTGTCTATGTGGTCAATGGTTCATTATATCCAGAATGATATTCATGATTTGGATATCATATATTGTAGGTTCTGGGCGCAGCAGAAGCACGTTGGTGGGGGTTTGTCCAACTTTAATTTTAACGTTAACAACGTTCAATCTGAGATCCGTCACGATTTAAAACGCCAGATATTCGGAATAGAACGAAGAATGGAAAATAAATGAAGAGTCCCAGAACCATTGAGATATGATCATCATATGTTGGTTATAATTAATTTAATTAATTCATAAGAATTGCCTCGATGGAATTCATTCTTTGTTGGAGTCTCCGGTCACGATCTTGTGATCCGTCGTTGCATCGTAGAATCCAAGTATAGGATTCCTCTAGCGGTGATCCACACGTATTCCACGTATCTCAGGATATCGCCGAAGGGATCTCCGGGTGCTACAGTGGAAGAACCTTCGCTTGTGATATCCGCCTTCGACCGCCTTAATCTGGTGGAGGATATCGCTCTCATAACATGAAAGAGTTCCTGGTGGAAAGGTAATTATCTCTTGTCTTGAAAGTATTTCCAAAAAAACCGTTGTGCACAATAATGGATAGATCTCATGAGAATAATGTAATAGGGATTTATAATACATAGAATAATAAAATGAATGAATTACCCAAAAGTATTTAATCATTTCATTGAATTCTTTACAATACTTCATGTCATAATAATGATAGTTGACTATCAATATTACTTGACATGCGCCCAGCGTATTAAATTTAATATCATTTAATTAAATAAACAATATTTTATCCTCAAAAATCCCGACTGGAAAACTACACGGCGTGTAATAATTAATACACGGTGTGTACTTATCTTCCATAAAACTACACGGCGTGTACATTTAATACACACGGTGTGTACTTTTATTTTTCCATTTTTCTCCACCACATTTATTAGACCTTGAGTAATGTCTATTTATTTCTTAAATAAATGTAACTGCATTACTCGCTAACAAATATATTATTTCGCCCACAATATATTCTCTCAAATAACTAGAGTCGAAATAAATGCAATCAGTAATCCTTAAATAATTATTAAACCACAGTCAGGAATAATATTTATTTAACTTGTTAAATTAATATTTAACTGAGATACATGGACACACTTAGTGTGCGACCCTCTAGGCCTCCTTCTCAGTGGCATTAGGCGGAGCCTACCTAAAGTCCAAGGATAGTGTCTAGCAACATTCCAAGGCACCCATACATAAATAAGTTAATGCCGCAATGACGTGTCACCTCCTATGAATGCTTACCATGTAATATAATCCCTTTGTCTCAATATCTCCAATCAAGCGGGTTGCATGATAGTGTCATCAACTCATGTGCTCGATTATTCTTTCTTTGACTTCCCGAAATTGAACTCTCCCTTACCTTACCATGGACATGGATTTATTTAGGCTATATCAATTCCATCAAAGGGCCTGAGATATCTACTTTCGTTATGGAACAGAAGGTGCAAATCCTTTCTCGCATTATCTATTAATGCAGTATTACTCGTGATGCACCCAACGTATCCTACCTCGTTGTGAACAGTGTGTCGTCATAGTTTTCGTCAATACATCTATGTTCGTGAGTTGTAATACCCCTTAATAATAACCATAAATTATAACGACCAATACACACATCCAAAGATAGGAACATCCAATGACACTATGAAATGTGGATTTCCTACTAGCAGGTCTCGTTCTCATAATATCCTCCTGGATATTACCATGGGCACACATCATGAGAAGGTGCCTCAAAGTTTTATGAGTCCTTAATCCTAATGACCTGTATTATTTGTGCCCCTCATATAATATCATCCAACCATAGAACATATATTCAAGAACAGTGTTATGGCACTTCTGGTTTCTCATCATAGCACGGATCCGCTATGACCCTTTAATGCAACAGTTGTCCTTAAGAAATTATCACATGCATTGTCACGCAGAAGAATAATCAACATGTGATAAGGCTTTTATTAATGAATAAAGTACAAAGTAGTTAGTTCTAGACCACCAACTCCAACAGACTCCCACTTGGACTAGAGCCAACTGCTAAACACCTTTAACACGCTAGCTCTTACATGATATTCATGCTTCTGCTGAGATAGGCCTTTGGTCATGGGTTCCGCCATGTTCTCTTCCGTGGACACTTTGTTCACTTCAACTTCACCCCTCTGATAGAAATCCCTCAAGAGGTGGTACTTCCGAAGTATGTGCTTTGTCCGTTGATGTGACATTGGTTCTTTTGAAAGATTCATCGCTGTAGTATTATCACAATACTATGTAATGGGATCTTTACTTCTAGGCACCACATAAAGATCCTAGACAAAGTTCCAAATCTCGACGGCTTCCTTGGCTACATCAGAAGCTGCTATATATTCAGAATCCACTATAGAATCGGCGACAACTGGCTGCTTTGAACTCTTCCAGCTCACAGCTCCTCCATTTAGACAGAAAACATATCCAGATTGCGACTTCATATCGTTCTGGTCTGTCTGAAAACCGGCATCAGCATACCCTCTGATGACAAGCTCCTCGTCTCCTCCATACACCAGGAACATATCCTTAGTTCTTCTCATATACTTAAGGATAGACTTAACAGCGGTCCAATGTTGTTCTCCTAGATCTGCTTGATATCTGCCAACCATGCTCGGTGCATAGGCAACATCAAGCCTGGTACATAACATGGCATACATGATGGATCCTCTAGCTGAAGCATACATGATCTTACTCATCCTATCTTTCTCCTATTGTGTCTGGGGACACATTTTCTTAGAAATATGTAATCCATGTGACACTGGAACCAATCCCCTCTTGGATTTTTTCATACTAAATCTCTTTAGTATCTAGTCAATGTATGTACCCTGACTTAGTCCAAGCATCCTCTAGGATCTATCACAAATGATATTGATCCCTAGAATGAAGGCTGCTTCTACCAAGTCCTTCATGGAGAAACACTTGTTCAACCAGTCCTTAACTGACTGTAAGACTGGTACATCATTTCCAACAAGTAATATGTCATCAACATATACTACTAGGATAATGATCACATTCCCATTAAACCGCTTATAAATACATGGCTCACATTCGTTCTTAATGAAACCAAATTCATTTATGGCTTCATCAAATTGAATGTTCCATGACATGGATTCTTGATTCAATCCATAAATGGATTTCTGCAACTTGCAAACCCGTTTGGATTCACCTGGTGTCACAAACCCTTCTGGTTGTGTCATATAGACATCTTCCTGAAGGTTCCCATTAAGGAATGTTGTTTTGACATCCATCTTCCAAATCTTGTAGTCATGGTAAGCTGTTATGGCAGGTATCATTCTTATGGATTTAAACATGGAAAATGGAAAGAAGGTTTCATCATAGTCAATATCTTGAAACTGTTTGAATCCATTAGCCACTATCCTTGCTTTATAGGTGCTAACTTGACCTTTCTTGTCCATCTTTCTCTTGAATACCCATTTGCATCCAACAGGCTTTAAATCAACTGGCTCATTGACCAGAACCCAAACATGGTTCTGATACATGGATTCCATCTCCGAATTCATAGCTTCTAGCCATCTTGCAACGTCTATGCTTTCTACTAATTCCTTGTAGGGGAGAGGTTCATCATTTTCCAACAATAATGATTCACCATCCTCGGTGACTAGGAAACCAAATCTCTCTGGTTCTCTTACCTCTCTTGAGTTCCTACGCAGTACTTGTGCTTCTGGAACCTCTTCCACGGGGTCCTATGGAACTTGTTCCTGTACCAACTCTTGTGTATCTTGAACATCAACTTCGTCGATGTCAATCTTTCTCCCACTATCCTTTTTAAGGATGTGCTCCCTCTCAAGAAAGACGGATTGTCTAGCAATAGTCACTTTCATAGCTTGAGGGTTATATAGGTAATATCCTTTCGTTTCCTTGGGATATCCTATAAAGATACACTTTGTGCCCCGGGGTGCTAGTTTGTTCCATGAGAAGGCCTTAACAAACGCCTCGCATCCCCATACATGTGTGTGCGACAAAGTGGGTTTCCATCCATTCCATAACTCGGATGGAATTCAATTTTCTGCCTTAGTTGGTACTCGGTTTAATGTGTATAATGCTGTTTGTAATGCATATCCCCAAATGGATAATGGAAGATCTGCATGGCTCATCATCGACCTCACCATGTCCAATAAGGTTTGGTTCCTCCTTTCACTAACACCATTCCACTGCGGTGTATAAGGAGGAGTGAGTTGAGATAGAATCCCAGACTCTCATAGAAGCTCAATGAACTCTTGGTTTAGATATTCTCCACCTCGATACGATCAAAGCTTTTTTATCTTCCTACCAAGCTGATTCTCTACTTCGTTCTTGAATTCCTTAAATTTCTCTAAGGATTCTGACTTATACCTCATTAAGTAGAAAAATTTGTATCTACTCAAATCATCAGTAAAAGTAATGAAGTAATAATATCCACCTCTAGCTTCTACTGGAAATGTTCCACATACATCCGTATGTACCAATCCTAGAATCTCTAGGTCACTTTCACCCTGTCCACCAAAAGGCAGCTTGGTCATTTTACCTTGTAAACAAGCATGACATCTATCAAGTGGTTTTAGCTTAGTCGCGTCTAAATAGTCATCTTGGCAGAGCTTCGTCAAGTGCTTCTCGTTCACATGACCAAGGCTGTGATGCCACAACTGGGTGATGTATGAGTCATGTGATTCTGTTTTGTTATCGATTGCCAACACTTGGTTTTCGTAATTTAATACATACAAACCATTATTCAAATGTGTCATACCATAATATACGTTGTTCTTATAAAAGAGACAACCCTTATTTCAAAACTTGAAATAAATCCATCCATATCCAAACAAGATACATAAATTATGTTCTTGGTAACACTGGGCACAAAATAACAGTTTTGTAAAACCAAAATCATGCTAGTTGGCAATGAGAGGTGGTAGTCACCAATAGCCAATGTAGCCAACCTTGCGCCATTTGCAGTTCGAAGATCCACCTCTCCTCTGGAAATCTTATTAAATCTACTTGGTTCCTGAATTTTAATACAGATGTGAGCCTTACAAGCTGTATCTAATACCCAATGTGTAGAAATAGAAAGATTGCACTTGATAACCAACATGCCTTTATCGTCCCCACGCTTCTGGGTGTAGTTCCTCTTCCAGTGGCCCTTCTTGCCACATGAAAAACACACCGCCTCCTATTCCTTGACCTTCCTCTGGATCTTCTCCTTCTTGGAGGGACGGTGCTTGGGGATTCAGACCGTTTATAAGTCTTTGGACCCTTTGCCTTGTCCTTACTTTTCTCATGCACCATACGGACTGCAGGTTTGTCACGCCCTATGTCCTTGTCAACCTAGAGAATCAAGGTCAAAAGCTCCAACATACTCTTCTCATTTTTGCTCATGTTATAGTTGACAATGATGCTAGAGAAGGTCTTGGTTAGTGATGATAGGATGAGATCTGTTTGCAACTCAACCAGTAATTTAATCCCTAATATGTCCAGGCGTTCAATGTAGCCAATAAGCTTGACTACATGAGGCCCAGCTGGCGCAGACTCTCCAAGATTCGTGGTAAACAAAGCATTGGATATCTCATACCTCTCCTGTATCGCCTTCTCTTGGTATAGATCTTTAAGGTGAGACATCATGTTATACACGTCCATGTTTTCATGTTGCTTAAAGAGCTCTTAGACATGGTCGATAGCATGAAACACTGGACATATGTGGCATCATCCATGTGTTTCGTGTAGAGAGATAATTCCTCATCACTATCCTCTTTCCCAGGTGCAACTGGAATAGGCTCTTCCAGCACATACAATTTCATTTTGTGGTAAAGGACGACGCGTAAACGCCTCTTCCACTCTTGGAGATTGGTGCCGGTGAGAAGGTTTTCCCTCTCAAGTATGGTGCGCAATGATATGTTTGAAGTCATTTTCTTCCTGTTTCTACAAATTAAGATGAGAAAAGGTTTAGTACATTATTACACAAATTGAGACAAATAAATAAATTAATACTTATTAGTCTTCCACTATTTTATCGAAATCCAATAACCCTCACCATTGATTTTAGAATATTCTGTTGCCTGAATATTCTAGTGGCAAGGATCCATATTTCCCTTCGCATTACCCCAACTAGGGTTTGTCAAGCAACTTGAAGGGTTTTAGGTAGGCATTCCAATTGCCAACTGCATTAACTCGCAACTCCTTGATCTGCTTAGTGGACTCCCCAATCCCGAAATCCTTTTATTTTGGATTTCCCCAACCTTTGCCTCTTGGTCACACCATGTCCTGTTGTCATAGTCAACCCTTGATGTGAACCAAGTCAAGTCAACCCAAAACCTTGAATTAGAATTCCCCGATAATTGAAAGCACCCCAACTAGGGTTGGTCAAACACTTTGAACTATGGGTCGATTCTAACCTAGATTATGGAAGGCTATACTGACTTAATATTTCTTTTTGAGTGATTTTATCCTTACACATAAATTTCCATTTTATTATCTTTGATTACATACTTGTTAAAATTAAGTGGGATATACTTAAGTGATTAACCATGTCTAAGATAATATTTACATATTAGCCAGTTTTATTTTAGTTCCATCTTGCATGCTTGTTCAATTCATTAATTGTGTGATCGTGACAACACACCCACAATCAATAAACCATGTAAATGATAGAAAGAAAATAAATGGTGTGATCATGATATTTTCTATTGGTTATTTTATCTAGCGGTTGATAAACTAACCCAAGACCTAGGGGAGAAAAACCTTGAACCTTTAGGGTTCGTGTTTACAGCTTTCCACCTGTCCACCTTTGTATCTTCGTGGATTGGTTTCACCTTGGATCCTGACTTGAGCTGCCTCCACTAGCTTTGGAGATCCATCCATTACATATTAATTTATCTCACACGCAGGTGAGGGGTAAAAAGGGGTTTTACAAAAAAGAATTCTTAGGCACACAGACCCTACATATTAATGAGGAGATGGATCGCAGGCCAACAAATTTAATTTAAATAAATAAATTAAAAGAAACCATTCACATACAAAGGTATCGGTCTAGATCATGATCATCCATGCATCCAATGATATTTACGCATAAATAAAACTAGCATTCAATTCTTTAATCATTATTGTTTAAGATAAATCACGCTCGAATTAATTAATTATCTTTAATTAATCAATCCTTTTATCTTAAAACCCTTTTCTGAATTTCCTTGAGATTCTCATCCATCATAATTTTAAACAAATAAATTCATTTAAAATTATCCTTGTACATAACTTGTACCTTGGAGGCAACCCGGTGAATTCTCATTTATTACATAGATGTTATATAAAACACATATATATAAAACATCTATCACGTGTTGTGCCACAGCTTCACACCTGCACCTTGGTACACGTCTCAAGGTTTTGTATAATATAATAATAAATTTTAATAAATCTGCATAATTTGGGTGAGTACACGGCGTGTAGTTCCGACTACATGGCGTGTACTTTTTCTTCACTGTCCATCCGAAGTACACGCCTGGGGACATGGTGTGTCAATGTACTTCGGAAATTTTTAGAGTACATGGCGTGTTATTTTGGACACACGCCATGTAGTTTCCTCCATACACGGTTTCCAGTCGGGCAAGCCGTGTACGGGGTACGCGGTCCAACCCGAACCCGAAGGGACTACACGTCGTGTTCATTGGACCACACGGCGTGTAATTTGAAAACTGTGTTCCACCTATTTCTAGTCAACACCCAGTGTCATAAATGACTTCAATACATGTCCTGATTTGGCGGATCAGTCAATGCATTGAACCTAGACTACACAGCGTGTACTTCTAAATACACGCCGTGTATTCTAGTGTTGTACGGCCAGAAATGTTTGGCTCCTCCGGATGAGTTCCTCTATTTTATTTTAATCAAAATTAAAAGAAAAATTTGTTTCTGTGAGGTGAACGAGAAATGAGGGAGGAGGAAAAAATCTTGATATTCAGATTGCCAGAACGATTAAACATGAATTGAAATAACTAAATTATTAAATGCGTAAAACATCAACGAAAAAATAAATAATTATAATCAATTATATGACCCCTCTGATACCACTTGTAGGTTCTGGGTGTAGCGGAAGCGCGTTGGTGGGGGTTTTCCCAAATTTAATTTTAACGTTAACAATGTTCAATCTGAGATCCGTCATGATTTAAAACGCCGGATCTTGGGAATAGAATGAAGAACGTAAAATAAAAGAAGAGTCTCGGAACCATTGAGATAGGATTATCATATGTTGGTTATAATTAATTTTATTAATTAATATGAATTACCTAGATGGAATTCTTTCTTCGTTGGAGTCTCCGGTCATGATCATGTGATCCGTCGTTGCGTCATAGAATCCAAGTATAGGATTCCTCTAGCGGTGATCCACACGTGTTCCATGTATCTCTGGACGTCGCCGAATGGATCTCCGGGTGCTAGCGCGGAAGAACCTTCACTTGCGATGTCCGCCTTCGACCGCCTTGATCCGGTGGAGGATCTCGCTCTCATAACTTGAAAGAGTTCTTAGTGGAAATGAAATTCTCTCTTGGCTTGAGTGTATTTCAAAAAAAATGTTGTGCAAAAAAATGGATGGATCTCATGAGAATAATGTAATAGGGATTTATAATACTTAGAATAATAAAAGGAATTAATTTCCCAAAAGTATTTAATCATTTCATTTAATTCTTAACAATACCCCATGTCATAATAATGATAGTTGACTATAATTATTACTTGACATGTGCCCATCATATTACATTTAATATCAATTAATTAAATAAACAATATTTTATCCTCAAAAATCCTGACTGGAAAACTACACGGCGTGTAATAATTAATACACGGCGTGTACTTGTCTTCCATAAAACTAAATGGCGTGTACATTTAATACACATGACGTGTACTTTTATTTTTCCATTTTTCTCCACCACATTTATTAGACCTTGAGTAATGTCTATTCATTTCTTAAATAAATGTAACGGCATTACTCGCTAACAAATATATTATTTCACCCACAATATGTTCTCTTGAATAACTAGTGTCGAAATAAATGCAATCAGGCATCCTTAAATAATTATAAAACCACAGTTGGGAATAATATTTATTTAACTTGTTAAATTATTATTTAACTGAGATACATGGACACATTTAGTGTGTGACCCTCTAGGCCTCTTTCTCAGTGGCATTAGGCCGAGCCTGCCTAAAGTCCAAGGTTAGCGTCTAGCAACTCGCCAAGGAACCCATAGAGAAAGAAGTTAATGCCGCAATGACGTGTCACCTCCTAAGAATGCTTACCTATAATATAATCCCTTTGTCTAGATATCTCCAATCAAGTGGGTTGCATGCTAGTGTCATCAACCCATGTTCTCAATTATTCTTTCTTTGACTTCCTGAAATTGAACTCGCCCATACCTTACCATGGCCATGGATTTATATAGGATATATCAATTCCATCAAAGGGCCTGAGATATCTACTTCCATTATGGAACAGAAGGGAAAATCCTTTCTCCCATTATCTATTAATGCAGTATTACTCGTGACGCACCCAACATATCATACCTCGCAGCGAACAGTGTGTCATCACATTTTTCGTCAATACATCTAAGTGTGCGAGTTGTAATACCCATTAATAATAATCTTAAAGTCTAAGGACCAATGCACACGTCCGCAGATAGGAACATCCAATGACACTATAAAATGTGGATTTTCTACTAGCGGGTCTCGTTCTCATAATATCCTCTTGGATATTACCAAGGGCACACACCATGAGAAGGTGCCTCAAAGATTTATGAGTCCTCACCCCTAATGACCTGTATTATTTGTGTCCCTCAAATAATATCATCTGACCATAGAAAATATATTCAAGAACAGTGTTATGGCACTTCTGGGTTCTCATCATAGCAGGGATCTGCTATGACCCTTTAATGCAACTGCTGTCCTTAGGACATTATCACATGCATTGTCACAGAGAAGAATAATCAAGATGTGATAAGGCTTTTATTAATGAATAAAGTACAAAGTAGTTGGTTCTAGACCACCAACTCCAACATATATATCATATATATCTAGTATATATATGTTTTGATAATAGTACATAACATTTAGAGGTAACAATATAGGAAAACAGGCACTTCGCGGCGGTTTTTTTCACGGCGGTTTTACAAACCACCGCGAAATAGCTTTCGAGCCTGTATTTCACGGTGGTTTTAAAAACCTCAGTGAAATGTGTAGAAAAAATTAATTTTTTTTATTTTTTTCGAGGATTAGGGGCGGTTTTATCAAAAACCACCACGAAATAACGGCGGTTTGGGTAAAACCACCACGAAAAGAAAAGAAAAAAGTAAAAAAAACATGACAAACCCTGAAATCACTAAAACGACCATAACGTTTGATCAAGGCGTCCGTTGGAGCGCCATGATGAGTCAAATCAAAGCTCATGAAGAGATCTAGAAGCATATATAATCAAAACCATGAGACGGTCTAAGGTGCGGAAGATATGAGAGTTATAAGAAAGTTGAAAAAAGTTATCTAATTTCAAACGGCCATAACTTTCACTCCGGGTGTCCGTTTGGGCTCTACCCATATCAAATCGAAGCCAGCGAAGAGATCTACACACCAATTCAAAACAAGCAAGATTTTGTCGTATTTTTCAACCCCAAAAACCCCTATGATGGCCTCCAAAACCTCGTTTCCATCATCGGTGTCCTGTCAAACTTGTCTTCAAACAGACCTAACTTTTGATCAGCGTGTCAGTTCGGACTCCTCCGCCTTCCAGATTGTAGGTCGTTCCATAAGCATCGGTTTGACTAGTCGCGGCACCCACATGGACTCTTGGATCATAAGTTATGGCCTTTTTAGTGGGTATCGGGTTTGATATGTTTTTCGATGCCTCGTTTCTAGCACCCATTCCCCGTCAGCTTTTTTTTAAATAATCATAACTTCCAATCTGTCGATCCATTCGGTCCCTTTCACCTATCAGCTTGAAGGTCGTTTTAGGATCTTTGATTTGACTGGTCGCGGATCTGGAACAGACTCTCGAATCATAAGTTATCTCTATTAATGTGAGTCCAATGTTTTTGTCAATTTATGACCATTTTGACGGGTTTTAACGGTTGCTCCATTTATTACTGGTTATTTGTGTTTCCATGACTTGTTATCTTTATCAATTGTTTTTTGTGGGTTATTATGATGATTATGTTGAATTTTTAAGGGGTTTTCCAGAGTTTTCATGAGTTTTCATGCGTTCTCATTATTTCTAATGCCTCATTCTTCATGTTTCTCCATCCGTTTTCATGCGCTTTAATGATTTTTCATCCTTTATCACATCTTTTCATACTTTTTCATGTGTTTCATTTATTATTTATTATTTATTATTTATTATTTATAATAAACTTTAATTTATTTATTATCTATTATTTGTTACTGGTTATTTATTATTTATTATTTATATTTATTTATTATTTATTATTTATATTTATTTATTATTTATTATTAATTATTTATTATTAATAATAATATAATATTATTAATTATAATAATATATGTTACTGGTTACTTATTATTTATTATTTATTATTTATATTTATTTTTTATTTTTTATTTTTTATTTTTTATTTTTTATTTTTTATTTTTTATTTTTTATTTTTTTTTATTTTATTTTTATTTTTTTTATTTTTTATTATTTATTATTTGTTTATTATTATTTATTATTTATTATTATTTAATATTTATTATTATTTATTATTTATTATTATTTATTATTTATTTTTATTATTTATTCATTATTATTATTTATTATTTATTGTTTATTATTATTTATTTATTATTTAATATTTAATATTTAATATTTATTATTTATTATTTATTATTAATAATAAAATATTATTATTAATAATAATATTTGTTACTGCTTATTTATTATTTATTATTTATATATATTTATTATTTATTATTTGTTATTTGTTATTTATATTTATTATTTATTATTTATTATTTATTTTTTATTTTTTATTTTTTATTAATTATATTTATTATTTGTTTATTATTATTTATTATTTGTTTATTATTATATATTGTTTATTATTTCTTATTATTTATTTTTTATTATTTATTATTATTTATTGTTTATTATTATTGATTATTATTATTTTTTATTTTTTATTTTTTATTTTTTATTGTTATTTATTATTTATTATTATTTATTTATTATTTATTATTTATTATTTATTATTTATTATTTATTATTTATTATTTATTATTTATTATTTATTATTTATTATTTATTATTTATTATTTATTATTTATTATTTATTATTTATTATTTATTATTTATTATTTATTATTTATTATTTATTATTTATTATTTGTTATTTGTTTATTATTATTTATTGTTTATTATTATTTAATATTTATTATTATTTATTATTTATTAGTTATTATTTGTTATTATTTATTTTTATTATTTATTATTTATTATTATTTATTATTTATTATTTATTATTCATTATCTATTATTTATTAATAATAATATTTTATTTATTATGTGTTATTTATTATTTAATATTTATTATTAAATATTTTTTTATTTCGTATTTATTATTTATTATTATTTTTGTTATTTATTATTATTTATTATTATTTATTATTATTTATTATTATTTATTATTATTTATTATTATTTTTTATATATTATTTTTTATTTTTTATTTTTTATTTTTTATTTTTTATTTATTATTTATTATTTATTATTTATTATTTGTTATTTGTTATTTATTATTTATTATTTATTATTTATTATTTATTATTTATTTTTTGTTTATTTTTATTTATTGTTTATTATTATTTAATATTTATTATTATTTATTATTTGTTATAATTTATTTTTATTATTTATTATTTATTATTTATTATTTATTTTTATTTATTATTGTTTATTGTTTATTGTTTATTGTTTATTAATTCTTATTTTTTATTTACTATTTTTTATTTTTTATTTTTTATTTTTTATTTTTTATTATTTATTGTTATTTATTATTATTTTATTATTATTATTATTATTATTATTTATTATTATTATTATTTATTATAACTATTAGTTATGTATTATTTGTTTTTTCAATTAATATTTATAAGTATATTAAATTTTGTTTATTAACCACATGGCGAGCTTGCTGGAGTGGTAAAGCCTTTGGAAAATATCCAAGAGGTTAGGGGTTCAAATCTCACCAAACGTAGTATTTCTTTATATTGCATGTGCATGTGCATGCACATGCCATGCACATGCACATGCACATGCACATGCAAAATAAATATGAAATAAAATAAATAAATTAATTAATAATATAAATAAATAAATAAATAAATAAATAAAATAAATAAATAAATAAATAAAATAAATACGATATAAATAAAATAAAAAATAAAAAAATCGCCGCTAAAAACCCACCGCGAAACGTTCTGCGACGGTTTTGAAAACCACCGCGAATAGTTTCCTGACGCACGATTTCATGATGGTTTTTCAAAACCGCCGCCAATCTATTTAGCGGTGGTTTAAACCGCCGCGAAACGTAAAACCAAACCGCCGCTAAATTCCTTTTTTTCCATAGTGTAAGAAATGAAATGCACCGTTCATGGAGATCGTAAGCCGTACGTACGCATGAATGCTACTTTCATTTCTATTTCTTATTTTAATGTAAATAAAACATAATGATACATAGGTATATTATAATTCTAGTATAATATCATATATAATATTGTTAACGCCATCCTTTATACATCCCACATAAGGCATTAACGAATCAAATCACTTTGAGGGGGTGGTAGTCCGCACTTCCTCAAATGAGATTATCATATTTACCCACTATGGAAACCATAAAGGCTTGCTATAAATGGGAAGTACAGAAGCATAAGGAAATCATAAACATAATATATATCATATATAAATATAGTGCCATCATAATGGCCACCATGAGAGGTGGTAAGATGTAATTGAACAATCATTGTTTCGTGAGGCCTTAGTTTTCCATCCAGAGAAACATTATGTTCTTCATACATTATATGTAGGTGTGTGTAAGTGTAGTTTAAATTCTTCTCATAAAAACATTCTAGCATATTGAGGATATTTTTGTTGTTACCAAAGAAAGGAATAAAAAGAGTTTAGGGGTTGTAGAAGTAAAATAAAAGAAAACAATTTTAGAGAAATTGTTACCTTTAATTTGGGTAACTCTCTTTGATTTGAACCAAAGGACTTCTCGAAATCCATTCTGCCAAAGTTAAGGCTTCTAGGATGAGGAGATTGATGTAGGGAGCTTAATTGGGTAGATTTTGGATGAGCCAAATGGCATTAAAGGTCTGAGGAATTGGATAGAAATGCTCTCCTTTTATAAGGGAGAGGAGGGGCTCTTTAGGAAAGCGTGAAAAAATTATTTTATTATATAATGATATTTGGTTTCTAATGGTCCAAAAATAATTAAGGTCAAATATAAGATTACTCATATTCGAAATAAAATCATCCTATCAGAATTGGACATGTTTTTGATAATATTTTAGTCATTATAATCTTATTTATTTTAATCATTTATTAATGAGGTAAATACTGCATCATTATTATGTCGTAAATAATTTAATTTATTCGATGTCTAAAAATTATAAAACAAATACTATATTGTAGGAAATATGTTTATCTTTCCAATTAATATTTATAGTTGAAAATAAAACTTATATAACACCATATAAAAATTAATTACTAAAAGATTTTTGTTATTGTCAATTTTGTCTTTACATTAAATTAAATAATCTAAATTGTCATTTTCACTCCCAGGTGGATCAATGGGGTCCCAAAATCGACCCAAAGATGCCCATGGTCGTAAATTACTGAACTAATAATGTTTGGACAAGTGTTAAGGTAATTTTTAATTATTATAATATTCTTTTAACCTTGAATTACCCTATTTACCTTTAACCGCGGTAAATAAAAGTCAAAAGTGACTATTCACCAAAAATTATTTTCATCTTATTGAACTACATTTTACTTCTTAATAACAACCATGTATGTCGGATTTTTTAATTTAAATTCACAGAAGTGGTAAAATATCATTTAAATGAAAAAGTCGGTTTTTTAACTATCACTAAGTGGTTTCACTATTCATCAAAAATTGAAGTTTTTCAGAAAAATACCAAAAATTCAGCCTATGCTATATTTGATATTCTGAATTCAATATTGATGCCTATTTTACCAAATTCAAAACATATAAGTGGCATTAATTTATTTTAAAATTAATTCACGTTGTTAAAACAAATAGCGTGTTTTTAAGAAACAATAACTATCAAAAGATTGATACTTGTTTATGTCCAATTTCAATGTGAAATTACTTACAATGAACAACATTGAATTAAATGGTAAAAATATATTTTAATTTCAATTTAAAATAAATTAAAAATATAATCTAACCATATAAATTAATTAGATTAAAAGGCACTTTTGAATTAAAATACAATATTTCTCACTATTTATTAAAAAATAAACATTATCAGAAAGATACCAAAAAATTACCCAAAGTAAAATTTGATGTCCCCATTCTAAATAAGGATTTTATTTGGTCAATTACAATGTATTAAATTGACCAAAACTAGATTTAGAAAGTTTTCTCCATTAAAAGGCAGTAAATCGGCTTTTTAATGTAAATCATGCTTAAAATTAGATTCATTCCCATTTTAAGCCTCTAAATTTTATTGGATAAATGTAAATACATTTAACAAACATGTATAATCATATTTTAGTTAGTTTTGTTCACTCCCGCCCATAAAATGTCTAGGAGTTAACTACCATTTAAAATAATAATATTATATTATTAGTGTACAACGTAAGATTCCAATGAAATCCGTTGTTGTGTATCGGGTACGCTATCGAACATAGCAACCCCTTTAAAGTAAAATTAATATTTAATTCACAAATATTAATACATGTAAAATATGTCTTATTCTTTATTTACCTGGGATGTTACAGTGGATATTATTGTGGTATATATCAGGATAAAAATTCTAAGGCATGAGAAGAATAAAAAAATTAAATTTTCTAGTAAGGATGAATAAATTAGGGTATTTGTGGAATATAGATTAATTTTTAAAATGTGCATGAAAAATTATGGGAATCAAAAATATGGGTATTATGTTATAATAATTTTTGGATAGTGACTTCTTTTTCCCCTCATTATTCCATTCATGGAAATTGAAATGGAAAAAATGCATTAAATGAGTCTCTGATGCGTGTGAGAGTGGGGATCTATATGAGAGTAGAGAAAAATAATACATGCATCCATAACACAAAATAATTGGGTACCACTATTGGATAATTGAGATTATAACTAATATAATAAATAATAATAGGGCTTTTATAGAAGAAGAAGAAGAATAAAAAAATAGTTCTCATTGCATATTGTAGAAAGGAAGTATATGAATAATAATTGCTTTTGTGTAACATGTTTGGTCCCAAATAAGAAGGAAGAAGAAAAACCTATTGAGGTCCCTATGAGAACTTGAACTGTCAGGGAAGGAGAAAATAAGTAGGTGGAGAGACAAAGCATTTCAAGTTCTAAAGATATGGTTGTTTTGGTTTGTTATATTTACACCAGATCTTTCATTATTTAGAGAATAAAAATATAGGGTGAGAGGCCTTCCAGAAGTGAATTTTTTATATTTAGTGTTGATAATTTAAATGTTTGAGAATTCATTTGAGTATCACGAGAAAATTTCTATAATAAACTGGAATCTATAGATAGAATAGATATGGAGTTTCAAGTGTGTTTTTTTAATACATCCTGGATGTTGATATAAATATGTGTCGAGTAAGATTATATTTTTTCATACAGTTTTAACTATTTTTAAGTGAATATAAATATAAAAAGGTGAAATTTTATAATGAACTCATGGGATATGAGTATAATGATTTTTTGGGACTAGATTAGTTCACTTATGTAATATAGTGAACCACTCGGGTGTCATATTGGTTTATCTTGATTATAGTATGATCCCTGAAAACCAATTGTAATTATTGATTAATGTGTAATGGATAATCTTTGACTTAACAATAGTTAAAATGGTCAGGAATAAGGGTCCCACATTCCAGATTAACCTTGTAATAATACCATATATAGAAATCTTGTATACATCTCTATATATCTTATGTTAGTGGAAATTTGGGTACAAATTAAAATATCAATATATAAAAAAATAGTTAATAGGAGACAAAATACCAAAGGAGTTAAGTTAAGAAGAATATTAGATACTTTTAAAAATGTATGTACACTTGATTCACCTCCTCTTATGTGTGTTTATAGGGCCCATTGAGTAGTATAGGTTATTCAGAGTGTAGGTTCCCTTTGATTTGAGAAATCAATTCTCTATATTTATTTATCTGATATATATGAATAGAATATTTCAAATGCTTGGAGATAAAACTCATATGGGAAAATCTTTCCCTGGCCCTATTTCTAAAAAATATAGCTTTTGTAAAAATCTATGAGAAATAAGAAAAGGAAAACAAACAATAAGATAAGGAAGAATTCAATGAATCAATAGGTAAACTGATCTAATAAAGGTAATTATAATGGAGAGAATTAATTAGTTAGATATGATTATTATTATTCATCATTTAATGAAAATACAAACATTGGAGAATAATATTCTAAAGAGATTCTCAGTTAATTTTATTGTTAAATAAATGATATCTTGAAAAATCCCATCAAAAAATAATTGTATATGTGTTTTCATATATCAAGACACTAAGTGAGGAAAAATCATAGTTATAAGACAGGGTTGATGCATTATATGTTTCACTCAAAAAAAATAAGTTTCTATAACACTCTCACAAATCATTTAAAATCGAAGGAGGAATTCTCCATAAAATCAAATTTTTGTGTCTCATAAAATGATAAAATTTTAAAAATATTTTTTTGTGAATATTATATATTTTGGAAGGTTGTTAATGAGGTGTTTCATTCACTATAAAAACTTCATAAACTCTCCATGAATATCAAACTTTCCTAGTTGGAAGATAATTTTGAAAAGGTAAATTATTTTTAGAACTCTCTTATTTAGAATAGAAAAATGTATGGGGTAAAATATAATGATAATAGATTAATGTCAAGAAATACAAAACTCATTTATGAAGGAAAAGAATACCCTCAATTTTAAAAATTTAGAGATATATGTAAAACTAATAGTAGAGCATTTCTAATCAGTTTAAAAATAGTGTTCTACCACATAACCTTCATAGATGATCCTCCTATAAAATAATAAAAAAATGGTTTAAAGGTCATCTTGAAATTATCTATAGAAGCCTCTGCCTTGATTTTATTGAAAAATTTATCCCACATTCTTCTCAAATCAGTTAATACTGAATATATTTTTTTATAAAAATAGTGTATAAAATATTTTTTTTTCAAATTTAGATGTGTAAAAAAGAACAATAGCCTAAAACATAATTTCATAAAAATAATTACACCAAGAAAGATCTCAAAGGTTTGGTGTTTTATCACTATAATAGAGTACATGTTAGAATGGGAAGATTTTACTTAAAGTGAAATGAACAAGGTTGAATGGAAGGTGTTAGTAAAGATATACGTTCAAGCATGGATCCATTGATTTTTATCATAATTTTTTGGTATGAAAATTTTCTATAAGCCCTATAATAAGGGGATAAAGTATTAATAAATGAGGAAATATTCCATTACAAAATAGACAAAACCAAAAAGAAAATATCTATCTATTAAAACCATATTTGAATCACATGAAAATTTATATGAGTTATAAAAAATTGGTTTTAATTACTATGATTAAATTTGTTATCCTTTTTCTCACAATTATTCCTTAGATTGAAGATGTTTTATGTTTGGGTTTATCCTAGATGTTTTCAAGAAGCAGGGTTTGATGAAATAGATTTTTGGAGGTAATATGCTTAGTGCATGGTTGAGGCACACCATTAGTCATAACTAGATATAAACCATGTTGTATATATAAATATGATGTTCTAGTGAATTTTTTCACTATTTTATCAGGGTTATTCAAACTGTGAGACTTTATAATAATATTTTTTTGTTTTCTAGGTTGTTTTCTAGGGTTTCACACATTTTGAGAACAGTTTTCCCAATTTGTATGTCTTATCTCCAAAAAATCATGCACCCAAATATGAACTATTTAAAAGTTACAATTGAACTCTCTTCCCATATTTTTTTATTTGTTGAATCACATCCTAATCCACTTTAGGATCACCCTAAAATTCCCTTGGCTCTAAAGGCTTCTTGGCTTAGATTATTGATGGAATTCCATTGTTCATGACAAATCTATTCAAGGAAGTTCAATTTTTTATATATTTTCTTTCTTATTTTTATATCTTCACTATATATATTCTATTTATAACCCTTTAAAACCCGAATGGTATATAAATGAAATATCTAAGGGTGTGATAGATTTTTATTGTTGTTTCTAGTGGATCTAGGATCATGAGGACCTGATATACTCGTTTCTAATGTCTATTTTTTATGGTGACTATTCCCCCCCCCATTCTTGAGGTAGGTGTCTATATAAAATGTTTTTAATACATGAATTACTTGATGTTCATGTAAAATTCCTTTTTTATAAAAATTCTTTATTTGATATAAAAGTGGATTTTTTTAATATGTGAATGTTTTTAAAAAAAATTCCTTAAGAACATATTTTTTCACACTACATGTGTGATGAAATTTATTAAGGGTTTTATTCAATATTAAATGGGTGTTAAAGTATAGGAGTAGTGAATATTAACTATGAATTGTTTTTAAAGTTGTGAGCATGTTTTTCAAGTGGTTTTTTTAAAATATATCTTGTTGGGAACCTTGGGTTTATCGGGAAATAGACATCTCACTCTTGGTGTTTTCTATACCATTAGATGATTTATATAAATATACCTTGACAAGACTTCATATTGGTTGGATTCATATGAATTATTTCTTAGTGTTTACTTTGTATACCTCTGAGTATGTATTCCTATAATATAATTCCCATTTTTTTTCATTTATGCTAATTTTTACACATGATGGTATATTTCCTGGTTGGTTTCTAACTTGAATATGTTATATTATATCCATGGTTATATTTTATTAAAATATCTCAAATTTTATCAAGTATTCTTCATATTAATTATTTTTCCCAAATTAAAAGTATTTTAATGAAAACTAATGGGTGATTTAAAAAAATATCTTCAAAAATTCCTATCAACTGGATTTGTTTTAATTATTGTGTTAATGATTTAATAGTATTAGACTTTGTATAGATTCATTTTTGAAATCCTATTAATATTTATTCTCACACCTTACTCTTTCATTTTAGATTTTTTATATGAGGTTTTGTATGAATTAGGTAATGTGGAGGGTGTCATGTGCTTAACCAGAATTTCATGGTGGTCATTGCAATTATAGTGGGACTATTTAAAGGGTAATGGTTGGTCACATGGAATTTTATCTTATGAATTGTTTTTTTACATTCTACCATAGAACTTTGGTGGTGAAATTTAATATCTTGTGGATTTATAATATTATTTAACTTTTTACTCAATTTTTTATTTGGATATACAAGAGAGTTGTCATGTTTTATTGTACCACACCATGTCACGGGCTATTATGTGTTTCTTGTCTAGTTGAACATATTTGGTCTGTTAAAAAATAAAACAAGATGGAATTACCAGCTATAAGTGTTGTGAAATTTCCTAGGTGTTGTTTTGGGTCTATGATAGAAAATATTTTTCACCATCACAATTTGAGTAGTAAGTGCATAAGGGTTCTTAGCCAGCTCGCCTCCATGTATGAACTCAAGTTTGCATCGGTGGTCAATATTTTTTAACATGTTGTGGACTCAGTGTATAATGTTATTTGAATGAACATGAATGGAAGTTTATTTAGAAAAACATGTTCATTTTTCAAGTGTTTTCTTTCATTCATAGAATACATGATTTCATTACATTCATTTCATTTTAAGGCATTAATATGGAATCTGAAAGTTGGTCTAATTATTTGAAAATTTCATTATAATCTAATTATTTATTGTATATTGTGTTATATAAAAAATTATAGTTAAAATAGATCTTCTGAATCAGAGTGAAAAATATGTGACACATGTTCTGTAGAAAAATCCACCAGTGGGGCCTTCTATGGTGAAATCTCTAATTTTCACTATACAGACTCCAGGTTAGGTGGTTATTAGACACCAAGGACAAATGGTGGATCATGCATCAAAATTTACTATGAAGAACCGACCAATATACCATGGTAAAAAAGTGAACTAATAATATGAGGAATGGATTGAGATGATTGAGAGGAACTTAAATTTTATGAAAACTCTTGGGGACTCTAATATGGGTTTTTCAACAGACATTATTGATGGTTCAGGAAGGATATAGTTTAATTCTACTATAAAACATAATTTTCATTAATATAATACCTAGAATTCATAAAAAAAAGTTATTTAATCATATGTTTTATCCTGATATTTTGTGTGTGGTGAAGTCTGGGGAATTTCTAACCATATAAAAAGGGTAGAATAATTTTTTTGAGTATTACCCATGTTTTAATGAGTTTGTCAACCTAACACCCAAACATGATTCAAATGATTACCCAAAAATATGGAGTTAAATATGGTTCTAATAAACAATATCCATTCGATGATGAATCTATTATTCTATACAAACATAGTATAGGTGGTTAGAAATGTGTCTATGGAAGATGTTAAGATAGTGAAGAAAACAAGATTTTTGGATTTTTGATTGGTGTAGTGGTTAGCCATGGCGTGTCTTCTAGCAAGAAAATGAAGTATAAAGGTATCCATTTTTCTTTTTGACTAGTTTTTTATGATTCATCACGATTTAATCATGTTGTTTTTTATTGGTGTGGAAAACTTGGTCATAATAAAAATAATTACACAAAACCACCCATAAAATTTCATTATTGTGGAAGATAAGGTCATCTCATGAATTTTTGTTAAAGGTTATCCCATTATGGTAAGGTTGGATACACCCTCACCAATTGTTTATAGGTTCATTATAATTCTTATAAGGGTGGTGGGTCTTATACTCATTCCAAGGGGGGTTTTAATAATACTAATAAAATATTATTTAGGAGCTAAGATAAAACCTCATTATTCAATAGAGTATACTCTTGAGGATTTTAAAGTAAGGATAACGACTACTAGCTGTACAATGTTAATTTTTTCCCCTATAATGAATGATTTATTTGATGTAGGTGCTACTAGTTATTTTATATCGTCAAAGTTAATTTATGTGTCATGTGTTCATTTTTATATTATTCCATTATTGTTGGATCTTTATATGACTTTCAAAAAATATCTGAGAAAGGTTTTAAATTTCCCAGTGTCATGTGTTGATAATAAAATTTGAAGTGGTATGGGAATTCATATTTCTTAATATAAATATACTTAACAAGATTATTATCATGGATTGGATAATCAATGTTAAGGCTTAGATTGAAAGTTTTCATTGTCGATTTCAATTCCTATCTTTATTTCAGGGTGCGTGTGATTCTAGATCTAGGAGAGTGTGGCATGTTGTTCCTAATAATTGAGTGATCTAATACTAATTTTCATATATCTTCATTGATTTTGTTGATCAATTTTCGAGATACCCACTTAAATTAGTGGTGTGTGAATACCCCAACATCATTCCTAATGATTTATCTCAATTAATGCCATAGAGAGTGGTCAAGTTTACTATTGACCTGCTCCCTAGTATGATTCCCAATTCCATGTTATCTTATGACACAGAACCTGGTGAGTTATTGGTACTTAAATTACAGGTTTAGGACATTAAGGTTAATGGATTTATTCATCCTAGAAGCTCACAATTAGATTCACCTATCCACATTACTAATAAGCTAGCTGAGATACTCATACATTCCATTGATTATCGAATGATATATTAGGTGAACATTAAAAAATAGATTCATTTTCCAAGTATTTATTATCTAGTTCATGAATCATAGGTGATCATTTATTTTCTAGTATTTATATCTAGTCATTATACCACTTTTTTATACTTTGAGAAGATGATATACCCAAGATAGTGTTTAGAAGCCAACATGGTCATTTGGAGTTTCTGTTTAGGCTATTCGGTCTCAAAAAACCTCATGGGGGATTCATGGAATTGATGAATTGAAAATTTTATAGGTTCTTGAGATCTCCCATAGTCATGTTTGTGGAAATATTTGGGTTTACTATAGGTTATATGAGGAGAATTGTGATCATTGTATTATCATCCTTAGAATATCGAATGAATATCTCTTGTATGGTAATAATTCCAAGATTAAAAATTACTCCCAAGAAGATATTTCACTTGTAATGTTACATCTAATCATGGAATCATAGTAGATCCTAAACAGAATCATGTAGTAATGTAATTGAGGCATCCTAGGAATGTGTTTTTAAACTAGAGTTTCTTGGATTTGGTTGGTTATTATAGGTGGTTTGTTCATAAATTCTCTAATATTGTTTCTCCAATGAAATATATGACCCATAGGGGTGTTAAGATTGAATAGAATGAAAAATTGTAGAGATATATATAAATATTTAGAATGTAATTGTGAGTTTGAATTCAGTTCTATTTCTAATTATTTTGGAACTAGGTTTAGATTATTATGTTTTCTACAATTCTTCTTGTACATGTTTGAGATATATTCTGATATTAGGAAAATAAGAGGTATCTTATGTATTTATCCAATAACACCCTATGAAAATAACTACCCATCAAATTATCTTTAGTTGGATGTGGTTATGTATTCTATAAAAATATGGAATCATTATCTCTTAGGGAGAGCTGTGGGATATATTTGGACCCCATGATCATGATGTATATGTTAACGCATAGGGATTTGGATTTTTGAAGAAGATGTTGGGTTGATAATCTTTGTACATTCTATTTTCATATTTCTAATAATCTTAAAAAGGGGAATATGTTAACCTATGTATTGAATGGGAAATTACTAACTTCATACTTTAACGAATCAGGGATGGAGTTTTCTATGATGAGTTTATTGACTAAGATGAGATTGGGAGTGGAGGAATCATGTGGTCAAGTGTTCCTAGATTCTTTAATGAATTAATTATCATTTTATGAGGGGTATTGGACTAAATAATGTGTTAGAGATCAATATATAGTGTTTTAGTGGAATCCTAGATGGTGGGGAAAACTCATGTGAGTTGTCTTGGTCCCTTGTTGGTGCCTTATGTTCTTGAATCATGTTGGTTGTTCAAATATCTTTGATGTAGAAATTGATAGACTATGGGAAATAGTCTTACTGGTCTATAAACTAGGGGACTAACAAGACGTATCATTGTTATAAATGTCAGTATTGGTGTCCAGGGATCGAGTGGTCAATTAAAGACTTCTTTTCACAATGCCTTACTTGTTAGAGAATTAAGGAGGAATGTCAGGGATCTGTTGGTTTATTTAAAACATTTCCCCTTCCTGTATGGAAGCAGATAATATTTTCATGTACTTCATCTTTGGATTACCATGGAATCCTAGTGTGAAGGGCAGTATTTTGGTGATCATTGATCAACTTAAGAAATTGGTTCATTTCCACTTTATCAAATAGGTAAGAAAAAGTAGAGATGAGAGAGCAGTTGAATTTCTAAAAGCTTAGGAGACATCATGGGTTTACCTTTGAGATTGTTTCTAAAAATTAACTTTAATTCACATATATGATTTTGAATTTTCTTAAGAGGTTATGGGTTCCCATTTTATGTTAAGTATAACATATCATCCATAGATATATGGGTAGACAAAGGAAGATATTTTAAATCTTTTTGATTTTATTCAATAATGAGATCTTGTTTTTTGTGGTTCCTTGAAAAGAATATTCCTCTCATTGGGTTTTCCTATAATTTTTTTATCAATCTTAAATTAATATGGCTCCATTTGAAGCACTGTATTAGAGGACATGTAGATCGACCATTTAACACCCATAAGTTTTTAAGGAATATTTTATTTATATATTTTTTATACATCTGTAGCTTTCTTTTCATGCAATCTTGAGCTTAAAAAAACCATGAGATTCTCTTATTATAAAATTACCAATATAGCCGAGTCATTCTGTTATTGAGAATAATTATAACTATCTTATGAAAATTTATTGGAAATCCATTGGCTCTCAATTATTTATGAAAAATATAAATCAAATAGATAATTTTATTTTTGAGTGAATTACTTTTGGTAATGAAATTAGTCTGATATATACGTGTTATATACTTAATAAAATACTTTTTATATTTTTCCAATTGATATTTTAGTCATAGGGTATGAATAAAGCCCGATAAGATGTATAAAAAAAATTTAAAAAAATATAATTTTACACCGTTGAATAGAGAACCACTTTTAACTTAATATTTTGAAACATTAATAATTTTTATATGAAAAAAAACATGTTAATTTGAGGAGGGATATAAAAATTTACTTTGGATGAATTTCTGATATTTTTCTGATAACATTCATTTTTAGTGAATATAAAAATAAGCTAAATTTTAATTGAAAATAAATTTTTTATTTAAAATAACGTATATGGTTAAATAATATTATTTAATTGGTTAAAAGTATAAATAGATTATATTTTTACCATTTAATATAATTTTGTTCATTGGAATTAATTTTACATTGAATTCTGATGTAAAAACATTTAAATATTTTGCAAAATTTTATCTTTTAAAACATGTTTTCTCATTTCAACAATGCCATTAATTTTAAATTAATTATTGAAACTTCTATGTTTTTAATTTTTAATAATGTATTCCATATTTGGAATCGATAGTTCTATGTTTTTTTAATAGGATACTTTTTATTTTGGGCATTATTAACAGTAACTTTGGAAATTATTTTTATTACCTTGGTTAAAGGTAAATCGGGTAATTACAGTTAAAAATAATTTTATAAAATTTCCATTTCACCTGTAAAAAATCCTATTATATGACTAAATTCAAATCTTATCATCTATTGTTCGAAATGGAATTACATTATGGACACTTACTTATGAATATGACATGAATATAATAAAGAGTAACCAATGTGACAAAAATGTCACAATCTCATTCTATATGAGTATATTAGTTATAATATATGGATAAATAAGAGACAATATTGCTTATAGATAGTATGTAGAAATATAAAAGAATTTACTACATAATAGGAATTTATTTATAATTATTAGAGATTAAATAATTACCATTAATTATGAGATAATAGTGATGTAAAAATTATTTTATTAATAGAAATATCTAAAAAATGGATATAAAAATATTAAAACAATCATACGAACTAATTAACATTATCCACAATATTTATAGGTTACTATGACATGTTACGAGTTTATTAAAAATTTTGTTTCAAAATTATCTTTTGTGTGGATTTTATTTCAAGTCAAATAAATTAATAGTGTCAAAATTGACAATATTGATATTTCATAAAAATAATATATTATTAAATTATTTAAAAGCCATAAAAATATTAAAAAATTATAAGGTTAAAATTATAAGGTCTAAAATTTCATGAAATATACATTTATGGTCAATTAACACCATTGAAGTAAATATTTATAACCATTAAATATTAAAATGTTATTACCAAAATTAAAATTAAATCGAATAGATAAGTTTCAATTAAAAATATATTGTTTAAATTGACCAAATTGATCATACAAAATTAATTGGATGATGAGATTACAACCCTACATTTATCATTATATAAATTGGGACATTTGGGGGGGGGGGTGGCATGTTTTCATTTTATCATAAATTATTATTTATGGGGTTTCCAAAAGTGATCCTCGCCTCAATTATAAAAGGGAACCTCCTCCCTCACTTCCTAAATTTATATTAAGCCTTAAATATTAGCCATAATGTACCCATTTTCCTTCTAATCGTCTTTATTTTTATTCTAGATGTTTTGACATCATCAAATACCGTCTCTAGTGCTCTAAAAAGAGAATTAATGGAAACACGTCGAGGAAGAGCTAATATCTTCTACTAATTCAATCAAACTTATTTCCTCTTCTACTTACTCTTCTTTAGTTTTATAATTATAAATTAATAACAGGAGTATAACTATTATACTGAAATTTTATTACAAATATTAAACAACTATATTTCACCTTCTATCCATCCTACGAAAAACAAAATCAACGCGCTTGTGTACGTACAGCTTACTATCTCCACACTATGGTGTAATATGTTTTTCTACCCCACCTTACATGGATGGGTATAAAGATAGAAATAATAACTATATATTATTATTATAACATGTTAATTATTCTAAAATATTATACACTTTCCACTTCAATAAAATTCAATAATTTTGGGAATGATGCCATCTCCCGTGCATACATATGACCTAATATCTCCACGATTTGATGTCATTAATTATACATGATCTTAATTAAACCATGATTATATACATGAATTGAATGAATAAATATGAAATATATTATAATAATATCATTATCTAAGTGATTTCATTATAACATAATAATTGAAACATGAATTTATTGGACAAATATTGCATAGGAACATAAACCAGTTAATATCTGAATATCGAGTGACAATAAAATGTTACTAAAAATGGATGATAATATAATCATATATGATATAATAAAAATGATTATGTTTCTGGATTAATTCAAGAAAATTATTTAGATCATTATATTGGATGCTCAGAAACAAATAAAGGATATCAGACCTAAGGTAAGGTATAATTTTACAATATCCTTCTTCTCCGAGATTGTTTATACGTAAGTATTTACTAGGATATATTTATCTTCCACAAACATGTTTCCTAATTATGTAATATTATTTATATTCATATACAGTTGTTAAAATTTAATTTTACTGATAGAGAAAATATTTTCAATTAATTTATATTAAATATCATTGTTTTAAACCCACAAAAGTGATCCTCTAAGATTATTTGTTTCATTTTTATGATATTGGTGTTATTTTGATCTGAATAGTAAAAATTGGCCATTTTGGATTTTTAATAATTTTATATTATTTATATATTGGCCATAACATTTTCTACACTGATCCAAATTGTCAAATTATTTATTTTTCAGATTCTACACATCCAGTGCTTCATTTACTATTTTTGGACTAAAAGCTTAATTGGCTATATGGAAGCTCAAAAGAAGCACACAAGTGGGAGAAAGAAAACTGTTTTCAGTTCTTCCTAGTTTTGGTGTGGGATCCATAACCCAACCATGGTGAGGCAAAAGCTTCTGCAATTCGGTGGATGGACGCGCAAGGGGTTTTGGAGAATCTTTTATGAAGAACCCACCAAGTGAATTGGTCGTTTATGGGGCCATTAAATCACTCTAATCAGGCGGATTTCGTTTTGGAGAGTGTGACTGGACAGAATAAATGATCAAAGTAAAATAGCCATAACCCTTGGAATACATGTCCAAATCTGCTGAGATTTTGAGGGGACACGTACATGTGAATTAGGAACAACATTCAATAAGGGCTAAACGCGTGAAGATGTCCTTTAATGGGGCTACAAAACATCAAAATACAGGGTACAAATTCTGGCTATAAAAGGAGGAGAGCTCCACCCTCTCAAAGCATCCCATATTCCATCTCATTCCTTCAAGGACACCACAATTGGAGATTGGAGGAAGCGAAGGGACACTCAGGGTAATTCTTCTTCATAATCATTTTGTTTCTTTCTTTTATTTTTATTTACATTAAAATGTCTCTCCTCTCCTCCATCATCTCCCTTAACCCATCTATGGAGGGGTAGTTTCATTTGAGTGATCAGAAAGAGGGGAGGCTGGACCAATGTGTTGTGTTTGAGTTTTTGTGCTTGAAATGAATAAAATTTATTCTTCATTCTTATAATGGTTTCAATTATGAATTCAGTATAAAATTCTGAATACGGTAGTGTTAAGATTTTGATTTTGAAATTATAAATTGCTTTGGTCGATGATCACATCTCCCTCCACCCAATTCTAATCTGTATACGGTGGAACAAGATTAGGGTTGGGTGGTGATTTCTCGGCGGTTTTCAAGCACGTGTGTAGGATTGTATGTATAAATCTTGGTTTATTAGGGAAAAAAAATTCCAACTCTAGGATTTCTCTAATTAATCAAGAGACCTTCTACAACCCTAAGCACATTGGAAGGAGGATTGACCAATCTAAGGTTTTAGAAAGGAAAATTCTCATCACATTTATCTGACTAAGGGAGAGAGAGGACTCGGTAGATGAATCTCTCTCTTTCTAGTTTAAGGAAGAAGAAGATATAAAATTTGGAAACCATGATGGCACAACACTAGGTCTAGCCGAACACAATCCGATCATCATCTTTATCATTTGTTAAAACCAATCATTTTAAGAAAACCATCAAAAAGTGACAACCTTGTTTTGTGTGCACTACTCTTCGATAGACTACCTATGATCAACTGCTATACTATACTTAGGTAAAGAAAATATTTTTTTTCCATGCCCCATGACAGGCGTGCGTCAAACGTGGCGCTGTTTTTGGGGAGGCAGTGCCTCAAAGCTTTTTAAAAAAAATCTCTTTTGAATGACCCATAGTTCAAATAGAAATTTATTAGAATTCGATCCCGAAATAGAGAGCACAATAGCTAAATTGAAAAATAAAAATCTTCCCAAAGATTTTGAAGAAATCAATCTCACTGATTCAAGTGAAACCTTGAGTGAAGACTTTGAACCTTTAATAATGGTTGTAAATCCCAACCGAACCCTATGTGACATATGTGCACAACAATTTGCCAATCAAAATTATCAACTTGCAATTCCTGACTTATAAAATGATTTTGAATTGAGAATTAACATGATCCAAGTTCTTCCTAAATTTCATGGTCTTGCAGGTGAAGACCCGAATTGACATATTCAAGAATTCACCTATGTCTGCTCCAGCTTCAAACCTCGAGCAGTCGTGGAAGAACATGTGATGTGGAGGGATTTCCCCTTCTCACTAGAAGGAGAAGCAAAGGAATGGTTGTACAATTTGCAACTGGGGGAGATCAGTGACTGGGAAGATCTAAAAAAATGCTTTCTACAAAGATTCTTCCCAACATCTAGGAGCACTGCAATAAAGAAGTAGATTTATGTCATTCATCAATCAACTGGAGAAACACTCTACGAATATTGGGAACGTTTCAAGAAGATTTGTGCAAGTTTTCCACACCAAGAAATAGAAGAGGACAAATTACTTGTGTGCTTCTACCAAGTATTGCTTGACAATGACAGGAATCTACTAGATGCCTCGTCGGGAGGAGCCCTCATTGATAAATCACCTGCAGATTTACGAATTCGGATTGAAAAGATTGCACAAAATTCACAGCAGTTTGGAACTCGAGGGATGATCACCAGAGGAATCCATAAGGTAAGAACATCTGATTCAGTAGATTTAATTAGGAATGAAATGGGTGAACTCACCAGGTTGGTGCGACAAATAGCTTTGAACCATGTGAAAGAACAATAAAGACCGAATCAGGTATGTGTTTTATGATATTCTAATTCTCATTACACTGATCAATGTCCAGAAGTGCAGGGGAAAGAAAGATGTGTAGCAGTCTATCAACAAAGGCAATACCAATCGCAAACCCAACCAGGGTATGAGTTTCAATAGAACCAAGCTAGAGAACCTTTTCAGCAGCAATATCAGAACCCGATAGCATTCCAACAGCCTTATCAGAATCCCTTCCAACAACAAAAAACTTTCCAACCACCACCTTTCCAGTGGAAGAATTATGATAAACCATCCACAAGTGCACCAACAAATGAATGCCAATAGCTGAAGACAAGAGTTGCGGGAATAGAAGATAAGATGGACAAGCTAGCTGATCAATTTTCAAGCATTATGGATGCTCTCACCAAGAACCAAGGTATGCTTCCTGCACAAACAATTCCCAATCCAAAAGATAATGTTAGTGCAATCACAACCCAAAGTGGGAAGGAGATCAAACCACCAGTACAATGTGAGGAGGATGAATCTAGGGGATCTACTAAAGCTCGTCCTGTCCAAAAAAATATAGAGTCAACAACAAAGTAGAAAGAACAAGTTTCAAGAAATAAAGACTTGAAACACCATTGCAGAAACAACAAAGGGAGAAAAAGTATATACCAGCACCATTCCCATCAGCATTGGTTGAGTCAAATAAGGGAGAAGAAGAACGACTTCAACGGGAAATTCCGGAAACATTCCGAAAAGTTGAGATTAACATTCCACTACTGGATGCAATCAGGAAAATCCCTAAATATGAAAAATTTCTGAAGGAGCTTTGTACTAAAAGAAAGAGGATGGATGGAAATGAAAGAATCAACTTAGGTAGAAGCATCTCAGCATTGATCACACCACCGATACTGCAAAAATGTCAAGATCCAGGGACTTTCTCTATTCCCTGCACTATCGGTTCATTAAATTTTATTGATTCACTATATGATCTTGGAGCTTCGATAAATGTGATTCCTCACTCAGTGTTTTCATCTTTGCAGATCGGAGACCTAAAATCAACTCCGGTGGTGGTACAATTAGAAAACAGATCTACCGTTTTCCCAGTTGGAGTCATTGAAGATGTACTTGTAGGAGTGAGAGGATTAATATTTCCAGAAAACTTTTATGTCCTTACCATGGAGGAAGACTGAGCACCATCCCAATCTCCCATCATCCTAGGGAGACCATTCCTAAAAACATCAAGTACAATCATCAACATGCATGAAGGAACACTCACCATGGAGCTCGGAGATAATATGGTACACTTCAATATTCTTGATACGATGAAACACCCGTCTAGCAATCACTCACTTTATTCAATCTCCCATGATGAAGGTATAGAACCAATTGAAGACTCAAGTATGCTTCATGACTTTTTATCTATGGGAGAACACTCTTCATTTGAATTTTATAACTCCCATGAACCTGAAAATTCTGATATCATGTTGGAGGATGAGGTAAAATATAATTTTATCGATGATTTGTTAAAAAGAAGTGAGATTATTCCATAGAATTAAACATTAGAATTAGGAAACCTAAATGCAATATCACCCCTTGAACAACCCCCAAGTTTAGAGCTCAAGCCTTTTCCATGTGACTTGAAGTATGCATACCTAATAGAAGGAGATAAATTTTCAGTAATCATTGCCAATAACCTATCCCATTCACAAGAACGAACATTGATTGACCTTATCAAATGGAATGTCAAAGCTGTAGGATGGAGTTTAGGTGATATTTCTGGAATCAACCCTAAGGTATGCTCTCACAGGATATTTTTAGAAAGTGATTCTCGACCAGTTAGACAACCTCAAAGAAGACTCAATCCCACAATCATGGAGGTTGTTAAGAAAGAGATTGAGAAATTGTTAGCAGCTGATATCATTTACCCAATCTCTGATTCTCAATGGGTCAGCCCAATTCATGTAGTCCCCAAGAAAACCAGCCTGACCACTATTACAAATGAAAGAAATGAACTGATCCCCATGAGAATACAAAATAGCTGGAGAGTGTGTATAGATTAGAGGAAGCTAAATCAAGTTACTAGAAAATATCACTTTCTTATTCCATTCATTGATCAGATGCTTGAAAGGTTGGCTGGAAAAACTCATTACTGTTTTTTAGATGGATTCTCAGGATATTTTCTCATACCAATTGCACCAGAAGTCCAGGAGAAGACAACATTCACCTACCATTTTGGAACATTCGCCTACAAAAGGATGCCTTTCGGGCTATGCAATTCCCCAGGTACATTTGAACGGTGTATGGTGAGTATTTTCTCGGACCACATTGAGGATTTCTTGGAGGTGTTTCTTGATTATTTCACAGCTTTTGGAAATTCATTTGATCATTGCTTGGGAAATTTGGAAAAAGTTTTAAAAACATGCATTGAAAAGAACCTTGTCTTAAATTTCGAAAAATTTCATTTCATGGTTGAAAAAGGGATAGTGTTGGGGCATATAATTTCACAAAAAGTGATTGAGGTTGATAAATCAAAAGTTGATGTAATAAATTCATTGCCATATCCAACTTGTGTCAAACATGTTAGATCCTTTTTAGGGCATGCAAGATTTTACAGAATATTCATCAACGATTTCAGTAAGATTTCTCTCCCTATCTCAAGATTACTTTTAAAGGATGATGACATTAATTTTGATTGTGCATGTAGGGAATCATTTGATGAATTAAATGAAAGGCTGATAACACCCCCAATAATGAAGCCACTGAATTGGGATTACCCTTTCGAGCTACTTTGTGATGCATCCAACCAAGCAGTGGGAGCCACTCTATCACAGAAAATTGACAGCAAGCCTCAAGTCATCTCCTACGCATCAAGGACCTTGGATGAAACACAAATAAATTACACAACCACTGAGAAGGAGTTCCTTGCAGTCGTTTTTGCACTAGATAAATTCCGATCATATCTTCTGGGCACTAAAGTTGTTGTTTTTCCTGATCATGCAGCTCTTAGGTACTTAATGAAAAAGGTGGATGCTAAACCACGGTTGGTGAGATGGATTCTACTCTTACAAGAGTTCAATTTGGAAATCAAAGATAAGAAGGGGAATGAAAATCAAGTGGCTGGTCATCTGAGTCGACTACCCCACACCGCTGAAACAGAAATACCAAAGCAGAACCCACTTAATGACGAGCTTCCTCGAGAACAACTCTAAATCATCAATAGTGAAGTACCATGGTATGCCAACATTGTAAACTATTTGGTAACATCTCAGGTACCCTCTCATCTAAGCTCTCATCAACAACATAAGCTTAAATCTGAATCAAGATTTTATATTTGGGAAGACCCGTTTCTGTGGAAAATTTGTAATGATCAAATCATAATAAGATGCTTTCCAAGAAGTGAAATTCAATCAGTGTTTGAATTTTTTCATAAATTATCTTGTGGATGCCGCTTTGGACCTCAGAGGACTGCACGAAAAGTTTTAGAATCTGGACTCAACTAGCCCACTATATTCAAGGATTCATATGAATTTTTCAAAAGATATGAAAAATGCCAATTTTCTGGTAACATATCCAAACGACATGAAATGCCACAAAAACCAATAACCTTTTGTGAAATTTGTGAAGTTTGGGGCATAGATTTCATGGGACCATTCCCAATGTCGTTCGGAAATTCATATATTCTTTTGGATGTAGACTATGTTTTAAAATGGGTGGAAGCAAAAGCAACCAGAACTGATTATGCAAAATTTGCTTGTGATTTTGTCAAGGCTAACATTTTATGTAGGTTTGGCTTGCCACCAACAATCACCAGTGATCAGGGAACTCATTTCTGCAATAGGAAAATGGAAGCATTGCTGAAGAAGTATAGGTTGCATCATAGAACATCTACCCCATTCCATCCCCAAGCAAATGGCCAAGTAGAAGTCTCCAATAGAGAAATCAAATCCATTCTAGAGAAGACTGTTAAACCCAACCAGAAGGACTGGAGCCAAAATTTAGATGATACATTATGGGCATACAGAACGGCCTACAAAACACCGATAGGGATGAGTCCCTATAGATTGATCTACAGAAAGAGTTTCCACCTTCCAATGGAGTTGGAGCATAGAGCCTACTGGGCGGTCAGAGAGATGAATCTAGACCTTGAGAAAGCTGGGAAAGAAAGAAGATTGCAGTTTTAGGAGTTAGAGGAAATTAGAAGGGAATATTTTGAAAACTCAATGACCTATAAAGGGAGAACAAGGATGGCCCATGATAAGATAATTAAACCAAGAACCTTCAACCCTGGAGATCACGTGTTACTCTTCAAATCCAGACTTAAGCTTATGCTAGGTAAACTTCATTCCAGATGGGAAGGCCCCTTTACTGTTATTCATGTATACCCCTTTGGTGCTGTGAAGATTCAAAAGGAAGGAGGAGGAAACCCATTCACTGTAAATGGGCAGAGGCTGAAGAAGTTCCATGGGACCGTACCTCAAGAACCAGTGGAGGAGATCACACTCCTTCACCCTGAATACAAATGAACACATACCAGGTTACATAATTCCTTTACACTTGATTAAATGCAGTAACTCCATCTTTTTGAAACTTACATAAAAAATTCTATTTACATGCCTTGAGCACACTACATCAATTAAGTGTGGAGGAGGGAATCTTTTAGTCTAGGAGATTTTTCAAAAAAATTAATTTTGTTTTGTTTTGTTTTGTTTTGTTGAGCCAACGACATTAAACAAAGGCACTACGAGGAGGCAACCCGCATTTTTTCCCATTTTCCACTTGTCTTCTTAGTCATTTACCAGCATGATTGAACAGGTCTGCACTATCAATTGTTTTCATTTTTATATTTTAGGTACATTAATGAAGAAGTTACAGTGGGATTATACGTTGTGAAGAAAAGAATCCATTTTACAGGGGAGTAATAGTTTCAATTCTATATTATCCAACTTTATTCCATACATTTTTAGTCTTTTAAAGAATTAATCAAAAAAATGCATGCCCACTCTTTAATTCATGTTTTACTTGACTTATCTAGGAGACATGAGTTTCATAGAAATCCAGGGATTCCATGTTTTATATTTCAATGTCAATTATATTGAATGATTAAAATGGATAATTGGATAAATAAAGTGAAGTAAGTATATTGAAATAATGACTCATGATTTGAGGGAATTAATTGATTCATGTAAATGAAATATCCCTTCCATTTTTCATACTATGAATTTTTTAAATTCATGGGAATTTATTTGTTATTATTAATCATGCCATGAGTTATTTTCCAATATCATATTCTCATTCCCGAGAGGATTTCTAGACCAAATATTTCTTATTTTATCTTGAGCATATTTTTTGAGTGATCTTAGGACGTTCCACCTACTAGAACTTGTATTGAAACTTTTCAAAGCTATGACTGTACAAAACCACATTTAAAATGATTGAGGCACTACATTGGCTAGCCACATATTTACCTGAGACCCACCCTTACATTTATCCTTCGTTATCCCATAGAAGACATGAATTGCCTTATAGGTTTAAGACACATTACAAGCTGATATTCCCTTAACTACCCATACTTTTAGTATTTTTGCATGGTAATTCAAGTTTGAGTGTGGGGGAAGGGCCTTTCATGTGAGTTTATTGGGATATGTATCATTTCTGGGTGGTGTAATGTGTGAATCATCATTTTGGGCAATGTATTATTAGAAAATTGGACATGAATCATCATTTCATTATGCTTCTTTAATTTCATCTGGTTATCCATAAAAAAAGAGAGAGAAAAATTCAAAATAAAGTTGTGCATGTCTGGAGATTTACAAAAAAAGAAAATAAAGTTGTGCCTTTCTGGAGCTTTACAAAAAAAACAGGGAGAACTTGGATGATATCATTCATTGTAAATCATTTATTGACTCATGACCTGTGTCATTAAAAGGGGAGTAGTGTTGTGATTCACATTTCAAGGGGATTTGAGTGAGGTTCATCTGGGGTTTTCACTTGATTAATCATGCATTTTACTTAAGAGTCAAACCTCCTACTTCAAGCCTTAAATTATTTCAATAATTTACCCACCAACCCTAAGCCACAGAGTCATTTGAACCTTTATTGAAAGTCCCCATGATTTTATGTGTGTTTTGTCTTTACAAAGTGGATAATGTAGTTCCTTTACAAGCCTATGGGTAAGGAGCATGTTCTCATGATATGAGCATAACTCCACTATTAATTTTATCATGAGTGATGAGAGAAATGATTCAAAAGTGAGGTAGATCATGATTTGGCATGTTTAATAATAATAAATTGAGAAGCTTGAATGAATGAAAAGAGAAGCTCTAATATTTTCCAAAGGGGAAAAGTAAAATTCATGAATTGATGGTTTCTTTGAAAAATGGGAAATTTAATTGGTATTTATGTGGAACTGGAAAATTTTATTGGACATTGATAATCATTTGATTTTATTTCATTTGAAATTTAAATATTTGTGACATTGGTGCCCTTTGAATTCCATGTTGAAATTTTATACTTGAAGACAAGCATAGTTTTAGTGTGGGGGAATTGATAGAGCAATTATTTTCAATTAATTTATATTTAATATCATTGTTTTAAAACCACAAAAGTGATCCTCTATGATTAATTGATTCATTTTTATGATATTGGTGTTATTTTGAGCTGAATAGTAAAAATTGGCCATTTTGGATTTTTAACAGTTTTAAATTATTTATGTATATTGGATTTATAATTATATAAACGGATCCAAATTTCCAAATTCTTTCTTTTTCATATTCTACACATCCAGGGATACATTTACTATTTTTGTACTAAAATCTGAATCGGCCATATGGAAGCTTAAAAGAAGCTCACAAGTGGGAGAAAGAAAACTGTTTTCAGTTCTGCCTAGTTTTGGTGTGGGATCCATAACTCAACCATGGTGGGCCCAAATCTTTTGAAATTCGGTGGGTGGAAGAGCACGGAGTTTTCGAGAATCTTTTATGAAGGAATAACTAAGTGAATTTGCCATTTATGGGGTCATTGAATCACCCTAATCCGGAGGATTTCCTTTTGGAGAGTCTGACTAGACATAATAAATGCTCAAAGTAAAATGGCCATAACTCTTGGAATACATGTCGAAATCCGCTGAGATTTTGAGGGGACACGTCCAAGGGAATGATGAAAAAGATTCAAGAAGGGATCAATGCATGAAGATTTCATTTATTGGGGATACAATGCGTCAACATCCGGGGGACAAATTGTGGCTATAAAAGGAGGAGAGCTCCACCCTCTCAAAGAATCCCATATTCCATCCCATTCCTTATGGGACACCACAATAGGAGACGGGAGGAAGCCAAGGTACACTCAGGCAAATTCTTCTTCAGCAAAATTTTTTTTCTTTTATTTTTATTTACTTTAAAATTTCTCTCCTCTCCCACATCATCTCTCTTACCCCATCTATAGAGGGGTAGTTTCATTTGAGTGATCGGAAAGAGGGGAGGCTGGACCTATGTGTTGTGTTTGAGTTTTTGTGATTGAAATGAATAAAATTTCTTCTTATTTCTTATAATGGTTTCAATTATTAATTTAGTATTAAATTCCAAATGTGGAAGTGTTAAGTTTTTTATTTTGAATTTATAAATTGCTTTGGTCGATGATCACATCTCCCTCCACCCAATTCTAATCTGTATACGGTTGAACAAGATTAGGGTTGGGTGGTGATTGCTCGGTGGTTTTCAAGAACATGTGTAGGATTATATGTAGAAATCTTGGTTAATTAGGGAAAAACAAATCCAGGTCTGGGATTTCTCTAATTAATCAAGAGACCTTCTATAACCCTAAGCACATTGGAAGGAGGATTGACCAATCTAAGGTTTTAGAAAGGAAAATTCTCATCACATTTATCTGACTAAGGGAGAGAGAGGACTCGGTAGATGAATCTCTCTCTTGCCAATTTAAGGAAGAAGAATAGATAAAATTTGGAAACCATGATGGCACAACACTAGGTCTATCAGAACCCAATCCACTCATCGTCTTTATCATTTGTGAAAACCAATCTTTTTATGAAATCCAACAAAAAGTGACAACCTTGTTTTGTGTGCACTCCTCTTCAGGAGACTACCTAGGACCAACTGCTATACTATACATAGGTAAATAAAATATTTTTTTTCCACTCCCCATGACAGGTGTGCATCATTTACCAATTGGATAATTTTTATTAAACGGTATGAAAGGAATCTTTTGTCGTTAATCAACTTTAGAGACATTTGGTGTTTTCTGTCAAAAGTATAAGGAGAATTTTTTTTAAACATATACTGAATGAATGGATTTTTATGGTTTCATGACAATTTATTTCCATGAAGATTCCACTACACGATTTCAAGATTATTTTCAAATAAATTCTTTCTTTTTAAAATTGTGGTGCATTTTGAGAAAAGAAAACATTTTTGAAAAGGAAATGATATTTTCCTGAAAAATTAAGTTCAAGTGTTTTATCAAAATTATTTTCCATCTAAGATAAAATAGGGTTATGTTTCTATCCCCATTATTACTTTGAATTTAATGTGTTTATTATGGAATTATTTTTACGAAATCTATTTATTTTTAATGGATTATGATTAAATGATGTTTAGGAAACCCATTTAATGTTATGGATTATTCTATGATATATGATTTATGTTTTTGTTGTAAATGTAAGAATAGTTTCATTATGATATGGGTGGTAACTATATCTCCCTCCAATATATTGGGTAAAGATTTATATCTCATGATATAGACATGAATGGAACGGTAAGTAAATTTTATTCAGTAATTCAGGGTAGGAACGAGGAGTAAACTCTATTCAGTAATGGACTTTGTCCACTATGATGGTCTTGGGAATGAGCCTTGAATAATATTAAAATATTTTCTATTCTTATGTGTGTATGACATGATATTTCATTTCTTATGTTATGTCTATTTGGATTACATTCAACATTTATGATTTATCCCATGACATGATATTATGATCTTTTATACGAATGATATGATTTTAAAATGTTATGTTCTTATGATTATGATATGATTGATATTTATCTTGTTCACCCTTACTATGCATTTGATCTCACCCTTTCATATGTTTCTTTTTCCTAGGTCCTGAATAAGGGTATTAAGTAAGATATGTGAAAAAGGAGTCTAGTTTTGTAGAAATTAATGGGAGACAATGTAAATGTTTTATGAACAAGTTATTTATGTTTCCTAGTTTCTAAATACACTAAACCTATATAGTCCTAGCTTGGTTTTTTTATGTTTGTTAATAAATATTCTTCAATGTTTAAATAATATCTACATGTAAAGTATGGGCCATTATAGATGGTATCAGAGCAAAGGTATAGTTATCCTTTGGACACTTGGTTGAGAGATCCTTAGTAAGAACCCTAAGTATATGTATAATTATAGAATATAATACAATCCTAGTGTTTTATAGATATTCATGAATAAACTAGTATAAAACCTAAAGTGTCCTAAATTGAATTTTTTTCTTTAATTATGTGGTTTTCCCATTTGGATTAGTGTTTCTCACACTATGCTTTTGGGTCATAGTCAAGGCCTAGAGCCTGAAGGAACTACGTTAATGATGAATGAAAGGGGGAATTCAATGATTTTCCTCTTGATCCACCAAATGTTATGGGATATGGTATGAAAATTCTTGTATCCATGCTCAAAAAACGTTCTCATTATATGAATCATGATGGCCATCCAAACGACCAAAGGAGGGAGCAACATTCTGTTGAATCCTTCACGAGGAAGTGTCCAACTTAATTTTATGGGTATTATGATCCATTAGTGTCTAAACAATGGACCCATACCATGGAAAAAATATTTTGACTCCTACAGTATTCTGAAAATGATAAATTCATCTTAGCACTCTATCGTTTGGAAGGAGAAGCTGATCAATGGTGGAATCTCATCAGGAATAAGAGGCAAAGAGATGGAATTGAGTCCATGGAATGGGATGAGTTGAGTAAAATATTTTTCAATAATTACTTTCCTCGTATTCTTCTAACAAAAATTGGAATGGAGTTCTTTGAATGTATATAAAAGGAATATGAATCTGTTGGAACCTACAAAGAAATTTTTTCAAGACATGCAAGGTATTCTTCTGAAATTATTATCCAACCTAAGCATAAAATTGATCGATTCATTAATGGCTTAATACCAAGGCTCAAAAGAAATTATCCATAAGGGGATTCAATAGCTATGAGAAAAGCGTTCGATGTGTTATTAAGGTTGATATGGAGATAGGAGTAACACATCAATCATATGGGTTTGATAAGAAGCGAAAAATAGAATTCAAAGGAAAATATAAAAACCGCAATGAAAAAAGGATGATTTTTCCCTTATGCTCAATGTGTAGAAAGAAACCTGGATAGAATTGTCTTAAATGTACTAGTAAATGTTTTAAGTGTGGAAAATAAGGTCATCGGGCTGTTGAATTCCAATGTAATAGTAAAAAGCTGTCTAATGATGTGAACAAAGGAAAGGATACACAGAATACACCTCCTACAATTCAATGATACATGTGCATTGAAATTGGTAATTAAGCCAATAAATGCCCTAGTAAAAGGTTTATTGATGATGATTAATTCCAATAAACTATTAAGCCAAAGACAATGGAAAATCACATGAAATCACTCTCGGTGACACATAGTACAATAATGAAGTTGTGAATGGTACCATTACCATCCAATCCTTTATAGAAAATGTTTTATCTGATTTTGGATCCACACACTGTATTATTTATTATGAATTTTCTAAGGGTACTGTTATATTACCTCATAAATTATATGTTGAGTTAGTTGTGAAAACTCATAATGGCACACCGGTCACATCAAAAGTTTATAATTCTTCTTTGGTAGAAGTTTATGGGAAAGTGCTTCATAAAAATCTTGTGATCCTTCCTATATTGGAATTTGATGTGATTATTGGCATGTATGAGCTTTCCCTATATGGATATCATATCAATTTCCATGGAAGGGAAGTCATATTTTATATTCCAGATCAATCTATGATCATCTATCAATGCAAAGATGAATATAACCATCTAGTAAAAAAATTTCGTCTTACGAGTCTTGATTCATATAAATGGAGGTTAGTTTTCTACAACGGTTGGGGAGAAAATAATGATTAAGAATACACTCATCATATGGGAGTTTGATGATGTTTTCCTGAAGGAATTTCCAGGTCTTCCAACAAATCATGAACTAGAGTTTTCAAAATAAATCAAACCGAGTGCTATGCCTTTTTCAATGATGCCTTATAGAATGGCCCCAATTGAGTTGCAGGAATAGAAGAAGAAACTCCAAGAGTATCTGTATAAGGGATTCATACAGCCAAGTGTGCCACCTTTGCAATCACGAATTCTGTTTGTTAAAAATAAATATGGTCCAATGAGACTCTAAAATGATTATTGAGAACTTAGCAAGATCACTATCAAGAAAAAATATCCTCTTCCATGTATTGATGACTTATTTGACCAACTACATGGATATCAATACCTTCTCAATATTGATATTAGTTTATATTATCATAAATTAAGGTTCAAAAGAGAGTATATACCAAAGACATCATTCCGTACAAGGTATGGACACTATGAATTTATAGTGATGCCTTTTGGTCTTACTAATTCCCTTGGTACCTTCATGGATCTAATGAATAGAGTCTTTAAATAGTATGTTGATCATTTTTTTGTAGTCTTTATAGATGATATTATTTTCTATTCAAAGAGAAAGGAAAGACATTATGATAACTTGATAATTTCACTAAAGACCCTATGAATGGATAAGAATAATTCCAAATATACCATGTGTGAATTTTGGATCAAGAAAGTTTCATTTTTGGGTCACATAATCTCAAGAGAGGGTAAATCTATGGATCCTAGGGAAATAGAGGTTATTGAAAGATGATCGAGACCAAAAATGGTACCTGAGATCTAATGATTTCTTGGTTAGGCTGGATATTATCAAATTTTTGTCAAATATTTTTCACGATTATCTAATCCACTCACAAAGTTGACTTGGAAAGGAGTTATATTCTTTTGGATGGAGGAATGTGAAGAGAATTTCAATGAACTGAAATGAAGGTTATCATGTGCACCTGTGCTCACACTTCCATGTAGTGGAGGAATGTTTGTGTTCTATAGTGATGCATCTGAGAATGGTAAAGGATGTGGTCTCATGTAGAATGATATGGTGATAGCTTATTCTTCATGGTAGTTGAAAATCCATGAGAAAAATTACCCAACACATGATTTGGAGTTAGCTACGGTAATGTTTGCATTAAATATATGGAGGCCTTATCTTTATGGTTTAAGGTGGGATATTTATTTGATTATAAAGGTTTAAAGTATATTTTCACACAAAAGGATATGAATATACGTGAAATAATATTTTTTGATTTGATTAAATATTACGAAAAATCAATACATTACCACCCTCGGAAAGCCAACAAGGTGGAAAATGCATGAATTCAACAAGACCATGCCAGCCTATAAGGACCCGCACTTATTTCATACATAATATTGAATTTCTTTAAGAAAACACGTCATTATACATTGATGATCTTTTCAAGTTTAGAGCTTTAGAGAATTAAGACAAAACATTCGTAACATTACACATTGTTACATAGTGGATACCATAAAATCAGTTTCCATTATCCTCAGAATATAAAACATTAAATCACAAAACAAGACTCCTTGACAATTATTCAACATTTAACATGTCTTACTTCCTTGTATTACTCATCATTAACCTGTGAAAAATCATTTAAAAACATGGGATGAGCACAAAAGCTTAGTAAGGTATGAAAAAGAGGGAAAATCACATTAGTCCATGAATACGCATGACGTATGAAAACGTTTTCAAAAGACATGCTTTCCACCCATAAAATCTTACTTAGCGTAACATGAGATTTACACAAGATCCACACAAACATAATTATAATCATAGAGGTATATTGGGGCATTACTTACATAATCTTGTAACCATCTTGGCTACCTTAAAATTTGTAACCCTCACGGCTACCTTACTTTGTGTAACCATCACAGTTACACTTGGAGTAACCATATGGCCGACCTCCAACTTACTCATACCCAATGAATTGGAGGGAAATATAGGTCCCACCCTTAATCATAAACAATGACCAATAACCAAAACATAATCATACAACATAAACAATAGCATAAAAACATTGCCTTGGAATCTTATAAAACAGAATTTTAAAAGAGGATTTTAGAAGAAAAGTCCCTTATAAACATCATATACTTGAAGTGAGACTTAATATAGTGGATTGAATATGTATATACTCTGTAAATACACATAATAAAACATAATATAAACATAACCCATCACACAAACAATTTAAATAGCACATAAATTATAAAGTAGAAGGTTAACCCAATGAATGGAAATCGGGTTAAGAATTCCCTTACCTTGGGATTGTATTACTTAAATATTGTTTAAACCTCATGTATAATGGTTAAAAGAGTGTTATTAGTACTTTACAGAAACATGTTCATGTTTATAACATCTTATATGGTCATTTCATAACCTCATTTCACCCCTTAATTGTTAGGATTTTGTTCCTTGCATTATTTTGGGTGAGTTCTTTTGTGATTTTCACAATCGGTTCATGATGAATCTTTCTTGTTGATTGGAAGTGAAACTCCAGAATTGGAATGGAGTAGTATTTACATAATTCCAGTACCATAAATTATACCATTTATCACTTTGGTGCTTTATATGATGATGATTTATAAGTTAAAACATTAATTATGTTCGTTTAGATAATTTAAGTGGTTCTTTGATAATTACATTTTCATTTAGTCTTATAAGTTTTAATCATGAGTACAAAAGAATTCCAGAACCTTATATGATTCATAAAACATATATTATAACCTGGTTCAACCATATAAATGGTTTCATGACCATACTTGAAAGAATTAATGGAGATTGAAAATACATCGTCCACGATATCGGTAATTCGACACAAATGGACAATGTTTTTTTGATTCTTTAAATAAGTGAGATAGGAGAGTAATAATGATTTGTAATTTTCCATAAACATGAAAACATCCAGAATATACATGATTATGGAGATTTCATGCCTCTTGGATAAGAGTGGGTGAAGAACGAAGAGAAGGGAATCTTGAAATGAAGAAAACATGAGAAATTTCTTACAAAAAATCGGCAGCCTAACGGCGTCTCCTAAAATTTCATAAAAACAAGATTGATGAGAGGAATGGAATATATCATCAATCATACAAAATTTGGACAGTAAGGGGAATTATTAAACGAAATATTCCAACAAAAGACAAAGGGAATGGAAGAGAATAACATAAAATGGAAGGAAAGAATGAAAATGAAAGATGATGTTTACCTCTTGATCTCTTCTCCTTGAGATCCTTCTTAAGGGATTTGATTTTGGACTTTTGGTGAGACCAGAAGATCTAGGACGTGGGGAAGAAGATTGGGGAGGGAATTGGGCAGAAATTAGACAATGCTCAAGGCTTGAGAGGTGTGAGAGGAAGAGGGGAACAGGGGAGTGAGGGTGATATTTATAGTGGAGGAGGGGAGGTATTTTAGATTATTTTAATTATTATTATAATATTTTTATCAAGACTATGAATAATATCAAATCAAGTGGCCCTAAATAGTGTTAATATCATGTGATTTCGAAGAAAGTGGCCTTTCATCACTTATGATGTCATAAATAGTGCATTTTTTCTGATAAATTGATTATACGGTATTTTATCGTATTTCACTATTCACTGAAAATTCAAGAGTTTCAGAAAAATACCAAAAATTTAACCCTACCATTTTTCGACGTGTAGAATTTAAAAGTGAAATCCATTTTTCAAAAATAATTTTCTAAATATTATTAATTTAATTTTTAAATAAGGTCACAGTTAATTCAAAAAATAACAATATTGAAGTGCAATTAGTTTTATGTGACATTGGAAAATTAATTAAGATCCCATTATCCTATTGCCATGGGAAAATAAAATAATATTATTATTTACTATTCATGAGGTCATATCACTATTCATATTACTATTCATAAGGGCATGTTTCTATTCACCAAAAAAACAAGTTTGTTCCATCAGACTCTAAATAACATACTGAACACAATTGTAGATGACAGTTTCTTGAAATTCAAAACATAGAAGAAATAAAATTATGTTTAAAGGATACTTATAAATATATACCTTAAACAAAATTTCAAGAATTTTCAATTTATTTTTAGAAAACCTTGGGATGTTACATTATCCCCACCTTCTTGAAATTGCGTCCTCGCAATTTTATTTACTTATTAAACAAGTGAGGGTACCTTGATCAAGGTGTCCACTCGGTTTCATCGTCATCTTTTTCACGTAGGTAGAAGTCCCATGCATTACAAAAATGATTTAGAGATCCTTCAAAATCATTTGCTTCCTCCATCCAAATACACCTCGTACAACATGGGTCATATGGGTGTTCACAGAAAAACAGTTTTGGAAAATAATCATGTATGACATATAATTCCAAAACATCTGATAAAACATGATTTCTATAAAATTGTCGGACCGAAATTGAGTTGAAACTTTCTATTCATGGTCCTTTTAAAATACCATAAGTATGTGATGTGAGACTATAGTTTAAAAGCAAATATAAATAGGTTGCACAAGGGTCTCCTTTCTTAGCACCATTTTTAAAATCATAATATGCTTCAAATTCTTGTGATAGGGTAAAATATTTGAAAATAACTTGATAATATTTACCTTTCTTGAAATTATGTGAATATTGTGAAAATAGTATTTGTCTAAAAACAACCCATGATCCACGATGATAACGAGGTATAGAGGAGGTGTTTGATATCTCAAAAAACTGCTTGCAAGTGATTTGTATGCTAGAAAAAGTTTCACAATCATCCGAAGATGACTTTGCAATAATTATTGCAAGCATGTCATCAGGAAGAGATAGGAATGTCGTTTGAGATCCTTCTCCTTCCATTCGTAACAGACTTTACTTGACCTGAAAAAAAAATTATAAAATAAGGATTTAACTGAAATAATAGATATAGGGACTAATCACGTGTCTCACAAGAACTCCTAATCCCTAAAGTTGTCTAAACCGACCTCTGATACCAACTATAAGGACCCGCACATATTTCATACATAATCTTGAATTTATTTAAGAGAACACGTCATTATACATTGAGGATCTTTTCAAGTTTATAGCTTTAGAGAATTAAGACAAAACATTCATAGCATTACACATTGTTACATAGTGGATACCATAAAATCAGTTTCCATTATCCTCAGAATATAAAACATTAAATCACAAAACAAGACTCCTTGACAATTCTTCAACATTTAACATGTCTTCCCTCTTTGTATTACTCATCATTAACCTGTGAAAAATCATTTAAAAACTTGGGATGAGCACAAAAGCTCAGTAGGGTATGAAAAAGAGGGAAAAATCACATTAGTCCATGAATACGCATGACGTATGAAAACATTTTCAAAAGACATGCTTTCAACCCATAAAATCTTACTTAGCATAACATGATATTTACACAAGATCCACACAAACATAATTATAATCATAGAGGTATATTGGGGCATTACTTACATAATCTTGTAACCATCTTGGCTACCTTAAAATTTGTAACCCTCACGGCTACCTTACTTTGTATAACCATCACAGTTACACTTGGAGTAACCATACGGCCGACCTCCAACTTACTCATACCAAATGCATTGGAGAGAAATATAGGTCCCACCCTTCATCATAAACAATGCCCAATAACCAAAACATAATCATACAACATAAACATTAGCATAAAAACATTGCCTTTGAATCTTATAAAACAGAATTTTAAAACAGGATTTTAGAAGAAAAGTCCCTTATAAACATCATATACTTGAAGTGATACTTAATAGAGTGGATTGAATATGTATATACTCTGTAAATACACATAATAAAACATAATATAAACATAACCCATCACAGAAACAATTTAAATAGCACATAAATTATAAAGTAGAAGGTTAACCCAAAGAATGGAAATCGGGTTAAGAATTCCCTTACATTGGGCTTGTATTACTTCAAAATTGTTTAAACCTCATGTATAATGGTTAAAAGAGTGTTATTAGTACTTTAAAGAAACATGTTCATGTTTATAACATCTTATATGGTCATTTCATAACCTCATTTCACCCCTTAATTGTTAGGATTTTGTTCCTTGCATTATTTTGGGTGAGTTCTTTTGTGATTTTCACAATCGGTTCACGATGAATCTTTCTTGTTGATTGGAAGTGAAACTCTAGAATTGGAATGGAGTAGTATTTACATAATTCCAGTACCATAAATTTTACCATTTATCACTTTGGTGCTTTATATGATGATGATTTATAAGTTAAAACATTAATTATGTTCGTTTAGATAATTAAAGTGGTTCTTTAATAATTACAATTTCATTTAGTCTTATAAGTTTGAATCATGAGTACAAAAGAATTCCAGAACCTTATATGATTCATAAAACATATATTATAACCTGGTTCAACCATATAAATGGTTTCATGACCAGACTTGAAAGAATTAATGGAGATTGAAAATACATCGTCCACGATATCGGTAATTCGACACAAATGGACAATGTTTTTTTGATTCTTTAAATAAGTGAGAGAGGAGAGGAATAATGATTTTTAATTTTCCATAAACATGACAACATCCAGAATATACATGATTCTGGAGATTTCATGCCTCTTGGATAAGAGTGGGTGAAGAACGAAGAGAAGGGAATCTTGAAATGTAGAAAACATGAGAAATTTCTTACAAAAATTCGGCAGCCTAACGGCGTCTCTTAAAATTTCATAAAAACAAGATTGATGAGAGGAATGGAATATCTCATAAATCATACAAAATTTGGACAGTAAGGGGAAATATTAAACGAAATATCCCAACAAAAGACAAAGGGAAAGGAAGAGAATAACATAAAATGGAAGGAAAGAATGAAAATGAAAGAGGATGTTTACCTCTTGATCTATTCTCCTTGAGATCCTTCTTAAGGACTTTGATTTTGGTCTTTTGGTGAGACCAGCAGCTCTAGGACGTGGGGAAGAAGATTGGGGAGGGAATTTGGCAGAAATTAGACAATTCTCAAGGCTTGAGAGGTGTGAGAGGAAGAGGGGAAGAGGGGAGTGAGGGTGATATTTATAGTGGAGGAGGGGAGGTATTTTAGATTATTTTAATTATTATTATAATATTTTTATCCAGACTATGAATAATCTAAAATAAAGTGGCCCTAAATAGTGTTAATATCATGTGATTTCGAAGAAAGTGGCCTTGCATCACTTATGATGTCATAAATAGTACATTTTTACTGATAAATTGATTATACGGTATTTTATCGTATTTCACTATTCACTGAAAATTCAAGAGTTTTAGAAAAATACCAAAAAATTACCCCTACCATTTTTCGACGTGTAGAATTCAAAATTTAAATCCATTTTTCAAAAATAATTTTCTAAATATTATTAATTTAATTTTTAAATAAGGTCACAGTTAATTCAAAAAATAACAATATTGAAGTGCAATTAGTTTTATGTGACATTGGAAAATTAATTAAGATCCCATTATCCTATTTCCATGGGAAAATAAAATAATATTATTATTTACTATTCATGAGGTCATATCACTATTCATATTACTATTCATAAGGGCTATTACTATTCACCAAAAAAACAAGTTTGTTCCATCAGACTCTAAATAACATACTGAACACAATTGTAGATGACAATTTCTAAAAATTCAAAACATAGAAGAAATAAAATTATGTTTAAAGGATACTTATAAATATATACCTTAAACAAAATTTCAAGCATTTTCAATTTATTTTTAGAAAACCTTGAGATGTTACACAGCGTATCCATGATGAGGATCACAAAAGATCCAGTATTTATGGATTTGAAAAGGATGGATCTTAAAATTTTAATGGAAGGTGGAAATCTTATATTTATCAAATGAATGATCAATCATCAATGAAAGTAAAGATTAGGGAGGCACAAAAGAAAGATTTAGAGCTAAAAAAGAAGGGGAGAAATGTTCCTGAATTCAACCTTGATTTGATGAAATAGTAAGGTTCAGGAACTGGGTTTTTATTCATCACATACCAGAATTAAAGAAGGGGATATATTGATGAGCCTCATAGTTCTTCATTCCCTATTCACCCTAGAAGCGCAAATATGTATAGGGACCTGAAATAGTACTTCTTGTGGGATGGTATGAAAAACGATGTCACCAAATATGTCTCTCGATGCTTGGTTTGTTATCAAGCTAATGCTGAGAGACCAAAGTCTAAGTTAATGTTACATCTATTACCCATACCAGAATGGAAAAAAAGAATAAATCACTATAGACATTGTCATAGGACATCCACAAGCATTCAAAGGCAAAAATGTTATTTGGGTTATAGTTGATCAGCTTACAAAATTGGCACACTTCATTTCTATTAGATATGATTTATCTCTTGATAAACTTTCTAGGATATATGAAAAACAATTGGAAAGATATCATGAAGTACCGCTTTCCATTATATCTGATAGGGATTCGAGGTTTACCTGAAGTTCTGGTGAAGTCTTCAGTATGCTCCGGATATAGAGTTTAATTTCATCATTGCTTATCATCCTCATATAGATGTTCAGTCTAAGAGCACAATTCAAACTCTATAAGACATTTTTATAGCTTACTCTATCGATTTCAAAGGTGGTTGGGTCACCACATACCGTTGGTGTAATTTTCTTAAAATATTAGCTTTGGCTCCACTATTCCGATATCTCCTTTTGAATCCCTCTATGGAAAAAAGTGCATAACTCAAACTTACTGGTATGAAGTTGGGGAAATAAAGATATTAGGACATGATCTTTTTGATGAAATGGAATAAAAGTTAAGATCTATTCAATAACACATAAGATCACTTGAGAGTCAAAAAATTATGTTGACAATCAAAAAAAGACCTAGATTTTATGTGTGTGATAAGATGTTCTTACAAATATCTCTCTAGAAGTGAGTAATGAGATTTGGAAATAAGGGAATGTTGAGCCCTAGGTATATCAGTCCTTTTTAAATTATGGATTTTGTTGGGAATGTAGCATACTGATTGATGCTTCCATCTATTATTTATCAAGTTCATGATGTGTTCTATGTATCTCTTCTAAGAATTTACATACCCAATCCTTCACATGTACTATGCACAGAATTCTTACTGTGAGATAATGATCTTTCTTTTGAAGAACAACCGAGAGAGATTCTGGATTGTATCGAAAAACTTCTTCAAAAAAAGACCACTCACTTGGTTAAATTTTTTAGAGGAACCACCAATTCGAAGAAGCTACATAGGAACTTGATGATATGATGAGGGAGTGGTATACTCATCTTTTTGATTCTATGTGATGAATTTCTAGGGTGAAATTTAGTTTAATGGGGTAGAATGTAACACACAGATGTTTTAATGAAATATTTTATTTAAATAATTTGTATTATTCAGTAGATTTCTTTTTATGAAACCTTGAGATTAAAAAAACCAATAGAAACCCTTATTATAAAATTACCATTATATCCTAGTTATTAGGTTAGTGGGAATAATTATAAATAACATATGTAAATGCTTTGTGAACTCATTGGCTATCAATTATTTATGGAAAATATAAATCAGTTACATATTTTTATTATTGAGAGAATTGTTTTTTTAATGAAATTAATGTAACATATATGTGTTTTATACTTAATAAAATATTTTTGATATTCATCCAATGGATATTTTAGTCGTAGGGTATTAATTTAAACCAATTTCATGTATAACAACCTATTTTTTTAAAGTTTAATTTACACCTTTGAATTGGGAACCCATTATATATTAAGATTTTGACATATTAATAATTTTTTTATGAAAAAATAAACATTTTAATTTGAAGCGGGATATAAAAATTTACTTTGGATGAATTTCTGATATTTTTCTAATAACTTTTATGTTTTGATGAATAACAAAAATGGGCTAAATTTTAATTGAACATAACTTTTTCCTTTCAAATTATTTATATGGTTAAATTATATTATTTAATGGTTTCAAAGTATAAATATATTATATTTCTACAATTTAATATAATATAGGTCATTGGAATTAATCTTACGTTAAAATCATATATAAAAACATTTCTATCTTTTGCAATATTCTATCTTTTAAAACCCATTTTCTGATTTCAACAGAGGTATTAATTTTAAATTAATTAGTGAAAATTCTAAGTTTGGAATTAGGAAAAATGGATTCCATATTTTTAATATGTACATCAAAATTATGTTAAGGGGATACTTTAAATTCTTGGCATTATGAATAGTAACATTGGTAATTATTTTCATTACCATGGTTAAAGTTAAATCTGGTAATTAAAGGTAAAAATAATATTATAAAATTACTTTAAAAACTATAAATAAATATTATTGTATGACTAAATGTGACTCGTATCATATATTTTTCGAAATGCAATAACTTAATGGTCACTTACCTCTGAATATGACATGAATATAATAAAAACTAATGAATGTGACAAAATGTCACAATCTCATTTTATATAAGTATATTAATTTTAATATATGGTTAACTAGAAGATAATATCGACTATAGATAGTGTATTTAAATATAAAATAATTAAATACATAATAGAAATTTATTTATAATTTTTAGAGATTAAATAATTACCATTAATGATGAAACAACTGTGAAGTTGAAATTATTTTATTAACAGAAATATCAAAACAATTGGTTTTAAAAATATTAAAAGAAATATCATATGATATAATTAATGTTCCACAAGAATTTTCTACGTTACTATGAGATTTTAGTATTTTATTAAATATTTTGGTTCTAATTTATCATCTGTGTGGATTTTATTTGAAGTCAAATAAATTAATAGTGTCAAAATTGACACTATTGATATTTTATAAAAATAACATTTTATTAAATTATTTAAAAATTAAAAAAAATTAAAAATTACAAAGTTATAATTATAATGTCTAAAATTATATAAAATATCAATTTATTATAAATTAAAGACATATAAGTAAATATTTATAACCATTAAATATTTATAAATTTATTACTATAATTAAAATTAAATAGAATAAATAAGTGTCAATTAAAAATATATTGTTTAAATTGACAAAATAACTAGTCCAAATTTAGTTTTTTGATGTTATTATGACCTTATCTCATCTCATCTTCAGAATTGTTAATGTTTGGTGGTTTTGGGGTTGAGTTTATGTTTATTATGAATTATTATTTATGGAGTTTCCAAAAGTGACCCTCAACTCAATTATAATAGGGCACCTCCTCCCTCACCTATTAACTTCATTTTGAGACTTAAATCTCAGAAATAACCTCAACTTTTTCCTTCTCAACTTTCCTATTTTCATTCTATAGGTTGTTTTCATCTTAAAATTTCAACTCTTGTGCTCTAAGAAGAGATTTAGAGGAAGCACGTTGAGGAAGAGGTAATCTCTTCTACCGATTCTTTCAAACGTTGTTCTTATTATACATCATCTTCAATAGTTGTTTCATTATAAAGTAATAAAATCAGTATCAATCATATACTGATATATTATTATAAATATGAAACAACCATATTTCACATTCTATCTATACTTTGATAAACGAAATCATTGTGCGTGAATACGTACAATTTATTGTCTCCACGCTGTGGTGTAATCTGTTTTTCACCACAACCTTACATGGATGAGTATAATGATGGAAATAATAAATATATATAATTATAATAACATTTAATAATTCTAAAATATTATACACCATTCACTTCAATACCATTCAGCAGTTTTGAGAATTATATTATCACGTGTGCGTATGTATGGTCTACCATCTCAAAAATGTGATGTGACTCATTCTACATGATATTCACTAAACCATGATTATATATTGAATTTAATGAATAAATATGATATATATTATACTAATAACATTATATAAATGAGTTACCTATAACCTAACAATTAATATAAGATCTTTTCCAACAAATCATGCATTAAAACATAAAGTTGTTAATATATTAATAATGAGGGAAAATGAAATGGTAATAACAAAATAGATGATAATTTAATCATAAATGATATCATAAAAATTATTATTATTGTTTAATAAGTCAATAAAATTATTTAATTCATTATATAGGAGGTTCAGAAACATACGAAGGATATCAGACCCATGGTAAGGGATAATTTTACAATCTTTTTCTTATATGATATTGTTTATACGTAAGTATTTACTTGGGTATATTTATCATAAACATATATGTTTCCTAATTTTGTAATATTATTTTTATTATTCTACAATTGTTTAAAGTAAATTTTACCCATTCGTGAATTTTCATTAAATGGTATGAAAAGAATCTTTTGTCGTTAATCGACTTGAGGTACTATTTGGCTTTTCTGGAAAAAATACAAGGAGACTGTTTTTTAACGTATATGGCATGTATAGATTTTTATGGTTTCATGAAACCTTATTTCCATGATTACACTACACAATTTCGAGATTATTTTCAAAAAAATTATTTTCTTTTAAAAATGCATGGCATTTTGATAAGAGAACACGTTTTTGAAAAAGAAATGATATTTTCCTCTAGATTTAAGTTCAAGTGTTTTATAGAAATTATTTTCCATATAAGATGAAATTGGATTATGTTTATATCAATAATATTAATTTTATTTGACATTGTTTATGATGGAATTATTTTTATGAAATATATATATTTTAAATGTATTATGATGGAATGCTTTTTAAGAAACTCATTTTATTTCATGGGTTATGCTATAATAAATGATTTATGTTTTGTGGAACATGTAAGAATGGTTTCATTATGAGATGGGTGGGACCTATATCTCCCTCCAATGCATTGGGTAAATATTTAAATCTCATGAAATTAACATTACTAGAATGGAAAGTAAATATGGTTCAATAATACAGGGCTAGAATGAGGATTAAACTCGGGTATGTAATGGAATTTGTCTGCTATGATGGTCTTGGAAATGAGACTTGAATAATATGAAATGATTTTCAATGATCATGTTTGTATTTCAAAAAAATTATTGTCTTATGATATGAATATTGGGATTATATTTCACTTTTATGATTTATCCCATGACATGATATTCTGATATTTTATATTCCAGATAATATTTTTAAATGTTATGTTCTTATGATTATGAAATGATTGATATTTCCTGTATTTATCTATACTAAGCATTTGATCTCGCCCTTTCAAATGTTTTTCCCCAGGTCATGAAGAACGATATTATGTAAGATATTTGAAAAAGGATTCCGGTTTTGAAGAAATAATAGTGAGACAATGTAGATGTTTTATGAACCTATTGTTTATGTTTTCTAGTTTCTAAAGACATTAAACCTATACGACTGTGGTGTGGTTTTTTTATGTTATGTAATAAATATTATTCAATGTTGAAGTAATATCTACATGTCAAGTATGTTTCGTTTTATACCATGTGCTATAGAGACTTGGGAGAGTGTTCCTTTGTTGGACTGAGCCTTGATTAGGATCAGACGGAAAATGTATAGTTGATCAAGAAGATATTGGTCATGGAATAGTTTCATTATAAATTCTAGGAGGACCATCACCATTAGTTGTTGGATTTTGATGTTGGTGACCAAGTCTTTCTCATAGTTTCACCTTTCTTTGGAAACCATTAGTTCGGTAAGAATGGTATGTTGACCATCAGGTTTGTTGGCCCCTTTGAGATCATAAAATGAATTTGAAAGATGGTGTATTATTTGGATGTTTTGTCTCTATTGATATTGATTCATGAAATGTTTCATATTTCCTAATTAAGTATGTATCAAATGGACCATTCCCATGTTATTTCATGGGATGATTTTTTATCTTGATCTGGTCACCACTATGGCTGAGATACTGGTTCAGATTTTGGATAACTAAGATAAGGTATTACACTGAAAAACATTCTTCTACATAATGTACTATGGTAGTGCAGATGTTTTGACCATTATAATATATAGTGGGAATTTTTAATTATGAAGGGGAGGAATTATATTTTGATGTGTTTAAAATATTGATCGCTTTTTTTGTTCATAAAATTTTCATTGTAGAGAGAATTGTGACGCCCTTTAGTTCATATGTATTCCCTTGTTTCAACTTGTTTTATGTTTAGGGTTTTTCTAGTGGTGTTTGGGAAGCATGGGTTGAAAATTATTATTTTTTTAGTAAATGTTATAGGTGAATGGTTTTGTATCATGTTTATTACTAACAATGTTTCAACCATGTGTTATGTATCTATGAGGTTCTAGTGGGGTTTTTCACGGTTTGATCATGGTTAGTGAAATCATGTGTCTCACTAAGGAGACCGTGTGAGTGTCTCAGTGGCATTATAGTAATGCCACATGGTTTTTTCATGGTTTACTGAAATCATGAAGCCCACTTATTAGAATATATAATCCTTTTTTTTAATGGACATACAAAATGCATGATTGATGCACGATTATTCTAACCATGCATCCTAACTATGCACCTCAATAAGAAAATTTAAAATGTAGTAATTTACCTATTTCCCATTTGTTTTTAATATGTAAAATCACCTATTATTCCTTACTAATCTCCAACTAATCTTTCCCCAATTCTATATAGGTTTATTCCCATGGATTCTTCATATAATTATTTCATTTTAAATGGATATTTTTAGGGTATTCTCTATTCTTTATCCATATTTGTCTCTTCTTATTAGAACCTATCTAGTTCCCTTATCTTCTTATCTCATTATAACCCAAATTTCATGTGGATTCCAGTTATAAGGGTTTTATAGATATTATTAGTTTTTTATTATGGATCTAGGCTCATGAAGACACTGTCTAATATTTCCAAATACCCATTTTTGATGGACACTATTTTTTCATTATTCATTTGGCAGGTGTTTCTATAAAAAGGTTTTAATTCATTAATTCCATAAACAATTAAACTGGTTTATTTTATAAAAATTATTTATTTATTATTAAAAAGTGTCTCTTTTTCATGATATGATTTTTTAAATGTTCTCTTCTTCAAACAAATTTTTAATGCTATGTGTTTAATGAAATTACTTAAGTGTGATTTTGATTATAAAATGGTTTTTAAATCATGGGAAAAGTGAGGCTTCATTCTCAAATTGTTTTTTAAAACTAGAACATGTTTTAAATTTCTTTAAACATAGACCATTATGAACATTTGGTGCATTTGGAAGTGAACTTTTCACTCATGGTGAGTTTTATACCACTAGAGGATTGATTTCAACCTACTATGATAGGAGTCTATGTCAGTTGGATTCACATGATAAATGGATTTTTTGTTTCATTCATATATCATAGATCATCTATTCAATTAGGATATTTCCCAAAGCTTTCAATTTTTTATTTATTCTTGGGTTTACACATGATGTTATATTTCATGTTTTGTTTCTTAGTTGTTTATCTTATGGTGTATCCATGGTCTGTTTTACTTATAGTAGCATGTTTTTATCATGTAGTTTTCATATTATTGGTGTCTGTGAATATGATGGGAAATTCATAAAAACAAATGGATGATTTAAAATATATTTTATCATCTGAAATTCGTTAAAAAAATTATTTTAAATCTAGAGATAATTTTTTTCATGGTATTATAGTTTTTAAAGATTCTATGGTGAAATCGTACTGTGATTCGTGATAGCACACTAAAATTGCATTTTTGAATTTATAGATTTGAATTTTCAGTGATTGTAAAATGGTTATGGTTTCATGTAGTTCACTAACTTCTCTTTCATTTTTTTCTTTTACAGTGGGACTACTTGGTAGTAACAGTTTGTCAGGTTATGTTTCAACTTATGGCTTATCTCATTTTACATTATGCATTATCCCTTTGTGATTTATGTTGTATGTATCATGTATATTTACTCTTCCTCTACTATTTTGTCTATTTTATATTTATTGTACCTGAGACATGTGATTTTTTGTTTCACCTCACCATGGGTTGAATCATATTGTGTGACTTATCTAGTTGAACCAGGTTGGTTTTTATATGAATTAATGTTGGTAGATTCCTACTCAGTATCATCCTATAATAGAATAAAATAAATATCCATCCAAGCCTTCTAAAAAAAGTGAATAAATAAAGTTTCCATTTCTTGAAAAATTAATCAGTAATTAAGGCTACTACCAAGAGGATAAAAATAAAGTTGGTCAATGTTTCAAGCCAACATTGAAGAGGTGATTATATTATTTTATGAAAGGTAACATCATGAAATATTTTAAAATTTCCACAAATATCAACACCAAAAGGAAATATATCTAAGAGATATATTCTAGAATTGGTATGTCTGTTTATGCTCCTTGTAAGGAAGTTGAGATGATTTCTATGAATAAAATGGTAAAATTTGATGAAGAAGTGTGCTGGAGGTACAAGAAGGCTACTCATAGTGCTTTGACATATATTGCATGGATGCCATAAAATATTGATGAATAAATCTAAATGTGGATCAAAAATGATATGATGTTAAAAAACTAAGTCAATAAAGATTAATTCTAGACATAAATGGATAAAAGTACATGAGCCTAATTATGAAATGATTATCGAACTAAAATTCATGGAAGTGGCTAAATGGTTAGAGAAAGTTGAAAATAATAAATTTTCATCGGTTTCTCAAGTAATGAATCATGTTATATATAATAATAAATACGGAAAATAATATTGGAACATGCTTCCACAACTGAAAAAATTTAAAATGACTACAACAGTGTAAAATCAAAGAGGTCTAGACATTTTAGACCATTAATCATTGCATGTTCTAGGTTAAGAAATATATCTTATAAATATTTATCAATATGAGGAGCTAATATAAGATATTCTATATTCCAATATTTTATTATTTTTTCTTATGTTCTATGAATTTAGGTTTAATAATATTAGATAGAATCTGTTTAGTAGGAGATCCCAAAAAGTATTAATCCTTCAATGATTCATACATTTTATTGAATTTGAAAATTTTTATATACCCTAAAAAATATAAAGTGTGGTGTTTGATTTCAATCTCCTAGATCTATTTTTACCCAAAAAATATTATCCTTGTCAAAAGGGAGTTAGTATCTAACTATATGGTAAAAAACTTTCCACTTTAATATTTTTTGTATATCACTTCAAGTGAGTGCAGGTGTATATTCTTTCTTGAAAATTTGTGAATGTGGAACCTAATGTCTAAAATATAGTAACTTGTGTAACATGTGTTGAAAATAAGATTAAACTTATTTTCTAATCTTTTCCAACTTTTTATAAAGGTTTATCCCATGTAGATATAGTTTTTATAAGTTAATTCAACATTGTAAACATAAATGTGAAGCCACTCAGTTTGGTCGATTTATTTCTATTTTGAAGTTCCTAAAATCACTTGAAATTGGTTTGTAGTGATTCTTTTGTATCTATTTCTCTTATTGAATGAATGTTAAGAATACATTTTATTATTGTGAGAATAAGGAGACCCTTCCCATAATTTCAATTAGGGGTGAATCACAGCTAGCCTACTATTTTAATTGGGGTGATATTTCCTTTACCCTTTTCATTTATTACCAACTACGGGGAGAAATATATCATTGACTTCTGTATATTAGTTGAGTTTAATTGTTAGGGGGAGAGAAATACAAATTGGGGGATGAAAATGAATAAATATGTTTGATTATGTTTTTTTTTCAATATATATGTTAATGTGAGGTGACATCTAGTGATTAAAAGTGAGTATCCTTCCATGGAAGGATATAAATTTGTTTTCATTGTGTTTTCATAGTAAATGAGAAGAAAAAATATACTTAAAAAACAAATTGTATATATTCCTTCTACTAACCAACAAATATGATTATGTAGATAGTTTTTATTTATATGAAAACGTTTGATGAGGTTTCATGTGCAATCTACACCAAATAAAAGAAATGAATAAGTTATAATGAAAAGTTATATGATAAATTTTTATAAAACAATCTTAGAGAATTTTTTTTTCAATGTTTAACTTAGGTTTAAAATTTTCTGATAATTCTAGATAAATAATGGGAATCTATACCTATAGTAACATTAAATTTTGTTTCTAAAACTAGTGACAAACACTCTTTGATGGAGGATAAGTTGAATACATATGGATCAAGAATTATTTGAGAAAGGTTCAACATAATCAATTAGTATAGAAATATTCAAAATAGGTCATTTTAATAAACTCTACTAATTGATATACATACCACTAATGATCTTCCATGTAAATAGATTCTATTAATTGGGGTATATATATATTTTTTAATTCACTTAGAAATTATTTAACACGTATGCATTTGAATTCCACATTAGAGGTATTTATGTCAATTATTCTACGCATAATGCACCAATTTTATTATGTAAGCTAATTGATTTATGTGAGTTTATAAAATTGAAAAATATTTCTATATTCCCTTAAGACAATTTAGTTATGTGAGTGACTGTGTAAGTAAATTCATCTACACATTCAAAAAATAGATAAAGGATTTGAATCATAGCAATAGAATTACAACTCATGTAAGTAAATTTAGTTATATCAAAGAGAAATTTCTTCTCACAACAGAGAACAATTTTTGAAAAATAGATATTGGTACAAACTAAAAAATCAAGTTTTTGAATTGTGAGATTATGAATAATGAGAAATATACTAATTTTAAAGATGTTATCAATATCAACACATCATGAAAATGATTTAATCTATGATCCAAGACTATTTTGGAAGAAAAAATGAGATAGTGATCTTCAAACTAAGGGATAATAATATAAAATAATAATGAATTTGAGAGACATCAAATGTTCTAAAATGAATTTGTTAAATTTCACAGAATAATTTATATTTATTTACATAAATGCTTGACCTATTATAATCATATTATTTCTTTTATGAAGTTATCTATTTAAGATTAATAATAAAAGTAGAAGCAATATTTTGATAACCATTATGATATAAAAATAATTCTACGCCACAGATATGATGTGTTACGTGAACATTTTATACAGCTATAAATATTTTAAGTGTAGATATTATAGTTGTATAACAAAGAAGAATATTCTCATCCATTATAATAAAAAATATTATAAAATGATGATAACTAAATGTGGGTATTTTTAGAATGTCCTATTAGTTGAAAAAGGATCCAAAAAAGTTTTGTGGATCCCATATATGGGTATTTAATTATGTTGATTTTTATTACCAGTTACTTTTTATCCTCATTGTTCTATTTATGGTAATAAAAATATAAAAAACATTTAATAATACAAACATACATGTGAGATGATTTTATCTTGATGAGAGAAGAGAAAAATCATTCATGCATCTATACCACAAAATTATTGGGTGTCATTTCTAGAAAATAGAGAGGATAAATGGGAAAATCGATAATAATAGAGATCTCACAAAAGAAGAAAAAGAATAACCATAACTCATTGTATACTATATGGAGGAAGAATATAAAGAAATTATAATTAGAAATATACGAGGTTGTAATGAAGATGAATGAAGAAGAAAAATCAATCGAGTTATCTAAGATAATAATAAAGCTCAACGAAGATGAAAAAAATTAGGTCGGGTGAAATAGAATTTGAGGAGATGAATACTATGTTTTTTTTATTTTATTATTTTTGCACTATATCTTACAATATTGAGAACATAACGAAGAAAAAAAGGAGAGACATACCTTTAGTTCTTGTTTAATACTTTGTTTCAAGACTTTTAATGTTTGATAAATTAGAATATTAGCCTACAATAGTTTTTATAAATAACTAAAAGAGGTGGACATAATAAGGGATGAGTTTAATGTTCTTTTATTGACGATATCCTGATTCAATATGTGTTGAGGAAGTGAATATTATTTTTTTAGTATAGTTTATCCCAGTTAAAAGTGAATATCTACATCATTGGGGGCAGAAATATTGAATATCTTTTAGGACTCAGCTATAAAAACATGCGACAGTAGACCAGTTCACTTGTATAACATACTAAACCACTCATGTGTAACACAAAGTGTACTTTGTTATAGGATGATCCATGGCCATTAATTTCAATTGGAGATTCGATTAAAAATTAGAATATATGAAACATTTAGTATTTAAATGGTGTGGAGTAGTTTTCCTACCCAATAATTTTACCTTTTGAAAATAGTGTGTGCTTATATCAAATTTATATTTCTAAATTTCATATAGTTGTTAGTTATTTGGTAAATGTCTAAGATTTATTTATATCCTAATAGTAAAAATGTATCTTCCCACACCTTTTCTTTGTTTTTATAAGAGGTACAGGTTATACTATCCTTAGGTGATATCCCTAAGACACCAAAGTTTGGCAATAAATTCCAAGGATTTTAATGAACATTAGAGGATGATTTTACCTTCAAATAAAAAATTCAAACAAAAAACAATTAACATAAAATCCCATATATGATGTATGAATAAAAATAAAACTAAAGGTGTCACAAATCATAAACAATAATACCATATTAACAATAGAAACAAAATATAATAATAAAAAAATATGAAGAGACACCATGACCATAATGCACCCAAATGAAAAAATCCCAAGGAAACCCTAACAAAGCTCCAATATCCAACTCCTCCTGTTATTCCTAGGGAATCAATAGGAATTACTAGAGAAATAAGATACCTTTCATTTAATTCTGTCTCACTAGATGACATCTTAAAATGATCTAATGTTCCAAATTAGGGTGTGAGTATAGACTCATTAGGATTTCTCCAGTGACTTCCAAACTCATGGCATTATAAAACAACTTGTAAGCACAATTTATTTAAAATTGTTTGAAATAATTTAAAAAATATATATTAAAATCACAAATAATGTCCATGATAAAACTATTATGGTGTTATAAAACCATTTCATGTTGTTTTTCTAACTCATTTACATTTCTCCACACACACACACCCACCCATTCATGATAAGTGATAGTTACATACTCATGAGTTGTCTATGATTCATCCATAACGTATTCAATAGGTTTCTAACTTCTTTGTCTACCAATGAAACACACCCCATATAATAGGACATGTACTTATACCTCAATGGTTCATCACCCTTATTTAGGGTCATACTGAAATTATGAAATCACACCAACCATGTATTCCAAATTCCATGATAGACCATTTCACCTAAAATCGGTTCTTTCTTTGAAAAATTTCATCAAACCACTTGTGTTAATAAAACAAAATCCATAATTTTAAAACTAACATTTTAAAATAATTTAAAAAGTAGGATTCCACAAAATCCAATAAAATTTTCTAATTTCTAATCCATAACAGAATTTTATTTTCCATCAAAAATAAAATATGGTTTCCAGAAAAATTTTAAGAGACACATTTAATCAAAACTAAGCCTCTTTAGTTTATATTTCACTAGGATCTAAAATTACTCTCCCCTTAATGCTTGGTTCACCTTTTCCTTCAATCCATAAGAATGTTTTATGTGAATCAATGTTCGTTGGAGATCTAGAATCGTTACTAAGTACTTGCTATCCCTATTTTTCATAGATATATTCTTCCAATCTATCTTGAAACCATAGATCTAGTCAGTAATGGAAAGATATTTGTTCCTTGATGTCAATCATAATGAGATATTATTGAATCAATTTATTGGAGGAATTTATATTCCCAAATATATATATTTTTAAATTTTCTTCATTTTAGAAATCTATAGAGAGGTAGGTGTCTTATATCTCATCTATAAATGACATAGATCTTGAAGTCTTGGATTTTTTTTAAATTTGTCTCTGGAAATTATTGTGAAAACATTATGTGATTAATTATGAAAATCCCATTTTGGATATGGTCTCTTATAGGATAAAAATTAGAAACACCACTTCTCTTTGGGGTGGAATCATCGAGAAACCATCATGAAAAAACTCAGATAATTGGTCAAAGATACTTTTAAAATATCAATTACATCTTCAAAAAAACATTGCAGGATAAATTCCCCTTCAAATTAAATATTTATAAAAACATAAAGAATATAAATCTAATCCACAATATGATTCATGAATAACAGTACAACCAAAGGTCTACCCAATAGTAAAAAAAATTCTAGAGTACCAATTGGAACGATGGCTAATAAGAAAAATAGAACAAGAGAGACCAAGACCCAAATACACCCAAATTACATAATCCCATGAAATCAACAATAAATATCCATGATCCAACTCCTCCTTATATTCCCATGAAATCAAGATGCATCACTGGAGAAATATGATACTGTCCCCGTACCTATAACCAAATAGTTGACATATGAAAATGCACTAAAGTGACCAAGTAGGGAGTGGGAATAAACTCAATATGATTCCCCCCAATAAATTCCAAACTAAATACACAATTGAAAAAAAATATCATTATTTATATAAAATAATTTAAAATAATTTTAAAATAATTACATTAAAACCATATAGAATTTATAAATGAAATCAATTATTAAGTTTGAAAACCATTTCATGTTATTTGGAATAATAATTCCCATGTATGAACACACACACAGAGACACACTCATGCATGCTCAGTGAGAGTTCCATGCTAATGAGTGGTATCTCATCTATCCACCAATGCAACACTAGGTTCCCAATATCTTTGTTCCATAAGGACAAATTCCATATATCTTGGATCACATCTGTATACCCCAATGGTACATTCCACTTATTCAGGTTCATGTCGAAAGAAAGATCTCACACCAACAATGTTTTCCAAAATCCATTCTATTATATTTCACATAAAACCAATTATTTCATGGAAACATTTCCTAAACCCACTTGAGAGCATCATCAAAATTTCATAATTTTGAATCTAACATTATAACAATTATTTAAAAAGAGGGTTTCCTCAAAATCCATTAAATTTAAACATTTTCTTCGAAATAAACAAAATGGGATTTCAACAATGTATAAAGTATATTTTACACAATAATTTAAAGATAAAAATTTAATAAAAATAAGCCTTCCAGTTCTATGTCGGGTAGAGACGAGAAATAATCCATCTACCTCTCAACTTTTGGAAAAAAACTAAGAAGTGCGCTAAAAACCCTAGATGCATTCCTGGATCTTCTTATATTCAATATATTCAATTATATATCATTAATATTAAAATCAATAAATATGAATATATACATAATATACTAGATCTATTGTTCTAGGATATATGAGAATAATAAATCTATGAAAACGGTGAAGAATGGGTACTTTCTGATGACTCTCGATCTCCAACATGCTTCGATTTACATAAAATTTGCTTCCAAATCAAAGGTATTGGTATATATAGCATTATTAGGGAGACTAATTCATTATCTTATAAAAATAGACAAATAAAGAGTCTTATGTTGATTAATTTTAATTACATCCATGTTTTTTAGAGTGGAAACTACATGCCACATGATTATGCCACACAGTTTTTAAAACTATTTTCCAACCATGTGGTGCTACTATCTCATAGACACACCTCATATGGTCATCTTGAACAATTATAAAAACGATGATCCATCCTTTTTTCCTTTTATTTCATGTTTCATGGTTTCTACTCGGCACTCGCGTGATTTTTCTAACTCGTGAACCAACTGTGTTCCTACCCAGTTACCTCCAAAACATGTTTCATGGTTCTCACCCTAAATATATTTGGGGTTTACAATTGATATACTACCAAAGACCAGTCCAATTTAACTGCTAGATTATAATGGTAATAACACTAAACCTTTCCTATCTCATTACAATGGTGATAAGATATAGGTGGTTTCATACAGTCTCATTTCATATGCTCGAAATAACCACATTGAAAACATCTCATCATTCATTGAGTGAATTTATAGTCTCATCCCTAAATAAAAATAGTGTACCTTCAAGAACACAATTTCATGAACATGTGGCGGAATGAAAATGGAATTCATAAATTATCCATGTATTTCGTTACTGAGATATTATATTGATTTAGACTGAAGAAGTTCACTCTTATAGCAATACGAATGGGGTGGGTATTGAGTTTCTTATTGAATAATTATTCTAGCTACTCATGAAATTACCTGATCAAATTTAGATATTTTCCATGACACCTCAACCTATTAAATCTCAATGGTTTAACACTAGGAAAATCACGAACAGTAAGACATTATATGGACATGATAAAGTGAGCATGGATTACCAATCATATCCTTTGATGGTGAGAGGAATGATTACTTAAAATTATACACTTACAGAATCTTTTTTTGATACATACACATCCCACTAACTTATTTCTTATTATTTTTTAAATCATATGGGTGTTAATGTGGAAATGGTGCCTTCTTTTTTGAATCCTAAAACACTTCATGGATAAAGAGAGTGTTGATTTTTTATGTGTAAGGAATGTTCTATAATTATCGATGGGGAAGAGTTACTTTGGGATTTATCTATTCTTAAGTTGGGCGTCTATGACTTGATTTTCAGTTTGTATTGGTTGACTTCATTCATGTCCCTCATAAAATGTTATTCCTGAAATGTTAGTTTCATATATCTTGATTTCATCGAGAATTTCATTAGATGATATTGGAATATAAATGTAGGTAGAGTAGGAAATTTAGCACAAGTGGGTGGAAAAATCTATTATCAGTTGGCATCTTTTATTTTGGAATTTATGTATGGGATCAAGAATATATATTTTCTAAATATCGGTGACCAATTTTCTAATGGTTTTTTGAATAGTTTACCAGTATTTCCATCCAAAAGTAAAATGGTGATTATGACTGATCTCTTACGATGTACCATAACCAAAACATGATTTCTCTCATGAATCGTGTAAGGTTTTCATAACAATGTCAAGATAAAATCTAAATAAAAACTAATCCTTTAACTTTTAAGTTAATTAGATATGAGTGATAATCCACCTACCTTACAATGGTTAGCAAAATAAATTTAAACTCTAGATATAGTATTTGATCTTATTCCCTTAAATAGATCTAGTCACATCTAATAAATATTACTATAAAGAAACATATATCTATACATAATGAACTAGATCTATGGTACTATGAAAGAGGATGAGAATAGATCTATGAAATTTGTGGAAGAATGTTTATTTGCTGATGATTCCAAATATCCAACAAACTTCAATTCAATTAAAATATTATTCTAAATTAAAGGAAATGGTATATAAAACCTTGGGAGGGAGAGGAATTCGATATCTTATAGAATTAGGTAACTAAATAGTCTTATAAGTACTAATTCATATGATGTGCATGATTTTCTATGTTCAAACCATACTCCACATGTTCAGACCAAATTTTTTGGAAACCATACATGAACTGTGTAGTGTTACTATCTCAAGGACACACCTCACATGGTTGGCTCACATGGTTAGACAAATTGTGTTCCAACTTTTTTTTCCCACTTTTTCATGTAATTTGGTTTCCCTAGGGCAGTCAAATGGATTGGAAAAAACATTAACCAACTATTCACCTACCAAGCCTCTCCTAAAAATGTTGCATGGTTTCATAGAGGTGGTTCATGGCTTATATTAACCAAGAAAAACCCTTATACCTCCAGAAACACCACCAAAACATCTATAAATATCATTAAAACTCCCAAAAATAACCCATTAATGTTATTATATCAAAGTACATATGTGAAGTTTCATGTACTTGAAAATAGGGGTGTGGAATTATCCCATCCATTTAACTTTCCATCCATGAAAAATAGAAAATATATATTTTCTAGAAAGATTCGGGGCCTTTGATACAATATTTTATTTTCACACTCTCATGTTTCTTCCTAAATCTAGACATTTTTCCATAAAAACCACATTAAACTAACGATTTTTTGATTCAAGAACTTATATTTTCTATCTGTAATTCATATTTTTACATGAAAAAATATAGCATTATGGTCAATTTCAATAAGGTACCATCAAATCATGTGATCTATATCAGTTAGGTGCTTCTTAAATTGAGATACATGAAACACATTATGCATAAAACCAAACTTTTTTGAAGTGATAAATAATAAGACACATAACCTACACCCTCAATTATGTAAAAAGGGTAAATGTTTCAAGAATATAACATTCCTTACTTACAAAAATGTGGATGTCCATTCCTTGAAGAGATTCTCAACAAAACATTTTCAGCCACCTCAAATTATAGTGGTCAATGACAATGATCCACATATGATTTATGACAACTCTGAGACATCTCCATTTACATTATGATAATTAAAATATTCTTTTTTCCTACAAAAGGCTAGGTAAGATATGAGTTGTCTCCACTGTTTCTTCCCAACAATGTGGAGAATGGAATGGTTACTCATATAATGATTCAAAGGATCCATATGTATTGAGTACTGATTACAGTTACTGTTTGGGAAATCCACTAAATATTTGGGATATTCCAATGACCCTCCAAAAATACATCACGTGATCCCTAAGAATATCTTTTATGGATTAGATTTCCCACTCTGATTTTCCATCCATTTGAGGGTGATAATATATACTCATATCCAACTGAGTTATAAGGGTTTTCTATATGGATTTAAAAAAATGAGATGTAAGATAGGGTCTTGGTTAGTTACAATAGATATTGGAAATCCATTTATCTTTATAATTTCTTGAATGTAGAGTTGGTAAATTTGTTCCGACCTATTAGTTTTATAAATAGGGTTTGACTGAGAAAACTTAGTGAGCCAATTGTAACAACCCGATATTTTATGACAAGTATTATTTTTAATTTATTTGATTTCAGGTGTTTTATGCTACAACAAGATTATCTTGTGATATATGCAACACCGTATTAGCTGGCAGTATACGCAACACTATTCTTAGATTGTATTATACACAATTTCAAGTTCATTTGATAATAGTCATTCTACGCAACACTGATTGTGTGTGTGTATATATATATATATATTCAATTTATAAATGAAAAATGGTTGGATTCTGTTATAAAGAAACAACAAAGGAGTCTTTCACAACACGCAGCCCTGACATGGCTTGCATTACACGCAATCGCGACCTTCCTCGATAGCGTGTGTTGTACGCAATACCAGGTTTCACTAAACGACGATATAATGTTATAATATTATTATGGACTAGCCGTTATGAATAGTATTAACTACATTTTGATTTTTATAACATTATTATTCATCTTATAAATTTTCAAAAACATTTTATCTGAACAAAATAAAATTTTTGGCTAAAATAAGTATTTTTCAAAAAATGCAGTTTTGCCGCCTTTTGATGGTGCACCCACATTAAAACTAGTTTTTGAAATGTTTATAAGTTCAATTTTAAAAAATGTACTTCTTATTTTGAATCATGATATAAAAATTTACATTGGATAAAGTTTTGATATTTTTCTGATAACATTCATATTTTAATGAATAGTAAAAACATGCAATATTTTAATTAAAAACAACTTTTTTTCATCGTAATAATTTATATGGTTAAATTATAATATTGAATGGTTTTAAAATATAAATAGAATGTATTTTTACCATTTAATATAATTTATCTAATTAGCATTTATTTTACCTTGAATTCGTAGTTAAATCAATTCAATCTTTTGCAATGTTTTAAATAAAAAACCAGTTTTCTTTCGACAACGGGATTAATTTTAATTTAATTTCTGAAACTTTTGTGTATTTAATTTCAAAAAATGGATTCCATATTTGGAATTAGTGGGTCCAAATTATGTTAATAAGCTACTTTTTATTTTTGGGCATTATGAATAGTAACTACGGTAAATTTTATTTACCATAGTTAAAGGTAAATCGGGTAATTAAGGGTAAATTTAAGATTATAAAATTACCCTAAAACCTGCCAAAATCCTATTGGATGAATAAAAGTCGACCCATATCACTTGAGGGTCTGATTAGATTCATTTAATGGACTTTTTTCCATGATAATAATTTAATTATTATTAAAACTAAAGAAAGTGACAACATGTCACTTTCTTAAATCTTATAAGTATAATAATTTTAGTTTAGTGATAAACTTCATGAAACCTCGGATATAAATACTCTCCACAAATATAATAAAATTATCTATACCAAATGAATTTATTTATAATTTTTAGGTATTAAATAATTATCATTAAAGGTGATATAATAGTGATGTTGAAATTATTTTATTAAGAGAAATATCAAATAAATGGTTTTAAAAATATTAAAATAAATATTAGACGAACTATTTAATTTGATCCACTAATTTTCTAGATATATATGACATGTTATGAATCTATTAAATCTTTTATTTTGAACATATATTCTGTATATTGTTTATTTAAATTCAAATAAATGAATAGTGTAAAAATTAACACTATTGTTATTTTATAAAAATAACATATTATAAAATTGTTTAAAAATCACAAATATATTTAAAAATTATAAATTTAAATTTATATGGTTGAAAATGTTATAAAGTATCCAATTATGGACTTTTCACAACAAATAAGTTATTATTTGTAAAAATTTCAAATTTAGAATATTATTACCACAAATAAAATTAAATTGATTAAATAAGGATAAATCAAGTTGATAATGTCTAAAATAAATTCCTAACATGTCTAAATTTTATTGTTTGATGATATTAAAACCCTATCCCATCTAGGATTTGGATTTGAGTCATTTTGGAAGTTTTTAAGTGGCTTTGGGATTTAATATAAATTAATATTTTCTTATATTTCCAAAGGTGCCCCTCTCCTCCCTTATAAAAGGGCATCTCCTCCCTCTTCTCCTCACACCAATTTTAACCTTCATGCTCGGCCATCCCCTGCCCATTTAACTTCCCCGCTTCCTTAGAAACCTACTAGAGTTACTGGTCTTCTCAAAATACCAACTCTAGTTCCCTAAGAGAAAGTTTAAAGGAGGCACTTCGAGAAAGAGGTAATACCTTCTACCATTTTCTTCAAGTTCCATTCTTCTTCTACTCCATCTTCTTTAGTTGTTTCTCATGGATAGTTAAATTATACACCAACCATTATTTTCCGTCTATTTCATGTTTCATATTTTCCCCTGGGCACTCTCATGGTTTGGAAAATGCATGGGCCAACTGTGTGACTGCCCAGTTACTCCTGAAACACGATTCATGGTTTCTTAGAGGTGCTTTGCGATTTATACTAACCTTTCACAAATCATAAACCTCCGTAAACTCCTAGAAAACATGTATAAACCTCCTAAAAACTCTCAAAACTTATCCTAAGTATTTTATAAGCTCTAATTACATAGATAAAGAGTCATGACCTAAAAATGGTGGTTCTGCAAAAGAGGGGTCCAATGTAAAATGGAATTTAGTTAAGAAAAATAATTAGTATTTTTTATGAAATTAGCACACCTAATAAACCCCCATAACATTTTTCGACATGGTCTAATAAGAAATCTAGGTATTGTTTCCAAAATGGTTGTTTTTTAGGTCAATAGTGAAAAATAACTTTTAAAAATACTATTTTTATGCCATCATCATGATATAAGAATGATTTAAAACTTAATAAAACTCTTTTAGAGACTAAATATGTGTTTAATGGTTAAAATAAAACATTTAAATTTGTCATTTTTAATTGAGAATCCTATTTTTCTAAATTTAAAACCTAGGTGATGATTTATTCCCATAAAAGAACTATTTTAGATCTATTACTTAAATTTTGTATTGAAAATAGTACATTTCATTTTGAATTTGTTTTAAAGTCAAAAATATCTCCCTCATTTATTAATAAACCAATAAAGGTCATGATGGTCAATTATAAACATTATTTTTGTTTAAAATTATTTATAATCATAAAAGGTATTTTTTCTTTATAAAAAATATGATTCATTTTTTAAACTGATATTAAAATAACTTTTAACCACAAATATAAATTTAATATTATAAAATAAATTAAATAATTTTAATCATATTATAAAAACTATTTAATAAGGAAAATTTTGTTTTTTATTATAAATTTATGTTACCATAGTAAACGTTAGTCACCACAGTAAATGTTTAATGGGTTAAATAAGGGCTAAATTAAGGTATAAGGCTTTAAATATCACTAAAAATTGATTCAATTTGATTTTATGAGTTTATTTTGTACATACATTATACTATCAGTGAAAATGTTTCTATTTGAAGATGCATTCCCTTGAATATGGTATTATATTATTTTAATGTTAAAGAGAATTTAAACTCGTTCCACTCTCCATACTTATAAAAGAACCCCTCCTACACTAACCACTTTACAATATTTTAGAACATTATCTTGACCAAAGTATTCCCAAATAACTTACCACCACACATATCTAGTACATATAGATTTTTTTATCTCTAAAATAACAACCATATAAGGCTTAAGGAAATATCAAAAATAGGATGATTAAATAAGAGATATTTGTATTAATCAAGTTATTTTAGGTTTATTTCATCTTAAACCTCCCCCAAATATTCTATAACTATATTAACATAATAATATATGAATGATTATTTTTCTAAAATTTTATTATATTAATGTAATTACCATCATATACCTCATTTTTTCCCATTGGAAGATGAAAACCCTACATGTGCGTATGTGCAGACTACCACATCCATGAATAGTGTATTTCATTTTTCATCAAGACATTACATGGACTATTATAAAAGTTTTATTTAAGGAATAAATATGATGTTAAGATAATAATTGTAATTATATAAACATAACCATTATCTATATTATGTCCCTATCATTCATAAGAAAATAAAAACATCACTTTAGTGTGTGTGCGGACCTCCTCCTCTATGAACCACATATTTCACTTTCTACATATTCCAGACATGGATGGTTATAACAATGAAATTAATATATAAATATGATATTTATAAAATTATTGATCTTATTAAATGGTAATATATATTATTATTCACTAACAAAATTATCTTTTTTATAATCAATTTTTTTAAAAAATGATATTTTTAATCACTATATATAAATCATCATCATAAGATTCATAAATTATCCATATAAATCCATAAATATATCAAAAAACCTATTAAACACGTTCACAAAAAAAATTATATTATTAAATTGTGAGAAATGTGCATGGAATCAAAGTACTAAATTAGAAGATGCTCCGAAAACTAAACAATTAACAAAAAAATATTGATTTATACAAAGAGTTATTCCTATGTGGGTAATAAGAAATTATAAGTGAATGATTTATATTAAGATAAATATAAATATGCTTAGGATATATATATGTATAATAAATCTAAATAATTTATATAGTGATGTTACTACCCATCGGAATAAGAAGGAATCAAAGGTAAGGGTATCTCATCTCAAACATCCTATATTGATAAAAGTTTTGAATTATCACTAGTATAAATATGGGATTTAACATCAAATTATTAACATCAGTTTTTTATAAATTGACACTGATGGTTTGTGCGAGGAATTTTTCACGTCGGTTTTACTAAAAACTGACGCCAAATATTTTAATGATTGGTTTTTTTATCAGTTTATAATAAAACTGGCACAAAAAACCAGAATGCATTGTACTTTAGCGTCAGTTTTAATATTAACTGACGCCAAAATAAAAGGAAAGTTTTTCCACATAAATTTTAAAGAAAAACTAATGGCAAAGGTGTTATATTGAGTGTTGGTTTTCCAAAAAATTGATGCCAAAAATAACAACCCTAAAGACTTTTGGAGTCGGTTTCTATAAAAAACAACATCAAAAGACAATTACAAATTTATGGGATTGGGAAACCCTCATCATCATTGTTTTTCAAAATTGAAACCCGCACTGGTTCCTCTTGACTCGCGATGACTTAGAATCCTTATTTTTGATTTCCAACCACCAATGTTGACAATTTTCTTCCATTTTCACGATCTACGGTCTGCGTTCTTCATTGTATGGTCTTTTTTGATCATCTACAGATTATTTTTTCTCCTTAATGCTATTTTGAGTGAATTTCAATGATGGTTTGATTTTCATTTATTGTTTATCTTTATTTTTGGTTGTTACAATCAATTTTGTTCTAGATCTTTGAGAGCTAAATTTTCCAAAGTTTTGTACAGATTAAAGTTCGGATTGGAGATCTATTTATGAGTTAAACTCTGAATTTTGTAAGTTTTTCTTTAAATTTTAAAGATAAATTATTGATCATTTAATATTAATAATGATTTTCATCAAATATTAGTTTATAGTTTATTTAAAATTTGTTGGAAGATAGTTAATAGCTATCCCTAAGAGTGATTAGTCAATGTTCTTGACATGGTTTAGAGTTGTATGATTTTATGTTATGAATTGTTATTTGACATTATGTATAAATTTATTAGTCAATGTTCTTGAATAAATTATACCAAAAACCAATAAAATTATTTTTATCCAACATTATCTATATGAGACATTATGTATGAATGTATTGGTCAATGTTCTTGAACAATTGTATTAGTAAATGTGTTCAATTTTTTTTATCTGACAATTTTTTATCATAACCAATTGAATAAATAAAGTTCTTATAATATTTTTATCTGAAATATTATTACTCATATGATTGAGAAAATACACCTGAGAGGGGTGGGGGTTTGGGGGATGAATCAGGCCTACCTAAATTATACCAAAAACCAAATAATCTACGTATATACTCATTAGAACATGCAATGGATCCACAACCACTTATTATTCCTCAAATGATTCAATTATCCTCTCACCCAAATGTGTTGTATGATATTTCAATTTAGTTATGTATTTAATTTCATCTGTCAAAATTTTGGGAGTATTAGGATTGATTTCACCTATAATATGAACATTTACTCTAATTATTATTTCATATTTCTAATAATAACTAATTTTTTACCCTTTAAATTAATTCAATATTTAATAATTTTGATACATGAAACATTGAGATAATGCAACAACTATGTAAAATGAACTAATAAATTTTAGAAGATTGATATTATAATTTAATTATAATATCAATATAACACATGTAAATTATATGAAAATAAAATGTTCACTATTTGTAAATGTGTATCATATCTGATGTTTTCTATCTGATTATCAATAGTTTTTATTAAATGTGTTTCTATTTAAAATTTATCTATATATATAAATGGTTATATGTTTTAATATATTCACCAATTATTTTTTTGATATCAGATACTGAATGGATCATAATTGGAAACATTTACGAAGAACCACTAGTGAATATGAAAAGGGAGTGGATAAATTCTTGGAATTTGCTAAATGAAATCTTAAAAACATTGATTTGATTTTCAGTCTATGTGTGAAGTGTTTAAATATTATAAAGTTAAACTCCAAAGAAATCAAGGACCATCTCATTTGTTATGGTTTAAGCCTTAATTATACTAGTTGGATCTGGCATAGTGAAAGAACTGAAAATTCAACATCCAATGTTGATGACAATATTCATAATGAGGTAGAGGATCGTAATGAAGAATTAACTCATGATTTAGGTGTTGAAACAATCGAAAAAATAGAAATTGGTGAACGATTGTATAGAGATTCTGAGAAACCATTAGTCCCAGGTTGTAGTAAATATACAGTGTTATCATCAGTTTTTTTATTAGTTAACTTATAAGAAAAAAATGGGCGGAGTGATAAGAGTTTCACTAAATTACTTGAGCTTTTAAAAGAGCTACTTCCATAATGAAACGGGCATCTAGATTTTAATTATAAGGTGAATTAAATATTATGACCAATTGGATTTGGGTATAAAAAGATACATGCTTGCCCTAATCATTGTGTACTATATAGGAAATAAAATGAATATTTATCAAGTTTTCCTACATGTGAGACATCACACTATAATATAGATGGAAAAGTAAACTGAGATTCATTCTCAAGTGATGTCATTTAACATCATGAAAAATAAATTCTGTACTTTCTAATGATATCATCCAATATTTTTGCATACAATTATGATATTTCAATTGTGATTCATTTTTAGGTACCAGAATCAAAACTCCTACTAAATAAATTTGTTACCTTCCAATAATTCCTCGTTTGAAACATATTTTTGGAAATTTAATTGACACAAAAAGTTTATGATGGCATTCAGATGAGCGCATCTCTAAATGTAACTTATGTCACCCTACCGGTTCACCATAGTGGAAGAGTTTTGATAAAAAAATTCATGATTTTGGAAGTGATGTTAGAACTCTCATAATGGGATTGTGTACTAACAGAATCAATCAATATCGGAGCCTCAGTATCCAACATAGTTCATGGATTATTTTCTTGATAGTTTACAACTTATCCACACAACTATGTATGAAGAAAATATATGTTATGATGACCATGATGATTTCTAGACCAAAACAACCAGGAAATGATATTGATGTGTATCTTTCACCATTGATTGATGATTAGAAATTTCTATGGGAGGGAGGTGTTAAAGTTTTCAATGCATACAAGAAATAGTATTTTCTTTTGTGTACTATCATAATGTTCACTATAAATGACTTTCATGCATATGGAAACTTATCTGGATATAGTGTTAAGGGAAATAAAGCATGTACTATTTGTGAAGAATAGACTTCATATTATCAATTGTGTAATGGAAGAAAGATAGTGTATATGGGACATAGAAGATTTTTTTGAATCGATCATCCTTATTGTAGATTGAAAAAAGCATTTAACGGATTACAAGAACAAAGCTTTCCCCCTCAACCATTGTCAGCTGAATAATATTATGACAGGGTGAAAGTTATTGATTTGACATTTGGAAAGAAAAGAAGTTCTGGTATTCAAAGATATATTTGGAAGAAGCGGTCTATTTTTTCTAACTACCTTACTAGAAATTTCTTGAGATAAAACATAACATCGATGTTATACATGTTGAAAAAAATATATGTGATAGTTTGATTGGAATTTTGTTAGACATAAAAGGAAATATAAAATATGGATTTTATGCTATATTGGACTTGATATTAATGAAAAAAAAATTTGGAGTTAACTCCCATTGTGAATGTAAATAGAACATATTTACCTTCATCTTGTCACACATTAAGAAATATTGAAAAGATGAATTTCTATCAGTTTCTTCATGGTATTAAAGTACCCAATATTCTTTCTTTGAATGTGAATAATTTGGGGTCATTAAAGGATTGTAAATTAATAGGTATGAAATCTCATGATTTCCATGTGTTGATTCCCCAACTTCTACTAGTCGTGGGGCATGGTATACTGCCGATATATATCAGAAATAATATCATCAGGTTATATAATTTTTTCAAATACATTTGTAGAAAATTCATTGAACCAAATTTGTAAGATGTGTTGGAGAATGAATCAACTCTTATTCTTTTTCAACTAGAAATTTATTTCGCACCCATGTTTTTTCATATAATGGTTCATCTGTTGATTCATTTTGTGTGTGAGATAAGAATATGTGGGCCTGTTAATTTAAGATGGATGTATCCTTTTCAAAGATATATGAAAATATTGAAGGGATATGTTAAAAATATTTATCGACCAGAGGCCTCTATTGTTCAAAAATATGTATCAGAATAGTTGATTGAGTTCTGTACTGATTATTTGTATTTGGGAGAGAAAATTGGTGTCCCTGTATCTTGACATATGACAATTGATAGAGAAGGTAGAGGGGTTCGAGGTTTAAAGGTAAAGTTCATTCCACATGATGAAGTGATACAAGCACATTTATACATTCTGAACAACACAGATGAGGTTCAATCATATATATCCTCACATATTTCTGAATTAAAGTTAGGATATTAGAAAAGAAATGAAAAGTGGTTGACGATTGAGCATAAGAGGACATGTGTTTCATGGTTTAAAGAGAAAGTTACCTCAGATATATCTGCATCAGAAACATTGAAGTTGTTAGTAGGGGCCATCTCTTAATGTGATCACATGGTATGGTATTTATATCAATGGCTATACATTATACACAAAAAACCTAGATGACAAGAGTACCGTTCAGAATAGTTTAGTCATGGTTTTTAGTGGAAGCAGTGCATTTTTCGAGCGCCAAAGATAAAAACCCAATTTTTTCATCAATTCCATATTTTGGTGTTCTGAAAAACATAATGGAAATTGATTATATAAAATTTTGAGTCACCGCTTTTATGTGTAATTGGAATGATAGTAATAGTGGTGTTAAACATGATGAATATGGGTTTAAAATGGTTGATTTGAAAAGATTTAATTACAATGAGAATACATTTATCATGGTGACACATGAAAAGAAATTATTTTATTTCATTGATCCATCAAATGATCAGTGTTCAGTTGTTTTGCAAGGAAAAAGATACTATTTGGATGATGAGGATGATGTTGGTGATGTTAGTGATTTACATAATCCTTATTCATCTATTACAAAATTTATGGATGATTACAACGAGTATAGGATAGACACAGTGCGTGTGGTGAATAATGATCATGATGAAGGCATGTTGGAAAACACTAAATTAGTCTCTTAATTTTTCTGGTAAATATTTATATTTGTTACTTTATCTGAAACTTACAAATGCATGCCTCTTTATTTCACATCCTTATTTTTTGTCTTCATTATTTATAAATATTCAGTTTTCTAATGATATGAAGGTACTCAAAATTTAATTACACTTTCTAGTAGCAATGTCAGATATAGAGAGAGAGGAGCAGTTACCGAGGTATATATATTTTTACATATTATTAAATATTTAGCAGTATACTTATTTGATGAAATAAAACTATTAATTTATAAATTTTTTGTTAGGACTACTGATGCATCCTCGAGGGAGGAGACTTCTCCTATTACTACTAAAAATCATGTTTTCAAGTTGGTAAATGTGGTATTACACGTTTACCAAAAAAATCACTTACTCATGATGATGACAGAGTACACATTCATTTTGAGGATGATAATAATGCAATTGGCCCAAATGCATTTCAGTCTATCAGTTATATAGTGACGCAGATCCATTGTAGGATTAGTATTTTATATCCTAATTGGAAGTCATTGGATCACCCAGCAAAGTAATATCTTTGGGAGGCCATGATGGTAAAATATCTTAGTGTATTTATTTGATCTCATTTTTTTTAATATTATATATTTTAAATGACATATTTAGCTAATTTAATTATAGATAACATTCAATTTTGAAGAAACCAATTAAATTAAGAAAAGGAATCTCTCTTCAGTGGTGGTTCAATGGAGTTATTTTAAAAGAGAACTCACAAAAAAATTAAGTTTTTAGAAGGAGACGGTTTGAAAACCCTTGCCTCAAGTATGTTTTTATAGTTGAAGATACATGGAAGCGATTTTTTGATATTCGTAATGAAGAAAAATTCCTGGTATGATAATAATTTTATATTGTAAAATTTATTATATATTTTTCTTATTACATAGTAGTTTATTTTTATATAACAGGCCTCAAGAAGATCTCATTAGGTGATCCAGTTTCAAAATGTATACCCTCATACTTTATCATGTGGAGGGTACTCGTATTTGGAGCATAAAATTATTGAAGAAAAATTTGAAGCACTAAGAGCTCAATCTATTAGTGGTTAAGAAGATGTCTAGTTTGGATCACCATCTCCTCCCACTCAACATGAAAATGGAAATGAACAAAGAAAAAGAAAAAATGTACAGTATATTATAGTGGAAGCTAAGCAAGTAGCTGATAAAATTGTAAGTAAATATTATTTATTTGTTATCAATTTTCTTATTTTATAATTTATAAACACTAATATAACTTTTTTATTTTTCATTTCAGGATGAAATTTAGGAGTAGGATACATAGGTCTCTTTTATCCCCAGGGGTATGATGGACATCCTAACCACTACTTTTGGAAAGGCAGAACACCCTAGCCGTGTTAGAGTATATCAGGCAAGTGATAGTATTTTGAAGATTTTTGGTAAGATTAAGCAATCAAGAGACGGAGAAATAGAATCCTGAAAAGGGGAGTTTGAAGATATGAAACAGTATATGGGTGATCCAATTCAAGCAGCAGTGTAGAAGGCTTTGTTAGAACACATGGAAAGACAGTCACAGTCTACACAACCTTCCCAGGTATATTATTTACTTTTCATCAATTTTTCAATTTTATAAATTATAGATACTAATATAACTTTTTCATTTTTTATCCTTCTCAGCCTACTCACTCAGACTACCCTGCCCCATCTACCTACCCTGCCCCATATGAGTAGCCTTCCGAGGTATATTATTTATTTCTCACTAATTTTTCTATTCTATAAATTATAAACACTAATATAAATTTTTCATTTTTCAGTCTTCTCAGCCTACTCACCCAGACCACCCTTCCCAATCGGCCTACCTCGACCCGTATGAGTAGTATTACAATGTATGTTTTTTATTTTTTATAAATTTTTCTATTTTATAAATTATAGGAATTAATATTACTTTTTCATTTTTCAGCCTTCCTAACCTGCTCACCCGGACTATCGTTCCCCATCTGCCTACCAGGCCCCGTATGAGTAGCCTTCCTAAGTATATTATTTATTTTTCATCAATATTTTCTTTATAAATTATAAACACTAATATAAGTTTTTTATTTTTCATCCCTCCTAGCCTGTTCATCCAGAATACCCTGCCCCAACTGCTTACTTTGATTCTCCACCACCTCACTTGGACTAAAATATTTATTGTGAGTTATTTCCTATAGATCCTCACATACATATTGTTGCATTAGGACTCCTGAATTTTTTTTGGGATTCTATACACCACCAGCCTATGAAGATTAGTCATGTTACATTATTAGTACTCTATATTATAGATCATAATGCTCTACTACTATATCCATCTGTGGAGATCACTAGAGTTAGGGATTGTGTTGGTTATTTTTTACTTTGGCCAACTAGTTTACTTCATTATATTTCATATGAGGTATGTGTTTTTTTTAATATTAATTATAAATGATTCAAAATTAATTATAATGTTTTCATACAATTAACTTTTTTAGGATTATCTTAATGAAAAAGAAGATGCACAAATGAAACAAAATGTTCAAAAACAATCGACTATAGATAATTCATATATTCTTATGGGAAACAAAGATTATCACATGCATATTCTTCATTGAATTTTATGTATGAGTTTCTGATGAAGAAGGATATATGTGAAATAGAATATCCATTAGGATTACTCAAAGAAGAGATCATGCATCTAATAAATTTTGAAGAGCACAGTCTAAATGTGGTGGAGTTGTTTACCATGTAATTAAATTGACATTTGAATTTGTATTTCTTTAATAAAATATGGTTTCAAATTGACTAACTATATTTTCTTTTTCAATTAGGTATCTAAACACACTTCATTTACAAAATAATAGAACATACATTTATGATTTTATAGATCAAGAATTCATTTCCATAGAATTGCAATATGTGAAAAATCTTAATAGAGTTGCATATATGTGTGATAGATTATCACATATGAAGATTCAGTGCTATTTTTCTACCATTTCTTGATAAGTAAGAACAGAAACATAATTATGAACTAATTATCCTTATAACGTCATTATTTTTGAATTTTTCGTATTATAGGGGGAATTGGATGTTAGGCCTATTGTGCCCAAGTGAATGCAGTGTATATTAGTTTTTCTCTTTATTAAGGAATGTTCGAAAAAGATTTTACACCTTATTAGAAAGGTAAGTTTTTTTATAAGATCATTATGTTTAATTCTCATTGTTTATATATGTATTATTAGTTCATATATATGAAAATGAAGTTCATGGAAAAAATTTTACAAGGAATAAAAGTCGATAAAGGCACCAAATAAAATCAAATATGTGGAAGTACAAGTAATTAGTTTTTATATTACATTTTGTTCTAATTTTTTGTTATATATTAATTTTTATTAACAGTTTAATTTTTTATATCATTAGTGTCATCATCAACAAGGAAATGTTGAATGTGTTTATTATTTTCTAAGATTAATGTTTGAGATAATCACAATTAGGCAAACTACTGACTTTGATAAGGTTAGTTGTTTTAATTTGATTTATATTTTCATCAATATTAATATATTTTTTATCTCATATAATTCACTGTTATTGTAGGAATTCAATGACTCATAGTGTTATTCCAAATCTGATATGGCCCATATTCAATCTACTTTTGGGAGTTATTTGTTAAGTCCGGTTAGTATTTGAGGTATGTATATTCTAATATTTATAAATAATATTACATATGGGTTCGAAAAACTAACTCTTTTGATATATTAGGTGTTCGAACCTACTAATAACCTAAAGAATGCTTTAATAATAACCAACAATGAGCATGCCGTAAATTTCAGGTACATGTATTTTAATTCTACTTTATTTTGAAAGTGTAATATTCTAAATTTTCTATAAAAAATATTTGTATCATTTGGCATAGGTTTTTTCGTTAATGATTAGTATATTAAAGAATAAATAATCAATCAACCATGTACTGAGAGGCTATGTATTATCCAAGCTGACATGAACTCTTTTCGTACCTGCTACAATTCCATGCCAAAAGGATAAAAAATATATTAGAACTAACCAAAAACAACCCAAATATGAATTAAACATATTATATGGTATTTTTAAGGCATTTAGTATTGAGTTGGGCCACAACAATGAACATGGTAACAATTTACATAAGAATTTTTAGGGAATCAAACAAAAAATATGGTCTCATGGGCTACACATGCACATTAGATACCATATCAGAAAATGCCTCTCAATACCACACACACACACACACCACTATGAATACATCCTAGTATACATCTATTATAATAAATGTACATACACTCAACCTTCATGGGATATCAACACAAAAAAATGGAAAAAATCACTAATTTGAAATGAGAAATGAAGATCTATCACAGAGAATATTCATTAGCCATCTCATTCTTATCCTAATTAATCTGATCAGCTATTGTAGCACATTTTACCATCAAACCATCTCATTCAACCTTAACCATAGATGCCGCATTGCCTACAGTGTCATATTCATCCAACATTCGACAATAGAATTCATTGAGTTCTCTTAAGTTCCTCTGCAATGTCTTTGTCTAATTTTTTATTAGATTTTTTGATGCATTGATATTTAACTAGAATCCATGTAAATTTTTCAAGGACTTAAATGAATTTTGTTTACTTTATAATACAAATGCGTACATAATTATTTGATTAACTGGATAAAAGTATGAAAGTTCTATATTTTATATAGAATGATAAATACTATTTTATTGTTGTGTATATTTTGTTTTTTTACAATGGTTTCGATTTAATTGGAATTATAGTTTTTCTGATTTTTCTAAAACAAATTATCTTCTGGTATTAGTTATTTTAAAAATCGAGGTATATTTTTAAAAAAAAAATGGTTTTTGGAAGCCATTTTTTAAAAAACTGATGTCATAAACCTGTTTTCATCTTTGGTTTTATAAAAAAACGACGCCAAAAATCGGTTATCGGTGTCAGTTTATTTAATAAACCCACACCGAAACCCTCAAAAAAATGATTTTCAGCATCTGTTTTTAGAAAACAGACACATAAAATTCTATTTTTATGTCTCCTTTATAGACATTAGTTAAAAACCAATATCAAAAATAAAAAAACAGACGTTAAAATGAGTTTTTGCACTAGTGTATGCACATATTTTTATTATATTGTGAATATATTGATTCTTTGAACTATTATATCAAATTCTAGTCTTTAATAATTTATATTAAGGATCCATTTCATGTTCCCCAATTTAATAGGGTTTGATTCATGTGTTATAAAACACATAAGGGGTTATTTGTCTTATATTTTATTCATTAATACATGTTTGATATTTATCACCGTGTTTTATTTTACATTGTTTAGTTACATACCCATGGATATATTTTGATATATTATTTTATAAAATTTGTGATACTTTCTGGACCATTTCATGTTCTAACTTAAAAAGGACTTATATTGGAATGATACTAAGGTCATAAGGGTTTACTTTACAACCTCACTTTTTATCCGGATTGTTTATGTTTCATTTGAAATTAAGAAGAAATTTATAGTATTTATCTACTAAAACCTATATATTTTCTTATAATATATTTATTTATGAGTTTTTAAATTATTCATTCCATTTCCCACTATTCAGTACTCAAATTCACTAAAACAATGTTTTAAAAAAAATTCATCCTTACTTACCATGATTAGTCGAGAACCTTTTCCTTTCATATCCATATTCATTATTTTTTATGTAGATTTTTTTTATGATTCAATTATTTCTTATCCTAAATTTATATTATATTTTACTTTCTATTCTTAAATTTAAATCAAATATTTTTACTATTTTTTGAAGAAATCATTTTTTACTTCCTCTATAAAAGTTTGAAATGAATTTATTGTTAATTTTTTAAGCATGAACAGATTGTACCCCAAAATATCCATTTTTATGATTTATCTCACTTTAATTATTTCATTATTTTAAAAATTAATATATATTCCCATTATTCTTTGAATATTTAAAATTAAAAGAATATTATTTTATTAAATTTTTTGAACAGGGATTTCATTGAACTTATGTTTATTTTAACATTTCACTATAAATTTTCTTACGTAAGTAAAATTCATTTTAATGATTCAATTGTTATAAATTATATTAAAAATATATTTTTGAAGATATTATTGAGATATGAGGGAAAAAATTTAAGAGTTACTTGTAAATATTCTTTCACAAAAAAGTTATAAAATATGTAATGAAAATTATTTTTAAAAGATTCACTAAAATTTTCTTCATTATTTTATTATGATTCTGTATTTAGTGAAGAATGTTAATTTTTAATTAATTTATAGTGTCCTTCATTCCCATTTTTTCAATTATCATGGATGTGTTTAACATTGTTTCTATTATATACATAATTTTATACTCATTACTCTATATGGTTTGAATTCCCTCGCATATATAAATTAGATTAGTGTGTGTTCATGAAGAATTATAGTTTAGTTATTGATTTTAAAATATTTATAATCCATATATTTTTTAATTATATATGGATTTTCATTAACTGTTAATGGGATATTTAATATATATTTTTGATGTGTTTAAATTCTGTATAATGGATTCAATACATATACATATTAATAGATAATGGATATTGATTTTGTATTTGATTATTTAGTTCATGCATGGGTAATGTATTAGAAATTTTTAATCAATGACAGGGGTCTGTTAAATCTCTTCAATTCATCGAGTAATGTCCCATGAGAAATATAAGATTTTTTATCACATGATGTCTTTCATACCAAACAATGTACTATGTCTTAGTGGGAAGGAGTAGATGTTATGTAATAAATCTTGGATAAGGCCTCGAGGATATGTAATATATATTTGATGATGCCTTGACTATCATAAACTATATTGGATACCCTAGAAACCAAATATATGAGCTGGAAAGGAAATTGCCTGAATGGTGTCTATGATCCCCATGGTTTGGTCACAAGCAACATGAATCATACAAAATAATAGGGGAAAAGAATTTTCTAAAAAAAACTAAAAGATTAAAGATACAAGTTAGAATGAACAACACTCTGAGGGGGGAGTACTGGAAACCAAATAGGTATAACAAAACCCAAATTAGTACATCATCAAGTACTCAGTATCTAGATATATTAAACTCAAGGGTCCAAATTGAATCATCATCCCACACCACAGTCTAAGTAATCAAGAACATCCACCACATCCTAGTAGCACTTTCCATTTTCTCAGATCAATAATAAGAAAATATACAAATTCTTGAAGAAAAAAATTAAGGTGAGAGTTAAAAATACTAATAGGGTCTCACCAGTTCTTCCATAATCAATATAATAGAAACGTTTCATTAATTATTCCAATTTAAAATAAAATATTTCATGGAAATTCACTTTTCATATTTAAAACCAAAAAAAAATTCATTTCAAAAAATTAATGATATATCGAAAAACATTCAAAACAAGATTAAATGAACATTTTTTTATGAAACAATATATATAAATCAACTTGCATGAATGAAACAGCCCAATAATTCAAACAACAAGTAAAATCAAATCAAAAAAATTATTGAAAGAAAGAACGATGTACAAAATCCCTATATTAAGTTAGTTTATCAGATAATAGGATCCTCACACATCTAATAGTGATCATGGATCTAGTCCGGTGTGCATATAAAAATACACAACAATATAAGGAACCCATAACAGGTAGTATACAACCCAATAGGGGAACCCTTAATAGGCCATTCTATCAAAATCTGTGTTGGTAACATTTTTTATTATCAAGCCATTTCATGGGAGCCAAAATCCAAGATTTCTTTTCCCAGTTACCAGTAACTATACAGGATGACAATTATTTCAATAATCATTAAAATTAGAAATTATTCATTTTAAAACTATTTAAAATTTAATTTAAATATTTCAATTTCTAACTTGCCTTTCTCATTTCAAAACCAAAACATCGGTTTTCTTCATTTCATGCCATTTCAAAATATATTTCTATTTTATCATTTTTCTTAAAACAATATAAAATCATTAAATTGAACTAATTTATTTTTCATGACATCATTTATCCTAAACCAACCCAATAATTTGAATTCCAATAAAATGTGGTGTTTTATTCCATCCAACGTTAAATTTTTTATTTTCTGAACACCTTTAAGGGAGAAGTGAGAACCCTCACATATTACAAGTTTCATCTCCAAATGACACCATAGATTTGTTGAAAAATAGTTTGAGTTGGTTGGAACTACTCTCCCTAAATAATATCCAGGGGAATGTGTTATGGTACCACCTACCTTTAATCAAAGATAACGACTCAACACTAACAATGGGATTCACCAACAAAGGAAATGGTGATGGAGATCTAGAAACCAAACATATAATCAATATCCAATCAAATATATTTTATATCCATCCAAATCATGATGATATAATACCCTCTATGTGGTATATAATGGGATATTGGAAGAAAACTCATGAGAAAAAATCCACTAACCTTGAGTAGATTAAATGTTGTCAATCGTTCATTGATTATCTATGATAAGTGGTTTGGAGAACCACTACATCTTCTTGAGATCCTCTTCTTCCAATGAATTTGAGTGTATTTGAGTGGGAGTAATTTTAGGGTTAAACTAGGAGCTTATATGAATTTAAATAATTTTTCAAATTTAAAAAGTCCATGTACTTGGTTTCAAGGATTTGGTCTCATGGTTAGACAAACGGTGTGCCCTAATCATGCTCCCCTACAATGGGGTGCATGGTTTATTCTAGGTGGATGTATGAGTTTTCAAACCATCCACCAACCAAGAAAATCCTCACTATCTAGGGATTTATGGTTTTCACTAGGGTGGTCATGGTTTGGGAAAATTGTGCACCATCTATAAACAACCCAGAAAACCTCAAATATTTACCCAATATCACCTGAAACTCCCTGAAACAAGACCCATCAAAAAGTAGATAAAACTAGGTTCAAGGAGTACCTAAAAACAAGTAATGGGATGTTACATCCTCTCCACCATAGAATTTTTTCCCCTTAATTTCTGTCAACATGTTTCTATATCAAAGAGATGAGTTCACTAATCTTTCATTAGTGTCACATGCTCCCTTTTCTGATAAGAATAGGTAACATGTATCCATAGCTCATAGACCACAGGTTCCATTCTCCCAATAAATACCTTTTTCATAAAATCCATAATCCTAATTGGATGCTTAGTCAAAGATACATCATCCTTAACATCAATAACTTTATATCTCAATACATGATATTTTTTAGAGGGATATTCTAAAATTATGATATGGGAAACACATTATGTATCAGAATCAAATTTATTGGATGTGTTAAATCGAAAGGTAAATTACCCACCTAATCAATAACCTAAAAAGTCCCCAAAATGTGGTGCAATAATTCATTTTCTTGAAATACATTGATGACCTAAACAAGGTAAAACTATCATAAACAATTGGTCACTAACTAAAAAATCAAATGATTTAAGATGATGATAAACAATAGATTTATATAATATTTTTCCATCAACGATATTTGATGAATCAATAGAATCATCATCATAATCTCATAGAATAAATGTTATCCAACTAAAGAATAATCTCCAATCCACAACTATCACAAAATAGATTTACACGGCCTTCTGTGCATGGACTTAAATAGTTACATTATAATATTGGACGGTTCACTATTGTTATAATAGAACTAAACTAGTCCCAAATGGTTATTCCCATTATCCAACAAATTCAAATATATAGGCCCATAACATATCCTCAATAATCTAAAAATCTCTCTTTGTCTTTCTATCCTTCTATAGATAGTATGTCGAACTCAAATGTACCTAATATCCCATTGCCTCCTCAAAACCATTAAAAAATGAGAGGTAAAATGGGGATCTCTGTTAGATAATACCGATGACATGAATCTATGAAAATATACCATCTATTAAACATAGATATTTCACATCTCCTAAATTGTTTTGGTATTATGAATGGGTAAAGTGAGAAAAAAATTTCAATCGATCACTCACAACCCATTTCATATTCTTATTCTGAGTGTTGTATAGATACCGAACCAAAAAGTACATAGAGATCTCATCCCACTACCAAGTAGAAACGAAAGTTGTCTAAATTAAACTCTATGGTTTCTGTTTATCATGCTTAACTTGGTGGTAGGTTTAATAATGAGTAAAAAATCCATTAATTCCCCATCAGGTACCCAGCCACTAGAATATTTGTGGTAGTAAACAGAAATTATTTGTGGTTATTAGGTGCTGAACCCACTAGTAATTATGGATAACCCCCATAAAAAACTTTATCATAGGAAAATGTATAACATAATGGTTCATGAAACATAGGATACCCTGTGTGTAGAACAACCACATAGAAATCATACCCCTACCCTAAATAGAGTTCATAATGCTACAAAATTCAACATCAAGATGATGATCCTAAATAACTATCTCAAGAAGAGAATAGGTAAATAGAAAAAAATTCAATAAAACCTTGTCCACCTTCTACCAGCCCCTAAATGAATCTATTAAAAAATACCGATCAATTTCTACTCATTTGATGATTCACCCATAGCTTGGGTCAAAATTTTCCTTCTTGATGCATCATAAATGACATTTACTTTCCCCAAGGAATAAGAAATGTGAAAATCAAGATATTACTGGTAATCCACCCAAAAACATTGATAGATATCCAAATATTTTTTAGATAAGATATAACTTAAACTATAGTGTCCATAATACATGGTAAAAATTTGTACAAATAGGTAATTTTTACAACTCTTAAGTGTATGCATCACAAATACAAGTACTAGGTCATGTGGAATATATCTATTATTGTGTATATTAGTTTTAAAAGATCCATAGGCTACCGTATGATCCCCCTTTATAATATCACAACCCAAACATGAACCAAATGTGTCAGAGAGGAACACAAAGCCCTACCCAACCTTTGGAAGAGTCCACACTAGTGTGTAATTCCAAATAAATTTTAACTCAACAAAAAAACTCTTGCATTTATCATCCAATGATAACTTCAACCCCTTATGAGTGAGATCGGTCATCAGAGAAGAAAAATATGATAAATCCATTAAAAACTAGCGATGATACCCTTCTAAACCCAACATGATCTGTATCTATAAAACATTACATGGTTACTCTAATGTCAAAAACTTTATAGGATCATTTGGGATACCATATTCTAAGTCCATGTTTACTAATTACTTCACTTACCATATCCAAAAATCATGTTATTGATAGTTTTTCATAAATTCAGTGATTTCTCAATGATTCTAAAACCTCTATTAGATGACACGCATCATCCTCATCGAATATAGAGTAAAATAGGATTTCACCCAAAACCACCTTGAACAAATAAAGACTATAACGAAAGATCATTCTAATAAAATCCCTAAAGACTACTTGTTTATTAGTTATAACAAATGGCATGAAAAGAAAATCATTATGACCATACCTTCTCTAGAAGGATGTTTTCTAAATTTCAAATTCTTTTAATCTCAAATTCTGATAACTAGATTGATGATATTTCTTATAGAACCACTTTTCTTATTTCAAATAGTGAAACAGAACACATATATATGGAAACTAATTTTTTTACTGAAACTTTATTTACTCTCTAGAAATCAACACATCTGTTAAGTGTTCCACCATCTTTCTTCGCAAAGAGTACATGTGTTGTCCATAGTCACACCATTAGTCATATAAATACTATCTCTAACAAATCAGCCAACAAAGTTATAAACTCTTTTAGTTGAGATGGTTCAATATGGTAAGAATGGATAGATACTAGTTGATTATTGAGTACTAAATCAATATAAAACTCTACCTATATTCTTAGTGCAAAACCATATAATTTAGAAGAAAAAATGTTATGATACTTGATGAAAACTATAAGAAGATCATCACTCAAAGACTCCCACTCCAAATCAAAACCAAAAACTGATATTATATTTCCCAAGTCTTGATATAAAGTCATGTCTCTACTATAACATGGGTCCAATTATCCCCAAAAGGCACATCAAACACCAATAGGTGTAGTAAAGGATACCCGACAAATATATCAGTCAATTCAGTTCTTATTTTCAAGGAACCAATCCATCCTAATAATGAAATAAAGATGTTCTACCTCATGAACTAAGAAATACCATGTCATATAGACCTCTGATAAAGTGATACATGAGGAGGATAATGGAGACCCTTCTCTCCTTTTATTCCATGGGGCTTAAAAATATCTATCATATTAGTCAGAATCTCTATAGAAAGGTTTAGTAGATTCACAATACAAGTTGATATAAATGAATGAGATGAATGAGTATCAAATAAAGTATCCACTAAAGATCAAGATATTATGATGGTATCTCTCACAGTAACTGGAACTGTATAAGAATTACTCTACTGACTCTTCCATTGTTTAAATAAATTCATTCTAGATGCCTACGGATGAAACCCATTTTATTAAATCATCTTGTTACACCACAATAACTTTAGTGTTGATGAGACCATGCCAATACGTGTAGTAGAAAAGAAATGAAATAATTCCTATAGTTTTCTAGAATCTACATAATAACTATATATATTTCACTCCATCGTACAAACACATCTCAATTACCATGTTTTTCACATTGGAAACAAGTCAATGAGATTCTTCTAGAAACATCTAGAGGTTTAGAAGACACCTTCTATAGATAAACACCACGAGACTCAACACATGTTCTATTTCCATTAATTTAACTCATATAACTTCCATTAGATAAAATTTCACTCCCATTAATTTTTACTTACAATTCAAGTCAACCTCAATAATGAACTCCCATACTATCTAGTCAGCATAAAAAGATAGATTCATCAAGAAAACCTAGGAACGAATATCAGGTTGAAGAACCATCTTGAACCATCATGTCATCATATTTCCATTTGATAAAATATTTAGTGTAAACTACACATGATTGGTAAATAAATTTATATTTTCTTAATGGTCATGTCTATAAGGCCCCAGCCTTATACCTTACTTAATATTGAATTAAATGAATAATTCACATTGAGGATCTTTTAGAGAATTAGATCTTAAATCATGCATTACATTCCACATTTAAACAAAGTGGTTACATAAAAGATAGTATTCATTTTTTCCCATCAACAAAAACATATTTAAAATAAAACATGGATTCTTTATTGACACTTCCTTGACACTATCATCATTTCATGTACCTTTCCCTTGACTTGTGAAAAAAATTTCAAAAACATGGGATGAGCATAAAAATCTCAGTAAGGGATATAAAAAAAATATGGAAAGGAAACATGAGTACATGTATACATAAGAATCAATGAAATCATACTTTACTCATAAAACATAAGTGATTTAACATACCTCATCAAATCATGAATAAATCATAGAAATCATAAGACACAAAGGTAACTTGAGGCATTCATAACATTCTTACGTAGGGAGTAACCCTCTTGGTTACCTTTGGAATACCCATCACAGTATATTCCCTAAATCTCTTCGGAGAAACCTTAACGTTTAACTCCTTCGCGTTACCCAATGCATTGGAGAGCTATATCGAGATCACCCGCCCTTAGTTTATCATGGAACCACCCGTCTTCATAACAATCACCAAGAACCATAACATAATCGTACCACATAATACATGATTAAAGGAAATATAACACTTCCACATTTCAATCACTAGATATCAATACAACACATTGATATAAAAAACATTATGAAAAAAAATTTAAATACCAAAATAAAAGAAAAGTAAAACATGGTATTTATTTTTCATTTTAAAATAAAGTATGTCTTGTAGAGGAATCTGAAACTCAAATAATGGTCACGGCGGTGGAGAAGTCGTTGTCACTTCATACGTACGACAAAAAAACAAAAAAAACATTCATTTTGTCGTTTAGTAAAACGCTTCGTATAAAAAAAATATTCCTTTTGAATAAACATAAAATTAAAAGGGTTTTATACACTGTATAAAATGAAGTTGTGAATAAAACAAAATATGCCTCAATTAATGGAGATTGAGACGAAGTCCCTTACAAAGACAGTATCCTTGGATTAAGCATAAATCAATTACATAATTATGTGTGACAAATGAATACACCTAATATAAGTGGATATTAAGTGTAAAACAATCAGATTTCGTTCACATATATTCATATAATGACATATTCAAGGAGTACAAGTTTATCTCAAAGAATCAAAATTGGGTTAAGAAGTTCCCTTGCAAATATTCGACAGCCTGATAGCGTCACTTCAAAATTCAAAAAATGAGTTGATGAAAGATAAAAAGGGTATCACATCACTTGGACATAAAATTTACATCAATAAGGATATAGAAGAACATATCCCAACATTACAATATTTAAATTAAAAGACCCAACAAAATAAGTCTTTTAAAAAGAGGAGGGTGAATGGTTCCCTTACCGACTTGGGTATCATTCGAAACATACACCCCATTAAAGAAGGGACGTACAATGAATATGTAAATACCCATAAATGAAATTATATTACACAAAGAGTATAATAATTGGAAGTACATACACCACTCAAAGTAAATGGTGGAAAATGTTGCATAAATCTCATGTAACTAAAAGTGAGATGAAAAATCCCTTACGAAAACTCAGTAGCCTAACGGCACCACTTAAAACTTCCAAAAATGGATTGATGAGATCAAATAGGGTATCTCATAATATTAAAATAAAATGTAAATAAAGAGGTATATAAAACAACAGACCCCAACATAACAAATATGATATTAAAATAAGTGACATAAAGGGGAGTACTTAAAAAGAAAGGGAGACGTTAAATATCTTAAGAAAATTCGGCAGCCTAACGGCGCCACTCAAAACTTCCAAAATGGATTGATGAGAGAAAATAGGGTCTCTAATCATATGAAAATAAAACATACAGTAGGATTAATATAAAATAACATTCCAATCATAATAAATATGAGCTTAAAAAGAATGACATAAAAGAGTGTACTTAAAAAGAAAGAGAGGGGTAAGATCCCTTACCTCAAGTCCGACTTGTCTTGTTCGTTTCTTTATATTCCTGAATAATAAACTTTGGTCAATTTATAATTTCCTAAGGTCCTCCTTTAAATATTATTATTCATTTCATATCAAATATTATAATGTTATAATAATTGTTTAATAATGTTAGTTCATATCGGACGTTTTTGCCGATGTTTTGGTACATGTGTCAAAAATGAACTTGTTTGAAAAATGATTGCCCATGTTGTTATAAGTAAATAATTTCCAGAACAGTATTAATGATTAAAATATCATATATATCTAGTAAATATTCATTTTATACCATTCCATATCATTTGGAGATAAAAAACGAAAAGCACCGTTCATGGAGACGGTAGGCCGTACGTACGCATGAATGCTGCTTTCATTTTTTCTGTCATATTAATGGAATTAAAAAAATGATATATATATATATTTTTTAATTACAGTAAAATATATACATTATATAGGTCACATATGTTCATTAATTTCATTCTTTATACATTCCAGTTATTGCGTTAATGAGTCACATCACTTGAGGGGCGGTAGTCCACACTTCCTCATATGAAATTATCGCATTTGCACAACATGAAAAAAATAAAGGTATGTTTTGAATATAAAATACAGAAGCATATAGTATACATAAATACCATATATATCATATATAAAATACAGTGACATCATAATGGCCACCTTTAAAGGTGTTAAAAGAATATTGAACAATCATCGTTTCGTGAGGTATAAAATCCCCAACCACAGAAACAGTATATTCTTTAACCATTAGACGAAGGTGTGTGTAAGTGTAGCTATAATAATTCACATAACAAAATCCTAGTATATTTAAGATACTTGTTTTGTTACAAAAGAAAATAATAAAAAGAGTTTATGGGGTTGGAGAAGCAAAATAAAACATAAGAACACAAGAGAAAACACTACCTTTAAAACGGGTAACTCTCTTTGATTTAAGCTCAAAGGCTTCCTTGGAATGGATTCTGCCCAAAGTGAGGCTTAAATGATGAAGAGAGGGATTTGTAGAGATTAAATGGGCAGAGGTTGGCCGATCCAAAGGGTTTCGAAGTGTGCGTAAGGTGGTAGAGGTGGGGGCCTTTTATAAGAGGAGAGGAGGGGCACTCTTGGAAAGTCTTGAAAATTAACATTATTATAAAATGAATTTCGGATTTTAAAGGTCCACAATTATATTTTTCGAGGATAATGTGATAATAGTTCGAAATACACACATCCAATATGTTTTTGAGAAGTGTAGGTCTTATATTTTACATTATCTTTTTATTTTATTTAAATCGTTAAATAATGAGGTAATCACTGCATCATCACGGTGTCATAAATAATTTAATTTATTTAATGTCTAAAAATTATAAAAAAATATCATGATGTAGGAAATATTATTAGATTTATAATTAATATTTATAGTCAAAAATATGATTTTTATAACCCCATGTAAAAATTGTTTTAGTAAAACAACACATGTTTGTGACCTTTTAATTTTAACTTTAAATAAAAAGGTTTTAGTGTAATTTTCCTACCAAAGTGGCTCCATGGGGTCCCAAAGTTGACCCATGGATTTTCTTGGTCGACCATGACTCTTACAATAAGGGTAGGACATGTTAAAAGGTCATTTCATATTATTAAAACATTATTTTTACCTTAAACTACACTAATTATCTCTAATCGCAATTAAAAACTTAAAAGTTACTATTCACCAAAAAAATTATTTTAATCTTATTGAACCACATTTTACATCCTAATGACAACCATGTATGTCGGATTTTTGAAATTCAAAACACAGAGGTGGTAAAATTTCATTTAAACGAAAAATTAGTTTTTTAAGTACCACTTAGTGGTTTCACTATTCATCAAAAATTGAAGTTTTTCAGAAAAATACCAAAACATCACCCTAAGCTATATTTGATATTCCGAATTCAAAAATGATGTCTATTTTACAAAATTAAAAACATATAAGTTTCATTAATTAATTTAATAATTAATTCTCGTTGTCAGATCAAATAGCGTGTTTTTATGAAATAATAAGTATCAAAAGATTGACACTAGTTTAAGTCCAATTTCAAAGTAAAATTAATTCCAATGACCACTATTGTATTAAATGGTCAAAATATATTCTAATTGAACATTAAAACCAATTCAAAAGATAATCTAATCATATAAATAAATTAGATTACAAAAGGTTTTGAATAAAAATACAACATTTTCACTATTCATTAAAAAAATGAACTTTATCGGAAAAATACCAAAAATTTAAACAACGTAAATTTTTATGTCCCGATTCTAAAGAAGAATTTTATTTTGTCAAATATAACACATAAAATTGTCAAAAAGTGGATTTAAAAGAGGTTCGCCATTAAAAGGCGGTTAATCGACCTTTTAAAGAATATTAGAATGTTTACGCTTAAAATTGGATTCATTCGCATTTTTAATCCTCTAACATTTATTGTAAAGAGTAAAAATATTTGACAAACATATATAATCATTCTTTAGGTAGTTCTGTTCATTACCGCCATTACAATGGCTAGACGTTAACTACCATTTAAAATAATATTATTTTACTATTAGAGTGCAACATAAGATTCCCAAGAAACTTGTTGTTGTGTATTGGGTATGCCATCGAGCATAGCGTCACCTTTAAAGTAATATTAATATTTTATTCACAAATATGGATAAATGTGAAAATGTCATGTTCATTATTTACCTGTGGTGTTAAATCCTTACCCCCTTTTGGGAATTGCATCCTCGGGATTTTAAAATTGGGCTTGGAAACTTCATTGAAAATCCAATATCGGAACAAGAGTTTGTAAAAAATCACTTTAAAATAAATAAATAGAAGTACAAAGGTCACCCGAGTTAACCCATACTAGGATTCCATGTAAGAGAACATGGATATGGAGGAAAAACAAAGGGTCTTGTTCTGAGGGAGTGTGATAGAAAACATGTTTAGGAGAAAGTTAACCACAAGAAAATCACATACTTTTGGTGGGTTAAACGGTATTCAATTCCCCCGTAGGAAACGTTAATAGAAAACATTTTTGTTTTAAGTTACTTTTCATTGAGGAATTTATTCTTCATCTTAAGGAAACATACTTACTTTTCATTTTGACTTTCAAATTTTACTAGATTTCTTACACAAACTCGTACTTTCCCCAAATGATGAGTATTTAGGAAGACTTGTTTACATTAAGAGAGCTATAATCAACTACTAAATAATCACCTAATCCACAAAAGAGAACTATATACTTCCCATGTATTTAGACCTTAACCAAAACTAAAACCTAAAAGGTTAGTATGAGATCAGATAATACCCAAAAAGGATAAAAAATCTATTCTTAATCTCCAAAATTTGTCAAACAATACCCAAAGTTCAACAAAGACCATTCAATAAACAATTTATCCATAAAATTCTTCAATGTAAACCAAACTAATATTGAAACACAAATATTTGAAGGATTTAATCACATAGTCTTCCAAGGTACAAATTAACACTTATCTCCAAATAACATCAGTTGCTCTTAAAGTCTCATATTGAAAAATAATTAACCTAATCACTTATCCTCCATGATAGGTTAATAATTTCCATAGATAACCCAAAATAAACTTACTATTAATCATAAAATCATCTAACTAAAAAGAATAAGTTATACTAACCAGTTACTTCACGTAGTCCATTGGTAGGTGATAAATATCAGTCGCACTTTGGTTGTGGGATCGATTCCCATAGCTTTGTCCCACGCGACGGGTTGTCACACAGTCTAAGTGTTGTCCTTTTTATAAAACTCCAAAAATAACCCTAACATGTTTTAACCTCAATAGTTTCCTTACACCTCTGATTTTCATCCAAATTTGTTACGATCTCAACATCTTAATTCTTGAAGTCTTATTTCACCACCATAAGATAAAATAAAACGATTCCCAAAAAGAATAACAACATACCTTGATCATGGCGTCCACTCTATTTCATTGTCATCTTTATCACGTAGGTAGAAGTCTCATGCATTACAACAATGATTAAGAGATCCTTTAAAATCATTTGCTTCCTCTATCCAAATACACCTTGTATAACATGGTTATATGGGTGTTCACAGAAAAACAGTTTTGGAAAATAATCATGTATGACATATGATTCCAAAACATCTGATAAAACATGATTTCTATAAAATAGTCAGACAGAATTTGTGTTGAAACTTTCTATTATTGGTCCTTTTAAAATACCATAAGTATGTGCTGAGAGACTATATTTTAAAAGCAAATATAAATAGGTTGTGCAAGGGTCTCCTTCCTCAGCACCATTTTTAAAATCATAATATGCTTCAAATTCTTGTGATAATGTAAAATATTTGAAAATACCTTGATAATATTTACCTTTCTTGAAAATATGAGAATATTGTGAAAATATTATTTGTCTAAAAACAAACCATGATCCATGATGTTAACGAGTTATAGTGGAGGTGTTTGATATCTCAAACAACTGCTTGCAAGTGAGTTGTATGCTAGAAAAAGTTTCACAATCATTTGAACATGACTTTGCAATAATTATTGCAAGCATGTCATCGAGAAGAGATAGGAATGTCGTTTGAGATCCTTCTCCGTCCATTCGTAACTGACTTTTCTTGACTTGAAAAAAAAGTTATAAAACAAGGATTTAACTGAAATAATGGATATAGGGACTAATCATGTGTCTAACAAAAACTCCTAATCCCTAAATTTGTCCAAACCGACCTTTGATACCAACTATAAGGCCCCAGCCTTATACCTTACATAATATTGAATTAAATGAATAATTGACATTGAGGATCTTTTCAGGTTTAGAGTTTTACAGAATTAGATCTTAAATCATGCATTACATTCCACATTTAAACAAAGTGGTTACATAAAAGATAGTATTCATTTTTTCCCATCAACAGAAACATATTTAAAATAAAACATGGATTCTTTCTTGACACTTCTTTGACACTATCATCATTTCATGTACCTTTCCCTTGACCTATGAAAAACATTTCAAAAACTTGGGATGAGCATAAAAACCTCAGTAAGGGATATAAAAAAAATATGGAAAGGAAACATGAGTACATGTATACATAAGAATCAATGAAATCATACTTTACTCATAAAACATAAGTACTTAAACATACCTCATAAAATCATGAATAAATCATAGAAATCATAAGACATAAAGGTAACTTGAGGCATTCATAACATTCTTACGTAGGGATTAACCCTCTTGGTTACGTTTGGAATACCCATCACAGTATATTCCCTAAATCTTTTCGGAGAAACCTTAAAATTTAACTCCTTCGCGTTACCCAATGCATTGGAGATCTATATCGGGATCACCCGCCCATAGTTTACCACGGAACCACCTATCTTCATAACAATGCCCAAGAACCATAACATAATCGTACCACATAATACATTCATAAAGGAAACATAACATTTCCACATTTCAATCATAAGATATCAATACAAAACATTGATATAAAATACATTGTGGAAACCATTTTAAATACCAAAATAAAAGAAAAGTAAAACATGGTATTTATTTTTCATTTTAAAAAAATTTATGGCTTGTAGAGGAAGCCGAAACTCAAATAATGGTCACGGCGGCGGAGAAGTTGTTGTCACCGCATGCGTACGACAAAAAAAACAAAAAAAACATTCCTTTTGTCGTTTAGTAAAATGCTTCGTATAAAAAAAAGATTCCTTTTCAACAAGCATAAAAGGAAAAGGGAGTTTATACACCATATAAAAGAAAGTTGTGTATAAAACAAAATATTCCTCAATGAATGGAGATTGAGACGAAGTCCCATACAAAGATGGCATCCTTGGATTAAGGATAAATCAATTACATAATTATGTGTGACAAACAAATACACCAAATATAAGTGGATATTAAGTGTAAAACAATAAGATTTCATTCACATATATTCATATAACGACATATTCAAGGAGTGAAAGGTTATAGCAAAGAATCAAAATTGGGTTAAGAAGTTCCATTGCAAAAATTCGACAGCCTGACAGCGTCACATAAAAATTCAGGAAATAAGTTGATGAGAGATAAAAAGGGTATCTCATCACTTGGACATAAAATTTACATCAATAAAGATATAGAAGAACATATCCCAACATTACAATATGTAAATTAAAAGACCCAAAAAAACAAGTCTTTTAAAAAGAGGATGGTGAAAGGTTCCCTTACCGACTTGGGTATCTTTCGAAACGTACACCCCATTGAAGAAGGGTCATACAATGAAAATGTAAATACCCATAAATGAAATTATATTACACAAAGAGTATAATAATGGGATGTATATACACCACTCACTGGAAATGGTGGCAAATGTTGCATAAATTTCACGAAACTAAAAGTGAGATGAAAAATCCCTTACGAAAACTCGGCAGCCTAACGACGCCACTTAAAACTTCCAAAAATGGATTGATGAGATAAAATAGGGTATCTCATAATATTAAAATAAAATGTAAAGAAAGAGGTATATAAAACAACATCCCCCAACATAACAAATATGATATTAAAATAAGTGACATAAAGGAGAGTACTTAAAAAGAAAGGGAGAGGTTAGATCTCTTACGAAAATTCGGCAGCCTAACGGCGCCACTCAAAACTTCCAAAATGGGTTGATGAGAGAAAATAGGGTCTCTAATCATATGAACATAAAACATACAGTAGGATTAATATAAAATAACAACCCAATCATAAGAAATATGAGCTTAAAAGAAATGATATAAAAGAGTGTACTTAAAAAGAAAGAGAGGGGTAAGATCACTTACCTCAAGTCCGACTTGTCTTGTTCGTTTCTTTATATTCCTGAATAATAAACTTTGGTCAATTTATAATTATCTAATGACCTCATTTAAATATTATTATTCATTTAATATAACATATTATAATTTTATAATAATTGTTTAATAATGTTAGTTCATATCAGACGTTTTTGTCGATGTTTGGTACATGAGTCAAAAATGAACTTGTTTGAAAAATGAGTGCCCATGTAGTTATAAGTAAATCATTTAAGAATAGTATTAATGATTAAAATATCATATATATCCATTAAATATTCATTTTATACCATTCCATATCATTTGGAGATAAAACACGAAAAGCACCGTTCATGGAGAGGTAGGTCGTACGTACGCATGAACGCTACTTTCATTTTTTCCTGTCATATTAATGGAATTAAAAAAATGATATATATAAATATATATTATAATTACATTATAATATATATTTTATATAGGTCACATATGTTCAATAATTTCATTCTTTATACATTCCATGTATTGCGTTAACGAGTCACATCACTTGAGGGGGCGGTAGTCCACACTTCCTCATATGAAATTATCGCATTTGCACAACATGAAAAAAATAAAGGTATGTTTTGAATATAAAATACAGAAGCATAGAGTAAACATAAATACCATATATATCATATAAAAAATACAGTGACATCATAATGGCCACCTTTAATGTTGTTAAAATAATATTGAACAATCATCGTTTCGTGAGGCAGAAAATCACCAACCACAGAAACAATATGTTCTTTAACCATTAGAAGAAGGTGTGTGTAAGTGTAGCTCAAATCATTCACATAACAAAATACTAGTATATTTAATATACTGGTGTTGTTACAAAAGAAAAGAATAAAAAGATTTTATGGGGTTGGAGAAGCAAAATAAAACATAAGAACACAAGAGAAAACACTGCCTTTAAAACGGGTAACTCTCTTTGATTAAAGCTCAAAGGCTTCATTGGAAAGGATTATGCCCAAAGTGAGGCTTCAATGATGAAGAGAGGGATGTGGAGAGATGAACTGGGTAGGCTTTGGCTGAGCCAAAGGCTTTTTAAGTGTGGGTAAGGTGGTAGAGGTGGGGGCCTTTTATAAGAGGAGAGGAGGGGAACTCTTGGAAAGTCTTGAAAAGTAACTTTATTATAAAATGCATTTCGGATTTTAAAGGTCCCAAAATTTTATTTTTCGAGGATAAGGTGATAATAGTTCAAAATCCACACATCCAATAGGTTTTTGACAAGTGTAGGTCTTAGATTTTACATTATCGTTTTATTTTATTTAAATCGTTAAATAATGAGGTAATCGCAGCATCATCATGGTGTTATAAATAATTTAATTTATTTAATTTCTAAAAAATATAAAAAAAAATATCATGATGTAGGAAATCGTTTTATATTTCTAATTAATATTTATAGTAAAAAATATGATTTGTATAACCCGATGTATATTTTTTTTAGTAAAACAACACATGTTTGTGACCTTTTAATTTTAACTTTAAATAAAAAGGTTTTAATGTCATTTTCCTACCAAATTGGCTCCATGGGGTCCCCAAGTTGACCCATGGATTGTCTTGGTCGACCATGACTCAACCAATAAGGTTAGGACACGTGTCAAGGTCATTTTATATTATTAAAACATTATTTGTACCTTAAACTACACTAATTATCTCTAATCGCGATTAAAAACATAAAAGTTACTATTCACCAAAAAATTATTTTAGTCCCATTGAACCACATTTTAAATCCTAATGACAACCATGTAAGTCTGATTTTTGAAATTCAAAACACAGAGGTGGTAAAATTTCATTTAAATGAAAAATCTGTTTTTTAAGTACCACTTAGTGGTTTCACTATTCATCAAAAATTGAAGTTTTTTAGAAAAATACCAAAACTTCACCCTAAGCTGTATTTGATATTCAAAATTAAAAAATTATGTCTATTTTACAAAATTTAAAACATATAAGTTACATTAATTAATTTAATAATTAATTCCCGCTGTCAGAGCAAATAGCGTGTTTTTATGAAACAATAAGTATCAAAAGATTGACACTAGTTTAAGTCCAATTTCAAAGTGAAATTAATTACAACGACCAATATTGGATTAAATGGTAGAAATATATTCTAATTGAACTTTAAAACCAATTCAAAATATAATCTAATCATATAAATTAATTAGATTAAAAAGGGTTTTGAATTAAAATACAACATGTTTCACTATTCATTAAAAAAATGAACTTTATCGGAAAAATACCAAAAATTTACACAAAGTAAATTTTGATGTCCCGATTCTAAAGAAGAATTTTATTTTGTCAGATATAACACATAAAATTGTCAAACAGTGGATTTAAAAGAGGTTCGCCATCAAAAGGCGGTTAATCGACCTTTTAAAGAATATAAGAATGTTTACGCTTAAAATTAGATTCATTCGCATTTTTAATGCTCTAACATTTATTGTAAATAGTAAAATATTAGACAAACATATATAATCATTTTTTAGTTAGTTCTGTTCATTCCCGTCATTACAACGGCTAGGCATTAACTACCATTTAAAATAATATTATTTTATTATTAGAGTGCAACGTAAGATTCCCAAGAAACTCGTTGTTGCGTATTGGGTACGCCATCGAGCATAGCGTACCCTTTAAATTAATATTAATGTTTTATTCACAAATATGGATAAATGTGAAAATTTCATATTCTCTATTTACCTGGGGTGTTACGATGTCAGTCTTTTCAAGTTAAAAAACTGCATTGCCTTAACTCGCACCATAGTCTACAGATAGAACTGATTAGTGAAAATTATATAAAATAACATTCACTATAAACCATCATGCTTATTAACTATCTCCTTCTATGTACCTCTAGCCTAAAGGTGGCATAATTCTCTTTAATTGGATCCTTCATTTCAAAGAAATCAAACAGAAGCTCTATATCTCTCAACCAAGCCTCGTCCTATTGAGGATCACTTGAGTCTTGGAATTTTTATGGCTTCTGGTGAAGAAAATCTTGGGCACAATTATGATATTCATACCTTTTAGGTTCTGCATGTAGACCCTGAATAAGAATAGGTTAAGGTTCATGTCTCTGATCTTGGATGGAATGCATAATAATCTCACCATGTTTCTGGTCCATGGGAGGTTCCACTCAGTATAAGTCCCTAGAAACCTCCACCTGAAGAATATTCACATTTCTTCTCATAGTAATGCTGCTACACAAAATCATAAAACAACATTGAATACAATAGAAGATTTCTCTAATCCAAAAATAAAACCATGACAACTTGGAAATTAATCCCTTCAGATTAAATATCCAGATTTGGATTTCCGCATATATTTATCCAAATTAGGGAAAAGACTAGGAATAGATCAAATTATTATTTAATATATCTTTCCCAAACCAACCATGGTGACTTATGTCTAGTTATTATGATATATATCTAGGAACTCAGTCACAATAACCTTCAAATTCCTAAAAATATATTCCAAAAATCATATTGATATCAAAGAATGATACTAAACCTACAACTATGATACACATTTTTTATGAACCATCCTAAATACACTGGTACCCTGATACTAGTTCCATCACAGATATATCTTAGTGGTGTTCCCAATCCCTAGATATTGATAATTATCACCTAGCATCATATAATATAAAATAGGGAACAAATTTACCACAAAATGTAGACATAAGAGAAACAAGTTAGTGTGTTCCACACTCTATTAGGAGATAGTACCAGAACCCAAATTTGAATAAAAAACCTAAATAAATAAATCATTAATTACTCAGTAAATATCTAGATAAAACTCATACATCAAAAAGAAAACATTATCCCACTCCATGGTCAGAAGGATAAAGAACATCTACCACCTCCAAGTGGCATGTTCTTTTACTCAAACCTAGGATAATAAAATCTAGAAACACCAAAGTAAAAAAGGTAAGATGTGGTCTATAAATACCATTATGGTCTCTCCAAGTGATCCATAATCAATACCATAACAACATAACATTAATTGTATCAATTTTAAATAAGATATGGCATATAAGTTTGGTGTTCCTATTTAAAACCAAAATATACTGTCATTTTAAAAAGATGGTAGATATGTCAGACTGGATGAAAATAAAAAATTTATTTAAATAAAAAAATTTAGGGAAAAGTGGGAGACTATACAAGTCTAACCTAGAAAAATATCAAGTAGGATATAATATCGCAACAATATTAAAAAAATCATAAATCTGTTAGAAGAAGTATCCCTATAAAGTTTCTAGAACAAATAATTTACCTTTTGATCTAATTCATATTTGACAATATCCTCAAAGGTGTAATAAAACTTGTCCAATGCTTGTAAGAATTCATCCCCTACTGAATTTTCTTCATTAAATCCACTTAGAAGAATTAAATATTTCTTGTTTATCTAATTTCACTTCTCTTGATGTGTGTTCACTTGAACTGGTCTATCTCCCATATAGATTTCATCCACATTATAGGCATGAAAAATAAATTCCTCCTCCAAAATTTTATAAGCATAATGAAGGATATGTTTCAAATTTTCTATTTCTGTTTCACCTTATGCCAACAGTGATCCTATTAAAAGTTACATAGAAGCATCATAGTTGAATCTACATTTCATAGTTCATGTTTCTTCATTGGATCACTTCCTAGTTCATTGAAACTATGTTCACATTCTCACCAGTCCTTGATAACCCCCTTGGTGTTCCACCTATATATTCTGAATGTAATGGAATACTAGCATGAGTCTCTAAAAGATCATTTGGTTCATCTTCAATAGTAACCGCTACAATAATTATCTTCTCTTTGGCATCAGAAGTATGAATCCCTTACACCATTGGATGTTCCTTAAAACCACCATCCTTGTCCATTCCATTTTCATTCAAAATATTTGGGTTGACCTCATTTTTTTATCTTTATAAATAACAATTATCTATCTCATTGGAAGCATTTTTCCTGATCGACCTAGTCTCCATTGGTTTAGGTAGAGAAGAATAATCTTTACTCCCCTTGGATCACTTAATCTCATTTACGATGAAAATCCCCTGATCCCTAAATCTGCTCTGCCTCGTTTTCCTTCATGGGTTGTGTAAGACTCTACAGATCTCTTCATTAGAACATTCCACCAATGTTTGGATATCACTGTCCTATCCTGACTCAACCCTGAAATTTGTGCTCAAATACTAAACTTCTTCTCCCAGACATTCAAATAAATTTCTTAGATTCAAACAAGAAGAGGTCCGCCTAAAATTGGATCCCTTATTCACCTCCAACCACTCCTCTAACATCTATAAAGGTTTCTCCTAACTCATTCAATAATTGAGGCCTCAACCACTTGGTAATTTTACCCTTTCAACCATGATAACCCCACTTCAATGTTTCACCACCCATGCATATGATCTCTAAGATGAATTTCTAGGAGTTGATGTTAAGATATTAAGGGTAGGAGTCTCCCCAAAACCCACTGGATCTAAAGTTACATGCATAATCAGCATAGGGTAATTCACACCCAACCTTAAGCATTTAAAGATGAATTCCACCATTTTATTTCCATCTATAGAGCTACTATTAGAAGGTTTCATCTAGTTTGTATTTATAGAAACATTTGACTTATCAATCAGGACTTTACAAGAAGGAGGTCATAATCCACGAGCACTGCCTCCTGCATCCGCATTTGACTGTTGAGTTATCTTCTCTATCTCGCATATAAAAAAGTCCATTTAATGGACCAATATATTACAAGATAAACAATATTCCGACCATGAATCAAAATTCACAAATTGTTTGTAGTGAAATTATTCTCCAACTGTAACCAAAACAAAATCAAATCGGGCTTCTTGAAACATCAACCTCTGCACAGATTTGCGGATGAATCTGATGAAAAAACTAACTTGGTTCTAATGTAAAAAAATAGGTATTTACCCACTATATTTCCTAGCATAAAAATAATAAAGGGATTTTAGAAAGGTATAGGGAGCTCAGGAAATCTTACACATATCACCATGGATGGAGAATTACGTTTCATGTAGATGTCATAAGAACACCTGCATAGAAAGAATCAATGGTCGTCACAGGAGTGAGGGGTGTTGGACCAATCTCATATTAGGTCATCCTTAGAAGCAAAATGAATTATAATTCGTCTACTATCAATAAGACCCATTGTGGCATGATCCGAAAACCCCTAGAAGTATAATATATTAATGTCAAAGGAATCCATCGATGTTTGTTGATGCCTGAACCTAGAAATCAGTTTCATATTCAAAACAGATGAGGACTCATTGAATTTTAAAGGTGAGATCAAAATATTAGGGCATCCATTGAAAAAATAAAGAACATTAGGATAGATAAAAATTAGTCGGAAGGGGAGGAAAATCAGGATTGGATAAGGGAACAAAGGTGTAGGGGAAGCCTCCTCGTTGGACGGCAAAGGTCCCTCCCCCAATGAGGGGGAGGGCCCAGCACATCGGCCATGGATATCAAGAAAAATGGAGGCTCTGATATCACCTAGGTTCTACAACATGACTATTTTTCATTGTAGATATGTCGGAAAAATTTCTTATATTCTCACATGAAAATTTTAAATAAATTATTTTTTATAAATCAACTAACATGAATAAAATAGTTCAACAATTTAATGGACCTAGATAATCATTCCAAACAACTCATATCATCCATGACCCATGTATAAAATCCTCATATTATGTTATTTTATCAGGTAATAGTATCCTCACACATCTCATAGTAATTATTGCTCTAGTTAGGTGTGAAAACAAAAATACACCCCAATCTGGGGAACCCATAACAGACAACTAAGACACTAATAGAGAACCTATAAAATGGATGTCTAACCACAGTTGTTTTTGTTAAAAAATTTATCCTAAGTACATTTCTATGGATGATGGGTCCTAACATTATTTTCTCTATTACCAATGACTACTTATCCTAACATGTGCTTCAAAAATAAATAAAATTTCCAATTAATAATTTTAAAACCATTTAAAATGTAATTTCCCAATTTCAATTTCTTATATGCCTTTCTCTCTTCAAAACATAAATGTTAGGTTTCAACATTTCGTTCAATTTCAAAATAGATTTATATTTAAACATTTTTTCAAAAATCAACATAAAATTATATAATCAAAATTATTTCTAAATCAAGACATCATTTCTCATAAATCCACCCAAAAATTCAATTAAATTAAAATTTAGGTTTTCGTTAATTTCATATCATTTTCAAATACAGAAGAAATTCATAACAAATCCATTTTTTATATAATTTAAAAACTAAATTAAATTTATTATATCAATTCCATGTTTAAATTTTATGGGAAATAATAATGGAACCACCAACCATTAACCAAATATCAAGAATGGACACCTGTAATGGGATTCTTTAACAAAGAAAAATGTGGCAGAGATCTAAAAACCAAACCTAGAATCAAGATCCAATAAAATGGAGTTTAGATCCATAAAAACAATCATCTAATACCCTTTAAGGATGAGAGAATAAGATATTATAATAAAACTAATGAGATAAGTTTCGCGTACATAGAGCAGATTAAACATGAACAATTATGATAAGATTATCCAATATAAGGGATTTAGGAAGCCAAAAAATGCCTATTAAGATCCTCCTAATCCAAGGAATTCATGTTAAGTTTACCAGGAGTAGACCAGGGGTTAAATGAAGTAGTTTTTTATATTAAATTAATTTGTTATAATTTAAAAAGAATCTAATATTGTTTCCTGGATAGGGTCACAAGGTTAGACAATTTATGTTCCCTAACCATGAACCCCTACACTATGGTGCATAGTTTCATCTAGGTGGGTGTACAATTTTTCATACCATGTGACAACCATGAATACCCTTACTATCCAGGGTTGCATGGCTTTCACTGGGGGCTCTTGGTTTAGGAAAACCATGATATAACCATCCAAATCGCAAATAACCTCTAAAAGTTTCCAAAGTTCACCCAAAACTCCCTAAAATAGGACCCATATAAAAGGAGATAAAACTACGATAGAGGTGAACATGAAAAACAAGTAATTGTATTTATATTTAATGTATGAAATATTTCTTTAATGATTCCTTGATGGTATGATAAATATATCTATAGTTTTAGATTTCATCGCTAGGAATACATTTATTTATGTTCACGGGACTATTTTCTTTTTTATTTTATCCATTGATATATTTTATACTCAATTTATTAAAATTATAGAAAATTAATTTTTTATTTACTCTTTTATAGTACTAAAGTTTCTTTATCTATGAGTACTCCCATTGAAAATTACCCATATTCAGTGTTTTAGATCACCATTCTTATGTTTCTATTTCAAGAAGTTTTAAAGAAGTGTTATACATATGATATGTCTATAAGGATGTCATGTGTGGATAATTTTTTAGAATTTTTGAAGAATTACTATTGAATTATAAAATATGGTTATTATGGGAAAATGTCCATTATATAAGGAATATGTGGTTATTTCTATGTAAATTTACTTTCCTAATTCTTTAGATCTCTAAACCTTAAATAGACATGGATATGTAAGTTACTGGACAATTTATTGTGAAACTTTAAATTATGGATGGTTGAAATTAGGTCACATGAGATGGTATTGAATCCAGTATGTAAAGATTATTTTTTAGCACCAGACATAGGAGTATAAGTCGTAGGTGTCCTAGTTGGTATTAGAATAGGGTTTAAGAAACTTTATATACAATAATTTTATCAATTAATGATAATTTAAGAGATATAAATATCATCAAAGGTTAATAAGATTATGGTTGATCATTATTTTAATGGTATAAATATCCTTTTAATTTCTTTTATAACTAGGTTTTTTAGGGATTGGATATATTTTGGGAGATATTTATCAGAATATGTGATTAAATTAGATGTAACATTTTGGTATATTAGAGTGAAGGTTATTATAGAAGAATTTTATTATACATTTAGGAAAATTTTGAAGTGATACCTAACTATTTGGATAGAATGTGAATTTAAGTCAAGGTAATTATGTTCAATTTGGGAGACAAAAGGTTTTCATATTTTTTGGAATGTATGGATAACCTTTAGGATTGAAATGTAATATGATGAAAAATTGATTCATGGATATTTTTAACATAATTTATGATTATGGTATATATTTTCTATCAAGTAAGTGGATGATATTATTTGGGGAATAATGATTGGGTTAACTTTTGAAAGAATATATGATTTTGTTATTGGTTTATGTCAAGGTGATTTATAATATTTTGGGGTTGATTAATATATTTCTATGATCATGGATTTATTTTATTTTTTTGTTTAGAATATTTCAAGGAATATTCTTGAATAGATATTGAGGTTCAATAAATTTTTAGATGAAAGATAACTTGATTTTGGTAAAAATATATTATTAAATCGTTATGATTTTCATGTTTTTAAATTTATTCAAGCATATTTTGAAAAAAAATTATTTTCTTATGAAAGGATATTAGTTGAAATTTTGGTATTATTTTTTTATATTTTTACGATTAAGTAATCACTTCCTCACATGGTATTTTATTCAAATAGAGTATTGTCTTGACCTGTGGTAACTCTTTTTTGTTTTAGAATATGACTAGAGTCAACCAGAATAATTTTTCATTCTTTTATGGGATGAATATTTCATTAAAAAAATAAATTATGTGATTTAGGAATGAAAAATTCATCATTGTTATTTATCCTTTATAATATGTTATAAAGAATAGGTGTAAAATTGATTAAAACACATCCAAAGGATGAAATAATTCTTATGTAATGAAAATAAATCATGTAAGTATATCTTTACATGTTCTCTATCTTGAAGTTAAAATAATTCCTAAAAATATAAAAATAGAAAACTAGTGTTAACCTGTATTTTTGGTAAAATATATCACAGTTTTCAAGTAATTACTATGGAAACTCATTCCCAAGTACGGTCCAAATAATAGGACATACATGGTTTTATAAATATTTTATCAAGAAATGATAATATTCCTTCTAGAAACATAGGAATTTCATTTCTTGAAAAAATCTACATCTAATATTATAATGATTTTATGATACATTTTTTATGATAAGAGAAAAAATAAAATTTCTGGGAAACAATTTATTTAAGGAGGTGAATATAACACCCCGATATTTTAATATTTATTCTCCTTTAAATTAAACATGTATGTATGATATCATATGATACATGCACACTAAACTAAATAAAATATTAATTTATTAAAATGAAATGTTAAAATCAATACATTATGTATATATTATTTTAAAAATAATAGATTAACACTCATTTATTATTAATATAAAATAGTGGTAAGAACACTTTATGTTTAAAAGGTACATTTTTTATAAATATGATTTTTTCGTTATATTATAATATTTTTATTTAAAAGATAAATTAATGAATTTTAAAATTTTAATTTTAAGAAATGAATCCTATTTTTGAATTCATCATGTAAAATTTTTCATATGTTGATTTTATGATATTTTTATGAAATGGTTTATTCTTGAGTGAATAGTTAAAAATACAGTTTCGTAAATACAATAACTTTTATGACACTATGATGATATAAGAATGAATTAAATTTTTATGATTACTTTTTATAGACCATATATGTGTTCAAGGATTTAAATAATTCATTTAAACAGGCTGTATTTTATTTATAATCCTACATTTGGTATTTTTAATCCATGTTAATGATTTATTCTAATAAAAGTGATATTTTAGATCCTTTAATTAAATTAATTATTTACAAGTTCATATTAAGTTTTGAATTGTTTCGAAATTAAAATAAATATATTTTTTATTAATAATATAATATATTTGAATACAATCTACTACACACATGATTTTAGTGTAATAATATTTTTATGCATAAATGTAATTTTTCTAAACAGTTTTTATCATTTCATTTTGAAGATTTAAATTAAAAGTATTTTTTAACAATACATAGATTAAATATTTAAAAATTAATTTAATATTAGGAATCGTCATATTCAAATTATTTAGGAAAATACATTTCATTTTTGGTCATGATATTATGTTATCAGAGTAAAAATTAGTCTCTAGGGTAAAGGATAAAAGTGTTAGAGATGGGGATAAACTGAGGGTGATTTATTAAAATATCACTAAAACTTGTTTGAATTAGATTATTTGAGTTTATTTAGATCCTAATTTATCTAATCATAATTTTTTTCTCACTTTGTGCCACTTTCCCTTGAAAATGACATTATATTATTTGAAAGCTAATAGTATTTACAGGAGTGTCACTCCCCTCACTTATAAAATGACCCATCCTCCCATAACTTCTCCACACAAATTGAGCACATTATATAAACCCATATCTAACCAATTCACTTATAAACACCGGTAAAAATTACCACGTGTTTTTTCTCAAAACAAGTCCACTACAAAAATGATTAAGGAGATATCTAAAGGAAGATAATTGTGGAAGTGGTAGTTATCTTAACCAATTAATTTTAAAATAATTTCTTTTTAAACCTAATAAAAATATGCTTTAAAAATAATTAAATAATGATAAAATTACTATAGGATTAATAATTTATTATTTTTTTGATATAAAAACCATCATCTATCTTTATTCCATAAATTGTAAAATGAAAACGTCTCTCATGAATATGTGTGGACTACAACCTACACGAACGACATATTTTTTTTTCCATAATTTCTTTAAATAGTTGGTAATAATATATTTATTTAACAGAAAAAAATATTATATTTTAAATATAATTATTATTATATAAATATAATCTATTATCTATTATCCTTCCCTCCCAGTCATATGAAAATGAAAAATGTCATTCGTCTATATATGTAAACTATCACCTCCATGAATGACATATTTATCTTTCCATTACTACCAGGCATGGAAGGTTTTAACATTGCATGTAATGTATAAATATGATATTTATAACATGATTAATGTTCTTTAATGTTTATATATTGATATTAACTAATAAGACGAATTATTTTTATGAAATAAAACATTCTAAAAAATGTTATTTTAAGGATTTCCATGTGATTTATCACCATATGTTTCATAAATGTACAATGGAACTCCATTTTTATATCAAAAACATATAATCCACCTTAATAAAAATTATTGAGATGATGAAACCATTAGAAAATTATATGGACCCGAACTACTGAATCAGAACATGTGTGGAAAATTAAATTGTTAATAAAAATATATTTATATTAGAAAAGAAATATTAAAAAGTGGGAAGCAATAAATAAAAATTGAATGTAGTCTTATGAGATAAATATAAATATTATTATTATATAGATTTATAATAAAAATAAATTTATTATATAGTTTTGTTAGAGTGTTTCTAACAAAGATGAAATCCAAGGTAAGGGTTTCTTATCTCAAACATTCTACTTTAAGACATATTTTCAATTATGCACCAATTAATATTATATGGTCATTATGTAGATTATTTGAAATATTATATCATGATCCAATCATTAATCATAGTAATTAAATTTCCATTTATTGTTATCTCTTTCAATTATTTTTTACTCAAGTGTTATAAAACATGTAAATACCCTAACCTTAGTATCCAAGTGCTAGATGATACTTTATTACGTTAACGCTAGATACAAGCGATGAAATCCCAAAAAAACAGAATAGTTTCATAGCCTTGGTAAGATAACTACATAAATGAGTCTCAAGTTATATTTTAATACATAATTTATAAAAAAGAGAATGTAATTATTCTGAATCTTCGAAATCAAATAAATATTTATTCTTCATATCTGGGGGGAAACAAATAATTTATGAGGTCAAATGATTAGCAATAATTATTTACCATAGAAGATATAATGAATCGGTTAATTAATATGGAATGGTAAATTTATGAATAAAAATTCCATATAATAAATAACTTGGATATCATGATTAACTATAGAATAATGAATATGTAAATGTAAATAACTAAACCAACATAGTATTTAATCATTTAGTTGAGCAAAACATTCATACATGGAAAATATAAATGAAATAATCTCTGGGGTAATAATAACTAAATTATCAAGGAATGAAATTCCTAATATTGGACATCATGTTCTTAGACATCATGATATATATATGGTCAAGACCTTGTGCTAGAAAAGTTTAATAAATAGACTGGTATATACTAAAAACAATTTAATTCATCTAGAAAATTCGTTAATCTCATGAGACATCTGATGCATCGAGGGGATATCTATAACTAGGGCACACACATCACAGCATGTCCAATGCATTCTTTATATATCGAATGATTGATTTTATTCAATAACAATATTACTTGTCAATAAATTTGTATGTTTAATAATGAATATGAAATATAAATATTTCCTTAGTCATTCAAAAAAAATTCAAAGTAAAACACAATGTGTATAAATGATATATGGTTTAATAAATAAGTATATCCATGATAAATAATTTTTATATTTGAGGGAAAAGTTATTTTCAATGTTCATGAGAAAGTTATTGTTTCAATAGAAGTTTAATAAATACCAAATTAATTGAGAAAGTGAATATAAATAATTTACTAGGTCATAGTAATCATAAAACATACCATGAAAGAATAATGATGGGGTCATTGCTACTTATCCGAAATTGAGAATGACTAGAATAAAGGGTTGTTGTTTTTTATGAATAAAAATACCATAACTATGTTATTAAAACATTCATGATCAAAATACCCTTTTCACTTTGATTTTTTATTTAAACATTATTAATATTAGGAAAAACATTTTATTTTAAATGAACATTTTAAACGAGTAAATGAAACTTAAAATAAATGAACGGTCATAACGATAGAAAATTTTTGTTCACATAGAGTATATTAAAACTATGTTCCCTTTATAATTTTTCTAATAAAAGATAAAAAGGACCTTTTTTGAAAATTGATAGGAAGATTATTTTTAAAAAAATTAATAACGAAATAATTGGTAAAAATTTTGATAATAAAATATAGCAATCATTATTGAAAACATTTTGTGAAAATTTATATTTTTAATAAAAATATTATCAACAAAAGAGATTAATGAAGTCAGGTTTTCGTAAAAAACATTCCCTCAATCATTTTATATACCTAAGAGAATAAAACAATACTGTTATATGAATATTTCTGTAATAGAGAATGAGATGAAAATTAAATGGTTTATTATGAAATGATAAAAAATTAATTCAATGTAAATTCAAGAATAAACAATATATGTTATAATGAGACTAAAGTATAACCCCTTACTGCTTTGGTTACATTCCAACCACTACCCTCATGAAATAAGTAACTTCAAATTAGACATTATATATGATGAATAAAGATATATTAATGATATAACATATATAATTATAATTATATAGTCCACATAAAATTTAATATGTGTACAATAACAAATATGTCCCAATGTAGTTGAAATTGAGACGAAATCCCCTTACAATGATCATACCGTTGAATTGAGAGTTAATAAAATTATTAATTATGTGTATAAAATGTAAATATAGAAAACAAATTTCAAAAATAAATAAAAGTAATTTTCATACATAATCATATAATATCAAATGAAATGGAGAAGTAAAATACCACTAATGAAAAGAAATTTAGTTATGAAACACTTACCTCCGGGAATGTTTCATGTAAAATCCCCTTGGATGAAATAATATGAATTGAAACATAAAATACCATTAAGTATGAATTATTCGTTATATTACATGTAAATAGGTAGTATATATATCATATAGTATATATTAAGTGCATAGCATTACAATATACCTCAATGAAATGAAATTGAGACAAAATCCCAGACCTCAGACTTCCCTTTAGTTGAACGTTATTTGACATCATGTATAACTATTTTAGGAATATTATTAATTTATTATATAAAAATATTTAAATTAATAATATCATATATGATATTATTCTAACATATTATCAGATTTGTTTTAATAATATTTCATTATTACCACTATTTCGAGTGTAAAATGCTTCATTTTCTATTGCATTTTTGTAACAGATCTTATATTTCTTGTGCATATGATAGAGATCCATTATTTCCAGAATAATATTAATATTTTGAATATATTATTTATTCATTGGATATATTTTTAATACAAATCTTGAATGTTGGACTTGGGAAATGAATCTCATCCCTTTGTAGAGATGGTAGGACATACATATGCATAAGCAACGATATCCTTCCATTAATGGGTGAAGGGGTAAGAAAGTGGACGAAATATTAATTATATTGAATTAATATCATGTCATATGTATCATATATATTAATTATTTATGTAATTATTATTATCCATTAGATGTGTTATTGCGTTAAGAAGTGGATAGCATATTAATTTTATTGAATTAATATCATTTCATATGTATCATATATATATATATATGTCAATTATTTTGGTTCACAAGGTGGTAGTCCACCATATACATGAAAGATGTTATTATTACCCATTATATGGAGAAGTATATAGATAAATATTATTCCATCAACATAACGACATCTATGTATATTTATTTTTATACATGTTTCAAGGTGTAAGAAGTAGAATTAAAAAGATATAACTTAGTGATGAAAATTACCTACTCTTAGATAAAACCCCTTTTGACCACTTGTTAAGAAAACTATTGTTCTCCTTTGGGAATATAATAATCTCTATAATGTGCCTAAATATTATTGGGAGATATTTTTTAGTTTTTTTATTCAAATGGAAAGAGAGGTGTAAATTAGATAATAGAAGCACCTTTATTTTATAATTGATAAGGAGTTTCATTTTTTTAAACCCAAAAATATTCAATAATGCGAATTATATATTATATAAAGTGACTAAAAATTGATAAATAATTTAGTTAAGGGAATTTATTGTAATAAAATCCTATACCACAAAAAATAAACATTTTTTTCTTTATCCTCTATGTTTACTTACCATTACCATTTTTTTCAAAATGTTAATTTTTTAACCTAGATAATGTATCCTATAAAAATAAAATAAAATTATACTTACTAGATAATTTTAAATAACTTATAATTAATATGAAATCAAATTTATCAAATAAAAATTCCTTGTGTGTGGAAAATTAATTTTAACATAAGTGCTTGTAACATGAAAGACCTCATTTTAACATTAATCATGGTCAATAAATTTTACAATCTTTACTAATCATTATGACCAAAAATTAAGTTTATAATATTATATAATATGAACTATTATTATTCAATGAATTTAATATATATTATGAAATTAAATTCTTATAATTGGTAGAGGTTGTTTTTAAAAAAAAAACACCACAAATCATGTCTAAAAATAGTTTTTAAAAAAATACATTTTTAAAGAAAAAGATTGTCTTACATTAACTATATAAATAGTGATAATAATGATATGGATTGAAATTAATATGTTAAAATATATAATACAATTGTTTGATTTCAATATTTTTATAATATTTTTCAGTTTAATTAATTAATATAGATACACATTATGCATTTGAAAATAATTCTCAGGAAAAAAAATTTTAATACTAAAATTAATCTTATAAAAAAATCGGGTTTAAAGATGATTAAAATGTCACTAAATATTATATATATAACAAAATAATATTTTTGTTACATTTAAATATAATTAAAATCACAATAGAACTTTTGAATTACTTAATTTATTGAAAAGAAATGAATATTTTACACAAGATTGAATTTTTCAATATTCCCTAAAATATAGCCCTTTTAGAAAAATACATAAATTTCAATGTAAGATAATTTTCATATTAATATTTAAATGATGATATTTTTTATAAAATAAAATTAATTCAAGTGGTATAAATTAATTGTAATTTTGAATCAAAAAATTAAAAATAAAACATTTTTTGAATAAAATGTATTTTGATGCATAAAATTAATTTACTAAAAAATATGAGTGATTGAATACTAAGAATTAATTAATAAATTTTTCTTGTTTATAAACTAAATATATACGTCATAATTGTTTTTAATCCTATTCATTCTCTCCAATTAAACGTCTAGGTTATAACATTTATATTTAAATAATATATTTTTTTGAACATTTAAGCTCAGTGTTTTGTGTCATATACACTATCAAATACATTGTTCTTTTTTTAAAATCTCAATGTGTTACAGTATCCTCAACTTCAATAAATTGAATCCTAAAAATTTTAACTTGTTATTAGAAATCAAGGGTTGTTTGTTTGAATGTAAATTAACTCACATCGTAAAAAGGGTTTATAAATATTCCTCTTAAAATTGAGAAGGGAAAAAGAAGTTCATCTAAAATAACATATTACTAGGATTCCTAGTTGGATAAAATTGGTGGGGGATAAAAATATTTCCTTGAAATAAATGAGTAAATACTTAGGGATAGTGATAGGGTTCATTGATAACAAGAAATTGAATGATCAAGAAAAAGTCGATGACCACAAAACCATAAACCTTTCATTAGTTAAATGATCATTGACTCATAATATATGAAGGTAATATCATAAAATTTATATTTCAATATATGTTTCCTGATTTTTAGGATTACATTTACTATTTAATAACATGACTTTATATACTTACTTGATATATTTCTATTTCATATTCACAATTACATCCTTTGGTTTTTATGTGATCAATTTTTACTTCACCTCATAATCCAATGAATGAATATAAAATATGATTATTTTATTCCTAGATAACTAAAAATAAATTCTAATGGATGATAATATCCATTATGTGTGGCGGGTATACTTATTTTTCTCTAAATATTTAATAAATCTAAAATGGTTATCACAGGTTATCCAGTATAATACATTAATCTCTAAATATAAATAGTGACACCTAATGTTAAAATTAATAATTTTAAATAAAATTAATTTCTTATTAACCAAAAAATAACATATGATAGTAATATTAACTACTCCCTTGTCACCTTATTGTTGTGGGTTTAATCCCTATGACCTTTTTGGATGTGATGGGTTGTCACCTCGCATGGTGTTTTTTGATTTTCTGAAACCATATTAATAAAGTTTCTATGGCATTCCCAAATGGTAATTACCCATTATCTTCATAATATAAAAGATAATATAAACCATAAATTTTACCTATATCTTAAATCCTATGTCCATAAAATGTAATGGAATTCTTCTTTAAATAACTTTTCACTATAAAATATACTAACCCCATGGGTTTTATTTTTATAAATATATCCCCAAATACCTATAATCCTGATAAAATCACATCACATAAAACCTAAAAAGGGGGTTATTTAATACATTTAACCTATGATCGACAATAAACTCATAAATCCATTATGGTATCCATTATTTTAGAGTTAATCTTAAATTTATACATATATCAAATCCAAAAATTAACACAATCCGTAAATGTTTCATTTTTCTTTTAACCAAAATACAATTTATAAAAATACTCTTAAAATATAATTATTCAATCCTAATATATATATATATATATACTTTGATCTAGTTCCTTATTTAGTATAGTATTTATCCTTTAAAAGGGGTTATTGATTCAGATAATTCCTAAATTCCCCACATTAAATATAACGAACTACAAATTGAAATATATGATGAAATTTAATTTGTTTCCATTGAAATTTTCACTTTCCATCAATAATTATTTTCTTTATACCCTTCTTTTCCACACATAAAATATTTTTTTCCCTTCTGATATTCTCTTATATGGACATTACCACATTTAATAAATGAATAAAATTGGGCCTTCTTTCCTTCATGGTCTCCACTACTCGATCTCTTAGTAGAATCCATCTTTGTCATACTAATTGATTCTAAGAATTTTTTATAGTCTAGATCTTCAATCATATATTATGACAAATTATTAGTCATAATAATTTTATCTTTCACTCAATTCATCATCCCATCTTGTTTATCATAATCTCCACATTATTTTATCATATTCAATATTAAAATGATTCTTTCATTTTCCCACCAATGACTAAAATTAAAAAACTTCGTGCCAGTAACAATGATCATGTTTTAAAACCATGTAAACATTTAAAGTATGAAAAAATAATGAAAATTATTTTCAATCTAATAATCATTAGGTTTATATTTGGTCATTCATTATCATCATTTATTCAAATCCCATATGAATTTTTGAAAATAAAATGTGAGTTATCCAAAGCTAATCATCTGAGAGTGTCAAACTAGGTGTACAGTAATGTCGCGACCCGCCTTCGGCAAGACGAGGGAAGGGGTGGCAAAGGTCTCTGCAGCCCTTCCTTTATCAAGCTGAAAACGAGATAATGACCCCCAAGTCCCGCCTCCAGTAGGCCCCGGGGTGGCGACTCGCACCAAGGGTGTAACATTTCACAATATGGGAGGCATTACCCTTTTTTTGTTAACCAGGATTGGGAGAAAGAAGGATTCAACACCAAACACCACCAAGAACTCAAAGTGAAACAAACTACATGCATGTTTTAATAATAAAACTAAACAAAAAATACAAGAACTCCAAAATACAAAACCATACAGGAAAAGACAGAGCTAAATAGAATCAACATCCACCAATAGCAACTCCAACATCCATCCTAGTAAGGTCACTCACGGCCTCTGAAGTCCTCGTGACAGCTTGAAAGTAAATGTTGGGTGAGCATACAAAGTATACCCAATTGGAAAAACCTGAAGCTCACATGTACAAGTGGGGAGATGTACTAAAGTCCCGTGAGAAGCAGACAACCAAACACTATCAAGGAATCTATCCATCCCACCTCATCGACTACACTCACCAAATAACACAAGCAGTAAGGTAATAGTAAAGCACAAAACGTATTTGGGTACCCCGCTCCACCATTCCCCCACTAGATAGCTGCTCCTCCTAAACGGAAAACTTCCTAATGCTACCACGCTCTTCTTGCCCGCACACACCTGGGCCTCATATCCATCCATCCATTCCCACACACACCTGGGCCTCACAACCATCCATCCCTGCCCGCACACACTTGGGCCTCACAACCATCCATCCATGCCCGCACAAACCTGGGCCTCATCTCAAAGACACCTGGGAAAACAACCTGCCCGAAGAGTCTTGGGCTAACAACCCACCAAACAAAACCTACCTGAACAATCTTGGGTGTAAGGTTACCTCCATCCATCACAGCTGAGGGAAGAGGCAGCGGGAAGGAGAGTAACTAAGGGGAATCCCTTCCCCATGAAATGGGGTGTCTGGCACTAAGTTACAAACATGTAGGGGTTCTACTAAACACAAAACATACATTTATACATATTTATGCCAACACACAGCCCAAACTATTGCTCCTCAACCAGATGCAAGCAAGTTCACTAGCACTACTGCCTTAGAAAACAGGCACACAACAAACAGTTCCCAGTTCCCTTGTTCAAGTTTTCATTCATAACGGTTCAGTATGAGTTAATCCCTTCACCGCTGGGCAACTAACAGGAACATTCACATATGAAACAACAAAAATGGTAGAGAAGAAAAACATCAGGTAAATTAAACATTCACACCTAGTTCTCTTGTGAAGTCGCAACAACTAGGGATCAAGTGAGATCCCTCAAAGTACTGGAACCAAAGCAACCCTGAGACACAGCCCCATGTCCCCAAACTTTAGAAGTCAAGGTTTCCTCAACAACAGAGGATTCCACCCCAATTCATGATATAAACAGAGTAACCACACAGCCTCAGATTCACAATCGGCCAAAGTATAACAGTAGGGGATCTCATCCCCACCCAAATCACCCCAGCAACCAATCCCCCATCCAAGAAAACTATAAGGTCACTCGCAATCGTCCCACGAAGGAAGAACAGCCAAACCAAACTACTACCACCAACACAAAGCAGGCCCAAGAGGGTATTATTCAGATTGAAAAGATTTAACACACTTCATGATTTCAATTACACTGTGGTTTAACCGGGGGAAAAGATTTAACACACTTCATGATTTCAATTACACTGTGGTTTAACCGGGGTTATCACATAACAGGGGTGATCCTGGTGCTTTCAATTTATTTAACTGAGTATATGTAATTTAACCAAATCCATGTTACGGTTATTAAACATCTAGGAGAATAGTGGTTCATTAGTGTGCAGAGAAAGGTCACCAAAAGTTGTGATTTTTAGCGAGTAATTCACAACATAAATCAACATGAAAGATCACAGCAGAACAACGATCACACCCCCCTTTCATTCTTTGAAGGTCCATTAATTATCTTTATTAAGATGGTTTCATCAATTTCCGTAGAGACAGAATAATTCCCACCCCACATGATACACAGAAAGGAGAGACGAAGGAGAAAAGTCCCTACTTGATTGATCAAGGATCGTCGTTTAAGTCCTCATGTGGAAACTGGAAACAGGGGTAACAGGAGCTCCACAGAACGCGACCCAAGAAAACTTCATGGGGTGATGTCCGACTCAGCAGGAGGAAGGGTATTCTGAGCACAGGGTGATCAAGAAAGATGAAACATAGGGTGATGATTAGCCTTTAGGCTATAAGGACTGAGATACAGTGCCCTCAGACAGTTAAGATACGGAGAAAAACTAGGAACCGTGGAAGGAGTGGGATCATGGGTTAACCACGTGGTTGGGCTACCCCACACGTCCAACTTAAAAGTACCTGCCCATTAGGGCGGTTAAAACATACTCACACCTCACAATCATTTAATTAAAACCCATTAATGGCTTTAAAGGGGGTCAAAATGTGTCTTGAAAGTCAATTTGCACCAAAAAGGCACCATGGGGAAAACCTGTGGTCATCAGTATGCTAGGTCTACTGGTTGGTCGAGGATACCAGTAGGTTGAGCTACCGGTAGGCCGAGAAACCGGTAGGCTGCGGCTAGGGGTAGACCGAGCCACTGGTAGGCTGCGGCTACCAGTAAACTGAGCTACCGGTAGGCCTAGCTACCGGTAGGCTACAGTTGTCGGTAGGCCGAGATACGGGTAGGCTGCGGCTACTGGTAGGATGAGCTACCGGTAGGTTCCAGCTACCGGTAGGCCGAGCTACCAGTAGGCTTGCTAATGGTATGCCGAGCTACTGGTAATTGTTCTACCGGTATGTCGAGCTACCGGTAGGCCTACTACCAATAGGAAGAGCAACTGGTAGGACAATCTACCGGTAGGCCAAGCTACCGGTAGGCCGAGCTATCGGTAGGCCGAGCCACCCGTAGGCCTACTACCGGTAGGCTATGGCTACCGGTAGGCCTGCTACTGATAGGCTAAGGCTACCATTAAGGGTATCAAGCTTCACCAAGAAGCCTCGATAACTTTCCCAGACTACCCAGAACACCCAACATCAGATTTTCACCAAGTAATGGACCCCAAAACCCAGGCCATTACATCAGATACTTCTCAAACTATTCTCATCCCCGAGAATATAAGAACGAACCAGAAAGGAGAAGAGTGGGGTCCGAACAACCACCCTGTTAAGATACTTCTCAGGGGAAAACACCTGTGTTGTCCCAAAGCTGGGACAGAACCCCTCCTACATCCAGGAATACTCACCCAAGTTATCAACCACAACATTCAAAACAAGAACAAGTATTCACACTTCCCATCACCTGAGTCAGGGAGTCCCTTCCTACATGTCAAGATATTATCCGCTTTGGGCGGCACTGACTCGCACGCATGGGTTTAATCGCATCCGCATTAATGCGTCTTGATTAGCAGTCAGGTTTTCCCATCATCACACATCTAAACACACACAAAGGGAACGTGAAACAGATCATCTCATGGTTAATCAAAAGAATAATTCCCTATATTGAAGAACAAGGTGAAACATCTTAACAAAACTCATAACAAAACAACAAGGAAGTCAAAACAGATCTGGGTACTAGACGTGTAACTGGGCCTCCCTCTCCCAAGTGCTCTCTTCCAGGCAACCATTCCTCCACAACACATGAACCAAGGAGATGGTTCATCCACAAAGCACTTTCTCCTTACGATCCTTGATCTTGATTGGTCGTTCTATGAAGTTAGAATCATAATTGAAATCTAACTCTCCCCAATCAATGGTGTGGGAGTTGTCATGTAGATATCAATGAAGCTGGGAGATATGAAAGGCGTTGTGAACTTTCTCCAATTGAGGTGGAAGCTCCAGCTGATACGCCACCTCACCAACTCATCCCAACACCTCGAAAGGTCCAACAAAACTATGGGAGAGCTTACTCCCCTTCCCAAACCTTCGATGCCCACGTCGACGTGAAACCTTCAAGAACACATGATTTCCAACCTCAAACTCCAAGGGCCTCCTCCTACAATCGACATAGGACTTCTTCTGGTCCTGAGCTACCTTCATGCTTTCACGTACGAGCTGAACCTTCTCAGTTGTGCCCTGCACCACTTCTGGCCCAAGAACATCTGCTTCTCCAACCTCGGTCCAGAAAACGGTTGAACAACACGACCTTCCACGGAAAATCATCTGATGCTGACCATCCTCCGACCATCCCTCAGGATCATTTCCCTGATAAATATGATCTCACATCACTTCCTCCTCCGAGTCCCCCCACTGAGACTCCTCCATCTGCACCACTAAAGAGGGAACTACAGTCATCTGAAATAGAAAACCTCTTCCACCTTCCACCCTTGCTTCCAAATGCAAGGCCGCTAACTATTCCATCACTCTCCAAGCATCTATAGACTCATGAACTACTTCCTTTTGTGACTTCCTGCTCAGGGCATCAGCCACAACATTTTTATTTCCCTTAGTATCATAGATCTCGAAGTCGTAATCTTGGAGGAAATCAACCCATCTCCACTACAGCAAGTTCAGATCTCTCTGGGAAAAGACATAACACAATATCTTGTGATCTGAGAAGACCACAAAGCGCTCTCTGATGAGATAATGCCACAAAAAATTCAATGCGAACACTACGGCCGCAAGCTCTAGATCGTGGGTGGAATAGTTACGTTCATGAGGACGTAACTACCTAGACCCATAAGAGATCACTCCTCCCTGCTGCATTAGCACACATCCCAACCCAAGGACAGAAGCATCACAGAACACCTCAAACAACACCCCTTCCTCTGGTAGTCTGAGCACTGGAGCACTAACCAGCTTCTCCTTTAGCTAACCAAAAGTTGTATGGGACTGGTCACTCCACACGAAGGCCTGGTCCTTCCTAGTTAAAGCTGTTAATGGTGCTGCAACTTGAGAGAATTCGGGCACAAACCTCCAGTAAAATCCTGAAAAACCCAGGAAACTACGAACTTACGCCACATTCTTGGGTGCTTCCCATGAAACGACTACCTCAACTTTTGATGGGTCTACTGCTATTCCCTTCTGAAACACCACGTGTCCAAGGAAATGTACCTCCCTCCTTAAGAACTTGAACTTAAAAAATTTACCATTAAGATGGTGGTGTCTTAGGACTCTCAAAATTTTCCTAAGATGCTCAACGTGCTCCTCCTCTGATCTTGAGTATACAAGGATGTTTTTAATGAACACCAGAATGAACTGATCCAGAAACTCTTGGAAAATAGAGTTCATGTGGTTCATGAACGTAGCTGGTACATTTGTAACGCCAAACGGAATGACCACGAACTCAAACTGGCCATATCTGCACCTAAAAGCGGTCTTCGATATTTCACCTTACTTTACTCTCAATTGGTTGTATCCAGACCATAGATCGATCTTAGAGAACCAACCTGCTCCCCTCAGCTGGTCGAAAAGGTCGTCTATCCTCAGGAGGGGGTAACGATTTTTTATCATTACCTAATTTAACCTCTGGTAGCCTATGAACAGCCATAGACTACCATATGCATTCTTTACGAACAAAATTGGATCACCCCATGGTGACACGGTGGTTTGAACAAAGCCCTTCTCCATCAGATCGTCAATCTGAATTCGCAACTCTCGCAACTCAGAAGGTGCCATCTGATATTGAGCCATCGAGATCGGTCGGGCACCAGGCTGTAAGTTTATCCCAAACTCAACATCACGTTTAGGGGTTATGGTCACAACGTTATCAAGAAAGACATCAAGGAATTCACTTACGACCTCTGGGACATTCATCATTCATGCATCCACCGACTCCACTGACATCCTGTTCATCATAGAAAGGAGTGGCTCCACATGTTGACTCCCCTACTGATAACTCCACTCCCCAAAAAAAGCCACACGCCATCCATCCTCGTCGGAGAATTCAATCCTTATCTGATAGAAATCGAGGATGGCATGCACGGAGAATAACCAGTCGATGCTTAGGATGACATCGTATTGCTACATCTGTAAAGAAAGAAGGTCTCCACTGGACTGATGCGATCCCACCATCATTCTACATCCCCGAAAAAGGTAAGATACACTGGTCTGACCCCCAATGGGAGTTCTAATCACTAGGTGTGCAAGAAGTCTCTCTGCATCCATACCCATAGCATGGGCTAATCCGGGCTTAACGAAGGAGTGAGAAGCTCCCGAATCAAACAAGGCAGAAACAAGAGTGCTGAAAAAATGATCGTACCTCGAATGACCTCTGGTCCTGTCGGAGCTACAAGCTCCGCGACGTGCAACTATCCACACCCAGCTCCTATGCCTTGCAGCTGTCGACTATCTCCCTAACCACGCCCCAGTCGAGGTGCCTGAGGAGCACCCTGGTGTCGATCTCCTCCCGCAAGGTCGTCCCTCAGAGGGCTAGGGGCCTACTGCTACTAGAAAGGCCTCACCAGCAATGGATGCTGCTGAGGTGGGTGCTAGAACTTCCCGCCTCCACCATGTGGGGCTCGAGTAGGACACCTGCTCTGGATGTGGCCGAAAAATCCGCAGGTGAAACACTTTGGTCCTGGCACTGTGGAAAAGGGGCGAGGGCCAGAAGCTCAAAACTGGAACTGTGGAGGCCTACTCCCCGCTGGTCAAAACCTGGAAGGCCCTATCGCTGGAGGCATGTTGTTGACTGCCTTCTCCTTTGATGAACCCAGTTGGTTCCCCTCTCGCGGTGTGCCTCCCCTCGAGTGCATCCTCTCTATGATCTCGACCTTCTTCTGTACTTCCAGGTTCATCGGAAGAGTGAAGGGAGTGACTGTGTACTAAAGAGAAGGATGGAGTTCCTCCTCTAATTGTCTTGCCTGAGACTCGTCATCCGGAAATAGATTCAGGGCAAAGCGCAAGAGATATTTGAACTTGATCCTCATCTCCCTAACCGACATGATTCCTTGCTAAAGAGAGAGAAACTTCTATCTCTTCTCATCCTTCGCGGTAGAGGAGAGGAACTCCTCACGAAATTCCTTCTCAAAATTGGCCCATAGAACCTTTTCCTCTATCTGCTATCCTAGGAAAAGTGTCCACCACAGACGCGCTTCTCCTCTCAGCTTACTGACAGCCAACGGAACCTAGTACTCCCTCGGAGCACAGATCAAAGAGAAGGTGATGACTAGCTCCTTGAGCCATCCCTCCATTAATGAGCCAGAAACGCTGGCCTCGTACTTCTCGAGGGTTTTTCATTGGAAGGAGCATAGGGTCCTCTTCCACAAGTTGTCCTCCTCATCTCGGTCAACACGTTTTTGGTCAACTGCCTCGAACCGTTGGGCCTCAACTGCCCGAGTCACTCATGGATAACATCCGGGTGACATAGCTGCAAGGTAAACATAGAATGTCTAAGTCCGTGTAAGGGAATCATTATTATTATTATTATTAAAGTTTCCTCCCCAAGGTTCCCCAAATCAAGTATGAACAAAATCATTATGATGCAGGTACCTTCCCTAGAGTCTCTACCCTGTAATAAATGTAGTCTCACTTGGTCGTTTGATAGGCTCAAAGTCCTTGCATTGGATCACGGGGGGCCCTAAAATCTCGTGTCCTAGCCAGTCCTCCCTGGTCTATTTCACGAACTAAGGTCACCTAACATTTTTTCCCTACCATCCCATGCAATTCTCAATGTTCCTAACTCTGGACTCCATCCTATCCCTCATCCTCCCTCTGATACCATTCTGTCACGACCCGCCTTCAGCAAGACGAGGGAAGGGGTGGCAAAGGTCTCCACTGCCCTTCCTAATTCATGCCAAAGATGAGATAATGACCCCCGCATCCCGCCTCTAGTAGGCCCCAGGGTAGTGACTAGCACCAAGGGTGTAACATTTCACAATATGGGAGGAATTACCCTTTTTTGTTAACTAGGATTGGGAAAAAGAAGGAGTCAACACCAAACACCACCAGGAACTCAAAGTGAAACAAACTATATGCATGTTTTAAAAATAAAACTAAACAAAAAAATACATGAACTCCAAAATACAAAACGATACTGGAAGGGAAAAAGCTAAACAGAATCAACAGCCACCAACAGAAACTCTAATGTCAAGCCTAGTATACTCCCGCATGGCCTCTGAAGTCCTCTTGACAACCTAAAAGTAAACGTAGGGTGAGCATACAAAGTATACCCAGTAGGAGAAACCTAATGCTCTCATGCACAAGTGGGTAAACGTACTAAAGTCCCATGATAAGCAGACAACCAAACACTATCAAGGAGTCTATCCATCCCACCTCACCGAACACACTCACCAAATAACACACGCAGTAAGGTAATAGTAAAGCAAAAAACGTATTTGGGTACCTAGCACTACCATTCCCCCACTAGCTAGCTACTCCTCCCTAACGCAAAACATCCTGAAGCTACCACGCTCTTCCTGCCCCCACACACTTGAGCCTCAGATCCATCCATCCCTGCCCTCACACACCTGGGCCTCACAACCATCCATCCCTGCCCGCACACACATGAGCCTCATAACCATCCATCCCTGCCCGTACACACCTGGGCCTCATCCCAAAGACACCTGGGGAAACAACCTGTCCGAAGAGTCTTGGGATAACAACCCACCAAATGAAACCTAACCGAAGAATCTTGGGTGTAAGGTCACCTCCATCCATCACAACCGAGGGAAGAGGGAGTAGGAAGGAGAGTAACTAGGGGGAATCCCTTTCCCATGAAATGGGGTGTCTAACAATAAGTGCCTAACATGGGTGGGGTGAGACTAAACACAAAACATACAGTTATACATATATATGCCACCACACAGCCCAACCTATGGCTCCTCAACCAGATAAAAGCAAGTGCACTAGCACTACTACCTCAGAAAACATGCACATATCAAACAGTTCCCAGTTCCCTTGTTCAAGTTATCATTCATAACGGTTCAGTATGAGTTAATCCCTTCACTTCTGGGCAACTAACAGGCACATTCACAGATGGAATAACAAAAAAGGCATAAAGGAAAAACATCAGGTAAATTAAACAGTCACAGCTGGTTCTCTTGTGAAGTCGCAACAACTAGGGATCAAGTGAGATCCCTCAAAGTAATGGAACCAAAGAAACCCCGAGACAGAGCCCCATGTCCCCAAACTCTAGAATCTAAAGGTTCCTTAAAAACAGAAGATTCCACCCCAATTTGTGATATAAACAGAGTCACCACACAGCCTCAGATTCACAACCGGATAAAGTATAACAGTAAGGCATTCCATCCCCACCCAAATCACCCCAGCAACCAAGCCCCCGTCCAAGAAAACTATAAGGTCACCCACAATCGGCCTGCGAAAGAAGAACAACCAAACAAAACTAATACCACCAACACAAATCAGGCCCAAGCAGGTATTTTTCAGATTTAAAATATTTAACACACTCCATGATTTCAATTCCACTGTGTTTTAACTGAGGTTAACATATAACAGGGGTGATCCTAGTGCTTTCAATTTATTTAACTAAGTATACGTAATTTAACCAATTCCATATTATATTTATTCATCATCCAGGAGCATAGTGGTTCATTAGTGTGCAGAGAAAGGCCTCCAATGGTCGTGATTTTCAGCGAGTAATTCACAACATAAATCAACATGAAAGATCACAGAAGAACAATGATCACACCACCCCTTTCATTCTTTAAAGGTCGATTCATTATCTTTATTAGGTTGGTTTCATCAATTTCCCCAGAGACAGAAGCATTCCCACCCCACATGATACACAGAAAGGAGAGACAAAGGAGAAAATTCCCTACTTTATTGATCAAGGATCTCCGTTTAAGTCCTCCCGTGGAAACTGGAAATAGGGCTAGCAGGAGCTCCACGGAACGCGACCCAGGAAAACATTGTGGGGTGAGGTACGACTCGCCAAGAGGAAGGGTATTCTGAGCACAGGGTGATCGATAAAGAAGAAACGTGGGGAGAATATTAGCCTTTAGGCTATAAGGGCTGAGATACAGCGCCCTCAGACGGTTAAGATACGGAGAAAAACTCGGAACCGCAAAAGGAGCGGGATCATGGGTCAATCACACGGTTGGGACACTCCACACGTCCAACTTAATAGTCCCTACCCTTTAGGGCGGTTAAAATGGACTCACACCTCACCAACATTTAAATAAAACCCATTAATGGCTTTAAAGTGGGTCAAAACGCGGCTTAAAATCCAATTTTCCCAAAAAGAGGTGCCACGGGGAAAACCTGTGGTCACTAGTAGGCTAGGTCTACCGGTTGGCCGAGGCTACCGAAAGGCGGAGCTACTGGTAGGCCGAGATACCGGTAGGCTACGGCTATCGGTATACTGACCTAATGGTAGGCCGCGACTACCAGTAGGCTACTTCTACCAGTAGACCAAGCTACCGGTAGGTCGAGCTACCGGTGGGTGGTAGCTATCGGTAGGCCGAGTTACCGGTAGGTTGCGGCTAGAGGTAGGCTGAGCTACCGGTAGGCCTGCTACCGGTATACTGAGCTACCGGTAGGCATGCTATCAGTATTCCGAGCTACCGGTAGGCATTCTACCAGTAGGCCGAGCTACCGGTAGGCCGAGCCACCGGTAGGTCAAGCCAGCAGTAGGCTGAGCCACCGGTAGGCCTGCTACCGGTGGGCTAAGGCTACTGGTAGGCCTGCTACTGACAGGCTAAGCCTACCGGTAGGCCTCCTACTAACAGGCTAAGGCTAACGTTATGGGTCTTAAGCTTCACCGAGAAGCCTCGATAACTTTTCCAGACTACCCAGAACACCCAACATCAGATTTTCACCAAGTAATGGACCCCAAAACCCCAGGCCATTACAAGTAAGGATCGTTTTCATGCCCCAAGTGAAAATTGAGTAAATGACTAATATTCCCCTTTTATATTTATTACCCCTTGGTATAGGTATTGTAAAACCACACATTCATTTAGTATCCGGGTTGGGATATATTTCTCTTGGAAAATGATATAATATTTTTTTTACAAAAACTTAAGGATGTTATTATATACATATCATCAATGTATAACATTTTTTTATGTTACTTAATCTATGTTTTAATTAATATAATTCTTATTTTTTCTACTTAACTTTCTCTAATACAAATAGTAAAGACCATGAACAAGGAATTCTTGATTCGGAGTATACTTTATTACATTTTTGTAAGATTCAAATGATCACATATCAAATGATTGAATAATTAAGTAGTCCTGATAAACTAAATATTTACTTTAGTCATGAATTATTTTTTATAAAATAAATTAATAAAAGTTAGTGTAAATATTCTACATCATTTAAATCACATAAATATTCATTATTCATTTCTTGGGGAAAGGAAAACAAATAACCAGTGATCTCAAATTCTCAGTAAGGATAACATACCTTAGAAGATGTCATGAATCAATTAATAAAAATAGAAAGGTAAATAACGTAACGCACATTCAATTTAATCATAAAATTGACTTTCATTATTAGATAATAAATAAACAATATGGTAAGATTTATAATTGAACACGTAATCCATTTAATCAATGACAAGAGTATATAATCCATCCATTGATAATATTAATGTAATAATCACATAGATAATAATTAATAATCTCTTAATAAAGGAAATACTTTATATTGAACATCATTAACTTAGAAATCATGATATTTATGCCATCAATACCTTTCACTATGAAAATTTAATCTATGGGTAGGTAGACCCAAATAACCCAATAAATTTTTCTAGAAAACTGATTAATTTCATCAAATTATCGATATATTAAGGGGATATATATAAAAGGAACTCCCCCCATCACTTCATGTCCAATGAATTACTCATACATCTAATGATATATTTAATTCAAGGAAAATATTACTTATTAATAAGCGATCATATAGAATAAATAATATGAAATATCAATATTTCCACATTTAATAATAGAACAATCATAGTAAAACATGATATGTAGAAATTATTTACTATTTAAGAAATAAGAATATCTCTAATGAAGAAGATAGATATTTAAGGGAAATGTAATTTTCAATTTCATGAGAAATTTAATGCTTCAATATAAGGTTAAAAACAACCAAATTAATCAAGAAAGTGAATATAAATACTTTATTAGGTCAAAATGATCATAAACCATCCCAAGAAAGAATAAGGATTCTATCATGACAAGATATCCCCCAATGAATATTGAGTAAAAAAGGAATCTTATCACTGATTAATAGAAAACCCATAAAAATATTATTAATTTTTTTAGGAAAATACCCTTTTCATATTGAAAACCCCTTTTAGAAACTAAAAATTTTCATAACATTAGGAAAACTATTTTACTTAAAAATAACATTATCAACATGTAAAAAATATTTAAATAAATTGTAGGTTGAATAAATGGGTAGTGAAATCATTGGTAATCTTGATATGGTCTCGGTGTGTTGAATATTTTAGAAGAAAATATTTTTATACAATGGGGTGATTAATGATAGATCATTATCATCATTGATTGATGTTTCTTCCCAAAAGATTTTCAAGGAAGGAAATTTAAAAAATATTGTAACTAATCAGGATGATATTGGAACAAATTAATCACTATTAAAGAAAATTTTTATTTCATGGGTTTCCATTATGAAGGGTAAGAATCCATTGGCTTTAAATAATTTATCACAGAAACTCTTGGTATTAGGAGGATGACTTTGATAAGACATGGATAATTTCCTATTTTCTTTCAATTAGAATGTCTGGAGATGGAAGAATTGTTTTGTTGTTTAGTTCTAATGAAACGAGGTACACTCTACATTCATTAATCTCATCCTTCCTTCAACCCATTCAAAGCATGGAAGTTATTCACATAGGTATGGGTTGATTTTTATGGATATAAAATTTTTAACTGGAATCCTAAAATTATAAGGGATATTGTTTCATTCATTTTAAAACCAATAAAAAATGATAAGGATACTAGTAGAGATTAATTCAAACACTATGATCAGATTTTAGTGAGAATTTATTTGTCATCAACCTTGGTTCATCAAGTAGTATTATATGCTACTAATGACAACATTAACTTGAAAGTGTAATATGAGAAAATTTATTCACTCTATGATATATGAAATAATTTTGGTCATTATGTTAGCATGTGTCAAAAAACTAAAGCTTTTGTTTGTTATTTTTTCATATTCAATTAAATGAGTAAGATGATTGTTGAAATAAAATGTATACTTAATGAATAAAGTGGAATAAGGATCTTGAAAATGAAGATATCATTTGATATAAATTTATTATGCAAGAATGGAAGATTTACAGGGGATCTAATCTTAGTCCATCCAATGGTGTGAATGCAAAATTTCATATTTCCCTAGAATACCATACTCATCATGAGAAAATGGTGACTATATCAAGACTTGGAAATAAAAATATTTTCATGGATTTTGAAATAAATAGAACTCCCACTTTGGTGAGATGATTCAATAAAGGATCAACTAAAAGTTATTTCTAATGATGTTGAAGAAAAAATTGGTGAAGAGAAACAAAAATATGATTCACAAATGCAACACACAGATTAACCTTCACAAAATGGTGGTGAGTCATACAAGGATAAATTTTTTCATTATAATGATAAAGAGGAGAAATACTATATCACCAATGTTACCTAGGGTAGGAATCGAATACATTAAGTGGCAGGATTATATCCCTTGAAACTGAAGAGATCTAGTCTGCATAAGGATTATTCAAATTTGAAAAATATAGTGGTCACAAGATATGATAGTGTTGGAATAAGTCTTCTCCCAAAATTATCTATAGAGAAGGTTCTTGAGAGACATAAGGGTGTTTTTGAGTTGAATTTTTACCTCCCCAATGATTTTGATTAATGGTTTGGTGAACAAGAAACTACCTATACAAAAATATATATGTATTTCCTAATCAGTTTTAAAAACTATCATTAAATATGAGATCTTATGGTCACCTTTATTAATAAAGAGGTTGTAATTATTGAAATGTCAGATTTTAATTCCCTCATATGGTAATGTTAATGACATGGATTTTTTCAAGGTGTCCTTATTTCTCTCTATGGATTTGAATTACTTAAATATAGATCCACTATAATGGGTTTTCTAGTTTTTTTGGTTCCTACTCAATGTTTGGAATGGGCTTGTTTTGGGAATTTTGATGCTCCACTTGTTGTTGATGTGGTTTTTTCTTAAAACCACGGTGCATGATGGAAAATATATGGCTATTTTGTACATGATCGTGGATAGGTAGTATTTAATTTATTAAAATATAATGATTTGTTATATCATGTTGTTATTTAAAATTTATAGTCGATGAATATTATAATGATTTTTTGATAAACTAATATAATAATGATTTTTTGAGCTGCTGGAGTTCGGGTTGTTGGTTTTGTATCTTGTGCACCATAGTATTGATTTTGTTTTGATGGATTGAATTTTGTGGTGAAGCTGTGAAGGAATTTAGTTATGGTGTTTGGGTTCTGTGGAAGTATTGGTGTTGTTCTTGATATTGTGGAAAGTCTTTCGGTGTTGCGTCGTTCCATGGATCCAAAGAACTAGTATTGATTTAAGAGTGGGGGAGATCGAGAATGAATTGTATATTGAACATGGTTTTATGCAGCATAAGGTTACAGGTTTATCATATGGAATTGGATTTTAGATGGATTTTTCCTGACATTATACATGGAAATGTGTCATATGAGGTTTAGAGCATTTGTTCTCATCGTGCATGACTATTCGGATTTGGAAGTTTGAGAGGGCATGGCATAGCCATCGGTGCCAGGAACGTGCACCTTCATGGTATAGCTAGTTGAATAGTCATGCAACATTGGAGGCTTTTCTTAATGATATTGATGCTGGGGAGGGGTATTTCCAAGTAGTCTTGTTCTGGGTTTTGACCTTTGAGTTATGTTGATGTCCCTACATCCTTGCAGTCATGTGAGGTTTCTCCATTTTTACTTAAAATGGGGTTTATCCAAAATTAAATAAAAAAATTTAGGACTTAGGGCCATTCAATCAGTCAATATAATTGATCACCAATCTAATGGTAAATTCGGTTTGGATTAAGGTACTGATTTTTGAAAGACATGATCGGTTTCTTTTCAAGTTGGGCATTTTGAGGCTTTATTGTTGTTGTTTACTAGTAGTTTTCATGGGGAACTATGAATTTTTATTATTTTATCTATTAATTGGGAAACATATTTTCTCTAAATTTGGGTATTAGTTCCTTGTACCCTTGAACCTTTTCTTAATTTATTTTTAATCAATTCATCCTAATTTATAGATCTGGCTCTCTAAATCCAGGGATCAAGTTTTTTTCTTAGAAAGGTAAATTTTTTTGTTATTTCGAAAAGGATATGAATATTAATTTTAAAATATTTTATAAAAATCCATTCACTAGAAAAAAACTAATTTAAATAGTCATAGTAAAAAATTCATGAATTGTTTTATGAAAATGTATTTGAAAAAAAATGATTTTCGACCGAAAAGGGAAATGAAGTTGGATTTTCTTTAACATATTTTCTCAATAAATTTAAGTACCTAACAGATGATATTGGAACTATTACATGAATATTTCATAAATAACTATATGATAAGAAAATTATATGGTTTTATTTTACTATGATAAAATTATTTCCTTCAATGTAAATTCTAGCATAAACAATCCTGATTAAATTGAGATTAAAGCATGAATGCTTACTACTTTGGTAACTTTTGAATCAGAACCCCCAAAAAAAAATTAATTCAAATTAAAAATTAAATTTTAGGAATATAAATATATTCATAATATAACATATCAAAGTGGGAGTAGATACACCAGTTAAAAGTAAATAGTTGTATAATAAGCAATATGGCCCAATGGAGTGGATATTGAGACAAAATCTTCTTACAATGATCATGCCATTGAAGTGAGAAATAATAAATTAATTTATTATGTGTATAAAAGTTAGATACATATATAAAAAGAAAATATAGAACTTAAAATATTACAAATTCATTACACAAATAATCATATAGTTTTAGATACAATAGAGAAGTAAAATAACCTAATGAAAAGAAAATGGGTTATGAAACACTTACCACTTGGAAACATTATAGTAAAATCCCATCGGAATAAATAATATGAATTGAAATATGAAATATTATGAATTATTAATTATTCATGATATTACATGTAAAATGGGAAGTATATACACCATATAAAAGAAATTATGTGTATAATATTATAATATATCTTAGTGAATGGAAATTGAGACAACATCCCTTAACTAATGCTTCACTTTAGTTTAACATTATATGAAATCATATATAATTATTTTAATAATGTTATAAATTTATAAAATAAACATTTTAATATTTATAATATCATATAATATCTTATTATAAAACATTATAATCTATTTTTTAACAATATTTCATTATTACCATTGTTTTAGGTTTTAAGTACTTCATTTTCTCATTCAGGTTTTGTCAAGGAAGTTCTGATTCTTGTGAATATGATATAGATCCCTTATTTCTAGGACTATATTAATTTTAAAAATATCATATTTATTCATTTGAGGAATTTTGAAAATCTTTCTTGAAATTTGTACATTGAAAATGAATCACATCACTTCATGGAGATGGTAGGTCGTGTGTACACATGAACAATGATATCATTCCTTTAATGGGTGAAGGGGTAATAAATTAGAAGAAATATCAATTTTATAAAATAAATATTATGTTATATATATCATAAATATTAATTATTTTCATCATTACGGCTTTCCATGTGAGTCATTGGTCAAAAACAAATTACATCGGTTCGCTAAAATGATATTACATTTATTATTTGACAAGATATATATTTTTCAAGCATTAAATGGTATTAAATTTATTATATAACAATTAAAAATAATTATATGGATTTAAATTCATATATTTAGATATATAATATATATATTTAATTTAAATATTGACATAATAGTGGTCATTTTAATTAATTAGAATGGAGTAACATTATGATTTTAAAAATTGGTCTCATAAAAATGTGTTCTTATGTATAAAAATAAACTTATACTAAAATTACGTATAATGATTATTAAAATGAAATTAGTTATATTAAATATAGATAAATAGTAATTTTATTAAATTAAAATAAAATTTAAATAATAATTAAACTTTTAAATTTCATAATAAATTGAAATGAAATGACAACTTTAAAAAAATTAATATTTTTAACTATTCGCTGAAAAATCACTCTTTTTAGAAACAAAAATTATCCTACGATAATTTTAATCAGATTATTTACCAATAATTTTTTTATTAGGACCTATATATATATATCATAATTTTGTTACTCAAATTCATACCCTCCAATTCAAATTCTAGTCAACACCGGTCATATTTACATAATATACTTGATGGGTTGTTAAAGCTTAGTGTTTCTTTTTGTATATATTATTAAACACAATTTTCTTCTTTTAAAATACTAGGGTGTTACAAAACTCATAAGGCATTCTTGGTCTTAATTTGAATTTTATGATACATGTTTCAAATTGGGCACCATATTTTATTTTATACAGTGTACTTACTACCCCATGCATAATTTTTTACATACTCATTCATTAATTAATTTGATTTACATAACCATATCATGTTCTCACATTTGATGGGTTTTGATTTGAATTTTTCTAAATTATTATGGTTTTATTTTATCATCACACTTTTTATCCAGATTTTTCATGTTTCAATTGCGATTTAGTGAAATAGTATATTTCATATCTTCAACACTCCATATATATTATTATCCTCTTGTTATTCATAAGGTTTTCAAGTTTTTTTCCCATTTTCCCTCTCCTTATTACTCAAATCCACTAAATTGTTTTTAGGAAAAGTCAAATTTATTTCTCTAATTTGGTCAAAAACCTTTTCTTACATATCCATATTAATTATTGTATTTGAGAAAATTTAATTTCTATAATTCAATGGTTTTTTAAGGTTAATTTATGTTAACTATTACTTTCCATTTAAATTTTTTTAAGGAAAATTTTCTTCATTTTTTAAACAAGTAAATTTTATATTTCATTACAAAAGTGCGAAAAGAATATTTTTTCAATGTTTTTAAAATGAACACATTATCCCACCTTCATATTCATTCTTCGTATTTTAATATCATTTCTATGTTTTTATAGTTTTCTAATGTAATATCTATTCAAATTATTCTATGATGTTTTTAAAATAAAATTATATTATTTAATTGAAACATTTTTTAATTATTTTATTCCATTTATTTCTATTTTTATCTTTACCTATATATTTTCATAGATAATAATAGATTATTTTCTTGATTCCAACTTTATAAATTATTTTACAAATAATTTTTATAATGTATTCTTGAAATTTCATGAAAAGAGTATTGAAAGTGAATTTTTAACTTCAACTTTTCTAAAATATAATAAAAGATTTAAATTAAATTATTTTTAAAATATTAAATTCCCACTAATAAAAAATTCCCTTATACCAACAGTTTCAAACCATTTTTATAAGGCTAAGAAACCATGGTATATGTTGTATTAATGTTTACCAAAAGCATTAGGAGGTTGGCCATCAAGATACCCTGAGACTGATGATTTTATATAAAATGTTAATATATGGGGGGTTTATATTTCTATGTTACCAATGGTTATTATAAAATATTATAATATAGTCTATAAAAGTAGTTAGAGATCCATTTTTATAAACATTAATTTAATATAGTTTCTAACTAGCTTGCATTAGCACCTCAAGCACCATTCAACCAATATATTATAGGCATCAAACAAATTTACCTATTAAACCATTCACAATAAAAATTAAATATAATAAATATATTGTATAAGTGACATTTAAGTAGTTAATAATTATAAAAATAAAATAATGACACGTATAAAATTATTTTCTATCATCAAACATCATCCGCACATTGGTTTCGTAAATATCAGGTCATAAATTAAGGGAAATAATAAAGTGAGTCAAGATAAACAGAACATAAATTATAAAATATTGTTAGAACATAAATAATACAGCACACAAAAAATCTCAAAACCCAAGGACCTAAACTTTTAGTGTCTTAGAGATTGGAAATATAAAGATATTTTTTTACAACACTTATAAGAATTTCTTCATAATTATGCTCCTATAGACCCTTATCTTGGAATCTCACATAATATAATATTATCTATAATCTGGGTAATGGAATCATAAAAAAAATTGAGATAAGATTCTATTTAAAGGAAAAGAATATAATAACATAAAGGATAATGTGAGGAAGATATAAATATAATTATAAAATATTAAAAATCCTTATATGATAATCATAAAACATGTTATAAGAACAAAATTATCATAAAAATATCATCAAGGAAGTATAAAATTTATAACCTAGCTCAATCACATCTCAATAATAATATAACATATGATAATTACATAAATATGTGGAATAAATTAAAAATAATATGTAATTAGGAAAACATGAAATTTCATGAAAATTGTATTCATCTTGAAAATTTGTTACAATATGATAACCAATAAATAATTTTATACGAGCCATAATCATAGTAAAACCTTTATGAGAAAACCAATCATTCCCATTCCTAAGTGAATAAACTTATTAAGTAAAAGCTTGAAAATTTGAGAAACTACATCTATTCCATGGCTTTGTAAAACAAACTCATTATGTCTATTCCTATGTATCTCATGATATATACACATAAAAAATGCATTAGAGGGTGATATAGGACACCACCCATCATCATCCATAAAAATATTCACCACAAAAATCTGTCATAAACATATCTTAATGAAACCATTGAAAATAATGGGTTTCTAAAACAAAAAATGGAAATAATTTACTCTTCAATAATAACTTAAATAAATAAAATGGGTTATATAAACCATCCAAAGGGTATTAAATAACATCATGAATTAATTCATTTGATAGATAAAACATGATCCCTCCAAATAATCACATAATAAAAGAAAAATACATGAAATATAACTCCATTAATGATAGATAATTTTATGAGAATGAAAAATAAATCATGAAATTACATTTTTTAAAACATTTTGTATTCTTCTTTGTAAAGGTCATCATTACGAGTCACTTTTAAAAGAGTATCATTTGTTTTTAATTTATGAAAATAATTTAAAAGAAAAAAATCATTGAAATGGATTTTGATAAATAATTAGTTTTCCCTATAAATAAATATAGGAAATATTTTAAATTGTAAATTTTTGTTAACATATGGTAATGGAAATCAAGAAGAAAGTGTATAACTCCAAGAAAGAAATTTGTGTTTCCGATTCCCTTGCCTTTAAATTTTATTTCCATAACATTTATTTAACCTTCTATATAATAAAAATAAATATTTTAATAACTTATAAAAGAACTATAATATAAGTATAATATAGTTTTATAATTATTATATAATCATATATTAGAAATATTTTTTATAATTATACTTTATTTTCATTAACAGGTTTTAGAACATGTGACTGTCTGTTTCGTAAAAACTTAACGAAGACCAGTTTAATTCCCACTAAGTGGTTTAAATTTCACCATTATTTGAAAATTAAATATTCAATAATAATTTATTCTAATTATTCCATAAATCTCATTTTCCTTATTTGAAATCATGGATACGGTTTGTGAAAATTGAAATCAAAATAAACTAGATTCTGATGTATTTAATTATTAAAAGGTGATATATTAATAAATATTTTAAATAATAATAACACTATTAAAAATCACAAAAAATAATAAATATATAATTATTTCATGATATTACAATTATATGTAATCCCATAATCATTTATGATTTCGTCATCATAACATTGTTTACATTGGTGGTTAAATCGGCCCAAATGGTAATGTTTTATAATTTTTTCATGAGTAAGGGAATGTGTCTATATAATTTTAATATGATATATTTAGATGATTAATAAATTAATTATTATCATATATACTTATTAAGTCTATTATTAATATCATATATAATGAGTGGTGATGACCAATTAAATTTGTTCTTCACGAAGACAGTGGTTCATGGTACATACGATTAAAAATCTAATTTCTCGACAAACAGAAATGATGATGAAATATGAAAATTTATAATTTAATAATTGTATTTGTGACATATAAAACATAATTATTAATAAAATTCTTCCCTTATACCATAATTTAGTATAAGTGATGGAAAAACAACATTTTTTTATGGAGAGGGTTATTTTTATGTACACCCAATCAATTTTTTTGTTATATCTTATTGAATCGAATGGAATGAATAATTTTTATTTAATTAATATAAGTAAATTTAATTATAATAATGATGATAAATTAATTATATTCATAAGGTTAAATAATATTAGGAGAGTAAAAATTAATAAGGAAACACTGTAAAGAGGTGGATACTCGATTCTGTTACTTGAATTTTCTATTCGAATTATTCTTTGAAATGATAATATAATACTTAATAATATTGAACAGATGATATTTTATGTGGGATAGGGTTATATGGGGATCCATGTTTCATTTTTTGAAAGAAAAAATCTAATGTAATGTTATTATTGAGGTGTTTTATGTCTTGGCTTTTTATAAGTGGATAGAATGGAAGTTTTGGAAGTAACACTTACATTATGAATAGTTACTATTCATTATTTAACAACCAAAAAATGGAAAAAATTGGATGGGAAATTTTTTAGATATAAACTCCCCACATACTCCCATTTTAAAACTTTTGTTTTGAATTTTTTTAGATTTTTCCCCTCAGTAAACGACTCTTAGCATTATCACTTTTTAGCAACACAACTGTTCATTAAATATTGTAATTAAATTTAATGGTCAAAATATAAATTTAACTTATTAGATAATTTTAACCTTATTATTTAATTAATGAAAATCCTTTTATCAATTAAAATTTTTAATGTTATGAATAGTTAGTTTTAATATTAGCGCACCAAATGTGAAAAAACGTTTTTAGAGAAATTTTATTTTCAAGCATTAAATGTATGAACAAGACAAAGTGATAATAATTATAAATTACTCAGACATCATTTGGGTTTTTCACGAAAAAATAAAATTCATGAGGCTTTAATTGAAATTCAAAACTGAATCTCTCGTGGAAAATAATTAATTTAAAGAAAATACATCAAATAATTTTTATTAAATCAGCATATTAATTTAGTAGTTTAAATATTAGACATTGGAATTATGTGAAACAAAAATAAATTAAAATAATAAATTTTATTAATTTAATACATATTATATTAATTAAATGTTTTTAAACTTCTGGGATATAGTTACATAAGGATAAAATAATTTAATTTTAATAAAAAATCTATATTTTTCTACTAGAAAATGATCTTTTCATAATGATTCCTAAATAATATTATTAATTAAATTTTGAAATGAGAAATTAGAAAATAAATTTTATATTGTCAAAATTTCATTCTAAAAGTTGAATATTTAGTTGTTAAAAAATATATATAAATAAATTTATTGAAAATTACCTTCTCAATGTCAACTGATATTAACTATTTATCTTCTAAAGGTAATAGTTGATAATAGTTTACCATTTATTATTAACTATAGATTTATTAGTAAATTTATTATAATATATTTTGGATCACTATAATTTTTTATGGGTATCTCAATTTATCAAACATAATATCAACTTTATAAGGACTCGAAATGCGGTTTGTTGCATTCTACCCCTTTAAATAGTAGTTTTTCCTCAAAATTTAATTACATAGAGGAAAATAAGTGAGTTTAATTTTTAAATACACATTTAATGATAGAACAAATAATTTTCATGTTTATCAATAAAATTAGATATTTATATTTATTATAAAAAATATTATGTAGTTTCTCAATCAAAAATGAAATAGTTTTTAACTAAACTCATTTATTTTATATTTTTTATTTAATATTATAATTTATAAATTATAGAATGTTAATTTTAAAAAATTATTTTAATTTTTAAAATTATAATGTGACAATTAAATTCTTTTTAAATTTATTTATTTTTTGAAAAAATAATTATTTTTCTGTGAATAGTGAAAAATACTAATTTTTATGAAAATGTAATTTCTTTTCATAAAATTGGGAAATTTAAGAGTATCATAATGTTTTCAATGTGATTTAAAGTAAAATAATTATTTTTTATTTATATTTTATCCACCTAATTATATTTTAACCATGATTTTATTTTATTTTAGTGTAAGTGTAGATTTGTGTTTAAATAGACTTTTTTTTGAAAACTGGTTTTAAGTGCATAATGTTTTTGTAATTTAATTAATTAAAAAACCTAATTTGGAATTATTTAAATTATATTTATATATTATATATCAATAAATATTCATTTATATTCATATAATTTTTATTACAAGTCATAAAGTTAATATAAAATCCTTTTATGATTAAAAAATAAACATATTGAAAAGTATCTTTTTCATCACTTATGCGTGTTTAATTTTTAAATTAACTTCTACCCCTTATATGAATAGAATATGGAAAAACTAATTCCATATTTTTAATCATAATAATTTATATTATCTAATAATTTAAAAAAAATCATTACGAATAGTGAAAATGGTAAAAATATTTTTCTGGGGTTAAAGTAAAAACTTATTTACCAACGGTTAAACTTAAATTATAAGGGTTAAAATAATGTGATAACTTGAATAAAATATATTTGGCAGAAATATGTTTACCTTATTGTTTCTGAGTCTTGATAATGATCAATTTGAGATCCCTTTTTCATGTGTAAAATTTGGGTATGCCATTTTATTTTCAAAAATTACAAGTATGCCACTAACCTCACATATAAAAGGAAACCATCTCTCCTTTACAATTCGCATATTAAAATCTATTATACTCATCCAATACCTAACCAAATACATTCCTTAATTCCGTACCTATTACATAAATCCTTTTTTATCATGAATCCATCAAATGAAGGATTTCAGTTCTAACTGAAGGAGGTTATCAAAAGAAGATATATCATGCTAAACCATTCATTTTTATTTTAGTTATTCATCCACATCCATAAAATGTTCATAAATATTTATTATATTTAAATGATTTCACCAATAAAATTATAATTTATTATTTTACTTTAATAACTTAAATCTAACTCCTCTTCCATCAAATGGGAAACAAAACCATCATTCATGTGTACAGTAGGCTACCACTTCAACAACCATTGTGATTAATTTTTCATCCTGACTCTCATGGATTTTAATAATTATATATTTAAAGTATAAATATATTATATTTATAACATAATTATACTTAGTTAATTATGATATCACATATTACATCATACTTTTCATTCTGTGGGGGTAGGATAACGTCAATCATATGTATGATAGACTACCACCGAGCGATGTAATGTAATTATTTTTTCAATAATGATATTCATGGAATGTAATAAAGATAAATTTTATGAATATATGTGATATATATAAAATAATTATTATTTTAATGGAATATTTATCATTCTGATAAGATAATATATATCATTTACTTTTACCTTTCCATTCATTGAGAATTGATAACATCATTCATTCTTATATGTGGACTACCACATTCCTAAAGCAGTGTGATTATTTCCCACAAACACATCACATGGAATATTTATATGAGTATATTTAAATAAATTGTAATTTATTTATGATAATATGATCATTAAATAATTATACAATAATACTTACATTATTTCTATAATAATCGCTGAAAATAGAAACCTTAATCATGTGTATGTATGACCTAACATCTCTATGAATGTAACATAGTTCATTTTCAATGAAAATAATTTATTATAGGTTTAAAAATATAATTTATTTATAAAAATTAAAATTATTTCATTAATATTATTCTATTGATGATGGAATAATGACCTCCTTGACCATATTCAACTTACCAAACTCATTTTAGACAGCTAATAAAAATATCATCAACAAATGAATTTATAATTAATTAACTAATTAACCATATGTCACATTATAATTAGAAAAATAAAATAAATAATAAAAACTTAAAATTTTCTTATATAAGTTAATGATTATCATATGGTGATTATTTATGACAATAAGGAACTTACCTGATGAGTCAGACTCAATGTAAGGGACTACATCTCCATTTCTTTTTTGATGAGGCTTATTTTAGTTTTATATACCTATATTAACTAATGAGGTGTATTGACACGACCCGTCCTCGGGGACCGTGCCGTGACTACCCCAAGCTCTTCTTCCATAGGCCAGGGGCTGGTGACTAGTATCAAAGGCGAATCCCTGATAAAAAGGTAAGGCGTTGCCTTTAAACCTATAACTCATACAGTATGAACACAAGTAGTAGATGTAACAAGTACTAATATAGAAAAGAAAGGTGTGCTGAAATTAAGTGGTTGTTTCGTGGTTTTCGGCTTTCGGGCCTCAAAACACCCAACGGCTCCATATCCAATGATGGATGGACCTGCTTTCCAAAGGTAGGCGTTCGTCGGATGGTCTGACCAGCGACTCTTAAGAACTCACATTGGTCGAGAGGATGGGAAATTGGGCTCATAGCACCCCTTTTGGGGGGGGGGGGAATTATTGCCTGTTCTAGGACTCTCTTATAGATTTAAGACGTATTCATATGTTCGCAAGTCTTTGGTTTATACCCAAACATAGTATCCATAGATTCAACCCTAGTGGGCAATGGTCAACTGGACGCAGGGGTCCGGAATCATTTATGCCCGAGGTTTACCATCCCTCGTTGGATTAATGACCTCGAAGAGTCGGAACTTTCTTAAGGAAATACTAGGAGTGGCGCGGTGACCCGACATGGAGAATAGTCGGATCGACCAGCTGTTAGGATTGAACCTCATGGAGGCTTCCTACGTACCCTTCCTAGGAGACAGGGATCAAAGTCCACATAGTTCGGATAAGTGTCGGAGAACTGACATGAAGATGGACGGGGGGTAGGATGGGTAGTGGGATTGAACCTCATAGAGGCTTCCTATGTATCCCTGTAGTGGGGAATCAAAGTCCTCATAGTTTGCGTATACAGTTTAACATCATGATGGACGAGGGTGGAACTCGACGTGAAGAAACGACTGAGTGGTGGGCTTGAACCTCGGGGAGTCTTCCTACGTACCGTGTTTTGACATGGATCAAAGTCTTTGTAGTTATCTTTGTGGGGATTAAGCTCTGAGGAGGCCCATAAGAGGATTTCATGGTGGATGCGCCCAAATTTACCCTACTGGTAAAAGCGATCGATGTAGTACATGTAGGGGTCGAATCCACAGGGACCGAAGAAGTAACCTTGAGACGCTATGATTGTGTGAAGGATGGGCTATGAAGTAGCCGACTTTGGGTTTGATTTTGGATTGTTTTTAAAGAACACTAATAAACCTAAGTGAAATCAATTAAATGGAAATGGGTTGATCATAGGATTATGCTCGGGGTGGATTGAATGAATTTTACTTCATTATACAATTTTGGTTTTATTAATTTTTTATGAATCCATTCTTCAAAAATAACATTACATTCATCATTTTCTGGTTTGGTGCTTACTAAACACAATTACTAATCCCGTATACACTTAGAGAACCAAATTCATGATCTCCCCGAGGTATATGGTCATTTAGTAATTTAATTTAGTTTGCTCAAACACAGTAAAGATGAATAGAGGAAATAATTGAAGAATGGATGTCTTAAATTAATTATCCAATTAACAACAATTCGTTCATAAAATAACATTCTATCCAGCCTTTGCATCCTGCTAAGATCATCCCATTAAGGGTTTAGCCCTCCATTTATGGTATACTCTCAATGGTGGGCGAAAGATGGCTAACAAGAATTGGATTGAAGAAATTAAAACCGCGGAAATAACGAGCACTCCTCCGTGTGTGTGAATGAAATTCACACCTATGTGTGAACTAATTCACAACAACACAGAGATATCACTGTGCTTTGTGATAATAATGTTTTAATAAAATAAATGGAAAATATAGAAGTGAATGAAGTTGATTAAGAACATAAAGATATAAAAATGAAACTTACATGGAAATGGAAAACATTACAAAGGAAATTTGGAAGCATAACCTTACAATGAAACAAGCAACAAAAGATGATATGAAAAAAATATCCACCCAAATTCCCTTCACCAATAGCTCCTTATATAGACATATTAGGAGCCTTAGGTACATCTCCAAACAATTAATTCACCCCCCAAAAATTAATAGAGTCAAATGGAGGGTGAATAATCAAAAGGAAATTGATGTTTTGAATTTGACCCGGAAAACTGTCCAGATTCGTCCACCATATTGATGTGTGAATTATAAATTGAAGAAGGCAGAATCCGGAGGGGTTGTAGAAGATAAATGTCTTCGTTCATGTGTCTTCTAGAAGCTCTCAAAATTTCAGGAAATTTGGCTGATCCGTTTGGATGTTATGGTCGAAATGGTGGGACGGATTTCTGTGCATTAATGACGAGTCCACCATTTAAATCTCAACTTAAGATCCCTTTATCATCATGAAAACATCAGAATTAGCTCTGGACACAGTTGAATAAAATGATCCTAATATTTTTATCTTTCTACTGTATAAATTTGAGCTTCATTGGGCTTGGTTTCTGGGTCCCACATTTGTTTGATGGGCCTTAGGCCCATTATGCTTTTTCCACCATGTTTCTGCCTTCAGGCGCAAAATTATCCATCTTCCTTTGGGATTATCTGGCAGACCTAAAAGATAAAATGTTCCAAACAAAGTGATCAATAATATACCAAAATTTCAAATTCAGAAAATGAATATAATATTGTCAACAAACAAATGAATGATTGGGCCCAAATTTTCATTTTAAACATGAATTGCATTTTTGATGAGAAATGAAGTTCTATTTATGTAATGCACTAAAAACAATGTTTATGGACTTTGGAACAATGAATATAAAGATATTAACAATTAATATTATCCACTTTCAGTGACTAATCACACCCCCCAACTTGAGTTTTTCTAGTCCTGAGCAAAATATATTACAAATATGAAATTCAAATCCCCTTTTCCAAAAACATTTTAATACACATTGCTCACCCAAATATCTAATACAAAAAAAATTATGAAAACTCATCAAAATCATTAAAAACAAGCTAGTTCCATAAGCATATCCCAAGCCCAAGCTCATTCCTTTGTTCAAATTCATCACCACATTTCATCCAATTCCAATTAAGCATGATAAAGTGTTGTGCATCATAAAAGATATGGGGGCCATATTATTGTTCAAGAGGAAAAAATGGAAGCGCTAGGTGGGAATCACATTAAACCTTAAGATGAGTATCCTTTTTTTATTTTATTTTTTGATTTTTTTATCCACAATAGATATGAAAAGACTAACTCTGGGCAAGACAACTATGGAGTCACGATCCCCAAGTGTCGGACGCCACACATATTGTCAATTTCATGCTCTACAATAGATATATAAAGCCTAACTCTGGGCAAGACAACAATGGAGTCACGATCCCCAAGTGCCGGACGCCACGCATTTGGACAAAACATTGCTCTATGTGGTCATTTTTTTGTTTTTTTTTGTTTTTTTTTTATACTCAAATTAAACTAAAAGTGACCCCAGAACCCTATGCTATAATGAAAGGGACCCAAGAACTCAAATTTACACCCACGATCTTGTAGACATGCATTGTGGCATTTTTATTAAGAGGATGAAATTGTAAACATTGAAAATTACATCAGACAACCGCACTTTCCAAAAACTATGCTCATGAACTTAAACTTGCATTAAAATCATAATCAAGGCATGCAAAATTTATTTGATATCCAATTTTAGAGTTTGCAATGTGTGTTTATCATGTTTATGGTTAATGGAATTTTTCTTTTCATGCATGTTTTTTTAAAAAAATCATTTTTTATCTCCCCCCAACTTATAATGACACTGTCCCTAGTGTTTAAAGAAAAGAAAAGTTAGAAGTGGGTAGGAGAGGAGTTCAAAGATGAAATTGAGAATGATAAACATGGAACAAATTCACCTGGTGGTTGATGATGATAGTGCGTTCCACAGTCTCCCTTCACTCCTGGATTTGAGTCTCAGTGTCTTGGATGGTGGTGAATGGATTTTCCTTATAGCTTACGACATGTACTTTTATTTTTTTTAACCTATAAAAACATAAAAATAAAACAAAACAAAATAAACTGATGATACATTGTCTACTTTATATTTTCTGGGTAAGGTATTACTCAGAAATCACACCACGTGACACGGATGAATATGGCGCTCCCCTTTCATACCCATCCTTACTCATAAAATAAGAACAGGTCAACAACCTATGGTAATTTATTATATGAAAAAAAATGATTCAAAATGATTAGAAAACATGAAAACCATGGGTTGCCTCCCATGCAGCGCTTTTTTTTAACGTCATTGGCTCGACTTTTACCCCCAACTTATCCAATTCCAACTTTCAGCATTTTAATTAACCCATCTTTTTCCACTTCAATAAGATTGAGATTGCTTATTTTTTGAAATTTGTTTCATGTAAAATCCCATTTTCCACAATGATTGGTAAAATCCAAGGAATATCTGAAATTGTTGATCGATTTGTACTTATATTCTTTCTTAAGACATCAATGACCATTCCAAAATTATTGGCTTCATTAGATGAATGAACTAAAACTACAAGGTCTTTTTTATCACCTATGATGTAATTCTTGTCTAGGGAAGGAAGGATAATGATTTTGAGCTCGGTTTCATTGAAATTTCCTAAATGATATTGACAAATTAAATCAAAATCAGTTTCTTCTCCAAAACATTTAGAAAGAATTGGTTCATTTTGAAAATAAGATTCATCCTGAAAATTGTCCAGTTGAATATCAGAAGTGCGTATGGGATCAATGTTTGGTATTTCTCCCAATTTTTCAGTGATTAGTGTTTTTGAAAAATCATTAATGGAGTTATAGTCAGGAAACTCAGTCCATGATGTCAAATTTTCCTCTTTTGAATCCAAAAAATCAATTTCCTTCTGATTTAAAGACCCTTCAAAAACTCCACGATCCTCTCCAATTATCCCAAATCCTAAGGTTGGTTCTTCAATAAATGGATGAGGGGTTTGTGTGTTACAATATTCTTCTATAAATATTGAGGAAGGGATGGTTTGAGTGGGAATGGGGTCCACACAAGTTTTAATGTTTTTTAGTTCTAGTCTAAAACTTGATACCTCAGAATTCATTTTTTCCATTTGTTCACACAATTTTTGAAGAATTGTTTCAGGATTAGGATTGATATATAATTAGACATCATGGACTTCCTCATTATTCATCATTTCAATCATTATTGATAGGTATGGAAATTGATCTTTTAAACATTCATCATTACAAATTTCGTTCAAGTTATTGGTTGTGGGGTATTCATTCAAAGGTTGATTAAGAAAGGTTGGTGATTCCCAATGTGGATTTTCAAACTGATTCCATCCTGAGTTTGTGAAGGGATATTGTTGATGATACACCATTGGAGTTGAATGAAATTTGGATTTGGATTTTTTTGGGCACACGAAAATAGAAAGGGGAAAATAAAAGAGAAATATAGGTGAGAAAAGAGAAGTTAGGTGAGAATAGAAAGTGGGTGTCTAGGAAAACATACTTGGGTCCCCGGCAATGGCGCCAAAATTTGGATGCTCCCAAATTTACCCTACTGGTAAAATCGATCGATGTAGTACATGTAGGGGTCGAATCCACAGGGACCGAAGAAGTAACCTTGAGACGCTATGATTGTGTGAAGGATGGGCTATGAAGTAGCCGACTTTGAGTTTGATTTTGGATTGTTTTTAAAGAACACTAATAAACCTAAGTGAAATCAATTAAATGGAAATGGGTTGATCATAGGATTATGCTCGGGGTGGATTGAATGAATTTTACTTCATTAGACAATTTTGGTTTTATTAATTTTTGATTAATCCATTCTTCAAAAATAACATTACATTCATCATTTTCTGGTTTGGTGCTTACTAAACACAATTTCTAATCCCGTATACACTTAGAGAACCAAATTCATGATCTCCCCGAGGTATATGGTCATTTAGTAATTTAATTTAGTTTTCTCAAACACAGTAAAGATGAATATTAGAAATAATTGAAGAATGGATGTCTTAAATTAATTATCCAATTAACAATAATTCGTTCATAAAATAACATTCAATCCAGCCTTTGCATCCTCCTAAGATCATCCCATTAAGGGTTTATCCCTCCATTGATGGTATACTCTCAATGGTGGGCGGAAGATGGCTAATAATAATTGGATTGAAGAAATTAAAACCGTGGAAATAACGAGCACTCCTCTGTGTGTGTGAATGAAATTCACACCTATGTGTGAACTAATTCACAACAACACAGAGATATCACTGTGCTTTGTGATAATAAAGTTTTAATAAAATAAATGGAAAATATATAAGTGAATGAAGTTGATTAAGAACATAAAGATATAAAAATGAAACTTACATGGAAATGGAAAACATTACAAAGGAAATTTGGAAGCATAACCTTACAATGAAACAAGCAACAAAAGATGATATGAAAAAAATATCCACCCACATTCCCTTCACCAATAGCTCCTTATATAGGCATATTAGGAGACTTAGGTACATCCCCCAACAATTAATTCACCCCCCAACAATTAATAGATTCAAATGGAGGGTGAATAATCAAAAGGAAATTGATGTTTTGAATTTGACCCGGAAAACTGTCCAGATTCGTCCACCATATTGACGTGTGAATTCGAAATTGAAGAAGGCCGAATCCGGAGGGGTTGTAGAAGATAAATGTCTTCGTTCATGTGTCTTCTAGAATCTCTCAACATTTCAGGAAATTTGGCTGATCCATTTGGATTTTATGGTCGAAATGGTGGGACGTATTTCTGTTCATTAATGACGAGTCCACCATTTAAATCTCAACTTAAGATCCCTTTATCATCATGAAAACATCAGAATTAGCTCCGGCCACAGTTTAATAAAACGATCCTCATATTTTTATGTTTCTACTGTATAAATTTGAGCTTCATTGGGCTTGGTTTCTGGGCCCCACATTTTTTTGATGGGCCTTAGGCCCATTATGCTTTTTCCACCAAGTTTCTGCCTTCAGGCGCAAAATTCTCCATCTTCCTTTGGTATTATCCAGCAGACCTAAAAGATAAAATGTTCCAAACAAAGTGATCAATAATATACCAAAATTTCCAATTCAGAAAATGAATATAATATTGTCAACAAACAAATGAATGATTGGGCCCAAATTTTCATTTTAAACATGAATTGCATTTTTGATGAGAAATGAAGTTCTATTTATGTAATGCACTAAAAACAATGTTTATGGACTTTGGAACAATGAATATAAAGATATTAACAATTAATATTAGCCAATTTCAGTGACTAATCACATGGTCAATGCTTACTCTAATCCCACGTGAGTCATGCTCTGTGTGAGAAACAAGAGGCAGTAAGGACCAGACGATCACGTCGTGAAAGGTGTGTCCATGATAAGTAGAGTGGGGCATACGCATGGAGCGGCCCATAATTATAGATTGGGGATTACACTCTGAGGAGGCCCATAAGGTCGGGTCTTACTCCTAGGCAGACGCCCGTGGAAACAAAGCTCAGCGGGAGAGGAAAAGGGGGTGCTCCTGTGCCCATCTCCTCTCTTGCAGTGCATGAGGGCTTCCTTCTAATGGCTATTTTACCATCTCTGAGGAACCCTCAACAAGTGGAGGGGCAGAAAGGGGATTCCCGAGATCAGACTCCACATTATAGTGAGAATGTGAACCTAGGAATGATTCAGTAATCTGCTCAAGGGTCGAAGAAATCCCTTCGCCTCTATTTACCGTTGGTATGTTAACTCAAAATGGGGCGCTGATGCGCCTGGAAGTTACACCACACAGATCTGGTGGCTCTGGTGGAGGCCTCGGCTCGGGGTCGATGAATAGGCCAATGAGGGAGTCACGGGGGACTTGGCTAGATTGAAAGAATTTTATCTGGCCCAGGGAATGAGAACACTGATGTATTTGGAGAGCCACCGGGAGGTATGGGTGGTGGCGCCCTTCGCGTGGGGAAGTGTCACGCGGCTGGAGATGTCATCTGCGAACCAGGGTGGTCCACGGACTGATTAGCGTCCCGTGAACTACGGTGGTTCGCATCGTTGGGTTCAATCTGCGAACCAGGGTAGTTCACGGAGGGTTCCAGGTGGGCAGCGGTGGCCAAGGGCGGTGCCGGTTTGAGGTTCGCCGGTCAGGGCTTCACCCGCGCAAGAGATTTCCACGCAGTGCGACAGATGGGAAAAGAGGCATAAACTCCCTGGTCCATAGGGAAGTCATCCACGGAGGGGGTACGGTTCACGGTTCTCCTTCTTTTTTTTATATTAGGTTCACGGTTCACCAAGCTATTATGCATTTTCTAATTCCTTGTTAGTTCGTATACCTGCTATGGTTCGGGGATATGAATTTCACTGTTTGCGAAATCTGAAGCCTTCCTTCAACCGATCTCCTTCCGAATCTCCAATCCCTCTGAATCTGATTCCCGTTCTCCGATCCCTTCTTATTTCCCCCCCTTGGTCTCCTTTTATAGAGTGGGGAAAGGGATGTATTTATGGCTACGTGGCACCTTTTGCGGAGGCCTATAACTGAATACCCGGTTCACAGCTGACTTGGTCAATCCGTGATTCGCGGTGGGTATTGAATGCTCCCCCCCCCCTCTGCGAATTGAACTCAGGGAGTGCTCTGTGGCTGCGGAGGGTTCCGCCTCTATTCCGTGAACGACAGTGGGTGCGGTTTGAACCAGTCGACGCGGTCCACAGTTAGGGAGGTTCATGATGGTGGACCAGACTAGCACCCATCCTACCTTGTGACTGTGGAGGCTCTCCACCTCCATTTCACGAACGACAATGGTTTGAGGAGGGGGCGCTTCACGGGGCCTGACCATGTCGTATCTTCATGGGACCGGTCCATGAACCGGTCCTTTTTGTGTCCCTTCTTTGATTTTTCCCCATTATTTTTACCAATTCTTTGTGAAATTTGGGTATAATCTCCTTTGCAGATTTTTTTAGGACCCTATAATTGCCCCCCATCGGAATGGGGTCCGATCGGAATGAAGAGGAGACCATTCCGATGCAAATTGGTCTTGAAAATGAGATGGTTTGCGGTAGAGAGGTATACCTGGTAGGGAACCATGCCTATATATACGGGGAGCCCTTCATTTGTCCTTTACCGAATTCTACGTGAAACCAGAGCTCCTTCACCTAAGCGTTTTTGCTCCTTTGCGAAGTGCCTCATCCGCGAACCGGAAGTGACCTCCGCGAACCATTCCTTCTTCGCGGTCACCTTCACCCGTGAACAAACATCCCAACCACGAACCATTACTCTAAATTAATTAAAAATTAAGTGATGACGGGCTATGGAGGAACTTTCTTCGCGGTTTCGATGCTCTGCGGACTAAAATCTATTGAACTTTAAAAGTGTCTGAGTCATCCAAACTTAATCACTTAAACTCGGGATTGAAATTCCCCAGAGCGACTTGGTTCACGGTTTCCTGGCCAACGCTCCATGGGCCAGGGTTTCATGGGTTGATTTCGTGAAGGGATGGTTCATGGGATGATGTCATCATGAACCATCCTCCAAGGCTTCCTTGCGGGATTTTCTTATGAAGGATCCTTACCCATATATTTAGTTATTTTTGTACAGATATTTATTCCAGACTAACCGATTGTTGGCTCCCATTGTGCAGGGAGAAAATATGGTTCCCCCTCATTCTGCACCGAGGCCTTCTGTAAAGCCGCTCCCAATTGCTGATCAACGCCTGAAGGACTGGTCTAGCTCTCTTCAAGATGGAGTCTGCCACTCCATACCGTCTTCCCTCCTTGCCGACCGGCTCTCCAAATCACAAAAAGGGTATCCTTTTCTAACATACTTCCTACCTATGCGTTTGGTTTTTTGTCTGATACCCCGATTCCAGAACCATCCCATGACAACAATCCTGAAGCATGTATATTTACCGCCACTATTCCCCATTTTGTGATACCTACCGGCGGGTGGCCTGCCTCAAGGGGTACAGCTGTCGGATCTGTGTTGAATCACCTTCTAGTATCTCTGACAGGAGAACCACGTCAACAGGAAGTAACAATCCACTACTATCGGAGTATTGCTCGTAGTGCCATGGTAAGCGACGAGCATGGCTGACCGGTGAATCGGGATCTCTGACCAGGAGGAGCATTTAAGTCATTGGATTGGGGGTGGCCCTTCTGGGTTCACCAGAGCTGCACAGAATTTGGGGTAGAGTTGTGAGCCGTAGGCTTGTATGAAGCTCCCTGGGTGTCCCAAACCTATACCCACCGACCTCAAGCCCTCGCCAGGAAACTTATGAGCCATTGGATCCCAGACACCAACACCTTCCATCTGGTCCATGGGGAAGTGGGCATTAGTCTATGGGATGTATTTCAGATTTTGGGGGTCCCCGTCGTTGGGAGTATGTATGATGAGTTCCTTCCTCCTTCTTCTATGTGGGAGAACGAAGAGAGGACTCCCCCCTAGTGAAGCATCTTATTAACCAGGCTCGGAAGCACTCAGAGGATACGTCTCTAAAACAGCTCATCCCATACCATGAATAGGTCAAGGCTTTTGTGAGAGAGAACAAATCTGATGAGTCCGCGGCTCTCCCACATAGTCCCACGACTTTCCCTACGATGGAGTCCCCTAAATAGGGGGGCAGCTATTGTTTAACTTTGGAGCAAGGTGATTTTCATGGCTGGGGCTGGGATCTTATTCGGGATGTCGATCGATTTCTCAACCTGGAAGCTTTTCTGGCCATGTTTTTAAGTGGCTAGTTATTACCCGTACTCGAGGCTGGTGGCATGCGGGTCACTAATTTTTTCATGGTGGCACACTTGGCTACCGGTAACGTTATCAACCTAGTCGTCCTAGTACTGGCCAGGATTTACCGGTTGCTTGGTAATATCACTGACGGTAGCTGGCCAAACCGAGTGGTCGACCCTTTCCAAATTCTCTGGGGATGGTTAAGCATACACATCAAGAACTGCTACACCTTCATCAACCCCCTTCAGATTCCGGGCACCACATTCTGGACATACTTGAAACTGACTAGTGGGGTTATTCTCGAAGAGTGGGCGACCCAAGAGATGGATAGTCAACAAACAGTTTCGAACAAGCTTCTTCTATCAAGTTGAATCTCAAATTATGACCATTTCAATTTTCATCCGTTTTCTTCCCCAGCAGGGGCAATTATGAACACCATAATAGAAGATTTTATCAAACGGGGATACCTCCTCTACCTCCAAGAGGGTATTCTTATGGCTCGTAATGGTGGAGAACTGATCTACGAGGGGTACGCGCCTTGCTGATTTGGGCATCAATTTGGATGCGTCCAGGCACAGTGTCCCCCTACACTTAATGGTGCCTACGAGAACTGTCATTTAATGGCGGCCAGAAAACTGTGGTTAATGTTTACCCGGGAGGATACCGGTTGTGAGGTTATGACATGCACGCTTGTGGACTCCATGCCTTTCTTATCTAAGCATTATGTTGACTCCTGGGTACAATCATACCCAAATGGACCCCTAGGGACATTGGTGCCCACCATCTCAAGTCCCAAGCCATCAAAGGGAAAAAGGAAGAGAAAGGAGGATTGTGCTCCAACTAGGTCAGGAAAAATCCGTCGTCACCCTACTAGTCTCGTGCTTCCGGGGAAGATTTTAACAGACAGGGGTGTAACTTCTCATGTCCTCGAAGCTGCTCGAAGGGGGTTGAATATCCCCACCGATGCTGCCTTTTCGACAGCTTGGGGATAATGGGATGAATTCAATTCCCGGTCAGCCTTTCGCAGCTAGTACCCCTGTCCTCTGTGAAAGTATCTTCAGGAATCAGGGGTAGCTTTTGATGGGATGGGCTACATATCTGCTCCCGCTGACATTATTTATGACGCAGACCCTGAGAGGGCCGTTTGATATCTCAGGGACCTTGAGGTCTATATTCATTCACGTCGGGGCTATGCGGTGTTGATGCATCGAGCCCAGGCCATGATGCACCCGATTACTGAGGATGAGGAAGAGGGAAGTGACCACTCTTCAGGGGCGATGATTTCGATGATCTCCCTGTCACAGCTAAAGAAAGGGAATTCCCCTCCCTACCCGTGAGGTCCCGTTCACAGGTAGCCCCAGAGAGTTTTAGGGCGGCAGTGGGATCCAGAACACAAATATGGCCATTGGCGCCCTTACCAGCCCCTACCGCCACCCGACCTTCTCAGGTTGATCCTCCCCGGTCGGCGATTCATGCCATGGCCACACTCTCAGAGGCTTGGAGGATTTGGGATGACCTGAAGGTCAGTGGTTCGGATAAAGAAGTTTGGGCGTTACTTCAAACAGGCCCTCTTAAACTTCCGGGTATTGGGATGATCTTTTCTTCACCCTACTTTATGTTGGAAGAGGATTTAGATGAAATAGTCTCCACATTAAAGGATATGGATTCATACATTCATTCACTTCTAAATCGTCTCTATGGGAGCATCCGGGTGTCTATGATGATTAGACATCACGAATTGTCCGACCCTGAAGAAGACGTTTCTCTGTTTTCCCATTCTAACCTTCTCCCTCCATTTTTGTGGAGGTTCTAAGGTTTCTTCCTTTCATGCAAGGTGCCGAAGAATCTCAGGGGGTAATTATTTCTCTGATGTATACCCCTTGTGGTACCATGGTAGGGGAGCATGCGCTTTCTCCCACAAGGGTCAGCAAGGAAGGATCCCCTGGTGCAGCTGAGCTCGTGGAAGAGGCCATCGTAGACTCAGCTAGGGTCTTTCCTCCTCCCTCCCCTTCAAGAATTCTGGGTGAACTGTACCCTGGCCAGATCCAGAGACAACAACAGGCGTTCCATTTATTGGAACGACTCAAATAGGGAACGTCAGGTAATCATGACTTCCTGCTTTCTCAATCGCCAACTTACATTATTATACTTCATCAGTCATTAAATATTTGACGTATGGTGCAGGGCCACTCGGGGATCTGGCTGTGGCTACCCAAGTGGTTCTACCTTCCGCCTCCTTTCTGTCTGCGGAATCACTCGTAACCACGCCCGGATGCGATGGTATGGTGAGCCCTGTCGGAGGGGCTAGAGATATGGATGCCCAAATCTCACCTTCATTAGTCAGAGATACGCCAGAGGAGGAACCACTGGTATCCGAGACCCCTGCTGATCAGATAACTTTTTCAATTGCGGAGGAAGACGGGGCGCCCATGATCACTGAGGGGGATCTAGATCTGACGAGGCCAACCACCTCAAGCCCAATGGATCTCGTGATGATGGAGGAAGAGCCTTCCATTAATCCAGTTGTTGGGAACCCTGAGTAGACCATTATCTTGTTCACTGGGGGAGTGATTTCTTCAAGCTTGGTCTCTGTAGGAGACCACTTGGGGATAGCTTTGGAAACTATTGGCCTTAGGCATGGCCTCAGGCCCTGGACCCTCTAGGGGCTCCCCAGATTCCCTTGCCTATCGAAGATGTGTCATCCTCTTCGAGTGGCTATCGTGGTAGTGCAGATCTTGCGGATGCCGATGCCTCGTTGATTTGGAGTAAGTTCCCCGATCTCCTCTCATTGACTCCTTTTTCTTCCCTTTACTAATTATGGGTACTCATCTGTCATATTGACTCTTGGGCTTCAGGACAACAACCTTTCGCACTGACGATTGTGTCGCCAAACCAGGCTATGCCTATGACCACCATGATCGAGGGCGAAGAAGCCGCAGTGCCAGAGTTTGTGGGTGAGAACGCCTTGGGTCCCTACATGGTGACGTTCATCCGTGAATATGTGTCCTCATCGGGGAGTGACTCTGAGCCTGATCAAAAATTACTCTCTAGCCTTCGACCCGCTCGTCAAAGGGCTTGGGAGAAAATATGAAGACTGATCTCTCAAACACCCTTGGTCGAGATGCCGACCAAATTACCGAGGCTACACAATTTCTTTATGTTTCTAGGATTTTATGGCTTTTAGTATCATGGTTTATATGACATAGTCAAGCAGGTAGTCGCTGATCAGGAGAGGCTAGGTGATTTCAAATCTCTCCTTTCTGCTGCCCAATCTGAAGCCTACCTTTCTGCAACTCGACATCTCTGCCCAACAGAGGCTCATGTCCATGTCAGGGTCGTCGTGAGGCTTCAGTGAGAAGTTATTGAGTAGCGTTCCCACCTGGAGGTGCTGAGGAATGAGATATAGCGGTTGCAGCAGGAAGAGGCCAACGTCACTGCCATGATTGGAGAAGGGGAGCGGCGGATGGAGGAGGAAATAGGGGAAAGCACAAAGGCGACTTAGGAGGCATACGAATTGCGGGATGGTGCAGAAGCTGATACGGCCTTACTGTAGAATCTCTCTCATACAATTGGGGATTCTCACCAGTGCCTGATACAACTTTGTGAATCCACCAAAAAACTCCTATAATCACCTTTCGCACTAGAGGAGGCTATGGATTGTGGATGCCCTTCTAACCCACTTTGTTATGGAAAGAAGATACATTTCTCCTTAGTGCTCTTATCACATTTTCCTGTGATAGAAACTATTTGGCACGATTGATGCATATGTTAATTCCCTAAACATAGAATAATCCAAGTCCAGGAATAAAAATAGATCAGGATCTAACTTTTTCTTGGACCATGGGGTCCAGCGAGCATAGTCTGACTATTGCTAGGGTTTTGTAAGAAAACCCCACAAACTTTTTGTCTTTTTTTAATTCCCTAATTTTTTCTGGGCCCATTTAGTGTGGACCCAGCGGGTATAACCCGACTCTTTCTTAGGTCACCCTTTTCGGGTTTTCGGCCTAACAGACTTTGTGCCACTTTTTTTGAAGTGGTTTAAATTCCTACCGACAAGACTATCACTACTGATGTTTTAGGTCGAACAGCTTTGACCAAATATGGTGCGGCGAGGGCCCCAATGGGGTTCAACTGATTAAAAAATGTCTCAATACTCTTCTGACACACGTGGGGGGAAACATGTTTAAATTTGAACGGCATGCAGGGCATGTCTCAAGGCATGGGAGTCGTGTCGGCATACAGAGGTAGGAAGAGCGTTGCCTAAGGAAAAATTGCCTTTGGTAGACGGGCCAGGGGCGATCAATATGTAGAGCCGCTGAGGGCATGGTATGCATAGTCATACAAAGGTGTCCTTAATTCAAAGACTTATCCATTTTTGACAGCCAGGGGACTTCATGGAAGCCCATCTTCTGGAAACCACGATGGGTGGTTTGGAAAAAAATGAAAACCACCAGGGGTGGCTCCAAAAGGTTTTGTGATGTCTGAAAGGTTTTCACAAAATATTTATCAATCAGGAGTGTGGGAGTAAGGTTCATGTCCTACACATTTATCTAGCATAAAGGACGGTTGGGGATTGGCGCAGATTAAAGTTATGCAGCTGGGACATCATCTGAAATGGATCGAATTCTCTTAGTTCTCCGTAATCTTGTCAAAGAAGTTCTGTCGCATTCAAGTAGGATTTTGGAAGAGGTTGGTAAACTGTAGCTTAGAGGGTTTTCGAATCCCGGGGTAGAAATGGGGGCTTAGAGGCCAAGAGGTGTACGGAGAGAAGCTTCGCCTAAAGAAATCTTGCCTTTGGTAGACGGGCCAGGGGAGATCAATATGCAGAGCCGCTGAGGGCATGGTATGCATAGTCGTACAAATGTGTCCTTAAGTCTAAGACTATCCACTTCCGACTGCCGATCAACTTCAGGGAAGTTGAGATTTGGGACCACAAGGGGTGGATTATGAGAGTTCGGCTTTTTCTGAGTATAGAGTATGGCTTGTGATGAGAGGGTTCCTGAATACGGGGGAAATATCTAGACTAAACTTCGCAAGAACGGGTGAAGTAATTCTTTCTCACTCCGGTGTGAGGCGGTGGTTCGTTCAGGTCTGACCCATGCACTGAAGGACATAGAAAAGCCTATGTTTCACATTGAACCCATAATGAGTATGACCGTGTAGTTTATCGTCATGTGGTTGGGACATATTTCGTGCAGTTTAGTGTCATGCGGCAAGGATGAGAGGCATTTTTGAGGGTTGTTGTGCGGTTTAATGTCATGTTGCGAGGACGTTGACATTTTTAAAGGTTTCTATGCAGTTTAACGTCATGCAGCGAGGATGGGGACATTTTTAAAGGTTGCTATGCAGTTGAACGTCATGCAGTGAGGACGGGGGGAATTTATGCAAAGGCTGGTCTTCAAGTAACACCTGAGACTTTTATGTTATCAAAGGAATCTTTTTCTACACAACACTTGCTTGGCTTGCTTTACACGCAATCGCGACCTTCCTCGATAGCTTACGTTGTACGCAATACCGAGTTTCACTAAACAACAATATGCTATTAAAACTAGCCGTTATGAATAGTAATAACCACTTTTTGAAATTTTATAAATTTTATTTTTGGACTCAGAATATCGAAATTAGCCTAGGGTGAAATTTTGGTATTTTTCTGAAAACTTTCAATTTTTGATGAATAGTGAAACCACTAAGTGGTAGGTTAAAAACTGAATTTTTGCATAAAACTTAATTTTACCGCTTCTGTGAATGGAATTTCGAAAATCCGACAGACACGGTTGATATCAGTAAGTAAAATGTGGTTCAATGAGATAAAAATAATATTTTTGGTGAATAGTAACTTTTTACTTTTTTTACCGCGGTTAATAGTAAATAGGGTAACTAAGGGTAAATATGATATTACTATTACCCTAACACATGTCCTAATTCTATTGGATAAGTGTAATTCGACCAAAAACAACCTTATGAATATAATATGACCATTTAGGTCCACTTATATTAGATTATGACATTTAATATTATTTTATTTAATGAATAGTTAAAATAGTTAAAATCAATGTTTAATAACTAAAACATTTTTAATATGGGGTTATACATAAGATAAATTCGACTATAAATATTCATTAGAAAGCTAAAAATATTTTCTACATAATGGTATTTTATTTGTAATTTTTAGACATTAAATAATTTCATTTATTTATGACACAATGATGATGCAGTAATTATCTTATTAATGAAATATTGACATAATTGATGTTATAAACACCAAAATAAATGTAATTTGAGACTTTTTATGAATTAAACTAATTTTCTAGGTTAATATGATATATTAGTGTTGAGTTAATAAACTTTGTTCGAACATATAATTCTGTTATGACTTTCACAAAAATCATATATCAAATAGTGTCAAAATTGACACAAAATAGTTTTTAAATCAAATATTATATTACTAATTGTTATTTTATTCCTAAAAATCTAAGGTTCGGCCAAATGACTTAGATAAGGATATATATATTAATAATAAACAATTTGGGGTTCGTTTGGCATGTTATAGTAAGTGTATTAACCTTATAGTGAAAGAAAACAAAAAGACACAGTAAAAGTTAAATTATTTAACTTAGAGTTAAATCTAATTGATAAAGTTAAAATAATACCATAAACTTGTCTAAATCATATTGGTTGATATTATTTCGACCCATCCCCACTTTAGATTCGAAATAAGACCCTTTGGAACCATTATAAACCGATTTTGACTTTAATATAAAATAATATTTTGAGATATTCCTAAGGTGCCCCTCTCCTCCCTTATAAAAGGGCACCTCCTCCCCCTCCTCCTCACACCAATTTGAGCACTCAAGCTCGGCCAACCCCTGCCATTTTCTCCTCTCCACTTCCCTAGAATAATCCTAGAGGTCCTGGTCTTCTTCAAAGACCAATCTTAGTTCCCTAAGTGGAGGATTCAAAGAGGCGTTCCAAAGAAGAGGTAATATCCATTACCGATCTTTTCAATTTCTTTCTTCTTCAACTTCTTCTTCTTTAGTTGTTTCATGATAAAGTAATAACATCAGTATTACTTACATACTGATATGTTATTATAAATATGAAACAACCCTAATTTACCTTCTATCCATCCTACGGAAAAAATGAAATCACCGCGCATGCGTACGTACGGAATACCGTCTCCACGCCGTGGTGTAATCTATTTTTCCACCATCACTTTACAAGGATGGGTATAATGGTGTAATGAGTAACTATTTATGATTATTATAAAGTAATATTGATACTGAAATAATATATATATATACTCCAATATAGTTCCATGATCATAGGAACGATATCATCACTCGTGCGTACGTATGGAATACCGTCTCCACGATGTGATGTGACTCGTTCTACATGATCATCATTACATAGTAATTATATAAATGAATTGAATGAATAAATATGATATATGTTACACTAATACCATTATGGATATAAGGTATCTATAACCTTAAAAGAAGAATAAGAATGTATTCGGAAAAACACGCATAAGAACAAAAGGCAATAAAGACCCGAGTAACAAGTAACAATGAAATATTACTAACAAGAAGCTAAGAATATGACCATATATGATATCATATCAATATGTATGATTCTGGAACAAGTCAATAACATTATTTAAACCATTATACAGGAGCTTCAGACACGTACAAAGCAAATCGGACCTAAGGTAAGGGAAATATCACAATCTCATTTTTATCCGAGATTGTTTATTCGTAAGTATTTATTGGGGTGTATTTTATCATCCACATCCATGTTCCCTCAATATGTAATATTGTTTCCATCCACTTACAATAGTTTAAATCCAATTTTACCCTTCGGTGAGTTTTTAGTAAAGTATATGAAAGGAATCTTTTGTCGTTTTTCGTACGAGGTACTTTTTGACTTTTCTGACAAAAGTACGAAGAATGTTTTTTTAACTTATACGGCAAGAATGGATTTTTAAAACATTATTTCCAAGAATCTTCCTTTATAAGTTTTCAATTTTATTTTTAATCAACTTCTTTTAGTTTATAATTGTATGACATGTTAAGAAAAGAAAAGTTTTTTTGAAGAAGAAAGGATATTTTCCTCAAGAATGGAGTTCAAGTGTTTTATCAAAATTATTTTCCATATAAGATAATATAGGGTTCTGTTTTTATCCCTATTATTACATTGATTTGATTATGTTTTGAGGGAATTATTTTTATGAAGTCATTTACCTTATATGATTTGTTTTATGATGTCATGATGTTTCAAAAATCCCATTTTTGTTACATGAGTTATGCGATGATGTATGATTTATGTTTATGTGGCACACATAAGAAAGGATTCAATATAAGATGGGTGGGACCTATATCTCCCTCCAATGCATTGGGTAAAGATTTTATATCTCATGAGATAGACATGGCTGGAACGGTAGGTTATACCGTTTCAGTGAAACAGGACTGGAACGAGGGTGACTCGGTTCAGAAAGGGACTTTGTCCACTAAGATAGTCTTGGCAATGAGTCATGACTAACAAGAAATGATTTTCCATGATTATGTGTGCATGACACAAAGTTTCAAGTTTCATGTTATGATTATGGGGATATCATTTTCACTTCTATGATTTATTCCATGTTAAGATATTATGATCTCTTTTGCAGGTTATGATTTTCAAAAAGATATGATATGATTTTTATTTCCTTTATTTGCCCTTGCTGAGCATTTGAGCTCACCCTTTTATGTTTTCTTTTCCCCAGGTCAGGAAGATGGATATTAAGTAGAATATGCTAAAAGGGGCCCTAGATATGATGAAATAAATGGGAGACACTGTAGAAGATTTATGAACCAGTTGTTTATGTTTCCCAGTTTCTAAAGACACTATACCTATACGGTCCTTTGTGGTTTTGTCATATATTGTAATAAGTGTGCTTCAATTTTGAAGTATTAACAATGTATGTAAAGTATGGGTCATTATAGTTGGTATCAAAGGAAAGGTATAGTCAACCTATGGAAACTAGGATGTGAAAGCCTTAGTAAGAACCCTAAGGATAAGTCTAAGCATAGAACACAATCGTAGTGTTTTAGAAATGGCCATGAATAACCTAGGATAAGACCTTAAGCATAAAAATTTTATTCTTGAATTATGTGGTTTTCCTATTATAATTAGTGTTGCTCACACTATTCTTCTTAGTTTTAGTCAATGGCTAGAACCCGAAGGAACCGTGTTAATGCGGAATGCGATGGGAAATGCAATGATTATACCCCTGAGCAACCAAACGATATGGGAGCTGGAATGAAAAATATTGTAGCCATGATCACTCAACTTTATCAAGCTATGAATCATGTAGGACTTCCAAACGAGCAAAGGAAGGAGCAACATTCTGTTGAATCCTTCATGAGGCAGCGTCCACCTTCTTTCAGCGGGTCTACTGATCCATTAGTTGCTGAACAATGGATTAGTACTACTGAAAAGATATTTTCAGTTCTTCAATGTTTTGAACATGATAAAGTCATCCTAGCAGTGTATCGTTTGGAAGTAGATGCTGATCAATGGTGGAATATTATTAAGAATACAAGGCAAAGGGATGAAATTGAGTCTATGGAATGGGATGAGTTCAAGAACTTATTTTTCAATAAGTACTTCCCTCGTATTCTCCGAACAAAGATGGAGAAAGAGTTTCTTGAATTGAAGCAAAGGGATGATGAATCTGTTGGTACCTATGAAGCAAATTTTACAAGACTTGCAAGGTACGCTTCTGGTATTATTATCCAACCTGAGAGTAAGATCGATCGATTCTTTAGTGGCTTAAAACCAAGTCTTCGAAGGGCGTTAGCCAAACGGGACTTCAATAGCTACGAGGAAATCGTTCGATGTGCTTTCAAAGTCGAGATGGAGATTGGAGTAACCCATCAGTCACATGGGTTTGATAAGAAGAGGAAGATGGAATTCAAAGGAAAATCTAAAGAGCACACTGAAAAGAAGATGAGCTTTCCCTTATTCTCAAAGTGTGGAAAGAAACATGGAGGGAGTTGTCTTAAAGGGACAAGTAAATGTTTTAAGTGTGGAAAGGAAGGTCATCGGGCATTTGAATGCCGTGATAATGGGAAGAAGATGTCTAATGATGCAAACAAAGGAAGGGATACACAGAATGAACCTACTACACTTCAATGTTTCAAATGCAAGGAGATGGGGAATTATGCCAATAAATGCCCAAATCCAAGGGTTGATGATGATGGTTGATGTCAACAAAATCTTAAGGCTAAAGGAAAAGGAAAGTCACATGCTATTTCTATCAACGATGTGGAGTATGATAACGAAGTGGTGAAAGGTACACTTACCATCCACTCTAAAGTAGAAAATGTTTTATTTGATTCTGGATCCACCCACTCTTTTATTTCTGAAAAATTTTCTAAGGGTATCACTGTATTACCTCAACAATTAGATGTTGAGTTAGCTGTGACAACACCTAATGGCACAACAGTCGCATCAAAAGTTTATAATTCTTCTCCGGTCGAAGTTTGTGGGAAAGTGCTTCCTGCAAATCTTGTGATCCTTCCTTTAGTGGAATTTGATGTGATTCTTGGCATGGATTGGATTTCTCTACATGGATCTCATATCAATTGCCAAAGAATGGAAGTCACATTTCATATTCCAGATCAATCTACGATCGTCTATCAATGAAAGGATGAACATAACCTTCCAGTGGAAATTTCTTCCATCTTATGGGTATTGATTCCACTAAATGAAGGTTATTTATCTCAAATGGTTGGTGAGAAACTCTCGACTAAGAATATGCCCATTGTACGGGAGTTTTATGATGTCTTTCCGGAGGAATTACCGGGTCTTCCACCAAATCGTGAAGTTGAGTTTTCAATAGAACTCTTACCGGGTGCTTTGACAATTTCAAAGACACCTTATAGAATGGCCCCAATTGAGTTGTAGGAATTGAAGAAGAAACTCCAAGAGAATCTTGATAAGGGATTCATATGCCCTAGTGCATCACCTTGGGGAGCACCTGTTCTATTTGTTAAGAAAAAAGATGGATCAATGAGACTCTGCATTGATTATCGAGAACTTAACAAGATCACTATCAAGAACAAATATCCTCTCCCACGCATTGATGACTTATTTGACCAACTACGCGGAGCTCAATACTTTTCCAAGATTGATCTTCGTTCAGGGTATCATCAATTAAGGGTCAAAAGGGAGGATATACCAAAGACGGCTTTCCGTACAAGGTATGGACACTATGAATTTATAGTGATGCCATTTGGTCTTACTAATGCCCCTGCTATCTTCATGGATCTAATGAATAGAGTCTTTAGAGACTATCTTGATCAATTTTTGGTAGTCTTTATAGACGATATTCTTGTCTATTCAAAGAGCAAGGAAGAGCATGAATATCACTTGAGAATTATATTGAAGACCCTGAGAAAGGAGAAGCTTTATGCCAAATTTACCAAGTGTGAATTTTGGCTTCAAAAAGTTTCATTTTTGGGTCACATAATCTCAAAAGAGGGGATATCTGTGGATCCAGCAAAAACAGAGGTTATCGAAAGATGGTCAAGACCAACAACAGTAACTGAGATCCAATGTTTTCTTGGTTTGGCTGGATATTATCGACGTTTTGTAAAAGATTTTTCACGATTATCTAATCCACTCACCGAGTTGACTCGGAAAGGAGTTAAGTTTGTTTGGACAGAGGAATGTGAAGAGAATTTCAAGGAGTTGAAAAGAAGGTTATCCACTGCACCTGTGCTCACACTGCCTTGTAGTGGAGAAAGCTTTGTGATCTACAGTGATGCATCCAAGAAGGGATTGGGTTGTGTTCTTATGCAAAATGATATGGTGATAGCTTATGCCTCACGACAGTTGAAAATCCATGAGCAAAATTACCCAACTCATGATTTGGAGTTGGCTGCGGTAATATTCGCATTAAAGATTTGGAGGCATTACCTTTATGGTGAAAGGTGTGATATTTATATTGATCATAAAAGTTTAAAGTATATTTTCACACAAAAGGAGCTGAATATGCATCAAAGAAGATGGTTGGAGCTGATTAAGGATTACGACTGCTCAATCCATTACCACCCTGGGAAAGCAAACAAGGTGGCAGATGCATTAAGTCGACAAGACCATGCTAGTTTATCCATGATGTGGATCACAAAAGATCCAATATTTATGGATTTACAAAGGATGGATCTTGGAATTATAATGGAAGGGGAAAATCTTATCTTTCTCAAATGAATATTCAACCATCTATACATGTGAAGATTAAAGAGGCACAGAAAGAAGATGTCGAGTTACAAAAGAAGGTGAGAAATGTTCCTGAATTCAACCTTGATTGTGATGGGATAATAAAGTTCAGGAATCAGGTTTGTGTTCCTCCCATCCCCGAATTAAAAAAGGAGCTACTGGATGAGGCTCATAGTTCATCATTCTCAATTCATCCTGGAAGCACGAAGATGTATAGGGACCTGAAAAAGTACTTTTGGTGGGACGGCATGAAAAGAGATGTTGCTGAATATGTCTCTCGATGCTTGGTTTGTCAACAAGTTAAAGCTGAGAGACAGAAGTCTAAGGGGATGTTACAACCATTACCCATACCTGAATGGAAATGGAAAAACATCACTATGGACTTTGTCACAGGACTTCCTAAAACATCCAAAGGAAATAATGATATTTGGGTCATAGTTGATCGTCTTACAAAGTCTGCACACTTCATTGTTATGAGAGAGGATTTCTCTCTAGATTAGCTTTCCAGGATATATGTAAAGGAAGTGGTAAGATTGCATGGAGTACCACTTTCTATTATATCTGATCGGGATCCGAGATTTACCTCGAAGTTCTGGAGAAGTCTTCAGCATACTCTGGATACAGAGTTGAGTTTCAGCACTGCTTATCATCCCCAGACAGACGGTCAGTCTGAGAGAACAATTCAAACCCTAGAAGATATGTTGAGAGCTTGCTCTATGGATTTCAAAGGAGGTTGGGATCAACACCTACCTTTGGTGGAATTTTTTTATAATAATAGCTTTCACTCCAGTATTCAGATGGCTCCTTATGAAGCTCTCTATGGAAAGAAATGCAGGACTCCTACTTGCTGGGATGAAGTTGGGGAAAGAAAGCTATTAGGACCTGATCTCGTTGATGAAATGGCAGAAAAGGTCAGATCTATTCAACAACACATAAGAGCAGCTCATAGTCGACAGAAAAGCTATGCCGACAACCGAAGAAAAGACCTAGAGTTTGAAGTGGGTGATAAAGTGTTCTTACGAATATCTCCCTGGAAGAGGGTTATGAGATTTGGAAAGAATGGGAAGTTGAGCCCTAGATATATCGGTCCTTTCGAAATACTGGATCGTGTTGGGAAGGTAGCTTACCGATTGGCGCTTCCACCGAATCTCTCTCAAGTTCACGATGTGTTCCATGTATCTCTCCTGAGAAAGTACATACTTGATCCTTCACATGTACTCAGCTCAGAAGTTGTACCGCTGGAGAAAGATCTTTCTTATGAAGAACAGCCGATAGAGATTCTGGATCGTAGCGAAAAATTCCTATGAAACAAGACCACTCGCTTGGTGAAAGTTTTATGGAGGAACCACCAACTTGAAGAAGCTACATGGGAGCTTGAGGATATGATGAGGGAGAAGTATCCTCATCTGTTTGTTACAAAGTGACGAATTTCGAGAGCGAAATTATTTTTAAGGGGGGTAGAATGTAACACCCGAGACTTTTATGTTATCAAAGGAATCTTTTTCTACACAACACTTGCTTGGCTTTCTTTACACGCAATCGCGACCTTCCTCGATAGCTTGCGTTGTACGCAATACCGAGTTTCACTAAACAACAATATGCTATTAAAACTAGCCGTTATGAATAGTAATAACCACTTTTCGAAATTTTATAAATTTTATTTTTGGACTCAGAATATCGAAATTAGCCTAGGGTGAAATTTGGTATTTTTCTGAAAACTTTCAATTTTTGATGAATAGTGAAACCACTAAGTGGTAGGTTAAAAACTGAATTTTTGCATAAAACTTATTTTTACCGCTTCTGTGAATGGAATTTCTAAAATCCGATAGACACGGTTGATATCAGTAAGTAACATGTGGTTCAATGAGATAAAAATAATTTTTTGGTGAATAGTAACTTTTTACTTTTTTTTACCGCGGTTAATAGTAAATAGGGTAACTAAGGGTAAGTATGATATTACTATTACCCTAACACATGTCCTAATTCTATTGGATAAGTGTAATTCGACCAAAAACAACCTTATGAATATAATATGACCATTTAGGTCCACTTAGATTAGATTATGACATTTAATATTATTTTATTTAATGAATAGTTAAAATAGTTAAAATCAAAGTTTAATAACTAAAACATTTTTAATATGGGGTTATAAATAAGATAAATTCGACTATAATTATTCATTAGAAATCTAAAAATATTTCCTACATAATGGTATTTTATTTGTAATTTTTAGACATTAAATAAGTTCATTTATTTATGACACAATGATGATGCAGTAATTATATTATTAATGAAATATTGACATAATTGATGTTATAAACACCAAAATAAATGAAATTTGAGACTTTTTATGAATTCCACTAATTTTCTAGGTTACTATGATATATTAGTGTTGAGTTAATAAACTTTGTTCGAACATATAATTCTGTTATGACTTTCACAAAAATCATATATCAAATAGTGTCAAAATTGACACAAAATAGTTTTCAAATCAAATATTATATTAATAATTGTTATTTTATTCCTAAAAATCTAAGGTTCGGCCAAATGACTTAGATAAGGATATATATATTAATAATAAACAATTTTGGGTTTGTTTGGCATGTTATCGTAAGTGTATTAACCTTATAGTGAAAGAAAACAAAAAGACACGTTAAAAGTTAAATTATTTAACTTAGAGTTAAATCTAATTGATAAGGTTAAAATAATACCCTAAACTTGTCTAAATCCTATTGGTTGATAGTATTTCGACCCATCCCCACTTTAGCTTCGAAATAAGACCCTTTGGAACCATTATAAACCGATTTTGACTTTAATATAAAATAATATTTTGAGATATTCCTAAGGTGCCCCTCTCCTCCCTTATAAAAGGGCACCTCCTCCCCCTCCTCCTCACACCAATTTGAGCACTCAATCTCGGCCAACCCCTGACATTTTCTCCTCTCCACTTCCCTAGAATAATCATAGAGGTCTTGGTATTATTCAAAGACCAATCTTAGTTCCCTAAGTGGAGGATTCAATGAGGCGTTCCAAAGAAGAGGTAACATCCATTACCGATCTTTTCAATTTCTTTCTTCTTCAAATTCTTCTTCTTTAGTTGTTTCATGATAAAGTAATAAAATCAGTATTACATACATACTGATATGCTATTATAAATATTAAACAACCCTAATTTATCTTCTATCCATCCTACGGAAAAAATGAAATCACCGCGCGTGCGTACTTACGGAATACCGTCTCCACGCCGTGGTGTAATCTATTTTTCCACCATCACTTTACAAGGATGGGTATAATGGTGTAATGAGTAACTATTTATGATTATTATAAAGTAATATTGATACTGAAATAATATATATATACTCCAATATAGTTCCATGATCATAGGAATGATATCATCACTCGTGCGTACGTACGAAATACCGTCTCCACGATGTGATGCGACTCATTCTACATGATCATCATTACATAGTAATTATATAAATGAATTGAATGAATAAATATGATATATGTTACACTAATACCATTCTGGATATAAGGTATCTATAACCTTAAAAGAATAATAATAATGTATTCGGAAAAACACGCATAAGAACAAAAGGCAATAAAGACCCGAGTAACAAGTAAAAATGAAATATTACTTACAAGAAGCTAAGAATATGACCATATATGATATCATATCAATATGTATGATTCTGGAACAAGTCAATAACATTATTTAAACCATTATACAGGAGATTCGGACATGTACAAAGCAAATCGGACCTAAGGTAAGGGAAATATCACAATCTCATTTTTATCCGAGATTGTTTATTCGTAAGTATTTATTGGGGTGTATTTTATCATCCACATCCATGTTCCCTCAATATGTAATATTGTTTCCATCCACTTAAAATAGTTTAAATCCAATTTTACCCTTCGGTGAGTTTATAGTAAAGGATATGAAAGGAATCTTTTGTCGTTTTTCGTACGAGGTACTTTTTGACTTTTCCGACAAAAGTACGAAGAATGTTTTTTTTAAATATACAGAAAGAATGGATTTTTAAAACATTATTTCCAAGAATCTTCCTTTATAAGTTTTCAATTTTATTTTTAATCAACTTCTTTTAGTTTATAATTGTATGAAATGTTAAGAAAAGAAAAGTGTTTTTGAAGAAGAAAGGATATTTTCCTCAAGAATGGAGTTCAAGTGTTTTATCAAAATTATTTTCCATCTAAGATAATATAGGGTTCTGTTTTTATCCCTATTATTACATTGATTTGATTATGTTTTGAGGGAATTATTTTTATGAAGTCATTTACCTTATATGATTTGTTTTATGATGTAATGATGTTTCAAAAATCCCATTTTTGTTACATGAGTTATGCGATGATGTATGATTTATGTTTATGTGGCACACATAAAGAAAGGATTCATTATAAGATGGGTGGGACCTATATCTCCCTCCACTACATTGGGTAAAGATTTTATATCTCATGAGATAGAAATGGATGGAACGGTAGGTTATACCGGTTCAGTGAAACAGGACTGGAATGAGGGTGACTCGGTTAAGAAAGGGACTTTGTCCACTAAGATAGTCTTGGAAATGAGTCATGACTAACAAGAAATGATTTTCCATGATTATGTGTGCATGCCACAAAGTTTCAAGTTTCATGTTATGATTATGGGGATCTCATTTTCACTTCTATGATTTATTCCATGTTAAGATATTATGATCTCTTTTGCAGGTTATGATTTTCAAAAAGATATGATATGATTTTTATTTCCTTTATTTTCCCTTGCTGAGCATTTGAGCTCACCCTTTTATGTTTTCTTTTCCCCAGGTCAGGAAGATGGATATTAAGTAGAATATGCTAAAAGGTACCCTAGATATGATGAAATAAATGGGAGACACTGTAGAAGATTTATGAACCAGTTGTTTATGTTTCCCAGTTTCTAAAGACACTATACCTATACGGTCCTTTGTGGTTTTGTCATATGTTGTAATAAGTGTGCTTCAATTTTGAAGTATTAACAATGTATGTAAAGTATGGGTCGTTATACTTCATGAGAATGTAACTGGGCTTGAATACCTCAAAATTCCCCAGACGTGGGGGGGTTGATTGGTGTAAATCATGGTTCTGGGGCTTCTTGGATCAGGAGAGGTTATATGGGGGCTCTGAGGCCAGTAAGCATATGAAGCTAGGAAGAGCATCGCCTGTGGAAATATTTCCTTTGGTAAATGGGCTAGGGCTATCAATATGCAGAGCCCATGAGGGCATGGTATGCATAGTCGTACAAAGGTGTCCACGGGTCGATAACGTTCCACTTCCGATGGCCATGAATGGTTATGAGGATCTGCGATTATCCAGGCCACAAAGTCTGTAATTTGGCATGAGAATGTCTGGTCATGTCAGGGATATCCATCCCTGGTTGCTTATTGAGTTTCAAAGAGCCCCTGCACTGATATTCTTCTTCTTATTCTTTTTTTGTGCATTGGGGTGAGCCTTCATTCCATGCAGTTTAACATCATGCGGTAAGGACAAAGTACTCCCAGTTTATCGGTCATAGAGCTCAGACCATTGGGTGACTATTGCTAGAGTCAGTCGAAGGATAACTAAGTCAAAATTTTCTGATATACTTGGAACAAGGTGGGGGGTGAAGGTCATAAACTGCAACTTTGAGATTTCCCGAATCATGAGGTATGGTGTGGGGGCTCTGAGGCCGGTGGGCGTACGGAGCTAGGAAAAGTACCGCCCGAGGAAATATTTCATTTGATGGATGATCCAGGGGCTATAATTATATAGATCCAATAAGGGCATGGTATGCATAGTCGTACAAAGGTGTCATCGGGTCGATAACTTTCCACTTCCTATGGCCATGAAGGATTGTGAGGATCCGTGATTGCTTACAGTGCAGAGTTCGACACGTGGGTATAATGGTGTTTGGGTATACAAGAAACATCTTCACTACAACTGTCCGTTTGAGTCAAAGTATCCTAGTACTGGCTTGATGTTTATTAATGTAGGTTTCTATGTGAACCAACAGTGGACACACGGGCTAGCCAGATAGGGAAACCCTGGCAGTACTCGGATGTGAGAAGGGGAATGAACTTGTAAACAACTTCGCCATAAACTTCTGGATCATGAGGTATGGTATGGGGGCTATGAGGACAGTAAGCGTACGGATCTAGGAAAAGTGTCACCTTTGGAAATATTGCCTTTGGTAGATGAGAAAGGGGCTATCATTATGCAGAGCCTCTAAGGTCATGGTATGCATAGTCATGCAAAGGTGTCCACGAGTCGATGACTTTCCACTACCGATGGCCATGAGTGGTTATGAAGATCTATAATTATCCAGATCGTGGAGTCTAATGTATGGAGAGGATGCATACAAATGTGCAAAGAGTATCTCCATCTCGTATCGCCATGTGTCTTGGGTGGGTCGTGACGAAGTCCGTGCAGTTTAGCATCATGCGGTGAGGAAGAAGTTCGTGCATTTTATCGTCATGCGGTAAGGACGAAGATATACACCCCGTGCAGGTCCGGTCCATACACGAGGGAAGGGGGGATTTTTAACATCATTTTCCATGCAGTTTAAAGTCATGCAGTAAGGATGAGAAGTACACCCCGTGCCGGTCTGGTTCGCACACGGGGGGAAAGGGCATTTTTTTGTTCAGGGGGATGGGCTAGGACTAGAGATCCTGGCGTCGCTACGTATCCTATGATGGCAGGAATCAAACTGTACGTAGTTCTATAAAATAAGTACACCCCATGCCGGTCTGGTCCATACACGGGGGAAAGAAGGCATTTTTTTTGTTCAGGGGGCTGGGCTAGGACTGGGCATCCTGGCATCGCTACGAATCCCGCGAGGGAAGGAATCAAGCTGTACGTAGTTCTCTAAAATCTGTGTAGTTTAACGTCATGCGGTGAGGATGAGGGGTATTTTTAGATTCCATGCAGTTTAACGTCATGCGGTAAGGATGTGAATACACCCCGTGCAAGTCTGGTCCGTACACATGGGAATGGGCATTTTTGTTTTTCTTTTTGAGGTGGCTGGGCCAGGGTGTGGAAATCTAGCATCACTACATATCCTGCGAGGGAAGGAATAAAGCCTCATGTATCTCTCTAAAATAAGATACACCCCGTGCAGGTCTGGTCCATACACAGGGGAAGAGGGCATTTCTAAATCATCTTGTCTGTGCAGTTTAACGTCATGTGGTGAGGAAGAAATACTCTTAGTTTAAGGTCATAGAGTTTGGATCGTTGGGTGCTTGGTAGTTTAACATCATGCAGCTTGGACAAAGGGTACACCCCGTGCAGGTCTGGTCCATACATGGGGGGAGGGGTATTCTTAAATCTTGTTATCCATGCAGTTTAATGTCATTCGGTAAGGAAAAAGTCCATGCAGTTTAACGTCATGCGGTGAGGAATTAATCCATATAGTTTAACATCATGCGGTGAGGAAGTGGTCCATACAGTTTAATGTCATGTGGTCAGGATAAGGGCCATATAGTTTCTATGCGAAATACATCTTTAGAAATATCGCATTCGTAGGAGCGGTTGTAAATTGTCCATCCATGGAGATCAGGGTATATGTTCCGTTGGAGTAGACCTTGTGTACAATATATGGTCCTTCCCACTTGGGATCCATCTTTGGAGGCATCTTGCCAGGTATCATTGGGTTCTGGGGGACCAGCACTAATTCTCCTTCCAAGAAAGACTGGAGGTGAACCTTTTTGTTGAAGGCTCGTGCGATCCGGTTTTGGTACACTTCCAGGTGTGCAGAGCGTGCAGCTGCTTCTCGTCTAGCTGTTCTAATTCACCTAGCCACTTTTCTGACTACTCATCAGCGGATAATTGATCATAGATGGCAACACAGAGTGAGGGAAGTTGGATTTCAATGGGAAGGACCGCCTATGTGTCGTACACCAATGGGTACGGGGTAGACTGAGTAGTGGTGCGGATTGTGGTACGATAAGCCCACAATGCATGGAGGAGTTTATCCGGCCATGACTACCTGTCTTTGTCCACCATTTTCTGGAGTATGTTGGATAGGGTCTTTCTGAAATCTTCTATCTGTCTGTTCGCCGCTGCATGGTAGCGGGATGAGTGGTTAGCCTTGATACCATACTCGTGGTATAGCTTTTCGAATTTATCAGAGCAAAAATTGGTGTCGTTGTCCATCATTATAGTATAAGGGACACCAAATCTGGTGATGATATTTTTCTTCATGAAGCTGACAATGTTTTTTTCCCAGACTTCCTTGAGGGTTATGGCTTCCGCCCATTTGGAAAATAAGTCGGTTGTCGTGAGGATATACTTCAGCTGTTTAGCCGTGGTGGGAGGATATGGTCCCACGACGTCCATCCCCCAAATAGAAAATTGCCATGAGTACTTATCTTGATGAAGTAACTCTGGGGATTGGTGTATGTAGTTGGCATGAATCTATCATGAGTGGAATTTCGCGGTAAAATTCTCGCAGTCTCGGGCCACTGTGGGCCAGTAGTACCCAAGCCTTCGAACCTGATGGAAAAGCTTGGTCCCTGGTTGATGTGCTCCACACACTCCTGCATGTACCTCAGTCATGACGGCAGCGGTTTCTTCTCCATCAATGAATCTGAGGAACACTCCATCGAGTCCTCTTTTAGAGAGGACCTCTTGCTGGCCCACGCCTCCATATAGGAAAAAATTGATTGCCCTTCTCAGTATTTGCTCTCATTCAGCCCTGTCTGATAGAAGATCTCCCCATTGAAGGTAGCTCACAATTGGGGTCATCCAGCCAGTGGCAGGAGCATATGGCTCGGGGACAAGACTGACTTCATGGATTTCTTCTGTCTTAGCTTAAAAAATGGCAATACCATTCAACGGTGAGCAATACTGATGATCGTTTCATCCCGGTCTGGGTCGGCTAGGGTTGTAGCTGCATTGGCTAATGCATCAGCCTGAGCGTTCTGGGATTGGAGAATATAAGTCAATGTTGGTTCTGTTGAGAACTCGGCCATTATCCATCAGACATGGTCAAACAGGGGGATTAGCTCCTCCTTTTTAATAGCATAATCACCATTAACTTGCTTGATGACCAGCTCCGAGTCACCTCTTACCTTAAGGTGTTGTACTTGTGCCTGGAGTGCAAGCTCTTGGCCTGCAATTAGAGCTTGATATTCCTCTTCATTGTTTGTACATTCCTCTTATAGGAGGAAGGAATATGGAAAAACTACCTTTTCTGGGGACACGAGTATTATCCCCAGACCCACTTTGTTGAATCTGGGATCCTCCATCCTTTTCCCGGTGGGGCTTCGGGACTCACCGTCAAAGTACATTTCCCATGATGGGAACTCTTATTGAACCGAGAAGATATCTTCGTCACGTAGTTCGGCATCCGGTGCAATGGTCCCCATTGAAGGGTGCTCTACCAGAAATTTTGCTAATTCCTGGCCCTTGATGGATTTTTGAGGAATGAACCGGATGTCAAACTGTTGCAGGATGACCGCCCATCGGGATAGGCGTCCGGTTAGCATCGGGTGACTGAGGATATACATGAGTGGGTTACTCCGCAAGATCAAATGGAATTCGTGATGCTACAGATAATTTCGCATCTTTTGAACCTCAAAGACCAAGGCCAGATAGCTCTTCTATATATTTGAGTATCGAGTCTCAGCATCAATCATGGTTCAACTGAGGTAATAGAGACTGTTTTCCCTGCCAGTGTCATTCTTATGTGCGAGGAAGGCTCCCAGTGACCACTCTAGGGCCATCACATACAGAATGAGAGGTCTTCCTTCAACCGGGGGAATGAGCACCAATGGACTTAAGAGGTACCTCTTCAAGTTGTCAAACGCCTCTTGGCAGTCATTCGTCCATTGGTACCTGACCCCCTTCTTCATTAACCTGGTGAAAGGAAAACATTTTCCTTCCAGGTTGGCTATGAATCGCCTAATATAGGCTAGGTGTCCTTGGAATCCCCTCAGCTCAGTGATATTTCGAGGAGGTGGCAGGCTCAGGATAGCCTTCATCCTCTCAGGGTCGACTTCGATGCCTCTCAAGGTCTGATAGGTGATCCGAGCATTGTCTGGACTTGACCACTAGGTCATCCACATAACATTCAACAAATTTCCCCAGAAACGGCTTAAAGATCTCATGCATGGCACGCTGATACGTGGCACCAGCATTCTTGAGATCAAAGGGAATGACCTTGTAACAGAATACCCCTTGAGGGGCCCTGAAGGTAGTGGATTCTTCGTCTTCTCGAGCCATCCTGATTTGATTATATCCAGAATATTCATCCATGAAGTATAGAGCCTCATACCCAGCCATTGCATCAATTAACAACTCGGTGATTCGAACCGGGAAGTCATCTTTCGGAAAATTCCGATTAAGGTCTTTGAAGTCAATGCATACATGGATTTTTGTATTCTTTTTCTTGACGAGGATGGTATTGGCCAACCAAATGGGGTACTGGACCTCTCGAATGAATCATGCTTTAATGAGATTATCAACTTCAACCTCTATCTTAGCGGCATGTGAGGGATGCGTCCTTTTGGATGCCTATTTATAGCCCCAATGGTCTTCTGGAAGGCCCAGGTGATGCGTCGCTACCTCGGGATCGAGTCCCGGCATTTCCGTGTAATTCCAGGAAAAGAAATCCTGGTGTTGCCTTAGGAAGGAGGTATATACCTCGTGTTCCTTGGGATGCATGGCCACACCAATGAGAGTGGACCTCATGTCTTCCTCGGTGCCCAGGTTTATTTCCCTAAGTTCATCCACAGTGGTGGAGATACCATCCTCAAATGCGGGAGGTGCATCCCTGAGATCTTCCCCCTCTTCTTCTCCCAAATCCTCATTTTCTTGGTCTGAAGAGGAGAGAGATCCTATCACAAGTTCTTTGGAGTCTGGAGGCGAGGTGTCATGGATGTCCTTGCTTGAGCTTTCGCCACCCGATTGAGGGTCAGCGGATGTTCCCACATTCTCACACTCGGCCGTTATGGCTGAAGTCATGAGGAAATCCGAGTGCATGTCCGGACTTGAACTCCTACCTTCCACGTGGTGGATGGGTAGGACATAATCTCTACCAAGCCGCCTAATGGGGTCGTTAGGAACCATTTCCAGGCCATTTGGAGTGGGGATCCAGTCGACACCATCGACCAAAAGCTTCTTTTTCTTTTTCTCATAGAACCCAGTGTCAATATAATGTGAAACAGAGAGATCTAAAGGGTCCTTGTCAGCGTGAAATGTCCCACTTTTTCCATTGACACAGTACTTGATACACTGGTGATAGGATGAAGGAACGACCATGTGCTTATGGAGCCATGGCCTTCCCAACAAGGCATTGAATGATGTGCTCTGTCGGACCACCAGGAATTCTGTGTAGGCTACCAGGTCACTAAGATGGGTCTTTATCTTAATCTGTCCTATTGGTTTCTGCTCACTATTGTCGTTACCCAACAGAGTTGTGGCTGAGGGAATTATATCATCCTCACTGTAGCCCAACTTACGGAGTGTTTGTAGGGGAAGGAGGTTAACTCCAGGGCCATTGTCTCTAAAGATTTTCCGGATCTCAATACCATTCAATGTGCTAGTCACATATAGCGGTCTGATGTGTCCTTTCATGATGGCATCTCTATCCTGATCAGTAAAGGAAATCACCGCATTGCATTCAGCTGGGTCAGTCTCTATCCAATAAATTTTGTCGGCAGCTACCTCAGATTGAAACTCCTGGGGGTTGATCAAAGCTTCGATAAGCGCCTCCCAAAGGTCGGCTGACAATCTCAGGGCATCCAGGATTGAAAACCTTGCTGGTACTGATGCCAGATGCTTAAGGATGTCGTATTTTTGCTCCAGTGGTCGACACTTCTCCATTGGCGGGAGATCCTTAGCAGTTGCATTGGGAGCTGGAGCATTTGACGAGGAGGGACCGGCTATGGGGATGGATGTTGATGGTGTTCCCACATTTTGAGGACTTGGCCCAGCCGGTCTGTTTGTGTGCACTAGGTGGCCAGACACTTGTTCCTCCTCTGGTGGGTATCGCAGAACAACAGGGCCAGAGTGGCCACTTGTGGAGGTGGAGGGGCATTCCCTCTCTTGCTGAGTCCACTGAAGGGCTCTCCCACGGGTTTCCACGATACTAATGGTTTGGGTCGGTTTCCAATCGTAGGGTTGGTTTCGGCTGCGGCTACGCCTCCCCTGGTATCCTCTGCCACTGCGATTCCTCCTACCGACTCCATGTGTAGGGAGATCGGGTTCGTAACCATACCCTTCTTCAGGGAATGATTCCATGAGATGGATGACATTAATAAAACCAAATATTGGCTCTTCATCCTCTAAAAGGTCAACCTGGTCGGTTGTCTCTGATGGTGCTGTTCGATGGGTCGGTGTCTGTGGTGCCAAGTCTGAGGGCATAAAGTTTGCCTGGGTCGGGACTAACTTTTTCCCTGTCGTGGACTACTCCTCTTGTGATTGTTTCCTCCTTCGATTACGCCCGGATGACTAGCTTGTAGAGGGTTGTGCGGTTGATAATGTTGGCTTTGCGGATTCAGAGGCCGTTGGTGGCAACACCGACTGCTGTAGTTGAACTCAGAGTATGCCCTGGGCTCAGTTGATAGTCTTCTGAGTCATCCAGTTGTCACATATTTTCCCCTGCTTTCTGGTGACTTTCTTCCATCCCTCCTCTTTGTCGGAGTCGGTGGTAGATATACATGCCACATGTGCTTGGGGTGGTCCCAGCAAGACTTGTCCGGAATCTACCATCCTCTGCAAGAGGTCTTTAAAGATGAATCATTCTCAGATAATGTGCCCCAATATCCGATGGTAGGGGAAGTAATCTGGCCTGTCATCGCGGCCGAACTCTTCGGGTTTCCTTGGCTTCGGGAGGCGGAGAAAGTTGTAGTTCATGGAGGCAATGAAGTAGACAAGGACTTAATCGTCTCGGAATGAGTATGCTTTTTGTCTTCGTTCCTCAAACTGGTTCTGATTTGGTCCTCGCTGATCGTCCCATTTAGGCGGGGGTGGCCGCTGATATACAGGGGTCCCTTGACGATTTGGTGGAGGCCTGAGCAGCGAAGCGGGAAAAGGGGACGACTTGAGTGTGACAGCGGACGCTTCATCTCTAGGGGCTCTTTTCACAGGAGCCTGTGAGGCTATTTGGGACATTGAATTTGTCCGCGGCAGGGTGTCCTCAATTCTCCGGGCAATGGCCGAGAGATGACGGAAGCCAGTGGTGCACTCCACTAGTATGAGCGGTGTTTGTAACTCATCTCTACAATTATCGATGCATATGGATAGCATCTCATCTTGAGGCATTGTCCTGTTTAGAGAATAGGTCGGACATTTCCATCTGGTGATGAAATATGAGACCCTCTCATTCTCCCTTTGTTTTCAGTTCATGAGGTCGCTGACCATTGTTTTAGGCAACGTTGAGCTGAAGTGGAACATGAACTACTGTCAGAGGTCCTCCCAGCTCTTTATCGTCTAGGCCAGAAGACTCATGTACCAGACAAAGGAGGATCCTTGCAAGGTCCATACAAAGCATCTGAGTTTCCCAGCTTCTTATTGTTCCAGATTCCCCATCATAGGGTCGCAATAGGATGCGTAGTGCATCAAATACTTATCTGGATCGCCTGATCCATTGATGATGGGGAATACAGGGCTCCAAAAATTGGGTGGAGGTGGTGTGTTGGTCACCCAATCTGGGTAGGGTTTCCGCTCAGGCTATATTGGAGCACGTCATCCTTCCATTGCTTCCAATTGAGCTGTTAGTGCCTCGATGGTGTTGGGGAGTCCCTATTTTACATCCTGTTGGGCCCGGTCCTGGGTAGGCGTAGCTCGAGGCATTTCTCGAGGATCCGGATTGACCAAAACCAAGGGTGCATATTCCATTCGGGGTACCCTCGGAGGGTTTGGGCGTACTTGCTCTGGTTTCCTCCTATGTGGAGGGAAATCCTGGTATTCATCATCCACATTTAGGTAGCTGGATGAACTAGGTGCCTTAATGGGAGGGAGCCATGATCGTGCTTCGTTTTCCGGGGAAAGCCTTAGCCTTTGAGGTGCACTTGCTGAGAGTGCGTGATGTGGCTCTTCTTGGGACGCACTTTCAATAAGGCGGTTCCTTTGGAGCAGCTCGGCGTTATGCCACCTCAATTATTGCATCTCTTCTTCCTTTCGAGCGAACCTCTCTTCGAGCGTGAGTGGCTCGTTTTTGTCGAGAGAAGGGGATGGGTTAAGGGTAACCATTCCTCTATTCTTATCCTTGTTGGAAGATCGCTGGGAAGGCAGAGGGAGGTTAGCTGAAGGGGCGGCCATATTTAGGTCAGCCCTCTGGTTCCGAGTGTGTACACTTGGGGGTTCATTGTGAGTCAAATCCTGTCTGGAACCGTCGCCTCCCGATCCATCCGGATTTTCATTTTCTCTGGTGTCACCGACGGGGTTAGACTCTATGGCATTGATGAACGCATATTGCGGGGTGGATGGGACATCATCTTCCAAATAGGAAGAGGATCTCCCATGTCTTTTGTTGGCCTTCCCCTTCGTGACATGGGATTGCCTTCAAACTCCTTGGCGAAGGGTGACACGGAGAGTTCTTTGATGCGACCTTATGGTGTTCCTTCCTCTCGGAGCAGATGACGATAAAAATAATGGGATAGGACGGGAACCTCCTCTGCTGACCGTCCTCCCTAGACGAGAGAATACCGACTCTCATGGGGGAGGTTGTTGAGGGGGTAATAATTCCCCCAGCCCTGAGGGATGGGGTTGGATCCATTCCCTGTATGTTGAGTCTCTTCTCGGTTTTATTGGTCTTGCGGGGGCATTTTTTGTTAAAAATGCCCCCAACCCTGCAGGATGGTCTTGACCCTGGATTACGGTGGTAGCTGCTACTATCGCTACCTTCCTAATATTGTGTGCACCTATTTGGGGGTGAACCAGATTTGGTGCCAAATTCACCAATGGGTTCATCCCTTCTGGGGAGGTAGGAAAAGATACATGATTAGCCTCTCTTAGGTGAGAGGCCTATTGTATGCTCTCGGTGGCCTGATTCGCGAATCTTTGGATGGATTGTTCCCGCCGAGCCTGACGCTCTGGGACTTACTCAAGGCCTGACTTTGTTGGGTGTGTTTCCTTTCCTGAACAGGGGGTCCACTCGATTGTTGTCTCGATGTGAGTACATTGCAAGACACCATGCCGAACGGGTTCTTTTGGGCAGAAACCGGAGTGAAATTCTGAGCTCCATGTTCCCCCCATACCCTGATATGGACTCCCGTCGGAGCATCACCGATGAGGAGGCACAGTTCTTGTAGTGCATAGAGGCAAGATGCCTCCATATTCCCTTTACGCCCCTCGGGGCGTTGTTGTCGTGTCGAGGAAAGGGCCTCCAAGTCAATGTAACGCAGGAGGTCCTCTATTGTCTCGACGTGGTCTACATACCCATCATAGGGAAGGAAGCTTGATTTCAACTGGAGGAGGGTCGTCCATATATTATAGCAGATGTCGTGCATGCACTCTTCTGAAAACTCTCTAGGTACGTCGAACTGAGAGGTGGTCGTGGGCCAAAACATTACTGGTATATCATCCTTGGCCAGTTGTTTCCTCGGGTGCAGCATATCGGAATACTCCCCCGCTAGTGACTCCTCTACCCGGTCGGCCCAACTAAGGTTCTCACTGTCAACGTGGTCAGAGGCAGTGGGACCGGTAGGTGCTGAGTCATTGTGTGGGAGATTCCGAGGTGGTTCAAAGGATGAACGCAGCCCTGGACCGTCACCTGATCGAAGAAGGGCGTCGTTGGTGACAAGCTGGGAGTCTAACCTTCTCGATCCCGTCCTTCTGAGTTCCTCGGCATATGTGGTCCTTTCGATGCTTGATTCGGTAAGAGGAGGACCCTCCTGTTGAAATAATAGGTCATCGTGGGGAGGACCTCCGCAATGGCGGCCGCAATGGAGAGGACTACCATTACTTCTTTATGCTTCACTGTATAAAGTACTTTTGCAGTGCACACCCAGGGGAGGACCTCCAAGGCATGTCGTAGCAAGGGGAGGACCTTGTGGCTGCGTAGCGTCATTACGGGGAGGACCTTCGCAACAACTTCCATCATGGTGAGGATGATCATCATGGATTTATGTTTGAGGCGTAACCTAGGGAGGACCTTCAGGACACACTGTGACAATGGGAGGACCTTCTGGTTGCTTGGGGCCAATGCGGGGAGGACCTTTGCAATGGCGGCAGTGGTGGCGAGGACTACCATCACAGCTGCAGAAATGGCGAGGACTACCATTAATGTTGCCGTAGGGAGAATATCTACGGGATACATCTTGGGGAGGGCCTCCAGAATGTACCATAATGTGGGGAGGGACTTCTTGTTTCTTGAAGTCTCTATGGGGAGGACCTCCGTTATCAGGGTGGTGAGGACTACCACCATGATTTGATGCCTGGCTACGTGGTGTTCCATTACAGCGTAACCCCTGGGGAGGACCTTCAGGGAATGCCACGCCAAGGGGAGGGACTTCGTGTCGTGATGAGACATCACTACAGGGAGGGCCTCCATAGTTGCGACTATAACAGTGAGGACTACTATCACAATCGGTGGTCCCACTGTATGGAGAGTGATTGTAGTGTATACCCTGGGGAGGACCTTCAGGGTGGACCACAACAAGTGGAGCACCTTCTTGATGTTCGATCTTCTGGTCACGTGGAGGGTTTCCATGACTCGCATTAAGAGAGAAGATCTTGTGACCAATCATTATATGCCCGCGGGGGAGGCCCCACGGGTGATCTAGGGAGGACCTTTAGAGCTGTAGGTATAGACATTGCAGGGAGGACCTTCGCAACTACTACTGCCACTTCCATAATATGGTAATGGGTGGGTAGGGTTCCAAGCCTTTGACGTGTTCTTAGCGGCGTCGGGAACACCAGCTTCCAGCAGAGCGGAGTCATGAACCTTCTCTTAATTTTCTGGCTGCCTTCATCACGTTAAAGGCACTCTTTTATGGGAAGCGGGGACCGTCTTCTGTTGACAACAGCCTTAACCATTGGGTCCCTATCTAATTTGGTCTCATGATGCTGCTAGGATACGCAGACAAACATCTTGGCTTTTAGCATGGATATATTCCTGCTTTGGAGCATCCACCATGATGGATGGGTGTCCCCCAGTTGGAACGAGTGAAGCTACTTGATCTGATTGCCCTTGCACCACAGAATATAGTCGGCGACCCTCCTAGGCAGAAGCAGGGATGAAGATCTGCTCATAGGCGGCTATCTTGTCCCTTAGATGAGTCGCCTCAATTGGGGAGATACACTTACAGGCCCGAGTCCTTGCTGTTTCCACTGATTCAATTACATACTGGAAAGTCTGCAAGATATGATCTAGGATTGATACCCGCTCCTCCATCATTTCCAAGATATGTAGAGAGACATATTTGGCTGGAACGGGTATGAAGGCCCATTCCGGTATCAGAGTAGGAATATCCTGCTCCGGTCCTCCAGTGGTTAGTGGGTACTGAAAATTCTCATGTGTCAGGGCAGGTGAATGAATCTACCCCTATACCGGGATATGCTGGTTTATCTCTCTGTTTTCCACCACATCGGGGTGTTGGACTTTACATGCATCCGAAGGGAGATAGCCCAACAGATATTGGTTTCCCACCGTATTGAGTCGGTGGCGTTTGTTGGCAGGGAGATGTGCCCGCCTATGATTTGCCATCACATCTAGGTGGAGGGCTTCATTGATTGCTGCCATGTCAAGATGGCAGGTGTCAGAAGAAATTGCTAGGAGCTGGTCCTGTAGGCGTTGGGTCGCCTCCATGTCAAGTTGGTGGGCTTCAAGACCATGGGCAGGGAGAGGTGCCTACCGGGTAGATGTTGTCCTGCTTGAGCGACGGGCTTGATGGAGCTCGGTAGGGATGTGAATTGACTTGTATGATGCCGCCATGTCTGGATGGCGGGCTTGGGAGGATCGAATAGGTGTAGATGCATGTTTGTGGTATGTCTCCATGGCTGGGCAGTGAAGATCCTCCTTAGGGACCAGGGTGATGACCGGTCCCCGATTGTACGTTTGCCGCCCTCGTCGGGCGGTCTGAGGGGCCGGTGCTCGGGGAGCGTGGGCCTGAATCCTCAGGGATACATCCTCCTCGGCATGAGGATGTTGAGTCACGGCATGACCACGATGATGCCTTCCGGTGGGGGCCTTGGAGCAGAACCCCCATTCGTTGGGGATGAAGTCCTCAACGTCGACCTCATCTTCCTCCCTAAGATAAGGGAGGTACGCATTGTCCCATTCTGGGGATAGACTCCCGAAGCGGTTGGAGACAGGGACAGGGGATATCTAGATCTGCCTTTGCGGCCGCTGCTGGGCAGGAGACCGGTGAATCTTGACGGATTGGAGGGCGTGCATGGCCGCCTCCACTGTTGGGAGAGTACCATTTACGTGGTACTCTCGAATCAGCCCATCCGAGACCCAATGTTGAAGAAGCTGGGTGGGTGATGGGGTCCTCCATTATTGAGGAAGTCTCGTCCTTGCGTTGTTGGAAGCGTGAACTTGTGAGTTCCTTTGTGATGCCATTGGATTGAAGGGAGTTCTGAAAGTACCTGTAAAAAACGTTTTAACAAATACAAATAGCAAACCCATCAAAGCAGCATCTCATAATCCACTGCGTATTTAGTGACCTTGTTTGGCCCTCATTATGAGTTTAAGGTGGAATAAGGTGAGATTAGGTTAAATACATCATGTTTGGTTAAAGATTCACGTCGGTTTCACCATTTTTTGTTTCGTGGTTTTCGGCTTTCGGGCCTCGAAACACCCAACGACTCTGTATCCAATGATGGATGGACCTGCTTTCCCAAGGCAGGCGTTCGCCGGATGGTCTGACCAGTGACTCTTAATAACTCACATTGGTTGATAGGATGGGAAGCCGAGCTCATCGCACCCATTTTGGGGGGAAATTATTTCCTGTTCCGGGACTCTCTTATAGATTTAAGCCGTATTCATATGTTCGTGAATCTTTGGTTTATACCCAAACATAGTATCCACGGATTCAACCTTGGTAGGCAATGATCAACTAGACGAAGGGGTTCGGAATCATTTATGCCCGAGTTTTACCATCCCTCGTTGGATTAATGACCCCGAAGAGTCGAAACTTGCTTAAGGAAGTACTAGGAGTGGCGCGGTGAACCGACGTGGAGAATAGTCGGATCGACCAGCTGTTGGGCTTGAACCTCATGGAGGCTTCCTATGTACCCTGCCTAGGAGATAAGGATCAAATTCCACATAGTTCGGATAATTGTCGGAGAACCGACGTGAAGATGGACTGGGGGTCCGATTGGTAGTGGGATTGAACCTCATGGAGGCTTCTTACATATCCCTGTGGTGGGGAATCAAATTCCACGTAGTTCACGTATACAGTTTAATGTCACGCTGGATGAGGGTGGAACTTGACGTGAAGAAACGACCGAGTGGTGGGCATGAACCTCGTGGAGCCTTCTTACGTACCATGCTTTGACATGGATCAAAGTCCCCGTAGTTCACTTTGTGGGGATTACGCTCTGAGGAGGCCCATAAGAGGATTTCATGGTCGATGCTTACTCTAAGCCCACGTGAGTCATGCTCGGTGTGAGAAAAAAGAGGCAGCACGGACCAGAAGATCACGTTGCGAAAGGTGCGTCTGTGAGAAGTGGAGTGGGGCTTACACATAGAGCATCCCATAATGATGGATTGGGTCTTACACTCTGAGGAGGACCATAAGGTCGGGTCTTACTCCTAGGCAGACGCTTGTGGCAACAAAGCTTAGCGGGAGAGGTAAAGGGGGATGCTCTTATGCCCATCTCCTCTCTTGCAGTGCATGAGAGCTTCTTTTTTATTGCTATTTTACCATCTCCGAGGAACCCTCAACAAGTGGAGGGGAATAAAGGGGATTTCCGAGCCCAGAATCAACATTACCGTGGGAATGTGAACCCAGGAATGCTTCAGGAATCTTCTCAAGGGTCGGGGAAACCCCTTCATCTCTACTTACCATGGGTATATGAACTCAAAATGGCACGCTGATGTTCCTGAAAGTTACACCATGCGGATCCGGTGGCTCTGGTGGAGGCCTCGGCTCGGGGTTAATGAATAGGCCAATGAGGGAGTCACGAGGGACTTGGCTGGATCCAAAGGATTTTATCTGGCCTAGGGAATGAGAACACTGAAGTATTTTGCGAGCCACCGGGAGGTATGGGTGGTGGAGCCCTTCGCGTGGGGATGTGCCACACGGCTGGAGAGGTTGTCCGCGAACCAGGGTGGTCCACGGACTGATTGGCGTCCCGCGAACCAGGGTGGTCTGTGTCTTCGGGTTCAATCCTCGAACCAGGGTGGTTCGCGGAGGGTTCCAGGCAGGTAGCGGTGGCTAATGGAGGCGCCAGTCGGAGGCTCGTCAGTCGAGGCTTCACCCGCGCAGGAGAGTTCCACGTAGTGCAATAGATTGGAAAAGAGGCATAAACTCCCTGGTCCGCGGGGAAGTCATCCATGGAGTGGGTATGGTTTGCAGTTCTCTTTATTTTTTTGTTATCTTAGGTTTGCGGTTCACCAAGCCATTATGCGTTTTCCAATTCCTTGTTAGTTTGTATACCTTCTGTGGTTTGTGGATGGGAATTTCACTGTTTGTGAAATCTGAAGCCTTCCTTCAACCGATCTCCATCCGAATCTCTAATCCCTCCGAATCTGATTCCCATTCTCCGATCCCTTTTTCTTTCCCCCTTGGTCTCCTTTTATAGAGTAGGGAAAGGGATATATCTGTGGCCACCTGACACCTTTTGAGGAGGCCCATAACCGAATACCTGGTTCATAGCTAACTTGGTCAATCTGCGATTCTAGGTTGGTATTGAACGCTTCCCCCCCTCTACGAATCGAACTCAGGGAGTGCTCCTCGGCTGCGGAGGGTTCCGCCTCTATTCCGTGAACGACAGCGGGTGCTGTTTGAACCGGTCGACATGGTCCACGGTTAGGGCAGTTCATGACGGTGGACCGGACTGGCTCCCATCCTTCCTAGAGACCGTGGAGGCTCTCTGCATCCATTTCACGAACGACAATGGTTCGCGGAGGGGGCGCTTCGTCGGGCCTGTCCACATCGCATCTTCATGGGACCGGTCCATGGACAGGTCCTGTTTGTGTCCCTTCATTGATTTTCCCAATTATTTTCCCCAATTCTTTAGGGAATTTGGGTAGAATCTCCTTTGAAGATTTTTTTTCAGGACCCTACAGTGGGTCAGTGTACAAACCCAACTGAACAACAAGTACAAGTACAAGTAAAAAGGGAAAAACAACTCATGGATCGTCCACCGGGGAATCCTACCTGAAGGGTAGGTATAGATCTCGAACAACTCGTCCCTGTGGTATGCCCCGTTGAGTCCAGCTCCGAGAAGCCTCCCATCGATTACCCTCAGCCTCGATCACTGCTGACCATCGTCTGCACAGAACACAACAAGGTGTGGGAGAAGCCCTTGCAGGGGTGAGTATAACAATACTCAGTAGGGGACCCTGATACCTTCGAAGGTCTCCCAGAATCCACTAAGGATAAACCACAGTAGTAAGATACAATCACAAAGTATCAACCATCCTTACTTAGGTATATTCTCATACATATACCAAGTTACCAAACACAGTCTGGCTCCAACACTCGAGCCCAAGCACAACCCATTCCATAAAGGAAGTAAAGTCAATTATCTCGATGATAACAACTGAAAGACAAGACTCGGCTCACATAGGTATACAACTCATGAAGAGGGGTAGAGATGATTATTTGTAGCCACTGAATCATCTCCTCTGTCGAACCCACATAGGATCCTGGAATTGTATCAGTGCTGTCGAACCCACGAAGAATATGGGTATAGAAGTCATCATTGTCTAAACCACAGAGGATCCTGGTACAGATGTCATCGTTTTCGAACCCACGGAGGATCCCGGTATAGAAGTCATCGCTGTCAATCCTACGGAGTATCCTGGTACAATATCATCGCTGTTGAACCCGCGGAGGATCCTGGTATAGTAGTAGGCCCACGTAGGATCCTATTATCATAGTCGCAGCCATCCATAGGGTCTTCGCACACAGCACGCTCGATTCCAGGAGGGTCCGCTCCTCGAGCCAAGTGTCGATACATCAACTACCAAGAAGTCTCAAGTTTATGTATCTCATAGTTCCACCTCATCATAAAGAACTCAACCCGACAGACGACACGTCAATTGGACACCCGGTCTGAGATTTATTGGCATTTCCGTTCTAGGGGCCCGGTTGGTTTTTAAGTTCAAAACAACCCGACTATACCCCAACTATCTTCAAACCTCAGGTGGGGTATTCCAAAAGAACCGTCTTTCTATAAGCCTTCCGTCGCCATAGCAGGTTCGTCATTCAGACACCCGTAACCCAAAATATGGGCTGAAAAGTGAAAACTGGCCATAGCGAGTCTGGGTCTGGTCCGACCCAGACAGAGGGACCCGGCCCGACCCAGTCCGAACTAGGGTCTGACTGGGTCTGAGGGTCCGACCCGGTTCGAGGAAACGGCCCGGCCCGAGGGGGCGGCTCTGGTGCCTTCCCTAGCCGCGCCGAGGGGGGTAGAATGCACCCCCCTAGAACCCGAATAGTATAACCGTTCGGGTGGACCGAACCGGCGCTAGGTGGTGCCAGTCCAGCTCACTCGGGACCTGACGGGGTCCCGCTCCTCTCGGCTGGTCGAGCAGCCAGCTGCTCCGGCTCCACGGCGGCCGGCCCAGCCGTCCGCCACTGCACCTCCACCACGGCGTGACGACGTCGCGGTCCTGCTGCCCTCCGCGTGGCTCGATGGTTCCACACCACCACTGCTGCGGCCCGGCCTGGCTGCGACTTCCTGGTTCACCGCGCGGTGTGACGGTGTCATGCCTCCTCCACCGCAACCCGGTTTGGCTGCGGCCCTCGGCTCCTCTGCACGGCGCGATAGCACCACGTGCCCCCGCTGCGGCCTGTGTGGCCGCAGCTCTCCTTCAGCACGGTACGATGGTGTTGCGCCCTCTTTGCTACCCGGTGGCCTTGTGCCGCCGGTTTTCTTCACGGTCTTCCTCCATCGTCAACAAACAAGAACGCCCATTGGGGGAGGGACGGACCATGTTCGTGTGGTCTGAAACCTCCTTGTCATGGTGATAACATTTGGCATACCAAATAATCTGAGGTTTGAATGACGAAGAACAAGAAAAGAATTCATCTCAAACCCCTACCTCGATTCGATGAATGTTGACGAAGTCACGGGAAAAGGGAGGACGCCGATTCGTTGACATTGGAAAGCATCCGAGGATGAAGCGTCGTTGGCGTCCTTCATGGGAGACTCCTTCTCTTTTGTCTTGGTCAAAGGTCGAAGGAGAAGTTCTTCGTTCTTCGGTGGGTCTTCGTTGGAAGGATGAAGCTCTTCAAATAGTTCACCAAAGCTCCACCGAAAAGGATCGCCAACCAAAATATTGGGTTATGCCAACCCATTATTTAATTATTGGAAAAAAAATTAAAATAATTCAAATGGGTTTTTTAATTAATTAATTGAAGGAGCTAAATTAATTAATAATGGGGGGGTTGTCACTTTAATGAGGAAAGTTCAAAAGCATTCCCCCACTTAAAGAGAGTTACATGGGGGTTTAAGCTTGTGTGGGCCCCACCTAAATAATATCCTCCCAAGGGAGGTTATGTACAGGTGGTCCCCACCTTCAACCTTCCCTTGGAGGATTAAACTGCCAAAAATAAAAATAAAGTAATACTTTTATTTTTGTTTAATTTAATTGAAAACCCCATAAACTAACTTCTATTCTCGAAAGAACGCAACTGCGGTGAAAGTCTCACTATGTAATCACTGACACTATGTGTTCAACGGTGCCCTCGGAATTCGATTCTGAGCACCGGTTCAAGATTTATAAAATCTTGCTCACACGTTTACAGAACGTACCCGATAAAAACTTCTGAAATTGATTTCGGGCACACCGGGCCTCGAAATAAAGCGCCGTAAAAAACAACGGACTTGTAAAATTCCCATGTATTTAAAAAAAAAATCAATAGAATTTCCAGGTCTTTAAATGTATATACCTACCTCTTTGACATGTTATATCAAAAATTTATTTATTTTCATTATATATAATGTTTTTAAAATTTTACTCTTTCATGGAGACTCTGATTCAAATATTTCGAAAGTGGTAAGGGATTATTCTTTGAAAAAGCCTATTTTAATTTTTTTCTTAGCACATTCATTTTCTTCCATGTAAATGTTTTTAAAATTATTTTATGAATGTAATTATATGTACGTGACAGTTTTGTAAATGAAATTTTTCTCTAAATAACACTTTTTTAAAAGGAATAATTTTATGAAATTTTTGACATTCATTACAAACGAGAAGAATAAAGTTATATTTTAACATATATGAAAACAAAAATGGTTCCTACCCCCCAGACTGTTATTTGAGTTTTGTATTCAATTATATGTTTTAATATTTTATTCAATGAAAAACCCATTTCTTTGTATTTTGTAATTAAAATTGGTTTTAAAGTTAAATGGTATTTTTATATCCAAAAGTAATTTTCATATGAGTTTAAAAGTATTATCCAAGAGTCTTATGTTGAAAAGGTGAAAGAATAAAATGTTTTAATATTAAAATTGTACTTTAGAATTATACATAAGAATATGAAATTCCTACCATGGAATATACGATGGTTTGTGACCCATTATAACTTATAGGTGAGCATGATGTAACTTATATGATAGGTTCTCCAAAATTGTGTCGGGTGATCCTGGTATATCCTATATAATGGGTGCACTGAGATAACATTGGGTGAGCCTAATATAACTTCTAAAATAGTTGTTCCAACATATGTCTATAATTCATTGGGTAATTTTTCTTATCTTAATATTCATAATGGAGGGTATTACTTTAAGGGTTCTCCTATGGACTTAATTGGGATCCATTTATTTCTAACATACATTTAAAATGGGTTATGAATGTGATATACGAAGTTTCCAAAAGAGATTTTTATTTTCTTTTTAAGGGTTTTAATGATTTTTATTGAGAAAAATTTAAGTTTTTTTCAGTTTGAAATTATTTATTTAATTCATTCAAAAAAAATTGACATAAAGGTTGACATTTTATGGGTTTTCATGTTTTCACTAGAGTAATGGTTTTCTTCATTTCTATATCCATTTCTGATATTTTTTGTGCTCATACCACATTTTTAAAATTTATTTCATAGGTTTTAGATATGGTAAATGAAATAGAGTGTCCAAGTTGAAATTTGTTAATATTTTTCATGAAATGAAATCATGTCTTATGTTAAATATATTATATTGTGGGAAAAATAGATACAAATTTGAAGTTCCCACTTTATATAAAATTGTTTTGTTGTATATGAGTTATAACCTTGTTATATAAAATAACAGACATGAAAATATCCTAAAATTTATGATAATGAGTTCTTGACTTAAAACCCAAGGTTATGTAATGTTCAATATCATATCCTTATAGTTGGTGTTGGAGTGGGGGTTTAGATAACTTTAAAGTTTAGGGTAATAATAATAGTATACCCTTGAAAGAATATAATTTTTGGTTAAGTTGAAATGAACTATCATTTAAATATTACCATGTTTCTTTATCTAAAATATGATTTTTTGGAATTTTTTTCCATAGAGAAAATAGGGAAGCTACAGTAAGAAGGAACCCAGAGGGAAATATCCTTCCAAATCAACATCCTAATATGGATATAATTAGAACAAAGTAATTTTTTCTATGATTATTTAGTTTAAACAAGTTATAAATGGTGGTGGTATCCATGTTGGATAGTATCCATATCTTCCATAGAGGATTATAAAGATAATGTATAATTTTATGAGACAACATTATCCATATTTTAGTGGATCATATGACCTTTTCATTGATATATGATTGATAAATTTCTTGGAGAAGATATTTGAAGTCATGGGGTGTTTGAAACCCTAAAATAAAACCCTTTTCATTTATTATTTTCAAAGTAGAGATGATAAATAGTTGTATTTGGTTAAGAATACAAGATATAAATGTTATCTTGATGCCATATAATGGAATATAATTATGAGTATTTTTCATGAAAAATATTTCCCTAAGTCTGTTCTTCTAATTAGGGAGAAATAATTTTTGGAATTGAGGTAAAAGATGAATTTATTGTTCATATATATGAAAAAATATTCACAATATTGACCTAATATATACATATTTTGTTAAGAAAATTAATAGTAAAATTAATAGATTTTTCACATCATTGAAACCATGTTTATGAAGAGATTTTACCACATGATAATTTAAATCTTATGAGAAACTAGTTCCCTGTGAATGGAAATTTAAGATGGATTTTGTTGAAACATATGTTCCTAGAGATGAAAATAGTGATAAATATCAATGTGTTGGAAATATATAAGAAACTAGCTAATAAGTTTGGAGGTAATCTACCTACAAGTTATGTGATTGGTAAATGAAATTTCATGGAATGTTTGACAGGACATGGAAAGGGTTACCTATGTGATAAGTTTGGACACATGGATGATGACTACAAAGAAAGGAGTACCAAACACTACATAAATAAGGTAACAAATATCCAGTCAATAATGATATGTTTATTTGAAATGAGTTTTGTCATTATCCTAACATGTGTTCAAATTTATATTCACTGGATACAAATACTCACGATCAGAAACAAAATGGTGTAGAAAATTTATTTTTCAATATTACTGTTGATTTTGGACCGTGGAATAAATTGGTGAAAACTCCAAGGGGTGTGGTATTTTTTGAATATTGATATTAATTTTGGGTACCATCAGTTGAATGTGAAGGAGGTAGAAATTATAAAAAGAAGTTTCATACTAGATATATGTATTATGAGTTAATATTTATTCCCTTTGGGTTAACTAATTCACATCATATGTTAAGGGGTCATATGAATATATTTTTCCAGTAGTTCTTATATAACCATATAGTTATATTTATTGATTATATTTTTTATATTATAAAATCCATGATGAACATGAATTATGACCTATGATTGTTTTAAAAAACATAAATGAATTGAAATTTTATGGAGAATTTAATAAGTGTGAATTTTGTTTGCAAAAAATTTCTTTCCTTGGGAAAATTGTTCGTAATGATGTATTTACTATAAAATATGCTAAAATTAATTTTTTTAAAATATTTTTAAAACTCTAAAATGTTACTAAGATTGTTATTTTTCTTTATTTAGAAGGATACTACATGTGGCATTTTGAAAACTTGTATTAATGTTCTATCCCATTGACAATGTTAACATGAAATTGAGTTAAAGTAATCTTGCAAAAAGAATGAGATATTTTTTTAGGAACAAAAAAGAACTTTGGTGAATACATATATTTTTCCATTGCCTTAAAGAAAAGGTAAATTTATTATCTATCATGATGATTTATTGAAGGGGAATGGTTGTTTCATAATATACATTGATCATGTAATTTATTATTATTTATGTTTGATGAAACCTTTTAAGTTAAATTACCCTACATATGATCTAGAATAAGGTATTTTGTTTTTTACTTTAAAAATTTGGAGGAATAATTTATATTAATAATCTGTGAAATATATATTGATCATAAAAGAGTTGAATTATATATTCACTCATAAAGAATTTAATAGAAGATATAGAATCTGTATGGATCTAATCAATGATTTTCATTACATATGTCATTACTATACGTTGTAACAAAATAAATTGTTTGATTCTTTATATCGAAAAACTAATTCTATATTAACCATGTTATATTTGGAAAATTAACCTTTGGTTTATGATTTGATAAATGTTGTCCTATATTTTTTGGATGCAGGAGCCTCACCTATTTTGTTTTAAGTGTCACTAAAATTAACTCTATTATAAATAATTAATAATTCCTAGAAGGAGGATCGTGTTCTATAAGAAAAGGTAGAATTGGTTAAGAAGGGTAAGTTTACATATTTTAATGTTAAAAATGTAGGTGTTTTTAGATTTGTAATGAGATTATATGTTTCATGTGATTTATATTCTAAGAAATAGTTTTTTTGGTGAAGCTCGAAGTCCTCGACTTTCCATTCATCTAGTCATCATTAAGATATACACATACCTTTGGGATTATAATTGGTGGAATGTTATCAAAAGATTTATTATTAACTTAACCTTTAAATTATGAATTTTCAATAGTTTAAAGTTGAACAAAAATTACCATAGTTATTGCATCAACCATTTCCAGTGCCAGAGTGGAGATTGGAAAATATATTAATCGATTTCATGGGAGGATTTAGAAATAAATCACAAGTAAACCATGTGATTTTGTTTATTGTTCATCGATTATCTAAATATGAACATTTCATTACCATTCTAGACACAAGTTATTTGGATCAAATTTCTATATTATATCTCATGGATTTAGTTAGGTTATATGGGTATACTGCCTCTACTGTCTTTAACAGTGACCCTAGATTTACTTCTAATTTATATAATGGACTTCAAAATTTGTTGGGTACTAAATAAAATTTAATTAAAACTTTTCATACTCAATCATGTGGTTAATATGTGTGGAATATTAAGACCATGGAAGATAAACTACATTATTTTTCAATGTATTTGCAGGGATTTTTGGATCAATAACTTTTTTTGAGTTTTTTGATAATAACAATTTTCATTCCAATATACAGATGACACCCTTCAGGAAATTATATAGAGATTAGTGTCATATGCTATATTTTTTTGATGAATTGGGAGAAATGAAGTTTTTAGGACTATATTATTAGAGTTTGTGGCAGATAAGGTTCATTTTATTCATTAGTATAAGAGGATGTCTCAGAGTAAGCATAAAAGGTATGTAGATAACTATAGGAAAGATAATTATTTTGAGGTAGGTGATCATGTTTTTTTAAATTATCTCCGTGGGAAAGTTTTATGAATTTTGGAAAAAATGGAATTTAAGTAAACAGTTTATTAGACAATATGAAATCCTAGAGAAATTTAGATCACATTCCTACTGAGTTTCTTCTCTTCTCTATTTATCCCATGTACACAATGTATTTTATGTTTTAGTGTTAAATAAATATGTTCCAGATTCATTTCAAGTTTAGATCCCTAATTTAGTTTAGCAGGAATAGAATATTTATTATGTTAAATATAAAATTCATATTATTAAACATAGATATCAAGTGTTGTATAATAATTAAATTCATTATATTTATGTTTTTTCGAAAACCCCTATTGTTGAAGAAATACCAAGAGAATCTGAATATTCTATGGGGGAAAGATATCCCCACTTTTTTAATAAGTGAATTAAATTTTGAGGGTTTAATTTACAAAATGGGGAAGAATGTAACATCCTATTTAAGGATATAATAAATCATTTTATTGATTATTAATATTAATTATACAGTTATATTCATTATAAAAATACTACATAATTTTTAAATAAAAATGTAAATAGTTTTAAGTAAACTCTTTTCTTATAATGATTTTATCTAAAATTTTAATTTAAAAATAATATAATTTTTATTTTAATTTTATTTTAAATAATTATATCAATATTATCATTGGGAAAAATGTTGGTTTTTTTGGAAAATATTGATTTTTTTAGAATGGTATAAAATATCGATTATGGTAAAAAGGTTGTTTCATTTCAAAAAAATTGGTGACTTAAAAGTATCATTTTGTTTTAAATATGTTTTAAAGTAACATAATTATTATTTAGTTATATTTAATACACTAAATTACTTTTAAATAACCTTTATATTTAATTTTAGTAGATGTTTACTTTTGGGATTAAAATGGAGTTTTTCTAAAAACTTTTTTAAACTGAATAGTGTTTCTCTATATTAATTAATTAAAAATCCAAAATGAAGAATGAATTAAATGATATTTATATATTATGTTTTAAAAATATTAATTTAAATTCATAAAATTATGATCAATGGTCATATAGTAAATTTAAAATCATATTATGCTTGAAAAATACAATTCTTAACAACCCACTTTTTCATCGCATATGCCTGCATAATTTTGAATTAAATTCAGCCTCTTAAATGAAATAGATTTTGTTAAATTTATTCCATATTAATAATAATCATAATATATATCATCTAATAAGATAAATTAAAATTTTTATTATAATGGATAGTGAAAATAGTAAAAATAATTTACTGTAGTTAAGGTAAAACGGATTTACCATGGGTTATACTAAAAAGATCAGCATTTAAATACACTAATAACATGTATAAAATATATATGATGGAAATATTTACATTATATATGTATAATTCTCTATCATAGTATTTTTTGGATCCTTTTCCCTATGAAATATGTGGGTAGACCTTTTTATTTTCAAAAATTACAAGTGTGACACTCACCACAATTTTGAAAGGTCACCAAATCTCCTCAACTCCTTATACAATAAATATCATTTGGATTAGAAATTTACTTTCCAAATACATTAATTAATCCCCTACCCATTACCTATATCCCTTAGTCTGCTCATAAATCTCTCTTAAGAATGATTTTGGTGCTAACCTATGTATGTTTTTGGAAGAAGAGGTATCACGCTTAATCAAACGTTTTATTTTCTTTATTTTTCAACCTCCATTAGATATGATTCATTTATGATGATATAATAAAACCAGTATATCCCATATACTTATAATTTATTATTTTAATTGAATAACCTAAATCCATATCCTCTACTATCAAATGGGAAATGAATCCATCATTCATGTGTATGGAAGACTACCTCCTCATGAAACGATGTGATTTTTTTCATCATTGTTTCTCATGGATTATTATAATGATAGATTAAAAGTATATATAAAATATGTTTATAATAATTATACTCATTGAATTATTGTATCACAAAAACTTCTTACTTTTCATTCTATGTGGGATAAGATAATGTCACTCTAGTGTTTGGAGACCTACCTCCTCATGAAGTGATGTGATTCATTTTTCTACTTATTTTAATGGAATATAATAAAGATAAAATTGATGAATATTTATGATATATATATAAATTTATATAAAATAATTATGATATTTATTACATATTTATTATTCTTAAAACATTATATATATCATATAATTTTACCTTTCTCTTCATTAAGAAAATAAAACATCATTTGTGTGTACGTGTGGACTACCGCCCCTATGAAGCGATGTGAATATTTTCCATCACCAAATCACATTGATGATATATATAAGAATATATAAATAAATAATATATTATTTATTATATGATTTAAATTATTTAAATATATAATAATAATTAAATTCTTCCTATAATTATCATTGAATAATGGAATCAGTACTCTTGTGTGTGTACGACCTAAATTCTCCATCATTGTAATGTAGTTCATTTTTCATAACCATAATTCATATCTAGTTTTAAAATTAGAATGTTTTTATAAAAAGGAATATTATTTCATAATTATTATTTTTCATATTATAGAATAATGACCTCTTTGGCTATAGTCAAACTACCAAAATCATTTTTCACCCATAAGGAAAATATCATCAAAACATCTAAAAAACGTATTGGATTATGTAATCCTTTGTAACATGGTAATAAGTGAAATAAAAGGAATAAAAAAATTGAAAAATATTATTATCCAGGTATATATTATCAAATTGTAATTATTTAGGAATATAAAGAACGTATGTGATGATTCAATGTAAGGTACTTTGTCTCAATTTCCTTTGGTTTAGGCATTGTTTGATATTTTTCACCTATATTATATTATTAGGAGTATATAAAGCCAAATTTTGAATTTATATCATTTACTTCACAATTATCATGGTTTTTAATGTCTTTTAATTTTATAATTTCTTGGGGATTAAGATCCTGATGTTTCTAAAGAGATAAGAGGCTTTTCTTTAAAAAGTAAACTTTTTAAATTTTTCCATCCAACTCTCTTTTTCTACCATGTTCATTTTTCTAAAATGATTTTATGAATGTGATTATTTTTAAATAAGATTTTTATAAAGTAAATTATTGTATTTATTACCAATTTTTAAAAAAATGAATCTTTGTATGAAATTTTTGAATGTCAATACAAATAGAAAAATAGATATTTAATTTTAACATATACTGTGACAATGAATTTTCCCACTACCATAACTATTATTTGAATTTTTTTATTCCTTTAAAATATTTCATATTTTATTCAATGAAAAACCCACTTTCTGGGTATTTCGGTAGTGAATATTGTTTTTAAAATAATATGAATATTTATATCTAAAAGTGATTTGTATATGAGTGTAAAAGTGTTTTTCAAGAGTTTTATAATGTAAATGTACAAGAATAAAATGTTTTATTATTGAAATAGTAATTCAACATTATACATGAGATATGAATGATTATATTACATCTTATATGATGGTTTGATCCCCATTATATGTCATAAGTGAGCTCGGTATAGGTTATACGATGGGTCCTCCTAGTTAGTGTCGAGTGAGTCTGATATAGATTGTGATGGGTTTGTGCTAATAGAATTGGGTGTACCAAATACAACTTATATGATGGATGCACCTAGATAGTGCTCTAATGATATGGTAATATTCATTATCTTAATTGAAAATAAGGGAGTTACCATAGGGTTTCTCTTATGGACTTAACTAGGCCCTAGTTATTTCTTCCATGGGTTTAAAATGGGTTATGAATATGATGCTCTGTGATTCCAAAAAATGGTGCTTTATTTTTTTCTATAGATTATAAGTATTTTCTTTGAGAAAAAACTTTTTTGTATTTGTCATGTGGAAAATGTTTATTTCATTCACTCAAATAGCTTTGTTAAAAAGGTAAAAAAATCATGAATTTTCATATTTTCACTAGACTTATAGTTTTCCTTATTTTTATATCCCTTAATTATATTTTTTTCTTATCCCACATTTATATAATGTTTTCACATGGTTTAGTAATGGTCAAGGGAAAGGAAGAGGTCAAGATAAAATTAATAACGATTTTTTATAAAAAGAAATCACGTTTTTTTTATGTTTTTATATTATGATAAAAATAGATACTCATTAAAAGTGTCCAAATTGTAATATATGGTTTTTTTATGTATATGTTATGACCTAATTATCAATAAATCTAAACCTGGAAATATCCAAAAAAGTAACATAATGAATTCTTAACTTAAAAATAAATATTATATAATATATATGTTGGGGTCCTTATAAATTTTGACTCATTATATCCTCAGGTATCCACAAATCTTTTTTAAGATTATGATTCCATTATAGAATATTGAATACATGGGTTTTCATGTTTCATCGAACCTTGTCTCTTAGATCCTAGATTTCCACTAGTTTTTTTCATAGAAAATTACATGTTCTAGTTTTGTTGCTTTGGATCACATTAATGTTATGAATCATGTATATACATAAACAAAATAACTATATAGAACACATCATCGACTTTAGAGAGGAATGGATGTGTGTTAAGTGAATGGATATTCCCCCCAACAAGATCAAGGATCATAAAAGGACTGATGTATCTAGGTTTCAACATTCCCTTATTTCGAAAACTGGAAACTCACTTTCATAAATATATTCAATGGAAAACATTATCAACATCTTAAAACTATATATCTCATTAAATATTATCTGTATAAATATTTTATCGACCTTTTTCCACTTTCATATTTTATGGAATGGTTTGAAACCCATTTTCTTTTCATAGACATAGTCAGGACCTATTAGAATCCACTCCCAAACATCATTTTATCATGTTGGAATCCTATATATCTTCCCATGCATAGTATCCTATGGTTTTATCTAATTGTTATATTGAAAACTACTATTATATTAGAACTGTATTATGGGGAATTTTTTATCCTAACATACATGGAAATTCATAAAACAAGATATTATTATATCCTTAATAGTTTGAATTATCTTATTAGATTGAACATTTATCTGAGGATCATATGTAGTGTCAATTCACATCTTGTAATGACCCAATGTTTCATTAATGGAAATCCCTCTTGATCTAGTTAAATGTATCTTTATTTAAAAAGTTTATACAAAATTTCAACTTCTTTGGTTTTATGTTAAGATTTGTGACCATTACTTTTATAGTCGTTGAATAGTGATCACATTATTAGTATAAATATAGGGCTTTAACAAATCCAATTTACTCAGAAAAAATAAGTGATGGCCTCATCCAGTATAATTGCTCCATACGAAGCCCATTTTTCGGAGATCGGAAAATATGTGGTGTCCTTGGGCTTCGCACTTGACCAAGCCCAAGATGAGCTTCATCATGTCAAGCTTGAACGGGACCGTCTATGGGAAAAGTGGAAGTCGATAGAGATTATCACTCGAGCGATGTTATCTGAGCCACCCCAAGAGTCTCTCACCATCGCACACCTTACCCTTAGGTCTTATGTGGCTGTTTTAAGGGGTTATGTAACAAATCGCTAGTAATATGTTCACGTATATTATTTTTTTTGTATATAATAATGAATATACCTTTTTGTCATTATTGATACATTGTAAATAGTTTTTAAAGTAAAAATAGTGTTTTTAGTTATTATTTAATTAAGAACTATATTTTATTAAATTAAGGGATTTTTGAATTAAATAATATTTTAATAAAATATTATTATTATTAAATTAATTTTATTATATATAAATGATCATATAATTTTATGAATGTAATTATAATTTTTATTAAGGTTTGAAAGTCATTTCTGTCAAAACCCGAGAGTTTTCAATAAATGTCGGTTTTTAATTTAAAAGTGAAAATTAACATATTTATAAAATTATTTAGATAAAATAAATGATATTTCTGGAATCAAGACGTCGAAATTATCCAATGGTAAATTTTTCATAATTTTCTGCGACAGTCAAATTTTTGGGTAAAAATTAAATACCTTTTAAATATATAATGTGTTTTATGACATCATAATGACCAAATAGTGATGTAATAAAATAATATAAGCTTTATGTTCGGTATATATATGATTTACCATTAAAATAATGTGATTTTGGGTTTGTTTGACTTACTTTTCAAAGCATTAATGGACCCCTCAAAACTTATTAAACGTCTTGTCTTTTTGAATTATTGTCCATGGGAGTGTGACTCACCTCCACATAATCAACCCCATTATTTTAAGAAGTTCAGACTTTGGCCTTATAAAATATTTTTTTCCTCTTACCTTTGACAAAAACCATTGGAAACAAACATGGGATGGCTTGTGGTTTGGATTAATGTAATATAAGGGGTCCCAAACCTAAATAATAATGAATTCCCTCACCTTTTCTATATAAACCCACCCAAGATCCCACTTCCTCCTCACTAAAAGCTTTTGGAGTTCGTCCAACCTCTTCCCTACTCTCTCTATAATCCTCCCAAGGTGCCCCAAGCTCCCAAGAAGCCTCTCTCAAACCCCTCTCTAGCCTTTGGAAGTACACTTCCAAGTAAGGGTTTTTTTCTTCCTTTCTCATTTTTGCCCAATTTTCTTTAAGTTGTTTTTCCCTTTAATTTCAATTATGAATTTTGGTGTATGGTTTCTCACCCCAATCATACTTCCCTCTTTATGTTTTAATGATGGGAAACTCTTTTCTCTCTCATTAAATGCCTCCCATGTACACCCATTACTATGCCAAAATTCCGAAAGGAACTTCTCTCTCCTCATTTACATTCCAGCAATACTTTTGTATCATGAATCTAAATGCCATTAAAATTGTTGGGAGATTTATCTATATGACCTCATTAATGTACATTACATGTAAATATGATGAGGAACCCCTTTCTCTCTCATCAACCATTTTTATGAATTCTTATGTCACGTCGTTACGCTGCCGAAATCGCACCAATTTTCTAAGACAATGCCATTGTGTAGTGAATACCATGACCATTTCTCCATCAAGGGTATTCACCTTTATGAACATTAAACTATTGATTATACAGTTTCATGTATGAATTCCACATTTTTTATCATGGAATAAATGATTATGTTTTATGAATCCATGTTTTATTATCCATGTGGAACACTTATACACGAAATGAAATGTTTAAGAAGGGTGTGCCCTTATAGTGCTCCAATGCATTGGGTAAAGTATAGTATCATGATATGTCATGTGAAATGAGTGTTGACTCATTCTAATTCAAGTGCAACGAGGGTTTACTCGTGCTTCATGTGCAATGAGGATTTACTCATGCTCTATGTGCAATGAGCCTTGGATCATGCTAATTCCATGTTAAGTGTTGTTGCCACATTTTCATGTTATGATTATCATGCTCTATAATGCCTTTATGTTCATGTTTCTCTTGTTATTTATTGATATTTCTATTGTATAACATGTATTTTACTCCTCATGTATTCCATGTTTATTCCCTTACTGGGATTTATAGCTCACCCCTTTTCTTATGCATGTCCTCAGGTTATCCCATGCAATCCTAAGTACGAGGGAATATAGTGGTCATGTAAAGGAAGTTTTCAATAAAGATGTTGTATTTCATGTTTTAAGTTGTTATGTAATGATCGTAATCCCCAAAGACACTAGACCTCTCGATCATCCATGTTGTATCAAGTGAATAGTTTATGTGATAAATCATGTTTAAGTTTGTAATAAAAGTAGGGTTGTCATAGTTGGTATCAGAGGATAGGTTTAGTTATTTATGGGATTAGGATTAGAAAACCCTAGTAGAGACTTAGAGATAAGACTAAGTATAATAAAAACATCCCTATTTTTTGTTAAGTACTAATTAAGTGGTTTATCAAAAAAATACATCCCTGTCTGGATACGAGTAGGTAGAGGCGGCTCTGCCACAGATGTATCCTAGGGGTAAAACCCAAAAACACCACTTTGAGCTAGACTCAAATGGGAACTGGTGCACGAAAATAGGCCTTGATTTACTCTTTAGTACAACACTATCGGGGGATATGTTTTGATAAATTCACAAGTTTAGTATGAACCCTTATTAAGGGAATTAAAAAATCCCCTAAGAATATATGTTTGAATGTAGATCATGAATAGCCTAGATCGAAGCCTATAGACACATGAGTTAAGGAAATAAAAGTTTATTTATAAGTCATCAACTTTTGTCTTTCTATTACCCTTTATGTTTTACCCCCTAACTTTCCTTTTATTCCAGCCAATGGCCGGTAATAGGAGGACTCGGGCTAAAAACTGGTGTGAAGATCAGTGTGAGGACTATACTAATGAGATGCCCAATCCAATGTGAGCGGGAATCGTGAACTTTTACAGGCTTCTCTCTCAGCTAACTCAAGCTTTGAATAGAAACACGGGTCAAGAGGAATGTCTAAACCCCCCTAATAACTAACAAGTCGCTATCGAGAGCTTCATGAGACAAAGGCCTCCTACTTTTAGTGGATCATCTGATCCCACGATCGTTGAACAATGGATAAACTCCATTGAAAAGATATTCTCCATCCTTCAATGTTATGAACAAGATAAGGTTCTCCAAGAGGATTATCGTATGGAGGGTGAAGCAGATCAATGGTGGACATTGATCAAAAATACGAATCCTAAGGAGGAGATCGAGGCATTGGAATGGAAGGATTTCCGGAAGATTTTTTTTCAATAAATATTTTCCGCGCACCCTTAAGCTTAAGATGGAAAGGTAATTCCTTTCCCTCAATAAAAAATAAGAAGAATCTATTGGATAGTATGAGGAAAACTTCACAAGGCTTGCACGATATGCTTCCGGATTTGTCGTTACCCCCGAATGCAAGGTTGACCGCTTCTTTGGTGGGCTGAATCCTAGCCTATGGAAAGCATTAGCAATCCGTGACTTCGAAAGCTATGAAGAGATTGCCCGATGTTCCCTCAAGGTCAAAATGAAGTTCAGGGAATCACAGGGGTACCATGGGGACAAGAAGCGTAAGGTGGACTTCAATGTTGGCGGTCCGGTGGATAAATCCAACAGTGCTAAGAAGATCCATCACCCCACTTTCCAAATGTGTGAAAAAAGCACCCTGGAAATTTCCTCAAGGGGATGAGGAAATGCTTTAGGTGTGGAAGAGAAGGGAACCTAGCTGTTAACTGTCGACAAGAAAGACCCGCGACTGCGACAAAGGAGAGTAATGCTTCGTTCGAACCTCAATGCACTGTTCATTGCTACAACTGCAAAGAACCAGGGCATTTTTTAAATCATTGACCTAAACCAAGGGTTTTCGGAGGCAACCAACAACCTCTAAGGCAGCAAAGAAGAGATTTTGCTATCACTTCTGCCGAAGTGAACCCCGACAACAATGTGGTGATAGGTGTGCTAGTTTTTCATTCAATAATTGTGAATGTACTTTTTGATTCATGTTCTATGAATTCTTTTATATCTCAAAAGTTTATTAGAACAATCCTAGCACCACCACAAATCATAGCAGTGAAGATGTCGGTGAGTACGGTAAATGGGGAAATCATTACATCCCATGAATCCAAGTCCTCCCCTGTTATAATCTGTGGATTTAATTTCCCAGCGAACCTCTTCATACTCCCTCTCGTGGAATTTGATGCAATTCTTGGAAAAAATTTTCTTTCCTTATATAGAGCCAACATAAATTGTCGGGAGAGGTAAATCACACTCCATATGGAGAATCAACCCTCGATTATTTACAAGTGTAAGGAGGAAGATGAATCTTCTTTAGCTCCATCATCTCAAGAATGGATATTACTGACCTATGAGCACATGTATCTGGCTCAGATGATTGAGTCCAAGGAAGAAACCATCCTTGAAGAAATGTTTATTGTGAGGGAATTCGTTGAAGTGTTTCCCGAGGAACTCTCTGGTATTCCTCCTAGAAAAGATGTTGAATTCTCAATTGAAATTATACTAGGGGTGCTACCAATATCCAAGACTCCATATAGAATGGCTATCGTGGAACTTGAAGAGCTAAAGAAACAACTATTAGAGAATCTGGATAAAGGGTTTATACGCCCAAGTGCTTCACCATGGGGTGCACCAGTCCTCTTCGTCAAGAAGAAGGATGGGTCAATGCGGCTTTGCATCGATTATCGTGAACTTAACAAAATCATGATAACAAAAAAGTATCCTTTTCCACGGATCGATGACTTTTTCGATCAGCTATATGGAGCACAATACTTCTCCAAGGTAGATTTGTCGTCGGGATATTATCAAGTAAGGGTGAAGAAGGAAGATTTCCCCAAGACTGCTTTTCGTACAAGATACGGGCACTATGAATTCATATTAATGCCTTTCCAACTCACTAATGCTCCATCAATCTTCATGGACTTGATGAATAGAGTCTTTAGAGATTACATTGACAAATTTTTTGTAGTCTTTATAGATGATATTCTAATATACTCCAAAACCAGGGAGGATCATGAGGAGCATTTAAGAACTATAATAGAGACATTGTGCAAGGAGAAGCTTTGTGAAAAGTACAACAAGTGCGAGTTCTGGTTGAAGGAGGTCTCATTCTTGAGCCATATCATCACAAGCAATGGGATATTTGTGGATCCCTCCAAAATAGAAGTAATTGAGGGATGGCTGTGGCCAACATCGGTAATGGATATCTGTAGATTCTTCGGGTTAGCTGGATATTATCGCCGATTTGTGAGAAATTTCTCACGATTTTCCTACCCTCTTACCAAGCTAACTCGAAAGGGAGTAAAGTTTTCTTGGAGTTATTAATGTGAAGATAGCTTTAAGGAGTTGAAAAAAAGGCTTATCACTGTGCCCGTTCTCACTTTATCCACAAGTGGGGAAATGTTTGTGGTATTTATGGATGATTCGAAGAAGGGTTTAGGCTGTGTGATGATGGAGAACGATAAAGTTATATCCTATTCCTCAAGGTAGTTAAAAGTCCATGAGTGAAACTATCCAATGAATGATCTGGAGTTGGCGGTGGTGATCTTTTCTTTGAAAATCTGGTGGCATTATCTCTATGGGGAGAAATGTGAGATATATACTGACCACAAGAGTCATAAATATATATTCACATAGAAAGAGCTTAATATGTGCCAAAAAATATGGATAGAGCTCATCAAGGATTATGACTATTAAATACATTACCATCCTTGGAAAGAGAACAAGGAGGCAGATTCCCTAAATAGAAAGGACTCAACGATTCTATCAATGATGAGAATTGAGAGGGATCCAATCTTCTTAGATTTGATGAAGATGGACATGGGAATAATAAAGAAGGGAACATCATCAATCCTTTCACAAATTATTTCTCAACCGTCACTTTTGGAAAGGTTAAAGGATGCTCAAAAGGATGATGTGGGAATTCACGAAAAAAGTGGAAGCTATCAAAAAGGGGAAATCCTCGGAGCTTAATGTTAATAAAGAAGGAATTGTGCTATTTGGGAAAAGAATGTGTGTTCCATCAAGTCTGGAGCTGATGAAGGAACTTTTGGATGATACACATAGTTTAAATTTCTCTATTCACCCAGGGAGCACAAAGATGTATCGAGATCTCCGAGAAAACTTTTGGTGGGACAATATGAAAAAGGAGATCGCTTAATATACATCAAAGTGCCTAGTGTGCCAGCAAGTGAAGTTAGAGAGGCAGGAGTCTAAGGGGATGATGAAACCATTGCCCATACCACAATGGAAATGGGAGAACATCACCATGGACTTTTTCACCGGACTTCCGAGGACATCCAAAGGCCACAATGCAATCTGGGTTGTTGTGGATCATCTTACAAAGACTGCACACTTCATTGCTATTCGGGAGGATTTCTCATTGGATAAACTGGCACGGATATATATCAGGGAAGTGGTAAGGCTGCATGGAGTGCCACTATCTATTGTGTCTGACCCAGATCCAAGATTCACCTCTATGTTTTGGAAGAGTCTTCAACATGCTCTGAATACGGAACTTAATTTCAGTACGTCCTATCATCCTCAAACTGATGGCCAATCCAAGAGGACTATCTAAACACTTGAGGACATGTCGAGAGCATGCTCAATGATCTTTAAAGGAGGATCAGATCAACATATTCCTCTGGTTGATTTCTCTTATAATAACAGTTTCCACTGGAGCATCCAAATGGCACCATATGAAGCCCTTTATGGGACAAGGTGCCGAACACCGGCGTGTTGGGACGAGGTCGGTGAACATAAGTTGCTTGGACCAGAAATGGTCGAGGAAATAGTGGAGAAGGTGAAAACCATTCAGCAGCATATCAAGGAAGCCCAGATTCGGCAGAAGAGTTATGCAGATAATCGTTGACGAGACCTTGAGTTTAAAGTTGGAGACATGGTTTTTCAACACATATCTCCGTGGAAGAAGGTCATGATGTTTGGAAAGAAAGGGAAGTTAAGTCCAAGGTACATCGTCCCCTTCGATATTCTTGATCATGTCGGGGTTGTTGCCTATTTACTAGAACTTCCACCTTCCATGTCCAAAGTATATGATGTCTTTTATGTATCCCTCTTAAGGAAGTACATACCGGACCCTTCACATGTACTCTCTTCTGAGGTGGTACCGTTGGAGGATGATATTTCTTATGAGGAGAAACCAGTGAAGATATTAGATCATAGAGAAAAAGTTCCATGAAATAAGACAATGCTCCTTTTCAAGGTGTTGTGGCGAAACCACAAGTTTGAAGAAGTGACTTGGGAATCGGAGGAAATGATGAAGCTGAGTTACCCACATCTATTTTAGTGTGGGAAAAAGGAAATTTCGAGGGTGAAATTTCTTAAGGGGGGAATATTTTAACGACCCAAAGTTTCATTAATGGAAATACCTCTTGATCTCGTTAAATGTTTCTTTATGTAAAATGTTTATATAAAATGTCAACTTCTTTGGTTTTATGTTAAGATTTGTGACTGTTACTTTTATAGCCATTGAACAGTGATAACATGATTAGTATAAATATATGGATTTAACAAATCCAATTTACTCAGACAAAAGAAGCGATGGCCTCGTCCAGTAGAATTGTTCCATACGAAGCCCATTTGTCGGAGCTCAAAAAAGTGGTGGCTTCTTTAGGCTTTTTTCATGAGCAAGCCCAAGCTAAAATTCTTCATGTCAAGCTCGAACGGGACCGTATATGGGAAAAGTGGAAGTTGATAGAGATTACCACCCGAGCGATGTTATCTGATCCACCCCAAGAGTTTGTCACCATCGCACACCTTACCCTTAGGTCTTATGTGGCTGTTTTAAGGGGTTATGTAATAAATCACTAGTAATATGTTCACGTATATTATTTTTTTGTATATAAAAATGAATATACCTTCTTGTCATTATTGATACATTTTAAATTGTTTTTAAAGTAAAAATAGTGTTTTTTGTTATTATTTAATTAAGAAATATATTTTAATAAATTAAGGGATCTTTGAATTAAATAATATTTTAATAAAATATTATTATTATTAAATTAATTTTATTATATATAAATTATCATATAATTTTATGAATGCAATTATAATTTTTATTAAGGTTTGAAAGCCACTTTTGTCAAAACCCGAGAGTTTTCGTTAAATGTCAGTTTTTATTTTAAAAGTGAAAATTAAAATATTTAGAAAATTATTTAGATAAAATAAATTATATTTCTGGAATCAGGACGTCGAAATTATCCAATGGTTAATTTTCTATAATTTTCTGAGACAGTAAAATTTGTGGGTAAAAATTAAATACCATTTAACTATATAATGTGTTTTATGACATCATAATGACCCAATTGTGATGTAATAAAATACTATAAGCTTTATGTTCGGACAATATATGTTTTACCATTAAAATAATTTTATTTTGGGTTTGTTTGACTTACTTTTCAAAACATTAATGGACCCCTCAAGACTTATTAAACATCTTGTCTTTTTAAATTATTTTCCATGGGAATGTGACTCACCTCCACATAAGAAACCCCATTATTTTAATAAGTTAGGACTTTGGAATTATAAGATATTTTTTTCCTCTTCCCTTTGCCAAAAACCATGGGCAAAAACCATGGGCTGGTTTGTGTTTTGGATTAATTTAATATAAGGGGTCCCAATCCTAAATAATAAAGAATTCCCTCACCTTTCCTATATAAACCCACCCAAGCTCCCACTTCCTCCTCCATCAAACCCTTTGGAGTTCATCCAACCTCTTCCCTACTCTCTCTATAATACTCCCAAGGTGCCCCAATCTCCCAATAAGCCTCTCTCAAGCCTCTCTCTATCCTTTGGAAACACACTTCCAAGAAAGGGTTTTTTTCTGCCTTTCTCATTTTTGTCCAATTTTCATTAAGTTGGTTTTCCCATTTAATTTCAAGTATGAATGTTTGGATATGGTTTCGCACCTCCCTCATACCGACCTCTTTATGTTTGAATGATGGGAGACCCCTTTATCTATCATTAAATTCCTCCCATGTACACCTGTTACTATGCCGAAATTCCGAAAGGAACTTCTCTCTCCTCATTTACATTCAAGAAATACTTTTGTATAATGAATCTAAATTCAATTAAAATTGTTGGGACATGTATCTATATGAACTCCTTACTGTCCATTACATGTATATATGATGAGAAACCCCTTTATATCTCATCAACCATTTTTATGAATTCTTTTGTCACGCTGTTACGCTGCAGAAATCGCACTGATTTTCTAAGCCAATGCCATTGTGTAGTGAATACCATGCCCATTTATCCAACAAGGGTATTCAACTTTATCCACATTTACTTATTGATTATAAAGTTTCATGTATTAATTCCACATTACTTTATTGTGGAATAAATTATTATGTTTTATGAATCCATGTTTTATGATCCATGTGGCACACTTATGCATGAAATGAAATCTTTAAGAAGGGTGTGCCCTTATAGCACTTCAATGCATTGGGTAAAGTATAGTATCATGATACATCATGTGCAATGAGTGTTGACTCATTCTAATTCAAGTTAAAAGATTATTTACTCATGCTTCATGTGCAATGATTATTTACTCATGCTCCATGTGTAATGAGCCTTGGCTCATGTTAATTCCATGATAAGTGTTGTTGCCACATTTCTATGTTATGATTATCATGCTTTATCATGCCTTTATGTTCATGTTTCTCTTGTGCTCTATTGATATTTCTATTGTATAACATGAATTGTACTCCTCATGAATTCCATTTTTATTCCCTTACTGGTATTTATAGCTCACCCCTTTTTTATGCATGTCCTCAGGTTATTCCATGCAATGCTAAGTACGAGGGAATGTAGTGGTCATGTAAAGAAAGATTTAAATAAAGATGTTGTATTTCATGTTTTAATTTGTTATGTAATGATCCTAAGCCCCAAAGACACTATACCTCTTGATCATCCATGTTGTATCAAGTGAATAGTTTAGGTAATAAATCAAGTTTAAGTTTGTAATAAAAGCAAGGTTGTCATACATCTCTTTATCCAATATTTTTGAATATTCTCCATAACAGTGAGGTAAACATTGAAGCATAATAAAATATAATGGGTAGTTGTACTCCCTGAAATCCCACCACATCCCTTATATATATCTTTTTGATTTGGTCAAGGGAGAAATATTATTTAATGGAACTAAAACATTTCATCTTTTTAAGGTGATTAACAACAATCGAGATAGAATTATTGCCTTACGAATTATAGGGATTGATACAATGATGTCCATAGTGGTGTTTTTTCTATTTCAATACTAGTTTAGGTTAAGGGTTCAACATAACCTTAGACATTAATTATTTATTCTTAAAATTTTGGAATACCAAGGACAGAGATTCAAATTACACAATATATCCTTTCATGTTATCCCAATCAAAGTTTTACTTTATATATCTTTATATATTCATACTTCTCTAAGGTATAGTGAAGGATGATATATTTGAATTATATAATATTTCCTTCCACGGTGAATAATATTATGGGACATATATTAAGGTTACAAAACATATAGATCCATATTAATCAAAGTCAAACTCCAAAATATTTACTACCTTTTTTATATTTCTACATCATCTTTTTCGGCTTATTAGACCATTACATGAACATAAGGATGAGAGGTCAGTTGGGATAGATGGGATTTATCTCCTCCTATTATGACTTCATGATTCATCATATTCAAATCCATTCATATTGGGACTTCTTAAATCCTCATCATGGATAAATTATCATGGTCTTTCCTGCATAGAGCATTATCTTCCTTATCTGTCTTCCCTTGGTGGTACTGTATTTATAAGTTTTAAAATTTTATTAATTTCTACAATCACCTTTGGAATATATTCAATTCATTTTGTGTGAATATATATTTTAATCTATTTTTATTAAAAAATATATCGTATTTAATTTATAGAAATAATGTCTCTGTATATTTAATATAAAGATCACTGATTCCATCTCTAAATTGTGAATTGGATAATTTTTTCATGGTATTTTAATTGGTGAGAAGCATAAGTTATTACCTAATCATTATTCGTGAGGATGAAACCCACACCTTTATTTAAAGCATAAATATATATTATAAAACCTTTCCCACTTTTGGGTAATGTATATAAATTAGTAGTGACCAAAATCTACTTCTGTTCCATGAGTATTTCTTCAATTTCCTCTATCTAATAGAACATTACTCCATTTCATGTTATCTTGGTTAGTGGATTTGATCGCCATGATAAATTTCTCACAATGTGAAGATAATATCATGTTAGCCCATGAAAACTAAAAAACATAGTTATAGTGATGTTTATGAGACCATTATCAATAACATTAGTCTTTAATGGATTTACCGATATATCCTGGATTGTGATGACATAACCCAAGAATGATATATTTTTTAGCCATAACTCACATTCTCTAAAATTTTCATACTATCAATCCTTTAAAAAATTCTTCAACATCTTAATTAATTAATCATTATAATCTTCCTTCTTCTTTTAATATATAATAATATCCTCCATAAATATAACCACAAATTGATCTAGGTATTATCTAAAAACTCTATTCATTTGATACATGAATATAGTGGAAAATTACTACGTTCAAAGGGTGTCACTATAAATTCATAGTTTACACACCACATATGAAATGTTGTCTGGGAAATAACTTCCCTTTTAACCCTCAACTCTTGATATCAAAATCAATGGTCAATCATAGAAAATAATCAATATCATCTGGATACTTGTTCTTGATCATGATTTTATTAAGCTCGTGAAAATCAATTAACATATGCCTTAATCCATACTTTATTTCGATCGAGTAATAGTGAACACCATGGTGAAGAACAAGGGTGTATAAAACTCTTGTCCAAATTGTATTTTAGTTTCCTAGTAAAATCATCCAATTAAATGGGATCTATTATATACTGACTTTTTGAGAGAGTCATGGATCAAAGTATCAGTTCATTTGGAAACAAAACCTAGCACTTTATAATAATACCATGTAGTTAATTTGGAAATACACCAGTATATTCCTCTATAATAGTCATGTCATTAATATTTAATTCCTCTATCCATTTTAGTTAAAATTATATAATTTATGGGCATCATAACCCATATTACATAATTTTATTCCTTAGTGAATTCATAAACATCCTTGTGTCAATACATGATAATATGATGATTTGGTATATGAAATGAGACCTCCTTGTCTTGAAATTTTATATGTGATTTATGAAGAGAAAACCAATCCATATAAAAAAATCAATTTAACCAATGTAAGAAGGATTAAATCTATAGAATTTATCCTCCTGAAAATATCAATCAGATATGATTTATAAATCTTATATGTTATCATTATACCACCAAGAGTTTTCACAGAAAGATCAATATCCATTGATTGAGGTGGTGAATAAACTTTTTTAACAAAATTTTATGGTATAAAATAATTTATATGGACTTAAGTTAGTAAATGGACTGAGGGAAAACAATGATCTTATATAAAATAATTCATAAATGATATAGATTCACTATCTTATAAATCTCTTAGCTTTAGTATCGGTTATCCATGAAAAAATAATATTAGGTTCTATAGCCTAAATATATTCAAATTCCTGACAATGATTTATTAAGAGAGTACTATTTAACCAAATCATTTCCCCTAGGCATTTCCAACCAAATATATAGTTAGTCTTCTTTATCGTTCACTAGGTGATGGGGGAGTTAATACCCAAAACAACATCATCGTGATTATTACCACTCGGTACATATATGATAGATCCAAGATTCACATGTATTATCCATAAAGGTATATAATTTATATAATAACCACACAATATATACTTCCCAAAACCATCAAGATGTTATCCTGTGCTTTATACTCTTCCATTAGACTTGTGCCGGTGGTTTTCTATAAAGTTCTCTAAAATAGTATAAAAAAATAAATAAACCCTACTATAATGAAAACTAATGATACCTAATATAAACATAAAAAATATTGTATAATAATATCATGTCATATATAATACATCACAGAAATAATTGCACAATCCAAGGACATGAAGGATTGTTGTCTTAGATATTTTCAACGTAAACAACTTTTTTAATACCCTTGCAAACATTTATTCATAATCATGCTCTTTTGGACACATTTCTTAGAATCTCACATAATATCACCATTATCATAACCTTGGTAATGTAATCCTAAGAAATGGGAGAGATCAGGTAATCAATAAGGTAAAAAAATATCATAACATAAATAATAACATGAGAAAGGCATACTTATCATAATAAAAGATCAAAAGACCTTAAATGGTAATACTAAAACATATTAAATAAATATAAGATCATAAAAATACCATTATATAATCATATAATAAATTACCTAGATAAAACAAATATCAATAATATTATAACATGTGAGTATAAAAAAAGTATGGAATACATTATAAATAAGTGGTAATTGGGAAAACATGGTGTTTCATGAAAATGAATTGAATCATGAACATTTGGAATAACTTTATAAACAACATGGAAATATATTACAATCATAAGAATTGAAAATATTTGTGACAAGACCCATTATTCCCATTCATATGTGAATAAAATCATATCTCCACACCTAAAAATGTGAGAAAACTCAGCATTCCCACTCTAGTGTGAACAAAATCATTATTTGCATACCTAACTATCTCAGGAGATATAATCTTAAACCAATGCATTGGATGGATATGTAGGACCTCATGAGTCATTGTATATTTATTATACATAAAATAAATAATAAACATATATTAATTTAACCATGAATAAAGAACTAGATTCCCAAATATATAAATGGAAATCCTTAAACTTTTTTAAAGAAACCATGCAAATAAAATGGTTTTCTAAAAGAATCCAAATGGTATAAAATAACATCCTAAAATAAATTTTTTGATATTGAAAAATCAATAACCAATATTAATCATATAATATTAGAAAAATATAGGGTGAAACATGAAATATAACTAAATTAGAGATAGATAATATTAATATGATTAAAAAAATATGGATAATGTTTTTTTGAAAACATTTTGTACTCATCATTGTAAAATCCATAGTTATATGTCCCTTATTAAAAATTCACCTTTGTTATTTAAATATTAATTACAAAATAAACCCTAAAATGGAAATGGATTTAGATCAAAATCAATTTTCCCAAGAAATAAATAGAGAATATCACTAAAATTTTAAATTGTTGTGAATATAGGGGAATGAAAATTGAGAATAAATTTTATAACTAAAAGGAATAAATTTGAGTTATCAAGTCCCTTACCATTAACATTGATTTCCATGAAAATGATTTAACCTCATTTATAATGAAAATATATTAATAAATTATCTCAAAACATTAATATAAATACAATACAATTTTATTGTTCTTTTATAATCATATAGTAAAAATATATTTACTAGTTATAGTTTATTTTCTTTTTAGGGTGTTAGAACATTTGGTTGTTTTTTTTTGTCTAAACATCATCAAGAAAAAAATGATTATGACTAATTGGTTTCAGGATCATAATTATTAGATCATTCATGATGTAATAATAATTGTTTTTAATTATTCCTTATGGCTCGTTTCCATAATGTGAAAAACATGAATATGATTTGTGAAAATGGAAATTGAGATGAACTTTTTTTCAATGTGTTTAACAACCAGAAGGTTATCTATTAATAAATGTTATAAATATGAACAAGAAAATATCTAATCTTCAAACCATCCAAAATATATCCTTATTACAAGAAATAACATTATATTAAATCTCATAAATATTTATTATATTATTGTTATAATATCATTTGCATAGGCAGTTAAATCGACCCAAATGGTAACGTTTTATAATGTTTTCATGAGTAAGGAATTGTATTTAGGTAATGAAAATATGATATATTTATAATCTTAAATATTTCATTATTATCATATATCCTCAATAAATATATTTTTATAACCACCATTAATAGTTGGAGATGAAAAAGAAAATTTATTTCATAGAGATGATAGTCCACCACACACATGATTAATAATTCCATTAATCAATGAATGGATGGAGTTAGGGTATATGAAAAATTACCATTTCATAATTTTATTTTTGAAACATAAAATATATTTAATCATAAAATTAATCTTTAATACCATCCTTGAAAGAAAATGATGAAAAAAACAATATCGCTTCATGGAGAGGGTAGTTATCACCTACGGATCATTGATGTATTGTTTTTTCTTAGTATTTAGAATGGAATTAAGAATTATTTTTTAATTTATATAATTAAATTTTTTTCAAATTAATCTTACATGGTTATATTAATAAGTATTTATATTTTTACGATTGTAAAAATTAAGAAGGAAACAATAAAAATGTGTGGATACTCACATTAAGAAGATTAATTTAAGTTAGGAGTTATCCATTTAAATGAAGGCCTTATAATTACTAACATTGACTAGAGGTAATTAAGAGTTGGATTGGGTTTTAGAAGGATAAATTTTATATATTTTATAATATAAATTCTATGGGATGGTGAGTCTTTAAGGGGTGTATGTGTTGGATTTTTATAACCAAAGATAAGGGGGTTTTAGAATTATCACTTATATTTTCAATAATTAAAATTTACTATTAAATATTCAATGGAAAAAATGAAAAAATGGAGGGAAATGTGGGTTTGTATTGAAACTAACCTCATACACCTTTTTTAAAATGGTTTTTAACATGTTTTTGCCTTTTCCTTTGGTAAAATATTATAACATTTTTACTTTTTACCGGGGTAACTATTTTTTAACAATGGTATTTAATTTTAATGACCAAAATTAAAATTATGTTTAGTAACTAATGTTAACCTTATTATTTCATATTTTGAAATAATTTTTCAAGTAAAATTTATACTGGTTTCAAATTTTATTTATAATATTTGTACACACAATGCTTATAATAGTTTTTTAGAAGGTTTTTTAAGATTAATATTTTAATAGAACACATAGTTGTTAAAATTACCAATTATTATGAAATAAATTTGGTTATAATAAAAAAATTTATGAGGCTTTAATGTAGATACAAAACTATTTCTATCCTTGAAAATAATTGATGTAAAAAAAGACTAAAAATTGTTTTTATTTAAGTAGCATTTTAATTTTGTTCTAAAAACGTTGAAAAGAATATTTTGTAGTAAAAAGAATATATTAAAATAAATATATTTATTCATAAAATACATATAATGTTTCTTAAAATGTGTTTTGAATTTCAAGGATGCACTTATATAATGATAAAAATCTATAATTTTCACAGAAAAAATATTTTATTATTTGAAATCATTATTTTCATAAATACATAAAATATTTATAATATGTAAATTTTGACATGTGGAGTTCAAAAAAATATTTTATCAATTTTTGATTCTAAAATTTTTAAATTTAGTTTTTAAAATAAAATAAGTAAATAAAATGACTTTTATTGAAAATACATTTGTTCAATATCAAATCATATTAATTATTTATCATCTAAAGGTAATAGAATTTAATTCATTACCATATTTGTTTTCATTATAGCTTTATAAGAAATGTTCTTCTAATATGATTTGGTTTGTTGAAATTGGGTGTAGCATGTAGCATATGTTTTCGAACATAATTTTTAAACAGCTACACTCAATAACATTGTATTGCCACACAATATATAAAAAAACATCTCATTTAATCGCATTATTATTATATTCCATAATTACCATTACGAGTCATGATACATTTATCTTGTCATATATAACATCAAACCATTAATTTTACCACTTATCACACATAATATATTCACTATTCCTTATTCCCACTAATTGTATCCATAACATGTTTTTTAACCTACCCTTCCATATTAATTAATTAATTAACCATTTATTACCAATTTGTGGTCATAAACCATCCCAATTTCATTTTATTACTCGTTTGTTTACTTATTTAGGTGTCAAACCATGTTATCGGGAAACTATGATGCAAGACCAATCAACCATAACACAATTCCACATCAACCACCACACTATCTCATGCCAAAAACCATCAATACCATGCCATATCTATCATAATATCTACAATCATTCCATTTCCATGAAACCATCCATTCCACCACATCAATAATCACAAAAAAAAACTCACTATTAACTACTATAATAGCATGAGAACCTCATAATCTCACCAATATATACCTCTCTAACCCTAATAGAAAAATAACCACCTAAAATATGAAACATTAAAAACCATAGAAATAAATCACATTGAACAATATATTATTGATCATTCTTATGTGTAAGTTTCATTTTTTATGTATAAACATTAAAGCCAAAATTACATATTTCTAAATCACCATTTCATTACCATATTGAAGTAATTAATTATTTATGGGAGGTGATTAAAACTAGATAATAGTTGCTGATAGGGTCTCCATAATAATAAAAAATAAAAGGTGTCTTTAAAAAAAGCAATGGCATGGAATCATGTAAGAATCATCTAAATAATTCTTTCCCATTAAATTACATTAATTAGATTTATTATCTTATTTAAATTAATCATTATAATAAACCCAATGAATGTAAAGGAATGATTAATAAAAATTAACACATATTTATAGATTTATATGTTCTTAATCCCAAACCATAACAAAAGAATTTATGATCACTGATAAAGAAGGAAGTAAATAATGATAATCAGACCACTAAAAACATATAAGGAATACCCTTGATAAAAAATTACCCACCATTAATATTAAGTATCATCACTCAAATAAATAAGATAGGACCAACACCATAGTCACAGATTCCCCTAGAAGAATGAATAATTAGGAACAATAGGAAACATGTAAAGTGGGGAAGAAACTTTCCATATATCAATGTGTCTCAGTCACATAAGGATAAATATCAATAAGACTCCAAAAGAATAACAAATAACCCCAAAACACTTTTAAAGATTCCTAATGTTCTATGGTAAGTGAAGGAGTCTGAAAGAAATAAAAAGGGGAAATGAATTTAAATTTTAATAATGATAAGGAACCATAATGGTATAATGGTGAGGGGTTACACTAAAATGGCATTGAGTCAAACAAATAGGTAAAAAATAATTCACAATCCCCTTTATATCTCCTTGGAATAAAAACACATAAAACATATAAATTTAATGAATGTCATGGAATAAGAAAGGTTCTCACACTACTATTCTCAAACACTAGAGGTTTACAATGAATGCCTCTTATATTATACCTCAAACCCAATACACCAAGATAGTCCTAATGATGATGTCATCAAAATAATGGCATAAAAACACTGAAATAGTAAAAATCTAGGAATTTGAAATCCCAGACCACCATTGTGTAGTTCCCCTTTTCAAGATGAAATATCCCTTAACCAAATGGGATTAATTTCATTGTCTAATACATCTCGTAATAACTGAAAAATCCAAAACAAATAGAATAACACTAAAATTCTTTGTCAAAGACTCTGCACTACCATAATTATTCTCATGATGCAAATATATATATATCAAGATGTAATGTTCCTGACTACATAATCCTCTACTCGTAATCATACCCTTCATGACACAACACTATTGGTCATGCCAAAACTCACCATTCCATAAAAAATTTAAACACCAGACTCGACATGTATTCTACCATTCACCTCCATCCCTTCTCTTGAAACCTCCAACACCTTGAATACAAAATGGTTCTTGATAGTTTAGGTCCCTCGTTAGGCTTTTATTTTCTTCATATTTTTTCATTATTGAATAAAATGTAATTTCTTTCATAATAAATTGATAATTTCTAGTAGATTCAGTTATTTATTTTAATATTGAATTGTTTATTTTATTTTAATATATAAATTGTTTTAAATAAAATATGCATTTTAAAAAAAATAATGGGATATTTTTATTCTTATAAATCATTCATATTTTAACAATTCACATTATTAAATATTTTATTATTATCTTATTATTGTAGCCTTATTTAATATCACTCTTATAATAGTTTATTTTGAAATTGGAATAATTATATTTTTTATCAAATGTTGAATATTTTATTCAGTAGTGGTTGAAGGAAAATAATAATATATAATTGAAACCTTACACTTTTTGTAAAATATTTTATATTAATTTTATTAATTATTTATTGGAAACATTGGAAGGAAAATATATGAGATAAATATATTTTTATGAAAAATAATTTAGATTTTATCATTGTTAGTGCTATCATGTTTAAAAAAAATACGTATTATCATGTTGAAAATATAGATAATTCAAATGTTATTGTTCAAAGGTTTGATGAGATGACATATAATTTTTTAAACTACATTATTTCATAAATTATAATTCTAAGAATATATAAATTATCAATTCAGTAAAATATTTTATTTATTTTGTTAATGAGGAAAATATAGGGAATAAATATTGGAAATAGTATGTGAAGAAATGTTTTGTACCTTATGATGAGAAGTAAAATGCATGTTTATATTGATGAGAAAATGAAATTTTGTATTGTGATTTTTTCAATATGTTTTCAATGTTGAATCGTATTCATCCATCAATATTGTAGATATTTCATGTGGATTTTATCCTATTACCAAAATAACTATTTTTCATTATTCTTTTATTTTTAGATTTATTCAGTCCTATAATGATAATATTTATAGTTTTCATAGAATTTTTTTATTATAATATTTTTTTATAGGTTTTACCTCTTTAATATTCAAGTTCTATGATTCCATCAGGCCATTGAACATACATACTTCTTAGTTAAAGTAACATATAAGGAGTTTGAAGAAGAGAAATTCATTGAAAAGGTGAATATGTTCCACAAAATATATGGTGTGGTGGATGTGGAAGGATTTATCATCATAATAGAAAATCATGTAACAAATTGATATTTTCTAGTTCATAGAACATGTATTTTATTTTATGTTACAGTTTATATTTTTTAGACATTCAATATATAATTTACATTTATATATTGGTCATTTGATTTCTTAATGATATTGAACCTATTTTTCCTAATTTGTGTTTACTTGTTTGAGAATTTAGTTGGTATATATTAAGATAGTATTAAAAAATTAATATTAAATGTAAGTGCATGTAGATACTAAAAGTTTACGTACCTATTTAACTATTTTAAAATCAAAAAAATAATATGTGTGTTTTTTAAATCTTCCTATCAATTTAAATAATTTTCGTTCACCTACCAACAGTTTCCACAATCATTCGCTTTCTCAACCAAGAGATCTCCCATCCCTAGGAGCTCCTAGCCTGGTCCTCCTCATTATCGTAGTCCACTTGATCTATGGCTTGGTTAGGTACTCCAACTACTCCAGTTGGTTTTTTTCTTCATTTTTTGTAGCCTCATTTAGTATATTGAGGTGGGTCTCTTCTTCGATTTTTTAACATTCTCCACTACTACAATACAGGCTTATACCAGTGTTAAAAAATGACATCAACAAGGCTAAAAAAATGTTGATAATTTAAGCTCCATTATAAGATTTCCCCTTTATCATCACTAAAAAAGCACTAATAATGTCCCCTTCTATTAGCGCTAAAAAATCATGGGTAAATGGGTCTTTATCGGTGCTAAAAATAAACACTGATAAAAGATGACTTTTTACAGTACTGATAAAAGTAAAAAAAAATATTCGAATTATATAATCGAAGGTGGACCATCCCCTCCATTTTATCAGATCATGAAGGCCCTCACCCATTTTATTAGGGCCCAAAGACCCCCCACCCCCCAATAGTGCTCCCTACTTCATATTCCCATGCACCCCTTCCTTCACTCGAATTCAAACTTGAGACCTCCCCCTCAAGGATCTGTACCTTTACCACTCCTCTGTAATTATTTGTTCTGTATTTTGTGATATAACTATTTATTTATATATATTTCATTAAATTTTATCCATATATATGTATTTATATAATTATTTTTAAATCCATATAGAAAATATTTTTTTATGTTTGTGTTTATAAATTAATACATATATGCATATATATATATATATATTTATATATATTTGTGTCTATAAATATAATTACACATATTTATATTTATTAAAAAATATTAAATATTTTTATTAATATACATATACATATATTAGAATATATAGATATATATATATATATTTGTTAACACACACAGAAATATATTTATATTTATATATAAACATTGTATATACATTTATTTTATAGGTATATAAATACTCATAAATTGTTATTTTAAATACAATGGATATATTTTTTATTTAGATACGGTTAATATATATATAAATATATATTATATGTTATTATGTTTATATATATATTTATATAATTAAATATTTATGTGTGAATATATACAAATTTTTATATATGTTAATGTATATAAATATAAATAAATATAAAACATGAAAAAGTATAAAATTTCAATTTCATAATATCCATATGATGATAATAATTTAGAATAAATTTAGTCTCTAAAGAAAAAGATAAGAATACCCCATTAAACAAGGATGAAATCCCATCGAATGTTAAAAAATGGGGGTACCCTGAAAAAAACTCGATATTGTTAGCCTTTCAGACATTTTTTACACCCAAAAAACAACAACCGGAGTTCCCTAAGTCAAAATTGAATAGATCTTTTGTCATGTTTCAATTACATTTGTGGTAAAGCTCAAATTAAAACCCAAATAAAAATTTAAGGTCATTTTAATTTGTATTCATGTTTCCTATTTATTTTTTATTTTTTATTAAATTATTTAGTTTTTCTATCTTCAAATTATTACTAAATGATTAATACCCAACAACAATTTACACATTTATAATTAATATTGATTTTAAATTTTTATATAAGTCCTTTCCTACTAAATATATTATATATTAAGTTTTATTACATATTTTATATTATATAAATCATATTTTAGAAAATATATTTATATACTAATATATTATTTCTAATAATATATAACATTTTATAGGTAATATAACTTCTATCAACACTAGAAACAATCATTCTAGTTCTAATTAAAAGAATACTTTTATCATTTCTATGAAAGGCACTGATAAATGGGGTATTTTTCCGCATTGATAAAGGGGAATTTTTATCATCTCTTTTTTTAGAGTTGATAACATTACCTTTATCTATTTTTTATCCCTAATAAAGGGCAGTGCTAGATAAATCCAATTCGTTGGTAGTTCCCCTTAGTCTTGGTGAGGTTATCTGACCACTTTTTTAATGCTCATAGTTTTTTATATCCATCATCATCATTCTCATCCTTTCCATCATAGATTTTCTCATTTTAGTTTATATTTTTTGTTTTGGTGTCCTCATTCTACACTATAGGATTTACATTATTATCCTGGAAGGATTTTTTGAATTTCGTCACTCTAGAGTTTGCAGATTTACAGGATTCATCTATGAGGTTACAAATCCTATACTATTTGACCATTCTACTTCTGATCATTTTATAACTGAGGTTAAATAGATTTTTTATATATTTTTTTGAAAAAAAATTAAATTAAATATTGATTAATTTTTTTAAAAAAACTTATACAAAAAAGAATACATCCATATTAACACCCTTCAATTTAAGCTAAAAGGTGTTGATGGGGGTGCCACTTTTTCCTTTCATCAACCTGGATCTAAGACATTGAAAAGTAGGTGAAATGAATTCACGTTCTAAACACCTTTCTCCTTAATTTTGGAGGAAAACATTTTTCATGTTAATGCATTTTTTCTAAAAAAAATTGAAAGGTTTTCCATAGGAAATGCCTTCATCCCAGCCCCTATAAAATGCAACTTAAACCTCCCCACTTTCCTAACTCATTTCTTCCCAACTCTACCTAAATCTCACTCCATCTCTCTTTAATATTTTCCCAGTTTTCCACCCTCCTGTGTTTCATTTTTAGTGGCCTAAAAGGATTGCATAATTTTTAAAGTATAGAATTTGTGAAGAATCATTTTCATGTATTTTTTCATATTTATTTTAAATTTAATTATTTATTGAATTTTTTAGTGATTTTTAAATATGTTATTTACATAGTTTTTTAATTAGTTATCTATAATTTATAAATAATATTTGATACTAGTAATAAATAATTATTATTTAATTTGGAATTTTGAGTAAATAAATTATAATTAGTCTTAGTAATGGATTTATACTTATAAAAATATTATTATTTAGTATAACTTGGTTTTTTTAAATATAAATGGCATAATTAATAATTAATATTAACTAGGTAATGAATAAATATTATGAAATTATGAATCACTAATAATTAACTATTAAATAAATAATGATTCACTAAAGATAAATTAATGATTAATTATTTATTAACTATTCAATAACTACAAAATAACTTAGGATTAAAGAGTTGTTAGATAATGAATAACCTAGGAATAACATAAGACTAAATTGTGATCAAATAATGATTAATTAATGATTAACTTATAATTAAATATTGAATAACTATTAATTAACAAATTACAAACAACAATTTAAGAACCTAATAATAATAAGTTATATAATGATTAATTGTTGATTAATGAATGAGTAAGATATAATTAACTTAGGTATGACTAATATTTAACTAGTGATTAATCAATAATTAATTATTGATTAAATAATGATTAATCAATAATTACATAATATCTAATTATTAATAAACTAATAATTAACTATAATTTAACTATTTAATATCAATTAATTATGTATTGATTAACAAGTTACTAATGAATGTTTAAGACATTATAAATTTAGGATTAACTAATATTTAATAAATGATTATTTAATCATTATCTAATTTCCAGTAAAAGATTAATTAATGGTAAATAATAATTAAAGAGTGATTAAAGAATGAATATTCAATGATTATGTAATGATTGACATAACATTGATTAATGATGAAGTAATGATTTACCATTAATTAATTAATTATTAACTATTAATAACTATAAACTAAATACATAACTAATTATGATATGATAATTAACTAATAATTAACATTAATGTAACTACTCAATAACTATTATTTATGTAATGATTAATGAGTGATTAATGAATGATTAAGTTGTAATTAATTTAAGATTAACTAATTCTTAATGAATGATTAAGGCATAATTAACTTTGGATTAACTATTCCGTAATGAATGATTATGTAATTATTAACTAATGATTAAATTAATATTAATGAAATATTAAATAATGGATAAATAATGACTAATGAATTATTAATCAATGATTAAAGAATTATTATTCAATTATTAAGTAATTATTATCTTTGAAATATTTAATAATGAAGTAATTATTTAATTATAATTATTTAAAGCTTAACTATAAATTAAATACAAACTAACTATATAATAAGTGTTAATTAATTAAATATTAACTAATTATTAATGAGTGATTAATGATTAAGGATTGATTAACTTACGATTAATTATTTTTTAACTTATGAATAAGTAAAGATTAACTTGAGACTAATTAATGGTTAATTATTATTTAACATTAAACTAACTAATTTATAAATATTAATTAAGGAACTCTTATTTACTAAGTGATGATTAAATAAGTATTAACTTATGATTAATTAATGATTAGATACTTATTACCATGAAATTAGCATAAAATTAACATAAGATCCAAGAGGGCTAGTTGCAGGACAATGAGGCTTAACTACACACCTGCTTTTTTACTCCCATGATTATGATGATTCATACCTAGTTTCATACTAGGTTTGAAACTTCTGGGGGAAATGATTTATATTATGCTCATTATCTTTATAAACTTCTAAACAAACCATTTGTAATATTAAAAATTGTATTATAAAACATTTGTTTCTTCTTTGAGGATATAAGAATACTTTCAAAAGTTTTTATAAAGTAATGATTATCTTGTTATATAAAAACCTTGTATGAAAGATACAAGTGGATTTGGATCCATAACATATGTATCGTGGCGTAATGGCCCTAAAAACATCAAATTAATCTAGTTTGTATTCGGATATTATCAATGAAAATGAGACTTATCTCACACACAGTTTGACACTCTCGAGGGATATATTTTATATGATTCACATTCTCTTTATAAACTGTTGAATATACCTTTGGGAAGATTAAAAATTTTAATATGAATCATTAATTTCATATTTGAGAGTATAAGAAGATGTTTTAGAATTTTGATAAAGTGAATATTGTGTGGTTATATAAGAAATGAAATCCATAAATACATATTATAAATGGATGTGTCTATAGAATAGATGTACCTAGGGGTAACAACCCCAAAAACACTGTATTGATCAAGAATAAGTTAAGAATTGGTGGATGATAATGGGCCTCCACACACAAATGGTTTGACAATCCAATGGGATATAATTTAAATGATTCTAATTGTTTTTAAAAATTAATTAACATAAAATTACAAAGATTATAAATTTTACTATGAAGCATCTGTGTCATATTTGAGGTTAGAAGAATACATTATAAAATGTTAGATATGAAAATATTATATGGTCAATGATACAAGATTATTACTCATTATAAATATTATTTAGACTATTATAATATTGATAAAAAATAATTTTCACTTAGGAAATCATTTTTTATACTATCTATTTCATTGTTGAGGTTGTTAAAATAGATCGAGGAGATTCTTATAGTACACAACCACCAAAAAAATTTAGGAAATATAATTTTGTATCCCTAATATAAATTTAGGAAATAATGTTTCATTATTTAAATTTTCTACCTAAACAAGAGATCCAATATATTAGTTATATACATTTACAATTCTATTCTATATGATGGCATCTTTCTTATCAGTTGGATGCAAATGAGGAATAGGTCCAAGAAAAAAAATTATTTTCCCAACCATAAAATGAATCCATGATGGTGTAATAAGTTGATGTATGTAGTGCACAGAAATAACGTTCAATTGTATGATGAAATAGTTATACACTAGTCATTAAAGAAGGTAAATCCCATGAAAATGCGTTTATTCCCTCTAATATGTAAGAAGAGATCCAAAATGATGATCTCAATATGTATCATGATCATTTTAATGATTTATAAGTGTAAAATTATGGAATAAATGAAGACAAAAATGATGAGGAGGAGTAAGGTACATAATTTAGGGAGAAAGTATTTAGAAAATCTGTAGTTGTACAGCAGACATGATACACGATAATTCATCCACCCCTCCTCGCAAATTGGTCAAAAGAAATGGAACCTTTTCCTAAATTAAACTATAATGTTATCACTCCATAAACTAATTTTCCTAGAGTTGTAGAGGATAGAAATGGTGGACTGGACAAAACATTACACATTCAAAGATATTTTCCAATAAATGATTCATCAAAAATCATACTGAAAATATTTCATATTGAAAGACATTTTATATATTTAGTTGTGGATTAACATTTAATAAAATAAATTATATGGTGTGAAAAATATGACGATGATTATAGATTCCACATGTTGGTGATTTATGACATTTCATTTGGAGGTTAGAGAATTTATAAGATTGAGGCATCTCATATATACATTCTGCCAAACCTAACACAAGATCATACATCATTGGATGTTGAATTTGTGTTATATATTATTGTTGATGAGATCAAGACCTTCAAAAATGTTCTTAAATACCTTATAAAGAGAGGATAAAAAATTGGTTATAATATTTCCTATACAAGTAAATGGATTGTGAAATAGAATGAATTTTTGAAGCTCTGTGGTGATGATATGACATATAAAAAATGTTTCCACAATTTATATATAAACTATGACACAAAAATCAGGATGTCTTCCATCTTTATAATAATGAAAATGTGTCTCAAGAAAAATGAATTGATTTATCTAATGTCGAATTTATTTGTTTATTCTAGAAATCCCTTCCTTGTGTTGTTTCCTTTCTTCTTTGAAAAAAGCCTAAAAAAAATTAATGGGACATTTCTATATGAAAAACATAGTGGGTATATTTTGGTTTAAGTAAAAATATGTTGTAAATAGTTTAACTCTTCCAATTTCATTTTCCATTGTAGAGATGGAAAATTAATAATCATGGAGTTTGTATTTAGCATTTATCTGTACCCATTTCACTAGCATTCATGGTGTCTATTTGATATCTAGTTGTCACCATGAAATTAATGTGGGAATCAATATAGATTCTATTATATGGAAACCTCTAAAACTAATTCATTGGTACTACATCAAGAAAATTTCTAACAATATAAAAAAACCCCCTGATGAACCTATTAAGAAGGCTATCATGAGACTTGGTATATAATATCTTTATTATTTTTTTATTATTTTAATGTAATGATAAAATTAATTAATGTAAAATATGATCACTTTTGTGTAGCATATGAGCTGGATCAATGAATGTTTGAACAATGATTAGAAGAAATCAAAATGGATAATCAAGGATTATATGATTATATGATGTCGATTCCAAATGATAAATGGACACTGAAATGTAATGGAGGAGAGGTATAGAAACCTAACCAAAAAAAATTGTGGATTAGATCAATGGAATCATCAATAGACTTCAAAATTTACCTATAACTGGCTATGTTTATGAGTCATTTTATCATTATTTCAAGTGATTTATTGAAATAGGAAAATATATTGTTGATGGGGTTCAGTGGGGGTAAATTTAGCCACCCTGACCCTAGTAACCTGTAGTGGGTTTCTACATTATTACATTATAATAAGATACAAGGAAATTCATCCTGAAGTACCTAATAGTTTAGTTGTATTGGTAAACAAGATATGTACATAAATTCAAGTTAAATTTTAAAACACAAAATATAATAAGTATTTTCTCTGAGCATGCTATTATTCTCCATATGATATTCCATAAGATCAACCATAAAACATTTCTTGGTATTTGGGGGAAAATAAATCATATGAAAGGGGTGAGACCATATGCTCAGTAAGGGTAAACGTATAACAAAAATATGAATAAATATGTAATAATCAGTATATAAGGGGAAATAACTAATGTACATTTCATTTGATTGATAAATTGATTATAATATTTTAGGAATAATTGATGATCAAATAATTCCATATAAATAACCACATGACCCTTAAAAATTAACCATTGATATTATAAATAATCAAATAATCACATGGAATATAAATAACTGAATTCATAATAATTGAATGAATATTTTTGGACGTCTAAATCATACCTTAAACGCCCTTTTTCAATACATCAAATATAGTCAAGGTTTTGTTACAAGACATGTATATAAATTAGTAAGTCCTCAGCCAAAACTCAAATTAGTTTTTCTCTTGAGACCTACTAATGCATCTTGGGGTTATATAGGTCCCCACTCATCACGTACTATTCCTAAAGAGTTATTTTTATAAAAGTATTGAAAGAAAAATAACATATAAATTCGTATATAAAATCTAACATATGAAATTTTAATACTTACCCCAATCAATAAAAATATCATAAACCATCAAGATTAAACTAGTGAATAGTAATAAAATAATGCATCCTCGATCAAACGTATCATAAACCATATATAAAAAGAATAAGGGTTATTTCATTGCAATATATCCCCATTATATCATTATTATAATAAAGGGTCTATGTAATTGAGGAATATAAATACCATAAAAATATCATTAAAACATTTTTTAGGAATAAAACATTTTCTCATTAAAAATCCCAATTTAAAATGTTCCCAAAACATTTTAAAATTACTTTTATTTGAAAATAACAATTGAAATTGTTTATAAATAATATTTAAAACATTTATTTTTAAGGATAGAGGAAAATTATGTGCATGTCATATATGTTAAAAAAACGATTCCTTTCCCATTTTTGGTAAAATCCAATGGATCATTATTTTAAAAATGGAATGAATATTCCTTTCCAAACATTTTGAAAAAACTACAAATGGTTAAAAAATTCAGTAATAAATTGTTATGAAATATTTAAAAAAATTAAAAAAAAATTAAAAAAATGTGGATTTTATGAAAAGGGGTTTCTAAGTAAATAGATAAATAATGTTTTATTTTATTAAAATCATTTTATAAATCATTTTAATTACCAAAGAGAAGAAAACTATATTATTTCCTAAAAATGATCAAGAATAACAATATGTGATGAAATTATTTTGATTTTAATACATAAATATTGAATAATTCTCCCAAGGGATACTTGCAAAAAAAACTTGAATAATGATGATATTGTGAAATAAACTATTACCAATTTGGTAACATATGAATCATTAAGAAATTATATTAAATGAAATATAAAATACCATCAGGAAAAATAGATTCAATATATAACATATCAAAGAGGAATTTTTTTATGAAAGTGGACCTATACAAAAAAGTAAAATTCATTATATTAAACTAAAAGAGATACAAGAATCTAAAATTGGAATTTTTACTGTAATAATTATTCCAAAAAGAAAATATTTTATAAATAACATCATTATTTCAAAACATTTCACTAGCCTATACACCTTTTTAGAAAATCTATCAACCACAATAATTTCTTCCTGAAACATATGTGTAATGATGTAGTTAATGGATGAAATAAATTTGAATGAATTTATCCACCTGTTAGTAAGCTTCTAGAATAAATAAAAATTTCTATTTATGATAGCCTACACCATAGTGGGAAAGTCAAACTCAAGCCAAAGATTGATCCATCTGTTCTTCTATTCTACTTCAACTGTATTAATGATTCCAATTATTTCAAAATCTAGAGAAGTAGTGATTTGATAAGGTTTATAAAGATAGACCAAAGCTTTTCCTGTGTGGTCTCTAAAGATGGCACCATACCCAGTAGGACCTGGATTGCCTCTTTAAGTGCCATTCATATTACATTTAATCTATATAGTAAAAGGAAAGACCCAAAATACATCTAATGTAACACATGGAGGGTGAAAATTACCTACAATTACAAAGCATTTTAGAACAACAAAATCATGTAGAGATTTTTCACAAAATCCAAATTGAATTTAATTTTCCCTTCTTATAGCAATAAGAATTTGGGCTACATAATGTTGAATATTAATCAAAATTCCTTCGTGGATGGACATGTTGTGACTGTTGCAGATTTTGTAAAATATTTCTACTCAATCCAAAGGTATCTATATTTTAATTTTCTTTGAAATCTATAATTGAAAACATTCTTCCAAGTAATCATAAATAAAATAACATTAATGTAACCATATCTGAAATAGATCAACCATAGCAGTCCAAAAGGAAGAGGCTAAAACACATCTTAAAAAGAGATGATCAATGTAATCCTAGATCTTATTACATATAACACTCTTTGAAAAAAATTATAATTCCAACCAATTGTAAAAAAGTATCAGTATGTAGATTTGAATCAAAAAATTTCCATGCAAGAGTATAACGGGATGGAAAAATCTAAGATTTTTTGAGATTCTTTATCCAATTATTATTATATTCCAAAATTGTTTTTTGATAAAAATATTTTAAATATAACATCACTTTAATAGTATTATACCATATAATAATTTCATATCCACCAATAAAATTATAGTTTAAGACTATTCATTTTATCTCAGTAGGAAGGTTGTCAATATGAAATTCAAGCCATTTTTAATCGAAATATTGGAATCAAAAGACATATCATGGGATGAAATATTACTAATGTTAAGGGATTCTAACCAGTTATCCTTCAAAATTTTAAAAGAATAATGAGTGATGACATTCCAATGATATTTATCCATAATATAGGAATATGAATTCTTAAAGGTGGTCCAAAGAGAGGATTCCATATAATTGATATTTCCAACATTATGTTTACTAATAAATATTTTTCCAAAAAAGATAAGACCTTTAGATTTTCCATTATTATGTCTCTACATAATATTATTTTAAATAATTTTTGAAATTGGGGTGATTTTTTAATTCTTAAACCTCCATAGTCAAATTTTTAACAACATTCTCTCCAAGGGACAATAACAATTTTCCACCGGATAATGCTTCGACTACAAATAATTTTTTTAATAGAGATGTTTATAATTTTTATTAGAGTAGCTTTACAATTGTAATATGTGAAAGAATAAACACATTTAGAATTAATTCTATCAAAGGGTCGTTAAATACACTACACAAAGGAAATAAGTGGTAAATATTATTGATACACATAATTGTGTGTGATATGAACTTTTCTATTAAAGATTTCTGAATTGTATTGATATTATTTCCCAGAAGTACATAGATATATAACCCAAGAAGAATTGGATTCATCTTAGATATAAGGTAATAAACTTTTTCCCTTATTCATATATGTAGATATTCCTACCCTTAGACCAAAAATAAGGCCAATCTACCAGCTAGCAAGACTAGGGATCGGCCACAGGCCCATGTGGGATGAAGTCAACAAATCCTAGAGGGAGGCATTCTAGGGCAACGAACAAATGTTATATGGAATAGTTACCACAAATTGTGGGTGGGTCCATGTATAGGTCCCATGGTGTGTGATCCTGATGGTGTGCGTACCATGGTCCAAGAGCTCGTAGATCCGGAGCCCGTATGGTTGTGTGTGTTGGTTGTATGGGGGCCGAACCCCATTTTTGGATCGATCAAACATTGGTCACAACTATACTTATATACTAGAGGGAATTAAAAGTGAGATTTATATGTGTCATGGGATTTTCATTGTACTATTCACATAGTTTATTCCTAGTCACTCGATTGTCCAATCATAATTGTTCATTAAATCGTGTGCATTTAAAGTTGAAAATGAAACATCATGTGCTGTGTAAATTAAAACCAATCATACCGAGTAGAAAAAAAATTCATCTTCTTCTTTTAGATGGTGATCTTCACATAGGATTTTGCAATTACCATCCACTATAATAGAATCAAGATGAAGCTCAGATCGATATGAATAAATTCACTCAAATATTTTTTGTATGTCTTTGAAGAATTGATGTCATTGTGAGATCTAACCACAAGCACCAGTGGAATACTACATGAACTTATACCCATGTGTGAATTGACCGTGTGAACATATTTTGATCACACGATCAAGTAAAGAAAATCAATGGGATCATCTCATGATGTTTATGACTATGAGATCCTTCCACCTTCTACCTGATTTTTTATCTGAATTAACTCTGATTTATTGTGATATTAAGTGGTTATCTGGCATTACATCATGAGATAATGATCATTTAATTGTGAGATATATTTCGCATTATGTAATGAATATTGTATAGAGCCATCTTGAGGTCATGTGTTGTTGATTTAGTGAAGTCTTGACTACCTCATCCAATACATGTGACACACCAACCATGAAAAGTAAAATTAGCCTCAGTTGACCACTACCTATAAATTCCCCTAATCCACTTCAAAACCCACCCATGTGAGGGAGGGGGAAGATTGTGCATTGTTAGAGAGAAAGTCAGATAATGGAAATGGTGGATAATAATCTGCCGACAAGGGAACTCACTTAGGTGATCGCAAGAAGCCATTGTTTGATCACATTAAGATCATGAGGCCATATAAACAATAGAAAAAATTTAATTACATGTGAACCCTATGAAAAGGGGTCTCTATTTTTTCAGGACTATCTGTAGACATATATCTCTATCTCATGATCCTCCCTCCTTACCATGTGGTTTTGAATTGTAGTGATATTATATCCTACGATTCCAATGGAATAATGTAACTATAAGATGAGTTAAACCTAATAAAAATATTTATGTTATATGAAGTGTTCTAGTGAGATTCCATGGGTATACAATTTTAGATGATGAAAATCCCACATTTAATCTTGAATAGCTAATTACGCAAATCCTTAGTGTCATGACGACCCCATTCACTAGTGATCATGTGGAATTAAATCCATGCCCTCAATCATGTGTCTCCATCATATCTTCATGGACTAGTTGTATGTGCCACATTCATGAAAGATATCCTAGGTCTCGTGATGCCCACTACTTGACCATGTGATTCCAACTGATTGATATTTCGATTACCCCTGATTGATCTTATGATTCCCCCTTCTCAGTATTGTGTCACATAAACAAGACAAATTGTAATACCATATAATGTTCATGGGTATCACATGATTTTTAGAATCATGCGTACACCTATTGCTATGAAAGTGACTTTAGTGCATGTATAAACCCTTTTAAATACCCTTAAACATGAATCCCATTAGCAATGAGCCCTCATATGTGCTTTCGGTGTCATTAGTAATTCTTTGTGCATTTTTTCAGACTCCCTCTCAAGGCCCTTCTTAGTTCATGAAAATCTCATGAACAATGGGTCATCATGAGAGTTCCTTTTTACATGCATACGAGTCTATGGATAGGACCTCCTCTCACCATGAAATCCCTATGGTGTATTCCCTCAACATACACACTCATTTGTGAATCATCGCCCATTCAGGATTAGGAATAATACCTTTGGATAGGTTTCCACAACCCACAGGTGTTATACCATTATCAGGAAAGTGATCTTAGACATGTTCATGAGACCCCACGACATGATGAATTTGACATCATTTGATCTCAATATTCATTGTTGATCTCGTGATGTATTTTGAAAAAATGGAACATGCCACTTTGATCACAAGACAATCCTTAGACAATTTTGGTTGATATCATGATAGGTTATTAACATGCCAGCATTGTCAAGTGATATCCTGAGGACAAGCCAAGTTGATTAGGTGATATCCCTTTAACATGTTTTCATTGTTACAAGACATGTTCTAGAAAAATACTATCATTATCGTGACATATTATTGACATGTCATGAGGATCATGTGATTTCCCCTAACATTCCATAATTTACATACGATAATCTGAAGACATGTCAGGTTGACCATGAGATAGTATATTGAAATTTCATTATTTTCATGTGGAATACCACAGTCATGTCTTCATAGGTTATGAAAATCATCTCATACATGTAATCTTTCGTTATGTGAATACATTCAAGAGAATTCAATTGATCAGGCAGACACCTTTGGATGTGTCTTCCATGTCAAACTAATTCCCCAAACATGTCTAGATAATAATAAACATATTTCCTACAGACCACCAATATATGTCAAGAAAATCCCCTAAGACATGTCCACTTCTTTTAGAAGATACCCCCAATCACATTATATGATGACCGCGACCAATAATCTTCATATTCATTCCCTATTCATAATCTAAGGGTCCTTAATAGAGTATGGTTATGCACTCATGCGACCCTATTTGTATCATACCCTCAATAGGGCCCTTTATGTCATGCCAGTCATACCCAATGGACCTTTCATGGTCATCGTCATCTATCATTAATATATCAGTAGTAATGAACAAATATTAAAAAGGGAAACCATAGTGTGTAATCCCCGGCTAAATGAACTATTAGAACTCTGATTAAAATCCAAATAGGATATGAAGAATGCCTTTCTAAGGCCTCAACTTCAATATGGAATCCATCTCGGAATAATCCCCTAGAATTTCTAAAACCTTATATATAAAAATAATTTCATTGAGTGTGATCATCCACTTTATCCCATTAACTAGTTAATGGATGAATTAACTGTGAGGACTCTTATTCCAGCCATATTCGGGATATGTAGGACCCCTTCCTAAGGCTCGGGATCCAACGAGTATCCAATTCAGTGTAAGTCCATTCATGTCCCATGTATTTACTACATAGGGGATTAAATTCCCCCCATGAGTCTACTATACTTCCTTACCCATCAATGGTTGAGAATTGGGCTCGTAAACAGGCATTATTTTAAGTATCAATCATGATAATTCCCTTGAGAACCACAAACCCATTCACGTGTTAGGGGTGAAATGAACTATGATGACTTTGATTCCTATTATAAAAAAAATATGCAGGATTCATTACTATGTACTGAGATCCACACAACAACCTCCGCAATATGAAAAATTGTACCCCTCAAATACAAACATTAATGTGAAATCCCCATACAAGTATCCTCTCATAAAATGTGTCTTATGTTTTTCAATATCTTGTTTCTCACCCTGAGTATGACTCACATGGTAGTAGAGGATAGAAATGATTGTACCAATAATTATATGATAATTCCCATAGTGTGGGTCACCATTGGGATGCATATATAATCACATGTTATCTCTTATCAAATATCCATACTACCGATGAAGAAATGTAGGGTATCCATATATGCATAAGTCCTGCCCAAGGCCTCTGTTGTCGCATATTTCATGACACAAGTTCCCATGATAATAACTACATAGAATCTGATTTTGTCCTAAAATAGAATATGTAGTAAGAAACACAGTGGTATGATTATGATATTCACATCATGATTTCACATCATTAAGCATCAGAGATAGTTCCAGTAACATGACCTCAAACTATGTCAAATGAATTAAGTGGGTTTTGATTGTAGTTTTCAACGGATGTGTAGCACACCTCATAGATGTTCAATACCATCTCTAAGACACCAACTTCTCCCCTAAATTAAAATAAACATCAGAGTTACTAAACATGTTCAAAAACCAAAGCGTCGTAAATAAATAAGACAGTGTTAGAAACCCCATGAAATTATCAAAGTCATTCATATCAATACATGTTCTTAATTGATATATTGAAAAAAGGGTCACCATACCAATATTAGATAATGGGAAGTATTTCATGAAAATATCGTGTGTATATATATATATGGGAGTCCTATAATAGGAAAAAATTCCCCACAAAAGGTTTTGATGAGCCTGACCTCCCAACCTCACATCCATTGTGAGTTCCTAAGCATAAATGGGTCTGAACCCCCAAAGGACCACCTGCCTTTGGATAGAAGTTACGTATGCAAATATGGATGTGGTAACCATTTGGATTTTCTAGGGAGGAATAAAAATAGTTAAACCCGGATGCGAGTGATTGAGGAAGGCATTGACCCCCCCCCCATGAAACAGTGCAGCCAAATCCAATACATGTCTTTTCCCAAAAAAAAATATTTAACCCAATGTGAAATTATTTAATTCAGTAATCCATTTAATTAGTTAAGAGGATATATTTTCTAGTTACTATTGAAATCATTTATTTTATGCACATTTCCCAATGAAATGGTGAAGTAGGAACATGTTTTTAACTACACTAAACCCTACACAAAAATAATGGATTTCCTCTTTATCCATTAAACCGTGAAAGTTATTAATTGAACATCCATAGTTATATATGATGTTTCAATAATAAGGTTTCTTTTTTTCTTATCAAGGGCTTTCTATATCCCATTAAATCAAAATTAAATGATTGAATGCGCCAATGGATTCTGAAATCTCTGGAAAAGCTACTTTGGCCCCGAGGCCTTGACGTATGTTTTCACCAACACACCACTTCCGGTACTAGTGGGTTAATGTCTTGTCCTTGGATTACTACATAAATATATCCATATTTACTCTAGAATTGGTCCACGAAATATTTGGAAGGATGAATTCCTATTAGCTATCTTTTCCATGATAGGTCACATGAGAGGAAGGGGCTCTTATTTCTACATTAAACTGTTATGGGATGCTAACCCTAGAGAACAATAATAGATACCTTCCCTACCTCATAGAGGTTGATGAGGAAAATCATCAGGTCAACTCAATCACTCATGATCTTTCATTGAAGTCTCCCATATACTATTTTCATCATCATCGACATATGACCATTATTACACAAGGATCTATAAAGGAAGTGGTTCCTACTACAACATTCCCAGTTGGTTAATCTAGAAAGAAATCCTTCTAGGTGAATCCAAAAAAGGAAGATTCTAGGAATTTTTATATCTCTTCTACTGTCAATTTCTCTTAGTCCCACCATTTTATCCTGATAGTGTCCTAGAATCAATCTCAAATCATCACTAGCCCGAAGATTCTAACTTCAACACAGCTATACATGGTACAAGTGTTACCCTAGGGATAACCCTAGTCTGTAGGGCTAAGGGAATTTTCATCATATTGGTCATTTGGATCATCTTCAACATGGGAACTGACCCCCCAAATATAAACCTTAGGCATGAACCCCACAAATGGTGTCATGGGAACCGACACCCAAAATGGTACCATAGGAACTGACCCCTCATATGGTACAGTGGGAACCATCCACTTAAACAGTATTAGGGGCACTGACCCCTCACATGATATAGCGAGCATCGAACCCTAAGATGGTACCATGGTCACTGACCCCTCAAATGGTATAGTTGGAACTAACCCTACAAATGGTATATCAGGCACCAACCTACCAAATGAGATACTCCATTGAGGATGGGTGCCCATACAATTATACCTTAGTGAATATGATATCAATTTTATATGAAGATATATCATCAAATCTATAAGATCGCAATTCTAAAGAGTATAATAAAATCCTCCATGTGTCATCTGAGTCATAGTAAGTTGGCCTACTTTCTGCTATTGGAATAGGGAAAGAAAGGCTTAATAGTATCTTTTAGGCATCTACCAAAGGATTAACTGACGGTTTTGGTACTTTAGATGGTATTGGAAATGGTAGATTCAATATTTGGGTTCAACATTGGAACTACCATCATCATCCACTCACCATACCATAAATAGAGGAATGGTTGTTTTCATGGTTCCTTATAGATAGCCCATTAAATATTATATAGTAATCTCTGTAAAATAATGGATCACCCAACTCCAACAATGGAATAGGGATATATGGGAAATAATTGTGGGAATACTCTTGAGATCTGTACCTCGAGATCATGTACAAATACCAACCTATGGAATCCCTTCTTGCAGTGATGTTCCCTATCCTATTGGGCTAGGGAAATTTCAATATTTACCACCTCCACATTGAGGATATTCTAGAGACCATCTGACCTCAGATGTTGCCAAAACCCACCTAGAGAGTCGGGATCCTTTAATTGGTGGGAATTTTTTACGTTATCCAAGACCTCCCATGCATCATCACCTACCCCAAGACAATTAATGTTTATGACCCTGTACACTAGGATCTAGACTTATCCATGCACCCACATTAATTGAGTTATAGATAACATGAAAGAGAACTAGCATTCTAGTCTATCTCTTGAAGATGGTTAATGAAAATTTTATTCCATCCAACCATTACATGTTCCTAGGTATTTCGACAATGTAATGGAAAATGTTTTGATATAGCTCCCAGTGGGGATAAATCCATATAAGGAAAGGATATAAGGCCATGAAAACCATTTCCCCTTCCATCAATGTCTCTGGAACAAAATTTAAGGTTACATTTACTTTAATTATTTTCATTAAGTGTACAAGGAGATGGGGATATTGGAAACACTAACACCTATATCCCCTATCGAGTCATCAAATCACTATGAATAAGATCCTCTAGTTATGAAGTGGATCTTGATCCACATGACTCCTAGGGATAAACAACCATATTTAAATGAAATATTGAAAAAACCTATCCATTCAAAACAATGAATGTATCCAAGTATTTTTAGTACACCATGTTATATGGATTGATGGAACTCCCAAAAATATGAAATATGAATGAGGTAGGGTTGACATGCCATTAAAAATATTTCTCCTACCATCGACATATTTAGAACATAATATAGATATGATTTTTCATAAATGATTGGTTTGAGATATAGTTAATTGATGGTTTGATAGAGTTGAAGGATCCTGAAACTCATGAAATATACATAACATTTATCCAAGATCCATTTGAATAGCTAGTCTCTTGATAGGTTATTACCATCATCCTATTTGCAGGATGTTAAAATACATTACCAACATCCTTATCGTAAGGCATTAAACTACACGGACATCATCCTTATTGCAAGATGTTAAACTGCATGGCCATCATCCTTACCCCAATACATTAAACTTTATGTCCCCAATACTTACTACAAGATGCTAAATTCCATGGCCATCATAATTTCTGCTAGACGTTAAACTGCATGTCAATTGTCCTTAACAAAATACATTAAACTACATGGCCCTCATCCTTTCCACAAGATATTGAACTGCATGGCCATCATACTTATTGAAAGATGTTAAACAGCATGTCTATCATCCTTAAAAAGGATATTAAACTACATGACCATCATCCTTACCACAATACATTAAACTGCATGGTCATCATCTTTACCACAAGATTTTAAACTACAATCCCATCATCCTTACCGCAAAATTTTGAATGGCATGGGCATCACCCATTATACAAGATGTTAAACTACATGGTATTCATACTTAAAAAAATACATTAAACTATATGGAACATATATTTACCACAATATGTTAAACGGCATGGCCATCATCCTTATGAAAATATGTAAACTGCATTTATGGTGTCCTTTCTGCATGAAATTAAATTTCATGGGTTCATAGAACTTGGAACAACATGATTCTTATCATAATGAGATATGAAAGGATTCCAAAACCTATATTTTAGCCCATTCACCTATATTCACGTCCTTACCACAAGATGTTAAACAACATGGCTGATGTCCAAACCACATGGTGTTAATCTTCATGAGTTACTAAAACTACTTATGGATTGATTATCATTCTAATGAGACACATATGGATTATTGAACCTATATCTTAGAACATCCACAAATATTCATTTCCTTACTTCATGAAATTAAACTATAGGGACACATCCTAGTCAGAGGATGATAATTTGTGTGGCATCTAAATCTCTGGGAGACATCATCATTATCATGTAGAAATTTTAGTTTCAATGAGCACCACTAATACAGTAAAATATTATCCCAAATATATCATAAAATTACCAATACCCCTCAAATACCTATTGAGAGAGTTATCTGATAGGTAACCTCCCAAAAAATTCATATTTGATCATCAATGACACCTTGTCAAATGTGAAAAGCTAGAGAAAATATAACGAAGGTCGATACTTCTAATAGTTCAAACAAGGTATGCTATTATATTCTAGAACCATACATGGGGAAGGTATAAATCCACAACCCCATTCATAAAGAACATTGGAATATTCTGATGGCATAAGGAAGATAAGAGTGGATATATATCCACACTTCAATCAAATACATAAACCAACATATCATGGGATCTGAGAGCGTACATGCATATATTCTTGTTCATACCCTGTTGATGTTCCAATTCTTTGTGATTGAAATAGAGGAGATCCATCAATATATTCAAGTAAATATTCTTGGATAGGAATATATTTCTATCCTAGTATCTAGAGGATCAGAACACTCTGATAAATATGAATTATTTTCTAATCTAGAGAAAGTGTGTATCCTTGCTCTTATCTAGGAGGATTGTAGACATATTCTGGTAATGGATGAAACATAAGGAGTAGACTCATGTCCCCATTCCAACTGGGGCTCACCAAGTGATAGTGGAACAAGCCTCAGGACAGGATCTTATCCCTTACATAAAAAAGACTTTTGACATACTTCTAAGCCCTAGGATCAAGATCATATCCCAATTCAGGTCAAGGCTCACCTTGTGAGAGTGAAACATGCCTCGAGAAGGGCTCATACTCATTTCAAACAAGACTAGAAACATATTCCAAAGGCCCAAGATCTTTCTCATATTTCCATTATGGTTGAGGCCTACATGTGAGAGTGGCACATGCCTCAAGATAGACAAATATCCTTATCAAAGAAGCTCATTGGCATTATCTAGAATCTTCTAAATAGAATAATAATATTCCTATAGTACCAAATGTATATTAATATATTCTAAAAGCCATCACAGAGAAGACTTATATCACTGTTAAACCTAAAATGGTAGGACTGAATATTCAATCCATGATTCAAAGTGAGGCTCATACCCATAAACATCTCAATGCCCAGTTTCCATAACGTCGTTCAACAAAAATACTCAACATACCAAGGGTCCATCAACTCTTTATTCAAAATATAATTTGATCATTACCATGTTACTCCTCCTGATGGTATGGTGGAGATTGATCGTAGGAACTTTAATCCTAACATCCATCATAGTAAACCCCCCCCCCCTATAGTGGTATATCCCAAAAACAAGAAAAGTATCCCCTTTCCCATACACGTTCTTATATAGAGGCTCTAAAAAATATCAGGAAACTTTATATTGATTTGTGATCATAATATTAGGGTTAATAATATATAGTACCCCAATAAACCATCAGCATAACTTCACTGTGGCTAGCAGGGAACCCATAGAGGCAACCTATGTGGTCAGACCAGGTAAAGGAATATAACTCTGATAAAGAAGTATCTAACATGTGGATATAAAGAGTGTTGGCTAGAAGAAACCTTCCAAACATTCCCAGACCTATTTCCACTTCCAATAACGAGATCCCAAAAGGGTAAAAGGGGAGTTCCATAAAATTTCCTAACCATATTTTGTTAAATTTTATGGATCATGTCCTAACCACATGACATTAAAATATATGGAGTTCATCTTAACCACATGCAATTAAACTTTCTAGAGTTCATCCTAACCAGATGATGTTAAACTATATAGTGCCCATCCTAACCATGTGAAGATAAACTATAGGTATAACATCCTCACCGCATGATGCTTAAATGAATTGATCCCTTGATGGTTAATCTTTATTCATATCAAGATAAAAAAGTCATAGCAGCAAGATATCAAATTAAAGAGAATCTCACATACTAACCACATGAAGATAAACTACAAAAAATATTTACTTACATAATGATGTTAAAATGCATGACACGTGTCTTTACTACCTGATTTAAAAATACATAGATCTAATGAGTTACTTCGCTTTCACATTGGGTAACCCCTGTCCTCTCTATAAGATCTTAAACCACATGACTATGGTCATTTCCAAACGACATTAAACTACACTATTTTCTACAAATAATTATGTCATTATTATCTTTCTTTATGATATATATTGTAATGCATCGGTCCTATATCTTGGTTTAGGCACCACATGATCCAAAATTCCCCTATCATATCATTAATCACATCTAAATGGTGATAGAAACCCTATCCATTACTTGTTTATCACACTGATTATAGCTCACATGAGCTTATGAATTTTGTTAAGGGATCTCCCCACATAGTCAAGGCATATCAATTCATGGAATGGTTATCATGGTCCTAAATGTAAAACATCAAATTTTATACAAATGAGTCATCCTCGCATGATGTTAAACTACATGGATGATATCCCATGCATGAAATGAAATTTCATATTCCTATAAACCTCACTAAATAGGACCATTGTGGTTTCTTATTAGTCTCCTATCACACCTATGTTCCCCAATAAACACAAATTTCTTGATTCATATCATCACAGAAAACATAGTGACACCTGGATCTTCAAAACTAGGCCAATTCACAAAAACAATAAGCAAATAATTATCCCTCCTTGCATATTGGTCATACATGCATAGTAATATCCTTCCTAAATAACTATGTGGTGAATAATTCTCGTCATCCCATGATATATATTAAAGCCTGGAATCTCAAATATCAGGCCTAGATATAATAATCAATGAAAACAATGCCCACCTATACATATGGTCCATACCAACATATAGTGTTTCCCATTCAAGAACCATACATGACTTGATTCCTATCATTACAGGATACATAGTGATGCCTATATTTCAAATGCTAGGTCCATCTGTAACAACTGATAAAACATTCATCCCAACTGCAAAGGGGTTGAACCATACATCAACATTTTACCCACATATGAGTCAGATATACATGTGGCCTTATTTTTAATTTAATATATCATGTAAAATTTTTTAATTTGGTTCCCAAATAATCACTACATGATATTAAAAAATAAGTAAAACATCATAGTCACATGACATTAAACTTGCACAACAAATATGTCCATACTGCATGATTTTTAACAGTAAGCATAACATGATGTTAAATATCAAAGAATCAAGTACTTACCTATTACGTGCTATTAAAATGTGCAGGTCATCACCAATTATCATTATTTATTTAAGGATTAGAAGATCCTTACGGTGGTTAATTAGAGTATGGGGTGCTTCCACCATCTTTAAAACACCTCAATTCATTTATCATACATTATGTCTTGACCACCTCAGGTTTCTGATAACCTTTCATGGCCCTACGAAAGGAAAAGATATCTATATTCTTGACCATTATATTGATGCATAATTGATGATACCCACCAATTAGAGATAGAATTTCTTTATTAGGAAGTCATTCTAATTCTTGTGATCCTGACGTCACCGTGGAAGAGCTCAGCACCTGAGGGTGCTCTATAGCATCCCCAGTATGATTTTCCCAAATTATTACTTACGACTCAAGAACCTTGAGTTGTGATTAAAAATATTTTTGTCTCCCATTTAGAATGATGTTGGTGTTATCTTGACCCTGGTTATCATAATTAGGTTCTTCTGTAACATATCCCTCAAGTTAGGTCTATGTGTTTCATGGCCTCAAACTGCCTGCCCTTTGGTCAAATTTTTAAATCCTTAACCACTATCCCATAATGGTCCAAATAACATGACCTTAAAATATTGTAATAAAGACACACCAAACATGTCAATTTAAAACCCCAAAATGGGAAACATGATAAAAAATCAAGTATTCTCTTGCTAAACTCTTCATATCCAAATATTAAGAAAAAATTAGGGCGCAAATAAATAAGAAATCATGCTTATAGGGCCTACATTGTACACCTAGTAAAATACAATCTATGCTCGCTGAACACCCTTGTTTAGGAAAAAGTGATAGTAATGATTTGTTAAATCTCATCCCTAGGATAATATGTTCACTAAGTGGCGACACAACATTTATAGTCCTCAAAACCATCTTGGATATTACATTCTCTATAAATCACACTACATGATTTGAGAATTTTGGGTCACAAAAAACATTTCATATCCCTTGGAAAATAAAATAGATCCCTCTTTATGGCCTTTCTATTGATTTATATGGGATTAGAGCCACTAACCAGAGTCATATTTCCCTGATATAAAGAGCTTTCTAATTCTTGTGATCTTGACTTCACCATGGAAGAACCCAAAACCTGAGGGTGTTCTAGGTCATACCCGACATGATTTTTCCATAAAGTTCTTATGACTTGAAATCTTTGAACTATGATTTAAAATCCCCGTACCAGATTATCTGAGCATATTCAGAATCCTTAAATTCATGTCACGGTTGTTTGTACCCTTTTTTAAAGTAGGGATGCGACACTTCATTCTCGAACCTTCGATGGCTCACACCCCATGATTCGAAACCATAGGACGTAGGGCCTAATCTTTACAATTAAGAGTTGAATTTCCCTAGGGTGCTAGATCCCTACATTCATATCTTTTCTTCTATACCCAACTTCATTAGTCATACATTTGATAGTTCTCAAATCTTCCATGGAACTTGGAAAAGAGTGAGGATCCACTTTACTTGGCCATACATATAATCCCTATGTACACATGGATAATGTATTTGACCTAACAATTAGAGGTATATCCACTTTATAGGAATGGAACACTAATCCTCCTGAGCCCCAATGACACGATGGAAGAATTCAAAACTCTACGGTTTCTTAGGTTTTCCTTGGCATGAATTCCCCACTGCATTATTCATTGATTTATGTTCTAGGAAAATGATTTATACAGCAGATATTAAAACTATATAGGTGGACTCCTAATTCCGTATATTTTATCCATCCACCCATATTTTCCACATAAATCTTCCATGACCCTTGGAAATGGGTAGAGACCCCCTTATTTATCCATGCTAGTGATGCATAAAGACTTTGACCTACCAACCATAGGTATCTCTTCCTTACAAGAATGGAACTCCAATCCTCTTGAGCCCTAACAACAACATGGAAGAACCCAAAACCATTGGTTGTTTTAATTTATACATTTCATGTCTTCCCCATTCCAGATTTAGCAATCAATCCTTGGCAGGAAGACTTCAAACTGCATAGAATTTCAAGGTCCAAGCTAGAAGACATTAAACTATCGCGCATCAAAGGTCCACGATAGAAGATCATAAACTACAACACATTAAAGGTCTGATCTAGAAGACCCTAAACTAAATAAAAATGATGGTCCAAGATAAAAGACTCTAAACTAGAGAAAAGTGATGTTATAGACTGAAATATTTCAAAAAAACAACTAAAATAGACAAAATTCTTGCTAGGTTGAAAACCTGATAAGAAAATCCTATGAAAAAATCGAGTATCTTCTGGCTGGATATGAAAATTTCTGATCCAAGAAATATTGTGAAATTATAAAATATAAGAGGCATAAAAAAACATTTCTGGTCAATAAACCATAAGAAGGAATCCTAAGAAAAATCCAAGTCTATGCCCGCTAAGTCCTCCTCCATATGAAGATTAGAAAAAAGTCATGGAAAAATAAATTGGGAGATAAAAATATTTTGGGGCCCACCATATGGCATTAGAAAAAATCAATCTATGCTCTCTAAGTCTCCCAACATAAGTATAAGTCAGATCCTTTTATCTTTTGTAAGGATACCATTCCCAAATTATCCTTTTAAATCATATGATCTTAGGACAACCAGAGTTGGTGCATCAATGAATAATTTCATGTTAGTGGGAATTTGTGAACATTCCTCAAAGAGAAACCTTTTGTAATTTAAGAATTATATTCCATGATATTGGGTATGTTTGGTATTATACACAAAGGATGGGTATCATGTATGATCCAAGAAACATCTCCGCTCAAACATGGTTCTCTACCCTGAATTTTTTCAACAAGTAGTGACATTCCCCTCCCTACGTATGAGCTAGATCTACGTAAGTACATTAATCATAGAGTTCTTTATCTATAAATCATTTTCTATTCATGATTTTTATCTACACTGTGTTTTATTTTAGAACTAAAAAATTACATGATTCCCACTCTCATGGGATACGTACAGATTTCCAAGTAACTTACTTTGGATCCATCCGTGATTTAATTTTCACCCAATCCCAATTCTATTTTTAATTTATACATATTAAAAATTTAAGGTATCATTTCCCTAAGAAAAATTAACTTACTATCTCATATTTATCTACGAACTCATGTTCAGAAATCTCATATGGATAGCATCACAAATTATTCAGTTTACATGCTCGAGGAAGATCCTCTCAGGATGATTAGTATCAAATATGTTTAGATATTCATATATGTGAAAATGTGATCTACATTTACCTTAGAATTAGATTCCTTTCATTCCAAATCAATATCGTTCTAAGGGGAAATGTTTTTAACACCCATAATTGTGTGTGATATGCACTTTGGCTTTAAAGACATCAGAAGTTTATTGATATTCTTTTCACCAAGTATGAAAAGATGGAATCCTTGAATAATGGGATTGGTATTAGATATATTGGAATACACTATGTTCTATATTAATATATTGAGATATTCCCACCCTTATCCAAAACAATAAGTCCAATCCACCAGCCATCCAAACCAAGGCTCGATCGTATGCCCATGTGGGACTGAAGTTTACCATGCCCGGTGGAAGACATCATGGGCCAGGTAGTGGATGGAAGAGGGAATAAAACCCATAAATTGTGGTTGGTCCATGTATAGGTCATGGGGAGAGTGATCCTAAAGGTTTTCATATCATGGGTCATGATCCTATTGAGATAAAGCTCAGGTGGATGTGTGTGTAGGTGGTACATGTTTCTTACTGCATTTTTGGCTCAACTAATCAATGGTCATAAATTTTCTAACATACTAGAGGTAAGGTGAAGTGGGGTTTCTATGTGGTATTTTATTTTCACAATAAATTTTACATGATTGAATCCTAGCCGCATGATCACTTGATTGGTCAATCTTAGCCATCCGTTAAATCTCATGAGTCACATGTTAAAAAAACTTCTTAAACTATGAAAATTTTAACCAATCCCACATATCACAAAAACCCTTTTCATCGTCTTCCCCCCAACAATGCTCTATCTATCCGAGATTCTGATAACAAACCACCATAATAGAATCAAGATGAAGCTCAAATCAAACCAAGTTAAGACATGATTTTTATTTATTTATTTAATGAACTGATCCTAACACGAGATAAACCCACAAACACCAATTTCATGCTGCAATAAATTGAACCCATTAATTAATAGATCACATGAACATATTTTGATCATATTATCGAGCGAAGACAATCACGGTGATCATCTCATGATGTATATGACAAGGATACCCTACCTCATTCTACCTAGTTTTTATCTAAATTACATCAGATTTATCAAGATCTGTAGTGGTTATCCAAAAATATATCATGAGATACCAATCACGAAAACTCTATAAATCCATCACATGAAAGAATGAAGATAACGTGAATCCGTCTTTCGGTCAAATGATGTTTATATACTGAAGTCTCCACCACCTTATTTGATACACATGGCATACCGACCATGAAAAGAAGCATCAACCTAGGTTAACATCACCATATAAATACCCCTTATACCATTCCAAAAAAGACACAAGGGAGTGGAGAAGAGAGAGAATGGATAAAGAGAAAATTGGAGAAGGTAAAAAATGTAGAAGAAGCTATCCACCACCCAAACATGTAAAAAATCAATCAATACTTGTCCAACATACCACCAAGATATGTTAGGAAAATCCACTAAGACATGTCCACACCATTTTATGGATACACCTAGACCCATACCATGAGGACCTCGGCCAAGAATCTTCCTCCACATTCCCTCTTTATAAAGTAAGTGTCCTTAATGGGTAGGGTTATGCACACATGAGACCTTATTGGTATCATGCTCTTAATAGGGCCCTTCAGGTCATTTCTAGAATATCCAATATACCATTCTTGGTCATCTTCATATATTTTTTATGTCAAAATATAAATAATTATTATGTAAAAGGTAAACCTCAGTGTGTAAGCACCATCAAAATGATCTATGGGAACACTAATTCCTATCCAAATAAGATACATAGGACACCTCTTTGAGTTATGAGATCCAATAGGGCCTCCTACCAGGTATAATCCCCTATAAAAACTAAGACCTTAAGGATAAAAAAATGTATCTAAGTGTAATTATACACCTTATCCCATTAGTGGGATAAGGGATGAATGGAATATGAGAACACAGATTCTTACCATAGTCGAGATATGTAGGATGTCTTCCTAAGGACTATGCTCCAATGGTCATACACTAGGTGTAATTACCTTCATATCCCAGGTATTTCTAACTTAGGGGACTAAATTACCCAATCACTATGCCATATTAATCACCCATTAGTGGATGAGAAGTGGTATTGTACACAAACAACAATTTAATTATTAGTCCTGATCATACCCTTGAAAACCTCAAACCCATCCTCAATTTATGGGTGAACAAAACTATAATGACTCTGATTCCTATTATAAAATAGGATATGTAGGATGCCTTTCTAAGGTCCAATCTTCATACCACGTCCTCCATGGGAACAGAAATCATACCCCTCAAAGGGAAAATTTAATGGGTAATCCCCAAACAAATATCCTCTCATGAAATGTGTATGATATTTTTATATCTCTTATTTATCACATAGAGTATGAATCACATGGGATTAGTAGCTATAAATTATCACACCAATAGCATGATGAGAATTCCTCCAGTGTAGGGTTACCATGGGATGCATATCTAATAACTTCTCATCTATGATTAAAGGGGAATACTCTCAATGAAGAAATCCAAGGTATCCATATATGCATAATTCCCTCCCAATGCCTCTGTTATCACATATTTTATGTCATAGGATCCCATGATAAGAACTACATAGATTCTGATTCCTACCTCAAACATGATACGTAGGATGACTCGTTGAAGTTCGATCACGATATTTATATCTTTACAAAATAATGTTAAACTACAAAGATGGGTCCAATCACACACCCTTAAAATATATAGAATGAACAATTTGGGGTTTGATTATAGTTTCCATAAGGTGTGTAGGATGCATCATAGTGGTTCAATCCCATATCCAAGAAACTAACATCTCCACTAGATGACATTAAACTGTATATTTCCCAAACATTGTCACAAATAATCATCATAAATAAATAATAGAGTGATTGAGAACCCATGATATATACAAATTCATTCCAATGAATACATGTTCCTAATAAAGCTATTGACATAGGGGTAACCAGCCCCGTATTAGAGCATGGGAAGGATTTCACGAACATATCATAAATCTATAAGAGGGTAATAGAATAGGAAAAACCTTCCCATAAAAAGGGTGTAATGAGATTGAAGTCTCATCCTCTCAACCAATGTATTTTCCAAAGCATTGTTGGGTCTGATACCCCAAAAGACCACCTACCTTTGGAAATCTAGTTTGTAACATGTTATGGATATGAAACCATTGGGAGTTTCTAGGGAAGAATAAAAAAATATTTAATCTTGATGTGAGTAATTGAGTAATACATTGATCCCCCCCAAGATCAAACTATCAGTACAAATCCCATCCACTTCCTTTCCTAATGAGAAAAATATAACATTTGAATCATAGAAGTAAAAATGAGATGAGAAACCCTTACCTTATGTTTGACATCCTTCGTATGTTCCCAAAAATCATGTATAGTAAAAATCAGGTTATTATAAATAAATTAAGTAACCATAATGAAATATGAAATACTATATATAATCCTATTATAACATTTTATGACTCATTTTTTAATAATATTTAATTGATTTCATTGTTTTTTGTCTTATTTGTCTTGTTTTCTCATGAGTTTCTTGTTATTAATGTTTCAGTTATTGTATATTGAATATAATTATATATTATAAATAATTATAATAATGATAAATATCATATTTACTAATTCATTACATTTTTAGAATCATTTATGAATTATTAACATGAAAAATGAATCTCATTGCTTCGTGGAGACAGTAGGTCGTACATACATAGGAGAGACAATATCATTTATCTATCGAGTAAAAGTGTATATAATTTGGTGATATATTAATTTTATTTTTTTCATATATATCACATATATTAATTAATTATATCCATGTCACATTCATATTAATAATACGTAAAAAAAATAATCACATCTCTTAAAGAGGTGATAATCCATCATACACATGAGCGACATTATCATATTTCAAAAATAATGGAAAGTAAAAAAAGGAATATCAGATATTAAATTAAGGGAAGTATAATAATGTCATAAATACATTTTAAATTTGGTAAATCAATCATTATATGCACACTTTAATGGTGGTGATGGAAATTGAACTACAACTATTGATGAGGCTATAGTTCGTTGTACACATGATTGATGATTTTGTTTCCCATTTGATGGGTGTGGAGATTTATAAATATAATGGAATCATAATAATAACATCTTAGTAAATTTTATATATTGATTTTATTATATTTTAACTATTAATACATAATTTAAGGTGGAAAAATAATAAAGAACCCATTTTTAAGATAATTTCCTTATCTAAGAGAAACCTCCATTGGATCTCCTCTTATGGACCCTAGGGTTGGTATTTTGGTAGGTCATGCAGCTCCAAAATGTGTATATGGGTTTTTGTGTGATATTTTTTATGTTTATTTAAGAAAAATGGATTTGTGGGTTTCAAGAAGTTAGATTAGGTAGTTCACTTTTATATTTGGGGAAAGGGAACCCTGTTGGAACTTACTCAGAATTTTCCCAAAAATATCAAAAATGATGAAGTCATCCACATGAACAAATATTCTAAATGAATCTATATTATAATTGTTTAAGTATAAGGTGTAACTATGTCCAAAAATTAATATTTATAAATGTTTTGGGTCATTTTTAACTTTTATCTTCATAGTTTAACCCCTAGAAAACCCATTTCTACCATAACCACTATATATAATTTTTACTATTTTTTCAATTTATCATAATAAAAAAATTACGTTGGTATTATTAGATAATATAAATTATTATGATTAAAAATATTGAATCAATTTTTCCAAATTCACTTCAAAAAAGTGTAAAAATATAATTTAAAATTAATCCTGCATATGTGACAGGAAAACTGGTTTTCAAAGAGAAAATATTTAAATGTTTACAATGTTTTTTATTTTAAAATTTAATATCAAAATGATTAAAATGACCTAAATTGGATTTACTGTTATATAATTAAAATAATTTTACATTAAACCCAATTTTAAATATAATTTAACTTTATAAATATTTTAATCAAAAATATATTTTCAATTAGAATCCAGTATTTTTCACAACTCATAAAAAATGTAACCTTTCAATGAAATCCCAAAAATGCAGCCTAAGACAGTTTGTATATTATAATTTCAAAAATTATGTTTATTTTTTAAAATAAATATTCCAAAAGTGGTAAAATAATTCTATATTATGACTGTGAAGCATAACTAAACCATCATTTAGAAAAAATACAGTTTTTCAGAAAAACTTTATTTTTCTTATATTTTATTATATTTTTATTTATAATAAATAATTAGTAAATTAATGTGTTTTTCATGAGTAATCCATATAATTTTCATAATTTAGTTATTATATTTCATACCACCACTCATCTTCTACAAGCTATAGTAGAAATTAAATTTAAAGAAATATATTTTGTGTGTTTTTAATCTTGGTGTTGTGTGTCACATATATTATAGAATAAAATTACCTTATTTTAGAATTTAGGGGTGTTACATTTTCCCTTACATAAATAAATTATTTCATCACAATTTTATCTTGCACTTATAAATCAGGTATTTGATATTTGAGAACACCTTTGCTGAAAATTCACTTTGTAAAAAGGGTTAACAAAACAATCTATTAATAATAGTGAAAACATGATTTAAAAAGGTTATATGGAATAACCCATAACTAGTTTTCAATGAAGGATAAAATTTATGTAATGTGAAGATATTTAAAAAGAAGTAAAACATAAATAATTATTAAAAGTGATAGAGGTCATTGATCACAAGGAATTGAATGATCAATGGAATGGTAAGGACCTCAAAACCATAAATCTATTATTGTTTAAAATGAAATCAAATCAACATAAATAAATATATTCGGATATCATTTTGATTAAATATCCTTTTCCTATAGCTGATGAATTTATTTATCATATATACTAATAATATACAAAAACATACTTAATATTTTTCTATTTCATGGGTATAATATCATCCTTTGGTTATGCCTTGATCAATTTCCACATCATCTATTACTATAAGAAATGGTGATGAATTTTTTTTCAAAATCATTAACGGAACATATGATCCATTATAGATTGATAATTCATTACATTTATCTATAGATATCATTATAAAAAATGGTTATCACATGTTATCCAATTTGCATAAATATTTAAATGGTGAAGTAATACATTAATATCTAAAACCTCCTCCAAAGTTAAACATAAACCATTTCATAAATGGTTAACATTATTACCCATAAAATGATTAATATCTAAAAACTTAGAAATAAGTCGACTAAATTTAAAAATTAAACTTATCATTAATCCCTCATGAATCATGAAGTAACTATTAATCATCACATGTCAAACATGGGAATACCTTCATCATGTATTTTATTTAAACATGGTAATATCTTGAATTACCATAAAGCATTATTAAAAACATGCATTCTTCCTTATTCCTTAAAAAAACATAAAGTATTGGATATATTCTGTAAATCCAAAAATGTTGTTAACTCTATCGATGATAGCATAAAAATCTTTGTAAATATATCATTAATCAGTTCCAATGTAGTCAGTATTGTCTAATTTACATTATCAATTTCAATCATCTGTTTATCCCAAAATCATTATCTCAACATCAGGAATATATTAAGGATTATATTTCCCTCAATAATATTTTTAGAATAATTTAAACCTGACACTAGATCATTTGTCTTCGTCATTGGTACCCCTCAAAAAATTATATAAAATTAATTAATAAATAGTATTGAAAAATAATCCTAATATATTTTATGGTTTTTATTACTAGAATACAATTTATAAAATAATACTATAACATAATTCTTGAATCCAAACAAAATTGAATTAATCATTCCACGTTTTGTAATAATATCATAAGAATTTCTTTGATCTATTATCTTATTTTGATATATATTCCCCTGACATTTGGGGAATTTATTTTCTTAGTCCCCCATCTCCTTATAGTGGAAGCATTGTAAATTGGTATATTCCTTCATTCCCTTGAAATCACAAGAATGTTTGACTTTTTTTCCATACATGAATCAAAATCCTTTTCCTTTTTACTATATACCAATGTGCGTCTTTACAAAAGTATCCCATGTGTGAAAATCTTTCATTCCCTTCTTTCCTTTATCCATTTTCTGTCATTCCATCCTCTTCTTCTATTGATTCCATTGAAATCCATAAGATTTGTATATTTATTTCTCTATATTGATATAGTTGGATAATATTTCCTTATATGATGAGAAATTTTAGGATATTATTTCCCTTTGAATGATTGTCTTAATCCTATAAAATAAAGGATAAATCATTCTATTTGGATTACATACATATTCTATAACATGCCTTGCTAAACTTGTAATGTTAGATTCAAATGTAGAAACATTTTCTACTTCTTTCTATCTTAAACTCAAGAACATTTTCCCATATCCTCTCATTGATTATGAGTAAAATATTTTTCATAGATGTGTACCTTTAAATCCTTCAATTCCATGTTTTTTATTTATTCTTAATCCTTAGTGTTTTGAATAGATTATCAACATGGATCCATGCCTCCTGAGAGATGATAAACTACCATGAAAACTTTATTTCTTTCTTTACTAACCAAAGTTATATATATATTATCAAATTAACTTATGCATTTCTCAGTTAAATATTTATTTATAGCCCCACTTAATTATGGAGTTTGTTAAATCATGAAGGGGTCAAACATCATTGCACAACATGGTATATCAGTAGGTTGCTACACATGGGAAAGGTTGTTACTCATAACCTGAGTCAGCTACCCCCATATGGTTATAATTTGATAACTTACATCTCTATCTCTATCTTTAGTTTCATTATATCTATCATAGGGGAAATCCCTACATTAGATACATGGATTGATATTGTTCACATTCCATCTATTAGGAACCATTTCTAAACAACATAATACACTAGATTAGATCAAAACATTATGAAACTTAATTTACAATTCAAAAACTGGTGATACATTTAAAAAAAATTGGAAATTTTCTTTATAGATTATATAATAATCATAAAAATAGTTTATTTGGGGATATATGTATTTTCAAATACTTCATACTTTTTTGTTAAGAAAACATGAATTTTCCTAAGAATATCCAATGGAGTGTCTAACTAGGTATGAAATAAGGCCTATTTTCATTTACTAGGTGATGATCCTATCAATCCCAATACTCCCTTTTTGGATTAATTATCCATAGATGTATTTGTGATGGAACCACATCCACTTTTAGTATTTAGACAGATATTTATTATTAAAAAACCCACAAAATCTCTTCCTTAAAAAAACATTGGGATGTTCTTCTATAATAATCCTCAAATTAAATCATAGATTTATGTTTCTTAATCTATTTTTTCCTAAATCTATATCCCAATGTTTCTTCTAAACATTATATAATAACAACTATAAGAACCACACCACCAGTAACCCAGATCTGATGTCTTCTTTTTTAAATTGGCATATGTATAACAATCATGATTTTTATTTCACACTAAAACATATTTTATTACATAAAATTTTAACTTAATACAACATAGAATATTGAGAGTTCTAGTTTCTTTGGGGTATAATAACATTACATAACAACTTAAATCATTAAATATACATATTTATTGAAAACGTCTTTTACATGACCACACATATTCTTTCATACTAAGCATTTCATGGGTTAACCTGAGGACATGCATAAGAAAAGGTTGAGATATAAATCCCAGTAAGGGATTAAACAAGGAATAACATGAAGAATAATGTACATGTTAAGAAATAGTAATATAAATGGATTATAAAAAAATATGAACAAAAAGGCATGATATAGCATGATTATCATAACACTGAAATGTGGCATCAACATTTAACATGATATTAGTATGATCCAAAGCTCATTTCCCATAGAGAATGAGAAAACCATCATTTTAGATAAATTATCTTGATTAAATCCTCATTGCACTTGATTTATCATGATACTAATCTTTACCCAATGCATTAATTCTCTATCAGGGCCCACCCTTCTTAGACATTTCAATTCATGCATAAGTGTGCCACATGAATCATACAATATGGAATCATTCAAAATAATAATTTATTAAATGATAATGTAATGTGGAATATATATACCTATAAAAATATAATAGATAATTAAATTTTCATAAAGTTGAATACCCTTTATAGAGAAATGGGCATGGTATTGACTACACAATGATTTTGGCTTGGAAAATCGCGGTGTAATTTCGACAGCATAACGATGTCACATAAGAATTCATAAAAATGGTTGATGAGAGAGAAATGGGTGTCTTATCATATGTACATGAAATTAACAGTATGTTGGTAATATAGATAAATTTTGTAACATATTTAATAGAATTTAGATTCATAATACAAAATAATGTCTGGAATGTAAATGAGAAGAGGGAAATTCCTTACAGAATTTTGGCATGGTAACGGGTGTACGTGGGAGGAATTAATGGGAGTGAAAGGGGTATATCATTATTCAAAAATAAGGAGTGAAGTATGGGGGAGGTGATAAATCATACCCCAACTATTTAAATTGAAATTAAAAGTGTATAACAACATAATGAAATTTGGACAAAAATCAGAATGGAAGAAATCCCTTACATTGAAGTGTGATCTGAAAGGCTTGAGAGGGGATTTAGAGAGGCTTATTGGGAGCTTAGGGAACCATGGGAGGATTATATAGATAGGAGTTCACAATTTTTTCTATCTCAAAATCCTTTGAGTGAATTAAGTGGGATCTTGGGTGGTCTTATATATGAAAAGAGATGTAATTCTTTATTATTTAGGTTTTGGACACCACACATTAAACTAATCAAAACCAAAAACCAACCAATGGTTTTTGCCCATGTTTTTTTAAAAAGGGTGTTGAAAAAAATTATTTTATAAGTATAATGGCCTAAATTTTTAAACTATTATGATTTCTTTTTTGGAGGGGAGCCACACTCTCAAGGAAAACATTTTAAAAGGTTAAAATATTTTGTAAGCCTTGGAGTGTCTACTAAAGATTGGTAAAATAAATCAAACAAACCTAAAATCGCATTATTTTAATGGTAAAACACATATTGTCTGAACATTATAATTATAGTGTTTATTACATCACTATTGTGTCATTATGATGTCATAAAACACATTATATAATTAAATGGTATTTAATTTTTACCCAAAAAAATTGACTGTCTCAGAAAATTATGAAAAATTCACTATTGGATAATTTAGATTTCCTGATTCCAAAAATAATATTCATTTTATATAAATAATTTTCTAAATATGTGAATTTTTTAATTTTAAAATAAAAATCGACATTTATCGAAAATTCACGTGTTTTGACAAAAACTGTTATCAAGCCTTAATAAAAATCAAAGTTATATTCATAAAAATTATATGATAATTTATATTTAATAAAAATTAATTTAAAAATATTATTTTATTAAAATATTATTTAATTCAAAAATCCATTAATTCATCAAAATAGATTCTTTAATTGAATATTAACTAAAAATACAATTTTTGCTTTAAAAACTATTTAAAAAGTAACAATAAAAAAATGAATGTATATTATTTATTATTTAAAAAAATAATACACATAATCATAGTGCTAGGGTCTTGTTACATAACCCCTTATAACACTCACATAAGACTGAAGGGTAAGGTGTGTGATGGTGACAGACTGTTGGGGTGGCTCAGATAACGTCGCTCGGGTGGTAATCTCTATCAACTTCTACTTCTCCCATAGGCAGTTTCGTTCGATCTTAATGTGTCAAACCTCAAATTGGACTTGGTCAAGAGAGAATCCCAATAACCCTACCTCCATTCTAAGATCCACCAAATGGGTTTTGTATAGAGCAATTTTACTGGACGAGGCCATCGCTACCTTAATCTAAGTAAATTTGATTTTCTAAAACTCTATATTTATACTAATCATGTGATAACCTTTCAATGACTATATTAGAAACAGTAAATATTCTTAAGAGTATTTTAAAATCCAAAAATGTAAAACCAAGGAAGTTAATATGTTATATAACCATTTTACATAATAAGACATTTAATTTGATTAAGAGTAATTTTCTTTAATAAAAGTTTGGATCATTACAATCTTCCCCCCTTAAGAAATTTATCCCTTGAAATTTCCTTTTAGCACACTAAAACAGATGTGGGTTACTCTACTTCATCACTTCCTCCAATTCTCGTGTTTTATCTTTGAACTTTTGGTTTCTCCATGACACCTTGACGAGAGGAATTGTCTCATTTCGTAGAACTGTTTCCCTATGATCTAATATCTTCACTGGCTTCTCTTCATAAGATAGGTCATTATCCCATGTCACCATCTCTGTATTGTGTACATGTGATGGGTTAGGTATGTACTTCCTCAAAAGTGATATGTGGAATACATCATGAACTTGAGATAGGTTCGGTGGGAATGCAAGTCAATAGGCCACTACTCTAATGCGATCAGGGATCTCAAAAGGGATGATGTGCCTTGGACTAATCTTTCCATTCTTCATAAATCTCATAACTCTCTTCCATGATGATATACAGAGGAATACCATGTCTCTGACATCAAACTCTGTGTCTCGTCGATGATTATCAGTATAGCTATTTTGTCGTCTCAGGGTAGCTTTAATTTTATGTTGGATGGTCTTAACCATCTCCACCATTTCTTCGACCATTTCGGGACCAAGGTGTTTTCTCTCTCCAAATTAATCCTAACATGCAGGTATTCTACACCTCTTCCCAAAAAGGGATTCATAAAGAGTCATTTGGATGCTTGAGTAAAAATTGTTGGTGTAAGAGAACTCAACTAGATGAAGATGTTGATCCCATCCCCCTTTGAAGTCTATTGAGCATGCTCTCAACATGTCCTAAAGTGTTTAGTTAGTCCACTTAGATTGGAAATAAATTTGCGGATGATAAGTTATACTGAAGTTTAGTTAAGTATTCAGAGCATGTTGAATACTCTTCTGGAAATTAGAGGTGAATCTTGGATCTCAATCAGATGAAATAGATAGTGGAATCCATTTAGCCATATAACATCTCTGATATATATCAATGCCAGTTGATCCACTAAGAAATCCTCTCGAATTAGAATGAAGTGTGTAGTCTTTGTAAGATCCACAATAACCCAAATAGAATTATTTCCTTTTGATTTCTTTGGAAGCCCATTCAAAAATTCCATGGTAATTTTCTCTCATTTCCATGATGGTAGGGGTAATAGTTGCATCATTCCATTAGACTTCTTCCTCTCACCCTTCACTTTCTAACATACCAGACACTTTGATTTATACTAAGTGATCTTCTTCTTCATGTTATCCCACCAATAATGCTCTCAGAGATCTCGATACATCTTTGGGTTTCCTGGGTGAATGGATAAATTCTAATTATGTGCATCATTCAAAAGTTTTTTCTTTAACTCGTGATTTTATGGAACACATAGTCTTGACCAAAATATCACAATTCTTTCTTCATTAACATTGAACTGTGAGGATTTACCTTTTTTGATATCTTCAACTTTCTTCAAAATTCCCATTTCATACTTTTTTATCATCCTTTAACCTTTCCAAAAGAGACGATTGAGCAATTATTTGTGAAAGGATTGATGATGTCCCTTATTTATGATTCCCATTTCCATCTTCATCAAATCCATGAAGATTGGATCCTTTTCAATTCTCATCGATAGTAGATTCATATGGTCCTTTATTCTTAGAGAATATTCCGCCTTTTTTTCTTTCCCAGGGTGGTAATGGATTGAGAAATCGTATTATTTTATCATCCCTAACTATATTTGTTGGTGCATGTTCAACTCTTTCTGTGTGAATATATACTTAAGGATTTTGTGATCTATATATATTTCAATCTTCTCCCAAAATAGGTGATGTCATAAATTTTTTAAATAAAAGATTAATACAACCAAATCCAGATCCTGTGTTGGATAGTTTTTCTCCAGAAATTTTAATTTCCTTGAAGCATAGGAAATGAATTTGTCATTTTTCATCAACACACAGCCCACGCCCTTCTTCAAAGCACTACTAAATACCACAAACAGTTCTCCACATGTGGGTAGTGGGAGCACAGGAATAGTGAGAAGTCTTATTTTTAACTCCTTTAATCTCTATTCACATTCATCACTCCAAGAAAACTTGACTCCCTTCCTAGTTAGCTTGGTAAAAGGGTTTGACAATCCTGAGAAATTTCTCACAAATTGGTGATAATATCCTGCTAAACCTAGGATGTTACGAATATCTGTTACCGATGTTGGCCTCAGACATCCCTCAATTGTATCTATCTTGGATGAATCCATAGATATCCCATTTCTTGTGATGATATGACCCAATATTAAGACTTTCTTCAACAAGAACTCACACTTTTTGTAATTTTCATAGAGCTTCTCCTTTCTTAAGGTCTATAGTATAGTGCTTAGATTCTCCTCATGCACCTCATCAGTTTTGAAGTATATTAGAATATTTCCTATAAAAAATACCAAAATTTTATCAAGGTAATATATAAAGACTCTATTCATCAATTACATGAAGATTTATGGATCATTAGTGAGTTAGAAAAGCATTACTATGAATTCATAGTGCCTGTACCTTGTACGAAAAGCAGACTTGGGGATATCCTCCTTATTCACCCTTAATAATATCTCGGCCATATATCCACCTTAGATAAGTATTGTGCTCCACGTAGCTGATTGAACAAGTCATCAATTATTGGAAGAGAATACTTGTTATTTATCATGATTTTTTTGAGCTCACGACAATCAATACAAAGGCACATTGACCCATCCTTCTTCTTGATGAAGAGGACTCGTTATCCCCATGGTGTAGCACTTGGGAGTATAAACCCTTTATCCAGATTCTCCAGTATTTAATACTTTATCTCCTCAAGCTACACAATAGACATTCTATACGGATTCATGGATATTGTAAATTCCCTGGGTATAAGATCAATTGAGAATTCAACTTCTATTATAGGAGGAAGCCCAGACAATTCCTCAGGAAACCCTTCATTGAATTCCCTCAAAATAAGAATGTATTCAAGGATGGTTGATTCCTTAGACTCAATCATCTAATCCAGATATGCATTCTCATAGGGCAGTAATATCCACACTTGAGATGTTGGTGATAAAGAAGATTCATCCTCCTCCTTGCACTTGTACAGAATCAGGGTCGATTCACCATATGGAGAGTAATTTCCATCTCATGGAAATTTATGTTGGTTGTATATAAGGAAATCCAATATATGCCAATAATATCATCAAATTACACCAAAGGGTGTTCTATAAGGTTTTTTGGGAAGTTAAATCCATAAACTATGATAGAGGAGGAGTTATATTATTGGGATGAAATGATTGCCTCATTTTTCATTCTCACCAACGTCACTACTTCCATGATTTATGGTGGTGTTGGGATTATTATACTAAACTCTCAGGATATAAAATAATGCTTAGAACCAGAATTATAAATTAAGTTCTCTATTCTTGAATGAATAACTAGCATACCAGTTACCACTTTTATTTTAGGATTCAATTCGGCAGTAGTGATGGTAAAAGCTTTCCCTTGCTTCCTTGGAGGTTGTTGGTTGCCTCTGAAAACCCTTGTCTTAGGGCACTAGTTTGCAAAGTTCCATGGTTCTTTACATTTGAAGAAATGAACAATACATTGAGGGTCGAACATATTGTTGCAATACTCTATCACAACCACATGTTTTTCTTGTCAGTAGTTAATGGTCAGGTTCCCTTCTCTTCCACACCAAAATCATTTCCTCGTCCTCTTCAGAAAATTTATGGGGTTCTTCTTTCCACACCTTTGGAAAGTGGGGTGTTGGATTTTTTTAGTACCATTAGATTTATCCATCAGACCACTAGAATTAAATTCCACCTTATACTTTGTATCCCCGTGATACCCCTAAGATTCGTTGATCTCTATTTCAACTTTAAGGGAACATTGGAAAATTTCCTCATAGATCTTGAAGTCACGGATCTCCAAGGATTTTCATAGGCTTGGTTTTATCCAACCAAAGAAGAGATAAACCTTGCATTCGAGGGTAACAACAAAGCCAAAGGCATATCATTCCATCCTTGTGAATTTTTCCTCATACGATTCGATGGATTCGTCGTCTTTCTACTTGATGGCAAGGAAGTCACTTTCCATCTTATGTCAAAGGGTACAAGGAAAATATTTTTCAGAAAACATTTTTTGGAAATACTTCAATTCCAATGACTCAATATATTTCTCAAGCTTTGTAGATTTGATCAATGTCCACCATTGATCAACTCCACCTTCTATATGATGGGAAAAAAAAAGAACCTTCTCTTGTTTGGAACATTGAAGGATGGAGAATATCTTTTCAATGGATTTCATCCATTGTTTAGAAATTGAGGTTTCAGATTGTCCATTAAAAGTAGGAAGCCTTTGTATCATGAAGCTCTCAATTATGAATTGTTCTTTCTTAGGGGGGTTGAATGTTTTTATTGACCCATGTTTCTATCCAAAACTTGAGTTAACAGAGAGAGTATCATGACAAAGTTCGGGATTCCTGCTCCCATGGGATTGGGCATCCCATTAGAATAGACATCACATTGAACTTAGTATCAGTTGTTAGCCTGAGTCCTCCTATTACTAACCACTGGCTAGAATAAAAGTAAATTTAGGGGTAACACAAAAAGGGTAATCCAAATACAAAAACGAATGACTTATAAATTACTTTTATTTACTTAACTTATGAATTTATAGGATTCAATCTATGTTTTCAATGATCTACTTCCCAACATATATTCTTAGGGGAATTTCATTTTATTCCCTTAAAAATGGTTCATAATAAGATTATGAATTTACCAAAGCATGTCCCCTAGGAGTTTCATAACCAAAAGTGCAGCAAGGACCATTTTTGTGCACTAGTTCCCATTTGTGTCTAGCTCAAATAGATATTTTTTGGGATTTACCCCTAGATACATCTGTTCCAGAGCTTCCTCTACCTGCTCTTATCCAGACAAGGATGAATTTTCGTGATAAAACACTTACATAATACTCAAAAAAATCTTATGGATTTTTTTTATTATTTTTAGTCTTTTCTCTAAGGCTTTCACTAGGGTTTTCTAATCCTAATCCCAAAAACAACTAAACCTATCCTCTGATACCAACTATAATAACCCTACTTTTTTATTTCACCCTTAAACATATTTTATTACATAAAATATTCACTTAATAAAACATAGAATATCGAGAGGTATAGTGTCTTTGGGGCTTAGGAACATTACATAAAAACTTAAAACATGAAATACACATCTTTATTTAAAACTTCTTTTACACAACCACACACATTTCTTCGTACTTAGAATTGCATAGGATAACATGAGAAAATGCATAAGAAAAGGGTGAGCTATAAACCCTGGTAAGGGAGTAAACAAGGAATAACATGAATAATACAGTACATGTTAGGCAATACAGATATCAATGGATCATAATAAAAACATGAACATAAAGGCATGATATAGCATGATTATCGTAACATAGATATGTGACATCAACATTTTACTTGATATTAGCATTGGCCAAGGATCATTGCACATGGAGCATGAGCAAACCATAATTAAAGTTGAATTATCATGATTAATACCTCATTGAACTTGATGTATCATGATACTAATCTTTACCCAATGCGTTGGAGCACTATCAGGGTGCACCCATCTTAATCATTTCATTTCATAGATAAGTGTGCCACATAGATCATACAACATGGAGTCATTAAACATTATCATTTATTCTATAATAAAAGAATGTGGAATACATACCTGAAACTATATATTTTATAAGTAAATGTGTGTAAATGTGAATATCATTTATAGATAAATGGGAATCGTATTCACTACACAGTGACTTTGTCTTGGAAAATCGCAGTGTAATTTCGGCAGTATAATAGCGTGACATAAGAATTCATAAAAATGGTTTCTGAGAGAGAAAGGGGTGTCTCATTATATTTACATGAAAAATATAGTAAGGTGGTCATATAGATACATGTCCCAACATATTTAATGAAATTTATATTCACAATACAAAATAATTTCTTGAATGTAAATGAGAAGAGAGAAATTCCTTAAGGAATTTCGGCATGGTAACGGGTGTACATGGGAGGAATTAATGAGAGATAATGGGGGTATCTCATCATTAATAAATAATGAGGAAAGTATGGGGGAGGTGTTAAATCATACCCCAAAATTTTTAATTTAAATTAATAGGGGATAACAACATAATGAAATTTGGACAAAAATGAGAAAGGATGAAATCTCTTACTTGGAAGTGTGATCCCAAAGGATTGGGAGGGGATTGACAGAGACTTCTTAGGATAATGGGGTGCCTTATTAGGATTATAGAGAGATTATATCAGATTTTGGTCAAGCTCCAAAGGATTTGACTAAAGATAAGTTGGATCATGGTTGAGTTTATATAGGAAAAGAGAGAGAATTCTTTATTATTTAGGTTTTGGACACCACACATTAAACTAATAAAAAGCACAAACCAACCCATAGTTGTCCCCATGATTTTTTAGAAATAGGAGTAAAAAACTGTATTTTATAATCCTAATGGCCAAACATCATAAAATATTTTTCTTGCTTATGTGCAGGTGAGTCGCACTCTTAAGAAAAACATTTCAAAAGGTTAAAACATTTTATAAGCCTTGGAGGGTCCACTGAAGCCTTTAAAAATAAATAAAACAAACCTAAAATCAAATTATCATAATGGTAAAACATATATTTTTAGAACAACCCATTTATAGTATTTTATTACATCACTATTAGGTCATTATGATGTCATAAAACACATTATATAATTAAACTGTATTTAATTTTTACTCAAAAATTCCTCTGTCTTGGAAAATTATGAAAAATTCACCGTTAGATAATTTAGATATCCTGATTCTAAAAATAATATTCATTTTATCTAAATAGTTTTATATATATGTAAATTTTTTACTTTTAAAAAAAACTTAAAATTATTGAAAATTCTTGGGTTTTGACAAAAACAACTTTCAAACCATAATAAAAATCACAATTGTATTCATAAAAACTATACGATCAGTTATATTTAATAAAATTTAATTTAGTAATAATATTTTATTAAAATATTATTTATTTAAAAAATTCATTTATTCATCAAAATAGTTTCCTTAATTGAATATTAACTAAAAGTACTATTTGTTCTTTAAAAACTATTTACAAAGAAACAATAATAAAATGAATGTATATACTTTATTCCATACAAAACTAATACGCATAATAATAGTGCTAGGGTCTTATTACATAACCCCCTATAAAACCCGTATAAGACTAAAGGGTATGGTGTGCAATGATGACAGACTCTTGGGGTGGCTCGGATAACATTGCTTTGGTGGTAATCTCTATCAACTTACACTTATCTTGTAGGCGGCTCCATTTGAGCTTAACATTTTGAAGCTTGGCTTGGGCTTTGTCAAGAGTGAAGCCTATTGATTCCACCTCCTTTAATAGCTCCGAAAAATGGGCTTTGTATGGAACAATTCAACTAGATGAGGCCATTGCTTCCTTTTTCTGAGTAAATTGGATTTTTTTAAAGCCCTATATTTATACTAATCATGTGATCACTGTTAAACGGTTTTATTATCAATGGTCTAAATTCTTAATGGTATTTTGAAATCTAAAAACATAAAACCAAGGAATTTCATATGTAATATAACCATTTTACATAATAATACATTTAATTAGATCAAGAGTAATTTTCATTAAAAAAATTTTGTCATTATAATAAGATACAAGGAATCACATCTCGAATGATTGAATAGTTTAGTAGTGTTAGTAAACTAGATAAATAAATTAATTCAAATTACATTTTAAACCAAAAAATATAAAAATCATTTTTTCTGATAACACTACTATTCCACTTAGCATATTTTTACATATCAATAGTAAAACACTTCATGGAATCCTAGGTAAAATTAAACATAATAAAGATGTGAGATTAAATACTCTGTAAGGGTAAGATTACAAGAATATCTATGAATGAGTAATTCATCATCAATATGGAAATGTAAATAATTTAAACTCATTACATTTAATCAATAACATGAGCATAATATGGAAGTAATAAATGGTGATCAAATAATGCCACATAAATAATCACATGACCCTGAACAGAGTTCACATATATTATAACTAATAGAATAATCACATGGAATATTGATAACTAAATTCATAATTATGAAATTCAAAATTCTGGATATCTATAAAATACTAGAGAGGATTTTGTCCAATACATCTAATACTATCGAGGCCTTTTTCCAAGACATCTATGTAAATGGATAAGGCCTCATCCAAAAACCAATCTAGTTTTCCTATTGAGACCTACCAATTCATTGAGGGGCTATAGAGGTCCCCAAGAAGCACATACTAAGTGAAATTAATTCATCATATTAAATGTTCAAAACATAATCAACAATAACATTCGTATTGAAAATCTAACGTACAAAATGTTAATATGTATTCTAATCAATACACATAATCACAAACTATCCAAAGTAAAATGGTAAATTGTAATAAAATTGTACATCCTCTATAAAATGATCATAAACCATCCCTAGAAATAATAAGGATGATTTTAGTACAATATATCACCATTTTATCATAATTATAATAATGGTTCGATGTAATTGAAGAATAGAAATAACATAAAATTGACATTAAAACATATTTGAGGAAAATATTCTATTCACATTGAAAATAAAATTTAAAAAAGTTCACAAAACATTTTGAATATAAATTTATTTAAAAAAAATATTCTATTTATTTAAATAATCTTTAATACATTGGGTGTTCATGGAAATAGAAAATTATTTCCATATCCTACATGTTAAAACAAAGATTCCTTTCACATTTTTGGTAAAAGCCAAATAGTCCTTACTTTGAAAATAAAAAGAAGACTCCTTTCAATTTTTTTATGTAAAAATGAGTAAAATGTTTTTAATAAATAATTTTTGAAGGAATAAAAACATTTTTGAAAAAAACTTTATAAAACATGGGTTTTGATGAAAATTTGTTTTCTATATGAGTAGAAATATAATGTTGGATTTTATTAAAAAAATTCTAAATCATTTTATGTACCAAAGAGTGGAAACATTTTCTATTTTTTGAAAATATTCCTTAATAAACATATGTGAATAAAATATATTTATACTATGATATAAATATCTATTAATTCCCCCAAGGGATACATACATAAAAACAATCTTGAATAATGATGAGATTGTGAAATAAACCATTACCACTTTTGTTGCTTCCGAATCATAATCCCCATAAAAGAAATAGAATAATGGAAACATTAAATATAATTAAGATAAAAAGATTAATGATTTAAAATATCAAATGGGTAGTATATGAACCACATAAATTAAATAAGTGGTGAATTTGACATATGTCTCACTAAAGTAAAAGTGAGATCAGAACCCCTTAATTTAAGTTTTACATCTTCTGTATGCATCCAAAACTAATATATAATATTTATAGGTTTATTATAAATATATTAAAGAACTATAATCATGTATATCATACCATATAAGATCCTATTATAAAATGTTACCATATTTTTATAATAATATTTCATTATTGTCATTATTTTAATTATTTGTTTCCATGTTTCTCATCCATAATTTTTCTTAAAAGATCCATTTTTTTAAGATATAGTTCCATCATATAAAAAATTATATTAATTTTATAAATATCATATTTACTAGTTATATACATTTTTATAACCATTTATGAATGTTTTACATGGAAAATGAATTACATATCTTCTTAGAGGCGGTAGGGCGTATATACGCACGAGCAGCGATATCATTCCCCTATAGCATGAAAGAGTATGGAATAATGTGATATATATGAATTTTAAATAATAAATAAAATATCATATATAGTTTTATATTTATTAATTTTATCCTTATTACATTCAATGTAAATCATATTTGAAAAAACAAATCACATCATTTTGCAAGGCGGTAGTTCGTCGTACACACGAGCGACGTTATTGTATCTGAAATGGAATGGAACCTAAAAAATATATATGTGATTTTAAAATTAGGGAATTATAATAATATAATAAATATAATAAAAAAAATTTAAACCTATCATTATATCCTGCCTTGAATGGTGGTTATGGAAAATGAACTACATCGGTTCGTGAGGCGGTCGTCCTCCATACACATGATCAATGATTTTGTTTCCCATTTGATGGAAGTGGATATTGAAAATCTTTATTCCAAAAACATAACAACATATTATTATATTTTAGATACTAGTTTAATAATATTTTATGTTTAAATACACAATTTATTTCGAAAAATAAGAAATATTATGAAAGATAATTGTTGGGATAATTATATTCATTAAGAGATATCTCTTTTTCATCTCCTCTTAAGAAACCAATGGTTGGTATTTTGGTTGGAATAGAATATATAAAATATGTATAAGTAATTTGGGGAGATAATTATTTAAGTTTTTTCATCAAAAGTTCATTAGGAGTGTGAATAATAGAGGTGAGGTTTTCCCATTTATAAGTAGGGAAAGGGAATCCTCTTGGAAATTATGTGGATGTTTCCCAAAAGAATCCAAAATGATAAAATCATTCAGTTAAAAAACATTCAAAATGACCCTAGACTCAATAATGGGAAGTATAAAGTGAAAATAATTCCATATAATAATATTTATACATGTTTTGGGTCATTTTTAATCCTTATCTTCTTATTTTAACCCCCCAAAATACCCATTTTTACCACAACAGCTGTAAATAATTTTTATAGGTGTAACTATTAATTATAGTAAAATAAATAAATAAAAATTGTTAGAAAATATAAATTATTATTATTAAAAATATGGAACCCATTTTTCTAAATTAAATTCACTTAATTATTAATTTTTAGTTAACAATTAATCTTGTAGATGTGAAGATATGGTTGGTTTTGAAAGAGAAAATGATAAAATAATTACAAACTTTTTATATCAAAATTCCCTATTAAAATGATTTTAATAAAAAAAATTAGTTTAATAAATATATAATTGAAATAATTTTAAGTAAAACCCAATTTAAAATATAATTTAACATTAAAAATAATATAAATGAATAGGTAGTTTTAAATTAAAATTTAGTATTTTTCACTATTCATAAAAAATGAAAATTTTCATAAAAATACCAAAAAAATAACACCAAGATAATTTTGATATTCTGATTTAAAAAATAAATTTTATTTTTTTAAATAAATATTCTAAAAGTGGTAAATATTAATTTTATATTATGAGTGTGATGCAAAACTAACCTATCTTTTAGAAGAAAAAAATTAACATTTCTCAGAAAACATTTATTTTTATTTTAATTGATTGTAATTTTATTTCTAAAAAATAGATAAGAAATTCATTTTATTTACATGTTTAAAACATATAATTTTTATAATTTATTTATTATTATTCATTCATTCCAATTTAATAGTTATGTTATATAGTTATACAATATTACAGTTCATTTAGAATCAGGGTTACGTGTTCTACAAGATATCAAAAAAAATAAATTTAATGAAATATATTTTATGGGTTGTTTAAGATTGGTGTTTCATTTAACATATTTTATTCAACATAATTCTATTATTTTTTATTTTTTATTTTTTACAACTAAGGTACTTATGACACTTTCAAAGAGATATTGAAAAGAACATTAATGAAGACTCTACTTATTGGGTGCGCCTTTTCAACAAAGAAGACAAACAATTTCAAGCAAAACAATTCCAGGACCCCATCATAGGTATCACTGAATGAGTCCTAGTATTATTTCTGGTAGTAAGGAATTGTAAATGGGGAAAATTTGAGGAATGTCATTTTCTATGTGCACACTCTATTGTAGCATGTTCTTCTCTAATAATATCATGGGAAGAATATATTAATCCAATTTACTTGAATTAAACCATTTCTAATTGTTATGTTGCACCATGGACACCTATTGGGGAGTTCCAAAATTTCCCATTTTTTGGAGAATATTCGGTATTGATACTCAAAAACAACATATTATGACTATTATGGACACTGAAGTCTAGAATGATGTGGGATGAGATTGATAGGCCTCATAAACAAGTGAAATGTTTGATATACAACATATGTCATTAAGAAGGATATAATAGTAAATAGTGCCCTAACATTTTTGTATCCTATTCACTCTCTCAACCATGATGTTGTATTTCCTATAATTTTATATTTTCATATTATCAATTACATGTTGTTAACATAAAATCCTGATTTTTTACAAATTATGTGAAATTTAAAAAATATTTTAATAATCAAATAATAAAATTGTGATAATTTATATGAGAACTTAAAAAATAACACACAAGATAAAAATTACCAAATGTTATATCATTTAAATAAAAAAATTATTCTCTAAAATTCATTTTCAATTATAAATCTTTTTCACATGCTAAAACCATTTTTTTAAATCATCCTTTGGTTTTTGTAATAAGCCTTTCGTATTCACATTATAAAGATTATGGAAAGTAAAGATGGGATGATGTGAAATCAAAATCAAACTATCCATTGATGCACAATCAACATATCATATGATAAAATAACCATGAAATATCCCAACATGTGAGAAATCATACATAAGTGAAAAATAATTCAATTATAGATCTGACATATTGGTATACATCCTAGACATGAAAAAAATTCAATCCATAAGGTGGAACCAACCGATATAACCTATGTCTGAAAAACTATTTTTAAAGTAAAACACCTCAGAAACATTACTATATTCTAAAAATAAAATAGGAAAACCAATTATCTTAAAAAAACATATCATGAAATATGAAAATCATCTTAGGATGTTGACATAGATATAAAATTCCAAAAGTATTAGAAATATTTTTTGATAAAAAAGAATACACGCTCTTTTATTTTAGTAAGAAAAATTTCATAAAATAATGGGAATTGGCATGTGATATCATACATTCTACCAGTCATAAATTTATTCAAACCATGAAGTTTTATTTATATATTATACTTACTTTATATATTTTTCATTTTTATATGAATATATGGTGGATTCTACTCTACTCACTAAGCGGTATTGACATGTTCCATGTGAGGTGCTTGTGGGTCATTAAGTTTGACAGATTGGGGGGAATAGAGCACATCATTATCATCAAAATATACCCCCAAAAACTATTATACCATACCTATGTTGTGGAATCTTCCATAGTGTCACTGTATATGATTATATATTCATCAATTATCACCTCTTTATGACCCTCACTAAGAGATGGAGACCTGAGACTCCCACATTCCCTTTCCCAAGGGAGAGATGGCTATCACTGTTGAGGATGTAGAAGTTATCCTTGGTAACCCTATATAGGGTTTTGTAGTTATAAGATCCAACCATGGAGACTAACCTGAGATTTTACATCATTTTTTGGTCTTTACATTTTAGTGGATGGTGATAATAAATATAGAGGATCACTATCTATGAGATTGATGGACATGCACTTCACATAGTTACCCACCGAAAGTGATGAGAAAATTGTTATGTGTCATGATCATGATTATATCTTATATCACATTGAAGGTTTATTGTGTACTGATAACTTTGGTATTCGTGTCCACGTTATGTATCTAGGAAAACTAGTGGACTTTGATCATGATGGGAGATATAGTTGGGAATCTGCATGCTTTACATACACATATATAGCATTATGCATGACATGCCTATATGATTTTAGTGATCTCAAAGGATGTATTATTATTATTCAGATGCAGTAGTTGGAGAAAATCCCTCCTCTCACCCTAATATTTGTTTTTCTAAATATTTATATTGACGTGCTTCATGACATTACACTTGAACGTTGGTATGATCACTCGTCTTTGTTTTTTATGATAATTTGAGTCATTATAATCCATTTCTTATTATTTATCACTTTCAATGTTGAAACTTATAGGTGGTGTCGGGAACACCACTTCATCATAACTACAATACATGATTTTGGTGCATAACTTCTCATTTTGGATAGTCTACTACCCATCAATGTAAGTATATATATTATTTTTTTAACTAAAAAATTTCATAATATTATCATTTTTGGAAATTAGTAACAATTTATTTTAAAAAATGTCACATGTCATTTTCAGATATTATGAGGGGAATATTGTTCTCTATTAGAACAACCTCATCTATCTTCACGGATAGTAAAAAATAAAAAATTAACCTACAACCGTGGTTTGGAACTGTGGTTATAGGAAAAAACCATGGCAATAGCTTATTTCCATAGATTTTCATTACTATGGCGTCTGGAGCTGTTGTAATAGGTTTTACCTATTTCCATGGTTTATACTATGGATATAAGGCACCTATACCCATAGTTTAAATCATGTATATTTCTAGGTATATCAATATTTTAAAAATGTAAATTGGATCTTATTTCCACCATTAAAACCATAGAAGTAGTCCCTCTATAGTCACAGTTTTAACCGTAGATATTTCTTGATATATCCAAAATTAACAATGTCAATTAGATGATAGTTCTATGGTTAAAAGCATGGATATATCCTTTATATGGAATCAAAAACTCCAAATTCTTGAATCTAAATACATACACATTAGAAATTATTGAATACACAAACTATAGGAACAATAGTTTGTTTATGTTACCAAATACACATATTAAAAACTACGCAAACACAAAGTAGAAATATAACCACACAATTCATCTTTTAATAGATCAACCCACCAGTATGTTTCACTCTCTTCCTATGGTGTTACATGGATTCTTATCATCCTCACAAGTTTTTTGATTATTATAAGTTGGGATTGAGTCTCTTTGATCCCTCTATAGATCGCTAGCATGGAAACATGAACCCTATTGCATCACCATCATTCTATTATGGTTTTGTATAGATTTTATCAACTGGTATTAGAATCCTAATCGAATCATATTTTCAAAATTTAGACACTAAAGTAGAAATCTCTCAATCATGTTTGATTACCTACTTCTTGTAAATAACATGACTCTTTCTAGTTGGAGTTTAATTTAACAGCAAAAAAACTTTTCCCCCAAAGATTGTGAATGCCACTTTGAAGAAATTTATGCCTTATAATGACATGAACATAAAAATATACCAAAATATTAACAATTTATAGGAATAAAATAAAAAATAAAATGATTTAATCTATTTTGGTATTGAATGAGTAAGAATACAATAATGCAAGACATATCTCTCAAATCATTGAACACCACTTTTTTTTGTATCTTGAAGTAGGGAGTAAATCAAACCTAGATGATAAAATCAAAGAAAAATGAAATAAATAAATAGAACATTATAATAATTAAATGAAACTAACAAATATTTATAAAAATAGAGGGATTTATTTTCCTAAAAATATTTAATAAATAGTTTCTATTTACTGGGCTACAAATTTTCTTCAATATTTAATATTTCATATAATGGAATATGAATAAGAGTATACCTTCAAAGTAGGAATTAGATTATAGAGTAATTTTAGGGCTAGGACTCAGGAAGTCCTTTAAAGAACATGTCCATTAAGGGATTTTTGGGGCCCTTTTTCACTGGGAGTAATGGTTCACCCTTGTTACTGATGAACCTAAGAATCTCTTTGCATGTTTTTGGAACATTTTTTCCCTCATGAAGCTTCCAAAACTCATCATTAATGTTCATTTTCAATAAATATATCTTTTATTAAAATATAACTAATAAGAAAGAAACTTACATCAAAATGTGTTAATATTGGTGACACCTATGAGTTATAATAGGGGTTATAATAACCTAAATAATTAATCAAATCCAAAAATTCAGTAAAAAAAAAGAAACTTTTTGAATTGGTTATAGACAAATATATCTTTTAATACCAAGATTTAGAAATAATGTCAAATAGTTGGATAATGTTTTTTCCAATGAAGACTAAAAAAACAATGTAGTTTTATCAGTAATGGTGGAAGGTATGAATAGAAAAAAAATCATACCAATAAAATTTTAGAAGATAATATTTCATATGTTAACTATAAGGGATGATATTAATAACTTTTACATCTAATTAAAAATGAAAATAAAAATAATCCCCTAATTTTAATTAATTTTTCACTTCATGTGATTTAGAATTCTAATGGATAATGATGTTTTAGTATCCAAATAAAAATAATTACCACCCTTGAATAAATTAAAATATGTTTTCAATTACTATAGTGATACCAAATATGTTTCATCCAGTGGTCCAGGCTCTAATATAAAAAATAGATGTGCATGAAAAAAATAAAATCATCAAAACAACACTACTATTTCAAAGAAGTGTGAATCTGAGTTCAAGGGAGAAAACTAATCAATAATGAAAAAATAATTGATGTATTGGCTTCAATATATAAATAATATTTCACCAGAAATCCAATAATAATTGTGAAAGGAAAATGTTTAGTGGTTATTGATTATGTTGTAAACAATTTTGGAAAATGACTATAATTTTTTGTATAAAATAACTCTCCCTTAGAATCGGCATGGATTCTGGGGCAACTATTATTGAAAAATAAGAAAATAAATATCAATAATTGGAAGAAATAGTGTTAAAATACACATGTATATTTATGAGGATTCCAAAAGTCTATCTATTTAGGAAAAAAACTATTTTCTAGAATAAGTTTATGGATTATGTGACCTGTAGATCCATTCATCTAAAAATAACATGAAAAATACTTCAATTTTTTAAAAATTGAAACTAATAGAATAAAAAATAATCAAACAAATAAAAATTAATCTATCCAATATTTTTAGATAAAATCTATTCAAATAGAAAAAATTAGGAAGTAAAAAAAGTGAACATGCATATGGTATGTAGGAGGATTGACAAGAATGAATGAATGATCATGAGGTTCATTAAAAAAATTAAAAAAAAACATGGAGTATTGAACTTTATTTCATGGGTGTTCCATCTATATAAGAATAAAATATAAGGAAGGGGGTTGTGAAAGTATCTTAAGAAGAATGGAAATTTACGGACCATACAATGAATGAATCTCAACATATGGATACCATTGAAAATTTAATTTTTACCCAGATGAGTGATGATAAAAAATTCATAATAGGATGACTGGAGAGTTTCTCCAGCACTGAAACTAGATATATAAGATAATTATGTTGGAGAAGAAACTCTCATCCATGCAGATTCTACTCAGGAGCATGTTAACCCTTCCATATTCCCTAAATTATTGTTTAGTTATTTTAATGTAAATGGAATTGAATGAGATAAACTAAAAGGGAAAATATATGAGTTTTTTAGTAGTTTTACAAAAAGAAATGTTGTTTAATATAGTGAACATTAATTTCTATGATAATGAATATAGTGCATCCCTTGTACGGAGGTTTTCTGAAGAAGATACAACCAATGTAGAATTATTTTATTATAAAATGTTTATTGTGGATAAAAAATATATATATAATTCAAGAGTTATGAATTATAATCACATTACATGACTATGTTTTTATAATAAAATTATATTTGTGAATAAGGACTGTTGGTTTATGAGAATACTAGAATAAATGGGGAAATGTTTTACTTCTACTTGAGTGTTATAAACTATTTATTTAGATATGTGTAGGCAATAAAATTTTATTTTTAACTCATTTTAAATGTGTTGTTAGAGCCCTTAAAAGATTATCTGGATAAGGGTATCACATTGATGGTATCTATAGATTAATATAATGTCTTTTAGAGTCTCTTTTTCTCTACCCCAGACTATCACATGTAGAGATATATATAACTAACTAATGACTCATTTCTAAGTGACTTTTTACATCATTACTTTTTCAAAATGGTAAACATGTTATTATTCAAAACTAAAACTTAGAGAAGTTATTTTTATAAAACAAGTGGTCTTCAATTGAGTGAGATCTGATGGGTTGATCACATAAATATAAGGACATCTATCGATCGTGAGATGGGTGACACAAAAATTATATCTACTATGAAATGTTTTCCATGCTAAGAAACCATGAATAATGTGATCCACCATGACTAATGAAATCAACCATGAAGTGTGTTTATTGACCACATAGAAAATACCAAGAATGATTGTGGATATACTCTAGGAATAAAAAACCTTCCAGGAGTATTTCATTGATTGTGAACAGTCCAACTACATGAGAAGCTCATACCATGTCACAATGACACCATAACCATGTGAGTTTTTTTTTGATCTCGATGAAATGAGATCGATAAATAAAATGAGAAATTTCATATACTAGTTGTGTTATTTGTGTATTAATTATATGTGAGGAAAATTTGATTAGATCATATAGAAATAACCACTCGGTGAAGATATATTCACATGGATAGTGTGAAAACATGATGTCCATTCACTATGAGCGTATGTTCCAATGTAGTGTAAGAACAATAAGAACCATTATTTTCATTTTCATGAGTACTTAAATATCCTATGTTATATTATTTCATGATAATATTGATACTTTTATGTATTATAACATATATTCTTATGAATCGATTAATAAAATTTATGTCACAGAAGAATAATGTGGTCATAAGAACTTAACCACTACCACATAGCATGATATGACCTATCTGAGAATGATTTATGTGTATAGGGATAATAATTAAAATATAATATGATATATGTAGAAGATGAAGTTTAGGTAATTGAGATATTTTGTTGAAAAATTAATCTATGATATCTTGGATTTAAAAGGTTATTAAAATCAAGTTTTCAGATGAGTTTAAATGAGAAGTTTTAATCAATATCCTTAAAGGTGATCTTAATTATAAACATCATATATATTTGATGACTGATAAATAAGATAGATAACCTACCAAGATTATTATAATATTATATTTCAAATCATATACATAAAATAATTATGAAAATATTGAAATTATTATGTGAATATAATAATAGTTTTCAAGTGATGAAGAAATACTTTTTGTGAATTGAGAAGAATTTATATATATGATATAATCAGATACTATATTAAGGTTATCATGTGCATCATGGAATCCAAAAAGAATGATCATTGTTTCACCTATGATCATGGTCTATGTGTTCTGCACTAGAAAGTGGCGTACTGAAGACCTACTCAACAATTAAAGGAAGAATCAATTTTAGGGACTGTGTGAGGCATTCAAAATCTAGTTGGAAGGACCAAAGTGTGCGAGATATAAATAAGAACCAATGAGAGGCTGGTAACTAGTGTAGTCAATATATGGCACCTATATATTAATTCTAGAGCACCTCGTGGGATTTCATGCATGGATGGTGTGATACTATGTCGATATGACCGCATAAATTAATATTTTATGTAAATACATCATTTCTTATGGTCTAGAATTCCACATAAAGATAATATGGTTCTTATTTTTGAATTATAAGAATTGATCCACTATAGACTATTGTAGTGGAACCACCACACTATTAATCTTATTAACCCTTTCCCAATCCCCTAAAAACATTAATCCAATAGTGGATCACCAATAATTTCATTCGTGAGGGAATATTCACCACAATTCAAAGAGTTATCCATGAAAATTCCTTTCTAAAATTCCTAAGGAAAATATATTACACCAAAATGACAATTACTTGATAATAAAACCCCATTTAATCATTTAACCACACCAACAAAATATTTTTATATCACTCAATATTTCTTTGTGGAAATTATAATAATAATCAATAAATTTATGTTTTTTATATATAACTCCATTTTAAAAATCATTTTAAAAATAAATGTTTTCAAACTATCCCTTTATAAATTCATTTTATAATTAAACCCCATAATTATTTTAAAATAATAAATCCATGTTGTTTTTCCTATCCATGAATGAATTAAAAAAATTGATGTTCCTAGATAGCCAAACATAAGGGATTTAACCAATTTACTATGGATTCAAAAATTACTTGACCTGTTTTCACATCCTTATGAATCATGGTTTTCTACAAATAAGTTACCTATACCTTTTTATAAAAATTCAATGATTCCAAAATTGATCTATTTTACACCTAAGACACAAAATACCAAAAAACTAATACTATTTGTAAATCGAAATTGGACCTGTCACCCCTTCTTATCACCCGGATATAGTCAGAGAACTACTAGAATTTAAGTGCACCCCTCAAATATTCAATGGAATGAAATAAATGTATATGGCTTAGATAACATAAATGGGGGAAGTTTTACCAAAAAAAATCAAACCCTTCTCAGTCCATCCATTACTAAAATTTATAATGAGGGATCTATAACTAGGAAATACAAAATATTAAATCAAAAGACACCACATCAGAATAATACAAACAAGGATCATATGATTCATGCTAATTTATTTCCAAATTAAACTATTAAGAAACCAAATAAAATACAATTAAAATAGAAATTAAAAGTAAATTATTATCATAACCATAGAAAAATCCCCAAAAAGATATTATTCTTGCATCTCCAAGACTCTAAAAACTCAATGGGTCATCATGATGACCATATATCCCCATATTGTATCCATAAATCCATAACTATGAACCACTACTAGAAAATAATGATGATTTTTCATTAACTATTTAAGGATATATATAATTTACTTATCCCCTAGGGTGGGAATATATGGTGTGAGTAATAGACCTAGAAGGATTTCTCTAATGGTCTCCAATGCAACCTAAATATTTGGAAAAAGCATTGTGATATGAGTATTTTTTATAAAGCATGATGACAAATATGACACTTTGAAAAATCGTAAAAATCAATGAAATAATGATAACTAATAAACAATATTAATATTAATATTAAATGAATTTTTAAGGTATAAAATAAATATAATACCTTGATATAATGTTCGATTCCAAATCATATAACCAAGCTAACAACCAACCCTAAGGGAGACCTAGACCATGAAGAATAAAACAAGATTTTGGGATCACAATCTCATGGGAGGAACAACTACCCATATTTTTTTATTAAAGAGAAATAAATAAAAATATCTTAGGGTGTTATAAAGGGGATTTGGTGTTAATCTGGACATCATAATAAAATTTTCCTTACCGGTATTCTATCAATTTTTTGTGGTGGATATATGCTCTAAGATCATGACTCAAACACATTATTAAGGTTTAGTAAATTTATGATTTGTGATAAATATAAAATTACATGCATCTAACATACCTAATGGAATATGGACATGGTTTACATGTTAAATATAAACTACTCTAATGAGTATGTTTTATTGAATCTACATCATAAATTTCTACAAACAAATCTCTCTATAGGAAAAATAATAATTTGATTAATAAATAAAACATGATTTAATTTCACAAATTATACATATATAGATATCATGTTTATTATTTCATACAATAATATAAATATTTATCATGTTAAGAATGTTTTTATATTTTAAATTGAATTTTAGAATGAGAAACTATAATATAATGAAACACAAATAACTATAATGTTAAAAATTATATATTACAGTATATGATAATGTGTGTGTATTTTAGTATTAATAGAAATATAAGAATAAGAATAAGTACTATAAACTGGAAAATGTCTATATATTACATTATATCTGTGAGAATATGAAAAAATATGCACTCACAACCTGAAAATGTGTATTATTTATGTTTTAGTATACACATTAGTGTAATAATGACCACAAAAATACATTTGTTAATATAAATAATAAAGAATAAGATAAAGAAAATGAATTTTCTATGATTTATATATTATTATATATTTTATAGTAGTTTTAAATAGTAGTATTTTAAATTATTTATGTATTATAGTATTTGTATAAGCATGGATATAAACATAATCATAGGAATTCACACTATTAATTTGATAATGTGATTGTATTTCAACAAGTGTTTAAGAATAAGCAAAAACATATGCACTATAATATTCAAAATGTTTGTATTTAAATATTTATATAAGGATTTTCAAGATCATAGGCATAGGCATAGAAATATATATATGTATGTATTCAATATTTTTATAATCCTGAAAATAAGAAAATGAAAACATAATTTCATGGTAATATATATTATAGTATTATATATTTATTATATTACAATTGAATCTTATGAAGAATCACTATAAAAATGTGTATATTTTAATATCGGTTAGGATGTATAAATTAGAGTATTTTTAAAAATCTGTATCTTTTATTATTTGTGTTTAACAATTTGGAGAATAAGGTGTGGATATTTAATAATGGAAAAATGTTTGTATAAGAGTATCAAAATTATTATTTTAATATACATAAGAAAATATATAAGGATATATATCTCTTAGTTATTATGTATTATAGTCCTTCTATATTTCAAAATTTTTAAATGTGTTTGTATTGAGGGTTTTTTATATTATAATTATCATCTTGTTTGTATGATTTATATCATCCTAATGTGTTACTTTTTCTTATCATGTTTTTGTTTATCCATGAATGTTACTAAAGGTTGATAAAATCTATATTTATGTGTGTGAATGTAAAATAAATTAAATTTATAGGAATCAAAATATATGATAATGTATAGTGTTCCCATAGATGAAGCTATACAAAATAAGTAATAATATTTAAAAATACATCGTATATATGTAAACATGTTACAAACAATTTTTGAGATAAATCAATGGACTATAAATCCTAGGTGTATACCATAGGGGTTCCATAAATTCTTGATAATTTAACTAATGAATTCTAAAACTCTATTATTGTAACAATATGGTTCTAATAACTTCATGCACCTGGTAACAATTAAAAGATACCACAAAACGAATTAGTATGGTTAGATCTATGAAAAATATATAATCAAATATAATTATAAATAAAAATACTACCTAAAAATAGTCAAAATATTTCAAGAAGTCTATGATCATAACTTCAATACTTATACATTATTACAAAACTTCAAATTACTTTTATATTGCATGTTTCAAGTAGAAATAGTTAATGATATTGATTACATATTTAGTAAAGGAGACTACATGTATTTTCAAAAACAATATGTATATTAAGTAAATGAAATTTCATTCATATTAAATATAAAATGAACTTTTGATATATGATAATGAATAATGATGTAAATTGACTTCTATAAAATAAATTCATTGGTATAATAATATAAACTACAATATATTCTAATATGTAACCAATAATGTAATTGTAATTTTAGTACATGATAATGCAATTTAAGATTCAGTATAAACTGTGGTAAAAAGTGTAATTTTGATGGAGCTATAAATATTAATGTAACCTTTTAATTTTTTTAAAATATAATAGTTAATATAAATTCAAATATAAATTGTGATATAAATGACATTATAAATATAAGTTTCAAATCATGATAAAGAAATAAAACATAAATTGTGTTCTGCACCATGAAATGACATGTATTTAATGTAAACTAAAATATAAATGACATGTTCATGATGTAGTAAATGGTAATACAGAAACATCATGTCTATTAAGTGATTTAAATTTCATTCATAATGATAATAAACTAAAAAATCATGCAAAAAATCCATGTATAAGTAGAAAATGAGACTCTTTGTCTAGTAAATAGATGAAACTACTAGCATTTTCAATGTAAGACAAATTAATATATGATTGTACAAAATTATTAAAATATAAGTACATTATAAATGTATAGAAACTGAAAATAGTATTTAATTTAAATTTCATTTTATTTATAGAGAAACTTATTATACTACAAGAAAGGCATGATATGCAATAATAAATATACAAATAGAGAACATCAATATAGATATAAGTAAAGAAAAATTAATATATGAAAGTAAAAATAATAATTAAAATTAAAGTGAATTATACATGTATTATCAATATGTTTTATTGATGTGGCAGCACAAACCTATCATGGTGATGAAAGAAGAAGTCTCGTGAGGGTTATGGTTAATTGACTTTTCATTAAAAGAAAAAGGAAGAAATTGAACAAGTCATGGGTGAGGAAAAGCTATAATTGATAGAGAATTCACATGCTAATTATGTAATTTAGTATACCAATATATGAAGGTATTTGGGAACAAGGTTTTTCACAGTATATATTTACTATAAAATATGAATGTAAACATAGTAAGAAAAAATAAAAGAAATATGAGAGAGATTCAAAACATACCATGACTTTAATTTCTTGCAAAATTTTTGATGTTTTGAGAAGGTTCTAGAAACATCCATTGGGAATATGAGGTGCTGCGATCCAAATTTTTTAGTGAGACAGTGGAGATGAGAGGTACATGAAACCCTAGTTTAAAGGGGGGCTAGAATCATGATTTAGGGGAGGTGGGGTGGCTGCATTAGAGCTACATTGAAAGATGAGGATATTGGGGAGGTGTGGAGGTTGTGTTGGACCTATATCGATAGGTAGGTGGGTAAGATGCATTAAATCTATGTTGATAGGGAAGTGGGGAGGGAACGTTAGAGCTGCATTATTAAGAAGTTGGATAAGCTAAGTCAGAACCACATCATAGTGGAATGATCATTAGTAGAGGATATACGGAGGCATGTAAGTGATTTTTGGGAGCATATTCAGAGGAGAATAATCATTGGGAGAATTTGGAGAGGAGGAGATTCATTAAGATAATATCAATAGATGATAAGATTCATCAGGAGAATATAGGGAAAAGGTGGTGGGCTTGACCATCAGGGATGGGGTAGAGGGTTCAATTAAATGTATGAGTATCACCATGGTATCAAAAAAACCATGGAAATATGTGTTTGGTAATAAGGTGTTTCTCTAGTTTTGGGGATTCATGATGCCAAAAATTTAGTGTCTCTTATTAACTATCATATTATTGAGTGGAACTAGCTATGTATAGTCACACACCCATATAAATTTTTCCATCATATTCTAGTTCCACTTATATAGTCATCAACAATTCATTACATGAAGCTGGCAGGAAGGAAGTATGTATACATGAAATGGAAACATACTGAGTATCTCAACCTCTAGGAAAGATTTTCATCATTTCATATTGTGGTCATGGGTATGATTATTTTCAATTTATCCAAGGAGTTCGAGTAAAATACATGGTATTAACTGAAGTCTATACTATATCTTACTCCACACAACGGAGGGCTTCATGATCTAATAAGTCAATAACTATACATTAGTTTACTTTTTATACATTTTTTAATTCATTTTGAATGTCTAAACATCATAATAAACTAAAATATATTATCTTCATGTTTGGTTTTGAGGAGGTAGAGGTTTTTATGCAAGCATTGTATCATGATACAACATAGGATATGGTTCTAAAATATCATCTTATACATGATAGTATCATTGATCATCCACCTCAAGGATATGATGTTCCAGATAAGGAGAGGATATTTCTACTTAGGAAACTCCTATGAATTTGTTTTTTGTTGAGTAATTATAATGGTGAAGATATATACCAGGTTGTGCTACACGTGAGGCCTCACCTATTCCCTAGGTATAGGTTACTTCTCAAACGGTCTAGCCTCAATTGATTACGGGTGTTCACTAGGAATCATGGGATACATTTGTATTATTAGTATATCCCAATTTTTCCTTGAGTATATCTGATTTGATCTAGTATTGTGGATCATTTACCATGCCTCCACCTTTCATGACCAATCCTTCATAATCCTTATGGTTCCCTCAATAGATGATGGTAGGTCATTCCACTTACGTAGTGGTAGAAGGATCATGTAAAAATGATTATAGCTAGTGACACCTCATCCTGATGAGTCATTGGAATAGATTCCTATATTTGAGGTTCCAATGCCTAATTCATATCTTTCTCTAGTTAAGCATACTTCACCCCAGCATTGAGTTTGATGCTCTCGATATGGGCATCTCATTTTCATGCTATATTATGGGAAGGGGCCTCATGATATACAATGATTTTACTCATTCATTCATATTCATTCAATTGACTTAATGGATTTTTAAAAAAATAATGTTGTATAACATATCTATTATTTTATTTCTATTAAATTGTTAAAAATATTTCGACTCTCTACCATTTCTTATATTCTTAGCATGGGTTTTAATTTTTATTTATATTTTTCTTATAGTTTAAATTTTATAAGATCTAAAAGTTGACTACTTGAAGAATAAAAACATTTATTAAATTTAAATTAGGTAACATTAAAATTCTATAAAATATAAACTATAAAAACAATCTAATTTAAATATAAAACAATGCCTAAACATCTAGAAAATTTCGAAAATAAAAAAGAAATCATTAATACAACAAACTAAAATTAATTTTTATGAAACAAATATTATTAATATAAAGAATACTATTTTTGCATTTAAAATATATACACATAAATTATAGTATAGCTAAATTATAAATGAAATTCATAACATTTAAAAACCAATTAAAAATAATTTAAAATAAAAATAATTTAAAATAAAAATAATTTAAAAATATATATATATATACAAATTTAATTTTTTAAAACAATAATATATTATTCCATTAAAATTACTTTTAATTAAATTTTTTGGAAAATATTTTTATTTTCAATATTTTTTTCTATTTTCATTAACTTTTTCAAATTTCATTTAGAGACTCTCAAAATCACATACTTAAAACATTATAATGTGACATGTATATGACATTGAAAGGGTATAAATTATAATTATTTAATACAATCTGAATGAAATTTGAAATACTAACCCAACATGTAAAACATAATTGAAAATACTTTTTTTCATAAATTTAAAAAAGAAAAGATTATTTACCTCTCGCATACATTATTACTTAAAAACAAAACATTTACACTTTAACATATTAATGGACATAATACTTATTAACTAATATATTATTATTTAAATTACCATGAAGTGTTATTAATTTTGTTATTATAATTAAATGTTAATAAATACACTATTTATAAATATTAATTATAATATTAAATATTTAAAATAATTAAAATAAAAAAAATTAATAATGATGTAAATAAAACAATTATTAATGATACTATTAAAGTATTTAACAATATAAATTTAAAATAAATCATAATTAAACTTGTAAAGTATAAAACATAATCATTAATGATAAGGGTATTTTAACAAATTATTTTTATATATTTTTTCTGAAAATTTTATATAGAAAAACTTTCCATACAGCTTAAAAAATAAAAATAATAATAAAAGAGGTGCATATTCATATTTCATTGAAACAATAAAAATAAAACAAATTAAACTAAAATAAATGGTAAATATAACATGTTGCATCAAATTACTAATAAAAATTAAATTAACAATCCAAGGAAACAAAAATGGGGAAGGCAGATTAATGGCTTTTTCTTTTTGTCTAGGTGAAAGGTATTGAGGACCTCAACGACTTTTATCCCCACCCAAAATCCCAAAAGGTGATAAATCCTTAAACACCATTCTATATTAGTTTTAACAAATATTTTTATCCTAGGATTATTTTAATGATTTTTTCCTAAAAAATATATATGAAAAAACACCTCTTAACTTCACTAGGGTAGTAGATGTCATTTTGACATGAGTGCTGGGTTTCATTGATCCTACTGTTTGTTTCTGGGTGGGTTCAATTCCTGATCAATTGGGATAGTTCATTAAAATTCACTGACCTATTTTAGTTTTGAGCTGGAGGCTATAGTACATTGTGGATTTATTCCCTGGCTTAGAGTTTCTAGTGGTTGTGTCAGAAATGTTACCTATTTTGTCTATCTTTTGGGTATTTTTCATTTGTGCCTCATTGCCGATTATCACAGACCAAGCTTGTTTCCTCTATATTATTTTACATCGATTCATCATTTATAACCCCATATTATTCTACTATGGTTTCCCTCATAATGGTTTTGGAACATTTTAAAGGGTGTTATGGGTTTTGGGTGTCATGTGGCACGGTGTTGGGTTATGTGTTCAGAAGTGTGTGACATTGTGTCTGATGTGGGTGGATCATGTTAGGATAGATCATCTGGTGGAACATTCTAGTGATTAGATATTGGTTGCATACATGACAAATCATTGGGGAGGATTCAGATTCAAGAAGGTTGTGATGCACAACTGCAATAGTAGGTATGCATGAGCTCAGTCGTGGTAGCTTTACTGATGGAGGTCACTTTCCCTCACCCGAACTTGGATTGATTAGGGTTGATTAAATACATGATTATACAGTATGTGTGTATGTTTTAGGATTTTTTAATATGCATTTTAAAAAATAATAATTATGAAAATAAACATAGGTTTATAATTTTTTTAAAACTAACACACAAAGTCATCATCGGCCTTAATGAATTTTTGTTTAAGCCAAAAGTCATTGAAACCAATGTTGTCTTTTCCTTTCATCGACCTGGATCAATGAAATGGAAAATAAGGTGAAAGGGTTTAATTCACCAAATGTCTTTCACCTTAATTTTAGAAAATTTCATTTTGCATCTTAACAGCTTTTTCCTTAATTAAGGAAAAAGTTATTTCCACCAATAACACCATTACCCCACCCCTATAAAACGAAACACACCCCTTCCTATTCTCTACACTCATTTCATCCCCATTATCTCTAATTCCATTCCATATCTCTCTATGATTGTCCTGGTGTTTCCTACTTTGGGAATTACATTTTTGGTGTCCTAAAAGGAGTGAAAGATTTGTGAAGTGTGTAATTTTTGAAGGATAATTTAGAGGTATTTTTTACTATTTATTTTATAGTTAATAATTTTTTTTCTTTTAGTTTTTAGTAATTTTTAAATGTGTTATTTACATAGTTGATTAGTTAGTGGGATATAATTTATAAATAAAATTTAATATTAGTATGTAAAATATTGTTAATTAATAATGACTTTTGAGTAAATTATTAATAATTAGTCTTAGTAATATAATTATTATTATAAGATGATTATTATTTTGTATAAATTATTAGTCTTAAATTTCCGTGACATTATTAGGAATTAATATTTACTAGATGATGAATAAATATTAGTGAAATAACGATTCACTAATAATTAACTATTAAATAAGTGATGATTGACTAATGAAAACGTAATGATTATGTATTGATTAACTAATTAATAACAAATAATAACATAGGACTAGTGAAATATTAGTTAATGAATAACATGTGATTAACATAGGATTAAATTATTATCAAATAATGGTCAATTACTAATTAACTAATAATGAAATATGGATAAACTATTAATCAACAAATAACTAACTAAAAAGTAAGTTCTTAATAACTACGAATTTTGTAATGATTAATTAATGATTAATGAATGAGTATGGAATAATTAATATTGGATTAACTAATAATTAAATAATTATTTACCAATGATTAAATAATAATTAACACATAATTACTTAATGATTAGAAACTAATTAACTAATAATAATCAATAAAGTAACAAATTAATATCTATTAATTATGAAATTATTAATGAGTGATTACTTAATGATTAATACCTTCTTATTTTATGAATAACTAATTCTTAACGAATGGTTACATAATGATGAACTAATGGTTAGTAAATGATTAATGAATGAAAAAATAATGATTATTGAGTGATTAATGAATGATTGATCAATTATTATGGAATGATTTACATAAAATTAATTAATAATGAAGTAATAATTAACAATTAATTAATTAATGATTAAGTTTTAATTAACTATAATTTAACTACATAAATAATGGTAAAATAGTAATTAACTAATAATTAACTTAAAAGTAACTACTTAATCATTATTATTTAAGTAATAATTAATCATTGATTACTGAATGATTAGGGCATAGTTAACTTAGTATAAACTAATTCTTAATGAATGATTATGTAATGATTGACAAATTATTAACCAATTATTAATTATTGATTAATTAATAATTAGCTAGTAATTAGATAATTATTAACTAATAAATTATTTAAGAACTATTAATTATAGGATAACTAACTATTAATTAAGTTATGATTAACGAGTGATTAACATAGGATTAATTAATGATGAAGTAATGAATAACCAATAATTAATTAATGATTAATTGTTAACTGACTTTAAAATAAGTACTTAATAACTATTAATTAACAATTGATTAATGCATTATTAATGATTTATTAAGGATTAATTAATGAATGATTAAGGAATCATTAACTTAGGAATAAGTATGGGTTAACTTATGATTAATTAATGAATAATTATTATTTAACATTAAACTAAATACTTAATAACTATTAACTAATGAATAATTAACTATTAACGAAGTAATTATTAAGTATAGATTAACTTAGTATTAAATAATGATTAGATTTTGATTAACATAGTATTAAAAAACAATTAACATGGTATTAATGATGGTTAACTGCATGAAAAATAAGATTAGTTGCACACCTGATTTTATACTCCTATGATTTAGATGATTCATACATTGTTGTACACTTGGTTTGATACTATCACTAGATATGTTTTAGAAGATTCACATTCTCTTTATAAATTACTGAACATACCATTAGAAAGATTAAAAATTATACTACGAAACAATACTTTCATCCTTTGGGATATAAGAAGATATACTAAAATATCGGTAAGGTAAATATTATGTGGTTATCTAAGAAAGGAAATCCTTATCTGGATACTACAAGTGAATGTGGATCTTGAACTTATGTACCTATGGGTAACAAACCTAAAAACACCATACCGAACTAGACTTGATCAGGAACTGCTACAAGACAACAAGCCTTACTGCACTTCTAGTTTGACACTCTCATGGGATATTCTTCAGATGATTCACATTTTTTGCATAAAATATTGAACATGCCTTTAGAAATATTTAAAGTTATACTACAAAAAAATAAATTTTTTGGATATAAGAAGGAATTTTAAAAATTATGTAATGTAAATATTATGTAGTTATCTAAGAACTAAAATCCATTTCTGGGTACTAAAATTGGATATGGCTCTGGCACAGATGTACATTGGCATAACAACCCCGAAAAAAATTTATTGAGCTAGAATCGATCAGGAACTGGCACATGAAAACAGAACCTCCTACACACCTTGGTCATTTAAATCTGGGACTTGATCAATAGACCCGATCTATAATCTATATACATTTGAAATTACCAGATACACTATGGCATCTAGATTTTCAATTTTCTACTAATGTGGACTAGGTCCAAGAAAAAACATTATTTTCCCATCATTCAATTGGTGGTGTGATGGAGGTATATGTAGATATTTCTAGTTTGTAGTAGTAACATCCAATTGTATAAAAACACAGACATAAAACTGTGGTTGAAGAATTTCCATACCAGTAAAATGATTTTATTCCCTATGATGTGGAAGAAGAACACCTAATTGACCTCTTGGATATACTATAACATCATTTTGATTATGATGATGTTTTTAATGATGGAATAGTAAAAGAAAACATTGATGATGAGGATAAATCTTTAGAAGTTTTGGAGGAAGTTTCTACCAATTAATTATTTTTACATTAACATCGATTCAAAATAAATAATCAACCACTCTTCACATATTGGTTGGAATAAATGGAATGTTTTCCAGAATTTGACAAGAATTTTATCAAACCTACAACTAAATTTACTGGATTTATAGATTTAATGAAGTGGATAAAACATTATATGATGGAATATATTTTCCATGTAAAGATGAAATAACAAACATACTGAAAATATTTCATATTGATATACTTTGTAGATATTTATTTCCTAATTCAAGATATAAAAATACACCATACCCTATGAAATATTCGAATTATTGTATATTCCTATTGATGTAGATTCCTAACATTGCATTTGTAGGTTGTAGAATTTATACAATTGAGGGAACTCATAATTGTGTTCATCCAAAACTAACACAATATCATATGTAATTGGATGCTGAATTTGTGTCATATATTACTGTTGAGATTATCAGGACCTACCAATATGTTTATGTAATTATTTTTTAGGATATGATACAATAAAATTTTGGTTGTAATATTTCTTATACAAAGGCATGGATGTTGAAATAAAAGGTAATTATCAAGATATACAGTGATTGGGATGAATCATATTGTTTGTTTCCCTAATTTTTATCCATAATAAGATTCAATGAACATTTATCTTCTATTAGGATATGAATAAACATCTTTATCAAGATTACTGGCTTGATCTATCTCATATCAAATTTCATTGGTTTTTTGGGGTAGTACTTCCTTGTTTTTACCCATTTCATTTCTGTAAACAGTTCATTAAAATTGATTAGACATTTCTCTATGGAAAATACATAGGTGTTTTTTATTATGGAAATAAAATATAGAAACTATTCACCTTTGATTATTTTATTTTCCATTTGTGGAGAAGTAAAATTATGAATCATGGAGTTGGTTTTTAGTATGTTTTTGTAACTATTTCACTTTTATTTTGGGTGTCTATTTAATATCTGATCATTATCAAGCAATAAACAAGGAAGTCATTGTAGATCCTATTACATGGATACCATTGAATACACATCATCAGTACTACATCAGAAATATATCTAGAAACATTTGAAAAACATTCATGGATAAACCTATGAAGAAGGAAATCATGAGGCTCGGTATACAAACTCTTTCTTATTTATTACTATTTTAATGTAATGATAAAATTATTTTATTTGAAATATGATCACTTTCATTTAGAATATGTGATGGATCAATAATGTTTTGAATAAATATTATAATAAATCAACAGGGGACATTTGGGAGTGTTTGGTTATGTGATGCAGAATGGAATACGATGAGGGGAAGAGGAATGATCCCATGATGAAAAAAAATTGGAGTTTATAAATGGAATATTCAAGGGGTTTCAAAAGATACCTGCATCTTTCCTATATCAGGATAGATTTTATTATCCTATTTTTTTGCTTTTTTGAGAGTGAAAAATAGACTATAGATGGTATTCAATATGGTCTATAGTATAGATGATAGATTCAACAATAAATTTAAAATAACATTGATGAAATTTCTTCTAATTGGGCGCGCCTTTTCAACTGAGAAGGGTATATTTTTTAATTATAAGACTGTTAAGACCCCATTATAGGTTTTTATGGTCATTTCCTAGATTTATTACTAGAATCAAGGAAGTTTCAATGTGGAAACTTATCGGTATTATAGTTTCCAAAAGAACACAAAATTACAACTTGTTCCTCTATGAACATATCATGCGAATAATATGTTAAACTAGTGTACCAGTTGGACACTATATCAGCCTCAGTTTGAGGTATGAATCCTTTTTTATGAATTTTTATGTGTTTAAAGTTCTTGGGATTAGTTTGGATGAGTTTGGTAAGGTTTCAGAAAACATTGGAAGCCTTTTTAATGTCGCGCAGTTTGAGCACGGTTAGGAGAAACCATGGAATAGGAACTATGCAGGTAGTGGGGTATGCACGGATTGTCTTAGTTTTCCTAACCGTGTGGGGTGGGTCATGTGAGGTTCCCCTTATAGGTAGTAGTAGGTTCATATTTAGTGCATGGTTTTTTGAACCATACGAGCTAACTGTACTGCCCCTAAAAATGTATTTTTTGTAATCCGAGATTAGATGGGATTTCCCTAAATACACCCAAACTCTTTCCCACTCGATCCTCAATCTGGATTTTCTCTTCTCAAGGGTTAGGGGTGCTCTCACACTTTTTTTAGAAGAAAATATAATAGTTTTCTTCGTGTGTATGAGCTGATTCTTCTCTGGTAAGTCTCCTCGCTTAGTTCATTATGGTTTTCTCTAGATCTACTCTTCCCTCTCTCCCAGTTTTCTAGATCTACACCTTTTTGTGTATATCCAGTGTTTTTGTTTCCTTGGGTATTGATTTTATGGATTTTTAATGATATGGAAGGATATCTATAGTGGTTTTAGATGATCATTTTCCCAAATTGGGGTGTGTTTTCTTGTGGGTCGATTTAGCTAGAACCCTAAAGGTGGGTAGATTCTCTCTCAACTCCACTTGGTTAGAACTAGTTGGTTTGGTTACAATTAATTTTTTTCTTGAAATTAATTGTGATAATGATGTCAAAATCTTCTTAGAAAACTATTTGGTGATGATTTAAGGGATTTTGGTGGAAATGGATTATTGTTGCAAAAAGGGGATTTGTTGTGTGATTTTGTAATGTTGATTTTCAAATCATTAATGGGTGATTATGAAGAATGTTTTGTGAAATAAGGTTTTCAATAAATATATTTTTTATTCAAATGTGTTGGTCATGGAAATTTGTTTTTGAGGATTTTTTCAATAAATTTTTGGTTTATTGAAGTTAATTAGCATGTGTTGGAAATGATGGTGTGCTTATTATGTGGCCTTGGTGCTTTGTCTTTATTGGTTGATTAAGTTTTATGGATTGTGTTGATTTTGTTTGAAGTGGGTGGTGAGTACCACTATAAAAAAAGGATGGATAGTGGACGGAAGGGCCACCATCAAAGGATAGTGGTCGGGAAGCACCACTAGTTAGAAATGTTGTAAACGGGTTTAATAGAAGCTCCACCATTTTGGTTGCCTTATTATGTGTTTATTTTAAATATGGAACTTGTTAGGATATTTCGTGATGGTGCAATGGCTTATGGCATGGTTGTAGGTTTCCCTTTGGGTTGCACAGTTTGGGTAAATATGGCTTGTTATGGGTGTTTTTGGATTATTGGTAGTTGTTTAACTATTAAATGTTTTATATAATCTGTTTTACATAAATGTTCTAATGGTTTTATCCTAGTGGTATTTGTAGGGAAGTCATTTGGGTAAATCCTACTGAGTGTTATTAATCATCCCTAGTTTGGAACTTGGGAGCTTTTGAAGATGTTGTGTTATGGGACACATGTAAGAGTAAATAATCACATTTTGATAGCGGTTCGGCATGATTCTTTGTTTAGGTTTTGGTGCAAAGAGCATGAATTTTGGGTTGGAGCAATAGATGGTTCCCTAGTTCCTTAGGGTCTCATTGGGTAGTCTTCTGCTTAGTACTCTGATTTTTGGTGTGGTGGTATTTTTCATGTGGGATTTGTTATGGATTATTTTGATTGTCTTTTGGGTAATGCACGGGTTTGGTTGTTTTGTCAACATCCATCATGTCGTATGTTGACAGCGTATTGTTTGGTTGGTTGGTTTTATCTCAAGGGATAATCATTCCCCAGTTTATTCTCGAATCCCTCAGCATTTATTTCCTACCTTTGGTGCCTTGTAAATGTTTCTTAAGTCCATGAAGCATTCCTCCACCCTCTCAAGACAATGATATGGGGATCGATATTACAATTGGTATCATTTTGTTTGGTCATTGGCTTTCAAGTGAGAGAAGTTGTTTGGTCCTTTGGCATTGATTGTTAGTCGGGGTGTTGACATGTTTTCTTAGTTTATTCCTTGATTCAGGATGGTATCAAGGTGTAGGATTTTCAGAACATGGAATCTATTTCATAAAAGGACATAAATAACCATTCTATGTTGAACATCAAGTTACTAAAGAGTTGGGTACATGAGTGTTTGGAGACACTTATAGGCATTGGATATCTCATTTTCATGGGTGTATCCAATTAGATTAGCATAGAATTCATGGTATAAATGTCCTCCCACAAGGATGCATATTTCATTGGGGTGTAATGATTTATGGTGTGGTATGAATGGGTGGATTTTGGAAAAAATTTAATTTGGTTTCAAAATGGAAGGGTTTGAACCATGAAAATTTGTGGTATTTTGAAAATGGGTTTATTTTCAAAACATGATGGATTTTTTAGAATAGTGCAATGTGGGAAATGAGAACATGTGGAAATCATAGTTTTGACTATTGTTATGTAATTGAAATTGACAATTCAATACACTTTCTTGTTAAGTGAATGAGACTTATGGATGTTTTTATATTGATAGAAATGGCACTGGGTAGGCATCATAGAGACCAGCCGGAGGAAGGTGCTGAAAATGTGGTTTAACCTGAGCCCCAGGTGAACTGGCAGCTAGTGCAGAGTATAGTGGAGGCTTTCCAAGCTGTGTAAAGTGGGAATAAAGTGGATTAACCAAAACATGTGGATCATGTGGTTCAGTTTCAAAGTAAGAATCCACCCATGTTTTGGGGTGATTCAGAGCCAGAATAGGATGAAGCGTAGATGAACAGAATGAATATGATATTTTAATTCTTAGTAACATAGGAAAAGATGAAAGTGAATTTATCCACATGTATGTTGTAAGATATTTCCATTTAATGGTGGGAGTTGGTGGTCTAAGTTAGGATGGACCAAAGTGTGACACCCTCATATGTTCTTAATTCAACATACAAAGTATTTCTTCAGTTTGAAGAAAGGGAACTCATCGATAATAGAATATGAGGCTAAGTTTATAAACTTAGTGTGGTTTTCACCTGATGTTGCAGGTAGTACATCGTTGAAGTCACAAATTTTTTAAAATGGGTTGAACCAGGAAATTCATTTCAATAAATATATGATGTGAATAGATGATTAAACGGAAATGGTGAATCGAGATATGGTGGTTGAGTGGGATTTTGTGGGGATACATGCAGGGGAACTATGTTGGTAACCCTGGGGAATAGTGGGAACTCCACAACTAGGTTCAAGCAGAATAGGGACACTTATTTCCATGGTGGGAGTGTGGTTCAAAATCTCACGGCAGGATCAGTGAATCTGCCTCCGATGCCTTAGAATAATTCGGGATGTTTTTTAGTGTGGCTCTACAAGCCACATCAAGCGGGATTGTACAACACAACCTTGATCATGTCATAATTATAAGTATATGGGGCATCTGTAGTATTATTGTCAGAATTCTTTGAAGTAGGGTGACTGTGAAACTCCTCAGGGGTCGTAGGGTTTTTAAGCCTCGACGAGATGGGGGTAGCATCATACCCCTTGATAGTAGACATAAATTAGTCATGGTGATTCAAGGAACACCAAGACTCCATATCAGGTTAATAAAGAGAAATGTATGACATGTAAGCAGTTGTTTAGAGCTGAGTAGGCAGTGATGGATGATCAGTCAGGACCATCCATGGTGCAAGGTACAATTCTTTTAAATTCTACGTTGATTCAAGCCTTATTCAATATGGGTGCTTCTAATTCTTTTATTGCTTCTTGCATCATTTGTTTTTTGGGTTTAAAGGTGGAAATGATGTCTTCTGTATGAAACATCAAACTCCCCTGGTTCAAAGAGAGTGTCAAGCCTTCTTATGTCAAGGATTTTGTTTAGTTTTGGATAGCATAAAATTGATGTTTTATTTCTTAGTGCTTGAGATGGATGCTTATTATATAATATTAGGAATTTATTGGTTGGAAATGTTTAAGGCTCGCATCAATTTCTATGCACAAACAGTTATCATTGTGATCAAGGATGGTGTTAGACATCTCTTTAGAGGGGAGAAGAATGAAAACCTAGGTGTAATAGATTTTTTGGCACCAGATGTTGGAATGATCTTGTATTAGTTTGAGGCTTTTTCATATGAATTTCTGGAAGGTGTTGAGCAGAGTGTTCTTTCAGCGGTTGTGGATAAGTTTATGGATGTATTTCCTGAAGAATTATCAGGTTTCCCGCCTGTGAGAGAAGTGGAGTTTACGATTGATCCCCTTTTGGGGACCAGTCCAATCTCAATTTAGTCTTACCAAATGGAACCATAAGAGTTTCATGAATTAAAGGTGCAGTTGGAAGAGTTAAAAAAAGGGTTCAACTTGCCTAGCACATCTCCATGGTCAGTGCTGGTTTTGTTTGTTAAAAAGGTGGATGGAACCTTACGGCTCTGTTTTGATTATTGTAGACTTAGTTTAAAAAAAGAACTGATATCCACTTCCACACATTGATGATTTGATTGACCAGTTGAGGGGAGATCAGTTGTTCTCCAAGATTGACTTTAGGTCAGGATATCATCAATTGATGGTGAGGAAGGAAGATATTCCTAAAACATCTTTTAGAAGTAGATATGGCCATTACGAGTATGTGGTTATGCCCTTTGGTCAAATGATTGCACCAACATTGTTTATGGCATTGATGAATCGTGTATTTCAGATATATTTGGATTATTTTGTGGTTGTATTTGTGGATGATATATTAGTGTATTCAATGAAAAGGGTAGCGCGAGAGCATCACTTGTCGATCATATTGGGGATCTTGAGGGATCATCAGTTGTATGCCAAATTTTCAAAGTGTGACTTTTTGATACATAAGGATCATTTCCTTGGACATGTAATTTCTATTAAGGGTGTTTCAATTGATCTGGAAAAGATAGAGGATGTCATCTCATGGAATCTTCTAAATAACTTGTTGTGATGCGTAGCATCCTTGGTTTAGTTGGGTATTATCGACGTTTTTTCATTATTTCTCATGATTGGATTCTCCTATGACAGCTTTGACATGGAATAATATCCCATTTCAATGGGATGAGAAATGTTAGAAATGTTTTTAAGAGTTAATGGGTGTCCTTACATCAACCCCAATCTTGGTTTTTCCTAAACAAGGAAAAGTGTATGTGGTGTATTGTGATGCACCAGGATCAGTGTTTGGGTGTGTTCTCTTGTAGGGGGATAATTTGGTTGTATATGGCTCACAAAAGTTGAGGTTTCATGAGAAGAACTAACCAACACATGATTTGTAGTTTGTATCAGTGGTTCATGCTTTAAAAATGTTGTGTCATTACCTCTTTAGTGAGAAATTTATAGTGTTTACTGACCATAAGAGATTAAATCATATCTTCTCATAGATAGATTTGAACATGAGGAAAAGGAGATGGATGGAATATCTCCATATGTTTGATTTCGACTTAATGTACACATCGGGTAAGGGAAATTTGGAGGAGGATGCATTAAGTAGAAAATCATACGCTCAGATAGTGAAACATGCATCGGATCAGTGGCAGTTGATGTCAGTCAAAGCCAACATGTAGTTGGAATGTGAAGACCATGGTGGAAGAGTAGTCTTCTTTCCAGTATCATTGGATCCTGAATTTACTAGTTTGGTTAAAGAGGCACAATCATCTGATTGTGAATGTGTGGTGATTAGGTCGAAACTCAATGGTGGGGAGACCATTGAGGGTTGCGAAATGAATGGAAATTCTATCTTTTGATTTCAGAATCGGATGGTGGTACTAGTGGGTTGTTAAGAGTAACTTATCAGGGATTATCATTATTATAGGTGGGTTATTCAACTAGGAATTCATAAAATATACCAGGTGTTGAAAGTACATTTTTGGGGTCGATATGAAAATGGATGTGGCCAGGTTTTTCACAAGATGCTTGACTTTTTAGTAAGTAAAGGAACAATATCATTACCTAGTAGGTATGTCGTAGTCTTTACCTATACAAGTGTGTAAATGGGAGCAGATAGCAATGGATTTTGTGACGGGTCTCCCAAGAACAGTTAGCAAGCACGATGACATATGGGGGATTGTGGATCAGCTCACAAAGTCAGCCCATTTCATCCCTATTATTGAATCTAATACGGCGTACAATCTATCAAAAATCTATATCTGGGAGGTGGTAAAGAGCCATGGTGTTACAGTTTCAATTGTATCAAATAGATATCCAAGGTTCACATCTCATTTCTAGAAATCCTTGCAGCTAGCCCTTAGAACACAGTTAACTATGTGAATAGTGTATCATCTGTAGATGGATGGCCAATCTGAGAGGACGATACAAACCTTGGAGGATATGTTAAGGGATTGTGTGATGAATTTTGGTGGTTCATGGGAGGAGCACTTACTGTTGGTGGAGTTCTCATATAATAACAGTTATCGGGATTCAATATATTTGGATTCGTTTGAGGCATTATATGGGTGTTTGTTTCTCTCTCCACTATGTTTGGTGGAAACGGGTGATACTTCGATGATAGGAATAAGCCCTGTATAAGAGACTATGGAGAAAATCAAGTTTATTATGAATAGTATGGAGATGGCCCAATGTTGTTAGAAATCGTATGTGGACCATCATCAACGACCATTGTCGTTCATGGTGGGTGATCAAGTGTTTTTGAGAATCTCTCCTAGGTTGGGACATCGTCAGTTTGGGAAGCAGGGTATGTTATCTACGAGGTATATTGGCCCTTTTAAGATACTTGAGCAGATTGGAGAGTTGGGTTATTTTTTGGATTTTCCACAATGATTTAGTGCAGTGCACAATGTGTTTCATGTGTCGTAGTTGAAAAAGTATCAGCTGGATCATGACTATGTGATTTTTTGGGATCATATTGAGCTAGAACCAGATGCTTTGTGGGTCCACATTCCAGTTTGGATTGAGGATAGGTATGAGAAATTCTTTCATGGTTAAAGCATAGGTTTAGTTCAGGTTTTATGGAATCGTGTTTAGATTTAGGAGGAGACTTGGGAGCGAGAGAAAGACATGGCTGAGCAATGGCCTGAGCTCTTTCGACAACAAGATGGTTCTCTAATTTTTGAGGATAGAAAGTCCAATGATAGGGAGAATGTAGCACCCTCAGTTTGAGGTATTTAGCCTTTTTATGACTTTTTATGTGTTTAATGTTCTTGGGATGAGTTTGGATGACTTTGGGAGAGTTTTGGAAGGTTTTGGAAAAATTTAGAGGCATTTTTAAGGCCAAACAGCTTGAGCATGGTTGGGAGAAACTGTGCAAGAGGAACCGTGTGGACAGTGGGGTACGCGTACCTTGTGCACGGTTTGCCCATCCATGTCGTGTGGGTCTTGTGAGGCGCCCCTTTGAGGTAGCAGTAGCTGCATGGTTATCACATGATTTTCTAACCGTGTGAGCTAACAATGTGGTCTGTAAAATGGGTTTTTCTAAAATCTAGGATTAGTCATGAATGGACTAAAAATACATAAAATCTCTCCAACTCAATCCTCACTCGGTATTTCCTCTTATCAAGGATTATGGGTTCTCTCCCATTCGTTTTTTGGAAGAAAATTGAAGATTTTTCTTGGTTTGGTTGATCCAATTCTTCTCCGGTAAGTCTCCCCACTTAGTTATTTTTGGTTTTCTCTAGATCTACACTTCCCTATCTCTCTATTTTCTAGATATACACCCATTTTGTGTAGATATAGGGTTTTTTGTTGCCTTGGGTGTTGATTTACAGTCTTGTTGATGATAGATAAGGAGATCTAGAGCGGTTTTAGTGGAGTGTTTTCCCGGATTTTGGTGTGGTTTCTTATGGGTTGATTTAGTCGAAACCCTAAAGGTAGATGGATTCACTCTCGACTCCACTTAGTTAAAACTAGTGTTTTTTTTAAATGAATTATTTTTTCTTGAAATTAATTGTGATAATGACATGAAAATATTGTTTGAAATCCATTTAGTGATGATTTGGGGATTTTGGGGAAAATGGGTTATTGTTGCAATAAGGGCTTTGTTGTGTGATTTTAAAATGTTGATTTTCAAATCGTTAGTGGATAATTTTGAAGAATATTTTGTGAAAGATGGTTTTAAATAAAGATGTTGTTTATTGAAATGTTTTGGGCATTGAAATTTGGTTAAAGTCTTTTTTCAATAAATGGGTGGTTTATTGAAGTGAATTGGCATGTGTTGGAAATGCTAGTGTGCTTATTGTGTGGCCTTAGTGCGTTGTTCTTGTTGGTTGATTAAGTGTTATGGATTTTTTTGATTTAGTGTGAGTTGGAAGAGGAGTAAAACTATAAAAAGGGTATGGACAGTGGATGGAAGGGCCACCATCAAAGTATAGTGGTCGGGAAGCATCACTACATGGAAATGTAGTAAACGGGTTGGACGGAAGCTCCACAATTTTGGTTTCCTTGTTATGTGTTTCTTTGCAAGATGGAACATGTGGGATATTATTTTATAGTGTGATGGCTTATAGAATGGTTGTTGGTTTCCCTTTGAGTTTCACAGTTTGGGTAAAGATGGATTGTTAAGGGTGTTTTGGCTTATTGGTAGTTGTTGAACTATTTAATGTTTTATATAAATATTTTATATGAATGTGTTAACGGTTTTATCCTAGTGGTGTTTGTAGGGAAGTCATTTGGTGAAATCCAACTAAGTATTATTACTCAGCACTACTTTGGCACTTAGATTCTTTTGCAGATGTTGTATTCTTGGACACAGGTAAGAGTAAAGCATCTCATTTTGCTAGCGGTTCAACATGATGCTTTGGTGATGTTGTGGTTCGTGGATCACACAGTTTGGTGGGGAGCTATGGATGGTTCCCTAGTTCCTTGGGGTCTCATTGTGTAGTCTACCGCTTGGTACTCTGATTTTTTGTTTGGTGATACTTGGCATGTGGGATTGTTATGGATTAGTTTGGCTTTCTTTTGGGTAATGCATGGGTTTGGATGTTTTTTCAACATGTGTTATGTAGTTTGTTGATAGAGGATGGTTGGGTTGGATGGTTTTATCTCAATGGAAAATCATTTCCAATTTATTATTGAATACCTCAGCATTTATTACTAACCTTTGACGCCTTGGGAATTTTTCTTAAGTACAAGTAGCATTCCTTCTTCCTCTCAAGACAATGAGATGGGGCGGGATGTTACAGAGCCAATTTCTTACTTCTATGATACACCATGGATTCCCATTGGGGAGTTTCAAAATTTTCAATTTCCCATAGACTAATTTATATTTATACCTAACATCAATAGGTTGTAAAAGTAAGGGAAAATGAAGTCTAGAATGATGCAAAATTAGATGGCCAAGCCTTAATAATAAGGGATACATTTGATATGCATCATATGTCAGTGGGAAGGACATAAAAATAAATGATTCCCTAATATTGTGGGATCTAACTCACACTCTCATCCATAATGATTTATTACCTCTGATGTGAAAATTTTATAACATCAATTACATGGTGTTAATATAAAATCCTTCATTTTTTATAATTCTGTTACATTTAAAAATTATTTTACTATAAAATAATAAATACTAGATAATTTATAAAACTATTTACATAAATCACATAAAATTTAATCATTCCTAAATATTACATCATTTCAATAAATAAAACATTATTCTATATAATGACCTTCCCTTTACAAATATATTTCACATGATAAAAACATTATGTAAATCATATATTAGTATTAATAATATTCCTTTAACATTCACATTATAAATAATATGACATGTATAGGTGAGGTGACATGAAAGAGTAATAAAACTATTCATGGACACACTATAAATCAAGCATGTGAGAAAATAATGATGAAATATACCATCATGTGAAAAATCATATATATATGAAAAAGAACACTATTTGGGATCTAAACTATTTTTATATATTCTAGACATGAATGAAATATGTAATAAATAAGGTGGATCAAACTAATATAACTTATGTGTGCACAAATAAATTTTTAAATTAAAACCCCTTAAAAAGAAATACTATATTCCAACAAGAACAGAGGGGAAAAAGTCACCCTTGAAAACATAGATAGGGAAATATGAAAATTATTAAAGGATGATGAAATAGACAAAAAATAATTTTCTAACAACATTAGAAATATTCTTTGAAAAAACATGAATATAGTACATTTTCTTTAGATACGAAAAAAATCCTAAAACAATGGGAATAGGGTTGTTATATCTTATATTCTACCAGTCATAACATTACAAAGAACACAATGTTATATTTATATTTTAAAAACATTTAATATTTATATAATTTATTTATATAGATATGGAGGGAAATACTCTAATCATTAAGCATTATAGTCATGGTACACGTGACATTCTTGTAGGTCGTGAGGTTTGACAGATCCAGGTGCATAAATCATGCTATTATCCTCACATTATGCCTCTATATGCAATTATAACATACCTATATCATGTTGGATTCTATGGAATTGATGTATCAAATAATAAAGTCATTGAATACCACCTCCTTACTTCCCTCATAGAGAGATGGAGACCTGATACTCAAACATTCCACTTTCCCGAGGAAGATATGTCCATCACCCTTGAGGATGTAGTCATTATGCTTGATCTTCATATCCATGGGGATGAAGTTATAGTAGAAACCCATGGAGACTATCCTAATATTGTTCAATTATTTATACGCCTCGACATTTTGGGGGATGATGATTCTATAGATGGCAGGTTGATATTTATGAGCTGGCTAGACATTTACTTTGCACAGTTACCCATTGACACTAAAAAGCAGACTATCATCTACTATGCCCATACATCTATCATGTGGCTCATTGTGAACTAATCACTCTGGTATGCATGCCTACATGATATAGATGAGGATAATATAGGTATTTTATCAGGCATGGAGATATATATGGGGATCTTCATGCTATTCATACATATATAGAGAGCATCATGTATGACATGCTGATTTGATCGAAGTTATCCCAGGGGATGTGTCATCTTTATTAAAATGTGGGCATGGGATCATATATCTCCCATCATCCCTATTATTACTCTTATAAATCATTATACATTTTTGTTTCATGATTCTCCGCATCGATCCTAGTATGATCAGTCATCTTTATTGTTTTTTGATGATAATTTCAGTTATTATAATATAATTCTTATTATTTCACACATTAAATAATGTACATTACAAGAGGAGTTAGGAACACCACTTTCTCAGGAATCTGATACATAATTTGGGTTCATACCATCTCATGTTAAAAATTATACTACCAATTGATGTAAGTGTATACATTATTTTATTGAATAGTTAGTTTTATAGTATTATCCTATTATGAAATTAGTAACAAAATATTCTTACAAATCTCATATTCCATTTTAGATATCATGGCTTCCATACTGGGATCTATTAGACCATCTTCCCATATACTTCATTGATGGGATTCATGATTCCAAAACTGTAGTGCCTCTCATTCACATTTTTATTATTTAGTGGAAACAGCTGGAAAGTGTCATGATACATTTTGGATTTTTCCATCGTATTATATTTCCATCTATAAAATCAAAAATAATTTATTTCATGAAGCTATTAGGGAGGTATAAAGTATACTAAAGAAGATGGAATTTTGAGTATCTTGACCTTTGCGACATATGTGCATAATTTTTTACTATGGGAATGTGTATGATTGGATTTCATCAATAAAAATAGGTTGAGTATGAACCAAGATATAGAATTAATATTATATTGTATCTTACTCCACATGTTAATGGACATCAGGATATGGTAAGTAAATAATAAAAAATTAGTTAGTTTTATGTATTTTTTAATTCCTTTTGATTATCTTTGTAGTATAGTCGACTACAGTATATTATCTGCATGTCTGATTCAGATGAGGGAAGGGTTTTGAGCCATGTAGTGTACCATGGTACAATAGACAATATGATGTAGGCATATCATTTTCTATATGATAGTGTATTGGATCATCCAACAGATAGTTATGATGTTCTATACTAGGGATAGGCGGTTCCTACTCAGGATCCTCCTCCAATAGATACTGATTTTGAGGATCCATGATGGTGACGATGTAAATTGCATCTTTCTACATGGGAGGGCCCATCTATTTCATAGCAAGAGGTCACACCTCTAGTAGCCCATCCTCAACTAATAATGAATGTGCACTAAGAGACATGGGATCCATTTATATTATCAACCCATCCTCATTTTTTCCCAAGTAAATATGGTTTGATATCGTATCAAGGATCATTTCTCATGCCTCCACCTTTCATAACCGAGCCTTTACAAGCCTTATGGTTCCCCCCAAAAATGACCCTAGGTACTTCAACTTACATAGTGGAAGAAGAATTAGGTGCACATAAATACATCCAGATACCACATCCTCCTGATGAGTCACAGGAAGAGCATCAGAAATTCGAGATTCCATCACCTAAGGAGGATCCCTCTACATCTTGTCATGCTCCTCCCCATCACAAAGGATAATGAACTCGATATAGGCATCCCATTCACATTCCATATGTGGATAATAATACATAGTGATTATACTTATTCATTTATATACATTATATTGACTAAAATGATTTGAAAAATAATTTATTTTATAATAAAAATTATGGTCTCTATATAAAATTTATTAAATTATTTTTATTATCATTAACTTCTTATATGTTTAGCTGGTGTTTTAATTTTCTTTAATATTTTACTTACAGTTTAAATTTTCGATGATTTCAAAGTTGATTACTTGAAACATTGGATGATTTATTAAATTTCAATAATGTAACATTGAAATCATATAAAATATAGACTATAAAAAATCTAATTATTTATTTAATCGTATCCTAATCATCTAAAAAATATTTTAAATTAAAATAATTTCATTAATATAACAAACCAACATTAATTTACCTCACAGAAAAATTACAGATAAAAACCTAATATTTACACATTATAAAATTTATACACATAAATTATAGAATACCTAAAATATAAATAAAATTTATATAATTTATCAAACATATAAAAATTAATTGAAAATAAAAGTAATGTTGGGGTATTTTATTAAATATAAATATAATGTTCCAAAATAATAGTATATTATTCCATTAAAATTAATTTTCAATATTTTTTTAATGAAATTCTTGTTTTTTTTAATTATTTCTTATATGTTAACTATGTGTTTCATGCTCCATTTAGATTATATTTTTTACTTTATTATTTATAGACTTTCAAATTCACCTACTTGAAACATTATTATGTTTCATGTAGGTGACATTCAAAGTGTATAAATTATAATATTTAAATATAATCAAAATGAAATTTGACAGACAGACTCAGCATATAAAACATAATTGAATATAAAAAATCATAAATATAATAGGAAAATAAAGTTACCCCATCCTTTTACACATATCATTATATGATTTTAAGCATGATTAAACATCATAGTACAAGCTAAAGAACATACAGTCTAGTATCTTTGAAGACTAGGAACATAAAATAGAAAACATGGGACAAAATATTTATTTAATCTTCATTAAGAGCTCCTAACTCCCATTAAGACCTTACATATTCATAGGATAACCTATGGATAACATGAATAAAGGGATGAGCTAAAAAGTCCAGTATATAAATAAGAATAAGAATATAGCTTTAGCACATGGGTTAGAAGTCATGACATAATGGTGCAAAAAGGCATGGAACATATGGAATAATATTATATAAACTTGAGACCATATAAAAATGGATTCATAGTAATGTGGAAGCAGAAAAAAAACATGACTTTAGCATGATTCAAGGCTCTTTTAACATAGAGGATCACAAGTTAGGTTAACCACCAAGACCGTTTCACATGGTATCACAAGTTAAGGCTAACTTCCATGACCGTTGCATATGGTAGCACAATTCAAGGCTAACCGCTAAGACCATTTCACAAGGTAGAACAAGTCAAGGCTAAACTACAAGATCTATGCACATAACATCTCACGAGACTCAACTTTATAAAATGAATTAGAGGACTATCTAGGTGAAACCATCATAATATGTTCATGAATATGCTTTCAACATAAAAAATCATACTTAATCAATCATACATAAACATAATGGTATCCATGGAATGAAATGGGTATCATAATTATGAAATAAAGCATCATAGATGGGTGTATCATACAAGTATCCATGAAATAAAGTTATTAAAACATACATGGAATTGATAATGGAAAATAGTCATATTTCATGGTAAGTTATTTCAAATATAAGTAACAACATGTAAGAATAGTATTTAATAAACTTTATCATTAAAACATTTTTGTGTGGTTTTAAGAAAAATACTAAAGGACATTTAAAATAGAAAAAAGAATAATCTATTATATAAAACCAGAATTAAAATAATAAGGTTTTCATAATAAAAAAACTTATATAATAAAAACAGTGGTGTCATAAAATAGATGATAGAGTGCACTTGAAATTTTGTAAAAACTCAAGAAGTTCCCTTAAACGGTTTTTCTTATCGTGAAGTATTGAGAAGGGAATCACTTAAATTCAACTATATCCCCAAACTTGAATGAGTAATGGATCTATACAAGAGCTTACACATATAAACAGAAATTAGAATATGTACATAAAAATAATATAGGATTCAATTTGGGTAAAAAGATAGTAAGAATGACCCAAAGGAATAATGGAGGTTCGAGTAAAATCCCTTACCTTAAGTATGATGGTGTTCTCCACTTGATATTAATGAACTGATTGATAAAATTAGGTTCATTAATCAATGATTACAGATCCTATATTACATGTAATTTATTTATTATAACCTTTTTAGTTCATTCATAACCTTTCTAATTGGTTATGAGGTTGAATGTCATTGTTTGGGTCCATTTGTTTTGTGATTGGTTTACTAATATACATGAACGGATAACCATGTAAAATGAGGATGGTTGTATATAATTAGAGTTATATTATATTATTTAAAATCCATAAGGTTACATGGTTTTAAATTTTATTTGGTTACTTAGAGTGAATATAAATCATTATATAAAACTTTAGTGATAAAAATTTAAGTTAATTTGTGGTTTTTTATCACAACGAATAAATTTTAATTTATAAATAAAAATAATGTGTAAAAAATATTCTAGAACCATAGATGAGACATAATACATATATTATTGTCTAGTTCAAACATAATAATGGTTTCATGATCTTAATTGATGATTTTAATAGAAATTGAAACCCATCGTCCATGAATGTTGTAAATTAACACATCTCAGATGGTGTTTTACTTCTAGTACAAAAGAAGGGTAAAAGAGAGATGATAAAAAAACATATTCCATTATAATAAAAACATTCTAGTACATATAAGTTACTAGAGTTTTCATAAAATTTTAATGAGGAGAGTTGAGGATAGAATAGAAAACCAAGGGTCTTGAAAGGAAAGTAAAAGAATTGAAAAGAGGAATTTTCCTCTTATATTAATCTTCCTTGAGAGCCTCTTAAAAGGAGATAATTTGGTCTTTTAAAGAGAACAAGGGATGTTGGAAGTGGGGGAGGATATTGGGGAGATATTTGAGAAGAATGTAGGCAAGGCACAAGCCTTGAGTGGAGTGAAGAGAAGAGGAGAGTTTGTGTGGTTTATATAGTGAATGGGAGGATGGTTTTCATAATATTTTAATCGTTAGTTTATTATTTCTCTGTAATACAAGAAATAGTGATGATTACATGACAAAAAATAGTAATAAGTGAATTTTAGTTATATCCAATTTCCATTTACATCATCCATGACTCAATCATGATGTAGAAATTCGGGTTTTAGCACTTATCATAAATTATCATATTTTACTATTCATCAAATATTCAAGTATTTTAGAAAAATACAAAAAAAATCACCCTAACCATTTTTCAATGTGTAGAATCCAAAAATTAAATCCTTTTATGAAAATATTTTTATAAATATTGGAAATTTAATTTTTAAATTAAATCATTATTTTCTTCAAAAATATATATTTTTAAATTATAACTAATTTTTAATACTTTGAAAAATTTACTAAGGTCTCATAAAATTTCCCTATAATCATAATACATCAAAAAAATAATTTATGAATAAATTTTATGAAAATAAATTTTATTTTATTATTATTAAATTATTCATAGATTTTTAATTAAATATTTATGACTTATAAAAATACCAACACTATCATATTATCCCTTATAAGATAGATAAATTTTATTTATACTCTCATTGGTAAGGTTACTATTTAATTGGACGATTTACAATTCATAAGGGTCATATTACTATTCTTAAGGGTAACATTACTTTTCATAAGGTTTAGTTACTATTCACAAAAAAAAATAAGTTTGACTTATCGGACTCCAAACAGTTTACTGATCTCAACTGTGTATGTCATATTTTCAAAATTAAAATAACAAAAGTGACAATATTATGTTTAAAGGTCACGTGGTACTTAGAAGTTCATTTTTTTGAGATTTCATTTGATTATTTGACATAATTATAATAAGGTAATTTCCATTTATTAAACATTGGGTCATTACATTCTTCCCCCTTATGAAAATTATCCATAAAATGTTGTGAAAACAGGTGAGGGTTTGAATAATTAGCTAATAAGCATAAAAATGAAACTTTAAACATAAAAGAATACAGTCTTAAAGTAAAATCATATCCTAAATTTTGTGATTCTCTGGGTTTAAATATAGTTTATCCTTCTTTTGTTTCTTAACTTATATTCTCATGGGTTCTTTTTTTATTCCCCTAATAATGGTTTGTACCATGATCACGAATTTAACAAAGCATACCCCCATGAGAGTGTCAAACCAAGAGTGAAATAAGCCCTATTTTCATGAACCAGTTTCTATTTGAATCTCGCTCAAAGTGGTGTTTTTGGGTTTTACCCATAGATACATCTGTGCTAGAGCCACCTCTACTATTTTGTATCCAGATAGGGATGTATTTTTATCATAAACCACTTACTCTATACTTTCCAAAATTTACGGAAGTTTTCTCATACTTAGTCGTATTCATAAGGTTCCTAATAAAGTTCCCTTTTCCTAATCTCCAAAAGTAACTAGACCATCCTATGATACCAACTATAGTGACCCTATCCTTTTACACATAACATTGCATGATTTTAAGCATTATTAAACATCATAGTACATGATAAGGATCGTGAAGTCTATTATATTTGATGACTTGGTACATATAACTTAAAATGTGGGACAAAAAACATTTATTTATTTAATCTTCATTAAGAGATCCTAACTCCCATTGAGCCCTTACATCTACATAGAATAACATGGGGATAACATGAACAAAGGGTTGATCTAAAAATCCTTTTAAGATAACAATCATAAGAATTTATCTTTAGCACATGGGTTACAAGTCATAACATAATGGTACAAAAAGTCGTGGAACATATAGAATCATATCATATAAACATGGTATCATATAAACATGGATTCATAGTAATGTGGAAGCAACATAAAACGTTGCTTTAGCACGAGTCAATGCTCATTGCACATATAGGAGAACAAGTAAAGGTCAACCACAAATACCTTTGCCCATGGTTTCATGAGTCAAGGATAACCACAAAGACCATTGCACATGGTAGCACAAGTCAAGGCTAACCGCCAAGACTATTGCACATGGTATCACAAGTCAAGGATAATTGCCAAGACCATTGCACATAATATCTCAGAAGACTCAACTTTACCTAATGCATTGGAGCACTATCTAGGAACACCCATCATAACATGTTCATGAATAAACATGGCACATACAAAATCATACAAAATCAATCATACATAAACATAAGGGTACCCATGGAAAGAAATGGGTATCATAATCTTGACATAAAGCATAATAGATGGGAATATCATACAATTGTCCATGAAATAATGGAATTAAAACATACATGGACATTGATAGGATAAAATAGTCATATATCATTGTATGTGATTTCAAACAGAAGTGACAACATTTAACAAGAGTATTTAATAAAATTTAGCATTAAAACATTTTGATGTTGTTTTAAGGAAAATACTAAAGAGAATTTAAAATAGAAAAATGGAATAATATTTTATATAAAACCATAAGTGGACCAAGAAGGTTTTCATAATAAAAAATATGATTTTATAAAAACAATTTATTTTTATAATATATGATAGAGTGCACTTGAAATTGGGTAAAAATTTGGGATGTTCCCTTAAAACAGGTTTGCCTATCAGGAAGTATTAAAGAGGGAATCACTTAAAAGCATGTATATCCCCAAAAGAGAATGAGTAATGGAACTTGATACATGTGTTTGTACATATAAACCTAAATTCGAATATTAACATGAACAGAATATAGGATTTAATTTGGGTAAAAAGACGGTAAGAATAAGCCGAAGGAATAATGGAGGTTTGGGTAGAATCTCATACGTTATGTTCGATGGTGTAATCCACTTGATATTATAGGCCTGAATGATGAAATTATGTTCATTAATTAATAATTTAATAACCTATTTTATATTTAATTTAATTATTATAACCTTTTTGAGTTCATTCATAACCTTTTTGATTGGTTATAAGGTTCAATTTCATTGTTCGGGTCTGTTTATTTCATGATTAGTTTACTTATATTCATGAATGGATAATCGTGTAAAATGATGATGGTTGTATATAATTGGAGTAACATTTTATTATTGAACATCCAAAAGGATACATTTTTGTAAATTTAATTTCATTACTTGGAGTGAAGATGAGTCATTATATAAAACTTTAGTGATATATTTTTCGGCTAATGGGAAGTTTTTATATCACAATGAACCCATTTTGATTTATAAATTAAAACTATGTGTAGAAAAGATTACAGAACACTTGATGAGAAGTAATACATATATTATAGTCTGGTTCAACCATAATAATGGATTCATTACCAGAATTTAAAATGGTAATAGAAATTTAAAACCCATCATCCTTGAATGTGGTAAATTAACACATCTCGGGTGGTGTTTTTACTACTAGTATAAAAGAACTGTAAAGGAGAGACTATAAAAATATTCCATTATCATAACAAAATTATAGTACATATAAGTTACTATAGATTTCATAGCATTTTTATTATGAGAGGTGAGGATATAAAATTAAACAAAGGAACCTGAATGGAAAGTAATAGAATTGAAAAGAGTAATTTGCCTCTTAAATTAATCTTTCTTATGAGCCTCTTAAGGGGATAGGACTTGGTATTTTGAATATAACAAGGGATTATAGACATAGGGAGGATATTGGGAATATATTTTAGAGGAGTTTAGATATGAAACAAGGCTTGATAGGAGTGAATAGAAGAGGTGAGTGTGGGTGATTTTTATAATGGAGTGTAGGAGGTTTTTCATTATATCATAATTATGAGTTTATTATTTCTCTATAAGATAAGAAATATTGATTATTACATAAGAAAAAATAGTAATAATTTCATTTTATTTCGAATCAATTTCCATTTATGTCATCCATGACTCATGTAGGGTGCAGAAATTCATGTTTTAGCACTTATTGTAAATTATAATATTTTACTACTTATTAAAAATTCATGTATTTTAGACAAATTCAAAAAAATAACCCAAAACATTTTTCAATGTTTAGAATCCAAAAATTAACTCCATTTTAAGAAAATAATTTTATAAATATTGGAAATTTAATTTTTAAATAAAATCATCTTTTACTTGAAAAATAAATATTTTAAAATTATGATTGATTTTATAATACTTTAAAATTTTAACTAAGGTCTCATAAAATTATACAATAATTTTAAGAAATTAAAAAATAATTTATTAATACATTCTATGAAAATACATTTTCCTTTTTATTATTAAATTACTCATTGATTTTTAATTAAATATATATGACTTATAAAAATACCCACACTATCATATTTTCACTTATAAGATAGATAAATTTTATTTATACTTTCATTAGTAAAATTATTGTGTACTTGGATGATTAAATATTCATAAGGTTCATATTACTATTCATAAGGGTAACATTTCTATTCATAAGGGTCAGTTACTATTCACCAAAAAATTAAGTTTGTCTTATAAAACTCAAAACATCTTATTGATCGAAACCATGTGTGTCAGATTTTTGAAATTCAAATCATAGAAGTGAAAATATTATGTTTAAAGGTCACATAGTACCTAGTAGTTAATTGTGTTATGATTTCATTAATTATATAACATAATTATAATAAGGTAATTTGCATTGATTAAACTTTGGGTTGTTACAAAAAAAGATAATTTACATGTCACAAACCTTGTTGTGTAAAAATATACAAATTAAACTTTAAAATATCAATGGGCATAATTCTTATTAAGTAATATATTATTAAATACATTATTATGATGGTTTATTGATGATTTTATTATAATTAAATGTTAGTAATTACATTATTAATAAATTTTATTTATATTACTAAATATTTACAATAATTAATATTATAAATATTAATAATAATTTAAATAATATAATTATTAACTTATCTATTAAAGTCGTTAACAATATAATTTTAAAATGAATATTATTTAAATTAGTAATATAAAAAATTATTTATTAATAATAATGGTATTATTAAAAAAATATCTATAAATATATATATATATATATATATCTAAATAAGAAATGTATATAAAAAACTATGCATATTGATAAAACATTAAAAAAAACTAAAAAACTCTACATAGTCATATAACATTGATACAATAAAATTAAAAAACAAAACTATATTAAAATTTCAATCCAAATGCTTTCATTACTGATAAAAAATTGATCCAAAAAATAAAAAGGCATTAATGGGAATAATAAATTTCTCTTTTAGAACAGGAGAATGGTGTTAAGCCCCTTAATAATTGTCTGCTCCACCGAATAACCAGTAAGGCATCCTTTGCGGCTCAGTTTTAAAAATATTATAAACATAGTATAATTGTAATAATTTTATTAAAAAAAAATATTTTAAAAAATAATCTTTCCCCCCTCAACCCCTATAGGTAGGGATTTGGGTTCCCTGTCATCCCATTAAAATATGTGGTAAATGAATGTTCTCTCTAACCTTATTTAAATGGAGGCACTTGTAAGGTTCTCCCTCTTCCATTTTAAAATGGGGTTATTTGAAAGATTAAAATAACAAGGTAAAAATTATTTAGGTCATTATTATTTATTATTACCTATAATATGGGTTTATGGAATTAATTTGTATGTCACACTATTAAAAAAATATAATTTGGAATAATAACTTTTTTAATTTTTTTTAATCATTTAAATAATCATAAAATAATTTTTTTATAATGAAGTTTTTTACATATATATTACTAAGATATATTTAAAAATATAATTCATTAATAGTAATTTTTCTATATTATTCATTTTAAAAATTATAAAATAAATTTATTTTCTGTTTTCTCTAGTTTAATCCATGTTATCTTCATGATTAAAATATGTGACAAAATAAATATTTTTTGATTGACTATAGAATTATAAGTTATGTGAAATTGGATATCTTTTTATAACAACAATTTTAATATTTTAATCAATAATTAATATTTTTAGGTATCAAAAAATTCATATATGATTTTGTTTCTATCATAGTTTAAATTTGAATGTAGAATTGAAAGAAAATATTCAACATTCATAGATTTTTATAATTACACAGCATTTTTTATCCAGGTGTTAGTAATTTTTATTTTATGTCTTATCCTAAAGTTTACAAATTTAGGTCATCGCATTTTATTGTTAACTATTTTAGTGGTTTCCAGTGTTTTCTTATGTATCTCGATTAAACTAAGATAATATAGAATAAAATTTAATTTTAAAATTTTATATTATAACTTAAAAAAACATATACTAATAAGTTTTTGATGCATGGTTTTTTTATTGAAAACATATATTAACACAATTAATTCATATTTTTTCATCTTTTCTATATTTTTTATTTTTAATAATATCTAATGCCATTGTTTAATATTTTTTAAAAAAATTATATCATTTTTTATAATATAAATATATGCACAAAACATAATTTTTTTAATTTATATAAAAATATAAATTATGTTTGGTTCACATTTTTTTTCTAAAAAAATTATTTAATTCATGTATTAATATTTTTCTAGTGTGAAAAAATGAAAATATGTCTATAGTAGTTCTATTGTTGTTTTAAATGCGTTTTCATCACATATATTATCTCAATGACAACAAAAATATATGTTAAGTAACATCAATTTTGTTTTCATAATAATCAACTACATATTTGATTCCCTTATTAATTTTTTTGAACTAAACAATTCAAATATGTTTATTATAGGTCTATCAAAATTTAAAATTTAATGTATAATTAATGAAATATTTTTATTATTCGTTGTGTTTTTAAAATTACAAAAAAACATGTTTTATGTACATGTTTAATTATTTTTTAGATCTTGCCAACAAATTTTCATATTTAGGCCATTACAATTTATTATTTACTATATTATTGGTTAATGATAATATTTGTTATGTCATGTAATTAATATAACTTAATTTAAATTTATATTTTAAAAAAATCTTTCAATTTGTAATGAACACAAATAAATTTATATATAACACATTTTTTTCTTCTATATGATGCAATAATTTTAAACATTTCATTCATCAATTTCCATTTTTTAAATATTAATTTATTTTATTAGTCAAAAATATTTTGTTTGATGTTTTTTTATTTCATGTTATTATATTTTCATGAAAAAATATGTGCACAAAACATATTTCTATATTTAACATAAGAAATATGTTATAAATCAATTTTAATATCTTTTTTATTTCCATAATAATATTTGATTTAATAAATAATGTCTTTTTAGTATCAAAAAATAAAAATATATTCTTTGAAAGTGGGATCAACAAATTAGTTTTTCATAGCTTTCGTATTTTTGGTTTTCAAAGAAAATAAAACATTATTTCTTTTCACTTAAGTTTTCAAATGAAGTTTTAGTTCAAAATTTAATTTTAGCATTTATTCATTTAAAATATTCTTAATTTTGGAGTCATATTCTTTCCAACTACTTCAACTATCATTGAATAAATCATGCAACATCACTTATCCATATCGATGAACATGATATACTATTAGAATCATTTTAAATGTTTATTGGTGTTAAATTAACTCCATAAGATAACAGGTAATTAGTTTTCAGTCAACTTATTAATAGAAATAATAATCTATAAAAAATTATCCTATTAAATTAGCATTTAGTTTTTTATGTTTTTAAATTTACTTTGTTTCCCCATTACATGGAAATTGTTTTCCTATTATATGTTGAATATTTATCTACATTTATGGGTTGATTTTTTTTTTTGATTAGTAAATCAATATACATTTAAATCTTATTAGAAAATGTTAATGTGTATTTTATTTTTTAAATAAAGTGTTAAATAATCTATAAAATAAGTTAATATATGTGGAATTATTACAACATCATTATTGTATCTATGATGTTATCTTTCCCTTAAATGAATACTTTTATTATAGATTTTTTACTTAATATATTAAACATGCATCACAACTAAATATGTATAAAAAAAATTTACATTAATGAAAAAAATATTTTTTTTAATTTGGAACATCTGTTATTTATTTATTATAATATTAAATAAATTTATACCTATAACAATTATTCTTTTAAGAAGTATGATTTAACATTAAATTTATGTTATATTTTTTTATCATTATATTCATCTCAGATACAATTACGTATATTGAATAAAATATTTATTTAATTACTTGTTTTAATATATGATTTTCTTGGAGTGAAATTAATAATTAATATATATATATACACATCGTATTAACTTACAAAATATACAATAAAATTTTACTCCATCATGTTACTAATGTCCATGCTTATTACATTTGTGCATACCCCTCTAATTACTACATAAGTGTCATACAAAGGTAAACATATTCAAGGATAAAATATTTCAACTGATAGTGAGTTTAATTTATTAATTTTTTTTTCTAATTTAAACAATAAAATTTTATTTTTAAAGTATAACATACATAGTTTACTTTAGAATAAGTTTTATATTAATTTTTCATATTTTCCAGATATTTAAATTAAATTTATTGATTAAATTATTATTATATAATATTTTGAACAATATTATCTTCAAAAAATTCATATTTTCATTTCTAAGAGTGATTAATAATTCTATAAAAAATAATATATGTGATGTTATTTTTTATATATTACATATTATATTTTTTACATAAGATATATATTACAAAAAAATTAAATAAAATATATTTTAGTAGTAATTACTCTTAGTCTTCATCATCTTCATAATCATTTAAAAACGTGTACATGTTTACGACTTCTTCAATGACATTTTCTTCTTATGTTGTATAATATTTGAAACCCAATTTCTTTATTTATTTATTTTTTCTAGTATTTTATTGACATATGTGGATTAGTGCTCATTAGTGTGTTCATGTTTATAATTTTCTTTCCATTGTGTTTCCTTTTAGTTAATTGGGTCCTAATAATGTATCTGATTTTTGATTCATGCGCTATTGTTTCACTCCAATTTTCCTTGATGTTTTTTACCATTGAGATTATGCCATGAATTTTATTCTCTTGATAAAATATTTGTACTTCTTCATGTTTATATAGTATTTGAGATTCATATGTGACTTCAAAACCAGTATATTTTTTTACCATTTGTAAAAGATTTTATTTCTCAGTCTCACACATTAAAAAATTATTTACCTTAATCAACTTTGTAGATACTTATTTCAATTTAGTTTCAAAAGTATTATTTTTATTTCATTGATCATCAATGCATGAATTATGTGTCTACCCCATTTTAATATTTAATTTGATTTCTTTTTATTTTTGTATATACTTTTGTTCTTACCTTTTCAGTGTGATATTTATGTCATTTATTTCATTATTGATTTATTTAGAGTTTACCACTCCTTCGCTAGATTTTTTATTATACCCTAAAATATTTTTTTCCATGACCCCATCGACTAAGGACCCCTCATGGGCCTGTAGTGAAGATGAGAGTGACCCCTAAAGCCCATGTTCAATAGGCCATGGTTTGAAAACTAGCACAGATAGTATGAAACATACAAATGGGAGGAATCACCCTAATAAATCCATGGATTATATAAAGAAACCACCAATATACCAAAAAATATAAAAATTATAACTATTATACATTAATAAATATAATTTCATATAGATAAAAATATATAAAATAAAATAAGATTAATAAAAACCATTTAAAGAAATCCCAACCATAGATCCTAACTATTAATCTCTATCTCAATCACTGAAAACCTCATGGAATCCTAAAAACATATTTATATATTGGGATAATAATACATATATACTCAAAATTATCCTCCTCAAAACTTTTTTTAAAAATGTGGAAGAAGAATACAAATCCCCAATGAACAAACAATAGAACCTATACACATCAAACCAGATTAGTTATCTCCCAGCCACAATAAGGCTCACTCACCCAACAGTGCATAAAAACATAAATAACATAATATCAAAGGAAGATATTAAGAAGAAACCCTCAAATGAATGTACCAAGAATGAATTAGAATCCCCAAAAATGGTTTTTTTTTAATTTCAATGAAGAATGACATGAGCTTGTCGACATCAGCGAATCACTGCCTAATTAATTCCTTAGGATCATGTGTGAAAGAGATTAATCACAATATCAAAACCATAAAATACATAGTTTTAATATGAATCCATGTATGATGTATACTAATCATTAGTTATCTCTCCTCAAAGAATACAAATCCAAATTCCTCTAGATCATACAAAGGTGTTTCAATAAACTATTGTAGTGTGATTGTCAAAATCCGGGTGCTAGCGCGGAGTTATGATGACACCTTCTACACTCCGGTGATCACCACATCACCTTGATTGTGGTGAAAGAGAAGAAGATCGACCTGATCTCATAGATTCAAATAATCTCTCTCTATATTGTGGGAATGGGTAGAATACATAGAAAGATCATGAATAATAGCTAGTGAAATCCCTTATTCTTCTATTTATAGAGTGTTTATGAATTACCAGGAATTGCCTCAAAACCCCTAAATAATTAATAGGCTATATAACTAATATTTTCACTTCTAAACTGAGTAATGCATATTATTTCTTATTATTATAACTTTTCTATAATATAATAAATATATTATGTGATAATAATTGAGTAATTATCTTGACTCGCCATTCCCACAAGTATATTAAATGAACCTTGAATATTTTAATCCAATATTAATTCAGACAATATTTTAGACATATTTATTTAGAACTTGTAAATAAATTTAATAAATAAATTCAATGCTCAATATTATTAACTTGAATAATATGAATTTATATATTAATTTGTTGTTCATATCTCGTTGGACAAAACCCAGACCCTAGTGGTGGGGCCCACCATGTCCAAAACTCTTATTCATCATAATATGGAAGATTCTTGAATATTCTATTGTGAGTGACACTCTAGGACCTTATCTTGATAGTATTGAATACTTTTCATAGACTAAGAGCGGGATCTAGAAACCCATCATTTCCCCTAAAGAGATAAGGATTGTCACAGCAACATCAACCAACCTACAAACACACATTGTGTAATATAATCTCTTTGCCTTTAATATCTCATAAACCATGATGTACACCCATGTCATATCCCTTTTCTTGATTTATTATCTGTTGATCTAATCGGATGGATTTACCCTCGACTACCATGGTCACAGTCTTATAAAGGTACAACCATCCTAATCAACTTGGCCTGACGTATATAACTTCATTAAATTCGAATAAAAAAATAATTTCTTGATCATTCCATGAATATCTTTCCAATAATGACGCACCCAACACAAACTACCATGAAACGATTTCAATATCATGGTTTTCATCTTACATCAAAGTACCCGATATAATGGTATACATTAGAAATGATATCAAGTCAAGAGACTATTACACATGTTTGTATATAGGAACATCCAATAACACTCAACACATGTGGTGTTCTTACAGGCAGGTATGTCCTCATGATCTCACTACTTGAGAGAACCAAGTGAGAAATTCATGATTAGAAGTCTCGATGCTTATGGGCCCCCAGTACCTGATAGTGAAACATCTACTATGTCCAGTCAATAAGATGTATCTATACCATATGAAATTTTTTTAATATTAGTGTCATAGTATCTCGATGTTATATTTATAGCCTGAAATCTTCTATAACCTTTTGATATTGAAATTAACTTATTAACATTACCATTAAATAGTGGATGTAGAAAAATCTAAACTATAATGGTAAGGAAACATCATGTATATTTAACTGTATACATGATATGGTAATCAAAAGTACAACATAGTTGGGTCTAGGGAACCCACTATTACAATACTCCCAATTTCACTAGAGCTAACTTTTCTAACCAATCATGGCAGCTACTCACATTATTAAGATCATTCTTCTGTTGAGTTATGGCTTTAGCTACTGGGTCTTCCAGGTTTCATTTACATAGAAATTATTCTTTCTGTGATGTAATCTCCAAGAGTAAAACTTCTCAAGAGATGGTATCCACAAGTATATCACTTTCGTCCACTATCATAACTTGACATCTTGGCTAGTAAGAATACAATAATTTACATTATGATAATACATTACCTACTATGTACAATTCCAATAACTAGAAAAAATCATTGCATATAACTGCTTCTTAGCTGCCTCGGAAATTACAACATACTCAGTATTTTTAAGTATGGATACCACTGGCTTATATGATATTGTATCGCTTGTCACGTTAGCATAACTTCCATATTAGATCACATGGATCTAAGGAAGATTAGTTTATGTCCCCTAAAAACAAGAATTATTTCTTCATCAATTACCAGGTACATATCATTTGTACTTACTGATGTACAATTAGATAGTTATGACTACTTCACTTGCTGTGATCCTTGGTATAACTGATATTTTCCTACTACAAATTATATCCTAAGTATATCATTTCTTGTACATATCATGTCATATGCGATTAATCCATTTCTAAAGCACATGGAATTCAACTCACCACGTTAATCTCTTTCCATGTCCTAGACATGTTAACCTGGAGAGATTATGCCATGTGACATTAATAACAATTATATCTTGAATTATTCCATCTTGTATTTTTCAATTCCATGTCACTATATATACAATTTAATTGGTCCAAGATACCTTTAGATCCACATTAGTAGATCATTTTCCCTAGAACATAGGATTCTTCATTAAGCCAATACCAGGGGAATATATTTTTTTATCCTTTTCTTAACTAACGGTAAGACCAATATTATTTTTCCATATGTTGCCAAACATATTCCACTTGGAAAACTATGGAACTCCCACTAACCTCAGGTAGACACATGACAAACATTTATTCCAAATTTATATTCCATGATCTCATTTCTTACATAAATCCTAAATTGGATATCAGTCATTTGAAACTGTTATTAGTGTTATATAATGTCACCATCCCTTTCTAGTTGTGTCGTATAGACACCTTCCATAAAAATTGGCCTTGACATCTAATGAAAAATAAAACGATCTTAAAATTTAGATATAAAATGTAAAATTATAATGGATTTAAACAGAACATCGCAGTATTTCCTATAGAGCCTTATGGGTACAACACGTGTACCATTAATGTATAAACTCACTTGAATACCCACCACAGTATTCAAAATAATAAGCCCATTTCATTTTGATACATGGAATATATTATTGAATATTAATTAATATTTTAAAATCTTAGCGAATTTCTATATAATTCTTACTTGTATGAAATATTACTCGAAATGAATAATAGATCACCAACCATAGTGAATAAAAAATACACCACCATGATTTTATCCTTCCAACATGGTTTGTACCTCTGTAATATAGTATGTTCCACATGCACTTTTGGAACTACTGAATATGCCAACTACATGTGCATCTAGAGAATTGACTAAACCAAAGTCAATCTCGCTCCCACTATCTCAAAAGATATGTTCGCCCTTATTGAAATGTATTCTATCACTCAACTATAACTTTTCTATCATATGTATTTTGGTACATTCCTAGACAACTGTTAGGATAATTACTTAGATGCACAATGTGTTTGTTCTTGATTCATGTTTGTTTTTATCCTAACAAACTCTTTGCATCCAAACACATGTCTTTATGAAATAATGGATTTCCATCATGCTATAACTCCTATGATATCCTTTTTTCATTATAGTTTACATAAGGTTATGTGATATCACTATTATTTATAAATAACATTATGAAATATAATGGATGTTTCTTAAAGTTGTAACATCGACACTACTTACATCATAACTCTTGTGTATAAAATGTACATTTGGTAATTCATCAATTCTACTTTTTTTTATCAATGTTAACATGTAAAACATCCTCATCTATCATCCTCATTAACATCAATATTGTGATGTAGATAAGGTAATGTACATTTAGGAATTACTCCACACTACATTATCATGATCAGTGATTGCTTCGTTTGGATATTCTAAGGCTGGTTGGCCTAAAGAAACTCATATCTTTTGACCATGCATATATGATACTTCATTTTACCACAACTAAATTACTTAAAATAATATTATGAAGAAAATATATACCTCTAGATTATTCATGGATTAGTTCATGCTCTCTTACTGAACTAATTCTAAAAGCTTTGTGGCATACTTTTATTTCTATAGGTTTCTTCTTTCAAACTAATGAATTTGATAATACCAATGATGTTTAGCATTACCAATCCTAAATAAAATACTAGGTATAAACTTGATATACACTTTTAGTTTTATCTTTCCACAACTGAGTATAAGCCTTACATTTTATATTCATATGTTATTTCCTACGGTTCATAAATCATTGAACTATTGATTGAGTATTACATACTAAAAAAACCTTCATTCTGGAACCTATAATAATGTCTCCTTGGGTCCAAAAGAACACGTGAGATGAATGTTTTGGTTATACTCAATAATAGTTCTACAAGAATCATTCACTTGGAAATATAGAAGTCATATACTTCTCACTGTTGACTTATGAATCACCCTTTATCAGCTATATAGAGAATACACCTAAATTTTAGTAGTGTTTCAATACTTGGTTATCTTTTTCAATGCCTTTATGAGATATGAATACAGTATTAAATACCCAAGAAGTAAAACTGAAACATTACATTTTACTTCGATGAGTAATCCTGAAGAAGAATCATTAACTTGCTTCTTTAATTTAGTTTGTTTCCTTTAAAAATCTATAGTTTTATTTCAATAAATGTAATTCAAATAAAATTTTTTATTCCTCTTTCCTTAATGGACATTGTGCATATTCTTTTGGAGTTACATTCCATTTTCCTTTTTCACCTTTAATTTCAATTTATTTTCCATAATAATTAATCATTAATATATTTTTTATATTTTTATTTACATGGAAAACCTTACCTAGATATGTAATAAAGAATTTACTCAATTGATGTTTGTTTTGTAACTTAAAAAGAAACATGATAAAATGGGTAAAATGATATGGGAATGGGATCCATTGAAATATTTTGATCCATTAATAAATTTTTACATGTCGATGTAATAATCACCCATTCATATTTTACTTTACTTTCTCCTTGCATACTTCTTAGAGATAAGACTACATGTTATATCACCAAATCCCTGATGTAGTGATTGAAACTAGCATCAAATGTTGATGATAGCATTATGGCATAACTATCACCTTCTCTATGCATGAGTCTCCTGTAAGAAATATTACACTGTCGCTTCATGAGGTGAATTAACAGGTCTTGGGGACACTGGCCCCTTTAGTTTCCTATATTATAGTACTATGTGCAAGCATCTTTACTATTCTGGGATATTGGTGATAGTGTAGACATTTACTTTGCCCAATTTTTTATGATTATTGTAGTATTACATGTGTTATAACTTTCCATTTTTTTCTAAAAAAGTGATTTTTAGTAGATTAGAACTTTTTATCTTATTATGGTTTAGAAATTTTGATTAATTAATTAAAAAAATAATCGGAATAATCTATCTCGTGACTATTCTAGTGGCAAGGATCCCTGAACCTCCATTCACATTCTAAAAGATATTGCTACTCCACTACTTGGAGGGTTCAAGGTAGGATTTTGGTCGGCCAATCACGTTAACTCGTGGTTCCTTGAACTGTTGAGTGAATTCCAACTTCTAAAATCATTACTTGATTTACTCAACGTATGCCATGAAAATAATAGCAAGTTAGCAATAGATAATCCATACTAACACTTTAGTTAAGTCAACCCACCATTATCATAAGAACTCCTTGGTACTAAGACACACCATTAGCTATAGCATGATTGGCACCCTAAACACCTGGTGTTTTCCAAATTTGAATGATAGAAGGTGGTTAAGACATAATATATCATTTAGGGTTTCATTGTTTTTAACGTAAGGAAAGAAACCATTTTCTATTTGATTAGAGCGTACTATGTGATCCCACACACAACTGACCATGCTAGAAGTAGAAAAATATGTCACGTCACATGTTCATTTTATCTTTCATGCCTTTTTATTATTTCTATGTAATCGCTCATAAACCTTGCATTCACAAAAATAATAAACCATGAAAAAATAAAATGGTGACCAAATCATGATCCAGTACTAATGATTGATCTATAGAGTGAATAATGGACCAACCTAGACCCTAGGAGATATACCTTGAGTCATGTCGTTTGCGACTCGAATTGTAGTGTCTACCCATCCAATGTATATGCTTCTGTCTGGTGTGTCACCATAACTTGGCATGGAATGCATCTCTGCTCATCACGTCTTTATACAACAGTACTCACACATAGGTGAGGAGAACTAAGGAGTATAAAATACAACTCTGAAAGCGGGCATGCATGCCCTTATACATATAATGACACTAAGATGACACACATATCACCTTTTATTTAACTACTTATTATAAAACCATTGCAATAATAAATTAAATAAATTAGAACCCACCAAGCCTACATTGGACGGTCTCAGGATCATGATCAGTCAATATGCATTAACTCACATATTAAAAAATAACTACATAATTAAATCAAATGTAAATTAAATAATTTTTGGGGTCATTTGTATTGAATTAAAATTTCACTCAAATTTTAATTCAACAAGATTCTTACTTCGGTCCCGTTAATTAATTTATTTTTAAAAGTAAAATAAAAATTAATTGATTAATTTAATTTAACTCAAAATTAATATTTAAATAATATAATTTGAAACTGAAATTAAATTAAATAATTTAATTAACTTCTGATTATATTAAATCACATGGGCCCTGAAAAACCCTCGAAGGACCTGTTTGGGTCAGGGTAAACTCATGAAGGCTCATCCTGGGGAGTGTTGACCCCATGCATGGGAATTCTGGGCTAGGCAACCCTGTCTAGACCTGTTCCGATATGGACTGACCCATCTATGCCTTCTTGGGGCGAACTAGGTCAATGCAAACTCATACAGCAGTTACCTGGGTTGGAATGGACATGACCCAGACCGGGCAGCAAATGATGCGGTGGTGTAGATCTTGCCCCTCGGTCGAGAAAAACTGTCAGGGCTGGTAGGGAAGAAACAGTGAGGTGGTGCACCGGTGAGACTCGAGAGAGCCCCACTAATTTTTGGGGTTTCTCATACCGTAAAAGGGGTGGCTGTCGTCTGGGTTGGGAGCTGAGGTCGGCGGATCTGGCCAAAGGAGCTCCTGCCAGTCAGTTCTTGATAAGGGTGGTTGTGGGATTCGGGTGATGTGGTCTGAACCGGGCTGTCTTGCCACGGGGTTCCACTGAACAAGAGAGGCACAGCGGAGGAGAGGACTATGTGGCCAGGGCAGAGCTCGGCGGTACTGGAGCGGATCGTCTGGGGGAGAAGCCCGGCGGGGGGTTCACCCGGGGTGTCAGTAGTCGGCGCGATATGGGGCGGCATGAGGGAGGGTCAGCTAGTGGGGGGGCCAGCTGTAGTGGCGCCTCACCCACAAGGGTGGCCTTGTGCGGTAGCGAAGTGGGTGGCCAGGGAGGCGGCTCAAAGGGGAGATGTGGTGGTCCACTTGTGGCAGGGGAGGTGTTGCTGATTTCAATTGGGCAGTGAAGTGCTCCTCTGTGGGAGGTGGGTTATCGGAAATGGCCCGAGTTGGACCAAGGAGGAGACCACTGCATGGAGGACGGTACCGGTGGGTCCCCTAGACCCTTTGTTTCTATACAAAGACCCTCCATCCCAAAAAACTACTTTTTTTAGGCCTGCAAGTCATTCCTTTGATCTCACAAAATGTCAAAAAGGGTGTCAATAATGATTATCGGTTATTTAATTTTATAATATATAAAATTATAATGATTGATAATTTTGTCAAAATTTAAGGTCGCTGAAGAAAACTATTCATAAACAACTTAATTTTGAGTGGAAACAGAGTTTATCCATAAATATGTTAAATCCAAACTCATATATTCGGATGTCCGCTGACTGGACATCCGATATCCGATTCAGATTCCGACTACGGCATTGAAACTATAACGAAACCCTCTTCATAGATTAATGAAAAGTTAATTTTTCTTTACCTTGAAATTTTTATGCATACCTCTGATACCAACTGTAGGTACTAGGCATGTAGCGGATGCCCCAAAAATGGGATTTTAGAAATTTTCACCGTTAAGTGGTACTCACGAAGATCCCTGGTGGTTGTGAAGCCTAAGTTCCTAGGTTTGAATCACAGTGGAGGCATATTAAATCCTTGTCATTCCTGGGGAAAATACCTACCATGTGGGCTGACCCCAGTTGATCCCATTCTACAAGTTTGTGGCATGGGACGTGGCTAGACTATGACTCAGTTGTTTCGTAGGTCTGTTAAAAAGGAAACTTTTGTTGGACCCATGACGCTCCTGACAATTGACCATATACCCCACATCCCACCAACCAGTGGACACTGTGCTAACTAGGCCACTAACTGGGCTCAGTATCTAGATATCTCTCCTAGCTAGGTGGGGATTTATTTCCCCTCCAGAGATATTCGAACCGAGGGCTGACAGGCATAATATCCATCGGGGATCATCTATGGTACCACAACAACATATGGCATAGTGGTACCAAATATGCTACAAGGTGGCTATTTTTCCAGTCATCCCCAGGTTCAAATCTATTTGGAGGAGAAACCCTAGATGGCTAGGGGAGATATCTAGATACCACGCCAAGTTAGTGGCCCAGTTAGCGTAGAGTCCACATGTTGGTGGCTGTGGTGTATATGGCCTGTTGTCAATAGTGTCATGGGTTTCATGTAGAAGAATCCCCAAAAGTGGGATTTTAAACAAATTCACTAATGAGTGACATGAAATTTTCTACATTTTCAAATCATTGCATGATTAATTCTTCAGGATTAAGCATGAAAGATATTAAGCACAATATCAAAACCGTAAAATGCATGTTTTTTTATCTAAAGTCGTGCACGACGTCATCTCATCACTGACGATCACTTATTGAAGAATCCGATTCCATATTCCTCTAGATCATCCACACACTCTTTTAGAATCTTCAGGAGTGCCGATCTTTAAAATATGGGTGCTAGCACGGAGTTTCGACGATGCCTTCGACACTCTAGTGATCACTGCATCACCTTGCTTGCGATGCAAGAGAGGGAGCTTTATTTGATCTCCTCGATTTAGAGCCCCTCTCTCTTGATTGTGGGAGAGAGTAGAAGAGAGATAAATATCATGAATAATATCTAGTGAATTCCTCTCTTCTTCTATTTTTTGAGTGTTTATGAATTATGAGGAATTGCCTCATAGCCCCTAAATAATTAACACGCTATATAAATCATATTTTTGCTAAAAAACTGAGTCATAAATATTATTTATTATTATTATCAATTTCCTATAATATAAGAAATATATTACGTGATAATAATTGATTCATTAACCTGACTCTCCATTTTCAAAAATATATTAGATGAACCTTGAATATTTTAAGCTAATATTCATTCAAATAATATTTTTCTTGTATTTACTTCAAACTTGTAAATACATTTAATAGATTAATTCAATACCCATTATTCTTAACATGAATAATATGAATTTATTTATTACTTTGGTGATCGTATATACCTGGACAAAACTCATACCCCAGTGGTGGGGCCCACCAAGTCTAAAGACTCATATTCAACTAAATAGGGTATGTTTTTGAATATTCTATTGTCTGTGACCCTCTAAGACATTATCTTGATAGTAGTAAATACTATTCATAGACCAAGAGCAGGAATAACAACTCATCATGACCACTAAAGAGATAATGATTGTCACAACAACAATAACCAACCTACAAACACACATTGAGTAATATAATCTCTTTATATTTAATATCTTATAAAGAAGTATGCACACCCATGTCATGTCACTTTTTATTCATTATTATTTATTGTTCTAACTGTATGGATTTACTCTCAAATACCATGGCCATGGTTTTATGAAGGTACTACCATCCTAATCAATGTGTCCCGATATATATAACATCCTTAACCTGAAATAGACAAATCATTTCGTGATCATTCGACCAATATCATGCCACCAATGATGCACCCAACACAAACTACCTTTACAAAATTTCAATATCATGGTTTTTATCTTTCATCAATGTATGTGATCGAATGACATTTATTGGAAATAATCTCAAGTCTTAAGACCATTACACATGTTCATAGATAGGAACATCCAATAACACTCAACACATTTGGTGTTCCTATTGGTGGGTTTGTCCTCATCACCAAGTGTGAGCCTCATGAGAAGTCTCAATGCTTATGACCCCCAGCACCTGATAGTCAAACATCAACTATGGCCAATCAGTAAGATGCATTTAGACCATATGAGCTTTTTAAATATTAATGTCGTAGTATCTCGAGGTTTTCATTATAGCATGGGATCTACTATAACCTTTTGATACGGTAATTAACCTATGAACATTACCATTAAATATTGGATATAGAAAAATATACAATATAATAGTAAGGAAACATCTTGTATATCTAAATGTATACACGATATGATAATCAAAATTACTTCATGGTTGGGTCTAGGGAACCCACTATTAAAACACCAAACCACTTCCCCATTGGTTTGTTGATTTTATGCCTCAAAAGAAAACTTCATGTTCCTTCATCCCTTCTATAGTCATGTCATTGCACATCATATCCCATATCCCAACCATATTCCACATACCATGACTATATCATCATCCAAATCACATATCCACCACCACATAGACATACTTCTATAACCACCGTATATGACATTATAACTGCACATCACAACCTAATATCATATACATCATAGTAGGTTATCATGAATATGAAGCACATCAACCACATGCCTTTCTCATACCATGAATGACCCCCACGATATATCATCAGCACAACCACATAACTAATTCCACAAGTATATCACATACTATAACTTTAAGTCGTTATATTTCATGTTCTTATACAAAATTTGAGACATCACAGCCTATATAATACTTATAAGGGAGAGTGGTTGATAAGAAGGATCCAACCATCTCTTTCCTCCCCAACCTTGATGTTTAGGGAAAATTATATAATCATAAAACTTTTACCATTAGTAAGGTTATATGAATGGAATGGGGAGAATTTGAAATCACAAGGAAAATAAACCAAATATATATATCCAAACAAACAAGTGCTTCCTAAGGTTCAATGCAAAATAAATGATATCATTCCCATAACACCCAAAGCACTACCACTTCCACACGTTGTAAGGTCATGTTACTATCTTTCAAGTATTTCCCATATCTTTACTTGTTTTCATCTTAAATTGGGCGTGTCTTCCTACTCTAAGGGATGCAGGGAGTTTTCTAGAAATGATGAAATAATGATCAATGATGTATGTTTTTTTTAATTAATGGAGTCCAGCTATAAATGTGTTAATGGATTAGTGGGTCTCCCACCGAGTTTTTAGAATGCCCGAGGTGGTTTGGGTTTTCAGGAATGAATCTATTTTTTTTTTCTTTTGGATTATTACATGTCGTGTAACTAGTTTACACACCATACATTTGATCACCAATATTATTTCGTGATCTGAATACATAATGTAAAATATTACTTACCATGAAAAAATTACATCTCATTTAAAGTTAAATATTGGGTTTTTATACAAAATGAGATTTATTTTTTGACATATAAGGACCTCGTTGATTACATAATGTGAAAAGGGGTTACACGACGTATAAGTCTCATTAGTTGTGAATTTAGAGTTCAAGACGGATGTTTCTTATTTCATTATTCTAAAACCCTCTTCCATATCAACCTAGAAAAAATTAATAATTATTTTTTTTAACCTACACTCCTTCCAGATTGATTCTATCTGCATTTGATCTTCAATGTTGTGCGTGGTGTCTCCCCAGGTAAAATAATATTACCTTATTCTTTATTTACATTGATCATGGTAGTGTGGTTGTGTTGTGTTTTCCTATACATTGATATATGATGGTAATTCTGTTGTTTTATTATATATATTTTATGTGATCCTATTTTATAGGTCGATCCTTGGTTAGTTTTGGTGTAAAGGATGTGTGTTCCTTTAGGTATGTCAGATCTATCCTCTTTGGTGACTCTTTTTATGAAATGAATCAATACAAAGATGTGTATATTGATTCTAGGGCCTCTGTGGTCATTGTTGTATTCTTATTGTCTGTGGATCACTTTACGGGCATATGTGACCCCATGTTTGAGGTGGGTGGTTTTGTCTCTAGCCAATGTTGGTGAACTTCATTACTTAGGTTTTTGTAAATTGTTTTATAAATGAAAATGGCATGATTGATTGATTTTAGTTGTGTGTGTGGAAATGGGTATTTGATAAAATAATGTTTCCCCTTGGTTTTGGTGAATGAAAAGGGTTTTTTCAAAGAATTATGAAATGGATTGGTGAAATGGTATTCAAATTATGGTTTTAATGAAATGGTTTGGAAAATACAACACATAGAAAACCATGGGTAATTAGGTGGAAGGTGTAGTAATAGGGATCATCTAATATCAAGGGATCATTCATGGGGTGTTCCTATTCTCCCTATTCCTTTTGGTCTAGGTACATGTTATAAATATTGGGGTGAAATTTATTTGGTTTTCCAATGCTATCTAGATTCAATACATATGATAAGATACTTTATGCACATGATTTTCTATGTTTGGTACGAGTGTCCTATTTATCATGATCTTGTGTGATATTTGGCATGATATTACCTATGATTTGGATTGTACTATTTTGGTAATACTACCATGGATTTGATATGATATGTGATACCTTATTTGTTTTGATATGACTTCTTGTTGTATTTGAAATTCTTTGAACTAATTTTCCAACTTTATTTGGAAATGTGGAAAAAAGGGAAATGAATTTTTTTTACATACATTTGATATAAAAAAGATAAATTGTATTTCATGCCTTTATTTCTTTAATTTTTGGCATGATGTTACTTATCAAATGTATACTTATCACTTGACCCTTCTAAGGTGAGTTCTTCACCATGATAAATCAAGATTATATGGAAATGGAAATTATATTATATATATATTACATGGCCTAATTAAATTTAATAGAACGACTTGGTGGCAAGCCCATATCACACATTTACATGATTGATGGAAGGTAGCAGAGTTAACCTAATGAGTTGAATATCATTTATATAAATTAATAAATGATTGCATTCCCTTTTACCTTGTCACACTAATGAAAGGTTTGCAATGAACCCATTTAACTAATTAATTGTCATGAGTATCACATTGACGTATTAATTAATGAATCAAGTATAAGGTTCCTATTGCATATGGACCTTGACATATTTATAGGAGTGGTCAAACTCAAGCTAGCCTTGGTTTCTCGAAGGAATTCTTTGAGAACTTGTGGATTCCATTTGAATTTCGGGATGTCAGTTTCCAAGGTTGATACCCACCATGGAACCTGTCCTTGTGTACTTTTGGATACCCAGTATGACACCATAGGATCCCTACATTATTATTATAGGATTCCTTAGATACACTCCATGCATCCATCATGTTGTCTACGGACCTAAGGCACATTGGATACACCATTGGTCCTAGCCATTGCTTATCCCATTTTACCTTGGATGAATTATTTGGCCTTGGTTTTAATTACCTTATTGTACAATTCCTTCGGTGATTCTCATGGGTTACTCTATTACCCCTTTAGCCAGGCTATAAATCATTACCTAATTTGGCTCAACCCTTGAGGTCAAGGATGCCTTGGTTATTACCTTGGATCCTTTTCTTTATTATCATCATCACATGATACCATGTTAGATTTTGGATCCCTAATTATTATTATCATATTAAGATGTTAGTGCTGATTATACATCACATGAATTATATAAACTAGAACATATTTAATTAATGAAATTGCCACCTGCTGAGGCATAAGTTGAGGCTGAAGCAGTTACTTCTGTATTTAAATTATTGTACTACTTTAATTTTATATATGCATTCTTGCACACTATTTTAGTTTATATTACATAGAATATATGTTATAGACTTCATTAGTGGGGTTATACTGAGATTTATCTCACACACTATTCGGGCCTCCATTGGTACCCAGGAATATTACATGTATGTAGGTGTTGAAAAAGGGAAGTTTACCTCCATAGATATCTGATATTACTTTATTTCATTATGATATAGCTTGGTAGTAAATGAATGAGGAGGATATTGGGATGCTTGGATAGTTTTTTTATTCTTTTTTCTTATATTATATTGAATGTAATACCTACCACCATGTATATATGTTTTCTTTCTTTATAGATACATTAAATACATTATCATAAGCTTTTGATCATTATTATATATTGATCATGTTGTTATTTATTGTGCCTGTTTCTTAAGTGTCATTTTTTTATCGTACTTATTATTTTATTTAATTATTATCAACATTATTTGTTATGTTCCACTTGGGTAATGAGAGAGTAGTCTCCCCATGGACACACATTAGGGCCTCACTGCTAGTCAGTAGCCTATAGATTTCTGGGAGATGTGCATGAGGCCATGTGGCCAACCGGGCTTAAGGAACCTCTGATTGGAACCTAGGCTCGAGATTTCATAACCAGTGGGTGATAATTTGAAAGTTTTCTAAATTTAATTGACACGAACATAAATATTGGGTGTTAGTGGAGTTTAATATTTATTTATATTTTTAAGTTATTTATATTTTATGGATTATGTTTATAATATTAAAAAGTATCATGTCAAATATTTCAGGCAGTCAAGGTGATATGGAATTACTAGAGTAATACGTGATGAATATTTATAATGATTCCATAGAAAGTTGGATATATTAAAACTAATAAATGTATGGTAGGATTTAATGGTAAATTTGATGTAAGATATGATGAGTTTTTATGTATAGAATATTGGGGGAGAAATTCATGGGATTTTAATGAAGATAAATTATTTGCATCTCAAGCCTTTTCATAGACTCTTCCTATTATCTATATTCTCTCAATAAGAACTGATCAATGAGATTAATGAGGTGGTGAATTAGAGGGAGATATGAATGGTTAATGGGATATAGATGGATGGTTTGTATAAATCATTGGAGGGGTTAAGGAATTGTATTCATCATGGAATTGAAGTAGGATGCTCAAAATTATTAATACTTTTTAAATACTTTTGAATATACAGTGATGATGATTTTATATAAAGGATAGATAATTCCTAATAATCTTAAAGAATGAAAATGCAGTAAAATAAAACATTATATGGAAGATGAATATAAAATTTATTGAATAATTATTATTACTAAATTATTTAAATAATATGGAATATGAATCAGTGAATTATTATTTGTAGTGATAAATTATAGAACTAAAATGTTAAAATTGTTAAAAATATAATTCTATTTTAAAGAGATGGTGAATAAGGCGTGGTTAGAGAGAGATACCTGACCAAGAATCTAAGTGGAGGGGACACGTTTTTCAATCCATGTACTGGTGGAAATTTTATCTCGAGGAATAAATTACTTAGAGAAAGAGTTACTCTTAGGAAAGCAAGGAAACAAAAAATCAATCCATAGGATTAGTCTTTTATCCACCACGTCATAGTAATGAACTAGGTTGTATCTAATGTGGTTCACTTATACACAGATAGAAGGAATTCATAGTACCACCTAGGAATTTCCACCATTGTGAAATGCAATGACATCTCAATTAGTATTTTTTATTAAATTTTAAAATCTATAGGTGGAACTAGCTCAACACAACCTTATGCTTCATAAGCGAATATATAATAGTTTCATTGGATTATTTCTCATTAAATACATAGGAGAACCAAGATAAATCTAGGAAAAATTTTTCTATCTAGTCAACACCTCAATGGGGAATAAAGAGCTATTCAATGGCAACATATTGATAGTTATACAAATCACAGCAGGATATATTAATAAAAAAAGTGGGTCCCTCTACAGTGCGAGGTACCACCCTTCTATACTCAACTCTTACACAATTATTTTTTGATATTGGTGCATCACATTCTTTCATTACTTATTCTATGGTTAAATAATTAGTATTACATGTGTAAATGATGCCTCACATCAAGATTATCAAGACATCCCTTGTACAAAAGGAGTGTAGAGGATTAAAATTCCCATAAAGTTCCATTATCATTGTTGTAGTGCAGTATATATGAGAGTCTATGGTCCTAGAGATTAATTTTTTTATCTAATCTTTAAAATGGGCTAGATGGTGGAATTTAAAGAACATATTTAATTATACACTCAAAAATTGACACTCAAATCTCTAGATGGACCTCTTCATGTATTTAAGGGATATTGGGATATAAACACAAGTGGATTAGGACCTTTAGTGTCTGTAGACATAACCATCTTGGGTCAGTTAAGAGAAATAACCTTGGGAACTTCTGGTGAACCAAGAAATATGACTCTTCCGGCCATATTTATCAATAAACAAATTCTTTTATGATCCATTTATCTTTATTACCACCCACAGTGGGAAATTGAGTTTTCTATAAATCTACATTTGGGAAAAAGACATATTTTTCGCATTTTATAGAATTGATATGATAGAGTTGATAGAATTAAATATCCAGATAGAGGAGTTAGAGAGTAAATAATTCATCATACCTAGAACATCACCTTAGGATGCACTGGTTTTATTCATAAATAAGGCTAATAGTTCTCTCTATTTAAGGGTTGAATATCATAAAATAAATCATAATATGGTCAAAAACGTGTATCCAATTCCTCAAATCGATGTTCTGTTTGATCAATTAAAGTGACCTAAATCATTCTCTAAGATTGATATACAATTGGGATATCAATAGTTATAAGTTAAGAAATAGGATATTGTGAAGACTATATTTCAGAATCATTATGGTGATTATAAATTTTTAACCATTTCCTATAGTTTGAAAAATGCACATATAGTATTCATGGCCTCGATAAACCATATCTTCTATAGGTTCCTTGATTCTTTTTGCGGTTTCTTTTTAATTATATTTTAGTCAATTCTTAAACAATAATATCCATAAAGATAAATTCAAAACCATATTGATCACATTTTTTTGGCCATCATTTGTATGCTAAATTTGATATGTGTGACTTCTAGATGCAAGATGTATATTTCCTTGGGAACATCATTTCTAAAAAATTCATATCATTTGATTCTAAAAAATATTAAACCAGTTAGATCTTGGAAGACACTAAATAATTTTTTTTAGATACATGGTTTTAAATTCTTAGAAAGATATTATCAATGATTTCTAGAGACTTGATTCTCCCATGACACTTTTATGAGAAATGGTGTTCTATTCACTTGGAACAATAACTCTCAGAAAAAAATGAACTTAAATGTCATGTCACCTTATCACCCATCATAATATTTCTAGAAACTATTTAGGGATACATTGTATATTGTTATGCATTTGGAATAGGTTTTTGTTGGGTTATCAAGTAGGGAGATCATGTTGTGGCCTATGGTTTGAGGCAGTTGTGAATGTATGGGAAGAATAATCTGATGCATGACTTGGAATTAACTGCAGATGTTCGTATAATGTAGATATGGTGCAACTATCTATTTAGGGAAAAGTTCATATTTTTCACTGGTTATAAGAGTTTTAAATACATATTCTCTCGATGATTACTAAGGTCGATTCAATGATGATAGATGGTGTATCTCTAGATGATTTATTTTTACTTGGCGTACACGCCAAGGAAATTTAATTTCATTGTAGATGTGTTGAGTAAGAAATCATGTATTAATGTGTCCAAGGAAGCTCATGACCAGTTGTAGATGATAATTTTTGTTAGTTTTATACATCTAGATTGTGCTAAAAAAATGGGAATGTAATTTTATTTCTAGTTAATCTTTATCACGACCAAATGGATTATTGTAAAAGAGGCTCAAATGTCAAATCTTGTGTTCACCACCATTAGGTTAAAAATAAATGGTGGTAGACTTCGCATGGATGGATAGAGGATGAAAACTAATTATTATGATTTAATAATAAAATTATGTCCCCTTAGTCTTTTTAGAAATAACTACTTTCAGAATATCACAATTCAAAATGGCATATTCATCTAATTATTCTGTAAATATACATGGTATTGAAAGCACATTTCTAGTGGTTAGGTATAAGATGAACGATTATAGATAATGTGATAAAATTCTTAACTTTTCAAAAAGTAAAGGTTAAGAATCATCAACTGATTGGTATGTTGCAGTCTATTCCAATATCTATTTGAAAATAGATGCATATTTCTATATACATTTTCACAGGTCTACTGAGGTTGATTTGGAAGCATGATTCTATTTGAGTTATTCTAGATCAACTCACCATGTTTTCACACTTTCTTCAAATTATAGATAATAACATGAAAGATGATTTTGAAAATATATATATTTGATAAGTGGTTATGTCATATTGAGTTCTAGTTTGAATTTCATATGATAGAAATCATTGATTCACATATCAATTCTAGTGATTGGGGCAATAGGGTCTCAAAAAACAACTCAACATGAGCACAAAATATCATCCATAGATTGATGGATAATTGGAACTCACAATTCAGATATATGAAGATATTCACAAGGCTTGTGTAATAACCCCTCCCTCTATGGATAATGAAATAAAGGAATATAGATAAGGACCTCTGAATCCCACCTCTAGAAAGCCCCATGTTTTCAATAAGAACCAAGGGTATAAATATATCTATTATGGGAGGAATTAACCTAAAAAAGTAAAATATGATCAGAAGATATGATAAAGAACCACAAAAAACACCAAAAAATAATATAAAAGTTAATCCAAGAACATTATTCAATGTATGGGTAATGTAAACTAAAATATGTATAAAATTTTCCAATGTGAAGTATCAAAAGACAAGTCCAACTATAGACTCTCAATAGTATCTCTAAACTGAAGCCAGAAATGTCCCAATCACTCCACAAAGTCATCCTTGAAACATGAAAAATATTTTTATATATGTAGGGTGAGAATACATGTATAATCAATAGGGTCTTAAAAAAAAGTCTAAAGTGAATGTGTGAAAATAGAATCATATTTTGATGATGAACAAACAACATAACCAACACTAACCTATACATGACATCTAACCAAACACGGAATCACTATGGATCAGTAACCAAATCTTTCATCCAATATAGTAATATAACATTGATATCATAACAAAGAAAGGACCCAAGTTGTCTCTTCCCCACTGATTATCCACTATCACTACCCAACATCAAATATCAGGTTCACCCATCCCTTCCATACATATTACATTACATACCAACCATCTCTGATGTGGGTTGGGACACATCCCTACCTACCCCACTCTTGTATGGTCTAGAATTCAATGCTAGAATCAGGTGTTAGCACATCATTTCTAACTTGCATGCACCTGAGTAATCACATTACACCTCACATGAAGAAAACTAGTCCATCACAGAATATCTCAACCACATAAATAGAGTAGTAGAGTATCATGAATGTTAAGGAAAACAACCTCATGACCACATCCTACCACACTTCACCCCCATGGCATATCACATCTCGTCACAGCCTCATCACATCACACCAAACCAAAAAAAAACATGGTCCATCACTGCACATCATTCCATAAGACACCTGAGCAATCACTACTCAAGGAAGAGGGGGAAGAGGGGGAATCCATTCATCTATATCATAACTATCCTAGATGTTTTTTAAAACACCCAGAACCTAGAACCTCTAAGCATTGATAATTTTATCCAACTCAACTAGGGAACATACAGAAATAACATAAACATAATATATATATATATATATATATATGTGTGTGTGTATATATATATAGTACAAAACACCCAACCAATTTTCTTACAACAGTTATATTAGCACACACCACATCAGTTCAACCTTACCACACATCAACCATTACAATTGTTTCCACCACTATATGAAACACAACACAAAACCTCCCAAAAACACACACAAAATTTTCCACTTTCATTTATAGGTTAACCACTATTTAAGAATATCTTGTTTCTATAACTTTATTTACCATTTCACTTCATTCACATTGAAATATCCCATTAATTTATTCAGTTTTTAAGCCATTTACTAAACATTGATTTCCATACCATTCATATTCATTTTCTATATTACAAATTATTCCATGGATAATTAGAAAAATAACATAACCACACCACACAAGAACTTTCCCATCTCACATCAACTATCATAGCTGCTCCACATCAGTCAAATTGTATCATTTTAACAGTCATATGTGTCATCAACTGCATAACACAACTATTACACATCACAACTACCATGAACCATAGTCATCATGCACTACTACCATTGCACACCATAACCACTACATACCATAACCACTACGCATCACAACCACTAGGCACCACATCACACCAATGACTACGTCACAACTACCATGCACCATAAACATTGCACAACACAACCATTGTGAACCATAAACACTATGCACCATAACCAATGTGCACCACAATCATTATTCCCCACATCACACCACTACCCATGTCATATCCATTCTAACTAACCACCATATCATAGCCCCATGCATCTTACAGCATGGATGGTCACCTCCATCACCACACAAAAACCCAAACCACATAGGGAAACACAACAAGCACATGAATACATAAAAACAACACAACCCTTCTTCCATAAATTATTCAAGTAATTTTATCACATTACCTCTTCATTTATCATTGTTATTATCACACAAAATAGGTTCAATGGGAAACCAATTTATTATCCTTATATAGATTCTTTTTCCTTTTATTCAGGGTGATATAACTCAATAACACATCAATGATCTCAAGGCATATCATATATAGTGTAAAAAAAGATTTTAACAACTATTATTTTTAGTATTGGAAACAAGAATGCACAATATCATCAACAACATATACATGTTTTCAAAATTAGATATATCTCCCACATACCCATACATTTAGGTCATTCCAATTATTTATCTAATTACACTAACCCTTATTACCCACTCTAAGGAAAGAATAATCATCAAATCCCAACACATATCACATAAATTAGTGGGAACAAGGATCCCCTACCTTAAAGTAATCTTTCTTGTATTGTTGTGCATCATAGGGTGATGAAGAAACAAACCATAACCTAAAAATACATAAGTAACTCCTGGATCAACTAATGGATCACTAAACACAACCAATAGAACCCATGAATCATGGAAAGGGAAGACGGTCTAGAAGGCCTCCCTAGGTCACCTAGGGTTTTCCCAACACCAAGAGAGGAATAGCTAAATGAGAGGAAAATTGGATAAAAGAAGACTTATAAAAAACCTGGAAGTTTCCCAATTTATGAGGTAAACCCCACATTTATGGAATAAAACCCACGAGATCCACAAAACATACACCAAAAACCCATTTTATAACATAAAATTTGAAACAATAGATGTTTTTCATATTTTAAAAGTGCCTCTAGCATAATTAACTTCTATCATAAAACTCATTCTAGTGGTGTAAACATGTTTCACAACTAGCCCCTCAAAAAACAAACAATCAACAAAAACATTTTCAATGAAGCCATAAAATAATGGCTTATGTCATATGATCCACTTTTGTGGTGTCAAAATACAACTACAATTCTGTTATGTCTCCAACCTCCACCAAACATCATCTATACTCATCTGAGAACTCTCTAACCAAAAAACCAGCAAAGTAACATGTTAGGAAGGAATGGTTCGTTACATTAAATAACTCCGAACTAATTATCATCCTTGATAAACAAAATAAAAATTCAATAAAAGAAAAGGGTCTAAACACCCCCCCCCACACACACACATAGAGATACCTAATGTTGTTTTTATTTCACCTCATATTCCACAAACCAAAACACCCACAAAAAACCCATGAAACCACATCACCATGCAACCACATCACCACCTCTCACCAAGTACAACACCACATCATTCAATACCGACCACAAGATACCACATTTCCACATAACCACATCACCTCACAACCATATCACCACACAACCATATCAACCACACAACAAACAAATCCAATGACTAACACAACCGACATGCACCACACTGTCTTTATCACATAATGTAAGGAATTCAATCTTCCAGGTCAAGATATTTTCTTCTTCCGATAGCCCTAATTTGCTAACACAGTTTTAATCATGTCATATTATGATGTGTCTCGATTTGGTATTAGGTATTCCCTTACTCATATGCTGAAATATTTACCACACATCATAACATCATGGAAATGACATATCACATAAAACTTCAAGATTCCAATGTCACATCATCAAAATAGAGTAGAGTAAATAAAAACATGAAACATATTTGGGTACTAGTCATGCATATATGTTTTTCTCTCTCAAGTACTATCCTCCAAGCCACCATGCCTCAATAATATACAAACCATGGGGATGGTTCATCCATATAATTCTATCTCTTGATGCTCTTGGATCTATAATTTTTCTCCATGTATGTCACATCATCCTCGATATCCAAGTCTCCCAAGTCGATAATGTGGGAGTCATCCTAAAGATACCGATGAATATGGGACACATATGGAAATTCGATGAATATGGGACACATATGGAAATTTTTGTGGAACCTCTCCATCAATTGTGGTAATGAAAATCAATAATCCACCACACCACCAGACCTACACACCTAAAACCTCAATGGACCCAACAAATTGGTGGGAAATCTTACTCTCCATGTTAAACCTCCACTTTCCATGTCATGGGGAGACTCTCAAGAACACATGGTCTTCATCCTAAAATATTTAATTCCTCCACCAACATTCAAAATAGGCCTTATGACAGTAATTCACCACCCCCATCGTCTCTCAAAATAAATTGATCTTCCTGATCATACTATACACCACATTGAGATAATGAATTGGTGACTCGTCAACCTCTTTCCTACACAATAGTGAGTGACATGGTTTCCCATACAATTATTCAAACTGATCCATTATAACAAATTATTAATAGATGTTTTTGTATGAAAACTCAACTAAAGGCATGTTCCTTACCCATGATCCACTGAAGTCTAAGATACAAGAATTGAAAAATATCCTCCATATTTTGGATAATATACTTTGTATGCCCATTTTCTAAGGGTTCAAATAAATGATAAGGATCCACTAAGATCCAAAATCACATTATAATAACCTCTATAAATTTAATGTAAAAGGATGATTCTGATCATAGATGATGGTCCTTGGTACCCCATGAATCCTAATTGCATCATCCATAACCATCTCACTTGAATAACCACAACACACTACTCATGGATCACCATAAAATGAACCAAACTCATCAGTCAATCCAATATAAAAAAAACTAAATCACAAATTCCATAATCTCAGGGTATCCCTATTATTAAATAAACATATTTTTCTTCCCATTTCCACTTAGGAACAACAATGTACTGCAACAAACCTCCAGGAACATGGTTTTCCATTGTAACTTACTAAAAAACTAGACTCTTAACTACAAACTCTGCCACTAACCGTTTCATATATGGACACCAAATATATCACCTCAAACCATAATACAAATTTTTCACACTGGGGTGAACTACTAAAGGTGATCTATAAAACTCATTAATAACACCCTAATGCACCATTTTCAAAACAAATAGCCTCCCCTGTAACAACATCTGATTCTGACCATCCTCTAACCAGCCTCTAACCATCCCCCAAGGGAATCACCATGGCCAACACGATCATGCATCAACTATACCTTTGAGTTTCCCCTATAAGACTCTTATACCTATCATATAAAGGATGAATATGTAGTCATATGATAAATAAAACCAAGGCCAATTTTCTCTCCAATGTCATAATGAATTTCGAAAATCTCCTCCAACCCTTTCTAAACATCCAAAGACTCAGAAACCATATCTTCTTGGGACTTCTAACTAAATGCATATAAAACCACATTCCCTATTAATGGTGTTTAATAGATATTAAAATCATAATAGTGGAGAAAATATATCCACATAAACTAGTTTTAATTCATATCCCACTGAGAGAAAACATATTTTAGGCTCTTTTGATCCATGAAAACCACTAAGAACTCCCTGATGAGGTAATGACTCCAAAAATCTTGTGAAATCACAACTACCACCAACTCCAGATCATGGGTGGATATTTATGATAATGGGGATTAAATTTACTAGATCCGTAATATATAACAAATATATGATGAATCAACACACATCTAAATTCCAGATAGGAAGTTTCATGGAAACCCTCAAACAACACACCCTCTTCAGGCAACTGAAGCACTAAGGTACTGAAAAACTTATCTTTCAAGTAGTTGAGACCTACCTAGAACTAATGTGTCAACAAAAAAACATGTTCCTTTCTAATAAATGTGTTTAAAGGATCTATAATTCAATATTAATCATGTAAAAACCTCTAATAATAGCATGTGAGACAAAGGATACTGTGAACCACTACAAAATTCTTGCATGCTTCCCAACAAACAACTAACTCAATCTTTTTTGGGTCTATGACCACACCTTGCGAGGAGACCATATGTACATGTAAGCCTACCTCCTATATCGAGAAATCAAACTTGGAAGACTTTCAATTGATATTGTGGTGTTGGGGGACCAATAAAACATCTCTAAGATGCTCGACATGATCCTCCTATGACCTCAAGTAGATCAAGATTTTGTTGATAAATATGATAATGAACTGGTCTAAGAATTCACCAAACATGAATTTCATGAGTCCCGTGAACTTTACTAGTTCATTCGTAAAACTAAACAATATGACCACAAACTTGAAGATCCCATATATGAATCTCAAGGTAGTCTTTGGGATATACTCATCTTTGACCCTCAAATGGTGATATCCAAACCACATATTGATCATTAAAAACAAAATATCTCCTCTCATCTATTCGAATAAATCATAAATACTTAGAAGAGTGTAATGGTTATTGGTTGGTACCATATTCAACCTATGGTAGTCTATGCACAACCATAGACCCCCATCCTCATTATTGGAAGACAACATCGGAGCACCCCCTAATGAATAATTGGGTTAGATAAAACCCATATGCTTCAAATCATCCTCCTACAACCTCAACTCGCACAACTCTGTAGTCTCCATTCAATAGTGAGCTATTAAAATTTGATACATGCCTGATTGAAACTCTATCAAAAACTCGATATTTCATTAAGATAAAGTTTCATAATATTATCCTAAAAAACATCTAGTAACTCATCCATAACCCTAGGAACATCTTAAAATAGGTATTCCTCTGATATCTCAACCAGATCTGACAAAAGAGGCTCTACTTTTCTACCACCCATCTGATAACCTTGATAAAAAATGAACACCACTTGATGGCCCTCTACATCAGAAAATGAAACTATACAATGGAAGAAGCTAATGACTACATGCATATAATGAATCCAATCCATGTTGAGGATAATATCATATATCTATATATGTTACAATAGTAAATCCTTTATAGATTGGTACTACCCCATCATTATTTTACATCCCTAGCACAAATCAAAAAACATAATTTAACCTCATTCTATTGTAGATACCACCAGGTTCACTGGAATTCACTTCACATAAATTTCCAATATATAGATAAAATAAAGAGAAAAAAAGGAGTGTGATTCTCATAAATCCAACAAATAAAAAACAAGGGCATATTATAAACTTATCATACCTTAAAAAACTTTCATATCTACCAGGATTGTCACCTATAATGTGTGCATCTGTCCACATCTAGCTCCTCTTCTTCTTTCCTACCATTCTCTATTTCCATGATCTTGCATAGTTATCTTCTAACGAGGACCATCGTGAGGCTTCCATATACTAAAATCATCAACTCTCAACTTCAAAAAATCATCGGTGGCCCCTATCACTAAAACTACCTTGAAGGAAACTATTGTTTCTTCTAAAAGGGTCCTTGAATACCACCTTGTGTTGGAATATCTGAGCAATTATACAAGGTATCTGGTGGTTTCCATGTACTCCAAATTTATAGAATTACTGAAAAAAGTCCCCAAAAGGTTCTTGGGTTCCACATACCTTATAAGAATGGAAAGAGATCTAATATAGTTAGTTCCACACTAATCAGAAGCTTTACTGGTTGAAAGCCTATAACCCACTGCCTAAAGCTCTCTAACTTGAGATGCCCTACTGGATACTCTCTCAAGGATGAACTCCTAAATAAAACATTTTATAAATAAACTCTTCCTTTTTTAAACCTCTGTATACATAAGGAGTGTAAACATAATGACTTCATACTAGATCATTGGGTCCAAATACTTCTCCATATACCATGCTTTAGGCTCCTACACTAGAAAAATATATGGAGGGAAGTGAATTAGGCCCTTGAACATGATCCTCAAATACCACACACTTGTTCTCTCCTACTGAAGGGAGAAAATGTCCAACCATTTTTCCACCCTCATCATCAATGATAGGAACTTTGAATGAAACTCCATCTTAAATTCTTGAAAAAACACATCTACCCCCTTTCGATCATCTAGAAATAGAATCTTACACTATCATGTAGTGCCTCACTACTGACTAACTACCAACGACACCAATAAATCATCTAATTCTTCAATTAGACTGAAAGTGACCTATACCTCCTCAAACCAATGCTTTACCTCCATATTAGAGACGCTCCCCTCCTACCTTCCCAAACTCCACCACATAAAGTCATGCGAGGTCCTCTTCCATGCCATGTCCTCTAATGTCAGGTTAACTCTCTAACTACAAACCAGATTATCTTTAAAAACCTCAACTTCTTGAACCACATGCGGACGGTCACTAGGATCCATTTTTGAAAAGTAATCATGATTTTCTAATCCCAGTATCATGGAATTATATCATGTTTTATTCATTTTATTTTCCTACAACAACCAAATTCAAACATGAACACACACAAAAATGTTGCATGTACCTCTCATATATCTCTACCCTATAAAATGGTCCATCTAACTTTGTCATTCAATAATATTAGAGTATGAGAACTATATCATAGGGGTCCTAAATTACTATATTGTGACTGGTCTCCCTATCCTATGCCACACACCATGGTCAACATGAATTTTTTCATACCAACCTATGAAAACATCATAGTGAATAAATCCAAAAATCCATCCTATATCTCAACCAAAGCCTTTGATACCTCTCTTCCATGAACCTATCTCACCAAAATACCCCAATGAAGGAAGATAGAAAATGACCCTTGAGTCCCACCTCCAGTAATCCCTGAGGATGAAAAAAAACACTAATGTTATAAAAATCTTACATATGGGGGAAATTACCCACTATAAATAAAAAAGATCGGGAGATAGGATAAAAACCACCAAACAACTCTAGTGGATAATTTAAAAGTAAACCCAATAAAATCCTAAAATTTATGAGTAATATAAAGCAACACAAATAAAAGTCTCTAAAGTAATGTACCAAAAGACATGTCTTATAGTAGTGTCTCAACATTTGCTCCAAAACCAAGCTATAAATGCCTATCTTGGTCCCTAAAGACCTCAAAGACACCTGAAAAATTGTTTTATATACATAGGGTGAGCATACATGTATACTTGGAAGAGATATATCCAAGGTCTCAAGTGAACATGTGAAAAGAGAATACTAATGTGCTAGTGAACAAACATCAGAACAAAAAATAACCTATGTAGGTCATCCAACAAAACCAATCCGCACCATGGAACCCTCAGAAAATCACACATCCAATATTGAAATATAGCATCGAGATAATTCCAAATAAAGGTTCCCTGATGCCGCTTCCCCACTGATTTTCCCCTTTCACACCCAACATAGAATTTTCTAGGCTCTCATTCCTTTAATACATATCCTATCACGTACCATCCATCTCTAATGTGGGTCGTAATGCATCCATGTATACTACACCCTCTCTATGTCTAGTATCTAGTGTTAGAATCATGTATCATCACACCATGTCTATCCACAGACACCTCGGCCATCACATCACACCTCTCACGAAGGCACAAGGGTTATCATAGTACATCTCAACCACAAAACCAAATTAGTCAGGTATCATGAACATGTAATACATAAACCTACTTCCCACCTCCTACCATGCAATACCCTCACCACAAATCACATTTCATCACATCCTCATCACATTATGCATCAACAAAAACGACTTATTCCATGACTATAGATCTCTCATGAAGACACATTAGCTATCACTACTGAAGGAAGAGTTTGTAAGTGGGGGAATCCATCCATCCATATCACCGCCATCCTAGATGTTGGGGAAAACACCCAAAACCTAGAACCACTAAGTGTTGGTATGTTTAACCAACTCAAGTTGGTGTGTAAAGAAAAAACATAGACATACATGATATATAGATAACACACAATACCCAACCTATGGGCTCAAAAAAACTTTACTAGTGAACAACACATAATCTCACTATACCACAAATTACCTATCATAACCACTACCACCACTATACGAGACACAACGAAGAAACCATTACACAAGCCACACAATATTTTCCTCTTTTTTTAAAAGTTCACCACTTTCTAGACGTATTAATTTTACAGTAAATTAATTTTATAAGACACTTCATTAAAATTCACATAGTCCATTCATTTATTCCACTTATTTAATCCATTTTCACCATAATGATTTCTATCACATTTATATTCATTTACTGTATGAAAAATTATTTTATGGATAACCATGAAACTAACACAACCAGGCCACACAACTAATTTCCTATCTTACATAAACTATTGTCACCACACCAAATTAGTAAATCCATCTCACTAGAACAACAGCATGTATCATCATCCACATACCACCACTACAACACATCACAACTACCGTGCACCAAATCCATCATGCACCACAACCACTATGAACCAAAACCACTATGCACCACATCACGCCACTTCCCAGATCACAACCAATATGCAACAAAACCATGGCACACCACAAAACAATTTCACCACAACCACTATACACCACAACCACTATACACCACAACCACTACCCACCATATCACTCCACTGGCCACATCACATCTACATCAACCAACCATCTCATCACATACCCACACATCACACAACTCATTCGGTAACATTCATCACTGAAAGACATCCCTTAAAACATAGGGTACCAAAAGAATCACAAGAATACACAACGAAAATACAACCAGGGGTCCACAACATATTTAGAAAGTTTTACCACATTACATATTTATTTTTCATTGATATTATCACAAAAAATGGTTTCTATGGGAAACCAATTTATTATAAATATATACATTCTTTAGCATTTTATTTAGGGTGTGAACACTCGAAAACACAATAAGGTCATCAAGTAATATCATCTATAGCGTAAAAAATGCTTCCAATAGTAGTTATTTTTAGTATTGGAAACAAGAATGCACAATATCATCAACAGTATATCCAAGCATCCAAAACATGTGGTATCTCCTCCATACTCATCAATTTCAGTTATTAAAATTAATTATATTAATATTTTGACTATTACTATTCACCCAATGGAATGAATATTCATGAACTCCACACTCATATTACATAAATAGGTGATAATGAGGATCTCATGCCTCAAAAAAGCATAACAATCTCATTGTGAACCATGAGGTGAATAAGAAACAACCCACAACCCAAAAAAACAAAACGAACTTATGGATAAATGATTGGTTTTCTAAAAAAACCATTGGAACCCACATATCAATGTGAGGGAAGATGGACTGTATAGTCTCCCATGGTCACCTAGGGTTTTCTCAATGCCAAGAAATGAATAAGAAATTAGAGAAAACTATTGTAAATAAGACCTATAAATAACCTATAAGTTTGAAAATTTCTGGTTTCAATCCCAATTTTAGGGTGTAACCCCCATGGGCTCTAAAATAATTACATCATAAGACCATTTTATGGTGTAAAATCTAAAACATTGGAATATTTTGTGATTTTATGGGTGCCTTAGAAATAATTAAATTACAACATTAAAGACCTTCGTACAGTGTAAAAAATTTCATTCCTAGACCATCACGAACATAAGCAATAAAACCATCAGGCACTCAATCCTAAAAACAAAGGATTACGTAGTAAAATCATTTTTATATAATAAAAATCATGTTATAGATCAATTTTAGTGCCAACTTCCACCGAACCACCTTTAGCCTCATACAAGCACTCTCCAACCACAAAACTAGAAAAGTAACAAATTAATAAGTCATTGGAAATTATATCTTGTGTCTTAGAATTTGGCATATCATGGGATGATCATATTCATTTTATTGAATTATCCTATTGTAACAGCTACGAAGTGACAATAAATACGTTCCTGTTCAAGGAATTATATGGTTGTACCTTTTATTCTCAACTATATTGGGTGAAATAGGGTAAAAATCACTAATTGGACCTATTTTAGTCCATGGGACTATAGATAAGGTGTATATGATCCATAAGTGGAAGAATATGGATCAAATCCCATAAAAATCACTTGCATACCATCATCACCAATCATTATCATTCAATATCAATGATAAAATATTTTTTAAAGTGTCACCCATACTTTTTAAACCTAACTTGGGGAAGAAAGGGAAATTGGATTGATGGTATATTAGACTATTTGTGATTTTTAAATGAATTGGTGTTGTTGTATACCATTTATCCTTACCACCAACATTTAGTGTTATCCATGACTTATTCCATGTTTCTCAGAAGATGAAGTATCAATAAGATCCTATTCATGTGATTAGTTCAAATCATTTTACTCTTGATCCAAATAATATTTTTATCCAAAAGTCATTTCATATTCCAGATAAATATGAAAAAACTTATGAGGTATTTATATTTCATTGGTAATAATATTGTGGAAGCATCTCTAAATCCAAGAAGAATCATGGTAAATAAAAAAGTTTATATTGGAGTAGTATGTTGAGATTTTAAAAGTTTCTAAAGTAAACCATCATCATGAGGTTGGAAATCAAAATGTTGGGGAGAATTTAGAATCCCTATATTAAGTTCCGCCATTAATTTCAGTTTCTTTTTTCCTATGTATAGTGTTTTGAATAAATTAATAAAAAAATAGAGGTTTAAAGAGAAAGTAATATAGAATCTAGCTATATGAATGATTCACCCTATGAATGGTTATTCAGGGTGTGAATGTTTTTTAGGAAACGTTCAAGAGTTAAAATCATGGTGTGAATGGTTTTCTTTGAAAAATCAGTTCATGATGTGATATTCATTCACTATATGTAGTGGATTTTGAATTTTATGTTTAAGAGACATGAATTTCAGTGTATGTGACCTCTTAAATATTTACAATGTGGATTTACTTTTCACACCATGAATTAGGTCAGATCTAATATATTTTTTTTTCATTTATATGGTTTTAAATCCCCATTTTGTTCCCATTCTCTTTATCTCAACTTATAAGGTTCCCGTAACAAATTGTTGGTGATCTTTTATTTATGGCCACTGATTCCAATTAATCCTAAAGCATTTGATCCTGAAAATAAATTATTAGGTCTTCATTTATCCTTCTAATTTTGGATCTCTATATTTTTTCTTAAATAGAATCATATATTCGTAGTTTTATACTCATATATTTGTGATTTTCTGAGTTTTAATTATATATTCTTGGGATTTTGTAGAGGAATGGATGGAATATTTCGAATATATGGGATCTTCTAAGATCCATGATGCCAAAAAACCCAGGTATATGGTTTTTTCCTCTTCCAAATTTTACTAGAATGTGAAGGCTCTTGAGTTTCTTTTTTTAAAAGGTTGGGGCCGAAGCCTCATTTTTTATTAATAATGAAAAGTAAAGACCTCTTTAAACTGGGTAGAGGGAGACCCATTACATATCCCGAAGGCCCAGTGGGCTTGTAGCCCATTACATAGCCCGTAGGCCCAAATGTTTGACCAAATTCCTATTCTGTGAATAGTAACCCGGCTGCTACAGTACTGCACAGTACCGCCGCCACTACAGTGCCCTGCCGCCGCTACAGTACCGCCGATCAACAGTACCACCGCTGCTACAGTACCCTCTACAGTACTGCTACAGTACCTGCACCCAATGGGTTTTGAAACTAGATTGTGGGTTTCTCCTATAATGTGTTCTATATAATGATGAAAATAATTTTCTTAAAGTAGATATGGTTTGGGAACATGTTCTTGGAATAAAAGGGTTGTGGGTGTTGAATGGAAAGTCACAAAGATGGTGTATGTTAATGATTTTAAATTTACGAGGCCTTGTTTAAATAGAATTGGTGATCTATTTCAACTATAAGGTCATAGGGATGAATTTACACCAAGTGATGTCTTGGTGGAAGATGTATCACCACTCATGAGCATAGGGATGTCACTTGGAATGCATGTGTGTGTGTGTGTGAATTTGAGAACATGGATGATTATTCCAAAATTTCAAATTATTAACATCTTTTGTATTTTAAAGGTGAAATGTACCTATGTTTAAAATACTTGTAGAAAACATGTTTATATATTATATTTAATATTGTCAAAACTATTTACTACTTTCATATTCTTCCTATATATTTTAGATTTCTTTGAGATAACCTGATTCTTATCTTATTGGAATGCGGGTAATATCTCAAGCAGTTTCTTACTATGTTTTTATACTCACCACTACATATGAACCCTAGTGAAAATTTAGACATTTTTTTTTGGTATATATATGGGGAAAATTCCATACATCACTAGTAGAAAATCTAGATAGTTTCTATTATAGATGGTGGATATAGAGCTTGTATTGGTTCATGTCTTAGTCTAGAGTTGTTCCACCTTGGTTCTACAGTCTTTTAATGCTTGGGAGTTTTTCATCTCGCATTATTCTATTGTTATTATAATTTTAGTCTTTGATTATTTTTTTATTGTTGGTTTTTTCACATATATTACTATTGGTATTTGGTTCATGTTTTATTTTTATAGTTTTCACTGGTTTTATTTATTCCTTTCCTTTAATGAGTATATTGTGGTCATGTATTTAAAGGAAAAATTTTTCCCCAATGTCTTATGTTTTTAAACCCCTAGAATTTATTTCCATCCTTTTGTATTTGGGGAATTTCACCTAATGTAAGCAGTACCTCTTCCTCCTCTCAAGATAATTAATTTAGCTAGGATGTTTAAACACCCAAGTATTCCACAAAAATTATCTTTGAAATAATCACAATATTTTCAATATATAAAAAAAGGAATGATAACACAATTTTCACATTTAAATCAAAATTATGGTATAACATTTCTCCTTTTCAAAGCTCTAAAAAAATCCAAATAACACAATTTTAATGCACATTTTAAATAAACCATTTCATATTTATCAAAGCATGAATAGTATATCATATAAAATCTATTTCATGTATAATAAATCACAGAGAAGATAAAACCTAGGATAACATAGTTCTGATCCATTAAAAAATCTTATACCCCAACAATCAAGACAACACTAGTGAGCATAAAAAATTCCCTAGAACAATAGGGCATATGAAACAGAGGAACACCCCATGAGTGAACTCCCCTGTGTTGTTAGATAATCATGTCCCCAAAAAATATTTATTAGGGAAAACAGGAACACACCAGGAATGAACCCACTATATAAATAGGGAAAAGTCCCAATAATAAACCCCTTCCAATGTACCCAAGTCTCCCATGTGCTGCATCTGTCAAATCATTTCAAAAAAACTTATCACATTTAAGAAAAAAATTTCAATAACCATTTTTCATCCTAGATCATTCTTTGAAAAAAAATAACAAACCAATTAGTAATGATTTAAAAACATCTTTCTATTATTAAAATAAGGGGAACCCCTTATTTTATCAAAAACCCATTTATACTTGCTTATCAAATAGATCAACCTTCATGGCCATTATCAATTAGCATTCCATTTTTAAAAACCAATAGTATTTATGGTTCTTCAAATATATTCATGAGATGGAACCACCTTCCTCATAATGGAGTTTTTATGGAAATAAAAATGGAATCCATGCACTGGATGGAAAGGGAAAACAAAAAACAATGGGCGAAGTCCCTAGTCATTCATTCTCAAATTTTAGAATTGAGTTTCCATAAAAACAAAGTTCCTAGAAAATGGATGATATATCATACCTAAAATCTCACCAAATCCATGCCAAACTAAACTATAACATTCCTTAGAGAAATTAACCACTTATTAATAACAAAAATTATGAAAACCAAATTACCTAGAAACTAACAATAAATGGAGGTTATCCAAGGCTAAACGGAAAACCAAGGCCCCTCTAAAAACAATCTAATTCAAAAGCCGATGAATGAAAAGAAAAAGGATGTCTTAATAGATTATAAGTTGGATTAAAAACTAAATTAAAGGACCCATCCTAAATATTCTTATACTTTCCATAAGAAATAAAAATCGTTCCAAAAAATAGGTGGTAAGGTAATTTGTTCAAATTTTTCAAAGTAGGTGAAACCATCATGTGGTGGGGGTCACCATGCGTGTGGTTGTTTATATGGTGTCCCACAAGTAGACCAAAATGAAAAACTTTACATTCCCTAACCATGGGGCCTTGGGTGTTTTGGTCTGGTCATGGCCTCCACTATGATCGTGGTAGGGCTTTCTGGCCATGGTGGATAGAGAGACGACCTGCTAGCCACACCCTGATCTGGGTATAGTGGCTCTTTCCATGCCACACATGCACACCCCATGGATAAAACAGATTTTTTCACATTTATTACCAACCCATTTTTCACTGGGAAAGAACCTTAAAATCCACCAAGACATTCCCAAATCTTCCCAACCCTGTAAGGAAACATTCCAAAACTAAAAAAATACCATAAGAGAGGATGTTATAACAAGAGACATGTGTAGGCCACAACATGAAGTTTAGATATTTGTAAGACCAATTAAATATTCATGTCATTATTACATAGAATAATTCACGACTTTATGTTACTTTTCAAGGTGTGGATCTCATATAGTTATTCTTGCGCATTACCAATGAAAACATGATTCGTAGCATTGGGGAATGATGTGTTCTTACACCAAACTCTTCCATTAACTTCCAAATCTTCTCCATGAATCTCCAAATATTTCATTATCACAAATATATCCTATGGAACTTAATTATATTCATAATAAAAAAAAAACCTTTGATTCAAACACATTGGTTCCATAATTCATACATATAACCCAACAAGTCAAATAAATGAAAACCCTAGTTCCAACACTATCCCCTTTTGGGTTTTTTTACAACTAAATGTGTTTAAAGAGAAATTCCACTTCAGAGCCTGTAATATAATAAAACATCTAGGACTCTAAGTTTATGTGAGTTATGTTTGGTGTAGAAAACAAGATATCAAGAGATAATTTTATATTCACCTTCAAACATAAATTCAACCACATGTTGATAAATAAAAAAATTACCTTGATAAGCTCAGATATTTCCAGCATGATCTCTCTACCTTCAACAATATTATAGGATCTTTTAAGTATTTGACCCCATGATTTATTTATCACACATATTTATTCCAAATACTCCTCATAAAAGGTAAAATTCCCTTTTAGAGTATAATTCTATCAATTCCTTTGAATTAAATACTCTCATTTCAACCCATTTGATAGTAAACCCAAAGTTAAATGTAATGTAAAATAGAAATATCCTTGTCAGACATAAGAATCACATATAAAGAGGGGATCTTTAAAACCTACTCAAGCTAATAAAGGTGGTTTAACACTAAGTTTAAAGAATTCTTCTCAAAATATGGTGTGGAAAATGGTTTTGTGATTATGTTTTCAATTTATTGAATCACTCCAACATGCACTAGATTGGTGATTCTTTACTCTAACTATTATTTAATAAAATGATATTGGACTTCAATATTATTTGTATCTGTGTGTTTTACTTTGTTCTTTATAAGTTAAATTCTATTTTTCTTATCAAAATGGACTTCTATGGGAACCATAACAATTTATCCCAGATCCTCCAGTGGTTTCTTCATCTACAACAGTCGGAAAAATTCCTTCGTGGATAAAATATAATTTTATTAAACTATACTTTATGAATTAATTTTAAATTTCTTAATAAACTAGACAATGACATTTCTACCAATGAAAAATCTCCTCCAATACTGAATTTTCTATTCAAATTTACCCAATAACAATCCACATGTTATATATGATAATAATATCTTATCATTTCCTTCATAATAAACTAAAACATAATTTAGTTTACCTTGAATATAGATCATGATTTATTTTATAGTCAAAATATGTTCGTCCTTTGGATAACTCTGAATTCAATAAACCAAGAAAGTTGTATATCTATTGAAGAGTCTTGTTCTTGTGAGATACAAGAAACTTTTAATCATTCTCTAGAAAAGGGTAGGATCCAAATCAATCATTTATTTATGTTTTCCCATCTTGGTTCCAATCATAATTGGTGTTGAAACTAGTTTTGAATCACGAATTTATATCTCCTTTCTCATCTCTCTTGCACATTTATCTTAGTAAACTAAGTTGTATCACTCATTTTTTGTAATATATCACATCCATACATTTTGTAAATTCCAAAATGAATTTAAATTATCATTTACTAGTTGGTATTTTTTTAATCATGACGTGGAATGAAATTTAAAGAGTTATAATGCATTAATGTGACATTTTGGTATGAGTAATGACACTCAAGAGGTATATTGAGAGTTTGGATGAGATTTGGAGGATTTAGGATAAGTTTTATGAGTTTTGGAGTTGTCTAGAAAGGATGCACCATTTGGTGTGCACGGTTTATGAGAAATCGATTGAAACATCGATGCAAAGAGGGTTTTCAGTTCATTTTTAATTGAGAATAGTTGTGTTTCATGGTTACTTCAGGGTTAAGGGAAAACCATGTGGGGTTTCGGGAAAAACAGTTTGAGGTGAAAGAGGGCCAGAGACCTGGTTCATGGCCTATGAACAGTTTCCGAAAAAACCATGTTTCATGATGTAGAAGGGGTTTAGTGTGGTATTTCATAGTTCGATCATTTTACTAAAACTATGTGGACAAACTGTGTAAGGGTTTTTGGTGTTAGACAGTGGGAGACACATGGTTTTTGAATAGTTTCTCAAATTGTGTGGCCTAACTGTGAGGGAAATTTTTTATGGAATGTGAAGGGAACATGGTTGGTACACAGTTTAGAAAACCATGTAACCAAAAATTTTTTCTTCCAAAAACATCATTAAATGGTGGATTTTAAGAAAATACCCCATCATATTTGTAGGTCACTCCACCCCCTTTCTCCCTTATTTTTTGTGCATGAATCAGGGGGATCCCAACCCACTTCCTCCTTCTCTCACCCCTTTTTATTTGGGTTCTGTTCATGGGGGATATTCAAAATTCCATGGTGAGATTCAACCTCTAGTGTATTCCTCTACTCTACTTCTTAATCCTATCAAATTTTGGAATTCCCTGATTAGGTTTTTTTTAAATTTCACTATTTTATGGTGGAAACATTCATTTATCATGGGGATTTTGGTTAGCTTGCGTTAAAGGGATCCTAAGACGACTTCTGCACACCATTGCAAGGATTTTCATTAAGGTATGTGTTTTAGTGAATCTTCTTATTGTTTCCCACTTAAATTAATTTAATTAACTATTTTAATGTTCTCTCCTATTAATTATTTTTCTGTGAATGGTTTTAGGAGTCTGTTGTGGACCACCCATGGTAGTTTCATGGAGTTTTAATAAATGGGGACTGCCTAGTGAGAATGTAGAACTTAATACCAATTTAATTTAAATAGTTAGTTTAATTTTTAAATTCTGATATTAATTTTTTTCTATTTTTTGGGGTGAGGTTAGAGCTTGTGTAACCAATATGAGATCACTGGATGCTGAGGATTTTGGATGGGGCTAAGATGGTCATTGGAATGGTTGTTGTGATTTGGAAATGGTATGGAAGGATTAATTAATGAGGTAAGTAGTCTAATAGATTTTCCCATATTCTTGTTATATTATTTATATGCGTATGTGGAATGTGACCTAAAGACTTCATGTGGTGTTTTCCCCCTTGGTGTAAGTAAATGGTTTCTGGTCTTTGAATTGTTACCTTAAACCATCCAAGGATCCTTTTGGATTTGTTTGTATTTATAAAACTAAACCTATGGCCTCCTATGGGGAGTGTCGTTCCTTGAAAATAGTAAATTGGGTTTTAAGGGTAAATTACGTGGGTTATGAGCTTCACTCTATTAATCTCATTGGTTGTATTAATTAAACGGTCATTGTGTTAGTGGTGGACCTTTTCAATAAATTGTTGTGAATTGAAAGAGGATAAAATGTGTTGTTTTCATGTGTTATGATTTTGTGAAATTCCTATGCAGAACATCAAATGGTTTTAACCATGTTCATGGATTCTGTCCAAGTTTTTGGTATCGAAAGGAAAAAATATTGATTTTAAAATGGTTATTATTTTTAAAATAGGTTTTGAAATAAAAGTTTTTTTATAAATAGTGGTTCATAAGTTGATTCTAAATGTTATTTGAAATAGGTGTGTGGTTAACCATTTAAAGAAATGTATTAATTGATCTTTTTAAAATTTTTATGGAATGAGAGGTTTGGACCCTATTTTAGTGTTAAAGTCCCAAAGGGACCTTAGTATATAATAATGGGTTGAAAAGGGTTTTTTATGAATTTTTTAAGGTTAGGAAGTTGAACCTTGGTATTTGTGAAATGATGGAAGGGTTTAGGTTTTGGGTTGATACACCAGGAATATATAGGATACCATGTATACTAGGTGTTAGATTATGGTTTTAAGAACTAATATTATTCTATGTTGTTTAATTTATAAACTAATTCTATCGGAACACCGATATAACAGATGGGAATTGACTATAAATTTATGCTCTGCATTCATGTATTAAGGTGTAAGACTAATGATTCGGGTATTATTTTTTGAATTTATGTGAAGCTATTGGACTAAGGCTTTTGGAACTATGGTTGTGATTTATGATTATAATGATGGATTTGATGCATTATATCGATACAGATAATTTTCGTTATGGTTTGGGTATGGGACTGAGGTTCTAAGAATGGTTGGAATTGAAGTTTATTCTTTCTTGATAAAAAATGGTAAATTAGAAGCCCCATTTTATTGTTCCCTATATGTATCACCCTATTTTTTGTGTCTTACATGACCAACATAGGTCGATGCAGGTTTAGTTTTCCTGGGTGTCCCCTTAGAACCCAAAGTCTAGTGTGTACAATATGAGTTTTTGTTTTCCAAGGCATGCATCTTCCTTTATGAACTATTTATTATTCCACTATTTATCTATATACACTGATTATATGACTATAATTTTCTTTAGACACCATTGTCGGTGTCATATTGAGTTTTACTCACAACCTACTTAGGTCTCCACTCCACAAGGGTACTTTATCTTCTATAACATGTTTATTGAAGGCGCATGTTTGGTCTAAGGCCCATGTTGAGTTTTTCATGATTGGGATGGATAGATTAGATGGTATAAGAAGATAGGATGAGGTATGGATCAAAGATATTTTGGAACCTCTTTATTGTTTTATTTTATTCTGGTATGTTATGTAATTGGACCAGAGGAAGATCAATTATATGTATGGAGTGGTTGTTTGGTCATTTACTTTATTTTATTCTATCATAGATTGTTCTTATGATTTATTATTTCTACATACTCTGATTTAAATAATTATTGGTTATTATGTCTTTATTTTACACTCTAATATGGGGTATAGTCTACTCATAATAACGCACTAGATCCTCACTGCTAGACTGCAACCTTTGGTGTGTGAGGAAGTTCACCTAAGGTAATGTGGAAAATTAGCTTTGGGTACCAGTATATAGGTTTCCAAGATAGTACATTGCAATGTGGTATCAAAGGAAATTACTTTAATTTTATATTACTATTTTGTGTTTGGTAAATTGAGTATATATAAATTTCTTGGAGCTTGTGGTGGATATTGGTTGGTGCATTATGAACACCAATTTTGGTATTAGTTCTTTGTTACTGTGGCATGGGATTTATGTTCATAGTATTCAATGTTATGGTTTTATATGATTTTCAACTTGAGTGACATGTATGTGGTTTGGATGTTTTGGTTTATGATGGTTTTCTATCTCTTTTCCCATTGAATCTTGACCAATAGTGGAAAGAGGTATCTCATGTATCATGGTAGTAAAATAGGATCCACTTGTTATTGGTATTCTAGTGTGTGATTTTATGGTTTTCCTTCTGATGGTATGTCATCTGGATATACTGTGAGATGATTGATGATGAGGAAGCTAGGGTGGTCCCCACACATAGTTTGTGAAAATACCATGGTAGGTTTTATTGACATAAATGTATGATATTTATACCATTTTGGGTGGTTTTTGTTTAAGTTTGGTTTCATGGATTGGTCCTCTTGGGAGCAGTCTGATGTGTAGATGCTCATAGATGATAGGTGACCTAATTGTGGGTGGTTGGTTTGGAAGATGATTTACTTTGAATGTGTGACCCTAGAGACAGGTGTTTTGACATGATAATTTCAGGTAATGTTGGTATGACAGTATGTTAGACACCTCATGGGTGGCGGCCTTTTTCGGTTGGCCTAGATATAGGTGGTTGGAGCAAGTGACTTTTCATGGGACATAACTGGTGGTGTTTGGTGGTGGGGGGATAGTTACCTTCCATTAAAGGAATCTAATTCATGGAGTTATTTTCATTTGAAATCAAGGGTGGCCTGTAAGAGGGTTCTACTGAGTGTTTTATGCCTTTAGGTGTGCAAGGAAGATATAGATGTTTTGGTACTATTGACAATAGGGCATAAAGTGTGTAGCCTAGTATGCAGTTTGGGAATGTGGGGGTAACTTTTTTGGAGAAGGAGAACTTATGTTCTAGTGTTTTAGTCCCTTGGTTTCTTTCAATAGGGTAATTCTCATTTGGGGTGTCTAGACCGAGTGACGTGTGTCCATGTGGGATTTTCCTGATGGTTATGAGCTGGAATTGACATCACAAGAGGTGATAGAGGGGGATAGATGAGTTTTTTTTGATGATCCAGTATACTTGGATGGAAACTATATAGGTAATTTTGATCTTGTATGTTCATAGTGATAGGCACAAAGATGTGTCATTTCCTTGATATGAAGAAAAATTTGAATATTGATACTTCGGTAAAATATGTGGGTTTTAAGTGTAGGACAAGTTAGGTTCTTGGTCTTGTATTCTATGGATATTTCTTTAGGGATGCAGTGAGAGAATAAATGAACTTAGTGTTACTTTTGAACAACTCTAAAGACATAATTAGTCATTCCAATGGTTTTTATGGTAATATTCCTTTTTTTGGGGAACATCAAGGGTTCTCTTTGTTTAGTAAGAGTGGAATGTGGGTTGGAATGTCCAGTGGCTATGAATTTTTAATAGATTTTTTAGGAGATTTGACTCATTACAGTTGTAAACAAGTTTTTTGGTTGGGTCACACAAGAGTGTGTGACGGTTATGTTTCAAGGCGATCTTGGAGGCATGATTGGATTGTGACACACTGCATCATTGGTCTTATGGACTGAATATTATGGTATCATACACCTGAGGTGTTTGAGTTATGTAGGAATCCATTAGTAGGCTAAGAACTTATGTGGGTGTGATGAGATGGTTGTAGGCAGGGAGGCCTGAGGACATTGAATTAGTTTGTAATATCCCTTCTATTAGAAGTGACATTAGAAATGGTTGGGTTATGGTGGTATTCTCTAACAATATCGTATCATACTTTGGGTCTAGACAAAATAATTCCCAATATATTTACATCATCTGAGACACACCAAGAGACAATCAGCTATATTCCTAACTATCTAAATTCCTTTTCTATTTTACTGATGGTTTTCCCAGGAGTTTCACTCATGGAGTGTTGTAAGTAATGTTTTTGTGGTGTGAGGTGCACCGTCCTCTATCTGTATATAAGTACTTATAGGGATTTAATTTTATATAATTCTATGGGTGTCATTATTAGGTGCCATGAATGGGTGATAATTAATGTTTTTTCTCTTAGGTTAGAGCAATCCTACCATATATAATTCTTGGTTGGTAGTGAATGGAATGTGGGTTAGGGTGGTTGTAGTTTATTGAGTGATGTGGCAATATCAACACACCTATGGTGGGGAGTGATGCATCAGTTGTACTGAAATTCCCCTTGGGTTGGAAGTGATGTAGGTGAGTGGAATTGGTTGTGTATAGATCATGGTGGAATCATGATTCTAGTAAGGAATGATTTATTTTTATGGTTTAATTATATAGGGAAGACCAAATGAAAATTAGTTCTGATGGATGATCGAGTCGAGCATGGTCTTTGAATTGGGATTTTTTTTTGAAAAGTAATCTAAGGTGTTTGTGTTGGGGATGCGTCGATAGTGTAATAGAGAATGATTCATTTTTTGGGTCCGTGGAGGACCGGACTATGTAATATCACTAAGAGTTATGTGTGAAATTCATTGGATGTGTTTGGGTGGTTTTGGAAGTTCTATGGGTGGTTGTGGAATTTCTCTAGGTGTAAATGGGCTATGTTTGAATTAATAGATGGTGAGCCAGTAGATGGTGTTGGGTTTTTTTATATGAGTTAGTAGAGGATATTACAACTTGGAATCTATTTTTAAGTGAGTTTGAAAAAATATAAATTTCATTTGGTGTGTCATTATGGAAATGGAAGGTGTACTTGGAAGTTAAGTTGGGATTTTGAGAAAAAGCCATTTTTTCTTAGTTTTTGCATGGACAGTGGATATGAATCCACTCTAGTTAGTCTTAGATTCCGTTGATGAGTTCAGATGTTTGTTGACATTTTCATGGCTATTTGGGCATGGTAATTTGGGATCAGTACTGAACATGATGTGGGAGCTTGAGTTTAAGGTTCTGTTTGTAATTTTGGAAGATGGAGGTTCCATGCATCTGAATTTGGTGGTTATAAGTTGAAACTTATGGTGGGGAGAACTATAACTCTGATGAGTGATCAGGAAGTGAAACAATTTTTTTTTTGTTTTACAGTCTTGTGGAAACACCATCTTATTGTTCTATTTTTATAGTGAGTGTAGCTTGGGTTTCAGTTGGTTGAGTGCCATTAGTTGGAGGGTGTACCTTGGTTGTGTTTCATACATTTTAAAATTTAACAAGATTTTTATAAATTTATGGTGACTAATATAGGTAAGATGATTCATAAGTTTAACCACCATGGATTCATGAATATGATATGTTTTTTGGTCATTAGGTTCTTAGAACCCATGCCCATATGAGTTTGAATTTCAAGAACCAATTTGAATTTTCATTTACTGGATGGGTCAAATTTTTAATCAAGACTCAGAATAGACTTATGAGAGTTAGAATACTTGAAAGTGGTGTTTTGTGATGAGTAATGATACTCGAGAGGTATATCAAGTTTTATGATGATCATTGGAGGATTAAGGTTATGTTTTAGAGGTTTTGGATTTTCTAGTCATGGTGCATGTTTTGGTGTGCTATTTTTTTAAGAAACTATGTGACACCTCGATTCTCAGATGGTTTTCGTTTCATTTTGATCTATAAAATATTATGATGAATGATTATTTCATGGACATGGAAAACCCATCTAGGGTTTCAGGGGAAAACATTCAAGGTGAAGGAGTTCATGTGACATGGTGCACGAACTATGCATAGTTTCTGATAAACCATGTGCTAGTTTGCAGAAGAGGTCTAGTGGGGTGTTTAACGATTTATGCAAGGTTATGAAATCATATATACAAAAAACATGATGGGTGTTTTTGTTGCACAGTTTGAGGCACATGGTGGTGCATGGTTTGTCTAACCATGTGGCCTAACTGTGTGGGGAATTATTTATGGACAGAGTAGGTCATACGGTTGGCACTTAGGTTGGAAAACACTGTCGAAAAACCATGTGGCTTCCTAGAAATTAATTAAAGGGGTATTTTACCAAAATATGACATCATGTTTCTAGAACACTCTACCCCAGTTCTCCCTAGTTTGGTGTGAATGAACTAAGGGGATCCCAATTCCCATCTTCCATCCTTCGATATGGGGTGTGTTCATGGTTGTTCTTTAGAGTTTCAAGGTGAGATTCATTTTTTGGAGGCTTCCCCTATTTTCCATCTTACTAATATCAAAATTTTAAATTCCCTAGATATTATTTTGTTGAATATTACACTGGATCATGGTGTAATCATATGTTTCTCATGGTGATTTTTGTCTTCTTGTGTATGGGGTATCCCTAGCCAACTTCCTCACGCCGTTATGTGGTGATTCATTAACGTTTGTGTTCTAGGTGAATTTTGTAGGTTTTAATAGTTAAATTTATTTAACTAATTTCTATAAGGGTATTACCTCTTAGGGATATTATCGGGAATGGTGTGGGGAGTCCATTGTAGACCACCCATGGAAGTTTCATGGAGTTTAGATAAGTTGTGAGTACCCAATGAGATTGTAAAAATTTATGAAAAATTAATTTAAATGGTAAAGTTAATTGAAAAATTATTAGGTTAAGTGTTTTTTTTCTTGGAATGGGGTTAGATATTTGGTATCAAAGACATGATCATTGGATGTTGAGGTGTTTAGATAGGATTGGGACTGGACTTGGCCAAAAAACTATGCTTTGTAAATGTTATTCAAAGATTTGTAAATGAGTTAGGTGATCTAATATCTTTAGCCATATTATTGTTAGATTATTTACATGTGTATATGGTGTAACATCATGACCTGGGGGGATATATAAACTGATACCCTAAGCTGGTTCACCATAAGGCCTCAAGGGAACCTACCCATATGCCAAAGGATTCCGACTAGAAGTGAGTGCATAGAGTCAAATAATGCGGTGACCATTACCTCAAATCATGGTAAGAAAATAGAAGAAGTAACTAAATATTATTCCAGGAAGTAAATAAAATGTGTGTGGTAACAATAAATAAACTGAAACATAAGCATGTTTTAATAATAAATACAATTATATAAAATCCAAAACAATCATATCATGCATACAACACTGGTCACCCACTAGGCTGACCATACATGCAGGTGTACAAAAAGGAAATTGAAAAATAAAAGTATACGAATATCCTACAAACACTCACCCAGACCACATACCCTATCTTGAAGAAATTGTTGAGATGATCCAACCCAATAAAAAGAATCCACACAAGTGACTCTTCTCAATCATGGAACCCTAACCATCTGTTAAGTCAAAAGTATTCTTTTTGACTTATATATCATGTTTTGGAAATCACAAATTCATTCTATCATATTTTGGAAATTACATTTGTCTTCTATCATGTTTATCGTATCGTACAATACTGATCGTACTGACTATGTCAATCGTACCATACTGACTCTGTCAATCATATCGTACTGACTCTGTCAATCGTACCATACTGACTCTGTCAATCGTATCATACTGACTCTGCTATTCAGATGTTCATTATTTGTTTTGATACTTAGTCAAAAACACTCATTGCATATGAATCGTACTCATGTTTTTCATTTCTTTATATCTCTTGTCCTAATAAAACGATGTCATTGAGTTAGTTACAAACTAATCAAAATGATGTCGTGCTTTCTGTTTCAATATGACCGTTGGAGGCAATATGACCGTTGGAACCCGAGGCCTATAAATAGGAGGTAATTTGAAGCTGAGAGTACAACGATGAACGAAGAGAACGAATGAAGAGACTCTGTGAACTACCAAGATTCTAGAGAGAGACACTGTGACTTCTTTCATCTGCCTTGTGCGTCCGATCATTGTATCGAGGGCTTTCAAGTAATTGAAAGACAGAGGTGCCGATTACCTACAAAATCAAGGGCTGTCGGGGATAGGCAGACAGACGTGCCGATCATCATATCGAGGGCTGCCGGGGATAGGCAGACAGACGTGTCGATCATCGTATCGAGGGATGCCGGGGATAGGCAGACAGACGTGCCGATCATCGTATCGAGGTCTCACCAAGGTGTTGGTGAGACAGACCTTTTATCCTAGGTGAAAGGATAACGCTTCTCTTTGGGTTAAAATAATTGTAATACTTTTACATTTCCGCTGTTACTTGTATTAGAAAGGTATTTGTATTGTTTCCTTTCTTCTTTACATATTCAATTGTAATTGTTTCAATTACAATCATTCTATTACATTTTGTATTGATTGATTCTATACACTTTAAGGTAGAATCTTTCATCTTTGTATTACTCTGATTATTGTGTACACCTTGAATACAATTGTTTTACATTACATTAGTATTACAATAAATCATACCTTTTATATTCAATACAATTGTGGGTGTTTGTATTTGTATTAGTTTAAAATCATTTAAACTAATCTCTTTGTTGATAAAACTCAAAGGTTTTTAAACCTACAATTCACCCCCCTCTTGTATTGTTCCATCTAATAGACTTATATCTACATATTCGATCCAACAATTGGTATCAAAGGAGGTTTTCCACTAATTTGTATTACTAGCTTTAATTCTTTCTTATTATTATACTTACTACACTAACGTGTGGAGTGGAAAAGTTGTTTTTGTTGTATTAGATGGCAGAAATGAATATTGGATCAATAGATAATCTGAATCCTTCTAGACCACCAATCTTTGATGGGAATGATTATGAGCATTGGAGAGATCGTATGAAGACTTTCGTTATCAATACTGGTGTAGACAATTTTATTATGCTTACTGGGGGTTACAAAATTCCTGAAAAAGAAGTTAGTACTTTCACCAACCAAGAGAAGCAAGAATATCAACTAAATTACAAGGTATGCAATACTTTATTATACTTTATGACCAGGAATATATATAGTCAGATATCTTCATGTGAAGCAGCCAACTATATTTGGAAGAAATTAGAAGTTACTCATTTTGGTACATCCAAGGTTATAGAAACAAGGAGAGCAATGCTTCGAGCAGAGTATCATGGATTTGTTTTTCCTTATAGAGAGCCAGTATGTAAAGTGCAACAAAGGTTTATGACGATTGTAAACAGCTTACAATCTATGGGAGAAAAAGGTCTTGATGATGAAGCTCTTGTTGATAAGATTATAGATATTATGCCAAATGAATGGGAGTGAAAAAGGACCGCTATTGATGAAAATAGAAAAGTTTCTCAGATTACTCTTGATGAACTCTTTGGAACTCTTCTACAGCACGACACAAGAATGAAGAGAGATGCTGATTTTTACAAGAAGAAGAATGGGAATGGAAGTGTAGCCTTTGCATCTAAAGCTAAAACACCTGAAAGGCTTACAAGGTCTAAATCCAAGAAAGTTGTTATATCTGATTCAAGTGATTGTAATCTTTCGGATAATGAGTTAGCCAATCTTGCTCGAAGGATGAACAAGATCGTGGGAAAGAAAGATTTTCAATATAGATTCAAAAAGAAAGACAGAAAGGATAGGAAAGATTCAGAGGTAACTTGTTATGAATGTAAGAAAGCAGGACATATAAGGCCTGATTGTCCTTTACTGAAGAGGAAAGATAGAAAGGATAAACACTCTGAAAGAAACAAGAAAAAGGTTTTATAAGACAAGGAAAGGCTTGAAAGCAAATGATACTTGGAGTGCAAGTGGTAGTGATTCCTCATATGATTTTTCAGAATATGAGACATCAGGACAAAGGAATATCAGACTCTTAGCCAGATTACCAATTGAAGATCATTGTCTCATGGCTAAGGTACGTAATGCTGAAGCTATTACAAATGTCTCTTTAAATGCAAATTATATTGATAATAGATATTATGAATCTTCAAATGATGGATCCTCATCATCAGAGGATGATACATTACCTTCTTTTGAAGAGGTCTCTAGATTTGCTAAGTTACTTGAAAATGAAAATTCTAAACTTAAAAAGAGATTTGAAAAAGCAAATTCTAGAATTTCAATCTTGACTAAAGAAGTATCAGATCTTTCTAAAGATCTTGATGTGAAAACTTCTGATTTTGAAAGCATTTTAAAAACCCTTGAGAAAGTTAAATCTGATAAGGATAAACTTTCTAAGGATCTTAAAACTGTAATTTTGAAGAAAAATATTTTAGAGCCTAACTCTAGTTCAAATTCAAATGTTTTGGAAAATAATAATTTGGTTTTAAAACTAAAGTCAGAGATTTTATCTTTGAAGAAATGTTTGTCAAACTTTACTCATGGGAAAGAAAAATTTGACAAGATGTATTCTCAAATTATACCTTTGAGAAATCGTTCTGGTCTTGGTTATACTTATTCCAAACCTGTTTTTAGCAATAACTATTTTGTTCCTAAAAAACCTCTTTTTGTTCTAAGTGTCAATGTGGAGGACACTGGAGAAGAGATTGTTCTCTTAACAAAACTCAATCTTTAGGATTTCATAAATCTCATTTTTCAAAACAAATGTGGATTCCTAAAATTCTTTTATCTAACCCTTCTAGATCCAAACAAGTTTGGATTCCGAAAATCTAATTGTTTCTTTTTCAGGAAAACGAGAAGTGTACCAATAAGAACATTTGGTACATGGATAGTGGTTGTTCTCGACATATGACTGGAAACAAAGATCTCTTTGAAAAGGTTATCAAAACAAAAGGTGGAAAAGTTACCTTCGGAGATAATGCCTAAGGAAAGATTGTTGGTATAGGTAATATTGTTTTTCTTGGAAAAGTTCTTATTTCAAATGTTCTGTTTGTTAAAGGTCTTAGGCACAATCTCATCAGCATAAGTCAATTATGTGATGAAGGTTACCTTGTGAATTTTAGAAATGATAAGTGTCTAGTTCACAATTCCAAAGATGAGTTCATTCTATCTGCCCATAGGCAAGAGAATGTTTACACTATTAACTTAGAAGACCTTAGGAACCAAAACTTACCTTGCTTAAGTGTAATAGAAGACCAATCGTGGCTATGGAATAGGAGACTAGGACACTGTAATATGAGAAACCTAAGAAAACTCTCAAAGAAAGGACTTGTAAAAGGGCTACTGGACCTTAGATATGATTCTTCAAAAGTCTGTGATCCTTGTCAATTTGGAAAGCAACATAAAACTAGCTTTAAATCAATTAATGAAGTTTCAACTTCTAATGTATTACAGCTTGTGCATATGGATCTATTTGGTCCTTCACAATCTGGAAGCATTGGAGGCAAATACTATGTATTTGTTTTAGTTGATGACTTTACTAGATTTACATGGGTCTACTTTCTCACAAAGAAATCTGAAGCCTTTTCCTATTTCAAAACATTTAGAGCCCAAGTTAAAAATGAGAAAAACCTACCATTGATAACTATTCATAGTGATCATGGTGGTGAATTTCAAAATTCAGATTTTGAAACGTTTTGTATTAAGAAAGGTATTACTCACAATTTCTCAGCTCCAAGAACTCCTCAGCAAAATGGTGTTGTTGAAAGAAGAAATCGTATTCTTCAGGAAATGACTCGAACCATGTTGAGTGAATACTCAATTGCTAAGCACTTTTGTGCTGAAGCTGTTAGTACTGCCTGCTATACTATAAATCGTGTTTTAACTAGACCATTTCTTAATAAAACCCCTTATGAGTTATGGACTGGCCGAAAACCTAAAGTTTCATACTTCAAAGTTTTTGGATGCAAAGTATTCATTCTGAATACAAAAGATAATCTACACAAATTTGCACCAAAATCTGATGAAGGAATCTTTCTAGGCTATTCTACAACCTCCAAGGCTTATAGAGTTTTCAATAAAAACACTTGTACTGTTGAGGAAATAGTACATGTAAAATTCGATGAAACTGATCCTTTTGTTTTCAACCAACCCAATCCTACATCCTCGGATGTGTTTTCTAAAAATGTTTATCAACCTTTATTAGAAGAGCATTCTGATAAGGAAAATGTTCAAGAAAGTATTCCTGAAACATTTACCACAGAAGATTTTCTACCATATGTTGATGAACAGGTTTTACAAAACCCAAATCAATTGTTTCTTAGGAATCTTCCCAGTGATAACATCATTGGTGATATAAATCAACCTGTAAGGACCAGAAATTCCTTAAGAAATGAAATAGAACATCTTGTTTTCTTTCCCAATTTGAACCTAAAAGTCCAAGTGAGGCCTTAGGTGATGATGATTGGATCAAAGCAATGCAAGATGAACTGAATGAATTTGAAAGGAATCAAGTCTGGACTTTAGTTGAAAGACCTAAAGAAACAACTGTGATTGGTGTAAAATGGGTTTTCAAAAACAAGTGTGATGAAAATGGAATCATTGTAAGAAATAAAGCAAGACTTGTTGCTAAAGGCTATAATCAACAAGAGGGAATAGACTATGAAGAAACACATGCTCCTGTAGCTAGACTTGAATCTATTCGTATTCTATTAGCCTTTGCAGCATATTTCAATTTCAAACTTTTTCAAATGGATGTCAAATGTGCTTTTCTAAATGGTTTTGTTCAAGAAGAAGTTTTTTTCGAACAACCTCCTGGTTTTCAAGACCCAAAACATCCTGATCATGTTTTCAAACTTACCAAGGCTCTATATGGTCTGAAACAAGCCCCTAGAGCATGGTATGATAGACTTACAGGATTTCTTTTACAAAACAATTATACAAAAGGTACAGCAAATCCAACTCTTTTTATCAAAATAGAAAACAAAAATGTTTTGATTGTCCAAATCTATGTTGATGACATCATATTTGGATCAACTCTGAAATCTTTAACTGATTCTTTTGCAAAGTTAATGAAATCTGAGTTTGAAATGAGTATGATGGGTGAGTTAACATTCTTTCTATGTTTTCAAATTTCTCAAAAACCAGAAGGAACTTATATATCTCAACATAAGTATATTAAAGACTTACTCAAAAAGTATGGATTTGACAAAACTAAAAGTATTAGCACCCCAATTGGTACCTCAAATACTCTTGATCTTGATGAAACTGGGAAACTAGTAGATCAAACAAATTTTAGAGGTATGATAGGGAGTTTTCTATACTTGACAGCTAGTCGACCCGACTTGATGTTTTCTGTATACTTATGTGCAAGATATCAATCTAATCCAAAAGAGTCTCACTTAAAATCCATAAAGAGAATCTTTCAGTATTTAAAAGACACTATGGATTTAGGTCTTTTCTACTCTTCTGGAAATGATTTTGTTTTAAAAAGTTTTTCAGATGCTGACTTTGGTGGTTTTAGAATGGATAGAAAAAGTACATCTGTAACATGTCATTTCTTAGGAGATTCTTTGGTTTCTTGGTCCTGCAAGAAACAACACTCAATAGCACTCTCCACTGCTGAAGCTGAATATGTAGCAGCTGGAAGTTGATGTGCTCAAGTATTGTGGATGCAACACACTCTCACTGACTATGGTTTGAGTTTCTCCAAAACTCAAATTCTTTGTGATAATACAAGTGCCATAGCTCTTAGTAAAATCCCAGCACATCACTCACGTGCAAAACACATAGATGTTAGGCATCACTTTCTTAGGGATCACGCACAAAAAGGAGATATTGTTTTACAATTCATTGGAACACAAGAACAACTTGCTGACATTTTTACAAAACCTTTACCTTCCGATAGATTTGAATAAATAAAACAGAAGCTAGGAATGATTACATTAAAATAATCATTCATATCTACTTCCTGTTTTACATCTCTCCTAATAGTAAGAAACTCCTCGTAGAAAGGGGGAGGACATTTCTTTCTGTCTTTATGTTTCTTTTTATCTTATGTTCTTTAACTATTTACTCTTTGGATTGTGTATTTTTTCCCTTTTTATCGTATTGATAGTTTTTATCGTATCATTCATTTTTCCCTTCTGTTTATCGTATTGACAGTTTTATCGTTTCGTTCATTTTTCCTGTTTATCGTATTGACAGTTTTATAGTATCATTTACTATCGACCGATGATGGTAATCAAATTCATTTCCATCATATCGACCGATGATGGTAATCAAATTCTTTTCCATCGTATCGACCGATGATGGTAATCAAATTCTTTTCCATCGTATCGACCGATGATGGTAATCAAATTCTTTTCCATCATATCGACCGATGATGGTAATCAAATTCTTTTCCATCGTATCGACCGATGATGGTATTGAAATTATTTTCCATCATATCGACCGATGATGGTATTGAAATTCTTTTCCATCGTATCCATCAATCATGGGATTGAATCAACCGATGATGGTATTGAAATTCTTTTCCATCGTATCAATCAATCATGGGATTGAATCAACCGATGATGGTATTGAAATTCTTTTCCATCGTATCAATCAATCATGGGATTGAATCAACCGATGATGGTATTGAATTTGTTTTCCATCATATCAATCAATCATGGTATTGAATTGACCGATTATAGTATTGAATTTGTTTTCCATCAGCATATCGTTTAATAATACTATTGTATTTTATTTCATGTGTTTGTATTTTCTTTTAAAATATATCGAAACCAGCAATTACCTTATGTTCTCCGACAGGTATTTTTTCATTGTTTTTAAATTTTTTTCCCTTGTTTTAATCTTAACCATTGATCTGGTTTTCTCTAATCTTGACCGTAGAAGATCAATGGTCATCCTTTTTCGATCGTAGAAGATCAACGGTCACCCCTTTATCGCCTATAAATAGCCCCCCTCCCCTCCCCAAACCCACATTGAATTTTCAGGAATTGAGGCGAAGCTCTGCTCCACCAGCTATAAATCATCGTACGATCTTCTCATCGGCAGAACCTTTATGTCTCAATCCTCTGCTAATACTCCTGCTGAAATGTCTTCAAATACTTTTACAGAGAAAGACTTTAACAGAGAAAGGTTAGTATCTCGAGATTTTTTCGATACGTACGATTCTACAATCATGAGGATCATTTTGTTTCAAGGATGGGAACATCTGTGTGTTGAAAATCCCGATTTTCAAGATCCGGTTCTTTTTGATGAAGTTTGTCTGTTTTACATAATCGTTTCTTTCGATAAAGACATGAATACAAACTTCGCTGTGTACGATAGAAAATTGTCTATGTCGGTGAAACAAGCGGCACATTTTCTGAATGTTTCTGTAGAAGGGGATTCTTTATGTCCATCGCACAAACTACCAGAGGAAGTTGGTACGTTTAATAGAGAAAGTGCTGAAAAGACTTTGTTTGTTATTAATGAAGAAAAGAGAAAAGTGTCTCATCTTTCTCCGGACAATCGTGTTGTCACTTTATGGATGCAAGGTTTTCTTATCCCAAGGAAAGGGGATAGAGAAACTCTGAAAGTTTCTGATATCTTTATGCTTGACTATCTTGTGAATATGAGAAAAGTAAATCTCATGGGATATGTTTTTGAAACCATTAAGAATGTTAAGACAGGAGGGATTAAGTCCCAGATGATTATGTATCCAGCTATCCTTACGAAGTTCATTCTTGAAAGTATGAAGTTTTGTAACATTCCATTGAAAGGAAACCCCATGGATTTGAAGCCCTCATGGATTAGTAAGAGTACGATGAAAAAGATGAATGTTTGTTTTGATCCGAATTCAAAACTTTTTGTTAGAGATGTAGAAGCTGAATTGGCTCAGAATCAATCGGCACCTATGCCAGCCAAAGACATTCAATCTACCGGTGTTACTCAAAAGTCTGATCCGCAAACCAGTTCAAAGACTAAGAAGAAGCCAAGGTACAGTAAGGAGGTTGTAGCAAAATGGAGAAAGGATAAGGAACAGAGAACGAAAGGTGATCCGAAGTTTGGACTTGACCCTGCTGAGGCTTTTGCAGAAAGAGTAAGGGTAGAAGAAACCCTTCAGGCTGAAAAGAAGAAGAAGGTTCTTTTAAAAATAAAGGCTCAGGACATTGATGTCTCTAAAGTCTTGAAAGCGGTTGAGGATGGTAGTGCCTAACTAACAGAAGAAGTGCATCAAGAGACCATCGTACAGAGTCTCCCTGAGAAAGGAAAACAAAAACAAGTGATGGAAGAGATAGAAGAAGTGGAAGAAGAAGGAGACTTTCTTTTAGAATTTCTTCAAAGTTCAAAGAAGAGTAGAGAGGAATCGGTTCAAAAGCTGAGTGAAGGTGTTCAACAAACTCCTCATGCCGATCAGGCACGATATCCGGACAGAATGTCATCTCAAGAAAAGCAAGGTTCTCAATCCTCTCACTCAGATAAAGTTGTTGTCATTAGTGACAAAGTGGAAGAAGAAAGAAAGTAGAAAGAAAAAGCAAAAGGAAAACAGCCACTTGTTGACTCAAGCCGATCGTATGAACTAGCATCGCACGATGAAGATACTGATTCAGAACATACAATCTCTCTCAAGAAGAGTGATTACATTGTTCATGTTTTAAGAAGGGTTGAGAAGACCATTCCTTATTTCTCGAGGCTGGAAGGGAAGATTGATTTTATTACTGACAATCAAAAGAAGAAGTTTGGCTCTGTAAAAGAATTAAGGAAGAAAGTTTTGTCAGTAGAAGCCGATTTGAAAGTTCTATCAGAAAGTTCGGTTTCTCATAAAAAGGCATGCAATAAGATGACCAAGTGGTCGTACAAAATAGAGAGCTCAATCAATGATCATGAAATAGCTAATAAATATATAAGAAGGTTCTCAAATGAGCATTCAATTGATTTCAACAAGCTTGACAGAGAAACGGTTGAAAGGTTGAATCTTTTGTCTTCTCAAAGAGCCGATGTTCCTTCAGTGAAAGATTTGCAAGAGAGAATGAATGTTTTTCAATCTGAATTCTCGAAGGTTTCATCTTTCAAAGATGAAATGGTTTTTCTGAAGAATCAAAATTCTATGTTATCCAAAGATAACGAGAATTTTCAAACCAGAATTGATACACTTGAAGAAGTAATCAGAGTCCAGGAGGAGACTATCAGAAATCAAGATCAGATTTTTGCGGACCAACAAGAGCTTCTCAAAACTCAGGGTGAATCAATTTCTGAATACAAGAAGGAGATCAAGAAGATGAAAGCTGTTCTTCATGAGCTTATAAAGAAGGAGAAGGAAAGATAAAACAAATGATTGTTGTATTTGTTTTCCTTTGGAACTTGTCTTTGTTTTGTAATGACTTTTATGATTCTTTTCTTTTATCGATTGTCTTGTATTTCTTTACTAACTCTTTCAGAAAATTCAAGATTACTCCTTTATTTTTTTAAATCACAAAGGGGGGGAATGTTTACAAAGGGGAGAATGTTTTATAAAGGGCAAGAATGCTTTACAACACTCTTAAGGAAAATCTACGAATACAATCCTTAGAAAGTCCATACCTAAGGGGGAGTTAGTTGTATTCAATTTCTTATTCAGAAGAGTTTTCAATAACACAGGGGGAGATAAGTATTTCTTGTTACATTTACTTTGTGTGTTGTGCTTTCCAAAAAGGGGGAGATTGTTAAGTCAAAAGTCTTATTTTTGACTTCTATATCATGTTTTGGAAATCACAAATGCATTCTATCATTTTTTGGAAATTACATTTGTCTTCTATCATGTTTATAATATCGTACAATACTGATCGTACTGACTATGTCAATCGTACCATACTGACTCTATCAATCGTATCGTACTGACTCTGTCAATCGTACCATTCTGACTCTGTAAATCGTATCGTACTGACTCTGCTATTCAGATGTTCATTATTTGTTTTGATACTTAGTCAAAAACACTCATTTCATATGAATCGTACTCATGTTTTTCATTTCTTTATATCTCTTGTCCTAACAAAACGATGTCGTTGAGTTAGCTACAAACTAATCAAAACGATGTCGTGCTTTCTGTTTCAATATGACCGTTGGAGGCAATATGACCGTTGGAACCCGAGACCTATAAATAGGAGGTCATTTGAAGCTAAGAGTACAATGATGAACGAAGAGAACAAATGAAGAGACTCTGTGATCTACCAAGATTCTAGAGAGAGACACTGTGACTTCTCTCATCTTCCTTGTGCGTCCGATCATCGTATCGAGGGCTTTCAAGTAATTGAAAGACAGAGGTGCCGATTACCTACAAAATCGAGGGCTGCCGGGGATAGGCAGACAGACGTGCCGATCATCGTATCGAGGGCTGCCGGGGATAGGCAGACAGACGTGCCGATCATCGTATCGAGGGCTACTGGGGATAGGCAGACAGACGTGTCGATCATCGTATCGAGGGCTCACCAAGGTGTTGGTGAGATAGACCTTTTATCCTAGGTGAAAGGATAACCCTTCTCTTTGGGTTAAAAGAATTGTAATACTTTTACATTTCCACTGTTACTTGTATTAGAAAGGGATTTGTATTGTTTCCTTTCTTCTTTACATATTCAATTGTAATTGTTTCAATTACAATCATTCTATTACATTTTGTATTGATTGATTCTATACGCTTTAAGGTACAATCTTTCATCTTTGTATTACTCTGATTATTGTGTACACCTTGAATACAATTGTTTTACATTACATTAGTATTACAATACATCATACCTTTTATATTCAATACAATTGTGGGTGTTTGTATTTGTATTAGTTTAAAATAATTTAAACTAATCTCTTTGTTGCTAAAACTCAAAGGGTTTTAAACCTACAATTCACCCCCCTCTTGTATTGTTCCATCTAATAGACTTATATCTACATATTCGATCCAACACCATCATCCATGTCCATCATTCATATGTGCTCCGCTTGAAAAGTAGACATGAAGTCTGCACACACACTGAGGTTCACATGCAATGTTGAGAAATAATCTTAGTAGTCCAGCCCAATTTTGAACCTAAAAATCTACTGTTATAAGTGAATTCTCATGAAATATGCTCAACCTAGATGATACAAAAACTCGAAATGATAATTAAAATAATTTAATTAAAACCAAATTTAATCCTTGGGCTTGTGATCCTGAACATCTGGGAAATGTTCTATCAGGTATATATATATATATGTGTGTGTGTGTTTATATTCCCCTAACAATATATATATATATACATAAATATTTTTATAAAGGAGTAAGGTGAAAAGGGAATATAGTTGGATGTTTTACCAATAATGTAAGAGTATAATTAAGTGAATTCATGAGTCTGTAATCATAATTTAAAATACCTGCTTTTCCCAATGCTAGAAATGTCTTTGAGCAAGCTACATCACCACAGTGGGATACATATCGTATCCCTAGGATCACTGATACTCACCTTCAATCACTATAATGAAGGGCTACATATACTGACATAAAATCTTTTAAAGATGGAACTATATAAACTATGAAGTACACTGTGTGTATCATGTGTCAGAGCTATGAGGGACATGAACCAGGTCAATTTATTAGAGTCCATAGGGCACATCCATATAAAACTCAATATAATATAGGAAAACATGGTATAGCTTCTAGTGACATTGACCAAGGCATCCTCCATGAGTCCACAGAGCACATTAATAGAAAACTCCGAGTAATATAGACCAACTAGAGCTAGGACACAAGTCTATTGAACAAGGAATCCACCTTAATTCCATATATAACATCCATATAAAACTCATTAATAGGTGTCATACCATCTGGAATTTTTGGTTTCATTCCACAATTCCCCTCATCAGTTTCATATCATGATGCCCATAACATTCTTTAGATTCAAAAACCAGGTCCCAAGAAGTTTTTCTTAGCATCAAAATACAACAATAAAAAGGCTATAAATCCAAATCCTAGGAAGTTCCTTTGGGAATCCCAGTCAATCATCGCATCACGTGAGGCTCATTGGCCAAAATAGCAAGAATTACCTCTAGAAATCATAATGGCATCAAAATTAATCAAGTGAATGTATAAATAAAGAGTTATGGTTCTTGAATGCCTAAAGCGAAAACTACTGTCATATCCCCTTGGGATTACATGTTCGGTAATGGTTTTAAGGTAACCCTAACTACCATGTCTACCCAAAACCACATCGCACTAGATCATTGTTCGTCAAACACTAGGGCAGCCAATGGGTCCCATAAATCATAACACTAGAGAGTTATCCTACTCAAAATCCATTGGAGGGGTAAAAATAAGTAGATTAAACATTCTCAAGATCCTCAAAAAGTGTAATATTTATCAGAGGCATCCTACGCAAGATCCTCAAGTTCTACATATATTCAAATGGATCCCTCTTGGGCTCCTACTAGTCATCACATTGGAAGAGGTTTACTATATGGAACTCTCATAAATGGTATACATAGGAAGATTCATTGTACATGTAATCCTCTGAGGTAGTAAACAAGTAAAGGAATCCAATAATGGATTCTCTATGTTTCCATCTAAGTGACGGTGTCCCATTGAAGACCATCTGTAACCGTAATAAGGTATGGGCATCCTACATGAGATCATCTAGTTAAAAACCCGAGATATCCACTTTTCCAGCAGGAAGAGTATTTTAACATCATACTATAGGTATGACTCATATACCAAATTATATAAATTGTCTCACTCTCAAAAGACAACTGGATTAAATTTCTGGAGTAAGGACCTATCCATTTAGTAAAAAGTCAAAAAAATCCTCCTAGGAGTCCTCAAATCACCTTAGGGGTTTCACCATAGTGATATATGTGTAATGTTACCCAAAATTTTCTAATCATGTGTCTAATTCAAAATTTTATGTCTGAATATTTGAATTATATTCAAATGGGTATTAAGGGAGGAGTACACTGCATGTATAACATAGTACATGGCGCGTACCCTAGAAGGACCACCTGGGTGTGTACTCCATCCAAACATGGCATGTAAAGCCCATGTAAACAGTGTGTATACCTTGTAAAATTCATGTACCCTACCTGGGGTACCTTCACCTTTATGTCATATGGAATAGCCATGTATTTTGTCCAGCTGTGTACTTCTACACATTGTGTGACCCACAAGGGGTCTGACCGTGTACTCTACATGGCCAAGTTCCCTCATAGGGGTTGTCTGGCCATGTACTCAGCTACACAATAGAGTATCAGTACAAAAGTTTTATAACCTATACATGGTGTTCACTCGTAATAATATTATATTCCCAAAATATAAAGAACACGTGACATGTGTTCTTGAACTACACATCATGGGATCGGGATTTCTGAATGGGAAATCCCTCAAATCCACTCGAAATCTTGTTTTTCTCCCAAAAATCTATAGATCAACCCTAAATGGGACTAAAAAAGTTATAATAAGTATCTAAAACTTTAAAATGGGAAATATAATAGTATTTATAGAAAACATAAAAAACAGCCATCCTTTGAGCCGAATCCACTAACACTTCAACCATTTCCGTGATCTCTGGCTACCGCATGATGATCTGGATCATCCCAAGATCCATGGTGGAAAATTCATTCCCCTATCCCACTTTATCTATCTCCCTATATCTATAATTTCTTGGTTTCATTGAACAAATCTCATAGGGGCGTGTGTGGTATTCCAAGTGTGAAAAGAAACTAAAAAGTGGAAAAAAAAGAAAAAAGACAAAAAGGGTTCGGGTCTGACCCCAATGCCTGATATGAGTTTATAACTTGAGTAGAAAAAAACCCTCATACTAGACTCAAAATTTGATATATAACTTAAATATGATTCTTTATTGAATAGATATATCTGAATGAACAAGTTATAATAAATTTATATTTAATTAATTAATTAATTATTATTGATTATTCCCTAAAAATTGAAACGGCTCGAAATTATACCAGAATACTTAATATGGTAAAATACATATTCTGAGACCAATGAAGTAGTCAAAAACAATTATCTGTGATCATTTTATATGGTAAAATGACCATTTTACCACTTATAAGAATTTAAAAGAAAGAATTCAAATTTTTTCTCAAATTCTCAGTCTGGAAAAACAGGTGTCATTATAACCCCCCTAACCACCACCACTATAAACCTTCTCATCCATGAGAATACTTGGTGGCCAATTAGAAGTTATGATCTCATCCCAAGAATCTTCATAAGTATTTTATCTTGTTCATCCATTGATCGGTCTCTCAAATTTTACAAATCTTCCATCAAGGAAGATGTTTGGCCATGATCAATTTGATACTCCTCACTATAGGAGTATCCTTATCATCACCCCATGACTAACATCTAAGATCAATGGACCACAATCTATATATCAATAAATTCAATGACTAGAACCACCAAACCACTCATACTAGATCACCAATATGGAACCATTAAAACTTCACCCATTCCCACTTTATAAGAATTCTTTTCCTGAAAAATGTCATATTTCAATAGAAAATGAGTGTCACAACCCTAAAAAATACAATGGTATACTTCCCACCATATGAATTACCTTATAACCCTCTCAAATAATAACCTCAATATTTTTCTTAATCAAACTAGAATAAATATATTTAATGAAAAGGAACTCGGTGTAGTGCTGATTCTCTCTCAGCATACTCAATACAATGTCAAGATATAAGGAATGATCATATATGTACTGGGAATTTTCTAAGATTATATTGATAGGAATGTATATATATCTCAAATGTATAGTACCCATACTATCATTAACTAACCATAATTTATCCAGAAGTCAACCTCCTCATGGATCCCAATTTTTCCTCTATGTCTCATCTACCATGGAGGTACATTAATAATGATTTTATCACAACTCTTGACAACTATGACCATAGCAACTATTTGAAACCATTGGTCCTTATATTGCACATGTCCACTCACTGGTTTATGATTTAAATGGTACCATGCATAATATTAGCATACCATCATCCCCTAAATCACCATCTTTCTAGTCTTCAACCACAAGTCCAAGGTGACCATGCTACATGAAAATATAGTCCCATTAAGACAAAATCACTATTTAAAATCCTCTTAAAATTTTTGAACCTCACCAATAAAATGATATATTCAATGAACACCCATAACTCATCATAATTTTATGAAATATATGTTTCAAATGATAAATTAATGGTTAACAGGTCCATTCCCCACAACAGTCACCCCCCCATTGAAGCCAGCCTCAAAATATAAGATCCCTAAGTTCTTTCTCAAAAACCAAAGTCATATACATGACTATATAATAATACTCAATAAATAACCATGAATTAGTCTCAAATAAGTGTATAACCTAGATTACTACCTAAAAATTCATCCATGAGCCCAGACCAACCTAACTCACAAGTTTTCCTCGATCAAAATAAATGTCCACTCACAAGGCTCTAATTCACAACTAAGGGCCTCTAGGTCTCCCACCTAGTCTAATCAATAAAGTATCATATGAGGTTCACTATATATAACCACCTATACCAAATTTAAAACCTATAAAAAATGTCAGATCTCATGGGGAATCATCTATGCACCCATATCAAAATAATTCTTCAAAAACACTTTTTGAATCTCTCTCTAAAAGAGGTAAAGAAAGCATCAACATATAAGGGTCAAAACTATCATGAATTGGCATACTAGGTCCTGAATCCTCACTATGTATCCCCATAAGGGACTTCCCCTTGGCGCATCATGATATAATATAGGAAGAATGATGAACTGTCACTCATTGGGAATCTTTATACTATAATAACCCATTATGTTCTATTTCTTGAAAAACATTCTGGTATCTATCATCATCATATAGAGAGACACCACTAGATAACCATAATGAAATCTGGTTAAATAGAAATTCATTTCAATATATGTGGGAAAACACCATATAGTTTGTTACTAACACTTTAAATAAAGAAGCCTAAAGAAAAAACACCTCACTGGGGGTCTAAAACATAGACACCAGCTTCCATATTGACCTACTAGGGTTACTGAACCTCTTATGCATGAGGATGAAGTAATTAGCCTCACTATCTAAAATATCACTATATATCTTCATGTCCAATCATCAAAAGGAAATATATTTAATTCTACTCAATTGAGTACAATTAAAACAATAAAATATATGTGAAAACACTATTTAGGCTGTTGTAGACACTTTAAACAATTGAGAATTTTATTCAACAATAATAACACACTAGCACGACTATAACATGTGAATCATGCAAGCCAAATATAATGCATTAGATTCCTTTTACCTTTTCTATAAAAGAGTCAAAATTAATCATTGTCCTCTTTCCAAGGAACAAGAGCCATAAATCCATGAATAAATAATAAAATCTACTCAATATGTGTGTTAATAAAATGAAAATGAAAATAAAATTATAAAATCATAGATAAGAACATAAATTACATAACCTTGGAAACATGGACATCATACTGGAACCATTGTTCTTGATCCACTAATCTGATACCCATCATAGGTTTTGATGAATTATTAATAATCCACTCTACCATATCCCAAAAATTAAATCAACAGGAAAGGAACACCTCTTATACCAATTTGAAACATCCCAACCCAGGCTCCATTAAACCGGTGCTCTGAGCCAGTTCACTATAAGGCCTCAAGAGCATATCCCTATATGTTAGAGGCTTTAAACTAATAGCAAGGTCCTAGGGTGTGGTTGTGGGTAGACTATGCTCTCATATCAAAGTAATAATGTAGTGGAAGTAATTAAATATCATGTATGGAAGTAAATAAAATACAATTAGAAGTAGTAAATAAACTAAAATAGAAGTATGTTGTTCCAATAAATGAAATTTGATAAAATCCCAATTGTACATACCATACATAAAATACTGGTCACCCACTAGGATTACAAAACATGCAGAAGTACATAAATGAAATTAAATAATAAAATTATAGGGTTCTCCTACTAACTCTGAGCCTGAACACATACTTGATCTATATGACACTATCAAGATGCTCTAACCCGATCAACATAACCTACACAAGCAGCTCTGCTTGATCATGAAACCCTAGGCCTTATCCCTATCCATCATGCATCTACGCTTAACCTAAAAACTAGACATAAGGTCTGCACTCACACTGAGGTTCATGTACAATGGTGATAAATAATCTCAGTATCCCATCCCAATGATGAAAATATAAATCTTATGTCAAAATTTCATGCTCATGCAATATGTTCATCCTAACTGAGATATAATTATATATGATAAATAAAATAAATAAATTTAAACAATAGTCGATACATGGTTCCATGATCCCAATCAACTGGGAAATGTGACATCACGTATATATATATATATGTGTGTGTGTGTGTGTATATGTATATATATGTAAATTTACATATATATATATATATCTATGTGTGTGTGTGTGTGTGTGTGTGTGTGTGTGTGTGTGTGTAGAAGTAAGGTAAATGGGAATTGAGATGGATGTCGTACCACTCAAGCTGTGTATAATTATGTCAATATATAAGTATTTAATCCCAATCTATAATACTTTATTTGATGAGATCTAGAAATATATTTGAGAAATCTACATAACCAAATGGGGATACTTTTCCTAGCCCTCAGATCACCTGTACTCTCCTCCAATCACTATAAAGAAGGATTCCATATATTGATAGAATATACCGAAAATATGGAACTGAATCAACTATGGCCTAATCAATGTGTATATGTTAACAGACCTATTAGGGCTAGGACCCAGGTCCATTGGTTGAGGAATCCTATTAGAGTACATGGATTCCATCTATAGAATACTCAATATAATATAGGCCTACATGGGCCAGGACTGAGGGCCATTGACCAAGGAATACTCCTAGAGTCCATGAAGAGCATCTATAGAAAAATCAGTATATTATGAACCTACTAGGGCCACGCCCCAAGGAAATTGACCATGGTTCCCTCCTTGATTTCACTGATCCCATCAATATAAAACATAATAAATCACATAATACCACCAGAAATTGTAAGTTTCATAGCATAATTCCCCTCATCAAAATCATGTCGTGATATCCATACCATTCTATAGGCATAATAGATGGGTCCCAAAAAATATGTCTGGGAATCCTAATACATCAATCAGAAGGATATGAAGTGGGATCTCAGAAAATACATATGGGAATATTTTCCATGCATTACATTATGTTAGGATCATTAGCCAAAATACCAGGAAGCACCTCTAGAAATCATGGATGCATAAAAAGAAATAAAGTGAATGAATAAATAAAGATTCAGGTTCGTATAATGCTTATACCCTCATATATTATCATATCCCCTTGATCTTACTTGTTTTGGTATGGGTTCTAATGTGATGCCCACTACCATCTATATCCAAACCCACATCACACTAGCTCAAGGTCGATCAAACATTGAGGAACCCGCTGGGTTTCATAAGTCATAACACTATAGATTTATCCTACTTGGTATCCTCTAGAGGGGTAAAAGTAAGAAGAGGAATCTTTATTGGGATCCTCAAAAAGAGTAAGAGTTAACAGAGGCATCCTACATGGGATCCTTGAGGTGTACATATAAGCATGGGGATCCCTCTTGGGATTCTTCTAGTCATCAAATAGGAAGAGGTGTCCTATATGGGACACTCATAAATGGTATACATAGATAGAGGCATCCTATATGGAATCTTTAGAAGGATTAAATAAGTGTAGGGATCCTTCAAGGGAATCTCTAGGTTATCATGTAAGTGAAGGCGCCCCACAGGGGAACCTTGGTAATAATATTAAGGGAGATGTATCCTACACGAGATACTATATATAAAAAAGATAAGACATCCACTTGGAAAAAAGTAAGATTATTTGAACATCAGTCTAGAGAGAAGGCTCATGTCCCACATTATATTAAAGTTCTCACTCTGAGGAGATAACTAGATTCGATAAACGAAGGATTAACCTCTTGGTTTATTAAAAATCTTGAAACTCATCCTATGAGTCCCCAATTAACCTCAAGGGATTCACCATCATGATCTATGTGAAAATATACACAAAAGAGATAAATCGCGTGTCCAATTTATACTATGGGGTATAAAGATATGAAAATCCTCAAAATGATAGTATTGGAGGAGTATATGACTTGTACACACTAGTACACTGTGTGTACCCTTGAAGCTCCACCTGGGCATGTAATATAGCTCCTAATGGAGTATAAAATCCATGAACACTATTTGTACCCTACACATGATACCTTCCCATGTACCTCACATGGAATGGACATGTATTCTTTTGGCCCTATACTTCTACATGGTGTGTGGCCCACATGGGGTCTGATCTTGTACTCTTCATGACCATGTGCACTCACACGGGTTGTATGACCATATACTTGGCTACATGGATAAGTATAAGTACATAGTGTGTATACCATATACACATATTTTCCTCCAAAAAATATCATCTTCCTTGAATGGGAAGAACACATGGTGTGTTTTCTTGAACTACACGTCGTGTGACTAGGATTTCCAAACAAGATACCACTCAAATCGGCCTAAAACCCTATTTTTCTCACCAAAAGAAATATATCATCCCTATAGAGGTCCTAAGAACTGATAATAGATATATAAAACTAGATAATTTTAAATATAAATATATTTATTGAGAAAATTAAAATACCCTACGTTTGGGTGGAATCTTCCAACTCTTCGCCCGTTTTAACGATCTGCGGCTATCACATGATGATATGGCCCCTCTCGAGCTCCACGGAGGAACCTACCTTCCTCTATAATTATTTATATCTCTCTCTATCACAATCCACTATTGTTCATGGTGAAGGAATATGATAGGGTAATTCATTAGAATTCAAGAGAAAATATAAAATAAAAATGGAAAATAATACAAGAAAAAGAAAAATGAAAAAGAAACGGGGGAGTGACCAAAGCACCCCTCATGATTTTATGCCTCACCTAAGAAAAACCCATCATTATGGACTTATCAGAGGAGAATGAATATAAATATAATTAAAAATTCAATATATATAGTCAAATGAACATGTGTGGGTAAATATATATATTTAATTAATTAAATATTAAGTATAAATTATTCCAAAAAAAATAGAACAACTCATAATTCCCCTAAACTCCAATACTAAAATAAGAACATTATTATAGGATAAATAGAGTGGTCAAAAAAATTATTTGAGATCAAATTATAGGTTAAAATTACCATATTACCCCTTACAATCATCTGAAAGAAAAAAATAAAATTTCTACAGAAATTCCCAATCCTAAAAAACAAGGGTCGTTGCATGTATTATGTACCTTAAATCCTTTGGCAGGTGTGTTTTACCTCTTGGTTTAATTTAATAGTTTTGGCCTTTAAATTGGTACCAAATAACTTAAATGGATCTCATCAGATCTTTTGGTATTTATAAGACATAACATATGGATTCCCATGGGGTGTGTCGTTCCTTGAAAATAGTAAGTGGGGTTTTGAATTGTAAAGTATGTGGGTTAAAAGTTTAACCCAATTATGTTCATTGGATAGATTAATTAAATGGTTAAAGATATAATGGTTGGAAATTAGTAATAATGTTTTGTGACTTGTAAGAGGATAAAATGTGTTGTTTTCATGTGTAGGATTTTTTAAATGCCTATGAGGCTCCTAAAATGGTTTTAATCATGTGTGTGGGTTTTGACCTGGTGTTGGGTATCAAGAGAAAATGTTATGAAATGAAATGTTCTTGTTTTTTTACCGGTGTTGACCATAAATTTGTTTTATAAAAAGGGGTTTATAAAAGGTTTTCTACTATGATCTTAAATAGCTATGTGGTTAACCCTTTCAATAAAAGAATTGATACATCTTTTTAAATTTTTAACAGAAAATGGGTTTTGACCTTGTTTTAGTGTTAAAGATATTATTTTTATTAATAGTTTTTGGATAAACCCCCTTTTAAGGGAAGAGAGTGAAACCTCACATGAATTCCACGACTTAGAGACATTAAAACAATTTGAAGATCAAATGGGTCACAATCATCACAAAACAAGACTATGCAGAAAAACCCCTCCCAGCATAAACATCAATATGGCACGCCTCCAACATGCATGACTACTCAGCAAGCTATCCTGTGCGGAAATGCGTGGGCCTAGTATCGATGGTTATGTCATAACCTCTCAATATTACGAATCTGAATATCCATGCACGATGGAGGAAACCTTCTCTAAATCCTCGTCTAAATAAATCCTTGTAGAATGTCTGGGACAAGCAACACCATATAAAAAATTAAACCAATTGATACATAACAACATTCTGAAAACTTTCAGGGGCTCCTGCCATGTCTTAGTTCACCACAATCACCCCAAACCAAATAGACCGCATGGACACCATAAATCACTCCTTCACTAAATCACCCACACCATCACCTCCACCAAATCTAACCCACCTCATTCACCATGAAATCTTTCACAAATACTAGCGTCAAAACCAAATTAGTAGAACACACAAAACCAACCACAGAACAAGTTCAAAGGATCATGAATGGCAGAAAAAAACATCACACGAGTAGCAACCAAAAATGAAAAACAATGGTAAGAAACAGAGTTCCAGAGACCATCACCAAAAATCTATCCACCCTAACTGGATGCTGGAAGAAAATTCACCACAAAGAACCAAGCCAAACCCATCACAACCATCCCTCAAAGAGACTGCAGATCCAACCAAAGCACACATTTGACAAGTGGTTTCACCCTCGGACCACATCTTGCTGCCATGGAGAATCCGAGTTAATATAAGGTTGTGAGACTTCAATGCCATAGAAGCATGATGAATACTATTTCCCACACTGCCGCCATAGAACCCACGAACCCTTGGATCAGGAACCCGTAGCTCGATGACGCGAAAAAATTGAGATCCATGATGTCACCACAGCAACAGGAGCATGCCCGAAGTCACTGAGAGATAAGGATTAAGCCACAACTGACCGAGGTGAGAAGGAGGCAATGAGGAACCCTAGCACTATGGAGGATCCCCTTATAGGTTCATCTTGCCTATTCTTTTAGTGTTAAAGTCCTCGAGGGAACTCTATAATTTTTAATGGTTTGAAAATGGTTTGTTTTTTACTTTTTAAATGTTGTATGATCATAATACTGAACTTTAGTATTTTAGAAATTATAGAATGGTTTAAGATTCAGACAAATTTTGCAGGAACCGGTAGAAGACTATATAGACTAGGTGTCAAACTGAGGCTCTAGGAACTGACAGTATGCTCTATGGTTTATGTTCTAGAAAGATTATCTAGGAACACTATTATACTATATGGGAATGGATTGTGGATTGAATCTCTTCATTAACAGTTTAAGTTTATAGATTGATGATTCAGGTACTATTGTTTAAAAATATTGGGAGGTTTATAGCTGAGGCTCTGGGAACTATGGTAATGATGTATGATTATAATTATTGATATGATGATCTATATAGATACCGATAGTTTTGGGAATGGTTTCTGTACGGGACTAAGGTTCTAGGAATGGTTAACATTAACGTTTATTCTTCCCTAAGATAAATGGTAAAAGAAAATCCCATTTTTATTTTTAGCATATGTATCACCCTATGTTCTATTCCATAGATGACCAACTTCGGTCAATGCAGTTTTGGATGTCTTGGGTGTCACCTTATAACCTAAGGGCTAGTGGGTACTAGATGAGTTATTTTTTTTCCTGGCTTGTAACTTATGTTATTTCATTTTTATCACTCCAATGTTTATCTATATACACTAATTATCAAACTTTTATTTTATTTAGACATAATTGGTGTGGCCTACTATGTTTTACTCACACCCTTTTTAGGCCACAACTTTATTTTGGTACCCAAGCTAGTACCACATGTTTGTTGCAGACATAAGTTTGGGTGATGGCCTATGTTTAGTTTTTCTTAATTAGGATTGGTAGCATGAATAGTATCAGGAGACTGGATGAGGTAAGGCTCGTAGTTTTTTTGGATCCTCTTTATTGGTTAATTTTTTTCAGGTATGTTACATAACCAACCTAGTGGGATGTCAGTTATATATATGGCTAGGTTATTTAGAATGTTATTGTATTTTATTCTATCATGTATTGTTCAGTTGATTTAATATTTATACATTATCTTATATATATTATGATTTTTTATTTTATTGTTATTGATAACTTTGATATGGGGGTATAGTATCCTCATAGTACAACCGTAGACCCTTCCTACTAGTTGGTAGCCTATGGAATATGAGGAGGAGCACATGAGGCCATGTGTTAAATCAGATTGAGGGACCAATTTAGTGGTTCTTGGGATGGGAAACTATATTTTTATTCACTTTCTTCCCAAGAAAGTATATAAGTTCATAGATCATTGACATTTAAAACATTGATCTCATTAACCATGTGAATTCTTCCACTAATTTAAATTTTTTACCTCAAAAAATGATGGAATCAACATAAATTATCACCATAAACTAAACTTCATTAATTAATTTCACATTGAGATTTTGATTAATTCCACCTATTCTAAATTCAAAATTCTATCGAATTTTTTATAGTAGATAATACCAAACTCATAGAAAATTTTTAAGTTATATAAATCCCTTTTACACCTATAAAATTCTGAGTCATTATCAGCAAAAAGAGAAAGTTTTTATTTTTCTATATATACGTCCTTGAGTATTCCATTCAGAAATCCAATTTTTACATCCATTTGATAAATTCAAAATTTTATTTCAATTTAAAAATAAATAAAGAGTCTTATTAATTCATGTTTTTTCATAGATAACATTTATCCATTTCAATACCCTTAACTTGTTCATAGCCTTTGGACACCAAATTTATTGTTTTTAGAAAACATTTCCCTAAAATTAATATTTATTATTCATTACCCACTTCATTAAAATGATATTGTTATCCCTTAGCCTCTTCAATAATTACCATGTATGTTTTTTATTTATTTTATTTAGCTCCTCATTCATGGATTTGATTATTTTTTATCTTTTGTTTCTTCTTCAAATGAGGATGGATCCACTTGAGATAATAAAGCAGTGTGCTCCAGAATTTTATTTATTTGGGTTTATGTTGAAGTATATTTTTTATATAATATATTTTATTTATTAACCCTAACTAATCTATTCCTTCTTTGAGTTAACATTTGAATCTATTCAATAAATTCTTCATTCATTGATTCTGCCTCGGATTCCACTTCATACACTGGAATGTGCAGCCAGCAAATTTCTTATTGATTTATTCTTCATCATCGAAATATTTTATTAGATCTAGAGTTCTATATTTATTTCTATAACACCTTGACCCAACCCATCAGTTCTAATCTAGGGGTGCCTGATGACCACATTCACACCTCCTTATATGTAAGAGGTTTCCTACTAGTAGCAAGGTCATGCATAATATCATGGGGAGACTATGCCCTCAGTGTCAGGTGAACATCATAGTATATAAAATAAAGTGGAAAAAATGATTAATAGATAATGAATAAAAAATAACTATTTGAGTATCATAATATAAAAATATAACCCCTGTAGTAGTAGTATGGTATTCCATATAAAAAACCCAAAACATTTAAAAAATGATCCAAAGTAGAGTATGATGGAAAACTAAAAAAGTTGTTATAAGAATTTGGTCTAAAATAAATTCAATCTCATCTGAATTATCCTTCCTACCAATTCAATCATCCAATACATGACCATTTCCCTTCAATATATCCTTACGCATGAAATCTACAAGTGCACCAAAATTCCCGAGTAGGGTGTGAGTACAAGACTCGGTAATACACTACCCATAGGCCTCAATATAAGTGAATAACATATATAAAGGTATTTTATTAAAGTAAATATGGTTAAAATATCACAAAAACATACCATACAAATTCAAAATCATATTCCAAGTTCTCATAAACTATATCTACTTTCTTTGGATCCATCTTTAAAGGTACATAGATTATCGACATGAAACATCCCCCTTCCCCACCCTGATCAAGAAAGGGATTGTACCAAACATGGATGACACATCCCTTCATCAAGGGATATTCCAATTCATGCTGACCTCAAGCACAAAACATCCCTCTCAGGGGAATAGTTCACTAGGTTAGACTTACATATTAATCTATAGAAGAAAAAAGAATAACACATAGAAAACTATATGTAAATTAAAAATCAAACATCACATAAAGTCAAGTATTATCATCATCAAAAAACCCATAATAAAGGGAAAAATCACAGGTAAAGTTTACACATGAACACATCATGTGATGAAGCATTAGACATAGGTTTTTTAGGGTTATACACTCACAAAAAATCAAGCCAATAATTTGAATAAGACATGCATGAAAGTTAATTAGATTATTACCCTAGGTGAAACAATGATGATTATAGAAAGGGTCATTTTCCACATACAAATTCACCACTAGATCCTAGAACTATTTCTTTTTTTAAATGATTAAAACTCTAGGATTGAGGTATAATAGAAACCACACACAAATAGGTTGGGACAAGATCATCTTACCAAAGAATATCTGATGCTAATAACTATATTGGTCTAGGATTTGTGTGGAAGACATGTCCTTGAATATGGATTTCAGTTCTATAAAAGATCATAAAAACCATCATTATATCAAGAAAACCCCTTTAAACACAACCAATATATTGAATTTCTAATTTATTTTTATCAAGTTGAAAAGGAGATAATTGATCATGATCAAAGAATAACTTACCAAATTGGATATTATAGATAGAACAGGTGTTTGGGAATCGAAGAGAGGAGTTGAAATTGAAGATGAGATCCCAAAAATTATTATAGAGAGATAAAGGGTTAGATAATTGTTAAGATAGGTAAATGAGAAAAAGAATAGAAATGGGCTATTAAATCATCTCTAATTGACTAAATTCATAGTGTGAATTAAGGATTCATATTGTGAATTATCTAGAAAAACAATATATTTAAAACCATGTAACCTTAGTTTAAAATCGTATATCTCATTCATGTTAGTAATTTAAATTTTATTTCATGAATCTATTTCATTTCCTGAATTTTCATATGCATTCTTCTGCCAAAAATCCATTTTTGTCATGAATATAAATTCAAGGTGTAAACCACTCCAATAGAAAAAATTTCTAGCCTTATAGTCGTTTCTTTCTTTGAACTCCCCCAACAAGCCCCAAATCATGTAATTTCAACATTAAGATGTAAAATAAAATAAAATAAATATTCCTTGAGATTGGGGATGTTATAAATCTCCCCCTATAATGAATTATCATCCTAGATAATTTCCTCAATTGGTCTTCTTGAACCATTCAGGACACTACACCTAAATTTATACCTCCTACTCTAATAACTCAACCTGAAAACAATAACACTACCATAATACATAAATAGGATTAATGATATTTCCTCAAAACACCTTTTAACTTTATTCCACTATCTAAATAGGTCACTCTATAAAATATTCATTTTGTGTCAGCTAAACATCCTCACATTTGATCACATGCATAGGATTAAACTCCTACTTCTAAATTTGTGGCACATAGAATACATTGTATATACTATTATACCATGGGGATGCAAATGATAGTCCACCATCCTAATGCATTCAACAATCTTGAATAGTCTAATATAGCATAACTCCAGCAGACCTTTCATCCTTAAATTTTTACACACCAACTGAGGGGATGCCCTCAAGAAAACATTTTCACCTATAATAAACTCTAAGGTACATATACTCCAATATGTTTTAATATATAACCAACCCTTTAGTAATTAATTAAAAATATTATGAGGTATTTTATACCACACTCATTCAAATAATAGATGACCTACCTACCTCATGATATTATGGAGCTGAAAGACAAGGTAGTCCATAAAAATTCTTAAACATAGCTATCTAAATCAAGGACTAAAAGATGTTATTATAGGGGAACTATATGAAATCAAAGTGATCATCTGAAGCACCTATGAAATCAAAAATTTGTGCTCGAATCATATCTTATAAGTTCTATATCATCCATTCTAACTACCTTTTGAGATGAGGATTAATGTTCGTACTCATCTTCCACTAGGTACCCAGCACATTTAGTAAACATTTATAGAACTATAATGTGTATAAGGTATCTCGGTCAGATACTATTCTTGAAGAAACTATATAGAGACACATGATATCTTGAATATAGTTATTTACTAGCTCATCCACTAAGTTCATCTCCTAGAAGAATATAAAGTGTGCTACCTTAGTCAACCAATCCATAACCACCCAACTGGTGTCTCAACCTCTTGGATTCCTAGGAAATCCTATCACGAAGTCTGTCATCACTTCATCAAACTTCCACACATGAAATGGAAGTGTATGTAGTAACCTTCATGGTCTTTATTGCTTATCCTTGTTTTTTTAAAAGTCATACAATGAGAAACAATGGCTTCAATGTCTCTCTTCATGTCCAGACACCTGAACTAAAACTTTACATCTTGATACATCTTGTTCAACCTCAGGGGCACTTCCCACATTGAAGCATGAGAGGCTTTCATAATCTCTTCTCTCATGAAAAATGGAATCATCACACTATAATGAACTGGATGAACTCCATGTCTATCAGAATCCCAACATGAAATAAATCCACATTCTTCCGACATCTCACGCATCACGATACACTCTGCACCGAGATCCTTACTAGTCTTCACTCATTATACCCAATAGAAAATGATCACTAAGGCTGCACAAAATATTTACCCTCAATGCTCAACTACACCCACCTTCCAGTCTTCCAACAAAGACATGATATTATATCCATATTATGATGTATATTCTCCCAGCTCCTATGTTTTTCTACTCTGTTCATCTATAACCACATTTATTTTTTTGAGATCATACTCCATCTCAAACTCAAACAGCTGCAAGTACTCTACCCAATGCCTATGTCAAAATTCAATTAATTTTAGGAGAACATATACCGTAGTCTCTTTTTGTTTGTGTACAGAAAAACATATATCACCAAAGAGGTAGTGAAACACTCCTTTTAGTGCATGGAAAATAAAATCCATATCCAAGTCATTAGTAGGTTAGTTTTTATGGGGCCGTGGATGATGAGACCTATAAGAAAATACCATATCACCATGAATCATAACATCTTCTAAGATAATGCCATACATTTCACAATACACTACATATCCAACTCCAGGCTTAGTAAGGTTCTAGATCGAAGCTGATGTCAACCTTATCTTTAGCTTTAATAAAACTTCCTCACACTCATCTGTCCATTTGAACTTGACCCCCTTCTTAGTACGCATAGTCATGGGCGCTACTAGGATAGATAAATTTTTAATGAATATATTGTAATACCAATAAAATTTGAGAAAACTAAAAATATAAAACACATTCATCATCTATTCCAAAGAAATAATAGCATCACCCTTCTCTATATCAACTAATATCCCCTCTTATGACACCATGTTCTCAGGAAAGTGAACCTCCATTATTCAAAAGTGACGCTTCAAGTACTTGGTGTAAGATGATGTGCTCGAATAGTAATCAACATGATATCCATGTGTCTAACATGCGATTCCAACATCTTTAAATATATAAGGATGTTATTAATGAACACAATGATGAAGGAATCCAAGTATGGGGGAAAAATATTTTTCAAGAGAGCCATGAACACCATCGAAGCATTGATCACCCCAAAAGGCATAATGAGATACTCATATAACCCATACCTTCTCCTAAATGTTGTCATTGGGATTTATTCCTCTCTGACACAAATTTTATGGTATCTAGAATGCAGATAAATCTTATAGATTCATTAGGCTTCCCATAAGTGATCAAACAAGTCATATATTCATAGAAATGGGTACATTTTATTTATAATGATCTGATTCAACTTTTGGTGGTCTACATGAATCCAAATACTATTGTATGCCTTCTTACTAAACAACATCGGATCACCCTAAGGATAATTTCTTAGTATGATGAATCCCTTAGGTTCTAGATTTTCCAGATACACATTAAGCTCTTTCAAATTGGCTTGTTCTGTGTGATATGGTCAAATCGGTATTGGGTAAGCATTAAGTACAAGATCAATATCAAATTAAACTCTCATGTGTGTAGGAAACCCTAATAAATCCTTGAGAAATACATCTTAGTATATGTCTTCCACTACTATAAAATGAGAGGGAGATATTTTATTATCCACTGTAAGGATCATTCCAACCACCTATACTGAAATTTTTTATTTCACATGATGATTTGATTCTATTTTCCTTTCCTTGACATCTCATTGACTATTATACAAAAATAATTCTCACTTAGGTGATGAAATAGTCAATCAAATTTGATAGAAATGGATGTGTGCCTGAAAACTAAGAGGCCATTCCATTTCAAGGATCATGTCAAAGCCTATCATATCCAAAATTTTGAAGCTCCAAATAAGCTCATAGTTAGAGACCACCCTTAGAAATACTAGAAAAATATAAATATAGTCTACTTTATATCAAAGGGTTGTATTGATAGATAAAACTTATGGGATTATTTAACTAGTAAGTCTAATCAAGAAAACACATAATAATATATGAATGAATAAGATACTATTGAGTTAAAAAAATAAATGGATTGAGAATAAAAAATCAAGATCACGCCTTAAATTTGGTAAGGTCCCTCTCTTCCATATATTGAAACCTATTAAACTGCATAATCCCTACCATCCACCACTTCATGACACCACAAAGGCTCATTATTCACCTGGTTCAATAACCCTTGTGGGGTTTGCACCTACTGATGAGGTCTTTTCCCCAACTTAGCTGAGCACACCCTTGAATCTCTATCACAAAACTTCTTTAGATGTCCTATATTTCCACATTGGTGACATGTTTTGAGAGAAAAGGTAAAGACCTTGAGAAATTTTCCCTTCCTATGATAGTTATATTGCATAAAGTTATTTCTCCAAGAGGGTGTTGAGGATCCTCTGACCAAATCCATCTATCGAACATCACTCTGGAATATATCCTCTAAATTCCTCTTCTAGTTCCCATAATAGGCAGCTAAGACTGCACTAGAGAAGGTGCCTTTCAATCCAATGATATCAAGAAGAAAATGTGCTATGATATCTTACTAAAATCAATTCTTAATCTTTAGTGATTTATGAATTACAGTAACATAGGTCATTAGATCAAAGTTATTATCTTGTCATCTCAACTCTGGATGAAGACCAATCTCTAACTTTCCAGATTTTTTCCTCGTTTCTCACCATAAATAGTTAAAATTAGATCAACTATGTGATTCATGTAGACTATGTAGACACTGTCATTGACTCTATTGGATCTCCATGAACTCTTTAGCATGGTAGAACCTCAATGCATCAAAAAAAACTCCTCAAAGAATAGTTTCATGAAGTTCCCCCATGTCATCCCTTCCCCTTTGACTAGCCTAAATCATGAAATCCCACCATCATCCAGCTATGCCCTAAAGTATAAAGGCCTAAAGCTTAAACATTTGGTCATCTGGTGTCTCTACCAGGTTAAAAGTCCTCTCTATGACTCATATCCAATCCTCAACATCCTGCGGGCCTCAGGTTTCCTAGAAGGATGGGGATATAAGAGTAGAAATTCACACAAATATTCAACATCATCGGCCTACCCCTTTGGTTTCCTCCTCCCTGAAAAGGTGCCATATGAAAGAGTCATGCTTGGGCCGGTTTAATTGTTAAACCTACTACATTAGTTAAAGGTACATTCTTGGCTGTATTCTTTCGGTCAAAATTGGTTAAAATTGGATATACAATGCTTATATGGGGATACATTCCCTAAAATTTGATATCAAACATTAAATAATACAACAAATTAACAAAATTACATGAATAAGAAAACTATTGGGAATTTATAGTCACACAAAAGGGTTTAAAACAAAGTTCAACTTAAAAGGCTACTTGCAAAAACAAGGAATCACCCTTAAAGAATTACCAAAAACACATTTCAAGACTCCAATACCTGAATTTTATTCATAGACATATATATACACTAAATCATAGAATGAAAAAAGGCTAAAATAAAATAATATAACAAATAATTCACAAAAAGAAGATATAATAATTTCAATTGGAATTTAATTATTTGGGATATATCTAATGAAACAAATTGGTATGTATTGAATATGAACTTATGTGTCTAGAATGATGCATGAATGCACACAAAATCTCATAAATCAGTATATCAATATCATGTGCATCAACCAGAGTGAATTTAATCAACAATAACACAAATCAACAAAACCTTAAATTCCCATTTTATGGAAACTCAGATGTCCACCACACAATACTAACTAGGAACTAACATAATTCCCCTACCCAAGTCTCAATCATGTTATCTCATGTCTACCCTATCCCAAATCAAGGAAAAGAGGAGAAAAATTTTACTTAACCTGGTTCCTATGATACCATTTTGTATCACCCTATCCCAAACCATAGGGTCTAAGTTGGGGGTGCCACATAACCACATGTGAACCTCCCCATATGAAAGAGGTTTTCGACTAGAGGTGAGGACATATTGAATAGAGTGGGAAACTATTTCCTCATTACCATGTGAACATCAGTTTATATACAAATGGAGATAAAAAAATCAATAAATAAGAAATAAATAATAACCATCAAATTAGCAATATATACAAATACAACCCATATAATAGTAGTACGTCAAGAAAAATACAAACTCCAAAACTAAAAAGGATTTAATTTATGGTAATCTATACAAATAAAAGAAACAATGAAATACATCCTATCCACAATCCTTCCAAAAACATCATCTTCCTCCTACCTACCTCCTCAAACATCCAACATAGAGAACTTTCCCATCACTAGATCACTATGTTTGAATTATAAAATTATGTTTAAATGCTCAAGTATGGTGTGAGTACCATACTCAGTTAGACACAACCAACATCTCTTAACATAAGTGAAAAACATATACAAGTACATTACATGAAAGTAAACATGGTAAAAATATCAGAATAATATATCACACAAGTCCAAAACATATTTCGGGTCATCAGAGACAAGATCTATCTTCTTTAGAAAAATATAAGAAGGTACAACAGTCTCCCATATGACACATCCCCCCTCAACCAAGGGATAGTCCCAAAAATGGTGGACACATATCTTATTCAATGGATAGTTCATTTAATGTTTACCTCATTCCTATAATATCCCTCTTAGGGTAATAGTTTACTAGGATCAACCGGTATGCTCAGCTACAGAAGATAAATGAACAACACCTACAAAACAAGATAAAAATGACATATCAAAAATCAAATCATCTAAAGCAGTATTATCATCAAATAGTACATATGTAATAAATGCAAGAAAAAGTCAAGGATACACATGAACACCTCATGAGATCGAGCATTGGAAATAATTTTCTCAGGGTTACACATTCATTCTAATAATCATGTCAATAATTATTATAAGAAATATAAGAAAGTTAATTGATTTCTACCATAGGTTCAATAATAATGATCAATGAAATAGTCACCATACAATTCATAATAAACCATTTGATTTTAGAACTATTCCTATTTTAAAACTTTTAAAACTATAGGATTGATTTATAAGAATAACCACAAAAAAATTTTAGGAAAATAAAAACATACCAAAGAAGATCCACTATGGACAATGGTCTTGGTACATGAATTTTACAGAAGCCAAATCCTTGAATATGGATGTTGATTCTATCAAAAATCATAAAACAAAGACTCCTTAGATCAAGAGGAAACCATTGTATCCAAAAAACACATCAGAGTTGTAATTGATTTTGATCAAGTAGAAGATGATAGAATTTATCACTATTAGAGAAGAACTTACTGAATTTAATGTGTATGATAAAAAGGGATCTCAGAAATTGGAGAGAAGTGTTGTAATGGGAGAGGAGATCCCAAAAATTCCTTTAGATATCCTATAGTTTAGATAAAAATGAAGAGAGGTGAATGATAAAGAGAAGTTCTTTTGGTTAGTAAATCAGCTGCAAGCTGGTACATTTGTGGCATGAATTAAGGATTCACATTGAGAATTATTGAGAGAACTAATACACTAAAATCACACTACCTCAATTTAAAATCAAAAATCATGTTCACATCAAGAATTTTTGTTTTAAATTATGAATATATTTTACATCCATAATTACTTATCCATTCCTTCTACTTGGAATATATTTGTGTCATGAAAATTAATTCATAGTGTGAGCCACTCTTGTGGCCCAAATTCCTAGTCTTATAGATATTCCTTCTCTAAACACCCCTGAAAGGACTCAACATATTTAATTTGACCCTTAATATGAGAAAAATGTAAATATATGTGTACTATTAGATTGAGGATGTTAGAATTTCTATCAGTTTATTCAATGAATTTAACATCATTAATTTCTATAATATTTTTCAATTTATTTTTAAATCATTTTCAGAGCATAATCCTAAATGGGTAACCTAAGAATATCCCTTCATGTATAGCACCTTCATATTTACCTTGATTTCTTTCATTATTTTGAATGTATAACTTACAACCAAACAATTTAAAGTGTCTTATTGGTTTCTTCCTTTCATACCATATTTCACATGGTTCCATTTTTTCTTTGGGGTTCAATAAAGGTCAATTATGTGTGTGAATCACAACTTTTACTTATTTTTTTAAATAGTTTTAAGATATGTTTCTCTTGATAAGAAACATGTTTCCAGTGTTTTTAACCATCTAGTTGCATATTTAAAAAAAATTATGGTGTTATCACCAATGAGACATTATTTTTTATGCTCATTTTTTCAGAATAAATTTCCACCTCCATGGAGGTATAGTCTCTACTATTTTCTGATCACAAAATTTTAATCATTTTTTTAGTTTCTTTTTTAGATCTCATTCAAAAACTTATAAATACATTCAACTACCTGTGTTTTTCATATAGAAACCTGATAAAACACATTATAATATAATAATAAATAAATAAAATAAATTATCACTCACAAAATACTTTATTAATCATCATGGTATCACACTCATAAGAATAAATTAGGTCCAATGGGTTTGATGCTCTTTTATTCTTTAACTGATAGGTATTTCTCAGCATTTTCCCTCATAAAAATGCATCAAAAGTCTTCTAATGATCACTTATAAGATATTTATTGTCAACTATATACTTAAATTTTGATAAATTTCCCATACTTTATTGATGGATAATCCTAACCATTCAATTCTGAAGGTTTTTTATTCTTCTACCATATAGATATAATTTTTCTCCTTGCGATTTACCTGATATAAGTTTATGTTTGATCTCCTACCCTTCAATAGTGAATTTTAAAAAAATCCATTGATAAATCATATATTCCAATTGAATGTGACCTAAATATATGAGTCCTAAAAATTGAATCACAGTCAAAATATTATTCCATAAACCATCCACATATAAAACTTCTATATTCTTCATTTCATTTTCAGCAAGCCTTTTCTTTCCAATTCATTTTATTTTTAAATCTCATTCATTCCCAAAAAAGTCATGTCATTAACTCATTCATTCACATTCTTTAAGATTTTCATATTTCTAGTTATTTGGTAATAAGAACCAATATCAATCATTCAAGTTATATTATACTTTGTTTCTTTGAGTGAAAGTTCATCCATGATTATCTTATAATTCTTATACTTTTTCTTCTAAGATCTTCCTAGTATGGTTGATGCATCATTTAGTGTATCCTCATTTACTTAAGTATAGGTAGTGAGGTCTTACTATTTTTCCTATAATAAGTATAATTCCTTATCCAAAAGGAATCACATTCAGTTGAAATTCATCCATTTTCAATTGATTTTCATTGGAATATGTTTGATTCCACTTCTCCCTAAAATTTAAAGACTTGTGAAAAAATTTAGAGTAATGATAATAATATCTATAAAAATAATTTTTAAATGTGATAAAGTATATGTTATCATCTTTTTTTGTTGACCCAGACTTATTATCCTCTCAATTATCTTCCCACCTCTTTTCAATAATACATTTTATAACTGAAATAGCCACAAAGTTAACACTTCATAAAGAGAAATTTGTTTTGTTCTCTCTCTAGATACTTCCCACCTTAGAGTATCATATTAGTTTTTAGTGAGTTATCTATGTTTTAGGTTTATAACCATTTTCCCTTGTATTTCATAATAACTCCTCTAAATTTTTATATCGCTCCCTCATAACAAACTCTAGATTTTCCCATGTACATGGGATTTAGTTCCCTTATGATTTTCTCAATGATTCTTGTACCTTATCCCACACTCTCTATCAATTCATTATCTGAAAACTTTATAAACCAAAATTTAAAATTTACAGAACATACTTTGGTTCATCTTTGACTATCTTTTGAAGGGTACAACCTATTATTCTTAGTATTCATACATTTTATTTATCTCTTTTAACTAAAAATTAAACTCACCAATCACTTTTGTTTATTCGTTGAACTTTACCTTAAAATTCACAACATATCTCGATGTATTTTGAGAAGCCCCATATTCTTCAACTAATTTATATAGACACATTATTTTGGATTCATATTCCTTGACATATTCATATTATTCCTTTAATAGAAAACTAATTTTTTTATTCTTTTTGTGTTTATAATCTAACACATTGAGTGCTCCATCAAGTATATCTTTCAAGTTGAAAAATAATTTTGGTTGATCTTTGTCTTTGATTTGAAATTTAATTTTATCATAAAAATCATCATTATATACTCTATATTTGAAAAAAATAAACTTCTCAGTTTTCAAAACATACCTTTTCTTTAACGTCCTCTTCTCTTACTAAACATTTTCATTGAATCCTTCTCCCATATGAATTTACAGATTTCATGTTTCTTTTCTAGGATAAATATCTTATATAAATTTAGTGTAAATATATCTTTAACTTCTTCATCTTCCTTCTAGGGAATTATTATTTGTATATTTCCAACTTTTCGTCAATTAATTTAATTTAACAATATCTTACCTTCGTACCACCCTTTTACTGGGTTGAATTTTCTTACTACTAATAACAAAAATTCCTCATTCATATCTACTTATTTTTTTACAACATCATGTATGAAAAGTTTCTCTATGGATTTAAATGTGACCTCCTTTGATGGTTGAATTGATATTTTCTCCATATTTACATGAATTTCATATTCAATAATATTATTGTGAAAATATTCAAGGGAAAAGTTTTCAATATTTCCTTCATCGGTATTTGAAACCATTATATTATACAACAATGCTAATCTCTTGATAATTTTATTCATAATTTTAACATCCTATATTCCTTTATTCAAAACATGTATATATTTTATGAAATCAATGATATTGTTAAATAAAATAACAATGGTTTCATTTGGGATCATCTTCAAATCTTTGAATGTGTTCTACAACACTTATAACTTTTCCTCCTTCACCTTTCTATCTATTTTATAGATTTTGAAAAGCTATTATCAAATTGTATTAATTGTTGTACAAATCATTAATTTAATAAAAATTTGATTTTAAAATAATATGGTTATGGAATTTTTTTCCTTTTCATCAACATTTAGTAATTTACTATTATATTTAGTCATTTATAACTTCACAACATCACCAAGTTTTAATCTAAGAATCATAGCCAAATAGACATCAAGTATGAGAGACCATAAGTATGATTTGATATTGTTCTTTCAAATATGAAAATTGTGTATGTCAACCATATGAACCCCTTTTTCATTGATTATATTCTCCATAACTAAAAAATATATATTGATAGGTTCACTTACTTGAACCTTATGTATATGATACCAGTTGTTTCAACTACATGCTTAAATAGACCACAAAGGGGGTGAATTAGAAAATTATGTTTTTTCTCATATCTTCTTGGATCTTGTTCCCTAATTGGAAATAACACTTCAAATATATCAATCTCATGCACATATAATATCTAAATAGATAAAATAAATGTATTGGCACTAATATTTCACTTGGTTCACTACTAAGGGATACTCCAAGGAGCATATACTGACATTTTGTCGATGAAAAAAGGGATATAACTACTCGCTATGGATGATTACAGGGTTTGGAAAAGACACACTATCAATCATGAGGTAACTCCCTATTTCTTCTTATCCAATTATTGCTTCAAAGGAGAGCTAAAAATATTTTGTGACTTTTTGGTTGTTTAGAATAATTCATCAAAATAGTATCTTCTCTCTCTAATGACCAAATATATCAATTAATTCATTTTATAGAAAACATTTCTCTCATTTATTCCTTGATATTCTCAATAGTAATGAGTTCAAACTTCCAAATTATTCACCTTGAATTTTACACAAGAAATCCATTAATTATTTCCTTAAAATTCTCATTAAACTTCCCTTAATTTTTCCAAAGTTAAACCAGATCCCATAAAATCTCGGAGGAAATCAAATTCTGTAAAATTTTTGGAAATATAATCTTCATAGAGAAACCACATTTATTGGTGTGTGACACTCATAAAAACTTCAATCTTGTGGAATGATGTGAAGCCCTAATTTTTTTTTTATTTAATAAAATCATTATATTCTCCCAATATTGAGTTGGATACATGCTTGGGATAAATATTGAGGGATTTTTAAATATTTTGGATGGTTAATTGTGTATTGGAAAATTATACTACCAAAACATAAGGATCCACATCATATCCTAAGTTTATATAACATCAAAAGAGCCTCCCATGACATGTAGAATGGGTTATATTACGGATTTTATGGTGGATAGTGATGTGATGTGGTCTTCTCCATGAAGGGTTTGTTGAGGAAGCGACGTAGTAGTAGTCTAATCTATGACACAAGACACCTTATCCATGTTATCTATATACATATGTCTACGTATTATTTCTTAAATATTTGTAGCTTTAAAGGGTTTTTATAGAATTTATTCATGGATGAAATTTAAATATTTGAAATAGGATTATTCAATGACTGTTTATAGTGGTTTTTCATGCATAAGGATCCTCATTTTGTCACTAAAAGAACAAAATATTCCCCTTCCTTATGATAGATCTAGAGATCCTAAGGTCTATAGAGTTACCTTCATGACATATTCCACCTCCCAATTACATGGTGTTACAATGTTTAGAGTTTTTCTATGTCATATCTATAATCACTTCAATATGGTGAATGTCTTATAGTGTACCTATTTATAATGGTGGCTGACCTCTACACTATAGTGTTTCCCTTTGCACGGTGGGGGTTCACAACATGGTGGTTTTATGTTGTAGTCCTTCTCCTTTCACCATATATTACCCTTCTATACTATATTGATTTTCCCTATTCCGTTGAAGTTGGTTGCAGCACACCTCCACTTTGTAGCCTTAAGCCTTGCACTATAGAGCGTCCCTTCCAGAAGTTCTTCCAGTGTAGCTCCAAGTTCTTCCATCATCCGACTTTGTGTAATTTTTAACTTTAATTATTGGAATTTTTATCCTTAAATTATTATAGAACATGTGACCTGTCTTATTGGACTCATTCAAGGAACCCTTAGAGAGAATTTGTTCTGGTTGGCAAGAAAACGTAACTCGAATATTGTCACCTCTGATGGACCTTGATGTAGAAATAATAAACTTGTGGTATGAATTTCTATACCTCTTGAGATCTCATTTAAACATGTTTCCATATTAAGATTTGTGTGTGGGAATATTTGATATTTTGAATGATTTTAATCACATGTTGGTGTGTATGTAACTTCTAAGACCCCTTATGATGTCTGCTTCCATTAGTACTATTGGTGTAACTTATCTCCAGGTTTGATTATGATTTCATTTTTTGTATGTTGGAACTTTATTTATCATGATTTTATATTATGAATGCCTTGTATGAAAACTCGATGATGTGTGTTTCCATTTCCATGGTGGTTTTGATTGGTATTTGAGACTGGTGGTCTGTCGTGTGATGTGTATATCTTAGAGGGAGAGTGTGCATGGATTGAAATGATAATGATGATGATGGAACTGATCACATGGTATAGGGTATTATGTCATTGAGACTTCACCCCAGGCAACATGATAAGTGCATAATGGCCTTGAGGCCTAAACCAAGGTCTATGATGGCCTGGGAACCTGACCCTAGGCATCGACGGGGTGTGATGGTCTTGAGTCTTAACTCATTTAAAGAGTTGATATAAGAAATTATTGGGTCCTGAACCAATAGGATTCCTTGTGATTTTATAAAGATGTATTTCAATCACAGTTTTGATCCTTGATTGTTTTGACACACCATTACTAATCTTCCAACATAGAGCTAAAGAAAGTACATTCAGGGGTATGTGGAAACTTAGTGTGTGCACGATCACTCTATTCTATATTGTATATTAATTCCATTTTTGAATTTATTATTATTATGTAATTAAATTATTATACTTGATTAAATTAGGTTAAGGAAGAATTTGTGGTTCCTACTGAGTCTTGTACTCATAACCTACTCATGAATTTCAGTGTTCTTGTATATTTCAAAATGGATTTGTTGAATGTAAAGGCCCCTATGGTGGATATTTGAGCAGAGAATGATGGTGCTAGTAGTTTAATATGATAGAATCCAGAGGACCCCGTAGTAATTTTATTTAGTCATCTTATTTATTACTATGGATAGGATTTCCACATTGGTATCTTGATCATACCATGATTCACTATTTTATTCCACCCATATACCAATGTGTTAAATTGGTTTTGTATTGAAAAATTATAATTATAAAAAAAATTGAACTTCAAGATTGATTAAATAATATTTTCTATTTTCACTGATAAAAAGGTAACTTACACTTGTTTTGATTATTTCATTGAAGGTGGAGGTGATTCAGAGATCCCACAATTATGTAGAAGGAAAATGGGCCAAACTGCATGGAAGACCATTAACACATGCACACTGTTTTGAATGATACGAAAAATTTGTGAATCCCAATGGGATGAAATTTTATGTTCTAGTCCATAATTTAATGGGATTCATTTCATATGATGGAAATCAAGCCCCATTCGGCCTCTAGGATTCCCATCCAAACAGATCTTTCTAGGGAATCAAATCTGCACAAAGTCGAAAGTAGTGTTCTGTATTATATGAATATCTAGAGTTTTAGATGTCCAAATGATGCCAAATTTCAGTGGATATAGTAAATATGTGGGGATAAAACTTTTTATTTTTCTTCAAAGTGATATAAGTCTTCCTTTAGGTAAAAAACAATGAGAGAAGTGGTTTTACACAATCTGTCTCTTCAAAACCACATTCCAATTTGCCTATAAAAAGAGACCTTGGGCACCCCATTTAAGAGTTAGACAAGGAGGTAAGGTGCTGCCATTTTAAAGTCACAAAGGGGTATTCTCATCAATCCTAGAAGTTTTTTAGGCTATTGTAAGTGATACTTCAACATCATCTTCTTCCTCCCCTCCCATGGATCTCTAAACCCCTTGCAATCACCCGGGGAGGAACGTGATGTAATCCCAAGCTGCATGTTTCTATTATTTTGAATTATCATTTTAATTATAGGTTGTATGTTGTTTTAATTCATCCTCCCTTTTTACATAATTTAATTATATACTGTTATGTTATACTCAAATTCATATGATCATTTTTGGGGGTACCCTTTCATGTGATGTTTCACACACCGTCCATCCCTTCTTCATCCATCATTCAATTATGGAGTTTCTGTGGTTCATATTGGTCAATTGAACTCACATAAGCACTATCAAGGCCATGTAACTTTTTGTCATGGTATCAAAAAGAAATAACATATAAACCTAGATATCACATAAAGTTCTTTGTATGTTGCCTTGGTGAGTTTCAGTTATGAAGTCGAACACAATTTACCCAATCACCGACGGTGTCCGATGAATCATTTTGTGTTTTTGACTAAACCCTATAATGTATCCAAGCATAAACTCAGTAAAATTATGTTACTATTTGTTACAAACCAAGTATTAAAAGATCTATTCCATTTCTCTTGAAGCGATTAAGGATGATCATCACGAGACTTCCCTGGGTTGATCACGTTTAATTAATCTTGGCCATTTCTACTGTGTTTTATCACCTTTGTTTTACATTTTCATGTTTAATAATTAAACCCTATGTTATCTCAAATATCATTCCCCTTCTATTTTCATAATCAAAACCCTCTTTTTAAATTAATTATCTAAGGATACTTCAAGAAACAACCTAGAGTTGTTGTCATACTGTTGAAATTCTAGTTAAAATACACATCTAATTTGACGCGCTTGACAAAAAGATCAAATTTTGGCACTATTTATTGGGATTAAATACCATTTTTTCTTCTTTATTTCCTTTTTTTATTTTACTTATTAATTAGTAATAATTTCAATATCCCACACCCCATTTTTTGGGTTTTGGACGTTATTTTGTTTGTTTTTGTGTGTTTTCTCTCTCTCTTTTCAATCTCTCTATATATCTCTAATTTTGTTGGATAACATTATATTTTATTTTATCCTTTCATTTGTTATGTGTTTTTATTTCATTCAACCTCTTTAAAAAATTTAAAAAAAATCAAAAAAAAAAACAACAACAACAACAAAAAATAATCAATCAATCAAACTGGACATCATTGTTGCATGACAAGATGTAGAAAAGAAAAACTTCTTGAATTTGAACCAGAAATTGAGAAGACACTTCACTCACAAATCAATAAATCTTGATTAGGCCAATAAAGTAACACTGAATAACCCCTTTTGGAACATCAAGTGGTCCTAAACCAATCAAAAATTGAACCCAATGAAACCCAAGAAAATATGGCTACAAATAATCGAATCTTAAAAGAACTAACCACCCCGAATGTGGAGTACCAAACCACGTACATCCAATATCCCAAGGAAGAAGCCAACATTGAGATAATATCGGTCCTCATCCACTTACTTCCCAAATTCCATGTTCTTCCTAGTGAGGAACCTCACAAAAATCTCAATGTTTTTCATATAATGTGCTCTATAATGAAACCCCAAAATGTGTTTGAGGACCTAATTATGTTTAGGGCCTTACCTTTCTCCCATGATGGTGTATCCAAAGATAGGATATACTATCTACCTACCACAATTGGGGTCTAGAATGACTTTAAATGACTCTTTCTTGATCAGTTCTTCCCTGTCTCCTGAGCTGCATCAATTGAAAAAAAAATTGTGGAATTCGGCAATCACAAGGAGAGACCCTTCATGAATATTGAGAGAGATTCAAAAGGCTTTGATCAAGTTTAACCCACAACCAAATTAGTGAAAAATTTCTAATTCAATAATTCTAAGAGAGACTTCTCCCCATGGATCATGTAATGATAGATGTTGAAGCTGGTGGTTCCCTTGTTAATAAAACTCCTTCTGCCACTCGTGACATAATAGCTAACATGACTCAAAATGCACAACAATTTGGTACATGAGAAATTTTACCAAATTGAGTACTTTATGAGGTAAGTCATTCAGACCTAGAAAAAAAGGTAAATAATAAACTTGATGAGATTAATACCCTTTAAAGGAAATTATCTCAAGCACATGGTAACTCACACTCTTCTTCTATTCCATTAAATTGTGGTACTTTCTCTACTAACACTCATTTTTCTTACCAGTGCCTACAACTTCAAGATTCATATGAGTCTAGTGTAGCAGTATTCCTAGGGAATCCTTTTCAGCAAGCACCACCCTTCAAGAAATAACCATTTAGGAAAAATACAAACCTCATGTGGAAAGAACAACCATATTACTAATAAGGAGTAAACTCGAGATACCCCAAGCAAAATTAGTATCAAGAAGGCCAAGTTATGCAATTTTCTTATCCCTAAACTTCTCTGAATAATCCTCCTCCTCCTCCCAAATGTGAACCAAGCCTCGAGAACTTGGTGAAGAAAATGGAATCCCAAAACCTCCATTTCCAACAGACCACAAAATCGGTTATTCAAGACCTATGAACACAAGTGGGATAATTGGAAAACACTATCGTTGAGATCAAGATGTGAGGTTTTGGACAACTACCATACAAACCCATTTCTAATCTAAAGGATAAAGGTAATGTATGTGAAATTACACTTCGTAGTGGTAAATAAGTTTCTCCTTCTTCTAATTCTGCACAACAGTTGTGTCCCTCTCTTGAAAACTCTATTTCTCCACCCATAAAAGATTCCACTGAAGAAAAAAACCAAAAGGGTAAACCAATTATAATTGAGGATTCCCATGAACAATCCATTCCTCTTATTTTCCCCCAAAGACTCTCTAAATCTAAGAATAATTATAATAATGACATTGAAAAAGAAATAATGGATACATTTAAAAATGTACAAGTTAAAATTACTTTATTGGATGTAGTTAAATAAATCCCTCGATATAAAAAATTTCTTAAATAGCTTTGTACCCATAGAAGGAGACTGAAGGGGAATGAGAGAGTCAACTTGGGAATGAATTTCTTATCCATGATTCAACCAGAAATTCCATTCAAGTTCAAGGATCTGGTAACTTTCACAATACCTTGAACTATAGGGGATACATTCTTTTCAGATGCTATGCTAGATTTAGGTTATTTATTTAATGCAATTCCTTACTCTATGTGCACTTCTCTGTAGGTTGGAGAGATTGAACCGATAGGAATCATAGTGAAACTTTCCAACCAGAGTACAACACACCCATATAAAGTGGTCAGGGATGTCCTTTTAAAAGTGAAGAATCTCATCTTCCTCACCGACTTCTATATTCTTGAGATAGAGGATACCTGAACCCAAGGACATGTCCCTCTCATACTTGGGAGGCAATTCCTTAAAACAACAAAGATGATCATCAACATTCAAAATGGTACACTATCCGTGGAGTTTAATCGAGAAAAGGCAATTTTTAACATCCATGAGGATATGAAACACCCCATTGAAGAGCACTCCACTCTTATTGTCTATTCAATGGAAGTTATTTCAAATGACACACACAAACACACAATTCTATCCTTTACCCATACTCTAATTAATTTTCCTTTTCTTCACATTTGGATGATTTGATCTTTGATTCATGTTTTGAGTGTTGTGTGGGTTTTGAAAAATGTAAATTTTGTGATTTAATTGATGAGTGTGTTCATTCTGAGGTACCAATGACCGTCAATGATGCTGAAAATCTTATTCCAATAGATTATCTATCTTTAGAGAATAAACCTGAGTAGATAGACAATTTAATGGACCTCACTACCCCTAAACACCCACTCTCAATCCAAAAATCCCTACTGTTGTAATTAAAATCACTTCCATATAATTTAAAATACACCTATCTTGAGGGTATTGACCAATTTCCCATTATTATTGCCAATAACCTCTCCCAACATCATGAATCAAAACTGCTTGATCTTTTAAGATAGTTTAACAAGAAAATATGGAGGAAATTGGCTGATATTCTTGGGATTAGCCCATATATTTGTATACAAAATATACTTTTTTATGATGAGGCTATGCCTGTAAGTAAATCTCAATGACGGTTGAATCCCACTCTCCTTTAAGTGGTAAAATTGGAAGTCAATAAATTACTTACTATTGGGATCATTTATCCTATATCTAAGAGTAAATGGGTTAGTCCAGTACAAATCGTGCCTAAAAAATAGGAATAATAGTTGTGTCAAATGAAAGGAATGAATTGGTTACAACATGTGTGCAAAACAGTTGGAGAGTCTGTATTGACTACCGTCGACTGAATCAAGCCATGCGGAAGGACCACTTTCTTCTACCTTTCATTGACTAAATGTTAGAACGATTTGATGGTAAATCCCATTATTGTTTCCTTGATGGCTATTTGGGTTATTTATAAATCCATAGATCCCTTGAGGATTAAGAAAAGAAAACATTTTTCTATCCATTTCTCACATATTCATACAGAAGGATGCCTTTCAGTCAATGTAATGCTCTTAGTACTTTTCAGTGATGTATGCTGGGTATTTTTTTTGAGTACATTGAGAGTTGTATGGAAGTATTTATGGATATTTTCATAGTATATGGTACTTATTTTTATGATTTTTTGGAACACCTACGTTCTGTCCTCTATTGTTGCATGGAAAAAAATATTGTTTTTAAATTATGAGAAATTCCATTTCATGGTCGAGAGGGGGATAGTTCTTGGGAATGTAATTTAAAATAAGGGAATTAAAGTTAATAAATCTAAAATTGAATTAATATCATCCCTTCTATATCCAAAATTTGTTCTTGAGGTGAGATCTTTCTTGGTTCATGCTAGTTTTTATCATCGATTCATTAAAGACTTTAGAAAGATCACACTTCCATTGTCCTAGATTTTACTAAAATATTATCAGTTTTTTTGATAAAAAATGTGAATATGCATTCAATCCACTAAAAAAGAGTCTCACATCACCTCCCAAAATCCAACCACCATGGTGGGATCTCCTCTTCAAACTTATGGTTGATTCCTCTAACTTTGAAGTTGCGGAAGTTTTATCACAAAGGTTTGAGAAGGGTCTCCATTTCATTTTGTATACCACATGCACCCTTTAACCAGCCCAAGAAAACTACACTACCACTAAAAAATAACTCTTTATATTGTGTTTGCCTTGTGAAAATTTTGTTCATATCTTATTGGGTCAAAAATTATCATCTTCTCTGAACATACTGCCCTTCGTTTCCTATTAAAGAAACATGAAGCCAAGCACCGCCTCAGTCGGTGGATGATCCTCCTCCAAGAGTTTTACATTGAGTTTTTATATAATAGAGGAGTGGAAAATGTGGTATCTGACTACATTAATAGGGTTTCCCCACCATTGGTCCATCATGTTGACTCACCCCTCCCCATGGGAGAATAATTCCCCCATTAAAACCATTGTGATATTGTGCACCTTACCCCCAGGTATACAGACATTGTGAATTTTCTATCAACATCTAGGGTCCCCACTAAATTCATCACTTCACAATCCTAGAGGCTTAAGAATAATTCTTGATGGTAAATTTTGGATGAATTTTATCAGTGGAAAATTTGTAGTTACCAATTTGTTTGTCATTGTGTCTTGGACCATGAGTTCACCTCTGTTTTGACCTTATACCACACTTTGGATTGTGGGGGTCACTTTTTCTCTCAATGTATGGCTCTAAAGGTCCTTGAATCAGGACTTAATTGGAAAAATTTTTATAGATATTCCCATCTATTTTGTAACTCATGTACTAGATTCCAATTTACAGGGAATATCTCCAAGGGGAATAAAATTCCCCAACAACCCATGTTATTTTATCAGAGCTTCGATGAATAGGGCATTGAATTAATGTGGAATTTTCCAAATTCATTTGTCTTTGTGTTCATATTATTGGTTATCACTAGTACAGAAAACGTTTTTTACGTCACCGTTTTTTACGTCGGTTATATAAAACCGACGTCATAATATGTAAAACGAGTTTTTTTACGTCGGTTATTAAATAACCGACGTAAAAACCAGTGTTTAGTACACCTTTAACGTCGGTTATTTAGATAACCGACGTTATTAATCGCGCGGCTTCGTTTTTTACATCGGTTATACATTAACCGCCGTAAAAAACAGAAGCGGGGGCATTTGTTACGTCAGTTATTCAATAACCAACGTAAAAAACGCGGTTTTCGAAGGCCTTTTTACGTCGGTTATAAAATAACAGACGTAAAAAAAGAATCCGCAGATTTTTTTGACGTCGGTTATGGAATAACCGACGTAAAAAAACGCGGATTTTGAGCCCTTTATAACGTCGGTTATAAAATAACCGACGTAAAAAAAGAATCGGAGGAAGGTTTTTACGCCGGTTATTGAAATAACCGACGTTATAAATGTTTTTAAAACAATTATCACGTCGGTTATTGAATAACCGACGTGATAACTCATTTAAAAATTTACCCAGACCCGTGGATTGTCATTCGCGAGTTTACCTTCGACAGTCGCGACTCGTCTCTCTCGCACGTAAACCCGAATCGGCTCGTCCATTTCGTTGGTTTAGATTCGTTTTGCGATCATCGTTTCTCATATTTAATCTCCTCGGATCAATCATCTAAACTCGCAGCACTCAGGTAATCTTCCCACTCGTTCGTTTTTTTTCGCGGATAGTATATATATATGTGTTGTGATTTTTTTTGTTGAAACTAGCTAAGATTCTTCGATTGCGAACCCTTTTAACTCGTTTTGGCACCATAATCTTATTTATTATCCCTAGATCTATTTGTTCGACTTGCAATATTGAGTAATTTTATGATTTCACTAATTTTTCATCGTTTTCTATAAATCCCCGAGAGGGTTGGGGCGTGTCCATTTGGATGGGTTGCCCTTTTACAGTTGTTACTACTTTATTCACACACAACCATGGCATAGGTGCATGGATTTGGGGTCGGGGGGTGTCCAGGGGGGTTTACAAGGGGGTGGGTGGGTGTGGGGGGCTGTCCAAGGGTGTGGGTGGGTGTTGGGGGGTGTCCAGGGGGGTGTCCAAGGGGGTAGGGGGTGGGGGGTGGTGTTTAGGAGGGGTGGGGGGGCTGTCCAGAGGGTTGGGGGGTGTCCAGGGGGGTGTCCAAGCAGGTCGGGGGTGGGGGGTTGTGTCCAGGAGGGGTGGGGGTGCTTTCTAGAGGGGTCGGGGGCTGTCCAGAGGGGTCGGGGGGTGTCCAGGGTGGTGTCCAAGGGGATGGGTGGGTGTGGGGGGCTGTCCAAGGGGGGTGGCGTCCTGTCCAGAGGGGTCGGTGGGGTGTCCAGGGGGGTGTCCAGGGGGGTGTCCAAGGGGGTGGATGGGTGTGGGGGGCTGTCCAAGTGGGTGGAGGCCTCTCCAGAGGGTATTTGGGGTTGTCCGGGTGGGTGGGGGGGCTGTCTAGAGGGTTGGGGGATGTCCAAGGGGGTGTCCAAGGGGGTAGGGGGTGGGGGGTGGTGACCAGGAGGGGCGGGGGGCTGTCCAGAGGGGTCGGGGGGTGTCCAGGGGGGTTTACAAGGGGGTGGGTGGGTGTGGGGGGCTGTCCAAGGGTGTGGGTGGGTGTTGGGGGGTGTCCAGGGGGGTGTCCAAGGGGGTAGGGGGTGGGTTGTGGTGTTTAGGAGGGGTGGGGGGGGCTGTCCAGAGGGTCGGGGTGTCCAGGGGGGTGTCCAAGCAGGTCGGGGGTGGGGGGTTGTGTCCAGGAGGGGTGGGGGTGCTTTCTAGAGGGGTCGGGGGCTGTCCAGAGGGGTAGGGGGTGTCCAGGGTGGTGTCCAAGGGGATGGGTGGGTGTGGGGGGCTGTCCAAGGGGGTGGCGGCCTGTCCAGAGGGGTCGGTGGGGTGTCCAGGGGGGTGTCCAAGGGGTTGGATGGGTGTGGGGGGCTGTCCAAGGGGGTGGATGGGTGTGGGGGGGTGTCCAAGTGGGTGGCGGCCTCTCCAGAGGGTATTTGGGGTTGTCCGGGTGGGTGGGGGGGCTGCCCAGAGGGTTGGGGGATGTCCATGGGGGGTGTCCAAGGGGGTAGGGGGTGGGGGTGGTGTCCAGGAGGGGTGGGGGGCTGTCTAGAGGGGTCGGGGGGTGTCTAGGGGGGTTTACAAGGGGGTGGGTGGGTGTGGGGGCTGTCCAAGGGTGTGGGTGGGTGTTGGGGGTGTCCAGGGGGGTGTCCAAGGGTGTAGGGGGTGGGGGTGGTGTTTAGGAGGGGTGGGGGGGCTGTCCAGAGGGTTGGGGGGTGTCCAGGGGGGTGTCCAAGCAGGTCGGGGGTGGGGGGTTGTGTCCAGGAGGGGTGGGGGCTGTCCAGAGGGGTCGGGGGGTGTCCAGGGGGGTTTACACATCAATTTGTTTTATATTTCAAAATTGTTTACATTCAAATTATGATTTTTTTCATATAAACATATATTTGTCTTATCTAAAAAATATATATATTTTTGCTATTTGTTATAGGTAATAATGAGTCGAAGTTGGATTACGGCACATCGAATGAGCAATGAATATGAGGAAGGTGTTGATGCCTTTTTGGAATTTGCTAAACGAAATGTTCCAAGTAGTGACATTTTTTTCTGTCCATGCCTGAAATGTCTGAATATGAAGAAGTTGAAAAGTAGAGAGATAAAAGATCATCTGATTTGTCATGGTTTCAATCAGAGTTACAACCCTTGGATTTGGCATGGCGAAACTGGATAGAATGTCACTGATGATAATGAATCGCAAGATGGTAACTCCGATGGAATTGAAGAAATGATTCGCGATATTGTAGCAGAACAAATTGAGATAGAACCGACAGTTGCACATCTATATGGTGATGCCGAAAAACCATTATATCCTGGTTGTACAGATTTTACGGTTTTGTCGGCGGTGTTAAGATTGATTAACCTGAAGGAGAAACATGGATGGAGTGACAGAAGTTTTACAGAGCTGCTACAATTGATGAAAGACATTCTTCCAAAAGATAACGATCTTCCAGATTCACATTATAAGGCCAAAAAAATATTATGCCCGATGGGATTGGGATACAGGAAAATACATGCCTGTCCGAATGACTGCATTATATATAGGAAGGAATATGAATTTATGAAAGAGTGTCCTAAATGTGGGACATCACGGTATAAGGTGAAAGAAAAATCACAAGCTGATGTAGAGATTACAAAGCTCCCTTCAAAGGTATTTTGGTATCTTTCTATAATTCCTCGTTTCAAACGTTTATTTGCTAATTCACATGATGCAAAAAGGTTAAGATGGCATGCTGATGAGTGGGTATGTGATGGAAAAATACGTCATCCAGCTGATTGTCCACAATGGAAGAAAATTGATGCCCAGTACCCTACATTTGGAAATGAAATTAGAAATCTGAGACTAGGCTTGTGCACATATGGAATGAATCCATACCGAACCCTCAGTAGCACACATAGTTCATGGCCTGTTTTATTGGTAATTTACAACCTCTCTCCTGAAGTTTGTATGAAGCGCAAATATGTCATGTTGAGTATCATGATCTCTGGTCCAAAGCAACCCGGCAATGATATTGATGTATACTTGTCACCGCTGATTGATGATTTGAAACTGTTATGGGCTGATGGTATTAGAGTGTATGATTCTTATAAAATGGAATATTTTCAACTGCATGCAGTGCTTCTATTCACTATAAATGACTTCCCAGCATATGGAAATTTGTCTGGATACAGTGTTAAAGGGCATAAAGCATGTCCAATTTGCGAACAACAGACGTCATATTGTCAATTGCATCATGGGAGGAAAACAATGTACATGGGTCATCGAAAGTTTTTGCCTATGGATCACCCTTATAGAAGACTAAAAAAGGCATTCAATGGCTCACAAGAATTTGATACTGCTCCAAAACCTTTATCCCCAGATTTGTATTTTGAGAGGGTGAAAAACCTTGATGTGACATTGGGAAAGACACAGAAATCTGGTAATGATAGACATATTTGGAAGAAAAGGTCAATATTTTTTGAGCTACCATATTGGAGGTATCATGAAGTCAAACATAATATTGATGTCATGCACGTGGAGAAGAATATCTGTGATTCTTTGATCAGAACATTGCTAGATATTAAAGGAAAGACAAAAGATGGGTTGAATGCAAGGTTAGACCTACTATCAATGGGAATACGTTTGGAGTTAGCTCCCACTCCTAAAGGAAGACAAACATTTCTTCCCCCGGCTTGTCATACATTATCGAAGAGGGAGAAAAGTAGCTTCTGTCAGTGTCTTCATGATATCAAAGTGCCTCAAGGTTATTCTTCAAATGTAAAAAATTTTGTCTCATTGAAAGACTTGAAGTTGATAGGTATGAAATCACATGATTGTCACGTCATGATACAACAAATTCTACCAGTTTCACTGCGTGGAATATTGCCCATCCATGTCAGAAAGACTATAATGAGGTTGTGTTATTTTTTCAATTCAATTTGTAACAAGGCGATTGATGTGAATGCTTTGAACATTTTGGAAAAGGATGCAATTTTTATACTTTTTCATTTGGAAATGTATTTTCCTCCAACTTTTTTTGATATGATGGTGCATTTAATGATTCATCTGGTTCGAGAAATAAAGCTTTGTGGACCTGTATATCTTCGTTGGATGTATCCTTTTGAAAGGTATATGAAAATATTAAAGGGATATGTTAAAAATCCATATCGACCTGAAGCCTCCATTATTGAAAAGTATATTTCTGAGGAGGTAGCAGAGTTTTGTACGAGCTACTTGGCTACGGCGCAACACATAGGTTTGCCTCCATCTCGCCATGAACGGGTTAATAATGAGGGAAAGGGGATTCGTGGCTTGAAAGTCAAATCACTGTCAGCTGAACATATGAAGAAGTTATAATCATACATCTTGAATAACATAGCTGATGTTCAACCGTATATCACATTGCATATTAATGAGTTGAAACAATGTCATCCAAAGAAGAAAGAAATGTGGATTTTGAATGAGCACAACAAAACTTTTTTGCCATGGTTTAAAAAGACCTTGCTTGGTAGATCAGATGTATCAGAGATATTAAAATGGATAGTGGGTGGTCCATCTTTAAATGTGATAACATGGTCCGCTTATGACATTAATGGCTATACATTTCATACGAAAGCTCAGGACAACAGAAGTGCAGTTCAGAATAGTGGTGTATTGGTGTTTGCAGAAGCAATGCATTTTTCGAGTGCTAAGGACAGAAACCCAATTTCGGCATCAAGTGCATATTATGGAGTGATTGAAGACATATGGGAGGCTGATTACTTTAAAATTAAATTTCCTGTTTTTAACTGTAAATTGTTTATCGGTAACAACAGTGTCAGACACGATGAATTTGGAATGACACTTGTTAATCTGAATAGATTGGAAGACACAACTGATTCTTTTATAATGGCAACACATGCCAAACAAATTTTCTATGTAGTAGATCAATCAGATATGCAGTGGGCTGTTGTTTTACAAGGGAAAAAACAATATGTTGGTGAGGATGAATTTGATGAAGATGTTGATTTATGTGAGATCCCTACTTCCATGGAAAGATTAACAGAACATAATGATGAGTATGTTGAAGACATGGTTTGTGCCATAAGGAACGATCACGACGAAGGAATTTGGGAAAACAATCCAACTGTACATTCCTAAAATTACAGGTAACACATGTTTATTTCTTGTTTACATTTAGTTTTTTTATATAATGTTAGATATTGTAAATTTTTTACTTATTAAAACATGTATCAAACCAAAACGTTAAAACAATAAAAACCGTAAAGAGGAGAAGTCCTGGGCGCACCGGCCGGCCGGTGGTGGATCACCGGTTGGCCGGTGGTCCAGAGCAAAGCTCTGTCTGGTCCACCGGCCGGCCGGTGATGAGCCAGCGGCCGACCGGTGGTCCAGACAGAGAGGAAGGCTCTCTGTCTGGTCCACCGACCGGCCGGTGGTGATCCAGCGGCCGGCCGGTGGTCCAGACAGAGAGGAAGGCTCTCTGTCTGGTCCACCGGCCAGCTGGTGGTGATCCAGCGGCCGGCCGGTGGTCCAGACAGAGCAAGGCTCTGGTCCACCGGCCGGCCGGTGGTGATCCAGCGGCCGGCCGGTGGCACCAGGCAGTGGGCAAGTCTACTGCCTGGGTACTCCGGCTGGCCGGTGAGCTCACACCGGCTGACCGGTGGTTCAGTGAGTCCATTTTTCAGCTTTCTTGGGCCAACTCCTTGGCAACCTTTTGCCTGTGTTTACCATGTTTATCATTGTTTAACATGCTTACCATATTACCAATGTTTACTATTATGTAATTTAGTACACTTTTCTATTTTCTGATTAAGTAGTACTACAATATTTGAATTTGTATATTTGTGAACTAATGTTTGTTTTTTTGATTTGAAGGAAAATGACAGATCAATCAGTTGATCAGCCACATGATTCTGGAGATGAGCATATTGGTCATACATCTGGGGAGGAACATTCACATGCTCCTATTACGAAAAAGAGTTCAAAGGTTGGTAAGCGTGGGTACACACGTTTACCAAAATTATCACTTGCCCGTACGAAGGAGGAGAGGATAGTCGTGGAGTTTGATGATGATGATCTTCCTAGAGGTCCAAATGCTAAAGATTTTAAGGGTTTTGTAGCAACTCAGGCTAAGTGCAAAGTAAGCATTCTCTATGATGATTGGAGAAGTGTGGATAAGGCGATAATTTCTCAGCTGTGGGAGACCATTTTGGTAAGATCTTTTGCTATTGTTTGACTGTTCTTTAAATGTTTCTAGTATATATAATATTTTTAACCTCTTTTTTATCAGATGACATTTGATATTCCTGACACTGGAGGAGTCAGGAAGAAATTCTTATCGTTGGCTGCTAGGAGATGGAGGGATTTCAAATCAACCCTCTCATCTGATTTCATTTATGGTCATAGGAGTCGTGAGAATCCATGTCGTATATATCCTTTTATAGATGAAGACACATGGAGACAATTTTTTGAAAGTAGAAGAAAAGAATCATTTTTGGTAAGGGCAATGTAAACTTTTATAAGCTTTCTTATATAAATGATCTTATTATTGTTTTGTTAATGATTACTTATTCTTAATTTACAGCAAACAAGGAAAGCTCATCAAGAGATCCAATCTAAAAATGTATACCCTCATAGTTTATCTCGGGGAGGATATGCATTATTGGATGAACAAATGATGGCAGAAAAATTTCAACAACTAAGAGCTGAGTCTTCAAGCTCTGGAGAGGTGGCCCCTCCATCCCCTCCATCTAGACATGAGAAATGGAAAAGAGCTCGAAAGGGCAAAAAAGGACAATATCTTTCGGAAGAATCGAGACTCGTAGTTGAGAGGATTGTAAGATATCTATTTTATTTATTTAAGTTTACTATTTTCGTCATATATTTCCAATCATTATAGAAATGTTCAATTAATTATTACAGGACTCTCTTGAGGAGCAGAGTTCACAGGGGACATTTACACCATTTGGGAGGGAAGATATTTTATCTGTGGCATTGGGAAAGCCCGAACATCCTGGCCGTGTAAGAGGATATCCGGCAGGTGTATCGGTAAGAAAAGTGTTGCCACGTTACTCAACTTCTAACGTTGAGGGAGTTTATAAAAAAAAATAGAATCCATGGAGGCTGAAGTCCATAATATTAATGCGACAATGGAGGACAAGATTAGAGCATCGGTGCAGTTTATGTTTGCAGACTTGCAAAGACAATTTCAGGGTGCAGCTCCCACTCCACCTCTCCCAGTAGCTCTCACTCCCCCACCTCAGCCTGCGGACCCCATTTTTGATCCTCCTCCTCCGCCGCAGCTACCTACTTATTGTGAGTTGTATGTTGATGATCCTCAACATCATATAGTTGCATATGGGATGGTATATTGTATAGGAGATACAGTTCATCATCAACAGTTAGAGGTAGAGAATCAGAGGGTCACTGTACAGGATATTATAGATAGATCATCTCGGATACCATTACCTATAGATGAGGTGACGACAGTTGGACATAGTATCGGCCATTTTTTACTTTGGCCATCCAGACTTCTTCGACTCATTACCATAGAGGTATGGATGTTATATCTTTTATTTTATATTTTTATTAATGTTTTATCATTTGGAAAATAATATATTTTTCAATTTATTTTTACAGGAATACTTCAAAGGTAAAGAAATACTGTATAGACAACAACAAAGACAGATAGCTATGACATCAGATGCAGATACTAGCAGTCTTGACAAACTGTCAAGATATTCAAATTTGTTGGCGGATCATTATGACTTTACAATGGAAGCTCATGTCTGTGGACGTGAACTAAGTGTGGGGATTATGAAAACTGATATCATGGAGTTTGTCACTGGAGATAAGTTGGGCATCAACGTGGTGCAAATTTTTATCATGTAAGTCTTAACACCTTTTCCTTGCGTTATATTTATTAAAAATGTATACTTATGTCTTCTTTGTATTAGGTATCTGTATAAAATTTGTGAGAGGAATGAGCTAACAGATGTATATGGATTCGTGGACCCACAATTGATTTCCCCTGAAGCATGTGCATTGGATGAGGAACAAAGAATGCTTTATATTGCTGATAGATTTGAAAAGAATGTAATCACACAGTGTTGGATGATGCCTTTTTGTGAGAGGTATGAAACACATCCCTCTCAAAGAGTTAATTATCTTTTAACATAAAAAACCACTAACGTTAAATTTCCTTTTATCAGGGATCATTGGATGTTAGGGGTTTTTTTGCCCTAGGGAGAAAACACTTTATTGGATATGCTCTCTCCATGATGATGTGCGAGAAAGTTTTAAGAATATATTGGAAACGTAAGTTTCAATTTCACAATAGTTTTATATATTATAATGAATTTTAAATTTACCCCATTCGTATTATTTTCTAACAGGGCATGGGTCCACTTTCGAAAAGCGCAAAGAAAAGGAATTTCAAGATCAAATATGTACATTGCGAAGGTAAATATCCATTTATAATTTGTACATTTTGATTTATTACATAAAAATAGTATATTGAATTTACATTCATTCAAACAGAAATGTCATGAGCAACAAGGCATCATCGAATGCAGATATTACATGTTAAGATTTATGTATGAAATAATAACAACTGGGACAGTTCTGAGTTTTGACCTGGTAAGATTTCCTCTTTCTCATAATATTTCAATTTGATTTATTTATTATACACGTTGAATACTATCCTTTTCCTTTGTAGCTTTTTGATGACCCTCAACCCTTTACTTCTGAAGATATCAAACACTTACAAGTGGAGTGGTCAAATTATTTTACAGGTTTGATTGACTTTTAGTTGTTTGTAATGTAAAATGTAATTTTGAATACTGTCAATGTAATTGTGTATTTCATAGTCGTTTAGGTTGGATTTAGTTTTTTTTGAAGTTGACAGTGTAAGTTTTGAATGTTATATAAGTGAATGTTTAATTTTTCTCTACTTCTTGTTTTGGTCTCCTGTTGATGGTTTTTCTGGTCTGGATTTTGGTATGGGGGGAGAGGTTCCAAGGGGTGGGTGGGTGTTTGGGGGGTGTCCAAGGGATATGGGAGGGGTGTCCAAGGTGTGTTTGGGGCTGTCCTAGGGGTCGGGGGGGGGGGGGGGTGTAAATGAGGGTGGGGGGTGTCCAAGGGGTGGGGGGGTGTCCAAGGTGTGTTTGGGGCTGTCCAAGGAGTCGGTTGGGTGTAAATGAGGGTGGGGGGGGGGGGATGTCCAAGGGGTGGGGGGGGGGGTGTCCAAGTGGTGGGGGGAGTGTACAAGGGATATAGGATGGGTGTACAAGGGGTGTTTGGGGCTGTCCAAGGGGATGGGGGGGTTTCCAAGGGGTAGGGGGGTTTCCAAGGGGTCGGGGGGGGGGGTGTCCAAGGGATATGGGAGTGGTGTCCAAGGTGTCTGGGAGTTCTGTCCAAGGGGCCGGTTGGGTGTAAATGAGGGTGGGGGGGCTGTCCAAGGGGTGGGGGGGTGTCCAAGGGATATGGGAGGGGTGTCCAAGGGGTGTTTGGGGCTGTCCAAGGGCTCGGGGGGGTGTCCAGGGGTCGGGGGGGGGGGGGGGTGTCCAAGGGGTCTGGGAGGGCTGTCAAGGTGTGGGGGGGTGTCCAATGGGTGTTTGAGGCTGTACTAGGGGTCTTGGGGGTGTAAATGAGGGTGGGGGGGGGGCTGTCCAAGGGGTGGGGGTGTCCAAGGGGTGGGGGGTGTCCAAGGGATATGGGAGGGGTGTCCAATGGGTGTTTGAGGCTATACTAGGGGTCGTGGGGGTGTAAATGAGGGTGGGGGGCTGTCCAAGGGGTGGGGGGTGTCCAAGGGTTGTGGTGGGGCTCCAATGTGGTGGGGGAGGGCTGGCCAGGTTGTTAGGTGGGTATAGATGAGGGTGGGGTTCAGTTGGGGCTTGGGGGAGGGCTGGCATGGTTATTTTTGTTTGGTTTCTGGTTGCTTTTTGGTGAGAACAGTGCAATTATTTTTTTTAAAAAAAATATCGCTTTCACGTCGGTTATTTTATAACCGACGTGGTAAATAAATCGGTAGGGGTGTTTATCACGTCGGTTTTTTCGAGAACCGACGTGCTAAACCGTTCCCAGGCCTTTTATCACGTCGGTTCTTAATATAACCGACGTGATAAAAGGCCTGGGAATCGATTTACCACGTCGGTTATTGGATAACCGACGTGCTAAAATGCTTCCCAGGCCTCTTTATCACGTCGGTTATTTCAGAAACCGACGTGATAATAGGCCCGGGGAAGGGTTAATCACGTCGGTTATGTCATAACCGACGTGATAAATGATATCCCAGGCGTTTTATCACGTCGGTTTAGAAAATAACCGACGTGATAACCCCCCCCCCCCCCCGCGCATATTTATCACGTCGGTTATTAATGAACCGACGTGATAAACACCGTGATGTTAGGGATGTTACGTCGGGTTTTAAATAACCGACGTAAAAAACGTTATTTATAACGTCGTCTGTATTAACGTCGCCTAAAAACCGACGTAAATAATGAAAAATAACCGACGTAAAAAATGTTTTCTGCACTAGTGTATTGACTATGTATCTAAATGGGTGGAAGCAAAGGCCACCAGGACTAATGACTCTCGAGTGGTCGTTGATTTTGTGAGGTCCCAAATTTTTAGTAGGTTTGGTTTACCGAGATTCATCATTCGTGATCAGGGTTTACATTTTTTCAATCGCAACATGAAAAATTTTCTTCGTAAGTATGGGTTTGATCATAAAGTCTCCACTTCATATCACCCCCAAACTTACAGACAAGCAATAATCTCAAATCGGGATGTTAAATGAATCTAGGAAAAAACGGTACAACCCAATAGGAAAGACTAGAGTTTTCACTTGGATAAAGCACTTTTGGTGTACCATATAGATTTTAAAACCATAATTGGAATGTATCCAAATAGTATTCTATTTGGAATGGCATGTCACCTCTTGGTGGAGGTAGAACACCATGCATATTGTGCTTTTAAATAATTTAATATGAAGCCTTCATATGTATGTGAGAATTGGAATCTACAAATTTAAGAGTTAGAAGAAATTTGATGTGATGAATATGAGAACTCCAAGATCTATAAAGAGAAAATAAAGGATATCCATGTTAGAATGATTCGTCAATGGATGTTTTATATTGGTGATAAGGTTCTCATGTATAATTCCATTCTAAAACTCCACCCAGGTATGCTTCGTTCCAGTTGGCTCAGTCCTTATAATGTTATGGATGTTTACCCTTTTGGTGCAATACATGTTTTTCATAGAAAGAGTGGAAAGAGGATTACTATTAATGGGAAGAGGCTCAAACACTTCTATGATGATTTTCCAAATCATCTCATAGAGGAAATCAACTGATAGATTCCACACATGACACTACTTAGCAGGTTGTCCCTTTTCCCTACCTTTATTTACGTGACTATTTATTTAAAATAATTTCATTGAGGATAATGTAACTTTTTGGTGTGGGGGAGGGTGATATGTCACAATTAGAATTAAACAAAAAAAAAATAATTAAAAAAAAACCAGTTTTAAAAAAAATGTGTTTTATTTTTTGATTTATTTTTCCTTATTTTGAGTTTTCAGATAATAATTTATCATATAATTTCCCTAATCATTTTTCATGCTTCAGTCGATTGTGCGAAAAAATCCATTGTTTTGGAAAAAAATTCAAATGAAAGTTGATGTGGAATATTTTTCTATAATTTTTATTTTCAAATAATTCCTATATGTTTAATGAATTTTTGAATCCCATGACTCATTATCACTAACCAGTATTTTAATACCTTACTTGACAGAAATTCTAATCCATTTATTGAATATTATTCATTAACATTCTTGAGATTATTGAGTCATGTAGAGAAATTAGAGCCTACCTTGATTCTATTTGAATCCATAAGATTCATGTATGTTATATTCATGATAGATGCAATCTTTCATTGAAAATACGTTTATATAATTAACTTCTCTTTTTGGCCACCTTGACATTTTATCCTTCTTAAGACTTAGAGACCATGAAATTCCTGTTAGGTAGCCACATTACAAGATAATTTATCCCTACCTACCCATATCTTGTGTATATTATTGTTTATTTTTAGCAAGTTTGGGTGAGAGGGTGTTTCCATGGGAATTAAGGGGAGAGAATTATTGTTATGGGTTGATATAAAGGGTTCCTACTTTTTCCTTGGGCAGTGGGTTCATAAGCCATATTGCATCACTGTTTAACATATGTTTCCCTCTTTTTCTCAAAAAAATGTACATTAAAAAAATATTTCTGTACATAAAAAAATAGAACAAAATAAAAAAAATAGAGAAAAGAGGATTTTTACTCATTATTATTCATTCCTTGGTTGTGACCCATATAAATAGACAACGAGGAGAGTGAGTTGGAGGTTATAAACTTTTTGAGGGGTTGAGTGTGTACATTAATTGTGAAAAATTGATGAATTTTTACATGTTTTGTACATAATATATTAAACAATCCTCTTCTGTCTCAGGTTATTAAACATTAAATCCTACCAACCCTTGAACCTCAGAACAACCTATTGGAAGTCCTCTTGAGTAGCATACAAGATTACACCGGTAGAGAACTGAGAATCTTGGTAAGCATATGGTAAGATAACATGAACTCTAGGAAAACATTATAACTCCACTTTCATATGTTTCTTGAGTGAATAGGGGTAATTTTTAGGTAAGGTAGGTTGTGACATGTTGCATGGGTGAACAACTGAAGTTGAAAAAATTCAAATGTGAGAAAAGAAAGATGAAAGGAATGTTGGTTCCATAAACGAGGCATGATGAATTTCAATTAAAAAAGAATCTTGAATGTTTTCACACCTTATATTTAGTAATGAGAAATGATTAGGATATTATACATTTCCCAGGAGAGCGAATGTTTAGGTGTGGGGGTGTGATCATACCACGATTCACTGTTTTATTTCACCCTTATACCAATGTATTAAACAGGTTTTGTATTGAAATTTATAATTATAATAAAATTTTTGAAATTTACGATTTATTTAATAATTTTTCTATTTTCACTGATAAAAAGGTAAATTTCACTTGTTTTGATGATTTCATTAAAGGCGGAGGTGATTCGGAGAGCCCTAAATGATGTAGAAGGAAAATGGGTCAAACTGCATGGAATCCCATGAAAACTTTTATATTGTTTTTCATGATAATCGAAATACGTGAATCCAAATAGGATAATATTTTCTGTGACGTTCAGTAATATAATGGGACACATTTCATGTGATGAAACTTAATCCACATTCAGCCTCTATGATTCCCATACAAACTAATCTATCTAGGGGATCAAATCTGTACAATGTCAAATGCAATGTTCTGTATTTTATCAATATATCGAGCTGTAGTTTTCCAAATTATTCCAACTCTTCAGAAAAGATATTAAATATGTAGGGAATTTTTTTTTTATTTTTTTCTAAAGTTAGATAAGACTATCTGGAGGTCAAAAATAATGAGATAATTGGTTTTATACAAATTGTGTGCTCCAAACCACCTTCTAATTTTCCTATAAAAATAGACCTTGGGCACCTCATTTAGGAGTTCAATGAGGAGACATGGTTCTACCATTTTTCAGTCCTAAAGGGGTATTCTTATAATCCCTATAAGTTTTGGAGGCTATGGGATGTGAAACTTCAATATCTTCTTCTTCCTCCCCTCCCATGGATTTCTACACCCCTTGTGATCACCTAGGGAGGAACGTGATGTAATCTTGAGCATTACTTTGTATTATTTTGACTGATATTTTTAAGTCATGGTTGAATTTTGTTTTTATTCGTCTTATATTTTTATTTAATTGAGTTATATACTGGTATGTTATACTCAAACTCAAATGATCTTGTTTTGGGGTACCCTTTCATGTGATGTTTCACACACCGTTCATCCATTTTTCCTTCCTCATTCAATTGAAGTGTTTGTGTGGTTCATATTGGTCAATTGAACTCCCATAATCACTATCAAGGCCATGATCAATTATTTCATAGTATCACAAATAAATAACATACAAACCTGGACAACACATCGATTTCTTTGTGTGTTTCCTTGGTGAGTTTCGGTTATAAAGTCGAAGAAAAATCACCCAATCATCGGTAGTGTCCGTTGAATCATTGTGTGTTTTTGACTGAACCCTAGGAGGTATCCTAGCTTAAAATCAGTAACATTATGGTACTAGTTGTTATAAACCAGGGATTAAAAGATATGTACCCTTTATCTTGAATCAATGAAGTATGAGAATCACGAGACTTCCCTGGGTTGATCACGTTTAATTAATCTTGTTCATTTCTACTTTGTTTTATCACCTTCATTTTATATTTTAATATTTAATCATCAACCCCTATTTTTTCCAAAATCTCATTCCCCTTCTATTATCATAATGAAAACTCTCTTTTTAAATTAAAAATCTAAGTCTCCATCGATAAATGACCTAGGGTTGCTGCTATACTGTAGAAATTCTAGTTAAAATAAACATCTAATTTGACCTGCTCGACAATGTGATCAGTTCTACTTTATAATTTATTAAAGGAATTCCATATTAATATTTTACTTATTTTTAATCTGATTATTTATTATATTGTTTGTTTATGATTATCAATAATATAAAATGATACTGGGGGTATAGTCTCCTCATTGAAGAACTCATACCCTTGCTACTAGTCAGTAGCCTCTTGCATATAGGGAGGAGTGTGTGAGGTCATATGGAACTCTGCTTAGACCCAACGGTTTGGGTTGGGATGGTACAAAATGGTATAAAAACATTATAACTCAATAACTTTTTCTTATTTTTCCCTTGGTATGTGACATGATATACATGAGATAGAATAGTTGGAACTCGGGCAGGGGAATTATGAATGTGTCTGGCCAGAACTGTATCGTAGACCTTCGAGTTTCCATAAAATCGGTAAATAATGTTTTTTTCTATCATATAATAAATTCACCTTGAGCGATTCACATGATGTTGATGCCAATTCTATGATATTTTAGGTGCGTTCATGCATCATGACTGGGAGATTAGGTTCAAATTCCATATATATAAACTTCTTTTTGTATTGTATAGTATTTATTTAATTGAATTCCTTGATTTGTACTATCTATTCTTGATAGATCTCTTTGTGTGATATATCTCTATTTTCCATGTTGTGTGATATATATTTACTAGAATTCATTTTTTGAACTAATCATGTTTTTGTGTTAGTATATATATGATAACTATGAGTAATGTGTGGTGATAGAAACTGGGGATAGTAATATGATGGGTATACATTGGATTGATGGTAGACTCTAAGGATAAACTTGATTAATCCAATAAACTAGAGATAATATTTTTATATTCCTATTTTTCTCTCTTTTATATAAGGTATCACCCTAGAGGTTTTTTTTGGACTACTAGATGATCAGGATTCTCTAGAGAAAGTTTATGCATTATCTCTAGGGGTAAAGGTAGCAATTCATTACTAGCTACCACCAAAATCCATGGTATATTATTCCATGTATTTCTAGCTTCAATTTTTTCAATAGTTTTCGGAAATTTTTGGACCATAAGATGCTGATGATTTGGTGGACACTATAAAGAGAATATTTGACTTCATCAAGAAAAATTTAGATAGGAATATGAATTTGTAAATATTAATGTTGCATGGAACATCCAAGCATTTGTGAGGAGTTATGAGTCAGGATGAATGATGTCAAGGTCTCTCCTAGGCGGCCTTCAAGGACTTGTTTTTTGGATAGTTTTTTCCTAATATGTTGATGATGGATCGATAAGAGAAATTCATGGGGTTGGAAAAGATTTCTATGAATGTATTAACATAATCCACTCATTTTACTACGATTCTCTAGTTTTCACCACTTATGGATAATAATGAGGCCTAGAAGGCTTGGATGTTTGAGATCAGACTTTGACCTAACCTTATAAAATAGTTCTGGAGTTTAGACCACAATTTTTACTTATATGTTCGAAGGAAGTCACTAAATATTGAGAGAATATTAGAGTATGGAAGGAGAACTAGTTTTTTCCTACCTTTCACTACTCATTTGGTTACACCATGATTCACAATTGTGAGTACCTCTTCTGAGGGTAGGAAGACAAAAGAAATAGACATGCAGTATAGAATTTGAATGCATTATCATAAAATATTAGTTTCATTGTTTCCGTCTTGAGGTGACCTTCAAGGTTTCATATATAGGAATATCTTCCACCCCTACCAAGACTTCTTTTTCATACTTTCCATCGAGGAAATCCCCATCTACTCACTGATACCTGGGCATAATTCTAGGAATATATGGTATTATTTTGTATGCTTTGAGTACATTAGCTTTTAACTGAGCTATCAAAGTGTCACTTCTAGATTGGAGAGTTGAAGTTCCTAGAAAATGTTGTGTCTTAGATATAGACCTATATAAATTTGAGGAAGTCATGTTCTGGACACATCCCTAGATAATTTTTTATATCAATATCATTCTAGGATTAGTAGGATTTTACCAATGGTTTATTCATGACTTATCTTGACTTTAATCACCCATGACAACACTATCAAATAATGGAGTGATGTTCTATTGTTTGGAATAGTTTGAAGAGGAATTTATAAAGTAGAATATGAGGTTAAATACATATCCAATACGGACACTCTCGGAACCTAGGCTTGGTTATGTTGTGTACTATGATGCATCAAGAATTTATATAGTGGTAGTGATGATGTGTATGGAGTAGGTGGTATCCTATATGTCACATCATCCATTAACCCATGAAAGGAACTACCCTACACATGAATTAGAGATAGAAGTTTTACTCTACACTTTTAAGTGTCATTGAAAATATTTCTTCAATGAGAGATTTTTTATTTTCACACACCATAAGGTCCTTCTATAACAATTCACATGGAGTTACCTGGACAAGAGACAAAGGAAATGGGTTGAGTATTTGTAGACATTTTACTTTGATATGAAATATGCACCAAGTAAGGGTAATGTTGTTTTGGACGATCTTACCCATAATATACAATCTAAGAAGTAGGTTGGTAAGAAACCATCACAGGAGAAGTGGTGCTTGATTGTATTATTGTTCAATAAAAGGATGGATGCTTCTGAGGACCAAGTATCTATATCTTGAACCACTTTTATAATCACACCCTCACTTGTGGACTGGGTGAAGTTTGGGCAGGACATAGAACCATGATTTTTTATGAGTACAGTACACTAGTGGTGACATGATAAATCAAATGGTTGATGGACGATGATAATTTAATCTTATGTGGGAGAGTAGTATCACCTTTTCTCATTAGAGAGAAACTTAGGATAGATTAACATAACTCCCAATTCTTCATACATACTTGTAAAAAAAATATGTATCATGACATCAAAAACCATTTCTGGTGGCTAAGGATGAAGAGGGGAACTTCTAGTGTGGTATCCTTATACCTTACCTATCAGTGGGTGAAGGTCGAGCATCAGAGACCTGGTGGGTTTTTTTAGTCACTTATTATCCCCATGTAGAAGTGGGAGGATGCAATGATGTAATTTATGATGGGGTTACCCAGTACATCAAGGAGTCATGATGTAGTTTTGTGGATTTTTTATCAACTAACAAATACTACTCACTTCTTACTGATCAAAGAGACTGAATCAATATATTAACTAGGAAATATCTATATCTATGATACTAGAAACTTACATGGGGTTACCTTGATAATTTTTTGGAAAAATATTCTCATTTTTCATCATGTTTTTAGTATGTATTTTATAAGTCCCTATAGAAACAACTGAGATTGAGTACGACATACCATCCTCAAACAGAAGGACAATTTGAGAGGACTATATACATATTTGAGGATAAGCTTTGGGATTTCTTTTTGGACTTTAGAGGAGAATTTGATTATACCCTAATTTTTTTTGAATTTTTGTACAATAATAGTTAATAGAATTTTATTAAGATGGAACGTTATGAAGTTCTTTAAAAGATTCCATGTCAGTCATCGCTTTGTTGGAATATAGCGGGCAAGGTAATAGTTGTTGGACCCAACATGGTTTAGGAACCTCTAATAGAGTAGAATTGATACATAATAGGTTTATTACATCTCAAGGTTGAAATAGGTCTTATGTAGACCATTGGAGTATTCCTTTAGATTTTTTTGTAGGTGATTAACATTTCTTCATACTAAATCCATGTTTGGGGCATAAACGTCTAAGAATTTAGGGTAATCTGGAACCACATTTCATGGGACCCTTTAATATCATTGAGTGGATTGGGGTAGTGGTGTACCAATTCAACATTCCTATTTACTACCAAGTTATGAATGATTGGTTTCATGTTGCATAGCTTCATTGGTCCATGATCAATCCTACATATGAGTTTGATTGCAAGGATGTTGATTTGGAGCCTGGAGGAGACTTGGGAGTGATAAACTAACATTCAAGCTCACTAGCTTGAGTTATTTTAATAATAATACTATAGATACATCTTGAGTATGATAAGTATTTATAGGGGGAGAATTTCAGAGCCTTTAAATTATTATTCATTAATAAAAGCCTTATTTTCTCCTTTTTGCGAGTTGGATACACACTCTAGATAAATCTTGAGGAATTTATAATGATTTTGGATGATTAAGTGTGTTTTTGGAAAGTATTCTTCCAAAATAGATGTTACTATTCGATAGCCTAAGTGGATACACTATTGTAGGATCTTCCCATGACACATATAATGGTATGAACTATAAAGTTAATGGTGGAAGATGTTTCACTATGGTATTCACCATGGAGGGTTGGTTGAGGAAGCTATATTCTAGACGTCAAGGACATGATACATGACACCTTCTCCACTTCACATACATTGAATTGGCCTCATATTTAGTCTTCAGAAGCTACAATTTTAAATGTTTTGTTATTGAAATGATTTGGGGATGGAATTTTGGTATTTAAAGAGGATAATTCAATAAGTTTTTATGGAGGGTTTCCACACAGAAGGATCCTTAATTGAACCCTAAAGGAATTGAAACTCTCCCTTCCTTATGAAGATCCAGATCTATGAAGGGTTGTAGTGTTACCTCCACATTATTTTCCACCTTCCTATGCTATAGTGTTCAAAGTTTCAGGTATGTTCTCCACCAAATCCATAAGAACTGCACCATGGTGAACATATTCTGGTGTACCTATTCTTCATAATGGACAGCCTCTACACTTTGGTGTTATCCTTTTCACCATGGGGGTTCTCTTCATGGAAGTTCTATACCATAGATATTCTCCTTGTTCCATAGAGGAAGCTTATACATTATAGCACTTATCATTATTCCATATTGGTTGGTCATATTACACCTACATGCCGCAACCTTTAGCATTACGCTATGCAACCTCCCTTCCTAAATCTCATACAGTAGATCTTGGAGTTCTTACAACAGCTGACTTCTACTGAGTTTGGGATTTAACCCACATACATGTTTATCCGAGCCTTACTATGAAACCCATGACATGTTTGATCAGACCAATCCAAGGATCCCTATATAAGAATTTGTTCCGGTTGGTGTTTGAATATAACTCACATATCAACACATCAAATGGACCTTGATGTGGATTTCAAGAGCTTGTAGAAGGAAGTAGCTTACCTATTGGGTGCTTGTTTACACATGTTTCTATATTATGATTTACATTTTGGAATATTTGATATTTGTCTTGATTATGATCTCATGTGGGTATGGGTGGGTAACCTGTGAGACCCATAGTGTTGTTTGATTCCATGAGTGATATTGGTGAATCATGTTTCCATGTTTTTCTATGATCACATTTTTATGTGTGTTTCTAATTTATTTCTCTTGATGATATATTATGTATACCATTTATAAATACCATGTGATGTGTGTTACCATTTCCTTTGTCGTTTTGATTGGAACTTGAGATAGGTGGACCATCATATGATGTGAATCCCTTCGAGGGGGACTCTGTGTGGCTTGATATGATGATGATGATAGAACTGAGCACAAGGTATGGGGTATGATGTCTTTGAGGAATGAACCTAGGAAGCATGACATGGGAACGATAGGATTTAGGCCTAATCCAACGGGAATGGAAGCTTGGGGTATTGATCTGAGGCAATGATATGGTGTGATGGCCTTGAGGCCCGAGTCATTCCAGCAGTTAGGATATGACAACCATGGGGTGTATCCTGACTCAATTACTTATGATTTATAAGGTATTTATTTTGTGCAAGTTCCATTAATTGGTTTTTATGACACACCATTACTAACCTTATAGCATGGCGATGAAGCAGGTACGTCTAGGGTACTATGTCGTCATGGTGAGTAACCAACTTCTCAGTTTTTTATTTTATGTTTATGACCTTTTCACATTTATTATTATTATGGAATTCAATTTTTATACTTGATAATAGTAGGTTAATGATGAATTAGTGGTGTCTGGACAATTCTTATACTCACATGATACTCAAAAATTTCAGTGTGCGTGTAGATTTCATGATGGATTTAGTGAAGAGAAAGGTCCCTATGGTGGATAACTGAGAAGATGATGATGGAGCTAGTATTGGAATGGTATGGAATCCAAAATACCCCTATGCACATTTATTTATTTATCTTATTTTATTACCAAGGATAGGAATTCCACATTGGGAGATACTTTCTTTTGTATGATGTGTATTCTAACTTTACATTTTCTACATGTTTACTATTACTGTTTATTATATTGTTTATTGATGATTATTATTCCTATGACATGATACAGGGGCTATAATATCCCCACTAATAGATATAGATCCATTCTATTAGTTGGTATCCTCTTACATATGGTGAGGTGCACATGAGGTCATGTGGCACTCATCTCTAACCTAGTAGTTTGAGTTGGGATGTTACACATGATGATCTCTACCTTGAACTGATCCTTAATAAATAGTTGGATCTATGAAGATTATGTATAATATATTGGTAAAATCATTAAAATATTATATTGTGATATTCTCAAATTCCCTCACAAACCAAACCTATTATGGAATGGTATTCCAATACTAGTGTGGTTTTATATTTCTCAATTCTCTAGGTGTTCAGGAATTTCAAGAAAAATCACTCATCCATGTCTCAACCCTCTTGACTATGACACGATCCACTCAGTCTGTATTATCCACCAATACATCAATTTCTCATTGGATATTCATTAAAACATAATATTACCCTTCACATTGAAATATTTCAGTGTAAATATTCTTCATTTCAAAGATTCATCTTCATGATTCCCCAGAAATTAAATTTACGTGGCATGGGTTTAATCTTATGCATAATTAGTTACAACATGACACCCAACTCCATGGAATAATTCATCCTTTTACTCAAGAAGATAATTTTACATAGCATGATATTTACTTCTATACGAGATAATATAAATCTGATGGTTATTTTTTCACAAAATATATTTGATCTTATCACTACATGGATCCCATTCGGTTATTCTTACGCATAACCCATCACAACGTGATGCACACCATTTTAGTGTGATGTGTTTTTCTTCTTCTATAATCTTTCATTATCTACTAAATATTCTCCAAGAATCTTTAAATATTGTGGAATACCAAATATAGCCTAAGTAACATGACTCTATCCATGATGAATGAATCAATTCTTCCAATCTAAACACCTTGGTTCTATAATTCTACTATATAATCTAGTAAACCCAACCAATAAAAACATTGGTTTCATAAATTCATTAAACCCTATAACATGTTTGAGAAGAATACGGGGATAAAAAGAGTTTTATCTAGGATAAATATTATATCCAAGGAATTTATTAAAATATAAGTTAATCATAATTCACAACCCATCCATTAGATGTTTTAATGATTAAAGTCTTCTTTTCATATTAATTATCAATACATATATAATACCATATATGATATGGATAAATATATTTATTTTTCATATTACCACTATAAAGAAATATGTGTTTTTTATTAAACACAAATTTTTTTATGTATCTTAGCATGATATTATGACTAAGTATATATCTTTTAAGAGGTTAGTGGGAGTAAATTTGGGCATATAAAAGTTTGAATACAAGAAATAAAAAATATACCAATCAATATACAAAGGTACTTTCAATTGATATCCTAAAATAATTTAAGGTATATCAATAAAGAATAATTTAAATATTTTCTTTAAGCTATCATAATTATATGAAAATCAATTTAAATCCTAAATGAGTTTAAGATGTATTGGTAAAGATAAATTTAAAGAGTGACATTTTTTTTCAAAAATTATTTCAAGAAAAAGTTTGATGGAAAAGTTATATGAATGATTATACTTATCATGATAAAAATTGAATGTTTTATTAGTAGATAAAAAAGTTATTAACATTATAACATTGGATGTTATGAAGTAAAGGAGTTTAAATACTATATTCAAAGAGTTAAAAATTTGGTTTAATATTTTTAAGTACTTCCATAATTCAACCATATTTTCTCCATAGATGTTAACCATTAAAAATTTAGCATGAGTGTTAATCAAATGGTCACATAAATATGTGTTAGTAATTGCATAGATATATGATAAATATAAGAAATATTCAAAATTGAAGTAAAAATATAGTTGATTTAGTGGTATATCATATGGGATATGATTAGGAAGCTATTTATGAATGGTTTGGTTAGTATTCTTAAAGAGGTTTAAGAATATAATAGATATCATGTTATACAATAAAGGAAATATTATCTTTATCATTATTTTTCATTGGATACATATAATACATGAAGTGAAATGATAATTAATCTCTCAATGTATAACATTGAGTTTTCCCTAACAAATGTTCATCATGGAGTATTATAGGTCATAATGCAATATTAAGATTAACATGAGTATAATTTCATATAGAGCTATGAAATATGATCATGAGAAAAAAATGAAGTTTTTTTTTGTGTTGGATGACCCCCCCTAAGTATACAACATGGTTTTTCATGCATTGTGTCTTATGTATACTTGAGGTTTCATGTTTCATGTTGTGATTTATTCATACCTGATGTTGTTAAGTTATCTAGCCTCATAACCTTAATTATTTAAAAACATTATTACCCAATACTTGAGGTATAGTTAATTAGTGGGTGGTTGGGTATGCCAATGATCATGTCATCGATTGTGGTTTAACCAACATGATATTTTAACACTGTTATGAAGTGTGTGGCATATGGGCCCTTGATTGAATTATACTAATGGAGTGTATGATCTTGCCTAGTTAATACATGGGATAAGATTATCAATTGGATGAGGGGAATATGATTTGGTCATCTTCTTAAATGAATGACATGTGATGTATACATTGACTTGATCTTCCTATAATCTAAGAATAGAAAACATATGAGTACCTATATAGGATATAAATAATTTGTTTCCAATGGTTACTTGATGTTTTCGATAAACGGGTCATATTAAAATTTATACTTTTACATGATATTTATGGAGGAGATATGTATAAATATAAAGGTGTTTGATAGAGATCACACAAGATCTCCGTGTAACCTGAGTACCAATGATGATTTTTAGAGGATGTTATTTTATTATTTTTATGAATTTAATAATTCATATTTGTTTTCAATGATACAAATTTCCATGCGTTCACACTTTTTTGTTGACTATGTGGGGATTGAGTTTTACGAAACTCATAGATCTTCTCTAAATGTGTTTTAGAGTTTATCCAAAAGTAGTTTTATTTGGATATTAACAAAGAATTTCATATGTTGTGCTACATAATGAAATTGATGATATCCTACCAAAATGAGTTTTTGATATGGTTTCACAAGTTACTGTATATGATATAATGTAAGTTTAAATGTCACTAAGTGTATGAGATTTCAGTGAATGTGGGGATTAATGGATATATTTCTTAAATCCATAAATATATATGATGTATTTATGATTATATCATATGGTACATATGTTCATATCATAATGTACGGAATCCATGTTACAAAAAGACATGTTTTATGCCTTTGGGTATATGTTTTCATATGATATAGAGATATCATATTGAAACTATCATAGGTTAGTCGTATTGTATGATATGGTCATATCATAGTGAACTAGATTGTATCATATGACACAAAAATAACCCTATAATTGTTAATGGAATTAATAATTCAAGAGTTAACATTTTTGAATCTTCTATGGAAATCATCAATGGTGATTTTTTCATATGAAGAAGCATATGGGATAATCAATAGTGAATTTATATGATAAATTCATGAATAGTTTATGCATTACACATAAAGTGTGTAACATATGAGTAAATACATGGATGAACTGAGGGAATCCATGAGGAATATATAAAGAGGTGTTAAAAATTGAGATAGTTGTTTGATTGGTCTTTATCTCCTCTTCTAAGATCCTGCCTTTTTTAGAAATGAATCCTTTTAAATTTTTTATCAAGATGGGTTGTTTTGAATTTATTTCAGGGATTAAATTATTTAAAAACCTTGAAAATTTACTCCCCCTATAACTGTATTTCACCACATTTTGACATGTCACAAAATAATATTTCGCCACATGTAACTAGATTTCACCACTTGTATGATTTAACCATGTGAATTGGATTTTACCATGTGTAATATTTCCCCACATGTAATTGGATTTTGCTATGTGTAATTTACAAGTAATTTTTTTAAGTGTTTAAAAATATTTCAATGAAAAATCATAAATAATGTTATATAGTGTGAATTGGGAATTCACGTCATGAAATTGTGACGTACAATAAATGAATAATAAATCTTAGCTCTCTATAACCCTCGACACATATTTTTATTTACTACATACACTCTGCACACGCCCTATATTCCACCAGAGACATCTTATGCACCTCTACCTTGGACTGAAACACCTCTGGGAACTGCAATATTTAACTGAAGACCCTATGTGCACCTGCCTCCTTGTTTTGGGTCTTCAACCATTAATTTTTGGGAGTCCTCTTTGACCCAGAAGTGATATCACATTAGATCTTGCATATCCGGATCTAGATTTTTAAGGTATTCTTTCTAGTTATTAATCTTATTTTTGATCTATAGCTAATTGATTGTCTGGTTCTTGTTGATAGGAATACAGTATCTTATTTATATCACAGATGTAGGGATTTTTTCACCGCTTCCTCCTCTTTTGAGGATTCGAATCTAAATCATGATCATCAACACATTATTGATTGATTGTTCCCAATTTGTGAATGATTGTTGCAAAGCATTCTTCATCACTGATCTTGAGGTTGGTGGTCTATGATTCAAATCCCATAGTCATGAAATTATTTTACATATATGAAATTGTATATTCTCTAGGTTTTAATAAAAATTTATGTTCCTAAGTTGAATAAATGAATGTATTCAATTGATTAATTGTGAAATTGTAGGATTTTATTGAATAAAAAATTATAGGATTTGGGATAATTAGTCATGAAATTTATTTTTAGATTTGAGATTGTGAATGAGATAATTAATTTTGAAAATTAGTTATGGAACATTGAATTTCAGATTGAGATAATTAATTGATGAATTAATTATGAGATGTTGAGTTTGGTAATTGAGATAGTCGATTGATGAATTAATTATGAGTAAGTGATTAATTAAAAGTTTGGTTAATTAAATAGATTGATGTGGTTAATTAATTATGTAACTAATTAATAGGTTTTATTTGAAGACTAATTTTTGAATTAGAAATGAGGGTGATGCAATTAATTAATTGATAAATTAATCTGATATTTGGGTAAGAGGTTTAATGTTGATTAATCCTACTTGATGTGATGATGTGCTATATGTGATAAGTTGGATACTGTTGATTAATGTTGATAAATGAGATACATGTGATATGTGTAAAATGGTTAATGGTAACATGATCATTCGTCCAACTATTATGAATGGTAACATACTCAGTCAATTATGTATTATTAAATGGTGAATGGTAACATGCACATTCTTCCAACTATTATGAATGGTAACATGCTTATTTAATTTTTTATTATTAAATGGTGAATGGAAATATGCTCATTTAGCCAACTTTTATGATTGGTCACATGATCATTCAATGATGTTTATTAAATCATGATTGGTAACATGATAATTTGGACAAATATTATGAATGGTAACATTATCGTTCAATTATGTATTATTAAATGGTGAATGGAAACATGCTCATTCAGCCAACTATTAAGAATGGTAACATGGTCATTCAAATTTTGAGATTAAAGGAATGGTAACATGGTTATTCATTTGTGAAATAATAACGGTAACATGGTTATTCAAACTGTGTGATTTAAATCAAAGTTAATGTGGTCATTAATTTTTGACATAATAATTGTAACACGATCATTCAAACAAATGGTAAACCTTGAAGAAATATTAGATTTTGGCACGGTGCGAGGAAGCTTTTGAGGTACAAGTATCTATATAAACCTGGGGTTTTTATGTGATTAAATAAAGAGTATTTAATAATGTGATAAACTAATTATTTGTACATTATACATATTATTATTACTATTTCATATACTATTGTTGACTGGATTTGTTTTAGACATCGTTGGTGGTGGCCTACTAAGTCGTACTCAAACCCTATTTGGGTTTCCTGATCGATACCCAAATAGAATTTATTGTTGTAGGACATGTTAAGGAAAAATGATCTGGATTAGATTGTTGATTGGGCATGGAGCTTGGATAAGGGAACCAGATGTGGTTCAGGACCCTCTTGTTAGTTGTTAGTGTATTTACTTTTAGTTTCATGTTATAAAATTTGTCACTTACTTTGGTATGGCATGTTTCCCTACCAGTTAAGTACTGTATTTCCTTTTTTGGTTCTCTTGTGACATCTGTGATGTTTATTATTATATATGCTTTTTCATTTGTTTATCTATTTTCCACTGGTGTTTTACTCTAATAAAAGAGGGTATAGTCTCCCCATTATCTACTTACCATACCCTTGCTGCTACATGACAGCTGGGTCGGGATGTTACAAAGAGGTATCAGAGGTCCAGTTTTCTTTCCTCTTCTTTTTCCTTACTATTTGGGAATGGTAGATAGGATACTAGGAAGAGTTGGGGCTTGGTAATAACCTCATTCATGGGAGATGTAGATCCATGTATATGAAAAAACATAAGTACTCAGGGTGTGATTGTTCTTATTTTTTTTTCTATTATATTTGAATATTATTTGACCTTAGGTGATGCACTTGTTGTATGATGTGATAATTTTTTATATTTGTTGAGATTCACTCGTGGACCAGAATGGCATGTGAGTTGAGTCTGCATGCATCATTCTAGGAAATCATAATTATTTTATGACATGCATCATTTTAGGAAAATGTAGGAAAATGGGTTGTGGGTAATTTGTTGAGCTTAAACTATTTTCCATGCTTCTGAAATTGAAAATAAAATGGTGCCAAATATGAAATTTTGAAATGGTAAATGATGCAATGAATTGAATAAATGAGTATCTATATAAGAAACCTCAATATGAAAATGTGGTTACCCATGTTAAATAGACCAAGGTGTAGGGTGGTTAAGGGTAGTAATAGTGCATCAATTTTGACCATGTGGAGAGGGTTGGGGAAAAGACTTATTGTGGCTTATTTTGGTTTTTCTATAATGTAAATGTGACAAAGTTATGTTAACTTTTTCCTAAGGTTCATGTTTGGATTGTAGATATATGACTCCATGAATGCACTTGTTGATAGGATGACTGGAGGACTTGGATTTTGATGATCCTGTAGTGGTGGAACCTGAGTCACCAATAGTTCCGAGGGAGGTAGCAGGAGAGAAGTTCCGAGGGAACTTCACTAGTTTCATGAAATTTATGGAATGAGACTTAGGGCTGGCTATGAGAATCATGCATGATCTGACGAGGGAGTTTCAGTTGAAGAACCCTCTAATTTTTACTAGAGAGGGTGGACCTTAGGGAGATGAGATTTGGGTTGAGTTTATTGAGATGATACTTGAACATTTGGAGACTTCCACTGAGAAGAGGATCAAGCAGGACACTTATATGCTACAAGGATCAGTAAAGAATGGGTGGGATATTCAAGTGAGGAATATAATGGATAATGTAATGCTATGGAAGGAAATTTTGGAGATGTTCTTGGAGCACTTCTATCCAGAGAGTCTAAGGTAGGAGAAAGAAACAGAGTTCATGAAGCTGACTTAGGGGAGCATGTCAGCTATGAATTATGTTGTAAACTTCATAGATCTGTATTTCATTTCTCCTATGTTAGAAGGAGATGATGAAGATATTGGGAAATGTTTTTGAGATGGAATTAATTGTGAGATTAAGTCCCAAGTCAATCTATTTTGATTAATGAAGTTTCCTGAGGTGGTGTATCAAGCTCACATAGTTAAAGGGAACATGAGGGAGGATTCCATTATGGGACAGATAGTTTCTACTGGACAATCAATAGGTGTGAGTTCTGAGAGTGGGAAGTGTTGTAATGAAAACATGAGCCAGGGAAGTGGAAATAAGAGTACATTAATAGGATGATCGGTTGCACAGGACCTTACTAGAGTGATATTTCACCAGTGTGGTGGGATAAATTTTTTCATAGGAACTATTCTTGACCACCAGTGGAGTGCTGATATTGAGACAAGATGGTAGATCACTAAAGGTTCTACAAGAACCCTCAACAGGTAGTCACTAATGACAAATCTTGGTAGAACCAGGGTGTTGGGAGGGGATCTACTACACCATATCATTCTGGTAGCTGTAGTTCTACTGGATGAGGCGGAATAGGTAGCAAACATTGTGATTCTGGAAAAAATCACTCATATCAGTAGAGTGGTGTAGCTCAGGGGAGTCATACTGCATCATAAGGAAGAGGGTAAAGACAATTTCATGTGGTGTAGCCTACACTTGTGGATAGAGAGGATGGGACATCAATAGTGATAGGTGATATTTTAGTAGATTCTACTTTATCTAGTGAGTTATTTGATATTGGTGCCTCCCATTTCTTTATACTAGAAAAACTTGTTAATGGTTTGATCCTGGTGGTGGAGTTTGTGAGTGGGGTTAGGATGATATATACAGCTTTGTGGGTATGATCTAGAGACATCTATATTTTCAATGGATGTTATCTTCAGATTGGGGAGTAATTTTTCTGTGGGATCTCTAAACTCTTGATATGATAGGCTTTGACCTAATCTTGGTTATGGACTATCTAGTCACATACTGAGCCCAAAAAGACTATTACCACAAGGGACTTATGTTTATGTCTCCCAAGGGTGACCATTACATTCACCAGGGAGGGTGGGATATCTAGGTGGGCTGAGTAGGACCAATTACTCAAAAATTGGGAGATCTCATAGCCCAAGTTATAATTCTAGTACTGGATGATGGGGATGTTAGGCCATATTTCCTTCCTCCAATAATGGACCTATTTTAGGATGCCTTTCTTGAGGACCTTTTAAGGCTTATGCCTGAGAGATATGTGGAATTCACTTTTGATCTCATGTCGAGGGCTAAGCCAGTATCTATTCCACTATACATAATCGAATCAACAGAGATTCTAGAGCTCAAGACATAGCTAGAGGTGTAATAGGATAATAGATTTATCTATCAAAGTATGTCACCTTATGGATCACCGGTATTGTTCATAAATAAGGTTGATAGGAGTTTATGTTTTTGTTTCGATTACCGGAAGTTTAATAATATGAATATAAATAACCTCTATCCTCTTCTACATATCGACGATCTATTTGACCAGTTGAAAAGAGCTTCTGTGTTCTCAAATATCGACATGAGATTGGGGTATCATCAGTTGAGATTCCGAACTTCTGATATACTGAGGACTTGTTTTAGAAGAAGGTGTGGCCTATATCAGTTTCTCATAATTCCTTTTGAGATGATGATTGCACTATCAGTGTTTATGGTCCTGATGAATAAAATCTTCCATCCATACCTAGATATATTTTTGGTGGTGTTTTTGGACGAAATCATGGTGTCTTCCAAGACTCATGACGATCATAACCAACATCTTGAAATCATTCTGAGTACACTGAAAGAGCATTGGATATACACCAAGATATTTATGTGTTAGTTTTGGAATGACCAGGTACACTTCTTGGGGAACATAATATTGGATGAAGGTGTGTTAGTGGACCCATAGAAGTTTTGGGTAGTGGTTTCCTGGGAGCAACCCTAGATTTGTTTTGAAATCTGAAGCTTTTTGAGATTACATGGATATTACAGGAGGTTAATCTAGAACTGTTACTGATTGAAAGTGCCAGTTTTGGGCTTAACCAAAAAGGGGATAATGTTTGAATGGTCGAAATCATACGAGAAGGCCTTATAGTAGTTGAAGAATCATTTGAAATTGGCACCAATTTTGATTCTACCCAAATCATGTGAGGAATACACGGTCTATTGTGATGCTTCTGGGATCAGACTTAGAGTTTTGTTGAAGAAAGGAGATCGATTAGTGGAACATGGGTCACAATAGTTGAGAAAACATGAATGGAACTACCCTAATCACAACCTTGATCTAGTATTGGTGGGGTATGCTCTGAAGTGTTAGAGACACTATATTTTGGGAGAAAAGATTACAATTTATATTTACCATAAGATCCTGACATATATATTTTCCCATTGAGATTTGAATCTTTAGTAGTGGAGATGGGTTGAGTATATTCATTATTTTGATTTCGAGCTGGCATATACACCCAAAAAGGGAAATAGTGTGGCTAACACTTTGAGTAAGAAAACTCATACTTAGGAAGTTCAATAGTCTGGCACCAAGTCGACGATGATAATGTTTCTAGATGATATCCACATTGTGGTTTAGGATAGTCAAGAGTAGATGACTCTTATATTTGTTTCTATGGTGTTGACACATTTTAGATGGATTTGGGACTGATAGTACAAATATCTTGGGTGATTATCCATGAGATAATGCTTTAAAGGTGGGGAGACACCTCTGGACTGGTTGATAGATGAGAACGATATAATCAACGTGAAGATTCGAGTTATTGTGCCTGTGAACATACGTGATGAGATAAAGTGGTAATTTCATGCCTTAAAGAGAGAAGTACATCCAAGCATGACCAAAATGTACTGTGACCTATGAATACTTTTTTGGTATCCATGCATGAAAAAAAGATATCCATGTTCATAAACTGATACTACACTTGTCATTAGGTAAATCAAGAGAATCAATGACCTAGAGGTTTGCTACATTAGTTGCCCATTCTAGAATAGAATTAGGATAAAATGAACATTAAATTTGTGGTATTTCTTCCAAATATTCTTAGTAAGAATGATACAATCTAGGTTGTTGTGTATCGATTGACTAAAGTAGCACATTTCTTGCCAATACGAGAAACCTTCATTGTAGATCAGTTTGGATAACTATATGTTTGGGAGATTGTCCGTTTTCATGGGGTGCCACTGAATATAGTTTCAGATCTTGATTCGCAGTTATCTTTGTGCTTCTGGTAGGTCTTATAGAAGGTACATGGCATACAGGTATTATTCAATATATCTTTCCACCCTCAAACAAATAGGAATTCGGAGCATACTATATAGGTGATTGAGGATATTCTAATGGCATGTGTTCTAGAATTTAGTGGGAAATGGGAGGAACCCTTTTCTCTAATGGAGTTCTCTTATAAAAATAGTTATATGGAAACTATACAGATGGCACCATATGAGGATCTTTATGGTAGTCCATGTAGATCACCAATATGATGGATGGAGGTAGGTGAGTTAGATTTCTTGGAATCGAGTCTCATGCAGGAGACATCGTAGTAGGTTTAGTTAATTCAGAAATGTATAGATATGGCTCAGAGTATGTATAGGACATATCTTGACAGATGGAGATGAACCCTATTGTTTATAGAGGGTGATCGTGTTTTCCTTTGGGTGTTGACTAGGTTGGATCACTACAGGATATGGAGATAGGGAATGTTGGCGCCCATATTTGTTAGACCTTTTGAGATTGTGGAGAGAATCATGCCAGTGGCGTATCGATTGGATCTTACAGAGAAATACAACACTATACAGGATGTTACCATGTATCACAACTTCTCTAATATCACCCCAAACCTTCTCATGTGATCAATGTGGATGATGTCGATCTTGAGATAGATGTATCCTTTTAGGATCAGCTGAGATGTGTGTTGGATAATGGTGAGAAAGTGTTGAGGGGTAAGATCATGATGATAGTTCATGTTTTGTGGAAACATGGAAGATTATAGGAGGACACTTTGGAATGAAAAGAAGATATATTGGCTAAGTAGATGAATATTTTTGACTCGGAATCTTAGAGAGGCTTAGGAATGAAGCTCGAGGACAAGATGTTATAAGGTGGGGATATTCTAAGATCCCACCTTTTTCTAGGTATGAATACTTTTAATTTTTTTATCAGTATGAGTTTTTTTGAGTTTAATTCATGACTTAAGTTAATTCAAAACCATGAAAATTTACACCCCCTATTACTGTCATTCACCATGTTTTGACATGTCAGGAAATAATATTTCACCATGTGTAAGATTTCACCACGTGAAACTGGATTTCACCACATGAAATTGGATTTCACCACCTGTAATATTTTACCACATGAAATTTAATTTCACCAAGTGTAATATTTCACCACGTGTAATTGTATTTCACCACGTGTAATCTAAAATCACAATTTTTTTAAATGGTTTCATAGGATTTAAATGAAAAAACATAACAAATGTTACACAATGTGAAATGGGAATTCACATCGTGTAATTATTATGTGTAGAAAATGAAACACACATCTTCATCTCTGTAAAACCATCCATGCATCTTTTTATTTATGGAAGATTCTATGTTCACCCCCCATCATCAATGGAAGACATCACACACACCTCTTCCTTAGATTGAAACACCTCTCTGACTTGAAATCTTCAACTGAAGACCCTCCACACACCACTCTCCTTGTTGCAGGTCTCATGTTGTTAATATCTGGGAGTCCACTTCGATCCAGAAGTGATATCATATCAGATCTTGGATATCTGTATCTATTTTTTTATAGTATGAATTCTTGTTATTAATCTTCTTCTAGTTCTATTTCTAATAGATTATCTGGTTATTGTTGAGAGGCATCCAGTAGTCAATTGCTATCGCAGACGTAGGTATTTTGTCACCGCTTACTCCGCTTTCAAGAGATGGATCTAAATCTTGCTCATTGATTCATTCTTGATTTATTATGCTCAATTTGGGGATATTCATTGGAAAGAATTATTCATCACCAATATTGAAGTAGGTGGTCTATGATTAAAATCCCATAGTCATGAAATTTTTATACGAATATGAAATTGTAGATTTTTAGGGTTTCTTAGCAATTGAAATTCCTATGTTGAAAAAATTAATGTCGTCAATTGATTAATTTTGAAATTAGAGTATTTGTTTGAATAATTAATTCTAGGATTTGGGATAATTATTCTTGAAATTGATTATAAGATTTAAGATTATGAATGAGATAATTAATTGGGGAAATTAATTATGGAATATTGAATTTAGGATTGAGATAATTAATTGATGAATTAATTATGAGATGATAAGTTTAGTAATTGAGATAATTAATTGATGAATTAGTATTAGTAAGTTATTAATTAATGGTTGGTTTAATTAAAGAGATTAATGTGTTTATTTAATTAGGGAATTAATTAATGGGATTTGTGTAAAGACTAATTCTTGATTATCAGTGAGGGTGAGATGATTAATTAATTGATAAATTAATGTGATATTGGGGTGATAGGTTTAATGTTGATTAATATTTCTTGATGTGATGATGTGATATATGTGATAATGTGTTTAATGGTGATTAACCTTGATAAATGAGATACATGTGATATGTATTAAATGGTGAACAATAACATGCTCATTCAGCCAACTATTAGGAATGGTAACATGCTCATTCAATTATGTATTATTAAATAGTAGCATGCTCATTATTCTAATTATTATAAATGGTAACATGCTTATTAAATTATTTATTATTAAATGGTGAGTGGTAACATACTCATTCAGCCAACTATTATGAATATTAACATGGTCATTCAATTATGTATTATTAAATGGAGAATGGTAACATGATCATTCGGCCAACTATTTTTAATTTGAACATTCTCATTAAATTATTTATTATTAAATGGTGATTGGTAAAATACTCTTTCGGCCAACTATTAAGAATGGCAACACGGTCATTTAAATTGTATGCTTAAATGAATGGTAACACAGTTATTCATTTATGAAATAAGAATGGTAACATGGTCACTAAAATTGTGTGATTTAAATTAATTTTAACATGGTAATTCATTTTTTAAATAAGAAGGGTAAAATAGACATTAAAACACATGGTAAACCTTAAGGAAATATCAGATTCTGCCAGGGCCCGAGGTATGTATTGAGGTACGAGTATCTATAGGAAACCATGGTTTTTATGTGATTAAATAAAGAGTATTTAATAATGTGATAAATTGTTTAGTTTTACGTTATACTTATTATTATTACAATTGAATACACTGTAGTTGAATATATTTGTTTAAACACTTTTTGTGGTGGCCTATTGAGTTGTACTCACACACTATTCGAGCTATCTGATCGGTACCCGAATAGACTTTATTGTTGCTGGAAAGGTTAAGGTAAAGGAACTGGAATAAATAGATGATTGAGGATGGAGCGTGGATGGGGGAACTTGAAATGGTTCAGTACCCTGTTGGTAGTTGTTATTTTCTTTACATTCATTTTTATTATAGAAACTTGTTCACTTACTTTGGTTTGGAATATTTTCCTTTTAGTTGAGTATTGTATTTTCTGTTTTGGTTATCTTGTGACATTGGAACTCTTTATGATTATATATGATTCCTTATTTGGTTATTTATTTTCCTCTAGTTTTTTACTCTAATAAAAGAGGGTATAGTATCCCCATGATAGACTTATCATACCCTTGCTACTATTTGGCCGCCTCTATTATGTTGGGAGGCATGCTTGAGGTCATATTACCGACTAGTTCGGGGCACCATTGTGTGGCACTCAATTTGGGATGTTATACCTATTGATACTCCCTAAATATCTCTTCTTACTCTTTATATTCTAAGAGACTCCACCATATTATGGTTTCCAGTAGGATATTACCCATGAGTTAGGTGATTTAGTTGATTTTTGGACACACCTCAGAAGGAAGATTATTTTGGTAGTTCTTGAGTAATCTTCATTAGCCACTTTGATTGAATAATATGAGAAATTGCTATCAATTTCAAAAGGTATATTTTCTTCATTTAGATTATAGAGAGTTTTTGTTTTTCATATCATGGTGATCTTGGGTTTGAGGGTTCTAATGTCTTCAACTACATTGGTTAAGTGTTATCTAATCCTTAGAAACTCTTCAAATAAGTCTCTATTTAATATCACAAGAGTCTACTCAATATCACATATGAGATTTTATTAACACTAATATTAACATATCATCAAAACCCATAATACACTATGATTTTCATCAATTATGGACAACTCCAGGTCATATTCTAAGGAGATGTTACCAATTCACTATTCATGTATTATATGTAGCGTAAATAAAATAATGATAAAGTAATATTATCTTTACTATAAAATCATTATACATTTCACAACCTTTATATCCAATTTCTTGGGAATCTAATACTAAGAGATTCAACATGATCCTCATGATTTGGTTACCTTAATGGTTTTTTCAATAGATTCAATACATTTTCTCAGTATCCACCAATAGATCTTTAAATTCCACCACTCAATGAACTTACAAATGATATATTAATTGGGAAGTTTGTATTTGTCCCTTTGTTTACATTATGGTTCCTTGTACTGATAAATGCATCTATTTTTGTCATAGTAGAGCACAATTGGTCCTATAAGGCTAAAAACCACCCCAAGATCAGTGATGTACTTATTAATCTAAATAGATTCCATCATAGAATCTAATTTAATGAAGTACTATGATTCTAATCATGAGTCTACCATGTTGTCTTGTTTGGAACTCTTCCAACTAATGACTCCATCATTGAGGAAAAACAAAAAACTAGATTGAAATCTCATATCTTCTTTATTAATTTTAAAACCATCATCAATGTAACAAATTTAAACTATAAATACCAAGAACACAACCTTACTTATTCTTAAGTACATAAGTATATTATTTAAAACAGTATAGTGACTCTCACTATGATTGGATTGGTATCTACTTGTTATTACCATAGTATAAGTTATATTGATTTGACTACATAACATGGAATACATGAGGCAACTCAATAATTACATACATAGATATTACATTATTTTAAATGAATATTCTATACATATCATAATAATACACACCCTATAATAATAAAATTTTAGTGTATTTGGAGACTAGATACATAATAATATTATTTCATGAAAGATCTTAAATATATCCCAAAAATTTATTCTCACGTAGTATCCTTCTTAGGTATACACAACTAAAAACCTATTATTATAACTTGAAGAAAATAAAAACATAAGAAATAGTGAGATAAAATTCATAGTAAGGGTAAACATAGAAGAAATAAATCAATGATAATATGTGATAATAATATGAGAATAAGGGTATGATAACATAATCATAACTTATCAAATTAATTCTGAATATTCTAAAGAAAATTTATCATGATTCATGGAATCAAGATTTTTCATAAAAAAATACATAAGTTAAAAGAGTGTGGAATCACCATTAATCAATCCCGATCCATGTGAGTATATCAAAAGTATAAGACATAAGTTTGTGACATACACATAAGTATATAAAATAATTTCCTTAGTAAAATATCACTACCCAGACTATCATAATGGATAGGGTCCCATAGTAGATTGGGGTAATTTCCTATTTCCATAATTTACTTATTCACATTTCACTACCAAGTCTATCATAGAGGATAGAGTCCCTTACTAAACATAGTTCACTCCCCATTACAATTAATATTATCTCAAGAGATTTTATTATTTACCCAATTAATTGGAGTGATATATAATTCTGAACCCATATGTCACATAATGAAAACCATACATAATTGTTCCACAATATCATAAAAACATTCATTATAGAATTTATTAGGAAAAATAAATTATTTTCATAAATATTTCATCGTAACAAAATGAATTTTTGAGAAAGTGACAGGTTTAATAGAATCTTCCTTAAGACATTATCACCATCATTATAATGCATCCAGAGAAATAAAATGGATGGTATTGTAAGATAATATACCTCATGAAGTATATAAATCCCTAAATGATGCTAATGTAGATGGACTTTTCTTATAAAATCATTAATAATATAATTGGAAACATGAGAAAACATTCTTTCTTTTGAATACTATTAAAAATAAAAATGTCCAAAAAAGGAAAATAGAGTTCACTTTGAAAAAATATGTAAAATTGTAAAGGAATATTCACTATGAATAAAATACATGACATCATAAAAATTTATTCATTTCAAATAATCTAAAAGAAAACATTCCTTTCAATCTTTTGTAAAAGGTCAAAAGTGATTCATATGGAAGAATTTTAAAAGATCCCTTTAAAATTTGTTTTAAAAGTAAAATTTAGTTTAAATAACCTTTTTAAATATTTTAAGTATATTTAAAATCCTCCATGAAATATTTTTAAATATATGGACATAGATTATAATGATTCTCAACCCGAAAAAATAAATGAAATAAGGATATAATTTATTTAAATAAATTATTGATCACATTAAGTAACAAAGAGAGGAAAAAAATGAACACCCCAAAAATAACCAACTCATAATAAAATGGATATTATTTAAAGGATAAGTATCATATAATTTCCCTCAATTTAAATTTCATATAAAAAATCCCAGAATGAAAAGTGATTAGAATATAAACAATTACCTCAAGTATCATCTTTCTTTATATGCATTAAAACTTACTATATAAAAAAATATTGATTTATTATAAATATATTAAAAAATATATTCATATATAAATTAATCTATATCATTTTCTTATAATTTCTATTTCCACTTTTGTTGGAAATTCTTCATTAAAATCATTATCCGGGTGAAAATCGATATGTTTTCCTTGCATGTTTAGGTTCAACAGTTATGGTCCTTGCACCTTATTAATGGTTTCATCACCTTAAGAATATTATTCATGTCATAAATATAATATTTAGTCATTTTATACTATTTTATAACCATACATATAAGGTGGATATGAAAAATGAATTACATCACTTTCTAGAGATGGTAGTTTTTCTGTATGCACAGATGATTTTTTTTAACTTTTCAATGCATGGAATAAAAGAAAGGTAAATAATAAATCACCTTTAAAATAATAATAATTATATTATAAACATAATATTTATCCATTTTATATACCTATATAACCATACAATATATATTGTAATAAAAATAATACATCACTTCATGGAGATAATAATCCACGCATACACATGAGCAATGTTTTCATTTCTCATTAGATACAAAAGAGATATAAAATAGAGATATAATAAAAATAAAAAATATTTTATTATAATTAATATACTAATTTTATCATTTTAATATGTTCATGTAATATTTGGAGGAGGTTTAAGGAGAAAGAAACATAAAAAGGACTGTTAAGAACATATACATCTTCTTTGGGTATCCTCCATTGAAAATAAACTTAAGGATTATTGGATATGTATTTTGGAAAGATCATAGCCTCATGGTCATGTATAAGGATATTGGGAGTTTATTTGGGAAGATCTTGGTTGAGATAAATGGATCAATTGGTATAGATAAATGAGTATAGAAGGTGGTTGTTTATAAGTAAACTAGGTTCCAAACTTGTGAATACGAGAAACTTTATTATATAATATATTTATTACTCAAGTCTAGTGGATCCAAATTTAAAAATATTAAAAGATAAAATGGGTAAGTTAGAAATAAAATTAACCAAAAATCAATTGTTTTTTTATATTTTAAACCTTATCTCCTAGGTTAACCTCTTTTTAACCATTGTCATTATAATAATATTTTTACCATGGTAGCAATTCATTATGCCCAAAAATTAAGTTGAAATTTTTATATAATATTAATTATTAAAGTAAAAAAAATATGGAATACATTTTATAGGATTAAAATACAAGAATTTTCATAAATTAACTCTAATATCCAGGCACAAAACCCGTAGAAATCATTTCCAGAGAATATTTATTTTTAAGTATAGAAATGATTTTATTCTCTTTCCTTGCCAAGTAACAATAATTATATTAATGATAGTATATTTTGTTGAATATATTATTTGAAAATTTTATTAAAATAATTCATAAATACTAATTAATTAAATTTTTTAAGTTAAAATACGTTGTGTACATGAAAATAGATTTATGAAAAATAACTCCTTTTACCTCCAAATGACTTTATCTTAACTTCAAACAAATTTATAACCAATATATGAATGTTTATACATTTTTCTACATTAAATACCAATATATTTCACTAAAATAACAGATCATTAGTGATAAATGTACATAATATATATATAAATATAATACATAGAAATAATTGTCTTTCAACATAAAATGATTTTATTTTTCACATTTAAAATTGAGTACTTATTTCTATTCACGAATTAATGCATTAAGGAAAACTATTGTAAAAAAATTTCATAATTCAATTAGTACTATTCATACTAGCTAATCTAATTTCTATATGATATCGATTAATTTAATAATAATATTTCAAAATTATATCATATTGTGTTTAAGATCTAAGTTTTATATAAAGAAAGTTATCAAATTCTTTGAATTTATTTAAATGGTAAATATATTCTAGAATCCAAGGGTGTTATAATAGATTATATATCCTATAAAATTAAATAATAATTCATATTTATTATTTTTATCTCCTCAATAGGATCTTTAATCATTCTAATATTTTTTCCATGAAACACTGGTAATGATCCCTTCTTGGAGTTCTCCATGATAAACCACTTTATCACTTTATCGATATAAATGTTATGAATCCTTCCAACAAACTCTTCAATCTCTATATATTGGATATTGCACTCATGTATTTCATCATTAATAAGTTTCCCTACTATACTTTTACAGAATGTAAATTCAAGATAACATTTTTGATAAGTATTATTTCATTAACATTAAATATTAAAAATACAACAACACTCCCATTAATCTGGTTTTATACACACAAATCATCTGTTTTCTTAATAAAAACAAAATATTTGATTTCTTCATAAAATAAGATATTACAACTTTAGGAGACTTTTTTCAATGAATAAATTTAATATTATTACTTTAAAACCATATCATGCTCATTTTTTACCTGAAAATATTCAGGCCGTATCATATACTCATCCTGTAACAACCTGAAACCCCCACATTTGGATTCTTTGATAAAAAATAAACTTTAAATTTCGGTCTTTGGTACTGATAAATGTAACCCATTTTTTTCCATAAAAAACTTATAATATAAAAAATAAATATTGGATCACTTACGCATCGTATGACCATTCAGGTTTAGAGTTTTATAGAATTAGGAAAAACTTTTTACAACATGGGTTCTTGAACAACTAGTTCATAAATATCATCACCATCTCCCTCTAAAAAAATATTTTCATAATCCATGTTAAGTCTTAAATATATCCCATAAAATTATTCACATATAAAACCCTTATAAACACAAATAATTTTGAATCACTATTCATAACCTGGGAAATAGAAATATAATAAAGGGTTAGATCAGATGCTTAGTGAGGGTAATCATGGGAGATATCAATTGATAATCTTATGAAATCATAAGATACTAATATGGGTATAATATCATCTCCAAAACTTAAAAAGTTCTTACCCAATCCAAAAACGATCATAAAAATGAGTCATGTCATAAATCATTATCATTTCAAAAGACATTAATCATAACAATGAGAATTCATTATAACTCAATCATGAACATTGAGTTCATGTCATAAATGTGTATGGAATCATCAAAAGTATATAAATCATTTCATATGTCAAGGTTATCTACCAAGACCATCAGATTAAATATTGATTCCTATTTTTCATAATGGATCAAGCATATATACTTGTATCTAATAACTATCTCATGAGATATAATACATTACCCAATGCATTGGATTGAGATATAGGTCCCAAACTTCACATAATTAAAATCATATGTATGTGTTCCATAGGATAAAAAATCATTTTTCAGGTTAGAACACATGGAAAGAAATGTGGTTCATAAACATTTCATCATAACATAGCCTATGGAAAAGAAATGGGATTTGGAAAGATTTATTCTTTCCTCATAAACATAAACCATCCAGATAAAGAATAAGGATGGTATCATTAGATCATTTACCCAATAAATATTGATTAAAATAAAAGTATATCATCTTTGATGGAAATTTATTTTGAAATATCACGTGGAAAAATTCTTGAGGAAAATAACATTTCTATTTTGAAATCACTTTTTTTAAGAAAAAGTACATGCAATTATAAAGGAAAAAATTTTCTTTTAAAATAAACTTTTAAATATATAAATTACTATTCAAAGAATTGAGGCATCATGATAGTTGAAAAATCCACTCATTTTGTATAAGTTAAAAAACATTCATTTCATACTTTTATTGTAAAAGTCACAAGGTGCCTAATTTGGAAAATAAAAGGAAGGTTACTTTAAAAAATAATTAACACAAGTTTAAAAATTAATGAAAACACTCATTGGATAATAATAAAAACAAATTTTAAAATATTTTTAGAAAACATGGATATTGAAGAGAATTATTTCCCAGTGGAGACTTAAAAAATAAATAATCACGAATAAAGATAAGATTATGAAATAAACCATTACAACTTTGGTAACTTTTGAATAATAATACAAATAAAATAAATAAAATGATATAGATATTTTTATAACATAATTTTCATGATAAAAAACATAAAATATATTTATGGGTTGTATATAGATCACAAAAAGGAAACAAGTAGAGTATAAGGCATATGTACCATAGAAATAAACGTTCGATGAAAACCCATTATATTGAGTTAGTTTCATTATATAAATTCTTTATCATCCTAAATAATAAAATAAGGATAATTTATTCTTTCTTAAGAACCTTTTTCATGTTTACTATTCCATTGTCACTTATTTCCATGTTATATATAGTTACATAATCATTTAAAATCATATCGGTCGTTTTGACGATATTTGATTAATAAGTCTAGAATGACATTAGAAGGTTGAATATGGTCAAAGGGGTCATTAATACATCATTATTTTCTATAAATCAATTATACATTTAAATACAACAATTAAATATGTTTATGAATAATGAACAACGTTACAATCATTGAGATGGAAGGTCGTACGTACTAATGGGTAATGATCCATTTTTCAAAGATAATTATGGAAATAAGATAAGTATAATTTTATATTTATATAATTATAATGATATCATATATATCATATAAATTAGTTAAATATAATTATATATATATCAACAATGTGATGTGGTGATGAAAAACAAATCACATCGCTTCGTGGAGGAGGTAGTCCACACGTACGCACGAATGATGTCATCATTTTTTAATTCATGAAATGGAAAGAAGTTAAATGATATATTATATTTTAATAATAAAAAATATGTCATTAATATCATATATAAACCTTAGTTCCATATTTATAACCAATCATGAGAGATGGTGATGGAAAACAAATTACACCGGTTCACGATGCGCTGGTCCACTGTACACATGACCGGTGAATTCTTCTCCCATTTGATGGATGTTGGAGATTGATACATGTAATTATTTTAACATGAAAACATATAATTATATTTATTATATTGGTTTTATTATTTTACCATGGTTTAATAATATTTTATAGAGGTTTATGAATAAATAAAACAAAAACAAGAGGATAAAAATTAAACCTCTTCTTTGGAAAACATCCTTTGATTAACACCTTAAGGATTATAATGATGGTCTTATGCCTAAAATAAGGCATATAGAATAAGTTTATAGATCATAGAAATTTATTTTTGCTCTAAATGTTCAAAAAATGGTCTTTTAATTGTTAATTAATGAGAAGTAGAGGTTCCCTTTTATAAGAGAAGAGAGGGGCACTCTTGGAATTTCTCAAATATTAAATTAATATGAATTAATATTCATTTTAAAATGGATAAAAATTTATTTATTTCTTGTATAAGATGATTATGGGTATAAATAATCTCATAAGATAAAAATTATACTAGTTTCCACAATATTTCTATCCTTATCTTTTGGTATTAACCCCTATTTATCCACTTTTACTCCTACTGTGACAACATAAATTTTTACTCTTTGAGGAACAATATAATTACTATAAAATGACCAAATATCCAAAAATATACCATGGATGATATTTTAAACCTTATACTAATCAATTTTCCTAATTTAATATTTTTAGTAATTTTATATCCTTTAATAAAATGTTATTTACTATAAAATATCCATATTATCAATTTTTTAAACTATTCATTACATTGACTTTAATAATATAAAGAAAACAACTAAATTTTGAAATAAATATTTTATTATATCCGAAAATGTAATTTTAATCTATAAAATTATTTTATCATATTATTTTTCACAAATTATATTTATTATAATATTTTTAATATAATTTATTTGATTTTTTCATTAATTGAATAATTACTATATCAACATTATGTATACATTTATAGTAATTATTTATTAAATAAAAATTAAACATAATTTAACATGATTAAGATAAATTCTTAGTATTTAAATATAATATATTTGGTCAATAATTTCCACGAGATAACCCCATGTTTAAAAGATTTTATTTATTAAAAACAAAAGGGTAACAAGTTTGACATTTCATTAAATAAAATATTATAAAATTCATAATCTCATCCATGTGGCCCCAAAAAGGTTATAAATTAAAATTTTGGATAATTATGGATGATATATAATCATAAAACAATATTTTTGATGTTTTAAGGTAATTTTAAAGCCCTTTTCATTCTATTTTTAACCTTTAATTGCCTAATTTACAATTTACTGTGCTAATAAAAACTAATAAGTAAACTATTCAAATTGACCAAAAAATGGAGCTATTTAATAAATTTGGACACAATTATTTAAAATATTAAATCAATTTTTCAAGATTCATCACACAAAATTGGAACAATTTAGTTTCAAATTAAATAGGAAAAACACAATGAAAAATTGTTTTTATATAAAATTTCCATCTTAAAAAATAAATTTTATTTTACTAAATTCAAGTATCCATTTTAAAAAAATAATTTAATAATATAAAATAAAAATTAAATGATTAAATTTTAATACAAATACAAAATATAATTTTAATTATTAAATAATTTAAAATAAAAAATACGATTTTCAATAAAAATCAGTATTTTTCACTAGTCAATGAAAAATCAAAATTTTCATAAAATTATAAAAACATTAATTTTAATATAATTTTAATCTTATGAATTGAAAAATAAATTTAATATTTGAAAATAAATTTTCATGAACTTATAGAAATTAATTATAATATTCACTCATAAAAGGAATTGAAAACTCTTTTTTGAAGAAAAAATATTTTTAAAGAGTAAAATGGCATTATTAAAAATTAATTTATTATTTAATAAGAATTATTCATTAAATTTATATTGATTGTGAAATTTATATTTATTTTAAAAACCATTTATTCATATTTATTTTATCTTATTTAATATCCAGGTTATAACGGTCACATTTAAAAAAAAATATTTTTTTTATTCGTTGAAGCTCGGTGTTGTGTATCTTGTACATTATTGAAAATAGTCTTTACTTTTAAAATATTGGGTAATTATATTATATAACTTCAATAAATTTATTCCTAACTATTTTTAAATCATTCTTAGTAACCTTGGGTTTGACTTTTCAAAATACCTTTTTGAAATCCCACATCATAAAAAGGTTCAATAAAACACCCACTTAAAAAGAGAATGAGTAGTACGATGGTCATCTAGAATAACTCATAACTAGGTTTCTATGTAGGAAAAAAATGGGAAGTGTAAAAATGGATATAAAAGTGAAAACTAATACCCAAGTACTAATAGATAGTGATATATAATATGGTTATGATAACTTTTACCATCACAATACCATAAATCTATGATGGGTTAAAATTCCATTGGTTTCTTGGTTAAAAAAGTAGACATATAATGTTTTTAATTCAATACCATTTTCCTATAGTTTATTAATTACATTACTTCATATTCTAAGAACATGAAGAAATATACTTACTCAAAAATTATAGTTTCATCCTTTAATCAATTTTTACCACATTTTCATTGTTTTCTCCAAACGATGAGTATGTAAGTTGAATTTTTCAAGTATAAAGCACTGAAATAAACATCACACAGATCTAATAATCCAAAAATATAATAAAAATATATTATTCCTTTGTTATGGTATCTACGAAAATCAAAATGGTTAGGTAATGATAAGATAATTTCAAAAATTATTAAACCCTTCAAACAAAGAAAAACTTCTATAATCACCAGAATTCAATAGTAATACCCAAAGTTATATATAGGCTAGTTAATAAATAATTACCCTTGAAATTCAAAGAAATATTCCAGATTAATATTGAAACCAAAAAAATAAAAGTATTTGATCACATAATCCTCCAATATAAATTTAGTATATATATCCCAAAATCACCACTCCCATCAAATATAATCTTCAAGATACGATAACCATTTCCATAAATAACCTGAATCACCATAAATCCAAAATAATATAATATATGCCTCAAAAATAAAATTTAACATTTATTCCTCAAATAAAATTCCCTAATATTCTATTTACTATAATACTATAGGGTTCTTAAAATAGTGATCATATTCCAAAATAACATTAATCACTTAACACTAAATCAATGTCCATTCTCATGGTTATCTATATGATAAAAGAGATGTTCCCAAAATAAAGATAAATAATAAATAAAATCAATTTCATACAAACTAAGAAATCATATAGGCTAGTGGTAGGAAATGAACCCTTGTCTCCCTTTAGTTGTGGGTTCAATCCTCATGTCCTTTCCAAATGCAATGGGTTGTCACCCAACCTACATTTTTTATTTTTTCTAAATATATATTAGTATAATCCATATAAAATTCCCAATAATGTGATAAAAATCCTAAAAAACATTAAAATATTAAAAATTATAAAAAATTATTAACCTTAAAGTTTATCTCATACCTTTCATTTTTCATCCCAAAAAGGTAATAACCCATACATACCTCAAAATAAAATATCATATAAACCCTAATGTTTATAAATAACATTAAAACATATATCTACAAAATATAAACTCATTATTCCTCAAATAATAATTCATGTTAAATTGAAGGGTTATATATACCTATCCTAAAATATCATTACCCTCCTTAAATTCCCATCACCTAAAACCTCAAAGGGGTGTCTAAGACTCTGAACTTATGGTTAAAATCAAGCATATATACTCGTGATGGTAACTATAACACCTAAAATAACATCTCATGAAAACATCATAGTCTCCAAAGTTGTCTAAATTGTCCTCTAACACAAACTATAACATTATAAAACTTACTCTTTCGGATCTGGTGATAAAAACATAAACATTACACTCTTGGATTTGATACAGATAAATGTGACCCAATTTATTCCAATAAAAACCATTCATAATTAATATGAAACATTGGATCCCTTACATACCCAAGGACTTTTTTGGCTTAGAGTTTTATAGAATTATTAAAAACTTTTAACAACTCTAGTTCATGAACAACTAGTTCATATATGTCAACATCATCTCACACTATAACCTTAATTTCAAACTCCATGTTAGGTCTTCATCATCTTCTATAAATTTACTCTCATATAAAACCTTTATAAACACAAATAATTTATCATCATTCATCATAACTTAGGAAAAGTAAACATAATAAATGGTGACCTCATATGCATATTAAGGGTAATCATGGGAGATATCAATTGATAATAAAATGAAATAATAAGATAATTTTATGTTTATAATATCATTATAACTTAAAATTTTCGTACCCAATCTAAAAAATATCATAAACATGATTTATGGAATAAAACATTAACATTTCAAATGACATGAATCCTAATACTGAGAATTCATCATATCTCAATCATGAACCATAAGTTCACTTCATCAATATTTGTGGCATAATCATAAGTACAGAAATCATTTCATATTTCAGTTTTAAATTCCAAGACCCTCGGACGAGGCATCCACACCTATGTCCCATAACAGATCAAGAACATCGACTTTTTTCCATAATGGATCAAGCATATCAACTTTATTCCCATAATGGATCAAGAGCATTGACTTATTTCCCATAAAGATATCATGAGATATAACACTTTACCCAAATTCATTGGAAGAAGATATAGGTCTTGACAATTGTATAATTTAAACAATTCTTATGCATTCTATAGGATCATAAATCATTCATCATATCAGAACCCATGAAAAGAAATCAGTTTCATAAACATTTCATCATATTGTAACTCATAGAAAAAAATGTGTTTCATAAACATTTCTTCTTTTAATCATAAATAATGACCACCTAGAGATATAATAAGGATGGTATCATTTGATCATTTCCTCAATAAATATTAAGTAACATCAAAGGTTGTCATCTTGTAAGGAAAATAATTTTGAATGATCACTTGAAATAATCCTTAAGTAAAATAACAATTCCATTTTGAAATTACATTTTAAAAAAATCCACTCATTTATAAATAAAAACATTTTCTTTGAAAATAAAATTATAAAATTATAAATTAAGATTAAAATAATTGATGCTTTACGATATTGGAAAAATCCTCTCATGTCGAATAATTTTAAAAAACATTCTTTTTATACTTTTTTATGAAAAATCACAAAGTATATCATTTAGAAAAGGAGAGGAAGATTGCTTTTAAAACATTTTTAAAAAATTCAGACAAATGTAAAATTAAATTTTAACAATCAGTGGATAATAGTAAAAAAAATTGAAAACATTTTTAAAAAAATGTACATGATAGATAAATATTCCCCAGTAGAGACCTAAACACAAACAATGTCGAATAACCATGAGATTGTAAAATAAACCGTTACCACTTTGATAAATTTTGAATAATAATCCCCATGAAATAAATAACATCATATGGATATGTATGTCCCATTATTTTCCTATAAATAATCATAAAATACATTCATGGTTAGTACATACACCCCACAAAAGAAAAAAGTAGTGTATAAGGCATGTGTCCTATAAAAATAAAAGTGATATGAAAATCATTTAACTTGAGTCTAATTCCTCACATACATTCTTTATCATCTAGAATAAAAACCTAGGTTAATTTATTAATTCTTAATAACCTTTTTAAAATTTATTATTACTTTTATATCAATTATTTCCATGCTAAATATAGTTTCATAATCATTAAAGTCCACCTCGAACATTTTGGTGATTTTTGGTTCATAAGTACATAATGACATAGGTAGGTAGAATATGGTCAAAGGGTTCATTATTCCATCATAATTATTTTAAACATCAATTATACTTTTAAATTCAACCATTAAATATGGTTATAAAAAATTAACTATGTTATAGTCATTGAAACGGTAGGTCGTACGTTTGCATGACTAAAGTCTCTATTTTTAAGTGATCATTATAGATAGAAAGTAAGTTTTATTTTATCCTTACATATTTATCAATATATAATATATATCAAATTATGTATTTAAATACACTTTTATATATCATTCGGGTGATTTGGTGATGAAAAATGAATCACATCTCTTCGTGGAGGTGGTAGTCCAAACGTATGCATCAACGACATTATCATTTTTCAGTTCATGGAATGGTAAAAAGTTAAATGATATATTATTTTATGAATGAAAAATATTTCTTGAATATCATTTATGAACATTAATTCCATCATTATAACTAGTCCTGAGATATAGTAATGGAAAATGAATTACATCGGTTTGCGAGGTGGTAGTCATCTGTACATATGAATGATGAATTATTCTCCAATTTTATGGATGTTGTAGATAGATATAGGTTATGATTTAAAAATAAAACCATACCATTATATGGAGTATTTTTTGTTATTATTTCACCATGGTTATATACTATTTTAAGAATGTTGAAGAAGAAACAAAACTAAAACAAGCAAATAAAAATTATACCGCTTCTTTGGAAAACCTCCTTTGACTAAAAACATAAGCCATCTAAGGATAATGTTATACCTAAAATTAGGCCTCTATAATAAGGTTATGGATTATAGGAAGGTATTTGGGAAGATATTTTATGAACCAAATGGTTTTTTAAATTATAAGTAAAGAGAGTAAGAGGTTCCCTTTTATAAGAGTGGGGTGGGGCACTCTTGGAATTTCTCAAAATATTAAATTAATATAAATTAATATTCAACTAAAAATGGATCAAAAGTGATTTTTTAAATATTAATATTATTATAGTCAAAATAATCTCATAAAATAAAAATTATACAAGTTTTAATTATATTTATATTCCTATATTTTGGTATTAACCCCTATTTAACCCCTTTAAGACCTTACAGTGAACACATGAATTTTTACCCTTTGAAGATCAATATATTTTCAATAAAATGAAAAAAGATATATAAATGGACCATGTTTGATATTTTTAACCTTATTATAATCACTTTTATTAATTTAATAATTTTAATAATTTCATATAGTTTAATAAAATATTATTTACTATAAAATATCCATAATTTCAATTTTATAACTATTCATTACATTAACTTTGATAGTATCAATAAAAAATCTAACATTTGAACAAAATATTTATTTATATCCCTAAAATGTCATGGTAATTAATAAAATTAATTTCTCACATCATTTATGTCAAATTATATTTATTTTAATATTTTCAAAATCATTTATTTTATTTTTTTCATTAATTAAATAATTACTACATCAGCATTGTGTGAGCATTTATGGTATTTTTTTATTCAATGAAAATAAAATTTAAATTAAAATAATGAATAAAAATAATTAAAATTTTAAAATTATATTTATAGTTGGGAATTTCCTCTAGAAAACCCCATGTTAAAAATATTTTAGTTCTTAAAAATAAGAGGGTGACATGTTTGACTTTTCATTAAATAAAATATTATAAAAGTCATAGTCTCATACAAGTGGCCTAAAAAGGTCATAAATTATATATTTTGGAATATTATGGATGAAATATAAGTATATAAAAATATTTATTAATGTGTTGACGTAATTTTATATTTCTTATCTTTTTATTTCTAATCTTTAATTACCAAATTTACCAATTACTATGGTAACAAAAATTATTAAGTTTAATATTATTTTTAACCAAAAAATTAAAATGGAACTATTCATTAAATTTGGAATCACTAATTATAAATAAGTAATCTATTTTTCAATATTCAACACACATAAGATGAAAATTTTATTTTAAAATAAAACAGGGAAAACGCAACGACAATCGGTTTTTCAAAAAAAATCTATTTTTAAATACATAATTTTATTATACAAAATTAAAGTATAAAATCAATTTAAAAAAATTATGATGAAATTATTTTAAATCAAATGTATATAATTAAATTTTAATAATAATCAAAATATATTTTTACTCTGTAAATTCTATAAAATAAAAATACATTTTTCAATAAAAAAATTTATTTTTCAACATTCATTGAAAAATTATTCTTTTAAAAAATTCTAAAAAATTAATTTTAAGATAATTTTAAAATAATAAATTAAAAAATTGAATTCATTTTTTCAAATAAATTTTCTAGTACCTCTATAAATTAATTCTATTATTCACTTATAAAAAAAAGAAAACTCATTTTTGAAGAAAACGTATCTTTTAAAAATAAAATTATTTTAATAAAAATAAAAAGATTATTTCCAGATAATTTTTCATTAAATGTATATTGAGTAGTATATTTATATTTATTTCTTAAATCCTTTATTTATATTCATACCCATTAGTTTAATGTCTTGGTTATAATAGTCACATTTAAATAATAATATTTTTTTGTTCCTTTAAGAATGGTGTTGGGTATCTTGTACGCTGTTGAACCTAATGATTCCTTTTAGAATATTAGGGTATTACACATACTAAATTAAATTCCAATTAAGGAAATTAATTTTCACATCCATTTTATATATCAAATAATCATAATTACCTCTTATGGAAGTAAATAACTTTATAAACTTTATTATCTTAATTAGATAAAAACTTTATTCTTATTCAATTCCATTAATTAGTTTATAAAAATTAGCTACCATATGAAATTTATAGGTAGAAACGCTACCATCCATGTTATTATTCATGTTAAAAACTCACTTTCATCTTATGGGTATCGCCCCTTCATATGTATCCATTAAGTTCCAAACATTGTGTACATGGAGTCCATCTAAAATTTCGTAGAATTTATCCATTTCTAAAAATAAAAAATCCTTATAATCAATTTTTTTAAATGAAACCAATTTTTGGGTTTAGTGGTAACCCTTAGAAGCACTGAACAAACAATAACCGTGCACTAATTAACCAACCACTACATATTAAATAAATAACAAAACCAAAACATCATAAAATATCAATTCAAAATAAAAAAACAAGACTGGGATGAGTTGTCCAGTGATCCAATCAAATCTACTACTTGATCCTAGAATCAACATGACCTAATTTGTCCTCAAACCAATCATCTACCCCAACACATCAATCACTGTTAATATTATCCAATTATCAATTCCCTACTCTTCATCACCATTGAAACGCAAACCCATTGGAAATATAGCCAATGATTCCTCGACCAATAACCAAGAAGGAAATCACCACATAAAAAAGAACATCATAAACTCCACTAAACCAATAAGAACAAAAAATAACAACTATTGAACCATCTTTATCAGGCTCACTCGAACTAAATTTAGAATATTACAAAGGAAGTTTTCATGAAACCACCACTACAAAAATAGTGTAATGAATAAACCATACAAAAACTAAAGCCTCAATCTTGCATATCATGCCAAGCCTCGAAGATGAGGTCCTCACTTCTCTTCTTCCCCTTTCCTCCACCCACCTTTGATCCATTATAGATCATCATTTTATAACTATCACTCTATCTATATCATAGAAGACCATTTTAGTTACCTTATCTTATATCTACCATATGAGTATATTTAAGAGGAAAGACCATAGAATCGAGTGAAATAAAATAGGCATGATTAGGAGACAGTGCCTTTGTCAAATAATATAATGTATAAATAGGAAAATAAATATACTAGAAACTGATGAATTGAACCAATTATGCATTAAAACTGACCAAAAACCGTAAATGTTGGAATGATATACTACCCAAGATAGACAAAAAGAAGCCACTACCAACCCATCAACTATAACAATCCCAATATTCCATAGAAAACATCGTTTTTAACTAAGATAGGGAGATTAAATATGAGGGACATATAAATTAAATAATTAGATATTAGACCATGGAATATAAAATAAGAATACGGGAACCAATAGGCCATAAAATACAAGCAATGACCTGATGGGGAAATGAAACTGGAAGAAACCACCAACGCATCCCAAACCACTGTGAACAACATCTTGCGATATAAAAAATGAGTTTTAAAAAATCCAGCAAAAATTCACAGATGATTTATAAAATAAAAAAAATTAAAAACACAAATGAGAGAAACAAGGGTAGAATCCCATAAGAAAAAATGGATTCAAGAAGTAGAAAAAACAAAGAAGAGAGTGGGAACCAAGTAAGAAGGAATACCACCGATGAGGGAAGAGAGTGAGAGACTTGGAGGGAATGTGATCACCATTAAAGAATAATGAAAGAAACACTAGGAAGGGTTTTAGGTGATGTTGATAAAGTGAGGTGAGTGGGAAGATAAAGACTCCACCTGATCTACAATCAGAACTCTCAATTTTATTTTAGTGGGTAGTAAATTCATCATCTATTAACATTACATCATAATCATTTTCCATAATAAATCCATATATATTAGTCTTATGATGCTACTTGACCTTGGAGGTTCCTATATAATCTATGTCAATCCTTCCATAACTCTTTATGGAACTGACTCAACTTTTAAATAATGAAAACTTCTATTTTATTGGTCTAAAATTATCTATGTTTAATTTTATACCCAAAGATTCTTCAATTTAAATATTCCTTCTCATTTAATATAATGGTTTAGGCAAAAAACACTTTTTTATCAATATTAATATAGAAAAATATCTCATACCCTCCTAGGGATAACTAATAAATAAGAATTTTTATGATTTAAAAGTCATGTTTATATGAATTTATATATTATATGTATGTTTCACAACATAAAATTATCATAAAAGACAAAATGGGACACCTCTCAGCTAAAATTTCATATAGTATCTTTATAACTAAATTAAGTGGAATTCTGTTAAGTGGGAATATAGTAGTTCTGAATGAATATCCTCATAATTATATAAAAAGGTTATATTGACCATTATCGATAAAATCATTTCTAACATGGTAAAATAAATCCTCTCAAACACACCATTCTTCCATGGTGTTACAAGAGGGTGAGATATGAAAAAATTACTTAATATCTCATATGATTAATGAATTCCTGTCACAAGTATTCAGCACTCCAATCTGATCATAGAATCTTAATACTTTTACCTAGTTGATTCTGTACATACTTTTTCAACATAGTAGACTTTTCAAAAATGTTTCTAATGTGAAACACATTATTACACTAACTAAATTTATCAGTAAAGGTTATGATGAACCTATATCTTCCACTTTCGTGAGTAATAATTAGTCTACAAACAATACTTTGTATAATATCCAATACTCCACTAACTCTCACACTATTTACACCAAAAGGTTTTCTAGTTACTTCACATGAAAGAAAAATATTCCCATGTATCAAATGATTCAAAATCAAATAAGTACAATAATCCATCTCCCCGGTGTCTTTGTATGTGTTTCTCATTTATATTACCAAGGAAATAATGTCAATGATATAGAGTGTTAGCATCGGCCTTGGTCTTATTATTTTTAATGGTATATATTGGATTATCCATGTCTAGAATTTATAAACCATTATTTTTATTCTCAATTCTATAAAACATTTCATTAAAATATATACAAAAACTCTTGTTTTTAATAATGAAGGAAAATATTTTCTTTTTGGAACAAGAAACAAAATTCAAATTTTTATTTCTGGTAGGAATATAATAACAATTTTCTGATTCCAGATATATTCTACAATGTAAACTTAGATCTTAAGTATTTGCCTCTATTGCACTAACCCTTTCCTTATTTCCAACATGTAAAACCACTTCATATTTTATGACTTATCTTTTATTTCATAATCTATTTTTATTAGAACAAATGTGTGATTCACATAAAGTATCCAATACCCATGATTTAGAATATAATGAATTGATTTATATGACATTCAAATCAAAATGCAGAAAGTTATTCTCTTTGAGAACACTTCTAAACCATAGATACTAGTCTAGAATTTAATTATAGGTCGTATATAAATGATACCTCAAAATGATAATCATGATTCATGTTATAATCTGTAACAAATACATATTTATGGATGAGTGTCATGTTTTATATCATTTCATCAAGGAATTATTTTTAAATTACTCCCACTAAAATTATAACATCTTAAATTATTACCTTTAGTGGGTCAAGATCCATATTCACTAATTTTTTAGTATCTTTTTCATTTATCCTAACACTAATCTTTTTTAGGTAGTTCATCATGTCAATCATATCATATATGGCACTTAAATAGTGTATTGGGAAACCATTTTTATAAATCTGTTATTTATAAAAAATAACTCTATTCTCTGATACCCTAATACTATTAGGGTTTCGTAGTCATGTGAACCCAAATATCATAGTTAAATATGAGAAACTAATCTTATTAGGGTCACCCATACCCAATATACCTTACTAAATATAATCCCTAGCCACCTAGCTTTAACCTAAACTACATAGTTAGATAGTCAAGGTATTCAAATGTGTTTTCTTTATAAGTAATATCATACATAGTTTTGAGGGATTTTTTTGGTATCTTAATTTTAATATACATCATTTTCATATTAAATCCATAATTATTGATTTATATGAAATCTTTATTATATCATGTTTTATTACTATTTGTATGAATGCTTCTATTTTTTTTAACCATTTTTCATCTACAAAATTAATATGTTAAATTCATATTAATATAAATCTCTTCAAAAAAACTCCCAATTTGTGTTACTTTCCCAAACATAGAATCTAAACATATTTACGCATAGGTTAATGTGTGTCATGAAAAAGAGATATGAAAAATTCATGGAATGGTTTAGAATTATATGAAATATATAATCCCCGGAAGAGTATTCCCAATGTGAAAGGTAATAAACATCAAATTTTATAGACAATACTTAAGCCTATAGTCTAATGAGAAGTCTGACTTGAAGTCTCTCTAATGATGATTTTTAACTCAATATAGACTTAAATTTCATCACAAATCTTACACCTAATATTATAAAATATAATCAACTTCTAAATTTAATCCTATAACTTAATAATAAATTGAATTCATGTTATATGGAAACTGAATGTTGTGTTATCATACCTTGTTTGTAAATCATGGTATAGAAATTTTATAAGAAGCGGTTTAAATAATTCAAACTAAAGCATAAAATATTGGCATCATATAAATAATTTATACAAATCAATAATTAAATATTAATAGCCTAAATAAATTAAACACAAATTATTTAACATGACATAAAAAACTTTAGACAATCAATTTTATCAAAACTACTTTTTGGGTGGTATAAAGGGTCAATGTCAATGAAGGCTTTCGAGAATTTTAATAAAAATATATTTTATTTTAAATTTTACAAAAAATGGATTACATGATGATGTGGTTTACCCCAAAGAAAACCCTTGTAATGGATGTTGGAATGGTGCATCCCGGTTCATTTGGATGAAGTTAGGACAAATGATATCAGGAAAAACTATACACCAAACTATAAGGAACTATATAAGTGTGGACTTTGGCATGGTTACTATTGTATCTTAGGTTTTGGAGATCGTGGAACTATAGATTTACAGACATCTATCCCTAAGTCACTATATAAAAATATACTTTCTATGAAGTTGGTGAAATAGTTATGTCATCTTCTTTATTATCTCATCCAATCAAGGGTTTCGTAGTGTTCATGACACTCTAAAATTTACATATAATTATTCTCCCAATCATAGTGAAATGTATGCCTCTCCATAGACAAAGGTATAATTTCCCTAACCATATAAATCACTGTATCCTGTGATATAATTTTCATTTTTCTCCCCTTTAACTCTTCTGTGAATCATTTGTCATTTTTTTCTCTTGAAATTTTCATGAAAACTAGTACCAGAGGATGATTTTCAAAGATCGAGTTTCAGTTTTCTCGAATTAATCATAGGATGTGGAATAAGGTAATATAAAGATTTCTCCCATCAATGGAACTAGTTATAGTTAACAGAGGATGAAAATAAATGATTATCTTTATAAAATAATATTCACTTAATGCTTCTAGTGTAAAACCAAAATATATGCTCAATATTAAGTAGGAGCTATTAGATCAACAGTTTTTGGGTGTTTAGTACCTCATTTTGTCTAAAAATGTTTCGTTTAACATCAAATAGGAAAATATGATAGTTGGGTTGATGAAATATTCCATGAATATGTATGATAATACTTCTTTATAGAATAAAGTGTACTTGATTCAATGACTATTTAATATGAAAATTATTAGAGGGGGCATTTTTTATCATTCCAATGAATTTAACACTATCACAATTCAGTTTACATAGATGGAAATTATGCTCAATGACAAGGTATGTGCACTGGTTTTACTATCCTCATTACATGATAGTTGATAAGTGACTGTAATAGCTATGATAAATTATTTAGGGAATACAAGGCTCTTTTTGAAGTGTGTGTGAGACTTGATCCTTAATGGGGATATTCGAAGAAGGGAAATGGGAATATTCTATCATTTTGTACTAAATGTTGAATTAATAGGCAGATATGTATAGAGAGATAATCATAGAGGATGATAAAATCAAGATGAAATATATGATATTAAGTAAAGGGTCATAGTCCCACTAGCTATATTTGTGGGAAGAAAATACATGTCAAAAAGGAGTGCAACTAAAAATGTAAGGCACATGAAACCAATATAGTTTACACATTAGCTAATGGAATTGATTTTATGTTTCTATTAATCATGAATAAAACTATGGAATATTGGATTTTAAAAATTGGTTAATATTTTTATTCCACTTCAAAAAATGGTTTTCGGAACAATTTTGTTCTTGAATATTTGGGCAAGGTACATCTTACTGATGATGTACCCTTGAAGATTTTGGGGAAGGGTGATGAACAGTTCAAGAAAAATAGTAGGAGTTTTCTCATTCTAGAAAATTTGAGGCATATCCCGAGATTAAGAAGAAATATTATTTCCTTCATGATGGTTGATGATGTGGTTTGTATTACAACATTCACTTGTGGTTCAAGTAATATTACTGAGGGAGATATGGTTATAACTTAAGGATTAAATAATGAAATCTTTTACAAAATGATGAAAACATTCATGGATATAAATACATCAATAAATATTTTTAGGGATTCACAACTATGGAACTATAATATATGTCACATGAGTGAGAATGGGATACAGGTTCTGGTAACAAAAGGAATAGTACCAGAGCTAAGCTCAGTGGAAGTTGGCTTGTGTAAATATTGTATTTTGGAAAGAAGAAGGTATAATTTTTAAAAGGAGGAAGTACACCAAGGGTCAAGTAGATTGATCTGAAACACACTAATATTAAGGCCTCTACACTAGTATATTCCCTTAAAGGTTCACAATATTTTGATTCATGATCTAATATGAAACTTTGAGGTTTGATAATATAGAAGAGTATGGATATCATGAGTTTTGTTAATTCTATTCTAATAATGGAATTAAATGAGAGAAGTATCTTTTAGGTACACCACAACAAAATGGTGTACATAAAGGATAAATAGGACACTACATGACCATTCCAAGAGCATGAGGCTACACTCGAGGTTACCCAATACTTTTTGGGCAGAGGTAGTAAACATGGAAGCATATCAAATTAATAGGAGTCCATCTTTACTAATGGGATATTTTCTAACAAAGGATCTATAGTGTGGAGAGGAGGTAAGACTATCAAATTTATTAGTATTTTTTTAGAATACATATATATATGTTTATGTAAGGTATAATATTGAAATTAAGTCCAAATGAAGTTTCATTATTGGTTATGGTGTTGAGGAATTTGGTTATCACATTTAGAATGATAAGTAAAAGATGATCATCAGAATACAGAACTTGATATTTAATGAAGGTGACATGTACATGGTATATCATGTAGCTAATTTTTATTGTGGGAATAAATAATTAGATCTCCATTTTCAAGTGTAGCTTCAAATTGTATCCAATCATGTGACATTGAAACTAGTGGAGCCTACTCCTCAAGTGGAGTTAATGAGATCAACAGGGGTGAGAGGTCTTCTGCAGATGTATTCACTGTACTTACTATTAATTAATGGTGGTGGAGAACTATATTTTTTTGAATAAGAAATATTGTTAACAGATAAAAAAAATTTAAACTAGATATGAAGAAGGATATTTCTTCATTTCATGATAACAAAACATGGTAGGTGACCCATTTTATAAAGCAAATAAAGAATTACAGAAAAAATGTGTACATAAATTCAAGGAAGAACATGATGTTAAAAAAATATACAAAGTAATATAGGTAGTGAAAGGTTTCCAATATAATGAATGAGTGGATTTCACTGAAATTGTATCACATATAGTGAATACTACCTCCATCCATGTTCTTCTTAGTATTATCTCATCAGAAGACTTAAATCTTGAGAATCTTTATGTGAATTCATTTTTCCTTCATGGATACCTAGAGGGGGATATTTATATTCCACAACTATAAGGATATGTTGATTCAGGGAAGTAAACCCTGGTGTGAAAAGTCTAGAATATCTTATATGGGTTAAGTTGGAACCTAGGTAGTGAAACAAAAAAACTAATGCATTCATGAAAAAAAAATCATACAAATGTTTTGGCATGGATCGATGCTTCTACTTCAAGACTTTTGGTGATGGATACATTATAATACATTCATATTTTGATGACATGGCCATTGAGGGATCATACATATAGAGGATTGATGAGTAGAAAGGTAATTTAGATGATGAGTTAAAGATGACATATATTAGAGAATATAGAAAAATTATAGGGATGAAGATCAAGAGAGACCATGCAGGAAGAACCTTGATGTTATCACTGGCTGACTATAGTGGAATGGTTTTGAGAACATTTATTATTCTACAAGAAAAAATTGGTTTTTATTCCCTTGGAAATCCATTTCAAAAAATCAAGGTAATAAGAACTAAGGATAGTATAATAGGTCGGGTATATAAAAAATGTTCGATACATATTAGATATTATAAACCTATTGTATGTTATGGTCTATACTCAGTATGATATTTTTCATATTGTGGGAGTTGTGAAATGGTGAATAGATAACCCTAGGAAGCAATATTAGGAAGCTTTGAAGTGGATACTAAGATACTAGAAGGTAACAAAGTAGGTATTTATGTTATTTGGGAAAGTAAATTCTTTACAGGGGTATGTTGATGTTGACCTTGGAGGTGATGTCGATAGTAAGAGGATTACTATAGGTTATGTATTTACCTAAGGAGTAACTATAGTATGTTTGACATATCATTTATAGAATTTGGTAGATTTATCCACTATAGAGGTAGAATAAATTTCAATAATTGAATCTAGAATAAGATTCTTTGTCTTCAGAACTTCTTAGATGAGCTAGGTAGAAAGTGAGAGGGAAATTTATTATACTGTGATAGTCAAAGTACCATACGTCTTGCAAAGAACCTAGTATTTCATTCCCAAAACAATCATATTTAATTGAAGTTCCATTTTAGAATAGTCTTGATACATGATGGGTTGATGACATTATAAAAGATTCATGGAACCAACAATCCAGTATACATATTGATGAAGATGATGGTGATATAGAAGTTGAGGCTCTATTGTGCCTCTGTTGGTATCCACTAATGGATGGAGAATGAGAGGAAGGATATGGGAGAACACTATGAGAGCATAGAAATGAAAATATATGATATTTAATGAATCATCAACATAAAATAGAATATTTAAATAGAATCACACATTGGTGATGGAAGAAGAATAGGGCCTTAGATTAATTTTGTTTTCTAAATCAGTAGCATCGAAGTTGGTCAACATTATGGATCAAGCTCCAAGTGATAGACTATTGGAATAGTGTTTCATGATAAGTTTGGATGATGTTGGTAAAAATTATAACTTTCTATACTATACACCATACCATAACTCTTAGGGTTTGACCTCTATTGTGAGGTTTCTAGGGGCTTTAGGGGTAGTGAACTCTAATTCTGGGGTATGGGGGCTGAATCCACATACCTAAATTTGGGGAACTATAGAAACTCTTACCAGACATTTGCAGGGCTGACCAGGAGACACTAAAAGTGAACTGTAGTAATTTAGATACATATATAGTTTCTATTTAACCACAAACTTTGGAGATAATGGTATTGTATATTTGTGGACCTCCAACCACCAATCACTATGGCAAAGTGGACTTAGTTTTTGGTTGGTGACATAATTATATCATATTCTCTAATAGACCATTTCAGATTGGTTTTATAGGTGTGTCTAAAACTATAAAATTTTCCTATAATTATTACCTCAATCATAGTAAAATTTATGTATCTAAATGGATGTATATATCATTTACTTAACCATGTAAATCATTGTGTCTTGTGGTCTTCTTCTCGTTCTTTTTTCCTGTTACTATTCTTTGAATCATTTAACATTTGTTAATCCTAGTGTTTTTTGAAATAATGGGAATTGTCTAGCATGTTATACATAATCTCAAGTAATTTTGTCAGTATGGTCGTACCATAGACCACAGTCCTTTTGGAATGAATTTTGTTTAGAATGTCATTTTAGGTTGGCCACTTTGACAAAGCCATTTTTCATAGCCATGGTGTTTCAAGAGGGGATTTAAAATTCCTAATATATCTTAGTAATTTCTATTATATCAGGATCTTCCATCATGGTTTAGTTCACCATGAAATATAAATATCCAAACCATGACCTAGAGACATAAAATTTTATTCTTTGTTTTCTCTAATGCTTTGCTACACCCTTTTTTCTCGAATTATAGAGTGGGTTTATAATAACACACCCTTTTTATAGCCATGTATGTCATGATCCGATAAAGAAAGAATAGACATGATATTTTTAAAGAGGTTATGTTGTGGTTCCGGGGAAGAATCAATTTTGGTCTTTCATGATGAATCTTTATCCTATTGATCTACCATTATTAGTGTATTTTATACCACCAATGGGATTTGTGGGACATCTTAATGCCTATTTGTAGTCTAGAAAAACATGAATCTCATGACTAAGATATTTCTATGATAAATTAGTATAATTAAATGATAAAATGATAATACATACATGCATCACTTCCCATGAAAGTATGATACCAACAATTAGCACGATCAAGTTCCCTAAGAGAAAATAAATGTGTTCTTACCTCCGACTTTATCCACTAGCCACTAGAATCACCAACAACTTCAGTAGGATATCAATTCTTTAAACATTGTTCCAACACATAAATTATGAAAAATATAGATTTTAGAGTTTCATAGAGCTTCTATTATATGACAATAAACTCTGGGGTCTAAAATGAAGTGATTGAACTCCTTTATATAGGGTTCATGCATGAAATAAAAATGCATGTAGGAGATAATAATGATTCAAACATTATGTAACATCCAATTTATCCCCCCCCAACTTCATTTATCAAACTGAGCATTAAAATTATTTTAAAATTTGGATTTAATTAACACATCATCACATGATGTGTTGACATCCAAAGAAGGCATGATAATCAAATGGTATCTCATTGATATAGATATACCTTAATCCCTTATATATATATAATGCATGAAAATTATGATTTTCATCCATTAGGTATATTATTTCTTGTGTGTTGGACACCTAAACAATTTCACCTACATAATCTATTAAAAGAAATCATTTCATATTTATATGAAATTTATATGGACTAAATAAATATGATTAACGAAATATAAATATAATTTAAACATGTGTTTTAATTCATGAGTTAATACAAATTAAACCTTTGGATAATCCTCAATTGTTGTATAAATCTATTCCATTAAATGGAATTAGGTGTGTAGATACTTAGAAAAACCTCCATGAACCCAATTCTCCCTTTCTTATACTTCCATTCCATACCAAGATGCTATCACGTAATGGGAGAAGAGAAAATCATGCATGTATTACATGTGAATCATATTATCTCATGGATACCTCTAGAGGTGGGATTCTTATGTTTTCCACTTTGGTGATATTTATCAAACTCAATAGACAAATATCAAATGATGTGGTGGATCTTCGATGAACGATACACATGTTTTATTATATTTCTTCATTTTATATTTTTATATGAAATTTCATATTTCGTGCATGGAAATCCTTGAATATGGTTTCGAACTTCTTCAACTATAACTAATGACTGTTATGAGATTCATAATAAACCCAACCGTGGAATTAGAGGGAACTCATGATTTAGATTTATGAACTCTTTAATTAAAATGAAGAATAAACCAACAACATAACATTGTTTTTCTGATTTTATGAAAATATAGAAATTTGATTTCATAAAAGTGTTTACCCATATGTAGTTGTGCTATGTAAAGGTAATGAAAACCTTACCCTACCACAGTTGAGATGGGTAGGGGTAACCAAGGGTTTACCCTTATGAAATGTTATGTGTAAGGGTCATTTCACCTCACCCTTATGTAGATCGATTTATGTAAGGGTCACATGAATTTACCCTTACACTTATAGGGATACATAAATGTTATATCCTTATATGAGCTAGCTATGTAAAGGTAATCAAGGCATCACCCATATGAAAATCCGTTACATAAGGGTAATCAAAGTGACATACATTTATGTAAAGGGGTTCACGTAAGTGTAATCACATTTTTACTAAGGGTGAATATAGGTAATTCTATAGCTTGAATAAAGGTTATTACGAACTACCTTTCATAAAAAAATGATTTAATTGGTTATGTTTGGGTAATCTAGATTTTCCAAAATATTTGTAATGGTAACCATTTATTTACCTATATGAAAGGGTTCCAAAATTGGAATACACTTATGCAGAGTGTTTATGTAAGGATAGAAGGAGGATACCCTTATATAGGAATGGGTTCTTATGTAAGGGTAATCAAAATTGTTATAAAAAATGTTCAAATTTTTTTTAACATATAAAATGATTTTAATGGTTTATAAAATGTGTATAAATCTTTATAAAATGTATTTTCTTATATTTAAATTTCTAAAGGTTTATAAATTAAATAATTATAAATTTTTCATAATTAATTAATATTTTATGAATTTTTTTTCCAAATATTAATGGTTGATGTTTAAAATAACTTTTACATATTATATAGAATGTCTTATGTTATAGAAATAATTGTTTTTATTTATAAATCATAATAATTAATTTGAAAAGGGTTATAAATTGTTCCATAAGGATAAAATATAAATTGTTTACATTTAAATTACAATTATTCATAGTTAATTAATTTTACTTGTTAAAATTAAAGGGGGCTTAAATGGATAATATTTAATCCACACCAAAAAAATTATGTTTCATATTATCAAGGCTAAAATAATGAATAAGTATATGATATTTAGATTATGTAAATTTTTTACATAATATAAATTGCATTATAAATTTTATATAATTCATAAACTATTATATATTTAAAATGAAAATTCTTTATAATGATAAATATAAAAGTGATCATGTTGAGATGAATATAAAAAATTTATATTCAAAATTATGGAATGTTCATAATGTTAAATATAGAAATTATTAAAGGTTTCATAATTAGCTTTGATTTATGAATTATTCATAAATATTTATCTCATGTTACAATATTTGAATTGTTCATTTATATAAGGTCAATTCTCTGTTATATTAATGTTTAGTAAATTTACTAATAAATGTGAATTTTTCACATTCTTTTGTTTATATTTTAATCTAATTCTATGATATATCATTATATTACATGCTAGGATTGACTATATAATAAATTTAGTATTTTATCTACATTGAACTCAGTTCATAGTTGAATTTATTATATTGAATTTAGATGTTGAATTTAGTTTGTAAATATTAGGTGTTAGAGTTATGAATAATTTTATTCTATATTAATATCCTTAGGTAGAGGAAATTGTGGATGAACTACCTACCTATGTGGAGGCTTATGCCTTATCTATTCCATTGATTGGGATTCACTATTTATTGCTCTGGGTTTACCCATTTTGAGAATTTTTATTTCATATAATTATAAAACTTTACATGATTTTTTCATATACCTTATATATATGATGAAATCAGTTATGTATTAATATAGTTGACTTCTAATTTGGGGTGAGTAACATAAACTTCCGGGTTGTGTAAAGAGTTTCATATCAATATGGTTTGAACATATTGATTAGGTGGAGCGAGTAGGATTCCAAAAAAAATGTATTATAAGTATGAATATATAAAAGGAAATGACCTGAGATAAGATAGTGAGATTAAAATCCCCTTCAAATACTAAGTGTGAGATTCCTTCCAAAGAATATGTAAATACCTTGACCATTGAACTAGGTATTGTCGATATTAGAATGAGTACCCCTAAATTATCTTGTGTTAGGTGAGAAAGTAATAAGTAACATTGTATTATTTTGTTGTTATTTTTGAGATCAATATGAGTAACCCTTGATTGTCCTTTATTGGATTATTCTTGGTCCCTGTTTTTGGTTACACTAGCTGGGAAGCCCTGACAGTTAGAATATCAGAAGAATATAGTTGATTATATCCATATGATGGATTGGAGAAAGGATATTCTTCTCAAATATCCAAGTGCCATATATTATATAATTGTAATGATTCCCTACCAGATATGGTCATGGTTTATTTATGTGATACCTGGTATAAGGAATGATGAAAAAACAATCTTCGATCACTAATGGATATGATTAATTTTAAAAGGGGTTATCATTTTAGTGGGAGACCATTTAATAAAATTCTTCATTAAATGGTTAATAAGACATGATAATCATCTAATAAAAACATATTTTTTAGATAATATCATCATCATCATCACGCTAAAAATTGTGAAAAATCCTTGATAAAGATAAGCACAATGTAAACTAATCCTTAGACTAGTAATTTAAGAAAGGTTATCAAGAAAGATTAGTGATCTAAGAAATGTTCTTAAGGAAAATTATCAATATCAAAAAAATTCTTTCCTCGGTAGAAAGGTGTTTAAATTTTTCAATAAGTGAATTAGTTTCTTATAGAATATTATAGTGATTCACTCCAGGTTTCAATGGAATTATATTAAAAATGTATAGTTTTGGTTAGGTAATTTATCCTAATTTCATCAGTAGAAATGTTATGAAAATATGATTGGATTTAAGAAAATTTGTCCTTGTTATTATCAAAGTGTTGAGAATGGTTGAACTAGGCATATGATGTACGGATTTGGGTAATTTATGAACAATATAAGTGGGTAAAACTTCAAACATTGAGAATAAAAGTTAGTTAAAAAGTTCAATATTGTTTATTCAAGAAACAAATAAAAGTCATTGAAACATACGATTTTTAGGAAGTAGGAATAACAATTACATATAATGGGATTATCTATAATACCTAAAGGAGTTTGAAACACCCTAAAATATACATTTCAGGTATGGATGTTGTAGAAATTATTTCTTCATTTTTTAAAGTTACATGATACATATTTTTTATTTTACAAAGTGTTTAGAATTTGAAGGATTTAAAATAAAATGGAGAAATTGATCGATATTATAATTAATATTAATGATGTTAAGAAATTAGTTAATACATCTAGGATTTGAATGTAAATGATTTCACCAAGATTAAAATAATAAATGTAAAATCCTTGTATCTTCATATCATTTCCATTATGGGACAATATAATTTGTTCGATTAAAAAGTGTTTCTATGAACAAGTATGAGATACTTAATTTTTGAAGTTCCAAGGATCGAAAAACAACTAAGAAGGGGGGGGGGGGTTAAATCAGTTTTTCACTTTTTATAAGTTTCATAACTTTGATAAACCTTACCCCGGAAACCTGTTAAGATTTATATCCTTATCAACTTTTAGTAAATAGTCCTGCATGAAAAATAGTTATGATAGAAAACCCCACAAGATTTACAAGGTTCAACCTCAATGTGAGAACCTACATCCTTTCCATATCCAGTCCTATAGGTCTATAGAAATTCACTAATATAAATAAGTGATTAAAACTCATGAAAACTCCCATTAGACGCCTTCTATCTCCTGATAGGAAAGATTATACTAACTCCTTTCATTTTACAATGTTTTCTTTTAAAAAAATTGAGCCAAAAAAAGAATCAATACTTTTTTAAAACTAATCCACAATTGATCAGTATGAATCCTTAGTCTGATTTCACTGGATCCAGTTTTCTCAATACAATGATACTGGATTCTAGATCCTATTTCTTTCAATACAATGATGTTGTAATCTAGATCTGATTTCATTCAATACAATGATGTTGTAATCTGGATCCAATTTCTTTCAATATAATGATGATGTATTCTAGATCCAACTTCTCTCAATATAATAAAATCAAACTCAATCATTAAAAGACTCAAAATCTTCTGTAATTCTCAAAAACATTCTCCTTCAATCAGATGAGAACTTCCACTTCAATTTCCCAAGTGCACCATCTTTCACGCGTGCATATAAAATTCGACAATAAACTAATGATCTGGGGAATTATTTATAGGCAACTCAGGAAACAAATATGGGAAACTTAAAATCTTTCTTGCTTCCTCAAATATCAAAACTATAAAAAAAATATGTCATTTAAACTTCATCTTTTACTTCTTCAAACCTCCATTGATTTGTTCTAGTTTTTTTAAAAGTGAATTTCAAATTTTACCACTTTAATTATTCTTCATAATTGGCTCATTACAAATTCTTTTTCAACCTATTCAAAAAAAATTATTTCTAATCCCATTAAAATATTTTTATTAGCTTGGATATAATTGCCAGTATCCCTTCCTAATTTCATATGGTTCTAGTTTTCAAAAAATACTAGTTACGATTTTCATAGAATGCTGGTTAAGAATCTATTATAAATATGGTTATGATTCTCTTCATAAATATGGTTACAATTATATCAAAATGATGGTTACGATTCTCTCAGAATGATGGTTACAATTCTCTACAGAATGATGGTTATAATTATCTTAGAATATTGGTTACGATTCTCTGTAGAAATATTGTATTGATTCTCTCAGATTGCTGGTTATGATTCTCAATAGAATTCTGGTTACTATTCTCTCATAATTATGGTTATGATTATTTATAGAAAGCTACTTATAATTCTCTAAATAAAACTAGATACAGTTCTCTTAGAATTCTGGTTATAATTCTCTCAGAATGATTGTTATGATTCTATGTAGAATACTGGTTATGATTCTTTGATTATGAAAATAAGATTACAAAATTTCATTTTTCAACTCCAAAATTATTCAAACCTCTTTACCATTTCTTCAAAATATTTTATAATGAACGTTTTCATGACTTATGAGAACTTCATGATCATAAAATAATCTTATGATTTTATTTTTGAAAGTATGAAAACTTTATAACTCCTGAATTCAATTTATTCTCTCAAAACTCTTCATAAACTTCATTATTTCTATGATTACAGAAAAGATATACTCCTAGAAAACAATACTTCCTACATATGATTCTTTTGGACCTGATGAACGAAATACAATGCAGATAGATCTGATTCCTGGGAAAAAACATTATGATATAATAATGTTGGCTTTCAACAAATAAGAAAACTTTGTTATAACAAATTGTCACAAAGGTATTTCAATCTCCCCCTTTGGATTTGTTGAAAACCCTCGTTAAAAACTTTTCCAAAACTCATATTTTTTTCACAACTCAGGTTTTTTTAATTTTATCCAAAAATAGCATGTCTCAAAAGAGTGTGTCCTGACACCACACTACTAATTAATGTTTTTAAAGTAATTCTATCCCTTGTTGGAAATAAAATTTTGTACCCATGTAAAGATAAACTCTCCTCACTTTTCTTTTCATGAATCCTTTTTTTCTCCCCATTATTTATTTTATCACTTTATTTTTCTTTTACTTTTATTTTTCTCTCACTTTTCTTTTCACTCTCCCCCATTATATGATAACCATAGCTTCAGATTCATAAAATAAAAATAATTTTTTTACTTTATCCCCCTCATTTTCAACATAATCCAAAGCACGGTGGGGATTTTTATTATGATATTCAAAAAGACATAGGAGGAGGCTGAACATGAAGTTTTAGAATCAATTCCACAAACCTTTCATTTGGGATTGAATTTGTAAAGATATCAGAAATTTGATACTTTGTTGAAATGTATTCAAGCAAAAAATCTCCAGCCACAACATTCCCTTTTATAAAGTGAAACATTATATCAATGTGTTTTGATCTTGAATGTTAGAAAGGATTCTTATAAAGATAAACTGATATTTGATTATCACAAAGTATCTTAAATGGTTTATAAACTTTCAATGTCAAATATTCCAGCTAAACTTTCATCCAGAACATTTTATTACAAGCCTGAGTAGGTGCAGTATATTTGGATTCATCTATGCTCAATGTTACTAAACTTTATTTATTACTATTCCAACTCACAAAACATTCACCCAAGAAAAATTTCCTTCTCAGGTTGATTTTCTATCATTACAATCTCCAGCCCAATCGACATTAATATAACCATGAAACTTCATCTCAAAAAATTTTTTGTATAACAACCCATTTCAATTTGTTCCTTTAACATATCTCAGAATTCTTTTTTATGCAAACAAATGTGATTCTGTTGGATTACTATGATACCTAGCACACAAAGTCACAACATATACAATATCAGACCTTGAATTTGTAATGTAAATAAGACTTACTATCAGCTTTCAAATATATTTTTTATTCACACTTATTCTGGATTCATATTTACTCAACTTAGTGCTCACTGAAATAGGATTTGAGGCTTAATTCTATTCTACCATCCCAAACTTCTTTAACAATTCTCAGGCATACTTTTCTTGGGTTAATAAAATATATCATCCCTTTTTTGAAATTTTAACTCAAGGAAGAAAGTGAATTCTGCCAACCTTGACAATTCAAAGTTCTTATTCATCTCTTTAGAAAACTCTTCACAAATTGTTTCTTCATCCCCAACAAAAATTATATCATCCACATAATCAGTTACAATTATATTTCTTGAGTCAACATATTTCACATACAAGTTGCTATCAAATTTTCCTTTAGAAAATTTCATCATTCTCAAACAATTTTCATGCTTCAAATACCAAGAACATGGAACTTGTTTTATCCCATATAAATATTTCTTTAATTTAAAAACAATTTTTTTCATCCTCATCAAGTAAAAACCCCCAAGGTTGATCAATGTAAACTTCTTCCTCAATATCTACATTTAAAAGAGATGATTATACATCCATCTGATAAATTTTTAATTACGATGAGTATCTACTACAAGAAACATCCAAATAGTTTCTAGACGTACAATGAGGGAAAAGGTTTCATCAAAATCCACACCTTCCACCCGTGCATATCATTTACAAACAAGTCATGCTTTGTTTCTTGAAAATTCTCCTTGATAATTCAATTTGTTTATATAAACCCAATTTTTTTCAATACCACTTTTATTATATGGCCTTGGAACAAGTTTCCATGTTTAAATATTCTCAACCTGATACAACTCTTAATTCATAGAATCTACCCATTCTTTCTGTTGAATAGCCTCTGAAACTGATTCAAGTTTTTCTTGTGAGATAATTGAAGTCTGATTCTCTAATCTCCATTTTCTTTCTAGTCTAAACCGGAGCCTTCTAATTCCCAATAATTTTTTTTTGGATTCAACATGTTTTCATAAGGTCTAAAATTTTAAAGTTTCTTTCCCAGTTTAATTTCCTCATCTCATGACTCATCTGATTATTAATAAGGATTTTTTTGATAACATTCACTACTGTTGGAATTCTCCGGTGTATCCTCCTCAACATTATCAACAAATTGCGTAAAGGAACATTTATTTTCAATGACCTTCAAATCATATTATTCCACCAACTTGTGCAAACATTTGTTCCAAAATTTGTAACTTCTCCCCTTTGGTGAATAACACAAGAAAGTTACTTCCTTTTCATTCTCATCAAACTTTCCAAAATCTATATTTTTGATTTTTAGAAAACATGGACATCCAAAAACCTTCAATTATTTCAATGAAGGTTTTTTGTTATAACACATTTAATAATGAGTCATTTTGGTTTCCTGTCTGAAAAATCATCTATTTTTCACATGTACAATAGTATTAATAGCTTTGCTCCAAAATAATTTTGAAGGTTTGTATTCTTCTAACATAATTCTTCTCATTTAAATTAAGATTATATTCTTTATTTATAATAATACATTTTTTGGGGAGTATAGGGACCAATATACTGATGTTTGATACCATGCTTTCTAAGAATTTTTGGTGAATTCAATACAATTATTTGTTCTCAACTTCTTTATAGAAACCCCCAATTCTTTCTCAACATCTTTTCTAAAGAATTTGAACATTTCAATAGACTCCAACTTGGGATACACGAACATGATGTTTTTCACCTGAGTGAAATCGTCAATAAATGTTATAAAGTATATGTCCCCTTTTCTTTATTGATGTCTCGTCGGCCCACACATATCAGAATGAATACGCTCAAGTGGTGTTCTAGATTGAATCTCATCTCTTTTATGACTTTTGTTAGTCATATTTCCTTTTTGGAAATCAATTCAAACATCTTCATATCTTCTATTCAATTATGGAAAATTATAGACAAAATCAACTTTTGAAAGTTTATTCATGTTATTTATGCCCAAGGTGGCCATGTATTCAATGCCACAACTTGTTTTCATCTTCATCACTCAGGTACCAGGAGTTATTGAATTCTCCTTTTTGAAAGAGATTCCCACTGGTTCTTTCTCTTTTTGTAATGACTTTTCTATATTTTACACTTTTGATGATACGAGAATCCTTTATGAATATTACTTATTTGACATCATCACAATGTTGACTTACACTATGTAAGTAATGTTTTATCCCACAAACAAGTAAAACCTCCTTCGATTTAAATTTCTCTACTTCAATCTCTACCATTAAAATTCCTCTAATTTTTAAGGAACTATCATTTCCAAAAGTAAATGCCCCTCCATCATGACTTTCAACATGTTTCAATATTTTTATATCACCTATCATATGTGAATAATAGCCACTATCTAGAATCTATGGTTTTTTACCCTTACTTTGTTTCAAATATTTCTCAACAACAAAATATATTTCCTCAACCTTCTTCTTTTCAACTTTCTTTTATTTTCTATCATAAAAAAATTGTTCTAGAAGTATTTTCATACATCTATACACATGATGACCAGACTAATCAAATATTCCAAAAACTTCTTCTAGACATTCAAATTGATTCTTTGTTGGAATATTTTTGATATCTTGTGAATTCACCTTTTTAACTTTCCGTGAGTTAGAAAAGTTACTCATTATTCTTTCACTATTTCTTTCACTTCTCTCAAAACATCTTCCAGGTAGAGCTAAGTTGTTCAAAAAATTATAATACGTATTTCCATAGATTCCAAAACACCAGTAATAGCCTTTAAATTTTTATTTTCTATTCAATAAATATATTTCTCTATATAAACTTTATTGAGGTAGGAAACTTCTTTCAACTATAACATAGTCAAGATGTGGACCAACTTTCCTTTTGAGTGAGTTTTATTATTTTATATATTTGATAGGTCTCTCACTTCCTTTCTCCAAATAATATTTCCCAATAACTTTTTCATAACCTGAAATGTAAAAATAATTAGATGAAACATTATATTTGGTAAGAGAATATTTCACATGATTCTCGTAATGAGCCTTCTCAATAACTTTAGAAGTCACAACTTTCACTTCCTTATCTTTGATGAAGTTTTCATTAATATTTGTCAAGGTAATTTACGATTTAAGATGTTTTGATTTCAACCTTTTAACCTCTTCTTTCTTATCTTCTAGCTTCATTCCAAGATATTCAGTCATCTTTCCATGTTCATCAATTCTATGTTTGTAACTTAAAATATACTGAATGTATTCATCCACCTACTTAATAACATATTTTATTACATTAACAACTTATTCATGATATTTCTTCATTATTATAATTTATTTCTTAACAGGGTTTTTTCAAGACATGTAAAAAGTTCAGTTCTGAGATGACACTCTCTCTAAGATTCTATGACACCTTTGTAAGAACCTGATTTTCACTCTCGTACGGATCCATTAAATTTTCGGTCTAAATCCATAATTTGGACCTAAATTGTATTCTTAAGTGGTTAGAAACAGGTCTTAGGGGTGTTTGGGGCATGCTCGGATCCCTAAACCCATATTTTTAGAAAAAAAGGATTGGTGCACGGTTTAGAGTAAATCATGCAGCAATTCCATACGGTTTGGAAAACCGTGTGGATTTTGTTTTTTCAGACAGAGCCACCTCACATGGTTGGTGCACGACCATACAGCCTAACCATACGAGAGCACCTTTTTCTAGGTACCAGTGCAGGGTTTGATCAGGGTTTGTCAAACCATGTGGAAAACCCATGCATAAGATATTTTAAGGGAATATTTTCCTTTTTTCCATTAATGATCTAATTAAGCCACCTCCATATTCCCTAATCCGAGCTTATGCTGGACTAAACTAAACTGTTATCATTTTAGATATTTTTAAAGATCAAAGTTAGGGATTCAAATATCTCCTTCATTTGGGATTTGACTGAGCTTCCATTCGTCATGTTGGATGCGCAACGGTAAGTACTAAAGTCCTCTTGATCCGTTATCCTTCTCTTTTTATCTCAGCCGAGATATCTAGGTATGGGAACTTTTTTATTTTTCTTATATATACTCTAATATAATCAAAATCAAGTGTGAATACTAGATGATAAGGATCATACAAACCTAAGGAGGGTGGTCTATAACTCATCCCTAAACTTCATTGATTTTTCATTTATCGTGTGGGGGCCACCGATTTCATCTGGTGTCATTTATTGAATTTATATTCCATGATTATAATCATTAGAACCATTTGGATATGATCTTTCCATATATGTAATTAATTTTTGGTGGTTATGACTATACCTCAATCCCTTCCATGTCGAAGGTTATTCAATAATTGGGTTTTTAGTGTTTGGCACATTTGAGCCACCTTTCAGTTGTGTTGTAGCTTGAGAAATATAAGGGTATGGTTTTATATATCAAATGGAATTTTTGTATTGTAAATTGAATAATGGAAAGTACCATGTATTCTTACCACTCGACCTACCTAAGGTAAGTTCTTCAATTGATTATTAAATGTGAAATAGAATTTGGAAAGTATATTGAGTATATGACTTGACCGAATTAAATATGAATGATTAATTGGTTGCATATCTATAGAACCCCTTACCACATTAATGGAAGGTATAATAATGAACCTTGAATATGGAATATGCCTTAAATTGATTAAATGGTTTCATGCTACTTGTCCTTATCACACTAATTGAAGGCAAGGTTTGAACCAAATAGATTGATAAAAAGGTTTCATGCTACTTGATCTTGTCACACTAATGAATGGAAAGGCTTGAACTGAAGGAAATATTACATGACTTAATAATTAAATAGAAATGTCCTAACTCAAGATCACCTTGGATTCTGATCAGAGAATGTCATGATCACTCATGAACCTCATTATGATTCAAGGATACGACTTACATATGTTAACACCCACCAAGATCTTGATCCTTGTCTGTTCTTGGATGCCTAGTAGGACACCATAGTATCCCTCCATATTATTATAGGATGCCTCAGCTTCACTCCTTGGATCCATCATTAATGAGTAGGTTCCATGGTTACAGCCCATAGGTGCCTGTCTCTATTCAGACTCATCTTACCTTGGACGATCACCTTGGATTTTGTAGCCACCTTATTGTGGAATGCCTTGGAACATGATCTATACATTACACCCTTATCCTTTTCCAATCTATAGTTACTACTGTGTTGGTGACCCTTTATTTCTATATTGCCTTTGTTATTACCTTGGAACTTCTCTATTAAATATATTTAATGGTATCCTTGTTACATATTGGAACCTTAACTTTTTATACTATCATGAGGTGATTTATATGTTGGATATGCCTCACAAGACCTATAAATCAAAAATTGGTAATTGATTAATTAAATGAACTGGTTACATGTTCAAACACCAACTGAGGGCTGATGTGGGTACTTGGGTATTTAGCTACATTGCACCTTTTTTACTTTATATATACATGATTGCACACTATTACATTTCCATTACATGGGATGTATATTATAGACACCATTGGTGGTGGACCACTGGTATTTATCTCACATCCTCTTCGGGCACCATTTGGTACCTGGGGTAGATTACATGGTTTCAGGTCTTGAAAAAGGGAAGCATTCAGGTTCGAACACTTGATTTCTTGATGTTTAGTATGGAACTTGACAGAAGATGACCGAGTCAGAACATAGGATTTTTGGGATAGTATTTTTATTCCCTTATACTTTGTTGAAAATATTATGCATGTTGTGTTGTATCCATTTTTTCTAGTTTTCTAGAAACATGACATATCATCCATGGTTCTTGTATGCTTGGATGTTATTCTTGTTATTTCAGTTATTGTTACTGTTGTCTCTATTTTCTAATGTTTCTTCTTTTTACTTATATTTCTTCCACTAATTACCTATGTTTAATATAATTCTATTTGCTACACTTTTGTATTGAGGGAATAGACTCCCCACAGACACAACCTAGGTCTTTACTGTTAGTCGGCAGCCTCTGGCTTTCCAAGATATGCGCTTGAGGCCATGTGTCCCAATAGGCTCGGGGCACCTATCAAGTGGAATCCGGGTTCGTAATGTCACAAAGTGGTATCTGAGGAGTTTCTTTTCTTTCTTTACTATTTGGGGATAATTTATTTGTGATTATGAATTCTTGGGACTTGGTTATAAGTCATTCTTTGGCATGATGAACCCATGTTCAGGGTAAAAATTATGTTTCCTAAATTATAATTGTTGTTCTACTTTTTCCTATTACAGTTGATATTATTTTATCATTGGGTTACGCACATGTTTTGTGGTGTTGTTTATTATTACTCTATTTTAGTATTTTCTTTCATCCTTGGAATGATCATATGAGGGAAAGGATCATTGTTACATGCATCATTATAGACACCTATAATTCACATGTCTTGCATATTGACATGCCATAAAGGTTCATTTCACTACTTTCCATTGCTTTATATGCCTGCGGTTGTTGTGTAATGATGTGATAGTTATCTTATACGTGTATTACTATTTATTGATATTGAGTGATTGTCTTTATCAATTCATGGTGTGTATGGACCCTCATGGGTTGCGATGAGTAATTTACCAAGTCGAATCATTATGATATAAATAAATCGGTGTCGTTTCTGGTGATCAGTGTATGGGAACTGATTCATCATAAATGAATATCCGTTATAAAATGAATCATTACATCTATAATAAATTGGTTGAACATATTTATCCTACCTTGTCATGTTTACGAAAGGTAAAGGAGTGAACATGGAAATGAAATAAAAAATGAAATGAAACTTATAATTTAGAATTTATCGATGCCTGGCTGTCTAAGTAGGTAGTTGGGGTAGTATGCCTTGGGTAGTGGGTTTCCCTACATTCAGTTTCCACTAGTGATGATATATACTCACTTCGAAGCTTGTTCTGAGGTGTGTTCTTGGCATTTGTAGACCAATGTTGCCACGAAATCATTGTATAATACGCTAGGAAGGTGGCGACAACCATGCTCCAGACATGGTGGGACATGAGCTGCCAATCTCACCTCTAGAAGTTCTGATTGAGGAAAATATTGTTGTACCTAATTTCGGAACTGATGCCCAAGTTTGTGATAGTTTCATACGTCTGATGCAGTCCATGCATGGTGTTCCATGGCTTTCACCTATGATGGTTGATCTGACTCACGAGTCCTAGTAGCAGCATCCTTCTACTTTCTCAGGGGATGGTAGTTTATAGGCTGCTGAGTCTTGGATAGACGTTACTCTATCTATCTTTGCGCATTTGGAGAAGTCTCCAAAGAGGAGGGTTAGTCTTTCAACATACATGGTTCAAGATTTTCACAAGTGTTAGTGGGATGTGATTACCCAGGTCAGTCATCATCAGGGCATGTTATGGGATGATTGCCAGAGTGCCTTCTATGATTAGTTATTTCCTCAGACGTTGAGAGGTGACAGAGCCATATAGTTCATTCATCTCGAGCAGGGTTCTATGTCATTTATGGAGTATTCAGAACGTGTCACAGAGTTGCAATTCTTTTCACTTATTCTAGTTGGTGATGAGCTTTTTAATGTTATATGTTTCAAGGATGGGCTCTAGTATGACATCTGTATGCAAGTCAATGTCTTTCGCCTGCCTAATTTTTTTGAAATAGTACATTAGGATCCTATCACTGAGCATAACTTGAGGGACGAAAATAGTACCGGGAACCGAGGATCAGTGTCGCGTCAGGCCAGTAATTCTTCTGGTGAAAGGAAACATTCCCTCGAGGTTTCTCGTTCGGGCAGTGACAACCAGCATACCCATTTCAATATATCATTGATGTGTCATCAGTGTGGAAGATAGGGGTATAAGAAACCTCAACATGATAGAGAACCATTGGAGTGTCATACTTGTGGACATATAGGGCATATACAGGGTTTATTAAGACCTTTCCACTAGCTTCGAGTGGAAGAGGATCCACACCAGCTCCACCTTCAGGAGTGAGTTATTTTATGCCGCATCAGGTGGGAAGTTAGAGTAGCACCAGTAGATATAGAAGGGGATGATTTCATGGTTATGGTTTCCAGACCTATTGGGCGAAAATTCCCCAGGGCAACATTGAATCATTTTTAGGTTGGTTGTGTTTGTTGAAAAAACATGACTCGATGTTTTGTTTGTTGATAAGGTAGGATTATAAGTTCATTTTGTTGAAAATAATAGGAATCAATGGTGATTTATTAGGTTAAATATATGTTGTTGACAATCGATTATTGATAGAAGAACCTTGACAAAGGAATGAATGATCTGGAGGTGGTACAAAAAGAACAGATACAAGGTGGCACTATTTTCCAGTGTTTGAAAAATTTTGGTCCTAAAAATCGAAAAATGGAGAGATGTGTTTTTTTAAAAGTAAGGTGCACAAAATATTGGGGTGGAGAACAAAATAGATGAATGGATTTGTTCACAAAATAGGTGTTTCGAGATCAGAAGATCGAAAATTGTCAAAGGCCTGAGATGTGCGAAATATTGGAGCAGTGCGCGAAATACAGTGTTGTGCTGAAGATGTGTTTTTCATACTCGAAGAGGATTACGTGCTCAATGAGGTTTTTTCACACATGGTTTAGGTTTTCCTATAAATATTAGGTACCCCCCTCATTAATCTCATCTCAAGACTATCCGAGCTCTGGCATGTGAAATTGGAATACGCAAGGGAGATGCGCGTAAATGACAAGTTTGCGTGTAAAAGAGGTGTATGTGTGTAAAGAAAAGGATGTGTGTAAAATAAGGTTGGTGTGTGTAAAATAATTGGTTGTGCATAAGAGATTGTTTTCATGAAAATTGGATTTCGAGCAAAAGCAGTGAATTTCAAGCAAACTCTGTGAAGGCTACGCGTAAAAATTTTGGTTGCCCGGTATACCCCGTGCAAAGTGAGATTCATCTGTGGGTGAAAGTTGTACATCAGTAGAGGATCTATCTAAAAATAAGGATTTATAATTCATCCGTGATAATGAATATACCTACATGTTGATAAACTATGAGTAGATGTTCTGAAGAAGCAGTTATCACACTTCAGTGTAGAGACCAGTGAGCTTTCAGTTTTTAATTGGTTGTGAACTAGGAGAGATTTTGAGTCTAATCCAAACATTGTAAACAATAGTGTGATTTTAGTGAATTAGGTATATTAGAACATTGTTGTTTTATGATCCTTGGATGTATCTTAGTGAGGGTGAACCAAGTAAAATTACTGCGTCATGTTCATACTTTATGTTTTGTTTATTCTATTCTATAGGAAGGGGAGAGAAGAGATTTTTTCTTTACAAAAAAACTGGATAAAAGGAGGAAGAGCTTTTAATATGTCATACCCTGATCCCCCCCCCATCTTAGGGTATCTTACATAGTGGACCTAACAATTGGTATTAGAGGGAAATATTGTTATTAGAGTTTCTCTCTCAAATAGAGGTCACCAATCATAAAGGTATTATGATCTTCAATGGGAACAATTTTCTTCTATGGAAGAATTAGATGAAACACTACTTCTGATATTTTGGAATGGATATGTTCACAATAGCAATGCATGGTATAATAGTCGATATTAATATTGGTGCATTATCAGAAGGTGAGCGAAGGGAATTAGATGCTGATGCCAAGGGTATCAATGCTTTAGGGGGATCCTTATCCAATGAGATATATACGGAGGTGATTTCATGAAAAACATCACATTCCATGTGGGAAAAACTTTTGAACACAATAAAGAGATTTGAAGGTTAGAGATGCGAAGATGCAAGTATTGTGGAACAAGTATGAAGATCTTAGAATGAATCTGAATGAGTTTTTTGATGCATTATTTGATATGGTAAATGTTGTAGTGGAATACATGTGAGCTCTTCGTGAAGTCATTGAAGACACAAATATTGTGAAGTTCATCCTAAGGAAACATCCACCTCACTTCAATCCAAAGGATTCCTTATTGGAAGATAATGATCTGAAAGAGATGACACTAGATAACTTGCATAGTACCCTTGTAGAATATGAAATCAGAAATGATGATAATGATGCTGTGGAAAAGTGTAAATCCAAAGAGGTTGCATTCAAGTCCATGAAGAAGCTCATAACTACAGATAATTAGGAAGAAGAAGAGATGGATGAGGTGATTTCATTCCTTTCTTCAAATATGCAAAGAGGAAAAGGAAAGTTTAAAGGAAAACTTCAACTAGCATGATTTATATGTGGAAGGGTTGGTAATCATGAGGAATGGTTCCCCAAAAAGTTTCAAGATAACAATAATGATGATGACGAAGTCGAAATTCCCATGAAGAAGTCTGTAGCCTATGTGAAAGGGAAGAAATAGTTCAAGAGAAATTTCTTCAAAAGAAGAATCTTTTTTCACGAGAATTAGACTTTTTAGATGAGTCTATAGTTGAAGAGGATAATAAGATTGAAAATTTCAAAGATTATGGAGAAAATTCTATGGTGTTTGTCATCATTAGTGATCAGGAAAAGGAAGAATCCGACATTGATGAAGAAGAATAATTTTAAGGAATAATTGATATGAAAGCTGAGTTAGAATCCTATCTTGAAGAAATTGATGTTTGGAGAACAAAAACAAAGAAATCCAACAATGTTTTCTATGACGCCAAACTCTACATGAACTAGTAAGAAGAAGAAAAGTCTAAGCTAATGGAAGAAATTGAGAAACTCAAGTCATCATCACCAGAGAACTCAGAATCGGTAAGTGAGTATAAAACCAAGGCTTAAGAGAAGAAGAGGGAGATTGATGTCTTGAATAACACAGTGAAAGATCACGTCAAGCATATCGAAGAGCTTGAAGAGGAAGTTGTCAGTCAACAACAAAAATTTAAGGACCAAGAAATTTTTATGATTCATGGCATGTTATTGGGAAAGAAGATCATTCAGAAGACTGAAAAGATGAAAGAGGGGACTATTAGTTCAGAAGGAAATAATCAGCAATCGAGCACAGATGTTAAGGCTGATTTGGGGATCGATCAAAAACAGAAAGTAGTCAGCGTTGAAGTCAGACCACAAGCACCCGTTCTGAGAATGAAAATTGATGCGGGTAAAAAACAGAATCAGAAAATTCAAAGAACCCAAGGGAAAACTTGAAGTAAATAAGTGACACATAGGAATTCACCTTTCATCAGGTGTTATTGCTGTGGGAATATGGGAAACTCAAAAACTATGTGTTCTATAGATAGAAGATACCGAAGGGCACAAGAACAGAGGTGGTAGCCAACAAAAGAACAGTTCCCTGGAACATATTTCAAAGGACACTATTTTTTGTGTGTAGGATTTGGGTACATGGCTAGATATTGTACATCAACCATACAGAGGAATGTGTCAAAGAAGAATATAAATGTTCACAAGCAATAGATCAATGAACCAACAGGTGAGTTGAAAATGAAAAATAGATTTGTAGCTTTTCACGATGAAGTCAGTCCATCATACTCTGAGAAAGTTCAGAAGTCTCAATCTATGCGGAGTGTGAAGACAAAAATATAGACGAATAATAAGAAATCAGAGAAGGCAGTGGTTGTTGAAATTTCCCTTAAAGCATCAGATCGTTCTGGTGTATAGATCCTTGAAAGTGGTTGCATGTCTCACATGATAGGCAATAAGGATCTAGTGACAGTCATGTAATATTATAAAGAAGGAGTTTTCAAGTTTGTAAATGATGAAGGTCTAAAGATAATTGGATTGAGAAAGGCCAGGTTTGGGGGAAAATAAATAAGACGTGTTGATGTCTTGGTTGTAGAAGGTCTTAGTCACAATTTTCTCAGCTTCAGTCAACTATGTGACTCAGGGCATTCTATATAGTTTATTGAGAAGACGTGTGTCATTAAGGGAAGAGATGGTGTAGTGATTCTATAGGGAAAAAGAAAAAAGGGGAATCTCTACCTGGTAGGTGGTGAAGAAGATATGTGATTTTTTATCTAGATAGGGGAAAAAAGTCATGGCATAAATGACTTGGTCATCTATGTCGACCTTGCTTTGACGATCTGGTAAAGTTTGATGTAGCTAGAAATATCCCCAAGCTAGCATGTGATTGTACACATACATTTGATGCTTTTCAATAGGGGAATATCATTAGAAAGGCGTACAATGGGAAGGAAAATATGTCAACAAGAGCGCTCTAATTTTTTCATACTGATGTTTGAGGACCTATATCACTAAGATCCATTGACAGAAAGATATATTATGTTCTATTCATTGATCATTATAGCATAATGTCATGGGTATTTTTCATTTCCCAAAATACGGATGTGTTCAGTTTCCTGAAATAGTATCAGAGGGAATCTAAAAGGATGCTTGGGTAGAAAATTATGAAGTTTCATACTAACAATGGTATAGAATTCACAAATAGTCAGGTGGAATACTATCTTGAGAAACATGGAATAAGGCATCAAGTTTCTTCAGAAATAACTCCCCAACAAAATGGAGTGGTTGAAAGGATAAATCAGATCATCAACAACATGGCCAGAATGATGTGTATAGAAAAAGACCTACCAGAGAAATTTTGGAAGGAATTAGTATTGACATCGGTCTACATTTCTAATAGGGATCTATTGTTTCCAAAGGATGGAAACACTCCATATGAGATGTGGTATGGAAATAATCCAACCGTGAAATACTTTCAAATATTTGGAAGTTAGTTCTTAATTCTCAATAAAGAAAAACATAGAAAATTCAAGTCACATGGAGATGAGGTGATATTTCTTAGCTACTCAGGAAAAAGAAAAGCATACAAATTCTTTAGCAAGAGGATAGGAAATGTAGTTGAGAGAAATGATGTCACTGTTTTGGAAAATTAAGAGAATACTCAACTACACAATGAAAAAAATCTTGATGAAAGTGATGAAGAGGAATATAAAACAGGGGGCGCAGAAGTAGTAGATTCCGACTCAAAAGAATGTAATAATGATGAACAAGAATAATTCAAGTCTATATCTACAAATAAGACAAAGAGTAGATCCAAAATTAATAAGAATAATATCATTGGAGATTAGAGAACTCTAGACTAGACAAGAAGAATGAAGTCACGGCAGCAGACATGTATCTTATCTCAAGTTGAACCGAAATGTTTTGTTGTTGCAGCTAAAGATGAAAACTAGGTTTAAGCGATGAATGGAGAGCTTTAACAGATTGAGAAGAATCATAGGTGGGATATTTTTTCAAGGCCAAAAGATAAGAATGTCATTGGTACTAAATGGTTATTTTAAAAAAAGTTGAATGAAGATGGAGTAGTGATTAGAAACAAAGCAATATTAGTGTGAAAAGGTTACTCAAAAATCGAGGGTATCGATATCGAAGAGATATTTGCACCTATTGTAAAGCTGAATACCATCAGATTATTCTTGTACATAGTAGTGTCAAGAAAATTCAATGTTTCTCACATAGACATAAATTCATCATTTCTGAATGGTGTCCTAGAAGAAGAAGTGTATATTGAGAAGCCAGATGGTTTTCTAATTCATGAAGATGGGAACAAAATTTTTCGGCTAAAGAAGGTGCTTTATGGGTTGAAACAAGCATCCATAGCATATTACTCAAGACTTGATCAATATTTGAAAAGCATGGATTTCACCGTAGAGGAGTTGATTACAATTTATATTTCAATAATGATTATAAGAAAAGGATTATGGTGATGTTATATGTCTATGAGGAAATATTTGGTGGATCAGACAAAGTATAGTGCAGACAGTTTTTGGAGTTCATGAAAAATGAGTTCAAAATGTCAATGATTGGTGAGTTGATGTTTTTCCTTGATTTACTGGTGACACAAGGTAGGAATGAAACATTCATCCCTCAATCCAAATATTCCAAGTAAGTTATGAAGAGATTTGGAATGGAAAATTCCAAGGAGATGAAGACTCCAGTTGCAACCCAGATGAAACTATCAGAGCATGATGAAGGCAATGCGGTTAATATCACAAAGTATAGGAAAATCATTACAATTCTACTATATATGATAGCAACACAGCCTGAAATTTTATTTTCCACATTCCAAGAAGCGCGATATCATAGTATTCCTAAGGAAAGGAACATGATTGCGGTAAAAATAATACTTTGGTACATCAAGGGAATGGTGGATTTCAGCTTGTGGTACAGTAAAAAAACTTGGCAACATTTATTGGGATATGCAGATGCAGATTAGGTTGGATTATCAGACGATCGAAAATCAATGTCAATAGGTGCATTCTATCTTGGTGTATTGTGTATTTCTTGGCTAAGAAAGAAACGATATTGTATTTAACTGAGCACTGCCCAAGCTGAGTACATTGAAACCATGCAGGAATGCACACAACAATTATGGATGGAGAGAAATCCTGGTGACATGGGTGTGTCCATGCAGTCTCTGATAGGAATCTAGTGTGATAACTCAAGTGCTATAAATCATAGAAAAAATCTAGTCCATCACTCAAGGACTAAGCACTTTGAAATCAAAAATCATTTTATAAAGAAGAAGGTGGATCAAGGTCTTGTGAAGTTGGAGTATATGCCTATAGAAATACAGGATGAAGACATTCTAAAAAAACCCTTATCCAAATAAGCATTTGAGAGTCATTGACTAGCTCTAGGAGTTTATTTGACTCTCCGCACTTGAAAAAGTGTGGATGTGGGATATCCCCTCTCCTCAAGGTATTATTTTTTTCCTTAATGTACTGATTTGTGTTTTTACCCTATTACAGACTGGAAAAGAGGGACCTTTGGGTTCGTTGACAAAGGGGGAGAAAATAGTGATTGTTCAAGGGGGAGATATTGTGGTTATTTGATACATCATGAAAGATGCAGGGAGAAACTAACAGGTGGAGCATCGAGATAGGGGTAGTTGAAAGCTGAAGAGGAGTTGATGTTGTAAACAGACAAGGGGAGGTTTAAATATGAAGATTCTATAAGTGATCGACCAAATAATAGATATCATGACAGCTGAAGATTGTGATTAGAGAAGAAGAGTGGTTTTAGAATGGTGTCAGAAGGTTTCCAACAATCAGCAGTTGGTATCAATTTGGTATCAACAATTGATGTTATAAATGAAGTGATTCATTGATGAAATTTTCATTTACTCTTGTTTCTCATGTCGAGCATTGGTCATGTGCTCTTAGAGTATGTGATGAGTGAATCCTTGATCACTATCAGAATCGAAAAGGGATAATGGTGGATGAATTGTGGTATCATTTTATGTAAGAGTTATAAATAAATCCCAAGGTGGAGATTGTTGGGGAAAAAATCCCCAAGGCAGCATTGAATCATTTTTTCAGTTGGTTATGTTTGTTGAAAAAGCGGGCCTTGGTGTTTTGTTTATTGACATTGTGGGTTTCTAAATTCAGTTTGTTGAAAAAAGGGGAATCCATGGTAATTTTTTAGGTTGAAGAGATGTTGTTGACAATCCATGATTGATAGAAGAACCTAGAAAAATGAATGGATGATCTAGAGGTGGTACAAAGGATCAAATACAAGGTGGTGCTGTTTTCCAGTGTTTGCCAAATTTTTGTGCCTGAAAATCAGAAAATGGAGAGCTGTGTTTTTGTAAAAGGAAGGTGCGCAAAATATTAGAGTGGTGTGCAAAATAGAGGAATGGATTTTGTAAAGACCCAAAGCTTGATGTACATGGAAATTACATTACTTTTGCGGAATACTTAGTAAATAACAAAAACAGACACACAAGGACTGTAATTTTTTAGTGTCTTTGGAAACTTCGAACGTAATCTTCTAATCGTGGTGAAAGATCTTCAACATCTCCCATAAAGATCTTACCCCTTTTTTTATTAAGTAAAACCTTTCTTTATATCCTGGGGAAAAGAAAACATAAAAAGGGTGAGCTCAAATGCTCAGTAAGGGTAATCATGGAGAAAATAAAACAAACCATATACATTTGATCATAAAAACATGAACATAATGTATAAACATCGAAATATTGAGCAATGACATAAAACATGACAGTACGTAAGGAATAGATCAAAATAGAACCTCAATCATGATAAAATAGCTTGTAAATAAAACTTTTAATTGTGGAAAAACATTAAGCACATGATATGATTTCCATAGTAGCTAAGGCATTACTGCCAAGACCATCTTAGTGGACAAAGTCCCTTTCTGAATCGAGTTCACTCCTCGTTCCAGTCCTGTATTACTGAACGGAATTAACTTACCGTTCCAGCCATGTCTATATCATGAGATATAAATCTTTACCCAATGCATTAGAGGGAGATATAGGTCCCACAAATCTCATAATGAAATCATTCTTTCGTGTGCCACAAAATCATAAATCATACATCATAGCATAACCCATGTAATAGAATGGGATTCTAAAACATCATGTCATCATAACATAATACATATAAAAAAATGGATGTCATTTCATCATAAGAAGATTCAAACCATGTAAATAATGGATACATTATACTTGAAACATAATCATATTAAATAATTTAATTTTAGATGGAATTTTTTTTGATAAAACACTTGAAATGAATTCTTGAGGAAAATATCATTTCTTATTCAAAATCATTTTCTTTTCTCAAAATGCCATGCAATTTTAAAAGAAAGGGGTTTTGTTGAAAATAATCATGCAATCTTGTTGAGGAAGCTTCATAAAAATGAGGTGTTATGAAACCATAAAAATCCGTTCATGTCTTATAAGTTAAAAATAACATTCTTCTTGTACTTTTATCGGAAAGTCAAAAAGTACCACTTATGGTAAACAAAAGAAAGATTCCTTCCATAACACAAAGTAAAAGTCACGATGGGTAAAAATGAGTTTAAAAATACATGTAAGAATATTAAAAACTTTATGAAAACATTTTTTATAGACATGGATGAAAAATATAACCCCAGTAAATACTTACGTATAAGCGATATCGGATAAAAATGAGATTGAAAAATTATCCCTTACCTTAGGTCTGATATTATTTGTACGTATCCGAACCTCCTGTATATTGATTTAAATAATTTCATTGACTTATTACGGAATCATATTCATTGTTATGATTTTATTTATGGTTCACTTATGGCTTTATATTACCCGTTCTTTTGTAAGTTCCATGTTAAAGCAGCGTTTTGGGTAAAATCGTTTTATTTATCATACATGTTTGGACTTGTTGTTCTTGATATTATTACTTATATCCTGATTTAATTAATTCTAAAATGTAAAACATGATTTATTGTTAATATATTCATCTTATACATATATATATTATAGATCGATAAATGGAATGAAATACACCGTTCATGGAGACGGTAGGCCGTACGTACGCATGAACGCTGTTTTCATTTCCTTATTGAACTGAATGGAATTAAGTATATGACATACATATATATATAAATAAATACAGTATCATTATTATTTCATATATTTCATGATTACATATTATATATACTTTATAATCATTCATGAATGGTTAACATGGAGAATGAATCTCATCGCCTTGTGGAGACGGTAGTCCGTACGTACGCACGAGTGATGATATCATTCCCATGATTGTGGAATTGTATTGAAGTGTATGTATAATATTTTAGAATAAATATAAATTTACAATAATCATATATAGTTATTTATTTACACCATTATACCCATCCAAGTAAGGTGGTGGTCGAAAACAGATTACACCACGACGTGGAGACGGTATTCCGTACGTACGCACGGGCGGTGATTTCGTTTTCCGTAGGATAGATAGATGGTGAAATAGAGTTGTTTAATAATTATAATAACATATCAGTATATTATTGAAACTGATTTTATTACTTCATAATGAAACAACTAACGAAGAAGAAGTAGAAGAAGAAATAAAGTTGAAAGAATCGGTAACGGACATTACCTCTTCTTTGAAGCGCCTCTTCTTAACCTCCTCTTAGGGCACTAAATATGGTCTTTTAAGAATACTAGAACCTCTAGGATGTTTATAGGGAAGTTTAGAAGAGAAATTGGCAGGGTTTGGCCGATCATCAAGGCTCAAAATGGTGTGAAGAGGAGAGGTAAGGGGTGCCCTTTTATAAGGGAGGAGAGGGACACCTTTGGAAAAACTAAAACAATTATTTTATTATAAAGTCATATTCGGTTTTTAATAGATAAAAATTGATTTATATAGAAGATAACGTGGTTATGGGCCTAAAGCCTCTCATCCAATAGAATTTAGACAAGTTTAGGTTTCTATTTTAACCTTATCATTTAGATTTAACTTTAAGTTAAATAATTTTACTTTTACAGTGTCTTCTTGTTTTCTTACAATATAAGGTAATAAACTTATTATAACAATTCCAAAGAACCCCAAGATGTTTATTATTAATATATATAACCTTATCTAAGTTATTTGGACGATCCTTAGAATTTTAGGAATAAAATAACAATTAATAATATAATATTTGGTTTAAAAACTATTTTTTGTCAATTTTGACACTATTTCGTAATTGATTTTTGTGAAAATCATAACAGAATGATTAGTTCGAAAAAAGTGAGTTAAATAAATACTAACATGTCTTATTAACCTATAAAATTAGTGTAATTCCTAAAAAGTCTCAAATTACATTTATTTGTGTATTTATAATATCAATTATTTTAAAATTTCATTATTTAGGTAATTACTGCATCACCATTGTGTCATAAATAACTTAAATTATTTGATGTCTAAAAATTATAAATAAAATAACATTAGGTATTAAATCCTTTTATCCTTCTAATGAATATTTATAGTCGAATTTATCTTATGTATAACCCTATATTAAAAATTAATTAGTTATTAAACTTTGATTTTAACTATTTTAACCCTTTTTTGAATAAATTAATAATAAATGTCCTAATCTAATTCAAGTGGACCTAAATGGTCATATTTTATTACTAAGGTTGATTTTGGTCTAATTATACTTATCCAATAGAATTATGACATGTGTTAGGATAATACTAATATCCTTTGTACCCTTAATTACCCTATTTACTTTTTACCGTGGTAAATAAAAGTAAAAAGTTATTATTCACAAAAAATTATTTTCATCTCATTGAACCACATTTTAGTCCATGATATTTACCGTGTCTCTCAAAATTAAATTCACAGAAGTGGTAAAATTTCATTTAAATGAAAAAGTTAGTTTTTTAACTACCACTAAGTGGTTTTACTATTCATCGAAAATTGAAGTTTTTCAGAAAAATACCAAAAATTCAGCCTAAGAATTATTTGATATTCCGAATTCAAAATTGATATATATTTTTTCAAATTCGAAACATATAGGTGGAATTAATTAATTTTAAAATTAATTCCCGTTATCAAAACAAATAGCGTGTTTTTAAGAAACCAAAACTATCAAAAGATTGATAATTGTTTATATCCAATTTCAAAGTGAAATTAATTACAATGAACAGAATTGGATTAAATGGTAAAAATATATTCTAATTATACTTTAAAACCAATTAACAATATAATCTAACCATATAAATTAATGCGATGAAAAAATTTGTTTTTAATTAAAATATAGCGTGTTTTTACTATTCATTAAAATATGAAAATTATCATAATAATATGAAACATTTATCCAAAGTAAATTTTTATATCCTGATTCCAAAGAAGAATTTTATTTTGTCAAATTGAACTTATAGAAATGTCAAAAACAAGATTTAAGGTGGGTGCGCCATAAAAAGGCGGGAAAACTGCAATTTTTGAAAAATACATATTTTACACGAAATATTTATTTTGTTCTCATACCATTTTCTAGAAAATGTGTAAGATGAATAATAATGTTATAAAATTAAAAATGTAGTTAATACTATTCATAACGGCTAGTCCATAATAATATTATAACAATATATCGTTGTTTAGTGAAACCCGGTATTACGTACTACACACGCTATCTAGGTAGGTCGTGATTGGTATAATGCAAGCCAAGAATAGTGTTTCTTATACTACAAGATAATGCAGTGTTGCGTATAGTACAAGCTAATCTTGGTGTAGTGTATAATAGAATATCAAAGAAATTAAAAATAATATATCTCATAAAATTTCGAGATGTTACATTCTACCTCCCTTAAAATTAATTTCGTCCTTGAAATTCGTCTAGGTTATAAATCGTTTACTATTCATAGAAACCCACATCGTAAAAAGGAATACTAAAACTTAATTTTAAAAACTAAAGTATGAAATGTAACGATTAACAAAAGTAACTCATCACTGGGTTTCCATATAGAAGAACGTAGGTGAAAATATAGATATGGAAGAAAAATCTAACCATCAAGTTATGATGGACAGTTGTAGAGAACATGGCTATGAAAAAGCCATCAATCACAAAGCAATCAATTTGTGATGATCTAAGGTACCATCTGATTCATCAGATATAAGAGCACTAGGAAAACATTTTTGGTTTTCAATATCATTTCCCTAAAGTTGAAAATTTTTGAATTAGAAGAAATACTTGCTTGATTTTGGTACAATCTCACTATTGTTCATGCTTTGAACAATTTCTACATCATATCTTAAAGAAATAAAGTTGAATTTTTTATTCATGAAGTATTAACAGATCATGTGATAGAATGATGGGTTATTCCATCTGTTTCAAACAAAAGGTTAGCAAAATTTATCAAATATACATAAGTCCATCTATAGTGAGGTTAATCATATACGATTCCAAAAATGAACTTATACTTCATATATCATACCGCTTAATAAAATAAAACTAGTTTCTACTAACCAAGGACTTCCTGTAGGCCAGTGGTAGGCGATAAAGGCCAGTCGCACTTCGGTTGTGGGTTCGATTCCCACAGCCTTGTCCGACGCGATGGGTTGTCGCCCTTCCTGCAGGTTGTCCTTTTTCTAAAACTACATTACTATAAAATCCCATCAATAATATCGAAAAAAGTTCTATCCTTAAACAATAATAACTTAAGTCCAACATAATCCATTCCAATCTTTAGAATTATTTAAAATACTTCGGTCCATGCTCATAGTATAAAGAAAATGATTACTTGAAATGTCACATAAAAATCATGTGAATTCCATCATTTATCCCCCATATATCATAAGATATATCTTGTTGATCAAATTACAAACATGTGAATACCTTAATCATATATTCTCTTGAAGAATGAATACCCATTGAACCTTAGTGAAAACATGAATGTTGTTAAATTTTAACACTTTCCACATACCAAAATCCCAAAAATTCTAAATACTCAAACCATAATATCACTTGGTCCTTATATGAGTCATGAGATCATGAATACAATCAAACATCTCATTATCTTCTTATCCATTCATTATGCGCATATCATCTACTTTCCAAAAATATCTGAATAACCTTTCATGGATACCGGTACCATTCAACATATACTTTCAAATACTTTAGGAAAAACAATAGTGTAACAATCCTTAGATGATTCTTTATTCCATAGTAACATTAAATATACAACATAACTCTTGATAAACATAAAATCATTCCACTACCTTCTTGAACAACTGACTGAGCTTCAACACTTCTTTCATCTCATATATCATTTGTAGTCTTCTCATCATCATCCACATAAATAATACCCATATGACCATGCCGATTCTCTTCATGAGATTTTCCCTTAGGGAATTGGTTTGCATAATGCCCGTACATTCCACATTTAAAACATTTAACCATTGTTGATATCTTAGAAATACCATTATCCTTGTCCATGGTGTTAACTAAACCCTTTCTTTTGAAATTACTGGATTTGTGTCCTTCTTTTCCACACCCAAAGCATCTTCCAGTTCCTTTGAAACATTCTCCCTGATGCCTCTTCCCACATGATTTACATGAGGGGAATTGAACTTTATTTCCTCTATGATCATCATGAAAATCTATCTTTCTCTTATTAGCTGAGTTAGGAAACTTACCAAAGTTGAGATTATTGATCATATTATGAGATTTATGATTAGGAATAATAACTATATGTGGACCTCCAGATCCAATTTCATTTGGTTGCTCAGGAATAATATCATTCCATTATCCATCATATCCTCCATTATCGTGAATCTTCCTGTTTCCAGCCATTTTCTAAAACCCAAAAATAATAGTGTGAGAGGAAAAAATCATGCTAGTAAAATAACATAATAAAGGGGGAGTACCTTCAATATCTAGCATCTTAGTTTTAATTCTAAGATCTTTAGCGCAATTCTAGGACTATAACCTATACATATACTTAACCTTAGTGAAATCCCTAGACATACCCTAGAAATATCTCTAGGGATCTCACAAAAGTTTTCACATCCTAGTTTCCAAAGGTTAACTAAACCTTTCTGCTGATACCAATGTTAAAGACCCAAAGCTTGACGTACGTGGACATTACATTACTTTTTCAGAATACTTAGTACATAAAAAAAACATACACACAAGGACCGTAATATTTTAGTGTCTTTGGAAACTTGGAACGTAATCTTCTAATCGTGGTGAAAGATCTTCAACATCTCCCATAAAGATCTTCCCCCTTTTTTTCTTACCTAAAACCTTTCTTTATAACCTGGGGAAAAGAAAACATAAAAAGGGTGAGCTCAAATTCTCATTAAGGGTAAGCATGGAGAAAATAAAACTAACCATATACATTTGAACATAAAAACATGAACATAATGTTTAAACATCAAAATCTTGAATAATGTCATAAAACATGGAAGTACGTAAGGCATAGATAAAAATTGAACATCAATCATGATAAAATAGATTGTAAATAAAACTTGTAATTGTGGAAAAACATTAATCACATGATATGATTTCCATAGTAGCCAAGGCATTCCTGCCAAGACCATCTTAGTGGAAAAAGTCCTTTTCTGAATCCAGTTCACTCCTCATTCCAGTCCTGTGTTACTGAACCGGATTAACTTACCGTTCCAGCCATGTCTATCTCATGAGATATAAATCTTTAACAAATGTATTGGAGGGAGATATAGGTCCCACCCATCTCATAATGAAATCATTCTTTCGTGTGCGACAAAATCAAAAATCATACATCATAGCATAACCCATGTAATAGAATCAGATTCTTAAACATCATGTCATCATAACATAATCCATATAAAAAATGGATATCATTTCATCATAAGAAGAATAAAACCACGTAAATAATGGAGACATTATACTTGAAACATAATCATATTAAATAATTTCATTTTAGATGGAAAATTGTTTTGATAAAACACCTGAAATGAATTCTTGAGGAAAATATCCTTTCTTCTTCAAAATCATTTTCTTTTCACAAAAATGCCATTCAATTTGAAAAGAAAAGGGTTTATTTTGAAAATAATCATGCAATTTTGTAGAAGAATATTCACTAAAATTAGGCGTTATGAAACCGTAAAAATACGTTCATGCCTTATAAGTTAAAAATAACATTCTCCTTGTACTTTTGTCGGAAAGTCAAAAAGTACCACATATGGTAAACAAAAGAAGATTCCTTCCATAACACAAATTAAAAGTCAGGATGGGTAAAAATGACTTTAAAAATACATGGAATAATATTAAAAACTTTATGAAAACATTTTTTTATGGACACAGATGAAAAATATAATCCCAGTAAATACTTACGTATAAGCGATCTCGGATAAAAAATGAGATTGAAAAATTATCCCTTACCTTAGGTCTGATATGATTCATACGTATCCAAACCTCATATATAATGATTTAAATAATGTCATCGACTTATTACAGAATCATATTCATTGTTATGATATCATATATGGTTCACTTATGGCTTTATATTACCCGTTCTTTTGTAAGTTCCATGTTAAAGCGGTGTTTTGTGTAAAATCGTTTTATTTATCGTACATGTTTGGACATGTTGTTCTTGATATTATTACTTATATCCTGATTTACTTAATTATAGAATGTAAAACATGATTTATATGTAATATATATTCATCATATACATATATATATGATAGATCGATAAATGGAATGAAATACACCGTTCATGGAGACGGTAGGCCGTACGTACGCATGAACGTTGTTTTCGTTTCCTTATTGAATTGAATGGAATTAAGTAGATGACATACATATATATATACATAAATCCAGTATCATTATTATGTCATATATTTCATGATTACTTGTTATATATACTTTATAATCATTCATGAATGGTTAACATGGAGAATGAATCTCATCGCGTCGTGGAGACGGTAGTCCGTACGTACGCACGAGCGAGGATATCATTCCCATGATCGTGGAATTGTATTGAAGTGTATGTATAATATTTAAGAATCAATATCACTTCACAATAATCATATATAGTTATTTATTTACACCATTATACCCATCCAAGTAAGGTGGTGGTCGAAAACAGATTACACCATGACGTGGAGACTGTATTCCGTACATACGCACGCGCGGTGATTTTGTTTTCCGTAGGATGGATAGATGGTGAAATAGGGTTGTTTCATACTTATAATAACATATAATTATATGATTGAAACTGATGTTATTACTTCATGATGAAACAACTAAATAAGAGGAAGTAGAAGAAGAAGAAATAAAGTTGAAAGAATCAGTAACACACATTACCTCTTCTTTGAAGCGCCTCTTTTTATCCTCATCTTATGGCACTAAATATGGTCTTTTAAGAATACCATAACCTCTAGGATGTTTCTATGGAAGTGGATAATAAAAATTGGCAGGGTTTGGCCGAGCATCAAGGCTCCAAATGGTGCGAAGAGGAGAGGGAAGGGGTGCCCTTTTATAAGGGAGGAGAGGGGCACCATTGGAAAAAACAATTATTTTATTATAAAGTCATATTAGGTTTTTAATAGTTCAAAATTGATTTATTTAGAAGATAATGTGGGGATGGGTCGAAATAATCTCATAAAATAGAATTTATAAAAGTTTAGGTTTCTATTCTAACATTATCATTTAGATTTCACTTTAAGTTAAATAATTTTACTTTTACTCTGTCTTCTTGTTTTCTTACACTATAAGGTTAATAAACGTACTATAACAAGCCAAAAGAACCCCAAGTTGTTTATTATTAATATATATAACCTTATATAAGTCATTTTTCCTAACATTAGATTTTTAAGAATAAAATAACAATTAATAATATAATATTTGTTTTAAAAACTATTTTATGTCAATTTTGACACTATTTGGTAATTGATTTTTGTGAAACTCATAACAGAATTATTAGTTCACAAAAAGTTAATTAAATCAATACTAACATGTCATATTAACCCATAAAATTTGTTTAATTCATAAAAAGTCTCAAATTACATTTATTTGGGTATTTATAATATCAATTATTTTAATATTTCATTATTTAGGTAATTACCGCATCACCATTGTGTCATAAATAAATTAAATTATTTGATGTCTAAAAATTATAAATAAAATACCATTAGGTAGGAAATATTTTTATCTTTCTAATTAATATTTATAGTCTAATTTTTCTTATGTATAACCCTATATTAAAAATGAATTAGTTATCAAACATTGATTTTAAGTATTTTAACCCTTTTTTAAATAAATTAATACTAAATGTCCTAATCTAATCCAAGTGGACCTAAATGGTCATATTTTATTTCTAAGGTTGTTTTTGGTCGAATTATACTTATCCAATAGAATTAGGACATGCGTTAGGGTAATACTAATACCATTTGTACCCTTAATTACCCTATTTACTTTTAACCGTGGTAAATAAAAGTAAAAAGTTATTATTCACCAAAAATTATTTTCATCTTATTGAACCACATTTTAGTCCTTGATATTAACCATGTATCTAGGATTTTTAAAATTCAATTCACAAATGTGGTAAAATTTCATTTAAATGAAAAATTCGGTTTTTTCAGTACCAGTAAGTGGTTTCACTATTCATCGAAAATTGAAGTTTTTCAGAAAAATACCATAAATTCAGCCAAAGAATTATTTGATATTATGAATTAAAAATTGATGTATATTTTGAAAAATTCAAAATATATAGGTTTCATTAATTAATTTTAAAATTAATTCCCGTTATCAAAACAAATAGCGTGTTTTTAAGAAACAAAAACTATCAAAAGATTGATAATTGTTTATATCCAATTTCAAAGTGAAATTAATTCCAATGAAAAAAATTGGATTAAATGGTAAAAATATATTATAATTACACTTTATAAACAATTAAAAATATAATCTAACCATATAAATTATTACGATGAAAAAAGTTGTTTTTAATTAAAATATAGCGTGTTTTTACTATTCATTAAAATATGAAAATTATCAGAAAAATATGAAAATTTTATCCAAAGTAAATTTTTATATCTTGATTCCAAATAAGAATTTTCTTTTGTCAAATTGAACTTATATACATGTCAAAAACAAGATTTAAGTTGGGTGCACCATCAAAAGGCGGGAAAACTCCAATTTTTGAAAAATACATATTTTACACAAAAAATTTATTTTGTTCTCATACCATATTCTAGAAAATGTGTAAGATGAATAATAATGTTATAAAATTCAAAATGTATTTAATACTATTCATATGGGCTAGTCCATAAAAATATTATAACAATATATCGTTGTTTAGTGAAACCAGGTATTGCGTACTACACATGCTATCTACGTAGGTCGTGATTGCATGTAATTCAAGCCAAGAATAGTGTTGCTTATACTACAAGCTAATGCGGTGTTGCGTATAGTACAAGATAATCTTGGTGTAGTGTATAATATAAGATAAAATAAATTAAAAATAATATATCTCATTAAATCACAGGGTGTTACAAATTTTTTCATGCAAGATGTGTTTTGAGATCAAAAGCTCAAAAATTGGCAAAGGCATGAGGGGCATGAAATATTGGAGCAGTGCATGAAATACAATGTTGCGTGGAAGATGTATTTTTCATGATTGAAGAGGATTACGTGCTGAAGGATGGTTTTTTCACACAGGGTTCTAATTCTCCTATAAATATGAGGTGACCCCCCCCATTAATCTCATCTCAAGACTATCTGAGCTCTGGTGCGTGAAATTGGAATATGCAAGGGAGTAGCACGTAAACGATAAGTTTGCATGTAAAAAAGGTGTCTGGGCATAAAGAAAAGGTTGCGTGTAAAATAAGGTTGTTTCATGTAAAAGAACTGGTTGTTTGTAAGATAGGTGTTACATGAAAAGTGTATTTCATGCAAAATCAAGGAATTTCGCGCAAACTCAATGAAGGTTGTGCATAAAAATTGGGGTTGCTTTGTACACCCGGTACACAGTGATATTCATCTGTGCGTGAAATTTTTACTTCCGTAGGGCATCTATCAACATTTAAGGATGTAGAATTCATCCCTGAAAATGAATAGACCAACAGTTCTATAAACTGTGAGTATATTTTCTGAAGAATTAGTGATCACACTTTAGTGGATAGAGCAGTGAGATTTCAGTTTGTAATTGGTTGTGAGCTAGGAGAGACAGTGGGTCTACTCCGAACTTTGTAAATAACAGTGTGTTTTTAGTGAATTAGGTACATCAGAACATTTTCGGTGTATGATCCTTAGACGTATCCTAGTGAGGGTGAACCAAGTAAAATTTTTGTGTCATGTGCATGCTTTATGATTTTTTTATTCTGTGTAATAGGAAAGAGAGAGAAGAGAGTTTTTATTTACAACAAAACAAGATCAAAGGGGGAAGAAGTTTTAATCCTTCATACCTTGATTCACCCCCCCCTCAGGGTATATAGCCTAGTGGACCAAACAATTGGTATGAGAGGGAAAGATTGATATTAGTTTTTCTATCTCAAATGGAGGTCACCAATCATAAAGGGATTCTGATCTTCGATGGGAACAATTTTCTGCTATGGAAAAATTGAATGCAACACAAATTCTGATATTTGGGAATGGATGTGTTCACAAATTCAATGCATAGTATAATAACTGATATTAATAGTGGCGCATTATCAGAAGCAGAGCGAAGAGAATTAAATGCTGAAGCCAAGGGAATCAATGCTTTAGGTGGATCCCTATCCAATGAGATCTATACGAAGGTGATTTCATGAAAGACATCACATGCCATGTGGGAAACACTTTTAAACATATATGAAAAATATTCAAAGGTTAGAGAAGCAAAGATACAAGTGTTTTGGAACAAGTATTAAGATCTTAGAATGAACCTTAATGAGTTTGTTAAGGCATTATTTGATACGGTAAATGTTGTAGTTGAAGACATGTGAGGTCTTGGTGAAGTCATTGAAGACATAAAGATTGTGAATTTCATCCTCAGGAAACTTCCACCTATCTTCAATCCAAAGGATTCAGTATTGGAAGATAAGGATCTGAAAGACCTGATACTAGATAACTTGAATAGTACCCTTATAGCATATGAAATGAGAAATGATGATAATAATGCTATAGAAAAGTGGAAATCCAAAGAGGTGGCATTCTAGGACATGAAGAAGTTCATAATTTAAGATACTTAGGAAGATGAAGATTTGGATGAGGTGATGTCATTCTTTTCTTCAAATTTTCAAAGAGGAAAAGGAATGTTTAAAGGGAAACTTCAACTAGAATGATTTGGATGTGGAAAGGTTGGTAATCATGCGACAAGGTGCCCTGAAAAGTTTCAAGATAAGGATAATGAAGATGGTGAAGTTGATATTCCCAAGAAGAAGTCTTCAGCCTAAGTAAAAGGGAAGAAATAGTTCAAGATAAATTTATTCAAGAAGAATAATCTTCATTCACAAGAATTTGACAGTTCAGATGAGTCTGTGGTTGAACAAGATAAATAGATTAAAAACTACAAATATTTTCGGAAAAATGAAAATGGTGGATATTGTCAGTAGTGCTCAGAAAAAGGAAGAATCCAACATTGAAGAAGAAGAATAATTTGAAGGAAGAATTGATATGAAAGCTTATTTAGAAGCCTCTCTTAAAGAAATTGATGTTTGGAGAGCAAAAAAAAAGAAATCCAACAAAGTTGTTTGTCACGCCAAACTCTTCATGAACCAACAAGAAGAAGAAAACTCTGACCTAATGGAAGAAATTGAGAAACTCAATTCATTATCACCAGAGAACTCAGAATCGGTAAGTGAGTATAAAATCAAGGTTCAAGAGAAGAAGAGGGAGATTGATGTCTTGAATAACACAGTGAAAGATCACATCAAGTATATCAAAGATCTTAAAGAGAAAGTTGTCGGTCTGCAAAAAAAGTTAAAGATCGAGAAAAACATCTGATTCATAGCACATTATTGGGAAATAAGATCATTCAGAATACTGAAAATATGAAAGAGGAGCCAAGTAGTTTAGCAGGAATGAAGAAGAAATTGAGCGCAGATGTTAAGGTTGATTTGGGGATCGATCAGAAATAGAAAGTATGCAGGGTTGATGTCAGACCTCAATCACCCATTCTTAGAATGAAAATTTATGTGGGTACAACGTAGAATTAGAAAATTCAAAGAACCCAAGGGACAACTGTAAGTAAATAACTGACACATAGGAATGCACCTTTCATTAGGTGTTATTTCTATGGAAAGATGGGGCACCCACAAATTGTGTGTTTTTTAGCCAGAAGATACCGAAGGGCATAAGAACAGAGGTGGAAACCAAATAGAGAACAGTTCTCTAGAACATATTTTGAAGTACACTGTTTTTGGTGTGGAGGATTTGGGCACATGGATATATACTATACATTGACCATACAGAAGAATGTTCCAAATAAGAATAAAAATGTTTTCAAGCAATAGATCAATGAACCAATAGGTGAGTTGAAAATGAAAAATATATTTGTAGCTTTGCAAGAAGAAGTTGGTCCATCATACTCAGAGAAAGATCAGAAGTCTCAATCAATGTTATGTGTGAAGACAAAAATATGGACCAATAAGAAGAGAGCAGAGAAGGCAGTGGTTGATGAAATTTCCCTTAAAGCATCAGATCATTCTGGTGTATGGATCCTTGAAAGTGGTTGAATGTCTCACATAACAGGCAATAAGTATCTAATTATAGGTATAAAATATTACAAAGAAAGAGTTGTCAATTTTGTAAATGGTGAAGGCCTAAAGATAATTTGATTGGGAAAGGCCAGGTTTGGGGGAAAAGAAATAATACGTGCTAATGTCTTGGTTGTAGAAGGTCTGAGTCACAATTTTCATAGATTTAGTCAATTGTGTGACTTAGGTAATTATATACGGTTTACCAAGAAAATGTGTGTCCTTAAGGGAAGAGATGGTACGGTGATCCTACAGGGAAAAAGAACAAAGGGGAATCTCTACCTGGTAAATGGAGAAGAAGATGTGTGCTTTTTATCTAGAGAGGAGGAAAAAAGTCATGGAATAAACGAGTTGTTCATCTATGACAACTTTCCTTTGAAGATCTAGTAAAGTGCGATGCCACTGGAAATCTGCCCAAGCTATCATGTGATCATACACATACATGTGAAACTTTTCAATAGGGGAAGATCCTTAGAAAGGAAAACAAATCTATGGAAAAGAAGTCACCAAGAGAGCTCGAATTTGTGCATGATGATGTTTTCAGACCTATATCACCAAGATCCATTGACGGAAAGAGATATTATGTTCTTTACATTGATGATTATAGAAAAATGGAATGGTTATATTTCATTTCCCATAAGTCTGATGTGTTCAGTTTCTTGAAACAGTATTTGAGGGAATCTCAAAGGATGCTTGGGAAGAAAATTATGAAGTGTCATACTGAAAATGGTACAGAATTCACAAACAGTCAGGTGAAAGACTATCTCGAGAAACACGGGATAAGGCATAATGTCTCTTCAGTAATAACTCCCCAACAAAATGGAGTGTTTGAAAGGATAAATCGGATCATCAACAGTATGGACAGAACAATGCATATAGAAAAAGACCTACCAGAGAAATTTTGGAAGGAAGCAGTATTGACATCAGTCTACATTTCTAACAGGGCACTGTTGTGTCCAAAGGAAGGAAAGACTCTTTATGAGATGTGGTATGAAAATAATACAACCATGAAATACTTTCAAATATTTATAAGTATGTGCTTCATTCTCAAAAAATAAAAACATAAGAAATTTGAGTCACATAGAGATGAGGGTATATTTCTTGGCTACTCAGGCAAAAGAAAATCATAAAAATGCTTTATCAAGAGGATAGGAATAGTAGATGAGAGAAATTATGTCACTATTGTGGAAAATGAAGGGAGTACTCAACAAAACAATGTACATGTTCTAGATGAATGTGATGTAGATAAATGTAAAACAGGGGGTGCATGAAGTAGTAAGTGCTGATTGAGAAGAATATACTAATGATGAACAAGAATAAGTCAAGTATGTATCTACAAAGAAGCCAAAGAGTCAAGACAAAATTGACAGGAAGAATATCATTGGTGATCAGACAGATCTAGTTCAGATAATAAGAATGAAGTCACTACAATATACATCTCTATTATCTCAAGATGAACTGAAATGTTTTGCTGATGCAGCTAAATATGAAAACGGGGTTCAGGCGATGAATGAAGAGCTAGACCATAATGAGAATAATCTGACATTGGAGATTTTTTCGAGGCCAACAGATAAGAATGTCATTGGGGCTAAATGGGTATTTCACAACAAGCTAGATGAATATGGAGTAGTTATTCAAAACAAAGCACAACTACTGTGTGAAGGTTACACTCAAATTGAGGGTATCGATGTCGATGTGATATTTTCACCTGTTGTAAAGCTGAAGACCATCATATTATTCTTATGCATAAAAGTGAAAATAAAATTTAATGTTTTCTATATGGACATGAATCAGAATTTTTGAATGGGGTCCTAGAAGAAGATGGTTATATTGAGCATCCAAATGGTTTTCTCATTCATGAAGATGATAAAAAAGTTTTTAGCTGAAGAAGGAACTTTATGGGTTGAATCAAGCACCCAGAGCATGGTACTCAAGACTTGATCAATATTTGAAGAAGCTTGGATTTTAGTGTGGAGGAGTTAATTTAAATTTATATTTCAATAATGATTGTTATAAAAGGATGATGGTGATGTTATATGTTGATGACATAATCTTTGGTGGATCAGACGAAGCACAATGTAGACAGTTTTCGGAGTTCATGAAAAATGAGTTCGAAAATTCTATGATTGGTGAGATGATATTTTCCCTTGGATTACAATTGACACAATGTAGGAACGACACATTCATATCTCATAAAAATATTCCAAGGAAGTTATGAAGATATTTTGAGAGTAAAATTCCAAGGATATAAAGACCCCAGTTTCTACATGGATAAAACTATCAATGGATAATGAATTCAAGACGGTTAATATCACAAAGTACAGGAAAATAATTAGAATTCTACTATATATGATTGCGACACGACCTGAAATTGTATTTTCTACATGCCAAGTTGGGATATATCAGAGTAATTCCAAATAATGGAACATGATTGTGGTGAAAATAATACTTTGGTACATCAAGGGAAGGGTGGATTTTGTCTTGTGGTACAGTAAAAAAACTAAACAACAGTTATTGGGATATACAGATGGAGATTAGGTTGGATTCGTAAACAATCAAAAATCAATTTCAGGAGGTGCATTATATCTTGGTTGATTGTTTATTTCTTGTCTAGGTAAGAAACAAGATTTAATTTCGTTGAGGACCATATAAGTTGAGTATATTGCAACCTTGAAAGCATACGTGTAGCTATTATGGATGTAGCAGTATCTTGGTGACATGGGTGTGGCCATGCTGTCTCTGATCGGAATCCATTGTGATAACTCAAGTGCTATAAATCTTAGAAAAAATATAGTCTATAACTCAAGGACTAAGAACATTAAAATCAAATATACTTTTATAAAGAAGAAGGTGGAGCAAGGTCTTGTGAAGTTGGAGTATGTGCCTATAGAACTACATGTTGCTGACATTCTGACAAAGGTCTTACCCAAAGAAGCTTTTGAGAGGCATTGACTAGCTCTAGGAGTTCAGTTGACTCCCCGAACTTTAAAAAGTATGGATGTGGGATATCCCCTCTCCCTAAGGTATGATGTATTTTCCCTAATGTAATGATTTGTGTTTTTACCCTATTACAGACAACAAAGGAGTGACCTTTTGGTTCATTGAAAAAGTGGGAGAAAACGATTATTTTTTAAGGGGGAGACAACTTGAATATTTAAAAAATCCTGAAAGATAAGAGGAGAAACTAATATTTGGAACAGTGAGATAGGTGGAGTTGAAAGTTGAAGAGGAGTTGAAGCTCTAAGCGGACAGGGGTAGTTTTAAATCTGACGATGCTAGAAGTGATTTATCAAATAATAGATATCACAGAAGCTGAGGATCGTGATAAAAGAAGAAGAGTGGTATTGGAATGGTTTCAGAAGTTTTCCAATAATCAGCAATTGGTATCAGTTTGGTATCAAGAATTTGTGTTATAAATGAAGTGATTCATTGAGGAATTTTCCATTTTCTCTTGTTTCTCATGCTGAGTATTGCTCATGTGGGATTAGAGTATGTGCTGAGTGAATCCTTTATCTCTATCCGAATCATAATAGGAAAATTGTGGTTGAATCGTTAGCATGGTATCATTTTATGGAAGAGTTTTCAACAAACCCAAATGTGGATATGGTTGGGAAAAAATCCCCCAAGGTAGCCTTGAAGCATTTTTTGGTTGGTTGTGTTTATTGAAAAAGTGGGCCTTGATGTTTTGTTTGTTGACAAGGTGGGTTTCTAAGTTCAGTTTTTTTTAAAGAAGCATCCATGATGATTTATTAGGTTCAAGAGATGTTGTTGAAAATCCATGATTTATAGAATAACCTCAACAAAGGAAAGGAAAATCTGGAGGTGGTACAAAAAGAGCCGATACAAGGTGGCACCGTTTTCCAGTGTTTGAAAAATTTTTGGTCCTAAAAAATGGAAAAATGGTGAGATGTGTTTTTGGAAAAGGAAGGTGCACGAAATATTGGACTGGAGTATGAAATAGAGGAATGGATTGATTCACGCATTAGGTGTTTTGATATCAGAAGATCAAAAATTGGCAAAGGCATTAGGTGCACGAAATATTTGAGCAGTGTGCGAAATATAGTGTTGTGCGGAAGATGTGTTTTTTTTCACGCGAAGAGGATTACGTGCTCAATGATGGTTTTCACATAGGGGTCAATTTTTCCTATATATATGAGGTGACCCCCTCATTAATCTCATCTCAAGACTATCCGATCTCTCGCGTGTGAAATTGGAATACGAAGGGGGTTGCACGTAAACGACAAGTTTGCGTGTAAAAGAGGTGTCTATGTGTAAAACGAATGTTGCGCGTAAAATAATGTTGATGTGTATAAAATAATGGGTTGCGCATAAGAGAGGTTTTTCATGAAAAGTGGATTTCGTGAAAAAGTAGTGAATTTCACGCAAAATTTGTGAAGGATGCACATAAAAATTGGGGTTTCCCAGTACACCCGGTGCAAAGAGAGATTCATCTGTGGTTGAAAGTTATACTTCAGTAGAGAATCTATCAACAACTAAGGATGAAGAATTCATCTGTGATAATTAATAGACCTATATGTCTATAATTTGTGAGTAGATATTCTGAAGAAGCAGTGATCACACTTTAGTGGACAGAGAAGAGAGCTTTCATTTTTTAATTGGTTGTGAACCCGAAGAGACAGTGAGTCTACTCCCAACATTGTAAATAGTAGTGTGATTTTAGTGAATTAGGTACATCAGAACATTATTGGTTTATGATCTTTGGAATTATCCTAGTGAGGGTGAACCAAGTAAAATAACTGTGTCATGTTTATGCTTTATGTTTTGTTTATTATTTGCAACATGAAGGAGAGAGAAGAGAGTTTTTCTTTACAACAAAATAAGATCAAAGGAGAAGGAAGTTTTAATCCGTCATAACCTGATTCACCCCCCCCCCATTAGGGTTTCTAACACAGTGGACCTAACAAGATCCCTAATCACTAGCTGCACCAACAGAGTAGTTTTGTTCCTTGCAGTCCATCTATTGCATAGGGCCATGGATCAGATCAGTTTAATGCACTACAACCAATACCCAAGGATCAGACTATAAGACCATCTACAGTACAAGGTACCTTTCATGTAGCCTCTACTATATTATATTATTTATTCGATACATGTTCTTCGAACTCTTTTATCTCTATATCAATTTTGTAAAGTCTTGGAATAGAGGTACAATATGACAATGGTGTAATGACCCTAGATACACTAGTAGGGGTACAAAGAGACGGAATATGCCTATTTAGGGACTGTTCCCTTGATGTATGCATTTAACCTTTATTATGGGACCTCTTCATTCTTGTGATGACAAGCTTTGATGTTATTCTTGGAATGAACTGGTTGGTTCACTATCATGCATTTGTAGACTTCTATCACCATAGGGTATCCTTTACATCATTAGAAGGAAATAGTTATCTACAAAAGGGTGAGTGGGATTTTCATGTTGGTAGAGAAGGATCAGAGAATCATGGGCTAGGTGGAGTGATTTACTAGATTGAAAATATCTTTATGGAGGATTAGGATTTTCTTCAAACTTTTTTCCCTCTAGTAGTGGATCGTTACAAGGATGTCTTTCCTGATGATTTTTCTATCTTAACTCCTAAGTGAGAGGTAGAGTTTACAATAGGGCCAATTCTAAGAGCATATATAGTGTCTATTCCTCCATACAGAATGACATTTATCGAGATTTAGGATCTCAAGAGGTAGTTAGATAATTTAGAGGCCAAGGGTTTTATATGGACCAATACATACACTTGGGGGTTTCCCCTGCTTTTTTTCAAGAAAGAGGATGGAACCATATGTCTATGTGTGAATTATAGAAAGTTGAACCAGATTACAATCAAGAACCAGTATCCACTAACTCGAATAGATGATCTCTTTGACAGGATCTGAGGAGAAAAGGACTTCTCTAAGATCAACCAAAGATCGAGTTATCATCTAGTACGATTCAGACCATCAGACATACCTCGTACAAATTTCTGTTGAATTTATGGTCTGTATGAGTACCTTATTATGTTGTTCTGTCTTAAGAACACGTCCACCGTTTTCATGGCCCTGATGGATAGTGTTTTCCACCCCAATTTGGATTATTTATTCATGGTCTTTTTGGATGACATCTTGGTGTATTCTCACAATTTTAGTGACCATGCCAAACATCTTGATATCGTTATGAGTACACTAAGATAGAATCATCTTTACACCAAGCTTGCTAAGTGCCACTTCTAGATTGAAAATTTACACTTCTCGGTTCATATTATATTAGAATCAGGAGTATCTATTGAACCTAAAAAGGTGATTACCGTAGTTTCTTATGAGGATCCCAAGAAAGTGTTTGATATATGGAGTTTCTTGGGGTTGGATGGATATTACAGTAATTTCATATATGACTAATCACTCTTTTCTTCATCCCTTATTAGTCTAACAAATAAGGGTATTAAGTTCCTTTGGTCAGAAGCATGTGAGAAATCCTTTCAGGAGATGAAAGGGAGGCTTGTCTCGACACCAATCCTAATTCTTTTTGATATGGGTATAGGTTATACCATATTCTTTGATGCATTAGGCATTGGGATACAAGCATTGCTGATGTAGGAGGAAAAATTCATTGTATATGAATCTCGACAGTTGAGGCCTCATGAGAGAAATTACCCAAAGCACGACCTTAAGCAAGAAGTAGTTTTCCCTATCGTACATTTCTGGAGACATTATCTATTGGGTGAGCTCTTTGTTATGTACACTGACAACAAGAGCCTCAAATATATATTTTAACCATGTAACTTGAACCTAAGATAGTGAAGATGGGTCGAATATCTTCATTCCTTTGATTTTGAGCTTTCCTATATGCCTGAAAAGGGAAACGTAGTTGTACATGCGTTGATTCAGAAAACATAGACATCGGCCATACATGAATCCATTTATGAATGCATGATAATGGACCTCATTCTAAGAGGTATCTAGAGTTTCATGATAGTCAAAAGAAGTATTACCTCTCATCCATGATAGTTACTTATTCCCTCTTAGAGAAGGTGAAGGCTACAAAATTGTTAGATCCGGAAGGCTGGGTTCTCTATGAGAGTATATCAGGAGATAACCCACCTTCGGATTAGTTAGTGGATAATGAAAATGTCCTGCGTCTGCGTGGTAGATTCCTATAGATATGAGATAGGATTTCATGAAGGACTCCCATGCTTCCTAGTGTGTAGTTTATCCAGGAATCTTGAAGATATATCAGGATATGCAACGCCAGTATTGGTGGCCTGGGAAGATACTTCATATAGAAAACTTTATAACTGGGTGTTCTACATATCAATAGGTGAATTCAGAGCACTAGAGACCTGCAAGATTGCTACAAACACTTCTAGTCATGGAATGGAAATGAGAAGATATTTTCATGGATTTATTGGTTGTCTTACCTAGGTCATTGACAGGTTGCAATAAAATTTGGGTAGTCATTGAATGATTAATTAAATCATCCCACATCATTCCTATTCAGGACACTTTCTCAGTTGATGAGCTAGGAAGACTGTATGTCAATGAGATTATACGTCTACACGGGGTTCCATGTACTATCATTTCAGATAGGGATTCTTGTTTCACTTCACAGTTTTGACATGGTTTGCATAAATATATGGGAACTTAGGTTCTTCTAAGAACATCTATTCACCCTTAGATCGATGGAAAATCAGAATAGAAAATGCAGGTTCTAGAGGATATGATCTGATCATGTGTCCTTAATTTCAGTAGTTCTTGGGAGAATCATATCCCTCTCAATGATTTTTCCTATAATAACAACTTTCAGAAGACAATTCAGATGGATCCTTTTGAAGCCTTGTATTGTAGGACATGTCATTCACCCATGTACTGGATGGAGGCAGGTGAAGAAATCCTACTAGGTCCTCATCTCATTCAGGAGACTTCAAAACATGTTCAGTTGATCAGGAAGTGTATGACAACTAATCAATCTAGAAAAAAAATATTATGTTGATTGCCACCAATTCCCTCTATAGTTAGAGGTCGTGGATCATGTTTTTCTTCAATTATCACCCAGTCTAGGGCATAGATGGTTACAGAGGAAGGGAAATTTTTCACCTCATTATGTAGGGTCGTTTGAGATTCTAGAGAGAGTCATGTCGAAAGCCTATGAGTTTCTACTACCTCAGAGGTACCATTCTATGCATGATGTATTTCATGTTTCATATATTGTCTAGTATCATGTTGATTGGTCACATACCTTTGATCCTGAGGAAGTCGAGTTAGATATTGATGTTACCTCTGAGGATTATTTTGTATGCATCTTCGACAAGAGCATGAAGGCTCTCTAAGGCTGGTCTATCTCTCTAGTATGGGAGCTATAGTAGCACAACCAAGTACAATACAAGAATTGGGAGCGGGAAGACGAAGTACATTCCCAATGTCCAGAGTTATTCTCAAACAATTTTTCTCTAACCTCAAAAGTTAAACTCAGAGATGGGATCTTTTAAGGGGGAAGATTGCAAGGACCCAGTTTTTCACTCAGGTATGGATCGTTTAAAGTTTTGGTCTAAATCTTTACTTTGGACCTAAATTGGATTTATAAGGGGTTAGAAATGGTCTCAAGGGTGCCTAGGGAAATTTTAGAGCCTGGAACCCATCTTTTTGGGAAAAATATGCTTGGTGAACGGTTTAGAGTAAACTGTATAAGAATTCCACACGGTTTGGAAAATTGTAAGGTGGGTGGTCTATAAATCAACCCAAAAGTTCGTAGATTTTGGATTTGTCATGTGGGGATCACCCAACTTCATTTGGTGTCATGTGGATCCCACCAACTCCATCCCTTCCATGTCAAAGTTTATACCATAATTGGGTTTTTAGTGTTTGACACGTTTGAGCCATCGTTCAGGTGTGTCATGGATTGGCCACTCTAAGGGTAAGAGTTTCTATGTTAAATGGAATGTTTATATTTTTAATTGCATAATGGAAAGTTCCATGTATGCTTACCACTTCACCCGCCTAAGGTAAGTTCTTCAATTGATTATTACATGTGAAATGGAAATTGGCAAGTATATTGAGTATATGACTTGACCGAATTAAATGAGAATGATTAATTGGTTGTATATTTGTATCACCCCTTACCACATTAATGGAAGGTAGTAGAATGAAACTTGAATGTGGAATATTCATTAAAATGATTAAATGGTTGCATGGTACTTATCCTTGTCACACTAATGAAAGGAAAGGATTGAACAAAATGACTTGATAAAATGGTTGCTATTACTTGAACTTATCAAACTAATGATAGGAAAGGATTGAACTGAAGGAAGTATTACATGAATTCATAATTAAATAAGAATGGTCTAACTCAAGCTCGCCTTGGATTATGATCAGATAATGTTATGAGCACTTGAGAACCCCGTTCTGATTCAAGTATATGGCTTGCATAGGTTGATACCCACCTAGATCTCAATCCTTGTCTACTCTTGGATGCCTGGTATGACAATTTAGGATCCCTCCATATTATTATAGGATGTCTCAGATACACTCCTTGGATCCATCATTGACAAGTTGGTTCCATGGTTACAGACCATAGGGCCATGTCTCTGCTTAGGCCCAGTTTACCTTGGATGATCACCTTGGATTCGGTAGGAACCTTATTGTGGAATTCCATGGAACATGCTCCTTGGATTAAACCATTTTCCTTAGCTAGGCTATAGTTAAAAATTATTTGGAAACCCTTGAGGTCTATGTTGTCGTGGTTATCTATAAGGACCCGGCCTTAAACTTTACTTATTATTGAATAAAATGAATAATTCAAATAGAGGATCTTTTCTGGTTTAGAGTTTTAGATAATTAGGACGTAACTATTACATCTCAAAAGATTACAAAGTAGACACTTCCACTAAGTTTCGATAAAATAAAAACTCTTAAAAAGAAACTTGTCTAGTTCCATGTTTTAGATAGCATGATGTTTCATTGTTCACATCCTTGACCCTATTCCACATCAAGTCCTGTGAAAAACATTTCAAAACAAACTTGGGGTCAGCATAAAAATCTCATTAAGGGATACACAAAGAAAAAAAATTGTTAGTTTTTCAAAACAACAAGTAAACCATGAGTACTTTATCAAAGTAATACTTTTCACCTTTATGAAGTAGTATAAACTCTTCAATGAATAAAATATCATTACTTACCCTTTTTTAACCAAAAGATTACCATTAAACCCATATACATAACATATAAAGGTAACTTGGGACATAAACATACTTAAATGGAATAACCATACGGTCGACTTCCACACATATCACTTAATGGAATAGCCATACGGCCGCCTTCCATACCCAATGCATTGGAGGTTATAATGTAACCACCCATCCTGGTATTCATAGCACCACCAGTCATATGGTTTATCACATAACCACCCGTCAAATGTCCAAGTACCATTATAAAATCATAAGACATAAAACAAAAATAATGGAAAGAAAACATTTCCACATTTCAAACACAATATATCACTTAAATATATTGACATAACAAATCCATTATAAAAACCATTTTCAATACCAAAATACATAAAAGAGTATATGGTATTTATTTCATTTTAAAAAAACATCACGACTTGTTGAGGAAGCCAAAGACCAAATAATACTCATGGCAGCGGAAAAGGTCATCGTCACCATGTACGTTAAAAGAAACATTCCTTTTTGTCATATCGTAAAAAGCTTCGTAGAAAAATATGCCTTTTGTATAAAATTAAAATTCAAAGGGGTTTATACACTATATCAAAGAAAGTTGTGAATAAAAGAAAATATGCCTCAATGAAAGGAGATTGAGATGAAGTCCCTTACAAAGTCGGTATCCTTAGATTAAGGATAAATCAATTACATAATTATGTGTGAAAAATATAAATACACCCAATATAAGAGGATATTAAGTGTAAAAAAATCAGTGGTCATCCACACATATTCATATTATGACATAATCAAGAAGTAGAGGTTTAACCCAAAGAATTGAAATTGAGTTAAGAAGTTCCTTTGCAAAAATTCGACAGCCTAACGACGTCACTTCAAAATTCAGAAAATTAGTCGATGAGAGAGAGAATGGTATCTCATCACTTGGACATAAAATTTACATCAATAAGGATATATAAGAACATATCCCAACATTATATGATGTAAATTAAAAGATGTAACAAAAGAAGTCTTTTAAAAAGAGGAGGGTGAAAGGTTCCCTTACCGATTTTGGTAACTTTCGAAACGTACACCCCATGAAAGAAGGACTATACAACATTGATGTAAATACCCATAAAAAAAGTATATTACACAAATATTAGAATAATGGGCAGTACATACACCACTCAAAAGAAATGGTGTCAAATTTAGCATAAATGTCATGGGAATAAAAGTGAGATGAAAAATCTCTTACGAAAACTCGGTAGCCTAACAGCGCCACTTATAACATCCAAAAATGGATTTTTGAGATCAAATAGGGTCTCTCTTAATATGGTCATAAAAATACAGAATTATGAATATAAAATAACATCCCCAAACATAATAAAGATGAGATTAAAAGAAATGACATAAAAGGGAGTACTTAAAAAGAAAGAGAGAGGTAGGATCCCTTACCTCAAGTCCGACTTGTCTTGTTCGTTTCTTTATATTCATGAATAATAAACTTTGGTCAATTTATAATTTCTTGAGGAAATATTTAAATATTATTATTCATTTAATATCACATATTATAATGTTATAATAATTGGTTAATAAAGTGAGTTCATATTAGACTTTTTTGTCGATGTTCGGTACATGAGTAAAAATTGAACTTGTTGTAAAAGAATTTTCCATGTAGTTATAGGTACATCATATCCAGAATAGTATTAATGTTTTAAATATCATATATATCCAGTATATATTAATTTTATACTATTACATAACATTTGGAGATAATAAAAATGAAATGCACCATTCATGTAGACGGTAGGACGTACGTACGCATGAACACTACTTTCATTTTTTTGTCATATTAATGGAATTAAAACTAAAAGAGAGAGATATATATATATTATAATTCCAGAATGATATCCATAATTTAGATGTAATATATGACATATATATCCATTATATATATGTACTTATAATAGTACATAACATTTGGAGATAAGAAATGAAATGTACCATTCATGGAGACGGGAAGCCGGTACGTACGCATGAATGCTACTTTCATTTCTTTGGCATATTAATGGAATTAAAACTAGATGATAGATATATATATATTATAATTACAGTATAATATATATGTTATATAGGTCACATACTGTAACATCCTGAGATTTTATGAGAAATTTGTTTTTATGTCTTATGTTATACGCAACACCAAAGGAATCTTTCATAGCACACAATACGGACTTGGCTTGCATTACACACAATCACGACCTTCTTCGATAGTGTGTGTAGTACGCAATATCGGGTTTCACTAAACAACGATATATTATTATGAAATAGTCGTTATGAATAGTATTAACTACATTTTGAATTTTATTATTCATCATGCACATTTTCAAGAACATGGTAAGAGAACAAAATAAATGTTTTAGAGTAAAATAAGTATTTTTCAAAAATGCAGTTTTACCGCCTTTTGATGGCGCACCCACATTAAATCTAGTTTTTGACATGATTATAAGTTCAATTTGACAAAATAAAATTCTTCTTTTGAATCAGGGTATAAAAATTTACTTTGGATAAATTTTTGATATTTTTCTGATAACTTTCATATTTTGATGAATAGTAAAAATACGCTAATTTTTAATTAAAAACAACTTTTTTCATTGAGATAATTTATATGGTTAAATTATAATATTGAATGGTTTTAAAGTATAAATAGAATATATTTTTACCATTTAATATAATTTATGTCATTAGCATTAATTTCACATTGAATTCATAGGTAAAAACATTTCAATCTTTGGCAATGTTTTGACCTCTAAAACCCATTTTCTTAACAACATGATTTATTTTAAATTAATTACTACAACTTATATGTTTTGAGTTTTGAAAAATGGATTCCATATTTGGAATCAGTGGGTCCAAATTATGTTAATATGCTACTTTTTATTTTTTGCCATTATGAATAGTAACTACGGTAAATTTTATTTACCATAGTTAATGGTAAATCGGGTAATTAAGGGTAAATGTAAGATTATAAAATTACCCTAACACCTACCAAAATACTATTGGATGACTAACAGTAGACCCATATCACCTAAGGGTCATATTAGATTCATTTAATGGACTTTTGTTCATGAATATAATTTAATTATTATTAAAACCAAAGAATGTGACAACATGTCACTTTCTTAAATCTTATAAGTATAATAGTTTTAATTTAGTGATAAACTTAATGAAACTTCGAACATGAACAGTCTCCAGAAATCTAATACAATTATCTACATCATAGGAATTTATTTAGATTTTTTAGTGATTAAATAATTATCATTAATTATGACACATTAGTGATGTTGAAATTATTTTATTAATTAAAATATCAAATAAATGGTTTTACAAATATTAAAATAAATATTATATGAACAATTTAATGTGCTCCACTAAATTTCTAGATACATATGACATTTTATGAAGATATTAAAGCTTTTAGTTAGAACATATATTCTTTATATATTTTATTTAAATTCAAATAAATTAATAGTGTCAAAATCGACACTATTGTTATTTTATAAAAATAACATATTATAAAATTGTTCAAAAATCAGAAAAATATTTAAAAATTATAAATTAAAATTTATATGGTCGACAATGTCATAATGTGTCAAAGTATGGAAAATTCACAACACATATGTAATTATTTATAATAATTTAAAATTTAGAATATTATTACCACAAATAAAATTAAATTGATAAATAAGGATAAATCAAGTTGATAATGTTTAAAATAATTTCCTGACATGTCTAAATTTTATTTTTTGATGATATTAGAACCCTATATCATCTAATATTTAGATATGTGTTATTTGTGAAGTTTTTAAGTGGGGTTGGGATTTAATATAAACTAATATTTCTTATATTTCCAAAGGTGCCCCTCTCCTCCCTTATAAAAGGGCACCTCCTCCCTCTCCTCCTCACACCAATTTGAGCCTTCAAGCTCGGCCAAACCCTTACCATTTCACTTCCCCACTTCCCTAGAAACATCCTAGTGGTCCTGGTCTTCTTTAAAGACCAATTTTAGTTCCCTAAAAGGAGGTCTCAAAGAGGTGCTTCAAAGAAGAGGTAATGCCTGTTACCGATTCTTTCATCTTTATTTCTTCTTCCACTTCTTCTTCTTTATTTGTTTCATTATGAAGTAATAACATAAGTATCAATCATATAATGATATGTTATTATAAGTATGAAACAACCCTATTTCACTATCTATCCATCCTACGGAAAACGAAATCACCACGCGTGCGTACGTACGGAATACCGTCTCCACGTCGTGGTGTAATCTATTTTCTACCACCACCTTACTCAGATGGGTATAATGGTGTAAATAATAACTATATATGATTATTTTAAAGTGATATTGATTCTGAAATATTATACATACTCTCTATTACAATTTCACGATCATGGGAATGATATCATCGCTCGTGCGTACGTACGGAATACCGTCTCCACGATGTGATGCGACTCGTTCTACAAGATCTTCATTGCATAATGATTATATAAATAAATTGAATGAATTAATATGATATATTTTACACTAATACCATTCTAGAAATGTGGTATCTATAACCTAAAAAGAAAAATAAGAATTTATTCGACAAAACACGCATAAGAACAAAAAGTAATAAACACCCAAATAACAAGTAGTAATGAAATATTACTAATAAGAAGCTAAGAATATGACTATATATGATATCATAAAAATAATTATGATTCTGGAATAAGTTAATAACATTATTTAAATCATTATACAGGAGGTTCGGACACTTACGAAGCAAATCGGACCTAAGGTAAGGGAAAATATCACAATCTCATTTTATCTGAGATTGTTTATACTTTGGTATTTACTGGGGTGTATTTTATCAACAACATCCACGTTTCCTCAATATGTAATATTGTTTCCATCCACCTACAGTTGTTTAAATCCAATTTTACCCTTCGTTGAGTTTTTAGTAAAAGATATAAAAGGAATCTTTTGTTGTTTTTCGTACGAGGTACTTTTTGACTTTTCTGAAAAAAGTACGGGAAGAATGTTTTTTTAACATATACGGCATGAATGGATTTTTAAAAAATTATTTCCAAGAAGCTTACTTTACAAGTTTTCAAGTTTATTTTTAATCAACTTCTTTTAGTTTAAAATTGTATGACATGTTAAGAAAGGAAAATGTTTTTAAAGTAGAAAGGATATTTTCCTCAAGAATGGAGTTCAAGAGTTTTATCAAAATTATTTTCCATCTAAGATAATATAGGGTTCTATTTCTATCCCTATTATTACATTGATTTGATTATGTTGTGATGGAAATATTTTTATGATGTCATGATGTTTAAGATTCCCATTTTTATTACATGGGTTATGCTATGATGTACAGTTTATGATTTTGTGGCACACATAAGAATGGTATCATTATGAGATGGGTGGGACCTATATCTCCCTCCAATGCATTGGGTAAAGATTTTATATCTCATGAGATATACATGGCTGGAACGGCAGGTTAAACCGGTTTAGTGAAACAGGACTGAAACGAGGAGTGAACTCGGTTCAGAAATGGACTTTGTCCACTAAGATAGTCTTGGAAATGAGTTTTGACTAATAAGAAATGATTCTCTATGATTATGTGTGTATGCCACAAATTTTCATGTTTTAAGTTAGGATTATTGGGATTTCATTTCACTACTATGATTTATCCCATGTTATGAAATTATTCTCTCTTTTTCTGGTTAAGATTTCCAAAATGTTATGTTCTTATGAATATGATGTGATTGATATTTCTTTTTTTACCCTTACTGAGCATTTGAGCTCACCCTTTTGTATTTTTTCTTTCCCCATGTCAGGAAGAAGGTTATTAAGTAAGATATGCCAAAAGGGACTATAGATATGATGGAATAAATGGGAGACAGTGTAGACGCTTTATGAACCAGTTGTTTATGTTTCCCAGTTTCTAAAGACACTATACCTATAGGGTCCTTTCATGGTTTTGTTATATGTTGTAATAAGTGTACTTCATTTTTGAAGTACCAAAAATGTATGTAAAGTATGGGTCATTATAGTTGGTATCAGAGGAAAGGTTTAGTCAACCTTTGGAAACTAGGATGTGAAATACTTAGTAAGAACCCTAAGGATAATTCTAAGCAAAGAACACAATCTTAGTGTTTTAGAAATGACCATGAATAACCTAGGATAATACCTTAAGTGTGAAATTTTATTCTTGATTATGTGTTTTTCCTATTATAATTAGTGTTGCTCACACTATTCTTCTTGGTTTTAGTCAATGGCTGGAACCCGAAGGAACCGTGTTAATGCAGAATGCGATGGGAAATGCAATGATTGTTCCCCTGAGCAACCAAACGTTATGGGAGCTGGAATGAAAAATCTTGTAGCCATGCTCACACAACTTTCTCAAGCTATGAATCATGCAGGACTTCCAAACGAGCAAAGGAAGGAGCTACATTATGTTGAATCCTTCATGAGGTAGCGTCCACCTTCTTTCAGCGGGTCTACTGATCCATTAGTTTCTGAATAATGGATTAGTACTACTGAAAAGATATTTTCAGTTCTTCAATGTTCTGAACATGATAAAGTCATCCTAGTAGTGTATCATTTTTAAGGAGATGATGATAAATGGTGGAATCTTATTAAGAATATGAGGCAAAGGGATGAAATTGAGTCCATGTAATGGGACGAGTTCAAGAACTTATTTTTCAATAAGTACTTCCCTCGTATTCTCCGAACAAAGATGGAGAAAGAGTTTCTTGAACTGAAGCAAAAGGATGATGAATCTGTTGGTACCTATGAAGAAAATTTTACAAGACTTTCAAGGTATGCTTCCGGTATTATTATCCAACCTGAGAGTAAGATTGATCGATTCTTTAGTGGCTTAAAACCAAGTCTTCGAAGGGCTTTAGCCATAAGGGACTTCAATAGCTATGAGGAAATCGTTCGATGTGTTCTCAAAGTTGAGATGGAGATTGGAGTAACCCATCAGTCATATGGGTTTGATAAGAAGAGGAAAATGGAATTCAAAGGAAAATCTAAAGAGCACACTGAAAAGAAGATGAGCTTTCCCTTATGCTCAAAGTGTGGAAAGAAACATGGAGGGAGTTGTCTTAAAGGGACAAGTAAATGTTTCAAATGTGGAAAGGAAGGACATCGGGCATTTGAATGCCACAATAATGGGAAGAAGATGTCTAATGATGCAAACAAAGGAAGGGACACACAGAATGAACCTACTACACTTCAATGTTTCAAGTGCAAGGAGATGGGGAATTATGCCAATAAATTACCTAATCCAAGGGTTGATGATGATGATCGACGTCAACAAACTCTTAAGGCCAAAGACAAAGGAAAGTTACATGCAATTTCTATCGGTGATGTGGAGTACGATAACGATGTGGTGAAAGGTACACATACCATCCACTCTAAAGTAGAAAATGTTTTATTTGATTCTGGATCCAACCACTCTTTTATTTCTGAAGATTTTTCTAAGGGTATCACCGTATTACCTCAACAATTAGATGTTGAGTTAGCTGTGACAACACCTAATGGCACAACAGTCGCATCAAAAGTTTATAATTCTTCCCCGATTGAAGTTTGTGGGAAAGTGCTTCCTGCAAATCTTGTGATCCTTCCTATAGTGGAATTTGATGTGATTATTGGCATGGATTGGCTTTCTTTATATGGATCTCATATCAATTTCCAAATAAGGGAATTCACATTTCATATTCCAGATCAAGCTATGATCGTCTATCGATGCAAGGATGAACATAACCTTCCAGTGGAAATTTCTTCCATCTTATGGGTCTTGATTCACCTGAATGAAGGTTATTTATCTCAAATGGTTGGTGAGAAACTCACAATTAAGAATATTCCCATTGTACGGGAGTTTGATGATGTCTTTCCAGAGGAATTTCCGGATCTTCCACCAAATCATGAAGTTGAGTTTTCAATAGAACTCGTACCGGGTGCTTTGCCTATTTCAAAGACACCTTATAGAATTGCCCCAATTGAGTTGCAGGAATTGAAGAAGCAACTCCAAGAGAATCTTGATAAGGGATTCATACGCCCTAGTGCATCACCTTGGGGAGCACCTGTTCTATTTGTTAAGAAGAAAGATGGATCAATGAGACTCTACATTGATTATCAAGAACTTAACAAGATCGCTATCAAGAAAAAATATCCTCTCCCACGCATTGATGACTTATTTGACCAACTACGCAGAGCTCAATACTTTTCCAAGATTGATCTTCATTCAGGGTATCATCAATTAAGGTTCAAAAGGGAGGATATACCAAATACGGCTTTCCGTACAAGGTATGGACACTATGAATTTATAGTGATTCCATTTGGTCTTACTAATGCCCCTGCTATCTTCATGGATCTGATGAATAGAGTCTTTAGAGACTATCTTGATCAATTTGTGGTAGTCTTTATAGACGATATTCTTGTCTATTCAAAGAGCAGGGAAGAACATGAAGATCACTTGAGAATTATATTGAATACCCTGAGAAAGGAGAAGCTTTATGCCAAATTTACCAAGTGTGAATTTTGGCTTCAAAAAGTTTCATTTTTGGGTCACATAATCTCAAAAGAGGGGATATCTGTGGATCCAGAAAAGATAGAAGTTATCGAAAGATGGTCGAGACCAACAACAGTAACTGAGATCCGAAGTTTTCTTGGTTTGGATGGATCTTATCGACGTTTTGTGAAATATTTTTCATGATTATCTAATCCACTCTCCAAGTTGACTCGGAAAGGAGTTAAGTTTGTTTGGATAGAGGAATGTGAAGAGAATTTCAAGGAGTTGAAAAGAAGGTTATCCAGTGCACCTGTACTCACAATTTCTTGTATTGGAGAAAGGTTTGTGATCTACAGTGATGCATCCAAGAAGGGGCTGGGGTGTGTTCTTATGAAAAATGATATGGTGATAGCTTATGCCTCACGACAGTTAAAAATCCATGAGCAAAATTACCCAAAACATGATTTGGAGTTAGCTGCGGTAATCTTTGCATTAAAGATTTGGAGGCATTATCTTTATAGAGAAAGGTGTGACATTTATACTGATCATAAAAGTTTAAAGTATATTTTCACACAAAAGGAGCTGAATATGTGCCAAAGAAGATGGTTAGAGATGATTAAGGATTATGACTGCTCTATTCATTACCACCCTGGGAAAGAAAACAAGGTGGCAGATGCATTAATTAGACAAGATCATGCCAGTTTATCCATGATGAAGATCACAAAAGATCCAATATTTATGGATTTACAAAGGATGGATCTTGGAATTTTAATGGAAGGGGGAAAATCATATATTTATCAAATGAATGTTCAACTATCTATACATGTGAAGATTAAAGAGGTGCATAAAGAAGATGTAGAGTTGCAAAAGAAGGTGAGAAATATTCCTGAATTCAACCTTGATTGTGATGGGATAATAATGTTCAGGAATCGGGTTTGTGTTCCTCCCATCCCCGAATTAAAGAAGGAGCTACTGGATGAGGCTCATAGTTCTTCATTCTCTATTCATCCTGGAAGCAAGAAGGTGTATAGGGACATGAAAGAGTACTTCTGGTGGGATGACATGAAAAGAGATGTTTCTGAATATGTCTCTCGATGCTTGGTTTATCAGCAAGTTAAAGTTGAGAGACAGAAGTCTAAGGGGATGTTACAACCATTACCCATACCCGAATGGATATAAGAAAACATCACTATGGACTTTGTCATAGGACTTCCTAAAACATCCAAAGGCAATAATGCTATCTGAGTCATAGTTGATCGTCTTACAAAGTCTTCACACTTCATTGATATTAGAGAGGATTTCTCTCTGGATCAGGTTACCAGGATATATGTAAAGAAAGTGGTAAGATTGAATGGAGTACCACTTTCTATTATATCTGATCGGGATCCGAGATTTACCTCGAAGTTCTGGTGAAGTCTTCAGCATACTCTAGATAGAGAGTTGAGTTTCAGCACTGCTTATCATCCTCAGATAGACGGTCAGTCTGAGAGAACAATTCAAACTCTAGAAGATATGTTGAGAGCTTGCTCTATGGATTTCAAAGGTGGTTGGGATCAACACCTACCTTTGTTGTAATTTTCTTATAATAATAGCTTTCACTCCAGTATTCAGATGGCTCCTTATGAAGCTCTCTATGGAAAGAAATTAAGGACTCCAACTTCCTAGGATGAAGTTGGGGAAAGAAAGCTATTAGGACCAGATCTTGTTGATGAGATGGCAGAAAAGGTCCGATCTATTCAGCAACACATAAGAGCAGCTCAGAGTCGACAGAAAAGTTTTGCCGACAACCGAAGAAAAGACCTAGAGTTTGAAGTGGGTGATAAAGTGTTCTTACGAATATCTCCCTGGAAGAGGGCCATGAGATTTGGAAAGAAGGGAAAGTTGATCCCTAGATATATCGGTCCTTTTGAAATTTTGGATCGTGTTGGGAAGTTAGCTTACCGTTTGGCGCTTCCACCGAATCTATCTCAAGTTCACGATGTGTTCCATGTATCTCTCATGAGAAAGTACATACCTGACCCTTCACATGTACTCAGCTCAGAAGTTATACCGCTGGAACAAGATCTTTCTTATGAAGAACAGTTGATAGAGATTCTCGATCGTAGTGAAAAAGTCATACGGAACAAGACCACTCGCTTGGTGAAAGTTTTATGGAGGAACCACCAATTAGAAGAAGCTACATGGGAGCTTGAGGATATGATGAGGGAGAGGTATCCTCATCTGTTTGTTACAAGTGATGAATTTCGAGGGAGAAATTCATTTTAAGGGGGGTAGAATGTAACATCTTGAGATTTTATGAGAAATTTGTTTTTATGTCTTATGTTATACGCAACACCAAAGGAATATTTCACATCACACAATACAGACTTGGCTTGCATTACACGCAATTGCGACCTTCCTCGATAGCGTGTGTAGTACGCAATACCGGGTTTCACTCAACAACGATATATTATTATGAACTAGCCGTTATGAATAGTATTAACTACATTTTGAATTTTATTATTCATCATGCACATTTTCTAGAACGTGGTAAGAGAACAAAATAAATTTTTCGGGTAAAATAAGTATTTTAAAAAAAATGCAGTTTTGCCGCCTTTTGATGGCCCACCGACATTAAATCTAGTTTTTGACATGATTATAAGTTAAATTTGACAAAATAAAATTCTTCTTTTGAATCAGGGTATAAAAATTTACTTTGGATAAATTTTTGATATTTTTCTGATAACTTTCATATTTTGATGAATAGTAAAAATATTCTAATTTTTAATTAAAAACAACTTTTTTCATTGAGATAATTTATATGGTTAAATTATAATATTGAATGGTTTTAATGTATAAATAGAATATATTTTTACCATTTAATATAATTTATGTCATTAGCATTAATTTCACATTGAATCCATAGGTAAAAACATTTCAATCTTTGGCAATGTTTTAACTTCTAAAACCCGTTTTCTTAACAACGGGAATTATTTTAAATTAATTACTGCAACTTATATGTTTTGAATTATGAAAAATGGATTCCAAATTTGGAATCAGTGGGTCCAAATTATGTTAATAGACTACTTTTTATTTTTGGGCATTATGAATAGTAACTACGGTAAATTTCATTTACCATAGTTAAAGGTAAATCGGGTAATTAAGGGTAAATGTAATATTATAAAATTACCCTAACACCTGACAAAATCCTATTTGATGACTAAAAGTCGACCCATATCACCTAAGGGCCGGATTAGATTTATTTACTGGACTTTTGTCCATGAACATAATTTAATTATTATTAAAACCAAAGAATATGACAACATGTCACTTTCTTAAATCTTATAAGTATAATAAATTTAATTTAGTGATAAACTTAATGAAACTTCGAACATGAATAGTCTCCAGAAATCTAATACAATTATCTACATCATAGGAATTTATTTATAATATTTAGGGATTAAATAATTATCATTAAATATGACACAATAGTGATGTTGAAATTATTTTATTAATTAAAATATCAAATAAATGGTTTTACAAATATTAAAATAAATATTATATGAACTATTTAATGTTCTCCACTAATTTTATAGATACATATGACATTTTATGAATATATTAAATCTTTTAGTTCGAACATATATTCTGTATATATTTTATTTAAATTAAAAGAAATGAATAGTGTCAAAATTGACACTATTGTTATTTTATAAAAATAACATATTATAAAATTGTTTAAAAATCACCAAAATATTTAAAAATTATAAATTAAAATTTATATGGTCTATAATTTCATAAAGTTTAAAATTATGGAAAATTTACAACACATATGTAATTATTTATAATAATTTAAAATTTAGAATATTATTACCACAAATAAAATTATATTGATAAATAAGGATAAATCAAGTTGATAATGTTTAAAATAAATTCTTAACATTTCTAAATTTTATTGGTTGATGAGATTAAAACCCTATCTCATCTAATCTTCGGATATGAGTCATTTTGGAAGTTTTTAAGTGGGGTTGGGATTTAATATAAACTAATATTTCTTATATTTCCAAAGGTGCCCCTCTCCTCCCTTATAAAAGGGCACCTTCTCCCTCTCCTCCTCACACCAATTTTAGCCTTCAATCATGGCCAACCCCAGCCCATTTCACTTCCCCACTTCCCTAGAAACAACCTAGAGGTCCTGGACTTCTTCAAAGACCAATTTTAGTGCCCTAAAAGGAGGTCTTAAAGAGGCGCTTCAAAGAAGAGGTAATGCCCGTTATCGATTCTTTCATCTTTATTTCTTCTTCCACTTCTTCTTCTTTAGTTGTCTCATTATGAAGTAATTAAATCAGTATCACTCATATACTGATATGTTATTATAAGTATGAAACAACCCTATTTCACCATCTATCCATCCTATGGAAAACGAAATCACTACACATGCGTACGTACGGAATACCGTCTCCACACCGTGGTGTAATCTATTTTCCACCACCACCTTACTCGGATGGGTATGATGGTGTAAATAATAAATATATATGATTATTGTAAAGTGATATTGATTCTTAAATAGTATACATACACTCCATTACAATTTCACGATCATGGGAACGATATCATCGCTCGTGCGTACGTACGGAATACCGTCTCCACGATGTGATGCGACTCGTTCTACATGATATTCATTGAATAATGATTATATAAATGAATTGAATGAATTAATATGATATATATTACACTAATACCATTATGGAAATTAGGTATCTATAACCTAAAAAGAAAAATAGGAATTTATTCGATAAAACACACATAAGAACAAAATGTAATAAACACCCGAATAACAAGTAGTAATGAAATATTACTAATAAGAAGCTAAGAATATGACCATATATGATATCATAAAAATAATTATGATTCTGTAATAAGTCAATAAGATTATTTAAATCATTATACAGGAGTTTCATACACTTACAAAGCAAATCGGACCTAAGGTAAGGGAAAATATCACAATCTCATTTTATCCGAGATTGTTTATACATTGGTATTTACTGGGGTGTATTTTATCATCCACATCCATGTTTCCTCAATATGTAATATTGTTTCCATCCAACTACAATTGTTTAAATCCAATTTTACCCTTCGGTAAGTTTTTAGTAAAAGATATAAAAGGAATCTTTTGTCATTTTTCACATGAGGTACTTTTTGACTTTTCCGAAAAAAGTACGGGAATAATGTTTTTTTAACTTATACGGCATGAATGGATTTTTAAAAAATTATTTCAAAGAATCTTACTTTACAAGTTTTCAAGTTTATCTTTAATCAACACATTTTAGTTTAAAATTGTATGAAATGTTAAGAAAGGAATTTTTTTTTAAAGTAGAAAGGATATTTTCCTCAAGAATGGAGTTCAAGAGTTTTATCAAAATTATTTTCCATCTAAGATAATATAGGGTTATATTTCTATCCATATTATCACATTGATTTGATTATGTTGTGATGGAAATATTTTTATGATGTCACGATGTTTAAGATTCCCATTTTTATTACATGGGTTATGCTATGATGTACGGTTTATGATTTTGTTGCACACATAAGAATGGTATCATTATGAGATGGGTGGGACCTATATCTCCCTACAATTAATTGGGTAAAGATTTTATATCTCATGAGATAGAAATGGCTGGAATAGCAGGTTAAACCGGTTCAGTGAAATAGGACTGAAACGAGGAGTGAACTCGGTTCAGAAATGGACTTTGTCCACTAAGATAGTCTTGGCAATGAGTCTTGACTAATAAGAAATTATTCTCTATGATTATGTGTGTATGCCACAAAGTTTAATGTTATAAGTTATGATATTTGGTATTTGATTTCACTACAATGATTTATCCCATGTTATGAAATTATTCTCTCTTTTGTAGGTTACGATTTCCAAAATGTTATGTTCTTATGAATATGATGTGATTGCTATTTTTTTTGTTTACCCTTACTAAGCATTTGAGCTCACCCTTTTGTATTTTTTCTTTCCCTAGGTCAGGAAGAAGGTTATTAAGTAATATATGCCAAAAGGGACTATATATATGATGAAATAAATGGGAGACAGTGTAGACGCTTTATGAACCAGTTGTTTATGTTTCCCAGTTTCTAAAGACACTATACCTATACGGTCCTTTCATGGTTTTGTTATATGTTGTAATAAGTGTACTTAAATTTTGAAGTACCAACAATGTATGTAAAGTATGGGTAATTATAAATATGTTCATTAATTTCATTCTTTATACATTCCATGTATTGCATGAACGAGTCACATCACTTGAGGGGGCGGTAGTTCACACTTCCTCATATGAAATTATCTCATTTGCACAACATGAAAAGAATAAAGTTATGTCATAAATATAAAATACAGAAGCATATAGTAAACATAAATACCATATATATCCTATATAAAATACAGTGACATCATAATGGACACCTTTAAAGGTGTTAAAAGAATATTGAACAATCATCGTTTCGTGAGGCAGTAATTCACCATCCACAGAAACAGTATATTCTTTAACCATTAGATGAAGGTGTGTGTAAGTGTAGCTCGATTACTTCACATAAAAACATAAAGGTATATTTAATATACTGGTGTTGTTACAAAATAAAGGAATAAAAAAGGTTTAGGGGGTTGGAGAAGCAAAATAAAACAAAAGAACACTAGGGAAGACTTTACCTTTAAATCGGGTAACTCTTTTTGATTTGAGATCAAAGGCTTCCTTGGAAACACTTCTGCCCAAAGTGAGGTTTATAGGAGTAAGAGAGGTATGTGTAGAGACAAAATGGTAATGGTTTTACTGAGCCAAAGGATTTATAGGTGTGGGTAAGGTGGTAGAGGTGGGGGCCTTTTATAAGAGGAGAGGAGGGGCACTCTTGGAAAGTCTTGAAAAGAAACCTTATTATAAAAGGATTTCATATTTTAAAGGTCCAAAAATTATATATTTCTAGGATAAGGTGATAATAGTTAGAAATCCACACATCCAATAGGTTTTTGACAAGTTTAGGTCTTATATTTTATATTATCGTTTCATTTTATTTAAATCGTTAAATAATGAGGTAATCGCTGCATCATCATGGTGTCATAAATAATTTAATTTATTTAACGTCTAAAAATTATGAAAACAATATCATGATGTATTAAATCTTCTTATCTTTATAATGAATATTTATAGTTAAAAATATGACTTGTATAACCCTATTTAAAAAATGTTTTAGTAAAAAAACACATGTTTGTGACATTTTAATTTTAACTTTAAATAAAAAGTTATTAAAGTCATTTTCCTACCAAAGTGGCTCCATGGGGTCCCCAAGTTGACCCATGGATTGTATCTATCGGCCATGATTCATCCAATAAGGGTAGGACATGTTTCAAGGTCATTTCATATTATTATAACATTATCTTTACCTTAAATTACACTAATTACCTTTAATCGTGATTAATAAAACTTAAAAGTTACTATTCACCAAAAAATTATTTTAGTCTCATTGAACAACATTTTACTTCCTAATGACAACCATGTATTTCGGATTTTTGAAAATCAAATCAGAGAAGTGGTAAAGTTTCATTTAAATGAAAAATCATTTTCTTTAACTACCACTTAGTGGTTTCACTATTCATCAAAAATTGAAGTTTTTCAGAAAAATACCAAAAATTCACCCTAAGCTATATTTGATATTCTGAATTCAAAAATGATGTATATTTTATAAAATTCAAAACATATAAGTTTCATTAATTAATTTAATAATTAATTCCCACTGTCAAAACAAATAGCGTGTTTTTAAGAAACAATATATATCAAAAGATTGACACTAGTTTTAGTCCAATTTCAAAGTGAAATTAATTCCAATGACCACCACTGGATTAAATGGTAAAAATATATTATAATTTAACTTTAAAGCCAATTCAAAAGATAATCTAATCATATACATAAATTATATTAAAAAGTGGTTTTGAATTAAAATACAACATTTTCACTAAAAATGATCTTTATCGGAAAAAATAACAAAAATTTACACAAAGTAAATTTTGATGTCCAGATTCTAAAGAAGGATTTTATTTTGTCAAATAAAAAATATAAAATTGTAAAAAGTATATTTAAAAAGGGTTCTCCATCAAAAAGCGGTTAATCGACCTTTTAAGGAATATTAGAAGATTTATGCTTAAAATTGGATTCATTTGCATTTTAAGCCTCTAACATTTATTTGATAAAAGTAAAAATATTTTACAAACATATATAATCATTTTTTAGTTAGTTCTGTTCATTCCAGCCATTACAACAGCTAGGCATTAACTACCATTTAAAATAATATTATTTTATTATTAGAGTGCAACGTAAGATTTCAAAGAAACTCGTTGTTTCTTATTGGGTATTCCATCGAGCATAGCATTCCCTTTAAAGTAATATTAATATTTTATTCACAAATATGGATAAATATGAAAATGTCATATTCTTTATTTACCTGGGTTGTTACATTATCACATTGTAAATCCACTATTAAAGATATTTACTAGTTTCCTTGTCACATCTTGGAACCTTCACAATTTATATTATCACTAGGTGATGTCTATGTTGGATATGCCTCACAAGACCTATCAATCTAAAATTGGTAATTTGTTAATTAAAAGAAATGGTTACATGTTTAGAGACCAGCTAAGGGATGAAGCAGGTACTTGGGTATTTAGTTATATTGTACTGCTTTAATGTATAATATGCATGCTTTCACACTGTTACATAACCATTACACGGGCCGAATGTTATAGACTCCATTGGTGGTGGCCCACTGAGATTTATCCCACACCCTATCCAGGCATTGATTGGAACCTATGGTAGATTACATGGTTTCATGTATTGAAAAACGAAAGTATACAACTTCAAACACTTGATTGCTTGTTGTTTAGTATGGATCTTGATAATAGAGGATCGAGTCAGAACTTCGGATACTTAGGACAATATTTTTATTCCTTTATAAATTGATGAACATATTATGCATGTTATCTTGTGTCCATGTTTTCCAGTTTTCTAGTGACATGACATATCATCATCATTTGTTGTATGCTTGGATGTTATTCCAGTTATTTTAGTTATTGTTACTATTGTCTCTATTTTCCAATGTTCCTTATTTTTACTTATATTACTTCCAATAATTACCTATGTTTACTCTCATATGTTTCACTACACATTGGTAATGAGGGCATAATATCCCCATTGACACACCCTAGGCCCTTTCTACTAGTTTAGCACCTCTAGAATTCAGGGAGATGCTCTTGAGACCTTGTGGCCCATTGGGATCGGGGAAACTATCAAGTGGCATCCGGGTCTGGGACATCACAAATTTCTTCACTCTCTGAAGAATCTTTTGTTTTATCGAATTTTTTAATGAAGGGTTTGAATTTTTCTGAACTTTCATCTTTAGAAGAATAATTGTTAGTTGGGACTAATTCAATCTTCTTACACAACACACTTATTTTGTTTCCAAAAAACTTCTTCTTGAATATTTTGGAGGACATAACTTTTTTATCATTTTTGTTCCACTTGTTCCATCAAGGTTTTCATCAGAATCATCTCGATATTCTCCAACTTTCTTCTTTCGTAAATTAATAAAAATGTGTCTGATTCCACCACAGTAAAAACATTTGAGAGGAAGCCTTCCTCCAAACATTCCTATTCCTATTCGATAGTTATTGGATATGGGAGACATGATTTTTTTAGTCCAACTAATCATCTTACTTATCCTCAGACTCACAAGGATCGGCTTCATCAACATCTTGGATTTTCATATTTCTCATAGCTTCAAAATCCATTTCTTCTTTCATCTTCTTTTTAGAGATTGTATATTTCTTCAATTAATAAGCAACAATAAATTTATGCACCTCGTCTAGAGATAAATCATAATTATCTTCTAAATCATTAATTTTATAATCGAACCTGTACGGAATGTTTCTCATGAGTTTATTCACAATTGTAGAATCTTCTATGACATATCTAAATCCACTGATATTGTAGTCAATTTCATTTACTATGTTCGAGTATTAATCAATTGTTTCATTATTTATCATTCTAAATTCTTCATAATTACTACACTATATTTTTAACTTTACTTTCGTGACTTTTGTATTCCCTTTGAATACACTTTCAATCTTGTCCCATATGCTTTTTAATGTATTGAAACCCATCATCTTATAATAAAAAATTTCTGATAAGGATATAAAGATTTCATTTTGTAATGGCCCGGACCTCTCCGGTCCATTTCTTTGTAAAAATTTGATGTGGTCAAACACGACACGTGTTGTAATAATAATTTTTTTTATAATAATAATTGATAATGGTGGCGTGAAAATATTTGGTGTTAATTAGATAAAATGGTTTTGATTTAATCATTGTAAAATATAAGAAATAAAATCGAATATATTTAATAAAATGATGGGAGGAGCATGGAATAAGTTATAAAGGAATAAATTACAATAAATGAGGCTCATGTAATATATTATAAAGGAATGAAATGCATGGGGTGCATGGGTGTGACCTTGTACAGGAGGCGTTGTGCGGTTCTCCACAATTAAAGTTGGAATTGTGTTAATAACATTAAAAGGGTATTATTATATAATAATTTGTTATAATAATAATAACGTGAAGAGGCACATGAATGGGGTTCCCAACCATGCGTGAATATAATGTTATGGGATATATGGAGTAATTATATGAAAATAATGGGCGTCAATAATAATAATAATTATTAATGTTAATGATGGGGACCCGTTGATGAAATTGAAAGAGGATTTATTACTATTGAATTAAATAATAATGATAAAGGTGACAGAAATATGTTTGTGATTGGTAAATTAAATTAAATGGGTTTAATTTTTGGTTAGTAAATTAAATTATTTGAATTTAATTAAATGGAATGGTTTTAACTTAATAACCATGGTAAACTAATTTAATGGGATTAAATTAGTACATTAATTATGGGTGTTATTATTTTTAATTTTATTAAATAATAAAGTTGAAGTGAGAATGGAGTTTGGGGCATTCCACATGGAGTAAAAGAAATGGGAGGCACCACTTTTGGTGGTGGGAGAGAATCATGAAAGAAAAAAATAGATTGGAGAGAGAAAAAAAAATAATAATAAGAGAAATAAAATTAAAAGACAAATAAATGAAAAAGGAGGAATTGGTGCTTAATTACATGGCCCATGAAGACTCCAAAACGTGATTGCTTTTGGAGTTATGAAAAATAAATAAATAATTGATTAATAATAATAGTAAAATATTGTTATTATTAATTTTGTTGATAAAACACTTTTTTGTCCGTAACTTCTTCGTGCGACCTCGGTTTCACGAACCGTCAGTGGAAGTGCGACCCTGACTACGAGACGAAAATTATGAGTCCAATATTGGATGTCTTTTTTGGGTTTTCGGATTGGGTACCCGAAATTCTCATGAATTAATAGATTTAATATTGTTATTATTACGGGATCTTGTATCCAATGTATCTCCCTCATACGGTATCGGATTGACGATCCGTCAGCGACAGCGTAACCCTGAAGTTATGACGGTCATTTTAAGACCATTAATGAGCTACTTTTATGACTGATGGCTCGGGTCAACGAAACACCACATATTGATAGAATTATCATTATTATTAAAACGCGTGGAAACCGCGTGACGTGTTAACCAATCAAAACACGTAACGGGTGTACAGTCACACCATGTATTCATCAATACACGCTACATACTGTTTTACCTATTCTTTGCCTATATAAGAATGAGGTCATGTTTTATCTTCCATATCAATCGCTTCTTTGTCACACGACAACGCTCTTGGACAATCGAGAAGTATTCCTCCTCTAACTTCTTTGTCCGAGCTCCGAATTACGATCCGTCAGCGGCCACAGGATCGTAGCAACGAGACGAAGCTTCTAAGCCCGGACGTATCACCTTTCCTACCGACCTTCCTTCTCCAGCTTCCATCCTAGGAGGCGTTTTTCGAGTTTGGCGAAGGCGGAGGACACCGAAGGATGTCGTCGGAAGCGACGTGATCGGGACCTTTTGAGGTAGGGGTTTACCTTCGTCTCTCTATTTGGTGCAACATGCGGGGTGGGATATTTTTCTTTTGTTCCATGGGATGCAGTTGAACTTTAAATAAAGATAATAACCGGATAAAGAAGGGTTTGGGGTTTTGTGCTGTTTCTATTACCTTCCAGTTTCTTTATCTTCTGATTGTGATTTTGGATTGAAAGGCCTTTGCCTACTGAAAATCAAGGCCGTTGGTGGCCTTTGCGTGCGCAATTGATATCTAAATTGTTTGTGGTTGGTTTTATTAAAACATGGAAAATGGATAAGCACGTAAAGACTGGCTGATTAAATGAGAATGAAAACCTTGTGTGATCACCCCGGTTGAACAAAGTTGGAATAATGAACATGTTGGTGGTTTGGTTGTTTTGTGGAAAATGCCTTTATTTATGAAAAGTGTTTTGATTATGAAATGTGTTTTGAAGGAATAGGTGTTTTCAAATGCAGAAATGTTTTGTGTGTGAAAAGGGTTTTATGTGTGGAACTTTGAAATAAATGAATGATGGAATGTTGTATGGTTGTGATAATCTCTTGTAAATGAAATGGCATGTGGTTGCTTGAGTTTTACCTAAACTTGGTTGTGGATGGTTGGGATATGTTTGTGAAAGGTTTTGTCTGGATGTTAGTTACCCAGTAGTAATAATTTGTTAAACCATTGCATGAAACATGAAAACCTAAATGGGGTTGGGGGATGATTGTTTGGTTGTTGATGCATGCTTCGTGGTAGCAGTGCCGAGGCACATGCTCAGTTTCTCTTTTTAAGAAGCCATAGGTTGGGCTGTGTGTTTGGTATATATATATATCTAATTGTATCTTTGTGTTTTGACGCACCACACCCATGTCAAGCACCTAGTGCCGAACACTCCCATTTTATGGGATAGTGTGTTCCCCCTTAGTTAATAGCTCCTTCCTGCTCCTTCTTCCATAGGCTATGATGGCTTGAGGTGACCTTACACCCAAGACACTTCGGGTAGGTCTCAGAGGCTGTGATGGCTTGAGGCGACCTTTAGCCCAAGACTCTTCGGGCAGGCTTACCGTTCCCAAGAACCTTCGGGATGAGGCCCAGGTGTCTGCGGGCGGGTTAGTGGTTGTGGCCCAGGTGTGTGCGAGCGAGATGCGTGGTTGTGAGGCCCAGGTGTGTGCAGGAGGGATGCGTGGTTTGGCCCAGGTGTGTGCGGGCTGGAAGAGTGTGGTAGCGTCAGGACGTTTGACGTTAGGAAGAGCAGCATCTAATTAAGTGGGAAATGGTGCGGGGTACCCAATACATTTGTTCTATATATATACTAAACTTATTTGTGTTACTTGGTGAGTGTGACCAGTGAGGCTGGGTGGATAGTTTTTCCTTGTTAGTTTCTGGTTCTTCTGTTTTCTCACGGGACCTTAGGGTGTCTCCCCACTTATGCACGAGAGCTATAGGTTTCCCTACTGAGTATACTTGTATGCTCACCCTACGTTTACTTTCAGGTTTCCAGGAGAACTACCAGGGCCGTGCGGGACCCTACTAGTCAGGCAGTTGGAGTTGTTGCAGTTGTTGTTCTCTTGTTTTCTTTGGCATTGTACTTTTGAGCTTCCTTGTACTTGTACCTTGTTATAAAAAATTGTTTAAACATGCATGTGGGCTTAGTTTGGGTTTATTTATATACACTTGTTCTTTTCCCTTTTTGGTGGTTGACTTGTCCTATTTCCCGATCCAAAATAATAAAAAGGGTAATGCCTCCCATATTTATGAAAACTCATACCCTTGGTGCTAGTCGCCAACCCGGGGCCTACTGGAGGCGGGACTCGGGGGTCATTATCTTCCTTTCACCATTGCCAGATCAGGAGGGGCATCTTTGGTGGGAGGGGGTCGTGACAGAATGGTATCAGAGGTGATGGTTGAGAGATAGGATGGAGACTGGAGTTAGGAACAGTGAGGATTGCATGGGATGGTAGGGCAACAGTGTTCGTTAATCTTGGTGCGTGACCTAGGCCATGGAATACCGGCTAGGACATGAGATTTTAGGGCCCCCCGTGATCCGATTCAAGGACTCTGAGCCTACCGAACAACCAAGTGAGACTATATTGATTGGCGGGTAGAGACCCTAGGGAAGGTACATGCATCATAATGTTTGTGTTTTACTTGATTTGGGTGTTCTGGGAAAGAAATTGAAATAAAATTATAAATTAAAACTTTGAGTTTTTCATTACTACTTGGGCTTAGGCGTTCCCTGTTTACCGAACAACTATGGCACCTGGATGTCAACAGAATGGCAGAGGAGTGGGACACAGAAAGTTTCATGCAATAGAAGTGGCAACCCTAGCAAGGCCAGAGATCAAGAGAGATGTTTCCGGTTTTACTTAAATGCTCTCATTTATGTTTTGTTTAAATTCAAGATCATCACACTCCTTTGTTGAAACTCATTCTCGCCCATGATTTGGGCCTGGAACTTTTTTTTCATGAATTTATAATGCTAAGTTGTTTCCCTCTTTCCTTTAAATGTGTGTGAAGAGTCATAACATGTCGGGAGAGGAGGACATGATCCCTAATCAAGACGAATTAATGTGGATGCGATTAAACCCGTGCAGGAGAGTCAGTGCCGCCTAAAGCGGATAATATCTCGACATGGGAGATGGAATTCCTCAAGCCATGTGTTCAGGAAATTTATTGATGTTTTTTATGGTGTTGGGGGGCAGTGTAAGTTGGAAAATCCTAATATATGGAAGTGGGAAGGTTCAGTCCTTAATCGAGAGGCATTAATGCGGATGCGATTAAACCCGTGCAGGCGAGTCAGTGCCGCCTAAAGCGGATAATATCTCGACATAGGAGAGGGAATTCCTAACTCACATAATTAGGGTTGTCGGTTGTTTCTTGTTATGACAAGAGGCCTGAGAGGTATCTTGAGGGGTGGTTGTCCGGACCTTTCCCCCTTTTATGGGTTGGTTTTAATTCTCGAGGACGAGAATGTCTTGAGAGGTATCTGGTGTAATGGCCCGGACCTCTCCGGTCCATTTATTTGTAAAAATTTGATGTGGTCAAACACGACACGTGTTGTAATAATAATTTTTTTTATAATAATAATTGATAATGGTGGTATGAAAATATTTGGTGTTAATTAGATAAAGTGGTTTTAATTTAATCATTGTAAAATATAAGAAATAAAATCGAATATATTTAATAAAATTATGGGAGGCGCATGGAATAAGTTATAAAGGAATAAATTACAATAAATGAGGCTCATGTAATAAATTATAAAGGAATGAAATGCATGGGGTGCATGGGTGCGACCTTGTACAGGAGGCGTTGTGCGGTTCTCCACAATTAAAGTTGGAATTGTGTTAATAACATTAAAAGGGTATTATTATATAATAATTTGTTATAACAATAATAACTTGAAGAGGCACGTGAATGGGGTTCCCAACCATGCGTGAATATAATGTTATGGGATATATGGAGTAATTATATGAAAATAATGGGCATCAATAATAATAATAATTATTAATGTTAATGATGGGGACCTGTTGATGAAATTGAAAGAGGATTTATAACTATTGAATTAAATAATAATGATAAAGGTGACAGAAATATGTGTGTTATTGGTAAATTAAATTAAATGGGTTTAATTTTTGGTTAGTAAATTAAATTATTTGAATTTAATTAAATGGAAAGGTTTTAACTTAATAACCATGGTAAACTAATTTAATGGGATTAAATTAGTACATTAATTATGGGTGTTATTATTATTAATTTTATTAAATAATAAAGTTGAAGTGAGAATGGAGTTTGGGGCGTTCCACATGGAGTAAAAGAAATGGGAGGCGCCACTTTTGGTGGTGGGAGAGAATCATGAAAGAAAAAAATAGATTGGAGAGAGAAACAAAAAATAATAATAAGAGAAATAAAATTAAAAGACAAATAAATGAAAAAGGAGGAATTGGTGCTTAATTATAGAGCCCATGAAGACTCCAAAACGTGATTGCTTTTGGAGTTATGAAAAATAAATAAATAATTGATTAATAATAATAATAAAATATTGTTATTATTAATTTTGTTGATAAAACACTTTTTTGTCCGTAACTTCTTCGTGCGACCTCGGTTTCACGAACCGTCAGTGGCAGTGCGACCCTGACTACGAGACGAAAATTATGAGTCCAATATTGGATGTCTTTTTCGGGTTTTCGGATTGGGTACCCGAAACGCTCATGAATTAATAGATTTAATATTGTTATTATTACGGGATCTTGTATCCAACGTATCTCCCTCATACGGTATCGGATTGACGATCCGTCAGCGACAGCGTAACCCTGAAGTTATGACGGTCATTTTAAGACCATTAATGAGCTACTTTTATGACTCATTCCTCGGGTCAACGAAACACCACATATTTATAGAATTATCATCATTATTAAAACGCGTGGAAACCGCGTGACGTGTTAACCAATCAAAACACGTAACGGGTGTACAGTCACACCATGTATTCATCAATACACGCTGCATACTGTTTTACCAATTCGTTGCCTATATAAGAACGAGGTCATGTTTTATCTTCCATATCGATCGCTTCTTTGTCGCACGACGACGCTCTTGGACAATCGAGAAGTATTCCTCCTCTAACTTCTTTGTCCGAGCTCCGAATTACGATCTGTCAGCGGCCACAGGATCGTAGCGACGAGATGAAGCTTCTAAGCCCAGACTTGTCACCTTTCCTTCCGACCTTCCTTCTCCAGCTTCCATCCTAGGAGGCGTTTGTCAGGTTTGGCGAAGGCGGAGGACACCGAAGGACGTCGTCGGAAGCGACGTGATCGGGACCTTTTGAGGTAGGGGTTTACCTTCGTCTCTCTATTTGGTGCAACATGCGGGGTGGGATATTTTTCTTTTGTTCCATGGGATGCAGTTGAACTTTAAATAAAGATAATAACCAGATAAAGAAGGGTTTGCGGTTTTGTGCTGTTTCTATTGCCTTCTAGTTTCTTTATCTTCTGATTGTGATTTTGGATTGAAAGGCCTTTGCCTACTGAAAATCAAGGCCGCTGGTGGCCTTTGCGTGCGCAATTGTTATCTGAATTGTTTGTGGTTGGTTTTGTTAAAACATGGAAAATGGATAAGCACGTAAAGACTGGCTGATTAAATGAGAATGAAAACCTTGTGTGATCACCCCGGTTGAACAAAGTTGGAATAATGAACATGTCGGTGGTTTGGTTGTTTTGTGGAAAATGCCTTTATTTATGAAAAGTGTTTTGATTATGAAATGTGTTTTGAAGTAAAAGGTGTTTTCAAATGCGGAAATGTTTTGTTTGTGGAAAGGGTTTTATGTGTGGAACTTTGAAATAAATGAATGATGGAATGTTGTATGGTTGTGATAATCTCTTGTAAATGAAATGGCATGTGGTTGCTTGCGTTTTACCTAACCTTGGTTGTGGATGGCAGGGATATGTTTGTGAAAGGTTTTGTCTGGATGTTATTTGCTCAGTAGTAATAATTTGTTAAACCATTGCATGAAACATGAAAACCTAAATGGTGTTGGGGGATGATTGTTTGGTTTTTGATGCATGCTTCGTGGTAGCAGTGCCGAGGCACATGCTCAGTTTCTCTTTTTAAGAAGCCATAGGTTGGGCTGTGTGTTTGGTATATGTATATATATAATTGTATCTTTGTGTTTTGACACACCACACCCATGTCAAGCACCTAGTGCCGAACACTCCCATTTTATGGGAGAGGGTGTTCCCCCTTAGTTACTAGCTCCTTCCTGCTCCTTCTTCCATAGGCTATGATGGCTTGAGGTGACCTTACACCCAAGACTCTTCGGGTAGGTCTCAGAGGCTGTGATGGATTGAGGCGACCTTTAGACCAAGACTCTTCGGGCAGGCTTACCATTCCCAAGAACCTTCGGGATGAGGCCCAGGTGTCTGCGGGTGGGTTAGTGGTTGTGGCCCAGGTGTGTGCGGGCGAGATGCGTGGTTGTGAGGCCCAGGTGTGTGCGGGCGGGAAGAGTGTGGTAGCGTCAGGACATTTGCCGTTAGGAAGAGCAGCATCTAATTAAGTGGGAAATGGTGCGGGGTACCCAATACTTTTGTTCTATATATATACTAAACTTGTTTGTGTTACTTGGTGAGTGTGACCAGTGAGGCTGGGTGGATAGTTTTTCCTTGTTAGTTTCTGGTTCTTCTGTTTTCTCACGGGACCTTAGGGTGTCTCCCCACTTGTGCACGAGAGCTTTAGGTTTCCCTACTGAGTATACTTGTATGCTCACCCTACGTTTACTTTCAGGTTTCTAGGAGGACTACCAGGGCCGTGCGGGACCCTACTAGTCGGGCAGTTGGAGTTGTTGCAGTTGTTGTTCTCTTGTTTTCTTTGGCATTGTACTTTTGAGCTTCCTTGTACTTGTACCTTGTTATAAAAAATTGTTTAAACATGCATGTGGGCTTGGTTTGGGTTTATTTATATACACTTGTTCTTTTCCCTTTTTGGTGGTTGACTTGTCCTATTTCCCGATCCAAAATAATAAAAAGGGTAATGCCTCCCATATTTATGAAAACTCATACCCTTGGTGCTAGTCGCCAACCCGGGGCCTACTGGAGGCGGGACTCGGGGGTCATTATCTTCCTTTCACCATTGCCAGATCAGGAGGGGCATCTTTGGTGGGAGGGGGTCGTGACACATTTCTAGACTTTCCATCAACTTATATGTTTCTCTTATCATAAAATTTCATGGGAGAATCTTTCTCAATGGGAGGAAAACCAATAGTAGAAGCATCAACAAATTCCAAGGAAAGAGATAGGAGATAAGGAGTAATCCTATTTTTCCATACATAATAATTCCTTCCATCGAATGTTGAAATTTCTTTACTATTGACAGAATTGATATTATCCATGACAAGGATTTAACAAGGTAACCTGACCCTCTAATAATAATTGAAGTTCCCAGGATCGAATAACAACTGAGAAGTTGGGGTTGAATTATTTTTTCACTTTTTATAAGATTCAAAACATTTAGAAACTTAACACATGAAAAATATTAAGATTTATATCATTATAAACTTTTAGAAAATACACATGCATGAAAAATAGGTGTGAAAGAAAATAAGAAAAGATTTACAAGGTTCATCGTCAATGTGGGAACCTACTTTCTTTCTATAGACACTCCCATTGGTCTATGGAAACCCACTATTATGAATAAGTGAACACAACTTGTACCAACTCCCATTAGACACATTTTATCTCATGATAAGAAATATTATACTGACTCATGATAGGTTAAAATGTTTTCTATTAAAACAATTTTTTCAAACAAAAGAATCAAGCCTTTGTTGAAACTACTCCCCAATTTATCATTCTGAATCCTTTGTCCAATTTGGCTGGATCCTGTTTTCTCAACACAATGATGCTGGATTCTGGATACTATTTCATTCAATACAATGATGTTATAGTCTAGATCCAATTTTTTTCAATACAATGATGTTGTAATCTGGATATAATTTCTTTTAATACAATGATTCTGTAATCTGGATCCAATTTCTTTCTATAAAATGATGTTGTAATCTAGATCCGATTTATTTCAATACAATGATGATGTATTTTGGATCCAATTTCTTTCAATATAATGAAATCAAACTCAATGTGTAAAAAAATTGAACTCTTGTGGAATACACAAAATAATTCTCCTTCAATCAGATGAGAACTTCCACTTCAATTTCTCTAGAGGTCCTTCTTTCATATGTGTATATAAAATTCGACAATAAACTAATGATATGAGGAAGTAGTTTTAGGAAACTTAGGAAATAGAGGTAGGAAACTTGAAATCTTTCCCACTTCCTTAAATCTCAAAACTCAAAAAAAAAAATCTATCTCATTTAAACTTAATCTTTGACTTCATCAAACCTCCTTAGATTTCTTCGAGATTTTTGAAAAGGTGAATGTCAATTTTGACCACTTTAATTATTATTTGTAATTGGTTCATTATGAATTATTTTTAAACCTATTTCAGTCTATTTCTTTTTTATCCCATTACAATATTTTGATGAACCTAGATACAATTGTTTGTATCCCTTCCTCTTTCCATCTGGTACCTATTTTCATAGAATGCTAGTTACAATTTTCAAAGAATAATGGTTACTATTATCTTAGAAATATGATTACGATTATCTATTGAAAGATGTTTACGATTATCTCAGAATTCTAGTTATGATTCTATAATAATATTGGTTATGATTATTTATAGAATGATAGTTATAATTCTCTCAAAATGAAGGTTATGATTCTCTATAGAAATCTAGTTGTGATTTTATCAAAATAATGGTTATGATTCTCTACCGAATGCTAGTTACGATTCTCTCAGAATTCTAGTTACAATTCTCAATAGAAAGCTTATTACGATTCCATATAGAAATGTTGTTACGATTCTATCATAATGTTGGTTATGATTAGCTCAGAATGCTAGTTATGATTCTCTACAGAATGATGGTTAGGATTCCCTAATTATGAAAATTTGATAACAAAAATTCATTTCTCAACTCTAAAATTCTTCAAACCTATTTATCATTTATTCAAAAGATGTTATCATGAACATTTTCATAAATTATGAGAACTTATTGATCATAAAATCATCATCTGATTTTGTTTAATAAATTATGAAAACATTATAACTCATGACTCCACTTTATTCTCTAAAAAATCTTCAACAACTTTATTCTTTCTTAGATTACAACAAATATTGACTCCTAGAAAAAAATACATCCTACCTCCGATTATTTTGAATCCGATGAACTGAATACAATGAAGATGGATCTGATTTCTGGAAAACAAAATATTCTAATATAAAAATGTTAGTTTTCAGAAAAAAAAACTTTTTTATAACAAATTATCACAAAGGTATTTTAATTTTATACACGTGTTTTATGATTCATCAATTTCTATAAAATTTTTTGAGAAAAAGTTATGGATACAAAAATTTATCAAGGATATAATGTTTATCCAAGTATTTATTAAATTATGTGGGAATGTGTTCCCACAGACCATTTGTGGTATATTTTAATATTCTTATTTTTAAATGAATTTTTTTTTCTAAGCACATAGAACACCATATATGATATGGAAACAATTTAATATTTGTTAAGTAATCCTACTAAAAAATGTTTTTTCTTAACACAAAAGAGTTTTTATATTTTATAATTATATTATAAAAATAATATAGTGTCTAAGAGGGTAGTGGAAGTATATTTAGACTTAAAGAAGTTTAAATTTAAAAAATGAAGAATTAAACCAATCTATGTTTAATGTGAATTTTACTTAATATCCTAAGAGATTAATAATGCATCCGTAAACAATAATGTAAGTGACTACATTTTTTCAAGGAAAAATTGATGAAATAGGGTTCCAAATATGATGACAACGAACTGAAAAAGAGTTATAAGTATAAAAATGTATTTAGAAAAATAACATTTGATGTTGTTAAGTTATAATGTTTCAATATGTTCAAAGATTTTAATAGTTGGGAATATTATGTCTAAATCTCACCATTATTCAAAATGGATGACTTAATAGATGTTTCTCACTATATATTTTAGTGGTATGGTTTTATCATATGGTGACATAGATATTTGAATAGATTATATATGATTTAAGGTGATAATAAAGCCTAGAAAATGCAGGAAGTATAAGGTTGACCTAGCAGTTTATCATATATGATATGTTAAATTGGTTATTATTTTGGTTTATTAAATTATTATTAAAGAGATTAAGAATATAAAGATGTATCATATTAATGGAAACATCTGTTTTATCTTTCCTTCACATTGGATGCATGAATCTACCTTATTCATTCAAAAATAGCATTCACTTTATCAAAGACTCTTTCTGTCTTCTTATTCTTGGTGTAATAAATATCATAGTAGACATCTTCCTCTTCACACACAGCTATCTCTCTCTACCTCTCATCTAAACATCATTGACTCTAATATTCTCCTTTTCCATTATCATAGATTCTCACCAAAATCAACCCACATAGTCACACATACCAATAAATAACTTCTCTTCTTCATTTTCATCGCTCCCACAATCTCTGAAAACAGAAATTTTTTCCATAAATATAACAAGAAATTTATTCTTTAATGGGTTAGAATCACCCTAAGCACTACCAGAATAATTACTAATGAATAATGATAATTATTTCAAAAAAAACATTCTTCAAATCATTGCTTGAATCTCAGTTTTAGAAAAAATTAGGATCTTCACCATTACATAGCACATGAATCATGCCATTCACATATATGTAGCATCAGACACACACTTACACATCATTTAAAACTACACTTCACCCTTTCATGATTAATTATAGAACCTACGTAGTCCCACATTTGTACACTTCTCATATATGAAACTTAAATCCATTCACATCTTACTTGTGCAGATCCAGACTTAACATACGCAGCTTCAGTGTTCACATAAATAGCATATTTATGTTCAATTCTCACTTAAATGATTTGTTTATTTCTTATATCTCACTTACGCAACAACATTATACAATTACACAATACCTTATTCATTTTTTCAAATACACAACAACACACTCTTGTTTTCTCATTTGCATGGGCCAGTTGACCATTACATAGACTTTTTAATTCTTCATTCACACTTTTTATGGCCTTAAACTCTTTCTCAACTCCAAAAATTATCTCTTTTACATTTATTTCCTCATTAAAAACATATAAAACTTGTTATTCATCAACTTAACCATTTAAAACCAAGATTCATATGATTGATATGATTTATATATTTAACAAAAAAACAAACTCATGTGGATACTCCTTTATCCTTCTTAGTTTTATTCCCAAAATATTCACCCTTAAACAATGAACCTTTCTTGCAACTCATCAACTCCTTATTTATCATCAATCTCCCCATGTACTAACTTCACATGGCTTATCAATCTCCTCATTTGTAAACCTTATGCATCATAAATATCCCCCTTTTGATTTTGTTAACAATACCATCTAAATATAAGCAACCATATGAATACAAACATATGTAACTCATTAAATATAAATAAAACATGAAAATGATGAAACAATTATGAGTTTCTTATTAGAAATTTTATATTAATAAATTAACTCTAAATATATATAAGCTTAATCATTGTATAAAAGAAGAGTGATTGCCCAATTCTCACAAAGTTGTCTATTATTTCTTCCTTGACTCTTCATCACCATTTAATCGAACTGAACCACATACCAATTGTTTGAATTATTCAATTGTTGAAGTTTTATCTTCAAAATTATAGTAACTAAACCAAATACTAATTATTTTGAATAAAATTATGTAATGAATTGAATTTTTTGAGAGGTATGCACTTTTATGTTACTATTCAGAACCTTTTGCTTTATGTTGATAAGGTGATAAAATGGATATGGTGTGGTCCAAGAGAGTCTATGGATCATTAGGATCATAGAACTATATAATTTAATAAGGCATACTGAGACGCATGGTTAGAGTACTGTTAGTGCTAACCGTGCAACTTAATCATGCAGGTCACCCAGTGCATACGGTAGGTCGCACGACTTTTCTACAACCATGCAGGCTAGAACACATACCCATGTGAGTTTTTCAGACATCCTTGGCGGTGGATTCTTCATGGATTATGCATGGTTATACAAATCTTTCACCTGTACTACGGGGGGTCCCTCCTTAAGTAGAACTGGGCACCTATTTGGCGCATGGTTTAGCCAGTCATGCAACCAAACTCTGCGACCAAGTGTTAGATGGTGATTTTACAGTTATTCCATTAAATTAATTAAAACCTCACCCCATTCTTCTTTTCTCATATACAGTTTATGTGAACCTTCTCCATTATCTTGTGAGCTATCCCTTTATATAACCTAGGAATCAAGGTCACTCCATCATCCGAACCCTAAAAAGATCATCGTTGGAAGCATTGGATTGTAAGATGTAATATATATAATTATATTAATTTTATTTCTAGTTTCTCTTCTCCAATATTTTGCTAATTTGGGGTGATATCTATTCCCCCATTTTTAATGAATTTTACAATTCTTCTAATATCTCTCATTCTCTCTTGAGTAATGGGATGACACTAGATGAGAAGAGAACTACAAACCTAAGGTAGGTGGTCTTGTTTCTTTCCATAACATTCATTGCTTTCTTTATTGTGCACTATTTTTCTATACGTCAAACCTTTATAGTGAAACCCCCAAATTAATTAATTAAATTAAATTAAATGGTTTCATATTCTTAGTATGAACTTTGATAATAGAGAATCAACTCGTTGGTCGACCTCATTATCTTGATCCAGCCAAATGGGTGTGCCTTCCCTCAAAAACCATAAATACCCTTCATTATAGTTTTTTAAAAAATGTTTTAGGTGTTTGGATACCCTTGAGATAAATATACTTAATGTGAAATGTTTAAGGTAAATGTTAGGACATCATCTTATGACTTATGACTTGTACCATAGTTGGGCTACTTGAACAACATGTACTGGATAATTTATTAATCATTTATTAAATGTTTTTCCTTTATAAATGGAATTATCTTAATAGTAAAATCATATACTATAGTTATTCCTTTGGCGATACAAGGGTATTAACTTACGGACTCCTCATACAGGATCATCGTTCCTTATAGTTAGTGTTGTTGAAGAATTGTAAATATGTTGGGGTCGATACTAGATATTCCTAGGATAGGAACATATGGAATTTTCCATTACCTCCAAATAAGTGATACCAATTACCTATAGGATTCCACATGGATAAGACCAGTGGAAATATGGTTTTACCATTACATGACTAAGAATCAGACCCCTATCCAAGATTCCAAGGGAAGACTCGGAGGTTTTTTCTCATTGTCTTCACACCATGCCAGGAATGATACTTTGGATCTCATTCATGGGTAACCTTAAATGAACTCCCACAACATTGTATATATATATATATAGTTCCCTTGGAGTGATACTTGAGAACCCTTATGGATTTACTTAGATGGGCTCAGGGTGAATCTTCTTAAATTATAAAATTTGGAATTTTAATTAATGAATAATAATGTGAAACTAGATTTTCCTGGGGCATGTCCACTAAGAAATATCACATTCTTGGGGACAGTCCAATATTCATGATTCATTTATTATGACTCATTCATCATATTCCATATATGTTAATGTTTCCATAATTTAGAGACATCAGTTTTTGGTCGATGTAGGTAGATTTCGATGGGTTTCCAAGGGGAATCCAGGTCAATGTATCTTATTTATCTATATCCTCATATTTATTATTAATGTCATGATGATCATTTTATATGCATGAACTAGATTGATCAAGAAACCATTATTTATAGCCTACTGATTATATCTCACACCATTCTTGGTCCTCTATGGGTACCAAAGAATACTTCATGATTACAGGTATAGATAAGTGTAATCATCCGACATCTGATGCTTGATTTTGATTCCCAGGATGGTGTATGGGAGAAGAGGACTGGTCCTTAACTTGTGATTCTAGTAGTAGAAGCTTTTAGTATTTTGGTATTTTGTATAAAATGTGGTATATGTTTGTATCCCATGTTTCCATGTGTACTCATTTTTTAGTTATATATCAACATCATTTTTTATCTATTCTTTTTCTAGCCTCCACGTGTTTATTTATCATAGATATTTATTATTATTCTATATCTGCTTCATTATTCTTGTTTCCACAACCTTATACTATTACATAGAATTGTGTTAAACTCTGATCAATGAGGGCATATTCTCCCCACTAATAGAACTTATTCCTTCATTTTTATTCAAAAGATAATGGCATTTGGGAGGCGATCTTGAGGTCTTGTGGCCGACCTTCTTGGGGAACCTCTTAGTGGCTTCCATGGAAGGACACTACAAAGTGGTATCAAATATCTTCTTCATTTTGTCTTAATATTGGGGTATTTTATAGAAGACTATGATGTAATGGAATTTGGTAATGAGTCTATGATTGGAAGTAGATAACCCACATATAAAGGAAACCCAAATTACTTTGGATGGATTAATATTATTATCATTTTTGGTTTTTATAGTTTCACATATTTTATTGTTGAGTGACACACTTATTTTGTGTTTTTATTATTGTTGATATCATAGTAATGGGATTTCTTATACCCTAGCCTAATTATATGAGGATGTAGTGAATCATGCATCATGTTAGGCACCCTAGGAATTAAATTTCATGCATTATTCCATGAAATATTTATATTTCTACTTGCATTTCATGTATTTCATGTGCTTGTTGCATGTGACTTGATTATTATATATTGAAATGTGATAAAATTTCTTGAAAGGATGACATAATTGGATCAATTAAAGATCTCATATCAATCTAAATGGTGTTTTCACACATAGATTGATTATGACACCTTAATTAACCAATTATTACACATTTGATAGATGAACCATTGGTTCTAAGAGATTGGAAATTATTTGATTTGATTGATGAATTCCAATGAAAATTTAATAATCTAGTACATCAATAAGTTGAGGGTGGTACTCAATCAATCAAATAATTATGCATGAATTATTATATCCTAATGTTGAATGTAAAGGTCAGATTAAAGTTATTTGACTTTCAAATTTCATTTTACAAAGAGTATGGGCCTTTATAAATCTAGAATTGGTGTCACAATTAACTAGATTTAGTTATCAATATTCAAATGAATAATAATAAAATTAAATACATTATATCTTTAAAATAAAAAGGTTACAGCTAGATGTGGATTCAAAATTAAAAGTAAATGGTTCTTTCCTTGATACGTTGAATCTGACCCTCCATATACCAGGACCTCTGTTGTTCCATGTGAGAACTTGACCACAACCCGGCCTTAGTAATGGGTAGTAGTTTGTGTCTCCTGAGACTTCAATAATAATTCGTATCACCTAAACATGTCTTTAGGATAAGGATGATAGGTGTGAATTATTATAGGAAGGAATTATACTATTCCTTTATTGTTATCATTTTCCCTATATACTATTAAATATTATATGAGGAGTGAAATTGGAAATTTTAGAGTTATTCAAATGGTAATTCCTCGCATCAGACACCAAGAAAGTGGAAATGAGCGGTGGTGGACCTTCAGCCACCCCTGATACCTTCTATAGTTCCACCTGAGGCACCTTATATTGATCTTACACTATACACTGAGGCTCAGTTCAGAGACATATTCTTCCACTTTATGAAATCCATATATGGTGCTCCCCAACCTTCCCCTTATATGGAAGAGCATTCACAAGAGTTTCAACAGAAGCATCCTACAACCTTTTGGGGGGAATTGAAGGCCTTAGGATATTTATTCGTGTCTAGAGGTAATTTTTATATCTTATATAATATATAGACACCTCCGCAGTAGAGGCTCAATATTTATATGTATATGCTTTGTGACTCCACCAAGTGTTGGTGGGATATCCTCACTCAGGCTTGTAAAAATCAGGGTATAGTATGGTGGACTTCCAAACAACATTTTCAATAACTTCTTTCCACAGACGTTGAAAATAGACCATGATCAAGAGTTTATACAACTATATAAAGGTGAGATGTTGGTGATGGAGTAATATTCACGCTTCATCAAGCTTTAGTGTTATGTTCTAAATCTTACTGATGATGAGTTGATGACTATGAACTGATTTGAGGATGGGCTTGTATACTCCATATGATCACAGGTGAATTTCATTTAGTTGACCACAATTTCAAAGATAGTGAACCAATCCCCCATCATTGAGAAGAACAAGAGGGAGTCTAGAAATTTGAGCCAAGGTGGTTCAGCTTCCAGGAAAGGAACTGATGAACCCAAAAGCAAGAAAAATCATTTTGAGGGTGCACATGGGAGTGGTACCATACAAACGGCATGAACCAATAGTTATGTGGTGTGTCACTGGTGTAGCAGGGCATGGCATAAAAATCCCTAGTGCATAAGGAACTCGATCGAGTGTTGAGCTTGCGGTAGGATGAGTCACCTCCAATGTTTCGGTTGATCTTTTCCTCCAATTCCAAGAGAAAGGGGATTTGTACCGACATAGATTCTAGGTAGAAGATCAGCGACCCCACATCAGGTTGGGAGTTTTTATTCTATTAGATGGTTAGGCTAAGGATGTGGTTGTAGATGAGGTATTCATACCTCATAGGATCATAGCTAATAGATTGGACCTACCCAGGTTAGTCATGTTGCATATCAGGCCCATGGTTCATGCCATATATATGCAATGAAGCCTATTCCTGAGGGCAAGAGTCCAGGGAATTCTCCTATATGAGGTACTATTATGTGAGCTTCTATTCTAGTTATTTTTCTTCTTTTAAAGGTTCATCACACTCTTTCATATATGCTACAATTTTTTAAATTATGGGCCCAGTGATAGAGTACATCAGTGGTGTGATGACTCTTGATACACCTCTAGGGGTTAGAATAGAGGGTATATGCCAATGAAGGATGTCGTTTACAACATCTGAGGGAAGTGATTTTATTTATAAGGGTGAATGAGATATCCAAGCTAGTCCAGATGGACCCGATCATACTAGGTCGGGTAAGGTAAGAGCCCACATGGCGAGTCTCTTTATGGGTGGTCATGGAATGAGGCTTGTAGAATTATGTCATGTTATGAAGCATTTAAAGGATGTCTTCCCTGATGAGTTCTATAGATTAACTCTTGTGAGAGATGTGGATTTCACCATCAAGAAAATTCTAGGTGTGGGACTAGTGTCCATTCCTCATTATAGGATGGAACCTACCAACCTACAGGAACTCAAGAAGAATCTTGAGGATTTAGAGGAAAAAGGTTTTATATGACCTAGAACTTCTCCTTGGGGTTCACCGGTACTTTCCTATAAGAATTTATATGGTACCATACATTTTATCATTGATTACCATCAGTTGAAATAGAATACAATGAAGAACTGGTATCCACTTCCTCATATAGATGACCTCTTCGACCAGCACTGAGGTGCAATAGTTTTCTCAAAGATCAATTTGAGGTTGGGCTACCATAAGATGCATTTGAGACCATTGTATATACTACATACAACATTTTGGACTAGTTATAGCTTGTAAAAATATTTATTTATGTCTTTTGGACTTATGAATGCATCATAAGTCTTTATGGATTAGATAAATTGGGTTTCCCACCCATACATAGATTCATTTGTGGTAGTCTTTATTGAATACATCTTGGTGTATTATCACACCAGAAATGGTCATGCCGACTATCTTAAGACTGTGATGAATATACTGAGAGAGCCTCATCTGTATGTTAAGCTTATAAAATTCGACTTTTCGATCAATAAGGTTCACTTCTTAGGTCATATCATTTTATAGGAACGAATATCTATTGACCTAGAGAATGTGAGCATAGTGGTTTCCTAGAGGAAGACCAAGAATGTGTTTCAAATACATATTTTTATGGGTATATCTAGCTATTATAGTTGATTCATTCAAGATTTATCACACTTAGCAGCACCTCTTACAGAACTGGCTAAGAAGGGGGGAATTCCATCTTATCTAAAGCTTGTGAGATAATCATTCAAGTGTTTAAGGAGATACTAAATTTATCACTAATCATTGTTCTTCCAGATTTGGGCAGAAGCTATATTGTTTATTTTAATGCTTGAGGTATTGAGCTAGGAGTAGTTCTATTACTGGGTGTTCGGGTTGTAACTTATGGTTCCCTCCATCTGAGACCTCATCAATAGAATTACCCTACATATGATATCAATATAGAATCCTTGGTGCATGTGCTATGCTATTGGTGGAATTATTTGTTGGGTGAGTTGTTTTTTGTTTACACGGATCAAAAAATTCTCAAATATATCTCCACATGGTGAGACATAAATCTGAGGTAGCACAAGTGTGTGGAATTCCTTCATTTCTTATACACTAGAAAATTGTAATGCAGTTGTTGATTCCTTGAGATGAAAAACTCAGACACATGTCATCTAGGAGGCCAACAGTGAGGATAAGTTGATGGTACTATTTTCTTAGATCCACCTCGAGGTTCAGGAACAACACAATATGCTAGTTTTATAAACTCTAGTAGTGACATCCACTCTTTTGGAGTTAGTGAAGATTAGACAACTATTATATCCTAAGGGAATTTTACTGAGGGAGAGTGTCTCAAGTAAGAACCCACCTCCTAGTTTGGTTGTTGATGAGAATGAGATCCTACTCTTTTGTGGAAGATTATGGGTTCCTTCTAATATATTGGAATAATTGATGCATGAACCTCAAGTCTATATCAGGGAATTTCATCCTAGTCTTACCAATATGTATTGATATGTACATATTTAGTATTGGTGGCCATGTATAAAGAGGTATACTGCAAGTCTTATCAATCGGGGCTCCAATTGTTAGTAGGTGAAGGCTTTACACTAGCAACATGCTGGACTTATACAGTCTCTACCCATTACTAAGTGGAAATCGAACAACGTCTCTATAAAATTCGTGAGGGATTTCCAAGATTCTCTTGATTTAGTGATGCATTATGGTTGATCATTGACAGGCTGAACAATGTTTTGCACTTTCTACCGATCTGGGAGACTTTCATAGTTGATGATCTTGGGAGGCTTTATATCCAGGAGATATTGTGCCTTAATGTAGTTTCTCATTCTATCATATTGGAATGAGGCACCCAAATTACATCATGTTTTTGGTAGAGGATACATAAGAAACTAGTTTTATAGGTGCCCTTTAGTATAACATATCACCCTCAGATCAATGGGCAGTCCGAGTGGATGTCAAAGGTGTTAGAGAAAATGTTTCGAGATTTTTTCCTTTATTTTAGAGGTTCTTGGTAGAGATATACACCTCTCATTGATATTTCCTGAAATAAAATAATTCATGAACTGATTTATACGGACCAATATGAGGCCTTTTACGGTATGTCGTGTCGTTCACCTATGTGCTGGTTAGAGGTAGGTGAGGTATCACTACTAGTTCCTCAACTCGTTAAGGTGACAATAGAGTAAGTAATGTTGATTTAAAATCATATGGATATAGCTTAGCCTGGGAAGAAATCTTATACCAATAATTTTCTTTGACCACAAGAGTTTGAGGGGGGACATTAGGCCTTTCTACGAGTATCGCCTAGATTGGTTAATAGATGGATATGAATATAGGGAAGTAATCATTGTGTTATGTTGGGCCTTTTTAGAAAATAGAGATATTTGGGTTGATAGTCTATCAGTTTAAGCTACCTTAGAAATATTGTTCCATGCATGACATCTTCCACTTGTCACATCTTCACCAGTTTCATTACGACTCATCTCATTTGTTCGACCTTGAGGACATTAAGATAGAGTAAGATATGTCCTTTAAAAAGAATCTAATAAATATCATTGATTGTAGCATGAATTATCTATGACGAAGGTCAGTTCCAATGGTATGGGTGCTATATTATAATGACCATGTTTAAGTGATACCTGGGAGTGGGAGGCCAATTTACATGTGTAGTGGAATGAAAGTTTCTCAGATGATGCATTACAAACCTTATAAAAGAAACTCAGGGATGTTTTTTAAGGAGGGGAGGTTGTAATGTCCTAGATTTTTGAAGAGGTACAGAAATTTAAGTTACTATTAAAAACCTTTTTTGTGATGATAAGTTTCTCAAATTTCTAACATGTGGTCCAAGAGAGTATGTGGCTATTTTGGAGCCTAGATCTCTGAAATTTAAGGAGGAAAACTAAGCCTCATAGTTATCATACAGTTAGTGCTAACCATGAGACTCAGTTGTGGGGGTCACCCAGTCCATAGGGGAGGTTGCATGGGTTTTATACAACCATGTGGTCCAGGATGCATGATTTTTTGAGTTTTTTGACATCCTTTTTAGTTTATTCTTCATGGCTTAAGTATTTTTAGCCAAACAATATGCCTAGCTCAAGCAGGGTCCCTCCTTAAGCAAAAATAGGTTCAAAATTAGTGCATAGTTTGGAAAACCAAGTGGCAAAACTGTGAAACCTAGTGTTGGAAGTATATTTCATAGTTTTTCCCTTAAATGAATTAATACCTCACCCCATCCTTATTTTCTCATTTCTAGCGGACATGATCCTTCTCCCTTCTCCCATGAACTCTCCCTTTTCCTAACATGGGAATCAAGGTTACACCCTCATCTGAACTCCAAATGGACTACCATTAAAATTGTTGGATAGATATATGTAATTTCTATAATATTATTTCTTTATTTTAGTATTTCTTCTCCTATTTTTCATTATTTTTGTGTGATCTATTATGCCCCATTTTCAGGAAATTTGATAATTCTTATGATACCTCTCATTCTAGCTCAATAAAAGGGTTGACACTGGATGAGGAGAGAACTATGAACCTAAGGTAGGTGGTCTAGATTATTTCCCTATGTTTTATCACTTTATATATTGTGAGTTGTTGTTCTGTGCCACGGAACTTTCAAGAAATGCCTCCAAATTATTTAATTAATTTAATTAAAAATTTTTTATGCTTATTATAACCTTCACTAGTAGTGAATCAACCCATTATTTTATCACCTTGTCTTAGACCTCCCTAATGGGTGTGAATTCCTTCAAGAACCATAAATCCAAATTATTCCAATTTTTTAATCCACACTTTAGGTATGTTTATTCTCATGTGATAAATATAATTAATGTGAAATGTTTAAAGGAGTTATTAGGCCCTCCTATTATTCCTTATGCCTTATTCTATAGTTGATTTACTTGAACCTCGTGTAATGGTTAATTTATTATTCATTTATTAAATTTTTTCCCTTACTAAATGATATGATATTGATAGTAAAATCATACACTAAACTTATTTTGAGGGAGACAAAAGGGTCATCATTCTTTGTTGTTAGTTTTGATAAATTATTGTAAGTACATCAATGGAGATACTAGTTATTCCAAGGATGGACTCACCGTGTGTTTTCATTTACCTCTATAAGAGTGATATTGGTTCCCTAGTGGAGACCCTATAGATGGGCTCAGTGGTAGGATGGTTGTATCATGCCCTGAGTGAGACTCGGAACCCTATGTGAGACACCAGGGATAAACTCATCGGTTTTTTCTTGTTATCTATACACCATGATGGGATTGATACTTGGGATATCATAAATGGGTCATCTTGGATGGACTCCCACAACATTGGATGTATAGAGTTCCCCTAAAGTGATACTTGGGATCCCTTCTAAACCACCTTGGATAGTATAAGAGTGTATCTGCTTAAATTCTAAAGATGGAACTTTAATTAAAGAATATGAATGTTTAACTAGATTTTCCTGGGATACACCCACGAAGCCAAATCACATGCTGGGAGATGTTCAATTGTTTATGCTTCATTTAGTATGATCTATTCACCATATTACATACATGTACATGTTACACCAATTTAAAGACATATAGATTAGGCTAGATAAGGTATATTTGGATGAGTTTTCAAGAGGAATCATGTATGATGCATCTTATTTATTCATTTCATTTCATTTATTACTATTGTAACACTAATCATTTGTTATGCACGACTAGATTGATCTAAAAAACGTTGGTGGTGGCCTAATGAGTATATCTCACACCCTGATTAGGCTGCCATGATTACTCAAATAGAATTTATCATTTCAGGTATAGATAAAGAGAATCGGCCAGCTTCCGATGCATGATTTAAATTCCTAGGATAGAGTACAGAAGAAATAGACTAAGCATATGCTCATGATGATAGTAGTATAAGATTCTAGTATTTTTGGTAATTTGAATAGAACGTGGTATATTAATGTATCCCCTACTCCCCTATGTATTCATTTTTATAGTTACATGGCATCATCATCATTATATATATATATATTCATTATCTAGCTTTCACCTATTTATTTATCATAGATGTTTATTATTATTCCATATCTGCTTCATTATTCTTATTTCTACTTCTTCCATTATTACATAACACTATGTTAAACTCTAATAAAGTATCGAATATTCTCTCCATAGACACTCCATAGACCCTCACTACTAGTCAGGAGCCTCTGGTGTTCGAGGAGGCACGCTTGAGGTCATGTGGATGACCGTCTTAAGGAACCTCTTAGTGGATTATATGGTAGGATTATATAAAGTATCATCTCTAAAACCAATTTCTCACAAAAAACTATTGAAATAAAATCAAAACAATTAATTTTCCAAAAAAATCTTAACATTAAAAAAATTATCTATAAGTATATATGATATCATTCCTAAACATTTTCATAACAAACACATCAAAAACATTCAACAAAATATTACAGAATTCATAACTTCCTCCTTTTATTTTCTCATCCTAAATGCATTATCTCCCTTAATGAGAAAACATATCCTTTGTATTTATGTTATTATATTTACCTTTGAAAGAAATAATCCAAAGACCAAGGGAATGGGATAAAAATACATGCATCGATCTTGAAGTGATAAAGGTTAAAAACCTACCATCAAACTCTTCACATTCAATCCATCTTCCATATACTGTCTTGTAGTAACAACCTCCACAAAATCCTTGACAGGAGTCACTTTTATTTTCAAAACAACTTTAGTCATCAATTCTTCTTAATACATTAAGGAAATATGAGTTGATATCCTTATCACACTCATTGTCACAGCATGTACACAATCATAATTATGATTAGTTTTATCATTTTTAGGTTCCATAATAATAAAATGACCTAGGATAGGTTTTTTTTACCACTTTGAACATTTTCTTGAGTTGAATTTTTCTCCATGTAAAAAATATTATTGCTACCCAAACAGTTCAATCTCAACTTATACACATTCATGAGATTATCTAGGTTTTTCACATGCATAAAGTGAATTTTAATTCACTTCAGCATCATCACCAACAACTATCTAAGGGCTATTGTGGTCAAGACATCTATTATTTATTGTATTATTCTCCAATCATAACAAACAAGAGTTTTTTGTTTTACCAACTCAAAAAATATTACCACTTGATTGTCAACATTTGGTCGGAACATGATCATATTTCAACCCCACTAATAGGGATTCTTACTTCCTAAATATAACTTTATCACCTTAATCACAAAGTTGAGATCCATTGAGTACAGTGTAATTTGGTCCATCAACAAAAAATTCCTTCTTGGATTTTATCTTCATGTCCCCAGTTTTACCACAACCGACAAGTCTGGTCTTGAGTGACTTATCATTACCAAAATTCAATAAGTCACTATTGTTTTTCCTTATTTATTTCAACATTCTTAAATATAATTTCATGTGGGATGAACACCCACTATACAAAATCCATGTAAACTCCTTCCTAGAATCCTTCAGTGTAACTTCTTCATCATTTGAATCTTCATTCATTTTTTCTTTATGTAAACACTTTGAGTGATCTTATTTATACTAAAATTTAATTATATATAAATATTCTCATGAATTATTTATAAACATTACTAGTTTGGCCACAAATTATACAAACTTCATTTAGTAGCTAAAATTTGTTTTCAGTTTACATCTTTCGGATTTTCAAGCTTCTTGTGGAATTCATATCTTTGAGTGAGATGTATAGCACTCAACTATAACCTTAAAATACTTATTATAGTCTATTTTTGTGTTCCATTAAACCAAAAACACACTTTTATATACCCATTTCCATCAGAACACAAATAGTATCCATGTAGGAAAAACTTTCTTCAGAATGCATACCTTGATGAAATTTTCATTTTTGAGAATTTTTATAAACTACTTTTTGCACAAAAAAATATGGGTTGTGATAAACTTATCTCTCTTCAATGTAAACATTTTTTTATAAATTTTTATCATGATTTTTTTTCTTATTTTGATTCATATTTGAAATGTTCATATTTAATATATTTTTGAACTTCTTATTGTGAAGTATCAAACTCATAACATTATTATTTAGTTGAATTCCATTATTACCATCCAATAAAACAACATATTGTGATAGACCGTGATTTAATTTCATAATAATATGTCCCTAATCATAATAAATTATCATTGTTCTAGTGAGGTGATGGGTACAAGTATCCATCCTCTCTCTCTCAAGTAAGGTATCTCCCTATAGAGTCTTGTATTATAGCCCTCAATATATAAATTAACTAAATTTTACTTCATTAAAAATTCCCCAATTATTAATACCCCTTAACCCAAATAGAAAACACAATTACAAGACTACAACCCAGTAGTTTAAATTGTCCAAAACAACCCAAATCCATGGATTCCCTACCAAGTTCCCCTTCTATGATAAGTGAATATTAGTGGTGGTCATGGTCTCCCTTCCAAGATACTACATAAATTTATCTATTATTAATACCCATAGCCACATGTTAGAGTTTTTTAAATTAAATTCTTGATGATTCCCCTAAACATGAGTTAAAAATGATTGGTGTTTTTTGTGATTTAGTTTTTTATTGATTGTTACATTGACATATAGGCATTCCTTTCTTAAAATCCATTTTCAAAAATTATAAAAATGATGTTATAAAATATTTTTACAAATGAGATACCCCATAATGAAGCCTAATCCATTCACCTTTATACCTCTTGATAAGGAAATTGTCTAATTAGTGAGATGATTTCTCTTATTGTCCTGAAAATAAATCCCTACTGTGATTTATTATTATGTTGTGTTTTTATTGATTGAATCACCAACCTCCCATAAAATGTTGATAACATAGATTTGGTAGTATAATAGTTTGTTTCAAAAATCTTATAATTCATTAAAATGAGCTTTCATTCCATACATAAATCATTATGAAAGAAGTGATGGATGTGCTTGACTGTTATCCAATTGATGAGGTTGGTTATGATTGATCTTAGTCTAGTGACTTGTGTTATGTATTCAATCATATGTATAGAGGGAAACATTTTCCCACATTAAGACATGTTAAATTCATGACATGTTTTAAAACTATATGGGTGAGTTGGGGCTGCCTAATGTAGATAGTATCTTGATGTGGTGGATGGGTCTCCTTGATTTGTGTGTTTTCAGAATTGATTATTAGGCTAATATTTTGGGATTTGTTGGGTAGTGAGGTTGTGAATGGTTTCCTTGGTAGTCATGGGACATTATGATCTATTATTATAGTAGTGATGGATGGATGGTTATGTGTAAAGAATATGCTTCAGTGGTTGTTGTGGGGTTGATGTGGTTTTCTTATGTTGGTAATGTATGTTATGATTATAAGTGTATAAATAGAGGGAAAAACCTCCTTAGATAGGACTCATTCTTTTAGAAAAGTTTTAAAACCTTGCGGGAATGTTATGAATTCCCAAATAAGATAAAATCCAAGTGCAGTGGAAGGGTTTACATAAATGTTGTGCTTCTAGTATTCCTATTAATGTTGTTGTATTTTTTATTATTGATGTGGTTTGTGTGGTTGAATAAGACATTATTGTTTTTAATCTAATGTTATGTCATCAAAAAAACCTATGATGCTATGTATGTGGATAATTAATAATCTTGGAATATAATATTATTAAGATTATAGAAGAAATGAGTGTTGAAGTTCTTCAGTAGATCCTCCAACCATGATGTCTAGGATTGGATAGAGGAAGTTTAGGTTTCTTTTTGGTTGGTAAAATCATAGGATCAGTTCTGGTTTTTATTGGATGTTGGTTTGTTTTAGAAAGAGGCTCAGTGATAGTGTTTGATAAAGTGTGGTAACCTAGAGGAATTAACTTTGGAGGAATTCCGTTAGTTACTCAAGAAGGATTTATTTTCTGAGAAGTAGATATGTGATCTAAATAAAGAGTTTTAGGACATTCTTAATGGCTGTGATTGTTTTTTTCCCTTTATGACTTGTATCTTGGACTTGATTAGTTGGTTATTGTGCTTAATTCTAGATGTGGAAGAGTGAGAATAGTTTTTTGAGTTTTCCAGGAGGCCAAGATTCAGTAATATGTCATGAATTTTTAGTTGGAGTCCTGGGAATAGGTGAGAGACCATGTTGAGGTTGGGTATAAGGGTGTGTTTTAGGTTAAGAGTTCCAGGAAGGTCCCTTCCTATGCAATCAAGGAGGTCAAGATGAATGTTATGAGTTGTGAGATTCCAAGTCCATTAAGAAATAGAGTGAGGTAGTCTTTGAGATGAACCGAACATTACATACATAAATATTATATCATCTTAGATGAATATTTAATACATCTAATAGCAATACACACCCTATAACTATAAAGGTTTGAGGTATTTGGAGACTAAATTCATAATCTTCTTATTTTGTGAAAGATCTTCCTTATATCCCCCAAAATTATTCTCACATAGTACACTTATAAGTTATACCCTACTAAAGACCTTTACTCATAACCTAGGGAAATGAAATATATGAAAGGGTGAGGTCAGGTGCCCAATAATGGTAATCATGAGAGATATCAGTCAATGATTTTATATAATCATAAAATGAGATAAGGTTATTTGAATATTATTTTAACATTTAAAAATAATACACATAGATTAATATATCATGATCATGGAATAAGTTGTGGAAGTTTATAAGATATGAATCATATAATAATCCAAGAGAATGATATATGAGAACAAATCATTTGAATAGGAAAAATGTCATAAGATATTTGTATAAAATGTGTGGGCTAATCCTAATCATTGTAATCATCTATAAAGGCTATCTACCAAGACAATCATCACATGTTGGTCTTGGGATATCCACCCATGTACCCTCTATGGTCATGGGACAACCTCTCTCATGCAACATCTTTAGGGATTGGTATAACCTTATTTGTACCCTTTGAACTCATAAACATTAAACATTACCCAATTCATTTAATGTATTTAACAGACCCACACATCACATAATCATAGTCCATTTATATGTATTTCACAAGATCTTGAAAAAATTTATTATTTCATCGTAGATTTTCTCATGGAAAAATTGTGTTTCATCCAGATTTTATCATCATATAAAACAACCATCCATAGAAAGAATAAAGATGATAACATTGGTTTATATCCCTAATAAATAAAAAACATCAAAGGATGATGTTATAGAAGAAAATACCTTTAAAACAACACTAAAATATTTCAAGAGGAAAATTCCCTTTTCATTTAGAAATAAATTAATTAAAAAAATATAAAATAATTATGAAAATATTTTATTTCCAAATAGACATGTAAATTTTTAAATAATAATTCAAATTAAAAATTAGTCATGATAGCCGGAAAATATGTTTGTGCGGTATGCATTAAAACAAAGATTCCATTCACACCTTTGATAAAAAGTACCTTATTCAGAAAATGAAAATGATATTATTTTTAAACCTTTTTATAAAAAGTAAAATACAGGTAAAATGAACTTAATTAGTTATTGGATAAAATTATGAACATTCCTCAAAACATTTTATATAAAATATGGACATGGAAAAAAATTATTCTTGATAGAAGAGAGAAATAAAGTTTGTTTTCCTTAAGAATATTTTTTTAGAAATTGGAGTACTTAGAGAGTAAAGTTAATGGAAAAAATGTTATTTATAGAAATATATAAGTGATAAGAAAAAAAATATTTGTGATACATAGATCATATAATTCCAATATAAAATTTAAGCATAAAGAATCCCTACAATAAGCAATATTGCAACCTAAGACTCTATACATTATGATAGCTTTTGAATCATAACCCCATGAAATAAATAACCTAAAATAAAACTTTTAATACCATGTATATAAATATATAAATTATATAACATATCCAAAGTAAATTATATACACCACAAGAAAGAAACAAGAATTGGATCTAGAATATGTCTTATAGAAACAAATGTGAGACGAAACCCTTACCTCGGGTCTAACTTACTTTGTAAGTGATTTTAAATTTTTATATAATAAATTTAAATTTATTATAATTTTATAACAAAAACATATTAATACTTTTAATAATACCATATATTATTTTCTTATAAAATTTTATAACTCATTATTTAACAATGTTTTATCATCATCATCATTTAAGATGTTAACCACTTCGTTCTTCATGTATGTTATAGTTTGGAAGTTATGATACATGAAATTTGATCGTGGATTTATCATCTATAGAATATTAAAAATTTAATAACTATCATATTTAATATTTCTATACAATTTTATAATCATTCATATAAAACGTTGATGAAAAACTAATCACATCGCTTAGTGGGGGTGGTAATACACATGTATGCACGAGCGGAGCGACGTTATCATTTTCCAACGAATGGTAAGTGAAGAAGGAATATGATTTATTATAATTAAAAAAACATAATTATACCATAAATAAAATATATAAACATTAAATACACAATGATAAACTATATTTAAAATGGTTATGGAAAATTAATCATATAACTATGTGGAGGTTACAGTCCACACGTACGCACGAGAAACACTTTAATTTATTCATTTGATGGAAATGAGGTGGAAAATGGTTATCCCATTATTATGTTAACATATTTTAATACTTATGGAACTGAATTCATTATTTTCAAATGGATACAAAATATTTTAAGGAAATAAAATAATAAATAAACTAAAAAAGATTCAGGTAAGATGATTGCCTATTTTTTGAGAGACCTCATTTTTCATACACCTTAAAAAAATTTAGGATAATATTAAGGTAATACCAGAAGGTCTTGAATGAATTTAATTAATCTAGGAAGGCTTTGGGTAGTTTATTATTTCATTATAAGTCTTAAATTGGGTTAATAAGGGATAATGTAAGATCACTATTTTTATCATGATGTATGGGTCCTTTAAATTTTACTTTAAATCTATATTTTTTTATAATGAAAGTTAATAAGAGATTAATAATGTATATGGGAGCATCAAGGTATTTTTCACAGAAAAAAATCTATATTTTATAAATAAAAATATTGATTTTCATTTTTGGAACATGGTTATTAAAAACTATGCGGCTCAACCGTTAAACCCTTGTGTACAGGAGCATGGTTTGGTAAACCTTGTGAGGGTTTCCACATTAGTGTATGAAAATATTCATTCTTATTACATAGGTGAAATTCATGGTTTTTACTTGGTTTTTCTAACTATGTGCCTAGCCATGTAAGGATGGGTGGATTTTGGATAGATATTACCCACGAGCCGTGCAAGGTTTGTTTAATTGTGAACTAGGCCCAGTGAGGGATACCTTCACTTAGATGGTACTAGGGAATGGTTGGAACACTTATAGTTTACCCATGAATCCAAACCATGAACCCACTTTAAAATTAGGTAAAATTTTCATTTTTACCTCATTTTACAAAAACAAATTCATTCCATTTTACCTTTCCCACAGTTAGTGGACTGCGTGAGAAGCTCCCTCTTCCTCTCAATAAAGGCTTTGTGTATCCTCGTTCATACTACATCTGATTTGATCATTGATCATAATTCTGAATATCCAATATTGAGTCTCTTATTCTTATACCTTTTTTTATTTATCTCTCCATAACAAAGACTATTTCCCTGAGATATAATACTCTCTATTTTTAGGGAATTTGTATGATTTTTCAATTTATCTTGCTCTATAAAAAATCAAAGGCAGATACTAGACGGGGATTCTGTTACCCATCTAAGGTAGGTGGTGGAACACTTTTCCCTAAAATCCTTAATGTCTATAACATGAATTGTTTTCCACACACCATAAATTTTCAAGAATCACCTCAAAAAATGGGTTTTTCATTTATTTAAATTTTTATCCCATGTTAGAAATACTTCCATAGGTCCTTGATGTTGTTCAAGGTTTTCATCCTCGACTAGAACTATGGAATTAGGTGTGTTTAATTAAATTCCATTATATTTCCCTTAAATTCCATGTGACCACACCACCATCTAAGTGGGTTTAAGATGATAACCATTTAAATAGATAAGATGAATTGGATGCAAAGTGAATGGTAAGACCATGAAAAATTGAACCATATTAAAATTTTAAAATTATGACTATGACTAAATGGGATTAAATGAAATGATAAACGAGTTGGAAACTGTCTCTTGGATTATGACATAGCCTCACATGAAATGTTTAATTATTATTTTTATTATCCAACCTCATAAATTGGTTGTTGTGACACAGTTAAGGCAACTGTGGACATGATGCTTCATGCTCCCTTGAAGTGAGATGTTAGAAAATATGCCCAAAATTATTTATTCAGATTTTGTAAATCAATTTTCATGCTCCATTGGATAGTATTTGAACATTACACTTCAAAAAAATTGATTCATATTTAGTAGAGATAATATTATGTATCCATGGCTAAATTTTATGGTTTATGACCTTATAAAAAATTAGACCTCTATAGAATTATACATGGACACCTATATTATAATCCTTATGTACTCCCTGTTATTTGGATACTTAAATATATATACACACATAAATTTATGCATATACCTAATACACATGTATCATAAAACTTGTTGAGAGACATTATGGATTATGTAAAAGAAAGTAATGTCAGACGGGTATCCTATAAGGAACCACAAGAAATATGGTTTATTTATTTATTATGATTACTTATTATACCTACATAATTATAATTATATATTAATGGATAGGATGGTGTTATACATTGTTGGTGGTGGCCTACTGAGTTTTACTCACACCCTGGCTAGGCCGCTAATTAGTTCCCGAAAAAACATAATGGATATAGGTAGGGAAAAAGGCAACCATCCAGTTATGGATTCCTCATTTTATATACTATGATAGATTATAGGAGAAAAGCACTGAGATGGTACTCATGATTCTATTGGAGATACTTTTGGTCTATTTTGTATTTTTTTATACCTTGTATTGTGTATTCCTTCCATTTGTTCCCATTTACTCCCATTTTTTATTACATCCTAACATCATCATTATTTCATCTATGTCATCAGTTATGGAATATCTCTATTATAATTATCTAGATGACTTATTTCCATTGTTTGTGATATTTCGACATTCTATTGTTATATTAATTTTATTTTTATATATATTATTGATCATTGTGTTCCAATTTGTTCATGAGGGTTTACACTCCCCACCATACTATCACAAACCCTCGCTGCTAGTCGACAACCTCTGGTGTATGAAGAGGTGGGCATGAGGCCATTTTACCAACTGGGTCTAGTATCTTATGACTGAATTGTGCCTGATATGTCACAAAGTGTCATCATAGCCTTTTTATTTTAGCTTACTATTTTGGGTTGGTAGATAGGATACTAGGAATGTGTCAGAATTTGGTAATAAGCATGTGCTTGGGAGTAGCTACCCCACATATAGGGAAAATACTAAATTTCCTAGGATGGGACTTGTTGTTCTATATTTCTCCTATTATTGTTAAACTAATTTTACCATAGGGTTATGCACATGAATTTGGATGTTGTTGTTATTATGAATTTTCTTTTTACCCTTAACATGGTATGGAAAAGAGGTATTGTATCATGTGTCATTATAGGAACCTGATTATTTTCACACAATGCATATTTCATGTCATTTTTATTTTATTATCTACTTTTCCTATGGTTATTTTTTGTTCCTTAGTCATTGTGTATGCATGTGACACTTATTTCTTCTATAGGGAAGTTGAAATTGGTCATTTTAAGTGTCTACATCAACTTAAGCAATGATTCCCCATCTAGATTGATCATGGAACTGTATCTAACAAATTTTGACATGTTTAAATTATAACTCCTTGGATGTGTGATTTGAGATTTTTTTAGTTCAATTACATGGATGTAAAATGTAATTTATAAATTTGGAGCCTCTATATATTGGTAATAGTGATCCATCTAATCGAGTTATCATATATGGACATGTTCCATTCTGAGACCAAATGTAAAGGGTTTGTTGCAGTTACATGATGTGTCAATTGTAAATTATAAATCATAGGTTTTTATTACGTGGTAATATTAACTCATCTAACTGGACTATGATATATATACAAACACACACATAAATCCTTATGAACCATTATTCTATAAAAGTATAATGAAATGGTTACTGTTAATTTGGGATGTCAATTGAAACATAAAGAGTGTTTTATTCTATAAATTTCAATTATTAATCCATGTACCAAAACCTATATTATAAAATATATTAACTTTACCTTAACCCAAGCATAGTAGTGGGTGGTTGGGAGTGTCTCTTGTAACCCTTTTCGATGTTCAATGTAACTAGACCAAGATTTAGGAAAAGGTGTGTGGGATTTGACTATTATATAGGAAGTTTATGTACCTTCCCTATTCTTTATCTGAAACTATATCTATTATTGAAATGTGGTCTGAGTTTTGAATTTTAAATTGTAAAAATATTCCACCATGATAGACTTAGGTCGAAATATAGGAAGGTGGCGATGACCATGCTCGGAAGGTGGTGGGACCTTCACCACCAGTGTTACCTCCCATAGTGACACCTATAGAACCTCTTGATATTCCTGATATAGGTGTCGATTCTCAATTTTGGGAGGGTTTCATATGGATAGTGCAGTCTATGTAAGAAAATACATGACCTAACCCTTATATGGATGAGTTTACATAATATTTCCAATAGTAGCATCCACCAACATTCTCAAGGGCTGGTGGCCCCCAAGCTACTGAGACATGGATAGAGGTGATGATATCTATTTTTTAGCACCTTAAAACACCTATCAAAACGATATTGAATCTCTCATCATATATGCTCTCTGGTCCTTCCAATCATCGGTGGGATGTTATTACCCAAGAATACCATCAACTTGATATGGTCTAGAGGGGCTTATAGACTACCTTATATGACTAAATATCCCTCATAAGATGAGATCTTACTGATCTAGAGAGTTAATGCTGATGGATAATAGTTTGATTTTGATAATGGATTAATCATATTACTTCACTAAGCTCTAGAGTTTCACTCCTATTTTTACTAGAAAAGAGAGCTATCGAGAGAGAGAATGCTCAAGAATGGAATCATATATTCCATTTGATCTTAGGTTTACATATTCTATTTGACTACCATTTTTTAAATAGTAAACCAACACCTCACCACCAAGTGAAACTTTAGGGAGGTGGAAAGTGTGAGGTGTGATGGTTTTGTGTCGAGGAAGGGAAGCAATTCTTCTAGCAGTTGGAAGCATCACCTTGAATCTGATCATGGAGGTAGTGGAAGTCAAAAGGTATGCAATTATAACTATGTGATATGATTCCATTATGGGAAGTCGGGTCACATAAATCTCTAATGCAACAAAGAACTAATTGGGTGTTCGGCTTGTGGTAGAATGGATCATATTCAGTGATTTTGTAGAACTTTTCCTCCAACACCTAGAGGAAGAGGATCTACACCAGCTCTAGCTTCAAGATTGGGATCTACAGTTCTATGTCAAGTAGGAAGATAGAGTACTATCGACTATTTAGGTTGAGGAGGTGGTCATAGTCATGGATTCTAGACATGGTACATGAAGCACCATCAGGGAATACCTACTCAAGGAAGGTAGGCTACATCATAGGGTTATGGATTGGTCTAGTTACATGTTGTGCAGTCAACACTCGAGGAGAAGAGTTTCATACCTTCTATTGTGTGGGGTATGATTTTAGTAGCCACTACATTAGTATATACTTTATTTGATATAGGTTTTTCACATTCATTCATATATATGGAAACTAAGTAATGTCTTTACATTGAGATCAATTATTTATATGGGGTAATGACTATTGATACCTCATTGGTAATTTGATTGGAGAGTTTAGGTCAATATTAGGAATTACCCCTTGAGGAGGGAAGCTATCATTTCATATGGAACCTTTTTATCCTAAAGATTATAGCCTTTGACATCTTTATCAAGATGGACTAGATCATATTATATCATTCGATTATTGAATTTTATTTTAGAATGGTGTCTTTTTTATCACCTGACAGTAATAACTATGTTCACAAGGGAGAATGGGACATCCAGACTAGTTAAGAAGGACCTGAGCATCATGGGCTAGAAGGAGGGAGCACCCAAATTTACAATATCTCGCCATATGGTCAAGGAATATGACAAATTGATTTTCCTCCAGTGGTGGATCATTTCGGGGTTGACTGAAAATTAAATTTTTTTATTTCAAAATATCATCTTTAAGGAAAATTGGTACCCAAATTTACTGTCCCAAAAGATACTACATCATCAGGATGGAATCCAAAGTTGCAAAATATAGCACATAACCAGTTTTCCAAATTTAAATTTCAAAAACAACACAGAACCTGATTCCTCGATTAAGGAGTTTCCCGTGTCCTCCAGAGTCAGTTCGTTGGCCATCAGCCATCAACAGAATTGGTAATCCACCATCGTCACCACCCATCACCAGTCGCCAGCGAGGAAGCCACCGGGATCCATCATCATTGATGATAAGCATCAACATAATTTTCAGATACACACAGCTTGAAGCATCACTATTGTGAACAAACAAACCACCATTAGAGCATCAACTTTCTTCCATGTCGCACATCCTGAGAGGCCAACTGCAGCTCAAATCACACCATCCCAAAACCTCACCAGGATCCAGCACACGAGACCAAACTGCCATGGTGAGAAGAAAACAGAGGCCAGAGTAGAGTTTAGAGAGGGAAGGTATAATCGATGAGGGGTTACCTTCAACTGGATCACAAACTGCACTCCTCGGAACCACCATCAACGTCACACCGATCATATCCATCAAACTATAAAAGCCGAAACATGAAACAAAAGAGTCATAGAAAACCATCAGGAAATCACAACCAAGATGAATAGAGCCAGAAAGAACAAAAAACCATTGTGAACGTGAAAAAACACCATCACCAAATGAAGACGTAGACATCAAGAAAGAAAAATAGCAACATATTAAAATCCACCCAAAAATGAAGCAATCAAAGCAACTAAAATCAACTCAACACATTCCCAATCCATATTCAGTGCCATCGTGATGGGGTCAAGCATGGTGGGGGAAGACGAAAAGAGCATAAGGGGGAGAGAATTTACCATGATTTCCAATGATCCAAGAATAGAGACTAACCGAAGAGCAAGAAGAAGGAAACGCCGCCAATAGAAGTGGGGGGACCCTAGATTATGAAGTAAGAGGATAAAGGTCTGACACCGCCGAGGATGGAGTGAAACATGAAGAGAGGAGAAATGTCAGACAAGGCTGGGGAGAAGCTGAAGAGAGGTGAGGCCAAAGAGAATCACGAGGAGAAATTCAGGGAGCCTCCAGGGAGGGAGCGAATCCTAAGGGGGAGAGGAGAATACGAGATCCCGAGGGCGGACACTGGGCGGGTGAGGCTCCATTTTTTCCATTTCAGGGTTGACATCTCTGAATAATTTTCCAATCTACCTCTATAAAGGTGTATAATTCACCATTGATATTGTTCTAGGAGAAGCATCAATGTATATTCCTCCATACAATATGGAACCTACTAATCATCAGGAACTCAAGGGGCATTTAGAGGATCTGTAAGAAAAAAGGTTTATTCAACCCAGTAACTCTCATTGGGGTTCACCTATCGTTTTCAATAAGAAGGTGGATGAAGCCCTTAGGATCTATGTGGATTACTACATACTGAATTAGATTACTACTATTAACTGGTATCATTTACCTTGAATAGACTACCTCTTTGACCATATCTATGGAGCTTGGGTTTTCTCAAAATTTTATTTGAGGTCAGGCTATCACTAGTCATGATTTATACTATTAGATATAATTTGTACAAAATTTCATAGTAGATATAGCTTGTATGAGTATTTATTCATGTTTTTAAATCTCAAAAATGTTCTAAAAGTTTTATGGATCTGATGAATTGGGTTTTCCACCCAACCCCAAATTCTTTCATTGTGGTTTTCTTGGATTATATCATGTTGTAGTATCATACTTGATCAAATCATGCCAAACATCTTGACATCATATTGAGTACACTGAGAGAGCATTGGTTGTATGAAAATCTCACAACATGTTTGTTTTGGATTGATAAAGTTCACTTCTAGTGTCATAGAATCACATAGGTAGGAGTGTATGTAGACCTTGATAAGGTGAGAGTCATGGTTTATTGGGAGAAACCCAAGAATATATCTTATTTTCTAAGTATCTTTGGTATAGATGGATATTATAGGTTCTTTATTCAGGAATTTTCATGCCTAGAAGCTCTTATTAAAAAATTTAGTAATAAGGGTATTAAGTATACATGGTAAAAGTATTATGATAAATCATTTCAAGAGTTTAAGGGAAGGAGGGATTCATTTTGGATCATGATTCTTCCTAAATCAGGAAGAAGATATATAGTTTTTTGTAATGCATCACGCGTCAGGTTGGGAATAGCTATGATGTAAGATAATCAAGTCATGGTGTACATGTATCATTAGTTATGGCCTCATGAGTGAAATTAACTGAGTCATGATCTTGAGTTAGATGTTTCGATTAATGATTTACATAGATAGAGGAATTATTTTTCAGAAGAATGGTTCATTGTATACATTGACCATAAAGGCCTAAAATACATATTCACTCAATGTGACTTGAATCCGAGATAGAGAATATGGGTTAAATACCTACATTATTTAAATTTTTAGATTACTTATATGCTTGGGAAAGTTAATTTAGTGGATTATTCTCTAACCATTAAGACTCATAAACAACCATTTTAGGTGAACAGTAGTGAATGGAAGTTGATTCCCTTGTTTTTTGAGATGAAATTAGAGGTACATGAATGTTATGGGAAGGCTATACTCGCATTGTTATCATTAAACTATTCACTTATGGATAGTTTGAAGATGAAATAAATTTCTAATCCTAAGGTCTTGGTCCTACGGGAGAGTGTTTCAGTTATAGACCCATCGCATGGTTGGGCCATTAATGATGATGAGATCTTGCATAATCATGGTTATGTCTAGGTTCTAGAAGACATTAAAGAGGAGTTGATGTGAGAGTCACATGCCTCAACATGGTCAATACATCCAAATAATACTAATATGCGTCGTTATTTATGCTTCCAGTATTGGTGGCCTAGGATGAAAAGGTAGATCGTGGGTCTTATTACTCAGTGTTTCACCTATCAGTGGATGAAGGAGGAAGATCAGACACATGTTTTACTTTTATAACCCTTACCCATTTTGGAGTAGAAATGGGATGATTTCCTTATTTATTTCATAATGATATTTCCAAAGTCCCCTTGGGGTTGTGATGTAATATGGTTTTTCATGGATAGGCTGATAAGGTTCTCGCATTTCATGTATATCAAGGTGACCTTCTTAGTGGAAAAACTAGGTAAAAATTATGTCCATGATACTATCAATATTCATTGGGTTACTTTTAAAATTATATTAGATAGTGATTTTAGGTTTACCTATCATTTATGGAATGGTTTGCAGAAGGCTTTAGGTTTATAGGTGTTCTTGAGCCTAGCCTATCACCCTCAAATTGATGGTCCATCTGGTCATACTATTTAGGTGTTAGAGAATATTCGTTGAGAATGAATCCTTAATTTTGTAGGTTATTGGGATAAATATATTCCTTTTTAAAATTATATTACAGTAAGTGTTTCCAATATATGATTCAAATTGATTCTTACAAGGCCCTATATGGTAGGCCATTTCATTCACCTATGTGCTTGTTAGAGGTGGGAGAGAAATCATTACTGAGACCATGTATCCTTAAGGATTAATTATAGTAGGTATATAGTATCATACTTTTTATGGATATATCATATTATAGGAAAAAATATTATTCCAACCATTACCATTGACCTATAGATTTTGAGGTGGTACATCAGGTTTTCTTGTGTGTTCCACCTAGGCTGAGTCATCAATGGGTCTGGAGGTAGTGTAAACTATCATATCGATTCTTCAAACATTTTGAAATTTTGGAGAGGATTGGACCAATCACTTATCATATAGAACTCCCTCATATATATAGGGATATGAAAAACATAATTCACATTTCTTTGTTACATCAGCATCATTCAGACCCATATCATTTCCTTCATCTTGAGGAGGTTGATTTGGATGTTGATGCTTCTTATAAAGAGTACCCATTATATACCATCGATCAGAGCATGAAGGAACTTTTAATAATATCATTTCCTATATTATGGGTGAAATTAAAATAAATATATGTATAGGATAAGTCATGGGAGTGATATACTAACATAATTTCTTAGTGGCTGGAATTATTCTTAGATGATGCTCAACCACCCTTAGAATGGAAACTCGAGGATGAGTTTTTTTAAAGAGGGAAGGTTGTAACATCTAAATTTTCCTTATGTGGTATGCATAATTTAATTTTTATAAATAATTATTTTATTTATAATGAATTTTTCTAAGGGATTAAGGAAGTATTTGAGAGCGTTTGATAATTTTTTAGTTCCAGGAGCCCTGATTTTTTGTGAAGCATATTGAGGCGCACGATTGGTGCATGTTTAGTAATAACTTCATTGCTCAACCATGCGACCCTTTTGTACATGGTCACAGTTTAGTAAACCATGTGAGGGTGGATTCATGACTATTTAAAAATCTACATACTTTTTATAGAGGTGAAACACAAGGTTGGAATACATTTTTTTAAACATGTTCCTAACCATGTGAGGTTGGATGAATTTTGGATAGAGGGTGTGCATAGGCCAAGCATGGTTAGTATAAATGAATGAAAGTTATTGTGAGGGATATCTTTACTTGGACATTACTGGTGAATTTTTGGTTCATGGTTAGTCTAACCATGTGTCCAAACAGTGTTTCCCCTTTAAAATTTTGTAAAATTACCACTTTTCCTTCATCAACATAAAACTTAACATTCCTTCTCATTTATCTTTTAAAAAGCTAGTGGACAACATGAGAAGCTCCCCCTTACTCTAAACTTAGGTTGTAATACTCCATGTTCATAAAACATCCAATTTGACAATCAATTTTCATGTTGGATAGCCAACTATGATTCTTTTTTTCCTATTCTTTTTTTCTTCATTTATCTCATTGTATCAAAAGTTATTTTTATGTGATCTAATATGCCCAATTTTCTAGTGATTTGACTATTTTTTTATTTATACTTATCTATAAAAAATCAAGGGTTTATACTAAATATGGATTATACTACCCATATAAGGTAGGTGGTCTAAAAAATTTCCCTATAATTCTTGATGTCAATAACAAGTTTTGTTGTGCCGCATGTTGGACATTTCAATGAATTGCCTCGAATTTTTTTTCTTCTAATTAAATTTCTATCCCATGTTAGAAATACTTCCATAGGACCATGGCATTGTTATAGGTTATAAAATCAACTATAACTATCCATTTTGGGTGTGTTTACTTAAAATCCCTTATCAAACCCTTAAAATCCAAATGACCAAACCACCATCTAAGTGGGTTTGTCCTACTTCTTATTTAAATGGATAAGATGAATTGAATGGAAAGTGAATGGTAAGACCACGAAACATGAACCATATTAAATCATGATATTACACTATGACTAAATTTTATTAAATGTAATATAAAATGGGTTATAAAACATATTTTTCAGTATGATAAATAAATGTATGAAATGTTTAATTTTTATTGTTATTATCAATCCTCATAAATTAGTCATTATGAAACATGTAAGGGAAGTGTTGTACATGACTCTTCACACTCCCTTGATGTAAGATTTTGGAAAAAAATTATCCTCATCATTAAAATAGATGTTGAATATGATTTTTCATTCTCCCATAGATAGGATGTTGAACATGACACTTCACATCATTTATTAAGATTTAACAGATAAGATATTCCACATCAGAAAACGAGACCTCTATGGAATTATACATGGATTCATGGTTATAATACTCATGTCCTTTCCAATATTTGGTAACTTATATATATAAATAAAAATTTATATATATACTTTTTACACATGTATCACGACACTTTCTCAAAGACATTAAAACTTAGGCCAAAGAAAGTAGTATCAGACGGGTATCCTGTTAGGAAACCAAACTGACAGGATTTATTTATTTAATATTCTTACTTGTTATACCAGCACATAGATCATTTTATATTCATGGAATAGATAGTGCTATAAACCATTCGTGGGGTCCTATTGAGTTTCACTCATGCCATATTTGGGTTTATGATTGGTGCCCAGATAAACATCATGGAAATAGGTATGGATAAAGGGAAGCCTCTAGCTATGGAATTCATATTTTCTATTTTATGATGGATAATATGAGTAGAGGACTATCATGTTATCACTATTATATTATAGATATATTTTTTTCTTTTTCTAATTTTTGTATAGCTTTTATTGGGTATGTTTGATGTTTGTGCCCCTTTACTACCATTTTTATAGAATCATGGCATCAACGTTATTTATTATGTGGTACTGGTTATGGAATAGGTATATTTTAGTTATATGGATGATTTATTTCCAAAATTTGGGGTATTCTACTGTTTTATTTTTGTATTACTTCCATTTTTAAATCTATTATTTATCATTATGTTCCAATCTAATCATGAGGGTATAGTCTCCCCACCATTCCATCATAGACTCTTCTTGCTAGTCAGTAGCCTATAGCATATGGGGAGGTGTTATTTAGGAAATGTGGGAAACCATTTTAGGTTAATTATGAATGTACTGGTCCTAGGACATCATAGAGGAAAATGGGTTCCCTTTTATAATGGATGAGATACACATGGAATTACTTAAAATATTTCAATAATATGTGGTCATTTTATTGTGTAAGAGGAAAAAATTCCCAAAAAATCAAATATAAGATAATATATTGTTGAAATATATTCAAAACAATAATATTTAGACAAGTTTAAGTGGAATTTTTACCATTATTTCTTGGTTTATCCCCCCCCCCCAGAAAACCAGTTTTATTCATAACCATTGCACTAATTTTTTTACTCATTTTACAATTCGTTATGACAAGATATGAAGGTAGAGTCATTACCAAATTTGTATATATGGATCAAAAAACATCTAATCCATTTTATGAAATTCAATTTCTATAATTGGAATAAATTAATTTTAAAATAAATAAGTAAAACACAACAAAACCATTTTTAAAAAAATATATATTTTTACCCATAATACTGGAGTTTACTTACATTCATTACCTAGTCAAAAAAATTAAATGAATGATAAAATATTTGATTAAATATATAATAGACACATTCCTTCAACATAATTAATCAATAGTGATCTATTTAATTTTTTATGTTAAAAACACATTGCGCACATAAAAACAATTTTTTAAAAAAATAACTTTTTTAACTTCAAATAATTTTATCTTCATTTTTAAACAATAGATAACTAATGTATGAATGATTATTCATAAATTATGAATATATTTAATTAAAAACAATTTTTAAATAGTGATCAATATATATTTTTATATAAATATTCATAACACCTAGAAAAATATATTTCTTCAAAAAAATAGATCTTTTAATCATTAAATGATTTTCTAGAAAATTTACTGATTATTTATTAGGAATAAATAAATAAATTTGAATAAAAAAATATATTTTTAATAATGTTTATATTTATATTAATACATTTCAATCCAATTTCATGGTTAGAACATAATTATATATCATGGTTCATTTAGACTCAGGGTTGTGTGTAAAGAAAGCTATTGAATACTTAAATGTTATTAAAAAGGAATGCATATAAAATCTTGTGGTGTTACATTAAACCCCCCCCCCATAAAATAAAATTATCCCTTAAAATTACATTACTCTAATACAAACAACTGATGATACTTGTTCCTGGTAACATCCACATGTTCCCATGTAACTTCTCAAATTTATGGTTTCATAACAAAACATTGATTAAGTGAGTGGTCCTATTTCATAAAACTTTATCTATGATCCATAATATACACTTATTTTTTTCATAAAAATATCATGATACAATGGTACAAACTTTAATCTCAGTACATGTGAAGGATCAGGTATGTACTTCTTCAAAATAGATACATGGAACACATCATGAACTTGAGAGTGGTTCGATGGAAGAGCAAAAAAATAAGCTATCATACATTATCAATAAATAATCTTGAAGGGGATAATATACCTAGGGATCTCTAGTTATTATTTTTTATTCAAAAAACATTCTTCCATAGATAAATTTCAAGGACCACCTTCTCACCAACTTCAAATTTTACATTTCACTAATGATTATTAGTATAACTCTTCTATAAAATCTAAGCTTCCATGATGTGTTGTTGAATGACTCTAACATTCTCTATAATTTTCTCAGGTATCTCAATTCCCAATAGATTTATTTCTCCAAAATCATACCATTTTGTCATAATTCATTACTTATTTCCATAAAGTACCTAATTAGAATCCATATTAATGCTTGAGTGAATGCTATTATTATAAACAGATCTATAATAAGAAGGTTTGGATCCCAACCACCTCTGAAATCTAGAGAACATGATATTAGCGTATCATCTAGGGTTTGAATGGTTATATCAAATTGAACAAAATTCTAGGTATGATATGAAATTTTTATAATGGATGAGAGTAATATCCCAAAAACCAAGAAACCTCTCTAAGGGATGCCCTGGTGATTATTTATAATGAATAACAAAGATGCCATAACACCTCAATTTTGATGTGGGAATAACATCCTCTAACACACTTCCTTAATCTAGGTTTATCTATCTTGGAAACATAATAAATGAAAAAACATTATCACACTTCTAATCCTCCCCCTCAAGATAGACATTCCAGAATTTAATACAAAAAAAATACTAAAAGAATATCATCCTCATGTGCACTTCTAACTGATTTTTCTCCACCTGTTATGATCAAACCCTTGGATTATAAATAATATATGGACAATAAGGATCTCTCATGATCCCATTCTTAAGAAGACCATTACTTGAATATTACAGTTAAAATGATTACTGGAAAACAACCACAAAACTTTCCGGTGAAATGGTGTCTAAATATCAGGCCCAAGAGGCTGGGTAAAATGACACTGAGATAGTGGCCTCAAAAAGGATAGTTGAAATGTACTATGAATAGATGATCCAAATGGTTAGGTGAAATAAAACCTGAATAGTGGAACCAAATTGAAATAATATCCGATCAGTAGAAATGGGGATACAACAACAACAATACCTAATAGAGATTTGGGTAGCAATAGAGAGGCTCAACATAAGGATAGAAATAATGTTGAATCCTAGAGTAGCATTAAAGATTCCCCAAATGATTTCTGGAATACCAAGATAAGTAGATCTAAAAATTCATGAATAAGTTACCATCCAACATTTATTAAAAATATATTTTGAGAAATAGGAGGGCATGGGATGAACTAAAAAAGGAATCTTCTATGCTTATGTGGGATATACGACCACTGTAACGGGAATGGCTAAGTATTGAATCGTTGGAGAAAGAGGTTTGGAATTTTTTTAAGAAACATGCAAGTAATGATATCACTACGAGGCATGAATAGAAACAGAGAGTCATGACTGGGACATGAGATGAGAGGTGCGAAGGGATGATGTTGTGATGGGGGTTGGAGCGACTATTAGGAGATAAAGGATCATCGTCAAGCTGGGTGGAAGGCGTTATGGTGTCAGGGGTTTTCACGGCTGTTTGGAAGGTGATTATCATAGGGGGATAACAATAGATAGGGTTAGATGACTAAAATGGTGGCTTTCAACTAGGGGGCCACTTCCCCACCTTGGGGGAAAACATAGGTAAAATCCTCGAAGAGAAGTGGGGAGGAACATTTTGGGTTTAGGATCATCCATTGATACCATAGTCTAATAGAGGGGATAGGTAACCCAATACCCAATACACCTCTCTAAGATATTACTTGGTGTTTATTTATAATTAATAATAAGTATGAAATAATACCTTAACGTAGATGTGGGACTCACATCCTCTAAAAATAGTACTAAAACACCACTTTGTATCCAGATCTTGTTTAAGACTTATCTATACCTTCATATTAAACCTCAAATCATAATCAAATACAGATTAATGTGGTACTACCTTACAACTTCCTTAATGTATATTCAGGAAATCTTATCAAGATAGAAATATTGTTTAATATTAATGAAATTTTCTTACTTCAAAATATGATCAACTACAACCCAAAGATAATTATTCCCTTTAAATGTCTTTTGGAGTCTTATAATGAAATCCATAAATAATTGTTACCATTTTTATACAGTTATGATCCATGGTTGTAAAATAATCTTGGACTTTTTTTGCTAAGTCCTAACTTGTTAGTATACTAAAAACTGATATATATACTTAAAATTATCTCTCTTCATGTTATCCCATCAGAAATGATCCTTAAGCTATCTATACAACTTTTTACTTATAGGTTTAATATAGAATGATAATCTATGATCTTCATCCATCATCTCCTTTAATTATCTCATAGTAGGGAAACAAAACATGTTATTGAATATTATTATTCCATCACAATAAAAGTTAAACTTAGGAAAATTTATCACTTTTTTTTGTATCTCTACATATTCCTTACGTACCCCTTTAATCTTCACATGGATATATTGTTGAACACTTAATTTATTGGGATAATATTTCTCCACTTCCTTCGAGATTTTAGGGTCCATCCTTTGAAAATCCATAAATAGTGGAACATTTTATCCTAATTATAGATAATCATGCATGATCATTTCAGCTCAAAGAATCAATAACCTTTTTTGTTTTACTAGGATGGTAATTTATTGATTAGTCATAATATTTAATAAAATTCAACCATCCTCTCTGGTTTATATTCAACTATTTCTAGGTGAATATTTTCATTAAACTTTTATGATCAGTGTAGAATTTTCTACCTACGTGGACCATTAATTTATTAGTTTGGGAATTTAGAAGTGTTTAGAGGAGGATCATGGAGGTTCAGTGGATTTGGAGTTCCATAAAAACCGAATTAGACTTTTTTTACATTATAAAATCAGGGTTAATGGCATAAATTTTTAGTTTATTGCTTGTGTGGCCAATTGGTTTATAGCCTTTATGTAGCATAAGGATTCACATGAAAAAAGTTTTTTTCATAAGATAGGTATCTATAGTGTAAGTTTATTTAGCCTTAGGATCTATGTTTTTTGTTTTAAAAGGGATCTATCGAAAAAAGTGGTTTTATTATGTAAGTTATGTGACCCCATGTAATTAATGGCATAAATTTGAAATTTATGGTGAAAAATAGTTTATTTATATCCTTTTTATATATCTTTCTTGGCTTATTTCCTCCTCATTAGTCTTTATTATATCTCATTTGTGGTAAAATCTAGATTTCATATGAGGATCTTTCAGTCCACCTTTCTCTTTCTTTAGTTTTTGTTTTTTTTGTTGCATTTTAGCAATTCAAAGTGATTTATTCTCTAATAATCATCGTTTTATCCATTATTATTCTCAGGGGTCATTTTTTGTGATGTTTTTTTATTAGGGTTTTCTTTGGGATTCATCTTTTATAGCCCTTTGGTTTGGTTCTAGGTGATCGTGGTTTTTCATGTGCAGGTGTGGGTTGCAGGTTGTTTATTCTTTTCCAAGTGGTACATAGTGACACCAGAAAGCTTCTTTAAGGAAGGAGATCCTCATTATCACCTATTTATATTCTATTAATATGGATTTCATGATTCATTTTTACATTGGGTGGATAATAAGGGTCATCAAATAAGATAATTAATAGTAATTGCTAAAATTGACAGTGATGGGAGAGACATCACATGCCTTACTACATTGATATTTTTTTGATGATATGGTGAATTCTTGTTGAAAATACTAAACCTTATTAATGTTATGATGCTTGTTATCATATTAGTTCAGATGTGTTGAAACCGTTACTATGTTGTTGTGTGATTGCAACCTGAATAAATAGATAAAGAGCGTATATGTGGCTAAATACCATGTGTCCCATGGATTGTAATTTTTGTTATAAAACCCAATATAACTAAACAATATTGTGATAAAATCCCCTAAATGAATTTTGGATTAAATTTTTGTTTTTTTGTGTGTTTAGTTTCTTTTTTATGTTTCCTTGTGTGTTACAGACTATTATGAGGTGGTGGTGATGACCAGCTAGGCTTTGTAGTGTATGGGGCTTTGATGAGGTGGTCGGTTGGCATGGATTTGATGTGGGTAGATGTGATTTTTTGATGTGAAATGGTGATTATGTGTGTTGTTGAGTGTGTTTGTGGTGTACGGTGGTTGCAATGTGTAGTTGTTGGGGTTTGTGGTTATTATGGTGAGATGGTATGGTTAACATGGTGTTTTGGTGATGGTTGTGTTTTGAGAAATTTTTTGTGTGGTGTAGTTGTGATAGTTTCCTAGATAGACATGGAATAATTATAATGTGGAGATTGAATATAATGGGGTGGATATTGATATGTGTGAAATGAATTAAATGAAATGAATAAAAGATGGGTTGTGTAAATTTTAATGAAGTGGATTAGTAAATGAAAGTTAGTGAATCTTTTCATACCTATAAAGTGGTACTCCTTTAAATAAAAGTGGGGAATTTTGTGTGGCTTGTGTGGTAGTTTTTTAGTGTTTTGAATATAGTGGTGGAAGCATTTGTGATAGTATATTTGTGGTAAAGTGGTGGTGATGTGGTGTGATCTAGTGAAATTGATGTGAAGCCATAGGTTTGGTGTTGTGTTCTATTTATATATCATGTTTTTTTATGTTATTTATATATAAACCACTCTTAATCTGGATAAACTTACTAACTATTAGTGGTTCTAGGTTCGGGATGTTTCTTCTAACATCCAGGATGCAGGTGATACAGATGGATTTCTACCCACTCTTCTCTGTTCTTCCTTCAGTAGTGATGGACCATGTGTCTTTGAGAAATATGTGCAGTGATGGCCCAGGTGTTTCCGGGTGAGGTTTTATGATATCAATCCATGATGAGATGTGTTACATGGTGGGTTTCATGCATGGTGGGATAGGTCATGAGGTTCATTTATTTCACTTTCATAATACCCTACTACTTTGGTAATGTGATGAGATGTGGTGTGCAACCTAAGTGACTTTAGGCGAGATGTGTTATGGTGTCTTAGGTGTCTTCAGGCGAGACATGATGTGATGTTACTTGATTCTATCACTAGATGTTTTACCTTGAGAAGGTAGGTTAGATAAGGATACATCCTAACCCATATTAATTATGGTTGTTATGTGATATGATGTGATGTGATATATATGGAATGAATGGGAGAATAATATATTTGATGTTGGGGTGTGAGAGTGGAAAATCAGTGGGGAATCAAAATTGGGTAACCTTAATTTGTTATGATCTCAATGTTATATTATTATATTGGATGTGTGATTTAGTGATAGATCCACATTGAGGTTGGTATTTGTTATTTGGTCTTTTTAAGTTCTTGTTGGTTTTACTATTTGTTCACTAGATCATTAGGATTCTCTTTTCACATGTGCACTCAAGACCTTGGGTATGATCCCACTAAGTATACTTGATTGATCACTCAATATATATATAATACTTTCATGTTTCTAGGAGGACATTGGAGATCAATATGTACATTTCTACCTTGGTTTGGAGCTACTTTTGAGCCCCTTCCATAGAACTTGTCTTTTGGTACTTTATTTGGTGACTTTTATATGTATCATTTTACTTTATGCACGCATTCCAAGATAGTTTTGGGTTTAATTTTATATTGTCTTTCATAGTTGTGTGTTTTTTTATCTTATCTCATGGTCCTTTTTATTATAGAGGTTAATTCCACCCATATGTGATATTTTTATACCCTCAATGCTTGTCACCAACCCGAAGCCTACAGGAGGCGCGATTCGGGGGTCATTATCCATGTTCCTTCATAGAGGCATATTTCGGGGGAGGTTTCATGAAATATTGATATAAAAAGTTTTTTTAGGGATGGTATGGAGTTTATAGTTATGAATTGTGAGGTTTTCAGGGGTCAGATGAAAAATAGATCTAGTTAATCTTGGTGTGTGGCATGGGTCACGAAGATCAACTATGACACCAGATTTTAGGTCCCTGTATGATCCAATGCATAGACTCTGAGCTTATCGAACATCCAAGTGGGGTGGACCTATTTGTAGGGTAGAGAATGAGGATAGTTACCAACATCATGATTGATTGTTTTCATTTTTGAATTGAATTGTTGTGGGAAAATAAAATGAACTAATTAAATAATTTTTGATAAAAATTCATGCTTCTGTACTTATGATATTTTAATTAATTTCTTGAAGTGTCTCCTATTAATCATTCACATATTGTTTAGGTAGTTTAAGTTTTGTAGGTTGATCCAGTTTTTCATTATATGGTCAACCAAATAGAGGTGTATGAGGTTTAGTAGAGAGCCTTTCAAGGAATTTGGCAGTAGAGTTTTGGGAAGTATGAGGGGAGCGTCTCAGATATGGAGATGAAATAAAGCCTGTAAGAGATCTATATAGATTTCATTTTTATCTAATAACAAGCTAAGTTATGGTTTCCCTTATTACTTAATTAGATGTAGGGAACTATGAGTTAGTGGTGGGTTCGATTTCATGGTGACTGTAAAGAGGTAGATGTGTTGTGTCTAGAATTTCTAGGGTGTTATATGACAAGCTCGATGATGAGGGAAGAAAAGTAGTAGGATCTGGTATACATGAAATAGGTAATATTGAATATGTTGGAGCCTAGTATTAGGTTGAAGGTCACCCTTCACTTTTCTCAATATTTTTTTCCAGGTGAGGAGTCCAGAGCATGAAATTTTAAAGAGGATTTTCACCCAGTGATCAGGTTTGTAGCCACTCTGTTTATGCTCCCTATATATTTGGAGGTGTAGAAAAATGAATCGATTATAAATTGGATGATTTATTTGGGAATTTCACCTCGCGAGGGTGGATGGAAGGGTCTCTTGGGGAGTAGAGTTTCAGGAAGTGGTTTGTGAGTCTTCAGGCAGTCATAGTTTGACCAATGGGGAACCAACCATGGAAAACATCTTTCCATTATTCTTGGAATGTGACTTACAATAACATGTTGGAGGCTTCCCATTTTCATGATAAATATATGGATGGAATAGGAACCACTAGGATCAGTTCCCAACTACTCAAGTAGGCCAGTATTAGGTGGGTGGTCAGGCCCATTTCGATAGAAACAATGGTTTCTTTTGAGTTAGTTTTAGTAGAAAAGACCATAGGTTCTTATTCCAAAGCTGAGAGTAGATGAAGTTAGTAGAGGGTATCCTCATGAGGATCCCCATATATAGGGACATAGGCTAAATCATGACTACGGAAGTTGGAAGTAAAGAGGTATAGGATCAAGTTGTGGTCAATTTCATGTGCTAGGATTAGTCGTATCAGCAGAGTTGGGAGTTATTCAAGGTAAGACTGGTTTATCATCAACCCTTTTTTGTGATTTATTTGATTCAATATCCTATCAATAATTTTTCTCTTACTTTGTTTGGTTCTTTGGTAATGGATATAGAGAGGCTTCTAGTGCCCTGGTGTTATATACACTAGTTGGAGTTTGAGGTTATATGTTTGTTGTGTGTCTGAGATATAGACTCGTGATAGGGTAGTAACACTCAGTGGGACATTTATTCTTTCTATATATACATTAATATGATGTTATCGTTGAAATGGGTTTTTTGTTTTCCATGTGTGAATTCATCAATTATTTTGGGTGGATATTTTGGTTTTCTAATGTGGAGGGCTAGAAAGTGGTGTTCATTGGTGAGTGAGGTTTTAAAATGGGTGGTAGGAAAGTATAACCTCTTTTGTCTCAGATGGAAGATATATTAATGGAATCTTGAGGATAAGATGTTCCTTGGATTTTGGAGGATCTCCTGGATGTTTTCCTAGAAGAGGTTATATAAATTCCCACTTGATGCAATATCATGTTTGGTATAGAGTTTCAGTCAAGTGCATTACTAATTTTGATGGATCCCTATCGAATGAAAATTATGGAATTGTGCACGTTGAGGTCATAGGTGTATGATCTAATGTCTAAGGGTTTCATCGAACCTATTCTATCATTGTGGGATTCTCTATTGTTATTTTCCAAGGAGGATGGTAATATGAATATTGCAACCAGTTATGAGGATTAAATTAGTTTTCTAAGATCAATCTCTGGTCTAGATATCACTGGTTGTGGGAAAAGGATGATTATTATCCCAAATACTGCCTTCAGGTGCAAGTATGGGCACTTTGATTTCACGATTATGTCATTCCTCATTAAGAACATTCCATCCATTTTCATTTGGATTATTAACTTTGTGCTTAATTATATATTGGAATGTTTTATCATCATATTCATCAATGATATATTGGTCTTATTACAGTCAAATGAGGAGCATGTTTGGAATCTCATAGATATTTTGCTGGTACTTCAATACCTCCATCTCTATGAAATTTTTTCCAAGTGTGAGTTCTGGACATGAGAAGTTAATTTCCTTGGATATGTAGTGCCTAACAAGGGTGTGGTAGTAGACCCATCAAAGATTGAGATAGTTTATTCTTGGGAAAAACCAAGAACATGGCATCATTTTTTAGTTTCCTTTTAATTTTTGGCTATTATTAGAGGTTTGTGCTCGATTTATCTTGATTTTTTTCTTATTTAATAGTGTGGATCAGTAAGGACTAGGATTTTGTGTATGATTATCAATTCTTGGTAGCATTGGGTTACCTTAAGGAGTAGTTAGTCAATTCTTTGGTGGTTCGATTTTCTATGGATTGTTTGTTTTTTGGTATTTTTTGTGACATATCCCATTTGGTCTTGGGATCTATGTTAATGTGGCTAAGAGTGGTGATATCTTATGGGTTTAGGATGTTATGTCCACAAAATAATAGGTATTACACCCATGATTGGGAGTTTGTGGAAATTGTTTATGTTCTAAAGTTGTGATAGAATTACCTTATTTGTGAGTTCTTTATGGTTTTCAAAGACCACGAGATCCAAAAACAAGTTTTCTTTCAATGATATATAAATATATGCTAGTAGAGGTGAATGAAGATTCTCCAAGATAATGATTTTGATATCTCTTACACAATGGGAAAGGGGAATTTGGTTGCCAATGTGTTGATTAAGAAGTCTCGAGTGGATGTGTTTCAGAAGTCTGTGGATGTTTGGAAAGGGGTGGAAGAGCTTGCAGTGATGTATCTTGATAATAGAGGGAATATTGTATGACATTATATTTATGAGATGACATTGGATTTAACTTTTATGTATAAGGTGGAGGATTCTCGGTGGGGAGACTCAGAGGTAGAGGTGATGTGTGATCGTGTGGTCCTTGGTGATGCCCTTGAGAGATTTATGGAACTGGTTGTTATTCCAAGGGAGTTTGTTTATTCCATAGGTGATGTGTGAGGGAGTTATTTATGATTTTCATATCTCAAATTTGGTGGTACATCTTGGTATGACAAAGATATATTCTTTATTTATGAGACATCATTGGTAGTCATGCATAAAAAGGTAAGTGGTGTAGTTTATGTCAAAGTGCCTAGTTTTTCAGTGGGTGAAAGAGGAGAACCATGTTCCTAGGGGTAATTTCAGTCCTTGGATGTTAAAAAGTTGAAATAAAAAGATATATCAAGGGATTTCATCACCATGTTACCCTAATCTTAGTGAGGTTATGATTCAGTTTGGTTGATAATAGATCAATTGATAAAGTCATCTCATTTTCTAGTGATCCATGAGTCAAGTTTCATGGATGTCTTGGCGAAGTGGTATGTGGACGATGTGGTTAGGCTTCATGCGGTACTGACAACCAACATTTCTGATTGGGATCCTCATTTTACCCAACAGTTCTGAAGATTATTGAAAAATTATTTTGTTTCCCAGTTTCACCTTATCACTTCATTCCACCCTTAGATAGATGGGAAGACAGAGAAGACTATCCAGGAACTAGAGGATATGTTTTGAGCTTATTTCTTGTACTTTGGTGGATCATGGGTAACATGCTTAAATCTGTTTGAGTTTGGATACAACAACATCTATCACTCATGAATTGTAATGTATCCATTCGAGACGTTGTATGGGCGACCGTGTCATTTACCATTATATTGGATAGTGTTTGGGGAGTGAGTAGTTCTTTTTACGAATGTGGTATAGAGCATGAACAAGAAGATTCATTTATTTTCAGAGAAGATGGTGGCAGAAAAGGATTGTTAAAAATCCTATATTGATCATATGTGGAATCCCCTAGAGTTAGAATTTGGAGACTGTGTGTTCTTGAGAGTCTACCCTCAAAGAATTCAATGAAGGTATGGTTGGGGAAGTAATTTTTCTCCACATTTCATTGGCCCCTTTTAGGTTTTGTGGTGAGTTCGCAAGGTGGTGTATTAGTTAGTGTTTTCATTGTGTCTGGAGAGGATCCATGACATCTTTCATGTGCCCCAGCTTCATCGGTATATTCATGATTAATATCATGTCATTTAATGGGGATATATAGATATTGAGGACAATACAACATTCATGGAGTGGGTAATATATATCCAGGATCATCAAGAGTAGTTTTTTCATGGATTAACCATTGCCTTGGTTTTTGTGTTGTGGATGCATGGTGGATGGGAGGAGAGTGATTGGGAATAAGAGGCGTAGATGTGTTCCCAATAACAAATGTTTTTATGAGTGTTTTCTTGATTTTTTTTGTTTTTACTCAATTTCATAATGTTTGGATATTTAGATTTTTTGAGATGTGTTTCTTCTTGATGATTTTATGTGTTATAAAGATTTAGTCCTGTGAAAAATGGAAAAAATGATTCCAAATCATGATGTGTTACGCTATTACATGATTAAAACTATGTAGGTGAGTTAGTTCCGCCCAAAAAAGACAATATATTGACATGGAAGATATAATCCCATGACTTATGTACTCAAGGTGATGATTTTCATGTTGTTGTTGGTGGTATTTGGTTTGGGATGTATAGATGTTGAGATGGTTGTGTACTGATGTGGTTGTACGGTGATGTGGATGTGTGGAAATGTGATGTCTTGTGGTTTGTATTGAAAGATGTGGTGCTTTTCCTAGTGAGAAGTGGTCATGTTGTGGTATGAGGTGTTTTTTAGGTGTTTGGGTATGGTGTGTTAGGCTGGTGATAGGATTAGAACTGCGATGAAATCCTTTAGAGGTATCTCATAGTATTTTTTTAACCCCTTTCTTTCTTCAAGCATGGTTTTTATTCTCGAGGATAATATTTATTTGAGAGGTATCTAATGTAATGTTTTTTCCCTTCCCATCCCATTATATTTTTATTTTGGATAATTTTACGTGTCTAGAGGAGGCTCGAGGAGGTTTGTTAGAGGTTCAAGGTACAAAAGAACTACAACATGATTTTTACACAATAAAAGAGAGGTTTACAGCGTAAAGGTGTGGTTTGCAGCTTGTGTGGATAGCCAGTTTATAGCTTGTACAATTCATAGGGGAGGATGTGAAAATTTGTTTACCCCATAAGTAAATGATTTATTACATAAGTTAATTATTCATGTGGTGCCTTGTTTTTTTTTACAGAAAATAATTGTATGGGATAAAAAGTAGTTTTATGGTGTAAGATATGAAACCCCATTTCATTTACACCATAAATCTAAAATTTAAAATATAAAATGAGTGATTTGAAGCCTCTTTATATATCATGATCATCTGATTTTCTCCTCATTCAGTTGTAGTCTCTCTCATTTATAGAGAACCCAATATACCATATGATGATCTTCTATCCCACCTTCATATTTATTTTATCGTTGGTTCTGGTTATTTCATTCAAGAAATATGGGATGAGTTGTACTCTAATCTCCATTTTCACCTATTCTTCTTCTAGAGGATCTTCTATGGTGATTTTTTTTATCGAGGTGTTCATTAGGCATCATTTTTTACAACTCTTTGGTGTAGTTTATGGTGACCATGGTTTTCCATGTGCAGTTGTTGGTTTCTGATTTTTTTCTTCTTCACCCTATAGTGCGCAGTGTGATCTTAAAGCTTCTATGGGGTAGAGGAACTTTATTTCCATCTATTTACATGGTATGTGGGTGGATTTTATGATTCTTCTTTCTTTTAGCCGGATGATAAGGGTTATAAAATAAAATAATTAATTTTCATAAATGAAATTGATGGGTATGGGGAGATATCACGTCGTTTATTACTTTGATATATGTTTTTGATGATATTGTGAATTCTTATTGAAAATAATGAAAATTATGAATATTAGGAGCCTTCTTTACATAGTAGTTGAGATGTTATAATACCCCTTTTTTTGTGATCTCACCCTAAATAAAAGGATAAATAACTTATATATATAGATAAATAATTGTTTGGACATAGAATTTGGTTTTTATGAAAATACTCATGATAAATAAAGAAGTAATGTGATGAAAGATCTTGAATAAATTGTGAAATTGAGTTCATATTGTTTTTGTGTGTGGTTTATTTAAAGTTTTTCCTTATGTGTTCAGAGCTATTGTGATTTGGTGGTGGTGACCATTTGGTCTTTGTATTGTGTGGGGGTTGTGATGAGGTGGTTGGTTGGCATGGATGTGATGAGGGAAGATGTGAGGTTGTGGTGCACATTGGCGACGATGTGTGGTGGTGATGTATGGTGGGGTGTGTGGTTGTTGTTATATTCAATTTTTAAGGAATCTGGTTATTTTGGAATGATGGTATGATTGATGTTGTGTTGTAGAGAAATGGTATGGTTGACATGGTCTTGCGTTGATGGTTGTATGTTGGGTAAGTTTTTTTGTGGTGTAGTTGTAATAGTTTCCCGATTATCCATGGAATAATTATATTGTAGAAATTTAATATAATAGGTTAGAAATTGATATATGTTAAATGGATTAAATTAAATGAATGAAATAAGATATGTGTAAATGTGAATTAATTGGGTCAAAAAATAAAAGTTATTCAAACTTTCCATATCTAGAAAGTGGTGAACTTGTAAATGAAAGTGGGAAATATTGTGGCTTGTGTGGTGGTTGTGTAGTTTGTTTCATATAGTGGTGGTAGAAATTATGATGGTGGATGTGTGTACAGTGGTGGTGATGTGGTTGGGACTACTGTAGTTGATGTGAACCCATAGGTTGGTTGTTGTGTTTTATCTATATATCATATATATTTTTGTTATTTCTATATGCACCCCACCTGAGTATGATAACCTTACCAATTCTCAATGGTTCTCATTTCAATATGTTTTTCTCAAAATCTATGATGGTGTTGATATGTATGGATAGCCACCCACTCTTTTTCACTCTTCCTTTAGCATTAATAAGTCAAGTATCTTTGGGTGAGATGTGCAGTGATTTCCCATGTGTTTCCAAGAGAGGTGTGATGTGATGAGGTTGTGATGAGATCTAGACATGGTGGGGGTCATGCATTTTGGTATGAGGGAATAATTTTTATGTCTTTCACATTGATGATACCGTACTACTCTGTTTTTGTGATGATATGTGGTGTGAAGAACCAAGTGTCTTCGGATGAGATGTGTGGTAATCGACCATGTGTCTTCGGGTGAGATGTGATGTGATGTTACCTAATGTTGCCACCAGGTTCTAGAACTTGTGAAGGTGGGGTAGGGAGAGATGAATCTTGACCCACATTAGATATGGATGGTATCTAATGTGATGTGATGTGATATGCATGGAAGGGACAGCAGCACAGGACATTCGATGTAGGTGGATGAGAGCATAAAATCAAAAGTGAAGCAACAGTAGGGAACCATGATTTTTTATCAACTAGATGTTATATTATAATAATGGATTAATGATTTCTTGACCCAAAAATGGTTTTTAGGGACTAATTACATAACCTAATTAGGATATTTTTGGGTCTGCTATTTATTCTCTGGATAATTAGCATTCTATTTTAACATGTGCATTTAAGACCATGGGTATGATCCTACTGAGTATACTTGTATGCACACCTAGAATATATAAACTATTTTTCATGTTTTCAAGAGTATTTTGGGGAATTAGATGGAAATTTATATATTGGGTTGGAAATGTTGTTTAGTCACTGTCGTAGGACTTGTCTTTTGATACTTTATTCGGAGACTTTTATATGTATTATTTTCCTTTATTCATGCATTTCAGGATAGTTTGGGTTTACTTTTATATTATCATCTAGATTTTTTGTTGGTTTTTTATCCAATATCTTAATCCAGTATTTATTATAGAGGTTAATGCCTCCATTGTGTGAGATTTTTATACCCTCAGTGATTATCACCAACCCAGGGCTTAATAGAGGCGGGACTCAGGGGTTGTTATCTCTCTTCCTTCATTATGGTGTCTTTAGAGTGAGTGTCTCATGAAAATAATTATATATATATATATATATATCATATATTTGACCATAAATATATTATATCTTTATATTTAATGAAAATTTTACGATAAATAACTCCAAGTCATGAGTTGGGTAATTTTTTATGAACATTAAATTAACGAGAGGGAAAAAGCTATCACTATGTCATTATTAATAAGAACACATCTCAGTTTGTTTTTATATGCATCATTATATATCAAAACACTATGTCCACTATAATTTAGTGTGATTACTAGTGTACCGACCAACCTTTTCTTCAGCTCCTTGAAATTTTCTTCACATTCATTAGTTATAAGGAACTTGACTCCCTTATGTGTTAACATGGTGAGTGGATTATAAAAATGTAATACTTTATTCACAAAGTGTTGATAATATCCAGACAATATAAGAAAACAATAGATCTCAGTCATAGTGGTTGGTATGATCTAATGTTTGATGACTTCAATCTTCAAAATATCTACTTATATACGCTCACTTGATATTATATGACCCAAAAATGAAACTTTTTGTATCTAAAATCCACACTTGGTAAGGTTTTTATGTAACTTATCATTCCTTAGGGTCTTCAGTAAAATCCTCAAGTGATCTCTATGTTCTTAAATAATATTTAAATCTATAATAATATCATCTATGAATACTACTGCAAATTGATTGAGGAAATTTTTAAAGACTAAATTCATTAGATTCTGAAGATAGTGGGGCATTAGTAAGTCCAAATGACATCACTATAAATTCATAATGTTCGTAACTTATATAGAAGGTTGTTTTAAGTATGTATTCTCCTTAAAAACTCTATTTATTGTATCAATAATTAAGGTCAATAATGAAAAAGTATTGATCCACTCGCAATTGATCAAACAAATCATCAATATGAGGTAAAAGATACTTATTCTTGATCATGATCTTGTAAAGTTCTGGATAATCAATGTAGATTTACATTGATCTATCTTTCTTCTTAATAAAAAACAAGTTCACCCCTTGGTGATGCAATAGGAAAAATTAATCCCTTATCATGATTCCCCTGAATTTTATTATTTAATTCCTACAACTCAATGAGGGTCTTTCTATATTGAATCATTAAAATAGGTGTAGCACCAAGTATGAGTTCTATTGAAAAAAAAACATCATGATTTTGAGTAAAAATATGAAAATCTTCCATAAATACACAAAAACTCTCATAAAATAGTCATATCTTTGATGTTTACTTTATCCCTAAACATTTTATATAAATACCCTCTATGAATAAGAATCAATAACCATAACATGTTCACATTGATAAATGATAAAAACTTTATTCAGAATACCAAATGTGATTTCCTTATTCTAGAAATTTGAACATGATCTCTGTAGAGAGATTGAATATATGATCAAAATAAAATCAAATTATGATAAATTATGAATAATAATATTTTCATAGGTCACAATCATACAAACATTAACAAGAAATATGAATCTGTAGAGTAAATGATAAGTTTTTTTGATCTATTTCATTTATTGAAAAATCATAGTACCTTCCTTGGTCTAGGAGTTAGTCCTTGGATTAAGGCATTGACTTGGATAATGCCTATATTCCCCAAACATAATACATTGAACTATAAATGGTTCATTGGGACGTTCTTTATTTCCCTTTATCAAACTACTCATTTTTCTTCTGCAATTACATTCCCTATGCCCTTATTTTACACACATAAAATAAATTCCAGTTCCTTTGAGAAATTTCCCTGGGTTCTTATTCCCACATTCTTGACATGCATGGAGATGAATATTCTTCCCTAAATGATCTTTATTACCTCAAATTTCCAAAAACACTATTTTTCTATTATTTAATGTGTTAGGAAATTCACATATGTTCATGTTGTTAATCAATATTTGAGATAGCTGATAAGGAATAATCATACGATTTTTTATTCCATATCTTACTTCATTTATTTTCTCATGAGAACATTCATTTCATTATATATCACATTTAGTGTTAATGTGATTTATCTTGGTTCCATTAATTAACTAAAACTGAAAGAAATATATAGTGTAAACAACAATAATCATAGTGAAAATCATATATTCATGAAAAACATTCATTGGATGTCAAAATCATGACAGCTTTTCAATCTATGACGCCTTAGGTTTAACTAATGTCATATATGGTGATTATTTATTCAAATATATCATAACAGTTCATAAATAAAATGTGAATTGACCCAAGAATATCCCTTAGGAGTGTCTAGCTAGGTGTATAGTCTTAGGCCCACTCATCGTTGATCTGTAGTGATCAAGTTAATACTAAATCTTCCCCATTCATATTTTTTAAATTTATGTGAATCTATGACATAGAAGCATCCACTTGATAGAATCCAGACAAAGATTCATTTCTTAAGAAACCTATAATTCATTATTTTCCATAACTTATAAAATTCTTCTAAACTTAGAATTTTCTTATGGGTTCTAAAAAAAATTCCAATCCAAATATCCAAAAATAACTAAACCTTTCTATGATACAAACTAAGATGACTCAAATATTTCATATATAAATATTAAATCATTTTAGATAAATATTCAATACATATTATTATAATACATTCCCTATAACCATAAAGGTTTAGTTTCTTTTAAGAATAGTTTCATAATCCTCTTGTTTTTTCAAACATCATCAATATCTTCCACAAATTTCTTCTCACCTAGTACACTTATTAGTCATTCCATACTTAAAAAATTTCTTTATAACCATTGAAAATGAAACATAATAAAGGGTGAGGTCAGATTCACAGTAAGGGTAAACATGTGAGATATTAGTTAATGATCATTTTAAAGCATAATATGAGAATAAGGGTATGATAATATGATCTTAAAAATTGAAAATAATGCTCATCAATTCATAGATCATAATCATTGCATAAGGATTTTATGGTTCATATGATTTGAATCATAGAAAATAAAAGATCATGAATCATAAGATTATAACATTAACATAAGAAGATTTCATAAGAGAGTGCAATAAAATGTGTGCCATAATTATAATTTTAAAAATCATTTTCAAGGATATTTTCCAAGATATCAATCAAAAGTTGGAATTGATCTTTCTACTCATGTAACCTCTTTTAACATGAGACAACATTGCGTGTTCCCTCTTATAGGATTGTGATTTCTCCCATATACCCTTTGAGATCTTAAAAATTAAACAATACCCTATAAATTTTATGAATTTAATATTACATCTCATCACATAATCATAATCCATTCATTTGTATATTATAAGATCATGAAAATATTTATCATTTCATCATAGCTTAACCCACAAAAAACAAAATGAGATTCGTCAAGATTTAATCATTATATTCAATAACCATAAAGAAAAATAATAAATATGGTAATATTATATCATATCCCCAATAAATCATAAAAACATAAAATGATGTTATTATAGATGAATATTACCTTAAAATATCACTAGAACATTTCATGATAAAAATTCCCTTTTCATTATGAAAACTCTTCATTAAATTCAAAAATAAATAAAAAATATTAAGAAAAAAATTATTTGAAAAGAACCATTAAAAAATAAAAATAAAATTTCAAATAAAATAGTATTTTTGACATTAATAATAGTTTTTCATGTGTTATATGTTAAAGAAAAGATTTTGTTCACACCATTGATAAAAAATTACCTCATTCGGAAAAATACTATAATTTTTTTTAAAAACTTTTTATAGAAAGTAAAATATGGGGAAATTGAATTTGATAAATCATTTTAGAATAGTAAATATATTATTAAAAACATTTTAAAGGAAATGTGGACATGGAAGAAAAATATTCTCGACCGAAGAGATAAATAAAGTCAGTTTTCTTTAAAATCAAATTTCAAACTCTGGAGTACATAAAGGGGAAAATGAAATGAAAAAATTTTATTTATATAAATAATCATAGTATAATAAAACACATAATATGGTTGATACAAAGATAATATAATTTCTTCATTATAAAATTTAAGCATAAACTATCCCAGTAAAAAGTGAGATTGCAACATAAGACCCTTATCGCAGTGGTAACTTTTGAATCATAACCCAATTAAAGTAAGTAATTTCAAATGAAAATTTAAACACCATGAAGAAAAATATATTCATAATATAAAATATAAAAGGGGAATTATATACACCACATTAAAGAAACTTGTGGTGGATATGGAATATTTCACACATAAAGAAATGTGAGATGAGAAACTCTTACCTCACGTATGACTTTCTTCATAAAGGATTTTAACCTGCTGTATAATAAATTTAATTTTTTTTATAATTATATATTATATACATGTTAATACTTAAATAATAAAATAAATGGTTTAATTAAAACATTTTATCACCCATTAATTAATAATCTTTCATTATCATCATTATTTTAGGTGTTAACTGCTTCATTTTTCATGCATGTTTAGGTTCAGAAGTTATGAAACTTTCCATTTGATAATGGTTTAATAATAATAAAATATTAATAATTTAATATGTATCATAATTAATCTTTATATAAACTTTTATAAACATTCATATAAAATGGTGTTGAAAAATAAATCGCATCGCTTTGTGTTTAATCTTTATATAAACTTTTATAAACATTCATATAAAATGGTGTAGAAAAATGAATCACATCGCTTTGTGGAGGTGGTAATCCACACATATGCACAACAGAAATTATTGTTTTATAACAAATAATAAGGTAAGAAGTTAGATAATATATTATAATTCCATAAAAATAATTATACCACAAATATCAAATATAAACATTAAATTTATCATAATAATCAAACATGAAAGAATGTTATGGAGAATGAATCATATCGGAATATGGATGCGGTAGTTCACATGTACGCATGAGTGATAATTTCATTTAACATTTGTTAGAAATGAGGTAGTAATGTCATTACCCATCCCCCAGGGCCCGTGCTGTGACCACCCCAAACCCGCCTTCCATAGGTCAGGGGCTGGCGACCAACACCAATGGTGTATTTCCCTAAAACCAGGAAGGTGTTTCCTTTATAACCTGTAAACACACATAGCCAAGAACACAGCTAGATACAAAAAAAGGTAATCTGAATAGTAAATAGAGTTAGTATAGTAAGTAAAGGGGCCAGAATACAAGCCCAACTGGAAAGTACAAGAAACTGAAAAGTACAAGTATATTGGAACAACTCCTGTGAACACAAACCAAGGATCTTACCTGTAGGGTAGATGCATCTCTCGAATGGTAGCCTCTGTGGTACGCCTCGTCTAATGTCCACTTTTGAGCAACCTCCAGTCCTGGTACTCTCGTCCTTAGTCAACGTTGTTCGTCGTATGCACCAAACACAACAAGGTGTGGGCATAGCTCATAAAGGGGTGAGTATAACAATACTCAGTAGGGACCCCACAACCCTCAAGGTGTCAAAAAATCCACCAAGGATAAACCACATAGCATGTAATCAACTAACAACCCTACTTAGGTATATGACCATACATATACCTAAGTTGTCAAGTATACCCATCTCAATCATGAGGAAACATAGGTTCCAACTCCAAATCCCAAAGCTCAACTGCTCCACAAAGGAAGGAGTACCATGAATTTAAGTACCACACGGGTATTCCACATAGAATAATACCACCATGGTATCACCACAAAGGAATGTACCACATAGGTACACCACACAGAAGAATACCACAAAGGTATCACCATGAAGGTAAAGACTGAGCTCATACTAGGTATAACTTAAGTACAGAAGTATAGATGATTAGATGTAACTACTAGATCATCTTACTCTATTAAGAGATAGAACCATGTAGGGTCCTAGTACATCATCAGACTCACAAAGGATCCTAGTACAGCAGACCCACACAGGATCCTAGTACATCATCAGACCCACATTGGATCCTAGTACAGAAGACCCACACAAGATCCAAGTACATCATCATACCCACAAAGGATCCAAGAGTATTCCCACATGGATTCCTGAATAGGATCCATGTGGGATCCTAAAATACAGACCCATGAAGGATCCCTTTCTCATGTTGCAGCCAGCTAATGGGTTCCCGCACTAAGCTTTCTTGATTCCAAGAGGTTCCTCTCCTCAAGCCACAGGTAGATACTCCAAATGCCACAAAGTCTCATGAATAACTATCCCAAAATACCACCACGTAATATGGGTCTCAACGCAACAGACTGTGTATCAATCAGACGCCCAGTCAATAAGTTATTAGCCTTTTAGTCCTGAGGGGACGGTTGGATTCGGGATCGATCCAACCCGACCATACCCCAACTTTATCCAAATCTCAATTGGGGTATACAAAAAGTACTGTCTCGGTCCAAGGTTTCTGGCATTATAGACGGTTCGTCAAACGGAAGCCCGAGGCCAAAGTTATGGCCAAAAGAGTGGAAATGGGTCGAAGCTGGTCAGGGTCTGGTCCGTCCCGGTCAGACTGAAACGGACCGTGTTGGGAGGCCTATCCTACACACATGAAGGGGTGTTGGGGGGTTGGGAGGGTTCACATTCCCCCTTCCTCCACTCATTGAACGACCGAAGCCGTTCGGTCGCTAGTAGCACGCAGGACCTGAGGGACCTACTCAGTTCAACTCGGTCGGCCGTAACGGCTGGACCTTTTTCCTCCCAGCGGCACGTCGTGAACCTCCCCTATATGGTCGGCCGAACACCAGCTGCCCTCCATTCTCCGTCATGGTGAAATCTGTGGCCCTTTCTCACCGGGTGGCGCGGATGCGCGCCGCCGCCCCATCGTGAGTCCGGCCTCCGTTGGACACTACCCTTGCTCTACTGCGGCCGACGGTCTGCGGCCCTTCACCGGCAGTGCGGTTGGGTCGCCGCTGTCTTCGCGGCCGGCCATGGTGCTGACCGCTGTTCTCGAGCCCCACCGGTGATGGTTTCCATCCTCCTCCATTGTGAAGAACACAAAAAGATCCACAAGATTTGTGGAGGGGTCAGGCCATGTTCGTTTGGCCCGTACCCTCTGCATTAGAGTGATAGCAAGCGGCTCAAGGGAGGTGATTCAACGTGAGAGGAAAATTAACGATGATCAATCAAAAACACACCCCTACCTCAGAGATTTGTTGACATCCATGAGGAGGAAATGACAGGTGTCGGTTCATCGCCATTGAAGACATCCCACGTTGGAGGTGTCACATTCTTCGTTAGAGAAGATGGCGCATTCTTCGTTGGAGAAGATGGCATGTTCTTCATTGGGAGAGAATGATCCTCCAAAGTGCTCCCTATCTCCAATTATTTCCCCCAACAAAAATAAGTGTGGTTCCAACACAAATATTAAGTTTATCAATTTAACTTTTTGGCACAAATGGAGTTGGCATAATTAATTGGCTCAATTAATTTGGATTAATTAAATGGTAGGAATCAATTAATGGGGAGTTGAGAGGTCCCCCCCCCATTAAGAGGGGTTCACGTAGTCCCCACCACCATAGATTTAAATTGGGGGATTTCTATCTCGGGTGGTCCCGACCAACAAGAATTCAAAAATGATATTATAAAAATAAAATTTTATTTTATTTTATTTTTATTTCCACGAAAAAGAAAAAAACTAACTTGCATACCCGACCTACTGCAGTCGAGGTGAAGGTATCCTTAAGTGAATATCGGCACTGCATGTTCAATGGTGCCCTTGAATTTCAATTCCAAGCACTGGTTCAAAAGTAACAAAAACCCGCTCATACGTTTAATGAACGTACCAAAAAAAAGTTCATAAATTCTTTTCGGGCACACCGGGTCTCGGAATCATGCGCCGCCAATTTTTTCGGACTCCTAAAATTCCCATATAATTAAAATAAATACATGGAATTTCTAGTTCTTTAAATCCACCCCACCTCAGGGCTTTGTGTCCCTGAAATACACATCACAAAAACTAGGAAAACAAGTGGGGTACTGAGCAGGAATCTGAGCCTCCCGCTCCCATGCACTCTCCTGGAGGTTCCCGTGTTGCCAGCGAACGCACACCAGAGGTATCGACCACCCACGAAGGACCCGCTCCTATCGATCCTCAATCTCTTCTAGAACCTCTGTAAACGTCTCCCCATCGTCGATGTCCAGCTCGTCGTGGTCGATGACGTGGGAAGAGTCATGCACGTATCTCTTTATCTGGGATACGTGGAAGATTTCATGCACTCGGTGCAACTGAGGGGGAATTGCTAGGTGGTAAGCCACCATTCCAACTCTGTTGAGTACATGGAAGGGTCCAATGAACCTTGGAGATAACTTTTTCCACCGCCAAATATCCGCAAACCCCATCGGGGTGAGACCCGTAGAAAGACGTGGTCTCCATCCATGAACTCCAACAGTCTCTGTCTCCTATCAGCATAAGAATTATTTCTACTCTGTGCAGTCTTCATCTCCTCCTGTATGATCTACACTTTTTCTGTGGTAGCCCGTACCTTCTCTAGTCCTATGAGTACTAACTCCCCTGGGTCATTCCAGCACAATGGTGATCTACAAGGTTGCCCATAAAACTCCTTAAAAGGTGTCATCCTAATGGTGGAGTGATAGTTGTTTTTGTATGAAAACACCAACAAAGGCAAGTTATCCTCCCATCTATGACCGAAGTTGAGGATGCTAGCACGTAGCATGTCCTCGAGGGTCTGAATAGTCCACTCAGTCTAGCCATCCATCTGAGGATGAAAGGCGGTGCTTAAACGAAGCTACGTCCCAAAAGCCTCTTACAACCCCTTCCATAGATGGGAAGTAAAACAATCATCATGATCGGAGACAATCATCGATGGTACTCCATTAATCTACACAATCTCCTACATATAGAGGAGTCCCAAGCTCTCTACTGAACCCTACTCTCTGATCGGTAGGAAGTGGGATGACATGGTGAGTCAGTCGATGATCACCCAGATATAATCATGACCTCTAGATGTATGTGAAAGTCCTATCATGAAGTCCATGGATATCCTGTCCCACTTCCACTCTGGGACCTCTCAAGGCTGAACTAAGCCTGCTGGTACCTGATGCTCCGCCTTCACTTGCAGACAAGTGAGGCATCGAGTGACAAACTCTGCTTCTTCTTTCTTCATTCCCAACCACCAGTGCTATCATCAGAGGTCCTGGTACATCTTCCCCACTTATGGGTGTACCGCTAGAGGGGATGTGTGGAACTCCCTCAACACTTCCTCCCGAAGCAACACTGATACCATGGTACATCCTATGAAGAGGATGATGTGCTCCCCACCTATAGAAAATCCATCAGGTGCATGTTCTATAGATATCTGAGCACATCGAGCCTCATGGTTAGCGTCCCCATGTTGTGCCTCCCTGACTCGCTAAAGAAGTGGGGGAGTGACTAAGAGACTGAAGAAAAGCTGGTACATCTCGATCCACAAAGGATATCTGCAAAGTGGCCAGCTGCTTTTTTGCTTCACCTAGTAGTTGTAAACCAGATCTCCTGCTGATTTCATCTACTAAAACATTCGCCTTCCCAAGAGTATAGACTATCTCGAAGTCATAGTCCCAGAGGAACTCAAGCCAATGTGGCTATCTCAAGTTCAAGACCTTCTGAGAGAAGATATACCTGAGACTCTTGTGATCCGAGTAGACTGTAAAACGTTCTTCCATCATGTAATGTCGCCACATCTTCATGGTGAAGACCACTACTGCTAACTTCATGTGATGGGTAGCATAGTTATTCTCATTTTGTCTCAACTATCGAGAACCATATGCGATCACTGCTTGCTCCTTCATCAGGAAACATTCGAGACTGGTCCCTGATGTGTTGTAGTAGACTACATACACTACTCCCTCCTCTAGTAGACTCAATATAGGGGCACAAGTTAGCCTCTACCCCAGTTCCTGAAAACTCCTCTGGCATCTCTCTGACCAAATGAAGGGTTGGCCCTTCTTTGTAAACGTTGATAAAGGTGCTACAACTCTGGAGAAATATGGCACAAATCTCTTATAGTATCCAGCCAAACCCAGGAAACTTCGTACCTCTGTCACACTCCTAGGTGGCTCCCAAGAAAGTATCGCCTCAATCTTTACTGGATCCACTATAAATCCAGCCTTTGAGATGACATGTCCCATAAAGTGAACCTCTCGGATCCAGAACTGGCACTTCGAGAGTTTACCATAAAGTTGGTGCTCTCAAAGTGTGTCCAGAACTATCTGCAAATGATAGGAATGCTCCTCCTCAGTAGTTGAGTAGATCAGAATGTCGTTGATGAAGGATACTACAAAGTAATCAAGGTATGGATGAAATATCCTGTTCATGAGTCCTATGAACACTTATGGAGCATTGGTCATGCCGGATGAGATAACCAAGAACTCATAATGGTCGTACCGACATCTAAAAGTCGTCTTCTGTATATCCTTGTCTCGTAATCTGAGCTGGTGATAGACTGACCTGAGTTCTATCTTCTAGAACCACCGTGCCCCCTTCAGCTGATCAAAGAGGTCATCAATCCTCGGGAGTGGGTACTTGTTCTTCACGGTCACCTGGTTCGGGTTCCAATAGTCAACACAAAGCCTCAGTCTCCCATCCGTCTTTTTGGCGAACAAGATTGGGGCTTCCCAAGGAGAAACACTGGGCCGAATGAATCCCTTCCCCTGTAAGTCTTCCAACTATACCTGTAGATCATTAAGCTCCATGGGAGCCATTTGATACACTGGTGTAGATATCTGTTTCATCCTGGGGTACAAGTAAATGTAAAATTCCACCTCTCTACGAGGAGGTAGACCTGGAACATCATCAGGGAAGACATCCACGTACTGGTATACCACTACAAGATTTCTCAGACTCTCCACATCAACCGCTCTGAGGGTAAGGCTAGCCAACTGATGTGTAATAGACTACACTCTCCTCTGGGTAAGTCCACCATGTGCTGTAAAGGCTCCCTTCTCGCTGTTGAAGGCAAACCTGGTCACATCTGTGCGGACACACCGCACTTTGTTCCTAATACAGTCAATCTGAGCATGGACTGTAGATAAACAGTCCATACCCAAGATGACATCGTATGGCCTCAACACCACAACTAAGAGATCCCAAACAAAGCTCTCACCTCCTATAGTAAGATCAAACTGCTGGTACCCGTGCATAATCATCGAATTCTATCCCGCAGAAGTCTCTAGCTGTAAAGATCGAGCCAACAACTCCGTGAGACTCTCCGAGCTTTGAAAGAGGTTAGTGAAAATAAAAGAATGACTGGAACCTGTGTCTATAAGTACTACAGCTAAGGTGGAGTAGACATAGCTCTTACATCATATAATCTCTGGAGCTCTATGATAGTAGGCCTCAACCGCCTGGAGATGAGCTTTCCTCTCTCCACCTACTCCCTGTGTTCGGGGTGGACCTCCTGGTGGTGGTGGTGGTAACATCTCGAATCATCGTCCACCGCCAACTACACGGACATCTCATCTGCCACATCTGCCTGCTCCCTATGGACCTTTTAATTCGAACCTCTATATCTACATGGGAAGTCCTTCGACTGTCATCTGATCATCCGTACGGTGGGTCGGGCAGTCACGAGCCATGTGACCTGCCTGCCGCATGTGTAACATTTCATGTTACTCGCATGACTGGATCTGTCTCCGGTACCCTGCACAACCGACCCTGAATCCTGCGGTCATCCACCCGTGGGTCTGCTCCTCTTGGACCTATGAGACATCTGTCTGCTTCCAACTATAGAATATTTTTTTAATTGATGCCCGGTGGTGGGTCTCACTGCTGGTGACTGCTCAGTAATAAAAATCTCCACTAATAGGGATCTCTCTAACACCCCCAACTGCGTCAGGATGCTGAGTGAGATCATCGTAGCCCTGATCTCTCTCCTAAGTCCCTGATCAAAGGTCCTGGACCTGAAGAGTGGGTCCCATACTATATCAGTGGAGTAGCGTGAGAGGTCGGTGAACCTCGCTGAGTACTGAGCCACATTCATGTTGCCATGCTGTAGATGAAGAATCTACTGAATGCGCACTGCGCGAAGGGTCGCTGGGACAAAATCTGCCCGAAACAGGCTCTCGATGTTTCACTAGATAAGCGCCACCTCTTCGTGAACCTAGATCATCAAGATCTACCATTAGACTAATGATGCATGTAGAAGACTTGTGGCAAGGATCATCATGAGATCATCTGGTGTCCCTACTAGTCGGAAGACTCTCACCACGGCCTCCGGCCAATCCTCAACCACCTGTGGGTCCGTCTTTACCATCAACCTGGGTGGCCTCTAGCGCTGGAACTCATGCAACGTCCTCAAGAGGTGTGTACTCTCTACTGCTAGGGCTGTTGGCATCGGTGGCCCAATGGGTAATGGTACCATTGGTAACTCCGCTAGTGCCTCTACTATAAGAGGGCCCTGCACCGAGGCCTCGTCGCTCAGTGGGCTATCATCACGTACTATACCTGGAACCCTAGCTGGTTGTCTGTGTGGAGGCATCCTGAAAAGCAAACAGGTGCGCCATGGTCAATAAATTATACCTAGTGATCTGACTCAATGAGATCACAAAGAAAACTCTCTAAAACACACACGCAATCAGTGTTTTCATGCACTGAGTCAGAAATCAGAAGTCAAGGTCCTGGTGTATGGATACATCGGATGCTGCACCAACACTGGATTCCCTAAACTGATAAGCACACTCACTACACTTAACACTATTGCCATTAAAAGATCAGAGTCTAATTTCTATGGTATAAACGACTCCTCTGATACCAATTTGTCACGAACTGTCCCCCGGGGCCCGTGTCGTGACTACCCCAAGCCCGTCTTCCATAGGGGAGGGGCTGGGGACCAGCACCGAAAGCGTTTTTCCCTAAAACCAGGAAGGAATTGCCTTTATAACCTATAAAAACACTCAACCAATCACACAGCTGGATACGAACACATGGTAAGAATAATAGTAAATAGAGTGAGTACAGTAAGTAAAGGGGTCAGAATACAAGCCTAACTGAAAAGTACAAGAAACTAAAAAGTACAAGTAAACTGGAACAACTTTTGTGAACACCCTCCAAGGATCCTACATGTAGGGTAGGTACAGTTCTCGAACAGTTGTCTCTGTGATATGCCTCGTCTAATTTCCACCTTCAAGCTACCTCCAGTCCTGGTACTATCGCCCTCAGTCTGCGCTGTCCGTTGTCTACACCAAACACAATAAGGTGTGGGCATATCCCGTGCAGGGGTGAGTATAACGATACTTAGTAGGGACCCCGAGACCCTCAAGGTCTCACAAAATCCACCAAGGATAAACCACATAGCATGTAATCAACTGAAAACCCTACTTAGGTATATGACCATACATATACTTAAGTTATTATGTATACCCATCTCAATCATGAGGAAACACAGGGTAAAACTCAAAAGCCCAAATCTCAACTGTTCCAAAAAGGAAGGAATACCATGAAGGTAAGTACCACACATGTACGCCACAAAGAATAATACCACCAAGGTATTACCAAAAAGGAAAGTACCACACAGGTACACCACAAAGAAGAATACCACAAAGGTATCACCATGAAGGTAAAGACTAAGCTCATACCAAGTATAACATAAGTACAGAAGTATAGATGATTTGATGTAACTACTGAATCATATTAATATATTAATAGGGAGACTCACATAGGATCCTAGTATATCATCATACCCATATAGGATCCTAGTATAGCATACCCACATAGGATCCTAGTACATCATCAGACCCACACAGGATCCTAGTACAGCAGACCCACACAGGATCCCAGTACATCATCAGACCCACACAGGATCCTAGTATAGAAGACCCACACAGGACCCAAGAGTAGTCCCACATGGATTCGTAGAGATTATCCATGTGGGATCCTAAAATACAGACCCATTAAGGATCCCTTTCACATGTTACAGCCAAATACTGATTTCCCGCACTAAGCTCGCTTGATTCCGGGAGGTTCCACTCCTCAAGACACAGGTCGATACTCCAACTTCAACAAAGTCCCACGAAGAAGTATCCCATAGGACCTCCATGTAATAGGGGTATCAACGCAATAGACGGTGCATCAATCAGACGCCCGGTCTGTTGGTTATTAGTCTTTTAGTCATGAGGGCCCGGTTGGATTCATGCTCGATCCAAACCGACCTTACCCCAACATTATCCAAATATCAAGTAGGGTATACCAAAAGAACCGTCTCTCTCCAAGGTTTCTAGTTCAATATATGGTTCATCAAATGGATGCATGGTGCCAAAGTTATTTCCAAAAGAGCAGAAATGGGTCGAAGGTGGTTCGGGTCCGGTCAGCCCCGATCGGCCCGACCCGGCCCGCCACGACCTGGGCCGACCCGACCCGGTTCGTGTCAACCTGGCCCACAGGGTTTTGTCCATCCCGTCCCGTGTTGGGAAGCCCAACCTGGACACATGCAGGGGGGAGTCACGTGCCCCCTGCCTCCACTCACCGAACGGCCGAAGCTACTCGGTCACCAACAGCAGGCGGGACCCGAGGTTCCTGCTCGGTTCAACTTGGTCGGCCATAACGGTCGGCCCCTTGGCCTCCCAGTGGTGCGTCATGCGTCGCCCCCCCATGGTCGGCTGAATGCCAGCCTCCCTCCCTCCACCGTCTCAGCACAGGCCATGAACCTTGCTCTTTAGACGGTGCAGACGCACGCCACCGCCCCATCGTGCGGCCGGCCTCCACTAGCCGCCACCCTTGCTCAGCCGTGCCCAACGGGTCACGATCCTTCTCTGATGTCGCGGTTGCACCACCGCCATCTTCATGGCCGTATGTGGTGCTGGCCACCATTCCCGATCCCCACCAGTGATGGTTTCCATCCCCCCCCATCTTGAAGAACTCAAAAAAGAACCACAAGATTTTCAAAGGGGTCGGACCATGTTCATTTGGCCTGTACCCTCCACGTTAGAGCAGTAGCAAGAGGATCAAGGGAGGTGATTCAACATCAGAGTAAAATTAAAGATTATTAATCCAAAAAACACCCCTACCTCAGAGATTTTTTGACGTTTATGATGAGGAAAGGATGGACATCGGTTATTCATCGTTGAAGATGTCCCACGTTAGAGGTGGCACATTCTTCGTTAGAGATGATGGAACATTCTTCATTGGAGAAGATGCTGCATTCTTTGTTTTGAGAGAATGATCCTCCAAAGTGATCCCTTTCACCAATGATTTCCCCCAACAAAAACAAGCGAGGATCCAACACAAATATTAAGTTTATCAATTTAATTTTTTGGCAAAAATGGAATTGGTTTAATTAATTCGCTCAATTAATTTGGCTCAATTAAATGGGAGGAATAAATTATTGGGGAGTTGAGAGGTCCCCCCACCCTATTAATAGGGGTTCGAGTGGTCCCCACCACCATAGATTTAAATTGGGGGGTTTTTCTAGCTCGGTAGGTCCCCACCATCGAGCATTCAAAAATGAGATTATAAAAATAAAATAAAAGTTTATTTTGTTTTTATTTCCACGAAAAAGAACAAATACTAACTTTCACCCTCGACCTACTACGGTCGAGATGAAGGTCTCCTTAAGCGAATACTGGCTTTGCGAGTTCAACGGTGGACTCAGATTTCAATTCTGAGCACAGGTTCAAAAGTTAAAAAACCCGCTCGTACGTTTACTGAACGTACCAAAAAAAGGTTCAGAAATTCTTTCCGGGCACACCGGGACTCAGAATCACGCGCCGTCAATTTATACGGACTTGTAAAATTCCCATATAATTAAAAAAATACATGGAATTTCTATGTCTTTACAAGGAAATGGTTTCCCTATAATGATAATAACATCTTAGTACATTTGTGATACTATATTCACTATGTTATGATAAATACAACAAATTTAGAGGAAGTAATATAGAAGATAAATTTTGAAAGAGTCGGGTAAGATGATTATCACTTCTTTAAGATACATCCTTAAACATACACCTTAATCCATCATAGTATAGTCTTAGGGTAAGACTAGAAGATCAAGAACAAAGGTAAAAAAATAAATAATGTTTTTGGGTAGGGACTTTCCAATATATATGGATAAAATTTTATGAATAATGGAGGAAAAGAGGTTCCCTTTTAGATGTGAGGGATGGGATACATACGGAATTACTTAAAATATTTCAATAATATAGGGTAACTTTCATGTGAAAGTGTAAAAATTTACCAATACCTTGAAGATAAGTTAATATAAGTTTAAAATATATTCAACCAATTATATTTATAAATGTTTAAGTGGAACTTTTACCCTTGTATCTTAGTCTAACCCCTTGATAAATCTGTTTTATACCATACCATGGTAACAAATATTTATTAATTTTAAAATGTTGGATTTAATATATAATCAACACATTTCGTTAACATAATCAATAATGTTAATTTAATTTATTATGATAAAAAATCATTGGGCACATAAAAATAGTTTTCTAAAAAATAACTCATTTTACCATCAAATGATTTTATCATCATTTAAACCCATTAAATAACTAATATATAAATGATTTTTCATAAATTATCCATAAAATTAATTATAAATCACTTTTAAATAGTTCTCAATATATTTTTTATATAAAAATTCATAATACTAAGAAATATAAATTTCTTCAAAAAAACAAGTCTCTTAGTCTTGAAATGTTTTTATTAAAAATTTAATGATTATTTATTAGTAACTAATAAATAAATTTTATTTTAGGAAAAAATTTATATATATATATATATATATATGTATATATATATATTTCATAATGTGATTAATCCTACGCATACTCATAAATCAATCAACTGGATTATAAAGACCATAATATATCATGGTTCATTTAGACTTAGGGTTGAGTATAAAGAAACCTATTGAATACTTCAAATTAAATTCAAAGGGATAATGCATATAAAATATTAGGGTGTTACATTATTTTAGATTTAGAGTGTGGTTTCGTGTTCTAGGATTGAGTAGCTTGATGTGTCTTAATATGTGAGAGATTAAATATTTTCATTATAATGTTTTGGGAATCATTAGTATGACTATCGAAATATTATTCATATTCTCTAGTATTAATTAGATATTTATATGTGGGGGAATGTCTAAGTTAAGTTATACCCCTTCCACTAAGACCTTATAGTGGGTTTTGAAAAAAAATATTGATATTTTGTTAAATGGTATGAAAATATAAGTATTTTTGTTTTATGAAAAATTCTTGAACATATTTTCTCAAATGGGATAAATTTTTTTAAATAAACAAAAGAAATATTTGACTAATGTATGGGTATCTTAAAACGTGGTTAATGTGTAAGGAGTAGTTATCGAGAGTGAAATGTGATTGGATAGGGTGGTTCCACTTTGGCTTCACCTCATGGTGGAATCCCATTTGAGGGGTATCTCCTGAGAGTTTTTTGTGTGGTAGTTGTTTTTACTTTTGGGGTTTGTTTTTATTCTCAAGGATATGAATCATTTTAGAGGTACATAATGTGACTTGGGATGATCTGGTGAAATTATAGATTTTTAATATCCACAACATGAATAATATATTTACTATGTGAATGATTTAAAGGATTATAAGATCCAGGAACCTTATTTTTTTGTGGATGTCTAACCGATTCAAATCATGATGTGAAGTGCTTACTCCCAATGTGAATTCTGTCTACTATAACCTGATTATAAATAAACAAGTTCCATTCATTTTCATTAACTATTTTCCAATTTCTCCTAAACTTGGGGTGGCCTCAAGGTGATTTTAGGAGATCTTTCATCCCCTCTTTCATGTCTTGGATCCTTAGCTTAGAAAGGTTAGTTTATTGATACATGAGGATAATTTTTCTTGTTCTCCTCCACCCTCTTTCCATTCTTCCTTCTAAAAGGAGATGAATTATGGTTTCTTCCATCTTTTATGGGAGATATCTATGATTAGGCTCATCTGGGGTCTCTTTTTCATGAATTAAATTTAGTGGGCATCCCCTTTCTCCTCCAACTCATTGAATTCATGGAAGTTGTGAAACATCTATTGATGTAGGATATTTTTAAACATATCATTCATATTTTGAGATAATATAATTTAATAAATCAATTTTTTAGTCCTTCCATGCTTAAAACCATGCTCTCATTCAATTTTATTTGATATGTGGCCATTGTGATTACCTTGGTGTTGTGGTTGTTGATAAATTTACCACCATAAAAAAGGATAATCACTTATATCCAGTAATGAAAGTGGAATGGTTGAAATCTGAAAAATTATTATTTTTTATTATACTTGTATTTTAATGTTGATGTATTGTGATTGGACTATTCCCCTTTATTTTTTATTAACTTGGTTCTTATGTTAAGAATTTAATGTGACTGGGGTTAAAACGTGAGAATAAAAGAACAAGGGGAGTGGGATTTCTGGAATTTTTAATGGGTTAATTGAGGAAAACCAAAGATATAATGATATTTTTAATGATGAATAATCTACTTTAGAATAAAGTAAATTGAATAATTAAATTTTAATATGTGGAAGAATTATACAGAGGTTTTCTGAAATAATTATAGGAAGAACTAAAAGAATATGGTTTGAAATTATGTTTATGAACTAGAATATAGATATAAATAATAAATTTGTTAGTGTGAATTTAAAATAATGATTATTTGGTTAAATTTAGATTAATAAAGTTTTAAACCTTGGTGGGTGGAAATAAAAGGAAATTGTTTTTTGGTCAATGTATGAGACTTGGTGGAATGATTACCTGGGTTTTATTGTGTGGGTTAATAAATTACATAATGAATATAAAAAATATTGTAAATGGAAATATTTGATTGGGGATTGGAAATGATCCAAAAAAATTATTTCCTCTATGGATTCACCTTTCTGTAATATGGTTTTGTTTTTTAAATCATTATTACACTGGAATTTCATTCTTCTTGTGATCTTAGATTTTGTGATTGATTGTGAAAGTGGACTATAGTATAATTGGTGTTGGATGTGGATTTTGGATGATAATGTGTGGTGGGGGTTGTTCTTGGTATAGGGATGGAATTAGGTTGAAACTCTACATGTTCACGATATCCTACTATGATGAGGATGATGTGGTTATGATGGTTATCAATGTGGAATGTACATAGAAGTAGGGAATCATGTTGATGTCCTTCATGCATACACTACAAATTTAGCATATGGTTTTGATGATGAAAATATGATATGTGGTTGGTGATTTGAGATATGATATACGGTTTGTTCCATGAGATATGATTTTTTGTTGGTTCTATAAGATAAGATATATGGTCGATGGCATCATTGGACATCAAATTCAACTGGATATATGGTTGGTTGTATAAGTGGGTGGTTGTGGTTATGATATTTTTTAGTTCCATTATTGTTTCCTGGTTATCTTCAAAGAGGGGTTTTCCCACTGGTTTACTATCTATTAGAGGCTGAATGGATCTTCGGATAGGTAAGAGTAGTGAAGGAAATATTTGTGCCCAGTGTAATAGGATACTATTGTAATGAAGGCTTATGGAGACCCTTGTTTTTACTAATATGCTTTACCGAAACCTATATGTGATTCCTATGATGTGGGGTCTTGGTTGAGGATGTTGTGGAAAAAGGGTTGGTTATGTTTGATATTATTTTTATGTTGTATTGTTCCAACATTTTTAACCCTATATATTTCCATGTGTGCTTTTTTTATTGGTTGATTATTGATCATGTTTATTCCATCATATTTATTACACATGGATAATGATCTGTTTAGAAGGATGACCCTACTATGAACTATAAAGTGATCACCCCATTATAGTTTCATAGTGTTTTCAATATAATTATTAGGTATCAGAGTAGTTGTTCAAGTATCATGGTGAATTTTTTAGGATGTTTGGTGTTTTTCCTATATGTATTTTATGTTTATTTTATATCTTGTATATAACATTTGAGACATGGTAATGATAATGATAAATTTATTATTCCTCTTTTACTTATAAGTATTTGGATTGGTGGTGGTTTATCTTTTTTCTTGGGAATTAAGAGGGTAATGAATCCCATATGAGAATTTTATAACCTTAGTGGTAGTCATCAACCTGGGACCAATTGGAGGAGAGAATCAAGGGGTCACTAATTTTCTTCACTATCGTACCAAAGGGGTACCAGCAGTGGGCGAGGGGCCATGATACTCTCCCTCTTAAATCATACTATGTGAATCAAGTTGTAGAAAATTTTCCAAAAATAGGAATAACTACACCAATAGCAGAACCAATCTCGAGTAGCACAAAGAACTATTTGGGGATTAAAAGGACCTTCACATAGAATTTTTACCACAGCCCTGGGATCCATCTAAACATAATCGGGAATTTAAACCCCATGTGAATCACCATTGGATATTGCAGAGAATTACAAGATTTATTCATCAATTCGAGTTGTAATATCTTGACAAGAGCATAATAAAAACTTTGAGGATTATTTGTTTCAAAGAAAACCCGGTGACCATCCATAGAAACTTTGGAATGTAAGAATTTCTAGATTGGACTTCATAGGTTGAAATACTTATAATTGATGGATGTTATAGAGAATCTTCTGGTTAAATACATGGCCTATAAGCTCTTTCATGGAGATTCTTCATGACAAGAACAAATGAAAAATAATAATCAGTAACAAGGAATGAATCACATTTACTTTTGACATTGAATGAAGTATGTCTTGATCCTTTTGTTCCTTCTAAAAAACTATTATTAAATTTTATATTAGTGGTAGCACAATTTTCATCAAGGATATAGAATATTCCAATGATACACTCAATATTACCACAAAATATTGACATAAAATAAGCAATGAAGGATAGAGGGTCCAAATATTTTGAGTTTTATTAGAGGCCTTTGGCCCACTATTCAATACCAAGTTCAACTGACCACCATGTTCAGCCTTGATAAAGACATTACTTGAGATTACTGGGTTGAGGGACAATTACAATGACACCCTCACATGATACCCTCAATGAGATGAACTTGGGACCCATCTAGATAGTAGAACTCTAGGTTCAAGACCCCAATATAAAGGGAGGGGAAAACCCCTTAAGAAGTGGCTAAGGCTAGTGATGATGTCAAGATATCCCATTGCATACAATTTTAATAATCACAATCAAACGGTTTAGCACACACATCCTCAAAATAATGATAAACCATATACCTATAATTCTTGTGACAAGTGTTATCAATGTTAGCAACTAGGAAACTTATCAAAAAAAAATCCCAAAATGAGATGAAGTTAACTTAATAACATAATCTGAAGAAGAGGGAGAAACTGAATAGTAAAAAGAGGGGAAATAGTTCTCTATAGATCCTAAAGACATCATTGAGGAAGAGTGGTTGGTCAAGTTGTATGATACATAGTGATAACCACTTAGCAGGCCCAAGAAGATCCAAAACAACATAATATCTTCCAAACTCATTGTCGGGTGAATAGACACAAAATCATTATTGATGGGGGAAGTCAGGAAAGTTTAATCTCTCATAATGTGGTAAGAAAATGAATATGAATAAAACCAAACACATGTCTCCCTATCATGTAGGATGGATAATGTCTATACGATACATTCGAGTTGTTTAACAATATAGTGTACAATTTTGAATTGTCTGATATAAAGATCTTGTGATGTGTGACATGGTCAAGATGGATGTGCTCTATCTTATGCTGGGATGATTAAAGAAATTCAATATTGATTACTTCCATAATAACTAATACAACATCATGGAGTTTACCACATAAAAGTATAACTATACTTTTTCACCATTGATGAGGCAGATAGATACATAGATAAAATGAAAATTGGTTGTTTCCTTATGTGTTGTTGTTGATTTTAGGAAGAAGGTTGGAGTGTCCAATTACATCATGATTGTTCAAGATTAGGTATAAAACCCTACTAGAACCCCGCCACCCCTATAAGAGTTTCTTGTTGAATTTCAATATATTATGCCTGATGAGATACCAACCAGCTTACTACCAAAATAAGTATATCCATCCCCACATTGAGTTGGTCCTAAGTTCTTATCTATTAAATTTTACACCCTATTACACGAGTCCAACTGAGCATGAGATCCTATAGAATCAATTCCAAGAATTTATCAATAAAATATTCATGCATGAAAGCATGATCTCTTGTGTTGTTCCAACTCTATTGTTTTCTAAGAAATATGTATTATAGAGGGTGTGTATTGATAGATGAGTCATCAATAAGATCATCTCTAAAAATAGATCCTCAATCCCAATATTGGATGATATTTTTCATATGCTTCAAGTGAAATGGTGTTCTCAAAGAAAACATTCGGAGTGGTTATCACTAACTTTGAATCTCTCTAGGTGATGAATGGAGGACCGCCTTCAAGACTATGGAGGGTTCATATGAATGGTTAATGATGTATATTAGGCTATCCAATGCCCTTCGAATCTTTAAGAGGATCATGATCTAGTTTTTAACACCCTTCATTAATATGTTTTTTTTCAAATTACTTAAATGATATTTTTATATATATATATATAAGTTGAATGATATTCCCCTTGAATATCTAAGGAAGGTAAACCGATTTTTACAAGACAGCACGCTCTATGTCAACTCTAAGAAGTGCAGTTTTATTCACCCTAAATTGATTTTCCTTGGATATGTTGTGTCAGCTGACATGATTCAAGTCTATGTAGAGAAGTTATGGGTGATCAGAGAGTTTCCTCAACCTAATATTATTATTTAATTGTGAATCTTTCATAGACTTACTACCTTTTACCAAAGATTCATTCAATATTTTAGCTTGATCGTAGCACCACTCCTAGATTTCTTGAAGAATGAATGTTTTTATTATGGAAACACAACTCAAGAAAGATTTTCCACTATCAAGGATTATCTTTATATAACCCCACTCTTGGAATTACCCAAATTCATTAAGTAATTTGATCTAGATATGGATGCATCCATCATTATAATTAGAATTTTCCTTTTCCAATCTAGATGACCAATTATATTCATGATTGAGAAGCTCAGTTACTCACATCATAAGTGGTCCATATATGATATTGAATTATTTTTTGTGGTGGTAGATATTAAAAATTGTGAGAAATACATTTTATATCATTAATTTTTCTCCTATATCAACCATTAAGTCCTAAAATATAATTATTCCTAGAAGAACCTCAATATGATGTGTGTTAAGTGGGTCATCTTTCTCCAACAATTCACTTTAATGATTAAGGAAAATATTAGTCAAAATAATTTGGTGGTGGATGCATTATGAAGGCATGTTCTTGAATTCACCACTATACAGAATGAGGTGGTGGGATTTGAATGTTTAAAAAAACAATAACTAGAAGACAATGATGTTTTCAAGGAATGAGCATGTTTCCAACAAGAGGAAAAAACTGATACTTTTATGATGAAATTTGGATGTATATTATTCCAAGACCATTTGGGAATTATTCCAGGATAGGTGTAGGAGATCATAGCTACCAAGATTCACTGTAATGGGAACTTAAGAAAGGAAAAAACATTTCTATAGTGGAAAGAAAATTCTTTTGGCCATAGTAGAAATACAATGTTTATAATGTGGTGAAAAGGTGTATGACCTATAAGAAGAAAAATGTTAATACAGAAAATACTATCTTGTATATACCACTAACTATTCTATAGGATACTTGAGAAGACATCTCTATGGAAATTGACTTGAGACTACCCAATACTCAATGGTCTCAGGACCCTGTCTTTGTGGTGGTCCATCAATTCTCAAAGATTCAGCACTTCCTTCCATGAAAAAAATTTGTTTATAGTTCTTACGTGGATACATTATTCTTTCATCAAGTGATTTGAATCCATGATATTCTGAAAACCAACACATCTAACAAACATACTCCTCTTCCTATCCATTTCTGATATAAACTATTAGATATCATCCTAACATAAATATTTGTTTAAGGAGAGAAAACACTATATTATTTTTATATCAATAAAGTAATCATTGATACTTATTAATAATTTAAATATAACACAAATAATAATAAGAAAATAAATGTGTATGTTAAAGAGAACCACATTAAAAAAGGCCACATCCAGAAAGCCTTGGCTAAGACCTCCTAATTTCTAGTCTGAACAGCAATATTCCTAAACAATTAAATGAATCATATCCCTAAAAACTAGATTTCCACCTTATTAGTTATCCTACCTTTCAGTTAACAACCCAACTAGAAAACTAATAACTATAACAAATAAAGATTAAAATTACAATACTACCCCACACCATTTAATACTCATACCCTTAATGGGAAGCCCCCCCCCCCATCAACCCTTGATTATTCTTATCTCTACCACTACATGCCCCCACATACCTAACACTCACCCCTCCATAAAAAAACCCTTTCCCCAAGGTGGTCCACCAATCTCTGTTATCATATAATTATAATGGTAGCAACTTCTTTCTCCATTAAATAGTATCCTCTAGTTGCAACTTTGGTTGTAGCCTAAGAATCAACGTAACTGAAACCTTGTTACCAATGGTACATCTAGACATCTTATCTATGAATTCAGCATGATATTTTCTACCCAAGATATATTAGTCTATATCCAACTAATTTTATCATTTTCTCTAGAAAATTCATGCCACCCTGCACACCCCATCCAACTCCAAGCATGTAACAAACACCCATTTGGTAAACTTTAATATCATTCTACACCTATAATCCAACTCTAGATCCTCTTTCAAAAATGAAACCCACTTTACTTTGTCTCTTAATATATAATATAATTCTATAAAAAGGAATTACTTGGTGGAATCCAAGTATAATTTTAGCAGATGAACCACTCTTCTAGACACGTGACCCATAATAGCTTATTCACCACCAACGATGACACCTCCTCCTCACACTGTTATAGTTATAAGAACCAAGGGTGGAAAGAATATTTACCTTAATCCTTGCAGCTGTGATGAGAACTTTAACTTGATTTGTGTTGGATTTGGTTATTTATATTTTAAAGTCCCATATTCATTTTCTCTATCTTGTATTACTTTTCCTCTATATATAAATAATGGGATCCATTTCTCATTGACTTAAGTAGTATGGTTCTACATGGTATCAGTGTAAACCCTCCACCACATTTTTTTTTCCTTTCTATACCATAGCATGATGTTTCATGCCTCTTAACTCTATCTAGTATTCTTTAATCCTCCCTTTTTTCGTACTTTCCTATTGCACCCCTCCGCCCTATCATTTATGCCTTCATCCATACTTCTTTCCATCCTATGTGCAATCCCATCACGCCACCCAGGCATGCACAACATCATCGCACATCCTAGGTGTTCTCCACTCCCTATGTGGCTCCCTTGGTGAGTGGGAATATATAACGCATGTTGTACCTTTTCATGGAATCTTCTTAAATTTTTAGTATGTCACATCGCTTGGGCGTTGATCTAGTTGGTACTTTCAGATCATGATGTTGAGAAAAAAAATTTGTTGAGGGGTTTTGTGTATTATAGTCTTTAATTTTTCTTGGGTGTTTTTTTTCAACTCGACGGCCCTCATATAACTTCTCTCCAAGAATTATTAATGAAATTTGGGTGAATCTCCTAACGTTCCCACTATTGTGTGCTTCTCTACATCCACGCCCAGACTCCTTACTTTAGAATCTCACTCAACCCTTAATTTTTTCTCCCTTATAGTACCTTAGACCTGTCATTGTCCTCTTTCACATTCTAATAACCTGATGAATCATTCTGTGTTGTTATACACTCACCTAATCCTTTATAAAACTTCTATCTGGAATTATGATTTCATCAGAACATGCTCACATTTTCCTCCTCCTACCGTCGAGGCCCTATTTTTTTATATTGAGTCTAGGCTTCCCATTTCTATCTATTCCTATTGAATTCAATTCTCATTCTTTCTGGATATTTTGGTTAAGTATTTTCACTCCTTTTTAATCTCCTGACGATATTGTAGCCTCCAAAACACCATCTAATATCTATCAAATCCTAGAACTATCATTGGTTGAGATCTCACTTATACACTCAGATAAAGCGGCCTCGCAACTTTCTTCATCTCTAGCCTCTGTTGCTTAGAATAGTGGACCTACCTACTATTTCACCCATTTACCAGCTACATGCATGATTGATTATGGTGCTTCTTACCATCTCGCTAATTATAATGGTATGCTTATTATCTATCATCCATATATTGGCGCCACTACAAATACTATTGATGAGGGATCCACAATCCATGTTGTTGGATTTGGAATTTTCTCTTTAAATCATGGTATTAAACTCTCTTTAGTGGATCAGGGTCTTCAAATAACTTTTAATCTTCTCTCTATTAGTAATCTCACAAGGGAATTGAACTATGTTTCTATTTTAATACCATTTTTAATTGTTTTTAGGGTCGTTTGACGACTTAGGAGATTAGTAGAAGTCATATTCATAATGGGGTGTACATATTAGATATTATTACATATATTTATTTCTAATATACATATTCTCATGATCTAGATCTATATTTTCATCATTTTTATCCACCAACTTCACTCTTAAATCAAATTTCTCCCATTTCATTGCACAAATTTTTTCCATTGTGAGCCCTATATGTTTTCTAGACATCATTGTGCATATTATGTTCCTTTTTTGATGATGTGTGTGACTAAACATTTTGAATTAGTCCATTCTGATGTATGTTTTAATAGCCCCAACTCGAGTATCTCAAAGATGGGGGTTAATTTAATACATTGTCATAGATATAAGGGATATCACCAAACAAGATTGATCAGTTTAGAATTTTTGGAGAAATGGATAAATGCATGATTCCCATATTACATTGGAAATATTAAATACATAGCTTAAAAATAATTCTTGAATCCATGATCTCATTAATAAAATCCTTCTTCATGTCTTAGGGGAAAGAGTATAAATAAAAGGGTGATCTCAAATAATCACTAAGGGTTACATAAAATAGAATCTATCATGAGTAAATAAAGCATAATCAATAGGGAAAGGTAATTAAATGAAAACACATTTAACTTAATAAATAACATGAGAAAAAAATTAATCCATGGATAATATAAATGCATTAATTTCAAGAATGATAATAATAGTTAAATTCTCAATGAAGGAAATGATTAATATTTGATTCCATGATCTCAGACATCATGGTATCTATATCGTCAAGGCCTTGTGCTAATACAATTTGAAACTATAGATATTAATAGACAAAAAAAACTTAATTATAGATTACATATTGGTCTCATGATACAAGATGATGCATCGGGGAGCTATATAATTCCAGGACTCACCCATCACTGCATGTCCAATGCATTCCTCATATATTGAATGATTGATTAAATTCAGGAACAATATGTCTTATCAACAAATATATGCATTGAATAAATACTATGTACTTATCAATAATTCACTATTAAATCAAATAATACCAAAGTATAACACTGTATGGAGAAATATTATAATATTTATGCAATAATCATATCTATGGTACACAGGATATTGATATTTAAGAGAATTATAATATCTATTTACCATAAGTAAATTGATGTTTAAAATTGTGGTATCATTACAACATATCCCCAATGTTGAATACGTAAAATAATGTTTTTTTCATTGATTATTAGAAATCCCATTAAATATTATTAAAACATTCTTGAGGAAAATAACATTTCCATTTTTGAAATCACTTATTTAAAAAAACTATAGGTAATTTTAAAGTAAAAAATTATCCTTAAAAATAACATTTAAAACATGTAGAGAAATATTTAAAGAAAATATTTTTTATGATGGTATAAAAATATGATCATTCTTTATAAGTTAAAAGACATTCCTTCCATATTTGTTTTTGTAAAAATCACAAAGTACCTCATTTGGAAAATGAAAAAGATATTCCATTCAAACAGTTTTGTAAAATGTTGAACTTGGGTAAAAATTTATTTTGATAAATTATTTTAGAAGTGTAAAAACATGATTTAAATTTTTTTTACAGAAAATATAGATATGGAAAAAATATTCAATCAAAATCTAAATAAGATTGGTTTCTCTTTAAAACATTTCTTTGATTTATTCAAGTTCTAAAGAAAGGAAAAGTTGGAAGAAACTATGGAAACTCTTTAAGAGAGTAAACGTGAAATGAAATTTGATGATCATGAATAAATATTTATTCATTTAAAATACCTAAAAGGGTCATTATATACACCATATAAAATTAAAAATGTGGATATTACCAAATATGTCTTGATAAAGTGGAAATTCAGTTGAAATCCCTTATCCTAGGTCTGACATGCCACATAGGGGATCTATCTACCTATATAATAAATCTAAATTTATTTACTAAAACCATATTCATATCAATTATATCATATATTATCCATTTATAGTATTTTATCACTTGTGAGTTAATAATATTTTATTATTATCATTATTTCGGGGTTAACTGGTTTGTTTTTTAGGTATGTTTTGATTTGGAGGTTTCGATCCTTGTGTCTTTATCATGGATCAATCATCTCTAGAATATTATTAAATATAAATATATATATTTATATCATATATATCCGATATATATATATATATTTATAATCAAATATATATATATATATATATAGAAAAATGAATTACACCATTCATGAAGATGGTAGATTATACGTACACATGAACGTTGTTTTCACTTTTCAATGGATGGAACAAAAGAAAAGTAAATAATAATAATAAATCTATAAATAATAATTATTATATAATATATATAATATATATTCACTAAATATGTCCTTATTTCTAACCAAATACGACATAATTAAAAAATGAATCACATCGCTTCCTGGATATGGTAGTCCATGCATACACATGAGTGATGTTATCATTTTCTAATAAATTCGAAGATAAGAAGTTATATTTGATATTTTAGTTCAAAAATCATATTTCTATCACAAATATCATAAATAATTTCTAGTTATATATTTATAACCATAATATTAATGTATTTATGAAAAAATAATTACACTGCTACATGGAGACGTTAAGTCATACGTATGCATGAGAAATGTTATCACTTATATTAGAATAGAAAAGAGATGGAATATGGTTGTACCATAATCAGAATAGCAACCCGATATATTAATGATACTAGTTTTATTATTTTATTATAGTAACAACACCTTAATAGAACTTACTAGAAGAAATAAACTCAAATAACTCGGTAAAGATGATTACCTCTTCTTCGGTAGAAGTCCTCTAGATCTCTCATTAAGGGGACTAGGGTAGGTCTTTTAGGGGGACCATAACATCAATAACTTGGATTTGAATATTTATAAGAGGAATGGGAAATCATTTTTTGATCTATATTTCTCAATGTGGTGTAAATAACCAAAGGGGATCTTTTTTTATAATTGAGTTGAGGGGTACTTTTTGAATTTAAAAAAATAATATAATAAAAGTATTTTAGATCCAAATACTTCCAAATGGTCATGAATTTTAATAAAAAGTGTCTATTATTGAAATAAAAACTTCTAATTAAATTTATAAAATTTTAATATCATTTTGATCGTTATCTTTTTTATTAACCCCTTTGTTAAGTATTTTTTATGTCAACCATAATGACCGCTATTTTAATCACAAAGGGTTTATAATGTTATTATAAATTGTAAAGTGATTCATAAATTGGTTTTGTATGATTTTTCTTACCATTTTAAATTTATATGGATGAATATAATATTTTTTTAAAATATTAAATATTTTAATAAAATATTATTCTAATAAAATAGCATTAATGTCAATTTTGACAATATTCATTTAATTTGACTTTAAGTACATCAAGAAAGAAGGGGAATTAGAATATAATCCTTTAAAAAATATTTAATTTTAAAATATATATATAAAATTCATGGGACACATATCTCATTCAAATTATATCGATTTTAATATTTTTAATATCGTTTATTTAATTTTTCTATTAATTAAATAAATATTATATTAGTGTTGTAAAAGAATTTGAGGTAATTATATAATATTAAAAAATTATAAATAAATTTATATCATAATAATAATATTTATCTAAAAATATACATTTAGTAACGTTCATATTTTGTTTTTCCCTATGTGGACACATAATAAATTTTTAAAACTAAGAGATGACATTTTGTAACTTTATTTTGTTTAAATATTATAAGGGTCATTTTTATGAAATAGTGTACATTAAACAAGTAACTTTATAGGATAAGGTTATATGTTTAGAATTATAATCCTTCAATAATAATTAAGATGAAAAATTATGGCCTTATCACTCAGTTTTAACCTAGATTAACAGAATTTACTCTTTAACGTGGTGGTGAATTTTGTCACGAATACTATTCATATTGACCAAAAATTAAATGGTCCAATTTACCAAATTTGAAACTAATTATTCTAAATATTTATTTCATTTTATCAAATTTAATACCAATAATTGGGATAAATTAATTTCTAAATAAGTGTATAAGACATGATGAGAATCGCTTTTAAAAAATGTTTTTTAAGCATAAACTAGGTTTATTCTTATCCCATGAATAGTAAAAATATTATATGAATGTTAAAATATTTGATTGACAATGAAATATATAAATTTAATTAAAATAACTCACGAATATTTTTCAATTTAGTTTTTTAGGATAAAAATATGTTGCATGCATAAAAAATGTTTTTCAGAAAAATGTACTTTTATGTATAAAGATGTAATTAATTCCAATGAACAAAATTTTATTATAAATAATTTAACAGAAATAATTTTACTTTTACATAATTTTTTAATTTTTTTTAAATGTTTGAAACAAAAATAAAATTTTCAATAAAAATTGATATTTTTAACTATTCATTGGAAAATGAATCTTTTCAAAAAAACTAAAACGTTCACCCCCAGAAAATTTTTATATGATAATTTAAAAAATGATATCATTTTTATAAAATAAAATATATATAAGTTCTATAAAATAACTAAAATACTTGTAAACAAAAATAAATAAAAACATTTTTCAGGAAAACTTATTTCTAAAACATAAAATAACCTTATTGAAAATTGTGTATTGATTTCATAAGAATTAACCAATGATTTTTTTCAGTAGGACCTATATATATATAATTATTTTTAATACTATTCATCCCTTCCAATTCCATTTCTATGTGATAATAATAAATTTTTAATATTATGTTGGGGTTCATTTAGACTCGGTGTTGCGTGTTTGTGTGTTATCGAATATAGTGTTATTATTTTAAATTATTAGGGTGTTACATCCCACCAACCCCCATAAATAAATTGAATCCTCACAATTTTTAACTCAAATTTTTTATCAAGGGTTTTAAATTTCATAAACCACAAGATAAAAAAGGTTAATGAAAAATCTTATTGAAAAGATTAAAGGGAATTAAGAAGGTCTGCACAAAACTAGTTTTCAAAATAGGAGAACACCGATGGGAAGTAAAAATATGGAAATTAAAGAGAAAAATAAAACCTAAGGATAAATATATAGTGATAGAGAAAATGGTCTTGAGATAGATAACCATCCCAGAACAAAAAATATCGGATGGGTTTCAAGACCATCGATTTCTCAATAAGAAAAGTAAACAGTTGATATTTTATTTCAAGGAATGTTTCCTAAATTCAAGGGATTTAGAAAATAATAATACATTACTTATTTACATTTTATAAATAATATATCATCCTTTTTTGTTCTTATATCTATTTCCACTTCATCTCTAATTCTAGGAAACTGATATTCAATATTAATTTTTTTATGCTTGAATAACTTTTTAATGAATCGTAAGATCCATAAGTCATTCCTTGAGCCTCTAAATATTTGCTGAATCTGAAATGGATAGCATAGATTATCCAATATTGTATTTCATAATTTAACCTCAAAAAATAATATCCAAAGTCCAACTTATTATATTCCATATATAGATAAACTTAAGATTACTCCAATGTATTATAGATTATATTCAAAACCCAAATATTTGATCAAACATTTATCCCTAAGAAGAATATAGTTGTTCATAATGTCACATTACAAACATGTGAATACCATGATCACATTTAATTCATCGGTGTCAATATACTATTTTTTCCAACTAATCATCATAAAATAAAAATTTGTAACATATTAAGGGTTATCTTTCCCTTATTTATGTATTCTCCAAAAATATCACTTAAACACCGAATCACTTTTCTTGGTTATCAGAACCATTAAATATATGATTTAAAATCCTCAAATAAAACTAATATAGAGTATTCATTATATATTCCATGATTCTTAAAACCAAAATATCATTGGTAATATACTTCTACATAATTATTAAATCTAAATACACAAGAACATTATTAATTCCACTTTGGCAGCATTAATAGAATAATCTTGATCTCCTCTCCTTAACTTCTTCTGTGGTATATTCCTTTGACGATTAAGGAACTAGTTCTCCTCATAGTTTAAACACTAGATAATTATGGATTATTTATTTTCCTTATATTCATTAACCAATTGATCCTTATCTCTACACTTGTAAAAACCTCTCTTACCCTTCAAGCATATTCTTTGATGTTTCTTTCCATAATGTTGACATTATATAAATTGCTTCATTTTCTTATATTCCATTGATGATTTTCCTTTATTTAGGTGATCATCCAACCACTTCTTCTCTTTATTTCCGTTAATGATATAGTATCTAGAAAATTACTTATATGTATTAATCGAACTTTATGTAATATCATCATAAGATGAAAAAGTTTTAGAAACGGGTGCCCTTCATAGACTCAGCATAATCCCATCAAAGAAATAGTAAATATTGCTTTCCATATTATGTATATAGTATGAGGGATGTCTATATAGTCTTGTAAATTTTCCTCATACTCTACCACACTTTCATATTCCTTCTTCTTTAAATTTAGAAACTTACTCTCCATTTTATCTCATTTTTCTCAGGGGAATAGTTTCTTAATGAAAATAACTTTAAAAGTTCTCTATTCCAAACATTATTCTTCTTCAACCTCTTTAGTATTCTGGATGAATTACCACCATTGATTAGAATCTCCATTAAAATAATAAATTACTGGAATAACCTTTTCAGTTTCATTATATCCCAAATCTAGGAATATATTTTTGAGATATTTAATACATTTCTTAGATTCTAATGGATGTGCAGTTCCACTAAAATAGGGAAGATTTTATCACATTAAGAGATCCAATATAGAAAAATCATGTTGTGTAACAATAGGTTGTTCCATACTAGTAAGGTATTTTCTCATAACCTGAGTCAACTTCCTAAATATAGCCATGATCTACTCAGTTACAACACTAGTGGTGTTGGTTTTCTTTATAGGGAAATATTTACATTGTTTATAGGTATTAATTCACTTTCTTCCATTAGGAACTGTCACTAAATAATGGCACACATTTAGTTATCTCATAATCATCATGAATATTCATCCATGAAATAAAATCCCTATAATGGTATAAGATTTCAAATATTATAAGGTAATTTATAATTCTCATGTTATCTAATTCTCAAGGATTATACTAAAATTATTTTGATACCAAATATAAAAACCCCAACCCTAGTATCCAAGATTTAGTGGTTACTTTATTATATTATCATAAATATAAGGGATCTCATTGTGCGGGATTGATTAGTTTAGTAGTCATAGAGAACTAGATACATGCATGATTCCTATATTACATTGGAAATATGAAATACATAGCATAAAAAAGATTCTTAATTCTCAGTATTATTTATAAAATCCTTCTTCATGTCTTGGGTAAAAGAATAAAAATAAAATATTGATATTGGATTCTCAATAAGGGTTACATACAATAGAATCTATAATGAGTAAATAAGTCTTGATCAATATGTCAAGGTAAAAATCTGAAAACTCATTCCATTTAATCAATAACATGTACACAATATAATTAATTTAAATTTTTTATAATTATATAATAGAATCATATTCATGTCTATTATATCATATTTGATACATTTATAATATTTCATCACCTATTAGTTAATAATATTTTATTATTATCACTATTTCGGGTGTCAACTACTTAGTTGCCCATGTGTGTTCTGATTAAGTAGTACTGATCCTTATGTATTTCTCATGGTTCAATAATCTATAGAATTTTATTTAATATCTATATATCATATATATCCTATATATATATAATCATATATATAGATAAAGATAGAAAAATGACTTACACCGTTCAGGGATACAGTAGGTCGAACCCACACATGAATGTTGTTTTCACATTTCTATAGATGAAACAAAAGAAAGGTAAATCATAATTAATCTTTAAAAAAATAATTATTATATCATATATATTCATTAAATACATCCTTATTACCACCCACATAAAATTTGAATGAAAAATGTATCACATCACTTTTTAGTGATGGTAGTCCACACGTACACATGGTTGATATTATCATTTTCTAACGTATTGGAAGGTAAAGAGTTATATATAATATTATAAATACAGAATCCTTTTTATTTCATAAATATCATAAATAATCATTAATTACAACTTTATAAACATCTATTTAATATGGCGATGAAAAAGAATTACACTGCTATATGGAGACAGTAAGTTGTACGTATGCACGAGCGATATTTTTACTTTTCATAGGATGGAAAAGAAATGTAATATGGTTTACTATAATCATAATATAGTCTCAGTATATTTATTATATTTTATTTATTATTTTACGATATTTAAAACAATTTTATAGGAAGTTTAAGAAGAAATAAACTTGAAGGGATCGATAAATATGATTACCTTTTCTCCGGTTGAAGTCCTCATGATCACTCCTTTAGGGTCCTAGGGTAGGAGTTTTGGGGAGAAAAACACCTAAAGAACTTCTGTAATTATGTTCCTAAGAGTAATGGGTATGTTTTTTTGAGATATATTTCTAAATTTTTTATAAAGAAGTGAAGGAAGGGGTGTCCTTTTATAAATGAGGTGAGCGGCAGTTTTGTGATTTCTTAAAAAATTAAAATATAATAAGACTATTATATATCCCAATGATTTAAGATGTTCATTAATTCAAAGAAAAAATTTCTAGGATTGAAATAAAATCATACAATAAAATTTATGCAAGTTTTTATATCATTTTAATCCTTATTTTTGTTTTTAGCCCCTTGGTTAATTATTTTTTTACCTTAACCGCGGTAACCACTAATTTAATAAAAAAGGGTTAATATTGTTAATATAAATATCCAAGTGACTCATAAATCAACCATTTATGATTTTTTAACCATTTTACATTCAAATGACCAAATATATTTTTTATTATTTTTAAATAATTTAAAAAAAATGTAATTTTGATAAAATATCATCAAGGTCAATTTTGACACTATTTAATAAATTTGAATATAAATACATCAATAAATAAGTCAATTTTAATGTAATCCCTTAAAACTACCCTAAAATTTTATATAGATCTATAAAATTTTTGGGATGTATTATCTCATTTAAATTATATAAATTTTAATATTTTTAAAATCAGTTATTTTTCTTTTTATGTCAATTAAATAAATAATGTATTAGTGTTTCATAAACATTTAAGGTAATTATATAATTTATAAAAACTATAAATAAATTCCTATAATAAAAATAATCAATAAAATCTAAATATTCATTTAGGTTCTTTTATATCTTGATTTTTTCCTTATTTGGACACATAATATATATTTAAACTAAGATAGTAAAATTTTGTAACTTTCTTTAATATAAATATTATAAGGGTCATTTTTAGGGAAATTTTCCCTTAAAAAGTGAATTTATAGGATAATGTTATAATGGTCAAATAATACTCATAAAATAATAATTATGATGAAAAATTCTGCCCTTATCACATATTTTATCCTAGATTAACCAAAATTACCCTTTACCAAGGGGATAAATTTTACCACGGTAACTATTTATATTGACTAAAACTAAAAAGGGAAATTTATAAAATTTTAACCACATGATTTCAAATTTGGATTTCATTTTATCACATTCAATACCAATAACTACAAAAAAAAATTTGTTAAATAAGTGTGCAAGACGCGACGAAATTCTATTTTTAGAAAAATGCAGTTTTTAAGCATAAATTGGATTTATTTTTATACCATGTTTAGTAAAAAAAATTATATGAATGTTAAAATATTTTATTGAATATATATAATTTAAATTTTATTAAAATAATTCAACATTAGTGCTCAAATTAATTTTTTAATATAAAAACATGTTGCACACATAAAATCATTTTTCAAAAAATTGCCTTTTAGGAATAAAAATGATTTTATACCAAATTTAGACATATAATTGATTCAAAAGAACATAATTATATTACTCATAATATAATAGAACTAATTTTAATTTTTTGGAATTTTAAAATAAAATTTATCCTTTCTAATGGTTTAGAAAAATACAGTTTTCAATAAAAAATGATATTTTTAACTGTTCAATGGAAAATAAATCCTTTTATAAAAATATAAAAATTTCACCCTAAGAAAATATTTCTATTTTTAATTAAAAATGATACCATTTTTATAAAATAAAATATATATAATTTTTAGAAACTGATTATAATATTTTCTCAAAAAATCAATAAAAACATTTTTAAAGAAAACTTATTTCTAAATAATAAATAAACTTACTGAAAATTAAGTACTAATTTCCTAAGCATTAATTAGTGAATTTTTATTTATTTGGTCCTCTATATATATATATATATATATATTTCATAATTTAGTTAATACTATTCATACACACTAATTCAACATCTAAGTACTAATAATAATATTTTAATAGTATATTGGGGTTCCTGTAGACTCGGTCTCGAGTTTTGTGTATGATATTGAATATAGTGTTATTATTTTAAATTTTTAGGGTTTTAGATTCACCCCACCCCCTTAAATGAATTAAATCCTTTAAATTTTTACTTGAACTTTATAATCAAATCTTTGAAATTTGACAATCTACGTCATAAAAAGGGGTAATAAAACTTCCTCTTGAAAAGAGGAAAATTGAAGTACGAAGGAAACCAAAAAAACTAGGTTTCCAAATATGATAAAATTTGTTGTAAATGTAAATATGGGAATGGAATAGAAAAATAAAACCCATGGGTTAATATAGAGTGATGAAGAACATTTTCATGAGATATTTAACCATCACAAAACCGTAAATTTTTTTTGGTTAAATTACCAATGATTTCTCAGTAAAAAAAGAAAATGAATCATGTTTTTATTTTAAGGTCATTTTCCTAAAGTTGGGGAATTATTTAAATTACTAGATAAATATATCAAAAAAATAATCTTACTATATTTCTTTTCATGTCATAAAAAAGATCTAATCCTTTGGTTGTTCTTTGATTTATTTCAACTTCATCTCTAGCACTAGAAAATGGATATTCAATATTTCTATTTTTATGCCTGAAGCACTTGTTAAAGAAATATAAATGTCAATAATTCATTCATTTGACCTCTAAATATTTACCAAATCCAAAACGGTTTTAATATGTTATGAAATATGATAAATCATACTTTAACGTCAAACAATAATATCTAAAGTCAAAATTAATCCATTCCATAAGTAGTTTGCCTTAAAACTGTACTATTATCCATATTCAAAACCGAAATATTTTATCAAACATTTATCCCTAGGAAAAATAAAGCATATTATAATTTCACATTCCAAACATGTGAATACCTTGATCACATATTCTAATAACATAAATCTGTATTAAATTTATCCTTATTCAATATATCCCATAAATACAGTAATCTCCATCATAAATTACTTTTTCATCAAATCACTAACCAAGTTCAAAGTCACCAATACTGTAACATTTACTTCATCAGTGTCAATCAAATATTTATCCAAACTAAATATTATTAACTCAACATTATGAATATATTAATGGTTATGTTTCCCTTCTTTATGTATTATCCAAAAATATCACTTTGCCACGCAATCAATTTCCTTGGTTATCAGTACCATTCAACATATACTTTAATGTCCTCATAGAAAAATAATGGATCAAAATCCTTATATATTCCATGATTCTTATAAATAAAATATAATTTATAAAATACTTCTACATTATTCTTCTATTTAAATATGCAAGAACTTTATTCATTCGTCTTTGGTTGTAGTAATAACATAACCTTGTGATTCTCTCATTGGACTATTCAATGGTAAGTTACCATGACACTTAGGGAACTAGTTTAAATAATACCCCATCACATCATAGTTAAAGCACTGGATAGTATAGGATTCTTTATTTTCCTTGAATTCATTATCCAGTTGACCCTTATCTCCACACTTGTCACAAACTCACATACCCTTTAAGTGTTTTCCTGGATGTTTCTTCCCACAATTTTCATACGGTGTAAATTACTTTATTTTATTTTTATCCTTTGTGGTTTTTCCTTTTTTTATTCTCTCAGTAAAATTTATCTTATCTTTATTTCCCTTGATTATATAAGATCTATAAAATTTATTCATTCTCTAAATGGCACTTGATATTACATTATCATAAAATGAAAATATTTTAGAAACTAGTTCCCTTCATAGACTTGCATTAAGAATATAAAAGAAATGATCAATATTTCTTTCTAGATTACATATGTAGTATGAGAAATTCTTGGAATGTCTGGAAAAGTATGACACATACTCTACTGCACTTTCTTCTTCCTTATCATTTAAAGTGAGTAAATTCCTCTCCATTTCAGCCCATTATTTTCAAGGTAAGTATTTTCCAAAGAAAATCACCTTAAAATCTCTCCATTATAAAATTTATATTTCCTTAGCCTATTTGGTATTCTAGATCAATTACCACCATTGATTAGAATCTCCTTTCAAACAATAAACAACATTAATAACCATTTCATTTTAATTATATCCTAAATCTTTGAATATATTTTTTAGAGATTTAATCCATTTCTCAACTACCAATGGATTAGTATTTCCATAAAAATTTGGAGTCTTTTATCACATGATGTGATCCAACATAGGTGAATCACATTTTAGAGTAATGGGTTGTTATATATGAGAATGGTATGTTTTCATAACCTAAGTCAACTGTCCTAATATAGAAATGATCTTCTATGTTCCCACTACAACTGTATTGGGTTTCTTAGAAATTCAATCATTACATTGTATATAGATATTGATTATATTTCTTTTATTGGGTTCCATAACTAAATAATAGAACACACTAAGTCAACTCATAATCATCATGAATTCTGATCCATAAAATGATATCTTTATAATGGTAAATGTTTTCAAATACTATAAGTGGTTATCATAATTCTAATTTTAGTTAGTTCCCAGGGTTTTTACTATAATTACTCTAATAAAAACTATAACAACCACAAACCTAGAAGCCCAAACTCAGTGGTTAATTTATTAAATTGGTATAGATACAAGAGATCTCACTTTGTATGATTTATTATCTTACAAGTCTTAGAGATCTAGATGCAATAATGGTTCCCATATTACATAGGAAATATGAGATATATACTATAAAAAAATTATTTCATCCTTAATATTATTTATAAAATCCAACTTCATGTCCTTGGGAAAATAATACAAATAAAATATTGATCTCAGATGCTTAGTAAGGGTTATATACATTGGAATCTATCATGAGTAAATAAGGAATAATCAATATGAAAAGGTAAATAAATGAAAATACATTCTATTTAATAAAGAACTTGATAACAAAATTCATCCATGGATAATATAAATGTAGTAATCTCATGAATGATAATAATAACTAAATTCTCAATGAATTAAATGGTTAATATTAGACAATATGATCTCAAACATCAAGGTATTTATATCATTGATTCCGTGTCCTGATATATTTTAAAACTATGGGTAGGAATACACTAGAAATCCATTTAATTTTAGCATAATGATTTCTCTCATGAGACCAGTCAATGCATCGAGTGGCTATATAATTTCAATCCCCACCCATCACTGCATATCAAATTCATTCCTCATATATTGAATGATCAATTTAATTCATAAATGATATACCTTATCAAAAAATATATATAATGAATAAATACTATGTATTTATCAATAATTCCCTAATAAATTAAACAAACTCAACTTATAATATCTTATGTCTAAATTTTACATGGTTTAGTAAATAATCATATCCATGATAAAAAGGATATGAGTATTTAAGAGAAGTTAAATGTCCAATAATCATAGGTAAGTGAATTTTTAAAAGGGTTTTATCATTAAAAAATATCCCCAGTGGTGAATAATTAAAATAATGGGTTTTATTCATCGATGAATAGAAATACCACAAAAATATTATTAAAATGATATTGAGTAAAATAACCTTTACACTTTTGAAATCACTCATTTAAAAAACACTATGAAATTATAAAGTAAAACATTTTACTTGAAAATAACCTCTTCAACTTGTAAAGTGACATTTAAAGAAAAAAGAATTCATGGTGATGGGAAAATATTATCAAGTAGTATAAGATAAAATACATTACTTCCATACTTTTTTTTGGAAAAGTAACAATTTACCATATTAGGAAAATGAAAAAAAGTTTCATTTCTAACCATTTTTGTAAGAACACAAACATGGTTAAAAATATATTTTAATAAAAAAATTTAGATGTGTAAAAAAAATTGAAAACATTTTAGAGAAAATATGGTTATGGAATAAAAATATTTTTGATCAAAATAAATATAATATTGGTTTTTCTTTTAAATATTTATTTACTTGATTAAAGTTCCAAACAGTGGAAAAGTTGTAAGAAAATCTCGAAAATATTTAAGAGAGTAAACTTCAAATGATATTTAATCATCATGAATAAATATATATTCATGTTAAATATCTAAAAGGGTTAGTACATACACCACAAAAAATAAACATGTATATATTACCAAATATGCCTGAATAGAATGGGAATTGTGATGAAATCATAGCCTCAGGTCTAACTTAGGTTCTATGTCCACCAGTATAATTAATTAAAATTTATTATAATTACATAACATAACTATAACCATATATATTATATCATATATGATCTATTTATAATATTTTATCACCCATTTTTTAATAATCGTTTATTATTATCATTTTTTCAGGTGTCAACCTCTTTATTATTCATGTATGTTTTGATTCAGTAGTCTTGTTCCTTATGTCCTTCTCATGGTTCCATCATCTCTATAATTTTATTCAATATATATATATATATATATCATACATGTCCATTATATATATATTTATATCAATCCATATATTTAAATATAAAAAATGAAATAAAACATTCATGGAGACAGTAGGTTGTGCGTACGCATGAACGATGTTTTTACTTTTTAATGGATGGAATGAAAGAAAGGTAAATAATAATTAATCTTTATATAATAATTATTATATCATAACTATATATTATATTCATTAAATATATCCTTATTACCATACATGTAAAACTTAAATGAAAAATGGATCACATCACTTTGTGGAGAAGGTAATCCACACGTACACACGAACAATGTTATTGTTATCCAATGGATTGGAAGGTGAGGAGTTATATATGATATTTTAGTTCCATAATCATACTTATGTCATAAATATCATAAATAATTTTTAGTTACAACATTATAACCATTCAATTAAAGTGGTGATGAAAAAATAATTACATTGTTACATGGTGACGATAAGTCGTATGTATGCACGAGCGATGTTGTTTCTTTTTATAGGATGGAAAAGATATGAAATATGGTTTTACCATAATTATAATCTAATATTAGTATATTTAGGATATTTTAGTTATTATTTTGGTATGGTTAAAACAATTTAATAGGAATTGGAAAAAGAAATAAACTTGAAGGACTAGGTAAAGATAATTACCTCTTCTTCAGTAGAGGTCCTCTAGATCTCTACTTAAGGGAGATAGGGTAAGTATTTTAGGGATAATATAACCAAAATAACTTAGATAAATATTTTTATAAGAGTAATTTGTAGGTTTTTTTTGAGATATATCGCTATATGCAGTGTAAATATGTTGAGGAAGGGGTTCCCTTTTACAATCGAGGTCAGGGGAACTTTTGGAATTTCATAAAATAATTATAATATAATATGACAATTCTTGATCATAATGAATCAAAATAGTATTTAATTAGAAAAAAAGTGTCTAGGGTTGAAATAACATCTTCCAATAAAATTGAGAAAAGATTTAATATGAATTTAACCCTTATCTTTTTTATTCACCCCTTAGTAAATTATTTTTTATCTTAATAATAGTAACAATTATTTTAGTCACAAAGGGTTAATAATGATATTATAAATGGAAAAGTGACTCATAAATGTAAAACATATGATATTTCCCACCATTTTACACCCACATGTCGGAATAAAATATTTTAAAAAATTTTTAAATAATTTAATCAATTATTATTTTTTATAAAATATCTTTAATGTCGATGTTGAAACTATTCATTTAGTTTGACTTTAAATACATCAATAAAAACATGTAATTCAAATAAAATCCTAAAAAACTAGCCTAAAATTTCATATAGATATATAATATTTGTGGTACACGTTATCTCATTCAAATTTTATTAATTTTAATATTTTTAAAATTCATTTATTTTATTGTCGGTTAATTAAATAAATATTGTATTAGTGTTTCACAATAATTTATGTTAATTATATAATTTATAAAAATTATAAATAAATTTATATCATCAAAATAATTTCATGAAGATCAATATATAAATTTACGTTCATTAATATCTTGATTTAGTACCAATGTGGACAAATAATAGCTATTTAAAACTAAGAGAGTTACATTTTGTAACTTTCTTTGATTTAAATATTTTAAGGGTAATTTCCATTGAAAATTGTCCAATAAACATATCTATTTCATTTATAAGGTTATAATATTATATTTATATTTATCTAATAATAATTAGGATGAAAAATTATAGCCTTGTCAGTTATTTTTAACCTTGATTAACTGAATTTACCCTTTACCGATGTGATAAATTTTATCACGGTTACTATTAATATTGACAAAAAATAAAAGTGTTATATTTAAAAAATTTGAACCAAATATTTCAAAATATTGATTTCATTGTATCAAATTAAATACCAAAGAGTGAAATAAATTAATTTTAAAATAAGTGTTTTTAGAAAAATGTAGTTTTTAAGTACAAACTAGATTAATTCATATCCCATGTATAGTAAAAATATTATATGAATGTTACAATATTTTATTGAATATAAAATATATATAAATTAAATTTAAATCATTCACCAATATTGATCTATTTAATTTACTGTGATAAAATCACATTGCGCACATAAAAACAATTTTTTAGAAAAATGACTTTTTATGTACAAATTTTTTTTATACCAAATATAAACATATAAATGATTCCAATGTACATAATAGTATTATTAATATTATAATATAAATAATTTTAATTTGAAACCATTTTAAAATAAAATTAAACTTTTCAAATGGTTGAAACAAAAATACAGTTTTCAGTAAAAAACGGTATTTATCATTATTCACTAGAAAATGAATCTTTTCAGAAAAATCCAAAAATTTCACCTTAAGTAAATGTTGACATAATTATTTAAAAAAATGATATAATTTTAATAAAATAAAATGTATATAATATTATCAAATTAATTATAAGATTTTCTCAAAAAAACAATAACAACATTTTTGAAGAAAACTTATTTATAAATAATAAAATTACCTTACAAAAAATTGAGTAGTGATTTTATAAGAATTAATCAATACATTTTTATTGAGTAGTTATTATATATATATATATATATCATAAGTTAGTTAATATTATTTATACCTACCAATTAAACTACTAAGTGATTATAATAATATTTTAATAGTATATTAGGGTTCATTTAGATTCGATGTTGCGTGTTGTGTACACTATTGAACATAGTGTTGTCATTTTAAATTCTTGGGGTTTTAGATATAGGGTCATTGTATAGTCCCAATTATATTAGGGTAACATTATTATGTATCCTTTATTGATGAATTCTCTTGCATGACATGACTTTATCTCATTCTTGATCGTTCTGAGGTGTGTGATATTTTTAAATCTTTTTATAATAAAATTCACACTCATTTATCCAAACCTATTAAATTCCCCCCTCCCCCTCGGATACTATTAAAGAATATTTATATTATTACATATAGTAGTTTCTAAAATATCACAATTTCCTTCATCAAACATCCTTCCTAAATACCTCATAGCAGAATGGTGTGGTCGAGTGTTTACATAATCATATTCTGGAAACTACTCATGCCCTATTATTTCATGTGCAAGTGCCTCTTAATTTTTTTGGGATGTTATTCTTACTACCACATATATTAAAAATATCCTTCCTTTTCGGATCCTTTAGAGGGATAATCCATTTTTTGGATTTGTTCCCCTCTCTCCCTCCTCACCCTCTTCCACTTTGTATGTTTGGGTGTCTCTGTTATGTTCATGAAAATTATCCCCATGTCTCTAAATTTTCCTCAAAACCATATGTTTCATATTTCTCAACTAATCTCACACCCAGCATGTTTACCACTTTTTTCTCCTAACCTTAAATAATTATATAATATTTTATGATGTCCCCATTATTGAGAACACACAATTTACATCCTTTACCCCCTCTTCTCACCCTGATACTACCATCGATGATTGTATTACTCTCACCATCCACCTCCTATTATTATATTTCCATGATGTGATGATCATTTATTTGTCTCTGTTTACCCTTGTTTTCTATTGAACATTCCCCTTACTTAGATTGAGGACACCTTTTCCACAACTATATCAGTCACTCCTGTTATAGGCATCGATGAATTTCATATTGAGTTGCATAAAGGCAATCATTATTTCTATAATAATCCTATATACACCACATCCTACAAAGGATTATTTTCTCTAAAGATGATATTTTTTCCTCGTATGGTTGGAAAGGTAAATCTCACCCTGGTTGGATTTAATAAATACAAGATGAATTACAGGAAATGGATGATTATAAAACTTAGGATTTGGTCCCCCTTATAGTAGGTAAATAGGTTTTTGGTACTAAATGGATTTATATAGTTCATATCATTGATTATGGTAATCTTCATCGCCTTAAATCATTCATAGTGGATAAAGTATTTTCTCATACATACGGTGTTGATTATTTCGAAAATTTTCTCCACTTGCTGAAATACCCCCTTTTCAATTATCCATTTCTCTTCCAGTGGATTATCATTGGCCTCTTCATTAACTACATTTCAAGAATGTGTTCCTTCATGGCTTTAACATTGAGGAAGTACATATTCAACAACCTCCTAGATTTGTTGTTTTAAAGGATGGTTCTCATGTCTTTTAGCTTCATCAACCTATTTTTGGACTCAAGAAGTATCCTCAATCTCAGTTTTGATGATTTTTATTTATCATAACTACATTTAGTCTATCTTAGAGTATGAAGGATCACACTATTTTTTATTAACACATGTTCTCTATGTTCATCCTATTGGTTGTGACAATTGATGATATCATTATTATAGGTAGAGACTCTCCTAGATTTTCCCATGTCAAGGATCATATTTGGCAACTGTTCCTTACTAAACTCTTGGTTCCTTTGAAATATTTTCTTGTAATTTAAGCCTCTTGAACTTAAATTGATATCTTTATTTCATAGTGGAAATATGTGTTGTATATCTTATAAGATGCTGGATTTTCTCGAGAAAGTATCATAGAAACCTCGCTTGAGCAAAGGGAAAGGCCCCTCTATAGTACCACTGACTCATATTATCATCTAGATATGTATCATAATCTTGTGGGAAAACTCAATTATATTATAATGAATCATTTAAATATTTCCTATATTTTAATCAAGGTCGGGTAATTCATGAACCATCTGATGAAATCCCAATGGAATGTTGTTCTCCAAATTGTCAATTATATTAAGAAAAACTCTAAATGTGATATTTGGTATTCACATCCCAATAATCTATAAATTTAGGCCTTTTATGATGTTAATTATGCTAGTTATTTATCAACTCATAAGTCTGATTCTGTTTTTTCAGTTTCTATTTATGGTATCTTAATTTTCTAGAAACGGAGGGAAAGCATGATATCATGATCTAGTGATGAATTTTAAAATTGTACAATGGCCACTTTTACTAACAAAGTTATTTGGCTTCGTCACCTTCTCTATGAAATTGGATTCAAACTCTAAACTCCTTCTCATATTTTGTGTGATAATCTGGTGGACATAAAGATTACTTCTACTATTGTATTCCATGAAAACATGATGAATTTTTAAATTGATTATTACCTCCTTCGCCATCACCATGATCAAAATCATATCACCTTTATCTATATTACAACTTCTCATCATCTTGTTGATATATTCACTAAAGGCTTATTGGGAGATCGATTGGACTCTATATGCACCGTGCTAGGAATACATTACATCAACAACTCATCTTAAGGGGTAGTGTGATCGGTCTTTGTCACGTCTTCTCTCTTTATTTTTTTTACAAGACTCTTCTTCCAATATATGATTTACTAGATTAAGGTGGGGTGTTGGACTTTGTTATGTTTATTTTAGAGCCCCATATTGGTTTTCTCTTTCTTTTATTACTTTTCCTCTATCTATAAAAAGGGATCAGCCTCTCATTGAGGTAAGGAGTAAAGTTATACATTTGGAATTACAATTTATGGTTCTTCTATATCCTATTTATTCTAGCCTACTTTCATAATATCCACAAACTTGAGTTTATTTAGTAAATAAGAAATGTAAATTATATAAAGTGGTATATGGTTGTTTTGGAATAATAAGAACTAATATGGAAACCATTGGCCTATTCCGATCTCAAATGAAATTGCTTAAAATGGAATATCTTCACTTATATAGAAATTCCCTTATACTAAGGCAACATGTATAGCATCCTTATAGTAAAATTGTGGGATGTGAACTTTTATAATGGTATTCAAAATCATTTTTTAGTATTCCCTTCAAAATAGAAGTTTGAACCTCCCCCTTCTAATGGTATTAGTAACTGGTACATAAGTAGTAACTCAGAAATCTGGTAACTAGAACACATTCTCCCAACATGACCTTAAATGGTTTCCAACACCTTTAATTTTACATAGTAACATAGCTCTCTCCAAGTATATCAATTGTAGAAACCATTTTATCATTGAAAATATCCCCCAATGTAATTAAGAACATTTATCCCAAGTTTCAAACACACCCTATTGCATGTATCACCAATTAAATTACATGGAATCCATTCTTCTTTAATAAAACAACAATTACTGAAAATCCAAAATAGGTAATCTTGTGTTGCTCGATTACACACACCCTTAAAAGTGATTTAGAGTATCACCTAAATTTGGGTGTCACAAAAAACAATTATAATTGAAATTTTCCAATTCATTGATTATGTATTCTAAAACAAATATTTAACAATCTAGTCTACCCTTCTAAAAACATTGTAGTCCCGATCAAACAATGAAAAAGAAATTTTAGAGCTGTTGTGTATTAAATTAATTCAAAAATACCAAGTAAAAAAATAAATTTCCCCTTCAACAACACACCTATCATGCTTCTAAATTCCCCAACATAGTTCTCTAGAACCCTTTTATATTGGTAAGACATAATAAGACCAACATATCATGTTACAACAATATCAATGCCAACTATGGGAAAAATTACCATATTCCTTATCTTTTTATGGTTAAACTCATTTTTATTAAAGCAGCATTTATATGGAGTGTTCATATCCACAAACAATAATGATTTTATTCACTTAAATTTGGTTCAAGAAAGAGAAATTTCCTTATATACAAAATCATATTAAAAACTATGTGTATTAAACATAGAACCTACAACTAAAACACTTAACCTATGTATGTTGGCTCTATCAACACTCCTTTTGTAACCTTCCTCCATAACCAAAACAACATTGGGATTATTATCATGTATTTTCCTAACTTCTTATAGAATTATTTGAGTTCATCGAGTATGATTTGGATCCACAACTATCATTCCAAACTCTAGTATGTGTATAGTGGCACTCAACAGCCTTAACTTTTCACAAAACTCAGTATCCTTCATGTACTTATCCAACTTATTATTTTCTAATGGTGCTTAAAAAATATCAAATTTTTAATCTATGTAACTTAGTGTACTAAAATCATCCATTATCCTTACTTATATTTCTATTACAATAAGTAAAGTCTCTATAACTACGTCATCAGATCTTATTGGTTGTCCACCAACTTCAAGGGTCTACACACCCACAACTTCATCATGCTCCAACATTTAATTTACCTATACAAGTCCTTCCAAACTAGCTCCAAGGTGATACTACTTTCCATTTATTCATTCCTTTAGAAGTGATATATTTAGTTACTCCTATGTCAAACTCTGACTCTTAAACTTCCTTGATAAGAACTAATTTAGAGTGGTGCCTTTCATGCATATCTGAATTCATGGAAACTTCATATCTTCTAGTGTTAAATTTATTTAGAAATACCTTTCATATTTGGTAATCCACCCGAAAGGATCATTCTAGGAAAATGAAGGAAATTCCACTCTCTCAACACACTTCCCTTACCTTTCAACCAAGTCACGTCTTCATATATTAGACTACCCCCATCCCAACTACTAATCATTTTTCTTCCACCACTTCTAGATAAAATATTTATTTTTACATATCTGTACTTTATATCCTCTATTCTATTTCCCTCTCATATATAGTTTTCATTGACCTTCATGACCATATTATCCTCTAAACAAGGAATGCATAAAAAACTCACTCCTCCAACTATCGCATCAATTTTTTCACCACCTATTGGTAATATAATTAACCTCGAATCATCTTGTTAATTATTTCTTGCTTGATCATCTTCATCTAATCTCTTACCAGATTTGAATCTTCAAACCTCTACATTATATTTTTTAGGTCTGCTCTAAAAGTGTCATAAATGTTTTCCATTCTAGACTATAACAAAGAAATGAGGTTCACTCACCAAACTCACAATAATAACCCAACTTTAATTCATTTATAAGTGATCCTCCCCAGTGGGGTTTGTAACACCCTGAGATTGTGAGAATTTTTTTTCAAATTAATTTAACTTTTCAATATTTTTCATTTCACATGACACTGGAAGTAGTTATTTTCATGTATATATATATATATATCAAGACACTAAGTAAAAAAATAATTTAATAAGTAATACTAACTTGTCTTGTACTCCATGTAATACCATCATGTCTTGTGCTACACTCAACACTGACTTGGTGTATGATGCATGCAACACTGAGTTGGCATACAATACACGCAACACTGAGTTTCTAAGAAACATCTCTTTTTATTGTTTTAAATATTTAAATAAGATAACATTAATATTTATAAATAATTTTCAAATATTTTTATAATTTTTTTATATAAATAAAACAGATTGATAATAACATATATGATTATTCGTAAAGTCCCTCTATGTTATGAAGTACCATTTTCTCAAATAAAATTATTTTTAATCCCCTTATAATGAAATTAATTTTAGGCACTTTTAGAAATTTAATTTGATAAAATAAAATTCATTTTTTAATTCATAATTTCTAAATTAGCCAATGGTGAATTTATGTGATTTTTCTGAGAAACTCCATTTTTGATGAATAGTTAGAAATACTAATTTTAGTTAAAAACTTCCTTTTTGTATAATTAACTATTAATGATAAATGATGTCATAAATATGTTTTAAGGTCACATTAGATAAATATTACATATAAAAATAAAATTAAATTCATTATTATCAACTTCACTTTGAAATTGAATAAAAAAATATTAACAAACTTTTGAACTTTTTCCAACTTTAAAACCCTATTTTTTCATCCCGTCGGCGGGATTAGCACTAATATTAATTTTTCCTCTTCTATGGTTGGAATTTAAAAAATATTAAATAAAACATTTTATTCAGTCTAATATTTAGATTCGAATAATACCATGTTAATGTTTTGACTAAAATGATTAGTAAAAGTGATTAAAATTAATCACAACGGTTAAAGCCAAATTAAGCTTAATTAGGGTCTAAACTATAAAATTAAGGGCCCAAATGACCTATAAACTTGTCCAACATCCATTTTATGTCCATATTTAGTCCATCAAACTTAAATTATTGAGTTTTTATTTTTTATGACTTTTTTAGGTAATAAAATGTGAACACCTAAATTTTTTCTAAAAATTCCACATGAGTCCTTTTCCTTCCCTATAAAAGGCCACCACCTATACCCATTACTCACACCTCTAAAACCATTTAAGTTTATCAAAGATATTAAAAATTATCCTCCCAAAAATCCTCCCTTATAACTTGAAGCCTACCTATGGTAAAAAACTCTCTCAAAGAAGCCTTTTGGTATAAACCAAAAGGATTTACCAGATTAAGAGATAACATCTTCTATCAAGATCCTTTCCTTTATTTTCCTTTTCCACCCCATAAAATATTTTTATTCCATTATTGTGTGAATACACCAGTATACTACATATAATAGGATTTTTTATTCAAATTTTATGACCTAAACTTACACATACCTCCATCTAATGGATGTTGAACATATTGTTTCTGTGTACGGTGAACAACTGCCTCACTAAATGATGATTGTTCATTTCTCATTTACCACCAATCATTGTGGCCATTATGATGAAAAATATATTTATATATGTAATACATTTTATTTATTATTTATTTAAGCTTATGTGTTCCTTTTAAAACATACATCTTTTTACCTTTCATATGGTGTTAATATGATAATCTCATCTGAGGAAGTGTGGAATATTTCCCCCTCATAGTTTTGTCTCAATTTGCCTTATTTGATATTCATGTTTTTTTATGAACCAAAACTCATATTCAAGGTGTATATATATCCATTTTACATTTCATATCTTTAATTTACTTATTTTCGTGATATATTAAGATACATGTAATTTCTTTTTTTAAACATGGAGAGTGTTATCCCACGTTACCGTGTTATAAGAGTTTATTAAGACAGTATCATCACTTTCTGAGATTGTTTATGTTATTACTTTCCTTGATGAAATAGTATGATCCATCTCTCAAGAATATTCTTGAGTTTCCTTATCCTCTATTATTTCATTATATACTCATTTATTAGTACCACATTCTACTCTTTGGTCCACAATATAGTTAAGAACGTGTTTTTAGGAAAGCCCGAATTTACCCTTTTTCGATCTGAAATCAATGTTTTCTAAAAAGGGTTTCTAAGAATATTATACCATTATCCTATAATATTTTAAAGAAATTTTTTACCTTTTTTATTTTACCAATCTTTTCAAGGGTATATTCTTGTCACTTTCTGAACGAGGCGTTCCTTATAACCTTTTTATCGTACAAAATGAATGTTCATTTTTACTCTGTACGACATGTACAGATTTACCCACCATCATTCCTTTGAATATTGATTTCATTTTTAAAAGGTTAATATTTAAGAAACTATTTTAAAATTAATTTTCAAGGAAAAATATTTTCAAAATGGTTTCAAATCATCTTCATATGTTTTCAATGTATTTTCTTAGAAAATTATTTTTAAATGGTTTTATGTATTAATAATCCTTTTTAAAAGAAGAGAGGATATTATCATCAAAAAAAAATTGAAAGATATTTCAAAACTATTTTCCTTATAAGATTAAATAAATATATCTTACTCATGCCCTTTTTGGAAATTCTCCAAATATTCCATTCATATCCTTTCTGTGAGTGGGTCATGCATAGTGTCATAGTCTTTAAGAAACATGTTTCTCTTTCATGAGTTATATATTTATAAAATATGTTTACCTTCCACGAGATATGATTTGATGAAATAGTTATAAAACCTATATATTTTACATAGGTTATGATGTGATGAAATGTTAATGATACCCATCTCATTTTATGGGTCCTGATTTGAGGTTTATAAGACCTATATCTTTTTATCTGTCATGATATAATGAATGTTTTATTTTCCTGTGGAATATATGTGAATGATTTTACTATGAGATGGGTGGGAACTATATCTCCATCCAATTCATTGGGTAATGATATGTTTTATATGATTTCAAAGGGTACATTGGTTATCTCACAAGCCTAAAAATAAATAGGGTGTTTGGGTTGTAGTCAAAGCCCGAAAAGAAAGAGGGTGTTTAGGTTGAAGCCAGATCCCAAACAGAAAGAGGGTGCACAAGTTATATCCCAAGCCTAAATGAAAGATGGTACATGGGTAGTAGCCCAAGACCAAAAACAATAAGGTCCATGGTTTTTAGACCAAGCCTAAAAGAAATTGGGTACACCGGTTGTTATCCCAAGACCAAATTAGGTACACGGGTCGTAGTCCAAGCCTAACATGTTATAAATGTCTTGGAAGGTAGCCCTGAAATAAAAGTTTCTATTTTTATATGTATGCCAAAAATTCTATATCTTATTCCTTAGTTATGATTTCATAGATCATGATGGTTATTTCCTTATGATTCATGTCTTATAAAAGACCAAGATTTATCCCATTGCTCTTGTTTATTACCTTTGATATGCATGGTATGATCTCCTAATGTTATGATCGTGTTATCATACTATTATATTCATGTTTATGCTTACATGCCTCATTGTTTACCATTACTGAGCATCTAAGCTCACCCATTTCTTATGTTTCCTTTCTCCAGGTTATGAATAAACGTTTTCGATAGACGTTCTAATGGTTTAGATCTTTATGGGATATGTTGAAGATATTTCAGTAAATAGAAGATTTTGTTTCCATTTTCCAAAGACACTAAACTATTACGGTCCTTGGGAATGTATTTTTACGATGTACTAAATATTCATCTAAAATTATATAATATCCATGCATGTTAAGCCTTGGTTGTTATAGTTGGTATCAAATGAAAGGTTTAGTCAACCTTTGGAAACTAGGATGAGGAAACCATAGTGATATCCCTATGTTTATTTCGAAGAATATGTCTAGGGATGTATCTAAGGATTAGTATAAGGATGAGTTAACGTTTAGTAAAATATCTTGTAATTTTGGTAAAGTATAGAGTGAGTAGTTTCCTAGAAATAAATCTTTTTCTAGATACTACAACTGTATGTGGCTCTGGAAAAGATGTACTTAGGGGTAACAACTCTCACAAGATGTTTCAGGCTTGACTCGGGGTAATCTGGTACATGACAATGAGTCTTTTCACACACATGGTTTGACACTCCTAGGGATATGCTTTGGGAATTCACAAACTCTTCATAAACCATCACAAAGGATTTAGATATAAGTTATCTATGAATAACCTAGGATAAACCCAAGGTGTCATAGATTATGGAAGGTGTCATGATTTAGACATCTTATATGTAATTCCTTCCATGACTATGTGATTTTCTATTATTATAAGTAATGCTCACACTATGCATCTAGTTTTAAACAATAGTTGGAATCAGAAGGAACTGGATTAATATTGAATGTAATGGGAGATTTTATAATTAGTATTCAAGTGGTATGATCACTGGAGTGAAAGATGTTGTGATCACTCCTAATTAGTTTTCACAGAATATGATTAATAATGTTTATCATAACCTACTCTCAGACTCACCAAGGAAAAGAAAGAAGGAGTTACCTAGGAGTTTGGGTAATGGAAACCATGTATTAAATAACATTTGGTTTCCTTTTTGTTAATAATGTGGAAAGAATCTCCAACGTGAATGTCTTAGAGGAAGAAGAAGATGTTTTGACTGTGGAAAAGAAGGACACAAATCAAGTGACTACATTGGAAAAAACGAAGAGTTCATTTAACAAAATGGATGGGAATTTTGGCCTCCATAAGTCATCATTAAAGGTAATGTGTTTTAAATGGAGATAAAATTGTCATTATGAAACCCAATGTCACAAGAGGAAAGTTACTGAAAAGAATCATCAAGGTGGTGTGAGTAATGGTTGCATTATGGACGATGATGATACTATGGATGAAATGTAAAATGAAATATGTATTATCATTAATGTATTGAGGATTACGTAATCTCAGTATTTATGTATTTGGATTATAGAATTAAGAATGGTGAATTATGTATGGATTATTCATTTTATGTTTTACTAAGGATTTACAAGAATATGTTGAATGGTCATGATAGAATAGAAAGGTTATCTCATGAAAGTTAACATTTTGACTAATGGAAGTAAACCCTTAACATGTTATTTATGTTAAGATAATGTTTTATGGATAAAGATACGTGAGATATAAATAATTAAATCAAAAGGTAATGACTACATTGAAACTATGTAAAGACCTGTTTATAGGAGGTTTATGCTACCACTAATCATGTTTACAAAATTTTATGATTTATTTAGTAAATCCAATATACTTTGGAATAAGGAATAATTCATGTTTTCCAAAAGGATTTATGGTAATTCAGGTTGTTACCATGTTTCAAGGGAATATACAATAAGGGTATTAACATGTTTGGAATGTTACTACCAAGATATATTTTGTGATACAGGGTAATCAATGTAAATATGATTTTGTGACTCTATTTATAAGGTTTTGTATTTTCATCTTTATAAAGGGTTATAAGGTTATCTATTCATGAAAAGTTTAAGTTAAACATTAGAGGAATTAGTCGTGCAATGAGTTTGTATAAAAAACCTTGGTTAAAAGGATAATTAGTGATTAACCTTATTTCAAGGATGTCCATCTTATATATTATATTAGTGAAGTTTAAAAAAAAGTACATCATGGATGTCAAGTGACAACCAATCAAGTCTAGTAAGGTCATGGGTGTTGAACCCATGACCGAAGGATGATAAAGGTTTCCCACCAACAACTGGCCTACACGATGTCCGGGTTAATGTGTATTTATTTTTAATGAATAAATATTTATAATGATCTATTAGTGTTAATTTTTATAGATTAATTCATGTTTTTAAGAGAGAAATAGTTAGATGTTTTATTCTTTTATGGGCCTTAAGATCCTTTAAATGCATATTTTAGTGTTTTATTCATGAAAGTTATTTTTTAGACATTCATTCCCTGAGATAATGGTTGTATTAAAATAATTTCAAAGAACAACCCAATAATAAAATTTTCTTTATAGAAATATATCAAGAATTAATCAACTTTCTAAAAGTGATCAAAAAAATGTTGTCCTAATACCTTAAATTTTGTTGAACCGATGGTTTCTAGAATCATCAAAGATTTATGAATTTGAGGCCCTCAACTTTACTTTGATAATCCACTTGTTTGTGATTGATGACCTCAATCACTCCCTATAAATATTTACATTTTACATCCTTGATTAATCTTCACCCCCAACCTATGTTCTCCTATGTGGAAAGCCAGTTATATTTTGCTTTGGGTAACCATTATGGTTCCAAATTTCCCTTTTAAGGGAAATTTTAGTATCCATTTTTATGATGTGGGTTTATATGAATGAAACTTTCAAGTATTTAACCTTTGATTACCTAGACTATTTTTAGGGTAAAATTCATTTTAATGGGGTAGAATGTTACACCCCGAGATTTTGATATTTTTTTATCGAATTAATTTAACTTTTCATTATTTTCATTTCACATGCCACTGGAAATAGTTATATATATATATATATATTAAGAAACTAATTCACACATTCCTTTAAAATGAAATACCAACTTGTCTTGTTCTATATTCAATACGAACTTGTCTTGTGCTACATGAAACATCGACTTGGTGTACGATGCATGCAACACTGAGTTGGCATACGATACACGGAACACTGAGTTTCTATGAAACATCTCTTTTTATTGTATTAAATATTTAAATAAGATAATGTGAATATTAATGGATACTTTTAAAATATATTTATGATTCCTTTATATAAATTATACATATTGATAATAAAAGATATAATTATTTCTAAAGTCCTTCTATGTTTAAAAATATTATTTTCTAAAATAAATTGGTTTTAATTAATTTATAATGAAAATAATTTTAGAAACATTTAGAAATTGAATTTTATAAAATAAAATTTATTTTTTTAATTTATAATATCTAAATTAGACTAGGGTGAATTTTTGGGATTTTTCTGAGAAACTTCATTTTTTGATGAATAGTAAAAAATACTACTTTTTAGTTAAAACTTGCATTTTCGTCTAATTAACTATTAATGCTAACTGATATTATAAATATGTTTTAAGGTCACATTATTTGAATATTAAATCTATTAATACAATTAAATTCATTAGGATCTACATCACATTAAAACTGAATAAAAAATTATAACAAAATTCTTGAACTTTCTCCTACTTTAAAACCTTTTTATTTCATCCCGTCTACAGGATTAGCACTAATATTAATTTTTATGATTTTGTGATTGGAAATTATAAAATAGAAAATACACCATTTTATTCAGTCTAATATTTATATTCTAATGATAATGTGTTAAATTTTTGACCAAAATGAATAGTAAAAGTGATTAAAATTAATCACAACTATTAAGGCCAAATTAAGCTTAATTAGGGACAAACCTTAAAATTAAGGGACAAAATGACCTAGAAACATGTCCAACGCCCATTTGATATCCATAGTTAGTCCATAAAACTTCCATTATTGATTTTTTTTTATTCCTATGGCTTTTTTAGGTAAGATCATATGCATACCTAATTTGTTTCTAAAAATTACATTTGAGTCCTTTTCCTTCCATATAAAAGGCCACCACCTATACCCATTCCTCACACCTCTCAAAACTATTAAGTTCGTCAAAATTCTGCCCAAGTATCCTCCCAAAAATACACCCCTTGACCTTGAATCCTCATCTTGGAAAGAAACCCTCTCAAGGAATCCTTTTGGCACAAACCAAAAGGATTTACCCAATTAAGATATAACGTCTTCTCTCAAGCTACTTTCCTTTATTTTCCTTCTACACCCCATAAACTCTATTTATTAAATTATTGCGTGAAATAAAAAATATCCTCCATATACTAGGATTTTTTTATGAAAATTTTCTGACCTACACTTACACACACCTCCATCTAATGGATGTTGAACATGTTATTTCTTTGTACGTCAAACAACGGCCTCACGAAACGATGATTATTTATTTATCCTTTACCACCAATCATGGTGTCCATTATGATGAATACTCTATTTATATATATAATATATTATATTTATTATTTATTTAATCTTCTGTGTTCCTTTTACAACATACATCTTTTTTACCTTCCATTTGGTGTTAATATGATAATCTCGTTGGAGGAAGTCTGCACTACCGCCCCCTCAAAGCGACGTGATTCATTCACACACCGCATAGAATGTATTAAGGATGGGTTTAATGAACCTATATAATATATATGATATATTCATGACACTTTAATATTTATACATATATATACATATATATACATATTTTATTTACATAATTTCTTTCAATATGACAATAAAAACGAAAAACAACGTTCATGCGTATGTACGACTAACCGTCTCCATGAATGATGTATTACATTACAAAATTAATTATGCTATATATTATTATAATATAATTATACTGGATATACCTGATATTTATATCATGTTCTACATTATGTAATCATGATATAAGTATAAGGACCAAAGATGTAACAAATTAAGACACATGTGAAGAACAAAGTAAATATTACCTAAAATGAAACCTTAACATAATATTGTAAACAAGTGGGTAATATAAGGTTATAATAAATACATATATGGTAATAGAAATATCAATATTCTTCTGTAAAATGTGTATAATAAACTAATATTTATTATACATGAAGCTTGTACGAGTATGGAGAGAGTCAAGACACAAGGTAAGGTAATTTCATCTCACTTTTAATTTATGTGAGATGCAAGCTATGTTATCCCATTTTTTATTTTTTGTGGTGTGTGTAATTCCCATGATTTTATTATATGTTTATTTTACTTCAAATTTTTTTATTCACCTTTCCATTTTATGATCCTTATTTCACGGGGATTACCTTTCAAAAGTTACCAAATTGGTAAAACAATTTTGTCCCAATTTGCCTTCTCTAAGATTTATGTTTTTTTATGAAGCTAAACTCTTATTTGAGGTTTATATACTTCCATTATACATGTTATGTAATTAATATAATTCTTTTCAGGATATATTAAGCTTTATTTAATTTCTTTTTTTTTACATGGAGAGTATGATCCCAAGTTACCGAGTTATAAGAGTTTATTAAGATAATCTCATCGCTTTCTAAGATTGTTTATTTTATTTCTTCCCGTGATGAAATAGTGTGATATATATCTCAATAATATTCCAGAGTTTCCTTATCATATATTATTTTATTATATACTCGTGTATTAGTACCATATTCTACTCTTTGGTACATAATATAATTGAGAACGTGTTTTTAGGAAAGCTTTACTTTACCATTTCTTTGGCCGGAAATCTATGTTTTATAAAAAGTATTTCCAAGAATATTATACCATTATCCTAGAAGATTTTTAAGAAATTTTTAAATTTATTTATTTTACCAATATCTTCAATATAATATTTATGTTTCTTACTGAACAAGGCATTCCTTCTAACCCTTTTACCATGCAAAAGGAATGTTCCTTTTTTTACTTTGCATGACATGTACGGATTTACCCACTGTCATTCCTTTGGAGATTCCTTTTCATTTTTAAAAGGTTAATCTTTAAGAAATTGTTTTAAAAGTAATTTTCAAGGAAAAGGATTTTGGGTTGAAGAACAATACCAAAAAGAAATTGGGTGTTTGGGTTGTATCCCAAGCCTGAAAATAAAGAGGGGGTTTGGGTTGAAGCCCAATCCCAAACAGAAAGAAGGTGTATGGGTTGTAGCCTAATCCTAAATGAAAGAGGGTACATGGGTAGTAGCCCAAGCCCAAAAACAATATTGTACATGGGTTGTATCCTAAGCCTAAAAGAAACTGGGTACACGGGTTGTTATCCCAAGCCCAAAGTAAGAACACAAGTCGTAGCCCAATCCTAACATGTTATAAAGGTCATGGTAGGTAGCCCTAAAATAAAAGTTTCTATTGTTATATGTATGCCCAAAATCCCATATATTATTCATTATTTGTGATTTCATGGATCATTATGTTTTTTTTTTCATGTCTTATGAATTTACAAACTTTATCTCATAGCTCATGTTTATGACCTTTGATATGCAGAGTATGATCTCCTAATGTTACGATCGCATTGTCATACTATTATGTTCATGTTTATAATACATGTCTCCCTTGTTTACTCTTACTAAGCATATGATATCACCCCTTTATTGTGTTTCATTTCTAAATTTTATGAATAAATTTTTAGGTAGAAGTGCTAATGGTGTATATCTTTATGGGAGATGTTGAAGATATTTTACCAAGATAGAAAATTTTGTTTCAATGTTTCCAAAGACCCTAAACTATTACGATCCTTGGGAATTTATTTTTGAGATGTACTAAATATTCATCTAAAATTATGTAATATCCATGAATTTTAAGCCTAGTTCTCTATAGAGTTATCTTTTCTAACAAACACTTCCCTAGTGAATTGCGCATCTCAATAAAGAATGTGGTTCAACTATTTTTTTCCCTCGTAATAATGCATTCAATCCTACTCAAAAAGCTCTTACTTGACCATCTGTTTCTAGTGATCATCTCTCTCCTCAATAGAGTCACACCAACAATAATAAAAAACCTATTTCTTGAGTTCTTCTATCAAGATTTCTCTTCTTTATTTCCTACCCAGAATAATTCTCCCAAAATGAACATCAGTTGTTAGGCCTCATCCTAATAGATAGATTTATTTGGGCATAGGAAACACATTGTTTTCATAATTTAAATATTATAATCACTAATATTTATTTATAATTAATATATATCATACAAAATAATAATAATAATAATCGGGTGAGGTAGGAATAGAAAAAATCTATAGAAAACCACTTCCATAGAGCCTCGGTTGATACGTCACATGATCTAGTCTACCTAGTAGCCTTGCTAAAAATAGAAATGAATCATATCCCTCAAAAACAGATTTCCCCTTATTTATTTACCTACCTGCTAGCTAGAAATAACCAAACATCACACTACGAACTCTAATAACTAAATAGGAAAAGTATAATACTACCACATATAAGTTAATACTCATGACCCTAATGGATGGCTCCCCACTATCCCTCACTTATTCCTATCTTTTATAATGAACACCCACACATACCTAACAGACCCTGGATAATGTGTCATTTACTTGAATTTTAGTAGCTCCTTCTATCCCCAAATAGATGAAAAAATAGAGGTTGAGAATCACACTCTCAGTGCTCTTATCTTCTTCTTATGTGAGGATCATTCTAAAAAATGAGATCACTTTCTCACCCTGGTTGAGTTTTCATTCAACATTGTGTTGAATTGAACCACGATCAAAACTAATTTTAAATTGGTTTAACTATGACCACCAAAGTACATGCTTAATATAATCTCAATTCTCAAGCTTCTTAGGTATAGTGTAGCTACTAAACATATGACATTTCTCATTGATGATATCCAAGATGAAGTGGTTCATAAAATTGATGAATCTAGTGTAAGGCACAAAGAGGTGGCTAACAAGAAGCAGATGAAAGCTATTTTCAATGTCAGTGATATCATCATTGCTCACATCCGGAATGAATGATTCCCAATCACCACCTACAATAAGCTAAAACCAATTAACAACATCCCTTATAAAGTTCTGCAGCATCTCAATGATAATTCTTATGTGGTAGAAATTACAAAAGTATGATGTATCTCTCTAAAATTAAATGTAGTTGACCTAAATGTCTTCAATATGGATGAGATAAGGTATCATATTTCAGAATATATATTGAGTCCTTTATAATCGGGGAGGATTGATAGGGTACCTACCTGAGCTAGCACACCAGGTGGAGCATTTTAATTATTTTTATTTTGTTAATGGGTGTTTTTTTCAACTTAAGGTGTTAGGGTATTTTGGTATTGTATTTTTTGTATTTTTTGAGTCTATAAATAGGTAGTAGGTTGTTAATTATGATTATACTTTACAATATTATTAAAAACACTTGAGACTTTTCTCTTTATCAATGGAGTTCTACCCATTCCTTTCCTCAATTTTCTCACATGAGGGGTCATTTATCTCAACTATGATACATTACAATGGGTTTCATGTTATCGCAATAGAATTTTAGAGGTGTGGAAGTTTTCAACTTCAATACATTCAATAAATTATGTCTTTATATCCCATCATAAATCCCAAAAGATAGAGTTCTATATTTTTCATCTACACTACTCCGGGAAACTACTGAGTGTGTAAAACTTCTTGAAGTGACTATATTTCCTCAAATATGAGAAAAATGACATCTTATGGTTCTTATATTTGTAACTTATACCACCCGATGTGAATTAGTATAAACTTAAATTCCATGGAAAAAATTTCGCAAATAATAATCCCTATCTTGGGGTTATTTTGGGATACCTAAAAATCTCATAACCCCTTTCTTGTGGTCATTTCAAAAAGGGATCCAACTAGTTAAAATAATGATTCATTTTTATTGGACTGGCTATTAAAATTACCTTTATATTCAATAAATCTAGTGTATGATTTCTATGCGACATGAAAAAACATTTATTTTTCAATTATACCATTCTTACTATGAAATATCTTAGGTTTCTCGAATCATTTATATTGATATTTATATACTAGAAACCTATTACTTTTATACATGAGACTTGATATAGGTGGGGTATAAAAAATTAAAACTCATATAATAGAATAAAACATAAGGAAATTTACACACCCATATAAAAATTACACAACCAATGTATATTCCCCCTCAACTGAAACATGTAAACTTATTTTTCTACACAAAAGTGTTACCCATTTCCCTAGAAACCCTTCGATAAACTTACAGGTTAGTTCACACCATATAAGTACATTCTTAAGAATGGGATAACCGATATCACGCAAAAGATATCACATTGAAAGGATCTCTCTTTTAACAAGCCTCATTATCCAATACTATGACTCAACGCTAGATCAATAAATGATGGTTTTCTTCTTAACCCTCCAAGAAATGAGATTACCACCAATTAAAACAATATATTTAGTTGTGAACCTTCAATAGGATAAGAAAATTATATAATGTATACATAATACTGTTCTTGTGATTAGAGTACAAAAATCACATATCAATTACATCTTTACATATCTAAAAATTAAAAGAATCAAATCATGCTACATTCTTATTGGATGGTCTATGAACTGACTCATTTTTTCAACAAAAAAATGATGCATATTAAGTAAGGGTAGAGATAAAAATATAGGTTAAGTCCTATGATCCATCATGTTTATCCTAAAAGAAATTATGAGTAAGTATTTAAAAAATATATGGAATATAATAATGGACTCGTTGAAACTAGGTGTACTAATATCATAGCTCATACAGCCCATACGGGTAAGGGATATCCCATTTTTTAAAATATTTAAAAAATAATATAAACAGAATTCAATATAAAAATTAAAATAATAATATATATGTATATATAAACACCAACCATTGGAGGTCCTCATAAGTAAAGTCTTGATTAATAATGTACTCATATCCTATTGGGTAAGATTATCTATGCAACCACTAGAAGATGAAACCTTCAAATCACTAAAAGATTTCACATTTCAAAGGTTATACACTATGGAATTCAAAACTTTGGAATTTCCCCCTAACCTTAGTGTTCCAAAATTTGAGAAAAATGGAACCCCACTCTCCACACTAATTCACACTATTCACATGCTCTCCAAATAAACTTGTACACCAAAATTCATGAAAAGAAATTAATGGAAAAAATTAAATTGATCTCACAAAATTACATAGTCTGGAATTAAATATTAATCCATGGGAAAACACTAAAAAAATATTATATTACTAGGAAGTAAAAAAAGATTAAAAACATTGTATATAAAGATCCATTGTTACACTTTGATTCATCATACAAGATACACATCAGTAACTGGTCTAACCTCCACTTTATAGAAGTAATCATCCAGAAAAATAGGTTGCATCACCAAATAAATTTTGTCATCAACCCATCATTGGATTTGATCGAACTTTGATTACTTATAGCTCCACCACATAAAACTTCACATCTAGTAAACCTATGCTGGGATTCAACTTCACCTTGTCTTAAGTTCAACATATTTTGGTAAACACACCTACATATTGAAGATGTTGATTATCACTACTCTGACAAGACTGAAGTGAACATCTGGTATTCCTCCTTCTGGTAAGTTGAACCTGAAAACTTGAAGAGACTTCATGAATCCAACAATAACTCCATTAATTAATTATTTATAAAATTATATATAAAACTTTTCCCATTGAAATTTTTCGTTCACTTTTCTACAATTTATTAAAGCAATAAAAATCACTTGTTTGAAAAAAACATCATTAAATAATTTTTTATTGAAGTTTATCATGCCCACTTCCTATTTATGTAATTGAAGTTCACAATTTTAAAAAACAAAAAACTATATTAAGAAATAGATTAGAGATATATTTATTATTTACTAAAGTAATGGAATTCCAAAATCTCCTAATAAAAAAATCCTTTAGTGAGCATGTTGCCTAAATTAAAAAATAATTAAAAAAGGTAAATTATTTTTAACACTTTCATATCTTTCATACATTTATAGAAATAAAAAAAACTCTTCTTTTTTTCTTAATTTATAAAATATAATTAAAACTTCACTCAATACAAAATGAAAAACATATTTTAATGGATATAAATTTGATGTACATATTTGACCCACAACTTTCGATGATTAACTATTATTTTTTTATTAAATTTTTTATTTTAAAAATTAATATTAAATAAAGATTGACCCATTAGGCCTCCAATCCAATAATTTGGGTCAGGTTTTAATTTTTTAATCTGTTAAAAAATAAACTATATAATTCAATCCCATATAGTATCTATTCCATTCATCAGATAGTAGGCCGACCTTCATCCCCTACTCTAGGGGAGGGAAATCTATCCCTCCGTATATGAAAATATTTATAGAATTTTTATAGAGTGGACTTAAAAATATATCAATGATAAAACCCTATATACTATAACAAATCCCAAACATACTTTTGGTGTAGTGAGAAAACCTCTTTTGAACATTAAGAGACCTCAACCCCAAGAAAGTATTTAAGTATCCCATTCATTCAAATAAAAACATTTATGAAAGAATGATTTGAGCCTACCAATCCTTAAGATAAGTTTGAAGTCATCCTCCATGGTATAAAACCTATCAAATAAGGTTCTAAATAACTATTGAATCCCATGTAAAGATCTCTAAATATAATAATACTTATATTTCTCCCTCTAAGGAATGAATCTAGGAGGTTTCTCCATATAATTTTCTTCATTTGTAAATACGTCAAGAAAAATATTTTTTCATATATATAATTTAAGAGCCTCTAATTAAAGGAAACCAAACAGATAGAGACACACTATAACCATTTTTAAAACAAAATAAATTATGTCAAATTAGTCAATTCCATATTTCTATCCATATCCTTTAAAACAAGAAAAGGTTTGACATGATTAATAAAACCATTTTAATTGATATGAAAATTATAAATTCAATTACATCAAGTTTTCTTCTTACCAAGATTATTACCTTGAGTAAGAAATACTAGATCCTAGGTGCAATTATTTTCAAGTGTCTATAGCTTGTCACACATTGTATGCAGCAGACCAGGAAAATTTTTAACTTTAGAAAGAGTGTGTGTAATGTAAGTGGGAATTGGATTACTGAAAAAAGTTTTCGTATAGAAAGAGAAAACATAATATGAGTGATTAAGTCTTGGAAAATAAGATTAAAGTTTTTTAATACAATAGGTAGACCCCCAGTGATATGTGATAGAGAAATCATTGGATGGAATCTAAAAGCATTGTGGGAGATAGATCATGTGTTGAGTGGGTATAAACAAAGACGAAATAAATTCCACCAATACCAAGTATAGAAATAATATAAAATATTAGATGGGATACTTTAAAAACAAATAAAAAAAGACTTATGAGGAAACTATAGAGAAAATATCATGGGAGTGATGGAAAAATAAAGACATACATTCATATCAGTAGTGGTAGAATCATGTGAAACTAGGGGGAACATTAATGATAATATATTAACAAAGTAAACATGAACGAACACCAAATAACTATACATATTGGGGGAATTATAAAAATATTCACAATCTTTCTGAGAATATCCAAGAAAGAAAGACTTAATAGAATTTTTATCCAACTTGGAATGATATTGACAGATATCAATTACGTAAAATAGGAATTCAAATATGTGTAGTGGAAGTGAATAATGTAGGATATAAGGATAAATGATATAATATGGAGTCACCCCTAAATGAAAAAGAAAGAATTTAAGAACTATTTTTATTAGGCATTAGAATAAGTAGAATGCACCCAAGGAAAGAAGTTTTCAAATATCTGTAAATGTGTAAAACATGTTGCAAATCTCAATGATTTCTTTCATCAATATACTAAAACCTCCATATTTTAGAAAATAACTGAGGAATTTTTTCTTAAAGAGGAGGGATAAAGATGTAAAAAACATAATATTATCAATAATTTAAATGGTCAATCCTATAAGAATCACTATAAAACTTAAGAGTAAAAAAGGGAAGGTGAAGGGAGGAATATCAAGAAAGCATTAATGAAGAAGTGAGAGAGTATTGAAAAAATTCCCTAGGATGGATTATCGGATGAATTCAGATCAAGGAGGAGTACACATGTTGGGGGTCCATGGAAATGTGATCAAGAGGGAGGGAGAGGGATGGAGGGTCAAAAGATAGGGAAAAAAGGCGTGACAGGGGCTAGCTAGGGTTTTGGTTATAGTTTATGAGGGTTTTGATTTGATACCATATATGAAAAGTAAAAAATTGTGTCTCTCATGTGAGGCCTATCAAAATCCCCTTCATATCAATAATGACCCCCCCCCACACACAATTTTTAAGGGGGATGTGGTGGTGGGATTGGTTGGTGGCCAAACCCCACCAAACCACCAGAAGAGAAAGGAAGGAATAGGTGAGGATTTCCTATAAAAGGTAGTGGATTCCCTGGGTTTTAATCAGCTTGAGCTGCAGTATCTACCATCATTTTTTGTGGTATTTTATGAGGTGGATTCCCCAAATATTCAATAGATAGATTTTTGAGGGTTTTCTTCTTGTAATAGTGATGTAGTGTGTACCCACTTTTACCCAAAATGATATAATTTTATTTTCCCATTATTTTTTAGCACTTTCATTTTAAGGGGGGTTTTTTGTGTTACATATGGTGTCATTTATTTCCAAAATTTTTAAGCATTATTTTATTACACTACTATCATTACACCAATGGGAAAATCATTTAAAGTCTCAAAAAGTGGTATGAGGTGAAGGTTCTGGCCAAATGTTGTATATTTTTTTGGATATTAATAATTCTCATAAATATATGTATACTCTATGATTGTGACTGTGTTTTATCTTTCACATCAAAAAAAATATTTAGATTATTAAATATACTATTTTGAAATATATAAGGTTATATACTGATGATATGTTTATATGGTGGTGAAATTTGATATTGATAAATTCATTGAGAATAATTTTCCATTGTGGAAAATCAAGATACAAGTAGTGCTGCGAAAGGATAATTGTCTACTAAAAATTAGAGAAATACCAGCAGGTGTGTTGGATAAGACATGATATGACATGGATGGGAAAGTTATTTCCAACATATATTTGGATTTGGAAGATAGTTTACTATCAAGAATTGTGGAGAAAAATGAGATAAAATAAATTTGGTATACTCTGTAAAATCTATATGAGGCAAAGTCACTGCACAAAAAAATTCTTGAAGATAAAATTACACACTCTTCAAATAGAGGAGTCATAATTGTGATTAGCCACATAAAAACCCTCAATACCCTATTCACTCATCTCATGGTGTTGGGATATAAAATTTTTGATACTGAATGTGTGAATATTTTTCTCCATATTTTTCCAGATTCGTATGATCAACTCATCATTATCCTCACCAAAAATATAATGATGGATATGTTTCTATTAAATGTCATTGTAGTTGGGGTTATTGAAGAAGAATGAAGCCACAAGAACAAGGAGTACAGATATAAAACTTCTAACTAAGAAGAGGCTATTTCAATAGATAGAGGAATGAATATGGAGTGTGTTTCTAATGGGAGCCAAAATCTTGGATGGCCCAAATCAGGGAGTAAGAAAAAGAATGCCACATGTTACAAATGTATAAATAAGGGGAATATAGATAATAATTTTTGGAATAAGAAGAGAAGTGAAAATATATCTTAGGGAAATGTGAAGAGTACTTTTGGGAATTGAGATATACTAGTCAGTGAAATGGTGATGACTATTGGAAGCAGACAACATCTCAACAATGAATGAATAATCGACTTGGGAGAAACATCAAACATGAAATATCAACGAGAATGGTTTAATCAGTATGAAACTATCCTAGAAGGACTTTTGTACATGGGTAATGATCACACCTTCAATATCATTGGATTAAGTACCATTAAACTAAAGATGCATGATGGTGTAGTATGAACTATCCAAGGATTATTCCATGTAAAGGACTTGAAAAAGAATATATTGTCTTTGAGATAGTTTGATGATATAGGATGAATGACTCACATTGAGAATGGAGTGTTGAGAATTGTGAAGGGAATGCCTATATTTATGATGGAAAACAATCTCCTGAAGAACCTATTTTTTCTTATGGGTGAAAGGTAAAAGGAGGAGGAAACAGTTGTTGCATCAACTACCTCAATGGAAACATTGATAATGTCACGACATCAGAATATTGTTTATAAGTATGAATAAGGCATGAAGATTCTTATTGATCATAAGTTATTTCTTAGGATTACAAAGGTATCCATACCATTTTTTTAAAATTTTGTTTTGAGAAAGCAACACAAGTTAAATTTTGAGACATAAAAAACAAGAAGTAAAGAGATCTTATATTTGATCCATTTCAATGTTTGAAAAGAACTAGATATATTCCTAGGATGAGAAAGGTACTTTTTATCATTCATTTATGATTATTCTCAGAGATGTTGGTATACTAAATCAAGAGTAACATGGATGTTTTTAAGGTCTTCAAAACATTAAAATTGCAGAAGAAGATTGAATCTGGAAAGAATTTCAAGTGTTTGAGGACTGACAATGGTGTAGAATATACAAGCGATGAGTTTGATACTTCTTGTGAATAAGAAGACATCAATATATTGTTCATGGTGTAATACACTCCTCAACAGAATGGAGTGGAATAGAGGATGAATATAACATTGTTATATGGTACAAGGGAGATATTGTAGACTATAAGAATTTCTAAAACATTATGGGAAGAAGCATTGAATATTGTCTGTTATGTGATCAACTGATCTCCATCAATGGTGACTGATCTAAAGACACTGATGAATATGTGGACTGGTAAAACCGCTAAAAACTCTCAATTACATACTTTTGGAAGTCCTATAAATTCTTCATTTAATGGTCAGGAATGATCAAAGCTATATTCAATATCCATTAAATTCATCTTCTTGGGATACACTGATAGTGTGAAGGGGTATCGTTTGTGGGACCCCACTGCCCAAAAACTTATCATGAGCAAATATGTCATTTTTAGTTGATAAGGTGAAAATTAATATTGATGGTGAAATGGATAAAGAAAATATAGAATTTACAATAGTAAATTTAGAGGATAAATCAATAGAAGAAACAGTTTCCTCTGAATCATTATCAGAACACGAAGATCAAGTATCAGTTGAGTCTGGACCACGACGGTCAACTTGGGAGAAAATAGCCATAGTATAGCACTCAGACTATGTGACTAGGAGAAATTTTTTTTACTTCTTATTGATGGGTTGTGTAGAGGCATCTTCTTTTAAAGAGGTGAACTAGAGTCCAAATATATCCTCATGGATGATGGTGATGCAAGAAGAACTCAAATCCCTACACAAGAACAAGACTTGAGATCTTGTTTAATTTCCTTATGGAAGGAAGTCTATCAGAAACAAACTGTTCTTTAAGAACAAGTTTGGTGTAAAGGTCCAGGTAGAAAGATATCAGCAAGACTGGTGGTCAATGGATATTCTTAGAAGGATAGTTTTGATTTTAATGAAATATTTTCTCCTATTGTTAAATTGATGGATTTTTAAATAGTAATAGCAATGTGCTACTTACATTTTACACATATAGTAGCTAGATGTGATGAATTTCTTCCCCATGGTGATGTTGATAAAATAATTATATTCTCCAACCAGAAGGTTTTACCAAATAAGGCAAATAGAACTTAGTTTTTAGGTTGAACAAAAATATGTATGTTCTAAAGAAGGATTTGAGGTGTTGGTACAAGATATTTGATTCCTACATCCTGGTCCTTGGATATAGAAGACTTCATTCAAATCCTTGTGCATATTTCAGGGGTTTGTATGGTAGTCATTCTTCTATTTTATGTGGATGACATATTGGTTATAGGCCGCAACAATGATCAGATCTAGGATTTGAAGACGCGATTGGATAGGTATTTTGATATAAAGGGCTTGGGACCAAAAAATAAGATTCTTGGGAAGAAGATTTAATGATATAGATATAATGGGAAGATTTCAATATCAGGAAATTATAACTTATAGAAAGTCTTAAATTTCATAAAAATATAATATTGTAAGCCAATCTGAACCCCAATTTATATTAATTTAAATTTATCTTTTATGATGAGTCCTAATAGTGAAATAGAGAGAATAGAGATATCTTGAGTACTATATGTATTAGTAGTGGGGAATCTGATGTTTTTTATGGTTTGTACTAGAAAAAAAATCACATGCAGTGGGAGCAGTTAGTCGATACATAGAAAATCTAGGATGGGAGAATTAGAGAATAGTGAATAGGATATTGTGATACATCATGGAGACCTCATATGAATCATTATGTTATGGTGGATTGAATTTCACTATCAGAGGCTATGTTGATTCAGATTTTGTAGGTTATTCTGACCATATAAAATCCTCTACTGGTTATGTGTTTACTCTTTCATGATGAGTTGTAATATGGATTTCAAAGTTATAGTTAGTTGTGGATTTATCCATGATGTAGGTGGGGTACATAGAAGCTACATAAGATTTCAAAGAGGTGATTTCGATGAGTATGTTTTTTAGAGGATCTCAAGCACACACATGATAATATTCTGTTGTTTTCTTATAGTCAATGTGCCTTGCACATTCCAAGGAATCCATATTTTCATTCTAGGATGAAGCTCATTAGGATAAAATATCATTTTTTCAATATTTAGTGGAGCAAGGAAGTGTGGATATGCATAAAATTCACATTAAAAAAATATGGAAGATTTCCTGATGAAAATGATTATCTCTAATAAGTTCAGATGGTGCAGATCCTCGAGTATCCTCATAGAATCATGAGAAGCACATTTTGGGAGATAGAAAGGCCTTTTGGAGATGTAATTAGTTATCAATCAAATATTCAATTGGGACATATCTCGGTATCCCCTCCATTTGACGAATGACCACCACCCCCAAATTTTCAAAAGTGTAGGCACTGGTAGGATTGGTTGGTGGCCAAACCTCCCCAAACCACCAATGGTGAAAGGAAGCAATTGATAGGGAATTCATATAAAATTTAGTGTCTTGACTTGGTTTTTAATAACCTTGATTAGCATCATCTCCTATTAGTTTGTGAGTTATTTTGTGAGGTGGGTTCCCCAAATATGCAAAAGAGAGATTTATGATGGTGTTATCCTTATAATGGTGAGGTAGTGTGTACCCAATTTTACCCTTAGTGAGATATTTCAATTTTCATGTGGTTATTTTACCCCTTTCAATTATTGGGGGGTTTTCCATGCTATATATGATGTCATTTATTAATGAATTTTTACACTTTATTTTATCTCATTATTATTTCTAAACCAGTGGGCCAGTCATTTATGGTCCCAAAAAGGCCAAGTCACCTTATCTTTAGATCATGATGATAAATATATTATTTGAGATAAATGAAATATTTAAGATTTAAACACATGGAATAATATTATAGTTTGATCCTATTCAAACTAGATAAGCCTGGATATATATGTACTGGGTACATAACTGCTCTGACAAATATGATAATAGTGTGAAAATAAATAGAAATTAATTGAAATAGTAATGTTCTTCCTATTAAAATTTTTAAATATTATAATTATTGATGGGATAAGAATTCATGAATAAATATGTAATCAGTAACACTTGAAATTAAATATGGACTTGCATGGAATACAAAAGAACTCCACTTGGCTGGAGAGACAAAATATCCTGGTCAAATATCCTCTTATGATACTTTTTATGGTTTCTTAAAGACTCAAAAATTTCCTATATTTTTTCAGAGGTTATATTAAAATTTATTAACAAAATTATATTAACATGATAAAAAAACATAATAATAAAAAGGGTATCACTATCTTTCAAAAAAAAATATTTAAAATAATACATAAAGGAAAAGAGGAATTTAGGACTTCAATCAATTTCAGGTTCCTAAATACAGTTATGCACATATACATACATACATATTAATCTAAATAAATGCATGTATGTAAATATCGCACCCAAAAGAAAATAATTCAATGTGGAAAGGTGGAACACCAATGTGATCTAGCATACTAATGATAGTCACAATGAATCATTTAAAGCTATCCATAAACTTTCTTTTGAAAAAATGAATCCATACTTGAACCATGAGTAAAAACATAATCAAGTGAAACTAAGAACAAAGTAAAAAAATAAACAATGATAACTTTTCAATATCACCTCCCAAGCAGATAGTCAAGGTATTAAGCTAGGAATAGAAAATAGACTATTAATAAGGACTTGGTCAAAAGTATTAGGGGAAAACCATCTTTATTTTTTTACCCATCCACCCATGCATTGATTTTTATCAGGTCCATTTCTTTGAAATCCTATATTTTTTATAAAATCTCCATTATAAGTGGATTTTTTATAATTTTTTTTTTCACCACAATTTCAAGGGCACATTAGTTACTATAAAATTATAATAAAAAATAAATAAATCGAAATAATAAAATTTTAAAATATTGAAAAGAAGAAAAACAACTAAAGATAAATCTAGAAAACATGAAATAATATTTTTGTCCGTGTCATTGAGTATTCCAAATAATTAAATCAAAGTCTTATAAATAATGAAACATGACCATGAGAAGCCCATGTGTTGAAACTAGAAGTCATTAATTATCTATCATTATTACACACAACACATTCACTCAAACCCTATTTTTAAATAATCCACAATATAGGATATGGGGAACCAATGAAGAAGACAAAGCCTAATAACCAAATCACACACAATTCATGATAACATGAATGAATTATTAATTTAAATCATCATTTTAACTAATGTTCCAAATCAGTAAAAATGAAATGGAATCATAAATTTTAAGGTATAAATTTTCAGTTTAACTAAATTAGTAATGTAATTTTAAAAGAATAAAACAATAAAACAAAGAAGTATTATGGTAAATCCAAAGAAATATAAATAAATCATTTCAGTATAGGAATCATAGAATCTATTTGATATACTAGTTTCTCATATCCAACTCAAAGAAGGCCATATCGATCATCATTTTTTAGCTAAATCATTCAATTTTATGTCCCACAACATCAACTAAACACATTATTTTAGAAAAGTAAAACAATAAATAAGAGTAACCAAGACCTCAATTACTTCGAAAAACTGATCTCCCCTAAAAATTCAACTAATTAACAACCATGAACATGAAATGCACAATATTATTTTTGATATTTCAATTCTATATTGGGAAGTTTATAGTTATTAATTATGTGTGTCATGATGAAAAATAAATTAAACACATGCAAACACTTTATTTACACTAAAAATAGGGGAAATTTTTATGAGAAAATCCCAATAAATATAGGAAGTTTCTTTTTTATTAAATGCAAACCAATATTTTAATTATAGGTTTTCCTTACTCATCCTTCTCATTTTTTTGATAGGTTTAATGCCCCCAATGGATAACAACCACCCGAACACACTCATTTCACAATCATGCCACCACCTCAATAACCTATCAATTAAAAATAATATTTAACCATGAGCCATAACTCACATCACTTATTACAAATAGAATTGCAGTAATATAAAATAAAATCATAAAATTATATAGGTCAAGAAATTCCCAAAACATTTACCAAAGGTTGAACTAATCACTCAAATAGTACATGGGTTTCTCACATATAGATCAATAAGATCTTCATGATTTATCACTACCTTTATTCCACTTGAAGTGGAACTTAGTCCTAAAGATCCAAAATAGGGTATTGTTTCTTCAATGTTTCAATGATTTACTATGTGTCATCCTCCTTGGGCAGTGAATGCCATAGAATAAACATTATTCCATGAGCTTTGTAACCTATTCTACCTAGTGTATCTTAAGAAAATGTAGACTCTAATACAACCTCAGCTTCTTCTATAATGAGAATCAATTATAAATTAGTTGTTGTGCGGTCACCACTAGATTATTTTAACAAGGAAAGATGAAATGTTGGGTGGATTCATTCCATGAGAGATGTGAAGAGATTTACCTTGTATGAAATCATATCAATGTGACAAAGAACAGAATAAAACCTAAATAAATTTTTGAAAAAAATTATGATGCGAAAATTTTAAAGTATATTTTTGGAAATTTTATTTCAATTATGAGTAAACAATTTCAATTTTGAAAAATTAAAACCCCATTTTTAACATCGTTAACTTGATTCATTTGGTTAGTTAAAATCCTCAAGATATGCGTTAATTTTTCTACGAGGTTCTTCATAATCAAGTAACTATTGATCTACTTCATGCACTAGAGAATTACTAGATTAATATAAAAGAATTTATGGAGCTAACCAGCCATAGAGAACCTAAAAGGGTGTTATTATTGTAGAATTGAAAAATGTGGTGTTATCCCATAGCTCATCTAAATTAATAAAATCATTTCATTTCTCTTGGACACTTATTCACAAATCTAAAAAATATTTCTCAATACAATAACAGAAAAAATCCAACTGGACATCATATTGGGGTGCTAAAATGAATTAAGATTTATCTACATCCCACACATTGCAAATAATTCTAACAGAAAAATTTCTATAAACATCCAATCGTGATTTCTAATCATAGAAAATGAAGATACATGCAACTTCCTCACATTTTCATCAAATTTTCTTCCATATTTTTTGCTATAAAAATCCAAGAGAATGGTACACAAGATTTTTAATTAATAATTCGTCCAAAAAAAGTAGAATTATATAAGTCTCATGTGACACAAGGAGTCATTTAATAAAATCCAAAGTGATTTAATACAAATAGTAAACCAAATGAAAAATGTATGAACATCTCTGAACATTATATTCTAATAAAATTGTTGGGTCATCCTATTGTAGGTTCACCAAAGGCTAGTATGGTTATCCATAATGTTGTGGAATGATTTCATCAACTTGATCCATGATAAAGTCCTTCAATGAGCCACCACATCATTTGTGACTAAAATTTATTCATGTCAACACTTTCATTGACCATAAAGCAATACATGCATATCACTTTCTTAGACTTTATTCATGGATTCTAATACATTGATTTTCAAGAAAATAAAATAGTTAAGAACAATATTGCGATACCCTTACATGAGAGTGCATCTGCAACAACATTTTATTGACTTGAATTTTAAAAAATTGCATTTTCAAATACAACGTATTATTTTTATATGAAATTGATTCATTTCAACACTTTAATTGGAAATCAAAATTATGTTTTTACATGTTATCCCACCTATGAAATACATTAATTTCACCATATTAGACTTTCTTCATGGACTCCCATATATTTATTTGCAAGAAAATCAAATGGTTAAGAACAATATTATAGTACTTACATGAGAGATCAAAAACAACAACATTGTAAAGATTCATCTTCTAAAGAATCACATTGTTATAACTCATCAACATAAAAACATGTTTTTTTGTTATTGATTGATCACACATTATAGAAAGTACACAAGTTCATGTCAATCTTATTGGATGTAAAACATTTTCACCAAGTACATAATTTCACCACACATATTCACCTTCACAATATCCAATATCTTCTTTTCATGGATGGGACATTATTTCTTCATCATAATTAACTAAAAGACATAAATATCTCTTTAGATTCTAAATAACGTTGGAAGACCTTCAAGTTGATTATGTACCATGATTCGGTTCAACATTCATGGAATATTTTTGAATAGACACATATTTTGTATGAAGAACATTTTTAATTTATTATAATTGAACTAATAAACATAGATTTACTCCCACTATCACTTTTAGAAATAAAGTCCTTTTCTATAAATAAATTATATCAAGCCGAAAACATTTTCTAATATAGTTAATTATGAAAGTAAAAAATGCATCATTCTCATGGGATATCCAAGAAATAAAATCCTATAAAATACACTATAATTTCATATTGAACACATGAACAAGTCCACATTTAATAAAAAAATTACTATCATGAATTTTCTCCAAAGAAAGAACCAAAATTATATCTTGAATAATAAACAGATTTACAACTAAAAACACTTTATGGTTCTCTGTCTCAAAATTATAAGTGCCAAAAAAATTATGAATAAGGAAAGTTACCAAAATTACAAATATAAGAACATTAAAACTTGATAAATAGAAAAAGAAACAATAAATTAAAGATAATTGAATAATTTAAGAGGATGAAGAGATTCAGAATGATGTGATATACCAAGGAAATGTGTAGTGATGATGCTTGGAAAGTTTTTAAGAAATATTTATCCATAAAGAGATTACGCCAAAAAAAATGAGTGATGTATAAGAATATCATATTCATTTTAACATTAAATCATGTAATAATAGTAATAACCACACATGTGTTAAGAATAAATTTCATAATAAACTAATGATCACTGTGGAGATAGTTCAAAAGTTAGTAGAATCTTAAAGACTATTTGGTCATTTTTTGGCACAAAAGACAAAGTGATAATTTTGACCATGGAGATGAATCTAAAATTAAATATTAATTAATACATTTGTTTTAAAATATTAGTCTTACTTGAGGGTGTCGATATGGAATGGACCTGATATTTCCCAATCTTGGGTCATTTTAAGTGAACTATACCCAAATCTAGCTATATAATCATAGTTAACCCTTATATATGTCTCATTGTATCCCTAATATTAATATCTAAACCTAATGTAATTATCATAGATCAGATATTTTAAAATCAAGATGGGAGGGAGAAAATCAACTATATGGTTCTCTAACCTAGATCTTGTTATCAAGAATTAGTACTATATCCAGTGATCTCGATTATAATTCTTCAATTTCTTTTGAAAATTAACTCTAAATTTGAATAATTTAAATTTAGAAAATAATGATTTTGGATTTACAAATCTTCTCTCCAAATAATTTTCTTTATTTTTATTACATAAAATTGAGGATTCAAATTATTAAAAATGATTTATGTGATTTTTGAAGATAAGTTCATTGTTCATAATGCATTGGTCCAAAATTCAAAAAAAATGGACAAGTGAAAAATTAGTGATCAAACATTAAATATTTCTCACTTTTAATTTTTCTTCTACCATAAAACCCAATCCTTGAAGTAGCATTCCAAAATTCACCTCCATCGATAATTTAAGGTTATAAGTGTGTAAGAGGATAGGTCCACCAATAGTGCATGATCATGATTCAAGGAAAGGCTCACATGATGTGTAATTTTTATACTCATCATGTAAGTTCATCCAAATAGATATTTTAGTTTCTATGAATTTTATGACTCATGTAATTATGTATTAAAACACAACTCAGGTGGTCACATATAATCACATGATTTCATAAGTCATGTAATGAAAATGGTTAGATATGTAGTGTTAGGAATAGAGGCTAGAAGGAGTTTTTGTGGACTCACTAGGGGATGCTCAAACTTGGGCAGTTATGTAACACCCCAAGCTTCCACGGTAGGCTTCTCATTCAATAATGCAATAGCTTGCATTGTACGCAACTTCGAGTTCTAAAACACCGTGACTAATCAAAGTAGCCGTTATGAATAGTAATAACCACTTTTTAAAATTATAGAAATTTTATATTTCAAAATGGACTTCATTTTTGTATTCGTAATATAGAAATTAGCCTATGTTGAATTTTTGGTATTTTTCTGAGAACTTCTAATTTTTTATGAATAGTGAAAATTACTTAAAAACAACTTTTTTAATCAAAATAATTTATACTGATAAATTATAATATTTAGTGGTTTTAAAGTATAATTAGAATATATTTTTACCATTTTATCCAATGGTGGTCATTAGAATTAATTTAACATTGAAATTGGACATAAACAATTGCCAATCTTTTGATATAAATTGTTTCTTAAAAACACGCTATTTGTCGTAACAACGGGAATTAATTATAAAATTAATTAATGCAACTTATATGTTTGTAATTTTTTAAAATAGACATCATTTTTGAATTAGGAATATCAATTATAGATTCGGGTGAAATTTTGGCCTTGTTCTGAAAAACATCAATTTTTGATGAATAGTGAAACCACTAAGTGGTAGTTAAATAACTGATTTTTCGTTTAAATGAAATATTACCACTTCTGTGATTTGATTTTCAGAAATCCGACATACATGGTTGTCATTAAGAAGTAAAATGTGGTTCAATGAGATTAAAATAATTTTTTGGTGAATAGTAACTTTTAAGTTCTTAATCGCGATTAGAGGTAATTAGTGTAGTTTAAGGTAAAAATATTGTTTTAATAATATGATATGAGCTTGACACTTGTCCTACTCCTATTGGATGAGTCATGGCCGACCAAGACAACCCATGGGTCAACTTGGGGACCCCATGGAGCCACTTTAGTTGGAAAATGACATAAATACCTTTTATTTAATGTTAAAGTAAAAAATGACACAAACATGAGTTGTTTTACTAAAACAGTTTTTACGTGGGGTTAAACAAGTCTAAAAATTTGATTATAAATATTCATTAGAAATATAAAACGATTTCCTACATCATAGTTTTTTTTTGTAATTTTTAGACATTAAATAAATTAAATTATTTGTGACATCATTATGATGCAACGATGACCTCATTATTTAAAGATTTAAATAAAATGAGAAGATAATGCAAAATCCAAAGCTTACACTTGTCCAAAGCCTATTGGATGATGATATTTCGAAACCTTATCACCTTAGCCTAGAATTATATAAGTTTGGGACCTCTATAATCCGAAACTCATTTTATAATAAAGTGACTTTTGTTTACTTTCCAAGAGTGCCCCTCCTCTCCACTTATAAAAGGCCCCCACCTCTCCCACCTTATTCACACCTTCAAGCCATTTGGCTCGGCCAACCTCTGCCAAAATACTCCCCCAACATCCCTCCCTTACTCCTAGAAGCCTCACTTTGGGCAGAACTCTTCTCAAGGAAGCCTTTGGCTCAAATCAAAAAGAGTTACCCGATTTTGAGGTAATGTCTTCTCTAATGTTGTTTTGTTTTATTTTTCTTCTCCAACCCCCTAAACTCTTTTTATTCATTTCTTTTGTAACAACACCAGTATCCTCAATATACTAGGATGTTGTTATAAGAATTATTCGAGCTACACTTACACACACCTACATCTAATGGTTAAAGAACATACGGTTTCTGTGGATGGCGAATTTCTGCCTCACGAAACGATGATTGTTCAACACTCATATAACACCTTCAAAGGTGGCCATTAAGATGTCACTATTTTTATATATGATATATAATATGTTTATGTTTTACTTATGCTTCTGTATTTCTCATTTATGGCATACTTTATGATTTCCATTATGGGTAAAACGCGATAATTTCATTTTAGGAAGTGTGGACTACCGCCCCCTCAAAGTGATTTGAATCGTTAATGCCATATGTGGGATGTATAAAGGATGGAGTAAATGGTATTATACACTATATTATACTGTAATTATATTATAAATTTATATCATTATGATTTCATTCCATTAAATATGAAATAGAAATGAAAGTAGCGTCCATGCGTACGTACGGCTTACCGTCTCCATGAACGGTGCATTTCATTTCTTACCTCTAAATGTTACGTGACATTATGAATGAATGTATATACTGTATATATATGATATATATGACATCTAAATAATGAATATAATTCTGGATATAATGGATATTCTACCACATGAACAACTTGTAATTATAAGAAGTTTATTGTTGACTCAAGTTACCAAAGATCGACAAAACGATCGTTATTAACATGAATAATTACATAATATTCATAACATTGTAATAAGTGATATAAAAAGGATAATGAAATTGAAAATGGTTCTTAATAAGGTAGATATTAACTCTAGTTTATTATTCAGGAGGTTATATAACGGTTGAGTCAAGTCGGACACAAGGTAAGGGAACTTCTTAACCCAACTTCCTTTTGTTTGGGTTAATCTCATACTTTCCAATTATGTCATGATATTATTATGTATTATTTTGTATTTTTACTTTCTTTATGTGTACCTATAGTGAATACACATAACAGATCTATTTTATTTTAAAAATGATCTTTTTAAGGACTTCGTCTCAATCTCCTTTCATTGAGTCATATTTGGTTTTATACACAACTTTCTTTTATACGGTGTATAAACCCCTTTGACTTTTACGTTTATTCAAAAGGAATCTTTTTTATACAAAGCGTTTTACTAAACGACAAAAAGGGAATGTTTTACTTTCCGTACTTATGCGGCGACAACGACTTCTCCGCCGCCGTGACCATTATTTGAGTTTCGGCTTCCTCTACAAGCCATCACTTTTTTTAATGAAAAATAAATACAAATTTTTAACTTTCTTTTATTTTGGTTTTGAAAATGGTTTTGAAAACATTTTTATTATATCAATGTGTTGTATTGATATCTTGTGATTGAAATGTAGAAATGTTATGTTTCCTTTATGCATGTTTTATGTGATACGATTATGTTATGGTTTATGATATGTTTAAACCTATTCATATGAGGAATGCATTGGACTTAATAGGTGACAGGTGGAGCCCGCTATAGCTCCTCGATGCATCGGCAGGTCTCATGAGACAAACTAGTGTCTTGGCACGAGGCCTTGACAAAATCTTATTTGTGGTCTTGGCACGAGGCCTTGACTACGTGGTTATGATAGTCTGGCATTATGCATTCCATCATTATGAAAGTGGTTATTGATATTGCATGTGATTATTCGACCAGTAGAATATCCATGTGAAGAAGTAAATGGCATTATCTCATTTTACTTTTGCCATATTATGTTGAAGTTCAAGTTTAAAAGGCTTTTGTTTTAGTTATACATTGCCTTAAATGTTAATGTTTATTTATGAAAGCTTCCGCAATACTGTTATCCTTACTGAGCATCTGAGTTCACCCCTTTCAATGTTTTAATATTTTCCAGGATGTGAAGAAATATTTTATGAATGACCTGCAGGGATTGTGAGAAGAGGATATGAGTGTGGACTATGGAGACTTTGTTATTGTTGTTTTTCACTTTATGGTGTAATGTAACGTTTACGAATGTATCTAGTGTTTCCAAGGCTACTAAACTAATCGGTGTTTCGAGACTTTATCTTTTGTGATCATGCCAATGTTACGATGTAATGCACCGACTCTGGGTAGCTGGGGTCGGGGCGTTACAGTTGGTATCAGAGGCAGTTTAGTACTAACCTTGGAAGCTAGATTTAGACAAACTCTGATTAGAGCACGTAGACCTAAGATGATCTTTGAGGATTAGTATAGAAGAACTTCCTAAAAATTTTGGTATTGTAGAGATTTTGTGAGTTTTCCGAGCAATACATCCCTGTCTGGATACGAGAAGGTAGAGGCGGCTCTGGCACAGATGTACCTAGGGGTAAAACCCGAAAACACCGCTTTGAGCTAGACTCGAACGGGAACTGGTGCACGACAACGGGCCTTGCTGCACTCTTGGTTACGACACTCTCGGGGGATATGCTTATGATAATTCTCATTTTCTTTACAAACCACTATGAAGGGTTACGAGTATATACTTCCTCAAAGAAAACATTTTTATAATTATGGGTTATATCCATAATTAGTTCAATTTATGTTAAGTGTTTTACAAGTATGGAATTATGTATTTTGATTCATGAACTAATCTAGTTTATGCCATTATTTAGAAATGGCGCCTAGTGGAAGGAATGGAAACCGTATCAATGCACGAACTCCGTGTAGGGATTGCCCTCCTTCTCAAGATAATTATAGTGGGGTTGGTGATGCAACTGGTGCCGATCAGCGAATCACCATACTGGGACAACTTACTCAGGTTATGAATAATAACCTTACTTGTATGGAGCACCCTGATCCGCAACGTGGAGGATCAATGCTAGACCGTTTCATGAGGCAACAACCACCAGCCTTCAATGGGGGTACAAATCTGTTAGTAGCTGAGCAATGGATAAACTCCTTAGAGAAAATATTCCATGCCTTGGGGAGTAGCGAAAGGGAGAAGGTTGTCATGGCAGTTTACCGCCTCACTGGAGATGCCGATCAGTGGTGGTCGCTGATTCAAAACACAAAGGAAGATGATGACGTATCGAATATGGAATGGAGGGAGTTCAAAGATCTGTTTTTAGAAAAATATTTTCCTCGTGACCGTCGAGCAGATATGGAAAGGCAATTTCTGAGTTTGAGGCAGAAGGAGGATGAGAATGTCGCAAAGTATGAGGCTAACTTTACAAGGTTAGCGAGGCATGCTGCCGATTATATATGTAACCCAAGGAGTAAGATTGATCGTTTCTTTGATGGGTTAAAACCATTTCTCCGTCGAGCTTTAGTATCACAATCCTTCTCATCATACGAAGATATTGTCTCATGTGCTATCAAGACGGAAAAGGAATTCTCTAAGTCGTATGACAACAAAGTAAAGCAAGAGAAGAAGAGAACGGGGGAACAAGAGACAGATAAAGGGAAAAGGGAAATAAGGATTTTCCATTATGTGATAATTGTGGGAAGAATCACCCTGGTACGTGCCTAAAAGGAATGGGAGTTTGTTATAAATGTGGAGAAAAGGGTCACCAGGCTCGTGATTGCAAGGGAAAGAAAGAGGCTGTCAAAGTTGAATGCTACAATTGTAGGGAAATGGGGCATTATTCAAATGAATGTCCTAAGCGTCAAGGAAACTTACCTCAAAAAAGGCCAAGGGATCAAAGCCAATCTTATGCTGTGACTACAGTTGAAGCGGAATAATTAATGTATTTGTGTTTTTGGACTCAAGAACTAGATTATGGTTATAAGAATAATATGATATATATAAGGATTGTACTGCAGTACATGTTGTTTTCATTAAGGATTTAATATGATGAAGGTAATCATATTTTTAGTATGTGACAATAAGAGAAACTTTACTTTGTTTGGGGAATCTGAGGTTACAATTGATTTTGGAATTTAACGACCCTTTAGAGAAAGTCTGGACGGAGGTATTTTGGATAACTATAAAGGTTGGAATGGATTAAGTTGATCTTTGGATAGTATTTTTTAAGGTTAAAACATTTATGAAGATTATTTTTGGAATAGTATAGTACTATATTTTTAGGAAAAGGACAACCTGCAGGGTGGGGCATAACCCGTCACGTCGGACAAAGCTGCAGGAATCGAACCCACAATCATAGTGCGACAGGCCTTTATTTCCTACCACTAGCCTACAGGAAGTCCCCAGTTATTACAAAATAATTTTACTAATCTAAATGGTATGTGTTAACATTTGGAACCTTATAAAATTAGGATAAGTATGATATTTTTGAGTTCTATTCTCTTTTTGAGTGAAAGATGAGTTGAAGGTTGAAACTCTATTTGTCAAGCATAAATATATATATACCTATCTCTTATTCAATGAATAAATTAATTCTTAAACTTTAGTAAAGGGATATTAAAACAAAAAAATGTGTTATCCTAATACCTTATGTCTTGTTGAACTGATGATATTTTAAATAAACATAGATTGAAGGCTTGGAGGCCCTCAATTTGATAGTTGATTGTGATTGATGACCTCAATCACTCCCTACAAATATTTACGTTTTCCTCCAATTATATGTCTCTAATTTCCACCAATGTTCTCCTTATCTAGATCATAGTTTGGTGGTGACTTTCTTATTTCCCTTTCCCTCTTATTAAGGCTAAATTTTATTAACCTTATTTCCGATGTGGGTTTTCCACAAAGGCATTTTCTATTTTCAACCTTTTATTTTCAAAGAAAAATATCAAATTGCGAGGACGCAATTTATTGAAGGAGGGGAGAATGTAACACCCCGAGCTTCCACGGTACGCTTCTCATTCAATAATGCAATAGCTTGCATTGTACGCAACTTCGAGTTCTAAAACACCGTGACTAATCAAAGTAGCCGTTATGAATAGTAATAACCACTTTTTAAAATTAAAGAAATTTTATATTTCAAAATGGACTTCATTTTTGTATTCGTAATATCGAAATTAGCCTCTGTTGAATTTTTGGTATTTTTCTGAGAACTTCTAATTTTTTATGAATAGTGAAAATTACTTAAAAACAACTTTTTTAATCAAAATAATTTATACTGATAAATTATACTATTTAGTGGTTTAAAAGTATAATTAGAATATATTTTTACCATTTTATCCAATGGTGGTCATTAGAATTAATTTAACATTGAAATTGGACATAAACAATTGTCAAACTTTTGATATAAATTGTTTCTTAAAAACACGCTATTTGTCGTAACAGCGGGAATTAATTATAAAATTAATTAATGCAACTTATATGTTTGGAATTTTTTAAAATAGACATCATTTTTGAATTCGGAATATCAATTATAGCTTAGGGTGAAATTTTGGCCTTGTTCTGAAAAACATCAATTTTTGATGAATAGTGAAACCACTAAGTGGTAGTTAAATAACTGATTTTTCGTTTAAATGAAATATTACCAATTCTGTGATTTGATTTTCAAAAATCCGACATACATGGTTGTCATTAAGAAGTAAAATGTGGTTCAATGAGATTAAAATAATTTTTTGGTGAATAGTAACTTTTAAGTTCTTAATCGCGATTAGAGGTAATTAGTGTAGTTTAAGGTAAAAATAATGTTTTAATAATATGATATGAGCTTGACACTTGTCCTACTCCTATTGGATGAGTCATGGCCGACCAAGACAACCCATGGGTCAACTTGGGGACCCCATGGATCCACTTTAGTTGGAAAATGACATAAATACCTTTTATTTAATGTTAAAGTAAAAAATGACACAAACATGAGTTGTTTTACTAAAACAGTTTTTAAGTGGGGTTACACAAGTCAAAATTTTGATTATAAATATTCATTAGAAAGCTAAAAAGATTTCCTACATCATAGTATTTTTTTTATAATTTTTAGACATTAAATAAATTAAATTATTTATGACATCATTATGATGCAGCGATGACCTCATTATTTAACGATTTAAATAAAATGAGAAGATAATGCAAAATCCAAGGCTTACACTTGTCCAAAGCCTATTGGATGAGGATATTTCGAAACCTTATCACCTTAGCCTCTAATTATATAAGTTTGGGACCTCTATAATCCGAAACTCATTTTATAATAAAGTGACTTTTCTTTACTTTCCAAGAGTGCCCCTCCTCTCCACTTATAAAAGGCCCCCACCTCTCCCACCTTATTCACACCTTCAATCCATTTGGCTCGGCCAAACTCTGACCAAATACTCCTCCAACTTCCCTCCCTTACTCCTAGAAGCCTCACTTTGGGCATAACTTTTCTCAAGGAAGCCTTTGGCTCAAATCAAAAAGAGTTACCCGATTTTGAGGTAATATCTTCTCTAATGTTGTTTTGTTTTATTTTTCTTCTCCAACCCCCTAAACTATTTTTATTCATTTCTTTTGTAACAACACCAGTATCCTCAATATACTAGGATGTTGTTATAAGAAGTATTCTAGCTACACTTACACACACCTACATCTAATGGTTAAAGAACATACAGTTTCTGTGGATGGCGAATTTCTGCCTCACGAAACGATGATTGTTCAACACTCATATAACACCTTCAAAGGTGGCCATTAAGATGTCACTATTTTTATATATGATATATAATATGTTTAAGTTTTACTTATGCTTCTGTATTTCTCATTTATGGCATACTTTATGATTTCCATTATGGGTAAAACGCGATAATTTCATTTTAGGATGTGCGGACTACCGCCCCCTCAAAGTGATTTGAATCGTTAATGCCATATGTGGGATGTATAAAGGATGGATTAAATGGTATTATACACTATATTATACTGTAATTATATTATAAATTTATATCATTATGATTTCATTCCATTAAATACGAAATAGAAATGAAAGTAGCGTTCATGCGTACGTACGGCTTACCGTCTCCAGGAACGGTGCATTTCATTTCTTACCTCTAAATGTTACGTGACATTATGAATGAATGTATATACTGTATATATATGATATATATTACATCTAAATAATGAATATAATTCTGGATATAATGGATATTCTACCACATGAACAACTTGTAATTATAAGATGTTTATTGTTGAGTCAAGTTACCAAAGATCGACAAAACGATCGTTATTAACTTGAATAATTACATAATATTCATAACATTGTAATAAGTGATATAAAAAGGATAATGAAATTGAAAATGGTTCTTAATAAGGTAGATATTAACTCTAGTTTATTATTCAGGAGGTTAAAGAACGGTTGAGTCAAGTCGGACACAAGGTAAGGGAACTTCTTAACCCAACTTCCTTTCTTTGGGTTAATCTCATACTTTCCAATTATGTCATGATATTATTATGTATTATTTTGTATTTTTACTTTCTTTATGTGTACCTATAGTGAATACACATAATAGATCTATTTTATTTTAAAAATTATCTTTTTAAGGACTTCATCTCAATCTCCTTTCATTGAGTCATATTTGGTTTTATACACAACTTTCTTTTATACGGGGTATAAACCCCTTTGACTTTTACGTTTATTCAAACGGAATCTTTTTTATACGAAGCGTTTTACTAAACGACAAAAAGGGAATGTTTTACTTTCCGTACTTATGCGGCGACAACGACTTCTCCGCCGCCGTGACCATTATTTGAGTTTCGGCTTCCTCTACAAGCCATCACTTTTTTTAATGAAAAATAAATACAAAGTTTTAACTTTCTTTTATTTTGGTTTTGAAAATGGTTTTGAAAACATTTTTATTATATCAATGTGTTGTATTGATATCTTGTGATTGAAATGTAGAAATGTTATGTTTCCTTTATGCATGTTTTATGTGATACGATTATGTTATGGTTTATGATATGTTTAAACCTATTCATATGAGGAATGCATTGGACTTAATAAGTGACGGGTGGAGCCCGCTATAGCTCCTCGATGCATCGACAGGTCTAATGAGACAAACTAGTGTCTTGGCACGAGGCCTTGACAAAATCTTATTTGTGGTCTTGGCACGAGGCCTTGACTACGTGGTTATGATAGTCTGGCATTATGCATTCCATCATTATGAAAGTGGTTATTGATATTGCATGTGATTATTCGACCAGTAGAATATCCATGTGAAGAAGTAAATGACATTATCTCATTTTACTTTTGCCATATTATGTTGAAGTTCAAGTTTAAAAGGCTTTTGTTTTAGTTATACATTGCCTTAAATGTTAATGTTTATTTATGAAAGCTTCCGCAATACTGTTATCCTTACTGAGCATCTGAGCTCACCCCTTTCAATGTTTTAATATTTTCCAGGATGTGAAGAAGTATTTTATGAATGACCTGCAGGGATTGTGAGAAGAGGATATGAGTGTGGACTATGGATACTTTGTTATTGTTGTTTTTCACTTTATGATGTAATGTAACGTTTACGAATGTATCTAGTGTTTCCAAGGCTACTAAACTAATCGGTCTTTCGAGACTTGATCTTTTGTGATCATGCCAATGTTACGAAGTAATGCACCGACTCTGGGTAGCTGGGGTCGTGGCGTTACAAGTTATAGGAGAGAGTGTAATGTCCTTGGTTGGAGGCTATTGGGCTGTTAGAGGAGAGAGGAGAATATTTTTGGCTGGAGGTTGTTGGGCTATTAGAGGAGAGAGAGGAATGTTCTTAGCTAGAGGTTATAGGTATGAAAGAGGAGAGGGGGGAATATTCTTGGCTGGGAGGGGATACCACCTAAAGTATTTAATTTTTTAGAGGGGGATGGGTGGGCCTTTAAATAAATAGGGTCAGTGTTAGGAAGGGGGATTGATTTTTGATAGGATTTCTAGCTGGATACTGTGGGGCTCGATCCTTGGGAGGATTCTTCCGGGCTCCTAAAAGTGTTCTTCCATAGGTTCTTATATCTCTTTCACTCTCCTTTCTCTTCTTCCTGGAACTCTCTCCCTCCCTACTGTAATTTCTGTATTTCTACTACTATATTTCTGTTGTATATATTTTGTGGATTCAACAATGTAGTTCTCTTTCACTTCCCATTCTGTCCCTCTCTCTCTCCCATTTTTTTACATTACAATTTGGTGACTCTGTTGGGAAGTTTCATGCGAGAGGGAAGATCATGCTCAATGGATGAGGATCGTAAAATAGGTGGGAAGAATGAATTTATATTTCTATTTGTTACTAGATAAGAACCAAAAGCCGATGATGGGGATAACCATGATTGAAGCTGGGAGGCTCAGACCCTATTGGAGAACTATGGATCAGACTGAACCAATGTGTCGTAGTAGTTGATAAATAGTCGATTACTATTTCAGTAGGGAGATGTGTACTGCTGAAGAGTTTAACTCAAGCCATGAACACTGCTAGTCATCGCAAAAGATGGTTTAATTTTTTTCTGGAGCCGCATGAGTGCAGTGGAAGTTGCGCATGCTACTGGTCAAAACCGAATTTAGTGGGAGTTTTCTTCTGGGAGAATGCACAACTGTTTTATAGGAGAGGAAAAAATGTTGGGATGTCGTGATTATGGTTGGGAAAAAATTATGAGGTGAGTACGTACATATCTATCTATTCTATGAAAGGCTATCAAGATCACATTATTTTTTTGATATAGGAGAGGATGTAAAATATATTGTCTTCCATTGAAACAACTATGGAGAGTTTATATTGGTAGATGTATACTATAAATGAAAGTTTGAAAAAATTGGTTTAAGAGCAGTCTAAATACCAGAAGATGAATTTTTAGGTGTGTGATATAGAAGAGGTGGCGATGGTGAACCTCAAAGGGAATGAGTTGAAAGAGGAACACAACATAGGTTCTGAAAAATAGAGTATGGAAGCTGTAGTTATTTCATGTAGATGTAGCAGTATAAATATGGTAGAAAACAACAGACAATGTGTAAGCCTATATCTAAAAGATATTTGTCTAGCTGTAGGTAAGATGAGTAAAATTAAGAGAGTGTAATTACCTATATTTACAGGTTATAATCCCCTAAAATAGATCAGGGAAGTAGAAACCTATTTCTTATTCAATCATACAACTGAGGAAATAAAATTAAATTTGGTACAAATAAACCTAGAATAATCAGTACTCATTTAGTTCTTGCCTTGGCTGAGAAAAAATTCAGGTACAGGCTGGGAGTTGTTTAAGTTGGTGCTGAAGAAGAAATTTGGGGATAGCAAGCAGTAGCTTTTTCCAACTGCATATGAGGTAGTTACAAGATCTAGTGGCATTGCAATAGAATATTCTAAAGCTATGGATGAACCTCTTCTACATGGTTCTATTTAGGAAAGCTCATGTAATTAATATTACATTCAGGAGAGTGTTGGGAGTAGTGCCAATGATGCCTCAAAACACATGTTGTATCCTTTGGTTACTTTCACCACACTGTTTTGTTCAAAGGTTCTCATACAAGTAGTTTTACATCAAACAGTTGCTTCTAATCATGGAGATATTTCGTTTTCTCAAGAAAAAGATAGCAACACCCCTGAAAAAGATGCTACATATTTTGGAGCAAGAAGACCTGGGGAAGCGTTTCTGAGTTTGAAGAGTTTTCAATCCATCCATGAAAAATAAAAACATAGTAGAACTTGGAGAGAATATTGGAATTGATCCCATGTTGATATAAGGGGAATTCAAGATTGAGACCTTAGTGTTGGATGCTAGGGATACAACAATTTTGAATCCTACCAAATGGGGGGAAGAAACTTCCTTGGAGTAGGTAGGGGGTACAAAGAGGTACTCTCTACTAGATTTCTCAATAACCACAATAGATTGGGCTATGAAGTTAGATAAGTTTGGGTGTATTATCTTGACATTGATAAGTTTGTTTTTACTACAGTGAGCTAGATTCAGAGTTTTTCTATCATAGCTATTCAAACAATATCTATGAGGTTATCTTCCAAAGTTTTGGAGGTAGTGAAAGAAGAATGAATCACAAAACAAATCAAGGAGTGATTTATGAATTCCTTCTACCATGACTGGGTTTTAGGGAAAAATTTTCATCAAAGATCATCCGACTAGTTGTAGCTGTGGTAGTACTTCCAAATAAATTTTCATGTTCTACCTAAATTTCAAAAGGGAGATGTGTTGTTGTTCTAAAGCAGGATTGGTCATGTAGGAGGCGAGTGTGGTGTTGGTTGGATCATATACATGTTTGTTTGGATATGAACTACCCCCAATCACAGTGGATATGATGGGGTAGCCTAATTAATTGGTTGTTTAAAGTTGGGGTAAAAATATAGTTGGTAGTAATTTATAATGATAATTGTGAGGCCTTTAATGGGTTGATTGAGTAGCTTGCGTAGGTGACTATTGGTGTAGAGGTAGGACAATATTCCTCTTATTTTTTTGATTTTTTATTACAAGTGGTTGTGGAAATATTTTTGATTTTCTTTGTTGGGAAGAACTAGTTGGAGTATGGAAAGTGTTGAGGTTGTTGTTGGAACATGTTCCTGCTTATCATTCCTTTGTCCATGGGGTTGCATTGGATTTTTTTGATAACAAGGATGAAGACTTATTGCAAAGTGATGATCAGGTAAGTGAATTAAGCAGTGTGATGCTAGGGTTTTCTACAATTATTGGGAATCCAAAATAGCCAAAAAAGAGGAAATTAATGTTGAGGGGATGGCTGGAATTTATGGAAAAAGAGGTCTTATTGTGCTGTTGGAGTCCGGATAGGATATCAAGAACCACCACTCTATAAAGTACTTCATCTTGGAAAAGGGACAAGTCGAGTAACAGAGATCCACCTTGAGGACACGGTTCTTTTTTTAGAATGGGGGAAATATTATCAATAGAGGTTGGGAGGGGGTTTTGTGGACTCATTGGGGGATGCTCATACTTGGTCTGTTATAGGAGAGAGGGGAATGTTTTTGGCTGGAGTTTGTTGGACTATTATAGGAGAGAGGGGAATATTCTTGGCTGGAGGCTATTGGGCTATTAGAGGAGAGATGTAAAAGTTCTTGGTTAGAGGTTTTTGGGATGTTAGAGGATAGAGGGGAATATTCTTGGATGGGTGGGGGGACCACCTGATGTAGTTAATTTGTTATAGGGGGATGGGTTGATCTTTAAATAAATAGGGTCTATGTTAGTAAGGGGGATTTCTTTTTGAGAGTATTTCTAGTTGGGTGTTTTGTGTATAGATCCTTGGGAGGAATATTCCAAGCTCTTGGAAGTGTACTTCCAGGGGTTCATCTCCCTATTTAACTCTCCTTTATTCTCCTCCCTGAACTCTCTCCCTCCCTACTATAATTTCAATATTTATACTTCTATCTTTCTACTGCATATATTCTTTGGATTCCATAATATAGTTCGGTTTCACTTCCCATTCTCTCTCCCTCTCTCTCTCTCCCATTTTATTTTATATAACATGTAGTTTCACATGAAAATAGTAAACATGCATCACCACATGACTCGGGAATTCGTGTAGTGTCACACAACTTTATAAGTTATGTAATGTAATTCGATGGTTAAACATTGTTAGGTGACTTCCTTGTTTTTTCACTTCATTGATTTGGAATGAAAAAACCTATGAAACCTAAAATTTATAATAAGGTAAAAGATATTGTCTAAAACATCATATCACCATGGAATTAGTGTATCTGAAATATGAATCCTCACACCTTAGTTGTTCATTGAACTATCACAAGAGAAAAATCACATCACACTCCCAAAAATAGAAACTAGAAAAATATAATAAAAAATAAAACAGAGAACATCAAGATTTACATGGTTTGAAACAAGACATACTCCAAGAAAAACATGAAACTTTAGTATAAGAGTAAAATAAAGGGAAGCCTCACTAAGTTACAATCATTCAAAACAGGTATGTTTCCCATGAGAAATAGAACTAGAATTTATAGTAATTCTAAATCACATGCTAACAGAAGCTTAACAATGACAATGACATGTGCAGTACAAGTGACCCACCCGTCTATTTATAGAAAATTTCCTACAATAACTGGCTGGTTACATTGATCCCATCTCTATCCAATTTTCAAAGAAAACCTTTTTTTATCATGGCTACCACTAGCTTCCTATTAAATGAACTAACTTCATCATTGCTTATAGAGAATATTTCACACATCCAAAATACATCCTCCAAAATCTGTACTTCTGGAAGTTTCCTCCCTACTAGTTTTAGACTATAATTTCAGTCCACCACTCCATCTAGTTCCTCTTCATATTTTAGTAATTTTCTTCATCCCGAATTTCATATCCCTTAGCCAAAAAATGACTTCTCATATAAATTTTAACAGTCTATCAAAAGTCACTATGTTCTGAAACATCCCCTTTTAGTTCAAATATACCATTATATTGTGACTTATGTGATCTCAAAGTTTCTAGTCATCTAATACCCATTGATGTGTAGTATTAATCTAGAATTTCCCAGACTATGACAATATACATCATATCCACTGGATTCTAACTCCCACTCACCTTCTGTAGTTCTAGTATTTCATCTTACCAAAATCTTCTAAATGAGGTGGTACTTCATCTGAATATGTTTTTTTGTGTGGTTGAAACACCAAATTATTGACTAAGTTAATCTCAATTTGGTTGGCATTTAAGGACATTTTGATTTCTTACCTTCTTTTAATTCCCTCTGGTAGACCCTACAACCAAACTAACTCCTTATACGATTCAGTTATTACAACATACTCATATTATGTGGTTGAAAATGATACTACAAGTTGTAGACTCAATATCCAACCCATGATAGTGCCTCTGTAAGTAAACAAAAATCTATTGGTGAAGTTACATGATTCTTTATCTCCTCTGAAGTCGATATTTAAAACAACTTTTAATAGACCATTCATTCAAAAAAATTCCAAATCCATCATACCTTTGAAAAATAGAATAATCCAATTAATTTCCCCTGAGTGTTCCTAGAATTATCCTTAATATAATATCTCAACCGACTGCATATATTATATTAAGCCGTATAAAAACCCTGAAACATATCATACTTCTCATAGTTTCTTCATACTGAATATTTTCCATGTATACGTCCACTTTGTCTTTCTTCGGTGAATTCTCCTTAGAAAGTTTGAAATTTCTGAACAAGAGGGTTCTCAAAAGTTTTAACTCTCTCATTCTGAATCATTCCATCACCATTGGAATGTACTCCAACTAATTCAGAAACAAAGTTATAAACTTTAAGTCTCTTACAATCCTGATGTCCAACATCAGCTTTTTGGAACCATATTTCTTCAGATATACTCATTTAGAAAAAGAAAATTTTAACTCCTCCAGAATTTATATCATAGTCCCAGCTTGAAGGATCTGGGAATGCAACAAAAACCCCAAAATGGGATTTTAAAAAAATCACCGACGAACAAAATGAACTTGTTGTCGTCCATGAATGACTGCCCGATTTAAGCTAAGGATCTCACATGAAGATTTTTATGTACAAAAATAAACTGTAAAATACCTAGTTTAAATCCGAATTCGAGTACGATGTCTACTCATCATTGTTGATAACTTTTCAAATAATCTAAAGCTGAATTCCTCTAGATCGTCCACATGAATTTCAAAAATCAGCAAGAGCACCGATCATCGAAATCTGGGTGATAGTGTGGAGTTCTGACGACGCCTTTGACACTCTGATGATCACCGCATCACTCTGCTTGTGATGCCTGAGAGATAGCTCAATGCGAGCTCCTTGGATCTAGAGCCACTATCTATAGATCATGGGAGAGAGAAGAGGAGAGATAAATCCCATGAATAGTTCCTGGTGGGAGGCTCTCCTCTTTTATATATAGTGTGTAATTAAAATACCTGGTATTGACTCTTTGGCCCCCAAATACTTAACGCACTATAAACGGAATGTTATGACTACTAAACTGAGTCATAAATATTATTATCACTTTCTTGTAATATATTATATATATTACATGATAATAAATTAGTCATTAACTTCACTCCTCATTCCAATAAATATTAATTGAACATTGAATAGTTTAATATTCGTTCAAATAATATTGTTCATGTATTTACTTAAAACTTGTAACTACATTAAATAAATTAATTCAATGACCAATATTATTAACTTGAATAATATGAATTAATTTATTGCACTGGTGATCACTTAACCATGAAAAAATCTCAGACCCCAGTGGTGGGGCCCACTATGTCCAAAACTCATATTCAACTGAATAGTGCAGATTCTCAAATATGATATTGTGTGTGACCTTCTAGGCCCTTGTCTTGATAGTAATGAATAGTATTTATAGACCAAGAGTGGGATCTAGAAATCCATCATGGCCCCTAAAAAGATAAGGATTTTCACAGCAGTGACAACCAACCTAGGAACACGCACTGTGTAATATAATCTCTTTGTATTTGATATCTTATAAAGCATAACGCGCACATGTGTCATCACCCGTATCTGGATTTATTATTTGTTTCTCTAACTAGATAGATTTACATTGAACTACAGTGTCCATGGATTTATTCAGTTACCACCATCCAGATCAACATGGCCAGATATATATAACTTCCTTAACCTGGAAACAATAAATCCTTTCTTAATCATTCAACCAATGTCATGCCACCAATGACACACCCAACACAAACTACCTAGCCACTATTTCAAAATCATGGTTTTCATCTTGTATCAAAGTATGCAATCAAATGGAATACATTGGAAATGATCTCAAGTAAGAATACTATTACACATGATCGTAGATAGGAACATCCAATGACACCATAAACATGTGGTGTTCCTATTGGTGGGTATGTCCTCATGATCTTAATACTAGAGATCACCAAGTGTGAACTTAATGAGAAGAAGTCTCAATGCTTATGATCCCCCAACACCTAATAGTAAAACATTTATTGTGTCTTGTCAGTAATATGTATCTAGACCATATGACCTTAGTTTGAGATTAATGTCATAGTATCTTGAGGACCTCATTATATCCTGGGATTTACTATAACATTTTGATGCAACCATTAATCTATGGACATTACCCTTAAATAGAGGATTCAAAAAATTCTACAATACAATGGTAAGAAAACATCATGTATAGATAATTGTATACACGATATGGTTATCAAAAGCACTGCATAGTTTGGTCTAGGGAACCCACTATTTCAACACTCCGACATGAACTAGACCCAACTTTCTAACCAAAATTTTTAGATACTCACATGATAATGATCATGTTTCTACTGAGTAACGGCTTTAGATACTGGGCTTTCCACTTTTGTGACATATGGAAATTCATCTATAATAACCTCATATCGTTGAGTAAAACCTCTAATGAAATGGTGTCCCCAAGTATATCCATTTATCCACTGTTATAACTTTACATCTTAGATATTAAGAATATCATAATTTACATTATGATAATCCAATTCTTACTCAGTTCAATTCTACGAATTATAACAAATCATTGCGTTTAACTGCTTCATAGTTGCCTTAGAAGCTGAAACATACTCGGTATTTGTAGGAATGGATTCCAATGTCTTATATGAGTTTGTTTCTCTCACCACCCTTAGCCTAACTGTAATATTAGATCTCATGGATCTAAGGAAGACTAGTTTTTGTCCCTTAGAAAGTAGTATCCTTTCTTCTATACTCACCAGGTACTTGTCTCTTATACTTACTGAAGTGTAATTAGATAGTTCTGACTGCTTCACTTGTAGTGCTCCTGGATATAATTGATATTTTCCAACAATAAAGTATATATTGGAAATATAAATTATTCGGTCTATAAGACTTGTCCATTCCTTAAGATTTTATTTTGAAAATCATAAACACATTTTTCATAAATATTTTTTCTTACACTTTCATATATTTTCTTACACTTACATAAATTACCTTATAACCAAAATTTCCTTAGACTTTTCAGATAAACATTTTTTTTTATTTTTAGAAATCTGTTTTTCCACACCGGAAAAGTTCTTAAGGTTCTGAAATTTGGTTCATCGTTATACCATACCAGAATTCCATAAGACACCGTTATCCATTCTCCATTTTCAATGAGATACTGATTTCCATCTTGAATGAAATCTAGTATCATATTTCTTTTCTTATACATAGAATTTCAGTATTTTGGTTTTAAGACAGATTTGACATACCAATACCAGGAATCCTGATAGCGAAATTCTTATATCATTTTATTCCATACCAGAAATTTCCATTCCACATTTCTAAAGAATATTTTCTTAATACCATTTATATTAGAGACAGTGATATCATTTCTTATGATACTGATACTAGGGAATAAGAAACTGGTACCGAGAATTTCCTTATACACTACCTTCGATAATATGATACCGGTTATATTCTTTCATGTCGTAAATCATGATACCGGTACTAGAATATGTAAAACCGAGTTTTCAAAAAATATTTACTTATACTTTACTTGTACCGATTTTATGAAAAAATTAATAATTCGGAAATTTATTATTCAAATATTTATTTTCGTATAATTCCAAATCTTTTAATTACTTTCAAATATTTCCAATTTTATCGGATTCTAAGTTCCTTACACTTCAGGTGTAATATCTTTGTATTCATGGTTGGTTATATAAAATGATGTCATTGTTTCTGTTATAAACAAACCATTGTATGTTTTCCATGTGTCCAGGTCCCTCCGAGATTTAAGGAAATATGACCATTAGAATGGAACTGACTAGTAGTTTTGGGATGTTATAAATAGGACCTCAGATGATGAGATCCATACTAGTTCACGAGTTCACTTGTTTTCATTTTGGATTTTATCTCTCTAAAAGTGAATTTCTCTAGAGTGAAAGGCTCTTATAAACTCTCAGGCTTCATGCAGAAATCTTGAACAGCTTGTTCAAACTTTGCTTCGTGAAGAATTGCTTCGTGAAGAGGTGTGATTTCCTTAAAATTAGAGACTTCGAGTTGTGAAGTCACAGGTTCCAATTTCCTTACAAATTGAGGGCTTGTAGGGATAGTAAGACAGATAACAATTTTAGGATTGAGGGATTACCTAGGTTTGGGTAAGATAGGATTTCTTATAAGTATAAAACAAGGGGCCTTTATCCAAGGTTTTTGAATATCCTCCACTTTGGGTTAAAATAAGATTGTTATTTTCCGCTGCTTTGTAAAAGATAGGAAGTTTTATTTTTGTATAAACTTTCTAACTTGTATCTCTGTTTGTAAGTGATTCTATACACCTTGTGGTAGAATCTCTTTGTATGTAAAGTTTCTTAAGCTTTATACTTAAGTACATTATATTTCTCTGAGAAGGTGAGTTCTTATTAGAGGTGTTGTGAATTTTGTTTATACAAAATTTCCTTAAGAAATTTTTTAATGTTTACAATTCACCCCCCCCCCTTGTATATTGTGCATATTCGGTGCTATTGCGATCCTAATATTGGTATATATTAGAATATTATACTTCATACTGACCTATCAATTGGTATCAGAGGAGGTTCCCTCATACTCTGAATCAATTTATCAATTTTTTTCTGAGTGATGGTTCAATCTGAATTAATCTCATGATAAGATTCAGAAGTGAAATCATCTTCTTCTTCATATTTTTAAAATTAGAATTTTAGACTCACAAGTAAGGACTCATATTTTTCTTAGATATAATCTAGTTCATATTTTTCTTAGACTTTACATTTTTCAAAAAAATTTCTTTAAGAACTTTATATTTTCTTCAAGCACTTCTTCTAAAGTTTTTGTTGAAGAAAGGTATATTTTTTCTATGGTAGGATCCATGCATATTGGTTCTTTGGAAAATTTAAATCCTACTAGACCCCCTATTTTTTATGGAAATAATTATGATTAATAGAGAGATAGGATGAAGACTTTCATTATTAATACTGGAGTTGATAACTACCAGATGTGGACTGGAGATTATAAGATTCCTAATAAGGAATTGAGAACTTTTACTAATCTGGAGAGAGCAGAATATCAAACTGATTTCAGAGTTAGAAACACACTGATATATTCCATGACTAGGAACATTTATAGTCAGATATCCTCTTGTGAAGCTGGAAATAGTATCTAGAAGAAATTAGAAGTTACACATTTTGGAACTTCTAAAGTTATAGAGACAAGAAGAGCTATGTTGAGAGCAGAATATCAGGGCTTTAGCTTTCCTTATGGAGAACCCATAAGAAAAGTATAGAAAAGTTTCATGACCATTGTAAATAGATTAATGTATATGGTATAAAAAGGTCTTGATGATGAAATACTTGTTGACAAGATCATAAACATCATGCCTAATGAATGAGAGTCCAAGAGGATAACAATTGATGAGAATAGAAAAGTCACCCAGATTTCCATAGATGAGATTTTTGGAACTCTTCTTTTGTACGAGAGTAGAATGAAGAGAGATGTGGATAATATTAAGAAAAATAATGGAAATGGAAGTGTTTCTTTCACAACATATTCTAAACATATGAAATCCAAAACTCCAGAAATAGTTACTAGATCAAAGTTAAAGAAAGTTACTATTCAGTCAAAATCTAGTGATATAGAAAAATATGAGAATGAGTTAGCTAATCTTGCTCAGAGAATGAACAAGACAGTAGCTCAGAAGAACTATGAAAATAATTTTAATAATAGAGACTACAATGAAAATAAATATGGGTAAGTTACTTGATATGAATGCAGAAGAACATGTCATATCAGACCTGATTTCCCTCTTCTAAAAAATAAGGATAAGAAGGAAAGGAATTAAGAGAGAAACAAGAAGAAGTTCTATCGTTCTAAGAACAAGAAAAGTCTTAAATCAAACGAAAATTAGAGTGCCAGTTGTGGAGACTCTTATGAAAGTGAATCTTCTCAATATGAATCATAAACTCAGAATAATATCAGATTCATTGCTACTACTTCTTTCCCAAGTACTTGTCTTATGGCCAAGGTATGCTCTGCCAAGGCTTTAACAAATTTATCTCTTGATAAGAATTATTATCCTAAAGATATTACTTCTGATGAAGATACTTCATATTTAGATAATGAAGAAATACCTTCATATGAAGAAGCATATAGATTTTCCAAGTTGTTAGAAGAAAAAAATTATAAAATTTCTAAGAAACTAGACAAGGAAAATACAAGAGAATAAGTTCTTACAAAAGAGATTTCAGATCTCACTAGAGATCTTGAAGATAAGGATGATCTCCTAGAAAAAATTTCTAAAGACCTTAAGGAAGTAAATTCTGAAAAGGAAACATTTTCTAAAGATCTTAAAAATGTTATTTCAAAAATAAATGTTTTTGAGGATAAATCTAACTCTAAGGAAATAGTTCCTGAGGATATAAATTTAGTCATAAGAATAAAATATGAAATATATTCCCTTAAGAAACTTCTTTCCATCTTTACTTCTGGTAATGAAAATTTTGACAAGATGTATTCCCAAATCAGAACTCACAGAAATACTTCGGGAGTAGGTTATACTCACAGAAAACCTATTTTCAAAAATAACTATTTTATTCCATCCAAAGAACCCTTCTATAAAAAATGTCAAAGTGGAGGACATTTGAGGAAAACTTGTTGCTTAAACAAAAATCAATCTCTAGGACTCCACAAGGCTTATTTTTTCAAAAAAATTGGGTTCCTAAAATTTTATTGTCTAACCCCAGATCCAAACAAGTTTGGATTCTGAATATCTAAATTTTTTTTTGCACGAAAATAAAGTATGTATCAACAATATCTGGTATATGGATAGCGGATTTTCCCGTCATATGATTGGTATCAAAAGTTATTTCCATAATATTTTTAAAACGAAAGGTGGAAAAGTAACTTTTGGGTATAATTCTCAAGGAGAGATTGTCGGTATAGGTAATATCATTCTTCTTGGAAAAGTTTTAATTTATAATGTTTTATTTGTTAATGGTCTTAAAAACAACCTTATAAGCATAAGTCAATTATGTGATGAAGGTTACCTTGTGAATTTTATTAATGATAAGTGTTTATTTCACAATTCCAAGGATGAATATATTCTTACTTCCCGTATGCATGAGAATGTATACACTTTGGACTTAGAAGACTTAAGAAGTCAAGATCTTCCTTACTTAAGTATAATTGAAGATCAATATTGTCTTTCTCATAGAATTTTAGGACACTACAGCCCTAAGAACCTTAGTAATATTTCAAATAAAGGATTAGTTAAGGATCTACTGGTTCTATGTTTTTATTCTTCAAAAGTTTATGACCCTTGTCAGTTTGGAAAGCAACACAAATCTAGCTTTAAATATATAAGTGAAGTTTCAACATCTAATTCCCTAAATTTAGTGCATAAGGATTTATTTGGTCCTACACAAACTTGAAGTATTAGAGGCAAATATTATGTATTTATTCTTGTTGATGACTACACTAGATATACTTGGGTCTATTTTATAGTAAGAAAATATAAATCCTTTTCATTATTTTAGATCTTTTCGAGATCAAGTAAAAAATGATAAAAACCTACCATTGATAACTACTCATAGTGATCATGGTGGTGAATTTGTAAATTTGGATTTTGAATCTTTTTGTAGTAAGAAAGTTATTACTCACAATTTCTCAGCTCTTAGAACTTATCAACAAAATGGTGTTGTTGAAAGAAGGAATTGAATCCTTCAAGAGATAACCAGAACCATGTTGAGTAAATATTCTATAGAAAAAACATTTTTGTGCTGAAGTTGTAAGTACTGCCAATTATAATATAAATTGAGTTTTGAAAAGACCTTTTCTTAATAAAACTCCTTATGAGATATAGACTTGTCGTAAACCAAAAGTTTCTTACTTCAAGGTTTTTTGTTGTAAAGTTTTTATCTTTAATACTAAGGATAACTTACAAAAATTTGCACCAAAATATGATGAAGGAATTTTCTTAGGTTATTGCACTAACTCTAAGGCTTATAAAGTTTTCAATAAAAACACTTGTACTATGGAGGAAACAATACATGTTAAATTTTATGAAACTGATCCTTTTGTTTTCAAACAACCTAATTTAAATCCTCCGAATATATTTTCTAAAAATGATCAACAACCTATAGTTGAAAATTCTTCCAAGGAAAATTTTCACAAAAATATTCCTGAAACATTTACCCCTGAAGATTTTCTACCTTATGTTGATGATCATGTTTTACAAAACCCTAATCAGTTGTTACTTATAAATAATCCTAATGATAATGTCATAGGAGATTTCAATCAACCTATAAAGACTAGAAGTTCCTTAATGAATGAAATTGAACATGTTGTTTTTCTTTCCCAATTCGAGCCAACGACTCATGAGGAAGCCTTATGTGATGAAGATTGGATAAATTCTATGCAAGATGAACTCAATGAGTTTGTAAGGAATCAAGTCTGGACCTTAGTTGAGAGACCTAAGGATACATCTGTTATTGGTGTAAAATGGGTCTTTAGAAGTAAATGTGATGAAAATGGGATTATAGTTAGAAATAAAGCAAGATTATTTTATAAAGGCTATAACCAACAAGAAGTCATAGACTATGAAGAAACCTATGCACTGGTAGCAAGACTTGAATCTATCTTAATTATTCTAGTATTTTCAGAATTCTATAATTTTAAACTTTATCAAATGGATGTGAAGTGTTCTTTCCTTAATGGATATGTACAGGAAGAAGTCTATGTAGACCAAACTCCTGGTTTTGAAGATGAAAAACATCCTAATCATGTATATAAACTTACCAAATCTTTATATGGTCTTAAACAAGCCCCTAGAGCTTGGTATGATAGACTTACAAGATTTTTACTTCAAACAACTATTCTAAGGGAACCACGGATCCAACACTTTTTATAAAGAAAGATAAGAAATATATTTTAATTGTACAAATATATGTTGAAGACATCATATTCGTATCAACTCAACAATACTTAATAGATTCCTTTGTGGATCTTATGAAGTCTAAGTTTGAGATGAGTATGATGGGTGAGTTAACATCCTTTCTTGGTTTTAAAATTTCTCAAATACGATAAGGAACTTATATATCTCAACATAATTACATTAATGAACTTCTTAAAAAGTTTGGGTATGATAACACTAAGAGTATAAGTACTCCTATCGGATCTTCTAATACTCCTGATATTTATGAAGCAGGGAAACCTGTGGATCAAACATCTTATAGAGGAATGATAGGAAGTTTACTTTACTTAACAGCAAGTTGACCTGACTTAATGTTTTCTGTTTTCTTATGTGTAAGATATCAAGAAAATCCTAAGAATCTCATCTTAAGGCTGTGAAAATAATTCTCCGGTACTTAAAAGGAACCTTGGATTTAGGAATTTTTTATTCTTCGGGAAATGTTTTTGAACTAAAAATCTTTTCATATGATGATTTTTTTGGTTGTAAAATGGATAGAAAGAGTACATTCGGAACTTGTCATTTCCTAGGATATTCCTTAGTTTATTGGTCTTATAAGAAACAACATTCTGTATCACTTTCCACTACTGAAGCAGAATATGCATTAGTTGGAAGTTGTTGTGCTCAAGTGTTGTGGATGCAACACACACTCACAGATTATGGCATGAGTTTTACCAAAACTCAAATCTTGTGTGATAACACTAGAGCCAGATCCCTAAGTAAAAACCCATCACATCACTCTCGTGATAAGTACATAGATATTTGGCATCACTTTCTTAGGGATCACACACTCAAAGGAGATATAATTCTTCAATTCATTAGAATGCAAGAACAACTTGCTAATATTTTTACCAAACCATTACAATCTGATATATTTGAATACATTAAACAAAATCTAGGAATGATATCTGTAATATAATCATTCATATATAATTCTTGTTTAATCATATCCTAACATTAAGATACTCTTAATTTCAGGGGGAGTACATATGTTTGAAAATTTTGAAAATTTGGTTTTCCGTAAAAAAAAATTTCTGATTCAGTGAGTTTTGGAATTGATATTTTTCCGGTATCTTTTTGTTTCTTCTCAACATACCTGAAATTCAATAGTTCCAAAAAAAATTCTGTTTTGAATTCTTAATAAAATATTTCATCAAGAAAATTTAACCTTAAGGAAATTTTTTCTTTAAGTTAAATCAACTTTATGTTTTTTTCTTCTTTTAAATTTTCTCTCTATTTTTAAAATATCGGAATCGAAATTCTCAGAATCCATATTTCCGGTGTTGAAATTCTCAAAGTCAAATTTCCAATGTCTTTTTTTTCCAACCCCAAGAAATTTTTCTCCGATACCGATAATTTCTTGGAGATTCCTTAAAGTTACATTTTCTTAATCCCTAGTTATTTTCTTACAGTTCTATTTGTTGGTATTTCTTTCTTTAAAGAAATTTTTCTTCGGATTCATATTTACTTATAATCCAAATATTATTTTTTTAAAACCTCAAAACTTTGGTATGGATATATCTTTTTCAACCATATTCAACCGTTAGATCATTTTAAAAAAATCACAGCTATTTGATTTCATTATGGAAGTTGAAAGGTCATAGTTTGTCTATATAAGGTATACTCAACTTCATGAGGACCCCACTGGTTCCTTAAGCCTTCAAGTTCAAGTTCTATTGCTTCATAGTTTCTCATTCCAGATTTCTTCAAATATGTCTTACAGATCTGAATGTCAGGTAGTTCTGACTAGATGACAGTCAAGGAGAATAAAGACAAGATGTTATTTCGGGAGAGACTTGTATGTTCAGACTTTTACAATCAGTATGACTCCCTTATCTCTCGTATTATCAAATGTAATCATTAGGAGAGTATTTGTATAGAAAAGGACAAGTTTCAAGATCCTGTATATCTGGACCTAGTCATACAGTTTTATGACTCTGTCAATTTCTTTGAGAGGGACGGCAAGGAGTATTTCAAGTTTAAGGATTATGAAAAATATTACATTGTTTCATGCCGTAAAGCGGCTGACATCCTGAAGATTACCTATGAAGGAGAGGCCCTCATAGGTTCTTACAAAATTTAGAATAAGGATGGTTCTTTTGAGAAGAATCGTTCATTAGAAAGGCTCGACATCAAGGGAGTTAAGACTCCGAATCTTGCGCACTTATCATTGTACCATAGGTCGGTGGCATTATGGATGAAGGGGTTCTTTATTCCAAGAAAAGGGGATAAAGATTCCTTAAAGACGTGTTATATTCTCTTGTTAGACTCACTAGTGCAGAAAAAGTTATTTACATCAGTTATTTTTCATTTTTTACGTCATTTTTAGCCGACGTTAATAAGAACAATGTTATAAATAACGTTTTTTATGTCGGTTATTTAAAAACCGACATAAAAAAATATAACATCGCAGTGTTTATCACGTCGGTTAATTAATAACCGATGTGAAAAAATGGGGGGGGTTTATAACGTCAGTTATTATATAACCGCCCTGATAAACTGGGGGGGTGTTTATCACATTGGTTATATAATAACCGATGTTATAAACACCTGTGGGGGGAGTTTATCACGTCGGTTATTAAATAACCGCCCTGATAAACCTCTGGGAAATGGTTTATCATGTCGGTTATATAATTACCGACATGCTAAACCACTCTAGGGGGGTTTATCGCGTCGGTTATTTAATAACTGACGTGATAAACCATGCCACATGTGTTTATAATTTCGGTTATTAAAAAACCAATGTGATAAACCCTTACCGGTTTCATTATCACGTCGGTTATAAAATAACCGATGTGGAAGACAAATTTTTTTTAAATCGAATGCAGTCCTCTACTCTCCCCTAGAAACAACCAAAAACCAAATCAATAATTCGTACCGCAAAAATAGAAGGAGATCAAAATAAGAACTAAAGAAAATTTAAGCATTTACATTGATAACATATAAAACTTACCCCACTTGACAGCACCCATCACACCCCTGGATTGCACCCCGACCCCCTGGATAGCCCCAAACACCCTGGGACAGCCCTAAACACCCCAGAACAACCCCCCCCCCCCACCCTCATGTATACCCCCACACACCCTGGACAGCCGTCCCCCACCCCATTGGAGCCCCCACCACACCCCTAGACTGCCCCCCGACCCCCTGGACATCCCCAAACACCCAAGTACAACCCCCCCCCCCCCCCACACACACACACCCTCCTGAACATCACCCCCTCACCCCCTCAACCCACTTGACAGCCCCCACCACACCCCTAGACTGCCCCTAACCCCCGGGACAGCCCCAAACACCACAGCACAACCCCCCCCCCCCCCCCCCCACCCCCACCCTCATGTATACCCCCCCCCCCCCCCCACACACACACCCTGTACAGCCCTCCCCCACCCCATTGGAGCCGCCACCACACCCCTGGACTGCCCCTCGACCCCCTGGACATCCCCAAACACCCTGAGAAAACCCCCCACCCTCCTAAACAGCACCCCCTCACCCCCTCACCCCACTTGACAGCCCCCACCACACCCCTGGACTGCCCCCGACCCCCGGGACAACCCCAAACGCCCCGGGACCCCCCCTCCCCACCCCCACCCCCATGTATACCCCCCTACACCCTGGACAGCCCTCCCTCGCCCCCATTGGAACCCCCACCACACCCTTGGACTGCCCCCGACCCCCTGGACATCCCCAAACACCCCGGGACAACCCCCCCACCCTCCTGAACAGCACCCCCTCACCCCACTTGACAGCCCCACCACACCCCTGGACTGCCCCCTGACCCCCTGGATAGCCCCAAACACCCCGAGACAACCCCCCACCCTCATGTATACCCCCCATACCCTGGACAGCCCTCCCCCACCCCATTGGAGCCACCACCACACCCCTGGACTACCCCCAACCCCCTGGACAGCCCCAAACACCCCTGGACAACCCCCCACCCTCATGTATACACCCCCACCCCTTGGACAACACTTCCACACCCCTGGACAGCCCTCCCACACCCCTAAAACAGACCAAAATGTTACCCAAAACAAACCAGAACCCACTCACCCCACTAGACTGCCCCCACCACACCCCTGGACACTCCCCCTCCCACACCCAGGAACATCAACACCACCCCTAGACATCCCCCACCCTCTTGTAGACCCTCACCCCCTAGACAGCACTCCCACATCCCTGGACAGCCCTCCCACACCCTTGAAACAGACCAAAAGGTTTCCAAAAATAGACCAGAACCCCCTCAACCCCTTAGACAGCCCCCACCACACACCTGGACTGCCCCCCCCCCATCCCCATGGACACCCTGGACCCCCCCCCCCACTGGACAGCCCCCCCCCCCCACCCCTAGAAACCCCCCTCACCCCACAAGACACCCCCACACCCCTGGACAACCTCCCATTCCCCTGGACAGCTCTTCTACCCTCCTAGAAATGCTCCCACCCCCTGGACTTCCCCCCCCCCCACCCACCGGACAGACCTCCCTGACCCCTGGACACCCCCCAACACCACTGAACACCCCCCACACCCTTGGATCCCCCCTAGAAAAAAATCCATACCAGAAAAACCATCTTAAGTAGACCAAAACAAGAAGTAGATAAAAAAAATTAAACATTCACATATATAACATTAAAAACTTACACTGTCAACTTCAAAAAAAACTAAATCCAACCTAAAAGACTACCAAATACACAATTACAACGACAATATTCAAAATTACATTTTACGTTACAAACAACTAAAATTCAATCAAACCTGTAAAATAATTTGACCACTCCACTTGTAAGTGTTTGATGTCTTCAGAAGTATAGGGTTGAGGGTCATCAAAAATCTACAAATGAAAAGGATATTAGTTAACATGTATAATGAATAAATCAAATTGAAATGTTATGGTAAAGTTTAAGAGGAAATACTACCAGGTCAAAATTCACAATTGTCCCAGTTGTTATTATTTCATACATAAATCTTAACATATAATATCCTCATTCGATGACGCCCTGTTTTTCATGACAATTCTGTTTGAATGAGTGTAAATTCAATATATTATTTTTATGTAATAAATCAAAAAGTACAAATTATAAATGTATATTTACCTTCGCATTTACATATTTGATCTTTGCACTCCTTTTCTTTGTGTTTTTTCAAAAGTAGGCCCGTTCCCTGTTAGAAAATAATACGAATGGGGTAAATTTAAAATTCATTATAATATATAAAACTATTGATAAATTGAAAATTACTTTTCCACTATATTCTTAAAACTTTCCCGCACATCATCATGGACAGAGCATATCCAATAAAGTGCTTTCTCCCTTGGGCAAAAAAAACCCCTAACATCCAATGATCACTGATAAAAAGAAATTTAACATTAGTGGTTTTTTATGTTAAAAGATAATTAACTCTTTGATAGAGATATGTTTCATACCTCTTACAAAAAGGCATCATCCAACATTGTGTGACTATATTCTTTTCAATTCTTTCAGTAATATAAAGCATTCTTTGTTCCTCATCCAATGCACATGCTTCAGGGGAAATCAATTGAGGGTCCATGAATCCATATACATCTGTCAGCTCATTCCTCTCACAAATTTTATAAAGATACCTAATACAAAAAGACATAAGTATACATTTTTAATAAATATAATGCAGGGAAATGGTGTTAAGACTTACTTGGAAAAAAATTTCACCACATTGATTCCCAACTTATCTCCAGTAACAAGCTCCATAATATCAGTTTTTATAATCCACAAACTTATTAGACATCAAAAAACACGAGCTTCCATTGGAAACTCATAATGACCCCGCCAACAAATTTGAATATCCTTCAATCTGTCATGACTACTAGAATCTGTATCTGATATCATAGACATTTGTCTTTGTTGTTTTCTATACAGTATTTCTTCACCTTTGAAGTATTCCTGTAAAAATAAATTGAAAAATATATTTGTTTTAAAATGATAAAACAACTTTAATAAAATAAAATAAAATAAAAGATATAACATTCATACCTCTATGGTAATGAGTCTAATAAGTCTGGATGGCCAAATTAAAAAATGGTCGATACTATGTCCAACTGTCGTCACCTCATCTGTAGGCAATGGTACCCGAGCTGATCTATCTATAATATCCTGTATAGTGACCCTATGATTCTCTACCTCTAATTGTTGATGATGAACTGTATATCCTATAGAATATACCAACCCTTATTAAACTATATGATGTTGAGGATCATCAACATACAACTCACAATAAGTATGAAGCTGCGGCAGATGAGTAGGATAAAAAATGGGGTCCGCATGCTGAGTTGGGGGAGTGGGAGCTACTGTCGGAGGTGGAGGATAAATAATGGGGTCTGTAGGGGGAGGTGGAGGAGTGGGAGCTGTAGTCTGAAATTTTCTTTTCAAGTTTGCAAACATATATTGTACCGACGCTCTAATCTTTTCCTCCATCTTCGCATTAATATTATGAAATTTAGCCTCCAAGGATTCTATTTTTTTTATAAACCCCCTCAATGATAGAAGTTGAAGAACGTGGAAACACTTTTCTTACCAATACACCTGCCAGATATCCTCTTACACGACTAGGATGTTCGGGATTTCCCAATGCTACAGATAAAATATCTTGCCTCCCAGTAGCTTTAAATGTCCCATGTAAACTCCGCTCCTCAAGAGAGTCATGTATAAATTAATTAAACATTTCTGTAATGATTCAAATTATATGAATAAAATAGTTAACTTAAATAAATAAAATAGATATCTTACAATCCTCTCAACTACGATTCTCGATTCTTCCTAAAGATATTACCCTTTTTCCCCTTCCGAGCTCTCTTCCATTTTTCATGTCTAAATGAAGGGGATAGAGGGGCCACCTCTCCAGAGCTTGAAGACTCAGCTCTTAGTTGCTGAATTTTTTTCACCATCATTTGTTCTTCCAAATATGCATACCCTCCCAGAGATAAACTATGAGGGTATACATTTTTAGATTGGATATCCTGATGATCTTTCCTTGTTTGTTGTAAATTAAGAATAAGAAAACATTAACAAAACATTAATAAGATCATTTATATAAGAAAGCTTATAAAATTTTACATTACCCTTACCAAAAATGACTCTTTTCTTCTACTTTAATAAAACTGTCTCCATGTGTCTTCATCTATAAAAGGATATATACAACATGGATTGTCACGACTCCTATGACCATAAATGAAATCAAATGAGAGGGTTGATTTGAAATCCCTCCATCTCTTGGCAGCCAATGATAAGAATTTCTTCCTGACTCCTCTAGTGTTAGGAATATCAAATGACATCTGATAAAGAAGAGGTTAAACATATTATACATACTAGAAACATTTAAAGAATAGTCAAACAATAGAAAAAGATCATACCAAAATCGTCTCCCACAACTGAGAGATTATCTCTTTATCCACACTTCTCCAGTCATCATACAGAATGCTTACTTTGCTCTTAGCCTGAGTTGATACAAAACTCTTATAATCTTTTGCATTTGGACCTCTAGGAATATCATCATCATCAAACTCAACGACTATCCTCTGATCCTACGTATGGGAAAGTGATAATATTTGTAAATGTGTGCACCCACATTTACCAACCTTTGAACTCTATGTCGTAATAGGAGCACATGAGAATGATTGGGGAACATCAAGAGGATCATGTGAATGTTCCTCCCCAGAAGTATGACCAATATTCTCATCTCCAGAATCATGTGGTTGATCAACTGAATGATCTTTCATTATCATTCAAATCAAAAAAAACAAACATTAGTTCATAAATATACAAATTTAAATATTTTAATACTACTGTAATTAGAAAATAGAAAAGTGTACTAAGTTACATAATAGTAAACATTGGTAATATGGTAAGCATGTTAAACAATGGTAAATATGGTCAAGATGTTCAAGATGGTAAACATGGTAAACATGGTAAACATGGTAAACATGGAAAACATGGTAAAAATGGTAAACCTGGTAAACATGGTAACGTAATTGTCACTGAACAAAAATAACAGATATATATATCATGTAATGGTAAACAAGATAAATTAAACTAAAAAAAACTTAAAACAAACAAAAACTTATACTTATTTTGTTTTCATTCATGTTTTAATAAAGAAAAACATACATTATCTAACATTCTATAAAAAACATAAATGTAAACAAGAAATAAACATATGTTACCTGTAATTTTAGGAATGTACAAATGGATTGTTTTCCCAAATTTCATCGTCGTGATCGTTCCTTATGGAACAAACCATGTCTTCAACATGCTCATAATTATGTTCTGTTAATCTTTCCATGGAAGTAGGGATCTCACATAAATTAGTATCTTCATCAAGTTCATCCTCACCAACATATTGTTTTTTCCCTTGTAAAACAACATCCCACTACATATCTGATTGATCTACTACATAGAAAATTGGTTTTGCATGTGTTTCCATTATAAAAGAATCAGTTGTGTCTTCCAATCTATTCACATTAACAAGTTTCATTCCAAATTCATCATGCCTGAAACTGTTGTTACCGATAAACCATTTATAGTTAAAAACAGGAACTTTAATTTTAAAGTAATCAACCTCTCATAAGTCTTAAATCACTCCATAATATGCACTTGATGTAGAAATTGAGTTTTTTTCCTTATTACTCAAAAAATGCATTGCTTCTGCAAACACCAATACACCACTATTCTGAAATGAAATTGTATTGTCCTGATCTTTTGTATGAAATGTATAGCCATTAATGTCATAACCGGACCATGTTATCACATTTAAACATGGACCACCCACTATCCATTTTAATGTCTCTGATACATCTGATCTACCAAGCAAGGTCATTTTAAACCATGACAAAATGTTTTTTTGTGGTCATTCAAAATCCACATTTCTTTATTCTTTGGATGAGATTGTTTCAACTCATTAATATGAAATGTGATATACAGTTGAGCATTAGCTATGTTATTCAAGATGTATGATGCTAAATTCTTCATCTGTTCAGCTGACAATGATTTGACTTTCAAGCCACAAATCCCCTTTCCCTCATTATTAACTCATTCATGGCGAGATAGAGGAAAACCTATGTGTTGTGCCGCAGCCAAGTAGCTTGTACAAAACTTTTCTACCTCCTCAGAAATATACTTTTCAATCATGGAGGCTTCAGGTCAATATGGATTTTTAACATACCCCTTTAATATTTTCATATAACTTTCAAAAGGATACATCCAACGAAGATATACAGGTCCACAAAGCTTTATTTCTCAAACCAGATGAATCATTAAATGCACCATTATATCAAAAAAAGTTGGAGGAAAATACATTTCCAATTGACAAACTATAAAAATTGCATCTTTTTCCAAAATTTTCAAAGCATTCACATCAATCGCCTTGTTACAAATTGAATTGAAAAAATAACACAACTTCATTATAGTCTTTCTGACACGGATGGTCAATATTCCATGCAATGCAACCAGTAGAATTTGTTGCATCATGACGTGACAATCATGTGATTTCATACCTATCAACTTCAAGTCCTTCAATGAGACAAAAAAAATTTACATTTTAAGAATAACTTTGAGGCAATTTGATATCATGAAGACATTGACAAAATCTAATTTTCTCCCTCTTCGATAATGTACGACAAGCCGGGGGAAGAAATGTTTGTCTTCCTTTAGGAGTGGGATATAACTGCAAACGTATTCCCATTTATAGTAAGTCTAATCTTTCATTCAACCCATCTTTTGTCTTTCCTTTAATATCTAACAATGTTCCAATCAAACAATCACAGATATTCTTCTCCACGTGCATGACATCAATATTATGTTTAACTTCATGATACCTACAATATGGTAGCTCAAAAAATATTGACCTTTTCTTCCAAATATGTCTATAATTACCAGATTTCTGTGTCTTTCCCAATGCCACATCAAGGTTTTTCACCCTATCAAAATACAGATCAGGGGATAAAGGTTTTTTAGCAGTATTAAATTCTTTTGAGCCATTGAATGCCTTTTTTAGTCTTCTATAAGGGTGATCCATAGGCAAAAACATTCAATGACTCATGTACACTATTTTCCTCCCATGTTGCAATTGACAATATGACGTCTGTTTTTTGAAAATTGGACATGCTTTATGCCCTTTAACACTATATCCAGACAAATTTCCATATGCTAGAAAGTCATTTATAGTGAACAGAAGCACTGCATGTAGTTGAAAATATTCCATTTTATAAGAATCATACACCCTAATACCATCAGCCCATAACAGTTTCAAATCATCAATCAACGGTGACAAGTAAACATCAATATCATTGTCGGGTTGCTTTGGACCAGAGATCATTATACTCAACATGAAATATTTGCGCTTCATACAAAATTTAGGAGAGAGGTTGTAAATTACCAATAAAACAGGGCATGAAGTATGTGTGTTACTGAGGGTTCGGTATGGATTCATTCCATTTGTGCATAACCATAGTCTGAGATTTCTAATTTCATTACCAAATGTAGAATATTGCGCATCAATTTTCTTCCATTATGGACAATCAGCTGGATGAATTATTTTTTCATCACATACCCACTCATCATCAAGCCATATTAACGTTTTTGCATCATGTGAATTAGAAAATAAACGTTTGAAACGATGAATTATATGAAGATACCAAAATATCATTGAAGGGATCTTTGTAATCTCTACATTGGCCTGTGATTATTCTTTCACCTTATACCCTGATGTCCCAAATTTAGGACACTCTGACAGAAATTCATATTCCTTCCTATATATAATGCAATCATTCGGACAGGCATGTATTTTCTTGTATCCCAATCCCATCGGGCATAATATTTTCTTGTCCTTATAATGTGAATCTGGAAGATCATTATCTTTTGAAATAATGTCTTTCATCAATTGTAGAAGCTCTGTAAAACTTCTGTCACTCCATCCATGTTTCGCCTTCTAGTTAATCAATCTTAACACCGCTGACAAAACCGTAAAATTTGTACAACAAGGATATAATGGGTTTTCAGCATCACCATATAGACGCGCAACTGTTGGTTCTATCTTTGTTCTGCTACAATATCGTGAATCATGTCTTCAATTCCATCGGATTTACCATATTTTGAATCATCATAATCAGTGAAATTCCATCCAGTTTCACTATTCCAAATCCAAGGGCTATAACTCGAATTAAAACCATGACAAATCAGATGATCTTTTATCTCTCTACTTTTCAACTTCTTCATATTCAAACATTTCAGGCATGGATAGAAAAAAAATGTCACTACTTGGAACATTTCGTTTAGAAAATTCCAAAAATGCATCAACACCTTCCTCATATTCATTTCTCATTCAATGTGCCATAATACAACTTCGACTCATTATTACCTATAACAAATATCAAAAATATATAAATTTTTAAGATAAGACAAATATATGTTTATATGAAAAAAAAAATCATAATTTGAATGTAAAACAATTTTTAAATATAAAACAAATCTATGTGTATTTAAAAAAAATATTATTGAATATTATTTTTTAAAAAAATATAGTAAGATATAACAGTTTTAAATTCCATTGAATCAAAGAAAACCATCGGTCCTACAGTGGTTGATAGAAAATTGGAGAAAATGGAGTAAACATGAGAATCAAATCATATTTAAAATAAAAATTCAGATGGGGAAAATCACAATGTAAATCCAATCATCACGGCACAATCATCATGTCATAATCTCAGAAACCATGATGTAGTAGTCAATCCCAACTGAAACTTATCCCCCACCCCCTTGGACATCCCCTGGACACCACTACCCCCTTGTACAGTCCCCCCACCCCCTAGACACCACCCCCACCCCCTTGGACACCCCATGGACACCACCACACCCTTGGACATCCCCCAACCCCTCTTGGACACCGCCACCCACTGGACAGCCTCCCAACCCTCTAGACAGCACCCCCACCCCTCATGTACATCACCCCCACCCCCTACCCCCTTGGACACCCCACTGGACAGCACACCACCCCTCTAGACAGCACCCCCACCCCTCCTGGACACCACCCCCACCCCCTACCCCCTTGGACACCCCCCCCCCCCCGGACACCCCCCCCAACCCTCTGGACAGTCCCCCCCCCCCCCCCCACCCCTATAAAGTACCCCCACCCCTCTCGGACACCTCCCCCCACCCCATACCACCTTTGACACCCCCTGGACACCCCCAACCCTCTGGACAGCCCCCACCCCACGGACAACCCTCAAAACCCTCTGGACAGGCCCCCATCCCCTTGGACAGCCCCCCCCCCCCCCCCCACACACACACACCCCCTTGGACACCCCCCTAGACACCCCCCAACCCTCTGGACAGCCCCCACCCCCTGGACAGCCCCCCACCCCTCTATAAAGCACCCCCACCCCTCATAGACACCACCCCCACCCCCTTGGACACCCCCCTGGACACCCCCCAACCCTCTGGACATCCCCCCACCCCCACGGACAACCCTCAAAACCCTCTGAACGGGCCCCCACCCCCTTGGATAGCCCCCCACACCCACCCACCCCCTTGGATAGCCCCCCACACCCACCCACCCTCTTGGACACCCCCTGGACACCCCCCCCCCCCAACCCTCTGGACAGCCCCCCCCCCCCCCCCGAACAACCCCCAAAACCCTCTGGACAGTCCCCCACCCCCTTGGATAGACGCCACACCCAACCACCCCCTTGGACACCCCCCTGGACACCCCCAACCCTCTGGACAACCCCCCACCCCCCGGACAACCCTCTGGATAGGCCCCCACCCCCTTGAACAGCCCCCACACCCACCCACCCCCTAGACACCCCCAACCCTCTGGACAGCCCCCCCCCCCCCCGGACAACCCCCCAAACAATGGTTTACATATAAAAATTAGTCATGGTGAACAACTAAAAACACATGCATTTAATAAATACTTTAGCATGAAATAGATGGAATTAAATATTATTAAATATGTCTATTAAATGATCGTATGATAATGAAAAATTACCATTGATATTCATCTTGTCAAATGATCACAAGTTTTCTCGATAACTAATATCATAATGAGGTAATGGATAATTCTAAAAATCTTAAACATATTGTCAAGGCCTTGGCCAAGGCCTCAAAAAATACTAGGGTAAGCCCTCAGCGGAACCCAATTCTATTTGGAATCATGAGACATAGCGATGCATCAAAGGGCCATAGAGGTCAACAACCATTAAATTAAATGTCTAATAGATTATCATATAAAATAGGATAAACATAAGAAACAAAAACACATGAAATATCATTTCCCAATTTGTACATTTAATCAATAACCATTCTATGCAATAATATAGGTGAATGTGATCATTAGTTGTCAATGACTACAAAAATTACTATCAATGTCGAGCATTCGCGAAACAAAAACAAACTACATAGAAGTAGGTGAGGCTTACATGAATATTGTGAGTCGATCTAATAGATCTGGGGATAATAAATAATATGATGATGGAAAAACAAGGTAATAGGGTTTGAAATCGAAGAATCTTACCTAGTTTTAAAAAAAAATCGCAAAACGTAAATATAGACTATCCGGGAAAAAAATGAATGAAATAAAGTCGTGGGAGGATTACCTGAGTGTTGCAAGTTGAAATGATAGATCTGAGGAGATTAAATATGATAAACGATGATGGAAAAATGAGTTTAACACAACGAGATCGATGAGTCAATTAGGGTTTACCGCATGAGAGAGACGAGTCACCGGACTGTCGATCGAAAAATCGTAAATGACAATCCACGGGGCTTGTTAATTTTTTAAATGTTTCATAACATCGGTTATTTAATAACCGACGTTATAAACTATTTTTTACAATTATAACATCGATTATTATAATAGTTTACTTTATAAATGTATCAGATACGGATTTTTCTACGTCGATTATTTTATAACCGACGTAAAAAAAATCCACGTGTTGGTTTTTTACGTTGGTTATAGAACAACTGACATAAAAAATACATCAGAAATCACAGTTTTTTACGTCGGTTATTTTATAACCGATGTAAAAAATTCTGTGGGTTGTTTTGTTATGTCGGTTATCAAATAACCAACGCCAAAAAGGCCTCAAAAACCACATTTTTTACATTTTTTATTTTATAACTGACGTAAAAATTTCGCAGATAGCTTTTTGTTTAGGTCGGTTATCAAATAAACGATGTAAAAAACACCGTGCTTTGGTTTTTTACATCATTTAATTTATAACCGACGTAAAAAATGAACCCGCGTGATTTTTAACATCGGTTATTAAAGTAACTAATGTTAAAAATCTACTCACCACATTTTTTATGTCGGTTATAAAATAACCAACATAAAAAACCACGTTTCACAGATTATCACGTCAGTTATATATAACCGATGTAAAAAATGGTGATGTAAATAACGTTTTCTACACTAGTGACTTCCTCATTAAAATTAGTAAGGTTAATTTTGTTAATTATATTTTTCTTACAATTAATTTTGTGAAATTTGGTACCATCAAATCCCAAATCCTTATGTACCCTGCCACTATCTCAAGGATAGTTGTTATGGTATTAGCTAAAATGAAAATTTCATGCAAGTTTGCTTTGAAGTCTTGTAAGATTTTGTTGTTAAGTGAAGATATGCTGAAGAGAATGAAACTTTCTTACAATCTAGACTCTAATAAGTTTGAAGAAATTGTGACACCAAAAGTTCAAAAGTCAGTATTTAAGGATGATATTATAGAATCATACAAAGAGACACCGAAAAAGCCAGTACCAGAATCTTCTAAAAGTGCTCAGAAGAAGAAAAATTCAGATGAGGACACTCATTATGATCATATATTAGTAGTTCAGGCTTCAGCTCCACTAGTTTTAAGGAAAATGATGGCTTACTCTGTTGACATCGTAACCGGCTGGAGGAAGTTAGTTGAATCCAGGAAGGAAATAGATTCAACCTTTGGGTTGAATTCGGCAGACGCAAAGTCTTTGAAGATTCAAACTGTAGATGTGTTAGAGAAAGAAGCTAAGGATAAGAAGCAGAAAAGAAAGAGAACTGAGACAGAGATTATAGAGTCCTTACAGAAGGAAGTAGAAAAGTCCTCTGAGAATCTACCAGTACCGGATGTCATTTCGGAACTTTAGAAGGTGAAGAAACCTGTAGTGATACCGGAACCTGTTCCGGAACCGCAAGTAGAAGTCCAGGAAGAGGACAAGATAATTCAAGAAGAATAAATTGATGTGATTAGACAAGTTGATGATTATGTTTCAACCCCAAGATTTTCTACCGAGGAATAAGAAGAAGAAGAAGTTGAGACCGAAGTTAAAAAAGTATAAGAGGTCTGAAGAAGAGATTGATGTAACCAGAGATGAAGATGAAATCCATGAATCTGGAAATAGTGATACCGGAAGTGAAGAAGGGAAAGAAGAAGAGATTCAAGGAGCATCTGGTGATAATGAGGCTATAGAAAATGAGGAAGTCCCTCAGGGTTCCAAACCCTCGGCAGTGCCGAAAGTTTTTAAAGGGAAGGTCGTTATGGTTGCCCCTTCTGATACAGACTCTCCTAAAAATCTTGAGAATCTGGAATCCTCTGTTCCGAAGGTCAATAAAGAAGAATCTGACTCTGAGTCCTAGTCATCTATGGGTGATGACTTTGTAAAAATTTCGTTAAGTAAATTAGTAAGTACCATTCCGGTACTTTCTAACATAGATTCTCGCAGCCAAATGATGTAGGAAACCTTAAACCAAAATACGGATTCAATATATATGCTGATGGACATGGTGGTGAAAGGTGAAGAGGATCATAATAATCTTCTCATTGATTAAAAAGCTCAAAAAGTTTCCTATCAGAAAGTGATGAGCTGGACCCAAACCATATCAGATAAATCTGTACAATTCTCAGACTTCATGGAATTAACAAAGGGAGCTTTCAATGATGTAGAAAATGAGATGACCAAAGTCTGGACTTCTTTCTCAGAGAAATTTTCAAGTGAGTTAGCTGCGAGGAAAAATGAAGGCAAAAATATTATTGATCAAATTAATACCATAGCTGAAGTTGTCAATTATCAGAAAGGAATATCTGTGGGTCTTGTGAAGAAATCAGATTCATAAGAGGAAGTGATCAAAGTTCTTAAAGATAATAATAGTTCCCAATAATTTCAGATCCAGGCTTTGGAGAAGAAGTTAGCTGACCAAGATGTCCTAATAAAGAAGTTTCAAGAAGATCACAAGGAGGTGAAAAAAATTAAGTCCTTGGTGAAAAATCTTCTTTCAGAGAAGAAGAAGAAGGGTTAATACATTTCTTTTTCCATGCCGATTTTTATTGTTGTATTTTCTTTCATGTGAAACTTTATGGAAAATTCCTTGAAAATATATTATATATTTTGTCTCATGTATATTTCTTCCTAACTTAACAGGTCCCTCTCTTTTGTTTTTTGAAAATCACAAAGGGGTAGAATTCTATCAAAGGGAGAAGTTAAAGGAAGAAAAAATTATAAAGGAAAATTTACTTAGGGTAAAGTTTAAGGAAAAATAAATATTCTAACTTTCATCTATAAGGAAGATTTATACATCTTAGGGGGAGATTCCCATACTCCATGAACATCTACATAAGGGAAGAATAATTTACCCTAAGTCATACACTTAAGGGGGAGTTAAGTATTTCTAACTCTAATCATTTATTTCTTTCCTTTGTCAAATTTTTCGAAGTTGTTTATGCTTTCCAAAAAGGGGGGTTATTGTTATCTCTATAAGAATTCTCCATTCTTTAAGCTTTTATTTTGAATATCACAAGCACCTTCTTCATAAAAAAAATTTTTCTTACACTTTCATTTATTTCCATACACTTACATAAATTACCTTATAACCAAAATTTCCTTAGACTTTTGAGATAAACATTTTTTCTATTTTTAGAAATTTGTTTTTCCATACCGGAAGAGTTCTTAAGGTTCATGGTAATACCATACCAGAATTCCATAAGACACCATTTTCCATATTCATTTTCACTACGATACTGATTTTCATCTTGAATGAAATCCGGTATCTTATTTCTTTTCTTATAGATAGAATTTCAGTATTTTGGTTTTAAGATAGATTTTTCATACCAATACTAGGAATCCCGATACCGAAATTCTTATATCACTTTTTATGCCATACAAGAAATTTGCATTCCACATTTCTAAAGAATATTTTTTTAATACCATTTATGTTAGAGACAATGATACCGTTTCTTATGATACCGATACCGGAGAATAAGAAACTGGTACCAAGATTTTTCTTGTACACTACCTTTGATAATCTGGTACCGGTTATATTCTATCATGTCATAAATCATGATACCGGTACTAGAATATGTAAAACTGAGTTTTTATAAAATATTTCCCTATACTTTACTCGTACCGATTTTATAAAAATTCATTTCAAAATTTGTAATTCCGAAATTTATTATTCAAAGATTTATTTCCTTAGAATTCCGAATTTTTTAATTACTTTCATATATTTTCAATTTTATCGGATTCATGTTCCTTACACTTAAGGTGTAAGATATTTATATTCATGGTTGGTTATATAAAATGATGTCGTTGTTTCTGTTATAAACTAACTGTTATATGTTTTCTACGTGTCCAGGTCCCTCCGAGGTTTAAGGAAATATGACCGTTGGAATAGAACCGAAAAGCTATTTTTGGAATCTATAAATAGGACCTCAGATAATCAGATCCAAACTAGTTCAAGGGTTCACTAGTTTTCATTTTGGAGTTCTTCTCTCTAAAAGTAAATTGCTCTAGAGTGAGAGGCTCTTAAGATGTAATATCTTTATCTCCATGGTTGGTTATATAAAACGATGTCATTATTTTTGTTATAAACTAACCATTGTATGTTTTCCACGTGTCCAGGTCCCTCTATGATTTTAGGAAATATGACCGTTGGAATTGAACCGACCAGTAGTTTTTGGATGCTATAAATAGGACCTCAGATGATGAGATCCATACTAGTTCACGAGTTCACTTGTTTGAATTTTGGAGTTCATATCTCTAAAATTAAATTTCTCTAGAGTGGGAGGCTCTTATAAACTCTTAGGATTTGTGCATAAAGCTTGAATAGATTCTTCAAACTTTTCTTCATGAAGAATTTCTTCATGCAGATGTGTGATTCTCTTAAAATCAGAGACTTCAAGTTCTGAAGTTAGAGGTACCGATTTCCTTACAAATCGAGGTATTTCAGAGAAAAATAGATAGATAAAGATCTTAGGATTGAGGGCTTAACTGGGTTTGGGTAAGACAGGATTTCTTGTAAGTATAAAACAAGGGACCTTTATCCAAGGTTGTTGGATATCCTTCTATTTGGGTTAAAAGAAGATTGTAATTTTCTACTGCTTTTTAAAAGTTAGGAAGTTTTCTTTTTGTATAAACTTTCTGACTTGTATCACTGTTTGTAAGAGATTGTATACTCCTTGTGGTAGAATCTCTTTGTAATTAAAGTTTCTTAAGATTTAGACTCAAGAACTTTATATTTCTCTGAAAAGGTGAATTCTTATTAGAGGTGTTGTGAATTTTGTTTATAAACAAATTCCTTAAGAAATTTTTTAAATTTTACAATTCACCCCCCCCCCCCCCCCTCATGTATATTGTGCATATTCGGTGCTATTGTGATCCTAATATTGGTATAGAGTAGAATATCATAATTCATACCAACCTATAATAAATTCTTATACATATCATGGAACACATGATTGATCCATTTCTTAATCATATAGATTATAACTCACCACATTAATCTCCTCCCATGTCATGGACATGTCAACTTGGAGAGATTATGTCATGTGACATAGGTAATAATTATCTCTTTAATTGTTCTATATTGTTTTTTTCAATACCATGTCACTATATTTATTATTAACTGGGTCCAAGAAACCTCTAGATTAACCTCATTAGATCTAGTTCCCAAGAAATTAGGTTTCTACTTTAAGTCAAATCACTAGAGAATAAATTTCATCCTTTTCTTAACTAACTTGAATACCAATCTGTTTTCTATATTTTTTTGAACATATTCTACATGGAAAAACAATATTTCTCCCACTGACCTTAGGTAGACACATGAAAAACTATCATTCCAAATGAATGTTCTATGATCCTATTGCACACTTCAATCCTAAACTGGATTTCAGTAACTTGCAACCTTTATTATCATTCTATGACATTACCATCCCTTTATGGTTCTGTCGTATAGACACCTTCCATGATTTGTGGTCATGACATATAATGCTCAATATTATCATAAATATTAGTTGTGACAAGTAAAATTCTAATAGGTTTAGTCGTAATGACTTGGTATTACCAATTGAGCCTTATTGGTATAGCACTTATACCATCCATGTATCAACTCATTTGAATACCCACCACAATATTCAAAATATAATCCCCTTTTCAATGTGATACATGGAATCAATTATTGAATTATGATTTATTTTTTCGTTCTTAGATAATTTCCATACACTTCTTAATTGTAGGAAATATTATTTGCAATGAATAATATATCACCACCTGTAGTAAACTCAAAACCATGACCATGGTTGAAAACCTTTCTACATAGTATGTGTCTCTGGAATATTAAAATTCCACATGTACTTTTGAAACTTATTCCTATGTCAACTATTTGTGTATCTTTATAATTGTCTAGGCTCAAATCAACCTTTATCCCACCATCTTTAATAGATAAGTGCACCCTTTTATAGAACCTTAGTCTATCACTTGACTAAAACTTTTCTATATTTATGATTTATGTAATATCCTAAACAACTGTTAGGATAATTACAATAGATGCACAATGTGTTTGTTCTTGAAGATATTTTTTTATGTATAAACAAAATCTTTGCATCCAAACACATGTACATGAAATAATGGATTTATATCATATTATGACTCATATGATATCTATTTTTCATTATAGTTGACATAAGGTTATGGGATTTCACTGTTATTTGTAATGAACGCCATGAAATATAATGGAAGTTTCTACAAGTTGCAACATTGATACTCCTTACACCATTACCTTGATGTATAAAATGTTCGTTTATGAATTACTCCGCACTACATTTTTTATCAATGTTGAATGTTAGACTTCATCATTGATCCTCATCATTAACATCAATTTCGGGATGTAGATAAGGTAATGAACATTTAAGAATTACTCCATGCTACATTATAATGATCGATGATTGTATAGTTGATATATTCTTTAGCATTCCATCTCGAATCGACTCATATCTTCTGAACATGAATTTACTTCACTTTAGCATTCCTTAATAATTTAAAGGAATCTTATGAAGTAAATATATACCTCTAGCTTACCCTTGGAATAGTTTGTGCTCACTTGTTGAACTATTTCCAAAAGCTTTGTGATATACCTTTATTTCTAAAGGTTTCTTTTTCCAAACTAAATATGTCGATAATACCATAAGTGTTTATCTATACCAAGCCTAAATATCATACTGGGTATACGCTTGATGTCCACTTTTAGTTTTTCTTGAAAAATAATTATTTTTCCACAACTGGGTATAAGTCTTACATTTGTATATTCATCGCTCATTGGCTATGATTCATGTATCACTAAACTAGTGATTGAGTATTCAATACCTAAAACAACATTCATTAAAAAACATGGAATAATGTCTTCTTGAGTCAAAATACACAAGAGATTAATGTTTTAGTTAAACTCAATAATAGGCTTACATGAATATTTCTCTTGGAAATAAGGAAGTTGTGTACTTCTCACCACTGGCCTAGGTATCACCCTTTCCCATCAACTTGGAGAATACACATGACTTCCAGTAATGTTTATATACTTACTTGGTTACGATATTAGAATAAAAATATGAAATTAGCATATTGTATTTAATACCCAAGTAGTAAAACCAAAACATTACATTGATGAATATTCCTAAAGAAGAAAAGGTGACATGATTCTTTAATTAAGTTTATTGTTTTTAAACTTCCATTGCTTTATTTTATGATACATAAAACAAATAACCTCTGTTAATAATTTTTTCATTGATGGATTTTGAAAATGTTCCCTTGGAATTGCATGCCTTTGGCATTTTCACCTTGACTTTCAATTTATACACCACAATAATTAAAGATAAAATTGTGTTTGGTATTCTTATTCACTTGGAAAACATTACCTAAAAAGATTATTAAGCCTTTACATAATACTTTTTCATTTTCTAACTTAAAATGTGACTTGAGTAAAGGGGTAAAAATTATTTTAGAATAGTATGTATTGAAAGATCATAACCCGCCTTTCAATTTACAAAGATCCATTGTAAACATTACCTATTTATATAATTGTTTCTCTTTCTCATTGTAGACCACTTGGAGATGAGACTTCATGTTATAACATCCACGTCCTGATGAAGCAACCGCAACTAACACCACAAATTTATGAAATCATAATGGCATAACCATCATATACTATATGCATTAGCCTCCAGTAATAAATTTCACCTTCGCTTCCTGAGGTAACTTAACAGGTGTTTGGGAAATTGGCACTTTGAGTTTCAAATGGTATTGTACGCAAGTGACTATAACTTTCCATTTTAAAAAAAAAATAAATTTTAGCATATTTGTAATTTTTATCTGGATTACAGATTTAGAAATTTTGATTAATTAATTATATCATTAAACGTCTTCCACTATTTTTATCAAATTTTAGGAACCCTCTATGCTAGAATCTTAATAATTTATAACATTATTATTTTAGTGGAAAGGATCCTTTAACCTCCCCTCATAGTATATAATCTTTGGTACGCCACTACTTGGAGGGTTCAAGGTAGGATTTTGGTTGGCCAACCACGTTAACTCATAGTTCCTTGATCTATTGAGTGAAGTCCCAGATTCATTAAATCATTACTTTATTTACTCAACACTTCCTCTAAAATTATAACAAGATAGATTTGGCTATTTCTTTGCTACAAATTTTAGTTAATTAAACTCCCCACTCTCATAAGAACTACCTGGTAGTAAGAGGAACCCTCAGATTTGGCATGATCGGCACCCCAAACAGCCGGTTTTGTCCAAATTTGAATGATGGAAGGCGGTTCAAACTTAATATTTATTTGAGAGTTTTATATTTTTAATCTCACGAAATAAATAATTTTCCATCTTATTAGAATGTACTATGTGATCTCATTCACAACTGATCATGCATGAAATAGATAAATTCAGCACGCCACATGTTCATTTTATCTTTTATGCATGTTTATTACTATTATATGTGATTGTTCATTAACAACCCATTCACAAAATCGATAAACCATGAAATGATAAATTGATGACCTAATCATGAGTTGGTACTGATGGTTGACTCGTTGATTGAATAACAGACCAACCTTAACCCTTGGGGTAATACCTTGAGTCGCTTCACTTGCAACTCAGATTGCAGCAACTTCCCTTCCAATGCATCAAGGTCATGTATGGTGTGTTGCCATAACTCAGTACGAATTGCATCATTGTTCATCTCATCATTATATAAAAATACTTGCTCATAGGAAAGGGGAACTAGGGAGTAAATATACAACTCATAAGTGGATGTGCATGCCCTAATACATATAATTACACAGAGATGATACACATCCATTTATTTAAACTACTTATTACAAAACCATTTCAATAAATAACTAAATAAATAAAACAAGCACCAGATATGCATTGGTCGGTCATTGGGATCATGATCAGTCTATATTCATTAACTCGCATATGTAAAAATAAATGCAGAATTAAATTAAACCTGCATTAAAATAATATTGAGGGAATTTAATTGAATTAAAAATTTCACTCTAATTTTTAATTCAATTATTATGTCGTTCAGTCTTGATTATTTAATTTAATTTTAAAACTAAAAAATAAATTAATTAAATAATTTAATTAAACACCAAATTAAATTAATTACGTTGCAATAAATTTTTATAACCAAAAATTAATATTTAATTAATTTAATTTTCAGGTAAAATTAAATTAATTATTTCAATTAATCTTTGATTAAATTAAATTAATTGGGTCCTAAAACACTCGAGAGGGTCTATGCAGGTTAGGCCGAATCTGTGTGGGCCCATTCCAAACTTTGTCGACTCCGTGCAGGGGCGTTATGGGCTAGGAAGATCCACTCAAACCCTTTCTGGGATGCACAGACCTGCTCAGGGCCCATTTCAGGATGAACTGATCCAAAACATACCATAACAAAGGATTACCTCCTATCACTGGCCGAACATGTCGTGTATAGCTATTGGGTTCTACCAGAGAATCAATCATCGCTTGGGTGAGGTGCCGCTCTACCTAGTCGTGGCAGGGAGCAGTCCTGTGATAGGGTCGCGCGGGATACGGCTGGTGTTGGGGCCGCTATGCGCCGCTGAGGAAGCATGATGGCGGGGTGTTCTTACCGGATCTAGTATCAGGTTGGTATGGCTTTCTGGGTGGTCAGCTATAGGGATTAGCCTCGGTAGTTAGTATTGGAGGTAGTATCCTTAGGGATAAAGTATTGTAGGGAGTCAGGAGCATCGGGGGAGGCGGCGCGGGGCACCAACAGGGTTCTGGAAAGAGGGTAGTCTAGTGGCCTGGTGTTGAGTAGTCATAGGAAGTGTGCATGGGGGGGATGCCTAACAGAGGAAGTCCAGATGAGTCAGCGGCAGGTGGTCGAGGTGGTGCAGCCTTGGGTGGTTGGCCGCTACTGTGAGGAGGAGGCTTCCCAAGGGATCATCACAGGTGGACAGGGGGGCCGCTCGGCCTCCCCAACTTTGACTTAGCCTTTTTTTGTTTTTTTTGTCCCTGTTCTACCTGTGAGGCATCCCCTCCCTCCTCCTCCCCCCTTCCAATTGAGTATACTAGTTTTTTCATTTAATTTTTTATAAAAAAAATTATAAAAGCCAGTCCCTCATTTTTCTCTTTTTGACAAACACCCAATTTGGGTGTGGAATTCCACAGCACCCATCAAGTCTATAAAATATAATTGATTAATTATTAATTTAAAAATAATAAAAATCTAATTAATGAAATTAATTTATTAATTTTTTCTGATCATAGAACCCTATTCTGTTCACCAGAAATCTAGATGGTGATTAGATTCAACAAGATCTTCCTTTGGGTTAATTTATAACAAATATAATAAAAATATATGTTAATACAAAATTAACTCAAAACATTAGGTTTTAATATTTATTAAGAAATTATGATGTCCATAACTTGTCCATTTGAGCTCATATTCAAAAAATTTCTGTAGCGTTTGGACCGTAACGAACCCCTCTTAACAGATTAATGAAAATTTAATTCTTTCATTGGATTAAAATTTCATGTGTTTCCTCTAATACCACTTGAAAGAACTGGGCATGCAGTGGAAGCCCCAAAATGGTATTTTTAAAACAATTCACTGACAAAAGACATTAACTTGTTGGCAACGGAAAATTGATGGCTGATTTAAGCTAAGGATCTCATGTGAAGAGTTTTAAGTGAAAAAATAAACCCTAAAATAACTAGTTTAAATCCAAAGCCGCGTACGACATTTGCTTGTTATTAGAGATAACTGCTTGAATAATCTTAATTCAAAATCCTTTAGATCATCCACACACGCTTCAAAAATCTTCGAGAGTGTCGATCATCAAAATCAGGGTGCTAGCACGTAGTTCCAACGATGCCTTCAATGTTCCGAAGATCACTATATCACTCTACTTGCGATTCCTAAGAGAGCTCAATATGAGATCCTTGGATCCAAATATTCTCTCTCTAGATCATGGGAGAGAGAATAGGATAGATAAATCCCATGAATTTTCCTTAGTGGGAGGCTCTCCTCTTCTATATATATTGTGTAATTAAAATACCCAGTATTTCCTCTCTATCCCCCGAATTCATAATGCACTGTAAAAGATTTGTTATGACTAATGAACATAGTCATAAATATTATTATCACTTTCTTGTAATATATTAAATATATTATGTGATAATAAATGATTCATTAACTTAACTCATCATTCCCAAAAATATTAATTGAACCTTAAATAGTTTAATATTCATTCAAATAATAGTTTTCATGTATTTACGTAAAAATTTTAGAGACATTAAATAAATAAATTTAATGCCCATTTTTCTTAACTTGAATAATATGAATTTATTTCTTGAATTTTTGATCGTTTAACCTTAGACAAATCCCAAACCCCAGTGGTGGGGCCCACTATGCCCAAAACTCATATTCAACTGAATAGGGAAGATTATTGAATACACTATTATGTTTGTCCCTCTGGGCCCTTATCTTGATAGTGGTGAATAATATTCAAAGACCAATAGTGGGATCTAGAAATCTATCATGGCTCCTAAATATATAAGGATTGTCACAGCAATGACAACTAACCTACAAAAATGCATTGTGTAATATAATCTCTTTGTTTTTAATATCTCATAAAGAAAAATGATCACCTATTTCATCTCCCTTATCTTGCTTTATTATTTGTTGATCTAACTAGATGTATTTACCATAGACTACCATGGCCATGGATTTATCAAGGTACCACCATCCAGATCAACATGGCCTGAGATATATAACTTCCTTAACCTGGAAGTGAAAAATCTTTTCTTGATCATTCAACCAATACCATGCCACCAATGACACACCCAACACAAAATACCTCACCATGATTTCAATATCATGTTTTTTGTCTTGTATCAAAGTATACAATCAAATGGAATACATTGAAAATGATTACAATTTAGGAGACCGTTACACATGATCGTAGATAGGAACATCCAATGACACCATAAACATGTGGTGTTCCTATTAGCGGGTATGTCCTCATGATCTCACTACTAGAGATCACTATGTGCGAACTTCATGAGAAGAAGTGTCAAATCTTATGATACCCCAGCACCTGATAGTCAAATATCTACTGTGTCTGGTTAGTAAGATATATCTAAACCATAATACCTTAGTTTGAAATTAATGTCATATTATCTCAAGGTTCTTATTATAGCCTGGGATCTACTATAACCTTTTGATACAACAATTAATCTATGGAAATTACCATTAAATAGTGGATACATAAAATTCTACACTACAATGGTAATAAAACATCATGTATAGATAATTGTATACACCATGTGGTAATCAAAATCCCTGCATAGTTGGGTCTAGAGAACCCATTATTTCAACAAAGCTAAGATAATGTCATCCATATAGAGAGGTGCAATGTCAAAACTCTAATCATTATACATATTTTAGTAGAAAAATGATTTGCATTACACCGTATGAACATCCATTCTTGCATGAAGGCATCTAACATTCAGTTCCAATGCCTTGGTTCCTACTTAATCCCATACAAACTCCATTTTATTATACACACCATAATTTCTATTTCATTTCATGCAAAACCTTTCAGTTGCTCCATGTAGATATCTTCCAACAAATCACCTTGATGTAGTGTATTCTTGACATGTAGTTGTTCACGAAATAGATGTTCCATGGAAAATAGGCTAAGAACCATTTAAACCAATATGTGCTTTATAGCAGGATAGAAAATCACATCAAAGTATAACTTTTTAATTGTTGAAACCCCTTTATAACTACTCATTTCTTTCATCATTTCCTATCGTATGATTCCTTATTAAGATGATAAACTCATTTTTTCTATAGCTCCCTCATTCCTAGAAATAATTCCATCATCTATCATGTATTGGTAACATGCAAGAAATCCAATTCTTCTTGCATTCTTACTCACACTACAATGTGTCTCTCAGACTTCTCACATCATCCAATATTTTAGGTTCCCCACTACCAGTAAGATGAAGAGAGTGAATTCTGTAATTAATCATTTTCACGGGTCTTCTAGCCCTAGACCAAGAATTTTTTAAACTATACCCAAAGCTTTTGTATTCTTTGAGCATTCTATTACATCGGACTCAGGTACTTCCAAAACTTGATCAGAATATTTTATTCCATAACATGGTTGTGCATATCTAATATCTATGAACCTTTAAAAACTAACCAGCCTATATTCAAATCAATATTTATATGCATTAGTTATTTTCTCCAAATTCCATCTTAAATGAGTTTCAATCCTTCCAAAAGATATCCTCATTGAAGAGGACATTCTATACTCTAATAACCTTTTTCATGGAGCCAAAATCCAATTTTTTAGTCACTGTATGCAAAAAATAAATAATTCTAAGACTTGGCTTCCAACTTATAATTTTCCATGGCATCGACATGGGTGTACATGATACTTCCAGAAACATTCAGGTGAGACAAATTTACTGATCATCTAGTAGAGAGATACTTTGAAAAAAATTCCCCATTGTTTTGGAAGGACTCAAATTCCTAAGATAAGACACGCGGTTAAATGATTCGGTTAAAAACTCCTTTGAGAAACTATAACATAACATCATACTTATAATACCCTCATTCAAATTATGATTCATCTATTTCACCACATAATTTTACTTAGGCATTCTAGGAACAATCTCTATCCAAATTTAATTCATCCAATAGAATGTCTAAAACTCATCCTCCATACTAAACACCATTGTTAGATCAAATTCATTTTAACTTCATTTAGGTCTTGGATTCTACTGTGGCTCTCTATATGATTAAAGTTATTAAAATGTGAGACTTCTGTTTGAGGAAAAACACTTACGCCTTCTACATGGAATCATCGAACAATGAAAGGTGGTAAAGTGCATTCCTATGAGATCAGACTAGTGTTATTCTTCATACATCCATATGAACCAGCACGAGCTTCTGATTTTTTAGTGTCTGGTAAAAATATGGAAAGGACACATTTTTATGCTTCCTAAGGATATAACTTTCTCAGGTTCCTTACTCCATGTGATTAAACTTTAGAAATCACATTACCCCCAAGGTCCATAAACTTTTAACACCAATAAGTCCAAGGCAGTCATGCCACAACTGATAGGTTTCTAAGAATCAAAAAATATTTATTAAACATAGTGGAAACAATAATAAAACCAAAAACCAAGATCATCCATTCATCAAACCCAAACCATTTATATATAAAATTAATAACTTATATATAATTTTCAACTTAGATTGCTACTACATAACTCATTAACCACATATTTGATAGATACCCCTAAGAGGAATCCAACAGACTCCCTCCTTCGTCATGTATCTAAAGGAGCCAGTATACCCTAAAAATAATTGTATATGATATAAATGGATATATTGTTTTTCATGTTGATAATAAATGTGAAAATAATATTTACGTATTGGAACTTTTATTCATATAGCTTTAATGAAATAATATATCATTCATGAAACATGTATATGAGTGGTATTCAACCTAATCTATCATTATGTGGTGTTATATGAGATATATTTATAGGGAGTAAATTAATATGATGATTTTATAAACTAGAAATGGTATTTTATCATGTGTTTCAATGCTTGAATAAATTAGAGGATATTCAAGGAGCGTCCTTGATTGTCTATTTAAACTACTTCTGTGTGATGACAGCATGTGAGTGCTTCCATGTAACCTGGGCCGAAACCCCCTAAGACTAGTAACTCTCTTCTTATTACTTATTTTTATACAATATTCTATCCCATCATGAATGAATTAATTATCCCATCAAAATGTTGGATGATTCACCACAACTCATGGATACACCATAGATGTGGGAAGATTTTTTTCCAATATTGTGATCTTTATCAAAACAATGCAATAGAGTTTAAGGATGTTGTAGATGATCTTTAGTGTATGGTATGATTATTTAAAATAGTTCTTAAATTCTGTTTTTATATGAAGTTTCATATTTATTTCATGGTATATCCTTATATTTGGTTTCTAATTTCTTCTTCCATGTTTAATAAGTGTTATTATATTTACTCAAAACCAAACATTGGCATCAGATCCAGTTCAAGATCCCAATTTTTCTCTTGAGGTATAGATCCTATAAATTTTATTTTAAACCTTTATTTTTATCCTAATGGAATTTTCTATTAGAATTAGGAGAGTTTCGGGAGTTTTTGGAGCTTGTTCAGAGCCTAGAGAACTGAATTTTGGAGAAAACAGGTGGGTTTCATAGTTTTTTTTAAACCATTGACCTGATTTTGTAAGGTTTGGGTAAACCATGCAGGGCACTATAGAGGGTCTATAGAGGGGTTCATGGGTTGCACATAGTTTTCCCAAACTATGTACCTATCGCACATGCTTATGACCACTTAAGTAGTAGGTGTTCACGATTGGCACACGATTTTTCCAAACTGTGCGGCTGAACAATACGTCCTTAAAAATGGGTGAAATTATCATTTTCTCCACCTTCTTTATATCTTTTTACCCACTTTTTTCCATGATTGAGAACAACATTATCCCTCCATTGGAAGTTCTCCCAATTCTGTAACCTAGGATTTAAATTAGGTTATTCATACGGTGTCAAAATAACTTATCATAAGCTCCGTTCGATAGCTAACAATAAGCTCTTTAATCTTATTTCTTCCTTCATTTATCTCACCATATGGAATGTTAAATTCATGTGAGCTAATATGCCCTATTTTTAGGTGATTTTTTTATTTCTTCAATTTCTCCCATTCCATCCCTAGTTAAAGGTTGACAACAGATAAGGAGAGTATTACCCATCTATGTTAGGTGGTATAGTTCATTTTCCCCAAACTCGTGATTTTTATATTATGGGTCCTTATACCGCATGTCGGAACTTCCATGTGTCCCCTCCTAAATATCAAATTAACTAATGAAATTATTACACCTTGCCTAGTGTAGTACTAGTAACCTAAATTGTACCATTAGATTATGACCATTTCGATGCAAGCCACCCCTTGAGTGCATTGGTTTTAAAGGTCATGATCATCATGCCTTGGAATTAAATTGAACCAACACCTAAGGTGTATTGAGTTGGCACTTGTAAATTAAGTTTAATATAAATTGGACCAAAGAAAAATGATATTCCATGTTCATAGTACCTTTATTTTCTTATTTATAGCTTGAGTTATGCTTATGAAATAAAATTCCCAATTAGAATTAAGTGAGTTATTTAATGGTATGGGTTTAACTCTAGACATGACCATCATGTATGTCATGTTGAGGGTGATACAAGTGTTATGATTCTGAACTTATTATACGAGATAATCAAGCATAATAATTATAAGTTTATAATAAATTATAACATGTTAAGAGTGATACATGGGTTCTTACGTAGAACACCATGGATGGTATCATCACGAGGATACCTTTATATTACCCATGAGAGATGCCTGGTTACCTAGTGGATTACCTTTGATGGGTTCAGAGGGCAATTCTACTGTACCATGCTATGAGATATACTTGATTACCTATGTGGTATACCATGTACGGTCTTAGAGGGTTATGTCTTATACCATACTATGAGTGATACATGGGTTCCTTATATAGAACGCCTCGAATTGACTCCTACGATGATGAGTTTTTATATAGTATACATGGAGCGATACCTGGGTTCCTAATATGGAACTCCTTGGAAAATATTGGGATTCATTTTAATTAATTCAATTGAAATGTATTCTAATTAAAAGAACATACTTGGATTCAATCAATGATTTACATACTTAACATCCTTGTTGTACTTCTTTCTTAAGAATATGCCATGAGAAATATAGAACCTCTTCTGATTATGCATAGATTCCTTTGGTATACACATTGGGTCAAAGATAATATTACATATCTATAAATATGTACATATCTGTTTATACATATATGATGTGTACATATATACATACATATTTATGAGTATATATATATAGGGTTACATATGTTCTAAGACATTTCATCTTATGCCAAAGTAGATAGTATTGATCGGGTGTCACGTGAGAAACTTGGGCCGATGTGATTTATTTTATTTAATGATATATATTGATTATTACATGCACACTATTATTTTTATATAAAAAGACTAGATAGTTCTAGACACCATTGGTGGTGTCCTACTAAGAATATATCATTCGCTATTTGGGTTACTGATTAGTACCTGAATTGAAGTTATGGATGCAGGTAGGGACAAAGGGAAATGTATAGCTTTGGATGCTTGATTGTTATATACTATAATAGAGTGTATGAGAAGAGTACTGAGCTTATACTCGCGATTCTAGTGGACATAGCATTTGGCCTTTTTTTCTTTTGTATAGAATGTTATATATGTCTAATTATCTTCTTCCATGTATTCCAATTTTTTAGTAGTATACAAACATGAAATCATTTTTTATATGACATTGATTCATCTACTTCCTATTTATTATATATGGATGAATTATGCATTTGTAGTTCATTTATTATATTATTTCTAATATTTACTATTATTGTTCACCATTTATCTACACTATGATCATGAGGGTATAGTCGCCCCGCTATACCATTATAGACCCTAGATGCTAGTCGGAATCCTCTGGAATATAGGGAGGCATGCTTGAGGGCATGTGACCAATTGGGTTAAGTTAATTCTGAGTGAATATGGTCTGGGATGTCACAAAGTTATATCAAAGTCCCCCTTTTCCTTTTGTATTGTTGTTTGGGATATTATACAGGAGACTAAAAATGTGTATAAATTTGTTAATGAGTCTGTGTATGGGTGTTGTTAACCCATGTATAGGGAAAATCCAAATTACATTGGATAGAAAATTTTTGTTCTGATTTTTTCCTATTACAGTTGTATTGATTTCAATATTGGGTGACACACATGATTTTGGGTGTTATTATTTTTATTATTATTATAAAATTTTCTTTTTCCCTTTTCTTAGTAATACAAGGGGCTATTGACCATGAATCATGATAGGAACCTAAGGATTCACATTCCATGCATATTTCATTCCATGTTTATATTTTTTCATGCATCTTCTGTTGTATATTACTGGTTCCTTGACTATTATATTCAGGAATGTGATAACATTTTTATAGGTATAGAATAATTGGGTTAATTAAAGTTTATGCATCAAACTAAATTGTGTTTTCCTATATATCTTGATGTTTTCACCTTAATTAATCGATTATTTCATGTTTGATCCATATACCACTAGTCACATGGGCTGAAATATTAGTTTATTTGATTACATGAATTAAAATTCTAATTTATGAAGAATGTACTTCTATAAATTTGGAATGGTGATTCATCTAATAAAATCATGGCATACGACCTATTACATCATGATACTTGATGTAAGGGTCGGTTCATAATTACATGACAATCCAATTGAAACTTATAAATCTTATTCCTTTATAACTTGGGAATAGTGACTCATTTAACTAAACCATGATTTATATTTATATACATATAAATTAGTATGAACTTAATTGAATTTTAATTATTAAATTAAGTGGTTATCGTTAAATAAGGATATCAGTTTAAACATAAAGGTTGTTTTCCAATTACCATAAAACTAAAAATCCTTATACGGGGACCTTTGCTATGTGATGTGAGACCATGACCCTAATCTGAACATAGTTATGGGTAGTAGGGAGTGTCTCTTTTGATCCTTTATGAACCTTTATGTCACCTAGACATGTCTTTAAAAGCAGGAAGAAGGGTTGACTCTTATATAGGAATATTATGCATCTATCCTTTTTTGTATCTTGAGATTTTTTATGTTATCAGTTTATATTATGAGTCATTTGTTTGGAATTCTAGGGATATTACACCATTATGGCCTCAGTTCTTACACAAGGAAGGTAGTGATGACCAATCTCTAGAGGTGGTGGGCCCTGAGCCACCTGTAGTACCTCATGTAGTGCCTCCTAAGAAACCTCTTATTCTTAATCTGGGAGTTGATTCTCACTTTTGAGAGGGATTGATACGACTAATATGTTCTATACAAGAGCCCCACGACCTCCACCTACTATGGAAGAGTCAATGCAAGAGTTACAACAAGAGTACCCTCCTACCTTTTTGGGGGATGATGAGTCATAGTTAGAATCCATTTTATCTATCTTCAATAATTTGGAGACACCTACAGAGAAGAGGTTCAATATCGCAGCTTATATGATTCTTGATTCTTCACAGCATTGGTGGGCTATTATTACCCAAGCTAGTCATCAATAGGGTATGGTATGGATTGAATTTTTGACAATCTTATATAAATAATTCTTCCCTCATATGATGATAGTGGACTACTCTAGGGATTTTATGTACCTTTGGTAGGGTGTTATATATGTCATGGATTATTTCTCTCATTTCACCGAGCTTTAATGGATTTCACAAAAAATAGGTGGTGATGAGTTGATGATAGTGAGACATTTTGAGGATGGTCTTGCATACACCACTTGATCATAAGTGAATGTATTTTAGTTGACCATTGTTTTTGAGATAGTGAGTTGGGCCCTCAACATTGAGTGGAACCTAAGGTAATCTAATAGTATAGGCCAGAGCAGTTCAGTATTGAGATAGGGAAGTGGTTCGTCTAGTGGTGGGGAAGGTCTCTTTGAGTCTACTCGTGAGGTCAGCAATAGTCAAACAACACACACTAAAAGTTATGTGGTGTTTCACCAATATGGTAGGTCGATCCATAAGAATCCCCAGTCTACCAGGGACCAAATTGAATTCCAAGATTGCAACAGGATGGGGAACCTTTAGTGTTTTTGCATAAATTTCCATCTAGTGCCTAGTGAGAATTGATCTACACAGACTCAAAATTTGGGTGTAGGATCAGCATCATCACATCAAGAAGGGAGCTAGAATCCTACCAGTCGATCGGGCCAAGAATTTTTTTGTGGTTAAGGAAGAAAGTCATATTAGATACATCACCAGTGGAGAGAGTCTTCTATGGGTATCTATACTATAGCTCAGGTTTATGGATCCAGCTAGCTACATGCAGTACAACCTATAACAGAGGGACAGAGCGTTGGACCTTCTACAGTTATAGGTACTATTATAGTAGCATCAACATTAGTATTTTCTTTATTCGATATAGGCCCTTCGCATTATTTTATATCTGTAGAGGTTATGGAAATTTTGGGCCAAGAGATAGAGTAATTTTGTGGTGAAATGACTCTTGACACACCATTGGGGTCTGATCTAAGAGTGTAAGTTGATTTAAGGAATTCCCCCTTGAAATAGGTGGTTATATTTTAGTATGAAATCTATTTGTCCTTGAGTTTAGGGTATTAAACATCATACTGGGGATGGACTAGTTAGTATATTATCACACTCAGTCTAGGTGTAAGTCTTATATCGATCGTCATCAATGACCACTGGAGTTTTAGGTTTGGGATCAGGTCTTATTACTAGATTCACCTAGGTTGGGTCATAGACAGATTCAAAAGAAAGGGAATCTAGAACCTATATTTTTTGAGCCTTTAAACAAACTAGAGATAATCGGGTTGGTAGCTTATCAATTTTAATTATCTTACAGGTACAGATCCATGAATGACGTCTACCATGTTTCACAACATCACCATTATTATTCAGACCTATCTCATAATCTTTATCCTGATGTGGTTGAGTTAGAAGTTGATGTTTCTTTTGAGGATCACCCTATTTGTATCATTGATCGGATCATAATGGATCTATATGGTAGGTCAGTTCCTATATTATGAGTTTTATGGAAGCATGACCATGTACGGTAAAATACTTGGGAGTGAGAGGATGACATATGTTCTCAGTGGCTGGAGCTTTTTTCAGGTGATGATTTCCCACCCACAGAAAGGAAACTTGGGGATGATTTGTATTAAAGAGGGGGGATTGTAAGATCACAGTTTTTCTCTTGAGGTATAATACTTTAAATTTCAGTTTAAAACTTTATTTTTATCCTAATGGAATTTCCTAGTAGAATGAGTAACATTCCAGAAGTTTTTGGGTCATGTTCGAAGCACATATTCATGAATTTCAGAAAAAATGTGGGCCGTATGGTTTTTTTAAACCATGCACATGTGGAAGAATGATTTAGTTAATCCATGTAGGGTGCTATATAGGGTCTACATAGGGGTGATTATCATGTGCATGGTTTTCTCAAACCGTTCACCTAGTCTGCATTCTTAGTGTCACTTAGGCAGTGGAAGTGCACGATTGCAACACAGTTTGGCCAAACCATGCGGCCAAAATTGTTCCCCTTTAAAAAACGGATGAGATTACCATTTTTAACCTACCTTATTCATAACTTTTAACCCACTTTTCACTTATAAAATTTCATAGAAACATCTTCCCTATATTAAAAAATCTCACAAGTCATTCACCAAGGCTTTGAGCTAACTTTATTATATAGTTTTAGAATCATACGCCATCAGTTGTGTTGGATAGAAAATGGAAATATCTTTAATTCTATCCCTTCATTCATTTATCTCTTCATATAGAATTCTAAATCTATGTGTGCTAATATGCCCTATTCCTAGGGAATTTTTCTATATCTCTAATTTCTACCATTCTAGACCAAGTTAAAGGCCAACAATGGATGAGGATATTACAACCTGTCTAAGATAGCTGGTCTAGTTTTTTTTCCCTAAAGTATCAATGTTTATATTATGTTCCATTTTTCTGCATGTCGGATTATCCATGCATTTTCTCTTAAATGTAAAATTAATTAAATGAAATGATAATTAATTTCTTTGGTTAGTCCTAAAAACCTAAATTTTACTATTGGAGGATGGCCACCTAAATTAATTCCACCCCTTTGGGTTCTTGTTTTTCTAAATTCCTTGAGCCTTATGCCTTGGAATTAAATTGAACCACCACTTAATATGTGTTGAGTTGGAACTTTTAAATGAATTGAAATTTAAATTGAACCAAAGTGAAATATAAGTACATGTTTATTGGCCCTTTATTTTCTTGTTTATTGAATGATTCATTCTTATTAAATTAAATTCAAAATTTTAATTATGTGAATTATTTAATGGTATGGGTTTAACAATAACCATGACCATTTGGTATTTCATGTTAAGGGCGATACAATAGTTTCATTTTGGAACAACTTGGGTGAGATATTTAAACATATTTATTAGAAGTTTATAATTAATTATAACACAACAGAACCGATACATGGATTCTTATGTTTAACCCCATGGATGATCTCATACGGAATATTATTTCTATTACTCATGAGCGATACTTGGTTCTCTAATGGAATATATTGGATGAGATAAGAGGGAAATGCTAATGTACCATTAAAAAAGTGATACTCGATAACCTATGTGATATACCTTGGATAGGATAAAATTTGTATGCCTTATACCATACCGTGAGTGATACTTGGTTTCTATATACATAACTCCTTGGACAGACTCTTATGGTAATGGATTTTTTATAAAATATGCCTGGAGCGGTACATAGGTTCCTTATATAGAATGCATTGGATGGGCTCAGGATTATTTTTAATTAATTAAAATAACATGTTTATCATGTCAAAGAACATACATGGATTAATTATATGCTTTACATAGTTAATGACCTAGTTATACTTCCTTCTTAATCATATGTCATGATAAATGTGGAACCTCTTTTGATTATGCATAGACGCCTTGGGTAAATATCTTGGGTCATGGATAATATTATATATCAATATATACGCACATATATGTTCATTAATATATGATGTATATATATAAACATATTTATTATATATATATATAGGGTGACATATATTCTGAGATATTCTGACATAGGCTGAAATGGAAAATATTGTTTGGGTGTCCCATGAGGATCCCAAACTGATGTGATTTATTTTATTTACTAATATTCAATGATTATTACCACAATTCTTCTATTTTAATATATACAAACTAGATAGTTCTATAAACTACTGGTGGTGGCCTACTGAATATATCTCATACCCTATTTAGGCCTCTGATTGGCACATGAACAGACTTTATCGATGAAGGTAGGGACAAAGGATAGAATCCCGCTTTGGATGCTTGATTATTCTATATTGGGATGGAGTGAAAGAGAATATGAGTGATATTATTCTCATGATGATAGTGGGAATAGATTTTGTTCTCCTTTTATTTTTTTTTACATGTTGTATATGCCTGCTTCCCTACTTCTATGTATTCCCATTTTGTTATATCATTTAAACATGACATCATTTTCTATATGATATTGATTTTTCTTTATTATGTTTATTATATCTATGTGAATTATGCTTATTTAGTTCATTTATTATAATCTTTCCATTTTTTACTATTATTTTTCACCACTAAGATACACTCTAATCATAAGGGTATAATCTCCCCATTGTACCATCATAGTCCCTCACTACTAGTCAGCAGCTTCTGGTGTATGGGGAGGCATGCTTCAGCCCATGTGGCCAACCGAGTTCGATAAATTATGAGTGAACAGGGTATGGGAAATTATAAATAGATTCATGATTATGTTTTATGAAAATTTTCATTTAAATAAAGAATTAAATTGATAACTCCATTTTATGCCCATATTTTTATATATATAAATGCATCGCTTTTGATATATAAATGATTGAATATTGTTTGTTTTTTTAATAGAATTATTCATATTGGGTAGGATACTATAATTGTTGGTAAAGGAGAAAAAGAAGCCAAAATATACCATCATTTCCACTTAAATATTTCCTCCTATGACATTTTATGCTTTTGGGACACTTCCATGGGTTGGAAGCGAAGAACTAGGGAAAAACAGAGCTTCCAAACCTAGAAAATTTCAATTTGAGATGTGAAAGAATTAAAAGACATGAAACAATAAAAACCATGAAGAGAATACATGATATTAATTGAATCGAATAATAAGTGTGAACTTTCAAGGTGTGATGAAACTTTCACACAGTGAAAGTTGTTGGACAGACCCATCAAATAAAGTTTCTATAAGGTTTTCAAAATAAGTAAATAAAATAAATGGATCAGGTGGACATTAAATGTGGAGAGGGGATTGTGACTCATAATTAAATAAAATTATGACGGCCTAAATTAAACGCGAGCCCCATGGAAGTTAATAAATAGATAGTTGTGATGATTCCACAAGGGATGGATTTCAAAGACAAAAGCTTGGGGTGAAATGTTGTGCTATGCATGGTCCTCATCAGTATTTTTATTCACTTTCTTCATGTTTTATTTTTATTCCATCCTTCCTCCTTACTCCCAAATCACTTGGATGAGGGGGTAAATATCGTATTGTTCTATGGTGATATAGCTGAAAGGGGAAGGTGTTGTTGTATTTTATTTCTTTATTTTTGTTCATGTATTAAGATTTCTATAGTTTTGAATAAACATCCAATCTATTACTTTTACTTTTATCATGACCATTGATATTTTAATTTGAAATAAATTTCTAATTGTGTAACTAAATTTCCTAATTGAGGCATGATCATTGTCAAATTTAGGGTAAAATGGTTTAAATTAATATTAAGACAAACTCAATTTGGTGTTGTCCTAAATTTCCTGGCTATTGGAAAAGGGTAATTTCCACATCGAGGAGGGGATTTCATGGCCATTAAATCTACCCCATCCCGACTCCAACATCAATACCTAAAAAACAATTTAATTTCTTAATCTAATTACACATAAACCCTAAAATCTACAAAACCCAAACATGCTTTCAAAACCTGATTTTTAAACCAATCTTCTCTACTTTAGATTCTTTATTTCTTCAAAACTATTTCCAAAACCTATTTCTAAATATTTCTCCTTTATAAAAATAAATTAAATAAATTGTTTTTTTTTCAAAACCTAAATTATTAACTATGATATCTCATGGGTTTGGCCTCAATCTTGCAGCATATAATATTTAAATTAATTAGTATCATAGTTTTTGTCTTTTTATAAATTTTTTATTTTTATTGGCCCCATAAAAAAAATATTCCCTCACAAACTTTTCAAAACTATTATCATTGTCGGGGATGGTTTAAATTTAGTTTTAGGTTTTAAAATTTTAATTCTAATCTATTTATCTTCTATAAATTTTCTATATTTTATACTGGGTGTGTCTGTGCTGTGGATTTTGTGATTTTAATTTTTATGCACAACTACTACACCCGATCCAAAAGCAAATAAAACATTGAGATCGATCCAAAACCAGAAATCCTAACAAAGAATAGAGATACAACCATGGTAGGCACAGAGATCAATAATGTTTTTTGGTTTCATCAAATAGATCCATGATTTAAAACACTTAAATATTATGGGTGACCATCGAACACAGGACTGGAAACCTTTCATCATCTAGATGATCTCAAAGAGTTTGAAATTCACTGGACTACCTCATCAATATTTGACTGTGCATCGAGGAAGATTTCTAGAGCTCTATGACACCTTTCAATTCCAAAATAACTCAAGTGACATGGTAAGTATTTGACTATTTATATTTTCATTATGGGATTAATATCGTGAGTAGATTCATAGTTTTTTAACTAATTACATCACTACATGGGATGATTTGGAAAGGAACTTTCTCCCTCACTTATTCCCAACTTATAAGTCGATGGATATGCGAGTAAATCTTATTGACTTTTTTAAATTTGAGGAAAAATGAATTTACACTACATGGGAATGTTTCAAGGATATGAATCATAAATTATCATATTGCACTATAGATATATGGCTACCAATACCAACATTTTATATCAGTTTTTCATTGGGAAATAGATTGGTTCTGGATATTGCAGTTAAAGGATCTCTGATGAAGGAATATCATGAGGAGAGATACATACTACAGGATGAAATAGCAAGCAATATATTCCAGTGGAAAGGTGAAGGGACACAATGAATAAGTGTCCACATGGTCGAAAATAATAGCTGAATGATGGTAAAAATGGTTTCACTGAAGAAAACAAATATGGACACCATGATGGGCCAATAACAACAACTCCCATGTATGTGTACATAAGAAGTAAATTATGCTGATTACAATCATGGTAGTCAATTTTAGGTTTATCAGTCACAATAATAAGAAGAGAAATGATATCAACAAAGGACACATAAATACCAACAACAAGCACCCTAAGGGACCACACTAACAAGCCAGGTCCATACATTGGAAAAGACATTGGCCACATTCATGACCATGAACAGGGTGGTAATCAAAGATATAAAAGAAGAATCAGCAAACCAAAATTACTCATTGTAAAATTTGGATCATCAAGTAGATAAAATTGTTTAACTACTCAGAGATACCCCATAATGAGCACCTCTTGGATACCCCATAGTACTCCCATATAAAGATTTGAATGTTATTTCATTGAGTGTAAAAATCTCATAGGATCATCTTAAACCAAGTAAATTAGAATAAGAAAAGCAAGAGGAGTTGTAAAATAGTTAGGAAAACGTATTCTAAGATGACGTAAAATAAGAAACATCACAGTGAAATTTGAGGATACCTTTTCTCAAGTGATTAGCATAAGTGAAAATTAACCCCAAAAAAGGTATATTTTTTGAACACTTGGAAAAACTATATGTTAATATTCCATTTTCATAGGATCTCACCAACATGAGAACTAATGTAAAATCCATGAAATATATGGTTACTAACAAGAAGATGTTGGAGGAAATTGGAACCATTACACTCATGTGAGAGTGTTCAATAATGGTGTCAATGGAATTTCCTAATAAGTAACAAGATCTTGGTAGTTTCTCAATTCCTAGATTTATTAGAGCTAATAAATTTAAAAAATCATTATCTAACATAGGTTAAAGTGTCAAAATCATGTCATACACCACTTTCAATAGTTTGGTATTATAAGTCCTAAATCCCACTAGAGTTTCACTATAATTGGAATATTCAACAAAGAAATACCCTTGAGGGGTCATTGAAGATATTTTGATTAAAGTAGAAAAATTATAATTCCTAGATGACTTCTTAATCCTAGATGTGGAAGAGGACCAAGCACCTCACATTCTGGGAAGTCCATTTTTAGCCACTGGGTATGCACTGATTCATGTACATAGCAAAGAACACTGTCTGAGAGTTGTCTATGAGAAATTCAATTTCAATATCCACCAATCAATGATGATTTGTGATGTAAGAGAAAAGGATGAGTTTAGAGAAGAAAAAATACCCAAAGTTAAAGATATCGTGGAAATATAAGAATTACATGAGGTAAATGATACTCTAAAAGAGGATAATAAAAATAAAAGTACAAATAAGAAGAATAAAGATAAGATAAGAAGCAAGACCAAATATTTTGGAAGAGGGACCAACTCCATAAAATTTGATAAGGTCCAATAAGTATGGATAGTAAAAGACCATCCATTTATTTTTTAAAGATTAAGGAAGAAATGGTTGATCATAAAAATGAAAATAAAGAAAGTTATACCATCAAGAATATTTAAGATATTTATAGAGGTAGGAAAAGAACTGACCTATATGGACTTGTCACAACTGATACCAATTATGGACCCTAACTAGGTAAATACTTTCTAATCATCCATCACCTGAGCTAAAGCTGAAAGAGGTAAGGTCAATTAAATAATTTTAAACAAAATAATTTCCAAGAGGAAACCCAAGTTGTTATTATTTTTATTAACTTATTTTTAGGCACATTCACTTGCCCCAAAATCTTTAAAATTCATTAAATATGGAATATTCTTTAACCTGTTATTTTTATTTTGTAGGACCATCAATTCATTGGAAAGAAGCATGAGAAGAATCTCCATGACCAATACAGATCTTGAACTGCATTCACATCATGAATTCAAGGAAATAAATGACATGAAACTCATTCACATCATGAATTGGGTGTAATTAGGACTTGCGCATCCAACTTTAAAGAATCATTAAAAAGGGGAGAAATAGTTTCAATTTAGAATTTTTCTGTTGTATTCCCCACATTCATTTGTTTAAAAAAATTTAACTACAGGGTTCATTCCCACATTTGATTCTTTAATTAACTAAACTAATAGACATAAACTTCCTAAGATATGTACCATTCCATAAATATAAATTTATTTGTCAGTAAATTTTAATGATAAAAATGGAGAAAATAATTATTATGGATAAGCATGTGGTTTTGGATTTATAAAATCATGATTTTTGGGAGCATGTTGATTTTTTTAAATGAAATTTTTCTAATATTTGAGCTATTTTGTATTTATAATATTCACATTAACTGATTTAATTATTCATATGAATTTACATGAGTATTTGTACTAACCATTCATCTCATTCTTGACACATCCTCTGAGCCCAAAATTTCCCACTATTTCTATAGTATATTTCTTATGATACTTGTGAATGTTCTCTTATAGAAAATTCTTGACAAATTATAAAATCTATGAATGAAAAAATCACTATTAATATGATTGAGGTATCTCTTGTTTAACCATTTATCCTTGGACCCACCTTCCATCAATCCTTTTAATCCCATATAATCCATAAATGACCTTTTGGGGATATGAGAAGAGTTAAAATATTATTTTATCTATTTAAAACTTCATCTAAATAAATTTCATGATATTTAAATGAATAATTTTTGGGAAGATACTATCTATGGTGGATGGGTGAATACATAATTTAGGATATTTTGATGGTTTTTTGTGATATTTTTGGGGGATCCCATGCATCATTCATTGTATTTTATCCTTATAAACCTCTCTTGGTAAATAAAATATATATATATATATATATATTAAAAAAATGGGTTGTGTCTTAGGAGGATCAAAAAACAACATTACCAAACTGATGATCTTTTGATCATATGTGTTTAGGTGGTGGATGTAATATTTTTCTTAAAATTAATTTTTGAAAAATATAGCAAGAAATTATTATTCAATAATTATGATTACTTTTAACATAATATCACTTTGATATTTTAGGTGGGGAAGAGATAGGTGAAATCGATAGAGGTAAGTTTTTATTGATCTTATTTTTTGATATCATACTCTATTATTTAGATTAAAACCTCATTTTGGAGATTTAATTTTACATCATTTACCTACCTACCTTGAACCCTAGGTGACATTTTAAAATTGATATGAATCCCTTCTGATTAATTATTATATACGTCTTTATGTGATGTGGATTATAGATGTATTTCAAACCTATGGTAAGTAACATGTTCTTGTGGTATTTGTTTAACTCTATTCACAATTATACTTTAATGATGAGCATAAAAATTCAAAGTAAGCTAAATTGAAAATGGAATGTGTATTAATAATGAATTGAAAAATGAAAATGGATGAATGAAAAGGCTTGGATATTTTAAAATAGAAAATATAAAATACTTGATTTATTTGTTTCTTTGAAAAATGATACATTGTTCAATTTTCCTATGTGATGCTTGAATATTTCATTTCTCACTTTATCAATTGCTTTTGTTAACATTGAATTTAAATCTTGGTAGGGTGATCATCATTTATAGTATATTGAGATTCCATCCTTGAGGAAAATTCTAAAGTGTGGGGGATTTGATATTTATATTTATTCACATATTTTTGATATATAAATGCACCACTATTCACTACCACATTATTCACCTTTAGTAGTGATTTTTTAGCAGTGGTTTAATAAATAACCTCTAAACTTGTTTTTTTACATTCATGACCCTTGTATACCTTCACAAACTCTCCTAACTCCCCCAACACCCCCGACCCACTGACCCCCCCCCCCCCCCCCTGACCCCCTGAAACCCTAGGCGTGACCCCGATAACCCCCGCAACCCCTGTGAGCCTCGTGACCCCCAGCGACCCCCGCGAACCCCAACGACCCCACAACACCATCACGACCCCGGTGACCCTGGAGACCCCCCCCCCCCCCCCCCCGAAGCCCTCGACGCATCCCTCCACCTCTCATCGCACCTATCTTCCCATCACTACCAATCAGTACCTTCTTCGCCCCTCTACGTAGGTCTTTATACATTTTTGGTGTGGTTGTGGTATGATTTTGGGTTGTTTTGGTTGAATATTAGAACAATTCCAATGTGCAGTGTTAAATTTTAGTATCCATTACTCAAAAATAGCGCATAAATTGGAAGGATCTCCAACCATAACCATATTTTGTGCTCAATCATGAAAAGCAGATAGCGCATGAACAAGGGTGTGTCAAATATAGTGTGTTACAGTGATTTCACTTCAAAATATCACAAGAAATAGTGTCTTGTTAGATTTGAATCATTGTTCCATTTTAGAGTTTTCACACTAAAATGGTGTGGGTTGGAGATGGTCTTCATTCTTTATTTTCAATATTGATGGTTGTGGTGTGATCTTGCATTTATAGGTTCCCTTCATGGTGCAGTTGTGGTTTTCCCCAAGATTCTAGAAATTTCCAAGCTTCTGGTATGTGATTCCATAATTTAGCATTATTAAATGAATTTAGTATGTTTTATGTGCTTCTTAATTGTGTTTTATGAATTGTTTTAATGGAGATTAATATTTTTTCAAAGGTTTTCCAGGTGCGTATAGGTTGAAATATGATTTTGAAAATGAAATTGGTTAGGTTTCATGTGTGCATTCTTTTTTATGATTTCTAAATGTGTTCCATGAATTGTGTAAATATGAGTAATTATAGATTGATTCATGAGTATTGAATAAATTATATTGGGTTATATCATTATATTAGGTAATGATGTCTTCTCCACTATGTTATGAGAATCAAGTGTTAATGAATACTCTACTATATTAGGGGAAAAGTAGTGATATCTGATCTGCTATGTAATAATTTACTATGATTATTTCAATGTAACAATTTTATGTCACACTCTTTAATGCCTAAGTTATGATCAATGGATCATTTTTATTATTCTATGTTTCTCTAATCTTACACTATGGTATATGTCTAGTCATTTGAGATTACATGTCCTTCTATCATGACATGTGATCAACTCTCATGAATCCATGACATTTTTAATAAGTTATTTATTTCATGCTAATGTTTACCATATACTTATGATCTTACCATTAATGGTATATTGATAATTTTTGGGTATTGAATATTTTATTTTAATTCCATAAAACTATGGATTTAATAGGTTATCCAACATTCTATAATTGAAACAAAATTAAATGGAAATTGAAAAGGTATATTGACAACAATAATTTTTAGTGTTATTCCAGGATCTATTTTGGGAAATTTAATATATGTGATTTCATTTATATTAGGAATTTCATGTTTCCTTTGAGTCTGGAATAAAAAATACCTTACTCATAAGCCTTGGATTCATCTACCCCAACTATTAATCCTTTCACCTGATGATTCCTAGAATGTTCTACATCTTTGTTCCCCATGTCTTTTCTAAAGTAGTGAGTGAAGTTTAAGTTAGGAGTTTGTTTCCATTTCATATTCCTAACTTATATTAAACTATTATATGATTTATCAAGTTCTTACCTTAGTTATATCAATGTTATTTCGTCATCAGTTTTTCCATCTGTTTTATTATAGAATGACATACAAAAAACTACAGGGATGGTATCCTTGTTCTCCTATTTTTTTATGTATCTTGTTAATTTGCATGATTTGGATTTCTAGTGGGTGGGTTCATTATTTACAATATGTATTTATATAGGAAATCCTTCTTTAACATATTTATATTTTTTCTAAGTAGTATATATGAATCTCTTTCCCTCTTTAGTAATAGTTATGTGTTTTAATTTTTTTTATTATTTTGTAGGCACGTTGTGATATACATGGATAAAAGATAGATCACATTACCAAGGAACACACCTCAGTATGCTAAGGGTTTGGAAGAGTTTTTAGATTTTGAAATTTCCAATCGATCTGTTGAAGGGAGAATAAGATGTCCACTTCCTAATTGTAAATTTATAATATGGTTGAAGAGAGATGAATTTTAGGAACATTTAATATTGAATCAATTCCCTAATTAATATTATTGTTGGATTTTCCATGGAGAATTAAACGTTATAGAAAAGTTTAGCATAGATTTCAATCTATAGAAAGATCTCTCATCTTTGTCAACAATGGGAAATAAAATGCAGAACCTTATAAATGATGAATTCGACATTGAAAGACACCAACATCATCATCAAAATATATTAGAACATACAAATGATGGTGCTAAAAATACCAACATGACAAGTTATGTTTTTTAGATTGTAGGGCAACCAGATCAAGATTGTAACATATCATTGGATCCTCCTCTTGATTCTGTGGAGGCTAATGTAAGATAAAAATTCACTGAGGAAAATACATTTCACGTTTTAGTTGATGATGGAAATCAAGATTTTTATAGTGGATGTTTGAAATATTCAAAACATTATTTTATGCGGAAGTTGTACCATATCAAATGCCTATGTGGAATTACAAATAAGGCAATGTCCGTGATATTGGAATTGTTGCATGATGCATTTCCTGAAGTAAACCTCCCCAAGTATTTTCATGATATGAAAACAAATTAACAGGATTGGTCTGAATTATACTAAAATACATGTGTGTCCAAATTATTGGATACTTTATTGGTGAGAGGATTCAAGTAGACAGGATTGTACAAAATGATCTTCTTAAAGATGGAAGGAAATGGGTGAGGTTAGAAGTCTGAATCAACATACTACCATGAAGAAGAAGAAAAGGAACACACATACAAAGGTTTTTCTTTACTTTCATTTAAATCCTTGATTGCAAATATTATTCATGTCATTGAAAACAGTTGAACACATGAAGTGTAATTCTGTAGAAATTAACAATGATGGGTTAATGCGACATCCACAAGATTCACAATCGTGGAAGGCATTTTATTCATTAAATCTAGATTTCTCAGCTGATCCTATGAATTTTATATTGGGATTGGTTGTCGATGCATTCAACCCATTTGGGATTTTGAGTACCAGTTATAGAATTTGGCTAGTTATTTGATACTTTATAATCTACCTTTGTGGATGTGTATGCAAAAAACATCTTTTATCATTTGAATGTTTATTCTTAGAAAAAAATGCCTGAAAATGATATAGATGTATACTTGTAGCCTTTAATTGAAGAATTACAGGAGTTATGGAGCAACAGTATTGATAAATATGACGCTTCTTCTAAAAAATGTTCAAAATGCATGCTTCTCTAATGTGGACCATTAGGGACTTCCCTGGACTTGGGAATTTATCTAGTTGGAACACTTACATAGGTGTGGCTTGTCCTGTTAGTAACTTTGATTTTGATCCCAAATGGATACCTCAAAATAGAAAATGGTTCTTATTATTCCATTGAATATTTATCTATGCATCTTATATATTTCGGCTGAACAGATCAAAATTCCATTGTTTCATTGATCGTAGACCACCTCCAAAGTTGTTAACCGATTCTGAAATATTGGCACAACTTGGAAATTTTGAAACAGAATTTGGGAAGGTGTATCATTTGAATGATAGTGGTAAATGAGTTCGAAGTGCATTGTCAAGTGCAATAGGAATGCAACAATGGAAGAAAAAAGTATATTCTTAAAACATCTTTATTGGGAATTTAATTTGTTGAAGCATAATCTTGATGTGATGCATATTGAGAAGAATATTTGTGACAGTTTGATCTTCACATTGCTTAATGAGAATGGAAAGGTGAAGGATCATATCAATGCTCAGAAAGACTTACAATTAATGAACATAAAATGTGATCTCAGGCCATATGAGAATGAAAAGTATGCTTCGGAAATTTTTATAATGAAAATAGAGATAAAGATACATTACTTCAAATTTTAAATCATGTGAATGTATCTGATGGGTATTCAAGTAACATATCAAAGTGTTTTGACTTAAATAATTATAGGTTACATGGATTTAAAAGTCATGATTCACATATTTTCTTATATCAGTTACTACCATTGGCATTGCGTACATTATTACCTAAAAAAGTTATTGTTGTTGTACTCTAATTCTGCCCATTTTTTATAAAACTATGTGAGAAATCTCTACATCCATTTGAGCATAAAAACCTTCAGGAGAGGTTTTTATTAACAATTTTTGCAATGGAGATTATATTTACGCCATCATTTTTTATTGTCATGACGAATTTAACTATGAATTTGGTTGAGGAAGATAAAATAGGAGGGATTACACATTATCTATGGATATATCCAATTGAGAGGTACTATATTTATATGTTTTTCAGTTAAGTAAAAAATTCTTGGCACTTAATGAAACAAATATTTTTTTTTATTTCACTGATATCTTTGGAATTTGAAGTCATACATGAGAAATAAAGATCAACCTAAATGCTCTATTATTAAAGGCTATTTGGAAGAGGAGTGTATTACCTTTTTTTCTAGATACTTGGATGATATTGAGATAGGATTTGATCAAGTTGGACATTTTGAAGACACAATGACTAAATCTCAAATATATAGGAAATCAAAAATATTTCTTGTTATTGGCCGATCAGTTGGGAGGACCTCAAATATTACACTGACAGAAATGGAATTATTACAGCCACATAGATATGTGCTGATGAATAGTGAAATTTTAAATCCATTTATTAAAGAGTTTAAGATATAAACAAAGAGATGAATGAGAGTAAGAATGCGAAATGAGAAAGATATAATGAAAGATGTTAATAAAGAGATTGTAGAATGGCTTGCACGACGTGTAATTTCAAAAATATTGCAATAAATATGGATATTAGGTTGACACATATATTTTGTAAATCTAATAATGTTTTCTTTTTTTATATCAAGAATAATGATACTCGGGCAGAGTTTTCAGAATATTTGAAGTTTCTTGCTCGAGGTCTTCTAAAACAAGTTAGAAAGTTCCGCACTTACAATGTGAATGGATTTAGATTTCGTACATTCGATCGAGAAGAGGGTTTGAAAACACATAATAGTGGTATATTTACATTTCTTGAAGTGGAATACTATGTAAATATAACTAATATTATCGAATTAAACCGCCATAGGAATTGTTTTAGCTGTTTTATTCAAATTCAATCGGGTCAATATTATCAAAGGTGTTAAAAGAGATTCCTTGCAATTTATTTCCGTGAACTTCTCTCACTTGATGGATGTTGGTGATCGTGAACTACATGATCTGTATATATTATCATCGCAATAGAAAATGGTATATTATGTGAATGATGTTTTAGATGAAGGTTGGAGTGTAGTTGCTCACGTAAAACAAAGATATTTGTAAGATATGGGTCATAAAGTGTAAGATTTGACCTATGACATTGAATCTCCTCAATAGCAAGAGGCGAACTTATTTTTCCATCATGATAATGAAAGTATTATTCTAGCAAGTATGGATGAATTAGATGAAGTAATGGAGTAGAAAACTGATATGATTTAAGGGGAAAATGATTGTATGTATAGTTATGCATTCATTTAGAAAAAATTTATTTCATTTGTGAAGTCATTAATTCTCATTGTTATGTATATTTTGTTTGTTAGTATTGTGCATTTGTTATCATTTTTATTTTAGTTTTTTTTCACATAATTTTTTTGAAATATATGTTTTGAACTTAATAATATTTGATTAAATGACAAGAATGTAAAGGAGGAAGCATCATACTATTTCATCGACCACACTGACAGATGATGATCCACATGTCTCCCTCCCTATGACATCTAAGCCACCATTCACTTTCCCCTCTACACTGTCTCCCATGAACCATCTCTTACACCCTCTGTGAGCATCCCTTCAGCATCTCAGTCATTGCCTCCCCCTTCAAGATCCCTAGTAGTGAGGGAGCAGCATTCCACTTCTAATTCTTCTGGGGGATACTGGAGGGTGACTGTCATAGGTACTAATTTTAATATGAATAAATTTTTTGCACTGTTTTAACACTAACTATTTGTTCATTAAAGATGGAAACAATGCAACTATGGAGAAAAATATAAAAAGTACAGATGTATGGAATCTGACTAGAGAGAATATCATTGTCCCATTTGATTCATATGGGGTCCCTACAGATGATTCCACTGGATTAATTGGCCAGATTCTTGGCTAGATGGACTTGAAATGGAGATTGTGGAGCGATATCAACGATACATTGTTGAACACCCAATAGATGTATAACAATCTACCTTATGGGGAACCCAAAGAGCAATGGAATGTTTTTGTTGGCAGACATCGTGATGAGAAGAAGATGATATTTAGATATATATTATTATATTAATCTCATTTTACATTTATACATGTATATTAAGAGGAAATGACATTGAATAAATTACTATTAAATTAATTTTTTTATTTTAGGATCTTTCAAGGAAGAATGCATCAAGTCGGGCTAAGCAATTCATCCCTCACACTGTGGGGTCAAAGAGTTTTTCTAGAAGTTGATTAGCTATGGTAATATTTTAATTACTTTAAATATTTATAATAAAATATTATCTGTTTAATATATCAAATTTTGATTTATCTATGTTTAATTCAGTCATAGAGTTTAGGACACTTAGCATCCTGAACAGAAGTATGGTTGAATGTTCATAAAAAATATGATAGAAGTTTTGATAATGAGCATGCCAAAGAAGTTTGGGTATGAACTCATTTTTCATTATAATAACTTGTTATCAGTTTTCACTATGTTAATATATATTGCTTCTAATATGGATGATATTTTATTTATAGGTAAAAATTAAAAAACTATGGGATACCAATCCTACGCAGTCCTACTTAGTATCTCAGGATGACCTAGTTGCTAAAGTTTTTGGGAAGGGGCATCCTGGTCAAGTACGCGGGATGGGTTTGGGACCCATACCATCTAAGTTCTTTGGTAGGCCACTGATGATTGTAGCTGCATCTACTCCTGGTTATAGTCAGTCCATACCCCGAGATACTCAGAGAGAGATTATTTCTCTACAAAACATAGTTCAAGAATAGAGGACTCAGATATCTACTTTGTAGAAATTGGTGATTTATTTATATCAAAAGATAACCAGATCTACGCTTGGTGGTATTGCATCGACTAGTGGTGAGCAGGTAAATCAAAAAAAATAAAAACATTTAGTTTGAAAACATTTCTTGGTTTAAATTTTAAATATAAATATACAACAATATATTAATTTTCAATATATTGTTCATACAGGTGGTAGCAAGAAGTAGAGATGGAGGTGGAGAGGGTGATGAGCTGTGTTCATCATCGAGCAGTGATTAGTGGTATTGTTGACATGTTGGACAAATATTGTAATAGTCAATTTGTATATGTATCACGTGTGGAAGAGAGTTGTCACGTAACATTTTTATGACCTAACATTTTCTTGATTTCTCATGTTTCCTTTTATGTATTGTGAACACATTCTTCTAATGACACAAGGAATTTAAGATCTTAATGTTGATTTAATTAATATTTATATTTATGAATCATATATGGATCAAAACTGGAAAATTATTAGAGACTTCAATACTGTCATGAGACCAGATGAAAATATTGGACTACCTCTTCTGAATTTCTGACAAATATGTGTTGTGACCAACCTCTTTCAGATCAACTGTACCTTTTCCATCATCTCTTGAATGAGACTTATCCCAAATAAGGACCACTCTCCCAACTCTACCTATCACCAGGGAGATCTATATGGATGTATATATAATGATTCAAAGGGAACTATATTTATTGAAACCTAATAACTTTTATTATATGAATGTATTACCAAGGGAAAATGATTTTCCCAAGATCCACCAAAATCAAGCACACAAGCCTGAATCATATCCTCAAGAACCTAGATAACTCTTTTTGTCGATCCATCTATCTATGGATGATAATCCATACTAAATTTTATCTAGGAACCAATCACCTCCTACGAACCTATACTGAACCTAGATGTGAACCTTGGGTCCCTATTAAAAAATCATTAATGGAAACCCATGAAGTCTCACAATATCTCAGACATACAATTCTCTGAGGTTCCCCACATGTATCATTTTCTTGATAAGTAAGAAAAGCATGGATTTTTTAAGTTAATCAATGATCACCCAAATTGCATCCTCCCCACTAAGATTCGGTGGAAAAAATATAATGAAGTCCATAGAAATATCATCCCATTTACATATTGGAATGGGTAAATGTTTAAAAAAACTAGTGGGTCTCCAGTGTTCCACCTTAATTTTCAGAAAACTGAGACACCATGAGACAAAATCTACAATTGGCCACCTCATCCATGCCCACCAATGCTTACATCTCATGTTGTGACACATATAGGTAGCTCCAGGGTGCATGGACCAACAATATCAATGTCCATTTTCCCTAAACTCTTTCCTAAAAGAAAATACCACAACTAAACTATTATGGAAGCACAAATCTCCACTGGGAGACCAACACCACTCACCCGAGGTCTCCCCACCACAAAGGATTTTACTAAAGCATTTTAACTCATTGTTTTTCACCTATTATTGCTAAACCCACTCATCAAAGGATGAGTCATAATTCATCAAATCCAAGAACACCATTCCACTAATTTCTTCCACTCCCAATATCATATTAGCAAAAAAACTCATAAGAGACCACTCTAAAAATGATTCTTTCATGGCTTGTGTTAATAATTTTATGCTCAATGCATCAAAAACCACATTCCCTTTCCGAAGGTTCTATGAAATGTCAGAATAAAAATTATGAAGATACACCACTCCTCCTTTCTATCGCAAGTTCATATCCCTCTAAGAAAAAAAATATGTCAGGTTCTTATGGTCAGAATACACCAACACATTAGGTGTCATTTGATAAGATGGAATATAAATAGACATCATACTAGGGAGAAGATCAATAGTAAATTTGACCTCTCACTGTGGTGGAAAACCAGAAAAATCATCCTAAAATAATTTAGGGTATGCACACACCATGAAAGGAAGTTAAAATCCCAAACAAGGTTCATTGACATCAAGACAAATCTTTAAAAACTAGTATGATATTACCCAATTATAAGGAACAACAAGCCCCACCCTTCATGATCTAGTATCCCACTCACACTAAAACTATTGAGTAACCCCATTAAAAGATAAAAAATATACCGAATGAAGATAAAAGTCTATGTGGGCCATAATGTTGATAATTTAATCTATTCCAAGTATCAGTTTGAAGATGTCAACATTATGAACTAAAAATTCACACACCACCTTGAATTCATCTATCATCACCTGACATTTGGTACAATTGAAACCAAGTTCAGACCTCTTTTCCAAATGTGTGTAATGATAAAATAAGAACGATATAAGTTCTAAAATTAATTCAAACATGTATACTAACTTTGACAATATAAAGGAATTATTAGCACGTGTATCAAAAAAAATTAGAACCATAAAAGATTAAATAAACATTGTACCTATAACAGTAGTTAGACCTTCTTCAGATATCCTATATCGCATAATCTTCCACATAAATCCATATAGTATTAGCCAAATAAAAATCCCCCTGGGCCTAAGGATTAGACCCACCACCATTGGAATCATCATTATGAACCTTTGAACACTTGGTGAAAGTGGATCCTACCTTACTGCCCTGGGATATCCATTCACAAAAACACTTTAGATGACTAAACTCTCCACAATGATGACAAGTATTGGGGTCCTCCACATAATTAGGATTTGTATGAACACACCTTCCACACTGTTATAAGAAAACTTTGTGCTACCCTGATGAAGCCCCTAAAACAAATCCTAAATGAAACTGATCCCCCTTGCATATTCTTTACTGGCCAAAAAATACACCATGGGTAACAACCCCTCCAACTGAAGCTCCACCCAAACCTGTATTTATAGATATATCTGCCTAATATAGACCTTATTTTTCAAATACGTATATGAAGTTTAGACATGATAGTCAATATTTATGGAATATTTGGACTCAATCCAAACTCAAACCATTTAGCCTTTAGCTACTCATTGGTGACTAGCTCCATTTCTAGATGCACCAACTCTGCAAAATGGGGGGAATACTCCATAACGGTAAACTTCCCCTTACCTAAGGTTAAAAACTACTAATAATTTCCAATCATAATTCCTCAGGGTAAAACTATTGGTTGAATATTTTCTTAAAAGTAGTCGAGGTAATTTTCTCGTGAAATTTAGCTTGCATGATGTTCTCCCACCTTCTCGTACCTGGTCCTTAGATAATATACATGGAGAAACCCACCATGAAGTCCTTATGAGTATTAAATAAGTTGACGATCCTCTCAATATGATCAATATATTTCTCAGATACCTAGGTTTCCTTGCCACCACAAAATATGGGTGGGTTCTTCTTACTAAATTTTGATCCATGATCTACTGCTTGTCCCAATTTCCCGTCACCCACTTGACCTAGTGTTTGAATTGTATGGATTAGATCTTCAACTAGAGAAGGTTCCAATAAAGAATTCACTTGTAGATTCTATATCAAATTTTACTCTATCATCATTCACCATCCCGTTTGGGAGGTGGAATGGGTGGAACATGATTCATTCTCTTGACCTCACCATTTTAAGCACATCCATAGGGTGTGACATGAGCGGGAAGCTTCGGGCGAATTTTCCGAATTGTTGGATGGAAATTAGTGCAGGGTGGAGAGATGTGGTCTCAATAATAATATACCCCCATGTGTGATATGACATAGTAATATAAGAAGTGAAAGGGCCTTCATACATGGAGCAGAGTCTACCCTTGGCTGATCTAATATAGCACACTATATAATTACTCCAATATAGGAACATTTAGATTGATGGGCTACCCCATATCAAACATCACCAAATTAATGATGGTCCTTGACCACACCCCCATGTTTTCATCCCTCACAGGAAGAATCTAGGTATAAATCTGTGTGAAAATTAACCCTGTAATCCTGAACATGGGAAAATTATACATTATTTTATATCCCCACAGCATCCACTATCTCTTCAATAGAATATTTATGTGCATTTTCTTCTTCCCCATTCTAATATACAAGGGTATGTGTTCTACCACCCTAATATATTTTCATTTAACTCGTTCAGGAAGTAGTTCAACTACTTATTGAATGTGATTTCATTTACTCAAATCTTGTTTAATTAGTCCCTTTCCCCAAACATGGAAATGTCCACAAAAGAGTTGGAATTTTCTCTTGGTGCTCCCACACATTCTCTATAGGGCGAAACTCATTATATATCACACCTTGAATCAGGATCCCAACTAATTGGTAATTATTCAATATGAAGAAATGGTATGATTTATGTCTTGATTAGTACATTCCCCTTATGACTTTATAATTGAAATGGAATGGTAAATCCCTCTATGGAATGAATTTATTCTTTTAGAACTCTTATAGTGAAATATTTAGACCACAATGTGGTATCCTATAATATCATATTTCTTCACCCTACCATATTCTTTATCTCTCTTATGTGTTTCCAAATTGAATAAGTTTACAGATTTGAAAGTGATTTGTCTTATGAAAATGTTGGTCTCCTTGTATTCTTTTGGATATATGATGTATGTGCATGTGAAATTGGCACGTTTTTTTTCAGGGCACTAGTACTGGGGCTGCAGAATCAACTCATTTTTTTATAAATCTACCTTTAGCGGTGGTTTTAACCACTGCTATAATTTGTTATCTTACTACCGGTGGTGGTTAAAACCATCGATACATATAAAAATTTAGCGGTGATTAAAACTACCACAAGATATTTTTCATTTTCCATTACCATCTCGCGTCGATTGGTCGTGGATTTAGCAGCAGTTCTCCCAGAAAAAAGGATTTTTTTTACAGCGTTTTAAAACGCCATGAAAAAAACATTTTATCCAGGAAAACCACTGCTAAACCCATGAACAGCTGCTGTGAAATGTGATCTCTATGATGGTTACTAGAAACCACCGCCAAATTGAAGAAACTGCCATGTATTGTATGCTGACACACAATTAAGTGGTGGTTTTTGGAAACAACCACAGAAGCATATGGCATCGGTTTAAACCACAATTATGCGGAAATTTTCCTGTAGTGATTGATATATAAATGATTAATTATTTTCTATTTATTTAATGGAATTTTTCATACTACATAGGCTGTTATAATTTGTGGGAAATAAGAAAAATAATCCAAAATCAACCATTATTTCCACTTAAATATGCCCTCCACAAATCATTGGATGCCTATGGTATGGTTCCACGGGTTTAAAGTGAATAACTAGGGAGAAATTAAGTTTATGAAGTTAGAAAATGTGAATTCATGATGTGAAAGCATTGTAGGATGTGAGACAATACACGGAATAAAGAGAATACATGATGTGAATTGAATCGTAAAAGGAGTGTAAACCTTCATAGTGTGACGCAACTTTCACATCATGAAATTTGTTGTACAGAACCAGTAAAGAAAGTTTCTATGGATTTTTCAATAGATATAAATAAAATAAAAGGCATGGGAATCCATTAAACATGGAAGGGCATGTGACACATAATGGAATACAATTATGATGACCTAAATGAAACACGAGCCCCATATAAGTTGATAAATAGAGAGTAGTACCACTTCCATCAGAGATGGATTCTAGAGACCAAATATTGGTGTGAGAATCTATGCTATGTAGGGTCCTCAGTAATCTTTCTCTACTCTTTCTTCATGTTTTATTTTTCTTTCTTCCTTCCTCCTTACTCCCTCATTAGAAGAATGATGGGATAAATCACAGCTTTTTCTAGGGTAATATATACTAAGGGGGAAGGTGTCATTGGATTATATTTCTTCATTTTCATATGTATTAGGGTTTCTTTAATTTTAAATAAACTCTAAATATCTTTCTATTCCTTTTATAATGAATATTGATATTTGAATATGAAATAACTTTTTAATCGCACAACTGATTTCCCTAATTGTGCAATGACCATTGGAGAATTTGAGGTAATCAAGTTTAAATTGGTATCAATAAAAACTTGATTCAGTGACTACCTAAATTACATGATAATGGGAAGAGGGGACTTATAGTTTCATGGAGGGTATTTCATGACTGTTGAATCTACCTCATCTCGACATTGACTCCAATACTGAAAAAAATAATTTAATTTCTTAATCCATTGAAAATAAACCAAAAAGGGTGTTGGAACCAAGAATTTTCATAGATATAAGCGGAGTGTGTTTTTTATTTTTTATCAATCCAAACTAGGATTGATCATGGAGTTTTCAAGTAAAGAGATCTTACGGTGGATATGGATTCATTGGTTAAGGTGGCATCATTTCTTAGTGTTTTCCAAATTTTTAGAGCTCAAAAATCAGGAGGAGGGAGAAAGCTTCATGAAAGGTGTATTTCTAGGATTAAATCTTTATAAATATGGAAAATGAATGAGTTTAATGAATACTAAGTTTTTTGAAGGTTGGGTCTTGCAATAGTTGGTTTTTCATGAAGGAATAGGGTGTCACAAACATGCGATGGAAATACGATGCTCTCATGACTACGAGAAACTTCATAGATGTAAGATGGTGTGATGGTGAATATATAAAACTATGAGAAGGTACTAGAATGGGTAAAATTTCATAGGACCTTCATGAATAATGAATCTTCATGAACATGGCTGAAGAGGAGTGTGAAAAGGCCACCGGGAGCTTGGGATCTTTGGGAAGGGATGATTCTATAAATAAGCGGCCACCCCTCATTTGAAATGAGAGAGAGAATTAATGAAAATGGTGAATCACTAGAATTTTGAGAAGGTCTACCTATACAGGAAATATTTATGAATCAAAAATCCTTTATGATATTAATCATTTTGAAAAGAATGGACATGAACTAATTGATTCTAAGGAATATCAGAAAAGTCGGTTTCGTGAAGACTGGGAGTTTCACAATGGTTGTGAGTTCCGCAAAGCCTAGGTGCTTTGTAAAGGATAGTTTCTTCATAAAAATTGGAAGCTTAGTGAAATTGTGTGGGTTTGGGAATGATAATATTTCTTCAAAATATAAAGTTGGTTTCACAAAGTTTAAGAGCTTCATGAATAGTAGTGTTGAAAAATTGGTTTAAGTGAACAACTCTTTCAAGTGCATCAACTCAGGATTATGGTGTTAGAGGATTCTTGTTCTAATCAGGGAAAAAGACTTAAATGATGAATCTACTAAATTGACCTTTAATTCGTTAAACTAGGTAAGACTTCTCCCAAGGTACTGAGCTAGGGGGAGTTTATTGAAGTATTCCAAAATAGGCAATGTGTTATTCTCAAAATTCTTGTAAAGGCATTGTTCCCAAAAAAAAGTGACAGTTTCTGGCCTTCTAGTCTCTATAATAACTAGTGAAGATTAGTGGATTTAGGTATGACCAACACACTATCGATGTATGATCCTCAGACTATCACTTAGTTTTGAACCAAGTAAAATTATTTTTTTGTCTCTCTCCATTTTAATGTTTCATAACTGCATGATTCTATCAGATAGATTTTACAAGTTCCTACCAACGAGGTAACAAGATCTGTCACTTTAAAAAGAAAAAGTTGTTACCCTGATTCACCCCTCCCATCTCAGGGTGTTCTATGGTCATAAAAAGGTAAAAAAAACCCCAAAAAACTTTCAAAACCTGATTTTTCAAACCAATATGTTTGGCTTTTGACACTACCACAAAAATTGGTTTCCACAGCACCACCCTTTAACAGCGCTAAAAAAAGTGCGGATACAGGGGGTGCCTTTATCAATGCTAAAAAAAATAATTGATAAAGGCCCCCCCTTAATCAGTGTTTTTTTAGCACTGTTAAAGGGTCCCCCTTTATCAGCACTTTTTTTAGTAGCACTGCTAAAGGGTGGGCTTTATCAGTTCTTTTTTCCCTAACGCTGATAAAGTGTATATTTCAAAAAACAAAAAATCATAAAAAATAATACATTGATATATTATTATATTTATATTAATATAAATATAATATATATTTTTTTAAATATGTTTTATATAGATTTTATAAGTGGTAGACGCAAAACGGACCCTCGGAGCAGAAGTTGTGATTGTTTGAAATTGAGAAACCCTCTTATCGCCTAAAAACCTAAGAAACTTGTAACTCTCTAAAATAGCCATAACTTCTACTCTGGGTGTCTATTTGAGTGTTGAGACTAGTAAAATCAAATCTCATGAGATGATTGTGGACCACGTCAAATTAAAACCATGAGAAGATCAAAGAAACGAAAGATATATCAGTTATACCACTCTAAAAAACTTCAACTTCAAACGGCCATAACTTTTACTTCAGGTGTCCGTTTGGGTTCTACCACATATCAAATCAAAGGCATTGAATAGATCAATGGATATGGATGACTCAAAAAGATTTACCATCGTTTTATGGACCCTAAAACCCTAAAAAACCATTAGAAGGCCTCCAAAACTCAGTTTCTGTGTCCGGTGCCGTATTAAAGTTTTCTTAAAATGATAATAACTCCCGATATGTGTGTCTGTTTGGCCTCCTCCACCTATTATATTGTAGTTTGTTCCATGATCTTCAGTTTTACTGATCATGGAGCTAAAATGGACACCGGAATCGGATGTTATGCTTGTTTCAGTGACTTTGCATTTTGTTAGGTTTTTCAAGCCCCCATTTCTAGCACTTTTGTCATGTCTACTGTTTTTTCAAACAGTTGTAACTTATGATTTGTCTATCCATTAAGCCTCCACCACCTATCATATCAAAACTCGTTTAATGATCTTTGATTTGACAGGTCACTGAATTGTAACGAACTCTCATATCAAAAATTTTCGTCGTTACCCTGATTTTAGGGTTTATTTGACTTTCTGACTGTATTTACAGGTTTTGAGGGTTTCTCTATTTTTTACCTATTTTTCAGGTTTTCAGGGCTTATTATCATTTTTAATAATGTACTGTTATTTATAATCAAATATATAACAATATATTCAAAAAATTTATATATTCACACATAAAAATTTAATTTTATAAATAAATAATTAAACATATTTACATATAAAATATATTTCTCAATATATAAACCTTATCAAAATAAAAAACTAATATACATTTTATTTAAAATAAAAATATATGAATATTTATATACCTCTATAATGTGTACTTATATATATATATATATATATATATGTCTGTGTGTGTGTGTGTCTGTAATGACAAACTGATATATATTATTTATATATTCTAAACAAATGTATATACATATTAATATATAATATTTGTAAATATATATAAATATGTATAATTATACTTATAGATACACATATAATATATATATGTTTGTGTGTGTGTGTGTGTATTGTATATATGTATTTATTTATTTATAAACACACACAAAAAATAATATTTTATAAATGTATTTAAAACTGATCCTATAAGTATATACTAATATATTAATAAATATATTAATATATAAATATAAATATATATATTAATATACGGATATATTTATTAATATAACTATATTTATATATATTAATATATATTATAATATATGAGTAAATATAACTATATATATATAAATAAATAGATATATTAATAAATGAAGAGAAAAGCAATATGGTGTAGTGGTAGAGGCTTAGGTGTACAGGAAACAGGTCCCGAGTTTGAATTTAGGGAGAGACAGGTCACACGCGTGGGTGGAATAAGGGTTAGTGCTATTAAAGGGGGGTGGTTGGGGCGTGTGGGTTGGGGTGGGGGCGGCGTTGTTGAAGGGGGGTTCAAGCGCTGTTAAAGCCCCTCCCTGAATTGTAGAAATATTTTTTTATATTTTTTAATGTTTTTTAACTTTTATCAGTGCTTTTAAAAAAGTGCTGATAAAAGTGGTCTTTTATTAGTGCTAAAAAGCACAAATTAAGGACCCATTTATTAGCACTTTTTAGCACTAATAAAAGGTCCCCCTCCCCCCTTCGTCACTGATATTAACAATGATTTTTTAGCATTTTAAATTGACTTTTCTAGCGCTGATACAGGTCATATTAGTAGTAGTGTGATTCTTTCTTTATTTAAATTTTTTTCTAAAATCCATTTATAAATCTTTCCCTTTTCATAAAATCAATTAAATAAATCATTTATTATAAAAACATAAACTAATAATTGCACTGTCTCGTGGGTTCAACCTCAGTCTTTCCTCATACTATATTTTAATTATTTAGTAACATAGTTTGAGTCTTTTTATAAATTTGTATTTTGATTAGTCATGTAGAGAAATAACAACTCCCTTGTAGACTTGTCCAAAACCAAAAACATATTCTCACTTTTCGAGGGTTTTTTAATCTGGAAAAGTGTTTATCCTTACGTATATGGGCTATATAGAGGTTACCATGTCATTACCCTTATGAAAATTAATTATGTTAGGGTAAAAAGGGTGATACCTATATGTAAGCAGTCATGTAAAGGTAACATGTGACACACCTTTACGTGAAGGGGTTCATGTAAGGGTCCACATGGATTACCCTTACATAGAAATGCTTTGCGTAAGGGTCATCTGGACATACCCTTAAATAGAGTGGTCCATATAAGAGTAATAGCCTACATCGCGTAAGGGTAAAGTCCTTATTTCCATTGTTGTTTAAGGTTTATGCAGTATTTTAAAACATGTGTAAATGTTATATATTTTTAAAAGGTCCTATGTGAAAGTAATGCATTATTTTAAAGGCATACATAAATATCTTCAATAGGTTACATATACGTGAGGGCTCTAGAATCATATAACCCTTATGCATAGGGTCTTTATAAGGGTAGAATGAGTATACCCTTACACAAAATCCATATTTTTCATAAGGGTGAACAAAAAATTAATTAAAATTGTTTTTAAATTATTAAATAATTTTAATGATTTATAAAATGTTTATAAATAATTATAAAATTTATTTTAGGAATATTTAATTTATAAGAAATTTGAAAATTAATTAATTAATTAGAAATGGTTTATAATTAATTAATTAAATTTTTATGAAACATTTTATTTCCAAATATTAAATTTTAATATTTGAAATACCTTTTAACAAATTATATATAAATTATTAAGATATGGAAATAAAAGTGTTTATTTAGGAATCATAATAAATAATTTGTGAAGTTTTATAAATTGTGAAAGAAGGGAAAAATATAAAAAAAATTATATTTAAATTACGAACTGTTCATAATTAATTATTTTGAATATTTCAAAATAAAAGGGATATTTTTTCAGATTATTTAATCCACATCAATAAGTGTTTGAATTATTGATATGGTTAGGGTTTAAATAATGATTAAGTATAAGATATTTAGTTTATTTAAAATGTTAAAATAATATAAATTGGATTATAAATTTATTATAACTCATAAAATTTCATTTATTTAAAATGGAAATTCCATATAATGATAAATGTAAAAGAGTTCATATTAGAATTAATATAAAATGTTTACATTCAAAATTATGGAATGTTCATAATTTTAAAGCTGATAATTATAAAAGGGTTTATAATTAGATTTTATTTATTAATTGTTCATAAATGTTTATCTCATATTTAAATATCTGAATTTTTAATTTATTTAAAATTTATTTCCTATTTCATTTATAGTTATAAAATATTTATATGATTAATGATTTATACCTTAGTTTAAAATATTAAATTACTTTTATGATATAGACTTGTATTTACATGCTAGGAATATATTTATAATGAATTTAGTTTTTCATCTACCTTAACCACAGTTTGTAACTAATGTTGTGAACTTGAATCTAGTTATTGAATATAGTTTTTTCATATTATTTTTTATAGTTATGATGAATTTTATTCTCACTTGAGTAAAGTATAGTCTAGTAGAGGGACCTACTTGCCTACCTGGAGCCTTATTCCCTATCTGGGATATTGAATGGGGCTGGCTAGTCACTCTGGGCTTACTCATGTGGATTACTCTATGTATTTACATGAAGTGTCCATGTACCTTATTAATATGATGTATCTGGATATGTATGAATATGTTTGACTTCTATTTGTGGGTAACAATAACTTGTGGTCTTCATAAAGTGTTTCAAAAAAATATTGTTTAAACATATTTATTAGGTAAAAGGAATAAGATTCCAAAACTAAATTACTAGAATCATGCATACATAAAAGGAAATAACACAAGATAATATATTGATATTAAATCCCCTTTTAAATACCAGGTGTTTTATTTCTTCCAAATAGGCATTTTTCAAGACCTCAATCATCCAACTAGGTAGTTTCACGCCAAAGCGGGGTGCCTTTGGATTATCTTCTGTAAGAAAAGAATATAATGGATCCTTGGGTTGTTTTGTGACAAAATGTGGTTCCCATAGATTATATTTTGATTAGATATTTTTTGATGTTATATTTGGGTTACACTAACTTGGAAAACCAAAGGGTTGGGATACTATAAGAATAGAGTTGGGTTTATTCATATGATGGTTTGGAAAAACTGTCGTATGCTCAACTATCCAAGGGTAATATATGATATGATTAGGATGATTCCCTACCTAAATAACTAAGCAGTGAGTTTCACACTAAAGACATGTCATTTTATTAGTGAAATACGGATCTTGAACCACTAATGGATATGATGGATTTTAAAAGGGGGACATCATTTTAGTAGGATATAATTTAATAAAAGTCCTTATTTAATTGTTATAATACATGATACTCATCTGATAAAAGATTATGTTGTAGATAATATCATCATCATCAAGATAAAATTTAGAATTAATCCTTGAAAACGAAAAACTTAATGTAATTATCTCTTAAGAATAATAATTTAATAAAATTTCTTAAGCAAGATTGGTGATCTATGAAAAGTTCTTAAGGAAAATTTTATGTGTCATGACAATTCATTCCTTAGTAACCAACTATTGAAATTGTTTAACAAGTGAATATAGAGGACTATAAATAATATAAAGATTCACATAAGGTTTCAAATTAATTATATATGAAATGACTAAAGGAATCTTAGTATCCACTCATGTACTCAATATGATTGGGTAAATAATTATTTGTCTCATATATTCAATATTATTGGGATGTCAAATGATATTCAATGTGATTGAATATATTTATGACTATGTAAGACTAATGGTTTCCTTAAATATTTATTAGTTATAATAATGTATTCTATTATACTAAAAAATAAATTATATCAGTTGTATGTTTTAAAAAGTTTTGTAAATATATATAAGGTCATAAGATAAAAATAATTGATTCTAGAATTTTACTTTCAAGTAATGGAGAAAAGAAGTCTTTACATTGATAACTTGGAAGCTTCAAGCATGGATATACTAATCATAAGATGTATATTTTTTTCTAATTTAGATATTAACAAGAGAATGTTAACAATAGTTGTTTAAACAAAATGGGATAATGTGTTTTTGATACACATAGGTATGATTTGTTTAATTCTGTAAATTACATTTATGGAGAGACTAAATTTTTTTTGTTTTGGTTAGTGAATTTTTCCTATTATCATCTATGGAAATTTCCCAAAAATATAATAGAATTCAAAGAACATTTACCTAATATTCTCAATGTTTTGGGAATATATATGAACTAGGAATATGATTTCTAGTTTCTAAAGTACTGTATCAACAATACAAGTAGGTAAAAGTTCAAAATGGAAGAAGAAAAATAGGTTTAGAAGTTTAAAAATGTTTTTTTAATAAGTAAATTAAGTCCATTAAAACCTAGGGTTATCAGGAATGAATAGTAATAATTCAATATGATTGGATTATACAAGATATATACCTGAAGGAGTTTAGGAAACACTATGGAATGTCTATGTCAGGTGTAGATTCTATAGAAATTAATTCTTCGATTTTGAAATGTATATGATATTGAATGTATATTTTATAAAGTGTTAAGATATAAAGGAGTTCAAAATCAAAGTAAGAATTGATTAAGATTGTATTTTATATTCAATAGATGAAGTAAATAGTTACAACAAAGATGATTTGAATGTAAAAGATTTTATCAATATTAAATGAATCTAAGTAAAATATGTGTATCATCATCTCATATCTCTTATGTGATCATAAAAAATGTTCGATAACAGATTTTTTATTAAAAAAATTAGATTTTTAATTGTTTCCATGTGGTTTATGATTCATAAATTTATATAACATGTTTTGAGAAGGAAATATGTATAAAAGTGTTCTATCGAGGATAAAAATTTTATCCAAGAATTTGTTAAAATATGTGGGAATGTTTTCCCACCATCCATCGATGGTATATTTTAATAAAATATACTTTTAAAAAGGTAAAGGCTCCAAACACATAGAATACCATATATGATTTGAAAAAAATATGTTATTTTTTTAATATCCCTATTGAAATAAAATAAATGTTATTTCTTAATAGAAAAGGGTTTTTGTATCTTAACAAGATATTATAAAAATAATATAAAGTCTGAGAGGCTGGTGGGAGTATGTTTGGACTTAATGAAGTTAAAATTTAACAAATAAACAATTAAACTAATCTAAGTTTAAAGTGAATTTTACTTAATATCCTAAGAGATTTAGGATTTATTAGTATATAATAATGTAAGTAGTTAAATTATTTCAAGGAAATAGTTTTATGGAATAGGGTTCCAAGGATTATGATGATGAACTTAGAAAGAGTTCTAAGTATACAATAGAAGTTTACATCATAACATTTTATGTTGTGAAGTTAAGAATTTTGAATATGTTTGAGAAGTTTAATAGTTAAGAATATTATTCCTAAATCTCACCAATATTTAAATTTTCTTACTTCATAGATGTGTCTTAATAAAGAGTTTAGTAGGATAGTTCTATCAAATGGTAATGTAGAGATGTGACATGGATTACACATGATTTAATTCATTAGAAAAACATAGAAAGTATAGAAAACATAATGCTGGTATGGAATTTTATCATATATGATATGATAAATCAGTGCTTATGTTGGTTTTGTTAAATATTCTTAAAGAGATTAAGAATATTAAAATATACCACATTAAAGGAAACCTCTATTTTATCATTATTTCATGTTGGATGCATAAATATATATATATATATACATTTCTTGAAATGAAATGATAATTGACCTCTCAAAGCATGACTTTGAGTTTATCCCTATTTGATTATCATCATGGAGCATTGTAGGTTATAAAAAATGTTATGGTTAGCATAAATATGATTCTTGTATAGAGATATAAAATATTCACATGAGACACAAAACAGAGAATATGATTCTTTGTGTGTGTTGGATAACTTACTAGGTATACCACATGTAGTTTCCTAAAGTTGTATTAGACATACTAGGGGTGCATTGATTATATTTGAGTCTATACTAATCGAGATTGGTGAGATAACTAGATTTATAACCTTTATAATTTGATACACTACTTAATCAAGTATACATATTTACTTAGATAATATGGGGGTATGTTATTGATCATGTTGTCGGTTAAAGATTAACTAAGAGGAGATTTTTCCTCCCATATTATGAGATGACATCTGGACCGTCGATTGAGATATGTTGTGTAATTGTACGGGCAGACCTAGATATTATATATCTATATGTATAAGAAAAATATGTTGTGTTTATCCATAAGGATGAATTACATGTGATTTATTCACATATTATATTAGTGTACACTCTGAGAAACAATAACAAATGAGTCGGCTATATGGGATTGTCATGTTCCAATTATCATGGCCACTTGATGCCTCAGAAAAATGAAAAATATGAGAATTCACATCTGTATATGATGTTCACAGGTGTACACAAGTATATAGATGTGTGTGTTTTATGGATATAATTTCATATCCCTTTATAGATTGAGTAACATTGTCTCTTTTCTATAGGCCACTATTGTGTTATATATAAGGATCTAAAGATTCATATTTGTTCTCAATGCTGTAAAGTCCTATGGGGTCACACTTTGTGGTTGAATAAATGGGGATTGATTTTAACTCATAGATATAGTCTAAAAGTGTTTTAAAGTTAAAAAATTGTTTTAAATGGGTATTCAAAAGTTATTACATATGATGTAATACAAAGTGAAATTAGTGATGGTTTTAAAAAGTGTTTTCGAAGATATCTAAAAGGAGTTTTGGATATGGTTTCACAAGTTCTTGTATATGATACAATATATAGTGAAATTGCACATAGTATTTTAAGCTTTAATTCAAGTGGGAGATTTAAGGAGATGGTATTCCCCTAATCTAATTGTATATGATAAAAATGGATATATTTTTTGGAATTTTGATAATCATCGTGAAAATAAGATTTACATGTTATTGACTTTATTATTACAGCTTGTAGGAAATAATATTTCATGCATGTAGCATGTATATGAGTGGTATTCCACCTAAGTTAACATTAAGATCCATCATATGAAATATAATTCTAGAGAGTATATGCATATGATGCATTCATTAACTAGCCATGGTATTTAATCATGTGTTTCAATGCATGAATAAATGAGAGTATGATCAAGTATCATCCTTGATTTCTTATTTAAAATATAGTATTGTGATGGAGGTGTGTGAGTGATTCCATGTAACCTTGGACCAAACTCCCTAAGAACCATAGATCTCATTTTTTTTAATTTTCATATGAGATTCTATCATGTCATGAATGGAATAATTATCACATCCAAATATTATATGATTCAGAGAAGCCCATGGATACACCATGGAGGTGGGAAGATTTTTTCCCACTTTTGTGATCTTTATCAAACCCATTCTATAATGGTTCATGCCTTCCCAACCTTTTACATCATTTTTTTGGTTGGAGAGTGCTCATAGGAGTCTATAGGAGTTTCGGTAAAGGTTGGAGATACAATAGGATTGTTACAGCATAAAAGATTATTTTACACCATAAGATTGTAATTTGTGGATTGTGTAGTCAATGGTCTATGACTTGTATTTGGATGATGTATAAAGCATAAAAATGTTTTACACTATAAGGATGGGTTTTATGATGTAAGTTTAATTAATTCCAAGACGCCATGTTTTTTAATGGAAGTTGAGGTTTTAAGGGTTTTATATCCTATTGGTTGGTTTTATAATATATGTTTTTAAACCGTAAGAGTGTTGTTTATGTCATATGTTGGGTGAGTTGTGGGTTGTTTATAAAACTTGTTTAACCTACTTTTTATTCATTCTTCTGTCACTCTCTCATTTTTCAGGTGAACCCTATGTGATTTTAGGAGACTTTCAAACTTGTCTTACCTCTCCTTGGTCATTGGGTTAAAATTATTTCTCATTGGTGATCTACATTTGATTTTTTGTTTCCTTGTGTGGTTGAGATTTGCAAGTTGTTTATTCTTCTCCCTGTGGTGTGCAATGAAATCAAAAAGCTTCTTCAAGGTATGGGATCCTTGATCTCACCTTTTTATGTGCTATGTGTGGTATTTTAATGTTTTTTATTTCCTTTGGGTTGATAGTAAGGGTCAGCATAGTAAATATAATTAATTTTCATAACTAAAATTGATGGGTATGGGGTGATATCATATATTTTGACTACTTTGATGTTGTTTCTGATATGTTTATGACTTTCTGAAAATAACGATTGTTGGGAGCCTTTTTTTCATTATAGATGATATTTCTAGGGATATTTATTGTGTTATTATGTGATCACATCCTAAATAAAAGGTTAATGAGTGTATATTAGGTTAATAAATTAGTTTCCCATGGAAAACTAGTTTTTATGATAATACCCCTTCTAAATAAATAATTAATGAAATGAAATCCCTTTAATGAATTGTGGAATTTGGGGTTTGTTTTGTTTTGTGTTCTTGTGCTTATTGTGTTTCTCTGCATGGGTTGGGCTATTATGGGGTAATGGTGATGACTAGATGGACATTGTAGTGTGAAGGGTTGTGATGTAATGTGTGTTGATTATCACAGATGTGATGTGGTAAGTTATACGATGTGGTGTGAAGTGGATGTGACACACAGTGATTGAGGTGCATAGTGGATGTGATGCACAATGATTATGGTTCACAATGGATGTGGTGCATAGTGGTTTTGGTGTACAATGGATTTGTTGTGCAGTGGATGTGGTGTGTAGTGATGATGATGTGTGGTGGTGATGTGTGGTTGTTTTGTACGGCGGTTTATCTTAGAGATGTGGTTGGGATGTGCAATGTGTGGTTGTCATAGTGAGATGGCTTGTTTGATGTGGCGCAGTGAATAAGGCATATGTGAGGTTTTATGGGGATGGTTGATGTGTGTTGGGATAGTCATTGTGTGGTGTGGTTGTGTTAGTTTCTTGATTAACCATGGAATAATTATAACATGGAAATTGAATATGAAAGGGTTGGAAATGATATGTAATAATTGTATAAAGGAATTGAATAAATAAATGATTTGTGTAAATGTGAATGACTAGTATTAGTAATGAAAGTTAGTGGGGACTTGATTTATCGAGAAATTGGTGAAACATATAACTGAATGTGGAAATGTTGTGTGGATTTATTTGCGGTTGTTTGATGTGTTTCATATAGTGGAAAAAATGATTTTGAAGATTGGTGTTTGATACAATAGTAATGATGTGATGTGCTCCGGTGAAGTGGTTCTGAACCCATAAGTTGGGTATTGTGTGCTATATATATATCATATATGTTTTTGATATTTTTATATACACCCTACCCGAGTTAGATAACCTTACCAATACTCAGAGGTTCTGGGTTCCAGATGTTTTTTCCAACTTCTAGGTCAGTGGTGATACGAATTTTTGGCTACACCCTCTTCCAAACTCTTCCTTCAGCATTGATGGCCTTGGTGTCGGTGGGCGAGATGTACAATGATATCCCAGGTTTCATTGGGTGAGATGTGGTTTTTGTGGATTTTTTGAGACGTGATGTGTGGGTCCAGCTGTCTATGGGCAAGATGTGATGTGATTATACCTAATTCTAGCACTGGATACTAGTCCTTTTGAGGGTTGAGTGGGTAGGGATACATCCCTACACATAACAGATATGGAACAAGTGTCTTCATGAATGGTGCGATGCGATGTGATGTGATGTGATGTGATGTGATGTGATGTGATGTGATGTGATGTGATGTGATGTGATGTGATGTGATGTGATGTGATGTGATGAGATGTGATGTGATGTGATGTGATGTGATGTGATGTGATGTGATGTGATGTGATGTGAGGTGAGGTGAGTTGATGCGATGGCATGTCATGTGATGCCATGTGACGTGATGTGACATGATGTGATGTGACGTGATGTGATGTGACATGACGTGATATGTATGGAAGGGATGAGAGAACCGAACATTTTACATTGAGGTGTGAGAGTGGAAAATCAATGGGGAAGTGGTAGTGGGGTTCCTTGCTATGTTATGATCTCGATGTTGTATTATTATATTGGATGCCTGATTTTGTGAGAGAGTCATTGTGAGTCTAGGGATTAGCTAGATGACCTATTTAAGTGCTTTTTGGTTTTTTTGTTCACTAACGCATTAGCATGCTCTTTTCCAATGTTCACTTGAGACCTTTATTATGTCCTTACTGAGTATACCTGTTATCCCCACCCTATGTATATAAATTGTTTTTTAGGTTTCTATAAGCACCTCAGGAACCATGCTAGACATTTCTTTTAGATTCATTATTGAGTCACTTTCGTAGACTTGTCTTTTTGGTATATATTGAAGACTTTTACATGTATCAATTTTACTTAAATCGTGCATTGTGGGATGATTTTTGGTGTATCATTATAGTATCTGATGAAGTTTCTTGGTGTTTGTTTATCCTATCTCCCAATATATTTTTATATTATATAGGGTAATGTCTCCCATTTGTGAGATTTTCACACCCTTAGTGGTAGTCTCTTACCTAGGGCCTACTTGAGTCGGGACTCAGGGGTCATTATCTCACTTCCTTTATTATGTAATCCTTTGTGGGAGGAGATCGTGACACATGCGATGGATATTGAAGATGTTGAAGATTATGTTCAGTGTACGATATGCTTATTTATAGCAGTTCTGCATTTCTGTTTTTATATGATGTTTCATATTTCTTGCATTGGACATCCATATATTTGGTTTCTAATTTATTATTCTATGTCTAATATGTGTTATTAGATTCATATGAAACCTTACTATATTCACAATATTAATAGAATCACCTGAAAATTTTGGCATAACCCTCCATTATTCAACATTATGCTAGTATCTCAGGTGGAAAAGGGAGGAGGAAGATAACTTCAGAAGATTGAGCCGAAGGTTTAGGTAAGCTTGGATGAACCATCTCAATTGAAACTTCTTCCTTATATAGGCCCTGGGATACTCTCGAGCCTTCAAAAACATTTTCTTATACGTTCATAATGTATGAGTAAATGGATTGTGGTTACATCTCATTATAACCTCTCATCCAATTCAAATCTTTCATACCTTCCATCTTTATGAAATTATTATTATCTATAGTCATTCATAGAAGATTCCTAAATCTTATAAAATTAATATTCCTCATTTATCCTATTATGAATATTACATTATGATTCATAATTCATTACGATGTGTCCTACTGTACACCGTGGATGGATTTGGTTGCTATCATATGATATCTTCAATGTAGTTGAGCATTGTTTTCATGAAACTAGCACTGTCAAGGCATGGTTTGTTTAAGGGGAGGGGCTTCTTCATTGTTTTTATTAAGGCATGGGTTATATTATACATATATATTATTTTTGTTATTTGTAAATAGATTTTTTCTAGTGAACTACAGGTACCTCTAGTTTCAGTAGACTAGTTGAGTTGTGATGATTTTTTATGATTAGATGTTCTACACATAATTCAATATACATTGTTAGTATTATACTTATTACACAAATTGAACTCACTACTTAGGAAATCCTTACTGGATAAAAATATCACTCCAGCGTGAAAACGTGTGTTTTTTTGTCCTATGTTCATGAAAATCACCAAGACCACTTAGTTAAAAGAGTATAAAATGGATAGTTACATAAACATTGCCAAATTTTATAAGTGGAGTGTGCCTTCACCTAAAGGTAATGAAAGCTACATGATTTTTTCCCTACTTCATTCATTTATTACTTTGAGTATTTTTATTAAGGGTTTGTATTTTTTTTGCTTTTGTAAGTGATGTGTTGTTTGATATTCATACATATTCATTTTGATCATTGTTAGTTAATGATCATTTTCATTGTCATGTATTAACTTTTGTGATGTTTCATTAGTTGATTATTATTAGTGGATATCATTTAGAGGGTTAACATCTCTCACATTCGAATGGATTACACGCACAATGATAGTCACCAAATCCTATCATATTGGAGAGATTCTCAAACTCACCAGCAACCCAAGCAAGGCCCCAAGGTCAAGTAGAATCACTAATGATGTAAATAGATAATTAAAGTGAAATTCAAGATAAAAGTGAAGAAATTGGAAAGAAAAAATGGTTATTTATGACACATTTAAGGAAATTTTAACTAAATAATTTACAAAATAATTGGACTATAAATTTTTTAGACATTGTAAAGACCTGACCCCGGTTTCCAAGAGCTGGTGCCTTATTTTATTACATTGGAATATAAACAAGGAATATGAATCAAAAAGGACCAAGTATTTTAGCAGCTTTGGAAATAAGATACATATATAAATTCAACATTACAACATGAAAAGAAATATGACATAGAAACTCCTTTGACAACATCCATAACTCCTAGGTTATTTATGCTTGTCATTATTAATATAACTCTTAGTGTCCTAGGAAAATGAAACATAAGAAAGAGGTGACCTCAAATACTTAGTAAGGTGAAGCAATACAGTAGAAGATATCATAAACATAAACATTAGGCATGGTGAATAACTTAAAAACACATGCCTTTAAAAATGAACTTGAACACATTAGATAAGGAATAAGAGCTAAATTAATAATTCCATAATAAAACTTAATCTTGGGTATTCTACTAGTCAAATAACCATAGGAAATATCAATACTATTTTCATAATGAGGGAATGCATAATGAAAGACATCATAAACATACCGTCAAGGCCTCGTTCCAAGATCATAAATAATCATTTTTTCAAGGTCTTGTGCCAATACCACAGTTTGTCTCATGAGACCTACTGATGCACTAAGGGGATATAGAGGGCCCCACCAAAAACTTATTAAGTCCAATTAATTTCTCATATGAATGGGGGTAAAAATAAAAAACAAATACATTTATATTGAAACTAATATATGAAATGTAAATAACTTTCCCTGAACATTAAGCATAAACACTAACCATTCGAAGTAAATTGGTGAATGGTTTTAAAATAGCACATCCATGGTAAAAAATAATCATAAAGAATTAAATTAGATATGGTATATTATATCATGAGATATTAATCCCAATAATACATAAGAATCAACAAGAGTGTTGAAATAGATGAAGATTCTCTTATAAAATCATCGTGTAATTTTTGAGATAAATACCCCTTTACTTTGAAAAGTAGAGTTCTTTTAGAAAAATATTTGTATAAAACAAGAAATTAAGTAATATATTATTTTCACAATAAAATGTGGGATTTTATAAAGATAATTTTTTCCAAAAATAGATTATAGAGTGCTCTTGAAAATAGGTAAGAAATCTGAGAAATTCCCTTGATTCGGGCTTGTATTTCGGGAATAATTTTTTAAAGATCCTTTTAAAACATATAAATCCCCACAAATAAAAGTAGGATTATAGTTTGTAAAAATATATAGAACATTATAACATAATATATGAGGATTAAATATGAATAAGTATGCATTTAATTGAGGTAAGTGGACAATAAGAGTAACCTGAATGAAAATGGAGGTTTGGATAGAAACCCCTTACCTTAAGTCTGGAGGTGTTCCTCACTTGATCTTAATAACCTGAATAATCAAATTTATTTCAATTAATTAATAATTCCATAACCTTATATACATATAATTTATTTATTATAACTTTATTAAGTTCATTCGTGGCCTTTTTAATGGGTTAAGAGGTTCAATTTCTTTGTTCGGGTATGTTTGTTTCATGATCGGTATACTTATATACATGAATGGAGAATCGTGTAAAATGAAAATGGTTTTCCAGAATTGAATTTATATGTTATTAGTGAACATCAATAAGGTTACATGGTTATTGGACAAGAGCCTCATCCCAGTTGGTGAGGACTCAGCAAGTGCATCCAAGAGACCTGAGATCAAATCTAAGCGAAGGGATAATTTCCGGGTTACTGAAATAGTACTGCAGTAGTTATTGTAGTAGTACTATAGAGGGTACTATAGTAGTTACTCTTTGGTACTGTATCAACCAGAACTATTCACCCTTTTTGGCCTTCAGTCCACCGGTTTGGTCTTCAGTCCCCTCAAGGCATTCGGGCCACCTAAGGCCTTCAGGCTAGTAAGGCTTTTGGGCCACTATAAGGCCTTTGGGCCACCTCAAGGCCTTCGGGCCACCTCAAGGCCTTTGGACCACCTCAAGGCCTTCGGGACACATGATAAATGTAGTTACCCAAGAAAAACTCTAGAAAAAGGAGCATCCCTAGAGAAGGATTCAGAGAAATCACACTCAACAGAGCAGATCTAATGGATTTGGAAGAATGAGAGGGTATGGAAATTCCATCAGGACCAGCCTATGCTTGCATGGGAAGCTTAGTCGGACGGACATGCGAAGGCGAAGAGATAAAATTATGATGAAGATGTTGGGGAGGGGAATTTCCTTGTAGTTATAGTCTATTTTAATTCCCTAAGACCTTCGGATCATGTAATGTCTCATAAGCCTATGGGCAATGTAATATCTAAGCCTACGGGCGTTGTAAGGGTTTCCCCTCATCCCTTGAAAGGGGTATTATCAAAAATCAATAAAAAAATAATTCCTTTAGTCCATTCAGGCATAATTTTACGTGGTTATAAATTTCATTTGGTTACTTGGAGTGAAGATGAATCATTTTATAAATTATTTAATGATAATCGTTTGGTTTAATTGGTAGTTTTTTTAACACAATGAACTCATTTTTATTTATATTTCACAACTGTGCATACAAAAATATTCTAGAACCTTAAATAATTCATAATACATATAAAATATCTTGGTTCATCCATAAAAATGGTTTCATGACCAGAATTGAGGATGGTAATAGAAATTTAAAACCTGTCGTCCTTGAATGTGATAAATTAACACATCTCGGATGGTGTTTTGATTTCTAGTATTAAAGAAGGGGAAAAGAGATATGATGATGAATTATTCCATTATCAAAAAAACTTCCAGTACATGTAAGTTATTGGAGTTATGAAAACTTTTGGATGAAAATATGTGAGGAATGGAAAAAAGAAAATAAAATAAAGGTACTCGAAATAAAGGAAAAAAGTTGAGAAATCCCTTACAAAAATTCAGCATCCTAACGGTGTCACTTTTAAATTCATAAAATATTTTGATGAGAGAAAAGGGGTATCACATCATTCTTAAAAAATATGGATAGTAAGTGGGTATAGAATTACATATCCTAAAATAATCCAATTGAAAATAAAAGAGAAGAAAATTGAAAGAGTGCTTGAAAAAGAGAAGGGTGATAGATTCCCTTACCTTGTAGAGTAACTCCTAAAACATGAAGTTTGGGACCTTGGAGGGATTTAGGACACATTGGGAGGACTCCTAATGAGGTATAAATACCATATATTCTAGGATTATGAGTTTTTAATGAAGTAAAATGAAGGAATAAGTGTGTATTTATAGTAAAAGAGAGGGAGTTTTTTATTAATTTCAAAGGAAACCTCATTAGTGGTTTTTTCAAAACCATGTGATTTAACATGGTATTTTTTCCATGGTATTAGCCACTTGGGACACATCATGTCATATTTTACTATACACAATTAGACCATAATTTTATATTAATTATTACATCATTATGATGTCAGTAAATGTACTAAAAATTTAAAATTGTATTTTTACTATTCAAGAAAATTAAAGTATTTTAGAAAAATCCCAAACATTCACCATAACCATTTTTCAATGTGTAGAATTAAAAAATGAAATCCATTTTTTGAAAATAATTTTATAAATATTTAAATTTAATTTTTTTTAAATCATAATTTATTTCAAAAAAATAACTTTAAAATTATAACTCATTTTATAACACCTTGAGAAATCAATCAAGGTCTCATAAAATTATCTTATAACCATAAGATAATAAAGTAACAATTTATGTTTAAATTTTATGAAAATATATTTCCATTTTAAATTATTAAATAAATCATAAAATTGTAATTAAAATATTTATGACGTAAAAATTTACCAAAACTTATACTATAATCATTTTTCACTTATAAGATGTCTAAATTGTATTTATATTTTCATGGGTGAAGTTTTTATTTTTTGGCAGATTTACTATTCATTACTATTCATAAGGGTATGTTACTATTCATCAAAATTTAATTTTGACTTATCAGACTCTAAATATCCTACTAAACGCAATGGTGTATGTTAGTTTCTCGAAATTCAAATCACCGAGGTTGTAAAATTACGTTTTAATGGCTAGGTTATAACAAAGTGTTGTTTTGTAGAGACTCAGTGTTTCATGAATTCAATATTAAATTTATTTTCAAAATATTGGGGTGTTTCATTATCCCCTCCTCAAAAAAAAAATTCCCTCAAAATTACCATAATGTTACCTCACAAAAAGATTTGGGTAGTTCTTAATCCTAAGATCCTTAGGCTCCCATGTTGCCTCTTCAATTTTATGATTTTTCAAAGTATATTTACTAGTCGAGTCGTCTGATTCCTCGACACTTATTCTTTAGTGTCTAGAATTTGGATATTCTCTTCATAGTAAAATAAGTCGGGTTCCAATCATATACCTTCAAAAGTGAGGACATGTGTTGGGTTTGGCATGTACCTTCTCAGCAATGATATATGGAACACATTGTATACTTTAGACAGGCTAGGTGGCATAGCCAAATGATATGAAAAAGCTCCAATTATCTCTAGAATTTCAAAAGGTCATATGTACCAAGTGCTCAATTTCCCTTTCTTCCCAAATCTTATAACACCCGTCCAAAGGGATTGTTTTAAGAAAACATGATCTCCCACTTTAAATTCCAAATCCTTCATTCAATTATCAGCGTAGATTTTTTTTCTTCTTTCAGATTCTTTTATATGTCCTTGAATAGCCTTTAACTTCACTGTTTTTTCCTTCACAATCTATGTTCCCATTAGCTTCCTTTCACCAGCCACATCCCAACATGTTGGCGTAAGACATTTCATTCCATACAATGCCTCATATGGTTCCATTTGAATACTAGAATGCAAACTATTATTGTAGGAAAACTCCATTAAAGGTAAATATTCATCCCACATACCTTGAAAGTCAACTGAACATGATCTCAATATGTCCTCTAAGGTTTGGATCATCCTTTCTGATTTCTTGTCAGTTTGAGGTTGATAAGAAATACTCAAATGAAGCTCATTACCCAAGGCTTTTTGAATACTTTTCCATAATTTCAATGTAAATCGTGGATCATGATCAAAAAATTTGAGAGAGGTTCTCCATGAAGTCTCACAACTTCATTGATATAGAGTCTTTCTAGGAACTCCAGTGGAAAATCCTCCCTTATAGCGAGGAAATGTGCAGATTTTGTAAGTCGATCCACAATTACCCATATCACATCATTCTTCCATGGAGTTTTGGGTAACCCAGTGACAAAATCCATGGTGATGTCATCCCATTTCCATGTAGGAATAGGAATAGGTTGCATGAATCCTCTTGGATGTGGTTGTTTGGCCTTCACTTATGGGCATAATAAACATCTTGATATATAATCAGCAATTTCCTACTTCATGTTATCCCACCAGAAATGTTACTTCAAATTTCTATACATCTTAGTGATACCTGGGTGTATAGAGAAATTCAATCTATTAGAATCATCAAATAAATCTCTTTTCAGATCGGGTATAGATGGACCACAAAGCCTCTTTCTAAATTTCATAATTCTATCTTCACATACGAAGTCAGCCAACATCCCATATTTCACAGAAATAATTTTCTTTTAAATATTCTCATCATCAGACTATGAATCATTAATTATTTCCAATAAGTATGGTTGGGAAACCATTTGAAAAAGTAGTTATTCTCCACCTTCTTTGATAATTCCCATATTCATCCTCACTAGATCCATTCACAAAGGATCCTTGTCAATCTACATTTTTTTGAGAACTCCATGATCCTTCCAGCTCAATACATCAGCTACCTTGCTTGCATTTCCTAGGTGGTAGGGTATGGAAAATCATAATCCTTGAGTAGTTCGAGCCATCCCATTTTCCTCATGTTAAGTTCTTTCTGTGAGAAGATATATTTTAGACTCTTATGATATGTATATATCTCACATTTTTCACCATAGAGATAATGTATCCATATCTTTCGAGAAAATATTACTGCTTCTAAATCAAGATCATGAGTAGGATTGTTTTGTTCATTAATTTTTAACTACCTTGATGCATAAGTAATAAATCTATTATTCTACATAAGGACCCAACCACTTCCTTTCTTTGATGCATCATTATAGATCACAAACCCATCATTCCCAGATAATAGATTTAGGATCGGAGCATTCACTAATATCCTCTTCAATTCTTTGAAACAATCCTCATATTCTTTTGTCTATATGAACTTAACCCCTTTACGTGTTATCTTGTTCATTGGGTTGGATAAATGGGAGAATTGTTTAACAAAACTCCAATAATAACCCGCTAAACCAATTAAAATACGTACCTCAGTTGTGTTCTTTGGAGTAGTCCACTCTTTTACAGCCTTGGTCTTCATATGATTAATAGATATTCCATCCTTATAGACAATGTGGCCAAGAAAATAAACCGATTGAATCCAAAATTCACACTTTCTAAACTTCTCATATAATTCATTTCCTCTAAGAGTCTTTAGAATACTGTGCAAGTAATTTTTATGATCTTCTAACTTTTGAAGTATACCACAATATCATCAATAAATACCACCAAAAAGACATCAGGATATTCCTTGAGAACACTACTCATTAGATCCATGAAAATAGAGGGTTCATTAGTCAGTATAAAAGGAATTAATGTAAACTTGTAATGCGTATACCTGGTTCGAAATACTGTTTTTTGGAATGTCTTCCTTCCTTATAAGCAACTGATGATATCCAGATCGAAGGTCAATCTTCAAAAAATATTGATCTCTATGAAGTTGATCAAATAAATCATCAATGTGAGGTAGGGGATACTTGTTCTTTATTTTTATAGAATTGATCTCCCTATATCAATGCACAACCTCAAAGATCCATCTTTCTTCATAATTAAAAGAGCAGGGGATCCCCATGGAGAAACACTAGGGAAAATAAATCCTTTATCACTCAATTCCTCTAGTTGTTTCTTTAGTTCCACTAATTCCACAGTGGAAAATATATAAGGGGTATTTGATACGTGCCTTGAATCATGAATTAAGTCAATGTAAAACTCAATTTCCCACTCTAGAGGATGTTTAGGTAAATCCTCTAGAAATACATCAACATATTCTGGAATAATAGGAACTCCATCCATTTGAACATTTTTTCCCTCACCCATATTTATTCCATTCCCTTCCTCCCCAATAATTGAATTCATTGGAGCTACTGGGGGTGGATCTAGATAAGAATCATATGGTGATGTTTCTTCCCTAAAGATAAGGGATTCCATATCATTCTCAAAAATTGTAACCTCCTTCTTCTTGTAATAAATTTTCACATCATGGTTAGAAAGACAATCCATACCTAGTATTATATCAAAATAAATCATGGTTATATAATAAAATTAGAATATAAAGAATGTTTATAGGCCATAATTGGGACTTCCTAACACAACTTTGTTAAAATGATACTTCCCTTAAGAGTTTTTACTGACAAGTACCTTATTAAATCAAATGGAAAATATCTAATTTTCTTGGAAAACTGGGAAGATATGAAAGAATGAGATGATACAGAATCAAATAAAGCACTGGATAAGTTTGATGAAATGATTGATGTACCTGTCACCACATTTTTAGGAACTTCAACCTCTTTAGTTGTGACCACATAATCTTGGTCTTTCTCCCTCGGCCTTCTTTGGGGAACATTTCCCTAATTATTAGGAAATTCATGTGCATAATTTCTCATCTCCCTACAATTGTAGCCTTAAACATTGTTAGATTCTTTCTTACCCTTACAATCCCTAGAGAGGTGGCTTTTTTCTTCACACTTGTAACAGACTCTCATTCCCTTCAGGCAAGTTCTGGGGTGTTTCTTCCCATAATTATTGTAGTATGGAAGGTCAAATCTTCCCTTATTCCCCACTTTCTTATTTACTTTTCCAAATTTTTCGGCATACCTCTTCTTCAATTGATTTCCTTTAAATTCATAAGACTTAGAAAATTCATTTTTCATCTTGATAGCACTTAAGACTATATCTTCATATGATGAGAAACTTTAGTAGACTAGGGCCCTTCAGAGGAATGGTTTTAAACCATCAAATAATTGATCAATATGTCTACTTGGATTACATATGTAGTCTGTGGCATGTCTTGCTAACCTTGTGAAGTTAGATTCTTACTTTGCAACATTATCATCCTATTTTTTCCTCATATTCAGAAACTATCTTTCCATATCTTCTTGTTATTCATGAGGGAAGTATTTCTCTAAGAATATTTCCTTAAAATCACTCCATTCCATATCTTCTATTTCTTTCTCCTCCTTTGTGTTTTGGATTAACGACCACCACTAATTCACATCTTCCGATAGACGATAAACTTCCATGACAACCTTATCTCTTTCGTTACATCCCAAAGAGAGAAATATCTTCTCTAGAGAACATATCTACTTCTCAGCTACAAATGGTTTTGTAGTCCCATTTAATAATAGAGGTTGTTTTCATATAAAGCGACCAAACATAGCTCCTCCATGTTGTGAATCTGGATGCTTCATTCAGGTAAGGTTATTTCTCATAACTTGAGTAATTTGTCCTAGTATAGTTACAAGTTTCTCCACACTAGTCACAACTCCAGATCCAGCATCATTATCTTTCATTAGAGGGAAATACCTATATGGAACACAAGCATTCATGCATTTTCCATTCCTTCCACTAGCTGCCATTTCTAAATAATGGCATACACTAGATTAGGGTATGAATCATAATATATAATCTCAATGTAGAATAATACTTAGAATAAATTGAAATTATATACATACCTAATCTCATAATCATAAACATGGTTTCTTTGAATAAAAATTTACATTTAAATCCTTTATTATGGCTTGTAAAGAAAATGTAAATTCTCCAAATCATATCCCCCAGGAGTGTCGAACTAGGTGCACAGTAAGTCTCATAATTGTGTACCAGGATACCCTAGGTCAAACCCAAAACTCCTTGTCATAGTTTTCACTTATATGTACATCTGTTCCAGAACCACATCCACTTGTAGTATAAGGATAGGTATGTATTTGCTAGAAATATCCACATAATATAGACCTTACCCAAATACCAGGATGTTATTGTATGTTTATCCTCAAAGACTATCTTAGGGATTTGTTCCCTAATATGTGTTTTCTAAATCTAGTTTCTAAGTTTTCAAATAAACTTCCTCTGATACCAACCATAAGGTCCTGACCCCAGTTTCCCAGAGCCTATGCCTTATTTTATTACATTGGCATATAAATAGGGAATATGAATCCTGAATGACCGAGTAGTTTAGCAACTTTGGAAACAAGATATATACATAATTTCAACATTGCAACATGAAAATAAACACAACATATAAACTCCTTTGATAACATCCATAACTCCTAGGTTATTTCTCCTTGTCATTCATAATATAACTCTTCGTGTCTTGGGAAGATGAAACATAAAAAAGGGGTGAGCTCAAATTTTTAGTAAGGGTAAGAAATAAAGTGTAAGATATCATTAATATAAACATTAGTCAAGGTAAATAACATAAAAACACATGCCTTTAAAAATGAACTTGAACACGTTATGGAAGGAATAAGAGATGAATAAATAATTTCATAATAAAACATAATCATGGGTATTCTACAAGTCGAATAACCACATGAAATATCAATACTATTTTCATAATGAGGTAATGAATAATGTGGGACATCATAACCATACCATCAATTCCTCATGCCAAGACAATAAATAATCATTTTGTCAAGGCCTTGTGCCAAGACCTTAGTTTGTCTTATGAGACCTACCGATGCATCGAGGGGATATAGTGGGCCCCACCCGACACTTACTAAATCCAATGCATTCATCATATTAACAGGGATAAACATAAACAACATAAACATTCATATTGAAACAAATATATGAAATGTAAATAACTTTACCCAAACATTATACATAAATAATAACCATTCAGAGTAAATTAGTGAATGGTTTTAAGATAGAACATCCACAGTAAAAAATAATCATAGACCATTTAATTAAATATGGTATATGATATCATGAAATATTAATCCCAATAATACATAAGAATCAAAAATAGTGTTGAAATAGATGAATATTCTCTTATAAAATCATCGAGTAATTCTTAAGATAAATACTCTTTTACTTTGAAAAGAATAGTTCTTTTGGAAAAAGCTTTGTATAAAACCATTAGTTAAGTAAGAGAGTATTTTCATAATAAAATGATATATTTTATAAATATAATGGTTTCCAAAAAACATATTATAGAGTTCTCTTGAAAATAGGTAAGAATCTGAGAAATTCCCTTGAATTGGGATTGTATTCCGGGAAGAATTTTTGAAAGATACTTTTAAAACATATAACTCCACATAAATGAAAGTAATATTCTGGTTGGTAAAAATATTTATAAAATTATAAAAGAATATATGAGGAGTACTATGAATAAATAAAAATTTAATTGAGGTAAGTAGACAATAAGAGTAACCCGAATGAAAATGGGGGTTGGGGTAGAAAACCCTTACCTTAAGTCCGGAGGTGTTCCTCACATGATCTTAATAAACTGAATAATAAAATTTATGTTTATTAATTAATAATTCCAAAACCTACTCTACATGTAATTTATTTATTATAACCTTATTAAGCTCATTCATGGCCTTTTTTATGGGTTAAGAGGTTCAATTTCGTTGTTCGGGTCCGTTTGTTTCATTATCGGTATACTTATATACATGAATGGAGAATCATGTAAAATGAGGGTGGTTGTCTAGAATTGAAGTTATATGTTATTATTTAAAATACAGAAGGTTACATGGTTATAAATTTCATTTTGTTACTTGGAGTGAAGATGAATCATTATATAAATTATTTAATGATAGTCATTTGGGTTAATTGGCAGTTTTTGAACTCAACGAACTCATTTTTATTTTTATATAAAAACCATGCATAAAAAAGATTCCAGAACCTTAAATAATTTATAATACATCTAATATATCATTTTTCATCCATAAAAATGGTTCCTTGATCATAATTGAAGATGGTAATAGAAATTGAAAACCCAGCGTCCTTGAATGTGATAAATTAACACGTCTGAGATGGTATTTTCATTTCTAGTATAAAAGAAGGGGAAAGGATAGATGATGATAAATTATTAAATTATCGCAAAAAAATTAAAGTACATTTAAGTTACTTTAGTTATCATAACTTTTATGTGAATGTAGGTAAGGAAATAAAAAATAAAATAAAAGAAAGTAACTCGAAATAAAAGAAAAGTTGAGAAATCCCTTAAAAAAATTCAGCAACCTAACGACGTCACTTTTAAATTCATAAAATATTTTGATGAGAGAAAAGGGGTATATAATAATTATTACATAATATGGAAATTATGGGGGATATGTAATGACATATCTCAACATTATCCAATTGAAAATAAAAGAGAAGAAAATAAAAAAAAAGTGCATGAAAAAGAGAAGGGTGATACATTCCCTTACCTTGTAGAGTAACTCCAAAATCTTGAATGTTGGGAACTTAGGGGATTGATTACACCTTGGGAGGACTCCTGGGGTGTTAAAAATAGTATATTATTTAGGATTATTAGTTTTTAATGAAGCAAAAAATAATTAATGAGTGGGTATTTAGAGTAAAAGAGAGGGAGTTTTTCATTAATTCCAAAGGACACCTCATTAGTGGTTTTTGAAAAACCATGGGATTTCCTATGGTATTTTCCCACGGTATTGGCCACTTGGGACACCTAATATCATATTTTACTATACAAAATTCAACAATAATTTTATATTAATTATTACATCCTTATGGTGTCATTAAATGTACCGAAAATTCAAAACTATATTTTTACTATTCATGAAAAATTCATGTTTTTTTGAAATATACCAAAAATAAACCCCAATAATTTTTCAATGTGTGGAATTAAAAAATGAAATCCATTTTTTGAAAATAATTCTCCAAATATTTTTAATTTTTTTAAAATCATTATTTATTCCAAAAAACAACTTTTAAACTATAACTCATTTTATAACACCTTGAGAAATTAATCAAGGTCCCATAAAATTGTCTTATAACCATAAGATAATAAATTAACAATTTTTTTTACATTTTATGAAAATAAATTTCTATTTTAAACTATTAAATAAATCATAAAATTTTAATTAAAATATTTATAACATATAAAATTACCAATACTTATACTATAATTGTTTTTTCACTTATAAGATGTCTAAATTGTATTTATACATTCATGGGTGAAGTTTATATTTTTTTGGATGATTTAATATTAATTATTATTCATAAGGGTATGTTACTATTCATATGGGTATATTACTATTCATAAAAAATTAAGTTTATCTTATCAGACTCTAAATATCCTACTGAACACAATCGTATATGTCAGTTTCTCAAAATTCAAATCACAGAGGAGGTAAAATTGTGTTTTAATGGATAGGTTATAACAAAGTGGTGTTTTGTAGAGACTCAGTGTTTCATGAATTCAATATTAAATTTATTTTCAAAATCTCAGGGTGTTACAGACATGATAATAACCCATGAGTTTTTATATTATTTCCAAAGTAAGCAATACCTAGACGAATGGTGAAGATAATGAGAATAAATAATCCACAATTTTAAAAACAATAAGAAAATTTAGTAAATAGAAAATATAATAATCATTTTTATTCAAATTAGATTGAAAATGATTACCATATCCTAATTCTATATTCGGTAAGATGGAAGCATTTTTAATTGAATAAAATGAAAGTGAAATAGTAAAACGAATTCAAAAAATGTTAAAACGTTTTTGGTATGTAAATAAAATGAAATAAAAATAAATTCATGTATAATTTGTATCTGTAGGAATTTTATATAGACGGAAGTAAAAAAACTAATTGAAATATTATTTAAGAATAAGCCGATAAAAAATGATTCCATATAAGTGAACCAGTTCCATAAGTTTCATGAAAGAACTTAGTTTCTCCTACCTTAAAGTCCAATTCCATCATACCAAACATGCTATTTAATGGAATCCTTTTACACTTTAGTGGAATGAATTCCAGCATACCAAAAAGATCCTAATTGAATAAGGCTTTTAAGTTTTCTAGTTCCCCAACAATAGAAACTATTAAAACTATAATTTTTAGAGAGGAATGTTTTATAAATATATATGTTGTAAATTATCAAGGAGAAGTTTTACCATGGAAGAATGGAAAGTTATATACTCTCTGAATCATATCAACAACAAATCCTTTTGTAACATAGAAAATTACTTCCCTTGACATCATTGGAAGTACCTAACCATTATAAAGGCCATTTCATTTAAAATATTTAGGATCTAAATCTTTACAAACTTGGTTGATCACTGGTTGTGAAAAATATTTTATGGAGAAATATTTTATCAGTAATAGAAATTAAGAATAATTACTTTCTCCATGTGTGGTCATGCACAGATAAAGGAAAAAAATTAACATAAACAATTTTTGGAAAAAACAAAAAGTAGCATAAATGTTATAAATAGTTTTTTCCAATGAAGTTATTCATTTATTTGTAGAAAATTTCATTAGCGTAAGTATAATAGTATGAGAGAAGGACCCTTTTGTCCTACTTTTACATATTATTTTTTGAACTTGATGATAAATTATAATATGAATACTATGGAAGAGGAAAATTACATATAAATTGAATACTAAAGTTTTCATAGAAAAAACACATTATAATATTTAGTTTAATTCCTTTGAATATTAATTAGTAAAAAAACACTAGTTGAAGTCAGTCTAACTTGGATGGTTGACTTTATTGGGATATTCACCTCATATGGGGGTGTAAAGTGAATGTGATAACTATGTCACTTGACTAAGAAAATAAATTTGATAGTAACAACCAAAATAATAATAAAGAAAACTTGACTAATGAATATACTTGTTAATTGTGGTTAAGAGGTATTATTGTAAAATATAACCTAATAATATAATGTTTTATACTTTTTCTAGCCCCTATGATCCAACTGGTTTTCAATAGAAAGTCCCTATGCACCTTATTTCCCATCCTGTCTTTTTAATGGCGATAAATGTGAAAACCTGTTTCAATATCTTCCATTCCATGAGGATAGTGACATTGAACCCAAAACCCATTACTCTTATTCTGCCAGGTTGTATCTTTGAAGGATGGGGGTAATTAAAAGATAACTTCATCTCATCCATTTCCAGTATGATTCTTGACAGTGAACCTCCATCTTCTTCTATGGACAACCCTGGCCTCATGGTTTATAAAATAAAAAATAGGGAGTGAGTATAATCCATCCCATTAAGAGTGTTTATTCTGACTGTTGAAACTGGAATGTTTCCTAGAGAAATTTACCATGGAATCACATGGAAATATTCATTGGATTATCAAAATTTCCTAATGTAGACCTCATGAGCACCATAAATCTAACCATCAACTCAATTCATAAATCCTTTAATATTTTTTTATAATCTACCATTGAATTCCCTATGAATATATAAACCCCAACCTTGAATCATGTATCATGGACATATCTCATTGTACCTCAGTTTTAAGGTTGCATCCATTGAAGTTTCTCATTGAAATTAAGCTCCACCATATCAAAAAGAACAATTGAATGCTCAATGTAAATCGATTCATAGAAATATAAAGATGGTAACTATGTTATATGAGGATCATTCAAGATTTAAATTTATAATTGGTGTATATTTCCTTATTTATTAAAGAAGAGATATTTGTTTCTCATATGATGTTTTTTCTCACCAAGGAAGGTAGATACCTTGGTTTTCAGTCAACCATTAAGGGTAGACATTGTGAAAGTTTTGGCCATTCTTGGTAAGAACTGCCCTGAAATAATGGTACATAACAACTATGAAGAGTTGAATTTTATGAAATATCACAATAGTGTCTTCATTAGTATATACATCAAAAATTTATTCATATGATGATGAATTAAGACATATTATATCTCATGTATAGTTAATTAAAGACATTTTATCATTTTTTATGTCAAATTGAAATCAATATGAGATATAATATGAAAATAACCCTTAAAATATAACATTTCATGTATTCATAATTGAGGATCATCATTAAAAATAAAATCTACTAGCAAGACTCTCTCTATAGGGAACAAGTTATCAATATATGTTCCTTAAAACCCATTATATGATATCTTATTTGGTTAAAGGAATTCATGTATTATATATTACTTAAATTTCAATCAAATTTATCATTCATTTATGTTTTTTATGTCATTACATGAGATATGGTATGATAATAAACCCATTGTAATATATTAGTTTGAGTATCCCTAATTAATATCATCATGAAACATTATGAGTTATGATGATATGTTAAGATAAACATTATTTATAGAACATGATAAGATAAAAAGTTCACTCATAGTTACAAGATAGTGTACTTGGAAACCTGATTAATTTACTTAGAGTATATCACATGGAATTTCATTTATATTATTTGGATACATAGTATTTTAGTATCAAGAAAAAAAATGTTGTATTCTGATCTACTGCTAAATTTGAATACCTCGCTGTGGAAACTGTCCCTACTAAAGTTATTTTTATTCTTCAACTACTTCATGAAATTGGATTTTCCGCTACAGAATCCTACTGATATTTTGTGCGATGATACATGGTATACTATTTCATGCATCTTGTGGGAAAAATGATGAACATTTATCAATATTTTTCTCCCACATAATCTATCAATTAAAGAAAATATTTCAAAAATTCAAATGTATTAGAGAAGTTGTATCCATACAATCAATGAAAGAGTTTGTCAATGAAGTAATTTACTCATGCGTAATAAACACAAGAGTAATTATTGTAGCCCGAGAAGCATTCTCATGGATTTATATATTACTGACATTTGATGGAAGTGGGGATGTGTTGCAAGTCCAAAACTCCCATCGCACAAAACTCTTTTTCCATATCCCCCTCCCTCTAAAGATTCCCGTCTTGAGATGGAAAAGGAGAGAGAGAGATAATGACCCCCCAAGTCCCTCCTCTAATAGCCCTGGGGTGGAGACTAGCACCAAAGGTATACAAATCTCACAAATTGGGAGGCATTATGCTTTTTATAGCAACCAAGGTCAGGAGATAAGATGTATCAACCTCAAACAAATCCAAGAAATGTATATAAAATAAATCCAAAATACATCCCACATGCATGTTTAAAATAAAAAATGATACAAAACAAGAGTCTCCAAAGTAAATACCATAAAAATAAGACTAAGAAGCGACAAGTAAATTGTCCCAAAGTCCAAGCTAGTAATGTCCAGCACGGTCCACATAGTCCTATTGGAAACCTGAAAGTAGTTTTATATACAGAGGGTGAGAATACAAGTATACTCAGTATCAAAACCAATGTCTCTCATGCACAAGTGAGAGAAGCATAATAATTCTTTTGTGAGAAAAATATCAGAAACCAACATCACCTACCAAGGTATACTATCCACCCCAACCTCACCAAGGAATTCTCACCAAATAACGCAAGTCAAGTAAATTAATATAGTAACCACATTGATGAAAGGGTACCTCGCACCACTTTCCCACTGATTAGCCACTCTCACACCCTAATGGAAAACGTCCAAGCTCTCCCACCCCTTTAAAAATAACCACATCACAACCTTCTCGCATACACCTGCACCTCACAGCTAGTCCTGTAACCTGGGAAAATAAAGCTCATCACATGTCACCCGAACATAGATGGGCCTCACAACCACATCCCGCTCGCTGACCCCTTAACGACATACCACATCACATCCCAAAACACTTGGGAATTCATAACACATCTCATCCTGAATACACCTAGGAGAACACAAATCATATCATCCTGAAGAAACATTAGAAAACACAACTCACCCACACACACCTGGGCCTCAAAAACCACAACCTGTCCGAAGAATCTTTGGTCATCACTACATGGAAGAGGGGGTGGGGAAGAGTGGGTGGGCAGTCATCCATCCTTCCAACAGGATATTTGGGAAAGACACCCTCCCCCGTAAAAATGGGGGTGTTCATCAGATAGTTCTCAATTAGGGTGGGGTGAATATAAAAAACATAATAAAATAAAGGTATACAAATATAATATCTAACACTCAAGCCCAACCTATGGGTTCTCAATCAAACAATCAAACACTCCATAACATTGTCAACTTTTATACTACCTCTAAATTCATTTATCAACATTATCAACGGTCACTTTCAAAGATGATAAATAAAAGATGCTTCAAAGAAAACCACAACTCAAATAATACCCCCATACAATTCAATTAACCACTTATTTTTATTTATTAACAATTAATTACTATCTAAGAAACTACTAAATACACCACAAAATAATCAAAAAAGAAAAAGTCACACATAGGAAGAAGAATCATGGTAAATTAACCATCTTCATATTTCTTCTTTGTTTAACACCCACTCATGGAATAAAAAATACATGGATATTGAGACACATAGTGAAGCTTTACGCATGCTACTCATGGAAAAACTCTAGAAAAATTTCCCATATTATCCACTGAAAACATAATTCTTCAATTTCATTCTTCCCAATCCATCCTCTCAATAGAAAAAACCCCCAACTTACAGCTAAACCCAACAAAACCCTTCATCACAACCATACATGTAAGCTCTGATTCACAACACTCTCCATCCATTCCACAATCAGTCAATCCTTCAACCAAAGATTCAATTACACTACTTGTTCTACCCCACATCACAAAGCCATGCCCAAAACCCTACAACAACACAATTCAGAAAAAACCCACACACAACACACCACTACACAGACCAAGGCAAAGCATACTCATTTTTAACAAGGTATTCCTCATTCAATTTATTCTTCTTAATTCAGGGTTTATCATGGAAAATAGTTTGATCCTGGGGTATCCATTTATTTTACATGTATACATGGTTAACATTTTTCATGTTGAAACATTCAGACAAGAACAGACATCAATCATTCCATAGATCATCCCATGTGAAAATACCACCAATGACCATGATTTTCAGTGGTTTATTCTCCCATTCAAAATACAATATCAATAAAAATAATAAAACAAAAGCATGTATCACTTTTTCAAAACCCCTATATATTGATTTTAAATCGATTCAATTATCATTATTTATTTTTAATTATGATATCTTTACAAAAGAAAACATCTTACACCCACCCCGCATGATACACAAATTAATGAGAGACAAAGGGATCCCTACTTGGAAGAACGGGAGATCAACGCTTCCTTATTGCACTAAATAGGGGGGTGAATAGGTATTAGGAAGAACTTCCAAGGAAAATGTGATCCAATGTCTACTTCACAATACACGTCTCCTAGAGGAAGAAAAGTTTGGGGTGCACCAAGAGAAAATGAGAGCACACAAGGAAGAGAGGATATCGGATTTAGAAATCTCAGATCCTATATCAATAGAAGGAACGGTTTTTTAAGGCAATTAAAGTTGGATATTGATCAAGACCATGCAGATTGGGAGTCAAAGGAAGCATCTAGATTTTAGAAGATATATACTCTTTGAAATGTCCCCAAAACTATTAAATGTGGTTTTAAAATCATTTTACGTCAAAGGAAACATTAAAGGGGTGAAACTGCAGCAAACTGGAAAACCAGAGAAATTTTGGAATTTTGACAAACTATTGAAAATGATCTGCTGGTGTATGAGTCACCGGTGGATGATTCACCAGTGCGAGATATCAATGGATGAGCTACCGGTGTATGAGTCACCATTGGGTGACTCACCATTGGACGAGATACTAGTGGATGATTCATCGTTGGGTGAAACATTTTTTGTGACCTACCATCGTGACCTACAGTCACGACCAAACCCCATTGACTCACCATTGTGAGTAACCAGTTCAAGTCACTATTCCGACTCACTATTGAGAGTTATCCTTGCGACCTACCATCACCACCTATCGGTCCTGACTCACTGGTCCTAAATCACTGTCATGAGTCACTATTGGGACCTACCATCATCACCTACCAGTCTGGACTCATCATTGGAAAAACTATATTTTTAAAAAACTCTTGAGATGAGTCTCCATGACCTCCCATAACACTCCAAACATTGGATTTTCACAAAATAATAGACCATAGAGGTATGGGCCGTTGCATATTTTTATTCTTCTTCTTTGCAATATTGGTTCTAACAGACCATAGAGGAAGGATAAATAACATCTATAAAATGGAAAATTAAGATGAAACCCATGGATACTTATGGATATAGGATGTCTTTAGAATGTTCTTATAGTGATATTTATCACATATTTCAGAAAAATATCAGTAGTTGAAAATTCTATTCGGTGTATGATATGTTTTATAGTAGGTTCTTCATTTCTACTTATCATTTTTTTCATTTATATTGCATGGGAGATCCTCAGAAAAGGGTTTTAATCACTTTTCCTTCATCCGATAATCATTATTAGACTCTAAAAACCCCTTTAGTGGTATCATATAAATCCCATGTTTTAGATTTATGAAATATTTCACTGGAAATGGAGAAAATAAAAAATAGATCCCCACATCAATCGTCATCGCGACTTGGCCAGCCTACCACCATGCCATAGAGTCGATCATTTTAGACCATTTTTTAAGAGTTGATAAATGTAAAATAGCTAATCTGATTTCACTAGGGTGTAGTAATGAAACTATTTTGGATCATGCATTAAGAATCAACACATGAAAAATGCCTAGCCAGTCTTCACCAGGGTGTGGCATGGATTTCATTTTACACAGGTGCCATGGTTCTTCAAAACAGCTTCAGAATAAACATAACGGTGTAGTGTAAGCCACCTTCATATCCTAGCGCAATCAGTGGTACTTCAAAACAACTTTAGAAATGATACAAAAGTGTATCATAATCCATGGTTCTAATTAAAAAAAATTTTCCCAAATTTTCCTTTATGAATTAAATTAATAATTTATAATTCACAAATTAATTAAAAGAAGAGATATTTTTGGTAGTATTTATTAATTAAATAAAATTTTGTTAATTAATTAATTATAAAAGTTTTATAGTAAATTAATAAATTTTTATGAAACATTTATTATTAAATACTTCTTAAAGATATTAAAAAATAATATTTTAAATACATTTTATTTATATGGCATTCATTATGAATTATAAATAAAAGGGTTTATTTTATAATAATAAAAAGTGTAATTTTCAAAATATCTACACAAATGGGGATAAAATATAAATTTTTGTATATTTTAAATTAAAAAAATTAATATTTTAATGAGATTATAAAATTAAAAAAAATCCTTGTGAATGGAGGAAGAGTTTTCTATTACCTATGTTTAAAAATAAAGTAGGAATTTTAATGTGTGGGAATTATATAGGACTTAAGTTTATGAGTCATACTATGAAACTTTAGGAGAGAGAGATTGAAAATATGATTTTTAATGTAATCTAATGTTTTAGATAATCTAATGTTTTAGATAATCAATTTGGTTTTATGTCTGGGTGTTCAACTATAGAAGTTATTCATTTGACTAGAGGTTTGATGGAGTATTGTCATCAAAAATCCCAAGATTTTCATATGGTTTTCATTAATTTGGAAAATACATTTGATAATTTTCCTATAGAGGTTTTATGGAAATATATTAAAAGAAAAGGATTGGAGGTGGCGTATATCAAACTCATCCAAGACATGTATTAAGGGAGTTGGAATCGAGTTAAAACTTCAATAAGAGGCATTGAAAACTTCTCTATCTCGATAGAACTGCATCAAGTTTTGAATTTAATCCCATACCTTTTTTATTTATCCAAATATGAACTTAAAAAACATATTCAATATGATATACCTAATTGCATGGTTTTTTTTGGATTATATAATTCTCATTGAAAAATCCAAAGAGATTATCAATTTAAATTTAGATCTTTTGAGAGATAATTTAGAATCGAATGGTTTCCATATTAGTAAGGATAATATAGAATAAATAGATTTTTTTTCAAAGGATTGTCTGCTAATGTTATATATGTGAGATTGAGAAACCATGTTATTTCAAAAGTTGATTATTTTTTATATTTAATCTCATTTCTAAAATGTGATAGAGATATTAATATAGATGTCTCTCATTGGATTCAAACTGTTTGGACGAAATGGATAAAGGATTGTGGGATACTTTATAACTATAAAATTACTTTTAATTTGAAGAGTAAATTTTATAAGAATATCATTAGACAATATATTCTATATAGTAGTGAGTGTTGGCCTTTAACGGGACATCCTGAACAAAAAAAGGGTAGAAAAAAAATGTTAAGATGGGAATATGGGCATAATAAGATGGATAATATTAGAAATGAATGTATTCAATAGAAAATTATAGTGGATATTATTGATGAAAAGATTATTGAGACTATATTAATATTGTTTTTACATGTTGTAAAAATACCTAGGGATGCGTTAATTAATAGGGTAAACTTAATTTCAAATTCACTTAATAAAAGAGGTATAGGTAGACCTAAAAGAAACCTTAAATAATTATTTCATAGTAGTCTTTCTCTAAATGGTTTCAATGAAAATAATTTCTTCAATAGAGCTGATTTGTGACATTCAATCCATGTGTTTTACCCCATTTAATTGGGTTTAAGGCTTGTTTATTGTTGTTGTTTTATAAATTGTTCATAATTATTTTAAATTGTTTAAAATTAATAAGGCCTTATTTGAAATTTAATATAATGAAAAATATGAAATTGTTAATATTGAATGTGAATATAAATTAGTTATATTCATAATTATAGAATATCCATAATATAAATCTAAAATTATAAAAGAGTTTATAATTAGCTTTTATGTATGGATTGTTCATAAATTGTAATATCATGTGCAAAAACTTAAATTGATCATTTATTTAAGGTTATTCCATAATTTTCTCATAGTTATAAATGTAACACCTCGACCCCAGTTACCCAAAGTCGGTGCATTATTACATAACATTGGCATGATCACAAAAGATCAAGTCTCTAAAGAACGATTAGTTTAGTAGCCTTGGAATCACTAGATATATTCATAATAATTACATTACATTATAAAGTGAAAAAAAACTACAACACATTTTGTCTTCATATCCCCTCATACATTCCCTGTAGGTCATTCATAAAATGCTTCTTCACATCCTGGGAAAAATTAATACATTGAAAGGTGTGAGCTCAGATGCTCAGTAAGGATAACAATATAGTGGAAACTTTCAAAAATAAACATAAACATTTAAGGCATTGTATAAGTAAAACAAAATCCTTTTAAATTTGAACTTCAGCATAATATGGCAAAGATAAAATGAAATAATTCAATTTACTTAATCACATGGATATTCTACTAGTCTAATAATCACATGCAATATCAATAACCACTTTCATAATGATGGAATGCATAATGCCAGACTATCATAACCACATAGTCAAGGCTTTGTGCCAAGACTACAAATATGATTTTTCCAAGACCATGTGACAAGACACTAGTTTGTCTCATGAGACCTAACGATGCATCAAGGAGCTATAGAGGGCTCCACCCATCACTTATTAGGTCCAATGCATTCCTCATATGAACAGGTTTAAACATAACATAAACATTCATATTAAAACTAGCATACGAAATGTCAATACTTTATCCATAAACCATGAATGGTAAAAAAATAACACATCCATAGTCAAACATATTAAAAAACCTCCAATACAATATGGAAGTTTTGTATCATAATAAATCAACTTCAAATAATCTTAAAATCCATCAAAGGATGTTGACATAGATGAAATCAAAACTATTTGAGAGAAATATATCTTTTTTTTAAATCATTTAAAAGTCACATAATTATAAAAGAAAATATTTACTTTTAAAATGTTCTTATAAGATTTTAAGGGAAGCTTTGAAGATTTTATAATGGTATAAAATAGCCGCACCCTTCGTATAAGTTAAAAAATACATTCTTACCTTAATTCTGTCGAAAAAGTTAAAAAGGACCTTGTTTGGAATACAACAGAAAGATTCCTTTATAAACTTCTTATAAAAAGTCAAAAAGGGTAAAAATTACTTTAACCCATCGTGTATAAAATATTAAGAATTATTTGAAATACTGTTTTAAGAAACATGGATGTGGATGATAAAGAGATCCCAGTAGATAATTACGTATAAACAACCTCGGATAATGAAGAGATTGTGAAATAAACCATTACCTTGTACTTTTCCTTGGTTGAGGGTAGGTTAAACTCCTATATAATGGTTAAATAATTGTTATTAAATTATAAAAGAATCATATACATTAATATGATATCATATATGATCTTTTAACATTGTCTTGTTAATAATGTCTTACTATTATCGTCGTTTTGGGTGTTAACTTACTCGTTTTATTTTATATGTTTTGTTACATAAGTCGGGTTTGTTATGGATAGGTTGTATCTTATTCATATACAGAATTATATCAAGTCCTTAAACATTATTTTTAATCATAAAATGAGAATTATACTTGCATGTATACGATGGGGAATGAATCTCATCGCATTCATGGAGACGGTAGTCCGTACGTACGCATGAGCGACAATATCATTCTTTTGATATTAAAATAATATATAATTGGATGTTGTATCATATATAAAGAATAATTATCATGTTATATGTATTATTTACTTGAATTACACATTATTATTATACCCATCCAAATAATAAAGTTTTGAATAACAATTACACCACGACGTGGAGACGGTAGGCCGTACGTACGCACATGTGGTGACATGTCATTCAAAGGATGGATAGAATATTGAATATGGTTGTACCATATTTATAATAACATCTCAGTATATATAATATACTGGATTTATTATTTTATAATGGAAATAACAAAGAAATAAGAAGTTGAAGAAGAAAGGAACTTGAAAGAGGGTAGTGAAAATATTACCTCTTCTTCGGGTTCTTCCTTTTGATTTGATAAAAAGGGCTCCTTAGGGTGGCTTTCTGATAAAACTAAGGCATCTAGTTTGAAGTTAGGGAATTTGGGAGAATATTTGGTTAGTTTTTGTCCGAGCGAAAAGTCTTTGAAGGTATGAATAATTGTTATAATCGGAGTCCTTTTATAAGGGGGAGAAGGGGCTCTTTAGGAAAAACTTAAAGTATTAATTTATAATAAATTCATATTCAGTTTATAATGGCTCCAAAGTGGATTATTTAAAGTTTAAGGTGGGTATGGGTCTAAATCCATTCAACCAATATATTTTAGATAGGTTTGGGTCACTATATTAACCTTATCTTTTAGTTTTAACTCTTAGTTAATTAGTTTGACCTTTACCATGTCACTTTGTATTTTTAAATTATATAGTTAATAAACATACTATATACATCCAAGAGACCCCCAAGTGGTCCATTAATGATACACCTATCATGATATAAGTCTTTTTACCTAACCTTAAATTTTTAGGAATAGAATATAAATTAATAATATAATATTTGTTTTAAAAACTCATTTATGTCAATTCTGACACTATTCAATAATTGATTTTTGTTAAAGTCATAAAAACTTTCTAAATTCAAAAAAAATTAATTTAATCAATACTAACATGTCATATTAACCAATAAAATTCTTTTATGTCATCAAAACATTAAAATTATATTTATTGTAACATTTATAATACCAATTGTTTGATTCTTTCATTAATAAGGAAAATATTGCATCATTTTTGTGTCATAAATAAATTTAACTATTCAATGTCTAAAAATTATAAATAAAATACCATTATTTAGGAAATATTTTTATATTTATAATTAATATTTATAGTCTAAAAGATAACATATATAACCCTATATAAAAATTGTTTTGCTAAAATATATATGCTTATGTAATTTTTGTATTTACTTTAACTTAATTAATATAAAGTGTCCTTATCACCTACAAGTGGCTCCATGGGGTCCCAAAATAGACCCAAAGATGCCCATGGTTGGAAATGTATCAACAAATAGTGTTAGGACATGTTTTAGGCTAAATTAATATTATTATACTATTATTTGTTTACCCTTATTTACAGGATTTACCCTTTAACCATGGTAAATAAAATATTTACTGAAGTAATTACTCAAAATGTCTAAAAATAAGAGTTACCTATTTACAAAATTTTGAAATCCTGATTCCAAATATGGAATCCAATTTTAAAAATTCAAAACACAGAAGTGGCAGAAATTAATTTAAAATTAATTTCTGCTGTCATAACAAAAAGTGTGTTTTTAAGAAATAATAACTATCAAAAGATTGGCACTTGTTTATGTCCGGTTTAAATGTGAAATTATGTCCAATGACTAACATTGTATTAAATGGTAAAAATATATTCTAAATATACTTTAAACCCACTAAAATTCATAATTTATCACTATTAATTATTTCTATTAGAAAAGTTGTTTTTAATTAAAATTTAGTAATTTTCACTATTCATCAAAATATAAAAGTTATCCGAAAAGTACCAAAATTTCACCCTAAGATAATTTTTATATTCCGAATCGAAAAATGAAGTCCATTTTGAAAGATAAAATTTATAAAATTTTAAAAGGTGGGTATTACTATTCATAACAGCTAGTTTGATTGGTTGTGGTGTGTGTTAGAACTCAAAGTTGCATACAACACACACTACTATATTATTCAAAGAGAAGTGTACCGTGGAAGCTTGGGGTGTTACGTTCTCCCCTCATTCAAATAATTTCTTCCTCGAAATTTCTAGAATTCTACCACATGAAAAGACTCAGGTGATTCTTCATCATAAGTTCCTCGGGTTCCCACGTTGCCTCTTCCATTTTATGGTTTCTCCATAGAACTTTTATCAGACGATTCGTCTAGTTTCTCAGCACTTGTTCTCTTGTATCAAGAATCCTGACGGGCTCTTCACAATAAGACAGATCGGGTTCTAGTTCTAATTCCTCATAGGTGAGTACATGTGTTGGGTCAGGCATGTATTTTCTCAACAGTGATACGTGGAACACATCGTGAACTTTGGAGAGACATAGCGGCATTTCCAAACGGTAAGCTACAACCACAATTTGTTCTAGAATTTTGAATGGTCTGATGTACCTGGGACTCAATTTTCCCTTCTTACCGAAATTTATAACACCCTTCCATGGAGATACCTTCAAGAAAATATGATCTCCTACCTGAAATTACAAATCCTTCTTTTGGTTCTCAGCATAGCTCTTCTGCCTACTTTGAGCTACTTTGATGTGGTTTAGGATTACCATCACCTTTTCCATCATTTCCTCCACCAGTTCTGGGCCTATGAGTTTTATTTCACCAACATAATCCCAACAAGTTGGTGCGCAACATATCTTTCCATATAACGCTTCATATTGTGCCATCCGAATACTTGAATAGAAGCTATTGTTATAGGAAAATTCTACCAAAGGTAAATATTGATCCCACATACCTTGAAAGTAAAGTGAGCATGATATCAATATGTCTTTTAAGGTTTGAATAGTTTGTTCTGATTGTCTATCAGTTTGGGGGTGGTAAGTAGTGCTTAAACGAAGTTCAGTATCTAGTGCTTTCTGAAAACTTTTCCAGAATCTTGATGTAAAACGGGGATCACGACCAGAAACAATCGATTGGGGTACTCTCTGAAGTCTCACAACTTCATTAATATATATCCTTGCTAGATGTTCAAGTGGTAAATCTTCCCTTATAGTAAGAAAATTTGTTGACTTGGTAATATGATCAACAATGACCCATATTGTATCATTCTTTCTAAGAGTCTTTGGTAGTCCCATGACAAAGTCCATCGTGATATTATCCCATTTCCACTCAGGTATGGGAAGAGGTTGCAATACTCCACCAGGCTGTTTCCTTACAGCTTTCACTTGTTGACAAACCATACATCTTGACACAAAATCAGCAATCTCCCTCTTCATCTTGTCTCACCAAAAATGTTCCTTCAAATTTCTATACATTTTGGTGCTCCCAGGGTGTATAGAGAAATTAGAACTATGAGCATCATTCTCTTTCTAGATCAGGTATATTGGGAAAACAAAGTCTCTTACCAAATTTCAAAATTCCATCTTCATACAAAAAGTCACTCAATCTCCCATCATTCATAGCTTTAATATTATTTTGAAACTCTTCACCATCGGTCTGAGAACTCTTTATCCTTTCTAGTAAATATGTTTCAGCAACCATTTGAAAAAGTATTGATGTTTCAACTTCCATGGGGATTCCCATATCCATCTTTACTAGATCCATGAAAATAGTATCCCTCTAAACTCTCATCTTGTTCAAAAATCCATGATCTTTTCTACTCATGGCATCTTCCACCTTCTTTTCCTTCCCCGGGTGGTAGTGTATTGTGCAATCATAATCCTTGAGTAGTTCAAGTTATCTCCTTTGCCTCATGTTGAGTTCTTTCTGTGAGAAAATATACTTCAAACTCTTGTGATCAGTATAAATCTCAAACTTTTCACCATAGAGATAGTGTATCCAAATCTTCAAAGAAAATATTACAGCAGCGAACTCAAGATCATGAGTAGGATAGTTTTTCTCATGAATTTTCAGTTATCGGGATGCATAGGCAATAACTCTATCATTCTGCATAAGGACACAACAAAGTCCTTTCTTCAATGCATCACTATAAATAATGAACCCATCATTCCATGATGGTAGAGTCAATATAGGAACATTGACTAATATTATCTTCAGTTATTTGAAACATTCTTCACACTCTTTTTTCCAAACAAATTTAACCCCTTTACATGTGAGCTTTGTTAATGGGTTAGCCAACCGGGAAAAATTCTGGATGAAACGTCGATATTAACCTGCTAAACCAATAAAACTGCGTACCTCGGTTATACTTGTTGGTGCTGGCCATTCTTGGATTGCTCTTGTCTTAGAAGGATCAACAGAAATTCCATCCTTAAAGATAATATGGCCAAGAAAAGAAATCTCCTAAATCCAGAATTCACACTTGCTAAACTTCCCATATAATTCATGTCTTCTCAGAGTCATCAATATAATGCGCAAGTGATTTTCATGATCTTTTTAGATTTTGGAGTATACCAAGATATTATCAATAAATACCACCACAAAATCATCGAGATATTCCTTGAAAACTCTATTCATTAGATCCATGAAAACAGAGGGTGTATTAGTCATCCCAAAAGGAATTACTGTAAACTCGTAATGCCTGTACCTGGTTCGAAATGTTGTCTTCAGAATTTCTTCCTTATTCACACACAACTGATGATATCCAGATCGAAGGTAAATCTTTGAAAAGTATTGGGCTCCATGAATTTGGTCAAATAAATCATCAATGCAAGGTAGGGGATACTTGTTCTTTATTGTTATAGCATTGATTTCCCTGTAGTCGATACATAACCTCATAGATCCATCTTTCTTCTTAACAAAAAGAACAGGGGCTCCCCATGGAGAAAAACTAGGGAGAATAAATACCTTATTAGTCAATTCATCTAGTTGTTTATTTAGTTCCACTAATTTCACATTTTCTATTCTATAAGGGGTCTTCGATATGGGCCTTTATCCAGGAATTAAATCAATGGAAAACTCAATTTCTCGTTCTGGAGGATGTCCAGGTAAATCTCCAGGAAACACATCAACATATTATTTCACAATAGGTATATCCTCTATTTGCACATTCCTTTCCTCACCCACAATTATTTCATTCTCTTCCTCTCCAATAATTGAATTTAGTTGAGCTACTAGGGGTGGATCTAGATAAGAATTAGGTGGTGGTGTTTCTGCTCTAAAGATAAGGTGTTCCTTATCATCATCATCAAAAATTGTAACCTCCTTCTTCTTACAATAAATCTTCGCATCATAGTTCGAAATCCAATCTATACAAAGGATTATATCAAACTCAATCATAGGTATGACGATGAGATCAGTAGATAAAGAAGATTTATGTGCTCTAATGGGAACTGATTCACAGAACTTTGTAGTAATGATACTTCCCTTAGGAGTTTTAACTGACAACTCCCTTGTTAAATCAAATTGGAAATATCTAAATTTCTTAACAAACTGGGAAGATATGAAACAATGTGATGATCCAGAATCAAATAATGCATTTTGTAAACTTGAGGAAACCATTAAATTACCTTCCACCATGTCTTTCAGAGCTTCTACCTCAACAGTAGTGATAACATGAGCTTGGCCTTGATCCCTTGGATCTTTCTCAGTTAAGTTCCCCTGACGCATAGGACATTCATTTTCATAATGTCCCATCTCCAGGCATTTGTAGCATTGAACATCGGTAGCTTCTTTCTTCCCCTTGCAATCATGAGCTTGGTGGCCTTTTTCACCACACATGTAAAAGACTACCATTCCTTTCAAGCAAGTTCTGGGGTGTTTCTTCCCACATTTACTACAGGATGAATATTAAACTTTTCCCTTCTTCCCCTTATTTCCATTTCCAGAGTGATCATAAGATCTCTTCTAATCTTGCTCTACATTAAAGTCGTAAGACTTAGAAAATTATTTTTCTGTCTTGATGGCACATGAGACAATATCTTCGTACGACGAGAAGGGTTGTGAGACTAATGCTCGATGAAGAAATGGTTATAACACATAAAATAAATGATCAATATTACTCATTGGGTTATGTATATAATCTTCTACATGCCTCGATATCCTTGTAAAGTTAGCCTCATATTTTGCGACATTCTCATCCTCCTTTTGTCTCAGACTCAGAAATTGCCTTTCCATATCTGCACGATGGTCACAAGGAAATTATTTTTCCAAGAAAATCCATTTGAACTCCCTCCATTACATATTTGATACTTCATCATCTTCCTTCGTGTTTTGAATCAATGACCACCATTGATCAGTATCTCTAGTGAGGCGGTAAATTGCCATGACAACTTTTTCTCTTTCGTTACTCCCCAAGGCATGGAATATTTTCCCTAAAGAACTTATCCATTGCTCAGCTACCAATGGATTTTTACTCCCATTGAATTTTGGTGGTTATTGACTCATGAAGTGATCTAACATTGATCCCACACGTTGTGGATTGGGATGCTCCATACGGGTAAAGTTATTATTCATAACCTGAGTGAGTTGTCCCAGTATGGTGATTTTATGATCAGCACCAATTTCATCACCAGCTCCACTATAATTATCTTGATCCTGAGGGAAATCCCTACATGGAGTGCGTGCATTGATATGGTTTTTCATTACTTCCACTAGGCGCTATTTCTAAACAATGGTATAAACTAGATCAGTTTATGAATCAAAATACATAATTCCAAACTTGTAAAACACTTAACATAAATTGAATAGTTAATAGAAATAATACATAATAATAAAAATGTTTTCTTTGAGGAATTATATACTCATAAACCCTTCATAATGATTTGTAAAGAAAATGATAATTATCCTAAGCATATCCCTTGGGAGTGTCGTAACCAAGAGTGCAGAAAAGCTCGTTATCATGCACTAGTTCCTGTTTGAGTCTAGCTCATAGTGGTGTTTTTGGGTTTTACCCATAGGTACATCTGTGCCAGAGCCGCCTCTACATGCTCGTATCCAGACAGGGATTTATTGCTCGGAAAACTCACAAAATCTCTGAAATACCAAAATTCTAGGAAGTTCTTCTATACTAATCCTCAAAATCTATCTTAGGGCTATGTGCCCTAATCAGAGTTTATCTAAATCTAGCTTCCAAGGTTTGTACTAAACTTCCTCTGATACCAACTGTAACACCCCAACCCTTGTTACCCAGAGTCGGTGCATTATTACATTACATTGGCATAATCACAATAAATCTAGTCTTTAAAGACCGATTAGTTTAGTAGCCTTGGAATCACTAGATATATTCATAAGTCTTACGTTACATCATAAAGTGAAAAAAAAACTGCAAAACATTTTGTCTTCATATCCCCTCATACATTTCTTACAGGTCATTCATAAAATACTTCTTCACATCCTGGGAAAAATAAAAACATTGAAAGGGGTGATCTCAGATGGTCAGTAAGGATAACAATATAGTAGAAACTTTCATAAATAAACATAAACATTTAAGGAAATGTATAACTAAAACAAAATCCTTTTAAATTTGAACTTCAACATAATATGTAAAAGATAAAATGAAATAATGTCATTTACTTAATCACATGGTTATTCTACTAGTCGAATAATCACATGAAATATCAATAACCACTTTCATAATGATGGAATTCATAATGACAAACTATCATAACCACATAGTCAAGGCCTTGTGCCAAGACTACAAATAAAATTTTTCCAAGGCCTTATGAAAAGACACTAGTTTGTCTCCTGAGACCTACCGATTCATCGAGGAGCTATAGCGGGCTCCACCCGTCACTTATTAAGTCCAATGCATTCCTCATATGAAAAGGTTTAAACATAACATAAACATTTGTATTAAAACTAGCATATGAAATGTCAATACTTTCTACTTATACCATGAATGGTATAAAAATAACACATCCACAGTCAAACATATCACAAAACCTTCAATACAATATGGAAGTTTTGTATCATAACAAATCAACTTCAAATAAGCTTAAAATCCATCAAAGGATGTTGACATAGATGAAATCAAAACTATTTGAGAGAAATATATATTTTTTTTAAATCATTTAAAAGTCACATAATTATAAAAGAAAATATTTACTTTGAAAATATTCTTATTATATTGTAAGGGAATCTTTGAAGATTTTATAACGGTGGAAAATAGCCGCACCTGCTGTATAAGTTAAAAAAGACATTCTTACCTTAATTCTGTCGAAAATGTTATAAAGGACCTTATTTGGAAAATGACAAAAATATTCCATTATAAACTTCTTATAAAAACTAAACAAGGGTAAAAATGACTTTAACCCATAGTCTATAAAATATTAATAATGATTTGAAATACTTTTTTAAGAAACATGGATGTGGATGATAAATACATCCCAGTAGATAATTACGTATAAACAACCTCAGATAAAGAAGAGAATGTGAAATAAATCCTTACCTTGTAATTTTCCTTGGTTGAGGGTAGGTTAACCTCCTGTATAATGGTGAAATAATTTTTATTAAATTATATAAGAATCATATACATTAATATGATATCATATATGATCTTTTAACATTGATTTGTTAATAATGTCTTAGTATTATCGTCATTTCGGGTGTTAACTTACTCATTTTCTTTTATATGTTTTGTTATATAAGTCATGTTTGTTATGGATAGGTTTTATCTTATTCATATACAGAATTATATCAAGTCCTTAAACATTATTTTTAATTATCAAATGTTAATTAGACTTGCATAGACACGATGGGGAATGAATCTCATCGTGTTTGTGGAGACGGTAGTCCGTACGTACGCATGAGTGACAATATCATTATTTTGATATTAAAATAATATATAATTGGATGTTGTATCATATATACAGAATACTTATCATGTTATATTTATTATTTACTTTAATTAAACATCATTATTATACCCATCCAAATAATAAAGTTTTGAATAACAATTACACCACGATGTGGAGATGGTAGGCCGTACGTACGCACGTTTGGTGACATGTCATTCAAAGGATGGATAGAATATTGAATATGGTTGTACCATATTTATAATAACATCTCAGTAAATAGAATATACTGGATTTATTATTTTAGAGTGGAAATAACAAAGAAAGAAAAAGTTTAAGAAGAAAGGAACTTGAAAGAGCGTGGTGAAAATATTACCTCTTCTTCGGGTTCTTCTTTTTGATTTGATCAAAAGGGCTACTTAGGTTGGCTTTATGATCAAAATAATTCCTCTATGTTGAAGTGAGGGAAGTTGAGAGAATATTTTTTCAGGGGTTGGCTGAGACAAAAGGCTTTGAAGGTATGAATAATTGGTTAGAAGTGGTGTCCTTTTATAAGGGGGAGGCGGGGCTCTTTAGGAAAAACTTAAATTATTAATTTATAATAAATTCATATTCGGTTTATAATGGCTCCAAAGTAGATTATTTAAAGTTTAAGGTGGTGGTGGGTCTAAATACTTTCAACCAATATATTTTATATAGGTTTAGGTCACTATATTAACCTTATCTTTTAGTTTTAACTCTTAGTTAATTAGTTTGACATTTATCATGTCACTTTGTATTTTTATATTATATATTTAACAAACTTACTATATACATCCAAGAGACCCCCAAGTGGTTAATTAATGATACCCCTATCATGATATAAGTCCTTTGGACGAACCTTAGATTTTTAGGAATAGAATATCAATTAATAATATAATAATTTTTTTAAAAACTCATTTATGTCAATTTTGACACTATTCAATAATAGATTTTTGTTAAAGTCATAAAAACTTTATTAATTAGAAAAAAAAATTCATTTAATCAATACTAACATGTCATGTTAACAAATAAAATTATTTTATGTCATCAAAACATTCAAATTATATTTATTTTAACATTTATAATACTAATTGTTTGATTCTTTCATTAATAAGGAAAATATTGCATCATTATTGTGTCATAAATAAATTTAATTATTCAATGTCTACAAATTATAAATAAAAAACCATTATGTAGTAAATATTTTTTTATTTCTAATTAATATTTTTAGTCTAAAAGATAACATATATAACCCTATGTAAAAATTCTTTTTATAAAAGATATATGCTTATGTCATTTTTGTATTTACTTTAACTTAATTAATATAAAGTGTCCTTATCACCTACAAGTGGATCCATGGAGTCCCAAAATCGTCCCAAAGATTCTCATGGTTGGAAATTTATCAACCAATAGGGTTAGTACACGTTTTAGGGTAAATTAATATTATTATAATATTATTTTTTACCCTTATTTAACGGATTTACCCTTTAACCATGGTAAATAAAATATTTACTGAAGTAATTATTCAAAATGTCTAAAAATAAGTGTTACATATTTACACAATTTTTACATCCTGATTCAAAATATGGAATCCATTTTTCCAAATTCAAAACACAGAAGTGGGAGAATTTAATTTAAAATTAATTTCTGCTGTGAAAAAAAAGCTTGTTTTTAAGAAATAATAACTATCAAAAGATTGACACTTGTTTATGTTCGGTTTAAATGTAACATTATGTCCAATGAAAAACATTGTATTAAATGGTAAAAATATATTCTAAATATACTTTAAAACCACTCGAATTCATAATTTATCACTATTAATTATTTCGATTAAAAAAGTTGTTTTTAATTAAAATTTAGTAATTTTCACTGTTCATAAAAATATAAAAGTTATCCGAAAAGTACCAAAATTTCACCCTAAGCTAATTTATATATTCCAAATCCAAAAATTAAGTCCATTTTTAAAGAAAAAATTTATAAAATTTCAAAAAGTGGGTATTACTATTCATAACGGCTAGTTTGATTGGTTGTGGTGTGTGTTAGAACTCGAAGTTGCATACAACACACGCTACTGTATTATTCAAAAAGAAGCATACCATGGAAGCTTGAGGTGTTACAATAAATTATTTATATTATTAATATTTTTATGATAAAATTTATTAGATAAATTGCTTCTCGGATAGAAACTATCATTTCCATTCTATGAATTACACCATAATGAATTTAATTTTTCATCTACTTTGACATAATTTTTTAATTTAAGTTATACAAATTATTTTAGTAATTGAATATAGTTTATGTGTATTAGGTGTTAGAGTTATGAAAAAATTGTAATCTCCCTTGAATAAATTAACCCCAGGTAGAGACTTGGGGTCAAACTATCTACCGTCTCGGAGGCTTATGCCCTGTATTGAATGGTGATTGAGGTTGACTATCTATCACCCTGAGCTTACTCATGATGAGATTATCAATTTTATATAATTATATTCCTTTACATTAAATATTCATGTATCTTATGCATATAATGTATTTGGATATGTTAAAATATACTTGAATTCTATTTTTTCATGAGTAACACAAACTTGTGGGCTGTGTAAAGAGTTTCACATCAATATGGTTTGAACATATTGGTTTGGTGGAGAGAATAGGATTACAAAATAAATCACTATAATCATATATAAATAAAATAGAATAACATGATATAATATGGTGAGATTAAATTATTCTCAAAATACTAAGTGTTAGATTCCTTTAAATGCAGCACTTTTCAAGACCTTGATTATCCAACTGGGTGGGTCAAGCTAAAGTTGGGTGCCCTTAGATTATCTTATATAAGACAAAATATAATAAATTAATCTATATTTTCATAATGGGTAGGTCATTCTAAAGCTAGGCTCCCTTGGATTGTTCTTTTTTAATTTTTTTAGAGTTTTATTTAGGTTACACTAGCCGGGAGACCCTAATAGGATTAGGTTACTAGTGGAACAGAGTTGAATATATGCATATGATGGATTTGGAAAATTAGTTATCCACCAAATTATCCAAGAGTTAAAACTGTTGTAATTGGGATGATTCCCTACCTAAATAACTAATCATTGAGTTTCATGCCAAAGAGAGGTCATTAGTTTATTGAAATATTGATTTTGGACCACTAAAGGGTTTGATTAATTTTAAAATGGGTCATCATTTCCTTTGGATCTGAATTAAAATAAATCCTTATTGGAAGTTATAAAATATGATACCTATCTGATAGAAGCTTATGTTGTATATTAATAGCATCATCATCATAAAAATAAACATTGAGATTGGTCCTTGAAGGAGAATCTTAATGTAAGCTACTCCTAAGACTAGTAACTTAAGAAAAGTTCTTAAGAAAGACTGGTAATTTATAAAAAGCACTCAGAGTAAAATAAATATTCTTTGTGTCAGAGAAATAACTATTCCTGAGTAATCAAATGTTGAAGTTGTTCAACATATTAATCTAGATTCTTATGAAGAATATAATGATTCACCTAAGGTTTCGAAATCATTTGATGCAGAATGACCAAAGGAATCTTAGCCTCTATGCTTGTACTCAATAGGTTTGGATAAGTCCATAATTTAGAGAATTTTATCCTCATAAACTCAATATGATTTAGTATTCTAAATGCCATTCAATATGATTGAATAGTTTAATCACTTGACAAGAATAAATATTTCCCTAAAACTTTATTGGATATAGAATTAAATTGTATTATTCTGATAGATATATTTTCATGACGACCTCATTTTATTGACGCTACAATGAAAGAAAGAGAGATAATGAACTCAGAGTCCTGCCTTCAGTTGGTCCCATGTTGAAGACATGCATCAGTGGTATAAAAATATCATAGTATGGGAGGAATTACCCTCTATAAATGAATCATGGTTGGGAAATAGGATAAACAACCCCCAAAAAACTCAATAATACAATATAAAATAAACCCAAATTCAACCCAAAATGCATGAATAAATTAAAACTAATATATATAAAAGTCTTCAATATATACCAAAAGAAAAGTCTACAATAGTGACTCTACAAATGCTCCAACCCAATGATTAATGTGATGTTCAATCCCCAAACACCTCCTAGAAACCTTAAAAATAGTTTATATATATTGGGCGTGCATACATGTATACTCAGTAGGAGACTAACCAATGTCTCAAGTGAACATGTGAAAAGATAATGCTAATGTACCAGGGAACAAACAAAAGAACCAACAAGAACCTATACATGTCATCTAACCAATCCCATCCTCACCATGGATTTTCACTAAATCATACATCTAATATATTATATTAACATTGGGATCATAACAAAGAATGGTTCTCCACTACTACTTCCCCAATGATTTTTCATTCTCACACCCTAACATTGAATACCTTATGCTCTCTCCCTTCCATAAATATCACATCATATAATAACACAACACATACTAGCCATCTCTGATGTGGGTTGGGATATATCCCTATCAGCCCCCTACAAGTTCGAGCATTTAGTGTTCACATAAAGTATAATCACATTACATATCACTCAAAAAAACATGGTCCCACACATCTTGTCTCATTATAGCCACAACAACCACATATCACCCTGAGAAACCTGGGTCTTCACTATTGAAAGAAGAGTGGGGAAGTGGGGATAACCAACCATATGTATCACTGCCATCCTGGATATTTGGGAAAACACCCTGTAACACCCCAAGATTTCATAGCATGTTATTTCTTCAAAATAATTCAATAACTTTCACTACACGCAACACCAAGTTCAATCGCACCATGAATTACCAAAAAAAAAGCCATTCAAAAGAGGTTATGAATAGTATTAGCTAAATTTTAAACTTTATATAATCCTTATAATTTTAGAATCCATATTATGAGTTTCTTAGATATAATGCAAGAACAAATTCATTTTTAGTATTGCACTTTTATCAACTTTTAATAGTGAACCCTTTTTAAATACAATATTTTAATCTTTTTGACTAAATGGGGACATCAAAAATTTAAAATGAAACATCCCAAGCTTCCACGGTACGCTAGCGTGTGTTGTACGCAACACCGAGTTCTAACACACCATAACCAATCAAACTAACCGTTATGAATAGTAATACCTACTTTTTGAAATTATATATATTTTATATTTCAAAATTGAATTCATTTTTGGATTCGGAATATCGAATTTATCCTAAGGTGAAATTTTGGAACTTTTCGGATAACATTAATATTTTGATGAATAGTGAAAATTACTAAATTTTAATTAAAAACAACTTTTTAAATCAATATAATTAATAGTGATAAATTATGAATTTGAGAGGTTTTAAAGTATATTTAGAATATATTTTTACCATTTAATACAATTTTGGTCATTGGAGATAATTTTACAATTAAACCGGACATAAACAAGTGTCAATCTTTTGATAGTTATTATCTCTTAAAAACACGCTTTTTGTTTTAACAACGGGAATTAATTTTAAATTAATTTATGCCACTTCTGTGTTTTGAATTTGGAAAAAATGGATTCCATATTTGGAATCTGGATGTTCAAATTGTGTAAATAGGTAACTTTTATTTTTAGACATTTTGAATAATTACTGCGGTAAATATTTTATTTACCATGGTTAAGGGTAAATCCGGTAAATAAGGGTTAAAAAATAATATTATAATAATACTAAATTACCCTAAAACGTGTCCTAACCTTATTGGTTGATACATTTTAGACCATAGGTATCTTTGGGTCGATTTTGGGACCCCGTGGAGCCACTTGTAGGTGATAGGGACACTTTATTTTAATTAAGTTAAAATGAATACAAAAATGACACAAGCATATATCTTTTAGAAAAACAATTGTTACATAGGGTTATATATGTTGTATTTTCCACTATAAATATTCATTAGAAATTTAAAACGATTTAATACATAATGATATTTTATTTATAATTTTTAGACATTAAATAATTTAATTTATTTATGACACAATGATGATGCAGTAATTACCATAATAGTGAAAAATTAAAATAATTGATATTATAAATACACAAATAAATAGAATTTGAGACTTTTTATGAATTACACTAATTTTATAAGTTAATATGACATGTTAGGAATGATTTAATTAAATTGTTTCGAAATAATCATTCTGTTATGAGTTTCACAAAAATCAACTATTGAATAGTGTCAAAATTGACATAAAAGAGTTTTTAAAACAAATATTATATTATTAATTGATATTAAATTCCTAAAAATCTACGGTTCGGCCAAGAGACTTATATCATGATATGTGTATCATTAATGGACCACTTGCGGGTCTCTTAGATGTATATAGTAAGTTTATTAACCATATTTTATAAAAATACAAAGAGACATTGTAAAAGTGAAACTAATTAACTAAGAGTTAAAACTTAAAGATAAGGTTAATATAAGTACCCAAACCTGTCTAAATTATATTGGTTGAGTGGTTTTAGACCCATCCCCACCTTAAAATTTAAATAATAAACTTTGGAGCCATTAGAAACCGAAAATGAATTTATTATAAATTAATATTTCTAGCTTTTCCAAAGGTGCCCCTCATCCCTCTTATAAAAGGGTACTCCTCCTTCTCATTTCTTCACACCATCAAAGCCTTTTGGTTTGGCCAAACTCTGCCCAAATACTCTCCCAACTTCTCTCAATACAACTTATAGTCCTTAGTTTGATCATAAATCCAACCTAAGGAGCCCTTTTGATCAAATCAAAAGGAAGAACCCGAAGAAGAGGTAATGATTTCACCACACTTTTCCAAGTTCCTTTCTTCTTCCACTTCTTCTTCCTTTGTTGTTACCATTGTAAAATAATAACTCCAGTATCATATATATACTGTGATTTTATTATAAATATGTTACAACCATAATCAGTATTCTATCCACCCTTTGAATAACATGTCACTATACGTGCGTACGTACGACTTACCGTCTCCACGTCATGGTGTAATTGTTATTCAATATATTATTATTTGGATGGGTATAATAATGATGTGTAACTCATGTAAATAATAAATATAACATTTTAATGATTCTGTATATATGATACAACATCCATTTATATATTATTTTAATATCAAAAGAATGATATTGTCGCTCGTGCGTACGTACGGACTACCGTCTCCACGAACGCGATGAGATTCATTCTCCATCGTATCCATTCAAGTATAAGTCTCATTTGATGGTTAATAATAGTATCCAAGGACTTGATATCATTCTATATATGATTAAGATACAACCTATCCATTACAAATATGGCTTACGTAACAAAACATATAAAAGAAAACAAGTAAGTTAACACCCGAAACAACGATAATACTAAGATATTATTAACAAAGCAATGTTAAAAGATAATATATGATATCATATGAATGTATATGATTCTTGTATAATTTAATAACAATTATTTAACTATTATATAGGTGGTTAACCTACCCCAACCAAGGAAAAGTACAAAGTTAAGGGTTATTTCACAATCTCTTCATTATCTGAGGTTGTTTATACGTAATAATCTACTGGGGTCTCTTTATCATCCACATCCATGTTTCTTAAATATGTATTTCAAAAAAAATTACTTTTTAAAATAATATGGGTTAAAGTCATTTATACCCTTGTTTGAATTTTTATAAGTGGTTTATAAAGGAATCTTTCTGTCGTTTTCCAAACAAGGTTCTTTTTAACCTTTTCGACAGAATTAAGGTAAGAATGTTTTTTTAACTTATACGGCGGGTGTGGTTATTTTCCGCCGTTATAAAATCTTCAAAGCTTCCCTTACAAGCTTATAAGAATATTTTCAAAGAAAATGTTTTATTTTATATGGCTCTTAAATGATTTCAAAATAAAAAGAGATATTTCTGTAAAAAGAGTTTTGATTTCATCTATGTCAACATCCTTTGTTGGATTTTACGCTTAGGTGAAGTTGATTTATTATGATACAATATTATATATTGTATTGAAGGTTTTGTGATATGTTTGACTGTGGATGTGCTATTTTTATACCATTCATGGTTTATGGTGAAATTATTGACATTTCGTATGCTAGTTTTAATACGAATGTTTATGTTATGTTTAAACCTTTTCATATGGGAATGCATTGGACTTAATATGTGACGGGTGGAGTCCGCTATAGATCCTCGATGCATTGGTAGGTCTCATGAGACAAACTAGTGTCTTGGCACAAGGCCTTGGCAAAATCTTATTTGTAGTCTTGGCACGAGGCCTTGGCTATGTGGTTATGATAGTCTGGCATTATGCATTCCATCATTATGAAAGTGGTTATTGATATTGCATGTGATTATTCGATTAGTAGAATATCCATGTGAATAAGTAAATTTCATTGTTTCATTTTATCTTTGCCATACTATGTTGAAGTTCAAGTTTAAAAGGCTTTTGTTTTAGTTATACATTGCCTTAAATGTTTATGCTTATTTATGAAAGTTTCCGCTATATTGTTATCCTTACTAGGAATTTGAGCTCACCCCTTTTCTATGTTTTATTTTTCCCAGGATATGAAGAAGTAAATTATGAATGACCTGTAGGGATAGTATGAGGGGATAAGAGTGTGGTCCATGGAGACTATATTGTTGTAGTTTTCATTTTTATGATGTAAAACTTTATGAATATATCTAGTGTTTCCAAGGCTACTAAACCAATCGGTCTTTTGAGATTTGATCTTTCTTGTGATCATGCCAATGTTATGTAATAATACACCGACTCTGGGTAACTGGGGTCGGGGCGTTACAGTTGGTATCAGAGGAAGTTTAGTACAAACCTTGGAAGCTAGATTTAGATAAACTCTGATTAGAGCACGTATACCTAAGATAAAATTTGAGGATTAGTATAGAAGAACTTCCTAGAATTTTGGTATTGTAGAGATTTTGTGAGTTTTCCGAGAAATACATCCTTGTCTGGATACGAGCAGGTAGAGGTGGCTCTGGATCAGATGTACCTAGGGGTAAAACCCGAAAACACCGCTTTGAACTAGACTCGAATGGGAACTGGTGCATGACAACGGGCCTTGCTGCACTCTTGGTTATGACACTCCCAGGGGATATGCTTAGGATAATTCTCATTTTCTTTATAAACCATTATAAAGGGTTTATGAGTATATACTTCCTAAAAGGAGACATTTTTATGATTATGGATTATATCCATAAACTATTAAATTTATGTTATGTGTTTTACAAGTTTGGGATTATGTATTGTTATTCATAAACTAATCTAGTGTATGCCATTGTTTAGAAATGGTGCCTAGTAGAAGGAATGAGAACTCCAGTAATACACATGATCCAAAGAGAAGGAAGGATCATATCTTTCATGGTCTTAAGCCAGAATTTATAAGAGAAATAGTCTCCCATGTATTATCACCATATGAAGAAATAATATCATGTGTTGATAAGATAAGTAAAGAGTTTACTGAGTCCTATGGATTTGAAGGGAAGCAAGAGAATAAAAGGATGGAAGAGGGAAAGATGGATAAAGGGAAGAGGGAAAAGAAGAATTTTCCCATATGTGACAACTGTGGGAAGAAACACCTTGGAACTTTCCTGAAAGGAATGGGATTTTTTTATAAGTGTGGAGGAAAAGGGGACAAAGTACGTGACTGCAAGGGTAAGAAAATGGTTTCAAATGTATAATGCTTCATTTGCAAGGAGTTTGGACACTACGCGAACCTATGTCCCAGTCATCAGACTATTCCGAAAATGATTCTATTGGATAATAATCAAGTTATGATACTACCACAGATGAAGAGGAATGATTAGAGTTCTTATGTTGATTATGTCATTTGAGTGTTGTATCAACAATGTACTTGTTATAATAATTATGTAGTATATAAGGATTGTACTGCAGTACTATTTCATTATGGACTTGAGATTGTGTGGAACAAAGAAAAGTGACTCAATAGTAGGTTAAATTTTTGGAAAATATATGGTTGAGAGAAAGATAAACCATAATATGGTTCTGATACCGAGGTAGTGATTTTAGAATAATACATGATTGTTTCAGATAAATTATATTGGATATTCTTGACTACCTTGAAACTGATTAATGATTTGTATATTCCATCATTGTTGGGGTTTACAAAATTTTTCTATTGAAAGAGTATATTTATTATTCTATAAGGAATAAGGGATCATGAATGTAATCAATAAGGTTTTATGATAATTCAGGATGTTGTAGTGTTTTAAAAGAATACAAGATGAAGGTGATCACATGTTATTACGTGGCAAAAAAAGGATCTTCATTGTGTTTACCTTCCTTATAAATGTTGGACTGTGAGAAGTATTTTGGATAAATTCTAGTTTGAGATTAATTTTGGATTGCCATAAAAGGACAACCCGGAGGTCAGGCGGCAACCGGTCGCGACCGGCAAGGCAGCGAGACTTAAACCCGCAACCGAAGGGCGACAAGGGTGTATCACCTACCACTAGCCCACGAGATGTCCTGGATTAAATAATGTAGTTTTTATTAAAAGATATGGTAGATCAATTATATATTCGTTTATTTTGGAACCCTGTACGAATAGTATAAAAAGAATTTTTTAACGTTATATTATCTTTTAGAGTAAAAGATGAGTTTGTGGTAGAAATTTGTTAATGGATAAAACTATAATTATAAAGTATGTATATATCCTTATGATCTTAGCCAATCTCATAAATAAATTCCTCAACATTAAAAAAATAAACTTAGAACAAAAATGTTTTCCTAGATGGTACCTTAAAACATCACTAATTTATGGCTTTGGGATTGTTGGCCTTTTCATAGCCATGTTCTCTACCACTCTCCATCAGATAATTGATGGTTAGATTTCTCTTCCATATCCATATTTTCCTACATGGAACCCTAGTATGTGTTATTTCCGGTAATCTTCATACTTTCCACTCTTTATTTTAAATAGAGGCCTCATTAATTCATTTTTCGATGTGGGATTTCAACTAAGATATTTTGAAACGTCAAAAATGTGTTATCCCAATACCCTATGTTTTGTTGAACTGATGGTATTTCAAATCATCATAGATTGATGAATTTAAGGACCTCAATTTTATACTTGTTTGTGATTGATGACCTCAATCACTACCTATAAATATTTACGTTTTTCCTCCAATTATATGTCTCTAATTTCCACCAATATTCTCCTAATCGAGATCATAATTTGGTGGTGACCCTTTCATTTCTCTTTTCCTCATATTAAGAAAAAAATTAGTAACCCAATTTCCGATGTGGGTTTTACCACCAATATATTTTCTATTTTCAACATTTTATTTTCGAAGAACAATTTCAAACTGCGAGGACACAATTTATTGAAGGAGGGGAGAATGTAACACCCCAAGATTTCATAGTGTGTTATTTCTTGAAAATAATTCAATAACTTGCACTACACGTAACACCAAGTTCAATATCACAATGTCTTACCAAAAAAAAGCCATTCAAAAGAGGTTATGAATAGTATTAGCTAAATTTTAAACATTATGTAATCCTTATAATTTTAGAATCCATATTATGAGTTTCTTAGATATAATGCAAGAACAAATTCATTTTCAGTATTGTACTTTTATCTACTTTTAATAGTGAACCCTTTTTAAATACAATATTTTAAACTTTTTGACTAAATGGGGACATCAAAAATTTAAAATGAAACATCTCAAGCTTCCACGGTACGCTAGCGTGTGTTGTACGCAACACCGAGTTCTAACACACCATAACCAATCAAACTAGTCGTTATGAATAGTAATACCTAATTTTTGAAATTATATATATTTTATATTTCAAAATGGACTTCATTTTTGGATTCAGAATATCGAATTTATCCTAAGGTGAAATTTTGGTACATTTCGGATAACTTTAATATTTTGATGAATAGTGAAAATTACTAAATTTTAATTAAAAACAACTTTTTTAATAAATATAATTAATAGTTATAAATTATGAATTTGAGATGTTTTAAAGTATATTTAGAATATATTTTTACCATTTAATACAATTTTGGTCATTGGAGATAATTTTACAATTAAACCGCACATAAACAAGTGTCAATCTTTTGATAGTTATTATCTCTTAAAAACACGCTTTTTGTTTTAACAATGGGAATTAATTTTAAATTAATTTCTGCCACTTCTGTGTTTTGAATTTGGAAAAATATATTCCATATTTGGAATCAGGATGTTCAAATTGTGTAAATAGGTTAATTTTATTTTTATAAATTTTGAATAATTACTGCGGTAAATATTTTATTTACCATGGTTAAGGGTAAATCCGGTAAATAAGGGTTAAAAAATAATATTATAATAATACTAAATTATCCTAAAATGTGTCCTAACCTTATTGGTTGATACACGTTCGACCATATTCATCTTTGGGTCGATTTTGGGACCCCATGGAGCCACTTGTAGATGATAGGGACACTTTATTTTAATTAAGTTAAAATGAATACAAAAATGACACAAGCATATATCTTTTAGAAAAAAAATTGTTACATAGGGTTATATATGTTTTATTTTCGACTATAAATATTCATTATAAATATAATAATATTTAATACATAATGATATTTTCTTTATAATTTTTAGACATTAAATAATTTAATTTATTTATAACACAATGATGATGCAGTAATTACCATAATAGTGAAAAATTAAAATAATTGATATTATAAATACACAAATAAATATAATTTGAGACTTTTTATGAATTACACTAATTTTCTAAGTTAATATGACATGTTTGGAATGATTTAATTAAATTTTTTAGAAGTAATAATTCTGTTATGAGTTTCACAAAAATCAACTATTGAATAGTGTCAAAATTGACATAAAAGAGTTTTTAAAACAAATTTTATATTATTAATTGATATTAAATTCCTAAAAATCTAAGGTTCGGCCAAGAGACTTATATCATGATAGGTGTATCATTAATGGACCATTGGGGGGTCTCTTGGATGTATATAGTAAGTTTATTAACCATATTATATAAAAATACAAAGAGACATTGTAAAAGTGAATCTAATTAACTAAGAGTTAATACTTAAAGATAAGGTTAATATAAGTACCCAAACCTGTATAAATTATATTGGTTGAGTGGTTTTAGACCCATACCCACCTTAAAATTTAAATAATCAACTTTGGAACCATTAGAAACCGAATATGAATTTATTATAAATTAATATTTCTAGCTTTTCCAAAGGTGCCCCTCACCCCTCTTATAAAAGGGCACTCCTCCTTCTCAATTCTTCACACCTTAAAATCCTTTTGGTTCGGACAAACTCTGACCAAATACTCTCCCAAATTCCCTCACTACAACATAGAGGCCTTAGTTTGATCAGAAATCCAACCTAAGGAGCCCTTTTGATCAAATCAAAAGGAAGAACCCGAAGAAGAGGTAATGATTTCACCACCCTTTTCCAAGTTCCTTTCTTCTTCCACTTCTTCTTCCTTTGTTGTTACCATTGGAAAATAATAACTCCAGTATCATATATATACTATGATGTTATTATAAATATGGTACAACCATAATCAGTATTCTATCCACCCTTTGAATAACATGTCACCATACGTGCGTATGTACGGCTTACCGTCTCCACGTCGTGGTGTAATTGTTATTCAATATATTATTATTTGGATGGGTATAATAATGATGTGTAACTCATGTAAATAATAAATATAACATGTTAATGATTCTGTATATATGATATAAAATCCATTTATATATTATTTTAATATCAAAAGAGTGATATTGTCGCTCGTGCGTACGTACGGACTACCGTCTCCACGAACGCGATGAGATTCATTCTCCATCGTATCCATTCAAGTATAAGTCTCATTTGATGGTTAATAATAGTATCCAAGGACTTGATATAATTCTATATATGATTAAGATAAAACCTATCCATTACAAACATGGCTTATGTAACAAAACATATAAAATAAAACAAGTAAGTTAACACCCGAAACAACGATAATACTAAGATATTATTAACAAAGCAATGTTAAAAGATCATATATGATATCATATGAATGTATATGATTCTTGTATAATTTAATAACAATTATTTCACTATTATACCGGTGGTTAACCTACCCCAACAAAGGAAAAGTACAAAGGTAAGGGTTATTTCACAATCTCTTCATTATCTGAGGTTGTTTATACGTAATAATCTACTGGGATCTCTTTATCATCCACATCCATGTTTCTTAAATATGTATTTCAAAACATTTTTACTTTTTAAAATAATATGGGTTAAATTCATTTATACCCTTGTTTGACTTTTTATAAGTGGTTTATAAAGGAATCTTTCCGTCGTTTTCCAAACAAGGTTCTTTTTAACCTTTTCGACAGAATTAAGGTAAGAATGTTTTTTTAACTTATACGGCGGGTGTGGTTATTTTCCGCCGTTATAAAATCTTCAAAGCTTACCTTACAAGCTTATAAGAATATTTTCAAAGAAAATGTTTTATTTTATATGTCTCTTAAATGATTTCAAAATAAAAAGAGATATTTCTCTAAAAAGAGTTTTGATTTCATCTATGTCAACATCCTTTGTTGGATTTTACGCTTAGGTGAAGTTGATTTATTATGATACAAACTTCTATGTTGTATTGAAGGTTTTGTGATATGTTTGACTGTGGATGTTCTATTTTTATACCATTCATGGTTTATGGTGAAAGTATTAACATTTCGTATGCTAGTTTTAATACGAATGTTTATGTTATGTTTAAACCTTTTCATATGGGAATGCATTGGACTTAATATATGACGGGTGGAGCCCGCTATAGCTCCTCGATGAATTGGTAGGTCTCATGAGACAAACTAGTGTCTTGGAACAAGGCCTTGGCAAAATCTTATTTGTAGTCTTGGCACGATGCCTTGGATATGTGGTTATGATAGTCTGGCATTATGCATTCCATCATTATGAAAGTGGTTATTGATATTGCATGTGATTATTCGATTAGTAGAATATCCATGTGAATAAGTAAATTGCATTGCTTCATTTTATATTTGCCATACTATGTTTATGTTCATGTTTAAATGGCTTTTGTTTTAGTTATACATTGCCTTAAATTTTTATGCTTGTTTATGAAATTTTCCGCTATATTGTTATCCTTACTGGGCATTTGAGCTCACCCATTTTCTATGTTTTATTTTTCCCAGGATATGAAGAAGTAAATTATGAATGACCTGTAGGGATAGTATGAGGGGATAAGAGTGTGGTCCATGGAGACTATATTGTTGTAGTTTTCATTTTTATGATGTAAAACTTTATGAATATATCTAGTGTTTCCAAGGCTACTAAACCAATCGGTCTTTCGAGATTTGATCTTTCTTGTGATCATGACAATGTTATGTAATAATGCACCGACTCTGGGTAACTGGGGTCGGGGCATTACAATTGGTATCAGTGGAAGTTTAGTACAAACCTTGGAAGCTAGATTTAGATAAACTCTGATTAGAGCACGTAGACCTAAGATGAAATTTGAGGATTAGTATAGAAGAACTTCCTAGAATTTTGGTATTGTAGAGATTTTGTGAGTTTTCCGAGCAATACATCCTTTTCTGGATACGAGCAGCTAGAGGAGGCTCTGGCACAGATGTACCTAGGGGTAAAACCTGAAAACACTGCTTTGAGCTAGACTCGAACGGGAACTGGTGCACGACAACAGGCCTTGCTGCACTCTTGGTTACGACACTCCCGGGGGATATGCTTAGGATAATTCTCATTTTCTTTACAAACCATTATGAAGGGTTTATGAGTATATACTTCCTCAAAGGAGACATTTTTATGATTATGGATTATATCCATAAACTATTAAATTTATGTTATGTGTTTTACAAGTTTGGGATTAGGTATTGTTATTCATAAACTAATCTAGTGTATGCCATTGTTTAGAAATGGCGCCCAGTAGAAGGAATGAGAACTCCAGCAATGCACATGATCCAAAGAGAAGGAAGGATCATATCTTTCATGGTCTTAAGCCAGAATTTATAAGAGAAATAGTCTCCCATGTATTATCATCATATGAAGAAATAATATCATGTGTTGATAAGATAAGTAAAGAGTTTACTGAGTCCTATGGATTTGAAGGGAAGCAAGAGAAGAAAAGGATGGAAGAGGGAAAGATGGATAAAGGGAAGAGGGAAAAGAAGAATTTTCCCATATGTGATAACTGTGGGAAGAAACACCTTGGAACTTGCCTGAACGGAATGGGAGTTTGTTATAAGAGTGGAGGAAAAGGGCACAAAGTACGTGACTGCAAGGGTAAGAAAATGGTTTCAAATGTATAATGCTTCATTTGCAAGGAGTTTGGACACTACGCGAACCTATGTCCCAGTCATCAGACTATGCCACAAATGATGCTATTGGATAATAATCAAGTTATGATACTACCACATATGAAGAGGAATGATTAGAGTTCTTATGTTGATTATGTCATTTGAGTGTTGTATAAACAATGTACTTGTTATAATATTTATGGAGTATATAAGGATTGTACTGCAGTACTATTTCATTATGGACTTGAGATTGTGTGGAACAAAGAAAAGTGACTCAATAGTAGGTTAAATTTTTGGAAAATATATGGTTGAGAGAAAGATAAACCATAATATGGTTCTGATACCGAGGTAGTGATTTTAGAATAATACATGATTGTTTCGGATAAATTATATTGGATATTGTTGACTACCTTGAAACTGATTAATGATTTGTATATTCCATCATTGTTGGGGTTTACAAAATTTTTGGATTGAAGGAGTATATTTATTATTCTATAAGGAATAATGGATCCTGAATGTAATCAATAAGGTTTTATGATAATTCAGGATGTTGCAGTGTTTTAAAAGAATACAAGATGAATTTGATCACATGTTATTACATGGAAAAAAAAGGATCTTCATTGTGTTTACCTTCGTTATAAATGTTGGACTGTGAGAAGTATTTTGGATAAATTCTTGTTTGAGATTAATTTTGGATTTCCATAAAAGGACAACCCGGAGGTCAGGCGGCAACCCGTCGCGACCGGCAAGGCCGCGAGACTTAAACCCGCAACCGAAGGGTGACAAGGGTGTATCACCTACCAATGGACCACGATATGTCCTGGATTAAATAATGTAGTTTTTATTAAATGATCTGGTAGATAAATTATAAATTTGTTTATTTTGGAACCCTGTACAAATAGTATAAATAGAATTTTTTTACGTTCTATTATCTTTTAGAGTGAAAGATGAGTTTGTGGTAGAAATTTATTAATGGATAAAACTCTAATTATAAAGTATGTATATATCCTTATGATCTTAGCCAATCTCATAAATAAATTCCTCAACATTAAGAAAAGAAACTTAGAAAAAAAATGTTGTCCTAGATGGTACCTTAAATCATCACTAATTTATGGCTTTGGGATTGTTGGCCTTTTCATAGCCATGTTCTCTACCACTCTCCATCAGATAATTGATGGTTAGATTTCTCTTCCATATCAATATTTTCCTACATGGAACCCTAGTATGTGTTATTTCCGGTAATCTTCATACTTTCCACTCTTTATTTTAAATAGAGGCCTCATTAATTCATTTTTCGATGTGGCATTTCGACTAAGATATTTTGAAATGTCAAAAATGTGTTATCCCAATACCCTATGTTTTGTTGAACCGGTGGTATTTCAAATCATCATAGATTGATGAATTTAAGGACCTCAATTTTATACTTGTTTGTGATTGATGACCTCAATCACTACCTATAAATATTTACGTTTTTCCTCCAATTATATGTCTCTAATTTCCACCAATATTCTCCTAATCAAGATCATAATTTGGTGGTGACCCTTTCATTTCTCTTCTCCTCATATTAAGACAAAATTTTAGTAACCCAATTTCCAATGTGGGTTTTACCACAAATATATTTTCTATTTTCAACCTTTTATTTTCGAAAAACAATTTCAAATTGTGAGGACACAATTTATTGAAGGAGGGGAGAATGGAACACCCCAAGATTTCTTAGCGTGTTATTTCTTCAAAATAATTCAATAACATGCACTACACGCAACACCAAGTTCAATTGCACCATGACTTACCAAAAAAAAGCCATTCAAAAGAGGTTATGAATAATATTAGCTAAATTTTAAACTTTATATAATCCCTATAATTTTAGAATCCATATTATGAGTTTCTTAGATATAATGCAAGAACAAATTCATTTTCAGTATTGCACTTTTATCAACTTTTAATAGTGAACCCTTTTTAAATACAATATTTTACACTTTTTGACTAAATGGGGACATCAAAAATTTAAAATGAAACATCCCAAGCTTCCACGGTACGCTAGCGTGTGTTGTATGCAACACCGAGTTCTAACACACCATAACCAATAAAACTAGCCGTTATGAATAGTAATACCTAATTTTTGAAATTATATATATTTTATATTTCAAAATGGACTTTATTTTTGGATTCTGAATATCAAATTTAGCCTACGGTGAAATTTTGGTACTTTTCGGATAACTTTAATATTTTGATGAATAGTGAAAATTACTAAATTTTAATTAAAAACAACGTATTTAATCAATATAATTAATAGTGATAAATTATGAATTTGAGAAGTTTTAAAGTATATTTAGAATATATTTTTACCATTTAATACAATTTTGGTCATTGGAGATAATTTTACAATTAAACCGGACATAAACAAGTGTCAATCTTTTGATAGTTATTATCTCTTAAAAACATGCTTTTTGTTTTAACAACGGGAATTAATTTTAAATTAATTTCTGCCACTTCTGTGTTTTGAATTTGGAAAAATGGATTCCATATTTGGAATCAGGATGTTCAAATTGTGTAAATAGGTAACTTTTATTTTTAGACATTTTGAATAATTACTGCGGTAAATATTTTATTTACCATGGTTAAGGGTAAATCCGGTAAATTAGGGTTAAAAAATAATATTATAATAATACTAAATTACCCTAAAACGTGTCCTAACCTTATTTTTTGATACATGTTCGACCATAGTCATATTTGGGTCGATTTTGGGACTCCATAGAGCCACTTGTAGGTGATAGGGACACTTTATTTTAATTAAGTTAAAATGAATACAAAAATGACACAAGCATATATCTTTTAGAAAAACAATTGTTACATAGGGTTATATATGTTTTATTTTCGACTACAAATATTCATTAAAAATATAAAAAGATTTAATACATAATGATATTTTATTTATAATTTTTATACATTAAATAATTTAATTTATTTATGACACAATGATGATGCAGTAATTACCATAATAGTGAAAAATTAAAATAATTGATATTATAAATACACAGATAAATAGAATTTGAGACTTTTTATGAATTACACTAATTTTATAATTTAATATGACATTTTAGGAATGATTTAATTAAATTTTTTCGAAGTAATCATTATGTTAAGAGTTTCACAAAAATAAACTATTGAATAGTGTCAAAATTGACATAAAAGAGTTTTTAAAACAAATATTATATTATTAATTGATATTAAATTCCTAAAAATCTAAGGTTCGGCCAAGAGACATATATCATGATATTTTTATCATTAATGGACCACTTGGGGGTCTCTTGAATGTATATAGTAGGTTTATTAACCATATTATATAAAAATACAAAGAGACATTGTAAAAGTGAAACTAATTAACTAAGAGTTAATACTTAAAGATAAGGTTAATATAAGTACCCAAACCTGTCTAAATTATATTTCTTGAGTGGTTTTAGACCCATCCCCACCTTAAAATTTAAATAATCAACTTTGGATCCATTAGAAACCGAATATTAATTTATTATAAATTAATATTTCTAGCTTTTCCAAAGGTGCCCCTCACCCCTTTTATAAAAGGGAACTCCTCCTTCTCATTTCTTCACACCTTCAAAGCCTTTTGGTTTGGCCAAACTCTGCCCAAATACTCTCCCAACTTCCCTCACTACAACCTAGAGGACTTAGTTTGATCATAAAGCCAACCTCAGGATCCCTTTTGATCAAATCAAAAGGAAGAACCCGAAGAAGAGGTAATGATTTCACCATCCTTTTCCAAGTTCCTTTCTTCTTCCACTTCTTCTTCCTTTGTTGTTACCATTGTAAAATAATAACTCTAGTATCATATATATACTGTGATGTTATTATAAATATGTTACAACCATAATCAGTATTCTATCCACCCTTTGAATAACATGTCACCATACGTGCGTACGTACGGCTTACCGTCTCCACATCGTGGTGTAATTGTTATTCAATATATTATTATTTGGATGGGTATAATAATGTTGTGTAACTCATGTAAATAATAAATATAACATGTTAATAATTCTGTATATATGATATAACATCCATTTATATATTATTTTAATATCAAAAGAATGATATTCTCGCTCGTGCGTACGTACGGACTACCGTCTCCACGAACGCGATGAGATTTATTCTCCATCGTATCCATTCAAGTATAAGTCTCATTTGATGGTTAATAATAGTATATAAGGACTTTATATAATTCTATATATGATTAAGATACAACCTATCCATTACAAACATGGCTTACGTAACAAAACATATAAAATAAAATAAGTAAGTTAACACCCGAAACAACGATAATACTAAGATATTATTAACAAAGAAATGTTAAAAGATCATATATGATATCATATGAATGTATATGATTATTGTATAATTTAATAACAATTATTTCACTATTATACAGGAGGTTAACCTACCCCAACCAAGTAAAAGTACAAAGGTAAGGGTTATTTCACAATCTCTTCATTATCCAAGGTTGTTTATACGTAATAATCTATTGGGATCTCTTTATCATCCACATCCATGTTTCTTAAAAATGTATTTCAAAACATTTTTACTTTTTAAAAGAATATGGGTTAAAGTCATTTATACCATTTTTTGACTTTTTATAATTGTTTTATAAAGGAATCTTTCCGTCGTTTTCCAAACAAGGTGATTTTTAACCTTTTCGACAGAATTAAGGTAAGAATGTTTTTTTTAACTTATACGGCGGGTGCGGTTATTTTCTGCCGTTATAAAATCTTCAAAGCTTCCCTTACAATATTATCAGAATATTTTCAAAGAAAATGTTTTATTTTATATGGCTCTTAAATGATTTCAAAATAAAAAGAGATATTTCTCTAAAAAGAGTTTTGATTTCATCTATGTCAACATCCTTTGTTGGATTTTACGCTTATGTGAAGTTGATTTATTATGATACAAACTTCTATGTTGTATTGAAGGTTTTGTGATATGTTTGACTGTGGATGTGCTATTTTTATACCATTCATGGTTTATGGTGAAAGTATTTACATTTCGTATGCTAGTTTTAATATGAATTTTTATGTTATGTTTAAACCTTTTCATATGAGAATGCATTGGACTTAATATGTGACGAGTGGAGCCCGCTATAGCTCCTCAATGCATCAGTAGGTCTCATGAGACAAACTAGTGTCTTGGCAGAAGGCCTTGGCAGAATCTTATTTGTAGTCTTGGAACGAGGCCTTGTCTATGTGGTTATGATACTCTGGCATTATGCATTCCATCATTATGAAAGATGTTATGGATATTGCATGTGATTATTCGATTAGTAGAATATCCATGTGAATAAGTAAATGGAATTGTTTCATTTTATCATTGCCATAATATGTTGAAGTTCAAGTTTAAAAGGATTTTGTTTTAGTTATACATTGCCTTAAATGTTTATGCTTATTTATGAAAGTTTCCGCTATATTGTTATCCTCACTGGACATTTGAGCTCACCCCTTTTCTATGTTTTATTTTTCCCAAGATATGAAGAAGTAAATTATGAATGACCTGTAGGGATAGTATGAGGGGATAAGAGTGTGGTCCATGGAGACTATATTGTTGTAGTTTTCATTTTTATGATGTAAAACTTTATTAATATATCTAGTGTTTCCAAGGCTACTAAACCAATCGGTTTTTCGAGATTTGATCTTTCTTGTGATTATGCCAATGTTATGTAATAATGCACCGACTCTGGGTAACTGGGGTCGGGGCGTTACACACCCGAAACCCAAAACCTCCAAGTGTTGGTATGATTATCCAACTCAGGCGGGGCACATATAAAAATAACATAAACATGCATGATATATAGATATAACACAACACCTAACTTATGAGTTCATAGAAACTACACTAGTGCACACTGCATCAGCACCACCATACCACACATCTACCATCACAACTGATGCCCCCACTAAATGCACCACACCACACAACCAACACACAAGACACACATATCCCCATATTCAATTACAGTTTCTACCAAATTTATTTTTTAACCATTTCAATTCTCATTTCATAGACCATTCATATATTCAACCAATTCATTAAGTCATTTACTGCACATCATTTTCCATCCCATTTATATTCATTTACTGTATCACAATTTATTCCATGGATAACCAGGAAACTAACACAACTACATCTCACTACAACACCATACATAAACCATTATCATCACACCACGTCGGGTAATCCATATCTCCACAAAAACCATACATCACACAACTTAACCACATATCAAAACACAAGTGTCATGCAGAACAACCACACATCACCACCACACATCATCTCTACTGTTCACCACCACTAATGTGCACTACAACCAAGCATCAAAACCATTTTTCACCATATCAAATACCAAAACCTCATTGCACAACGCTTCCACATGGAACAACACTACCACACATCATCATTGTCACACAACTGCCCATGTGTAACACCCTGAGATTTTATGAAAAATATTATTTTAATTTCATTAATGTCTTATGTTGTATTCTACACCAAGATTACCCTGCGCTATACGCAACACCGTATTAGCTTGCAGTGTACGCAACACTATTCTTGGACCGTGTTACACACAATTTTGATAATAGTTATTCTACGCAACATTGAGTGTATATATATATATATATATTAAATGTATAAATGAAATATGGTTGGATTCTGTTATACGAAACAACGAAGGATTCTTTCACAACACGCAACCCTGACTTGGCTTGCATTACACGCAATCGCGACCTTCCTCGATAGCGTGTGTTGTACGCAATACCGGGTTTTAATAAACAATGTTATATGATTATAATATTGTCATGAACTAGCCATTATGAATAGTATTAACTAAATTTTGAATTTTATAACATTATTATTTATCTTACACATTTCTAGAACAAGGTATAAGAACAAAATAAATTTTTCGGGTAAAATAAGTATTTTTCAAAAAATGCAGTTTTGCCGCCTTTTGATGGCGCACCCACATTAAATCTAGTTTTTGACATGTTTATATGTTCAATTTGACAAAATAAAATTCTTCATTTGAATCAGGATATAAAAATTTACATTAGATAAAGTTTTGATATTTTTCCGATAACTTTCATATTTTAATGAATAGTAAAAACACGCTATATTTTAATTAAAAACAACTTTTTTCATCGTAATATCTTATGTGGTTAAATTATAATATTGAATGGTTTTAAAGTATAAATAGAATATATTTTTACCATTTAATATAATGTATGTCATTAGCATTGATTTTACCTTGAATTCGTAGGTTAAATCAATTCAATCCTTTGCAATGTTTTAAAGAAAAACCCGTTATCTTTTGACAACGGGATTAATTTTAATTTAATTGCTGCATCTTTTGTGTATTGAATTTGGAAAAATGGATTAAATATTTGGAATCAGTGGGTCCAAATTATGTTAATAAGCTACTTTTTATTTTTGGGAATTATGAATAGTAATTATGGTAAATTTTATTTACCATAGTTAAAGGTAAATCAGGTAATTAAGGGTAAATATAATATTTTAAAATTACCCTAACAAATGTAAAAATTCTATTGGATGACTAAAAGTCGACCCATATCACCTAAGGGTCGGATTAGATTCATTTAATTAAATTTTTTCAATGAAAATAATTTAATTATTATTAAAACCAAAGAATGTGACAACATGTCACTTTCTTAAATTATATAAGTATAATAATTTTAATCTAGTGATAAACTTCATGAAACTTCAAACATGAATAGTATCCAAAAATCTAATACAATTATCTAAATCATAGGAATTTATTTAGAATTTTTAGGGATTAAATAATTATCATTTATTATGATACAAAGATGATGCAGTAATTATCTTATTAATGAAATATTGACATAATTGATGTTATAAATACCCAAATAAATTTAATTTGAGCCTTTTTATGAATTTCTCTAATTTTATAGGTTACTATGATATATTATTGTTGATTTAATCAACTTGGTTCGAACATATAATTCTGTTATGACTTTCACAAAAATCATATATCAAATAGTGTCAAAATTGACACAAAATAGTTTTTAAATCAAATATTATATTACTAATTGTTATTTTATTCCTAAAAATCTAAGGTTCGTCCAAATTACTTAGATAAGGATATATATATTAATACTAAACAATTTGGGGTTCGTTTGGCATGTTATAGTAAGTGTATTAACCATATAGTGAAAGAAAACAAAAAGACACGGTAAAAGTTAAATTATTTAACTTAGAGTTAAATCTAATTGATAAGGTTACAATAATACCCTAAACTTGTATAAATCTTATTGGTTGATAGGATTTCGACCCATCCCCACTTTACATTCGAAATAAGACCCTTTGGAACCATTATAAACCGATTTTGACTTTAATATAAAATAATATTTTGAGGTATTCCTAAGGTGCCCCTCTCCTCCCTTATAAAAGGGCACCTCCTCCCCCTCCTCCTCACACCAATTTGAGCACTCAAGCTTGGCAAACCCCTGCCATTTTCTCCTCTCCACTTCCCTAGAATAATCCTAGAGGTCCTGGTCTTCTTCAAAGACCAATCTTATTTCCCTAAGTGGAGGATTCAAAGAGGCGTTCCAAAGAAGAGGTAATATCCATTACCGATCTTTTCAATTTCTTTCTTCTTCAACTTCTTCTTCTTTAGTTGTTTCATGATAAAGTAATAACATCAGTATTACTTAAATATTGATATGTTATTATAAATATGAAACAACCCTAATTCACCTTCTATCCATCCTACGGAAAAATGAAATCACCGCGCGTGCGTACGTACGGAATACCGTCTCCATGCCGTGGTGTAATCTATTTTCCACCATCACCTTACAAGGATTGGTATAATGGTGTAATGAGAAACTATTTATGATTATTATAAGGTAATATTGATACTGAAATAATATATATATACTCCAATACAGTTCCACGATCATAGGAACGATATCATCACTCGTGCGTACGTACGGAATACCGTCTCCACGATGTGATGCGACTCGTTCTACATGATCATCATTACATAGTAATTATATAAATGAATTTAATGAATAAATATGATATATGTTACACTAATACCATTCTGGATATAAGGTATCTATAACCTTAAAAGAAGAATAATAATTTATTCGACAAAACATGAATAAGAACAAAAGGCAATAAAGACCCGAGTAACAAGTAACAATGAAATATTACTAATAAGAAGCTAAGAATATGACCATATATGATATCATATAAATATGTATGATTCTGGAATAAGTCAATAACATTATTTAAACCATTATACAGGAGCTTCGGACACATACAAAGCAAATCAGACCTAAGGTAAGGGATAAATTTTCAATCTCATTTTTATCCGAGATTGCTTATACGTAAGTATTTACTGGGGTTACGTTTATCATCCATGACCATGTTTTCTAAAAATGTTTTTATAAAATGTTTACAATTCTTCCATGAATGTTTAAAGTCATTTTTACCCTTTATTGAATTTTTACCACATTGTATGAATGGAATCTTTCCTTTGGTTACCATATAAGGTACTTTTTGACTTTTCCGACAAAAGTACGAGGAGAATGTTATTTTTAACTTATACGGCTTGAAAGGATTTTTACGGTTTCATAACACCTCATTTTCAAGAAGTTTTTCTACAAGATTGCATGATTATTTTAAACAAAACCCTAATCTTTTAAAATTGCATGGAATTTTGTGAAAAGAAAATGATTTTAAAGAAGAAAGGATATTTTCCTCAAGAATTCATTTCAAGTGTTTTTCTCAAATCTATTTTCCATCTAAGATGACATTATTTGATATGTATGTTTCAAGTAAAATTTCTCTATGATTTAAATGGTATCAATTTTCTTATGATATCAATTTTTTATGGATTATGATGACATGATGTTTAAGAATCCCATTTTATTACATGGGTTATGCAATGATGTATGATTTATGATTTTGTGGCACACATAAGAATGGTTTCATTATGAGATGGGTGGGACCTATATCTCCCTCCAATGCATTGGGTAAAGATTTTATATCTCATGAGATAGACATGGCTGGAATGGTAGGTTATACCGGTTCAGTGAAACAGGACTGAAACGAGGGTTACTCGATTCAGAAAGGGACTTTGTCCACTAAGATAGTCTTGGAAGTGAGTCTTGACTAAAAAGAAATGATTCTCTATGATTATGTGTGAATGCCACAAAGTTTCATGTTTTAAGTTATGATTATTGTGATTACATTTCACTGCCATGATTTATCCCATGTTATGAAATTATGCTCTCTTTTGCAGGTTATGATTTCTAAAATGTTATGTTCTTATGAATATGATGTGATTGATATTTATTTTGTTTACCCTTACTGAGCATTTGAGCTCACCCTTTTATGTTTTCTTTTCCCCAGGATATAAAGAAAGGTTTTAGATAAAAAAAAGGAAGATCTTTATGGGAGATGTTGAAGATCTTTCACCATGATTAGGAGATTACGTTCCGAGTTTCCAAAGACACTAAACTATTACGATCCTTATGTGTGTGTTTTTGTTATGTACTAAGTATTCCGCAAATGTAATGTAATGTCCATGTACGTTAAGCTTCGGGTCTCTACAGTTGGTATCAGAGGAAAGGTTTAGTCAACCTTTGCAAACTAGGATGCGAGAACTTTAGTGAGATCCCTAGAGATATTTCTAAGGTATGTCTAGGGATGTCCCTAAGGTTAAGTATACGTATAGGTTATAGTACTAGAATTATGCTAACGATCATAGAATTAAACCTAAGATGTTAGATATTGAAGGTACTCCCCCTTTATTATGTTGTTTTCCCTAGAATGATTCTTGCCTCTCACACTATTCTTTTTGGGTTTTAGACGATGGATGGAACCCGAAGGAACCGTGTTGATCAATGCAATGGACAATGCAATGATTGTCCTCCTGAACAAACAAATGTTATGGGAGATGGAGTGAAAAATCTTATTGCTATACTTACACAAGCTATGAATCATTCTGGACTTTCAAATGAGCATATAAGGGAACAATATTCTATTGAGTCCTTCATGAGGCAACGTCCACCTTCTTTCAGTGGGTCTTCTGATCCACTTGTTGCTGAACAATGGATCAGTACCACTGAAAAGATATTTTCAGTTCTTCAATGTTCTGAACATGACAAAGTCATCTTAGCAGTGTATCGTTTGGAAGGTGATGCTGATCAATGGTGGAATCTTATTAAGAATACGAGGCAAAGGGATGAAATTGAGTCCATGGAATGGGACGAGTTCAAGAACTTATTTTTCAGTAAGTACTTCCCCTATATTCTTCGAACAAATATGGAGAAGGAGTTTCTTGAACTAAAGCAAAAGGATGATGAATCTGTTGGTATATACGAAGCGAATTTTACAAGACTTGCAAGGTATGAATCTGGCATTATCATCCAACCTGAAAGTAAAGTTGATCGATTTTTCAGTGGCTTAAAACCAAGTCTTCGAAGGGCATTAGCTATAAGAGACTTCAGTAGCAATGAAGAAATTGTGCGTTGTGCTATCCAGGTAGAAATGGAAGTTGGTGTTACATATCCATCTCATGGTTTTGACAAGAAACGAAAGATGGATTTCAAGGAGAAATCTCAGAATAATGGTGAAAAGAAGATGAATGTTTCCTTATGCACAAAGTGTGGAAAGAAACATGGTGGAGATTGTCTTAAAGGGACTAGAAAATGTTTTAAGTGTGGAAAAGAAGGTCATCGAGTAGCTGAGTGTCGAAGTAATGGAAAAAGGGTTTCTAATGATGTTAATAAAGCAAACACTGCAGAGAACGCACCACCAACACTTCAATGCTTCAAGTGTAAGTAAATGGGGCATTATGCTAATAAATGCCCTAATCCAAGGGTTAGTGATGATCGACATGAGAAACCACTTAAGGCAAAGGATAAAGGGAAGTCACATGCGATCACTATTGGCGATGTTGAATATGACAACGATGTGGTGGAATGATTAAGTGTTTATGTAATGGGATTCCAAAATAATGTTGTATCATTGAGTATTGCAATATTTATTGATGTGGTATTCAAAGTGATTGAGATATTTTTTTGGAAATAAGAAGATATGCGAGAAAATGAAATGTTTAATAGTATTCATGAGCTCATGATTGATATAAGGACTAAGTGATATCATGGTTTGAGTATATAGAATTTTGAGGATTTTTGTATGTGGAAAGTGTTAACTTTAAACTGCATTCATGTTTTCACTAAGGTATTCAAGAGAATACATGATTAAGGACTTTGAATGTTTGGAATGTGACAAAAAAAACATATCTTATGATATATGGGGATCAACGATGGTATTAAATCTCTGTTAATCGTTTTCACTATGTTATGAGAGTGGACTGCAGTATTATGGATAAGCCTAAAGATTGAAATGGATTATGTTGGACATAAGTGAGTATTGTTTAAGGATAGAAGTTTTTTTTATTCGATATTATTGATGGGATGTTATAGTAATGTAGTTTTAGAAAAAGGACAACCTGCAGGACGGGCGACAGCCCATCGCGTCGGACAAGGCTGTAGGAATCGAACCCACAACCGAAGTGTGACTGGCCTTTATCGCCTACCACTGGCCTACAGGAAGTCCCTGTTTAGTAGAAACTAGTTTTATTATATTAAGCAGTATGATATATGAAGTATAAGTCCATTTTAGGAACAATATATGATTAATCTCACTATAGATCGACTTATGTATATAATTTTTGCTAACCTTTTGTTTGAGACAGATGGAATGACCCGTCATTCTATCACATGATCTGCTAACACTTCACGAATAACAAATTCATTTTCATTTATTTAAGAGATGAAGTGGAAATTGTTCAAGGCACGAACAACAGTGAGATTGTACCAAAATAAAGTAAGTATTTATTCTAATTCAAATTTTCAACTTTAGGGAAATGATCTTGAAAACCAAAAATGTTGTCCTAGTGCCCTTATACCCGATGAATCAGATGGTACCCTAGATCATCAAAAATTTATGGCTTTGTGATTGCTAGCTTTTCCATAGCCATGTTCTCTACCACTCTCCATCAGAACATGATGGTTGGATTTCTCTTCCATATCCATATTTTCACCTATGTGGAAACCCAGTGATTAGTTTATTTGGGTAAGCATTACGTTTCATACTTTTGTTTTTAAAGATAAGTTTTGGTATTCCTTTTTACGATGTGGGTTTCTATCAAAGAAACTTTCAAATAGTAAACCATTTATAACCCCGACGAATTTCGAGGGCGAAATTCATTTTAAGGTGGGTAGAATGTAACACCCCGTGATTTTATGAAAAATATTATTTTAATTTCATTAATGTCTTATGTTGTATTCTACACCAAGATTACCCTGCGCTATACGCAACACCGTATTAGCTTGCAGTGTACGCAACACTATTCTCGGACCGTGTTACACACAATTTTGATAATAGTTATTCTACGCAACATTGAGTATATATATATATATATTAAATGTATAAATGAAATATGGTTGGATTCTGTTATACGAAACAACGAAGGATTCTTTCACAACACGCAACCCTGACTTGGCTTGCATTACACGCAATCGCGACCTTCCTCGATAGCGTGTGTTGTACGCAATACCGGGTTTTAATAAACAATGTTATATTATTATAATATTTTCATGAACTAGCCGTTATGAATAGTATTAACTAAATTTTGAATTTTATAACATTATTATTCATCTTACACATTTCTAGAACATGGTATAAGAACAAAATAAATTTTTCGGGTAAAATAAGTATTTTTCAAAAAATGCAGTTTTGCCGCCTTTTGATGGCGCACCCACATTAAATCTAGTTTTTGACATGTTTATATGTTCAATTTGACAAAATAAAATTCTTCATTTGAATCAGGATATAAAAATTTACATTAGATAAAGTTTTGATATTTTTCCGATAACTTTCATATTTTAATGAATAGTAAAAACACGCTATATTTTAATTAAAAACAACTTTTTTCATCGTAATATCTTATGTGGTTAAATTATAATATTGAATGGTTTTAAAGTATAAATAGAATATATTTTTACCATTTAATATAATGTATGTCATTAGCATTGATTTTACCTTGAATTCGTAGGTTAAATCAATTCAATCCTTTGCAATGTTTTAAAGAAAAACCTGTTTTCTTTCGACAACGGGATTAATTTTAATTTAATTTCTGAATCATTTGTGTATTGAATTTGAAAAAATGGATTACATATTTTAAATCAGTGGGTCCAAATTATGTTAATAAGCAACTTTTTATTTTTGGGAATTATGAATAGTAATTATGGTAAATTTTATTTACCATAGTTAAAGGTAAATCGGGTAATTAAGGGTAAATATAATATTTTAAAATTACCCTAACAAATGTCAAAATTCTATTGGATGACTAAAAGTCGACCCATATCACCTAAGGGTCGTATTAGATTCATTTAATTAAATTTTTTCAATGAAAATAATTTAATTATTATTAAAACCAAAGAATGTGACAACATGTCACTTTCTTAAATTATATAAGTATAATAATTTTAATCTAGTGATAAACTTCATGAAACTTCAAACATGAATAGTATCCAGAAAGATAATAAAATTATCTAAATCATAGGAATTTATTTAGAATTTTTAGGGATTAAATAATTATCATTTATTATGATACAAAAATGATGCAGTAATTATCTTATTAATGAAATATTGACATAATTGATGTTATAAATACCCAAATAAATGTAATTTGAGACTTTTTATGAATTTCACTAATTTTTTAGGTTACTATGATATATTACTGTTGATTTAATCAACTTGGTTCGAACATATAATTCTGTTATGACTTTCAAAAAAATCATATATCAAATAGTGTCAAAATTGACACAAAATAGTTTTTAAATCAAATATTATATTACTAATTGTTATTTTATTCCTAAAAATCTAAGGTTCGGCCAAATGACTTAGATAAGGTTATATATATTGATAATAAACAATTTGGGGTTTGTTTGTCATGTTATAGTAAGTGTATTAACCATATAGTGAAAGAAAACAAAAAGACACGGTAAAAGTTAAATTATTTAACTTAGAGTGAAATCTAATTGATAAGGTTACAATAATACCCTAAACTTGTCTAAATATTATTGGTTGATTTTATTTAGACCCATCCCCACTTTACCTTCTAAATAAGACCCTTTGGAACCATTATAAACCGATTTTGACTTTAATATAAAATAATATTTTGAGGTATTCCTAAGGTGCCCCTCTCCTCCCTTATAAAAGGGCACCTCCTCCCCCTCCTCCTCACACCAATTTGAGCACTCAAGCTCGGCCAACCCCTGCCATTTTCTCCTCTACACTTCCCTAGAATAATCCTAGAGGTCCTGGTCTTCTTCAAATACCAATATTAGTTCCCTAAGTGGAGGATTCAAAGAGGCGTTCCAAAGAAGAGATAATATCCATTACCGATCTTTTCAATTTCTTTCTTCTTCAACTTCTTCTTCTTTAGTTGTTTCATGATAAAGTAATAACATCAGTATTACTTAAATACTGATATGTTATTATAAATATGAAACAACCCTAATTCACCATCTATCCATCCTACGGAAAAATGAAATCACCGCGCGTGCGTACGTACGGAATACCGTCTCCACGCCGTGGTGTAATCTATTTTCCACCATCACCTTACAAGGATTGGTATAATGCTGTAATGAGAAACTATTTATGATTATTATAAGGTAATATTGAAACTGAAATAATATATATATACTCCAATACAGTTCCACGATCATAGGAATGATATCATCACTCGTGCGTACGTACGGAATACCGTCTCCATGATGTGATGCGACTCGTTCTACATGATCATCATTACATAGTAATTATATAAATGAATTTAATGAATAAATATGATATATGTTACACTAATACCATTCTGAATATAAGGTATCTATAACCTTAAAATAAGAATAAGAATTTATTCAACAAAACACGCATAAGAACAAAAGGCAATAAAGACCCGAGTAACAAGTAACAATGAAATATTACAAATAAGAAGCTAAGAATATGACCATATATGATATCATATCAATATGTATGATTCTGGAATAAGTAAATAACATTATTTAAACCATTATACAGGAGCTTCGGACACATACAAAGCAAATCGGACCTAAGGTAAGGGATATATTTTCAATCTCATTTTTATCCGAGATTGCTTATACGTAAGTATTTACTGGGGTTATGTTTATCATCCATGACCATGTTTTCTAAAAATGTTTTTATAAAAATTTTACAATTCTTCCATGAATTTTTAAAGTCATTTTTACCCTTTATTGACTTTTTACCACATTGTATGAATGGAATCTTTCCTTTGGTTACCATATAAGGTACTTTTTGACTTTTCCGACAAAAGTACGAGGAGAATGTTATTTTTAACTTATACGGCTTGAAAGGATTTTTACGGTTTCATAACACCTCATTTTCAAGAAGTTCCTCTACAAGATTGCATGATTATTTTCAACAAAACCCTTATCTTTTAAAATTGCATGGAATTTTTTGAAAAGAAAATGATTTTAAAGAAGAAAGGATATTTTCCTCAAGAATTCATTTCAAGTGTTTTTCTCAAAACTATTTTCCATCTAAGATGACATTATTTGATATGTATGTTTCAAGTAAAATTTATCTATGATTTAAATGGTATCAAGTTTATTATGATATCAATTTTTTATGGATTATGATGGCATGATGTTTAAGAATCCCATTTTATTACATGGGTTATGCAATGATGTATGATTTATGATTTTGTGGCACACATAAGAATGGTTTCATTATGAGATGGGTGGGACCTATATCTCCCTCCAATGAATTGGGTAAAGATTTTATATCTCATGAGATAGACATGGCTGGAATGGTAGGTTATACCGGTTCAGTGAAACAGGACTGAAACGAGGGTTACTCGATTCAGAAAGGGACTTTGTCCACTAAGATAGTCTTGGAAATGAGTCTTGACTAAAAAGAAATGATTCTCTATGATTATGTGTGAATGCCACAAAGTTTCATGTTTTAAGTTATGATTATTGTGATTACATTTCACTGCCATGATTTATCCCATGTTATGAAATTATGCTCTCTTTTGCAGGTTATGATTTCCAAAATGTTATGTTCTTATGAATATGATGTGATTGATATTTCTTTTGTTTACCCTTACTGAGCATTTGAGCTCACCCTTTTATGTTTTCTTTTCCCCAGGATATAAATAAAGGTTTTAGGTAAAAAAAGGAAGATATTTATGGGAGATGTTGAAGATCTTTCACCATGATTAGGAGATTACGTTCCGAGTTTCCAAACACACTAAACTATTACGATCCTTATGTGTGTGTTTTTGTTATGTACTAAGTATTCCGCAAATGTAATGTAATGTCCATGTACGTTAAGCTTTGGGTCTCTACACCATGTCACATCCATGATAACCAGCTGCATCGCATCACATCCCCACATACCACACAGCCAATCTGGTCACTCCTACCATCACACAACTTCCCAATACACACAAGGAAACACAACAAAAAAACCACACACAACAGTAACACATATCGTCTTTCAAAAGTATTTAGGGTATTTTATCACATTTCTTATTTATTTAACACGGATGTTATCACACAAATCAAGTTCCATGGGAAACCAATTGTTATCCAAATATAATTTCTTTATCCTTTTATTCAAGGTTTGATCATAGTAAAACACAACAAGGGTCTCAATATATATCATCTATAGAACAATCAATGCTTTAAATAACCATTATTTTTATTATTGGAAACAAGCATGCACAATATTATCAGCAACATGTATCAAAGAATTAAAGCATGTGATATCTCCCCATACCCATCAATTTCAATTATGACAATTTATTATCTTATTAGTTTGATCCTTACAATCCACTCAAAGGAAAGAAATACCTTGTAGATCTCACACATAGAATGTAAAATGAGTGATAATGAGGATACCCTACCTCAATGAAGCTTTCCAATCTCGATGTTCGCCATAGGGTAAAGAGGAAACAACCTGAAACTCACAGCCATACAAGGTAAACCATGAATCAACCTACACCGCATAAAAGGGTTATCAAAAAATAGCCCAAAACACACTCCAAACAAAACAACACCACCACAGTATATCTCTGAGGGAAGAACACAAGGAAATCAAGGATATAAAAGGAAGAACTTACCATAGATCACCAACCAGCAACTACTAGAACCCAAGGATCAAGGTGAGGGGAGATGAGTTGGAAAGCCTCCCAAAATTACCTAGGTTTTTTCAGAATGGTAGATAGAGATGAGAAGATCAATGAGAGGATATTTGGATGAATTAAGTTTATAAAAATACTCTAACTCGCCCACTATACGATGTAAATTATAAGTTTACGTCGTAAATTCCATAGGGCCACAAAACTTATGTCCTAAAACCAAACATTAGGTCATAAACTCATTTTCCAATGAAAAACATGGCACCTCAAGCTTTAAAAGATTTATACTATAAAATACACTTTTACATTGTAAACTTATTTCATTGGAACTCCTTTATCGCATATAAGACATAATCCAGCAATTCATACAAGCTATAAACCACCATATTACACCATAAATCCATCTTTTAGGGTGTAAAAATACTTGTGCAATTATGTTGTAGCTCCAACTCCACTGAACCTCCTATAGCCTCCTTAATATTCTTATGAACACCTATGACTGCCTCAAACTTGGAAAGTAACTGATCAAAAAGGCATAAGATATTACATTAGATACCTCTCAAACGAATCTTGTCCAAAATAATAAAAACCAAACCCAGAAAAGAATAGGGATCAAAGAACCACCTTGTGAGATACCTATCAAGGTTCTTATTAAATTTCAGCACTACCACCAACCAAACACATTAAACCAAAATTAACACAAAACATCCTACATAGCCACATAACCATACAACCACATCACAACCTCTCACCAGACACAACACAGCACATTTGGTACCATCCACATGTGAATACTTTCCACACATCCATCTATAGAACCATCACAACATCCACACAGCCCAAACCAACCACTTCCACAACCAATACACAACACTACCCTAAGAACACAAATCAAGGAATCCCATCATCCATGTCAATATATTATCTTATTTGGGTGGAAGTGACTCACCCACATAATTTTAATCACATCAGGTTATAATGAATCTTAATTAGGATTTAGGTCCTACCTTCCTTATATGTCGGGAGATTTATCACACATCACACATTAAGAAAATAGAACAACCCAAAGCGCAAAAATATCTTAACATAACATCATGGATGAAAACCAAAAAAAACAAGGTAATGCTCAAAATAGATCCGAGTACTGGGCACAAATTTGCATCTCTCACTCTCAATTACTCCCCTTCAGGTCACCATGGCTCCACGACACACAAACCAAGCGAATGGTTCATCCACAAAATACCCTCTCTTGACAATCCTAGATCTCTACTAGTCACTCCACGAACATCAAATTGTCCTCAATATCCAACTCTCCTCATTCAATGAAATGAGAGTCATCATGAAGATACCAACTGAGTTGAGACACATGGAAGACATATTGGATCCTCTCTCGACATAGTGGAAATGTTAACTGATACTCCACCTCACCAACATGACCTAACAACTCAAGGGGACCAACAAGGCATGGATAAATCTTATTCCCCCTGTAAAACCTATTCTACCCACATAGAGGGGATACTCTAAAGAACAAATGGCCTCCCACCTAAAACTCCAAGGTCCTCCCCTATGATCAACATAGGACTTATGATGGTATTAATCCTCCCTAATACTCTCTCGAACCAACTAGATCTTCTCGGTCGTTCTCTACACCGCATCATGACCAAGAAATGATGATTCCAAAACCATTATCTACCATAGAAAAAGAATTACACGGTTATCCATATAATGAATCAAATGGAGCTATGTCAATGGATGAGTGATAACTATTGTTTTATGAAAACTTGACCAGAGGAATGTTCATTACCCATGATCATCCAAATTCCAAGATGCAATCTCACAAAATATCATCATGATTTTGGATGACCCGCTCCATTTTCCCATCTATCTGAGGGTGGAAAACAGTGTTAAGGAACAACTTAGAGCCAAAATCATGTCATAATAACCTCCAGAATCATAAGATAAAATGAGTATCTTAATCATATATGATGTTCCTTGGTATTCCATGAATCCTAACCACATCCTCCACATACGTCCTTTCAAGTATGGAAATGACAATTGACTCACAGATCATAAGAAAATGAGTTAACATCATCAGTCATTCCACTATCATGAAAACTACATCACAACCTCCCTGAGCCCAAGGTAACCTGGTGATGAATTCCATAGATATTTTCCCCAATTTAACTCAGAAACACCTAAGGATTCTAACAAACCTACAGGAACATTGTTCCCTTCTCTCACCTATTGAAAAACCATACACCTCACTACAAACTCTTCTATTGACTATTTCATTACCAGCCACTGAATATGTCTCCTCAATCCATGATACATCTCAGTCACACTATGGTGTACCACTAAAGGTGAGTCATGGAACTCATAGAGGACTTCCTCGTGCATCACCTATGGAATAAAAACCCCCTATATAAAAACATATGGCACTAACCTTCCTTTTACCAACACTCATGATCATCACCATGGCCAACACAGTGACACGTCAACTCTTCCTCTGAGTCTCCCCACTAAGAGTACTCTAATTTCCACATCAAGGATGGATATACAGTCATCTAATAAAGAAAACCATAGGCACTTATATCTCCAACCTCAAGATATATTGTTTTAATATCTCTTATACATTTCCCAACATCCATAGTCTTTCGAACTACACTCTTCGGGACTTCCAACTCAACGCATCGGCAACCACATTACACTTTCCTAGGGTGTAAGATATCTAAAAATCATAATCTTTAAGAAACTCCATATACCTATATTGATTTAGATTCAGATCCTATTGAGAGAAAATAAATTTTAGGGTCTTGTGGTCTGTGAAAACCACAAAGATCTCATCTATGATGTAATTCCTCCATAACTTTAGTGCAAACGTGACTACTACCAACTCCAGATAATGGGTGGAATGGTCATGATTGGGAAGGAATAATTAAATAAACCCATAAGAGATAACCACTCTCTTCTGTATAAATATACATCCCAATCCTATATGGTATGTGTCATAGAAAACCTCAAAAAAACACCATCCTCGGGAAACTAAAGCATGCGGCACTAATCAACTTCTCCTTCAGGTAACTGAATGATATCTGAAACTAATAATTCCACAAAAAAGGATTTTATTTTATGGTCAACAATATTAATGGGTATAAAAATTGAGAGAAATTGGGTAAAAATCTCTGATAATAGTCTATGAGGCCAAGGAAACTATGAACCTCTTCCACGTTCTTGGGTGATACCCAAGAAAAAACTTCCTCGATCTTTGATGGGTCTACTGCCACACCCTACTGGGACACCACATGTCCAAGGAAACACACCTCTCATATACAGAACTCATACTTTGAAAAATTTCCATAGATTTTATGGTGTCAAAGGTCCTTTAAAACAACTCTGATATTCTCATCATGTTCCTCCTCTGACCTCAAGTAGATTAAGTTATAATCGATTAATATGATGTTAAACCAGTCTAAGAACTCATGTAACATGGATTTAATGAGACTCATGAATACAGTTGGTGAATTCATAATAATGAACGATGTGATTACAAACTCAAAGTGTCTATATCTACACTTTTATGTATTTTTCAGGATATCATCATCCTTCACCCTCAATTGGTAATATCCATACCAAAAGTTGATCTTTAAAAACAAACTGGATCCTCTCAAATGGTAAAAAAGATCATATATCCTTGGAAGAGGGTAAAATTTCGTCATTTTCACTTGATTAAATCTCTGGTAGTCTTTAGAAAACCTCATACTACTATTCACCTTCTTGGTGAACAACACTAGAGCACCACAAGTTGACACACTAGGTTAGATAAAACCCCTCAGCATCAGATCATCCATATGTAGCCTAAAATTTTATAACTCCATTGGTATCATTTTATAGGGAGACATTGAAATCAAATCCATTCCTAGTTTAAAGACTATCCCAAACTCAATATCCCAGGGGGTAGTGTCATAAACTCATCTGAAAAACATCCAAGAACTTCTGCACAACCCTAGGAACATTCTCTTTTTGATCTTCCATGGACATCTCTTATAAATGAGATAAAAGAGTATCTTCTTTCCTGACACCCATTTGATAACCTCCCTCACCAATGAAAGCCACTCATTGGACCTCCACATTAGAAAACTAAACTCTTTATAAATAGTTGATGACATCATACATGGAATACGTAAAATTTATGTTAATGATTACATTGTATATATGTATCTGTAGCAATAGAAATCCCTTAAGGACTGGTATTTCCCCATAACAAGCCTATATCCCCAACACACATCAAACAGAATAGCCTAACCACCAACTTCCATAGAAGAAACTAGGGTAATTGGATGCCTCTAAAAATTCGATCCAAAATCATGAACCAAAGAAGGAGAAAAAAAGGGTTGTGAGTCTCATTAATCAAACAAATCTTATACAAGGGTAGATGATAAGATGACCATACCTCAAATAACTCCTGAAACTGTTGGTACTACAACCTCTAATGTGTGCATCTAACCGCACATAGATCCTCTACCTCTCTGTTGATATCATCCATGATGATACTCTGTCTTAGGTCTCTGCTAATATGGATTATCATGTGGCTTCCCTCTACCAAATCCACCTTATCTTGGTTGTTGAACAAGCACCGGAAGTCCCCACTATAGAAATTTCCTTAGAGGTAACTGATGTTGAAGCCATAAAGGCGCCTGAACACGCACCTAATACGAGCCTCCCTGAGTAGTCAGTCACTAAGACTGTTGGTTTTCATAACCTCCCTAGACATCATTAAAATGGGTATTCCCTTGAATATGATTAGAATCCACCTACCCCAGAAGGACGGGAAAATATTTTCACAGTTGATACCTCACTAGCTGGAACCCTGACTGCCTAAACACCCTTGGACCACATCTTGAAGTCTCGCTCCTTGAGATGACCTATCGGCCACTCTCTTAAGGATTAACTCCCAATGAACTTATCCTCTAGATAAAATCTTCCCTCTTCTACACCACCAAATACATAGAGAGCATAAATGGGGTAATTTCATACAATAACACTAGTCATAAATCCTACTCCAGATATTGCACTCTAGACTCCTCATCAAGGAAAACATCAGTTGAAAAGTGAAAGAGGTCATTTAACCTGATCTCAAGCACCCACAAACTCAATATCACCTACTAAAGAGAGAGGATCTCCTACCTAGTGGATACCCTCATCTTCAATCATATGAATTCTGAATGGAACTCCTTCTAAATGTTGGGCCACAACACATATTCCTCCTTACAATCACTAATAAAAAATGTCCACCGCTAATGTGAATCTTCCCAAAATTAAATAACTACCAATAGAACCCAGAACTCAAACTGTACTCTGATTAGACCAAAATGGATCTCAATGTACTCCAACTAGCACTCCATCTATAGATCAGTGATTCTCCCCTCACACTTTCTCAAACTCTATCATTTAAATTCATGAATGTCCCTTTATCATGCCTCATCCTCCCATATTGGATCAACCCTTAAAAGATCAACTAAATTTGTCTATTGAACCTGAACTAATTGATCCACTTGTGGATGATGAACATGATCCATTCCTTAAAATAAAGGAGAAAATCCTAAGCCTGATAGCATAGAATATTATCAAATCTTATTTAATTAAATCATTTTATTTCCCCAAAATAATCTAATTCAAACACAAACACAATGAATCATGATTAATGTACCTCTTATAGGTATCTACCCTACAAATAGGTTCACCTCACTTAGTCATTAAATAAGCTCAGTTTCTGTGCACTGGATCATAGGAGGGCCTAAAATCACATGTCCTAGAAGGTCTCTCTGGCCTATGTCATGCACCAAGATCAACTGAAACTATTATTATACCAAACCGTGAGAACCTTTTAGTTCCTAACTATAAATTTCATCTTATCTCTCAACCAAATCTCTAATACCACTCTGTCATAACCCCATCCTTCCAAATATCCTTCAATAAAAGAAGATAGATAATGACCCCTGAGTCCCACCTCCAGTAGGCCCTGGGTTGGAGACTAGTACTGAGGGTATAAAAATATCATTGTATGAAAAGAATGATCCTCTATAAATAAAATAGGATTGGGATATAGGATAAAAATACACTAAACAACTCCAACAGATAATATAAAATAATCCCATAGTCATACCGCAATGCATAGATAAAGTAAAACTAATGCATATAAGTCTCCAATATATACTAAAATACAAGTCTATGATAGAGACTCAAAAACATCTACAACCCAGCAAGTGATATCCATTTAGGTCCCAAAATTCTTCCTAGAAACCTTAAAAATATTTTATATATGTAGGGTGATCATATATGTATACTGAGTTGGGGAATAACCATGGTCTTAAGTGCACATGTGACAGGATCATGTTAATGTGTCAGGGAACAAAAAACAGAACCAACAAGAACCTATATAGTTCATCTAACCGATCTCAGCCTCTCCATAGCTCACACAACAAATCACACCTCCAATATAGTAATATAAAATCGATAACATAACAAATAAAGGCGCCTGACTACCACTTCCCCACTGATTTTATGCTCTCATGCACCAATGTTGAATGTCTTATGCTCTCATCCCTTCCATATATATCACATCACATCATATACTATCCATATCTGATGTGGGTCGGGATGCATCCCTACCTACCCCACCCTCATAAGGCCTATCATCTGGCGGTATTATTTGGTATAATCACATCATGTCTCTTCCATAGACACCTAGACCCACACATCACATCTCATCATGATTACAATAACCACATCTCATCCAAAGGCACCTAAGTCATCATTGTTGAAGGAAGAGTGGGGAAGAGGTGATAACCAGCCATCCTTATCACTGTAATCCTAGATGGTGGAAAAACACCTAATAAAGGGGGCCTTTATCAGTGATAAAAAAATCACTAATAAAGGGGTGTCATTATCCATGATAAAAAAAGTGCTAATAAAGGACATCCTTTATTAGTTCTAATAAAAATCACTGATAAATGGGGTCCCATTATGAGATCTACTAAAAAATCACTTATAAAGGGGGGATTTATCAATGATTTTCTACTAGCACTATTATAGGGAATATTTCATAAAAAAATATTTCATTAAAAATAAAATATCAACATATAAAAGTATTTAAATTGATTTGAATATAATATATATTGTCTAAATATGTTTTAGATAAGGCTAAATAGGCATTTTCACTTAATATATAAGAGATTTAGTGAAAATGGATTATAAAATAATTAAATAATAATAATAATTAATAATTTTCTAATTATTATGGAGTAATAGGCATTTAATAATACTTGGATAGAAAAAATTAAATTAATTAATGAACAGTCTAAGAAAATTAAAATATATATCACACACATAAACATATATTTTATGAATGTATTTAAAAAAAATTAAATAAATATATGAATAAAAGAATGCATGTAAATATATATATAAATAAATAGAAATATCAAAAAAAAAATAATAAAACAAGATGTTGTAGCGGTAAAGGAATTCAAATCCTAAAGGGGGTCCAAGGTTCGAATCTAAGCACACATAGGAGGGATGGAATTTCCTAAAACATTGATAAAGGGTGGTGGATAAATGTTAAAGGGTGGCATGTGAGTGTTTGAAAAGTGCTGATAAAGTGGGGGAACCACTGATAAATGGGTGGCATGGAGAGTATCGAACAAAAATTAATTTATCCCCCTTTAATTGTTCTTTTTGTGAGCACTAATAAAAGGGTTCTCTATCAGTGTTTTTCTTTGTGATGATAAATCAACCCTTTAACAACACTAAAAAAAGTGTTGTTAAAGGCCCCCTTTATTAGAGCTCACAAAAATAGCTGATAAAGTCCCCCTTTATCAGTGCTTTTTTTAGTACTGTTAAAGGGTGCCTTTATCAACTATTTTTGTGAGCACTGATAAAGGTCATATTTTAACAATACATTGATAGATAGCTCTTTACAAGCATTATTAAAGCCCAAAACTAGCATTGTTAAATGTGTTTTCCATAGTAGTGTTGGATGGGGTACATGTAGAAATAACATAAACAAACATGATATATAGATAGTACACAACACCCAACCTATGGTTTGAAAATAATTTCACTATTTCATGCCACATCACAACCACTGCACCACATATCTAATTTCATAACCACTAAATACATCACACCACACAACAACCACAAAATCCACACATATTCCCCACTTTTAATTATAGGTTACGCCACATTTATTCATTAACTATTTAAATTTTCATTTCATATACCATTAATTTATTTAACTAATTCATTAATACATTTACCACACATCATTTTCCATCCCAATCGTATTCATTTATCATATAAAAAACTATTCTATGGATAACCTGGAAGCTAAAACAACCACACCTTTCCATGACACCATGCATCCACCATCATTTCCATTCTACATCAAGTAATCTATCTCACCACGACAACCACACATCACATATCCCAACCAAATATCACAATGCAATCACCATACAGAACCACCACACATCATCTCCATTGCACACCATAGCAATTTCTAATTACAACATTACATCACAATCATTGTGCACCACATCACATACTACAACCTCATCGTACAATGTTTCCACATAGCACAACACCACCCCACATCGTCACCATTTCACAACTACCCAGGATGCATCCATGCTAACTAACTACATTACATCACAACCCCACACATCACACAACCTAGTCAGTCACTCCTACGATCGCATATCATCCTAATCCACAAAGGGCAACACAACAAATAAACCACACAGAATAACAACACATACTTTCTTCCACAATTATTTAGGGGATTTACCACATTACTTATTTATTTAGCATGGATATTAACACAAAAACTAGATTCCATGGGAAACCAATTATTATCCAAATATATGTTTTTATCCTTCTATTCAAGGTGTGATAACAAAACAACACAACAAGGGTCTCAAACTATATCATCTATAGTGAAAATAAGGCTTCTAATAGCTGATGATTTTTAGTATTTACAATGAGAATGCACAACATCATCAACATATATCAAATTAGTAAAACATGAGATATCTCCCCATACCCATCAATTTCAATTATTAAAATTTATTATCTTATTAAGATTGCCCTTACTATCCACATAAAGTAAATACAAACCATTAATATCTTACACATAGCACATAAAATTAGTGAGAAGGGGGATCTTTACCTCAAAGAATCTTTTTGATCTCATTGTGCACCATAGGACGAAGAGGAAACAACCTGAAACTTACAACCATACATGGGTAACCATAGATCAACCTATACAACATCAAAGGGTTATCATAACATAGCCCAAAACACACTTAAAACAAAAAAAACCACCACAATAGATCCTTGAGTGGAGGATTCAAGGAAAATATGGATATAAAAGGAAGAAGTTACTATAGATCACCAACCAGTAACTACCAGAACCCAAATATCAAGGAGAGTGATGATTAGGTGGAATGCCTCCCAAAATTTCCTAGGGTTCATCCTCAATGATATGGAGATGAGTTTTTTAATGATAGGATAATTAGCCAAAATATATTCATAAAAAACTCATAACATTTCCACTTTATGTAATAAATTACAAGCTTATGTTGTAAATTCCATGGCCCCCCAAAACTTACATTGTAAAACCAACCTTTAGGTCATAAACTCGTTTTTTGGAGAGAAAAAAACATGGCGCCTCAATCTTTAAAATATTTACATCATAAATTCCAAATTTATAATGTAAAACCTTTTCACATTCACTCCTCTTACAAATAAAATATGTAAACCAATCGACTACACAATCCATAAACCACCATATTATACCGTAAATCCCTCTTTTTTGGGGTAAAAATCTTGTTATAGGTCCAACTCCACCAAACCTCCTCTAGCCTCCTTGATATTCCTATGAATACCTATAACTGCCTCAAATTGAAAAAATAATGGGTTGGGAAGGTGTGTATTGTTACATATATGATATAGACTATATAATTTACAAGTGTTGTAAATATATAGAAGGTTATAAAGAGAATAGAATTGAAGTTTTAATCTTGTAGTTATCTTTCAAGTAATAGAGAAAATGTTTTGATGCATTGAAAACTTGGATAATTCATGCTTGGTTAAACTTGTTATAATATTTGTACATTTTATCTCATTTAGCTCTTAATATGAGTGTTTAAACAATTAATATTTAATTAAATGAGATGTATATTTTAAATAAACATAGTTTATGATTTATTTAATTCTATAACATGTTTTAATGAATAATACAAATGACTTTTTATAGTTAGTAAATTTATCGTATGGTAATATATGGAAATATTATGACAATATAATTGAATTCAAGAAATGTTTTCCTGGTATTCTCAATGATTTGAGTATGACTGAACTAGTCATATGATGTTTAGGTTCTAAAGAACTGTATTGATAATGCAAGTGGTTAAAAGTTAAAATCGAAAGAAGAAAGGTTAGTTGAAAGAGTTTAAAAATATTTCTTATAGAATATAGTAAAATTTCATTGAAACCTAGAATTTTTAGGAAGGGGTAATAATTGTATATGATACATTATCGAGATACCAAAAGGTTTTTTAGAAAAAACCATTCAATATCTATATCTGGTATAGAGTTTATAGAAATAAATTCTTTAATTTTGAAGGGTATGTGATAATGAATATATATTTTAAAAACTATTTTAAATATTCTGGAGTTAAAAATCAATGAAATAATTGAATGATCTTGTATTTGGCATTCATATAGAAAATAATTGTTACATCAATGTAAAGTTATGTGACAAGATCAGTTGAATCTAAGTAAAGGATGTGTATCTTTATATTTTCTCCTATATGATAAGAGAAGTTATTAATGGAAAAATAATTGTTAAATATAGATTGATATGATAAAGTGTTTACACATGGTTTATGATTCATCAAATTCGATAATTTATTTTTGAGAAGAAGAAGATCTGGATAAAAATTATTATCCAGGTTAAAGTTTTTTTTCTAGTTATTTGTTAAAATACAATGGAATATCATTCCTTCCCATTAGTGGTGTCTTTTAATGAATAAAATATTCTTTTCAAAGAAAAATACTTCATAAACATAAAATACGCTATATGATATTGAGAAAATATTTTATTTGTTAAATATTCATACTAATAAATAATAAATGTTATTTCATAATACAAAAAGGTTTGTGTATCTTAGTAAGTTATTTTAAAAGAATATGGTGACTAAGAGTTTAGTGAGAGTATGATTGGACTATGAGAAGTTCAAAGTTAACAAATAAATTATTATACTAGTCAAATACTAATGTTTTTTCACTTAATATCCTAAAGATTTTAGGTTATGTGATGATAAATAAATAAATGTAAAGAGTTACATTTATATATCATAAATAATTAAAAAATCACTATTTCTTAAAAGATTGTACTGGTCAAATTTACAATTTTAATTATAATTTTTATCATAAAATAGTTTTAGGATATGGTGATAAATAGAAATTAAAAGAGCTATATTATTTGTCATAATGAAGTGAATGTAACTTTATACTGAAAGGGTTTAGGATATGTTGGTAAAGTAATAATTTAAATAGCTACATTTTCAAGAAAAATATTTATATAAAGAGTTCCATGGATAATGATAATGCTCTTAAAAACAGTTCTAAGTAGACAAAATAAGTTAACGTTATTATATTTGATGTTATAAAGTTAATTAATTTGAATATGTTCAAAAATTGAACAATAGTTAATATGATTCATAAATCTAACCATTATTTAAACTGTCATATTTCATATATTTTTCTAAATAAATAATTTAGTGGAAGAGTTTTATGAGATGGTCACTTGGATATGTGATAGGAATCATATATGATATAATGAGTTAAGAAAACCCAGAAAGTGTATCATACATAAACCTGATCTGGAAATTTTTTATATATGATATGATCGATTGGTGATTATGTTGGGTTTGTTAAATATTATTAAAAGGGTTTAAGAATATGTAATGCATCATATTAAAAGTCAATTTATATTTTATCATGCTTTCATATTGGTTGCATAAATGTATATATAGATATACATTTTATGAATTGTTATGATAATTTACCTCTCAAAGAACTAATTTGAATAATCCCTAGTCGATGTTCATCATTTAGTATTATAGATTTTGATGAAATGTTATGGTTTGTGTAAGTGGGATTATTATATAGAGATATAGAATATTCTCATGAGGTAAAAAAATAAAGAATATGATTGTTTGTGTGCACTGGATGGCCCACTAATGTTAGGAATATAGGGGGTTGTTTTTTAGTGCCTGTTGTGGAATAGTCATTATTGTTAAGTGTTTGTTAGTTGGTTAAGGGATGGTGACAAATGGAAGTAGTTTGTTATAGTTTGTTAGTTGGTTGGGGTAATATTATATTTTGTAATAAGGTTTTTGGTTGTAGAAGTGAGTCGGTGGGGTATTAAAATGGGCAGTAGGGGGTTTTGATGGGTCATGATTCACTTTGGGAATTCTCCACACCATGATGTTGTGAGAAGGGGTTGGTATGTTGGGATATTCCAGCAGGGGGCTCAGTGGAGTGGTCTTCTACAGGTTCCTCACTCTCGTATATTCTCTTTCCTCTAATCCTAAACTTCTCTCCCTCCCTACTATTATTCCTATAATTCTGTTGCATATATACACTAGATATATAAACACATTTTATTTTACTTCCCTTTAATCCATGTCTCGATATTTTACATAACAATTTAGAAACTTTGCTAGGGAATTGATTGCACAGAATAAACAAATTAAGGAGAGAGGAGTTATAGACGTGCATTCTGGATGGTGATTTTTTTTTGCAATAACCTGTTACACTGCTAGAGGCACATGAACACGGGTGGAACTAATTCTTACTAGATGAAGTCAAAATATGAAATGAGCTACATAGGCATAGCAGAATAAAATTATAAAAAAAATAAGGAAAGATACAGAAGCGGACGATCGTAGAAGAAAGTAAAACTCAAGAAATCTTAAGAAGTGAGAAGCAGAACAAGTTTGATAAATTTGTTCTTGATCAAAGCATTCTGACCACTGGAGGTGACTAGATCTAGAGTTTTGAAATCAATAAATTCATTTGGAGCTGTAGGCATGTTTGATGTTGGTTGATTGTTGAGCGTTATGATATTTGGAGAACGATTGAGGAGCAATGAACTCAAGGGAGGCCAATTTTGTTGTACTGGTTTTTTATTTCCCTCTTTACTTCTGTGAGATGTGTTGGATGATGAATGTACACCTGAGTAGAATATTGTTGTGATTGTTGAGATTAGTTCATTTTATTTATATTTTTTTCAAGATGTGAGGCAGTTCGAGGGTGGGGTGATTTTTGTGTGGAAGTCGAGATGTGTGATTATTGTAAAGGAAAATGGAAAGAAAGTTGTTGGAGCAGCAGTTGACTAAAAAAAGAAATAAATAAATAAAGTTTTTGACTATTCATTGATTAAAAAATTTTAATTTGGGGCATGGATACTGGTACTTTCATATATATATTTTAGTTATTGATGGTACGACTGCAGATCAAAGGAAAAAAAAGAGTTGCAGGAAAGAGTGAAGCTAGTCGTTTTTACGGTGGAAAATTTTAGTTATACAAATTTGAGAGGTATTTTTTATAAAAGAAGAAGAAGAAGAATTATGTGGGTAATTGAAAACCATAAAAATGGTGAAAAATGTTTTTCTGATAGATTTTACGAGAGAGGATCCATATGGATAGATCATTAAATCAGAGGGATATTTTTATTTTTTTCAAAAAACAGAGGATATGAAATTACACTGGGAGAAACTTTGCATGGTTGGTACTACTCTATTTTGGTTTTTATCCTACCATATAGATATTCTAGATATATCTTGAGAAATGTTTAAACCATCTATAATGGAAAATTATGGTCAATCGAAAGAGAGGGAACTATTTTAGTAGCTTGGTGATTTGGAGGAGCAGTTTGTTTCCACTCCAGAATAGTAGAGAAAATTAATTTTTAATTGAATTACTAGTGTGGAAAGGTGGGAAAATAATATTGAGGAGTAGCAGAAGCTTGAAACCAAACTGGAATGTCATGAAGAAGAAAATTTCAGTCCTATTCAGCTTGGAAACTTATTGTATGTTCCTATTCTCAACTCAAATATTTTTGATGAATTAGTGGTAAGTTCAGGTGTACTACTAGTCGAACAGGAATGGTAGGGAATGTGGGAAGTCACATCACATTGTACTCTTTGTGACATGGAAACTCGTGTACATTTGACAAGAGATAAGGAGGATCAAACAATAGGGAAAATTGAGGGACTGGTATTTCTAGAGTAGCGGGTTATAGATTCTGGTATTACTGGAGGAGAAGCCTCTAAATTTTTTAGCAGAGTTGGAAATGGAAAATAGAGGATGAAAATGAACAAGGTGGGTTCAGCAGAGCTCCTAAGTACTCTTTAGAGCTAGGCATGGTGATAGGGAAACCAATACCTGCTCAAGTGACATGTGGGCACTCTCCAAGGCTGATTTTGGTGATATGTTTATGAGAACTGTTGATCATAAGAATGGTGATTGTTCAAGGATTGAAGTACCAAAAAATGATAAAAATGAAGCCACTTTGAAAGGAAAAAATAAATTTCTTATAAAGTTGGCTCAGTCCGATGTTGATCAGTAAGAGTATGTTTCTACCATAATGCATAACAAGGATCTGGATTTTACAAAACTCAAGGCTATGAATTCCCTATTTAATCAAATTCAGCATGATTCCATAGAAGATAAATTCACTTTGGAATCAAAGCTAGTCCTTGAAAAATAAAATGTCGTTGAACTTACTATATAGGTTGAGAAGCTATAAGAGATTTCATTTCTACAGGCCATGTCACACATTTTGAAAGATTCACAAGTGAGGATCTTGGTAGAAGAAACTTTTGTTGCTGATTTGGATTTTAATTTTGATTACTAGATAAGAAATGAAATAGAAAGTAAGATAATTCCCATCATTGAGTAGTTAAAATATTTTATACAAAAGGATTTGGTTGTAACTGAAAGAGCTGATGACTACACAACATTTACGAAGGGGAAAAGTTCGAAATTAATCAAGGAAAAGTATTTGTTTTGTGAACATGAAGTGAAGTCACTAATAGAGGAAATCAAGAAAGATGTAGTAGATAGGAAGAAGGATGTCTCCTAGACTTTGGAAGATGAGTTGGATGGCATCAAGGGTGCCATAGAAGCTTCCACAAGAACTGCACATTTGACGTTAAGGCCTCCACCTAATCCACCATCAAGAGCTACCATCCCAATGCACATCTCATAAAAGATTTTGTTGTTCCACCTTGAGAAGAATGTAGTTTTTAAGGGGGTGGAAATTTTTGGAATATAGGGGGTTGTTTGTTAGTGTCTGTTGTGGAATATTCATTATTGTTAAGTGTTTTTTAGTTGGTTAAGGGCTGGTGATAGCTGGATGTAGGATATTAGAGTTTGTTAGTTAGTTAGGGGGAATATTGTATTTTGTAATAAGGTTTCTGGTTGTAGCTGTGAGTTGGAGGGGTATTGAAGTGGGCAGCATGGGGTTGGGATGGTTCGCGATTCACATAAGGATTTCTCCACAACAAGATGTTGTGAGAAGGGGCTGGTGCATTGGGACATTCCAGTAGGGGGCTCAGTGGAGTGGTCTTCCACAGGTTCCTTATTCTTCTATATTCTCCTTCCTCTACTCCTAAACTTCTCTACCTCCCTACTATTATATATAATATTTAAAATTACCATTTTTTTATTTGTTTATTATTAAAATTATTTTTAATAACCCTAATAATAATATATTTAATATTTTAAATACAAAAAAATAACATTAACAGTAATACATAAATAATTAGATTATATATATTATTTTAAATTATTATTTATTTATTTTTTTATTATTAAAATTATTTATAATAACCCTAATAGTAATATCTTTAATGTTTTAATAATAAAAAATAAGAAAATAATAACCCTAAGAGTAATACATAAATAATAAGATTATATGTAGTATTCAAAATTATTTTCTTATTTTTTTGTTATTAAAATTAATTATAATAACCCTAATAGTAATATATTTAATATTTCAATAATAAACAAATAAATAAATAATAACCCTAATAGTAATACAAAAATAATTATATTATATATATTTAAAATTGTCATTTTGTATTTTCTTATTATTATAATAATTTATAACAACCATAGTAGTAATATATTTAATATTTTAATTATAAATAAATAAATAAATAACAAACCCTAACAGTAATGCCTAAATAATTAGATTATATATAATTTTTTAAATTATTATTTATTTATTTTTTATTATTAAAATTATTTATAATAACCCTAATAGTAATATGTTTATTATTTTAATAATAATAATAATAATAATTTTAAATATTATGTATAATATAATTATCTATGTATTTAATAATATTAAATAATAATATAATTAATAATTTTATTAATTATAAATAATCATTAAGTCGAAATGATTATATGTGCATAATTTTTTATTTAATAATAATAATATTTAATGATAATATGATTGTAATTTATTTGAAAATAAAAATAAAATATTAACTATTCTAGTAAATAAAATTATTTTATTATATTTAATAATAAAATTATTATTATATTAATTATTATATTTTTTTATATTTAAAAATAAAATTTTTATATTTTTATTTGTATTTATATTTGTATATATAAACAAAACATAACAAAAAAATTAATTTTTAAAAAACATATAGGGGAGGGTGCTATTTGAAAGAGCGCCCTCTTAAAATATCGTATGAAGAAAGCACCTGTTAAGACAATGCCTTCTTCAAAGGTATTTTAAAGAATGCGCCTATAAAGGTAGTGCCTTCTTTAAAATTCCTTTGAAGAAAGCGTTGTCTTAACATGCACCTTCTTTAATGTTTTAATGAAGGAATGTTCTTTATAGTTAGGCTTCCGCCCTTCTGTGGAATCCCTCCCAAGCATTACATTAGATTGGAAAATTATTTTCCCCAAATGGTATTCAAGTAATTTGTTTTTTTTTGTTATATTTGGATTTTTTTTCCTGGAGAAGAAATTTTAGGAAGAATCATGCCCAAGCTCCCACACACACCCCCTCACCCAGTTTCCCCCCTCACTCTCCTAGTTGTATTCCCCCTCTGTAATGACCCTTGTGTACCCTCTAGAATATGCTTTTCAAGATGTGGTGTGGGGCCCTATTTCCTAGGCTACTTCCCAGCCTTCGCTTACTTCCCAGATTATGGTGAGGTGTCATGGTCTCTATCAAAAATCCAAAAATATTAAGTTTCCTCCCTCACTATCCTAGCTGTATTCCCCCTCAGTAATATCCCATGTGCCCCCTATAGAATATTCTTTTCTAGTTGTGGTGTGGGGACCCTTTTTCCCAGGTTACTTCCCAGCCTTCGCTTACTTCCCAGACTATGGTGAGGTGTCACTTTCTCTATCAAAAAACCTAAAATATTGGATATTTAATAATAATGGAATGAAAAAGTTAATAAAAAGAAAAAAAAATTGTTATTTACAATAATCCCTAATTATTTTATGTAATATTCCACCTTTTATATCATTGGCCCACAAAAAGCATCTACATCAGGTTTCTCAGGATTTTCATTAATATCGTGTAGAAATAATAGAATCATAAACCATTTCTCTTGAGTGAGGTTGAGTCTATTTATATATCACAATGAGAGATACATGAATTGACATATATGAAAGATATGAAATTTAAACACACAATATAAGGGGATCTGATGAACTTAGTTGAACTAAATGAACATGGAAATACCTATATGAGGCACATATATCACAAATAAGTTATATAAAAAATAAAATAAAAACACAATGTAACATATAACATAGAATTTGAGGATCCATGGGAGGGGTAGGGGGATCTTAATGTTCATTTTTTTAGTTTAGTTGCAGAGAGGAAGTGTTACTTTTTCCCTTGTTCAATTTAGGCAATGAGGGGATGGAAAACATCAATAAAAATATATTTTATCCTTGAAAATATTAACTATTTTTTTATTTTTTAAATTTAATTAAGAAAATTTTATACAATTTATTTTTTATAGATTTTTATTTTAATTATTAAAAATTAAATTAAAATAGAAAAATGATAAAATTATATTTTTTCCCACCCCTTTACTGGAACACCCCCCCCCCCACACACACACACAACTTTTGGAGTGGATGATGATACAAAGGGATGAAAAAAAATCCCCCATGTCCCCCATGTAACGAACCGAATCCGGAGCCCCTCCACTGGTGCCCCGTACCCATTTGCCACATGACCTCAAGCGTGTTTCCCCAAATTCCAGAGGCTGCCGACTAGCAGCGAGGGGCTTTGTGAGTCGGTGGGGAAATTATGCCCTCATTCGGTAAAGTATATAATGGAAGAACAACTAGACACAATAACAGAAACAATAAAATCATACAACAACTGAACTAAACAGCAGAAACAATGTATAAAATAATAAGGATGCAACATGGTACATATGTCTATGGAAAGAAGTAACAAACCAACGTACTAAAATACAACTGAACACAAGTACTAAAGCAACAGTAGAAGAAAAACAGGTGAGCAACTCTTCATAATTGCAAGCCTCGGCTCGGTCCCATGCTCTCCAGCTCCCGGCAAGTCAAACACCTGAGGTAGAAGGGCGCTTTCCCTTATCTATACCTGCAACAACATAGTCTTCTTGGGCCCAAAAGTATGGCCCAAACAGGGTGTGAGATACAATCCCAGTAGGCAATCACCTAAATATTTGTGCCTAACAGTCAATGAATACAAGGAAAGTAAGAGTGCAGGAAGTAGTAAACAGAAAAGCACGCAAAATCTACGGTCCACAGTTCTAAAATATAAAGTACACAAGTAAACAACCAGAAACAAGAAGAAAACAGGTAACCCTCTGGGTATCTCTCACAGCCTAACCCCTATGGTTCAACCTATAAGTACTAGAAACCCTCTAGGAGGCACACACAATATCACCCCTCTGGTTCAGCTAAGAGTAGACTTTCTGAGGAAGCACTCAACATCAATTCCCCCTATAGTCTCAAATCATACTAAAGGCTCCCTGGGGAAGAACTCAACATCTCATTCCCCCTGTGGCCCGCGTCGAGGAACTATAGACTCTCTGAGGAAGCACTCATCGTCAATTCCCCATGTGGTCTTGCATCGTATTAAAAGACACTCTGGAGAAGCCCTTACGTCCATTATCCCTATGGTCTACTATACTAGGATCTCACAGTCCTGTGTGTAAATAAAACATGCTCAGCACGCGTGCATCATCTAAGTAAACCTCAAGAACTACTTGGATATCAATCTAAGGATCAACAGCATAACAAAGCAGCAGTTCCACTATCCTACAACTAGGCATGGAAACTGGAAAAACATCAAACAGGCAGAACAAGCATAGAAAAAATCCAAAGTACAGTAAAAAATACCATAATCACAGGCAAAACATCTACTCTAGTAATCAAGCAAATCAGGCAATACAACAAAGGAAAAACAAGAACACACAATACTCCGTTCAAGGGTATTGGTGTAATTTGCACAAAATACTCGTCGAATTTCTACAGAAAGGCACAAACCACCTACCTTTATGCTAGGTGATTGATATACTTGAACCATGATGACTGATTCTCCCTAGAACATCGTAGATCTGAGAAAACGCACAAAACGTTCAACCTTAGATAACTTGAGAAGGAGGAAGAATTGGCAAACAGGGCTCAAGTAGAAGGAAGAACTCACTGCTGCACTTCCAACGCAATTGACAGAGCTCGAATTGGAGAACAAACAGAGTAACGGTTTCTCGGAGAAGATTTGCAGCCATACAATCTCTCTCGGACAAAGAAGCTGTAGAAGAAGACGTTTTCCTCGATTAGGCACGACCCCGGTCCGTTTAATGAAAAAAAAGAAAAGTACATGGCGTGTACTTTTAGAGTACACAGCGTGTGCTAGGTTTTTCCGTACTCTGCCAAAATCGGCCTCCACGTCACCCATACACACCGTGTGTGTGTCCCGTACATGGCCACTACACGGCTTTGAGCGGTAAAAGAGTACACAGCATGTACTCAGAAAGTACACAGTGTGTACTTCAAAAATTTATAGAAAGTTTATTTTTTCTCAAAAACTCCAGAAAAGGAAAGGCGTACCTAAAATGAAGATCCAAGTTCTTACAAACTTCTCCCCTTAAATAAATTTGTCCCCTAATTTCCCTAGCGAGGCGTAGAAGAAGAAACCCTGAATAGCTCTGGCCACTGCAATCGTACATCGGCCTCCCTCTCCCAGGTCTCGTCCTGTACTCGCCCATGCTGCCACAGCACCCGTACAATAAGGACAGACCGCCCACGGAGAACCTTCGTACTGCGATCGACAATCCGGATGGGATGCTCCTCAAACGATGTATCCGCTTCGAGCTCAACTTCCTCAGGCTGAAAGGCATGAGATGGTTCTGAAATGTAATGTCAGATCTGAGAGACGTGGAAGACGTCATGCATGGCCCGGTACCTCTGGGGTAGCTGCAACCGATAGGCGACCGGCCTAACTCTCTCCAAAACCTCAAAAGGCCTGACGTAACGCGGTGAAAGATTACCCTACCTATGAATCCTCTTGTGTCCCATCCTCGGTGTGACCCATAGGAAAACCTGATCCCCGACCTCGAACTCCAGAGGTCGTCTCCGCTGATCAGCATAAGACTTCTGTCAAGACTGTGTCATATCCATCCTCTTCTGAATTAGCTCTATCTGCTCTGATGTCTCCTGAACAAGACGAGGTCCCAGTAAAGCTACCTCTCCTACCTCCAGCTAGCATAAGGGTGGTCGGCATGGCCTACCGTACAAAGCCTCATATGGTTCCATCTGAATGGTTGCCTAGAAACTGTTGTTGTAGGAGAACTCCACTAGAGGAATATGCTTCTCCCAAGAACCGCCAAAGTCTAGGATATAAGCTCGGATCATATCCTCAAGCACCTAGATCATGCGCTTGAACTGGCCATCAGTCTGGGGATGGTATGTTGTACTCAATAGTACCTATGTACCCAAAGTCTTCTGAAGTCCCTTCCATAACTGTGAAGTAAAGCACACATCCATGTCTAAAATAATAGAGCGTGGAACTCCATGAAAACGAACGATCTCCCTGATGTAACGTCATCCCAGATCATCGACACTGAATGTCTCCTTGATCGGCAAGAAGTGAGCAACCTTCGTAAGCCTGTCGACGACAACCCAAACATCATCGTTCCCCTGAGGAGACCTCGGCAATCCGGGCACGAAGTCCATCGCAACATTGTTCCACTTCCACTCCAGAATGGGTAACTGCTATAAGAGGCATGTTGGTCGCTGATGCTCTACTTTCACCTGCTGACAAGTAGAAAATATCATGATAAAGCCAGCAACATATTTCTTAATACCTGGCCACCAGTACTGGCGATGAAGATCCCAATACATCTTGGTGACGCTAGGATGAACTGTCCAAACTGAGGAATGAAAATCCCACATCAGCTCCTCGCGTATGTCTGCTGGCACCCATACGCATCCTTGGAAATGCAAGATCTCATCCTCTTCCACTGTCCATCCAGGAAGAGGGTCCTATCCTGACACACTCTCCTGCAGGACTAAGCCTTTTGAGTCTGATAGTTGTCTCATCTGTACCCGATCAAGTAGTGTAGATGTAACAGCTATAGAAGATAGGAAAGTTTGTCCCTATCTGTCGTGAACCTCCAGATGCATCTCAGAGAATAGATCCACAATCTTTCACTCACTTCTGGCCTCCTAAACTTCCTGGATATGAGTTCTCATTCTCAACGCATCTTCCACTGCGTTTCCCTTTCCTGGCATATAGGCAAGCTCGAAATCAAAAGACTGAAGATACTCGACCCACCTGCGCTGCCTTAGATTCAGATCACGCTTAGTGAAGATATACTTGAGACTCTTTTGGTCAGTGAAGACCACAAAGTTCTCTCCTAGAAGATAGTGTCTCCAACAACATAAGGCATGAACAACAACTGCCAACTCTAGATCATGTGTCGGGTAGTTCCTCTCATGTGGCCTCAACTGTCGAGACTTGTACGCAACGACTCCATCTCCCTGTATAAGCAAAACACCCAGCCTGATGCCTGAAGCATCACAATAGACTATATAGCTCTTTACTGGCTCTATAAAGAGTAGTATTGGTGCCGACTTCAACCTTATTTTCAGCTCCTGAAAGGTTGACTCACAAGAATCTGACAATAAGAACTTCGCCCCCTTCTTGGTCAGACCTGTCAAATGTGCTGCTAGGCGTGAAAATATCTGAATGAAGCGTTTGTAGTATCCAGCCAGCCCTAAGAAACTCTGTACTTCAAAAAACATCTTCGGTTTCTCCTAGGAGACTACAGATCTCACTTACTCTGGGTCCATAGATACTCTTGCCTCTGAGATTACGTGATCCAAGAAGTGAATTTGTTCCATCCAAAAGTGGCACTTTGAAAGTTTAGCATAAAGTTGATGCTCTCTCAGTGTACTCAGAACGATCTCAAGATGTGTGTCATGGTCATGTCGAGAGTTATAGTACACCAAGATATCATCCACGAAGACCACGAAGAAGGAGTCCAATGATGGAAAACTCGCTTCATCAGTGCCATGAAAACTGCAGGCGTTTTTATGAGACCGAACGGCATGACTGTATACTCGTATAGACCATACCTGCTCCTGAAGGCTATCAGAGGTATATCTGATGGTCTAATGCGCAAATTATGATAACCGGACCTCAAGTAGATCTTCGAGAACACCCGGGCTCCTCGAAGCTGATCAAAGAGGTCATTGATCCTCATAAAGGGATATCGGTTCTTGACCGTCAACTGGTTCAACTTCCGATAATCCACACAAAGCCGAAGGGTACCATGTGACTTCTTCGCAAACAGGATAGGAGAACCCCAAGGAGAAGTACTGGGTTATATGAAACCCTTTTCCTGCAACTCCTCCAACTTCTTCTTGAGCTTTTGCAACTCAGGTGTAGCCATCCTATAAGGAGGAATGGACACCGGTACTGCTCCTGGAATGAGCTCAATAGAAAATTCTACCTCACTCTCTGGAGGCAAACCTGAAAAGTCCTCTGGAAAGACGTCCCTGAAATGATCCACCACTAGAGGAAAGTCCAACCGCGATGTACCCTAGTCATCCAGATAAAGACTAGCAATCTGGGTTGTCACCCTTCCTAGCCCATGATGCTCGAGTCCTGCTCGACTCACCTAAACATCCCATTCACCTCTATGAAGAAAATATTCACCCTCTGGTGAAGCAGAACTCACTCTGCAGTGATAACAGTCGACGACTTCCTGGAAGGAAACCAACCAATCCATCCTGAGGATGACATCGTAGCCTGTCATCTCTAGGACATAGAGATCCCATAAGAAATGATACCCTAAAACCTAGAGAGGGAACTCTCTAAACTGGTGTACACTAGATTTACTCATCCCCAAAGGTGTTTCTAGTGTCAAGGAGTCAGCAAAAGAAAAGATACAGAGCCCAAGTCTCTCCACAATAGCAAGAGATATATAGTTATGCATAGCACCAGTATCGAAAATAGTTGAAGATAAAACTGAGGCTATTAAATCATACGTTGAACTGTATAAGGGTCGGGATCCTGCTCCTGAATGAGGAGTCATGGAAGAACCCCGGTCACCAGCTGGTGGTGAGAAAACCTAGCAGAAATGTTGAAGATGACCCATCTTGCCGCAAGATCGGCACTCCACAGGGTCTCTCTAGCACTGCGGCCTCATGTTCCCTGACCGGTCACACTGGTAGCATATCACCTGGCTGCCTGACGATGCATCTCACTTCCTCGGATCACCGCATGTAGACTCTCTACGGTGCTTCTTTCTGTCATCTGGAGGAAAACGAGATCTGTAAGTAGAACCGCCCTAGCTCGCAACTCTGGAGTTTCTCAGATTGTGCTCTGCAATCAACTCCGGGTTGACGATGGAAGTGATGGAAGTTAACTGGAAGAGATTCACCTGTGAGTGGCTCTCCCGCCTGAGACCATCCTCAAACTTCCTTGCTAAGAACACCCCACTCCCATCCCAGAGGGGTGTGAAATGCTGCAGCTCGGTGAAATGAGAGGAATACCCCATGACAGAAAGAGTACCCTACTCTAAGCTCATGAACTCCCGGGCTCGATCGACCCTTAGGGTCTCTGGATAGAAGTAATCGTAGAACACACGCTGGAACACCTCCCAAGCTGTAACCTATTGATGACCCGGCTGTGAGATCATGTCCCACCACCTCTTGGAGGAGTCTCGGAGAATGTAGGTAGTGAGCTTGACCTGCCTCTCTAGAGGTGTCTCCAGATGCTCGAATATAGCCAGTATGGCTTCCAGCCATGACTCTACAGCCTGAGGTTCTCCTTCCCCGGAGAACGTGGGAGGATGCTACTATTGAAAAACCCACGTCAAGTCTACCATAGTCGAGGAAGGAGGCGGTGCTCCCTAAAAGGTCTAAATTATACTCATAAAACCTTCCCTGAACTATGCATCAGTGCCTGCAACTGGTATGACAGTCGGTGCCAAGGCTGGCCCGACTGGAGGATCGGCAGGAAGTCCCTGATCATCCATATCTAGCGTCTGATCACTGCCTGACGACAGACGTAAAACTGGAGGACATCTCATAGGCATATCTCTAAAAGATCAAAAGTACACCTTATATCATAAAAACAAGGACAGAGAACACAAGAGTACAAAACAGGAACAGGGGAAGGAAAACACACAAGTTTACAAAACACGACTACACGGCGTGTATAAAAACTACACAGAGTGTCTTCTTAAGTCACTGACATGGGTTTGTAATCCTGTCCTACAAGTCGTGTAACACCTCAAACTACACGGCGTGTTGACCCAACATACAGCGTGTACTTGAAAACTATTTCCCTGCACGAGTCTCTTTACACGGCTAACCCACATGGTCTGACTTAACCCAATACTACACGACGTGTTCCAAATAAACACGGCGTGTACTAGACAAGGCTTCGGCGGCCCGTGTTGTTAAACACACGGCCGTCTACATGGATGAACCTTACACGGCGTATTCCGAACAAACACGGCGTGTATAGGTTAAGGCGACACCGTCCCGTGTTGTTCATGACCCGGCTGGGTACCTGAACTAGGCTACAAGGTGTGTTTTGAAAACAACACGGCGTGTGGAAGAGAAGTTAATGCCGACCCGTGTTGTTCGTGACACGGCCGGGTACCTAAACTAGACTACACGGCATGTTCTGAAAACAACACGGCGTGTGGAAGAGAAGGTAATGCCGACCCAGGTTGTTCGTGACATGGTCGAGTACCTGGACAGGACTACACGGTGTGTTCCTTTACAACATGGCTTGTTCTACTCAAGCTTCCCCGACCCGTGTTGTTAGTGACACGGCCGGGTACACGGCTTCGAACTACACGGCGTGTACCTACCGTACACAGCGTGTTCCTGAAGTTAATTTTACAACAGTGTGTCCCTACTCACACGTTCAGTGACATGGTCTAAAAACTACACAACGTGTAATCAAAAGTACATGTTGTGTATTCTGGGTTTTTCTGGGAAGTATCTCAGAAACTGCACAGAAGCCCAGAAAACACAGAAAACAAGGCAAGGAGATGCCAAATTCCGATTCGTGAGGGCCCATACTCCCCATGAATCAAAACTTGGCGTTCATTTAAGAAAAATAGAAAACAAACAATCCTCTAACAAGGAAGTAGAAATTATATCAAGCATCTATCACAACAGCATGCATAATCTACACAAAGTCTATCACAACATCATGAAATCGCTAATGCACCCTAGATGGCATGGAAATAATGCATGACATGTGATTTCTACAAGTGCCTATATGAATCATGGGATGGAATACCCCATCTCATTGGGTTGTGATAGAAATAGAACCACAATCGTCAGGAAAATAACAACACAAAGCATGTGAATAACTTTAGGTGAAATCATATAAACCGTAAAATCTCAAAACCAACAAACTGAAATTAACGAGGTAGTATGGATTTTCCCTGTACACGGGTTAGCTGCTCCTGATAACAGCTTAATACCAACTACCTAATCTATCTTATCCCTAGATAAAGTCTCCAAACAGTAAGGTAAGAGAAAATAACTCCTCTGATACCACTTTGTAACGACCCTAATTCAGAGCCCCTCCACTGGTGCCCCGTACCCAGTTCGCCACATGAACTCAAGCATGTTTCCCCAATTTCCAGAGGCTGCTGACTAGCAGCGAGGGCCTTGGTGAGTCGGTGGGGAAACTATGCCCTCATTCGGTAAAGTATACAGCGTAAGAACAACCAGACACAATAGCGGAAACAATAATAGCATACAACAACTGAACTGAACAGTGGAAACAATGTATAAAATAATAATGATGCGACATGGTACATATGTCTATGGAAAGCACTAACAAACCAACGTGCTGAAATACAACTGAACGCAAGTACTAAAGCAACAGTAAAATAAAAACAGGTGAGCAACTCTTCAGCATCGCAAGCATCGGCTCGGTCCCATGCTCTCCATCTCCCAGCATGTCAAACACATGAGGTAGAAGGGCGCTTTCCCTTATCTATACCTGCAACAACATAGTATTCTTGGGCCCAAAATCATAGCCCAAACAGGGTGTGAGATACAATCCCAATAGGAAATCACCCAAAGATTTGTGCCTAACATTCAATGAATACAAGGTGAGTAAGAGTGCCGGAAGCAATAAACTGCAAATCACGCAACAGCTATAGTTCACAGTTCTAACATATAAAGTACACAAGTAAACAACCAGAAACAAGAAGAAAATAGGTAACCCTCTGGGTAGCTCTCACATCCTAACCCCTATGGTTCAACCTACAAGTACTAGCAACCCTCTAGGAGGCACACACAGTCTCACCCCTATGGTTCAGCTAAGAGTAGACTTTTTGAGGAAGCACTCACCGTCAATTCCCCCTATAGTCTCGTATCGTGCTAAAGACTCTCTGGGGAAGCACTCAACGTCTCATTCCTCCTGTGGCCCACGTCGAGAAACTATAGACTCTCTGAGGAAGCACTCATCGTCAATTCCTCCTATGGTCTCGCATCATATTAAAAGACACTCTAGAGAAGCCCTTACGTCCATTCTCTCTATGGTCTACTACACTAGGTTCTCATAGTCTTGTGTGTAAATAAAACATGCTTAGCACGTGTTCATCATCCAAGTAAACCTCATGAACTACTTGGCTATCAATCTAAGGCTCAACAACATAACAAAGCAATAGTTTCACTATCCAACAACTAGGCATGGCAACTGGTAAAATTCCAAACAGGTAGAACAAGCATAGAAAACATCCAGATTACAGTGAAAACTACCATAATCATAGGAAAATCATATACTCTAGCAATCAAGAAAAGAAGGCAATACAACAAGCAAAAAAAAAGGAACACGCAATACCCCGTTCAAGGGTATTGGTGGAATTTGCACAAAATACTCATCGACTTTCTACAGAAAGGCACAAACCACCTACCTTGATGCTAGGGGATCGATATACTTGAACCATGATGAATGATTCTCCCTATAACATCGTAGATCTGAGAAAACGCACAAAAAATTAAAACTTAGATAACTTGAGAAGGAGGAAGAATTAGAAAACAAGGCTCAAGCAGAAGGAAGAACTCACTGATGCGCTTCCAACTCAATCGACAGAGATCAAATTGGAGAACGGACGGAGGAACGGTGGATCAGAGAAGATCTGTGGTCGTACAGTCACTCTCGGACAAAGAAGCTAGAGAAGAAGATGTTTTCCTTGATTAGGCGCGACCCCGGCCCGTTAAATGAAAAAAAGTACATGGCGTGAACTTTTAGAGTACATGGCGTGTACTAGGTTTTTCCATACTCCGCCAAAATCGGCCTCCACATCACCCCTACACACCATGTGTGTGGCCCGGACATGGACAGTACACAGCTTTGAGTGGGAAAAGAGTATACGGTGTGTACTCAGAAATTACACGGGGTGTACTTCAAAAATTTCCAGAAAGTTTATTTTTTCTCAAAAACTCCAGAAAAGGAAAGGCGTAATTCAAACGAAGATCTGGGTTCTTACACTCTGCTTAAAATACTTTAAACCAAATACAATGTAAAGATACTTAGAAATTTGAATTAACTTTAATACATAAATTTTTTTGGGATTGATGGATTGATATAACATGAGTGCACCAAGTTAGAAATAAAGGTTCGAGAAAAAATTCTTTCAAAATGGAACTCAAAACTGAAGTAACTTTTGGCTATTGCATAAGCTTGAAATACAATATATTAAAAAATTTGAGTTTCAATTTGTATTGAAACATAAAATATGTTATAACTTAACCTAGATTAATCCATGGATCATGAAAAATTTAATTAATCATGAACTATTAAGAATGAAAAATTAAATTGGAATAGTTTCATATCCAGTTTTGATCAGAAACATGTTTCACTCATTATTAGTGATCATCACTCAAAGGAACTAAACCTAGAACCCTCTGGATCATCCTCATGCATTTTGGAATCTTGAAAAATCATTGACCTACAAAATATGGGTGCTGATGTGGAGAATCAGAGGCCCTTCAATGTCATCTCGGTCGCAGGAGATCAAACTAGTGATCCATGAACTTGGATCAAGAAATCTTTGAACTTCCATTCACATTATCTCTCTAGGACTTAAGAGAGGGGGAGAAGAGTGATAATTCGTTCAAACACATGATCTCACATTTTTTTCCTTCAAAATTATTATATAATTAGTTTAAACTTATTAAATATCATAATTAATACCTTTAATAAGTTAACCCTTCATTTAATACCCAGAAATGACATAAATGACACTAAAAACTTTCTGTAAATGTCGTCGATATTTTATCACATGATTTTAAAACATAAATAGTGTTACATGATAAAATATGAGTCATTAACTCAACTCAATTATACCATAAATATTAAATGAATATTTGAATATTAAATATTTAATATTCATTCGAAAAATATTTTTCATTATATTCACTAAATAACTTGTGAATATATTAAATAAATAAATTCAATGGTTATTATTCTAAAATTGAATAATATTGAATTTATTTATTTACATTGTGATCATATAAACTTGGACATTACCTGGACATTGATTTCAGTCCCACCATGTCCCAAACTCCAATTACTATAATTGGACAAGCTTCTTAATACGCTTTGTGTGTGACCCTCTAGTCCCTTATCTCGATAGAAGTGAATACTATTCACAAACCAAGAGTAGAGTAGAGCAACCCATCAAGGCCAATAAAGAGATGTGGAATAATCATTGTAATGTTATCCTTTTCAATGAACACACTCTATGTAATATAATCTCATTATCTCGCAATATCTCATAAATAAGGATGCACACTTTATGTCATCGTCCTTTATTGATTTATTGTTCGTTGACCTTACTGCACAAACTTACCTTAAATCACTATGGACGTGGATTTTATAAATTTAATAACATCCTAATAAATTAGTCCTATGATATCACTTCCTCAACCCAAAATCATCAAATCCTATCTTGAATATTCAACCAATTCAATACTACCAAATACGCACAAACACAAGATACCACACCATGACTTCAATTTCATGGATTTTTTCCTTGAATTAAAGTATGCAATCAAAACGGTACATATTGATAAAAAACTCAATTCAAGAGAACAATACACATGTTTTTTGATAAGAAAAAACAATGACAACTAAAACATGTGGTGTTTCTATTGGCAAGTTAGACATCGTGATCTCATCTACTCGAGATCACCAAGTGTGGACTTTATGAGAAGAAGTCCCAATGATTATGATCTCCCAAAACCTAATGCTCATACATCATCTTTGTCCAGTCAGAATGATGCATCTAGACCATAGGACATTTTTTTAATATTAATTTCATAGTATCTTGAGGTTCTCATTATATCCCTAGAACATCTATAACCTTTTGATATAGAAAATAATCTATAGAAATTTCCATTTAAATTGTGGATGAAGAAATATCAACACTATTATGGTAATAATACATCATTCATATCTCACTATATACATGATATGGTAATTCAAAAGTACTATTCAATTTGGGTCTAGGGAACCCACTATTACAACACTATCACTTTCACTAGATCCATCATGCTTACTAAACTTGTGATCACTCACATGATAATATCATTTTTCTATTGGTTTATAGATTATGTTTTTGGGCATACCACATCTTCACTACATGGCAACTCTGCTTTCTACGACTTTTCCTTCTTGAGTAAGTCTTCTCAATAGATGACACCCCTGAGTCTATTATTATTTTTCACTATCAATACTTGACAGATTAACTAGTACCAGTAGTAGAATTATCATAATGGTAAAACTTTACTTACTAGGTGTAATTATAATAACTAGAAAACATCATTGTGTATTATACACTACTTCTTTAACTACCTCATAATCCACATCACCCTTGGTATTTTTAGATATGTATACCACTAGCTTGAATGAGATTATCTAAATCAATATCCCAGTCTGACTTTGATATTATATCATATTAATATAAATGAAGATTATTTTATGTCCCCTTAAATCTAATTTTCCTTCCTTTCAAAGTACCATGTACATATCCCTTACAATTTTTCAAGAACAATTGGGTATTTTTAACTGCTTCCCATGCAGTTCTCTTGGATAGAACTGATATTTTCCTACCATATATTATATGTTGTAAATATCACATTTATTACATATCATGTAATATATGATTGATCCATCATAGTAGAGTATGAAATGTAACTTACCACATTAATCTCATCATATGTCTCATATATGTCTTCTTGGAGATATTAACTCCATGTTAATACGATAAAAGTTCTCTCCCAAATTGTTCTACCTTGTATTTTATCAATACCCTATCATTATATGTACTATTGAGTAGGTCTATGAAACTAGTAGATCTACCACATTATATCTTGTTACCTAGAACCTAGGTTGCTACTTTAAGTCAATCTCCAGTGAGATAATTTTATGTTGGTCTTAATTAACTATAATATTGATATCTCTTTTCCATATGTTATCAAACATATTTTCCTTGGAAAACTATAGCACTCTCACTAACATCTTGTATACACATGAAAAAAATTCAGTCCAAATGAAAATTATATGATCTTTTTATTTACTTTAATCCAAATATGTATTTTAGTAACTTGCACCCCTTATGGGAATTCTATAGTGTCACCAATGCTTTTTGGTTGTGTCATATAAATGCCTTCCAATATTTGTGGTAATGGAATCCAATTCTTAATATAACAATCATAGAAATTAGCTATAACAAGTAAAATTCTAATGTATTTAGGCATAAAAAATTTATATTACTAATCAATCCTTATTAGTACCACACTTATACCACCCATGTATAGTCTCACTTGAATACCCACCACAATATTCAAAATAATAATCTCCTTTACATTTATACATGGAATCAATTATTGAATTTTAATTAATCTTTTAAATCTTAGATTGTTTCTATTTACTGCATTCTTATAGGATTAATTACTCTCAATGAATAATATATCACCAGTTGTGGTGAATCTAAAACCATTACTATGGTTTTATCCTTCCTGCACAGAATGTGTATTTGGAATATTCCATTTCTACAAGATCTTACAGAACTTTTTCCCATGCCAACCACTTATTCATCTTCATCATTAACTAAATTCAAGTCAATAATAATCTCACTATCTCAAATATATATTTTCACCCTTTTGTAGAAAAACAATCTATTACTTGACTATCCTTTTTCTATATTAGGTATTTCTGTAATATCTTTATAAACCTTTAGGATAATACTATATATGCACATTCTTTTTTTTCTTGTTGTAATTTTTACTATATCATTTACAAACACTTTTATTATATACACATGTTATTATGACATAATGTATTTTCATCATACTATAACTCATATGATATCCATTGGTCATGATATTTGGAATGTGGTTATGGGATAATACTGTTATTTGAGAAGCATGTCTCGAAATATAAAATAATTCTCTACAATGTATATAATTCTCAACATTGATGATCCTTTTACATATATCATGAATTTTATTTGTATAAGGAAATATTAATTTAGTAATTACTCCATGCTACATTTTATTAATCAATGTTTTCATTTAAGACTCATCATCACTCATCATCGATCCTCTTTACAAACATCATAAATTTGATGTGTATAAGTAGATGTGAATTTAGGAATTACTTTATGCTACATTATAATGATCGATGAATGTTTGATCAAGATATTATTTAGCACACGGTCCTAAAGAAATTTATATCTTCTAACCATGCATATTCCATACTTCATTTTTCTATTCCTTAGAAAAATTAAAAGAATATTTATGAATTATATTTACCTCTAAATTTACCTTGGAATAGTTTATGATCTCTAGTTGAACTAATTCTAAAATAATTGTGACATACCTTTATTTATAAAAGTTTATTTTTTGAAAACTCAATAATTAATTGTTTTGATAATACCTAAGGTCTCTAACTCTGAAGAATATAAAAAATACAGTGTAGATACTTGAAAACTACTTAGTTTTACCAGAATGAAACTTATCTTTACACAACTAGGTACAAATGAGTCTTACTTTTTACATTCATCATTTATTTACAATGATTCAAGCATTACTTAACTGTTAATTGAGTATTAGACACCACAAAAAAAAATTCATTTTGAAACAATAATAATGTATCCTTGTTTCCAAAGGACATGTGAGATAATTTTTTTGTTATACTTAATAAAATTTCAACTAAAATCATTTTTCTTGGAAATTAGAAGTTGTGTACTTCTCACCAATGACTTCAGAATCACCCTTTCTCTACCACTTGGAGAATTCACCTTACTGATTATAACCTTTTTTTTACTTACTTAGTTACTATATTTCAATACATATATGTGATAGTAATATTTTATTTAATACCCAATAAGTATAACATAAAAATTACATACAATTGATGAGTATTCCTAAAGAAGAAGTGACTAATTTCTTCTTCATTTCAATTCATTGCATTTACCTTCTATAGACTTATCTCATGAAATTCCAAGAAAATAACCTCATGTATAATGCTTTACCTCTATTATTTTAAAGGAAGTTGCGAAGGTGCATTTGGTGTTACACTTGACAATGGCCTTTTTTATTTTTCTTTCAACTTTTTCACCATAATAACAAAATATTAATCTTTCTTTAAGTTCTTATTTACCTAAAGAACCATACCCAATAGGTAATGGAGTGTTTACTCCATTATATTCCTTTTTAAATATTAATAAAAATTGTAATAATTAGGTGAAATGATATAATAAAGTGATACATTAAAAGATCATGATCCATCTCAAAATTTACATATATCTAGTGTAATCATCATCAGATTCGTATCTCACTTCACTTTCTCCTTGCTAGCCTTTTGGAGATGATACAACATATAAGATCATTCAATTCCTAATGAAGTATCCAAAATTCATTGTATGTTGATTATAGAATTATGATTTAAACATAAAATTCATTAAACATGAGTCTCATGTAAATATTTTTCTCACCCTCACTTCTTGAGGTAGCTCGACATGTATTAGGGACTCTATAACCTTGAATTTTTTATATCATAGTACTTTGTTCAAGTGTTTGTACTACTCTTTGGAAACTTATGTGGGTTTGTATATGTTCTTTGTACAATTATAATCATTGTGTATTTATGGTATTACTTTCCATTTTTCTAAAAAAATAAGATCTATCAGATTTGTAACTTTATCTTGATTACCGATTAGACATTACCATTTAATTAAATCATTAAATGTCTCTCGTTATTTTATCGAACCTTGGTAGACCTCACTAAAAGATTCAGAATACTTAATTTCTAGAGTGTTATAGTGGAAAGTATCCTTAAAACCTCTACTCACAGTTCAAGCTATGTCTACACTGCTACTCAGGTAGTTTCACGATAGGAATTTGACTATCCAACGACATTAACTCACTGTTTCTGGATCTGTTGAGCAAAGTCTCGGCTTCTTAAATCATAAACATGATTTACTCAATTCTTTGCCTCCTAAGATGAAACAAGAAATCAATGGTTACTTCTTTGATTCAATATTTAGTTAAGTTAACCCATTACTTTCATATGAACTACCCATTAGTAGGAGGCACCCTCAACTGGGATAATGAGAACCTCTTACAATCAGTTTTGTTCGAAATTTAGCGATGAAAGGTGTTATGACTTAATATTTATTTGAGGGTTTTTATTATTATTGGTGAAGGTGATCCATTTCTATTTAATTTTTGTTGTTCTATGTGACTTCACTCACATCACTAAAATTAAAATAATAAAAAACATTCACCACACGTGTTCATTTTATCTATCCACTCTCTTATTATTTTATGTGATTGCATGTAAAAATAAACATGCATAAAATAATAAACCATGCATAAATAAAATTAAATGGAATGATCATAATATGATATTAACGGTTGATCCATTGAGTTAATAATGGATCAACCTATATCCTAGAAGTAACTCCTTGAGTTGTTATGCATGCAACTTGAGTTTTAGTGCTCACCCATCCAATATTTCAAACCCATGTCTGGTATGTCGCCAAAACTCAACGCGATATTCATCACTTATTGTCCTATTCATTATACAACAATAATCACACATAAATGATGAGTTATTGAGACTATAGAATACATATAAATAACTTTTATCTAGGCGTGAAGACCATTATATAAATAATGACACAAAAGACGATATACATATTTTCATTTATTAAATTATTATTATAAATGAATACATTGCAATAAATAAATAAATAAATATCAGACATTCATCGGTCGGTTTAAGACTCATGAAAAGTTTACATAAATTGAAATCACATATAGTATTAAAAAAAATTATATTAAACTTGTGGTTATTTATTATGAATTAAAATAAATTTAATTTAATATTAATTTGTCAAAAACTTGTTGCATGATACCATAAAAAAATTAATTTCCAAATATTTTCTAATTTTTTTTAGAATTTCTCTATTATTATTTGGGTTACTTGGGTGTTTTTAACCCCTCCCCCCCCCCCCTCCTTGAAGGGGTTTTGGGTTGTGGGGAGATAATCAGAAAGGTCATATGGGTTGGGTAGAACCCAACTCAGCCTACTCGAGATTAGGCTGACTCGGTAGGTGGTTCGAGTTGGTGGCACATTCACACTGGCACACCAAGTGAATGGTGTAAAGACTTAAACCCTAAAAGACTAGATTCGGTGGTTACTTTATTACATTGGAACTGGGTATAAGAAATCACATATCCTAGTACTGAATAGTTTATTAGCCTTGGTGAACTAGATACGTACTTGAATTTCACATTTACATTTGAAAATTTAAAATACAATATAGTATTTTATTTATTTTCTTAGAAAACATCATTATCCCCTTTAGAATATCCCTATGTATTATCCACATAACACTTCCTAGTATCCTAGGGAAAATAAACATAAGAAATTGGTGAAATAAATTCTTATTAAGGGTATGCATATAGCTGAAGCTAAATAAGGCATGAATAATATGGTAGGAAATAAATAATAATCAAATACTTCTATATAAATAATCACATGAGCTAGAAATTCATCCATGGATAGTAAATAAAATAAAAATAAGGACATCAATAACTGAATTCATAAATATTTAATGCATAATTTTGGACATCTAAAAAATACAATCGATTCCTCGGCCAAGACATATGAAAATATTGTCAAGGCCTTTTGCCATGACATCCGAATTAATGGGTAAAGCCTTAGCCAAAAACAAAGATTTTTTGTATCATGAGACCAACTGATTTATCACGGGGATATATTGGGCCCCACCAATCACTTACTAAGTCTAATTAATTCCACATATGAATAGGTAATACAACTGAATCAATATGCCTTAATAACCAATAACTTTCCATATTGGAAGAACTATCATATGAAATGTTAATAATTTCCCCCAGTCAAAATGATTATAAACCATATGAATAAATAAGGTGGATTGTATCATTATATTATATCCTCAACATAAGATTAAACAAAATATGTTTACATAGATGAAAATACTATAAAAGAGCATAGGAAAATTTCTTTATGAGAACCCCCTTTCTACTTTGAAAAGCACTTTTTAAAATCTAAAAACTATGCACGTGATAAATAAACCATTTTATTTGAAAATAAACTAGTAAAATTTTAAAGTAATCATAAAATAATTGAGTTTTCATGATAGAGGGAAATTTATTTCATATTATATAAGTTTAAAAACATTTCTTTCATACTTTTGTAAGAAAAGTCAAAAAGTACACTGTTATGAAAATCATAAGAAGATTCCTTTTAAAACATTTTTTAAAATTAAAAACAAGGTTAAAATGAAATTAAACAATCATTTGAGAATGTAAAAATTATTTTTAGAAAACATGGACACGGAATAGAAATATTCCTTAGTTTAGCCTTAAAAATAAACAATCCTAAATAATGATGAGATTGTGAAATAAATCCTTACCACTTTGGTAACATTTGAATCGTAATCACCATGAAAAAAATAACTTCAAATAAAAATTTTAAATACCATTAAGATAAATAGATTCATGATATAACATATAAAAGGGAAGTATATACACCATGAAAAATAAATAAGTATTGGATATGAAATATGTCTCATAAAAGTAAAAGTGAGACGAGAAAACCTTACCTCAGGTTTGACTTCTATAAAATGCATTCAAACCTACTGGATAATAAATATATATTTATTATAATAAACATAAAGAAAATTAATCATATTTTTATACCATATATAATATTTTATCATCCGTCTATTAACAACTATTTGTTAAAATCACTATTTCAGGTGATAATCGCTTAATTTTTCATGTATGTTTTGGTTCAGTAGTTTCATTCCCTGTACTTTGATCATGGTTACATCATCTAAATAATAATAATAATGATATAAATATAATATATATTCATTATATACATATTTATATTCTTCCATAAAAGTTATAGATAGAAAAATGTCTTACACCATTCATGGAGACGGTGGGTCGTATATACGCATGAAGGATGTTTTCATTTTTATATGAATGAAATAAAATAATGATAAATAATAATTATATTTTAAAGAATAATTATTACATAATATAAATCATATATAATCATATAATTCATCCTTATTACAATTCAAGTAAAACTTATATGAAAAATGAATCACATCGCTTCGTGGAGGTGGTATCCTACATGTACGCACGAGCGACGTTATCGTTTCCCAACAGATTGAAATGTAAGAAGGTAGATATGATATTATTATTATATAAGTATAATTATGTTATAAATATAATATATAAACATTAAACTTGTCCTAATTATCATCCATAAATTATGGTAATGAAAAATGAATCGTATCGCTATGTGGAGACGGTAAGTTGTATGTACGCATGAGCGATAGTTTCACTTCCCATTTGATGAGAAAGAGGGTGGGTAATGGTGTTTTCATAATTATAATAAAATTTAAGTTTATTAAGGATACTGAATTTATTATTTTATGATAAATTCAATATATTTATAAGATGTATAAGAATAAATAAATAGAAATAGGTTGGGTAAGACAATTGCCTCTTTTTCGGGTGACCTTCTTATATACTTTCTTAAATAACTTAAGGTTGGTCTTTCATAGAGACCAGAACCTCCAGAAATTTGATATAGATATTTATAATGTTAATTGGAAGGTTTTTTTTGATCTAGGTCACTAAAATTTGTGTAAATATGTGAAATAATGGGTGTCCTTTTATAATTGAGGTGAGGGGCACTTTTTAATTTCATAAAAAATTAAAATATAATAAGACTATTCTAGATACAAATGCTTAAAATGGTCATTATATTGAATAAAATGTGTCTAGAGTTAAAATAAAATCATAAAATAAAATTTAGACAAGTTTTTATATCATTTTAATCCTTATCTATTTTATTAATCCCTTGGTTAATTATTTTTTACCCTAACTGTGATAACCACTATTTTAATCACAAAGGGTTAATAATGTTACTATAAATAGAAAAGTGAGTCATAAATGGACCATGGATGACGTGTTAAACCATATTACATTCAAATGGTTGAATATAATATTTTTATAGATTTTAAATAATCTAATAAAACATTATTTTAATAAAACATTATTTTAATAAAACATTATTTTAATAAAACATTATTTTAATAAAATATTATTTTAATAAAATATTATTAATGTTAATTTTGACAATATTCATTTAATTTGACTTTAAATATATCAAGACAAAAGGTGAATTCAAATATAATTATTTGAAACTTTTCTAATATGTAATTTTTATCTATAAAATTCATAAGTGAGATTAATTATTTCAAATTATATTACTTTTAATAATTTTAACATCATTTATTTTATTTTTATATTAATTAAATAATTATTGCGTTAGCATTGTGTAAGTATTTAAGGTAATTATTTATTCACCAAAAATTAAAAATAAATTACCATGATGAAGATAAATCATTTATCTTTAAAAATATTATTTATAACTGAACATATCCTATGGTTATCCCTATGTTAAAAATATTATAGTTATTAAAAATAAGAGCATGAAATTTTTTAATTTTTTTACTTAAAATATTATAAAGGTCATAATCTCATACAAATGGAAAAAATGTCAAAATACCATAGTTAGGACCTTTAACAGTGTGCAAAAAAGGGATTTAACAGCACTAAAAAGTATTATTATCCTCAGTGTCATTAAAGGGAGGCTTTATTAGCACTAAAAAAGAGATGATAAAAGGGGGACTTTATCAATGATAAAAAAAGAGCTAATAAAGGTGATATTTTATCATCACTAGTTTAGAACTGATAAAATACCCCTTTATCAATGTTATAAATAACGCTGATAAAGGCCCTACTGCTGGAGCGTGTTGTTCGAATTACATCACATGACAATAGCAACCTGAATACATATTCCAAATTCATTATTTAATTGAAATAAAAATTATATCACAAATCCAAAAAAACACTATATTATATAAATTTTAAAAAAATGTTTTGTACAATTACATTAGGAAGTGCAATTACAAAAATTCAAAAACAAAAATATTTCGCTGTATTTGGAACCCGACCCCCTCTCAAAAAATCGCAATCATGGTATCAGTTTCCAAAAAAACTACCCCAAATCGAGCAAAATAATCCATCTATATAAGAAAAAAATTATTTTGTTAGTAATATTACTAAGAAACAAATTAAACATAATATAAAACAATACATTAATAAAATGTAAATTTTAAATAAATGGAAACACTTGGAGTCATATTGGTAGCACCGTGTGTCAGATTGAGGTGGAGATAATTCCTACCCATCACAAATGACTTATGGATCTTTGTCCTAAAGTATCAAAAAAATATGAATGTGTTTTATCATTTTTGAGTATGTAATATTTCTTTTTTATTAAAATTTCATTTGAAACTGAAAACACACACTTTGAGTGATATCTGTCACATCGTGTGTTAGTTTTACATGATACTAATTCATACACGTCACAAATGACTTATGAATCATTTTCATAAATTATTAGGATATTTCAAGTGTGTTTTATCAATTTTTAGTGAGTGACACATGTTTTTAACTAAAATGTCAATTTTAGATTGATAACAGATTCTTTGAGTCATACCGGGCACACCATATATCAGATTTAGGTGTGGATAATTCCTACACATCACAAATGACTTATGGATCATTTTCCTAAAGTATAAAAATAATATGAATGGATTTTTATAGTTTTGAGTATGTAACTTGTCTTTTTTACTAAAATGTAAACTTCAAATAAAAGGATGCACTTAGAGTCATACAGGTCACATCGTGAGTCAGATTGAGGTGGGGCTAATTCTTACCTGTCAAAAATGAAATATAGATCATTTTCCTAAAATATCTGAACAATAAAAATGTCTTTCCTTGGTTTTGAGTATGTCATTTTAATTTTTTACTAAAATTTAATTTCAAACTAAAAACAGGAACTTTGAGTGATATCAATCATATCATGTGTTGGTTTGATATGATACTAATTCCTACACATCAAAAATAAATTATGAATTGTTTTCATAAAGTATCAAGAAAATTAGAGTGTGTTTTCTCATTTTTCAGACAGTGACACATGTTTTAAACTAAAATGTAAATTTTAGACTAATAACAGACACTTTGAGTCATACCGTGCATACCGTGTATTGGATTAAGGTGTGGATGATTCCTACACATCACAAATGACTTGTTTATAATTATCCTAAATTATCAAAATAATCTTAATGTGTTTTCATGGTTTTGAGTTTGTCACTTGTATTTTTTACTAAAATGTAAATTTCAAATAAAAAGACACAATTGGAGTCAAACTAATCACACTGTGAAAGACCACATCTATTTTGGAACCACTAAAAAATGATTGTGATGTCCCAATGAAAGGGTCATCCTCAGTTGAATTTTCAACTAACCCTTTAGTTTTTTTGGTCTATAATAGAATAATTAAACGCTTTTGGTTTGTGGGATCTAGAACATAAAATACTTATAATGCATGTAATTCCATTATAAACAGTTTTTCTTTATACCCTTCCTTACTGAAATACACTTTCATGAATCATAATTCATCTATTTTAATAAAAATTCAATTATCAACCCACTTGAATTGACAAATCAGAACTTGGAATGTTGTATAATCCAACTCCCATATTTGTTTTATGATGCCAAAGTATGAAATATTCACATAAATTGGATTTTTATCCTTGGTACCTGATACATGCATCGCTTCAACCACAATTTTAACTATACTATTTTTCATGGCACTTCCTTCATCATGGTCATTTTTATAGAATGTATAAATATTAATTACAAAACCATTATAAGATAATACATGCACACTTGGTCTTCTGGCTAGCCACCAAAATTGATCTAAAATTGAATCGGGATTTTCATCTAAATCACTAAAAGTATGGTCTTAAAACCATAGTATAAACTATTTATTATGTGTATTTGATACCCGTCTTTCATCCCTTGATGGATACAAATGCCTAATAATTTATTTTTGGGTTTCAATATTTGGGGAAACCTCTAAACTATTATGAAAAATGTAAATGTGGGTCTATGCCCAATATGTAATATTGATTGTGATAATATTTATTCTAGAAATTCCTTCACCCACAAGCTTCCCAGTGTGATGAAATTTCAGTAGACCAATTCTTTTCACACTGGATAGGTAGTCGGTACAGAATTCAATGGATTCCTCAACAATATATTACTCTACAATACAACATTTTGATTGACTTCAATTTTTAACATACCCTTTCAAAATATTTATATACCATTCAATGGGTTGCATCCATCTATAATGTATTGGGCCACATATTCAAATCTCTCTCACAAAATGAACAATCAAGTGAACCATCATATCAAAGAATGGTGATGGGAAGAACATTTCCAATTCACATAATATGATAAAAATTTACTTTTACATCGTTAAAAATTTAATTGGGTCTATGAATTTTCTAAATATAGCTTTTAAAAAGAAACAGAGCTTTGTTAATGTTTGAAATACATTCTTGGGAAAGATGCAATGTAAACCTACTTGCATTAGATATTTCATCAAAACATGACAGTCATGTGATTTCATACCCTTTAACTTTAAATCAATCATTGACATGATATTCTTGATATTTGATAAATACCCCTTTGGAACCTTTACATCATTCAAGAAGTTTCAAAACTAATATATCCCATGATTAGAAAGATTTTAAGTAGTTAGAGGAAGAAAATTCCATTTTTCACCCTTCACTAGCGCTAACTCTTCCCATATTACCATGTCAATCATGTCCACCCAGCCTAAATTCCATCCTTTTTTTGGGTGCTTTTATTAATGTGTCAATGACACTATAAAATTCATTTTTTTAAAACATGCATAACATCAAGAAAATGTATGATATATATAAAATTACAATATAATAATTAAAAAAACTGATCTTATTTTACAACTATTTTTCATAAGGTTTTTTGAATATGGTTTACCAAAAAAACTATCCATATATTTTACTTTCTCAAATAGTTGATCACCTGTTACAGGAGACATTGTTGTACATTCTTATGAACTCCCATTGAATTATTTCATCAAAGATAGATACTTATGTTGGTGGGGTAGAAATATGTGATGTCTAAGAAACATAGTCTTTATTGAATGTTTCATCCTAATTGACTATGTAACTTGTTCACAAATGGGACACCCTTCCTTTAATGTTATATCCTAAAAAATTCCACAATAAGGAAAATAATTTATCATCCCATAAAACATGGCTCTACACTTGAAATCTTCATTTCTGTAAGCATCATACAACGTAACACCTAAATCCCATAGTAATTTTAAATCTTCGATCATTGGATCCAAATAAACATCAATATCACTACCAAGTTGTTTTAGTCATAATATAAGAATAGATAACATAATGTATTTTCATTTCATCTATAACCATGATGGAAAGTTATAATTTACCAATATAAAGTCCATTTACTATGAGTTCTAACTTGAAAACCAAAAGGATTCACTCCATCTATTTATATCTCAAGGCAAAGGTTTGTTAGCTCATTTCCAAATTTAGGATACTCATGATCAATTCTCTTCCACTGAGGAGAGCCTAGTAGGTAGTGAAGTTTCCCGTATTTATTTCTTGTATCTGCGTGTCATGTCAATTTCCTTGTAGTCTAATAACTTATATATAGTCATCTAAACCTTGGAATGATTATAAATAACCAGGAAACTTTCATAGGACCTGGTTCATCTTTCTTGTATCGAGAAGCACCACACTTTAGGCATTCTTTAAGTGATTTTTGGTCCTTGGGAAATAGTATAAATTCATTTGGACAGGCATGTATTCTTTTATATATCATTACAATTTAATGTAGCATTCGTTTAGCATCATATGTTTGGCTAAGAAGTCCATTATCTTTTGGCAGCATATCATTCAAGAGAGAAAGTATTTTAGTAAAATTGGTGTCACTCCATCTGTTTCCAGCTTTTAAATTATACAACTTCATTATTCCTGATAATACTATATATTTAGTGCAACCAGTATATAATTAATTCTTTTCACAACTCTTTAACTTTTCAAACAATTTTTTATAATCACGAAATTCATCTTCAACTATCATTTTCAATTCCTCGTGAATATGATCATCATAATCATTCACACCAATAATCACATCTTTGATATGATCTTCTTTACTGTCCGCACTTATAATCATATTATATGATCTATAAAATGTAGTGTTATCCTAGTAACTAGCTACATTAACTTTTTCTCATGTTTAATCCAACATTTATAACTTTGATCTAATCCATGACCGATCAATTGTTCTTCCTACTTCGACGGACTAACTAGTCTCAAATAAAAACAACGTGAACATGGGAAAATGATTTTAGAAGGTTCATATTCATGATAATTTTTAAAATTGATAAACTCTTTCACCCCATATTCATATTATTTTGTCATATAATTTCCATCCATCGATTTTCGATTCATATCCATCCTATTTGACTCAGTAATATTCATATTTAACAAAATAAATAAATACCAAAAAAAAGTTTCCTTTTAAATAAGGGGAACCCAACATTTTTGATGTTTTAAATAATTTCATCATGCTTTAAAGAAAATGGGTAATTGAATTTAAGAAAGAATTACCCCATTTGTGGTAGGTGTTGTCCTATGAATTCATCCATAATGATCACTGGTACTTGGTATGGGATGACTACTGGTCAAGGTTGTTTAAGAAACATAGGTGAATGTCTAGAATATATGGGGGGTGAGTCTCAGGAAATATAATGCAATAATAATTGTATGGGAGATAAAGTTTATGAGGATGAAAGTTGTCTCCTTAAATCTAAATGTTCTCAGGTTTTAGAGTGAGTAAAGCATTGGACAAAATTTATTAGTTTTCTATCTAAAGTTCAAAGAAGTAGTAGTATCAATCTGATCCCTACAAGGGGCTCCTTGATTAGTTTGATCATGATAAGGCTCAATTAGATGTTCTTACATGCACTCATGCTAATACAACTATTTTAGTTTTAACATTCAAAGAAAGTTTTCAATTACTCCATGAAAAGGAAAGGTTTTTGTTCTGAGGACTAAATTTCCATAGCACTTAGCTCCATGTGGGGACAAGGTTACGGAAGTGGGGTCATGATGGATATCCTATGGGTTGGATGGAGTTAGAGACATGCCATTATCATGGTGTTGTTATCAATCAATGATAAATTACCACTACCATGGAATCTTCAATGTTCCTTAGGTTTGTTTGGAGTGGATATTTTTTTTGGATGGGTTAAACATTACTGATAAAGCATACTGCAATATAAAAAATAGATGAATCTATTCACTTTGATTTAAAATCACAAAAACTCCATTTTAAAGTCAATGTGAAATTTAAAATATCCTTTATTTTCATCATCATTGAAATCTAAAATATCATCCTCATTCTAAAAAATCATAGAAATATAATTTATTAACTTGAAAACCAATCATTTTGCCTTATAATCACATTTACATTATATGAAACTAATGAATCTTGTCCAAATAAATCATTAGGACACTTTTATTAGTTTTTCAAAATTATTTTCACCGCTAAAAAATCGTTACCCTTTATTTAAAATAAATTTTTAACAAAAGTTTTACCAATTAAAAAAATATGTGTTTGAAAATCAAACACATAATTCATTTTCAAACTCCCTTAGAAGACTCACTCACTATTTTCAAAACCAATCTCGTTCTATTTTGAACTAAGCTTTCAAAATTTTAACAAAAACCAACCCCCTTTGAGAATATCAGCTCACCTATTATATAGTATAATATGTATAACAATTTATATAAATAAATTTATATGAAAATATAAAAAAATAAAATCTATGTTATTTGAAAACCATTTCCATAAAATAAAATACGTCTATTGAATATAATAATGGTTTCACAAATAAAAAAAGAATTATTATAATTTTTAAAATATTTTCAACATTAAAAACAAATATAATAAATAAAATTTTTTAAATGTTCCATAAAAAATGAACAATATAATGATCATCATGAATGAGTCACAAAAATAAGTGGTAATGTCACCAAGAAAATGATTGTAAATTATTCAAAACTAGAAAAAATAATAATGAAAATGATTATTCTAAAATAAATTGAATTATAAATTATTTCACCACCATAAAAGAATATCCCTTAGAAATCCCCATTTTTTTAAAAATTTTCACACTTTCTAGGAAAATCTACAATGGATTCCCAAAAATGTTAATCATAAAAAAAATATTCATAACCACTCTAAATCCATTTATAAATCGATTTAAAATTGTTAAACTTATTGTTTATAAAATTAAATATCAAATCCTTCATAATTTCTCACAAGTTAGCATATAGAATAATCCACCCACCTTAATTATTATACCATATAGAAATATCACATCTAAAATTAATATATTAACCCTAATAATCCTCCTTTGACTTCCAGGAAATAAATTCCTAATTCATCTTAACCCATAACATTTCATTCTGTAAAAACCTCTCTGAATTGTTTTTTACCAAGTGAGAAATAAGAATGTTAAGGGATAGACTATATTTAGGATAAAAATATATTCCATTGAGTGAAAAAACATTAAAAAATCCAATATAAATTATTTCTAGAGGGAGAGAACCACCCAAAATTGCCCAAAAATTTTCTATATTGTATATCATTGTGAATCTGCTGATGAAGGTGATGTTATGGCCCCTACTAAGGACACTCAAGATAGAACTGATGAACTTTTACAGGACCAGTGCATACCTGAAACTATTTCTCATGTTGGGTAGGTGATCCAGCAACATGAGAATGAGGAGTCCTTTTATCAAGTCCCATTTTCCAAATCTTCTCGGAGAATAAATTTGGAGGTCACTTTTATTGGAATTGGCCAATCCCATAAAAAATTCACTCCTTTAATTGGGAAATTATGGGATGATGAAAAAGAGACCCTTCTACCTAATAATTATTTACCTAATCCCTTTTAGTCAAATGATGGAACTTTAAATGGAGGTATTGGAATGAATAAAATGAAAGGGAGGGGAAATAAAGGTAATAAGGACTTACCAAAGGAACAAGGGCCCTAAATAAGGGGAAAAGAATCACTTTATAAATGAATATACTTTACTATAATTGTTATGGGATTGAGAACTCTCCCATTATTACAGCCTTGTAGCACTTCATTATTAGCAACAAGCCCATAATGATTAGTCTTGATGAACCTAAAATGATATTTGAACAATGAAATGCCTTTAAGTGGGCCTCTTTTGGTTACTCCTTTGTTTCACAAAATACAAGTGATAATGAATCTGAACATCTTTGGATATTAAATCATGATATTATGAGCATTAAATCTTGTATTAAGAAATAGAGAAATGTCTTTGTTGATATTTTCAATCAGGTAATTGTGATTTACCTAAACTTTTTTATGAATCCAACTATTATATCAAAAAAAGATCTATGGGGGGATCCTGAATTGATGGTTGATCGAAGATCACAAAGTTGGATTATCTTGGGAGATTTTGACATTGTCTTAAGACCTAAAGAAAAAACTGGTTCTCATTTCAATAGGACAGTAGACACTGAATTCTCCTATTGCATTGATATATGTAGCATGGTTGAAGTCCCAATTGCAGGTGGTGATTACACTTGGTGTATATACACTCTCAATGGAAGGAAATATATCAAATTGGATAAGTGATTTGTGAAAATTGATGATAATAATGATGCTCTTTATGTCTCTAGATTTATACTCCCCAAATGTCACTCTGATCATAATACTATTAAGGTGGATATTTTCATGAGAAAATTAAGGTCACCTCCCATTTCTTTAATTCAATAATGGATGGCTTATTGTGCCTGGTTGTAGAGAGGTTATAATTAATGCTTGGGAACTAGACAACCTAGGTAGTCCTCTTCAAAAACTGCCTACAAAGATGCGGCATGTTAAAAAAAATAATTCAAGAATGGAGTAAATAATCTTTCGCCACCACTGATAATGATATCAGAGTGGCTGGACAACAACTTCTGAAATGTCAAAATGTTAATTAGATCCAACAATCCCTTCCAGAGATGATATCAAATCCTTATCAAAACATTATGATATTATAGCTCTTAAGGAAATTTTGGCTCATAATCAATACAATACCAAGTGGTTTCATGAGAGAGACAAGAACACTAGGTTCTTCCATTATTTTCATAAATAAAAGAAGGTAATAAAAGTAGTTACTACCCTGAAAATAAATGGGTCATTATACAACTCATAAAATGAGATTTCTAGTGATATTGTGAAATAATTTATGGATTTATATTCTAAGAAGGGGGAAGATTACACTCATAAGATGATAGATCATGTTTCTCTCACTAATTATGATTATCAAAATAAGTTGTTAATTGAAATCCCTAAGGAAAAGGAAATAAATGTTGCTCTCTTATCCATGAATATTGATAGTGTATCAGGACCTGACGAATTCACTAATAAATTCTTTATGTTTAATTGGTATATTTTTCATGATGAGGTTTTCATGACTGTGAGAGAGTTATTTAATCATGCTTCTATGCCTTATGGTGTTAATTCCAACTTTATGTCTTTGATTCCAAAAAAAAGATAATGTGGTTGATATTAAGGATTTCAGTCATATTTACATTGGAAACATGATCCCAAAATTCATTAGTAAAATAATTACTTCAAGGCTAGGAAATATTTCATGGATCTTTATCACTTAAAATCTATTTGGTTTGTACCTAGAAAGAGTATCCAAAATTGTTTGTTCACTACTTCAGAATGTGTCAATATTATGAAGACAATGGTGAAGGATGGAAAATTTTCCCTCAATATTGATATTTCTAAGGAATTTTACACTATTAAATAGAGTTTTATTCTTGAGATGCTTAAAAATTATGGCTTCTCTAGTGATTTCATCAATCTGATTAGCATTATTATTAAAAGTTCTAGGTTATAAATTATTTTGAATGGAGCACCTAGAGATTTTTTCAATTCTACAAGGGATTCAAGCAAGGGGACCCCTTCTCTGGTCTTCTTTTTTCTATTGTTGATGACTATTTTAGTGTTTTAATTAATGATCTTGTGCAGGCTAGTCTCTACAAAATATGAAAATTCAGAAGGCATTTTTTCACCCCATCCCATTTTATTTATGTAGATGAAATTATTCTCTTTGAACAAGCTAATACGAAAACATTTTCTTGCATTCATAAGATTTTTCATCATTATGAAGAAGTTTCTAGACAAACTACTTGTTGGAATAATTCCTTCGTGGTGTTTGGAAGTGGAATGATAATATCTAAGAAAAATAATATTTCTAGGACCCTTCAAGTGAAAAAAGTAACCCTCTCTTTCACTTACCTTAGGGTACCTCTCTTTTGGGGGAAGGTCAAATGATTTTATGTTGAATAAATTTAATCTAAAATCATTGTCCATGTGCAAACCTAGAAGGGGAAGACCATGTCTCAATCGAGGAGAATTTTTATTGTGAATTGAATGATTACCTTGATGTTTGTCTATGATTTTTCTATTTACATATGTCCTAAATATTTTATCAAAGAGATTTAATATTTGATCAGGAATTTTATATGGACGGGTTTCATAAATGAAAAGAATTTTATCATGACTTATTGGAAGGAATGTATCAAACCAATTGAAATGGGAGGTTTGGGCATTAAGGATTTGATAATTTTTAATGAATCTCTTCTTAGAAAATTTACATGGAATATCTTCACATTCAATGACAGCTCTTTGGAATTTATTTCTAGTATATTTTTATCTAAAGTACAAAATTGTTACTCTATGTACATTCCATCTTCAATCTGGATAGTAATTAAATTCTCTTATAATGATCTTATACAATGCTCAATGTTGTTGGTTTCCAAACACTCCTCCCTCAATATTTGGAATCCACTATGGTTGGATAAACCAATCAATGAAGAAGCGTGTGTCCCCTCACATAGGCAACATCTTTCCATATGTGATGATTAATACACTGATTCATTATAGTACCTTATATCCCCTAATATTTTACAGAAAATGTAGACTTATGGATATGTTGATAGGGATATGCTCATGTGGAGTCCTAATTCAATTGGGCATCTCACTATTCAAAATTTATATAGGCATGATTATTCTGGAATTTCTATTGTACCTATGTGGTTGAAAAACATTAGGCAATTATTTATTTCTCCAACTCATATGTTTCTATTATGGAAAATTTGGAAGTGCAAGTTTCCCCTTCAAGTCTCTCTACATCATGAAAAACTCCAAATTGCACCAATGTGTTATCTCTGTCTAAAGTCTGATGAGACTTATAACCATATGTTTGTCTCCTATAGCTTCTCTTGTAGGTTGTGGGAACACATACAATCAGTGTTTGGAATTAAATTGAGGGTGGACGGTGATGATGATATAATGAATTCTATGCTAACTTTTGATCATATTATACAGATCAAAAGAATTTTGAACATTGTAATTGTTATTATCATTTCATTTATTTGGAAATAAATAAATTAAATTATCTTTGATAATCATAATCCTTCTTTGAAAGTAGGAATCACTTCCATTTATCTGGAGGTTATTTCTGCCTCTAAGGTCCAAACAGGCCCAATCAATAATGATGTATCTGACCTTGTGATTTTAAAATATTTTTGTGTCACTAGTAGGGTCAAGAAGTCATTGGTTCTTAAATACATTATATGGATTTCCATGATCCCATCATGGTTTAAAGTGAATGTTTATGGGGTGACGCCAGGTGCACTAGGACCCTCGGGATGTGGTCGTATTTTTCACACTCATTGGGACTTCATTATAGGATACATATATCATTTTATTTCCAATGGATCTATGATTGAATCTAAAATGTGGGTGATGAAAAAAACTATAAAATATGAATTACAACATGGATATAGATTCATCTTAGAGGAATATAACTCTGTTATTGTCGTTCATTTTTTAAAGAATCATTCTAGGAATATTCCATGGTGAATGATTTCATATTATACTAAGTGTATCCAGTCAATTGAACAAATTAATCTAGATTTCACTCATGTATACAGGGAGGAAAATCAAGTTGAGAATGTTTTTTCAAAGAATGAAATTGAAGAAGAAAGTTCGAGATGGTCCTTTTTCATCCTAAAATTTTGTTCTCATTTGGTTGACATGTGTATGGTGTTCTTAATTCTAAGTTATGTAAACCCACTTGTAATTATATATTCTCTTCATTTTAATAATTTTTTTGGGAATAGGTTTTTCCTGGCTCCTGAACCTTTTTGATTAATTGATCACTATATTAGACAACATGATCAGCCTAACCTTGATGAAACCATTTCTTTGGGAACCATAAAATTTTTAATCCATAACCATAAAAAGAAGGTAATCATCTCATGTTATTGAGATTTATAATTTTCTCCCAAGATTGGTTCATGGTATGATCCCCTGCCAAAAATTATTCTTTTTGAACAAAAAATGTATAATCCCAGACTACACGTTCTTAAATTTTTTAACAAGAAGGTTTCATTTAGAACTGCACCATTTTGATTGAAAATATTTTTAGTCTGAGTCTAAAACTAAACCTTTTCTTCTGAATTTATTTCCCCATATTTCCATTCATAACTAGATTTTGGAAAATATATGGAAACTAGATTTATTATGCTAAATATAAAATAAAATTTATTTTTTAAAAAAAATTAGTATTTTTTAGACTAATATTTTATATAAAAGGGGAACGTTAATGTCTTGGATTTTACATGTATTTTTTCTGGATATTATATGGATTATTTTTGAGACCAGGCATTGAGATGGTGTGCGATTCTGAGGCCCAATGTGCCTGAAATAAATGTTTGAAATATATTAAATATGTTAAATAGCACACACACTTAGTTTTCATGAAAAGGTGAAATAACTCCTCAGCGCGAGCTGAGAACAAAAATTCAAGGGTACTATTGAGTTCAAAATGACAGTTTTATCCTAGGTGTGACTTAACATTAGTCGACACAAGTCACTTTTAGAAAATTCATCACAGGTACGGAAATGAATAAAATTATTAAATAAAATTATTTTATTGAATTGTTGATGTAGAGATTGACACATCTCTAAATAGATGATTATGAAGAATTTCTAGGGCTATATGCATAACCCTAGAACCTATAGAGTATCATTGGATAGAGATCCGGGAAATCCTATTAGGAGAACAACGTCGGTGGATCATGGATTGATGATCGACGAACCTCAAATTCAACGGATCTTGTCAATGATGACGACGACGGATCATTCTTCATCAATGATCGAACTGGATCGAGTTAGGTCATGTGTTTTGATTTTGATTTATTACCCATTCTTAATTTCTACAACAAACACAAATCAATTGAGGAACATATTGATTTTTGGATTGATCACCTTGTGGGATGGGTTTATTTGAAGTGTTTTTATGGGTGTTTTATTATGATTCTTGATTTATTTATATCTAATTCTAAAGGAAATGGATCTAGATCGACACAAACATCGATCAAGGTTCATTCCACTCTTTTGGTTTGTTCTTTTCTCCCCCGATCAATCATTCATCATTGGCATTCTTCCTTTTTCCTGTTACTTGACTTATCTAGATCAATCGATCATTGCACACCCATTTCTTGGCATAATGATTCAATATCATAGATCTAGAATCAGCATGGCATGATGGAGGTGTGATGCCAAAACATTCCCGCACACACCTGGTCCTCACAAACCACAACTCGCCTGAAGAATCTTGGGTCATCACCACTTGGAAGAGGGATAAGAGAAGAGTGGGTGGCCATCCATCCATCCTCCCACTAGGATGTTTGGGAAATACACCCTCCCCCATAACAATGGGGGGTGTTCCATATATAGTGCTCAAATAGGGTGGGGTGCATATAGAAAACACAAGGAAATACAGGTATACATGTATAGTATCAAACACTCAAGCCCAACCTATGGGTTCTCAATCAAAAAATCAACCACTCTATAACACTGCCAACTTTACTACTACCTCTAAATTCATTTATCAAATTATCAATGGTCACTTCCAAAGTTTATAAATAAAATCTGCTTCACAACAAGCCACAACTCAAATCATACCCTCATCCAATTAAATTAACCAATTCTCATTCTTTATTAACTATTAATTTATTCATTACATCAATATATAAAAACTACTAAGTAAACCACACAATAATCCACATGGTAAAAGTCACACAGAGGAAGAAGAACCACGTTAAATTAACCCACTTCATATTTCTGCTCCATTTAACACCCATTAATGGCATAACAAATACACTAATCTCAAGACATGGAGTGAAGCTTTGGGCATGATACTCATGGTGAAACTTTTGATGAATTAACCATACCATCCACTGCCAACATCATTCTTTAAATTCATTCTGCCCAATCCATCCTCTCAACAGAACTGTAAAGTCCTGACCCGGGTGCCACATGATGGGGCCCTGAGCTGGTTCACCACATGACCTCAATCACACCTCGTCAAATGCTAGAGGCTTCCCAATTAAAATGAGGGTATATTAAGTCATTCATGGGGAGACTATACTCTCATTTATCAGAGTAAAATGCCAATGAAAATAAATAAACAAAATCAAAATCATATATAACCAAAATGATACTCATTTCACAAGATAACCAAATAGGAAATACAATACTCAACTGAAAGGGAAGACATTCTATTCCAATATAAGTGTCAAGGGTCTATCTTAAAACTAAAAATAAAGACACTATGACTCCCAAAATGGTTCATGAACCATCTTTGTTTCCCTCCTCTAAGATCCGTCCCCAAACAGCCACTTATCCCAGGACTTTTTCCCTTATCCCACCTCGTAACAATATAATGTATTCGGGTACTGATCAAGTAGCCCAAATATAGTGTGAGTAAAAATCATTAGGCCACCACCAACGGTGTCTAAAAAAATTCTAGTCAAAAGATAGATCATGTGGTTTTATAAGGAAATAAGTATAATGCAATAATAAATAGTTTATCACATTTTCATTTATTCTTATCTAAATACATTAACTCCAGGGTTCCCAAAGATACTTGTACCTCAATACTAAATTCACGTCATACCGAAGCCTGAAGTGTTCCCTAGGTAATACCATATCTTAATACCTTCTTATATCTGAAACTCTAAGTATTCAATGTGTTATGATATCTCAGTACCAGATTCAACTCATAGAAAAGTTTGAATATTGTCGTGTGAGGCCATAACTCATAGTGCTATTATTTCCATTCTTTAATTTCACATTTATAAGCCACATTTCTAAAGTTAGAAATATCACAAATTTAAGTAAGATGACCATGTTTTCATGCTTACTCTTCAATATAATTACCATGTTCTCATTCTCTTTACTCATAATCATAATGACCATGTTACCATGTATACTTGACAATTTAGAATAACCATGTTCACATTCTCTTAACTCAAGATTATAATGACCATGTTACCATTTGAACTTCTCAATTTATAATGAACATGTTCCAATTATTTATCACATAATTAATTTTCCAAATAGTTATCCACCCCAATCCCATTACTAATTCAGCAATTAGTTAAACATGTTCATTCCATTAGTTAACTCAACAATTAACTAAGTTCTTAAAACCATTAATTTATTCATTAATTAAATAATAAATATCACAATATATATTCCATAATTAATTTTCCAGAATTAATTATCTCATTCCAATATCAACTTTACATAATTAATCCCATAATTAATTATCTAGATCATATTATCAAAGGCACATAATTAATCCACAATTAATTATATCAACTTAGACATTTCAACATCTCATAATTTATCCCCTGATTAATTATCTATATTAAAACCCATGCCTCTTATATTCAATTCCCCAACTTAATTATCTAATAGTGTGGCCCCTTATCCTATTGATAAATTCCCCAATTAATCACCAATTTCAACAAAGCTTTAATAAAATAGTCGGTCGATCTAATTAACACAATTAAAGAAAATCAATTTCTAAAGGATGCTAGAAAGTATACAATCTTTCATATACATATCAAATCCACAGCTATGGGAATTATATTTAAACCACCTATATCAATTCCTTGATGGTAATTTTTTGAATTGAAATTCTCAAAATCCGAGAAACACAACTACATTGATAAAAGTTTTAGATCTAAATCTCTAAACAAAAAATCAAGATCAAAGACATCAAGATCTCATAGATCTAGATCTAGATCCGCAATCCTAGATCTATATCTCACCACATAGGTTTATATCCAAGGAAACATAAGATATATTTGATGAAAATATCAAGGAAATATTGAAGAAAGAATGGAAGAAGCATCGAGATGAAACCCACTTACCAGGAGAAGAGATGATCTTAAATTCAGGATTTCAATATCCAAGAACGGTGTTCATAAGGCCTTATAATCCCCCTAGTTGATGGTAGAACCTCCCTTTACCCTTATGAAAGTAAACTCATGAGTTAGGGCTGCATATGAGGTGAAAAGGTTCATTAAAAGTTGAAAACGAGTGAGATCAATAATTTTGGGATCTCACTGTCGGCCCTCGCACAGTTTACTCACACGGTAAGACAAATTGTGCGCTAACTATGAATTATCCATTGCCTAAAGGGGGAGCCTTGCATGGATACCTCGCATGGACTATCAAACAATGCTTTAACCATATTGAATCTACTGCCTCAAAAATCAGAGTTTGCACGGTTACTCCTAAGCAGTCGCAGGGTTTGTACAAATCATGCGCCAACTATGCACTGCCTATTTTTCTCCAAAATTTTCTTAGACTTAAACCAAACACCCCCAAGACATAAATTCCATAAAAGGTACTTAATTAAGAACATAAATTACTTGGAATTGTGCCCGAGATAACTTCAAAAAAAGTTAGGATCTTATATTCTACCCACCTTATAACAGTTCATTCTCAAGCTGCACTGGAATCCTTTCTAAGATTTCGAGAAAAAAAGATCAGGACATTGAGTCCTCATATCTACTTCTATATCCCATGTTTCCTCTTGTACATGTCCATGTTTCTATAACACACAAACTATCGGCACGGTCTTTCCTCACAACACTTTCTTACTGTGATCCAGCACACGTATCAGATGCATCGATATCAAGGTCAACCTCCTTCACATAGATCACATGATAAGGGTCGGGGTGATACTAATGAAATTTTGATACATGAAAAACATCATGCATAACTTTGTATCTTTGTGGAAGATCTTATTGGTATGTCGTTGGCCCGATTATATCCACTATCTCAAAAGGTCAACAAACCTGGGCGCTAACTTTCCCTCCCTCCATATGCAATGGTGACCCAACCTAGGTGACACCAGAAGGAAAAATTGATCACCCTCTACAAAATATAGGGTTCATCTCCATCTTTTAGCATATGAATTTTGTCTACTCTGAGTTGTAGCTGAACGTTTCTGAATCAACTGTATTTACTCTGATGTCTCCTGTATGAGACTCCATCCCAACAGCTCTGACTCACCAGCCTCCATCTAGCATAGCGGTTATCTACATGGCCTACCATAAAGATCCTTATATGGTGTCATCTGTATAGTTTCATAATAACTATTATTATAGGAAAACTCCACTAAATCCAAGTGATTTTCCCAATACCCACTGAAATCAAGCACACATGCCTATAGCATATCCTCAAAAACCTATATAGTACGTTCCAACTTCCCATATATCTATGGGTGGAAAATCATACACAATAATACATGTGTACTAAGATATTTATATAATACCAACCAGAAGTGTGAAGTAAAGTGTGAATCACGATCTAAAAATATAGTTTATGGAACTCTATGAAGACGGACTATCTTCAGAATGTATAGTTCTCCCAACTGTTCTACTGTAAAGGTTTCCCTTATAGGAAATAAACATGCTACCATTGTTAGTTAATCCATAATAAACCAAATATCATCATTATTCCTAAAAATATTTGGGAGACCCATCACAAAATCCATGGTCACTTCATCCCACTTCTATTCCGAAATAGGTAACGGTTGTAGTAAACCTCCAAGTTATTGATGCTCTGCCTTCACTTTTTGACAGGTGAAACATCTTATCACAAATCCTTTTATCTACTTTTTCATGCCTGGACACCAAAACTGTCATCATAGGTCATGGTGCATTTTTGTTACACCTCTATGCACCACCCATTTCGAGGAATTAAATTATCACATGAGCTCCTTTTGTATGCTCATAGGTACCACAACTCGATTCTTCACATAGATGATCTCATATTCATCTATCAACCGGTACAAATATGTCTACCCACCTTTAAATATTTCTCTCAAGGATAAGCACTCTGGATACTCATATTTTATGTCCCTAATATGCCTTAAAAGTGTAGAATCCACTGAAACTGAAACCAGATTCACCTTCTCCTAACTCTCCTGAACCACCACAAGCATTTTAGCCAGCAAGTTCATTATCTTTCACTCTGCACTGGTCTCTTGAACCATCTCAGTCTTAGTTTTTATACTTAAGGAATCAGCCACACTATTTCCCTTCCCAAGCATATATTCTAGTTCAAAATAAAAGGAATGCATATACTAAACCCATATTTTCTGCCGAAGATTCAAATCACACTATGAAAATATAAACTTTAATCTATTTTGATCTATATAGACTCTAAACTTTTCTTCCAAAAGATAGTGTCCCCAATAATTAAGATCATAAACTACTACTTCCAAATCAAGGTCGTGAATAGGGTAATTCCATTCATTATTCCTCAACTAACGAGACCCATACACCACAACTCGATCTCCCTAAATAAGAATAGCTCCAAGTCCAATCCCAAAAATTTCACAATAAACTATATACTCCTAACCTGACTCAAATAGGATCAAAATTGGTGTCGATGTTAAGAACTTCTTCAAATACTGAAAAGCTATCTCACAAGCCTCTAACCAATCAAACTTTACTCCCTTTTTGGTCAAGACCAAAAGCAGCACTACCAAACGGGAGAAGTCATGGATGAATCTTCTATAATATCTAGTTAATCCCATGAAGCTTTAGATATTTAAAACATTATTGGGATGCTCCTAAGAAACCACTTCTTTAATCTTCTCTAGGTCTACTGACAAACCTTCCTATGAGATGATGTGCCCCAAGAAGCGTACCTAATCAATCCAAAACTAACACTTAGATATCTTGGCATATAATCAATGCTCTCTCAGTGTACTCAGGATGATTTCAAGATGTTAGACATGATCATCATGAGTCTTAGAGTACTCCAAGATGTATTCCACAAACACCACCACAAACTGATCTAGATATGGATGAAAGATCATGTTCATAAAATCTATAAACACTAATGGTGCATTTTTCAACCCAAACGGCATCACGAAAAACTCATAATGGTCATACCTTATTCTAAAAGTAGTCCTTGGTATATTAGAATTATGTACTCTCAACTGATGATTCCCTAATCTCAGGTCTATCTTTGAGAATACACAAGCCCCTCTCAATTAGTCAAATAGATCATCGATATGAGGAAGAGGATATCGGTTGTTTACAATCATTTTTTTAAACTTTCGGTAATTGACACCCAAATGTAAACTCCCATCATCCTTCTTTTAAAACAAAACAGATGATCCCCAAGGAGATGTACTTTGATGGATAAATCCCTTATTCTTTAACTCCTCCAACCGAGTCTTACTCTCTTAAAGCTCAGTCAGTGACATTATTTATGGAGGAATAGATACTATATCATCCCCCGGCATGATCTAAATAGTTAATTACATATATCTCTTAGGTGGTAGCCCTTATGAAACAGTTCCACTACTGGTGGAAGGACATATTTCCTAACACCCCTATTATCCAAGAATAGACTAGAAACTTGGGATGTGAGCTCTCCTAGTTGTAGTGTAATTTTCCCTTCTTGTCCTTCCTGGATATCCCACTCTCTACAATTAATATACTAGTCGCCCTTAAGAGACACAAAGGTCACTCTCCTATGGAAACAATCAATGTGGTCTTGGTAGGTGACTAGCAAGTCCATACCCATAATTAGGTCAAATCCCATCAGATTATGAACATAGAGATTCCATAAGAAATGATATTCCCTAATCTCTAGTGAACATCCCTTATAAAGATAGTTATCTCTAGACTGTTCTCCCAACTGCGTATCTATAGTCATTATCCCTCTCACAAACTCCACTATCAGGCTCAAACCATTAATAAGTTTTGCAGATATAAAGGAATGATAAGAATTAGTATCAAACAAGGCACTAACTAAAGTAGAATATACTAGAATAGTACCTCTCACTATCGATGTCCTAGCCTTTCTATCCACAATTTTAGTTTGTAATGCATGTAACTATGTTTCCCCTCTTCCCTGTGATGTTGTATGACTCCCATGAGTAGCACCACTCTGCTGATGTGTGTGATCCTTCCTAGAAGCACCATGCCCACTACCTCTACTACCTCTTCCAGTAGAACTCCAACTGCCATCCCAATTAGGTGTAGAATACCCTCTTCCCATACTCTGAATATTCTCATCTTCTCCTTTAGTACCAGTTTATCGCTGCAACCTACAGAATTTTTGTAGATGTCTGACCTTGCCGCAAGATCGACACTCCATTGGTGGTCGAGAATTGTATCAATGATAGTCTCTTTCCCTTCCGCACTGATGACAGATCACCCCGGTAAGGTCATGTCCAACCGACCCTCCTGTATGGATACTCTTCTCCCCACTTCCTTGGATAAATTTTTCATAATGGTGATTCCTACTCTCAGAAGTCACACCTCCCGATCGCCTCGTAAAAACTACCTTTTCATCACTAGAATCCTCCCTCAGGATCCCTTAAACTATGAGATCCTAATACACCACTTATATAAACTTCTTTAGCCTAAAAATATTCACTTGGGACTTAATCTCACACTTAATTCCATCATAAAAACGTTTAGATTTAGCTACCTCATCTCCTACTAAAGCTGTGGAAAAGCATTGAAAATCTGTGTAGTGTCCAACATAGTCCATCTCTGAAATGATCTCCTATGTCAAATGCATGAACTCAGTAGTTTTACTTTGTTTCATCATCTCTGGATAAAATTTCTCTAAAAACCTCTCTAATAAGTCCTTCCATAACATATTGTTAGTCTTTCCAATTCATGCCTGAATTTCCCATCAGCGCTTCGCTGATCCCCGTAGCATATAAGAACCCAACCCAACCCTCCTTTCATCTGAATTCTCTAAATGGTCAAGTATTTTCTCTATGTACTCAACCAGAATTCATCTCCCCCAGTTCCACCCTCTCCAGTAAAAGTTATAGGGTGTTGCAACTGAAACTCCCTTGTCAACTCAGACATACTTTTCACAACCCTCCCTCTTTTTCTTTCCATGAATTGCATGAAATTAGTGAAGTTCTATTGAAACTAATCCCATTCATCTTCAGTTGACATTATCCATTCCTCAAGTTCACTAACTAGAAAACATTCCTAGGCACACCCCTCAGTCATCCCCTCAACAAGTGTCGTGGAGGAATACTCTCTACAAAGCTAAACACACATCTCATGTCGCATATCACAACCTTGCAATGTTTACGTAAAGGAAAATAAACAAAACAAGTCTTTTTCCCCCACCTCACCACATGGTCAGAACAGAGGTTCTATCACTACCCTTAACCATCCCACTCCTAGGTTTTGGTTAACAAGGTAAACACACTCTCATAATCAAGTTTCTCATTTGGACACCCAATTATTATCATTTTGCATCATATTAAAATCCTACTAAATTCATGTTAGGCACCATTTTTCATTTTAATCTCATAAATGGTAAAAAAGGTTCAAGTTTAACAACTTAACCATAACCCATTTTCTCATGTGTGCCTAAAATGATGCATGTCACAATAACCCTGAGTGCCTATAAGGATACATGTAGACTCATAATGGGATAGGTATCCACCCCACATTATAAATGGGTGCTTCATGTTCCTCCTCCTTCTATGTGGGGTTTCCATAATCAACCCCCCCCCCCCCCAGAAGGGCCCAGTGTCATCGCTGGCACATCAAATGGACATTTCCACTGATACCACTTTGTAACGTCCCGACCCAAGTGCCACATGGCGGTGCCTAGGTCCGGTTCACCACATAACCTCAAGCACGCCTCCCCGTATGCTATAGGCTACCAACTAGAAGTGAGGGTCTCGTAAGTCATTTATGGGGAGACTATACCCTCATTTATTAGAGTAAAACTCCATTGGAAATAAATAAACAAAAGCAGAAGCATATATAACCAGAAAAATACTCATGTCACAAGATAACCAAATAGGAAATACAATACTAAACTGAAAGGAAAAACATGTTATGCCAATGTAAGTGTTAAGGGTCTATATTGAAACTAAAAATAAAGATACTATGACTCCCCAAATAGGTCTCGAACCATGTTTGGTTCCCTCCTCCAAGATCCATCCCCAATCAGCCACCTATCCCAGGGGATTTTCCCTTATCTAATCCTACAACAATATAATCTATTCGGGTTTCGATCAGGTATCCCTAATAGGGTGTGAGTACAAATTAGTATTCCACCACCAATGGTGTCTAAAATAATTCCAGTAAAAATATAGTTCACTCGGTTCTATAATAAAATAAGTACAATGAAATAACAAAAAGTTTATCACATTTTCATTTATTCTTATCTAACTACATTAACTCCAAGGTTCCCAAGGATACTCATACCTTAATACTAACTTCATCTCCTACAGGACCCCTAAGTGTTACCTAGGTAATACCATATCTTAATACTTGCTTCTAGATGAAGATTGAAGTATTCAAGGTGCTATGATATCTTAGTACCTAATTCTACTCATTCCAAAGTTTGAATATTGTCATGTGATACCATAACTTAGAGTTCCATTATTTTAATTATTTAACTTCACATTTATAAGCCACATTTCCAGAGTTACCAATATCACAAACATAAGTAAGATGAACATGTTACCATGCTTACTCCTAAATATAATGACCATGTTCCCATTCTCTTTACATATAATAATAATGAACATGTTACCATGTATACTTCTCAATTTAGACTGACCATGTTCCCATTCTCTTTACTCATACGTATGATAACCATGTTACCATTTGTACTTCTCAATTTAGAATGATCATGTTCCCATTCTTTATCACATAATTAATTTACCAATTAATTATCCACCCCAATCCCATTACTAATTCAAAAATTAGTTAAACGCATCCATTCCATTAGTTAACTCAACAATTAACTAATTGATTCAAACCATTAATTAATTCATCAATAAATTAATCAATATCACAATTTATATCCCATTATTAATTTTTCATAATTTATTATCTCATTATAATCTCAACTTTCCATAATTAATCCCACAATTAATTATCCGGATCATATTATGAATGGCACATAATTAATCCACAATTAATTATCTCAACATATCCATTTCAATATCTCATAATTAATCCCCTGATTAATTATGTAGATTAAAAACCCTACCTATTATAATAAATTCCCCAAATTAATTATCTAATAGGGAGGTCCATTATTCACCTAACAAATTCCCCAATTAGTCACCTATTTCAATAAATCTTCAGTAAAACAATTGTTCAATCTAATTAACCCAATTCAAGAAAATCAATTTCTGAAGGATGCTAGAAATTCTACAATATTTCAAATAAATGTCAAATTCATGATTACGTGAATTAGATTTAGACCACCTACCTCAATTCTTTGATGTATGTTTTCTCAATAGAAATTCCCAAAATCCGAGCAGCACAATGATGTTGATAAAAGTTATGGATCTAAATACCAAAACCAAAAATCAAGATCAAAGACATCGAGATATCATAAATCTAGATCAAGATCCAAAATAATAGATCTTTATATCACCACATATGTTTAGATCCAAGGAAATCGAGGATATGTTCCATGAAAAGATCAAGGAAGGATTGAAGAAAGAATAGTAGAAGAATCGAGATGAAATATACTTACCAGGAGAATAGAGTATCTTCAATTCAAGCTTTTGATCTTGAAGAAAGTTGTTAATAAGGCCTTGAAATCCCTCCAAGTTGATGGGATAACCTTCTTTTACCCTTAAGAAAGTAAAATCCCAAGTTAGGACTGCATAAAAGGTGAAACAGGTCGTTAAAAGTTTAAAATGAGTGAGATCCACAATTTTAGGATCTCACTATCGGCCCTCACACAGTTTAGTCACACAGTTAGACAAACTGTGTGCTAACCATGAATTATACATTGACTCAAGGGGAACTTCACATAGCTATCTCACACATCATATTAAAACATGCTTTAACCATGCCAAAGCTACTGCCATAAAAACTAGATTTTTCATAGTTTCTCCTAGGTAGATGCATAGTTTGTACAAACTGTGCACCAACTATGAACAACCTTTTTTTCTCCAAAATTTTCTTAGACTTCACCCAAAATCACCCCAAGACATAACTCCCATCAAAGGTACTTAATTAAGAACAAAAATTACATGGAATCACACCTGAGATAACTCAAAAAATGTTTGGATCTTACAAGAAAAAACCCCCAAATTACATCCACACCTAGCAACACCTTTCATCAAAACCATACTCGGCAGCTTCGTTGAACAACACTACCCATCCATTCCACAATCAAACAATCTCACAACCTGAGATTCCATTACACTATTTGTGCCACACCACATCACACAGCCAAGCCCACAACCCTACTACAACACAAGTCAGAACAAACCCATACACAACACACCACCGCACAGACTAAGTAAAAGCATACTCATATTTAACACGGTAGTCCTCATTCAATTTCCTGTTATTAATTTAGTGGTTATCATGGAAAAAATTTTGATCATGGTGTATCCATTTATTATCCATGTATACATGGTTAATGGTTTTCATGTTGAAACATTCATCCAATAACAAACATCATTCATTCTATATATCATCTCATGCACAAAAAAATCCACCAATGGCCATGATTTTCAGTGGGAGATTCTCCCATACAAAACACAATATCAACAAAAAATTATAAAATATAAGCATAGGTCAATTTTTCCCATCCCATGTATATTGATCTTAAATTGATTCAATTATATTTATTTATTTGGAATTCTTCTATCTTCACAAAGGAAAAATCATACACCCACCCCACATGATACACAAATTAACGAGAGATAAAGAGATCCATACTTGGAAGAACAAACGATTAGAACTTCCTTATTGCACCAAAGAGGGGGTGTGCAGGCAGTAGGAAGAACTTATAGATAAAATGTTATCTAACTTCTACTAAACAACACATGGATCCTTGTGAATAAAGGTTTTGTGTGCACCAATAAAAAACGAGAATGCATAAGGAAGAGAGGATCTCAGATTTGGAAAGCCCAGATCCTATATCAACAGAAGGAACAGTTTTTTTAAAGGCCATTAAAGGAAAATCTTGACCAAGACCATACGATTTGGGAGTCAAAGGAAGTGTTGGGTTTTTAGAAGATAAATACGCTTTGAAACGGTCCCAAAAAACATTAAATACAATTTTAAACTCATTTTACGTCAAAGGAAATGTTAAAGGGGTGAAACTGTAGAAAACTAGAAAACTGGAGAAATTTTGGAATTTTAAAAAACTATTGAAAATGAGTCACTAGTTTCCATGTCACTGGTGGATGAGTCACTGGTGTGATCTACCAGTGGGTGAGATATCGGTGGATGAGTCACCATTGGGTGACTCGTCATTGGTGACCTACCATCGCGACCAACCCTTAGTGACTCACCATTGCGAGTAACTGGTTCAAGTAACAGTTCTGACTCACCATTGTGAGTCACCATTGCAACCTACCATCGCCACCTACTGGTCCTGACTCACTAGTCTCGACTCGCCATCATGAGTCACCGTTGCGACCTACCGTCACCACCTACCGGTCCTGACTCACTATTAGAAAAACTGTATTTTTTAAAAACTCTTGAAATGAGTCTCTATGACCACCCAGAACCCTCCAAAAATTGGATTTTCATAAAATAATAGACAAGAGTAGTCCATGCCATTACATCAGATACCTATCAAACTATCCTCACCTTATATAATTCCAAACCATACCCAGAAGGAAAAGAGGGGTCTGAACAACCAACCTATGAAGTACCTCTCAAGGATCTCACTACACCTAAAATATCGCTACTGAAATCAAAGTTCAATGATAAACCTCCCTGTGTTTTTTGAATGATGGAGTGAAACCTAAACATCTAGGAACACCTCCTACAAAATCCGCTAACCCAACCGACCAAAAGACACTCCACACAAGAACGACAACCACATTTTCCGAACACAAGAATCAGAGAACCCCATCCTCCATGACAAGATACTATCTTTTCTGGGAAGCATTGACTCTCCCACATGGGTTTAATCAGATTGAAATTAATCTGTCTCTATTAGGAATCAGTTCCTCCCCTTTTCACATGTTAGGACTTTATCACACATCACAGAACAAGGAAAAAACTCATCTCATAGAAAAAAATTCAAACATTACATTTCCAAACAAAACAGAACAAGGAAAAACTCAAAACAACTATGGGTACTGGGAACATATATGTGCTTCTCACTCCCAAGTAATCTCCACCAGGCCACCATGCCTCCACAACACACGAACCAAAGAAATGGTCCGCCCACATAGCACATTCTCCCGACAATCCTAGATCTATACTGGTCGCTCCACATTTGTCGTGTCATCTCTGATATCCAACTCTACCCATTAGATGACATTAGAGTCATCATGAAGATATTAGTGAAGCTGAGAGATGTGAAATATGTCATGGATCATCTCTAATTGAGTTGGTAGTGCTAACGGGTACTCCACCTTTCCAACTCGTACCAACACTTTGAAGGGATTAATGAACCTGGGAGAAATCTTGCTCCCTCTACCAAACCTTCACTGCCCATGTCAAGGGGAAACCTTCAAGAATATATGGTCCCTAATATCGGACTCCAAGGTAATCCTCTTGCGATCGGCATATGAATTCTTCTGGTCATGCGCTAGCTTCATCCTCTCATGAACGAACTGAACTTTCTTTGTCGTGCTCTGCACTACCTCTGGGCCAAGAACAATTATCTCCCCAACCAATTTACAGCACAAAGGTGAATGAAAAATTATTCCATACAAAACTTAAAATGGATCCATTACAATGGAAGAGTGAGAAAACTAGACCAAGATTAAGTTTCACACCCAAGATCCACTAAAGTCCAAGACGCATGCTCGTAACATATCTTCTATCTTTTGCATATTCCACTCTGTCTGCCCATCTATCTGAGGGTGGAAGATAGTGTTGAGGCATAATTGAGTGTCAAAAGAATTCTACAATCCCCTCCAGACTTGTGTGGTAAAGCATGTATCCTGATCCAATACAATGGGTCTCAGAACTCCATGAAGCCACACCACCTCATCCACATACATCTTTTCCAAGGAATCCACTTTTCTTGACTCTTTAATCGCTAATAAGTGAGCTGATTTCATCATCTGATCCACTACTACCCAAGTGAAATCATATCCTCCCTGAGAACTGGGTAACCGTGTGACTAAATCCATTGATATTCCATCCCACTTTCACTTAGGGACATCTAAAGGATGCAAAAAACCACCAGGAACAAGGTCCTCGACCTTCATTTATTGGCACACTAAACACTTCTCCACAAACTCCGATACTGCTTCTTTTATTCTGGGCCACCAAAACTTCTCCCTAAACCCACAGTACATCTTGGAAAATCCTAGTTTCATCGCTAAATTTGGATGTGAAAATCACGGAGGGCTCCCTCACGTATCACCACTGGAACAAACAACCTCCCATAGAATAACACCTGATTTTGACCATCCTCTGAACATCCTTCTGGAGCATCACCATGGTCAACATGATCGCACATCACCTATGCCTCTGAGTCTCCCCACTGGGACTCTTCCACCTACTTCATTAGAGAATACTGCACCATCATTTGAAACAAGCATCCTCTACTGCCATCCGCCCTTGCATCTAAGTGAAAGGCCACCAACACCTCCATCACCTTCTAGGCATCTGTAGATTCCCAAACCACCTACTTTTGCGACATCTGGCTTAAGGAACTAGCCACAACATTCACCTTTCCTAAGGTGTAAGAGATCTCAAAGTCGTAATCATGGGGAAAATCCATCCACCTCCACTGTCACAAGTTTAAATATCACTGGAAAAAGATATACCTCAAATTCTTGTGATCTATGAAGACCACAAAGTGATCCCCAATGAGGTAATGTCACCAGATATTCATCACAAACACAACTTCTTCTAACTCTAGATTGTGGGTGGAATAGTTACGTTCATGGGGACGTAATGTCCTAGACCCATAAGAGATAACTCCCCATTGCTACATCATAATACATCCCAATACTAGACAAGATTCATCACAAAACACCTTGAACATCAGACCTTCCTATGGAAACTAGAGCACTGAAGCACAGACCAACTTCCCCTTCATATGTCTAAAAGCTATTTGGAACTGCTTGCTCCATACAAAAGTCTGGTCCTTTATGGTCAGAGATTTCAATGAAGTTGTAACTCAAGAGAAATTGGGTAAAAATCTCTAATAATAGCCTGCTAAACCAAGAAAACTATGAACCTCTACAACACTCTTGGGTGATACCCAAGAAACTACTACCTTGAATTTCGATGGGTCCATTGCTACACCCTATTGTGACACCACATGTCTAATTAAATGCACCTATTGTGTCCAAAACTTTCACTTGGAAAGCTTTCTGAAGAGATGGTGGCATCGAATAACCTATAAGATAGTCCCAAGATGCTCGGTATGATCCTCCTATGACTTTGAGTATATCAATATGTCATTAATGAATATGATGAAAAAACGGTCCATAAAATCATGAAAGATGGATTTCATAAGCCCCATAAACATGGATAGTGCATTCATAACACCAAACGGCATGACCATGAACTTGAAGCACCCATACCTTCACTTGAAAGAATTATTCGTGATATCTCTCTCCTTTACCCTTAACTAGTGGTATTCAGACCACATATCAATCTTAGAAAACCAACATGATCCTCTCAATTGGTCGAAATGATCATCTATCCTCGGAAGAGGGTAACGGTTCTTGACTGTCAATTGATTCAACCTTCAGTAGTCTATGCACAACCTCAGGCCACCATCTTCCTTCTTTTCGAACAACACCAGAGCACCCCATGGTGACACACTAGGCCAGATTAATCCCGTATTCATCATGTCATCAATTTGTATCCTCAACTCCCACAACTCCGGAGGTTCCATGTGATAAGGATCCATCAAAATTGGACAAGAATCAAGTTATAAGTCTATCCTAAACTCAACATCACCTCAGGGGGGGTAGTGTCACAACCTTATCAGGGAAAACATCCACAAACTCCCCAATAACTCTGGGAACCTCCATCATCCCAACACCTACTGATTCCACTAATAGCTCAGCCAACAAGGAAAGAAGAGGCTCCATGCACTGACTACCCACCTGATGGATCCTCTCACCAATGATAACCACACGTCGGCCATCCGCATTTGAAACCAAAACTCTTATTTGGAAGAAAACGATAATGGTATGCAGAGTGTACAACAAATCGATGTAAAGAATTAAATCATATAGTTGCATATATAGCAAGAAAAGATCCTCACAGGACTGATGTGGTCCCGTCATCAGTCTACATCCCCATCACACATCAAACAAGCTAGTATAACCTTCAACTAGCATACTCAACAATAGGGTCATGAGAAGCCTCTCCATGTCTAGTCCTAGAGCATGGGCTAGAATGGGTGAAACAAAGTAGTGTGAAGCTCTTGAATCAAAAAAATCAAAAGCATGGGTACAAAACAGGTTGATCGTACCTATAACAATATTTTTTCACACCAAAACTACTACCTATTATACATGTAACAGACCATGCCCATCACCTCTACCCCTCTACTAACAACTGCCTCCATGACCAGGCCTGAGTCGAGGTCCCTAAGGAACACCCCGAGGTCGACCTCTACCTGCTTTGTCTCCCCTCTGTGGAGTATGATCCTATTGTCCCTGCTACTGAAGTGTCCTAGCTGGAAACTATTTATAAGAATGGTGTAGAACCTGTCCACCACCGCTATACTGATCCTGAATAGCCGTCGGACACCGGTTTTGAATATGACCATGGACTCCATAGAAGAAACACATCGGCCCCAAGCCCACAGGAAGTACACGAGGACCAGAAGGTAAAAATGAAAACTACTGAGGTTGACTCCCCATCGGTTTAATCCTTAAAGGCCCTAGAACCAGATACTTTTTGTTGGTAACCATGCCTCTTGAAGAACCTTTTTGGATCCCCTCTCATAGTATACCTCCTCACGAGTGCATCCACTCAATCACTTATGCCATCTTCTGGACCTCCAAGTATGTCGGCAAGGTAAAGGGGGTAACCGCGTACTAGATATAAGGACTAAGTACCTCCTCTAGGATTCTTGCATGACAATCCTCATATAAAACTTTATCTGGGGAAAAAAGGATATCCTTGAACTTAATCCCCAACTCTCATACTGACATACTCCCCTTCTAGAGGGAGAGTAACTCCTACCTCTTCTCAGCCTTCATGGTCAATGAAAAGAATTATTCTCAGAACTCCTTCTCAAAATCAACCTAAAAATTTTCAGCCTCCTTCCTCTCCCCAAGGTATAGTGTCCACCATTGATGCCCAGATCCCCGCATCTGACTCACCACTAAAGTAAGCCAGTACTCCATCGAAGCCCAGATCAAACAAAAGGTGATCTCAATCTCCTCGAGTCAGCTCTCCATCTCCATGTACGAAACACCGCCCTCGTACTTTCCGAGAGTCATCCACAGAAAATCACATAATGTTCTCTACCAATGGTCTTCCTCCCCCATTGAATCAACCATCACCCAATCAACTAGATCGGCCCACTAAATTGCAACTTCCCGAGCCAAATGTGGACAAAGATCGGGTTCCATAGATGAAAAGGTAAACAGTTAATTCCTAAGCCCAAGTAGTATGGAATTTTATTTAAGATTCATTTTAACTCATTTTGTTATCCATTTAAAATTCCCCAAAAATAAACCAATTCAAACAGGAACACAAGTCGTTATAATGTATGTACCTTTCCTAGGGTCTCTACCCTGCAAATAGTGTAACCTCACTTGGTCGCTTGGTAGCCTCAGAGTCCTTGAATCGGATCATGGGGGGTTAAAATCTCATGTCTTAACCGGTCTTACCTAACCTATGTCACGCACCAAGGTCACCTAACACTATTTCCCTACCAACCCATGCAATCCTTACTATGTTTAACTCCAAACTCCATCATATCCTTCAACCATCACTTCTGATGTCATTCTGTCTTGACCCCCTCCCTCTGATGATGTCCCTTCTGAGATGGAAATGCAGAATGAGAGATAAAGAGCCCTGAGTCCTACCACCATTAGGCCCTCGGGTGGCGACCATCACCAAGGGTATAAAAATCTCACAAAGTGGGAGGAATTACCCTTATCATAGTAACCAATATCGGGATATAAGATGTATAAATATCAAAAAACTCCAAGACATATATATAAAATAAGTCCAATATTCTTCCCACATGCATGTTTAAAATAAAAATCGATTCAAAACAAGAGTCTCCAAAGTAAATACCAAAAAAACAAGGCAAAGAAATGACACAGAAGCTATATCAAAGTCTAATCTAGTAATGCTTAGCATGGTCCATGTAGTCCTCCTAGAAACATGGAAGTAGTTTTATATATGTAGGGTGATCATACAAGTATACTCAGTAGGAAAACCAAAGTCTCTCGTGCACAAGTGAGAGAAGCATACTAATTATTCTGTGAGAAAATAGCTGAAACCAACATCACCTAGCAAGGTATACTAGCCACCCCAACATCATGAAGGCACACTCACCAAATAACTCAAGTCAAGTAAATTAATATAGTAATAACATCCATGATAGGTTACCCCACACCACTTTCCCACTAATTATTTGCTCTCGTACCCTAAAGGAAAATGTCCTGATGCTCTCACCTCTTCCAAAAGAACCACGTCACAACCCACCCGCACACACATGCGCCTCAAAGCTAGTCTCAAAACATAGGAAAATAAAGATCATCACATCTCATCTGCACAAACCTGGGCCTCCCAACCATGTCCCGCCCACATACACCTGGGACACATACCATGTCACATCTTGAAAACATCTGGGAAAGTGAAACACATCTCATCCCGAAGACACGTGAGAGAACACAACACATCTCATCCCAAAGACATCTGGGAAAACACAACTCACCCACACAAACCTGGGCCTCACAAACCATAACTTTCCCAAATAATCTTGCTCCATCACCACATGGAAGAGGGAGAAGGGGAGAGTGGGTAGCCATTTATCCATCCTCCTACCATGATGTTTGGGAAAGACACCCTCCCCCATAACAATGGGTGTGTTCAACACATAGTTCTCAACTAGGGTGGGGTTCATATAGAAAAAATAAGGAAATATAGGTATACATATAAAGTATAAAACACTCAAGCCCAACCTATGGATTCTCAATCAAACAATCAACAACTCCATAAAACTTCCAACATTACTTCTACCTCTAAATTAATTTATCAACATTATCAATAGTCACTTACAATGTTGAAAAATGAAATCTAATTCACAACAACAAAAACTCAAATCATACCCCCATCCAATTAAATTAACTGATTATAATTCTTTATTAACTATTCATTTATTCATTCCATCACTATTCAGGAAACTACTAAGTACACCACACACAAAAACACATAGCAAAAGTCACACAGAGGAATAAAAACGATAGTAAATTAACCCACTTCATATATCCACTCTATTTAACACCCATTCATGGCATAAAAATACACTAATACCGAGACACATAGTGAAGATTTAGGCATGATACTCATGGAGAAACTTCAGAAAAATTACCCATACCATCCACTACCAACATCATTCTTCAAAGTCATTATGCCCAGTCCATCCTCTCAAGAAAATGACCCCCTAACTTACAGTCACACCCAACAACACCTTCCATCACAACCATACTTGGCAGCTCCAATGCACAACACTTCCCATCTATTCCACAATCAATCAATCTCTAAACCTAATATTCCATTACATCACCCATTCCACCCCACATCACACATCCAAGCTCACAACCCTACTACAGCACAAGTCAAAACCAACCCACACACATCTCACCACCACACAGACCAAGGAAAATCATACTTAGATTTAATAATGTATTACTCATTCAATTTCTTCTTTTTAGTTTAGGCGTTATCACAGAAAACAATTTGATCTTGGGGAATCTGTTTATTAGACATGTAAATGTGGTCAATGGTTTTCATGTTGAAACATTCATCCAATAACAAACATCATTCATTCCATAGATCATCCAATGTGCAAAAAAATAATTCCAATGACCATGGTTTTTAGTGGGTGATTCACCCACACAAAACAAAATATCAATAAAAAATAATAAAACATAAGCATGCATCACTTTTTACCAGCCCCTGTATATTGATCTTAAATCGATTCAATTATCTTTATTTATTTTTAATTCTAATATATTCACAAAGGAAAACATCGTACACTCACCCTGAATGATACACAAATTAAAGAGAGGCGAAGGTATCCCTACATGGAAGAATATATGATCATCACTTCTTTATTGTGACAAATAGGGGGTGTGAAGGCAATAGGAAGAACCTCCATGGAAAACATGATCCAATGTCTACTGCATAACAAACGGCTTCTTAGGGAAGAAAGTTTTAGGGTGCACCAAGAGAAAATGGGAGCACATAATGAAGAGAGGATCTCAGTATTAGAAATCCCAGATCCTATATCAATGGAAGTAATGATTTTTTTTAACTCCATTTAAGGTGGATCTTGACCAAGACCATGCGGTTTGGGAGTCAAAGGAAGCATCAGATTTTTAGAAGATAGATACGCTTTTAAACATCCCTAAAAACCATTAAATATGGTTTTAAACTCATTTTACATCAAAGGAAATGTTAAAGGGGTGAAACTGCAGAAAACTGGAAAACTGGAGAAATTTTGGAATTTTAACAAACTGTTGAAAAAGAGCCTCCAATGTATGAGTCACTGGTGGATGAGTCACTAATGCGAGCTACCAGTGGATGAGTTTCCGGTGGATGAGTCACTATTGGGTGAATTGTAGTTGGATGAGCTACTGGTGGATGATTCACCATTGGGTGACTCACCATTGGTGACCTACCATCACAACATATTATCAGCAACTCACCAGTGTGAGTAATCGGTTCAAGTCACTATTTTGACTCACCATTTCTAGTCAACATTGTGACCTACCGTCACCACTTACCAGTCATGACTCACCATTGAAAAAACTATATTTTGGAAAAAATCTTGAAATGAGTCATTGTGAACTCCCAGAACACTCCAAACACAGGATTTTCACAAAGTAATAGACTAGAGAGGTCTGGGCCGTTGCATCTTTTTATTTTTCTTCTATTCAATATAGGTTTTAACAGACCATGGAGGAAGGATAGATAACATCTATAAAATGTAAAATTAAGATGAAACACATGGATACTCATGGAGAGAGGATGTCTTTTGGTTGTTCTTATAGTAATCTTTATAACATATTTTATAAAAATATAAGTGGTTGAAAATTCTCTTTGGTGTATGGTATATTTTATAGTAGATTCTTTATTTCTATTTATCATTTTTTCCATTTATCTTGTAGGGGAGATCCTCATAAAATGGTTTTAATCACTTTTTATTCATCTGATAATCATTATTAGACTCTAAAAAAATCCTTTAGTGGTATCATAGCGAGACCGTGATTTAGATTTATGAAATTTTTTATTGGAAATGAAGAAAATGCAAAACAGATCACCACATTAATCATCGTTGCAACTTGGACAGCCTATCACCATTCCATAGAGTTGATCATTTTAGACCATTTGTTAAGAGTTGATGAATGTAAACTAGCTACTCTACTTTCACTAGGGTGTAGTGATGAAACTATTTTGGATCATGCGTCAAGAATTAACACATGAAAAATGTCTAGTCAATATTCACCAGGGTGTGGCATGGATGTCATTTTATACAGGTTCCATGGTTCGTCAAAACGACTTTATAATGAACACCATGGAATAGTGTAATCCACCGCCATAGCCTAGCGCAAGCAGTGGTACTTTAAAACAACTTCAAAAAGGACACAACGGCATAGCACAATCCATGGTTCTAAGTAAGAACTATTTTTTCCAAATTTTTCATTGTGAATTAAATTAATAATTTATAAATTGTTTATAAATTAAAAAAAGGTATTTTTGGGAATATTTATTAATTAATAAAAAAATTTAATTAATTAATTATAAAAATTTTATAATCAATTAATAAATATTTATAAAATTTTATTATTAAATAATACTTAAAAATAGTAAAAATTAATATTTGAAATTCATTTTATTTATTTGTCATGTATTATGGATTACAAATAAAAGGGTTTATTTTATAATCATAAAAAGTGTAATTTTCAAAATATTTATAAATTACATAAATGAAGTAAAAATATAAAAAATTTCATATTTTAATGAGATTATAAAATCTAAAAAAAATCCTTGTGAATGGAGGAAGAGTATTATATTACCTATGTTTAAAAATAAAGGAGGCGTTTTAAGCTGTATGAATTATAGAGACATTCATTTTATGATTCAGACTATGAAACTTTAGGAGAGAGAAATTGAAAAGATGATTTTAAAGGAAACTAATGTTTCAGATAATCGATTTGGTTTTATTTTTGGGTGTTCAACCAGAGAATTTATTCATTTTATTAGAGGTTTGATGGAGTATTATTATCAAAAATACCAATATTTTCATATGGCTTTCATTAATTTGAAAAATTCATATGATAATATTCTTAGATAGGTTTTATGAAAATATCTTAAAATAAATGGGGTATAGGTGGCATATATCAAAATCATCCAACACATGTATGAAGGGAGTTTGACTTGAGTTAAAACTTCAATAAGAGACACTGTAAACTTCTCTATATTGATATAACTACATCAACTTTTGACTTTAAGCTCATACATTTTTTATTTGGCCCAAGATAAACTTAAAAAACATATTCAATATGATAGACCTAATTGCATTCCTTTGTGGATGATATAATTCTCATTGCAAAATCTAAAGAGACTATCAATTTAAATTTAGATATTTGGAGAGATACTTTAGAATCGAATGGTTTCCATATTAGTAAGGATAAGATAGAATACATGGAGATTTGTTTTTGCAATGGATTGTCTGTTAATGTTATAGATGTGAGATTAAGAGACCATGTTATTTCAAAAGTTGATCATTTTTTATATTTAGAATAATTTATGCAATATTATGGAGATATTAATATAGATGTCTCTCATTGGATTCAAACTATATTGATGAAATGGAGAAAGCATTATGGGATACTTTTTCACCATAAAATTACTTTGAATTTGAAGGGTAAATTTTATAGGACTATCATTAGACTAGCTATTCTATATAGTGCTGAGTGTTAGCCTTTAATGGGACATCCTGAATAAAAAATAAGGGTAGAAAAAACAAAAAATTAATATTGTTTTTACATGTTGTAAAAATACCTAGGGATGCGTCAATTAATAGGGTAAACTTAATTTAAAATTCACTTAATAAAAAAAATATAGGTACACCTAAAAGGGACCATAAACAATCATTTCATAATTGTATTCATCTAAATGGTTTCAATGAAAATATGTTCTTCAATAGAGTTAATTGGTGATATTTAATCCATGTCTTCAACCCCATTTAATTGGGTTTAAGTCTTGTGTATTGTTGTTTTTGTATGAATTGTTCATAATTATTTTAAATTGTTCAAAATTAATATGGCCTTATTTGAAATTTCATATAATGAATAATATGAATGAGTTAATATTGAGTGTGAATATAAAGTAGTTATATTCATGATTATGGAATATCCATAATGTAAATAAAAAATTATAAAAGTGTTTATAATTATATTTTATGTATGGATTGTTAATAAATAGTTATCTCATGTGTAAATACTTAAATTGTTAATTTATTTAAAGGTTATTCCCAAAAAAATCATAGTTATAAATTTTTATATTATGAATATTTTTATTCCAAAATTTATTACATAAATTTCTTCTCAGATAGAAACTTGCATTTCCATTATATGAATTACACCATAATGAATTTAATTTTTCATATGCTTTGACCTCATATTTTAATTTATGTTATAAAATTTATTTTATTCATTTAATATTGTTTATGCATATTAGGTTTTATAGTTATGATAAATTTGAATCTCCCTTGAATAAAGTCCCCCTAGATAGAGACTTGGGGTCAAACTACCTACTATCCTGGAGGCATATGACTTGTCTAGAATGGTGATTGAGGTTGAATATTTTTTACCTAGATCGTTCTCATGAGGAGGTTATCAATTTCATATAATTATGTGACTTTAGATGAAATGTTCATGTATCTTATGCATATAATGAAATTGGATATGTGCAAATATACTTGAATTCTATTTTTGCATGAGTAACACAAACTTGTGGGTTGTGTAAAGAGTTACACATCAATATGGTATGAACATATTATTTTGGTGGAGGGAATAGGATTCCAAACTAAATTACTTGAAGAATGCATAAATAAAATAGAATAACATGAGATAAGATGGTGAGATTAAATTCTTCTCAAAATACTAAGTGTTGGATTCCTTTTAATGCATCACTTGTCAAGACCTCGATTATCCAACTTGGTGGGTCATGCTAAAGTAGGGTTCCCTTGGATTATCTTCTATAATACAAACAAATAATAAATTAATCTATATTATCATACTTGGTAGGTCATGCTAAAGCTAGTATCCCTTGTATTGTTCTTTATTAAAAAAAATTAGAGTTTTTTGGGTTACACTATCTGAGAGACCCTAATTGGATTAGGTTACAAGAGGAAAAGAGTTGAGTATATTCATATGATGGATTTAGATAAATTGTTATCCTACAAATTATAAAATAGTAGAAATAGCTATAATTGGGATGATTCCCTACCTAAATAGCTAAGTAGTGAGTTTCATGAAAAAGTGGGTCATTAGCTTATTGAAATATTGATTTTGGTTAACTAAATTGTATGATTAATTTTAAAGTGGTTAATAATTTCTATTGGAGCTAAATTAATATAAATCCTTATTAGCAGTTATAAAACATGATACCTATCTGATAAAAGATTCTATTATATATGAATAACATTATCATCATCAGAATAAACATTGAGATTGATCCTTGGAAGGAGAATCTCAATTTAAGCTACTATTAAGATTAGTAACTTAAGAAAAGTTCTTAAGAATGAAAGTTGATTTATGAAAAGTTCTTAAATTAAAGTAAATATTCCATGAGTTAGAGAAATACCTATTTCTGAGTAATCAAGTGTTGAAGTTGTTCAAAATATGAATCTAGATCCTTATGAAGCATAAAATGATTCACTTAAGGTTTCAAAATCATTTGATGAAAAATGGAAAAAGGAATATTAGCCTCCACACTTGTACTCAATATGATTGGATAAGTCCATAATTTAGGGAATTTTATCCTTGTTTACTCAATATGATTGGGTATTTTAAATTCCATTCAATATGATTGAATAAGTTAATCAATTGGCGATACTAAATATTTCTCTAATACTTTTTGGATATAAAATTAAATTATATTATTTTGATAGATATATTGTCACAAAAACAAATTTATATTGATGTTGCAATGAAAGAAGAGAGATAATGAACTCAGAGTCCTGCCTCTAGTAGGTCCCGTGTTGACGACTTGCAGTGGTGGTATAAAAATCTCATAGTATGGGAGGAATTACCCTCTATAAATGAATCAAGGTCAAGACATAGGATAAACAACCACCAAAAAAATCAAGAACATAATATAAAATAAACCCTAAATTCATCCCAATATATATGAATAAATTAAAACTAATATATATAAAAGTCTTCAATATATACCAAAAGACAAGTCTACAGTAGTGACTCAACAACAGCTCCAACCCAATGATAATGTCATGCTCAGCCCCCAAAGACCTTCTGGAAACCTGAAAATTAGTTTATATATATAGGGAATTCATACATGTATACTCATTTGGGGAATAACCAATGTCTCAAGTGCACATGTGAAAATAGAATACTGATGTGCCAGTGAACAAACTGCAGAACCAACAGGCACCTATACAAGTCATCTAACCAATCCCAGACTCACCATGGATTTTTTACCAAATTATTCATATAATATATTATTATAAAATTGAGATCATAACAAAGTAAGTTTCCCCACTACCAATTCCCCCACTTATTTCTCATAGACACTTGGTCCCACACATCATGTCTCATCATAGCCACAACAACCACATCACTCCAAGAGAAACCTAGGTCATCACTATTGAAAGAAGAGTGGGGGAAGTGGGGATAACCAGCCATATGTATCCCCACCATCAAAGATATTGTCGAAAATACCTGAAACCCAGAATCTCTAGGTGTCGGTATGATTATCCAACTCGGGTGGTACGCATGTAAAAATAACACAAGCATGCATGATATAAAGATATAACACAACACCCAACTTATGAGTTCACACCAACTACACCAACGCACACTGCATCACCACCACTATACTGCACATCTACCATCACAACCTCTACCACCAATAAATGAACCACACCACACAACCACCACATAAGACACACATATCCCTATATTCAATTACAGTTTTCACCACATTTATTCATTAACCATTTCAATTCGCATTTCACAGACCATTCATATATTCAACCAATTAATTAAGTCATTTACCACACATCATTTTCTATCCCATTCATATTCATTTACTAACTTACAATATATTCCATGGATAACCAAGAAACTAACACAACCACATCTTGCCACAACACCATTCATACACCATTGTCGTCACGCCACATCGGGTAAGCCATATCTCCACAACAACCCTAAATCACACAACTCAACCACATCTCTCAACACAATTGTCATGTATAACAACCACACATCACCACAACACATCATCACTATTGTGCTCCACAACTAATGTGCACCACAACCAAATAACAAAACCATTGTTCACCACATCACATACCACAACCTCATCACACAACGCTTCCACATGGAAAAACACCGCCACACATCATCACTATTGTACAACTACTCATGTCACATCCATGATAACCAACTGCATCCCATCACATCCCAATGTACCACATAGCCCAGCTGGCCACTCCTACCAGCGCACAACTTCCCAATCCACATAAGGCAACACAACAAAGAAACCACACACAAAAATAAAACATATAGTCTTCCAAAATTATTTATGGGATTTTATCACATTACTTATTTATTTACCATGGGTATTATCACACAAATTAGGTTCCATGGGAAACCATTTATTATCCAAATATACTTTCTTCATACTTTTATTCAAGGTGTGATCATAGGATATCACAACAAGGGTCTCAGTATATATCATCTATAGCACAATCAAGGCTTTAAACAATCATTATTTTTATTATTGGAAATAATCATGCACAATATCATCAAAAACATATATCAAAGTAGTAAAGCATTTGATATCTACACATACCCATCAATTTCAATTATTCCAATTTATTAACTTATTGAATAGACTCATACTATCCACCCAAAGGAAAGAAATATCTTTTATATCTCACACATATAATGTAAAAGGAGTGGTAACAAGGATCCCCTACCTCAAAAAAGATTTCCAATCTTGATGTACACCATAGGGCGAAGAGGAAACAACCCACAACTCACAATTGTACAAGGGAAACCATGGATCAACCTACACTGCATCAAAGGGTTATCAAAACACAGCCCAAAACACACTCAAAACAAAACACCACCACCATAGTAGATCTCTGAGTGAAGAACACAAGGAAATCAAGGAGATAAAAGTAAGAACATACCATAGATCTCCAACCAGTAACTACTGGAACCCAAGGATCAAGGTGAAGGAAGATGGGTTAGAAAGCCTCCCAAAATTACTTAGGTTTGTCCACATTGATATAGAGAGATAATCAAGATTTAAAATATTTATGCTATAAATTACACTTTTAAAGTGTAAACCTCTTTCATGTCCACTCCTCTGTTTGTTCAATGGTGATATGTTGTTTTAAGTCTTGGAGTCTTGTATGGTTTCTCACTTTTTCCTCAAAATTGTTTGAATAATAAAAATTTAAATTTTCAATCAGTCACTCCTCTGTCGCGTATAATACATAAACAAGATAGTCACACAAGCTATAAATCACTCTATTACCTAATAAATCTATCTTTTATGGTGTAAAGATACTTCTATAGTTATGTTGCAGGTCCAACTCCACTGAACCTCCTATAGCCTCCTCAATAGTCTTCTGAACACCTTTGATTGCCTCAAAATGGAAAAGTAATAGGCTGGAAAGGCATGTTCTATTGCATTAGATACCTCTCCAATGAATCTTGTCCTCAAGAATCAAAACCAAACCTAGAAAATAAAGGGGATTAAACAACCACCTTGCAACATACCTATCAAGGTTCTTATTACATCTCATCACTACCACCAACCAAAAAAGATAAACCAAAATTACCAAAAAACATCCTATATAGCCACGTCACCATGCAACCACATCACAGACTCTCACCAGGAACAACACCACACATTCGGTACCATCCACAAGCAACTATATTCCACACATCCATCTATACAATCATCAAAACATCCACATAGCCCAAACCAACCATTTCCACAACCAGTACGCACCAATACCCTAAGAAAAAAAATTAAGGAATCCCATCATCAATTAAAAAATATTATCTACTTTGGGTGGCATTGACTCACCCGCATAATTTTAATCATATAAGATTATAATGTTTCTTCATTAGGATTCAGGTTCTACCTTCCTCACATGTCAGCAGATTTATCACACATCTTAACACAACAACATCTAAACATAACATCATTCATGAAAACCAAACAAAACGTGGTAAGGATCAAAATAGCTTTGGGTACTGGGCACACATTTTCATCTCTCACTCTCAATTACTCTCCTTGAGGCCATCATGCATCCACAACACTAAAACCAAGGGAATGGTTTGTTGCGGAAACGTCAGGAGCAACGAAGCAAAGAACAGATCACAGAAGAGTAAAAGGAAAAAAAGGAACAATGACACAAGGATTTACGTGGTTCATGAATAATCCCTATATACATAGAGAGTCATAATATTCACTATAATTTGGGAGCACAATTATAGATTTTTTCAGTTAGTAACCCTAGCCCGAAATGAGCTACAAATGGAGAAGATGATCCACTGTTCCACCAACTGCACATGAGGCCTACGTCGCTACAGTGAAAGGTGTACACCCAAGTCAAAAGTGATACAATGGCTGTCAGATGGAAGTCCAAAAGGCTAAAGTAAAGTTGACTCCAAAGTCTGCACTTCTACAGTACCATGTTAGTGTCGGTCAGTCAACTCTGCTATAGTTGTTAGAGATGCTACAGTGGCTGCAAATTTGGGTCGGGGGCCTACGGTCCCCGGAACCCTAGAGCAGGGGCGTGTTGCCCCCTGCAATCCCCAATGAGCTCACCACGGAGCTCAACCTGCGACATTTGCGAGCCACAAGCATTCGACCCAAACTGAATCGGGCTACACCAATCCAACATGGTTCATCCACACAATACCCTCTCTTGACAATCTTGGATCTCTACTAGTCACTCCATGAATGTCGTATTATCCTCGATATCCAACTCTCCCTATTTAATGACATGAGAGTCATCGTGAAGATACCAACATAGCTAAGACACATGGAAGACATCTTGGATCCTCTATAGACAAAGTGGCAATGTTAACCAATACTCCACCTCACCAACACACCCTAACAACTCAAGGGGCCCAAAAAAGTAAGGATAAATCTTATTACCCCTATAAAACCTATTCTACCCACATCGTGGGGAGACTCTCAAGAACAAATAGTCTCCCAACTCAAACTCAAAGGTCCACCCCTGTGATCAACATATGCTTTATGATGGTCCTAAGCCTCCCTCATCCCCTCTTCAATCAACTGGATATTATCGGTCATGCTCTACACCACATCATAACCAAGAACTATTGATTCCCATACCTCTATCTATAACAAACAAGAATGACATCGTTATCCATATAATGACTAAAATGGATCCATTACAATGGATGAGTGATAACTATTGTTGTATGAAAACTTAACCAGAGGAAAGTTCCTTACCCACGATCATCCAAAGTCTAAGGTGAAGGCTCACAAGATATCTTCAAGAGTTTGGACGACCCACTCTATTTTCCCATCTATCTAAGGGTGGAAAAAAGTGTTAAGGAACAACTTAGATCCAAAATAATGTCATAATACACTCTAGAATCATGAGGTAAAATGAGTATCCCAGTCAGATATGATGGTACTTGGTACCCCATAAATCCAAACCACATCCTCCACATACCGCCTTAAAAACATGACCACAACACTCGACTCATAGATTTCAAGAAAATGAGTCGATATCATCATTCATTCCACCATCATGCAAACTACATCACGAACTCCCTGAGCCCATGGTATCCCGGTGGTGAATTTCATCGATACTTTCCCCCATTTCACTCAGAAACACTTAAGGACTGAAAAAACCTCTAGGAACATTTTTATCTTCTTTCACCTGTCGAAAAACCAAACTCCTCGCTACAAACTATTCTATTTATTGTTTCATCCATGGCCACCAAAGATGACTCCTCAATCCATGATACATCTTTGTCACACTATGGTGTACTACTAAAGGTGAGTTGCGGAACTTGTAGAGAACTCCCTCGGTCATCACCTATGGAATAAACAACCTCCTTTAGAAAAACATCTGGCTCTAACCATCCTTTGACCATCCCTTATGAGCATGACCATGGCCAACATGGTCACACATCACCTCTTCCTCTGAGTCTCCCCAGTGAGAGTACTCTAATTTCCGCATCATGGATGACTCTATAGTCATCTGATAAAGACAACCAAAAACACTTATCTCTCCAACATCAAGATATATTGTTACAATCTATCTTATCCCTTTCCCAACATCCACAGTCTCCTGAACTACATCTCTTTGGGACTTTGAAATCAATGCATAGACAATCACATTCCACTTTCCTAGGGTGTAAGATATATCAAAATCATAATCTTGAAGGAACTCTATCTACCTCTCTTTGTGAAGATTAATTTCCTATTGGGAGAAAATATATTTTAGGCTCTTATGGTCCACGAAAACCACAAAGATCTCATCTATATGGTAATTCCTCCACAAATTTAGCAAAAACATGGCCACTACTAACTCCGGATCATGGGTGGAATAGTCACACTTAGAGAGAAATAATTTCCTCAACCTGTAAGTGATCACCACTCTACTGTGTCAATATTAATCCAAATCCTATATGGTATGTGTCACATAAAACCTCAAACAATACACCATCCTTTGGAAACTAAATCATGAGGCACTAATCAACTTCTCTTTCTGGTAACTGAATGTTGTCTAGAACTAATAACTCAAAAAAAATGGTTGTTCCTTTCTATTAAACACTATTAATGGGGATAAAAATTGAGATAAATTGGGTACAAACCTCTCATAATAGTCTGTGAGACCAAGGAAACTACGAACCACTACTACATTCTTGGGTGCTGCCCAAGAAACAACTTCCTCGTTCTTTTATGGGTCTACTGACACACCCTACTAGGACACTGCATGTCCAAGGAAACAAACCTCTCATATCTAAAACTCACACTTTTAAAACATTCCATAGATTTGTTAGTGTCTAAGGTCCTACAAAACAACTCTAATATTCCCATCATGTTCCTCCTCTGACCTCAAGTAGATTAAGTTATCATCAATTAATATGACATTGAACTAGTCTAAGAACTCATGGAACATGGAGTTCATGAGACTAATGAATATGGATGGTGAATTCATAAAACTGAACGAAAATATTACAAACTCAAAGTGTCCATATATCTACACTTTAATGTATTTTCCAAGATATCATCATCCTTCACACTCAATTGGTAATATCCTAACCACAAATTGACCTTCAAAAACAAACTAGATCCTTTCAACTAGTCAAGAAGATAATCTATTCTTGTAATAGGGTAAATGTTCTTTATTTTCACTTGATTAAAGCTTCAGTAGTCTTTAAAAAACCTCATACTACTATTCACTATCTTGGTAAACAACACAGGAGCACCCCAAGGTGACACACTAGGTGAGATAAAACCCCTCGGCATCAGATCATCCACATGTAGCCTAAAATTTCATAACTATGTTTGTATAATTTTATAGGAATACATTGAAATTATATCCATTCCCAGTTGAAACCCTATCCCAAACTCAATATCCCAAGGGGTAGCATCATAACATAATCTGAAAAAACATCCATGAACTTCTCCAAAACCATAGGAACATTACCTTCCTAATCTTCCACTAAAATCTCTTCTAAATGAGACAAAAGAGTATCTACTTTCCTACCACCCATTTGATAACCTCCCTCACCAACGAACTCCACTCGCTGTACCTTCACATCAGATAACTAAACTCTCCTCCAAAAATAGTTGATGAATTCATAAATGGAATAAATCCAATTTATGTCAATGATAACAACATATAGATGTATCTATAGCAATATAAATCCCCCAAGGATTGGTGTTTCCCTAAAACAATTCTACATCACCAACACACATCAAACAGAATATCCTAACCACCAAATTCCATAGATAACATCGGGGTAATTAGAAGTCTCTACAAATCCAATCCAAATTCATGAACCAAAGAAAGAGCAGCAAAGGATTTTGAGGCTCATGAATCAAACAAAACATAGAAAAGGGTAGATGATAAGTTGAACATACCTCAAACAACTCCTAGAACTACTGGAACTACCGTCTCTAACACGTGCATCTGACCACACCCAAATCCTATACCTATCTGTTTTTATCCTCCACGATGAAACTCTATTATAGATACCTCCTAATGGGGATCATCACATAGCTTCCCTCTACCAACTCCACGTTCTCTTAGTTTCTGAACAAGCACTGGCGGTCCCTGCTATAGAAACTACCTTAAAGGAAACTGATGTTGATGCCAGAAAGGGGCCTGAACACCCACCTAGTACTAGCCTCCCTGAGTGGCCAGTCACTGAGAATATTGGTTCCCATACCCTCCCTAGACATCAATAAAATGGGAATCCCCTAGAAGATGACCAGAATCCACCTACCCCAAAAGGACGGGAAGAGATTTTTCACGGTCGATACCCCACTGGCTGGAACCCTGACTACCTGAACACCTATAGCCCACTTCTTGAAGCTCTGCTCCTTGAGATTCCCTACTGAACTATAACGACCCACACTTTACATACATTGTTAATACTTCAAAATTGAATCACTCTTATTACAACATATGACAAAACCACAAAGGACCGTATAGGTATAGTGTCTTTAGAAACTGGGGAAACATAAACAACTGGTTCATAAATCTTCTACAGTGTCTCCCATTTATTTCATCATATCTAGGGTCCCTTTTAGCATATTCTACTTAATATCCATCTTCCTGACCTGGGGAAAATAAAACATAAAAGGGTGAGCTCAAATGCTCAGCAAGGGCAAATAAAGGAAATAAAAATCATATCATATCTTTATGAAAATCAAAACCTGCAAAAGAGATCATAATATCTTAACATGGAATAAATCATAGAAGTGAAAATGAGATCCCCATAACATAAAACTTGAAACTTTGTGGCATGCACACATAATCATGGAAAATCATTTCTTGTTAGTCATGACTCATTGCCAAGACTATCTTAGTGGACAAAGTCCCTTTCTGAACCGAGTTCACTCCTCGTTTCAGTCCTGTATCACTGAACCGAAATAACCTTCCGTTCCAGCCATGTCTATCTCATGAGATATAAAATCATTACCCAATGCATTGGAGGGAGATATAGGTCCCACCCATCTTATAATGAATCCTTTCTTATGTGTGCCACATAGTCATAAAACATACATCATCGCATAACACATATAACAAAAATGGGATTCTTGAAACATCATGACATCATAAATCAATTCATATATGATAAAGGAATTCATAAACATAATTCCATCACAACATAGTCAAACCAATGTAAAAATATGGATAGAAACAGAACCCTTTATTATCTTAGATGGAAAATAATTTTGATAAAACACTTGAATTGAATTCTTGAGGAAAATATCCTTTCTTCTTCAAAAACATTTTTCCTTTCATAACATGTCATACAACTTTAAAATAAAAGAAGTTGATTAAAAATAAACTTGAAAACTTGTAAAGGAAGATTCTTTGAAGTAATGTTTTAAAAATCCATTCATGCCGTATAAGTTAAAAAAAAACATTCTTCGTACTTTTGTCGGAAAAGTCAAAAAGTACCTCGTACGGAAAAACGACAAAAGATTCCTTTCATATTCTTTACTAAAAACTCACCTAAGGGTAAAATTGGATTTAAACTATTTCAAGTGTATGGAAACAATATTACATATTGAGGGAACATGGATGTGGATGATAAAATACACCCCAGTAAATACTTACGAATAAACAATCTCGGATAAAAATGAGATTGTGATATTTCCCTTACCTTAGGTCCGATTTGCTTTGTTCGTGTCCGAAGCTCCTGTATAATGGTTTAAATAATGTTATTGACTTATTCCAGAATCATACATATTGATATGATATCATATATGGTCATATTATTAGCTTCTTGTTAGTAATATTTCATTGTTACTTGTTACTCGGGTCTTTATAACTTTTTGTTCTTATGCGTGTTTTGTCGAATAAATTCTTATTCTTATCTTTAGGTTATAGATAATTAATTTCCAGAATGGTATTAGTGTAGTATATACCATATTCATTCATTCAATTCATTTATACAATCATTATGAAATGAAGATCATGTAGAACGAGTCGCATCACATCGTGGAGACGGTATTCCGTACGTACGCACGAGTGATGATATCGTTCCTATGATCGTGGAATTGTATTGGAGTATATATATATATTATTTCAGTATCAATATTACTTAATAATAATCATATATAGTTACTCATTACACCATTATACCCATCCTTGTAAGGTGATGGTGGAAAATAGATTACACCACGGCGTGGAGACGGTATTCCGTACGTACGCACGCGCGGTGATTTCATTTTTCCGTAGGATGGATAGAAGGTGAATTAGGGTTGTTTCATATTTATAATAACATATCAGTATGTAAGTAATACTGATGTTATTACTTTATCATGAAACAACTGAAGAAGAAGAAGTTTAAGAAGAAAGAAATTGAAAAGATCGGTAATGGATATTACCTCTTCTTTGGAACGCCTTTTTGAATCCTCCACTTAAGGAACTAAGATTGGTCTTTGGAGAAGACCAGGACCTCTAGGATTATTCTAGGGAAGTGGAGAAGGGAAAATGGCAGGGGTTGGCCGAGCTTGAGTGCTCAAATTGGTGTGAGGAGGAGGGGGAGGAGGTGCCCTTTTATAAGGGAGGAGAGGGGCACCTTAGGAATATCTCAAAATATTATTTTATATTAAAGTCAAAATCGGTTTATAATGGTTCCAAAGGGTCTTATTTCGAAGATAAAGTGGGGAAGGGTCGAAATCCTATCAACCAATTGGATTTAGACAAGTTTAGGGTATTAGTTTAATCTTATCAATTAGATTTAACTCTAAGTTAATTAATTTAACTTTTACCGTGTCTTTTTGTTTTCTTTCACTATATGGTTAATAAACTTTCTATAACATGCCAAACGAACCCCAAATTGTTTATTATTAATATATATATCCTTATCTAAGTCATTTGGCCGAACCTTAGATTTTTAGGAATAAAATAACAATTAATAATATAATATTTGATTTAAAAACTATTTTGTGTCAATTTTGACACTATTTGATATATGATTTTTGTGAAAGTCATAACAGAATTATATGTTCGAACCAAGTTGATTAAATCAACACTAATATATCATAGTAACCTATAAAATTAGTGGAATTCATAAAAAGTCTCAAATTACATTTATTTTGGTATTTATATTATCAATTTTTTCAATATTTCATTAATAAGATAATTACTGCATCATCTTTGTGTCATATATAAATTAAATTATTTGATGTCTAAAAATTACAAATAAAATACCATCATGTAGGAAATCTTTTTAGCTTTCTAATGAATATTTACAATCGAATTTATCTTATGTATAACCCTATATTAAAAATGATTTACTTGTTAAACTTTGATTTTAACTATTTTAACCCTTCTTTAAATAAATTAATAATAAATGTCCTAATCTAATCCAAGTGGGCCTAAATGGTCATATTTTATTCCTAAGTTTGTTTTTGGTCGAATTACACTTGTCCAATAGTATTAGGACATGTGTTAGGGTAATATTGATATCATATTTACCCTTAGTTACCCTATTTACTATTAACCGCGGTAAAAATAGTAAAAAGTTACTATTCACCAAAAAATTATTTTCATCTCATTGAACCACATTTTAGTCCTTGATATTAACCGTGTCTCTCGGATTTTTGAAATTCCATTCACAGAAGCGGTAAAATTAAGTTTTATGCAAAATTCAGTTTTTAACCTACCACTTAGTGGTTTCACTATTCATCAAAAATTGAAAGTTTTCAGAAAAATACCAAAATTTCACCCTAGGCTAATTTCGATATTCTGAGTCCAAAAATGAAGTCCATTTTGAAAAATAAAATTTATAAAATTTCAAAAAGTGGTTATTACTATTCATAACGGCTAGTTTTAGTAGCATATTGTTGTTTAGTGAAACTCGGTATTGCGTACGACGCAAGCTATCGAGGAAGGTCGCGATTGCGTGTAAAGCAAGTCAAGCAAGTGTTGCGTAGAAAAAGATTCCTTTGATAATTTATATAACATAAAAGTCTCGGGTGTTACATTCTACCCCCCTTAAAAAGAATTTCGCCCTCGAAATTCGTCACTTTGTAACAAATAGATGAGGATACTTCTCCCTCATCATATCCTCAAGCTCCCATGTAGCTTCTTCAAGTTGGTGGTTCCTCCATAAAACTTTCACCAAGCGAGTGGTCTTGTTTCGTAGGACTTTTTCGCTACGATCCAGAATCTCTATCGGCTGTTCTTCATAAGAAAGATCTTGCTCCAGCGGTACAACTTCTGAGCTGAGTACATGTGAAGGATCTGGTATGTACTTTCTCAGGAGAGATACGTGGAACACATCGTGAACTTGAGAGAGATTCGGTGGAAGCGCCAATCGGTAAGCTACCTTCCCAACACGATCCAGTATTTCAAAAGGACCGATATATCTAGGGCTCAACTTCCCCTTCTTTCCAAATCTCATAACCCTCTTCCAGGGAGATATTCGTAAGAACACTTTATCGCCCACTTCAAACTCTAGGTCTTTTCTTCGGTTGTCGGCATAACTTTTCTGTCGACTTTGAGCTGCTCTTATGTGTTGTTGAATAGATCTAACCTTTTCTGCCATTTCATCAACGAGATCAGGTCCTAATAGCTTTCTTTCCCCAACTTCATCCCAGCAAGTTGGAGTCCTGCATTTCTTTCCATAGAGAGCTTCATAAGGAGCCATCTGAATACTGGAGTGAAAGCTATTATTATAAGAAAATTCCACCAAAGGTAGGTGTTGATCCCAACCTCCTTTGAAATCCATAGAGCAAGCTCTCAACATATCTTCTAGGGTTTGAATTGTTCTCTCAGACTGACCGTCTGTCTGGGGATGATAAGCAGTGCTGAAACTCAACTCTGTATCCAGAGTATGCTGAAGACTTCGCCAGAACTTCGAGGTAAATCTCGGATCCCGATCAGATATAATAGAAAGTGGTACTCCATGTAATCTTACCACTTCCTTTACATATATCCTGGCAAGCTGATCTAGAGAGAAATCCTCTCTAATAGGAATGAAGTGTGCAGACTTTGTAAGACGATCAACTATGACCCAGATAGCATTATTGCCTTTGGATGTTTTAGGAAGTCCTGTGACAAAGTCCATAGTGATGTTTTCCCATTTCCATTCGGGTATGGGTAATGGTTGTAACATCCCCTTAGACTTCTGTCTCTCAGCTTTAACTTGTTGACAAACCAAGCATCGAGAGACATATTCAGCAACATCTCTTTTCATGCCATCCCACCAGAAGTACTCTTTCAGGTCCCTATACATCTTCATGCTTCCAGGATGAATAGAAAATGATGAACTATGAGCCTCATCCAGCAGCTCATTCTTTAATTCGGGGATGGGAGGAACGCAAACACGATTCCTGAACTTTATTATCCCATCACAATCAAGGTTGAATTCAGGAACATTTCTCACCTTCTTTTGTAACTCGACATCTTCTTTCTGTGCCTCTTTAATCTTCACATGTATAGATGGTTGAACATTCATTTGAGAAAGATAAGATTTTTCCCCTTCCATTATAATTCCAAGATCCATCCTTTGTAAATCCATAAATATTGGATCTTTTGTGATCCTCATCATGGATAAACTAGCATGGTCTTGTCGACTTAATGCATCTGCCACCTTGTTTGCTTTCCCAGGGTGGTAATGGATTGAGCAGTCATAATCCTTAATCAGCTCCAACCATCTTCTTTGGCGCATATTCAACTCCTTTTGTGTGAAAATATACTTTAAACTTTTATGATCAGTATAAATATCACACCTTTCACCATAAAGGTAATGCCTCCAAATCTTTAATGCAAAGATTACCGCAGCCAACTCCAAATCATGTGTTGGGTAATTTTGCTCATGGATTTTCAACTGTCGTGAGGCATAAGCTATCACCATATCATTTTGCATAAGAACACACCCCAATCCCTTCTTGGATGCATCACTGTAGATCACAAACCTTTCTCCACTACAAGGCAGTGTGAGCACAGGTGCACTGGATAACCTTCTTTTCAACTCCTTGAAATTCTCTTCACATTCCTCTGTCCAGACAAACTTAACTCCTTTCCGAGTCAACTTGGTGAGTGGATTAGATAATCGTGAAAAATCTTTTACAAAACATCGATAATATCCAGCCAAACCAAGAAAACTTCGGATCTCAGTTACTGTTGTTGGTCTTGACCATCTTTCGATAACCTCTGTTTTTGCTGGATCCACAGATATCCCCTCTTTTGAGATTATATGACCCAAAAATGCAACTTTTTGAAGCCAAAATTCACACTTGGTAAATTTGGCATAAAGCTTCTCCTTTCTCAGGGTCTTCAATATAATTCTCAAGTGATCTTCATGTTCTTCCTTGCTCTTTGAATAGACAAGAATATCGTCTATAAAGACTACCACAAATTGATCAAGATAGTCTCTAAAGACTCTATTCATTAGATCCATGAAGATAGCAGGGGCATTAGTAAGACCAAATGGCATCACTATAAATTCATAGTGTCCATACCTTGTACGGAAAGCCGTCTTTGGTATATCCTCCCTTTTGACCCTTAATTGATGATACCCTGAACGAAGATCAATCTTGGAAAAGTATTGAGCTCCGCGTAGTTGGTCAAATAAGTCATCAATGCGTGGGAGAGGATATTTGTTCTTGATAGTGATCTTGTTAAGTTCTCGATAATCAATGCAGAGTCTCATTGATCCATCTTTCTTCTTAACAAATAGAACAGGTGCTCCCCAAGGTGACGCACTAGGGCGTATGAATCCCTTATCAAGATTCTCTTGGAGTTGCTTCTTCAATTCCTGCAACTCAATTGGGGCCATTCTATAAGGTGTCTTTGAAATAGGCAAAGCACCCGGTACGAGTTCTATTGAAAACTCAACTTCACGATTTGGTGGAAGACCCGGCAATTCCTCCGGAAAGACATCATCAAACTCCCGTACAATGGGCATATTCTTAATCGTGAGTTTCTCACCAACCATTTGAGATAAATAACCTTCATTTAGTGGAATCAATACCCATAAGATGGAAGAAATTTCCACTGGAAGGTTATGTTCATCCTTGCATTGATAGACGATCGTAGGTTGATCTGGAATATGAAATGTGACTTCCCTTCTTTGGCAATTGATATGAGCTCCATGTAGAGAAAGCCAATCCATGCCAAGAATCACATCAAATTCCACTAAAGGAAGGATCACAAGATTTGCAGGAAGCACTTTCCCACAAACTTCGATCGGAGAAGAATTATAAACTTCTGATGCGATTGATGTGCCATTAGGTGTTGTCACAGCTAACTCAACATCTAATTGTTGAGGTAATATGGTGATACCCTTAGAAAATTTTTCAGAAATAAAAGAGTGGGTGGATCCAGAATCAAATAAAACATTTGCTACTTTAGAGTGGATGGTAAGTGTACCTTTCACCACATCGTTATCGTACTCCACATCGCTGATAGAAATTGCATGTGACTTTCCTTTGTCTTTAGCCTTAAGAGTTTGTTGACGTCGACCATCATCATCAACCCTTGGATTTGGGCATTGATTGGCATAATGCCCCATCTCCTTGCACTTGAAACATTGAAGTGTAGCAGGTTCATTCTGTGTATCCCTTCCTTTGTTTGCATCATTAGACATCTTCTTCCCATTATCACGGCATTCAAATGCCCGATGGCCTTCCTTTCCACATTTAAAACATTTACTTGTCCCTTTAAGACAACTCCCTCCATGTTTCTTTCCACACTTTGAGCATAAGGGAAAGTTCATCTTCTTTTCCGTGTGCTCTTTAGATTTTTCTTTGAATTCCGTCTTCCTCTTCTTATCAAACCCATGTGACTGATGGGTTACTCCAATCTCCATCTCGACTTTGAGAGCACATCGAACGATTTCCTCGTAGCTATTGAAGTCCCTTATGGCTAACGCCCTTCGAAGACTTGGTTTTAAGCCACTAAAGAATCGATCGATCTTACTCTCAGGTTGGATAATAATACCAGAAGCGTACCTTGCAAGTCTTGTAAAATTTGCTTCATAGGTACTAACAGATTCATCATCCCTTTTCTTCAGTTCAAGGAACTCTTTCTCCATCTTTGTTCGGAGAATACGAGGGAAGTACTTATTGAAAAATAAGTTCTTGAACTCGTCCCATTCCATAGACTCAATTTCATCCCTTTGCCTCGTATTCTTAACAAGATTCCACCATTGATCCACATCTCCTTCCAAACGATACACTGCTAGGATGAATTTATCATGCTCAGAACATTGAAGAACTGAAAATATCTTTTCAGTAGTACTAATCCATTGTTCAGCAACTAATGGATCAGCAGACCCGCTGAAAGATGGTGGACGCTGCCTCATGAAGGATTCAACAGAATGTTGCTCCCTTCTTTGTTCGTTTGGAAATCCTGCATGATTCATAGCTTGAGAAAGTTGTGTGAGCATGGCTACAAGATTTTGCATTCCAGCTCCCATATCGTTTGGTTGCTCAGGGGGACAATCATTGCATTGCCCATCGCATTCCGCATTAACACGGTTCCTTCGGGTTCCAGCCATTGACTAAAACCAAGAAGAATAGTGTGAGCAACACTAATTATAATAGGAAACCACATAATTCAAGAATAAAATTTTCATGCTTAAGGTCTTATCCTAGGTTATTCAAGGCCATTTCTAAAACACTAAGATTGTGTTCTATGCTTAGACTTATCCTTAGGGTTCTTACTAAGGCTTTCACATCCTAGTTTCCAAAGGTTGACTATACCTTTCCTCTGATACCAACTATAACGACCCACACTTTACATACATTGTTAATACTTCAAAATTGAATCACTCTTATTACAACATATGACAAAACCACAAAGGACCGTATAGGTATAGTGTCTTTAGAAACTGGGGAAACATAAACAACTGGTTCATAAATCTTCTACAGTGTCTCCCATTTATTTCATCATATCTAGGGTCCCTTTTAGCATATTCTACTTAATATCCATCTTCCTGACCTGGGGAAAAGAAAACATAAAAGGGTGAGCTCAAATGCTCAGCAAGGGCAAATAAAGGAAATAAAAATCATATCATATCTTTATGAAAATCAAAACCTGCAAAAGAGATCATAATATCTTAACATGGAATAAATCATAGAAGTGAAAATGAGATCCCCATAACATAAAACTTGAAACTTTGTGGCATGCACACATAATCATGGAAAATCATTTCTTGTTAGTCATGACTCATTGCCAAGACTATCTTAGTGGACAAAGTCCCTTTCTGAACCGAGTTCACTCCTCGTTTCAGTCCTGTATCACTGAACCGAAATAACCTTCCGTTCCAGCCATGTCTATCTCATGAGATATAAAATCATTACCCAATGCATTGGAGGGAGATATAGGTCCCACCCATCTTATAATTAATCCTTTCTTATGTGTGCCACATAGTCATAAAACATACATCATCGCATAACACATATAACAAAAATGGGATTCTTGAAACATCATGACATCATAAATCAATTCATATATGATAAAGGAATTCATAAACATAATTCCATCACAACATAGTCAAACCAATGTAAAAATATGGATAGAAACAGAACCCTTTATTATCTTAGATGGAAAATAATTTTGATAAAACACTTGAATTGAATTCTTGAGGAAAATATCCTTTCTTCTTCAAAAACATTTTTCCTTTCATAACATGTCATACAACTTTAAAATAAAAGAAGTTGATTAAAAATAAACTTGAAAACTTGTAAAGGAAGATTCTTTGAAGTAATGTTTTAAAAATCCATTCATGCCGTATAAGTTAAAAAAAAACATTCTTCGTACTTTTGTCGGAAAAGTCAAAAAGTACCTCGTATGGAAAAACGACAAAAGATTCCTTTCATATTCTTTACTAAAAACTCACCTAAGGGTAAAATTGGATTTAAACTATTTCAAGTGTATGGAAACAATATTACATATTGAGGGAACATGGATGTGGATGATAAAATACACCCCAGTAAATACTTACGAATAAACAATCTCGGATAAAAATGAGATTGTGATATTTCCCTTACCTTAGGTCCGATTTGCTTTGTTCGTGTCCGAAGCTCCTGTATAATGGTTTAAATAATGTTATTGACTTATTCCAGAATCATACATATTGATATGAGATCATATATGGTCATATTATTAGCTTCTTGTTAGTAATATTTCATTGTTACTTGTTACTCGGGTCTTTATAACTTTTTGTTCTTATGCGTGTTTTGTCGAATAAATTCTTATTCTTATCTTTAGGTTATAGATAATTAATTTCCAGAATGGTATTAGTGTATTATATACCATATTCATTCATTCAATTCATTTATACAATCATTATGAAATGAAGATCATGTAGAACGAGTCGCATCACATCGTGGAGACGGTATTCCGTACGTACGCACGAGTGATGATATCGTTCCTATGATCGTGGAATTGTATTGGAGTATATATATATATTATTTCAGTATCAATATTACTTAATAATAATCATATATAGTTACTCATTACACCATTATACCCATCCTTGTAAGGTGATGGTGGAAAATAGATTACACCACGGCGTGGAGACGGTATTCCGTACGTACGCACGCGCGGTGATTTCATTTTTCCGTAGGATGGATAGAAGGTGAATTAGGGTTGTTTCATATTTATAATAACATATCAGTATGTAAGTAATACTGATGTTATTACTTTATCATGAAACAACTGAAGAAGAAGAAGTTGAAGAAGAAAGAAATTGAAAAGATCGGTAATGGATATTACCTCTTCTTTGGAACGCCTTTTTGAATCCTCCACTTAAGGAACTAAGATTGGTCTTTGGAGAAGACCAGGACCTCTAGGATTATTCTAGGGAAGTGGAGAAGGGAAAATGGCAGGGGTTGGCCGAGCTTGAGTGCTCAAATTGGTGTGAGGAGGAGGGGGAGGAGGTGCCCTTTTATAAGGGAGGAGAGGGGCACCTTAGGAATATCTCAAAATATTATTTTATATTAAAGTCAAAATCGGTTTATAATGGTTCCAAAGGGTCTTATTTCGAAGATAAAGTGGGGAAGGGTCGAAATCCTATCAACCAATAGGATTTAGACAAGTTTAGGGTATTATTTTAATCTTATCAATTAGATTTAACTCTAAGTTAATTAATTTAACTTTTACCGTGTCTTTTTGTTTTCTTTCACTATATGGTTAATAAACTTTCTATAACATGCCAAACGAACCCCAAATTGTTTATTATTAATATATATATCCTTATCTAAGTCATGTGGCCGAACCTTAGATTTTTAGGAATAAAATAACAATTAATAATATAATATTTGATTTAAAAACTATTTTGTGTCAATTTTGACACTATTTGATATATGATTTTTGTGAAAGTCATAACAGAATTATATGTTCGAACCAAGTTGATTAAATCAACACTAATATATCATAGTAACCTAGAAAATTAGTGGAATTCATAAAAAGTCTCAAATTACATTTATTTTGGTATTTATATTATCAATTGTTTCAATATTTCATTAATAAGATAATTACTGCATCATCTTTGTGTCATAAATAAATTAAATTATTTGATGTCTAAAAATTACAAATAAAATACCATCATGTAGGAAATCTTTTTAGCTTTCTAATGAATATTTACAATCGAATTTATCTTATGTATAACCCTATATTAAAAATGATTTACTTGTTAAACTTTGATTTTTAACTATTTTAACCCTTCTTTAAATAAATTAATAATAAATGTCCTAATCTAATCCAAGTGGGCCTAAATGGTCATATTTTATTCCTAAGTTTGTTTTTGGTCGAATTACACTTGTCCAATAGTATTAGGACATGTGTTAGGGTAATATTGATATCATATTTACCCTTAGTTACCCTATTTACTATTAACCGCGGTAAAAATAGTAAAAAGTTACTATTCACCAAAAAATTATTTTCATCTCATTGAACCACATTTTAGTCCTTGATATTAACCGTGTCTCTCGAGTTTTTGAAATTCCATTCACAGAAGCGGTAAAATTAAGTTTTATGCAAAATTCAGTTTTTAACCTACCACTTAGTGGTTTCACTATTCATCAAAAATTGAAAGTTTTCAGAAAAATACCAAAATTTCACCCTAGGCTAATTTCGATATTCTGAGTCCAAAAATGAAGTCCATTTTGAAAAATAAATTTTATAAAATTTCAAAAAGTGGTTATTACTATTCATAACGGCTAGTTTTAGTAGCATATTGTTGTTTAGTGAAACTCGGTATTGCGTACGACGCAAGCTATCGAGGAAGGTCGCGATTGCGTGTAAAGCAAGTCAAGCAAGTGTTGCGTAGAAAAAGATTCCTTTGATAATTTATATAACATAAAAGTCTCGGGTGTTACATGAACACTCTCTTAAGGATTAACTCCCAATGAAATTATGAGAGGAATTACAATCTAATACATATATGTCTCCAATATATAATAAAAGGCAAGTCTATGATATCGACTCAAAAACATCTCCAACCCAGCTTGTAATCTCCATATAGGTCCCCAACGTTATCCTAGAAACCTGAAAAGCATTTTATATATGTAGGGTGAGAATATATGTATACATAGTAGGGGAATAACCATCATCTCAAGTGCATATGTGAAAGGATCATGCTAATGTGCTAGTGAACAAAAAACAGAACCAACAAGCACCTATACAGGTCATCTAACCAATCTCTGCCTCACCATAGCTCACTAGATAAATTACACATCCAATATAGTAATATAAAATTGAGAACATAACAAATAAAGCCCCCCCACTTCCTCTTCCCCACTGATTTTCTGCTCTCACGCACCAATGTCAATTGTCCTATGCTCTCATCCCTTTTATAAATATCACATCACATTATATACTAGCCATATATGAAGTGGGTCAGGATGCATCCCTACCTACCCCACCCTCAGAAGGTCTAGCATCTGGTGGTAGTATCAGGTAACATCACATCATGTCTCTTCTATAGACACCTAGACCCACACATCACATCTCATCACAGCCACAACAATCACATCTCACCCAAAGGCACATGGGTCATCACTGTTGACGGAAGAGTGGGAAGATGCGATAACCATCCATCCTTATCACCATAATACTAGATGGTGGGGAAAACACCTAATAAAGGGGGCCTTTATCAGTGATAAAAAAAGCACTGATAAAGGGGAGCCTTTATCCATGCTAAAAAAAGCGTTGATAAAGACCCCCTTATCAGTGCTAATAAAAAAGTACAGATAAAGGGGGTCCCTTTATGAGCTCTATTAAAGAAGCACTGATAAAGGGGGCTTTATCAGCGCTTTTCTACTAGTGCTAATAGAGGGTATATTTCATAAAAAATTATATTTCATTAAAAAAATATATCAATATATAAAAATATTTAAATTGATATAAATATAATACATATTGTTTAAATATGTTTTAGATAAGGCTAAATAGACATTTTCATTTAATATATAAAATATTTAGTGAAAATGGATTATAAAATAATTAAAAATAATAATAATTAATAATTTTCTAATTATTATAGAGTAATAGTCATTTAATAACAGTTAGTTGGAAAAAATTAAATGAATTAATGAACAGCCTAAGAAAAGTTGAAAACATGGCTTTAACTTCAAACGGCCATAAATTTTGATTCGGGTGTCCATTTGGATTCTACCACATATCAAATCGAATTCTGCGATAGGCTCTATACACTGGTGATGGGAGTAACCCTTATTCACCTTTCTCAAGACCAAAAAAGGCCTAGAAGACCTCCAAAACAGAGTTTTTAGTCAGGATATCCCAATTTTTTATATTTGATGGAATTTCAACCTCGTTTATAGAAGTCTTTTTTCTCATTTTAGTGGGGACTGAATTTATTCTTAGGGATTACATTTATATTGATATCATGGTTTTAAAATTTTATCATTTTTCATATTGTAGTTTTATTTATAATTAAATATGTTTATTTTTTTTATTATATTTACTTATAATAAATCACTTGTATAAATACATATATCAACATATTTACATTAAAATGTATTTTTAAATAAATAAAATAAATATTCCTTATTCATTTTATTAAAGTAAAAAATTATCCATTTTATTTACCTTATATAAATGCATTGATATGTGTGTATTAATAAACGAATGTATATTTATATTATATTCTAGTATATATAAATGAATATTAGCATATAATATATTTAAATAAATACAATTATATACATATATCACGCACATAAACATATATTTTATAAATGTATTTAAAAATAATTAAATAAATATATGAATGAAAAATATGCATATAAATATATATATATAAATAAATAGAAATATCTAAGAAAGATAAAATAAAACAAGATGTTATAATGGTAAAGGCATTCAAATCCTAAAGGGGGGGCAAGGTTTGAATCTAAGCACATGCAGGAGGGATGGAATTTTATAAAGCATTGTTAAAGGGTGGGGGAGCGTTGTTAATGGGGGCATGTGAGTGTATGAAAAGTGTTGATAAAGAGGAAGAATCACTGATAAATGGGTAGCACGGAAAGTACTGAACAAAAATTAATTTATCCCCCTTTAATTGCGCATTTTGTGACCACTGATAAATGGGGCCTTTATCAGCAACTTTTTTGAGCACTAATAAATGCACACTTTAGCAGTGCTAAAAAGCATTGTTAAAGGCCCCCTTTATTAGGGCTTGCAAAAATCACTGATAAAGTCTCCCTTTATTAGTGATTTTTTTAGTGTTGTTAAGGGTTCCTTTATCAACGCTTTTTGTGAGCACTGATAAAGGTCATCTTTTAACAGTTCTTTGATATACAATTCTTTGCAAGAATTGTTAAAACCCAAAACTATAGTTGTTAAATGTGTTTTTATAGTAGTGTTGGGTGGGGGTGCATGTAGAAATAACATAAACATACATGATATATAGATAGTACACAACACCCAACCTATAGTTTGACACCAATCTCACTGGTGCATGCCACATCACAACCCCTATACCACACATCTACTGTCACAACCACTGCCACCACTAAATACATCACACCACACAACAACCACAAAATCCACAAATATTACCCACTTTTATTTATAGGTTACACATTTATTCGTTAACTATTTCAACTTTCATTTCATATCCCATTCATTTATTCAACCAATTTATTAATCCATTTACCAGACATCATTTTCCATCCCAATCATATTCATTTACCGCATCAAAATCTATTCTATGGATAACCTAGAAGCTAAAACAACCACACCTTGCCACAAAACCATGCATTCACTATCATTTACATTCCACATTGAGTAATCCATCTTGCCATAACAACCACACATCACATATCCCAACCAAACCTCACAACACAATTGTCGTACAAAATAACCACACATCACCACCACACATCATCTTTATTGCGCACCATATCTATTTCGCACCACAACCTTACATGAAAACCACTGCAGACCACATCACATACTACAACCTCATCGCACAATGTTTACACATAGCACTACACCACCACAAATCATCACCATTGCACAACTACCCATGTTGCATCCATAATAACCAACTTCATCACATCACAACCCCACACATCACATAGCCCAGTCGGTCACTCCTACGATCGCATAGCATCCCAAGCCACATGAGGTAACACAACAAAGAAACCACACACAACAACACATACTGTCTTCCATAATTATTCAAGGGATTTTTTCACATTACTTATTTATTTAGAAAGGATAGTAACACAAAAACCAGATTCCATGGGAAATCAATTATTATCCAAATATATGTTTTTTAGCCTTTTATTCAAGGTGCGATCACAAAACAATACAATAAGGGTCTCAACCTATATCATCTATAGTAAAAAAAAGTCTTCCAACAACCGTTATTTTTTAGTATTGGTAATGATAATGCACAATGTCATCAACAACATATATCAAAATAGTAAAGCATACAATATCTCCCCATACACATCAATTTCAATTATGCCAATTTATTATCTTATTATGACGAACCTTACTATCAACATGAAGGAAGGAAAAAACCATGCATATATCACACATAGCACATAAAATGAGTGAGAAGGAGGATCCCCTACCTCAAAGAATCTTTTTGATCTCACTGTGCACCACAGGGTGAAGAGGAAAAACAACATGCAACTAAAACCAAGGGAAATCATAGATCAACCTATACCACATAAAAGGGTTATCATAACATAGCCCAAAACACACATCAAATAAAACAAAAACACCATAGTATATCTTTGAGAGAAGAATTCAAGGAAAATATGAAGAAAAAAGGAAGAACTTACTACAAATCACCAACCAGTAACTGCCAAAACCCAGAGATCAAGGAGAGGGAAGACGGGGTGGAAATCCTCCCAAACTCACTTAGGGTTCATCCCCAATGAGATAGAGATGAGTGACTGAATGAGAAGAGAATTATCTGAACTAGATTTATAAATAACTCATAAAATTCCCACTTTACATAATAAATTACAAGTTTATGCCGTAAATTCCATGGGCCCTCAAACTTACATTGTAAAACCAACCTTTAGGTCACAAACTCATTTAAAAAAAACATGGCACCTCAAGCTTTAAAATATTTACATCATAAATTCCACTTTAACAGTGTAAACCCTTTTCACAGTCACTCATCTTCCAAAGAAATTATGTAAACCAATAGACTACACAAGTCATAAACCACTATCTTACACCGTAAATCCCTCTTTTATGGTGTAAAATTTGTTTTTGCTCCAACTCCACCAAAACTCCTCTAGCCTCCTTGAGATTCCTTTTAACACCTTTGACTACCTGAAATTGGAAAAATAATGGGCTAGGAAGGTGTGGACCATTAAATATATGATATCGACTATAATATTTATAGGTGTTATAAATATACAGAAGGTCATAAACAGAAAATAATTTAAGTTTTAAGCTTGTAGTTATCATTCAAGTAATAGAGAAAAGGTTTTGCTGTATTGAAAACTTGGATAATTCAATCTTGGTTAAACTTGTCATAATATGTGTATATTTTATCTCATTTAGCTCTTAATAAAGTGTGTAAACAATTATTATTTAATGAAATGATATGGATATTTTAAATACATATATTTAATGATTTATTTAATTCTATAACACGTTTTAATGGAGAATAAAAATAACTTTTTCTAGTTAAGAAATTTATTATATGGTAATTTATAGAAATGTTCTAACAATATAATTGAATTCAAGAAATTTTTTCCCATATTCTCAAAGAGTTGAGGATGATTGAACCAGGAATATGATTTTTAGGTTCTAAAGAACTGTATTAATAGTACAAGTGGTTAAAAGTTCAAACTGAAAGAAGAAAGGTTAGTTGAAATAGTTTAACAATATTTCTTATTGAATATAGTCAAATTTAATTGAAACCTAGGGTTTTTAGGAATTAGTAATAATCACATATGATATATTATCGAGATACCTAAAGGTTTTTTAGAAAAAAAAACATTTAATGTCTATGTTTAGTATAGAGGTTATAGATAATGAATGTCTAATTTACAAATTGTTATAAATATTTGGGAGTTAAAAATCAATGAAATAATTCAATGAGCTTGTGTTTGACATTCATATAGCAAATAATTTTTACATCAATGTAAAGTTATGTGACAATATCGGTTGAATCTAAGTAAAGGATGTGTATCTTTATCTTTTATCTTATATAATAAGATAAGTTGTTAGTGGACAAAGAATTGTTAAATATATATTGAGATGATCAAGTTTATACACATGGTTTATGATTCATCAAATTCTATAATGTTTTTTTGAGAAGAAGATATGGATAAAAATGTTTATCTAGGTATTTTTTTTCCTAGTTATTTGTTAAAATATAATGGAATATGATTCCTTCCCATTTGTGGTGTGTTTTAATGAATAAAATATTATTTTCAAAAAAAATACTTCATAAACATAAAATACCCTATATGGTATTGAGAAAATAGTTTTTTGGTTAAATATTATTACTAAGAGAAAATAAGTGTTATTTCCTAATACAAAAAGGTTTGTGTATCTTAGTATGATATTCTAAAGGAATATAGATACTAAGAGTTTTGTGAGAGTATGATTGGACTATGAGAAGTTCAAAGTTAACAAATAAATAATAATAATATTCAGAGACTAATGTTTTTTTCTCTTAATATCCTAAATATCTTAGGTTATGTGACGATAAATAAAAAATGTAAAGAGTTAAATTTAGAAATCATAAATAATTAAAAAATCATTATTTATTATAAGATTGTACTAGTCAAATTTACAATGTGAATTATAATTAATATATTAAAATAGTTTTAGTATATGGTGATAAAGAGAAATTTAAAGAGCTATATTATTTACCATAATGATGTGAATGCCACTTTATCCTAAAAGGGTTTAGGATATATTGGTAAAGTAATAATGTAAATAGATATATTTTTCAAGAAAAAATTTAATGGAAAGAGTTCCAAGGATAATGATAATTCTCCCAAAAAGAGTTCTAAGTATACAACATAAGTTATCATTATTATATTTGATGTTATGAAGTTAATGAATTTGAATATGTTCAAAAATTTAATAGTAGGTAATATGATTCATAAATCTAACCATTATTCAAACTGTCATATTTCATAGATTTTTCTAAATAAAGAATTTAGTGGAAGATTTATATCAGATGGTCACATAGAGAAGTGACAAGAATCATATAAGATATAATGAGTTAAAACCCAAAAAGTGTAGCATACATAAAGCTGATTTGGTAGTTTTTCATATATTGTATGATCAATTGGTGCTTATGTTGGGTTTGTTAAATATTATTAAAAGGGTTTAAGAGTAAGTAATGTATCATATTAAAAGGCAATCTCTATTTTATCACACTTTCATGTTGGTTTCATAAATGTATATATAGATATACATTTCATGAAGAGTAAGGATAATTTACCTCTCAAAGAATGAATTTGATTCATCACTAATCAATGTTCATCATTGAGTATTATAGGTTTTGATGAAATGTTAAGGTTAGTGTAAGTGAGATTCTTTTATAGAGATATAGAATATGCTAATGAGGCAAAAAAAAAGAATATGATTCTTTGTGTGCACTGGATGACCCGCTAATGTTAGGTATATAGGGGGATCTTTGTTAGTGTATGTTGTGGCATAGTCATTATTATTAAGTATTTGTTATTTGGTTAAGGCATGGTGACAGATATAAGTAGTTTGTTGGAGTCTTTTAGTTGGTTTGGGGTAATATTGTATTTTGTAATAAGGTTTCCATTTGTAGCAGTGAGCTGGTGGGGTATTAAAATGGGCAGCAAGGGGTTGGGATGGGTCACGATTCACTTAGGGGATTCTCCACAGTTGGATAATGTGAAAAGGGGCTGGTGCATTAGGAAGTTCCAACAAGGGGCTCGGTGGAGTGGTCTTCTACAGGTTCCTTGCTCTCCTATCTTCTCTTTCCTCTACTCCTAAACTTATCTCCCTCACTACTGTTATTCCTATAATTTTGTTGCATATGTACATTGAATACATCAATAAATTATTTTTTACGTCCCTTTTCTCCCTCTCAATATTTTATATAACAATTTGGAGACTCTGTTGGGGAACTGATTGTGCGGAAGAGGAAATTGAAGGAGAGAGGAGTTGTAGATGTGCAGTCTGGATGGTGATTATTTTTTGAAACAAACTATTACGCTACTAGAGGTTCATAAATGTAGGGGGAATAAATTATTACTGGACAAAAATTGAATATGAAATGAGATTCTTAGGTGCAATAGAAGAAAATTATAAAAAAAAGGGAAGTTATAGTAACGTAAGATTGTAGAAGAAAGTAAAACTCAAGAAAGCTCAAGAAGTGAGAAACAGAATGATTTCAAGAAAAATTTTTGGATTGAAACATTCTGATCACTGAAGCCGATAAGAGCTGGAGTCATGAAATCCGGAAGTGTGTTTGGAGTTGTAGGCGTGTTCGATGTCAGTTTATTGTTTAGAATTATAATTGTTGGAGGACAATTGAGGAGCGACGAACTCAAGGAAAGTTGACTTTTCTATACTGGTTTCTATTTCCCTCTTTTATTCTATGAGATGGTTTGGACAGTGAATGTGCACATCAATGGAAGATTTTTGAGATTGGGTCATTTTCTTATGATCGATGTCGATATGTGAGGTAGTTTGAGGGTGGGGCAATTGATGTGTGGAAGCCAAGATGCGTGACTACTGTGAAGGTGAACAGAAAGGAAGTGGTTGGAGCAGTGGTTCACTGGAAAAAAAAAAGTTTTTTGTTGGTCATTGATAGAAACCTTTTAAGTTGGGGTCTGCGTACTGGGACTTTTGCAGAGGTAGTTTAGTCGTTGAAGGTATGGCTGCAGATCAACGGAAAAAAAAGAGTTGCAAGAAAGAGTGAAGTCGATTATTTTTTGCGGTGTAAAATTTCAGTCTTAACAATTTGAGAGGTATTATTGCTAAAAAAAGAAGAATAAGAATTCATCGTGTAGTTGACATCCATACAAAATGGAGACAAAATTTGTGCTGCCAGCTTTTACAGGAGAGGATCTGTATGGCTGGATCATCAAATCATAAGGATATTTCAATTTTTGTCAGACAAAAGAGGACATGAAATTACACTGGGTGTAGATTTTCATGGTTGGTACCACTCTATTTTGGTTTTTTTCCTAGCACAAAGTTACACCATACCCATCATGGGAAATGTTTAAACCAAATCTAATGGAAAATTATGTGTAGCCAATGAAGAGGGATCCATTTCAGAAACCTGGTGCTTTGGAGGAGCAATTTTTTCTACTCTGGAATAGTAGAGAAAATTAATTGTTAACCTGAGTACTAGTGTGGAAAAGTGGTACAATAATATTGAAGATAAGTGATAGATTTAAACCAAACTGGAATTTCCTGAAGAGGAAAATTACAGTCCTATTCATCTTAGAGAAGTGTTGTATGTTTCTATTCTCAGCTCAGATCTTTTTACTAAATTAGTGGAATGTTTGGTTCTATTACCATTCGCACAGTAATGCAATGGAATGTGGGAAGTCACCTCACATTCTACTCTATGTGACATGGAAACTCCTGTATAGTCGACAAGAGATGAGGAGAAAACAATAGAGAAAATCAAGGGACTTGTATTGCTGGGGGAGTGGGTTGCATATTCTGGTATTGTTGGAGGAGCAGCCACAAATTTTTTTATAAGATTTGGAGATGGAAAAACAGAGGAAGACAATGGACAAGGTGAGTTCAGCAGAGCTCCTGAGTGCTCTTCGGAGCTGGGCATGGTGGCAGGAAAACCAATACCATCTCAAGTGATGTGTGGCCTCTCTCTACTGGTTAATTCTAGTGATATGTTTATGGGCATTGTTGATCATAAGAATAGTGGTTGTACAAGGATTGAAGTACCAGTAAATGGTGAAAATGAAGCCACTTTTAAAGATGAAGATCAATTGTTGATAAAGTTGGCTTAGTCTGATGTTGATCATTAAGAGTATTTTTTTTCCATGATGCATAACAAGGAGCTAACTTTTGCAGAACTCATCGCTATGAATTACCTCTTTAATCAAAACCATAATTATTCCATAAAAGATAAATTCATCTTAGAATCAAAGATGGTCCTTGAAAATAAGATGTAGTTTAACTTGTTGTGCAGGTTGAGAAGCTAGCATAGATTGCATTGCAGTAGGCCACGTCTCACATTTTGAAAGATTCACAAGTGAGGATCTTGGCAGCAGAAAATTCTGATGTTGATTTGGATTTTAAGTTTGAATACCAGATAAGAAATGAAATAGAACGTATGATAATTCCCATCATGAAGCAGTCCAAATATGATATATAGAAGGATTTGGCTGTAGCTGAAAGATATGGGGACTACACAACATTTACGAAGGGGAAAATTCTAGATTCAATCAAGGAAAAAAAAATTTTGTGTGAACATGAAGTGAAGTTAGTAATAGAGGAAATCGAGAAAGATGCAAAGATAAGAAGAAGGATGTCTCCCAGACTTTGAAGGATTATTTGGATGGCATCAAGGGTGCCATAGAAGCTTCCACAAGAACTGCACAGTTGATGTTGAGGCCTCCACCTAAGCCGCCACTGAGAGCTTCCATCCCAATTCACAGTCGAGCAAAGATGTTATTGTTCCACCTTAAGGAAAAGGTGGCTTTTAAGGGGTCATAATGTTAGGAATATAAAGAGTTGTTTGTTAGTGTATGTTTCGCGCGGAATCCGGGGATGACCTCCTGGACGGGAGATTCAAACGTTCCGATCGGTTTCTAACGGGTTTGTTCGTAGAACCGGAAACATCCAATGATTCCACATCCTTTTGGACCTACTTTCCAAAGGCAGGCGCTCATTAGCTTGTGGGCTAATGAGGCTTAGGAATTTGCATTGGTCGAGAGGATGGGAGGTCGGACTCATCACACCTTTTTGAGGGGAATTATTGTCTACTCCGGGACTCTCTTTATAGATTTAAGTTAAGTTCGTGAATCCTTATTACATTACCAAGTATAAAATGAGCTTTCCTTTAGTTTTAACAATCAATGATTAAATATGCAAGAAATTTAGAGAATCTTTTATATGTATTCGAGGTTCTTCATCAATATAGAATCATCTATATTTGTTTAGAGATTCTTGGTCAATGGTATCCTTCAAAACATTTATATAAAAGTCTCTTGGTCATTTTGATGACCAGGCTGGTTTTAAAGCCACTCAGTGGGGCACTTGAAGTTTATCGTCATTCAGAAGGACAGAGATTATTTCAATGTTGGGATCGAACCCATGAATGGGCTACCTACGTATCCTTTGTTTTGAAAAAAGGAATCAGAATCCACGTAGTTCGAGGAATGGGATATGATATTTTATGATTGATGGCTCAAAGATGAATGTCATAATTACTTTTACACTCTAAGCTCACGTGAGTCATGCTCGGTATGAGAAACAAGAGGTATTGGTAAAATTTAGACAATTGTGCCATGAAGGATGCAATCATAAGAATTTTGTTTGGGGCTTATGTATGGATGACTGCCCAGATAGATGAAGGTTTAGGATTTACTTTTAGGAAGAAAATCCATGAACAGGGTCCACAAAGTTATATGTGCTTCATGGAGATTTGAATACTCTAATCTTGGGGCTTACTCCTAAGGAGGATGCCCAAGTTAGGAGGGGACTTATGATTGGGTTTTATTCCTGAAAAGGAAACCCAAATCAAAGGAAATTTATGACTGGTTAAGAGAAATTTTAAGAGACTTGGGGCTTACTCTTAAGAAAGATGCCCAAGATTTATGACTAGGACTTATTCCTGAGAAGGAAGCCTAGGTTAGGGGACTTGGGGCTTACTCCTGAAAAGGAAGCCCAAGGTTATGACTGAGTCTTTATTCCTGAAAAGGAGACCCAGGTTAGGGATTAAGGTTTGGGGCTTACTCCTGAGGAGGATGCCCAAGATTGAAGGACTTGATTGGGGCTTATTCTTAAGAAAGATGCCCAAGATTGAAGGTTTTATAACTGGGGATTATTCCTGAAAAGGAGACCCAGGTTAGGATTCTCTCATTTTAAAGGATGAGGTTGAATGAATGAACTCTCAATCTTTGGTGATATAAAGATGTTTAAATCATTAGGTTTTGAGAGATATTTCACATAATTCCTTTCAGATAAGGATGTCAAATCAAGAAATCATGCCATAAATGGCTTTGAAAAGTATCTTGAAGACTGAATCTTGAATAGGAAGGGTGAAAATGGCTTAAGAGGGGTGAAAAAGGGCAAGATGGGCACCCAAAAAGATAGGGGCGCGCAAGTATTGAAGGTCGCGCAAGTCCTGCGGCGGCGCGCAAGTATTGGTCGCGCAAGTATACTTGCGCGACATAAGGGATACTTGCGCGATTTTCAACCAGGGTTGAATTACTTGAGCGACTCTTTATTAAACCCTTTCCCATCCTCTTGAGGTTCTTCCAGAAGAGGGACGCGCAAGTTATATTGAAGGAATTAAGTCGGCGCGCAAGTGTTTGATAAGTTTCAACACTTAGGCCTTCCTTCTTCCCTTTAGATCTTCCATTCTAGGTAAGAAATTACCTTAGAAGTGTTCTGGAAGCTTTGAGAAGAGACTTGGGCGTCGGGAGCTTTGATCCGAGTTTCTGGGAAGAGATCCTCCTTCAATGGGGGGCCCACAGGGTCTATTTATAGGCAAAAGAAGACCCCGGGCGGTTACTGGGCGGTTACCATATCTGTCGCGCAAGTATCTTGCACGACCATGAGGGGCCGCGCAAGTGTTAAGGCGGCGCGCAAGTAGACTTGCGCGACCAAGATGGAACTTGCGCGATACATGGGCAATGTTCTCCTTTTTCATCCCTTTGTCGATTTTTTCGATGTTTCTTCAAAGGATTAATCACTTTGAGCTCAGATATTCCCTTTTCCGAACTTTAGATTCCGTGACGAAAGGAGCGTCAACAAAAGTCCCCCCTCAGAGTTGGATCCGGAGAGAAAATGAGGATTTGACTCTGAGGAAATCGAATCCCTCTAAAGGAAAAGGGAGGCGCGCAAGTCTTCAGTGCGCAGAGGGAGGCGCGCAAGTCTGCGTCGCGCAGGCCTTAAACCCTCTGGTATGGCGCGCAGGTAGGCCTCCTGGCCTATAAATATACGGCCTCACCTCCGTACAAGTATCCGGATTTCCGGACTTCATACCTTCTCGAGCTCTCGCCGCGCAGGTCACCTAAGCCGCGCAAGTCTGCTCTGTTTTCCTTGATGGCGCGCTCCTGTAAAGGTATTCGTACTTGCGCGGTTTATACTTGCGCGGTTTATACTTGCGCGGCGAAAACTAGCGCGGCACGTGAATACTTGCGCGCCATTTTGTAGACTTGCGCGCCTTAATTCCTTAGCCATTTTTTCAAATTTCTTTACAAAATTTATGAAAAATAAACCCATTTAAGAGTTAGTTTATTCATCTTTTGTGCAGATTCAGTGGTTCCCAAGGGAATTGGAACGACTTATGAACTGGCTAGCAAGCGGATTGATGACATGATGAACATCATTGGCCATGATTATTATGACATCTGCGACAGCACTCTTCCAGATTTGGCTAAGTACTTGAAGAAATATCATCTTAATTTCCCACAGAGCATCTACCTGTCTCTATGTGGTCATGGTCACTTGCAAGGAATCAATGTTCCAAATGCAAACAACTATACACCTGAAATGCAGCTGCGCTGCTACTCATTCATTTCGGTTACGCTGTGCATTAAGAGCAACAACAATGGTGTGAACTTTCGAGTTCTCCTTGCATGCCATTTCCTTGCAGATATGAAAATGGCAAACCCATGGGCTGAAATGTTTTCCACTACCGGTTGGTGGAGAGAAGACAAACATGGTATTAGAGCAATATCTGAAAAGAGTACTCTCTCCAAATGGCTCTTTACTTCCAATGCTCCATTCTCAAATCCATGTATCCATCTTTCAAGTCTCTTGGACAGAAACAGAGTCACTGTTTGATCAGCAGAAAATTTTCTCAAACCGCACTCAAGAACATCCTTTTACAATTGTTCCAAGAAGAGCTGGTATCACTGCAACTCTTTTTTGTTTCCAGTTGAATGAATGAATTCCAGGTGGTTTCTGATGAAGCTCGGGATGCCGTAAATCAAATGAAGTGTTATGTTGAAAGCCTCTTGTAATTCTTGAAAAAGAGAAGAGACTCCAATCTGTGGATGTCCTTCTAACTCTTGTGTATCAATAAAAAAACACTTTCGTCTACAATCATTTGTACCTGCATTCTTTCATTACCTGCTTCAAATTTACTTAAGCCAATGGGCTTAGTAATCATAGTTTGATTTTTACTAGGATTACTACAAATAACCCTACAAACTTTGAATCTTTTAACTGCTCAATATTACCTAAATCATACAAAAAATGTATATTTAGTGAGCTGGAACTTGACTTTTATTCATAGTTCCTCTGTCTTTTGTGTGGGCAGTTTAAAGTCATGCAAGCCGGACATAAATGGGCTAATGTTTAAGGTCGAAATAGCTTTGACCGAAAAATGGATTAAAATGGATTCAATTCCTTGACAATTTATCTGAAAACATATTTACCATACTCAAGTATGAGGGAAAAAATGTAAACTATGGCTTTAAGAATATTTGAATCTGAGGAATGATATGAAAAAGAGCTAAATAGCATTAGAAGAAGTAGTTTCCAAGAATGAAGTTACTATTATTTAACAAAACCCGTTAGGGGGTTGAAATATGCAGGGCCACCTATGGGCATTGGCTGCATAGTCAAATAAAATAGCATCTTTTGGCTGACAAGTCTGTTATGTGGACTGTTTATGCAAGGCCACCTATGGGCACGTGCTGCATAGTTAGGCAAAAGAACTCTCAGAAATTTACTTTCCTAGTGCTAAAAGCCAGTGAAAGTTTATGGAGATTCAAATTTTCTAAAGCATAGAGTTTGTTGTATGGAAAGAGGTACTTGAATATGGAGAAGATATTTCCAAACAAGAATATCGAAGAACTGGATGAATATCACTCCTACGAAGGTCTGACCCAAACGTAGGGAAGAAGAATAAACCATAGACTTGAATACTTTCAGATCATGAAAAAGGATATGGGACAAATATGTTAAGGATGGCTATTTTTTCGGATCCCTACATACTGTCGTTTAAGACAAATAAGGACAAAAGAGGCATTCTTCCCAAGAATGAAGTTACTATTATTTAACAAACCCGTTAGGGGGTTGAAAACATGCAGGGCCACCTATGGGCATTGGCTGCATGGTCAAATAAATAGCATCTCTTGGCTGACAAGTCTGTTATGTGGACTGTTTATGCAAGGCCACCTATGGGCACGTGCTGCATAGTCAGGCAAAAGAATTCTCAGAAGTTTGACATTTTTGTGACTATAAGTCATGAAAAGGGTTATGAAGATCTGAAAATATTTAAGGTTAGGATTATAATACATAAAGATGGGTATTTTCCAATGTATATAGAGATACATAGGTCAATGAAAACCATAATCATGTTGTGGCTGGGTCCTGAATTGAAGCTTGGACTTCACTACGTATCTCATAAGAATGAGAATCAAGCCATACGTAGTTCTTGAAATACAGTTTAACGTCGTGCAGGACGAAAGGATGAGTGATCTTAGTTTTTTGGGTCATAGAATTCGGACCATAATAATGAATACACAGTGTGTGTTTTCATGAGGACTTTTCAGCCAAGGGACTGAAAGTGAAATTTGGGGTTAGGCCCAAAAGACTTGGGACTGGATTCGAGGGACACTCGAATGTTCCTACGTATCCCATAAGGATGGGAATCAAGTCCACGTAGTTCTAGAAACTACCCTTTGTACAAATTTGGTTCGTACATGTGAAGGGTGAAAAGGGACTTTAGTGCAATGATGGTTTTAACCTAAGATAAAAAGTTTAGGCATTACCATGTATGTACGTAGTCTTTTTGAAAATGAAAACCATGATTGAAAAAGAATCAATGTTTAATAATGGTTCCTTCTCAAATGAGGAAATCAAAGAATATTGTAGTTTATTGTCGTACTGGACAAAAGTGTTGTATAGTTTAACGTCGTATAACAAGGACGAAAATGAATCAATGTAAAGATATTGATTTCAGGGGCGGTTTCACAAATCAACATCATATTAGATGGTGGTGAACCGATGTGAAGAGATTGTTTTTGGGCTTGAACCTTGGGAGGTTGCCTACATACCCAGCCTGGAGGGCAAGGATCAAAGTCTGTGTAGTTCAATTAAAGAATGAATTAACGATCAAATTGTTTTTTGGGGACAATGATCTAATAATGTTGTTGGGACTTAAACATGGTTAGTGGCCCAAAGGGAGTGTTATGGTTGATGTTCGCTCTAAGCTCACGTGAGTCATACTCGGTGTGAGAAACAAGAGGTAATAACAACCTTAACGATGCACAGTTTAATGTCATGTAGGACATATCAAGGACTTTCTGTACAGTTTAGCGTCATGTAGTTAGGACGATGGGGACAATACAGTTTAACGTCATATTGGACGAAAGGGGGATTGTGCAGTTTTAATGTCATACTGGACTTTTGATGATTATATAGTTTAACGTCGTTCCGGACGTGAGGGACTTTTATACAGTTTAGCGTCATGTAATTAGGACGTCACAGTTTAACGTCTTGCTGGACATATTTGCAAATAGTTTATGGTCATATACATGGACCAGGGATGATGCAGTTTTAAGGTCATGCTGGACTGTTTATGGAACTTTTTTCACAGTTTAATGTCGTGTGGGACGAAGTTGCAGTTTAAAGTCATACTGGACCATTGCTGTATAGTTTTAGCGTCATATAGCAAGGACGAACTGATGCTGTACAGTTTAAAGTCATGTAGCTAAGACTAAGGTGAATCAATATGAGGATATCAGTTCTGATCTTTTTACAGTTTATCGTCATGCTGGACGTTGGAAGTGCCACATAGTTTAATGTCATGTTGCTAGGACACAATATAGTTTAATGTCATCTCGGACAGAATACAGTTTAGTGTCATGTAGGACAATAAGGGACTTAACACAGTTTAACGTCATGTAGGACGATGAAAGTGCCACACAGTTTAATGTCATGTCGTTAGGACAAAATATAGTTTAATGTCATCTTGGACAAAATATAAGAACTTTTATATGGTTTATTGTCATGTAGGACAAAATCAGGGACTATGCAGTTTAAAGTCTTGCAGTTAGGACTATTGGTGCTGCACAGTTTAGTGTCATGTTGCAGGGACATAAGTGCGAATAGTTTAAGGTCATATGCACGGACCATACAGTTTATCGTCATGCTGGACGTAGTTGTAGTTTAAGGTCATACTGGACCATTATAGTTTAATGTCATCTCGGACATAGTTGTAGTTTAAGGTCATACTGGACCATTATAGTTTAATGTCATCTCGGACATAGTTGTAGTTTAAGGTCATACTGGACCATTATAGTTTAATGTCATCTCGGACATAGTTGTAGTTTAAGGTCATACTGGACCATTGCTGTATGAACCAAATGTAAGAGTCTTAGTTCTGTGAACAATATTTTGTGTTTATACAAAATACTTCTTCAGAAATCTGGCATTAGTTGGAGTCGTGATGTGTTCTCCATCCATTGAAATCAGAGAATACGCTCCATTGGAGTAGACCTTATGTACTGAATAAGGTCCTTCCCATTTTGGTTCAAGCTTGGGAGGCTTCTTTCCTGGTATCATTGGTGCTCTGAGAACCAATACCAATTCTCCCGGAATGAATGAACGAAGACGAACTTTTTTGTTAAAAGCTCGTGCTATTCGATTCTGGTAGATTTCCAAGTGGTGCAAAGTGCACAATCTTTTCTCATCTAACTGTTCCAATTCATTCAACCGCTTTTGGGATTGCTCATCTGTTGATAACTGATCACAAATGGCTATTCTGAGTGAGGGCAATTGGACTTCAATTGGCAAGACTGCTTCTGTTCCATATACCAATGAATATGGAGTAGACCGCGTCGCATTGCGAGTGGTAGTCCGATAAGCCCATAAAGCATGATAGAGTTTATCAGGCCATGACCTCTTATCTTTATCCACCATCTTTTGCAGTATATTTGAAAGAGTCTTGTTGAAGGCCTCTATCTGGCCATTAGCCGCTGCATGATATCGAGATGAATGGTTGGACTTAATGTTGTATTCTTGATACAATCTTTTTACCTCAGAAGAGCAGAAGTTGGTGCCATTGTCTGTCAATATGGTATGAGGGACACCAAATCTAGTAATGATGTTAGACTTGATGAAACTAACAATGCATTTAGAACTGACTTCTTTGAGAGGTACTGCCTCTGCCCATTTGGAAAAGAAATCAGTAGCAGTAAGAATGTACTTAAACTGCTTGGCCGTAGCTGAAGGGTAAGGTCCCACCACATCCATTCCCCATGTGGAAAATGGCCATGAGTATTTAGCTGTATGAAGCAACTCTGGAGGTTGATGAATGAAATTGGCATATACTTGGCATGAATGACACTTCTTTGTGAAATTAACACAATCTTGTATCATTGAAGGCCAGAAGTATCCAAGTCTTCGAATTTGATCAGACAATCTATGTCCAGACTGGTGGGCACCACAGACTCCTGCATGCACTTCTTTTATGACAGCCATTGTCTCTTCACCATCAATACATCTGAAGAGAACTCCATCAAAGCCACGTTTGTAGAGAATTTTCTCGAGGTGGTTTGGACCATCATAAAGAGTAAAATTGACCACACGTCGCCGAATTTGTTCTCTCTTGGCTCTATCAGGTGGAAGTGTTCCATTTTGAAGGTATTCCCTGATAGGTGACATCCATCCTGTAGTATGACCATATGGTTCAGGAATGGGACTAATTTCATTAATTTCCTCTGTTCTGACTTGAACATAAGGTGAAATTGCACGACGGTGGGCAATACCGATGGTTGTCTCATCCCGATTTGGATCTGCTAAAGCTGTGGCTATATTAGCCAGTGCATCAGCTTGAGCATTTTGTGATCTTGGGACATAAGAAAATGTCGGTTCTGAAGGGAATTCCGACATTAACTCTCTGACGTAATCATACAAAGGGATTAATTCTTTTTTTTTTATGGCATAATCCCCATTGATTTGTTTGATTACCAGGTCTGAATCACCTTTTACCTTTAAGTGATTCACTTGTGCTTGAAGCGCTAACTCCAAGCCTGCAATGAGAGCTTGGTATTCAGCTTCATTATTGGTACCACCTTCCCACAACAAAAAGGAATAAGGTAACACTGCCTTATCTGGAGAAATGAGCACAATTCCTAAACCAACTTTGTTGAATTTAGGATTTTCCATTTTCTTCCCTGTTGGACTTCTAGAAGCACCATCAAAATACATTTCCCATGTTTGAGGATTCTCTTGAATAGAAAAAACTTCCTCATCAGGGAGTTCGATATCTGAATATGTGTCTTCCACTGAAGGGTGTTCAGCCAGGAAATCAGCCAGAGCTTGGCCCTTAATTGCCTTTTGAGACACATATTGAATGTCGAACTGCTGTAGAATAACCGCCCACCTTGCCAGACGTCCTGTAAGCATTGGACGACTAAGGATGAATTTGAGTGGATTATTACGAGATACCAATTGGACCTCGTGATGTTGCAGGTAGTGTCTCAGTTTCTGAACTGCAAAGATTAATGCTAGGCAGCATTTTTCAATACTCGAATACCGGGTTTCTGCTTCAAGCATAGTTCTACTGAGATAGTAGAGACTATTTTCATTCCCAGCATCATTCTTTTGAGCGAGAAAGGCACCCAATGATCGCTCTAAAGCTGTCACATAGAGGATAAGAGGCCTACCCTCAACAGGTGGCATGAGTACTGGTGGACTTAAGAGGTATTTCTTGAGAACATCAAATGCTTCTTGACATTCTTTAGTCCACTGGTAAGTGACTCCTTTCTTCAGTAATTTGGTAAAAGGTAAACTTTTGCCTGCCAAATTGGCGATGAAACGCCGAATATAGGCTAAGTGTCCTTGAAGTCCTCTTAATTATTTCAAATTCTGAGGAGGTGACATACCAAGGATTGATTTGGTCTTCTCAGGATCGACTTCAATACCACGATGGCGTACAACAAAGCCGAGGAATTTTCCTGAGGTTACCCCAAAAGCACATTTTAAGGGGTTCATCTTCAAATTATGTTGTCGAAGCTTGTGGAATATGATTTCCAAATCAGCCAAGTGATCAAAACGTTGTTTGGATTTAACCACCAAATCATCTACATAGCATTCAACAAATTTCCCTAGAAAAGGTTTGAAGATATGATGCATGGCGCGTTGATATGTTGCACCTGCATTTTTTAAACCAAAGGGCATCACCCGGTAACAAAACACACCTTGAGGAGCTCTGAAGGCTGTATATTCCTCATCTTCTGGGGCCATTCGGATCTGATTATATCCAGAATATCCATCCATGAAAGAAAGTACTTCATAGCCAGCCGTCGCATCAATTAAGAGTTCTGTAATCGGAACTGGAAAATCATCTTTGGGACAATACCGATTAAGATCTCTGAAATCGATGCAAACCCTAATTTGTCCGTTCTTTTTCTTTACTGGGACAATATTAGCCAACCACTTGGGATATTGAACTTCTCTGACGAAGTTAGCTTTGATAAGCTTATCCACTTCAGCCTCGATTTTGGAAGCATAGGTTGGGTGTGTTCTTCTCACGGCTTGTTTGAATCCTCGATGTTCTTTTGGCAAACCCAAATGATGGGTGGCAACATCAGGATCAAGGCCAGGCATCTCTGTATAATTCCAAGCAAAGATATCTTTATTTTGCTTTAGAAAAGAAATATACATCTCTTGTTCTTCAAAGGTCATGGCCGCACTAATTAAAGTGGGGCGTGGATCTTTCTCTGTACCCAGATTTACTTCTCTGAGTTCATCCACAGTGGTAGAGATACCCTCTTCAAATGCTGGAGGAGCATCTCTAAGATCTTCCTCTTCCTCTTCATCATGTGTTATATCTTCCGTTTCTACTTGCAAAGTAGATGAAAAGACGAAATTCTCATGATCATAAGAGATGTCAAAATTTTCACATTTTGAAGAAGAAGCTTCCATTTCCGTCCCTATTGATGAAAAAGGGTCTTCTTTGGGAAATAAAGAGGAGATGATGGATTGAGAATCGACATCAACATTCACCTCTGGTGTTGCTATAACTTCTTCTGGCCTGATTAGTGAAGTATAGACTTGTTGGATTTCAGCAGACGAAATGAAAACGTCACCACTTATGCTTTCATCATTGCTTGGTAAGTTACCAATCTCTCCCATGTTGTCTGGCTCGATTGCCGTAATTGACATTATGGATCTTTCCATAAGAGTATTTTGATTTGGGCCTATTTTGTCAATTTGACTGATAGGTAACACATAATCTGTACTCACATGTGAAAATGGATTTATTGGAATTTTTTCCAAACCATATGGAGCATTAACTTTGGTAATTTCCTTCATTGTAGATTTTTCTCTTCCCTTCATGTGATAAAATTCCGCCTCAATGTATTGAGACTCACATGTTTTGAACGGGGCCTTATCACCATACAATGTTCCAACTTGACCATCGAAACAGTATTTGAGACATTGATGGTATGATGACGGAATAGCTGCATGCTGATGTAACCAGGGTCTTCCAAGCAAGATATTGAAAGCTGAGTCTTGATCAACAATCATGAAATCTGAATTGGAAACAAGATCTCCAAACTGAGTTCTGAGCGTAACTTCTCCCAGTGGTTCTTGTTCATTTTTATCATATCCTTGCAACATCATGGTAGAAGGAGATAAATCAGATTCTGTGAGGCCCAATCGACGAAGTGTGCGAATGGGCATGAGGTTGACTCCTGAACCATTGTCAATGAAAGCTCTTCGAATATCTATACCATTGACTTTGCCAGATAAGTACAAAGGTTTTATGTGCCCATGCACAACATCATCCTCATCTTTATCAGTAAAAGATATCACTGCATGACATTCTGCAGGATTATTCTCTATGTGATAAATTTCAGCTGCAGCAATCTCAGCTTCAAACTCTTGAGGACTTGACAAAGCTTCGATGAGTGCTTCCCGAAGATCTCTTGATAGATTCAAAGCATCCAAAATTGATAATTTGGCTGGTACTTGGGCCAAGTGTTTCAATATATCATACTTTTGATCTAGAGGCCTGCGTTTCCCAATAGGAATATGTGGTTTAGCAGGTATCTTGGAAGCAGATGCTTTGGAAGCTGATGCATCTTGTATTGAAGTTGGCAACATCTTTGGTTTTGGAAAATTAGACTGATTAGATCCATTTTCTTGCTGAGATAAAGAAGATGGAACCTTTAATCGGTCTTCCAAAATAATTGTGCCGAAGCTGAGTTGGCCATTAGCAGAAGAACTTGCTTGTTCATTTTGAGCTCGCTGAAGGGCTCTACCACGAGTTTCTGCTGCATATACAGTGCTAGCAGGGGTAGAATTAGAGTAGTGGTTTCGGAAAGATCCACGTCTTCCCCTATATCCTGAACCTCTAGAACTTCCTCGGGTTCCTTTATTTGATACAGGGAATTTAGGCTTATCAAGACTGGAATATGAATCTGTTAATTGAATCATATTAACAGAACCAAAGATCAATTCTTCGTCTGATAAAGACTCTGCCTGGTTGGCCTGTTTAGGCTGTGCCGTTTGGTGGGACGGTGCCCGTAACTTTGAAGTAGATGGCATGAAATCTGCCAGAGTCAAAGACAATTTAGGCTTTGATACATACTCATCTTCTCCTGATTCCTCTTTCTTCTTTGAATTACGCTGCCCTTTTGAGGATTTGTCCTTTGATGGAGGCTTTACTGCAGCTTTTGTAGGAGACACAATTGGCTTCTTCAATTGTGTTCGCAAAATGGAATGGGTCCGATTGATTGTCTTTCTGACCATCCAATCATCATATTTTTTCGCAGTTTTGCTTTTGACTTCCTGCCACTCGCCTCCTTCCTCTGGATCTGTAGCGGTAATACACGCTACATGAGCTGAAGAACCCTTCAATTTGACTTGTCCCAAGTCAACCATCTTTTGTAGGAGGTCTTTAAAGACAAAACACTCCTGGATGGGATGTCCCAACATTTGATGAAAGGGACAATAATTGGGACGGTCTTCATCTCCTTCCTTGTTTGGTCTCTTCGGCACTGGTAATTGAACCAAATTATTTTCCAGAGCTGAAATGAAGTAACCAGGAACTTGCTCACTTCGGAAAGAGTATGTTTTACTCTTCATATCCTCAAATTGTTTTCGTCGTTGATCTTTTTGATCATTTGGACGAAACAGCCTTTGTTGTTGGCGTTCAGGAGGTGGAGCCCTTCGAGAAGATGAAGGTTTTGAAGTAGAAATAGGTACAGGTGCCTGTTTAAGCATAACTGTAGCAGTTTCTGCTTTACCCATTCTTCTTCCTGGAGCTGATGGAATTACACGAGATTTAACCTTAGCCTGCATAAAGGAATCTTCAATCTGTTGAGCGATTGAAGTAAGGTCTCGAAACCCTCCTGTGTATTTCACAGGGATCAATGGCGTGCGTAATTCGTCACGCAAATTTGCCACACAGATTGGCAATAATTCCTCCTGAGGGAGTGATAAACTCAAGGAATACGTTAATCCCTTCCAACGAGCAATGAAATCAGAGACTCTTTCATTCTCCCTTTGCTTGCAGTTTGTAAGATCGAAAACTGTCGTTTTTGGCAAAGTTGAGCTGAACTGAAGAAGGAATTTTTGACGAAGATCCTCCCATCCGATGACTGACCGGGATTTCAAGCTTGTATACCAGACAAAAGCTGGTCCTTGCAAGGTTCGCACGAAGCATCTGAGTTTCACTGCTTCTTGTTGTTCTGGAGTTCCCATCATAGGATCACAACAAGACACGTAATGCGTCAAATGTTGTTCAGGGTCGCCTGATCCATTGAAAGTAGGGAAAATAGGGTTTCCAAAACTGGATGGAGGAGAAATTGAATCTACCCATTCAGGGTAAACTTTCTTTTCAGGTTGAACTTGCGCCCGTTTCCCTTCCATAGTTTCTAACCGAGCTGTTAATGACTCAATAGTAGTTATCAACTTTTGAGAAACGTCAGGTTGAACTTGGTTTTGGGTAGGTGCAATGAATGGAGCTTGGACAGCCGTGGAGGTTGGTGCTGCAACTAATGGTAGTGCTTCCAACCGTTGTTGCGTTTGACCCGTAGGATTAGACCTCTGTGGGTGTACTGATAAAGGAGGATATTCCTGATCCATCTCAGTAGTTACAACAAATTCCTTCGGCTGTCGGACTTCAGCATTCTTAAGAAGAAGACTACTCTGAAGTAGTTCTGCATTCAACCTTCTTAATTCTTTCATTTCTTCCTCCTGTTGTGCAAGCCTTTGCTCTAATGAGAGCGATTGACCTCCTTCAGAGGAAGGGTGAGAAGTAACCTGATTCTTTCCTTTCCCCTTATTGGATCCTTTTCGGAGAGGGGGAAGTGGGTTACTTGAAGGAATACCCAAATTTTGGGTAAGCCTTTGATTACGTGTGCGCACACCTTCTTCATTTAGGTCTGTGTGCGCAACTTCTTGAGCAGGAACCTCTTCATCTGATCCCTCTGATTGAGCCTCATCTGGTGAATCAGCAGCAACGGCAGTGATGACATTAATGGATGCATATTTCATGAAATCCTTTCTATCAGCCTTTCTATGATATTGTCTCCTTTTATGTCCATGATAAGACATGGCATCCCGTTGACTTGACCCCTCAGGAATTTCTTTGTGAACCGTCACTTGGAGAGAATCTCCTGACATCTTGGCTCTTCGTTCCTCTTGAGGCTTATTCCCTAATCGAGAGAATACTGACTTTCTCTGAGGGAGGGATTGAAGATTTGAAAAAGTCCCCAGTCCGGTGGACTGGGGGTGTTCCTGTTGCTTCTGCTCAACTCCTCGAATTCCATTCGTTGATTCTGAGGGTTGGGTTAGAGAAGTCCCCAGTCTGGCAAGCTGGGGTGTCTCTTGACATGCTATGTCTGAGATCTTCTTGAAATCTCTCTTGATCTTGCGGATCTTAGTTCGGAAATTAGCTGGATGCATTAACCTGTATCCACTTTTATCACCTGGTTCAACAGACCGTTGGATGATTTCCGAAACTTCTGTCATTTGATGACGTGTTTGCTCCAGACGAGAGGCTTGTGCAATATTCTCTCCTGCTTGATGTAGGAGCAATTCAACAACCTGTTCTCTATATACTTGATTTTGAGAGGAACTAGTTGAAGCTTGATCTCGAGCAAGATTTTGATTATGAACAAAGCCCATTGACTGTGGCCGGCCATGGGCAATAACATTGCATGAGACCATTTTCGGCGGGCTTTGCTGACCGGAAAGCACTGTGAAATGTAGTGCTCCGTGAATACCCCATCCTCTGATATGAACATTAGATGGAGCATTGGAAATTAACTGACGCAATTTTCTCAGCGCGCCAAGGCATGAACGTTGAAGGGTTCTCTGTTGCTTTTCAGCCTTCGGATACCGAGAGACTGATAGAGATGCCAAATCAATCTGGCGTTGTAACCCTTCTATTATCTTAAGATGGTTTTCATATTCATCGAAAGATAATACCTTCTTCTTTAATTGACAAAGAGTTTTCCATATGTTAAGACGAATATCATGGATTCCATCATCCGTCAACATCTTTGGAATGTCATACTGTGAATCAGCCAAAGGCCAAAACATGACTGGTACTTCACCTTTTGCCAGTTTTTTCCTCATGTTCAGCATTTCCTCTTTATCATTAAATGAAGATTCTTCTACCTGTTTGGACCAGAGTTGGTGTTTCCTTGTTGCTTCATCGGATTCAACAAGATTGGTAGAGGAATCACTATTCATGCTGGAAGATGAATGACCTAGGGAAGGTTCGGAGAATAACCTGAACCCCAAGCTATCTTCTGATGGAGAAAGAGTTTCACCTGCCGATAGTAAAACTTCAGACATGACTGGTTTTACGTTTGCAAGTGCCTCGAGATAGGAGGGCTTTCTCGTCACTACATTGCCTTCTGAAGAATTTTCGAGACAATGTGAATCACTACTGCGGAGAGGACTTTCGCAGCGAAGTTCATCACCATGAGGAGGACCTTCATGATGGGTTACAGCAAAAGATGATATCTCTTGCTCCTTGGTCTTCTGACCACACAGAGGGTTCCTGTGGTTCTCATCTGAAGAAGAAACTTCAAGATTGACCGAATTTTCATGAAGCAAGTCTTCATGAGGAAGTGTCTGTTGAAGACCTTCGGGATTAATGTTCCTGTTATTGGGAACTGAGGGAGTAGAATCTTGAATTCCGACAGATAAATGTCTGAGGGCTTCAAGAACTCCAGCATCGAGCAAGGCCTTGTTACAGATTGGCCTTTGATCTCCTGACTGTGCTGGGCGGATCTTTTTCTTAGATGCCTTCTTACTCGCTTTAGAAATCACTTGATGACGAAAGTGATTGCTCTGAGCAGGTGTATGTGCCTGATCAGGAAAGATGGTCAGGTTAGGCTGACGATCATCGCTCAAATCAGGTGTATGTGCCTGACTTGGTTGTCCATATGATATGGGGGAGTAGGCCCCACAACCCTCTTGGACTGGAACAGATGTGTGTGTCTGTTCCGGAGTGAATTGTTGATGTGTCACTCCACTGCTAGGGATAGATTTATGTGTCTGTCCCTGAGATGAAGCTGAAGCTGTTATGATATCCTGGCAAGCATCCAGAATATGAGCAGGAATTTGCTTCTGCTCTTTCACCATTGACAAAATATGTTTGGTGACTTCAGCCGCCGGAACAGGGATATACGTCCATTCCGGGCTTGGAGTAGGTGTATGTGCCTGCTCCTGTCCTCCTTTTCCTGTCAGTGAATCCTGACAGTACTCAAGTGTGGAGGCAGAGAGTTTAGTCTGCCTCCTGTTTGTCGTCGGGACTTTCCGACTGACTTCTCCGGGTGCTACCAAGCGAGACTGTTGGTAGACTTGATTAGTATCAGCAGGTGTATGTGCCTGCTGATTACACTTCGCCAAACGCGGTTGACGAGATCCATCATATGTAGTCAGACGAGCCTGCTGACTAACTGCTGATGTATAAGCAGGTGTATGTTCCTGCCTATGGTACTCCGCCGGAATTGCCTGGCGGGATCGGCTTGATGCTGCCAGACGAGTCTGCTAGACAGCGGGATTAAAACGAACAGGTGTGTATGCCTGCTCGTTATTTGCCACCAAGTTAGGTTGGTGGACTTCTCCGGAGATGGCAGGGATGACAACCTGCCTATTATTAACCGGATTCCGTCTCTGGTGATTCATCTTGCCTGCTCGGGTTCGAGGAACCTGAGCTGAATGCCTGGAGCCGGTACCCTCATCATGTTGAGGGTGCACTACCGCACGAGTCTGGCGGCGATTGTTGATGGGAGCCCTTGAAAAGGACTCCTGTCTCTTTGAATTAAGGTCCCGCGGGACCTGCTCATTCACTTCCTCAGAATAAGGGAGTGAATGGAAATTGCGTTCCGGGGATAACGACCCGAAACGGTTGGAGACGGTAGTCAGCACCGCCTGCTTCTTGATTGCTGGTCGCCGTTGTCCGGACGACCAGGTAGAATTGTTAACTTGGAGGGCTTGACGAGCGGCCTCCAGAGTTGGGATAGTACCGTTGCGACGGTACTCCTTAACCAGTGCATTTGAAACACAGCGTTGAATACGCTGAGTTGGTGATGTCATCCTCAGAGCGGATGACGTTCCAGCAGGAGTAGCAGCATTGGTTTTCATGGCAGCAGACCTCACAGTAGAGGTGTTCTCAGCAGCAGTATTCACAGGGGTGAATTTAAGGAAAGCCATTTTTTGTAGGAGATCTTGAAAAAAGAGTGCTTGTTCCATATAACAGACATAATCAAGATGAATCCGGCTACTGCATCTTTTGGATGATCATATGTCAATGATTGCCTTGTTGGCCCAAGGGGCCTAACATCTAAGAAGAACATCACTTTAACTTGGTTAAGGATTCACGTCGGGTTCACCATTTTTTGTTTCGCGCGGAATCCGGGGATGACCTCCTGGACGGGAGATTCAAACGTTCCGATCGGTTTCTAACGGGTTTGTTCGTAGAACCGGAAACATCCAATGATTCCACATCCTTTTGGACCTACTTTCCAAAGGCAGGCGCTCATTAGCTTGTGGGCTAATGAGGCTTAGGAATTTGTATTGGTCGAGAGGATGGGAGGTCGGACTCATCACACCTTTTTGAGGGGAATTATTGTCTACTCCGGGACTCTCTTTATAGATTTAAGTTAAGTTCGTGAATCCTTATTACATTACCAAGTATAAAATGAGCTTTCCTTTAGTTTTAACAATCAATGATTAAATATGCAAGAAATTTAGAGAATCTTTTATATGTATTCGAGGTTCTTCATCAATATAGAATCATCTATATTTGTTTAGAGATTCTTGGTCAATGGTATCCTTCAAAACATTTATATAAAAGTCTCTTGGTCATTTTGATGACCAGGCTGGTTTTAAAGCCACTCAGTGGGGCACTTGAAGTTTATCGTCATTCAGAAGGACAGAGATTATTTCAATGTTGGGATCGAACCCATGAATGGGCTACCTACGTATCCTTTGTTTTGAAAAAAGGAATCAGAATCCACGTAGTTCGAGGAATGGGATATGATATTTTATGATTGATGGCTCAAAGATGAATGTCATAATTACTTTTACACTCTAAGCTCACGTGAGTCATGCTCGGTATGAGAAACAAGAGGTATTGGTAAAATTTAGACAATTGTGCCATGAAGGATGCAATCATAAGAATTTTGTTTGGGGCTTATGTATGGATGACTGCCCAGATAGATGAAGGTTTAGGATTTACTTTTAGGAAGAAAATCCATGAACAGGGTCCACAAAGTTATATGTGCTTCATGGAGATTTGAATACTCTAATCTTGGGGCTTACTCCTAAGGAGGATGCCCAAGTTAGGAGGGGACTTATGATTGGGTTTTATTCCTGAAAAGGAAACCCAAATCAAAGGAAATTTATGACTGGTTAAGAGAAATTTTAAGAGACTTGGGGCTTACTCTTAAGAAAGATGCCCAAGATTTATGACTAGGACTTATTCCTGAGAAGGAAGCCTAGGTTAGGGGACTTGGGGCTTACTCCTAAAAAGGAAGCCCAAGGTTATGACTGAGTCTTTATTCCTGAAAAGGAGACCCAGGTTAGGGATTAAGGTTTGGGGCTTACTCCTGAGGAGGATGCCCAAGATTAAAGGACTTTGATTGGGGCTTATTCTTTAAGGAAGATGCCCAAGTTTAAAGGTTTTATAACTGGGGATTATTCCTGAAAAGGAAACCCAGGTTAGGATTCTCTCATCTTAAAGGATGAGGTTGAAATGAATGAACTCTCAATCTTTGGTGATATAAAGATGTTTAAATCATTAGGTTTTGAGAGATATTTCACATAATTCCTTTCAGATAAGGATGTCAAATCAAGAAATCATGCCATAAATGGCTTTGAAAAGTATCTTGAAGACTGAATCTTGAATAGGAAGGGTGAAAATGGCTTAAGAGGGGTGAAAAAGGGCAAGATGGGCACCCAAAAAGATAGGGGCGCGCAAGTATTGAAGGTCGCGCAAGTCCTGCGGCGGCGCGCAAGTATTGGTCGCGCAAGTATACTTGCGCGACATAAGGGATACTTGCGCGATTTTCAACCAGGGTTGAATTACTTGAGCGACTCTTTATTAAACCCTTTCCCATCCTCTTGAGGTTCTTCCAGAAGAGGGACGCGCAAGTTATATTGAAGGAATTAAGTCGGCGCGCAAGTGTTTGATAAGTTTCAACACTTAGGCCTTCCTTCTTCCCTTTAGATCTTCCATTCTAGGTAAGAAATTACCTTAGAAGTGTTCTGGAAGCTTTGAGAAGAGACTTGGGCGTCGGGAGCTTTGATCCGAGTTTCTGGGAAGAGATCCCCCTTCAATGGGGGGCCCACAGGGTCTATTTATAGGCAAAAGAAGACCCCGGGCGGTTACTGGGCGGTTACCATATCTGTCGCGCAAGTATCTTGCACGACCATGAGGGGTCGCGCAAGTGTTAAGGCGGCGCGCAAGTAGACTTGCGCGACCAAGATGGAACTTGCGCGATACATGGGCAATGTTCTCCTTTTTCATCCCTTTGTCGATTTTTTCGATGTTTCTTCAAAGGATTAATCACTTTGAGCTCAGATATTCCCTTTTCCGAACTTTAGATTCCGTGACGAAAGGAGCGTCAACAGTGTATGTTGTGGAATATTAATTATTGTTAAGTGTTTTTTAGTTGGTTAAGGGTTGGTGATAGCTGGAAGTATGTTATTTGAGTTTTTTATTTGGTTAGGGGTAATATTGTATTTTGTAATAAGGTTGTCAGTTGTAGTAGTGATCTGGTGGGGTATTAAAGTGGGCAGCAATGGGTTGGGATAGGTCATGATTCACTTAGGTAATTCTCCACAGTATGATACTTTGAGAAGGGGATAGTGTGTTGGGACGTTCCAGCAGGGGGCTCAGTGGAGTGGTCTTCCATAGGTTCCTCGCTCTCCTATCTTCTCCTTCCTCTACTCCTAAACTTCTCTCCCTCCCTATTGTCATTCCTATAATTTTGTTGCATATATACAATGGATACATCAATACATTCTATTTTACTTCACTTTTCTCCCTCTCTCAATATTTTACGTAATAATTAAGAATACCACATGGAATGTCATACATATGTTTTTGGTACACTGGGGGTGCATGGATCATATTAGAGTCTCTACTACCTGAGGTTGGTAAGAATCCTAACATGAGAACATTCATACTTTTATACCCTACTTATGAAATTCTACATGTTTACTTAGCTAATACGGGGGTGGTTGGGTATGTTGTTAATCATGTCATCGGTTGTAGCTTAACCAAGATGATATTTGTACTCTTATATGATGATTACGACATTAGAACCCTTGATTGAGATAGATTGTGGGAGTGTGCGGTCTCACCAAGATATTGTACATTTATCAGGATAAGGGACATGTGATGTGTTTATTCATAAGGGTGAATGGTATGTGATGTATTCACTAAGTAGTTCAGTATATATTTTAATAATAAAGAACATATGATTTGAACATATGAGTTGAGAATTCATGTTTTCATATGATGCAGACTAGTGGACCCAAGTATAGTGATACATTTTTTTGATAGAGATCATGTTATATCCCTTTATAGCTTTAGTATCACTGATGTTTTACTAAATTATTATCTTTTCTTACGTTTATGGATTTGGAAATTTGTATTTTTTTTCAATGCTATAAAGTCTTGCAGGGTCAAACTTTGTGATCAAATAAATGAGTATTGAGTTAGACTTGAGGAGAAAGTCTAAAAGTGATTTAGAGTTAATCAAAAATTGTTTTGGATGGGTATTCATAAGGTATTTCATATTATGTGATACATGGTGGAATTAATGGTAGCTTTCCAAAAGAATTTTGGAAGATATCAAAAATAAGTTTTGGATATGGTTTCACAAATTATTGTATACAATACAATATAAGGTGATATGTCATAAAGTATTTTAGGCTTTAGTGAAGGTTGGAGATTGGAGAAGATATGACATGGATCCTTGTATATATATAGTATGTATATATATATATGTGCAATATCGTATTGCATGAAAATCATGATTTTCATGCATGGTATATCATTCCATGAATCTTGTGTCAAAAATGATAAATTTCAATATCATATTACATGAAAATTATGATTTCCATTCATGGTATATTATTCCATGCATATTGTAGAAAAAATGATAAACTGGTATCATTTATTTTTCTCCCACATAATTTATCATTTAAAGAAATGGTTTTGTAAGATGAAACCCATGGGAGAAGTTGCATCTATATGATGGATTCAAGAGTTGGGTGAAGCATCAATTTACTCATGCATTATAAACGCATGATTAAATGCAGTAGCTCCATAAGAATTCTCATGGATTTATATATTACTATCATTCGATGGTAGTGTGGGTGTGTTTCTAGGACAAAATGTCCATCACCTAAAATTATCTTTATTATTCTCCTTTGCATTAGAATCTCTAGCAAGATATGGAGGAATGATGGATCTAATCCATATGATGGATTATTCAGGTGCAACTCATGGATAATCATGGAGAGATGATGGATTTTGGATTCTCTTGTAGCGATATTTATCAAGAATATTAGAAAAAGATCATAGGTTTCATATTCTCTTTAGTGTATGGTATTTTTTATAGCAAGTTCTTCATTTCTGTTTATTAAGTTGTTCATTTATCTTATATGGGATATCCTTAGACAAGGGTTTGAATCATTTTCACTTCATCGGATAATATTTACTAGACTCTAAAAAATCCTTCAAAATAATATTGAAGTTTACTATCACTTCTTTCTATATCACTTTGATCAAAAACAGATCACATTTGGCTATATTCCAACTACACATCATCTTGACGATATCTTCATCAAAGGCCTACCTGGAACTCGGGTGAACTTTATTTACACCAAGTTGGGAATCCACAACCTTTATGATTCATCTTGAGGATGATTTTGTTCAGTATTTGTGTTTTATTTCTCTTCATTTGTTTTTCTTTTTTTGGGACTCATATTCTAAGATACACATGTTCTAGCTTGATAGGGAGTGTTAAACCGAATTGGGTTTGGGCCTAGCCTATTGTCACGTATTTAGAGTCCCACATTTGTTTTCTCTTTGTTGTATTATTTTTTCCATCTATATTAGTAGAGATCCACCTATTATTAAGGTAAGGACTAAGTTTTTACTCTTGTAATAATTAAATGGTTTTCCTAAAACCACAACTTGGTTAATAATATATCTTCATATTCAAGACTCAAAATAGATGGCCTCCCTATATTCTCAAATAAAATTCCTTCTTTGGAGATTTCTAAATCATTTTATTGACATGAATTTTAGAAACATCATGTTGTAACATATCTAGAAGTTTTCTTTGAATCACTATAATGGTATTCCCATGTATTTAGATTCAAAATAGATGGTTGGGTCCTTAACGTTTTTCACAAAACGTCTTCAAAAAACGACATCATCAACTGATACAAGGTTGTGGTTTCTTGCATAAGGTATCATCCTAAAATCTTGAATGTTTGAAAGAAAAACGTGATTTTGTTTTGTTGTTTTAGGAATTCTCTAAATTTCCCTCCACATGTTAAAACATCTTAGTTTATAGACCACAAGTGTTTTTCTTCATTCATTCTTGTCTCTTCTATGAATGTCATGGATAAAAATGGCTTCTTCAATGTTTTTTCATAATTATTATTTTTAGTTCAAAACCATGATATTGGGAAGCATAAAACATCATGAACTTTTGTTTTAATCTTTAAACTTATTTAAACTTTTCTTCCTCAAAAATTTGACTTCACGATGATTTAAAGGATCAAAAACACATATCATTAGGAAGAATAAAGTTTAGTTGTGTTAGGAATCCCGCTAACAGTAGTACGAAAAATATGGAAAAGTAGAGAAGAGAACAATCTTTCTATATATTTCAATACTATACAGCAGTAATATAGGTTATATTAGATAGAAAATAGAATGTGTTAAATATTTATGTATCAGGGAGAGTGAAACTCTTTGATTGTTCTTCTTACTGTGGGTGGAAGACACTTGAGAGTGACCACCTCTCTCGATCTCTGCTCTAGTAGGAACTCCTTTCGAATCAAATGAAAATTTTCATTCCCTAGACTTTCTAATCAACAATTTATAGTCATAATTAGTTGTTTTGAAGATAAGATAGTAAAATATCACACCTAACTCCAGCACCTTATCCCCTTCTTATTTTTCCCTTCTATGACAGGTGTGAAGAATAGGGGGTAGGGGTCCAACAAAAATAATCGTCCCATTCCAAACAACTCCCCACTCCTCAACTGCCACGTTGTACCCATGGTGTAATTATGGAAATCATTCCAAAAATTTCTTTTCATCCTCCCAATTAGACTCTTCTTCTAGGAGACCCTTCCACCCGATGATCCACTCACCGCGAGGCCTCCCTGGCACCTCTCTAGTCACCAAAAATTTGATCGGTTCAACCCCACAACCAGCACCACTATCTAACATTTCCAACAAATCCACTTGCATTGGGAAATTCAAAATTTCTCACTTTAATTGGGATAGAAGGAAAATAGGATGAAAACGGGTAGTCTTAAGTAATGAAATTTTTCAAGCCATAGTCCCCACATGAGAAAGTACTTTTTAAGGTCCATAGTACTTAGTGGCCAACTTTGGACGCAACCACCTTGACCTTGAAGTATGCACATTAGGTATAAGCTTGATGAACACCAATTTAAGAACCTCAAAACTTTCATCCCACCTATTTTAGTTGGAGTACTTGGTCATCAACTATTGGGCTCTAAACAAATTCCGCTAGAGTTGGGATAACACTGCATCTCTTTCCTCAAGTTCATTTTCCACTGACTCTGCCTTAGTATCCCCATTTTCATACCTCAAAACTATAGGTGTTTTCCTACCATATATTACTTCAAAGGGTGAAATTTTTTGGAAGCATGGGTTGGAATATAATAAAAATATTCCACAAAAGGTACCCAGTGGACCCATAAGAGTGGTCGCTCAGATTCGAAACACCTCAAATATGTTTTCAAACTTCTGTTGACAACTTCTATTTGTCTATTCGTCTATGGGTGGTATGAATAACTCTTTTTCAGAATTGTTCCCTCTATTAGGAATAATTTCTTATATAAATTACTAACAAATGATATTTTTCACTAAGAATTGAATTGGGGATTCCATGTATACAAGCTACCTCTTTAACAAATAACTCAGCCACTACCTTTTCTATGTAAGGGTGTCTTATTAATGCAAAATACATGTACTTCGATAGACTATCGACAATGACCATGATCACAACAAACCCTTGGGTATTAGGTAATCCATAAATGAAATCCATAGAAATATTATCCCAAACTAACATTTTTATAAGCAGTGGTAGGTACTTCTATTGTTGGAAATTCTCAAATTCCCTAACAAACCACATCACACTTTATGACATCCCCTTACAAAAACAAACCTAAAGACAATATTTTATATTTATTTTGATATTCAGAATGTCCCCCTATAACGGATGGACGGTAATAATTCAAGAATTTTGGAATTAATACTAAACTCATAGAAAATACTATTCTTCTCTTGGGATACAAAAATCCCTCCCGGTACTAGTATCTAGATCTTGAATTGGGCTACTAATTTACAACAGAAATAATACTCTTAAGCTTCTCATCCCACTGTAAATCATCCCTGAATATCACCAACTCTATCCAAAAAGGCTCAAATATAGCTAGAAAAAGAATTCTTTCCCCGATGTCTACAGAGAATCCCCCCTCTACCAATCTTGATAATGAATCCACAGTTTAATTGATCTTTACAAGCTTATAGATCACATAAAAATCTAATCCCAATATCTTAGTTTGTTGGAACTATTGGTTGAAAAAAGGTATTATTAGGCTGAGTAAATGTTTATGGGTCCTGTGATCTGTATAAACCATGAAATTATTTTCCAATAAATATTTCTTCCAGTGGCTGACTACTAAAACTAAATCCATTACCTCCTTTCATAGACAGACTTTTAAATATTTTTAGCATCCAACACCATATTGTAATAATCCATGTGTCATCCCTGCTGCATTAACACCATGCCCACCCCCCTTCCAAATGCATCGCACTCAATGACAAAAGTTCTTTGAAAATATGGAAGAGTTGGAAGTGGTGTTGTTATCATGCACTACATTAATTCTAAAAATCCTAACTCCGCCCTTGTATCCCATAGGAACCCATACTCTTGGTTAATTTATTCAAAGGCATCACTGCCTTCCCATACCATTTAATAAATTTCCTATAGTATCTAGTGACTCCCAAGAAACCACTCACCCCTTTCACATTCTATGTCCTAGGAAAACTCTTGAAACATTTAATATTCTTTGGGTCCATGGACACCCCATATCTAGAAATTATATGCCCCAAATATTCCATTGTCGGCTGAGTGAGAAAACATATGTTTTTTTTGGACTTCATCCAGTCTATTCGAAACATACTGAACATGGTTTCCAAATTTTTAAGATTTTAATCTCAACCCTTATTATAAACTAATATATTATCAGAGAAAACCATCAAAAATTTTCTCAATAATCCACTAAAAATTCATTCATGGTCAACTGGAATATAGTTGAATATTTCTTGATCCTAAAAGACATCACAAGTTATTATTAATTCCCTTCATATGTTTTGAATGTTGTTTTACAAATTTCTTCAGTCCTCATCCTATATTTATGAAACGAAAACTTCAAATCTATCTTAGAAAAATACTTTACCCCATGTAAATCATCTAACAATTCATCAATAACTAGAATTGGAAATCGGTCAAGAACCATTAGCTTATTTAATGAATGATAGTCAACATGAATCCTCTAACCCCCATCATTTTTATTGACTAAAATAATGTAGCTGGTATAGGGGTTGTTACTATGTTGTATTATTCCATTTTCTATAAATTAAAATACCTACCTATGAACCTCATATTTAAGGTAATGATCCAATTTATAGAGTCTGATGTACACAAGAACTTCCCCATCCATAAAAGTTATGGAATGGTCTATTATCCTACTCAAAGATACCCTTCACAGTTCATCAAATAGGATCTGATACTTAAACATTAATTCTTTTAACTTCCAATGACATTGTTTCACTTCTTTTCCACTCACTCTATCAGGAAACATAAGCTCGGTCTTCGAAACCCAACCCTCTAAAATTAGTGCCAAATTTTGTAATATATTTGTAGAATGATAAAAAGGAGGAAGACCTGAATCCCCAAAGTTTTCTCTAAAGGAGGCCTTGAGGATCTTTTATAATTAATGATAAAGGCCACATCGGACCAATAAATTATGCAAACACTCCCCCTCAAGATGGACATACCCAGCTTGATTACAAAATAAGATGAAATAAAATGAAACAATCGATGATTGTAGATCCCCCTCAAGATCGCAGCTCCCCCTAATGATGATGAATGAAATAAGATGTCGCGGGCATAGTAGAGAAACCACACGGATCGGGACGGTTGATGGAGTTCCATGAAATCTGTACTAATGGGGACAGTCGATGATACACCGGGATAGACACACTAGTACCGGGAAAGTCACACTTGTGGGGTCGGCGATGGGAGGCAGTGATTTCGTAGATTCGTTGTGGGATCTGGAGGCGCCAAAGGGCCCAAATCCAAGGCAGTCGAGGTGTTGTGCCATGGTGGAGGAAGCGCGAGGGCGTGCCGGAAGACAATGGAGACAACGCTCTATATCTGGAAGGAGGACACATAAATGGATCCGCTGGGAAAGGGAGGTGGCTGTCGGGAGAGCAGCGTAGGAGGAGGGGGCTAGGAGTCGCGGCTAGATCTGGAAGAGGAGCATCCAAGCTGGATGGGAGGTGTCTAGAGGAGGCGCACGCGTAGCAGAATATGAGGCCGCTGGTGGTGTCACGAGCCACAGGAGATGGTCGCGAGCAGGGATGTGGGTGGTCAATTGGAGGTGGACCTACGGGGCTTGGTCTTCCAAAAGGAGGTGCGCTGGATAGGTGGAGCCAACGCACAGGGAATGGAGGTGGAGGGCCTTCGGGCATCATGCAGCATGAGAGGATTGGGAATCGCCATAGAGAATGCGTAGCTGGCAGAATTGGGGAAGTCGGGTGGGACGGAGGTCCTCATATGGGAGATATTCTTCAGAAAGACGTTGAGAGGGCGGGTTGGCGCTGTAGGATCTGTCGCACAGGAAGGGAAGGAAAGCCAAGGTCGATCGGGAGGCGACAGGATCTGTCGCGAGGGAGCAGCGGGTGTTTCGCGATGGGAGGGGATGGAGGCGTGGTTCCTCGGAAGGAGCGCCAACGATGGGGAATGCATAGGAGAAGGTCGACAACAGAGAGGGGATGCTATGCAGGAGGAGGATTCAGCTGGAGAACCAGGGAGAGATGCCCACCAGTCGGGAAACTCATTTCACAGGAGAGGCCTCGAACGGGAGGGTGACAGGAGGCCGGTGTGGAGGGCCACCGAGGGAAACGAGGCCAAACAGAACTGGGAGGCCGCCTTAGAAATGATCATGAAGGGGGAAGTGGCAGAAAATTAACCCAACCCCACATGGGGGGTCTCCACCCCCAAGGGGGAATTCCAGAAAACCTAAGTCAGGAAAAAAATGGGTGGGAGGATTCAGGTTTAGAGACCACCCTTTGATACCATGTATAATGATAAAAAGGTGGAAGACCTGAATCCCCAAAGTTTTCTTTAAAGGAGGCCTTCAGGTTCTTTTATAATGAATGATAAAGACCATATTGGACCACAAATCTGATGTGGGATGCAGACTCCAACAATCTTCTTCAATTCTTCTAGTTTTCCCAATAGTTTTTTAACTCCCTATAATTTTACTATTGTTCCCTCTCATAATAATTCTATGGTTTTATGATTCCAGTTTGTCATTATGTGCCTCATAGACTTTAACCAATTCATTCATAAGACTAATTCAGAATCAAAAAAATGATTCAATAATGATAGTGAAATTATCCAAACACAGCTCCACATACCTACAAATTCTCTAAAATATTTTTCAATACCCATCTCTCAACTTAATTCCAAAATATTTTGTCAGTCTGACCTCTACATTTTCCCCTCTAGTGAGAAATTTGGACACAAAGTTATAACTATGACGGTATAAAAAACAAATTATGCAATTTGAAGGTATCAAGACACAGTGGAAACAGATGGGCTAGGGATTTAAAATGTTTCATAGGTGATCAATTTAACTACATCATCGTTGGAAAAGAACATCCCCAGTAAGATCTTACGGATTCTACATGATAAATTTTAAGCATGAAACAAAAACTGAAAAAAAAATATCGGGTTCAATATGAATCCATAGTCGACATCTGATCTTCTTAAATGATTGTTCCTTGAAGGATCTGAAATAAAATCTCTCTAGATCATCCACATTCACTTTGAAATTCTATTCATACTCCAATCATCGTATTCTGGGTGCTGGTGTGGAGGTCCGATGAATTCTTCAATGTTGTGATGATCACCATATCTCTATTCCTATGATGCGTGAAAAAGAGATCGATCCAGTTTCTTGGATCATGGGATTCTCTCTCTAAGAAGTGGGAGAGTAGAGAGAGACTCTCAACGAATGATTTATAAATAGTTATCACCATGAGAGCTTCCTCCTTTTTATAGTGAGTTTCCGTAATACCGAAAAAGGGTCCCCAACCCAAAATATTTATTACTCACTATAAACAACATCTTATGGATGATTTACTGAGTCATAAATATCATTTATATTTTTATCACCTACTTATAATATAATAAATATATTATGTTAAAAAAGTGAGTCATTAACTCAACTCATCCTTACCAATAATATTAAATGAACCTTGAATATTAAAATGATATTTGTTCATATAATATTTCCTCATGTATTTAAATTAATACTTGTAAATTAATTTAATAAATAAATTAAATACCTATTATTATAAACTCAAATAATATGAATTTATTTATTCCTTGGAGATCATATATCCTCAAATATATTCAAAACCCCAGTAGTGAGGCCCACCATGTCCTAAACTATTATTCATCAGAATAGGGAAGACTTTTGAATATTCTATTATGTGTTACCCTCTCAGAAATTATCTTGATAGTAGTGAATACTATCCACAAACCAGAAGAGGAGTCCCTCAACCCATCAAGGGACCTAAAGATATAAGGAGTATTCAAAGAAACAAAAACCTTCCTTCGAACGCACATCATGTAATATAATATCTTTGTCTCAGGATATCTCATAAAGCAGGATACACTCTTTGTGTCATCATCCTTTATTATTTATTGAACTTACTGGATTTACTTGCATTCTTCTACCATGACCATGGATTTAATAAATGTACTATCATCCAAATCAACGGGGCCGAAGATATCTCTTCTGGAAGCGATAAATTCTTTCTTGATTATTCAATCAATGGCATACTACCAATAAGGCACCCAATGCAAGCTACCTCACTACAACTTCATTTCCATAGTTTTTTCCTTACATCATAGTACATGATCAAATAGTATAAACTAATAATAATCTCAATTAAGGAGACCATTACATGTTTTCGTAGATAGAAACTACCAATGACACATGAAAACTTTAAGAGAAGAAGTCTCAATGATTATGAACCCCTGAAACCTAATAGTGAAACACCATCTGTGTCCAATCAGTATGATGTATCTAAAATATAGGACATATGTTTAATATTAATGTCATAACATCTCAAGGTTCTCATTATAGTCTGGGAACTGCTATAACCTTTTGATACAATAAATAATCTATGGTACTTACCATATAAATAGTGGACCTATAAATATCAACACCATTATGGTAAGAGTACATCATGCATATGTCATTGTATACATGATATGATAATCAAAATTACTATTCAATTTGGGTCTGCGGTACCCACTATTACAACAATCCAACTTTCACTAGAGCCAACTTGCTAATGAACCTCGATATCTCTCACATTATAAGAACATGTTTCTGCTAAGTTATGGCTTTAGTCATGGGCTTTCCACGTCTCCAATGCATGGCTACTCTGTTATTTGTGACTTCACCTCCTTGAGTAAAACTCATTAAGATATGATATCCCCAAGTATATATCATTTTTTCCACTATCTAAACATGAAATATCGGCTAGTAATAGTAGAAGAATTAACATCATGATAAAACTTTACTTAATAGGTGTGATTCCAAGAACTGGAATAAATCATCGTGTATTTTACACTGATCATATAAATTAGTTTTGACAAGTAAAATTCTAATGGATTTAGTCATAACATCTTGGTATTATCAATCAATCCTTATTGGTACCATGTTTTTACCACCTATTTATAGTCTCACTTGAATACTCACCGTAGTATTCAAAATAATAATCCCTTGTACTTTAATACATGTAATCCATTATTTACATTTAATTGATATTATCAATATTAACTTATTTTCATTTATTGTTTTCCTGTAGGAATTTTTTATTCTCAAATAATAATGTTTCACCGACTGTAGTGAATACAAAACCATTACAAAGCTTTCATTATTCCAATATAGTACGTGTCTCTGGAAAATTATTTTCCAAAATATCTAGTGGAACTTATTCTTACGCCAACTATTTGTGTATCTTTGGCATTAACTAATACCAAGTCAATCTTTATTTCTCTATCTTGAATAGATATGTGCACCATTTTATAGAAATATAATCTATCACTTGACTATAACATTTCTATCATGTGTATTTCTATAATATCTATAGAAACTACTAGGATAATTACTATAGATGTACAATGTGTTTTTCTTGATGCATGTTTGTTTAGGTCTTTAAAAAAGACTTTGCATCTAAAACAAATGTTATTGTGACATGATGGATTTATATAATACTATAACTCATATGGTGTGTTGGATTGGTGTAGCCTGATCTGGTTGGGCCGAATGCTTGTGGCCCATACTGCGTGCTAGTCCACAACTTTCACGAGTCGAGCTCTGCGGGGAGCTCGTTGGGGGTTGCAGGGGGCAATGCACCCTTACTCCGGAGGTCTAGGGGCCAAAGGTCCCGGTCCAATTTTTCAGACTGTAGCATATTTGACCATTGTAGTAGAACTGACCCACCGACACCGATAGAGCACTATAGCAGTGCAGACTTTGGAGTCAAATTTATTGTAGCCTTTTGGACTTCTAACCAGCAGCCATTGTAGCACTTTTGACTTGGGTGGCCACCTTTCACTATAGCGACGCAGACTTCCTGTGTAGTTGGTGGTACAGTGGATCGTCTTCTCTATTTGTAGCCCATTTCAGGATAGGATTTCTTACTGAAACACTCTGTGATTTTGCTCCTAGATATAGTTATTTTTTACCTCTTTGTAAACATAGGGATTATTCCCGAACCACGTAAATCCTTGTGTCCTTGTTCTGTTTTTTTTTCTTTTACTCTTCTGTGTTTCACTATTTATGTTGTTGTAACTCTCGAAGTTTCCACATCATGGTGTCCATTTTTCATTATAGTTGGCATATAGTTATGGGATTACACCACTATTTTCAAATCATGTCTTGAAAAAAATAGAAGTTTTTGCAAAGCTTATTAGCCTCAACATTGATGCTCCTTTTACGTACAACATGACTCTGATGTGTATAAAGAAATGTGCATTCGGAAATTAATCCACGATATATTTTTATTGATAAATGTTTGCATATAAAACTCATCATTTATCCTACTTAGTAACATCATGACTCTAATTTGTATAAGGAAATGTACATTTAGGTATTACTCCATGCTACATTATAGTTATTGATGAATGCTTGGTCAATATAATCTTCAGCACGCGGGCCTGAAGTAACCCATATCTTCTGACCACACATATTCCATACTTCATTTTCACATTCTTTAATAAACACTTAAAGGAATCTTATGAAATATATTTACCACTAGCTTAATCTTGGAATAGTTCACACTTTCTAGCTAAATTAATTCAGAAATATTTGTGGCTTACCTTTATTTCGAATGGTTTATTTGTCTAAAACTAAGTATGGAAGTGTGTCAATAACACCTAAGGTATTTAACTCCAAAAATTCTAAAACCTACTGGGTATATCCTTGACTACTACTTAGTTTTACCAGACAAATACTATTTATTCCACAACTAGGTGTAACTGGCTCTTATATTTTATATTCATTAGGTATTTCCAATGATTCAATCATTAATGAGCTATTAGTTCATTATTATACACCACAAACCACATTCATTCCTAAATGGAATAATATCTCCTTATGTCCATCACAAGAGATAAATTTTTTGGTGATACTTAAAAAAATAAACTATAATCAATAAACTTAGAAATATAGAAGTTGTGTACTTCTCACTATTGACTTAGGAACCACCATTTTTGGCCAATTGGAGAACACATCTTACTTCTTGTAATGATTCAGTTCATACTTGGTTGTTGTATTCAAATACACATATGTGATAGACATGTTGTATTTAATACCCAAGAAGTGTGATAGAATCATTACTTTCAATGATGAATATACCTAAAGATGAAGTGATTACTCACTTCTTTAATTCAGTTCATAGCACTTAAACTTCCATAGACTTAAGTGAAGAAAATATCTTCTTGTATGATAACCAACCTCTTTTATTTGAATGACCATGTGAAGGTGTCTTCGATGTCACACTTTCTATTGTATTTTTCACCTTATCTTTCAATTTTTTCACCATTAGAACTAAGACTTAATCTTTATTTAAAATTCTTATTTCTTGGAGAACCTTTCCCAAAAGCTAATGAAGTGTTTAATATATATTGTTTGTTTTTTAATATTAAATCATGTTTTATTATAAAGGTTATTTCGGAATCTCACATAAGAATACTCCACCGTGTAATATATTTTACCCATCAATAAAAGAATGTATTCACCTCACCTTGAGTTAAGGGGAATTCACCTTCTATATGGTATCAGAGGAAAAATCCTGATAATTTTTTTTCCGCTGCCCTCATTCCTCCCAAAGAATCCCTCCTGCGGTGCTTCCTACCCCACCCTCCCTATGGACTCCCGACTCTGCCCGACCTCACCCTCCCTGTGGACTCTCGGATTCCCCAGGCCCCGCCCTCCCTGCGGTCTCCCTCATGACGACCGGCCCCGCCTCTCCCAGCACCTCCCGGTCCCGACGCGACCCTCTGTTCTTCCGAAGGAACTCTCCCGCCCAGAAAAATCATTTCACCAGTGACCCTTAGTCCCACCCTCTGCATGGCTTCCTGGCATCGATCGGCACCACCCTCCCGTAGAACATACCAAACCACTTCTGACATGGATGACCGGCACCGATCTCCAAGAGGAACCCCTCCCATAGTGATCTTCTGGCCCCACACACTCGCAGCCTCCTAAATTCACGACCTTCCCCGCCTCCCATGGAGATTTACCAGCCCCACCCTACAACGGTAGAAAATAGATTTATACGGTCCGCCTCAATGTCGATGGAACTCTTCATCACCTCAAATCCAGACTTGTGGTGAAGGTATTTACATAGACATATGGTATTTACTATTTTGATACCTTCTCTCTGGTTGAAATGCTGACATCTGTCCGATTATCAATCTCTTTGGCCGCTCATCAAAATTGACTGCTTCATCAACTTGATGTTAAGAATGCCTTTCTCCATGGCTTTCTTGAAGAAGAGGTGTATTTACAGTAACCCCCAGAATTTCATGCCTCTAGATTCGACTCTCATGTCAGTCAATTTCATCACTCTCTTTGTGGCCTCAAGCATTCTCATCATGCTTGGTTTGGCCAATTTAGAATCATCGTCACTACATTTGGGCCCTCTCAAAGTATGAAGGACCACATCATCTTCTACTGTACGACATCCACCATCTGCATCCTACTAGTGGTGTATGTTGATGATATCATCATCACTAGGAGGGACTCAATTGGAATAACCCAACTCAAGGGGAATCTTCACCGTCGATTTCACCCCAAAGATCTTGGTCCACTAACATACTTCCTTGGCATTTTGGTCTCCCATTATACGGACACCATCTTTCTTTTACAATAAAAATGTGCCTTGGATATCTTGCAGGATGCTGGCTTAACTCAGGAAACTACTGTTGACACTCCTCTTGAGCCTGGTGAGTGGTCTCTCTATGACAACACGAAACTTTATTCCCACCCATAGAGCTACCGTTTTCTGTTGGGAAAAATCAATTATCTCACCATGATGCGTCCGGACATTGCCTGTGTTGCTGGAAAAGTTAGCCAATTCATGGAGCATCTGACCAAATCTCAATGGGATGTTGTCCTATGCATTGCCAAATACATCAAGAAAGATCATGCTTGTGGTCTTCGGTACTCACATCACGATCCTATGAATGTTGAGGCCTTTTGTGATGCTGACTATGTTGGTTGTCTCGCTATATAGAAGTCTACTTCTGGTTTTGCTATTTTCTTTGTAGGTAACCTCATCTCTTGGTGTAGCAAGAAACAAACTGTCATCTCCAGATCTAGTGTGGAATCTGAATACTGTGCAATGGACACATTCACTACTGAGATATTTTGGATTCATCATCTCCTCCATGGGCTTGGCTTCCCATCGCAGACGTCTGCTCATATCTGGTATGAAAATTAGGAAACCAAGAAGATTGCTTATAATCCTATCTTCCAAAAACAAACAAAGCATATTGAGGTGGACTTCCACTTTCTTTGCTATCACCTCAAGCAGCACCGTGTCAGTTTAGGCCACATACCGATGGCATATCAGCTTGCTGAAATCTTCACCAAAGGCCTCCTGGGAGCTCTTCTGAACTCTCTTAGTACCAAGTTGGGTATCCACAGCATCAACGACACAACTTGAGGATAAGTGTGTATGGTCTTGTTCGATGTCGTCTTTCTTTTGTGGGACTCTTGGTCCAAGCTGGGCATGTCCATCTTGAGGGGGAGTGTTGAACCCAGTTTTATTATAAATGGTATTTTTGATTCTCACATTGGAATACTCCACCATGTAATTTATTTTACCCATCTATAAAATAATGTCTCTGCCTCACCTTGAGGTAAGGGGAATTCACCTTTTACATGTAATATTAAATGAAACTAGAATAAGTTGGTGATAAAGATATAATAATTTGATTTATTAAAAGATCATGAACCATCATTCAATTTTACACATATCCATTATAAACATCATTTTATTCATATCTTTATTCTCTTTATCCTTGCATGCTTCTCAGAGATGAGACAACATGTGAAATCATCCATGTCATGATGACATATCCAAAACTCACATCAGATGTGGATGATAACATTATAATGTAAACATAAAATTCATCACACATGAGTCTCTTGTAAGCATTTGTAACACCCTCACTTCCTAAGGAGGTTCAAAAGTTATTGGGGATATCTGAACCTTGAATTTCTGATATCGTAGTGCTTTGCACAAGCACTTGTACTACTCTTTGGAAACTAGTTCCAATTAGGACATGTTCATTTTCCAACTAGTGTCAATTAGGGGTAGTCATAGCAATAAAAACTTTCCTACGAACACACACCATGTAATATAATATCTTTGTCTTATGGTATCTCATAAGGAAGGTTGTACACTTTATCTCACCATCCTTTCTTGATTTATTATTAGCTGACCTTATAGGATGGATTTAACTTCTTCTACCATGGCCATAGATTTAATAAAGGTATTATTATCCTGATCAACTAGGTCTGTAATATCTCTTCCTATCGAAAGTGAAAAATTATTTCTTGATTATTCAGCCAATGTCATGCTACAAATAATGCACCCAATGCAAGATGGCTCACTGCGACTTCATTACTATAGTTTTTTCCTTACATCAACGTATGTGATCAAATATTATACATTGATAATAATCTCAAGTCATGAGACCATTACATGTTTTCACATATGGAAACTATCAATGTCACCTGAAACATGTGGTGTTCCTATTGACGGGTTAGTCTTCGTGATCTCTTCTTCTCGAGATCCCTAAGTGAGAATTTCATGAGAAGAAGTATCAATTATTCTAAACCCCCATCACCTAATATTCATTAATCATATGTGTCAAGTCAATATGATTTATCTAGGAAATATTACATATGTTTAAAATTAATTTCATAGTATCTCTATGTTCTCAATATATCCCGGGAACTGCTATAACCTTTTGATATGAAAAATAATTTATGGGCATTACCATATAAATAGTGGGTACGAAAATATCAATACTATTATGGTAAGAGTACATCATGCATAACTCACTGTATACATGATATGGTAATCAAACGTACTTTTAAATTTGGGTCTAGGGAACCGACTATTAAAACACATTCTTGATAGTGAAATTATCCAAACACACATTCACCTTTCAAAAAATTCTATGCAATGTTGTTTGATGCCTATCTCCCAGTTTAATTCCAAAAGGTTTAGTTGAGCAAACCTCCACATTTTCCACTTTGGTGAGAGATTTGAACACAAAGTTAGAACTTGCACTACTATCATCTAGGATGACAATTGGAACATCTGAAACATGCAGACTAAATGGAAACAAATGCGCCTTATCCTCCCCTATAAACCTATACTCCACCAGTTCATCTGAATACTCCACTGCTTGTTCAGTTTGATCTGAAAACTACTAAATATCATATTCCACCTCCCCTTCTTCAATAATCTCTTCAATCTCCCATACTGAAACCCTTAAGTGCTTATTTGGACACCTGTGTAGAGTACTATAAGGTTGTTCACAACAGAAACATAGTCCCTTCTATATTTCATTATTCTCTCTCCAACTGACAAATTTTTCTCATTCCATTCCACCTCTCTTCACCACCAGATCTTCTATTATCTCCATCTTTCCTATTCATTTCAGGTGCATGTCTACTAAACAGAAAAATGGGTATCACTGGACTATTTCCCCAAGTGACATGTGGTAACACATGCCTTCCCCAGACTCCCCTAATAACTATTTCCCCAACAAGTTACCTTTAATATTCCTAGATGAAGTCAACATCATGTACTTGATTATAAGTTCATGTGTACACACTATAAATTCTCATTCTCTGGCTATGATCCTCCCATAAACAAGCTCATATACCATGGCTCTAGAAATTCAGGAATCCATAGTGCTACTTGTTTAAAATCCCCAATATATTCCTTAATAAGAACATGTATTGAAGAAGGATACTTTATAAATATATGCATAAAAACCATAATTACAAGCAGGGGGAAGCATAAGAAGATAAATATAAGAGTATAAAATTAAAAAAGTATACTCAAGAGTCCCTTGGATCTCCTTCCCAAGCCCCAAGGCTGAACCAACTCCAATATTCAAACATCCCACTCCAATATTACACCACCCCCTTATAACAACTTCCCCATGTCCCCACATGATCCATTGACCCCCTTATTCTTGCAGCCATATATAACCCCTTCATTAAAACCCATATGTCTCTTCATAAATATGATTTCAAGGATTTGTCTAGTTGATATATATCACTTTCCTCGCCTTGAAATTTAGTCTTATCCTTAAGACTGAGGGAATAAAAATGAACTAGGTTGGTAAAGACCTCTTCCCAAGGTCAATCTATTCATAACTTGTTACATGATATATTGAACCAAGTTATAGGAGAAATCATAAACAAAATCACAAATCCCCAACCTGAGACACAAAATTAACCATCACCACACCAAAACACTATACATAGAAAAAGGGGAACACTAATATTTCCAAGATAGATTTTTAATTTGAGCTTGGGGGTACTCTGGAGATAGTATTCAATCATAAAAACAATAAATTCCACTGCCTTGATGCAACGTCTCAACTCAGATGTCACTGAACCAGTGCCCTGATTTGGTTTGCTACATGACCTCAGGCATACCTTTTTATATTCTGGAGGTTTCCAAATAGCATCAGGGGTCTATAGTGAAGTTGTGGGGAGTCTATACCCCTATATTAGTGTGAAACAACAATATAAATAATCAAGAATCAAATACATCAGAGTACATAGAAAGGTTGAATCAACTAAACATGCTATGAAATAAAATGGAATATTGTAAAGGCCTGAACATATAATCCATATAATTGACCACCCACTGGGCTGATTACACAAACATTCCAAATAAAATAAATGTCATGAAAAGGGGTTTTACTGCATCTCTAAGCCAAACCTCATTCAGTCTCCTGATACCATCTGAGCTATCTTGCCAGATTATGAAAAAATAAAACCAAGCCTCAGCCCCAACCTATGCCTACAATAAATATATGAGATCTTCTCAGGTACCCATGTGTAGTGGTGGCCCAAATAGGGTATGAGTAAAAATCAGTATGGAACCACCAATGGCGTCTAATGAAAATATTACTTAGTAAAATAGTGTATATAAATAAACAGTGGCATAAATAAATAGTACAAGAAGGAAACCACATCTAAAAAGGAACAATATTCTATCTAGTAACTTGTGGCTCTTAGGTTCTAAAGAGACACCTGGGCTAACAAAACATGCATTGAACCAAGTTGGTTGTCATATTCATAAAATAAGGTGGTAAAATAAACCTTAAAATAAAAAAGGGCTTCTCATCCATCATCTGACTCATGAAATCATAAATCATCAATATGGTTCTCTAAACCTCGGATGTGGGATGTCATGTCCGACATCTGGAACCATACATCATAACAATAGTTCTTGGAGCCTAAATATGGCGTCTATGGAAAACATTTAATCAATAGTGCCTAGAGAATCAATCTATTTCCTACTCATAAATTGAAATAATAGTGCCCAGAGCATCAGTCCAACACCTTAAACCATGGATGCATAGTGTCAGTCCACAATCCATTTCCATCTGGTAAACCAGTGTTACCTAAGCATCAGTCTAATACTTAAATCATGGAGCATACTATTATCTCCTAGAGCATCAGTCTGACACCAAAACTATATAGTATATTGCTCATTCCTGGAGCGTCATTCCCACACCTAAACTCATAAAGTTTACTACTAATGCCTAGAGAATCAGTCTAGCACCTAGACTTTTCCATCATTTCTCAACCATTATGGTTCAATGTCTTAACCTTATAAAACTTCAAAAATCACACAAACCATTTTTTAACCATTTACATTTACCAAGAACCTTACGAGTCTTTAACGCCAATAAATGGAAAAAGCCTTCCTTTCCATCAAAATTATTATGGGGTAATCAAGGCATTTCACCAAAGGAGAAACCACATACCCATTTCAAATTAAAATTTGAAATATATTTTAAAACCCCTTTTTATAAAACACTTGGAGGTCAACACCTCATTCTAAAACAAAAACCATTTCAAAACATATCTTTTACCCTTTGAAACCAAAAACTGGGTCAAAATCCAACACACACAGTTAGGACCATTAAAAAAACCTCTTGGGTATTTCATAAAAGCATGTGCATATAAACATTTTAATTAATCCTGTCAAAATATACTAAAACATCCATTATCAAGTCCTAACAAGTATCCTTTAACCATTCAATCATGCCAAACAATGACCTTAACTAGGTTAACCTTGTAACTGACTAACCTTACCATTTTTAACCAAGTTTTACCATTTCCAAGAAACGTCCCACCCCATGGGTGGCCATAGGTTCGATATTATAACACCAACGAGATCCGTGGAAGGTATAAGGTATCAATTTAAATCCCAAAATCATTTACATTAACCAAGGAATCAAACACACCACACCAGGGATTTAAGGCATAAACCACATAAACATGTAAATAAATTATCAAGACTATGGGTAAAGCTCTTAGACCGCCTACATAATCAAAAAAGATTTCTATAAAAATTCCAAGGTCTGGAGGATCAGTATGACACCTAGACCATTCCATAATTTCTCAACCACTAAGGTTCAATGTCTTGACCTTACAAAACATCAAAACTCACACATAAACTCTTTTTTAACAATTTTTGTTTACTAAGTCCCCTATGGGACATTAACACCAAAACAAGGCCAAATCCTTCCTTTCCATCAAAATTATTAAGGATCCATCAAGGAATTTCACAAAAGGGAAAACCACACACCCATTTCAAATCAACATTTGAAATCCATTTTAAAACCCCTTTTTATAAACCACTTGGAGTTAAACACGTCATTTCAAAATAAGAACCATTTCAAAACATATCTTTTCCCCTTTGAAACCCAAAACAGGGTCAAAACCCAACGCACATGGTTAAGACCATTACAAAAACATCTTGGGTATTTCATAAAATCTTAGCACATATAAACATTTCAATTATTCCTTTAAACATATCTTAAAACATTCATTCCCAAATTCTACCAATTATCCCTTGACCAGTCAATCAAGACAACCAACAAGATTAACTGGTTTAAGTTCATATTCCACTTACCTTAACCTTTTCAACCACATTCTACCATTTCCAAGAAATATCCCACACCATGGGAAGTTGTAGTTTTGGTCTTATAACACTAATAGATCCAAATGAATTTGTGGAAGGTATAAGGTATCAATTTAAAGCCCAAAACCATTTACTCTAACCAAAGAAGAAGACACACCACACAAGGGTTTTAAGCCACAAACAACATACACATGTAAATAAATTATCATGACTATGGGTAAAGCTCTTAGATCATCTACCTCATCAATGAAGCTTTCTATAATAATTCCAAGGTCTGGCTGCCTTGATAAGGCTCTCCCAAGCCTCATCCAAATCCTTGATTCCCAAAGATTATCATCTCAACCACTAAAAATATAACTTCTCACAAATCCAAAAAAATCATTGATTATAAAAAATAATAATTAATTAATCAATTAAACCCCAACTCAGTATAATTCCAAAAAACACACCAGGTCATCACGCCTCACTAAAACCAAAACCAAACAGTCTCTAAAGACCCTTGGAAAAACCCCAACCACAAACTATGCCAAATACCTAAGATGCAATAGCATTTTTCAAGGTTAATAAAAAATAAATTTGATGTAGAATATAATAAAATTCACCACAGTCACGTACCTTAATGAAACACCATGCAACGAAGTGTGGGAATCGTCTCAAGATCTTCTTTACGTAAGCCAACAAAAATCCTCATGCGAAACAGATGATTCCACCATGATCAAGTGGAATTTTCAACAAAACCTAAACAAAAGAACTCTAAAATTAGAAAGGAGAATAAGGAAGATAAAAGGAATTCGCCAGAGGAGAAGAACTCACCTAAAACACCAAAGCACCACAATGAACACACCACTAATCAAGGGGTTGGAGAAGGAGGAAGGGGTTGGAAATACCCCTGGTTCATGCTCACCAAATGGGAGAGAGGTGTGGAGTGACCTAAAAACTTAATTTTTTTTCTAAAATCCCCATTTTAATGAAGTTCTAGTCAGTCGCACGGTTTGACATCGCGATTGGCCAAATTGTGCCCTAATCGTGAACCCCTACTACCAAACATCCCATGACTTGCACGGTTAGTCTGCATGTTTAGACAAATTGTGCGCTAACCATGAACCTACCACTATCTAACATCTTCTCCCCTTTTATAGTTTTATCTCATGGTTTTTTAACCTTACATCAATCGTGCAACACCGCATTGGACCCTCTGCAACAAGGCACGCGATTTTTCTGAAACCATGTGCAGGTCATACACCAGGTCCCTAACTCCGACCTCCTTAAACGGTTCCCCCTTTTACTTGAATGGTTTACCCTAAACCATGCTATAATCATGATGAGTTCAAAAATGAACTAAAAAAACCCTGAGCATCAAGGTATCACACAGTTTATCTTAAACCATGCACACTAAATCATGCAACCTGGCTAGACAACTCCAAAACTTCTGAAATTTAACCTGAAGCCTCCAAAGCTCATCTGAACTCCCAGGATACCTCTCAAGCATCATTACACATCTAAAACACCAATTTGAATCATTCTAACCCTTGGAATCCCATTTCGGGTCTTGTTCTAAAACTGGACCCATCCTGTAAATGAGAAATTTAAATTCCTTCTAGAATTTCCAACATGTACGGACACAAGATCTTACATGTGGGATAGTAATCCATGGAGAAATCATCAGTCTCTAATTCCAAAATAATAACATATAGGTTTGAATCAAACCATTGCTTTGCCTCATCATTGAGGCCACAAGGACGGATCTCTTTATGCACCTTTATTTTCTCCTCCGAAGTCAAATTCAAGTCCAGTTTCTGAGCACTGGCTATTTCTCTAGAGGCATCCCTACCAAACTTGTCATAAATTTTTTTCATATTTTTCAAGAAAATTTTGGGAAATGTAGTGCCCAAAATTATAGTCTCATAATCCCTAGCCCATGGGGCTAGATTACTAGACTAAATCCTCATGGGATTCTATATAATCCACCTTCAAAGAAGTTAGACGCTGATTTTTTATCATCTTCTAACCTTTAGATTCAATCTCGGATTCCTTTATGCCCACATTGTTGTCTGTTCCCATTTTAGAATTTCATCTGGTTATCCTCAACTTGGGTAGGTTGGATTAATCCATGTGTTGTCTTATTGTCTTCCTCAGGAAAAAATAGAAACTCCCTATAAAAATAATCCCCTTTATCCCTTTGCATTAACCTAATCAGTAGAACTCATCAATTCTGATGTCCTCATCTAGTTCAATTGAATAACGTAAGTTTTCTGCCTCTTGGACATATCCACATATACCATTAAATACATTTTTCAAGGATTATCATGAGACTTATTTTAAGTAATGTAGGGATCTTTCATTAGCATGTCTCTTCTTCTTCTAATAGTTAATTTTTGCCCACCCTTCATCCACATTAACGCATTTTTGTTCTCTATGTGTTGGGGTAAAACTTTTTAAACGCTAAATATCACATAAATGACTTATTTTAAGGTCATATTTCATTTAATTTCCATTAATTCCCTGTTTTTGGGGGTTACCAAGCTTTTATGGAGAAATGAATGAGTTTTCATGAATTGGGTCAAACTGTGAGCCCAATTCCAGATTTAAAAATAAATTTTTATTCCTTTATAACTCATTTATTTTTCAACATTTTTCATACATTATAATTCCTACTTGTCATAACCTGACATATTAACACCAAAATTTTAATTTGGACCATTTAGGAGTCCATAATCATGGTGGATACGGGTTTTTATTTAAGATATTGGGCCTTCCCGAAAGCCCATTTCCTACATTAAAAATAATTTTTAAATTTTTAATATCTCCTAAAATATTTGAGTTTTTTCAGTGATTCAAACTCTCCCTCGAGACCACATACATAAGGCGCGCTCCCAAACTCTCATCCCCATATTTTGAGCTCGGTTGCATTGAGAAATTGGGAGAAACTTCTCTGGATTTCAGAAATCGCACTGATTTTAGGAGATAAATTGATCCTTTCATAAATCCTTCGATTTTTATTATTTTCCCCCCATTACAGTTCCTACATGACCTCATAATTATTGTTCGAAACTCCATTAAAATTTTATCTGTTTTAAAATTTAGATTCTGGTCGATTTTGGGTCGTTTTCTTCAAGATTGTTTTGGGTAAGTGATTCCTTCTTGGTTTCTTCTTTTTTCCTTAGGGTTTCCTCCCTCTTTCATTATGTTATAAAATTTCCAGAAGTTAGGGTTCAATCCTAGGCTTTCATTTGGTGTATTTGTGGTCAAATATTGTGATCTAGGTCTGAATTTATCTTCCTTGTGGTGTGGCGGTTGTGCGGTTGATGTTTCACACCAATTTTTGAGGGATTTGACACTTCCAGTAGGTGCTTCCATGTGTAATCATTTCTAGATGAGTTAGTTTTCTTGAATTACTTATTATGAATTTTCATAATATGTTGTGTGTGGTGCGAAAATTGTTTATGTTGGATTTGGTTAAGTATTTATTTTTATAGTTTCATTTTAGCTTAAAATTTGGTATTTTTCATGTGTAACCCTTTGGGTATTTTTTGGGTGTGTTTTATAACATATTAAATTGGTATAATAAATCTTTTTTGGGATGACAATTCTGATTTGGTATGTTATTGGTGTTCCATTAGGTTTTAAAGAGGTTTTTTTATGGGTTTAAGGTCTAAAACCTTGTTGTACTTCTTGAAATTGATTTTGAAAACATGTGCTTTTCATGTGGATATTTTTTTGGTATTGTTTGAGGTGTTTGTATAACACTTGGGGGTAGTCTAATAAATGTTTTTGGGGCTGCCAATTCTGTTTTTAATTTTTATTGGTGTGATTTTGTCCTTGAAATATGGTTTTGAAATGGGTTTTATGTTAAAAGCTTTGGTACACTCTTTAGAATTGTTTTATGAAAGTTTTGAATGGTTGAATGATTTATTTAAGAGGTGAAACTATATTGGAAAACTGTTTTGGATTGTTTATACTTTCAAATGGACCATTTTAAATGTGAATTGTTCTTTCATGTGATGTGTATCCTCTTGGAAATGTTTTATAAAAATACTTAATGGACTTACTGAAATGTGAAAGAGGTGTGAACGTGATGTGGGCTGTTTGTGTGAGTGAGATGTGAAAAATGGATTTTTGTTTATAAAAAGGGTTTTATGAAACATGTGAGTTTGTTGTTATGTGTTATTTATCATACTTAGAGGGACTTGATAAAATTTTTAAAGGATGTGTTGGATTGTGAAAGTTATGAAAAAAGTGTTGTGGGCTATTTTGGTGTGAGTTTGATTTCAAAATGCATTTGAATGAAAAGTGGAATTTGTGACTTATGTGATGTACATGGATCTGTTTGGTTAATTTGTGATGTGTAAGTGATATATACATGTGGAAACTATATTTCCTGGCTTGTTGAACTTGTTTGAGCACAAAGGGAAAACCCGGGTATCTAGGTGGGTGGACGTGTACTAGTATGCTAGTGAATCCTTGGGGTTTAGCCTCAGTTTCACTTAACAAGATTGACGCTTACAACTCTAACTAAACTATTATGATTATGATTTGGAACCACTAGGTTATGGGTATGTTCCCTACTAGTGGATCGTGCACGAGAATGGATATTTTTTGTGGTTACTCTCACCGAGATACGAGGTACCTGAGACCCATAGCTAGCTAGTGCCGAGTGGTTATTTCCTATTGCTTGTGCTCATTAGATCCTTTATACATACCATCGGCATACGATATATTTTTGGCTGGAAAATTCAGTATCTTTTGAATCTATTTTAAAAGTGTTTATTCTTTAAAATAGCCCATTTGAGAACTGTTTTTTTAAGTTTCATCTATTAGAAATTGTAACTAGAAATTACATATTTTTGAAAACTTGCATGCTTTTCATCTGTGAATGATTATCACATGGAATATCTTATTGGTGGTATCCTAATGGGCATTGTCTCACACCATACATACACCCTTGGGTGTAAGTAGACTTGGTCTTCTTTGATGTCACAGGTTGGGTACAGTTTTTTTTGTTCTAGTGGTTCGGGTTTCTAGTAGGTCTTTGGTGGTGAAGTCTTGTGGAGATGGATTGAGGGAGGTTCCCCTTTCCATTCGGATTCTTGGGATGTTTCCTTTTGGTTTTTTACCTTTGTTATAGTCATATTGAGTTGATTTAAATTATGTAATTCAGTTCTGAATTTTTGAAAAAGATTATTTGGTTTGAAAAATCCAGATTCGTTTTATTGGATTCTTTTGTTGTTTCATGTTTATAAACTCGGGTAAATTGTTCCCAATAATCATTTGATGATACCCGGGAACTTGTGCTAGCCTGTAGGGATCGGGAACGCCCTTAGAGACTTGTCAGGGGTTGGGTTTGGTGCCAGTTTTGGCGGCGACCAGATTCTGCTCGTGACAAAATGGTATCAGAGGAGGTTCTCTCTCTTTGGGTCATGTTATTTAGGGAAGAGTCAGGATAGTATTGAGATATGATTGTAGGTAATTGGTATTATAGTTATGTGAAGTGTGCCTGATCACCACAACTCATAGTAGGATTCATGTTTCCATGGGAAGTCGGGACCTTTCAGAGTCCTTTGGTTTTCTTGGTTTAACAATGATTAGGGGAAATGAAAAGAGAGTTGGGTTAATGGTCTCAGTAAGCTCGCAGGGCCTGGAAAGCCATGTGAAGCTTGGGATATTACCATGAACACTCTCTATGATAGTTAAGTGATTGGAATATGGCCACCAACCATATGTCCAAGACACCCACTGAAGCTATTTTCCTCTCGCATTGTCTTGTGTTCTTTAGTTTTGAAATCTTGGAACTTTGGTTTTAAAGTGACTTGGTTTTAAGAAGTGTAAAGTTCTTGTGAAATGATTTTCAAATAAATATGGAATGGTTTGATTTATGAAATAGTGGAACTAAATATTCAGAATTACTTTGAAATGGAAAATGGTGTGCTTACACCTCTTCTGAAAGCAGAAACTATATTGAAGTTGGTTTTGAAAAAGTGTTTCCAATAGAGTTTTCTAAACTATCATAGGGTGTTTTTTTGGATGAGATGTTATGAAATTGATGTGAATTACATGAAATTGAGTTCTTGTATAAATGGTTGTGTCTTTATGAAAATTTTAGTTATATTTGAATTGGGATTTGGATCTCCTGGTTAGCAGTTTTGAGAAAAAGGATGTGTTGGTTGACCGTTTTGGTTTTGAAAAGTGGAAAGAATATTTTTTTTAACCTTTGGTATTTCAATGAGTGAACACATGAATGGGGTTATATGGGATGATGGATGGTTTATGGAATGACCGGATGAGTGTCGGGACGGATATGAGGAGGGTGCCTGGTGTGGCACAAAAACATGCATGTGTGAGGCCCATGGGGTACCATTGGTGGATACGCTTACTGCTAAAATGTTTGTTTTCAAAGAATTGGTTTTAAAGAAAAACATGATATCTTGATGAATAGTTTGGTATGGTTTGTATTATGGGTTTTTGAAAATGTTGATGTTGTGGGATGTTTTGAGTCCAAGAACCTCTTCTATTTGAACAGTGTTTTGGGTTTGTGTTTGGTCAGCAAGCTTTTTCGTAGGGACGGTTAGTGGTCTCTTTTGAAAAATGTTTTGGGATGCCTTTACGGTGGTTCCCTTCATGTTTTTGGATCTGGTTTGTGGAAAGTTTTGACCAATGTACCAGCTTGGTTGGGTCATTGGGTTCCCTTATTGGATAAGGTATGCCCCCATTAAGGGTTAATGCACAACTGAAAAGCAACCCGTATTGTTTCTCCATTGGAAAATCCTCCAGTTGATCAATATAAGGAATATTTTATCGATCATTGTTGATTGAGTCTACAACCATTAATTTAGTTGATTTTTGGATCCTCTTATAGTGGGATAGTTCTTGTGGAAGGTTGAAAGAGACCTTAGTTTCTTAAGTTTCATGATTCATCGAAGGTGGAAGTGTTCTTTGGTTGTTAGAATGGATGAGTGTCATGATGGTGTCTAAGAGGGCCTTTGGGTTCTTCATAGTTTCCTTGAATCAAGAGTTATTATTAAACCACCAGTTTTGAGATTTTGGTCATGATAGGATATTGTGTCCACTTTTTGGACTTGTCTATTGTTTAGGGACTTGGAATATGGTCATGTTCCACGTATTGTTTCTATCAATCACAAGGGTCATGTTCGGTGACGCATTGTGATGTTGTGTGCTCTTTTGACTATAAAGGTGAAATTCACACAATCCTCATAGGTTCTCTGTTATGTTGGCAGTATGTCTCCCTTGGGAAAAACATCAAATCCTCTATCTTAGAGGAAGGTGTTAATACGTGTCCTGCCCTTTCTGTTGTTTCTCACCCAAAGAAACAAGGTGTGATGTCTGTGCTTCTTCTGATCCCTTTTTTTAGGGAAATGTATGGTTTTGGTAAAGTGAGTTATGGAGTGTGTTATGTCTTGATGAACCCATCAGGGTATGCGATGTTTCTGTTTGTGGTATCGAAAGAAGAAGATCCATATAGGGGTTTCCACATCCAAACTGCGAGGCTGAAGATGGTTTAATATTTTGAGCTCCAGACATAGGTCCCGGAGAGAAGCTAGTGCGTAGTCAGGGGAAACCCCAGTGTCATTTAAACCCTTGTACAAAGTCCTATCCTCAGTATGAAAGATAATAAGAGTTTAAACCTATGGTGTTATCATATTTCTTCTGTTGTTCCCATTCGGTGTAAATAGGTGTAGGGTCTTGTACCCATGTCATCACTAAATGTTGTTCCCTCCACCTTTGGTTTCCATTGAGTCTTTGGAGAATGGTTGGAAATTTGGCTAGACAAGTTGAGCACAAGATTTTCACATGGTTAGTTCTAACCATGAAAAAAAAAATAACCATGCAGATATAAGGATCCACATAGTTATCTCAGAGTTTCTCAAACTGTGCAGACTAACCGTGTGACCATCCCAACTCCATAATTTTGGGGTTTTTTCATGACGGCCCACGCCGGTCGGTTAAGATGGTTGGTTCTTGTGGTGGTAAGAACCACCATGGGTATCATGCATATTATTTTGTAAATTTCTAATATATGTATACCCCTTGTACTAGGGAGTCTATTTGGGCCTTCCCCTATTAGTGTCTTGATTCTGTCTCGGAAAAAAAATTAAGTTGTCTCTTATGGTGGGGAGCCCATTTGGGTCTCTTCATATGAGTAACTCATATTTTTCCTTGGTATTTTCTAGGAAGTAGGTATTATAATTTGGAGATATTTAACTACCTACATCTTCCTTGGGTAAACATTGATATTGGAGAGTGCCCAATGGTTTAGTTATAGTAGGGTACGTGTATCCTTGTTCGATGTTGTTGTTGATTTGGGTAAATTGATTGAGTATTGTTCAGATTGTGTTTGAGGAGTTTTAGTTTGGGATAAAGTCTTAATGTGATCTATTGTTTCAGTAAATTGGTGTAAATTTGGTTTGTGAGAGTATTCCTTCCTTCATTGATCACTGGAAGTGTTTTGGCCTTTGGGGGAGAAACCTGGCAAGGGAGTACCTCTTGGTTTCTCAGTTGGGTTTGGTTGTTGTTTTGTCCTTGTTGTGACTTTCCGGGGCAGAAAGTTTTAATGGTGGAGAGAATTATCACATAAATGACTTATTTTAAGGTCATATTTCATTTAATTTCCATTAATTCCTTGTTTTTGGGGGTTACCAAGCTTTTATGGAGAAATGAATGAGTTTTCATGAATTGAGTCAAACTGTGAGCCCAATTCCAGATTTAAAAATAAATTTTGATTCCATTATAACTCCTTCATTTTTCAACATTTTCCATCCATTATAATTCCTACTTATCATACCCTGACATATTAACACCAAAATATTAACTTGGACCATTTAAAAATCCATAATCATGGTGGATATGGGTTTTTATTTAATCTATTGGGCATGCCCGAAAGCCCATTTCCCGCATTAAAAATAATTTTTAATTTTTTAATATCTCCTAAAATATTTGTGTTTTTCGGTGATTACAACTCTCCCTCGAGCCCACATACCTAAGGCGCGCCCCCAAACTCTCATCCCCATATTTGGAGCTCGGTGTAATCAACAAATTGGGAGAAACTTCTCTGGATTTCACAAATCACCCAGATTTTAGGAGGTAAATTGATCCTTTCATAAATCCTTCTATTTTTATGATTTTCCCCCCATTCAAGTTCCTACATGACCTCATAATTATTTTTAGAAAATCCATTAAATTGTTATCTGTTTTAAAATTCAGATTCTGGTCGATTTTGGGTCATTTTCTTCAGGATTGTTTTGGGTAAGTGATTCTTTCTTGGTTTCTTCCTTTTTCTTTAGGGTTTCCTCCCTCTTTCATTATGTTCTAAAATTTCCAGAAGTTAGGGTTTGATACTAGGGTTTCATTTGGTGTATTTTTGGTCAAATATTGTGATCTAGGTCTGAATTTATCTTCCTTATGGTGCGGCAGTTGTGCGGTTGATGTTTCGCACCAAGTTTTGAGGGATTTGACACTTCCGGTAGGTGATTCCATGTGTAATAATTTCTAGATGAGTCAGTTTGATTGAATTACTTATTATGAATTTTCATAATATTTTTTGTGTGGTGCGAAAATTGTTTGTGTTGGATTTGGTTAAGCATTTATTTTTATAGTTTCATTTTAGCTTAAAATTTGGTATTTTTCATGGGTAACCCTTTGGGTATTGTTTGGGTGTGTTTTATAACATATTAAAATGGTATAATAAATCTTGTTTGGGCTGAAAATTCTGATTTTGTATGGTATTGGTGTGACATTAGGTTTTAAAGAGTTTTTTTTATGGGTTTAAAGTCTAAAACCTTGTTGTACTTCTTGAAATTGATTTTGAAAACATGTGCTTTTCATGTGGATATTTTTTTGGTATTGTTTGAGGTGTTTGTATAACACTTGGGGGTAGTCTAATAAATTTTTTTGGGGCTGCCAATTCTGTTTTGAATTTGTATTGGTGTGATTTTGTCCTTGAAATACGGTTTTGATATGGGTTTTATGTTAAAAGCTTTGGTACACTCTTTAGAATTGTTTTATGAAAGTTTTGAATGGTTGAATGATTTATGTAAGAGGTGAAACTATATTGGAAAACTATTTTTGATTGTTTATAATTTAAAATGGACCATTTTAAATGTGAATATGTCTGTCATGTGATGTGTATCCTCTTGGAAATGTTTTATAAAAATACTTAATGGACTTACTGAAATTTGAAAGAGGTGTGAACGTGATGTGGGCTGTTTGTGTGAGTGCGATGTGAAAAATGGTTTTTTGTTTATAAGAAGGGTTTTATGAAACATGTGAGTGTGTTGTTATGTGTTATTTATCATATTTAGAGGGACTTGATAAAATTGTTAAAGGATGTGTCGGATTGTGAAAGTTATGAAAAAAGTGTTGTGGGCTATTTTAGTGTGAGTTTGATTTCAAAATGCATTTGAATGAAAAGTGGAATTTGTGACTTATGTGATGTACATGGGGCTGTTTGGTAAATTTTTTATGTGGAAGTGATATCTACATGTGAAAATTATATTTCTTGGTTTGTTGAACTTGTTTGAGCACAAAGGGAAAACCCGGGTATCTAGGTGGGTGGACGTGTACTAGTATGCTAGTGAATCTGTGGGGTTTGGCCTCAGTTTCACTTAGAAAGATTGACGCTTACAACTCTAAATAAACTATGATGATGATGATTGGGGACCACTATGTTATGGTTATGTTCCCTACTAGTGGGTCGTGCACGAGAACAGATATTTTTTGTGGTTACTCTCACCGAGATACGAGGTACCTGAGACCCATAGCTAGCTAGTGCAGAGTGGTTATTTCCTATTGCTTTTGCTCATTAGATCCTTTATAAATACCGTCGGTATATGATATATTTTTTCCTGTAAAATTCAGTAGCTTTTGAATCTATTTTAAAAGTGTTTATTCTTTAAATTAGCCAACATGAGAACTGTTTTTTTTAAGTTGCATCTATTAGAAATTGTAACTAGAAATTACATGTTTTTGAAAACTTGCATGCTTTTTGTCTGTGAATGTTTATCACATGGAATATCTTATTGGTGGTATCCTACTGGGCATTGGCTCACACCCTACATACACCCTTGGGTGTAAGTAGACTTGGTCATCATTGATGTCATAGGTTGGGTACAGTTTTTTTGTTCTAGTGGTTCAGGTTTCTAGCAGGTCTTTGGTGGCAAAGTCTTGTGGAGATGGCTTGAGGGTGGTTCCCCTTTCCATTCGGATTCTTGGGATGTTTCCTTTTGGTTTTGTACCTTTTTTATAGTCATATTTAGTTGATTTAAATTATGTAATTCAGTTCTGAATTTTTGAAAAAGATTATTTGGTTTGAAAAATCCAGATTTATTTTATTGGATTCTTTTGTTGTTTTATGTTTATAAACTCAGGTAAATCATTCCCAATAATAATTTTATGATACCCGGGCACTTTTTCCAGCCCGTAGGGATCGGGAACGCCCTTCGGGACTTGTCAAAGGCTGGGTTTGGTGCCAGTTTTGGTGGTGACCAGATTCTATTTGTGACACTAAATTCTCAAGACCCATTGTCACGTATGATGGTGAACAATGTGATATATTCAATTAGTCAATTTATTGCAAGCAAGATGATCAAGAACTGATTCACAAAAGAGCCATTGGGGACCTACATGCACTGCGGGAACACCATCAGGGTAATGATTTTATTAAGAAACAAGAAAGGAAACAAGAACAAATTACAGACTTGAATGCGAAAAAATAAAAGACCATAGAGACTATCTAAGGAGGTCGGGCTTGCTGAACTAGGTGGCAGTGATCAACCCTGTCAGGTAGAGTCAGCCTCATCCACTCTTGGATAGACTCACACTTTCACACAAGTTGGATACAGCAGCATACATGACAAAGAAAAGGTAAATAGCTACAGAGCCAAGAAGCATATACCGGATCTTGGTTACGAATGAAGGTATGTCAAGAACTATTGCCACTTGAAGCGCAGTCGCCCAAATACCTAGAACCGAGACGATTCCCCACTGAGTCTCCACTGGAGAAGAAATCCAATTGCAGGAGGTGGGATTTACAGTGGCGGAGAAGAGTGTGGGTGGCCGGAGAATCCTGGATATGTGCCTTTATTATCCTATAAAAGGTCATAACAACGTTTTTCCCACCGAGAGCTCCCGAGAACCAGAGAGAACCAGCGCTACTCAATGAACCCATGGGACAACACAATCAACGAACACCAGAGGAGTGTTCGGTGGTTCAGGCAGACGAGTGTGATGGAAGTCACGTGGATGGCTCGAATCAACGCGGTGATTCACGTAACCACAATCGGTACAGCGCACGAGACAGATGGAAAAGCATGATAGGTGCAGCAGCATTGCAACGGATCAAGGTCGATCGAGAAAACACACCGGGGGAAATCAGGGGATGTTAGATCATAATTGATCAATGGTCCATAACAAGAGCCGCTAAAAGTTAAGGAAATAAATAACCGGGATATATGAAAAAATTTTAATGAAATACAAACTGACGGTAAAAGAGAAGCCACGTAAATAGTGGCATGCAAGCCATGAAAGAGTATAAAAGAATCTAAATAAAACAAATACACATAAATTCATTTAATTGGAAAATGATGCATGCATGAGGCATAAATCAAAAAATCTACACCTTACAATTAAAAGAAGTCTTAGGGTGATGTTCTCACAACCTATATTATAGAATTGGGACCAAATTCACAAGTTTAAGGCAATTCATGAATTTAGATAATGGAATGGCCTTAGTTAAACTATCGGTCGGGTTATCATTAGTGGGTATCATTGTGAAACTCACTTTCCCAGATTCTATAATATCCCCAACAAAATTCAATCTAATGTCAATGTTCTTTGATCTACTATGGAATACATAATTTTTAGAAAAATGTAAAGTAGATTGGCTATCACAGTGTACCATTATATTATCACCAAACAATGATAATTCAGAAAGCAAATCTTTGAGTCAAATGGCTTCTTTAGTAGCTTCTGTCAAGGCATTATACTCTATCTCGGTAGTGGAAAGTGCAACCACTGATTACATATTGAATTTCCAAGAGACCAGACCTCCATATGTAAGAAAAACATAACTAGTGATAGACTTTAGAGTATCAATGTTTGCAGCATAATCAGAGTCAACAAAACCAACTATATCATCATCAAAACTACTATTTAGGCTATATCTAATGTATAGTTTATCAGAAATAGAAACATACCTTAACAACGATTTTAAAGCATGCCAATGAGGCTTACCAGGTTTCCCCATAAAACTACTCAATGTACAAACAGAAAATCAATTTTCTAGAAGCGTATTTGATGCATGTGTATATTATAAAACTGTTAAGCCCATACAAGGACTTCTTAAGAAGACAAACATGTTTGGGTTTGAACAGTTTTTAAAATCCTTCGGGAGGAATCGTATAAATCGTTTCATCAAGAGTACCATGTAAAAAATCAGTTTCACATATAATTGTTCCACATGAAAATCAAACTTAACAGCAAAATAAAGAAGAATTATAATAGATGAATACTTGACAACAAGGGATAAGATTTCACTATAATCAATGTCTTCATGTTGAATAAATCCCTTAGCTACCATTCGGGCTTTATACCTGATTTTAGACTCTCCTACATTGTTCTCTTTCCTTTTATAAATCCACTTGGAACCTAAAACTTTCTAGTTATTGGGTCTAGGATCAACGACCCAAGTATCATTATTGAGTAGAGAATTCATCTCCTCTTGCATTGCACTCAACCACCTAGTGGCTTCTTTAGACTTAATGACTTGCTTATATGTTTGAGGATCATCATTAAATAGGTCATGCGCTATATTAAACGCATAGGCAGCAATGTCGGTCAGATTGAAATGGGTTGGAGGTCTAATAACTCTCCTCTCTCTATCCTGAGTGAGATAATAGTTGCTCAGGTCATTAGGTTCCTTGGTCTCAGTTTCAAAATCCGAACTGGAATCAGATTCAACTTGGGTATGGGCAGCAGGAAGGACTGGGCCAGCCATGGACTGGGAGTGATCACCGGATCCAAAAAGAACTTCAACACCTAAATGTGTTAGAACCCCTGAGGATCCGTAACTTCATCAGAAGTTGTTACAGGTTCGAGTTATTTATCACTGGATAGACCGAATTCATGAAACACCACATCTCAACTAAAAATACATTTTTGAAAGCCTAGTTTATCTACCCATAAACAATACCCTTTAACACTCTCTAGATATCCCACGAATATACACTTAACAGCCCTAGGAGCTAGCTTGTCATTACATGTATGAGCATAAGATATGGATCCAAATATTCTAAGATGGGCTAGAATCAGGGGTGAACCTTTCCAAAGTTCTTCAGGTGTCTTAAAGGAGTTGGCAGAAGAAGGGCAGCGGTTAATGAGGTACACTGTTGTTGAAGTAGCCTCATCCTAGAAGGACCTAGGGAGTTTTGAGTGGGACAACCTACATCTCACCCTCTTAATAATAGTCTTATTCATTATTTATGCTAACCCATTCTATTGTGGGGTTTCCACAACGGTCTGGTATCTTCTGAATCCCTCAGATTCACAGAAGTCAACAAATTCATTAGATAGATACTCCAAACCATTATCAGTTCTTAATGCTTTAAGTTTCCTATTTCTCTCACTCTTTACCCCGGTTTTCCATTTCTTAAAAGTTTGAAAGTTATCGGACTTGTGTTTGAGTATATAAATCCATACTCTCCTAGAGAAATCATCAATAAAGGTCACAAAGTATAAGTCTCCACTATGGGAGGTGACCCTAGAAGGACCCCATAAATCAAAATGTACGCATTCAAGGGGTTAATTGGATTTATAGATAGACCTACTGAAAATGACTCTTCTGGACTTCCCATATACACAATCCTCACATAAAGGTAGGCTTCTAGGAGTGAAATTACTTAAAACGCCTTATTTTTTAAGTTCCCTTAGACCCTTGGAACTAACGTTCCCTAGCCTCCTATGCCACAAAGTGGTTGAATCAAGTTCTGAACTTGAAGAGGTATTCGACTAACTTCTATAAACCCTACCATCCAACACATATAGGTTGTTGTGAAGGGTTCCTTTCATAGCTGTGAGGGATCCTCAGGAAACTCTAAGACTTCTAGATACAGACTTGAAGTTATACCCATTCTGGTAAAGGATTCCTAGGGATATTAGGTTTCTTTTCAATTTGGGTACCCACCTAGCTTCCTCAAGAGATTTAACAGACCCATCATGAAGCTCAAGTGAAATTGAGCTTATTCCCATAATGTAGTAGCTCCTGTTATTCCCTAGAAAAACCTCACTATATTTGATTTTCCTTAGTTCAGTAAAGAAATCCTTCCTAGCACACATGTGGAATGAGAATCCTGAATCCAGGATCTATTCATCAAAGATGGCTACGTTATACACATTTAACACATCAGCAGTGTCAAAGTCTTGTTCAACTAATAGGGAATGGTCATTACTATTTTATCTATAGTCACCTTTTCTATTAGGGTAATTCCCTTTAATATTTCCAGGTTGTTTGCAATGGAAACATTTTATAACCTTGATTTTAGACTTGCTTATATGATTTTTAGATTGACCCATGTCTTTTCTCCTACCCCTTGACTCACTTCGGCCTCTAGATTCACCTTTGTCCCTATACTCACCTCTGTCCCTAGCATTTAAACCCTCATCCTCATCTTTAATATTACCCTTCCTTTGAAGGTATTTAGAGAGAAAAGCAGATTTTACTTCTTTAAGAGTTGATGTGTCTTTTCCATACATCATAGAGTCTTTAATAGAGTTAAATGAATCATCTAATGATGTTAACAATATAATGTTATGGTCTTCATCATCCAATTTAATATCTATGTTGGCTAAATATAACAAGATTTTATTAAATTCATCAATGTGTATCCTAAGTGCAGTTCCATGGCGCATTTTGAATGTATACAATCTCAATTTCTTATACAATCTCATTTTCTTATACAATCTACCAACAAGAGACTTACTCATGTAAAGGGATTCAAACTTAGACCATATATCAGTGGCATAAGACACATATGAAACTTCTCTTAAAACTTTGTCTCCTAAAGATAAAATTATAAGACTACGGGCTTTCCTAAGGGTTTCCTTGGGGACATCTATGTAAAGACCCGTAAAATTCAAGGGAAATTTTTTCTTAATTTTCTTAAGAATTTTAAAAGAGCGCGGTTTCAGACGGCACCTGATTCCGAGGCCCGGAGTGCCCGGAATCAATTTCCGAAGTTTGGCTCGGGTACGTTCAGTGAACGAAAGAGCGGGTTTTCCTAACTTTTGATCCGGTGCTCGGAATTGAAATCTGAGGGCACCGATGAACTCGCAGCGCCGAAATTCGCTAATTGAGACCTTTTCGGAAGTTGCGTTTTTTGCGGGTTGAAAGTTAGTTTTTGGGAATTAAAAGATAAGTAAAATAAAATTGTGTGTGAATTTTATTTTATTCGTGGTGGTTAGACTCTCTCATGGGAAGTTGTTGGTGGGGCCCACAACCACCCAACTTCCCATGTGTGGTTATGAGGGAGGTGGGGCCCACACGAGCCCCCACCTTTTCAAATTCCCTAACCCCTCTAAACCCCCTCTTTAATTATGTGGCTCTCCCCTACATTATTTCTTGCCAACTTAACTCTTCATTTAATTTTTGACAACTCTAGATTTTAATTAATGTGTTGAATTCAACTTTTGAATTTTGAAAAGTTGGCAAAGTGAAAATAAAATAAGGTGTAGCTTATTTTATTTTGGGAGTTGGTGTGTTGTGTGGAGATTTGAGAGAAGAAGAGTTCTACACTTTGAAGAACTTCATCTTCCTCCTTGAAGAACGCGAAGAACACCGACACGCCGTTCTATCTTCTCTCCACGTCAAAGAAAGGGAGACACCGCTTCCTCCTCGGTTTTCCTTCGTCGACTTGAGAAGTTTCGCCAACGACGTATCGCATCGGACGCATCCCTTCGTCAACGGTTTTGACGAACGACGACCGCGACGCCCGACCTCCGCGACGTCGTCTTCCGCGGAACGTAGACAAATCTTCGAACCTTATACCAAGGTAGGGGTTGTTGATTTCTTTTGGGTTTAATTATTTTATTCTTGATCATGAATTTTATCAAGTCTAACGAGTGGCTTTGAATTATTTTAAAGTTGCGTTATCATTTTAACGTGAGGGGGCCGGACCGCACGAACACGGCCGAACCCCCCTCCATCGTTCTTGTTTATTCTTGCGGGTGGAAGCAAAGTGGCGTGGTGTCGTCGCACCACGCGGATAATCGTGCAATTATTTTACGCGGCGTCGTCGCGCCACGCCGAGGAAGAATCTTCAAGAACGCGACGCTGTCGCGCCGCGTTGAAAGGAATCAAGGCACGGCGAAGGGGCGCGGTGTCGTCGCACCGCGCCGGACGACGAACACCGCGGCCGGTTCCGGGCCGCGGCGGGACGAGGAGACCGCGGCCGGTTCCGGGCCGCGGCGGAAGAGAAGACCGGCGGCCGGGCCGCCGGCGTCGGAAGCCGAAGGGGGGGACCGGAATTTCCGGTCCCGTTAGAGAAAACCGGCCGGCCAGCTGGCCGGCCGGATACCATTAAACCGGGGGAATTAATCCCTCGGCCAACTCATAAAAACCCCCCTCTTTATGAGGGGGGCGGTTCTTTGAAGGGAGGGGGGCAGCCGGCCCCCCCGGTTCCGCACCAGCAGGCCCCCCACGTGTGGGGGGGGGGCGCTTTTAAAAAAAAAACGGCGCGGCATAGCCGTGCCGCCTCTTGAAAAGCGGGGGAATTGATCCCCCCGCGTGGCCTCCTTGCGGCGACAAGCCGCCGCGGCCCCCGCGCCGCCGCGCCGCCGCACCGCCGGCCGGCCATCCGGCCGGGCCGCCCCAGGGGGGGGGGGGGGGGTCGGGCTGGGTCGGCCCGGACCCGGACCCCCCCGTTTCGAACCAGAATCGGTATTTGGGCCATATCTTGAGCCTCGGACCTCCGAATGACGAAACGTCTATGTCAACGCGATCCTTGGATCGAGACGGTCGTTTCGGTATATCGCACTCAAGGTTTCGGTTTACTTTGTGTTCAGCCGGGTTGGTTCGTTCACGAAACCAACCGGGCCTTCGGAGCGGAAACGCTCATATCTTGAGCTACGAACGTCCGATTGACGCGCCGTCTGTTGCGTTGAGTTCCTGTTGACGTTACGAAACTTTTGGATACATCAACTCAGGTCTTTGTGACAGTTGATGTATCAGCCTCTCGGCTCGTGGAGCGGACCCTCCGAACGAGCTTACTGTGTGCGGGAACCCTAGTGCTGGCTGCGACTGATACTGTGTCTACTACTGGTACGACAGCTACTGTGACTGCGATGACGACAGTACAGAGATCCTGTGTGGATTCGACGACGACGACTACAGCACTCAGCGATCCTACGTGGAACAGTGCTACCGAACCTGTGTGAGCTGAATCTTCTGTTTACCTTGGGCGGTGGAGCGCTTGGTTGTAGCAGCATATCCTTGGCAGTGGAGCGCTCGGTTGTAGCGGCAGACCTACGATACTGGAGACGAGGGTACAGAGTACGAAGACCGTGAAACCGGCTGAGACCTGAAGACTGCTCAACCGACTCAACTTGGAGTGAGTCGACTAGCCCAGTGGACGGAGCGCCCGGTATTCGGCGGCAGACCCACGGCGGACGGAGCGCCTGGTAGTTGGCAGCAGACCCGCGGTACTCGGCTGGAGGAGTACCTCTGTAGGCTATCGGGGTGAGCGCCCGGTATTTGGCAGCAGACCCTCAGCGGAAGGAGCGCCCGGTAGTTGGCAGCAGACCCGCGGTACTCGACAGGAGGAGTACTTCAGCAATCTTAGGTTAGTGAGCAGTACGGAGGAGTACTTCAGCAGTCTTAGGTTAGTGAGCAGTACCTCGGAGTCGTGACAGGACCACTGTACACTTCAGAGATGGGACTCTTCAACAGTTACGGTTTCGTTAATGAAAATCCTGGTTGAGATGAAACCTGTTGTTTTCCTGTGTGGATTGTGTTGTGCTATCCTGTGTGGATTACGTTTTGCTTTCCTGTGTGGAATACGTTTACTTTCCTGTGTGGACTGAGTTGTACTTGGGCTCGGAGGTTGGAGCGTATTTGAATTGATGACTTAGGTATATGTATGGGCATATACCTAAGCAGTGCCGGTTGTTACTTCGTGATTGTTCCTTTCTTCGTAGTTTATCCTTTTTGGATTTTGAGAGACCTTCAGGGGTATCGGGGTCCCTACTGAGTAGCTTATACTCACCCCTGCACGGGCTTTGCCCGCACCACGTTGTGTTGGTTGCAGACGACGGACAGCGTTGAACTTAGCTGAGGCTTGCAGAGCGGGGCGGTACCCGGAGGTGGACCACTGGGCGGGACGTGCTCGGAGCAGACGGCGGGACCCGTGGAGCAGAGGAGCTATCTGTACCCACCCTACAGGTGGGATTTCCAGTGGACAGCTCGGAGTAGCGGATTTTACTTTTCAGTTGCTGTTTTCCCTTTCGAGTTGTACTTTACTTCCAGTTTGGGTTTGTATTCTGGCCCAATTACTTTTCCACACTTTCAGTTGTACTCTGCTTTTGTTTAGTGTTTACTTTCCGCTTGCTTACTCTGTGGTGTTTGTTTACTTTTCAAAGGCAATGCCTTCCCTTTTTACTGGGATTTACGCCTTGGTGCTAGTCGCCAGCCCCTGGCCTATGGAAGGCGGGCTTGGGGTAGTCACGGCACGGACCCCGAGGGCGGGTCGTGACAAATTGGTATCAGAGGAGTTCGGTTCTACCGCGAACTCTGATCTTTTCTATGTGAAGCAATAATGTTTAGCGTATTGAGTGTGGTTATCAGTCCAGGGAGTCCAGTGTTGGTGCGGCGGCTGACGTATCCGTACACCAGGACCCTGACTTCTGATTTCCGACTTAATGCACGAAAACATTGATTGTGTGTGTGTTTCAAAGTTTTCTTTGTGATTTCTTTGTGTCAGCTCACCAGGTATACTGTTTGACCGTGGCGCACCTGTCTCCTTTCAGGATGGCCCCACGACGGCAGCCAGCTAGGGTTCCGAGAGTCGAGCGTGACGACAGCCCATCGAGCGATGAGGCCTCGGTACAGGGCCCTTTGTCAATAGTGGCACCGGCGGTAGCTCTACCCGCCGAGCCCCCGATGCTTCCAGCAGCAGCCGCTGACGATGCACGTCGCCTCAGCGCACTGCATGAGTTTCAGCGCCAGCGACCGCCCAGGTTTCGCAGGGAGACGGATCCCCAGGCAGCAGAGGACTGGCTGGAGGCAGTGGTACGAGTGTTTAGGCTAGTGAGGACACCAGCAGACCTCATGGTGATCCTCACTGCGAGCCTACTACACGCAGCAGCAGGACGATGGTGGAGCTTGATGCTCCAGGTGCACGATGAGGCATCTCTACTTTGGACGGACTTTGAGAGCATCTTCCGCTCGGAGTTCGTCCCAGCCACCCTTCATGCGGTGCGTATCCAGGAGCTTCTACAGCTGCGGCAGGGCAGCATGACGATCGCTCAGTACGCGGCGAGGTTCACCGACCTTTCTCGGTACTCGACAGACATGGTACGGGACCCCTTCTTCCGGGCCCGGACCTTCGAGCAGGGTTTGAGACACGAGATCAGGGCATCGCTGATCTCCCTCAGCATATCGACTCAGACAGGAGTACTGGAGCGGGCCCTTCTGATCGAGAGCTTCCTTGCTGAGTCTACACCAGCACAGAGACCCACCGCAGGCCGGCACGTAGCGGAGTCTTCGGTAGCAGGTAGCCGACAGATGACTCAGGGTTCCAGGCATACCAGACCTACCAGTGGACGACTGCACGACTCAGGCTCAGTTGTGCGGGGAAGCCGGGGTGGAGTCAGAGCCAGGCGTGCCGAGAGTGGGCAGTGTTACTCCTGTGGCGGGATTGGTCACATGGCTCGTGACTGCCCGACCCGCCATGCGGAGGAGCAGCAGACGGTTGAGGAACCACCTAGGCAGAGGCAGAGGTTCGACCGTGGCGGTCTGCAGGGAGAAGGCGGACGAGGCAGAGGAGCTGGCCGAGCAGCAGGTGGTGGAGGACGCTTTGAGGCTTTACCACCACCACCACCAGGAGGTCCACCCCGACCGCAGGGGAGAGCTCAGCTTCAGGCAGCCGAGGCCTTCGATCATGGATCTCTGGGAGCCGATGGATAGGAGCAGAACTAGTGGATACATCCTTTGTACTTCTGGTTCCTTGTTGCTTTTGTGTAGTGTCTTGTATTATGAGCTGCAATAATAAAAGACGCATACCTTTGTGTTATTTTTTCGTTCCTGTCCTCTTTCGTGATGTTACTAGGAGGTTCCAGTTTTGGCTGTTGACTTGACCCTCACTTGTGAGACATCTACTGGAGGAGACCCAGTTACCTCACACTGATGCCGACAGTGTGACTCAACCCTTGGAGGCGAGAGTAACGGTTGAATCTCTTAGTAGTAGCGTCGAGGCCTTACGACGTCATCCTTGGTATGGATTAGAATCATCCATGTTAGGATTGACTATTTTCGGCAAAGAATGTGGTTCATTCAGGGGATGAGACCAGATTTCTCTTTTCGGCAAAGAAGAAATCTTGCAGCTCTTGTGGGACCTGTGATGGTCCAGGCCACGACAAAGAAGGTCCAGGTCATCCAGGAGCAGATGAGTACAGCTCAGAGCCAGCAGAAGTCATATGCTGGCAGGAGGCGGAGGCCACTAGAGTTCGAGTATGGTGACCACGTCTTCTTGCGGGTCTCACCTCGACGTGGTATTCGGAGATTTGGCCGAGGCGGCAAGTTATCTCCGCGCTTCATCGGACCCTTCCAGATTCTCAGCAGGATTGGTGAGGTGGCTTATCGCCTGGCTCTACCACCTCAGTTGCACCGGGTGCACGACGTCTTCCACGTATCCCAGCTGAGGAGATACGTGCACGACCCGACGCACATCATTGACCATGGGGAGCTTGACGTTGACGATGGGGCGACTTTTACGGAGGTCCCGGTGGAGATAGAGGATTGACAGGAGCAGGTCCTGTGTGGGCGATCGATTCCTCTCGTGTGCATCAGATGGAAGCACGGTAATCTCCAGGAGAGCACATGGGAGCGGGAGGCTCAGATGCGTGCTCAGTACCCTCTATTGTTTCCCTAGTTTTTGATGTATCTTTACGGGGACGTAAAGCCCTGAGGTGGGAGTAATGTAAAGACCCGTATAATTCAAGGGAAATTTTTTCTTAATTTTCTTAAGAATTTTACAAGAGCGCGGTTTCAGACGGCACCTGATTCCGAGGCCCGGAGTGCCCGGAATCAATTTCCGGAGTTTGGCTCGGGTACGTTCAGTGAACGAAAGAGCGGGTTTTCCTAACTTTTGATCCGGTGCTCGGAATTGAAATCCGAGGGCACCGATGAACTCGCAGTGCCGAAATTCGCTAATTGAGACCTTTTCGGAAGTTGCGTTTGTTGCGGGTTGAAAGTTTGTTTTGGGAATTAAAAGATAAGTAAAATAAAATTGTGTGTGAATTTTATTTTATTCGTGGTGGTTAGACTCTCTCATGGGAAGTTGTTGGTGGGGCCCACAACCACCCAACTTCCCATGTGTGGTTATGAGGGAGGTGGGGCCCACACGATCCCCCACCTTTTCAAATTCCCTAACCCCTCTAAACCCCCTCTTTAATTATGTGGATCTCCCCTACATTATTTCTTGCCAACTTAACTCTTCATTTAATTTTTGACAACTCTAGATTTTAATTAATGTGTTGAATTCAACTTTTGAATTTTGAAAAGTTGGCAAAGTGAAAATAAAATAAGGTGTAGCTTATTTTATTTTGGGGGTTGCTGTGTTGTGTGGAGATTTGAGAGAAGAAGAGTTCTACACTTTGAAGAACTTCATCTTCCTCCTTGAAGAACGCGAAGAACACCGACACGCCGTTCTATCTTCTCTCCACGTCAAAGAAAGGGAGACATCGCTTCCTCCTCGGTTTTCCTTCGTCGACTTGAGAAGTTTTGCCAACGACGTATCGCATCGGACGCATCCCTTCGTCAACGGTTTTGACGAACGACGACCGCGACGCCCGACCTCCGCGACGTCGTCTTCCGCGGAACGTAGACAAATCTTCGAACCTTATACCAAGGTAGGGGTTGTTGATTTCTTTTGGGTTTAATTATTTTATTCTTGATCATGAATTTTAGCAAGTCTAACGAGTGGCTTTGAATTATTTTAAAGTTGCGTTATCATTTTAACGTGAGGGGGCCGAACCGCACGAACACGACCGAACCCCCCTCCATCGTTCTTGTTTATTCTTGCGGGTGGAAGGAAAGTGGCGTGGTGCCGTCACACCACGCGGATAATCGTTCAATTATTTTACGCGGCGCCATCGCGCCACGCCGAGGAAGAATCTTCAAGAACGCGACGCCGTCGCGCCGCGTTGAAAGGAATCAAGGCACGACGAAGGGGCGCGGTGCCGTCGCACCGCGCCGGACGACGAACACCGCGGCCGGTTCCGGGCCACGGCGGGACGAGGAGACCGCGGCCGGTTCCGGGCCGCGGCGGAAGAGAAGACCGGCGGCCGGGCCGCCGGCGTCGGAAGCCGAAGGGGGGGACCGGAATTTCCAGTCCCGTTAGAGAAAACCGGCCGGCCAGCTGGCCGGCCGGATACCATTAAACCGGGGGAATTAATCCCCCGGCCAACTCATAAAAACCCCCCTCTTTATGAGGGGGGCGGTTCTTTGAAGGGAGGGGGCAGCCGGCCCCCCCGGTTCCGCACCAGCAGGCCCCCCACGTGGGGGGGGGGGGGGGGGGCGCTTTTAAAAAAAAACGGCGCGGCATAGCCGCGCCGCCACTTGAAAAGCGGGGGAATTGATCCCCCCGCGCGGCCTCCTTGCGGCGACAAGCCGCCGCGGCCCCCGCGCCGCCGCACCGCCGGCCGGCCGTCCGGCCGGGCCGCCCCGGGGGGGGGGGGGGGGGGTCGGGTCGGGTCGGCCCGGACCCGGACCCCCCCGTTTCGAACCAGAATCGGTTTTTGGGCCATATCTTGAGCCTCGGACCTCCGAATGACGAACCGTCTACGGAAACGCGATCCTTGGATCGAGGCGGTCGTTTCGGTATATCGCACTCAAGGTTTCGGTTTACTTTGAGTTCGGCCGGGTTGGTTCGTTCACGAAACCAACCGGGCCTTCGGAGCGGAAACGCTCATATCTTGAGCTACGAACGTCCGATTGACGCGCCGTCTGTTGCGTTGAGTTTCTATTGACGTTACGGAACTTTTGGATACATCAACTCAGGTCTTTGTGACAGTTGATGTATCAGCCTCTCGGCTCGTGGAGCGGACCCTCCGAACGAGCTTACTGTGTGCGGGAACCCTAGTGCTGGCTGCGACTGATACTGTGTCTACTACTGCTACGACAGCTACTGTGACTGCGACGACGACAGTACAAAGATCCTGTGTGGATTCGACGACGACGACTACAGCACTCAGCGATCCTACGTGGAACAGTGCTACCGAACCTGTGTGAGCTGAATCTTCTGTTTACCTTGGGCGGTTGAGCGCTTGGTTGTAGCAGCATATCCTTGGCAGTGGAGCGCTCGGTTGTAGCGGCAGACCTGTGATACTGGAGACGAGCGTACAGAGTACGAAGACCGTGAAACCGGCTGAGACCTGAAGACTGCTCGACCAACTCAACTTGGAGTGAGTCGACTAGCCCAGTGGACGGAGCGCCCGGTATTCGGCGGCAGACCCACGGCGGACGGAGCGCCTGGTAGTTGGCAGCAGACCCGCGGTACTCGACTGGAGGAGTACCTCTGTAGGCTATCGGGGTGAGCGCCCGGTATTTGGCAGCATACCCTCAGCGGACGGAGCGCCCGGTAGTTGGCAGCAGACCCGCGGTACTCGACAGGAGGAGTACTTCAGCAGTCTTAGGTTAGTGAGCAGTACGGATGAGTACTTCAGCAGTCTTAGGTTAGTGAGCAGTACCTCGGAGTCGTGACAGGACCACTGTACACTTCAGATATGGGACTCTTCAACAGTTACGGTTTCGTTAATGAAAATCCTGGTTGAGCTGAAACCTGTTGTTTTCCTGTGTGGATTGTGTTGTGCTATCCTGTGTGGATTACGTTTTGCTTTCCTGTGTGGAATACGTTTACTTTCCTGTGTGGACTGAGTTGTACTTGGGCTCGGAGGTTGGAGTGTATTTGAATTGATGACTTAGGTATATGTATGGGCATATACCTAAGCAGTGCCGGTTGTTACTTCGTGATTGTTCCTTTCTTCGTAGTTTATCCTTTGTGGATTTTGAGAGACCTTCAGGGGTCTCGGGGTCCCTACTGAGTAGCTTATACTCACCCCTGCACGGGATTTGCCCGCACCACGTTGTGTTGGTTGCAGATGACGGACAACGTTGAACTTAGCTGAGGCTTGCAGAGCGGGACGGTACCCGGAGGTGGACCACTGGGCGGGACGTGCTCGGAGCAGACGGCGGGACCCATGGAGCAGAGGAGCTATCTGTACCCACCCTACAGGTGGGATTTTCAGTGGACAGCTCGGAGTAGCGGCTTTTACTTTTCAGTTGCTGTTTTCCCTTTCGAGTTGTACTTTACTTCCAGTTTGGGTTTGTATTATGGCCCAATTACTTTTCCGCACTTTCAGTTGTACTCTGCTTTTGTTTAGTGTTTACTTTCCGCTTGCTTACTCTGTGGTGTTTGTTTACTTTTCAAAGGCAATGTCTTCCCTTTTTACTGGGATTTACGCCTTGGTGCTAGTCGCCAGCCCCTGGCCTATGGAAGGCGGGCTTGGGGTAGTCACGGCACGGACCCCGAGGGCGGGTCGTGACAATCTACATAGGAAACAACAGTCTGCCCATCAGGGGAAATAGTGGTTATCTTCTTCCTAGAGCTGGCATGGACATCTCTTAGATCATTATGATCTAATATGGATGTCATTTTAATTCTCCATAGATGAAAGTCGTTCTCACCATCAAACTTATCAATATCAAATTTAGTTGAATCCATGTTAACGTTACAAACGAGCTCTGATACCACTTTTTGGGGTTAAACTTTTTAAACCCTAAATTCCCAAGACCCACTGTCGCGTATAATGGTGAACAATGTGATATATTCAATTAGTCAATTGATTGAAAGCAAGCGGATCAAGAACTAATTCACAAAAGATCCATTGGAAATATAAACAGAAAATGCGGAAAGTAAACAACAATAGATGTAACGTGCTTCGGAAACTTTGGAGACCTACATGCACAGCAAGAACACCATCATAGTAACAATTTTATTAAGAAGAAAGAAAGGAAACAAGAACAAATAACAAAATCGAATGCATAAAAAAATAAAGGACCGTATAAACTATCTGAGCAGGTCGGACTTGCTGAAGTAGGTGGCCGTGATCAACCCTATCATGTAGAGTCAGCCTCATCCACTCCTGGACGAACTCACGCATGCACAAAAATTGGATACAGCAGCATACATGATGAAGAAAAGGAAAATCTCTACCGAGCCTAGAAGCATATACTGAATCTTGGTTACAAATGAAGGTATGTCAAGACCATTACCACTTGAAGCGCAGTCGTCCAAATACCCAGAACTGAGATGATTCCCCACTAAGACTCCACCAGAGAAGAACTCTGATTGCAGGTGGCACGTACAGTGGCAGAGAGGAGTACGGGTGGCTGGAGACTCCTGGATTTGTGCCTTTCTTATCCTACGCAAGGCCGGAACAGCGCTTCGACCACCGAGAGCTCCCGAGAACCAGATAGAACAAGTGCTGCCTGATGAACCCACGGGACAACACAATCAATGAATGCCAGAGGAGCGTCAGACAGTTCAGGCGGAGGTGTAGGGTTGAAGTTGCGTGGACGGCTCAGATCAATGTGGCGGTTCGCGTAACCATAGCTGAGACAGTGCACGGGATAGATGGCAAATCATGATAGGCACGACAGCATCACAACGGATCAAGGCCAATTGACAAAAAACATAGGGGGAAATCAGGGGTCATTGGATTATAATTGATCAATGGTCCAGAACAAAAACCGCTAAAAGGGGATTTTTTTTTGTTTACGTTTTTAAAAAAAAAAATTCCAGAAAACACTTCCGGCAAAACAAATTTTAAAAATGCAGCTCAAAGGCAGCATCCGGGATGCTGCCTTTGCATTTCGGGGCAAGGCGGGATCTGCGATGCCGCCTTTGCGCTGCGGGTGAAACGCGGCATCGCGGATGCCGCCTTTCTCTTAAAAATATATATTTTTTTTTAAATTTTTATTTTTATTTTTTAATTACATTTATTCATTATAATTTTTAATTACATTTATTCATTATAATTTTTAATTATTAATTAGTAATTATTAATAATTAAATATGTCATAATTAATTAGTTAATTAGTAATATTATCATTAATTATATAATAATTAATTATTAATATAATTATTACATATATAATAAATATTTAGTTAATTAGAAATACAATTAATAATTATAACTAATTAATTAGTAATTATTAATTATTAATTAGCTAATTAGTAATATAAATATTTATTATAATTATTCATTATAATTAGTAATTAGTAATTAATAATTATTAATAAGTAATTAGTAATTATTAATTAGTAAATTAGTAATATAAATATTAATTATAGCTATTCATTAAATTATTAATTATTAATTATTACTCATTAATTATTACTTATATAATAAATAATTAGTTAATTATTAATATAACTATTAATTATATAATAATTAATTAGTTAATTAGTAATATAATTATAATCTTTCAAAGTCACGTACTTGAAACATTTTTAAGTTTCAAGTAGGCGGTTTTGAAAGCTTATAAATTATTTTTCATTAACATTTTTTTGTAAATTGCTTTTGTTTTAAACTAATTTTTATATGTTTAATCCATGTTCTAAGTTTCATTTATATTGGTCTTCTATTTTATGTTTTATGGTCTTTCAAAGTCACGTACTTGAAAAATTTTAAGTTTCAAGTATGCGGTTTTGAAAGCATATAAATTACTTTTCATCAAATTTTTTTTGGAAATTTCTTTTGTTTTCAACTATTTATTATATGTTTAATCAATGTTTAAAGTTTCAATTATATTCGTTTTATAGTTTATATTTTACAGTCTTTCAAAGTCACGTACTTGAAACATTTTTAAGTTTCAAGTAGGCGGTTTTGAAAGCTTATAAATTATTTTTCATTAACATTTTTTTGTAAATTGCTTTTGTTTTAAACTATTTTTTATATGTTTAATCCATGTTTTATGTTTCATTTATTTTGGTCTTATAGTTTATCTTTTATTGTATTTCAAAGTGACGTACTTGAAAAATTTTAAGTTACAAGTATGCGGTTTTGAAAGCTTATAAATTACTTTTCATCAACTTTTTTTTGGAAATTTCTTTTGTTTTCAACTATTTATTATATGTTTAATCAATGTTTAAAGTTTCAATTATATTCGTTTTATAGTTTATATTTTACAGTCTTTCAAAGTCACGTACTTGAAACATTTTTAAGTTTCAAGTAGGCGGTTTTGAAAGCTTATAAATTATTTTTCATTAACATTTTTTTGTAAATTGATTTTGTTTTAAACTATTTTTTATATGTTTAATCCATGGTTTAAGTTTCATTTATGTTGGTCTTATAGTTTATCTTTTATTGTATTTCAAAGTGACGTACTTGAAAAATTTTAAGTTTCAAGTATGCGGTTTTGAAAGCTTATAAATTACTTTTCATCAACTTTTTTGGAAATTTCTTTTGTTTTCAACTATTTATTATATTTTTAATCAATGTTTAAAGTTTCAATTATATTCGTTTTATAGTTTATATTTTACAGTCTTTCAAAGTCACGTACTTGAAACATTTTTAAGTTTCAAGTAGGCGGTTTTGAAAGCTTATAAATTATTTTTCATTAACATTTTTTTGTAAATTGCTTTTGTTTTAAACTATTTTTTATATGTTTAATCCATGTTTTATGTTTCATTTATGTTGGTCTTATAGTTTATCTTTTATTGTATTTCAAAGTGACGTACTTGAAAAATTTTAAGTTTCAAGTATGCGGTTTTGAAAGCTTATAAATTACTTTTCATCAACTTTTTTTTGGAAATTTCTTATGTTTTCAACTATTTATTATATGTTTAATCAATGTTTAAAGTTTCAATTATATTCGTTTTATAGTTTATATTTTACAGTCTTTCAAAGTCACGTACTTGAAACATTTTTAAGTTTCAAGTAGGAGGTTTTGAAAGCTTATAAATTATTTTTCATTAACATTTTTTTGTAAATTGCTTTTGTTTTAAACTATTTTTTATATGTTTAATCCATGTTTTAAGTTTCATTTATTTTGGTCTTATAGTTTATCTTTTATTGTATTTCAAAGTGACGTACTTGAAAAATTTTAAGTTTCAAGTATGCGGTTTTGAAAGCTTATAAATTACTTTTCATCAACTTTTTTTTGGAAATTTCTTTTGTTTTCAACTATTTATTATATGTTTAATCAATGTTTAAAGTTTCAATTATATTCGTTTTATAGTTTATATTTTACAGTCTTTCAAAGTCACGTACTTGAAACATTTTTAAGTTTCAAGTAGGCGGTTTTGAAAGCTTATAAATTATTTTTCATTAACATTTTTTTGTAAATTGCTTTTGTTTTAAACTATTTTTTATATGTTTAATCCATGTTTTAAGTTTCATTTATGTTGGTCTTATAGTTTATCTTTTATTGTATTTCAAAGTGACGTACTTGAAACAGAATCCCACATCGGAAATGCAGAATCTACTGCACAGTAAAGGTAGAACCTGAATTCCACATCGAAAATGCAGAATGATTTTCAGGGCAAACCCTCTTATAATGAATAATTATAATAAATATTTATATTACTGGTTAACTAATTAATAATTACTAATTACTAATTAATTAGTTATAATTATTAATTATATTTCTAATTAACTAAGTATTTATTATATATGTAATAATTAAGTATTATATAATTGATAATTTTATTACTAATTAACTAATTAGTTATTATATAATTAACGATTAATAAACACTAATTACCAAATTACAAATTATATACTAATTAATTAGTTATTTCGTAATATAAATATTAATTATATACTAATTAAATAGTTAATTAGTAATAGAATTATTAATTATATAATCTGTAATTAGGTAATTAGTAATTATTAATGTTTTATTATTATGTTCGTATGGTTATATAAATATATATAAATAAAACCTAATTTACCCCCTCCTGAGATTCCACTCTGACCAACAAGTAAAAATAGTATTTTGATTTCAATACACATAAAACATGTAAACAATAATGTACAATCAATGCATATGTCAGTGGCGAGGAGATTCCGTCCCACATGGTGGTCTGCGAATAGGACGTCAGCGTCGAGTGCGCAGTGGAGTCTGATGACCTGGAGAAGGCTGATCCTCGGGCACTGAAACGTCGACTGTCGCATCCTCCATCTGTGTGTCAGTTGGAGGAGCTGTCAACTGCATCTCGTACTGCCATTCAGATCCTTCTCCCACTAGGGTGGTAGAAGGACCTGCCTCCATCGCAGAGGGGAACGAAGCCTGTGATGGAGCTATACCCCAAGACGACGACGGCTCTAGAATCCAAGGCTGGGAAGGATCTGGAACCCAAGATGGAGAGAACTGCGGATATCCTGTCAGGAAAGACGGATCCCATGCCACCTGAGGCACATCCTGAATAGGCTGATCCTGGACTACTAGAGGCCCGACCTCTACCTGTGGAACAGGCGATGCCTCACGTGCAGCACGACGCTGTCTACGTCGCCGTGGTCGTGGCTCCTCAGCACCAGCAGCAGCTGCAGGATGTTCCTCTGGGGCAGGAACCTCCTGTCTCCGAGCCAGACGCGTGAAGATGCTCTCGGAAAGCGCATGAAAAGATGCCCTCGCCTCCAGCGCTGTAGCATGGACGGCTGCCCGGCTAAAGACCCCCTCCTCCTCTTCATCGCTCATGCGAACAAGCTGCTCTGTGTGACTTCCCTGTAAATAGATTCAAATGGAATTAGAAAATAATTCAATAAACAAAGTAATAGGAATTTATTAACTTACCATCCTCTGCATCTCTATGCCAGCTTGGGTAAGATATAGTATAGATTTTAGTCTATACCAGGGCGCATAGTCAACCTGCTCTGAAAGAGAGAATCGATTTGTAGGAACACCTTGAATACGTAACTCTGCACGTCTGTGCCAGCAGTCGATAAAACTCGCATGTACTTGGGACCAGTCATCATCATGCCTCCCTGTCAGCTTCATCCCATGAAGCTTGTCTGTCTGTCTAGATGGTAATGGAATCGGCTGAGTACGAAAAAATTGGCGCATGACCCTGTCAGGCTGCTGCCACTCAATAATATGAAAGTGAATGAGGGGCACTACAGCCATAGCATCCTCAAGACCAACAGTGCAGTATGCTGGCAACTGGTCCATAATACTCCAGTATGGAAGCCATGAAATCTGAAATGACAAGTGATTTTGTCAAAAAAACACCCAACTAAAAACCAAAATTGATGTTATTATTAAAAATGTTAGACAGTGATAGATTGTATATACATACCTGATCAGGTAAGAGACAGTCCAACTGTAGCCGATATACGCCCAAATGCTGTCTCGGAACCACGTCGAAATTGTGTCGCCGACACCACCTGTAAAATACAACGATAATGACAAATAATGAGAAATTATAGTCAATAACTCATAGTAGAATAAAAAACCAATAGAAATGACTTATCATACCAGCGTCCACGCGGAGCGTCATGCAGCACCTCCATCTCGACCGGTGGACCAGCAAGGTCAGGGCGGAATGATGGGATGCGCTCCCATGCCCACATCTGAATAAGGATGACGCATCCTCCAAGACCTGTACGGTCCCTATGGGATAGTCTGCATAATGATCTGTACGTGTATGCCAAGCAGGCTGATCCCCAACTGTACATCCCAGCCCGATCAAAGTCCTCTAGTAGGGGTAGATACATCATATGCACGTGCATCCCCGAGTGATCAGTACACATAGTCCCACCAATGAGTCGTAAGATATATGCACGGGCGTAACGCATGACGGTCTGCTCATCATCATCATCCTGTAAATGTGGAATCTGCGACTCCAACCAACGCATAGATATGGACGATCCATCTGTAGCCCTACGGTCGGACAAAATATCAACGCCTAACAAGCGTTGAGCAAGGTCTGGCCAAGCTGCATGAGTGGGTCCAATAACGGGTCTCCCCTGGATAGGAAGACCGAGAAGAACTGCGACATCCTTGAGGGTGATGGTCATCTCCCCCTCAGGCAAGTGGAATGTGTGTGTCTCTGGTCTCCATCTCTCAACGAGGGCAGCAAGTAGGTAATGATCTACAAATGTGAAATCTGATACGGCAAGGCCATAGAAGCCAGCACGGCGCAAGTAAGGTCTAATGGCATGTGGAGGCTCCATGTGATGAAAATGGTGCGCTCGGCGCACCTTCACAAATCGATCTGGATGACCCTCTAACACGGCCTGCGAAATATGGGTAGGCTGCTGAGTGAGAAGTATGGTATCATCCATCTACATATAAACAAAGAAAATGAGTCGTAAGTGTAAAATGTAAATATAAAATTAATGGGTTAACTGACATACACATTTCAATATGGGTTAAGTGTTCCGCTTTCGGAGTTTTGAAATAAATTCTATTATTTCATATTCAAAGTTATTTCTTGAAAGCATGAATATTAATATGAAATAAGTTATGTTATCTAAAATATTGAGTCTTGAATTTGGTTACACATATTTTGGGGGAGCTTTGTGATTAACTACTTACGGATTGGATTAAGATAAACCATGTCAATTAGTAATGATGTTTTTAGAATTTATCTAATTGTATGTATTCAATATCTTATGCTAATTATTATGATACTATAAATTTGTTATATAATAGTTTTCTAAAATATCCTGCATGTTTAGATTGGGGTTTAGGTTGGAGGGTTTAGGGTTAAAATTTTTAATATTAACGTCCGGGAAACATGTTAATGGGTTAACTGACATACACATTTCAATATGGGTTAAGTGTTCCGCTTTCGGAGTTTTGAAATAAATTCTATTATTTCATATTCAAAGTTATTTCTTGAAAGCATGAATATTAATATGAAATAAGTTATGTTATCTAAAATATTGAGTCTTGAATTTGGTTACACATATTTTGGGGGAGCTTTGTGATTAACTACTTACGGATTGGATTAAGATAAACCATGTCAATTAGTAATGATGTTTTTAGAATTTATCTAATTGTATGTATTCAATATCTTATGCTAATTATTATGATACTATAAATTTGTTATAGAACAGTTTTCTAAAATATCCTGCATGTTTAGATTGGGGTTTAGGTTGGAGGGTTTAGGGTTAAAATTTTTAATATTAACGTCCGGGAAACATGTTAATGGGTTAACTGACATACACATTTCAATATGGGTTAAGTGTTCCGCTTTCGGAGTTTTGAAATAAATTCTATTATTTCATATTCAAAGTTATTTCTTGAAAGCATGAATATTAATATGAAATAAGTTATGTTATCTAAAATATTGAGTCTTGAATTTGGTTACACATATTTTGGGGGAGCTTTGTGGTTAACTACTTACGGATTGGATTAAGATAAACCATTTCAATTAGTAATGATGTTTTTAGAATTTATCTAATTGTATGTATTCAATATCTTATGCTAATTATTATGATACTATAAATTTGTTATAGAACAGTTTTCTAAAATATCCTGCATGTTTAGATTGGGGTTTAGGTTGGAGGGTTTAGGGTTAAAATTTTTAATATTAACGTCCGGGAAACATTTTAATGGGTTAACTGACATACACATTTCAATATGGGTTATGTGTTCTGCTTTCGGAGTTTTGAAATAAATTCTATTATTTCATATTCAAAGTTATTTCTTGAAAGCATGAATATTAATATGAAATAAGTAATGTTATCTAAAATATTGAGTCTTGAATTTGGTTACACATATTTTGGGGGAGCTTTGTGATTAACTACTTACGGATTGGATTAAGATAAACCATGTCAATTAGTAATGATGTTTTTAGAATTTATCTAATTGTATGTATTCAATATCTTATGCTAATTATTATGATACTATAAATTTGTTATAGAACAGTTTTCTAAAATATCCTGCATGTTTAGATTGGGGTTTAGGTTGGAGGGTTTAGGGTTAAAATTTTTAATATTAACGTCCGGGAAATGCAGAGATACAAGGAAGGAATGCCCAGAACAACCGATGAAATTGAACACGAGATGGATCAAGTCGATTATCAGGAGACACATGTTCGTTTGTATCCAGATGGAAGACAACTTGGTTATGATGCCTCAGTATGGCTAGCAATTGCGGCAATACTCGATATGATTCATCCCAATCACCATATACCTTCACAATTGCCTTTTTTTTCACCATTCATGCCTTATTATAGGAAATCTTATAACCGAATGTCTGTAGAATCCTCTCTTGCACAAGTGATATTGGAACATCTTGGCATGTCCTAATCATCTCAACAACAATAGATGACACAAATTCTGCATCCAATGAAGTATGATCTTGGGTGAGACTTGGCTGAACGCAACTATGAGCCGCCTCAATCCTTGAGATTCTCCAACCTCCAAATGTAATGTCTGGAATAGCCCTTAAGCGAAATCTACAATCATCCCCATACTTCACGCACCGTATAACATATTTACTACGGCATGATTCGTGAACTACATAGTTGAAGTTTCTCTCAATATGAAATCTCTTTAATGTGCTTTTTAAGGCATCTTTACTGGGAAAATTCCTTCCAATATATAAGGTTTTGTCCACCTCACTAAACCTATCTGGTACAACTCCAGGGAACTCAGTTGCCGGTGTGAGAACAGTATTATCGAATTCAGGCACGCGTGTCATTGCTTCTGACCAAGATGAAAATAATGGTGGATGATTTATTGACCGAGGTTGATGTACAACAACTGCATTTCTCAAAACCTCCTCTCTATCTTTTGTTGGTCCCTCCTCATCAGCACTGTTGTCGCCATCCGATCCATCATTACGAAACTCCTCATCAGAAGTCGGATTGACATGTATATCCGGAAGATCATCTAGGTTGTCCTCTTCTGCTGCATCATTTGGAATAGGCTCAATGTCATGGGGTAGACTGTCTTCAACCACTCTTGTATTTCTACGTCTTTGTACAAGTGGACGTTGTTGTTGTACAGTAGCAACAACAACGTATAACTCCATCATGGTACCATCTAACCGTTGAGAAAATAAATTAATTGCTTGGACCCACTGCGCATCAGCAACCAATGGACATGCTATATGCCACATTGTTGTTGGAAATTGCAAATGTCTATAGCTCATAGACATTATCTCTTGATCGGGTCCCAAATTTAAGGAAACATGAATTCTCTCTTGAAGGTCACTTATGGTAACACAATCCACTATACTAACCACCGTAATTGGTTTTGTACTGTAAGAAGCTCCTTGCTCAGTTTGAATAATCTCCCCATAACAGTACACACAGGCATACATGGCTCTCTACGTCAAAAATGTGTTCTTTCATCAAAATTATGATAGTGTAACAAAATATTAACAATTATGTTTGACGATATGATGTTTATTATAATGTAATTTTATTGCGCCTTTCTATACCATAAACTATGCTACTGATGTTTGACCATATGATATTTATTAGAATGTAATTTTAGAGCGCCTTTTTATTTAGTTTGTTTGTTCTTCTTCATTTCACTTTATATGTTCATTAGTATCGTTAGCTAATCATTATATGAATTCATGTTTTAATCCTATGTTATTTATTAATTATTCTAAAATTAACTAATAATAACTAATCGTTAATTATTCTATTATTCTATAATTAACTAATAATAACTTTAATTTGTTAATTCTTATGTCCTTATTTGATTCTATAACATTATACTTATCATTTATCATTGATAAATATACTGATCATTAGTATCGTTAGCTAATCATTATATGAATTCATGTTTTAATCCTATGTTATTTATTAATTATTCTAAAATTAACTAATAACAACTAATCATTAATTATTCTATTATTTTATAATTAACTAATAATAACTTTAATTCGTTAATTCTTATGTCCTTATTTCATTCTATAAAATTATATTTATCATTTATCATTGATAAATATACTGATTTGCTTTTTCTTCTCTTAGAAATTTTAGTAGTTTATAAAGAAAATATGAATAATCTTAAGCATATTCCCCGGGATTGTCAAACCAGGATGCAGCAAGGCCCGTTATCGTGCACCAGTTCCCGTTCGAGTCTAGCTCGAAGTGGTGTTTTCGGGTTTTACCCCTATGTACATCTGTGCCAGAGCCACATCCACTTGTTTGTATCCAGACAGGAATTTAATTGCGTAGATAACCACATAATCTTTAAGCTACCAAAATTTCTAAATACTTAATCTTAAGTTAATCTATACTTAATCTATACTACCTAACAGTAATTATTTAAAACTATATATAACTAATTACAAAAACTAAATAACCAAATATTAAGAACTACCTAAACTGCTTAACAAATGAAAGATTTAAAACTAAACAAAATTAAATTAATTAAATAAAAACATTAAATTAAATAAAGAAACATACCTCTAAATGAAGCTTCGTAAAAGCTCGCACAGCAAAAAAAAATTAGAGAGAGAGAGAGCAAATTGGAGAGATAAGTTGCAATGAACAAGTGAGGAGAGGGGGGGGGGGTGGCCGCCCTTTTATAAGGACTTCAGGCAAAGGCGGCATCGCGGAAGCCGCCTTTCGCCTCTGCGTATGGCCAAAGGCAGCTTCCGCGATGCCGCCTTTCGCCTTACCCTGAGCCGAAAGGCGGCCTCCTCCCGGCCGCCTTTGCCATGTCATCGATCCGGGCCAAAGGCGGCGCGGGGGAGCAAAGGCGGCATCGTAGATGCCGCCTTTGTAGCGTATTTTTAAAAAAAAATTTGACCTAGGCCATTTTTCAGAAAATTTTTTTAAGAAAAACATAAAAAAAAATCCGCTAAAAGGTAAGGAAAAAAATAATCAGGATATATGAAAACCGGGTAAACGAAATACAAACCGGCAGTAAAAGAGAAGCCACATAAACAGTTGCATGCAAGCCATGCAAGAGTATAAAAGCATCTAAATAAAAAAAAAATATATAAATTCATTTAATTGCAAAAGGATGCATGCATAAGCCATAGATCAACACTGTGATATTTCCCAAGCAGTCAAAACTGATTATGCAGAATAATTCCCGCGTATTGATTCACTTCCCCCCCCCCCTCTAGGTTAGCTCTTTCCTGTATCGTTTCTTTAACCCCTTGTATTCCTAACATGTCCTCCTCTAGGTAAATGAAACTGTTAGAAATGATCGCATCACCTGGGGTTAAACAAAATACTAAGGCTTCTTCCTCCCCATCATCTTGCGCCAACCTGCACTTTCTATCACCAGCTGTATACACCTTCGCAAAAGGTTATAGAACAACACTCTTCCATAATGTACTACAACCTTCAGAAGTAGAACCAGCAACCTGAGTGTTTTGGGGTGTAGTGATACAAAACTCGTCAGTAAAAAGGCGCTAAAACATTAAAGAGTTTTGGGGACCTGAAGGCTCATGATCCAGGCCTTCCATATGAGCTTAAGGTACATAATCCACTTCTTGATGCTCTCTATAAAATTCACCACTATCATCTCTCCTGTGACATCTTTCTAAAACATGTCCTAGGTAAAATCACGTAACAAACTTAACGTAGTAGTGAATATTAGGTTCATAGACTATGGGTTGTCTGTACTAGAGATCTTGCAAGATTACAATCCATATGAAAGTAGGTAATGTTTTATAAATATCTACTTCGAAATCTCTCTAAGACTTTATTAATGTTGGTTTCTTGAGACAAGTCTAGAATGCCTCTCAACCTATTCCTATGAATCTTTAATCCAATTAAATATGATGCATCACCCATATCTTTCATGTCAAAAAATTTGGAGAGAAACTGTTTAACCTCATATAGAAAACCCTTATCATTAGTGGCAAGTAAAATGTCATCTACATATAAAACAAGAAAACATATTTTACTCCCACTGACCTTTTGGGGTATACATTGATCCATAATGTTTTCTTCAAAACAAAATGAAGTAATTACATCATGAAATCAAAAATTCCATTGTCAGGATGCTTTTTTTAAACCGTAGATAGAACTTTTGAGCTTACACGCCAAATTCTCACCATTAATAGAGAGGAATCTTTCACGTTGTTTCATGTAAACCTCATCATCTAGATTACCATTCAAAAAAGCAATTTTCACATCCATTTGTTGTAATTCAAAATAAAAATGAGCTACTAATGTCAATATGATGCGTAAGGAATCCTTTTTGGATACTGGAGAAAAGGTGTTAGTGTAATCAATCCCTTCCTTTTGAGTGAACCCTTTAGCAACTAGTCGGGCCTTGTGTCTTTCAACGTTGCCTAATGAATTATTCTTGGTTTTAAAATATCATTTACATCCAATAGGTTTTACACCAAAAGGCAACTCAAGAAGGTCCCAAACATCATTACTCTTCATGGAATTGAACTCCTCCATCATGGCATCGTACCACATATTTGACTCCTCACAACTCATGGAATGTGAATATGTTTTGGAATAATTTGCGGCTCCAATATTGTAGTCATATTCTTATAGATACACTATATAATCACTGCAAATTGATGTCTTTCTCATCCTTGTGGATCTTCTCAAAGTTTCACCATTATTTTCTTGAGGAATTTTTGGTCCAACTAATTGTTCAAGGGTTTTTTATTCTTGAACTATTTGATCCAAAGGATGATCATCAACCATTTGTGGAATGATATTTGTTCAAAAATGAGGTTTTTTGTGAACAATTATCAATCTATCACCTGAGTTAGAGGGTTGATCTTATAAATAGTATTCATCATGAATTTTGTTGATAAAATCACTCCCACTAATCAGTTCATTTTCAAAAAAATGCATTTCTTGATTCCACAATTCTAGTGTTTAATGGTGGATAATAAAAATGATATTAGTTGGCGCCAAAGGTTGAGAAGAAGAAGAACAAGAGGGAAGTCTTTGGGGCTGCCTCGTGATGACTATTCGCAGAGCCCCATGGACCTACACCCTCCGCAGAGCAAGGAGGTGTAATTACCCACGAACCCCTTTGATGTTCGCGACCCCGCCGCAGAGCAAGGTGGCGGGATGCTCCGTGAACCCCTTTGACGTTCACGACCCTACTACGGAGCAAGGAGGCGGGAGGCTCTGCGAACCCCTTTGACGTTCGTGACCCCGCCACAGAGCAAGGAGGAGGGATGTTCCGCAAACAAATTTGATGTTCGTGAGCCCGTCACGGAGCAAGGAGGCAGGATGCTCCATGAATGAATTTGATGTTCACGAGCCTGCCGCGGAGCAAGGAGGTGGAATCCTCCACGTTATGATTTGACGTTCACAACCCGCCCCTGAGCAAACTATGTCTTCATGCTGATCGAGCTCTGCTTTGCGGCGCCTCTTTCCTATAAATACAGGGCTCCCCTTGATCCCAAAGGACAGATCATATGATCTTTCACCTTCTCATCTCTCAAATCACAAATCACTTCTTGCTATGTGAACCATGAGATTCTCAAGGTACTTTTTCTTTGCAAAGTTCTCCCCCTTTGCTTTAATTAGACCCCTCTTCTGAGAGGGATGTCTTTCACAAATCCCATAGGCCTTCGCGAAGTAAGGGGATCCCCACGGGGACTTGGGTCGTCATGAAGCGTTTGTGATTCGTGAAACACTCTCCATACACACACGACTCACATGCTAAGGCAGGGTCACTGTGCTTCATGAAGCACATTGCTTCACAACACCTTGCTTTGTGGGGAACCCTTACTTCGCGAGGCATTGCTTCGCAAATGCCTTTACACTTCGCGAAACTCATCCTATATGCACTTGTGCCCTATGCCTAGGCTATTCCTCTTCGCTTCACGAAGAATACCCATTCATGAAGCCCCTATAGTATATAGAGCACCATATATCTACAAGGCTTCTACCTATGAACTCATATGCCCTGCAACTCCTTTTCTCATGAAACACTCTAGGTTTTCACGAACTAACTTCAAAGTCCCTTGGGCGGTGCTTCACATTGCGTTGTCTCTCCTCATGCTTCTTCACATAGGCACGCTAACAACTATTGCTTCTTCACATAGTCACGCTAACGTGGACCCCCAATGGGATCATATCTCAACCCCCCCCCCCCGCCACGACATTGTTGATGCCTTCCTTCCCTCAAGGTTGGGCGGGTATTGGTTATGTAAGTCCTAGGGGTGTGGAGTGAACCTGGATCGTCTGAGCTGCAGGATGTTAAACTTCCAAGCCCCATAGTCCTCAACACATGACGTTAAACGGTGACCTCGCCCCATGCCTTGCACGCGGGGTACCCCACCTTGGACGTCCTCTACGCCCACTGGTCTCCACGGGAGTGATATCATTCCTCACATGGAATGACATCCTCTTTATTGTGGAGACATCCATCCGCGGGGAAAGGGAAACCACCCTGGTGTAAGCCCCTAGCCTTTCCTGCAGGAGGAAGAACCCCTGCTCCTCCTCTTTTCCTGGGTGCCAAATCCCTCTCCCATTGGGCTTTTTCACCACCCAGACCTCCACCCTGGAGTAAGTCCCAATCTCCATCACCTTGGGCTATTAACCATGTGTAAGACCCTATTTCCTCTTTGGGCCACCAACTACGTGTGGCCTCAGTCTACTTCCAATGGACGCACCATTCGCGACGTGATCGTTAGGTCTTTGATGCCTCTTGTTTCTCACACTGAGAATGACTCACATGGGATTGGAGTAAGTATCATCCATGACATACTCTCTGGTCAGCCTATAGTGTAAGCCCCTAACACAGCCTGAACTATGTGGTCTTTGATCCTTAACAAGGCAGGGTACGTAGGAAGCCTCTCTGAGGTTCAAGCCCAACACCCAGTCGTTCCAACCCCCCTTCACGTTGGTTTGCCCACTCCTTCTGAACTACGTGGTCTTTAATCCCTGCCAAGGTAGGGTACGTAGGAAGCCTTAATGAGGTTCAATCCCACTATCTATCTGAGCCCCAGGTTCTCCTTCACGTCTGTTCAGCCCATCCTGCATTACATTAAACTGTGGACCTCAATCAGCAGTAAGTTGTTGTTCCCCCAGTCAGAGGTAAGCTGTTTCACCCCCCTGAACTACGTGGACTTTGATCCTTTCCAAGGTAAGGTATGTAGGACACCTCCCTGAGGTTCAATCCCAATTAACATTGGATCCCAGTTCCTCCTCCATGTCGTTTCACTGACCCCATCCCATAGGAACTACATGGGTCTGATCCTTGACTCCTAGATAATGTATGTTGGAAGCCTCCCTAAGGTGCGACCCCATCCAGTGGTAAGCCGTTGCGACCCCGTCCAGTGGTAAGCCGTTGTGACCCCGTCCAGTGGTAAGCCGTTGTGACCTCGTCCAGTAGTAAGCCGTTGTGACCCCGTCTAGTGGTAAGCTGTTGCAACCCCCTCCAGCAGTAAGTCATTGTGACCCCATCAAGCGGTAAGTCGTTGTGATCCACCATCCATCGGTAAGCCATTGAAATCCCTAATTGCCGGTAAGCTGTTGTCAGATTAACTATGAGGACTTTGATTCCCTGCCATGGGGATACATAGGAGGTCTCTTTAAGACTCAATCCCAACATCACCGTCGTCCTCAAGTCAACTCCATCTCATTATCCACCTACTTCATTAAACCCTCCATCATCCATCCTGATTCTTACCCAGGCCGTCACATCCCAGTGGGATCATTCCACCTCATTCCCCATTCCCCTTAACAACAACCGAGAATCTAACCACACATTGGCTCCAAAAAAAGTGTTCCCTACAGGGGTTGCACCCATCTGATCCACTCTAATCAGTGTTCTGATTAGTCCAATCTATCTCCACTAGACATTAAACTCATGAAATACCCTATGTTAAACATGGGAAGCTGAGGAAAACCTCAGATACATGCATATGGAATACAATTCCCCGCGTTCGATGTGGGATGCCTCAGGCTTCCACGCCCTCAATAAGCCCTATAATAAGCGAAAGAAAAATGGGCGTGCCAGTGTCCCAGGGTCCAGACATGCACGTGATGTAAAACATGACTACTCCCATGACCGAAGGTTACTGCCCTAACTGGATCCCTTGTAATTTCCCAACAGAAGTGGTGTAATTAACCGATGTCCATGAAGATATGGCACGGGGAAGAGTTTCACAAACAACGTCTTAAATCTATAAGGGAGACCTCGACTAGGTGACGAGTTCCGAGGAGGATTCCCCAGAAGGAAAAACCAACATCCCATCATCTCGTTTCGATCAAGGAGAAAATGTCCCTAAACTAGGAATAGATACCTCCCACCTTTGGAAAGCGGGAATGCGGGACAATAAACAGTTGTGCGTCCTCCACAGACAGACGCGCGCGCCCCGGAAAAAGCGTCGGAAATAAAAATGGTGAACCCAACAGGAAGATATTCTCTTAAATATAGATATTAGTAGCATTCGAGACATCAGTGAATTAGCATGTCACCGGATCCAGCTATCTGGCGTCGGGTCCCGCCAAGAAAATAGCAGGCCTAGTGTGAAACTCACCAGAAGATGGGGCAGTCAAAACGTTGGACGTCCCGTTCTGCGAGGTTGTTAGCATGGATCCATCTTACCAGCCATGGAAGACGGAATTAAATTAGGTAAATGGTCATTGATTCCCTTTTTATTTCAGCACTAATGAGTTAATCCCCCTAATTTCAGGAACCAAGATGTTGAACCTGGAAATCAATCATTACCTGCCCACAAACGTAGGGGCAGGGGCAGTACCAGTGTGGAATTCCTGCATGGTTCCGCCTATTCTATGATGGTATCAATAGCCATGACCGCTGGGCGCCTCCGCCCCATCTCTCCCTCGGAGTTCATCCAACGAAGGGTGATCAATGACCTCGTACGGCGGTACGAGGAGGAGGGTATTATCCCGACTCAGGATATGGCCCGCCTGGATTTATAGGCATCTGTGCCTCATCGTCAACACCTCTAATGAGGGCTGTGTAGGGAGACACTACTCCACACTCCAACATATATCCGTTTCAAGAGCCTCTCCCTGAAACGTCTCGACAACTCCCTTCCCTACGCCGACGAGGTAGGGGATATCCGGGTCAGCCTAGCCAGGATCCCATCCAAGGGGCTCCCAAAAAGGGCTCCAACCAGGCCGCATCAGCGCCTCCACCCAGTCTTACTAGCCGAGGAGTAGGTAATCCATGTACTTTCACCACCGGCTCCGGTCTGTCTAACCTGAAACCAGCGTCAGGCGCAAGTCGAAGAGGACGTCTGCCAAGGGGCGTCAACGTCAGCGGCTACTGTGGCCCGAGCCACTGTTGACGCAAATCACCAACTCCCTGTGTACGCTGAGCAGGGACATTTATACGCCCGACCTGGATCGAGACCCCAACCACCCCACGGGAAGGATGGGTTGACTCTCTTGGTCGCCAGCACAGGCAGTGGCCGCCATGGAATAACCCGCAGCGATGCCACCTAGTACGGAGGTCCTCCCCGTACCGCTACCATGGAGAACACGAGCCTTCCTCGCTTCCAAGCTCGGCATGGAGGTCCTCCCTATGCCACCTTCAATCCAAATGAGTGTCCTCCCCACAGCGGTGATGCTCAGTATGGAAGTCTCTCCTGTGCCTACTACACTGGATATAGAGTCATTCCTCCCACCACAAACCGTTGGTATGGGGACATTTCACATCCGGTCACTCTCTAACATGGGGACCCTCCTCGTGTCCCCGTATCAGCTGGTGAAGGTCCTCCACACCCTAGAAATCAGAGGAGTGAGGGTCAGCTTCACTTCACCAGCGCCCAGCATGGAGGTCCTACCCGTGTTCAGGTCGACCAGTACAAGGACCCTCCACATGCTGATTTCACAAGGGGAAACAAGCATGGAGGTCCTCCTCATGCTCCTACTGGTTTCAACGGAGGTCTTACCCACTCCATCGCTACCCACAGAGGTCCTCCCCATGTCCCCTATGATATATGTCCTAGTGCTCCTCGCACCCCAGCTTACTCAGACGGAAACCCTCTCCACCCCAGCACCAGTACGGCTGAAGGACCTCTTCGTGTCATAAATATACCCTATCCCGAAGAGCCATCTAGGGGCAGGAAGGCGGGTCGTCGTCGCTATAAGAAGAATTCTGGGAAGGTCCAGACATAGATCAAACCAGTCCGCTTCTCAGACTCCGAAGCAGAGTACGACTCAACTCTAGAACCCTCCCCTCACTCCTCCAAGTCAAGGGTTGGGGTAGGAATGAGGCGCATCAGCCCTGTACTCCCAAAATGTGAGGTCCACCAGATCCCTGCCTCCCTCCATATGTAAATGTAGGAGGATGAAAACCTGGCATTTCCCTGGGGACTGACCACGCAGTCGCCACTATCATCACCAGAAGCACCCTCTACCTCGACTAGAGACCATGGAGAGCTATTTTGGGGAGCAATGAAGGGAGGTCCGTAGTTTAGTCCACCAGCGACCACTGATGTTGTGCCGGAAACCCCAGTCCCCAGTACGTCTTACCACAACGTAGTGGCCTGGTCGCTACACTCTTCAGAGGACAGCCCGAGATTCAACAGCTTGTCAGCTCATCCTCTGTATTCTCCATCGGCCATACTACTGTCCCGGCGGTCTGCCTCAGTACCGTTGCCAGTTCCTCAGCCACCCCCAGTCGAAAAATGGAACAATCAAGGGCCAGAATCTGAATCCAAACCAAGGAAATTATGGAATATCTTCCCATTATACCACTTCCCTGAGATGTTCTGTCCAGTTACGATGCTGAATTTCAGTGCGCCGGAATCCCTTACCCAAGAGGAGTTTGAGTGTTTTCGTCAAACCCTCTGGGCGATGCACTTCCTCCTTCATCACCAGCGAGTGGCTTATCACAGGATCCAAGCACATTTTGAGGACATCAGTGAGCAATGTCATCTGGTAGACCTAGCTTCACTCCTTGTGGCCCAGCACCCTGAGTCACCAGGCTACCGTAGGGCCCTAAAACAACAATGTATTCAGAGTTTCAAAGTACTTTGCAATATTATCAAAGAGGCTTCCCCCACGTGCAAATCTGTGGAAGGGGGAAGTATTCTTCCCTCCTCTTTAGTCCTATCTGACGGTAGCCCGACTCACTAGGCGATATTGAGGACATGCCCCCAGGTAGAGTCGCGGGCAACATGGACACCCTATCGGAAGATGAAAATGAGCTGGAGCTCCTGGATGAGGACCCCCCCCCCCATGAGGGTGTTCCACCACCACTAGATCCATCGGGAAGAGTTACTCGCCAACAGATGAATCTACTAGGTCTCCTTGCGCCCACCGAGGCATTAGTCCTTAGCCAAAATCACAGAAAGGGTAAAGAGCATCTCAGAGCTTCAAAACCCTATGATTCGTCCGACACAGTGCAGAAGACGGAGGAAGACCCTGAAAGAGCCGTGTTGCATCAGCAGCTTCCTGAATAGAAGAAGGTGGTTGATGAACTCCTTGATGAATGCACTGCAGAGCGATGTCCAGACAACAGTAATCCTAGGCCAGGGAAATAGGGGAAAAAACAACTTCCCCTCATCGAGCTACCTCCAGGTGAGCCTAACCATCCTACCCATGTAGACTGGGTAGACACCGGAACTTACGACAAGAGGGTGTGATACGTATCACCAAATTCTTCTGAACGGTGTCACAACCCACGGGACCGAGCCTTAGGTTCCCCCAACTGCTCAGCAGGCCGCCCCACCAGCTGCTCCATGAGCCACTAGGACCAATTATCACATTGAAGAACCCGCCAATGTACTTGTGGTCAGAGATCCCCATCAAGACAGGGACCCCCACCCAGATGATCCAATGGAAACAATCATCTCCCACCTCGAGGAATTGGAAACGCGACATTTGGAACTCCCCCTGAGGGCAAGCGATATTCGGCGTGGGTGGATGATATGTCAGCGCCCCCGAGTATCGAAAATACCAACTTCTCCCCCTTTAATAGGACGGGTGACCCCCCGCAGCATTTGGCCAACTTCATTTCAAGGTGTGGGCCCATTTTAGGGACTCCAACACATCAATAATCCACCAAGATCTGATGTTTTGTATAGACATTGGAAGGGTCTACATTCGTCTGGTATAGCCAACTCCCCATTAGGTCAATAGCGGGATGTGAGGATCTCCAAATACAATTTCTATACCAGTTTAGCTCCACCACTCAGAATACAAGTATAACAAACCTCTTCAAGTGAAAATAGAGGCCTGATGAGAGTGTTGCAGACTTTATTGCCTGGTGGAAAGGGCTAACGTACTCCCTTGACATGTCACTGAATCAGGACCAATTGTTGACTATGTGTGTGGGAAATGTTAAGATGGAACTGGTTCCCTCTCTAATCACCCAAAACTACCTTGGAGGATTTCGAGACTTCTCTTATAAGTCCCAACACCTAGAGGAATCCTTACAGCAGGCTAAGCAAGCATGCTTGTTGCCTCCTGCAATCCCTGTAAGAAGGGATTCCAGGGCCGAGCCCGCCACAGTGGCCCAAATAGAGGCCCCCGTGTGATTAGAGTTGTTTCCAATGGAGCCACCTCCATAGCCTTGTAAAGTCCCTCTACCTCAGGTGCAGCCTCAAGCCCAGCAGTGTCCACCTCAGAATCAGCAGGTGTCCCCGTGCAATGCGCCACCATCGCCCAGGCAAGATAACTGAGTTCCACCTCGATGGGCTCCTCCAGCCCCCCATTAGGGTCAGGCTCAAAGGGGCCCCTTTCTGGACAGGAAAAACTGGACCTACTCATTCAATGAGACACAGGTCCCCAGTTACTTCCACAGTGCCTTTGAACATGGGATTGTGCGTTTGCCTGAGTGTAGAAGACCAGAAGAGGCAAACCTTACTGATCACCCTTATTACTTCCCCTATCACCAGATCTTAGAGAAAACTCTCAATAAGTGCTATGTGTTCAAAGACTAGATTCAAGACTAGGTCGACAATAACATAGTCATGTTAGGCCCAGCCCTGGCGCAGGTAGCATGCATCTTTGTGAGGCCAGACAGTAGCAATGACAGGGAGGGTGGTTGGCATCAGGTTTCCAGTCTTGGATCCCATAAGTATGATGACTGAATGGCTTGAAAAAAATTCTCTCATGCCCATGGTGTCATCAGAGCATGCCTGAATTGGCCAGATCCTTCAGAAGTTGTAGACACCACTTCTACATCATCAACTCAGTCGGCCTCTTCCCATAAGAGTAAACACCGGCGATTCAAGGGAAAGTAAAGTCCCCCACCGATGTCATTGTCATCCCGTAATCTCAGTGAATTCATGCCCACGAGGATGGAAATCCCTCCCAGAATACATCTATTAGTGAAAGACTCTTCAAGTGACGGTCAAGGGTATGCTTCGGTTGACACCATAGAGCTGGTAAACCCCTACATGACTCCTAACGACGAGGAGCGCCAGGCAGATCTCCCCAACATCCCCAGCCAACACCAATATCGGCGGAGCTGTGACCATATGGGTCATCAAGGCACATCAGTTGGAACTTCCAGCCAGGCCGTGCATGCCACTAAGACCAGACAGCAGGACCAGTGCAGAGCTCAGCACATGCAGCCTCCTCATCCAGTGTCATTAGGCCCATATCCACCATCGTTTGTGCTACTGGACCAAGCAGAGCCACCTAGGCCTCGCCGTGATCAACCACGCTCCACTATGGACCGGTCCCAATTAGCTATCCCTAATACATAAGGTACTCTGCATGCTTTGAATAGTGAGCAGCGGGACATTCCCTGCACCAGTCAGCCACTGGTCCAGCTGGTAGGGCCCGCCATGTCTCCTGTCATAGAGCGACCTTCTGCAAGTAGAATTTCACGCCTAGAGCGGAAGTATGATGTTCTTAAGCATCTGTCCTGTATTCCAGCAAGGCTCTCCATCCTTGAGTTCCTTCTTCTGTCTTCAAATATGTGTGAGGCCCTCTCTGAGGCTTTAAGAAGCCGCCACTAGATTGAGACGGAGGTAGCAGCTACATAGGCCTTTCACGCTGAGGCGATCAAGAATGTTGAATGTCAGGCCATCATCTCGTTCTCTAAAGAAGATGAAGGCTCTCTCATACAGGGGAACATTCACCCACTTTACTTCACCGTACAATTCAATGGCGTGGAGGTTAGCCGCTGTCTTGTTGACACGGGCTCTGGAATTAACCTAATCCCAACTTAGACACTGCGAATAATGGGATTGTCTGAAGATGATATGAGTCCCTCTGACCTAAGAATCCAATGTTATGAAAGGACAGAACAGACACTAGTTGGTAAGATACGCTTGAAGACCCATTATGGTGGCCTAGTTTCCAGCACCAATATAGCATCCTGACTTTTTATCACATAAACTTCCATTACATTATACAAAATAGAGGATCTTTAAGGTTTAGTGTCTTGGAAACCAGGAACTTAATACATGAAAACATAAAAAAAAATCTTCTTAAAAAATTGAAAGGCCTATTCATTTGTTCATCCTAAGTTCATTACAGTATCTCATAACCTAGGAGCATACATCAAAGGAAAGGGTGAGCAGAATTCCTAGTAAGGTAAACAAGAGAAACATTTTACATGTGAACTTGAGATACATCAATAAAGTCATGATAAATTTAAGGCATGAGAAAGAGATCATGAGGCATATCATAAAAAAAATAACATGTTTCATAACTTGAAGATGTGGCTACAACATTTAACTTAGACAATCATTTCCGTATCACCATGGTCCACCCCCAAGGTGTCATTAAAAAATTACCAAGGTTATTCACCAAGGTATCATTAAAATGGTCATCTCTAGAGATTAAGTCTTTACCCAATGCATTGGATCGCTATCAGGGCACACCCTTAAGTTGTATTTATTATCATGTGAGCCACATATATCATCATCAATAATTTCATAAATAACCCATATAGCGTAAATGAAATGGGTTTCATTTCATAGTCATAACATTTTAAAAACTGCTTTAAAGACATGATCTTTATGTCACTTTAAACCCATAGAAAAGGAAAGTGGGTATCATGTATGTAAATACCAGAATTTAAAATAGAAAATTTTGATATATATGTGAATACCCCTATAGAAGAAAGATCTTTGAGTATTTACTTAATAAAAAAAAATAATTTGAGAAAAAGAGAGATACATTTTGAGACGAAAATTATACAACATAATGGCTATGTTATAGGGTTTTAGAAAATATTGAAAAGAGAGGGGAAATGGGTCACCCACTCATAAATGATCCATAAAATAGTAGAGGGACATAATATAAAGGATATAAGAACATGGTAATGAAATTTTAAAGACATACCATATGAAATGACAAACATGGAAGGAAGACAAAAATAAGATTTCTCTTATGAAAATTTGGCAGCCTAACGGCGTCACTTAAAACTTCAAAAAAATGAATTAATGAGATCAAATAGGGTCTATAATCATATGAACATAAAATAAAAGTGTGATGGATATATAGATCATACCCCAACATAATAAAAAGGAACTTTAAAGAATTGACATTAAAATAGAACTTGAAAATGAGAAGGGTGAAAGAATCCCTTACAAAAATTTGGCAGCCTAATGGCGCCACTTAAACATTCTTAAAATGAATTGATGAGAGAAAGAGGGGTATATCATTATATGAACATGAGAAGTACAGTAGGATGAAAGATAAAAGAACATCCCCAACATAAGAACATGGAACTTATAATAAATGACATAAAGGATAATACTTGAAAAGAAAGAGAGAGGTAGGATCCCTTACCTTGAAGAGTAACTTTAAAATCTTGAAGTTTGGGACCTTGGGAGGCTTGAGGGAACCTTGGGAGGACTCCTTGGGAGGTAAAGAGACCAGAACTTCGTTGGGGAGGATTTGGAAATTAAATGAATGAGGAAAAGGCTTGGTATTTATAGCAGAAGTGAGGGGACAAAGCATTAACTACCATGGGACACCTCATCGGTGGTGTTGGAAAAACCATGGGCTTGACTATGGTATTTTCCCATGGTATTGGCCACTTGGGACACCTCATAACTTATCTTACTATTCATAATTAGACCAGAATTATTTCATAATTACTACATCTTTAATGATGTCATTAAACACCCGAAAATCAAAAACTGTATTTTCACTATTCACTGAAAATTCAACTTTCATAGAAAAATCCCAAAATTTCACTGTAACCAAATATAGATGCTCTGATTTCAAAAATGAACTCCATTTTATAAAAATAATTTTCTAAATATTTTTAATTTTATTTTTATATAAAAACACTATTCACTGAAAATTCATTTTTTCAGAAAAATCACCATAACCTAATATCGATGCTCTGAATTCAAAAAAGAACTCCATTTTATAAAAATAATTTTCTAAATATTTTTAATTTAATTTTTAATTAAAAAATACTATTCACCCAAAAAAACTAATACTTGACTAATAATTTCTAAAACAGTTATTTACTTATTTTATTGAATCACATTACTTAATCAAGGTGCCTAAATTATCTTAATACTTTCTTAAGTTAGGTTACTTAATCCATTTGACCACATTACTAATCATAAGCGAAAAATCACTATTCATAATTTACTATTCATCAAAAATTAATTTGATCTTATTAGACTATAAATTTCATACTGAACACAACTGTAGAAGATCATTTTTTGAAAATCATTACACATTTTTAATTATTTAAGGTTTACATAAATATTTTAAAATATAATTTTTCCAAAATTCATCAATAATATACATTCTATATTTATCCGGACACTTGAAATTCACAAACTTCACCATAAGAAGAAATCACAATTTTTATTTAAATCAAAAGATTACACAAGGCAGTTATGGTCTCGTTACATAGCCCCTTATAACACCAGCATAGGACCTAAGAGTAAGGTGTGTTAGGGTGATAGATTCTTGGGGCGGCTCGGCCAACATTTCCTGAGTAGTGATTTCTATCATCATGGACTTCTCGTGAAGGCGATTCCATTCCAGCTTCACATGGTGAAGTTCGGCTTGGGTTTGGTCCAGAGCAAAGCCCAAAGGTGCAATCTCCTTCCCAAGTTCCAGCAGATGGGCTTTGATCGGCCCGAGACTATTGGATGGGGCCATAGAATCTTCTTTCTATATTAATTAATCAAGATCACTTGTATTTATAGACAATAATTGCAACATTTAGTTTCCAACTGTCATATTGACCAACGGTCATATAACAGTCGAAACCCAACGATCTTATTTTAATTATTCTCATTTTACTAAATGAAAATTTTTTGTTGAGTATAAAATAAAAACACACACAAAGTTAGGAAACAAAATTTATTCAAAAATTTCTGGTCGTTACAATCTTCCCCCATTAATAAATCGCGTCCTCGCAATTTAAAAAAAAAATTGGCCTTGGAAATTTCGTTGAAAGTCCCACAGCGGAAAAAAAAGTCAGTAAAACTATTACTTTAAAAGAATGAAAGGGAAGTACAAAGGTCACCTGAGTTAACCCATACTCAGATTCCATGTAAGAAAACATGGATATGGAAGAGAAAACAAAGGGTCAGGTACTGATGGAGAGTGATAGAAAATATGATTAGGAGAAAGTTAACCACAAAAAAATCACAAACATATGATGTGTGTAAACGGTCTTTGATTACCCAGTAGGAAACATAAACCAAAAACGTTTTTGTTTTAAGTTCCTTTTCATAATTTTAAGGAATTCATTTACTACAGAGAATAAAAACATAAGGAAATATACTTACCTTCAAGTATAGTTTCATCCTTTAATAAGTTTCTACCAAAACTAATCTTTTCTCTAAACGATGAGCATTCAAAAAGACTTGGTCACATCAAAAGCACAAGAATCATCTTCTAGAGCACAAAAGGAGAACTATATATTTCCCTTGTATTTAGAAATCAACTAAAACCAAAAATGGTTAGTATGAGATCATATAATCCCCAGAAAGGATAATCCTTTATAAATAAAAATACTACTATTAATCTCCAAAACTCGACAAATAGTACCCAAAGTTCAAGAAAGACCATTCAATACACAATCATCCTTATAATTCATCAAAATAATACAAACTAAGATTTAAACCCAAAACTCAGAAGGATTTAATCACATAGTCTTCCATAATAAATCTTATCATTTATCTCCAAATAACATCGACTACTATTAAAGTCTCATACTAAAGTGTAATTAACCTGTTCACATATTCTCTATGCTTGGTTCATCATTTTACAGAAATAACCCAAATCACCATATGTCCACAATAAATACATAAATTCTTAATAAAAATTCAACCATTCCTCCTCAATTTAAATCCTGTAGTATTTTATTTCTTTTAGGCATATAGTACTCCAAAAGAGAAAACATCTTACAAAATAACCTTTATCATTTAATCACCAAATATTTTTCCTATACAAAGTATATCCATTTGATAAACATAAGTTTCCAAAATCAAATTATTCTTGATCCATAAAAAGAAGGTGCATTAGTCAGTTTGAAGGTCATAACAACAAACTCATAATTCCCATATCTTAATTGGAAGGCTGTTTTTTGGAATATCATCATTTTCACCCTCAATTAATGATAACCAGAACGAAGACCAATCTTAGAGAAGAATTGAGTCCCACAAAGTTGGTCAAATAAGTCATCAATTATTTGAAGAGAGTATTTTTTTCTTCACTGTGATCCCATTCAGTTCTCTATAATCAATGCATAGCTGCATCGATCCATCCTTCTTCTTTACAAGGAGAACTGGTGCTCCCCAAGGAGACACACTTGGTCGGATAAACCCATTCTCCCAAAGATCTCGGAGTTGTTTCTTTAATTCCTCTAGCTACACATTTTCCATCCTATAGGGGGTCTTTGACATTGAATGAGATCCAGGTACGAGTTCAATGGATAACTCTACCTCTCTTTCTGGGGGAGGTCCGGGTAAATCCTTATAAAATACATCAATGTATTCCTAGGCGATGGGGACATTTTCCAAAAGAATAAATCCTTCGTGAGAAACTTATTTCATTTACGAATCTTTTAACTAAAAAGGATTTTATGTCTTAAAACTTCATGCTTAGACAATTACATTTTTCTATAATCCCTTTATAATGATTCGTAAAAATCTTTCAAATAACCAAACATATCCCCTGGGAGTGTCGTAACCAAGAGTGCAGCAAGGCCCGTTTTCGTGTACCAGTTCCCGTTCGATTCTAGCTCAAAGCAGTGTTTTCGGGTTTTACCCCTATGCACATCTGTGCCAGAGCCACCTCTACCTGCACGTATCCAGATATGAATGTATTTTCTTGATAAACCACTTACTCAATACTCATCAAAATACCAGGAAGATTTCCTATATTTAAACTTTTCTATATGGTTATTAATAAAGATTTAATATCCTAATTTACACAAATAACTAAACCATCCTTCGATACCGACTATAACATCCCGATTTTTTATCACATAAACTTTCATTAGATTATACAAAACCAAGGATCTTTAAGGTTTAGTGTCTTGGAAACTAGGAACTTAATACATAACAACATAAAAAAATTCTTCTTAAATAATTGAAAGGCTTCTTAATTTGTTCATCCTAAGTTCATTACAACATCTCATAACCTGGGAGCATACATCAAAGGAAAGGGTGAGAAGAATGCCCAATAAGGGAAACAAGAGAAACATTTTACATGTGAACTTGAGATACATCAATAAAGTCATGATAAATAACTTTAAGGCATGAGAAAGAGATCATGAGGCATATCATAATAAAAATAACGTGTTTCATAACTTGAAGATGTGGCTACAACATTTAACTTAGACAATCATTTCCGTATCACCAAGGTCCAGCCCCAAGGTGTCATTAAAAAATTACCAAGGTTATTCACCAAGGTATCGTTAAAATGGTCATCTCTAGAGATTAAGTCTTTACCCAATGCATTGAAGCGCTATTAGGGTGAACTCTTAATTTGTCTTTATTATCATGTGATACACATATATCATCATCAATAATTTCATAAATAACCCATATAGAATAAAATAAATGGGTTTCATTTCACAGTCATAACATTTTAAAAACTGCTTTACAGACGTGATCTTTATGTCACTTTAACCCCGCGGAAAAGGAAAGCGGGTCTCATGTATGTAAATCCCAGAATTTAAAATAGAACATTTTGATATATATGTGAATACCCCTATAGAATAAATAGATTTTAGTATTTACTTAATAAAACAAAAGAATTTGATAAAAAGAGAGAGACATTTTGCGACGAAAATTCTACAGCATAATGGCTATGTACAGGGTTTTAGAAAATATTGAAATGAGAGGGGACATGGGTCACCCACTGATAAATGATCCATAAAACAGTAGTGGGATAGATTATAAAGGATATAAGAAAATGTTAATGAAATTTGAAAGACATACCATATGAAATGACAAACATGGAAGGAAGACAAAAATAAGATTTCTTTTATGAAAATTCGGCAGCCTAACGGCGTCACTTAAAACTTCAAAAAAATGAATTGATGAGATAAAATAGGGTCTATCGTCATATGAACATAAAAGAACAGTATGATGGATATAGATATCATACCCCCAACATAATAAAAAGGAACTTTAAAGACTTGACATGAAAATAGAACTTGAAAATTAGAAGGGTGAAAGAATCCCTTACAAAAATTCGGCAGCCTAACGGCGCCACTTAAACATTATTAAAATGAATTGATGAGAGAAAGAGGGGGTCTCTCAAAATATGAACATGAAAATAATAGTAGGATGAAATATAAAAGAACATCCCCAAAATAAGAACATGGATCTTAAAATAAATGACATAAAGGAGAATACTTGAAAAGAAAGAGAGAGGTAGGATCCCTAACCTTGAAGAGTAACTTCGAAATATTGAATTTTGGGACCGTGGGATGCTTGAGGGAACCTAGGGAGGACTGCTTGGGAGGTAAAGATACCAGAACTACGTTGGGGAGGATTTGGAAATGAAATGAATGAGGGAAAGGCTTGGTATTTGTAGGATAAGTGAGGGGACAAAGCATTAATTGCCAAGGGACACAACATCGGTGGTATTGGAAAAACCATGGGCTTGCCCATGGTATTTTCAAATGGTATTGACCACTTGGGACACCTCATAAATTATATTACTATTCATAATTTGACCAGAATTATTGCATAATTACTACATCCTTAATGATGTCATTAAACACCCGAAACTCAAAAACTGTATTTTCACTATTCACCAAAAATTCAACTTTCTCATAAAAATCCCAAAATTTCACCATAACCAAATATCGATGCTCTGATTTCAAAAATGAACTCCATTTTATGAAAATAATTTTCTAAATATTTTTAATTTAATTTTTATATAAAAACACTATTCACTGAAAATTCATTTTTTTCAGAAAAATCCCCAAAAATCACCATAACCTAATATTGATGCTCTGAATTCAAAAATGAACTCCATTTTATAAAAATAATTTTCTAAATATTTTTAATTAAAAAACACTATTCACCCAAAAAAACTAATACATGACTAATAATTTCTGAAACAGTTATTTACTTATTTTATTGAATCACATTACTTAATCAAGGTTCCTAAATTATATTAATACTTTCTTAAGTGAGGTTACTTAATCCATTTGATCGCATTACTAATCATAAGCGAAAAAATCACTATTCATAATTTACTATTCATCAAAAAATAATTTGATCTTATTAGACTCTAAATTTCATACTGAACACAACTGTAGAAGACCATTTTTTGAAAATCATTACATATTTTTAATTATTTAAGGTTTACATAAATATTTTAAAATATCCTTTTTCCCAAATTCATCAATAATATACATCCTATATTTATCCGGACACTTGATATTCACAAACTTCACCATAAGAAGAAATCACAATTTTTATTTAAATCAAAGGATCACACAAGGCAGTTACAATCTCGTTACATAGCCCCTTATAACACCAACATGGGACCTAAGAGTAAGGTGTGCTAGGGTGATAGAATATTGGGGCAGCTCGGCCAACATTGCCTGAGTAGTGATTTTTATCAGCTTGAACTTCTTGCGAAGACGATTCTGTTCCAGCTTCACACGATGAATTTTGGCATAGGTTTGGTCCAAAGCAAAGCCCAAAGGTGCTACCTACTTCCCGAGTTCTATCAAATGGGCTTCAATCGGCCCGAGACTACTGAATGGGGCCATCGAATCTTCTTTCTATATTAATTAATCAATATCACTTGTATTTATAGACAATAATCGCAACATTTAGTTTCCAATGGTGATATTGACCAACGGTCATATAATAGTAGAAACCCAACGATCTTATTTTAATAATTCTCATTTTATTAAATGAAAAAAGTTTTGTTGAGTATAAAATAAAAACACACACAAAGTTAGGAAATAGAATTTATTCAAAAATTTCAGGTCGTTACAACCAATTTTATGGTAGTCTCCCAGGACACCACCTACAATGCATTTATGGGAAGGCCATGGCTCCACCTGCATGCAGTAGTTCCCTAATCATATAACCAGTGCCACAAATACTCCCTTAATGGTCGAGTGGGCATTCTTCAAGGTGACGCATCTCCCTTTGCTTCTTATGAGGTCCACTATCTGGATGCCAACTACTACAAGAGCAAGGAAAAGCAGATTCAAACCAACAAGGTTGAGCATGCCCCAACTACGGCCGACCCGTGGATAGATCTAGATGATGCCTACATCTTTCCAATCCACCGATTGGATGCTACAACCCCGGACCTGAGACAATCCTTCGTTGTGTCTAGAACGAGGGGGAAACACATTCCCAAGTCTAAGCTATGGTAGAAAATCACCTCGTACTCTTATAAAAATCAGGCTCAGGTGATCCCAGAGCCTCCTACCCCAATAAGGTATTAGGGTGTCCACCACATGGAAATGACAATACGTCATACGTGCTTGTTCCACTAGGCTGGAATTAATCGACTCAAGACAACGTGCCATTATTGATTTGATAACATCAAGCATGGCCCCTTGGGCCGAAGGCCAGATGGGATCAGACCAACAGCCTTCATCGCTATGGTTGCGGCAGCATAGGGGTCCTCCGATGCAGTGACCACTGCTGCTCAGGCTGGTACCAGCCTCCCATCGGGATTTGCAAACTTAGAATCAATTCCTCTCACTAAGGATCCCCCCTTTATAATTAAAGAAGAAGATTTAGAGGATGCTCCCCTACCTTTGATGAGGGTGTCTCTGCCACAGTCGACGAGTTGGTGTAGGTGAACCTCGGTAGCGAGGCAGACCCAAGACCCACATTGATCAGTGTCGACATACCCCTCGAGGAGCAACAACAGTACATAGACTTCCTGAAACAACACTAGGATGTATTTTCCTGGAGTTATGATGAGATGTCAGGACTAGATCCTCAGGTAGCTGTCCACCACCTCGGTCTCCCAGCAAATCATTGCGGGTTCAAGAAGCCTCCCAGAAAGATGCACCCTTCTCACAGTTCCATGGTAGCGGTGGAAGTTGATAATATCATCAGAGCCAATTTCATTAAGTATTTATAGTACCCAAAATGGCTAGCCAACATTGTTCCAGTCAGGAAGAATAATGGACATATCAGAGTCTACATCGACTTCCGGGATCTCAACTGTCACTGTCCGAAGGATGATTTTCCCCTTCCTGTGAAAAATTTGTTGATTGATGCTATAATTGGATTCCAAGCCCTCCCCTTCATGGATGGTTACTCTGGGTACAACCAAATCTGAATGGCCCTTGAGGATGAGGAGTTCACATTCTTCAGGGTGATTCAAGGTACTTTTTGTTACCAAGTCATGCCCTTCGGTTTAAAGAATGCAGGTTCCACCTACCAGTGGGTTATGCATCGCATATTTGAGCCGATCCTTGGTAAATTGATGGAATGTTGTGTGGATAGTCTAGTGGTCAAACCTTGCTAGCATCAGGACCATCTCTGAGACCTTGAGAAAGTGTTCGGCTTCCTCCATTACCGTTACCTGAAGATGAACCCATTGAAGTGTGCCTTAGGGGTCACCTCTGGAAAGTTTCTCAGCTTCATTGTTAGATACAAGGGAATTTAGATCGACCTAGAGAAGATCAAGGCCATTATCCAGATGTCACCTCTAAGCAACATTCATAATCTTTGATGTTTCCAAGGCCACTTAGCCTATATACGCCGATTCATCGTTAACATGGCTAGAAAGTGTAAGCCCTTTTCTCGTCTCATGAAGAAAGGCACCACTTATGAATGGGACAAAGAGCGCCAGCCTATGTTCAGGGAAATCAAGCAGTATCTACTCTAGCCTCCAAACTTAATCCCACCTATCTTCAAAAAACCACTGGTCCTTTATGTGAATGCCCTGGAACGATCTCTCTGCGCCCTTCTCGCCCAGAAAAACAATGAGGGGATAGAGAACAACCTTTAATACCTCATCTGCATGCTCCTCGATATGGAGACTAGATACTCCCTATTCAAATGAGCTGCCTTGCGCTGGTATTCATGGTGTAGAAGTTGCGACATTGCCTGCAGCACCACGAGGTACAGCTAGTGTCCCGGGTAGACCCACAAAAGAACATTTTGAACCATACCATGTTAATAGGCCATCTAGCTTGGTGGGCAGTAATCCTCTAGCAGTTTGACATCAGGTTCATTCCCTAGAAGGCTATCAAGGGAAAAGAATTGGCAGACTTCCTTGCTTCCCATCCAACCCCCGCGAACCAGTCTTTGGACTTGAATTTCCCCGATGAGGTGATCTTCTTAGTGGACCAAGTCATGTCGTGCTAGTAGATGCACTTCGATGGTGCTTCCCAAAGCCCCACTGGAAAGAGGCTCAATGGCCCCAGGCTCAAAAGGGTAGGCCTGGGTATCATCTTTATTACCCTGACACAAGCCATTATTCCATACTCATTCCTATTATCAGAAGGCTACACCAACAATGAAACAGAGTATCAAGTGCTCATCACTGGCCACGAGCTGGCTCTCGAGATTGACATTCCCCATTTTAATGTGAAAGGGGACTCTGAACTAGTCATCAAGAAAATCAACGATGACTATATTGTTAGAAATCCAGAGCTCATACCATTGTTAGAGTGCACTCTCCAGCTAGTGGCCCACCCATCTCGGCCAGAGGTTACCCATATCCCTCGGTCATAGAATGGTCGAGATAATGCCTTGGATGGCCTAGCTGCATCACTTGCAGAGCCTGAGTAGGATGACCTGATTATCCATGTGGAACATCATAGATTCATTTCTCCCATCACTCCAGATGATGATGACATCCCACAGGTAAGCCATCTTACCGCTGGCACCTCCACATAAGGACCCTCAGGTCCCCCAGATGCAGTGATTGAATTGACTCTCAATTAGAGGGTGCCTTTGGTTGAAATCCTATGACACAGTAATCTCCCGACAGATCGGACCGAGCGTGAGCGAATCCGATGCCGCATGCTATAGTTTACCCTCCAGAGTGATCCCAACCTTGATAAGATCCTCTACAAGCACAAGTTTGATGGTGTTCTCCTCTATTGAATCCAAGGAGTAGAGATTTATCACATCATGTAGGAGGTTCATGCTAGTTCCTGCTGTGCCCACCAGACTGGGCCGAAGCTGTCTCACCCGATCTGGAGACTAGGGTATTTTTGGCCCTCCATGATCCATGACTTCATCAATTTTTCCAAAATATTCCATGCATTCTAGGTTCATGCTAACTTCATTCATCATCCACCAGAGCCTCTCCACACTACCAAGTACTCTTGGCCCATTGCAGTTTGGGTACTGGATGTCATGGGACCATATCTGCCAGTGACAGCACACCAGTGTCAGTTCATCCTGACCGCTATGGATTTCTTTTCCAAGTGTGTAGAGGCAGTTCTGCTCACGGAGGTCAAGGATCGTTCTATCGTTGACTTCGTGAGCTCCAATATCAACTACCGATTTGGATTCTTTCACATCGTTCTCACCGATAATGGAACCAACTTCCGGGAGGCTGAGTTGAAGAAGTTGTACGCCAATACAACATCTGTTCTAACCATACCTCTGACTACCACACGTAGGTAAATGGGAAGATCGAGGTGTTCAACAAAACCCTCTCTAACATTTTGCAGAAAATGGTTGGTCATAACAAGAAGAGTTGGTCGGACAAGCTCCCTAGCACCCTCTGGGATTATCAGACGACGACTCGTAATTCCATAGAGGTGACCCCATATTCCCTGGTATATGGAATAGAAGTTTTCCTTCCCATTGAGATTCAGTTTCCTTCATTACGCACAGCGGTCTATGACCAGCAGGTTCCAGATAAGGTAACTGAAATCCTCCTGGATGAGCTAGAAGCGCTCGACAAAAAAAGGCTTCGTGGCTTGCACATCCTGGAAAGACATCAGAACAAGATAACCAGATCTTTCAACAAGAAATTTTGCCTCCATTCCTTCTTGCAAGGTGATTTGGTATTGGCCCTCAGAACACCAATGATACCTGGAAGGAAACAACCCAAGTTGGAGTCTAAATGGGAAGTACCTTACATAATTCATAGGGTTTACCCCAATGGTTTATACTCACTAGTGACCATGGATGGTGAGTGTATAACTCCTCCAACCAATGCCAAATTTCTCAAGCAATAATTTTCCTGAGCCAGCTGGTCCTACATGACCCTAAATTGTCGGGTCCTGCATGACCCTAAACTGCTTCTTCCCGCATGATGTTAAAAATGTTCATCATCCCGTGTGACATTAAACTATTCATCCTCCTACAAGATGTTAAACTATATTGATCTTCTAGAACTATGTAAGTCTTGATTCCCATCCTTATGGGATATGTAGGAATGCTCAGACGCTCGGTCCTGAGTCCAACCCCCAGACTCTTCTCTTCGACTATCCCCCCTGGGTATAGTTCTCTCGGAGGGTCCTTTCATGGTATAGTGTAGGCTTATTTATCCCCACTCATTTCAGGATTACAATGGTCACACCATGTGCCCCCTCCCCATTCTTCTATCCTCCCATGTCCTCACCGCATGACTTTAAACTACATGGCATTCAAGAACTACGTATGTCTTGATTCCCATCCTCATGGGATACGTAGGAACGCCTGGACATTTTGTTTTTCTATCCAGCCCCAAACTCAAGAATCTCACCTCAGGTCAAGACATATGTTGTGGTGTAGTCTTTTTCCTCAATTCACATCGAGTTCATCATAACCCAGCCATGCGTTCCATTCCCCAGAGACTTCCACCTCTTTCACCGTCCTGCTTGACGTTGAAATGCACAGGCACACTTATGCTTCACTCAAGCTCCTTGTTTGGGACTCCGTCAACTTTCATGTCCAAAAGGGCCCTCGAATAGCCTGGATTCTCAGCCCAAGGGCCCTCCTACCATTATGGGCCAACATCCTTGAGGATTTGGAACAACAAATTGACATGATCCCCGTGTTGTGAATGTGTTTAGCGGGCGATCCTCACTTGTTATTCCCATTCTAGGTCACACGATATAGACGTTGTGTTTCTAACATGGTCAAAAGATATCTGTTGTCATTAACTCCACTCCCATAGGTCCCAAATATTGAGTGTAGTGGCTCGTTCTACCCCGCTATATCTTCAAGTCACGGTCTCCCTCGGGTGATGCCAGCTATATGGCCCTTATATGATGGGGAGAGCCAAGTCCTAGTCCTAGTTTCCCACACCGAGCATTTCTCACATGAGCTTAGGAACTGTGATGAGGCCGCACCTTCATAACGGGTTATGTGGACACGACTGACCTGGATGCCCAATCTCAGGTCCCTCGACCCTTTCAGCCCCTCAGCTCAAGTTCTCATTAGGGATTGTATGGTTTGGTATGGAATCACACCCTTATTCAATTAAGGTTATCTAGTCACGCCACACACATCCTCATGAGTTTTTCCTTCTCCACTTACACCCCATCTACAAGAATAGGCCCTACCATGCTTCACGGGCCCCATCATTTGGGTTTCCATTCTTCTGTGTCCAAAAGGACCCCCGACTGGCATGGATGCTCTGCCCAAGGGCTCTCATACCATCTCGGACCAACGTCCTTGAGTATTTCAAGAAAAAAATCGATACATGTCCCATGTTGTGAATACGGTCAATGATTGACACTCAATTGTTTTCCCTAACCTCCGGTCACGCAAGGATGGATGTTTTGTTGCAAATCTGGTCAACAGTTTTCCTCTACCATCACTGCCGCTTTTAAACGAAGCGTCTACGGTCCGAGTTCTATGACCCTAAACTAAGATCACCTTCATCCTCACTATAAGATGTTAAACTGCAAACTGGCCGGGACTTTCCATCTGAGGCCCAACCTTAGGCCCCTTGTCCTTCTCGGGCCCCGGGCCCAAGTTCTCACTTAGGGTTATACAGTGTGGTGCAGGATTATGTCCTCGTTCATGTCGGGTCACTCGTCGTGCCGTACACATCCTCGGATGAGATACCTTACCCATACCTTCTTCATCACTACAAGACGTTAAACTACAAACTGGTCCGAACTTTCCATCTGAGGCCCAGCCTCAAGCCCCTTGGCCTTTTCGGGCCCCTAGCCCAAGTTCTCACTTAGGGTTGTACGGTATGGAATCACTTCCTTATTCACGTCAGGTTACTCACCATGTCGTACACACCCCTCATTGGGGTTTCTGGCCCTTATTTTCATTGTCCCTTTACCAGAATGATGTGTGGATTGATTCCCACTCTCATGGGATATGTAGGACCGCCTGAATGTATGGTCTTCGGGTCCAGCCTCATCTTGGCCCCTTGGCCTGAATTTCCCTAGGGAAAGGGGTATATGGTGTGGTATAGGTTTACACCCTCATTCACATTGGGTTTGTAATAACAACGCCATATGCCTCTTTCTCCTAAGAGTTATTTATCCCCCTGTTCTATACTCATCCTTTCAAATCGGCTACGTTCAAGTTGAGCCCCTCGATCCTCTTTGGTGATTCTCCAATGTGTCTAAGAGTACTTTGGTTCAGCACCTAGAGTGTCAGATTCTACCTGGACATGATTTCACCCATTTTCTAGGCTTCGTGTTCCCCTTTATTAGGGATTTCATCACCTTTCACATTCGAAGGGACCCCCAAATGGCATGGATGCTCGGCCCAAGGGCCCTCCTACCATTACGGGCCAACATCCACTACTACAAATATGGCCTTTATCAGCGCTAGAAAAGTGCATTAACAGTTCTAAAAAAAGTTTTGTTAATCGAGGCAAAGATAAAGGGGGCCCCTTTTATCAGTACTCAGAAAAGCACTGATAAAGGAACCTTTTATTAGCGCTGATAAAAGTCAAAAAAATAATAAATAATAAAAGAATTATATAATGCGGGGGGAGATTTTAATAGCACTAGACCCCCCTTTATCAGCGCTAGGCAGACCCCCAGCCTAACACTCTCCCACTCTGCCCTTCCCACGCATCCCCCACACATGGGCACCTCCTTACTTCCACCTGAACTCGAACCCGTGACCTCCACCTTGCGCGCTTGAACCTTTACCACTAATCCATTTCGTTTTTTCTCTATTTAATGGTATATCTATTTATTTATATATATATATAGTTATATTTATTCATATATTAATATAGATTCATATTAATATAAATATATTTAGTTATATTAATACATATATATTTATTCGTATATTAATATATATATATATTTATTTATTTGTATATTAATATTTATATATATATAGTTATATTTATTCGTATATTAATATAGATTCATATTAATATAAATATATTTAGTAATATTAATACATATATATTTATTCATATATTAATATATATATATATATATATTCATTCGTATATTAATATATATTTATATTTATTTATATATATATATTTAGTTATAATTTTTTATCTGTATATTTATTTGTATATTAATATATATTTATAAGATTATTTTTAAATAAATTTATAAAATATGTTTTTTATATGTGTTTATAAATAAATAAATAATTAAATACATACATATATACAACACACACACAGAAACACACACACACTCACACATATATATATTTACGAATAAATATATATATATGTGTATTTGAAAAGCCATAGAATGTTAAAATGATCATAACTTCTAATACAGAAGCCCGTTTCAACTCCACAACCAGTCAAATCGAAGTAATTGAAACTATATTTGATATCATATGGGGTACAGTCCTAATGGATATCTGGATCAAAAGTTATACCAGTTTGAATATTAAAAAATCGAGGTATCCTGACTAAAAAATCAATTTTGGGGGCCTTAGGGGCCTTTTTGGCCTCCAAAAATGTGACAAAAAGGTTTCTATGGACCATTAGCATGTAGCGATCATCGCAGTCTTTGATTTGATATGTTGTAGAGCTCAAACGGACACCCGGATCAAAAGTTATGGTCGTTTGAAGTTTGAGTTACATTTTCAACTTATTTTAGATCTTTTATTAATTTTTTTTTTTGATTTTTTGTGTCTTCCAATTATTATTAAATGATTATTAATTGATGATAATTAGAAAATTATTAATTAATAATATTTTTTAAAATATTTTAATGCCATTATCACTAAATTTATTATATATTAAATTTAATAGTCTATTTATACTTATCTAAAACATATTTAAAAAATATATATTATATTTATATCAATATAAATATACTCATATAAAAATATATTTTTTTCATGAATTTTTTTTTGAAACATAAAATTTATCAGCGCTAGGAAAAAGTACTGATAAAGCCCCCCTTTATCAGCGCTACTAAAAAAAGCCCAAATAAAGAGGTCCCCTTTATCAGCACTAAAAAAAGCGCAGATAAAGGGGGGCCTTTATCAGCGCTAGAAAAAGTGATGATAAAGGGTCACTTTTAACAATGTTTTTTAGCGCTGTTAAAAGTGCCCCTTTATCAGCACTTTTTTTAGCGCTGATAAAGGTCCACCCCCCTTTATCAGTGCTTTTTTTTAGCGCTGATAATGGGTGGCACTGCGGAAACCCAGTTTTGTGGTAGTGGTGCTCGAGGGTTTTGAACAAAAAATTGATACAAGTCTTGCATTGTGAATACAGTCAGCGGTTGATGTTCACTTGTTGTTCCCATTTTAGGTGACACGATATGGATACTGTGTTTCGAACACGGTCAACAGTTATCCTCCATCATCACACCAACCCCATTAAGCCCAAAATATCAGTTGCTTGTTTCACATCATTTTTCACCTCACCATGTCTAAAGTGGAATTTTTACACTCTTGGTACTATCCCTCAGTGCACATTTTCACGGTAGGAGGAAAACCCGTGGTAAGGTGTTCTTTAGTGCTCTGCACTGATTTGTCCCCTACATACATTCTAGGTATTTCCAAGACCTCTTCCGCCCTTTTTTCCCACACCGAGCTCAACTCACGTGGGCTTAGGGATTGAATCAAGGTTTGCGCCTGTTTGGAAGAGTTTTTCTTCTCTCTGGTCTGAGATCTAAGACCTTAAACTAAGATCTCTTTCAGAACTACGTACATCTTGATTCCCATTCCCATGGGATACGTAGGAATGCCTAGACGTCTCATCTTTGGGTCCATCTCGAGTTCCACTAATTTATCTCTTATGTTCTGCCTTCTAGGATCTTACTCTTATGGGACTGTGTGGCGTGGTATGGGATTATGTCCTCATTCACATCGGGTTTGAATTAGTCGCACCATGAATGCCCCTTTTAGGAGTTATCCTTCACTACTTCCTGTCCCACATGACATTAAACTATATGTTGTCCCGCACGACGTTAAAAGGAACCTTCAAGAACTATGCGTGGCTTGATTCCCATCCTCATGGGATACGTAGGAACACCCGAACATCTCTTCTTCGGGTCCAGCTCAGCTGGGAGCTAGTTTCTCCTATCCCTTATCCTCTAACCTTTCCTGGCCCCTCGGACCGAGGTTTCCTCCTTAGAATCATAGATGGTATGATGTGGACCTCGTCCTCAGTCACGTCAGGTATGCTTTATCACATCGTGCGCATACCCTCTAGAACCTCATATCTCTTGTATATATCTAATCCATATGAATTTAATCTATGATTCTTAGTCCCACATGACTTTAAATTGTTGTGTCTATCCTGTATAATGTTAAAAGTGCATGGCCTGGTCCCATCACATGACCCTACACTGTGACATTATTTTCCTGGTCGCACGACGAAAAACGGCACTACACCGTGATATCCTTATCAAGGGGGCATCATGTTTGGTATCGATCACACACCATACCATTTTTCAATGTCGGCATACAGCTTGATTCCTATGGTGTACCTAGATTTTCTATCCTAGGTCCATCGCTTCAAAAAAACACACATTCATCCTAATGGAAAAACAATATCAATCAAATATTGCTTCTTTCGGTGTAAGGTACAGACCCGCACAACCTCATCATCTCTGACACTGGTATCCTATTTTGTCTCATATAAAACTAATTTCGGATTGATTCCCATCCTCGTGGGATATGTAGGAACGCCCAAACACATTGTCTCCGGGTCCAACCCTAGGAATCCAAAATCTTTCCCCCCTCTTTTGGCCCCTCAGCCCGAACTCTTTCGGGAACGTGTGGGGTGGCAAGTACCTTATGGGATTTTACCCTCATTAGCTCCAGATTTAAAGCTACCACCACACATATTCCCTTCATGGGATCTCCCATTTAACTATTTTCCCGACTACATGTCATTAAAATTCACGAGTCCTTATGTCCTTGACGCATGACACTAAACTGCGGTTCTACCCCGAACAAGTTCAGGATGCCCCTTGTTAATCATGGGATGCACCAGATCCCTTTCCAGAAAGGATTTCCCCTATCAGTGTTGGCCTCTGTCCACACCGTGCTTAAGAACTACATTTTTCTTGATTCTCATCCTTATGGGATACGCAGCAACACCCAGGAATTCTACCTCAGGCCCATCCCCAGGGTCACTAACCCTCTTGGCCCCTCGGCCATATTCACAGTCTAGTACCTTTGACCTTAAACGAGGATCCTACAGTCCATGTACCATGAATTTAAACTGTTAACCTTGGTCCATGAAGTATGAAATTTAAACTATGTGCACCATCCTCACTGTATGACGTAAAACTACGTTTCATTCTAGGTCCTTACTAGAGAGGTCCTATTCGGAAGTAGGTATGATCCCTGATCATACCGATACACCCACCTAATGTGTTTCCACAACGGTGGCATAATTTCAAGAGTGTTGGACTCCATTCCAAAAACCCATCACTCCACCCTTCACGCTTTGCATGCCCTTTATTCAGACCCTCATCCTCTTTCACATCCAAAAGAACCCCATAACAGTTTGGATGCTCGGCCTATGGCTCACCTACTGTCCTGGGCTAACATTTTGGAAGGCTAATGGATGACATTTTGAGTTAGCCCCATGTTTCGAACATGGTCAGCAGTTTCCCCTCATTTGTTATTCCCATTCCAAGCTAACGCAATAAGGATAGTATGTTTCGAACACGGTCAACAGTCATCCTTTATTGTCATGCCACCCTTACAATGTTCTAAAATTTGGGTATCGTGATTCACACTTTCCATCCCCCTATGTTCGGATTAAGTCAAACACTACTGGCGTTACCCCAATCGTGCACTAGAGAACATTGGAAGGACAACATGTCGATTGCTCTGAGGTCCTCATCCTCTAATCAGGCCTCTCCCGTTTCTTCCTAGAAATCCGGATTGGTTGTTCAAACCCCTGGATGCCCAAATCTTGGTTTGCACTCTTACATTTGGGTGGAATAATAAGGTGGTCATCCCTTGTTTCTCACACCGGGCCCGACCCATGTGAGCTTAGGGATTGATCAATGGATGCTCCATGAATATGATGGGAATGCAATAAACCAATACAAATAATGGAACTCGTGCATGCAATGGTCATAAAACAATCAAAGCATGAAAGTATATTTGAGGGTTTGCAATCATTATAGTACCCTAGGGTCGATCCCTCCCATGGATGGATTAACCCCGTCAAAATAAAGTTGAAGCTCTGCCACCCTCTAGCTTGTAGCATCCAGGATTTGTTTCCACCTGCTCAGCTCTTGTTCCTCCTTGGCAGTGATGGGGCGCAATTCATCAACTGCAATATGGGCCTGCTCTATGTCGGTCTAGATTACGGCCATCTCTTTGGAGGTTTTCTTCATGCGCTCCTCGGCCTCTGCTAGCTAGGAATTCAATCGCAATATTAGCTCTAATTGCGCATTGAGGGAGGCTGAGTGATCATCCACCCGGACCTGCAACCGCTGAATTTCATCTTCAGCCTCCCGGAGCCTCTTAATGTTCACTGCTTTCCACCACTGCCATCCCATACCGAGGCCACAGTCATACTCTTGAATCTTCTCTACCATAAGATCTCAGATGAGCATGTGGGGATGTCGGGCATCCAGTCCCCAGCACATAGTTCACGAAGTCACGAGCGAAGTCTATACATATCATCCAACCATTGTGTTTGCGGGGTGTCATTGATGAAGCACTTGATCAGCTTCCATGATCGTCGATGGAATATTTTTTTATCCTCTTTATCAGAGTTCGTCTTGTCCCAGTCGACACGGTTGGAAGGATCATATGTGGGGAACGCCCCCAGGAACTCATCATCAAGGTCCACATCTGGCATTTGATTGGGTATGGCAAAACCTGGGTGGTCTGATCGATCCCCATCATCGGACCCCATCTCAATAATCTCAGGCTCAGTTCTGATGACAGTACCACCAGTGATTGGGAGCACCACAGCTCGGTCAGTCTAGGTATCCGGCTCCACGATCACCGACATTCCTCTAGGAAAGACACCACCAGAAGCCCCGACCAAACTCTCTAAGGAATCCCATGCCATTTGAAGAATTGTGCGCACCAAAAAGGGTCTGGGATGTCAGTTGACATAGTCAATGGGTGACAATCATGAATTTGGTAGAGGAGACTTAAAGAGGTCTAATTCCTAGTCTCTTCCCTAGGTTGTTGATGTTGGGACCCCAAGGCGTGGCCCCCTGTATATGGTCAGTTGGTCTGAAAGCTCTGGAGAAGCCACCTAGGGTGGCATGGCCCCACCAGACGGGGTAATTAATGTATCCATGGGTGTAGATCCTGAAGGTCCCGCATCTGTATCTATTGAGGGGAGAGAATGGGTTCTTTGTATGAGACTCTCCTACACAGTTCAAATATTAGTAAGGAGTCCAGAATGACCTGGAAGCAGACCTTGAGGAAGGGGCTTGGGATTTTACCTTGAGGTCCTTTGTGAAATCTTCAAGATCTGGGTCTTGATCGCCAACTTCGCCCTCCTCCAATGGGCTCCCTCTACCGGCCTCGTCCCCCCAGGAGGGCTCATCTGATTCTTCTGGCAGAGGGAAGTGCTCCCTCAGTTTAGCAGCTAACAACTGTGGAGGGACCATATGATCCAGAAGCACCTTGACACAGGTTGTCATTAGACGCAGGGCACCTCGGGAATGCACAAATTCCTCCAGCTCTGCCAGGTATTGTTCCGCCTCCACGCGGGACACCGCAAAACCGGCCCTAATAGAGCATATTCCCATCAAATGCATCCTGAGACGGTTCAAGTGTTTCCACATCTCAGATGGGCCAAGGAATTACCGGTTGACTTCCCATATGTCTTAGGCCTCTAGGAAGACAAAATTCTTTAGAATGTCTATATGGATCAACCGCTTCCCCGGTGCCTGGGTGGATATCCTACGAAATCCTCTCAGTGGCCTCCCCTCTGGATAACCCTATTCTTTTAGGACCACCGGGTCCTCTATCATTGCTGGATCTGCTGCCACTATTGCCCCCTCAATCGGTGCAGGCCTCGCCACCACAGAAACCCCACCACTGCAGGATTCCCTTGCTTCCTTCCTGCACTGGCCCTAAGATTGGGAAGGCTCACCATCACCGACCCGAACGGTTGGCTGCTTCAACATCTCCCCCGGGTTGGTCACCTCTCAGCTTTGGGCACACTCCTTTACCAACCCAAAAACAGCAGTAGGTGGAGGTAGCTTGTTCCGCATCTTCCCATCTTCTCATGTGAACATGAGCCACATCTGCCTCATCACACACGAGTGTTCCTCGTGACACGTCCCTAGATAGACCTATGGGGTCAGTCTCTACAGACACCGAAATTTCCTGGAAAATCAGTGTGCGGTGTACGGCTCATAGAGGGGCTCATGGTCCACCCTTTCCACCAGAACTCCACCTCTAAAGGATATGAGATAGGACCAATGTTCTTCCATTCCTTGGCCATCATCGGTAAAAGCACATGTTGGAAATGGAAACGAGTGAAAGTTGAATTCCTCCACCTTCCACACCTGGTTCAGTACCAACAGTGTGGACAGCTTGGCCATAAATTTTCCCGTGGAATTCAGGATTGATGGGAAGAAGTTCGATCCCGGAGGTGATATGGGGTTTGGGTATTCATAAACCCCCCTAACATGTTCCACTACCCACCCATACAGGAGGTGGAATGGCCCGCATATCCTCTATAGCCTTTCCCCTCACTGATGTTCCACAGCATCTTGTATAGCTTAACGAGCATTGGGATCTCAAGGTTGACTCTCCCTCCTCTCACCAACATGGATGCCATGATGAATGTACTTGGTCACACGCCCATGTCTGTATCCCTCACCGACAGGATCCAACCACATATGAGAGCCACATTGAATTCCGCCAGCCTGACTATCGGCTGCTACTCGATGTTGATGCTAAATCCTCAGGTTTTCCACTGGCTTTCCTCCAAGAGCCGCCAGTATGAGTGCTCCTTTCCTCATTGATCCCCCTTCAGGAAAGTCTGAGGCCTCATCGGAAACTACCTCTCTTTCGGAAAATTCAGAAACTGCTTGAACCACTACCTGAAATGGACATTCCTCATTTCTTCCTTGTCCTCTCTGGGCACTAGCATTACAATGCCATCGCTAGTGGTGACATCTTCTCTAGATCCTCCCACATGCCCATAACGAGGAGGAATTCATTGTACATGGCCCCCAATATCAGGACCCCTGAGATCTGGTGCACATTCCACAAGATAATTCCAACCTCCCCATGGTGCGAGTGGAAGGTATTGGTCCTCAATGACCACATGCTCCACAATTCCGGCATCATATGCTTCCGTAGGTAAATGTAGAAATGGGAGGCCCAAGCCAAATCATATAGAACAACTCTTCTTAGCTCTTCCCTGAACTCCTCACACGAGGCACCTACCCAGTATTTCCAGGCCCAGTCATCTGTGAAGTTTCCACCCTAGCGCAGGTCCCACTCCTCAGACCATCCCTTCCTCACGTTCCTCAAAGTTGCCTTCAAAATTGTCTGGTATAGAGGGGGGAATATCTAGCTATAGTGTCTTCCAATCCACATTGTTCAAGTGGTTATATAGGCAGTTAGCATTGACGGGTGTGAATTATTCTTAGGTATGGTTGTCAGCCACCCTGAACCATTGATACTGACACGACGTACTCCTGAACCAGTAAGATGGCTCGTCCCTACTTTCTTTGGGAATGAATATGTCATCCCTCTGCCCAAATCCATACAAAGGTATACTCTTTCACAATGGATAGTTCCTCTGGATCTCTAATAGCAGCTCCACCAATGAACTGTGGTCATAATGGCTCCATATTAACTCCCCTAGGCCCAATATATTTTCCATATACTCCCTTCGGGAAGCATCCACAAGGACCCCCAGGAAACCTCTCGCTGAGCCATTCAGTTTTGAGTTTGATTGATTTATTTGGGTTTGGTTCGTAAAGCTCGTTCACGGAGAGTGTTCACGGAGCGTGTTCGTGGAGCATGTTCGCGAAGACTATTCGCGAAACCCTGCCCTAGCCTGCCAGCGCCAGGATATAAATCACTCCAATGAAAAATCAAAGACTCGCTATGCGCTGTAATACAGAAGACCCGATTCATTGAGAGCAATCAAGGAGTACACATGAGCTTCATGAATCGAGAGCACTAAAATCCAAATTCGTGGAGGAAATAAATGACCAAAGAGAGGTGAGCTCCCCTATTTATAGACGATGACCTTCGGAGCCTCGCAGCGCGTCCATACCGCACCGTGCTTCGTGGCGCACTCATCTTGCACATCGCCTATCCACTTGGCAAGCCCTCTTCATGAAACAGCATTGCGGACGGTCGAGGGATTTTTTCGATTAACCCTCAGACTTTGACCCTTGATTTATCCTCAGCTCCAAGTATGAGGGGGGAATTTTTTGGTGCCAAAAGTTGGGAAGAAGAAGAATAAGAGGGAAGTCTTCAGGGCTACCTTGAGAAGACCTTTCGCGGAGCCCCATGGCCTTGTGCCCACCACAGAGCAAGGAGGCGGGACTCCCCACAAATCCCTTTGATGTTTGTGACCCCTCCGCGGAGCAAGGAGGTGGGAAGCTCTGTGAACCCCTTTGACGTTCGTGACCCCACCGCGAAGCAAGGAGGCGGGGCGCTCCACGAATGAATTTGACGTTCGCGGACCCGCCGCGGAGCAAGGAGGTGGGATTATCCATGAATGAATTTGACATTCACGAGCCCACCGCAGAGCAAGTATGTGGGATCCTCCGTGAGCCAATTTGACATTCGTGACCCACCACAGAGAAAACTCTATCTTCACACCAATAAAGATCTTCTTCGTAGTACCCTTTGCCTATAAATACATGGCTCTCCTTAATCCCAGAGGACGGATCATCTGACCTTTCACCTTCTCATCTCTCAAATCGTGAAGCACTTCTTTCTCTGCGAACCATGAGCTTCTCAAGGTAATTTTTCATTGTGAAGTGCCTCCCTCTTTTCTTTAATTCAACCCCTCTTCTGAGAAGGATGCATTTCGTGAAGCCCATGGTACTTCGTGAATAATGGAGATCCGCACGAGGACTCGGGTCATTGTGAAGCATTTATGCTTCATGAAACACCCAACATACACAAGAGACCCACATGATAAGGCAGGGTCACTGTGCTTCGCGAAGCACATTGCTTCACAACACCTTGCTTCGCGAGGCACCCTTGATTCGCAAGACATTGATTCGCGAATGCCTTTCCACTTCGCAAAGCTTCTCCTATATGAACTTGTGACCTATTCCTAGGCTAGGCCACTTCACTTCGCGAAGCTTACACATTCATGAAGCCCCTCCACTACATGGATCACTAGAGCTCTACAAGGCTTCTACCTATGAACTCCTAAGACCTACAACTCCTTTTCCCATGCAACCCTCCAGGTTTTCATGAAGTAACTTCAATGTATCTTGGGAGGTGCTTCACATTGTGTTGCTTCACCTCATGATTCTTCTCATAGGCATGCTAACATCTATTGCTTGTTCACAAAGCCACACTAACGTGAACCCCCCAACAGGATCATCTCTCGACACCCCCTGCCACAACATTGTCGATGCCTTCCTTTCCTCAAGGGTGGGCAGGTATCGATTATGTAATTCCTAGGGGTGTGGAGTGAACCCACCTCATCTGAGCTGCATGAAGTTAAACTGTCAATCCCCATCGTCCTCAATACGTGATGTTAAATTGTGACCTCACCCCATGCCTTGCACAAGGGGTGCCCCACCTTGGACGTACTCTACACCCACTGGTCTCCACGGGAGTGAGATCATTACTCACATGGAATGAAATCCTCTTTATCGGGGCGGCATCTGTCCGCAGGGAATGGGAAACCACCCTGGTGTAAGCCCCTAGCCTTTCCTGTAGGAGGCAACACCCCCTCTCCTCCTCTTTTCTTGGGTGCCAAATCCCTCTCCTGTTGGGCTTTATCACCACCCGGGCCTCCACCCTGGAGTAAGTCTCAATATCCATCACCTAGGGCTGCTAAGCATGCTTAAGCCCCTGTTTCCACATTGGGCCACTAACTACATGTGGCCCCAGCCTACTTCCCATGAATGCACCTTTCACGACGTGATTGTCAGGTTTTTTCTACCTCTTGTTTCTCACACCGAGCATGACTCACATGGGATTAGAGTAAGCATCGGCCATGAAATCCTATCCAGGGCAGCCTAGAGTGTAAGCCCCAAACCCAACTTGAACTACGTGGTCTTTGATCCTTACTGAGGCAAGGTACGTAGTAAGACTCCCAGAGGTTCAAGCCCAACACCCGGTCATTCCAACCCCCCTTCACGTCGGTTCTCCCACTCCTTCTAAACTATATGGACATTGATCCCTGCCAAGGTATGGTACGTAGGAAGCATCCACGAGGTCCAAGACAACCATTTATCTGGGGCCCTGGTCCTCCTTTATGTCGGTTCACCCCTTCCTGCATGACATTAAACTCTGGACCTCAATCAGTGGTAAGTCGTTGTTCCCCCAGTCACTGGTCAGCCGTTGCATCCACGCAAACTATGTGGACTTTGATCCTTGCCAAGGCAAGGTATGTAGGACACCTCCCTAAAGTTCAATCCCAACAACCATTGGACCCCAGGTCCTCCTCCACGTCGGTTCACCAACCCCCATCCCACAGGAACTACATGGGTTTGATCCTTTTATCCTAGATATGGTACGTATGAAGCCTCCCTAAGGTTCGACATCGTCCAACAGTAAGTTGTTGCGACCCCATTCACCAGTAAGCTGTTGCGACCTCGTCCAGTGTTAAGTCATTGCGACCTCATCCAGCGGTAAGCCATTGCGACCTTGTCCAGTGGTAAGCCATTGCAACCCCATCCAGCGTTAAACTGTTGTGACCCCGTCCAACGGTAAGCCATTGCAACCCCATCCAGTGGTAAGCTGTTGTGATCCACCATCCAGCGGTAAGCCATTGAAATCCCCAATCGGTGGTAATTAATTTTCAGACAAACTACGAGGACTTTGATTCCCTGTCATGGGGATATGTAGGAGGTCTCTTCGAGACTTAATCCCAACCTCAACTTCTTCCTCGGGTCAGCTCCATCTCATTCTCCACCTACTTCATTAAACCCTCCATCAACCATCTTGATTCCTACCCGGGCCACCACATCCAGGTGGGATCATGCCACCTCATTCACCATTCCCCTTAACAACAACCGGGAAGCTAACCACATGTTGGCCCCAACACCAGTGTTCCCTCCAGGGGTTTCACCCATTTGATCCACACTAATCGGTGTTATAATCAGTCCAATCTTTCTCTTCTAGACGTTGAACTCATGGCATACCCTATGTTAAACATGGGAATTTGAGAAAAACCTTAGATACGTGCCTATGGCATAAAATTCTCCACGTTCGACGTGGGATGCCTTGGGCTTCCACGCCCTCAAGAATCCCTATAATAAGGGGAATAAACCCAGACGCGCCAGTGTCCTAGCATCCAGACACGCAAATGATGTACAAAGTGACTACTCCCCTGGCCGAAGATTTCTTCCCTGACCGGATCCCTTGGAATGTCCTGAAAGAAGTAGTGTAATTAACCGGTGTCCATGAAGATATGGCACTGTGAAAAGTTTCACGAACAATGTCTTAAATCTATAAGAGAGACCCTGACTAGGTGACGAGTTCCGAGAAGGAATCCCTGAAAGGAAGAACCGACATCCCATCATTCTGTTTCGATGAAGGAGAAAATTTCCTTGAAAAAGGAATGAATGTCGCCCGCCTTTGGAAAGCGGGAATGTGGAGCAACAAACAGTTGTGCGTCCTCCACAAACAGATGCGTGCGCCCTAGAGAAAGCATCGGAAACAATATCCTTTAGACCTTTAATTATATCCAATTAAGTATACACTAATGTTCCTAGGATCCAAATTATTTTCATGTTGATTATAAATACGCACTTCTAAAGGACATCCCCAAACTCATATATTCCGCAAACTCAGTTTCCAATCCTTAAACAATTTAAAAGGTGTTTTTGAAACTGCCTCAGTTGGAACCCAATTCAAAATGTATGATGCCACTTTAAGTGCATCTGACCACAAGAATTTAGGTAGTTTAGAGTTACTAAGCATACTTCGTACCATTTTCATTAATTTTCGGTTTCTTCTTTCAGCTACACCATTTTGGTTTGGTGAACCTGGCATAGTGTATTGTGAAACTATTCCATTTTCTTGAAGAAACCTTGAAAATGGTTCAGGAAATTGTCCATCCTCAGTGTATCTCCCATAATATTCTCCACCTCAATCTGAACTCATGATTTTAATTTGTTTACCACATTATTTCTCTACTTCAGCCTTAAAAAATTTAAAGGCTTCAAGTGATTCATTTTTATTATGAAGTAAATAGAGATACATATATCGTGAATAGTCATCAATGAATGAAATGAAGAATTTATGATTATGTAAATCCATATCTGAGATACATATAACTATATGTATTATTTATAATATGTATGAACTTCTATTTTCACCTTTCTTTAATTTATTGGCTTTCTTTCCCTTAATGCAATCCACAAAGGTTTCAAAATCAGTGAAATAAAGAGTACTAAGTACCCCATTCTTAACTAATCTTTGAATCCTTTATTTTGAGATATGACCTAATCTCTAGTGCCATAACTTAGAATATTTTTCATTTATAACACTTATTTTAATGTCAGTATGAACATACATGTTATCATTATCAATTTTTCGTTGCAAATCAATGGAGAAAATCTCATCCTTTAATGTACTACATCCAACGATGTTATTTCCATATATCAAGGAAAAATTAGTTTCACAAAAACTAAATGTAAAACCCAACAATACATGTTTTGAAACTAAAATCAAGTTTTTGGAGAAACTTGGAAGATAAAATGTCTTTTCCAAAATCAAAGTAAACCTAGTGGATAACACTAAAGTGCATGTCCCCACGGCTTCCACATGTGAGCACATCTTGTTTTCTGAATACACGCTAAGCTCACTTTCCACTAGTTTCCTTAGGTTTTACATACCCTGCAAGGTATTCACAATATGGATTGTAGAACCAGAATCAATCCACCAAGTGTTATAAATTGTATCAAGCATATTTGATTCATAACAAACTAATGAGATTGAAATACCTTTCTTTTCGAACGATTTCTAAAATTTATGACAACTTTTCTTTACGTGTCATTTTACTTTGTATAAAAAACAAATGACTTCCTTCTTAATATTAGGTTGAGGAAGAAATTTCTCTTTCCCCTTTTGATTGGCTTGAAATTTATGAGCCTTATGTTTCTGGTGCATTTCCAACATATTGGTTTCTCCCATTTCCACCACAATCCTTTCCTACTCTTGAACACACATAGTCATTAATTCATTAATTAACCATTTATCTTTATGTGTGTTATAAGAGATTTTAAATGGCCCATATTGATGTGGCAGAGTGTTGAGAATATAATGCACTAGAAACGGGTCAGTTATATCAACCTCAAGATTCTTAAGTTGATCTGCAATATCCCTCGCCCTCATGATGTGCTCACGCACACCTTTCATGGTGGTGAGTCTCATAGATGATAACCTCATGATTAATGTGCTTGCTAATGCTTTATCTTAAGAGATGAACTGGTCATCTATATCTTTTAGCAAGTTACGAAAATTATTATTCCCATCGACTGAACTGCGAATGCTAGAACATAGTTTAGTTTTTATGAACATCATACTAAGACGGTTTGACTGCTCCCAATGTTCATAAAGTGATATATCATCTAGTGTGATATCATTATTAATTGCATGTGGTTCATCTTTTTGAATATCATAATCAATTACCATCCATCCCAGAAAAAGAAAAATTCTCTCCTTCCAAATTTTATTGTTGTCACCCTTTAATTCAGGAATGTCATAGTGAATATCTGAAAATCCTGACATCATAACTACAAATTGAATACATTCTTGTTAGTCCTAATTACATAATTTACATAGTAAATTATGTCAACATGAGTCTAAAAAATATAAAATTTTCTGTGGGCGAAATTTTAATTTAATAGATTCATGAAATCAATCAAGAATTATCAAGTAATATTTTAATTCATTAATTGAATTATAATTTGATAATCCAACAAACCATATGAAAAAAATATTAAAATTTTAATTTTTATAATACCTGTGGACAAATTATGAAAATTAAATTTAATATTTCATCTAAAAATATAATAAAAATTCCTATGGTATAAAATTTATTATATTTTTCATATAACATTTAATGTGATTTAATGAATATGAAATTTTTATTTAAATCAGAAATGTTTTGGTGAAACCCAATTTTTAATAAAATTTACCAAAATCACAGAATTATCAATTGATAGTTTAATTCATAAATTATTGAATTATAATTTGATAATTCAACAAACCATATGAAAAAATATTAAATTTTTTAATATTTATAATACCCGTGGGAAAATTATGAAAAAGAAATTTAATATTTCATCTAATGAAAATAAATATATATAAATATCTTTTATTACTGAAATTGCAACAAGTGAATGTACATTTTATTGCAATTTTACTGAATATGTAAATTTTATTTAATTAGGAATGTTGTGGCAAAACCCAATTTTAATAAAATTTGCAAAAAAATCACAACTAAGGAATTAAGGATGTGTAAAACATCTTTAATAATCGAAAATGAAGAAATTAAGAGGATGACGGTATACAAGGAAATCCTTCATTTCCAAATTCGAAAATATAAGAATATTTGATAAAATAGAGTGTAAGAAGTTCTTTTACAAGACAGAGGTATAACCTCTCTCTTATACCAAATGTTAGAAATTTTAAAGAATATATAATTATAGGATTTGAAAATTTTCTTTAATAAATGAAACATGTTACTTACCTCCAACCATTGTAAAAAGAGGAAACGATCGAATTAAAACTTGGATGCCTTCTACACTTTGCATGGGGATGTAGATGGTGTATGTTTCCTTAATTCGCTGAGTTCATGGGCTTATATTTATAAGGGGTTCTACCATCAAGAAACCACCACAATTTACTCTATCGACAAGGAGTATTAATGGAGATTAATTGTCATCAATGTAATAAACAAATTATTCATAATAAATTTAATACATTAAATACATTTATAATAAATTATCATATTTATGATAACGTACTGTATTTATTGATGGACCATTTATTTATAACGTAATATATTAATTGTTGGACCATTTATTATATTCTATAATAATTTATTACATTATTAATTAATTTTATGGACCATTTATTAGACACCTATCCCAAGCTCTGCTCTAGTAGGGATTCCTTTCAAATAAAATGAAAAGTGACCTTCCCCAGACTACCCAATCAACAATTTATAGTTGGGGTTAATCAGTTGGAAGGGAAACTGAATAACTATCACACTCGAATTTAGCACCTTATCCCCTTCCTATTTTTCCCTTCTATGATTGGTATGAAAAATAGGGGGTTGGGGCCTAACAGAAACAACCACCCCATTCCTGATAGGTTGACATTCAAATCTATCATAAAATCATGTTGTAAAATCAGGTAACACAATGAAAGAGGTCCTAGGTAAAGGTAGCCTATATAGAATCCAAAATTAGTGCTATAGAATTAGTGTTAGACCGAGAATAACATTGCAGCCTTCAGGATGGTGACAAGGTGGAACTAAATAGACTATATTCCAAAGCATCGTTTTACCTTGTTTAACCTATGATATCTATGTACTATGTTGATTTAACTAATTGACTGCATTTTTATTTTTTGTGTGGCTATTTCTAATATTATTGTGCATGTTCTAACTAAACTCATATTAACTCATCCCAAGTTTTATCATTCTATGTGTGGCAGTGTTTCTGGCCCCAACGTCATAGCGATGAAAAATCCTAAAGTACGCACACGCAATAAATCATGGATTAGAAGCATAATTGTTTCAAGGTTTTGAAAACTATTTGTAGGATCACAATATGATATTATAGAATTTCCATATACATGGGGAATAAGCTAAACTTGTAGTCTATTTTAAGTTTCCTAAGGGAAATTTTCCAGCTTAATCTAGGACACAATACACAAAAAATTTATAAGTAAAGATAAAAAATAAACATATATTGGATCCATGTTTCAGGAGGTTGTTAAGGTTCAAGGCCCAGGGGAGATTCATTACATTACTAAAAACAATTACAATGGTGAATCAATATGATATGATAGAAGAAATTATGATATGAGAGCATAAATTATGATATGCTCCAAAAAATGATAAGTGACACATATTCTTTACTGCCTCACATCCCTATAAAATAGTACCCTTTGTGATACCGAAACCCCATCCACCATCAAGAGTGGGTTGTTCCACAGAAATAAAAACTGAAACCACATAACCTTTTTAGACATGAGAACTGAAAGACAATACACCAAGAACATAAAGCTACAAATAAACTATCATAAAAAAATATGAAAAGGCCCTCCTGTTCATCTAACTGCACTAATAGATGTTAATTAGTCACAGTGCACAAATAAATTCATAAACAAACAGTTTTCAGGAAAATCTAACTCAAACAAAAAGGATGAATAGTTTTATTAAATAGAATTAGAAACAAAGATTATAAGATAATGGTTGGCTCAACATGCCATAGAAAAATCATCCATGTGTTTGTATTCCGAACAAAATAATACTAAAATAATCAAATGAAGGAAAAAAACCCACTATCGCAAACAAAGAGATAACATGCACATAGGTTCAATAAAAACCAAAAACAAATCCTAGACAAAAAAATTAAAAAAATATATATGTAATAAGCACAACCAAGGCTATGAAATACGAAGGGAAAATTTGGTAACAAAAGCAATAACTCAATCTTAACAAAATTATAAAAACTTAAAATCATATAAACCATTATTGGATAAAAAAAACATGCTTACCTGATCACCATGAAGAATTTCCTCTACACATTTACCACTCACTACCACCTTCAAAGGTTTTCCATAATCATAACCATGCTTAATTGCATGAGGTCCTGATCCTCTAACAAACACCACATAATCTAACCCAGGGATTTGACACTTATTAATGGGACTAGTATGCGAGCTTCCCTTAAAAGAAAACAAATCATCTGAAGATCACTCCTATGCACTACAAGAATGTCCTAGAGTAGTGAAAATGCTGAATTCTCAACAAATGTTTATTTCTATTTTGTAGGGGCCACTACCAATTTTGAGAGTGATTGGAAGAGGAAGTATTTCATGGGAGTTTTGTCGGTAGCAGTTTTTCTGAAGGTAGTAACCAACCCAGCTGTACGGAGTGGATGCGCAGCAGCCATCGTTGAAGCTACCAACATTAAAGAAGCCGATGGAGGAAGACTTCACAAAGGTTGGTGAAGATTGGTGAACCACCCTTGAATGTTGTTTTCGCATTCTATAAAATTAAAAGGCTCATGTCCTATAATCTAGTATGTTGTGATCCAATGAAGAATTGATCCATAGAAAAGAGAAATAAAAGAAACAACCCCCCCTTTCTCCTGTGGATGTAGAAACTATTGTTGAACCACGTTAAATTCATGTGTTGATCCATTTTCTTCTTTTGTTTGTGTTTATTTCATCGCCACAAATATTCGTTGTCACAACAATGTGATATTAAAGGCAGGTGGAGAAAAACAGCCATGCTACAGTGAAGTTTCCTGGTAATCAAAAAATTGAAGTTATTTAAAAAAATTGAGTCCAGATACGTGAAAAGCTCGGAGAAACAATTCCAATAGTGCAAGCGGTGTCAAAAATGGAGCTGAAACAAAGTCGGTAGAGCTAGAAAAAGTTTTGGTCAAACCCCGGATACTACGGTACCCCCTGCCAGAGAAGATGCCACTGTTCATGCCAACGACAGCTTTTCGGTGAGTTTTCCGACTACTGTTCTGGTGAGCCAAACCAATGCCACATCATCGATCGATCTGGACTGTTGATATTTTTTTGGCTATATCTCATCCAATTGGACTCTATTTTCAGCGATCCAGGAGCTGATTCTAGCTATTTCAATTATTTCATACGTATCTGTATAGTTTTATTTTCAAAATTCACACTCCATTAAGTGGTTTCAAAGGGGTTAAATATCGACGGTGGTAATTGTTTTTTATTACAACGACAATGGCTGGTGGCGGAGCACTACCAAAATTTGATATTGAGAAATTCGATGGTCGGAACAATTTCAGCTTATGGAAAAGCACAATTAAAGATATTCTAGTGTAGTAGGGCATGATCAGACTGGTGATCGGAGAAAATCCCGATAGAACTAGTGATGATAATTGGAAATAGCTCGAGATGCGGGTCGTCATCACAATTCGATTGTGTCTGGCGAACAACGTAAAGTACTTGTTGTTGAGCGAGACCTCACCGAAGGAGATATGGAGGAAGTTATAATAGAGGTATATGGTGAAGTCGCTCACCCACAAATTATTCCTAAAGAATAAATTGTACCAGTTATGAATGGATGAGTGAAAAAAAAAATTTGATCACACCAAAAAATTCAACAAAATCCTGACACAATTATTGGGGCTTGATGTGAAGGTTGAAGAGGAAGACAAAACACTTTTTCTTTTGTCATTTCTACTAAACTCATTTGATGGACTTGTAACTTCATTGCTCATGGGGAAATAAACATTGAACCTGGATGAGGTGATGACGTCATTTCAAGATTCAGAGGCACTCTGAAGACACGCGATGCATTCAGACGATAAAATCATGGTGATGCGAGATGATCAACGTGGGAGGAGCCGATATTGAAAGTCAGAAGGTAATGAATTATGACCAAAATTGAGGGGACTTGATCCTAATGAAATCACATGTTTTTGGTGCAAGAAAAAAGGGTCACTATAAAAGTGACTGTGAAGAGCGCAAACAGTACGTTTCTAGGAAAGAGAAAGATCAAAAGAAGGTTTTGAATATCATAGAATCATCAGGATATGATGTCTTGCTGACAACGGGAATCTCACACATAGATTGGAGAATTGAATGCGGAAAAGTGCATTGTAGTTACTGCAAAATATATGGGCATATGAAGCGTGAATGTCATTTTTAAAAAGGAAGAATGAGTGGGCTCAAAATAAAAAAGCAGATGGATGGGTTTTGGATTCAGGGAGCTCAGTACACATATGTACGACAAAAGGTGCATTTCATACTTTCATTAGGTGTGAGATTCATTGAGACTTGGTGATGGGTCAACATGCGAGGTTCGAGGAGTCGGGACAGTGAAATTGAAGACACCCGATGAAGTTGTACGAAAACTAGCTGATGTGAAATTTGTTCCGAGTATGAGATGAACCTTGGTATCATTAAGTAGGCTTGATACGAAAGGGTACAAGATTTACATAACAAGTGGAGTGTTAGAAGTCTTACGTGGAGATGCAGTGATTCTTACTGGGAAAGAGTCCCAAGGGTTGTATCATTGATGGGGACCGCAGTCAACTCAATATCGATTAAAGATAGTGGAGGTGACACGTCATTTGATGAGAAGAAACATGTTTGATTTGCTGATAAAGTTTTCAACACCAAAAAGGAGATTACAGGTCTAATTTCTACCCCAAATTGGTCGTGAGAGGGAGATTTGTGAAGGTCACTCCCAATTTTGGGAGTGATTGGTGGAGGATGTGTTTCACAAGAGTTTTGTCGGCAACAGTTTTTTTGAAGGCGGCAACCAACCCATCTATATGTATTGGACGCGCAGCAGCCATCATTTAAGCTACCAATGTTGAAGCAGCTGGTGGAGGAATACCTATCAAGGGTTGGTGAATATTGGAGAACCACCCTTTAATGTTGTTTTTTACTTCTATAAAATTAAAAGTCTCATGTCGTGTAATCTGGTCTGTTGTGATCCTCCAACAAATTGATCCGGAGAAGAGAGAAATAAAAGAAACAACCCCCCTTTCTCCCATGGAAGTAGTCACCATTGCCGAACCACGTTAAGTTTGTGTGTTGATCCATTTTCTTCTTCTATTTGTGTTTATTTTGTCGCCACAAACATCCGCTGCCACAACACTTTTATACCCATAGTAATTTTTTCAGCAACATAACAGTTATTTTGATTGCAAGAACCAGCTACATTTAGGAGCCTAGTTTTTTGAATCTTAGACAACAATTTCTCAACAACTGCATAAATTATTGACTTTAGAGCATTCACGTGAATGAAATAATAGGAAGATGGATTCCTAACCATTAACATGAAAATAAGAGTGAATGTGAAAGAAATAATGTTATCCAAAAAAGTCACAAAAATGAAATTATAAAATTGAAAATTTTAGGTTTTTTTTTGTGAATTAAATAGTGAATAATCAAAAACAAAGTTGGCACAAGGGGTGATATCACGACCTTTTAGGTTTTCTAAGGTATATCTTACCAAAAGAATTTACAAGAATAATCAAATGAGGCTTCATGTTTAAACAATCTTAAATTATATTTTTATGAATAAAAAAACAATTTAACATATTAACATACATTATAAGACAAAAAATATTGAATTTTACATCATAAAAATCATCTATATTTTAAATCTGTGGACAATTTTTTTTCTAGTACATATAGGAAATCAATTTGAAATAAATTCACCTTTCGTGCTTCTATGCAAAAAAGTTAATTGTATTCATAGCTGAAAATAATCACTAGGCTATAGTCATTGAAAATAAAATAGTGAAAAATGAGATTTCCAACCTAACAATGCACGGTATGAATCTATCCCAACCATAAAATTCAACCACCAAGTTGGTGACAATGAAGTGAATGCAATGGAATACCCACATACCCATGTGAAACAAAATCTTATTATTCTGTTAAGAGGGAAACTTTCACCTTTTTTCAATTCCTCTTGTAATCATTTACTCCATAATAAAGAAATATTTTTAGATCAATGAATTTCACTCCTCTCATGCTCCATTATGGTATCAAAGCCATAGAGAGTTACTTCTAATTTTCCTTGGGAACTTCAACAACCACTAATGAAAATAGCACTACACCACCAATTGCAAGTATTTATACACTACCTGTAAGTTTTTCCTCCTCGAGCAACATCATTATCTCACTTCCACATCAAGCTTAATTATAATAGTTTCCTCAGTGGTAAAATCCAATTGATACCATATCTCAAGGACCAAAACCTTTAAGTCTTTTTTGATGACAAGAACTTGCCTCCATCCTTAATTTTATCCCATTTCATTGATCCCAATCTAGTTTATCTTAAATGATTCAAACAAGATCAATTAATCATTCCATCGTTTCTTCCTTAAGTGAGTCACTCATTAATCAAAAGTTTGAATACTCCACCTTATGAAAGATCCAGAAGCCTTTAAAATACGTTCATAGACTCATCTCAAGCATGAATCATTCATTTTCAATACCAACTTGGAACTCCCAAAAAGAATTATGACTCTATCAAAGAATACTATCATAAAGAAAAGATTCTAATAGACACTGGAAGTTTCTTGAAAAACAATTATATAAATTGAACTTTCTACTTATCATTTAGATGGCCTTGGGACCAAGTATTTTTTTCATTTCTCTCACCACCACACTAGGTAACCTTATTCCTCCTGATTGGATTCTTTGTCATATTCTTACTCTTGATGCTCGAATTCAAAAGTAAAACTCATCATCACAACTAGAAATAGATTTATCATCTATCATTGTGCCTTATTCATTGATAATAAGAAGAAAACAAAGTTGGAGAAAACCACTAATCATGATTTTTACCATGTGTTGTTCAGTGGTGATCAAGGATGATGTGCTTGTAGTGCTTCATAGTCCTAATATTCTTCACTGAACCATCGCCTCATTTGTCATGTCACAAGACTAGGCATACAATTCTTAATTGATATCACAAGTTCAATCAAGTTTACCAAATTCCTCATATGTCGAATTTTTACTATCATGACATGATATAGTTGATGGATTTATAAGGATCTATTAACACTTAATCAACATGGGGGAAAAATTAGAAACCTCATTCTCAAGATCTACCACGTATTGAAACTGAAACTATGCTATATATAAAATGAAGAAACCCGTGTACCTTTCACCAAAGATGATCACTATTACTGTCTCCATTCACATGCTTAATGAGGAGGTGTCCATCAGACTCCCTCCTTTGTGGTGTATCCATGAACTGATACTAAACCACCCATTGTATGGGTGGGACTCTCCTGTCTTCTTTGATATGCTAGTGTCTCAAGTTGTAAAGGGAATAAGATGAGAGATCTTTAGGGAGATGGAGAATCTATAGGAGAAATGATAGGCCCAAACACCACCATCTCATGGTGTCTGCCTTCTTATAAAGGCTTTGAGGATGCTATCGGAGCCTTCATGCTATATGTTACAAAACATATGAGTTATGATTCGACCATTCTTTCATTTAACATATAATATAGAACCCTACATTCTTTATATGTTTCGTCTTATGAAACATTTAATGATAGCTAATATGAAAGAGAATCTAAAGGTTAACCATTTAACAATCGATTGTCTTACTAATCGTAGGTGGTGGCATGATATTGTATACCATGCCTTACGATATCTATTTACAAAGTCATACTGATATGATGGTGGGATGGTTGTGCAGGCCAGTGAAGTTAGCAGGAAGAAAGTTTCCATCATGGTGGTTTTGTTATGTGTATGAGTGATAAATACCTGCAAAGGGCAGTGTGGTCTTTTCCTATAGATAGTGGGTAGGGGAGATTGGAAATAAGGAGGGGTATTAGTTGCTGGGGAAAGCTTTTAGGGAGGACGTCCTGAATATTATGTTGGGAAAATGATGATCCAAGACCAAAACATGAAGTTGATTCTAGTTTTGGACCAAAAAATGAGAAAATGACACCAAAGGACCAAAAAGATTATGAATTTTAAATTGAAATTAAATTTTAGTTTGATATAAAATGGAGGAGGTACTTAACTGTAATTAAAGACCTGTTTTGGTCCCCAAGTGTCATTTCCCCTATTATTTTCATTTGGCTATAGTTCGACTGTATAAGAGACCTCGACCATGGATTCAAGTAGAACCTCCAGAGAGTCATCTTCTTCATCTTCATTTTTTGTTTCTTATGTATTCTTCTTATTCTTCTCCATAACATTCCTCTATAACTAATGTAATACCATTGTTGTAAATAGAAATATGAATCAATTCACCATTAAAGGACTCCACAGTCTTATTAATTGGTGTTTGTTGGCTATACAAGCTAGAAAATAAGAAGAAAAATTGAACACAACAAAAGCTTTCAAGCATATATTTCACATGATTTCAATGGACTACATTCAACTTATTTATAGATTATTCCCCAAAAATGAAATGATACCAAAATGAAATTAAATGAAGGAACAAAAAACAAAGAAAAAATATTAATGCTTTTATAAGAATTAAATGGATGATTTGGGGAAGATAAAAAATGCATGGGAAAGAACCACATGGAGAAATGGAGTCGCATGGGAAGACGTAGAACCTAACCAATGACATTTATTTTTGTTTGCGATTTCCAACACTCCCCTTCAAACCAAAACCGACTTTAGTCCGAGCATCGTTCTTAGTTTTTTGAATGCATCTATTGATAATGCCTTTGTGAAAATATAATCCACCTATTCTGTAGTGTGTCAATACTCTAATTTTATTGTTTTCTGCTTCACATGATCTCTCAGAAAATGGAATCATGTGTCAATGTATTTGCTTCTTTCATGCTACGCTGAATTTTTGACTAGTTCAATAATTGACTTATTATTCACATATATGAATGTGGATCCATCCTATATATGTTTCAACTCCTTTAGCAGATTTCTCAACCAAATTCCTTCACAAACAGTGGACGATGTTTCCACGTACTCTTCTTCACATGTGGATAGGGCGACCACACTCTGCTTCCTTGAATTCCATGTGAAATCAGTCGTTCCAAGAAAAAATTCATACCCAGTGGTGCTTTTTTATTTCATCTTGGTCACCTTACCAATCACTATTTGAATATTCATATAGCTTTGCTTCATCACTATATGGAGATAAAAGACCAAAATCCACCGTTCCTTTGACGTACCTAAGGATTCTTTTGCGGCTAGCCAGTGTGACTCTTTTGGCGCTTTCATGTACTTGCTTAAAAATCCAACACTGTAGACAATATATGGCCTTGTGATTGTGAGGTATCTTAGTCTTCCAATAAAACTATTGAACAATGTCGATTCAATGCTTCTTACTTCTCCATCTTTTGTCAGTTTTAATCTCGTTGTTACAGGTATGTTTACATCATTGCAATTGGCTATCTTGAAATTCTCAAGCAAAACTTTGACATACTACTTTTGAGATATATAGATGTCGTCATGTTGTTATTTTACTTCAACGCCTAGAAAAAAGGACATGAGACCTCCATCAGTCATCTCCAACTTCTTGAAAATGGACCTCTTGAATTCGTCGAAGATCGGTCGATTGTTCCCTATAAACAACAAATCATCAACATACAAGAACACTTTAAGTATATCGCCACCATCATTCTTTTTTATGTAAACTGCATGCACATATAAATAATTGGTGAAGCTGTTCTATTGAAGATAGTTGTTGATATGTGCATTCCAGGAATGTGGATCTTGCTTCAACCCATATAGAGGTTTCTTCGGTCGATACACCTTGTCTTTTTTCCCTTACATAACAAAGCCTTCAGGCTGGTCAACATAGACCTCTTCTTCTAGAATTCCATTCAGGAATGCAAACTTCACATCCAGTTGGTATATCATCCAATTGTGATGGACAAAAAGGGAGATAATCATCCTCACAGTGTCAAGGTGAGCAACATGAGCAAAGACTTCTTCATAGTCCACCTCATACTTTTTTTATACCCCTTTTCTACAAGCCTTTCCTTGTATACATCGATCTCGCCATCAGCATTTCACTTGATCTTGTATACCCATTTAACGCTAATGCTCTTTTGGATTTTAGGAAGTGTAGTTAGTTCTCATGTGTCATTTTTCTCTATGGAATGAATTTATTCTTCCATAGAGATTCTCCAACTTTCTTCCCTTATGGATTCCTGAAACGTCAGAGGCTCATGATCTGCATACAAGGAAAAAAGATTTACCTCTTCAGTTTGCTCATAGATATCTTTTAAACTCTTCATTTTTATAGATTCCATGGGTGAGGATGATCTGGCTGAACATTGACTTGATGGATTGTTTTAGGAGTGATGGAATATACTCTTGGAATTTTTTGTACTGATGATGTGCCCGAGGAAGGTGTTGCGAGTGTTTGCTCTTGATAATCATGCCTTTACTCTGGATCTTTAGTTTTGACTGGAATATCTTTGTTTGTTTCTTTATCATTCCATTTCCAAGTTTCTTCTCCACTAAAGAACACATCTCTACTCATCACTACTTTATTGGTAAGTGTATTGTAGAGCTTGTAGGTTTTAGACGCTTCATTGTAGCCGATGAAGATGCAATTTTCATCGCGATCGTAGAGCTTCCTTTTTCTTGCTTATAGAACTTGAGCGTAGGAGACACACCTAAAAATTCTTATGTGCACCATGCTTAGTTTGTAGCCACTCCACGCCTCTTGTGGTGTCAAATTTCTGACTCTCTTGGTTGGACACCGATTGAGTAGGTAGGCAGTACATGTCACTGTCTCTGCCCAGAAGCTCTTTGGCAGGCCTTTCTCCTTCAGCATGGTTCTCATCATGTCGAGGATGGTGTGGTTATTTTATTCGGAAATATCATTTTGTTCTGTCATGTAGGCTGCATGTATTTTTGTTTGATGCCTTGTTCCCTGCAAAAAACTTGGAATGCATTTGATGTGTATTCTCCACCTCTTTCAGATCTGAGTACTTTGATTTTGCGACCACTTTTTACTTCAACACGAGCTTTGAAAATTCTAAAAATAGAAAATGGGGAAGATTTTTCTTTGATGCAATACAGCCAAATCTTTTTGCTGAAATCATCAATGGGGGTAATAGAGTACCTATTACCTCCAAGTGAGGGTGTTTCAAGTGGTCCGAAAATATCAGTGTGAACCAACTGAAGTGGTTCCTTTTCTCTTTTGGACACTCCACTTGGAAAGGAGTTCCTTTTTGCTTACCGAGTGTACACACCTCACACACAAGATTTGGAACTTCTATCACCAGCAAGCCACGCACCATGCTTGATGAGGATAAAAGTTTAAGGCCGCTGAAATGGAGATGCCCAAAGCATAGATGTCATCTCCATGAGACATTTTTCATTAGTCCAAAGCGACAATCCTCAGCCTTTGTGTTAATATACAATGGAAACATGCGATTCTTCACTATTTGGACTTGAGAAACAAGTCTCCTGTGAGCATCTCTTATAGACAGAGAAGAGTTCTCAATGTGTATGACATACCCCTTCTTAAGTAGTTGGTCGATACTGATGATATTATTTTTCATGTTTAGTACGTAATACACATTAGAGATGTAATTTGACTCACCATTCTTCAGATAGATTTTAATTTTACCTTTGCCAATAACGGGTACCTTTGATGATTCACCAAAATTCATGTTGCCGCAAACTTCTTATGTGAGTTCCTCGAACAATTCTTTATTACCACTAATATGGTTTCTTGTACCCGTGTCAAGATAGCACACATCTGGTCGTTCAAATGCATTCTCTTGTGCGAGGAGTGTGGTGACTTCTTCTTCATGATGAGATGCTTTAGCATAGTTGGATTGTTCATCTTGACTCATTTTTCTCCAACACTCCGAGGCGTAATGGCTGAATTTCTTGCAATTGTGGTATTGAACGTTCTGTGTGTTTCCACGACCACGCGTGAATCGGCCTCCACCATTTTCTCTTTCATGGAAGTTGGTAAAATTTTGTTGTTTTTATTGATGGCTTAGATGAAATCTGCGCCCACTGCCTGTGGCACGATTACTAGTTCCATGACCGTCTCGTTGTGTTTGGTCATTCTTTTGTTCTTGAAGAGTCAACTTAGACTCTATGGCATGCTCAATCGTTGAACCCGTATTCTTTTGTATTCGTTGCTCAAGCACTTGCAACGATCCCATCAATTCTTCAATAGATAATTTTTCCAAGTCTCTTGATTCATTGATTTCCACAACCACATGCTCAAACTTTTTCACCATTTCTTTTTAAATTTCTAACAATAAAAATTAAGCGTGAGAAGTAATCAGATATACTCTCACCTTTCTTCATGCGTGTCGCTTTGAACTACGCTCTTAGTGTTTGAAGACGAACGCACTTCACTCAATCAACACCGTTGAAGTTGGTGTCAAGGGTATCCCAAGCTTTTTTACTTGATGTTGCTTCGACAATTTTTTCAAAAGTTGATTCAAACCCTTGATAGAGGAAGAACAACGTCTTGTTGTCTTTCTTCCTTTGATTTTTGAGAGTCGTCTTTTCTTCATTTGTAAAGGCGGATTCTTCCTCCATAGTGGGTACTATATACCTATCGGTGATGATCTCCCATAATTCTTGTGACTCGAACAACGCCTTCATTTGGATGCACCACCTTTCATAGTTGTACTTAGACAACTTAGCCGGTTGTGCTATTCGATAACAAGAGAAGCGACGAGAAGATCGGGAGGCAGAGATGTATGAACCTGGAAATAATTTTGAAGAATGAAATAAAAAGTAGGTATAAATGTTACCAGTCGATCAGATGAAATGTGAGTTGCAAACTTTGGTGGAGGTTATGCAGCAATCCAGGAAGGCACTATCAAGAGCTCTTGAAGTTTTTTTGGTTCGCCACTAGACGTCTGATTCTTTGAAGCCACTCGTTGAGGAATAAACATGACCGAGAGTTCCACCAAGTTCTCAATCACAAATTTCGCCACTAGACGTCTGATTCATTCGCCACAAGACGTCTCAAACCTTTGTTCCCTATTTTATGGTCGTACCGCGTTGTTTAGAAAGGAGAACCTTGTTTGAACATTATGAAGAAATAAGAGCTGAGGAAGAATGCAAGTAAGGTCAAGCAAATAAAAAAGTTGTGATAGGGAGCTCGAGACCAAAATTAGAAGAAGCTACAGGTTTCGGGGTCCATAAGAGAGAGATCCGAGTGCAGGAAACACCACACTGAAAAGAGTATAATCCTGTTTCAAAAGCTATTGCTATCATGGAAGTGAAGTCTCTTGTTTCCATTACTGGGGAAAAGATAGAAGCACTAAAAAGCAGTCAATTGAGTATGGCTCCATTGAACAAACCTTTTCCGAGGAATAAAGTTCTACTACTTATTCCAGGGCTGTGAAGAGACTGAACGGTGAAAAGGAGCAAGCATGAACTGTCATTTAATCCTGTAAGGCATTTAAGGTTGCATATGGACATTTAGAATCTGAGGCATAAGTGGAAAATATGTTAGCATGCATAAAATATGGCACTAGGTTGAGTTATTTTTATGCGTTTTCTGAACAAAAAAATAATAATAATGTCTAATCCAATTTTTTTAAAAACAATATGTCAGAATGGCGGCAGGGGTATGCCGCTTTTCAGTTAACTCAAAAGACAGCAGGCCCCACCCAAAAAACAAATTACTTATTTTAAATATGATTTTTTGTTTATTTAAAAATTTTAATTTTAATTTTGTTTTGTTTTGTTTTTATATATATATAAACAAAACAAATTTTTTCAATAGAATTTATCTATTATTTAATATTCAGCATTACTATCATGAAAACAGTCTAAAATTCTGACATCAACCTCTAGTCATGGCTCTTTTTTATAAGAGGTTTTGTCATGAAAATCATTCTGCATTTTCTATTTGAGATTTATGTTTTCTCTTTCCAATGCAGAATTAATAATATATTACTACTAATCATTTTTAATCAATTAATTAATATTATTAATTAATATTTAATAATATTATTAAACAAATTTATTTATAAAATAATTAATAATAAATAACATGTTTTAATTAATTAGAAATTAAATAATATATAATTAATAAAAAAAAATCTTTATAATAACTAAATAATAAATATATAATATATAATGTATAATTATTATTATTAATAATTAGTAATTAATGAATAATTTTAAATATTTATTAGAAATTAATGTTTATTTTAAATTAATCTTTTTAAATAGTAAATAATATTATTTAATTAATATTTTTGGAAGGCGTCTACATTAGATAGCAACTCCTGTTCTTCGGCGTCTTCAAGTGCAAATGATTGATTCGTCTTTGGGAGAAGAGACATGGAGGAGGAACAACATCCATCGTCATCGTCGATGTCTATAAAGAAACCGAAGAGATCGTCGATGAAACATAAATTGGTATCCACGAAAATCATTTTTTCAGATAATGAAAATTGCAATTATTTTCTTCTTCTTCTTGTAATATCCCGGATTTTTCTGTGTATTTTTTTAAATATTATATGGATAAATTTCAAGGTCAGGCGCTGAGACGGTGTGTGATTTTGAGACCCGGTGTGTCCGGAATTAATGTTTGAATAATATTAAAATATTAAATAGCACGCGTGTGCAGTTTGCTTGAAAAAAGTGGAATAACTTCTAAACGGGTACTCGGATCAGAAATCTGAGGGCACCGTTGCATTCAGGGTAGCAACTTTACCCTATGCGAGGCCTAATATCGGGCGGCACGGGTTAGCTGTGAAAAGTAGTTTTCAGACATTTAAATGAATAAAATAAATTGCAGATTTATTTTATTTTTTTATGTTTCATCAACGCAACAACAATTTATTTTAAAAAAAACCTAGAGGCAGGGATCCAGGGTTAAGCTCATAACCCTGGAATTCTCTGGAGGCTCTGGAGAGAAACTCTAGAGAATTCTCTCGGTGGCGAATGACGATGAAACCTTGGATTGAAGATCAATAGATATCGTTCTTGATGGATCTCACCAATAGTGATGATGCGACAATTGATCTTCTTTAGCGAGCAATCCAAATCAAAGGTAAGATGCATTATTTTGGATATCCTTCCCCGTTTTTGAATTTAACAACGAACACAGACCAACCAACAAACAGATTGAACCGCAGATCGATCATTCTTGCGGGATGAGCTTTAATTGTGGGGTTTTATCAAGGTTTGTTGATTGATAATTGATTTTGATTTCTTGATCGCTCTTATGGGAATGGATCAAGGCCAAAACGAACAACGAACGAGGTTTGTTCCTTGGGTTGTTCATTATGCCTTTTGTCCCTCGATATTTTTCTTCACGTTCTTCGTTCTTCGTTCTTTGTGGGTTACGAACAATTGATCGTTGCACCTTCATTTCTTGGCGTAACGATCCAAAATCGAAGATTCCACATAGGGGAGACCTAGCATAGGTGTGAAGGTGATGACGACGGACAAATCGAAGCGATTCGGGAATACCCGTTCATCGGGCGAGTTACGTGTGGATGAACAGAATCAGATTTTCAAGCCGATTGAAGGTCCAAAACACCTCGATCTTGTGTTTGGGTGATGAGACGACCTCTGATCTGATGTTTCAAGGCGAACATATCACAGAAACAGGATACATAGATTAACCGAGGTGCGCGGAGGAAGAACAACAGATTTTGGAAAATCCCGATGAACACGATGTGTAACCCAGTATTACACTGTGTGTGGCCCCCCACTTAGCGGCAACTAGGGTTTTGGGAATTAGTTACATTCCACACAGTGTGTAGGTCCTTCCCAGAGACTCGACGTGCATCTCGGGAGATACACGGACACAGGGTGAAGTCACAGGTTGCCTACACGGCATGTACCCCACCACATGGCTTGGCCTGGACCAAGTACACAGACTACCCCGTGTACTGGTACACGAGTAGAGACACATGGGTTGACACTGTGTACTGATACATGACCAGAGTACACAGGTGGATCCCAGATGGAAGGACAAGATGTGTGACCCTTCTACATGGCGTGTACCCATCTTCTACACAACATTTTCTGAAGACACAGGTTGTTGTACAAGGGAAATACCCAGGGTCAAGGGACACAACGTGTGACCCTACTACACATCGTGTACCTCTTTCTACATGGGTTGAATCTCTTATCCACCGTATCTTGGACAAGTTTTGTTAGGGTTTGTGCCCTTGATCATTTACCTAAAAGTTGATGTGTATCATTTCCTACTCATAGGAGTATGCCCCCCCCCCCACTCGAGAGGCCCAGATCAGGATCCTCTATTCATTCTTCATGTCCTAGGTAGAGTCCTTGGTATTGACGTGACCAACTTCACCGAGCGTCGATCCTCTACCTAGCAGGTTAATCCAGACAGAGTTGTTGGTATCACCCCATGACCCTGGTTGTGATCCTCACCTATTGTATTTTATCTCTCTCTCTCTCTCTTCAATCTATCAGTGTATCTCTCTCATGACGATTCTTGAAGAACAATACTCCTCGGTAGGATGTCATCAGTGCTATCGGACTCAGGAGTGTGTTCTCCTAGATGAGTGCTTTGTGGAATCATGAAACTAAATCTCTAGTGTGGGTATGTGGTAGTTGTGACTTACCTCTAAACTTCATGTCTTGTATTGAGTATATCTTGGTATTCTTGTTATATGTGTTGTAGACATATACTGTGTAGATCTGACTGTACTTTCCTTTGTGTATTGCTTTGTGGTTTCAGGGTTTCCTACTGAATATTGTTATACTCACCCCTTCATGGGTTTTGCATGCACATGTCGTGTCTTGTGCAGACAAGTGACCTTTTGATGGAGTCTTAGGCGGACCTGGACCAGACGGTGCTTTGTCAGATCAGGCGGGCCGAGGTGTTCCTACGACTACAGACACCAGTCCTGGTACCTTTGTTTAAAGGTTGGACTTGTGGTTACAAACTTCCTTTAGTGGGCTTGTATTTGGCTCAGTTTCACTTTACTTTACTTTCCCTTCGTACTCTGTTTGTTGGGGTATAGTGGTACACATGCATTTGGTTCTTAGTGATTTTTTACATTTTAGCATTTTTTGGGCTTGGAGATGTGTGCGTGTGTACAGGTACATAAAAAATGCCTCACATGTTAGTGACATGCCTACTCTATGCTAGTCACCAACCCCTGGCATGTTGGAGGTGGGCTTGGGGATTCGCAACACGAGCCCCACTAGGATGAGTTGTGAAAGAGTGGTATCAGAGCTGGTCGGTTCTACTTTAGGACTGAGAGTCTATGAGTTTGGTTTGGGGCAACAATGTTAAGTGTTTCGAGTATGAATTTCAGGCCATGGACTCTGGTGTTAGTGTGGCGGTCGACGTATCCATACACAAGGACCCTGATAACCTGCTTTTCAACTCGGTACATGAGAACATTGGTTGCAAGGAAAATAATGGTACATATATCATGTAGGAATGGGTTTTGGTTCCATGTCCTTCTTGAGTCAGCTCTCTAGATATACTCATTGACCGTGGTATATCTTTTTTTCTTACAGGATACCCCTGAGACGCATACTGGATAGGATTCAAAAGCTTGATCATGAGGATGATCCCCTTAGTGATGAGACTTTGATATAGGGACTGGTTCCCTAGATGTTACCTTCAGGTGGCGCACCATCTATACCACCACCTATAGAGCATCACGTGGTACCTGCAGTACCAGCGGGTGAGGTGCGCAGGCTGAGCGTGCTTCATGTGTTTCAGTGAAATATACCCCTTAGGTTTCGATGAAATCCCTACCCATAGGTGGATGAGGATTGGATTGAGGCGGTGAACTGATTTTTCTGTCTTGTTAGGATGTCAACATATCAGATAGTGGTCCTAGAGGCGAGCCTTCTTAATGGATCAGTAGGGCGATGGTGGGGTTTAGTTACCCAATCTTATGAAGAGGCGACTCTTTCATGGATAGAGTTTGAGGGTCTCTTTAGAGAGGAGTTCTCACTAGTTACGCTGAGAGTAGTGTGTATCCAAGATCTTCTACAACTCCAACAGGAAATCATGTTGGTATCTGAGTAATCTTCGAGGCATACCAACTTCTCCAGGTACTCGATGGATATGGTACATGACCAATTCTTCAGAAGGAGGTCTCGGGATAAAGGATCTGTAGTTCAAATCTCACAGGGTGGGTCTAGTCGACCAAGGGAGGGTAAATTCTACTCATGTGACATCAGAGGGAATCTTGCATGAGATTGTCCAACCCATTGTGTTGCTAGTAGAGAAACCATAAATAGACCACTGAGGTAGAGACAATGACAAGAGAATGCAGATCCATAGGGTGGAGGACATGGAAAAGGAGCTGGAAGAGCGATAGGACGTGGTCAGCATTTCGACATGCTACTACCACCACCCCCAAGAGGCCCACGCCAGGCTTAAAGAGCTGGAGGACAGGGGTGGGGACAACTACATACGGTCAAGGAATATGACCCAAGAGCTCTAGGAATGATTCTAGGTATGATCTATGTCTTTTCTACTTTAGTTGCAGTACTGATAGACACAAGTGAAATTCATTCCTTTCTCACCACATATCTCATTCTAGACCTAGAGATTTTGGTTAAACCATTGACTCAACCCTTATGATTGGAGACACCTACTGGAGAAGACTCAGTGATCACCCATTTGTGCTAATAGTGTGACCTGACCCTTTGAGGCTAGATTTTCAGTTGGAACCTCATGGTGGCAGCGTTGAGGACTTACGATGTCATTCTTGGTATGGATTGGTTATCCACAGTCCATGTCTAGATTGACTATTTTTGGAGAAGTGTGTGGTGTATCCACAATGATAGAATGAGGTTTTCCTTTATTGGTGAAAAAGAAAACTATGCAACAAAGGATGCACTCATGCATAGGAGGTTGCAGCTAATTCCTCATCAGTTGGTTAGCCTGACCCTTGGTATAGTGGATGTTATGAGTTACTAGTTTCATGCAGTGGTGGTGGAGTTCGAGGGCGTCTTTCATGAAGATGTTTTGGGTTTACCTCCCCACCGAGAGATATACTTCTCCATTTATCTACACCTCTGGATGACACCGATATATGCACCAACATATCAGATGGATCCCGCAGAGCTTTGCGAGCTGATGGTGCAATTGGAGGACTTTTATATGAATAACTTTGTGAGAGCTAGTTTTTCACCCTGACCAACCCCAATTTTTTTTCCAAAAAGGCAGACAGGGGCTTGAGGTTGTTTGTGGATTAATAACGCTTAAAAAAATTGAATGTAAAGAAAAAGTATCCACTACCAAGGATTGATGACACCCTTTAATTGGTTGAGAGGGTCACGATGGTTCTCGAAGGTTGACCTCAGGTCAATGCTTTTAGGAGCTGAGGCGGAGTTTGACGAGCACTACAATCTTGAGATTGTTGGAGGAGGGTGTTATGTATGTAGTAATCTATGATGCATCGAGAACTCAGATTGGTTGTATCCTGATGCAGAGGCAAGTGGTGATTGCCGATGGTTTACGCTAGTTGAGACCACACGAGCAGAACTATGCGACCCATGATCTTGAGTTAGCAGTGGTAGTCTTCACATTGAAGATGCAGTGACACTACTTGATGGGAAAGTGGTTTATCATATACTTTTATCATAAGAGTCTCAAGTATATCTTCTCTTATAAGGATCTAAAATTGAGATAGAGGCAATGTATAGAGTTCCTCCAGGATTATGAATTTGAGATTTTCTATACTCCTGGGAAGGGGAACGTGGTGGCTGATGTTCTCAGCAGGACATCTAGTTCGCAGTTGTTGAATGAGGTGTCAAAGTAGTTAGCCTCATTGTAGTTATCCTTAGTGTATGGAGATGGAGCATCTTACCTCCAATTGATGGTTTTTACCCCTCCACTCTTACAGCAAGTCATGGAGGCAAAGCTTGGGGATACAGACTACGAGACTCTATGTGCTCAAATATCCACAGGGCATGCTCATGATAGATATTCGAAAGGTGGGGAGAACGTTGTCCTTTTCAGAGGATGTACAGTGGTGCCAATGGAATTTTGGGTGTAATTTCTAAGGGAGTTTCATACATACCCTTTGGAAGTACGTCCAGGTGGGGTGAAAATGTACTAGGACCTCCAATGTCAGTTTTGCTGGTCAGGAATGAAGAAGGGTGTTGCTGAGTTTGTCTCTCGATGCCTTACTTATCAGCAAGTGAAGGCTAAGAACCAAGTTCTAGTGGGTTTAGCTCAACCACTTGAGGTTCCAGAATGGATGTGATATGGGATATCGATGGAAATCATGATGGGTTTACCACGTATGTCTAAGGGACACAATTCCATATGGGTGATCATTGAACGACTCACCAAGTCGTCCCACTTCCTAGCTATTTGAGAGAAGATTTCAGTAGAGAGCTCAAGACATCTCTATATTTAGGAGATAGTTCAACCCCATAGAGTTCCATCGACGATTGTTTCAGACTGTGATGCTCATTTAACATCTCGATTTTGGAAGGGATTGTAGGAGGCATTTGGGACTCAGTTTCGCTTGAGAATAACATTTCACCCATAAACAGATGACCAGATGGAGTGGACTATTCAGGTCCTGGAGGATATTATGTGAGCTTACATGTTTGACTTAAACCATATTTTGGAGGATCACCTACCATTGGTGGAGTTCACATACAATAATAGCTATCATTCCACCATTGGTATGATACCATTAAAGGCCTTGTACGGGCAACCCTGTCGTTCACCAATTTGTTGGACTGACCCAGGAGAGTCAGTACTTATGGGCCCGAAGTTGGTAAAATCTACTACAGAGAAGGTGAAGATCATCCAGAAGTGGATTAGGACTGCACAAAACCGTCAGAAGTCATATGCTGATAGGAGTAATAGACCCTTGGATTTTTAGGAAGGAGACCATGTGTTTCTACGAGTTTCACCTCGATGAGGATTGCAGAGATTTGGTTGGGGTGAAAATTTATCTCTGAGGTTCTTTGGACCTTTTTTAAATACTACGTAGAGTTGGTGAGGTGGTATACCACTTAGCTCTACCCTTACAATTAGATCGGGTACATGACATCTTCGATGTGTTGCGTCTGAGGAGGTACATGCATGACCCATCACACGTTATCGACTGGGGCGAGATGGACATTGAGGATAGAGTGAATTTTACTGAGTACCCAATATATATTGAGGATATCTAGGAGAGGATCATTCGTGGGTGATTGATTCCTTTAGTGCATGTCCAGTGGAAACACGAGAATCTCTAGAAGAGCACTTAGGAGCGGGAGGTTCAGATTCGTGCTCAGTACCCTCATATTTTTTAGTACCCTTTGTTTTGGATTTTCGAGGATGAAAATCCCCAAAGTGGGGAGAATTTAATGTCCCATATTTCATTGTGAATTATTTTTAAATATTATATGGATTAATTTTGAGACTAGGTGTTGAGATGGCATGTTATTCCTATACTCGGTGTTTCCATAATAAATGTTTAAATAATATTAAAATATTAAATAACATGTGCATATATTTTCCCTAAAAAAGTAGAATAACTTCTAAATGGGTGCCCAAATCATAAATCTGAGGGAACCTTTGTGTTCAGAGAAGCATCTTTACCCTAGGCAAGGCCTAACAATGGCCAATGAGGGTTGGCTATGAAAAGTAGTTTTCAAACATTTTAATGAATAAAATAAATTTGGAATTTATTTTATTTCCTTCTTTTTCAATGACGTAGTGATGCAACAACGATTTATTTTAAATAAACCTAGAGGCAGGGATCCAGGGTTAAGCTCATAAGCCTAAAATTTCCTAGAGGATCTAGAAAGAAACCCTGGAGAATCATCTCAATGGTGAACGATGATGAAACCTTGGAACAAAGATCGACAGACGCCGTTCTTGATGGATCTATCCAACAACGACGATGGAACAACCAATATTCTTCTACAAGTGATCCAAATCCAAGGTAGGATGTATTAGTTCAGATTTCCTTCTTTGTTCTTGAATTCAATGATGAACGTGGACCAACCAATGAACATGTTGAACCGCAGATCGATCGTTCTTGCATGATGGGATTTAATTTCAAGGTTTTATTGGGGTTTGTAGATTTAGAATTTATTTTTATTTCTTGATTTTTCATATGGGAATAGATCAAGGTTACAATGAACAATGGCTGAGGTTCGTTCCTTGGGTTATTCATTGTTCCTTTTCTCCCCCGATATTTTTCTTCACGTTCTTTGTTCTTTGTGGGTTATGAATGATTGATTGTTGCACCTTTTTTTCTTGGAAAAATGATCTAAAATTTAAGATCCGACATCGGGGAGACCTAGTGAAGGTGTGAAATCGATGGAGATGGATGAATCGAAGTGATTCGAGAATACCCATTCTTCTAGTGAGTTACGTGCGGATGAACGAAATCAGATTTATGAGCCGATTGAAAGCTTGAAACACCTTGATTCAGAGTTAAGGTGATGAGACAACCCCCAATCTAACATTTTGAGGTGAACATATCACAAAAAGGGGATATAAATATCAACTAAGTCATGCGGAGGAAGAACAACATATTCTAGAAATCCCGATGAACACAACGTGTAACCCTGCGTTACACGACGTGTGGCCCCCACTGAGTAGCATCTAGGGTTTCAAGAATTAGTTTCATGCCAAATGTTGTGTGACCCTATCACATGGTGTGTAGGTCCCTCCCATAGACTTGGTGTGTATCTTAGGAGATACATGGACACCGGGTGGATTACACGGGTTTCCTACACAATGTATACCCCACCACACGGCTTGGCCTGGACCAAGTACACAGATTTCCCCATGTATTAGTATATGGGCAGAGACGCACGGGTTGACACCATGTACTAACACGTGATCAGAGTACACAGGTGCACCCCATATTAAAGGACACAATGTGTGACCCTTCTACAGGGTGTGTGCCCATCTTCTACACGATATTTTCTAAAGACACAGGTCGTTGTACATGGTTAGTACCTGAGGTCAAGGTACACGGTGTGTGACCCTACTACACACCATGTACCCCATTATACATGGATTGAATCTCCTTTCCATCATATCTTAGACTATTTTTTTTAGGGTTCGTGCCCTTGATCGTTTCCCCAAAGGTTGATGTGTATCATTTCATACTCATAGAAGTATGATCCCTTTAGCATGACTTCCTAGATAGAGTGTTCAGAATCCCCTCCCCCCTCGAGAGGCCTGTAGTAGGATCCTCTATTAATTATTCATGAATTAGGTAGATTCCTTGGTATTGACGTGACCAAATTCACCGGGAATCGATCCTCTATTTAGCAGGTTAATCTGGATGGAGTTATTGGTATCACCCCATGAACCTAGTTGTGATCCTCATCTATTATATATATATATATATATATATATATATATCTTCAGATCTATCAGCTTATCTCTCTCATAAAGTTTACCAAAGAACATTACTTCTTTGGCAGACGTCATCAGTGCTATTGGACTTAGGAGTGTGTTATCCCAGATGAGTGCTTCATGGAATCTTCGAACTGAATCCCTAGTGAAGATATGTGGTAATTGTGACTTACCTCTTGACTACATGTATTGGATTGAGTATATATGGGAATTATTTTTTATATTTTTTATAGACATATACTGTTTAGAGTTGACTATACTTTCCTTTTTGTTTTTCTTTGTGGTTTCGGGGTGTCTTACTGAGTATTGTTATACTCACCCCCGCATAGGCTTTGCCTGCATGTGTCATGTCTTATATAGATGAGCGACCTTTTGAAGGAGTCCTAGTAAGACTAGGACTAGACGATGCCTTGTAAGATCAGGCATTCCAAGGTGTTCCTACGACTATAGACAACAATCCCAATACCTTTGTTTATAGGTTGGACTTGTGGTTACAGAATTACTTTGGTGGGATTATATTTGGCCCAGTTTCACTTTAATTTACTTCCCTACCATACTCTATTTGTTGGGATATAATGGTATGCATGCATTTGGTTCTTAGTGGTTTTTACATTTCTACATTTTTTGGGATTGGATATGTGTGCATGTGTATAAGTACATAAGCAATTCATCCCATGTTAGTGATATGCATACTCAGTGCTAGTTACCATCCCCTGGCCTCTTGGAGGCGGGCTTGGGGAGTCGCAGTATAGGCCCCACTGGGATGGGTCATGACACTTCTTCCTTCATCTCCACTAAAAATGGATCGGGAGCACATCACCCAGATCTCTGTTCGCTTATCTCACCTTCAAACCTAGCTCTGATACCATTAAAGGTGGTTTTTGGTAGTGAAAGAGGATGCAAATTCAATCTCCCTCTGATACCACTGATGGAGGATCCTTTGGAAACAAACACATCCTCATGCAAAAATAACTTCAGGTAATCACTACAACATAGATTCAACGAAATAATGGTTTTTATTTCTTCAAATATAATTCTATATTAATACATAAACACATACCCTATTTATAGGGATAAAAAATACACCAAAAAAATGAGAGAAAAACCAAAAATAAATACAAGTCCACAAATTCAGTGCAGTAGGTGTCACCCATGTCATCAACCCCAACCATGTTAAGAAGTTTCTATATTTGAAATTTCCCAATCACCATCGTAGCAGTGTTGGTAGGTGCTGCTGTAGAGAAAAACCAAACTTAATTTTCCAACATCTCACTTGGAACTTCTTTTCCTCATGACCCATGAATTTGCATCACATATAGGTGGGTAACCAACATGTATAATGACTTCACCATAGTCATTAGCTACAGTAAATTCCAAAGCACATGCAGTAGTACATAAGAAGATCACTGGAGATGATCATAGGAGCCAAATAACAACAGAAAGAATCAAATTGGATTTTATTGCTTCGATTTGGATTTCTTTCACCTTGTAATCCTTTTCTTGGATCAAATTATTATTTACAGAATCCTATACCTCGGGTTTAGGTTCTTCAAAATGTCCACCTTACTCCATGCTTTCATTGGGACTTAGTCACACTATAAGGAGGTGTCGTTATTCTTCGTTAAGGTAACATACACCGGGCTCTAATGCTTCATGAAACATGGACTAGCTGATGGTTTATCAGATACTTTGTTGACAGAGGTATTGACCTTTAAGAAGGCATATGCATCGGGTAACAACTCATATTCTTCAGCGGATACTGGTGTAGATGATTGATTCATCTTTTGGAGAATATACATGGAAGAGGAACAATGTTTGTCGCCATCATTGGTGTCCATAAAGAAGTTGAAGATATCTTCTATGAAACAGAATTTGCTATCTAGGAAACTAATTTTTTTCTGATAATGAAATTTGAAATTAGTTTTTCTTTATTCTCCCCTCATTGCTACTGTAAATGGACTGGGAGCACATTTCATAGATCTATTTATGCTCAGCTCACCTTTAAACCTTGATCTGATATCACTGAAGGTGGTTTTTGGTAGTGAAAGCGAATGCAGATTCAATCTCCCTTAGATACCACTGATGGAGAATCTTTTGGCGGCAAACACAATAACACACACAAATCACTTGAGGTGATCACAACGGCACAAACACAAAAAAATAATTGTATTTATTTCTTCAACTAGAATTCTATATCAACACAAAAACACATACCTTATTTATAGGGATACAACACACACCAAACAAATGAGTTAAAAACCAAAGAGAAATAAAAGTCCACAAATTTAGTGTAGTTGGTTCCGCCCATGTCTTCAGACCCAGCCACGTCAAGCAGTTTCCATATTTGAAATTGCATCATATCTAGGTGGGTAACCAAAAGTATAATGACTTCACCATAGTCATTAGCTATAGTAAATTTGAAAGCGCATGTGGTAGAAGACAAGCAGATCACTGAAGATGATCACAGGAACAAAATAAGAGCAGAAAGAAGAAAATTGGGTTTTATTACTTCAATTTGGAATTCTTTCACCTTTTAATCTTTTTCTTGGATCAAATTTTTATTTATGGAATCCTCTAACTTGGTTTAGGGTTCTTCAAAATGTCCCCCCTTGCTTCAGGGTTTCATTAGGACTCAGAAAAACTGGAAGGATGTGTCACTATTCTTTGTCAAGGGAACAGACACCAAGATCCAATAATTCAAGAATCATGGATCAACTAATGGTTTTCCAGGTACTATGTTGGTGGAGGTATCAACTTTTAGGAAGGTGTCTACATTAGATAGTGTTTCTGATGCTTTCACCAGGGAACACATCCATCTATGGAGACGTGTTGTATATTACCCTGCATTCCCACTTTCCAAAGGTAGGCGACATTCATCACCTCTTCAGTGATTTTTACTCCTTGATCAAAATGGGATAATGGGATGTTGATCTCACTTATTTTTGGATTCATCCTCAGAATTCATCACCTAGTCTAGGTCTCCCTTAAAGATTAAGACGTTGTTCGTGAAACTCTTCTCGATGCCATATCTTTGTGGGCGTTAGTTAATTACACTACTCTTTTCAGGACATTCCAAGTGGTCAAGTCAGGGCAGCAACCTCTGGTTAGGGGATTAGTCATGTTGGACATCACTGGCATGTCTAGACACTGGAACACTAGTACATCTAGTTTTTCCCTTATCAGAGGGCTTATTGAGGGTGTGAAATCCCGAGGCATCCCATGTAGAATGCGGGGAATTATATGTTAGAGGCATTTCTTTGAGGTTTTCCTCGGCTTCCCATGTTTAACACGGGGTATGCCGCGAGATTAACATCTAGTGAAGACGATTTAGACTGATCAGAACACTAATGGGAGTGGATCATATGGGTGCATCCTTAAAAGGGATCACCTAGGAATTTTACCGAATGGATGGGTTAGAACTCCCAATAGGGGTGTACCATAGATGGTGTGTCCCACAAAAGGAAAATTTTCACACTGTGAAGACTGATTTGGATTCCACGAAGGCTGGATCATAGAGGAGGGTGGATCCACACAAAGGGGACACCAAGGTTTACCATTGGCTGGGATTGGACCTCGAAGAGGCTTTCTATGTACCCTGTTTAGAAGATAAGGATAAAAACCCATGTAGTTCAAATGAGTGGGGCATGGAATCAGGGTGTACACAAAGGAAAACAACTTGAAAATATGTTGTGGCTTAAGCATGGTTAACGACCCATATGGATGGCCTAATTTCACTGGGATGTGGAGGCCTGAGTAAAATCCGGATGAACATGGATGAAGTGTTGAAGGATAGAATGAGTAAGGATGGAACCAAAAAATCAGTGTAAAGGTGATGGTACTAGGATTGAACCTTAAAAAGGTTTCCAACATATCCCCATGATAGGGAATTTAATTCCATGTAGTTATGGAAATGGGGCGATGAGTCACCTGATGAGGCAGATCATGAGAATAGATGCATGGATGGGACCTGAAGGAAGTAGAACCCCTAGATCAAGGCATGATCTTCCTAAGACAAAAAAAAGTCTCAAGGGAGAGACCAGGATGAGGAGTGGGTGATGGGATTTCACCTCGGGGAGGCTTCCTACGTACCTTACTCAAAAATGGAAAATATCAAAGTCCACGTAGTTTAGGAATGGAGCACATAATTGGGATGTACACAAAGAAAAACAACCGAAAGACGTGATTGGGGATTATACATGGTTGGTATCCCATCGTAAGAGGGACACTCTTGATTGGAGGAGTATGGATTGAGTGTGGGGATTATGCATGGTTAGTACCTAAGGGGATTAAAACACATCAAGGAGGCAGACCCTGAAGACGTGTCCTGAGGAGGGATGATGTCACATTAGGAGGGTCCATCCCTAGGAGGGAGCACCAGAGTGTACCATTAGATGGGATTGAACCTCATAGAGGTTTCCTACATACCCGAAAGGGATCAAAACCCATGTAGTTCATGGAATATACAATTTAACGTCTTATAGTATGAAGAGTGAACCAACGTGAAATGGATGGAACTAATGGGTGATAAACTTGAACCTCAAGGAGGATTCCTACATATCCCCATGGCAGGGAATCAAATTCCATGTAGTTTTAAAGTATATAGTTAAACGTCATGCAGGATTAAAGGGGAATATAGTTTAACGTCATGTGGGATGAGGGTGAGTCGATGTGAAGTGGTCGGGGATGGTAGGTAATGGGATTGAACCTCAAAGAGGCTTCCTATGAACCTTTCTTGAAAAGGGGAAAGGATAAAAGTCCACACAGTTTAGGAATGGAGGGGAATGGGGCTTACACACTAAAGAAACCCACAGAGGATGTCATGGAAGATTATTAATATAGGCCCATATGAGTCATGCTCATTGTGAGAAACAAGATCCAACAAAAGACCTGACAATTACGTCATGCAAGGTGAGTCCATGAGGGGTGGAGTAGGGCATATGCCTAGTTAGCGGCCCATGAGAAGAAGATTGGGAATTACTCTAGGAGGGAAGCCTGGGGAGGATGTCTAGATGTACAGGGAGGATATGGCCATCGTACAAGGATAACCCTATCAAGTTGGGTTGGGTCTTATGTAGAGGCTTCCAGGGTGCGCATGGTGACAAAGATCAGAGGGAGAGGAGGAGTGAGAGGGTGCTGGTGCCCATCCCCTTATTGGTCCTCTTGAACCTATCCCTCATGCAGTTGTCGCAGTTTAATGTTATGCATTGAGAAAGTGGGTTCTTGGCAGTTTAATGTTCTATAGCTCGGATGATGAGGATTCACTCCTCACCCCCAAGACTTACACAACTGGCACACCTTAACCATCAGGGTAGGGAAGGCACCAACAATTTCATGGATAAACTGGGTTGTGAAGTGATCCATTGAGGGGTTAACATTAGTGTGTCTATACGAAGAAGAAATATCTGTTAGTGTGCCTATGAGAAGAATCACAAGGTAGGGTAACACCACATGAATCATTCCTCAGAGAACTTTGAAATTACTTCGTACAAGCCTGGAGGGCCACATGGGAGAAGTGTGTGGAAGACAGGGGTGTTGCGCATTAGAGGGGCCTAGACATGGTGATTTAGAGTAGGGACAACACATGGAGCACATAAGAAGGGAAATTCACAAGACTGGATGATTTAATGCAAGATGAGGGGTTGCATGCAATATTGAAAGATTGTGTGCAAGATGATGGGTTGCACGCAAGTTGGAACCCTACGCGCAATATTGGAATGACACAAGGGAAAACTTGTGTGCAAGAAGAATCTTTTGTGCATAATTTCCATGAAGTAAATGTAAATGGGTGAGGGTCAAGACCTAGTGGTCCCACCCAAAGGAGGACCCCAGGGAGACCTATAGTGCAAGATCCAGTACCTTGAGGCCATGTATCTCACGTGGTTGTGGAAGGGGTCATCTTTTGTGCACATGAGAGACAATTCATCTTCTATAATGGTCACTTGGAATGAGGGGGGACATCTCTATTTATAGACAAAATATTCAGCAGTGGTGCGCAAGGTGGCATACATGCAAGGTGCATTTGACATCGCATTTGGTGTGGAAGATCTTATGCGCGGTTTCCCTTTTTGCGCAACAGCTTAATTTCTTTAACGTTGATGAATTGACCATTTTTCGGAGGTATTCCGTAGAAGAATACATTTGACATCGCATTGGGTGCACGATATATTGCATACAATTTCCAATCTTGCGGTCTGACCTCGGATCTTGCGTGCACCTCCCTTGGGTGTCTCAAGATTGTTCACTGATTCAAAACATGCCTTTAGTATGCTAGAAAATGTCCATTCATGGGATTAATCAAAATTCAACACCAAAAAATACCCCCCCTATAATCTAAGCTGAAAGGGGACCTAAAGGTTGAATTATGAGGGAAATTCCTAAAAGTAGAGTTACTGACGGTCTGTGCGTGAAAAAAATTCTTATTCGGTGTGCAAACTACTTTTGCATGCATGAAAGGGAAGTTCCACGCCTATAAATATGTGGGGGGGGAGGCTCCATAATTTACTTTCTCATTCGATATGTGACTTTTCTCTTTTGTGAGAAAGATCCTCCTTTCTACATGAAAGATTTTGAATTTGGTCAACACCTTGTGCACAACCGCGGATTCTTTCGCGCTCCTTCTAAATCTTGCGCGCACCTGACTTGGATAAATTTTCTGTGGCTAACACCCATCTTGTGTGTAGCCATCTGTCTTATGCACTAAATTCCCATTCTTTTGCGCAAGAACCTTTTTCAATTCTGAGGTCCAATGGAAATGGATGCTCAATAAACCAACATTGAGAGGGAAGCTGTTGCTGCTACATGGAGGAACTAGATGATCACAAATCCTTCAATTATTTATGTGAGAAGGGTCATGTATGATAGTCAGATTCTTTTCATTATTCTGATGCAAGCTCAAAAGGATTACGTTCTGAGTGATAGTCTACAGATATAAAACTTTGTTATTCTGGAAGAGGTGCTGATGCTAGGCTTCGATAATGACACACCATAATCATGGGTAACACGCGAGGATAGCCTTCCATATTACAACATCACAAGAAATGGTAACCCTACTAGGGAATAATAGAACATGGATGTTTAAGACCTGAATCCAAAGACCATGACCATTGTGGGGAGCGATCTGGCTCCTGAGGAATCTCCAACTCACTTCACAAGCAACTTCAGAAGCAGCATTACTGATGAGACCAAAGGTTGGAAGGAATGGGACTTCAGGTTTGGGGGAAACTTTATGAATGAATGGGCATGTACGTACAGGGTATGCCAGACATGTGAGGAGTTCGAGGTGGAGATGTAGTCGATCAGGCTGTTTGAAGTTGTATAGACATTACAATTCCATTTCTATTGTCAGCAAGACTTGGTGTGAGAGTTGTTCAGTCGGTTCTCCCCTGACAAAAACACTTTACACCTCCACCATGGGGAAGTGGGAATCAGCCTTTGTAACAGCCATTTCATTGGGTAAATTCCCCTAGAAGGGTACCAATATGACGAGTTCCTTCCAATAGAGAACATTTAGGGGGATAGGACTTGCACCCCTAAGTGGGTGGATGCTTCCAGTAATGGATACAAGGATGGGAGTCCATCCGGGGATGTTGGTGATGGATGGGATCATGGAGTCCAAGAACAAGGTCAATTGATGAGTGCCTATATTGTTCAATATGTACAATATTTTGGGGCGCATCTCAAGAGGAGGTACACACATGAGAGTATGTGGACCATTCTAGATTCTTCATGGATGGGTTGCAGCTCATTGCGGTGAGTATGACTTCCTGAATTCCATCCGACCTCTAGGTGACGGTCTACGACCATCCCTACTAAATATTACTAGAATTATCCTCTTCATGATCAATAAGGAGGGGATAAAACTCAAGATCAATAACCATGAAAACTTCAACTTTCATCCGTTTCATACCCCAGCTGGCCAGGTGGTAGATGATGGGTGAGTCCCATTGGAGAAGAGGGAATACCTACAAAGATTCAGGGGTGGTGTGCTGGTATCCCAATTCGATGGGAAAATATTTTTCAAACCCTATGTGTTGACGGGGTTTTCCAGGAAATTCGATTTCATTTATAAGATGAAAAATAAAGTTTATACAGGGATTCAGGAAGAGTGGAATCCCTACATCCTTCAGTAACTTTGGCTCATGTTCATGACTACTGGTTTTGGTGAAGTCATTACCTTTCCCCCTACTGATGTTAATATCAGACTATCAACAGAGTATGTCGACCACTGGATAACAACATATTCAGAAGAGAATCTATGAATATGCATTCGACTGATCAAGGTGACAAGTGTGGAGCCTGGATGGAGAGAGAGTAGACAAAGCACTATTGGGGAAGTGAGACTGGAGGCGAGCCAGGAAGTTAGGCCAGCACAAGCTGGAACCTCTGTGGAAGGAGCATCGCAAAGTACAGTCATGACTCCACCTTTTAAAGAGAGATGATCCCATATTCAACATTGTGGACTAGCTAGGGAACTTTATGGAAAGTGGCTGAGATACCTCTTGCATCGACCGTCAATGCCATTTTCTCATCTTTGTGGTATGCTTAGAGGAAACTGTGACAAAAGCTAAGTCCAGAAGCCCTGTGGAAGAAACTAGTGCACACTGGACTTGACATACCAGATCTGTGGTGTATTCAGGTGGTGAATAGGGTGGAATTTCATTGCCAACATGCGTACTTTACAGCTATGGATGTTTATGCATGCCAGTGTGGGTGGTACGAAGAACCACATCTCCCATTGAAAGTGATGCACGACCAGGAGCACGACCCAGAGAAAATTCCATCTGAGGATGAAGATGAGGATGAAGAATAATAAGAATAATAATAAGGAGAAGAAGAAGAAGAAGAAGAATAAGAAGAGGGAGAATAGGAAGCTTTAAGTGAGGGACCTAGAAGTGAGGGACCTTAGGGGACAATGTCCCACCAGGTAAGCCCACATGAGAGAAGCGAAATCACAGGATCTGACACGGAACTAGCCAAAAAACTCAAGGTTAGTCTCAACTCTTATCTCTATCAATATTTCTGTTATCATAATTTGAATCCACTAACCAAACTTTTCCCTATTTAGGAACACATTGATGATGATAGCTAGTAAGTTCCCCTTATAGGGGATGAAAATGTATCAATGGACGTGGAAGGGTGTCCCCATGAATCTGCACCCAGAACCAAATAGGGAAGATGATAAACCACGGTTGAAGTTTTCAAAGGACCAACCATGATTGAAGTGGTCAATGACAAGCCAATAGAAGGGGATGAAATGGAGACATCAGGATCTCAGGCTATTCCCGCCGTTTGAAAGGATCTAACACTGATCATTGAATTAACAAGAACTGAGGGATCTCCTATGGTGGTAGCTCCCACCATGACTCAGGCACTGGATACCACCACTCTTGGCTCTTGTAAGTTTATTACTTTTGTAGGATCACATATTTTATTATGAAACTCAGCTGACCAAGGTATCAATTCCCAATGCAGTGATCGCAATATTGGAGGATCGACAAACTATTGCGTCTAGAATATATTTGGGAGCTCTACCAGTGACTGCACCAGTCCACGTAGAACCAATCATTAAAATGGGTTCTACCCTGGCACCTAGTAAGCATGAAGCTACAATCATAGATGATGCTATTTCTAGGGTAGATCTCCATGATGGCGGTGGTGAGGTCGCTGAAGAAGAAATATTTCCAAAAGTGGAACCTACCGCTATACTCTTGGCTATCTTTCCTGAGTACAGGCCTGCATATACTTAGGTGATGGATGACTCAGATCCTAATGTAGCTAATGAGTTTCATATGACGTGACACAAGGCGTGGAAGTGCATCAAACACTTCCCCAATCAATCATAGGTAGAATGGATGAGTCGAATGGGGTCACTTCACATGTGGCTACAGTTTCTCCAAACCAAAGGGATGGATGATCACCATATTTATATGATAATTTGTGATTATATGGATGAGAATATACGAGAGAGTAGCCATTGCACCAATATTTCCTAGTTTCAGAAGGAATTAGAAAATTTCCAGAAACTTCTTGGGGCTAAGAAAAAAGTTTGACGCCTTGAAGAACATGTGAACAAATATGCTGCATTTATCACAAGATAATCTAAGCTCATTGAACAGTTGAAGGCTCAGTTAGTGGATGCCCAAGATCAAGAAATTCAAGAAAGTAATCAAATTATTGAACTCCATGTCGGGTGGGAGTGAATGTAGGTCAGATCCAACAAGCTCTGCTCTGCAGCTGCTGATGAAGAAAGGGAGCTCAGGGAGCGGTAGATAATCTTGGAGGCCACATGTCATAAAGTGGAAGTACTAGAGCATTCAATTGAAGGGGTTGATCTATAAGGGTGTTTTTTGGTCCAAATTTATGAAACATGTTTTATTCCTTATTTATTTATCATGAACTGTGTGCATGGACTTACTGCTTGATTATCATTACTTATTATATTATAAATTTATTTTATTTTTTTCTACATCTCGATCATAATTGTGAAGTATTTATTGATCGATCCCTAATATCACATTGGTCATACCCTAGTGTCAGAAACAAGGGACGAACACATAATCCTTCCACTTTTTGTATGAGATTTCCAATTATTCATCGAATATTCAGGGGTCTTCCATTGTCAACTGACTATCCAAAATATTTGGGTTGACAAAGAGACCATAATCAGAGGATAAGGTTATCAGAAAAACCAAATTTCCTTCCCCAACATTCTCTAATACATGAAAGGGATAATGCAAAGGGTGTTAGATTCAATACAAATAAGGGAAAATGAGGAGTGTGAATCACGATACCAAAAATTTGGAACACAGTTATGGTGGCATGTTGATGGAGGATAATTGTTGACCAATTTTACAACATAGCATCTATATATATTATCCTGAAATGGGGACAAACAAACAAGGGCCAACCGTTGACCGTATTCAAAAACATAGGGCCTATCTCAAAATGTCGTCTAATATCTTCTAGAATGTGTGCTCTAAATAGTTGGAGATTTAAAAGGCTAAGAATCCATTCCATTTGGGGGTCCCTTTAGATGTGAAGGAGGATGAGGATCCGAATAAGGTGCATGCAAAGCATGGGGTGGAGTAATGGGATACTAAAAGGAATTCCAACACTCTTGAAACTATGACACCGTGACGAAATCATGTTTGGTGGGCGTATGTGTCTGAATCAAGATCAAACCTACTTCCAGACAGGACCTCTATGGTGAGGACCTAGCATGCCTCATAGATGAAGCTGATAGATATGTACCTTAACATCATACAGTGAGGAAGGTGCAAGGAATAATTTAACATCATATGAAAAGAATGTTGCACATAGTTTTAAGGTCATACTGCCTGGACTAGGGCTAATAGTTCAAAGTCATGTTGCATGGACTATAGGATCTTAGTTTAAGGTCATGGAGTTTAGACCATAACCAAAGACAAAGGGAAAAATATTAATGAACCTTGGGCTAGGCCCAAAGACAAAATGTCTAGGAATTGCTATATATCCCATAAGGATGGGAATCAAGCCAAATGTAGTTCTTGAATTCTATGTAGTTTAATGTCATGTAATAGGATAAAAGTTATGATGTATTTTACTATCATAGGATTATGATATGGGAAACCTAAAGGACCAATGTGTGGCATAGTACATAACCCGACGTAAATGAGGAAAAATGAAGTTCACATGACACACCACACGTTCCTGAAGGGGGATAGGTCTAAGAGGCCAAAAGGATGAAATGGGTTGCGACTGAACCTTAGATGAAGATTCTAGGCATCACTATATATCCCATGATAATGGTAATCAAGACACACATAGTTCTTGAGGAAGGTATGAAAGATATCGAATACCAAAAAGAAATATATCCTCTTAGGTGAGGAAAATCATATTTATTACACAGTTTAATGTCATAAAAAATAGGACAATGAAAGTATTAGTTTAAAGGTCGTAGAGTTCAGATCAATGGGGAAGTGTGACTCCTCCCTGTAGGCACAAACCTTACCCAAATCCCTAAGCCCACATGAGCCATGATCAGTGTGGGAAATAAGGGCAGAGAAGATCTTTATAAATCATGGCAACACACAGTAGGGGATGAAGGGGAAAATTCAAAGATAACCCCACAACACTGGTTTGTCCTCTCAATGCACAAAGGTGAATGGGGGATAACACTGAGGGTGTCGATGTTCTATCTAAACATTATGAAATGTAAAGGTATGTGAATCATGAAACCAATATTTAGGGCATAACGAGGTTGGCATAATGATGGAAGATAATTGATGACCATGTTTTCAAAGTAGTATCCATATCATGTGACCTAGAATGAGAATAAACAATTGAGCATCAACTATTTACTATAGTCGCAATGTGGGAATTGTATAAAAATCTCATTCAAGATCCTCTAGAAAATTGGACCAAAATGGTAGGTGAGCCATAAGGCTGAGCATCCATACTGCCTGAGGGTCCTTTCAGATATGGGAAATGATGGAGACCCAAATAAAGGGACACATGAAGTATAGAGATGGAATGAAGGAATCTTCATGCAGGACCCAACACTCCAAGTCCTAAACCATAGCGCATCTGAGCACACTAATGAGACACATCAGAGGTCTAGGTTCCTAGTTAAGGGTAGAAAACTTGTGAAGGCGAGTGGAGGAAAGGGTTAAAAATGGGTTAGTGAACCCGATGCTAGACCTGAGGCGAAATAATGGCGAGTCCCTACATATCCTGTAAGGGAAGGAATCAAACCACATATAGTTTTTGAAATGATGTTCAATTTAACTTCATATAGTAAGGAAACATACAAAAGAATTAGGTTCTAAAGGGAATGTGCATGGCATGATAAAGCATACTGACATGAATGAGGACAAGAGAATCCCACACCACACTGTGCATAATCCTAAGGTGGAACATTAGACCAAGGGTTTGGGAAAAGGAATAGAATAACCTGAGGCTGGAATTGAGGATAACATGTCTGGGAATTCCTACATATCCTTTAAGGGCAGTAATCAAGACACACATAGTTATGAAAATTCCATGCAGTTTAACATCATGCGATAAAGACGTAGAAGAAAGGGTGCCTCAAGGGGATGTGTGCAACATGGAAAAGTAAAACTGACATGAATAGGGATAGAAGAGTTCGTACCACACCACACAATCCCAAGAGAGAACATGGGCCAAGAGGTTGAGAAGGTTGAGGGACCTAGGGTTGGACCCAAATAAAAAGAGTCTGGGCGTTCCTATGTATCCCATAAGGATGAGAATCAATCCATATGTAGTTTTGGAAATGCTATGTAGTTTAACATCATAGGATAAAGACAAATGGGGGAGATCCCTGAAGGGGGGACACATGATGCGTCAATTGTAAGACCAACGTGGATAAGGGAAAAGAGTCTGTATCATGCCACATGCTCTAAGATACTTAGGCTGAGAGGACAAAAGGAAGGCGAAATTTGGATTACCTAGGGATGGACCCTAAGAAAAAATGTCCTATAATTTCTACTTATCCTATAAGGGTAGGAATAAAAACACACATAGTTCTTGAGATGTCATTTAGTTTAACGTCATGCGATAATGACGTAAAAGATATTAGTTTAAGGTCATAGAGCTCAGACTGTAGGTTCCCAGTTTAATTTCATGTGCGTGGGATAGAGGGGTAGAAAAAGGTGAATCACTGCACTCAATATTTGGGACACCATGGGGATGGTGATAACGATGGAGGATAACTGATGACCATGTTTTCAACATGGTATCCATATCATGTGCCCTGGAATGAGAACAAACAACTGAGCATTGATCACTGACCATAGTCGCGATACAGGACTTGTATCAAATTGTCGTTTAAGATCCTTTGGGACGTTGGCCCAAAACGGTAGGAGATCCAAAATGGCATGGGACCAGGTCATTAGGGGGTCCTTTAAGATTTGAAATATGATGACGTCCCAAATGAAGGGACACGTGAAGGGTGGTGGTACCCATGAAGTTTAATGTCTTGCGGAAAGGATAAGAGAGATCTTAGTTTAAGGTCATAGAGATCATACCATTACAGTATATGATCATGAAAGGCCAAAGGGATATTAGTTTAAGGTCATAGATCTTAGAACATTTGAAATTTATCATTATGCATGATGAAAGGAACCTATAATGTGAAGTACTACTTGAGGAATTTGGTATTGGTGGGAGGAGTGATATGCACACAATCTATGGTGATTTGGGAGTATGAACCATTGGGGTAAACCTTGTGAATGATATAAAGTCCCTCCCATTTGGGAACCAACTTTGGTGGCTTCCTATTGGGTATCATTAGCATTCTCAGGTCCAGTACCATGTCACATTGAATGAAAGAACAAAGACAAACTCTCTTATTGAAATATCTAGCTATCTTGTTCTAATGGCTCTCCAGATTGTGCAAGGCACAAATCTTGTTCTCATCGAGGACTTATAGTTCATCCAGATAGACTTCTGCTACCTTTTTCGATGTCTGATGATCATAGATAGTTTTACGGAGTGATGGTAGATGAATCTCGATGGAAAAGACAGCCTCTATTCTATACACCATGGAATATGGAGTCACCTGGGTGGAATTACGAGTCGTTGTCCGATAGGCCCAGAGACCATTGGGGAGCTTGTCCGGCCAACTCTTCTTGTTCTGACCAACCATCTTCTACAAGATTTTAGAGTGGGGTTTTTTGAATGACTCAATCAGCCTATTTTCTTGCGTATTATAAAAAGAGGTATGATTAGAACAAATACTGTACTTAGAGTACAATTTCTTCAGCTCGACTGCCCGAAAGTTGGTGCCATTATCGGTGAGGATAACACGAGGGACTCTAAATCGGTGGATGATATTAGAGATCATGAAATCAATGATGAAACAGGACTTGAATTACTTAATTAGGATCTCATCTTCCACTTGGAAAAGAAATCTATGGAGGTCAGGATGAATCTGCACTAGCGAGCTATTGCTGGTGGATAAGGTCCCATAATATCTATTCCCCAAACCATGAAGGGCCAATTGTACTTGGTAGTATGGAGAGGATCAGGTGGATGATGCATAAAATTGGCATGGATCTGGAACATATGGAACCTTTTGGAGAACTCAATAAAGTCATGGACCATGGTGGGCCAAAAGTATCCCAGCCTTCAGATCTGATGAGAGAGTTTCGGCCCCGCTTGATGAGATCCACATGAACCAGCATGAACTTCCTGCATAACCTGGGGAATCTAATCTACTTGAATGAAATGGAGGATAATCCCATAAAACCCACATCTGTAGAAGATATTATCAAGATTGGGAGCACTCTAGGGGTGAACTACACTGCGCACCAATAGACTCTCTCACATTCAGCTCAATCTTTTAGGAGATTACCATTCTGGAGATACTCGATAAAGGTGGTTGTCAAACTAGGGGTCTTCACTTCTATGATAGGGGGAGTCGGTGGTCCCAATGTGGACACGCTAGTGGTGAGATGACTTACCTTCTGGGTATCTCCATCTCCATTTGGAGTGATGGGAGAAATGACCCTTCGATGCACCACATGGATAATCAAATCATCCTAGTCAGTCTCTGCAAGAGATGCAACAAGGCTGGCCAAGGCATCAGATCGGCCATTCTATGATCGAGGGAAATAAGTAAAAACTGGATGAGAAAGGAGTTGGGCTATCAAATGGTTAGTGCGATTCAGCAATGGTACAAGCTCTGTTTTCCTGATGATGTAGCCACCATTTATCTGCTTCATGACTAGTTCTGATTCCCCTTTCAAATGAAGGTGGGGAACATCAATCTCAAGGGCCAGCTCGAGAACAGTGATGATGGCTTGATACTTGAACTCATTATTGGTGCAGCCTTATGAAAATAAGAACGAATAGGGTAGGAAAGATTGTTTGGGCATGATGAATATGATACCCAGACCTACTCTATTGAGTTTGGGATCATTGAGTCTCCTACCAGTATGGCTCCGTGAGGCACCATCGAAGTGTATTTTCCAACACGGAATGACTTGATCCACTGGGAGGATTGCCTAATCTGGGAAATTATGAACTAGATACTAATATGAGGGGGATGGATGGGTAATAAGTAAGTCTACCAATTCCAATACCTTGACATATTTATGGAGGACAAACTTGATGTAAAACTATTGAAGGATCACTTCCCACTGAGCTAGAAACCCTATTAACATAGGGCGGTTCATAATGTACTTCAGCGGATCCACATGAGACACTAGCTGTATCTCATGGTTCTGCAAGTAATGTTGCAACTTCTGGACCATAAATACTAGTGCAAGGAAGCTCTTCTTGATAAAGGAATATTTAGTCTCTGTATCGAGGATCAAGCGTCTGAGATTTTATAAACTATTCTCTATCCCCCCATTATTCTTATGGGTGAAAAGGGAACAAAGGGATCATTCCAAGGTGGTCACATAAAGGACTAGAGACTTTCCAAAAACTGGTGGCATCAGAACTAGAGATTGTAGAAGGTATTTCTTGATCTCCTCAAAAGTAGCCTGACACTCTTCATCCCACTAGTAATCGATACCTTTCTTCATGAGTCAGGAAAAGGGTTTACACTTTCCATCCATATTCATGATGAATCGACATATGTAGGCTATATAGACTTGAAAACCTCAGAGCTCTTGAATGTTTCTTAGAGGAGGCATATTGCTGATGGCCTTGATCTTCTCCAAATTGATCTCACTGCCTCTATATATAACGATGAAGCTAAGAAAATTTATAGAGGTAACCCCAAAGGCACACTTCAAGGGGTTCATTTTTAGATGGCTGGAGCAGAGGAAGCCGAAAGATTTCTCAAGGTCTCTAAGATTGTCCGGACACTGGAGGGATTTGACCACCAAATAATCTACATAGCATTCCACCAATGTCCCAATTATCAGCTTGAATATTTAGTGGATGACACGCTGATAGGTGGAACCTACATTCTTTAGACCGAAAGGCATCACCTGATATGAAAAGGTATCTTGTGGTGCTCTGAAGGTGGTAGACTCTTCGTCCTCAGGGTCCATTCAGATTCGATTATATCCAGAATACCTGTATATGAAGGAAAGATCTTGGAATCCAGTGGTATCATAGATTTATAGCTCTGTCACAGAAAGTGTAAAATCGTTCTTTGGACAGTGACATTTGAGATACCGAAAGTTGATGCAGACTCTGATCTATTTGTTCTTCTTTTTGATGAGAACAATGTTGGATGACCATCTTGGGTACTGGACTTCCTTGATGAAGTTGGATTTAATGATCTTATTAACTTTGTCCTTGAACATGGCACCGTGAGAAGGGCACATATTTCTAGGAGGGTTTTTGAACCCGTGATAGTTTATTTGGAGACCAAGGAAGTGGATGAAGGTCTAAGGATCCAATCCTGACATCTCGTCATAGCTCCAGGAAACATACATCTTGATGTTACTTCAAGAAATCCACATACTGTTGTTTCTCTTATATATTCAAAGCCACGCTGATTAGTATCAGTCTCAGATCTTTCAAAGTACTGAGGTTCACTTGTACCAATTCATCTACGGTGTTAGAGACACCTTCCTCGAATGCAGGAGGAGCGTCTTCCAAATCCTCTTCATTGTTTGCAATGAGATGATCATCAGCAGGGGGAAATTCTTCCGAGTCAACTGATCCTGATGGAATGCTAGTGCCGACCTCAAAAGTGGTTTAATCTTCATTAAAGGGATCTCGTACTGCTGAAACCATGGAGACAAAATCTATCGATCTGATTCCATTAGGCCTTTGAACCAATAGGCCATGTTTGATAATATCGAAGTAGTAGTGGTGCGTCATCTTGAGCCGGTTCAACCCATCTCGATGAAATAATTAAGTATGATGTATTATCGTTTCCATGGGGTGAACATCCCAATACCTTATAGGGGTAAGGGGATCTGTAATCTCTTGATCTTGATTATTGTAGGAATACAATGTGATTTTCTACATTCCTAATACCTGGGAACACACTTTCCACTTCTTATATAAACAAAGAAGAAATGCCCCAGTTCTGGGTTTGTGGCCTCCAACTAGTGGATTAAAAGAATAAAGGCATCATTCAAGTCTGTCCATGGGTCGGTTGTAGAAGTATCATGATCAACCTCATTGTCCTGAACCTTCTTGTCCTTGCTCTTGTAGTAGTCGACATCCAGGTGGAGGGAGTCACAAAAGTAAAATGGAGAAACATCACCTTGGAGCATGTCCACTCGAACATTAAGGTAGTACTTAAGGAATCAGTGATATGAGGAGGGGACTTCTGCATACAGATAGGGTCTAACCATCCGTGCATTGTGGGCGATGTCTTGCGAGACAACCATAAACTCTATGCTGGAAATTAGACCACTGAATTGGGACTTCAAGCAGATTTTTCCAATAGGCATATGATCTATCCTATCATAACCTTGAATCTTCATGTTATAGGGATCTAGATCTGCTTCAGATAGCCCCAGCTTGTGGAGCATCTAGGTTGGAATGATATTGATCCTGGAACCCATATCGATGAGACAACAGTGGAATTATACACCATTGAACTCACCAGTGATATACAATGGGTGGATGTGACCCTGTATGGGAGAGCCTTCATCTTCTCCAAAGAAATAGATAATGACCTAACATTATGTATGCTCGACTATGGAAGGATTCTTTAGTTGCTACCTCTATTTCAAATTGGAGGGGTCTCCTTAAAGCCTTTGTGAGGGATTCACACATATCTATAGACAAGAGAAACACATCAAGGATCGACAACCTTGTGGTAATGATGGAAAGGTACTTCAGCAGATTATACTTCTACATAAGGTGAACACTTCTTCCGATAAGAGTTTTCTCATATATAGGAGGCATGACGGGTATTGCTGGTTGAACTGCAAGATTATGGATTTTGTTGGTAATGTCACACTGCTCACTAGACGAACCACATAAAGTGACCACCGAATAATGGAAATATGGTTGATGTATATCCACAACTAAACGCCGCTGATCATAGACTAGTCATGGAGACTCTGCCTTATCAATCAATACGAACGATGGTGGGGGTGAATATGATGAAATAGGATGAGAAGGTTGTGCATGCTGAGGTTTGTGCTAGTCCTATTTCCTGGCCTCAGCGGCATGCATGTCTTGATCAGAAGCACTGGCCAATGTATTAAGATAGTTCACATACCCACAGTTTCGTCGAATCTAGCATCGACTAGGGACATTAGGAGGTTCTGCCTGATGTTCCTCGTCCTCGAGGACCATGTATGGGTCCACTAACTCAAATGTGTTCACCGAGACATACTCCTGATCATTACATTAAGAGTCCTCTATTACTGGGAAAATTATGGGGGTAATCCCCATCTCTAGGGGCATAAAGTCACCAAGAGTACGGTTTGGATTTGGTACTGGTGGGGGGCTTTACTTCCCCTTGCATAGTCGATGCTTTCTCTCCTCATATGACAAAAGCTAGGATGTCGATGTAGAAGTAGCGGCTGGGGGTGACACAATGACTTTGGAAGGCTCAGGTTGATTCAAATGGGCATAGATAATACCATGGACCTTAGCAACTACATTGAATGCTATCCATTCGTCATACTTTTGAGACTTGCAATGACAGACCTGATGCCATTCACCCTCACTATCACTATCAATATTTGTAGACACACATACCACCTACATTGGGTCTGAACCCAACCTAACTATGTTTTTATAAACTTGGTCCTGGATCCAGTCTTTGAACACATAAAACTATTTGAGAGTGTTTTCAAGGAACTGGTGATAGGGGTAGTAATTGGGGTGATAAGTAAGATCTTCCTCTTCAGGACTCTTGTATTCTGGAAATCAAAGGATTCCCTAATCCAATGCACTCCAAAAATAGCTGGGGACCTGAGCCTCACTGAATGAGTAGGTACAGTTTCTTTGATATGGGAAAAGGGCTTTGGGAGCTTGGCCCTAATGAGGGGCTGGAGGAGCCTAATGAGGAGGTGGAAACTGGTTTTCTCACCAAGGCAGTAGTCGTGCATTACATGGTGGCACCTATTGATTTTGAGGTAGGAGATTCTGAGATGGAGGTCAAACCTGAGGTGGTGGCCCTCAACGAGGCTATGGAGGTGGCTCTGCTAGTAACAATTACAGCTATCTAGGGGCCTCTATCTGCATGACAATAGTGGTTTCGACCATAGAGGATCTTCTTATGGGAGATGAGGGAGGAAACATGCATTCCTGTTTGGCTTGCGGAAAAGCTTCCTCTAGACGCTGATCTTTATCAGAGAAATACCAAAATCCACCTGGGAAGTTTTGAATGATGAGAGAGGGTACCAATTTAGTTTTCACATTCTCCATGCACATCTTTAGCAACTTTTATTGAGTCAGTGACATATCGAGTGAATATGTGCGGCTCTTCCATCAGGCAAAAAACTCTATGACGTGCTCATCTGGCCTTTGATTTCACTTTAATAGGTCGACAATACTAGTATTCCGGGTTGTGTAAATAAACTGGTAGAGAATCTTCCTACAAATATCCTCCCAACCATCTATGAACCTAATGGGTAGGTAATTGGCTGTACTAGACAAATGTGGGCCCTTCTAGTGTCTTTATTAAACACCAGAGCTTAGCGGCCTCCTGTTGTGTTGGAGTTCCTATCATAGGTCCACACCTTGAAATAAAGTGGTCCAGATGCTGGAGTGGATCACCCATCCCATTTAAAGGGGAGAAAGTAGGATTTTTGAAACCTAGGGGTGCTGGAATATCATCTGCCCATGCTGGATATGGCTTACCACCAGAAGAGATTTCCATATATCGAGTTTCAAGAGCCTCGAGGCGAGTAATAAGAGTAGCCATCAGATCATCTTGACAAGGATTCCTGTCTTGGTGAGGGTACCTAACCACCAATGCATTGGTAGGTTCTTCAATATGGTAAGATGGCTGATCATATCATGGAGTGGCTGGTGGGACGACCCGAGGGGCCGCTGGAGAAACTTACAGAGTGACTGGTAGAGCTTGAAGAGCAGTCGGTAGAACCTGAGACGGGTCTTGAGGAAGGTTGTCGCGTATTTTGGGTGGGTTCGACGAATCTTGCAATGCTCATTTTTCATAAACTCTGGCTTCTATCTGATCTAGATGGGTAGGGTTGTCGAGATCACTAGGAGACACCTTGTTAGGGGGAGTTGTACCTGTCCCTACTACCTCGACCAAGGGTTACTGTAATCTGGTTGTCATTCCACGACACACTTGGTGAGGATCTCGTCAACTATATTCCTTTGTTCCGCAAGCTGTTGACACAATATGACCTTTTTAGGATCATATTTATTCTTCTTCACTGAGCCAGAAAGGTCATGGGGTTTGATGGTCCTAATGTTCTTCTTACCCTTATTGGGATCTCGATCGAGAGGCAATGACTCGTTGAGTTCTCTAAGGCCAAGTGTCGGCCTTTGTTAGAGATTATGGACACCCGAAGGGTTTTTCGGGTGCTTTTCTACCCCAGTGAGTTGTTCATATTCTCTAGGACCTATGTCGATGCCCCCTTCCGAGTATATCTCAGGAATGACCATAATTACCATGATGATGCCCGAAGGAATATCCTCGATATCACTGGGTGAACCAGGTTGGCACAAGATCGAAATGAAATGCAGGGTAGTGTACTGCCCCCATCCAAGGATCTAGTTGTGTGGAGAATCCTCCTTAATAACTCTATAGAGGATTGTAAATCTCTGAACACATCATTGTTAGAGGGTCTGATGATAACCCGGTGATGTAGGGTGTTGAGCAACAGGGAGTGCAACCAACTCAACTAAGCGACACTACTTCCCAATTCCGTCAAAGTGTTCCCGACTTTTTTGGGTAAGATAACTGTTGATGAATAAGATGGAAATACATTATTCAAAAGGTTCGGCGGAAGCACATAACCTCATTCTAGGTGAGGGACTCCAAAATATTGAAGATTGCAGTTGCAATCGTCTATAACATCTCGAGGAAATGGTCCACTGTGAGAATGTTCCACAAACCACTCGACGTCGACTCAGGATCTGGCCCCTGGTTTCCCCATTCATTAACTAGTGGAATTTGAGGGACCAGTAGTGGAACTAACATGGACCATTGTAGTGGTAGACTGGTTGGTGGAGAGTACACTGTGAGAGCTGACAAACCGCTGCATCTTGGGCTATCTTCTAGAGAATTATTTGGCTATATCACCACATACCTATAGGATAGGGTGCTGAACACTACTTCCTGCACAGGAGGGGTGATCATTGGGGGTGGATCAAGCTGTTTCTCATCATCAACCGGTCCCCAGAACAATTATCCATGATCTATTGTCAAGGAAGAGAATGATCCTAGTGATAACAGATAGGATTTCATAGCAAGACCCTAGAAAGGAGCCAAATCTTCCTCCTCCTATATGTATCTACGGAGGGATTCAGGGATCTGATGCATCTCGATTTCAAGTAGGACAAGGTTGACATACCTAGTTCCTACCCCAGACCCTGCTATAGAATATTGGGGTGAGGTTTCTATCACTGAGTCATACTTTGATTCAGAGTATGAAAATAGGATGGTCTTGATTGCGATCTGAGGTTTCTCAGGGTTCTCCCTCTGGCGGTGCCGACCCGCCCTCCTACCCTAGGATGGTTCTTCAGGGTAGGGTAGATCTCTGACACTGGGGGGAAATTATCTTTGATGAGCTGGGGTGTGAGGAGCACCTGAGAAGATGCTAAATGGAACATGGGGAGGACCTCTTTGGTTGGGAATTTTGGATGGAGGAGGGCCTCTTTTTGCGTTTGTGACTATTCGAGGAGGACCTTCACTTTGATAGCCGAAAATATGGGGAGAACCTCCATAGCTGAGACTATGGGCATGAGGAGGACCTTCGTGTCGAGGGTCAACATGATGGAGAGGACTTCTTCCTGGACTGATCATGGTAGTATGGGGAGGACCTCCATACTGAACACGAGAGTGGAGAGGACCTCCACTCTGGTTGGTAGTGGTATAGGGAGGGCCTCCTTACTAAATTTCCTCCCCATAGATCGGCCTGTGACATATACTGCTCACGCTAGCATTCAGAAAAGTCGACCCAGTCTGCCTAGGGGGTGGTTGGGATCTCAATCCTGATCGGGTATAGTGGTTCCCCTACCCTATAGTAAAATGGAGCTAATAACACACATCAGTGGTGACTCGGGCCACTGAAGCCGTATAAGATGACACTCCATGGTGGGCATCCTCTTGAGCTTGCGCTCAATGTTAACGTTGGGTCATCTGAGCTAGTCCCGACTATGTGGGGTATGGACCACCTACTCCTAGATCTGAAAGACCAGCTAGCGGCACTGTCATTTCATGGAGGGAGACCTCCTTGGTGGTCCCATGACCGGAGTCACAATCAGGCAGACTCAGACACCTCTCACTTCATCATCATAAGGGAGTGAGTCATAAGAGTGTTCTAGGGAGAGGCTTTTGAAATGATTGAAGGTCAGAGTGGGGAGCAGTGGCTCCCTGTGCGGCCCTTGGGGGCAACGACATCAATGGGGCACAAAAGCCTCCAAATCTTGATGGGCCATATCCCTCATCGGGATGACCCCTCCTCTTCATATCATTAAACAAGAGTATCAATCACCCTATGAATAAATTCGTAGGGTGATATGGGGTGTGGGAACCCAATAATTATTGTTGTGGGAGTCATCACATACGAGGTGAAACTATGCAGGATTGACGCATTTGTATTTCCCCTACCCCTACGTCTGTGGACGAGAGTTGATCGGTTTCCTGCAACATTATCTTGGGTCCTACAAAGAAGGAATATTCAGTCATCCGTATTGATAGTAGGAAAATGATGCCCAATGCCCTAGCACTGTTCAATCTTCCATGGCTGGATAGAAAGACCCACATTGACAATGTCACAGACTGAGATGCCCAACAATTAACTACCCCAAATCCTAGTGAGTTTCACACCAGGACCACTATTTTCATAGTGTAACCTGATGTTGGATAACTGGATCTAGTGAAACTTTTATCTGTTGATTCCTCGAATGATACTAATCCTCATATTGAGGAGAATAATTTCACATTGGGTTCACCATTTCTATTTCTGACACTTTCACCGGGGTGCACATCCGTCAGTGGGGACATGTTGTTTTTTGCCCCATATTCCCGCTTTCCAAAGGCATGCGACATTCATCACCTCTTCAGTGATGTTTTCTCCTTGATAAAAATGGGATTATGGGATGTTGGTATCTCCTTCCATGGATTCCTACTCAGTATTCATCGCCTAGTCCGGGTCTCCCTTAAAGATTAAGAGTTTGTTATTGAAACTCTTCCTGGAGAAATACCTTTGTGGATGTCAGTTAATTACACTACACTTATCAGGACATTCCAAGGGGTCATTTCAGGACAGCAACCTTCGATTATGAGAGTAGTCATGTTGGTCATAACTAGTGTGTTTGGATTCTACAACACTAGTACACCTGGATTTTCCCTTATCAGAGGACTTCTCGAGGGTGCGGAAGCCCGAGGCATCCTACGTCGAATGCAGGGAATTATATACCAAAGGCATGTCTACAAGGTTTTCCTCAGCTTACCATGTTTAACACAGGGTATTACATGATTCTAAGGTCTATAGGAGATGGGTTGGACTAATCGAAACACTAATGGGAGTGGATTATATGGGTTCATCCCTAAGAGGGAGCACCTAGGAAGTTTACCGAGTGAATGGGTCAGAACTCCCAATAGGGACGGACCTCGGATGGTGTGTCCCACAAAAGTGAAAGTTTCACACCGTGAAGACTAATTTGGATGCCACAAGGGGGGATCAGAGAGGAGGTTTGATCCATGAAAAGGGGACACCAAGGCTTACCATTGTCTAGGATTAGACCTCAAAAAGGATTCCTACATACCATGTTTAGAAGATAGGGATAAAAAACCACGTAGTTTGAATGGGTGGGGTATGGAATCAGGGTATACACAAATAAAAACAACCCAAAACATGTTGGGGATTACACATGGTTAGCGGCCCAAATGGATGGCATGATTTAATTAGGATGTGGCAGCCCGAGTAAAATCGGGATGGATATGGATGAAGTGTCGAAGGATAGAATGAGTGGGGATGGAATCGAAAACCAGTGTAAAGGTGACGGTAATGGGCTTGAACCTCAAAGAGGTTTTCTGCATATCCACATGGCTTGGAATCAAAGTCCACATAATTCTAAAAATGGGGTGATGAGTCACCTGATGAGGTGGATCATGAGAATGGATGCATGGATAGGACCCGAAGGATGTAGAACCCCCAGATTAATGCATGATCTTCCTAAGACACAAAGGATTGAGGGAGAGACCAGTATCAGGAGTGGGTGATGGGATTGCACCTCGGGGAGGTTTCCTACATACCTTTCTCAAAAATATCAAAGATCAAAGTCCACATAATTCAGGAATGGAGCATAGAATGGGGGTGTACACAAAGGACAACAACCTGAAGACAGTCTTGGGGCTTATGCATGGTTGGAAGCTCATCACAATATGGAAACTCTTGGTTGGAGGAGTATGGATTGAGTGTGGGGATTATGCATGGTTAACTGCCTGAGGGGATCCGAACACCTCAAGGAGGCAGACCCCGTAGATGAGTCTCGAGTAGGAATGATGTCACATTAGAAGGGTACATCCCTAGGAGGGAGCACCAGAGTTTACCATTAGTTGGGATTGAACCTCATGGAGGAGTCCTACATACCTGAAAGGGATCAAAATCCATGTTTTTCAGGGAGCATACAATTTAATGTCTTGTGAGACAAAGAGTGAACCGACATGAAATGGTCAGAACAGATGAATGATGGAATTGAACCTTGGGAAGGCTTCCTACGTATCCCCATGGTAGGGAATAAAAGTCCACATAGTTCAAAAGTATATAGTTTAATATCATGCAGTATGAAAGGTGAATATAGTTTAATGTCATGTGGGATGAGGGTGAGTTAATGTGAAGTGGTCAGGAATGGTAGGTAATGGGCTTGAACCTCAAAGAGGCTTCTTATATACCTTGCTTGAAAAGGGGAAAGGATCAAAGTCCACACAGTTTTAATGGAGGGGCATGAGGCTTACACACTAAGGCAGACCATAGAGGATGTCATGGTCGATGCTTACTCTAAGCCCATGTCATTCATGCTCGGTGTGAGAAACAAGAGGCAATAAAAGACTTGGCTATTGCGTCACAGTTTCCTCTGGAATTGGGGATGACCTCATTTATTTAAGATTCAAACATTCCAAGAGGTTTCTAACGGGTTTGTTAGTAGAACCAGAAGCATCCAATGATTCCATATCCATTTGAACCTACTTTCCAAAGGTAGGCGCTCATTAGTTGTGGACTGATGAGGCTTAGGAATTTTCATTGGTCGAGAGGATGGGAGGTCGGACTCATCACACCTTTTTGAGGGGAATTATTGTCTACTCCAGGACTCTCTTTATAGATTTAAGTTATGTTCGTGAATCCTTATTACATTACCCAGTATAAAATGAGCTTTCCTTTAGATCTGAAAATAAATGATTGATATGTAAGAAATTTAGAGAATCTTTTATATGTATTCGAAGTTCTTCATCGATAGAGAATCATCTGTATTTTTTTAGAGATTCTTAGTCAATGGTATATTTTAATACATAAAAGTCTCTTGGTCATTATGATGACCATACTGGTTTTAAAGCCACTAAGTGGGGCACTTGAAGTTTATTGTCATTCAGAAGGACATGGATTATTTTAGATTTGGGATCGTACCCGCACATGGGCTACCTACGTATCCTTTGTTTAGGAAAAGGAATCATAACCCACGTAGTTCGAGTAAGGGAATATGATGTTTATAATTGATGGATCAAAGAAAGATGTCATAATTACTTTTACACTCTAAGCTCACATGAGTCATGCTCAGTGTGAGAAACAAGAGGTATTGGTAAAACCAGACAATTGTGCCATGAAAGATGCAATCATAATAAATTATGTGGGGCTTATGTATGTATGACTGGCCAAATAGATGAATATTATGATTTACATCAGGGAAAAAATCCAGGAACAAGGTCTATAAAGGTATATGTACTTTATGGAGATTTCGATACTCTAATTTGGGGCTTACTTCTAAAAAGGAGGCCCAAATTAGGAGGGGAATTATGATTGGGTTTTACTCCTGAGAAGGATACCTAGATCAAAAAGTAAATTAGGACTAGTTAAGAGAAATTAAGACTGGGGCTTACTCCTGAGAAGGAGGCCCAGGTTAAGGGACATTGAGAAATTAAGGGACTTGGGGATTATTCCTAAGGAGGATGCCCATATTTGAGACTAGGGATTACTACTGAAAAGAAAGCCCAGGTTAAGAGAATTATGGTTGGGGCTTACTCTTAAGGAGGATACCCAAATTAATGAGGACTTGGAACTGGGGATTACTCCTGAAATGGAGGCCCAATTAAGAGAACTTGAACTGGGGCTTACTTCTAAAAAGGAGGCCCATTATTTAAGGATTATCTAATCTTAAAGGATGAGGTTGAATGAATGAACTCTCTAACTTTAGTGACATAAATATATGTGAATCACTAAGTTTTTAAGAGATGTTCCATAGAATTACTTTCAGATAAGGAAGTCAATCAAGAAAACATGACAAAAATGGCTTTGAAGAGTGTCTTGAAGACTGAATCTTGAATAGGAGAGGTGGAATGGCATAATAGGGGTTAAATGGGCAGGAAGGGCACCCAAAAATATAAGTGCATGCAAGTCCTAGGGAGTTATGAAAGTACTGCGTAGGCGTGCAAGTCCCTGGTCACGTAGGTATACCTGCACGACACATGGGTACTTGCGCGATTGTTAACCAGTAGGGTAACACTTGGGCAATCCTTGACCAAATCCTTTATAATTATCCTGAGGTACTTCCAGAAGAGGGGCACGCAAGTTTTAATGAGTAGGTAAGGAGGCACGCAAGTATGTTCATTTCCCTTAAGGGTAAAACTCTTTAGGTGCACAAGTGTTATTGAATTCTAACACTTAGACCTTACTCCTCTTGTCTAGACCTTCCATTAAAGGTAACGAATTACCTTAGAAGTGTTCAGAAGACCTGAAGAAGAGACTTGCGCGTTCAGAGCTCTGTATATGAATTCTGTAAAAATTACCCCTTTTCAAATGGGGGGCCCACCGGGGGTATTTACAGGTTGGAGAAGACCCCAGGCGGTTATCACCTAGGGCGCGCAAGTGACTTGCATGACCAACTGTGGCGTGCAGGTGTACTTGCATGACCATTGTAGAACTTGCATGACCCTTGCTCAATGTTCTTCTTCTTCCTTTGTCAATTTTTGATATTTGTCCAAAGGTTTAATCACTTTGAGCTAAGATATTCCCCTTTTCCAATCTTTAGACTCTGTGACAAAAGGAGCATCAACAAAAGTCCCCCCTCAGAGTTGGATCCAAAAGAAATGAGGATGTGACTCTGAGGAAAAGAAGAGTGAGATGGCACTTTAATTTTATTCAGAGTTCCTTTGTCTTTTGTGGGCAGTTTAAATTCATGCACATCGGACATAAAGAGGATAATGTTTAAGGTTGAAATAGCTTTGACTGAAATGGATTAAAATTGAATCAATTCCTTGACAATTTATCTGAAAACATATTACCATACTCAAGTATGAGGGAAAATATGTAAACTATGACTTAAGAATATTTGAATTTGAGGAATGATATGAAAAAGAGCTAAAAGGAATTAGAATAAGTAGTTCCCAAGAATGAAGTTACCATTATTTAACAAACCCGTTAGGGGGTTGAATTATGCAGGGCCACCTAAGGGCATTGGATACATAGTCAAATAAATAACATCTTTTGGCTGATAGGTCCATTATGTAGACTACTTATGCAGGGCCACCTAAGGGCACGTGCTGCATAGTCAGGCAAAATAACTCTCAGAAATTTACTTTACTAGTGATAAAAAGCCAGTGAAAGTTTATGGAGATTCAAAATTTCCAAAGTATAGAGTTTGCTGTATGGAAAGAGGTACTTGAATATGGATAAGATATTTCCAAAGAAGATTATCAAAGAACTGGATGGATATCACTCCTACGAAGGTCTGACCCAAACGTAGGGAAGGAGAATATAAACCATAGACTTGAATACTTTCAGATCATGAAAAAGGATATGGGACAAATATGTAAAGGATGGATATTTTTATGGATCCCTGTATATTATCAATACAAATAAAGACAAAAGAGGTTTTCCTCCCAATAATGAAGTTACCACTATTTAACAAACCCGTTAGGGGGTTGAATTATGCAGGGCTACCTAAGGGCATTGACTGCATAGTCAAATAATAGCATCTTTTTGATGATAGATCTGTTATGGAGACTGTTTATGCAAGGCCGCCTAAGGGAACATGCTGCATGGTCAGGCAAAAGAACTCTCAGAAATTTGAAATTTGTGTGACTAGAAGTCAAGAAAAGGATTATGAAGATTTGAACATATTTAAGGTTAGGATTATGACACATAAAGATGGGTATTGTCCAATGTATGCAGAGATACACAGATCAATTCTAACCATAATCATGTTGTGGATGGGTCCTGAATGGAAATGTTGGACTTCACTATGTATCCCATAAGGATGGGAATCAAGCCATACGTAGTTCTTGAACTACAGTTTAACGTCATGTGGGACAAAAGGATTGGAGATCTTAGTTTAGGGTCATAGAGCTTGGACCATTATAATAAATACACAATGTGTGTTTTCATGGGGACTTTTCAGCCAGGGGACTGAAAGAGAAATTTGGGGTTAGGCCCAAAAGACTTGGGTCTGGATTCGAGGGACACTCAAACATTCCTATGTATCCCATAAGGATGGTAATCAGTCCCACATAGTTCTAGAAATACCCTCTGTAAAAATTTGGTTCGTACAAGTGAAGGGTGAAAGGAGACTTTAGTGCAATGATGGTTTGACCCAAGATAAAAGGTTCGGGCATTGCCATGTATGCACGTAGTCTTTGAAATGAAACATGATTGAAAATAAATGTAAATAATGATTCCCTCTCAGGTGAGGGTATCAAAGAATATTGTAGTTTATTGTCATACTAGAAAAAGGTATTGTATAGTTTAACGTCTTATAGCAAGGAAGAAAGTGAACCAATGTAAAGATATTGATTCTAGGGCTGGTTTCACGAATAAACATCATATGAGATGGAGGTGAACCAATGTGAATAGATTAGTTTTGGGCTTGAACCTTGGGAGGTTGCCTATGTACCCAGCCTGGAAGGCAAGGATCAAAGTCTGCGTAGTTCAATTAAAGAATGAATTAGTGATCAAGTTTTCTTTGGGGACAACGACTTAAAAAATAGTGTTGGGAATTACACATGGTTAGTATCCCAGAGAGAGTGTTATGGTTGAAGTTTTCTCTAAGATAACGTGATTCATACTCGGTGTGATAAACAAGAGGTAACAACAACCTTAACGATGCACAATTTAATGTCATGTAGGACATATTAAAGGACTTTCGTACAGTTTAGTGTCATGTAGCTAGGATGATGGGGACAATATAGTTTAACTTCATGTTGGACGAAAGGGGGACTGTGCAGTTTAATGTCATACTATAAGGACAAAAGAGAACATATTTTAACGTTATGTTGGACGTATTAGGAACTTTTTCACAGTTTAACGTCATGTTGGATGAAAAAGGGACGATACAGTTTAGCGTCATGTTGGAAGAAAGTGCGAATAGTTTAAGTTCATATGCATGGACCGTTGGTTATGCAGTTTAACGTCTTGCGGGACGTAAGGGACTTCTGTACAGTTTAGCGTCATGTAGCTAGGACGTCACAGTTTAATGTCATGTTGGATGAAAGTAATACAAATAGTTTAAGGTCATATGTATGGACCATGGATGGTGTAGTTTAATGTCTTACTGGACAATATGAAATGCCAATAGTTTAAGGTCGTATTCATGGACCGTGGATGGTGCAGTTTAACGTCATGCTGGATGTAAGAGACGGGCAAATAGTTTAAGGTCATATGCATGGACCATGGATGGTGTAGTTTAACGTCATGATGGACGTAAGGGACATGAAAATAGTTTAAGGTTGTATTCATGGACCGTGGATGTATTTTGTGTTCATACAAGATATTTCTTCAGAAATCTAGCATTGGTTGGAGTAGTGATGAGTTCTCCATCCATTGAGATTAAAGAATAAGCTCCATTGGAGTAGACCTTATGTATTGAGTAAGGTCCTTCCCATTTTGGCTCAAGCTTGGGAGGTTTCAGTAGATACCCGAAGCTTAACGTACATGGACATTACATTACTTTTGCAGAATACTTAGTACATAACAAAAACACACACACAAGGACCGTAATAGTTTAGTGTCTTTTGAAACTCGGAATATAATCTTCTAATCGTGGTGAAAGATCTTCAACATCACCCATAAAGATCTTCTTTTTTTAAACCTAAATCCTTTCTTTATGTCCTAGGGAAAAGAAAACATAAAAGGGTGAGCTCAAATGCTTATTAAGGGTAAACAAAAGAAATATCAATCACGTGATATTCATAAGAACATATCTTTTGGAAATCTTAACCTGCAAAAGTGATCATAATTTCATAACATGGGATAAATCATAGTAGTGAAATGTAATCCCAATAATCATAACTTAAAACATGAAACTTTGTGGAATACACACATAATCATAGAGAATCGTTTCTTGTTAGTCAAGACTCATTTCCAAGACTATCTTAGTGGACAAAGTCCATTTCTAAACTGAGTTCATTCCTCGTTTCAGTCCTGTTTCACTGAACCGGTATAACCTACCGTTCCAGCCATGTCTATCTCATGAGATATAAAATCTTTACCCAATGCATTTGAGGGAGATATAGGTCCCACCCATCTCATAATGATACCATTTTTATGTGTGCCACAAAATCTTAAATCATACATCATTACATAACCCATGTAATAAAAATGGGATTCTTAAACATTGTGACATCATAAAACAATTCATATAAGAAAAAGGAATTCATAAAAATAATTCCATCACAACATAATCAAATCAATGTAATAATAGGTATAAAAAGATAACCCTTTATTATCTTAGATGGAAAATAATTTTGATAAAACACTTGAACTCCATTCTTGAAGAAAATATCCTTTCTACTTCAAAAACACTTTTCATTTCTTAACATGTCATAAAATTATAACTAAAAGAAGTTGATTAAAAATAAACTTGAAAACTTATAAGGGAAGCTTCTTGGAAATAATTTTTTAAAAATCTATTCATGCCGTATAAGTTAAAAAAATATTCTTCTCGTACTTTTGTCGGAAAAGTCAAAAAGTAACTTGTACGAAAAACGAAAAAAGATTCCTTTCATATCCTTTACTAAAAACTCGCCAAAGGGTAAAATTGGATTTAAACAATTGTAGTTGGATGGAAATAATATTACATATTTAGGAAACATGGATTTGGATGATAAAATACACCCCAGTAAATACCAAAGCATAAACAATCTCGGATAAAAACGAGATTGTGATATTTTCCCTTACCTTAGGTCCGATTTGCTTCGTATGTGTCCGAACCTCCTGTATAATGATTTAAATAATGTCATTGACTTATTCCATAATCATACTCATTGTTATGATATCATATATGGTTCACTTATGGCTTTATATTACCCGTTCTTTTGTAAATTCCATGTTAAAGAGCGTTTTGGGTAAAATCGTTTCATTTGTCGTCCGTGTTTTGACTTATAATTATTCATACGATTACTTAGATCATGATTACTTAATTCCATAATATAAAACATGATTTATATATAATATATATTCAGAATATAATAGATCAGTAAATGGAAATAAATACACCGTTCATGGAGACGGTAGACCGTACGTACGCATGAACGCTGTTTTCTTTTCCTTATTGAGTTGAATGAAATTAAGTAGATGAAATACATATATATACACATAAATCCAGAATCATTATTATGTCATATATTTCATTATTACTTATTATATATACTTTATAATCATTCATGAATGGTTAACGTGGAGAATGAATCTCATCGCGTCGTGGAGACGGTAGTCTGTACGTACGCACGAGCGATGATATCGTTCTCATGATCGTGGAATTTTATTGGAGTATATGTATACTATTTCAGAATCAATATCACTTTACAATAATAATATATAGTTATTATGTACACCATTATACCCATCCAAGTAAGGTGGTGGTGGAAAATAGATTACACCACGACGTGGAGACGGTATTCCGTATGTACGCACGCGCGGTGATTTCGTTTTCCGTAGGATGGATAGATGGTGAAATAAGGTTGTTTCATAATTATAATAACATATCAGTATATAAGTGATACTGGTTTTATTACTTCATAATGAAACAACCTAAGAAGAATAAGTGGAAGAAGAAATAAAGATGAAAGAATCGGTAACGGACATTACCTCTTCATTAAAGTGCCTCTTTGAGATCTCCTTTTAGGGCACTAAAATTGGTCTTTGAGGAAGACCTGAACCTCTAGGATGTTTCTAGGGAAGTGGATAAGGGAATTTGGCAGGGGTTGGCCGAGCTTGAAGGCTCAAAGTGGTGTGAGGAAGAGAGGGAGGAGGTGCCCTTTTATAAGGGAGGAGAGGGGCACCTTTGGAATAACTAAAAATATTATTTTATTATAAAGTAAAATTCGGTTTTTAATAGCTCCAAATTGATATATTTCGAAGATAAGGTGGGTAGGGGTCTAAATCCTCTCATACAATAGAATTTAGAAAAGTTTAGGTATCAATTTTAACCTTATCATTTAGATTTAACTTTAAGTTAGATAATTTAACTTTCACCGTGTATTCTTGTTTTCTTACACTATAATGTTAATAAACTTACTATATCAAGCCAAACGAACCCCAAGTTGTTTATTATTAATATATATAACCTTATCTAAGTCATTTTTCCGAACCTTAGATTTTTAGGAATAATATAACAATTAATAATATATTATTTGTTTTAAAAACTATTTTATGTCAATTTTGACACTATTTAGTAATTGATTTTTGTGAAAATCATAACAGTATGATTAGTTCGAACCAAATTAATTAAATCAATACTAACATGTCATATTAACCTAGAAAATTAGTGTAATTCATAAAAAGTCTCAAATTACATTTATTTGGGTATTTATAACATCAATTATGTCAATATTTCATTAATAAGATAATTACTGCATCATTGTTGTGTCATAAATAAATTAAATTATTTAGTGTCTAAAAATTACAAATAAAATACCATTATGTAGGAAATATTTTTAACTTTCTAATTAATATTTATAGTCGAATTTATCTTATGTATAACCCCATATTAAAAATGATTTACTTATTAATCTTTGATTTTAACTATTTTAACCCTTCTTTAAATAAATTAATAATAAATGTCCTAATCTAATCCAAGTGGGCCTAAATGGTCATATTTTATTCCTAAGGTTGTTTTTCGTTGAATTAAACTTGTCCAATAGAATTAGGACATGTTTTAGGGTAATAATAATATCATTTTTACCCTTAATTACCCTATTTACTTTTAACCGTGGTAAAAAAAGTAAAAAGTTACTATTCACCAAAAAAATATTTTCATCTCATTGAACCACATTTTACTTACTGACATCAACCGTGTCTCTCGGATTTTCGAAATTCCACTCACAGAAGTGGTAAAATTATGTTTTATGAAAAATTCAGTTTTTTAACTACCACTTAGTGGTTTCACTATTCATCAAAAATTGAAAGTTTTTAGAAAAATACCAAAAATTAGGCCTAATCTATATTTGATATTATGAACTCAAAAATGATGTCTATTTTACCAAATTCAAAACATATCAGTTTCATTAATTAATTTAAAGATTAATTCCCGTCGTCAAAACAAATAGCGTGTTCTTAAGAGATAATAACTATCAAAAGATTGACACTTGTTTATGTCTGGTTTAAATGTGAAATTACATACAATGAACAAAATTGTATTAAATTGTAAAAATATATTCTAAATATACTTTAAAACCACTCAAATTAATAATTTATCACTATTAATTATTTTGATTAAAAAGGTTGTTTTTAATTAAAATTTAGTAATTTTCACTATTCATCAGAAAATGAAAGTTATCCGAAAAGTACCAAAAATTCACCCTAAGCTAATTTCGATATTACGAATCCAAAAATGAATTCCATTTTGAAAAATAAAATTTACAAAATTTCAAAAAGTGGTTATTACTATTCATAACGGCTAGTTTTAATAATATTTTAATAGCATATTGTTGTTTAGTGAAACTCGTTATTGCGTACTACACACGCTATCGAGGAAGGTCGCGATTGCGTGTAATGCAAGGAAAGTCAAGGATGTGTTTTGTGAAAGCTCCTTTTGGTGTAGCGTACAACACAAGACATTAATGAAATTAAAAATAATATTTTTCATAAAATCTCGGGTTGTTACATTCTACCCCCCTTAAAATGAATTTCGCCCTCGAAATTCATCGGGGTTATAAATGGTTTACTATTCTAAAGTTTCTTTAATAGAAACCCACATCATAAAAAGGAATACCAAAACCAATCTTTAAAAACAAAAGTATGAAACGTAACGGTTACCCAAATAAACTAATCACTGGGTTTCCACATAGGTGAAAATATGGATATGGAAGAGAAATATAACCATCATGTTCTGATGGAGAGTGGTAGAGAACATGGCTATGGAAAATCCAGCAATCACAAAGCCATAAATTTGTGACGATATAAGGTACCATCTGATTCATCAGATATAAGAGCACTAGGACAACATTTTTGGTTTTCAAGATCATTTCCCTAAAGTTGATGAAATTGGAATTAGAAGAAATACTTTCGTGATTTTGGTATAGTCTCACTGTTTGTCATTCTTTGGAAAATTTCCACTTCATATCTTAAATAAATGAAGTTGAATTTGTCATTCGTGATGTGTTAGCAGATCATGTGATAGAATGATGGGTCATTCCATCTGTCTCAAACAAAAGGTTAGAAAAGTTATCAAAAAATACATAAGTCCGTCTATAGTGAGCTTAATCATATATGGTTCCTAAAATGGACTTATACTTCATATATCATACTGCTTAATATAATAAAACTAGTTTCTACTAAATAGGGACTTCCTGTAGGCCAGTGGTAGGTGATAAAGGCCAGTCACAATTCGGTTGTGGGTTCGATTCCCATAGCCTTGTCCGACGCAATGGGTTGTCGCCCGTCCTGCAGGTTGTCCTTTTTCTAAAGCTATATTAATATAACATCCCATCAACAATATCAAAAAAGTTTTATCCATAAACAATACTAACGTATGTCTAACATAATCCCTTCCAATCTTTAGGCTTATCTAAAATACTTCGGTCCAAGCTCATAGTATAAAGAAAATGATCACATGAATGCCATCATTTATCCCCCATATATCATAAGATATATCTTGTTGGTCAAATTAGAAATATGTGAATACCTTAATCATGTATTCTCTTGAAGAATGAATATCCATTGAACCTTAGTGAAAACATGAATGCAGTTAAAAGTTAACACTTTCCACATACCAAAATCCTCAAAATTCTATATCCTCAAACCATGATATCACTTAGTCCTTATATCAATCATGAGCTCATGAATACTATCAAACATATTAGATTCTATTTATCCCTTCATTATGTGCATATCATCTGCTTTCCAAAAATATTTCAATCACTTTTCGTGGTTACTGATCCCATAAAATTATTGAAAACCACAATAGACCAAAACATAAATACTCTAATATTCCACGATACTATATACAACATTATTCTGGAATCCCATTACATAAACACATAATCATTCCACCACATCGTTGTCATATTCAACATTGCCAATGGTGATCGCATGTGACTTCCCTTTGTCCTTTGCCTTAAGTGGTTTCTCACGTCGATCATCACTAACCCTTGGATTAGGGCATTTATTAGCATAATGCCCCATTTCCTTGCACTTGAAGCATTGAAGTGTTGTTGGTGCGTTCTCTGCAGTCTTTTCTTTATTCACATCATTAGAAACCCTTTTTCCATTACTTCGACACTCAGCTGCTCGATGACCTTCCATTCCACATTTGAAACATTTACTTTTCCCTTTAAGACAATCTCCACCATGCTTCTTTCCACACTTTGAGCATAAGGAAACATTCATCTTCTTTTCACCATTATTCTGAGATTTCTCCATGAACTCCATCTTTCGTTTCTTGTCAAAACTATGAGATGGATAAGTAACACCAACTTCCATTTCTACCTTGATAGCACAACGCACAATTTCTTCATAGCTACTGAAGTCTCTTATAGCTAATGCCCTTCGAAGATTTGGTTTTAATCCACTGAAGAATCGATCAACTTTACTTTCAGGTTGGATGATAAATCCAGATGCATACCTTGCAAGCCTTGTAAAATTCGCTTCGTATATACCAACAGATTCATCATCCTTTTGCTTTAGTTCAAGAAACTCCTTCTCCATCTTTGTTCGAGAATACGAGGGAAGTACTTATTGAAAAATAAGTTCTTGAACTCATCCCATTCCATGGACTCAATTTCATATCTTTTCCTCGTATTCTTGATAAGATTCCACCATTGATCAGCTTCACCTTCCAAACGATATACTGCTAAGATGACTTTATCATGTTCAGAACATTGAAGAACTAAAAATATCTTTTCAGTAGTACTGATCCACTGTTCAGCAACAAGTGGACCAGAAGACCCACTGAAAGAAGGTGGACGTTGCCTCATGAAGGACTCAATAGAATATTGTTCCCTTCCCTGCTCATTTGGAAGTACAGAATGATTCATAGCTTGTATAAGTATAGCAATAAGATTTTGCACTCCATCTCCCATAACATTTGTCTGTTCAGGAGGACAATCATTTCATTGTCCATTGCATTGATCAACACGGTTCCTTCGGGTTCCAGCCATCGTCTAAAACCCAAAAAGAATAGTGTGAGAGGTAAAAATCATGCTAGGGAAAACAACATAATAAAGGGGGAGTATCCTCAATATCTAACATCTTAGGTTAAATTCTATGATTGTTACCGTAGTTCTAGGACAGTATCCTATACATATACTTATCCTTAGGGACATCCCTAGACATACCTTAGAAATATCTCCAGGGATCTCACTAACGTTTTCGTATCCTAGTTTCCAAAGGCTGACTAAACCTTTCCTCTGATACCAACTGTAGAGACCCGAAGCCTGACGTACATGGACATTACATTACTTTTTCGAAATACTTATTACATAACAAAAACACAAACACAAGGACCGTAATAGTTTAGTGTCTTTGGAAACTCGGAATATAATATTATAATCGTGGTGAAAGATCTTCAACATCTCCCATAAAGATCTTCTTTTTTTTAAACCTAAATCCTTTTTTTATGTCTTGGGGAAAATAAAACATAAAAGGATGAGCTCAAATGCTCAGTAAGGGTAAACAAAAGAAATATCAATCACGACATATTCATAAGAACATATCTTTTGGAAATCTTAACCTGCAAAAGAGATCATAATTTCATAACATGGGATAAATCATAGTAGTGAAATGTAATCCCAATAATCATAACTTAAAACATGAAACTTTGTGGCATACACACATAATCATAGAGAATCATTTCTTGTTAGTCAAGACTCATTTCCAAGACTATCTTAGTGGACAAAGTCCATTTCTGAACCGAGTTCATTCCTCGTTTCAGTCCTGTTTCACTGAACTCGTATAACCTACCATTCCAGCCATGTCTATCTCATGAGATATAAAATCTTTACCCAATGCATTGGAGGGAGATAGGTCGCACCCATCTCATAATGATACCATTCTTATGTGTTCCACAAAATCTTAAATCATACATCATTGCATAACCCATGTAATAAAAATGGGATTCTTAAACATTGTGACATCATAAAACAATTCATATAAGATAAAGGAATTCATAAAAATAATTCCATCACAACATAATCAAATCAATGTAATAATAGGTATAAAAACAGAACCCTTTATTATCTTAGATGGAAAATAATTTTGATAAAACACTTGAACTCCATTCTTGAGGAAAATATCCTTTCTACTTCAAAAACACTTTTCATTTCTTAACATGTCATAAAATTATAACTAAAAGAAGTTGATTAAAAATAAAATTGAAAACTTATAAGGTAAGATTCATGGAAATAATGTTTTAAAAATCCAGTCATGCCGTATAAGTTAAAAAAACATTCTTCTCGTACTTTTGTCGGAAAAATCAAAAAGTACCTCGTACGAAAAACGACAGAAGATTCCTTTCAAATCCTTTACTAAAAACTCACCGAAGGGTAAAATTGGATTTAAACAATATTAGGTGGATGGAAATAATATTACATATTGAGGATACATGTATTTGGATGATAAAATACACCCCAGTAAATACCAAAGCATAAACAATCTTGGATAAAAATGAGATTGTGATATTTTCCCTTACCTTAGGTCTGATTTGCTTCGTATGTGTCCGAACCTCCTGTATAATGATTTAAATAATGTCATTGACTTATTCCATAATCATACGCATTGTTATGATATCATATATGGTTCACTTATGGCTTTATATTACCCTTTCTTTTGTAAATTCCTTGTTAAAGAGCGTTTTGGGTAAAATCGTTTCATTTGTCGTCCGTGTTTTGACTTGTAATTATTCATATGATTACTTAGATCATGATTACTTAATTCCAGAATATAAAACATGATTTATATATAATATATATTAAGAATATAATAGATCAGTAAATGGAAAGAAATACACCGTTCATGGAGACGGTAGACCGTACGTACGCATGAACGCTGTTTTATTTTCCTTATTGAGTTGAATGAAATTAAGTAGATGACATACATATATATACACATAAATCCAGAATCATTATTATGTCATATATTTCATTATTACTTATTATATATACTTTATAACCATTCATGAATGGTTAACGTGGAGAATGAATCTCATCGCGTCGTGGAGACGGTAGTCCGTACGTACGCACGAGCGATGATATCGTTCTCATGATCGTGGAATTGTATTGGAGTGTATGTATACTATTTCAGAATCAATATCACTTTAAAATAACCATATATATTTATTATGTACACCATTATACCCATCCAAGTAAGGTGGTGGTGGAAAATAGATTACACCACGGTGTGGAGACGGTATTCCGTACGTACGCACGCGCGGTGATTTCATTTTCTGTAGGATGGATAGATGGTGAAATAAGTTTGTTTAATAATTATAATAACATATCAGTATATAAGTGATACTGATGTTATTACTTCATAATGAAACAACCTAAGAAGAAGAAGTGGAAGAAGAAATAAAGATGAAAGAATCGGTAACGGACATTACCTCTTCTTTGAAGTGCCTCTTTGAGATCTCTTTTTAGGGCACTAAACTTGGTCTTTGAGGAAGACAAGAACCTCTAGGATGTTGATAGGGAAGTGGAGAAGGAAATTTGGCAGGGGTTGGCCGATCTTGAAGGCTCAAAGTGGTGTGAGGAAGAGAGGGAGGAGGTTCCCTTTTATAAGGGAGGAGAGAGGCACCTTTGGAATAACTAAAAATATTATTTTATTATAAAGTCAAATTCGGTTTTTAATAGCTCAAAATTGATATATTTCGAAGATAAGGTGGGTAAGGGTCTAAATCCTTTCATCCAATAGAATTTAGACAAGTTTAGGTATCAATTTTAACCTTATCATTTAGATTTAACTTTAAGTTAGATAATTTAACTTTCACCGTGAATTCTTGTTTTCTTACACTATAAGGTTAATAAACTTACTATATCAAGACAAACGAACCCCAAGTTGTTTATTATTGATATATATAACCTTATCTAAGTCATTTGTCCTAAAATTAGATTTTTAGGAATAAAATAACAATTAATAATATAATATTTGTTTTTAAAACTATTTTATGTCAATTTTGACACTATTTAGTAATTGATTTTTGTGAAAATCATAACAGAATGATTAGTTCGAAAAAAGTTAATTAAATAAATACTAAAATGTCATATTAACCTAGAAAATTAGTTTAATTCATAAAAAGTCTCAAATTACATTTATTTGGGTATTTATAACATCAATTATGTCAATATTTCATTAATAAGATAATTACTGCATCATCATTGTGTCATAAATAAATTAAATTATTTAATGTCTAAAAATTAAAAATAAAATACCATTATGTAGGAAATATTTTTAACTTTATAATGAATATTTATAGTCGAATTTATCTTATGTATAACCCCATATTAGAAATTATTTACTTATTAATCTTTGATTTTAACTATTTTAACCCTTCTTTAAATAAATTAATAATAAATGTCCTAATCTAATACAAGTGGGCCTAAATGGTCATATTTTATTCCTAAGGTTGTTTTTGGTCAAATTAAACTTGTCCAATAGAATTAGGACATGTGTTAGGGTAATAATAATATCATTTTTACCCTTAATTACCATATTTACTTTTAACCGTGGTAAAAAAAAGTAAAAAGTTACTATTCACCAAAAAATTATTTTCATCTCATTGAACAACATTTTACTTATTGAAATCAACCGTGTCTCTCAGATTTTCGAAATTCCACTCACAGAAGCGGTAAAATTTAGTTTTATGAAAAATTCAGTTTTTTAACTACCACTTAGTGGTTTCACTATTCATCAAAAATTGAAAGTTTTTAGAAAAATACCAAAAATTAGGCCTAAGATATATTTGATATTATGAACTAAAAAATGATGTCTATTTTACCAAATTCAAAACATATCAGTTGCATTAATTAATTTAAAAATTAATTCTCATCGTCAAAACAAATAGTGTGTTCTTAAGAGATAATAACTATCAAAAGATTGACACTTGTTTATGTCTGGTTTAAATGTGAAATTACATCCAATGAACAACATTGTATTAAATTGTAAAAATATATTCTAAATATACTTTAAAACCACTCAAATTAATAATTTATCACTATTAATTATTTCGATTAAAAAGGTTGTTTTTAATTAAAATTTAGTAATTTTCACTATTCATCAGAAAATGAAAGTTATCTGAAAAGTACCAAAATTTCACCCTAAGCTAATTTCGATATTACGAATCCAAAAATGAATTCCATTTTGAAAAATAAAATTTACAAAATTTCAAAAAGTGGTTATTACTATTCATAACGGCTAGTTTTAATAATATTTTAATAGCATATTGTTGTTTAGTGAAACTCGTTATTGCGTACCACACATGCTATCGAGGAAGGTCGCCATTGCGTGTAATGCAAGGCAAGTCAAGGATGCGTGTTGTGCAAGATCCTTTTTGTGTAGCGTACAACACAAGACATTAATGAAATTAAAAAGAATATTTTTCATAAAATCTTGGGCTGTTACAGTTTCTTTCCTGGTTTCATTGGAGTTCTGAGAACTAATACCAATTCTCCCTGAACGAATGAACGAAGATGAAATTTTTTGTTGAAAGCTCGTTCTATTCAATTCTGATAAACTTCCAAGTGGTGCAGTGTGCACAATATTTTCTCATCTGATAGTTCCAATTCATTCAATCGATTTTGAGATTTCTCATCTGTAGATGACTAATCACAAATGGCTACTCTGAGCGAGGGTAATTGAACGTCAATTAGCAAGACTGCTTCTGTTCCATATACCAATGAGTATGGAGTTGATCACGTTGCAGTGCGGGTGGTGGACCGATAAGCCCATAAAGCATGAAAGAGTTTATCAGGCCATGACTTCTTATCTTTATCCACCATCTTTTGCAGTATATTTGGAAGAGTCTTGTTGAAGGATTCTATCTGTCCCTTGGCCGCTGCATGATACCAAGATGGATGGTTGGATTTGATGTTGTATTCTTGATAAAACTTCTTCACCTCGGATGAACAGAAGTTGGTGCCATTGTCCATCAATATGGTATGAGGGACACCAAATCTGGTAATGATGTTAGACTTGATAAATCTAACAATGAATTTAGAATTGACTTCCTTAAGAGGTATTGCCTCTTCCCATTTGGAAAAGAAATCAGTAGTAGCAAGAATATACTTAAACTACTTGGTCGTAGCTGAAGGGTAAGGTCCCACCACATCCATTCCCCATGTGGAAAATGGCCACGAGTATTTAGCTGTATGAAGCAACTCTGGAGGTTGATGAATGAAGTTGGCATGTACTTGGAATGAATGATACTTCTTTGTGAAATCAACACAATCTTGTATCATTGAAGGACAAAAGTATCCAAGCCTTAAAATCTGATCAGACAGTCTATGTCCAGACTGGTGGGCACCAAGACTCCTGCATGCACTTCTTTCATAACAGTCATTGTCTCTTCACCATCAATAAATCTGAAGAGAACTCCATCAAAACCCCTTTTGTAGAGAACCATCTCTAAGTGATCTGGGCTATCATAAAGAGTGAAATTGACCACACGTCTCCAAACTTGTTCTTTCCCGTCTTTATCAGGTGGAAGTGTTCCATTTTGAAGGTATTCCCCGATAGGTGTCATCCATCCTGTAGTATGAACATCTGGTTTAGGAATAGGACTAATTTCATTGATCTCCTCTGTTCTGGTTCAAACATAAGGTGAAATTGTACGATGGTGGGCAGTACTGATGGTTGTCTCGTCCTGATTTGGATCTTCCAGAGCTGTGGCTATATTAGCCAATGAATCAGCTTGGGCATTTTGTGATCTCGGGATATAAGAAAATGTCGGTTTTGTAGGAAATTCTTCCATTAACTCTCTGATATAATCATACAAAGGGATCAATTCTTCTTTTTTGATTACATAATCCCCATTGACTTGTTTGATTACCAGGTCTAAATCACCTTTCACCTTTAAGTGACTCACTTGTGCTCGAAGCGCCAATTCCAAGCCTGCGATGAGAGCTTGGTATCCTGATTCATTATTGGTACCACCTTCCCACAATAAGAAGGAATAAGGTAGCACTGACTTTTCTGGAGAAATGAGCACAATTCCTAAGACAACTTTGTTGAATTTAGGATTTTCCATTTTCCTCCCTGTTGGACTTCTGGAAGAACCATCAAAATACATTTCCCATACTTGAGGACTATCTTGAATAGAGAATACTTCCTCATCAGGGAGTTCAATATCTGAAGATGTATCTTCTACTGAAGGATGTTCATCAAGGAAATCAGCCAGAGATTGGCCCTTTATTGCCTTTTGAGACACATACTGAATATCGAATTGCTGCAAAATAACTTTCCACCTTGCCAGACATCCTGTAAGAATTGGACAACTAAGTATGAATTTGAGCGGGTTATTTCGAGATACCAATTGGACCTCATGATGTTGCAGGTAGTGTCTCAACTTCTGAACTGCAAATATTAATGCCAGGCAGCACTTCTCAATATTTGAATACCGGGTTTCTGCTTCAAGCATAGTCCGACTGAGATAGTATAGGCTGTTTTCATTCCCATCATCATTCTTCTGAGCAGGAAAGGCACCCAATGATTTCTTTAAAGCTGTCACGTAGAGGATAAGTGGTCTTCCTTCAACAGGTGGCATGAGTACTGGTGTACTCAAGAGGTATTTCTTGAGAATATCGAATGCTTCTTGACATTCTTCAGTCCACTGGTAAGTGACTCCCTTCTTCATCAATTTGGTGAAGGGTAAACTTTTTCCTACCAAATTGGTGATAAAACACCGAATATAGGCCAAGTGTCCTTGAAGTCCTCTAAATTATTTCAAATTTAGAGGAGGTGACATACCAAGGATTGACTTTGTCTTCTCAGGATCGACTTCAATACCACGATGGTGTACGACGAAGCTGAGAAATTTTCCTGAGGTTACCCCAAAAGCACATTTTAAGGGGTTCATCTTCAAATTATATTGCCAAAGTTTGCGGAATATGACTTCCAAATCAGCCAAGTGATTAGACCGTTGTTTGGATTTGACCACTAAATCATCCACATATCATTCAACAAACTTCCCTAAAAAGGGTTTGAAGATACGATGCATGGCACACTGATATGTTGTGTCTGTGTTCTTTAAGCCAAAGGGCATTACCCGGTAGCAAAACACACCCTGAGGGGATCTGAAGGCTATGGATTCCTCATCTTTTGGGGCCATTAAGATTTGATTATATCTGTAATATCCATTCATGAAGGAAAGTGCTTCATAGCCAGCTGTTGCATCAATTAAAAGTTCTGTAATCGGAACTGGGAAATCATCCTTAGGACAATGCCGATTAAGATCTCTAAAATCAATGTAAACTCTAATTTGCCCATTCTTCTTTTTCACTGGGACAATATTAGCCAACCATTTGGGATATTAAAATTATCTGATGAAGTTGGATTTGATGAGATTATCCACTTCAGCTTCAATTTTGGAAGCATAGGTTGGGTGTGTTCTTCTAGCGGCTTGTTTGAATCCTCGATGCTCTTCCGGTAAACCCAAACGATGAGTGGCGACATCTGGATCAAGCCCTAGCATCTCTGTATAGTTTCAAAAAAATATATCTCGATTTTTCTTTAGAAAGTAAATATACATCTCTTTCTCTTCAAGAGTCATGGCCGCACTAACTAAAGTGGGGAGTGGATCTTATTTTGTACCCAGATTTATTTCTCTGAGTTCATCCACAGTTGTAGAGTTACCCTCTTCAAATGCTGGAGGAGCATCTCTGAGATCTTCCTCTTCTTCTTCAACACATGTTATTTCTTCTATTTCTACTTGAATAGTGGATGATGAAGCAGAATTTCCATGATCAGAAGAAATGTTAAAATTTGAACATATTGAAGAAGAAGCTTCCATTTCTGACCCAATTGATGATGAAGGGTATTCCATGGGTAATAAAGAGGAGATGATGGATTGAGAATCGACATCATGATTCACCTCTGACATTGCTATAACTTCTTCTAACCAGATTAGAGAAGTATATACTTGTTGGATTTCAGTGGATGAAATGAAGACATCTCCATTTGGTCTTTCATCACTGCTTGGTGGCTCACCAATTTATCCCATGTTGTCTGGCTCGATTTCCGTAATTGACATTATGGATCTTTCCATAAGAGTATTTTGATTTGGGTCTATCTTGTAAATTTGACTGATAGGCAACACATAATCTGTACTCACATGTGTAAATGGATTTACTGGAATCTTCTCCAAACCATATGGAGCATTAACTTTGGTAAGCTCCCTTGTTGTGGATTTCTCCTTTCCTTTCATGTGATAGAATTATGACTCAATGTATTGATATTCACATGTCTTGAACGAGGCCTTATCACCATACAATGTCCCAACTTGACCATCGAAACAATATTTGAGACATTAATGGTATGATGAAGGGATATCCACATATTGATGTAGCCAGGGTCTTCCAAGAAAGATGTTGAAGGCTGAATCTTGATCAACAACCATGAAATCTGAATTAGATACAAGATCTCCAAACTAAGGTTTGAGTGTAATCTCGCCCAGTAGTTCTTGTTCATTTTTATCATATCCTTATAACATCATAGTATAAGGAGATAAATTATATTCCTTGAGTCCCAATCGACGAAGTGTACGAATGGAGATGAGGTTGACTCCTGAACCATTATCAATGAAATCCCTTTGGATGTCTACACCATTGACCTTGCCAGATAAATACAAAGGTCTAATGTGTCCATGCACGACATCATCTTCATCTTCATCTGTGAAAGATATCACTACATGGAATTCTGCATGATTATTCTCTACATGGTATACTTCAGCTGCAGCAATTTCAGTTTCAAACTTCTGAGGACTAGACAAAGCCTCAATGAGTGCCTCCCGAAGATCCTTTGATAGATTCAAAGCATCCAAAATTAATAACTTGGATGGTACTTGGTCTAGGTGTTTCAATATATCATACTTTTGATCCAAAGGTCTGCGTTTCCCAACAGGAACATGTGCTTTAACAGGTGCCTTGGAAGCTGATGTTTTGGAAGTTGATGCATCTTGTATCGGGGTAGGAGTTGTTAATACTACTGGTTTTGGAAGATTAGACCGATTAGTTCTATTTACTTGCTGAGAAGAAGAAAGTGGAACCTTCAACCGATATTCTAGTATAATTGTGCCAGGACTGAGTTCTCTATTGGTGGAAGAACTTTCTTGTTATTGTTGAGCTCGCTGAAGGGATCTACCACAAGTTTCTGCCGCATACACAGTTCTAGCAGGAGTAGAATTGGAATAGTGGCCTCTGAAAGATCCACATCTTCCCCTGTATCCTAAACCTCTGGAACTTCCTCTGATTCCTCTCCTTGATATAGGGAATTTAGGCTCATCAAAATCGAAACTACGACTAACATATGGATCTATTAATTGAATCATATTAACAGAACCGAAGATCAACTCTTCATCTGATGAAGACTCTTCCTGATTAACCTGTTTAAGTTATGCCGTTTGGTGGGGCGGTCCCCGTGGATTTGAAGTAGATGGCATGAAATCTTCCAAAGTCAAAGATAACTTAGGCTTTGACACATACTCATCTTCTTCTGATTGTTCCAATTTCTTGGAATTGTGCCGTTTCTTTGAGGATTTTACCTCCGATGAAGAGGGTTTTGTTGTGACATTTATGGCATAAGGCACAATTGGTTTCTTAAATTGTGTTCGAAAAATAGCATGAGTTCGGTTGATCGTCTTTCTGACCATCCAATCATCATATTTTTGTGCATTTTTTCTTTTGACTTCTTTCCATTCGCCTTCCACCTCTAGAACTATAGCAGTAACACATGCTACCTGAGCTGAAGAACCTTTCAGTTTGACTTGTCCCAAGTCGACCATCTTTTGCAGGAGGTCTTTGAAGACAAAATACTCCGGGATGGGATGCCCCAACATTTGATGAAAGGGGAAATAATTGGGACGGTGTTCATCTCCTTCGTTTTTTGGCCTCTTGGGTCTTGGCAATTGAACCAGATTATTTTCCAGAGCTGAAATGAAGTAGCCAGAAACTTGTTCATTTTGGAAAGAGTAAAATTTTCTCTTCAGATCCTCAAATTGTTTTCATCTTTGATCTCTTTGATAATCTTGACAAAACAGTCTCTGTTTTTGGCGTTCAGGAGGTGGATCCCTTCGAGAAGATGAAGGTTTTGAAGTAGAAGCAGGTACAGGTTCTTGTTTAAGCATAACTGTAGCAATCATTGCTTTACCCATTCTCTTTCCTGGAGCTGATGGAATTATACGAGATTTAGCCTTAGTCTGTATAAGAGAATATTCAATCTGTTGAGCGATTGAAGTAAGGTCTCAAAACCCTCCTGTGTATTTCATAGGGATCAACGGCGTGCGTAATTCGTCATGCAGATTTTCCACACTGATTGGCAACAGTTCCTCTTGAGGAAGTGCTAAGCTCATGGAATATGTTAATCCCTTCCAGCGAGAAATGAAATCAGAGACTCTTTAATTCTCCCTTTTCTTATAGTTTGTAAGATCTAAAACTGTTGTATTTGGAAAAGTTGAGCTGAATTGAAGAATAAATCGTTGACGGAGATCTTCCCATCCAGTAATTGACCGGGATTACAAGCTTGTGTACCAGACAAAGGCTGGTCCTTGCAAGGTTCACACGAAGCATCAGAGTTTCACTGCTTCTTGTTGCTCTGGAGTTCCCATCATAGGATCGCAGCAAGACACGTAATGCGTCAAATGATGTTCGTGATCACTTGATCCATTGAAAATAGGGAATACAGGGTTCCCAAAATTTGATGGGGGAGGGATTGCATATACCCATTCAGGGTAAGCTCTCTTTTCTGGTTGAACCTTAGCATGTTTTCCCTCCATAGATTCCAACTGAGCTGTTAATGACTCAATAGTAGTTATTAACTTTTGAGAAACATGTGGTTGATCTTGGATCTGAATAGGTGCACTGATTAGAGCTTAGACAAGTATGGAAGCTGGTACTGCAACTGATGGTAGCACTGCCAATTTTTGTTGCACTTGACCCATAGGATTAGACCTGTGAGGGTGTACTGATAAAGGAGGATATTCTTGATCTATCTCAGTAGCTACAAAAAACTCCATTGGCTGACTGATTCCAACATGCTTAGGAGGAAGACTACTTTTAAGTATTTCTACATTCAACCTCTTCAATTCTTTCATTTCTTCCTCTTGTTGCGCAAATCTTTTCTCTAGTGAGAGAAATTGGCCTTATCTAGAGGAAGGATATGTAACCTGATTCTTTCACTTCCCCTTGTTTGATCCATTTCAGAGAGGGGGAAGTGGGTTATTTGAAGGAACACCCAGATTTTGGGTAACCCTTTGATTTTGTGTACGCACACCTTCTTTATTTGTGTCTGTGCATTCAAATTCTTGAAAAGGAACCTCTTCATATGATCCCTCTGAGTGAGCCTCATCCGGTGGATCAGAAAAAATGACATTGATGACATTGATTGATGCATAACACATCTCATCCCTCCTATTAGTATTTCTGTGATATTGTCTCCTTCCATGTCTTTGATGAGACATTGTCTTTTGTTGATTCAATCCCTCAGGAATTTCTTGGAGAACCGTAATTTGGAAAGAATCTCCGGATAATTTGGCTCTTCGTTCCTCTTGTGGCTTCTTCCCCACTCGAGAGAAGACTGATTTTCTTTGAGGGAGGGATTGAGGGTTTGAAAAGGTCCCCAGTCCGATGGACTGGGGATGTTCTTGCTATCTTTGCTCAACTCTTCGAATCCTATTTGTTGATTCTGAGGGTTACTTTAAAATAGTCCCCAGTCTGGCGAGCTGGGGTGGCTCTTGACATGCTATGTCTGAGACTTTCTTAAAATATCTCCTGATTTTTTGGACTTTAGTTCAGAAATTAGCTAGATTCATCAACCTGTATCCTCTTTTATCACCTGGCTCGAAAGACCGTTAGATGATTTCTGAGACTTCTGTCACTTGATGATGTGCTTGATCCATACGAGAGACCTGTTCAATATTCTCGTTTTCTTGATGCGGGAATAATTCAACAACTTGTTCTCTGTATTCTTGATTTTGAGAAGAACTAGTTGAGGCCTGTTCTTGGGCAAGCTTTTTATTACAAAAAAACCCATTGACTACGGCTGGCCACGGGCAATAACATTGCATGGGACCATTTTCGGCGGGCTTTGCTGACTGGAGAGAACAGTGAAATGTAGTGCTCTATGAACACCCCATCCTCTGACATGAATACCAAATGGGGCATTGACAATTAACTGGATCAATCTTCTTAGTGTTCTAAGATATGAATACTGAAGGGCTCTCTACTGCTTTTCAGCCTTGGGATATCGAGAGACTGATAGAGATGCCAAATCAATCTGACATTGTAACCCTTCTATTATCTTAACATGATTTTCATATTCATCATAAAATAATACTTTCTTTTTCAACTAACAAAGATTTTTCCATATATTGAGACGAATATCATGAGTTCCATCTTCCATAAAAATCTCTGGAATGTCATACTGAGAGTCAGCCAGAGGCCAAAACATGACTGGCACTTCACCTTTCACCAATTGTTTTCTCATGTTCAGCATTTCCTCTTTATCATTCAATGAATATTCTTCTACCTGATTTGACCAGAGCTGGTTCTTACTTGTTGCTTCATCGGATTCAAAAATATTGGTAGAAAAATCACTGATCAAACTAGAAGATGCATGACTTAGGGGTGGTTCGGAGAATGACCTACACCCTGGGCTATCTTCCGATTGAGAAAGTATTTCACCTGCTAGTGACAAAGAATCAGACATGACTAGTTTCATATTTTCAAATGCATCAAGATAAGAGGGATTTCTTGGAACTACATTGTCTACTAGAGAATTTTTCGGGCAATGTGCATAACTACTGTGGAGAGGAATTTCACAGAGAAATTCATCATCATGGGGAGGAACACCATGGTGGGTTACAACAAAAGATGAGATATTTTTCTCCTTGGTCTTCTGAACAAACAGAGGGTTCCTGTGGCTCTCATCTGAAGATGAAACTTCGAGATCGACCGAATTGTAATGAAGCAAGCCTTCATGAGGAAGTATCTGATGCAGACCTTCAGAATTAATGTTCCCACTATTTGGAACTGAAAGAGCAGAATCTTGAGTTGCAATAGATAATTGTCTGAGTGCATCAAGAACTACAACATCGAGTAAGGCCTTGTTACAGATTGGCTCTTGATTTCTTGAATGTGCTGGGTGGGTCTTCTTTTTAGACGCCTTCTTACTCAATTTAGAAGGTGTGTGTGCCTGCTTAGGAGAAATGATCAGGTTAGGCTGATTATCTCCACTTAAACTAGGTGTATGTTCCTGACTTGGTTGTCCGTATGATATGGGGGAGTACGCCCTACAACCCTCTTGGAATGAAACAGATGTGTGTGTCTGTTCCGGAGTGAAATGTTGATGTGTCACTCCACTGGTAAGGATAGATTTTCATTTCCTTCCCTGTGATGCTGCTGAAATCGTTATAATATCTTGGCAGGCATCCAGAATATGAGTAGGGATTTGCTTCTGCTCTTTCACCATTGATAGAATATTCTTGGTGACTTCAGTTGCCGGAACGGGGATATACGTCCTTTCCGTGCTTGGAGTAGGTGTATATGCCTGCTCATGTCCTCCTTTTCCTGTCAGTGAATCCTGATAGTACTCACGTGTGGGGGCAGAGAGTTGAGTCTGCCTCCTGTTTTTCATCGGAGCTTTCCGACTGACTTCTCCATGTGCTACCAAGCAAGACTGTTGGTAGGATTGATCAATACTAACAGGTGTATGTGCCTACTGATTGCACTCTTCCAAACGTGGTTGATGAACTTCCTTCAACACTAACAGACGAGGCTGCTGGTAGGATTGATGAGTGTAAGCAGGTGTATGTGCCTGTTTACCAGTGGTCAATACATTAGGTTGGAGGGATCTATCATATGTAGTCAGATGAGCCTGCTGACTGGCTGATGATGTATAAAAAAGTGTATGTTCCTGCCTATAGTACTCCACCGTAATTTCCTGGTGGGATTGGTGTGATGCTGCCAGACGAGTCTGCTGGACAACGGAATTAAAACAGGTAGGTGTGTGTGCCCACTCATTGCTTGCCACCATGTTAGGTTGGTGGACTTCTCCAGATATGACAGAGATGAGAACTTGCTCACTATTAACCGGATTTCACCTCTGGCAATTCGTCTTGCCTACTCGGGGTTGAGGAACCTGAGCTGAACGCCTGGAGTCGGTACCCTCATCATGTTGAGGGCGCACTACCGCATGAGTCTTGTGGCGATTGTTGATGGGATCCCTCAGGAAGGACTCATATCTCCTTGAATTAAGGCCCTAAGGGTCCTTGTCATTCACCTCCTCAGAATATGGGAGTTAATGGTGATTCCGTTCTGGGGATAACGACCCGAAACAGTTGGAGATGGTGGTTAGCACCGCCTGCTTTTTGATCACTGGTCATCGTTGTCTGGACGACCGGTGTGAGTTGTTTACTTAGAGGGCTTGTCGGGCAGCCTCCAGAGTTGGAAAAGTACCTTGTTGACGGTACTCTTTAACCAACTCTTTTGATAACCAGCGTTGAAGATACTGAGTAGGTGATATCGTCCTCAGAGCGGACGATGATCCAGCAGGAGTAGCAGCAGTGGCATTTGCACCAGAAGTTTTCACATCAGATGTATTCACGGATGTGAACTTAAGAGAAGCCATTCTGGAAATGCAGAAGATCTTGGAAAATTGTGCATGTTTGATTTAATAGACATAATCAAGATAAGTCCGGCCACTACATCTTTTGGATGAAAAATATGTTATTGATTTCCTTTTTGGCCCTCTCATTGAGTTTTAAATATAGGCCTAACAAATAAGCAAAACATCATTTTTACTTGGTTAAGGATTCACGTCGGGTTCACCATTTTTCGTTTCCTCTGGAATTGGTGATGACCTCATTGATTTAAGATTCAAACATTCCAAGCGATTTCTAACAAGTTTGTTCGTAGAACCGGAAACATCCAATGGTTCCATATCCATTTGAACCTACTTTCCAAAGGTAGGCGCACATTAGTTGTGGACTGATGTGGCTTAGGAATATGCATTGGTCGATAGGATGGGAGGTCGGACTCATCACATCTTTTTGAGGGGAATTATTGTCTACTCTAGGAATCTCTTTATAGATTTAAGTTATGTTTGTGAATCCTTATTACATTACCCAGTATAAAATGAGCTTTCCTTTAGATCTGACAATCAATGATTAATATGTAGGAAATTTAGAGAATCTTTTATATGTATTCGAGGTTCTTCATCGATAGAGAATCATCTGTATTTGTTTAGAGATTCTTAGTCAATGGTATCCTTTAATACATAAAAGTATCTTTTCCATTATGATGACCATACTGGTTTTAAAACCACTCAGTGTGGCACTTGAAGTTTATTGTCATTCAGAAGGACATGGATTATTTTAGAGTTGGGATCGTACCCGCAGATGGGCTACCTATGTATCCTTTTTTTAGGAAAAGGAATCAGAACCCACGTAGTTCGAGTAAGGGAATATTATGTTTATGATTGATGGCTCAAAGAAAGATGTCATAATTACTTTTACACTCTAATCTCACGTGAGTCATGCTCGATGTGAGAAACAATAGGTATTGGTAAAACCAGACAATTGTTCCATGAAAGATGCAATCATAAGAAATGATGTGGGGCTTATATATGTATGACTGCCGAAATAGATGAAGATTAGGATTTACTTCAGGGAATAAATCCAGGAACATGGTCCATAAAGGTATATGTACTTTATGGAGATTTGGATACTCTAATTTGGGGCTTACTCCTGAAAAGGAGGCCCAAATTAGGAGGGGACTTATGATTGGGTTTTAATCCTGAGAAGGAGACCCAGATCAAAAAGTAAATTTGGACTGGTTAAGAGAAATGAAGACTGGGGCTTACTCCTGAGAAGGAGGCCTAGGTTAAGGGACTTTGAGAAATTAAGGGACTTGGGGCTTATTCCTAAGGAGGATGCCCATATTTGAGACTAGGGCTTACTCCTGAAAAGTAAGCCCATGTTAAGATAATTATGGTTGGGGCTTACTCCTGAGGAGGATGACCAAATTAATGAGGACTTGGAACTGGTGCTTACTCTTGAAAAGGAGGCCCAATTAAGAGAACTTGAACTGGGGCTTACTCCTGAAAAGGAGGCCCAGGTTAAGGGGAATTATGACTGGGGCTTACTCCTGAAAAGGAGGCCCATTGTTTAAGGATTATCTCATCTTAAAGGATGAGGTTGAATGAATGAACCCTCTAATTTTAGTGACATAAATATATGTGAATCACTAAGTTTTTAAGAGATGTTCCACATAATTCCTTTCAGATAAGGAAATCAATCAAGAAAACATGCCAAAAATGGCTTTGAAGAGTGTCTTGAAGACTGAATCTTGAATAGGAGAGGTGGAATGGCATAAGAGGGGTTAAATGGGCAGGAAGGGCACCCAAAAATATAAGGGCGCGCAAGTCCTGGGGAGTCGCGCAAGTACTGCGTAGGCGCGCAAGTCCCTGGGTGCGCAAGTATACCTGCGCGGCACATGGGTACTTGCGCGATTGTTAACCATTAGGGTAACACTTGGGTGATCCATGACCAAAGACTTTAGAATTATCCTGAGGTACTTCCAGAAGAGGGGCACACAAGTTTTAATGAGTAGGTAAGGAGGTGTGCAAGTATGTTCATTTCCCTTAAGGGTAAAACACCTTAGGTGCGCAAGTGTTAGTGAATTCTAACACTTAGACCTTACTCCTCTTGTCTAGACCTTCCATTATAGGTAAATAATTACCTTAGAAGTGTTCGGAAGACCTGAAGAAGAGACTTGGGCGTTCATAACTCTGTATCTGAATTCTGAAAAAATTCCCCCTTTTCAAATGGGGGGCCCACCGGGGGTATTTATAGGCTGGAGAAGGCCTCGGTCGGTTATCACCTAGGGCGCACAAGTGACTTGCGCAACCAACTGCGGTGCGCAAGTGTACTTGCGCGACCCTTACGCAATGTTCTTCTTCTTCCTTCCTTTGTCAATTTTTTATATTTGTCCAAAAGTTGAATCAATTTGAGCTAAGATATTCCCCCTTTCCAATCTTTAGACTCTGTGACGAAAGGAGCGTCAACAGTCACGCAAGGTGCATTCGTGGGGGGTGGAGCGGGGCTTATGCCTAGTTAGCGAACCATGAGAAGAAGATTGGTGCTTAATCTAGGAGGGAAGCCCAAGGAGGATTTCTATATATATGAGGAGGATATGGACGTCGTACAAGGAGCACCCTATCATGTTGGGTTAGGGCTTACGCAGAGGCTGCCCGAGTGCGCATGGAAATAAAGCTCAGAGGGAGAAGAGGAGTGAGAGGGAACTAGTTCCCATACCCTTATTGGTCCTCTCAAACCTATCCCTTATACAATGGTTATATTTTAACGTCACGTGTTGAGGACGTCGGTGCTTGGAAGTTTAACGTCATGTAGCTTGGAGTATGAGGATTCACTCCTCACCCCCAGGACTTACATAACTAGCACACTTTAACCCTTAGGGTTTGGAATTCACCGATATTTCCATGGATCAACGGGGTTTTGGAGTGATCCATTGAGCGTTCTACGTTAGCATGGCTATGTGAAGAAGCAATAGATATTAGTGTGTCTATGCGAAGAAGTACAAGGTAGGGAGACACCACATGAAGCATTCCTCGGGGAACTTTGAAATTACTTCGTACAATTCTGGAGGACCACATGGGAGAAGTGTGTGCAAGATAGGGGTGTTGTGTATAAGTGGGGCTTAGAAATGGTGCTTTAGAGTAGGGATGACACATAGAGAACATAATAAGGGGCACACACAAGACTAAAGGATTGCATGCGAGATGAGGGGTTGAGTGCAAGATTGAGAGATTATGTGCAAGATGAGGGGCTGCGTGAAATTTGGAACCCTAGGCACAAGATTCACATGACATAAGGAAAAACTTGTGTGTAAGAAGAATATTTTTCGCACAATTTCCTTGGAGTAAAAGGAAATATGAGAGGGTCAAGAACTAGTGGCCCCACCTGAAGGAGGACCCTTGGGAGACCTGTATCACAAGATCCAGTACCTTGAGGCCATGTTTTTTACATGGTTGTGGAAGGGGTCGTCGTTCATGAACGGGAGTGATGATTCATCTTCAATAACGATCCCCCGAAATGAGGTGGGACGTCTCTATTTATAGACGAAAACTTCAATGGTAGTGTGAAAGGTGGCTTGCGTGTAAGGGGTATTTGATGTCGCATTTGTCATAGAAGATCTTGTGTGAAGTTTTCCTTCTTTCACACCGGCCAAATTTCTTTAGTATTGCTGACTTGTCTATTTTTTGGAGGGACGCTTCGGAAGAATCCATTTGACATTACATTGGGCATGTAAGACCTTGCACACAATTTCCAATCTTGCGTGTTAGCCTTAGGTCTTGTGCGCGCCTCCCTTGGGTGTCTCGGTATTGTTAATTGATTCAAAATATGCCTTTGGTTTGCTAAAAAATGTCCATTCATGGCCTTAACCAAAATTCGGTACCAACAAATAGTAAATCCTATTCTTCGGCAGCTTTAGGTGCAGATGATTGATTCATATTTGGGAGAAGATATCTGGAGGAGGAACAACATCCATCATCATCATTAGTGTCCAAAAATTAGTCTAAGAGATCATCGATGAAACAGAAGTCAGTATCTAGGAAAATCATTTTTTCAGATAATGCAAATTGCAATTATTTTTTATTTCTTCTTCCCTCGTCGCCACTGCAAATGGATCGGGATCACATCGCATGAATCTCTATCCACTTAGCTAACCATATAACCTATATCTGATACCACTAAATGTGTTTTTTGGTAATCGAATTAGAAGAAAATTCATTATCCCTATGATTCCACTGATGGGTGATATTTTGACAGCAAACACAACAACACGTGCAAATCACTTGAGGTGATCCCAACAACACAAATGCAGCAAAATAATGGTATTTATTTCTTAAATAGAAATTATATAACGATGTATAAACCCATACCCTATTTATAGGGATAAAATACACACCAAACACATGAGTGAAAAAAAATATAAATACAAGCCCACAAATTCAGTATAGTAGGTGTGGCCCATGTATTTAGCCCCAACCACATCATGTAATTTCCATATTTAAAATTGCCTAGCCACTATCATAGCAGTGATGGTAGGTGTTGTAGTAATGGTTGGTAATGACATAGAGAAAAAGAAATATTAATTTTCCAACATCCCCCTTTAAACTTTTTTTCTTCGTGACTCATAAATTTGCATCATATCTAGGTGGGTAACCAACAAGTATAATGACTTCACCATAGTCATTAGCTACAGTAAATTCAAAAACGCATGTGGAGGCATATAAGAAGATCAATGGAGATGATCACAGGGACAAAATAACAACAGAAAAAAGCAAATTGATTTTTTTTCTTGGATTTGGAAATCTTTCACCTTGTATATAGTTTCTTGGATTGGATTCTTGTTTACAGAATCATCTACCTTGGGTTTGGGTTCTTTGAAATGCCCCCTTGCCCCGGGCTTTCACCAGGACTCAGATGAACTTTAAGGAGGAATCACTATTTTTATTAAAGGGAACAGATAATGGGCTCTAATGCTTGAATAATCCTATACCGGTGGATGGTTCACTGGATACTACATTGACGAAGGTATCAAATATTAAGAAGGTGTTTACATCGGATAAAAACTCATGTTCTTCGGCGGCTTCAGGTGAATATTATTGATTTATATTTGAGAGAAGAGAAAAGGAGGAGATACAACATCCATCATAATCATCAGTATCTAGAAAAAAGTTGAAGAGATCGTTGATGAAATAGAATTTGGTATCCAGGAAAATCGTTTTTTCAAACAATGAAAATTGCAAAAAAAATTCTTTCTTCTTCCCTCTCTGCCACTAGAAATGGATCGGGAGCACATCACATAGATATCTATCTACTCAACTCACCTTCGAACATAGATCTAATACCACTAAAGGTGGTTTTTGGTAGTAGAAGTAGATGCAGATTCAAACTCCCTCTGATACCACTGGTGGAGGATCTTTTAGAAGAAAACACAACGACATGGGAAAATCACTTGAGGTGATCACAACAACATAGATGTAGTGAAATAATGGTATAGATTTATTAAACTATAATTCTATATCAACTCATAAACACATACCCTATTTATAGGGATATAACACACACGAAACAAATGAGGGGAAAAATAAACATAAATACAAGTCCACAAATTCAGTACAGTAGGTTCCACCCATGTTATCAGCCCCATCCACGTCAAGCAGTTTCCATACTTGAAATTTCCCAACCACAATCTTAGTAGTTATGGTAAGTTCCATAGTGATGGTAGGTACCAGCGTAGAGGAAAACCAATCTTAATTTTCCAACATTTGCTTAATTCCATCTAGGAAAGCTTGGTGTCACATCTCTATTGTTAAAACGATTGGCCCCAAATGATCCCTCATAGTTATGAATCAATAAATTCAAACCAATGATAGAAAATGTGGTCTAGGGAAATCCCTTCAATGTATTAAGGAGGATGGTAGATGCAAAATATGGTAGTAATAAGATTAGAGAAGAAGACTATAGAGAAGAAGATGAAAAAAATCTGCATATAACGTAAAACAAAAAACAAATTCCCAAATACCATTTGAGGAAAAAAATTTCTCAATCTAATGCAATGCTCGGGAGGGATTCTGCAGGAGGGTGGGTGCCTAACTATAAAGCATCTTCCTTCATTAAAACTTTGAAGAAGGCACCTATTAAGACAGTACCTTCTTTAAAGGAATTTTAAACAAGAAGCTATCTTGACAGGAGCCTTCTTTAAAATACCTCTCAAAATGGCATTGTCTTAACATGGGCCTTCTTCATAAGAGATTTTAAGAGGATGTTGTTTCAAACAGTGCCATCCTTTATATTTTTTTAATATATTTTTCTATTATGTTTTGTTTGTATATATATATAAATAAAAAAAATAATGTTATTATTGAAAATAAAAATGTAAAATTAAAATGATAATAATAATATTATTAAATATAATAAAATGATTTTTTATTTACTAGAATAATTAATATTTTATTTTTATAGTCAAATAAATTACAATCATATTATCATTAAACATTATTATTATTAAATAAAAATTATGCATATATAATCATTTCGACTTAATTATTTTTTATAATTAATAACATTATTAATTATATTATTATTTAGTATTATTAAGTACATGGATAATTAGATTATATATAATATTTAATTTTTTTATTTGTTTTTTATTATTAAAATTATTTATAATAACCCTAATAGTAATATATTTAATATTTTAATATTAAACAAACAAATAAATAATAACCCTAAGTGTTATACATAAATAATTAGATTATATATAATATTTAAAATTATTATTATTTATTTGTTTATAATTAAAAATATTTATAATAACCCTAATAATAATATATTTAATGTTTTAATAATAAAAAAACAAATAAATAATAACCATAATAGTAATACATAAACAATTAGATTATATATAATATTTAAAATTATTATTATTTTATTAGTTTATTATTAAAATTATTTATAATAACCCAAATAGTTATATATTTAACATTTTAATAACAAAAAAACAAATAAATAATAACTCTAAGAGTAATACATAAATAATTAGATTATATATAATATATAAAATTATTTTCATATTTGTTTATTATTAAAATTATTTATAATAACCCTAATAGTAATATATTTAATATTTTAATAATAAATAAATAAATAAATAATAACCCAAATAGTAATACATAAATAATTAGATTATATATAATATTTAAAATTATCATTTTTTTTATTTTTTATTATTAAAATTATTTATAATAACACTAATAATAATATATTTAATATTTTAATTACACAAAATAAATAAATAATTACCCTAATAGTAATACATAAATAATTAGATTATATATAATATTTAAAATTATTATTTATTTATTTATCTATTATTAAAATTCTTTATAATAACCCTAATAGTAATATATTTATTATTTTAATAATAAACAAACAAATGAATAATAACTTTAGGAGTTATACATAAATAATTAGATTATATATAGTATTTAAAATTATTTTATTTTTTGTTTATTATTTTAATTATTTATAATAACCATAATAGTAATATATTTAATATTTTAAAAATAAAAAAATAAATAAAAAATAAACCTAACAATAATACATAAATAATTAGATTATATATAATATTTAAAATTATCATTTTTTAATTGTTTTTATTAAAATTATTTACTATAACTCTAATAGTAATATATTTAATATTTTCATTATAAAAAAATAAATAAATAATAACCCTAACATTAATACATAAATAATTAGATTATATATAATATTTAAAATTATTGTTTATTTATTTGTTTATTATTAAAATTATTTATAATAACCCTAATAGTAATATGTTTACTATTTTAATAATAAAAAACTAAAAAAAAAATATTAATTTTAAATATTATATATAATCTAATAATCTATGTATTTAATAATAGTAAATAATAATATAATTAATAATTTTATTAATTATAAATAATCCTTAATTAGAAATAATTATATGTGCATAATTTTTATTTAATAATAATAATATTTAATGATAATATGATTGTAATTTATTTGGCTATAAAAATAAAATATTAATTATTTTAGTAAATAAAAAATTATATTATTATATATATATATATAATATAACAAAAAAAGATTTTCTTAAAAAATATATAGGGGAGGGCGTTGTTTGAAAGAGCGCCCTCTTAAAATATCTTATGAAGAAGGCACCTGTCAAGATATCACCTTGTTTAAAATTCCTTTAAAGAAGGCATTGTCTTAACACACGCCTTCTTCAAAGTTTTAATGAAGGAAGTCGCTTTATAGTCAGGCGCCCACCCTCCCGTATAATCCCTCTCGAGCATTACATTAGATTGGGAAATTGTTTTCACTAAACGGTATTCAAGTAATTTGTTTTTCACTTTACTTTATATGCATATTTTTTCCAGGAGAATAAACTTTAGGGAGAATCCTGCCCAAGCTCCCACACCCCCCATCTAGTTTCCCCCCTCACTCTTCTAGTTGTATTACCCCTTGGTAATAACCCTTATGCCCCATCTAGAATATGCTTTTATAGTAGAAGTTTGTGGCCCCTCTTTCCTAGACCACTTCCCAGCCTTCTCTTACTTCCTAAACTATGGTGAGGTGTCATGGTCTCTATCAAAAATCTTAAAAGATTAAGTTTTTTCCCTAACTCTCCTAACTATATCCCCCCTCTGCATTTTCCATTGTTCCCCCTCTAGAATATGATTTTCTAACTATTTTGTAGGGCCCCTCTTTCCCAGTTTTCTTCTCAATCTTCACTTACTTATCATACTATGGTGAGGTGTCATGGTATCTATAAAAAATCCTAAAATATTGGATATTTATTTATAAGGGAATGAACCAATTAAGAAAAAGAAAAAGAATTTTTTTTCTATTTCCAATAATCCCTAATTATTTGATGTTATCTTCCACCTTTAATATCATTGGCCCAAAAAATCATCTACATCAGGTTTCTTAGGATTTTAATTAATACCATGTTGAAATAATAGTATCATAAACCATGTCTCTCGAGTGAGGTTGAGTTTATTTATAAATCACAGTGAGAGATACATGACTCGGCATAGATAAAAAATTTGAAATTTAAACGCAAAATATAAAGGGATATGATGGACTTCTTTGAACTAAATTAACTTATAAATACCCATCCTAGACACCTATATCTCAAATAAGTTATATAAAAAATAAAAGAAAAATAAAATGTAACATCTACAATAACCTTTGATAATCCATGGGAGGGGAGGGGTCAGGGGGATCTTAATGTTCATTTGTTTGGTTTGGATGAAGAGGGGAAGTATTAATTTTTCCCTTGTTTGGTTGAGGGGATGAGGGGAGGGAAAACATTAATAAAAATCTATTTTATCCTTGAAAATATTAACTATTTTTTTATTTTTTAAATTTTAATTAATAAAATTTTATGTCATTTATTTTTTATAAATTACTATTTTAATTAGAAAATATTAAATTAAAATAGGAAAATGGTAAAATTTTATTTTTCCCCACCGTCTACTGGACCCCCCCCCCTCCCACACACACACACATAACTTTTAGAGTGGATAATGATACAAAGGGATGAAAGAAAAATCCTTCCCCTATCCTCCACTTCAAATATTTTAAACCAGACAAAATGTAAAGGTAATTTGAAATTTGAAATAACTTTATTACATTTTTTTTGAAATTGATGGATTGATAAAACTTGAGTGCACCATGTTAGTAAGCAAGGGTCTAGAAAAAATTCTTTCAAAATGGAACTCAAAACTGAAGGAACTTCAGGTTATTACAGAAGCATGAAGTTCAATATATTAAAATTTTAGAGTTTGAATTTATGTTAAAACATAAAATAAATTATAACTTAACCCATATTCATTCATGTAACATGCACAATTTAATTAAGCATGAACTATTAAGAATGAAAAATTAAATTGGAATCATTACATATCCATTTTTTATCAGAAACATGTTTCTCTTGTTTTCGGTGATCATCACTCAATGGAACCGAACCCGGAACCCTATAGATCAACCACACACATTTTGGAATCTATACTAATCGTTGACCTACAAAATTTGGGTGCTGATTTGAAGAATTGGAGGCCCTTCAATGTCGTCTCGGTCTTAGGAGATCAAGATAGCGATCCATGAACTTAGATGGATCAATATTTGAACTTCCCTTCAATTTATCTTTATAGAGAGAAGGGGGAAGAGTGATAATTCGCTCAAACACATTCTATCACATTTTTTACCATTAAAATTATTATATACTTAGGTTAAAATTATTAAAAATATTACTTAATCCCTTTAATAAGTTAACCCTTCATTTAACACCCATAAATGATATCAACGACACTTAAAACTTGCCGCAAATGTCATGGATATTTTATCACATGATTTTAAAACATAAATAATGTTACATGAGAAAATTTGAGTCATTAACTCGATTAGGTTCTCCCATAAATATTAAAAATAATATTTGAATATTAAATATTTAATATTCGTTCGAAAAATATTTTTCATTATATTCACTGAATTACTTGTGAATATATTAAGAAAATAAATTCAATGGTTATTATTATAAAATTAAATAATATTGAATTTATTTATTTCCTTTATGATCATATAAACTTGGATATTACCAGGAAAGCCCACAATTTCCCAGACTCTGATTAGTAAAATTTTCCAAGCTTCTGAATACACTTTGTGTATGACCCTTTGGGCCCTTATCTTGATAGAATTGAATACTATTCACAAGCTAAGAGAAAATTTGACCAACCCATCAAGTCCCCTAAAGAGATGTGGATTATTCATATAAATTTCAACCTTTCTTATGAACACATGCAAAGTAATATAATCTCATTATCTAGCGATATCTCATAAAGAAGGACACACACTTTGTGTCATCATCTTTTCTTGATTTATTGTTTGTTGACTTTACTGGATGGACTTAACTTAAATCACCATGGCCATGGATTTAATAAATTTACTACCATCATAATAAACTAGGCCTAAGATATCACTTATTCAACTCGGAAGCATCAAATTATATCTTGAACATTCAAACAATTCTATACCACCAAATATGCACAAACACAGGATACCACACCATGACTTCAATGTCATGGATTTTTCCTTGAATCAATGTATGTGATAAAAATGGTACACCTTGATAACAATATTAATTCAAGAGAACAATACTCATGTTATTGGATAGTAACAACCAATGAAAACTGAAACATGTGGTGTTTTTATTGACAATTCAGTCCTCGTGATCTCATCTACTTGAGATCACCAAGTGCAGACTTCATGAGAAGAAGTATCAATGATTATGAGTCCCTGACACCTAATACTCAGACATCATCTGTGTCCAGTCAGAATGATGCATCTAAACCATATGACATTTGTTTAATATTAATTTCATAATATCTTGAGGTTCTCATCATATCTTGAGAACTACTATAACCTTTTGATATGAAAAATAATCTATAGACATTTCCATTTAAATAGTAGACTCATAAATATCAACACTATTATGGTATGAACACATCATGCATATCTCACTGTATAGATGTTATGGTAATCAAAAAGTACCGTTCAAGTGAGTTTAAGGAACCCACTATTACGACACTCCCACTTTCACTAGAGGAAACTTGCTTATTACACTTGTTAGCACTCACTTGATAAGATCATTCTTCTACTAAGTTATGGATTTAGTTGTTGGGCCTACCACATCTTCACTGCATGGAAACTCTACTATCTACAACTTTGCTTTCTTGGGTAAGTCTTCTCAATAGATGATACCCCTAAGTATATTTTTTTTTCACTATCAATACTTGACAACTTAGCTAGCACTAATAGTAGAATTATCATAATGGTAAAACTTTACTTACTAGGTGTGATTCTGGGAATTGGAAAACAACATTACGTATTATACAATGCTTGTTAAACTACCTTATAAGTCTTTTCACATTCAGTATTTATAGATATTTCTACTATTTACTTGAATGATATTATCTTACTCATTATATTAGTCTAAATTCGATAATATATCAAATTGATCTAAATGGAGATTAGTCTATGTTCCCTTAAATCTAGTGTCCCTTACTTTCCAAGTACTAGGTACACATCCATTAAACTTTCTCAAGAATAATTGGGTAGTTCTAGATTCTACTACTAATATAAAAATTTACTATACCAACAATTTGTAACCATTGGTATAGGTCCCCAAATTGTTGGTATAGCCTATACCAATGGTTTGGGAAGCCGTTGGGTGATTTGGCATTGGGAAAGACCTATCCCAACAGTTTGGAGAAAACTGTTCGGAAAGGCCTATCCGAACGGTTTGTCCAAACCGTTGGGAAAAGTGGTCTCACAGTACCCTTTCCAAATGATTTTCCAAAAATTTTGGGTAATACCTATCCCTACGGTTTTAAAACTGTTGAGAAAGACCTATCCTAATGGTTTGGGAAAACCGTTGGGAAAGACCTATCCCAACGGTTTGGGAAAACCGTTGGGAAATCCCTATCCCAATTTTTTGGGAAACCCATTGGGAAATACCTATCCCAACGGTTTGAAAACCATTGGGATAGGAAAATATAAAAAAGAAATTACATTGGAGGTTTGAATCCACAACCTATATGTTATATATCAAAGACTTTAAAACTATCCTACAGTTACCTTTGTGAATATATTAGGATAATTATGTATATATATATATATTTATTTATATGTAATTTATATATTGATTTATTTGACGATATTCGACAAAAGAATTCATAAAAAATAAGGGTACCTATCCCAACGGTTTTAAAAACTATTGGGATAGGCCTTTCCCAATGGTTTTGAGAACTGTTGGGATAGGTTCCCACCTTTTCCAACACTTTCCCAATAGTTTTCCCAAAATGTTGGGAAAATTTGTCTCAAAGTACCTTTTCCCAATGGTTTTCCAAAACCATTGGGAAAAGTTGACCCATTCCCAATGGTTTGGGACTGTTGGGAAAAGTGGTCTCAATGTACCCTTCCCCAATGGTTTTCTTAAACCATTGGAAAAAGTGGACCCTTTCCCAACGGTTTCCCCAAACCAGTAGAAAAATTGGTCTCAAAGTACACTTTTGGGAAAAGTGGACCCTTTCCTAATGGTTTAATAAAACCTTTGGGAAAAGTGGTCCTAAAGTGGAATATCCCAACGGTTTTGGAAAACTATTTGGAAATGGGTCATATACCAACAGTTTTTACAAATCGTTGGTATAGATGCATTGGTATAGGTATGATTTCTAGTAGTGTTCCCATGTAGTTCTCCTAGATACAACTGATATTTTCCTACCATAGATTATATGTTGGAAATATCACATTGAGTACATAGCATGGAATATACGATTGATCCATCATAGTAGAGTATGGAATGAAACTTACCACATTAATATCTTCCAATGTCCTATACATAACTTCTTGGAGAGATTAATACCATGTGAATGCGGTAAAAATTTTCTCTCAAAATTTTCCAACTTTTATTTTATCAATACCCTATTAGTATATGTAATATCAACTAGGTATGATCAAATGGTAGATCTACCTTAGTGGATCATGTTCGTTAGAACTTAGGTTGCTACTTTAAGTCAATCTATAGAGAGATACTTTCATACTGGTCTTAATTAACTGCAATATTGATAGCTATATTCCATATGTTATCAAACATATTTTCCTTGTAAAACTATGACACTCTCACTAACCTCTTGTATACACATGTAAAAAAATTATTCCAAATTAATATTTTATTATCTTGTTGTTTACTTCAATCCAAAAATGGATTTTAGTAACTTTCACCCCTTATGAGCATTATATGGTGTCACTGACACTTTTTGGTTGTGTCACATAGACGCCTTATAATATTGGTGGTCTTGACATCCAATTCTCGATATAATGATCATAAAAATTAGCTATAACAAGTAAAATTATAATGGATTTAGGTATAATGACTTGATATTACCAATTAATCCTTATTGGTACCACACTTATACCACCCATGTGTAGTCTCACCTGAATACCCACTACAATATTCAAAATTATAACCTCCTTTACTTTTATACATGGAATCGATTATTGAATTTTAATTAATCTTGTAAATCTTAGCTTGTTTCCAGTTAATTTTTTCTTATAGGATTAATTACTCTCATTGAATAATGTATCAACGATTGTGGTGAATGTAAAACCATTAATATAGTTTTATCCTTCCTGCATGGTATGTGTCTTTGGAAAATTCCCTTTCCACAAGCTCTTATAGAACTTTTTCATATGCCAACCACTTATGCATCTTCATCATTGACTAAATTCAAGTAAATATTACTCCCACTATCTCAAAAATATATGTGGACCCTTTTATAGAAATATGTTTTATTACTTGAATATCCCTTTTCTATCTCAAGGATTTCTGAAATATCCTTAAAAACCGTTAGTATAATACTATAGATGCACATTCTATTATTATTGATGTAGTTTTTTATATCATTTACAAACACTTTTCTTCTATACACATGTTATTATGATATAATGGATTTCAATCATACAATAACTCATATGATATTCATTTTTCATGATAGTTGGCCTGTGGTTATGGGATGACACTATTATTTGTGAAGTATGTATCAAAATATAATAAAAGTCTCCACAATGTATATAAGTCTCAACATTTATGATCCTTTTACATACATCATGATTTTGATGTGTATAAGGAAAAGTGTATTTAGGAATTACTCCATGCTACATTTTATTAATCACTATTTTCATGTAAAAATCATCATCAATCATCACCAATCCTCTTTATTAACATCATAAATTTTATGTGTATAAGGAAATATGAATTTAGGATTAATCCATGCTACATTATAATGATCGATGAATGTTTGGTCAAGGTATTATTCATCACACAGGCTTGAAGCTACTTATATCTTCTAACCAGGCATATTCCATACATCATTTTTACATTCCTTAGAAAAATAGATGAATCTTTATGAAGTATATTTACCTCTAACTTTACCTTGGAATAACTCATGATCTCTAGTTTAACTAATTCTAAAATCTTTATGAATTAACTTTATTTATAAAGGTTTATTTGTAAAAAACTAAGTAAATAAGTGCTTTGATAATACCTAAGGTATTTAACTCCTAAAAATATAAAAAATACTGGCTAGATCCTTGAAAACTACTTAGTTTTATGAAAAACATACTTACCTTTACACAACTAGGTACAAATGAGTCTTAATTTTTACATTCATCAGTTAATGCTAATGATTCAAGCATTAATAAACTATTGTTGATTATTAGACACCACAAACAACATTCACTCTAAAAATGTAATAATGTATCCTTCTTTCCAAAGGATATGTGAGATAATTTTTTGGTTATACTCAATAAAATTCCAACTAAAATCATTGATCTTGGCTATTAGAAGTTGTGTACTTCTCACCGCTGACATAGGAATCACCCTTTCTCAACCACTTAGATAATTCACCTTACTTATTGCAACATTTTTATACTTAATTAGTTACAATATTTCAATACATATATGTGATGGGAATATTTTATTTAATACCCAAGTAGTATAATAGTAAAATTACATACAATTGATGAGTATTCCTAAAGAACAAGTGACTACTTGCTTCTTCAATTCAGTTCACTGCATTTAACTTCCATAGAATTATCTCATGAAATTCTAAGAAAATAACCTCATGTATAATACTTTACCTATATTCTTTTGAAGGAATTTGTGAAGGTTCCTATAGTGTTACACTTAAAAGTTTCTTTTTTTACTTGTCTTTAAAAGCATTCACCATAATAACTAAATATTAATCTTTCATTGAGTTATTATTTACTAAGAGAACCATACCCAAAAGGTAATGGAGTGTTTACTATATTCTTTTACCTTTTCAATCTTAATTTTTTTTGAGTAATTGGGTGAAATGATATAAGAAATGGTTTCATTGAAAGATAATGATCCATCTTTTAATTTACATATATCTAGTGCAATCATCATCTGATTTATATCTTGCTCCACTTTCTCCTCACTATCCTTTTAGAGATGAGACAACATATAATTTCATCCATTTCCTTATGAAGTATCCAAAATTCATTAGAAATTGATGATATAATTATGATTTAAACATCAAATTCATCATACATGAGTATCATGTAAGTATTTTTATCACCCTCACTTCCTGAGATATCTCAAAAAGTATTAGGGACCCTAGCACATTTAATTTCTTATATCATAGTACTTTGTGCAAGCACCTGTACTACTCATTGGAAACTTGTATTTGTCTAGAGATGTTATTTTTTCAATTATAATAATAGTGTATTTATGGTATTACTTTCCATTTTTCTACAAAAATAAACTTTAGAAGATTCATAACTTTATCTTGATTACTAATTAGACATTACCATTTAATTAAATCATTAAATGTCTCCCACTATTTTGTCAAACTTTAGTATCCCTCACTACAAGATTCAGAATACTCAGTTTCTAGAGTAATCTAGTGGAAAGGATCCTTAGAACCTCTCCTTATAGACCAAGCTATAACTACACCACTAATTAGGGAGTTTTAAGATAGGTGTTTTACTGGTCAACCAAATTAACTCACTCTCTTTTGATCTGTTAAGAAAAGTCCCAGCTTCAAAAATCATAAACATGATTTACTCAACGCTTTGCCTCTAAAGATGCACCAAGCTATATATGACTACTTATTTGATTAAATATTTAGTTAGTTTAACCCATAAATTTCATATAAACTCTCCATTTGTAGGAGGCACCCTCAAATAGGGATAATGAGCAGCTCATACAATCAGTTTTGTTAAAAATTAAGCATTGAAAGGTGTTATAACTTAATATTTCTTTGAGGGTTTTTATTATTCTCAATGAAGGTGATCCATTTATATTTACTTTTTCTTGTTCTATGTGACTACAATCACAAAACTAAAATTGAATAAATAAAAAACATTCACTACATGTGTTCATTTTATCTATCCACTCACTTATTATTTTATGTGATTGCATGTAAAAATACACGTACATAAAATAATAAACCATGCATAAATAAAATTAAATGACATGATCATTAGACCATATTAATAGTTGATTAACTGAGTGAATAATGGATCAACCTATATCTTAGGGGTAACTCCTTGAGTTGCTAAGCATGTGACTCGACTTGCATTGCTCACCCATCCAATATGTTAAACCCCTATCTCGTATGTCGCCAAAACTCGGTGTGATCTTTATCACTTCTCATCCTTATATTTATACAAAAAACTCACACATAGATTATGGGGTCATGGGACTGCATAATACAGATAAATAAATTTTATCTAGGAAATTAGACCCTTATACATATAATGACATAAAAGATGATACATAGATTTTCATTTATTAAATAATTATTATAAATGAATACATTGCAATAAATAAATAAATAAATACCAAACATGAATTAGTCAGTTTAAGGATCATGATCAGTCGATATACATTTAACTCACATATAATAATTAAATTTTTGATAAATTCAACTTGAGTTTATTTATTGTGAATTAAAATAAATTTAATTTAATTTTAATTTATCACAAACTTGTTGCATGATCACATAAAAATTGTTTTAATTTACAAATATTATTTATTTATTTTTGGATTTTCTCTATAATTATTTGGGATACCTAGTTATTTTTAACCCCACACCCCCGGAGGGGTTTCAGGTTGTGGGGAGATAATTGTAAAGGTCGTATGGGTTGGGTAGAACCCATCTCGGCCTGCTTGGGATCAGGCGGACTCGGTAGGGGTTCTGGGCCGGTGGCGCATGCACACCAGCACACCAGGAACATGGTGTAAAGACTTGAACCCTATAAGACCAGATTAAATGGTTACTTTATTAAATTGGCACTAGATACATGCAATCACATCTCAAAAGACTAAATAGTTTAGTATCCTTGGCGAACTATATATGGACATGAATTTCACATTTACATTTTAAAAATTAAAATACAAAATAGTATTTTCTTCGAGAACATCATTATCCCCTTTAGAATATCCCTATGTATTAGTCATAAAAAACTTCCTAGTATCCTATGGAAAATAAACATAAGAAATGGGTGAAATCAAATTCTTTGTAAGGGTATGTGTATAACAAAAGCTAAATAAGGCATGAATAATATGACAAGAAATAAATGATAATAAAAAAAATTCATATAAATAATCACATGAACTATAAATTAATCCATGGATAGTAAATAAAATAAAAACAAGTACATCAATAACTAAATTCATAAATACGGAATGTGTAATGTCAGACATCAAAAACATACAGTTGATGCCTCGACCCAACATATGAAAATACCATTAAGTCCTTTTACTATATATGAATTAATGGGTAATCTCTTGGAAAAAACCCAAGATATTTTCTCTCATGATACCTAATGATGCATCAAAGGGATATATCAGTCACCAAAAATCACTTACTAAGTATAATGTGTTCCACATATGAATAGATAATACAATTGAATCGACATGCCTTAACAATAAATAACTTTCCATATTATAAGAACTATCATATGTAATTTTAATAATTTCACCCATGTAATAACCCTGGTTTTGAGCCTGTAAGACTTTGAAATTCTCTTGATATGATTCCAGAGCAGGGTGTTCTGACGGCGTGCAAAACCGAGCCCCGGTGTGGCCGGAATTAATTTTGGTGTGCGTTCACACTGGGCAGGCTAAATAAATATAATAACTCCTGAACGGTAGCTCAGATGGGAAAACTGAGGGCACCATTGAGTCTAGAATGTGTCATTTACCCTAGGAGGGGTATAATTTTCGCGGGCGCGGGCCAACTGTGAAAAATGCCCCCAGGGGAATTTTCGTAATTTGGCAGTCGCGGGCGTCGAATTTTATAACTCTTGAATGAAGGCCCGGATTAAAATTTTTAGGATTCCATTGTGCTCAGGGCATGGCATTTACCCTAAGGGAGGATTAATCTCGACCCCGACAAAAGTTCAGGAATGGGCCGACGAGGGGGTGGTTAAGTGTGTTTTTCTATTTAAACACACCAACCACCCTCTTCACCCTCCTTGGAAATTATTCCCTAGATCAAGGGCTCTCAACAAGCTTCCAACATCCCCTACATCACTCCGGCAAGGCGAGGAAGCTCCGGCATCCCGATCGTGAAGCGTCGGGCAAAGCCCTCGAGGTAGGCTCGTGTTTTATCTTTTCCATTCTCAAAAATATATTCAAATTAGTTTCTTCGCGTCGAATTGTTGTCCGATCGTCGAGAAAAGCCCCTGGTTTCGTAGGGATCGAGTTTATCTTCACAATGATCCTTTTAGATCAATTTTTGAAGTCCCGGGGTGGCCCCGGGAAGTTTTTCGGCCAAATACCCCATATTTCCGGTGGATCCAAGGTGGTCCAGCAACCCAGGCGGCGGTGCGGCGCGTTCCAGCGGCGGCGGCGAACTCCGGCACGGTGGCGCAGGCGGCGGGGTTCGGCTCCAGGCGGTGGCGCGGCTCACAGGCGGTAGCTCCGGCTCCAGGCGGCGGTGCGGCTTGCAGGCGGCGGCGCGGTGCTTCGAACGGGCGGCGATGACGGACGTCCGAGTAGACCGGGGTGGTGGCGCAACCGCTCGGGGGGAACCGAGACCCGATTACAGCGGGTCTCCTCGTAGACCAAAGACGGGCCTCAGCGAACGGTCGGATGAAGCGGGGACCACGGGCCCGCGTCCGGCCCGCGCGGAAAAGTCGCGGGCCGGCGCAGCGAGCCGGACCGGCCTAGGCCGGGTGGACCGGCCAGCTAGGCCGGTCCAGCCCAAGGGCTTGTCCCTTCCGGCTTCGGACACCCGTAAATATCGCTACGGGTGTTCGTTTTACATGTCGTCTGCGGAAGGAAGATCCTCGTCTCTAGGAGTATATTCTGAATTGGTTTTGGGGAATTTTAATTTCCAGAACAGGAGCTCGGTGGCATGTCACGCGCGTTAAGTGCTACGCCGTAAATTCTTGTTTTGGTTGGATCAGACACATACAATGTCCGATTTGAGCGTCGTCAGCGGCGATACGACCCTGGCATCGCGGCGGAGGTTTGTAGTATGTTTTCTTGCGTTGAATTAGGAATTGAGACGTGGGCCCCATGATCCATCTTTGAGCTGCGTGCAGCGTTTTTGCGGCTTTTTCACCAGATGTCCGCTCAGGGTATATGAGTAGTCGTTTATTTGTATCTTTCTGAGAGCATCGCAATGGCACAGTTCTCCCGATTAGTATCGGAGCCGGGGTGTGGTCCCCTCACGAGCCGACTACGGTGAATAGTACCATATTCACCGGTTGTCCGTTTCAGGAGAATAAGTAGTCTATATCGCGTGTTTTTCCGTGATAACTAAAACGGTGCAACCGTTGGAGCATGTGGAACCTCCTTTGAGATCGTATTAATGTGGAGTGGAGATCTTCTTTTACGCGCTCTGAACCAACGCACAGTGGCATTGTTAGTGACACCTAGTGATGTCAGTAGTAGTTTGAAGCTATCAGGATGATTCAGGGTCTACCCTCCAGCAGGGCTGGGCAGTGGGTCACCCGACGACACTTTAGGGTCTACCCTCCAGCGGGGCTGGGAAGTGGGTCACTCATCGTCTGATTCCAGGTCTACCCTCCAGCAGGGCTGGGAAGTGGGTCACCTATCAACTTGTTCCGGGTCTACCCTCCAGCGGGGCTGGGTAGTGGGTCACCCGTCGATTTATTCTAGGTCTACCCTTCAGCAGGGCTGCCCAGTGGGTCTCCTGTCGACGTGTTCCGGGTTTACCCTCCAGTGGGGCTGGGCAGTGGGTCACCTGTCAATTTATTCCAGGTCTACCCTCTTTCGGGGCTGGGCAGTGGGTCACCCATTGACGTTTCAGACTTAGCCCTTCTCATGAGGCTAGTCGGTGACTTTTTACTCCGTGATTACCGGAGCGGGACCCTGATTGTGCGGATCAGTGGTGTGACAGTTTTAACATTACCTAAAGACGCACGAGGAAGAGGGATACTTTTTCCCACTAAGACACGTCCTTGAGATGCGACCTAAAACCGTGCGGGAAAGTCAGTGCCGCCCAAAGCGGATAGTATTGATGTGTGGTGATTGAGCCCCTTTGACTTGGGTTTCCTAGGTGGACGAGACGAGATGCTGGGTTGTGAGGATGGATTCATTTGGAGCTGATGGCGACTTACCCTGGGCTGATCTTGGAGATGGATATCCCCTTACGCACTCGTTTGGGTTTCTTGTTGAGCATATATATATATATATACAAATTGGACCCTACTTCCGTTCCCGCTCTCTGGGGTCCATACCTACATATTTCTGTTGGGTTGAGCTACACTCTCCTTACTAAACTTTTCTTCTATTCTTGTTAGTCTACTAATCACCTCTTTAGTGCCTTCTTTTTAGCTCCCTAAAGCTTTTGGGGCATCCTACTGAGTATCCTTATACTCACCCCTTCTTGGGCTTTGCCCGTACCTGGTGTGCCTTTGCAGACGGCAGACAGGTCGATCATGACTACGGAGGAGCGTAGAGGTCACACTAGTTGGAGCAGCGTACCGCGGTCGTACTAGAGTATTCAGGTGGGAGTCTATCCATTTGTCTTCTTTTGTTCACATATTGTCGGGTTGTGGCATCTTTGTGGTTGGGCGCGTGTTTTCCCTTTTTACTTTTCAGTTTACTTGTCAGTACTTCCAGCACTTTACTTTCTCTTTTTAGTTGTTGATGTATGACTGTGGTTGGGATATAGTTGCTTGTCTTTTTGTTTCCTTTCTACTCTACACTACTGCGTCTTGTGGGTTGTGTATGCGTGAGTACAGGTACTTAGGTGAAGGCCTCCCCGATATTGTTACGCCTTTGGCGCTGGTCGCCAGCCTCTAGCCTATGGAGGCGGGCTTGAGGTAGTTGCGGCTCGGGACCGGTAGGGTCGGGTCGTGACACCCCAGTAAAAATGATCATAAACCATATGAAGAAATAAGGTGGATGGTATCATTAGATCACATCATCAACATAATATTCAAAAAAGGATGTTTACATAGATGAAAATCATTTAAAATTTCATAGGAAATTTTCTTTAGGGAAATCCCCTTTTTTACTTTGAAAATTAATTTTTAAAATCTAAATACTATGAATGTAATAAATAAATCATTTTATTTGAAAATAAACTTATATAATTTTTTAGGAATATTAAAATAATTGAGGTGTCATTATGGAATTAAATTTCATTCATGCGATATAAGTTTAAAAAACATTTCTTTCACACTTTTGTAAGAAAAGACAAAAAGTAAATCGTTCAAAAAATGATAGGAAGATTCCTTTTAGAAATTTTTTTTAATATTAAAATAAGGGTAAAAATGAATTTAAAAAATAATTTTAGAATAGTAAAATTATTTTTAGAAAACATGGACTTCTAATAGAAATATTCCTTAGCTGAGCCTTAAGAATAAACAATCCTGAATAATAATGAGATTATGAAATAAACTCTAACCACTTTGGTAACATTTGAAATGTAATACCCATGAAAAAAATAAATTCGAATGAAACTTTTAAATACCATGAAGATAAATATATTCATGATATAACATATGAAAGGGTATTATATACACCATGAAAAATAAAGAAGTTGTGGATATAACATATGTCTCACAGAATTAAAAGTGAGATGAGAAACTCTTACCTTGGGTTTGACTTCCTTAAAATGCGTTCAAACATCCTGTATAATAAATATATATTTAATATAAATTTATTAAAAAAACATACATATATTTTTCATACCATATATAATATTTTATTATCCATTTATTAACAGTTGTTTGTTAAAATCACTGTTCTGGGTGGTAATCGCTTTGCTTTTCATGTATGCTTTGGTTTAGTAGTTTCGGTCCTTGTACTTTGATCATGGTTACAATATATAAAGAATTATAATCATGATATAAATATAATATATATTCATATTTAGATTCATCCATAAAAGTTATAGATAGAAAAATGAATTACACCGTTCATAGAGACGGTAGGTTGTATGTACGCATGAAGGATGTTATCATTTTTCTATGGATGGAATGAAATAAAGGTAAATAATAATGATCATTTTAAGAATAATTGTTATATAATATACATAATTTATAATTATAAATCCATTATTATTACCATTCAAGTAAAACTTACATGAAAAACGGATCACATCGCTTCGTGGAGGTGGTATCCCTCACGCACGTATGAGCAATGTTATCATTTCCCAACAGATTAGAATGTAAGAATATAGATAGGATGTTATTATCATAGAAGTATAATTATGTTATAAATATGATATATAAATATTAAACCTATCATAATTATTATCCATAAATTATGGTAATGAAAAATGAATTGTATCGTTATGTGGAGACAATAAGTTGTACGTACGCATGAGTGATACTTTCACTTCTCATTTGATGAGAAAAAGGGAGGGTAATGGTGGTTTCATCATTATAATAAAATTTAAGTGTATTTAAGATACCAAATTTATTATTTTATTATAAATTTAAGATATTTATAATAGGTATAATAAGAAATAAATTGAAAGAGGTCGGGTAAGACAATTACCTCCTTTTGAGGCTACCTTCTTAGATACTTTCTTAAAGAACTCAAGGTTGGTATTTTAGGGAGAATAGAACCTCCAGAACTTAGATAAGGATATTTTTAACATGAATGGGTAGGTATTGGTTGATCAAGGTTGGTAAAAGTTGTGTAAATAATTAAAGGAATGGGTGTCCTTTTATAATTGAGGTGAGGGGCATTTTTTGAATTTCATAAAAAAATAAAGTAAAATAAGACTATTCTAGATACAAATGCTACCTAATGGTCATTATTTTGAAGAAACTGTGTCTAGATTTAAAATAAAATCATCAGATTAAATTTAGAAAAGTTTTTTATATCATTTTAATCTTTATATTTTTTATTAATCCCTTGGTTAATTATTTTTGACCTTAACCGCAGTAACCACTATTTTAATCACATAGGGTCAATAATATTACTATAAATGGAAAATTGAGTCATAAATGGACCATGGATGATGTTTTAAAACATGTTCCATTAAAATGGTTTAAGATAATATTTTTATGAATTTTAAATAATTTAGTAAAACATTATTTTAATAAAATGTTATTAATGTTAATTTTGACACTATTCATTTAATTTGACTTTAAATATATCAAGACAAAGGGTGAATTAAAATATAATGATTGGAATATTTTATAATATGTAATATTTATCTATAAAATTCATGGTTCATATTAGTTATTTCAAATTATGATACTTTTAATAATTTTAATATCATTTATTTTATTTTTCCATTAATTAAATAATTACCGCATCAGTGTTGTTTAAGTATTTAAGGTAATTATTTCTTCACCAAAAATTACAAATAAATTACTAGGTTGAATATAAATCATTTATATTTAAAAATATTATTTACAACTAAACATATCCTCTAATTATCCCTATGTTAAAAATATTATAGTTATTAAAAATAAGAGCAAGAAAATTCTGAATTTTCTTTACTTAAAATATTATAGAAGTCATAATCTCATCCAAATTGAAAAAAGGTCACACTACCATAGTTAGGCCCTTTAACAGTGCCCAAAAAGGAATTTAACAGCACTAAAAAACCATTTTTATCTTCAGTGCTATTAAAGGGGGCTTTATCAACACAAAAAAAGAGCTGACAAAGGGGGACATTTATCAACGCTTAAAAAAGAACTGATAAAGGTGCTCTTTTATCAACACTAGTTTAGCACTGATAAAAGATCCCCTTTATCAATGACAAAAATAGTGCTGATAAAGGCCCCACTACTACAATGTTTTGTTAGAATTACAGCACACGACAACAGAAACCAGAATACATGTGCCAAACTCATAATTCAATTGAAATAAAAATTACATCAAAAATAAAAAAAACTACTATATTATAGACATTTTAAAAAATGTTTTGTACAATTACATTAGTAAGTACTATTACAAAAATTAAAAAACATCAATATTTCATTTTCTTTGGCACCTGAACCCCTCTCATAAAAGCTCGATCATGACATCAGTTTCTAAACAAACCACCCCAACTCGAGCAAAATAATCCACCTATATAAGAAAACAATTATTATGTTAGTAATACTATAAAGAAATAAATTAAACATAATATAAAACAATACATGAATAAAATGTAAATTTTAAATAAATGAACACACTTAGAGCCATAATGGTCACACCATGTGTCAGATTGAGGTGGAGATAATTCCAACACATCATAAATGACTTATGGATATTTCTCCTAAAGTATTGAAAAAATATGAATGTATTTTCTCAATTTTTAGTATGTCACACATATTTTTTATTAAAATGTCACTTGAAATTGAAAACACACAATTTTAGTGATACTAGACACATCGTGTGTCATTTTTACATGAGACTAATTCCTACACATCACAGATGACTTATGAATCATTTTCCTAAATTGTCAGGATACACTACTATAAATTTAGGCTATAGCCACGATTTATAACCATGGATATAGGTAATAGCTATAGTTTGGGGAAACGTGTCCTCTATTAGTGTGGCTATTTGGCCATGGCTATATCCACGGTTCTAAAACATGGATACAGATAATTTCACTAATATATACAACTACAGTTTAAAATTATGGCTATAAGCTTCAGTATCCTGAAAAAAATGCAGCATGCAGCCTCATATACTAGATGCCTACAACTCCTCATACTAGATACCTCTTACAGCACCTCATACCAGTTTCCTATAGCCTCAATACCCAACAGCTGCAAAATACTAGTTGCCTACAGTCTATAATCCCCCAATACTAAACCATTTCATACCACTTCTTTCCTAATAGTCAATTCAGGGTGACTTTTAAAATTCAGGGATGTGGTCTTAGTAAAATGACCATAAACTATAGGGACAATGTTCCATTGATTATATAACCTATAATTGAATATTATTAATCATCTATGTAACCCCTTAACATGGATAGTGTTCACCCCCCTGCACACCCCATTCACCCCCTGCACACCCCCTACACACCCCCTGCACACCCCCATGCACCACCGCACCCTTGCACACCCCATGCACCCCCTGCACACCCCCTTACACACACCCTACACCCTCCCCTTTCCCCTTGAAATAGAACCCATCACACCCACTCCCCCTACCCCCATCCCCCCGCCCCTACCCTATACCCCCCTGCACCCTCCCCCTGCCCCTTGAAATAGATCCCAACACACCCCTACCCCCAGCACAACCCTGCCCCCACCTGAACACCTCCTCCCACCCCATGGACCCCCATCACCCCCATCACACCCCACTGAACACCCCATGAACCTTCTTCATTCCACCTTCCTACTCCCTCCCCTCCCCCTTACAACAGAACCCAGCACACCACCCTGCCCCTGCCCCCTCCCATGCACACCCCCTACCCCTTCACACCCCATTCCCCCCCTGCACACCCCCTACACCCCCTGCACACTCCTCTACACCCCCTGCACACCCCTCTGCACACCCCATGCACCCCTGCACACCCCCATGCACCCCTGCACACCCCATGTACCCCTGCACACCCCCTGCACACCCCTTGCACCCCCTGTACCCTCCCCATGCCCCTTGAAACAAAACCCAACACACTCCCTACACACCCCATGCACCCCCTACACACCCCCTACACTAATGTCTTTTGACATCATAGCAATGGACTAATAGGGGAGAATCCATCCTTAAGTGTTAGGCCTAAATTCTTAGATGGTATTGGGAATGTAATAAATGTCATATTCGCAATAGGATTAGAGAATGTGGATCTAGATATAATTTTTTATCCCATGATAACATGAATCAATCCATGTGATGCCCTTAGATTAGTTTCCTTTCTACACATTAGGCTATATAGGAGAAAATATAATGATTTTTTCTTAGTTTAAGACTATAGGAGAGGTCATTACATAAACTAGTAATCCTATACACTTGGAAGTAATAAATAGATATTTCCTTGAAAAAACTAGTGGTTATTAGAAAACCAATTTTTAAAACAATCAAGCAATTATAGAATTAAAATTAAAGGGTTAGGCAGAGGTAACCTACCTCAGCCTTAAGGCGCACTGATTTTGACGACGACAACTCGAATCTTCCTTTTTTACACTTGCAAGCATATGCAACATCACATATATATAAGGACACCTAGACCCTATGTACATATTTTCATGGACAAATACGCATAAGGGGGTCCTTAGATATATGTTTATACTTTTATATACCCCTTTACACTTACACATGTATACATTTTTCATATATATATATGCACACCTAGACCCAATATATATATTCATACTAACATGAGTGAATATATATAAAGGGGGAATTTATATATGTATATGCCTACATATGCATGCATATGTAAGAATTTTTCAACAGAGACTTGAATCCACCTCAATAAGATAAAAAACACACTACAAAAATATAAGGAACCAAAAAATCACAAAAAACCTAATCAAAATTGGAAAAAAGAATAAAAATGATATAAACCTTACCCAAATATGATGTTGAACGCACTATCTTTGATGGTGGAAGATAAAACCACCTCATAATAAGAAACCACATGTAAGGAAATAGTGGGAAAAGAAATGAGATATAACGACTTCTTATATATGTGTGACCAGTTTGTCAACTATACATGATAAATGATACATGAATCCATAACCAACAATGAAAAAATCATATTCAGATTGATATGTACATACCAATACTAAATAACATGATCATTAATAAAGGATATTTTTTGTTCAAATTCCCTCTTCATCTGAGTTGAAAAATCATTCTTTAATTTATAATGTAATGAAAATTAATTTTTTCAATTTCCCTCATACAGTGGGACTTTTAAAGTCATATGATTAGTAGAAAATTCATATGCATTGGCACAACAAGTCAAACATTAGGACTTACAAAGTTATACACCACTTAAATTTCTCACGTAGGGACTCGAAAGTTGTTCCACTCAATGTAGAATTCATGCATTATTTATTTATTTTTTATTTTCTTCCTAATATTATATGCTTCTTCAGATGAATCTATAACTTCTTCAAATCCACTATAAACATGATCAATGGTTTCAAATCACCTCATAATTTCTCCAAATAATTATATGAATTATTATAATTAATCTAAAATCCTTTAAAAAGTTTCTAAGGACCTTATCAACATCTAACTACTCAAGTAAAGTATTTCAATTAGCTACACTAACCCTAAATTTCCATCTTTCTCTTCATCCATTTAAAACATCATATAAGATATATTAAAAACTTATTTTTAGTAACCAATATACTAAGTAATATATGGATGGATTATTTAACTCTTGGATAACATCTTCTAGCCATTGAACTTATTAAAACCTTAATAATAACAACTTTAAAAGATATCCAGTATATACACAAGCCAGTAGCTAGATTCTATTATCAGATATTCCATTAAAATTATTATAGACAAGAATTCTCACACTTCAATACTTTTCATGAAACTTGAAGACCATCTCTACAATTGTCTAGTGTTGATTACTTTTACATGTATTTATCATGGAAGTAAATTATTCATATTTAGTGGGTGGATACTCATTCAATCACCAAATACTTTACCTTTGTATAGTTATATTAATCTCCTTGAAAAAATATAATTGACTAAAAAAACTTCAACTGAAAGACATTTTAATCTCCCGCTTTAGACTTATTTTCAATTCAAAATTTTAAGTCTAACTCTAAAATACCATGTAATTATTTTACCCATAATTTAAAATAAATAAAAAGGGAAAGGTTTTATTACCATTATTGACATCATGGGTGTAAGGTAGGGATTTATCTTCATTAAATAACTCTTCTAATTTTAAGAAATACTTATTCTCCCATTTCGTTCTTTCACTTTGGCTCTGATCAATTCAATCCATGAGAGAAGAGTTATAGAATATTATCTATTAGAAATGTGTCATAAAATTAAAAACTCTATGTAAAGTTAGGCTAGCCCAGTTTAGATTCCTTCAGAGGTCAATTTAGAGAACAAATCTTCCCATAAATTACTCAGGATGTGATGACAACTTAAAATTTCTCTTTGTAGGGGATGCAAAACCTGATTTTAAATAAATTTAATGAATTTTCTCTCAACTCAACAACCGCATAAAAAATAATGTACAATCCTATTTTCTACCCCCTACATCATCCCCCTCCCCTAGCACCAACCCCCAGCACCATCCCCCCACCCTCCCCCCAGCACCAACCCCCTACCCCTACACCAGCCCCCCCAACCCCCCTACACCATCCCCCCCCCACCCTGCACCAGTCCCCCACCCTGCACCAGCCCCCACCTCCTTCTTCTTCCCCCCTATACTCATGTTGTTAGTATCTTTAATAAATATTAATCTTGGAGGACCAAAAATCTCCTCGTAACTTATAATAGGATTGTTAACTCTTCCCAAAGGATGCTAGTTCTTCATAGTTACCTGATTTTTCTTCATGTACTCCACACAAATACATATACCTCCATTTACATTCATGTAATAGAACTATGTATCCCCCAAGGTGTTGTACATATTTTAAATAATCTTTCACCTCTAAATATTCTAACTACAAATTTAGATCCAACAAACAATTGGTCTAATATGTTAATAAGGAATCAATATTAGTTGTTCCTGAGGAACTATCTCAATGTCAAACTAAATTTCTCTATCTTAAATAAGTATTGAAAAATACTATATGAAATTATCCATATAATGAACTACCACTGGTGGAATGATAGTTGGGGATACTATCGATTCTACCGCAAGAGATAGTCCTTCAACTTGTGACCTAATTGCAATGATCTGACTAATGTCTATCCTCATCATACTAGTTCAATGATCCCACTCACTATTCAACACATACCAATATCATATAGAAATGGTGAATGTCACATTTATGTAATAAAATTTTATATGATTATTATAATTGTCTATCCATTCTATTCCAAATATCATTTCAAATCTAGTCTTATCTGGGATTATAAAATTCAATAGTTTTCCATAGTCAATGTTGAATATGAGACACTTATGAAATCACTAAAGATGGTCTAGTTTTACTAGAAATAAAATTACCAGAGAGTGCAACTCATAATATATCATTAAACATAATATAATATTTTAATAGCATGATTTGATATTAATTAATGGGAATTTCTAGTATTAAATTAATCAGATAATATCATAGATTAAATCAAGAACATACTTATAACTATATAATGTCACTATACACTAGTGAATATAACCTCGTCCATTGTATAAATCTTCCCATTCCCTAGATTTTTAATCACACAGTTCAATGATATCTATGATTTCTAGGTTTGTTGTTGAGGACACCCTCATGCACCCTAACATGTTATCCTATAAGATGGATGTGTCTTCTTAAAAAAATTGATGAAGATGTTGAATCATGTTACACTGGTGAAATTTCTTACGTGTCCTTATTCATGATGTACTAAAATATCCATTCCATTAATAATTATAGAAACTAGTCAAATTTCATCCCATAGATAAAGTAATAGAATCACTACTCCAATCTTCCTTCTTTCTAGATTTTGATGCCCCTCATACTTCTTCTTCTTACTACAAGAATAGGTGCATACTGCCACACTAGGAAATCTAGTCATTAGAATACTATAAGCTCAAAGAAAACCATAAATCATATCCTCCTCAAGAAGATTCTCAAATATAAGGTTCCTATGAATAACCTAATATGTTGTAGGTCATAACATCGAACATGATGCCATAGCTCTAAAAGAAGTCAAATCTTGAACATATTAATATTATGTTAATTGTTCCAAACGATGTTTGAGTAAAGACATAAAATCCATGTGGAATGAGAAATTTAAGTAAGAACCGCAAATATTTCCTTAATAAATCTCCATAAACAATTGAACTAGATTTAGATTTTTTCTTTTAGGAAATAAATCATTGAAGATCGTCTCATTGAAGGCCTCCTAAGTATGATGTTCATGCATGCTTACCAAACTTATTCAATTACACCACCCCCTAGTGGGTCTCTAAAGCATAAAGGCCTCAATATTAAATATTATATCCCCATTATTCTCTAGTATATAAAAAATATTCCATCTATTATATCAATAAAATAATCAGCATCCAAAGGGACAACAGTTCCCTTTAATGATAGTGGATGTTTGATCTGAATGTCTCAACCATTGTTGACAATCTTCCTCTAAAATACTCTTTATTAGAGAAGGCTCATTGCATTCACTACCAACATATTTGTTGGAGAACTCCTAGATGCATCATCCTATATATCCTTTGGTGGAATGATTGTTTCATACCGATTTATAGAAATCATTTGTCTTAGGGGGTTTTATTTTTCTAAAATAGAAAATGATTATTTATAATGCATATAACAACATATATATTAGAATGTACTATATTTTTAGGGACATATATATAATTTATTATCAGACTTCATATCTGATGAGATATCCATAGAAATGGTATAACCCTATTAATTCAACCCAATACTCAAGAATAGTCATCCAAACTTGTATGTTAGTCACAATCACATAAAAACAAAACATAATTAAATGCTGAAGTTAAAATAGTTAATTATTCTTAGATATTTCACTCAATATATATAATCGATTGATCTAAAAAAAGATAGTATAATCAGGGAAATAAATTAATGAATATTTATGGAGAAAATAATTTCTATATTTATAGAATGTTATTCTACCTTACTACTCGGGATACATGAATACAATAAAATCAAAAAATATGTTAAAAACATTCTAATAACCAATAACTCATATGTTCCTTACACTTGATCTAGCCAAGCACATGGAAACTCAACTAAAAAGTTCCAAACAACCAATCTCATTTTAACCATAACCCATAATAGTTTAATAAAAAAAGTACCTCAAGCCATTAACTCCATATTATAATGACCCAACCCAAACCTATAGGTCTGATCCAAAGGGCCACATAACATCATGTTAGTATCCTCATACAAAAGAGTTTCCCTACTAGTGTTGAGGCTCTAATTTAATTTTAGAAGAGTATACCCTTGAAAATAATATTAATTAAATGATAATAAAAAATAACTATAATCCAAATAAGTATCACAATAGAATAATTAAACTAATAAATGCTATCTCACATTTCATTCCTTACCAAACATAAGAAAGTTTTTATAAACCATTTGAAAATAAAAATTTCCCAGGAAAATTCCATAAAATGTCACAAATAGCCACAAAGACCATGAAATTATTAAAATAATTGAAAATGAGGGACAAAACCCTTATTTTCATAAATAAATCCTTTAAACCACACAAATCATCCCCTTTGAAACTTAATAGGTGTCAAACCCCATTTTAAAATACTTAAATTCCTTTGAAAGATCCACTCTGGAATTTTCAAAAACACTTGGCATGAAATAACTCTATGCCAAGTATAAAATCCATTTGAAAACAATTTAAAATCCCTCATGGGTATCACATATAGGTATATTTTGTAAATAATAACATTTTAAAACTTTTAAGATTCCCATATAATGAAATATAAACAAACTAAATAGAAACACTTTCCTAAATCCAAGAGGAAACAAGTCCCATCACGACGCCTTCGAGAGAGGAAGAAAAACCAAACAAAGAGATGACATATAAAAACCTATGAAACCCAAAACCCCTTTATTATAACTTACTTGAATCCTAAATTCATCTAAAATAGGAATTGGGGAAAAAATAAACTCCTATAAAAATGAACACCACCCTTAACATTATTCCTCAAAATCAATGGAATAAATCATTAAGCATCATCAAACCACCTCAAGCATAAACCAAATCACAACCATATGACATGAATCACTTAGGAAGAAAAATACCTAACATAGGTATTTCCACCATTTAGAATTCATCTAAAATAATGAAACAAAGGATAAACATACCCATGAGAGAAAACATCACCAAAACAACCATATTTCCACTAATCATCAAAGGAAATGATAAGGTTCCACCAACCATAGGAAACAATGAAAGACTATCTCAAATAAATAAAGGAATAATGTTCTAAAAAACATATTATAGGTTACTATACTAGGTCACTAACCAAAGAAATCCCCTATGAATAGAAGGAACACACCAATCATGAACATGACTCATCATGGAATAACATGGATCTATCCTTGATTCAAAAAACTATATGAAGGGTAACTTTAATCCAAAGTCATAGAACACATACTCATGGTGATCCTAATAGAAAATGCTAACATGGTAGAACTCATGGTTTAATTGTAAACCAACTGCTCATCCCTGTTACCCTAGCATGTTCCCTAGGTATCCCCATATTATCCATCAAACAAACTACATCCCATGGTCTAAACCATGAATGGACAATAATTATCATAAAAAACAAATGAGTCATGAGAATCCCAATATAAAAACCACTCACATAATAACAATCCACAAGGTAACCAAAAGAATACACCAAAAAAAATTCACCTCAAAACCTTAACCACTTTAAGATTCTGGAACAAGAATCCCAATACAATTCGTCACCCAAATCACAACCATGTCCAAAATTCACCCACCATAATATCCTAATGAAACTATTAACGGTTTACTGAGTAGAAAACTCTAATAAATGATAAAATATAAAAACCACAGGGGCTTAATATTCTAGGGGTTCTGTACTAAATCACATAAAATATCTAAGGTTGAACTAAATACCCCTCTAAAGAACTAAGAAGCAAGTACCATATAACTTCACTACGCTCATTCCCTAAAATAGTAATCAAGAACATAGTGGATTATTCACATGTATAGTTTGAGGATAATTAAACTAAAAAAACCATCTTGAATAATTCTCCAAGATGCACTAGTATATGATGTGATGGAACAATAGCATCTTGCACTCTATTTAAAGCTCGGGCAGTGCCAAATGCTAAAAGTACCTCACTCAATAAATAATAGGATTCACCATAAGTTTCGTCCTAAGAAACTTTCTAGGAAGAATACTCAAGCAACAAGAAACATGAATCCAAGCCATTCATGTTTCCTAAACCAAATGAATGAGTCCCATTACACCGGGGGAAAATTCAAAAAGCACCCATCATCAAAGAAAACGCATTCCAAAACTTTCACTTTCCAAAAGAAAAATTTCTTATTAAAAAAACTATATTACATAAGGAATAAAAACTCATTTTTAATAGAAAACTTGTTTGAAAAACACCCGACCATTAAAATATAACATGATTTATTTAAAAACCCTCATTTTCCTTAGGGAATTTCAAAACTTTTAACTCATCTTAAAAACCGAATAACACATTTTTAAAATAAGAAATGACCTCGGGATTCATAAAGATATTATTTATTTCAAACCACTTATATAATAATACAATTTTTATTTTAATTAGTTTTACCCTTTAAAACATTTCAAAAAAATTCTAAATTATTATTTTAAAACTGACCACTCTTGATAATGATTATTATGATAGAAAAAAATAAAAAATGCAACCTCTAAGTAATGGAAAAAATGTTAAAAGCTAGTAGTCTTAGAAGAAATAGGAGGCAGATGATTATAAAAAAGATGTAGTAGAAAATTCAAACAACTCAATAGTTTGATAATTAAATACACTAAACATAAAATAATTATAGACTTCCAAAATCATTGTAACCACATGATTATTAGGTCATCAAATCACAGAGATTATATAACTAGATATTGGTCATTTATCATCATTGATGAAGAGAATATTTAATGTAGGAGATTAGGGATTGAAAATCACAAAAATATAGAAGTTCAAAATCTATATTAAATTAGGGGATAATGAAATACATACCTTCCATCAGTTTTATAGGATAAGATCCTACAAGAAGAAGGTGGTTGTGGTTTATGGGATCTATGATGGAGGCGATGTGAAATCCATGAGGGAAGGGATCTGTGAGGGAGCTCGATAGGGTTGATATGCGAGGAGGATACACAAATTTAGATGAGAATGGAGGGGAGAACAAATGGAGCCGGGGAGGTGGGGAGTCAAGGAGGAGAGGAGGTGCGGATGTGCGAATTAGGATGTAGGAAAGGGGAGGCTGGAAGACGCAGGAAGATGCGGTGACTGAGTGAGGTGAGGAAGAGGCGGGGATATGGATATGGGAAGGGGAGGCTTGGAGGAGGGTAGAAGGTGGAGGAGGTGGAGAGGAGGAGTGGGAGACTGATGGGAAGAATCATGAGGGAGGGAAGCAAAATAGGGTTTACAAGGAGGTAAGAATCGCAAGGACAAGAGGGGAGTGGGAGAGGAGTAAGCGCAAGGGGGTGGGGTATAGATATGGCCATTTTGGATTTAGGTTGGATATAGCCATGGTTTTTATAAACCGTAGCTATAGATTCGTGGCTATAACCAAAAATTATAGTAGTGATAGTCCGAGAGAGTTTTCTTAGTTTTTAGCGAGTGACACATGTTTTGAACTAAAATATCAATTTTAGACTGATAACGGGTTCTTTGAGTCATACTGGGCATACCATGTATTAGATTGAGATGATTATGATTCTTACACATAAAAAATGGATTATGGATCATTTTCTTAAATTATTAAAATAATCTAAATGAATTTTCATAGGTTTTTAGTTTGTCACTTGTCTTTTTACTAAAATATAACATTTAAATAAAAGGACGCACTTAGAGTCATACTAGTCACACCGTGAGTCAGATTGAGGTGAGGTTAATTCCAAAATGTCAAAAATTACATATGGATCATTTTCCTAAAGTATAGAAACAATCTGAATGCGTTTAATCTGTTTTGAGCGTGTCACTTTTCTTTTTTACTAAAATGTCATTTGAAACTATAAATAGGAACTTTGATTGATATTGTTCACATCATGTGTTGGTTTGACATGAGACTAATTCTTACACATCAAAAATGACTTATGAATCATTTCCCTAAAGTATCAAGAAAATCCAAGTTTGTTTTCTCAGTTTTCATGGAGTGGCACATGTTTTAAACTAAAATGTTGATTTTACATTGGTAATAGACACTTTGATCCATACCGAGCACACAGTGTATTGGATTTAGGTGCGAATGATTCCTACACATCAAAAATTACTTGTTGATAATTTTCCTAAATTATAAAAAAAATATGAATGTTTTTTAATGGTTTTTAGTGTGTCACTTGTCTTTTTTACTAAAAATTAAATTTTAAATAAAAAGACACATTTGGAGTCATTTTGATCACACTGTTCAAGACCACATCTATATTGGAACCACTAAAAAATTATTTTTTGTCCCAATGAAAGGGTTATCCTCAATTTATTTTTTATATGACCATTTAGTGTTTTTGGTAGATAAAAAAACAATTGAGCATGTTTGGATTGTGGTATATGGAACATAAAATACTTTTACTTCTATGATTCTATTATAAATGGTACCTCTTTGTACCCTTTCTTACTGAAATACACTTTCATGAATCCCAATTCATCTATTTTAAGAACAATCCTCTTACCAACCCACTTGAATTGAAAAAAAAAACTTGGAATGTTGTATAATACAACTACCATTTTTTTTTATGATGCCAAAGTATGACATATTCACATAAATTGGATTTCTATCCTTGGCACCAGATATATGCATTATAGCGACCCTGATTTTTGTTGCTTTATTATTACATCATTTTAAAGATAAAAAATATAAAATCATTACATGAAAAATATACAAAGGTTTAGTGTCTTGGAAAAATTAAGACCATACATAAAATTTTCAAAATAAAACATAAACATTTATTTAATTTCTTCTTCTCTAGCTTCTTAATGTCCCTCTTTTTCTCCTTAGTACAAGTAATCACCTTAGGATATACATCAAAGAAAGGGGTGAGGTAAAAGATCAGTAAGAGGATAGATAAGAACATGAATTAATATAACATGGGGTGAGAATAATAATAATCATCATAACATAAACATAAGATCATAATCATGAGAGGAATCATTAATAAAAGTCTTGGAATGTGGGAATGCATAAAAATGAAACATCATGTATTAGTAGTCAACTAACACACATAATTGTGAACAAAGATAGAATCATGTTCACACATAGTTGAATTTTATCATGAGATACATCACATTACCCAATTTATTAGAGTTCTATATAATTCTAGACACACCTGTCACATCATAACATTTACAGTGTGCTATATAATTCCGAGTTCACTCATCACATCATAACATTTACATTATCATGCATGCCACATAGAACGTATATTAATCTTGGAAATAAAATGACCCATGGAAATTAATGGGTTTAATTTAATAAATAATAAATTAAAAAACATTGGGTTCCCAAATGAAATAGGGAATAACATACTTGATATCATAATCATAAACCTTGAGTGAAGAAGAAACAATCTAGAGAAGTAAAATGCGTGTTTTTTTTAAAAAGATTTATTTTAAAAAAAAATTATTGTCATAAACTCAAGTAGAAAACATTTCTATCATATAAAAGTTAATATAATGATTAATAAATTATATTTAAGGAATATTCATACTGAAAATAGGGTGAAATAGGAAAAACCCAAAGAAAGAGTGTTGGGTTTGAGAATTCCCCTACCCATATGTCTGAAATTTTTCTTCACTTAAATATCCTAAATTATCATATTTGATTAATTAATTAAAAAATAAATAACCTTTTATACCTTAATTTTAATCATTATGGTTTTATTAAGTTCATTTATGGTATTTTTGATGAGTTATAGAGTTTAATTTCATCGTTTGGGAGCATTCATTTTCATGGTTTTCATGATCGGTTCACTTGTATACCTGAAAGGAAGTTTGTGTGAAATGAGGATAAATATAAAGAACTGTTATTATATGTAATTAATGATATTAAATAATTTTAAATTATATTATAAAGAATTTGGTTATATGTTATGAGGATGAATCATTAGATAAAAGTTAATGATGGTCGTTTTAGGTTAATTTTGGTAGTTTTTCAATCACAACGAACTCATTTTGTTTTATCATTTAGTATTATGTATATAAGTTAGTTAAAAAACATAAATAGGGATATAAAATACACTTTAGAATATATTTTAAACCATTTATGTTTTTTATTAACATCCTTGAAGGCGTTAAAGGAAAATGAAAGTGCATCGCCCACGATGTCGGTAAATTGACACATCACGAGTGATGATTACTTTTTTTAAAATAAAAGAGAGAGAGAGGGAGAAGTTTAATGATGGATATTACATTAAAATGATATAATTAAAGTATATTTAAGGTAAATGAGTTATAATTCCATTTTTATGAGGGGAGTTTAAGAGATAATAAAAATAAAAGAACTTGTAAAGAAATTAGAAGAAAAGAAGGGGGAATTTGCCGCTTGAATTTATCCTCCTTGAGAACCTCCTTGGGGAAAAGGTTTTGATATTTTGATGAGACCAAGAGCTCATGGACATGGGTAAGGGTATAGGTAAGATTATTGGTCAGAATTTGGGCAAGGCTCAAATCATGAGAGGTGTGAGGAGAAGAGGTGGCGAGGGGTGATATTTATAGTGGACGAGAGGGGTGTTTTCCCATTATTTTATTCATTAGTTTATTATTTTGGATCAAGACTATGAATATTTTGATAATTATAACCACAAATATTAAAATAATTAATTATGGTTTTAGATTAAGGTTCTTACTTCATCCTTACATCAACAATTACTCAAAAATTCATGTATTTATCATTTATAAAAAATTATTGCATTTTACTATTCATAAAAAACATTCAAGTATTTTAGAAAAATCCCAAAAATTCACCCCAAACATTTTTTCAACATGTAAAATTCAAAAATGAACTCTAATATTTGAAAATAATTTTCTAAATATGATTAATTTAATTTTTAATTAAAATCATCATTTACTCGAAAAATATAAATTTTAAAATTATAACTGATTTTATAACACTTTAAAAAATTACTTAGGGTCTCATAAAATTATCTTAAAATAATAAGACATAAAAATATTAATTTATCAATTTATTTTATGAAAATAAATTTTCTTTTAAATTATTAAATTAATCATAAAATTTTAATTAAATATTTATGACTCACAAAAATGCCAACACTTAATTAATAATTTTTAAAACATTTATTTACTTAGAATATGATATAATTATATCATACTTTCATTTATAAGATGCATAAATTTTATTTATATTTTCATGGGTAAGGTTACTATTCATTTGGATGGTTTACTATTCATAAGGGTCATATCACTATTCCTATGGTAAAGTTACTATTTCATTAGTATAAGTTACTTAACTTCTAGAAATACTTCTTATTTCATTAATTATTAACTATAAAGCTTTTATTATGGTTTATAAGTTGTTTTATCTGATTTATACTATATTAAATTACTATAAGAAGGGATAAATTCCATTGATAAAAGTTTGGGTAGTTACATTCTTCTCTCATTTTGAAATTTCTCCCTCAAAATTTTATTTTACATATACAGGTGAGGGTACTTCTCCTTCATTGCATCCTCTAGTTCTTATGTTGATTCTTCATTCTTATGGTTCCTCCAAAATACTTTGACAATATGGGTTGTCTTGTTGCATATAACCATATCTCTCTAGTCCAAAATCTTTATTGGATGCTCCTCATAAGAGATATCATCTTCCAGTTGTACCACCTCTGAGTTCAGTACATGTGAGGGATATGATATGTACTTCCTCAAGAGTGATACATGGAACACTTCATGAACTCGATCCATATTCGGTGTAAGTGCATGATGATAGGCCATGGTTCCTATGCAATCAAGGATCTCAACAGGGAAAATGTATCTTGGGATTAGATTTCCTTTATTTCCATACCACATGACTCTCTTTCATTGTGATATTAGAAGGAAGACTTTATCTCCAATGTCGAACCCTAAGTCCCTTCAACAGTTTTCAACATAGATCTTTCTCCGAATATGAGAAAATTTGATATATTCTGGATAACTTAAACCTTATCTATCATCTCTTACACAAGATCAGGTCCAATTATCTTTCCTTTTCCAACTTCATCCCAAAAGTTTGGAGTTCTACATCACTTTCCATACAGAGCTTCATATGGAGACATCTGAATTCTCTAGTGGAAGATATTGTTGTATGAGAACTCAACCAATGGGAGATACTGATCCTATTCACATTTTAGTTCTAATGATCAAGATCTTATCCTATCTTTGAACACCTTAATAGTAATTTCAGATTGGCCATTAGTTTGGGGATGATAGGTCGTGCTTGAATTTAATTTAGTACTCAAAGCATGTTGAATACTCCTACAGAATTTAGATGTGAACCTAGGATCATTATTAGAGACAATAGAGAGTGGAAGTCCATGAAGTCTCACCACTTCCTTCACATATATCTTAGAAAGTTGTTCAAGTGAGATATCTTTCCAAATAGTGATAAAGTGGGTAGTATTGGTGAGTCAGTCCACCACAACCCATACAACATTATTTCCTTTGGATATCTTCGGGAGACCCAAGACAAAGTCCATAGTGACATTCTTCCATTTCCACATGGGTATACGCAATGGTTTCATCATCTGTTTGGACTTTTATTTCTCCAATTTAACTTACTGACATATCAAGCACCTTGAGATATAATTAGGAATCTCCTTCTTCATGTTGTCTCACCAGAAGTGTTCTTGTAGATCATGGTATATCTTAATGCTACCAGGATTGATAGAGAATGTTGATCTATATGCATTATCCAATACCTTATTCTTTATCTTAGGTGATGAAGGAACACAAATCCTTGTTCCAAACTAAATCACACCATAATCATCGATATGGAACTCTTGCAGTTTCCCTTCCTTTACTACATTCACCTTATTTTATAACTATGGATCATCCCTTTGTTCCTCCTTAATCTTCTCTTAGATATATGGTTAGGAAATCATTTGGGTAAGGTAGGATGTATTCCCTACCGTTATGATTTCAAAATAAATATTTTCATGTCCAATAATATTGGGTTTTTCTCAATCCGAAACATAGATAGAGTAGTAGGTTCTTTTCTACTAAGAGCATCAACTACCCTATTCACCTTGTCAAGATGGTAGTGAAAAGAGAAATTTTAGTCTTTTATTAGATCTATCCATCTTATTTGATGCATGTTGAGATCATTTTGTGTGAATATATAATTTTGGATCTTGTGATAGGTATATATGTAAAACTTCTCACCATATAGGTAGTGCAACCAGATTTTCAAGGAAAAAATCACAACTGCTAACTCCAGATTATGCGTCAGGTAGTTCTTCTCATGAATCTTCAACTACCATGAGGCATAGACTATCACATTATAATTTTTCATGAGTACACAACCCAATTATTTATTTTAAGCCTCACTTTATATCAAAAAAATTTATCCACTTTTGGTAATCTGAGTACATGTGCAGTGATCAGCTTATTCTTTAGCTCATTGAATCTTTCCTCACATTCTTCTGTCTAAACATAATTTACCCTTTCCTTGTTAACTTAGTTAGCAGGCTTAAAAATTATGGTAAATTTCTCAAAAAACGTCAGTATTTCCCAACTAATCTAGGAAAATTGTGGATTTCCATGACACTATAGGATTTGGGCCATTCCTTAATTTCCTTTTTTTAAGGTTCCATAGAAATTCCCTCACTTTTGATCACATGTCCCAAGAATGTGACTTGCTACATCCAAAAGTCACACTTTTTGAACTTGGAATACAACTTATCCTTCCTTAATGCCACCAACACAAGCCTTATATGTTCTTCATGTTCCTCCTTTCACTTGGAGTAGATGGGAATATCTTCAATAAAAACTACCATAAATTTTTCAAGGTAATATCTAAAGACTCTATTCATCAAATCCATGAATATTGTAGGGGTATTAGTAAGTCCAAAGTGAATTACCAAAAACTCATAGTACCCATACCATGTATGGATGGTAGTCTTACAAATATCTTCCTTATTCACCTTTAACTAATGATATCCAGAAAGGATATCCACCTTTGAGAAGTATTGAGCTCCTCAAAACTGATTGAACAAGTCATCAATCCTTGGAAGAGGGTACTTGTTCTTTATAGAGATCTTGTTGAGTTCCTGATAATCGATACAAAACCACATTGATCCATCCTTTTTCTTTAAAAAGATCACTGGCGCACCCCAAGGTGATGCACTAGGGTGTATGAACCCTTTTCCCAAATTCTCTTGCAACTGCTTCTTTAACTCCGATTTGATAAGAGTCATCTTATAGGGACACTTTGAGATAAGATTAGCTTAATATATGAGTTATATTGAGAACTCTACCTCATAATATGGGGGAGGTCTGGGTTACTCTTCAGTAAATACATCACTATATTCCCTTAGAATGGGAATTTCCCCTAGGTTGATACCTTCCTTTGAATCATCCATTTGAGCGAGATATGCTTCTTCACAGGTAATAAATACCCACACTGTTGAAGGATTTTCCAAAGGAGATTCATGATCTTCCATGAATTTTTAGAGGATCATGGGATGATTTAGAATATGAAAAGATATTTACTTTCCACAAAAAATTATATGTGCTCTATATAACAAGAGGCAATCCATTCCCATTATAGCATAAAATTACACCAAGGTAAGTATCATGAGATTCACTGAAAGAATCTTCCCACATACGCTAATAAGAGAAGAGTCTAACACTTGGTTTGCAATGATTGCACCACTAGGTGTTTTTATGGATATATATACTTCAAGGTTTCAAGGATTTGATTCAATAGTTCTAAAAAACTTTCAAGATTTAAAGGAATTCTTAAAAATAAAATCAAATAATACGTTTTCCATTATTGAGGGAATAGAAAGTGTACTATGTATGACCTCATTTTCTTGATCCAATTTAGCATCAGTGATGGAATAAGACTTTCCTTAGTCCTTTGGATTTTGTGGTTGCCAATTCTGATTACCCTTGAGGACTCAAGGTTTAGTGCATTGGCTTTCATAGTTCATTTTCTCCATACAGTTGTAGAATTGGACCATGGGTGACACTCTCCTTTCCTCCACCACATTGTCCTACTTCCTTATGTATTTTTGATATTCATGAACTTGGTGTCCTTCTCTCCCAAACTTGAATCATTTACCCATCCTTTTGAGGTAGTTCCCATGATGCTTCTTCCCACATTTTTGACATGTGGTTGGTTGAGTTTTCTTTCCACCTTTCTCATTAGATCCATCGGCTTGAAACTCCATCTTTCATTTCTTATCACCATAGCCATGAGACCATTCTCCAAACTCCATAGCCATTTTGAGATCACATAGAACAACTTCTTAATAACTCCCAAGTCTCTAATTGATATATCCTTTCGAATATGTGGTTTTAAACCACTAAATAATCTATCAATTTTGTTATCATTGTTGATAAAAAACCTGAAATTTACCTTGGAATACTGGTGAAATTTTCTTCTTAAGTAATGAGAGATTCTTATTTCTTTTGATTTAGCTCTATGAATTATCTCTCCATATTTGTTCAAAGATTTCTAGGTAAATACTTGTTAAGAAAAATTATCTTAAATTCTTCCCACTCCATCTCTTCAATTTAATCCTTTTCCATGGTGATCTTAATCGAGGCCCACCATTGACTGGACTCTCCATTTAAATGGTATAAGAATAGAGTCACCTTATCTATCTTAGAATAGTGAAGAACAAAAAATATCTTCTCCATTGAGTTGACCCACTGTTCTGTGACTAGTGGATCAGAAGATCCACTAAACATCGGTGGTATTTGCCGTATAAAATGCATGATGTCCAGTTTCTCCCTCTTAGTTGAAGGCATACATTCCACATTTTTCATGTTATTATTCATAACATGAGATAGATGGGTAATTATCACCAAGAAATTTTGAACTCAACCACCCAAAGAATTGGGGGCGTAGTTTGAGAAATCACTGCATTGTCCCTCACACGGTTTTTTGGCCTGGTTTCTCCTGGTTCCCATCATTCTCTAAAATAGAAAATATTAGAACAAAGCATAAGTCAACAAGTCATAAATAATTTATCCCTTTGTAAAATTATCTCTAAAGTTAAATATTATGGGAAACCTATGTTTAGAAAATATTCTTGTGTGCTTACAAAAACTTAGACTCATACTATGGGTTTCTACTACGTTTCTCTAATCCTAATTCCCAAATTAACTAAACTATTCCCTGGTACCAACTATAGAGACCCTGCTTTTTGTTACATTATTATTACATCATTTTAAAGATAAAAAACATAAAATAATTACATGGATAGGATAAAAAGGTTTAGAGTCTTTGGAAAATTAGGACCATACATAAAATTTATAAAATAAAACATAAAAATTTATTTAATTCCTTTTCTCTAGCTTCTTAATGTCCCTTGTGTCCTCCTTAGTACAAGTAATCACCTAAGGATATACATCCAAGAAAGGGGTGAGATAAAAGCTGAGTAAGAGGATAGATAAGAACATGAATCAATATAACATGGGGTGAGAATAATAATCATTATAATAAAATAAGAATAAGATCATAATCATGATAGGTAGTGTTAATAAAAAGGTTGGAATGTGGGAATGCATAAAAATGAAACATCATGTCTTAGTGGTCAACTAGCACACATAATTACGAACAAAGATAGCATCATGTTCACACATATTTTACTTTTCTCCTGATATATATCACATTACATAATTTATTTGAGCACTATATAATTCTAGGTGCACCTTCACATTATAACATTTACATTGCGCTATATAATTCTAGGTGCACCCGTCATATCATAACATTTACATTATCATACATGCCATATAGAACGTATATAAATCTTGGACTTAAAAACCCCATGGAAATGAATGAGTTTAATTTCATAAATCATACATTCATAAACTTTGGGTTCCCAAATGAAAGATGGAATAACATACTTGATATAAGAATCATCAACCTTGAATGAAGAAGAAACAATCTCAAGAAGTAAAATGTGTGTTTTTTTGAAAAAAGAGTTCTTTTGGAAAACAATGTTTTTGTCATAAACTCAAGTAGAAAAAATTTATATCCCATAAAATTTAATATAATGATGAAGAAATTATATTTAAGGAATATCCATATTAAAAATGTTGTGAAAGAGGGAAAATCCAAAGAAAGAGAGTTGGGTTGAGAATTCCCCTTACCTTATGTCTGAATGCTTTATTCACTTTAATATCATATATAATCACATTATATTAATTAATTAAAAAATAAATAACCTTTTACCCATGAATTTTATTCATTATGGTTTTATTAAGTTCATTTATGGGCTTTTTGATGAGTTATAGAGTTGAATTTCATTGTTCAGAATCATTTGTTTTCATGTTTTTTATGATATGTTCACTTGTATACTTGAATGATGGTTCACATAAAATGAGTATAAATATATAGAATTTTTATTATATGTTTTTAATGATCTTAAATAAGTTAAAATGATATTATAAAGAATTTTTTATATGTTATGAGTGTAGCACCCCAAACATTTTATGGTATGTTTCTGTTAAATACATTCTATTCATCACTGTGTTCCTTCAAAACAACACTAGGTTATTTAGGATATAGTCAAAACCTAGACATTAAATATAAATTTTCCACTTCTGTGTTTTGAATTTCAAAAAATGGTCATCTACAGTTGTGATCAGTAAGTCATTTGGAGTCTGATATTACAAAATTAATTTTTGGTGAATAGTAACATACCCTTATGAATAGCAATATGAATAGTAATATCACCCTTATGAATAGTAAATAATAATATTATTTCATTTTATTAAGGAAACAAGATAATGAGATATTAATTAGTTTTTCAATGAAAAATAAAACTAATTGCACTTTAAGATTGTTATTTTTCGAATTAACTATGAGTTTATTTAAAAATTAAATTAATAATATTTAGAAAATTATTTTTGAAAAAATGGATTTCAATTTTTAATTCTACAAGTTGAAAAATGGTTAGGGTGAATTTGGGGAATTTTTCTGAAACCATTGATTTTTCAGTGAATAGTAAAAAATACAATTTTTAGTTTCGGTGTGTTTATGACATCATTAATGATGAAATAATGATGTCATAAATCTGGTCGACTTTTTTATAGTTAAATAAGATGTGAGGTGTCACAAGTGGCATATACCATGGGAAAATACCACGGTAAAGCCCATGGTTTTGCAAAAACCACTCATGAGGTGTCCCTTGAAAATTATTAAAATAATCCCTCACTTTTCCTATAAATACCAACTATTCCCTTCATTGAATTCATTCCCAATTATCCCTCAACGAATTTCTGACATCCTTACCTTCATATTAGTCCTCCCAAGTTTTCCTCAAGTTCCCAAGGTCCCAACATTCAAGTTCTAAGGGTTACTCTACAAGGTAAGAAAATTCTCAATTTCTTTCTTTTTTCCTTTCAAGTTCTCTTTTATGTGGTATATCTTTCAAGTTTCCATACCATGTTCTTATTTTTCTTCTTATTCTTGATCTAATATATATTATGATTCATTTATGTATAGGTGACCCTTGTCCCCTCTCTTTTTAATATTTTCTAAAACCATGTTGCGTAGACGTTAGGCTGCCAAATTTTTTAAGCGATTTCAAAATTATTCTTTTATTTTGAGTTCTTTATTTATTATTTCTTCATCTCTTATTACCCAAGAGGAATTAAATCTCCTGAATCTTTTATATTATGTATTTTCTAATGTTCATTAGAAATTCATCATCAATATTCTTCTTTCCCCCACTTTTTCAAGGAATTAAAAACATTGTCTGTGACATGTCGAATTATCGACATTATAGGCGATGTGATTTCAATTTACAATAATTCTTTCAAAACTGGTTATGAAACCATTTATATAGTTGAACAAGGTTATAATATATGTGTTATGACTCACCCATGGTTCTTTAATTATTTTTTACCATTTTTCTAATTTATAAAACAAAATGAGTTTGTTATTATCAAAGAACCACTAAAACGATCTAAATGAACATCATTAATGTTTTAACTAATGAATCACCATCATGGTATATAACACAAAATAATTATAAGATCATTTATATCTCCATAATTTATTTAATAATATGTATTAACAGTTTTTTATGTTTAACCATGTTTCAAATGATCTTTCATTCATGGAAACAAGTAACGAACCATGAAAATCAAGGGAGAAAATGCTTCCAAAACATGAAAATTGAAACAATTGAGCCCATAGAAAGGGCCATGAATGAACCTAATAAGGTTATACTAAATCAATTAAATGTATAGTAGGTTATTTAAATTTTAATTAATGAATCTAAATTTGATTATTCAGGTCATTTAAACAAACTAAGAACACACTCGAGCATAAGGTAAGTGGTTTCTCATCTCACTTTCATTTCTGTGAGATTTTCATTATTCGCCACTTATTTCTTGTATGTGGTATATTTGTACTGTAATTTTATATATAATAACATTATTCTCTTTATATTCATGTTATTAAATGATTCAATTTATTTTCATTAAGTTCTGGTCATTTGATTCGACTGATTACATTGTGGTAAGAGACTTTGTCTCAACTACCTTTTCGTTGTGACTAACTTTGTTTTGTGCACCTAAAATTCCTTATGTGGTGTACCTACTGCCCATTTTAGATCAATTTTCATTTGAAATTATATTTATATTAAATATCCATAATCTCATGTCATGGATATGTTTGTTGTCTAAACCATATGCCATCTCACAAACAGTGTTTATTTGGAAATTTATTTTAACTATGGAAATATTGATGAATCTGTATTCTCTACTCTATATGGATATTGAAAAGGCATATTGCTCTTGTATTGAATCAATGTATAAAGAATGATTAGGAAATTCAGTGGCAGGTGGGGCCCGCTATATCCCCTTGATGAATCGGTAGGTCTCATGAGACAAAACAGTTGGCGACAAACCCTTCGAGTTTGTTTCCAAAAATCAGACGTGTTTCTACCCATATAACTAAACTATTTTAATGGTATTATGGTTTCATGTGACAGATACATGACTTCCAATTAAATATAATTCTCTTTATTAATTATTAGTTATTATTATTGTCCATGAGGTTTTCACTATGACAAAATCTATGGATTCAGTTTCATTTTCAGTTTATTAATGACATTAGTTGTTCATTTATTCACTATGCCATATTGATTATGTCAGATTGATTGTGATTCACTTATTATTGTACTCATGATTCCGCTATTTTTAACCCTTACTGAGCATTTTAGCTCACCCCTTTCATTGTCTACCTTCGATAGGTGATGAAGAGAAGGTCTTCTTTTGAGTTCATGTGGATACAGTTTTGAGTTTTTTATGTATTGTATTTTGTGACCTTTTCCAATGTAATTTGAGTTACATATATATATATCTAGTTTCTTCAAGACTACTAAACTGATCGTTCCTTTGGGATTTTCATTCCTTCTAACCCTTCCAATATCACAAGTAATGCAATGACTCCGGCCTAGAGGGGTCGGTGTGTTACAGTTGGTATCAGAGGAAGTTTAGTAGAACACTTGGAAATTAGACTAGGATATTTATAGTAGGGAACAAATCCCTAAGGTAATATTTGAATATAAACATACAAGAACATCCTGTTATTTTGGTAAGGAATAGATTATGTGGATTTGTTAAGCAATACATCCCTTTCTGGATACGAGCAGGTAGAGGCAGCTCTGGCACGGATGTATCTAGGGGTAAAACCTGAAAACACTACTTTGAGCTAGACTCGAAAAAGAACTGGTGCACAAAAATGGGCCTTACTACACTATTGGTTATGACACTCCTGGGGGATATGCTTAGGATAATTCATATTTTATTTACAATCCTTTATGAAGGAATTGATGTAAATTTTTCCTCAAAGGAACCTTGTTTATAAGATTAGCTATGCACAGAATTTCAATCTATGTTGAGTGCTTTTCTATTTGAGATTCATAAACTAATATAGTGTATCCCATTATTTAGAAATGGAATATAATGGAATAAGGGGAATAAATACTCATGGGAAAGGTAGGGATCTCCCTACTGAGAAAGTCAACACTGTCAACGTTGGAGCAGATCAGATCATGACTATATTGGGACAACTTACTCAAGTTGTAATGAATAACCATTCCACACCTATGTTGGATCGTTTCATGTGGCAGAAGCCCCCATATTTTAGTGGGACTACTAATCTAGTGGTTTCTAAGCAATGGATCAATTCCCTTGAAAAGATATTCATGGTGTTAAGATGCAATGAAAAAGAAAAGGTAGTACTAGCAGTATATTGTCTCAAGGGAGACGCTGATCAATGGTGGTCCCTGATTCAAAATACCACAGAGGAAGAATAAATAGAAGATATGGAATGGATGAATTTTAAGGAAATATTCTTCGAAAAATATTTCCCTTGTGAGCAACGAACCTAAATGAATAGGAATATCATTAGCTTGAAACAAAGGGAAAAAGACAGTGTTTCCGAGTATGAGGATACCTTCACAAGTCTAGCCAGTTATGCCGTGGATTACGTTCGTGACTCAGCGGAAAAGATTCATAATTTCTTTGAAGGTATTAAGCCAAGTCTTCTAAGTGCACTGGCTTCTCCATCATTTTCATCATATGATTAAATTGTATCAAGTGCCATCAAAACAGAGAAGGAATTTGCTAGATCAAATTTTTTCAAAGGAAACCAATATAAGAAGTGATATTATGATAACAAAGTAAAAGTAGAAGCACAAAAGAAGAGAAAGGGAATGAATAGTTTCCCATTATGCGAGAACTGTGGAAATAATCATTCCGGGAAATGCTTTAAAGGCAAGGTAGTCTGCTATAACTGCAGAGAAAAGGGTCATCGATCTAATGAATGAAAGGGGAAGAAACAATTTAATGATGTACAATGCTAAAACTTTAGAGAGATGGGACACTATGAAAATGAGTGTTCTAAGCACCAAGGAAACATTCCCCAAAAAAAGACAAGAGAGAAAGGGAGAGCCTATGCGATTACAACCATGGAGGTTGAAGTTCCTAGTGACGTGGTGGAAGATAATTTAATTGTTTCCTCAAACTTAGAAAACACTTTATTTGATTCTGGATCATTTCATTCATTTATATCCTCTCAGTTTTCCAAGAAAATTAGATATGTCCAATTTTATTTAAGAAAGGAATTGTCAGTCAAAACTCCCATGGTATGTATCATTGTAACAAAGGCATGTCGACTAGTCCCCCTCCAAACACTAAAACGTGCTTTAGTTTCTAAACTTATCATCATACCCATGACTGAATTTGATATAATTCTCAGTATAGATTGGATATCAAATTATTATGCGAGGATTTATTCCAAGAAAAAGGAAGTTACATTTTTTGAAAATGGTGTAGAATATCTTATCTTTAGGGCAGAAACTTCGCCACCTGATTATTATCTAGAACCACCCCCAGTAGCTCTATTGAATTCAATACTTGGAGAGGAAGATAAACCAATATCTATGGGAGAGGAAAGAAATATTCAAATTGAATATGTGCACATAGTGAAAGAGTACATTGATGTATTTCCAGAGAATTTACCTGAACATCCTCCAGATCAAGAAATTGAGTTTTCCATTGACTTAATTCCTGGTGCAAGACCTATATCAAAGACCCCATATAGAATGGCCACTGTGGAGCTAGTGGAGCTGAAGAAACAACTAGAAGAGTTTAGTGACAAAGGATTTATTCGACCTAGTGTTTCTCCATGGGGAGCCCCGGTCTTGTTTGTAAATAAGAAAGATGGATCCATGAGGCTATGCATTGATTACAGAGAAATAAATGCTATTACAATAAAGAATAAGTATTCTCTACCCCGGATTGATGATTTATTTGACCAACTTAATGGAACTCAATAATTTTCAAAGATTGACCATCGATCTGGATATCATCAACTGAGTGTGAGGAAGGAAGATATTCTAAAGACAGCATTTCAAACCAGGTATGGGCATTACGAGTTTTCTGTGATGCCTTTTGGACTGACGAATACACCATCTGTTTTCATGGATTTAATGAATAGAGTTTTCAAGGAATATCTTGATAACTTTGTTGTGATATTCATCGATGATATCCTCATATACTCAAAAATCTATGAATACCATGAGAGTCACTTGCGAGTTATTCTGGGAACTCTTAGAAGAAATCAATTATATGGGAAGTTTAGTAAGTGAGAATTCTAGCTTCAATCAGTTTTTTTTCTTGTCCATGTTGTCTCGAAGGATGGAATCCTAGTTTATCCTACGAAGACAAAGTCAATACAAGATTGGCCCACACCAACAAACATAACTGAGGTATGCAGTTTTATTGGCTTAGCAGGTTATTATCCTCGTTTCGTGCAGAATTTTGCCCGACTGGCTAACCTGTTAACGAATCTCACACGAAAAGGGGTTAAATTCGTTTGGATAAAAGATTATGAAGAATGTTTCGAAGAACTGAAGAGAATATTAGTCAATGCTCCTATATTGACTCTACCATTTGGGAATGACGAGTTTGTTATTTATAGTAATGCTTCAAAGAAAGGACTTGGTTGTATCCTTATACAAAATGATAGGGTTATTTCTTATGCATCACGACAGCTAAAAATTCATGAGCAAAACTATCCTACTCATGATCTTGAGTTAGCTACTATAATCTTTGATTTGAAGATATGGAGACATTATCTCTATGGTAAAAAATGTGAGATCTATACTGATCACAAGAGTTTGAAGTATATTTTCTCACAGAAATAACTCAGCAAGAGGAAAAGTAGATGGCTTGAACTACTCAAAGATTATGATTGCATGATACACTATCACCCGGGGAAGGAAAATAAGGTGGCAGATGCTTTGAGCAGAAAGGATCATGGAGTTTTGAACAAGATGAGAGTTGAAAGGGATCCTATTCTCATGGATCTAGTAAAGATGGATATGGGAATAACCATGGAAGGTGAAACATCAATGATTTTTCAAATGGTTTCCAAACCATCTTTACTAGAAAGGATAAAAAGTTCTCAGGCTGAGGATGAGAAGTTTCAAAATAAGAGTAAAGCTGTGAATGATGGGATATTGAGTGACTTTGTATATGAAGATGGAATTTTGAAATTTGGGAAGTGAATTTGTGTTCTCGATATTCCTGATCTAAAAAGGGAATTTTTGGATGATGCTCATAGTTCAAATTTCTCTATACACCCGGGTAGCACTAAGATGTGTAGAGATTTGAAGGAACTTTTTTGGTGGGACAACATGAAGAGGGAGATTGCTGATTTTGTGTCAAGATGTATGGTTCGTCAACAAGTGAAAGCTGGAAGGCAACAGCCTGGAGGAGTATTGCAACCTCTTCCCATACCTAAGTGTAAATGGGATAATATCACGATAGACTTTTTCATGGGACTACCAAAAACTCCTAGAAGGAATGATGCAATATGGGTCATTGTTGATCGTCTTACCAAGTTAACACATTTTCTTGCTATAAGAGAAGATCTACCACTTGAACGTCTAGAAAGACTATATATTAATGAAGTTGTGAGACTTCATGGAGTTCTCCTACCGATTGTTTCTGATCGTTATCCATGTTTTACATCAAGGTTCTGTAAAATTCTCCAGAATGCTTTGAATACTGAGGTTCATATGAGTACCGCATATCACCCCCAAACCGACGGACAGTCTGAAAGGACAATTCAAACTCTAGAAGACATGTTGATGTCATTCTCTCTTGACTTCCAAGGTATGTGGGATCAATACATACCTCTGGTGGAATTTTTATACAACAATAGTTTCCATTATAGTATTCAAATGGCTCCATATGAAGCATTATATGGAAAGATATATCGAACTCCAACTTGTTGGGATGAAGTTGGTGAGAAGAAACTTATAGGCCTTGATCTTATTGAAGAGACCACGACAAAGGTAAAGAAAATACAAGCTCATATTAAAGCATCCCAAAGTAGGCAGAAGAGTTATGCTGACAATCGGAGAAAGGACTTGGAATTTCAAGTGGGAGATCATGTATTTCTGATAGTATCTCCATGGAAGGTCGTCTTAAGGTTCGGTAATAAAGGGAAACTGAGCCCCAGGTACATCGGACCATTTGAAATATTGGGAAGAATCGGAGCTATAGCTACCATTTAGCGATGCAACCAAATCTCTCCAGAGTTCATGATGTGTTCCATGTATCATTGTTAAAGAAATACATGTCAGACCCAACGCATGTACTGACATATGATGGAATAGAACTGGAACCGGATTTTTCATACTGTGAAAATCCCATCAGGATTCTTGACACAAGGGAGCAGGTATTGAGAAATCGAACAACTCGTCTAGTAAAGGTTCTTTGGAGAAACCAGAATATGGAGGAAGCAACATGGGAACCAGAGGATTTCATGAAGAAGAACCACCCACATCTTTTTGGTGGGCTATGTACATAAAATTTCGAGGATGAAATTTCCAAAGGAGGGAATAATGTAGCACCCCAAAAATTTTATGGTATGTTTCTGTTAAATAAATTATATTCATCACTATGTTCCTTTGAAACAACACTTGGTTATTTAGGATATAGTCAAAACCTAGCCATTAAATATAAATTTTCCACTTCTATGTTTTTAATTTCAAAAAATGGTCATTTAGAGTTGTGATCAGTAAGTCATTTGGAGTCTGATAGAATAAATGTAATTTTTGGTGAATAGTAACATACCCTTATTAATCATAATATGAATAGTAATATGAACCTTATGAATAGTAAATAATATTATTATTTCATTTTCTTAAGGCAACAAGATAATGAGATCTTAATTAGTTTTTCAATGAGAAATAAAACTAATTACACTTTAAGATTGTTATTTTTAAAATTAACTATTACATTATTTAAAAATTAAATTAATAATATTCAGAAAATTATTTTTGAAAAATGGATTTCACTTTTTAATTCTACACGTCAAAAAATGGGTAGGGTGAATTTTGGGAATTTTTCCGAAACAGTTGATTTTTCAGTGAATAGTAAAAAATACAGTTTTTAGTTTCGGTGTGTTTATGACATCATTAATGATGAAATAATGATGTCATAAATCTGGTCGACTTGTTTATAGTTAAATAATATGTGAGGATCCCCAATTGTCTTATACCATGGGAAAATATCATGGGAAAACCCATGGTTTTGCAAAAACCACTCATGAGGTGTCCCTTGAAAATTATTAAAATAATCCCTCACTTTTCCTATAAATACCAACTCTTCCCTTCATTGACTTCATTCCCAATTCTCCCTCAACGAAGTTCTGGCCTCCTTACCTTCATATTAGTCCTCTCAAGTTTTCCTCAAGTTCTCAAGGTCCCAAACTTCATGTTCTAAGGGTTACTCTACAAGGTAAGAAAATTCTCAATTTCTTTCTTTTTCCTTTCAAGTTCTCTTTTATGTGGTATATCTTTCATGTTTCTATACCATATTCTTATTTTTCTTATTATTCTTGATGTAATATATATTATGATTCATTTATGGATAGGTTACCTCTTTCCTCTCTCTTTTTAATATTTTCTAAAACCATGTTGTGTAGCCGTTAGGCTGCCGAATTTTTGTAAGCGATTTCAAAATTATTCTTTTATTTTGAGTTCTTTATTTATTCTTTCTTCATCTCTTCTTACCCAAGAGGAATGAAATATCCAGAATATTTTATATTCTGGATTTTATAATGTTCATGAGAAATTAATCATCAATATTCTTCTTTCCCCCACTTGTTCAAGGAATTAAAATCATTGTCCGTGACATGTCGAATTACCGACACCGTAGACGATGTGATTTCAATTTTCAATAATTCTTTCAAGACTGGTCATGAAACCATTTATATGGTTGAACCAGTTTATAATATATGTGTTATGACTCACCCATGGTTCTGTAATTCTTTGGTACTCATGGTTCTAATTTATAAAACAAAATGAGGTTGTTATTATCAAAGAACCACTAAAACGATCTAAACGAACAACATTAATATTTTAACTAATGAATCATCATCATGGTATATAACCCAAAATCATTATAATATCATTTATATCTCCATAATTTATTTAATAATATGTATTAACAATTCTGGATGTTTAACCATGTTTCAAATGAACTTCCATTCATGGAAACAAGTAACGAACCACGATAATCAAGGGAGAAAATGCTTCCAAAACATGAAAATTGAACCAATTGAGCCCATAGAAAGGGACATGAATGAAAATAATAAGGTTATAATAAATCAATTACATTTATATTATGTTTTTGAAATTTTAATTAATGAAACTAAATTTGATTATTCGGGTCATTAAAACAAACGAAGAACACACTCGAGCATAAGGTAAGGGGTTTCTCATCTCACTTTCATTTTTGTGAGATTTTCATTGTTCACCACTTATTTATTGTATATGGTATATTTTTACTGTCATTTGATATATAATAACATGACTATATTTATATTCATTTTATTCAATGATTCACTTGATGTTCATTAAGTTCTGGTCATTTGATTCGACTGATTACATTGTGGTAAGGGACTTTGTCTCAACTACCTTTTCATTTTGGCTAACTTTGTTTTGTGCACCTAAAATTTCTTATGTGGTGTACCTACTGCACATTTTAGATCACTTTTCATTTGAAATTATATTTATATTAAATATCCATAATCTCATGTCATGGATATGTTTGTTGTCTAAACTTTATTCCATCTCACATACAATGTGTATTTGGAATGTTATTTTAACTATGGAAATATTGATGAATCCATATTCTCTACTCTATACAGATATTAGAAAGGCATATTTCTCTTGTATTGAATCAATGTGTAAATAATTATTTGTACATGCAGTGGTGGTTGGGGCCCTCTATAGCCCCTCGATGCATAGGTAGGTATCATGAGACAAAACAGTTGGCGACAAACCCTTCGAGTTTGTTTCCAAAAATCATATGGGTTTCTACCCATAGAACTAAATCGTTTTAACGGTATTATGGTTTCATGTTCCAGATACATGAAGTATAGTTAATAAGAATTATCTTTATTCATTATCAGTTATTATTATTGTCCATGAGGTTTTCACTATGATAAAATCTATGGATACAGTTTCATTTTTAGTTTATTAATGGCATTAGTTGTTCATTTATTCACTGTGCCATATTGATTATATCAGATTGATTGTGATTCACTTATTATTATACTCATTATTCCGCTATTTTTAACCCTTAATGAGTGTTTGATCTCACCCCTTTCATTTTTTACCTTCGACAGGTGATGAAGAGAAGGTCTTCTTTTGAGTTCTTGTGGATGTAGTTTTGAGTTTTTTATGTATTGTATTTTGTAACCTTTTCCAATGTAATTTGAGTTACATCTATGTATCTAGTTTCTTCAAGACTACTAAATTGATCGTTCCTTTAGGATTTTCATTCCTTATAACCATTCCAATATCACAAGTAATGGACCGTCTCTAGCCTAGAGGGGTCAGGGTGTTGCAATGAGGATGAATCATTAGATAAAAGTTAATGATGATCGTTTTAGGTTAATTTTGGGAGTTTTTAGATCACAATGAACTCATTTTGTTTTATCATTTAGTATTATGTATATATGTTAGTTCCATAACATAAATAGGTATTTAAAATAAAATTTATAATCTATTTTAAAAAATCTAATGGTTTTATTAACATCCTTTGGGGCATTAAAGGAAAATGAAAGTGCATTGCCCATGATGTCCGTAAATTGACACATCACAGGCGATGATTTAATTTTTAAAATGAAAGAGAGGGAGGGAGGAGTTTAAGTATGGATATTAAATTAACATGATATAATTATAGTATATTTAAGGTACTAGAGTTATCATTACATTTGGATGAGGTGAGGTTAGTAGATAATAAAAATAAAATAACTTGAAAATAAATTAGAAGAAAAGAAAGAGAAATTTACCTCTTGAATTTATCCTCATTGAGAACCTCCTTAAGGAAAAGATTTTGTTATTTTGATGATACCAAGTGCTCTTAAATGTGGGGAATGATATAGGTAAGATTATTGGTCATAATTTGGGCAAGTCTCAAATCACGAGGGATGTGAGGAGAAGATGTGGAGAGGGGTGATATTTATAGTGGAGGAGAGAGGTGTTTTCCCTCTATTTTATTCATTAGTTTATTATTTTGGCTCAATACTATGAATAGTGTCACGACCCGACCCAACGGGGTTCGAGCTGCGACACCCCAAGCCCGCCTCCAATAGGCCAGGGGCCGGCGTCTAGCGCTGAGTAGGCTATCACACACATGGGAGGCATTAGCCCAAAGTACCTGTACACACACACCCACATACACCTCCATGCAACAGTGCAGAGATATATAAAACTGAAAAGTTAAATGCATGTATACAACTATCCCAACCAGAGTACAATAGTAGTAAAAAAAGGGAAAAACAGGGCCCACCAAAAGAAAACTACAAAGCGCGTCCAACCCGCTCTGAAGAAGGGGAACGCTGTCACAAACACCTGCCATAAATCTCCCTCAGCACCGCACTGGTAAACACCACCTTCAATCTCACTCACTCAACTCCGCCTGCTCTAGGTCCTCCAGGGACTCCTTCGAAAGTCATGTGGTCTGCACAAGACACAAACATGTGCAGGAAAAGCCCGTGTAGGGGTGAGTAGAAACATACTCAGTAGGCACCCCAAAAACCCAAAACAAAAGAGAGCAACTGAAAGGCAACAATCCACTAATCCCAACCAGAGGGAACCCAGACGAGAGAGAAACTCCATCTCATGACCATCCTCGGATAAACACAACTAGTGTGATCATCTCAAGTGTATGCCCATACATACACCATGAACAATCTAGATATACTCAGTTCATTAACCAAGCCACAAGAGGTACCGACCACATCGTCAGAAACTGTCCACTACTAGGTGAGCACACTCCATGATCACTATTATCCCAGATGGCACTCATCCAAGAGATACACTCCATCGGGTTTCTCACAAACCTCTCAGACGCTCACCCAAGAGATCATGCTCGTCGGGTACCGGCGCTGAGGAAACCACGCTGAAACAACATAAACACCAAACTTCTCAGATAGGTGATCGCTCCCAGGGTCCTCTAGGGGATACCATAACCCACACTGATACACAAAGATCTCACAGATAGGGGATCACTCCAAGGGTCCGCTGGGGGATACCGCAACCTGGTCTGGCATTTGACAGAAACACGACACGCAGATAGAGGATTGTCACCCATGTCACGACGGTCACGACGATACCGAAACCCTATCTAGTACATATCACGTTGTAGGGGATTGAACCGACGATACAACAACCCTACCGACACCAAGCACTGAGTAGGGGATCTTATAACCAACGATACCACAGCCCTAATATAAACCTCATGCGGGGTAGGGGATCATATACCCGACGATGCCTCAACCCTACTGAAACCACACGCTGAGTAGGGGATTGTGTGACCAATGATACCTCAACCCTACTAACACCTCATGTTGAGCAGGGGATCGTATACTCGACGATGCCACAACTCTACTGAGCATGGCCCACTACGTAGGGGAACATATGCCCGATGATGCCACAAACCCTACATGTTTAACCTGCTAGATAGGGGATCGCCGCCCGTGGATAAGCAGTCACAGCGATACTAAGAACACGATCTAGGGTAACGATGCTAGAGGATCCCGCTCCAGGACAACCGGAGGGATGCCACAACTCTAACAGATTAAACATCCCATCGAGAGGATCACAAACCTATACTGAGGTTTTGATGTCGTGCGAACCCTCGTAGGAACAAACTAAGGGAGTACCCTCAACCACTGTTGATCCAAATGTCGCTAATCTGAGCGACCCGCCACAACGCCACACCGCGCACCTCCAAGGCCGATACTGAGGCCACCATCGCGATCTACGCGGAAAAACACACGGGATAGGCTCCTTACCCGCCCGAAATAGACAACCGATGAAAATGACACTATTCACCATAGCTAGCCTGTGAGGGGCCCGCATAACGATTCCAAAACCAATCAAGAGGATCATAGCACAGCGATCCCCTCGAAAAAACACACGAGATCCACTAGTTGTTCGTCCGAAACGGACACCCGGTGAAAGAGACACTATTCACCGAAGGCCAGCTCGGTTGGGGCCCACGCCTCGATCCGAAACACATCGAATGGATCACACCATTGCGATCCTCTCAGAAAAAAACATAGGATCGACTACTCGCTCGTCCAAAACGGACAGTCAGTGGAAAAGCTGCGTTTCTTCGAAAACGCCAAAACCCGACCTCGTGGGGCCCGCACCCCGTTCTCAGCCCCGACACTCTAAAATCAACAAGAAAAGTCTGACGTACCATCAGGGCCTCAATGCCACTGATGGCGCGTCAATCGGACACTATGGGTTGAAGATACAACGGCCCGAAGTCAAATAATAATAGAATATTATTATTTTATTCGACGTTTCAAGCCCATGGGCCGAAATCCTGACTCACAAAATTCTCAAAGTAATTTCAAAAGGTCCGTCTCGACGCAAGGAACGCGTCGCCACAAACAAATCGCAAATCAGAGTTACGGTTTGCGAGTTACGGGGGTTTAAAGAACCCCCCCAAAAATCCTGGCTGGACCACCGCCGGCCTCGCCGGAGACCACCGCGCCGTCGCCGGCTTCCGCCGCACCGCCGCCGGAAAATCGGGATTTCGCCAAAACAATTCTGGGAGCCACCGGGAGCACCCTGATGCTCCAAATTCAGATCCAGAAAAAGTTTTGGAAACCTCGGGACCTAAAATACACAACCCTTACAATAATTTGAAGAAAAAACATCACAAAAACAAGATCTGGGATTGTAAAACTCTAACCGCCTACCTCGCAGGTGAAACACCGAAGATTCGGGTGCAGATCGACACCGCCGATGCCCTGAAGCTCAATCCGCTGACGATCAGCACAGAAAATAGGCGATCGGGGCTCAAATTGGCGAAGAACAGAGGTCGGGAGGAGGGTCATTCGTCGCTGCATGTAGGAGGTGGAAGGGGGGGGAGAGAGAGGTTTTCTTCTTCTTCTTTTTTAATTAAAAACCTTCATTTAAAAAGAACGCCCCCGACCAGACCTCCTTGCACCGAGGATATTAGGTCTCCCTTAGGGTAAACACACCGTTCTGAATGTAACGACGGACTCAGATTTGCGATCTGAGACTCCATTCAGACGTTATTCGAGCTGACGCTCGTAAATGGACTTTTCCACTTATTTACAAAAACGCCCCTGGTGTCGCTTTCCACCGCAGGCCCGCGCCCGCAAAGTTTACACCTCTCCTAGGGTAAACGGCACGTTTTGAATGCAACCATTCCCACATAATTCCATTCTGAGCTACGGTTTGAGAAATATCACACACCCGACACATGCATAGTATAAAAATACTTAATATTTTTATAAAATTTATTCTGGGCACACCGAGCCTCTGAATCGCATGCCGTCTTCGCGCCTAGCTCTGGAATTATTCGTAGAAATATTACAAATTCTGAAAGGGCCAAAAACTCAAGTCACTAAATCCTCCCCCCCCCCCCCCCGCCTTAGAACTTTTCGTCCCCGAAAATCCATAAGCACAAGGAAAGAGACTGGACTCTCAACTAGGTCTCCCACGCCAGCGAGTTCATCAAAGAACACCAATGCCTGAACACATAAGTCATAAGGACTCATCCACCACATCTAAAAACTATCCTCTTTGGACGACACTGTCTCGCCCGCACGGTTTTAATCGCATCACAAAAATGTGTCTCGGTGGGGGAAGAATCCCTCTTCCTCACGCATTTGAAGCACGCCAAACAACACCCACACAAGGTTTTACCAAAGCCCTGAACAAAACTCAAGCAAGCAACGGAAAGGGAAGAGTACTGCTAAACAATGTCTATCAAACTACTGCAGGAAGTAGAAAGGACACAAGGAGTACCTTTATCCAACTGTGGAGCCTCTGGGTCAACAGCCTCAAGGGCATGCAACTGTCCTCGCCCTCGGCCACCAGCTCCCTGAGCTTGGCGTGGACCTCCTAGGGGTTGGGGTGGTGGAAACTGATACCGCCTACCACCGCCTCCTGATGCACTAGCTCCTTCGCCACGTCTGCCGTCCTATGGACCTCCTTGCTCGAGACGCTGCCTCTTCCAAGGAGGTCCTTCGACCGGCTCCCTCTCAGCAGCAAGACGGGTTGGACATTCTCTAGCAAGATGTCCCCGACCGTCGCAAGTGTAACACCAACTATCCTGCGGCTGACCAAAACTGGCATGCGAGCTCTGTGAGCCCTGAGCCACATATCCTCTATCCTGAGGTCACCTTCTGAAATGTCTCCCACGACCGGGCCCCTGAGACTGTCGTCAGCTACCAGATGCTGACGTCTCTGCTCTCACGTTCCCAACACTAACAGGGGAAATCTGCTCAACTAGAAATCTCTGCACCACCAAGGCTCACTCCAGCACTCCAGCATAGGTGGGAAGACACAAAGAAACCACACCTGCCCGGATGTCCCTGCGTAGGCCCTGCTCGAAGGTATGAGCCCTAAAAAACGGGTCTTGAACCATATCCAGGGAGTAGCGCGACAGGTCTGTAAACCTCGCTGAGTACTCCAACACGGTCGTGCCCTCCCATCGAAGCTGCAGAAGATCCTGAATCTGAACTGACCTCAGCATCACCGGATAGAACTATTCCCTGAAGAGCTGCTCAAACCCTACCCACGTGAGCGTCTCCTCATCGTGGGACTACGTCACTGGGCTCCACCATCGCCCAGCCAAACCACGCAGAAGGCTCTCCGCTAGGACCACCATCTGATCTGGAGGTTTCCTTACTTGGCAGAAAACTCGGGTGACTGCCCTAAGCCAGACATCAGCTGCTTGGGGGTCTGGATCACCCAGGAACCTTAGAGGTCACTGCCTCTGGAACACGTGCAACGCACTTAGCCTGCACGCAACCTCATCCTGCACTGCCGGCACAACCAGCTGCTCGACAGGTGGTGGCTCAACTGGCGGATCACCTAGAGGTCCAGCCTCAAAAGCTGCACCCTGGTCCACAAACTCTACACGGGGAGGATCGCCAGCACAATCCTGCTGCAGAACCCTTGATGGCTGTCATCATGGAGGCATCCTGAAATATATGCAAGAAACACCACACTCAATGAGTATATCTAAAGAGATGACTCAATAAGTACAAGGAAAAAAAACCAAAACCCAGTACTATATGATGCATGTACCATTTGTCCCTATGACCAGTGTATGAATGTCTCGAGTCAAAAGGTAGGTTGTCAGAGTCCTGGTGTATGGATACGTCAGTCGCCGTACCAACACTAGAGTCCCTGGCCTAAAATCCAAAATCGAAACGTCCTAACACTACCTCTATGCAACTCAAACCAAACTCACAGATAGACCAGCTACACTCTAAGATCCCAAAGATGGAACCTCCTCTAATACCACTCTATCACGACCCGACCCAACGGGGTTCAAGCCGCGACACCCCAATCCTGCCTCCAATAGGCTAGGGGATGGTGTCTAGCACCGAGTAGGCTATCACACACATTGGAGGCATTATCCCAAAGTACCTGTACACACGCACCCACATACACCTCCATGCAATAGTGTAGAGATATATTAAACTGAAAAGTAAAATGCATGCATACAACTATCACAACTAGAGTTCAACAATAGTACAAAAAGGGAAAAACAAGGTGAATCAAAAGAAAACTACAAAGCGCATCTAACCTACTCTGAAGAAGGAGAACACTGCCACAAACACCGGCCAGAAATCTCCCTCGGCACCGCACCGGTAAACACCCCGGTTAATCTCGCTCACTCAGCTCTGCCTGCTCCGGGTCCTCCTGAGACTCCGTCGAAAGGCCTGTGGTCTGCACAATACACAAACATGTGTGGGCAAAGCCCGTGTAGAGGTGATTATAAACATACTCAGTTGGCACCCCAAAAACCCAAAACAAAAGAGAGAAACTGAAAGGCAACATTCCACTCATCCCAGCCAGAGGGAAACCAGATAAGAGAGAAACTCCATTTCGCGACCATCCTCAGCTAAACACAACTAGTCAGCTCATCTCAAGTGTATTCCCATACATACACCATGAAAAATCTAGATATAATCAGTTCACACACCAAGCCACAAGAGGTACCGACCTCATCGCCAGCAACTGCCCACTACCAGGTGAGCACACTCCATGATCACTGTCATCCCAGATGACACTCATCTGATAGATACACTCCATCGGGTTTCTCACAAACCTCTCATATGCTCACCCGAGAGATCACACTCACCGGGTATCGGCGCTGAGGAAACCGCGTTGAAACAACATAAACACCAAACTCCTCGGATAAGGGATCGCTCCCAGGGTCCACTAGGGGATACCAGAACCCACACTGGTACACAAAGATCTCACAGATAGGGGATCACTCCCAGGGTCCGCTGGGGGATACCACAACCTAGTATGGCATTTGACAGAAACACGACATGCAGATAGAGGATTGTCACCCATGTCACGACGGTCTCGACGATACCGAAACCCTATCTGGTACATCTCACGCTGTAGGGGATCGAACCGACGATACCACAACCTTGCTGACACCAAGCGCTGAGTATGAGATCGTATAACCAACGATACCGCAAACCTACTATAAATCTCATGATGAGTAGGGGATTGTATACCCGATGATGCCTCAACCCTACTAATACCACGTGTTGAGTAGGGGAATGTGTAACCAATGATACTTCAACCATACTAACACCTATTGCTGAGCCGGGGATCATATACTCGACGATGCCACAACCCTACTGAGCATTTCCCACTACGTAGTGGATCACCTGCCCGATGATGCCACAAACCCTACAGGGTTAACCAGCTAGATAGGGGATCGCCGCCCATGGATAAGCGGTCACAGCGATACCAAGAACCCGATCTAGGGTAACGATGCTAGAGGATCCCGCTCCGGGCCCACCGGAGGGATGCCACAACTCTAACAGATTAAAAATCTCATCGAGAGGATCACAAACCTATATTGAGGTTGTGATGCCACGCGAACCCTCGTAGGAACGAACCAAGGGAGTACCCTCAACCACTGCTGGTCCAAACGTCGCTAACCCGAGGGACCCGCCACAACACCACATCACGCACCTCCAAGGCCGATACTGAGGCCACCATCGCGATATACGCGAAAAAAAACACGGGATAGACTGTTTACTCACCCGAAACGGGCAACTGGTGAAAACGAAACTATTCACCGTAGCTAGCCCATGCGGGGCCCGCACAATGATTCCAAAACCCATCACGCAGATCATACCACAGAGATACCCTCATAAAAACACATGAGATCCACTACTCGTTCGTCCGAAACGAACACCCAGTGAAAAATACATTATTCACCAAAGGCCAGCTCGGGTGGGGCCCACACCTCGATCCCGAAACACATCGAACAGATCGAACCATTGCGATCCTCTCAGAAAAACACACAGGATCAACTACTCGCTTGTCCAAAACGGACACCCAGCGAAAAAGTTGTGTTTCTCCGAAAATGCCAAAACCCGGCCTTGTGGGGCCCGCACCCCATTCTCAGCCCCAACACCCGAAAACAAATAAGAAAAGTCTGACGTACCATCAGGGCCTCAATGCCACTGATGGCGAATCGACCGGACGCTCTGGGTAGAAGATACAACGGCCCGAAGTCCAATAATAATAAAACATTATTATTTTATTCGACGTTTCAAGCCCTTGGGCAAAAATCCCGACTCACAGAAATCTCAAAGTGAGTTCAAAAGGTCTGTCTCGACACAAGGAACACGTCGCCGCAAACGGCTCGCAAATCGGAGTTATGGTTTGCGAGTTATGGGGGTTTAAAGAACCCCCGGAAAATCCTGGTCGGACCACCGCCGGGCTCGCCGGAAACCACCGCGCCGCTGCCGCCGCCACCGGAATCCACCGCGCTGCCGTCGCGCCTCGCCGGATTCAGCCATTGATGACACTGGAAAACCGGGATTTCTCCAGAAAACTTCCGGGAGCCACCGGGGGCACCCCGGTGCTCCAAATTTAGATCCGGAAAAAGTTTCAGAAACCTTAGGACCCAAACTACACAACCCTAACAAAAATTTGAAGAAAAGCAACACAAAAACAAGATCTAGGATTGTAAAACTAAAACTGCCTACCTCGCGGGTGAAACGCTGAATCTTTGGGTGCAGATCGACGCCAGCGACGCCCTGAAGCTCGATCCGCGGACGATCGGCACAAAAAACAGACGATCGGGGCTCGAATCAGCGAAGAATGGAGGTTGGGAGGAGGGGAATTCGTCGCTGCACGTAGGAGGTGGGAGGGGAGAGAAAGAGTTTTTTTTTCTTTTTTTCTTTTAATTAAAAACCTTCATTTAAAAAGAACGCCCCTGACCAGACCTCCCGACGCCGAGGATATTAGGTCGCCCCTAGGGTAAACGCGCCGTTCTGAACGCAACGGTGGACTCAGATTTGTAATCTGAGACTCCTTTCAGATTTTATTCGAGCCGACGCTCGTAAATGGACTTTTCCACTTATTTAAAAAAATGCCCCTAGTGGCGCTTTCCACCGCAGGCCCGCGCCCGCAAAGTTTACACCTCTCCTAGGGTAAACGACACGTTCTGGACGCAACAGTTCCCTTAGATTCTTGTTCTGAGCTACTGTTTGGGAGATATCACACACCCGCCACATGCATAGTATAAAAATACTTAAATTTTTTATAAAATTTATTCCGGGCACACTGGGCCTTGGAATCACACGCCATCTTCGCGCCTAGATTTTTAATTATTCGTAGAAATATTCCAAAGTCTGATAGGGCGAAAAACCCGAGTCGCTAAATCCTCCCCCTTAGAACCTTTCGTCCCTGAAAATCCATAAGCATAAGGAAAGCGGCTAGACTCAACTGGGTTTCCCATGACAGCGAGTTCACTAAAGAACACCAATTCCTGAACACATAAGTCAGAAGGACTCATCCACCACATCTCAACACTATCCGCTTTGGGTGGTACTGTCTCACCCGCATGGTTTTAATCGCCTCACAAAAATGCATCTCGGTGGGGGAAGGATCCCTCTTCCTCACTCATTCGAAGAATGCCAAACAACACCCACACAGGGTCTTACCAACGCCCTGAACAAAACTGGAGCAAGCAACAGAAAGGGAAGAGTACCGCTAAACAGTGTCTATCAAACTACTGCAGGAAGTAGAAAGGACACAAGGCATACCTCTATCCAACCGTGGAGCCTCTGGGTCAACAGCCTCAAGGGAATGTAGCTGTCCTCGCCCTCATCCACCGGCTCCCTGAGCTTGGCGTGGACCTCCTAGGGGTGGGGGTGGTGGCAACTGATACCGCCTACCACTGCCTCCTGCTGCACCAGCTCCGTCGCCACATCTGTCATCCTGCAGACCTCCTTGCTCGAGATACTGCATCGGTAAAGGCGGTCCATCGACCAGCTACCTCTCAGTAGCACGACGGGTCGGACATTCTCTAGCAAGATGTTCCCAATCGTCGCAAGTGTAACATCGCCTCTCCTGCGGCTGACCAAAACTGGCATGCGAGCCCTATGAGCCCTGAGCCACAAATCCTCTATCCTAAGGTTGCCTCCTGAAATGCCGCCCACGACCGGGCCCCTGAGACTGTCATCGGCTACCAGATGCCGACATCTTCGCTCCCACGTTCCCAGTACTAACAAGGGAAATATGCTCAGCCAGAAAGCTCTCCACCACCAAGGTTCGCTCCAGCACTCCTGCATAGGTGGGAAGACACAAAGAAACCAAACCTGCCCGAATGTCCCTATGTAGTCCCTGCTCGAAGGTCTGAGACCTAAAGAACGGGTCTTGAACCATATCCAGGGAGTAGCATGATAGGTCCATAAACCTCACTGAGTACTCCAACACGGTCGTGACCTCTTGTCGAAGCTTTAGAAGATCTTGAATCTGCACTGACCTCAACGTCACCAGATAGAACTCTTCCATGAAGAGCCACTCAAACCCTGCCCACATGAGCGTATCCTCGTCTTGGGAATGCGTCACTAGGCTCCACCATCGCCCGACCGAACCATGCAGAAGGCTCGCCGCTAGGACCACCATCTGATCTGGAGGTGTCCTTACTAGGCGGAAAACTCGGGTGACTGCCTCAAGCCAGTCATCAGCTGCCTGGGGATCTGGATCACCCAAAAACCTCAGAGGTCGCTGCCTCTGGAACTCGTGCAGCACACTCAGCCTACACGCAACCTCATCCTGCACTGCCGGCACAACATGATGCTCGACAGGTGGTGGCTCAACTGGCGGATCACCTGGAGGTCCGGCCTCAAAACATGCACCCTTGTCCACAGCCTCTACACGGGGCAGATCGTCAGCACAATCCTGCTGCGAAACCCTCACTGGCTGTTGTCGTGGAGGCATCCTGAAATATATATAAGACACACCACAATCAATGAGTATATCTGGAGAACTGAATCAAGAAGGACAAGGAAAAAAAACCAAAACCCAGTCCTATATGATGCATGTACCATTTTTCCCTGCGACCAGTGTACAAATGTCTCGAGTCGAAAGGCAGGATGTCAGAGTCCTGGTGTATGGATATGTCGGCCACCGTACCAACACTGGATTCCCTGGCCTGAAATCTGAACTCGAAACGTCCTAACACTGCTGCTATGAAACCCAAACCAAACTCACAGCTAGACCAGCTACGCTCTGAGATATCAAAGATGGAACCTCCTCTGATACCACTCTGTCATGACCCGAACCAACGGGGTTCGATCCGCGACACCCCAAGCCCACCTCCAATAGGCTAGGGGCTGGCGTCTAGCACCGAGTAGGCTATCACACACATGGGAGGCATTATCCCAATTTACCTATACACACGCACCCGCATACACCTCCATGAAACAGTGTAGAGATATATAAAACTGAAAAGTAAAATTCATGCATACAACTATCCCAACCAGAGTGCAACAACAATACAAAAAGGGAAAAACATGGCCCACCAAAAGAAAACTACAAAGTGCATACAACCTTCTAAGACACAAATATGTGCGGTAAAAGCCCGTGTAGGGGTGATTATAAACATACTCAGTAGGAACCCCAAAAACCCAAAACAAAAGAGAGAAACTGAAAGGCAACAGTCCACTCATCCCAGCCAGAGGGAACCCAGACGAGAGAGAAACTCCATCTCATGACCATCCTCGGATAAACACAACTAGTCATCTCATCTCAACTGTATGTCCATACATACAACATGAATAATCCAGATATACTCAGTTCACACACCAAGCCACAAGAGGTACCGACCTCATCGCCAGAAACTATCCACTATCATGTGAGAACACTTCACGATCACTGTCATCCCAGATGACACTGATCCGAGAGATACACTCCATCGGGTTTCTCACAATCCTCTCAGACTCTCATCCGAGATATCACGCTCATCGGGTACCGGTGCTGAGGAAACCGTGCTGAAATAACATAAACACCAAACTCCTCGGATAGGGGTTTTCTCCTAGGGTCCTCTAGGGGATACCAGAACCCACACTGGTACATGAAGATCTCACATATAGGGGATCACTCCCAGGGTCCGATGGGGGATACCGCAACCCTGTCTGGAATTTGATAGAAACACGACACGCAGATAGAGGATCGTCACCCATGTCACGATGGTCACGACGATACCGAAACCCTATTTGGTACATCTCATGCTATAGGGTATCGAACCGACGATACCGCAACCTTACCGACACCATGCACTGAGTAGGGGATCTTATAACCAACGATACCGCAACCCTACTATAAACCTCATGTTGAGTAGGGGATCGTATACCCGACGATGCCTCAACCCTACTGAAACCACGTGCTGAGTAGGGGATCGTGTAACCGACGATACCACAACCCTACTAACACCTCATGCTGAGAAGGGGATCATATACTCGACGATGCCACAACCCTACTGAGCATGGCCCACTACATAGGGGATCATATGCCCGATGATGCCACAAACCCTACGGGGTTAACCTGCTAGATAGGGGATCTCCGCCCGTGGATAAGCGGTCACAGCGATACCAAGAACTCGATCTAGGGTAACGATGCTAGAGGATCCTGCTCCAGGCCCACCGGAGGGATTCCACAACTCTAACAGATTAAACATCCCATCGAGAGGATCACAAACTTATACTGAGGTTGTGATGTCGCGCGAACCCTCGTAGGAACGAACCAAGGGAGTACCCTCAACCAATTCTATTCCAAACATCTCTAACCCAAGCGACCCGCCACAACGCCACATAAAGCACCTCCAAGGCCGATACTGAGGCCACCATCGCGGTCTATGCGGAAAAACACCCAGGATAGGGTATTTACTCACCTGAAACAGACAACCGGTGAAATTAACACTATTCACCATAGCTAGCCCATGTAGGGCCCACACAACGATTCTGAAACCCATAACGTGGATCACACCACAGAAATCCCCTTGGAAAAACACATGAGATCCACTACTCGTTCGTCCAAAACGGACACCCGGTGAAAAGGACATTATTCACCAAAGGCCATCTTGGGTGGGGCCCATGCCTCGACCCCGAAACACATCAAACGGATCACACCATTGTGATCCTCTCAAAAATAACACACAGTATCGACTACTCGCTCGTCCAAAACGGACACCAAGCGAAAAAGTTGCGTTTCTACGAAAATTCAAAAACCCGGCCTCATGGGGCCCACACCCCATTCTCAGCCCCAAAACTCGAAAACCAACAAGAAAATTCCAACGTACCATCAGGGCCTCAACGCCACCGATGGTGCATCAATCGGACGCTCTGGGTAGAAGATACAACGGCCCAAAGTCGAATAATAATAAAATATTATTATTTTATTCGACATTTCAGGACCCCGGGCCAAAATCCCGACTCACAAATTTCTCAAAATAAGATCAAAAGGTCCGTCTCGACGCAAGGAGCGCGTCTCCGCAAACGGATCACAAATCAGAGTTACGGTTTGCGAGTTACGGGGGTTTAAAGAACCCCCCGGAAAATCCTGGCCGGACCACCGCCGGCCTCGCTGGAAACCACTGTGCCACTGCCGCCGCCATAGGAATCCACTGCGCCACCACCGTGCCTCGCCGGATTCCACCATTGAGGCTGTCGGAAAACCAAGATTTTGCCGAAAATTTTTCGGGAGCCACCGGGAGCACCCCGGTGCTCCAAATTCAGATTCGGAAAATGTTTTGGAAACCTCATGACCCAAACTACACAACCCTTACAAAAATTTGAAGAAAAACAACAGAAAAACAAGATCTAGGATTGTAAAACTAAAAACTTCTACCTCACGGGTGAAACGCCAAAGCTTCGGGTGCAGATCGACGTCGGCGACGCCCTGAAGCTTGATCCGCTGACGATCGGCGTAGAAAACAGACGATCGAGGCTCGAATCGGCGAAGAACGGAGGTTGGGAGGAGGGTCATTCGTCGCTGCACATAGGAGGTGGGAGGGGAGAGAGAGTGGTTTTTTTCTTCTTCTTTTTTTTTAATTAAAAACTTTCATTTAAAAAGATCTCCCCCGACCAGACCTCCCGGCACCGAGGATATTAGGTCGCCCTAGGGTAAATGCGGCGTTCTGAATGCAACGATGGACTCAGATTTGAGATCCGAGACTATGTTCAGAAGTTATTCGAGCTGACGCTCATAAATGGACTTTTCCACTTATTTAAGAAAACACCCCTGGTGGCGCTTTCCACCGCAGGCCCGCGCATGCAAAGTTTACACCTTACCTAGGGTAAACGGCACGTTCCGGACGCAACCGTTCCCTCAGATTCCCGTTCTGAGCTACTGTTTGGTAGATATCACACACCCAACACGTGCATAGTATAAAAATACTTAATATTTTTATAAAATTTATTCCAGGCACACCGGGCCTCGGAATCGCACGCCGTCTTCACGCCTAGCTCTGGAATTATTCGTAGAAATATTCCAAAGACTGACAGAGCCAAAAACCCAAGTCACGACAAATAGTTTGAGAATTATCCCAACAACTATTAAAAATAATGAAGGATGGTTCTATATTAAGATTCTTACATCATCCTTACATCAACAATGACTAAAAAATTCATGTATTTAGCATTTATTAAAAATTACTGTATTTTACTATTCATAAAAATTCAAGTATTTTAGAAAAATCCCAAAAATTCACCCCAACCATTTTTAGATGTGTATAATTAAAAAATAAACTTAATTTTTAAAAAATAAATTTCTAAATATGAGTAATTTAATTTTTAATTAAAATCATCATTTACTCTGAAAATACAGATTTTAAAATTATAACTGATTTTATAACACCTTTAAAATTTACTTAAGGTCTCATAAAATTATCTTAAAATAATAATACATCAAAATATTAATTTATGAATACATTTTATGAAAATAAATTTTCTTTTAAATTATTAAATTAATCATAAATTTGTAATTAAATATTTATGACTTTCCAAAATGAAAGCACTTAATTAATAATTTTTTAAAAAATTTATTTACTTAGGATATGATATAATTATATCATACTTCCATTTATAATATGCATAAATTTTTTTTTTTACTTTCATGGGTGAGGGTAATATTCATTTGGCCAGTTTACTATTCATAAGTATCATATTACTATTCCTAAGGTAAAGTTACTATTTCATCAGTATAGGATCTATAAATTCTGAAAATACTTCTTATTTCATTAATTATTCATTTATAAAGTTTTTATTATGGTATATAAGTTATTTTATGTGATTTATACTATATGAAATTACTATAAGAAGGTCAAAATTCCCTGGATAAAATTTTGGGTCATTACATGCATCGCTTCAGCCACAAGTGTAACTATATTATTTTTCATGGAAATTCATTCATCATGGTCATTTATATGGAATTTATAACCATTAATTACATAAACATTATATGATAATACCTGAACACTTGGCCCTTTGGCTAGCCGTCAAATTCATTCTAAAACTAAATAAGGATTTTCATCTGAATCCCTAAAAGTATGGTCTCAAAACCATCCTATAAACTATTGATTATGTGTATTTGATATCCTTATTTCATCCCTTGATGGATTCAAATGTCTAATAATTTATTTTTGGGCTTCATAATATAAGTAAACCTTTAAAATATTATGAAAAATTTAAAGGTGAGCCTGATCCCAATCTTTAATATTGATTGTGACAATATCTATTCAAGAAATTCTTTCACTCACAAGCTACCCAGTGTGATGAGATTTCAGTATACCATTGCTTTCCACACTGTACAGGTAGTTAATACTAAATTCAATGACTTCTTCAATAATATATTTCTCTACAATACAAATTTTTGGATGACTTTGATTTTTAACATTCCCTTTCAAAATATTAATATTCCATTGAATGGGGTACATCCATCTATAATGTACAGGGCTACATATTCAAATATCTATCACCAAGGGAACCATGATATCAAATAATGCATACTGGAAGAACATTTCCAATTAACATAACATGACAACGATTTCTTTTTCCATAGTTATAAATTTCACCAGGTCTATAATTTTTGTACATATAGTTTTGAAAAAGAAACAGAACTTGGTTAAGTTATGATGGAAATTCTTATAAAAAATGCAATGTAAAGATACATGAATTAGATATTTCATAAAAAATGATAGTCATGTGATTTTAGGCCCTTTAACTTTAAATCAATTATTTTCACAATATTCTTGATATTTGATGAATACACCTATGCAACCTTTACATCATTCAAGAAGTTTTAAAATTGATATCTCTTCTACTTGGAAAGAGTGTAAGTAGATGGATGAATAAGATTCCATTTTCACCCTTCACTGGATCCAACTATTCCCGTATTACCATGTCAATCATGTAAAACCTAGCCTAAATTCCATCCTTTGTTTTTCTGGGTGCATTTAGTAATGTGTTAATGAAACTATCACATAAATATTTTTAAACATGCATAATATCAAAAAAAATGTCTGATGTATGAAAAATTATAGTATAGTAATTAAAAAAAACTAATCTATTTTTTCAACTATTTTTGTAAGGTTTTTCAAATATGGTTTACCAAAAAAACTACCCATATCTTTTACTTTCTCAAATCATTGATCACCTGTTAGTGGAAACAGTGTTGTGCGTTATTATGAAATCCCATTGAATGAATTCAGCTATGATCGGTACTTATATCGGTGGGGTAGAAATCTATGATGTCCTAGAAACATAGTCTTCATTGAATGTTTCAACCTAATTGAATGTGTAACTTGTTCACAAATGGGACACCCTTGAGTTCCTTTAATTATATATCCTAACAAAATTCTATAAGTAGGGAAGTTATTTATCATCCCATACAACATGGCTCTCAACTTGAAATCTTCATTTCTATAAGCATCATACAACCTAACACCTAAATCTCATAATAATTTTAAATATTCGATCAATGGAGCCAAATAAACATCAATATCACTACTTGGTTGTTTTGGTCCTAATATAAGAATATATAACATAATGTATTTTAATTTCATGCATAACCACAGTGGAAAGTTATTATTTACCAACATAACTAGCTATGTATTGTGAGTTCTACTATGAAAACCAAAAGGATTCACTCCATCTGTAGATAGCTCAAGATGAAGGTTTCACAACTCATTTCTAAATTCAGGATACTCATGATAAATTCTATTCTATTGAGGACTGTTTTCTAGGTAATGAAGTTTTCCATCTTTATTTATTGTATCTGAGTTTCACTTCAATTTCCTTGTAGTCTCCTCACTTATATATAGGTGCTTAAACATTAGAATGATTGGTAAGTACCATACATCTTCTATAGGAATTGATTCATATTTCATGTATCGAGAATCACCACACTTTGGGACTTTTTTTAAGTGATTTGTGGTCTATGAAAAATAGTATACATTCATTTGGACAGGCATGTATTCTTTCACAGATCATTATAATTGATTGTAGCATTCATTTAATATCATATGTTTGGCTAGGAATTTGATTATCTTCTGGTAGCATATTATTCAAGAGAGAAAGTATTTCAATAAAAAAAATTCACTCTATCTATTTCCAGCTTTTAAATTATATATATTTCTTATGCCTGACAATGTTTTATATTTAGTACAACCGTCATATAATGGAGTCTTTTCACAACTCTTCAACTTCTCAAACAATTTTTTACAACCATAAAGTTCATATTCAACTATAATTTTCATTTCATCATAAATATGATCTTCATCATCAATCACACCTATAATAACATCCTCTATATAGTCTTTTTAATTGTCCACACTTGTAATCATATTAGATGATCTATAAAATGAAGTGTTGTCCTAATAACTAGCTATAATCACTTTTCCCCCTATTTATTCCAACATTGATAACTTCAATCTATTCTGTGACCAATCAAGTGTTCTTCTAACTCCACTGGACTAATTAGTCTTGAATTAAAACAGCATAAACACAAGAAAATGATTTGAGAAGGGTCATATGTATGATATTTTTCAAAATTGATGAACTCTTTCACCCCATATTGATATTCTTTTGTCATATGATTTTCATCCATCCATTTTTTATTAATATACATACTATTTGACTCAGTAACATTAATATTTAATAAAATAAATAAATACATAAAAATCTACCTTTAAAATAAGGGGAACCCAACATTTGAATGTTTTAAATAATTTCATCAGGCTTTGAAGGAAATGGGTAATTGAATTTAAGAAAAAAATTACTCTATTGGTGGTAGGTGTCATCCAATGGATTCATCCACAATGATCACCAATACCTAGTTTGGGATGAATAATACTCATGATAGTTCAGGAAACATAGGTAAATGTCTAGAAGATATGGGGGATGAGTCTCAGGAAGCAAAATGTAATAATAACTATATGGGATATAAAGATGATGAGGATGAAAGTTTTATCCTTAAATCTAAATGTTCTCAGGTTGGGGAGCTAGCGAAGCACCAAACAACATTTCTTAGTTTTCTATATAAAGTTAAAAAAGTATCAACAACAGTCTAATCCCTGCAAGGGGCTCCCTGATTAGTGTGACCGTGAGAAGGCTCAACTGGATGTTCTTACATGCACTCATTCTAAGACAATCATTGTAGTTTCAACATTCAAAGAAAATTTTCAATTACTTCATGGAAAGGAAAGGCTTTTGGTTTGAGGACTGAATATCAGTAGCACTTATCTTCATGTGAGGCCAAGGTTGCGGGAGTCGATTCATGATGGATATCCTATGGGTTGGATGGAGTTATTTACATTACCTTTTCATGGTTTTATTATCAATTAGTGATAAATTACCACTGCCATAGAATCTTAAATATTCCTTAGGTTTGGTTGGAGTGGATAGTTTTCTTTGATGGATCAAATATTAATGATAAAGTATAATAAATTATAAAAAAAATTAATCTATTCAATATAATTTAAAATCACAAAAATCTATTTTAAAGTCAATGTTAAATTTAAAATATCTTTTATTTTGATCATCATTGAAATACAAAATATCATCTTCATTCTAAAACATCATAGAAATCCAATTTATTAACTATAAAACCAATCATTTACCCTTAAAAAAACATTTACATTATAAAAAACTAATGAATCTTTTCAAAATGAATCATTAGGACACTTTTTATTAGTTTTTAAAAATTATTTTCACCACTGAAAAACAAGTTACCCTTTATTTAAAATCAATTTTTAACAAAAAAAATACCAATTAAAAAAAATTTGTTGGAAAATAAAACACATAATTAATTTTCAAACTCTCTTAGAAGACGCACTCTCTATTTTCAAAACCAATACCTTTCCATTTTGAACCAAAATTTCAAAATTTTAAAAGCAACCAACTCCATTTGAGAATATCATCTCACATATTATATAGTATAATATTTATAACAATTTATATATATAAATTTACATAGAAAAAAAATAAAATCTATATGATCTTAAGACCATTTTCATAATCTAAAATACGACTATTGAATATAATAATGGTTTCAAAAATAAAAAATTATTGTTATATTTTTTAAATATTTTCAACACTGAAAACAAATATAATGAATAAAATTTTATTAATGGTTCCAATAAACATAAACAATAAAATGATAATCCTGAATTAATCATAAAAATAAGTGGTAATGTCAGCAAGAAAAATGATTTTAAATTATTCAAAACTAGAAAACATAATAATGAAAATAATTATTCTAAAAATTTGAGTTATAAATTAATCCACCACCATGAAATAAGAACCCTTAGAAATCCTCATTTTTATAAAAATGCACAAAATTTCCAGGAAAATTCTTAATGAATTCCCAAAAATGTTACTCATAAAAAAAAGAAATATTCATAACCACTATAAATCCATTTATAAATCAATTTAAAATTTTTAAAATTAATTTTTATAAAATTCAACATCTAATCATTCACAATTTTTCAAAAATTAGTATATAGAAGAAGAGACCCACCTTAATTATTATACCATAGAGAAATCTCACATCTAAAATTAATATATTAACCCTAATAATCCTCCTTTGATAGCTAATAATGTTAAGGGATATAATATATTTGGGATAAAAATACATTCCATTGAGTACTAGAACATTAAAAAATCCAATATAAAATATATCTAGAGGGATAGAACCACCCAAACATGCCCAAAAATTTTATATATTGTATATAATTGTGAATCTACTGATAAAGGTTATGTTATTTCCCCCTATTAGGACCCTCAAGATGGTACTAATGAGTTTTTATAGGACTAGTGTATACCTAAAACTATTTCTCAGGTTGGGCAGGTGATCCGACAACCTGAGAATGAGGAGTCATTTTCTCAATTCCCCTTTTTGAAATCTTCTAGGAGAATAAATTTGGAGGTCACTTCTATTGGAATTGACCAATCCCCTAAAAAATCCACTAATTTAAGTGGGAAATTGCGGTTTAATGGAAAAGAGACCCTTCTACCTAATGATTATTCACTAGATCCCCTTTGGTCAAATGATGGAACTTTAAATGGAGGTATTGGAAAGAAGAAAAGGTAAGGGAAGGGGGAAAAGGTGATAAGTACTTACCAAAGGAACAAGGCCCTAAAATCAGGGGAAAATTATTACTTTATAAATAAATATCCTTTACTAGAATTTTTAGGGGCTTGGGAACTCTCCCACTAATATATCCCTACGACACTTCATTATGAGAAACAAGCCTATGATGATTAGTCTCACTGAACCTAAAATGAGATTTGAATGATGTAATTCCTTTAAGTGGGGATCCCTTGGTTACTCCTTTATTTCAAAAAAGACAAGTGAGAATTAATCTTAACATCTTTGGGTATTAAAACATGATAGTATAAACATTAAATATTGTAATAAGAAACAACAAAATGTCTCTATTGATATTGGAATTCAAGGAATTGTTATTTCCCTAACCTTTGTTTATGCATCCAACTCTTATATCAAAAGAAGAGAGCTCTAAGAGTATCTTGAATTTATGGATGATCAAATATCTCAAAGTTAGATTATCCTTGGTGATTTTAACACTTTCTTAAGAATTGAAAAAACTAGTGCTCATTTTAATAGGATGGTATCCACTGATTTATCCTCTTACATTGATAGATATAGCATGGTTGAAGTCCCAATTGTGGGTGGTGATTGCACTTGGTGTAGATAAACTCTAAATAGAAGGAAATATTAAAAATTGGATAGGTTATTTATTAAAAATGATGATAAGAATGATTCTATTGATGTATCTATCTTTATACTCCACAAATTTCACTTTGATCATAATCCTTTTGTGGTTTATATTTTCATGAGAAAATTAAGGTCACATCCCCTTCCTTTTAAATTAAACAATGCATGGCTTGTTGTGCCCGGTTTTAGGGAGTTTATAATTAATTATTTAGAACTAGAAACACTTGGCAGTCCTATTCCAAAATTTTACACAAAGTTTTGGTCTTTTGAAAAAATTATTTGAGAATGGAGTAAATCATCTTTCACTAGAATTGATAATGATGTTAGAGAGGCTGAACAACAAATTTTTCAATGTCAAAATGTTAATCAAATCCAACACTTCACTTCCCGAGATGATATCAAATACTTATTGAAACTTGATGATATTCTATATATTAAGGAAAGGTTGGCTTGAAATAAATAAAAATCAAGTGACTGCATGATAGAGACAGGAACACTAGGTTATTCCATTGTTTTCTCAAATAAGATAAGTTAAGGAAAGAAGTTACTTCCCTAAAAATAAATGAGTCCTTATACATCCCAGAAAATGATATTTCTAGTGCTGTTGTGAAATAATTTTAAGATTTATATTTAGAGAAGGGGGAATATTAGACTCATAAGATGAAAGATAATATTTCTCTCATTGTTGATGATCATCAAAACATGATGTTAAATGAAATCCATGTGGACAAAGAAATCAAGGTTACTCTCTTATCCTCAAATATTTATAGTGTAGTAGGACCTGATGGGTTTATCATTAAATTCTTTATGTTTTATTGGGATATTCTACATGATGAGGTTGTCAAGGCTGTGATAGTGTTCTTTAATCATGGTTCTATGCCTTATGGTTTTAATACAAACTTTATTGATTTGATTCCAAAAAAATATAGTGTAGTTTATATTAAGGATTTAAGGGTTATTTCCATTATAAACATGATCCCAAAAGTTATCAGTAAAATAATTTCTTCAAGGCTATGAAATATTTCAAGTAACCTTATCACTTCAAATAAATTTTTTTTTTACTTGGAAGGAGTATCCAAAATTATTTATTCACTACTTCATAATGCGTTAATATTATGATGAAAAGGGTAAAGGATGGAAAATTTTCCCTCAAGATTGATATTTATATGGACTTTGACACTATTAAATGGATCTTTATTCTTGAGATGCTTAGAAAGTATGGCTTCTCTAGTGCCTTCATTAACCTGGTCAAAATTATTATTAAAAGTTCTAGCTTATCCATTCCTGTGAATAGATCACCTAGAGGTTTTTTTTAGTTCTATAGGGGAGTAAGGTAAGGGGACCCCCTCTCTGGTCTTCATTTTTCTATCGCTGAGGACTATTTGAGTGTTTTCATTAATAATCTTATACAAGCTGATCTCTACAAAATATTCAAATTTGGAAGGAATTTTTTCACCGCATCCCATCTTATTTATGTGGATGGCATTCTTATCTTTGGAAAAGCTAATATTAAAACATTTTCTTTCATTCAAAATATTATTTCATCATTATGAAGAAGTTTATGGATATACTATTAGTTTGAATAAGTCCTTTCTGTTGTTTGGAAGTGGAATGATCATATCTAAGAAAAATAATATATCTAGGACCCTTGGAGTGAAAAAAGGAACCCTTTATTTCACTTACCTTGGGGTGCCTCTCTTTTGGGGGAAGGTCAAATGATTTTCTCTTGAATAAATTTACTCTAAAATCATTGGCCACATGAAAACTTGGAAGGGGAAGACCATGTCTCATGCGGGGATAAATTTTCTTGTGAATTAAGTGATTACCTCGATGTTTGTCTATGCTTTTTCTGTTTCTAGATCGATTAAATATTTTATAAAAGAGTATCAAGATTTGATCAGGAATTTTATATAGACTAGTTCCATACATTAAAAGAAGTTTATCATGGTTTCCTGGAAGGAATGTATCAAACCAATTGAAATGGGAGGATTGGGCGTTAAGGATCTGAGAATTTTCAATAAAGTTATTCTTATCAAATTTACATGGAATCTCTTCACATCCAATGATATGTCTTTGGAATTTCTTTCTAGTAGATTTATATATAATGTATAAAATTTTTACTCTATGTACATTCCATCTTCAATTTGGAAAACAATTAAATTCTCTTATAATGAGCTTATACAATTATCAAGGTGTCTAGTTTCCAAGAACTCCTCCCTCAATCTTTGGAATACACCATCGATGGATAAACCAATCAATGAAGAAGTGTGTGCCCCCTCCCATTTTCATCATCTTTCCACATGTGATGATCAATGCACTAATTCACTGTAGCACCTTATCCCCCCTCATATTTTGTTGAAAATGAAGACTTATGAATATGTTGATAGATATATGCTTGTGTGGAATCCTAATTTAATTGGGAATCTCACTGTTCATGATTTATGCAGGCATAATTGTGCTATAATTTCAACTATACTTATGTGGTTGAAAAACTTCAGGTGATTCTTTATTTCTCTAAATCATATGCTACTATTATGGAAAATTTGGAAGTGAAAGTTTCCCCTTAAAGGCTATCTACAATATGAAGGACTCCAAATTTCACCAGTGTGCTATCTCTATCTAAAGTATGATGAGACTTATAACCATATGTTTGTCTCCTGTAGCTTCTTTTGTAGGTTGTGGGAACACATAAAATCTATATTTGGAATCAAATTGAGGTTGGATAGTGTTGATGATATAATGATTTCTATGATGACTTTTGATCATAGTATGCTGATCAAGGGCATGTTGCACACTGCAATTTCTACCATCATTGAATTTATTAGGAATGAAATAAATGACATTATCTTTGATAATCACCATACTTCTTTGAAAGTGGAAATCACTACCATTTATATGGATGTTATTTCTACCTCTAAGGTCAAAAAAGGTCGAATGAATAATGATGTCCCTAACCTTGTTATTTTGAAATATTTTTGTGTCACTAAAAGGGTCAGGAAGTAATTGGTTCTTAAATAAATTAGATGTATTCTTTAAAAACCTTCATGGTTGAAAGTGAATGTTGATGGGGGTGGATTTAGGTGTGCTAGGAACCTCAGGTTGTGGTGGTGTTTTTCTCACTCATTGAGGCTTCGTTAAAGGATGAGTATATCATTTTATTTCCAATGAATTTGGGATTGAATATGAAATGTGGGTGATGATCAAATATATCAAATATGAAATACGACATGGATGAATTTTCATTTGGGTGGAATCTAACTCTATTGTTGCCATGAATTTTTTAAAGACTCATTCCAGGAATGTTCCCTGGTGAATGCTTCCATCTTGGATTGAGTGTCTCTATTAAATTAAACAAATTAATATGGATGTCACTTATGTATACAGGGAGGAAAATAAAATTGTGGATGCATTATCAAAGAAGGAAATTGAGGAAGCAAGTTTGAGATGGTCCTTTTTCATCCTGGACTTCTATTCTCATTTGGTTGACTTAGATGTGCATGGTGTTCTTCATTATCGGTTATGTAAACCCTCTTGTAATGCTACTTTATTTTCCATTTTATAAAAATTTTAGGAATGGTTTTTTATCGACTCTTAAACCTTTTTAATTAATTGATCATAATATTAGACAACATGATCGGTCTAACCGAGATGAAACCATTTCTTCAGGAACCATAAAATTTTTAATCCATAACCATCAAAAGAAGGAAATCATCTTAGGTTATTGAGATTTATAATGTTCTCCAAGGATGGGTACATGGTATGATTCCTCACCAAAACTTATACCTTTTCAACAAAAAATGTATAATCTCCGAACAAATGTTATTAAATTTTTTAACAAGAAGGTATCCTTTAGGACTGCACCATTGTGATTGAAAATCTTTTAAGTCTAGGTTTAAAACTGCATCTTTTCTTTTGAATTAGTTTCCCCATATTCCCATTGATAAATATATTTTGGTAAATATATGGAAACTAGTATTATTATGCTAAATAGAAAATAAAATAACATTAATTTTAAAAAATATTTAGTCTTTTTCCCAATAAAATGTTATGGAAAAGGGGAACTTTAATGTCTCATATTTTTTATGTATTATTTTTTTATATTATATGGAATATTTTTGATATCAGACACTAAGATGATGTGCGATTTTGAGGCTTGGTGTGCCCATAATAAATGTTTTAAATATATTAAATAGTATGAGTGCATATTTTTCCTAAAAAAGTGTAATAGATTATAAATGGGAGCCCATATTAAAAATCCAAGAGCATCATTGAGTTCAAAATGACAATTTTACCATAGGCATGACTTAACATTAGTTGACATAGGTAATTTACAAAAAATTCATCATGGGTGCAGAAACAAATAAAATAATTAAATAAAATTATTTTATTTTGAATTGTTGATACAGAGTTTGAAACATCTTTAAATAGATAATTATGGAAAATTTCTAGGGTTAGCTGCACAAACCTGGATCCTTTGGATGACTGTTGGAGAGAGAGATGAGAAATCCTCTTAGGAAAACAACGTCAAAGGATTGTGGATCGAAAATACTTGGATTTGATGGATCTTTCCAACGATGATGACAACAGATCATTCTTCATCAATGATCAAAATGAATTGATGTAGGTCATGTGTTTTGATTTGGATTTCTTCCCTGTTATTAATTTCTACAACGAACACAAATCAATTAACAAATGAATTGATTTATGGATTGATCACCTTGCGGGATGAGTTTATTTGCAAGGTTTTGATGGGTGTTTTATTACGATTCTTAATTTATTTGTTTTCTTCTATTATTGATGAATTTATATCAATGAAAACATCAATCGAGGTTCGTTCCTCTCTTTTAGTTTGTGATTTTCTCCCCCAATCCATCGTTCATCGTGGGCATTATTTTTTTGGACTGTGACTTGACTTATCTTGATCAATCAATATTTGTGCACCAATTTCTTAGTGAAATGATATGATATCATAGATCTAGGATTTTCAAAACATGACAGAGGTGAGACGATGAAGGTAGAGTGATTTATAAGATGGAGGACACCCGAATTTTTATTCTTCAGTGTTCTTTGGTGCACAACAAAGAACAATAATTTGATCCATTTTGTAGGAAGATGTGATGATGAAACACATTGTTTAATGATTTAATGACTTTTAAAATATTGGATATTCATTTTCATGATGATAAGATCACCAGATAGAAGGCTAGAGGCGCCAGATCGAGCATGGATAATGGATTTGGGATTATGAAAAATCATAAACAACATGGTGTGTAAACCGGATCTACACACCATGTGAACCCCCTAAGATATGGCTAGGGTTTCAAAGGAAGTTAAACATCACAGGTCATGTGACCCTTGTCACATGGTGTTTGGTCCCTCCCTGGATACTCAGTGTTTACTTTGTTAAGTACACAAATATAGGGTAGAGTACATGGGTTTCCTACATGGAGTATACTCCCCCACACGACACAAGTTGGACGAAGTACATGGGCTAAGTCAGGTACTGGTACACGGACATGGGTACATGGGATAAAGTCATGTACTGTCACATGGGTAGCGTACATGGGATGCCTACACAATGTGTAATACTACACATACATGGTTTAATGACACGAGCCGTTTACACGGGCAGGACCCGAGGTCAAGGGACATAATGCGTAACCCTTCTACACACTGTGTACTCTTTATTACATGGATTAGAGCCCTTGTCCTTCGTGAATTAGAAAATTTTCATTAGGTTATGTTCCCCTCATCCTTTCTCTAAAGGTAGGTTTGAATCATTTTCTACTCCTAGTACTATGATTCCTTCAGCGGGACTTCCTAGATAGAGTTTTTGGAATCCCTATGAGAGGCTCAGAGTCAGATACTCTATTCATCTCCATGCCCTAGGTGGAGTTATTAGTATTGATGTAGCCAACACTACCTGGGTGTCGATCCTATACTTACCAGGGTTAATCCTGATTGAGTTGTTGGTGTTATCCCCATGGCCCTGGATATGATTCTCATCTATGTATCATATTCTCTTCTAATCGATCAACATGTATCTTTATCATGATGAGACCTGACAAGTAGTGCCTCTCAGATGGACATCATCAGTGCTATTAGAATCTGAAGTGTGTTCTTCTATATGATTGATTCATGTAATATTCAAGCTAGAAATCCTAGGATGGTATACTATAGTTGTGGATCATCTCTAGACTGTGTGTCTTTGTTGAGTATATCTGGATATTCTTATTATATGTGCTGTAAACATATGAATTTTTAGATATGACTGTATTCCTTTTTTTATATGATTTGTGGTTTCAAGGTGTCCTACAGAGTATTATTATACTCACACATGCACGGGATTTTCCAAAACATGCCATTTCTTGTGCAGATGATTGACCTTTTGATGGAGTCTTAGGCAGACAAGGACCAGATAGTTCTTAGTGAGACCAGACAAACTGAGGTGTGTTCCTATGAATTTTAGACAGTAGTCCCAATTCTTTTACTTTCAAGAGGGACTTGTGTTACCAAATATTTTTGGTGTTCTTGTATTTGGGTCTATTTATTTTCCTTTACTTCCTATCTTAATCTGGTTTTGGGATATAGATGTATGCATGCATTGGTTGATTAGTTATTTTTACATTTTATCATTTTGTGGGCTTGGAGATGTGTGTGTGTAAAAGTACTTAGGCGATACCTACCATGTTGGTGATATGCCTACTCGATGCTAGTCACCATCCCCTAGCTTATTGGAGGTGGTCTTGGGGAGTCATGGAATGGGCCCCACTGGGATGGGTCATGACATGAACCTTTTATCTCGATGACATGTGACTATAAAAATAAGAGACTGATTTTCTCATTAATGAAACACCAATAAGTTCATGCTACGGTGAAGGTGATTCATTATAGTGGAAAAAACATTTTAATCACACATTAGTAGAGAAGAGAATTATTTTATCTCAATGGTAAAAAACTCTATAACTTGAAGCAAATGATTGTTTCATCGATGTAATTCTTAGAATCCCCTATAATGATGATAATCGACATGCTATGGAAGCATTATCACAATGGTCGTGGTCATTTTCAAATTATCTATTTTAAGAAATGGGGAACATTTAACTCAAAGAGAAGAGGCTTGGTAGCAAGAAGCTAGTGATTCTTTCATTGATGATTGTTGGACTAGAATTTGGATGCACACTAAATGCATTTAAAATTATCACATTTTTTGGTACAATAATAACATCATAAAAAACAGAATACTAAACACTTAAATTGGGAATAAAGAGCGAGAATAACATAATCCAAATAAGAAAAACAATTCAAACATTAGATTGGGGACATATTTCTATTCATAGGGATGTGGGTGTAGTTTTGAGGAGGTAAAGGTTTGATGAAGTTGAGTACATGAGAATTAGTTATATAGAGGGGATGTGGAAATTGTAGTTTCAATGAAAATGTGAGGACTTATAGGGGAAATCATGATTAAATCTAACAATCACCCCAAAGCATGGCACCCTTACTCCACCTCAAGTAATTCCTTCCTTTAGAGGTTCCTCGACACTCATAGGTTCTTTCATAGTAAAGAAGAAGAACAAAAGGATAATAAAAAAGAACCATAGGAATCATGAAAGGAATGAAAGGGAAGGAGAAGGAAGAAACAATATCATGGAATGCTAAAAAATCTGAGCTTGAAGAATATATGAAGACGAGGTGAAACATACCATAGATTTGGAGAGGGTTCAGCGGAAATAGTAGGGTTCGACGATAGTAGTCGACTGTGGTGACAACAGTAGGGTTCGGAGTCAGTGACGGCAGTGGCGGCTGTAGCAGTGGAATCAATGGAAGTAGTTGGGTTCCATGAAATCTTGAATGTGTGAGAGAAGAAGACTCAATTAGGGTTGTTTTTATAATATTGGGGAAAATTTTATCATCATTTTCAAAAAAATTCTAATAGAGTAGTTTTATCAACGCTAAAAAAGAAAGCACTGATAAAACTCTTCTTTATAAATGATTTTTTAGCATTGATAAAGATGCCACTTTATAATCCCTAAAAAATATCTGATAAAACTATTCTTCATCCTGAATGGTTTTGCGGGCCACTAGACCTTCAGACCATCAAAGGGGGTGGTGATGTAGGCATGATGTGGGAAGGTGGTGATTTAGACATGAAGTAAGTAGAACCTTCAGGCTATCTAATGGAGGGCCAACGGGCCATGTACTAAGGGCATTTAGTCCATGTAATGAGCTTAATTACCACTAGGTCTTTGGGCAAAAAATTTACAATGTAATAAAGCAGCTGGTTGCTGGGTTATCCCTTAGTGAGGGGGGTATGACCTGCATTTCTGGCTTGTGTGTGTGTTGTGTGTGTGTGTTTGAATTTAATTGTACCCCTAAACACCTAATATATATATATATATTTATTTATAAAATTATAAATATAATAAATATGTTTATTATTTAAATATATTTATTATAAAATTATAAATATATTTTTAATAACTAATTATGAAAAGGCTCTGGATTTACAAGCACTCGATTCTTGCAAGAATGAATTCTTAGGGTAATTCCTATAAGATTGAAGATCTAAAAAAGTAGCTTCTTTAAATATGGGGCTTTGGTGGATGGAGGATCACCTTGCTTGGTAAGGGGTTTTTTCATATCATTTTCCCTTGTGATGATCTAAAATATCGAGCATGGGGTTTTGGGTTTGTTTCTTTTAAACCAAGAATTTTAATGATCCAATATTGGGATCCCTTCTTCAGTCCTTCTACGATTAATAACTCCATTACTTAGACATGGATACGAATTCATGGCCTACTATGGTTTTTTTGGCATTCGTAGTTATTGTGGGATATTGCCTCTATAGTAGAGGCTCCAATAAAATTTTAAAGTGAAGATTGCCTATTTTGAACATTTTGTGAGGGTGCTTGTGGAAGTTAACCTTTGTTCAACTCTTACAGACTCAGTTATACTACTTTCTACTGATCTATGGTTGGAACTCTCAATAGAGTTTGATAAAAACCTTCCTTTTGCAATTTATATGGGAATATAGGGAATTTAGATTCTGAATGTATAAAAAATATTGTTTGAACCATATGCAAGAAGAATGGTTACTCTATGGTGAATTGTAGATTGAATTTACCAATGGTTGAGAATAGGAAATATGAGGAAGGCATGAGAAGAGTGCATCACATGATGGCGATTACTGACAGAGCTCAACCGCTAGACATGCCTCCCAAAGATGGACCCATTTTTGAACTTGGAACTCAGAAGAAGGATGGTATTGATGAGAGAATTTTCATACAAGGTGGCACACAAGGCGTTGTTGAGATTTAGAAGATTGTGCCTATGCAGAGCTCTGGTAAAAAATTTGGTCATAAATTGTTTCCATGGATAAGTCATCTAATAATGATGCTGGGTAGAGTACTTTTGAGAATAGGCCAAGGGAATCTCCCCTGGAGAATCATGATATCAATAACACACAGGTCCAAACTGCAATGGTAGAAAAAGGGGAAATAGTTTTTGAAAGAAATCAAGTAGATGTAGGTGTGCAAGACATCAGTAAGATTGACCAAACTATGGATGATGAACACATCATGGATGAGAAAATGTTCTCAACTGAATTGGAGAGGGATGAAATGGAAGGGGCATGGTAGTAGCCCAAGTCTTGGAAATGGGGTCATCATCTAAAATATCATGGTCAAGGATGTGGTTGTGATGATTGGGCCACATTTTGAGGGCATGGTCGTTCTACGAAACAACTCACTATAGAGTAGTAAAAGATCAGAGAGAAGTACTTCGTGATTTTCAACAAGAGGAATTCACAGTCCGAGTGGAAATCTATTGATGATATTTCTAATCATGAATATGGGGATGATTTTGATCCTCTTCATTTTAGATGAGGGTTTGTCTCCCTATTTGATTGTGTCCTTTTTCTGTGTCTTTCATTTTTATAATAAATTTTTAGGAGCGGGCTTTCCTGCCTCCTGAACCTTTTTGATTATAAATAAATATATATATATATATATATTAATAGATATATATATTTATAAAATTATAATAAATATGTTTATTATTTAAATATATTTATTTATTTCTAATTATAATTATAAATAAATATACTTAAAAAAATTCTATATAATTTTAAATGTATTTATATAATTATATAAATATATATAATTATAAATATAATTATATAAATATATATAATTATAAATATAATTAACTGTATTTATTATAATTATTTAAATATATATATATATAATTATAAATAAATATATTTATTAAGTATTTATATATAATTAAAAATATATAATTATAAATATAATAAATATATTTAATATTAAAATAAATTTATTATAAATTTATAATTATTTAAATATGTATTTATTTATTTATAATTATAATTATAAATAAATATATTTAAAAAGTAATTACATATAATTATAAATATATTTATATAAATATATATATTTATTAATATATAACTATAAATATACTAAATATATTTATTATTTAAATATATTTATTATAATTTTATTATAATTTTATAATTATCTAAATATATGTTTATTAATTTATAATTTCATAAATACATTTTTTAAAAATTATATATATTTATAATTTTATAATTAAATATCTAAGTTAAAAAATTGTTTAAAAATCATTTAAATAGATTAATTATATAAATTTCAAACATATTTTAAATGTTAAAACTTAATAAATAAAAATGAATAAATATTATTCATATAAATTATAAACATATTGAAAATATTAAATGAATATAGTAAGTAAATATATGTATAAATAAATATTATAAAATAATTAAATATATTTTTAACATTATTAATGAATATATAATTATAAATGGATAAATTAAAATAAATAAATTACAAAGATACTGAAAAGTGAATTTGTGAAATTTACGTGAATTATAAATATACATATGTACACATACACATCTACACACACATATACATACACATACCCATCAGGTGTGGGCGATAGTGACAGACCATTTTACGTTACGGATCTGGGCGGGATCCCGTCGGTGGTCGACGGGTGTGCGGTCATTGCGACCCTTAGGTAGGACGATTGAAGGGATGTGTGGGCTTGAGGATGGGTGGCGACACGCATAAGGCATAGACCTACAACGAATTCTTGCGGGCACCCAGTGCATGACGACATACCGGTGGGTGGATCATCGAGCTTCTTCGGTCCGATGAGGCGGGGCAGATCCCGACGATGATTATCATAAGTGGGACCCTGGGGTCTGAATGGCATGATGTTGTGGGGGTTGGCTTGTAACAGTGCTGGTTGGCGTTAAAAATTGGGTCGACGACGGGCCACTGCAGGAGGGGATGCGTCGTTGTATGGTTCGGTGAACAATGGCATGCCTGCCAAAGAGTTTTTACAGCCGGCAATCGCCTCCAGGGAGAATTTGGTGACAGCTTTGGTGAACGTGGGGTGCAATTGGGATGCGGGTCGGATAACTGCACCATGGTAGCGACATCTTGGCTTCACCTTGACCTCGGGACACATTTTTGGATTGTTGGGATACATGTAGTTTGGGCCACAGGGTGGTTCTTTGTTGGGCATCTTTAATGGGTTGTGCGCTTTTGGGCTGTTCTATTGTTGTTGTTGGGATTTTTCTTTGGTTGTATTGTGGGGTGGTGTTGGTCTGCCACCTTGTGTTTTGTGGCGCTCGTGCCACATTTCTATATCATTGTCTTTGTTGTACTTTTTCTTAATATATTTTTGGGATCGAGTACGCTCAGATCCCAAACCTTCATGGTAAATATATTTATCATAATTTTGCAATTATTTAAATATATATATATATATATATATTTATAATTATAATTATAAATTAATATATTTATAAATTTTTTTATATAAATAAAAATATATTTATATAATTATATATATTTATTAATATATAAATATATAATTATAAATATAATAAAAGTATTTAATATTTAAAAATGTTTATTATAATTTTATAATTATTTAAATGTATATTTATTTATTTAAATATATTTATTATTTAAATATATTTATTATTTAAATATATTTATTATTTAAATATATTTATTTTAATTTTTTAATTATTTAAATATATATATTTATTTATTTATTTTTAATTTTATAAATTCTTTTTTTAAAACATTATATATAATTTTGAAGTATTAAAAAATTTATATTAATATATCAAATTTATATAAGTTATAAACATGCTTTTTTAATTAATGGGTATAAATAAACATTATTTTTTAAATATAAATATAACAATTTTATATATATTAATAATATTTTTTATTAAAAGGTTTTATTAGTGCTAAAAATAGCACTGATAAAGATTGACCTTTATCGGCGTTTTTAACTAGCATTGATAAAGGTAACCCTTTTATCAGTGCTTTTTGTTTAGTTATGATAAAATCAGATGTTGCATATGCACCGATCTATTGTAGTGTCATATAACTAAATCTTGGATGAGTATGGATGAAATTTAGGTAAGCATTAAGGTCACTTTATAGTCTTTATCATGTTATTTTTAACTATTAATTATTTGATTTACCCTTTACCAGGATAACAAAAATTACTAAAGATACTATTCATATTGAACAAAAATAAAAGGAATCTATTTACTAAATTTGTAAATCCTGATTCCAAATACATGATTTATTATTTAATATTTAATTTCAATAAATGGCATAAATTAATTTAAGATTAAAATGCAAAAATGCAGTGAAAAGCAGTTTTTTTTTGGAAAAATACCTTTCTAAGTATAAAAAACTTTTTATACCAAATTCAATTATAAAATTGACTCCAATGAACCTAATTGGATTATTCATAATATAATATAACAATTTTTTCTTTTAAACCATTTTAAAATAAAATGGAACTTTATAAATGGTTGAAACAAACATACAATTTTCAATAAAAATTGGTAATTTTCACTATTCACTGGAAAATCAATCTTTCTATAAAAATATGAAAATTTAACCCTAAGATAATTTTGATATGATAGTTTAAAAAATGATATTATTTTTATAAAATAAAATTTATATAATTTATATAAAATAGTTATAATATTTTCTCACAAAAATCCATAAAAATCATTTTTGAAAAAACATATTTCAAAAGCATAAAATAAATTTAATGAAAAATTGATTATTTATTTCATATAAATTAATTAATGCATTTTTATTGAGTAGGAACTTTATATATATATATCTAATAATTTTTTTATTACTACTCATACCCACTAGTTTAACGGCTAGGTTATAATAATCATATTTAAATGATAATATTTTGGGGTTCATTTAAGCTCAATGGTGCATGTTGTATACACTATCAAATATAATATTATTTTAAAATATTTGGTTGTTACATTATCCACTAATTCAATAAATTGCATCCTTTCAATTTGAACATGTGATCGGTAATCAAGGATTTGAAATTGGAAAATACCTTTTTAGAAAACTCACATCATAAAAAGGGTTTATAAAACTTCCTCTTAAAAAGAGAAAATAAAATACGAAGGTCATCAAAAAACTTGGTTTTGAATAAGATAACATTGGTGGGAATTGAAAATATAGACATGGAATATAAAATTAATACCCAAGGATGAATAAACGGTGATAGATAACATTTTCATGAGAAATGTAACTATAAAAAAACCGTAAATCTGTAATGGGTTAAAAGGCTATTGATTTATTGGTAATAAAAGTAAAAAGATAATGTTTTTATTTCGACATAATTTTCCTAAATTTGAGGTATTATTTTACTATCTAGATAAATAAATTTATGGAATTAACTTACTTGATTCTTTCTATAACATCCCATGATCCAACACTCTCTCACGTGGCCAAATCAGGTTGGTTACTATACCTCAAAGGTGCCTTCCTATATGCCAGAGGCTACTAACTAGAAGTGGGGGTGTAGAGAACATAATGGAGAGACTATACCCCCTAGTATAGACTTGAAATACATAGGAAATGAACAAATATAAAAGTAAATAAAATAGAAAAAAAAATTATATCATACAAGTCGAATGTAAAGGATGAACCAAGTAAACCAAATAATAATGAACCATGTAATTTCAGGATGAAATGTAACTAAATGTCACGATGGAATTCATATAGATAAATTACCCAAATGAGACAAATAACTCAAAAGAAAATGCAAAAGGCCCCAATCCTTATTCCCAGGTCGGTCCTGTCTCCAAGCTGTAACCCATCCAACAAGAAACAATCAATAATAAGGTCCTTTGACTTCTTCCAAACCTGCATCCATGTAATCTAATCGGGTACCAAATGGTGTCTTGAATAGGGTGTGAGTAAAAATCAGTAGGTCGACACCATCATTTCTAAAAAAATAGGCTGATAGTAAGTTTATGAAATAAATTGATATACAATACTATTAATTAAACTATTATTACAATATAATAATTAACCTACTTTGGCAACATGCTAGAATAACTCTGAGCATATAGCATTATCATGCCAACCATAACCCCAAGTCCATGGCATAATCACTTAATTGAGAAAATATCTCTGTATAACCATTTTATCATAACCGGACCAAGTCTTTTATATAATCATTTCAGTATAACTAGGACAAGTCCTTTATATAAGCATTTCATCATAACCAGGCTATTCCCTTGGTATAAGTATTTTAGCATAATTAGGCCAAACCCTATAATCATTATAGTATAACCGGGTCAAGCCCTATATATAATCATTTTAGCATAACCGGGCCAAGACTAATAAGAATTATAGCATAAATGGGCCACACCCTCTATATAATCATTTCAATATAAGATACAACACAAGTCATAACAACAAGAAATAACATAGAATACATCATGAGCCACGAAGGTCAATTCAACCAATTACATTTTATCTTTCTCTCCCCTTTCATTCATAATGTTATGTCTTAGCCCATTAACATAAAAGTGTACACAGCCATATCATATCAATGTATCTACAGTCATTTCAAGAAAAAAAATATGTTTTCCCAAGTGATCCTATCACAAAAATCACCTAAGGTCTCATTTCATGCTAATTCATGTTTTATGCCACTTTCCAGACCATTATTATTCAAATGAGAGATCACCCTATGGGTAGCCATAATATAGGTCTCAACACTATTGGATCTAATGAGTATTCTAAACATGTGATTATCATCACCTGTTATTCTATTAGTTAACACACATGTTGTGTCAGCACAATCTCATAATATTTCATGTAATTAATAAAATAGAAACATACCATAGGTATTTGTTCTAGACAATATACATTTATTTTATGATCAAATAAAATCTCTCAAATATGAATTCTAATGTGGAAAAAGGTGAATAATATCATAAGGAAAACCTAGATCACACAGACATCAAGATCAAAACATGATTCAACCCTGGTTAAGATATCCAACTACTAAAATGGAGGATAATAGAAGGAAGGAAAAAACCAAGTAAAAGGGACTCAGAAGAGATTAAATGCTTGACCAAGACATCTGAAAGATAAGGAATTTCTCTAAAAATCACTTTGATTCACCCTGAGGTTTGAGAGAGAAGGTTGCATAGTGGCTGAAATAAAATCATATGCAAAGTGTGGTTTAAAACTACCGGTCCTGATATATTAATGACATGAACCCCTTTCATGATGTGAATATATAGATTTATAAAATACACTGAAAAATGTGTCAACTTGGGTTAAAATAACCATGATCAACCATTTCATGATGTGAACCAGTTTCACTGCATGTAAATGTTTCATTCTTAGAAGTAGTTCATGGAATGTTCTTGGTAATAGGTTCATGTCGTGTAACATGTTCATGACATTAAAGTGTATAACCAACTGATCATAGCCTAGATTCTATAGAAAAATATTGAATCACGTATGAATCTTTCCAAAACCATGGATAACCCTTGGAAAACTTTAAAAAAATTATACTTGGACTCCATTAATTCAAAAAAACATACATCCTCAAACTTTAGTTCATTTTACCCAGTATAATCACTCAATTATAAAATAAAAAGGCTCAACCAGCAAGGTTTAAATAAGAAAAGAAAACCCATCTAAAACAAGGCTCATCCAAAACTCAAGAGGGATGTACCTTAAAAAAGATGGGATCTTACAACCTCACCACCATATAATATCTGTTCCCTGAGTTGCTCCAAGAATCACTGCGGGGTTTTGGAAAACAAGTCTAGCCATTGTACTCACATATCAGATTCCCTCTCTAAGGTCTCCTCTTGAACACACCCATGCTGCCACTGCACTTGAACTAGAGGTATGGTATTTTCCTATAGATACTTTTCACTAAGGTCCACAATCTATTTAGGATTCTCCTCAAAGGATGCATCTACACCAAGATCGATTTCATCCACTTCCACCACATGAGAAGGGTTAGGATGATATCTTTGAAGCTATAACACATGAAACATTTCATGCATGGAACTATAACACTGTGGAAGGTCCAATAAATATGCCACTAACTTACCCTTTCCACTATCCTGAATGGCGTAAAAAACCACGGTGCTATCTTTCCCTATTTCTTGATATGACATTTCCCCAACCTAGTTGACACTCGAAGGAAAACATGACGACCCGCATAAAACTCTATAGGTTGTATCTTCTATTCAGTGTAAGATTTATTCCTAATCTACGTAGTCACCAATCACCTCTTGACCAACTAAACCTACTTAGATGTCTCTTACATGAGACTACGTCCAACAAGTGTTGACTCACCTACCTCCAACCAGCAAAGAGGTGAACAACATGTCCTACCATATAAATCCTTGAATGGTGCCATCTAGATTGATTCTTGGAATATGTTATTATATATAAACTTTATAAGTGTCATAGGATACTCCCATGAACTACAAAAATCCACCACATAGTCTCATAATATATTCTCTAGAATCTGAATCATCTATTCAGATTGGCAGTCAGTCTGAGGATGATATGTTGTACCGCCACAAACTGACCCAACATGGCTCAATTCGCAACTACTCAATCCCACCTCCATAGGCTAGGGGATATAAAAAGTGTTGAAATAGATAAATAGTATTGGAGGAATTTTCCTAATATACTTTTACACGCACATATAACCATCTCAATGCAGAAGTGAAGAGGAATAAAAGAAAAAACATACAACATCTAGAGTAATAACCATGCATGTGAAACCTATGGTAAATATAAAGAGTGACATAGTGTAAATTGAAAGGAAAAAAGAAAAAAAATACCCAACCAGAAAGATAACCAAACACGAAAACCTGGAAAAGTAAAATTCTAAGAGAGACCGACTCCAGATCTCCAAAGCCCGACTACCGTACATGGTCAAATGAACTAGGTATCCCTATGCTCTTATATAATCGTTGCCGACCTGTCCTTCATCTTCATAAGACATGAAACATGTGGGAAAATACCATTTAGAGGTTAGTATATACATACTTATTAGGACACCCTAAAAGATGAGGGGGAAGCAATAAGATACATGATAAGAATAGATAACTCAACCCAAAGTAAGAGAGTAAAAAAATCCAATGATATGGATGAAAATATATGGGTGTGTGTGTGTGTGTTTATGTGTGTGTGTGTGTGGTCAAAAAAATAATCCCAAACAAGATAGAAATGAGATCTCCATCTCATAGCCCAACCCAGTAAAGAGTGCCAATAGTTCCAAGAGTCCATAAATGATTCCCACCATCTCGCATGTATGTCCATTGAAGTAACCTTGTAGAGGGCCCATGCCTCGCCAATGTTTCGCATAGTCGAGGGGGAATAATATCCAAGTAAAGGGACCACACCCTAGTCTATCATGGGGAACCACTAAGTGTAAGTAGGACCCATGACCTATTTGATATGGGGTTTACACTCCTTAAATTGAGGACCCTCACCCTAATCTGACAGGGGGTACCACTTAGTATATAGAGGACTTGTGCCCTGATCCGTTGAGGGGTACCACTCAATAGATAGAGGACTTATTCCATAATCCATCAGGGGGTACCACTCAATATATAGAGGACATGTACCCTATTCTATTTGGGGGTATCACTCAGTAGATAGAGGATCCACACCCTAATTCCATATGGGAGTACCACTATGTAGATAGAGGACCCACACCCTAATTCTATGGGGGGAGGGGGTTACCACTCAGTAGATAGAGGACCTGCACCCTAATCTTCTAGGGGGTACAACTTAGAATATAGAGGAATCTCACCCTAATTCTATATGGGGTACTAATATGTAGATAGAGAACACGCGCCTTAACTGATCGGAGGTACCAATCAGTATATAGAGGTCTCACACCCTAATTCCATAAGGGAGAACCTCTATAATGGTCCTACCCAATAACTGTCATCATCAAGCATTGTATAAAGAATCATCACACTTGAAACATATCATTCCGTATATCTAAATATACCATGAGGGATACCATCGTGTTCTATGTGAAAAAATATGTAGGATATGATTCTCATGGGACAAAATCCCAGTCCAAATGAAGAAGATATGAGAGGTAGAAGGTCCCTCAGAAAGAAAGTAGGGGTACACAACATGTAAGGGGACCCACATAGAGTGTGTTACTATTATTCTTCCGATACATGTCCCTACCGGTACATAAATCACTACCCATGTAGCCCTACACATTGTGTCTTGGCTACCCGAGGTCCTTCCTATGCTCCTAGCCATGTCTGTGTAACCTTGACCGTGTTCGTGTACCTCAGTACAAAACATGTCCCGCCGGACGGGGTTTTGACCTTGTGCTCCACCACATGGCCTATATACCAATGGAGGGTCACATGATGTGAGATCCTTAACTTTTTTCAAAACCCTTGCACCACAACCATAGGGGTACAACATGACATGTTTTTATCCTAGTACATGTCATGTAGTCGTGTTTTTCATAGAATATTAGATATATTTCTGGTGTTCCAGATCTGGCCTTTCCTCCCCCAATCCCACTTCTAGGACACCCAAAATCAAAGGGTATGCCTTTAATCATCGTTTACGATCATCTATTGGCCAGAAAACATATTTCCTTTTGATCTGTATAAAGTCGCACATGCCACCGATGCTTGGGGAACCTCCCGTGCTATGAAAAAACCTACTTTAGATCTCAGATCCACAAAAAAATCATCCTCAACCTAAACATCCTCTAAATCTATCTCATATTTACCAATCAATTTATTTCATGTGAATTCGATGTGATTTTGGGGGTCCAATCAAGCTCGGTCCCACCCAACATTGTTGAACCGAGACCCCATAGGCCAATTGGTGAATAATTTGAAGAAAAATTGGGAGAGATGCATAATAAAAAAGGTGAAACAGTATTTTTTCAAGTGTTTTTGGTCAATGAACACAATTTTGGATGCTTTAGGGTGAGAAAACCAAATAAAAAGAGTTAAAAATAGTACACTGGTGCATATAAAGTCTTGTAATTGATGAAAATAAAAGAAGAAGTATAATCATGCTCAATATATTAAATAAATTAAGGGAAAATACAAAAATTTAAGATTACTACCTAGATTTGGATCGTTTTTCATCAAATAATGTGCTCACTAATGAATGAGTGAAGTTGAGAAATGATGCACCTGAGGCTCTTGTAATCTATGTACACCACAAACCTCTCTACCAAAAGATAGTGTCTTCGGCATCATAGTATTTATACCACTACTAATAACACTAGATAATTATTAGGATAATTCCTCTCATGAGATCTTAGCTGTCTGGAGCCATAAGAAACCACTCAGTCCTCTTACATTGGAACTAATCTGAGTCTAGATTTGAATGCATCACAGTACACATTATATGCATTACCCGACATAGTTATAGTGAGGATTGGTGTTGAGGTCATCCTTCCCTTAATCTATTGAAGATCTATCTCACACGAATATTACCAAACAAAATTAACCCCTTTCTTGGTTATCTTGGACATTGGTGTTGCCATACAGGATAAGTCCTGGATGAAATGACGATAAGAACATGCCAGACCCAAAAAGCTCCAAATCTTGAAGACATTATTAATCACTCCAAAGATACCATGACTGAAACCTTCTATAGACCCAATAAAACTTTGGCCTCTAAGATGAAATGACCTAAGAAATACACTTTATCAATCTAGAAACTACATTGATAAAGTTAGGCGTAAAGTCGATAGTCTCTAATTGTACTCCAGATGATGTCAAGATGTTGGGTATGATCATTTAGTGATCTTAAGTACACTAAGATATCATCGATGAGACCCACCACAAACTAATCTATAAAAGGATTAAATATATGATTCATTAATTCCATGAATACTGTTGGTGCATTCATTAGACCGAACAACATCACAACGAACTCGTATAATCTATACATGCTTCTAAAAGTAGTTTGAGGTATGTCTGATGGCCTCACTCTCAAATTATGATACCATGATCTCAAGTCAATATTATATAATATCCAAGATTATATCGGCTAATCAAAGAGATATTTGATGTATCAATGGTGATACCAGTTATTAACTGCCATTTGGTTCAATCTCTGATAGTCCACACACAAATGCAAAGTCCAATCAGCCTTCTTAGTGAAAAGGATGATAGAACCACAAGGTGATGTACTAGGATTCATGAAACATTTATCTTTGAGATCTTACAACTAAAATTTTAATTCATTAATCTATAATAGTTACATCATGTAAGGTGGTATAAAAACTAGATTTGTTCTTGACACCAACTCGATCATGAAATTGATCTCCTAGTCAGGTGGTAAGTCATAGAACTCATGAAGAAAGACAACATGAAAATGTTTTAACATTGAAAAAAAAGCATCCTTATATGTTTAATCATTTTCTATAACAAGACCTTATATATTAGGTGTTATAAATTCCAATTTTTACTAAATTGACCATGCACGACTAGCCTAAAGACCCCACTCACCCTAGTGAAAATAAATTCCTCCATTTGGAGATAGAAAGTTAAATCTCTTCTGATAATAGTTGATATGATCCTGGTATAGAACTATATAATCCATACCAAGAATAAAATCTCGACCTATAATCTCTTTAAAAATTAGTTCCCAAAAAATAAATAGTAACCACCAATTTCTAGAGAACATACGTTGAAATGATTGATATTATCTTACCTCACTCCCAACAGTGTATCAATGGATAAGACACCATCCAATATTTCCATAACCATGCTAAAATTGTTTCAAAAATATTATATATAAATGAATGTGATAATACCATATCAAATAAAACACAATAAAATTTAGATTACAAAAGAATCATACCTCTGATGGTAGAGGGTCTTATATCCAAATTAGCCAAAGTAGACTATATAGCATGAAACTAACTTTACCCTATGCCTCGGGCTCTAGTTTTAGTCCCCTAGGATACTCCCTATGGATGGTACTTTCACTCTCGAATTGGAGTATCCAATCTCATTCTTTGACCTAAAAATTTAGTGGAACTCTAGATACCAGTCTGTCGAGGGGTATCCAAGTCCTTCCCAAACTCTTGTCCATTTTATGATCCCCTTACACTACTCTATTTCTGCATTCCCCTACAAAACCTCTATAGGAATCCCAATCTACTATAATCACTACAGTCCAAATCATGGTAAGGACACTAAGGCTTATTTTGACTGAACTTTCCACACTGATAGTATTGTAACGAAACACGGTCCTATGATGAATTCTCTCTTCCCTAACTACTCTTACCACTATTTCTTTAGTGATAACCATTATAGCGGTGCTTCTTACCACCAGAAGAAGATCACCCAATTCACTATACTAAATTAACCTAGATATTTATTAGGGCTTCTATCATATTCCCTTCCATGATGAAAACCGAATTCATCACATTTGAAAATCTAATCAAGAAAAAAAGCATTCACTTGTGACATGATCTCATAGAAAATCCCATCCTGTAAGCATATTTCCCTGGAAATCTCGTCAACTTTGAAAAACGGTGAAAAGAGATGCAATTTAGTGAAATGTATAGTGTATTCCAGTACTGATAAGACCTCATATGTATGATTAAAGAACTAGAGATCCATCCCATACCTCAATGTTTCGGGATAGAAGTGGCTCAGAAACTTCTTCTAGAAGTCCTTCTCGGATAACTTCTCTTTCCTCCCAATATTCTCTAGAATGTCCCACCAATTCTTGGAAGGTCTAAATATCATGTATACAACAAGATTCATCCTCCTATATACAGGTGTCTCAAGAAACTTGAACATCATCTTGACCAACTCAATCCATAACTTGGCTACTTAGGGGCCTCCCTCCGTATTGAACATAGGTGTATGTTGTAGTTGAAACTCTCTCATTGTAACAACCCGAACATTTTTGAATAAAATTACCTTTATTTTAATGTATTAGGGTTATAGAAAACACATTCTCTCTTTTTTATTAGGTTTAAATGACTGTTATGTTTCATTACCATTGATAATATTGTTGTTGAACAGTGATCACATGAATTATATAAATTTAAGGTTTTTAAAAAGAATCCTTTCAACACAGTCAAAGGATAGGATGGCCTCATCCAGTGGACTCGGGCCATACGAAGCTCATTTTTTAGAGCTCGAAAAGGAGGTAGCACCACTAGGATTCACTCTTGAACAAGAACAATCCGAGCTTCAATACATTAAGCTTTAATGGAATCACCTATGGGAAAAGTTCAAGTTAATAGAGATTACCACCCAGGCGATGTTATCTAAGCCACCCCAAGAGTCTATCACCATCACACACCTTACCCTTAGGTATTACATGGGGGTTATAAGGGGTTATGTAATAAGGTATTAGTTACCTATTATGTAATCACTTTTTATAAATAAAATTCTTATTCTATCAATTCCTTTACGATAATAGTTTTTCTTAAAAATATAATGAATTAAATAAATTTATTTTTCAGGTAAAATGGTACTTTTTAGAAATATATAAATTATTATATTAAAATTATGGTTTTATTAATAATTTTATTATAATAGTGTTGTAAGAAAACCTCTTTTAATTATATGTGATTATTATATTTATTGTTTTTACTCTATAAATGATTAAGTATTCAGTTTGATAAGAATTATATTTTTATAGGACAAAACTAAAATTGTATTTTTAATTAAAGAATTTATTTTGATGAATTAATGAATTTTTTTAATATATAATATTTTAATAAAATATTATTATTATATAATTTTTTTATTAAATATAAATGATCATATAATTTTTATGAAGTCAAATGTAACTTTTATTAAGGTTTGGAAACTGTTTTTGTCAAAACCTGTCAATTTTCAATAAATGATGGTTTTTATTTTAAAAGTGAATATACACATATTTAGAAAATTATTTAGAAAAAATTAATATATTTTTTTTAATCAGGACGTCTAAATTATCCAATGGGTAATTTTTCATAATTTTCTCAGACAAACGAATTTTTGGGTAAAAATTAAATACCATATAAATATATAAAGTGTTTTATGACATCATAATGACCCAATAGTGATGTAATAAAATAATATAAAATGTATATTCTTCCAATATATGTTTTACCTTTAAAATAATGTTATTTTATATTTTTTTAATTAATTTTATAATGCCTTAGTGGACCCCCCATGACTTATAAAATATTTTAACATTTTAAAATGATTTCCTTGAGAGTGTGACTCACCTCCACATAAGTAAGACTAATATTTTAATATTATAGGACCTTTTCCTCATAAAATATTTTATACCAATCTATTTTTGTAGAAACCATGGGAAAAAACCATGAGTTGGTTTTTGGTTTTGAATATTTTAATGTGTAGTGTCCAAAACCTAAATAATAAATAATTCCCTCTCATTTCTTATATAAACCAACCCAATATCCCATTAATATTCACTAAAAACATTTTTAGATCTACGTACCTATTAACCATACTCCCTAGAGTCCTCCCAAGGTTACCCCAATCTCCCAAGAATCTTCTCCCAAGCCTTTGGGATCACACGTCCAAGTAAGGTATTTCACTCTTCTCATTTCCATTCATGCCACTCTTTTACATTATACTTCTTAAGTTCCATATTTATATGTTGGGTTATGATGTTCCACAACTCCCATAATTTCTATTTTATTTATATATAATGATATATTCCTTTCACTCTCATCAATACCCCTACGATCCTTTAAGCATACCCGTTACTATGCTGAAATTCCATAAGGGATCTTCCACCCTCCTCATTTATCAAGATTTCTTTTCACGTTATGTCTTTTAATTTATTTTATTTATATGTTGGGATATGTTAATAAATATCCTAATTATGACCCATTTTATTTATAAATTAATATATCCCCTTTCACTCTAATTTATTCCTCTTATGAACCCTTATGTGCACCTGTTACCATGCCGAATTTTCGTAATGGATTCATTCCATTATCATTTTTATCCAAGTTTATTTATTTGTAATAACCTTTTAATTTAAATTAAAAATGTTGGGGTATGATTTATCACATCCCCCATACTTCCCTCCTTATTTTTGTATGATGAGATACCACTTTATCTCTCATTAATTCCTTCTGTGTACACCCGTTACCATGCTGAAATTTCGTAAGGGATTTCACTCTTCTTATTTCCATTCAAGTATTTCTCCCATATTATGCATCACAATTCCATTTCAAATGTTGGGATATTATGTTACATGATCCCCTTACTTTTTATTTCGTTTATAAGTGATTATAGACCCTTTTATCTCTCATCAACCCAACCTATGAATTTTCATATGACAGTGTTATGCTGCCGAAATTGCACTGCGATTTTCCAAGCCAAAATAATCATGTAGTGAATACCATACCCATTTATCTATCAAGTTTATTCATATTTGTGAACATATATATATATATATATATATTTAATGGTACTTATATGTATATATTCCAAATTCCTTATTGTTTTTAATGTTTCCGTGATATATGATCCATGTGGCACACTTTTTCATGAAAGGAAATGTTTATAAAGGGTGTGCCCTGATAGCGCTCCAATGCATTGGGTAATGTTTAGTAGCATGATAAGCCATGTGAAATGAGGTTTTAATAATGAAAATTCATGTGAAATGAGGTTTTACTCATGCTAATTCATGTGCAATTAGGGTTTACTCATGTTAATCCATGTGCAATGAGCCTTGGCTCATGCTAATATCATGTTGTATGTTATTGCCACATTTCCATGTTATGATAATCATGCTATATCATGTATTTATGTTCATGCTTATCTTGTGATCCATTGATATTAATATTGCCTAACATGTATTTTATTTTTCATGTTATGCCGTTTTTACTCCCTTATTGAAGATTTATAGCTCACCCTTTTCTTATGTATGTCCTCAGGTTATCCCATTTAATGCTAAGTACAAAGGAATGTTGTGGTCATGTAAAAGATGTTTTAAATAAATATGTTTTATTTCATGTCTTAATTTTTCATGTAATGTTCCTAATTTCCCAAGACACTAGACCTCTTGATCCTCAAAGTTTTATTAAGTGAAATTTTATGTAATAAAGCATGTTTAAATATGAAATAAAGAGAATTATTGTTATAGTTGGTATTAAAGGATAGGTTTAGTTATTTTTGGGATTAGGATTAGAAAAACCTAGTGAAAGCCTTAAGGATAAGACTAAGTATAAGAAAAAAATCCATAAAATTTGGTGAGTATGGAGTAAGTGTTTTATCAATAAAATATATCCCTGTGTAGATATAAACAAGTAAAGGTGGCTCTGGCATAGATGTATCTAGGGGTAAAACCTGAAAATTCCAATTTGATCTAGACTCAAACGGGAACCGGTACATGAAAATGGGTCTTTTTGTACTCTTGGTTCGACACTCTTGGGGGATATGATTCAATAAATTCATAATCTTAGTACATAACATTATTAAATGAACAAAAAAATCCCATAAGAATATATGTTAGGAAATAGATCATAGATAACTTAGATTGAAGCCTAGAAATTAATAAGTTGAGGAGATAAATATAATTTATAGTTTATCTCTTTAATTTCATTAGATTCCCCTTTATGTGTTAAACTACTTAAGACGCTCATCCCTAATTTTCCTTCTATTCTAGCCAATGGCCGGTAATATGAGGAATCAGGCTAACAACCGATGCAAAGGGCAATGTGATGAATGTCCCAACACGATTCTCAATCAAATGGGAGATTAAGTTGGACATATCGTGATTATGAAAACCCAAATATCAAAAATCCTGATTAAAAATTGGTATTTTTTTGAATTCCCATGGACATCAAGGAAGAATAATATTACATCTCATGAAAGTCCATTTGATAAAGGTGATAAGGGAAAGAAGACCCAATTTCCTTCATGCAATAAGTTTGGAAAGAGGAACCAAGGGAAATGTCACAAGGGGACTAGGAGATTTTTTAGGTGTGGAAAAGAAGGGTAAAAAGTATCCAATTTCCATGAAATAATGGTTAATGTGATGGATGGAAACAAAGTTCCATCTAAGGAATCTTACATAGTTTTATGTCATAAATGTGGAGAAGTCTGGAATTATCAAAGACAATGTTATATTGTAAGGGATGAGAAGAATAATGAGCATCAATAATCTCCATGATCAAGGGAGCATGAAATGTCCTATGCTAATATGGATAATTTTTAATGAATTCCTTGTAACCACTACTTCAAAGTAGTGTATGTTGTAATGTATTTCAATTCATGTTCTATTAGTATATATTTATTTTTTCTAATAACATTGAGTTCCCAGTAGAAATGATATTAAATCATTAGGGAAAAACCTCTATAAGTGTTGTATCACATGTTGAAGTTTGTGGGAATGTTATTCTTTAAAATTTTATAAGTATCCCTTTGATGGAATTTGAGGAAAAAAGACAAAGTCATTGCCTATTCCTCAAGGCAGTTGAAAATTCCTGAGCAAAACTATCCCACGCATGATCTAGAGTTAGTGGCAGTGATATTTGCGTTAAAAATTTGGTGGAATTATCTATTTGGAGAAAAGTGTTAAATATATATAGATCACAAAATCATCATATATATAATCACACAGAAAGAGTTGAATATGCACCCATGAATATGGTCAGAGCTAATTAAAGACTATGACTTCTCAATTTACTACCATCCGGGAAAAGTGAATAAAGTGATAGATGCTCTAAGTAGAAAGGACCCAACAACTCTTTCATTGATGAGAATTTAAAAGGATGAAATCTTTTTAGATTTTATGAATATGTACATGGTAATCATAAATAAGGGAACATAATAAATCCTTTCACAAATGATTGCTCAACTATCTCTTTTGGAAAGGTTAAAGGATGCTCAAAAGGATGATATGAGAATTCAGAAAAAATTGGAAACTATCAGAAAATATAAATACTTGGAGTTAAATGTTAATGAATAAGGAACTGTGAGATTTGGGTCAATAATATATGTTCCATCAAATCTGGAGTTAATGAAAGAACTTTTGGATGATGCACATAGTTCGAATTTCTCTATTTACCCAAGAAGTACAAAGATTTATTGAGATATCCGAGAGTATTAGTGGTGGGATAACATCATTGAGTATACATCAAAGTTCCTGGTATGTTATCAAGTGAAGGCTGAGAGGCAGAAGTCTAATGGTATGATGTAACCATTACCCATACCAACATGGAAATGGGAGAACATCACCATGGAATTTGTTATCAGACTTCTGAAGACATCCAAAGGAAACAATGCTATCTGAGTTATTATGGATTTTCTTATAAATATTGTACACTTCATTATAATTCGAGAGGATTTCTCATTGGCTAAACTGTAACAGATATACATCAAAGAAGTTTTAAGGTTTCATGGAGTACCACTATCAATTGTATCCGATCGTGATCCAAGATTCACCTCTAAGTTCTGGAAGAGTCTCCAACATGATATGAATATTGAGCTAAACTTCATTACGACTTATCATCCTTAAACTGATGACCAATCTGAGTGGACTATCCAAATACTTGAGGAAATGTTGAGAGCATTCTCAATAGACTTCAAAGGAGGATGAGATCAACATATTCCTCTGGTTGAGTTCTCTTACAACAACAGTTTCCACTCAAGCATCCAAATGAATCCTTATGAAGCCCTTTATGGAAAGAGGTGCAGAACACTGGCATGTTGGGATGATGTTTGGGAGAAAAAACATATAGGTCTATAAATGTTCTAAGAAATGGTGGAGAAGGTTAAGTCCATCCAGCAGCACATTAAAACTACTCAGAGTTAACAAAATAGGTATGCTGACAATTGTCGATGAGACCTAGAGTTTGATATTAGAGACATGGTATTCCTCTACATATCCCTATGGAAGAGATTTATGATATTTGGGAAGAAGGTAAAGCTTAGTCCAGGGTACATCATCCCTTTTGAGATCCTTTATCCCATTAGTGTAGTGTTCTATTGATTAGCACTCCCACAGAACCCATCTCAAGTACATTATGTATTCCATGTATCACTCTTGAGGAAGTACATACCTGACCCATCACATGTACTCAATCCATAGGTGGTAACATGTAAAGACCCGTAAATTTCAAGAGAAATTTTTTCTTAATTTTATTTGGGATTTTACGAGTACGCAGTTTCTGACGGCGCCTGATTTTGAGGCCCGGTGTGACCGGAATCAATTTCTGAAGTTTAGCTCGGGTATGTTCAGTGAACGAACGAGCGAGTTTTTCTAACTTTTGAACTGATGCTCGGAATCGAAATCTAAGGGCACCGATGGAATTGCAGTGCTGGTAATTGCTTAGGAACACCTTTTCTGGAGCTGCGTTTGCTCGTGTGAGGTTATTAAATAAATGGGTTAACCAAAGAATGAAATAAAAATTTGTGCTACAATTTTTATTTCTATTCTAAGTACATATAACCTATGCATGGAAGTTGGAGTGGTACCCACTACATCCTAACTCCACTAGGTAGGATATTAGTGAAGTGTGGCCCACACGATCCCCACCCCCTTCATTTCCATTTAACCTCCCTCTCGTGATTTTAATTTTGTAACTCACCCACACCCCAATTTAATGACATGTCAACTCTTGAAATTAAATTTGGATTATTAAACGCTCATCAATTAAGTTAATTAATTGATTGTGATCTTTTGAATTTCCAAAAGGGTTGGCATGAGTAATAAAATAAGGCAAATCCTTATTATATTATTTTGTTGAATCGTTGTGTGGAGATATTTGGGAGAGGAGAGCTCAAGTCTTGGAGATCTTCTTCTTCCTCGGAGGAGAACGCGAAGAACACCGACACGCTTCTCGATCTTCTTTCCACGTCAAAGAGAGGGGGACGCCACATCCTTCATCGGGCGTGCACCGATGACGTATACGGAGCCTCGTACCACAACACCGTCTTCCGCGACGCCGTCTTCCGCGACTCCGTCTTCCACGACACCGTCTTCCGCGATGTCGTTTCTCCGCGATGACCATCGTTCGACAACTCCTTGAGGTAGGGGTTTGATTTTATGTTCATGAATATTTGGGCATTCAACGTTAATAATTTAGCCACATGTTATCAAGATAACGGGAAGTGGTCGGGCCGCACGAAAACGACCGAACCTCCTCCACTTTTCTTTTGTTGTTGATTATTATGTGGTTTGGAATGAAGGCAGTGCAGAGCCGTTGCACCGCACAAAAACGAAGAGGAACGCGGCGAAGGAGCGCGGTGCCGTCGCGCCGCATCGTTGAGGCTAAAAGAAGCCGCGACCGGAGTCGGGCCGCGGCGGAGGAGTGCGGCATCGTCGCGCCGCGATGGAGCACCACGGAGGGCCACGGTCGGGGCGGGCCACGATGGAGGGGCGGGGCGTCATTGCGCCGCGCCGGTCGGACAAGGCCACGGTAGTGCGGGGAGCGGCGGGTAGAACCGTCGGCCGCCAGCGCAAGGAGGGCAGGACCCGCAGGGGGGTCCCGTGGTGGCACACCGGCCGACCGGTTTCCAGGAAATCTGGGGGTCGTAACCCCCGTCTAGAAAAGGGCAGGCCCCCCTTGCGGGGGGGGGGGGTCTTCAATCAGGGGGGCAGCGCGCCCCCCCTTTGCGCGACTGCTCGGCCAGCACCGGGCTGCCCCGCTCGGCCAGTGCCGAGCCGCCCATGTCGGACCGGCCGCACCAAGCCGCGCCGGTCGGGCCGGGCCGTGCCCTAATGGGCCGGACCCGGACCCTAATCGGGTCGACCCAGTTTGGGCCGACCCAGGGGGTCTTGGGCCGGGTCGGTCCGGGCCCAAAACCCCCTAAAATCGGACACGTTCGTTTAAATGCCCGTAACTTGGGCTACAGACCTCCGATCGATGCACCGTCAGTTGCGATGCGATACTTGGATCGAGATGGTAATTTCAGTATATTAGACTCATGTTTTTGGAGAACTTTTCATATGGATGGGTTGGTTCGAACATGAAACCAACCGGGCCCTCAGAGTGGAAACACTTATAACCCGAGCTCTTGACGTCCGATTGACGTGTCGTCGACTTTGTTGGATTCCTCTTAGTGAGATGGACCTTTTGGCTTACTCCGATCAAGGTTTGGACACATATGGAGTGCGGTTGGGTTGTTTTTGACTTAAAAACCAACCGGACCCCTGGAACGAAAAGGCCAATAACTCTCAGACTGGGCGTCTGATTGACGCGCCGTCTGTCGTGTTGATTTCCCTTTGTCGAGACGGAACTTTGGGATACATCAACTCTGGACTACATGTTAGTTGATTTATCAACCCCCCTTGGATCGTGGAGCGGACCCTCCTGGAATCGAGCATGCTGTGTGCGGGAACCCTAGAGCTGGCTACGACTGCGACGACGATGACGACTACACTGAAATCCTCTGTGGGTTCGGCAGCGATGAAGACTGCACTGAAATCCTCTGTGGGTTCGGCAGTGATGACTACTGCACTGAAATCCTCCATGGGTTCAACAGTGATGGCGACCGTACTGAAATCCTCCATGGGTTCGATGGCGATGACTACTGTTCTTGTATCCTACGTGGGTCTAGCAGTACTACTGTTCTTGTATCCTACGTGGGTCCGGTAGTGTTTGACTATGTTATTGTTTCCTACATGGGTCTGGAAGAGTAGCTGGTCTTGTATATTACGTGGGTCCGACAGCTTAGCTGGTCTAGTATCCTACGTGGGTCCCAGCTTAGATGAATCAGTGGCTACATCTGATCATCTCTATCACATTACGAAGAAGTATACCTGTGTGAGCTGAGTCTTGACATTCAATCATTATATTTGATATGATTGACTTGTTTTCCTATGTGGATTGGGTTTTGATTTCCTGTGTGGATTGGGTTGTACTATCCTGTGTGGACGTGATCGAACTTGGGCTCGGATGTTGGAGCCAAATTGGAATTGATGACTTAGGTATATGTAAGGGAATATACCTAAGTAGTGTTGTTTGTTACTTCGTGTTTGTATCTTACCTTTGTGGATTATCTTTTTTGGATTCAGGGAGACCTTCGGGGGTCTCGAGGTCCCTACTGAGTAGCGTATACTCACCCCTGCATGGGCCATGCCCGCACTACATTGTGTTGGATGCAGACGACGGACAACGCTGATCGTGGTTGAGGCTTGTGGAGAAAGTCGGTACCTGGAGGTGGACCACCAGGCGGGACGTACACAGAGCGGACGGCTGGACCCGAGGAGCTGAGGAGGCTATCTGTACCCACCATTCAGGTGGGACTTACAGTGGAAGGCTCGACGTTGCTGCTTTACTTTCAGTTGTTGTACTTTCTTTCCAGTTGTACTTTACTTTTAGTTTGAGTTTGTATTTTGGCCCATTTACTTTCCACACTTACTATTGTACCCAGTTTACTTAGTTTTTACTTCTGTGGGCTTACTCTGTGGTGTTTGTTTACTTTATAAAGGCAATGCCTTCCCCTTTTTGTCGGGATTTATGCCTTGGTGCTAGTCGCCATCCCCTGACCTATGGGAGGTGGGCTTGGGGTAGTCACGACACGGGTCCCGAGGATAGGTCATGACAAATATTGGAGAATTACCTCCCTTTTGAAGAGAAGTAGGTGAGAATCTTAGATCGTAGGGTAAAATTTCTATGAAATAGGGTGATTCCCCTTGTCGAAGTGTTGTGGAGAAACCACATGTTTTAAGAAGCAATGTGGGAACTAGAGGAAGTGATTAGATAGAGTTACCCTCGTCTGTTTTAGTGTGGGGAAAAGAAATTTCAAGAGAGAAATTTCTGAAAGGAGGAATGTTGTAACAACCTAAACATTTTGGAATAAAATTTCCTTTCTTTTAATGTCTTAGGGATATAGAAAACACATGAACTCTTTTTTTATTTATTAGGTTTAAATGACTATTAAATATCATTACCATTGATAATATAGCTACTGAACAATGATCATATGACTGATATAAATTTAAGGTTTTTAAAAATAATCCTTTCGACACAGAAAAATGAGAGGATGGACTCATCCAGTTGAATCAAGCCATATGAAGCTCATTTGTCAGAGCTTAGAAATGCGGTAGTGTCACTAGGCTTCTCTCTTGACCAATTCCAAGACAAGTATAAACACATTAATCTTGAATAGAATCACCTATGGGAGAAGTTCAAGTTAAAAGATATTACCACTCAGGTGATGTTATCTGATCCGACCCATGAGTCTGTCACCATAGCACACCTTACCCTTAGGTCTTATGTGGGTGTTATAAAGGGTTATGTAATAAGGTATTAGTTACTTATTGTGTAATCCCTTTTTATAAATAAAATTCTTATTCCATCAATTCCTTTATGAGAATAGTTTTTCTTAAAAATACAATGAATTAGATAAATTGATTTTTCGGATAAATGGTAATTTTTAGAAATATATAAACTATTATATTAAACTGAGGGTTTTATTAATAATTTAATTATAACAGTGTTATAAGAACATTTATTTTAATTGTAATTAATTATTAGATTTATTGTTTTTACTCTATAAATGATTCAGTATTCAGTTTGATACGAAATATATTTTTATACGACAAAACTAAAATTGTATTTTTAATTAAAGAATTTATTTTGATGAATTAATGAATTTTTGGAATAAATAATATTTTAATAAAATATTATTATTAAATAATTTTTATTAAATATAAATGATCATATAATATATATAAAGTCAAATATAACTTTAATTAATCGTTGGAAACTGTTTTTGTCAAAACCCATCAATTTTCAATAAATGATGGTTTTTATTTTAAAAGAGAAAATTCACATATTTAGAAAATTATTTAGATAAAATGAATATTGTTTTGGAATCAGGACATCGAAATTATCCAATGGTGAATTTTTCATAATTTTTTGTCACAATCAAATTTTTGGGTACAAATTAAATACCGTATAAATATATAGTGTTTTATGACATCATAATGACCCAATAGTGATGTAATAAAATTCTATAAAAGGTATTTTCGGCCAATATATTTTTTAAATTTAAAATAATGTGATTTTATATTTGTTTGATTAATTTTATAAAGCCTTAGTGGACCCTCCATGGCTTATAAAATATTTTAACATTTTAAAATGATTTCCTTGAGAGTGTGACTCCCATCCACATAATCAAGCCTAATATTTTAATATTATAGGTAATTGGCCATATAAAATATTGTATATCACTCCCATTTGTCAGAAAAAATGAGCAAAAACCATGGGATGATTTGTGGTTTTGAATATTTTAATGTGTAGTGTCCAAAATCTAAATAATAAAGAATTCCCTCTCCTTTCCTATATAAACCCACCCAATCTCCCATTCCTATTCACTAAAACCATTTGTATCTCAACCACCCTTTTCCCCATACTCCCTAGAGTCCTCCCAAGGATCCCCAAGCTCTCAATAATTCTCTCCAAAGCCTTTGGGATCACACATCCATGTAAGAGATTTAACTCTTCTCATTTCAATTCAAGCTACTCTTTTACATTATACTTCTTAAGTTCCATATTTATATGTTGTTTTATGATGTTAAAAGACCCCCATAATATCCATTTTATTTATATATTATGATATATTCCTTTCACTCTCATCAAAACCCCTATGATCCTTTAATCACACCTGTTACTATGTTGAAATTCCACAAGGGATCTTCCACCCTCCTCTTTTATCAAACATTCTTTTCATGTTATGTCGTTTAATTTATTTTATTACTATGTTGGTATATGTTAATAAATATCATAATTACTTTCAATTTTATGTATAAATTATTATATCCCCTTTCACTCTCATTTATTCCTCTTATGAACCCTTATGTGCACCCGTTACCATGCCGAATTTTCGTAAGGGATTCCTTCCTTTCTCATTTTTATCCAAGTTTATTTATTTTTAATACCATTTTACTTTCAATTAAAAATGTTGGGGTATGATTTTACACCTCTCCCATACTTCTCTACTTATTTTTGGATGATTAAATACAACTTTCTCTTTCATTAATGCCTTCTGTGTACACCCGTTACCATGCTAAAATTCCGTAAGGGATTTCTCTCTTCTTATTTCCATTCAAGTATTTATCCCATATTATGCATATAAATTCCATTTAATATATTGGGATATTATGTTACATGATACCCTTACTATCTATTTCATTTATAATTGATGATATACCCCTTTATCTCTCATTAACCCAACTTATGAATTTCCATATGATGAAGTTATGCTACCGAAATTACATCATAATTTCCAATCCAAAATTATCATAGTGAATACCATACCCATTTCTATATCAAGGGTATTCACCTTTATACACATATAAATATTGAATGGTATTTACATGTATATATTCCACATTTCTTAATCATGTAATAACTTATGATTTGGAATGATTCCATGTTATATGACCCATGTGGCACACTTATGCATAAAATGAAATTTTTATAAAGGGTGCACTCTGATATCGCTCCAATACATTAGGTAATGTTTAGAATCATGATACTCCATGTGAAATGAGGATTTAATCATGACAATTCATGTTCAATTAGGTTTTACTCATGCTAATTGATATGCAATGAGGGTTTACTCATGCTAATCTATATGCAATGATCCTTGGCTCGTGCTAATATCATGTTGTATATTGTTGCCACATTTTCATGTTATGATAATTATGCTATATCATGCCTTTATGTTCATTTTTCTCTTATGATACATTGATATTCCTATTTCATAATATGTATTATATTATTCATGTTATGTCTTGTTTACTCCCTTACTGGGATTTATAGATCACCCTTTTCTTATGTATATCCTCAGGTTATCACATGCAATGCTAAGTAAGAAGGAATGTTGTGGACATGTAAAATAAGTTTTCAATAAAGATGTTGTATTTTATGTCTTAAGTTTTCATGTAATGTTCCTAATTTTCCAAGACACTATACCTATCGATATTTAGAGTTGTATTAAGTGCAAGTTTATGTAATAAATCATGTTTAAATATAAAATAAAGAGCAGGGTTGTAATACTCATCAGCTCATACATTGAAGGTATATCATGAACACTATCCCTTTCCATGGATTTTATGACCCTTAAGAATCTATCGGGAAGCTGAACATACATTTTATCCTTATAATCTATAGGAATCTCTAGTCACTTTTGTTAGGATCATGTCAATTGATGTTCTCATGAAGCTCGATTTGAATATGAAAATGACGAATTTTATCTATGATGCAAACGTACTCCTTAAAATATTGGATAACATTAAGGTCCACCTCAATAGGTTACTAAAATAGAGAACCAATGGCTAATTTTTTCTCTAAATAGGGCTTAAAAAGTGAATTTTCATGATATAACAATTCTTTAATTTCATTTATTAGATATAATAGGTATCTCATTTCATGGTTCATGCAGGTAAATATATCACATGTAATAAAAATATCCCTATAATGAATAATGCATGTCAATATATATCTATATGTACATATCATGATGCATTCATGATCATATCGTTACATACCAGGACACAAGTTGAAATCTCAAGAAACAATAATATCATACAACATGTGAATCACTCAAGGTGAAATAATATAAACTGAAATAAGAAAACATCATGAACACTAATCCCATCTTTAGGAACTTGGGTTTTCCCTCATACATGGGTTAGATACTCTCATGCACAATACCATTACCAAGTCCCCAAACATCCTATTCTCCCTTTTACCTTTCCCAAATAGTAAAAAAACAAAAAAATCCCTCAAATAAAACTTTGAAATGTCCCCCAATCCATAACTCTCTCACATGGATAAATTAGGTTGGTTACTAGACCTCAAGTGAACCTCCCTATATGCCAGAGGCTAAAGACTTACAGTGGGGGTGTAGAGAACATATTTGGGAGACTATACCCCTGGTATAACGTTGATATACAGTGGAAATAAACAGAATATCAGAGTAACAGAAATACAGAAACAATACATCATACAACTGGAAGATAAAGGATGAACCAAGAAAACCAAATAATAATGAACCACGTAATGTAATACTGAATTTTAACTAAATTTCTTGCTTGAAGTTATATAGATAAAAGTCCAAGATGGCATAAATAACTCAAAATAAGACACCAAATACCTCGGTCCAAATTCCCATGTCAGTCCCATCTCCAATATCCAACCCATCCAGGAAGAAACAATCAACAACAAGTTTCATTTTTCATGTCCAAACCTACATTTGTGTAATATTCTTAGGTACCAAATGGAATCCTATATAGGGTGTGATTAAAACTCAGCAGGTCGACACCACCATGTCTAAACAAAACCATCCTAATATTAAGTTCATGAAATAAAGTGATAAACAACAGTATTAATTAAATAATTAATACAATATAACAATTAACCTTCTTTTTCACCATATTAGAATAACTCTGAGCATGTATCATTATCATGCCAACTATAACCCTAAGTCCATGGAATGATCACATAACCAGGAAAATCCCTTTGTATAAGAGTTTCAGCATAACCAAGCCAAGTCATCTATATAATCATTTCATCATAATCAGTACAAGACCTTTATATAATAATTTCAACATAACCATGACAATCCCTTTATATAATAATATTATCATAACCATTCCAAGAACTATAATAATTATATCATAACTGGGTCAAGACCTTTATATAATCATTTCATCATAACTGGGAAAATACCTATAAGAATTACAACATAACCAAGTCACTCCTTCTCTATAAGCATTTTAGTATAAGATGCAACACAATTCATAGTAATAAGAAATAACACAACATACATCATGCACCAGAAAGGTTAATTCAGCCAATTAGCTTTTATCTTTCACTCCACTTTCATTCATTAAGTTACGTCTTAACCCATTAACATGCTAGTGTACACATCCATTTCATATCAAAGTATCAACAATCATTACAATAACAAAAAAATACATTTTCCCCAAGTGATCATATCATAATAATAACCTAAGGTCCCATTTCATGCTAATTAATGTTTTAATCTAATAGTAAGATCATTATTGTTCAAGGGTGGTCTCACCCTATGGGTAATATCAAGCAAGGTCACAACACTGTTGGGTTCAATGGGGTATAAGGAGTAGTCCAAACAAATTATTATCATCACCCACTATTATGTTAGTTAATGGGCATGTTATGTTGGCACAATCACATAATATTTCAAGTACTTAAAACAATTATAAACAAACCATTGTTCTTTTTTCTAGACATCCTACCATTATCATGTGATAAAATAAAATCTCTTAATCAAGAACTCCAATGAATAAAGAAGGATAATAAGATCATAATGAAAACCTAGATCACATAAACATCAACATCAAAACCTCATTCAACTGTGTTCAAGGGATCCCACTACTACAATAGAGGATAGAAGAAGGAATGAGAAAACCAAAGCGAAGGGACTCACCAGAGATTAAGTGCTAGACCAAGATGTTCATAAGGGAAGAATCACTCTAAAAACATCCTAGATTCTCCATAAGGCTTGATAGAGAAGGATTCATAGTGGCTGAAATAAAATCATATGCACAACATGGTTTAAAATCACTAGTCCTCAGATATTCATGACATGAACCCCTTTCATGACATGAATTTCTCAATTTATAAAATACACTGAAAAAAACATCACCTAGGGTTAAAATAAATATAATCAATTGTTTCACAATTTAATCCATTTTCACTAAGTGTAAACATTTCATTATATGAACCAATTCATGATATGTTTGCAGTAATAGGTTCACATCATATAACATGTTCATGATATGAAAGTGTCCAACAGACAAATCATAACCCATATTCTACAGTAAAAGCCCGAACCACCTTTGAATCCTTCCAAACCCATAGAGAACCCTCAAAATATTTTGACACATTTATACCCAGACTCTATTAATTCAAAAAAAAATATAGCCCCAAAATTTCATTCATTTCTCCCCGTAAAATATCTCCAACCCCAAATAAAAAAGGCTCAACCACCAAGGTTTAAAAAAGAAAATAAAACCCAAATAAAAATTGGATCAACCAAAACTTAAAAGGGATGTACATAAAAAAATATAGGATCTTACAATTTTCATGTCATAAGAATAAAATTATCCTTTGGTTATTCTTTGATCTACTTCCACTTCATCTCTTGCACCAGGAAATAGACATTCAAGATGATTTTTTTATGCTTGAAGAACTTTTAGTGAATCAAAATATCCATAAGACATTTTTTCGACCACTAAATGTTTACCCAAACCAAAATGGTTAGAATAGGTTATCCAATATGGTAAATCATACTTTAACCACAAATAATAATATCTAAAGTTCATCTTAATCCATTCCATCAGTAGTTAATCTTAAGGTTCCTATAAAATATTACCAACCATATTAAAAAACTCCAAAATTTTTGGAATAAGGCCACTAAATCAACTTATCATTAATATTATCATCACATTTAAATAACAAGAACATATATTTTCCTAAAACATGGTAATAAATTGAATTACCATAAAACCATAATGAAAACAAGAATGTTTCCAAAAATAAAATCCCATGTCATAAAATATATTCCATAAATCCAAAAATACAGTAAACTCCTTCATGAATCAAATCACTAACCATTTTCAAGGTCACCAATACTATACCATTTAATTCCACCTCAAAATCAAAAACATATTAGGTTTATATATAACTTAACTAAAAATACTACATTACCACTAATCACTTTTCTTGGTTATTGGTACCATTCAACGTATGCTTTAAAATCCTTAAATAAAAACTACTACAATATAATACTTTAGGATTCATGATTCTTATAACTAGAATATAATTGATAAAAATAATTCTTTAAAATAATACATAAGAACTTTAATCATTCCACTTTTATAGTAGTAATAAAAAAAATCTTGACCTTGATCCCTTTGCTTCTTCTGAGCTATATTCCCTTGTATCTTGGGGCATTCATTTACATAGTGCCCCATATCCTTACAGTTGAAGTAGTGTACATTATAAACTTCTTTATTTCCTATTAAATCACAATACTGGTGTCCTTTATCTCCATACTTGTACAAAAAACTCATTCCCTTCAATAGAACACTAGGGTTTTTCTTCCCACAATTATCACATGTAGGAAAATCCTTCTTTCACTTATTCCCTTTATTCATTTTTTTGTTTCTCCATCCTCTTTCTTTCCTTAAAGATCATAAGACATGGATAATTATTTCTCTATATTGATAACACATGATAATATATCCTAATATTATGGGAATGTTTGGGATACTGGTGCCCCTCAAAGGATTGGATTAAGATCACCAAATAAATGATCAATATTTCTCTTTGGATTACATATGTAGCTCATAGCATAAAAGGATAACCGTGTAAATTGAGCTTCAAACATAGAAACATTTTTAAATTCCTTTTGTCTCAAAATCAAGAATTTTATCTCTATATCTACTCATTGTTCTTGATGGAAATATTCTTCCAAGAAAAGTTCCTTAAAATCCTTCAATTCCACACTTAATATGTCATCATCATCCTTAGTGTTTTGAATAAATTACCTCTATTTACCCACATCCCTTGAGAGGAGATAAAATACCATGTAAACCTTATCCATTTTATTACTTCCAAAAGAGATAAATATCTTATCTAAGGAACTTATCCATTTCTCAACTACAAAAAGACTTGCAGTCACATTGAATGATGAAAGTTGCTGACATACAAACTGGTATAACATTGTTACATTGCATTGTAGATCTGTAGGCTGATCCATACAAGCTAGGTTATTGATCATAACCTGAGTCAGCTATCCCAATATAGTTATAATTTGTTCAACTCTAGTTTTAGATCTAACTCTTGCCTCATTTTCTTTCTCTAAAGTGAAATCCCCATATGGGTTATGTTCATTAATTTGGGTTTCATCCCTTATTCTAGGCACCATTTCTAAATAATGACATACACTAGATTAGATCATAAAATTATGAATAATAATGTATAATTTTTAAACTAGTGACACACTTAACATAAATTAAAAAATTTATATATAGCTAATATCATAATCTTATACTTGTTTTCTTTGATATTATTCTCAAATTATGTTATAGGGTTAAGTTCTCTAGTTTATATTTTCCTAAATATAGTTACCAAGATTTCATCTAAACTTGATCTAATACTAACTATAAATACCCCAACCCTAGTATCCCAGAGTTGATGGTTACTTTATTAAATTGGCACTAATTAAAAGTAATCACATCCAAAAGGACCAAACAGTTTAGTAGGTTTGGTGAACTAGATACATACTTGAATTTTACATTTACATTCAAAAACCTAAAATACAACATAGTATTTTCTTCAAGAACATCACTACCCCCTTTAACATATCCCTACGTATTAATCATAAAACACGTACTATTATCCTAATGAAAATAAACATAAGAAATGGTTGATCTCAAATTCTCAAGAAGGGTATGCATACAATGAAAGATAAATAATTCATAAATAATATGGTAGGAAATAAATTTTAATAAAATAATAATATATAAATAATCACATGCACTAGAAACTCATCCATGGATAGTAAATCAAGTAAACATGTTGACATAAATATATAAATTCATAAATATGGAATGCATAATGTTGGATATCTAAAACGTACCATTGAGGACTTGGACAAGACATCTAAAAATACCTTCATGGTCTTGTGCCAATACATCTGAATTAATGGGTAAGACCTCAACAAAAACCTAATATATTTTATATCATGAGACATACCAATGTATCTAATGGTTATATCAAGATTCTATTATCAATTAATAAGTCCAATGTATTCCTTATATGAATAAATAATACAACCAAAGCAACATGCCTTAACAATCAATAAATTCTCATATTGGAAGAACTGTCATACATAATGTCAAAATTTTCACCCAATAAAAATGATCATAATACATTTAAATAAATATTTTTTATGATATAATTAGATTATATCCTCAATATTAAATTCAATAATTTATTTTTACATAGATGAAAATACTTTAAAAAGTTTATAGGAAAATTTATTAAGGTAAATACCCTTTCTACTTTGAAAATTACTTTTTAAAATCTAAAAATGCATAAATATTAAAGAAGTAACTTTATTTTAGAATAAAATTGTAAAATTTTAAAGGAAGATTAAAATAGTTTATACATCATGATGGTGGAAAATTTTATTAATTCTGTATAAGTTAAAAACATTCCTTTCATACTTTTGTAAGAAAAGTCAAAAGGCACCTTGTTGGGAAAATGATAGGGAGATTCCTTTTAAAACATTTTGTAAAAACTAAGAAAAATGGTAAGAGTGAATTTAAAACATAATTGTATAATATTGAAAACATTTTTGAAAACATTTTTAAAAAACACAGACATGGAAGAGAAATATTCCTCAGTCAAGACTTAAAAATAAACAATCCTGAATAACAATGAGATTGTTAAATATACCCTTACCACTTTGGTAAATTTTGAATCATAATTACCACAAAAGAAATAAATTAAAATTAAACTTTTAAATACCATTAAGATAAATATATTCATTATATAACATATTAAATACAAATATATACACCACACAAAATAAATAAACGGTAGATATGGCATATGTCTCATAGAAGTAAAAGTGAGATATGAAACCCTTACCTCAGGTTTGACTTCCTTTAAATGTATTCAAACCTAATATATAATAAATAAATATTTATTATTAATATATTATAGAACTAATCTCATATTTATGATACCATATATAATATTTTATCATCATTTTATTAACAACTCTGTTAAAATCATTGTTTTGGTTGATGATTGTTTCATTTGTCATGTATGTTTTGGTTCAGTAGTTTTGGTCCTTATACTTTGGTCATGGTTACATAATCTCCATAATTTTAATCATGATATAAATATAATATATATTAATTATATACATATATATATTCATCTATAAAAGTTATAGATAGAAAAATGAATTACACCATTCATAGAGACGACATGTCGTACGTACGCATGAACCTTTTTTTATTTTTTGACGAATGGAATGAAAGAAATGTAAATAATAGTTATAATTTAATGAATATTTTTATATCATATACATGATATATATTCATAAAATCCATACTTTTTACCATCCAAGTAAAAAGTAAATTAAAAACTGATCACATCGCTTCATGCAGGTGGTAGTCCACATGTACGCACGAGCGACATTATCATTTCCCAACAGATTGGAAGGTATTAAGGTAGATATAATCTTATAATTATAGAATTATAATTATATTATAAATATAATATATAAAAATTAAACCCATCATAATTACCATCTATAAATTATGGTAATTAAAAAGGAATTGTATCTCTACGTGGATACGGTAAGTCATACGTACACATGAGTGATACTTTCACTTCCCATTTGATGGGAAAGAGGGTGAATAATGGTGGTTTCATATTTATAATTACATTTAAGTATATTTATATTACTTAATTTATTATTTTATGATAAATTAAATATATTTATAAGAGGTATAAAAATAAATAAATTGGAAGAGGTCGGGTAAGACAATTACCACATCTTTGGGAGACCTTCTTAGATTATTTCTAAAGAAACTTAAGGTTGGTATTTTAGGGAGACCAAAACCTCCAAAAATTGGATAATGATGTTGATAATAGTAATTTATAGGGATTTTTATATCTAGGTTTCTCAATGTGTTTTAAATAAGTGAATTAATGAGTTTCCTTTTATAATTGAGGCAAGACGCACTTTTGGAATTTCTTAAAAAATTAAAATATAATAATACTATTATAGAGCCAAATGATTCCAAATGGTCATTATTTCAAATAAACTGTGTTTATGGTTGAAATAAAATTGTAAAATTAAATTTAAAAAAGTTTTTATATCATTTTAAACCTTATCTTATTTATTAATCCATTGGTTAATTAATTTTGACCTTAACCGTGGTAACCACTATTTTAATCACAAAGTGTGAATACTGTTACTATAAATGGACAAGTGATTCATAAATAGATAGTGTATGATGTTTGAATCCATATTAAATCCATATGTATGAAGGTACTATTTTTATTAATTTTAAATTATTTAATAAAATTTTATTTTGATAAAATTTTATTAATTTCAGTTTTGACACTATTCATTTAATTTGACTTTAAATATATAAATAATAAGGGAAAATTATAATATAATGATTTAAAAAAACTCTAATATGAGATATTTATCTATAAAATTCATGGTTAAAATTAATTATTTTAAATTATACTACTTTTAATGTTTTTAATATCATTTATTTTATTTTTCTATTAATTAAATAATTACTCCATCAGTGTTGTGTAAGAATTTAATGTAATTATTTCTTCACCAAAAAATTTAAAAAAATTAATATGATTAATATAAATAATTTATATTTAAAAATAGTATTTATAACTAAACATATCCACTATTTATCATTATGTTAAAAATATTATAGTTATTCAAAAAAGAGTATGACATTTTTTACTATTCTTTACATGAAATATTATAAAGGTCATAATCTCATAAAAATAGTTAAAAAGATCATAGAACTGAATATTGGATAATTATTTATGAAATATACTCATAAAATAATTTTTTTCAAGTTATAGGGTCATTTTATAGTCCATATCATATTATTTCTAACTTTTAATTACCTGGTTTACCCTTTACCGTGGTAACAAAAATTACCAAAGTTACTATTCATATTATCCAAAAATAAAAGAGAAATATTTAATAAATTTATACAAAATGATTCAAAATATGGGATACATTATTTAATATTAAATTTCAATAACTGGTAGAAATTAATTTAAGTTTAAAATGAAAAATGCAATGAAAAGAGATTTTTCAGAAAAATACCTTTTTAAGTATTCAAATATTTTTATACAAAATTAAATTATAAAATTGATTAAAATGAATATAATTAGATTATTTATAATATAATAGAACTAATTTTACTTTTAAAACATTTTAAAAAAGTTTATCTTTTCAAATGGTTGAAATAGAAATATAGTTTTCAATAAAAATCTATATTTTTCACTATTTACTGGAAAATCAATTTTTCAGAAAAAATCAAAATTTTCACACCAAGATAATTTTGATATGATGATTTAAAAAATGATCTAATTTTATAAATTAATTTTTATATAATTTCTAGAAATTAATTATAATATTTTCTCACAAAACGCAATAAAAATCATTTTTGAAGAAAAAATATTTCTGTAGCATAAAATAACTTTAATAAAAATTGGTTATTTATTTCATAAGAATTAATCATTGAATTTGAATTGAGTAGTTATTTTATAAATATATTTCATAATTTGGTTAATGCAATTCATATTCTCCAATTTAATGTATAGGTTATAAGAGTCATATTTAAATAATAATATTTTGGGGCGTGTTTAAGATGAGTGGTGCGTGTTGTATACACTATCAAACATAGTGTTCTTTTAAAATATAAGGGTTTCACACATGGGTAGGGTTAAATATAATTCATGGGGATCAACTCCTAAGGGGGAAGGGGTTAATAATTCACCCCTTTTTCTAGATCTGCCTATCATTTTTTAATATTCTACTCATGGAGCCTTTACCTTTTTTGTTTTTCTTAATTTTTTTCAAAAATCCTAAGAGGTGATTGTTGAAAAAAAAGTGTGGCATGGGGGAAATAATCCTAGAAGCCTATATATATATGAAGTGCCAAGAAAATATATATATTATATATAAATGTATAATCATGTGGAATTATATATATTATATATAAATATATAATCATTCATAATTATATTATTTATAGATATAATCATGTGATTATATTATATATATAATAATATTTTTTTAAATTTGTTTTCCATGCATGGGATCCCCCACCCCAAATTCACCCCTCATGGTCTTTTATAATTATTTTATTAAACTTTCCAAAAGCCAAAAATAGTCTAGATAAAAAAAGAAAAAAATGGAGGCCAATTGGTGTATCGTGGGAAACTATCCCCCCATGGAGCACCTACTTACATATATAATATATATATATATATATGTTATATATTAAAATATACATATATTTATATGTGAATATATATATGCATATATTTGAATGTATTTTATTTATTTCCATATTGACTCAGACTTCCCCGACACTAAATCTTGGTTGAGCATATCCCACGCTGACTATATATATATATATACAAATATATATTGGTTCTTGGTTTTAAGCCTAAAAAATCATTTTATCAGTCTTAAAATGACCATAAATCATCCATCCAATCTCTGATCGATGCACCATCTGCTATAGTGGAACCATGGCGATGCCCTATTCTTGAATAAATGAAAATTTAATTTTTAATTCGACTTGATTAAATGCACGCATCTCTTTGATACCAATTGAAGGAATTTCGGGCTATTGTGGATGTTTGAAATATGGTATATTAAAATTTTTGGGTACAGATTTATGTCAAGACATAAAATACCTTATACCCCAACCTGGATTCATCCACAGATCATGTAAAATTTAATTAATCATTAAGTACTAAGAACAAAAAATTAAATCGGAATCGTTCCTCATCTGATTTTTATCGGAAACACATCTAACTCATCTTCAGAAATCATCATTCAACGGAAAAAAACCTAGAACCCTCTATATCATCCATGCACATTCTGAATTTTTTACCGATCATCGAACTATAAAATCTGGGTGTTGGCATGGAGAATTGGAGGCTCTTCGATGCCGTTTCGGTCACATGATATCAAGCTAACGATCCATAAACTTGGATCAAGAAATATTTGATCTTACCTTTTATTTATCTCTATAGGACTTGAGGGGGGATTGATAATTAATTAAAACACGTGATCTCACATTTTGGGCTTTTAAAATTCTTATATACTTAGGTTGAACTTATTAAAAATTGCACTTAATCCCTTTAATAAGTTAACCTTTCATTTAATGCCAAAAAACGACATAAACAACACTTAAAACTTTCCACAAATGTCATAGATATTTTATCACATGACTGTAACATGTAAATGGTATTGCATGATAAAATAAAATTCATTTACTCAACTCAATTAACCCACAAATATTAAAAAAATCTTTGAATATTAAATATTTAATATTCGTTAAAAAATACTTTTTATTGTATTCACTGAATAACTTGTGAATAGATTAATTAATTAAATTCAATGATCATTATTCTAAAATAGAATAATATTTAATATATTTTTTTCCTTTATGATTTTATAAACTTGGTAATTACCTGGACACCATCATGGGGCCCACCATATCCTAAACTCCAATTCACTAGAATTGTTCAAGATTCTGAATATGCTTTGTGTGTGACCCTCTAGGAGCATATCTTGATAATAGTGAATATTATTCACAGACTAAGAGTGGAGTCTAACAACCCATCAAGGAACCTAAATAGATGAGGAATATTCATAGCTATGACAACATTTCCTAGAATACATGATGTGTAATATAATCTCTTTGTCTCGCGATATCTCGTAAAGATGGATGCAAACTTTGTGTTATAATATTTTATTTCTTTATTTTTCATTGTCCATGATAGAAAGATTTACTTTAAATCACTATGGCCATGGATTTAATAAAGTTACTACAAACCTGGTTAACTGGGCCTGAGATATCACTTCCTCATCCCAAGAGTGACAAATTCTATCTTGATAATTTAACCAATTCCATACCACCAAAGACTCACCTAACATAATCTACCTCTCCATGAATTCAATGTCATGGTTTTTCCCATGAATCAAAGTATGTGATCAAATGGTACACATTGATAATGATCTCAATTCAGGAGACCAATACACATGTTCATAGATAGGAACAAACAATGAAACCAGAAACGTGTGGTGTTCCTATTGGTGGGTTAGTCCTAATGATCTCATATATTTGTGATCGCCTAGTGAAAACTTCCTGAGAATAAGTCTCAATGATTATGACCCCCCAACACCTGATACTTAGACTTCATCTTTATCCAGTCATAATTATTCATCTAGACTATAATAAAATTATTTAAGATTAATGTCATAGTATTTTTAGGTTCTCATTATTTCATGGGAACTGCTATAACCTTTTGATATAACAAATTATCTATAGACATTACCATTTAAATAGTGGACGTATAAATATAAAAACTATTATGGTAAGAATAAATATTTCATATCTAACTATATACCTCATATGGTAATAAAAAATTATTGTTAAATTTGGGTATAGGGAACCCACTATTATAATAAAAACATATATTACAACAAACATTGGAAAGATAATAAGGAAAGTGTGAGCATAGAAATGCAGGTACAAAGGAATGATTTTCTTCTATTTTTGTAAGGGATCCACTCTTAAATGTTGTATTTTAAAAATAAAAAAGGTGATTAGAATACATGGGAATATTATTTTAGTCCCATGATACTTCATATAAGGTATAAAGTAGTATCCATAAGAAATTAAAGATTCAAAAAACACTCACTCTATCCATATTCCACCCATTTAAAGACCATAGTGACTATTTCATTATGAGAGATTCAAATTTGAGACTTAGTACTTATAAATTAAAAAAAAATTAATTGAATTGTGAAGAAAACTAGTTTTATTATTTTGGGTTGTTCATATTCATCAGTTTATCAATAGTATAGGCCATAAATTTCATACTATTCACTAAGATTTAACATATCAAAAAACTACAAAGTAATTTAATTATAATCTCAGTATAAATTGTATGGTATTTAATTTTTCTAAAAATAATGAAACTAATAAATGGACTAGGTATGGGTAAAAAAATTAATTAAACATTCCTCAAAGATAATATGATAAAGAAAGAGAACTATTTTAAAATGCACGCATGTGTGTGTGTGTGTGTGTGTGTATGAACCGAACCAGAGAATTACAAAAAGGAGAAATAAGATCGATAACAAGATACACATAAAGAGATCATTGTTTCTCCTCAACCAAACTAAATATGATTTCCAAGCCATAGGATGATTCTAATCCTCGTGGATGATTCCTAGAATATTTCTTCTCCTCCCCACCTCTCCCCCCCTACTTATTTATTTATAACAGATTCCTGCACCCATGTGGTCCCAACAACTCCTAATTATATTCTAACAATATTCCCCCCACAAAATACCATTATACCCCTCATTCTAGAATGCGTTGCGATTTAATGACTTGGTTTTTTATCACTTGTATCCCCTTAAGAATAGTTTTTACCTCAAGACTGAAGAAAGATGGCCCTTCAATGCAGTCGATCCAAGTGATCTCCCATATTTGCCTCTTTGCATTTGTGATTTGGGAAGAACTAAGCATAACCATTACCATAAGAACAAGCTATTGTGGTCCTTTAGAATGTCCCCTTTTTATCCAGGAATACTAGGATATCTCTTAGATTCTCTACACATCCATATGAGCTAGAAACTCTCCATGAAACTTTCATAACTGTCCAATGGACAAGATCCACAACCAAGATTTCCTAAGTACATCCTGAGATTCTTGTTACATATTCCAAGATTCCAAAATTGAATCTAGTCTAAAAAATTCCTATTTGTTTCCCTAATTCTAATGTGTAGTAGTAGAAGTCATGTAAAGTATTTCAAGAAGTGATGATGTTAAGGTAGGTAGAGTTTCCTCATAGAGAAGTGTGTCCCCCATGATTATTGTGGACTATGCATCAACCCTATCTAGTACCCCATCAGTCAGAATTGGTGGGGATGAAGTGTTATCCTTTATTTTTTGCTTCCATTTTTCTTAGTCATATATATTACAATTTGAAAACTCCTCCTACGTTGTAGTCATCACCAGTAAGAGTAAAGGCCACTCCTCATCATGAGGAAAAATCTCTGTTAGAAGATGCAGCAAAATTGTGCAGGATTTTTGGAAATCATCCTCATATTGTGGTGTTTTTAAAATCATGGTTTTGATTCATATTAGGTACTCCTCTACCTCATCTAGCGATTTCATCATTTATTTTTTTTAAACAGAAAATTACGCCTCTGTTTGTTTTTTTCTTATTTTATTATTTATTTATTTTTATTTTCCTCCCCTAATAGAATAATTGGGATCTTTTTTCTGTGTGTTTTTCCTCCCCCAAAAGAAAAATTTGGGCATTGAAATACATTGTTTATGATGTAAACCGGAGGGGAATCCTCCAAATGTGATCCAGTAGTGCACGTGTTAGCGACAAGAACATGGTGTGCAACAAAAAAAATAATAGGTTGTAACTAAGAATAAATAGTAGTAGGGGACTAGTACATAATAGTGGCTAATGATTGAGACACCCTTGTGGGGGATCAGGCATCATTGGTTTCATCGGGGTGCATCTTTCTTGAGCGAGTGGAGAATAGGGATCACCTCTATTGAATAAAGAGCCCACAATGTGCACCACCACTGAATGAGATAAAACATGAGGGAACAATGCATTTTATGGATGACCGCTGATGTCCGCCTCCTTGGATGTGTACCAAAATAGATCATTGCCTTATCCTTATATTCAAGGAAATAGTTATTCATAGCCTCCAACACTGTGCACCCCTCTATTGAAAAGGATACAGATAGTCTACCATTACCCGCAGAAGGTATAAGTGTTTGTGCATGATATGGTAGAAGAAAAGTGGAAGTAGTCGAGTTCGCTAAACTTAAGAAACAAAATTAAAAAGAGCAACAATGTTGTGAAGCGTCTTCCAATGTGCGTATCTACTAGGAAAGAAGAGGATCTGACAACTGGGTGTGAGGAAGAAGGCAGGTTAGACCAAATGATAGAGATAAAGGACTACTTGTGTGTGTGTGTGTGTGTGTGTATGAATCAAACTAGATAATTAAAAATGTGGAGGAAGAATATGGATAAGGAGGGACACTTTGAGAGAGCACTGCTACTCATCACCCAAGCTGAAGATGATTTACAGGCTATAGGCTGATTCCAAGCCTCATAGATGATTCCCAGAATATTTCTTCTCCTCCCCACCTCTCACCCCGCAATTCTTTATTTATAATGGATTCACCCACCCACGTGGTCCCAACATCTCCTAACAATATTCTTACAATATTATATCCCCAAATACTATTCTAACCATCCTTCTAGAATGTGTTGTGATTCTAGGAATGGGTTTCTATCATAGTAAATTACCGAAAAGATAAAAAGCCATAAAAATAGCATTGATAAACATAGAACACTTGATTCAACCATGATCAGTCGATAATATGAAGCATCACCAGTATTTATAACATGTGTTCAGATAATGAGAATGTGTACTATAAATACATATAGAAGTTAAAGAGAGACTGATTGTACATTACAACTTGTTTGGCAGGAATTATTTGAATGTAAAAGAAATGATACCGAGACAGTTTATAATTTTTTCAACGTTTTATGAGCTACAAGTGGGTGAGAGAAATGATATTGGTAAGATATAGAGAGAAATATATTTCCCTCCCTTTAAAGTTTTTCAATTACCAAAAAATGGGATGATTTAGACTAAAATCAATGTGTGAGAGAAACCATTTTTTAATTTTACCATATTATCCTTCTCCAAATATTATATTATATTATTAAATATATATACATATACATATCTGATAGAAATTATTATAAAATAAAAAAATATCATTTCTAATATATTTTTTAAAATTAAATATCTATATAATCAACATGACATAAAAATAAAAGGTACAGTTTAAAATTATAATATTTTTTATTTGGAATAATTGAGTATTGAGAAATTATATTTTTTAAAAATATTACCTGAACCTGTCTGGATTAATAATCTTAAATTTAATTTATATATATATATATATAATTATATAATTTTTTAAAAAATTATATACATTTATTTATAATTAAATATTTTTATATAAATATATTTTAAATATATATTTAATATATATATATAATTATAAATTTATTTTACAAATATATATATTATGAACACATATTTATATAATTATTTATAAATAAATATATTTACATATATGTATAATTATATGAATACTTTAAAAAATATTTATTTATTTATTTATAATAAATATATATATATATATATTCGTTTAAAAATCAAATATAGAATTTAAAACTATAATATTTTTTATTTGGAATAATTAAGTATTGTAAAATTTTATTTTTTAATAAGGGTTACTTTTTCATATTTTTAAAACATTTCATTTATTTTCTTTTAAAATTTATCACCAAACAAGATGGAGATAAATTAAAATCATTTATTTTCTTTTACTAAATTTTTCATCCAAAAAAATGAAGAGAAATCAAAATCATTTATTTTATTTTATTTTATTTTATAAATTAGGAAATCATTTCTTTTCTTTTAATAAAACATGACCAAACATAGTGTTAAGTATTCATTGATGTAAGAGAAACGATCTTCTCTATATGCCTTGATGAAATAGTCTTCAACCAAAGGGTTATAGTGTAATATAAACTTGTAGTTGTAGCACTCAGAAGCATCTAACTGCATAAGATATATTCATGAGTAATCTGAAAACATGTACATGGAGGAAGGGTGGGAGTTCATGAGAGAAAGGGAGAGCGGACCTTTGATTCCAAGCCTCATGGGCTCAGATGCTTCTCTGAATGCGGGTGCATGAAGCATATAACCCCAGATATGAACCTAACTAAGCAACGTGTGAATGCATATTCACTAAAATTGGTGTTTTTTTATTATTAAGTATGTCCAAATTATGTTATCTTGCATTATTAAATTTAAAATAATAAAAATGGCCTTCAATGATCCCATGAACATATTAATTAAGTAAAATTACCTTAAATTTGAAAATCGCAATGAATTTGTAAACCATTTGAAAAATATACTTTGTTATATTTTTAACTCAATTAATTTACAAATATAATTATATTTATGATTTATTTTCATATTGTAATAAAATTAAGGCAGTGTTGGACTTTGAAATTGTGTTAATGAAATAAATGAATTGAATTCTATTTGGAGTTGGAATCAATATAAAAAATAATTTAATCAATTTATAGTTTTCTTATGGGTCCCTCAATAAAACTATTTCTAGATGATATGGAAAAGAAAGTTAAAATTTTAATTGGAATGAAATACAATGACCAAAAGAGGTATATAATTCCACTTAAGGACCCAAAATTAAAAAAATGCTAATAAAGGACCATTAATATTTATGGATAAGGAATAAATGAATCATATACCCCTCTAAATTTATATCTATAGATCATAGGAAATCCAATCTCTCCTCTCTTATTCATTTCTTTTATCTCCCTCCTCTCTAGTAAATGAATTCCTACCATCAAACTCCTCTTTGTGGACAACTTCCCACCATCTTCTCTCTTTCGTGCTTTCCTTCCATCACACTCCTCTCAATATCTCACCATACAACCATTCCCTCCTCTACCACTCTCTTTATGACATATATCTCATCACTTGTACACTTTCTATCATCATTGTACTATTATGTGGATAAATTCCCACTATCTTGAGTCTTCCTCATCCCATAGTCTACTCCCTCACAAGATCCCCCCTGCTACTATCTAGTCTCCTAGGAATAGCGTATTGATCTCTCTCTTCTCCCAGTACCTTCTTTTTCCACAAAGGCATGGAGACATCTTTTATAAGTCATTCCCCCCATTGTTCTAGTATTATCTAAAATCATTTTTTCTATAAATTGTATTTCCCTTATATATTTTTTCATTTTGTTTGTTAATTGATGTAAATATGAACTGAAAATGAGTTTTAATGTCTTATATTCATTAATGTTGTAGGTTGAATGATACAATTTGATAAATTATAAAAAATAAAAGATCTATTATTTTCATTTTTATGGAGTTACTTTCAATGATTCACATGAAAAAATGAATTATGATGGTGGAATATCAATGGGTCGAGTAAAATATAGAATTGCATTTTATGGAATATTAAGATTGGTATAATTGATTATTAAGTGTGGTGTGTTGTTATTAGAGCTAAAATACACTTTAAAGTTTGGCAATGGTATATTTTTAGACTTTATAGGTGATGGGGGAAGGTTTAAGAAATTATTCACTTTAAATGAAAGTTTTTATCATGTTACGTTATTTTGAAGTCATATAAAGGATTACATTTGATAGTGGATGTTGAACAAAGGTAATGATGTGTAAAAATTGTTTATATTAATATTTTTTCACATGTTCTTGATGAATTTACATTTGATATTTGAATTATAGGGTGGAAGTAGTTGGTGAGAATTCAAAAGAAAGTTTATCATCTAATGTTGATGCTCAAATTTTACCTTGTGTAATTACTTGAGTTCTATGTTCGATGCCAGAGTTAACTACTATAAAGTGGAATGAATTGTTAGTGGATTTTGGCCAATTTTTTCCTTCAATAAAATAATTAAGGGAGAATATCTTCAAGTATATAATTACACACAAGTTTAACTATGAATGTTTAAGGAATAACCCATCAAATATTAATTTTAAAAGCAAAAATGAGAGTTGTTCATATAAGTTAGTGGCATATGGGTTGGGGAATTCAACTCCATTTCTCTGTGTGAAATATTTTCAAAATGCTCACATGAACTCAAATCAATATAGAATAATATTTTATCACAAACCAATAGAATTATTAATGTAATATATCATTTGTTATGGGTTGAGTTTGAATGTATAAAAATCTTCCAACAAGATTAAAGTTGACTTGTACAGAGACTAAGTTGTATCCATTTCATACCATCAAGTGCTAAGAGCCAAAGAAAATTTATTGTGGAAAATATATAGGGTTTAAGAGAAATAATATATTTTAATCCCTTGTATCTGAAATATATTAATATAAATAGATCTATAAACAATATCTAACTATATATCTTTAGAAAATGGAATATTTTAAAGATCATTCATTGTATATCATTGTTGCATCAATAGTTTCTTATCAGGTGCTTGACCCGTGTTGTATGTGGATAGTTTTCACCTTCATGGTCCTTATAAAGGTATTTTTGATGGAAGTAGCAACATATAATTCAAATGAAAAACCTATTCCCATTTGAATTTTTAATTATTAGGGGGATGCACAAGATGATTGGACATGGATTTTAAACAACATAAAATAAATCACAAGCTTTATTTAACTGGTTATTATATCTGACTGATACAATATGATTGTGGGTGCTGTTAGAATGGTTTTTAGGAGAGATAGACATTTATTTTGTTATTTTCACGTGAAATAAAATTTTAGCTCTGAAATCATAAAATTATATAGGGGAATGGGAAGATGAACTGAGGAAGAGGCATTGAAATTATTGGATGTTGTTTCTTATTCTTAGTTGGACTATGATTTTGATATTGCTATAGATAATTTGAGAATATTTTATCCATAATTGGAGATATGGTTTTAAAATGATGGTGATGATTATAAGTGGTAAATGTCATAATTTCTAAATTTCTAATGGAATCATATCACAAAAAATTTATCCAAATCATTCAATGTAATAATTTTCAAGGATAGGAGACATAATATTTTTTTGTTGATTAATAAACATTGTGAGAAATCAAGTAAGATTTTTTTTCTACCAAGGAAGGCCTAAAAAGGGGGAGAAATGGAGTTGGTCCCAATATTGAGGAAAAGCTAAAGGTGGATGTGTTGGGGGTTGAAACTTTGATAGCACAAAAATATGAACATAATCTGATCTTAGTTCTAACCAGTAATGTGGATATTAGTTCGCAACTATGTTATTGGGAATAAACTTTTCAATCATAGAAAATTAATGGGATTCCTTGTTCTCATTCAGGTGAAACAATAAGAAAAGTATATAGTAACTTGTACAAATTTGTGTAAAATTACCATCTTCTTAGAACCTAAGAAAATATTTATCTTGGAGTTATGCATCTGGTTGAAAAAAATTATATTCTACAGTTTAATTTATTGAAATATAATTTTTATGTGAAAAAAACTTTTTTGAATCCATCGAAAACTTCTCATCCTCTTGGTAGACCATCACCGAATCGTATTGAGTCTCAATTTCAAAATAAAAAGATGTATCACCATTATCATTGTAAATAAGTCAGGCACACATGAAAAAGGTGAAGAAATCCAAATCCATGTTAATATAGAAGCTATGAGTGGGGGTAATTTTTTATTTTTTGTGGTTGAAATGTGAGATTATATAATTTAAATCATCTTAAATTTAGTTTCCTTTAATTTTATGTTAGTTACAATGATGATTATATGTGATTATTTACTATTGCTTATAAATTCATTGATAAAGTCAAAAAAAATGAATGAATTTTTTACATTTAAACCAATTCATTAATTTCAAATAAGGAAATTTCCAATTTTTTATAGTGGTATTCTATATTTTAACAAAAATAATCCACATTTAAATATCTTTTTTCCATATTTTACCACTGATAAATGATGAAAAATATTTAAATAATAAAGAATTTAAACATTAATATTGTGAAAAAAAAAAGTTTTATTTTTTTCTTAGTTTCATTAGACCTGTTTAACTAATCAGTATAATTAGAATCAATTTATTTTAGATTGTTTTGGTTTTTCCAATTTGAAATACTAGTGTTAAAAATTCTATTACTCTCTTTATATTATTTTCCTATGGATAGAATCATTCAACTAAAAATGATCTAAATTATTATATAAAACCAAGCACCTAACAAACAAATACAAATTTGTAATATTGATAATAAAATTTTTCTCCTTTGAATTTGGTTGTACTATGGAAATTTTGAATTAATTATAATGATGCATGGGATATGTATGAGATTCCAACATTTAAACAAAGTCCTTAATTTTATGTGGCATAATTTAAAAAATTTAACACTAATCTTCCAGGTTTTAACACATATCATCCACATTTAAACATTATTATTCTAGATTTTTTTTTGAAAAGTACATTGATCATGTTATCTTGTTTTAGATTTCTATATTCCATAAAATTTTAGTGCAAAATTCTATTTGAAAACACTATCTTGGATAATATCATTATTCCATATTAAATAATATGTATGTCATAACTTTTTATTTTGAATACCCATTCACTGTACCATTCATTTTTTATGGAATATATATGAGATTCCAATATTTAAACCAAGTCATGAATTTTAGATAACATTATTTCTATATCATAACACCAATCTTCCATATTTTAAAAATGTTTTTAAATATTTTAAAAAATATCCTCAAGATTTTAACAACGATCTTCCAGATTTTAACATTGTTATTCTATTTTTTTAGTGTTTGGTTTTTTATTAAAATACCATTGAGCATATCATTTTATTTTGGAATTCCATTTTCCATGAATGTACAGTGTAAACTTGTGTTCTTTAATTATTAACATGATTTTATTTATAAAAGTAACATTTTTGATATACCATACTGAAATAATAATAAGTCTCAATTTTAGAATAATAAGATGTGTCATTGTTCACATTGTAAGCAAGTTGGGCACACACAAAAGAGGTTTGAAAATCCAAATCTGAGTTTATGTGGTATATATGATAGGGTGATGTTTTTTTGTTTATGATGACTAAAATGTAGGATAGTTCAACTTAAATCCTATTGTTTTTTTCATCTATTAATTTTTCATCAATTACAATGTTTTTTGAAAGATGTATGAAACTCCAACATTTAAACCAAGTCATGAATTTTAGATAACAAAATTTACAAATTTTAACACTGATATTCTAGAGTTTAATAATGATCTTAATGATTTTAACACTGATTTTTTATATTTTATTTTTTTGGATATTTTTTAAAATCCACTGATCATATCCTTTTATTTTATAATTATTTATTCTTCTCTAAATCTATGAATCCATTTTATCAATAAAACACTATTCCCAACATTCATAATTTCCAACTCCAATACATAGTTTTTCCACACTCTTCAAATTAGTCTCAATTTTCATATCAATATATAGTTTCTTCAAATCATATATTTATCTAGATAGCACCTAAAACAATTAACTCCTCACATTGAATTTATGGTTCACCAACCACCATAGAAAGTAAACCATTTTCTTTTTAAGTAGAATCTTCAAAAAGATCATGAAAAAAATTATAAATAATAGTTATACCAATAAATATATAGTCTAAAATACATAAATAACTATAATTAGTAATATCCATCATGGTGTATCACTATTTAAGGTATCTAATCAAGCAAATTCCACATTCATGAATGAGAAATAAAAAAAAAAGAAACCCCATTAGATAAAAATAATAGATTTAGAAAAAAAACAGTAGTCATTAACATATTTTATCAATTATATTGCAACTAAACATATTCATACAAAACTTTAAATTTAGATAAAAATGGTCAAAATCATCAATGAAGATGTCATGGGATATTTACAAGGCAATCAATCTATATGAAATTCAATATTTATAATAAATCTAAACTATCAAAAACAATAACTAGTTTTTTTAACCAAAAAATAAAATGAAGAATATGGTTGAATAAAGTACCATCAAGGCAGAGAATTTTTACTTATCAATATCCATGGATTTTAAAACAAGAGAGTCAAGAATATATAGTGTCTCTATTGTTAAGTTTTTACAATAGATAAACCAATGAAAATTTAGAAACATAATGAAAAAATCCATCGATATTCTTTAATGTACCCAAAAATAGCGTGACATATATTAAAACATCAGTCACTTTCCATTCCTCTTTTCATAATGTAATTTTATCCTACAACAATCTATGATCTTAATTTTAGTGATATAATAAAAAAGTTTTTTCACATTAATATATGTCTAAATTTAGTACCATGAAATGTCGATAAAATGTAATAGTTTGTACCTTCTTGTCCTGTTACATTTCTTGTTTATAAGTTGGAGGTGTTCAGACGAGGCTTGAGGAGGGTTAAATAGATTTTTGAGCTTCAATTCTACTATAGAAAGAATTTTATGACGTTAATATGTATTCACATGATGAGAGGTTTATTCATGACTAGGAGGCTGGTGATTCATGATTTGAGTTTGGGATGGGGGGTTCTATTCCTAATAAAATCATGACTTGAGAGGAAAATCCACGATGTGAATTAAATCGTAGTTAATATACCATGAAAATTAGTGGATGTTTGTTGAGTTTTGAGTCTAAGGAGTTCACGAATTGAACTAGATTCATGGATTAAAATGGAGGGCCTCACAAAACTCATGATGTTAAAATGTGATTCATGACATAAATATAGTGAGTTCCAGATTGTTTATAAATATCATAGCTCACCCAAATATTTTTTCTTCACTCATTTACCTAAAACCTTGGTTGAACCCTAGGTATTTTTGGAGGATCTTCCAACCCCTTTCCTACTACTTTGACCCTTGTATTTGTGGAGGTTGATCGTTGACAATATGAGACCTGTTCTCATATTTCCTTTCATTATTATTTCAATGATTCACAATAGTGATGATGTTTTGATCTGGGTGAGTTTGAGATAAAATTTTTATGATCCCTTAGTGTAGTTTAGGTTGATATGAGGTTTCCTAGAATGGATATGGTTTTGAGGTTATTTCTTCTTCACCCTATTGTTCACGGTAAATCATATTGCTATTTTGAAGCTGTGGATTCTCATTCTCTCCATATTTTTGTGCATATGTGATAATTTGATTCTTTTTTCTTTTATTGTGTGGATAGTAAGGGTTATATTAATATATATAATGAATTGGATTAATTTTAAATTTATGGGAATTGGGATAAATTGCATGTTTTACTACTTTGATGATATTACTAATGAGTTTATGAATGCTTGTTATCATTGCTGAAAATCATAGATACTGGGAACCTTTATTGTGTTGTAGTTTATATGTATATGAGATCCTTACTATGTTGATTGTTTGATCAAACTCTGAATAAATGGATAAGAACATATATATGTCTAATGAATTGGTTTCCCATGGAAATATAGAATTTTTGTGTTAATACCCATGCTAAATAATGAATTAAAGTAATGTAAGCCCTTAAGCCTAAATTTTGGGATCAAAAATATAAAGTTATGTGTGGTTTTTATTGTTTTATTTCCTTGTGTGATGTGGTTTTTCATGTGGTGATAGTGTTGATCAGTTGGGTTGTGAAATTTGTGGGGATGTGATGCGATGGTTGGTTGGAATGTGATGTAATGTGGGAGGTTGTGTGATGGTAGTGATGTGCAGTGGTAGTGATGTATGGTGGTTGTGTTGTGTGGTGGTAGTCATGTGTGGTGGTTGAGAAAGGTGTATGGATTATATGATGTGTTTTTCTTGTGATGTTTGATGTGATATGGGTGATCTTTTCTATGGTTTGTTTGTGTTGGTTGACCAATTGGACATGGAATAAATTGTAATGCTAAATTAAATGATATGGGTTTATAAATGAATAATAATGGGATGAAATTGATGTGTGGTTAGTGGATTAAGTGAATTTAATGATAAAAAAATGGGTTGTGTAAATGTGAATGAAATGGATTAGTAAATAGGAGTTAGTGGAAACTCATTAAATCTGAAAAATGTTATAACATTTAATTGAAAGTTGGAATGTGTGGATATGTGTAGTGGTTGTATGGTGCGATTAATTTAGTGGTGGCAGTGGTTGTGATAGATGTTGTTTGGTACAATGGTGGTGATTTCATGTACACTAGTTCAGTCGATGTGAACCAATAGGTTGGGTATTATGTGTTATATATCCATCATGTATTTTTATGTTATTTCTATATTCACCCCACTTGAGTTGGATAACCTTACCAACTCCCAAATGTTTTGGGTTTCGGGTCATTTCCCCCAATATCTAGGTTGGCGGTGATATGGATGGCTAGCTACCCCATCTTCCCTACTCTTCCTTTAATAGTGATGATATAGGTAGGTGTTGGAGATTAACCAGTGATGATATGGGTTGGTGTTAGAGATTACCCAGTGATGATATAGGTTTGTGTTGGAGATTATCCAGTGGTGATGAGGATGTTATTATAAAATTGGGTGCCTTATACTCAACTTTATCATTAATTTTCAATTACCATATCATGTATAAAATTAGTTATTCATTATGTACACTTACCATAATAGTGTTGATATTTCTTCATCCACTATTTAAATAGTAATTTCCATAGATTATTTGTCATACCAAAAGGTTATAGTAATTATTAGGAAATAATGAGAATCTTGAGATAATATGAAATTAATTTTAAACATATGTCATATGGTTTAGATACATCACACTGACTAGACGTAGTTGATGTGAAACTATTTGGTGTTGGGGGCTCATAATCATTGAGACTTCTTCTCATGAAGTAAATAATTGGTGATCTCTGGTAGGTGATATCATAAGGACATACTAGCCAATAGGAACACCACATGTTTCAGGTTTCAGTGGTTGTTCTTATATATGAACATGTTCATTGGTCTCCTGGATTGAGATCATTATCAATCTATTCCATTTTATCACATACTTTGATATAAGGGAAAAACCATGAAATTTAATTAATGAAGAGGTATCTTGTGTTAGGTGCATCTTTGGTGGTATGGAATTAGTTGAATGGTCAAGATAGAATTTGTTACTTTTGAGTTAAGGAAGTGATATCTCGGGCCTAGTTGATCAGGATGGTATTACTTTCATTAAATCTACAGGCATGGTAGTCAAAGGTAAATCTTTCTAGTTAGATAAACAAATAAAAAGGTTATAATGAATGAGGACACAAGTTGTGTATCCCTCTATATAATATATCACATGAAAAAATATTATATTACATCGTGCATGCTCGTAGGATGGTTTTCATTAATATGAGTATTCTTTATCTCCTTAGAAGCCTTGATGAGTTTCTAGACTCTGCTCTTGATCTACAAATGGTATTCACTGTTATCCAGATAAGGGTCTTGAGGGACACACACTATAGTATATTCAAGAGTTTTCTCTATTATGGTGAATAGGTGTACATGACATGGTGGGTCCCACCATGAGGTTTGAGTATTGTACAAGTATTAACAATCACCGATGAATAAATAGATTCATTATTATTCAATTATAGAATAATTGAGTTGAATTAATTTATTAAAATTATTTACAATAATTTAAGTAAATACATGGAAAATATTATACAAATGAATATTGGTTTAATATTCAAGGTTCGTTTAATATTGCGGGAATTATGAGTTGTGTTAATGACTTAGTTTTATCATGCAATATATTTAATATATATATATATATATATATTACAAGTATGTGATAACAACATAAATGACATTATGATATAGTTATTTCGTCATAACATATCGTTTTTTATTTATTTAGCAGGCGTAACTTATACATGGATTGGGAACCCTTTCTGGGTAATTACTTTTCACTATATAATAAGGAGAGGAATTTTTCATGGGAATTATTGATACCCATGAATTTGAGAGCTCTTCTATATTCCTTCCCACATCCAAGATAGAGATATCTCCAGTCCAAGCTTATAATATTCAATATTCTTCATGAATCAAAGGGATGAAATCATGGTGATCGTCACAACATAGAAAGAACTGTCAGAGATCCATTATAGCACCCGTGAATCATGTCCGGATTATATTTATGGGTTCAAACTCATATCCTTTAATAAATTATCTTTAGAAATGTGAGATAAAAGAAAACATAGTTGATTTAAATGAGGTACTTGTTTATTTAATTTTTTTGCTTTTAAATATTCATGCCAGATCCTTGGACCTCCATCAGGGCTTAGATCATCAAAGAAGAATCACTCCAATGATGAAATTTCTTTAAATCCCTGACTCACTTACTTCCACTATGCACCCTAGTACCATAATTTGATATAATAATTATTATGTATATTTTATGATCTAAGAAAAAATTAATTTTATTTAAATTAAGTAGAGGGTTTTAATTCTATATTAATGGAAAATACCACACAAAAATCCAATTCTAGATGGATAAGTTATCTACATCTGATATTTTTAATATGGATCAAACACGCTACTACTACGAGTTAAAATTTGAAGAACAATATAAATATATATATTTTGTGCTTTTATTTTTTGGTGTTTCAGTTCCTGTTAGGTTTTGGATGGAATATTTTTTTTCGAGTGAGTTGTATGCTTCCCATGGAAGATTTTTCAAAAAATAGGTTAGATATATTCTTCATGTGGAATATTTATCAAAAACAAACAAAATATAAAAGTGTATTATTTGGCTTTGAGAAAATTGGGTGACCGTTGGAAAAAAAGAAATTAAAATCCTACATGTAGACTTTTGAAAATTCAAAAAAAAGGGGAATGATAGTTACAGACCAAAGGAGAAGGGTAATTTATGTTAAGGACCAAATATTGAAGAAATGCCAAAGGGGGACCTCTTATTATTATACTAGGTAGGTATCCAAATGATGATTATACCCTTAAAAATTTCCCCCACTTATGGTTGCTCCCGCCTTTCCCTGTCGCGCTAAACTTGCGTTGTCACCCTCTCCCTTCTCATCAATCCTCTCTCCAGAAAAACCTAGTTTAACATTGCCTCCTCCATTCCACCACCCTCATACTTCACAGTTGCGATGTTGCCCTTATCTCCTGCGGTGTTGTCGTCCTCTCCTGAAAACCATAGCCCTTTGTGGTCTCTTACTGAACGTTCGTCCCCCAAAACTCCCACACTTTCATCCTCCACCCCAGCGCGCCATCTCCCTCCACTCCGATGTGTCTACCGCATCGTCACCCTCCACTATTGTTAAATACTCTCCACTCATGGACCATCACCCAACTCTTGGGAAAACCCTAGCCATATGTTGTCTCCTCCTTGTATGTGCATACTCCCACCATTGACTTTTATGTGAGATATTGATGTCCTCCTCCCAGTTTTTTCCTTCTTCCATATCATTTCCCTCATTCAATACATCTTTGATAATTGTTTTACTATTTTATTCCTTGGTATAAGTTATAGGTTATGCAATGGAGAGAAAATTATCATTAGAATTGAGAAAATTTAGGTATGATTTTATTTTTGGTATGTTTTAATTTGTTCTAAAAAATCATGTTATATTAAGGTTGTGAATGAATTTTATTTTCTTTTATAATGTACAGGAATTTTTTAAATAAAAATAAAGGTTTATATAAAAATTCTAGGGATGTAAATTTTGACATAATAGATTCTTGTTCAAAACTTTAAAATCATCAAAAGAATAAGTATAATGACATGGAAATTGATGAAAATGACGATTTAGTGCATCAAAAAATAGACCCCAAACTATTCTAAAATATAGATTTTATCTAAATATATTTAAAGATGTTGTTGATCTTTTTGTTATCCATGAGAATAAAAAACAATTGGTCATAAAAGTGGGATTTGGTACGTTGTTGGAATTTAACTTTCAACTCTTTCTGAGAGAAATATGTGAAAATCTTGTAGATGCCTTTGATCATACAACATGTATGATGGAATTTAAAGGAAAGGAAATGATGATTTTTGTGTAATATGTTAATTACATGTTAGGCATTTCTTCAAGAGGAAGAGTTTTCTGTCTTTAAAGGGAAAGTGATAAATATAAAGAAATTAAAAGGAATTATAGGGAAATAATTTAACTGCGTTGGAGGAGATTATTTTTTAAGGCTTGGTTGGAAAGGATTTTTTGACAACCATTATGTTGTTTACCTTGGGGACATTGTTAAATCCCAACTCCAGTTCTTACGTAAATGAAATAAATATTAGAATGTTGTGTCATTGTCAAAAAAATATTGGATAATGGAATTGGTCCTAGTTGGTTTTGATGGATATTGTTAGAGAAGTAAATACCTAAAAGAAGTCGATACAAAAAGGACAAATGAAGAATCATGTTGGTGGTTTCCTTGTTGTCTTATTGGTATGTTCTAAAAATTTTAACCATGTGTGATTTTTTTATTAGTTAGTAAATTTATTTTACTAATAATAACATGTTGACATTGCATTGTAGCTATTTTTCTTCATCCACTTACCCATTGAAGAACATCTTAATGTATGTAGTGAGAATTTTTTGAAATTTTGGAATGAAGATAATATTCTAAGGTGAGTGAAGTTGGAAAAAACAATCAAAATAGTCATCTTATATGCACCTCCTACTTCATCAAGGAGCAGACTGCCTGGTCAGGCTTTGTTCACCCATCCGATGAAAACATCATCCTCATCTCCATATTTTTGAAATCTTCCTTTAAAAAGTATCATGTAAAAACTTGAAATTGAAGTGTTAAAATGTGGTTTTTTTATGTTAACGTGTTCATTCTCGATGTCAAAATGTGTTTATATGTGTAATCATAGTGGTAAAAATCTAAAAATAGAGAGTTACCATGTGGGGTTTTAGTGGTACCTACATTGAAATGGTCCCTTGAAAGTGTTAGTTTTAATTTATTAATTTATAGTTTTAGAAACTAGAGGATGAGTATTATAATATGGATAGTCTGTGTTAGTTTTTGTTATATTGTTGTTAAATGCTTTATATTTTTTCTTTTTTATGTCGTTGTTTTCTTATTTTGTTGGTTTTCAATGTTAAAACATGGGATGACAGTGTTAAAACTTTTTATTTTAGTGTTAGTATCTCCCACTATTAAAGATAACATGTGGATGTTAAATTAAAAAGCTTCCTATTTGAATCTCCCACTGTTAAAGATAACATGTGGATGCTGAATGTTAAAACCTAGATATTGAATGTTAATTTCTGGTAAATCACTGTTATTTTTTAGTAGGTTAATGTTAAATTCCTTAATACTCTTTAGAAATTACCATGTGGTTAGATTTTTAATCATAGTGGTAAAAACCTAAAAATTGAGAGTTACCATGTGGGGTTTTAGTGGTACCTACATTGAAATGGTCCCTTGAAAGTGTTAGTTTTCATTTATTAATGGATAGTGTCAAAGACCAGAGGATGGGTGTTTTAATCTAGAAGTTTTGTGTTAGTTTTTGTTAGATTGTTGTTAAATGATTTATATTGTCCCTTTTTTATGCCATTATGTTCTTATTTTGTTGGTTTTCAAGGTTAAAACATGTAATGATAGTGTTAAACATTTTTATTTTAGTGTTAGTATCTAGGCTGTTAAATTAAAAGGCTTCATATTTGAATCTCTCACTATTAAAGATAACATGTGGATGTCAAATGTTAAAACCTAGATGTTGAATGTTAATTTCTGGTAGATCAGTGTTATTTTTTGGCAGTTTAATGTTAAATGCCTTGTAATCCTCGTTATAAATGGACATGTGGTTATATGTGTAATCATAGTGGTAAAAACCTGAAAATAGAGAGTTACCATGTAGGGTTTTAGTGGTACCTAAATTGAAATGGTCCCTTGAAAGTGTTAGTTTTCATTTATTAATTTATAGTTTCAGAAACTAGAGGATGAGTATTATAATCTGGATAGTCTGTGTTAGTTTCTGTTATATTGTTGTTAAATGCTTTATATTTTTCCTTTTTGATGTCGTTATGTTCTTATTTTGTTGGTTTTCAATGTTAAAACATGGAATGAGAGTGTTAAAACTTTTTATTTTAGTTTTAGTATCTCCCACTATTAAAGATAACATGTGGATGTTAAATTAAAAATATTCCTATTTGAATCTCCCACTGTTAAAGATAACATGTGGATGATGAATGTTAAAACCTGGATGCTGAATGTTAATTTCTGGTAGATCAGTGTTATTTTTTACTAGGTTAATGTTAAATTCATTAATACTCTTTATAAATGACCATGTGGTTAGATTTTTAATCATAGTGGTAAAAACCTAAAAATTGAGAGTTACCATGTGGGGTTTTAGTGGTACCTACATTGAAATGGTCCCTTGAAAGTGTTAGTTTTAATTTATTAATGGATAGTGTCAAAAACCAGAGGATGGGTGTTATAATCTAGAAGTTATGTGTTAGTTTCTGTTAGATTGTTGTTAAATGCTTTATATTGTTCCTTTTTATTACATTATGTTCTTATTTTGTTGGTTTTCAAGGTTAAAACATGGAATGAGAGTGTTAAACATTTTTATTTTAGTGTTAGTATCTAGGCTGTTAAATTAAATGGCTTCCTATTTGAATCTCTCACTATTAAAGATAACATTTGGATGTCAAATGTTAAAACCTAGATGTTGAATGTTAATTTCTGGTAGATCAGTGTTATTTTTTGGCAGTTTAATGTTAAATGCCTTGTAATCCTCTTTATAAATGTCCATGTGGTTATATGTGTAATCATAGTGGTAAAAACATGAAAATAGAGAGTTACCATGTGGGGTTTTAGTGGTACCTACATTGAAATGGTACCTTGAAAGTGTTAGTTTTCATTTATTAATGGATAGTGTCAAAAAACAGAGGATGAGTGTTATAATTTGGAAGGTCTATGTTAGTTTTTTTAGATTATTGTTAAATGATTTATATTTTTCTTTTTTGATGTCATTATGTTCTTATTTTTTTGTTTTTCAATGTTAAAACATGGAATGGGAGTTTTTAACATTTGTATTTTCGTGTTAGTATCTGGGCTATTAAATTAAAAGGCTTCCTGTTTGAATCTACCACTGTTAAAGATAACATGTGGATATCTAATGTTGAAACCTAGACAATTAATGGTAATTTCTAGTAGATCAGTGTTAATTTTGGGTAGGTTAATGTTAAATTCCTTATAATCCTCTTTATAAATAGTCATGTATTTATATTTGTAATCATATTGGTAAAAACCTAAAAATAGAGAGTTACCATTTGGGGTTTTAGTGGTACCTACATTGAAATTCTCCCTTGAAAGTTTCAGTTTTCATTTATTAATGGATAATGTCAAAAACCAAAGGATGAGTGTTATAATGTAGAAGTTATGTGTTATTTTTTGTTAGATTGTTGTTAAATTATTTATATTGTTCCTTTTTGATGTTTTTATGTTCTTATTTTGTTGGTTTTCAATGTTAAAACATGGAATGAGAGTGTTAAACATTTTTATTTTAGTTTTAGTATATGGGATGTTAAATTAAAAGGCTTAATGTTTGAATCTCCCACTGTTAAAGATAACATGTGGACGCTGAATGTTAAAACCTAGATGTTGAATGTTAATTTTTGGTAGATCAGTGTTAATTTTTGGTAGGTTAATTTTTAATTCCTTGTAATCCTATTTAGAAATGGACATTTGGTTAGATGTGTAATCATAGCGGTAAAAACCTGAAAATTGAGAGTTACCATGTGGGGTTTTAGTGGTACCTACATCGAAATGGTCCCTTGAAAGTGTTAGTTTTCATTTATTAATGGATAGTGTCAAAAACTAGAGGATGGGTGTTATAATCTGGAAGGTCTATGTTAGTTTCTGTTATATTGTTGTTAAATGCTTTATATTATTCCTTTTTGATGCCATTATATTTTCATTGTGTTTTTTAAAAATTCCCAAAGGAGTTTTCATGGAATGTTTGTATAGAAGTATCCTCACACTTCCATAAACACTAGGCATTGGAAGAAATTTCAATGATGTTTTTTATCAAGAAATAACCAAAGTTATTTTGATGAAATGATTTATTATGATTTATTATCATTTATAAATAAATGATATCATAATTTTATCGATGTTTTCAAATAATTTAAGACCAATATGGCATTGAAGAAACTGTATATCATTTTTCTCATACCCTAATTGTTATTCCCCTTATGAAGGTTTATGTTATTATTGAATGGTTTTATGGAATGATGTTTATGGATACATGAAGTGGTTATTTTCATAAAGGGTTAATGTGTGCTCTGATGTGAGTTTAAATAAATGTTTTCATTTTATTTTTTTATGACGAGATGATGAAAGTTTTAGTTTTCATTTATAAACCGGATCCTGAGTGTTAAAATCAGAAAGGTCTGTATTAATTTCTACTAGCTTATTGTTGAATACTTTGAATTATTCATTTCTGTTATTTTTTACTAACATTTATCTCCATTATATATTATATGATATCAAGGTTTTTATGATGTATATATGAAAGGTGTCAATGAGCACCTGCATGAACTCCTTCGATTTCAAGGAAATTTATTATCTGGAGGCTTTACTACTCAAGTGGATAGATTTGATACAATCTTTGATGAATAAATAGAGTCTGATAGAGATTCAGAGGAGCATACATAGGTCTTTAAAGATAAAGTGAAGGGGGTATATGAAACCGAGGAGGTGGGGGAAGATGAATAGGAGGAAACTTTGTTATAGGGAGATGGAGAATGTGCTGAAGAGGGGTTGCAGTGGACAACGATGAGGAATAGAGTAAAGGTGTGTGTGAACCAACATTGTGAGACCCATCTGTTGGGACAAATCCTAGGAGATCACAATAAAAAAAAAGAAGAAAAAAATAGTCACCCTATGTGCAACAACCTATCAAAGGCAGAGCCGACCTTAAAAGGAGGGTTTATGAGTTGTGCACCTCATGAAGGATGTGTGGTAACAAAGTGTGGTAGGATATACTTATATTCATATGTTGAATAATGGTACTATATTGAAATATATTTCATGTACTTAGGGGTTGCGATTTAAATACAGAGTTGTTGAGATGCATAATCACTATTTGACTGCACATGAGTGTGGTTGTTTGGGTCCTATGGAATGGGTCAACAAAAAGGATTGTAAATGCTTCCTTTATAATCAAATATTTTATGATAAATAATCAGTTTCATATAAATAACAATGTTGGAATCACAGATGGTGACCATGATTGGAATAACTCTAGTGAATGATCAAAAATCATTCAGAATAGTGACTAGACACATCTTTGATCCATTATTCATGGTACTTATTTTAGGCATATATTGATGTACAAAAAAACATTTGTATTATGTTTTATATTTTGTGATAATCTACTATTGTAGGATACGATTATTTTATGCAAGGAAGAGTGGAAAGTTGCTGATGTTTTGATTTATGTGATGCCTAATGTTGTCAGATACAACATAGCAAACTGTTGACTTGTTTTTTCCCAATGTTGATGAATTTTCATTAGTTTTACTATTATGCTGACTTAAATACAAATAAATTTCATTTTCTATACTCCCTTGTCACTCCTTCCACTGATAAACAATAGAAAAAATTTCCTACAATGTTGGTACTTAAGTTTCCCTTTGTCATCATTTGGTTTTTTATTAACAAACATAGTTTCTGATTTAGAAAGTACTAATTTATTATATCTTTTGAATTTCATATAGGGTGATTGTCTTGTGGACATGTTTTGGCGTCTTTCATGATGATAATTTTCTTTCCCATTTAAAATTGAAGTTGTGTATGAATCTGTTCCACTGTAGTCTAATTGGTAGAAAAAATTACTCACTGCTTTATTTTCCAAATGTATTTATGTTATCTAATGGGTGTGTTTATTTTTCAGTAATGGTTGTGGAATTCACTTGATCAGATACTTTCATGAATGGGACAACATGAAGAAGATGAAATACTATACTCATGTAATTATTTTACACTTATTTATATATTTTTTTATCCTTAATATATAGAAAGTTTTTCATTATATGTTTGTAGATTCATCTTTAAATTAAAAGGGTTGATTTACTATGGTGGTTGGTGAATCATGGGTGCAATGCAAGGAAGAAAACGTTTTTGGAGGAGTTGTCCAATTAAAAATAGAATATCTGGGGGAAATAGTTGTAACAAAAACTATTATTAAGTTTCCCGAGTTTGGTTGATATTGGTGGGAGTTTGGTTTGGTTATATTGTGACTGTATTTGTTGAATCAATGAAATACTCAATCGTATTGTCAATTTTCATTTTTTTTGAACTAGTGGCATATTAAATCTACAGTGTCATCAATTTCTTTACAATAATGAAGTGTGTTATGTAAAATTTATATTGTTATTTCACTTTTCATGAAAACCAAATAAAAAACTACAGTAGGTTTGTTAAAATCTAGAGCCTCCATGTAAAACCTGGAAATTCAGTGTTAAAATCTGTAATTTATACCATCTAAACATGTTTAAATGATTAATATGTTATAATTTCATACACCTTCCACAATGAATCAACTACATTATAAACACCAGTGATTTTTTATAACTCAACATCATTGTAAGTAACACATGACTAAAATTAAAATGAATTCATGGGAATTGAACACCAAAACTCCACAAGAAAAACATATTTCATTCCTCTTAACATTTAAATCCTTGTTCTCTCTAACATTCCCTTATTTCAAAACATATTTGACAGCATACATAAACTTGGATTGGGATTTTTACACCTTCTCGTGTGTCACCAATATCTTTACAATGAGGAAGACAACTCTTCGGTGGTAGAAAATAAATTTCCACCATTTCATTGGTATATATCAACACATTCAACTTTAAAAAAAGTGTTACAATCTATATGTAAAATTCATAGACTGTTATTTCAATTTTCAGGAAAATCAAATAAAAAATTGTATCAGGTCTGTTAAAATATAGATCCTCAACGTTAAAACTTGGAAAGTTAGTGTTAAAATCTATAATTTATACCATCTAAACATGTTTAAATGATTAAGATGTTTGAATGAAATAAATATTTCAAAATTTATCAATTACATTATAAACACCAACATTTTTTCATAGCTCAACATCATTGTAAGTAACACATGACCAAAATTAAAAATAATTCATGGGACATAAAAAAAACTCCACAAAAAAACATATTTCATTCTTATTAACATTTGCATCCTTTCCTGCTCTAACATTCCCTTATTTCAAAACATATTTGGTAGCATACCTAAACTTGGATTGGGATTTCTATACCTTCTCATGTGTTTCCAACATCTTTACAATAATGAAGACAACTCTTTGGTGGCTGCAAATACATTTCCAAAATTTCATTGGTATAAATCAACATATTCAACTGTAAAAAATTTGTTATAATCTATTTGTAAAATTCATAGAATGTTATTTTACTTTTCATGAAAACCAAATAAAAAAACTGCAGCAGGTCTGTAAAAATCTAGATCCTTTATGTTAAAACCTGGAAAGTCAGTGTTAAAATCTGTAAATTATACCGTCTAAACATGTTGAAATGATTAATATGTTATAATTTCATACATCTTCCACAATACATCAATTACATTATAAAAACCAGTGATTTTTCATAGATCAACGTCATTTTAAGTAACACATGAACAAAATTAAAAATAATTCATGGGACTTAAACACCAAAACTCCACACAAAAAATATGTCATTCCTCTTAACATTTACATCCTTTCCCTCTATAACATGCCCTTATTCCAAAACATATTCGACAGAATACATAAACTTGGATTGGAATTTCTACACCTTCTCGTGTGTCACCGATATCTTTACAATGATGAAGACAACTCTTCGGTGGCATAAAATACATTTCCACCATTTCATTGGTATATATCAACACATTCAACTCTAAAAAAAGGAATATAATCTATATGTAAAATTCATATATTTTTATTTCAATTTTCATTAAAATCGAATCAAAAAACTTGCAGCAGGTCTGTTAAAATCTGGAGCCTCCATGTTAAAAGCTGGATAGTCAATGTTAAAATCTGTAATTTATACCATCTAAACATGTTGAAATTATTAATATGTTATAATGTCATATATCATTCGCAGTGCATCAATTACATTATAAACACCAGAAATTTTTCATAGCTTAACATCATTGTAAGTAACACATGACCAAAATTAAAAAGAATTCATGGGACTTAAACACCAAAACATCAAAAGAAACATTTTTAATTCCTCTTAACATTTACATCCTTGTCTACTCTAACATTCCCTTATTTCAAAACATATTCGGTAACATACATAATCATGGATTGGGATTTATACACCTTCTCATGTGTCTCTAACATCTTTACAGTGATGAAGAAAACTCTTTAGTGGTAGAAAATATGTTTCCACCATTTCATTGGTATATATCAACACATTAAACTGTAAAAAATTGTTATAGTATATATGTAAAATTCATAGACTTTTATTTCACTTTTCATGAAAATAAAAAAAAACTTGTAGCAAGTTTGTTATAATCCGGAGCCTCTATGTTAAAACCTAGAAAGTCAGTGTTAAAATCTGTAATTTATACCATCTAAATATGTTGAAATGAATAATATGCTAGAATGTCAGACATCTTCCATAATGCATTAATTACATTATAAACACCAGTGATTTTTCACAGATCAACATCATTGTAAGTAACACATGACCATAATTAAAAATAATTCATAGGACTTAAACACCAAAACTCCACAAAAAATATTTCATTCCTCTTAACATTTACCTCCCACTACTGGAAAATATGTATATACCCACGATTTTTCAAAAAACTGTGGGTATAGGGTACCCCTATGCCCACGGTTTTCTAAAACCGTGGGTATAGGGATAGTATGTGAACCTATACCCACGGTTTTCCAAAACCGTGGGTATAGGTCACCAATACCCAAGGTTGTGCCAAAAACTGTGGGTATTGTTTTCTTTTAAGACCTATACCCACAGTTTTGGAGAAAACCGTGGGTATAGGGTATATTCCGAAGACCTATACCGACGTTTCTTCAAAACCGTTGGTATTGCGGTTTTTTTTTTTGGAAGACATATACCCACGGTTCTCCAGAACCGTGGGTATAGATTTCCCGCATTATGGTGGGGAAAAACATTAGGTGGGACACGAAAAAAAATTTGGTGGGAAGATGTTTTTTCACAGATTATATTAATATATATAAAAAGATGAATCTCTATATATTGAATAATAGTGTTAGATCAATTGGTAAGCGGTGTAGAGGATTACTGCGAGACAACAGTTTGAATCCCCGCAGGCACGTTTTTTGAATTTAAATACGTTTTATATTAAAATATATAGTTAGATATATGAATGATAGCAGATTAAAATAACACGTTGTTTGGTCTATCGTGGTGCGTGGGCGCGAGGCGTAGCTGGAGGGGCATGTTCGAATCACCGAGGCCTCATTTTTTGAATACGCGATGTAGGATATATTAATATATATTCATAGATATGTATATATATAACATATAATAGTTGCAGCTTGGTTGGTCCAGGGGCTCACTGTGAAGTGTCGCGTGCAGGGTTCAAACATTGTCGATGGCGATTTTTTTAAAATGAATCGAATAAATTCCCCACGGTTCAAACCATAGTGTAAGTTCCTGCCACACTGTACCGCGTGGTGTTACCTATACCCAAGGTTATACCAAACCGTGGGTATAGGTTAAGACCTCTATACCGACGTCGTTCCAGCCCACGGTTCCCAAAACCGTGGGTATAGCCTCTTTTTCCAGTAGTGTCCTTGTATGCTCTAACATTCCCTTATTTAGAATCATATTTGAAAGCATACATAAAAAAACAACACCCATTCAAAGTTTCTACATCAAGTTGGATTGGTATTTCTACACCTTTTTTGTGTGTAACCAGCTTCTTATTTTGAAATTAAGACTCAATACAATTACGAGATGGTCTATCAGGAGGACAAGAAGTCTTCGGTGCTTACAAAAAAGTTCCATCCATATAATCATTATCAATGCATTAAAATGTGGAATTTCATTGGTATCAACCGAATTCATAACTCCAAGATAAATCTTTTGTTGGTTTTTGAGTAGATAACAATATTCTATATATCAATACAAGTTACAATGTGCTTTTCTTATTACCACACATGCATGACCACAAGGGATCCCACTCATTTTCCATGCTTGAAAAGTGAATTCCCGACTACCTTGTTATACAATGATATCCACATTACCAGTCCGAACTAAGAAAACATTATTTCTATATTGCTCTACTATCAAATTTTCACCCCTTAACACATTCATTTTCAAATTTTCCTCCACATTGGGACCAACTCCATTTATTCACTTTTTCATGTCTTCCTTGGTGGTAAATAATTTCTTACTCAATTTCTCATGATGTTCATTAATTAACACACATATGTTTTGTCTCATATCCTTAAAAATATATGCACTAAATGATTCAGCTAAATTCATTGTAATATGATCCCATCGATGGTGTGGAAATCGAGATATTGACCACCTATCATCATCACCATCATTTTCAACCCATCTTGAAAAGTCTGGAAAAAAATTCAAATTATTTATAGCAACCTTGAAATCACAGTGCAGCCGAGAATAAGAAATGGTATCCAATAATTTCAATTCTCTTCCCTTAGTTCCTCTTCCCATTCCCCTATATAATCTTGTAATTTCAGAGCTAAAATTTTCTTTCACATGACAGTAACAATTTGCATTTTTATCTCCATAAAAATCTATTTTAACTGTAGTTGTAATTGCATTGTGTCGATTATATACAATAACCAGTTGAGTATAACCTACAATTTCTTTTATGTTGTTTAAAAACCATGTCCAATAATCATATGTTTCACCCCAAAAATTGAACATGCCAATGGAAATTGTTTTTCATCTTCATCATATACATACACTACCAACAAGGTACCTTTGTAAGGACCACTAAGGTGAAACCCATCCACAAACAACATAGGTCGAATTCCTAATAAGAAACCATTTATGCAACACCCATATGCAATGAATAATCTTTCAAATCTACCATTTTTTGACGATACCCACTTCACTATTGTTTCCAGATCAACTTCCATTAGTCTATTTCATATCTAGGGGATTAACATATATGATTACTCTAGAACCCCATATATTCCACCAACTACTTTTTTCCTTATCTCTTAACGCGTGATGGTATGTAAGTGATATACCATAGTCTCTTTACAAGTTATATTTAATTTCATTGGTAGATTTTTCCACATTAGACTTCACCTCATCAAAAATGATATAAGAGACTAATGATGCCCTTGATTTGTGACTATTATCTAGTATATCTTGGGCTGAGTACATATGAGTATTTTGAAATTTTTTAACACAAAGAATAGAGTTGAGTTCCCCAATCCATATGCTATTAACTTCCACATGCAACTCTCAACTTTTCATTTTTCAATAATCTTTTGAGGACTATTCCTGACATATTCATAGTCAAACCCGTGTGTAATGCTACACTTGAAAATCATCTCCCTCAATGCTTTGGCTGAAAGAAAAAATCTGGCCAACATCCACCAATAATTCATTCCACTTTGAAGTATTTAACTCTGGGATCGAACATGGAACACTACTAATGGAACAAGGTATCATTTGAAGATCACCATCGGCTGATAAACTTTGTTCTGAATTCACACCAACTAATTCAACACTACAAATTAAATATCAAATGTATATACATAACATGTGAACAAAATATTAATATAAAAATTTTTGACATGTCATTACCCTTGATCTATATGCACTCATTTATTTACATCCACTGTCAATTTCAAGCATTCATCCAACCTCAAAAAAATGTAGACATGAGCAAAACTTTCATTGAATATGAACAACTTCTTAACTCCTTCATTATCTATAAGGTCTAAAAAAGTACCATTGTCAAACTTTAACATGTATTTTAAATATAACGATGACACATCACACTTCAGAATCGACGATGCCAATATTGATATTTAATTAAATGAAATTCCTTATATTAGCACTCTACCCATCAATCTTCCACCTTCAGAATGCATTTTTCCTTGTGAATCACCAACAAGTGATCCATAAAAATGAAAATAACAAAACATATCTTCTTGAAAATAATTTTACATCATTTTTTGTCAATCAAACTACAAAATTAATGAATATAAGATCCTAAAACTCATTATCAGATTGTATTTACATCCATTAACAAAATAAATCAACCAAAATATATGTAGCATACAACTTAGAAAAAATCTAGTTTCTTAGCACTGGGAGAAGGGGAACACTGATAAAATGTTTCTAAAAGTGGAGATGAATTGGGGGAGCTCGGGAGAAGATGCTTAGTGGGAGTAGTGTGTGGGAGTAGTGTGTGGGAGTAGATGCATGGTGAGAGTAGATCATAGGAATAGATGTGTGGCAGGAGTAGTGCTCGGGAGAAGTTTGAGGGAGTAGATGAGTGGTAGGAGCAGCGCACCAGAGAAGATGCCTGGAGGGAGGGTGACAGAGTGAGATATGAATAGTTCACATGAGTGACAAGGAGGGAGAGGGTGACAATGCGAGCTGAGCATGATGGGGAGCAGCGAGAGTAGCCGTAAGAGGGGGGAAATTTTTTAAGGGTATAATCATCATTTGGATACCTGGTCTAATAATTAGAGGTCCCCCTTTGGTATTTACTCAATATTTGGTCCTTAACCTGAATTACCCCACTCCTTTGGTCCGTAAATGTCTTTACCCCAACAAAAAATGGGGAGGGGCGAGGTTGGTTGTCCATCAAACAATTAAAAAAATTAATTAAAAGTCATATGGATTCCATCTGAAGCCACCCTACCATCACCCCCTCTCCCAGTGGGCTCCTCCTCCATACTAAAACCAGATTATGCCTCCCCTATTAGAAATCCACTAGCTTATCTGTTCACCTCACCGTCACCTGGTCCTAGCACCTCTGCCTCTACCGAATCACACCACCTGACCACTATCATCGTTGATCCTTGTCGTGCCTCACTTTTTGTGGATCTGAATACCACCAAATCACATGCCACTAGCATGGACTTCATCACATGTGAACCCCTCCGGCCACCTCCCTGTCACCGGTGAGAACCATTGCTCACTCTCCATCAGTCCTACTTTCCTACCACCCCTATTCCATAAACTCTAGTGGTCACCAGCTGCGCATGGCAAGCCCTGGAAGCATCTCTCCCAGTGATCACTATCCTAGTTTACCTTGGAACCCTCAGTTTTCCTCATGTTGTCACCAACACCACTCTAGCTAAACCCCAGTCCACCCGCCTCTGCTGGTATAATCCCTTCAGTCAGCTCCTTTATTATCCTGGCTGGGTCGAGCCCCTTTTCCTATATTGGGGTACACATTGCAAAATCAGGTCCTAACCAACCCAAAACAGGTCAATATTGGAATTTCTAGCCCAAACTGCCCTACAATGGGTCTTTTTGACCCATAAGAGCCCTAAATGAGGTTTGTATAGCCCGGAATAGGCCTATGTGGGTTTAGAATGACCCACAATGGGCCTCGGTGGGGGATTTGGGACCTAAAATAATTTTAATCAGTTCAAAATTAATTTATTAATTTTGTTTTAAAATTTAATAATAATTTAATTATTAAGAAAATTAATTTAATTCTAGAATTGAATTAAATTAATTTTCAGACTGAACAAATATTTAATTATTTTAATTAAATTTATTTATTTAATTTATTTAATTTCCCCCGACTTTAAATTTATTACATTTTTATTTTATCGCACATTTATTTGATATACCGACTAGTCTTAAGCAATGATTGTTATCTTCTATGTTTGGGTTTATTTAATTAAATATTTATTACAATTGCATGTGATGTCTATAATAATTATTTTTTATTGATGATTACTGCATCATCTTCTTTTATTCACTATGTATAAGATCATGCATTTCCATTAGCATATGTATATACATTGCACATCCTGAGAATCTCTCTCTTGCATGTGAGTATACTTTTATTTTTTGATGATGATGAAGTAAGATGTGGACTATGCCAAGATGGGATGAAATCCCAGATGAGATACAGAAACACTGAAGCGAGGGTGAACTTTGATCACAAGTCAATACTCGACTCAGGTATGATAGCCCTAGGTCATGATTGATCTATTAAATTTAAATGTATCAACCATTATTAAATTCTCAAAACCATCCATGTAATTTATTTCCTTTATGTGTTATTTATTATTTTATGCATTTTCATGTTTGCAAGAACACATAAAATAATAAAAATATAAAATTCATAAAGACACAATGAATATTTTCTATTAAACGCATATTCAGTTATGATCGCGACAACATAGTATGCACATAATTAATAGAAAAGGATTAAATTCATTGAAAATATTAAAACCCCCTCAAAGAAATATTAATTCATGAACTCCTTCCATCACTCAAATTTGAACAAAACTAGGTGTACAGGGTGCTCATCATCCAAAGTTGAGGGTGCCTCCTACTACTAGAGAGTTTTTATGAGAGTGATGGGTGGACTTAACTAAAGTTGGAAATAAATAAGTATCCAAATCTATCTTATTTCAACTTTAGAGGCAATTATTGAGTAAGTCATATTTATGATTTTAGAATATGAGACTTCACTCAACATATCAAGGATCCACAAGATAATGTAGTTTTCCAATCAAACACCTACCTTGAACTCTTAGAGTATTGTAATAGCCAAAGATTGTAGACTATAAGGAGAGGTTTATGGGATACTTTACACTAGAATACTCAAGTGACAGAGTATTCCATTTCTAATAGTGAGGGATATTGTAGTTTAATAGAATAGGGGGATAAATTTAATGATTTATCTAATTAATCAATAATGTCTAATCATTAATCAAGATAAAGTACTAATATGCTAGATTTTGTTTTTATAGAAAATGGAAAATAATTCCACAATTACACTGTGATTAATTTCGTACAAATTCAATGTTTTTATTAGTACGAGTTTCTAAATAATAGTACAAGTGCTTGCACAAAGTACTACGATATCAGAAATTCAAGTTGCTAGTGTACCCAATACCTATTGATCCACTTTATGAAGTGAGAGTGAGAAAAATTCTTATAGGAGACTCATGTATGATGCATATAATTATTATTTCATAATGTTATTAATATACCTGTAGGGCATCGTTAGTTCCCTACGTTACTATGAAAAAACAAGTTTATAAAACCCAAACTATGATACTCAATTAATTAAAATTTAGTAAAGGGGATTTTGGGGTTGAACCCACAGAGAAAGTGATTTTATTTTGATTAGGACTTCAAAAGAATAATTTGTATAAGGTGTTGATAAAACATTTATTTGATTGATTTTGAGAAAAGAAATGACGATTGAAAAATAGATTGATTGATTGGTTTGAAAATAGATTTTAGGAAGTGTGCCAGGGTAATGTAATACCGGGGTTCGGGTGCAATTGGATTTTAGAATATGTGTTTTTTAATTCATGATTGGTTTTGGAGTCGAGAAGAGGAAGAAACAATGGACATGGTATCTCCTCCTCAACACAACACTCCCCTATTTCCCTTGGTCCGGTAATATAGGATTTCGCCGAATTGAGTTTGTCTCAATACCATGTTTAAACCTGATTTCCCCTTCGGTTGACAATGGTCATTCCATCCTTAGGGTAGTTAGTTGTTCAATTTTAATGTTCCTTTTAGATTCAATTACCAATGGTCATGATAAAAGAAAAATGAAGGGATTGGAAGTTGAAATAGAGATTGCAACAAACCAAAGACATGAATAATAAAAATGATAAAATCCAATGCACCTTCACCCTTTGACTACATCACTCTAGCACATGACGGGTTTACCCCCTCATTATAGTGATGAGAGAATAAAGATGAGAGAGAAAATAAAACATAAATAAAATAAAGAAAGAACTTGGGGAGGCGCAGCAGCTTCTCTCTAGGATTTGGTATCCTCCTCAAACTCTAGAATACTCCAAAGGTGCATCCAGGGGCTCTATTTATAGGTTTTTAATGGGGTATTCCCTTCTTTAGTCACAACATGTACTAAAGGTACATGATTTGTAATGTCAATATGCTTTTTGTGAATCCTTGTAACCTGTGCATGGATTTCGGCTACAATTTTGTAAATTTGACCACCTACACGACATGTACTTGAACTAAACATCGTGTATACCTTGTCTGCATCACCTCCACATCTATAAGAATATTGAAAAAATCTTTCTCATAAATTTGAAGTTTGACCACCTTCATGTTGTGTACTAAAGGTACACAACATGTACTTGTAGTTCAGAGTGTTTTTACTCATCACGACTTATTCTAGCAGCGACATACTTCTCTGATGAAGTCACGATGTGCACTTGTGGTACACGATGTGTAATAGTGTTTTTTCATTTTCCAGCTTCTCTTCATCTTCAAAAATCCAGTGTCACACCGATTCACTTATCCCGTGGCACGAATGGTACTTTTTCTCATATTTATATCCCTTTTTGTTCCTTTTTTCCACAGATTCATCATTTCCTACCATAAAATATAAAAAAACTTGATTCATTCCAAAATTGGAAAGATTATTCATTTAAATCCAAAAATAAATACATTAAAACATTCTAAAATGTATGCATGAAATACACTTATCTAAACCCTCCACACTTGCATTCAGCCTTGTCCTCAAGGATGGAATCTCAACATACTACAAAGGATTTTTACCTTACAATTCTTTAAATTCAATTTCAACAAAAGTGATTGATCAAATAGAAAATTAAATTTTCAAGCATCACATATAGAAAATTAATCAACACATCATTTTTCAAAGAAAAAAAATCAATCATGTATTTTAATTTTCCCCTTTTGAAATAGCCATGTTTCTTTATTCATTCGTTTTCATTTTTCAATTCATTATCAGTATGCATGTCACTTGTAATCTACCTCACTTGATTTTTTCCGCCCATCATAAGGGTACAATTATAAATAGCATTCATCGCATACCTTAAAAACATGTAACTTACCATAGGATTTAAAGTCATCTAACATCTCCACCACATAAATAAAAAATCACAATTAATCAAGAGGGATTCATCATTGAGGATAAAATTTCTATGAGGCTTCATGGTAGGTAGGTAAATGATGAAATAAATCAAGGCTCAGAAATGAGGTTTGTCTCTAAAGTAATTTTCATGATATTCAAAACTAGCTCAATGAATGTCTCCTTTACAAATTTCATTTCTCCATTCCCTCCAAAATTCAAAGTGGGCCCACGATACATGTATGCATAATGAATGAATCAACCTCTCTTTCCTCGTTTTTTCTTCTTTTTTTTCTTTTCTGAAAGCTATGCTTAGGAAAAATCTCACATCCATAACCTAACCACATACGATCAAAATTTTCGGTCTAGAAAATAGTGATTTTTGATCCTCCCAAATACAACCCATTTTTTATTATTGTTTTTTTAGCAAGAGAGGTTAATAATTAAATACAATTTAGGATGTCATGGACTTTCCTAATATCAAGAATCCCCCAACAAAATATCCATAATAAAGTTTGTCCCGGTACACCCAAATGTTCTTCCCCCCACACTTAGTCTTTGAAATATCATGAAAAACGTTTAGAGAAAGGTAGGAATGGATAAAATAGGCTTGTAACATGGTTTAATTCCTAATATGGTAATTCATGGATTCTATGGGATTAAAAAGGATAAAGGTCAAGTGGGTCTCAGGATAAGGGATAAAATAATAATGCCTTAATCATTTTAAAAGTGATTGTGTTCATTCATAGCTTCGATAAGATGAAAAACAAGTTCTAGAAGAAAAAATTCTCGAGTTTCTCATGAAATATACTATAGAAAGAATGGGAAATATTAAGCTTAGTGGATGTCTTAAGAATGATATGAATGGTTTGGTCAATCACTTATGACAATACATACGAATAATTAAATCAATTAAAGAAAAAATAAAAAATTCAATACATGGACAAATCTCAGAAAAATTTCATTTACAATGATCAACATGATTCTATAAATCATGATTTGTCAAATCCAATCCAAATGGTTCACTCTACTAATTATTTTCTCCATTTTGCTCATTCAAATTTATTGATAAAGAAATTTAACTTCATGGTATTGTAAATATCGTAGGCAGTTTCATGTCTCATAGATCATTTTGTGTAAATAATGATTCAAGTGAAGGACTAAAACTTAAAATTAAACCTATAAAACTATTAAAATGTGGGGAATATAGTAGATTTTTTTTGAATTCAAATTCTTACTCTCCTTGCAAATGATGCTTCAAACATGGGATGTACTGGTTCTGGTTGAACCCTTTCATGACGTGTAAATGCCCTTCACAACGTGTAATCTCTATACTGTTTATTATTCTATTTTCTTTATTCTTCCTTCCTCCAACCTTAATGGTACTAGAAAAATAAAATACACAAGTGAAAGTATAGTCCATAACAATGAAATTTTATTTTTTTGGGAGTGAGAGCATGCATGCCTAAAAAACAAAAAATAAATAAATAAACAAGTAGGGTTGCTTCCTAGAAGCACTTTTGTTTAATTTCATTGGATCTACCTTGCCTCCTTCAGCTCATGTGACAGATGATTAAATTTTTTTACCTCTTAAGGTTCCATAAATGGTCTCAGTTGTGTCTTATCCACGAAAGTTGTCCCATGTCCTTCTTCTCTAAACAACTTGATTCTTCCAGATGGCAGTACTTGTTTGATCACCATTGGACCGATCCACTATTTCTTTCTCAATAATGATGAACTAAATGGAAGTTCATGAATCATCCATACCAGTTATCCTTTCTCAAATTTTGTGGATTTAGTCTCTCTTTTGTTGTCAACAGTCTTGGTCTTTATCTTCTCTTCCTTCTTTAGTTGGGAATCCTCTTTCATAGTATCCTCTATCTCATGTATCTCTTCAATATCAGCAACATCTTAAACTTAAACTATCTCTCTTTATTTGAACTCAGCATCCTCTTGCACATCATAGTTCTTCATTGCTTGGTAGATGTTGATCCTCACTTGATCACTTACAACTATCAGACAGAGTTATCCATTTTGAACATCGATTAGTGCATGCCCTATGTCTAAAAATGTTCTTCCTAGAATGATTTGATTTCTCTCCTATTCCATATCCAGCACTATAAATTCAATTGGTAAGTATAACTTCTCCACTTTTATTAGGACATCTTCGATGACTCCTCAAAGATGTTTTACTTTTGAGTATGCTAATTGAAGTGAAACTCTTGTGGACTTCAGACCTTCCAGTCCCAAAATCTTGAAAATTGTGTATGACATGATATTAACACTCGCACCTAAGTAACACAAAGATTTCCCACATTTGTTAGATCCAATAAACATGGGAATTGAAAAGCTACCTGGGTCTCTTTGCTTCTTAGGTAGGTCATTTGAAACCATTGTCGAACACTCTCATGTGAGTGGAATTGTTCCAATCTCTTCCATCTTTTTCTTGTTACTTACCAGTTCTTTCATAAATTTTTTATAAGTTGTTATATTTCTATGATCCTCTGAAAAAGGTATGTTAATATGAAATTTTTTAAAATTATTAATAAACTTACCTCTATGCACATTTTTCATCACTTGTGTCATCTGATCTGTAAAAGGAATCCTTGGCTTGTACTGAGGTGTCTCTTCTTCTTCTTCTTCAGTGAGTTATTCCTTGTCATCTTCAGCTTCCTCTTTTCTTACTTCTACTAGTGGTCATGCTAAAAACTCTATTCCAATTCCTTTTGTTTTCTTCCCACTTATGATCTCTATATATTTCAAGTATTGACCTAGGAATTCTTCAGTGAATCCTATAAGATATCTTATTTTTCTCTCTCTAAGTTTCTTGGCAATTTGGCCAACTTGATGCTCCAGATTCTAAAACGTGGCCTTTTGATATGACTCTTCTTCTTTAATTTTCTTGAGAACAACCCAAAAAGTAGTCATGAATGTTTCTAGTGTATCCTGTAATGAATGGACCTGGCTCATCAGTGTGGGCCCCTGTGACACTTGTTGTTGGTACCCTTGTGGTCTTTGTTGAAATCCTTTCCCTTGTTGTTTTTGAGGTATCCAACCCTGAAATTGATTTCCCCGATTGTAATCAGCATAATTGACATCTTATATATGTGAACCTTGGGGGTTTGGTTGTTAGACCATCATGATATACATTTTCTTGATCAGCAACTCCATTTGTGCTGCCATCCGGTCATTATTTTTGATCGTATGGACGCCTTTTTTATGCATCCCTTCGGCTTACCACTGGAAGTTGTTGCTCACCATCTCATCTACTAAATTGTAGCTTGCTTCTGGTGACTTTTCATTAGTGATCCTCCAACTTCAGGATCAAGAATTGACCTGTTTTCCTGTGACAACACCTTATAGAAAGTTTTAATCAGTACCCACAATTCTATTCCATGACTAAGGAATTTTCTTATCATGTCCTTTTAATGTTCCCTTGTAAAATACAGATATTCTTCATTAAATTGAAAAAAAATTAAGAATGTTTACCCATATATACATTGACTTTGAAGGTGGGAATAAATGGATGAGGAAATTCCTATATAACTCATCCTATGTAGTGATATAAAGAGAAGTTGGGCTCTGAATCTAGTCTGGAGCTCGATCTCATAAGGAAAATATGAAAGGTTGAAGTCTTACCACATCACTTGTAACATTTTGAAATTGAAATGAGTTGCAGTGCTTGAGAAAATCTCCCAAATTCTTGTTAGGATCTTCTTGCGGAAGCCCGATGAATTTTGAAATGTTTTCGATCATTGAAATTATAGATTTCTTTATCTCGAAATGATTTTTAGCAATGGGGGTAATAGAATTATCAATTGAAATCTTGTGTTTGATGGGCACTCATAGTCAGCGAGAATCTGAATCCCCTGATCTCCTTGAATAATTTTATTTTGTTCTATTCCCCCCATGGTTTCATTGACTTTACTCTCAATGCTTGGTTCATAATGCTGGGTTGATTCAGTGATGTATTCTTTCTTCGATTGAGTGTTGTAATCGTGCATTAAAAATATGAAATTCACATCATGAGAACACCTAGTATAAAAAGAGAAATTGAAATAAAATTATAAAAAAAATGAAATCCTAAAAAAACTAAAAGGCTACCATCCCCAGAAATGGAACCAGTTTTATATCCTCGCAGGGCGTCGTTAGTTCCCTACGTTACTATGAAAAAAAACAAATTTATAAAACCCAAACTATGCTACTCAATTAATTAAAATGTAGTAAAGGGAAGTTTGGGGTAGAACCCACAGAGATAGTGATTTTACTTTGATTAGTACTTAAAAATATTAATTTGTAGAAGTTGGTGAGAAAACATTGGTTTGATTTAATTTGAGAAAATAAATGATGAGTGCAAAGCAGATTTATTAGTTGATTTGAAAACAAATTTTAAGAAGCATGACAGGGTAATGTAATATTGGGGTTTGGGTGAAATTGGATATTAGAAAATGTGTTGATTAATTCACGATTTGTGTCAGATTCGAGATGAGGAAGATCTAATGGTCATGGTATCTCCTCTTAAATGCAACAATCCCCTATTTCCCTTAGTTTGGTAATATAGGATTTCTCCGAATCGAGTTTTTCTCGATACCATGTTTAAACCTGATTTCCTGTTTTGGTTGACAATGGTCATGCCATATTTAGGGTAGTCAGTTGTGAAATTTTAATGTTCCTTTTAGATTCAATTACCAATGGTCATGATAAAAGAAAAATAAAGGGATTGTAATTTGAAATAGAGATTGCAACAAACCAAATACATAAATAATAAAAATAATAAAATACAATGCACCTTCTCCCTTTGAATACATCACCCTAGAACATTATGGGTTTACCCCACCATCCTAGTGATGAGAGAATAAAAATGATAGATAAAATAAAAAAATAAATAAAATAAAGAAATAACTAGGGGAGGTGTAGTAGCTTCGCTCCAGGATTTGGTCTCCTCCTCGAACTTCAGAATACTCCAAAGGTGCAACCAGGGGATCTATTTATAGGCATTGAATGGGGTATGCCCGTCTTCAGTCATGACGTGTACTGAAGGTACATGACATGTAATTTCGATCTGCTTTTTTTAAATCCATGTGACCCGTGTGTGGATATCGACTGCGATTTTGGAAATTTTACCACCTACACGATGTGTACTTGGACTACAAGTCATGTATACCTTGACCTCATCACCTTAGTGTCTTTTATAATCTTGAACAAATATTTCTCATAAATTTGAATTTTGACCACCACCACATCATGTACTAAAGTTACACGATGTGTACTTTCAGTTCACAGTGTATTTTCTTATCACGATTTGTTATTACAGTGGCCTGATTCTCCAATGAAGCCACAACATGTACTTGTGGTACATGACATGTAATAGTGTTTTTCCATTTTATAGCTTCTCTTCATCTTCAAAAATCCAATTTCATGCCATTTCATTTCGCTCGTGGCACAAAGTTTCCTTTTGCTCATATTTACACCCCCTTTTGTTCATTTTCTACAGATTCATCGTTTCCTTCCATAAAACATAAAACAACTCAATTTATTCCAAATTTGGAAAGATTATTCATTTAAATCCATAAATAAATACATTAAAATATTCTAAAATGCTTGCATGAAATACAATTATCTTTTATCATCAATGTACGATGTGAGTTGGGGATTCAACATCAGGACAGGGATGACTTCACATGTTGTCTCATCTCTTAGAAGTTTGCATGGAGAATGTGAAGCAAGATGTGGATGGGATGATGATTACACTGGATTTGTATAAATATGAAATATGGATCATGTTCTTTCAATACATCCCATTTTTATATATTTTTCTCCAATTTACTCCAGTTTCATTTAAGATTATAAAATGAGAAGTATTTAGAAAATGCTTCATTAACTTTTAGGTAAAGGTTTGATAATTATACAAGAACTTAAAGAAGGTATAATCTTTAGTTCTATAGTGAACAAGTTGAAAGACAAGTCTGAAAAGGCCAATGAAAATTTTAACATCAAAGGAACCTTTGAAAAGTACTTCAATGAAAAGAGGTGGGTTATCATACAATAGGTTATTTTATTTCTTTGCTATGATATAAATCTATGTAAGTTTAAATGAAATGAACTGAATTTAAGAAGAAAGTAGTCACTTCTTCTTCAGGTATATTAATCATTTTATGTTATTTTTCTATCATACTTATTGGGAATTTAATAAAATATTCCTATCACATATGTGTATTTAAATACTGTAACCAAGTAAGTATAGAAAAGTTATAATAATTACAGTTAATTCTTCAAGAGGATGATAAAGGGTGATTCTTAATTCAGTAGACAAAAGTACAATACTTCCCATTCCTAAGATTAATTATTCTAGTTAAATTTTTTAGGTATTACTGAAACATTAATCTCATGTGTCCAATGGAAACAGGGAGACATTATTCTAGTTTTGGAATGAATGTTTTTTGTGGTTTTTAATACTCAAAAAATAGTTTTTGTAATGCTTGAATCATTGGTAATACCTAATGAATATAAAATGTAAGGATTTTATACCTGGTTTTGGAAAGATAATAAATTTTCAAGAAAAACTATGTAGTTTAAAAAGATATACCCAGTATGGTTTTAGATTATTTGGATTTAAAGACCTTAGGTATTATAAAAACACTTATGTAATTATTTTTGGAAAAAGAAACCATTAGAAATAAAGGTAAGTTACAAAGCATTCAGAATTAGTTCAGCTAGAGAACATGAACTATTACATGGTTAATATAGTGTTAAATATACTTTATAAGATTCAGTTAAGTCTATTTAAGTAATGATAAAGTGAACAATGATATATGAATTTTCATTGAATATCATTTTATTCGATTTGACGTGTCTAATAATGTATAGAAAAATAATTCATTGATCATTATAATGTAGCATGGAGTAATTCCTAAATACGTATTTCCTTATTCACATCAGATTTATGATATTACTAAGGAGGATCAATGTTTATTCTTTTATGTTTACATTGATCAAAAAAATATAGCATGGAATAATTACTAAATTCACATTTCTTTATACACATAAAAGTAAAGATGTAAGTAAAAGTAGTATCAATGTTGGAACTTATATGAATTGTAAATACATCCATTATATTTCAATACTTGCTTCACAAATAGTGAAATTTTCTTATAATGACATTCCAACTATAATGAAAAATTAATATCATATGAGTTTTAATATGAAATAAATCCATCATTTCATAATAACATGTTTTTATATGCAAAGTGTCTAATTAGGATGTAAACAAATTTTAATTAAGAAAAAAACATTATGTATCTAAATTAGTATTCTAAAGTTTCTAAGGATATTAAATAAATCCCAATGATAGAAACATTTATGTTCAAGTGATAGACTATATTCCTATAAATGGGTTCATATCTCAATCTAGGATAGTAGGAGAAAGATTGACTTAGATTTAGTCAATTCTGAAGATACACAAGTAGTTGTCATAGGAAAAAATTCCACAAGAACATGTGGAATGAGAATGTTCTAGCAGCACATTGTAACATCCCTCCCCTCCTCATTGGCTTGAGATGGAGAAAAATTTCTACTTGACCTTAAGTGAAATCCCCAAGATGCCAATGGGTGGAAACAAATTCCAAGGGATTCAATACAATTGGGGGATGATTTTACCTTTGAAAATAAAACAACCAAACCAAGATAATCGTAACCAACAACCACTACATTATTCATGATAAAAATGTAATACTACTCTATGTATAACAAACAAAACAAAACTATATCTAAGTAAGGTATATCTCTAAACTACCCTTTTCTTTGGGTTATGACCTTTCTCTTTATAAATCACCTTACCTATCTATTTAATGTTTTATAATTCTTATAAATTCTATATTTATTTCTCTAACATATATACCTATATTATTATACCTTCCTTTGATAGGTTAATACATTTCATAAGTTCTTTTTCAAATAAAACCCATTTCTTTCCATGGAATATTTTAATGTTTATACCTTAGGATTGGTTTACTTTTGTGGAAAACATAAGCATGTACATGTTATGATGGGTGTGACAAGATAGAACTCAAATGCATTGGGTAATGTTTTTGTCTCATGAGACATTATGTATGGGATTAGGGAGTAAACCTAATCCATTATGAGACTATGTCCACTATATGATGTTGTCTTAGCAGTTAGCCTTAACTTATGTTTATGTCACGTTATATGTTTCTTACACTTTCCTATGATTCCATTATCATATGATACCATGTTAATAATTTTATGCTACCATGTTATTATTCATGAGCCTTCTCTTTCATGATATCATTTTATTTCATTTGACTCATGTGTTATGATTCATTATCATATGTATTCCCTTACTGGGAGTTTCAGTTCACCCCTTTATTTTATGTGTTCCCTAGGTTATCCTGTGTAGATTTATGAGATCAAAAGGATTTAGGAGCTCATTATGGATATTAAAATAAAGTTTATTTATTTTAGTTTCACACTAATGTATTATGAACCAATACTTCTAAAGACACTAGTATTTTTTATCCTTTGGTTGTATTTAATGGATATTTATGATAAAAAACATGTAATAATATATGTAAAAGTCTTTGTTTACTATATTAGTGGTGTAAGTATTATATTAGTGTATTAAAGGATGCATATGAGTTGTGAACAAACTTTCAGAAAGAGTTCCAGTTGGAATTCCTATCATTGATGATGAAGACAGTAAAGAGGTAAAAGTTTCTCTCCCTTCAGTAGGAGAGTCTGAGTGTGTGGGATCTAGATATCTGGTTCAAGGACCTCATGAACTTTTTCCCTAGTTCCTTTCTAGATGATAATTCTATAGAGAAGTGTCTAGAGGAGGCATTGCGCCCAGGTATCAGGTATGCGGTCACCCTATTTATGATTTCCACATACCAAGAGATGCAAAAGGATAAGGTTATCAAATGGATTGTTTATATTAGATACTATCCTTGAGAGATTTGTTATTAGGTAATCTTGAGGATAATATCTTCAGATAGTGTGTTTTATATGTTTATATATTTGGGGTTTTGATTATTGGGGAATCAACCATGGAAAATTACTTTATGTACTTCTAGGGAAGGTGGATTCTGAGCACCTACCAAGGGATTAACATTTTCACACTATGAATATGAGGAAAATAGTCACTAGTGATATTAGTGTCCAACCACTAAGAGAGTCTAGTTTTAGATTGGTGGTTAGACAACTTTTCGAAAGCTACAACAGTCTCCTCTGAGTAAGTATTAGTAAGAGGAACTGCCGGTGATTTTCCAACATCTGAGGGAAGATGGTGTTGGTAGGGTGTATCCTCATTATGGTACCCATACTTAGGGGCCTATGATAGAGTGTTGTTGTATAGGAAAAAAATTAGAGAGGTTGAGGATATTGGTGTGGTCGGATGCATTAGATGGAGATAGTAGTTCTAGTAGGTCCATAGGTTGTCCAATGTATGATTAGTTTATCATCTACCCTTGTTTGTTCCTTATTTAATTCAAGATCCTCAAAATACCTTATTTCTCCCACTTTGGTCCATACCATGGGACTGGATTTGGATATAATTATAGTACCCCCAATGTTATCCACACTGGTTGGAGATGAAATTTATTTGTTAGATGTGTTCCAGGTATGTAGATAAGTGATGTGGAAACACCAGTTAGTGAGAGATTTCTTCTTACTATGGATTTAACCATAAAATTTTATCCTCATCATGGATTTGTTGTATACCAACCATACAGTCATCAACTGCTTCAATAGGATACCTTAATTTTAGATGTGGAGCTTCATCAAGTGGTGTACACTAGTAAAAAAATTATCATATGGGTGGAAGGGAAGTATATCCTTTTTTGTCTTAGTTGGCAGAGTTATCAGTAGAAGATCAATTTGAGTATTTTCCTAGGGTTATGGAGGAGTTCCTAAATTCTTCCACGAATGAGGTTATGACACCACCCCCTCAATGTGATGTCATGTTTGGGATAGATTCACAACCGGAAGAGCCTATGATTTTGAGGACTCCTTATCGAATAAGGCCTTTATAGTAGCATGAGCTAAGGTTCAAGGTTAATGATCTAATGTAGAGGGGTATCATATGACCTAGTGTCTCTCCTTATGGTGCTACAGTGTTGTTTTATAAGAAGGAAGATGATATTCTAAGGTTTTGTGTGGAGTAATGGAGGTTGAATCAAGTAAGACTCAATAATTGTTACCCTTTTCTGAGGATCAATGATCTGTTTAACTAGATGAAATGATCTAGTTGGTTTTCAAAGGTCAAATTGTGATATGGATATCACTAGATGAGGGTAAAATATGAAGATATCCATAATACTACCTTTAGGTGAAATTATGGACACTTATATTTCATATCCATACCATTAATTTTCATGAATACATCAACTATGTTCATGAGACTCATAAAATCCATATTACACAAGTTCCTAGACCATTTCATCATCGTTTTCATCAATGAAATCTTGATTTAACTGAAGTCAGAGGAGTAGAATTCTAATAAACTAAGAGTTTTATTACAGGCCCTCCAACACCACCACCTTTATGTAATGCTATAAAAGTTATGTTTTTGGACATGATAGGTACATTTCCTTAAAAAATCTATGTCTTATAGGTGTGTGGATGTGCACCCTATGAAGATCGAGGAAATTTTTTCTTAGGAATCACCTAAGAATGTGGAAGTGGTTCATAGTTTCCCCAATGTTCTAGGATATTATCAGAGGTTTGTGTATAATTTATTTTGGTTTGAATCCCTATTGAAAAAATTTACTATTAAGGATCATGTCATCAGGTGGACTGATCAGTTCCAAGAAACTTTTGGTTACCTGAAGCTGATTAGTGCCACAGTGATTCAGTTTCCAAAAGAGGGTGTGATGTTCAAGGTTTTATATGAAACATCCTATTTGGTATTGTGATGATTATTTATGTAGTATATTGTAGTTATCTATTATGGTTATAATAAATTATTTCTCTATAAGTATAACTATTCCACCTATGATCTAGAGTTATTAGAAGTATTTTTTTTCACTAAAGTTGAGGTGAAATTACCTCATCAGCAAGCGTGTTTATGGTTTTCATGGACTACAAGATCCTGAAATATATATTATATAATTTATATTTTAATCTAATCTAGTGTAGGTGGATTAATTTTATCTATTATTGTGGTTTTGAGATCTATTTCACCCTAGAAAAAGAAAATGTTGTTTCTAATGCACTATGTTGGAAGTACTAAGGAGATGTGGTTCGAGAGTCTGTAAAAATTTATAAAGGGGTGGAGGATCTTATATTGGTGAATATTGATATGGGGGAGAGAAGTGGTCAAGTTTGACTTTATCAAATGATTTTAGATCCATAATTGATTCAACTGTTAGAGGATTCTCTGTGGGGAGACTCAGAGGTATAGGTGATGTGTGATTGTGTTGGTCGTTGTGATACCTCGAAAGGATGGTTGGAGGATGGTAAGAACTAGAAGTTATTATAGGGGAGGATATTTGTTCCATTGTAAATTTGAAATGGAGTTATATATTAATTTCATATCTCACCTTTAGATTTATATCTCAATGAAACAAATATGTATCGTGGATTGAAGAGATAGATTTGGTGGTTGGGGATGAAATGGTTGATGGCGGGGTTTTTAGCAAGTCGTCTAGTTTTAAAGAATGGGAAAGTGGAACACCATGTTCCTGGATGTTTTTTTAGTCCTTAGATATTCCTGAGTAGAAATGGGAGGATATCTTAATGTATTTCATCATTGGGTTACCCTGAGATCAGGGAGGATGTGATGCAATTTGGGAGATAGTGGACTGGCTAATGATCTCAACACATTTTCTTATGATCTATGAATCGAGTATCATGAATGTCTTGGCGAGGAGATATATGGATGACATGGTTAGGATTCAAGTGGTATTGAGTACCATCATCTCTGATTAGGATCATCATTTTATATTGTGATTATGGAGGGTATTTTATCATGACTTTGAATCTTAGTTGAAACTTATCACTACTTCCCACCCACAGACAAATGAGAAGACAGAGAATATCATCCAGGTACTGGAGGATATATTGTGAGCTTGAATTTTAGAATTTTCCAGACTGTGGATAAGAAACCTACCTCTAGTTGAGTTTTCATAGAAAAATAACTATTAATTATCCATTCTCCTATCTCTATTTGAGGAATTTTATGGGAGTCTATGACATTATTTGTTGTGATAGATAAATTTTGGGAAGTCCATAGTTCTCTGTCATAATGTGGTACAAATAATGACTAAAAATATCTAGTTGGTCTGAGATAGGATGAGGGAAGTGAAGGACTATCAAAAGGCCTAGGATGACCATATGTGGAGCCCCCTAAAGTTTGAGTTTAGAGACCATGTGTTCTTGAGGGTTTCCCCTCATTGAGGGTAGTGTAGGTTTGAAAGAGGGGGTAACTTTTCTCCCTAGTTTATCGGGCCTTTGAGGTGTTGGGGCATGTTGATTATGTGGAATATTGGTTGTAACTACCACTAAGGTTGGACATGATCCAAAAAATATTCCACGTGTCCTAGATTCATCAGTATCTTCATGATGACTTCCACATCATTGACTTGGGAGAGTTAGATTTTGAGAATGGAATGAAATTTTTTGAGTGACTAGTAGAGATATCAGATCATTGATAAAAAAGTGTTTCATGAATGAACCATACCATTGGTTCATGTGTTGTGGAGGCATGGTTTCTTAGAGGAGAGTACATGGGAGTGTGAAATGCAAACACATTCCCAATACCCAAAGTTGTTTTTAGCTTTTACTTTCTATATTTTTCTTTGATGATGTGATGTTTGAACCAAGTTAATTTATGAGATGTACCATTTCCTCTTACTGGTGATGTTTGATATGAATTTTAGTGTATGAATAAGGGAAAACCCATTCCTAATTAAGACACATTATATTATGAAACATTTTAAAGCTATGTGGGTGATTCAGTTTCACCCAAAACGAACAATATCTTCATTTAGAGGTCGAGTTTACATGATTTTTTTACTTAGGGTAATGTTTTGTGATAGTTGATGAGGTTATTGAATTGGTTTATGAAGATATTTAAATGGTAGTGAGGATGGTTATGTGGAAGATGTGTGGCTTGTGGCATGTTATGATGTGTTTTTGTGAATAATGGATAGATAGTGATGTGTTTGTGTGGGGTGTTTTGTGGAAATTTTATCTTGGCTAGATGTGTTTGGATGGTAATACTATTTGGAGTGTAATGAGGTCCTTGAGAGGTATCTCATGGGGGGTTTTTGGGACCCTTCACTTTCTTTTTGGGTTTAATTTTGATTCTTGAGTATGAGAATCATTTAAGAGGTATCTAATGTAATAGTATTTGCCTTCAAAACTTGTTACTTTGCTGATTTGTGAGTTGGAGGTGTTCGGAGGAGGCTTGAGGAGGGATCAAGATGCAATTATACTACAATGGGTGGTTCATGACATGGTTATGTATTCATTATATAAGAGGTTTATTCATGGATAGGAGGTTGAAGATTCACAATTTTATTTTTATATGGGGTTCTATGCCTAATGAACTCACAACGTGAAAGGGAAATTCATGATGTGAATTAAATCAAGGATGAGGCAACATGAAAATCATTATATGTTCATAGGGTTTTGAGTTTGAGGATTTCACGATGTGAATTATATTAACAAATTGAAATTTATAGCCACACAAAAACTCATTATGTGAATATGGTGAGTTCCATCTTGTTTAAAAATATCAAGGCTCACCCAAATTCTTTTCTTTTTCTCATGTTTCCCTCAAACATTGGGAGAACCCTAGGTAGTTTTAGAGGATATTTCAACCTATTTACTCCTACTTTGATCCATGTCTTCTGATGGATGATCATTGTAAATGTGAGTTTGGTTTTTTTCTTTATCCCCTATTTTCCTTTCATTCTTCTTTTGGAAATTCATAGTGGCGATGATGTTTTGATCAAGGTGATTTTGGGATTTGATTTTGATGATCCCTTGGTGTGGTTCAGGTTTATTTTTGGTTTCCTAGTGGGATTGTTATTTCCATGTCATTTTTATTTTTTCCTATTGTGCATGATGAATCAGAAAGCTCATTTGAGGTAGGGGATCCTCATTCCCTCCCTATTTATGTACATGTGTGTGGATTTCATGATTTTTCATCCCATTGGGTGGATAATAAGGGTTGTCTTAATATAATTAATTAATTTTATTAATAAAAATTGATGGTATTGGGGATAAATCACATGTTTTACTACTTTGATGATATTTATAATGAGTCGTTGTGTGCTTGATTCCATTATTGAAAATCGTGACTCTTGGGAGCCTTTATTATACGTAGTTGATATGTATGTGAGACACTTGTTGTGTTGATTGTTTGATCAAACCCTAAATAAAATTCTAAGAACATATAAATGGCCAATTAATTGGTTACCCATGGAAATCTATAATTTGTGTGACAATATACATTCTAAATAATGAATTAAAGTAATGTAATCCTGAAACTAAATTATGGAATCCGATATGTGATGCTATGTGTGGTTGTGATTATTTTTTCCCTTATGTGATATGGGTTGTTGTGATGTGATGGTGGTGACTAGCTGGGTTATGAAATGTATAGGTAAGTGACATGATGGTTATTTGGCATGGGATGTGACGTGGGCAGTTGTGTGATGTTAGTGATGTTCAGTCGTAGTGATATGTTGTAACATCCCAAGCTTCCATGGTATGCTTCTCTTTGAATAATAGAGCAGCGTGTGTTGTACGAAACCTCGAGTTCTAACACACCGCGACCAATAAAAGTAGCCGTTATGAATAGTAATACCCAATTTTTGAAATTATATAAATTTTATATATCAAAATGGACTTCATTTTTGGATTCGGAATATCGAAATTAGCCTATGTTGAATTTTTGGTATTTTTCTGAGAACATCCAATTTTCGATGAATAGCAAAAAATACTTAAAAACAACATTTTTAATCAAAATAATTTATCATGATAAATTATACTATTGAGTGGTTTTAAAGTATAATTAGAATATAATTTTACCATTTTATCCAATGGTTGTCATTAGAATTAATTTCACTTTAAAATTGGACATAAACAATTGTCAATCTTTTGATAGATATTGTTTCTTAAAAACACGCTATTTGTTTTGACAACGATAATAATTTTTAAATTAATTACTAAAATTTATGTGTTTGTAATTTGGTAAAATGGATTCCATATTTGTAATAATAAGGTCCAAATTATGTAATTAAGACACTTTTGTTTTTTTGACATTATGAATAGTAACGACGGTAATTATCTTTAATTATCGTGATTAGTTTGTAATCGGGTAGTTAAGGGTAATAAAATAATATCATAATAATCACAAATGACCCCAACATGTGTCCTAATGCTGCTGGTTTTTTCATGGACGACCATGGGATGCCTTGTTCCAAACTTTGGGACCCCATGGAATCACTTTTGGGTGATAGTGACATTTTATTATATTATTTTTTCTAAAGGGAAAGTATAACCAAAGTATGTATCAGCCAAGTAAAACAATTTTAGTTTTTTATGTGTAAATTATCTCTTAGACTATAAATAATAATTGGAAAGATAAAACTATTTCCTACATCATGATATTTTTTTTATAATTTTTAGAGATTAAATAAATTAAAAAATTTATGACACCATGATGATGCAATGATTACCTCATTAATTAACGATTTAAATAAAATGAAAATATAATGTAAAATATAAGACTCACACTTGCCAAAAACCTATTGGATGAGTATATTTATAACCCTTATCACCTTATCCTAGAAATATATAATTGTGGGACCTTTAAAATCTGAAACTCATTATATAATAAAGTAACATTTCTTGACTTTCAAAGAGTGCCACTCCTCTCCTCTTATAAAAGGCCCCCACCTCTACCACCTTATTCACACCTTCAAAGCCATTTGGCTCGGCCAAACTCTGACCAAATACTCTCTCAACTTCCCTATCTTACTCCTAGAAGCCTCACTTTGGGCAGAAGTCTTCCCAAGGAATCCTTTGGCTGAAATCAAAAAGAGTTACCCGATATTAAGGTAATGTATTCTCTTATGTTCTTTTGTTTTATTTTGCTTCTCCAACCCCTTAAACTCTTTTTATTCCTTTATTTTGTAACAAAACCAGTATATTAAATATACTAGTATGTTGTTATAAGAATTATTTTATTTACACTTACACACACCTTTGTTTAATGGTTCAAAAACACAGTGTTTCTGTGGGTGGCGAATTACTGCCTCATGAAATGATGATTGTTCAATCTTATTTTAACACCTCTCATGGTGGCCATTAAGATGTCACTATATTTATATATGATATATATTATGTTTATGTTCTCCTTATTCTTCTGTATTTTTTATTTATGGCATACTTTTATTATTTTCATTATGGGTAAACGCGATAATTTCATTTTAGGAAGTGCGGACTACCGCCCACTCAAAGTGATTTGAATCGTTAATGCCATATGTGGGATGTATAAAGGATACAGTAAATGATATTATATATAATATTATACTGGTATTATAATATACCTTTATATCATTATGATTTAATTCCATTAAATATGCAATAGAAGTTAAAGTAGCATTCATGCATACGTACGGCTTACTGTCTCCATTAACTGTGCATTTCATTTCTTACCTCTAAATGTTATGTAATATTATAAATGCATGTATATACTGGATATATATGATATATATGATATCTACATCATGAATATAATTTTGGATATAATGGATATTTTACCACATGAACAACTTGTAATTATAAGAAGTTTATTTTTGACTCAAGTACCAAAGATTGACAAAACGACCGTTATTAACTTAAATAATTAAATAATGTTCATAACATGGTAATAAGTGATATAAAAGGAATAATAAACTTGAAAATGTTCTTAAGAAAGTATAAATTAACTCTAGTTTATTATTCAGGAGGTTAAAGAACGACCGAGTCAAGTCGGACACGAGGTAAGGGACTTCATCTCAATCTCCTTTCATTGAGGCATATTTTGTTTTATACACAACTTTACTTTATACGGTGTATAAAACCCTTTAAATTTTACTTTTATTCAGAAGGAATCTTTTTATACGAAGCATTTTTACTAAATGAGAAAATGAATGTTTTTTCTTGCGTATGCGGCGACAACAACTTCTCCGCCGCCGGGACCATTATTTGAGTTTCGGCTTCCTCTACAAGCCATAACTTTTTTTAAATGAAAAATAAATACCATGTTTTACTTTTATTTTATTTTGGTATTGAAAATGGTTTTGATAATTTTTTTATTATATCAATGTGTTGTATTGATATCTTTTGATTGAAATGTGGAAATGTTATGTTTCCTTTATGCATATTTTATGTGATACGATTATGTTATGGTTTATGATATGTTTAAACCTTTTCATATAAGGAATGAATTGGACTTAATAAGTGATGGGTGGATCTCGCTATAGCTTCTAGATGCATCGGTAGGTCTCATGAGACAAACTAGTGTCTTGGCACAAGGCCTTGACAAAATCTTATTTGTAGTATTGGCACGAGGCCTTGGCTATGTGGTTATGATAGTATGGCATTATGAATTCCATCATTATGAAAGTGGTTATTGATATTTCATATGATTATTCGACTAGTAGAATATCCATGTGAATAAGTAAATGGAATTATTTCATTTTACTTTTGCCATATTATTTTGAAGTTCAAGTTTAAAAGGCCTTTGTTTTAGTTATACATTGACTTAAATGTTTAAATTTATTTATGAAAGTTTTCGCTATATTGTTATCCTTACTGAGCATCTGAGCTCACCCCTTTCAATGTTGTAATTTTTTCAGGATGTGAAGAATTATTTTATGAATGACCTGCAGGGATAGTATGAAGGTATATAAAGACAAGATGTTTTTTGTAGTTTTGTGTTACTTTATGATGTAATGTAAGACTTATGAATATATCTAGTGTTTCCAAGGCTACTAAACTAATCGGTCTTTCGAGACTTGATCTTTTGTGATCATGCCAATGTTATGTAATAATGCACTGACTCTGGGTAACTGGGGTTAGGGTATTATAGTTGGTATTAGAGGCAGTTTAGTACTAACCTTGGAAGCTAGATTTAGAAAAACTCTGATTAGAGCACATAGCCCTAAGATAGACTTTGAGGATTAGTATATAATAACTTCCTAGAATTTTGGTATTGTAGAGATTTTGTGAGTTTTCTGAGCAATACATCCCTTTCTGGATATGAGCAGGTAGAGGCGGCTCTGGCATAGATGTACCTAGGGGTAAAACCCGAAAACACTGCTTTGAGCTAGACTCGAACGGGAACTCGTGCATGACAATGGGCTTTGCTGCACTCTTGGTTACGACACTCCTGGGGGATATGATTAGGATAATTATGATTTTCTTTAAAAACCATTATGAAGGGTTTATGAGTATATACTTCCTCAAAGAAAACATTTTTATGATTATGGATTATATCCATAAACTGTTCAATTTATGTTAGGTGTTTTGCAAGTTTGTTATTTTGTATTTCGATTCATAAACTAATCTAGTTTATGCCATTGTTTAGAAATGGTGCCTAGTGGAAGGAATGGAAACCGTATCAATGCACGCACTCCATGTAGGGATTTTTCTCCTGCTTAAGATAATTTTAATGGAGCTAGTGATACAACTGGTGCTGATCAGCTTATCACCATACTGGGATAACTCGCTCAGGTTATGAATAATAACCTTACTCGTATGGAGCACCCTGATCCGCAATGTGGAGGATCAATGTTAGACCGCTTCATGAGGAAACAAACACCAACATTCAATGGGAGTAAAAATCCCTTAGTATCTGAGCAATGGATAAATTCCTTAGAGAAAATATTCCATGCCTTGGGGAGTAGTGAAAGGGAAAAGGTTATCATGGCAGTTTACCACCTCACTGGAGATGCTTATCAATGGTGTTCATTGATTCAAAACATGAAGGAATATGATGAAGTATAAAATATGGAATGGAGGGAGTTCAAAGAGATTTTCTTATAAAAATACTTTCCTCGTGACCATCCAGCAGATATGGAAAGGAAATTTCTGAGTCTGACACAAAAGGAGGATGAGAATGTTGCAAAGTATGAGGCTAACTTTACAAGGTTAGCGAGGTATGATGCAGATTATATACGTAGCCCAAGAAGTAAGATTGATCATTTATTTGATGGGTTAAAACCATTTCTACATCGATCATTGGTCTCATAATCCTTCTCGTTATAAGAAGACATTGTATCATGTGCTATTAAGATAGAAAAGGAATTCTCTAAGTCTTACGACTTTAAAGCAAAGCAAGAGAAGAAGAGATCTGCTGATCTCATCATCATACCCATGATTAAATTTGATATAATCCTCAGTATGGATTGGATTTTGGACCATGATGCGAAGATTTATTATAAGAATAAAGAGGTTATTCTTTTTGATGATGATGATAAGGAACACCTTATCTTTAGAGTAGAATCGTCACCACCTAATTCTTATCTAGATCCACCCCCAATAGCTCAAATAAATTCATTTATTGGGGAGGAATAGAATGAAATAATTATGGGTGAATAAGGTAATGTTCAAATAGAGGATGTACCTATTGTGAGAGAATATGTTGATGTGTTTCCAGAAGATTTACCTGGGCATCCTCCAAAACGAGAAGTTGAGTTTTCTATTGACCTAATGCCTGGTTCAAGGCCCATATCAAAGACCCCATATATAATGGCCACTATGGAATTAGTGGAACTAAAGAAACAACTAAAGGAATTGATTTATAAGGGATTTATTTGCCCTAGTGTTTCTCTATGGGTAGCTCCTGTTCTTTTTGTTAAGAAGAAAGATGGATCTATGAGGTTGTTCATTGACTACAGGTAAATCAATGTTATAACAATAAAGAACAAGTATCCCCTACCTTACATTGATGATTTATTCGACCAACTACATGGATCTAAATACTTTTCAAATATTGACCTTCTATCTAGATATCATCAGTTGTGTGTGAAGAAGGAATACATTCCGAAGACGGCATTTCGAACCAGGTACGGGCATTACGAGTTTACAGTAATGCCTTTTGGATTGACCAATGCACCCTCTGTCTTCATGGATCTAATGAATAGAGTTTTCAAGAAATATATTGATGACTTCGTAGTGGTATTTATTGATGATATCATGGTATACTCCAAAAGCTATGAAGATCATGAAAATCACTTGCGTATTATTCTAAAGAATCTTAGAAGACATGAATTATATGGGAAGTTTAGCAAGTGTGATTTCTGGATTCATGAGATTTCTTTTCTTGGCCATATTGTCTCTAAGGATGGAATCTTCGTTGATCCTTCTAAGACAAGAGCAATCCAATAATGGAAACCACCAATGCGTATAACTGAGGTACGCAGTTTTATTGGTTTAGTAGGTTATTATCGATGCTTTGTCCAGAATTTTGCCCGATTGTCTAACCCATTAACGAAGCTGACACGTAAAGGGGTTAAATTTGTTTGGACAAAAGATTGCGAAGAATGTTTTGAATAACTAAAGAGAATATTAGTCAATGCTTATATATTGACTCTACCATCGGGGAATGATGGGTTTGTTATTTATAGTGATGCATCGAAGAAAGGACTTGGTTGTGTCCTTATGCATAATGATAGGGTTATTGCCTATGCATCACGACAGTTGAAAATTCATGAGCAAAACTATCCTACTCATGATCTCAAGTTAGAAGCTATGATATTTTCTTTGAAGATATGGAGACACTACCTCTATAGTGAAAAATGTGAGATTTATACTGATCACAAGAGTTTGAAGTATATTTTCTCACAAAAATAACTCAACATGAGGAAAAGGAGATGGCTTTAATTACTCAAGGATTGTGATTGCACGATACACTACCACCCGGGGAATGCAAATAAGGTGGAAGATGCATTGAGCAGAAAATATCATTGAGTTTTGAACAATATGAGAATTGAAAGGGATCCTGTTTTTATGGATCTAGTGAAGATGGACATGGGAATAACTATGGAAGGTGAAACATCAATGCTTTTTCAAATGGTTGCCAAAACCTCTTTACTAGACAGGATTAAGAGTTCTCAGACCGATGATGAAGAGTTTCAAAAGAAGATTAAAGCTGTGAATGATGGGATATTGAGTGAATTTGTGTATGAAGATGGAATTTTGAAATTTGGGAAGAGACTTTTTGTTCCCAATATAGCCAGTATAAAAAGGTAATTATTGGATGTTGCACATAGTTCCAATTTCTCTATATACCCTAGTAGCACTAAGATGTATAGAGATTTGAAGGAACATTTTTGGTGGGACAACATGAAGAGGGAGATTGCTGATTTTGTGTCAAGATGCATGGTTTTTCAATAAGTGAAAGCTGGGAGGAAACTTCTTGGAGGAGTTATGCAACCTCTTCCCATACCTAAGTGGAAATGGGATAATATTACGATGGAATTTTTCATGGGACTACCAAAGACTCCTAGGAGGAATGATGCAATATGGGTCATTGTTGATCGTATTACCAAGTCAGCACATTTTCTTCTTATAAGAGAAGATTTACCACTTGAACGTTTAGCAATATTTTATATTAACGAAGTTGTAAGACTTCATGGAGTAACCCTATCGATTGTTTCGGATCGTGATCCCCGTTTTACATCAAGATTCTGGAAAAGTCTTCAGAAATCCCTAGACACTGAACTTCGTTTGAGCACTACTTACCACCCTCAAACAGATGGACAATCAAAACGGACTATTCAAACCTTAGAAGAAATGTTGAGATCATGCTCACTTGACTTTCAGGGTATGTGGGATCAATATTTACCTTTGGTAGAATTTTCCTATAACAATAGCTTCCATTCAAGTATTCGGATGGCACCATATGAAGCGCTATATGGAAAGAGATGCCGCACACCAACCTGTTGGGATGGTGTTGGTGAAAGAAAACTAATAGGCCCAGAAATTGTTGAGGAAACGATGGAAAAGGTGAAGGTAATCCAAAACTACATCAAAGCAACTCAAAGTAGGCAGAAGAGCTATGCCAATAACTGAAGGAAGGATTTGGAATTTCAGGTAGGAGATCATGTTTTCTTGAAGGTATCTCCATGGAAGGGAGTTATACGATTCGGTAAGAAGAGAAAATTAAGTCCTAGTTACATCGGACCATTCAAAATTCTAGAACGAATTGGGGTTGTATCTTACCGTTTGGAAATGCCTCCAAGTCTCTCTAAAGTTCATGATGTGTTCCACGTATCACTGTTGAGAAAATACATGCCTGACCCAATGAATGTACTCAACTATGAGGAATTAGAATTGGAACCCGATATATCTTATTGTGAAGAGCCTGTCAGGATTCTGGATATGAGAGAACAAGTGCTGAGAAACCAGACGACTCGTCTGGTAAAAGTTCTATGGAGGAACCATAAGATGGAAGAGGCAACGTGGGAACCTGAGGAACTTTTGATGAAGAACCACCCAAGTCTTTTTATGCAGTAATATTCTAGAAATTTTGAGGAAGAAATTATTTAAATGAGGGGAGAATGTAACACCCCAAGCTTCCATGGTACACTTCTCTTTGAATAATAGAGCAGTGTGTGTTGTACGCAACGTCGAGTTCTAACACACCGCGACCAATCAAAGTAGCTGTTATGAATAGTAATACCCACCTTTTGAAATTATATAAATTTTATATTTCAAAATGGACTTCATTTTTTGATTCGGAATATTGAAATTAGCCTTTTTTGAATTTTCGGTATTTTTCTGAGAACATCCAATTTTCGATGAATAGTGAAAAATACTTAAAAACAACATTTTTAATCAAAATAATTTATAGTGATAAATTATACTATTGAGTGGTTTTAAAGTATAATTAGAATATAATTTTACCATTTTATCCAATGGTTGTCATTAGAATTAATTTCACTTTAAAATTGGACATAAACAATTGTAAATCTTTTGATAGATATTGTTTCTTAAAAACACGCTATTTGTTTTGAGAGCGGGAATAATTTTTAAATTAATTACTAAAATTTCTGTGTTTAGAATTTGGTAAAATGGATTCCATATTTGGAATCATAAGTTCCAAATTATGTAATTAAGACACTTTTTTTTTGACATTATGAATAGTAACGTTGATAATTATCTTTAATTATTGTGAATAGTTAGTAATCGGGTAGTTATAGGTAATAAAATAATATCATAATAATAAAAAATTACCCCAACATGTGTCCTAATGCTACTTTTTGTGTCATGGTCGACCATGGGATGCCTTGTGCCAAACTTTGGGACCCCATGGAATCACTTTTGGGTGATAGTGACATTTTATTATATTATTTTTTTAAAGGGAAAGTATAACCAAAGTATGTATCACCCAAGTAAAACAATTTTAGTTTTGTATGTGTAAATGATCTCTTAGACTATAAATAGTAATTGGAAATCTAAAAATATTTCCTACATCATGATATTTTTTTATAATTTTTAGATATTAAATAAATTAAATTTTTTATGACACCATGACGATGCAGCGATTACCTCATTAATTAACGATTTAAATAAAATGAAAAGATAATGTAAAATCTAAGAATTACACTTGTAAAAAAACCTATTTTATGAGTATATTTCTAACCCTTATCACCTTATCCTTGAAATATATAATTGTGGGACCTTTAAAATCTGAAACTCATTATATAATAAAGTAACATTTCTTGACTTTCCAAGAGTGCCCCTCTTCTCCTCTTATAAAAGGCCCCCACCTCTACCACCTTATTCACACCTTCAAAGACATTTGGCTCGGCCAAACTCTGACCAAATACTCTCTCAAATTCCCTATCTTACTCTTAGAAGCCTCACTTTGGGCAAAAGTCTTCCCAAGGAAGCCTTTGGCTCAAATTAAAAAGAGTTACCCGATTTTAAGGTAATGTCTTCTCTTAGGTTATTTTGTTTTATTTTGATTCTCCAACCCCTTAAACTCTTTTTATTCCTTTATTTTGTAACAACACCATTATCTTAAATATACTAATATTTTTTTATGAGAAGGATTTTATTTACACTTACACACACCTTCGTCTAATGGTTAAAGAATATACTGTTTCTGTGGGTGGTGAATTACTGCCTCAAGAAATGATGATTGTTCAATATTCTTGTAACACCTCTCATGGTGGCCATTAAGATGTCACTATATTTATATATGATATATATTATGTTTATGTTTTCCTTATGCTTATGTATTTTTCATTTATGGCATACCTTTATGATTTCCATTATGGGTAAATGTGATAATTTCATTTTAGGAAGTGTGGACTACCGCCACCTCAAAGTGATTTGAATCGTTAATGTCATATGTGGGACATATAAAGGATGGAGTAAATTATATTATATATGATATTATACTGGAATTATAATATACCTTTATATCATTATTATTTCATTCCATTAAATATGAATATAAATGAAAGTAGTGTTCATGTGTACGTACAGCTTACCGTCTCCATGAACGGTGCATTTCATTTCTTACCTCTAAATGTTATGTAATATTATAAATGCATGTATATACTATATATATATATATGATATATATGATATCTGCATCATGAATACAATTCTGGATATAATGGATATTTTACCACATGAACAACTTGTAATTATAAGAAGTTTATTTTTGACTCAAGTACCAAAGATCGACAAAACGACCGTTATTAACTTAAATAATTACATAATGTTCATAACATGGTAATAAGTGATATAAAAGGAATAATGAACTTGAAAAATGTTCTTAATCAAGTATAAATTAACTCTATTTTATTATTCAGGAGGTTAAAGAACAATCGAGTCAAGCCGGACACGAGGTAAGGGACTTCGTCTCAATCTCCTTTCATTGAGGCATATTTTGTTTTTTATACACAAATTTCCTTTATACGGTGTATAAACCTCTTTTACTTTTAATTTTATTCAAAAGGAATCTTTTTATATGAAGCGTTTTTACTAAATGACAAAAGGAATGTTTTGTCTTACGTATGCGGCGACAACGACTTCTCCGCCGCCGGGACCATTATTTGAGTTTCAGCTTCCTCTACAAGCCATAACTTTTTTTAAATGAAAAATAAATACCATATTTTAATTTTATTTTATTTTGGTATTGAAAATGTTTTTGATAATGTTTTTATTATATAAATGTGTTTTATTGATATCTTGTGATTGAAATGTGGAAATTTTATGTTTCCTTTATGCATGTTTTATGTGATACGATTATGTTATGGTTTATGATATGTTTAAACCTTTTCATATAAGGAATGCATTGAACTTTATAAGTGACGGGTGGAGACCGATATAGCTCCTCGATGCATCGGTAGGTCTCATGAGACAAACTAGTGTCTTGTCACAAGGCCTTGACAAAATCTTATCTGTATTCTTGGCACGAGGCCTTGGCTACGTGGTTATGATAGTCTGGAATTATGCATTCTATCATTATGAAAGTGGTTATTGATATTGCATGTGATTATTCGACTAGTAGAATATACATGTGAATAAGTAAATGAAATTATTTCATTTTAATTTTTCCATATCATGTTGAAGTTCAAGTTTAAAAGGCTTTTGTTTTAGTTATAAATTGTCTTAAATTTTTGTGTTTATTTATGAAAGTTTCTGCTATATTGTTATCCTTACTGAGCATCTGATCTCACCCCTTTCAATGTTTTAATTTTTCCAGGATGTGAAGAAGTATTTTATGAATGACCTGCAGGGATAGTATGAAGGGATATAAAGACAATATGTTTTTGTAGTTTTGTTTTACTTTATGATGTAATGTAAGACTTATAAATATATCTAGTGTTTCCAAGGCTACTAAACTAATCGTTCTTTCGAGACTTGATCTTTTGTGATCATGCCAATATTATGTAATAATTCACCAACTCTGGGTAACTGGGGTCAGGGCGTTACATGTGTGGTGGTTATGTTGTGCGGTGGTTGTGATGTGTGGTGGTTGTGATGTGAAGTAGTTATGATATGTGGTTTTTGTGATGATATGGCTTGGTTGATGTGGTGTTGTGGTGATGGTTGGTGTCAGATAGGTGAGTTTTTTTGGTGTAGTTGTGTTAGTTTCTTATTTATCCATGGAATAAATTGTAATGTGTAATATAATGACATTGTTTGGTAAATGAATAATATTGGGTTGGAATTAATGTGTGGTAAATGGATTAAAAGAATTGAAAGATAAACAAATAGTCTATGTTAATGTGAATGAAATGGATTAGTAAATGAGATTTATTGGAGACTCATTAAATCTAGAAAATGGTGGAACCTGTAATTGAAAGAGGGAATGTATGGTGGATGTGTAGTGTGATGCATTTAGTGGCGTTAGTGGTCGTGACATGCGTTTTTTGGTGTAGTGGTGGTGATATGATGTATTCTAGTGTAGTTGATGTAAACTAATAGGTTGGGTGTTGTGTGTTATTTATCTCTCATATATTTTTATTCTATTTCTATACACACCCCACCCAAGTTGTATAACCTTACCAACACCCAAATGTTTTGGGATCTGGGAGTTTTTTCCCAACATTTTGTTTGGTGGTGATATGGATGGTTAGATACCCCCTCTCCCCCCCTCTTCCTTCAACAGTGATGTCATGACCTGACCCACTAGGGCCCACCTAGACAATGATATTCCAAGGGAGGCAACCCCAAGCCCACCTCTAATAGGTCAAGGCTTGGTGACCAGTGCCAAGTAGGCATAACACTCACATGGGAGGCCCTAGCCTACGGTGCCTATATGAAAAAACACATCTCCAAGACTATACAATTCTAAAATGTAAAATATAATTGATACCAAATTCATGCATACATATAAATCCCACAATCAGATTATGTTGAATAATATTTAAAATCATAAATGTCCAAATACAATCCCACCAAATACTATAAAGAAAACTAACCTACTAGTAAGATGGGACCATAGTCAAATGTGACTCTTAGGAAGAACCACAATCTATCTATCCCAAACTAAGATCTGTTAGATCTTGGTCCACTGAGAACCCCATAAAATTTTAGGTAATCTGGATAAGACATGTCATGTGTGGTTAGATACCGTGAATGGGTTAGTATAAAAATACCTAGTAGGACACCCCAAAATTAGTAAGCATAAATCATAGAGTAGGAATCCCATCATAGGATATGTAAATCATAATATGTGACATACAATAAAATACCTATATATATTAACAATAGACACTATGCATTAAGTTAAGGTCACAACTGCATTGTTAGCTTAAGATTTTTCTTGAGAGTCCATAACCACACTAGCTTAGAAGAACTCATTCAACGAGTTTGATAGCACTGATGGAGTCCATCTGACATGTCTTTATCATCAGGTCTTTCCATAAAGAAGTACACACTAGAAGTCAAAAATATCGATACATAGATGGGGATTAAACCCAGGTCCATGGGATATACCAATACCCCAATCTAGATTAACCCACTAAGTAGGGGATCAACACTCATGTACACACTACTAGAAAACTAACCTATACCAACGGTTTGAAACTATTGGTATAGGCCTCCAAACCATTGGTATAGCCTATACCAATGGTTTGGAGAACCGTTTCCAAGTAAGTCGTTGGGATAGGTCTATACCAAAGGTTTTGGGAAATCCGTTGGTATAGACCTATACCAACGGTTTTTGGAAACCGTTGGTATATGTATTTCAAAAAAAAAACATTCACTGGGATTTGATCCCAGGACCCCTAGTTTATCATTGAATGACTTAACCACTAACCTAACATGACTTTTGTGAACATAATTACATAAATATATATATGTATTCTCATAATTATTTTAAACTTTAATTTATATAATGTTCTTAGTAAAAAGATCTGACAAAAATTCAAAGGACCTATACCAACGGTTGTCAAAACTGTTGGTATAGACCTATACCAATGGTTTTGACAACCATTGGGAAAGGTGTCCACAAAGTAGAATTTTCCCAACGGTTTGCCAAAACCATTTGGAAAGGGTATGGATTTACCAATGGTTTAGCCAAACCATTGGGAAAGGTGGCCACAAAGTGGAATTTTCCCAATGGTTTTTCCAAACCGTTGGGAAAGCCATACCCTTTCCCAACAGTTTTGCCAAACCATTGGGAAAGGTGGCCTCAAATTGGGATTTCCCAACGGTTTGGCCAAACCATTGGGAAAGGGGACCTATACCAACGTTTTTTACAAACCATTGGTATAGAAGCATTGGGAAAGGTCAGATTTCCAGTAGTGACAGTTGGTCACACAGATTCTGAGAACCCCACCTAGGGAAAAAGATTATACAAGATCCCATCCCAGGCCTCTAGGGGGATTCCTATGACTCTATAAAAAATCTAATTCCTTAGAGAGGATCAAAATCCTATTATTAGGACATAATTATATACTATACCCTCACATGGATGGATTGAGGGAATGCAACCTTAAGGAAACTAGTCCACACTAAGGGGAACAAAGTATCCAAGTCATCTTTGAAGAAGTATAGGGAATGTAAGTATGATAAAGGGAATATAACACTAATATTGGACCTTCCAATGTATATGCTCGTGTATCTATGCTTTTGATCATGTATATTTGGTTTTGTCCATGTAATGAGGTCATGTCATGTACTTGGTCATGCCCAAGTACCGGGTTGTGCATGTGTACTCTTCCAATGCCCATGTGCTTGGCCATGTTAGTTCATATGTATCCTTATAGACACATGATAAGACTATAGCTATAACGACCCACACTTTACATACATTGTTAATACTTCAAAATTGAATCACTCTTATTACAACATATGACAAAACCACAAAGGACCGTATAGGTATAGTGTCTTTAGAAACTGGGGAAACATAAACAACTGGTTCATAAATCTTCTACAGTGTCTCCCATTTATTTCATCATATCTAGGGTCCCTTTTAGCATATTCTACTTAATATCCATCTTCCTGACCTGGGGAAAAGAAAACATAAAAGGGTGAGCTCAAATGCTCAGCAAGGGCAAATAAAGGAAATAAAAATCATATCATATCTTTATGAAAATCAAAACCTGCAAAAGAGATCATAATATCTTAACATGGAATAAATCATAGAAGTGAAAATGATATCCCCATAACATAAAACTTGAAACTTTGTGGCATGCACACATAATCATGGAAAATCATTTCTTGTTAGTCATGACTCATTGCCAAGACTATCTTAGTGGACAAAGTCCCTTTCTGAACCGAGTTCACTCCTCGTTTCAGTCCTGTATCACTGAACCGAAATAACCTTCCGTTCCAGCCATGTCTATCTCATGAGATATAAAATCATTACCCAATGCATTGGAGGGAGATATAGGTCCCACCCATCTTATAATGAATCCTTTCTTATGTGTGCCACATAGTCATAAAACATACATCATCGCATAACACATATAACAAAAATGGGATTCTTGAAACATCATGACATCATAAATCAATTCATATATGATAAAGGAATTCATAAACATAATTCCATCACAACATAGTCAAACCAATGTAAAAATATGGATAGAAACAGAACCCTTTATTATCTTAGATGGAAAATAATTTTGATAAAACACTTGAATTGAATTCTTGAGGAAAATATCCTTTCTTCTTCAAAAACATTTTTCCTTTCATAACATGTCATACAACTTTAAAATAAAAGAAGTTGATTAAAAATAAACTTGAAAACTTGTAAAGGAAGATTCTTTGAAGTAATGTTTTAAAAATCCATTCATGCCGTATAAGTTAAAAAAAAACATTCTTCGTACTTTTGTCGGAAAAGTCAAAAAGTACCTCGTACGGAAAAACGACAAAAGATTCCTTTCATATTCTTTACTAAAAACTCACCTAAGGGTAAAATTGGATTTAAACTATTTCAAGTGTATGGAAACAATATTACATATTGAGGGAACATGGATGTGGATGATAAAATACACCCCAGTAAATACTTACGAATAAACAATCTCGGATAAAAATGAGATTGTGATATTCCCCTTACCTTAGGTCCGATTTGCTTTGTTCGTGTCCGAAGCTCCTGTATAATGGTTTAAATAATGTTATTGACTTATTCCAGAATCATACATATTGATATGAGATCATATATGGTCATATTATTAGCTTCTTGTTAGTAATATTTCATTGTTACTTGTTACTCGGGTCTTTATAACTTTTTGTTCTTATGCGTGTTTTGTCGAATAAATTCTTATTCTTATCTTTAGGTTATAGATAATTAATTTCCAGAATGGTATTAGTGTAGTATATACCATATTCATTCATTCAATTCATTTATACAATCATTATGAAATGAAGATCATGTAGAACGAGTCGCATCACATCGTGGAGACGGTATTCCGTACGTACGCACGAGTGATGATATCGTTCCTATGATCGTGGAATTGTATTGGAGTATATATATATATTATTTCAGTATCAATATTACTTAATAATAATCATATATAGTTACTCATTACACCATTATACCCATCCTTGTAAGGTGATGGTGGAAAATAGATTACACCACGGCGTGGAGACGGTATTCCGTACGTACGCACGCGCGGTGATTTCATTTTTCCGTAGGATGGATAGAAGGTGAATTAGGGTTGTTTCATATTTATAATAACATATCAGTATGTAAGTAATACTGATGTTATTACTTTATCATGAAACAACTGAAGAAGAAGAAGTTGAAGAAGAAAGAAATTGAAAAGATCGGTAATGGATATTACCTCTTCTTTGGAACGCCTTTTTGAATCCTCCACTTAAGGAACTAAGATTGGTCTTTGGAGAAGACCAGGACCTCTAGGATTATTCTAGGGAAGTGGAGAAGGTAAAATGGCAGGGGTTGTCCGAGCTTGAGTGCTCAAATTGGTGTGAGGAGGAGGGGGAGGAGGTGCCCTTTTATAAGGGAGGAGAGGGGCACCTTAGGAATATCTCAAAATATTATTTTATATTAAAGTCAAAATCGGTTTATAATGGTTCCAAAGGGTCTTATTTCGAAGATAAAGTGGGGAAGGGTCGAAATCCTATCAACCAATAGGATTTAGACAAGTTTAGGGTATTATTTTAATCTTATCAATTAGATTTAACTCTAAGTTAATTAATTTAACTTTTACCGTGTCTTTTTGTTTTCTTTCACTATATGGTTAATAAACTTTCTATAACATGCCAAACGAACCCCAAATTGTTTATTATTAATATATATATCCTTATCTAAGTCATTTGGCCGAACCTTAGATTTTTATGAATAAAATAACAATTAATAATATAATATTTGATTTAAAAACTATTTTGTGTCAATTTTGACACTATTTGATATATGATTTTTGTGAAAGTCATAACAGAATTATATGTTCGAACCAAGTTGATTAAATCAACACTAATATATCATAGTAACCTAGAAAATTAGTGGAATTCATAAAAAGTCTCAAATTACATTTATTTTGGTGTTTATAACATCAATTATGTCAATATTTCATTAATAAGATAATTACTGCATCATCATTGTGTCATAAATAAATTACATTATTTAAAGTCTAAAAATTACAAATAAAATACCATCATGTAGGAAATCGTTTTAGCTTTCTAATGAATATTTACAATCGAATTTATCTTATGTATAACCCTATATTAAAAATGATTTACTTGTTAAACTTTGATTTTAACTATTTTAACCCTTCTTTAAATAAATTAATAATAAATGTCCTAATCTAATCCAAGTGGGCCTAAATGGTCATATTTTATTCCTAAGTTTGTTTTTGGTCGAATTACACTTGTCCAATAGAATTAGTACATGTGTTAGGGTAATATTGATATCATATTTACCCATAGTTACCCTATTTACTATTAACCGCGGTAAAAATAGTAAAAAGTTACTATTCACCAAAAAATTATTTTAATCTCATTGAACCACATTTTAGTCCTTGATATTAACCGTGTCTCTCGGATTTTTGAAATTCCATTCACAGAAGCGGTAAAATTAAGTTTTATGCAAAATTCAGTTTTTAACCTACCACTTAGTGGTTTCACTATTCATCAAAAATTGAAAGTTTTCAGAAAAATACCAAAATTTCACCCTAGGCTAATTTCGATATTCTGAGTCCAAAAATGAAGTCCATTTTGAAAAATAAAATTTATAAAATTTCAAAAAGTGGTTATTACTATTCATAACGGCTAGTTTTAGTAGCATATTGTTGTTTAGTGAAACTCGGTATTGCGTACGACGCAAGCTATCGAGGAAGGTCGTGATTGCGTGTAAAGCAAGTCAAGCAAGTGTTGCGTAGAAAAAGATTCCTTTGATAATTTATATAACATAAAAGTCTCGGGTGTTACATTCTACCCCCCTTAAAAAGAATTTCGCCCTCGAAATTCGTCACTTTGTAACAAATAGATGAGGATACTTCTCCCTCATCATATCCTCAAGCTCCCATGTAGCTTCTTCAAGTTGGTGGTTCCTCCATAAAACTTTCACCAAGCGAGTGGTCTTGTTTCGTAGGACTTTTTCGCTACGATCCAGAATCTCTATCGGCTGTTCTTCATAAGAAAGATCTTGCTCCAGCGGTACAACTTCTGAGCTGAGTACATGTGAAGGATCTGGTATGTACTTTCTCAGGAGAGATACGTGGAACACATCGTGAACTTGAGAGAGATTCGGTGGAAGCGCCAATCGGTAAGCTACCTTCCCAACACGATCCAGTATTTCAAAAGGACCGATATATCTAGGGCTCAACTTCCCCTTCTTTCCAAATCTCATAACCCTCTTCCAGGGAGATATTCGTAAGAACACTTTATCGCCCACTTCAAACTCTAGGTCTTTTCTTCGGTTGTCGGCATAACTTTTCTGTCGACTTTGAGCTGCTCTTATGTGTTGTTGAATAGATCTAACCTTTTCTGCCATTTCATCAACGAGATCAGGTCCTAATAGCTTTCTTTCCCCAACTTCATCCCAGCAAGTTGGAGTCCTGCATTTCTTTCCATAGAGAGCTTCATAAGGAGCCATCTGAATACTGGAGTGAAAGCTATTATTATAAGAAAATTCCACCAAAGGTAGGTGTTGATCCCAACCTCCTTTTAAATCCATAGAGCAAGCTCTCAACATATCTTCTAGGGTTTGAATTGTTCTCTCAGACTGACCGTCTGTCTGGGGATGATAAGCAGTGCTGAAACTCAACTCTGTATCCAGAGTATGCTGAAGACCTCGCCAGAACTTCGAGGTAAATCTCGGATCTCGATCAGATATAATAGAAAGTGGTACTCCATGCAATCTTACCACTTCCTTTACATATATCCTGGCAAGCTGATCTAGAGAGAAATCCTCTCTAATAGCAATGAAGTGTGCAGACTTTGTAAGACGATCAACTATGACCCAGATAGCATTATTGCCTTTGGATGTTTTAGGAAGTCCTGTGACAAAGTCCATAGTGATGTTTTCCCATTTCCATTCGGGTATGGGTAATGGTTGTAACATCCCCTTAGACTTCTGTCTCTCAGCTTTAACTTGTTGACAAACCAAGCATCGAGAGACATATTCAGCAACATCTCTTTTCATGCCATCCCACCAGAAGTACTCTTTCAGGTCCCTATACATCTTCGTGCTTCCAGGATGAATAGAAAATGATGAACTATGAGCCTCATCCAGCAGCTCATTCTTTAATTCGGGGATGGGAGGAACGCAAACACGATTCCTGAACTTTATTATCCCATCACAATCAAGGTTGAATTCAGGAACATTTCTCACCTTCTTTTGTAACTCGACATCTTCTTTCTGTGCCTCTTTAATCTTCACATGTATAGATGGTTGAACATTCATTTGAGAAAGATAAGATTTTTCCCCTTCCATTATAATTCCAAGATCCATCCTTTGTAAATCCATAAATATTGGATCTTTTGTGATCCTCATCATGGATAAACTAGCATGGTCTTGTCGACTTAATGCATCTGCCACCTTGTTTGCTTTCCCAGGGTGGTAATGGATTGAGCAGTCATAATCCTTAATCAGCTCCAACCATCTTCTTTGGCGCATATTCAACTCCTTTTGTGTGAAAATATACTTTAAACTTTTATGATCAGTATAAATATCACACCTTTCACCATAAAGGTAATGCCTCCAAATCTTTAATGCAAAGATTACCGCAGCCAACTCCAAATCATGTGTTGGGTAATTTTGCTCATGGATTTTCAACTGTCGTGAGGCATAAGCTATCACCATATCATTTTGCATAAGAACACACCCCAATCCCTTCTTGGATGCATCACTGTAGATCACAAACCTTTCTCCACTACAAGGCAGTGTGAGCACAGGTGCACTGGATAACCTTCTTTTCAACTCCTTGAAATTCTCTTCACATTCCTCTGTCCAGACAAACTTAACTCCTTTCCGAGTCAACTTGGTGAGTGGATTAGATAATCGTGAAAAATCTTTTACAAAATGTCGATAATATCCAGCCAAACCAAGAAAACTTCGGATCTCAGTTACTGTTGTTGGTCTTGACCATCTTTCGATAACCTCTGTTTTTGCTGGATCCACAGATATCCCCTCTTTTGAGATTATATGACCCAAAAATGCAACTTTTTGAAGCCAAAATTCACACTTGGTAAATTTGGCATAAAGCTTCTCCTTTCTCAGGGTCTTCAATATAATTCTCAAGTGATCTTCATGTTCTTCCTTGCTCTTTGAATAGACAAGAATATCGTCTATAAAGACTACCACAAATTGATCAAGATAGTCTCTAAAGACTCTATTCATTAGATCCATGAAGATAGCAGGGGCATTAGTAAGACCAAATGGCATCACTATAAATTCATAGTGTCCATACCTTGTACGGAAAGCCGTCTTTGGTATATCCTCCCTTTTGACCCTTAATTGATGATACCCTGAACGAAGATCAATCTTGGAAAAGTATTGAGCTCCGCGTAGTTGGTCAAATAAGTCATCAATGCGTGGGAGAGGATATTTGTTCTTGATAGTGATCTTGTTAAGTTCTCGATAATCAATGCAGAGTCTCATTGATCCATCTTTCTTCTTAACAAATAGAACAGGTGCTCCCCAAGGTGACGCACTAGGGCGTATGAATCCCTTATCAAGATTCTCTTGGAGTTGCTTCTTCAATTCCTGCAACTCAATTGGGGCCATTCTATAAGGTGTCTTTGAAATAGGCAAAGCACCCGGTACGAGTTCTATTGAAAACTCAACTTCACGATTTGGTGGAAGACCCGGCAATTCCTCCGGAAAGACATCATCAAACTCCCGTACAATGGGCATATTCTTAATCGTGAGTTTCTCACCAACCATTTGAGATAAATAACCTTCATTTAGTGGAATCAATACCCATAAGATGGAAGAAATTTCCACTGGAAGGTTATGTTCATCCTTGCATTGATAGACGATCGTAGGTTAATCTGGAATATGAAATGTGACTTCCCTTCTTTGGCAATTGATATGAGCTCCATGTAGAGAAAGCCAATCCATGCCAAGAATCACATCAAATTCCACTAAAGGAAGGATCACAAGATTTGCAGGAAGCACTTTCCCACAAACTTCGATCGGAGAAGAATTATAAACTTCTGATGCGATTGATGTGCCATTAGGTGTTGTCACAGCTAACTCAACATCTAATTGTTGAGGTAATACGGTGATACCCTTAGAAAATTTTTCAGAAATAAAAGAGTGGGTGGATCCAGAATCAAATAAAACATTTGCTACTTTAGAGTGGATGGTAAGTGTACCTTTCACCACATCGTTATCGTACTCCACATCGCTGATAGAAATTGCATGTGACTTTCCTTTGTCTTTAGCCTTAAGAGTTTGTTGACGTCGACCATCATCATCAACCCTTGGATTTGGGCATTGATTGGCATAATGCCCCATCTCCTTGCACTTGAAACATTGAAGTGTAGCAGGTTCATTCTGTGTATCCCTTCCTTTGTTTGCATCATTAGACATCTTCTTCCCATTATCACGGCATTCAAATGCCCGATGGCCTTCCTTTCCACATTTAAAACATTTACTTGTCCCTTTAAGACAACTCCCTCCATGTTTCTTTCCACACTTTGAGCATAAGGGAAAGTTCATCTTCTTTTCCGTGTGCTCTTTATATTTTTCTTTGAATTCCATCTTCCTCTTCTTATCAAACCCATGTGACTGATGGGTTACTCCAATCTCCATCTCGACTTTGATAGCACATCGAACGATTTCCTCGTAGCTATTGAAGTCCCTTATGGCTAACGCCCTTCGAAGACTTGGTTTTAAGCCACTAAAGAATCGATCGATCTTACTCTCAGGTTGGATAATAATACCAGAAGCGTACCTTGCAAGTCTTGTAAAATTTGCTTCATAGGTACTAACAGATTCATCATCCCTTTGCTTCAGTTCAAGGAACTCTTTCTCCATCTTTGTTCGGAGAATACGAGGGAAGTACTTATTGAAAAATAAGTTCTTGAACTCGTCCCATTCCATAGACTCAATTTCATCCCTTTGCCTCGTATTCTTAACAAGATTCCACCATTGATCCGCATCTCCTTCCAAACGATACACTGCTAGGATGACTTTATCATGCTCAGAACATTGAAGAACTGAAAATATCTTTTCAGTAGTACTAATCCATTGTTCAGCAACTAATGGATCAGCAGACCCGCTGAAAGATGGTGGACGCTGCCTCATGAAGGATTCAACAGAATGTTGCTCCCTTCTTTGTTCGTTTGGAAATCCTGCATGATTCATAGCTTGAGAAAGTTGTGTGAGCATGGCTACAAGATTTTGCATTCCAGCTCCCATATCGTTTGGTTGCTCAGGGGGACAATCATTGCATTGCCCATCGCATTCCGCATTAACACGGTTCCTTCGGGTTCCAGCCATTGACTAAAACCAAGAAGAATAGTGTGAGCAACACTAATTATAATAGGAAACCACATAATTCAAGAATAAAATTTTCATGCTTAAGGTCTTATCCTAGGTTATTCAAGGCCATTTCTAAAACACTAAGATTGTGTTCTATGCTTAGACTTATCCTTAGGGTTCTTACTAAGGCTTTCACATCCTAGTTTCCAAAGGTTGACTATACCTTTCCTCTGATACCAACTATAACGACCCACACTTTACATACATTGTTAATACTTCAAAATTGAATCACTCTTATTACAACATATGACAAAACCACAAAGGACCGTATAGGTATAGTGTCTTTAGAAACTGGGGAAACATAAACAACTGGTTCATAAATCTTCTACAGTGTCTCCCATTTATTTCATCATATCTAGGGTCCCTTTTAGCATATTCTACTTAATATCCATCTTCCTGACCTGGGGAAAAGAAAACATAAAAGGGTGAGCTCAAATGCTCAGCAAGGGCAAATAAAGGAAATAAAAATCATATCATATCTTTATGAAAATCAAAACCTGCAAAAGAGATCATAATATCTTAACATGGAATAAATCATAGAAGTGAAAATGAGATCCCCATAACATAAAACTTGAAACTTTGTGGCATGCACACATAATCATGGAAAATCATTTCTTGTTAGTCATGACTCATTGCCAAGACTATCTTAGTGGACAAAGTCCCTTTCTGAACCGAGTTCACTCCTCGTTTCAGTCCTGTATCACTGAACCGAAATAACCTTCCGTTCCAGCCATGTCTATCTCATGAGATATAAAATCATTACCCAATGCATTGGAGGGAGATATAGGTCCCACACATCTTATAATGAATCCTTTCTTATGTGTGCCACATAGTCATAAAACATACATCATCGCATAACACATATAACAAAAATGGGATTCTTGAAACATCATGACATCATAAATCAATTCATATATGATAAAGGAATTCATAAACATAATTCCATCACAACATAGTCAAACCAATGTAAAAATATGGATAGAAACAGAACCCTTTATTATCTTAGATGGAAAATAATTTTGATAAAACACTTGAATTGAATTCTTGAGGAAAATATCCTTTCTTCTTCAAAAACATTTTTCCTTTCATAACATGTCATACAACTTTAAAATAAAAGAAGTTGATTAAAAATAAACTTGAAAACTTGTAAAGGAAGATTCTTTGAAGTAATGTTTTAAAAATCCATTCATGCCGTATAAGTTAAAAAAAAAACATTCTTCGTACTTTTGTCGGAAAAGTCAAAAAGTACCTCGTACGGAAAAACGACAAAAGATTCCTTTCATATTCTTTACTAAAAACTCACCTAAGGGTAAAATTGGATTTAAACTATTTCAAGTGTATGGAAACAATATTACATATTGAGGGAACATGGATGTGGATGATAAAATACACCCCAGTAAATACTTACGAATAAACAATCTCGGATAAAAATGAGATTGTGATATTCCCCTTACCTTAGGTCCGATTTGCTTTGTTCGTGTCCAAAGCTCCTGTATAATGGTTTAAATAATGTTATTGACTTATTCCAGAATCATACATATTGATATGAGATCATATATGGTCATATTATTAGCTTCTTGTTAGTAATATTTCATTGTTACTTGTTACTCGGGTCTTTATAACTTTTTGTTCTTATGCGTGTTTTGTCGAATAAATTCTTATTCTTATCTTTAGGTTATAGATAATTAATTTCCAGAATGGTATTAGTGTAGTATATACCATATTCATTCATTCAATTCATTTATACAATCATTATTAAATGAAGATCATGTAGAACGAGTCGCATCACATCGTGGAGACGGTATTCCGTACGTACGCACGAGTGATGATATCGTTCCTATGATCGTGGAATTGTATTGGAGTATATATATATATTATTTCAGTATCAATATTACTTAATAATAATCATATATAGTTACTCATTACACCATTATACCCATCCTTGTAAGGTGATGGTGGAAAATAGATTACACCACGGCGTGGAGACGGTATTCCGTACGTACGCACGCGCGGTGATTTCATTTTTCCGTAGGATGGATAGAAGGTGAATTAGGGTTGTTTCATATTTATAATAACATATCAGTATGTAAGTAATACTGATGTTATTACTTTATCATGAAACAACTGAAGAAGAAGAAGTTGAAGAAGAAAGAAATTGAAAAGATCGGTAATGGATATTACCTCTTCTTTGGAACGCCTTTTTGAATCCTCCACTTAAGGAACTAAGATTGGTCTTTGGAGAAGACCAGGACCTATAGGATTATTCTAGGGAAGTGGAGAAGGGAAAATGGCAGGGGTTGGCCGAGCTTGAGTGCTCAAATTGGTGTGAGGAGGAGGGGGAGGAGGTGCCCTTTTATAAGGGAGGAGAGGGGCACCTTAGGAATATCTCAAAATATTATTTTATATTAAAGTCAAAATCGGTTTATAATGGTTCCAAAGGGTCTTATTTCGAAGATAAAGTGGGGAAGGGTCGAAATCCTATCAACCAATAGGATTTAGACAAGTTTAGGGTATTATTTTAATCTTATCAATTAGATTTAACTCTAAGTTAATTAATTTAACTTTTACCGTGTCTTTTTGTTTTCTTTCACTATATGGTTAATAAACTTTCTATAACATGCCAAACGAACCCCAAATTGTTTATTATTAATATATATATCCTTATCTAAGTCATTTGGCCGAACCTTAGATTTTTAGGAATAAAATAACAATTAATAATATAATATTTGATTTAAAAACTATTTTGTGTCAATTTTGACACTATTTGATATATGATTTTTGTGAAAGTCATAAAAGAATTATATGTTCGAACCAAGTTGATTAAATCAACACTAATGTATCATAGTAACCTAGAAAATTAGTGGAATTCATAAAAAGTCTCAAATTACATTTATTTTGGTGTTTATAACATCAATTATGTCAATATTTCATTAATAAGATAATTACTGCATCATCATTGTGTCATAAATAAATTAAATTATTTAATGTCTAAAAATTAAAAATAAAATACCATTATGTAGGAAATCTTTTTAGCTTTCTAATTAATATTTACAATCGAATTTATCTTATGTATAACCCTATATTAAAAATGATTTACTTGTTAAACTTTGATTTTAACTATTTTAACCCTTCTTTAAATAAATTAATAATAAATGTCCTAATCTAATCCAAGTGGGCCTAAATGGTCATATTTTATTCCTAAGTTTTTTTTTGGTCGAATTACACTTGTCCAATAGAATTAGTACATGTGTTAGGGTAATATTGATATCATATTTACCCATAATTACCCTATTTACTATTAACCGCGGTAAAAATAGTAAAAAGTTACTATTCACCAAAAAATTATTTTAATCTCATTGAACCACATTTTAGTCCTTGATATTAACCGTGTCTCTCGGATTTTTGAAATTCCATTCACAGAAGCGGTAAAATTAAGTTTTATGCAAAATTCAGTTTTTAACCTACCACTTAGTGGTTTCACTATTCATCAAAAATTGAAAGTTTTCAGAAAAATACCAAAATTTCACCCTAGGCTAATTTCGATATTCTGAGTCCAAAAATGAAGTCCATTTTGAAAAATAAAATTTATAAAATTTCAAAAAGTGGTTATTACTATTCATAACGGCTAGTTTTAGTAGCATATTGTTGTTTAGTGAAACTCGGTATTGCGTACGACGCAAGCTATCGAGGAAGGTCGCGATTGCGTGTAAAGCAAGTCAAGCAAGTGTTGCGTAGAAAAAGATTCCTTTGATAATTTATATAACATAAAAGTCTCGGGTGTTACAATAGCCATATGTTACAATATGTGTGGTAGGGACCACATGACGTGTAATCCTTAACTCTTCTGCGGAAACCCTATCACCGTATCTATGGGTCCCACACTACATGTATCTTTAGATTACATTATGTATGCTGTCAATTTTTCGAGAACTCATGGTTCCTTCATGAATCATCCAGATCTTCAACCACCGCCATCATTCATTCTAGTAAACTTGGATATGGGCTCAAATGATCCTTTTTTTTTTACCACTCATCAGAGATCAGGCCATGATTTTCTCAGAAAATGCCACCTCGAGTCATGTTTTCATTGTACCACATCATCATTGCATGTCAAATCCAAAGGAATTTGGAACACCGGTCTAATACTAACCACCTCCAGTCATCCTTTATCATTTCACCTTGATCATACCCTTGATTGAAAACCACACCCATGGTATTAATTCCTTATGTTGAAGAATAGTCATACAACAATCAAATACCTAGTATTAGTCGAACCATGGGCCAAAGTAATTACCCATGATGAACGTGAAAAGAAACAAGGGAGAAAAACATAAACCATAAACATGAGGAAAAAACTTCATCCTTTTCTCATTTCAGCCTCAATTAGTTATTAAATAATAGATGAATAAATAGGATTGATCAATAACAAACAAATAAATCAACCATCAATGAGAGAATCAATTCTTGTTCATGGAATTGATCCTTGTTCTAGATGAGGTAAATAAATAATATTAAACCACATAAATAAAAAATAATACCTAGATTTTGGATTGATCAATAATGAAGAACAATTTTTCATTGATGTTTTTGGTGAGATCCACAAACTCCATTGGCGTAGACGATTCATACGGTACAGATCCAATCGTCTGATTTAATTTCATTCACCAATGACTCTCCAACAAATCATCTCTAAGTCTCCAAGGATATGCATCTAACCATGAGACTCACCCATAATAGAGTATTTATAGAGGTGGAATTTAGGTCACTAATTAAATGAAATCAAATAAAATAAATTGTTTATTTATTTATTTTTATAACCTGTGACAAATTATTCACAAATTCCTGATGCCAAAAAAGGTTATGTCACAAATAGGGTAAAATCCACATTCTAAAGTCAATGGTGGCTTCATATTTCTAATATGTGAATTCGTTTGAGTGTTATTCCACTTTTTAGGATAACATTGCATGCATGATATTGATATATTTAATATTTCTCAAATATCAACTCTTGGCTCACTAGGCCTTCGAATCTCGTGTTGCCTCAGTTCCTAGATCTACAAATATTGTTAAATATATTTCAAATATTTACATAGAAAAAACCAAGACATTATATTCTCCCAAACTTAGGTATTTTTATCCTAAAAAGTAAAAATTACTACTCAAAAAGGTGTGGGTACTGAGCTCACATCTATGACTTATACTCCCAAGTGCTCTCCTAAGGATTCATTTGTTGCCACTAGACATGCACCAAAGGAATATCTCACCCATAGAGGATCCTCTATTACAAATCCAAGATATTTATCAGTTACTTTTCAAAGTTATCATCATCCTTGATGTCTAGCTTACCCCATTTGATGACATGTGATGAGTCATGTACATATCTTCTTATCTACAGCACATAGAAGACGTCGTGTACCCAGTCTAGCTGGGGTGGTAGATCTAAGTGGTATTCCACATTACTAACTCTGCACAATATCTAGAAAGGTATGATGAACCTCAAATATAACTTTTCACCCCTACTAAATATCTATAATTCACATTGATTTGAGACATTTAGGAATATATGGTCTCCCTCCTATAACTCCAAGTTCCACTATCATTGGTCTTTATAGGACGTATGACGGCTTTGTTCCATCCTTATCCTGTCCTAGATGATTTTCACCTTCTCTATTGTATCTCATACCAACTCTAGTCCCATGAGTGTTGAATCACCTAGATCAGTCCAAAAAAGTAGTAACCTATATGGTCTCCCATAAAAGGCTTCAAATGGTGCCATTTGATGGTGGAATGTTAGATTTTATTGTAAATAAACACCATCAAGGGTATATGATCCTAAAAAATGCACAAAGTCCAACATGAAATCTTGAAATATTTCCTCCATGCCTTGAATGTTCGTCTATATCTGACAATTAGTTTGGGGATTAAATGTCTTACTCAAACATAATTGAGTCCTAAAGGCCTCCTACAATCCTCTCCATAATCAAAATGTGAAGTGATAATCATTTTCTAAAATGATCATTGAGGAGACTCCATGGAGATAGACTATCTTCTACATGTAAAGGCATCCTCAGCTCTCTACATAACTCTACTCTCTAATATCTAGGAAGTGGGCCGACTTAGTGAGTCGTTATACAATCACCCATATAGAATCGTATCTTATAGATATACATGGTAACCCTATCACAAAGTCTATATATATACCATGAAACTTCCACTCTAGAACCTTAAGGGTTCAGCTAAACCCACTAGAACTTGGTTCTCAACCTTCACCTACTGACAAGTGAGGAATCGATAGACAAACACCGCTACACTCATCTTCAAGACTAGCTACTAGAACTAACATCAGTGTTCCTGGTACATCTTTTCCACATGAGGACATTCCACCAAATGGGATATATAAAAATCCCTCATAAATTCCTCCTGAAATTTCATTGGTACCATAGTCCATCCTCTAATAAGGATAACATGGTCCCCACCTTCAGAAAATCCAAGCATGTCCAGTGGATATCTGAGTATGTAAAGTCTCACAGCTGGTATACCTAATTTGGGCCTCCCTAGAAAGCTATAGAAGTGGTGGGGTAACAACCATAAACTGAATATATGATTCACCATCCTTGTTTACTAATGACAACTTCAATGAGGCTAACTGCTTTGACGCCTCAACCAACAACTGAGAACAAAATATCTTGCTAAGAGCGTCTTCCACTAGTTCTCCTTCCTAGGAGTATAGACTATCTTGAAGTCATAATCCTAGATGAACTCTATATATCACCTCCATCTCATGTTAATATCCTTTTGATTGAATATATATTTTATACTCTTCTGGTTATATTGGACAATAAACCACTCACCCATAAGGTAGTGTCTCCACACCTTCAGTATGAAGACTACCGCTGCCAACTCAAGATCATGTATCGCATAATTATGATCATGTTTTCTAAGCTTCCTAGACACATAGGCAATAAAATCATGGATATTCATCAGAACACAACCAAGTTTGTTCCTTGAATCATCATGGAACACTACGTACTCAACACCCTCCTTTGATAATCTCAAGATGGGGGCACTTTTAAACCTCTTCCACGACTCTTGAAAAGCCTTATGGAACCTTTTCATCCACGCAAAAGGATTAACATTATAGGTAAAAAACTAAAACTTTAAGAGATTCCCATAAATCTGGTTCTCTTAGAGTGTGTCTAGAACCATCTTCAAGTGTCTCACGTTCTCCTCCTTGGACACTGAGTACATTAGGATATCATTAATGAAGATTTCTACAAACCAATCAAATAAAAGAGGAAAGATTTAGTTCATGTGTCCCATGAATACTACTGGCGAGTTCCTCACACCAAAGGGAATCACCAATTACTCATAGTTACCATATATATATTTGAATTCCATATTTGGTATATCCTCATCTTATACCCACAGCTGGTGATTGCCTGATCTAAGGTCACTCTTTAAGAACCATCACTCCCCTATCAACTGTTTGAAGAGTTACCTAATACTTGGTAGTGGATGCTTATTTTTAATAGTTACCTAGTTCAAGAAATTATAATATATTAAAAACCTCAATCTATTATCTTCCTTATTAGAAAACAACACTGGGTCCACCTAGGGGGAAACATTAGGTCTCACAAATCCCTTTATATGCAAGTCCTCCAACTGCACCCATAGCTCGCAAAGCTCCATGGGAGCCATTAAATATATTGACATAGATATTAAATCCTTCCCTGGGTTAAAGTCAATGAATAAGTATATATCTAGGTAGGGAGGTAATCCTGGAATGTCCTCAGGAAATATGTCATTCTACTCATCTGCCATAGTAGAAAACTAATAGCCCATAAAATCCACTACTCTAAGAGTTGTTCTAGTAAACTGGTGAGTAATTAACTGCAAACTACTATGTATGAGTCCATACTACTTATCTTGGGTATCCTTCTCACCTAAAAAGTAAAACATCCTCCTAATAAATGTGTACACACTACATCCTCTACCTAAAATATTAAATATCTGCATGAACGGTGTATAGCCAGTCTATGCCTAAGATGACACCGTAAGGCCTTAGCACGACCATAAAGAGATCAATAAGAAAATATATCCTCCAAACATCATATCAAATTGTTATCCACTAGTTAATGTCTGGACAGTGATAATACAAGTGTGAAAACCCCAATCTTACCTCCAATATGACAGGGGATGGAAACCAACATTGAGTAGGCATAACACTCACATAGGAGGCCTTAGTCTAAGGTATTTGTACACACACACACACACACATCTCAAATCTCATACAATGATAAAATGTAAAACAAAAAATATACCAAATTCATGAATACATATAAATACCACAATTAGATTATGATGAATAATACTAAAAAGTTTAAAGGTCTAAATACAAGCCCACCAAAAACTACAAAGAAGTTAAACCTGTTAGTAAGAGGGGACTGCATTCAAATGTGATCCTTGGAATTCACCATTGTCTTTATATCCCGATATATGTTCTTTATACTCCTATTCTACCAAGAAACCCAATAAAATGGTTGGTCCTTTACATAAGACACAATACGTGTGGGCAGAGCCCATGCAGGGGTGAGTATAACAATACCAAGTAGGACACCCCAAAATCACTAAGTGTAAAGCATCAAGAGTAGTAATATTATAACATTATATGTAAATAATAATAAGATAAATACAATAAAACATCCAGATATACTCATGGTAGATAATAAATCTCAAGGTAACATCACAACTACATTTTCATACTGAGATTTTTCTTGAGAGTTTGTAACCACACTTTCCCATGAGAAATCACTCCACGAGTTTGATAACACTGATGGTGTCCATCCAAGATGTCATTATCATCATGTCTAACTATAAGGAAGTACATTTTTGAAGTCTTAATAGATCAATACATATATGGGGATCACACCTAGGGCTATAGGGTATACAAACAACCCAATTTGGAATAACCCACTATGTAGTGGATTGATGAATGTGTACAGTTGGTCATGCCAATTCTGAGAACTCCACCCTTGGAAAAAGATGATAGAGGGTCCCATCCTAGGTCTCTGAGGGGGGGGGATTCCTACAAATATATATAAAAATAATCCCTTAGATAGGATCAAAATCCTATGATCAGGACATAATACCATACTATACCCTCACAGGGATGGATTAAGGGAATACACCCATAAGGAAACTAGTCTATGCTAAGAGAATAAGGTCTCTAAATCATATTTGAAGAAGTAAATGATGTGTAAGTAGGGTAGAAAACATGTACCACTAATATTGAACCTATTTATGTCTGTGATCATGTACCTCTACCCATGCCTATGTATATTTCTCCATGCCCATGTACTGATGTCGTTCTATGTACCTGGTCATGTCTAAGTACCAGGTCGTGCCCATGTACTCTACCCATTCCCATGTTCTTGACTGTGTTCATTCCTATGTATCCTCTAAGATACACATCGAGCTAATAACCATGGGTCACACAACTTATGGTAGGGACCACATGGCATGTGATCTTTATCTATTCCTTGAAAACCCTAGCACTGTAGTTGGGGGCTCCACATGGCATGTATCTTTGGATTACATGTCGCATACCATGGTATTTTACATAACTCATGGTTCCTTCATGAACCATCCAGATATAAAATTGCTATCATCATTCTCGCCAGGAAACTTAGATATTGGGTTGGCCAAGCCTCTCCATATCTGCTAATTGAAAACCAATCCTCATTTTTCTCAAAAAAAATGCCACCTAGATCTATGCCATCATCATACTGCATTGTTATTATGCATAAAAACAGGAATAAAAAGGAACATTGGTCTAATATGATTCATCTTTGGTTACCTTCCATCATCACACATAGATTTCACCCTCAATAATGAACCATACCCATGATATTGATATATTTCATTGAAGAAAATCCACATAATAATAAAATACCTAGTATTTACAGAACCAGGGGATAAAGGAATTTCTCGTGATGAATGTGTGAATAAATGGGGGGAGAAAACCATAAATCATAAAAATTAGGAATGAACCTTGACCTTTTTTCACTTTGTACTTGATCCTTTTTCAAATAATATATGGAGTAAGAGTGTTAATCAATAAAAAATAAACCGTAAAATAAATCATTTATCGATGCGCGAATCAATTCTTATTCGTGGAATTAATCCATCTTCAAAATGGGATAAATAAATGGGATGAAACCACATAAATAAAACATCATACCTATAGTTTGGATCAATAACTAATGAAAAAAATTCTATTTTGACATCATTGGTGAGATTAATGAACTCTGTTGGTGTAGATGATCTGTGCAGTACTGATCTAATCCTTCAATCTGACGTTGTTCACCAAAATATCTCAAATGGATCCTATCTAGGTATCTAGGGTAATGTGGATAACTTTAAGAATCTACCATAATAGTTTTTTATAGAGTAGGAATTTATTTATCTTTGATAATGAAACAAAATAAATTAAATAATTTTTTTAATTATTTTTAGCACCTGTAAAAACTTTTTCAAAAACACCCGACATAGATAAAGGTTATGTAATTAATAGGGTAAAAATCACATTCGGAAATCAATGATGGAATTAGATTTATGATCTGAGACTTTTTTTTGGACTTATTCCACTTTTTCAATAAAATTGGGTGCACACGATATTAATATATTTAATATTTTTTAAATATCAATTCTGGGCTCATTGGAGATGAGAATCTCATATCGTCTCAATGCCTAGATCTGAAAATATTACTAGATATATTTTAAATATTATCATGGAACAAATTGAGATATTATAGGTAAATATATAGGTTGGTGTTATAGATTACCTAATGATGACATGGATTGGTTTTGGAGATTACCCAGTGGTGATACGAGTAGATGTTTATAATTACCCAATGGTGATGAGGATATAATATGTGGTGGGGGTAATGTGTGGTGGAAGGAGGGTGTGAGGTTAATGTTCTTCATGTTAATGATACCCTACTTCCCTATATATGTGATAATATAGTGTGTATTATGAGGTTGTAATGTGATGATTTCTGATGCTCGCATTAGATTCCAGACCCTACGGGAGGTTGGGATAGGTAGGGATATATCCCGAAAAACATTAGATATGGTTGGTCATGTGAAATGATATGTATGGAAGGTATGGTAACACATTCCATTTAAAATTTAGAAATGAGAGCATAAAATTAGTGGGAAGTGGCTACAGGGAGCCTATTATTTTTATTATTTTGAAATTATGTTGCTATATTAGATGTGTGATTTGGTGAGTATACCATGGTGAGGCTGATATTGGTTATTTGAACTCCTTAGATGCATATTGATTCTATTTTTTGTTCACTAGTGCATTAGTATTCTACTTTCAAATGTGAACTTGCGACTGTGGTTATAATCCTAATAAGTATACATGTCATTCTCACCCTATGTATATAAACATTTTTTTTCAGGTTTCCAGGTGGATTATGGAGACAAAGATGGACATTACTAGATTGATATTTGGAGCTATTATTTAGTTACTTCCATATGAATATATTTTGGTATTTACTTAATGACTATTATTTGTATTTCTTAACATTGTTCATGAATTGTGGGATGGGTTTAGGTTTACATTTATATTATGTGTTGGAGTTTCTTGGTGGTGTTTTATTCAATATCCTAGTATTATATTATTATAGAGGGTAATGCATCCCATGTGTGAGATTTTTATACCCTATATGCTTATCTCCTACCTGGGCCTACTATAGGTGAGACTCAGAGGATCATTATCTCTCTTTCTTCATTATTGGTCCAGGAGGGGTACCTTTGGAGGGTGGGGGTTGTGACATCATATATGTGTATGTATAAAATTCTAGAAAACTTTTGATCATTTATAAGTGTTCTTATGGTCATAGTCACCATATATGATTCAAATATTTTCATTCATATATTATCAATGATTTTTATGAAGAAATAGCTAATTACAAAGGAAATATACACAAACCTTGTTATTGATTCATCCTTGGGGACCAAGAAACAACACTCTAGCTCAGTCATATGGTAATTAAACATTTCAATAATAATTTTTCATGAAAACCAAATACCATAAATGTACCCAAGACAAATCTTTTTAAATTTAGTAACGAAAGAGGGGTACAAGACAAATAAAAACAAAAGAAATAAAGAAACAAAGCAAGAAAACACTAAGGGGGTGGAAATAGTGAAGGTCTAGAGAATCCCCTTAAACCAAGTTAGCCCCTTTAGTAGGTAATGAGCCCAAATCATAAAAGAAGGTAACTAGTTTGATTTGAGGAGCTCTATAAGTGATGAGGTCTACTACTTTATTACCTCCGTGATAGATATGAAGGATGTTGACACCATTTTTGATAAGTCTCTTGAATTTTCAAATGAAATAAGTGGTGTTCCAAGTAATTATACCTTTCTCTCTCAAGGAATCCTAGAGAATTTTTGAATCAGTGGATAGGACAATATTCTTACTATACACATCTCCATACCAAACATCATTGCTCGAGTTTCTCCCTAGAGAGAGTCCCTATTGCCAAAAGAATCAGTAAAAGAAAGAATAACTGATCCACTGACATCTTGAACCACACCACCACACCTCATTATAACTATGTTGTAAGAGCTATTAGTGTTAAGTTTGAGGCCGAACCTATGGGGATACTAGCTGATCCAACAACCACGAGGTAAGTTAGCACTGAAGTGATACTGTATAGTGAGTGAGATATCCTTGAAAGTGGCGCCCTCCATCCAGTTCGGAATTAGCCAAGGAATATCCATGAGAATCCACCGCATCCAATAGACCACATCCATACTAGATCTCGACACACCCTAATAGCGAGCTTTGTTCCGTAGTAGATTCCTCACTCACAACCATCATTTATATATCTCCCTTATCAGATTCCACATTCACCTACACCTATTCTTCCTTCTATTCTTCCACAACTTCCTCCACCTCCACATATTTATATTCAATATCCTAAACATTCTCTTTAGATTATATTTCCACTACTTCTTCATCTTCAATATAATCAACTATTTTTTCTTCAAAACTAGGTATTCCTTGTAATAAATTAAATTAAAATATTTTTTGTTCATGTTAGTTCTCATTGACACATTTTATACATCCATCATAAATTTCATTAATATACCACAAGAGTCATGGTTGTAAATATTTCAGATGTCAACATGAAGATTCTAAAATGAAACATCAAGAACTTAATAGAAATACCCCACATTTTAACAATGGGAATCTAAAATTTAACACTAATAATCTAGATTTTAACACTACAGTTTCAGATTTTAAAATAGAGAATCTAGATTTTAACATTGGCATTCTAGATTTTGGCACAATAATTTTCGATGTTAACATGAAACTTATAAAATGAAACTTTGATATTTTAATAGTAAGACTCCAAATTCTATCATCAAGCATCCATAATTTAACACTAACAATGCATATTTTCATACCAATCATCAATTTTTTAATAGTAACATTCCAAATTTTAACACTAACATTACAGATTTTAACACTACATTTCCTCATGTCAACATGAAGTTTATAAAATTAATGATAAATAATTCAATAATAAGACCCCATATTTTAACAGTGATCATCCATAATTTAACTCTAAAAATCCATATTTTAACACCAAAGTTTCATATTTTAACACTGATATTCTGTATTTTAACACAATAATTCCAAATGTCAATATGAAGCTTCTAAAATGAACTATTTGGATTAAAATAGTATAATTCCGCATTTTAACAATGATAATACAAAATTTAACACTAAAAATACATATTTTAACACTATAACTCCATATTTATAACATGAAACATTAATTAAGAAGATTTTAAATTTTTTAATAAGAATATTTTACCATATGGATGAACAAATATAGGTTAGGAAGAATGCTACCTTCTGAGTAAACAGGGAAAATAAAATGCCTTTTTTACTAGTTCTCTCTAAATTCACTCATATTTAGATATTTTACTCATCCCAAAATTGTAAAAAAAATTGGATACCATAATTTAGAATTTCTCCAAGTCGGTAGTTGATGGAGAAAAATAGCTTCAATGAAGTGTCAATATATTCATATCACTAACATAAATCTATTAACTGATACAAAATTCAATATAGTTCAAAATTTTAAAACATGATAATATTATAACTAAGAATCTACCCACATGAATCTTAAATTGGAATTTTTGGATTTAATTCTTATATATAGCCACTTCACTAATAAGATCTAACAAAATGAATTGTGACCAATACCATTCTCCAACTTTTTTTTTGGCAGCCGCACAACATCCCGATATTTCATCCTTTAAAAAAAGAACTTGAACTAGGATTCAATAAGGTTCTCAATGTAAAAAACATAAATGTTATCACAAATTCATTTTCCTCTATCCCTCTAAAAATAATTTCTCTTAGAGCAGTTAACTTCTTTCCCATGTAAATATTTTACATTTCTATGTATTCATGACTATACCTTTTAGAACTAATATATCTTCCTCCAAAAGAAGTATCTATTTTGTAATTAACATCCACCACCATAATATTCATTTCTTTTCCTTTATTAGTTATTCTATAGGTTGGAGGATGAAAAATATATAAAATCTTCATGCAAAGATCTTTTGGAAATCATTGGCATTTAAAATCCAACAATGCACCAAATCCCATTTCCATCACTAATTATGTTAACTTCTCATCATAATAATGTAATAAAAAACCAATTTAAATAAATTCTGATAACATCTAGAATTTAGAATAGGTTATGTTCTAACTCGTTGAACTATTAAAGAATACCTATCTACTTTTGTATCAACCCCAGTTTGAGGTATGTCATTGTTTTATGAATTTTTTCTTGTATTTTGAGTCTTTGTGTAAGATTCTAGAAGTTTTTGGAGATGTAAAAAGAGAAGAACCTAGAGTCAAATATTGGAAAATTTTAAAGCAACAATTTACACCATAAATTTTGGTTTTACGACATAAATATTTCATTGAATATGTTTAGGGTATGAAATACATTTACTCCATAAAATGGTTTTACGCCGTAAAAAATGGTTTTTTCTAGATAAATTACTAAGGAAATTGGTTTTTTAATATAAGTGATCCTCTATGAATTTATGACGTAAGTTCTTAATTTACAACATAAATAGTTAGGGCCCAATGATTTTTATTATGGCTAGTAGTTGTAAATCCTTATAGGGTGACTTTATTCTTTCTCTTAACTCCCAGGTAAAACCTAGGTGATTTATAGAAACCTTAAACATATAGAATCCTTGGATAATGAATCTTTGAGAATTTTTTTGTGGAATCAAAGGTTAGGATCTCCTCCTTATTTCTCATCTTGGATCTCCTAGAGTTTTATTGTATGGAACCATAGATCGGTGTGTAAGACTAGATCTATGGGTTTGGAATTTGGTTGATGATATCTTTTGGGTTTTTTAAAGGGAATGGGAAGAAGTGGTTGACCCATGGAATCGTTTAAGATCCTTTGTGAAAAAAAAATCAAGTTAGGTGGATTTTATCTTACTCTAATGTTTTATAACATATTGGTTTGAATCTTGATAAATTGTATTTTTTCTTTGATTATAAATTTCTTGGGTAGTTTATATAGAAAACCCTTGTTTTGGTTTTATTTCAAAATGGGTAGTTTTTAATGATGCTCATGAAATTTTTGATTAAATGTTTTCAAAGGAATTGGTTTTCAAAAGAAATGTTTTGTGTGAAAAACTATTTGATATAGATGATGTTATTGTCACACATGGAGACATGTGTTCATTTTTCATTGTATGAGTCTTGGTGAAATGAACTAATTCTTAGTGACAACATATAAAGGTATAAGGGTATACACCTAGAAAAGACTTGGTGAGGTGTGGATCACCACTCATGAAAGTATAGGGATTATTATTAGATATTAATATGTGTGTATAGTTATGGAACATAGTTTGGGTATTCTAGGTGGAAATTGAAAGAGAAAGTGAAAGGATTTATTTGGTTAAATTTATTTATTTAGATATTTTTCATATGATAAAGTGATTTGATATTCTCATCCTTTGTTTACAAGAAATGTTCTAACTTAATATTATCCTAGTGGTGTGTGTGGGAATTTTTTGGGGAACTCCTACTGAGTGATATAATCACCCCCTAGTTGGGAACTTTGGTTTGTTTTTAGATGTCTTCTACCGAGATATAAGGAAGTGTTATGTTTTTCACTTCTCTAGTGGTAATCCTTGAAGTCATGGTTTGGTTTTGGAAGCTGTATCTAGGGAGTTTCTACATCTTAGTCTAGAATGGTTACAATTTGGTTCCAATGTCTTTCTATTTTAATTATTATCATTTCACATTTAATTATTATTTTTAGTTACTCTAATATTTTTCTTTAATTGGTATTTCATCGAGATATGTGTTTTGTCCTCATACATCATTTATTTTGTATTTTTTGTTATATATTTATTAAAAAATTATATAGGTTATTAGGAAAATCATCCCATAATGCCCTCTTAAGACCTTAAAATTTATTTCTAGACTTTTATGTCTTTGGGTATGCCATCTAAGATTAGTAGAACATCCACCTCTTTCCATGATAATGGGTGTGGGTGGGATGTTACAAATGGTATTATTATTATTTTGATCCTTGAGTTAGGTTGGTAGAAAGGAGATAGGATTTTTGGAACTTAAAATGTATAACATAAAAAAGACATAGATAACCTTTTTATGTTGAACTTTAAGTTACCAGGGTGCCCAGGTACAAAAGTTTTCTAATACACTTCTAGAGGTGTTGTCATCGAATCTTCGTGGGATTAACTGATGAGTTTTTCATACCATGCATTATTTCTAATACTTCCCACTAGGACTTCATTGTTCATATGTTTTTTGATGATTTTTTGAAAAATAATCAAAATGCATAAAATGGTTTATTTTTTAAATGGTAGTTTCACTGTATATTTCTCATGGTAATGGAAAAGTGTTTATAATGTTTTGGAATTTATTCAAGTCTTAAATTATTATAGAGAAATGTTCTAAATGGTGTATTTTTCATCTTATATAAAAAGGAACTAGGAAGACACCATAGAAATTAGTAAGAAGAAGATTCTAAAAATGTGGTTGCACCTAAGCCATAGGTGAACCAACAACTTGTATGGAGTATTGTTCAAGAATTTTAATCTATTTATATAGGAAATCAAAATGATAAACTGAGAAAAGTGGATCATTTGGTATTGTTTTAGAAATATAATCCAACTATTTTTTAGGGGATTCTGATCTTGAAAAGGAATAAGTTTGGATAAACCTAATGGAAAGAATCTTTGATTTTCTTAGTGCACCAACAGAGCTAAATATTAAGTTAAAAATCTATATGTTAGAATATCTTTTATGAAAATGGTGTGATTTATCTTTCCAAGATAAATATGACCATGGAATTATGTGGGATTATTTTAAGGAATTTTCCAATAAACAATTATAACTATACACATTCAAAATAAAAATAAAAATAAATTTATTCAACTTGAATTAAGAAAACCTATCCATGCCAGAGTATGCAACCAAGTTTATGAATTTAGTTCATTTTTTCTCAGAAGTAGATTCCAGTGCATCCTTGAAAGAATGTATATTTAAGTTTTATTTAAACTATATATTTGATCAAAGATAACTATTCTCTATATTATAGATTATATGGAGATGGTAAATATGGAAATAATGATAGAAAGGGATCTTATTTTGAATCATATGGGTGGTAGTTTGTTTGTTCCCATGGGAATAGATTTCAAACCTAGTACTGGAAATAAGAGAAAGAGGGTTGTCTACTCTCATGGAGGTGGTACACCTCATAATAAAAATAAAGAATAAGTTAATTTTATTGTAATATATGATGTTAAACCATGTTTTTTGCAGTGTGGTTCGTTAACACATAAGAAGAAAGAATGTACTACACCACCAAGGAATTACCACCACTATAGAAAAGGAGGCCATATCAAGAAGTTTTGTCTTAAACTTTAGAGATCAATAGGTGCAACCGGATCGACTCAGCCTTAGATTTTGTATGCTTAGACAAAACATTATCATCAAAATAGTTCATGTCCAAAAACACAGGTGAACTTGGATGTTTCTAGGAACACTTCAGTTGTTCAATCAGCACCTCAATAGGGAGACATGAGCTATCCCATGATAGCCTAGTGACATTTATAGGAAATAGAATGGGATATTTTGAGTGAGAAACTAGGTATCTATATGGTGTGAGGTTTCATTCTTCTGAAATCCACTCTTATGCATGTCTTTTTTATACCGACACATCCCATTATTTCGTTTCTTATTATATGGATAAACAATTGGGATTTCATGTGTAATTTTTTCCTCGTGTCATGACTATCAAAACACCCCTTGGACAACGAGAGTGTATAGGTTTCAAATTTCCAGCATGTTCATTTACCATTAATGTAGTACAATTTCCCTGGGATTTTATAGTCCAAGAGATAGACGTGTTTGATAGAATATTTGGTATGGATTTCCTTATGGGATTTAAATCCCATATAGACTGTTACACATAAGAGTTAACCTTTACATCCTCAGATAGATTCCTTCATATTTTCAATGGGGTTGGTATATAAATTTAGGAAGACCGGGTCCTTTATTGAAAGTTGACGAAACTATCTCTAGAAAGATAACAACAATGAATTTGGAAGATTATGATGAAATATGGAATGGAACTGTTCCTGAAATAGAAGATCAATACCTAGATATTTTTTCAATGATTTCTCTGGGTTACCACCTAAAAGGAGAATCAAATTTTCTATAAACATTCTCCCAAGAACAAGTCTTATTTCTCTACCATATTAAAAAATGGATCTGACTAAGTTGTGGGAGTTAAAATTTTAACGAGAGGAGTTAGAAATTTAAGGCTTTATTAGACCTAGTACACCACCTTAGGCTGCACTAGTTTTATTCATAAAGAATCCAGGTGGTACACTCCACCTATGTGTTGATTATTGTAATTTTAATCAAGTAATGGTTAAAAATAGGTATCCACTACCTCGAATAGATGATCTATTTAATCAATTAAAGGAATCCAATTGGTTCTATAAAATTGATCTATGCTCAGGTTATCATCATCTTAGATTTATAAAATAGGATATTCCAAAGACAACATTTCAGAGATGTTATGGACATTATTAATATTTATTCATGGATTTTATCTGATGAATTAACTGAAAGTTTTCATAGATTTTATGAACTGAATTTTCCATAGGTACCTAAAATCCTTTTTTGTTGTATTTTTTTAGGATATTATGGTATACTCTAGAAATAAGAATTTCCATGAGGAAGAGTTGGAAATTGTACTGATTATGTTGTTGTAACATCATTTATATTATAAATATTAGAAGTGTGACTTCTTTATCTGAGGAGTTTTCTTCCTCAGGTATTTCATTTCTGAAGAAGGAATATTAGGTAACCCTGGAAAGATAGAAGTAGTAGTCTCTTGGTAGACAATTAAAAATATTTTTGAGGTACACGGTTTTTTAAGATTAATAGGCTATTATCGCTTCTTTGTTTGGGATTTATCAAGACTTTTTCTCCCATTAATTCTCTGATAATAAAATTTTTTCCATTCATATGTAATGATGAATGTCAGAAATTATTTTTGGAACCTAAAACTCATCTCACCCAGGGACCTATCCTAATATTTCTAAAACAAGGTAATAGCTATGTGGTATATTTTTATGCATTTGGATTTGGTTTTGGTTGTGCTCTCATGAATATAAATCATGTTGCGACATATGGTTCATGGTAGTTTCAATTGCATGATAAGAATTATCCTATGCATGACTTGGAATTAGCTATGGTTTTCCATGCCTTAAAAACATAAAGGAATATCCTATTTGGAGAAAAGTTCATAATTTTTACTAACCATAAGAGTTTTAAATATATATTTTCCCAAAAAAACTTGAACTTAAGGAAATGAATATGGATGGAGTACCTCCAGATGTTTGATTTCAACTTGGTATACACACCCAGTAAATGGAATTATGTAAAAGATGCATTGAGTTTGAAATCATATAGAGAAGTGATTTTAGAATCGCATGGACAATGGAAATTAATGATCATAATCATTAATATTAATTTAGATTATAATGCACAACATTATCATGAAATTTTCTTTTAGGTAAGTATTTTTCTAAACTTGATAAATTTTGTAAAAGAAACTTAGACATCCGATCATGATTGTATCACCATTAGGTAAAACCTAAATGGTGGAGGGACTTCTCATAATTGGAGAAAAGAAAAAACCTCTTTGTTATAATTTCATAGTTGAATTTTAGTTCCTCAATATAGGTAGGAATATATATTTTATACATACCGCCATTCTAAATGGGTTATTCATCCAAGTGTTCAGAAAATGTACAAGGTGAAGAAAGTACATTTCTGGTGGGAAGGTATAAAACATAATATTTTGGACTATGTGATTAAATTTCGGGCATGTCAGTAGGTAAAGGTTGAATATCAAATACTGGTAGTTATGTTGCAGTCTATTCCTATACCTATATGGAAGTGGGAGAAAATTGTGATGGATTTTGTCATAGGTCCACCAAGAACATTATAGAAACATGATGCTATATGAGTATTAGTGGATCGAATTATGAAGTTGAAACACTTTATTATTATTAGATAATTCAACACGGTGGAGAAAATGGGAAAATTGTATATGTGAGAAGTATCCAGGTTACATGGAGTTCCAACTTTGATTGTACCTAATAGAGACCCACATTTCACTTCTCAATTTTGGTAATCATTATAATAGGATCTTGGAAGTCAATTGACTGTAAGTAAAACATATCATCCATGGAAAGATGGGCAGTTAGAACACACTATTCTGCCATTGGAATATATGATCAGGGAGTATGTCATGGAAATTAGTAGTTAATGAGAGGATCATATGTCTTTGTTTGAATTCTCCTATAAAAACAGTTATCAGGTGACAATATAGATTCCACTGTTTGAGGATTTTTATGGTCATCCATGTCATTATCCTTTATGTTGGGTAGAAACATGAGATACATCTTTGATTGGACAAATTATTTTCATTGATACTATAGAGAAAATCCAAATAATCTAGAAATGGATGGCTAAGACACAAAGAAGACAGAATTCATATGAAGATAAACATCGCCAACCTTTAGCTTTTGATGTGATAGACCACATCTTCTTGAAAGTGTCACTGAAACTTGGTAACCAATGTTTGTGAAAATAGGGGAAGTTGTCACCATTTTATATGGGATAATTCTAAGTTATAGAATATATTGGAACTGTTACATACCTATTAGAATTACCATTGAGATTCAGTGTTGTTCATAATTTATTCCTTGTTTCTCAACTAAAGAAGTATCATTCCAATCTAAAATATCTGATCCGTTCAGATCATGTTACTCTTGAGATGAATGTTGATTTTATCCAAAAAATAGTAGGGGTTCTAGATATATATTAAAATACCCTTCAAGGGAGAACTATTTCCTCAGTATGGGTACTATGGAATCATGGTTAAGTTCAAGAGGAAACATGGTAATGGGAAAAGGTTATATAGGAGTAATGGCCTGGGTTTTTCAAGAGAAATGTTGATATCCAACTTCCTGGGGATGGAAATCCAAAATGTGGGGAGAATATAACATCCCATGTTTGAGTTGATCCATAATTTTATACATTTTTTCTTATCTTTAGAGTCTTTAGGCGAGCTTATGGAACTATTTGGGGATGTTAAAAGGAAAGAACTTTGAGTGGACTGTTGAAAAAAAAATTCGGAAAAATTTACAATATAAATTGTGGTTTTACAACATAATTAGTATGAGGTAGATGTTCAGGGTGTGAAATCCATTTATGTTGTAATTTGGTTTTATACCATAGAAATGTTTTTTTAGAGAAATGACCACGAAAATGGGTTTTTCAGTGTAAGTGACCCTTGATGAATTTACGATGTCAATTTTCAATTTATGTCATAAATAGTTAGGTCTGAGTTATTTTTATTATGTATAGCGGTTATAAATTTTCAGTGTAAGTGACCCTTGGATATCCTTGATTTGTCTCACCTGGATCTATATATTAGTGTGTAAGAAATGATCTATGGGTTTCTAATTTGGATGATGAAATCTTTGTGGGTTTTGAAAATGTAATGAGAATAATAGGTTGACCCATGGAATCATTTAAGATCATTTTTTCAAAAAAAATCAAGGTAGGTGGATTCTCTCCCACTCTACTATTCTAAAACATGTTTGCTTGAATCTTGATAAATTTTCCTTATTCTTTGATTGGAGATATATTGGGTATTTTATGTGGAAAATCCTTATTTTTATGTGATTTAAAAATGGATAGTTTTTAAAAATTCTCATGAAATTTTTGATTAAATTTTTTTAAAGTAATTTGTTTTCAAAAGAAGTGTTTTGTGTGAAAAACTATTTGATATGGATGATGTCCTTAGAATACATGGTGTTGTGTGTTTAGTTTTCATTGTAAGAGGATATATGAAATAGACTACTGCTCAGTTCTAACCTAGAAAGGAATAATGGGATACACCTAATGATGACTAGATGAGGTATGGATCACCGCTCATGTGAGTATAGGGATTGTCATTCAGTGTGCATATATGTGATTGTGGTTATAGAACATGGTTTGGGTATGCCAAGTGGAAAGTGGAATAGAAAGTGAAATTATTTACTTGGTTAAGTTTCTTTCTTTAACTATTCTTCCTTTGATAAACTGCTTTGATATTCTCACCCAATGTTTATATGAAATGTTATAAATTGTTCTCATCTAAGTGGCATGTGTGGGATGTTTTTGGGGAAATCATACTAAGTGATATACTCACCCCTTTCTTGGGAAATTTGGTGTGTTTATAGATTTAATCTATTGAGATACATGGAATGGTCATTTTTCGTACTTCTTTAGTAGTATTCATCAATGTCATGATTTGGTTTCTACAGCTGGATATGGGGAGTGTCGAAATCATGGTCTAGGATGGTGCCACTTTGGTTCCAATGTCTTTCTACTTGGATTCTTATCCTTGAACCTTTATTTATTTTTCCACTGTTACTCTGATATTGTTCTATATTGATATTTCATCGAGATATGTGGTTTGTTCTCATGCATCCTTTATTTTTTCCTGGTTGTTAAATATTCCTTTAAAGGTTGTTTGCATTCTTAGGTAAAATCACCCCTAATATCCTCTTAAGACCTTGGAATTTATTACCATCCTTTGGTGTCTTGTGGATATCACCTAAGGTTAGTATCATCTCCACATCTTTTCAATCCAATGGGTGAGGGTCAAGATATTACATATTTTCTATTATATTATATTTTTTCTTTTGAGTTTTTGATAATTTCAACCATGTGTCTAATATGACAACATTTTCAACCCTATAATTTTTAAATACACCTTTATTTTTCTTAAAAATGGTTTTCCTACACATCATAGGGGAAAATAACATTTTATCACAAACTAAATATACCATGATTTTTTCAAATAATTAAACATACTATAAATAAAAACATAGAGGAATTTTTTCAAACCAAAGGATCCCTTTTTCTCTATTCCATGATTATCTACCAGACAATATAACTAAAAAAATTATTCTAGAGCCTTAGAACTAGAGAGGAAATAAGAAATATTCTATAGCTTGAAACTCTTTGAAAGTAATTTTCCAAAATTCGACACCGACTTTCCCACTTTTAAAAATAAAGTCAAATAATTTAATAGTTATGAAAAAATTACAACAAGAAGGTAAAATTCCATAATTTGAAACAATCCTACTAGAGTCTAACACTGAGCATCCAACATTTTACATCAAACTTCTAAAATTTTATAGTTATGAAAGATGTTTTAAATTTAAACCATTGAAAATTAACATATCCCCTAATTACAAATACGGCCAAAAAAAATTAAATTTTCATCTAAGTAATAAAAAACCCCACTTTGAAATGTTAATAGTAATTTTTTACACTTATACCTCCCAGAGTCTATATTTTAATACTAAACTACTAGAAATTTAACACTATGTTTCCACATTTTAACACCACTTTTCCAGATTTTAATAAGTTCTCATACTAAAAAAATTATTAAAAATTATCCAATTAATCAAACAAACCACTTTAAAATTTTAATAGTAAGTTTTCATAGTTCTAACTCTTAGTTTATAGATTTATTCACTAAGGTACTAGAAATTTAACACTAAATCTTCAAATTTTAACACCAATGTTCTATATTTTAAACGATGAAAAATTGAAAACTACAACTATAAAACCTTAAACAATGGTATGTGATAAGAAAACAATGGAAATGTACATTAAATTACATGCTCATAGACAATCAATGTATTCTTATTTGTCATCTAATTCTTTGTATAAATCAATATAGTTTTTCAATTCCATAACCAAACAGATAATAATTAACCAAACCACTTACCGTTAAATTAATAAAACCTTAACCATATTAGGACGTTCATAACCATATTATTAATCAAAATGATCTTTTAGTATAAATAAAAAATCTAAAAAAATTACTAGGTTTTGGTTTGAAAACTACATTTTAAATCACTTCTCTAGGATAAAAAATACGTTTAAAATAAATATTTTAATATGTCAAACTCTATAAATATTTTTTTGGATTATAAATTTTTAAAATATTATACCAAAAATATACAATTATGTTATTAGAAACAACATCTAACACATAAGTTTTATTTAGTCATTTTTTATATTACTATTACAAAATTAGGAACTTACATTTAAATTAAATAATAACTAATTAGATTATCATTTCATTACCATATTTATAATTAACATCCACTCATTATTTAACTTATTTTTACCTTATCTTTTGTATCACCTCCATGACATCATTTCCCAAATCAGTAAATAGAAGCAAAAGAACATCATGGATAACTAAGAATGATCATAGTCAAATTTCTAATATATTTACTTCCTACAAGTTTTCATAAATCAATTCATTGTGGAACATCTTAATAATTCATGCATTTATTATTCATTTATGAATTTTAGGTAATGAATTTATCCATGTTATTACAATGGTAGTGAATACATAAAAAATAAACATACCAATGCCAATATTTCTGAACTATATAAATTGACTACTCTAAGAATGCTCTTTATTTAATATTAAATTCCCAATCAAGTTATTCCTTCATTTAAAATAGTAAATAACATGCTATTATTTCAATATTTAATGAAAAAACATCAATTAAATATATTTAATTATTACTAAATCAATTAAAATGATTAGTACTTAATGAAATTACGGATTCTATAACTAATATAGACAACTTTTATAATATTTTAATTAATACAAATATGAATATACTTCACTTATTTTCGTAACTCATGGAATTTAAAAAAATTAAGTAAACACATTAAAGATAATTAAATCAACCATGAAAATTAAATCATATTATATATGTAATAAACCCACCTCTTTATCAAAACTTGAATTAAAAATCATGGTTAATTAACAATCATGCTTATCAAAATTCTTAATTAAATATATTGATCATCCCAAAATAACTAAGCATCTATTTAACTATACATTTTATCAACAATATCATTAAATCCCTTTCATGAAATCATTTTAACACATCTCAAGGAATCTACTCATAATGTGATATAATTTTAAAATAAACTACAAAAAAATCATAAAATGAAGAAATCCCACATAAAAAATAAACAGGGTTTCACACATAAAATAATTATAAATGAAAAGATAACTAACATGAATTTAAATTAAAAATAATATTAAACAATTTATTAAAAAATGTGGCACAATTAAATTCAAAATTACATAAGAATAATCAAGTAATAAAATATCATAAACATGAGGAAAAACATGAAATATATAATAATTACTTTAATTTAAAACTCATTATTTTTCCAAAAAAAATTGGAAACAAAACTTGAAGTTTCTATTTAAATATAAAAACTTGATATTTATAAAAACCCATTTTTAGATAAAATTTTAAATCATAATTATCAAAACATTTTCAATTGACACACTTTTGAAAACCTAGAACAAATCTATAATAAATAACACATTTCATTTCCTAGAAACAATTTATAAAAAATGAAAATCCAAATTAACCACTCATCATACCTCAATTATAAAATCAATAAAATGCATAAAAATACAAAAAAAAATAGAAATAATAATAATGAAACACTAATATGTATTAGTTTGTTATATAACCCCTAAATAACAATTCAATAAAATAAAAAAATAATTACTTATTATTTTCTAATTAATTAATATATTTCTTAAAAAATCTACTTCCATCCTTTTACATCATTTTACAAGACACCTCTTAGAAAAGTTAAAATAAAGTGATAGACACCAACTTAGTTACGAGTTGGTTATCCCCTCACAAATTTGGAATTCCAAGTAATCTCAATCTTCAACCATAATTATGTAGGTAAGGAAAATTTATAGATTACTTCTTCAATCCTAAAGATCTTATAGCCCCTAATTACTTCCCATACCTGAAAAATGATAAATATTAGCTAACTAATCAAACAACCCATATTCAAATATTAATAATAAGTTGTCACCCTTTTAAATTATGGTCTAGAGATTTTAATACTAAACCCCAAAAAAATTACCACTAAACTTCATGATTTTAATACCAATGTTCGACATTTTAATTGATGAAAATATGAAAATGACAACAATGAAACCTAAAATAAAAAAATCTAATTGATCGGCATAGAACTACATTAAAGGTATTTTAAATTAAACCATTTAATAATAACAATACAAGAACAACAGAAATTGAGCATAGAAATATCACTACAACCATTAATTTATACCCAGACCTAAAATAAATAATTAATATCATTCAACTAATCAAAAAACCTAATTTCAAATATTAATAATAATATATCACACATTTCAAATCTATTTTTCAAGTTAGAACACTAAGCTATCAGAAATTTAAGACTTCCATATTTTAACACTAATGTTCCACATTTTAATAGATGAAAAATTGAAAACTACAACTACAAAATGCCAAACAATAGAATAGTAAGAAAACAAAAAATAGCTAAATTAAAGGTGTTTTAAAATTAAACCATTCAATAATAACAATGCATAATATGAACAATTAATCTTCCAGAATTCAATATTCAACTTATAAAAATTAACACTTCACATCTTAAATATAACTGCTACTAAGAATCCAATATAACAACCACCATAAAATATTATACACTGACCTAGATAAATTTAAAAATTACACAAAAATTCTACAAAAAACATTAAAAACCTAATTCACATAATATAGCTTCCATCCTTTAACAAAGACCTTCCAAGATTAAACATTTTATCTAATAAAGGCTAAAAACTTGATAAAATCCAATTAATCATTGGATAACTACTAAGAGAAATTCAATAATATATTTAATATAATTTGAACATGAAAACATTACCAGATGAGATGATGAGAAAGAGTTATAGTTGAGATTAAATGATGATGGGAGAAGACCAAATAGGTAGGGTTGAATGCATGAGGATGAATGCGCTAGAATAAGAGACAGAATGATATACCAGAGAGTAGGTGATGGTAGGAGCACAACGATTTTGGGTGGAGGCTAATAGTAGGATAGGAATGAAGACTATAGGAGATATTGAAAGGAAATATTTGACAAGAGAGGGGGTGATGATAAGATGGACATGAGAGAGAGGAGGGTGATGAATATTTAGGGTTCAATCTTTTTTGGGTTAGGAGCGATTGGATTTGATATGAATAGTAAATTTAGAGGGATATATGAGAAATTTATTCCTCGGCTATAAAAAATGATGGTCCTTAATTAGTTTTTTTTATTTTGGATCATTAAGTGAAACTACATACCTATTTTAGTCCATGGATTTTATTCTATAAAAATTTTCAAAAAATAATTTTGAAATTTTTTTGGGTATATTTTTTTCATTATTTTAAAGAAATATTGGTGACTTTTTTCGATATCAAATAAAATCCAATAAATAGAGTATTTATACACCAAATTTCTGTTTACTCTTATAAACTATGACGCTCTAAAGAAATCAAATGAAGAAATAATTCACTAAAAATTTTCACTTTTTCTTAACTTTTCACGGAATTGATTTCAAATAAATTAAACCCAAAAAATTGATTGATCATCATATTAGTAAATTTTTAAAGTTTATTCTATTTTTTGTGTGTGTTCATAAAAACAAAACTTCCCAAAATGCTATTTTATAAGTAATAAGTAATGATAATTTATAAAAACATTCAATGTGGTATTACACTCCCAACACCTTTTAAAAGGTTTTACAAAGATCACACTACCTCCCACTTTCAATTCGGGACACTATAAATATTTAATGAATAAAATAAATGTATATCATTTTTCACCTTTATTCATTGAATACAGTGTTTGAAAAAAATCATCATATATAATAAATTTATCTTTTATTTTAATCATTTACTTGATATCAATGTCTCAAATAATTATCAAATGTTCAAGTTATTGAAACACTAAATTTGGTCATATTTGTAATAAAACATAAATACCATGCATATAATAATTTTGTGTTCATCCAATCTCTTAATTTTATAGCACTTTTATTTTCATGTATTTTTTCCCTTCCATGAACTCTATGACTATTAAACTCAATAAATCCCATGAAAAATGTCATCACTTCAAAGTCTATATATGTGAAATAATAAATTTATTTCTGTTATTAGAATAAAAAACTCATTAAATATCAAAAGCTCATTGAGAGTTTATAATCCAACCACTTTTCATAAAAAATGATATTAACTCTAAGTAGTTGGGACTATAGAATTCAATATCATCAATCATTTTTGTATCTTGTTAATACCCTATAAACACATTCATTATAATTTACCTAAATAAATCATTGGATTTTTATTTCTAAATATTCAATTCTATGAACTTCAACCTCATCTCTTTCTTTTTTATTCATATAACCTCTCTCAACAAATATTTTCCTAAATGGATCAATGAGGTCCATTCACAATACTATATAAAAAAATTAATATGTTACTATATTATAACACTTTTATATTTTTGGGATATGCTCATGGATCTATTACCATAATTTTTGTAATGGTGATAATATGTATTTTTTGTTACAGTTTAAAAAAAATGTAATTATAGATGTCCCATGAGAAGTAATTATTCTTGTTTTTAAAAAAACATAATAGTAAAACATCTATTGTTATAGTTTATAAAAATTGTAAAAAAAATAAACATCCAACCACCTTGATTATTTCTTCCTCATAGGCCTCCCATGACTTCTCATGCTCTCATGAACTCTGACAACACCCCCTCTCTGATCTCCTCCCATGCCATCACACTACTGTTATTTCACCATCAAGTATCATTCTGACCATCACCCTATAGCCTAATCATTTCCCCTACTTTAAAAAATATAAATTACAGACCTAGATCCCACATTTTTTGTTCAATTTTGGATCAATGTTATATGATTATTAATACATTTAATTATTTTCAAATCAATTTCTATTCCCCTGGGTGTTAATTAGGGTTTGATAGTTTGTTTATAAAATTTTGTTAGTATTCATGGTTTGAAAATGAATTTTTTCTGAAAATGGGTGTTATTTGGGATGTTAGTTAGGGTTTTTATTTGGTTTTACTAATATTAATTATTACTTTTATAAATTTTTAAATACTAATCAATACAATTTTATAAATTTTTTATAAATATACTATGTTTTGTTTATATTTGTAGATGTAATTTTTTATACTTATATATACATTTATAAATTATATAGTATATCATATTATACTTATGTAATTTATATATAAAGTGTTATTAAACATTTATAGTTTTATAGTTTATATATTTATAAATTATATAATTTACTGTATCATACTTATATAATTCATATATAAAATTTTATTAATTATTTATACATTTATAGTTTTATATGTTTCTAAATTTATATACTTCTATAAATTTTATAGTATATCATATTATACTTCCATAATTTATAGTTAAACTTTTATTAATCATTTATAATTTTATAGTTTTATACATTTATAGATTTATATACCTTTATAGTTTTATGCATTTATTAATTAGTATACTTTTATGTTTTTATAAATTTTACTTTTATATATTATGGTTTTATATTTTAATAGTTTTATAAGTCTATATAATTTTATAATATATGTATTCTTTTAAATATATATATATACTTTTATATACTTTTATAAATTTATATGCATCTATAAACTATGTATATGTTTATAAAATATATATTATTTTTTAAAATTACATATACTTATATGATTTAATTAATTTATAAATAGTTTTATACTTCTATACTTTCATAATTTTTACTTTTATAAATTATAAATTTATATTTTTGTAAATTTTCAATATGATTTCTATTTTTACAAAAAAACATCTTACTAATCAAGAGTTATTTTGTTATATAGAGTATTATATTTTTTTGAAATCGTTATGAATAGAAGTTGGATTTAGATCTTAATCAAGTTTTGAATGATTTTTAAAATCAACTTAAATATATCTTGGATTTCACATAAAATAATTCATCAAAGGGGAAGCTTATTTGATGCCCTTGTTATAGTTTCATTGGAAAACCATGGTTAAGTCATGAAGAAGTGAGTTATTATACCATTAGAGATATATTTAAAACAAACTATATGTAATGAAACCATAATAATGAATCATTTCAATAACCATAAAAATATTGAAAAACCTAGGAGGTGTAGTGTGGAATATATGATATATTATAAGCTTCGTTTTCTTTATCAAACTAAGCATGAAACTAGGATAGAATCTGAAGTAATTATTGTAATTTAAATATAATGTTAAGTCACAAATAACTAGAATAATGATATTTATAAATTTAAAAAGGATATGGAGGATGATAAGATAAAAATGTATCCTTGTTGTGTCAATATGAATAAATTTGAATTTACGATGAAATTATTTTATGGGAAAATGATGTATGGATTTAATAATAGTGATATCGATAATCTTATTTATTTTATGAAGGAATTTCTTCCTTATGGTACAAAAATTATAAAAAATGATCACAAGGCATCAAAGTTAATTGGATAGAAAATATTTTCTTCAAATAAAATACATTTATGATCTAATTATTGTATTCTATATTGTAATTAAAATGAATCTTTAAATGAATTTAAGTAGTAAAGTACTTGTAAAAGGTGGCCAAATAAATATGGCACGCCATATTGAGTTCCCAAGAAGTTCATGTGGCACTTTCCTTTGGCAAAAAGGCTATAATGAATGTACATGTGAGAAGAAATAGTAGAGGATATGAGATGTCATATAGAAAGAAATGAAAAAAAATGAGAATTTGGTGCACCCAGTATATAGATTATCATGGTAATATTTTAAAAAATTCCAACTTTATTTTCCTTCTCATTTACATAATGTTATATTTTGGTTATCATGCAATGGGTTTAATCCATTTGGACAGAATCATACATTGAATAACACATGGATCGTAATCATTTGTAAATATAACCTTCCACATTGGATGTGCATAAACAATCCATATACTTTCATGACCATATTTATTTCTAGGTTGAATGATCCTAAAAATGATATTGATGTGAATTTGTAACCAATGATACCAAAGTTGAATCATTTATGGACCACAAGTGTGATTATGTATGATGCTTCAAGGAAGGATTCATTTAAAATGTGTGATACTCTTATCTAAATTATAAATGATTTTACAGAACATGTAATAATGTCTATTTGTATAACTAATGGGAAAATATCTTGTAAAATTTGTGAAAAAAATATAGATCAAGAAGAATGAAACATAGACAATGTTTTTTATTGATGGTACAATGTAATTTCCTATCAATTATACAATAATATAGAAATAATTGGTTCCAATTTGATGGTATTAATGAGAAATAGAAATTTCAATTATGCATTTATGGTGGTAAATTATTTAAAGATCTTTAAGGAATACATTTTTTGGAAAGGGGAATCTTATTATGAGAAAGAGACAAATTACATAAAAATATACCCACTTCAATTAGAGGGAAACAAGTATATTCTTTGAATTACCCTATTGGTCCTCAAATCTATTGAGACATTGTTTAGATGTGATGAAAATTGAAAAAAATGGGGATTGTTACTTACGGTAATTCTAAATATTAATAGAAAAATAAAGGATGAATTAATAGCATGTTAAGATTTAAAGGATTTTGATATTAAGAAACAACTTCATCCCAAACTAATTGGTAAAAACAAGTAGTCAGTTCCTCAAGCATGTTATGTGTTCACAATTGTAGAGAGAAAACACTTTCTATATGTGTTAGAGACACCTAAGGTTATGGATGTTTATTCTGGTAACATATCTAAATGAATGAATACTAAATAGATGAAGTTAAAATCATTTAAATTTCATGACAATCAAGTCATCTTACATGAGTTACTTCCAATAATTAATTGGCATGTGATAAAAGTAAATTTAAGGGTTATCATTATTTATTTTTGTAACTTATATAAATATATTTTCTATAAATTATTGGAAAACAATTATGTGAATAAAAGTCAACAAGATGAACTAATCATTATTTATAAATTATAAATGTATTTTTGTCATTTATTTTCACATGTATGTTGAATCTTACTGCACACATCCCAACAGATTTCCTTATTGGGGGTCCTGTTTATTATTTTTGGAGATACCCCATAGAAATAATGATATAAAATATTGTTCTTAGGTCAAAAATAAGAACTATCATAACAATTACATTATTAGAAGGTTATTTATCCCAGAAGTGCAGGGATTTTTTTCTATATATTTGAATAATTGTGATACGAGGTATAATTGACCATTGATAAATGAATATGAGAATTAGGATCTAATTGAGCTGAAATTTCCATCAAATCCATAACTAGGGGGTTTAAGCTTCATGTATATTGAATATTTTTTCCTTGAGTGGAGGGAGATGGAACATCGTACTTAATTAGGGGTATCTGTCATAAATCCCTATCAATATTTTTAAACTAGGAATACACAATATTGGTGTACCAAAGCGAGATTTCTCGAGGTTTCAAGTCATACAACACTATTATCCTATTATCACTATTTATATTAAATTAAAATATACTAAAAAGGGAAACCTTAAAATAGTGGGGGTTTATTAAAATTCATGTGAAATATAAATATATAAATTCAAATGAAAAAAATGGTAGAAATAAATTATTTCCCTTAGTAGTTCATAATGATATAAATCATTTTATTTCAAAATTAACTTAGTATCATTATTATAATCAACTTAGAGATCAAGACCCATCACTTCACACCCTCTTGTTTGAATTGTGATCATCATATACAAAGACCCTTGTATGTAGCATAATATCACTCACTTTATAACCATAATTCTACTCTACTGTATGCATCATTATAATGATAAAGGACAAGAAAATAGATATAAGAATAAGAAAATAGTGGTAAAAATTAAGGTTACCACTCAAGCTATCATTTTAACCACTACGATATTTTTATAATAAAATAACAATAAAACATTAAGGTGCAACAAAACTCAAAACATCACTACTTACCCCTTTAAAAAGTGTGTATTAGTTTTCCATAACCATGGAGATGAGAGATGGAGTGGGAGAAACACATAGAAAATGATATAAGCAAGAGAAAGAGAGAACTATTATATATTAATAATCCATAAATTATTACAGAAAACCTACTATACTCACAATATTAAACTAAAAGTTTCTAAATCCACTCATTTTCTTATGAAATTTTCGAACCCCTTGAATAGAAGTGGAGACAAATTTTTATAATAAAGAGAGGTATCTGTTTTTTTATCCAATTCCATAATTAAAATTTTTACACCTATTTTACTCATTTAGGCATGAATCTTGAAAAGTGATCATATAGGAAATTTTTATTCCACACCTTAACTATTCTCCCATAAAATTTCATGTCTATTGAACATGTATAGAAAAATTTATGACCAAATTACTAAATTTGTGTCCAATAAATTTCCAAAATATCTATATTCCCATTCTCTAGTTTCCCATGCTTGTATTACATTGAAAATATATAAATATAGAGAAGTTATAGTGGAAGATAATTTCCATTGTACAATGAAACATACACATACAAAATTAAAGTTTATTTGGGTTGTCACTTTTAGAGAGATGAGCCAAACATTAAATTTCATTCAAACCATTGACAAAATTATTACCCCACTTTTATGATTCATTTGGTAATCCTATGATTGGATTAAAAAATTGAACTATTTTAATGAAATAAATCCAGAAAAAATATAATACTATAAAAAATTAAATTATCAATTCAGGTTTAGTGAATGTAATGGAAATAATACCAAACTGATATTTTTCCATAGAGATATCATAAATAGTGAATTTAACCATTTTAAAGTATTTTTAAATAATGAATGAAATATAAGTGTTGAATGAAAAATGATTAAATTATGGGATACTAAACTATATGAAAATTTTAAATAACTTATGTAATGGTGACAATATAGGATAATTAATTGCACGATCACCCCCCCCCCCACGCACCTAAGCATTTTCACAAATAGTAAGAAATAATCTTATAACCATATCATTCACACAAAAATCCATGATGAGAGAATTTACAAGATTTTTTCCAAGATATAATCTACCATGTCTCATATATGAAAAATAATTTCCCTTTCATTTTATTTTATCATATTTAAAAATTTTTATCCTAAAAAATACATCTATGACCCAATCACAACTTACCTCACATGGATATTTATGTCACTTTTCACTTAAGATAAATTTAATCTAAAGTTATACTTATATTTAGAAAATAATTGTATCACCATAGGCTTATAAAAAATCTTATTTATTTACACCATGAGATATAAAAATATTTTCAATCATGATATCCTTTTCAAGGTGAATTTTTCGGTTGATGGTTGGAGGACAAAAACATTTAAAAATTTAAGTCTAAAAAGAGGAGGTTGAAATATTAAATATAATGCATAAATATTTAAGTGAAACCGTGAGAAATTACTAACTCAATTACTTTTATAATAAATACACCACACTAATTCCATGATCCAAACAATAAACAAAATGAATGATTTTATAATAATTATCCTTATTTTCAAGGTGGTTGAGATGAAAATTTAATATAGTGAATGAATAATAATTCATTCCCTTGATTCTTGAGAGATACATGAGTTATAAAAGTAATCATAATAAATAATTCAATCTAATATCTATTTTTCCTTTTTTTATGAGAAAATGATAATAAAAATGAACCATAAATTATGATAATGACTCATTCTCATTCTCTATCCATTTCTTAGAATAGTGACACACACCTCACACACCCAAAAATGAGACACTTACCAAAGAACACACATGAAATGGCCTTTCCCCACACTCAAACTTGAAATATGAATGAAAATATATTAAGAGTGTGGGTAGGTAAGGATAAATCGACTTATAATTTAGATTAAACCTAGAAGGAAATTCGTAGATTCTAAGGGATAAATAAGGGTTGATGTAAATAGTAGGTCATAGGTTAAAAATGCGACTACCTAATGAAGTAACTCAATCATATTAAAATCATTTAATAAACTTCAATTCTTTGAAATAAAGATAACCAAAAGTTCTATTTATCATATAAAATCCAATTTTTTCTCAAGAAAGTGGTATTATGAACAATATAAAAAAAGGTTTTACAATACCTAATTGGATGAGAAAAATAATTTGGTTCACTATTTCATGGTCATGGGTTTAAAAAACTGGTCAAAATCATAAAAATGTTTTGAAAATAAAAATCTAGGAAAAGATTCCATATCAATAATCATTAAAAATCACTTTTTAAAAAATTAATTAAACTATCTCAAAATCAATTCATGATTGAAAAATAATAATGATTATTCATTAAAGGTTAAAGTTCCTAAAAAGATGAAAAAAAAAGAAAGAAAAAAACTTTGAAGTAGTTTGACACTCCCCCAAACCTAAATTCAAAAACCCTTTATTTCACATCATTTAGAATTTAAAGAATAAGGAAACTAGAATATTGATAATGACAGATAAAAACTGAGTTTATTTGAACAATGATAGCCTTGAGTTAAGATTCTAGCTACTTTACACTTCAATCCTACAAGAAAAAAAATATAATTAATAATTTTATTAAAAGAAAACTATAAAAATACAATAAAGGGAAAGAAAATGGATAATCCTTGGTTCAACTCTCAAATTAGTATATTTTTTAATATCCCTAGTTGAGCAGTTCCATAAGTGGTTCAAAGAGTGGGAACTATCAAAGAAAAGAAAAATAAATTTTCCAAAACTCAAGAAAGAAGAAAGAGTGAACTAAAATTGAAAATGGGGAGGGAAGAAAATATAGAGGAGATGACTATTTAATTTATTGGTTTCCTCCTCAAGTTAATGTAGAATAGGTAGTTACATAATTATAGGATCTTTGAGCTCTTCTTCTTCTTTGAATACCACCACTATCTTTTCCTTAGTAGCGGTCACTTTATTTTCATCATCACTCTCTTATTCCAACACGATTTTAGATGAATATATGATTTTAGTAAAAGTTATTCTAGCTTTCAATTTAGTATCAAGGAACTTTGAATAAAATGAATGATCAAAAAATATATCCCCTTCATAAATTTCATCTTCAAATTCTATCTCAATAAAATCCACGAAAAATTCATTCATCGGAGTGGGTAGTTGATGCTCCATTCTTTCTTTAAACTATTTCAGCTCAAAATAAATGTCATATATAACCAAAAAAGTGGCCAAATATAATTATTTCTCATTATCTAATCATGGGAGATCAAATAAAATTTTATTTCTATACAACCATCCTATTAATTATCAAATAAATGGGAAATTCATGGGTAATGTCCTCCTTTAGAATTAAAATAGAATAAAACAAATATAATTCATCCATAAACCCAACCTCACATGGTTCTTCAATTAAAAAAGTGGGTGGGGAAACCTTTTCCTCTTCTTGAGCCTCTCTTTTCGATTCTTTCAAAGAAGTGGCAATATGTTCCATTTTCTTACTAAATTGTTCAGGCAATTTAAAATTATTTTGAACTTTTCATCTCAAAGACTCTTTATTATTATACTCATATATTCGTGTATTGAAAGACCAATTATAATAAGTGTACAAATTAAAATTCATATTGACCTAAAAAACTTTTTTAGATTTTTATTTTTAGATTTTTATTTTATTTTTTTTTTAAAAAATAGTGTTTTTAATCTTTTGGCCACTCAAAAAATGATGCCAAATTTATGAGAGGGATTTATCACAAATATTTATCAATATTTTTAAACTAGGAATAAATCATACTAGTATAACCTAGATTGATCTATCAAGGATTTCACTTACACAATATTGTTCTCCTAAACTTCTTTATGTTTCAAATGATCCTTATGGATTTTAAATCCATCACTAAATTTTTTTCAAAAACATCCTTACGCACATTTAAAATCATCCTTATGGTTTTGAAAATCATCTTTATGGATTTGGTAAATGACTCATATGAGTTATGTATACTCATTTTGTTTTCAGTGTCAAATAAAACATACACAAAACTGCAAGTTGGATCATACACAGGTCAAGTGACTCGTACGATAACATATACACAACTAAAAAATAGAATCATATTCAAATGAATCATACATAGTTTCAAGTGACTAACTCATATGTTGACCCCTATAAAAAATCATTTCTGTATATTCAAAATGAATCATACGTGAAAATCAATCACATATAGAAATAAATCCTATGGAAAACTATATCTTAAAAAAATGTACTTGGGATTTTTTGGGAGACTTGTTTTTAAAATTATTATCTATTTTATATTTATCATTATCTATTTTATTTAAATACCTATATACGACTGATTCTCTAAATGTTTTGATATTCAAATTTAAATTTTTTCAAATGAATACTGTCCTATAATGTTTTTTTGATTATTCAAATTAGTTTGAATAAGTATTCAAGAATGATTATTATGGAAGTTTTTTAATGATATTTTCAAAGTATAAAACTTTTAAGTAGTTGTTATTTTGAGCCTGATATTTTGGAAAGTTTTACCGAGTATTCTCGGATCATTGGTGATGATCACGAAAAATATTATGGTTTTTGTTATTATTATTATTTTGAATTATTTTAAACATTATGGATTGTGTAGTGGTTGTAGACTCCATTTAAATGGATTGAAGCTGCATGGTGGATGTATCAATGAATGGATATAAAAAACACCTATAAATGTGAACATTTTGATCCCTTGTGAACAAGTTTCAAACAACTGGATGAATCTCAATGAAGAACTAAACCTTTCATGATCACTACTACCTTAAAATGGACAGATTAATCCACTACTCAAGAACCAGTTGTTATGTTTCAACTGTTTTACATTATCTTCTACCAATTGGTTTCTTTGAGTATGTACTTAATTATTTCTATCATCTTATCTTATACTTAAATGTTCTAGCATTATTATTTTCCTTTCCAAAAGTATTATTATTTTTAGGTTATAACTCTCCAGTTAAAAAATTAGGGTTGAGTTATACTACCATTCAAAAGGTGTGTTTTGTTTATGAATCTAGGTAAAAATTTGGTGTTGTAATAGGTTATGAACTCTATTTAAAAATCAAGGTTGTTGTATGGTCTTTCCTATACAATAAAATGTATCTTGTGATAGGTTTGTAACTACCCTTCAAAGTCAGGTCCTTTTAGTGCATGACTATTATCTTTTTGAGTATAGAGGAGTGAAGAATAGATATATGATCACATTGATTTGGACTACTATAAAAATCATTGTGTTTATATTTTATTAAAGAATTGTAATACAAAGAAGGCCTCCATTGATTAAACAAAACTCTTCAAGGAATACACTCTTCAGGAGTTGATTGGTCTAATGCTTCAATATGAACTATAATTAAAGAACATAACTGGAGAAAAAACTATATAAATTAAAGTTATTTATTTTAGATTTATTAATATTTTTTATTTTGACACTTCTGATTTCAGACTTCAGAAAAATTACAAATAATATATGGCTCAAATTGTCCCCAAAGTTTACAAAAGAATGAAAATGAAAGGTTTTAAAAACTAATCTAGAAGAAACTCTTAGAAGGATAATCACAAGGATGAAAGTAAAGGTAATACTAACTATATTTATAATACTTCAGATAATTCATGTATTAAATATAGAAATAAAGGGCATATCAAGCCAGACTTCCCAAGATTAAAAAATGAAAAGAAGGATAATAAGTATAAAATGAAAGAGAAAAAGGATTTAACTAAAATTCAGAGTTATACTGAAGAATCCAATTCTAGTGAATAATCTATAAATGAAAAGGAATCAACTAACTTGTTTTTTATGAAATATATAAATAATTTTGGGGATTTTAGTTTTTATTCTAGATTAAAGATCCCAGTTCTTGGTTGTATTTGTTTTCTAGACTTTTTTATGGTAATAGGCTATCAATATGTGTTGGGGAAGTGTCTAAGGTAGTCTAAAGTTATCCCATCATAAAAAGTAAAGGACATTTGGTTGTTTCATGGATAGCATGGTTGGGAAGCTTTAATATAGTGTCTCTATTAATGTTATGATTATTGATCTAGTATGTATGGCTATGAAAAGTGATAAAATATTTGCAAAGAATTGTTTACAATATGTTAATAATGATGGAATTGTTGTTGAAGGTGTTTTCTGAATTGAACCCTATTAGATAGCTTGTATAACTATGAATAAAAAGTGTAAAATAAGTTCAAATGTTGAAAAAGATCTCACTTAAAAATTACATGAACCATTTTTTGAGTACATTTCATTTGGACAGTTGAATATAGTGTTGAATATCACTTGTATAAAGTTTTTATGAGATTAGTATAGAACTGATAAGTTTTAAAGTGCCTTTTGTATCATTTGAAGAAGTTTGTAAAATTAGGATGATTGTAAGTTTTATAAGCATCATTTATTTCTCTAAGTAAACATCATATAAATTTTCATAACCACTATCTGACTGTTATATAACCATTATACTACTACTATGCAAGCATCATCCATTGTTGTGTGTGAATAATTTTTTTCTGTATAAAAATCATGCCTTAGCTGTACATGAATCATATGCATAAGAATAATTTCAATCATTGTGAAAGAATCATATATATAGACTTTAATATTTGTAATAATAATTTCAATTTGCATGATCATGATATATATATACATCATCTTCATAACCATCATGCACTTAGCTAAATTTTGAGAAAAAATCATACCAAATAAAATTTTATAAGGATGAATCTCAATTAAAATTATGAGGAATATTCTGAATAAATATTCTGAATAAATAAATAATAAAATTAGGAAATGATAATTTTTTTCTTTATCGACCAAACATCATAGAAATTTGAATGGATTATAATTCAAGCCATGTTTTTAAAATGAGTGACATGCAACTATCACAGGGTTTAGAAAAGGAAAATATTTATTTTACCCAATGTAGCATAGTGGTTGGCCATGGTCATATCTCTTGATGAGCTTCACAATTAAACACTCGCTATTCCTAAGCACTTAATTATCTACCAATATAAATAAATAAAATATAAGTGTTGGGAATATGAAATGAAATAATGGTTAATAAACATGTAATGTAGGCAGAATGAATGAGTTATACGAAAAGGAATTGGTCCTAGGTTTGGATACATGAGTTCTTTCATTATCCATTATTATTGTTTAAATTTCATTTTATAGTTCATGCCATCGTATAAAAACCATTATCCTCTACCTTGAGTGTGAAACTTAGAAATATTAGGATATCTACTCGACACACCAAATCTCTCCTCCCAAAATAGTAAATAATGATGAACACACCTCAATCAAGAGTTTGACACCTTCCAAGACCCAGCACCATCACATGCTATTTTATCCCATGAACACACTCAGATCCATCGTATAAAGAGAATTCCCAATATAAGGGATGGAATAATGATTTGGTATAGAATAAAACAATTTCAAGATTCATGTTAAGGAGTGGTGGATGATTTATATACCAACCTATAATAATAATCTATCCCTAACCACAAATAGAACAAAAACATTTAAAATTAAAGAGAAGAAATTTAGTAACTCCATGAAAATATCCCCCAAGTACAATACTAGGTTCAGTTACTCACTATCGTGAGTATTATAGAGGTATGGTGGAAGAACACAAAATTGAAAAGAAAACAATAGATATGAGAGGAAGAAAAATAAACTAATGCGTATTGAAAATATAGTATACTATTACAACATCATTCCACCCAACCTAGATTCTAGAATGGCCAACTCTTTGAAATGGAGAGAAGAGTCATTTTTTAGGTAATAATGGTGAAAATTTTGGGTTCAAAAATTTTCATCTGAAAGTTAGCACAATTTATAAATAATAAATGGAAAATTTTGGGAAAGTGGAATTATTTAAAGTTTTTAACCTATTACTTTTATATCAACCCATAAAATTGTAGTTTCATAATCTTTATCCAGTGCGAGTTATCATAGATTTAATTTTAATTTTTTTTTGGACTGCATGACTGTTCAAATTCCCATGCACCAAGTTCCCATGCATTAATGGCATTGAAGGAGCCAGAATCACACATAGCTACAGAAATAAAAAAATTTCCTTAAGATGGTCTCTATCTTTATTCAATATTTTAGAACAATTAGTACTTTTAATTATGATATATGATCCCATATTTAAAATTATTCATATCTGAGCACAAATTCCGAGGTCTGGATTGTAAGTGACTTTTGGGCCTCAAAAAGTTGGATTCGGCACTTGATCTTGTTGAATGAAACGTATTCCATCAATACTAGAATCCTAAAAAAAGGAGTTTTATAATTTTGATCAGTGTATAAATATTTATGGCCAAAATATTGAACTAAGTTAAAATAGTTATAATTTTAGAATTAGTCTATTTTCACAACTAATTTAGTTTACTCAAAAAACCTAAAAATGTAGAAATTTCAATTAAAAAAAATTAGGGAGATTAAAACCATTTAATTATAGAATAAAATTTATGAAATTATAATCCCTATAAATCCCACATACTTAAACATTTCACTCATGGGCAATTCAGTGAATTCAATATAATGAAAATATGTGACCTGCCTAGGTTCCAATACACATGCAAAAAAGTAGAAATTAAAAAATTTATCCATTATTGAAAATTTTATGCCTCTTATATTAATTTCACCGAGAACCTCACTTTAATCCAATTTCAGGTTCCCATTCTAGGAGTGGAATAAATAGATCTAGTTGTAATTAAAAATTTAACAAGAATTTCTTTTCAATTATCACTCTTCCCTATGTTTCTTATACCTAATTTCCATTTTAAAATTTCTTGATACAAACCAAATGATATTATTATAAGTAAATTTCACCATTATTCATTTGAAGATCAATATTTTCTCAACCTAAATTCATTCACATTATATAATTAGACAATGTATATTTTTTTTAACTTATTTTTAGTGCCTAATATCTCAGAATTTCATGTGATATTCCAATTACCCATTTTACTATGGTTTCAAAGGATTTATATAAATAATAAAATATTTTGATTTGTCACCTTGGGGTGTTTTTTTTTCAAATTCAAAGTTTATGATCCAAATTTGGGAGATATGTGGCTTCCTTCAGATGTCGAGTGGGATACGAAAAGAGATCCACCTCAAATGACAGCTAAATATGTGAATCATACTCAAGTTCTTCATATAGAAAAAATAACAGGTTCTTCTCTGGACCTCACAATGATATGATTCCTTCGCGCAATCAGATTCCAAGGAACGACACCCTTTACTTTATTGAAGAGAATATGAAATTTTTATTGATCATATGGAGGAGTGTAAGAAATCCATTATTGCTTGGATCACACCTTTTGTGTGATAAAACTCCTTTAAGATTAAGGATCTAAGAAAGTGGCTCTCTCAGGTGTGGGGTTTTGAATGTTTTCATATTTTTTCCATTGGTCTAGGTTTTTTCCAAATCTATTTCACTTCACAAGAATTAAAGCTATGGGCTTAGTGTTACGGCTTTATGAATCTTAAACCAAGGGTCTTCAGATTTTAACATTAGGACCTGTAGTTTGATCCATATCAATTGAGGAACATTATTGTTCAATAATGGGTTCGAATTAATGGTTTAAAGTGTTTTTTGGCATCTGGATATCCTGTAGGATATTACTTCCCTTATTGGAACCCCCATAAAGCTATATAGAGAAACTCAGCTAGCCAAATATGGACATTATTCTCATGTGATTTTTGAATTTGACCTCATCTCAACCCTAGTAGAAACTTTTTATCTGGTTGGTGGAGATTATAACTTTGATTTGGATATCTACTATGAGTATGTGCCAGATTTTTGTATTAACTTCATATCAATTGGGCAAACAAAGGGAACTATCGAAGGTGAATAAGGTGTTTCATCTATAGAAAATATGGACACAATTTAGAGTATTATAAAATTAAGATTCATTTATTTGGTGGAAAAGTTGTGGAAACTAAATTGGGGAGATCATAATATGGGTGTGATGCTACGACTACTGAACAAATGGGGAATTTACCTCAGGGAAAGGCTGGTCAAGATTTATAGGGGAAAATAATTCCATACCAGGGTGCTCTTCATCCTTTTCTGAGGGAACTTCATCCATGGAAATGGATCATTTGGGGGTGAAAGAATCATAACATGAATATTTAAAGAAACAAGAATATTAAATGATGGAGGGGTCTTCCCTGGGGAAGCAATCATGGGCAGTGATTACTATAGAGGAGAATCCCATTCCAACAACTAGTGATGATGCACTTACTTCTGATCATGAAGATGCTCCCCCAACTCTGATGATCTGGAGAAATATGAAAATTTTTCTTAAGTTGAAAACACTCAGGAGTATTTAGCAGTACATGAAACCTTGAAAGGTAAGCATGCCTCTTCATCCAAAATAGTTGACAATGATGGTTTTCAAATGGTGAATCTAAGGAAGCCTGTGTCTATTCATTATAATCCCAAAGGTGTTGTTCAGGTTCTAACCCCCAATCCTTATTATATACTTTCTCCACTCAAGTAAATTAAGAAAAATTCTAAAAGTGATTGATTTCATTTGAAGATTCCTTCTTCTGTTGCTACTTGGGTGGACACTTTTTTAACATCCAAGGCCTGATTCATTATTGTTGTTTTAAAAAAATAGAAAAGGAAATTTTAGGATACAATTTAACTTGAATAAGATTAAAACATAAAGAATTAACATAAAAATATCCCCCTTCAAGTATGTCAGCTTATAAATTGATCACTTCTAGTAGAGACACTGGCAACATAGTATTAACAGGTCCATCTTCATCACCTTTTCCAAATAAATAGAGAGGTAAAGAAGTGATTATTTTTAATTATCATGGATTAGAGAATAACTTACCTTTTCATGTTTTATAAAATATAACCAATACTCATCCAAAACATCTTGGTCTCCCACATGAACACTAGATGACATGTATTCTTCAGAGACATTTTCCATCAATGGTTGGGAAAGGTTGAATGGATCTTCTTTGAATTTATTCAAGACCTCCTTAGGTTCTTCAATAGAAAATATGAGTGGGGAAGTCTTTTTCACCATAAGTTCTTGTTCAATCTACAATTTCTTCTCTTGAGATCTGTGGATGTATTCAACTATCCATTCTATTTTTCTCTAAATTTTCTATATTTTGTCTTTAATTCCTTATAATTGGGATTCTTCATCATTGTGAAATTTTTCTTGTGATTTTACCTAAGAGTCTTCAGTACATGGATAATAATTTAAATTTGAATACATCATAGAATTTTTTTTTATTTTTTTATGAAACAAAGAAAGTTATTTAAAAAAATTTCAATAAAAATAATGAATTAAGACCACTTGAATCCCCAAAAATGATGCCACTTTTTGATGCACACATATCATGAGGTGTTTCAAAATAAAATATTTATATTTCTTATTACATTATAGTGGATAATAAAGGTTATCTCTCTTGAGGATATTCATAATCAAACACTCACTATTCCGAATAAATTAATTACTACATATGAAAACAATTAAAATATGGGGGTTGGGAATAAGGGATGAAATACATTAAAATAAACATGCAATGTTGACTGAATTGATGAATTGGAAGTAAAGAAATTGATCCTTGGTTTGGATACATGTTTTCCTTCATTATTCATTATTATTTTCTAAATTTCATTTGATATTCCATCCCATCATACATGAATTGTTGTCCTATAACTTGAGTTTGAAACATATCATGCCTATAAGATCTCTTCGGCACACCAAATCTCACCTCCTGAAATATTAAATAATGATGAAAACAACTCAATCAAGAGTATGAAACCTTTAAAAACCCATCTCCATCATATTCCATTTCATCCCTCGACACACTCAACTCCATCGTGTGAAGAGTGTGCTTGAGAGAAGGGAGGGAATAATGATTTTGTAGAGAATAGAATGAGTTCAAGAGTTATTCTAAGGAGTGATGTAAAACAATCACGCTAACCTATAACACTTCTATTTATCTCAACAAAACTAGAATAAAAAAATTAGAAATTAATGATAAAGAATTCAGTAACACCATGAAAACATTCTCCAAGGCCAAGCCTAGGGTTAGTTACTCACCATCATGAGTATTATATATGTAAGGTGGAAGACCAAAAAAGTGAAAAGAAAACAACAGATATAATAGGAATAAAAATAAACTAATATATACTAAAAATATAGTATACTATTACAATAACATTCCACCCAAAATTTATTCTAAATGGATAACTCTTTGAAATGGATATAAGATACATTTTTATAGGCAAGAAATGTGATTTTGGCCCCAAAACATTTCCTTCAAAAGTTAGAGCATGGTAGACACATTAAATGGAAGAATTAGGTAAATTAGTATTCTTGAATGTTGTTTTCATATGTAGTGTTTGTCAAATCACAAAATTTAAGCTTCATTGGGTATGTGTAACACGATTTATGACTAATTTACTCATGAAAATATTTCTAGACTGGCTGACTATTCGAATTCTCATGCACCGATTTCTCATGAATTAATAGAATTAAAGGAACCAGAATCATGTGTATCTATAAAAATAAAAAATGTTCCTTAGGATGTTTTGTATTTTAATTCAAAATTTCATATCAATAGGGATATCCACTTATGATATATGATCCCATATTTAAAATTCACTGGATCTAGAAACAAATTCCAAGTCCCATTTTGTGAGATTGGCCTAAAACTATCAGATTATAATCTTTCTTATATTGAATGAAATGTATCACATAAAGTCGTTAATCCTATAAAAAACTGAATTTCATAATTTTGATCAATGTAGAAAAAGTTATCATCAAAATATGAAACTGAGATAAAATAGTTAAAATACAAGAATTAGGCCATTTTTATAATTAATCTCAATCTACTCCAAAAACCTAAAAATGTAAAAATTTCACTTAAAATAAAAATTCTTTGGGACTAAAAACATTGAATTACTAAATAAAATTTATGAAATTATGATTTATATTGATGAGTAAAGGAAGAATATAGGGATAACCCATGTGAGGTGATTGAAAATGAGATCTTGATGATCATGAAGATCTTGGAAAATCAGTTGTTGTATGTGAGGTGAATTTATATGATTTCATGCTTCTATTAAGTTATTTCCCTTTATGGAAATGAAAGGATACCCAAGAATAAAGTGTGGAGAGAAAATTAAAATTATGTGTGTGATTTTCTTGAGACAAATGAAGTGAGTTGTCTTGGATAAGATAAACATATTGATAAGAAGAAGGTGGTGTAGAAAATGATAAGATGATATAACTATAAGAACTCTCAAAGAATTTGAAGAAGAATATCTTGAATAAATTTAGGATCTCTTGTGCATCAACGATGAAGAAGAAATAACCCAAACCAGCTACTCTAGGGTTGAAATCAAGGATAAAGTTAGAATAAATAATCACTTCCTAATACTTGTGATATCTTTATATCTCTAAGATATTTAGTGAGAAAATAAAAGAGATCCTAAAGAATATTGGTCATGAAAACTTAAAGGATAACAAGCCCAACTACCTACCATTAACGAAAAATTTGAAAAACTATTCAAAAGAGGAGTTTGTTAGGACCCTTCAACAAATATTATGAAGAAGTATAAAGATCCCACCAAGAGGTGTAAAAAATATTTTTGGAAGATGGTTTTAACTGGAAGGATTTGATATATATAACATGTTGATAGGCGGTTGATGTGATCCCTTGAGGACCATAAATTTTAGGAGATTTTTATTTTTGGGTATTTTGGGAAACTATCAATAAATATTTTTGAGAGATAACTTTTAACTATACTCAAATGATTTATATTATAGAAAAAAAGGTCTCGAAACATGACCCAAACCTGACAAGGAGTAGGATTTTATGGATAAAACTTGTAAATCCTTATGTTCAATTCCTTTCAATTAAAACGCCATTCTAGTGAGGCTATGTAACAAAATAAGATTGGATCAAGGATTTAATCAACCAAATTGGTTGAAGTAAATGATAAATTCATAATAATAAAAATGGATCACTGATCACCCCCCCCCCCCCCTCAGTGATCTCACCAGACCTGGTACTTTCAATTGGTATCAGAGAAAATCCAGGTTTCCTATAAAATATCCAAGGTGAAGCATACAGTAAATTAATACTATCAATAAATGAGGAATACCTATTTTTTATATAAATAACATTCATATATGGGATAAATAAATTCTTATATATCTGCCATCACAAGGCCTTGAGGTAAGTGATGTTGTAATGATTGGATTTCCTCTATTTGGAAGATATACTCCCATGAATTTTTCTGAAAAAAGGAATATTGAAGTGTATGGGAAATCTATAAATTCTATTATATCATATTTATATGATAAATTATTAACCAAGAAAATGGGACTTAACTTACAAGGAGATTTGGAAAAAACTAGAAAATGTATGAAGAAAATGTGAATATTAAGGAAACCAAACATCAGATTTGGAGAGAAATGTTTGAAGACAACTAAATGAATGATTATTAAGGAATATATGGTTACATTACCATGCATAATGAGATTTTAAGACATATTAGAGAGTTTATAGGTAATCTATAAGATTCAACAATTATAAATAAACTGATAAGGAATTTTCCTAATAGATTTGACACAAATATATTAGCTCTAGAGGAGATAAGTGACCTCTCCCTTGATGAACTGCACAAAACCCACTTTAACTATAAAATGATTAAAGAACATGTTTTAAAAATAAAGTGAAGGAGGATATGGAATTCACACCTATGATGAAACAAAATTAAAAGGATAGGAAGGTTAAATCTGATTAATTTTCTAAAAGTGGTGATGGAAGAAGTGTGGAGCATAAGAAATCCATGGCCTTAAAATCTAACTACATCAGAAGAGGGAAAATAAAATACATGTATAATTCCTCTTAAATGTTTGTATTATGGAGGCATTTGGAATTTTTATATTGACTTCCAAAATAAGAAATTTGATAAAAGTGAAAGTGGTTATGAGAAAGAAGACTTTTCTAAGTGAAGTTTTGTAATGTTTACAAAATGTGATTTTAAAAGAAAGAAAAAGACTTCAAGAAACTTCAGGAGGAATTTGATGAAAGAATCATCCTAAAGTGAGTCAGATAATGAAAGTATTCATCACAAAACCTTCATATATAAGGTTATAAATCATGGATAAGAATAGAACATGATTAAGAGGAAGTGTGTGAACCACTTGAGGATGAGTGGTTTTTTTAAAGGATCTATCAAAAATATGATTCCACATATATTCTAGAATTATGGATAACCTTATAATAATCAAATATTGAGGTATTCCAATCATAATTTTCACACTTGTTTTGATTATATACGACATGTCTACAAAGGGTTATTGTTAGTTGATGTGTTTAAAAGGAAAAAAGACAGAATAAATTTTCTTGAACTTGAAATCTTATGATATATTTATTAAATTGGGTGTAGGATACATGTAAAAAGAACAACCCCTAAAATGAGAAGTTTTGAATTAGTATCACATACATGAGAATTTATGGAAAATCTTGATGTCTTGGTGAATTCTCTCTTATTTTCTACACTAGTTTTGTGTATGTAAACTTAGAATAAACCAACTTAAGGTTGTTGTGTATGATTTGTGTGGTTCCATCATTCTCTAAAAAGTGAATCAGTATTGAATTTAGATTTAAAGATAGAAAATAATATATTATAGAAAACATTTTCTTAAGGAGAATAAGGAGTCGGTGATTGGGGTACAACTTCAAAATTTCATTTTCATTTATAAAAAAATATTGGGAGAATAAATAAGATAAATATTAACATAGGAGTTTGATGGTCTTGCCAAAAAATGAAAGGGGGAGATTTAGGAGCCCAATTTTTAATTGCGTTTGTTTTCTAGGTTTTTTTGATGATATTAGGATATCAATATGTGTTGGGGAAGTGTTAAAAAGAGTTTTAGGTGCTTATGTTATAAATAGAAAAGGAAATATGACTTATTCATGGAGAAATTATTAGTGTAAATTTAATTTAGTGTCCTTATTCATGTGGTAATTATTGAGCTGGTATGTATTGATATGACAAGTTCTAACAAGTGTGCAAAGAATTGTCTATAATATGTTAAGAATAGAGGAATTGAGGTTAAAGATTCAGGCTAAACTAAACCCTACTGGATAGTTTGTACAATTATAAATAAAAAGAATGAAATAGGTTCAAAGCTTAGAGAGAAGCTATCCAAAAAATTAGATGAACCATCCTTGGAGTAATTTTCATTTTGACAACTAAATATAGTGTTGAATATCTATTGGATAATTTTTTGAGAATATTTGTGAATTTATGAGAAGTTTTGAAGTACCAATAGTCTCGTTTGAATAAGTATTGAAAATAAGGGTGATTATAGGTTGTGTAAGCATCATTTAGTTATTTGTATATACAACACTTGGAATTTTCATAACCATTATACTACTAATATGAAACCATCATCCTATTGTCACTTAACCTTTATCCAGTGTTGCATATACATGAAATATGTCTATGTAAAAACATCCATTACCTATATAAGCATCATATATGGATGCATTATGTGTATAAACATCATTCCAGGCACTATATAACCATCATCTATGTAGGTGTCAGTCTACGTAAGTATGATTTTGGTCTTCATAATCATGATCTGTTTATACATAATATGTGAATGCATCATAAACTTTGTAAAATATTTAGAAAACTACCGACTGAATAAGACTTCATAAGGATGAATTTCAATGAAAAATATGAGGAATATTTATAATAAATATTCTGAAGTAATGAAGTATAAAATCAAGTGATGATCATGTGTTGTTATTTTTTAGTAAAATATCATTAGTGATTTGAATGAACTGTGATTCAAGATGATTTTTTAAAATGAGGAAAGGGAGTACATGGGGAAAGACAATATGTGGTAGTTGAAATTTGTCAACATTAATATCATGGAAAATAATATGCTATATGTGAGTTGACTTTCTATTCTTACATGAATCTACTGAGTTATTTCCATTTATGGAAATATAATAAAACCTAAAAAAGAAATTATGGGTAGTGCATGAAAATTATGTGCATGAGTTTCCTAATAAAAACGAATCGAGTTTTCCTAAATAAGATATACCACTAAAGAAGAAGAAGGTAGTGCTGAAAATGAGAAACTGAGACAACTAGAAGAGCTCTCAAAGAACTTAAAGAATAATATATTGACTACATTAAATATATCCCATGTGTCAAAGAATAAGGTAAAGAAACCAAATCCTACTGGTGTAGAGTTTAAGTTGAGAAGAAAGTGAGAAGCAGGAACCACTTCTTGCTACCAAAGATATCATTATATCACTGGGAGATTCAATGAGTAAGGTGAATCAATTATCAAGAAGATAATTCATTCATACTTGAAGGAAAACATGGATGGTAGTCTACCGTTAAAGAATAAGAAGAAGTGATATTCAAACAAGGAGTTTGGGAGGACCCTTGAATAACTATTGGGAGGTAGTATAAAGATCCCACCAATGGGTGGAAATAATTTTTTTAGGAGATAGATTGAACTAGTGGGATCCAGTATAGAAAACTTATCAAGAGTTGTGATCACATAAAGACTATAAATTTTGATAGATTGTATGTTTGGTATTTCAGGATATTATCCATCAATTTTTTTAGAAGATAGTATGTAACTAGAATCAAGTGATTTATAGTGGAAAAATCAGATGTTGAAACACATCCAAAACCTATAAAGGGGAAGGATTTTAAGTCTGAACCATGTAAATTCTTATGTTCAATGCCTTTCAATTGATGCACAATTCAAGTGTGGTTGTGTAACCTAGTAAGAGTGGATCAAATATTTAACAAACCATAGATGTTGAAATAAATGATCGATTCATAAAAATAAAAAGGAACAGGTGATACATCCCCTCCCCCTCTCAATGATCTCACTAGAAATAGGATGTCCATAGATTTTTTTATGATGATTCTGATTTTGAAAAACCAATTATTGATGAATTAAATGAAGAAGTTGATAAGCTAAGAAAATATATTTTTAGAGTAGCAAAATTATATAATGAACATAAAGGAAATAATAATAAACTTTTTGAGGAAAATAAATCACTTCATGAAAATGATAAAAGTATAAATACTTCTTTTACTTCAAATGAAAAGGGTTATGAAGATTTTAAAACTATTCAGATTCTAAATGAAAAATAAAAAATGAAATTTAAAGTACAAATAAAAAATTTCTACTTATATTTATAAAATAAATAGTTATGATAAAATGATGCCTTTAAATGATATTAATAGAAATAAATATGGTTTGGATATGATAAAAAATGATCTTATATATATCAAAATTATTTTGTGAAATTTTCAAATGGTTGTTCTTCCACTGTTGTTTATTTTAGATATATGATGAAGGGGAACTATACTAACAAATGTTCTTTAATATCTCCATAGTATTTAGGGATAAGGATCATATTTATAAATATTTATCTTCTAAAGTACATATAAATACTTATTAAAATCTATATGAGTACCTAAAAAAATTACAATCCCTATTAGACTCAAAGTATCTTGTGGTCCAAAAATGTCTACTAATTGAATTTTTAGGAAAAATCTGTGGAATTATCAAGAATGATTTATGTTACATGGAAAATGATGCTATAGGAATATGAAAAGATACCCATAAAAATTTATTTCACACAATAGATTTGATGGAGGCATTGTGACATTTGGAGATAATTCCAAAGGAAAAGTAATAGGTTTTGATGAAATTGGTATTTCTAATTATATTATTATTTCTAAAGTTTTATATATTTATGGATTATAACATAACTTAATTATCATATCTCAATTATGTGATGATGGTATGAATGTTAAATTTCAAATTGATAAATTTTTAGTTTTTAAGGGTAATTCAGTATTATTTTATGCTAAATTTAAAGAAAATATCAATTCTATTAACCTTACTAAGCTAACAGTTCGACATGTTAAGTGATTAATGTTGTGTAAACTAATAATATACTTTGGAATCAAAGACTTGGTCATGTTAATTGTATATTTGTTTCATAAAATTTCTAAGCAATAAAAATTACTAAAATTACTAGGCTTGAAAAAATAAAAGTTTCATGTTTTTTATGCATACATGAAAGGAAAATAACACAAAGTATAATTAAAACTAATTAAAGAAATGAACCCTAACTAAACTCTACAACTATTTCATCTTGACTTGTTTGGTAATACTTATATTACCAAACTTAGTTATCATATATGATTATAGTATATTCACATGAGTATACTTTCTCTCTCATAAAAGTGAAACTGTATCTAGATTTACTAATTTTTATAATTTAGTGTAGAATGAGAAAAAATTGATTATTTTTATTCAAAATGATATAGGAGGTGAATTTCCAAACTTATAGTTTAAAATATTATTCAAAAATAATCTTTATTTACATAATTTTTTATCACCTATGACTCTTTTAAAAAAAGAGTTATTGAAAGAAATAACCAAACTCTAATTGAAATGGTTAGAACTATGTTAAGTGAATATAGTTTACCTAAGTATTTTTTGGTTGAATATTTTTTTATTACTAATTATATTTAAAATATAATCCTTATTAGAAATATTTTAAAGAAAACCACTTAGGAGTTATGAAAAAAAAGAAACCACAAATTGGTTATCTTAGGGTTTTTTGATGTAAATTTTTTATCTTAAATATTAAATATAATTTAGATAAATTTGATGCTAAATGTGATGGGGGAATTTTTCTATATTATTATAATATTAGTAAATTTTATAGAGTTTATAATAAAATAATTATTATTATAGAATAATATTTTCATGTTAAATTTGATGAAAATATTGTGACACTAAATTCCGATTTAGAGCATGTTGAAGAAGAATATAAAGAATTTAATTTTGGATAAGTTAAACATAAAAATAATATATCAGTTGAAGAATATAATATATATTCTCAGAATGGTCCTAGATCTTGGAAAAATTATAAATACTGCCCTTTATAAAAAGTAATTGGTAGTATTGAGTATAGAATTAAAACTTGGATATCATTTTTGAATTATTGTGCCAATTTTACTTATGTTCCTGAATTTGTACCTAATAATGTTTTTGATAGCTTGAAATATGTTAATTGGATTTTTGTTATGAAATATAAAATTAATAAATTTACTATAATAATGTTTAGATTCTAGTTTATCATCCAAAAGATAAGTATATTATTGTAACTAAATGTATTTTTAGAAATAAATTGGATGAACCTAGAAAAAATGTAAAGATAGGGCTAGATTAGCTACATAAGTTTTTTGTCAAGAAGAATGTGTAGATTTCAAATAATCTTTTGAAAATGTTTCTAGGATTTAAAATATTATAATTTTATTAAAATTTTAATATTTTAAATGTTTTAAATTGTTTTAAATGGATGTTAAAAGTTTTTTCTTAAATGATTTTATTTCTAAAGATGTTTATGTTACAAAACCATGTAGTTTTGAACATGAAAAATTTCCTAATCATATTTTTAAACTATTAAAAGTTTTATATGGACTAAATAAATCTCCTAGAGCTTAGTATGAAAGGTTTTCTATATTTTTTTGAGTAATGGTTTTAATAAAGGTAAAGTAGACCCAAATTTTTTTATTAATAATATTTCAAATGATATTTTAATTATTTAAATTTATATTGATGATATTATTTTTGGATCATCTAGTGAATTTATTTGAAAATAATTTTCATATTTAATGATTTATAAATTTAATATGAGTCTCATAAGTGAATTAAAATTCTTTTTAGGACTTGAATTTTATCAAATAAAAGATTTAATATTTTTGAATCAATTAAATTATGCTAAAGAGCTAATAAAATGATTTGGACTTGAATCTTGTAAAAGTTTTTAAACCCTTATGAGTACTAATTGTAAATTATATTTAGATGATATGGAAAATCTATTGATGCTAAACTGTTTAAAAGAATTATAGGCAGTTTCATTTATTTAACTACTTATAGAACTAATATTTTGTTTAGTGTATATATGTGTGTTAGATTTCATACTAATCCTAAATAATTTCACTTAAAAGTTGTCAAAAATATCATTATATATATATATTAAAATGAATGTAAATTCCAAATTGTTTTATTGTAGAAAAAATTATTTTGATTTGATTAGATATATATATTCTAATTTTGGATGTTGTAAGATTGATAAAAAGAGTACAATTGGAAAGTTTCATTTTTAGGAAAAAAATAATTTTTTGGATCTCAAAGAAATAATTATCAATTGATTGATCAATAGTTGAATTGAATATATAGTTTTTGCTAATTTTTATTCTCAATGTTTGTGGATTAAGAAGATTTTGTCTAATTTTAATGTTTATTTTAATAATATCCCTATTTATTATTATAATTCATCTCTTTTTTATTTTTAAGTGCTCATTATAACATTATAAAACTAAACATATAGATTTTTTATTACATTTTATTAGAGATCATGTATAAAAAGGAGAAATCTACTTGAAATATATCTCTATTGATAATCAGTTGGATGAAATATTTTTTAAACCTTTGGATATACCTAAGTTTAACATTTTAAGTTTGAACTTGGTATGAATATGTTTTCTTTAAATTTTTTTCCAATGAGTATGGATAAATTATTTTACTATATTGTTTACTAGAATATTCTTTGACAGTTGGTTACTATCTAATTCATTACAAATATTTAAATGATTCCCAGAATATCTTAACATATTTATAATGGATCCCTATATCTTTTAATGTTTCATATAGGAAGAGTTCTTTTTTATTTCATACAGATGGAATGTCAAATCAGCACAAATCGGTTTGATTATTTTAATGTGCTAATTAAAGGGAACTTTACTATTTGTTGTTTCTTTGAATTTCAAGAAGTATACATTTTTAAAATGAAATAATTTAGTGGGATATATCTCTATAAATATATATATTATTTTATTTTAAACAAACTGATTTTATTCTAAAGAGGTATTTTTTTAACTTAACCTTATGATTATTTAAAAAGGGGGGATAATTTTCATTATCTTCACTTGGTTTTATAATTATAAAAAAGGTGGAGATTGTTGAGTTACCCCTTAACACTTTATTTATTTATATTTTGATAATTAAAAACACTAAATTCATCTCTCATTTATAATTACTAACATTATTTATTTATGATTATAATTTAAAAATTACTTATTTACAAAATATCTATTTTATTTACTCTAACACGAGTTTAAAGATTACATGACTTGAGGCTTACAATACTTATATAAGAAAAGAATGATTTTTTTCTTCATTGTTTATAAATTTTCTAGTTAATTTATTTTTTATCATTTAATTTTTTTTATTTTAGGTATATTCTATGTCAAAATATTTTTAGAGTGATCTTTAAGAAAATACTGTTTTGATCCTTATGAAAACCTGTCTCTCCCAAAACTTTCTAAATGTAAAATGATTCTTATGGTTTTAAAATTCATCCTTAAAAAGTTTTCAAAAACATACCTACATACATTGAATATCATCCTTACAATTTTGAAAATCATCCTTAAGGTTTTGATAAATTGTTCATATGAAGTCTGAATACACAATTTTTTTCTAAGTGTCAAATGACACATACATAGAGCTGCAAGTTGACTCATACGTGGGTTGATTGACTTGTATGATGACACGTGAAAAACTAAAAAATGGAATTTTATGCACGTGATGTAACACCCCAACCCAAATCATTGGGTCTGATCTGGAGGTTCACATAACCTCATACACAACTCCCCATATACAAGAGGCTGCCAACTAGCATTGAGGGCCTGAGTCTATTAGTTGGGAAGTTATACCCTATGTATCATTTCATAGGATCGATAATAAATCATAAAAAAATATAACAAATAATAAATAATCAGAATAATCATGAGGAAACTAAAAGGATTGAATGCATTTCATGAAGTAGAGTATATCCTAAATTGGTGAGTCTATCCATTGTAAATAATAGTAGAAAAATAATAAATAAATAGTGGGTCCCCTAGAGTCTATCATGGTCTGCCACCTACTTTTTACTCTTCTGCTCGGTTTTCCACCACAGGGCCCTTACCCTTTTCCATATACCTCTTGAAATCTACAAGTACACCAAAATACTTGAGTAGCGTGTGAGTAAAAGACTCAGTAGGACCACCACCAATGTGTCCTTAAAATACTACTCTCAAGTATTACAAGTGCATTCCATAATAATAAGAAATGTGTAACAACATAACATACAATCTAAAACTGAGTGGTTTTTCACTAACCATGCCACCAAGAACCCTCGACTATACCTTCTTTGGATATATGCTGAAAAAGATAACAAAATATATTCATAGTAACCAACTAGACCTTGTGCAACATCCTTATGGAGTTGTGTGACCATGCAACCTGACTTCCTCTAGTCATCAAGTATTCATACTGCCCAATGTCCTCTATTCAATAATAACTATGTACTCACATCCACCATGCAACCTCATAGTCATGGAAACTGGAAATCACTAGGCTACCATGAGTGCATCCTCAACATTGCCTCCATGGCTATCTCATACCCCCACCCTATAATCAAATCCCTTATTGCCATTGTCAAAAGTCAAGCTCAATACCCTTATAAGAGATAAACATGTCACAAAAATCCACATATATCAAGTACCAATAACATTCACCAAGGCATGGTAACACACATACTTGGTGAAGCATACAAAGCAGACATAACATATCATCATGAGTATATATAAGCACACATAACAACATGAGATCACAATCAAACATGGAAACAATATACTCTCATATCACTCATGGAATCACGTATCTCAATGGGTATCGAGGGATACACACACCCACATGAGATCAAAATCTAGCATTTTTATCAATTATGTTGACACAAATAATTATTATGGAAACAAGTGTAAACAAGATCCCAAAAATGTAAGGAACTTCCTACCTCAAGTCACTGATGTCCACATCAAGGTCTGCCAAAGTTTTTGATAATTAAACCATGTTTGAACACCAACTGGAACATGATAACTCGTCAAGGTATCCTATAACTAATTCTGATCAAACATGAAAATGGATCTAGAGAATTCTTAAAGAAAAAAGTCAAGTGGTAGATCCAATGCTTACCTGGGGTCTATCATCATCAAGGATTTCCCAAGCTCGATCTAAGAAGGTAGGAGGAGTTTTATTAGACAGTGATGGAGAATAGACTCCAAGGCGCAGTGTGGGAGGCTGCGGCATGAAAATTATTTGAGATCAACCCCCACGATATAGAAGGGGGCACTAGGATGTAAAATCAGGATGGGGAATGAACTAATATAGTTTAAGGTAGGTGTACTATGGTTTGAATCCTTTTCTTATTCCCTTAAAATATTTGGAATAATGATGATCATAGGAGAGGGAATCAATATTTACAACATTCTTCATGAAATCCATTCTGTGGGAGAAACACCTCATAAATCCCCATCAAACTCCCTCATCAATTATGAAACAAATTACCCTGATTCAATTTTTTAACCTCCTATTAAAAGGAATTATACCTGAAGACTAGTATCCTAGACACACTATCTATAATTGACTCGAAGATAGAATTGTGGTGTGGTCTAACCTACTACGGTGAAGCCTTCACAAAACATCTACACTATGGTGGAACCCTGCATCACCATAGATCAACCTCCTTCCATTGTGGTGTAGCCTCAACCCCAAAATTGTCTACATAACAACCATTAATTCTATATATTATATTAGGCCTATGTGGTGTGGTCATACAGTCTATAGTGAATCCACCTTAGTTTTGGAATCAAGCTTTCCAAAACACACCTTAATCATATAAAAACTTCCCAAATCCCTTTGATATAACCAAACATGGTCCAACACAAAAACAAGGAGGGGAAACAAGATTTTTATTAAGGAACAATAATTTCAAGGATTTAAAATTCTCCCTCTATTAAATACTTCTTATACTTAAGAAGAATATCTAGGGTTATTGTTTGAACAACTCAGGCCACTAGGCTCAAATGTCAGTCTCTCATGCCCAAGTCAACTCTTGGATCCTTCCATGTTTCCACCAAATATGGACAGGTGGTATTGTCTTCCCTCATAGAACTTTCTCACTATGTTATATAATCCACATCAGATTCTCCTCATAATATGCATCAGGCTTCATCTCAATGTCCTTATAATAGATAACATGTGTAGAGTCGAGTATGTACCCCCGTAGTTTTGAAACATGAAACACATCATGTATAACTCAATAACTAGAAGTAAAATATAGATGGTAATCCACTTCCCCTGTCTTCTTAGTGATATTAAAAGTCCCAACAAAATAAATTGATAGTTTTACCTTCTTTCTCAAACGTTTGTTCCCTAATCTAGGAGTCACTCTCAAGAAAACATGATCACCCACAGCAAACTCCAAGGGTATCTTCCTATGGTCGTCATAATATCTCTATCTACTCTGAGTGGTGATTAACCTCTTTTGAATCCATAGAACTCTCTTAGAGGTCTTTATAACCATACAGGGATCCATGACCACTACCTCGCCTACCTCATGCCAACAGAGTAGTGAATGACATGACCTTCTATAAAGAGCCTCTTAAGGTGCCATGTAGAATCAAAGAATGTTAACTATTATTGTATACAAACTCAACCAAGGATAGGTGATCATCCCAAGCTCCATCAAAGTCAATAATGAAAGCTTTAAGCATATCCTTAAATATGAATATAGTTTTCTTATACTATCCATATGTCCAAGGATGATACATTGTACTCAATATCAGTTGAGTCCCTAGGGCCTTATACAAGACCTATAAAAAATATGATGTAAAATTTTCATATCTATAAAAAAATCTCAAGGGAACTCCATGTAAGCATATGATCTCATGGACATAGATACTTCCCATTTCCTCCACTCAGTGAGTCTCTCTAATTATTAAGAAGTGGGTTATCTTTTCCAGCTGTTCTAAAATCACCAAGACTATATATTGACTCCTCAGGGTCTTGGGAAACCCCATCACAAACTCCATCATGAAATCCTCCCACTTACACATGGGCATAAGAAGTTTCTAGAGTAGACCACCAAGTTTCTGATTCTCAACCTTTACCCTCTAACAGGTAATGCATCAAGAGACAAAACCAGTAATGTCCCTCTTTATCCCTAGCCACCAAAACTAGTGTTTAGAGTCATGATACATCTTGGTCGTTCTAGGATATATTACCCTTCTATTAGTATAGTAGTATTTAATCATCACTTATTTGATGGAAATGAGTAATAACACTCTACCATGTACCAAGATCATGTCACCATCACCCAAGGACCATTCAGGTATCAGATCACCACCATTTATTTGTTCCATCATCACATCACATGCAGGGTCTAACTCTTAACTCATCTTCACCTAGACCGCAAATGAGAATGTAATCACTAAATGTGAACAAGTCATAGATCCATGGTCTTTGAAAGAATACATCCTCTAATCATATTAAAAAGATAATCAAACACCACTACTCATCTGAAAACCTCCCTCCAAGATCATTATTTGCCTACATATTATGGTTAAGAGCATCTTTAACAATGTTAACTTTTCTAGGTGTATACTCCATCTCAAAGTCTAATGATTGCAGATACTCAACTAGTTTCTCTATCTTATGTTCATATCTCTTTGTATGAGGATATAGTGAAGGATCATGTGGTATCTCATAAAAAATAAATCTATCACCCAAGATATAGTGTTGCCAACACTTCAGAGTGTGGAACACAACTTCTTGATCCAAGTCATGTGTAGGGTAGTTCCGCTCATGGGGTCATAGCTGATGAGACCCATAGTATACTACCTTATCTATTTACATTAGTACTTATCCTAGAATGATGCATGATGCATCACAATATATCACATAACCAATCCCTGACTTAGAGAGTATAAGTACTAAATATATCATCAACCTTCTCTTGATATCATAGAAAGCTTCTTCAAACTAGTTCAACCACTAGAACTTCACTCCCTTCTTCATCAGCACTATCGCGGGTTTTGATAAAAGGGAGAATTCCAAGATAAACCATAGGTAATACACTACTATTTCTAGGAAGCTTCTAATCTCAAAAACATTCTGGGTATGTTTCCAGAACATTACTACCTCCACTTTCTCTATGTCTATAGATATACCTATCTCAGAACCATATTCCCTAGGAACTTCACCTCTCAAATCTAGAAGTTTCACTTCAATAACTTAGAGTAAATCCAATGTTCTCAAAGATTACTCGAGATTATATCTAAGTTCCTAACATGCTACACTAGTGTCAGTGAGTGGATGAGGATTCTGTTGATGAACACTATGATGAGTGAGTCCAATTATGGGTGGAATATTTTTTTCATGAGTTCCATGAACATTGTTGGTTAATTCATTAGACTTAATGGAAGAACCAAGTACTCATACATACCATACCTACTCTGAAACATAATCTTTAGAATGTCCTCATCTCTAAATTGCTACTGGTGATAGCATGGATGAAGATCAATCTTGGAGAACCACTGGGCTTCCCACAATTGATCAAAAAGATCATAGATCCTTGGAAAAGGATATCGTTTCTTCATCTTCATCTAGTTTAGTTTCTGTTAATCAACACATAGTTGGATACTACCATCCTTCATATTGGATAAAAACATAGGTTCACCCCATGGTGAAGTACTCAACCAAATAAAACCCTTCTACTCCAAGTATTTTAGCTGCACCTTGAGCTCATTCATCTTGGTCGACACTATATGATATATGGGTATCAAAATGGGTTTCACACCTAGTAATAACTCTAGATCAATGTCAAATACTCTATTAGTAGGGATTACTATGAATTCATTTGAAAAAATATCCTAATAGAGATCCACGACTAGATGAAGAGATGAGGAGACTATCACTGATCTTGCTGAAAGAGTTATGCCCTCTATCTATGTTGTGATCGTCCCGAGTTGACTCAAGTCTGATCCAACTCAGAATGCTCCATGTTCCCACTATATGGTCATCATGAACTTCTCTCCCTTTTTTGAAGTGAATGACACACACCTCCGATAGTAGTCAATTTGATCTCAGAAACTGGTCAGCCAATCCATGCTAAGAATCAAATTGAATGTAATCATCTCTAAAATCATGAATTCCCATAGATTTCCATACCCAATGAAAACTATAGTAAACTCTAGGAATCATTAGAAATGGTCCACTTTTTTACCCAATGGTGTATCAAGTGAGACTAACTTAGGGGGTAAATTTAATGGTAAGTCAAGTCCAGTCAAATACTTGGGATGATATAAAAGAATAAAAATCACCATTTTCGAAAAATGAAATTGAAAAAGTGGATGTTATTAATACCATTCCTCAAAATTAGATGTAACCTCTCTACCATCTATTGGAGTCTAATATAATTTGTATATACAACCATCCTCATCCTTATAAACCTATACTTAAGGTGTATGATCGATCCGAGTATACTATTGAAAAGCTCGACCAAACCTCTGGCTCCCTGGTCATGTCTGTCTTGACCTCCTAGCCAAAGTTCTAATGAAAAAATATGTCCTACCCTTCCATATTAATGAAACTAACTCTGGGGTGTTGGGTATACCTAAATGTAGTATTCAAACTTCCCACTTTTGAAGCACTGTGAGTTACCCCCATATGGTACCAAAGGGACTAAACTCTACTTCACATGCATGCCACTAGTCTGCTGCAAGCCTTTGGCCTTCCTTTTCCTGCCATCGTAATAGGTACTCATGGAAGTAATAAGAATTCCACCCATATAAGTAGTGAAAGGTAGAAAAAGAAGAGTTTTTCTTCCATCCTCTAGAATCCTCTTGATGGTAAGGACCTTCCTTAGAACCTCTAGGTATGAAGTTTGGTTGAAGCACCAGAACTATTGCCTAAGGTTGTTTCAAAGTCTGATTTTTAACTTCCTAGACTTATAAGTCTCATTATTGGCCAAAAGTAGAACAACATGGAGAAGATCAATGAAATGAACGGAGTATTAAGATACTATCATGGATCCCTACTGTAGCTCTATGAACTCCTGTGCTCAGTCAATCTTCATATTGTTAGGGAATAACTCTTTGAAAAAAATCTTTAAGAGCCTCCTAGGTGATACCCTCATGTTGTCTGACCTAACCTATAAGTTCCCACTAATTCCTGGTAGGTCCTTAAAACATGAACACATCTAGCTTCACCTTCATTTCCATTGTCATATCGATGAGGTTGAAGATTCTCCCAATGTTTCCTACCTAATCCTCGGCATTATGTGGTCCACCAGTGCCCTAAAAGGCTATAGGATGCCAGAGCTAAAAATCCATGGTGTATTCAACCATGGATCTCAGTGGTGGATGGTATGGAAACACTTCTTGAACTAATGGATAAGGTGTGTGAATGTTCTTAGGATCAACCTTCTTAGCTGTTGATCCCACTAAACATCTGTGAGGTGACATCTTCTACAATATAAGGGACATTATGAACATAAATAGACCCTAAATAGCATATGGGATCACACAAGGGTTTTCCTAGGAGTCTACCCACAACCTAAGGTATACCCATCCTAGTACTAACCCCGGTTTCCATCACTACAAGTTTATCATAGTCATCATATATATACTAACGAACCAGTATGCTCAGTTCAACTAATTAAGGCCAATAAAGATATATTTCAATAATAATGTCAACACAGATATATCACACATCTAATGAAACTATCCTGAATAGATATCATAAATCAAGGCATTTAATTAAAGAACTAATATATATCATAACAATAAGTATATACATGGCATGTATATATACACGCTTAGTCATTATGTATGAGCGCATACAAAATATCATAAATCACATATCAATATCATGTGAATCACCCTAAGTGAATTTAATAAATAGTAGAAATAAAACAAAAAATTCCCACTCTATAGAAACTTGGAGTTCCACTATACAATGTTGGTCAGGCGCCATCATAGTTCCCCTACCCGAGTCCCAACTGTCCTATCTCCCATCCACCTTATCCCAAATCAAGACAAAGTGAAATGAAAATTTAGTGGATTATGATCCTTGGATACCATTTTATAACACTCCAAATCGAACCACCAAATCTGATCCATAGGGTCACATGACCTCATGCATGTCTCCCCTTATGCTGGAGGCTACCGAGTAGTAACAAGAGTCTGATTCCATTTATAGGGTAAATATACCCTATGTATCATGTCATAGGATCGATAATAAATCAAAAACAATATAATAAATAATAAATAATCATTGTAATCATGAAGAAAATAAAATTATGACATACATTTCATAAATAAAAGTAACACCCAAAGTGGTGATACCATCCAGTGTAAATGACAACAAAAAATAATAGATTAACATTAGGTCCCCTAGAGTCTGCACTGGTCTACCACCTACTTCATACTCCTATTCTCATCTATCCACTATAGGGCCATTTCCCTTCACTGAATCCCTTATTAAATCTATAAGAGCACCAAAATTCCCAAGTGGGTTGTGAGTACAAGACTTGGTATGACACTACCAATGTGTCTTTAAACTATTGTTCTCAAGTATAATAAGTGCATTCTATAATAATAGAAATTGTGTAATGGAATAACATATAATCCAAAACTGAGTGGTTTTGTGCTAACCAAGCCACCACAAACCCCTAGTTGTAATTACTTCAGCTTCATGCTAGAAAGATAATGGAATATTTCAGTCGTAACCAACTAGCCCCTATACATCATCCTTATAGAGTCGTGTGAGCATCCAACCTGATGTATTCTAGTCATCAAGTATGTCTGTCTAGTTGGCGTCCTCTAGAAAATAATAACTATGTATTAACATCCATGAGGATACCTTGAGGGTATGGGAATTGTAAATCACTAGCCTACCTTGAGTGTATCCTCAACACAACCTCCATGGCTACATCGTACCTCCACCCTATGCTCAAGTCCCTCATCACCATCGTCGCAAGTTAAGTACAATCTTCTTATAAGGGATAAACATGTCACAATGGTCCACCAGTGGTACTATTGATCGGCGGGTACTATAGCGGCGGCAGGGTACTGTAGCGGCGGCAGGGTACTGTAGCAGCGGCAGGCACTGTAGCAGTCGGGTTACTATTCACAGAATGGGCCTTAGGCCAAAAATTTGGGCTTATGGGCTATGTAATGGGCTACAAGCCCACTAGGCCTTCGGGCTATGTAATGGGTCTCCCTCTACCTAGTTAAAAGAGGTATTTCCTTTTCTTTAATAATAAAATGAGGCTTCGACCCCAACCTTTAAAAAAATGTCACAATGGCCCACCAATCTCAAGTACCAATAAAAACCACTAAGTAATGGTAACACACATGCATGGTGAATAATACAAAGCAGACATATCATATCATCATGAGTATACAGAATCACACATAACAATATGCGGTCATAATCAAACATGGAAACAAGCTACTCTAATATCACTCATAGAATCACATATATCAATGGGTCTCACGAGCTACACACACCCACATGTTATCAAAATCATGCATGGTTATCAATTATACCAACACAAAAAATAATTATGGAATCAAGTGCAAACACGAGCCTAAAATGTTAAGGAACTTTCTACCTCAAGTCATCGACGTCCACATCAAGGTCTGTCAGTGGTGTTTATAACCAATGCACACTCTCACGCCAACTGAAACATGATCAACCATCATGGTCTCCTAGAACGGGTTCCAATCAAACATGAAAAGGGTTCTATAGAAGGATTGAAGAATCAATTCAAGGGGTAGAACCAATTCTTACTCAGGGTCTATCATCATTAAGGAGTTCCCAAGCAGAGTCCAAGAAGGGAGGAGGAGTGCTACTGAAAATTTGAGGGTCTCCACAACGTAAGGCAGGGTTTGCGACATGGAGGTGAATTGAAAATAAACACCATGACATAGAATGATGCATTATGGTGTGGACAATGCTGGAGAAAGACCTCCATGGAACAATGTAGGAGGTTGTGGTGTGGAAAACATTAGAGATCAACCCCCATGATGTTGAAGGGGCATTGTGGCATAGAACCAGGCCGGGGAATGCACCACTATAGCGCAAGGGAGATGGACTCTAGTGTAGAGTATTGTATGCAGGCCTTCTAATCTTTAGAATAATGCAGAATAGAGGAGAGGGAATAGGTATTTGCAGTATTCTTTAGGAAATACCTTCCACATGAGAAACTCCTCATAAATCCCCATCAAAATCCCTCTTCAATTTCAAAATGAATTCCCTTGATTCAATTCTATAAACACCTATTAAAAAGGAATCACACCTAAATACTAGAAACCTTGACACACTATCTGTAACTAACACAAAGAGAACATTGTAGTGTGGTCTAACCCGCTACAGTACAGCCTTCATAAGCCATCTCCACTATGGTGAAACCCCACATCACCATAGTGTAACCTCCTTCCATTAATTTGTATCCTGAACCCCACAACACACTACGACACTATCAGTCATGTTATGCCATAGCCTAGGCCTTTGTGGCATGATCATACAGTCTACGATGCATTCACCTTAATTTTGGTAGTAATATTTCCAAAACACCCCTTAAGACTCCAAAAACTTTCAAAATTCCTTTATCCCTAAACAAAAATGGTCCAACATAAAAACAAGGAGGGGAAACAAGACTTTTATTAAGGAATAAAAATTTTAGGGATTTACGCATGACTTGTATTCAATTTTAATTGAATGAATCATACATTGACACCTATAGAAATGAATCATGTGTGGATATTAAAAATGACTCAAATGTGAAGATCACTCATACATAGAAATGAAACCTATATAAAATAATATCTTAAGCAATTTTACTTAGTACTTTTAGGGATTTTTTGTCAAATTATTGTATTTTTTATATTTATTATTATATGATTTATCTAAATACTTATTTATGACTAATTCTCTTCATGTTTTAATATTAACATTTATATATTTTTAAATGGAAAATGATCTATGAGATTTTTGTGATTATGAAAATTAGTTTGAATAAGTATTCAAGGATGATTATTATGGAATCTATTCAAAGAGATTTCAAAGTACTGAACAACTTTTAAGTAGTTAATTATTTTAAGGATGGTATTTTGGAAAGTTTGACTAAGTAATCTAGGTTCATTATACCCTCGATTGAGATATACCAAAAAAGATGTGATGTGATTATCTATTGGATGAGGGGAATATGATGTGATCATCCGCTTAAATGAAGGACATGTGATGTATTCATCGACTTGATCGGTCTATACTCGTAGAATCAAGAATATATGAATAGCTATATGGGATCGACATACTCTATGTCCTATGGTTACCCAATGTCTTGGAAAATAGATCATATGAAAATATATACTTGTACATGATATAGATGGTGGAAACAGGTATAGAGATACATGTGTTTGATGGATATAAAACAAGTTCTCTTTGTAACTTGAGTAGCATTGATGATTTTCTAGAAGACACTATTTTCATAAATTTATGAATTTGCGAATTCATAATTTCTTTCAATGCTAAAAAGACCCATGGGGTCGCACTTTTTGGTTAACTAAATGGGGATTGACTTTTATGAAACTTAAATAGATACTCTAAAAGTGTTTTAGAGTTTATCCTAAAGTTGTTTTAGATAGATATTCACAAGGTACTGAATACGATGTGATTCATGATGAAATTGATGATATCTTTCTGAAAGTGTTTTGGAAATATCCAAAAGGAGTTTTGGATGTGGTTTCACAATTTATTGTATATGATACAATATAAGGTGAAATGACACAAACTCTATGAGACTTAGTGAAAGTGGGAGATTAATGGAGATATGTCCTAAATCCAGAGATATATATAATGTATTTATGTTTATATCATATGGTACAATATTGTCATGAATTATGAAAAACATGTTGAAAAAGGCATGTTTTATGCCTCTAGGTATATCATTTAATATGATATAGAGATATAATATTGAACATATCATAGATCAATCATATTATATGACATGGTAATATTATAGTGCACTCGATCATATCATATGACACACAAAGCACTCTAATATTAAGAATAGAATTTGAATGTTAAGAGTTGATATTTGGGAATCTTCCACAAGTATCATGAATGACTAACGTTTCATATGATGAAACATATAGAAGAATCAATAGTACATTTATATGATAAATGAATGAACAGTTGATATTACACATACATATTTTAATGTATGAGTAAATACATGGATACTCTAGTGGCATCCCTGAGGGATATATGAGGCAATATCCATTAATATAGTTGTATGGGTGATATTTATCTACTACTGAAACTCCCCGAAGCTCTTTTCCTTCTCTTTAGTTTACTAGAGATACAAGAATATTGTGGTTGTGAGTGAAATATCACCCAATCATTGGGTGGTTTAGTCGATCTATGGATACACCTCATAAGGAAGATTATTTTGGTTGTTACTCAGTGATATTCATGAGCCATTATTATTAAATAATAGGAGTAGCAAGTATAAATAGTAAAAGGTAAATTCTCTTCATTTAGATTATAGAAGGTTTCAGTTTTCATAGCATGGTGATATTGGGTTTTAGGTTTCTAATGTCTTCCACTACACTAGATAAGTGTTATCTTATCCTTAGAAACCCTTTAAATAAGTCTTTATTTATTAACTCATGGGTCTACTCAGTATCACATATGATATTCTATTCATGTTAATCGTAACATATCACCATAACCTGTAATACTCTATGATTTTCATCTATTAGGGACAAATAAAATTCATATTTTAAGGAGATATTATCATTCCACTATTCATATAATATATGTTGCATGCATGAATGAATGAATGATAAATTAATATTTCCTTTATTATAAACCATGATACATTTCATAATCATTATATCCAAATTCTCAAGGATCTAATACCAAGAGATTCAACATGACCCTCATGCTTTTGTTTCATTAATGGGGTTTTAAATGGATTAACTATTTTTTCTTTTGAATCCACCTAACAGATCTTTACATCAACCCCCTCAATGATCTCTTGAATAAGATGGTATTTAGGAAGGCTTTGTTTGGTCCTTTGGTAAGATTGGGGTTCCTTCACTAGAGAAATAACTCCATTGTTGTCATGGTAAAGCTTAATTGCTCCTTCAATACTAGGAATGACCCAAAGTTTAGTGATAAAATTCTTGATCCAAACAACTTCCTTCACAACATCTAATGCAATGAAGTACTTTGCCTTTGTAATTGAGTCTTCCACAGTGGCTTATTTGGAACTCTTCCAGCTAATGACTCCATCATTGAAGCAAAACACGAAACCAAATTGAGGTCTCATATCATATTTATAAATTTGAAAACACGCATCAATGTAACTTCTTATAATGATCTCATCATAACCAAAAAAGACCAAGAACTTATCTTTACTTATTATTAAGTACTTAAGGATATTCTTGATATAAATCAAGTGTTTTTCACTAGGTCTGGATTGATATCTACTTGTTATGCTCAGAGTATAAGTGAAATTGTTTCAAGTACATAACATGGTATACATGAGGTGGCCCAACAATTCCATACATAAATATTACATCATTTTAGATTAATATTAAATTCATCTCATAATGATACACACCATAGAACTATAAAGGTTCGGTGTCTTTAGATATTTTATCTCCAATGGCCCGAAGGCCTTCATTTTTTATTGATTTTGATAATCCACCTTTCAAGGGGTGAGGTGGAACCCTTACAAGGCCCGTAGGCACAAGTATTACATGGCTCGTAGGCCTTAGTTGAATTCATTGCCTGTAGGCTTCAAACATTACATACAACCCAGACCAACTACTTGGAACTACTCCTCCCCAGCATCTTCATTGTGAAATTATCTCTCCACCTTCGCATTGTTGTTCGGCTAGGAATTCCCGTGCATGCACAGGATTGTCCCAATGGCTGGTGCCATACCCTCTCATTCTTGCAATCTGTTTAGCTCTGCTGTGGTGAAAGCTCCTTACTCATCCTCCTTGTAGAGCTTGTTCCTTGTAGGTTGTCTGGTTTGCATCTGCACTAAAGGTGGCCTAAAGGCCTTGAGGTGGCCCTAAGGCCTTACTGACCCGAAGGCCTGGGTGGCCTGAAGGCCTTAAAGGACTTAGGGACCAAATCAGTGCCCCAAAGGCCCAAACGGGGGCATATTCCCGGCTACTATAGTGCCAAACAGTTCCCGCTACAGTGTCTGCTACAGTACTGCACAGTTCCCACTACAGTACTGCTACAGTACCCCAGAAATTCTGCCTCCACCTGGATTTGATCCCTAGTCACTTGGAAGCACTTACAGAGTCCTTACCAACCGGGCTAAGGCTCATGTTCTATTTGGATATTAGATACATAATTAACCTATTTCATGAAAGATATTCAACATATCCAACAAAGTTCTTCTTAGACAATAACCTTCTTAAACAAACTCTTCTTAAAACATTTCGTCACAACTTGAGGTAAATGGAAACATAAGAAATAGTGAGATCAGATTTCCAGTAATGGTAAACATTGGAGATATTAATCAATGATCATATGTGAGTATAAGATAAGTATAAGAGTATGAAAACATGATCATAAATTATGAAATTCATACCCAATCAGTCAAATATCATTAATCATGAGTGTCATTACCCCCTCAATCCAAAGATACAACAATGAAGGAATAGAGATAATGACCCCCTGAGTCCCACCACCAGTAGGCCATGGGTTGGTGACTGGTACCAAGGGTATAAAAATATCACATATATTGGAGGCATTACCCTCTATAGTAAAACATGATCGATAGATAGGATAAATAACCACTAAAAACTCTAATAGATAATATAAAATAAAACCAAAGTTATCCCAAAATACATGAATAAAGTAAAAATGATACATATAAAAGTCTCCAATGTATACCAAAAGACAAGTTAATGACAATGACTCAAAAAACAGCTCTAACCCAGCTATTAATGTCCATCTTAGTCCCCAAAGTCCTCCAAGAATCTTGAAAATTAGTTTATATACATAGGGTGAGAATACATATATACTCAGCAGGGACATAACCCAGGGTCTCAAGTGTACATGTGAAAAGAGCATGTTAATATGCCAGTGAACAAACAACAGAACCAATAAGCACCAAAACAAGTCAACTGACCAAACCCAGCCTCACCGTGATTCACATCACATCTCAAACAATCCATATATGATATGGGTCAGGACACATCCCTACATACCCTACCCTTGTAAGGTCTAAAATCTTGTGCTAGTATCAGGTAACATCACGTCACATCTCGCCCGAAGACACCTGGACCATCACAACACATCTCTCCCAAATTCTCATGGGCCATCACATCTCATCACAACCACAAAAACCACATCTTACCTGAATACAGCCAGGATAACACTACACATCTCACTCGTATACACCTAGGCCATCACTATGGAAAAAAGAGTTGGGGAGAGGGGGTAGTCATCCATTCATATCACCACCATCTTGGGTGTTGGGGAAAACACCTAAAACCTAAAACCTTTGAGTATTGGTAAGGTTATACAACTAAGGTGGGGAGTGTATAGAAATAGAATAAACATACATGATATATAGATAGAAAACATTATCCAACCTATGGGTTCATAACAACTCCACCAGCGCACACCACTACCTTACCACACATCAACCGTCACAACCACTTCCACCACTACATGAAAAAAATCACACCACCACACATAGCCACACAACATTTCCCAATTTCAATTACACACTCCACCAATTTTATTCAATAATCCATTTACCACACATTAACTTCCATACCATTATATTCAATTACTAACCAATTAATTTATTCATTTCATTCAGCAACACAATTTATTTAATTTCTAACTAAGAAACACAACCACACTATGCCACAAGTGGCCCATCTCATATCATCTTTCATCACCATGCTACACTAGCCACACCATCCTGCCACAATATCTATATCTGCATTGCACCATGCCACCAAAAATCATAAGGCCACCACACATCACCACCATACATCATCATCGCTATCCACCACAACCTCTAGGCACCACAACTACTATGCACTACACATCATCACTATTGTGCACCAAAAACTCTATGCACCACAACCAATGTACACCACACATCATTTCCACAACGCACCATAAAATTTTCATACCGCACATCATCACAAATTTGCATCACAACCTCTTCGCACCACATCTCACAACTGTCCACATCGCATCCATGCAAACTAACCACATCGTATCATAACCCCACATACCACACAACTCTTTCAGTCACTATTATCATCACACAATAGCCCAAGACACACAAGGAAACACAAGAAAGTAACTATGAACAACAACAAAACATCCCAACATCCAAAATTATTCTGGGGATTTTATCACATTACTTTTATTTATCATGGGTATTATCACACAAATCGGATTCCATGGGAAACCAATTTATTTTCCAGATATAAATTCATTAGCCTTTTATTAAGGGTGTGATCACACAACAACACATAAAGGGTCTCAAGGAATATCAAATACTGTGAAATAAAGGATCCCAACAGCCATTATTTTTAGTATTGGGAACAAGCATGCTCAATATCATCAACAAAATATATCAAAGCAGTAAAGAAAAGGTTATCTCCCCCATAACCATCAATTTTATTATTAACAATTAATTATATTTATTATTCCAACCCTTAATATCCACCCAAAGGAAATAAAATTCATGAAATCCCCACACATATCACATATAAAGGGATAGAACGAGTATCCTCAACCTCAAAGATGCTTTCCTGTCTTTTTGTGCTCCATAAGGTGAAGAAGGTATAGCCTGGAAACCATAAAAACACATGGAAATCCTGGATTAACCTAAACTACATCAAGGGATAATCACAAACATAGACCAAACTCACCTAAAACCAAAGAAAAACCACTATATTAGATCCCTATAAGAATAACATAAGGAAACATGGGTATAAAATGGAGGGAACTCACCACTGATCACCAATGAGAAACCAACAAAACCCAAGGACCAAGGTAAGGAAAGATGGGATATAAATCCTCCAAAAATAGATTAGGGTTCATCCATAGTGATAGAGAGAGATGAGAAACCAAATGAGAGGAGAACTGACCGAACTATGTTTATAAACAACCTATAACTCTCCCACTTTATGGTGTAAATTAAAATTTTACACCATAAATTCCATAGGCTCGTAAAACATACACCGTAAAACCAACCTTTAGGCCATAAACTCATTTTCCATCAAAAAATATAGAACATTGGTAATTAAAATATTTACATCATAAATTCAACTTCTATAGTATAAACCTATTTTACAACCACTCCTACGCTACATAAAATCCATAAATCAGCTGGCCATACAATCCATAAACCACCACCTTACACCGTAAGCCCCTCATTTACACTATAAATTTCCATACTGCACCTACAAGTCCTCTGGAACCTCTGGGACCTCTTCCAAACACCTATGACTACCCAAAATAGACAAGTAATAGGTCGAGAAGGTCTGAAATGTTAAAATGAGTCATGAAACAAAGAATTTTCATAACAAAAGACATAATTTATAAGAGTTCACAATCGTCGATAATCAATCACGATCCATGAGAATATATCATAATCATAAGATATAAGTTTATGTCATACACATAAGTATAGAAAATAATTTCCTTAGTCAAAACTCATTTACAAGACTATCATAGTGGATATAGTCCCATAGTGTATTGGTTTCACTCCCTATTCGTATAATTTATTTAGTCAAGGGTCACTGTTAAGACAATCATGGTGGATATAGTCCCTTACTGAACTAGGTTCATTCCTTATTCTAGTTCCTATTATCTCAGGAGATATCATTATTTATCCAATTCATTAAAGGGATGCATAATTCCAGGATCACCTATCATATAATGAAAACCATACATAAATATGCCACAAGATCACAAAAACATTCATCATAGCAAAATATGTGGAAATGAAATGGGTTTAGTAAATATTTCATCATAACTTAGTTAACTCATGGGAAAGTAACAGGTTTTATAAAATCATACTTAAAATATCATCATCATAAGTCATTAATAAAAAGAAATTTAATGGTATTATTAGATCATATCCTCAGTGAATCATAAAAGTTATTAAAGTATGCTGATAAGGATGAAGGATCTCTTTTATAAAATAATTAAAAATATTCTTGAAAATATGAGAAAAAATCATTTTCTTTCAGTGGATTTTAAAACTGAAAATTTCTAGAATAATGGAAATAGATTTTTATTTGAAAACCCCTAGAAACTTATAAAATAAGCTTCATGATAAATAAAATACATGACAATGGGAAAATTAGTTCATGTCATATATGTTGAAAGAAAAAAATCTTTTCACACTTTTATAAAAAGTCAAAAGTGAGTCATATAAAAAATGAAAAAAAATCATTTTGATAATTTGTAACAAAAGTAAAAGGTAGTAAACATAACATTTCTCAAACACTTAAGTATAGATAAAAACTTCCATAAAACATTTTTAAGAACATGGAAATATAGGAGAAATATTCCCAACCCAAAAAGAAGAAATACATATGACTTTTCTTAAGAACATTTTCTCGATCATTTTTAGTACCAAAGAGAGAAAAATGTAAGGAAACATGAAAAATCCAAAAATCACAAAATAATAAAATAGATTGATTTGAATGACTAAGATCATATAATTCCTCTCAAGATAAATTTAATATAGACAACCCTAAAATGAAAAGAGATTGTAACATAAAACCTTACCTGAAGTCTCGTCTTGCTTCATATGCATTAAAAACTCATGTATAATAAATATAGATTTATTATAAATATATTAAAAAATCATATTCATATATATATATATATTACTATATATCATTCTATTATAATTTCCAATTACCCTTTTATTGATAATTCTTCATTAAAATCATTTTTCGGGTGAAAACTCATATGTTTTCCATACATGTTTCGGTTCGATAGTTCTGATCCTTACACCTTAGTCATGGTTTTATCATCTCCAGAATCTTAATCATCTCATAAATATCATGTTTATTTATTATATTTGTAATGTCCCGACCCTAGACCCATAGGAATGGTGCCCCGAGCTAGTCGGTCACATGACCTCAAGTGTGTCTTCTCGTACACTAGAGGCTGTCGACTAGTAGTGAGAGTCTAATGATGGTACGATGGGGAGACCATACCCTCATGATCAGAGTATCACAACAGTGTAATAATAAATAATTCAATAAATATCATAATTAGTATGAATAAAATATAGATTAGTGGAAGATAATAATATGTGATAAGATGGCCAACGCCAAATATACAACTATGCAAGCATGTTTGGATGAGGCTACATAAACCAAAATATTAAACATATAGTAGGCGGTACAATAATGAATAGTACATGAATAATGGAAATGAAAAAAAAGACCCAAGGAATAACTCTATGAGCATTTTGATATCTGGTTCAGTCTTATGCTCCTAATCTCCCATGTACAAATGAACAATACAAGCATAATCCATAAACCTGAACCTACAAACATGATGTCTGTTCGGGTACCCCAGTGCAATGGAAGCCTGAACAAGGTGTGAGATATAATCAATAGGTCACCGCCAACGTTGTCTAAATATATTCATACTATGAATATAAAGTCAGCAGTGTGCAAGTATAATGAATAAAGAAGGAAATAAATAAATAAAAGTAAATGAGTTAGGCTTAGGTTCCTCAATGACACCTAGCCAACCATACCTGCTTCAGCCTAAGTCAGGTTTTTTTTTACACCTTCAATCAAGTATATATATTCATATTTTAAACAATAATTTGCACATATATACATGCACCGACATGGACATGAGGTTTAATACTAAGGAATTCATCTTAGAGATAGTAATAATGAGTTTCTCATTCTAATTAAGGGGCACCTTCCTCGAGCATCATAAGGTATTGGGTGTCATGCCTAGGGATGCCATGATCAGTATCACATTATACAATAAGGTTTCACATTTTAATTATAGGAAATAATCCCAAGAATCTAATAAAGGGATTCAGTATGTCAAATTTGACATCCAAATAAGGAATCACTACTATATATATGTAATAGATAAACATGCATAATAGAATCTACACATCCTATGATCCCATCTAAGGTGTTCGCAATGAGGGACCTGAGTATCACCCAAGGAGTCATGTAATGATTTTAATTTATGAGCCCATCCTTGGTGCTCCGTAAAAAGGAAACCCAAGTATTGGTCATAACTTCTAACTTCCCTATAGCCTATCCAAGGAATTATGTAAAAAGGAACCTAGGTATCGCTCATAGAATGTGGAAAGTCATCTATCCTATGATCCCATCCGAGGAATTATTTAATGAGGAAATCCAAGTATCGCTCAAGGAAGAATATAATTTAAGTAACCTATGAGCCCATCCAAGGAATCCCATGTGAGGAACCCAAGTATCGCTCATGGTACATGTAATCTCAAACAACCTATGAGCTCGTCCAAGGTGTTCAGTAAAAAGGAACCCAAGTATCACTCAAGGCATACATAATTAAAGTAACCAATGAATCCATCCCTAGAGTTCCATAGGAATAAAATCCAAGTATCACTCAAGGTTCATCAATAATTTAATCATTTAATTTTTCACAATAAGGAGGGATGTGTTTATAAGAATTCCATATCACATATTCATGTGTGATTAATTAAGAGGCCATGTCCATGAGCATGCCTCATCACAAGTCAAGTATACTTAAAGAGGGCCACGCCCATTTATCACTTCAATTATAAAATAATAAATAAGGTCATGTACTTAAGCATGTCATATATTATTTCAAATACCCCATTCATTTTCCCCATTTTATAAAAGAAGTCAGTGCACCCAACAAGTGGTTTTATTACATAACTGGTTGTGGTTGTAGTTCCAATTTATTAAATTCAAGGATCCACCCTTACATGAGGGAAAACTCAACACACCATGAGAGGTGATTTATTAATTGACCAGACATTATAATTATAATAATTTGAAACAAGACACAAGGAGGGTGTTTTAATTATGTAACCAAGCATGGAGGTCAAGGTATATAAAAAACTCACCCCCAAGAGGGTGGTTCAGGTTGAGGTGAACAACTTCCAATGGTTTAAATTAAAGTATAATAGAAATATGATTTAAGGCATTAGGTCTTACATAATTAATTTCACATTTTAAGAGCAATGCACGGAGAATCCAACATGTGGCACAATGGTGTTAATTATAGATCAACTAGACTACAGGGGGAAATCCATAGACCACTTACCTTATACCAAGGGAGTTCCAACCATCTAATATCGATCTTTGAATTGTTCTGGTTCGAGAAAAATTGAAGAAACAAACAAACTCTTTGGAAATAGGGCATATTATCTCACACCAAAATGATGTCAAAGATGGAGAGATAAATGGAAAAATGAAGAAAGGAGAGTAAAGAACTTATCAAGAGTTAACCAATGTGACAGACAACACTCAAATATATGGCAAGACAGAGAGAACTAGGGAACCCTAGGAGAGGGTGAGGATCCACTGTCGAGGTCACCCTCTAGGCTCCTCTTCTATCTAAAGAAAAAGAAGGGGTGATCCCCCCTATTCCCCTTTTAAAAAAATCCCCTCTAAGTTTATTATGTGAATTGGATTCACATATTGAATCCACAATTCATGATGTGAACCAAGTTCACGTCATGAATTTCTCAGGGCAACCCCCAAGGCGTTCACATCCTGTAACCTCCTTGACTGCATCCTATGAAATACATTCATGTCGTGTAAATAATACATGGCATGAATTTCCAGTTACTACTGATTTCAGTAGACCGACTTCCCTTTCTTCCTCCAGTGCTCACCCAAACCTCCAGGGCTTCCACTGAAATATAAACCACATCTACAAACATCACTTAGGGATGTTAAAACCCTCATAACCTCACTCTGGTTCCCGAAATACAAAATTAACCATACATCAAATGAATAATTCTAATTTATTTATAAATTTTAACATGGTCCAAAACACGGGATGTTAAAACCTCCCCACCTTAGAAATTATCATCCTCAAGAAGCTTTGGGGAAAAATGAAATCATCACTCAACCTACTTGGGTCGTAAAGTTTTGTTCAAACATGCATGTTGGGTTTCCAAATTCCTAACGCACCATCAAACATCCCTTTTAGCATACAATATATAATCCATAGAAACTCAATTCAACTATCAAATTCAAAACTAAATCATCGAGACAACACTTTCCCGAGCCTATTAAACTAGATACATGATCACGTCATCGTCTCTGCAATCCACCAACTCATGGTTCTTTCTGCCACAAGTGCCGACATGAATAACCAATTCCAATCATTCTAATGATGTTCCTAATGCGATACTTCCATCTTTGGAAATACCTATGCTATCATGCCCTTTTCATTCTAACGATTCTCCTAAGATGATTTTCAATTGGTCAAACAATCAATTTCCAATCAACCAAAATTAACCTTGTAGCACCAGCTTCCCTAGAAAGGCCATGAATGACCATGCACTACACCCTTCTCATCACGATGATGTTCCTGATGCGGTTCCTCACTGATCTCATTCAGCAAACAAAAGGAAATCAAGTTGTGCTACTTCCAACTGATTATTTTCAAAATGCTCATCTTAGACGGCTGGTGCATTTCAAAAACTAGATCCTAGTGTCTTTCAATAAAGGTACTACAATATTAATCTGAGGAAATTCACCAATGCCCGCAATTGGATTTTGATGACGTATCTAGATAAAAATTTCATTGATTTCATCATGTCCCTACATGAACATGGGTGTATACCTGATCCAACACACTTGGATCGTCACTCTCAAAACATCCCATCTGAGCCTGACTGAAGTCTGGGGTAACCTTAGAATCATCAACCAAAGTCCAAGGATCTCATCCAAGATAGTTAATACTATGAAGTTCATAAGTGAGATGTCAGTACATAGCTGAGATGTCCATATATCAAGAACACTAATTGAGCCCAACAACGGTTAGATCAAGAGCCAGCTGGTGTCCATGAGTCTGTCCAAGGCATTCCTACTTGGGAACCCAAGTATCAATTAGGACTAAACATTCCTATAAACTTACAATGTTGTAGAATCATAACTCTCGCAGAGACTATTTATCGAAACATAAGGGAATTTTATTTTTTTTTCTTTAGCTCAACATATAACTGATGATCTCTTAGTGTAATCCTAGACGATGTCAAGATAGGGATCATGATCATCACTAAGACAAGGGTACACTAAGAGTATTTAAAATATTTCCAAAAAAATACCCAAGACACTCCTACTACATCAAAACAAAGTTCTCAGTATGATTTTGAACTAGTTGTAATCCAACTATGAAAGGGAAAGGAATTTTAGACCACCTTGGGATGACTCTTTTGAAGAGGCATGGCTGAACCTGTCAATGTGTCATCATAACATGACCGTAATGTACTCACTACCGAGGAACCATGTGATTACTCAAGCACAACCAATAGAGTCCATCCATGGCCAATGGTGTTTTTAAGGGTTGTGTACTCATCCAACCATATCATTTTTGTGTTTCCTCACATACACTGACACATTTGAAAGTTTACCAGCCACATAGGAATTAAAAAAGAAGTATCGGGCATCTTAAAATGGTCCTCCTAGCTTGTTTTCCTTCTACTTAGAAGGACCCACTTTTCCTATGATCAATGTGATTCTCTCTACCTTAGGAGTGTCCTTATTTTTAGATTTACTAAAAATGAGAACTCATCCCACGACACACGCTCCATCAACCACTGACCGCGGGTCCTGGTTGTGGCAAATATTATTCAAAAAGTGTTTAACTGAAATAATCTGCACATTCTATGAGCTCATCCAAGGCGTCGATAATGAGGGACTAGAGTATCACCCAAGGAGTCGCATAATGTTTTTAATTTATGATCACATCATTGGCATTCCATTAAAAGGAAACCCAAGTATTTCTCATAACTTATAACTGTTTTATGATCCCATCCAAGGTGTTTCATAAAAAGGAACTTGAGTATCTTTCAGAGCATATGGAAATTCATTTATCCTATGAGAACATCCAAGGCATTTCATAATGAGGAAAATCAAGTATCGCTCAAGGTAGAATATAATGAAAGTAACATATGATCTTGTCCAAGGTGTCTCATGTAAGGAACCCAAGTATCGCTCATAGTAAATGTAATCTCAAATAGCCTATGAACCCATCCAAGGCGTTCTATAAAAATGAATCTGAGTATCACTCATGGTGTACATAATTCAAGTAACCTATAATCCCGTCCATGGCGTTCCATAGAAAGGAAACCCAAGTATCGCTCAAGTTAAATCAATCATTTAATCATTAAATTTTTCACAATAAGGAGGGCCATGTTTATGAGCATATCATATCACATATTCATGTATGATTAATTAAGAGGCCATTTCCATGAGCATGCCTCATCACAAGCCAATTATACTTAAATAGGACCATTCTCATTTATCACTTCAATTATAAAATAATAAATGAGTCTATGTACATAATCATGTCATCTATCCTTTCAAATACCCCATTCTTTTGCCCCATTTTATTAAGAAAGTCAGCGCAACCAACATGTGGTTTTATTACATAACGGGGCATGGTTGTAGTTCTAATTTATTAAATTCAATAATTCACCCTTACATGAGGGGAAACTAAACATAGCATGATAGGTGATTTATTAATTGACTAGACATTATAATTATAATCATCTGAAACAACACCCAAGGAGTGTGGTTTAATTATGTAACCAATCATGGAGGAAAAGGCGTATAAACAAATGATCCCCAAGGGGTGGTTCAGGTTAAGGCAAAAAACATATAATGGTTTAAATTAAAGAATAACATAAATATGATTTAAGGCATTAGGTCATACATAATTAATTTAACAATTTAAGAGAAACACATAGAGAATCTGACGTGCTGCGCAATGACGTAAATTATAAATCAACTAGAATTTGGGGGAAAATCTATATACCACCTACCTTATACCAAGGGAGTTCCACTCATCTAGTATTGAGATTTGAATCAAGACAATTTGATAGAAATCAAAGAAACATAAAAAATCCCAGGAAATAGGGCGTATGAGATCGCACCAAAATAACACTGAAAACAATGAGATAAACAAAAAAATGAAGAAAGAGGAGTAAAGAACTTACCAAGAGCTACCCAATGTGACAGACAACACTTGAATTAGAGGCCTAATGGAGAACTAGGGAACCCTAGGATAGGGAGAGGATTCTCTTATGAGGGCACCCTCTGGGTGCCTCTTCTATCTGAAGAAAAAGAAGGGGGGTCAAGCCCCTTATTCCCCTTTTCTAAAAATAAGGCCCCATGAAGTTCACAATGTGAACTGGATTCATGATGTGAACCGGGTTCATGTTATGAATTCGTCATGGTAACCCCTAGTGTGTTCACATCTTATAACCTCCCTAACTATATCCCATGAAACACATTCACTTCATGTATATAATACACTATATGAATTTCCAGTTGTCGCTGCTTTCATCAGCCCAACTTCCTATTCTTCCTCGGGTGCTCTCCCAAACCTTCAGGGCTTCCACCAAAACATAAATTATGTCTAAAAACATCACTTGAGGATGTTTAAACCCTCAAAACCTCACTATGGTTCCCAAAATTCAAAAAGAACCATCTGTCAAATTAAGAATTCAAATTCCTTCAAAAATTTCAACCTGATCCAAAAAATAAGACATTACAATATACATTTTTATAATAATCCATATAAGGTGATGATAAAAAATTAATTACATAACTTCATGGAGTACATTTGATGTTTCCACTTTTCTATGGATGGAAAAAAAGAAAAATAAATAATAATTCACATTTTGAAAATCATAATTATGTTATAAACATCATATATATCCATTAAATTTATCTATATAATCATCTAAGAGAGACAATGATGACAAATAAAATACATCGCTTCATGAAGATGGTAGTCTGTACATACATATGAGAGATTTTTTTCATTTCTCATCAGATGGAAAGAAGATAGAAAATGAATATACCATTAACATAACAGTATTTTAGTATAGTAAATATATTGATTTTATTATGTTAAGATGGTTATATAACATTTGAAGGCTATTTAAGGAGAAAGAAACATGAAAAGTGTCCATAAGAACATATGTATCTTCTTCGTGTATCTTCCTATGAAAAACACCTTAAGGATTCTTGGATGGGTCTTTTAGGAAGAAAAACACCTCAAGATCATTCCTAAGGATGTTTAGAGGTTATTTTGGCAGATATTTATAAATATAAAAGGATCAATTGGTGTGGAGAAGTGTGAAGAGGAGGTGGACTTTTATAAGTGAGGTAGGTGGAAACTTGTAAATACTTCAAACTTTATTATAAAAGATATGTCTTACTCAAGTCAAGTGGATCCAAATTTCCAAAAATTTGAAAATTATAAGGGTAAGTTTAAAATACAATCATCCAGTAAAATTAAATAAAGTTTTTTGTGGTATTTTAATCTCTATCTCTTAGGTAAATCCCTTTTTTAACCCCTTTTAACTCTTATCGTGGTAACAGTATTTTCACCATGGTAACTACTCATTAAGGCCAAAATTAAGATAAACTTATTACCTAATATTAATTATTATAATTCCAAATATGGAATCTATTTTACAATATTCAATTCCTAGAAGTGGTATAAATTAATTCTAATATCTATACACAAAACACATAAAACCCATTTTTAGAGAAAATATATTTTTAAGAATAAAAAAGAATTTATTCTCATTCCTTACCTAGAAGCAACCATTAGATGAATGATAATATATTTCATTGAATATATTATTTACAACTTTAATTAAAACCATTCATTAATAGTAATTAATTTAATTTATTAAGATAAAATACATTGTATACATAAAAACATTTTTTTGAAAAATAACTCTTTTTACCTTCAAACGGTTTTTATCTTCAATTATAACCAATTGATAATCATTGTATGAATGATTATTCATTTTTTTAAATTCAATACTAATATATTTCATCAAAATCATAGCTCATTAGTGATCAAGGTACATAATATATGGAAAAAAAATACAATACTTAGAAACATTGGTCTTTTCACATAAAATGATTTTATTTTTCACATTTAAAATTGAGTTCTTATTTCCTAGGAATTAATTAATGAATTAAGGAAAAAATTATACATATATTTCATAATCCAGTTATTCTTATTCATACCTTCCAATCCAATGGCTAGGAGATAATAGTCAATTTAAAAATAATATTTGAATAGTATATTGTGATTCATTTAAGCTCAAGGTTTCATATAAAGAAAGTTATCAAAGACTTTGAATTTATTTAAATGGGAAATACATTCTAAAATCTTAGGTCATTACAATACATGATAGATCATATAAAAAATACATAAGGAATCATATTTACTCTATCTAACTCCTTAAAAGGATACTAAACCACTTTATCTCTTTACTAATATATGCGTGTTGACCCATTTCAAGAAACCTTTTCAATCTATCTCTATAGATCTTCATACCTAATATGTAGGATCTTTTACTCATGTCTTTCATCAAGAAGAAATTTCACAACTACACCTTTATAAAATGTAAAGTGGGGATATTATTTCTAATAAGTTGTATACCATTCACATTCAATATCAGAAATACCAAAACACACCCACTAATCTGCTTGTATATATAAGAATCAGCTACATTCATGATGAAACCAAACTATTTGATTGCATCATCAAATCGTATATTCCAACTTCGAGAATCCCACTTCAATCCATAAATAGACAATTGTAACTCGTAAACCTTAGTATTCTCATTTGGTACTTCAAAAACCATCAGGTTGCATCATATACACATCCTCAATTAAATTCCCATTAAGAAAAGAGTTTTTTACATCCATTTGATATATTTCATAATCATAATAAGTTGTTATGGAAAGAAATAACTTAATAGACTTTATAATCACAACTGGAGAAAAAGTTTCTTCATAGTCAATATCATGAATTTGTTCATAACCTTTAGATATCGGTCAAGGTTTATAAGTAGGAACTCTATAGTCTATGTTGGTTTTCTTATAAAAAACTCACTTGTATCCTATGGGCCTCACCCCTTCAGGTGTATCCATCAAGTTCCAAACTTAGTTAGTGTATATGGATTCCATCTCAGATTTCATAACATTTAGCCATTTCTCATAATCATAAGACCCTCAAATCCATATTTTTGAATGAAACCACTTTTTGGGATTAGTGGTAACCCTTACAAGAACTGGCCAACCAAAAACCATGCATTGACCAACCAACAACCACATATGAAAAAAGCCAAAAAATTAAAACATCATAGAAGCTCAATTCAAAAATTCAAAAAATAAAAAACCGGGATGATCTTTCAAATTATCAAATCAAATCGATGCCTCAATCCCAATGTCGACATGACCCGCATTATCCTTGAACTAGTCATCTACCCCAACACATCAATCATTGCCAATAGAATCCAATTCCCAACACCCCACTTTCCATCACAGCTAGAATGTCAACCCGCTAGAACTAGAACCAATGATTCCTTTACTAGTAATCAAGATGAACACCACAACAACACGACCATCATCAACTCCACCAAACCAACAAGAATTAAAAACAACCACCATTGAACCATCTTCGTCGAGCTCACTAGCACCAGATATAGAAGACCATCGAGGAAGCATACATGAAACCACCACCTCAAAGGCATGGAAATGAAGCAACCACTACTGAAATCAAAGCCTCAAACCTGCATCTCATGCATAGTCTCAAAGATCCAATCCTTGCTTATATTCTCTCTCTTTCCTCCACCCACCATCGATCCATCAGAGGTTTTCATCATGTCATTGACACACTATCTCTATTGAAGAAGACCACCATAACTGCCTTATCAGATAACTACCCTATGAGTAGATTGGAGAGGCAAGACTGAAGAACCGAGTGAGATAAAATATGGATAAAGAGGAGAGAGAGTCTTCTCCATGAACTTGATGCGGGGAACGAAATCCAAATGGACTAGAAACCAATGAGATGAACCAAGACCACATCAAAAGTGACCAATAACCATTGAAGAGGAAAGGACAAACGACCCAAGACACGCATGAAGGATCCACTTCCAACCCATCCACCATCATAGTCCCAAACTTTCCTAGAACAAAATAATCCCAGACCAAGATAGGGACTTGCATGACGAGTTAGAAAGACAAGGAAGAAGTAAATACTGACACAAGAACCATACAATAAGGAGTCCAAAAGCAAAAAACCATAAAAACCAGCAACCTGAGGGGGGAAATGAAACCGACAACAATCACCAACACATCCCAAACCACTATGAACATCATCGAGCAAGAACAAAAATGGGTTTTCACAGAAAGGGCAGGAGAAATCCATGGGTGATGTCCAAAAAAAAGAAACCACAAACCCAAAGGATAGAAATGAGGGGAGAATCCTATATGAAAAAAACAAACGCAGGTAGTAATAAAACAAAGAAGAGAGTGGTAACTAAGGAAGAATGAAGACCACTGAGAAAGTAAGAGAGTTAGAGGCCCTGAGAGAACACTACCACCATCAAAGAAGCACACAAGAAACCCTAATAAGGGGTGAAGGTGACATTGAGAAAGTGAGATGAGTCAGGAGAGTGGGGTGCCATTTGATTTATAATCATAACTCTTAATAGCCTTCATTATCTATGAACAATGTCTCGTTATCATTTTCCACAAGAAATCCATCTCTTGGGATTCTGATGAATCCTACCAGACCACTGAGGTTCTTATGTAATCTAAGTTGGTTCTTATTCCATAACTCTTTGTGGAACCGACTCAACTTCCATCTCAAGAACATTTCTTGTTTTTTGGTCCTGAAATTCTCTAAGTTCAATTTTCCTCCCACTAGTTCCTCAATTTATATATTCCTTCCCAAGGAATATACTATTTTAGGAAACAAACACTTCTTTCTCAATAGGATTATAGAAATAATATCCTATAGTCTCATTGGGATAACAAAAAAAATAAGCATTAGTCTAATTTAAATTCAATTTTATCAGAAGTCAAGGATCATATGTATGCTTCACAGCCCCAAATTCTCATAAAAGAAAAATTGGGATGCCTCTAAAACCATATCTCATTAGTACCTTTATGACTGCTTTATAGGGAATGTGATTAAGTATGGATGCAGTAGTTGCGAAATCATATCCCCATAATAATATAAGAAGGTTACATCGATCACCATCGATCAATTCATATCCAATATGGTACACTTCCTCCTCTCAAACACACAATTCAATCATGGTGTTCTGAGAGGAGTAAGTTGTGAAATAATTCCACAATCTCTCAGATGATCAGTAAATTCTTAGCTCAAGTATTCACCACCCAAATATGATTGGAGAATCATAATACCTCTTCCCATTTGATCATGTACTTCACTTTCAAACACCTTAAACTTTTCAGAATTTTCAAATTTGTGTCTTATGAGAAACACATAACTATATTAACTAAATTCATTCATAAAGGTTATAAAGTACTTATATCCACCACTTTCTTGAGTACTCATTAGTCCACATACATCATTATGTATAAGATCCAATAGTTCATTAACCCTCTCACCTTTTATACTAAAAGGTGTTTTGTTTATTTTTCTTAATAAATAAGATTCACAAGTATCAAATGATTCATAATTGAGTAGGTCCAAAAATTTATCTCTATAGATTCTTTGAATATGTTTCTCATTTATATATCCAAGGCGACAATGCCAAAGATAAGCAGTGTTAGAATCAACATTGGCCTTCTTATTTTGAATGTTATATATTGTATTATCCATGTCTAGCATGTATAAACCATTCAACTTATTCTAAATTTCATAAAACATTTCATTCATATATATGAAGAAACTATTTTTTTAATAAAGAATGAAAATCCTTTCTTTTACAAACAAGATACTGAAATCAAATTTCTATTTATAGCGTGAACATAATAACAGTTTCCTAACTCCAAAGCTAATCCTCTAGGCAGACTTAGATCATAAGTGCTGACCTCCAATGCACTAAATCTTGCCTCATTTCCAACACATAGAACTACTTCACCTTTCATCGGTCCTCTCTTATTTCTGAGTTTGTTTTTATTAGCATGAATGTGTGATGCATACATGGAACCCAATACCCATTATTCAGAATTGGATAAATTGATTTCTATAACATTCAAATCCAAATGCTTAGAATGCTTCTATTTGAGAACACTTATCAACATTAGATTCCAATATAGATTTTATTATAGTACATACCTATAAGAGACCTCAAAATGATAATCATGATGCATATTATAATCTACAACAAAGACATATTTATAGGTGAGTGTCATGTTTTATATCTTTTCATCAATGACTTCTTATGAAAGTACTCTCACTAAAATGATAACCCCATACATCATTACCTAGGCCAAGGTCCATATTTTACTAAATTTTGGGTCGCTTTAGTGTTTCTCCTGCCACTTAGCTATTTAGGTAGGTCATCATGCCAATTATATCACATATGAATCTTGAATAGTTGAGTGAAAAATCCTTTGTCGAAATCCATTATATGAAAAAACTCAACCCCATTACCATGATATCTTAATCCTATTAGGGTTTCCCATTCAAGTGAACCCAAATCCCACAGTTGAATATGAGCAACTATTTCCATTAGGGTCACCCATACCCAACATACCTCACACAAGATAATCAATGGGCACCAGGCTTTAATATGACTCGCTTGGTTTGATGATCGAGGTCTTTCCATATGTTTGCTTTAGAATGAATCTGACACATAGTATTTGAGGGTTTTTATTATTCTCATCATTTTAGTATATATCATATGTATATTAAATCCCTAATTATTGCATCTCATGCAATCTTTATTACCTCATGTTATATTCCTATGTGTATGCATGCTTCTAACAATTTAGTTTTGGATCCAAAAAATTAATATTTTCAAATCATATTAATATGTAACTCTTTACACAACTCCCAATTTGTGTTACTTGCCCGAAAATAGAAGCCAAACATATTTACGCATAGCCTAATGCATATCATGCATAAGGTGCATGAAACCCTTTCATGTAAAGGTTTAGAATTATATAAAACTGATAATATCCACAAGAGTAAGCATGAAGCTATAGGTAGTCAACCCCCACTTTTATAGATAAGACATAAGCCACTATGATAGTGAGTAGTCTGACCCGGAGTCTCTCTACTCATGATTCTTTACTCAAGGGAGACTTTAATTTCATCACAACTCTAACACCTAATAGTATAAACTATACTTGACTGCTAAATTCAACCTTATAACTTCATAACAAACTGAAGTCAAGGTAGATGAAAACTAAATCTTATGTTATTATACCTAGCATGTAAAGCATGGTATGGCAATTTTATAAGAATTCGTTGAAATAATTTAAACTAAAGCATACAATATTCACATCATATAAATAGTTCATATAAATTAATAATTAAATAGAAATAACTTAAATAAATGAATAGTTCAATTATTTAACATGATAAAAAACAACTTTGGCAATCAATTTTATCAAAACTACTTTTGAAACGGTCTAAAGGGTCCATACCGAGGAAGGTTTTTTGATAATTTTAATAAAAATATATTTTCTTTAAAATTCTACTCAAAACAGTTTGCACCATGACGTGGTGTTCCCTAAATACAACCCTTGTAATGGGAAGTGTCAAACATGTTATCCATAAGCTCAAGTTATTTTATCCATATGGTCATACTATAGACCACGGTCATTTTGGAAGGCATTTTGGTTAGAATGTCATTTCGGGTTGGCCATTTTGGCCAATCCATTTTGCATAGCCAAGGCATTTTGGGCAAGACATTAGAAGTCCTAAAACGGCTTGGTAATTTCCGCTATATCATGACATGTCCTTGTGGTGGAGGTCACCACGACATAGAAATTTTGAGACCACGACATAAAGACATCGAATATGATGATTTGTTTTCCAAGATGCTTCGCTACACCCATTTCACTTGGACTGTGGTACGATCTAATAAAACCACACATGTTTCGTAACCATCTATATCGTGGTCAGAAAAATCAAGAAAAGAAGATATCACTGGGAAGAGTCTACGTCTTGGTGCTTGGGAAGAATCCATTTTGGGCCTACATGATGAATCTTCATCCTATCGAATTATCATCAATAGTTTCTTTGATATCACTGATGAGATTCATGGGACTTCCCAATCCCCAATTAGAGTGGAAGAAAATACAAATCCCATGCCTAAGATCTTACTGAGATAAAATAATAAAATAAAATGATAAAACAATAATCCATATATTCCTCACTACCCATGCAAATATGATATCAACAATGAGCTTGATTGAGTTCCCCTAATAATCAATGGGTTCTTGCCTCTAACCGTATCCACTAGCCACTAAAATCACTCAACGCTTCTGTAGGATCTCAATTCTTCAAAAGGTGTGCTAATACCTCCTTCAAGGCAAATGGAGATTCGAGAGTTTGAGAGCTTCTTTTATGTGAGAATGAACTCTGGTGTCTACAATGAAGTGATCAAACTCCTTTATATAGGACGCATGCATCAAATGCAAATGCCTGTAGGAGTTCATAATGTTTCAAACGTTATGTAACACCCAAAACCTTTTGGCTCTCACTTCATTGATTAAATCGAGCATTAAAATTCTTTTAACAATGGGATTCGGATTACACATCATCACATGATGTCTTGACAGCCAAAGAAGACATGATAATTGTAACAACTACGCTCTTCTGACAGCACATACACTCTGCCTTAACATGGTTGTCGGGTCCTAGCCCGCCAAACACCACCAATTGCTTTGCAGACATGTGATCCCCTACCTGGGGCCCACCCAAGTTCCCAAATGGGTCATCAGACTAATGATTGTCCCCTCATACATATTCTTTCAGTGTGTTTTGTTTTCATTCACACACACCCTAAGAAACTTCTCAGGTGGTCCCTCATCCTGATCACTACTCCCAAATAACAAGTTCTGATACTATTTTATTACAAACCAACCCAGGTCGACCCAACAGGTCACCCAAGCCAGCCCTCCACACGGCCCGAAGCGCATTCCTGATTGTAATGAGCTGGTGATAAGCACTGTGCATAACCGATTATCGATTGGGAATGATTTCACCACAAGTAAACTGGTATGACCCATCTATAAAACGAGACGACCACACCAATCACATCAGATTCAACATCACAAGACAAGTAGATATCATAAAGAATAACATACATCATATACAAACATGTCATAACTAAACGTATGTACGTGGTATCTCAAAAACAAAACCCAAAACTCAAAAGAACCGGTACAACGCCAAACAAGGCCCAAGTACATCCCAACAAATACAAAATAACAGTGACTCTACATGAGTCAATCCCTATAAGACCACGTCTCCTCCACAAAACACTAGATGATAGTAATCAAGAAGAGACACTTTGGAACATGGTGCTCTTGCCTTTACCTGTGTCCTAAAAAACAAAATATGCAAACGCTTAAAGGGCCCAAAAAGGGTGTGAGGCACGAAACCCAGTAGGATACCACCATGAATCTATTTAAGGCTTTCCAACACGGCTCAAATAGATAAGCATAGCCACAAGGCACAACCTTCTCAATATCACAACCAAAGCATAAACAAGGGTGAGCATAACGACAACAACAACCATATAAATGGAAATAGGCTTAATGAAACTCATCACATCAAAATGTCACTAATAAAATGCATAAAGCATAAAACCAAACCGACATGAGTAATATGAACTTAGGGCTCTAACCATCAGGCCTATCATGAGTGAGTAACAAGTATGTCGGCTAGCTAAGCAATGGAAGCTCTCACGGTCTTCCCCGAGCCCAACATGGAATCTATCACGGTCTTCTTACTCAGAGGCTCTCACAGTCCCTTAGAAACCAAGTTGGTGGCTCGCACGATCCTCCCTCTGATGGCTCACACGACCACTCAAACAAACCAATATGGAAGCTAACATGATCTTCCCTCTGAAGGCTCACAGTCCCTCGAACAAACCCCTCACTCACACCCTGATTAACCCATGTGTTACTCCATGCCAACACATCCACAAAAAAGTGCTCATATCAATCAAGCTATATCACAAGTAATTTCATAAATAAGCATGCCCAATTTTATCAAAACACCTTTGCTAAGGTAAAACCATTTTAGAAATCCATTTAAAACCACAAAACCTCTTTGATCCATTTTATCAAACACTTGGTGGACATACCAGTCACCCCCATTTGGAAAACCCCACTTTAAACCTCAAATAGCCAAGCCAGTCCATGAAACACATCAAACAAGTAATACGCACCAAGAATAAATCATTTAAATGACAATTTAATCACAACAAATCGAAGTAGATTAGAAATTTAAAGGTATGTCATGGAAAACACCCTTAAATAGAGACACCTACCTCGAATTCGGTCCAAAACTCGTCACCTTTGACGACGACCACCTGAAAGAGGTAGAACAAGGCCTCACACCCCCAAGCCACAAGAAATCAAACCAAAACCCCCCATTAAAAACCCTAGTTTCAGCCAACACCACCCCTAGGGTTCCACACTTCTACAAAAAAATGGAAGAACAAGGCTTAAAAACGGGAAAAGAAGAAATCATGAAGAAATTGACTTACCTCAAGCCAAACCACCAAGATTTCTAAGAGAAAATCACCACCAAGGAGGTGGCGAAAGCTCCACAGACAAAAGGAAGAGACTACATGCATAGGGGAAGGGAAAAAAGCCCTCAAACCTTAAGAAATCAACGGGGGAAAAAGGGTAAAAAGACACTTTTAAATGAGCTAGATAGAGTCACACGATTTGTCTGCACGGTTGGGCAAATCGTGCGCCAACCGCGCGGGTGCCACTATCAACCCAAAATAGGTCGCACAGTTTCACATGGGGTGTCGAACGGTTTGACAAACCATGCTCAAACCGTGCAAAAATCCATTGTCACAAATTGCAGCACCCTCACACTGTTTCCACACAGACAAATCATACGCTGTGTGCCCTAGTCTGTCTTCCCAAAAACTCCTGATTTTGACCCCCTACACCGAGTAACTCCAAGAACACATGAAAAGATAAATAAAACTCAAAATTAGACGTATCAGTGACCTGACGGGTGTCACAATAATCAAATGGGAAGAATCAATCGAATGGTATCTCATACCATTTTCACATGCACTGCATCGTGGTGTTATACACAACAATCAAACATCAACCGCGGTGTGGTAACCTTCACCATGTCGTAGTCTATGACTTGGTGCATAATTTTCCAACATGGTTATGGTTGATGGCGACATGATTGTATTATGATTTTGGTGCTTTGATTATTATGTGTGCATGATATTGACATGGTTGCTCTTCCTGTGGGGATGACCAACTGAGTTACGGATATATTTATCACCTACTTTTACATTCAGGTTTGCAAGGTTTATTGGAGGAGATGTCAGGCAACATTAGCTTGATGAATATGGATGATAGCTGAATATTAGTGTTTGGGAATTATCTCATGTACTAATGAGCGTTTGGGAATTGTCTCATGTACAACGAGCTATACGGGGTGGTTTGATTTGCATTGCATCGTTAGGATTTAAAAAATGTTTGGCCACTGTTGTAGCAATTTTGCACTCATTGTCTAATAAGACATTCATGCACTATACATTATTTATGATAACAGTTGGAGGATTTGCATTTTTAGTAGATAGCCTTCAGGGTTTTCTAAAGGATAATGTATCATTTGTGAAATTTATGCCCCTTGAACACTAGGGCTATTGGAAACAGGTTTTGAGAGTCACACTTGGTTTCATAACTGGTCTAGGTGGGGTTCCAATGGAATCGGGTCATGACAGATCAAACATGCTTCTACTTAGCAATGTATTTCAATAAATATAAAAGGTTATTTTTATTTGTGATAATACCATTGATAAAGTGAATGTTGTTTTTGCATGAATAAGATTATCCACGTATAAATACTCAATTAAAACAATTAGATGGTTCCCGATTTATTGATGATTTATAATCAATAATTGTCATGGGATAGCTATTAGATGAAATAATGGCTGAACAAAGAAAAAAAAAACAGTAAGCTCCACAAGGTGGTCAATAATTAAATAGTGGTCTATTATAGGAGAACATTAAACATCTTGAAATTTAATTTGGAAAAATTTAGAAATTAAGAGTAGATATAAATTTAATTTACACGTCTGAAGTTTTATGCGCCTTGGTTCGATTAGATGATGTTACCACCAATAACCGGTAGTGAACGAAATAAAGATTTTTTCCCAAGTGATAATTGAGAAACATAATCCACGTTCTAAGATTCCCACGACAAATATGTAATCAATGTTGAATAAAATTAATCAAAAGGGCACCTCAGGATGAGGCATCTTTGCAGCCAACATGAAATTTGGCTATGAAAAATCCTATGGTATCCAGTGGAGACGAAGGATCAAACCTCTGAACAAGTTCCTCCTCCCCAGGCCTCAACCATTCCCTGTAACAAAAGCCCACAACTCATCACACAAAATTATTTAGATTTACCAATTCCTAGCTACTGTGTATATTGTACCCTTCTCCAATGAAATAAAATTAAGTTTTCAGCACCTCCAACTCCAGAAAGATGAAAAACAGGTTGTTAAATATTCCAACCCTAAAAGGTCTCCTGAAACGTGCAATTTTTTTGACAAAAGCTAATAAATTTACATTTAAAAATACATGACTAGCAAGTTTTTGCCAACCAGTTGAAATAAACAACGCATTACTATTGTCCTCATAGTCTATTTATATAAAAAAAACTAATGAATGGATGAATGTAGGTGTCCAAATATACTTACTCAACAAATCCATCACTGAAGCAGCAAGAACCAATAAGGCCTGGCCCTCCAATTCTCGGTTTCTGTATTGATTGAAGAGAGGGAGTAGAAAATTACAAAAGCTTCCTAACATTGATGCTCGATTGTATGTAAATTGTATCCAAACCTGTGAAGCCAAAGAGAGGAACGTGTATGTATCCAAACCATATCGTACAACTGCTTCATTCTCACCAGGATTTATTGTGCACCTAGAAACATAAAGGAAATAAAGTCAAAAACAGTATTGTAAGCAATGATTATTAGTCATGGAGAATAAAAAACTGAGTTATCTTCACAATCCATTGATAATGAATATTCAAGTGCATACCAGATAATTCAGTGAACTCTGAAGATAACTTCCTTCTTGAAACTTGAAAGGTACAATTATTCAATAGCGATATGTGTACTGCAGAAGCCATCATTAAGGATACCAGATAACTCATATGTCCAACTCAGGCATCTAGAGAGCAAAACATATGATAGAAAGCTCAAATTATACTAAATTAACAGCCCTTTCACAGGGCCAGCCCCTGAATTACAAACTAACAATCATCCGCCCACCTAGAGCCCAATTACACCGTCCCTTAAATTCGTTTGCAAAACTCTATTAACAAAGAGGGGGCTCCCCTTCTCAAGGGCCAATGCCCCAAACTGCAGCCTAACAAAACTCTGCCTGTTTGGAAACGTTGGTGCAAGAGTGAAGAAAGAAAGCTCTATTATCAGTGAAGGTATTACAAGAATTACAGCAGAGGATTAATGGAGATGAAGCAAAGAAGAAGAGAGGACTCCCCGGGGCTGGTGCTCCAGGGCCAAGGCTGCAGCCTCCGGATTCTGTCGAGCAGAATACAATCCAAAATCCCAGACAGACCTCAACAAATCCCAACACTTAAATTTATTCTCCCCAACTACTGCCACCAACCCCAAAAAAACATATTGAAGTAAAATGACATCACTGCCCTTATTTAATATCTCCTACAGCTTATTGGGAAGCACACACTAACACGGACGGCCCCCTACTCCCTATCTCCCACCAGATTAAAAAAAACACCTTGTCCTCAAGCTGTGGATGAATTTTAGGGGACGTGTGCTGCCTCCCCTGACTACGAATCCGATGCTTTTTTTTTTTTTTTTTGCTTAGAAGCCCTTGCTGCCATAATATATATATATATATATATATATATATATATATATATATATATATATATATATATATATATTTGCTTAGAAGCCCTTGCTGCCATAATATTTCGCAAGTAATCAAAAATATTAAAGCTGGAGAAATAAAGCACTGAAAAATGGGCCGGCCTCCTCCACTTAAATCAGCCAACACAAGCACACCAAAATTGGAGACAAATGTTTTCCCAGCTCAACGAGCACCAAAGAATACAAGCACTTCTCCAGCTAAGGGTAAACTGGACAAACCACCTGCATCATACGAACCATGTATGCCATCCTCAATAGCAGAAATAACACCAACATAGTCATAATTGACACCAACCAACTTCCCATCATCCGGCCATCCGGCATCACAATTAACAGCCCATATCGGCTTTGCAATGGGGCGAACGGCATCACAACACTCAAGAGCAGCTTCCCCGTAAGGAATTGTGCAATGGGGCGACAGGCTTCCAGAAAATGTTAAAAACTGAAGTATCAGGACCCAACATCCTGACATTGTGTAAGCACATCAGATCCCTTATTGTTGGCTGGCCAGAGATTAACATTGCCCCTGATTTTAGTGTTCCAAATGTGAGAATGCCACTTAATTTTGGACATATAAACCTGGACATCAGACCTCTCTCACTCATGACAAACCATATCACAGCAAGGTTGACTGCTTCTTTGATGAGCTAAAACCTAGCCTATTGAAAGCCCTAGCGATCCGTGACTTCGAGAGCTATGAAGAAATTGTCCGATGTGCCCTCAAAGTTGAAATGAAGATTGTCGAATCTCAGGGGTATCATGGGGATAAGAAGCGTAATGTGGACTTTAATTCTGACGGTCCGATGGATAAATCCAACGGTGCTAAGAAAATTCAGCACCTCACTTGCCAAAGATGCAGAAAGAAGCACCCTGAAAATTGCCTGAAGGGGACGAGGAAATGCTTTAGGTGTGGAAGAGAAGGACACCTAGCCATTAATTGCCGACAAGAAAAACCTGCAGCTGCGACAGAGGAGAGGCACGCTCCATTCGACCCTCAACGCGTTGTTCATTGCTTCAACTGCAAAGAACCAAAGCACTTTGCAAACCAATGTCCTAAGCCAAGGGTTTTCGGAGGCAACCAACAACCTTCAAGGCAGCAAAGACGAGCTTTTTTCATCACTACTGCGAAAATGAACCCCGACAACGAAGTGGTGATAGGTACGCTAGTTATTCATTCAAGAATAGCTAACGTACTTTTTGATTCTGGTTCTACGCATTGTTTTATATTCTGAAAATTTAGTAGAACAATTTCAACACCACTACAAATTATGGAAGTAAAGATGTCGGTGAGAATGACAAATGAGACAATCATTGCATCCCATGAATAATTTGTGGATTGAACTTCCCGACAAACCTCGTTATACTCCCTCTGATAGAATTTGATGCAATTCTTGGCATTGATTGTCTTTTCCTATATAGAGCCAACATAAATTGCCGTGAGAGGGAAATCACTCTCCATATGGTGAATCAACCTCCAATTCTGTACAAGTGCAAGGAGAAGGATGAATCTTCCTTAGCACCATCATCTCAAGTGTGGATATTACTACCCAATGAGCACACGTATCTTGTTCAGATTATTGAGTCTAAGGAAGAAATCATCCTTGAAGACATGCCTATTGTGAGGGAATTCGCTGAAATGTTTCCCGAGAAATTGTCTAGTCTTCCTCCTAGAATAAATGTTGAATTCTCAATTGATCTTATACCTGGGGCGTTGCCAATATCCAAGACTCCGTATAGAATGACTGTTGTGGAGCTTGAGGAGCTGAAAAACAACTACAGAAGAATCTGGATAAAGGGTTTATACGCCCAAGTGCTTCACCATGGGGTGCACCAGTCCTCTTCGTCAAGAAGAAAGATGGGTCAATGTGCCTTTGCATCGATTATCGTGAGCTCAGCAAAATCACGATAAAGAACAAGTATCATCTTCCACGAATTGATGACTTATTCGACCAACTACGTGGAGAACAATACTTCTCTAAGGTGGATCTGCAGTCGGGATATTATCAAGGGTGAAGAAGGATATCCCCAAAACTGTTTTTCATACAATATACGGGTATTATGAATTCATAGTAATACCTTTCAGATTCACTAATGTCCCAACAATCTTCATGGACTTGATGAATAGAGTCTCTAGAGATTACCTCGACAAATTTGTGGTAGTTTTTATAAATGATATTCTAATATACTCCAAAACCAAGGAGGAGCATGAGAAGCATCTAAGCATTGTACTAAAGACCTTGCGAAATGAGAAGCTTTATGCAAAGTACAGCAAGTGTGAGTTCTGGTTGAATGAGGTCTCATTCTTGGGTCATATCATCACAAGCAATGGGATATTTGTGGATCCCTCCTAGACAGCTGCAATTGAGAGATAATCGAGACCAACATCGGTGATGGATATCCGTAACTTCCTGGGGTTAGCTGGATATTATCACCAATTTGTGAGAAATTTCTCACGACTGTCAAACCCTTTTACCAAGCCCAACAACATCGGTGACAGATATTCGTAGATTCTTGGGGTTAGCTAGATATTATTGCCGATTTGTGAGAAATTTCTCTCAATTGTCAAACCCTCACACTACCCACAACTGGAGAACTTTTTGTGGTATTTAGTGATGCTTTGAAAAAAGGTATGAATTGGGTGCTGATGCAAAATGACAGTCATTCCCTATGCTTCAAGCCAATTGAAAGTTCATGAGAAAAACTATCCAACACATAATATGGAGTTAGCTGCAGTAATCTTCGCTTTAAAAATTTGGAAACATTACCTCTTTGGGGAGAAGTGTGAAATATATATGAACCATAAAAGCTTCAAGTATATATTCACACAGAAAGAGTTAAATATGCGCCAACAAAGATGGTTAGAGCTGATCAAAGACTATGACTGCTCGATCTATTACCAACCTGGGAAAGCGAACAAGGTGGCGGATGCTCAAAGTAGAAAGGACTCAGCGATTCTATCATTGATAAGAATTGAAAATGATCCAATTTTCTTAGATTTGATGAAGATGGACATGAGAATCATAAACAAGGGAACATCATCAATCCTTTCACAAATGATCGTTCAACCATCTCTTTTGGAAAGGTTAAAGGATGCTCAAAAAAATGATGTCGGAATTCAGAAGAAAGTGAAAACTATCAGAAAAGAGAAATCCTCGGTTCAATGTTAATGAAGAAAGAATTGGGAGATTTTGGACAAGACTATGTGTTTCATCAAATCCAGAGTTAAAGAAAAAACTTTTGGATGATGCATATAGTTCGAATTTCTCCATTCACCCAGGAAACACAAAGATGTATCGAGATCTCCGAGATCATTATTGGTGGGATAACATGAAGAAGGAGATCGCTGAGTATACATCAAAATACCTGGTATGTCAGCAAGTGAAGGCTGAGATGCATAATTCTAAGAGGATGATGCAACCATTACCCATACCAGCATGGAAATGAGAGAACATCATCATGGACTTTGTCACCGGACTTTCGAAGACATCCAAAGGAAACAACACTATCTGGGTTGTTGTGGATCATTTTACAAAGACTGCACACTTCATTGCAATTCGGAAAGATTTCTCATCAAATCAACTGACACGGATATATATCAGAGAAGTGGTAAGACTGCATGAAGTACCACTATCTATTGTATCCGATCGAGATCCAAGATTCATCTCTAAATTCTGGAAGAGTCTTTAACATGCTCTGAATACAGAGCTGAACTTTAGTACAACTTATCATCCTTAAACTGATGGTCAATCTGAACGGACTATCCAAACACTCGAGGACATGTTGAGAGCATGCTCAATGGACTTCAAAAGAAGATTAAGTCAACATCTTCCTCTGGTTGAGTTCTCTTACAATAACAGTTTCCACTCAAGCATCCAAATGGATCATTATGAAGCCCTGTATGGGAAGAGGTGCAGAACACTGGCATGTTGGGATGAATTTGGAGAGCGAAAACTCCTAAGTCCAAAAATGGTCGAAGAAATGGTAGAGAAAGTTAAGACCATCCAACAACACATTAAAGTTGCTCAGAGTCGACAAAAGAGTTAGGGTGATAATCATCGACGAGACCTAGAGTTTGATGTTGGGGACATGGTATTCCTCCGCATATCGCTGTGGAAGAGAGTTATAAGATTTGGGAAGAAGGGAAATCTTAGTCTAAGGTACATCGACCCTTTTGAGATCCTTGATCGCATTGGAGCAGTGACCTATCGACTAACACTCCCACCGAACCTATCTCAGGTACATGATGAATTCCATGTATCACTCTTAAGGAAGTCCATACCTGACTCATCGCATGTACTCAATCCAGAGGTGGTACCATTGGAGAATGACCTCTCCTATGAAGAAAAGCCGGTGGAGATCTTAGATCGTAGAGAAAAAGTTCTACGAAATAAGACAATGTTCATCGTCAAGGTGTTGCAGCAAAACCAAAAGTTTGAAGAAACAACGTGAGAATCAGAGGAAGTGGTGAAACAGAGTTACCCTCATCTGTTTTAGTGTGGGAAAAGAAAATTTCGAGGGCGGAATTTTTTAAGGGGGGAAAAATTGTAACGACCCAAACTTTTATTAATGAGAATTCATCTTGGTCTAATTAAATGTATTATTATGTAAAATGGTTATATAAAATATGCACTTTCTTGGTTTTATGTTTTTGGATTTCAAAATACCGTTAAGAATTACTACCATTGCTAATATAGTCGTTGAACAGTGATCACATGTTTAGTATAAATATAGGGCTTTAAGCATCCAATTTACTCAAAGGTAGTGATGCCCTCATCCAGTAGAATTGCTTCATACGAAGTCCATTTGTCGAAGGTTGGAAAGGAGGTGGCGTCACTGGGTTTCGCTCTTGACCAAGCCCAAGTCGAGATTCAACACGTTAAGCTTGAACGAAACTGCTTACGGGAGAAGTGGGAGTTAATAGAGATTACCACCCGAGCGATGTTATCTAATCCTCCCCAAGAGTCTGTCACCATCGCATACCATACCCTTACGTCTTATACGGGTGTTATAAGGGGTTATGTAACAAGACCCCATCACTATGATTATATACATTTTTTGTATAGAATAAAGAATATACATTAATTTTATTATTGTTGCTTTGTAAATAGTTTTTAAAGCACAAATAGTATTTTTCAGTTAATATTCAATTAAGAAATCTATTTTGATAAATTAATGAATTTTTTAATTAAATAATATTCTAATAAAATATTACTACTAAATTACTTTTTATTAAATATAAATGATCGTATAATTTTTATGAATACAATTGTAACATTTATTAAAGTTTGAAAGTCGTTTTTGTCAAAACCCATGAATTTTCGATAAATGTCGGTTTTTATTTTAAAAGTAAAAATTCACATATTTAGAAAATTATTTAGATAAAATGAATATTATTTTTGGAATCAGAACGTCAAAATTATCCAACGGTGAATTTTTCAAAATTTTCCAAGTCGAATTTTTTGGTAAAAATTAAATACCGTTTAAATATATAATGTGTTTTATGATATCATAATGACCCAATAGTGATTTAATAAAATACTATAAAAGGGATATTCGTCCAATATATGTTTTACCTTTAAAATAATGTGAATTTAGATTTGTTTGATTAATTTTATGATGCCTTAGTGGACCCTCCAAGACTTATAAACATTTTAACTTTTAAAATGATTTCCTTGGGAGTGTGACTCACATCCACATAAAAAAACATAATATTTCAAGAAGTTTGGTCATTGGTCTTATAAAATAATGTTTTCCACTCCCCTTTGGCAAAAATCATGGGCAAAAACCATGGGATGGTTTGTGTTTTTTATTAGTTTAATGTGTAGTGTCCAAAACCTAAATAATAAAGAATTCCCTCTCTTTTTCTATATAAATTCACACAAGCTCTCACTTCCTCTTCACTCAAAACCTTTGGAGCCTGACCAACCGCTGCCCTCCTCTAGAATCCTCCCAAGGCACTCCAAGCTCCCAAGAAGCCTCTCTCAAGGCTCTCTCAAGCATTTGGGATCACACTTCCAAGTAAGGGATTTATTCCTCTCATTTTTGTTCAAGTTTCTTTATGTTGCAATACCCTTGTCATTTCAATTACAAATGTTGGGGTATGATTCCGCACCTCTCCTATACTTCCCTCATTATGTTTGAATGATGAGAGACTTATTTCTCTCTCATTAATGTATCTCATGTACACCCGTTACCATGCCGAAATTCCGTAAGGGATTTCTCTCTCCTCATTTACATTCAAACAATTCTTTTGTATTATGAATCTAAATTCCATTACATATGTTGGGACATGTATCTATATGAAACCCTTACTTTCCATTTCATGTACATATGATGAGACACCATTTTCTCACTCATCAACCATTTTTATGAATTCTTATGTCACGCCGTTATGCTGCCGAAATTGCATCGCGATTTTTCAAACCAAAGTCATTGTATAGTGAATACCATGCTCATTTCCCTATCAAGGGTATTCACCTTTATGCACATTTACTTATTGATTATAGAGTTTCATGTATAAATTCCACATTCCTTTATCGTAGAATAAATGATGATGTTTAATAAATTCATGCTATATGATCTATGTGACACACTTATGCATGAAATGAAATGATTAAGAAGGGTGCTCCCTGATAGCGCTCCAATGCATTTGGTAAAGAATAGTATCATGATATGTCAAGTGCAATGAGGGTTTACTCATGCTAATTCAAGTGCAATAAGGGTTTACTCATTCTAATATCATATTAAATGTTGTTGTCACATTTCCATGTTATGATAATAATGTTATATCATGCCTTTATGTTCATGTTTCTCTTAGGCTCTATTGATATGCCTATTGCCCAGCATGTACTATATTCTTCATTTTATGCCTTGTTTACTCCCTTACTGGGCTTTATAACTCACCTTTTTCTTATGCATGTCCTCAGGTTATTCCATGTAATGCTAAGTACAAAAGAATGTTTTGGTCATGTAAAAGATGTTTTCAATAAAGATGTTATGTTTTATGTTCTAAGTTGTTATGTAATGTTCCCAATCTTCCAAGACACTAGACCTATCGATCCTAAAAGTTGTCTTAAGTGCAAGTTTATGTAATAAATCATATTTACGTGTGTAATAAAGAGCAGGGTTGTTATACGCAACACCTGGGCCAATGGCCAAACTCACCTCTCCGCAGTTGTTGAAATCAATTCTGTAGGAATATAAAATGAGAGAAACCGAACCCCCAAGATGATTCATCTAAAGGAGCCCTTGGGGTGCTTTTATAACAAATAATAAAGACCACACCGGACCTCAAGTCCGATGTGGGATACAGACTCCAACACTCCCCCTCAAGCTAGGTGTACCTAGCTTAGACACATAAAGAAAAAATAAAGCAAGCAAAAGATGCTGCAAACAATCCCCCTCAAGCTAGACATACCCAGCTTGATTACAAAACAAGACAAAACAGAATAAAAGAAAAAAAAACTTCAACATTGCTGCTCCCCCTGATGATGTTGATATGATGCCGCAGAAAAAGGGTGGGTAAACGCCGAAAAAGTGCGGGGCCGGACAACAGAGCGCCGGGAAATCCACACCGGTAGGTCGGTCGTCAGAGCGTCGGAAAATACGCACTACGGGCCGGTCAGTCAGAGCGCCGGGAAATCCGCAATGTCAGGCCGATCGTCAAAGCGCCGAGAAATCCGCACGGGAGGGTCGGTCATCAAAGCGTCGGGGAATCCGCAGGAGGCACCGACGATGGGATGCGGTGATTCCGCAGGAGGCGCTGGGCAGGGAGGCGGGGATTCCACAGGAAGCAGGAGGAGGCCGGCATGGAGGGAGCAGCTGTTGATGCGTCGCGCAAGGAGGCGGAGTTGGAGCAGTCCTAATGCAGTCGTGTCGGCCAGTTGCATACTTCAACAAAGATTTGGCAAAGTTCAATCTCTCCAAATCAGTAGGTAATGGCCCTTGTCCTTGCTGTGAACCAGTAGAGACAATATTTGATTGGAAAACATTTCGTGATCTACACAGACCATAAAGCACTCTCCTCAGCCACCAGCACCACACAGCTAACCAACAAAATTGACAAACAAGACTTCTAGGACTCGATTTTGAGGTAGTATACAAACTTGGATGAGAAAATCGGGCGACAAATACTCTTTCCAGAATAGCCAAAGGAGAAGCGGATATCAATGCCAAAGATAAGCAATTGGGAATTGTGGTTTCAGAGCCATTTTGGATGGAAAAAGATGTTGTTAGAGCAGAAATTCAACATGATCCGAAACTTAAAAAAATCTTCGATGCTATTGAAAAACTACCAAAATCATACCCTGGATACAGCCTGCGGGATGGGCTGTTATTCAAGAAACGACGGATGGTTTTGTCCAGCCAATCCAGCCTTATACCAAAATTTATGCATTATTCCCATTCTTCAGCAGTAGGGGGACATGTGGGCATCCACAAGACCTATAAACGTTTAGCGATGGGAATATTCTGGAAGGGGATGCCACGATGCATCATGCAGTTCATTCAAGAATGTGACACATGTCAACGACAAAAAAGTCATGCCATGGCTCATGTTGTCTCCTACAACCGTTGCCTATTTCTGAATTAGTTTGGGACAAAATATCGATGGATTTTATCGATGGGCTACCCAAATCACAGGGGTTTACGGTTATACTTGTTTTTGTGGACCACCTTTCAAAATATTCGCATTTTGTGCTATTAAGACATCCCTATGCAGCAAAATCAATGGCTGAGGTTTTTGTTAGAGAAGTGGTCCCCTTGGATGGGATTCCCAGCTCCATCGTCAGTGACCGAGACCCAATCTTTGTTAGTATTTTTTGGAAAGAATCATTCCGACTAGAGGGAACCACATTGAAAATGAGTTCCTCCCACCACCCCCAAACAGATGGACAAACGGAGATAGTCAACAAATGTTTAGAAACTTATCTCCATTGCTTTGCTTCGAAACGACCTCTTTCTTGGGCACGTTGGGTACCATGGGCAGAATATTGCTACAACACTACTCCCCACACATCCACCAAGCTGACCCCCTTTGAGGTAGTGTATGGCAAGAGGTCACCAACAATGTTGTGGTTCGTTGGTGGGAACACACCAGTTGATTCTGTTGCCTCAGCCCTCGCAGAGCGGGATCAAATTTTACTCCAGCTCCGAAGTAACCTTTCTTGCGCCCAACAGTAGATGATACATTATGCCAACGGGCACCGACGATATGTGTTATATGAAGTGGGAGAGTCAGTTTTTGTGAAGCTTAGGCCTAACGTACAGACCTCAAAATCTTTCAAACTTAACCCCAAGCTAGCTGCAAGATATTATGGCCCATACCAGATTCTCTCGACTGGAAAACACAAATTACAAGCTCTCCCTGCCAGATACTACACAAATTCACCCAGTGTTCTATGTGTCGCAGCTCAAACAGGCGGTCGGGAAGTCAACGATGCATACAGATTGACTAGAATTGCAGGACAGCGCCTTCACTACAGGAGCAGAAAAGACAACTATTCTGGCCACTAAACCAGCAGTCGAGCTCCCACATGAGTTGTGGCTCATACAATGGAAAGGTAGGCCACGAGAGGAGGCGACTTGGGAAGACGCCGAGCTGATTTGCTCACAGTTTCCTAACATCCACCTTGGGGACAAAGTACTTTTTGAGGAGGGGCGAAATGTTAGGAATAAGAGCTCGAGGCCCCCTTTAATACACACTTATCAAAGGGTAAAGTGGTAAATGTGGCATAGGGGGCGGTTAGACTGTTTGGATGGAAAGGGCTATTAATACAGGTAGAGATTCTGTTAAGGGGGCGTATCGGGGGGAATCGGTTGCAACCGACTGAGGGCTCATTCATGGCGAAGAGTTGTGGGTCAACCTTCAAAATTGGGACCCTTCTCTTCTACAGGAAAGATAACCGAGGAAGTGGTCTTTCAGGCTCTTCTAATTGCATTCTTTTACTAATTTTCCATTGTAATTGAGTATTCTGATACAAACTTACCTAGAGAAAATACATATTATAGCAAACATTTTTCCTTTGACTCCTTATCTCTCTTTTATTCATAATAGTTACGCAAGAACTTCCGGGCTTTTCTCACATACACAGCATTCACACTTTTGCTTTCTCAGTTGACCATTACATAGTCTTTGCAATTCTTCCTTCACACTTACGTAGGGCCTTGAACTCTTTCTCAACTTCACAAATCGACTCCATTTGATTTCCTTCAATCAGAAGATATACCACATGTTCTTCATCCACTTAACCACTTTAAACCATGATTCATAGGGCCTTGAACTCTTTCTCAACTTCACAAATCGACTCCATTTGATTTCCTTCTTCAATCAGAAGATATACCACATGTTCTTCATCCACTTAACCATTTTAAACCATGATTCATATGATCGATATGGTGGATATAGTTGAAAACAAAAGAAATTAAATTATGTGGATACTCCATTACTCTTCTTAGTTGTCTTCCCAACAATTTCCCCTTTTGAAACCAACATTTCTCATAACTCATCAACTCCTTATTGCTCATCAGTCTCCCCATGTACTAACTTCACACGGCTCATCAATCTCCCCATTTGTAATTTTTATGGCTCATCAATCCCCCCTCCCCCATAGAGCCTTAGTGATGAACAGAGGGCGTTATATATGTGGGGCATACACACTTGGGCCGACCCGTGAGTTGTCGAAACTCCAGTCAGAGCGGATTGCGCCTTAGTTTTCCTGGGCATCAGAGAAAGTCGAGCCACCATGAAGTGGTGCATCAGCACGTCAACAGCTGTATTTTCCGATGAAGCCTCAATCTGCCCCGACAACGGCGATGCGTCCCCCCTCTTGCATTTCGTGCCCGGAAAATAGTTCCGAAAGAACCACAAGTCGCCCCTGCGGCTGACCGAACCAAACATCGTTGTGTCGCACAGGCACTGTCGTTTTGTTGATTACCTCAGAATGCGCTGCAGACTAGTTGGACGCCAAACAAGGCCGGTCGACTTTGGATGGCCAGATCGCCTGCCGCATTTCCGATTCATCATCATCGCCGATTTCCAAACCCAGGCCGAGCTCCCCCATAACTAGCAGTGGTTGAGTCGTTGCCGGATGCACTGGTGTCGAGTGCATAGGTTGGTTGAGAACATGTCAATGTTGCGAAATCGTCGGGAGTCACAATGACAGAAACGAGAAAACAAAAGGAAATGCAGAAGAAAGAAAACAACGATAACACAGCGATTTACGTGGTTCGGGAATAATCCCTACGTCCACGGGAGAGGCAGAACTTCACTATTTTTGGGAGCACAAAATTACAGAGGTTTTTTTTTCAGTAGCAACCCTAGCCCGAAAAAGGGCTATAAAATGGAGAAGACGATCATTGTTCCGAAAAGTAAGTCCGCGTTGCTATAGTGAACGACGACCACCTTTGTCAAAAGTGCTACAGTACTGTTGACTCCAAAGTCCGCACTGCTACAGTTACTGTCAGTGTCGGCCGTTCAGCCAAGCACTGTTTGGACAACCGAAGACGTGACTGATGCTCCCAGTATGTTTGACTGTGATGAGTGTTGTAGATGACAGGGAGCAGGTAAATGATATTGCGCGTTTCCAGTAAAGTCCTTCGTTAAAACTGCATCCCATCCCGCCAGACCAAACTGATCATCATCGTCGGCACGTAGGTCCCTCATCCCACTCGCGCCTTCGTCACCACCCAAAGAGATGCCGCGGTCAAACCCGCGCCGACCACTGGTGTCAACGGAGCACCAGAAGATGTCGAGTGTGCCTCAAGAATCCCAAACATCAGAGTAGGCGGAGTCGCCCCCTGCAGCGGCTTCTTTTTGATGAAGTACTGAAACTCGTCTCCCCAGCTACTGTCGTCCGAGCGCGATTCGGTTGCCTCCGTAACCGAAGTAGTCACCAGTCCAAATAGCGTCGGCTCGTGTGTATCCTTATCAACCAAGCATGAGACAAAGGAGCCAGATTCTCCCAACCCCAGCGGTAGGCGTGCAACCTCCTGCGGCGGCCTTGTCTCCCAGCGACGCACCACACCGATCAAGAATTTTCGGAATGTAGCTTCCTCTTGAAAATGATGATCCCAGCGCTGCTTGTTAGCTCGTCGAAAAACATCATTTGGAGCGGAGCAGAGATGAAGTCATGGAATCAAGCGGCAGGTCGGACCAAATGATACGTCCCCTCACACAAATAGTCTTCCGAGGACAGATTACTTGTATGTATTGCAGTATAAGAATCATAATTATAGGCGAGGCTAAGTAGAAGAAGAAAAAGAATTAAGAAGAAGAAGACTAGAGAGAAGCCCCGCTTCACTCGCCCATGCCACGGCCGACTCCTCTGTTAACAGAATCGTGTATCCCCCCCTCCCCCAACTCTCACCGCCTATTTATAACAACTCCAACCCACCACATGAATCCTAACTCCCCTAACAAATCCTCCCTTGGAAATACAATATTGCATCTGGCAATCAGCCCACTTTCGTTCAGTCCTACCCCAAGCATCTAACACATACCTTGCTGAACTTTGCCTTTTTGAGCATTTTTCTGAACTTTTTGCACACCAAAATCATGGGGTGTGCTAAACTTTTCCCTCTTCAATGTAAACATTTTTCACAAATTTTTCTCATGCCCATTTGTCGCAGATTTTGATTCAAATTTGACATGTCCGTATTTAATAGATTTCTGGACTTCTTCATGTAAAGCAACAAACTTCACAACATTCTTCTCTAGTTGACTTCCATTCTTTCCTACCTATAAGCCAACATCTTGTGATAGGGTGTGATTGAATTAAAGTAGAATCTTTCACTAATCACAAGAGATTCTTATCGTGCTAGTGAGGTGTTGGTTACAAGTATCGGTCAACTCTCTCTCAAGGAAGGTCTCTCCCTCTAGAGCATAGGCTTACAACCTTCAATCTACAAAATAACCAAATGGTCCTGCATTGACTATTCCCCCGTTATTAATACCCCTTGCCCCAAACAGAAAGCACAATTACAAGACTACCTGGTAGTTAAAACGGTCCCAAACAACCCAACCCCCTGGACGCCCAACCGATTTCCCCTTTTAAGATAGGTGAACAGCAGTGGTGATTGGGAACGCCCTGCCAGACATCTCTCTATAGGCCTCCGTTATTAATACCCTTGGCCGCATGTTAAAGTTATTTAAATGCAAGGCGTGATGATGATTCCCTGAAAATGACTACGAAACCCTGGATGTTGCTTGTGATTGCATAGTTTATTGATTGTTGCTTTGAAGTGTTGGTATGCCTGGGTTAAAACCTGTTTTCCAAAATTATAAGATGATGTTTGAAAAGCTGTTTATGAAGAAGATGTCCCATGATGAAGCCTAAGCCTTGAATCTTTATGTCTTTTAACACGGAAACTGAGTGATCATTGAGATCACGTCTCTTGCTGTCGTGGAAATGTATCCCTATTGTGATTGCGTGTTGTGTTGTGGTTGTATTGATGGAATTACTCACCCCCCATAAAAGATTAATCACTTAAAGTCAGTAATAGAAAAGGTTGTTTTAAAAATCTTGGAATTGATGAAAATGATCTTGTTTGGCACGCCAGAATTATTATGAAAGAAGTGACGAAACTGTTTGACTTCAATCCTGTTGATTGAGTTTGTTATAATTGATCATATGATGGTGGCGTGTGTTATGGCTTCAAGCATATGGAGAGGGAAACTCTTTCCCCCATCAAGACGCGCTATATAAACGACATGTTTTAAAACCATGGAAGCGAGTCAGGACAACCCAAAGCGGATAGTATGTTAATGCGGTGGATGAGTCCCCTTGATTCGTATGCTTGCGGCAGTGATGGTTTGGCCCAGTGTTGTCAAAGGCACGCGGCACAATAAGGTGTAAAGTCTGTTTGGGGATGCAGCACGAGGTGCAACTAAGGCGCATGCAAACATAATTAAATATGCACAATTTTCAACAATATTTTAAATTAAAAAAAAATCAATCAAAATAATACAAATTAAAATACATACTGATAATTTTTAACCAAATCATAATCAAATAATCAATGCATTTGTTTGGTGCTATTCCAACAGGAGCAGCATGATGTGTATTTTGGGCGAGAGAGTGCTATTTTTATAAAGCCTGGTCCGGTAAAGTTTTTTTATTAATATGTTAAATGTTATATTTAGCGTACCTCGATTTCCATCCTTGTACAACCACCACGATTTCGACCGATCGCCTTCACCTCACTGCACCCCTGATTTCCATCCTACCCCAATTTCCGCCGCCACCCCTGATTTACAATGATTGTCATCACCTAATGCTCTGTTTGGTAAGATGTAAGTATTTTTTATGGAAGAAAGTGAAGGTGAAATAGTAAAGGAATGGGAACAAGGTTAAAAAGTGTGTTTGGTATGTAAAAAAAAATGAAATCAAAAAAAATTCATGTATAATTTTTATCTTTAGGCATTTTAAAGGCATGGAAGTAAAAAAAAACTAATTGAAAGATTATTTAAGAGTGAGCCAATAAAAAAAATGCTTCCATAGAAGCGAACCAGTTCCATAATCTTCATGGAGGAATTCAGTTTCGCCTACATTGAAGTCCAATTCCATCATACCAAACATGTTATTTGACAGAATCCATTTTCACTTTAGTGGCATGAATTCCAGCGTACCAAATGGATCCTAATTGAATAGGGCTTTTAAGTTTTCTAGTTCTCCAACAATAGCAACTACTAAACCCATAATTTTTAGAGAGGAAAGTTTTATAAACATATATGTTGTAAATTATCAAGGAGAAGTTTTATCATGGAAGGATGGCAAGTTATATACTCTCTGAATCATATCAACAGCAACTCCTTCTGTAACACGGAAAATTCCTGCCCTTGACATCATTGCAAGTCCCAGACCAATGTAAAGGCCATTTCTTTTAAAATGATGAGGATCTACAGCCATACAAAACTTGGTTGATCAGTGGCTGTGCAAAATATTTTCTGAAGAAATATTTTATCAGTAAGAGAAACCAAGAATAATTAATTTCGCCATGTGTGGCTGTGCACAGATAAAAGAAAAAATGTTTTAACATAAACAAATGCCGGATAAACAAAAGTGGCATAAATGGTATAAATGGCTGTGTCCAATGAAGCTATGCATGGATTTGCAGAAAATTTTATCAGCAGAAGTATAAGAGGTTGAAAGCAGGACCCTTTTGTCCCACTTTTACATAATGTTTTCTGAACTAGATGAGAAATTGTAATACGAATACTAGGGAAGAGGAAAATTACATACGAATTGAATACCAAAGTTTGCACAGAACAAACACGTTAATACTTAGTTTAATTCCTTTGAATATCAAACATCAACAAAACACTAGTCAAAGCCAGTCCAATTTGGATGGTTGACTCAATTGAGATATTCACCTCATATGGGGGTGCAAAGTGCAATGTGATATCTTTGGCACTTGACTGAGAAAACAAATTTGACAGTAACAGAAAATAAATAAATAAAGCAAACTTGACCAATGAATGTACTTGTTAACTGTGGTTAAGAGGTTTGTATTGGAAAAATCTGACCTAATAATGTAAGGTTATATACTTTTTGCAGCCCCCAGGATCCAACTGGTTTTCAAGAGAAAGTCCCTGTGGACCCTCTTTCCCAACCTGTCTTCTTAATGGCTGGCAATGTGAAAACCTATTGCAGTATCTTCCATTCCATGAGGATAGTGCCGTTGAACCCAAAACCTATTACTTTTATTCTACCTGGTTGTATCTTTGAAGGATAGGGGTAACTGAAAGATAACTTCATCTCATCCATTTCCAGTAAGATTTTTGACAGTGAACCTCCATGTGCTTCTATGGACAACCCCAGCATCATGCTTAAGAAAATAAAAACAAGGGAGCGGGTATAATCCATCCCATTAAGAGTGCTGATTCCCACTCTTGAAACTGAAAAGTGTCCTGGAGCAATTTACCATGGCTTCGCATGGAAATAGTCATTGGATTATCAAAATTGCCTAATGCAGACCAGAAATCTACCCATCAACTCAATTCATAAAGCCTTTAGGCTTTTTTTGATAATCTGCCACTGCATTGTCTCTGACAAGCTGACAAAACACCGAAGTTCGATGTGGGACGCACGGACACCAGCACTCCACTTCAAGCTGGACATACCCAGCTTGATGACATAACAAGTCAAAACATAACAAAATATAAATTGCCATGGATGTTGCTCCCCCTCAAGAAGCTGATAGCTGATGTTAGTACTCACGAGGAACCAGCTCCCTCAGGTGATGGTATTTTTCCCTTGGGAAGCCCCATGTTTCCCCCAATTATTCAAACTTATTAGAGGAGGGGTAAAGGGGGAAATATTAGTTAGTTAGTTAATTAGTTGTGTCACCCTGTGAGTTGGTTGGACAATTAAGCCAACCTGTCAACTCCTACGGTTTAGTTAGTTAGTTGTGTCAGCCTGTCAGTTGGTTAGACAGTTAAGCCAGCCTGTCACCGGATTATATATGGGGGAAGGAATTCCATCGAGAGTGGGGAGGAAAGTATTTTCCAGATTTGAGGGTGCGCAGCTTGGGAGCAGGTGCATAGCAGAGTGGTGGTCTCACTCTTTCTCTTTTAAACACAGCAGCGGCAGCCTAGGCGATGGGAGGTGGTCTCTCTCACTCGCCTAACCTTCCCTGTGTCTCAAGTGTAATTTTTCTATTTCTGCAATTCATGTACATGACTTGTCTGTGGAAATATACAAAATTGTCGATTGATGCTAGTTTTACACATTGTCCTAACAGGTGATGCCGTTGAAAAAGATTGTCAACCAACGAACAGTGCCCGGAACCAGCAGGAATAGCTGGAAAATGAATGCAACGGCAGAAATAGAAAGAATGCATGGTGGCAGGTGGAGGTTAAGAAGTCCGTATTCAAAAGAGGCAAAAGGAAGGTAGCGGTGCAGCCTAAAGCAATGAAGAAGGCCCATGCAACGAAGGTTTCAACGAAGCAATACAAAGGTCTGAAACTTGAGCTTCATGTTAAGCCCCCCCACCCCCACCCATTTGAAACTCTTCATTCTTATGGAATTTTTTTAAAATGTCACAATATCTTACTAAACATTGGGTCATTACAAAGTACAACAATCAGTCCCCACTCCAAGATATTATTAGGGTTACTAAATTGCCAATTCAAAAGGCATATTTTAGCAACTTTCTAATCATTATTAAGGGCACAAATGTGTCATATAACTAGAGAATTTTAAACCACCTTAATGTCACGGGACTTGGCTTTCTCCCAAGCTCTCGTGCGGCACTCAGCTAGCTTTCCTTTCACAAAGCCTAGACGAGTTCAGCCCTTCGACAATCACAACGGAAGTAAGGATCGTAAGGGAAGTGCTTGACAAGCTCACAAGACACAAGTGCAAAGAAGCTCTCAAATGTTCTCAACTTCTGTGTGTCTTTACAAATGAGGAGCCACTCCCTTTATATAGGGCTTGGTGGCAAAGTCTACAACATTCTAGAATATGTACACATCCACACGATTCTAGAGTATTCTAGCCTACTCTACTAGAATATACATGGAGCATTCTAGAACCCGTTGAGATCCACAACCTTCCATGGAGGCCTAGAATGTTCCGGACCCTTCAAGGCCCAAGGGGTGTTCCGCAACACTCCGGAGAAGTCTAGAATATTCCGGAACTTGGTGGAGATGTAGAGAACTCTAGAGGATTCTAAAGAACCTCACCACCGGGTCTCCTCTCCAGTTGGCGGGGCGTGACATCCTCCCCCACCTATTCTGGCGACGTCCTCGGCGCGTCCATGATGATACTCCTCGATTGCCCACGCGAACTGCCACAAGTTGTCTGCAGGTTCCCAGGTCGCCTCGCAATCTGGTAAGCCCTTCCACTTGATCAAGTACTCCTTGCTTCGTGGCACTCCACGTCGCCGAACTATCCGATCATCGAGTATGAGATCCACCTGCTTATCATATGACTCGACAACCGCTGTAGGTGCCCTTGTAGACACCCCTCTGCTCGGGTCCTCTACGTCTTCATGATATGGCTTGAGCATACTCACATGGAAGACTGGATGGATCTTCAGCTTGGGAGGCAATTCCAAGCGGTATGATACCTCCCCAACTCGGTGCATGACCTCATATGGTCCCTCATATCGCCGAATTAGGCCCTTGTGCACCCTCCTGAATGCTTTGTGCTGCTGAGGCAAGAGTTTCACCATTACCTTGTCCCCAGGCTGGAAGCTCACATCCCTTCGCCCTTTGTCGGCCCACTTCTTCATCCTCTTGGCAGCTTTGTGCAAGTGGGTTCTTGTCATGCCGGCCTGCTCGTGCCACTCCTTGGCCATAGTGTAGGCGGTTGGGCTGCTTCCTTGGTACTTCTCCCCAAGTACCGCTGTGTGAGGAGTAAGGGGTTGTTGTCCGGTCACCACCTCAAAAGGACTCTTCCCCGTCGACTCACTCCTTTGCAAGTTGTAGGAGAATTGAGCCACATCAAGAAACTTGGCCCAATCTCGCTGGTTGGCACTCACAAAGTGCCTCAAGTAGAGCTCCAATAAGGCATTCACCCTCTCTGTCTGCCCATCCGTCTGGGGGTGAAAGCTCGTAGAGTAGTGAAGCTTCGATCCCAACAATCCGAAGAGCTCAGTCCACAACTTACCCGTGAAGCGTGGATCCCGATCGCTGATGATGTGTCGTGGTATCCCCCAATACTTCACCACATGCTTGAAGAGTAGCCTTGCGGTGAGCTCTACCGTCACATCTGCTGGAGCGGGGATAAAAGTGGAATACTTCGAGAACTTGTCCACCACCACGATGATGCTCCCATACCCTTCGGACTTTGGCAATGCGACGATGAAGTCCATGGTGACTGTCTCCCACGGCCTCTCTGCAATGGGCAATGGCTGCAACAATCCTCCAGGCAACTGATTGTCCACCTTGTCTTGTTGGCACACAAGACAAGTCTTCACATAAGACTCCACATCATCCTCCATCCTCGGTCAATAATATGCTCCCTCTAGCAAGGCCTTGGTGCGGTGTTGCCCTGGATGTCCTGCCCATCTCGAGTCATGACACTCCTTGATGAGATCCCTCCGCAGGTTCCCCCACTTTGGGACATATATACTCCTCCCTGTGGTAAGAAGAGTGTCATCCTCCTCCCAAAATCTCCTTGTCTTGCCCTCCGCCGCGAGAGCCAAGACGTTCTTGGCTATAGGATCATGCGACATGCCTTCCTTGATCCTACCCAAGATCCCATCATCCACACATGACAAGTGGCTGAACACCATCTTCCTGCTAAGTGCATCGGCCACCACATTGGCTGTCCCAGGCTTGTACTCCAAAGAATAATCAAACTCGGCCAAGAATTCCTGCCATCTTGCCTGCTTCGGAGTCAGCTTCTTCTGGGTTTGGAAGTAGCTTGTGGCAACGTTGTCGGTCTTCACCACAAACTTCGACCCCAAGAGATAATGTCTCCATGCCCGAAGACAATGTACCACGGCTGTCATCTCCTTCTCTTGCACCGTGTACCTCCTCTTGGTGTCATTCAGCTTCCGGCTCTCAAAAGCTATGAGATGTCTTTCCTGCATGAGCACACCCCCAATAGAAAAGTCTGAAGCATCGGTGTGTACCTCATAAGGCTTGGTCGGATCTGCCAAGCTCAAGAACGATTCCTCCATGACCGTCTTCTTCAAGTCTTCAAATGCCTCCTCGCATTTTTCATTCCACTCCCACGATGGCTAAGGAGTGGCACGAGCAGAACCATATCAGTACCAAGCTGGGTATTCACAGCCTCTACGGCCCAACTTGAGGGGGAGTATGTATGGACTTGTTCAATGTCATCTTTTTTCTTTTTGTGGGACTCTCAGTCCAAGCTGGGCATGTCCAGCTTGAGGGGGAGTGTTGGACCCCATTTTAGTATAATGGGTATTTCCGAGTCCCACATCGAAATATCCCGTCTTGTAATTATTTTTACTCTTCTATAAAAAAATATCTCTGCCTCACATTGAAGTAAGGGGAATTCGCCATCTACACTAACCAATAGTAAAGTTCATGATCATACCCTTTATTTTATTTTTGTCAGTTGTATGGTTATTCATTATGGATGTTTGACGCGATCGCATAATTAATGAACTAACAGGCATACAAGATAGAACTAAAATAAAAATGGCTTATGCGTAAATATTATCTATAAATGGTTAATCACTTAAGTATATCCCACTTAACATTAACAAGCATGTGAAAAGATAATAAGTGGCAATTTACGTATAAAATATAAAATCCCTCAATTAAATATTAAGTCGGTTATAGCCTTTCATTACTTCGGTTATAATCAAACCATAGTTCAAAGTGTTTGGCTAACCCTAGTTGGGGTGATTTCAATTATCGGGGAATTCTAATATGAAGTTTTGAGTTGACTTAACTTAGTTTACATAAGGGTTCACTGCCCTAACAAGACTTGGTGTAACTGAGAGGCAAAGGTTGAGGAAATCCAAAATTAAAGATTTCAGAATTGGGGAGTCGACTCAACAGATCAAGGAGCTGTGAGTTAATGGAGTTGGCATTTGGAATTCCTAACTAAAACCTTTCAAGTTGTCTGACCAACCCTAGTTGGGGTAATGTGAAAGGCAATATGGATCCTTGCCGCTAGAATTTCCAAGCAACAGGATATTCCGAAGCCAATGGTGAGGACTATTGGGTTTCTACAAAATAGTGGGAGACTAATAGCTATTAATTTATTTATTTGTCTATATTTATCAAGATAAAGTACTAAAACTTTGTTCATCTTAAATGAAATCAAACAATTATTACGATCCATACTCAAGAATGAAAACCTTCTCACCAGCACTAATTTCCAAGAGTGGCAAAGGCACCTTTGGGTTATCCATCGCCATGAGAGGAAACTTTATGTTCTGGAAGAGCCTTTACTAGTTGCACCTGGAAATGAAGCGAGTGATGAGAAACTCTCTATGTACGAAAAACATCTGAATGACACTACGGATGTTCAGTGCCTTATGCTATCATCCATGATCAATGAGCTCTTGAACCAACATGAGGAAATGAATGTTTATAGCATGATGTCTCACCTTCGGGATCTCTATCAAAAGAAGGTGAGACAGGAGAGAGGAAGAACAAGGAAAAGGGGCCTAAGATTTATAAACAATCTAAAGCCTCCGAGCACCGTCCAACCAAGAAGAAGAAGATCTGGAGGCAGGGAAAAAAAATGAGGCAGTATGCTTTGCATGTGGGCAAGTCAGGCCACTGAAAGAGGAATTGCACCCAGAGGCAAGTGGAAGCCAAAGGTGTGTTCGTTATCGAGTGCAATCTTTCCATTTCTACACATTGGGTATTAGATACAGCTTGTGGGGCGTAGGATCGAAATAGTGATGTATATTCTCAATTACAAGAGGGGGGTGAAATGTAAGTTTAAAAACTTTCGTTGTTAACCTTAAGGAAAACTATGTTTAACGAAGTTAAACAAGGTAAATTCACAAGACCTCTTTTAGTTCTACCAAACAAATTTGCTAGGTTCCAGAAATATGGTTCCGGAAATGAAACTTAAGGAAAGTTTACTTAGGTAAAGATTCTACCTTAAAGCGTATAGAGACTTATTTATCAGAGTACATAAAAGAATGAGAAAGTATAAGAAAGTTATACTTTCTTTATCAAAATACAATGAAAATAAACTTGAAACAAAACAAGTAACAAGTATGAAATCTTTTAACCCAAAGAGTAGGGTATCCAACAACCTTGAATAAAGGTCCCTTGATTTATACTTTCAAGAAAGTTTGTCTTACCCACACCAGAGTAAGCGCTCGATAGGAATATCAGAATCTGTCTTGTTATCCCTACAAACCCTCGATCTTTAAGGTAGTCGGCACATCTGTCTTCCTATCCTTGAAAACCCTCGATTGTACTTAGCAACAATCAGAGTCGCACGAAGAAATCTGAACAAGATGTTCATAACCGTACTAAGCATGAGAGTCTCTCTCTCTAGAAATCACTTCAGCAGCATGCAATCTCTAGAGTGATGGAACAATGTGTGAGCTCGTTCACAAAATCTTTACCATCCGATAGATTTGAATACATTAAACAAAAGTTATGAATGATAACCGTAAGATAATCTTCCATATTAACTTTTTGTTGAAACGTATCTCCTTACATTAAGAAACTCCTTTTCAAAAGGAGAGTACATTTGCTTGGTAGTTAAATTTTTTTTGTATTCAAAATTCTTTCGTAATCAAAATTTTTCGTAGTCAAAATTTTTCGTAGTCAAATTTTTTCTTAGTCAAAATTTATCGTAGTCAAAAATTTTCGTAGTCAAAATTTATCGTAGTCAAAAAATTTCGTAGTCAAAATTTTTCAGTCAAAATTTTTCGTAGTCAAAATTTTTTGTAGTTAAAATTTTCGTAGTCTAAAAATTCTCAATTTCAAAAAATTTCATTTCTTTAATAAAATTTTTCATAATCTAAAGTTTTTCAAGAAGAATTTTTCTTATTACTGATAATTTTCCTAGCAATCCGGAAGGTATGTTTTCTTAAATTTTTGTAATCAAATTCTACTTGTTGGTATTTTCCTCTTGTTTTAAGCAAATTTTTCGGAATCAATTTCCTTAAATCCGATGTTTTATCTTAAAAATCTCAAAAGATCAAAATCTTCCAAAATATTTCTTCAGCTTTTATCTCAACCGTCAGATCAGATCAAGCTTATTTCAACCGTTGGATCTTTTTGGGAATATGAATCGTCGCCTCAAACGCCTATATAAAGGCCCCCCGATGGTTGTCCCACATCGGTTATCAAGCTTTGGCGTGCTGAAACTCTGCTGCTTTACCTAAGGCTTGTTTCGAATTTTCTAGTTTCCTCAAATCCGAATGTCTTTGGAAACATCCCCGCAGAAGCAAATATCGTCTGTAAAAGAAATTTTTGAATGGAAGATCTACAAAGAAAGGTTAGTAGATCTGAAATTTTTCGCTAAGTATGATTCTCTTATTTCAAAGAACATCAAGTTGAATGGCTGGGAGAGTCTATGTGTATCAAAATCAAAGGGACAAGATCCGGGGTATCCGCAGTTGCATGTAGAATTTTAAGAGACCGTAAGTTTTTTGTTCAAGATGGAAAAGATAAGTTTTCTTTTAAGAGTTATGGAAAAAAATATTCTCTTTGTTCAGTATGGAAGCTAATATCATTGGAATTCCTTATGAGGGGGAAATTGACTTCTGCACCCACAAGCTACCAGATGTTTCAAGAAGTTTTGATAAGGAGAAGGCTATTATAGAGTGTCTTGGTTTGTTAGGAGTGAAGACACTGAAGATCAACCATCTTTCTACAAATGTTCGGATTCTGGAGTTATTGGTTCAAGGATTTATCATTCTGAGAAAATGGGATAAGCACACCCTGAAGAAAAGTGACATTTATATTCTGGATTTTCTGGTGAACCTCAGGAAGATTAATCTAGTGCAGTATATCTTGCTTACAATTTCAAATATCAAGAATGGAACTATGAAGTCTCAGATTATTATGTATCTGGTTATTCTTCCCAAGCTCATAGTTCTTTGTCTTGATTCCTTTAAAATTCCTTGTAGCTCTAAGCCAAGAAATTTCAAGGTTATGTTGCTTAGTGATGATACCTTGAGAAGGATGAAGGTTGGTTTCAATAGCGAATCCGAAGAATTCTATGATTTATCAAAAAGTGAGATCGAAGCCTTATCCAAGAAGCCAGAAGTGGCTGAGACTTTCAAGAAATGTGAGAAGAAGAGAAAGGTGAAGAAACTGGAAGTGAAAGAAAAAACTCCTGCAGTTCAGGAAACTCAATCCGCACCTCCTAAATCTAAGAAGCAAAAGACCTATACGGATGAAGTGGTTTCCAAGTGGAGAGAAGATAAGAAAAATAGGAAGGAATGGGAGCCAAGTTTTGGCTTGGACCATGCTGAAGCAAAAGCTTTGAAGATTAAGGCTACTGAGGAGCATGCGAAGCAGGAAAAGCTAAAGAAGCAGAGGAAGAAGATGTTGGAGGATGAAATAGTTCAAGGTCTTCTCAAAGACACTGATAAAGTCTCGGAACAAATCCAGATACCGGAATCATTTTTGCAAGAATCTCTTCCAGTGACTCCGGGAATGAAAATAGTGATTCCGGAACCAGAAAAAGATGAAAAAATTGTGCAGGAAGAGGAAGTGGAAGAAGAAGAAGAAGGGGATGACACCGATGATGTCATAAGGCAGGTTGATGAATATCATGAGAAGGAGAGTCCTTCTGAGAAATTGTTGATCCGAACTTCTCAAGCCGAATCTTCAAAACTTGCTACCCCAGGAAAAGAAGAAGAGGGTCATGAAGAAGTAAACAAATCAACTGAAGAAAAGAGTAGCAATCATGAATTGGTTCAACAAGATGACCATGTGGCAGATGCCGAGAAAGAAAATGTTGAGGAAGAAAAAATAGTTCAACTATCAGATAGTGAACATGAATCGCCAAAAGCAGTAGAGATCATTCCGAGAACTGATAAAGGAAAACAGGTGTTGGTTGATGCACTGGGGAAAGTCGTAGTGGTAAAGAAAGATATTGGTGGTTCGTCAAAGAGAAAAGCTGAAGAGAGAGAGAAAGAATCATCACCAACCAGAGAATCTGATTCGGAATCGTCCTCTCTGGGACATGACTTTGTGGTCCAATCGTTAAAGAAATTGGTTGATACCATTCCTTTGTTTCTGAGTATAGACTCAAGGTGTCAGATGCTTCAGCACTCGTTTAATTAGAAATCGGATTCTGTTTCCATGCTTATGGATATGTTCGTCAGGCTTGAGGCCGATTTCAAATCTTTCTTCATCGGGTATGATGCTTAAAAGAATTCGTGTAAGGAAATTACAAAGTGTTCAAGGAAGAAAATTGAAGAGCTAAGAATACTTGATGACTTTCAAGACAATGTCAATGATGCTTTTGATACCGAAGATAACAAGTTCAAAGAGCTTACTACAAGTTGCACAGAAAAGCTGAATCTTGAACAAACAACTCGGAAGCAGGAAACAAAGACCTGAATGGGAAACTTAATTCCGTGGCTTTGAATCTGAAAAGGGAAAGAGATCTTAGATTTGAGTTCGAAGAAAAGTTTAGAAATCAAGAAGAGATTTTGAAGACTAAGACAAAAATTCTCAAGGCTCCGGAAGAAAATATCAAAACTCTTGAGAAGAAAAATGAGGATCATGATCAGCTGCTCAAGAGTTTTGAAGAGGATCATAAGGAGCTTAAAAAGTTGAACACCATTATCAAGAAGCTTATGCCGAAGGAAAAAAGGATGGTTTTCTTTCTTAACTTCAATCTTTTTTTGTATTTCCTTGTACAAATTCTTTCAATCGTAATGAAATTTTGGTTATTCTTCATATGTTTTGTTGTATAGTACTAATATTTTAGGTATCATATTATTTTTTTCCATTCCTTTTATTCCTTTTTGAAAATCACAAAAGGGGATAAAGGAATGATAAAAAGAATATTAAGTAAAGAAGAGAATGCCCAAAGTAAGGGAGAGTCCATCTAAGGGGAAGTTTTATCAAAGAAGATTTTCTTGTACAAGAAAAAGAAAAATCTCTTTAAGGAAGTCAAGAATACGATCCTTAGGGATTTAAAAACCTAAGGGGGAGTTAGTCGTATTCATGATGATTCATAAGTAAAGGGAAATAAGTTTTTCTTTTATGTTCATAAAACAAAATTCTATGTCTTTATATTCTTTTTTGTAAGCATGTTTGTACTTTCCAAAAAGGAGGATATTGTTGAGTCAATAAGGTTTTCTTATGAATTTTCCATTTTTCTATGTTTTGAAAATCACAAACACTTTATCTTAAGACAAATTATATTTTCCTAAGGATTATTTTCATAAGGAAAATTTCCCTTCTCTAAGGAAATTTTTATCCTTATCTATGTTTTCATTGTTCATTTTATAGTCTCTCTAAATCCAACTTATTTTATTACTAAGGAAAAATTTGGTTTCACATCTAAAACTTCGGAATCCTATAAATACTTAGATATAGAGTATTCTGTTTTCAAGTTCTGAATTCTCTGAAATTCAGGTTCCAAATTCTCTGATATTCAGACTCTGAATTCTCTAAAATTCAAGTTCGAATTCTCTGAAATTCAGGTTCCGAATTCTCTGAAATTCAGGTTCCGAATTCTCTGAAATTCCGGTTTCGAATTCTCCAAAATTCAGACTCCTAATTCCTCATAATTCAAACTACGAACTCTTTATAATTCAGATACCAAATTCATTAAAATTCAGACTCCAGAAACTATAGAATTCAGATTCCAAATTCTTTAGAAAATAGAATCCGAATATCCATGTCTTATAAATTCTGAATGATTATTTGGTTAGACTTCGAACTTTATTTTTCCTTAGACTCTGAAAAATAGATTTGGTTAAGCAACCTTATTTTTCTTACACTTGTTATAGTTATGAAACGATGTCATACAATCTGTTTCTAACTAACCGTTGTTTGAATGACACGTGTACAGGTCCCTCTGAGATTCAAGGAAAAATATGACTGTTGGAGGAGGGAGCCAACCGTTGGAGAAGTGCCTATAAATAGGAGCTCATTTGAACGAGCTCACACATTCTTCCATCACTCTAGAGATTTCATGCTGTTGAAGTGATTTTTAAAGAGAGAGAATCTCATGCTTAGTGCGGTTCTGAACATCTTGTTCAGATTGCTTCGTGCGACTCTAATTGTTGCTGAGTACAATCGAGGGCTTCCTGGGATAGGAAGAAAGAGGTGTCAAGTACCTTAAAGATCAAAGGTTTGCGGGGATAGTAAGACAGATTCCGATATTTCTATTGAGGGTTTACTCTGGTGTGGGTAAGACGGACTTTTTTAAAAGTATAAATCAAGCAACTTTTATCCAAGGTTATCGGATACCCTACTCTTTGGGTTAAAAGATTTCATACTTGTTACTTGTTTTGTTTCAAGTTTATTTCCGCTGTATTTTGATAAAGAAAGAAAGTATAACTTTCTTATACTTTCTTATTATTTTATGTATTCTGATAAATAATATTTTATACGTTTTAAGGTACAATATTTACCTAAGTAAACTTTCCTTATGTTTCATTTCCGGAACCATATTTTCGAAACCTAGAAAATTTGTTTGGTAGAACTAAAAGAGGTCTTGTGAATTTACCTAGTTTAACTTCGTTAAACATAGTTTTCCTTAAGGTTAAAAACGAAAATTTTTAAACTTACATTTCACCCCCCTCTTGTAATTGAGCATCTACATCACTATTTCGATCCTACATGGGGCTCACATCTGTATTCAAATGCAGGAACCTGGTAGATTCCAGAAAATTGTCAGAGGAGAGGTGGATCTGCGAGCTGCCAATGGTGGGAGGCCGGTTGCTCTTGCCATTGGTGACTACCACCTCACATTGCTGACGGGAATGATTTTGGTTTTACATGACTGTTATTATGTACCTACTGTTACCAATAACATAATTTCTGTATCGAGTTTAGATACAGATGGATTTATTTTCAATTTTGGAAATAAATGTTGTTTTTATAAAAACAACATATGTTATGGTATGGCGCATTTAAATAATGATTTGCATGTATTAAATTATGAGAACCAAGTGTTGGCAATTGATAACGAACCAAGTTCACATGACTCATACAACACCCAGTTGTGGCATCACCACCTTGGTCATGTAAACGAGAAGCGTCTGACAAAACTCTGTCAAGATGGTTATTTAGACTCTTCTGAGCTAAAACTACTTGATATATGTCACGCTTGTTTATAAGAAAAAATGACCAAACCGCCATTTGGTGGACAGGGTGAAAGGGGCACAGAGCTTCTAGGATTGGTACACACTGATGTGTGTGGACCATTTCCAGTAGAAGCTAGAGGTGGATATTCTTACTTCATTACTTTTACCGATGACTAGAGTATATATGGCTATGTCTACTTAATGAGGTATAAGTTCAAGTCCTTTGAGAAATTCAAGAAGTTCAAGAATGAAGTAACGAATCAGCTTAGTAAGAAGATAAAGAAGCTTTGATCGGATCAAGATGAAGAATATCTTAACCAAAGGTTCATCGAGCTTTTACGGGATTCGGGGATTCTATCTCAACTCACTCCACCTTATACACCATAGTAGAATGGTGTTACTAAAAGGAGGAATTGTACCTTGTTGGACATGGTAAGGTCGATGATGAGTCGTGCAGATCTTTCATTATCCTTTTGGGGATATGCATTGCAAACTGCGGCATACACATTAAACCAAGTATCAACTAAGGCAACAAATGGGATTCTCTTCGAGCTATGGAGTAGAAAGAAACCCACTTTGTCACATACACGTGTATTGGAATGCGAGGCGTTTGTTAAGCCTTTTTCAGGCAACAAACTATCACCTCGGGGCACAAAGTGTCTCTTTATAGAGTATCCCAAAGAAATAAAGGGATACTACTTATACAACCCCTCAGAAAAGAAAGTAATTGTTGCCAGACAGACTGTCTTTCTTGAGAGGGAGCACATCCTCAAAAAGGATAATGGGAGCGAGATTGACTTCAATGAAGTTGATGCTCAAGATACACAGGAGTTGGTACAGGAACAAGTTCCACAGGTCCTCATGCAAGAGGTAGTTCATGAAACACAAGTACTGCGTAGGAGCGAAAGAGAGGTAAGGGAACCAGAGAGATATGGTTTCCTTGTCACCGAGAATGGTGACTCATTATTGTTAGACAATGATGAACTTCTCTCCTACAAGCAGTAGAGAGCTCAGAAGCTGAAAGATGGTTAGAAGCTATGAATTCTGAGATGGATTCCATGTATCAGAACCAAGTCTGGGTTCTGGTCGATGCGCCAGTTGATGTAAAGCCTGTTGTTTGAAATGGGTATTCAAAAAGAAACTGAACATGGAAAGTCGAGTTAGTACCTATAAAGCAAGGCTAGTGGCTAAAGGTTTTAAACAACGTCAAGGAATTGACTATGATGAAACCTTTTCACCAGTTGTTATGTTTAAATCTATAAGAATCATACTTGTCATAGCAGCTTTCCATGACTGAGAGACTTGGCAGATGGATTTCAAAACAGTATTCTTTAACGAGAACCTTCAAGAAGATGTCTATATGACACAACCAGAAGGGTTTGTGACACCAGGTGATGCTAAAAGGGTATGCAAGTTGCAGAGATCTATTTATGGATTAAATCAAACATCCAGATCATAAAACATTTGATTCGATGAAGTCATAAGGAGTTTGGTTTCATTAAGAATAAATGTGAGCCATGTGTTTACAAGCGGTTTAATGGGAACGCGGTCGTTATCCTAGTAGTGTATGTTGACGACATATTGATTATTGGAAACGACATACCAGTCTTGCAGTCAGTCAAGGACTGGTTGAACAAGTTCCATGAAGGACTTAGGTGAAGCAGCCTACATTCTAGGGATGATAGATCCAAGAGGCTGTTTGGACTAAGTCAAAGTACATACATTGACCAGATACTAAAGAGATTTAGTATAGAACAATCTAAGAGGGGATTGGTTCCAGTTTCCCATGGTATACATTTTTCCAAGAAAATGTGTTCCCAGACACAACATGAGAAAGATAGGATGAGTAAGATTTCATACGCTTCAGTGATAGAATCTATCATGTATGTCATGTTATGTACCAAACTTGATGTTGCTTATGCACTGAGCATGGTAGGAAGATATCAAGCAGATCCAGAAGAACGACATTGGACTGCTGTCAAGACTATCCTTAAGTATCTTAGAAGAACTAAGGATATGTTCATGGTGTATGGAGGAGATGATGAGTTTGTCACCAGAGGGTATGTTGATGCTGGTTTTCAGACAGATCAGAATGATCTGAAGTCGCAATCAGGATATGTTTTACGTCTCAACGGAGGATTTGTGAGCTGGAAGAGTTCAAAGCAGCCAGTTGTCGTTGATTCTACAGCGGAGTCCGAATATATAGCAGCTTCTGATGGAGCCAAGGAATCCGCCTGGATTCGAAACTTTGTCCAAGAGCTTGATGCGGTGCCTAGTAGTAAAGATCTCATTACATTGTATTGTGATAATACTGCAGCGGTGGCTCTTGCAAAAGAGACAAGGTCACATCAACGAACAAAGCACATACTCCGAAAGTATCACCTCTTGAGAGATTTCTATCAAAGGGGAAAAGTTGCAGTGAGCATAGTGTTCGCGGAAGAGAACGTGGAGAACCCCTTGACTAAAGGTCTATCTCAACAGAAGCATGAATATCATGTGAGAGCTTGCGGACTGAAGGTTGTTAGCAGTTGGCTCTAGTGAAAGTGGGAGTTTGTTGGAGTTGGTGGCCTAGAAACAAACTACTTTGTACTTTATGATAAACTTGTATTCATTGGATGAATATTAATAAACTACTTATCACGTCATGGTTGTTCTTCTACGTGACATAGTATGTGATAATGTCTTCAGAATAGTTGTCGCATTAAAAGGTCACAGCAGATCCCTGCTATGATGACAACCCGGAAGTGTCATGACACTATTCTTGAATATATGTTCTATGCCCGGATGATATCATTTGAAAGGACACAAATGATACAGGCTATCAGGGGTGGGGACTCATGAAACTTTGAGGCATCTTCTCATGGTGTGCACCCTTGGTAAAATCTAGGAGGATATTATGAGAACATGACCCGCTAGTAGAAATCAACATTCATAAGTGTCATTGGATGTTCCTATCTACGGACAAGTGTATTGGTCCTTAGACTTTAAGATTATTATTAATGGGTATTATGACTCTCACACTTAAATGTATTGACGAAAACCATGGCGACAGATGTTCGCGGCGAGGTAGGATATGTTGGGTGTGTCACAAGTAATACTGCATTAATAAATAATGCGATAAAGGATTTGTCACTTCTACGGAAGTAGATATCTCAAGCCCTTTGATGGAAATGATATAGCCTAACTAAATCCATGGTCATGATGTTCTTTAAAGTTCAATTCCGAGAAGTCAAAGAATGAGAAATCGAGCACATGGATTGATGGAACTTGCATGCAACCCGCTTGTTTGGAGATATCGGGACAAAGAGATTATATTACACAGTAAGCATTCGTATGGGGTGACATGTCGTTTCGACATCAACTTCTTTCTCTTGGGTGTCTTGACCCATTGCTAGACAGTAATCTTGGACTTTAGGAAAACCCGCCTAATGCCAATGAGAAAGAGGCCTAGAGGGTCACACACTAAGTTTAACCAGTATCTCAGTTCAATAATTTATTTATTTAACAAGTTGAATAAATATTATTCCCAATTGTGGTTTAATAATTATTCAAGTATGTCTGGTCGTATTTATTTCGTCGCTAGTTATTCGAGAGAATGTATTGCGGACGAAATATTTATTTATCAACAAATAATGCAGTTATATTTATTTTCTAAATAAATAGTCATCATTCAAAGCCCAGTAAATATTGAGGAGGATTGGCAGACTAAGTTATGGGTCCGATGAGAAATAATATTAAATAATATTTGGTTAAATAATATTTAAATATAACGTGCAAGTTAAGCACATGTCATGAAAATAATAGCATTGTTACTATTATTGACATGGGGTTTCACATGGGATAATAAATTAATTAACGACACCTGTACTAATTATTTATTATTACCTGGTGAATTAAATTCTCCATTATGTTATTATTCTTTAAATTAGCCAAGGGGTCATTCGATTGGCTAACCAATCGTTGTGTGCACAACATCTTTGGAGAAAAGCTCTCGAACCTAGAGAACTCTTCCCTCTCCAAGAACGCTCTCAAGAACGAGAGAGATCCTCCTCCACCGGATCAAAGAGAACGTTTTGGAAGCGATTCTCAAGGCGATCGAAAGCAGACATCGCAAGCACAAATATCTTTCACGTTAACACCCAGAGACTCATTCAGCAACATCCGGAGATACGTGGAACACATATGGATCACCGCTTGGATTCTACATCGCAGCGAAACCGCACCTCGGACCCATGGTCGGACGCATCAACGAAGAAAAAATCACCTTGGAGGTAATTCTATAATTTAATTAAATTAATTATAAACAAAATATGTCGATCATCTCTTCTCGGTTCCGGGTTCTCTCCTTTGCCTTTTATCTTTGATTCAATTCCGTGGATACTGACGTTCATCGTCGTATTGATCCCGCATTAATCATCGATTATGGAAATTTGCAAAGTTGGGTACATGCCCATCCTGCGCTTCCACTGCGTCCGGAACCTACATGATGCAGGTATGTTATCCACCTATCGTCCATATGTTGGTTCCTCAGCCATCACTGTCGCTGATGGATCCACTATCCTGATTGCAGGCTTTGGTGCATGCTCCTTTAATTCATCTATTCACCTGTCGTATGTGGCACGCGTCTCGAAATCCTTTTAACCTTTTCTCCATAAGTAAGCTTACAAATGACTTCAACCGTAGTGTCGTCTTTATTTCTTCTACTGTTGTGTTTCGGGAGCGGACGATGAACTGGGAACTTGGTAGAGGCCAGCTTCAGGACGTGGTATACATGTTTGATAGACCGACATCAGTTGTCTTCACATCTCTCTCTACTCGTGCATTGGACCTTCATTCTCAGTTGGGACATCTACCCGCCTCCTCTTCATCAACTTTTTCATGATATTAGTCCACAAGTTTCCTTTCATTGCGAGTCATGTAAATTTGCGAAACATCATCGCACTTCATATCTTTCCTCGAGTGGTTACACGGGCCTCCAAACACTTTGATTTGGTTCATTCAGATATATAGGGTCTCTATGCCGTCTCGAGTCACTTAGGGTATAAATATTATATATCCTTTATTGATGATTTTATGCGAATGAATTGGTTGAACCTTCTTCGTGATCGGTCTGAGGTGTTCTCTACTTTTCAGACTTTTTACCATGAGATTCATACTTAGTTCACCATCTCCATTAAATGTCTCCACTCGGACAATGGGTGAGAATATTTTTCCACTCCCTTTTAGCAGTTTCTCAAGGCTAACAACATCATTCATCAGACATCATGTCCTGATACACCTCAGCAGAATGGAGTGGCAGAGCAAAAACACTGCCATATTCTGAAGACTTCTCGTTCCCTTCTCTTCCACCGGAAAGTGCCTCTTCTCTTTTAGGGAGATGTCATCCTTACTGCTACATAACTCCTCAATCACCTTCCTTCTTCTATCCTTTAGGGGGAGACTTCGTTTCAAACTCTGTTCTCCCCTCTCCCTCCTTACTCCCTTCCACTGTGTGTTTGGATATCTATGTTATGTCCGTGACACTCGTCCCAACCTCTTCAAGCTCTCTCCCAAATCTCTCGGTTGCATATTCCTCGGATATTCACGCACTCAACGCGGATACCGATGCTTCCCTCTGAACTTACAGCGATATATCATCTCTTCTGACGTATCGTTTGTTGAGAGTTCTCCTTTCTCTCTTCCCTCTCCTCATCCAGACACCACCATCGATGATTGTCTTCCTCTCATCATCCACCCCCCTCTGGTGTCTCTCCCTGCTAATTGTTTTCCTCTCATCATTCACTCTGTTTCGGACTCTGTTCTCTCTCCCACCTTACTCCCTTCCACTCTGTGTGTTTGGATATCTATGTTATATCTGTGACACTCGTCCCAACCTCTTCAAGCTCTCCCAAATCCATCAGTTGCATCTTCCTCGAATATTCACGCACTCAATGCGGATACCAATGCTTCTCTCCGGACTTACGGTGATATATCATCTCTGCTGACGTATCGTTTGTTGAGAGATCTTATTTCTCTCTTCCCTCTCTTCATCCAGAAACCACCATCGATGATTGTCTTCCTCTCATCATCCACTCCCCTCTGGTGTCTCCCCCTACTGATCACCGGTTTGGTACTGTCTACTCACATCTCCCATCGACTGTGTCCCCTGTCCAGGCCGAGGATATCATCATCCCAGCTTCGTCCGATGCTCCTGCCCTAGCACCAAGATACTTGCCCATTGCACTCTGGAAAGGTACTCGTTCTTGTCAGGATAATCCTCTATATACATCTTCTCATTGCACTCTAGAAAGGTACTCGTTCTTGTCAGGATACTCCTCTCTATACATCTTCCTATAGAGGTCTTTCCGCTCTAGAGACTATCTATTCCCCGCACAGTTGGCGATGCCAAATCTCACCTGGGGTGGCTACAAGCGATGCGGGATGAATTAAAAGCTCTGGAAGACAAACATACTTGGGATCTGGTCCCCCTTCTAGAAGGAAAACAGACGGTCGGCAGCAAATGGATTTATACGGTCTGTCTCAATGTCGATGACACTCTCCATCGCCTCAAAGTCCGACTTGTGGTGAAGGGTTTTGCTCAGACATAAGGTATCGACTATTTTGATACCTTCTCTCCAGTTGCAAAGATAGCATCAGTCCGATTGTCCATCTCTCTGGTCGATCATCATCATTGTCCCCTTCATCAACTGGATGTCAAGAATGTCTTTCTCCATGGCTTTCTTGAAGAAGAGGTGTATCTGCAGCAACCTCCAAGATTTTGTGCATCCAGATCCGACTCTCATGTTTGGCGACTTCATTTCTCTCTTTATGGTCTCAAGCAGTCTCCCCGTGCTTGTTTTGGCCGATTCAGCACCGTCATCACCACATTTAGGCTCTCTCGAAGTATGAAGGACCACACCGTCTTCTACCGTACGACGTCCTCTGACTGCATCATGTTGGTGGTGTATGTTGATGATATCATCATCACTGGGAGCGACTCAACTGGAATCTCCCAACTAAAAGGGCATCTTCACAACCACTTTCATACCAAAGATCTCGGTCCACTAGCATACTTCCTTGGCATTGATGTCTCCCATTCTACAGACACCATCTTTCTCTGCCAACAGAAATATGCCTTGGACATCTTGCAGGATGCGGGTTTGACTCAGACAACTACCGTTGACACTCCTCTTGAGACTGGGGAACGGTCTCTCTATGACAACACGGAACTCTTCTCACCCAAAGAGTTGTCGTCCTCTTGTAGAAAAACTCAATTATCTCACCATGACGCATCCAAACATTGTCTGCGCTATTGGAAAAGTAAATCAATTCATGGAGCATCCAACCAAATCTCAATGGGATGTTGTCCTCTGCATTGCCAAGTACATCAAGAAAGACCGTGCTCGTGGTCTTCGGTACGCACATCACGATCATCTGAATGTTGAGGCCTACTGTGATGCTGACTATATTGGTTGTCTTGCTGCCCAGAAGTCAACTTCTGAATGTCGTTTTCTTGGCAGGTGACCTCATCTCTTAGCGCAGCAAGAAGCAAACTGTCATCTCCAGATCTGGTGCGGAGTTTAAATACCGTGCTATGGTCACGGTCACTACTGAGATCCTTTGACTCCGTCATCTCCTCCATGAGCTTGGCTTCCCACTGCAGAAATCTACCCATATCTGCTGTGACAATCAGGAAGTCACAAAGATTGCTTTTAATCTCATCTTTCATGAACGAACAAGGCATATTGAGGTGGACTGCCACTTTCTTCGTCATCATCTCGAGCGGTACCATATCAATTTCGGTCACATATCGACGGCAGATCAGCTTGCCGACATCTTCACCAAAGGTCTCCTAGGAGCTCATATGGACTCTCTCAGTACCAAGTTGGGTATCCACAACATCAGCGACCCAACTTGAGGGGGAGAGTGTATGATCTTGTTCGATGTCGTCTTTCTTTTGTGGGTGGGACTCTTGGTCCAAGCTGGGCATGTCCCGCTTGAGGGGGAGTGTTAAACCCCATTTTATTATAAAGGGTATTTCTGAGTCTCGCATCGGAATACTCCACCGCGTAATCTATTTTACCCATCTATAAAGGTATGTCTCCACGTCACCTTGAGGTAAGGAGAATTTGCCCACTACACTTATGAATAGGAGTATAGAACATAGTGGTCCCTACCATAGGGTCCGAGAGACATCTGAGTTTAAACAATTTCCAAGAAATAAATAAATTCATTATCATTCGAGTATAGAATAATTGGACTTGAATTTATTCATTTAATGTATTTACTAGTTTTAAAGTGAATAAATGGAAAAATATTTAACGAACAAATATTATTTTAATATTTAAGTTTCGTTTAATATTTACAGGAATAACAAGTCGAGTTAATAGCTCGCTTTTATCATGTGATATATTTATTATATTACGAGTAAGTGATAAAAATATTAATAACGTTTATAACACTATTAAAAGGATATAAGGTGTAACACTTCGAGATTTTAAAAGAACATATGTTCGATATCATATACGACACGCAACACAGAGCTTAAACGAACCACAAAATAATATTATTTTAAATATGACCGTTATAACTTAGTCGTTGAATTGACAAGTATGAATAGAAGTAATCGAATTGTGAAATATATATAAAATGTTCTCACTCAATACAAATGTATTAATTAATGTTTGGGAAATAAGCACTCAATTTTTAGTAGTGATTTTATCCTTGAAAAATACATTTTTTTCAAAAATGGTTTTTATAGTTTTTTATGAGCGGATATTATAATTAATTTCTGTCATTTTTAGAAATTGTATTTGATAAAAAGGATTTCATTTTTGAAATCAGTGTATCAAAATTAGCTTAGGGTAAAATTTTGAGATTTTTCAAAAAAGATTAATTTTTCAATGAATAGTGAAGAATATCAGTTTTCTTTTAAAACTGTCATTTCTTTTCACTAAATAAAGTAATTTAAAAGTATCATTTGATCTTAAAATAACATAAGTCTCCTTTAATTAGAAATAATCTAATTAATTAAAAAGGAATCAATCATTATACCTGATTTTGAAATAAGTTCATTTTTTGGTTTAAAAACGTTTTTTCGTTACATTTTTTGTTTTTATCTTAAATTAATTTCTGCCATTTCTAGAGATTTAATCGTGAAAAATGGATTCCATATTTGGAATCAGAGGGTTCAAATATGGGAAATAGGTCTTATTTTTTGTGATTATGAATAGTAACCGTAGTAAATATTTATGACCTCGGTGAGAGTGAATCGGGTAATTAAAGTTAAAAATAATGTGATAAGACTTACAAAATTTAACTAACATCTGCCTTATTTCTATTGGATGGGTTTCGTTCGACCACCCCTTCTAAAATATGGCATTTTCGTAATATTTGTCTTTGATAAACTTTTATATTATTTTAAATAAATAAAAGTTCCAAAATGTCACTTTTTTGCATTTAATTTATCTTATATGTTCACATAAGAATAAGAATATGTTATGAACAAATCTAAAAGTTTATTTTGAACATAATTTATTTATTTTTATGATGGTAATTTATTTTAAATTTTTAGTGATGCTACAATTACCTTAAATGTTTACACAACGCTGACACGGTGTTTGTGCAATCAATAGAAAAATCAAAGTAAATGATTTTAAAAACATCAAAAGTAATATTTTTTTGGATAACTTATGGTGTCACACGAATTTTATGATTAATAATAATGTATAATTGATGGTTAAAGAGTTTATATTCGATATTCATACTTGTTGTTTTTAAATTCAAAATATGTGAATAGTTCTTTAAATGGCTTTAATGGTATTTTATGTTAAATAATATATTATTAAATGATTTAAAATTCGTAAAAATCTGATCTTCGGCCAAGTGAATGTGATATGGCCGAGAATATCAATCATGGTCCACTTATGGGTCACATTTCCTTTTATAGTAACTTTTTTGACCTCAAAAGAGTAAAAAATTTTCATATCGTGATAATCGTCAAAAGGGTTAACGGAGGTTTAAAACTAAGAGATAAGGGTGAAAACATCACATAAACTTGTTCAAATTTTATTGGATGATAGGATTTCGACTCATCATCATCCTATATTCGAAATATATCAATTTGGCCTCACTTGTACATGAAAATTAATTTATATTAATTTAATACTTTAAATAATTCCAAGAGTTCCCTACCCTCAATATAAAAGGGAACTTTATCCCCTCTCTTCCTCACACCTTTTGAACACTCCAGTTCGGTCAAAATCTTTCAAAATATCTTTCTAACCTTCCTTTCCATGACCTAGAGGCTCTGGTCTTATCAAAAAACCAACCTAGAAGGCATAAGGTTTAAGGCAAAGATGGTTTTCCGAAGAAAAGGTAACTGAGCGTTTTCATTTTATTTTTTCTACTTCAAATCTTTTTAAACCATGATGATAACATCAGTATTTTCACTATACTTAAATGTTATTATGACTATGGTACAACCTTTTTTCATCTCCTTTTTCATCAAATGGGGAATGAAAACATCGTTTGTGGATACGTGTGGGCTACCACCTCCACAAAGCGATGTGTTTCATTTTCCATCACCGTCTCACATGGTTGTTTATAATGATGGATCCAATGTATATACATGATATTCATGACATAATTATCATTCTGAAAAGATAAGATATCATATATTTTCTTACTCTTTCATCTATTGGAAAATGATAGTGTCGTTCGTGCGTGTGTGTGGATTACCACCTCCACGAAGCAATACGATTCGTTTTTCATGTACGTATTTCATGGATGGTTCTAAAATTGAATTTAATGTATAAAAAAGATAATTATGTCATGATTATTATTCTGAAAATGACGAAACAATTACCTCTTTGACCACGGTCAACATACAGAAGCCATTTTGCAACTATGAACCGAACGTCCTCAAAACATCTGACGTAAACTTAACCAATTAAGTAATTGAATATTTCATTGAAATAAATGAAATAAATGGTTTAACGATAAAGTAATAAACCTGGAAAAGTTTCTTAAACAAAGAAATAATTAATATAAGTTTATTATATAGGATTTAAAGAACGTACATAGCAAGTCGGGACTCGAGGTAAGGGGTTTCTCAACACAATTTTCATTCATTGAGTTATATTTCTACTTAATTGACTATGTTATGTCAAGATTGTGTGAGAAATAACCTCTGATTGTATTATTATGTTATATTTCCACTTATTTTATTTGGTTTTACAATTATTACAAATAATCACTTCATTAATTAATTCTAACTTCAATGATACGATCTTTGTAAGGATTCTTCGTCTCAGTATTGTTTCGTTGAGACTTATTTGATGTTATGCGCCTATTTATGTTTATGAGGTGTATATACAGCTATTTTGACATGTTATATCATGAATGCTTCTTAATTCATGGTATTTCAAGATCCAATTCAAATTATTTATTCCAAGGGGGTATGACTTGAAAATTACCAACGTGGTAAGGATTTATCGTCTCAAATTGTCTTCTTCGGGACATATGTTATGTTATACATCTGTCTTCTTTTATGAGGTGTATCTAAAACCCCTTTGATATGATGTATCATGAATCTTTATTTTCATGGTATTTAAAGTTTTATTTGAAATTATTCCTTTCATTGGGGTTATGATTCAAAAGTTACCAAAACGGTAAGGATTATGTTACAATCCCATTTCTTTTTGGGATTGACTATGCTAAATTTTCATTGAAGGAAATTATATGGATTTTATCCTTTAAACCTCATTTATTTTCTTCTCCACTGGTTATTCCTGAAATTTTTATGTATTAGTATCATTTTTCCTTCTTTGGTACTTAAAATAATCGAGAAAATGTTTTTAAAAAAGGTCAGACTTATATCATTTTTTATCGATGGACTTTTTCTTCCATATCCATGCTCTTCAAAATTGTTTTATGAAAGATTTTAATGATACTTGAAATGTTTAAAAAGGGAATTTTTATTACATTTTACTTTATTTACAAAGGTTTAAAAAGAAATCTTTTTAAAGAAATCTTTTTCTGAACAAGTTGCTTTTGAATTTTTATGTAACGCCCCGACCCTAGTTACCCAGATTCGGTGCATTATTACATAAAATTGGCATGATACAAGGAATCATGTCCCAAAAGACTGATTAGTTTAGTAGCCTTGGAAGTACTAGATACATACATAAGTTTTACATTATATCATGAGATAAAAACAACAAAAAATTTTGTCCCCTTTAAACACACTTATATCCCTTAACCTATCACTGCAGGTCAACCATAAAATACTTCTCCACATCCTGGGAAAATAAGACATAAAAAGGGATGAGTTCAGATGCTCAGTAAGGATAACAATATAGAGGAAACTTCATAAATAAGCATAAACATTTAAGGCAATGTATAAGACTAAAAAATAAGCCTTTTAAACTTAAACTTCAACATAATATGGAAAATATAAATCAAATAATTTCATTTAATTATTCACATGGATATTTTACAAGTCAAATAATCACATACAATATCAATAGCCAATTTCATAATGATGGAATGCATAATGTCGGACATCATAACCACATAGTCAAGGCCTCGTGCCAAGACTACAAATAAAATTTTGTCAAGGCCTTGTGTCAAAACACTAGTTTGTCTCATGAGACCTACCGATTCATCGAGGAGCTATAGCGGGCTCCACCTGTCACTTACTAAGTCCAATGCATTCCTCATATGAAAAGGTTGAAACATAACATAAACATTCGTATTAAAACTAGCATACAAAATGTTAATACGTTAACCATAAACCATGAATGGTATAAAAATAACACATCCACAGTCAAATATATCACAAAACCTTCAATACAATATTGAAAATTTGTATCATAATAAATCAACTTCAAAAAAATATAAAATCTATTAAAGGATGTTGACATAGATGAAATCAAAATTATTTGAGAGGAATATCTTTTTCTATTTGAAAATCATTTAAAAGTAATTTAATTATAAAAGAAAAAATTTATTTTGAAAATATTCTTATAAGATTATAAGGGAAACTTCAAAGGTGTTATAACGGCAGAGAATAACCGCACCCGCCGTATAAGTTAAAAAAAACATTCTCACCTTAATTTTTCGAAAAGGTCATAAAGTACCTTGTTTGGAAAACGACGGAAAGATTCCTTTCAAAACATTTTATAAAAAGTCAAACAAGGGTATAAATGACTTTAACCCATAGTCTAGTAAATAGTAAAAATGTTTTGAAATACATTTTAAGAAACATGGATGTGGATGATAAAGAGGTCACAGTAGATACTTACGTAAAAACAACCATGGATAATAAAGAGACTGTGAAATTAACCCTTACCTTGTACTTTTCCTTGGTCGAGGGTATGTTAACCTCCAGTATAATAGTTAAATCATTGTTATTAAATTATACAAGAACCACATAAATAAATATGATATCATATATGATCTTCTAATATTTCTTTGTTAATAATATTTTAGTAGTATCATTGTTTTGAGTGTTAACTGATTCGTTTTCCTTTATATGTTGTTACGTAAGTCATGTTTGTTATGGATAGGATGTATTTTATTCATATCCATAATGATATAATGTTCTTAAATATTATTTATAATAATCAAATGAAAATTATTCTTGAATGGTTAAGATGGGGAATGAATCTCATCGCGTTTGTGGAGACGGTAATCCGTACGTAGGCACAAACACTACTTCCATTTCATTTTTTTATTTTAAAAGGAAAGAAGACCAAATGATACATAGGTATATTATTATTCCAGTGTAATATAATATTTTATATACGTTATGTAAGTTCATTAACACCAACCTTTATACGTTCCATGTATGGTATGAACGAGTCGTATCACTTTGAGGGGGCGGTAGTCCGCACTTACTCAAATGAAATTATCGTATATATACAACATGAAAAGAATAAAGGTATGCTATAAAAGAGAATTAAAGAAGATTATAGATAAAATAAATATCATATATAATTACACTACCATCATAATGGACACTATAAGAGGTGGTAGTAGAAGATTGAACAATCATCGTTTCGTGAGGCAGTAGTTTGTCGTCCACAGAAACATTATGTTCTATACCCATTAGATGGAGGTGTGTGTAAGTGTAGTTCAAATACTTCTCATAAAAACAACCTAGTATATTAAGGATACTAGTGTTGTTATAAAAGAAAGAAATAAAGAGAGTTTAGAGGGTTGGAGAAGTAAAATAAAAGAAAATAACTTAAGAGGAGATGTTACTTTTAAATTGAGTAACTCTCTTTGGTTTGAACCAAAAGGCTTCCTTGAAGTGTCTTCTGACTAAGATAAGACTTCTAAGAGGAAGAGGGGTGTAGGGAGCTTAATTGGGCAGAGGTTGGATGAGCCAAGGGGCTTGAGAGGTGTGAGAAATTGGGTAGAAGTGAGGGCTTTCTATAAGGGGGAGGAGGAGCTCTTTAGAAATGTTTGAAAATATTATTTTATTATTGTAGAATGATAAAATGAGGTAAACCCGAACCCCCAAGGTGAACTCTCTAAAGAATCCCTTGGGGTTATTTTATAATGAATAATTAAGACCGCACCGGACCTCAAGTCCGATGTGGGATGCAGACTCCAACACTCTCTCTCAAGCTAGGTGTACCTAGCTTGAACACATAAAGAAAAAACAAAGCAAGCAACAGGCTGCAAACACTCCCCCTCAAGCTATTTTATAATGAATAATTAAGACCACACCGGACCTCAAGTCCGATGTGGGATGCAGACTCCAACACTCCCCCTCAAGCTAGGTGTACCTAGCTTGGACACATAAAGAAAAAACAAAGAAAGCAACAGGTTGCAAACACTCCCCCTCAATCTATTTTATAATGAATAATTCAAACCACACCGGACCTCAAGTTTGATGTGGGATGCAGACTCCAACACTCCCCCTCAAGCTAGGTGTACCTAGCTTGGACACATAAAGAAAAAACAAAGAAAGCAACAGGCTGCAAACACTCCCCCTCAAGCTGGATATATCCAACTTGACTACAAACAAGACGAAATTAAAAAGAAACAAGCAACGATCGCAGCAAATCCTCAAGAACGCAGCTCCCCCTCAAGATGATGGATGGATGAGGATGTCGCAGACGCAGCATAAGAACCACACAAACCGGGCCGGTTGACGGAGCGCCAGGAATGTCGCACTAGTGGGGCCAGTCAATGAGACGCCGGGAAATCCACACTAGCACCGGAAAAGCCTCACTTGCGGGGCCGGTCACGGGAGGCGGGGATTCCGCAGAATTGTTGCGGGATCTATCAGCGCCAAAGGGCCCGGATCCAAGGCGGTCAAGGTGCTGCGCCATGGTGGAGGAAGCGCGAAGGTGTTCCGGCAAATAGGGAGGCGGCTACCGGGAGACGTCAGGAGATGCCAGCGACAGAAGGCGGTGATTCCGCAGGAGGTGCCGGCGAGGGAAGGCGGGGCTGCCTGGCAGAGGAGGAGGCTGGCGAGGGAGCAGCGGTCGTCAGAGGTAGTGCCGACGATGAGATGCGCAGGACTGGGGTGGATGAAACCGGCCGGAGGGAGGGAATCCTTGCAGATCAGCGCACTAAAGGGGGGGAGAACAGGAGGGGATCCCGTCGGGAAAGGAGGGGATCCCCCGTCAGAAAATGAGGGGAGCCCCCGTCGCAGGGGGGGGAAGGCCATCGAGATCGCCTTGAGGGAGGGGTCACCGAGATCGGGCGGGAGGAAGGAGTTGCGGCTGGGATGGAGCGCGCATGGATGGAGTCGCTGGGATCAGGCGGGGAAAGAGCGCCGCATGAGGACCGTCGCGTGGGAGCTGTGCAGGAAGGCCGTCGCGCAGGAACAGTGCAGGAAGGCTGACGCGGAGTAAGACCGTCGTCGAAGCCGTCGGGAGGAGGCAGATCTGCGGTTGGCTGTCGGGATTGTGGACGGCGAAGCGCACACTTGAGGGTCGTCAGGATCGGGACGCCGGAAGTCACGCGGGAACAGTGCAGGAAGGCCGACACGGAGGAAGACCGTCGTCGAAGTCGTAGGGAGGAGGCAAATCTACAACTGGCTGTCGGGATCGCGGACGGCGAGGCGCGCACATGAGGGTCGTCGGAATAGGGACGCCAGAGGTCGTGCGGACAGTGGGAGAGGCGGCGCTGGAAGCCATCGAACGGGAGGTCGGGTCGTGCGCAACGGGAGAGGCGGGAGGCGGCAGTCACCGGGAATCCGCATAAGAATGCGGGTCGGGAGTTGCGCGAGAGGCGAGGATCGTCGCGCGCAGCCGGGAGAGGTGTCGAGGAAGCAGGCGCCAGCAGGGGAGAGATCCGTCGGAGATGCAGCAGGCCGAGCGGCACTCGGGAGGGCCTCAGGCGGGATGGGTGAGTCGTCACGGCGCGCAGAGGGAGGATTCCGCCAAGATTGGGAGTCAGTGTCCGTCGTGCGTGCAGAGGTGGGAAGAGGACTCCGGGGAGGGAGGTACCGGCATGGGGGAGATCCGCCAGACAGAGGCCGGCTGGGAGAGATCTGCCGGATGGGAGGGATAGCCGGCAGGAGGGAGATCCGCCGCCTGGGAGGGATAGTCGGCAGGGGGGGCGGTGGGAGATACTTATGGCTTGCTGGCCATGGAGGCCGCCGCCCCCCAACCGGAAGAAACCCTAGAGGCCGATGGGGAAAAAAATAAAAATAAAATGGGTGGAGGAGGGTTCGGGATTAATTTCCCTCTGATACCATGTAGGATGATAAAATAAGAGACCCGAACCCCCAAGGTGTACTCTCTAAAGGAGCCCTTGGGGTTATTTTATAATGAATAATTAAGACCACACCGGACCTCAAGTCCGATGTGGGATGCAGACTCCAACAATTATATAATGATTTTTGGTTTCTAAAGGTCCAAAACTCATTAAAGTTGAAGATAATATGACTTGTGTTCGAAATAAAATCATCCAATAAGAATTAGAAAGGTTTTGGATATTGTTTTAATTTTTATAATCTCATTTATTTAAATCATTCTTTAATGAGGTAAACACTGCATCATTATTGTGTCATAAATAATTTTATTTATTTGATGTCTAAAAATTATAAAAAAAATACCATAATATAGGAAATCTTTTTAGCTTTCAAATGAACATTTATAGTCGAAAAGAGAACTTATATAACCCCTTGTAAAAATTATTTTACTAAAAGATATATGTTTATGTCATTTTTGTCTTTACTTTAAATTAATTAATATAAAGTGTCATTATCACTCTCAAGTGGCTCCATGGGGTCCCAAAATCTACCCAAGGATGTCCATGGTCGGACATGTATCAACCAATAAGAATAGAACACATGTTAGGGCAATTTAATATTATTATAATAATATTTGTTTACCCTTATTTATCAGATTTACCATTTAACCATGGTAAATAACATATTTACTGAAGTAAATATTCATAATGTCTAAAAATAAAATTTACCTATTTACACAATTTGGAAATCCTGATTCCAAATATGGAATTCATTTTTCCAAATTCAAAACACAGAAGGGGCAGAAATTAATTTAAAATTAATTCATGTTGTCAAAACAAAAAGCATGTTTTTAAGAAATAATAACTATCAAGAGATTGACACTTGTTTATGTTCAGTTTAAATGTGAAATTACATCCAATGACCTAAATTATATTAAATGATAAAAATATAATATAATGATACTTTAAAACCACTCAAATGTATAATTTAACACTATAAATTATTTCGATTAAAAAAGTTGTTTTTTATTAAATTTTAGTATTTTTCACTATTCATCAAAAATTAAAAGTTTTCAGAAAAGTACCAAAAATTAACCCTAAGCTAATTTTGATATTACGAATCCAAAAATGAAGTCCATTTTGAAAAATAAAATTTATAAAATTTCAAAAAGTGGGTATTACTATTCATAACGGCTAGTTTGATTGGTCGTGGTGTGTTAGAATCTCGAAATTGCGTACAGCGCAAGCTATTGCATTATTCAAAGAGAAGCATACCATGGAAGCTTGGGGTGTTACATTTTACAAAGGTGTGAAAGGAATGTTTTTTTTTAACGTTTACGACATGAACAGATTTTCTCGTTGTCATGATCGTTCATTGTTTTGAAGCTTCCTTTATAAGTTTTCATAGTTATTTTCAAAGAAAATGATATTCATAATATTTTGTGAATTTTTCGTTTTTAAAGGTACCAAAAGAAAAGGGTATTTTCCCCTATTTTCCAAAAAACGTTTTAAATGTTTTTTTAAAGGTATTTTCATCTATGTTAAAATCCTATAATGATTCTTATGCTTCATTAAGGAAATGATCTTATGATACCATTCACTTCCTTTCTCTGAATGGTTTGTGATGATGTTTTAAAGAGATTGTCACGTTTTTATTTCATGGATAAATCAAGATACAACAATTTTGATGAAATGAAACCATCCATGTGTTTTGTTTCATGATATGGTACTTGGACATTATTGATGAAAGTTGTTCGCGGTTTCTTTATCCTCGCAGGCTATTATCGGAGGTTTGTACCTGATTTCTCTCGACGTGAGGAGGTGTGGCAGGGGGTAAGCTTTCTTCCCAGTTTTTTGGGCCCTTTAATGTGTTGGAGCGTGTTGGTGAGGTGGTGTATCAGTTTGCATTGTCACCACAGCTGGACAGAATCCACGACATCATTCATGTGTCTCAGCTTCGTCAGTATATTCACGATGAATCTCACATCACTGACTGGGGAGAGTTGGATATCTATGATGATGCAATGTTAGTGAATCGACCAGTAGAGATCTAGGATCGTCGAGAGGGTGTTGCGTGGACAAACCATTCCCTTGGTTCATGTGTTGTGAAGGCATGGTGGCCTGGAGGAGAGTACTTGGGAGCGAGAGACGCGGATGCGTGCCTAGTGTTGAGAGTTGTTTTGAGTTTTTCTCTTCTTTGTTTGGTTTTTCCATCTTACTGTTTTATGATATGTGTTGTTTCCCTTGATGTGAATGTGTGATAAAGCTTTCGGCATATGAAAGAGGAGAATACTTGATTCCTAATCAAGATGCGTTATACTTTGACACAATTAAATCTGTCTAGGCGAGTCAGTGTCGCCCAAAGGTTGACAATAAATGTCAGGGGCTTACGAAATCATTGGGAGGACGATTTTCCCTTAGAACATACACAACCAGCCAAAACAATAATAAAAACAACCAAATCAAACTATACGATGAATGAAATATAATCAAAAATACCAACCAACAATATCATCGTAATAGCGGAAATAAACAAAACATAATAGCTAAGACTCAGGCACCAAGGTGGCACTGCTCAAGACTCTAAGACCTGACTAACACCAAAGCTCCAACTACAGATATCCATGAATGCAACCTCGAGAAGCTCCACTAGAGAATTATGAAATCATACCCTTTCCTGTATCATGGAAAACAATGTCTGCATACGCACCAAAATGCATATGTAAGGGGTGAGTAATCATACCCAGTAGGAAAACCCCAAGATTTCCCACACACACCACTACCCCTTCTTCCCCGCTCTTCCTTCATCAGTGATGGTCCAGGTGTCTGTGGGCGAGATGTGCAGGGATGACTTGGATTTCTTCAGGTGAAAAGTGGTTGTTGTGGTTGTGATGAGACGTGAAGTGTGGGCCCAGGTGTTTGCGAGCGAGACGTGATGTGGTGGTACCTGATACTAGCACCGAATGTTGGACCTTGCAAGGGAGTGGTAGGTAGGGATGCGTCCCGACCCATATCAGAGATAGCCGGTATGTGATGTGATATGTATGGAAGGGATGAGAGCACATGACGTTCAACGTTGGGGCATGAGAGCAGCAAATCAGTGGGTAAGCGGCAAGGGGACGTCATACTTTGTTATGATATCGATGTTATATTATTATATTTGATGCGTGATTTGGTGAGCGAGCGATGGTGAGGCTAAGATTGGTTAGTTGGCCCATATAGGTGCTTGTTGGTTTTGTTGTTTGTTCACTGGCTCATTAGCATACTCTTTTCACATGTGCAAGACCTTAGCTATGTCCTAATTAGTATACATTTTATGCTCACCCTACGTATATAAACTGTTTTTCAGGTTTTCAGGAGGACTTTGCGGATCGAACTGAACATTACTAGCTTGGATTTGGAGCTATGGTTGAGTTGTTGTTGTAGGACTTGTCTTTTGATACTTTGGAGACTTTTATATGTATAGGTTTACTTTACTCATGCATTGAGGGATGGTCTTGGGTTTTCTATTATATTATCTGTTAGAGTTGTTTGGTGGTTATTTATCGTTTCTCCCGATCCTGTTTTATTATAGAGGGTAATGCCTCCCATGTGTAAAATTTTTATACCTTCGGTGTTAGTTGTCAACCCGGGGTCAACTTGAGACAGAACTTGGGGGAAGGAGGTCATGACAAACAACTCACAAATGAATCCCTAGTGGAAAGTCTCTTTTTTGAAGCATGATACTCTACTCTCATCGACTAAACTCACAAAGATGTGGTGACAACACACCTAAAAGTGTTTTAGAACATTTTTTTGTACCTCAACCACCCTGGTAACTTGAAGTTCAGCATAAAGAGATTAATTGCATCTTTTTATGCTATACATTTGAAGTTCTGACGCGTTTTATCTCCTTGCTACCATACCAACTGACGGACTGAAACAAACTGATACCATTTATAACAACCCGACCCCATCCATTGTCTTGGAAAAAGCTGGGGTGCCACTAACCTTAGGTGACATCACCCAGACACCAAAGGTTGAAAATAAATGTCAGGGGCTTACGAAATCGTTGGGAGGACGATTTTCCCTTAGAACATACACAACCTTCCAAAACAATAATAAAAACAACCAAATCAAACTATACGATGAATGAAATATAATCAAAAATACCAACCAACAATATCACAGTAATAGCGGAAATAAAAAAAACATAATAGCTAAGACTCAAAAAAAAAACAAGACTCAGGTACCAAGGTGGCACCACTCAAAACTCTAAGACCTGACTAACACCAAAGCTCCAACTCCAGATATCCATGAATGCAACCTCGAGAAGCTCCACTAGAGAATTATGAAATCTTACTCTTTCCTGTATCATGGAAAACAATGTCTGCATACGCACCAAAATGCATATGCAAGGGGTGAGTAATCATACCCAGTAAGAAAACCCCAAGATTTCCCACACACACCACTAGAACCGAAAACAAGTTAGTTTCACGGTTATATAAAACAGGAGTAAGAGATTTCAAAATTGTTCATCAAATCCACGATTCAAAAAAAGGCAATGGGATCAATTCAATTCGTGCGTTCATTCAACCATTTCACTTGGCATACCTCTTCCATGTTCACATGCACACACATGCATGTCGAATGACATCCCCAGTGCTCGCGAGTAGCGACTCATTCCTTCACCAAGTCATCACAGGGTGATATATCCCTTGTGCCACCATGTGGCACTGAGCGCCAAGTCTGTATCAACAAGGCCATGCATAATACAAATGCACACACATCGACTATGTATGTCAAGTTCCCATTGAAAATTCCCATTTTTAACCGAAAACCATCTCCAATTTCACAACATATTGTAATGCCAATTACCGTCATTCTTTCCAAATCAAATTCCTTTCCAACATTTTAAATGAAAACACTTTGCAAACAACTTCTGAATTCACAATTCAAAACCATTTAGAAAGAGGTTTCGTCTATATAAAATCCAACAAAGGTTTTCATTGCAAAACACTTATCATAAACCATTAAAACAACAAGGTTTTTCTTTGAAAACACTAACCATAAATCACGCGTTGAAAGTGTCGTATAAAAACCCAGGACCAAAGGATTTTCTAATCAAAACTCAGCACGATGGTTCTTTGAAAACCAAAACAATTCATTAGAAAATCCAAAGGCTTCCAATTCCAAAGAAAGCGAAGATATAGAGAAGGAACCTACCACTTACGATCGATTTCACCACCCAAGAATGAAAGAGAGAGTTCGCCCACAACACCAAGCAATCAAATCCTCTGGTCGAGCCAAAACGTCCCAAAAGAGAACCTTGGATTCATCTAGTTTGAAAAACTTGACGAGAGGGTGAGAAAAGGTTAGAAGAGGCGATTTCCAATCACAGATCACATTAAAACCCTCCCAAGAAGATCGCACGTGAATCCATAACTCTTCCCCCGAGATTGGCACTCGAATCAGGCATTTAAAAAAACTTGTTTGATTGTCACCGTGACCCGATGGTGTCTGCCACGACCATGGTGCCTTCGATCGTCCCAAGTCCAAGAACCCACCATGGCAAGCCACTACGGCATGTCGCAAAGACCCAAGCCATTTTGAACCCACCGCGCCCTAGACCACGGCATGGTGAGACCTCCCATGGCCGTGTTTCACAGACCGACCCCCGGCACGCCACGCCCAAATCCACCCAGCGACCACAACCTCTCTTGGATGTTTTGGTGTGCCCGTGTTGCACGGGAGCACTCCCAGCACACCGCACCCTCCACCACGGCGTGTTGTTGCCCGTTGTGCACCAAGAAATTCCCAAACACTTCCAATCTCTCCGAGCATCCTACCAACGCTCCCCGAACCCAGATAAAACCATGAAAGTGCTTGAAAACTTTAAGAGAACATGGAAAATACCTCAAACATGGGTGTTACATTTTGACATATCAACATACTACGAAGTAATTCAATTATAATCTCAGCAGAAATTGCATGGTATTTAATTTAGTTGAAAATAATGAAACTACTAAATGAACCTAGTACGGGTAGAACAGTTGATTGAACATGCCTCATAGACAGTATGGTACCAAAAACAGAACAAGCCAGAAAAAACAGTGTTGAGAGATATAACCTGTGGTTTTAGAAATTCAACCATGATCAATCAATAATATGAAGCAGCACCGGTATCCATAACACGCGGTCAGGTAATGAGAAAGCGGACTATAAATACAGATAGAAGTTAAAGAGTGACCAACTATATGTTAGGGAGTCGGAGATGCGATAGAAATGATCAGCTCCGTACGCCTTGACGAAATAGTCTTCAACCAAAGGGTTCCAGTGTAATGTCGGCTTGAAGCTGTAGCGCTTGGAAGAATCTGTCTGCATAAGATATATTTGTGAGTAATCTGCAAACACGGACAGGGAGGAGGAGAGGGAGTGCGCCCGATCAAGGGAGAGCGGACCATGGATGCGAAGGCTCGTAGACTCGGATTCTTCTACGAATGGTGGCGCATAAAGCATAGAACCTCGCAAAGCGATGTGAATGTCTGTTCACTGTTTTGATTATTAAGTATGTCCCCATTATGTTATCTTATATTATTAGATTCAAAACAGTAAAAATGACTTTCAATGATCACATGAACAAATTAATTATGTACCACTCAAAGATTTTATGGTATACTTCTTCTTAATAATTCAATAATTTGTGCTACACGCAACATCGAGTTCGAGCGCATCATGACATATCAAACTAGCCGTTTAAAAATCGATTATAAATAGTATTAACTACATTTTGAATTTTATATATATCTCTTATAATGTTAACATTCATATTATGTGTTTCTTAGATATAATATAAGGACAAATTCAATTTTTCAGATAAAAAAGTATTTATCAAAAAATGCAGTTTTTCTACCTTTTAATGGAGAACCCTTTTTAAATCACATATTAGACACTTTTATATATTCAATTTGACGAAATGAAATTCTTTTTTAGAAGCGGGACATAAAAATTTAGTTTGAATGATTTTTTTGTATTTTTCTTATAACTTTCATATTTTGATTAATAGTGAAAAATACTAAATTTTAATTGAAAATAACTTGTTTAATCGAAATAATTTATAGTGTTGAATTATACATTTGAGTGGTTTTAAAGTATAATTAGATTATATTTTTATCATTTAATATAATATATGTCATTGAAAATAATTTCACATTTAAATTGGATATAAACACATGTTAATCTTTTGATAGTTTTTACTTCTTAAAAACTCGCTTTATAGTTTTGACAACAGTAATTAATTTTAAATTAATTTCTGCCAATTCTGTGTTTTGAATTTGGAAAAATGAATTCTATATTAGGAATTAGAATGTCCAGATTGTGTAAATAGGTACCTTTTATTTTTTGGACATTATGAATAGTAACTTCATTAATTATTTTTATTTATCATGGTTAAAGACTAAATCAGATAAATAAGGGTAAACAATAATATTATAATAGTATAAAATTACCCAAACACGTGTCCTAGTCCTATTGGATGATATATACCCAACCATGAGAATCCTTAGGTATATTTTAGGACCCCATAAAGTCACTTGGGTGTGATAATGACTTTTTATAATGATTAGTTCAAAGAAAAGATAAATATAACATAAATATGTATCTCTCAACTAAAACAGTTTTAATTTGGTTTATACAAATGAATAGATTATAAATAGTCATTGGAAAGCTAAAAAGATTTGCTACATCATGGTATTTTATTTGTAATTTTTAGACATTAAACAATTAAATTTATTCATGATACAATAATGATGTAGTGTTTGCCTTATTAATGAAGGAATCAAATAAATGTAATTTGAAAGTTTTTATGTCATCCACCAATTTTATGGATGATTATGACATATTGGATTTGAGTTAATACATTTGTTTCGAAAGAATCAAGTTTTTACGACTTTAACAAAAATCAATTACTAAATAGTATCAAAATTGACATAAATGAGTTTTTAAAACAAATATTATTTTATTAAATGATATAATAGTCCTAAAAATCTAAAATTCGGCCAACTAATTTAGATAGTGTTAAAAATGTCATTAATGATCTATTTTAGATTATCTTGTCATTTTATAACAACTATATTAACTATATAGTATAAAAATACAAGAAGACAAGGTAAAAATAAACTTATTTAACTACGCGTTAAAGCCAAAAGATAAGGTTAATTTTATGACCTAAACATGTCTAAAACCTATTGGTTGAGAGGATTTAGACTCATCCTCATATTATACTAGAAATAAATCACTTTGGAGCCATTAAAAACCAAAAATCAATTTATAATATATTAATATTTCAAGACTTTCCTAAAGTGCCCCTCATCTCTCCTATAAAATGACACTTCTTCTTATCTTTTATTCACACCTTCAAAGCCCTTTGGCTTGACCAAACTCTGACAAACTCTCCTCTAAACTTCCCCCACTTCATCATAGAGGCCACCCTTTGGACAGAAAACCAACTTAAGGAGTCCTTTTGTGCAAATCAAAAAGAGACACCCGAAGAAGAGGTAATCGTTTTATCCCTTCTTTCAAAGTTCTTTTTTCTTCTACTTCCTCTTTCTATGTTGTTTCCATACCAAATTAATAAATACAGTATCATCCATATAATGAGATCTTATTATAATCATGGGACAACTATATTCATCATTTTATCCATCCTATGAATAATAATATCATCATGCGTGTGTGCGTACGACTTACCGTCTCCACATTGTGGTGTAATTTGTTATTCCACATTACTTTATTTGGATGGGTATAATGATGAATATAATAGACATAAACAATGAATATGACATGTTTATGATTTTTTATATTTAATATATCATCCAATTCAATATCATTTAACCATTAAGGAAATGATATTGTCGCTCGTGCATACGTACGACCTACCGTCTCCATGAACGGTGTATTCCATTTCATATATCTATCTTTCATATATATTTATATTATGAATATATATGATATATCAATCATATTATGCATTCTGTAAGTAAGTAAATCATGATCTATGTAATATTATCAAGAATAACAAGTCGAAACACTTACGATAAACAAGTGATTATTACCTGAAATGTTGCATTAACCTGGAATTGTTAATAAACGGGTAATATAAAGTCATAAAAGAATAATACATGATATCATAAATATTATTATGATTATGATATAAGTTAATAATATGTTTAAAAACATTATACATGAATTTTAGACACGTATGAAGAGTATCAGACCTAAGGTAAGAGTTAATTCCTCAATCTCGTTATTATCTGAGATTGTTTATGTGTAAGTATTTACCAGGACATATTTATCATCCATGTCCATGTTTCACAAAAATTTATTCAAAATGAATCTTTTAAGGTTTTATGGAAGGGTATATTTAACTAGATCATCATTTTAAATGTTTTAAGGATTCATTTTTCTCAATCTATTTAATTAATGTCCATGCACTAGTGGAAATAGAGGTTTTCCCAACACTTTTATGCCAATGGTTTGAACAAACCATTGGTATATTGTTTTTATAGCAACCTTTCCCAATAGTTTGTTGAAATCGTTGGCATACTGTTTTTAGAATAAAGATTTTCCAACGGTTTACTCAAACCATTGAGAAATCTTTATTTTTTTTCTAATGTATACCAATGGTTTTTTAAAACTATTGGGAAAATTTTCCCCCAAAAACATAGTAGATACAATTCCCTCATCCGTGCGATTCCAACCCTAAACCGAAGCTCTCCTAAAGCTCTCTCTTTACCCTAGGTTTCGAAACTCCTTCCACCCGATAGATCCATCTTCAATCAAGCAATTTTTTAGTCCTACACTTCAAATCTGTAAGTTCTACCTTAGTTTTAATGTTTTGCATCTATTTTTTTGTCTTGTGTTTTGATTTGGCATAAACCAGAGGTTTGTGCGGTCTATGGCATGGTATACCGAACACTTTGATTTGTTTTTTGTTTTTGTTCTAAACTTCAAGTGTCATGATTGTGTGAATCACCTTTATTTGAAGTCTTCATAGCCACTCCTTCTGTGTAGAGTTTTTGAACCATATGAACTAATGGAGGTGCTGGTGACATGTATCCCCACTCATATATGGTAAAGGGTTTGTTTACTCATACGGTCTCACGGTGGGTAATGGATATAAGGATGGTCGATGTAAAGGGATTGGGGACGGTTGGGGTAGTGGTGTAGGTGGTTTTCCATTTTTTAATGGGGTGATATGGTAGTTTCTATGGACTTTAGTTTAGTTGAAAATTGGATTTGGATTTTGTATTTATAGTTTTTGTTCAAGGAATAATGGGAAGGGTAGGGATATTGAGGATGAATTGGTTGTTGGTTGGGTGATGGATTAGAATTGTGATGTTGTTTGGATTGGGTATAGGTAATTTTCAAGGTATTGTATGGGTATTGCCTACCCTGAACACCCCCACCCCCTAGACACCCCCACCCCCTAGACACCCACCCACCCCCCTGGACACCCCCACCACCCTGGACACCCCCCATTGGACAACCCCCCTGCACACCCCCCACCCCCTGGACACCCCCACCCCCTTGGACAACCCTCACCCCCTGGACACCACACACCCCCTCAGACACCCCCACCCCCACCCCCTGGACACACACACCCCCTGGACACCCCCCCATACACCCCCACCCCCTGTACACCCTCACCCCCTTGGACAACCCCACCCCCACCCCTCACCCCCTCGACCCCCCCCCCCCCACCCCATGGACACCCCCTCACCCCCTGGATACCCTCACCCCCTTGGACAACCCCCCTGGACACCACCCCACCCCCTAGACACCCCCACCCCCTGGACAACCCCCCCCCCCCCCCGAACACCACCCCACCCCCACCCCCTTGGACAACCCCACTCCACCCCCTGGATAGCCCCCTTGGACACCACCCCACCCCTTGGACACCACCATCCCCTGGACACCACCCCGCCCCTTGGACACCCCCACCCCCTAGACAGCCCCCCTGGACACCCCCACCCCCTGGACACCCCCACCCCCCTAAACACCCCCACCCCCTGGACACACCCCATGGACACTCCCACCCCCTTGGACACCCCCACCCCTGGACACCCCACCCCCATGGACAACCCCCCCCAGATAGCCCCCTTGGACACCAGCCCACCCCCTAGACAGCCCCCCACCCCCCCTAGACACCCCCACCCCCGTAGACACCCCCCACCCCCTGGACCCCCCGGACACCCCCACCCCCTGGACAACCCCCCAGACACCCCCACCCCCTTGGAAACCCTCCCCCCCCCCCATATCAACTAGAAAACCCTTCCTTTATGGATATCTAAAATGGGGATAGATTATCCCATCTGAAAAATAAATTTCAATCTCATCATTCGAAATATCCATGTACATGGAATCATGCTTCTTTTCCCCATGGAACCTTCATCTTATGACATCAAAACCCTCTTAGTTCCATTTAATCTTTCTTGGATCATGATCCACATGTATGACCATGATGTTTTAATCCCTAAGGAACTTTTTACCATCATTTTCAGATTATATTTCCCATTTATTCAGAATAGATATTATGAAAATCACTCAAATAATCTACTAAAATATAAAATTTATCTGATCTAAAAATTACTCTCAACTCCTGAATAATTCTCCTCCACATGTGTACCTAATATTGTACACTCATGTATAGTTATTCAAAGATATTCAAAACCTTCCTTGAACATTTTTTTTGTCTCAAAACACTCTCCAGATCTCACGTGATCAAGTTATTACTTAGTTCATTGAATACTTGAGAATAATGGGATTCTTCTCTTTCAAAGGCTCGTGGATTTGAAATTTCTCCTTTTCTTTGACATAAGATGCATAGGACTCTCAAAATTCTCTCATAGATTATATATGTTCTCTCAATATGAACAACTGTCATGGTATTATATTTATAATTGAATTCAATATCATGGATTTATATTAATTTATAGTATTTTGTTATAAATATTGTATTTTTTTATCTTTTATATTATGATTCTCATATTGAGTAGTGTGTCGGTTATGGTTTTATATAAAGTGAAAAATTCTCATTTACTTAAATATATTTTTGATGAAAATTCAATCCTATTAAATGGTTTTTGACGAAATGACTTATAACAATTTTTTTACAGAATGGATAGAAGTTGGATGTATCAAACTGATTGGATCTCAAGCGATTTTCAAAACAATTTGGAGAGTTTTTTAGATTTTTCATTTTAAAATGCTTCAAATAGTGGTCTCATACACTGCCTATGTTAGAATTGTGTTGGAAGACCTTGGTTGATCCGTGAAGAAGTCAGCTACCACATAACCAAATATGGTTTTCAAGAAAACTACTATGTGGGGTATCACAATGGGGAGAAAATGAAATCTCAAATTACTGATGATCCAAATGAGAGGACTAGATTGGAGAATTTGTTATATAATTGGTTTCCATTTATTCGTCATCATGAAAAATAAAGGATTATGACCCAAGAAGACTTTGATATGATCACACATGATGCATCTAATGAAAATGATGATCCTGTCAGGGTGAAAAAATTGAATGATGTTGCCACAACTCCAGTATATCGACAATGCAGTAAAATGAAAAAGTTGGAATTTTTAATTCGATTGTTTCATGGGAAAACTATGTATGAGATTTTTAATACCGCCATTTATTACATTTTTACCTTCTTAAAGGACTTACTTCCAGATGATGGAGATATTACCTCAAACCACTATATGGCATAGAAGTTATTTGATGAACTTGGATTTTCAAGAAACAAAATTCATGATTTCCTGAAAGATTTCAGTTTATTCTAGGAGGAAACTACTGAACAAAATGATTGTATAAAATGCAACACATCCCACTAGAAGCCAAAAGCTAATGGAACACCATTCCGTGTGCCATAAAAAGTAATGTGATACTTTCCATTGATCCCCAGACTCCATAATATTTTTATGTCTGATGAAATATCAATAAAAATGTGATGTTATGATACCAAGAGAAAGAATACTAATGATGAGTTGGTTACCCTGCAAATGGATTTTCATGGTAGATATTTGGTGCTCGAAATCCTAATTTTCCAGCTGACATGCGTAATGTGAGGCTAAGTCTTTCACGTGATAGTTTTAATCTATTTGGGCATATTCTTACTTTGCACAACACATGAACAATTTTTATACACATTTATAACCTTCCCCCATGGTTGTGTATGAAAAAACATTTCACTTTCACGAGTATACTCATATTTGGACCTTCTGATCCCAACAATGATATAGATGTATACATGAAACCTTTAATAAAAGAGTTGAAACTTCTTTGGGATGTGGGTGTTTGCACATACGATGCATGTCTGAAAGACATATTTCAGATGTGTGTTGCACTTATGTGGACGAACAATGATTTTCCTACTTATCCAATGATGTCTGGATGGAACACAAAGGGAAAACTATCATGTTCTGTTTGTATGAAGAATACAGGATCCAAAAGACTGAAACATCACTGTAGTTTTAGTTTTATGGGACATCGACGATTCTTTCCAATGGACCATCCATATAGAAATAATCATCGAAGATTTGACAATACCATAGAGAGAGATGATCCACCTCAGCATATGTCTAGAATTTATGTGCTTAATGAATTGAAAGATTTAAATTTTTCATTCGGGAAGGTTCAAATGAAATTTGGAAAGAGAAAGAATGTTTCCACTGAAACCTGTTATAATTGGAAGAAGAGAAGTATCTTCTTTGATTTGCTTTATTGGCCAACTAATTTGTTACATCATTGCTTAGACATAATGCACATTGAAAAGAATATATGTGAAATTTTGTTTTCAATTCTTTTAAATGTTAAGGGAAAGACAAAAGATAATTTACGGTCTCGACGTGACTTGGTGGATTGGGGCATCGGACTAGAATTGCATCCTGTGCGTATCAATGAAAATAAATGGAAAGTTCCATGTGCTTCTTATGTGATGACACCTACAAAAAAAAAGAAATTTCTGGAAGTACTAGAGACTATTAAAGTTCCTAATGGTTATTTAAGCAACATATCTAAATAGGTCAATAGAAGAGATTTGAAGCTAAAATATTTGAAGACTTATGATTATCACATCCTTATGCATGAGTTGATTCCAATATCAATCCGTCATATTTTATCCAATAATGTAAGGGTGGCTGTTATTAGGTTGTGCCATTTGTTTAGAGATATTTGTGCTAAGAAGTTTTCCAAGACTTTCTTGTAAAAAATGTTAGTAGACGCCCCATTAATTTTTGTGTGAGTTAGAGAAAATATTTTCTCCATTATTTTTCATATGCATGATGCATCTGACTATCCATATTCCAAGTAAAATACTTCTCATAGGACCTATTTATTTTCGTTGGATGTATCCAACTAAAAGAAATATGTACAAATTAAAGTCTTATGTCTGAAATAAGAATCATCTCGAAGGTTCTATCGTGAACAGTTACTTGGCTCAAGAATGTATGGATTTCTGCTCTATGTATTTGTCTGATCTTACTACAAGAATAAACAGACCAATAAGAAACTAAGAAGAACAGTATGAGAAAATTAAACCCAAATTTCACTACTGGAAAATGGATCTATACCCACGGTTTTGGGAAAACCATGGGGATAGGGTACCCTATCCCCACAGTTTTGGGCAAACCATGGGTATAGGAATTTTTTGATATCTCATGCCCACGGTTTCCCCAAACCGTGGGCATAGGCTACCCTATACCCACAGTTTTCTCCAAACCATGGGTATAGGGTATCAAAAAATGACTATACCCACTGTTTTCCCAAAACTGTGGGGATAGGGCACCCTATCCCCATGGTTTTCCCAAAACCATGGGTATAGTCATCGGATAAAAAAACATATACCCACGATTTTGACAAACCGTGGGTATAGGTTTCCTGCGTGTGCGCGGGAAATTTATTTTTTCTGCGGGAACAAAAAAAAATTGGCGGGAGTTCTATACCCACGATTTATTCCTCTATACCCATAGTTTAAATAAATATATTTAATATATATATATATATACATACATATATGTGGTGATGGGGTAGTGGTAAGGATGCTCGTGAATGAAGAAGTGGTCGCGAGATCGAATCCCGTGGGCCGCTATTTTGTAAAATATGATATACCCACGGTTTCCAAACCATGGGTATAGAGTTATGACACAGTGGAAAAACCTATACCCACGGTTTTTCCAAACCATGGGTATAGTTCATGGAGCTATACCGATGCCACCAATGACCACGGTTCCCTAAACCATGGGTATAGCCTATACCCACAGTTTTAGGGTCTATACCCACGGTTTTGAACCATGGGTATAAGATCATTTTCCAGTAGTGTTTCCATCACTTCCTTAAACAGAATGAATTCCTAGATCATATACATTTATGACATTAATCCTTGAAGAGCGGAAGATGGCACATCGCACAGTTCTGTTCAACTGTGATTTGTTCAATGATTGCGTCAGTTAAGTAAATTAAATATGTATATCTTATATATATATATCTGTTAAACTATTATTATTTTTATCTATAAGAAACACAAAGTAAAGATAAATAAAAATCATCATTATTTATCTTTGAGAAGGAGGGAGACTCTGCCTAGCAAAGAGTTTTATGATCGGTTAAAATTGAAGGTAAAAATATTACTATTTAAAATAATCAAATCAATATTCAATTAAGTTTAATATTCATTTATATTTCAGGTATTGAGTTCGCCTGCTGACTCTGTCACTGAGGAAATAAGAGCTTTGACTTTTTATCCTAATACCGTGGTTTGTTACTATAAATCAATTGTTATCAATGGGTACATATTTATTATCTTTGAATGAGCAAAGAACACAAGAACACAACATGATGATGTTATGGTTACTACCACAACAGACTGTTATGCTAGTGCATCAGATAGTAGATTGTGATTTGAAAATGTAGGTTATTATAGAGTCGTTGAAATAATAATAATATTGGATTATTACTCTCATGGATGAGTCACGATGATGAAATGAAAGTGGTTTGATTTGATGAAGAGGCATGACACATTTATTGATGATTGTGGATTTTGAGTAATTGATATGACTCGCACTCTTTCTACCGATGAACCATATGTATTGACATCAATGGCGAAACAAGTTTTTTAGGTCAAAGACCATCTTCGACCTGAATTTAGTGTCATTATTGAAGTAATTCTAAGACATATTTTTGATGATTATGATGATGATGGAATTGACACCATACCTAATGCCATTGGAAATGATCCATTTATTACTTTTGATGACTCCAATAGCTCAATTTTCAGAGTTGATTTTGAAGCTGAAGTTGTGGTGGGAAATATATAGAATCATCTATCCATGTTCTCAATTATTTTTGTTTAGCTCAACTTGGGTTGTTAAGGTTGGTACTATTAAAATTGATTTAATATTTATTACAAATATGTTGTATCTGACTTGTCTGTTATGTGAATTTTCAATGTTTATTGGTTGCAATTTTATTTGAATTGCATTTTCAAATTTGGAATTGAACTATATTCAGACCTACGAAACCAACATTTCTAACTTGGTGAACATTTCAATGCTATATTGACCATGCATAAAATTAGTATAACTCTAAGACCTTCCTTTAACATTTCACTAGATAATGAACATGATGGTTTGTCTTCTTCTACAAAACATGTATAACAACCTGCATTATCTACCTAGGCTAAAGAAATTAAAATTTTCCTTAATTTTGACAAGTGATTTACCCCTTATGAATATGGTAGATATATTATCCTTGTTCATATGTTTATATCATCATTTCCAACTATATTAACGGTTTAATCATTCATAATATATACCTTGCTGAATTTTCTAAAGTCATAATTCAATATGCTCTCTCTCTCTTAGTTGTTGAGTGAAATAAAGCCTCAGAATCAATGTTTCGTTATTTTAATAGACCGGTGACACTTAGTAAATAACCATCCTACTCAAAATTAAATTTCTTTATTAAATCTTGTCTGATTTATTTAATTCATTATATATCCATTCAAGCTCACCTAAAACAATGGATAGTTAAATTATCCATGAATCCCCTTATTTCCTCTCATATATTTTTTTGGGTTACACATTATTTATCCTTTTCTAATTACTTCCATATTTGTTTTCAAATGCAGAAAATGCAACCAATTGAAGAGAGGTGATAGAAAACGATAATGGATGACAATCGTCGTGTGACTGAGATGGGCATTCCACCACTAGTGTCTGTAGTGAGTATTTTATTTCAAATGTATATATTTAAATAATATATAATTTCATATGATTAATTTTGTTTTAATCATTTTTGCATGATCCACCTATTAGGCGACAATTATTTGATGAGCATCCTAGTAGTGGTCCCAGTACTCAGGATATTCGTATAAGGGGGGGGGGGGGTATGAGAGCTAGGTGATCTGGTCGGCGTACCCGATTAGACCCTACCCATGTCACTGACATACCATCTATCCCACATTCTAATCTCGGTGTGTTGTTTGGGACACATGGGATATTTAGGCCTCCCATGTTTTCACTACCCTTTACATCTGAGTATCCTCACCCATCTTTACCATATCTGATGATGATTCCCACTTCCCATCCTATATTCAGCCAACCATCCATGCCATCTTCTCTTACTTCTACTTCCTTTTCTCCGAGATTCTATATTACATCTTCTCTAACTCCTGCTCTGCCAGAATCTATCCCTGAGAAGCATACACTAGGACCCAATCCACCTGTGCAGGGTGTTCCTTCAGTTTCTATGGATCCAACGGTGCCCATTGATCAGACTTCCATAGGTATATTTATAGAACCCTAACAAATTTTTATACAATTATTTATTTTCATTATAACATGTATTGATAAAATATTTGTTTTTTCTTTCATAATAGATACATCTACTTATAGGAGGCGGGGGTGGGGGTGTATTTGCATGTGTGCAGTGTGGAACCACCGTACGTAGTTGATGGTGGACTATAATGAAGACAATAAAATGATTCAAAAAATAGGGCAACAATGTCGGTGTTTTTTGACGACGCTTTCCAAATACTCTGACATCATTCCTGTCAGCCCGATCTCATGGAGATAGTTGCCAAATGAAGTAAAGGATAATTCTTGGGAAGTGATATGGGTAAACAAATCTTTTTTATTTAATGAAATATATTATTTTTGTATTTATATGAATTAATATTTTGGTGTCAACTTCGGTTTAATTTCCCCAATGACGAGGGTTCACGACCAGCACGTCTAAAGGATTTAGGTGAGCTTTGGAGAACCTATAAACACGAGTTGTATATTGGATGATGTTATAGAGTTGGCACAGAATTAGAGGCGGTACCTGTCATGGATGATTGTCTGATATAACAGTATCGACAAATGATTACTCATTGGACGACTATCCAGTTTAAGGTATTAATCACATTTTAGGTATTTAAATGAAATTTTTTATGTTTTTCATTAATACTATATTTTGTATTATTGAATTTTATTTAGTAATCATTTGGAAGCAATAAAAAAACATTGATGCCAAAAAATACCACCACACATTGGGGCGTACTACGATGCCAGATCATGAGAGGAAGCAAGTATGACAGTTGTTTATAATTTTTCTTTACAACTTGCACTTTATATTGTTTCCTCCATAATTTATTTGATTGATGAAGTTTTCATATAATTTTAGTTATGAAATTAATTATTGGTAACCTGTTTTTAATTATGGTTTTCTACATTCAATGTAATTGTAGAGGCAAACATTGAATATTGAAGGATGTGTGCCTCGAGCAAAACTGTTTTGCTCGAGTAGAAGAAAGAAAGATGGAAGTGTGGTTAACAAAACAAATCAGTAGCAGATTGTAAGTTTTAATTTGTTGATTTCAAATTTTAATATCTATTTTGTAACTTAATAATATATTTATATTTGTAACAAGCTGCTTTAGAGGCCCTTGATGCCCAAGAACTATAAAATTTTGGGCCAAATGATCACTTACATCAAGTGTTGGGATATGACCACCCTGGCAGAGTACGTTGCCAACCTGGGAAGAGTATAGTCCCAACGTGGTATTGGACCTACTCAGGTATGAGTTTTAGTGGTGTCGAGTTCAAGAAGGTTAAGGCATAAGAAGAACATGCTAAAAAAGGGCCATAGAGATGGCTGAATAGTCTTCTAGGGAAAACACTGCACTTATAAAACTGATGGAAGTTTTACGTCCAACACTTCCAACAGAGGACAACACATCTTGTGATGAATATATTTCGTCGATGCATTCTATATATGGTGTACCAATTGACAATTCTAGTGGTGGTCGAGAAGATGGTGAGGAGGAGGGTGAGGCGGAGGAGGAGGGTGAGGAGGAGGGTGAGGTGGAGGAGGAGGGCGAGGAGGAGTCCAAGGCAGAGGAGGAGGGTAAGGAGGAGGCTGAGGAGGTGGCCGAGGAGAAGTAAAAGGGTGATGAGGAGGGTTTTGAAGAGGATGTGGATGATTATGGGGATGACGATGAGGACGAGGATGAGGCTGATGATGATGGTGATGATAGTGATGGTGATGAGGGACAGATTGACCCGTTACATTTTTTACTGATATTACTGACATTTTATGTTTGATGATTTTTTGTTTCTGAATATATGTGTGATTAAGTAGATCATATTATCTTTATTTCTTTATCTATAAATAATAAAACTTGACTTGATGATTTGCTACGACTGAATATATGTGAGACTAATTCACACCTCCCCTGGACACCCCCACCCCCTTGGATAGCCCCCACCCCTTGGACACCCCCACCCCACCCACTTGGACAACCCCCACCCCCTGTACATCCCCCACCCCCTTGGACAACCCCCCTGGACCCCCCCCCCCCCAAGACACCCCCACCCCTTGGACACCCCTATCCAGTTGGACAACCCCCCACCCCCTAGACAGCCACACCCCTCCCCCATCCCCTTGGACCGCCCCCTAGACAACCCCCACCCCCTAGACAACCCCCATGGACATCCCCCACCCCCTGGACACCCCCTTGGACACCCCACCCACTTGGACACCCCCCACTCCCCTGGATATCCCCCACCCCCTGGACTCCCCCACCCTTGGACAACCCCCCCCATGGACACCCCCACCCCCTGGACACCCCATCCCCTGGACAGCCCCCACCCCCTTGGACAGCCCCACCCCCTGGACACCCCACCCCCTGGACAACACTCACCCCCTTGGACACCCCCACCCCCGTGGAAAACCCCTCACCCCCTAGACACCCCACCCCCTTGGACTCCCCCACCCCTTGACACCCCCCCATGGACAACGCCCCCATGGACACCCCCACCCCTTGGACAACCCCCACCCCCTCGATAGCCCCCCACCCCCTTGGACACCCCCACCCCCTAGACACCCCCACCCCCTTGGACAACCCCACACCCCTTGGACACCCCCTGTACACCCCCACACCCTTGGACAACCCCCACCCCCTGGACACCCCCACCCCTTGGACATCCCCCACCCCCTGAACACCCCCACCCCCTGGACACCCCCACCCCCTGAACACCCCTACCCCTGGACAACCCCCACCCCCAAGACACCCTCCACCCCCTAAACACACCCACCCCCTGGACAACCCCACCCCTTGGACATCCTCACACCCCCTTGGACACCCCCTGGACACCCCCACCCCCTTGGAAAGCCCCCACACCCCCTAGACACCCCATGGACACTCCCACCCCTTGGACAACCCCCCACCCCCTAGACACACCCACCCCCTGGATAGCCCCACCCCTGGACAACCCCCCCCCATGGATAGCCCCCACCCCCTGGACATCCCCACCCCCTTGGACACCCCCACCCCACCCCCTTGGACACCCCCACCCCCTGGACACCCCCACCCCCTGGACAACCCCCCAACCCCCTGGACCCCCCCGCCCCATTGGACATCCCCCCTAGACACCACCCCACCCCCTGAACACTCCACCCCTGGACAACCCCTCACCCCTAGACATGCCCACCCCCTGGAATTCCCCCACCCCCTGGACACCCCCACCCCCATGGACACCCCCACCCCAGAGACCCCCACCCCCATGCCCCACCCTAGAAACCCCCACCCCCATGGACAACCCCCCACCCCCGGACACCCCCCTAGACACCCCCACCCCCTTGGACAACCCCCACCCCTCGGGACACCCCCACCCCCTTGGAAACCCCCCCCCTGGACAACCCCCACCCCTTGGATCAAATTTTAAAGTGTTGTGTTTATAGAGATGTTTGTTTTCGGGGTGTTCTGGTTTCCAGTGGTGTATTTTGTTGGGTGTATTGGTGTTATTCTGAATTCTATATAGTGTACTGCAATTGCATTGGTGTTATTATGATGGAATACTATTTAGAACATATTTTTCTTCATTGGTGTTATTTTGAATTATGTATAGAGTATTTCAATTGCAAGTAATTTCACAAGTAATTGGAGGTAATTAATTCTAAATTCTGTATAGGTTTTTTATTATTACAGGTAATTTCACAAGGGGAGGCTGGTACTACTTGTTGTTGGAGTTGCAGCAACTCTATGCCAACGGTTTCAAAACCGTTGGTATAGATGTGAAAATTGAATCTATACCAATAGTTTCATCAAACCATTAGTAAAAGTCTATACCAATGGTTTACAAACCGTTGGTATAGAATTGTTAACTAAATTATTACCAACGGTTTCTATAAACCGTTGGTAAAAGTATTTACCAACAGTTCAGAAAACTGTTGGTATATATATAAAGTGAGTTATATTACAACCATGTAAAACCATTGGTAAAAAGTTATACCAATAGTTATAGAAAACCGTTGGTATAATGTGTTGTAAGATGACATACCCCAATAGTTTATGAATAACCATTGAGATATGTCTATCCTTACGGCTTAGTATCCAATGGTTTGGACAACCATTGGTATATATTATACCAACAGTTGTCCAACCTATACTAACGATTTTAAACCATTGGTATATCATATATTTACAACAGTGATGTTTTCAAAATGATTTTAAGGATTTATTTATATAGACATGTTTGTTTTAAAATGTTAATTCATTTCAAAATTTTCAAAGCGGTATGAGACACTATGATTCAAAAATCTAGTTTAAATAGATTACTTTATAAATTGTATGACTTTTAAATGATTTCATGAAAAAGGTATGTTTCTCCCAAAAAGTTTTACTGATTTTTTTAACTATGTCAACATCCTTTATTGAATATTATTCTTGATTGAGGTTGATTTATTATAATACAATCTTCTATATTGTATTGAATGGGGTTATGATAGGTTTGACTATGGATGTGCCATTTTTATACCATTCATAGCTTATGTTTTAAGTATTTACATTCATATGCCAGTTTTAATATGAATTTTTATGTTGGTTATGTTTTACCCATTTCATAAGAGGAATTCATTGGACTTTGTAAGTATCGGGCGGGGCTTTCTATAGCTCCTCAATGCATCGGTAGTCTCATGAGACAATTATGTCTGGGTTTTGGCTAATGTCTTACCCAATTAAGTATGGTGTCTTGGTCGAAGCATTGATGGTATGTTTAAGATGTCTTGCATTATGCATTCCCTCATTATGATATTAGTTATTGATTTTACATGTGATTATTCGAGTAGTATAATATCCATTTGAATGTTTAAATGACATTATTTGATTTATTCTTGCCATATTATGCTGAATATAATGTTTTAAAAGGCTTTTGTTTTAATTTTGTACCTTTCCTTAAATGTTTATGGTTATTTGTGATAGCTTCTGCTATATTTTTTATCCTTACTGAGAATCTGAGTTCACCCCTTTATTATATTTTATTTTCCTAGGATGTCAAGAAGTGTTTTATGATTGATATGCAAGGTTAATCAAGGGGAATAATGGCATTCTAAAAGGATTATTTATGCTATGTTTATGTTAGAAATTGTAATGTAATGTTCATGTATGTAATATATTTTGCAAGACTATTAAACTAATCGGTCCTTTGGGACTCGATTCCTTATAATCATTCCAATGTATTAAAATAATTCACAGGCTCTAGGCTTCCGAGGTTTGGGCATTATAGTTGGTATCATAGAAAGTTTAGCAAAAAACTTAGAAATAGATTTAGAAAACTTAGATTTGGGATCATAACCCTAAGATGGACTTTGAGAATAAGTATAGAAGGACCTCCTAGAATTTTGGTAAAGTAGGGATTGCGTGGATATTATAAGAAATACAACCATGTCTGGATACTACAAGTGGACATGGTTCTAGAACAGACGTACTTAGGGGTGAAAACTCCAATAAGGTGTTTCGATCTTGACTCGGGGTAACTTGGTACATGACAACGGACCTTACCTACGCACCTAGTTTAACACTCTTAGGGGATATTATTAAGATAATTCATATTTTCTTTACAAACCATTATGATGGATTTTGAGTAAATATGTCCTCAAAGGAACCGTATTTATTATTAATGATTAGATATGCATAAATTCTTCAATTTATGTTAAGTATTTTACTAGTTTGGAATTATACATTATGATTCATAACCTAATCTAGTGTATACCATTACTTATAAATGGATCCTAGTGGAAGGAATGGAAATCGTATCAACGTACGTAATCAATGTAGGTATTTCCCTCCTATGTAAGATAATTATAGTGGAGCTGGCAATACAACTAGTGCTGAAGAGATTATAACCGTACTGGAACAGCTGACCCAGGTTATGAATAATAACCTTACCCATATGGATAACCCTGATTCACAACCCATAGGATCAATGTTAGACCGGTTCATGAGACAACAACCTCTAACATTTAATGGGACTACACATCCATTTTTGGATGAGCAATGAATAAGTTCCTTAGAGAAAATATTTCTTTCTTTGGGAAGTAACGAAAGGGAGAAAGTTGTCATGGTAGTTTACCATGTCTCAGGAGATGCAGATCAATAGTGGTCTTTAATTCAAAAAAAGAAGGAGGAGGAAGAAGTAACAAATATGGAATGGAGGGAGTTTAAAGAAATTTTCCTAGAGAAATAATTTCCTTGTGAATAGCAAGCTGATATAGAAAGACAATTTCTGAGTCTGAGGCATAAGGAGAATGATAATGTTGAAAAGTATAAGGCTAACTTCATAAGTTTAGAAATATATGTTGTAGACTAAATACATAAACTAAGAAGTAATATTGATAGATTTTTTGATGGGTTAAAATCATTCCTCTGATGAGCACTAGTCTCACAATCTTTCTCATCATACGAAGATATGGTCTCATGTGCTATCAAGATGGAAAAAGAATTCTCTAAGTCTTACAACATTAAAGTAAAGTAAGAGAAGAATAGAACAGTGGAACAAGGGACAGATAAAGGGAAAATGGAAATAAATATTTTTCCCTTATGTGATAATTGTGTGAAGAAACACCCTATTACTTGATTGAAAGGAATGAGAGTTTGTTACAAATGTGGAGAAAAATGTCACCAGAATCATGATTGTTAGGGAAAGAAAGAAGTTGTGAAATGCTATAATTGTAAAGATATGAGACATTATGCAAATTGTTGTCTAAAGCATCGAGGAAATATAGCTCAGAATAAGAAAATGGATCAAGGTTAAACTTGTGTTGTTACTACGACCAAAGTGGAATAATTAATGTATTTTGTGTTTTTGGATTCAAGAATTATATTTTGGTTATAAGAAGAATGTGATATATATAGGGATTGTACTGCAGTACTTTTTGTTTTCATTAAGGTTTTAATATGATAAAGGTAATCATATATTCAATATGTGACAATAAGATCAACATTGCGTTGTTTGGGGAATTTGATGTTACAATTGATTTTGGAAATTTAGAGACCTTTTAGACAATGTTTGGACAGAATTATTTTGGATAACTCTAAAGGGTGGAATGTATTAAGTTGAACTTTGGATAATATTTTTTAAGGTTAAAAAATTTCTTAAGGTTATTTCTGGAATATTATAATAATATAGTTTGAGAAAAAGGACAACCCACAGGCCGGACAACAACCCCTCGCTTTGGATAAGACTACAAGAATCTAACCCACAACTGAAGTGAGATAAGGCATTATCACCTACCATTGGCCTATAGGAAGTCCCTGGTCAGTATAACATAGTTATATTTATTTAAATGGTATAATTTTATATTTAGAACCTTATATGATTAAGATAAATATAATATTTTGAGTTTTATCTTTTGAAGATAAAGATGAGTTTGTGGTAGGAATTAGCTAAAGGATGAAACTATATATGTCAATTAAGTATGCTTACTTGTGTTCTTAGTCTATGAAGTAAATTAATTATACAACACCAGGGAAAGGATCATAAAACCAAAAATGTTTTCCTAATAATTTCTTTTGTGATGAATCAAATTGTCCCTTAGATCGTCATAGATTTATAGCTTTCTGGTTGTTAAATTCCTCTTAATAATGTTCTCTATCACTCTCCATCAGAACTTTATGGTTATATTTTCTTTCATGTCCATGTTTTCTTACATGTAACCCTAGTATGTGTTATTTCTAGTAACCTTCTTACTTCTCTTTATTTTAAAGTGGAAGTTTTATCCACCATTTTTTCCGATGTGGGTTTGCAATATAGAGATTTTGAATAATCAAAACTTAGTTACCGAAACCAAATTTGAAAATTACGAGGACACAATTTATTAAAGGAATGGATAATTTAACACCTCAAGCTTCCATGATACGCTTCTTCTTAATAATTCAATAGCTTGCGCTACACACAACACCGAGTTCAAGCGCACCACGACCTATTAAAATAGTCGTTTAAAAAGTGGTTATGAATAGTATTAACCACATTTTAAATTATATATATATCATATAATTTTAACATTCATATTATGTATTTATTATACATAATATAAGGATAAATTCAATTTTCCAGATAAAAGAAGTATTTTTTTTAAAATGCAGCTTTTCTGCCTTTTAATGGAAAACCCCTTTTAAATATAATATTAGACACTTTTATATATTCAATTTGATGAAATGAAATTATTCTTTATAATTGGGATATAAAAATTTATTTTTGATGAAATTTTGGTACTTTTTTGATAACTTTCATATTTTGATGAATAGTGAAAAATACTAAATTTTAATTGAAAAAAACTTTTTTAATCGAAATAATTTATCGTGTTAAATTATAAATTTGAGTGGTTTTAAAGTATAATTAGATTATATTTTTATAATTTAATATAATTTAGGTAATTGGAAGTAATTTCAAATTTAAATTGGACATAAACACATGCCAATCTTTTGATAGTTTTTACTTCTTAAAAATCCACTATCTCCTTTTGACAATGAAAATTAATTTTAAATTAATTTATGACAATTATGTGTTTTGAATTTGGAAAAATGTATTCCATATTTTTAATTATAAAGTCCAGATTTTTTAAATAGGTACCTTTTATTTTTGGACATTGTGAATAATAACTTGAGTAATTATTTTTATTTACCATGGTTAAAGGGTAAATCAGGTAAATAAGGATAAAAAATAATATTATAATAATATAAAACTACCCTAACACATGTAATAATACTATTGTATAATATATGTTCAACCATGAGAATCCTTAGGTAGATTTGAGGACCCCATAGAGCCACTTGGGTGTGACAATGACCTTTTATAATGTTTAATTTAAAGAAAAAGGAAATATTACATAAATATATATCTCTTAACTAAAAAAATTTTAATTTGATTTATATAAATGATATATTTGAATATAAATAGTCATTATAAATATAAAAAAATTTAATACATCATGGTATTTTATTTGTAATTTTTAGACATTAAAATAATTAAATTTATTTATTACACAATAATGATGCAATGTTTGCCTTATTAATGAAGGAATCAAATAAATGATATTATAAATATTAAAATAAATGTAATTTGAAAGTTTTTATGCCATAAAATAATTTTATGGATGATTATGACATATTATATTTCATTTAATTCCTTTTTTTTAAGTAATCAAGTTTATATGACTTTAACAAAAATCAATTACTAAATAGTGTCAAAATTGACATAAATGGGTTTTTAAAAAAAAATACTATTTTATTAAATGATATAATAGTCCTAAAAATATAATATTTGGAAAAATGACTTAGTTAGTGTTAAAAATTTAATTAATGATCCAATTTAGGTTATCAGGGCATTTTATAGTAACTATATTAACCATATAGTATAAAAATACAAGAAGACATGGTAAGAGTTAACTTATTTAATTAAGGGAAAAATCCAAAAGATAAGGTTAATTTTATGACCTAAACATGTCTAAAACCTATTTTTTCAGATTATTTAGACCCATACTCATATTAAAATCGAAATAAATCACTTTGGATCCATTAAAAACCGAAAATAAATTTATAATATATTCATATTTCATGACTTTCCTAAAGTGCCCCTCGCCTCTCCTATAAAAGGACACTTCTCCTTCTCTTTTATTCACACATCCAAAGCCCTTTGGCTTAGCCAAACCCTGAAAAAATCTCCTCACAAATTTCCTCAATTCATCCTATAGGCCACCCTTTAGAAAGAAAACCAACTTAAGGAGTCCTTTTGTGCAAATCAAAAGGAGACACCTGAAGAAGAGGTAATTGTTTTATACATTCTTTCAAAGTTCTTTTCTTCTTATACTTCCTATTTCTATGTTGTTTCCATACCAAAGTAATAAATCTATTATCATATATATAATTAGATATTATTATAATTATGGGACAACTATATTCATCATTTTATCCATCCTACGAATAATAATATCACCATGCGTGCATACGTACGACTTACCGTCTCCACGCCGTGATGTGATTTGTTATTCCACATTACTTTATTTTGATGAGTATAATGATGAATATAATAGACATAAATAATGAATATTATATTATTATGATTCTATATAATTAATATACCATCCAGTTCCATATCATTAAACCATCAAGGAAATGATATTGTAGCTCGTGCGTACGAACAACTTACCGTCTCCACGACACGATGAAACTCATCTTCCACATCCACCATCCAAGAATGATTATAAAAAATATATATATATTATGAATAATTATGAAATATATGAAATAATAATGCTAATGTAATAATAATATATATATATATATACATGTATGTCATTCACTTACTTTCATACGATAAGAAAACGGAAACAACGTTCATGCGTATGTACGACCTACCGTCTCCTTGAACGATGTATTCCATTATATATATATATATATCTATAATATATGTTTATATTATAAATATATATGATATATAAATCATATTATACATTCTGTAAGTAAGTAAATCATGATCTAAGTAACATGATCAAGAATAAAAAGTCAAAACACATACGATAAACAAGTGATTATTACCTGAAATGTTGTATTAACTTAGAATTATTAATAAATGGGTAATATAAAGTCATAAAATAATCATATATTATATCATAAATATTATTATGATTATGATATAAGTTAATAATATGTTTAAAAACATTATATAAAAGTTTCAGACACGTACAGAGAGTATCAAACCTAAGGTAAGGGTTAATTCCTCAATCTCATTATTATCGGAGATTGTTTATGTGTAAGTATTTACTGAGACATATCAATAATCCATGTTTTCAAAATTATTTTAAGGATTTATTTATATGGACATGATTATTTTAAAATGTTAATTCCTTTCAAAAGTTTCAAAGTGGTATGTGACACTTTGATTCAAAAATATCTTTTAAATGAATTCCTTGATAAATTATGCGACTTTTAAATGATTTTATAAAAAAAGGATATTTCTCTAAAAGAGTTTTATTGATTATTTTCAACTATGACAACATCCTTTATTAGATATTATTCTTGATTGATGTTGATTTATTATAATACAATCTTTTATATTGTGTTGAATGAGTTATGATATGTTTGATTATGGATGCACTATTTTTATACCATTCATAGCTTATGGTTTAAGTATTGAAATTCATATGATAGTTTTAATATGAATGTTTATGTTAGTTATTTTTTACCCCTTTCATAAGAGGAATTCATTGGACTTTTTAAGTATCAGGTGAGGCCCGCTATAGCCCCTCGATATATTGGTAGTCTCATGAGACAATTATGATTGGGTTTTGGATAATGTCATACCTAATTAGGTATAATGTCTTGACTGAAGCCTTGACGGTAAGTTTAAGACGTCCCGAATTATGCATTCCCTCATTATGAGATTAGTTATTGATTTTACATGTGATTATTCAACTAGTATAATATCCATGTGAATTTTTAAATGACATTATTTGATTTATTATTACCATATTATGCTGAAGATAATGTATTAAAAGGCTTGTATTTTAATTTTGTACCTTGACTTCAATATTTATGGTTATTTGTGATATATTTCACTATATTTTTTATCATTACTGAGTATCTGAGATCACCCCTTTCTTATGTTTTATTTTCCTAAGATTCCAAGAAGTGTTTTATGATTGATATGCAGGGTTAAACAAAGGGAATAATGATAGTCTCAATGGATTATCTATGATATGTTTATGTTATAAATTGTAATGTAATGTTCATGTATGTAATCTATTTTCTAAGACTGTTAAACTGATCGATCCTTTAGGACTTGATTCATTATAATAATTCCAATGTATTAAAATAATGCATCGGCTCCAGGCTTTTGGGGTCAGGGTGTTTCAGTTGGTATCAGAGGAAATTTTGCAATAACCTCGGAAATAGATTTAGAAAACTTAGATTATGGATCATAACCCTAAGATAGAATTTGAGGATAAGTATAGAAGGGCCCCCTATAATTTTGGTAAAGTAAGGATTATGTGGATATTCCAATAAATACATCCCTATCTAGATACTACAAGTGGACATGGTTCTAGAACAGATGTACCTAGGGGTGAAAACTCCAACAAGGTGTTTCGAGCTTGACTTGGGGTAACCTGGTACACAACAACAAGCCTTACCTACGCACCTAGTTTGACACTCCTGGGGGATATTATTAGGATAATTTATATTTTCTTTAAAAACCATTATGATAGATTTATGAGTAAATATGTTCTCAAAGGAACCATATTTATGATTAAGTATTATATATACATAAATTCTTCAATTTATGTTAAGTATTTTACTAGTTTGGAATTATGCATTATAATTCATAACCTAATCTCGTGTATTCTATTGTTTAGAAATGTTTCCTAGTGGAAGGAATGGAAACCGTATCAACACACATAATCCATGTAGGGATTTCCCTTCTATATAAGATAATTATAGTGGAACTGGCAATGCAATTAGTGCTGAACATATTATAACCGTACTGGGACAACTAACTTAGGTTATGAATAACAACCTTACCCGTATGGAGCACCCTGATCCACAAACTAGAGAATCAATGTTAGACTGCTTCATGATACAACAACCTCCAATATTCAATGGGATTACAAATCCATTTTTGGCTGAGCAATGGATATGTTCCTTAGAGAAAATATTTCTTGCTTTGGGAAGTAACGAAAGGAAGAAAGTTGTTATGATAGTTTACCATCTCTCAGGAGATGCGGATCAATGGTCGCCATTAATTCAAAACACGAAAAATGATGAAGAAGTATAAAATATGGAATTTAGTGAGTTTAAATAAATTTTCCTAGAGAAATACTTTCCTCGTGAACAATGAGATAATATGGAAAGATAATTTCTGAGTCTGAGGTATAAGGAGGATAAGAATGTTTCAAAGTATGAGTCTAACTTCACAAGGTTAGAAATACATGCTTCATACTATATACATAACCCAAGAAGTAATATTGATATATTCTTTGGTGGGTTAAAACCATTCCTCGGACGAGCACTAGTCTCACAATATTTCTCATCGTACGAAGATATGATCTCATGTGCTATCAAGATGGAAAAGGAATTCTCTAAGTCTTACGACATTAATGTAAAGAAAGATAAAAATAGAATAGTGGATCAATAGATATATAAATTAAAGAATAGAAAGAAACATTTTCCCTTATGTGATAATTATGGGAAGAAACACCTTGACACTTTAATGAAAGGAATGAAAGTTTATTACAAATGTAGAGAAAAATGTCACCAGACTCGTGATTGTAAGGAAAAGAAATAAGTTATGTAATGATATAATTATAAAGATACGAGACATTATGAAAATGATTGTCCAAATAGTCAAGGAAATATATCTCAGAATAATCAAATGGATCAAGTTCAAGATTATGTTTTTACCACGGTCGAAGTGGAATAATTAATGTATTTGTGTTTTTGGATTCAAGATTTATATTTTGGTTATAATAAGAATGTAATATATATAGGGATTGTACTATAGTACATTTTGTTTTCATTAAGGTTTTAATATGATGAAGGTAATTATATATTCAGTATGTGACAATAAGAGCAACATTACGTTATTTTGGGAATCTGATGTTATAATTGATTTTGGAAATTTAGATACCTTTTAGAAAGAGTTTGGACAGAAGTATTTTGGATAAATCTAAAGGGTGGAATGGATTAATTTGAACTTTGTATAATATTTTTTAAGGTTAAAACATTTCTTATGGTTATTTATGGAATGATATAATAATATAGTTTGAGAGAAAGGACAACTCGCAGGTCGGGCAACAACCCGTCGCGTTGGAAAAGGCTGTAGGAATCGAACCCACAACTAAAGTGAGACAAGAATTTATCACCTACCATTGGACTAAAGAAAGTCACTATTTAGTATAACATAGTTTTCTTTATTTAAATGATATAAGTTTATATTTGTAACCTTATACAATTAAGATAAATAAAATATTTTGAGTTTTATCTTTTAAAGAGAAAGATGAGTTTGTAGTAGGAATTAGTTAAAGGATGAAACTCTACATGTTAATTAAGTATGCTTCCTTGTTTTATTAGTCTATAAAGTAAATTAATTCTACAAAACTATATAAATTATCATAAAACCAAAAACATTTTCCTAGTACTTTCTTTTGTGATGAATCAAATGGTCCCTTAGATCATTGCAGATTTATAGCTTTCTGGTTGTTAACTTCCTTCTAATAATGTTCTCTATAACTTCCCATCAGAACTTTATGGTTAAATTTTATTTAATGTTTATGTTTTCCTATATGTAACCCTAGTATGTGTTATTTATGGTAACCTTCTTACTTCACTTTCTTTATTTTAAAGTGGAAGTTTTATCGACTATTTTTCCGATGTGGGATTGTAATATAAGGATTTTGAATAATCAAACCTTAGTTACCAAACCCAAATTAAAAAATTGTGAGGACACAATTTATTAAAGGAGGGGATAATTTAACACCCCAAGCTTCCATGGTACACTTCTTCTTAATAATTCAATAGCTCACGCTACACGCAACACCGTGTTCGAGTGCACCATGACCTATCAAACTAGTCTTTTAAAAAGTGGTTATGAATAGTATTAACCACATTTTGAATTTTATATATATCACATATAATTTTAACATTAATATTATGTGTTTCTTAGACATAATATAAAGACAAATTCAATTTTTCAGATAAAAGAATTATTAAAAAAAAATGCAGTTTTTCTGCCTTTTAATGGAGAACCCATTTTAAATCCAATAGTAGACACTTTTATATATTCAATTTGATGAAATTAAATTCTTATTTATAATTGGAACATAAAAAATTAATTTGGATGAATTTTTGGTACTTTTATGATAAATTTCATATTTTGATGAATAGTGAAAAATACTAAATTTTAATTGAATTTTTTTAATCAAAATAATTTATAGTGTTAAATTATAAATTTGAGTGGTTTTAAAGTATAATTAGATTATATTTTTATCTTTTAATATAATTTAGGTCGTTTTAATTAATTTTACATTTAAATTGGACATAAACACATGTTAATCTTTTGATAGTTTTTACTTCTTAAAAACCTACTTTCTAGTTTTGACAATGAAAATAAATTTTAAATTAATTTCTGTCAATTTTGTGTTTTAAATTTGAAAATATGGATTCCATATTTGTAATAATAATGTACAAATTGTGAAAATATGTACCTTTTATTTTTGGAAATCATGAATAGTAACTTCAATAATTATTTTTATTTACCATGGTTAAAGGGTAAATCAGGTAAATAAAGATAAAAAAATATTATAATAATAATATAAAACTACCCTAACATGTATCCTAATACTATTTTATGATATATGTACGACCATGAGAATCCTGAGGTTGATTTTAGGACCCCATGGAGCCACTTGGGTGAGATAATGACCTTTTATAATGTTTAATTTAAAGAAAAGGGAAATATAACATATATATATATATATATATTAAATAAAACAATTTTAATTTGGTTTATATAAATGATATATTCAAATATAAATATTCATTGGAAAGATAAAAAATTTTCTACATCATGGTATTTTATTTTTAATTTTTATACATTAAATAATTAAATTTATTTATGACACAATAATGATGCACTGTTTGCCTTATTAATGAAGGAATCAAATAAATGGTATTATAAATTTTAAAATAAATGAAATTTGAAAGTTTTTATGCCATAAACGAATTTTATTGAATATTATTACATATTATATTTGATTTAATTCATTTTTTATAAGGAATCAATTTTTTATGACTTTAACAAAAATCAATTACTAAATAGTGTCAAAATTGACATAAATGAGTTTTTAAAACAAATAGTATTTTATTAAATGATATAATAGTCCTAAAAATCTAAAATTTAGTAAAATAACATAGATAGTGTTAAAAATTTCATTAATTATATAATTTAGGTTTTCTTGGAATTTTATAGTAACTATATTAACCATATTGTATAAAAATACAAGAAGATGCGGTGAGAGTTAACTTATTTAACTAAGGGTTAAAACCAAAAGATATGGTTCATTTTATGACCTAAAAATTTCTAAAAACTATTGGTTAAGAGGATTTAGACCCATAATCATATTATATTCAAAATAAATAACTCTTTAGCAATTAAAAACTGAAAATAAATTTATAATATATTAATGTTTCAAGACTTTCCTAAAGTGCCCCTTCCCTCTCCTTTAAAAGGACACTTCTCCTTATCTTTTATTCACACATAGAAATCCCTTTGGATCACCCAAAACCTACCCAAATATTCTAAAAAATTCCATAACTTAATTATAGAGTCCACCCTTTGAGAATAAAACAAACTTAAGGAGTCCTTTTGTGCAAATCAAAATGAGACACCCAAAGAAGAGGTAATCGTTTTATCCCTTTTTTCAAAGTTCTTTTCTTCTTCTATTTCCTATTTCTATGTTTTTTTCATACCAAAGTAATAAATACAGTATCATAAATATAATTATATGTTATTATAATTATGGTACATCTATATTCACCATTTTATCCATCCTAAAAATAATAATATCACCATGCGTGCGTACGTACGGCTTACCGTTTCCACGCCGTGGTGTAATTTGTTATTCCACATTACTTTATTTTTATGAGTATAATGATGAGTAAAATAGACATAAATAATGAATATTACATGATTATGATTATTTATAATTAATAAACCATCCAATTCAATATTATTTAACCATTAAGGAAATGATATTGTCGCTCGTGCGTACGTACAACTTACCGTCTCCATGACGCAATGAGACTCATCTTCCACGTCCACCATCCAAGAATGATTATAATATATATATATATATATATTATAAATAATTATTAAATTTATGAAATAATTATCCTAATTTAATAATATATATATATATATATATGTACATGTATGTCATTCACTTACTTCCATACGATAATAAAACAGAAACAACGTTCATGCGTACGTACAACCTACCGTCTCCATGAACGGTGTATTCCATTTCATATATATATCTATCATATATATTTATATTATGAATATATATGATATATAAATCATATTATACATTCTTTAAGTAAGTAAATCATTATCTAAATAATATGATCAAGAATAAAAAGTCAAAACACGTACGACAAACAAGTGATTATTACCTGAAATGTTGCATTGACTTGGAATTGTTAATAAACGGGTAATATAGAGTAATAAAAGAATCATATATGATATAATAAATATTATTATGATTCTTATATAAGTTAATAATATGTTTAAAAACATTATACAGGAGTTTCAGACACGTACAGAGAGTATCAGACCTAAGGTAAGGGTTAATTCTTCAATCTCATTATTATCTGAGATAGTTTATGTGTAAGTATTTATTAGGACATATTTATCATCCATGTCCATGTTTCATAAAAATTTATTCAAAATTAATCTTTTAAAGTTTCATTTAATGTACTTTTTAACTATATCACCATTTTAAATGTTTTAAGGATTTATTTTTATAAATCTATTTAATTAATGTCTATGTTTTCAAAATGATTTTAAGGATTTATTTATATGGACATGATTGTTTTAAAATTTTAATTACTTTCAAAAGTATCAAATTGGTATAGGACACTCTGATTCAAAAATATATTTTAAATTAATTTCTTTATAAATTGTGTAACTTTTAAATGATTTCATTAAAAAGAGATATTTCTCTCAAAGAGTTTTACTGATTATTTTCAACTATGTCAACATCCTTTATTGGATATTATTCTTGATTGAGGTTAATTTATTATAACACAATATTCCATATTTTATTGAATGAGTTATGATATGTTTGACTGTGGATGTGCTATTTTTATATCATTCATAGCTTATGGTTTAGGTATTGACATTAATGTGTTAGTTTTAATATGAATATTTATGTTGGTTATGTTTTACCCCTTTCATAAGAGGAATGCATTGAACTTTGTAAGTATCGGGTGGGGCCCGCTATAGCCCCTCGATAAATAAGTAGTCTCATGAGAAAATTATGTTTGGGTTTTGGCTAATGTATTACCCAATTAGGTATGGTGTATTGGCCGAAGCCCTGACAGTATGTTTAAGATGTCCCACATTATACATCCCCTCATTATGAGATCAATTATTGATTTTACATGTTATTATTCGACTATTAGAATATCCATGTGAATGTTTAAATGAAATTATTTGATTTATTCTTTCCATATTATGCTAAATATAATGTTTTAAAAGGCTTGTGTTTTAATTTTGTACCTTGCCTTAAATATTTATGGTTATTTGTGATAGCTTCCGCTATATTGTTTATCCTTATTGAGCATCTGAGCTCACCCATTTCTTATATTTTATTTTCCCAAGATTCCAAGAAGTGTTTTATGATTTATATATAGGGTTAAGCAAGAGGAATAATGGTGTTCTCAAAAAAATTATCTATGTTATGTTTATGTTAGAAATTGTAATGTAATATTTATGTATGTAATCTATTTTCCAAGACTATTAAACTGGTCGGTCCTTTGAGACCTGATTCCTTGTAATCATGCCAATGTATTAAAATAATGCACCAGATCCGGGATTCTGGGGTCAGGGAATTACAAATTAATTCAAATTACCTTAAATTTGAAAATTGTAATGAACTTTTAAACCATTTGACAGCTATACTTGGCTATATTTGTAACTCAATTTTAAATAATTTACAAATGTAATGAAATTTTTTATTTATTTTCATCCAGTAATAAAATTAAGACATTATTGAGCTCTAGCATAGTTTTAAATAATATTTAAAATCTAGTGAAGATTTTCAAGAAACAATTTTTAATTTCTCTTGGGAAAATTATGTGTGTTCTTTTAAGGAAGGAGGGATGGATTTTTTGAATATCTCAAAAAAATATGATAGAGTATTCATATACCAATGTTCTACAAACTCGCACCAACTATGACATGCTAAATCAATCAAATGGAGCAACAATACACTCAAACTTTTTAAATTTTCATAACTTTGCAATGATTTGATATTGATGAAATGAAGCCCAACAAAAGAGATTGATCATCATATTAGTTGATTTTAAAATTTTATTTTATTTTGTTTTATTTTTTGTTTTGTGTGTATTTATAATAACGACACTTCCCAAACTTCCATTTCATAAGTAATAGGACTTGAGAGCTTATAAAAACATTAAAAGTGGTATTACACTTGCAACACATTTTAAAAGGTTTTCCTAAGCTATCTCTACCTCCCACTTTCAATGCAAGAAACCATAAATATTTAATGAGTAAAATAAAAATATAGTATTTTTCACCTTTATTCATTGAATATAGTGTATGAAAACAAAATCAAATCATCATACATAATAAAGGTATCTTTCATTTTAATCATTTACTTGGTATTAATGTCTTAAATAATTATCAAATGTCCAAGTTATTAAGATACTAAATTTGGTCATCTTTGTGATAAACCACAAATACCATGCATATAATAATTTTATGTTCTTCAAGTCTCTTGATTTTGTAGAAATTTTATTGTCACATGCTTTGATCCTCTCCATTAACCATCTAATGAGTAAAATCAATAACTCTCTTGAAAAATGACATCACTTCAAAGTTCATGTGGGTGAATTATTACAACTTGTTTTCATTTATTAGAATGAAAAACTCATTAAATATAAATAACTCGCTAAGAGTTTATGATCCAACCACTCATCATAATAGATGATATTAACTCTAAGTGGTTGGGAATATATTTTTCAATATCAACAATAATTTTAGTAGCTTGTTGATAGCCAATAAATGCTTTGATTATGATTTATCTAAAGAAAGCATTGGATTTCTATTACTAAATGATCTATTCTATGAACTTCAACCTGATATATTTAATTATTATTCATAAAACCTTTCTTAACAAAGATTTTGTAAATTGATCAATGAGGTTCTTTCACAACACTATATAAACAACTATTATGGTACTATCTTGTAACACCATTAGATTTTTGGGCTATGGTCACAAACCCATTGACATGATTTTTGTAATTGTGAACATATATCTTTGTTGTTATAATTTTCAAAAACTGCAATTATAGATAGTCCTTGAGAAGCTATTGTTCCATTTTTTAAAAACCGTAATAGCAGGATATCTATTATTACAGTTCATAAAAACTGTGACAAAAATAAATTCCCCCACACTGATTATTTATTTATCTCAAAGCCTCCCACGACCTCCCACGCTCCCACAGACTCCGACACCCCCCGATTTCCTCCCACACCATCGTCCAACTATTATTTCAACATCAAGTATTGTTATGACAATCACCCTATAGTCTGATCATTGCCCCTCACTTCAAAAATATGAATCACAGACCCGACTCCTACCTTTCCTGTTTGATTTTGGATCAAAGTTACATGATTATTATACAGTTAATAATTTATAAATCAATTTCTAATACCTCAAGTGTTAATTAGGGTTTGATGGTTGGTTTATAAAATCTGGTTAGTAATTACTTTTATAAATTTATAAATAGCAATCAATACAATTTTATTGTTTTTTATAAATATATTATGTTATGTTTCTATCTGTGCATGTACTTTTTTATACTTATATATACATTTTTAATTATAGAGTATATCGTATGATACTTATGAAATTTATATATAAATTGTTGTTAAACATTTATACTTTTATAGTTTTATACATTTATAAATTGTATAATATATTGTATCATACTTGCATAATTCATATATAAAATTTTATTAATTATTTATACTTTTATAGTTTCATACATTTATAATTTTATATACTTTTATAATTTTTATAGTATATAGTATTATACTTACATAATTTATAGTTAAAATTTTATTAATAATTTATACCTTTATAACTTTATACATCAATATATTTTTATTCGTTTATAGTTTTATAAATTTATAAATTAGTATACTTTTATACTTCCATAAATTTTTCCTTTTATATATTATGTTTTTATACTTTTATAGTTTTATAAAACTTTATACTTTAAAAAATTATGCATGCTTTTATAAAATATATGTACTTTTATATGCTTTTAAAAATTTATATACACATATAAACTATGTATAAGTTTATAAAATATACACTCTTTTTATAAACTACATAAACTTATATACTTTTATTAATTTATCAATAGATTTATACTTCTATACTTTCATAAGTTTTACTTTTATAAATTATGATTTTCTATTTCTGCAATTTTGTAATATGATTATTGTTTTTACAACAAATTTATCTAGCTAATTAAGAGTTATTTTATTGTATGGAGTATTATATATTTGAAATCACAATGGATAGAAGTTATAATTAGCCCTTAATCGAGTGTTAAATGAGTTTTAATCTAGCTTGAATATTTTTTTGGATTTCATGTTCAATAATGCATCAAAGGGGGATCTTATTTGATACCCTTTTAATAGTTGTATTGGAAAACTATGGTTAAATCATGAAGAAGTAAGTTATTATATCACCAGAGTTGGATTTCAGACTAGCTATAAGGCATGAAACAATAATAGAGAAACGTTTCAATAACCAGAAAATGTTGGTATACCTTGAGGTGTAGTATAGAAGATATGATATCCGATCAGTTTCCTTTAATTTCTCAACCTAAGCGTGCACCCATGATAAAATTATAAGTAATGACTAGAAATACAATGTCAATTTCAATCACATATAACCAGCTTAATGACATTGATAAATTTAAAAAGGTGATGGGGATGATAATATACCAATGTATCATTATGGTGTCAAGATGAAAAAACTTGAATTTATGATGAAATTATTTCATGGGAAAATAATGTATGGAATTAATGATGATGGGATTGAAAACCTACTTGATTTTATAAAGGACTTGCTTCCTAATAGAAAAAACATTCTAAAAATTGATTATGAGGCGTTGAAGTTAATTGAACAGTTGTGATTTTCTTCTAAGAAAATACATGTATGCTCCAATGATTGTATGCTATATTAGAATGAAAATACATCTTTAAATGTTTGTAACCAGTGTAGTGCATGTAAATGGAGGGGAAATAAACATGACATGTCGTCTAGAGTTCCCAAAAAGGTTTTGCAACACCTTCCTTTGACATAAAGGCTACAACGAATGTACATATCTGAAGAAATGGCAGAAGATATGAGATGACATGAATAAAGAAATGAAAATAGTGAGCATTTAGTACACCCAAAATATAGATTAGCATGGTAAGAGTTTATAAAATACCTATTGTAATAGTGGGTTCCCTAAACCTAACTAAATAATACTTTTTGATTACCATAACATGTATACAGTGAGATATGCATGATATACACTTACCATTTGAGTGTATACATTTTTGTGTCCACTATTAAATGGTAATGTCCATAGATTAATTTTCATATAAAATGGTTATAGCATATCTCAGGCTATAATGAGAACCTCTAGATACTATGATATTAATCTTAAATATATTTCCTATGGTCTAGATACATCATACTGACTAGACACATTTGATGTTTGATTATCGGGTGCTAGGAGCTCATATGCATTGAGACTTCTTCTGATGAAGTTTGCACTTGGTGATCTCTTGTAGGCGATGTCATGAGTGCATAACTTCCAATAGGAACACTATATGTTTTTAGGTGTCAATGGTTGTTACTATATACATACATGTGTATTGGTCTCTTTATTTGAGATCATTATCAATGTGTGTCATTTGATCGCGTACTTTGATGCAATGAAAAAACCATGATAATGAAATCATGGTGAGCTATCTTGTGTTGGGAACTTCATTGGTGGTATGACATTGGTTGAATGGTCAAGATAGGATTTGTCACTTCCAGGTTGAGGAAGTAATATCTTGGGTATGGTTGATCAGGATAGTAGTGCCTTCATAAGTCCTTGGCCAATGCAGTTGAGGGTAAATCTGTCTAGTTATATCAATAAACAATAAATAAAGAAAAGGAGATGAAATAAGTGTGTGTTCTACTTTATGATATATCTAAATACAAAGAGATTATATTACACAATACGCGTTTGTAGGTTGGTTGTTGTTTTTATGACTACTCCTTATCTCTTTAGGGGTATTGATGGGTTGCTAGACTCCACTCTTGGTTTGTGAAGATTATTCACTACTATCGAGATAAAGGCCTATAGGGTCACACACAATAGAATATTAAATAATCTTACATATTCTAATGAATAGGTATATTTTATATGGTGGTCCCTACCATGAGGTCCGAGAATTTTCCAAGTCATCGATAACTAAAGAATAAATAAATTCATTATTATTCAAGTAAAGAATAATTGGGTTGAATTTATTTATTAAAAGTATTTACAAGTGTTTATGTAAATATGAGGAATAATATTATTCAAATGAATATTATTTTAATATTCTAGGTTTGTTTAATATTAGTGGGAATTACGAGTCGAGTTAAACGAATCAGTTTTATCATGTAATATATTTAATATATATTACAGGTATGTGATAAAATATAAATAATATTTATGAAGTAGTTTAGTTCGTCATAATTATTTATTTAGTGGATATTAAATTTATGGTGGTTGAGAACCCTTTTGGGTATTTTGAGCATCCACTATATATAGGAGGAGAGAGCCTCTCACATAATGATTATTCACTGTGAGTTTCTTTAGATCCTATCTCTTATCTCCTGCTTTCTAGAGAGAGAATATCTCGATCCAAGTGATCAAATCGAGCACATATCCATACATTGAAGGAAAATCAATGTGGTTATCATCAAAATGTCAAATAAATCATCAAATCTCCATTCTAGTACCGAGAATTCGATGATCGAAACTCCTGCATGTCTTGAAGTTCATGTGGATGATTTATAGGGATTTTTCTTTGGATCCTTTAAGAAGTGACCATAGATAACAAGAATACATTGAGCACGAATTCAGATCAAAAAAGGTATTTTTTGGTTTATATTTTGTGCTCTATTTAATTCATGTGAGATCCTCAGACCTCTACCGGGGCTTAGATCACTGGAGATGACAAGTTTTGTTATCCTGGTGATGAAAAATTTTAAAATTCCAACCCACCGGCTTCCACTGTGTGCTATGATACCTATAATACGAACTTGATTTTTATTCTCATATATGTAATGTTAGATTGGGGTTATCACGTTATGGGTTTAATTTATTTGGACAGACTTATAAACTGCATAACACATGGATCATATTCATTTGTAAATATAACCTTCCATATAATATGTGCACGAATAAGCCATATAATTTTAGGACTATATTGATTTCTGGGGAGAATGATCATATGAATGACATCTATGCACATATACAACCAATGATAACAAATTTGAATCATTTGTGGACCATAGATGTGATTACGTATGTTGTTTCAAAGAATGAGTCATTTCAAATGCATGATGCTCTTATGTGGACTTTAAATGATTTTATAGAACATAGAATGATGTCCAGACATAGAAAGAATGGGAATCCAACTTGTCAAATTTATGGAAAAAATTCTGATCGAGAAGCATGAAACATTAATAAAATTTTAGATTCATGGGACACTATCATTTCTTTTTGACGAGATATCCATATATAAATAATCGATGCTAATTTGATGGTATTATTGAAAAATAGAAACCACCTTTGTGTATGTCGGTTAGTGAATGCTTTAAAGAGATTTAAGGACCACATTTTGTTTCTGGTAAGGGGAGTCTTCTTATGAGAAAGATATAGAGTATGCAGAAAGACACCCACTTCAATTAGAGGGAAAAATTTATATTATTTTAATTACCTTATTGGTACTCAAATATATTGCAGAATTGTTTATATGTGATGCACATTAAAAAAATATAAACGGTTACTTACAGTAATTCTGAATATTAAGGAAAAAATAAAGGATGACTTAAGATCATGTCAAGATTTATAGGATTGGGGTATTAAGAAACAACTTAATCCCAAACTAGTTGGTACAAACAAGTAGTCAGATCCTCATACATGTCATGTGATGACAATTTGAGAGAGAAAAAAATTTCGACATATGTTAGAGAAACCTAATGTTATGGATGGTTATTCTAGTGACATATCTAAATGAGTGAATACTAAAGAGATGAAATTAAAACCACTGAAATTTTATGACTATCGAATCATCTTAAATGAGTTACTTACAGTAATCATTTGATACACGTTGAAAAACAATGTAAGGGTTACTGTTATTAATTTTTGTAACTTATATAAAGATATTTGTTCTAAAATATTGATAAAAAATGATGTGAAGAAAAGGAAACAAGACACATCGGTCATTATTTATGAATTAAAAAAAAGTATTTATGTGATCTATCTTCACATTCATGTTGTATCTTACTGCACACCTTCAAATAGAAACCCTTATTGGGGGTACTATTTATTGTTGTTAGATTTATCCCATTGAAAGAATAATATACAATATGAGTCTTATGTCAAAAATAAGAATTATCATGAAAGATCCATTGTTAAAAGGTTATTTGGATTAGGAGTACATGGATTTTTATTCTATTTATTTTAATAATGTTGATATGAGGTACAATCGAGCATTGATAAATTAAGATGAAAATTATGATCTAAGCAATCCAACATTTCCATCACTTCCACAAACAGGGGGGGTTTAAGGTTCATGTAAATTGACTAATTTTATCCTTGAGGAGAGGGAAGTGGCACATCATACTTGATGAGAGGGATCTATTGTGAATCCCTATCAATATTTTTAAACTAGGAATGCACTATAGTGGTGTACCCAAGGTTGATCTCTTGAGGAGGTCACTCACACAACATTGTTCTCCTATTGCCACTATTTATATTAAACTAAAATATACTACAAGAAGTAAAACCTAAAATTTCATGGGTTTATTAGAATGCATGAGATATATTTATTCAAATGAAAAATAAAAAATACAAAACACAATGAAGTTGGTAGAAATAATTTTTTGTTCTTATGAGTTCACAGTGATGAAAATCATTGTATTTTAAAATGAATTTAATAACACTATTATAATCAATGTATATATCAATACCTATCATGCCCCACATAGGTGGATGTTGTGGAAAGAGGGTTTGGGGTTTGGGGTGGTGGTCGAAGGGTCAAGTCCCCATGCCAAATTTCCATCCTTTGGTGCATTGTAAATAAAAAAGTTTTATAGATCAAGACCCATAAATCTACACCCTATTGTTCAAATTGCGATTATCATACACAAATACCCCTACATGCAGGATAATCTCACTCACTTCATAACCACAATGCTACTCCACTATATGCATCATTATAATGATGGAATGTAAGATAAATATAGGAAAAATAAAACAATAGTAGGAAAATAATGGTGATCTCCCAAGAAATCAGTTTAACCTCTATTGAATTCTTAGAATAAAATAAAGAGAAAAAATTGAAGATAAACAAAACTTAAAACATCACTAATCCCCCCGAAAAACAATGAGGGTTGGTTCTCTATAACCATGGTGATGAGAGAAATCATGAGAGAAAAACAAAGAAAATGACATAAGATATATAAAGGGAGAACTATTATATATTAATAATGTAGAAAATACTATAAAACACCTAATATACTCACAAGGATTAAGGAAAAGTTACAAAATTCTCTCATTTTCTTCTAAAATTTGTTAACCCCTTGAATAGAAGTGGAGACACCTTTTTATAATCAAGAGAGGTGGCCAGTTTTTCCTCCAATTCTATAATTTAAATGTTAACGTATATTTAACTCATTATATGGTAGAATATTGAAAAGTGATCATATAGGACATTGTTCTTCAATGTATTAACTATTCTCCCACAAAATTTTAGGTCTATTGAACATGTGTAGAAAGATTCATGACCGAATTACTAAAGCAAGATTTACTAACCCGACAGACTATTCACATTCCCATGATTCAGTTTCCCATGCATGTATATCCTTGAAAATGGATGAAGATAGAGAGGTCATAGTGGAAGAAAATTTTTACCTTATAATTATATACACACACACAAAATTTTATCTCATTTGGACTGACATTTTGAGTGATATGGGCCCAATATTAAATTCCATTCAAACTGTTGACAAATTCCTTGCCCCCACCTGTATGATTCATTTGGGAATCCTATGATTGGATTCAAAAATTGATCCAACTTAATGAAATGAATCCCAAAAATAATTCAATCCCATAAAAAATATTTTTTCAATCCATATCAATTTAGATAATGTAATGATAGGAATACCAAACTAATATTTTTCCATAGAAATATAAAAAATAATGAATTTTCCCCCTTTAATGTATTTTTAAATAATGAATGAAAAATAAGGTTTGAATGTAAAATTATTAAATTATGGGATACTAAACCATATAAAAATTTTTAATCACTTTTGTAAGGGTGAAAAAATAGGATAATTCATTGTACGATCATACCCCCACACCTAATTATTTTCATGCATGAGAAGAAATAATATAATATCCATATAAAATTCACAAAAATATCAATAATGAGAAAATTTATAAGATCATTTTCAAAATAGAATTTACCATGTCTAATATATGTAAAAAAACTTCCTCTCATTTTCTTTTATCACATTTAAATTTTATAATCTCAAAAATTGATCCATTACTCAATCAAAACTTACCTCACATGGTAATTAATGTTACTCTTATCTTAAGAGAAATTTAATCTAAATTTATACTCATATTTGGAAAATACATGTATCACCCTAGGCTTGTAAAAAATCTCATTTATCCTCACTAAGTGACATAAAACTATTTTCAATCATGAGTTCTTTTTCAAGGTGTTTTTGTTGGTTGAGGTTTGGTGGGTAATTTTGTTTAACAATTTATAGATGAAAAATGAGGTTGAACTCTTAAATACAATTCATGAATATTCAAGTGAAACCATAGGAAATTAATCAGTCAATTAATCTTATAAGACATAAACCACACCCTTTTTTGACATGGTCCATGAGTCAAACAATAAACACAATGAATCATTTTATCATAATTCTCCCTTTTTTTCAAGGAGAATGAGATGAAAATTTAATATAGTGAATGAATGATAGTTCACACCCTTGATTTTTGGGAGATAAACGAGCCATAAAATCAATCACAAATAATAATTCAATTTTATCTCTATTTTTATTTTTTAGGAGAAAAGGATAATATAAATGAAGCATAAATAATGATAATGACTCATGCTCATTCTCTATTCATTTCCCAAAACAGTGACACACACCTCACACTCACAATAATGACCTACTTACCAAAGAATACACACACAAAAGGACCTTACCACACACTCAAGATTGAAATAATAATGTAAATACATTAAGAGTGAAGGTAGGTAATGATAGATCGACTTATAATGTGAAGTAAACCTAGAAGGCGATTCATGGATTCTCAGGGCTAAATAAGGTTTGATTTAAAGGGTGGGTCTCAAGTTAAAAATGTGAATACCCAAATAAGTGAATCAATCATTTTAAAAACCTTACAAGAACTTCAAATATTTGAAAGAAAAATAACCACAAGTTCTAGTTCTTGCACAAAAACCTAGTTTCTCTCAAGAAAGTGAGAGTATTAAGAAGAATATGTCAAAAGGGGTTTACAATACCTCACAGGATGAGAAAAATAATTTGGGTAAGTGTTTCATGGATATGGATTTCAAAAACCAATCAAAATCATTTTTTTAAATCAAAATCTAGCAAAAGATTTCATATTAATAATCATTTAAAAATCAATTTTTCAAAAATTAAGTAAACTCTCTCCAAATCATTTCAATGGTGAAAAATGATAATGATTATTCATTGAAAATAAAAGTTCCTAAAAAATGAAAAAAGAAAAAGAAAAAATATTTAAAGAAGCTTGAAATTCCCCCACACCTAAATCAATAACCCTTCATTTCATCTCATGTGTAATTAAAATAACAAATAAACTAAACTACTGATAATGAGAGATATAACCTAAGTTTATTTGAACAATGATAACTTAGAGTTAATCTTCTATCTACTACACACTTCAAACCTACAAGAAAAACAAACAAAAATAAGCATTTTATTTAAAGAAAATTGGAGAGAGAAAAGAAAGGAAAAAAGGGAAAATCTTTGGTTTAACTCCAAAGTGGGTAGTTTTTTTTACTACCCCAAGTTGGGAAGTTATATAAGTGATTCCAAGAGTGAGGAACACCAAAGTAAATAAGAATAAATTTCCTAACCCCTAAGAAAGAAGAAAAATAAAAATAAAAGTGCAAGGGGGGTATAGAGGGGCTAGCTGTTTACTTTTATGGTGACCTCCTCAATTTGATGTAGAGGAGGTAGTCACATCACCACAGGATCTCCAAGATCTTATTATTATTTTAATTTCACTATATTTTATCCTAAATAGTGGTTAATTTATTTTCATCATCACTCTCTAGGTCCAATACTATTGTAGCCGAATCTATGATTTCAGTAAAAGGGATTCCAACTTTCAATTCAATATCAATGAACTTTGAATAAAATTAACGCTCAAAAAATATTTCTCCTTCATAAATATCATCTTCAGATTCTTTCTCCTAATTAAATTAATTCGGAATTTTTCTATCAAAGAGGGTAGTGGACACTATATTCTTTCTTCAAACTATTTCAACTCAAAATAAATGTCATATCTATCCAAAATTGTGGTCAATGGTATTGATTTATCATTGTCTAAGTGTGTTAGATCAAATGAAATATCATTTTATACACAATAATCCAATTAATTATCTTAATATACTTAATTTATTACACTCAAATAAATGGGAAATTCATGGTTAATATATTGCTCTAACCTTGAAATATAAGAAAAAGAATATAATTCATACATCAAACCATTCTCACAAGGTTCTCCAATATAAAAATCAAGCGGGAAAAACTTTTCCTCTTCTTTAGCATCTCTTTTCAATTCTTCCATGGAAGTGACAAGAAGTTCCATTTTCTTACTAACTCGTTCAATCATTTTAAAATTATGATGAATTTTTTTTCTCAAAGAATATTCATTATTAGACTCATACATCTATGGATTGACAACCCAAATATAATAATAGTCAATATGAGAATCCATCTTAACCTAAAAATATTTTTTTAGATTTTTGTTTTAATTTTTTATAAAAAATAGTGTCTGTAAGATTTCAGACACCTTGATAACAACACTAAATTGATGAGAGATATCTTTCAAAAATCCCTATCAATATTTTTAATCTAGGAATGTACCATGATGGTGTACCCTAGATCAACATCTCAAGGACATAACTCACAAAAACCATTCTTCTATTGTCACTTATTTTATTAAATTAAAAAATACTATAAAAAATAAACCCTAAAATTGTTGGAGTTTATTAAAATGAATTTGAAAAAAAAATAAAAAAAATGAAAAAAATGAAAAACACAATGGAGTTAGTAGAAAGAAAATAATTTCCTTAGGAGTTCACAGAGATGCAAATAACATTCATTTAAAAGGAATTTAATCTCATTATTTTACTTAATTTATAAATCTAGACCCATCAATCCTAATCAAATTGTAATTATTCTATACTGAGACCTTTTCATTTAGTATAATATTCCTTACTTCATCACCATAATGCTACTCCAATGTATGAAACATTATAATGATGAAGGAGAGTAAAATAGATGAGTTGGAAGAAGAAAACCGTTATAGGGAAAGCAAAGTGACCACTCAAGCAATCAGTTTAACCACTACCAAAGTATTAGAATAAAATAACAAGAAAACATTAAATTACAACAAAAGTAAATGCATCACTACTCCCCCCATCAAACAATAGCGAGGGTTAATTCTCCATAACCATAGATATGATAGGCATAGTGGTATAAATACACATTAAATGAAAAAATAGAGAGAAATAGAGAACTATTATATATTAATAATGAAAAAAAAATTTAAAAAGACTAATATAATCACAAGACTGAAGGCCAAGTTGTGAAATCCTCTCCTTTGATTATTAAATTTGATAAACCCTTAAATGGATATAGAGATAAATTTTTATAAGAAAGAGAGATAACCAATTTTCCCTCTAATTTCATCCTTTGAATATTCATGACTGTTTGACCCATTATACGAATGAATATAGAAAAGTGATCATATAGGATTTTTTTGCCTATGTATTAACTATTATACTAAAAAATTTCAAGTTTTTTAAACATGTGTATCAAACATTATGATTGAATTACTAAATTAATATTTCCTTGGCCCCACTTATATACTTTGTTTGTCCCTCCAATGGCTAGATTCAATAATTAATCTAGTTAAATGAAAACAATCATAATAATTATGTAATTATAAAAAAGTTTTTTTATTTGGATCAGCACAATGAAAGTAATGAAAAGAATTATAAACTGATATTTTTCCATAAAAATATCAAAAATAGTGATTTTTTCCCTTTTAATTTATTTTTAAATAACGAATGTAAAATAAGTGTTGAATGTAAAATGATTAAATTATGGGATACTAAACCGTATAAAAATTATAAATAACTTGTTTAAGGGTGAAAATATAGGATAATTCACTGCATGATCACACCCCCACATAAAATTATTTACACTCCTCGAAAAAAATCATATTATATCCATATCAAATTCATAAAAAAATCAATAATGAGATAATTTACAAGATATTTTCCAAAATAAAATCTATAATGTCTCATCTATGAAAAGAAATCCTCCTTTAATTTTTTTCTCTCGTATTTAAATTTGTTAAAACTAAAAAATCTATCTAGGATCCAATCACAAATTACCTCACATGGAAATTTATGTCACTCTTATTTCAAGAGAAATTTAATCTAGAGTTTGGATTATACTTGGAAAATCCATGTATAACCATAGGATTTTAAAGTGCCCAGTCAGTGTAATGTATCACTAAGAGGGGGAGGGGGTGAATTAGTGACACTCTTTTTCTTTTAAGTTCCCTTTCAGTTGAAACAAACTTCATCTCTTGTTAAAGATTCAATTCCCTGCTGAAAACAACACAAACATACATCTATAAGAATATAGGTATTTACAAGGTTCACTATTCAATAAGAATAGTTACATCCTTGGTATGGTTGTAAATAACCCAATACCATACAATCCACTAGAAAAAAATCCTTGTATTATAATGATTAGGATGTACCCTTACAATCAAGTAGCACTATGAAACAATCCCACTAGTGTGTGTGCACCCTCTTACCACAATAGGGTAATTCAACTTCTTTTGTAACAACTCATGTTACCTATGCTTATTTTCAATTCAATAAGTGCATAAATGTGTAACACAATTCTTCAATTCCTTACCCAAAATAAAGGTAAGAACTTCGTGGACTTATGTTAAGAAACTTAGATTCTGATTTCCCAGTCCGATTTTCTGAATCCGATTCTTCCTGATATAGCTGAATCGACACCACTTCAATACTTGAGTACACTGAAACTTAGTACGATTCTTCCTCAGTCTATAAATCTTTAGTATGATAAAACCCAATACGAAAAAATCTGTTCTGATTCTTCCTCAGTCTGAGAAACCCAATATGGTGATACTCAGTACAGAAAACCCATTCCGATTAGTTTATCCCGGTACAACAACCACATTCCGATTAAATTAGTACGGTACCAAATTAATCCAAACACAACAATATTCCCATTGCAAAATGTTCAATATAAGACAACCGATATCACTTTCTCTCTCCGAGCCTTCAGAGATTCTCTCTTTCACGATGAACAATACTCCACTATCAGACATCACTAAGTAAAATGTACTTTATCTCCTATTATAGGTGACCCAAAATGGGTTAGGTGGGAATCCAAAAAGGATTTCCCAGTCACCTAAATTCACTATAATCATTATTTCTCCTAAAATCTCGGAGCGATTTTGACATTGTCAACTCTTCTCGATTCTTCTCAAAGCTTCTTCAACCTTCATTACTTCTTCTTCAAACTCTGATTTCTAAGACTGATTATGATCATTAATAATACAAGGGTCCAACAATTAGATTCCAATTTTCCCATTCCAATTTCTAAATTTGATTCTTTAAAACCGATTTGAATCAAAATCTTGTATTTGAAGGTTTAGTTCCCCCTCATCAAAGCATTTAGAAATATTCATATATTTTTCTTCTATCATGACCCACCTGAGACAACACACTTATTCTTTACTTATCTTGACCTACTTGAAAAAACCATACTTCTTCTTCACTTCTCTAGACCCACTTGGGAAAGACACACTTCTTCTTCACTTCTTTTGACCCACTTGATGAAGGCATTTGAAGACCAACCAAAGAAAGAGTCTTTCAGGATATGATAAGCTTTGGTTCCAATCATATTGGGTATGATTATTTCTAATTATGATCATCCTGATATAAGACAACCTTTCTCTTAGCATCACCTTTCCCATCGACACCACTTTCATCGCCACCTTCTTTTATCAGCACTACTCTTCATCAACATCACCTTTTATTGACCATCAATATCACTTTTTCATCGTCCATCAGTACCAATTGAATCATCAACATTGCCCCTATTTGAATCACCTTTACTTGGAACCAATTTCACATCAGTATCACTCTTCTCATCACTTCTTTCATTATTAGTACCACTCTTCCATCGGTACTACTTTTCTGTCAGCACCACTTTCATCAGTGTCACTTTCAAATAACAATCGATATCGCTAATTCTCATTTACTCCTTTATTTTATCAAGATTGCATCAAGATTTATCACTTTAACTCATGATCTATGAGAAATATTCATTATAAAATAATTATCACATTTAGAACATCATAGTCATAGTGACTTCGATTCACATGAAAATAAAGCACCTATTCTTCTGAAAATCAGACTCCGATTCTTTTGAAAACTAGGCTATGATTATTCTGAAAATTAGGCTTTGATTATTCTAAAAACTAGAATTAAATTCTTATGAAAGTCAGACTCATATTATTCTAAAAATTAGGCTCCAATTCTTCTAAAAATTAGTCTTCAATTCTTTTGAAAATCAGATTCCGATTCCTTCGAAAAACAAGTTCTGATTCCATCAAAAAATAGGTTCTGATTCACTCGAAAGACAGGTTCTAATTCCTTTGGAAACCAAACCTCATAAAAATTATTGAAAAAATAAAGAGGGGTGATTTACATTCTTCAAACCTTCTTAGACAACAAAATACAACACATGAAAACCATCACCTTCATCATTATATTGGTCCTAACAATCACCCCCTTTAGATTTTGTTGTCAACCAACTTTTCATAAATCACTAAACTTTGTATCCTCAAGAAATGGATTAATTATAAAAAATTCTAAGCCTACATGAGCTAACTCATTATAGGAAACAAGAATCATTGACAACAAAACCATGTTGCCCAAAATAAGTGATTATGACTTCCTCTTTTTTTTTCACAGATCTTTTTCACCCTTCCTGGAACACAAGACAATTTCTTTCCTACAACCACTCCAAAAAACAGTTAGAACATTTCAAACACTAAATAATGATGAATTCACAGCTTACCCAAAACTCTCTCTTTTATGAAATAGATTTATGAAACAATACAACCCCCCCTGACAAAATAATACAAAGGTAAGAAGAGAGAGGGGACAATATAACATACCTTAGCCTTGAAGAGAAAGAGGTTGGACACCCATGTTCAACCTCAATTTTGAGAATGATTCCTTTAGTAAGGGTTTTGTGAAAATGTCAGCCATTTATTGCAATGTTGAAACATATTCAAGATTTAATTCATTATTCTCTACATGATCTTTGATGAAATGATATTTTATATCAATATTATTCGAACAAGAATATTAAACTGGATTCCTAATGAGATTGATTGTTCTTTGATTATCACACCCCAAGAGAAAGGTTAATTTCATTTAAACAAGAAAATCTTCTAACTGTGTCTTCATCCACATAAGTTGAGTAGTTTCTTGAGTGGAAGAAACATACTCAGATTCAGCCATAATAAGATTTACTGAATTCTGTTTATTTTAATGCCAACTAACACAATTCTTTCCCATAAATAATACTCCACCAGATGTGGATATTTTATCATAAACATTTCCTACCCAATTTGCATCCAAATACCCAAACAAGTCAATACCATCCGATCTGCAATACTTGGTTCCAAATTCTTTTGTGCCTTTGATGTATCTAAGAATTCTCTTTCCAGTAATAAGATGTGATTCTTTAGGAGCACTCTAAAATCTTGCACATAAAGTTACAACATAAACAATGTCAGGTCTTGAGGTAGTCAAATATAACAGACTTCTAATCAGCTTTCGATACTCTTTCTGATCAATTTCTTTTCCTTCACCATCTTTACCTAGTTTTTTCCCACTGAAATTGGTGTGGAGATAGGGTTTGAGTTTTCCATACTGAACTTCTTGAGAATTTCCTTAGCATAATTTTCTTGGGAAAGAAAAATTTATTCTTTCTTTTGCAAGATTTTTAATCCAAGAAAGTATTTCATTTCCCCCAAAATGGACATTTAAAAAAACTTCATCATATCTTCATCAAATATTTCACAACTTATTTCATTATTCTCAACAAAGATAATATCATCAACATAAACTATTACAATGAGGGGAAAATCTTGACTTTCTCTAATATATAGATTTTTATCCACTCTTTCTTTGTTGAAGTTCATCTTCCTTAAGAAAGTATCCAATTTGGAATACCATTCCCTTGGAGTTTGTTTTAGCCCATACAAGGCTTTATTCAATATACATACATAACTCTAATTTTCCCAACAACAAAGCCATAAGGTTGTTCAATATAAACATCCTCTTCAAGACCACCTTTCAAGAATGCAAATTTGATATCTATTTGAAAGATCTTGTAGCCTTATTGTGAAGAAATAGAAAGAAAGATTCTTATAGTTTCCAATATGGCCACCAGAGAAAATGTTTCATTGAAATCAATGCCTTCAATCTGAGAATACCCTTTGAAAATCAATATTGCTTTGTTTCTGATAACTCCACCTTCTTCATTCATCTTGTTCCGGAAAACCCATTTTGTGCCAATAATATTTTTTTTTCAGGCTTGGGTACGAGTTCCAATGTATTTTTATTTTCAATTTGATCCAATTATTCATTCATGGCTTGAAACCATTCCGTATTCTCAAAAGATTCTTTCATATCATTTGGTTCCACTTTTGAATATAATGAAGTATGTGTAATGGCTTTTGTTGTTCTTCTGGTTTGAACCTTCTGACGTTGATCACCAATTATATTCTTAGCTTCTACTTATTTCCTCAGCTTAGGATGATACTTTCGATTATCTTCCTCATCACTAGAAACAAATGAGTCTGATTCTTCTTCTTGAGAAGGGATACACTTGTCTATATTCTTATCAAAATCATTTTCTTCAACTTCCTCAACTTCCTCTTTAACTTCAGTAGGTTCTTATTTTACATTTCTTTCGATAACCTTTACATCAACAGAATAAAAAATTCTCTTTGTTTCTTTGTTAAAGCATATATAACCTATTCCTTTAGGAGTATAACCAAGAAATATTCCATCTCTACCTTTCTTCTCAAACTCACCACAATTCCCACCTTTCTTCTTTATAATGAATGGACTCACGAAAACTCTAACATGATTCAGACTTGGAGTTCTACCATAAAACAATTCAAATAGATTCATATCTGATTGAGACCTATAGAAAAAATGGTTTTGAATTTAAACATCAACACTCATGGCTTGCCTCAAAAATTAATAAGAAAGGCCATGTTCAAGTAACACGGTTCTTCCCATTTCTACCAAGATTCTATTCTTTCTTTCAGCAACCCTATTTTTTGGGGTCTATATGAAGAGCTATATTCATGATGAATTATATGATTATCAAGATAATATTCAATTTTTCACCTTTTTACTCACCTCCATTATCAGTTCTCAACTTCTTCATAGGATACTCACATTCTTTCTCAACTTTCCTTCTGAAACTTTTAAAAAATTTCAAAGCATCTGATTCGTGTTTCATATACATGACATAGGTAATGTGAGTAAAATCATCAATGAAAGTGATGGAGTACTTATCTCCATTTTTTTATTGTTTTCTCATCATCCCACATATATCATAATGTATCAACTACAGGGGCTTCTTTGAACAAATATTAACTTTCTTATGCACAACATTTCGTAATCTTTCCTTTATGACTGATAGTGCAACAACAATCTCTTATTTTTGGAAAATAAAGGTTATCTCTAACACTATCTCTTTTATATATCTTGCTCATGTTTATCTAACACATGTTTCCAAGCCTTTTATGACACAACTGATTCTCTTCCACTATGCTCATGTAACAAGAGTTTTGTGTATCACCAACCTGAAACAAATTTAATTTTGTACGTTGGCCTCTTGTAACAATCTTTACATATTCTTCAGTTTTCACAACAAACCCATATTTTTTTAAGATAAATTTTTTACCATCATCACACAATTTTGAAACCCTTAGCATATTCTGCTTCAGTCCATCAACATACAATGTTTTCTTGGATTTAATCTTTTATTTTACAATGATGACTGAACCAACACCTTTGATTTTGAATGTTTCATCATTGCCAAATTTCACAGCACCTTCTTTAAAAAATGTCACATTCTTAAACAATTTCATGTCTTCTATCATGTGTGAAGAACACCCACTATCAAGTATCCAAGGCCGCTCTCCTTTTGTGGCTTTCAATGCAGTTTCAACAATAATATCTTTTTCTTCTTTCATTTCTTTCTTCATCTTAGGATTATGAGAATTAAGAATCATTTATTTATCCAAAAATTAAACAAGAAATCCTTTTTCAATATGTACAGGTTGTTCACATATCTCATAGATAGTTTTCAGGGGCTAGAACCTATTTTCAATCTTTATTTTGTTTTTTTTCAAACTTCGTTTCAACAACCTTCTCATTCTTATTTCTTTGAGTAGATTGAATCCACCTAAATCTCTACCTTTCATAACCTATGGTATAATAGTAATGTTGTTGGTTAAACCAACACATACTTGTTGTATGCCCGAATCCACCATAATACCAGCAATACCCATAGAAAGATTATTTTCTTCTAAAAATTTTATACTGATTAGAATCATGAATATGTTTTTCATCCACTTTCTTCTATTTTATTCTTGAGCCACCAAAATTTATATTACCAACAAGGATATTCTACTTATTTTATGCTTTATTGGATTCATAATTATTTAAAACCTTCCTGGATTCAGATTGTTTCAAAACATTTTCGGACTTAGGTTTCCTTAAGACTTCATAATTTCCAGTATTGTTGGTCTTGGCCACAAAATAGCTTTCCCAAAATTCTTATTTACAGAAACAAATTCATTCTTATTATCACCCTTTGAGGGTAAATTTTATTGAACCTTCTCTGAATTCTCCTGTCTAGAATATTCACTAGTATCAGTGATAGATTTTTGGAAACTTGTATTTCTCAATTCAGCTTCTGAGAGTTTTTGTTGAGAAAGTCTCAACTCTTCTTCTTTTGCCTTCAGATTTACTTCTAGATGCTCATTATGATTCTTCTCATCTTTAAGATACTTATTCAAATCATCAATCTCTTTCATAATATTTTTTTAAGATCTTATTGATTTCAAACTGAAGAACATTTATCTTCCAATTTTTTTTCTTTTCAAGCCTTCTAATCTTTCTTAAACATTCCTTCAACTCTTCTTTCAAATTAATTTCAAGTAGAGTTTCTTCTTATTCTTTAGAACTAATACTTTTTCATTCTTCATTATTCACTATTGCAATTAAGTTATTTTCAATAACATATTAAACTGAATTTTTGGATTCAACATCATTTCCTTATTCTTCTTCATTTTTAGACAAGAAACTTCTTCTTTTGGACTTGAAGAATTTCTTTTCTTTCCCTGACTTTCCTTTATCACCATTTTTCTTCCATGATCTTCTTTGATTCTTTCTTCTTCATCACTATCCTCTTCATTTTTTCTTTGAGGACAATTAGAAAAAAAGTGACCAATGCCACCACATTCAAAACACTTCAAGGGAAGTTTCCCTTTAAATTGTTTTGTACCTCTTTTGACATTTTTAGAAAACAAGGATAAAATATCATTAAGATTTTTTCATACCTCGTTTTCAAAATCAGAATCACCATATTCTTATTCAATTATAATATTCTTAGAATTCTATCTCTTTATATCCTTGAAAGAAATCTCTCTATTAACTTTTGTCCTGCTCTTTATATTTTTCTCTCTTCTCATGTCATAAGTAATAAAAGTGTTATACAAGTCATCAAGAGATATTGTCTCAGGGTCTCTGTCTTATAATGAAGAAGCTTTTACATAAAAATTTTCAGGTAGGATTCTCAAGATATTTTCAACAACTTTAGAGTCATCTAAATTTTCACCAAGACATCTAATAGTACTTACAATTTCATTCACCCTGGTAAAGAAATCCCCAACAGATTTATGTTCACCCATCTTTAAGTCTTTATACTTTAACCTCTAGATTTGAAGTTTTTTCTTCTTTACTTTTGTATTGCCTTTGTATATGTTTTTTTAGTTTGTCCCATATACCTTTGGTTATGGAAACACCTTTCACTCTCAAGAATTCACTTTTATAAAGTGATGATAATATATCATTCTTATCCCTTCCATCATTCTCAAGAAACCTCTTATCAATAGGTGTAAGTGGAGATTTACCATCAATGGGGGGAAAACCAACTATTGCAGCTTCAAGAACATCATAACTGATAGATATAAGATATGGGAGCATTATATTTTTATAGATATGATAATACTTTCCATAAAAGACCAGAATACCTTTACTATTCACATAGTTCAAGTTCTCCATCAACAAAGAATAGCGAAGGAAACCTTTGGCTCTAATACCACTTGAAAGTGCCTAGTTAGTGTAATGTATCACTGAGAGGGGGAGGGGGTGAATCAGTGATACTCATTTTCTTTTAAGTTACCTTTCAGTTGAAACAACCTTCACCTCATGTTAAAGATTCAATTCCCTACTAAAAACAACACAAACACAAATCCATAGGAACACATGTATTTACAAGGTTCACTATTAAATAAGAATATCTATGTCCTTGGTATGATTGGAAATAATCCAATACCATACAATAAACTATAAAACAATCCTTAGATTACAATGAGTAGTATGTACCCTTATACTCATGTAAGACTATGAAACAATCCCACTTGTGTGTGTGCACCCTCTTAACATAATAGGGTAATTCAACTTATTTTGTAGCAACTCATGTTACCTGCGCTTCTTTTCAATTAAACAAGTGTATAAATGTGTAACACAATTCTTCAATTCCTTACCTAGAATAAAGGTAAGAACTTCTTGGACTTATGTTAAGAAACTTAGAGTTTGATTTCCTAGTCCAATTTTCTGAATTTGATTCTTCTTAATATAGCTAAATAGGCACAACTTCAATCCTTGAGAACGTTGAAACTTAGTATGATTCTTCCTTAGTCCGGAAATATTCAGTATGGTAAAACCCAGTACAAAAAACGCTATTCTAATTCTTCCTCAGTCCAAGAAACCCAGTACGGTGATACCTAGTATGGAAAACCCAATCCGATTAGTTTATCCCGATACAACAACCACATTCCGATTAAATCAGCACGATACCACAATCATCCAAACACATCAATATCCCCATTGAAAAATGTTCAATACAAGACAACCAGTATTACTTTCTCTCTCTAAGAATTCAGAGATTCTCTCTCTTCCATGATGAATAATACTCCATTGTCATACATCACTAAGTACAATGTACTTTCTCGCCTTTTATAGGTGACCCAAAATGGGTTAGGTGGGAATACCAAATATATTTCCCGCTCAACTAAATTCACTTTAATCATCATTTACCCTGAAATATCAGAGTAATTTTGACTTTGTCAACTCTTCTCGATTCTTATTGAAGCTTCTTCAACCTTCATTACTTATTTTTCAGACTCTGATTGCTGAGAATAATTACTATCATCAGGAAGAAAAGGGTCTGAACATCATATTCTGATTTTCCCATGCTAATTTCTCAATCCGATTCTTTAGAACCTAATTGAATAAAAATATTATATTTGAAGGTTTAGCTCCCCCTCATCAAATCATTCAGTAATATTCATCTCTTTATCTTCTCTCTTGAAGCACTTGAGACAACACACTTATTCTTTACTTATCTTGACCTACTTCACGAAAACCACACTTCTTCTTCACTTCTCTTGATCCGCTTGAGAAAGAAACACTTATTATTCACTTCTTTTGACCCACTTGATGAAGGCATTTGATGACCAACCAGAGCAAGAGCCTTTTAGGATACGATAAACTCTAGTTTCGATCATCTTGGGTATAATTATTTCTGATTATGATCATCCTAATGTTGGAAAACCTTTCTCTCAGCATCACCTTTCTCATCTGCACCACTTTAATGACCACCTTCTTTTATTAACGCTTATCTTCATCGGAATCACCTTTCATTGACCATCATTATCACTTTTTCATCATCCATCGGTACCACTTGAATCATCAACACCACCCATATCGGCATCACATTTTCTTGGAACCACTTTCACATCGGTATCACTCTTCTCGACACCGCTTTCATTATTGGTACCACTCTTCCATTAGTACTACTTTTCTATCAGCACCACTTTAATCGGTGTCACTTTCAAATAGCCATCAGCACCACTATTTCTCAATTACTCATTTCTTATATCAAGCTTATATCACAAGTTATAACTTTAACTCATGATCTATGAGAAATACACATCATCAAAGAATCATCAAATTTAGAACATCGTAGTCATAATGACTCCGATTCACCTGAAAATCAAGCACCGATTCGTATGAAAATCAGACTCTAATTCTTCTGAAAATCAGGCTCTGATTCTTCTAAAAATCAGGCTCTGATTCTTCTAAAAACCATACCTTGATTCTTCTGAAAGTCAGACTCTGATTCTTTCAAAAATCAGGCTGTGATTCTTATGAAAACTAGACTCTAATTCTTCTAAAAATTAGATTCCGATTCCTTTGAAAAACAAGTTCTGATTCCATAAAAAAGGTTCTGGTTTGCTCAAAAAATAGGTTCTAATTCCTTTGGAAACCAAACCTCATAACTATTATTACCAAAACAAAGAGAGGTGATTTCCATTATTTAAACCTTCTTAGACAACAAAATACAACACATGAAAACCATCACCTTCATCATCATCTTTTTCCTAACATGATTTTAAAAACTATCATTTCTCTACACTGTAATACATAAAATTTCTTTCAATCATAAAGTTTTTTTTTCTTGGTGATTTTAGTGGATAAGGGTTGTGGGTAAAAGTATTTAAAAATTTATGGGTAAAAAAGGTGGTTGAACTCTTAAATGTAATGCATGAATATTCAAGTGAAACCAGATGAAAGTCCTCACTCAATTCACCCTTACAATATATACACCACTCCCCCTTTTTATGATATAGGTTATGTGAGTCAAATAATAAACACAATGAATGATTTCATCCCAATTCTTTTTTTTCAAAGAAGATGAGATGATAATTGAATACAGTGAATGTATTGTTAAGGGCCCCCTTACCAATTTTTTTGTTATGTTTTGATAATTCCAAATTAAAAATTCCTCTATCATTTATGATTCCTAACTTTATTTTTTAATGACTCTAATTTAAAAATTACTTATTTGAAAAATCTCTATTTATTTACTCCAATATGAGTTTGAGGCTTGTACTACTTTTAGAAGGAAATAATGAGGCTATTATTCATTGTTTATACATTTTATAGTTAATTTTCATTTATTGTTTATCATTTACTTATTATTATTTTATTTTATATATATTCCATTTAAAATTGTTTTCAGAAATATCTTTACGCAAATCTATTTTTGATCCTTATGAAAATATGTTTCTACCAAAAATTTTCTAAGTGTAAAATGATCCTTATGGATTTTAAATTCATCCTTAAAAAGTTTCAAAAACATCCATATAAAAATTAAAAATCACCCTTAAGGTTTTTAAAATAATCCTTATGATTTTGGTAAATGACTCTTATGAGGTCTGTAATTTTTTTCCACGTGCCAAATGACATGTATGAAAAACTGTAAGTTGACTCATACACAGGTGACGTGTGCCTATTGTGGGGTGTTAAAAAAAACAAATAAAACCTAAGTTAAAATTTAGTAAAGTGGGTAACCTATGTTGTCTCCAAAGAGGAGTGCATGAAAATTATATTTGTCACTTAAATTAAAGAAAGAAGAAGAGGGTGTTTTTGAAAATGTTTAAGTTGAATAATAAAGAAAGAAATTCAAAAGAAAGGTTGAACACTAATGGATGAATAGGGTTATGGGGTAAGGGTAGGATCACCTTTTTTAATGTCATCATAGTCACAAATATCATCTTACCTCTCTTCTTTTTGAATGACAAATGAAAGACTCCTCGATCGAGTTATCTATCACGCTTGGTTACAGAAGAAAATAGAACTCACTCCTATGTAGTTCATAAACAATCCCTAAACAACTAAGGAAAGTCCCTATCAGAAATTTTTTATCCTTAGAACTCTATAAAAAGTTTACTAGTTCCACACACGTTCCAATGATCGCTGGACACTCACCACCTAACACAATATGCTCGATCGAGACAAATTGCACTAGGCGGAGGGAGATTAAAAGTCCTTAAAAAAATCTATTAAAAATGAATACACCAAACCCAAAACACGATTTCATTAAGAGAATTGGGAAACAATGATAATAGAAGTCATTTAAAAGAAAAATAGGGTTTTACATTTATGTACAAAACTCCGACATTACAAAAGAGAAACTCCCCCTTCCCCGATCACTCAAAGGTTTTACCCCTCCATGTGAAGGGTATTAGAGTTTAAAGGGAAAGAAGAGAGAATAATGAAACCAAGAAAAGTGAAAATAGAAAATAGAAATAACATCAAGAAGTCAATCCTCCAGCACATCCCCTCTTGCACCTTCTTCAACCCCTTTGAATGGAAGTGAACACTCTTATTTATAGACTTTCAGAGTTGAGAATTTCCCCCCAAAATTACTCCACTGAAAGTTTGAGTCCGGTTGTCATATTAAATGGAAGAATTTGGAGATTGGTCCTTCTTAAAAGTTTTTCATTTGTGTCTCCTATATCGGATCATGAAATTTCATCTTTATTGGACAAGTTTGGAGAGATATAGGATCTATTTACTCTGAATCATTAATTCTACCAAACAGACTCTTCGTATTCCAAATCATCAAGTTACAAAGCATTTATGGCCTTGATAATGAAAGAATCAGGCGCATCCATATTAATGAAACTTAATTTTCAGGATGTATTCTTGATCCGTGTAAAATATTAGCTCTAATGGTTTGGCCATTTATGATATATGGGCCCAACAATAAAATTATCTAATTATGTGCACAATTTTCGATGCTGGACTTGTGATATGGATTTGAGATCCCAAATGATGGATTAAGCTTTGGGTCCAGAAGGATAAAATGACTCTAATAGAACATAGAAACCTATAAAATAAGAATATTTTAATTTGGATAAGTGTAAAAAAAATTATGTCTGAAACATTATAATAAATTAAAACTGTTTAAATCCAAAATAAGCCATTTTTCCAATTAAGCTAAAAAATACTCCTAAAACATAAAATGTGACAATTGAACTTTAAATAACACATTGGTGGGATTAAAAACATTAAAATTAAGAAGAAAATAATTGAAAATATTTCTTCTATCAATTCCCCCACACTTATCACTTGGACTCCTAGACAAGTCAAAATCAAAATTAAATCAAAGAAAATTCAAAACACATGCCATTAAGATCCACCAATTTCACACCAAGAAATAAAAGATATCATTCCTCATCAATAAAAATTATTCCAAGTTCTCAAATAAGATCATTAAATATTTTTCCTCTTCATCTATCCTCCCATGAACACAAGACACTTACCTCACATGAATTTTCTCTCATCTCACAAATATCAATTTTCAACAAAGTTTCTCTCATCCAAACCAATTCAAGGGTCACCATAGGTTTGAAAAACTCCTACTTCTCCACCCGATGTGAGTCAAGGTCATGGGTTTATCATGAGGAATTTTCAAGGTTGTTCTGTGGATTTCAGTTTGTAGGATTTTATGTGAAAAATTATGAGGATGAATGAGAAGGGTTTGGCTCTTTTTGAAGCAAAATTGCACAATTCTAATTTTCACTCAAGTATGGATCCTACTCACTCCCCTTAGTAGAAATTCAGATCCATCATCATAAAATCTCAATATATGTTCAAACATATCATCATTTCAGAAAAAAATTCAATCTTCTCAAACATGATTTCTCTTGAAAGCTCCAGAAAAGGCACAACTTTCTTCCTCCATTAGAAGCTCCAGAAAGGCACAACTTCTCTTATCATGAAAGATCTAGAAAAGGAACAGATTTCAACAGAATGATTTTTCATCAGTACACACATCTATTCAGAATTTTAATTTCCACCCAAAGTTTCACCAAATGAGTTAGCACAACACAAGACAACTTCCCCCACACTTAAGTTCAACTAGATCATGCAATTTCACTTCAAGAGTAGGTTGTATATGGAAAATTGGATTGTAATGTGGCTAACCTAATAGGATATTTGTGGATTCTAGGGGCTAAATGGATTAATTTACAAGGTAGGCCATAATTAAAGAGATTATATTGAAAAGGGGGCTTTCAATCCAAAGAAATGCCTCAATCATTTAAAACACATGTACGCCAAACCCTCAAGTTTTGAAAGGAATAAATCAAATTCTGGTTAAGACAAGCATGGTTTGGTTCTCTCAAGAAGTGAGGTGAATGAAAATAATATGACACAAATGGTTCATAAGCCTCATGGGAAAGTTATTTCAAAGATAAATACAGTGAAATGAGGCATGTGATTAAAAAATCTGAGTACTTTTCATGAAATTCTCAAAGAATTGAACTTGAAACAAAATCATTTTCAGCATTCATTTAAGCTCAGTTTCATGGAATAAATTTGCTCAATCAATAAAATGGGTTTCAAAAATAGCAATGATAATCATTTCAGCTCAAAAGTTTCAAAAACACACCAAAAACTGAAAAATAAACACACAAAATTTTGAAAACACACAATTTTTTTATTTTTTATTTTTTTTGAAAAACAAACAACAAATGAAAATCCTAAACTACAAAGGTTACCTCCCCCAAACTTAAATGGTGTAGTGTCATCAATGCATTCAAGTGGATTTAACATGTAAGTATAATTTAAAATGAATCACAACAACAAGTAATTATAAAGGATAGGTACAACCTGACTTATTGGAAGTGCAATATTGAGTTAAGCTCCAAAGTATTTAATGCTAAAAACCTACAAAAAAGAACAAAAGAAAACCTAAGACATTTATTGAAAAAAATGAAAATAGAAATAGGACGAGAAAAGAAGGATAGATCTTGGTTTAATCCCCCAAGTGGGCCCTGGGTTTTGACTGCCTCCAGATGGGAAGTTCCAGTTGGTTATCCCCAATCTGATGGTGGGTTGAGTTTCTTTGTGATGAACCAACAACAATTCTTCTTCATATCATGTGATTCATAATTTTTGTTGAAAATACCATGGGTATAGTACACCAAATCCACCCTTAGTACAATAAGATACAATTTTTTGGTGGGGGTAGGACAAATAATGAGTCCTCATCTTTCTTGGTTTCCAATTTCATAGCCTCCTCTTTATTCTTGAGTGATTGTGGAAGGTATGCTGCATGAGTAGAAAAATCAAAGGAATAGTCAAAGTATAATTCTATTTGAACAAAGTTAAATCATGAAGTGTCAATATCATATTAATCCCTTCCAAATTAAGCATCTTATATCTCTTTTTACTTAGCCAAATCCTCTTGGATTCCCTCTTGAACTCCCTCTAATAAATGATCAACATGTTCAGGTAGTTCCATATGTTCTTCATCGGGTGCATCATCTTTTTCTTCCTCATCCACCAAGGAAATACATGAGTTGTATGAATCTGAAAATTTCAAGCAAGGGGAGGTGATACTCAATTCAGTTTTAATAAAATTAGAATACAATGAGTTCATTAAAATATCATCTCCCTGATTTTTCTCAGATTCAGTTTCTTCTTCAGTGGGAAGTTTCTCTTGGATTTGAATTTCACTAGCTTGAGGTAGGTAGTCAAAACCTCAATATTCTCTTCAAATTCAACCACGTTGGTGGTGTATTCCTTCAATAATGATGGATCTTCTACATTATGAGGAACTAAGGGATCAAGTAGTTCCTCACACTCCTTCTAGAACTCATCCAGATCTTGTTGATCTCTCGTACTTACTTCATAAGGCACATCTTCTTCATCAATCTTCTTTAGCAATGGTTTAGAAGATCCAAATGGATCTTCATTTAATTCCATCATGTTCTCCCTAGGTTATTCAACATCAAGTATGAGTAGGGAATCCACTTCCATTAATGGATCAAGTTTAGGTTTAGGTTTCTCTTAGGATGCATGAACATATTCAATTAGCCATTCCATTTTTCTCTCCAGGTCCTGTATTTCTTCCCGAATTCCTTGAAACTGATCTTTTGTTTGAGTTTCCTATTCTTGCTGCACCTCGACCATTTCATGACAAAATTCTGGAAAATAATCCTAGAGTTCAACTAATTATCTGTCCAATCCCTCCAATACTGAGTATTCAAGGTTTTCTTTAAGGTATTGAATGAGATCCTTGAATTCATCCTCCTTGGTGATTTTGATTCGAGCTCCCCGGATCTATTTAGAAAAGATAGAAATACTATCCTTTGTAGACCAAGGTGAGTCAATAATTTATTCTTTCACTCATGGATAATTGTTCCATTAATTAAAGAAAAAATCATTTGATAACATCATGGAAAAGGATTTTTTTATGTTCTTTGTTTAATTTGAAAAGAGACAATTATTTACAAATGGATTGTTGGAACAACCTCCTCGGCAACGACGCCAAGTTTTGACACATGTCTGTCATGGGGTGTGACAAAAACAAATAAAACATAAGTTAAAATTTAGTAAAGTGGGTAACCTAGGTTGTCTCCAAAGAGTAGTGCACAACAATTATATTTGTCACTTAAATTAAAGAAAGAAGAAGATGTTGTTTTTGAAAATGTTTAAGTTGAACAATAAAGAAAACAATTCAAAAGAAAGGTTGAACACTAATGGATGAAGAGAGTGATGAGGTCGGGGTAGGATCACTTTTTTTAATGTCATCATAGTCAAAAAGATCATCTTAACTCTCTTCCTTTTGAATGACAAATGAAAGAATCCTCGATCAAGTTATCTATCACCCTTGGTTAAAGAAGAAAATAGAACTCACTCCTATGTGCATGGAAGTTCATAAACAATCTCTAAACAATTAAGGAAAGTCCCGATCGAGAATTTTTGATCCTTAGAACTCTATAAAAAGTTTACTAGTTCCACACACGTGTCAAAGATCACTGGACACTCACCACCTAACACAATATGCTCGATCGAGACAAATTGTACTAGGCGGAGGGAGATTAAAAGTCCTTAACCAAAGCTATCAAAAACGAATACACCAAACCCAAAACACGATCACATTAAGAAAATTGGGAAACAATGATAATATAATCTATTCAAAAGAAAAATAGGGTTTTACATTTAAGCACAAAACTCCGATATTACAAAAGAGAAACTCCCCCTTCCCCGATCACTCAAAGGTTTTACCCCTCCATGTGAAGGGTATTAGAGTTGAAAGGGAAAGAAGAGAGCATAATGAAACCAAGCAAAGTGAAAATAGAAAATATAAACAACTTCAATAATTCAATCCTCCAGTGCAGCCCCTCTTGCACCTTCTTCAACCCCTTTGAATGGAAGTGAACACTCTTATTTATAGACTTTTGGAGTTGATAATTTCCCTCCAAAATTACTCCACCAAAAGTTTGAGTATGGTTGTCATATTAAATGGAAGAATTTGGAAATTGGTCCTACTTAAAAGTTTTTCATTTATGTCACCTATATATGCTCACTAAATTTCATATTTATTGTCCAAGTGTGGAGAGAGATAGGATCTATTTACTCTGAATCATTAATTCTGCCAAACAGACTCTTCGTATTCCAAATCATCAAGTTACAAAGCATTCATGGCCTTGAGAATTAAAGAATCAGGCGCTTCCATATTAATGAAACTTAATTCTCAGTATGTATTCTTGATCCATGAAAAATATCATCTCAAATGGTTTGTCCATTTATGAGATATGATCCCAACAATAAAATTATCCAATTCTGTGCACAGTTTTTGATACTGGACTTGTGAGCTGGATTTGAGCTTCCAAATGATGGATTGAGCTTTGGGTACAGAAGGATAAAATTACTCTAATAGAACATAGAAATCTATAAAATAAGAATATTTTAATTTGGATTAGTGTAGAAAAAATTATGTCCGAAACATTATAATAAATTAAAACTGTTTAAATCCAAAATAATCCATTTTTCCAATTAAGCTAAAAAACACTCCTAAAACATAAAATGTGACAATTTCAATTTAAATAACACATTGGTGGGATTAAAAAAATTGAAATTCAGAATAAAATAATTGAAAATATTTCCTCTATCAACAGGTCGAGTGACTCATATGATGACACATATGCAGCTGAAAAATTAACTTGTATACACATGAATCATATACAGTTTTAAGTGAATGATCATACATTGATAACTATGGAAATGATTCATACATGGATATTAAAAATGACTCATATGTGAAAATCACTCATACATAGAAATGATTCCTACATAAAACTACATCTTACAGAATTATACTTAGGATTTTTTAGGAGTCTAATTTTTTGAATTATTATTCATTTTATATTTATTGTTATATGTTTTATTTAAATATTTATTTATAATGGATTATCTACATGTTTCGATAGCCAAATTTAATTTTTTTGAAAAGGAAACTGATTTTCAAGATTTTTATGATTACTCAAATTAGTTTGAAATATTTTAGGCCGGTTATTATTGTCACAGACCAACCTGGATAACCTAGTACATTGATACTCAAGATGGTCCTCACATAGCCCGAAGGGCATTCCCGATCCCCATGGGTTGACGACTAGCATCTAGAATCATATAGAACATAAAATGGAATTATTTTTTCATAAGAACACGCCATAAATACACAATAGTGGGAGATAAAAATAAGTAGTTAGTATTTCACACACTCCTCAAGGAGAAAAGTACCACAAGTAGTCAGATAAACATACCAAAGTAAAACATCATCCAAATGAAGACACAACATCCATGAAGAATAAAATTTGAAACCTATGTGAAATGAGTAGATAACACCTCCAATTATCATTGTCATCACACAAGGTCCCATGCTCAAGCATATATACTACTACCAAATGGTGCTTTTTCTTTTCTCAAACCTGACATAACAAAATCTATAAACACCTGAAGGAAAAGGTAGGGTGTGAGATAAAAAAACCCAGTATGATTACACCAAATGTTCCATAAGAAATTCCAATATAAATAATCCATTTATGATTAAATTTTAGATAAAAAGGCATGATTTTTTTCCTTCACATTTATTAATGAAAACATGCTTTCAATTCAATGTGAGAAGATATGTATCTCAAAGAAGTCTTAAACAAACATTTTATATGGAACAAAAGGGCATGATTAAAACTGTTCTATAATCACTAACATGTAATAATCAAGTTAAAACCAAGAAACATATTCATAAGCCCTGTGATAAGTTAGTTCCTAGATATAGGATCCTCACACTACTTAGTCAATCTAGATCAAGTGTGTGTACACATGTTTCTAAGTCTCAGGCCATTGGGATAATCAATCAACACCCCATAGGGAAAATCATACTAAAATTGGTTTAGTCGGAGTTTTCATCATCAATCCATTAATAGGGAGTCAAAGTCCTATAATGTTTTTCCCAATCACCCACTAATAACCTAGGCTCACATGTTCTTTTAATGAATCAATTTTGGGAAAAAACATTAAATTCGATTAAATTTATCAATCATAGATCAACTTCCTAATTTCACGCTTAAACATTCCATTTTAATTTCAAAACCAAATCATAAGTTTTCATCAAGTTCATGACTTTCAAAAACTTATTTAATTTCAATCCATTTTCTCAAGAATAAATATCAAATCATTTCATCAAATAAATTATAATTTCAAGCCATCTTTCTCAAAATTCACCTAATTTATCAGTCCTTTGAAAAGGGGGTTTTATTTCAAAAAATTCATGACTTTGAAATAAATCATAAAAATTATCTCAATTTAAGGTTTAAAAATAAATTGAAAATATACTTAAAATAAATTAAGAAATCAAGGATTTGATTTTAGGGAAAAACCATCTGGAACCACCTACCTTTATCACATGATTAACGATCAATCACCCCAAATTGGAAATGCCAATGGAGAATCAAAGGTGAGGAAGATAAAAAAGGAATCCCTATAATTAAAATACATAAAATCAATTATCCAATCCATTAAAAACATGAGGATTTATCACTCTCAAGTGGGGAGAGAAGATATGAAGAAGGAATTCCAAATCAAGGCGAAATCACTTATCAAAGAGGGATTAAACACATCTACTAATGCTTTGATATGAGAAGAAAAGATGTTGGAGGATCCAATTAACCTCTTAAGATCCTCCCAAGGATAAGGAATTATATTAGGGTTTAATGAGAGGTGTTTAGGATTAATGGGGGGGGGGGGGGGGTTGGGATCTTAATTAGAATTTTTGGGGCATTAAAAACTCATTCTCATAGTTAATCGGGTTAGGATGCACAATCAGTACTAACTGTGCACCCTCACTAGGATTTTGAAAAGGGTTCATGGTTTGGATGCATGGTTAGTATAACCATGCACCAAACATGAAAACCCCCACTACCCAAGGTTGCACGACTAGGAGGGGAGGCCACCTGGTTTTGACTAACCATGTTCCAATCATGTGCGACCTTCTAGACCCTATAAATAGGGAACATAAATTACTAGGCCAAACTGTATAGTTTTCTCTAACTATGTACCAACCGTTCAGATCCCCATGGGCTTCTAAAATTTTAGACGAGGTCTTAAAACGACTTGAAACAAGACCCAAACAAAGAATGATTAAAACAAGGGTTAAGAAGTACCTGAAAGCAGGTAATGATATGTTACAACCTCCCCACTATAAACACTTTCTGCCCCCAAAAATCCTATCATGAATACTCCATGTCAAAGATATGAGGCCAATGATATCTCATCAGTTCCTCACACTCCCAAGTCTCATGTGAAATTGAACCATGTTTCCATAACACCCAAACCAAGGGTATATACTTTCTATAAAGAACTTTCATCTCAGATTAAATAATTCAAACTAATTACTCAATCATAGATAAATCAAGTTACCCTCCAAGGTCATCCAAGATAAAAAATGATATGGGTTAGAGAGATACTTTATGAGAAGATGTATATGAAACATGTTATGAATCTATGTCAACTAAAGCAAAAAATCCAAATAGTAAGACACCTTTCCAATCTGCTCAACAACCTCAAACTGTCCCACATATCTCGATGATAAATTACCTATTTTCCAATCCATCGGTGACCTAACCTAGTTTAAAATATCAAAAACACTTGTTCTCCAACTAAACAATCTAAAGGGAATTGAAAATGATCAATATAATATTTATAATATCTTTGTGTCGTCACCATTCTCTGATGAATCAACTAAATATTTCCATCATCTCCTGAACCAAACTAGGACCCACCAAGTAAGCTTCACCAATATTCAACCAACATAATATAGATTTACACCGGTAGCCATACAAGGCCTAAAATGGTGCCATCCTGATGGATTAATGGAAACTATTATTGTAGTAAAACTCCACCAGTCCCAAACGGCTATCCTAAGATCCACCAAAATCGATAACCCATGCACAAAGAATGTATTCAAGAATCTTTATATATTTTTCTTTCTATACATACATATATAGATGATATTACATGCTCAAAATAACTAAGATCCCATTTCCTCCTAGAGGCCTCTCCAAAAACAAGAAGTAACATGCAGATCTTTATTAGAAACTATAATAGATGGAACTCCATGAAATATGAAAATATCCTTCACATATAGTTTTTCAAAGTCCTAAAATTTATTAGAACCATAAATGGGAATTAATTGAGGTGATTTAGTTAGATAGTTAATCATAAACCATATTGAATTCTTCCCTCAATGGGTACAAGGAAAACCAACCATGAAATCCATTGATATATCATCCCACTTCAAATTCATCACAAGAAGGGGCTGAAGAAAACCCAAAGGTTTATGGAGCTTGATCTTGGCCTGTTGGTAGATATAAAAATGAGAAACAAAATCAACAATGTATTTTCTCATACCTAGCCACCAAAATTTTCACCATATGTCATAGAACATCTTAGTTGTGTCGGGGTTCACCACCCACTAGGAATCACAAAAATCCCCTATCATAGATTTTATCATAGGTAAAGGCATGGAATATCAATTCCAAAAGCATAAAATATCCTCAAAAGATAAGGAACACTCTTTTATGGTCTCCCCAAAATGAAGAGAGTCCCTAAATCAACAAAAATAATCATTGAGCTCATGCTCTTGAAGAATCACCTCAAGAAGAGAGGAGGCCAACTGAACACTAGTAAACACAACCTCAATATCATTCTCTTAGACTCCCAAATTCATATGAGAAAAGAGAGCCATCAAGTTCCACTATTTTAACAATTATTTCATAGTTTGGTTTAAAAGTTTCCTGCTCAAATAATTAGAAATAATATTCCTCTTACTAGAGGTGTAGGTAATGTTGAATCAAAGGATTATAGGTACTCTTCCCAATGACTCTGATGATGGTTAAAATATTTTTGTAAGAAGATACAACTCAAAATTTTACGATCAGAAAACATGGTAAACCTTTCTTTGAAAAGGTAATGCTACCAACTATTAAGATCATGCATCACAACTACAAGTTCAAGATCATGTGTTTTATAATTCTTTTCATGTGTCTTAAGATGTTAGGAACTAGAATCCACCATGTGATTACCCTGCATGGGAACGCAACCCAAATCCAAACTTGATGTGTCACAAAAGACCACATAGCCCTACCCAACATCTGGAAGAGTCAAAACTGGTGTAAAATTAAAAATACACTTCAACCAATGAAATGAATTCTTAAATTTTAAATCCTATATGCAATTAACTCCTTTTCAAGTGAGGAATGTTATCATAGAATCCAAATTTGAGAAATATTTGACGAACTAGTGGTAATACCTAGCTATGCCCAAGAATATTTGAATCTAAAAAACATTACGTGGTTGTTCCCATATCATAACAACCTTCAACTTCTTAGGATTGAATGAGATTCTATGTTCTGAGACCATGTGTTCCAAGAACTTCACTTCCCAAATCAAGAAATTACATTTCGATAGATTGACATAAAGTTGGTGATCTCTCAAAATTCATAGAACTTCTCTCAAATGGTTCACATGGTCCTCCTCAGTCGTAGAGTAAACCAAGATGTCATCCACAAACACCACCTTAAAAAAGTCAAGATACTCATGGAATATTCTATTCATTAGGGCCATAAAAACTATAGGGGAATTGTTTAGACCAAAATGCATAACAATATACTCATAATAACCATACCTACTCTTGAAGGAGATCTTTGGGATGTCATATTATTTGATTCTCAACTGGTGGTAACTAGACTAAAGATAAATCTTCAAGAACCACTTTCCTCTTTCAACTGGTCAAATGGATCATCAATCCAAGGAAACAAATATTTTTTATTTACTTTAACTCGATTGAGTTTTTGGTAATCAATACAAAGGTGAAGTGTCCTATTATATTTCTTTGAAAAAGGAACAAGAACTACCCAAGGTTACACACTCAGGCATATAAAGACTTTATCCAAAAAAAATTCCCAACTAGTAATTTAACTCTTTAAATTTAGCTAGTTCTATATTAAAAGAAGGAATAGAGATGGACTAGGTACTTGGTACCAAATTAATGTAAAAATATACCTCCCTTACCAATGGAAAGCTAGAAAAGTTTGAATGAAACACTATAGGAAACTCAAAAAAAAATGGAGGAAGATCCCCAACAGAAGATTATTTCTCTAAGTAAAAAGTAAACATATATATTACCCTACCCAACTCTAGAAAATTAGTTTTACTCGACTTGATATTGGGTCGCATTCTCCCTAAAAAACATGACACACCCTATCGGGAGAAGTAAATGAGACCCATTGAAGATAATAATCAATATGATCTTTATGGATAATCATCCAATCCATCCTGAAAATGACATCAAGAGGTTTCATATTGAGAAATAGAAAATTATAAATGATTTTGATACCTGATAAAGATAAAACACAAGAAGGGAATCAAATACCCTATTCTCTCTTCATTATGAGGGGTGTAGTAATATCCATCACATAAGACATAAGATCTATAGGAAGATTAAAAAAATTCACAACATGATTCAATATGAATGAGTGATATGAAATAGAATCAAATAAAGTATCCAATAAAGATGAATTTATAGTGATGGTATCTATCACCATTACTGAACCCACATTAGCTTCCTCTAGAGACTCTTTATCATGTGAAGAATCTTTGTTCCGGATTCCTATGGCTAAAACCCCTTAATTATTGAAGAATCCATTTAAAATTCAGTACCTTTAGATGTTGATGATCTTGTGCCATTATGTTCATTAGAAAATATATGAAATAACTTCTATAGGTGACCTGAGCGACTGTAAAAACTAAAGATCTCTAGTTCCTCAGTACAAACTCATTTTGAATTACCAATATTTTCACACTAATTGGAAGTAAATGGGCCTATTATAGACACCAAAAAAGGTATTTATGATGAATAATATCTTGATCCACCATGAGACTCATCATGCTTCCTCTTTCCTTTAAAGGAACCAATAGAACTACCACTAAGAGTAACAGGAACTCCCGTCATCCCTGACTTACTAGCCAGGTCAAGCTTAACCATCGACACTTTATCCAGCATGTCCACATAAGAAGTGAAATTCAACATGAAAACCCAAGTTTATATATCCTATTTAAGTACCATTTAAAATATTCACTTATTTATCTTTTCATTATTCACCACCTTTGGAGAAAATTGAACAATTCCAATGAAGGATTTTGCATATCTAGTCACAATCCCATCACCTTGTTGGAGGATGAGAAACTCCATATAATTTTCCAAAACCACTAAATTTGGATATAAATATTTTTTGAAAAGGGATATAAAGTCCTTAAACTCCAATAATTCAGGTTTCTTTATTGTGATAATAAAATCTCACCACCTCCTGTTGGGACCTTCAAGCATGATGGTAGTACATTTCACCTTTATTGTGTCTGGGGTTTCCAAGAACTCAAAAATAAGCTAAATCTTTTTTAGTAAATCCTCTATATCTTAAGGATCATTTTATCCTTGGAAAACTAGTGGTTTCTATTGAATAAACTCATGGGAATGATCTCTAGTTTCATCCTTTCAAGTTTCCACTATCAGAGCCTGAACAAAAATAGGTGCGGGTACCTATCCCAGATCTTGGACATCACACCCCACTATATCAATTAGATTTTGATCAACAAAAGGGTTTTCTTATCATGTTTTATTAACAAACCCCTCCTAAGGTCTATTATAACTTATTCTTGGGGGGGTGGTGATAAAAATATCAATATGAAACACTAAAAACATCAGAAAGGATACTCAGATCATCAACTCAATCAAGATATATAAGAAAATTAATTCCATATAAAGGAACTCAAATTTTCAGGATTTCAAATTACTCAGATCAAGTTTGTAAAAATACTAGAATCATATCTATTTACTCCTCCAAGATTCTTTTCCCAAACACCCATGGTGACTTAAGGCTTTATACAAGGAGACTTGTCTAGAATCTCACTTGTAACTACTTCCTAAGTCCTAAAAATAATACATATTATCCACCAAGACATCCCAGACTATATACAAACATCAAGTAAAGATACTTAACCTACTCTGATTCCATTTTTTCACAAACCAACCTAGATACCCTGGTACACTAATACTCAAGATCATATTAACATAGCTTAAAGGGTGTTCCCAATCTTCATAGGTTGGAGACTAGCACCTGACATCATATGAAACATCAAAGAGAACCATTTTTCCATAAGAAAAAACCATCAATACATAATAGTGGAAGATAAAATAATAAACATTTAGTATGCCAAACACTCCTTAAGGATAAAAGTTCCACAAGTATCCAAATAAACATCCTAAAATAAAATATCATCTAAAATACAACACAACATCCATCAAGACTAAACAACAAAACCTCCATGAAACAAGTGGATCATAGCTCCACCTCTGACTACCATTACAGAATGTCCCATTCTCAAGCACATCCACCACCACCAAGTGACACTTTTCCTTTTCCTAGACCTAGAATAAAAAAATCAATAAACTCCTAAAGGAAAAGGTAGGGTGTGAGATAAACATCCTAGTATTATTACACCAAATATTCCAGAAGAAATTATAATACAAATAAACCATTTATGCTTAAATTTTAAATAAACAAGTCATGGAAAATCATTTTCATATTTATCTATCAAAACATGATTTAAAATTAAGGAGAGATGGAAGGTATATCAAAACAGGCTTAAATGAACATTTTATATAGAATAGAAGGGAATGAGTAAAATAGTTCTGTAAGCACCAAAATGTAATAATCAAATCAAAGACAAGAAACATGGTTATAATCCCTGAGATAAGTTAGTTCTTGTATATAGGATCCTTTAACTACTCAGTCAATCAACATAGATCAAGTGAGTGTACACACATACCTAAGGCTTAGGAAATCAAGATAATCAATCAATAACCCATTGAGGAAATCATGCCAAACTTGGTTTAGTTAGAGTTATCATCGTCAATCCATTTCTAGGGAGTCAGAGTCCTAGCATGCTTATCCCAATCACCCACTAACTACCCATGATCAAATTTTCTTAAAATCAATCAATTTTTTGGAAAATTCATTCAATTCAATTCAATTTATCAATCATAGATCAAATTCTAAATTTTAAGCTTCAACATGCAATTTCAATTTCAAAACAAATTCACAGGTTTTCATCAAGTTAATGCCTTTAAAAATCATATTTTATTTTAATCCATTTTCTCAAGAATAAATATCAAATAATTCCATCAAATAAATTATAATTTCAATCCATCTTTCTCAAAATTCAACCAATTTATCAATCCTTTAAAAAATGGATTTTATTTAAAAAATATCATGCCTTTGAAATAAATAATCAAAATTATCTGAATTCAAGGTTTTATAATAAATTGAAAATACACTTCAAATCAATCAAACAATAAATGTTTTAGTTGTATGGAAAAAACTTATGAAACCACCTACCATTATCACATGATCAAACGATCAATCACCTGAAACTAGAAACACCAATAGAGAATCAAACGTGGGGAAGATAAAAAACAAATTCCTATAATTACAATCCATAAAATCAAAGATTCAATTCATCAACAACATGAGGATTTATCACTCTCAATAGAGGAGAGAATATAGGAATAATTAATTACAAATCAAGGATAAATCACTTACCGAATAGGGATCAAACACATCCATCGATGCTTCAATTTGAGAAGAAGAGATGTTGGAGGGGCCAATTCAACTCTGAAGAGACTCCGAATACCAAGGAATTTGATTATGTTTGAATGGCAGGTATTTAAGAATAATAATGGTGGGTTGGGATCTTAATTATAATTTTCAAGGTATTAAAAACTCATTCACATAGTTTGTTGGGTTAGGACGCATGGTTAGTAATAACCATGCACCTAACCGCATTCCCTCATTGGGATTCTAGAATGGGTGGATGATTAGTCTAACTATGTTCCAACCGTTCAAACCACCACTTCCCAAGGCTGCACAGTTTATAGGGGAGGCTTCATGGTTTGGACTAATCACGAACCAACTGCGTGCCACCCGTTATAACCTCTAAATAGAGCACATAGTTTTATGGGTAAAACCGAATAGTTTTAAGTAACTATGCATCAACCATGCACAACCCCATGGAATTATAATTTTTTTACTAAGATCATAAAATGACCCCAAAAAAACCCAAACAAATAATTATTAAAACAAGGTTCAATAGGTACCTGAAAGCGAGTAACAAGATGTTATAATTATGGTAGTTATTCAACAAGATTTTAAAATATTAAATTACTCTGAAGTTGTTTGTTATTTCAAGATTGATATTTTGGAATGTTTTATTAAGTATTATTGGTTCATTTTTAGCAGTGATAATCATGTAAAATATTTTAGGTATTGTTATTATTATTATTTTGAATTATTTTAATCGTTGTTAAGTGTGTAGTGTTTACAGACTCCATTTAAAGGGAATGGTGTTTCATGGTGGATATACCAATGAGAGAATATCAAAAACACCTATAGACATGAAATTTATGATCCCATACGAACAAATTTCAAACCATTGGATGAATCTTAATGAAGAACCAATCCTTTCATGATCACTATTTCCTTGAAGAGACAGATTGATCCATTTCTCAAGAACCAGTTTTCATGATTTAACTATTCTACATCATCTTATACTGATTGGTTTCTTTGAGTTTTTACTTAATTTTGTCTATCTTCTTATCCTATTCTTAAAAATTGTTGGTTTATGAATTTAACTTAAAAAATAATTATTATTTTTGGGTTGTGACTCTCATTTGAAAAATTTAGGATTGGGTTATACTACCTTTCAAAAGGTATGTTTCACGACTCTCGGTAAAAAGTTAGTGTTGAAATGAGTTGTGAATCCCCTTTAAAAGTTAGGATTATTGTGTGGTTGTACCTACACTAGAAAAGATATCTTGTGATAGGATTGTGACTACCCTTCAAAAGTCAAGTCCTTTTATTACAAAAATTTCACTTTTAGAGTATAGAGGAGTGAAGAGTAGATGTATGATCACTTTGATCCAAAATAGTATAAAAATAACTGTGTTAATATTTTATTTTTTACTGTAACTTAAACCAAAATTTAATTTAAGTTTATATCTGATTTAATTTATTTAAAATTTTAAATTGGTCTATTCACCCACCTCTAGACCATCTTCCATCTTGATTGAGACCTAAAAATTGGTATCATATCCCTATACTTTTGAATTTTATGATTTTTTCTTTTATATTTTATGTGTCAACCTTTTCCTATACTTAACCATATAAGGAAAGATATTTAATATGGAAAGAAAAATTTTAAATAATGGATGGATTCCTTATAAATCGCCTCACTTTTATGGTAAAAAATATTAATATTAGAAAACTTAAATGGAAGTTTATCTTATGCATGCCAACATTGATCATTGGATAACTATGGTAAAATATTATAAATTACTGAATTTTGGACCTAATTATCTTACAAGAAGTGATATAGCTAAAGATGTTTCAAATTATAAATTTATGAATATTATTTTTATGTTATTAATAAAAGTTTTTGTAGTCATGTTTATTCTTGTAAAAACGCTCATTAAATTTGGTGAATTTTGAAAGTTAGTCACTTTAGCTTAGATTAGTTGACCAGAACAAAGCTTGGAATGATTTGAGCTAAATATCATTATTTCAAGATGGGAGATGATGAAGCTATCAACTATATGTTCCATATGTTTACTAGTATTTTAAATGGAATGAATGATTTTAGAGAAACCTTTGAAAATGTTATTCTTATTGAAATAGTCTTGAGAGCTCTACCAAAGAAGTGGCATGAAAAGAAGGTCACTATTGATGAAAGCAAGAACATTAAGGAATATACTATTGATGATCAAATTGGTATACTACTTTAATATAAATTGGAACTAAATAACATAGCTGAAGAAAAAACTACAAAAAGGAAAGGTGTAACATCCTTAGTTTTTGGAGTAGGGTGAATTCCTAGACCGTTTTGAATTTTCAGAGTTTTGTGGGTAGGAAAAATATTTTCTTGGTCAAGATAACTTAATTATGAGGGTTTATCTAACCTAATAAATTTATTTTAGAAGAGTCTTAATTCTCAGCAGGCATCTCGAGGTTTTCGTTGGGTTTTTGGTGCATCAAAGGCCAAAAACCCAAACATTCCAGGGTTCACAGACTGAGGTGCAAGGTTTGGAAAAACTGTGCGGCCTCTTAGTAGAAACTGTGTTCCCTTTAAACGCACTAAGCATAGTTTCATAAACCATGCAGAATGGGGTGCATGACTGTGCACGAACATTTACCATTTTTAGTATAGGGATTTGAATAGCTATCCAATGGTTTGGGAAAACCGTGCACAAGCCACATGTAACGACCCAGACCCGGCCAGCCACCCAAACAGTGCCAGACGGGTCGGGAGTCACTACCTTAGGCGCACCTCCCCTAAATGCCAAAGGCTGCCGACTAGCAGCGAGGGTCTGATAGGTATAGTGGGGAGGCTATACCCTCCCGGAGGAATAAAATGGTACTGGTCCGAGTAGAATACTAAATATGCAGTGGAAATAAATGACTCAGCAGACTCGAACCAGACCCTCATAGCGGAAGCACATTCAATAACAATAAACAGTGGAAGCAATATAAAAACAACAGCAGTGGAAAGTAAACAGAACGTCATGCCAACAATCAACTGCAATAACTGCTAATACAACCAAGAATGCATCCAAAAAAGTCATACAAATCAATATATATATATCATGGCGCCAATGGATAACCAGCTATAGCTACAATATAAAGTAGACATGCTGATGCAAGAAAAGAATACTAAACAAGTAACTCCATTATGGAACGACCTCAAGGTCCATGCCAGTCTCCAAGTCAACAACACTAAAGTCCAGTTCCTGAGGCTGACCCTCTACCTGCACGCAATTTCATAAAATCTACACGCGTCCCGAAGGGCCCGTGTAGGGTGTGAGACAAGTCTCAGTAGGATACCACCCAGAGGTGCGTACCTAATATAAGTGTTTAGGCAGACATGCTTATATAAGAAAAATAGTAAACAGTGCAATGCCCAAAAGTAAACAAGGACTTCACTGGTGATCAGCAGCCACTAGGAAGTGCCACCTGCTTTGGCCAATGCCGGAAAGTCTGATCTGCAGCCCGGCACCTCGTGCCACCTGACACCATGTGTCTCAAGTACCGATGTCCCGAAGGCACGCCCAACCGTCGTAACCCAGCTTGAAAGCTCAACCTGCCCATAGCACAACATCTGGAGGAACAACGATACCTGTCCTCAAAAGATAACCGGAGGGACAACGATGTCTGCCCTCAAATCATGGCGAGCCTCTGCCCCCAACCTGACCGCCTCAAAGATGTCTCCCGAAGTCTCCTCACCTTCCACGTGGCTTCCTATGGCAAGCACCACCAAACCAAAAATACCTAACCGCAACTATCAGGGGCCTCTACCCAGTGAGTGGCCATACCACCTCATCTCGGAGTCTATCTGTGTGCACACTACTCAAAATTACCCGATGAGAGGTAATCACCTCAGTATGTCCCAAGCCACAACACCCCTGACACCTCGTGTCCCTGCGAACCTATCGCTCAAGTCAGATGGCCTCGCCATCCAAGTAACCAGGGCCAAAGCCCAACCTGATAGTCCAACTGCCTCAAACGACGTCCATGATGCCCAATCCCGTGTTAGAAACCACCCAAAGTATCCTGAGCCAAAGCCCCAACACAACAAGCATTTCAACACAGGAAATATCACACATTGCATATTCATACTTGGAAGCATCACTTTAAACAGGAAGTTACTAAACAGTAAAATTGCACTAACCTGTGCTATCCCATACCAGCACCTAACTCATTCACAATTTAACAATTAAACTAAACAGTTTAACTCGAGACATTCAATAAACAGTATAAACACAACAGTTTAAACAATGGTCCAATTCACACGCATTTCGGCACCCCCTACTGAATTTCCCCAAACGAGCAACGACCTCTAACCTGGTCTCGCTCAATCGCAACAGGGTTAGGGAATACCCAAAGGCATTCCATAATACAGATAATTAAATAAAAACAAATAAATCGGGTCTCTCTCAACACCTGCCGTCGTGCCCGAAGGTCGCAACCCCAAATTGTCTACGAAAACACGAAAGAAGGTATGCACCACCCACCTCGTACTCGTATGATGACACTCCTTTGATTTCAGTCTCTGAATCAGACTGAGTCGTGGTAGATCTGTGTTTCCGTCAAATCTGGAAATTCCATTCGGATGGAATATGTGGAGAAATAGGTGAGGAATCAAGGAAGAAGAAGGGTGTGTGGGGTTAGCCTTTCCGATGCAGTCCCGCTGCCACTGACGGATTGAAGAACGGAGGTCATATGGAGATTCTGGAAGGGTTTGAGTTTTTTGGGAGTTCTCGGACAAACTGTTCATCCAAAGGGAAAGAAGAAGGGAAAACTGGGAATGAGGCGCAACGATGCCTCGATCGATCAAATAAAAAAGAGTACACGACATGTATTTACAAAGTACATGCCGTGTATATGTGTTTCCGTACTCCGACTTAAGTGGAGTCCAACACACGGCCTGGACCGTGTACACGGTCAACACACGCCCATGGTCTTGGCCACTACACGGGGCAAGGGTACACAGTGTTTCAAGGAAGGCTACATGCTGTGTAGATGGAAATTTACACCTGGGCACCACACGACATGTACCTAGCCTCGCACGGGTAAGGGATACACAGCGTGTCTATAAATACACGCCGTGTAGTAGGAAAGTTTTACATGGTCTTCACACGACATGCAATCGGCGAGCACACGGCTGGTCACTCAGGTAACTCATACACGAAGTGTACTTAATCTACACGGCGTGTAGTCTGGAAATTTCCAGAAACTGCCCAGATTTTCCAGACTTCTCAAAAACCAGTCAATAATTTAAACAGGGTCGGGTTTTGACCCATTTCTAAAAACTCGGGTTCTTACAAACTCCCCACCTTAACGTAGCTCGTCCCCGAGCTACCAAACGAAACCATGAAATGGCACCGAACATGCCCATCCCGGTTAAACAACCCAGACTACCCCGGTCTCAAGGTTCTGGATAAATTCCTAAAAAGGGCTCCCCACCTTAGGAATTGCCTACTCGGTCTCAACCCGAACAAATCCCAAAGCAAAAAAATAAACAAACAAGGCCCAATGACCTATTTCCCGGATCCATGGTCCTCCCGTGATGCATCGTCACCCCTGAACCTCCTAGGTGCTCACATGTCGCTTCCGACACCCAACGTAACTCTCACCGCATCGGCATCCGCCTCCATGAGGTCCTGCATCTAATAGATGCTCAATTTAAACCCGATGCCATGCACCTCAAGTAACCCGCATCCACGATGCCCCGATGCCCACGACACCTCAAGTAACCTGCATCCTTGATGCTCCTGATTCCACGCATCTCAAATATATAAATAAAACATAAAACACATCTGATATGATGCCAATCCCACTAACTAGCATCTAGTCAGTCCACAAGTATCCTGTGCAGCCTGTGCACTCAACCAGACATGCCTCAAGAGGCCATGCCAAAAGAAAGTAAAGAAACTCACGGCCACACCCGCGGTGTACCTGCCACCGTCGTTGGCTCTCTAGCCTGCTCAATCCCTGGCAGCTCCACAGCATGCACCTGGCCTGAAGCCTGACTGCCTGATGCCTGACCTCCCTGTGGTGCTGCTCCAGTCACCGGCCACTGGCCCCTTAGCTGAATCCCGCTATCCCGGTCACGTCCTCCGTGTGCAGCTGAACCTCGACTACCCTCTCCTTGTACCGAACCTGAACCAGCTCCTGACGCCACAATCTGTCCTAGTCCCTGCCTGCCGACTATCTGAGAAGGCTGCCTACAAAACCTCTCCAGATGCCCGACTTGTCCACATGCCCGACACTCCTTCGGGGGCCTATCGCAATGAGCCCGAACATGTCCCGGCTATCCACACTGAATGAAAACCACCATTAAACTACCACAAGGTGGTCTAGCTGAGTCCTTGGCCTGCCCTCCCTACTGGAACTCATCTCTCCCCTGCTTCCTGCTATCCAAACCGTCACCTGAAGCTGTCCCCCTGTCTAAACGAGATTTTTCTCCCTCGTTGCCCTCGGCTATGAGCGCCTGGTTCACCGCCTCGGAGAATGAACCCAACCTGAAGATGTTTAACTAAACCCAAATGGCGTGTCGTAAGCCGTCCTCGAAGCACCTCACCCTAGCTTCATCATCTCTCACCATACTAGGTGCAAAACGGGACAACTCTGTGAATGTAGCTTTGTAATCCATGACGGACATGTCTCCCTGCTGAAGACTCAAGAACTCCCGAGCTCTCTCTGCCCTCAGTGTCTCCATATAAAAGTGCTCAAAGAACCTATCCTCGAAGTCCTTCCACGCCAGTCCCTATTGCCTACGAGCCTGTACCTGCACATCCCACCAACGTTTCGCCGGTCCTCTCAGCATGTATGTCGCCAGTTTAACCCTCCGCCCTGGAGGCGTCTTGAGCTGTTCAAAGATCATGTGCATACTCTCTATCCAGTTCTCTGCCGCCTGTGGACCACCCTCACCCTGAAAATGTAGCGGGTGCTGCGACTGGAACTCCCACGTCAGATACGCCATAGAAGGCTCTATAACTTGCACGCCTCTGTCAATCCCCTGCAAGATGCGAACTAGGCTAGCTCAGAGCTGCTCGTCAAGCCACGGTCCGAACGCTGCCAAACCCGGCTGCTGCCCTGCCTGCACTGGATCCTGAACCTGATCTTGTCCCTGAGCCTGTACCTGCGGCTCATGCTCTTCCTGCACCGGATTCTGAACCTGATCCTGCGGTACCATATCCTCTCCTGTCGGTCACTCCATCGTGTCGTGAATAAGTAACCTGCTGAATACCATAAATGGTCAGACAACCCACATAAAGCTATATAACAATATATTCTACGCAGATAAGGGAAACAGTAAAAGGCAGTGCATAACAACTACCCTTACTTCCCTTCACCGCAACCCATGCCCCACGACATCCCGATCTCATGGCCTCCTTACCTTCCCTCCACAGAGCCAAGTATCATTAATACCTTAGGCCATTCCCGTCCTGACAACCAACGTTGGCTCAATCCCGACGACCGAGTCGCCCAATCCTGACAGTTACACTACCTCAACCATAGTACCTGTCTGCTCTCATAAGAGCCAGACCCAAATATCCTACAACATGCAATTCTACAAAAATACAAAGAATGGCATATACATTGCCATAAACAAGAAATTCTATCAGGAGTTTTACCTATCCACATTTCAGAGCATACATAGGATGGAAATTGATTTTATTCACATGGTATTATCACTTCACAAAGCATACGTGCAGTTATGAAATTGAAATACCCTAAAACGTGCCTATCAAGAGCCAAGCAAGCAACCCTTGCCATAACGTCCAAGGTTTACATATCATAATCAATAACATCGCACAATAATTGAGCCACCGAGGTGGAAATAATATCAACTGTAATCTGAGCAAAAAGCAAATAGTAATTCCCACCCCTGGAAACTCAATCCATCCCTCGTACATGGGGCTGCAAGCACCCAAGAACAAGTTCAAAAATCCAGTTCCAACAACAACCTACCTCCAGTCTACCATATCCCAAATATTAAAACCAGAAGAAAATGAAAAGAGAAGTCTCAAAATAATTAGTATCCAGCAAAGAAATGCTACTAAATCCTTGTCATGAAGACCACCTCTGATACCACTTTGTAACGACCCGGACCCAGCCAGCCACCCGAACAGTGCCGGAAGGGTCGGGTGTCACTACCTTAGGCGCACCTCCCCTGAATGCCAAAGGCTGTCGACTAGCAGTGAGGGTCTGATAGGTATAGTGGGGAGGTTATACCCTCCCAGAGGAATAAAATGGTACCGGTCTGAGTAGAATACTAAATATGCAACGGAAATAAATGACTCAGCAGACTCGAACCAGACCCGCATAGTGGAAGCACAATCAATAACAATAAACAACGAAAGTAATATAAAAACCACAGCAGCAGAAAGTAAACAGAACGTCACGCCACCAATCAATTGCAATAACTGATAATACAACCAAGTATACATCCAAACAAGTCATAAAAATCAATATATATATATATATATATATATATATATATATATATATATATATATATATATATATCACGCCGCCAATAGATAACCAGCCATAACTAAAATATAAATTAGACATGCTGATGCAAGAAAAGAATACTAAACAAGTAACTCCAGTACGACACAGACTCAAGGTCCATGCCAGTCTCCAAGTCAACAACACTAAAGTCCAGTTCCTGAGGCTGACCCTCTACCTGCACACAATTTCATAAAGTCTACACACGTCCCGAAGGGCCCGTGTAGGGTGTGAGACAAGTCTCAGTAGGATACCACCCAGAGGTGCGTACCTAATATAAGTGTTTAGGAAGAAATGCTCATATAAAAAATACTAAACAGTGAAATTCCCAAAAGTAAACAAGGACTTCACTGGTGCTCAGCAGCCACCAGGAAGTGTCACCTGCTTCGACTAACACCGGAAAGTCTGATCTGCAGCCCGACACCTCGTGCCACCTGACACCATGTGTCTCAAGTACCGATGTCCCAAAGGCACGCCCAACCGTCGTAACCCAGCTCGAAAGCTCAACCTTACCATAGCACAAAATCTGGAGGAACATCGATACCTGTCCTCAAAAGATAACCGGAGGGATAGCGATGTCTGCCCTCAAATCACGGTGAACCTCTGCCCCCAACCTGACCGCCTCAAAGCTGTCTCCCGAAGGCTCCTCACCTTCCATGTGGCTTCCCATGGCAAGCACCCCCAAACCAAAAATACCTAACCACAACTATCGGGGGCCTCTACCCAGCGACTGGCCGTACCACCTCATCTCGGAGTCTATCTATGTGCACACTACTCAAAAGTACCCGGTGAGCGGTAATCACCTTAGTATATCCAAAGCCACAACACCTCTGACACCTCGTGTCCCTGCGAACCTGTCACTCAAGTCAGATGGCCTCGCCATCCAAGTAACCCGGGCCAAAGCCCAACCTGAAAGTCCAACTGCCTCACCCGACGTCCATGATGCCCAATCCCATAGTAGCAACCACCCAAAGTATCCCGAGCCAAAGCCCCAACACAACAATAAGTTTAACACAGACAATATCACACATTGCATATTCATACTTGGAAGCATCACTTTAAACAGGAAATTACTTAACAGTCAAATTGCACCAACCTATGCTATCCCATACCAACACCTAACTCATTCACGATTTAACAATTAAACTAAACAGTTTAACTCGAGACATTAAATAAACAGTACAAACACAAAAGTTTAAACAATGGTCCAATTCACACGCATTTCGGCACCCCCTGCCAAATTTCCCCAAACGAGCAATGACCTCTAACCCGGTCTCACTCAATCGCAACAGGGTTAGGGAATACCCAGAGGCATTCCATAATGCAGATAATTAAATAAAAACAAATAAACAGGGTCTCTCTCAACACCCGCCGTCATGCCCAAAGGCCACAACCCCAAATTGTCTATGAAAACACGAAAGAAGGTATGCACCACCCACCTCGTACTCGTACGATGACACTCATTTGATTTCAGCCTCTGAATCGGACTGAGTCGTGGTAGATCTGCGTTTCTTTCAAATCTGGAAATTCCATTCAGATGGAATCTGTAGAGAAACAGGTGAGGAATCAAGAACGAAGAAGGGTGCACGAGGTTATCCTTTCTGATGCAGTCCCGCTGCCACTGACGGATCAAAGAACGGAGGTCGTACGGAGATTCTGGAAGGGTTTGAGATTTTTGGGAGTTCTCGGATGAACTTTTCGTACAAAGGGAAAGAAGAAGGGAAAACTGGGAATGAGGCGCGACGACGCCTCGATCGATCAAATAAAAAAAATTACACGCCATGTATTTACAAAGTACACGCCGTGTATATGTGTTTCCGTACTCCGACTTAAGCAGAGTCCAGCACACGGCCTGGACCGTGTACACGGTCAACACACGGCCAGGGTATCAGCCGCTACACGGGGCAAGGGTACACAGCATGTCAAGGAAGGCTACACGCCGTGTAGATGGAAATTTACACCTGGGAACCACACGACATGTACCTGGCCTCGCACGGGTAAGGGATATACGATGTGTCTATAAATACATGCCGTGTAGTAGGAAAGTTCTACACGGTCTTCACACGGCATTCACTCGGCGAGCACACAGCCGATCACTCGGGTAACTCATACACGGCGTGTACTTAATCTACACGGCGTGTAGTCTGGAAATTTCCAGAAACTGCCCAGATTTTCTAGAATTCTCAAAAACTAGTCAAAAGTTTAAACAGGGCCGGGTTTTGACCAGTTTCTAAAAACTCGGGTTCTTACACCACACATTTAGTGCCACTTAACCAGTGGATACATACGAGATCAACATGGTTTGGACAAAACATGTGATCTAACAATGAAGGGATTAGATCTTAAATAGTAGGATCCATACGGTTTGCACATAGTTTGCCAAACCGTGTGGGAAAAACATGTGGGATATTTAAAGGGGTGAAATTACTGAACTACCCCTTCCCCTTTTTATTCTTCTTCCTCCTTTATTCCTCCTTCACTCATGCAGAATAGGGAGCTCCTCTCATTTCTCCTTCCAAATAGTCTTTGAGCTATATTCTCTGTCCGACCTCTGTTTCTCGATCCGTCTGCAACATTGGATCCACATCGGTAAGGCTTTGAACCCTCTTACCTATTTTCTTCTTCACCCTTGCTATATAGTGTGCTAAATCTGTGCGAAGGTTTTAACCTATTTTTAAGGCATTTGTCTAAAACACTGATTTATATTAAATTATATTGATTTATAGGCCAAGATTGTACATGAATACATCTACCAACATGAGGTAGGTGGTGCTTAACTTTATTTGTGATTTTGTGAGTGTTTTGGGGGTACGAATTTTAGAGAATCATTGGCTATTCTAAAAGAGACCCTATAAATTAAATGGTTTCCTTTAATTAACTAATTAAACCTATTGGTGATGCCTATGGGAATGATCCTCAATTCAATAAATGGTTTGAGCCTAGTGAGTGGCTTTGGTCCTTGGGCATATTAGGTTGGGGTGTTGGTTATTTATTAAATTGTTTTTTTATTTAAATTAATTAAATTCAATGCTTATTATGGTTCCATGGGAATATGATGGACTTGTATTGAGGATCGAGATAGCGTTGGTTATCTGATTTGAGGCGATGTGATCGTCAGGCTGGGCATGACCTGATATATATACATACACACATACTCACACATCTGAGTGATGTTGATCACTAGTTAGGTGAGACGATCATCGATTAAGGGGATGATGTCATCAGGTTATGGGTGATTCTCGTGTGATAGTGGATGGTGTTGACCATCAGATGAACAATGTGGTTGTAGGGGTATGTAGTGCCAGAATAGTGTGGCTTAGGTTCTTCTTTGGTGATTGTCGCTCACTTGTGTTGGACAATGCGCCATTTGGATTCATGCGAACATAGTGGGAATTCGATATCGAGGTGGAATTGACCACTCATGTGGGTATAGGCCTCCTATAGATGTAACTTAGGTAATTGGATGGAGGTTCTTACTGTAGAAATCCACGAGGATGGTTAGGATCCATCAGACGATAGTGATGTGTCTGTCAGTTGGGGGATGGGGTTTTCCGTACTTGAGGCCATTGGTCTAGAACAAATTAGGGAGGATGGATATCACAATTCTTTAGGAATTTTTCTATTGATCCAACAATGATATTATTCGTAGTAAAAATATCGTTGTACCTTGGATGTTGAGCCAAGCTCCGACGAGGTTTCTTTTGAGCTGAGGTCCAAGGAACTGGGATCTTATTGTTTGGCCGTGCCTTTGGGATGTCAGTTAATTTATTGATGGAATGAGGTGATGGGTAAATTTAATAGAGGTAGAACCCATGTTTCCACCTGATTTGACTTGTATCAGGGGATTCCTTGGGCTTAGGCTAAGGATCCTCTCCTCTACAGTATTCCAGCATTGGCCGAAGAAGGTGATAGCTTCCTGGTGGCCGTTGAGAACCAGTGAAGGTTGTGTTTATTAAATTAATGCAATAAAATTATTTACCCTTTAGTATACACCTAGTTAATCACAAATATAATATATTCACACATTGGTGGTGGCCTATTGAGATTTTTTCTCACACCCTACATGGGTCCTTCGGGATGCGTATAGATTTTATAGATTTATGATCAGGTAAAGGTTCAGGATTTAGAGCTAGGCCTTAGTATTGGGATGTTTAGCATGGGATGGATGGTAAGAGACTTTGAGGTCCCTACATGAGCTGAAGTTTTTTTTTGTTTTCTTTATATTCCAACATACTATTGTATGTTATTGCTTTTGCTTGCTCCATGGGCAAGTTACTGGTCCAGTTTGTTGGTATTTCTTTCAAAATAATTATATATTTTTTAGAAATTGTTTATTATATCATAACTAGAGGGTATAGTCTCCCCACTATCACCTCTTTACACCCTCACTATTAGTCAGTAGCCTTTGGCATACGGGGAGGTGCACTTAAGTCCTAGTGACACTCAACCCGTAGCACTGTTCAAGTGGATAACGGGTTGGGGTACTACAAATGGTATCAACAAAATTTATTTTAATTTTTCTTGGCCTTAATATTTTGTCTATGTTATATCGGATATTATAATGTTGTTAGAACTAGGTTTATAGCTCGTATTTGGGCACCTACAGCCCCATGTACGAAGGACATACCAAGTTTTCAGGGGTGTGAATTACTATTCTATTTTGATCATTTTATAATTTATTTGATTTATAAATCAAGTGGTGTACTTGGATGTTATTATTAACTATTATGATATGATTCCCTTGACCTATTATGGTAAGGGATGAGTTATTGGACTCTTGTATCGGCATGGTAAGGGGTGTTTTTTTGTTTTTTATGCTTATTTACTTATGATAGGAACATAAGAATTGATTATCTATATATTCATGTTTCATGATAGAAATTTATTGTGATTTTCATTAGGGACATGAATTTTTCTAAGAGGGGTTGGGTTGTCTAAAGTGTCAACAAAGGAAGCTAAGTGGTTGCCTAGCTTCTTTTTGGTGGCATCTTACTCAACCAACCCAGGCAAATAGACCAAATGAAATATGTTTGTGATATGTGATATATATATATATATATATATTTATGAATGTATGGTTTTGGCCATTATAGGAGTAGTTAGGGATGATTTTATAGGGTGATGTTGACCACCAGGTTGGGCGTCTAGGTCATCGGTTTGAGGTGACATGGTTCGTCGGGACAGGCATGGCCTGAGGCATATGTGATAATTGGCTCTGATATGGGATGGTAAGGGTCCAAGAGGCCATATATCATTTTACATGGTTGTAATGGGTAAGGGTAAGGGTAGTGAGATTGTGATTCCTATTTTAACTTTTCTTATCTGTGTTATACATATATGTTATCTGGGATCTCTGACCATGTATTGGTATTTCGTGGGATTCCACCTAGATGGGCTCCAATGGAGAATCAGGAATGTGGTGATGTGGTACCATAATAGAGAACATAGGTTGAGGCCCTAGAGGGTTAGACAAAACATGAGATGTAGGTATAAGCTCAAGTGAAGGCTCTAGTACAGGTGGGTCAACCACCAAATTTGATAGATTTGGGTCATGTCTTGATGAGAAGCTCAGAGCGAGTCTGGTTCATGTCATCCAAGGTATTGATAGGGGAGATCAGAGAGAAGATCCTTCCATGTAATATATCACTTGAGAGTTTCAATCACAACAATCAACACTATTTTAGGGTGAGGGCGGACCACATGCAGCTGAGAACTAGATTGAGTCGATGCAAATGATCTTTGACAAGCTTGAGACACCCCCATATAGGAGGGAGAAGATATATATATATATATATATATATATATATATATACGATCAAGGGACTGAAAAATCGTTGGTGGGATTTGTTGGTTCAGTAAGGTAAAAATGAGGGACTGGACCAGAAGGAATTTGAGGCCAGGTTATTTGAGCACTTTTTCCTGGAGACGCTCGGGGTAGAGAGAGCTCAGGAGCTCTTGAGCCAAAAGTAGGGTGACATGTCTGTCATGGAATATGAAATGAGATTCACTGAGTTTTATTGTTTTTTACCTAGTATAGTGGTCGAAAACAACTCAACGGTGAGGTGTTTCGAGGATAATTTACGACATGCCAATAAGGTTCAAGTAATATCTTCATGTCGGCCTCATTCTCAGAGGTGGTGAATCAGGCACTCATAGATGAGGGAAATTTGAAGGACCATTCACACTCAATCTGGGTGATGACATTAGGTGATTTCAGTGGTGATGAATCATATTGTATTAAGCGAGGCTAAGAGGAGTTCCAGTAGGGTCCATGCCAAAGACTCAGGCAGGACACCTCATAGTGGGTCGTCGATGGTGCGATTCTAGTGCAGGTAGCCATGTCATGTGAGGGTGTAGTGGAATCAGGCACCAAAGGAGTTCCGAGCATGTAGTTAGGTTGAGCATCTCGAGAAGTTCTATATGAGGCATTCTCTAAGAGCTACAAATCAGGGACCAAGGTAGACTCAGGGTTCTAAGATCATATTGGGAGAAGTATTATGCACTAGTAGCCGAGAGTCTATTTCATGCAGAGTTCATGGAATAGACAGCAAGACCCATCAATGGGGTTAGTGGATGGTGGCCTGTGCAGCACCATAGGGGAGATAGGATTCAGGCAGTCGAGCTTCAGGGAAGGTGCATGCCATGAAGCTACCAAGGTCAGAGCAGGCTGGTGATCTAGTTACTGTTAGAGGTACTCCATGGGTGTAGTTGTGTTTCTTTTTGTTTTGTTTTGGAATGATATTTTTAGATTCATGTCCATTTTAGGTGCACGAGATGCAAAAAATTTACTTTTGGACTAACCTAATGCTGGTTATTAGTTTGGCATTGAATCTAATGTGTTATATATATATATATGAGGTGTGTGGCACCGAGATATTTTATGAGAATCATTAGATGCATGGCTTGTATGAGGTGCGATGGAATCTGGGAATCGATGTGATGTAGAATTACTTGAGGTGTGTAGGAATTTAGGCATCAGTTTGATGTGAGACTTTTTTGAGGTGTGATACACCAAGAATAATTTGAGTATTCGATGAGATGTGATACCTTGTAGGTGTCATGTGCGACATGGACATGAGGCAGACATCTATAGAGATGCAGGATATGATGGGTTTCAGGTATGAAACATGAGTACCTGATGAGGTTTTGGAGTTAAAATGCATCATGAGAGGAACTTTGAGTCCAAGTATGATCGATGGACCATCAGATTTATTCGAGTTTTGGGTCAGGATGCGACTAGGGTAGGTAACTCTTGAGGCGGGGAGCCTCTTAAGGTAGTTGACCTGTACCTTTGAGATCGAGGTAGTCCGGGTTACTTTTGGTGAGATGGGTATGTTCATTACCATCTCAAATTTATGATTTATAGCTCAAGGATGATCTATGTTAAGGTGAGTAGATTATAATGTCTTGGGTTTTGGAGCGGGTTGAATTCCTCATCAGTTTTGAATTTTCAGAGTTTGGTGGGTAGGCCAACTTTTTTCTCTATCAACAAAAGCTAATTCCAAGATTTTATCTAACCTAATGACTTTATTTTAGATGATTTTTAATGTTTGTAAAGTATATTGGGGTTTTTTTGGATTTGGGTGTGTTGAAGGCTGAAAAACTAAAATTTATAGGGTACACAGACTAAGGTACACAGTTTGGAAAAACTATGCGACCTCTTAGTAGAAACTATGGGCTCTACAACTGCACCAATAACGGTTTTGTAAACCATGTTGGATGGGGCACACGACCTTGCATGAAACTCTATAGTTTTTAGTAGAGGGATTCTCACAACTGGCACATGGTTTAGGAAAACCATGCACAAACCACACATTTAATGTCACTTAACTAGTTTCTATGCATGGTATCAACATGGTTTGACCAAATTGCGAGAGATAACCGTGCGGGACTTGAATATTAAGTAGTAGGAGCTGTATAGTTTGTGAATGGTTTTCCAAACTGTGTGAAAAAATCATAGGCTATTTAAAGGGGTGAAATTACTAAACTACACCTGCCCCCTTTTATTTTTCTTCATCCTTTCTTCCTCCTTCAACCACACATAGTAGGGATTCTCCTTACTACTAGGATTTAATCCATCTTCTCTATCCAACCTCTGTTTCTCGATCCATTTTCAACATTGGATCCGTATCAACAAGGTTTCAAATCCTCTTACTATTTTCTTCTTTTCCCTTGCCATACAGTGTGCTAAATACATGTGATTGGTTTTACCCTATTTTTTGTTCCTTCATCTAAAATGCCAATTTCTTCTAAATAGGATCGAGTTAGAGGATAATATTGGACATGTTGGCATATACCAACATGATTTAGGTGGTTCTTACCTTTATTTGTGATTTCACGAGTGTTTTGGGGGTGCAAATTTTAGCGTTCCATTGGTTAGTCTGAGAGATACCTTATAAATTAAATGTTTTCCTTTAATTAACTAATTGAACCCATTGGATATGCCTATGGGAATGCTACTCAATTATATAAATGTTTTGAGCCTAGTGAGTGGCTTTAGGACTTGGGTAGATTATGCTAGGCTATTGGTTATTTATTAAATTGTTTAGTTTGATTTAAATTAATTAAATGTGATACTTATTATGGTTCCATGGGAACTGGGTGGGCTCAGCTTGAGGATTGATATAATGTTGGATATCTAATTTGAGGCGATGTGATCATCATGATGGGTCTGGAACAATATATATATATATATATATATTCATTCTGAGTGATGTTGATCACTGGTTGGGTGAAATGATCATCGACTAAGGTGATGATTCCATCAGGATATGGGTGATGCTCATGTGATAGTGGATGGTGTTGAACATTAGATGAGAGACGAGGTCGTAGGGGCACGAGGTGCCGGAATGGTGTGGCTTAGGTTCTTCTTTAGTGATTTATGCTCACCCGTGTTGGTCAATGCACCATTTGGAGTCATGTTCACATAGTAGGACTTAGATTTTGAGGTGGTATTGACCAATCTTGTAGGTATAGGCCTCTGATAGATGTGACTTAGAAAATTGGATGGAGATGTTTGCTGTAGAAATCCACAGGGATGGTGAGGAGCCACCATATGATAGTGATGAGGATGTCAGTTGGGGGATGAGGCTCACCATACTTAAGGCTATTAGGGAAAGACACATTAGGGTGGATGGACATCATCATTCCCTGGGAAGTCAATTGTTGATCCAATGGTGATATTATTTGGAGGACAAATATCGATGTGCCTTGGACGTCAGGTCAAGGGACGATATAGTTTATTTTTATTTGAGGTATGAGGGACTAAGATCTTATTATTTGGGTGTGCCTTTGAGACATTTGTTACTTTATTAATGGCACAAGGTTATAAGTGACTTTAATAGATATGTAACTTGAGGGTTCACCTAGTTTTAATTGTATCAAAGGATGCATTGGGATTAGGTTAAGGATCCTATTCGCTACAATATTCCGATGTTGGCTGAAGTAGGTGATAGATTCCTAGTGGCTATTGAGCACTAAGAAATCTTGTGTTTATTAAATTCATGCAATTTATTTATTTAATTTTTATTATACACATACTTAATCACAAATGTAAGATAGGAACATGTTGGTGGTGGCCTACTGAGATTCTTTCTCACATCCGACACGGTCCCTTCAAAACAAGTGTAGACTTTATAGCTTTGAAGTCAGGTAAAGGTTCTGGATTTAGAGATGGAACTTAGTATTGGGTTGTTTAGCATGAGAGGTATGATAAGATACCTTGAGGTTCCTACATCATCTGAAGTTTAATTTTTTATTTTCTTTCTATTCCAACATGTTATTGTATGCTAGTGCTTGTGCTTCTGCCATGGGTGGGCTACTGACCCACTCTATTGGTATTTATTTTCCACTTATTATATATGTATTAGACCATGTTTATTATATCATCACCAGAGGGTATAGTATCCCCACTATAAACTCTTTACACCCTCGCTGCTAGTCGACAACCTTTAGTATACAGGTATACACGCTTAAGGCTTAGCGGCACTCGACTCATAACATTGTTTAGGTGGCTAAATGGGATGGGGTGCTACAAAAGGTGTAGCTTTCATATATGTTAATATTTTTTTCTTATAACGCTTATGATACCTAACTTCTGGAAATATAAAAAGATTACATGGTTCAAATTTTCACTGGAGTTTACAAAATATTAAAGAATAAATCTTTCAAAAATTGATCTTGGAAGAAATATTAGAAGGATAATCACAAGGATAAAATGAAATATAATACTAACTTTATTTATAATACTTAAGATTTTATATATTTTAAATGTATAAATAAAGGGCATATCAAGCTAGACTACCCAAGATTTAAAAATTAAAATAAGGATAAAAAGTACAAAAACAAATATAAAAAATCATTAACTATAAGCTAGAGTTGTAATAAATAATCCAATTATAGTGAAGAATATATAAATAAAAAAGAATCAGCTGACTTGTGTTTTATGGAATCTATAAATAATATTAGTGATTCAAATTTTTATTTTAGATTGAAGATATTGGTTATGATTATATTTGTTTTTTATATTGTTGTTATGAAAATAAGATATCAATATGTGTTGGGAAATTATTGAAAGAAGTATGAGGTGCTTCCATCATAAATGGAAAAGTAAATTCAACTAATAAATAGAGAACCTGGTTAGACATTTTCAATATACTAGCTTTATTAATGTGATGATTATTGATCTAGTATGTATGGTTACGAAAATGATAACAAGTATGCAAAGCACTATCTACAACATGTTAATAATGAAGGAATTTAGGTTAAATATACCTGATGAACTGAACCCCTATTGGAAAACTTGTACAAATATGAATAGAAAGTGTGAAACAAGTTCAAAGGTTAAAGAGAAGCTAGCCTAAAAATTGGATAAACCATCCTTGGAGTAATTTTCATTTTGATAGCTGAATATAGTGTTGAATATCTCTTGTATAATTTTTTTTGAGGATTGGTTAAGACCTAGGAATTTATGAAGTACCTATGGTCTCATTTGAATAAGTATAGAAAATAATGATGATGAGAGGCTATGTAAACATAATTTAGTTCTTTGAGTATACATCATCTAGCTTTAACATAACTTTCATCCTGTTTCTACATAACCATCATCCCATTGTTATATAAGAATCATCAAGTATTGTGTATTCATGAATTATACTTGCATAAACATCAACCCTTACCCACATAAGAATTATTTATGGATGCATCATATGCATAAGAATAATTTTAGATGCTGTGTAAACATCATCTACATAGTTTTCAATCTATATAATTATGATTTCAGTCTATGTAATAATGATATACATCATCCGTATAAGCATTATTAACTTAGTTCAATTTTGAGAAAACTATAGACTGAAGAAAATTTTATAAGGTTAAATTTCAATAAAAAATATGAGGAATATTATGAATAAATAAGGATTAAAATTAGGCAATGCTCATGTTTTGTTCTTCATCGATCAAACATCATAATGATTTGAATGGACTGTGATTCAAGATGAGTTTTTAAAATGAGTAAAGAGAGAATGTGGGGATATCCAATATGAGGTAGTTAAAAAATGAGATCCTAAAGATCATATAGATCATAAAAAACTAACTACTGCATGTGAGGTGGATTTTATGATTTAACACACCTACTGAGTTATTTTTATTCACAAAAATATGGGATTACCCAAAAATAAAGTATGAGAAGAAAATGAAAATTCTACGTTTGATTTTCTTGAGCCAAATTAAGCGATCTATCCTAGATAAGATATACTTCTTGAGAAGAATAAGGTAGTATAGAAAATGAACAACTGAGAGAATAAGAATAACTCTCAAATATGTTAAAGATGAATATATTGACTGAATTTAGGATCTCCTATACATTAAAGAAGAAGAATAATAATAAGGAACACAAACTTGCTGTTATAGAGTTTAATTTTATGATAAATTGATAAGTAAAAAACACTTAATACCACCTATGATATCATCATATCACTAGAAGATTCAGTGAGAAAAGTGAATCAATCCTCAATAATAGAGTTCATACAAAATTCAAGGAAAACAAAGTCGACAATATACTATTTAGGAAAAAGTTTAAGATCTATTCAAAAGAGGAGTTTGGGAGGATCTTGAAGAACTATTAGGAGGTAGTATGAAGATCCCACTGAGAGGTGGAAAGAAGATTTTCAAAAGATATCTTAAAATGGTAGGAGTTGATATAAAGAACCTATTGATAAGAGTATTCTATGATCACTTGAAGACCAGAAATTTTAGAAGATTTTCTACTAGTTATTTTGGGATATTATCCATAAATATTTTCTGGGGATAAATTTTAGCTATACTCAAGTGATTTATAGTGGAGAAACCAGATCTTGGAACATGACATTAACCTAATAAAGAGTAGGATTTCAAGGTTAAACCTTATAAATATTTGTGTTCAGTTCCTTATAATCATTTAACTATTTTGATGAGTATTTGCAACACAAGAAGAGTGGATATAGGATTTAATCATCCAAAAAAGTTAAATTAAATGAGTAATTCATAAAAAAATGGATCACTTAATTCAACCCCTCCCCCTCTCAGTGAACCAACCAGACCAAGGACTTTCAATTGGTATCATAAAAAATTCAGGTTGCCTATGAAACATCCAAGGAGAATCACCGAGGGTCTTAATCCTATGAAAAATATGGGAGTACCTATTTTCAATGGTAGAAATGTTCATGGATGGAAGAACTAAATGATTCTATATCTTTCATCACAATACCTTGAGGTAAGTGATGGTGTAACAATTGGTTTTACTTTATTTAGAAGAGTTATTCCCATGAATTTACTGAAAAAGTATTATTGAAGTGTATGAAAAAGCTATAAATGACACTATATCATTTCTATATGATAAATTATACACCAAAATAACAGGACTTAAAACTGATAAGGAGATATATGAAAAAATTGGAAAATATGTATGAAGAAAATATGAATATTAAGGAATCTAAACTTCAGATTTAGAGAGAAAAGTTTAAAGACATCCAAATGACCGATGATGAGGGTATATATTACTAAATTACCAAGTTTAATGAGATTATTATCCATATTATAGGATTTATATAAAATCTAAAAGATTAAAAAATTGTAAATATGTTGATAAATAATTTCCATGATAGATTCGACTCAAAGATATCAACTCTAGAGGAGATAGGCGAACTATCCCTTGATGAACTGCACAACACCCTCATTAACTATGAAATGATAAAAGAAAATGTTTTCAAAATGAAAGCAAAGGAGGATATGACATTCAAATCCATTATGAAATAAAATAACATGGAGAAGAAGGTTTAATATGATTCATGTTTTAAAAGTGATGATGGAAGTGGTGTAGAGAATAAGAAATCCATGGCATTTATCTCTAAGAACATCAGCAGAGGGAAAGAAAAATTCAAAGGTATGATTCCTCTTAAATGTTTTAATTATAGAGGAATTTGAAATTTTTCCATTGAATACCCAAATAAGAAATATGATGAAAGTGAAAGTGATGACGAGTAAGAATAATTTTCTAAGGGAAGTTCTAGAAAGGAAAAAATGCGATTTTAGAAGAAATAAAAATTATTCAAGAAACTTTAGGTGGAATTTTATAAGAAAAGAGGAAAGTGAAGATTCATCATCATCCTTGAGTAAGTTAGATAATGAAAGTATTCATCACAAAACCTTTATAGATAAGGTTAGAAAACATGGAAAAGAATCAAACATAATGAATAAGAAGTGTGTGAACCCCTTGATAAGGATCATTTTTTTTAAAAGTTCTTGTCAAAATATGATTCTGCACTGATTCTGGAATTCTGGATGGTCTTATAATAATCGAAGTATAAGGTATTCCAATCATACTTTTCACCCTTGTTTTTATTATAGAAGATATTTCTATAAAGGGGGAGTGTTGTTTGATGTGTTTGAAAGGAATAAGGGGGAATGAAATGTCTTTCACTTAATGTTTTCTAATACATTTGTTGAGTTGAGTGCAGTATACATGTAAATTGAATAGCCTCTAAATTGAGAAGTTTGGAAGTAACATCACATGTATGAGAATTTATAGACAATATTTATGTATTAGTGAATCCCATGTTGTTTTCTATAATGGGTTTGCCTATGTAGACTTAGATTAGAACAACTTAAGGCTATTAGATAAGCTTTGTGTGGCACCATCATTATGTCATAAGTGAATTTGGATGAAATTTACATTTAAAGAGGGAAAATATGGTATTATGGAAAACCTTTTTCTCAAGGAGAATAAGGAGTGAGTGAGTGAGGTATAACCCCTATATTTAATTTATATTTATTGAAAAAATGGGTAGAATAAAGGATACGTATATTGACATAGGAGTTCGATGGTATTTCAAAAAAATGTAAAGGGGGATGTTGAAGAGACTAGTTGTTGATTTCATTTATTTTATAGACTACTGTGATGATGGTAGACTATCAATATGTATTGGGTAAGTGTTAGTAAGAGTTTTAGGTGATTCTACCATAAATTAAAAAGTAGATTTGGTTTATTCATGGATAATTTAGTAGAAAAACTTTAATGCAATATCCCTATTCATGTGATAGTTGTTCAGTTGGTATATATGGCTATGAAAAGTGATAAAAAGTGTACAAATCACTATCTACAATATTTTAATAATGAAGGAATTGATGTTAATGATGATTTATAAATCAGACTCTACTGGAAATCTTGTATAACTGTAAATAATTAGTGTGAAATAGGTTTAAAGGTTAGAGAGAAGCTAGCGTAAAAATTGGTTGAACCATCTTTAGATCACTTTTCATTTTGATAGATAAATATAATGTTGAATATCTATTGGATGAAGTTTTGATAATATTGGAGAAATATTAAAAAGTTTTTAAGTTCCTATAGTCACATTTGAAGAATTATAGAAAATAAGGATGATTAGAGGCCGTGTAAGCATCATCCAGTGCTCTACATGTACATCATTTAGAATCTACGTAACCATTATCCCAACACTATGTATCCATCATCCTGTTATTGTGTAACCATCATGCAGTGCTGCATGCACATGAAATCTATCTATGTAAACATCATACCTTACCTATATAAGCATTATATATAGATGGTGTTGCATAAACATCATTTGTATAAGTGTTAGTATGCATAAGCATGATTTCAGTCTATATAATCGTGATATTTGTATACATCATCTATGTAAGCATCATGCACTTAATTAATTTTTTATAAAATTGAATACTGAATAAAAATTCATAAGGATAAATTTTAATGAAAAATATAAGGAATATTTAGAATTAATATTTTGAATAAATATAGAATAAAATTAGGTGATTCTCATGTTTTTTTTTCTTTATTAGTCAAAAATCATAGTGATTTTAATGGATTGTGATTCAAGATGAGTTTTTAAAATGAGGAAAGGGAGAATGTGAGGGAAACTCACATGAGGTAGTTGAAAAATGAGATCTTTAAGGTCATAGAGATCATGTAAAATAATATGCTATATGTGAAGTGACTTTCTAGGATTTCACACATCTACTAAGTTATTTCTATTTATGGAAATATAATAAGACCTGAAAAGAAAGTATAGGCAGTGCATGGAAATTATGTTCATGTGTTTATTGAAAAAAATTAATTGAGTTTTCTTGAATAATATGTACATATAAAGAATAAGAATTTAGTGTAGAAAATGAGAAGGTGAGAGAACTAGAATAACTCTCAAAGAAGTTGAATAAGAATATCTTGATCATATTTAGGATATCTTATACATCGAAGAAGAAGAAGAAGGAACCTAAACCTGTTGCTGTTGAGTTGAAGCTATGGAGAAATTGATAAGTAGGAACCACTTCATAATACCTGAGACACCATTATATCTCTAGGATATTCAATGATAAAGGTGAAGAAATCCCTAAAAAGAGAGGTAGGGTAGACTTGAAGGAGAACAAGGTTGATTATCTACTATTTAAGAATAAGTCAAAGAAATATTCAAAGGAGGAGTTTGGAATGACCCTTGAATAACTATTGGGGGCAGTATATGGATCCCACCGAGAGGTGGCAAGAAACTTTTTAGGAGATAACTTCAACTGGAGGGAGATATTATAAAAAACACATCAAGAGGTGGTTGTTATGATCACATGAAGACCATAAATTTTGATAGATTTTATAGTAGTTATTTTAGGAGATTATCCAACAAGACTTTTAGAAGACAACATGTAACTATAATCAAGTGATTTATAGTGGATAAACAGGGTTTGAGAACACAACCCAAACCTAGAAAGGAGTTGGATTTGTAAGAAGAGCCTTATAAATCTTTATGTTTAGTGCCTTTCAATTACCACACTATTTGGGTATGTCTATGTAACACATTAAGAGTGGATTGAGGATTTAATTGGACATAAAGGTTGAAGTAAATGAGAAATTCATAAAAATAAAAAGGGATAACCGATTAACCCCCTCCCCCTCTTAGTGATCTCACTATAAATGAGACTTTCATGGATGTTCTAATGATGATTATGATTTTAAAAAACCAATTATTTATGAATTCAATGAAGAAGTTGATAGACTAAGAAAATATATTATTAGAGAATTTGAACTATATAATAAAGTAAAAATAATAATAAGAAACTTGTTAAGGAAAATAAAGATCTTTTTTTATAAAAATGAGAAACTTATAAATGCCACTTTTACTTAAAATAAATTTTTATGAAGATTTAAAAACTGTTCATAGTCTGAATGAAAACCCAAAGAATGAAATTGAAAGTTTAAAGAAAAATTTACCTAATTTTATTTAAGAAATAGATAGTTATGAAAAAATGACATCTTTAAATGAGATGAACATAAATAAATATTGTATTAGATATGAAAATATATTACATTATATGAATCAAAACTATTTTGTGAAAAGTTTGAATGGTTGTTCTTTTTTCGATGTTTTTTTTAGATGTATGATGAAAGGACACCATGATAACGATTTTTTATTAATATTTCAATAGTATTTGGGGATAAGAATCATATTTATAAACATACATCTTCTAAAGTACCTATAAATACTCATTTAAAATATATATGAGTACTTAAAATAATTTTACTTACCCTATAGGACCTAAAGTATCTTGAGTGCCATAACTGTCTACTAATTGAATTTTTAGAAAAAATGCCTTGGAAGTATTATTAATGATTTATGGTACAAGGATAATGGATTCTATAGGAATATGAATGGGACCCATCAAAATTTATTTCATATAACATATGTTATGAAGGCACTGCGGAATTTAGAGATAATTCCAAAGGCAAAGTAAAAGGTTTTGGTGAAATTGGTATTTCTAATTCTATTACTATTTATAAAGTTTTATATGTTTATGGATTATAACATAACTTAATTAAAATATCTCAATTATGCGATGATGGTATAAATTTAAAATTTAAAAATGGCAATTTTTTAGTTTTTAAGGACAATTATTTTTCATTTTATGCCAACCATAAGGAAAATATATATTCAATTGAGATTTTTGAGATAATATTTCAAAACATTAAGTGCTTAAATGTTGTTTAAACTGATAGTATAATTTAGTATTACATATTTATCCATGATAATTTTATATTGTTGAATAAAATTTCTAAGCATGAAACAGTACTACAATTACCATACTTGAAGAAAGATAAGTATCATGTTATTGATGCTTATATTAAAGAAAAATAACATAAAGTATCATTCAAATAAGTTAAAGAAACGAACTGGAATCGAACTCTATAGTTAATTCATCTTAACTTGTTTGGTCCTACTTATATTAATAGTCTTAGAAGAAAAAGTTTCACATTAGTTATCATAGATGATTATAGTAGATTCGCACGTGTATACTTTCTCTCTAATAAAGGTGAAACTTTATCTAGATTTACTATTTTTTAATCTAGTACAAAATAAGAAAAGTTTTTTATTTTTTCTATTCATAGTGATAGAGTAAGTGAATTTTAAAACTTATAATTTTAAAGATTTTATAAAAATAATGGTTCTTTACATAATTTTTTAGCACCTAAGACTCATCAATAAAACAAATTTATTAAAAGAAAGAACCAAACTCTAATTGAAATGGTTAAAACTATGTTAAGTGAATATATCTTACCTAATTATTTTTGGGTTTATTCCATTTTTATTTATCATTATATTTCAAATAGAATTATTATTTTACATATTTTAATGAAAACCCCTTATGGGCTATGGGAAGAAAATAAACATTGAATTGGTTACCTTAAAGTTTTTGGATGTAAAATTTTTATCCTAAATACTAAAGATAATTTAAATAAATTTGATGCTAAATGTGATGAAGGAATTTTTAAGGTTATTATAATATTGGTAAATTTTATAGAGTTTATAATAAAATAATTCTGATTATAGAAGAATCTGTTCATGTTAATTTTGATGAAAATAAGGTAAAAAAGAATTCAGATTTAGAGCATATTGAAGAATAATATAAAGAATTTAATTTTAGAGAAGATAAACATCAAAATAATCTATAATTAGAGGTGGATAATATCTATTTTCAAAATGATTCTAGATCTTGGAAAACTCATAATGATCAATCTTTAGAAAAACTAATTGGTAATATTGATTACATAATTAAAATTAGGAAATCTATTTTGAATTATTGGGGAAATTCTGCTTTTATTTCTGAATTTATACCTAATGATATGTTTGTTTCTTTGAAAAATTTCAATTTTATTGTTTCTATGAAAGATAAACTTAATAAACACTACTATAAATCTAGTATATACCAATGGTTTTGGATAACTATTGGTATAAGTACCCAATAGGTACCTATTTGTCATGACCTGTCTTAGTGGGCCCCATGACGTAACTCCCCAAGTCCGCCTCTAATAGGCTAGGAACTGGTGACTAACACCGAGTAGGTATATCACTAACATGGGAGACATTGCCTAAGTACCTGTACACATACACACATCTACAATCCCACAAAATTCTGAAATATAAAAACAAATGAACAAACAATGAATGCATACATCTATATCCCACAAACTGAGTAGTATAGGAAGTAAAGAAAGTAAATGGGGCCAAATACAATCCCACCACAAAGAGTCTGTAACACAAGTCCAACATGAAAGTAAAGGTATTGAGATTACTATTTAAAATCCATAGGAACACACCTCGGTCTGTCTAGTCTCACTAAGCACCGTATAGTCCTAGTCCACTTAGGACTCTGTCAAAAGGTTGATCATCTACAAAAGACATGACACGTGAGGGAAAATCCAGTGTAGGGGTGAGTATAACAATACTTATTAGGACACACTGAAACCAAAAAACATATAAAAAAGGAAAGTAAATCAATCTATACATAGGTATATGTCTATAACACATAAAACAAGAATACCTAGATATAATCAATCTAAGAAACATAGTCTAGAGGCAATTCATAACAGTAGTATACTCAGCCTATGATTTCCAGCTTGAAGATTCCACGAAGCACTCATCTGGGAGAACACACTCATGAGTCTAACAAAACTGATGAATTATGCCCGAGAGGTAATGTTCATCGAGTCTCATCATGATAAATAATATTATAATAGTCTTAAGAGATACGATACACAGATGGGGATCACTACCAAGGCTATGGGGTGATACCAACAAATTAAATCTAGATTAACTCTTCCAAGTAGAGGATCAGTTCTTGGGTAATGCTGGTCACGTTGATACTAAGAACTTCAACTAGGGTATAGAGATGAATAGAGGACCTCACTCTGGGCCTCTTAGAGGGATTCTAATGACTCTATCTAAGAAGTCCCGATGAAGGGATCATAGTCCTAAGAGTAGGAAACAATTCATACCTACCTTTAGGGAAAGGATAAGGGGAATTATCCCTAACAAAACTTGTCCAAGTCACTGAGGACAAGGGATATAAGCCATGTAAGAAAGAGTACACAATGTATAAAGGGGTTACATGCCGTGTCCCTTGACCCCTGGTTCTAGCCATGTAAATGGTCCATGTCATTCAAACCATGTCTATATAGTAGTACACACCATGCAGGCATCTCATGTACTCTATCCATGTGGCAGTACATAACTTCATCCTATGTACCCATGTTCATATACTAGTACATGGATTAGCTTGTGTACTTGGTCCAACCTGCGTCATGTGGGGGAGTACACGACGTGTAGGCTATCCGTGTATCCCACCCTGTGTCCGTGTACCTTTCAAAGTACATTCCGAGTTCATATGGGGACCACACACCGTGTAGGCCTAGACACATGTTGTGTGATACCTTTATCTTACCTGGAACCCTAGACGCCACTTAGGGGGACCCACACACTGTGTAATGCCAGATTATAAGCTATGTTGATCAGGTTTTTATAGAAACCTTGGTTCTTTATCCCTCTCACACCTACTCCACAATCACCTTGAAATATGGCTCCAATATTGATAGGATTCATGGATCTACCTCACCCGAGCATCACCATTAATGATCAATGTTTTCTGACCATAAAATCTGATCAAAAAACAAAATCATTCATATGAATTGTCTTCCATGCATCTTGCTAAAAAATTAGGGGTTTCTAAACCGGTCTGATTCATTCACCATTAGTGCCGTCATAACTTTATTGCATCATACTGATCCTAGATATATAATATCAGATCATTGTGCCAATAAACATGTGTTAAATGATTGATTCATCGGTAAAGTGTCAAACTATGGGCCATGTGTTTTAATTTAGTTATTATTTTTTCTTAATATGAACCTTCTCTGTTATATCTCACACCAATTTTGGGCCCATGAGTTCTGACTATCCCAGGTCAGTCTAATAAAGTGGTGAACCACAGGGTATCCTATACAAGGCCTTGAATGGTTCCATACTAATGATGGAATGGTAGTCATTTTTGTACACAAACTCCACCAGTGGTAGGTGATCCTACCGACTATGATTTAAGTTCAACATGTAAGCTCACAACATGTCCTTCAGAACCTAAATGTTCTGCTTAGTATGGACATCAGTTTGGGGGTGAAACACCATGCTCAAGCATAATTGAGTCCCACACACCTCTTTCAATCCCTTATACAACCAGAATGTAAATAAAGCATAGCAATCAGAAACAATCGTTGATGAGACTCCATGGAGTCAGTCTATCTTCTGAATGTACAGGCATCCCAATCTCTCTACCGAACTCTTCTCTTATATAGCTAGGAAGTGTACCGACTTGGTGAGTCGGTCTATGACCATCCAGATAGCATTGTTTCGCCTAGATTTATGTGTTAATCCCATTAAGAAGTCCAAAAATATTGCATCCCACTTCCATTCAAGAATCTCAAGGGGTTGATCCAAACCTGCCAAAACTTGGTGCCCAACCTTCACTTGCTGACAAGTAAGTCATCGAGAAACAAACTCTTCAACTAATTTCTTTATTCCTAGCCACAAAAAATGACATTGGAGGTCCTAATACATATTTTCCACACCTAAATGTACTTCCAAAGGAGACGTGTGAAATTCTCTCAGAACTTCTTCCCACAACATCACCGGTACCATCATGCATCCTTTGAAAAGAACATCATGCTCCCCACATTTTGAAAATCCACTAGGAGCATGCCCTATGGATATCTGAGCACGTAGGGTATTAACATTGGTATCCTCAAGATGTGACTCCCTGAATCGCTATAAGAGTGGAGGGGAAAAAATCATCAACTGGAGTTAAGATGCTCCATATCCATCCATAAAGGATAACTGTAACCTGGAAAACTACTCCGATGACTCGTTTAGAAATTGTGAACAAGAACTCCTACTAATAGCATATGCTACCACATTCCCCTTCCTAGAAGTATAAAAAATTTCAAAATCAGAATCCTAGAGGAACTCTATCCACCACCTCTATCTCAACTTGAGATCATTCTGAGAGAAGATATACTTGAGACTCTTATGATTGGAGTAGTCAATAAATTAATTTCCCATCAGGTAGTGTTTCCACATCTTCAAAGTGAATAATACTGCTACTAACTCATGATTGCGGGTCATGTAGTTCTACTAATGTGGCCTCAAATGGCATGAACCATAGAAAATCACTACTTTCCTCTACATCAGAACACAACCAAGACTAGTTCCTGATGTATGACAGAAAACTACACACTCAACACCCTTTTTTAGAAATCTCAAGATGGTATCACTCATTAAACTCTGCCTCAACTGCTGGAAAGTCCACTGGAACTTTTTTTCCCCACAAAAGGTTACCCCTTTCGAGTCAAATATTTCATTGGTGCTAATACTCTAGATAAATTAGGTATAAATATATGATAATAGCCTTATAACCTAAGGAATATCCACACCTATGTCATGATCTTGGGTGAATCCCAAGATAACACTACCTAGACCTTGGATGAGTCCACTAACACTCCATATACTGAGATAATTTTTCCTATAAAGTGGACCATTTGTATACATAACTGACAATTTTAGAGATTTATTTAAAGATGGTTCTCTTAAAGTATGTCCAAAACTATCCTTAAGTGTCTCATGTGATCCTCCTTAGATTATAATAACACAAGAATATCATTAATGAAGACTACCATGAACTAGGTTAAGAAAGGCTAGAATATCTAGTTCATGAGTCCCATAAACACTTATGGGGAATTCATCACACCAAAGGGCATCACCAAGTACTCATAGTGACCATAACAACATCTGAATGTCATCTTCAGTATATCCTCATCCCGTACTAATAGCTGGTGATAGTCTGATCTGAGGTCAACTGTTGAGAACCATCGTTACCCTCTCAAATGATCAAGGAGGTCATCGATACTTGGTAGTGGATACTTAATTTTCACAGTCACCTAATTCAAGTTCTGGTAATCCACACACAAACTCAAGATCTTATATGCCTTCTTGGAAAATAAAACCGGGGATTCCCAGGGTGAAACAATAGGTCAAACAAATCTTTTTCTCTATAAGTTCTCCAAATGAATCCTCATCTCATGAAGCTCTATGGAATCCATATGATATGATAACAAAGATATCTATAACATCCCAGGGTGTAGATCAATACAAAAGTATATCTCTTAGTGTAGAGGTAAACCTGAAAAATATTTAGGAAATACGTCCTTGTACTTCACCACCACTGCAAGAAACTATAAACTCATAACATCCACTACACTAAGGGATATACTAGAAAAAAGATGAGTAATTGGATACACCCTCCTAAACATGAGTCTATCTTGCACTGCCTGGGTTTCCCTTTCACCGAAATAGGAAAACCTGGTTCCATCACTGTGAACACACCACACCATTTTCCTAAAACAGTCAATATGAACATGAATTGTGGATAACCAATCCATAACAACAATGTCATCATAATACCTCGATGTTGCTACCAAGAGATCCTAATTGAAACTCTCACCTCCAAGAGTCAGGTCACACTATAGGTGCCAATGAATGATCACTGAGTCTTCTACAGTTGGAGTCTCCAAGCATAAGGTTCGAGTCAATGGTTCAACCAAAATCTCTATGTCTCGAACAATATATGTGGCAAGAAAGGAATGAATAACACTTGTTTCTATCAGTACTAAAACTAAATTTTAAAGGACAAAGATCACACCTCAAATCATTATTAGAGCCTCTAGGTCATAAGATTTAAACACCTATAGTTGTCCCCTCCCCTGTCCCCTAGATCCATGATCCTGGCATGGACTACATGGGGGTGGTGGTGGTAACATGTCAAAATGTAGACCACCTACTACTACTCTCCCAGATCCTCTACCACATCTACCACCGTATGGACCTACTTGTTCCTGCAAGTTTCTTTGCCTTAGTGGCCCATCTATAGTTTCTCTGTCAGCTGTACAATGGGTCAGACAATCTTGGGTGAGATGTCCCCTGCCATCACATGAGTAGCACTGCCTTTCTCCGGGACACCTAGACCCACCCTATGATCCCTATACTGTAGATCCTCTAGTCTGATACCTCCTCCTAAAATTTTTCCCATTTCCAGGTCTCTAATACTGATGTTGGATCCCTACTACCAAGGTCTCTACTCATACTTGTCCACTGCCGACAACCACCGACTGTATCTACTCATCCAAGAAACTATCAAGCAACAAATATTGATCTATCACCCCAACATAAGTAAGAATGCACATGGATATAACACTGGATCATATGTCTCTACACAGACCTAGATCAAAGGTTCAAGCCCTAAAAAACTAACCTTGAACCATATCCATCAAGTACCTGGAAATCTTGGTAAACCTCGATGAATACTCAACTACCATCGTGCTTCCCTACTGGAGATGTAGAAGCTTTTGGATACGTATATCCATCAACATAGATGGAGAGAAATCCTCTATAAAGAGACACTCAAACTCTGTCCATGAAAGAGTCACCTCATTATAAGACATGGTAACTAAACCCCTCCATCGCTCTGCTAAACCAAGAAGAAGGATTGCTTCTAGGACCACCATCTGATCTACTGGTGTCCCGACTAGACGAAAAACTCAGGTCACCACATCAAGATATCTCTTATCCACCTATGGGTCAGGCTCACCTCAGGACATGAGGGGTCTCTATTGTCGAAAATCATAAAGCGTGATGAGCTTACACATATCATTTTCTGGTAATATAAGTACTACATGCGGCTCTATAGGTGGTATGGATGGTGCGCCACCTGGAGATAACATCTTAGGAATAGGTCCCTAAATTGATGCCTCATCATTTAGGGGATCATCCTCATGATCATCATACTGAATCCTAACTGGTATACATTGTAGAGGCATCCTAAAATAAACAAGATGTACCACAATAAATGAGTATATCTGGAGAGCTTACTCAAGAAGGACATGGAACCACAACCCATTATTATATGATGCATGTACCATTGTTTTCCCTACAACTAATGTTCTCATGTACCAAGTTGAAAAGCAGGTGATCAGAGTCTTGGTGTATGGATATGTCGGCTGCAGCACCAACATTGGAGTCCTTGGCCTAAAAGATGAACTCGAAACACTTAACATTGTTTCCCCAAACCAATCTCATAGACTCTCAGTACTATGGTAGAACCAACCACCTATGATACCACTCTATCATGACCCATCCCAGTGGGGCCTATTCCGTGATTGTAACAACCCAAAATTTTGAATAAATCTTGTTTCCTAATTTTGTGTGTTATTTTATTTTTATACTCAACAAAAATGTTTCATTTGATAACATGAGTATAATTAAAATAAAACCATTGGGTTTCGACTATTATATAACCATTGATCAATATGACCGTTGGAAACTAAGTGTTGCGATTATTGTCTCTAAATACAACTGATCTTGGTTAATTAATATAGAAAGAAGATTCAATGGCCTCATCCAGTAGTCTCGGGCCAATTGAAGCCCATCTAACAGAACTTGGGAAGGAGGTAGCACCACTGGGCTTTTCTCTGGACCAAACCCAAGTCGAACTTCATCATGTGAAGATAGAACAAAATCGCCTTCACTAGAAGTTCAAACTGATAGAAATTACTACTCGTGCGATGTTGGCCGAGCCACCCTCAGATTCTCTCACCTTAGCACACCTTACACTTAGGTCCTATGCTAGGGTTATAAGGGGCTATGTAAGGAGACCGTAACTGCTTTGTGTAATCCTTTGAGATAAATAAAATTGTGATTTCTTCTTATAGTGAAGTTCGCGAATTTTCAAATGTTCGGATAATTTTAGGATGTATATTATTGATGAATTTTGGAAAAAGGATATTTTAAAATATTTATGTAAACCTTAAATAATTAACGATGAGTAAATATTTTCAAAAAATGGTATTCTACAAATGTGTTCAGTAAGAAATTTAGAGTCTAATAAGATCAACTTAATTTTTGGTGAATAGTAATTTATGAATAGTGATTTTACACTTAGGATTAGTAATGTTACTAAATGGATTAATAATCTCACTTAAGGAATGCATTAATATAATATAGGCACTTTTATTAAGTAATGTGATTCAATAAAATAAGTAAATAACTATTTCAAAAATTATTAGTCAAGTATTAGTTTTTTCGGGTGAATAGTGTTTTTAATGAAAAATTAAATTAAAAATATTTAGAAAATTATTTTTATAAAATGGACCTTATTTTTGAATTCAGAACATCGATATTATGTTAAGGTAATTTTTGGGGATTTTTCTGAAAAAAATGAATTTTTGGTGAATAGTGTTTTTATTTAAAAATTAAATTAAAAATATTTAGAAAGTTATTTTTATAAAATAGAGTTTATTTTTGAATTCAGAGCATTGATATTATGTTAGGGTAAATTTTTGGGAGTTTTCTGAAAAAGTTGAATATTCAGTGAATAGTAAAAATACAGTTTTAGGGTTTTGGTATGTTTAATGACATCATAACTGCATCATGATGATGTCATGAGATATTTTAAGGGATGGTCGACTTGTGAATAGTAAGATAAGGTATTAAGTGTCCCAATTGGTCAAAACCATGAGGAAATACCACTTGTTTTTCCAATACCAACAATGAGGTGTCCCTTGGCCATTAATGCCTTGTCCCCTCACTTCCCCAATAAATACCAAGCCATTCTCTCATCCTTTCCATTCCAAAATCCTCCTCAACAAATTTATGGTCTCTTTACCTCCCAAAGAGTCCTCCCAAGGTTCCCTCAAGCCTCCCAAGGTCTCAAACTTCAAGATTTTGAAGTTACTCTTCAAGGTAAGGGATCTTTCCTCTATCTTTCTTTCCAAGTACTCTCTTTTATGTCATTTATTTTATGCTCCATGTTTTTATGTTGGGGATGTTCTTTTATATTCATCCTACTTCCCTTTTCATTTTCATATGATGATAGACCCCCTATTTATCTCATCAATTCATTTTAATAATGTTTAAGTGGTGCCGTTAGGCTGCCGAATTTTTAAGGGATTCTTTCACCCTTCTCATTTTCAAGTTCTATTTTCATGTCATGTCTTTCAAGTTCCTTTTTATTATATTGGGGTTTTATCTCTATATATATCATAATGATATTTTATGTTCATATGATGAGAGACCCTATTTGATCTCGTCAATTCATTTTTTGAAGTTTTAAGTGACGCCGTTAGGCTGTATAATTTTCATAAGAGAAATCTTATTTTTGTCTTCCTTCCATATTTTTCATTTCATATGGTATGTCTTTCAAATTTAATTACCATATTCTTATATCCTTTATATTCTGTCCCTATACTATTTTATGGATCATTTATGAGTGGGTGACCCATGTCCCCTCTCTTTTCAATATTTTCTAAAACCCTGTAACATAGCCGTTATGCTGCAGAATTTTCGTCTCAAAATCTCTCTCTCTTTTTCTCAAATTATATTATTTTATTAAGTGAATACTCAAAGATATTTATTCTACAGGGGTATTCACATATATATCAAAATGTTCTATTTTAATTCTGGGACTTACATACATGAAACCCTCTTTCCTTTTTCTGTGGGTTTAAAGTGACATAAAGATCATGTCTTTAAAGCAGTTTTTAAAATGTTATGATTATGAAATGAAACCCATTTATTTTATTCTATATGGGTTATTTATGAAATTTTTGATAGTGATATATGTGTATCTCATGATAATAAAGGTAAATTTAAGGGTGCACCCTGATAGCGCTCCAATGCATTGGGTAAAGACTTAATCTCTAGAGATGACCATTTTTAACGATACCTTGGTGAATAACCTTGGTAATTTTTAATGACACCTTGGGGATGGACCTTGGTGAAACAAAAATGATTTTCTATGTTAAATGTTGTAGCCACATCTTCAAGTTATAAAACACATTATTTTTATTATTATATTCCTCATGATCTCTTTCTCATGCCTTAAAGTTATTTTTCATGACGTTTTGATGTATCTCAAGTTCACATGTAAAATGTTTCCCTTGTTTCCCTTACCGGGCCTTCTACTCACCCTTTCCTTTTATGTATGCTCCCAGGTTATGAGATGCTTTCATGAACTAAGGATGAACAATGAATAATCTTTTCAAGTTTTTAAGAAGAATTTCTTATGTTGTCATGTATTAAGTTATTGGTTTCCAAGACACTAAACCTTAAAGATCCTAGATTTTGTATAATGTAATGAAGGTTAGTGTGATAAAAAGGTGGGATGTTATAGTTGGTATCAAAATATTGTTTAGTTATTTTTGGAAATTAGGATATGAAAACTTTCAGAATAACCCTATGGAAAAGTTTAAATATAGGAAATCTTCCTGGTATTTTGGTGAGTATTGAGTAAGTGGGTTCCAAACAAATAAATCCCTGTCTGGATACGAACAAGTAGAGGTGGCTCCAATACAGATGTTCCTAGGAGTGAAAACTCTGACAAGGTGTTTTGGTCTTGACCCGGGGTAACCTGGTGCACGAAAATTGGCCTTGCTGCACTCTTTGTTTGACACTCTCAGGGGATATGCTTTGGTAAATTCATAAGCTTTGTGTGAACCATTATTAAAGGGACAAAGATAAAATAAAATAAATATTCACATCAGAATATATGATCATGGATAACCTAGATTGGAACCTAGGGGATCACAAGTTAGGGTATACTTTTCTTCTATAAGTTTACCCTTCTATGCTTTAAGTTTCCTTTTCATGATTATTGGCTAAGTATTTAAGCCCCATAATTATACTTTCTTTTCTTAGTTAATGGCGGGAAATGGAAGAACATGTCCCAACAACCAATGTGATAGGAAATGTGACAATTTCCCTATTAATATGACAGAGATGACGAGAGATCAAGTTGAACATATTGTGATTATGCCAAACCAGCTATCAAAAATCACAATTAATAATTTGTACCTATTTGAATGCCCAAATTCATCAAGGAAGAAGAAGATGAAGTCTCAAGGATGTTCATCTGATAAAGTTAATAAGGGAAAGAAGACCCAATTTCCTTTGTGCAAAAAGTGTGGAAAGGGGCACCAAGGATAATGTCACAAAGGAATCGGGAGATGTTTTAAGTGTGGGGTGATAGGGCATAAAGTATCCAATTGCTTTAAAAAAATGGTTAATGTGATGAATAGAGATAAGGTTTGATCTAATGTACCTTATACTTTTCAATGTCGTAAATGTGGAGAAGTTGGACATTATCCAAGTCAATTCTCTCTTGGAAGAGATGAGAAGCATGATGAGCATCAACAATCTTCAAGGACAAGGGAACAATGCAAGTCATATGCTGAGATGTATCATGATGACTAAAGTACATGTAACTTCTTCGAAATAATTGTCAATGTCATGTTGTATTTTAGTTCATGCCCTATGAGCATATCTTTAATGTTTTCTAAGAACATCGAGTCACTAGCTAAGATTGTTTTATATCATTAAGGAAAACATCTATTGTTATGTACCACATGTTGATGTTGTGAAGCTGTTCTTCTTGAAAAAAAAGATGATTAGAGGATTAAAAGATGATTATTATTTTGGAAGACGTTCACTATTTTGGGAACCCTATATGATCGAGGTAAATAGATTAATACGGTATTTTCTTTGAGGAGTAAAGTTTGACTTATATTTTAAAGAACCGATGAATTTAAGGTGAACTTATAGTAATTTAGGTGACTTATGGAAATGGTTAACCTATCTTGGGGAAAATATGTTTAGGTTAGTTAATTTTGTTATAAGATGTTAGGAGTGGTTGATGTTGTTTGGAGATGAATGATAAAGTTTATCTTGGAAGACTATGTTATCAAATCCTTCTTATATTTGGGTTTCAATCATAGTTTGGTTTATTTTGAGAAATTTTAAGGACAGTTATTTATGGAATGGTCTATGATGAACTTTGGGTAGTACTGTGGAACTTTGAAGATTTAAAGTAGTTTCCCTTCCTATGGGGATCTTTCTTTTTGAATAGTTGTTTTATCTTACCCTTTCTGTTTTTGGGATAAATGTTTAAAGATAGATAATTATTCTTTTGTGGATTATGTGATTATCTAGAAGATGATTCTTGTGCTTTGATGAGACCAAGTATTTTTGAATGCTCATCGTTTGGAGAAAAGAATATTCTTGGTAGAAACTTATTAAAGGATGAAACTCTACTTGAAGGTAAGTATATTTCCTTCTGTTCTTATTCTATGTAGTAAATGAATTCCTCAAAATTATTAAAAGGAACGTAAAACAAAAACGTTGTTGGTTTAAGTTTCCTACTGTTTAATCAAAGACCGTTTAACCCATCACAAGTTTGTGATTTTCTGGTGGTTAACTTTCTCTTAGACATGTTTTCTATCACTCTCCATCAGAACTTGACTATTTATTTTCTCCTCCATATCCATGTTTTCCTACATGGAATCCTAGTATGGGTTAACTCAGGTGACCTTTGTAATACCCTTTCTTTCTTTTAAAGTAATAGTGTTACTGACTCTTTTTCCTATGTGGGACTTTCAATGAAATTTCCAAGCCCAATTTTAAAAATTGCGAGGACACAATTTCTTAAGGGGAAAGATTGTAACGACCTGAAATTTTGAATAAATATTGTTTCCTAATTTTGTGTGTTATTTTATTTTTATACTCAACAAAACTATTTCATTTGATAACATGAGTATAATTAAAATGAAACCGTTGGGTTTCGACTGTTATATGACCATTGGTCAATATGACCGTTGGAAACTAAATGTTGCGATTATTGTCTCTAAATACAAGCGATCTTGGTTAATTAATATAGAAAGAAATTTCAATGGCCTCATCCAGTAGTCTCGGGCCAATCGAAGCCTATCTAACAGAACTTGGAAAGGAAGTAGCACTACTAGGCTTTTCTCTGGACCAAACCCAAGCCGAACTTCATCGTGTGGAGCTAGAATGGAATCGCCTTTGCGAGAAGTTCAAACTGATAGAAATTACTACTCGTGCGATGTTGGCCAATCCGCCCTCAGATTCTCTCACCTTAGCACACCTTACACTTAGGTCCTATGCTGGGGTTATAAGGGGCTATGTAAGAAGACCATAACTGATTTGTGTAATCCTTTGAGATAAACAAAAAATGTGATTTGTTATTACAGTGAAGTTTGTGAATTTTAAAATGTCCGGATAATTTTAAGATGTATATTATTGATGAATTTTGGAAAAAGGATATTTTAAAATATTTATGTAAACCTTAAATAATTAATGATGTGTAAAGATTTTAAAAAATGGTCTTCTACAAATGTTTTCAGTGAGAAATTTAGAGACTAATAAGATCAACTTAATTTTTGGTGAATAATAATTTATGAATAGTGATTTTACGCTTAGGATTAGTAATGTGACCAAATGGATTAGTAATATCACTTAAGGAATGTATTAATATAATATAGGCACCTTGATTAAGTAATATGATTCAATAAAATAGGTAAATAACTGTTTCAGAAATTATTAGTCAAGTATTAGTTTTTTTTGAGTGAATAGTGTTTTTTAATTAAAAATTAAATTAAAAATATTTAGAAAATTATTTTTATAAAATGGAACTTATTTTTGAATTTAGAACATCGATATTATGTTAAGGTAATTTTTGGGGATTTTTCTGAAAAAAATGAATTTTTGGTGAATAGTGTTTTTATTTAAAAATTAAATTAAAAATATTTACAAAGTTATTTTTATAAAAGGAGTTTATTTTTGAATTCAGAGCATTTATATTGTGTTAGGGTAAATTTTTGGGAGTTTTATGAAAAAGTTGAATTTTCAGTGAATAGTAAAAATACAGTTTTAGGGTTTCAGTATGTTTAATGACATCATAACTGCATTATGATGATGTCATGAGATATTTTAATGGATGGTCGACTTTTGAATAATAATATAAGGTATGAGGTGTCCCAATTGGACAAAACCATGAGGAAATACCACTTGTTTTTCCAATACCAACAATGAGGTGTCCTTTGGCCATTAATGTCTTGTCCCCTCACTTCCCCTATAAATACCAAGATATTCTCTCATCCTTTCCATTCCAAAATCCTTCTCAATGAATTTCTGGTCTCCTTACCTCCCAAGGAGTCCTCCCAAGGTTCCCTCAAGCCTCCCAAGGTCCCAAACTTCAAGATTTTGAAGTTACTCTTCAAGGTAAGGGATCTTACCTTTCTCTTTCTTTCCAAGTACTCTCTTTTATGTCATTTCTTTTATGCTCCATGTTCTTATATTGGGGATGTGATTTTATATTCATCATACTTTCCTTTTCATTTTCATATGATGAGAGACCCCCTCTTGATCTCATCAATTCATTTGAAGAATGTTTAAGTGGCGCCGTTAGGCTGCCGAATTTTTAAGGGATTCTATCACCCTTCTCATTTTCAAGTTCTATTTTCATGTCATGTATTTCAAGTTCATTTTTATTATGTTGGGGTATGATCTATATATCTATCATACTGATCTTTTATGTTCATATAATTAGAGACCCTATTTGATCTCTTCAATTCATTTTTTGAAGTTTTAAGTGACGCCGTTAGGCTGCCGAATTTTCATAAGAGAAATCTTATTTTTGTCTTCCTTCCATGTTTTTCATTTCATGTGGAATGTCTTTCAAATTTCATTACCATGTTCTTATATCATTTATATTCTGTATCTATAATATTTTATGGATCATTTATGAGTGGGTGACCCATGCCCCCTCTCTTTTCAATGTTTTCTAAAACCCTGTAACATAGCCATTATGCTATAGAATTTTCGTCTCAAAATGTCTCTCCCTTTTTCTAAAATTATATTATTTTATTAAGTGAATACTCAAAGATATTTCTTCTACAGGGGTATTCACATATATATCAAAATGTTCTATTTTAATTCTAGGACTTACATACATGAAACCCTCTTTCCTTTTTCTGTGGGTTTAAAGTGACATAAAGATCATGTCTTTAAAACAGTTTTTAAAATGTTATGATTATGAAATGAAACCCATTTATTTTATGCTATATGAGTTATTTATGAAATGTTTGATGATTATATATGTGGCTTTCATGATAATAAAGTCAAATTTAAGGGTGTGCCCTGATAGCGCTCCAATTCATTGGGTAATGACTTAATCTCTAGAGATGGCCATTTTTAACGATACCTTGGTGAATAACCTTGGTAATTTTTAATGACACCTTGGGGATGGACCTTGGTGAAACGAAAATGATTGTCTATGTTAAATGTTGTAGCCACATCATCAAGTTATGAAACACATTATTTTTATTATGATATGCCTCATGATCTCTTTCTCATGCCTTAAAGTTATTTTTCATGACTTTTTGATGTATCTCAAGTTCACATGTAAAATGTTTCCCTTGTTTCCCTTACTGGGCCTTCTGCTCACCCTTTCCTTTTATGTATGCTCCCAAGTTATGAGATGCTGTAATGAACTTAGGATGAACAATGAAGAAGCCTTCCAGGTGTTTAAGAATAATGTTTTATGTTGTCATGTATTAAGTTTCTAGTTTCTAAGACACTAAACCTTAAAGATCCTCAATTTTGTATAATGTAATGAAGGTTAGTGTGATAAAAATGTGGGATGTTATAGTGACTCCCCAATCCCTTACTCCAATAGGATAGAGGTTGGTGACTAGAATTGAGTAGGCATATCACTAACATGGGAGGCATTTACTAAGTACCTTTACACACACACACACACATCTCCAAGCCCACAAAATGTTGAAATGTAAAAACAACCGAACAACCAATGCATGCATACATATATATCCCACAACTAGAGTATGATATGAAGTAAAGAAAGTAAACAGGGAAAAATAAAATCACAACATAAAGTGTTTGTAACATAATTCCAACCTGAAAGTAAAGGTACTAGGACTGTTGTCTAAAATCCATAGGAAAACACCTCAGTCTGTCCGATCTCACTAAGCACTATTTGGTCCTGGTCCGCCTAAAACTCTATCAAATGGTTGATCATCTACACAAGACATGAAATGTGCAGGAAAATCCCATGTAGGGGTGAGTATAATAATACTCAATAAGACACCCTACAACCACAAAGTATACAAAAAAGTAAAGTACAATCATCTCTACACAGGTATATGTCTACAACACATATAACAAGAATATCCAGATATAATCAATCCAAGACACACAGTCTAGAGGTAAGTCCAAAACATAGTATACTCAGCCTACAATTTACATCTCAAAGATTCTATGAAGTACTCATCCAAGAGAACACACTCCTGAGTCTGATAGCACTATTGACATCTGTCCGAGAGGTACTACTCATCGGGTCTCGTCATGATAAATAATATGCTAGTAGTCCAAAGAGATATGATACATAGATTTGGATCACTGCCAAGACCATGGGGTGATACTAACAAACATAATCTGGATTGACCCTGCTAAGTATAGGATTGACACCCAGGTAATGTTGGCCATGTTGATACCAAGAACTCCACCTAGGGTATATATATGAACAGATGATATCACTTTATGCCTTTTAGAGGGATTCAAATGACTCTATCTAGGAAGTCCTACTGAAGGGATCATAGTTATAGGAGTAGGAAACGATTAATAACTACATTTAGGGAAAGGATAAGGGGAACGAACCCTAAAAAAACTTTTCCAAGTCACCGAGGACAAGGGAACTAAGATATGTAAGAAAGAGTACATGATGTGTAAAGGGGTTGTAAGCCATGTCCCTTGACCTTGGGTTCTACCTGTGTAAATTAACCATGTAATTCAAACCATGTCTGTATAGTAGTACAAACCATGTAGGCATATCGTGTACTCTACCCATGTGCTAGTATATGGATTCAGCCCATGTACCCATGCCTGTATACCAGTACATGACTTAGCCCATGTACTTGGTCCAACTCGTGTCGTGTGGGGGAGTACATGATGTGTAGAATATTCATGTAGTCCACCCCATGTCCGTGTACCTTTTAAAGTACACAACAAGTTCATTCAGGAGGGGACACATTCCATGTGATACCTTTCTCTTACCCGAAACCCTATATTCCACTCAGGAATACCCACACACCATGTAATCCTGAATTACATGCTTTGTTGATTGGGTTTTTCTAGAAACCTTGGTTCTTCATCCTGCTCACCCCATTCCACCATCAACTTGAAATTTGAATCCAATCTTGCCAAGATTCATGGATTTACCTTGAACGAGCATCACCGTTGATGAGAAATGCATTTTGGCCATCAAAATTGATTGGAAAATGGATTCGTTCATCTGAATCATCTTCCACGCATCTCGCTCAAAAATCAGGGGTTTCCAAACTGGTCTCATTCATTCACTGCTACCACTGTCACACATCCATTGCATCATACCGATCCCGGATCTACAATCTCAGATCGTTGAAAAAATAAATGCATGCGTAACAATTGATTCATCAGTAAAGCATCGAACCGTGGGCCAAATTAAGAAAGCCCATGATAAATGATGAACAAGGAGAGAAAAGTACAATAAATGAAGAGGAATGAACCTAAATATATGTTCTTGTTGATATTGGTTCATTTATGTTATAAAGAAAATCGAATCAAATTAAATTATAAGATAATTCTCCCATCAAAACCCCACAAATAAGCTCATCTTGCAAGATGATTGAACTGCAGATCAATTTGTTTGTGGATTAGTCTGTATTCATCATAGGAACCAAGAACATGAAATAACTAAATCAAAACACACAACCTACCTTGATTTTATTTGATTACTAATGAAGAATGATCTTTCGTCATCGTCGTTGGAAAGATCCGTCAAATATGAGGTGTGTTGATCATCGATCCACGATCTTCCATCATTCGCCTGAGAGGATTATCCAAATATCTCTTTCTCCAACGGTCCTCCAACATCTCTAGGGTTATGAGGATAACTATGGTATTATGAAATAATATCATTTTTAATGACCAACCAGTCACAACATCAAATGTTTGAAAAAAATTAATTTTATTCAATAATTTTATTCATTTCTGCGCCCGTGACAACTTTTCTACAAACGACCTGTGATGACTAATGTTAAGTTGCACCTAGGGTAAACCTCATGTTCTGAGTTCAACAATGCCACTAGATTTCTAATATGGGCACCCCTTTAGAAGTTATTCCACTTTTTTCTGGAAAACGGTGCGTGCATGCTATTTAATATATTTCAAACATTTATTCCAGGCACACAGGGCCTTATAATTGAACATCATCTTAGCGTATGGTCTAAGAAATAGTAAATTTAATATTTAAAAATAATATATGGAAAATAAAATACATTACACTATACTAATGGATTTATAAAACCATTAGTATATGTTCTAATAATTTTTGGGACCTATACCGATAGTTTTGGAGAACCATTGGTATAAGTCTCATTTGGGTATCTATACCAATGATTTTAAAAAACCATTGGTATAGGTCTGGGAAATTATGTGAACCTATAATAATGGTTTTTGAAAAATATTAGTATAGACCTATACTAATGGTTTTCCAAAATTATTGGTATATGAAAGACCATTTTTATATATTTACATATAATAAAATTAAATTATTGAAAATTTATAATTATTTTTATACATACATACATAAATGTATATATATATGTATTTATTTAATTATATGCACAAAAGTGAAAATAGGTTAGTAGTTAAGTCATTCAGTTATAATAGAAAGGTAATACTTTCCACCATTTATTTTTTCACAAAACCTATACCAACTGTTTTCTGAAATTGTTGGTATAGGTATTTCTTATGAAATTATTTATACCAATAGTTTAAGAACCATTGGTATAAACCACCTATACCAAAGATTCATCCAAACTATTGGTATATGTCTATCCCAATAGAAAATCACCCAACCGTCCATCAAAAAATTGGTATAGGCTATACCAATGGTTTGGGTTCCTATACTAATGGTTCCAAACCGTTGGTATATTTTTTTTCAATAGTTAAATTTACTAGAAATAATGTTTGGTCTATAGTTGATCCTCCAAAAGATAAAAATATTATTGGAAATAAATGGTTTTTTAGAAATAAATTGAATGAATCTAGAAAAATTGTAAATAATAAGTCTTGATTAGTTGAACAAGGTTTTTTAATAAGAAGGTATAGATTTTGAATAATTTTATCACATGTTTATAGGATTGAATCTATTAGAATTTTCTCATATTTTTTAGTTTGTTAAGGCTTTTAATTGTTCCAAATATATTTTAAAAGTGTTTTCTTAATTTTATTTTTTATTTTTGTAAGAAGTTTATGTCAAACAACCATCGGGTTTTGGAACATGAAAAATTTCCTAATCATGTTTTTAAATTATCAAAAGATTTATATGGACTAAATAAATATCTTAGGTATTGGTATGAAAGGTTGTCTTAATTTATTTTGAATAATATTTTTAATAAGGGTAAAGTAAATCCAATATTTTTTATTAGGAATATTTTAAATAATATTTTAATTATTAAAATTTATATTGATGATATTGCTTTTGGATAATCTATTAAATTTATTTGTAAAGAATTTTCATATTTAATGACTTATGAATTTGATATGAGCCTCATAGGATAATTGAGATTCTTTTTAGGGCTTCTAATTTATCAAATAAAAGATTCAATATTTTTGAATCAATTTAATTATTCTAAAGAGTTGGTTAATATATTTTAACTTGACTCATGTATATCTTTTAGAACCAATATAATCACTAATTATAAATTAGATTTAGATAAATGTGAAAAATATGTTGATGTTAAACTATTTATAAGAATTGTAACATCTTAGCTCGACTTTCTCTATGTACAGTAACTAGACCAGAACACTGCATGACCTCAGGCACACCTATACATATGCTAGAGGTTGATAACTAGAGATGAGGTCCTAAGAGGTTACCGAGGAGACACTATTCCATCATTATCAAAGTATAAAAAACAAAATTAAAATAAAATATACAACAACCAAATAAACATCATAAACAGGAAAGTGATAATACAATAATACAATAACAAATACGGTAATAAATGAATGTATCATACATACCAGATATCATGTGGGCAGATCATACATAATTAACACTAAAAAAATAAAATAAAATTGAGGCTAATAACCCATCCTAAACTAGTCCCAAGTCCTGCCTGATCCCCATATCCAACTCTAACCCAGGAAGATAATCACATGCGTCAATGTTGGGAATTTCCCAAAACCTTCCCCTATGAACAAGAATGGTTTATGCTTCGGTACCCAAGTTCCATGGAGTCCCAAGCAGAGTGTGATTATAACTCATTAGGACACCACCAATGATGTCCCTAAATATAACTAGTTTGATAATAGTGCATTCATAAGTAATCAAGCTAAGAATTAAAAAATAACAATTTAAGACTATTAATATCAATACCATAAACAATGCCAAACCTAGGGGCTAGGTTCACCCTGGGAACAATACATACCTACTTTGGCTAGTGTCAGGGTGTCTCTGAGCACATCATGATGACCATGCTAAACGTATCCCATTGGGGGAAATATACCCATATCTGACCAACAACCGACATCTGAGGGGTAATATATCCATCCCTAAATCCCCAACATACACCTAAGGTTCGTGTTCTCATTGGTTTTAACTATCAGTATCAACATCCCCTAGGGGTCATGTTAACTCTAGGTTACCCAAAAGTCTAAAAGTACCCTAAGGGCCCTGTTCACCCTAGGTTAACCATAAGTCTCAGTGTCCTAAGGGGGCCTTTTTCAACCCAAGTTAACCAGAAGTATCAGTGTCCTCCGAGAGCCATGTTCACCCCTAGTTAACCATCAGACTCAGCATACCTAGGGGGGAATGTGTTGAGTCTAAAGGATAACTTTAAACACTTTCTAAATTTAATTTTTAAAATCACAAACCAATTCCTTAAAATTTTATACATTTATAACTTTTATACTTACTAAGTTCTTAAAATATTTTTGTAGTAAAGATTAAGATTTTACCAGATAGAGAAAATACTTTACATCAAACAAAGCTTCCTTACTAAATGGACATGTACTTTATATATCATAAGTACGAAAAAAAGTTCACAGGATAGAGGTTTATAAAGTATAACAGATTGAATATAACAAAGTCCCACTAGATGAAATTTCACAAATTATACCGAACAAAATTTATCAGGTGAAGGCAGATATGATTTCTGGATGAACTTTTATAAAGCCTATCAGACAAAAGAAATTCATACATTCCATTAGATGAACATTTCTTATTCTACCAGATAGAATATATAAGAATTTTTAATAGGTATATATCAAGATTACTATCAAATTAATACAATTTACCAAACTTTTAAAGTAAATATGGAGTTTGTTCGATGCCTTTGAAACCACCTCAGAGATATAAATAATATGACCATCGGGAGTGATCCTATAATAAAAGAGACATTTTAGGAGGAGGATTATTTTTATAACTCTGATGAACTGATTTTTTTGTGAAGATTTTGTAACATCTTGTTACTTGAGTGTGATCCATTGTAAGTTTTAGAGATACTTTTTTCTTAAGGAATCCATTGTGAGGTTTAATTTTGTAAATGCCTTAATAAGTTTTGTGTTTGTAATTTTTGTGTTCAATCTAGGGTAATTGAGGGTTTACATTGTTAAAAAGATAAATGTTATTTAGATCTCTAATTTAGGGTTCTTGATTCTATAGAAATAGAGGATTTGTTCGATCTTTATATCATGAACTTCTGTGTCTAGAAGTTTGACCTTTATAGTAAGGTTAATATCATGGATACCTTAAGTCTGGTTAAGATTTCCTTAATATTTTATGATAAAGTGTTGATATATTCTTATAAAATTTCTATAATTTTTTCTTAATTTATTTTTATATGATTGTTATTACTTGTTTTTATAAGTTTTTATTCTATCGTACATTTGTTAAGAAATTTTTTATATAGTTTGTTATAAAATTTTCTTACTATAATAATATAGTGAACCAGTATGAATATTCATCCGATATACTTTCTTAAGAGATTAGATAAAATTTTATATCTTATTTTATAAACTACAATTCACCCCTTGTTGTAAAACACATACTCGTTTGATCCTACATTTTGTATCATATGAGATTTATACTTGTTATAAATTGTTACAATAATGTGTTTTTATAGAAAAGAGTATTTTTATTTTAAAGATGGATGGTTTTTCCATTGGGACATTGGAAAATCTGAATCTAAGAATACCACCTATATTTAATGGTGTAGGTTATGAGTTTTGGAGATATCACATAAATACTTTTCTTATAAACATTGGAGTTGATTTTTTTTTTCATTTTGACTAGAAATTATGAAATTCCTGATAAAGAAGTTACTAATTTTACAAAATAATAAAAGTTGGAATATAAATATTAATTATCAAGTTATAAATACTTTGATATGTTCAATGAACAAAAATATATACAACCAAATTTCATTTTGTGAGACTGTGAATAATATTTTGAAGAAAATTATGGTTAACCACTTTGGGACTACTAAAGTAGTAGAAAATAGAAGAGATATGCTTTATGTAGATTATAGGGATTTTGATTTATTACATAGAGAATCTTTTGCATAGATGCATCAAAGATTTATGATCATTGTTAGTAGTCTATAGTATCTTATAGATAAAGACTTGACTGATGAGAGATTGGTTGAAAAAATCATTGACATTATACCAAATGAATGAGAATAAAAAATAACAACACTTGATGATACTAAGAATATTACTAATCTTAGTTTGGATGATTTAATTATCACTATCATGTGATATGAGGGAAAATTAAAAAGGGGTTCTGAGAAGGAGAAAAGGAAAAATGGGGTATCCTTTTCTTCTATATACAATGTTTCTAAGTAATTAATATCTACTAAAAAGATTACGTAATATTCAAAGAAGAATAAATTAAAATTTGAAACTAAAATTATTTCTTTAGAACATAGTGAAAATGAACTTTCTAATATTTCCAAGGGGATGAACAAAATGGTTGGAAAAAGGATTTTTATTATAATTACAAGAATAACCCTAAAGAAAGAAGTGAAAATAAAATCTCTTCTAAATTTATACGTTATGAATGTAAAAAATTGGGTCATATTAGATCATATTGTCCTAGATTAAAGAAGAAGAAGGATAATAAACACAGGAATTCAAGAAAGTTCTACAAGAACAAGGGATATAAAATTATGGAAGATTTTGACACTCAGAGTAAAAGTGCTGGCGATAGTTCTTCTAAAAATTATTGAGGAAATTATAGTAAGGAACAACAATTTATAGGTTTCTATGTAGGTATTTGGAAGAATAATCAATGATACAAAGATAGGGCATCTATTAAATCCTTAACCAATTTAACTTTAAATGAAAACTATCTAGATTCTAATGATGAATGCTCTACTTATTCTGATGAAGAAAAAGAAATTACATCCAATGATTAAGAAATTTTACCAAGTTTTTAAAAAGGGTATAGATGTGTTACTTTTTTATAAAATAGAATAAAAAGTTTTGAAAATATATGAAAATGATAAGGAATATATTTCCAAATAAAATTCAATAATTTAAAAACATTCCATATAAATTAATAATCTTACAATAAAATTAGATAATAAATCTAATTTTACCTCATCTCATGAAAATAAATATTTAGTTATAAAATTAAACTTTGAGATATTTTATATAAAGAAACATTTATCAAATTTTACCTCTATGAAGGAAAAATTTGATAATATATATAAACAAATGATACCTCACAGAAATATATCTTGGATTGGTTTTACAACATCAAAACCACATTTCCAAAATAATTACTTTGTTCCTAAAAGTGATCCCTTCTACAGTAAATGTAAAATAGGTGGCCACTAGAAGAAAAAATGTTTTTTAAACAATGTGAAATCCTTTTGTTTTCACAAAAAATATATTTCTAAATATTTAGAAGCTACACAATATAAAAGAGTTGGACATATGTGGATTCCAAAATTCATTTTTGCTAATAATCATGGACCTAAGAAAGTTTATGTACTAATATATTAACTTTCCTATTTCAGGTAAATAAGAAAATTACCAACAAAAAAAATATGATAGATGGATAGTGGATGTTACCAGCACATGATTGGTATAAAATAATGTTTCCATAAGATTACAAGATAAAAGGTGGAAAATTCACTTTCAGTGATAATGATCAAGGAGAAATATATGGTATAGGTGATTTTGTTCTTCTTGGTAAAGCCTAAATTTACAATGTTTTATTTATTATTGGACATAATCCCAACCTAATTATCCTAAATCAATTATGAGATAAAGGATATCTTGTGAACTTCAGGAATGAAAAATCTATTTTTCAAAGTTCAGAAGGTAAATTTATTATTTCTACCAATATGCATGAGAGTGTTTAACCTTTAAACTTATAATACCTTAGAATAAAATATATACCTTTACTAAGTACAATAGAATATCAATCATGGTTTTGTCATAGAATGTCAGGACATTGTAATGTTATAACTTTAGCAATAATTTCTAAGAAATGACTAGTTAGAGATTTAATAGAGCTTAGATTTAATACTTCAAAATTTAGTGATCCTTGTCAATTTGGGAAGAAACATAAGTCAAGATTTAAATAAATTAGTGAAGTTTCAAAATTTTATACTTTATAGTTAGTATAAATGGATTTATTTAGTCTAACAAAAATTGTAAATATTGGTGAAAAATGCTATGTATATGTCTTAATTGATGACTACACTAGATGTACATGAGTCTATTTTCTATCAAAAACATTGGATACCTTTTTTTGTTAAAAACTTTATAGCTCATGTTAAAAATGGGAAAAGTCTACCTTTGATAACTATTCATAGCGATCATGGTGGAGAATTTTTAAATTCTTATTTTAAAACTTTTTGTAGTAAAAAAGGTAGTATACATAACTTCTCATCTCCTAAAATACCTCATAAAAATGGTGTAGTTGAAAGAATAAATATATTTATTAATGGTTTTAATGGAATCATGTTGAGTGAGTACTCAATTGCTAAACAATTTTGGACAGAATCAGTTAGTTTTTCTTACTACACTATAAATAAATTTTCATTAGACATTTTCTTAATAAAACCCCTTCTAAAATGTTTACAAAAAGAAATCCAAAAATTTCTTACTTCAAAGTTTTTAGAAGTAAAGTATTCATATTTAATACTAAAGTTAATTTATATAAATTTTATTAAAAATTTGATGACTTAATTTTTATTGGTTATTCTACAAATAGTAAGGCTTATCGTGTTTTTAATAAAAATAAAATTACTGTTGAAGAAATAGTTCTTGTTAAATTTGATGAAACCAAACCTTTATTTTTAAACTACCTAAAACTACATCTTTGGAATAATTTTATATAATTATTTTTCAACCCATTTTGGAAAACTTTTCACAAGAAAGAGAAGATGAAGAAACTTTTTTTGAATTTTTACCCCTTGAAGAAGTTTTACATGTTGTTAATGAATAGTGTTTTATAAACCCAATAAATCAGACAATCCTTAAGAATCATCCCACTAATAATATCATTAGATGTTTAGATCAATAGTTCAAAACTATAAGTTACTTAAGGAAAAAATGTATTTTTTTTGAATTTTTATCACAATTCAAACCTAAGACTCCTAATGAGGATTTAGGTGACGAAGATTGGATAAAGTAAATATAGGATGAGCTTAATGAATTTGAGTGGAACCAAGTATAGAATTTGGTATAATGTTTTAAATATTTTTCTATAATTGGAGAAAAATGGGTATTCCATAAGAAATGTGATAAAAATGGAATAATTACTATAAATAAACAAATAATTATTGCAAATGGTTATAATCAATAAGAAATAATAGATTATGAATAAAATTTTGTTCCAGTATCTAGACTTGAATCTATTCACATTCATATATCCTATACAAAATTCTTAAAATTTACTCTTTTTCAAATGGATGCGAAGCATGATTTTCTTAATAGATACATACAAGAGGAATTTTATGTAGAACAACCACATTGTTTTGAAAACACTAAATCACATGATAATGTTCTTAGACTTACTAAGGATCTCAATGGACTTAAACAATCCTCAAGATCTAGTTATGATAAATTTACAAGAGTTGTGTTACAAAACAATTTTGTTAAGTGAGTAGTGGATCTAACTCTTTTTATTGAAATGTTTTAAAGAAAACATCACTGTTTAGATTTATGTCAATTAAATTATATTTGGATCAAATCAAAAATGTATTTCTAATTCTTTTGTGAAACTTATGACATCTAAGTTTGAAATGATGTGAACTTACTTTTTTTCCTTGGTTTTTAAATTTCTCAAAAACTAGATAGAAATTTTATATCTCAACAAAAGTATATAAAATATCTACTTAAAAAAAGTTTGGATATGAAAATATTACAAGTATTAGTACTCCTATAAAAAACTCAACAACTTTAGATCTTAATTAATATGAGAAACTGGTTGATCAAAATATTTTTAGGGTAATTATTGATAATTTACTATTCCATATAGCTAGTCGACTAGACTTAATGTTTTTTTGTACTTATGATAAATATTTCAAGGTAATAAAAAATAATCCCCTCATAAAGATATTAAATTAATTTTTTATTACCATAAGGGAACTATGGATCTTAGATTGTTTTATTCTTATAGAAATGATTTTGAATTAATTTTTTTTGAATGTAGACTTTGGTGGATATAAAATGGATAGAAAAAGTATATAAAATACTTTTAATTTATTAGGAGAGGATTTATTTTCTTAGTATTATAAGAAACAACAATCAATATCACTTTCCAATATTAAAGCTGAATATATAGGGACTAGAAGTTATTGGATCAAGTGGCATGGATGCAACACACACTAACTAATTTTGGTAAGAGTTTTAATAAAATGATTTTTTTGTGATAACAAAAGTTTCATAGATCTTAGTAAAAACCCAACAAATCCCTCATGAGATAATCACATATATATAATACACAATTTCTTTCGGTATCACACACAAAAAGTATATATTATTTTATAATTCATCAAAATTAAACAAAAAATTGCTTATATTTTTAGAAAACACCTCAATTACAACAACTTTTAATATATAAAAAGAATATTGGAATGGTGAATATAAAATTATTGTTATATAATTTTTGTTTAACTATCTTCTTATAGTAAGAAACTCTTTGAAAAATGGTGATAACATTTTTACTTTGTTTTAAAAAAATTCCTCAAGTTTTCTTAAAAAAAATTAAACAATATTTTGTTGAGAAAATTATGTAGTTTTATAAAATAGTTCTCCATTCAAAATACCATCATACTAACTCTTTAATTATTTTATTAGGAAACTAATAAGTTCATTTTACTAGAAAAACTTTTGTATGAAAGTTTATTAAAACTTCTATGAGAGGTAAATTTTCAATATTCTCTTATAAATTTTTCTATATTTTGTTATAATTATTTTTATGCTATTTATAAATTTTATGAGAATTTTACTTTATAATTTTTTTCACAAACTTATAAGTTTCATTAGAATAAATACTTGTTTGGTAAAATTTATACTAAAAGTCACATGTCTTCAAGAGTTTAGATATTTTTTTGTCTTTTGAGAAACACTTTCAACCATTGATCTTTTTGAGGGATTGAATCTAAGCTATTAGATTTCAAGAAGTTTAAATGACTCTCTCTTTGAGTCTATATAAAGGAGTAATGTATACCCAATCCATTTTCACCACCTGTTTTCATTAGAGAATTCTTTCCATCTATAATTTCTTCTATTCAATTATTTCTAGTTCATTGGTTTTATAAAGTTCATCCAATAAATAGAAATAGATTATTGTAGTGATTTCATAATTAGTATAACAGTTAAATAAAGTATAATTGAGGTAAAATAGTTTGAGAAATATTATTATATACTGAAGTATATGATCATTTTTCAAGGTTTAGAATCCTTTAATTTTTCTAAAGATGATTTTTACATACACTGTCCTAAGATTGTTAGAGTGTTTTATATGTATGCTGAGTTTAGTGATGTTGATGGACTAAAAAGTGATTCATTTTATTTGTTTCTAAATTCATACAAACTAAACATAAAGAAAGTATTTGAGTTGTTGAGTTGGTTGAAATAACTTTGAAGGAGAAACAAACCTTGTTACATATAAATATCTTTATAAACTTAAGAGTTTTGAAAAGTATTGATCTAGAACTATTCCTTTTAATTCTCATAAAAAAAGTATAAAATTTTCACATCTATCCCCATATGTAAAAATTGTAGGATTTTGGATTCAAAACTATCTTATTCTAAGAAAAGGGGATAAATACACCCTTAAAGTTCAAGAATTTTATGTATTTTATTTCTTACACAACATGATAAAGTTTAACATTATTAAGTTTATGTTTAGTTTAATAGAAGTAGTAAAAGCTGTATATATACAATTGAAGATTCTCCTTTAACCAGGTTTTATTAACAAGTTTTTGGTAAACTTCTTGGAAGTTAAAATGACCAATAATTTATATACCCTATTTAGATAAAAGAATTCATATATTGGAGAAGAAAAAATCAATATGATGAAGTTATTTTTTATTCCTTATTTTAAGATTTTTTTTGACAAAACAGAAAAACCTATGACTATTGATGAAATTAAAAAAATTAATGAAAAAGTTTTAGAAAAGAGTAAATCAAGTGAAAAACTCCACTAATCCCTAGGAATAAGGCAAAAACCATTTCATATGAAGCCTTCTCAACATTTCTTAAAAATAAAGAAGAAAATATTGGTGATAGTCTATCATTTTGTTTAAATAAATCTAAGGCTTTGAATATGAAGGAGAAAACTTATAAGAAAATCAAAGAATAGGAAAATAAAAAGAGGCAAGAATAAAAAAAAATAAAAGAGAAAATGGATAGATATTTTTTAAAAGGAATTGAAAAAATTTAGTCAAGAGTTGAAGTTTCAACCAACAAAAAGTTCCTATATCTAATTAATTAGAACAACATTTGTCCTTTCAACTAAATTATCAACAAGATAGAGCTTTAGTAAAATCTCTATCCATTCAAAAGGAAAAAGGAAAATAAGTTACTATTGATAAAATTTAGTCTAAAAATATTCAAACTAAAGTTGATAAAGTTTTTGAAAAATCAAGAAAGGACCAATCAATAAGGAAAGATGATCTTACTAAAGAATTAAGGAAATATTTGGACTTAGAAGAAACGTCAACAGAAAATTTTACTTCCTTATATTCCCAATCTAAAAATATATATCGATCTCACTAATTTATAGAAATAAGAATCATCAGAGGAGTAAGATTAAAATTCTCAAATAAAAGCATCGGACAAGCTAGGATTTATTAAGAAGTTAATTCTATATAAATTTCTCAATATTACTCTAATAAAAGAAAAGAAGAAGTTGAAAATTCAAGGAAAATAGCTTCATATATTCTAGATGTTTCCTCTGAATCCACTAATTCTATCCCAAGGACAATTATAAAAAGAATAGATATGAAGATGAATTATTTAAATGAATTTATATATAGTCTTAAAGGAATCTCACAAAGTAAGGTGTAAGTATATTAAATGGAAAGTTGATTTTTTAGAAAATTTAGGTTTCTTAAAGAAACTAGAAAAAATAGTTATTCAAAATGAATATGAGTTTAAGGAATTAAAATGAAAATAAAAAGTAGAATAAAGTAGTATAAAAAGTTTTATCAAGTAGATCAATCACACAAAAGGTGGAATAAAGTATTTTTACGAACAATTTGAAGGAATAAAAAAAGAAATAAAGTAAGTTTCCAAATTTGAAAGAAGTATAAAATCTGAATTTTGTGAAAGTACAAGGGCAGTTGATAATCCAAAGTATCTTGTGATGTAATAAGATAAAAAAATCTCTAATAAAAAAAAGATATTACCATGAAAGGAAAGAAAATAGATGTTCTAGAAGAAGTAGTGAAGTTGAAGATTGTTTTTGCTGAATCTCACAAAAATAAATAGGATTCTTAGATGAATCAAGAAGATCTCAAAATGATGAAATCCATAATCAAGAATCTTTCCAAAAAATAATATTTTTTGAACTATTAAAATTTTGGGAAAACCAAACTAAAAAACTTCTTGGATGTATATTTTTTTAGATAAACATTCTTACTTATATTTTTATGGATGTTTTACAATATATTTAGATGAATTTATTTCTATATTTTTTTGGATGAATGTATTTATTAAATTTTTGGATGATTGTTTTCATATAAATTATTTTTTATCTATTTTTCCCTAACATTTCCGGGAACACTTTCTACCTCCTAAAACCTTTTCATAAAACACAAAGGGGGATAAAGGGTTTAAAATTTTGAGAAAATTTTGGGAGAAATTATCTATACTTTTGGAGAGAAAGAATATAAAGGTTTGGTAGAAATGGAAATTTCAAACAAAGGGGAAGAAAGGAATAAAGTTATAACATTTCAAGAAAAATGGAAAAGGTTATATTATATAAGATAAGATGATTAAGTTTATTTAAATTTTTTTTAACTTTAGTTTTTATCTTTAAAATTTTTGTTTTGTGATTTTCAAAAAAGAATATATTGTTGAGTCGAAGGGATAAATTTCAACACTTTTTAACCTTAATTTTTAAAATCACAAACCACTTCCTTAAAAGTTTATACAATTCTAACTTTTATAATTCCCAATTTCTTAAGATGTTTTTATAGGAAATGTAACAGTTTTATAGAATAAATAATATTCTTTCCATCAGATGAAACTTCATTATCATACAGACATGTACATTATACATTTTATGAACATAAACAAAGTTTACTAGATGGAGGTTTATAAATTATAGTAGAAGAAGTTAAACAAAGTTCCATTTTAAAAAGTTTTAAAAAATTTAACAAAGTGAATTTATTAGAAGGAGACATACATTATTTCTAAACAAAATTTTATAAAGACCACTGGATGAAATAACTTCATACATTTCATCAGATGAACATTTCTTATTCTACCTGATAGAATCTACTATCATTATAATAGTGCTGTATCAAGATTACTATCAAGAAAAAATGATTTACTAAACTTCTTAAGTAAATAAGGAGTGGTTTTTATATCATTGCAACCACCTCTGAGATATGTGGAATATTACCATTGGGAGTGAACCTATAAATAAGTCTACATTTAAGGAGGAGGGTTCTTTTTATAACTCTAACAATCTAAAGTTGCTGTGAATATTTTGTAACATATCATTGCTTGAGGGTTCTCTATTATAACTTTTAGAGAGTCTTTTTCATAAGAAATAGATTGTGATTTTTAATTTTGAAAATTCCTTAAAAAAATTTCTATTTTTAATTATTGTTTTTGATCTAGTGTGATCGAGGGATTTCATTGTTTAGTTAGACAAATGTTATTAAGATCTTCTGATTGAGGGTTCTTGAGGACATGGAAACAAAGGATTTGTCCAATATTTGTATCAAGGAATTTCATTTCTATAAAGCCAGACCTTTATAGTTAGTTTAATACCATGTATACCTTGAGTCTAGTTAATACTTCCTTAATACTTAAGGATAAAGTGTATAAAACTTCTCATTAATGTTTCAATATGTTTTTCTTACTTAATTTTTTATTATTAAATTTTTACAAGTTGTTATTCTATTGTTCATTTGGTAAGAAAAGTTTTATATAGTTTGTTATAAACTTTTCTTACTATGATCATAAAGTGAATCAGTATGAATCTTTGTCTGATATACTTTCTTAAGGGGTTGGATAAAATTGTAAGTTTTCTTTTATAAACTACAATCCACCCCTCACTTGTAGTAAAACACATACTATTTTAATCCTTTATTTTTTCATCTCGTGTTAACCATAAAAAACAACCATATAATTTTAAAATAGAACATGTAATGACCAGAAATTTTATAAATTAAATGTCCTTTTTGAAAGAGTAAATGCATTATTAAGCAATATAGACATAAAAAACACATAAACTGCTTTGTTTATTTTAGAATGATATTTTCTGTTGGATTTAAATAACCATTAATCATCTTAAACATTCATAATTTATCCATTGTATATTGACCTTTAATATTTTTATACATTAAGGGTTATGATAAATTCAAATTGACATAAACAAAAGAAGTGATGGCCTCAACCAGTAGGATCATACCCGATAAAGCCCATATATCCAAGATTTTAAGGGAGATAGCATTGTTGAGTTATTCCCTTGACCAAGACCAAGATTATATTCAACAACTAAAGTTTGAGAAAAACTATTTATGGGATAATTTAAAGCTTATCAAGATCACAACCCAAACCATGTTTACCGAACCACCCTAAGAAAGCACCACTATTGTACATCTCACCCTTAGAGAGTATGCTGGTGTAATAATGGGTTATGTATCTAGACCCTAGTAATATAAATTTTTATATTTTCTTTTAATAAAAAAATTATTATATTTATCTATTTTTATTATTATTTTATCAATGATTATATAATGAGTGTGATAAAAATTATATTTTAACACGTAGGAATAAAAATTGTTTTTTTTGGGAAATATATAGTTCCAATTAGGATACTCTTTTGAAAAAGTAAATAATTTTTATAATAAATGATATTTTAATAAAATATTATTATTATATAATAATTATTTAAATACAAATGATAATATAATTTAATGAAGTCCAATGTAATTTTTATAAGCGCCATAAAATGGTTAATATCTTAAAAACTAATATTTTATAGTAAATAAATATTTTTATTTAAATGTAAAAATTAAAATATTTAGGAAATTATTTTGATAAAATAAATATATTTTTTTAAATCAACACATCATATTTCGTTAATAGTTATTTTGTTCATAATTTTATGAAGCAGTCGATTTTTTTGGATAAAAATTAAATACGGTATAAATATATTGTCTGTATTATGACATCATAACAACCCAAAAGTGATGTAATAAATGATATAAAATGAATACATGATCAAATATATATTTAAAATTTAAAATAATTTATTTTTTAAAGTTATTTTATTAATTTTATAAACCCTTAATGAATCATCCAAAACCTATATTATATTTTAAAGTTTTAAAATCAATTCCTTATGAACATGACTCACTTCCACATCAATAATGGAATTATTTTAATATGTTCAGTTATTTTCTTTATAAAATATCAAAAAACCACTCTCCTTTGGTATAAATCATGTTGAAAAACCTTGTGAAGTTTTTTGGTTTTGGTTATTTTATTATAGAGAGTAAAAAACCTAAGTTAAAAAATTAATAAATATTTTTTCTCACTTTTTCTGTAAATACCCACCCAAAATCCCTCTACTCTTCAATAAAAATACATTGATTGTGAATTTACTCTCACAATACCTCTTTAAATACCTCCCAAGATGTTCTAAATCTCTTAATAAACTCCTCCCAATATTTTAGAAGCACCCTCACAAGATAAGACATTTCTCTCTCTTCTTTCCATTCAAGCACCTTCTCTGTATTTAGACTTTTGAATATCAATTTATTATGTTGTCATGTATTTATAAATATTAATTTACTTTAAAATTTATGTTATATTAATGAGATATCCTTTATCCTCTATCTTTATAACCATTACTTAAGTCGTTACTATTCTGAAGTAAGGGATTCTCTCCTCCTCCCCCTTATTTAACCACTTTATTTGTATTATGCTATTTTATTCCCAATGTTTCATGTTGTAATGTGTTTTTAAACATACCTTTTACTATAATTATTATTTAAAATTAATAAGATACCACTTATCACTCTCATTAAACCCTTCCATAAATCTTTATGTACCCCCATTATGCTGCCAAAATTATCTTGCGATTTTCCATGATAAGAATTTTTGTAGTGAATACCCATTACCATTTCCACTCAAGGGTATTCAACCTGATATACATATACATCATTTATTGAGTACTTCCATTTATTTTACCCACACTTTTTTATCTTGGGATCAAAAGTGATGAAATATTTCCTTATGTTGTATGATCTACGTGGCATACTAATGCATGTAAATGATATGAATATGACGGGTGGACCCAGAATTATATAGACCTCCAATGCATTTGGTAATATTTTTATCTCATGATATAAAATGTATGGTTCATGACAGGTTATTCTAAGAACACTATGTTATGATGTATTTTTGGTTATCCTTAACTTATGCTTATGATTCCATATTTTATGTTGTTGCCACATTCCTATGTTTCCTTGATGTTATCATCTTATAACATGCTTAAATGTTCATGTTTATGATTATCACCCATTTTTATGTCACCTTGATATGCCTATGTACCAACATGTATTACTTTCATTATGTTATGCTTTGATTTTTCCCTCATTGGGATTTATATCTCATCTATTTATTATGTACGTCCTCAGGTTATCCCTTGTAGTTTTATAAGATAAAATGAATCTAAGGGCATGATATAAGATTTTTAAATATTTTTTTTGCATCCATATTTAAATTTATAATTTTATATATCTAATTACCCAAATAAATTAGTTATTTTGATGTTATTGGATTTTATTATGCATGTCTTTATGTAATAAATCATGAATTAATGTTCATAAAAATATGGATAGTTATAGTTAATATCAAAGAATGGTCTAGTTATTTGTGAGGATTAAGATTATAAAACTTTAGTGAAATCATTATAGATAAGACTAATCATAGAAAAAATTACTAAATTATGTTAAAGTATAGATTAAGTGGTTTCCAAGCAAAAAAATCCCTATCTGGATACTACAAGTAGATGTGGCTCTAGCATAGTTGTACCTAGGAGTAATAAACCCAAAAGAGTGAATTGAGAATTAACTTAATTTTCACATAGTTCACAATAAATAGGCCTTACTACATAGCTGGTTTGAAACTTCTGGGGGATATGTTTTGGTAAATTCACAAACTCCTTACTAACCATCATGAAGGAAACAAAAATGACCATAAAATTTTGTTTTAGGAAATAAATAATGGATAACATATATTTAAGCCTAGAAATTCATTAGTTAAGGAATGTATGCTATTTTTGAGTTGTACCTTCAATATTCATAGTTTCCCTTATATGATTAATAGTTTGAAAATTTTCAACCTTAATTTTTCTTTATTTTAGTCAATGGCTAGAAATAGGAGGAATCAAGTCAACAACCAATGTGATGGGAAATTCCCAAATGAGATTCCCAAACCAATGGGAGTAGTAGTTGACACATTTTTGACAATAATTACTCAATTAACTCAAGTTTTGTATATAAACTTGATTCATGGGGAAAAACCACACCCCCACTAAGAAAGAGAAATTTTTAATTGAGACCTTTATGTGACAAAGGAATCTGACTTTTAGTGGAAATTTAAATCCTTTAATCACAGAATAATGGATAAAATTCATTTAAAATATATTCTCCACCCTTAAATGCTCTGAGAAATAGAATATCATGATGATTGTTTATTGTATGGAGGGTGAATTTGATAAATGGTGGGCATTGATCAAAAATAAAAATCTCAAGGAGGAGATCAAAGCAATGGAGTGGAAATAATTTCATAAAATGTTTTTCAAAAATATTTTCCTCACACTCTTTGACTTAAAATGGAGATGGATTTCCTTTGAATCAAGCATAAGGATGGAAAATCCATCAGAAAGGGAGTTGAGTTGAGTGAATGATATATGTAAATTGAACAATATTGAGATGTTTGGAAGTATAATCACATGCTTGATAATTTATAGAAATTTTTTATGTCTTGGTAAAGTCTATATTGTTTTCTATACTGGGTTTTCCTATGTAGACTTAGAGTACCAAGTTAAGGCTATTGGATAAGATGTGTGTGGCATCATCATTATTTAATGAGTGAATAAGGTTGAAATTGAGATTTAAAATGGGGAAAAAGGTATTATGGAAAACCTTTTTATCAATGAGAATAAGTAGTCAGTGAGTGAGGTATAACCCCTATATTTACTTTATATTTATTTACAAAAAGGGGGAGAATAAAGGAGACACATATTGATATAGGAGTTTCATGGTATTTCCAAAAAATTAAAAGGGGGAGATTGAAGAGCCTATTAATTAATTTAATTTTTTTTCATACTATTATGATGATATTAGACTATAAATATTTTTTAATGAAGTGTTAAAAAGAGTCCTAGGTTTTTTCATCATAAATTGAAAAGGAAATTCAGCTTCTTTATAGAGAAATTAGCAAGAAAACTTCAACGTAGAAGCCCTATTCATGTGATAATTGTTGAGATTGTATGTATGGATATGAAAATTACTAACAAGTTGGAAAATAAATGTCTAAAATATGTTTATAATTAATTAATTTATGTTAAATATTTTGGATAAAATGGACCCTAAAATTGTATAACTATGAACAAGAAGTGTGAAATAGGTTCAAAGGTTAGAGAGAAGCTAGCCTAAAAATTAGTTGAACCATATTTGGAGTAATTTTCATTTTGATAGATGAATATAGTGTTGAATATATATTGGATAAAGTTTTGATAATATTGGTGAATGACTAAGAAGTTTTGAAGTACCTCTGGTCTTATTTGAAGAACTCTAGAAAATAAGGATTGTAATGACCCAAAATTTTATTAATAAAAATTCCTCTTGATCTAATTAAATGTATTATTATGTAAAATGGTTATATAAAACATATTAAATTCCTTGGTTTTATGTTTTTGGATTTTAAAATACCATTAATAATTGTTACCATTGCTAATATAGCTGTTGAAAAATGATCACATGATTAATATAAATATAGAGCTTTAACAAATCCAATTTACTCAGACAAAGGAAGCGATGACCTCATCCAATAGAATTGATCTATAAAAATCCCATTTTTCAGATCTCATAAAGTATTTAGCATAATTGGGCTTCTATCTTGACCAAGCCCAATCCAAGATTCAATATGTTAATCTTGAACAGAACCGCATATGGGAGAAGTGGAAGTTAATAGAGATTACCACCTGAGTGATGTTATCTGAGCCTCCCCAAGAGTCTGTCACCATCGCACACCTTACCCTTTGGTATTATGTAGGTGTTATTAGGGGTTATGTAAGAATAACCTAGAACTATGATTGTGTGAATTATTTTTGTATAGTATAAAGAGTATACATTCATTTTATTATTTTTACTTTGTAAATAGTTTTAAATCACAAATGGTATTTTTAGGTAATATTCAATTAAGAAATCATTTTTTATGAATTAATGGATTTTTTAATTAAATAATATTTTAATAAAATATTATTACTAAATTAATTTTCATTAAATATAAATTATTGTATAAATTTTATGAATACAATTGTAATTTTTATTAAGGTTTAAAAGTTGTTTTTGTCAAAACCCATGAATTTTCGATAAATGTCAGTTTTTATTTTAAAAGTAAAAATTAAAATATTTAAAAAATTATTTAGATAAAATTAATATTATTTTTTGATTCAGGATTTCAAAATTATCTAACAGTGAATTTTTCATAATTTTCTGAGACAGTCGAATTTTTGGGTAAAAAATAAATACCGTTTAATTATATAATGTGTTTTATGACATAATAATGACCCAATATTGATGTAATAAAATACTATAAAAATTATCTTAGGCTAATATATGTTCTACCATTAAAATAATGTGATTTTATATTTGTTTTATTAATTTTATGGTGCCTTAGTGGACCCTCCAAGACTTATAAAACATTTTAACTTTTAAAATGATTTCCCTGAGAGTGTGACTCACCTCCACATAATAAATCCTAATATTTTAATAAGTTCGGCCATTGGCCTTATAAAATAATTTCTTCCAATCCCCTTTGGAAAAAACCATGGGTATAAACCATGGGTTGGTTTGTGGTTTTGATTAGTTTAATGTGTGGTGTCCAAAACCTAAATAATAAAGAATTTCATCCCCTTTCCTATATAAACACACCCAAGATCCCACTTCTCTTCACTAAAAATATTTGGATCTCAACCAAACTATGACCTACTCTCTATATAATCCTCCCAAGACACCCCAATATCCCTATAATCCTCTATCAAGCCTCTCCCAAGCCTTTGGGATCACACTTCCAAGTAATAGATTTCTTCCTGTCTCATTTTTGTCCAAGTTTCTTTATGTAGCTATACCCTTGTATTTTCAATTAAAAATGTTTTGTTATGATTTCTAACCTCCCATATACTGCCCTAATTATGTTTAAATAATGATATAACCCTTTCTATCTCATTAATACCACCCATGTACACCCGTTACCATGCTGAAATTCCATAAGGTATTTCTATCTCCTCATTTACATTCAAGAAATTATTTTATATTATAAATATAAAGTCCATTACATATGTTGGGAAATGTATCTATATGAACCCATTAATATCAATTTTATTTTCATATTATGAGATACCCCTTTATCTCTCATCAACCATTTTTATGAATTCTGATGTCACGTCGTTATGCTGCCGAAATTGCACCGCGATTTTCCAAGCCAAAGTCATTTTGTAGTGAATACCATGACCATTTATATATCAAGGGTATTCAACTTAATGAACATTTACTTATTTATTATATAGTTTCATGTATTAATTCCAAATTCCTTTATCATGGAATAAATGATGATGTTTAATGAATCCCTGGTGTATGATCTATGTGGCACACTTATGCATGGAATGAAATGATTAAGAAGGGTGTACCCTGATTGTGCTCCAATGCATTGGGTAAATATTAGTATCATGATATGTCAAGTGAAATGAGGGTTTAATCATGATAATTCAAGTGAAATGAGGGTTTACTCATGCCCCATGTGCAATGAGCCTTGGCTCATGCTAATATCATGTTAAATGTTGTTTCCACATTTCCATGTTATGATAATCATGCTATATCATGCCTTTATGTTCATGTTTCTATTATACTCCATTGATATGCCTATTTCCTAACATATGCTATATTATTCATGTTATGACTTTTTTACTCCCTTACCAGGCTTTATAGCTCACCCTTTTCTTATTCATTTCCTCAGGTTATCCCATGCAATGCTAAGTATGAAGGAATGTTATGGTCATGTAAAAGATGTTTTCAATAAAGTTGTTGTATTTTATGTTCTAAGTTGTTATGTAATGTTATTAATTTTCCAAGATACTAGACCTATCGATCCTCAGAGTTTTCTTAAGTGAAAGATTATGTAATAAACCATGTTTATGTGTATAATAAAGAGAAGGGTTTTTATAGTTGGTATCAGAGGATAGGTTTAGTTATTTTTGTAATTAAGATCAGAAAAACTCTAGTGAAATACTTAGGGATAAGACTAAGTATAATAAAAACATCCCTAAATTTTGGTGAGTATTGAGTAAGTGGTTTATCATGAAAATACATCCCTATCTAGATACGAGCAGGTAGAGGCGACTCTGGCATAGATGTATTTAGGGATAAAATCTGGAAACATCGCTTTGAGCTAGACTCAAATGGGAAATGGTGCACAACAATGGGCCTTGGTGCACTCTTGGTTACGAAACTCCCATGGGATATTCTTTGGTAAATTCATAATCTTAGTATGAACCATTATTAAGGGAATTAAAAAAATGCCCCTAAGAATATATGTTGGGAAGTAGTTCATGGATAATATAGATAAGTTAAGGAAATAAATATAATTTATAAGTTATCCTTTTTTTCATTATATTCCCCTTTATGTGTTACCCCTAAATTTCCTTTTATTTTAGCCAATGGATAGTAATAAGAGGACTCAAGCTAACAAATGATGTGAAGATCAATGTGATGACTATTCTAATGAGATGCCCAATCCGATGGGAGCGGGAATCGCAAACTTTGTCACAATACTCTCTCAGTTAACTCAAGTTTTGAATAAAAACATGCGTCAATAGGAACATTCAAACCCCCCAAAGAAATAATAATTCACAATCAAGAGCTTCATGAGATAAAGGCTTCCTACTTTTAATGGATCATATGATCCCTCAATTGCCGAACAATGGATAAAATCCATTGAAAATATCTTCTCCATCCTTCAATGTTCCGAACAAGAGATGGTTATTATAGATGATTATTGTATGGAGGGTGAAGTTGATCAATGGTGGATATTGATAAGAAATATGAGGCCTAAAGAAGATACCGAGGCATTGGAATAGAAGGATTTCTGTAATGTTTTTTGATAAATATTTTCCTCACACTCTCTGACTTAAGATGGAAAGGGACTTCCTTGATCTCAAGAAAAAAGATGATGAATCCATCAGAGCGTATGAGGAAAAATTCACAAGGATTGAATGATATGACTTTGACTTTGTTGTTACCCCTGAATGCAAGTTTTAATGCTTATTTGGTGGGATAAAACCTATCCTAATAAACGCCCTAGCGATCTGTGACTTCAAGAGCTATGAAGAAATTGTTTGATGTACCCTCAAAGTTGAAATAGAGATCGATGAATCTCAGGGGTATCATGGGGATAATAGGAATAAGGTGGAATTTAATTCTGGTAGTCTGATGGATAAATTCAACAGTGCTAAGAAATTCCTACACCCCACTTTCCAAAGGTGCAGAAAGAAGCACCCCAAAAATTGCCTGAAGTGGACGAGGAAATGCTTTAGGTGTGAAAGACAAGGGCACCTGGATATTAACTGTCGGCAAGAAAAACCTACTACTGTGATAGAGGAGATGAATGCTTTATTATACCCCAAACACACTATTCATTGCTTCAACTGCAAAGAAACAGAGCACTTTTCAAACCAATGCCTCGGGCCAAGGGTTTTCGGAGGCAACCAACAACCTCCAAGGCAGAAAGGGAGAGCTTTTTCCATCACTACTGCCGAAGAAAACCCTGACAATGTAGTGGTGATAGGTAAACTAGTTATTCATTCAAGAATAGTGAACATACTTTTTGAATCTAGTTCTACGCATTCTTTTATATCCCAAAAGTTTAGTAGATCAATCCAAACATCACCACAAATCATGGAAGTAGAGATGTCGGTGAGAACGAAAAATGGGGAAATCATTGCAACCCATGAATATAATTCCTCCCCTATCACAATTTTTGGATTGAAATTTCTGGAGAACCTCTTCATACTCCCTCGGGTGGAATTTGATGAAATTCTTAACATGGATTGGCTTTCCCTATATAAAGCCAATATAAATTGCCGTGAGAGGAAAATCACTCTCCATATGGAGAATCAACACCCGATTCTGTATAAGTGCAAGGAGGATGATGAATATTCTTTAGAACCATAATATCAAGCATGAATATTAATACCCTATGATCACACATATCTTTCTCAGATGATTGAGTATAAGGAAGCACTCATCCTTGAAGACATTCCTATGTTGATGGAATTCGCTGAAGTATTTCCCGAGGAAATTTATAGTAATCCTTCTAGAAGATATGCTGAATTATCAATTGATCTTATAGATGGGGAATTTCCAATATCCAAGAATCCATATATAATGGATGTTTTGGAGATTAAGGAGCTGTAAAAAAAACTATAAGAGAATCTGGATAAAGGGTTTATACACCCAAGTGCTTCACCATGGTGTGCACCAGTCCTCTTTATCAAGAAGAAGGATGGGTCAATGTGCCTTTGCATTGATTATTGTGAGCTCAACAAAATCACGATAAAGAACAAGTATCCTCTACCCTGAATTGATGACATTTTCAATTAGCCATGTGGAGCACAATACTTCTCCAAGGTGGATTTGCGGTCAGGATATTACCAAGTAAGGGTGAATAAGGGGGATATCCCCAAGACTACTTTTCGTACAAGATACAAGAACTACGAATTTATAGTAATGCCTTTCGGACTCACTAATATTCCAACAATATTCATGGACTTGATTAATAGAGTCTTTAGAGATTACCTCAAAATTTTTTTGGTAGTATTTATAGAACATATTCTAATATACTTCAAAACCAAGAAGGATCATGAGGAGCATCTAAGCATTATACTAGAGACCTTGCGAAATGAGAAAATCTATGAAAAGTATAGAAAGTGTGAGTTCTGGTTGAAGGAAGTCTCATTCTTGGGTCATATCAACACAAGAAATGGGATATCTATGGATCCCTACAAGATAGCTACAATTGAGGGATGGATGAGGTCAACATTGGTGACGGATATCCATAGCTTCCTGGGGTTAGTTGGATATTATCGCTGATTTTTGAGAAATTTCTCATGATTATAAAACCATCTTACCAAGATAACTCGGAAAGGAGTCAAGTTTTCTTAGAGTGATGAATGTGAAGAGAGATTCAAGGATTTGAAAAGAAGGCTTATCACTGTGCCCATGCTCACATTGCCCATAAGTGGATAAATGTTTGTGGTATTCAGTGATTCTTCAAAGAAGGACCTAGGTTGTGTGTTGATGCAAAATAAAAAATTCATTACCTATGCTTCTAGGCAATTGAAAGTTCATGAGAAAAACCATCCAACAAATGATCTAGAGTTGGCTACAGTAATATTCACTTTAAAAATTTGGAGACATTACCTATTTGGGGAGAAGTGTGAAATATATACGGACCAAAAAATCCTAAATTATATATTAACATAGAAAGAGTTGAATATGTGCTAATGAAGATGGTTAGATTTGATCAAAGACTATGACTGATCAATCCATTACCAGCCTTAGAAAGTAAACAAGGTGGTGGATGCTCTAATTATAAATGAACCAACAATTCTATCAATGATGAGAATTTAAAAGGATCCAGTCTTCTTATATTTTATGAAGATGGACATGAGAATCATAAAGAAGGAAACATCATCAATAATTTTGCAAATGATTGTTCAAATATCTTTTTGTAAAGGTTAAAGGATGCTCAAAAGGATGATGTGGGAATTCATAAGAAAGTGGAAACTATCAGAAAAGGTAAATCCTTGGAGTTTAATGTTAATGAAGAAGGAATTGTGAGATTTGGGACAAGACTATGTGTTCCATCAAATCCATAGTTAAAGAATGAACTTTTGGATGATGCACATTGTTCAAATTTCTCCATTAACCTAGGAAACAGAAAGATGTTTTGAGATCTTCGAGAGAATTATTAGTGGGATAACATGAAGAAGGAGATCGCTGAGTATACATCAAAGTGTCTAGTATGTCATCAAGTGTAGTCTGAGAGGCAGAAGTCTAAGGGTATGATGCAACCATTACCAATACCAACATGGAAATGAGATAACATCACCATGGACTTTGTCATCAGACTTTCGAAGACATACAAAGTAAATAATGATATATGGGTTGTTGGGGATCGTCATACAAAGACTACACACTTCATTACAATTTGGGAGGATTTTTCATTGGATCAACTGGCACAAATATACATCAGAGAAGTGGTAAGGCTTCATGGAGTACCACTATCTATTGTATCCGTTCGATATCCAAGATTCACCTCTAAGTTCTGGAAGAGTCTTTAACATGCTATGAATACTGAGATGAACTTCAATACGACTTATCATCCTCAAAATGATGGCCAATCTAATCGGACTATCCAAACACTTGAGGATATGTTTAGAGAATTTTCAATGGACTTTAAAGGAGGATTGGATCAACATTTTCCTCTGGTTGAGTTCTCTTACAATAATGGTTTCCAATCAAGCATCCAAATGGATCCTTATGAATCCCTTTATGGGAAGAGGTGCATAACACTGGCATGTTGGGATGAAGTTGGGGAGAAAAAACTCTTAGGTCCATAAATGGTTGAAGAAATGGTGGATAAGGTTAAGACCATCCAACATCACATTAAATCTGATTAGATTCGACAAAGTGCTATGTTAATAATCATCAACAAGACCTTGAGTTTGATGTTGGAGACATGTTATTCCTCCACATATCACCATGGAATAGAGTTATGAGATTTTTGCAGAAGGGAGAGCTTAGTCCAAGGTACATCGACACTTTTGAGATCCTTGATTGCATTGGAGTAGTGGCCTATCAACTAGCACTCCCACCAAACCTATCTCAATTACATGATGTATTCTATGTATCACTCTTGAGAAAGTACATACCTAACCCATCACATGTACTCAATATAGAGGTGGTACCATTGGAGAATGAACTCTTTTATGAAGAGAATTTGATGAAGATCTTAGACCATAGAGAAAAAGTTCTACAAAATAAGACAGTTCCCCTCGTCAAGGTGTTGTGGAAAAACCAAAAGTTTGAAGAAGAAACGTAGGAATTAGAGGAGGTGATGAAGCAGAGTTACCCTCATCTGTTTTAGTGTGTTAAAAGGAAATTTTGAGGGAAAAATTTCTTAAGGGGGAAGATTGTAACGACCCAAACTTTTATTAATGGAAATTCCTATTGATCTAATTAAATGTATTATTATGTAAAATGGTTATATAAAACATATAAACTTCCTTAGTTTTATGTTTTTGGATTTCAAAATACCATTAATAATTGTTACCATTTCTAATATAGTCGTTGAACAGTGTTCACATGATTAATATAAATATAGAGCTTTAAAAAATCTAATTTACTCAAACAAAGGAAGAGATTGCCTCATCTAGTAGAATTACTCCATACAAAGCCCATTTTTTAGAGCTCGAAAAGGATTTAGCGTCATTGGTATTCTATCTTGACCAAGCCCAAGCTGAGATTCAACACATTAAGCTTGAACATAACCATATATGAGAGAAGTGGAAGTTAATAGAGATTACCACCCGAGTGATGTTATCTGACCCTCCCCAATAGTCTGTAACCATCGCACACCTTACGCTTAGGTCTTATGAAGGTGTTATAAGGGGTTATGTAACAAGACCCTAGCACTATGATTGTGTGTATTATTTTTTTATATTTTCATTTTATTATTGTTACTTTGTAAATAGTTTTAAAGCATAAATAGTTTTTTTTAGTTAATATTAAATTAAGAAATATATTTTGATGAATTAATGGATTTTTTAATTGAATAATATATTAATAAAATATTATTACTAAATTAATTTTCATTAAATATAAATTATCATATAAATTTTATGAATACAATTGTAATTTTTATTAAGGTTTGAAAGCTATTTTTGTCAAAACCCATGAATTTTTGATAAATGTCAGTTTTTATTTTAAAAGTAAAAATTAAAATATTTAGAAAATTATTTAGATAAAATGAATATTATTTTTGGATTTGGGATTTCGAAATTATCTAATGGTTATTTTTTCATGATTTTTAGAGACAGTCGAATTTTTGTGTAAAAATTAAATATCATTTAAATATATAATGTGTTTTATGACATCATAATGACCAAATAGTGATGTAATAAAATAATATAAAAAGTATTTTCTTCCAATATATATTTTAACTATAAAATAATGAAATTTTAGATTTGTTTTATTAATTTTATGGTGCCTTAGTGGACCCTCCAAGACCTATAAAACATTTTAACTTTTAAAATAATTTCCTTGAGAGTGTGACTCACATCCACCTAAGAAAGCCTAATATTTTAACAAGTTTTTTACATTGAAATTATAAAATAATTTTTTTCACTCCCCTTTGGAAAAAACCATGGGAAAAAACCATGGTTTTGTTTGTGGTTTTGATTAGTTTAATACGTGGTGTCCAAAACCTAAATAATAAAGAGTTCCCTCTCTTTTCCTATATAAACTCACCAAAGATCACACTTACCTTCACTAAAAACCTTTGGAACTAGAAAAAAATCTTTAATCATCTCTCTAAAATCCTCCAAATGTGATCCAAGCTCCCTAGAATCATCTCTCAAGCCTCTTCCAAGCCTTTGGGATCACACTTCCAAGTAAGGGATTTCATCCTCTCTCATTTTTGTCCAAGTTTATTTATGTTGCTATACCCTTTTATTTTCAATTAAAAATGTTGGGTTATGATTTATAACCTCCCCTATACTTCCCTACTTATGTTTTAATGATTATATACCCCTTTATATCTCATTAATACCTTTCATGTACACCCATTACCATGCCGAAATTCAGTAAGTGATTTCTCTCTCCACATTTACATTCAAGTAATTATTTTATATTATGAATCTAAATTCCAGTACATATGTTTGGAAATATATATATATATTACCCCTTAATATAAATTTCATTTATATATTATGAGATACCCATTTATCTCTCATCAACCATTTTTATGAATTCTTATGTCACGCCGTTATGCTGCCGAAATTGCACTGCGATTTTCCAAAGCAAAGTCATTGTGTAGTGAATATCATGCACATTTCTCTATCAAGGGTATTCAACTTCATTAAAATCTACTTATTAATTATAAAGTTTCATTTATTAATTATAAATTCCTTTATCATGGAATAAATTATGATTTTTAATGAATCCATGTTGTATGATTTGTGTGACACACTTATGCATGAAATGAAATGATTAAGAAGGGTGCACCCTGATAGCGCTCCAATGCATTGGGTAAAGATTAGTATCATGATAATTCAAGTGAAATTAGGGTTTAATAATTATAATTCAATTTCAATGAGGGTTTACTCATGATCTATGTGCAATGATCCTTGGCTCATGCTAATATCATGTTAAATGTTGTTGCCACATTTCCATGTTATGATAACCATGTTATATCATGCCTTTATGTTCATGTTTCTCTTGTGATCCACTGATATGACTATTTCCTAACATGTATTATATTAATCATGTTATGCCTTTTTTACTCCCTTACTGGGATTTACAGCTCACCCTTTTCGTATTCATGTCCTCAGGTTATCCCATGCAAAGCTAAGTACGAAGGAATATTGTGCTCATGCAAAATAAGTTTTCAATAAAGTTGTCGTGTTTTATGTTCTAAGTTGTTATGTAATGTTCCTAATTTCCCAAGACACTAGACCAATCGATCCTTAGAGTTGTATTAAGTGAAATATTATGTAATAAACCATGTTTATGTGTGTAATAAAGAGCAGGGTTGTTATAAGGATGATTGAAGGCTGTGTAAGCATCATTCAGTGATCTATTTGTACATCATTTAAAATCTATGTAACCACCATACCACCACTAAGTAACCACCATTGTTTTGTTTTCTAACCATCATCCAGTACTGCATGTGCATGAAATTTATCTACATAAATATCACCCCTTACCCATATAATCATGATCTATAGATGCATCATGTGTGTAGGTATCATTTCAGGTAATGTGTAACCGCCATCTGTATAGAATTTAGTATTCATAAGCATGATTCCAGTATACATAATCATGATCTATGTATATATCATTTGTGTAAGTATATTTCACTTATTCAAATTTTTTGAAAATTTAATACTGAAGAAAACTTCATAAGGATGTATTTTAATAAAAAATATGAGTAATATTTAGAATAAATATTCTGAATAAATATTATGAATAAATAGTGACTAAAATCAAGTGATTATCATGTGTTGTTATTTATTAGTAAAACATCATAATGATTTGAATAGACTATGATTCGAGATGAGTTTTTAAAATAATTAAAGGGAGAATACAGAAAAAAATCACATGAGGTCATTAAAAAATGAGATCCTAAAGATCATGGATATAATGGAAAATAATATGTTTCATATGGGGTGAATTTATATGATTTTACACATCTATAAAGTTATTTACATTTATGGAAATATAATATGACCAAAAAAGAAAGTATGGGAAGTGCATGAAAATTATGTGCATGAGTTTCTTGAGAAAATGAAGCGAGTTGTATTGAATAATATATACATCTATAGAATAAGAATGTAGTGTAGAAAATGAGAAGCTAAGATAACCAGAATAACTCTTGAAGAAGTTGAATAAGAATATGATATATTATGTGTTCAAGAAGAATAAGAAGGAAACCAACCTTGTTGCTGCTAAGTTAAAGCTAAGGAGAAAGTGAGAAGCAGAAACCACTTCCCACTAACTATGATATCATTATATCTCTAGGAGTTTTAATGAGAAAGTTGAAGAAATCCTCAAGAATAGAGGTTGGTCATACATGAAGGAGAATAAGGATGAATATTTACCATCTAAGAAGAAGTCTAATAACTATTGAAAGTAGAAGTTTGGTAGACCCTTGAATAACTATCGTGGGGTGGTATAAAGATCCTATCAATTAGTGGAAAGAATCTTTTTAGGAGATAACTTCAACTGGTGGGAGATGGTATAAAAAAACTTTTAAGAGGTGGTTCTCCTAATCACTGAAGATCTGAAATTCTGAGATATTTCCTACTAGTTATTTTAATAGACTATCCATCAATCCTTTTAGAAGATAACATTAAACTATACTAAAGTGATTTATAGTGGAGAAACCATATCTTATAATGAAACCCAAACCTAGAAATGATTAGGATTTGATGGATAATCCTTGTAAATCCATGTGTTTGGTGCCTTTCAATTACTAAACTATTTTAGTGAGGCTGTGTAACACAAGAAGAGTGGATCAAAACTTTAATTGTCCACAAAGTCTGAAGTAAATAAGAAATTTATAAAAAGAAAAAGGGATATCAAATTCACCCACTCACCCTCCTAGTGTTCTCACCAGAACCGAGACTTTCATAGATGTTATGATGATGATTTTAATTTTTAAAAAACAACTATTGATAAATTAAATAAAGAAATCAATAGACTAAGAAAATATATTTTCAAAGCAGTAAAATTATATAATAAAGTCAAAGTAAATAATAAGAAACCTATTAAGGAAAATGAAAATATTTTTTAAAAAAATGAGAAACTTAGAAATACTATTTTTACTTTAAATTAAAAAGTTTATGAAGATTAAAAAACTACTCATATTGTGAATGAAAAACCAAAGAATGAAATTGAAATATTAAAGAAAAATATGTATACTGTTATTCAAGGAATAAATTTTTAAGATAAAATGATGTCTTTAAATGAGTTTTATATAAATAAAGATATTATTGAACATGATAAGAAATTACCTTAGATGTATAAAAATTATTTTGTGAAAAGTATGAATAGTTATTCATCTATTGTTGTTTTTTTAGATGTGTGGTGAAGGGACACTATTCTAATGAATGCTTATTAATATTTACATAGTATTTGGTGATAAAAATCATATTTATAAACCTATATCTTCTAAAGTACCTATAAATACTTATTTAAAATCTGTATGAGTACTTAAAATTAATTTTACTAACCATATTGGACCCAAAGTATCTTGGGTTCCAAAACTATCTATTAATTGAATTTTTAGAAAAAATTACCTGGAAGTATCATGAAAAATGTATGGTACATAGACAATGGATTATCTAGTAATGTTATTAGATACCCATCCAAATAAATTTCATATAATATATGTGATAGAGGAACTATAAAATTTGAAGATAATTCCAAAGTAAAAGTAAATAATTTTTGTGAAATTGATATTTCTAATTCTATTATTATTTCTAAATTTTTATTTTTTTATAGATTATAACATAAATTAATTAACATATCTCAATTAAGTGATGATTTTATAAATGTTAAATTGTATAATTAATTTTTTTTAGTTTTTAAGAATAATTCTTTCTCAATTTATGCTAACCATAAGGAAAATATCTATTCGATTGACCTTACTGGGGTAATAGTTCAAAATGTTAAGTGTTTGAATGTTGTGAAAACCAATAGTATACTTTGTAATTAGTGACTTGTACATGTTAATTTTATATTTTTTCATAAAATTTCTAAGCATGAAAAAGTACTAAATTTACCATACTTGAAGAAAGATAAGTTTCATGTTTGTGAGGCTTACATGAAAGGAAAATAACAAAAAATATCATACAAACCAGCTAAGGAAATGTACTCTAATGAGACTATATAGTTAGTTAATCTTAAATTTTTGGTCCTACTTAGATTACTAGTCTTGGATGAAAAATTTACACATTAGTTATCATATATTGTTATAGTAGATTTATAAGGGTATACTTTATCTCTCACAAAGGTGAAACATTATCTATATTTAATGTTTTTATAATCTAGTACAGAATGAGAAAAGTTTTTTATTACTTATATTCGTAGTGATAGAGTATGTTAATTAAAAAAATTATAATTTGAAAGATTATGTGAAAATAATGGTTATTTACATAAATTTTCATCACCCAAGACTCATTAGTAAAATGAAGTTATTGAAAGAGAGAACTGAACTATAATTGAAATGGTTAAAACTATGTTTAGTGAATATAGTTTACCTAAGTATTTTTGGGTTGATTATATTTTTATTGGTCACTATATTTCAAATAGAATTATTATTAAACCCATTTTAATGAAAACCCGTTATGAGTTATGGGATGAAAATAAACATTGAATTTGTTATCTTAGAGTTTTGGGATGTAAAATTTTTATCCTAAACACTGATGATAATTTAGTTAATTTTGATACTAAATTTTATGAAGTAATTTTTTTGGGTTATTATAATATTATTAAATCTCATAGATTTTAAAATAAAATAATTATGATTATATAAGAATCTATTTATGATAATTTTGATGAAAATAAGGTGAAAAAATTTAGATTTAGATCACATTGAAGAATAATATAAATAATTTAATTTTAGAGAACATAAACGTCAAAATAATGTATCAGTTCAGGGGGAGAATATCCCTTCTCAAACTGATCCCATATATTGTATAACTTATAATGATAAGCTTTAGAAAAAGTAATTGGTAATATTTATTATGGAATTAAAATTAGGATATATATATTTTGAATTATTAAAAAAAATATACTTTTATTTCTAAATTTATACTTAATGACATGTTTGATGATTTTAATGATTTCAATTGGATTTTTTCTATGAAAGGTGAACTTAATAAACACTACTGGAAATCTAGTATATACCAAAAGACCTATACCAATGGTTTGGAAAACTATTGGTATTGGGTGGCTATACCAATAGTTTTAACAAACTATTGGTATAAGTAACACCTATACTAATGATTTTGGAGAACTGTTGGTATAGACACCCAATAGGGACATATATCAATGGTTTTATAAAACCATTGGTATATGTTCCTATAATTTTTGGGACCTATATGAATAATTATAGATAATTGTTGGTATAATTATCATTTGGGTACCTATACCAATGGTTTTCCAAAACTGTTGGTATAGGTCTGGGAAATTACTTGAACCTACACCAACGACTTTGGAGAACTATTTTTATAAACCTATACCAATGGTTCTTGAAAACCATTGGTAAAAGAAAGAACATTTTTTATATATTTATATATAATAAAATTATATTCTCCAAAATTTATAATATTTTTTTATACATACTTACATATATACATACATATATCTAATTATATACACAAAAGTGGTCATAGGTTAGTGGTTAAGTTGTTGAGTTATAAGAGAGAGGTCTTGGGTTCAATACTCACCACCATTTTTTGCACAAAACCTATACCAATGGTTTTCAAAAACTATTTGTATAGGTATTTCCTATGAATTATTTAAATCAACAGATTGAGAACTGTTGGTATAGGTCACCTATACCAAAAGTTCATCCAAACTATTGGTATAGGTTTATCCCAATATAAAATCACCCGATGGTAAATCAAACTATTGGTATAGGCTATACCAATGATTTGGGGTCCTATACCAATGGTTTTGAACCATTGGTATAATTTTTTTTTCAAGTAGTAAAATTTACTAGAAATAATGTTTAGAATCTAGTTTATCCTCTAAAAGATAAAAATATTATTAGAACTAAATATATTTATAGAAATAAATTGGATGAATATATAAATTTTTGAAACAATAATGCTAGATTAGTTGCACAATTGTTTTGTCAAGAAGAAGGTATAGAGTTTGAAGAATACTTTTCACATGTTTCTAGGATTGAATCTATTACAATTTTATTATATTTTTTATATTTTCAAGGTTTTAAATTGTTTAAAATAGATGTTAAAAGTGTTTACTTAAATTTTTTTATTTCTAATGAAGTTTATTTCTAACAACCGCCAGGTTTTGAACATGAAAAATTTTCTATTCATGTTTTTAAATTATCAAAATATTTATATGGAATAAAGAAATATCCTAGGGATTGGTATGAAAGTTTTTCTTAATTTATTTGGAATAATTATTTTAATAAAGGTAAAGTAGATATGACTTTGTTTATTAATAATATTTCAAATGATATTTTAATTATTCAAATTTATATTTATAATATTATATTTAGATCATCTATTGAATTTATTTGTAAATAATTTTCATATTTAGTGAATTATAAATTTGATATGAGTCTTAGAGGAGAATTAAGTTTCTTTTTAGGACTTCAAATTTTTCAAATAAAAGATTTAATATTTTTGAATCAATTTATTTATGCTAAAGAGTTGGTTAAAAATATTTGAGCTTGAATCTTGTATAAATTTTATAACCCATATGAGTAATAATTGTAAATTAAATTTATATGAATATGGAAAATATATTGATTTTTAAAATTTTAGATGAATTGTTATATCCTGGATTGAATCACTCCATGAACAGTAAATGGCTCAGAATGATGTATGACCTCAGGAACACCTCCCCATACATCAGAGGCTGGAAACTAGTGATGAGGGCCTAAGAGGTTACCATGGGTAGACTATGCCCCTATGATCAGATCATAATAATAACATAAGTAAAAAAATATAACATCCAGATAAATACCACAACCATGAAAGTGCTGATACAATCATACAATAATAGATAGTGTAATAAATGAATGTATCATAAATACCAGATATCACGTGGGAAGATCATACACAAGATGTACTAAAATAATTAAAATATATCTAAGGATAACAGCCCATCCCCTATTGGCCCCAAGTCTTTCCTAGTCCCCATATCCAACTCAAACCTAGAAAGCCAATCACATCCATCAATGTTGGGCATTTCCCAAAACCTATCTTTGAAAATAAGAATGGTGTCTGCTCCGGTACCCAAGTACCATGGAGGCCCAAGTATGGTGTGAGTATAACTCAGTAGGCCACCACCAATGATATCGCTAAATAGAAATAGTCTAATAACAATGCCTTCAGAAGTGATCAAGCTAAAAATTACAAGATATACATTTAAAATTATTAAAACCAATACCATAAAAAATGCCAAACCTAGGGGATGGGTTCACCCTAGGAATGGTACATACCTACTTCATCCAATGTTAGTTTGTATCTAATAATGTCATGATGACCATTCTAACCATCTCCCTCAAGGGGTAACATACCCATCCTTGACCGAAAATCAGGTTTCGAGGGTAATACACCCATCCTCGAAGCCTCAATGTCCAATTGAGGGCCGTTATCTCTTGAGTTTAACCATCAGTCTCAACATCCTCTGGGGGTCATGTTCCCCAGGTTAACCATAAGTATCCACATCCCCGAGAGGCTATGTTCACCCTAGATTTACCACAATTCTTAGTGTCCCCAAGGGGCCTTATTCACCTCGGGTTAACCATGAGTCTCAGTGCCCCTTGAGATCCATGTTAACCCTGGATTAAGCATTAGGCTCAGCATCCCAAGGTGGGGGGGGGGGGGTGTTGAGTCAAAAGAATAAATTTCAATAATTTATTTCCTTACTTATGAAAATAGAAAACCAATTCTTTAAAATTTTATACATTTATAAATTTTATACTTTTCAAGTTCTTAAGATGTTTTTGTAGTAAAGATAGTAGTTTTACTTGACATAGAATGCCCTTTACATCAAAAAAAACTTCTATACTATATGAACATGTACTTTGTACATCAGATGGATAAACATAAATTTCACCAGACATAGGTTTATAAAGTATAAAAAAGTCCCACTGGATGAAGTTTAATAAATTATACCAGAAAGAATTTATTGAGCAGAGGAAGACATGATTTTCGGATGATCTTTTATAAATCCTACTAGATGGAAGAACCTAATACATTCCACCGAACAAAAAATTTATCATTTTACCAGATGGAATCTATAAGAATTGTAATGGTGCTATATCAAGATTAATATCAGAAAAACATTATGTACTAAACTTGTCACACCCCGACCTTGGAAGTCCTTTTATTTTATTCTTCTCTTGGATTTGGATCATTTCATTGAGGTTCAGGTTGAGTACCGGTATGGATTTTTGAGTTTCTGATGAAAAGTGGAAGTTTTGGGATTTGTATCAAGTGGTGCATGGTTAACACATGATCAAGGGAAACCATGCGGCTTCACCTAGTTAATTGTGCATCTTGAGTCTTAGGGTATGGGTCATGGTGCACAACCTGTGCATAGTTAAGGAAAACATGCAGAAAGCATGCAGTTTAGTTCTGGAATGGGGAAGAGACATTTAGCATGGTTGGTGCATAGTTTAAAAACTATGTTTCCAACCCATGTAGGGCACCCTTCTTCTCCAGTAGAGGGAACATGGGTGGAATAAAGTTTACCAAACCGTGCAGCTTACCCAGATTCTGGAAAACATGAAATTCTAAGTTTACCCCTCTGACCTTTTAACCCGATTTTAGGGTTTCCTCCCCTTCTCTAAACTAGGTTCACCAAGGGGTTCTAGGAGACCCTCCTATATTTCTCCTCAACCTCCATGGATTCTTATTAAAGGTTCCTAAGGTGAGTTATTATATTTTTTGGTCGATTTTCCTTTTCTCCTCTTCCTCCCCTCTTGGTTCTTGGTTGTTCTTAGTAGGGTTTCTCCTTTGGCTGAACCCAAGAGGTAAGGGTTGATGTATGGTGTGATTTATTTGATGTTAGGGTTTGCGGATTGTCTCTCAGGCTTGGATCTTCCCCTTCCAAAATTTTGGTTGCATTAACACATTGTTGAGGTAGGTGTTTCTATCCATTTCATTTTCAACACATTCCATTTGATGATTAAGCTTTCTTAAATGGTTTATAAATGTGATTTTATTGCTTTTGGTGCATTGGTAAGATTTTTTTTGGTGTTTTAAAGATGGAAAATGGGTGAAAATTGGTTTTCTAAAGGGTTTCTTTGATTATTCCTATGTTAAATGCATGTAAGGTGTTTGATAAAATGTCAATCACATTTTTAAAGTGAATTTGGGTGCTTGGAGTGGTGTTATCCATTATTTTTATTTTTATAATGTTTTTGTAAGTTGGTTTTCTAATATAGATTTATTGGGTTCCCCTTGTCATGCTTTACAAATGTGTCTTTGAATTGTGAAAGCATTGAAAAGCATGTTGTAAAGTGGTTTTTAATGTGAACATGAAATTGAAAGGGGATATGCCTATAGAAATTTTTGGTCTAAACATGTGTTCTTCTTGTGGTGTTTTCAAATATATTTATTAAATTGTGCAAGTAATGTGAAATATACTTCAAAGTGACCTTGATGCCTTGTGTGACTTTAAATGTGGTTTCAAATGTGCTTTCCAAATACTTAGAAGTTTGTCATTTAGGCATGACATGGAAATTGTGTGGTGTATAAAACTATGTTCCATTTGGAACCTTAGAACATGGTTGATTTATAAAGGCCTGTTTGGAAATTTATTTGTGTTGTGTACTTTTGGATTGGTTTTGAAATGATGTTGGGAATGGAATTGGTTTTAGAAATGTGAGGCATGTTTTGAACTTGAGATGCATTGGGAGATTTGTTTTAAAATTCATGTGATGTGAAATCCATTTGGTATTTTAAAATGTTTGGGAAAGTGATTTTTGAAACTCAAATGATGTAACGACCTGATTGAAAATTGTGTATAGATTATTACAAGATGGGCACACCTATGCAGGATTTACCCAATGTGGGTTATCACGTAGGTGGTGTCAGCAGTTGGGGTAGGAAAGTGAGGCGACGATAGGTCCAGTGAGCCATGCGATTGAAGGAATATATTTCCACTATGTATCACTATTACTATCATGAGATTCCTGGGCGCCTTTTAGAGGGTTGAGTGACAGTTTATTGTAGACCTTAATTAGACAGGTTGGTACCCCCTTGACTTTATAGGGCTAGGGGGATGTGTTACTGGATTGGCTTGTTTAGAGTGGCCATATGGTTATTAATGATAGAGCTACACCATATTCCAATAGGTTAGTCCAAACTGAGTACATATATGGAGCACTATAGGGATTTTCAGGAAATTTCCATGAATCACTATCTATAAATTCTATTTATTTATGCCTCTTGTTTGGGTTTTATCCCTACTACTTTATGCCAATGTATTTTGTTTCTTTTTATTTCTGCTTATCCCTATTTGATTACTTGGTATGTATTTATACATTAACTTTTGATTTAAAAAGGGTTATGAAAAGTGAAACTATTTTGAAAAAGAATGCAGTGTGCATGTCTTGCTTTAAAAAGAGAACTTATGGAAGTTGGTTTTGTTTTCTTTAAATGATTAAAATATTGTTTTTAGATTGTGTTTTCAAACTAGTGTTTATGTACTATCTTGGGAAAGGAAATGTATGGATTCTATGGTTATTGCCTACTGATCTATTTTAGCTCACACCCTACTTGTACTAATCGGTCTTAGTAGACCTGAGCTATTTTGTAGGTGTAGGTTCCTGGTTTGGTTACTCATGGAGCAGGACGATCTTATAGATGGTGGTGACTAAGAGGCCATGTGGAGATTGTGTTGTGTAGTTCGGTCTTAGTTTTTTATTTAGTTTGTTTCGTTCAGTAGTGGTTGTATTTGGATCAGTTATATGTTTATTGATATTTAGTTTTCATTTTTTATTCCTTATATTCTTCTTAGTTATTGATCCTAGTTTCTTTGGGAAAATATCATTTCGATAGTGTTTAATTTGATGCCCGAAACTAGTTTCTAGCCCATGGGGATCAAGAATTCCCTTCAAACCATGTATCAGATTGGATCAGATGTTGGGTTGGATGACATCCTAGATTGGTTCATGACAGAATGGTATCAGAGTAGACCCTTGTTATTTGGGGTGTCTAGTAGTATGAGATTATGACTTTCGGGGCTCGAGAGGTAGGTACAAGAAGGACATCAAGAACCCTTTATCATTCCAATCCTCAAGTTTTTAGAGGTAGTCTGGGTTTTGTGTATTTGTTTTGGTTTTTGGTTTGTTTTGGATGATTAATGACAAAGGAGGTGAGCCAGTGTTATTTCATGATTTCTCATGGAGTATTAACCCATGTGGATTCTGAGTATATAGTTCAATATCCTCTTAGTTATTGATGCTTACTTTGGGCATGGAACACTAACCATGTCTCCAAGTTAGGCATGAATACTTGTTCCACACTTTGGTAGTTTGGCATGAGTTATGTTTTGTTACAGTCACAGTTGATGTGAGTAAGATTTTAAAATAAAAATGGGTTTTTAAATGAAAATGGTTTCTTTCAAGTTTTTTGGATTGAAAGATGAAATAGGTCTTAAAGGGAAAGTGTTTTAGATTGAAAATTTGGTGAATGCTCAGATTTTATAATAAAATGGAATGGGTGACCCTCATTTATCCTTATGAATGTTCACAAATGTGCGGGTATGTATGGAAGGTGGATGTTTTCATGTGTATAAGGATAGGATCAGTGGAAGTGGGATGAACACATATGCGATGGTTTATAGGATGGCATGGGTTAGTATTTGAAATCAAAGGTTTATATTGGTTTTTCCAAAATGATTTTTGAAAATGGAAAATGTTTTTGGGAATTGATTTTTCTTTTGAGAAGTAGGCTTTGTTTGTGAAAAGTGGATTTTGGCATTGAAAAGTGGACTTGAAAGAAGGTAGTTTTGAAATTGAAATGAAAAGGGTCATTTTGAAAATAGGATTTTTGTTGTGCATGTATATGTTTGTCATGTGAGTCTATTGTTTTGGCTTTATATGCCCTTCTTAGTGAAGTTTTGGGTTGATGTTGATTTTTTTTGTGTTTTTATTCTATTTAGAATATGCCACCCAAAAAGGTCCCCAAGGTTTCGATTGGGGTTTGCCCAATTTATGTTTTTTATCGATTTTTTCTCGTCTATCATGGTGATTAAGGTTCATTAGAGGAAATGGAATAACTTAAGGAAATTTAGAGTGTCTTCAGATCATTGGGAACTCCTGAAGTTGTTAGAGTGCATTTTGTTTTGGGTTTGTTTGAAGGTCCGTCTTTGGACTAGTGGAAGGTGATTACTCCGTCATCTATGTGAGTTGGGATGATGTGGGAAGTGTTTAAGTATTTTTTTTCCAATGGTTTATACTTTGGGAGGTAAATATTAAGAAATTGGAAGAGCTCTTGAGTATTCAACAAGGCCAGCGGGCAGTGAATGCCTGTATTGACCACTTTAAGTAGTTAGTTTCTTTCTATTTGAATAAAACGTCATAGGATCAATTGGAGGCTTCTATTTTCATCATGGAATTTATTCTAAATAATAAGGAGTGATAACTCTATTCCAAGGATATTTGTTTTGAGAATTTTGTGGATGAAACATTCCAAGATGAGTTGGTTTCCAGAGAGCAAGTTGGAAATCTGGCATCTCTTGTTGGTCATAGAGGTTCCCTATCTAGTGAGGAGTAAATTCCAGAGGAACATATATTTGAGGATTCTCCTTCATTGGTTTTGTCATCACTTTTTTCAAACCTCTCACTCGTATACTTTTAGTGTGGCTGGTTCGGGCATTTGAATCCATCTTATTGCAATCCCCTGAGGGCATTCCATCGTTGTAGCCTTTTGGGTCATCTAGAGAAGTTTTTAGGAAGAATTACCTAAGTGATAAGTCTTGATTAGAGTATATTAGAACCTTAATGTGAGGTGGTGGATGATTTAGTCATTAGGGATCTATCCACAGGCCTTGGAGTGAAGCTCGCGCACAGTAAGGAGATCACCAAGTGCATGGGGAACCTTGGACCATTTTATTTCTCTAGTGTTGGAGAAGATACACTTTAAGTTTCCTATTATAATTTTATTCTATTTGTGATTTTATTTTATCTATATAAGATACTCGGTGTTCATGTTATCTTTTAATACCATTTTTGTGCCTTGTATGTGAATCTTTAAATGGTTAGTCTTTTTTTTGAATCAGTTCTAGTTTTATATTGTTCTTGTTTGGAGATATCTGTGCTTGTGGAAATCATCGATTGTAAATCATGTTCAGGTTCACCATTTGGTTCAAGATTATTTAATGAGTTTCAAAATTATGTTCGGGATTTTTGGGTTGTGTAGGGAGTTCCCTGTTCCCAGTCTTGGTTTCGGTGGTGGTGTGGTTTAGCTTGTATGGAAATGTTTGTGTTAATTCATGTTGAGTTTCCCATGTCAGTTCTGATGTGTTTGGATCTCAATATTGGTGGGATTAGTTTAGTATATGTAGTGAGAATAACCCTATCATGTTATCCCATTGTTCATAATGTTATGGGTTACTATAGATATGGTTAGGTGATGTGTGAAGTGAAAGGTCACCCTGTGGTTCATGGTCTTGTTTGGCTATTTCTTGATTTGGGATCAAGTTTTATTTTATTTTTAGCTGGTTTACTTTTTGAGGGAAGAAAGTGCTTGTGGTGGGTATAATTGTCACACCCTGATATTGGAAATATTTTTATTTTATTTTTCTCTTGGATTTTTATCCTTTCATTGAGGTTCGGGTTAAGTCCCGGTTTGAATTTTTGAGTTTTTGTTGAAAAGTAGAAGTTTTGGGCTTGGAAGAAAGGGGTGTACGGTTAGTGCATGATCAAGAGAAACCATACAGATTCACCCAGGTAAATAGGTGGATTAAGGCTTGGGGTCTGAGGCGTGGTGTACGGCCTAGCACGGTTAGAGAAACCATACAGCAAGTGTGCAGTTTGATTCTGGAATGGGGAAGAGGCGTTTAACACAGTCGGTGCACTGTTTGGGAACCGTGTGGCCAGCTTGTGCAGGGTACCCCTATTCTGTAGTATAGGGAACTTATTTGGAGAAAATTTATCAAACCTTGTGGCCAAACCATATGGTTGACCTAGATTCTTAGAAACTTGAAATTCCAAGTTTACCCCTCCAAACTTTTAACCCTATTTCAGGGTTTTCTCCCCTTCTTCGACCTAAGCACACCAGGGGGATCTATAAGACCCTCCTCCCTTTCTCCCCAAACTCCATGGATTTTTCTTGAAGCTTCCTAAGGTGAGTTATTGTAATTTTAGGTCAATTTTACTCTTCTACTCTTCTTTTTCTCTTAGTTATTGGTTGTTCTTGGTGGGGTTTCCCCTTTGTCTGAACCCTAAAGGAAAGGGTTGTTTTATGGTGCGATTTACTTGATGTTATGGAGTGTGTATTGTCTCTCGGGCTTGGATATTCCTCCTCCAAATGTTCGGTCATGTTCACATATCTTTGAGGCAGGTATTTCCGTCCATTTCCTTTCTATCACAATCCATTTGATGCTTAAGCTTTCTTAAATGGTTTATAATGTGATTTTCTTGCTTGTGGTGCATTGGTATGATTTTTTTTGGTCTTTTAATGATGGAAAAGGGGTGAAAAATGGTTTTATAAAGGGTTTATTTGATTATTACTATGTTAAATACATGAAAGGTATTTGATAAAATGTAAATCATGTTTTAAAGTGAAATTGGGTGCTTTGAGTGATGCTGGACCTTGGTTTTATTTTGATAACATTGTTGGAAGTTGGTTTTGTAATATAGATTGATTGGGTTCCCCTTTTTTCACTTTATAAATGTGTCTTTGAATTGTGAAAGGGTTGAGAAGCATTTTATAAAGTGGTTTGTAATATGAACATGAAATTAAAAGGGGTTATTCCCATGGAAATGTTTGGTTTACGCATGTGTTTTTCTTTTGGTGTTTTCAAATATATTTCATAAATTGTGCAAGTAATGTGAATTGCACTTCAAAGTGTCCTTGATTCCTTGTGTGGAATTAAATGTGGTTTCAAATGTGTTTTCCAAATACTTGGTTGTCTGGAATTTTGAGGCATGACATGGTAATTGTGTGGTGTATAAAACTATGGACCATTTGGAACCTTGGGCCATGGTTGATTTCTAAAGGCCCATTTGGCATCTTATGTGTGTTGTGTTATTTTGACTTGGTTTTAAAAAGGTGTTGGTAATGGAATTGGTTTTTGAAATGTGAGGCCCATTTAGAACTTGCGATGCATAGGGAGATTTGTTTTAAAATTCACGTGATGTGAAAGCTATTTTGTCACAAACCAACTTAGGTCGACCATGAATCAATCACCCGAGCTGGTCCACGACATGGGCCAAAGGGCATTCCCGATCCCCATAGGCTGGAAACTAGTGTCGGGTATCAAAATTTAACCATTTGGAATGATTTTCCCATGAAAAAAAGATAAAAAGATAAATAAAAACTGATGATAAAAATAAAACTAGAAGTGGAAATAAAGTAAAACTGAATATACCTCAACGTGACCTTCCAAGTCAGCTCCCAACCAATGGCCGACCTTGCTCCAATAATGAGCAACTCATCCAAGAAAACCTAAGTAAAGGAAACATGCAACTGAAATGATAAAGATAGTCATGAGCATTAAAATTCTCAGTAGGGTTGTCAAGATAATCCACAGAATCCAACATCTCCTTACCCAAAACCATCCATTAACACAAGTTTGGAATACAAATATAAAAGTAGGGTTTTTACATTTTTAAAATAAGCAACACGATTTTATCATTTAAAAATCCAACACATGTGACATACCATTTCCAAAATAATTTGACTTTTTATAAACTAAAATTAAAAATAGAATATACCAAAGCTGTGCTAAAGTAGAACAAGTAAACAATGCAAGTTGGAAATAAACTAGTATAATGGAAAGTAAACAAGCAATAAAAATAATCCTGTAACCATGGGTGATCCTAAACATCCCTAGAAGAGCCCTGGATGTACTATATTTAGGAACCACCTACCGACATAAGGTGAAGCTCTTAAGTCTATAACCAACTGGCCGCCCTATAACTGACCAATCCAGTAGAAAAACCTGCATGACCTAACAACCAATCCAGGGGGTACCGACCTGTCTAATCAGGGTTGATCAATAAACATCACTCAATAATCTAAAAGACGCTTAGGAACCCATGGTGGTTATAATAATTCTGTGTATGTTGGAAGGCTCTCGCATGCGTGACTCATCTCACCACACTTTCCTTCCTCAAACACAGATGCTTCCTATGGATTCACCCATAAAAGGGTTACCCAAGACTGGAGAGCCCCAAATACACATTCAATCATTTCACATTAGCAAATGCCAACTAAGCTGTCACACCATTTAACATTTAAACCATTTCATAAAATGTTCAAAGTTGTCAATCGGTTATACACTTTCTCCAAAACACAATCTCCTTTAAAAGTTAGTATAAATATTACCCTAGGGTTAAAGTGCCAAACGTGCCTTTAACTCAACATGTCTAAAAGTATTACCCAAAACATCAAACAAACACCACTTTTGCATTTAAAAATACAAACATGCATATTCTAAAATATTTCATTTCAAACCATTTCAGAAATTACACAAAGAACCCAAAGTCATTTAGAAAGAAAGAATCATTTTCACAAAATTATCACTCCCTTTCAAATAAAACCCAAACACATGTTGGGACACTTTGCACTCATGATTCACATGTCAAACATCATTTAATAAATCATTCAATCATTTCCTAAAAAATTTCAAAAGGACTAAAAAAATACTTACATTGTGATCTCACCAAGTTCACATGCGAATTCCATTTTAAAATAAAATGGATACTCAAACTCTTAAGAAAACTACTTTCACACCTTTCAAAAACTAACTCACACCACTTGAACAACCAAAAGAACCATTTTCACAATTAAAGAAAACACTTTCACCATTAACTAAACTACTATGAAAAATCATTAAACAATTTTAAGAAGCAACCCATGGCCAAAAACACAAAACTCACTCAAATCTTATTTTGTGAGTAAATACACATCGATTCCTATACCAAAACAGAGTTTTTAGTCCTTGCACAATTAAATACACTAGTTGCACAGTTCATAAAAACACTAGTAGCGGACACACTATGGGTTTTCATAAAATAATGAACTTAATATCACACAACATGCCACAAGGATAAAATCACCATATTAAACTTCTTTGAAAACCAAGTTCACACCAGATAAATTAAATAAAGAACATGTTAAATTAATTAGATAGGAAAAATCATTTATCAATAATGTTTATATGAAAAACTACCTACACATAATGAGATAATTATTTCAAATCTATCTTTAAATATTTTTAACTAATAAAAAACAACACAATGAATTATCTAAAATAATTATAGTGGTACGAATGGTAATTAAAAATTAATTTTAAACACACAAGTTCCATAGATTGTTCGGAAAAGGAGAAAATTCAAAAAATGATTACCTCAAAGTGAGAGCGGAAGCAACTTCATTTTAGTAGGAGGAATAACAATGCCCTGTGGATTAACCGCACACCTAAAACAATTAAAAAATGTGTGGAACCCAACTCATGGTATTATAATTTTTCCAAAAAAATAACACCAAACATGGAATAATAATAATAAAAACACAACCGTAGTGAGGAGGGGTTTGGCGTGCTGCTGGCCGAAGCAAAGGGGAGTAGCGGGTTGCCGAATTATTTAGAGTTGCTGGCCAGAGGGGTGAGAGCAGGTTGGAGCACAGAGGCCAAAGCATGGACTGGATAGAGATGGCTTGATCGAAGCGTGGGAGGCTGGAGGCTTTGCTGGCCGGTTGCGGACCAGGAGAGTGGGGCCGACGCTGGGGGGGGTAGCGAGGCTAGCCGTCAGCTGGGGTTCGAGGAAGGCCGGAACGTGGCAAGGTCGAGGGGTGAAGGTGGAACTATAGGAGGCGGCGAGGTGTCTTAGACATAGAGGGAAGGAGCAGCGGAGCGAGGGCCTGGGCGCTGGGCGAGGGCGATGGCCGCTAGGTGAGGGCGAGGGCACTGGGCGAGGGTGAGGGTGCTGGGCGAGGGCGATGGCCGGGGCGAGGGTGGTGACGACTAGGAATGCCGATGATGTGGGATGGACTGCTGGTGCGGGGAGACGAGGTGGCCTTCAGAGCTATGGCCTGGAGCATAAAACAAAAGGGGGTGGGGGGGGGGGGGTGGGGGGGGCAACGCCCCCCTAGGGTTCTCCGGCCATTTTTTATCAATTTGTTATAATAATAATAATAATAATATAAATAATAATAATGATAATAAAATAATAAAAACCAAATTCAATAATAAGAGAAATAATAATAATAATTTAAAAACCTTAATAATAACATAATATTAATATTAATACTAACACCTCCATTTATTTAGTTCTAAAATAATAATAATATTAAAAATTATTTATTAATAATATCACTAATAACAGCTTTAATTCCATTAGATTTATTAAAAAATTAATAATAATAATATTATCATCCTTCAATAATAATATTACCATTATGGTGTAAATATTAACCGTGTTTTATTTACATTAAAATTTTATTTATTTTAAACATCAATCAACTGCACAACTCACGTTCCACTGAGCACGTGGTTGAGAGAACCCCACTCGAACCGTGCCACCTGACACTATCTATGTTTAGGGAAAAGCTGCGTGCCTGCCACACATTTTTATAACCCATGTGCAAGTCTCATGTCAACTAGGTCGGGGTGTGATAAATATCCCCACCATAGAACTTTCTGCCCCCCAAAAGTCACTTAATCAAACGATAGAGAAAACCTAAATCCATGCCCAGTTGAAACAGAAAGAATCCACAACACAAGAGAATGAGAGAATATGAGAGGGTTCTCCCCACCACAAGAACTCAACTAGCAAAGAAATTTAACACCCAAACATACCACCCTAGGAAGGGGGGCCAGTGTGGTAACTCCCAACCGATCCAAACTAACTTCTATAGCATGAGCGAACAACACCTCAGCTGAAACTTGGAACTCTCGACCCAAACCAAAACCCCAAACACTAGAGAAAAACCTCCAAGAAGAATGTAATCCCAGCAGTAAACCTAAGTATTACTACAAGACTTGACTCCTACACAGACACTTAAAATCTCCAAAAAAACACCACTAAACCAAGATCAACCCATACAAGGGCCAAACACACTTTTAAGAAGAACACACAATTCAGAAAACCCTAATAAAACAAACGAAACTGTTTAGATTATAATAGAACATATCCGTCATACACTCCACAATGAAATAATGAACTTACAACAATGTCAAAACTTTAATAATACAAGAAAAGAATGAATATTATTTAAATGTTCTACTACTAACATAGTACAAAAAAACCCAAACTGAGACTTCACACCCCTAATAACTCTTGACTGCGCGCAAGATTCACCCCAAGACCTGCGGCTGGGGCTCTGATGGCTGAAGCATCTCCTACCTCACAGTCAAGCCACTATAATTACTCCATTCACAACATCTTCTTCAGGTGACACTCCCTACAAAACTTCTCCAAGTGACCCAAAAATCCGTAATGATGGAAATTATTTGGAGGGATGCGACATGACGACTTCACGTGCCCAAACCGACCACATTGGTGTAACACCACTGAATGGTCCGACGAACTGGAAGCCAGAACCACTATAGAGTACTCTTAGAAATAGGTCCCTCTAGCAAACCCTGATCGCTAGATGAGGAACCTTCACGAGCAACTGAATATGCTGGTTTTCCAACCATCTATGCTTCAGAGGCCAACTCAGCTAGGAACGCCTCATCCACCAGCTTCTTGAAATAGCAACCTTTAGAAAGGTAGGACCCAATCCTTGATCTCTAGAAGAAGACCCCTGATGAAGAGGGAATTCTTTATCAAATCTTGTGATGTTACTTTCGGAGAAAATGACACAATTTGCTTGAAATGGTCAACATATGCTTTCATCGTCTGTTGGCCTTGTTGAATACACATTTTCTATTCCCTTTTCTTCTTCTTAACCACTTCAGGTATAAACCATAATATGAATACAAATTTAAATACATCCCACATCATCACAAATTGTATTGATGGTGGGGAAACCAACTCCCATTTCATCAAAGCTGGACCTTCAAACAAACCCAAAATGGCACACACTCTGACAGCTTCAAGAATTCCCTATATCCTGAAGACGTTGCTCGACCTCATCAAGCCACTCTACTACCTTTAACGAACCCCGATCATCGTGAAGGACATGAAACGTTTGATAAGGACCAAAAACTGGGCATAACTCATAAGAAACCATGTGGGACCTTTCTAGGTGGCATTTGTTGAACAACATATAAAACAAAAGACCAAAACCAATATCTAGCTGAAACAATATCATTGAAAGTGCTTTCATCTAAAAACAGCCAGCTCAAAAACCCAAACAAATACAAACACAACACAAAATTCCATTTTTCATTTTATATTTCAAAACCAACTTATTTCAAGGCCACTTTACAAATACCAAACCCACTTTTCAAACCAAATTCCAATTTCCAAAAATCATTTCCCCCTTTTAAAATCACTTTAGAAAAACAAGGTCAGGACTTAATTCCAAGTACACACCCCAGTAATCCCATGAACAATTGCACATGCCTTCATCCTCTTTCATCTATACGCACCAGCACACACTTCCCATGAATTCCCTAATATGTGAAAATATTCATAAAAATTACATGAGGTTGCACCCAAACCATATATCTACGAGTTCCAAGCAAACACCAGATTTTTTAGACCAAGAGATTTCCATTTTAAAACCCCATTTCATGAATTTTAATTCATTTAAATGAAATCATTCTCATTTAAAAAACCCACTTCTTTCATTTTCAAAATCACACTTACACCAAAAAGGACCAAGAAGACACTCAACTTGCATCAAACTACCAGAGTAAGGGACTAGTAGTCATGCTTAACCTGGCAACATGGTAGTAGGCCATGCCCTAAGTAATTGTGAACAACTAGGAGAAATTTAAACTATGTACTCAGACTCCACATGGGTCACTAATCCATGTGAAATCATGATGTAACATCATCTTACATCCATTATCATCCATCAATCTAAAACAAACTAGGACGAGACAATGGATCAATTCCCAGACTACCCCTGACGACTCGAGGTTTGGAACGGGTGAGGGTTCATGACGTCCTTCCCACACCTACCTCTCAAGTCATGATAGTCCTAATATCCATATACCATATACTCCAAATAAACAATGGCCTCCCTTTGATATTATTTTTTCATGAACCAACCTATGTCGACCCTGAACCGGTCACCCGAACCGGTCTACGGCATGGCCCGAAGGGCGTTCCTAATCCCCACAGGCTGGAAACTAGTGTCGGGCATCAAAATTTAACCATTGGGAATAATTTTCCCATGAAAAAAAATAAACAAACAAATAAAAACTGAAGATAAAAATAAAACTAGCAGTGGAAAGAAAGTAAAACCAAACATACCTCCACGTGACCTTCTAGGTCACCTCCGAACCAAAGGCTGACCTTGATTGAATAATGAAAAACTCATCCAAGAAAAACTAATCAAATGAAACCTGCAACTGAAATGACAAATATAGGCGTGAGCATTAAATGATCGATAGGGTTTCCAAGATAATCCACAAAAATCCAACATCTCTTTTCCCCAAACCATCCATTAACACAAGTTTGAAATACAAATATAAAAGTAGGGTTTTCACATTTTTAAAATAAGAAACATGTTTTTATCATTTAAAAATCCAACACATGAGACATGCCATTACCAAAATCATTTTTATTTTTATAAACTAAAATTCAAAATAGAATATACCAAAGTTGTGCTAAAGTAGAATAGGTAAGAAATGAAAGGTATAAATAAACTATTATAACGGAAAGTAAACAAGAAATAAAAATAATCTTGTAACCATGGGTGATCCTAAGAATCCCTAGAAGACCCCTGGGCTTACTCGGTTTTGGAACCACATTTTGGTGTAAGGTGAAACTTCTAAGTCTATAACCAATTGGCCGATCTATAACTAACTAATCCAGTGGAAAACCCTCCTAGGCTAACAACCAATCCAGGGGGTACCGACCCATCTAATCAGGGTTGATCAACAACCGTCACTCGATCATCTAAAAGATGCATAGGAACCCATGGTGGTTATAATAATACTGTGTAAGTAGGAAGGCCCTCACATACATGACTCATCTCACTGCATTTGCCTTCCCCAAACACAGACGCTTCCTATGCATTCACCCATAAAGGGTTACCCTAGAGAGGAGCGCCCCCAAATACACATTCAATCATTTCACATTAACAAAGTACCAACCTGGCCATCACACCATTTAACATTTAAACCATTTCATAAAATATTCAAAGTTTCCAATTGTGCATACACTTTCTCCAAAACAAAATCTACTTAAAAAGTTAGTAAAAACATTACCCTTGGGTAAAAAGTGCCAAACGGGCCTTTAACTAAACATGTCTAAATTATTACCCAAAAGATCACAAAAACACCACTTTTGTATTTAAAAATCCAAATGATCATATGCTCAAAGATTTAATTTTAAACCATTTTAGAAATCACAAAAGAACCCAAATTTATTTCGAAAGAAATAATAATTTTCACAAAATTAGCACTCCCTTTCAAATAAAACCCAAACGCATGCCGAAACACTTTTCACTCATGATTCACATGCCAAAAATAATTTAATAAATCATTCACTCATTTCATAAAACATTTCAAAAGGACCAAACAAATACTTACATCACAATCTCCCCAAGTTCACATGCTAATTCCATTTTAAAATAAAATGCATACTCAAACGCTTAAGAAAACTACTTTCAAACCTTTCAAAAACTAACTTACATCACTTGAACAACCAAAAGAACCATTTTCACAATTAAATAAAACAATTTAACCATTAACTAAACTACTATGAAAAATCATTAAACAATTTTAAGAAGCAACCCATGGCCTAAAACCCAAAAACTCAATCAAATATTATTTTGTGACTAAATACACATAGACGCCATACCAAAACATAGTTTGCTGTCTTTGAACAGTTAAATACACTAGTTGCACAGTTCATAAAAAAACTAGTAGAGGACACACTATGGGTTTTCGTAAAAGAATGCACTTCATATCGCACAACATGACACAATGATAAATCTCACACATTAAACTTCCTTGAAAACTAAGCTCACACCAGATAAATTAACTAAAGAACATGTTAAATTAATTAGATAAGAAAAATCATTTATCAATAATGTTTATATACAAAAACACCTACACATAATGAGATAATTATTTCAAAGTTATCTTTAAAATTTTTTAACTAATAAAAAAATACAATGAATTATCTACAATATTTATAGAGGTGCGAATGGTAATTAAAAATTAATTTGAAACACACAAGTGCCATAGATTGTTTGGAAAAGGAGAAATTTGAAAAATGCCTACCTCAAAGAAAGAGCGGATGCAACGACATTTAAATAGGATGAATAACAATGCCCCGTGGATTAATCGCACACCTAAATCAATGAAAAAATGCACAGAAACCAACTCATGGTATTAGAATTTAGCTAAAATAAATAACACCAAACATGGAATAATAATAAAAAAACACAACTGGAGCGAGGAGGGGTTCGACGCACTGCTGGCCAAAGTAATGGGGAGCAGGGGGTCGCTAAATTTTGTTGACCTACTGGCCAGAGGGTTGAGAGTAGGTTGGAGTGCAGAGGCCGAAGCGTGGCTTGGCTGAAGATGGATTGACTGAAGTGCGGGAGGCCAGAGGTGTCGTAGGCCGGTTGCAGACCAGGAGAGCGGGGCCGGTACTGGGGGTTGCGAGGCTGACTATCAGCTAGCGTTTGAGGAGGCTGAAACTCAGCGAGGGTGAGGGGCGAAGGAGGACTTGAAGGAGGTGGAGAGGTGGATGGGACATAGAGGGAAGGAGCACGGAGCGAGGGCCTGGATGCTGGGTGAGGGAGATGGTCGCTGGGCGAGGGTGAGGGAGAGGTCACTGGGAGTGAGAGATGGTCGGGGTGAGGGTGGTGATGACTGAGAAGGCTGGTGATGCGGGACGACCTTCTAGTGCAGGAGGCGAGGTGACCTTCGCTGTCATGGCCTGGAGTAGAAAATAGGGGCGGGGGGGCGACACCCCCCATAGTTCACCAACCATTTTTTTTAAATTTTTTATAATAATAATATAAATAATAATAATTTAAATAAAATAATAAAAACCAAATTCAATAATTATATAAATAGTAATAATAAATTAACAACCTTAATAATAACATAATATTAATAATAATACTATCACTTCCATTCATTTTTTTCTAAAATAATAATAATAATAAAAATTATTTATTAACAATATCACTAATAACAGCTTTAATACCATTAGATTTATTAAAAAATTTAATAATAATATTATCATCCTTCAATAATAATATTTCCATTATGGTATAAATATTAACCATGTTTTATTTACATTAAATTTTTATTTATTTTAAAAGTCAGTCAACTGCATGGCTCTCGTGCCACCAAGTGCACGGTTGAGTGAACCCCACTCAAACCGTGCCACCCGACACTATCCATGTTCAGGGAAAAGCTATGTTCCTACCACATAGTTTTATAATTCGCGCACAAGTCGCGCGTCAACAAGGTCAGGGTATGACTATTTAGTATTTTAAAATGTTTGGGAAAGTGGTTTTTGAAACTCAAATGATACGGAAGTCTGATTAGCCCTTGTGTATAGATTAGTGCAAGATTGTCACACCTATAGAGGGTTTCCCTGATGTTAGTTATCACATGGGTGGTTTCGATGGTTTAGGTAGGTAAGTGCGGTGGTGGCAGGTTAGGTGAGACACACATGTGAGGACCTCTCTTTCCACTATGTATCACTATTACTATCATGGGATTCCCATGAATCTTTTTGAGAGTCAAGTGAAGATTAATTGTCAACCCTAATTAGATGGGTTGGTATTCCTTTGACTTTATAAGTCTAGGTGGGAAATTCCACTGGATTATTTAGTTTAGAGTGACTAGATGGTTATTGACTATAGAGCCGCACCATACACCAGATGATGAGTCTAAAAATAGTACATCTAGGGATTTCTCTAGGAGTGTTTAGTAAATGCTTACGAATCACTATCTATATATTCTATTTGTTTCTGCTGCTTGTTTAGATTTTAGCATTGCTAGTTTATAGTAGTGGATTTTTTTCTTTCACATTCAATTTATCCCTATTTGATTACTTGGTATGGATTTGTACTTAGACTTTTCCTTTAAAAAGAATTGTGAAAAGTGAATCTTTTTTGAAAAGGAAAGTGGTATGTGTGTCTTGTTTTAAAAAGCGAACATGTGGAAGTTTTTTTTATTTAAATGATTTAAAGCCTATTTTTATAATGTGTTTTCAAACTACTATTTATGTAATGTCTCAGGAAAGTAAATGAATGAATTATGTAGTGATTTCATACTGAATTGTTTTATCTCGCACCCTACTTATACCAATTAGTGTCGGTAGACCCGAGCTATTTTGTAGGTGCTAGTTCCTGGTTCAGTTTCTCATAGAGAGGCCTGGTCCTGTGGTCGGTGGTGACCAAGAGGTTACGTAGAGACCATGTTGTGCAGTTCAGTCTCAATTTTATACTTAGTTTATTTCATTTAATAGTTGTTGTATTAGTATCAATTATATTTTTATTGAGATTCAGTTTTCATTGGTTCTTTCACATGTTATGTTTATTTATTTATCATGATTTCTTTAGAAAAAAAATCATTCCTATAGTGTTTAATTTGATTCATGACACTAGTTTCCATACCATGGGGATCAGTAACACCCTTTGGTACATGTCTCAAATTAGGTTGGATTTAAGGTTGGATGGAATGATGGATTGGTACGTAAAAAAACTTTTGAAGTAAAGAGGTATTTTATTCAATTCCATTACAACCTCTTCTGAGATATGAAGAATATATCCATTAGGGGTGCACCTATAAATAAATACCCATTTGAGAAGGAGGATTATTTTTATCACTCTGATGACATAAATTTTATGTGAATATTTTTTAACATCTTGTTACTTAAGTGCGCTCCTTTATAAGTTTTAAAGAGTATTTTTCTTAAGGAATACATTGTGAGATTTACTTTTGTTAATTTCTTAATAAGTTTTTTTGTTTGTAATTTTTGTGTTCAATATATTGTGATCGAGGTCTTCTATTGCTAAGGAAGATAGAGGTTATTCCCATCTTCTGATCAAGGGTTCTTGATGCTATGGAAACATAGGATTTTTCCGATATTTGTATCAAGGACTTCCGATTCTAGGAAGGAAGGCCTTTATGGTAAGGTTAATACCATGGATACCTTGATTCTTGTTAATATTTCCTTAGCACTCAAGGATAAAGTGTGGATATATTCTTATAAAAGTTTTTATAATTTTTTCTTACTTGATTTTTATAAGAATTTTATTACTTATTTTTACAAGTTCTTATTCTTCCGTGCATTTTTTAAGAAAAGTTTTATATAGTTTGTTATAAAATTTTCTTACTCTAATAATAAAGTGAATCAGTATGAATATTCATTCGATATAATTTCTTAATAGGTTATATAAAATTGTATGTTTTATTTTATTAACTACAATTCACCCCCACCTTTTGTAAAACACTTACTCTTTTGATCTTACATTTGGTATTAGAGGAGTTTTATACTTGTTATAAAATGTTACAATAATGTGGTTTTATAGAAGAGTATTTTTATTTTAAATATGGTAGGATTTTCCATTGGGATATCTAAAAATCTAAATCCAAACAAACTACCTATATTTGATGGTGATGATTATGAGTACTGAAGAGATCACATGAATATTTTTGTTATAAACACTAGTGTTCACATTTTTTTCATGTTGACTGAAGATTATATAGATAAAGAAGTTACTACTTTTAAAAAATAAGAATAGTTAAAATATCAAATTAATTATTAAGTTGGAAATAATTTTCTATGCTTAATGAATAGAAATATATATAGCCAGATTTAATTTTGTGAAACAATGAATAATATTTTCAAGAAAATTAAGGTTACTAAATTTTGGACTAATAAAGTAGTATAAACTAGAATATCTATGTTTCATGTAGATTATAGAGATTTTGATTACTTACATAGAGAATCTGTTGCATAGACGCATCAAATATTTATGACCATTGTTAATAGTCTACAACATATTGGAGATAAATACATGATAGTTGAGAAGCTGATTGAAAAAATTATTGACATTATTCCAAATGAGTGGTAATAAAAAAGAATATACCTTGATGATATGAAGAATATTAGTAATATTTGTTTCGATGATTTGATTTTTATTCTCATAAATCACGAGGGTATAATTAAAATATATGCTGAGAAAAATAAAAATAAATATTTTGTAGATTTTAATTCTTTATTTAATGTTTCTAAGAAATTTAGATCATTTGAAAATATTAAAAAATATTCAAAGAAGAAGAAAGTAAAAGTTTAAACTGAAAGCATTTCTTTAGAAAAAAGTGAAAATAAACTTGATAATATTTATAAGAGGATGAAAAAAATAGTTGGTAAAAAGTATTTTCATTAAAATTAATATAATAATCCTAAATAAAAAAGTGACAAGAAATAATTTTTTCAAATTGATAAGTTATGAATATAAATAATTGGGTTATATCAGACTAGATTGTCCTAGACTAAAGAAAAAGGATAATAAACATTAGAATTCTATAAATTTATACAATAATAAGGGAATAAAAATAATAAACTTTTATGACACTTGGATTGCAAGTGGTGGAGAAAATTATTCTAAAAATTATTCAGAAAATAGTAGTGATGAAAAAAAAGTTATTGATTTTTATATAGGTATTTCAAATACTAATCAATGTTACATAGATAAGGTATTTTCTAAATCCTTAACTAATTTAACTTCAAATGAAAACTATCTAGATTATTATGATGAATTTTCTAATTCTTCTAATAAAGAAAAATAATTCACATATGATGATAAGGAAAGTTTACCTAGTTTTGAAGAAGTTTCTAGATATGCTACTTTTCTAGAAAAATAAAATAAAAAAGTTGTAAAAAAATATAAAAATTATAAAGAAAAAATTTCCAAATAAAATCTAATAATTTCACAACTCTTCATAAAAATAGATAATATTATTATAGAATTAGATAATAAATATAGTTCTACCACATTTAATGAAAATAGGGATTTAGTTATGAAACTAAACTTTGAGATATTTAGTCTAAATAAACTCTTATAAAATTTTTCGTTTGGGAAGAAAAATTTTGATAATATTTATAGACATATGAAACCTCATGGGAATATATTTGGGATTGGTTTTATGAAATCAAAAAAAAAATTCAAAAAAAAAATATTCTGTTCCTTAAAGTGATCCCTTATATACTAAATGCCAGAGAGGTGGAAACTGAAAGAAAAAATGTTCTTTAAATAATGTGAAATCCTTTGGTTTTCAGAAATCTTATATTTATAAAGAACTGATAGTTGTACAATGTAAAAAGTTGGATATATGTGGATTCCAAAAGTCCTTTTTTCTAATAATTTAGGACCTAATAAAGTTTAGGTACCAAAATATTAACTTTCCTAATCCAGGAAAATAAGAAAATTTCTAAAAAAATATGGCACATGGATAATGTATATTCCTGACACATGATTAGTAACTAGTAATTTTTCTAGATGATTATCAAGATGAAAGGTGGAAAATTCACTTTCTTAGATAATTCTCAAGGAGAAATATATGGTATAAGTGGTATTATTCTTCTTGGTAAACCCTTAATTTCCAATGTTTTATTTATTACAAGACTTAAGAATACCAACATTAGTATAATTAAATTATGTTATGAAGGATATCTTGTGACCTTCAAGAATAGAAAATATACTGTCCAAAGTTTAGAAGGTAAATTTATTCTTTCTACTGATAGGCATGAGAATGTTTAAACTTTAAACTTAGAAGACCTTAAAAGATAAGATCAACCTTTCCTGAGTGAGGTGGAAAATAAATATTGGTTATATCATAGAAGGTCATAACACTATAATTTTAGAACTTTATCCAAAATTTCTAAGAAAGTACTTGTTAGATATTTATCAGAGCTTAGGTTAAACTCTTCAAAAGTCTGTGATACTTTTCAATATTGAAATTAACAAAAGTTATGATTTAAATCTATGTGGTAAATTTCAATTTCTTATGATTTATATTTAGTGCACATAGATTTATTTGGTCCAACAAAAAATATAATTATTGGTGGAACATACTATGTATATGTCTTAGTTGATGACTATACTATATATTCATGGGTCTATTTTCTATCAAAAAAGTCAGAAGCCTTTTTATGTTTTAAAATTTTTGTAGACCATATTAAAAATGATAAAAGACTACCTTTGGTAACTATTCATAGTGATCATGGTGGAGAATTTATAAATTCTGATTTTGAAACTTTTTGTAGTAAAAAAGGAATTATTCATTACTTCTCAGCTCCTAGAACACCTAAAAAATGGTGTAGTTGAAAGAATAAATAGACATATTCATGAAATTACTAGAATCATATTGAGTTAATAATCTATTTATAATTTTTTTGAGGTTGAAGTAGTTATTACTTCCTAATATACTATAAATCGAGTTTTACTTAGACCTTTTCTTCATAAAACCCCTTATGAGTTGTGGAAGAGAAGGGAAAAAAATTCTTACTTCAGAGTTTTTGGATGTAAAGTATTCATCTTGAATACTAATGATAATTTATACAAATTTTCTCCAAAATATGATGAAGGAATTTTTATTGGTTATTCTATAATTAGTAAGGATTATCAAGTTTTTAAAATAAATACAAATACTGTTGAAGAAATAGTGCATGCTAAATTTGATGAAACCGACCCTTTTGTTTTTAAACTACACAAAACCACATCTTTGGATGAATTTTTAAAACTAATTTTCAACCCATGTTGGAAAATTATTAAAAATAAATATTAACTGAATAATTTTTTATGAATTTACACCCCTTGAATATTTTCAACATGTTGTTGAAGAATGATGTTTTTCAAACCCATTAAATCAGAAAATCATTAGGAATCAGCACACCAATAATATAATTAGAGATGTATATCAATCAGTTTAAACTATAATTTCCTTAAAAATGAATGTAAAAAATATGATTTTTTATCAAAATTTGAACCAAATAATCCTAATGAGGTTTTAGGTGATGATGATTGGATAAAGGAAATATAAGATAAACTCAATGAATTTTAGAGAAACCAAGTTTGGACTTTGGTAGAACATCCTAAATTTTTTCCTATAATTAGAGTAAAATGGGTATTACATAACAAATGTGATGAAAATGGAATATTTTTTATAAATAAAGAAATAATCTTTGTAAATGATTATAATCAATAATAAATAATAGACTATGAGGAAACTTTTTTTGTAGTAGCTAGACTTAAATCTATTTGCATTATTCTATCCTATGCTGAATTATTAAATTCTAATCTTTTTAAAATGGATGTGAAGACCAATTTTATTAAAATATATATACAAGAGAAAATTTATATGAAAAACCACCAGATTTTGAAAACACTAAATCATCAGATAATGTTTTTAGACTTACTAAGGCCATATATGAGCTTAAAAAGCTCTAAGAGGCAGGTTTAATATACTTAATAGATTTTTGTTATAAAAAAATTTTCTTAAGGGAGTTGTGGATACAACTATTTCAATTAAAAAATATCTTAAAGAAACCATAAATTTTAAAATTTATTCCAATGAAATTATATTTGGCTTAACTCAAAAATCACTTTATACTTCCTTTACAGATCTTTTGAAATTTGAGTTTGTAATGAGCATGATGGGTGAACTTACTTTTTCCCTTGATTTTCAAATTTCAAAAAACCAGAAGGTACTTCTATATCTCAAAAAAATTATATTAAACATCTACTTAATTCTTTTGTATACGACAATAATAAAAGTATTAGTACTCCAATTATAACCTCAAGAATATTAGATCTTGGTGAATCTTGGAAACTAGTTGATCAAAATATTTTTAGAGGAATAATTGATAGTATGATATACCTTATATCTATTCGATAATACTTAATTTTTTCTCTATTAATATGTGAAATATATTAACTAATACAAAATAATCCCATATTAGAGATATAAAATGAATTTTTCATTACCTTAAAGAGACTATGGATCTTGAATTATTTTATTATTTTGGAAATGATTTTATGTTCATTTTTTTTAGATTCTTACTTTGGTAGATGTAAAATGGATAGAAAAAGCACACATGAAACTTGTTATTTATTAGGAGAGTATTTAGTTTATTTTTCTTATAATAAACAAAAATTATTTCAACTTTCCACTACTAAAGTTTAATATCTAGTAGATGGAAGTTATTGTGATCAATTGTTGTGGATACAACACAAACTCATTGATTTTGACATGAGTTTTAGTAGCACTCCAATTTTTCATTATAAAAAAAGTTCTATAGATATGATTAAAAATCCAACACATCACTCATGAGACAATCACATAGATATAATATACCATTTCCTTTGTGATCACAAAAAAAAGAAGATATCATTTTTTCAATTCATCAGAATGGAAGAATAACTTCTCGATATTTTCATAAAACACCTAAGTTCCAATAAATTTGAATATATTAAATAAAATATTGTAATACTCAACATAAAATGATAATTTATCTACTTTTTTTCAAATCTCCTTATAGTAAAGAACTCCTTGAAAAAGGGGGTGAACTTTTTAAAATTTTTTTCAACTTTTTTTCTTAAGTTTTGTTAAATATTTTATAGAAAAAGTTTTGTTAAGAATATTATTAAGTTTAATTGGAAAAAGATCCATCCAAAATATCATCAGACTGAACCTTTATTTATTTTATTAGGAAACCAAGAAGTTTATTTTACTTGATAAAATTTCATAAGAGAGTTTATAAAAACTTCCCTCAGAGGTAAATTTTCAATATTATGTTGTAAATTTCTCAATCTTTTGTTATAATTATTTTATGATATTTATAATTTTTATGAAATTATTTATTTATATATATATTTTACAAACTTTTAAGTTTCATAAGAAAAAATGTTTTTCCGATAAAACTTATACTAAAAGTCATAAGTCTTTAAGAGTTCAAATATTATTTAGTATTTCGAGAAACACTTTCAGACATTAATATTTTTTATGGATTTAATCTAATATATTGTACTTTAGGAAGTTGAAACAAATATCTATTTAATTATATATAAATTAATAGGGGATCACCACTCCCTTTTCACTTTCTATTTTTAGTGGAGAACTCTTTCCATCCATAATTTCTTCTGTTCTATTGTTTTTGGTTTGTCTATTTTCTAAATTTTATATGATCATCATAAATGGATTCTTCTAGTGATTTCACAAGTAGGATGGCTATTAAAGAAAGGAAAATTGAGAGAAAATGGTTTGATAAATATGAATATTTATAAAATTGTATGATTCTTTTTCAAGGTTTGGAATCCTTGACTATTTCTAAAGCCGTTTTTAACTTACACTATCCTGAGATAATTACAGAGATTTACATTTTTGTTGAGTTTATTGAAGTTTATGGACAAAAAAAATTTTCTTTTTCTTTATTTAGAAATTCATACAAACTAAACATCAAGAAAGTATTTTAGTTGGTTGAAATACCATTGGAAGGATAAGATAACCACATTATACATAAATTTCATGAGAAACTTGGGAGTTTTGAAAAGTCATGTGTTGAAACTAATATTTTTTAATTCTTATAAAAAAGTATGGAAAGTTTCGAATCTATCTATAGATGTAAAAATTATATCTTTGTGGATTAAAATTATCTTATTCCAAAAAAATGGGATAGATACACCCTTAAAGTTCAAGAAATTTATGTATTGAATTTATTATGAAACATGAGAAAGTTTAATATTGTTAAGTTTATGTTTAGTTACATTAATGTAGTAAAATATGGGTCTCTAAAATTGAAGATTCTCATTTACCCAAGTTTTATTAACAATTTTTTCATAATATCATGAATGTTAAAAAGATAAATAATTAATATAATATAGTTATATAAAAAAACTTCATATATTGGAGAAGAAATAATCAATAAGATGAAGTTAGTTTTTTTTCATTCTTTTAACAGTTTTTCAAAAAAAGAACAAAGCTGCATCCATTGCTGAAAATGAAAAACATAATGGAAAAGTTTTAGAAATGATTAAAACAAGGGAAAAATCTCCACCAATGCCTTGGAATAAGGAAAAAACAATGTTGGATGAATCCTTATATATATTTTAAAAAGAAATAGGAAAATACTAATCACAGTCTGTCATTTGGTTTGGCTAAATCTAAGGATTTTGATCTGAAGGGGAAAACATATAAGAAACTCAGAGAAGAGGAAAAGAAAAATAGGCAAGAAGAAAAAGAAATAATGTATAAATTGTTTTGAAATTTCTCAAATTCAACTTAACAAATTCCATCAAGTGTTAAAGTTGAAACCAAAGAAAAAGTTCCTCTATTTGTTTAATTAGAACAACCTCTATCCTTTCAACCAAATGAACAACAAGATCAAGCTTTAGTAAACTCTATATCCATTGAAAAGAAAAAAGAAAATAATTTTTTATTGAAAAAAGTTAGTCTAAAACTATTCAAACTGAATTTGAGAAAGTTATTGAAAAATTAGGAAGGGTCCAGTCAAGAAAGAAATATGATATTGTTAAAGGATTAAAGAAAGCTTTTGACTTATAAGAAAGGTCAACTGAAAATTTTACTTCCTTTTCTTACTAGTCTCAAAAAGATAACGATATGACTATTTCAAGCATAGAAGAATCATCATAGGAATAAGATAAATATTATCATCCCAAAACATTTGAAAAATCTAAGATTGATGAAGAAGTTAATGCTAAGGAAATTTCTCAATCTCACTCTGATGAAAGAAAAGAAGAAGTTGGACCTTCAAGGAAATGAGATCCATTGATTCCAAATGTTTCCTATAAATCAAATATTTATACCCAAATCACAAGTATAAAAATAATGTAGATGAATATGGACTATTTTAATGAATTTATAATGAGGTTTTAAGGAATAATTAAGATCTTTCTAGGAATACAAGCAAGGTATAAGTATATTCAAGGGAATAATGATTTTTTAAAAATTAAGTTCCTTAAAGAATCTTATAGATTCTTTTATTCAAAATAAATATGAGTTAAAGGGATTTAAATAAAAATATAAAATATAATCAATAAGTTTGAAAAGTTTTATCAAGTGGATAAAGCACAATTAAGGTGATATAAGTATTTTGATGAAGAAGTTGAAGGAATAAAAAAAGAAACAAATCCAGTTTCTAAATTTTCTATAATTTTAAACTCTGAAGTTTGTGAAAGTACAAGGTTAGTTGATAATATGATGACTCTTATGATGAAATAAGATAAATAAATATCTAAAAAAAATACGATATTATTATTCATAGAAATAATATAGAAGTTATAGTAGAATAAGTAGAAAAGTTTAAGAGGTTTTGGATGGATGTTCTTCCTTATATTTTTTGATGGATATTTTACAATATCTTTGGATGAATGCATTTCTATATTTTTTGGATGAATGTATTTCTTAAATTTTTGGATGATTTTTTGCATACAAATTATTTAATATAATTTTTTTCTTACCATTTTAGTTAAAAATTTCAACCTCTTAAAACCTTTTGAAATATCCAAAAGGGGGAGAAAGGGTTTAAGATTTTGAGAAAAAGTTAGGATAAAGCATCTTTACTTTTGGAGAGATATAATATAAAGGTTTGGGATAAAGGTAAATTTCAGAAAAAGGGTAAGAAATGAAGAAATATCTAACCTTTCAAGAAAAAGGGAAATGGTATGATTATATAAGATAATGGGAGTAAGTTTATTTAAAGTTTTTCAACTTTAGTTTTTCTCTTTAAAAGCTGTTTTTTGTGATTTTCAAAGAGGATGAGATTTTTGACTCTAATGGATAACTTTAAACACTTTCAAACCTTACTTTTGAAAATCAAAAAACACTTCCTTAAAAGTTTATACACTTAAATATTTTATACTTCCCAAGTTTTTAATATATTTTTACAGGAAAGATATTTGTTTTACTAATTGGATAATATCCCTTCCATAAGTTGAAACTTCCTTACCAGATGAACATGTACTTTATACATCATACAGGTGGATAAAAAGTTCACTGTAAGGAGGTTTATAAAGTCTAATTGAATAATTATAACAATGTCTCACCATAAAAAGTTTTACAAAGTCTACTGGATAGAATTTATCAAACATAATCCGACATGTATTCTAGACAAAATTTTATAAAGCCTACGAAATAGAATAAATTTATACATTTCACTGGATGAACATTTATCATTATACCATATGGAATATACAAGAATTGTAATGATTCTATATCAATATGACTATCAAATGAATATGATGTACTGAACTTATGAATTAAAGAAGGAGTGAATCTAATGTAGTTGAAACCACCTCCGAGATAAGAAGAATATGATCATTGGGAGTGTGACTATGAATAAAACCGCATTTGAGGAGGATGAATATTTTTAAAAATATAATGATCTAAAGTTTCTATGATGATTTTATAACATCTTGTTACTACAATCCATTATAACTTTTAGAGATTTTTTTCATAGGGAATATGTTGTGGGGTTTCCTTTTATAAATTCTTAAAGAACTTTTGTGTTTTTAATTATTGTGTTTGATTTAGTGCGATCAAGGGATTCCATTGTTAAGGAAGATAAAGGTTATTCTAATATTATGAATGAGGGTTCCCAATTCTAGGAAAAAATAAGATTTTTATAATATTTATATTAAGTACTTCCATGGCCAGAAAGGAATAACTTTATGGTAAGGTTAATATTGTGGATACCTTGTGTTTTGTTAAGACTTCCTTAACACTTAAGGATAAAGTGTGAACATATTCTTATAAAAGTCTCTATAATTTTTCTTACTTACTTTGTATAGGATTTTTATTACTTATTTTTACAAGTTCTTATTCCAGTGTACATTTTTTTTTAATTTTTTTACATAGTTTGTTATAAAATATTATTACTTTGATAATAAAGTGAACCAGGACAAATCATCACCTGATGTATTTTAATAAGGGGTTATATAAAATTGTAAGTTTTATTTTATAAACTACAATTTACCTCCTCTTATAGTAAAAAACATACACTTTCAATGATACGTTTTTTAACCCCATGTTAACCATAAAAAAATCATAAATTTTTAATATAGAATATGTAATGACCCAATTTTTTTAAATTTTATTCTCTTTTTAAATGAGTAAGTAGCTTATTAAGTAATATAGTTATTGAAAACACAAGTACTTCTATATTTATTTTGGACTGATATATCCCATTATATTTAAAATACCATTAATCATCTTAACCATTAATAATATATCCATTGTACAGTGATTGTTAAAATTAGTATATATTAAGGGTTATGATAAATTCCAATTGACACAAATGAAAGAAGCGATGGCCTCAACCAATAGGATCATATCTTATGAAGCCCATATATTGGAGATTTCAAGGGAGATGGAATCACTGGGTTTTTACCTTGACCAAGCCCGTGCTGATATTCAACAACTAAATATTGAGTGAAAGATTTTACAAGATAAGTTTAAGCTTATTGAGATCACATCCCAAACCATGTTCACTGAACCACTATAAGAAAACACCACCATTACACACCTTGCTCAGAGGGAATACACTGGTATAATAAGGGATTATGTATTTATAACCTAGTAATATGAATTTATATATATATTTTTTATTTAAATAATGATTATATTTATCCATTTTTATTATTACTTTATCAATGATTATATAATGAGTCTGGTAAAAAATATATTTTGAAACGAAGGAATCAAAAATTATATTTTTGGAAAATATATAGTTTCAATTATGACATTACTTTAAAAAATTTAATAATTTTGGAAATAAATTATATTTTAATAAAATATTCTCATTATATAATAATAATTTAAATTTATATGATAATTTAATTTAATTAATTCTAATGTAATTTTTACAAGGGTTAGAAAGTGGTTAATAACGCACAAACTAATATTTTTTAGTAAATAGGGAATTTTATTTAAAAGTGAAAATTATCATATTTATAAAATTATTTTGATAAAATAAATATTATTTTTTATATAATCATTTTGAAATTATCCAATAGTGATTTTTTATATTTTTTTGATATATTTGAATTTTTGGGTAAAAATTTAATACTGTATAAATATACAGCCTGTATTATAACATCATAAAACCCAAAAGTGATGTAATAAATATGATAAAATGAATAAATGAAAAAATATATATTTATCATTTAAAATAATGTATTTTTAAGTTATTTTATTAATTTTATAAATACTTAATGAATCCCCCAAAACCTATATTATATTTTTAGGTTTTAAAATTAATTCTTTTTGAACATGACTCACTTCCTCATTAGAAATGGTATTATTTTAAAATGTATGTCATTGGATTTATAAAATATTAAAAACCAATCCTATTTGGAATAAACCATTTTAAAAAACCATGGGTGGTTTTTTGGTTTTGTTTATTTTATTATATATAGTCCAAAACCTATTTTTAGAAATTAATAAAGAATTCCCCTTTATTTTTCTATAAATACCCACCCAAAATACCACTCCACTTCACTCCAAAAACATTTATCATGAATTTAATCTCCCTATATCTATATAAAAATCTATCCCAAGGTATTACTAATCTCTTAAGAAGCTCCTCCCAAGATTTTAGAAGCACCCGTCCATGGTATGAGATCTCTATCTCTCTCTCTTCTTTTCCATTGAATCACCTTCAGTGTATTTAGCCTTTTGAAACTCAATTGATTATTTTTTCATGTATTTATAAATATATATTTACTTGAAAATTGATTTTATATGAATTATAGATAATTTATCCCCCTCATTATAACTTTTACCCAAGTTGTTACTATGCTGAAGTAAGGGACTCTCTCCTCCTCCTTATTCAAGCACTTTATTTTTATTATAACATTTGATTTCCAATTTTTCTTGTTGTAATTTGTTTTTAAAAATCCATTTTACTATCCTTATTATTTATAATTAATTATATAACCCCTATCACTCTCATTAATCCCTTCCATGAATCTTTATGTACACCCATTATGCTGTTGAAATTACCCTATAATTTTCCATGACAAACATTTGTGAAGTTAATATCCATACCCATTTTCACTCAAGGATATTAATCAAGATGTACATATCTATAATTTATTGGGGAATTCCATTTTGTGACCCAAACTCATTCATCATGGGATCAAAAGTGATAAAATATTCCCTTATGTTGTATGATCTATGTGAAATACTAATGGATGCACATAATATGAATGTGATGGGTGGAACTAGAATTATAAAGACCTTTAAATTCATTAGTTAATGTTTTTATCTCATGAGATACCATTTATGGTGCATGGGAGGTTATCCTAATCACACTATATTATGATGTCTTGATGGTTAGTCTTGACTTATGCTTATGATGTCATGTTTTATGTCTTGCCACAATCTTATGTTTCCTTGATGTTATCATCTTATATCATAATTCAATATTATTTTTTAGAATTATTTCCCCTTTTTATATAACCTTTATATTCCTATTGAATAACATGTATCACTTTAATCATGTTATTATTTTATTTTTCCCTTATTGGGCTTTATAACTCACCCCATTCTTATGTACGTACCCAGGTTATCCCGTGGAGTTTTAGAATATAAAAAGAATCAAATGGCATGTTATGATATTTTTAAATAATTTTGTTTTATCCCTATTTCAAGTTATGGTTTTAAGAATCTAATTACCCCAATAAACTAGGTATTTCAATCTTATGGGATTATATAATGTGTTTTATAATGTAATAAATCATGAATTAATGTTTATAAAAGATACGAGTTTTCATAGTTGGTATCATAGAAAGGTATAGTTATTTTTAGGGATTTGGATTAGAAAACTTTAGTGAAATAATTTGGGATAAGATTAAACATAGGAAAACATCTATAAATTATGGAAAAGTATAGATCAAGTGGTTTCCAAAACAACAAAACCCCCTTCAGGATACTACAAGTAGATGTGGATCTTATATAGTTGTACCTAGGGATAATAACCCTGAAAATGGTGAATTGGGAATTGAATAAATTTCCACAAGGTGCATGATAAAGAATCCTCGACGCACACCAAGTTTGAAACTCCCAGTGGATATGATTTGGTAAATTCAAAATCTATTTACAAACCATCATAAAGGGAATAAAAATTACCACATGATTTTATGTTAGGAAATAGACCATGGATAACATATATTTAAAACTAGAAATTCATTGGTTAGGAAATGCATATTATTTTTGAGTTATCCATTGAATATTCATAGTTTTACTTTTATATTATTAACAGTTTGAAAACTATCATCCTTAAATTCCCCATATTTTAATCAATGGCTGGAAATAAGAGGAACCGAGTAAACAACCAATGTGATGGGAAATTCCCAAATGAGATGCTCAACCCAATCGGAGTAGGAGTCAATAACTTTATGATAATACTTACTCAATTAAATCAATATCTAAATAGAAACTTGGTTCATGGGGAAAACCCACATCCCCTTAATAAAGATCAAGTTTCAATTGAGACCTTTATATGATAAAGGCCTCCAACTTCCAGTGAATATTTCGATACTTTAATCCTAGACTGGTGGATCAAATGCATTGAAAATATCTTCTCCACCCTTAAATTCTTTGAGAAATATAATTTCGTGTTGGATGTTTATTGTATGGATGGAGAAGCTTAAAAATAGTGGATATTGGTAAAAACTGTGAATCCCAAGGAGGATATCAAAGTGATGAAGTGGAAATAATTCTAGATTTTTTTAATAAATATTTTACTCTCACTCTTCAACTTAAAATTAATATGAATTTCCTTATCCTCAAGTATAAGGATGAAAAATCCATTGGGGGTGTTTGAGGTGAATTTCAAAAGACTTGTACAATATGCCTCTATCTTTTTCATTGACCCCAAAAGTAAAGTTAACCACATCTTTGGTGGGATAAAGTGTAGTCTATGAAAAGGTTTAGAAATTAGAGACTTTTAAATCTATGAGTAAATTTTATGATGTGCCCTCATATTTTAAATAGAGGTCAATGAATCTCAAGGGACAAGAGATAGGAAGTGGAGAATGTATTTCAATTCTATAAGAAGGGTGGAGAAATATCACATTGGAAACAAAGTAAAACATCCCACTTGTAAAAAGTGTGGGAGGAATCATATTGTAAATTTACTAAAGGGGAAAAGGAAATTATTTAGGTGTAGTAAGAAAGGGAACATAACTAGTGAATACTAATGGGAGAAACCCACCAATGTGATGGATAAAATGAATGCTCCAGTCAACCCTCAGCATGTTGTCTAATATTTCAATTGAAAGGAATAAAGAAACTATAATAATAAATGTACTAAGACAAGGGTTTTCAAAGATAAATAATGATAAAAAATCTACGGCCTAGAGATAAAGGGTGAGATTATTCCATCATAATTTTTTAATTTAATCTTGATAATGACCTGGTAATAGGTATGCTTGTTATTTATTTAATAATAGTAAATGTAATGATTGATTGTAGTTATACGAATTCTATAATATATTTAAATTTTAGTAGATCTATTAAAACAAAACCATAAAACATCGAAGTGGATCTATCTGTGAAAATGGAAAATGGGAAATTATTTTATCTGAAGTATATAACTTCTCCCCTATCTATAATTACAGGATGAACTTCCCAAAAAACCTTATAATACTCCCTTTAGATGAATTCAATGCAATTATAGGTATGGATTGACTTTCCTTATATAGATTCGATAAAATTTTTGATAGAATAAAATCAATATTCATATCATGAATCAACCTTTGATTATATACAAGTTCAAGGAGTAGGATGAATATCCTTTGGTATCATCATCTCAAGCATGGATATTATTGCCTTATGAGGAATCATATCCATCTCAAATTATTGAGACTAAAGAAAAGATCATCCTTGAATACATTCCATTTTCAAGGGATTATGATGACATGGTTGTTGAATAATTTCTTAGTCTTCCTCTAAGACATGAGGTTAAGTTCACAATTGAGCTTATACTCAGATCTTTTCCAATATCTAAGACTCCATATAGAATGGACACTGTTGAACTTGAAGAGATGAAGAAGTAACTACATGAGAGTTTGGATAAAGGATTTATATTCCCAAGTGCTTCACCATGGGGTGAACTGATCCTCTTTATTAAGAATAAGTATGGGACAATGCACCTCTACATTGATTATAATGAGCTCAACATGACCACAATAAATAAAAAGTATCCTATTACAGGGATTAATGAATTATTTGATCTACTATGTGGATAATAATACTTATTAAGGTAGATATTCAGTCTGGATATTATCAACTAAAGGTAAAGAAATAGAATATACCCAAGACTACTTTTTTGTACATGGTACAAGCACTATTATTTCCTAGTGATTCTATTTTCCCTCATTAATGATCTGGCTATCTTCATAGACTTAATAAATATAGTCTTTAGGTATTACCTCAATAATTTTTTGGTTCTTTTTATGGATGATATTCTTATCTATTATAAAATCAAATATGAACATGATGATCATTTTAATTATATACTAAAGGCCTTATGAAAGGAAAATATATATGTGAATTATAAAAAATATGAGTTTTGGATGGAGAAAGTAACACTACTAGGGAATTTTATTACTAGTAAATGGATATATATGGATCCTTTAACAATATGAGAAATTAAAGGATGGACCAGAACAACATCTATGATAGATATCCATAGTTTCCTCGGACTACTCGGTTACTATCTTTGATTTTTCATAAAATTATCATGATTGTCAATCCCACTAACCAAGATAACTCAGAAGCAAGTAAAGTTTTTATAGGCCGATGAATGTGAGGAGAGATTTAAAGAGTTATAGAAGAGGCTAATTAGAAAACCTATGCTCACATTACACACCTATGGGTAAGGATTTGTGATCTATAATTATGTATCCAAAAAGGTCTTGGGTTGTGTAATCATGTAGGATAACACAATGATAGCCTATGCGTCTTACCAATTAATGATTCAGGAGAAGAACTACCCAATGCATGATCTGGAATTGGCTATAGTGATATTTTTATTAAATATTTGGTGACATTATCTCTATTGGGTAAAGTGTGACATATATATAGATTATAAAATTATAAAGCATATATTCACACAAATGGAGCTCAATATATGCTAACTAAGGTAGTTATAACTGATCAATGATTATAATTTTTCAATCCATTACCATCTTATGAAGGAGAAAAAAGTGGAATATGATCTGAATAGAGAGGATCCTACAACCCTATTGATGATGAGGATTGAAAAGAATCCAATATTATTGGTTATAAAAAGGATAGAAATGAGAATAAAAAAAAGGATATTCTTCCTAATTTTCTCAAATAACTATTCAACCATCCATTATTGAGAAAATCAAGGTGGTCCAAAATTATATTAAGGAGCTACAATGAAAGGTAGTGAATATTCCAGAGTTTAACTTTTATAAAGATAGAGTTATAAGGTTTGGAACCTTGATATGTGTCCAATCAAAACCATATCTGAAGAGGGATATTCTGGATAATGCACATAACTCATCCTTCTATATTCATATAGAAATAACTAATATGTATTTATATCTGAAGAAAAACTTCTGATGGGATAACATAAATATGAGGATTTTATAATTTGTATCTTGATTCTTATTATGCCAAAAATTATAGGATTAATGATATAAGTCTAAGGTTATGATGCATCCATTTACCATGCCATCATAGATATGGTAAAACATAACCATATATTTCATCATAAAAATCCCTAGGAAATATAAAGAATATTAGTCCATCTAGGTGGTAGTCGACCTCTTTATAATGTCAGTGCATTTCATTATAATCAAGGAAGATTTCTCTCTTTAATAACTTGCTAGACTGCATGGAGTACCACTTTCCGTTGTATTTGATAAAGATATGAGGATTACCTCAAGGTTCTGGAGAAACCTTCAGCAAACACTAGATACAAAGATGAGTTTTAAAACTGCTTATCACTTTCAGACAAAAGGCCAGTCTGAGAAAACCATTCAAATTCTAGATTATATGATGAGATCATATTCAATAGATTTTCAAGGATGTTGGGAATGACACCTTCCTAGAATGGGGTTCACATATAAAAAGAGTTTCCATTTTATCATTCAAATGGGTCCTTATAAATCTCTATATGGGAAGAGGTATCAAACACCAATATGATAGGATAAATTTGGAGAGTAGAAGCTTATGAGACCTAATATTATTCAAGATTTGACATAGAAGTTTCAAACCATTTATCATCATATGAAATCTACAAAAAGACAACAAAAAATTTATTCCAAAAATCATTGATGAGACTGGGAGTTTGAGGTTGGAGATAAGGTGTTCCTTTGATATATCTATGGAAGAAATTTAAGAGGTTTATGAAGAAGGGAAAGTTTAGTCCAAGAAAAATTTTCCCCTTTGAGATCATTGATCACATCTAAGTTGTGTCCTGTCAAATATCACTCCCACTTAACCTTTCCCAAGTATATGATTTGTTCTATGGAGAAAGATCTTTCATATGATGAGAAAGCTATAAATATATTAGATCATAGAGACAAAGTTATATGAAATAAGAAAACTCACCCAGTCAATGTGCTACAATAGAACCACAAGTTTGAGAAATAAACACTAGAAATGGAAGAGGTGATGAAATAGAAGTACCATCATCTATTTTAGTGTATGAAATTAAATTTTGAGGGTGAAAATTTTTAATGGGGGAAGAATTTAATGACCTAAAATTTTATAAATTAAATTCTATTTTTTAATGAATAAATGATTTATTAAGTAATATAGTTATCAAAAACACATTCACTACTTTTGTTATTTTTGGCCGATATATCTTGTTGGATTTAAAAGACCATTAATCATATTAACTATTCATAATATATCCATTTTATAGTGACAATTAAGAGTATTATATATTAAGGGTTATGATAAAGTTCCATTGACACAAGTAGAGGAAGATATGACCACAATCAGTAGGTTTACACCCTATGAATCTCATATATCAGAGCTTATAAGAGAGATGAAACCATTAGGCCCTTCCCTTGACTAATCCCAAGATAAGATTCAATAACTAAAGCTTGATTGAAAAAAATTTATGGGATAAATTCAATATTATTGAGATCATGACTCAAATCATGTTCTCCAAACCATCCAAAGAAAGAACCACTATCACACACCTTAATGTTAAGGCGTATGCTGGTTTAATAAGGTGTTATGTATCTAAACCCTAGTAAAATGTATTTGAATATTTTATTTCAATAAAATAATGATTATATTTATCCCTTATTATTATTATTTTACCAATGATTATATATTTTTTCTGATAAAAATTAGATTTTGACATGAAGGAATCAAAATTGTATTTTTGGGAAATATATAGTTTCAATCAAGGAACTCTTTTAAAAAATTTAATAATTTTTTAAATCAATGATATTTTAATAAAATATTATTATTAGATAATAATTATTTAAATATAAATGATAATGTAATTTAATTAATTCCAATGTAATTTTTATAAGGGTCAGAAATTGGTTCATATCATAAAAACTAGTATTTTCTAGTAAATAGGGATTTTTATTTAAAAGTGAAAATTATCATATTTAGGAAATTATTTTGATAAAATAAATATTATTTTTGAAATAATCACAAATTATGAAGGAGACCTTTATATTTAGTTTAATACCATTTATACCTTTATCCTAGTAAATACTTCCTTAATACTTAAGGATTAAGTGTATACAACTTCTCATTAAAGTTTCTATATGTTTTTCTTACTTAATTTGTATAATAATATTATTAATTTTTTTACAAGCGGTTATTCTATTGTGAATTTGGTAAGAAAAGTTTTATATAGTTTTTTATAAAATTTTATTACTCTGATAATAAAGTGAATCATTATGAATCTTGGTCTGATATACTTTCTTAAGGGGTTGGATAAAATTGTAAGTTTTATTTTATAAACTACAATCCACCCCCCAAATTGTAGTAAAATACATAGTGTTTCAATCCTATATTTTTGCATCCAATGTTAACTATAAAAAAAATCATATAATTTTAAAATAGAACATGTAACGACCAAAAATTTTATAAATTAAATGTCCTTTTGGAATGAGTAAATGCATTATTAAGTAATATAGCCATACAAAACACATGCACTGCTTTGTTTATTTTAGAATGATATTTTATTTTGGATTTAAATAAATATTAATAATCTTAACCATTCATAATTTATACATTGTACATTGACCATTAATATTATTATATATTATGGGTTATGATAAATTCAAACTGACACAAACAGAAGAAGCGATAGCCTCGACCAGTAGGATCGTACACTATGAAGCACATATATCAGAGCTTCTAAGGGAGATGGCATAATTGGGTTTTTACCTTCACCTATCCCAAGATTATATTCAAAAAATAAATATTGAGTAAAACCATTTATGGGATAATTTAAATCTTATCGAGATCACAACCCAAACCATGTTTATTGAACCACCCCAAGAAAGCACCACCATTGTACATAATACCCTTGGGAAGTACGCTGGTGTAATAATGGGTCATGTATCTAGAACCTAGTAATACAAATTTTTATATTTTATTTTAATAAAATAATTATTATATTTATCCATTTTTATTATTATTTTATCAATGATTATATAATTAGTTTGATAAAAATTATATTTTAACATGAAGGAATCAAAATTGTTTTTTGGGAAATATATAGTTCCAATTAGGACACTCTTTTGAAAAATTAAATAAATTTTATAATAAATTATATTTTAATAAAATATTATTATTAGAGAATAATTATTTAAATATTAATTATAATATAATTTAATGAAGTCCAATGTAATTTTTATAAGGGTCAGAAAATGGTTAATATCGTAAAAACTAGTATTTTCCAGTAAATACAGATTTTTATTTAAAAGTGAAAATTAAAATATTTAGGAAGTTATTTTGATAAAATAAAGATTATTTTTGAAATCAATACATCATAATTAGTTAATATTTATTTTTTCATAATTTTATGAGACAATTGAATTTTTGGATAAAAATTAAATACAATATAAATATACTGTATGTATTATGACATCATAACAACCCAAAAGTGATCTAATAAATGATATAAAATGTATCCATGAACAAATATATATTTATCCTTTGAAATAATTTATTTTTAAGTTGTTTTATTAATTTTATAAACCCTTAATGAATCATCTAAAACCTATATTATATTTTAAGGTTTTAAAATCAATTCTTTACGAACATGAGTCACTTCCACATCAGTAATGATATTATTTTAATATTTTTAGTTATTTTATATATAAAATATCACAAACCAATATACTTTGGTAGAAACCATAGTGAAAAACCATGTGAAGGTTTTTAGTTTTTGTTATTTTATTATATAGAGTAAAAAACCTAAGTTTAGAAATTAATAAAGAATTTTCCTCACTTTTTATATAAATACCCACCCAAAATACCACTACTCTTCACTAAAAATACATTTATCGTGAATTTAATGTCCTAATTAATCTTTAAATCCCTTAAAAGGTGTTCTAAATCTCTTAATAAACTCCTTACAATATTTTAGAAGCACCCTCATAAGATAAGATATTTCTATATCTTCTTTCCATTCAGGAACCTTATCTATATTTAGCCTTTTGAATATCAATTTATTATATTTTCATGTATTTATAAATATTAATTTATTTTAAAATTTATGTTATATTAATTATACATCCTTTATCCTATCTCTTTATAACCTTTACCTAAGTCTTTATTATGCCGAAGTAAGGGATTCTCTCCTCCTCCTCCTTATTCAACCACTTTCTTTGTATTATTCTATTTTATTTATAATTTTTCCTATTGAAATGTGTTTTTAAACATACCTTTTACTTTAATTATGATTTAAAATTAATGAGATACCACCTATCACTCTCATTAAATACTTCCATGAATCTTTATGTACACCTGTTATGCTGCCAAAATTATCCTGTGATTTTCCATGCCAAACATCTTTGTAGTGAATACCCATCCCCATTTCCACTTAAGGGTATTCAACCAGATATACATATCCATCATTTATTGAGTACTTCAATTTATTTGACCCACACTTTTTATCTTGGGATAAAAAGTGATGAAATATTTCCTTATGTTGTATGATCTATGTGGCATACTAATTCATGTACATGATATGAATATGACGGGTGGACCTAGAAGTATGTATACCTCCAATGCATTGGTTAATGTTTTTATCTCATGATATACCATGTATGGTGTATGAGAGGTTATTATAAGTACACTATGTTATGATGTATTGGTGGTTATCCTTGAATTATGCTTATGATGCCATATTTTATATTGTGGCCACATTCCTATGTTGACTTGATGTTATCATCTTATAACATGATTCAATATTCATGTTTATGATTCTCACACCTTTTTATGTCACCTTGATATGCCTATTGACTAACATGTATTACTTTCATCATGTTATTATTTGATTTTTCCCTCACTGGGCTTTATATCTCACTTATTTCTTATGTATGTCCTCAGGTTATACCTTAAATTTTTAGAAGATCAAAGGAATATAAGGGAATGATATAAGAATTTTAAATATTTTTTTGCATCCCTATTTAAAGTTATAATTTTATGTATCGAATTACCCAAATAAACTATGTTTTTGATGTTATGGGATTGTATTATGCATGTCTTTATATAATAAATCATCAATTAATGTTCATAAAAATATGGATAATTATAGTTGGTATTAAAGAAAGGTCTAGTTATTTTTGGGGATTAGGATTAGAAAACTTCAGTGAAATCATTATAGATAAGAATAATTATAGGAAAACATCCCTAAATTATGTTAAAGTATATATTAAGTGGTTTACAAGCAATAAAATACCTATTTGGATACTACAAGTGGATGTGGCTCTGGCATAGTTGTACCTATGAGTAATAAACCCAAAAGGGTGCATTGGGAATTAACTCAATTGTCACATTGTTCATGATAAAGAGGCCTTACTACACATATGGTTTGAAACTTCTGGGGGATGTGTTTTTGTAAATTCACAAACTGCTTACAAACCATCATAAAGTGAAAAAAATGATTTTAAAATTTTATGTTAGTAAATAAATCATAGATAAAATATATTTAAGCCTATAAATTCATTTGTTAAGGAATGAATGTTATTTTTGAGTTGTACATTCAATATTCATAATTTCCCTTATATGATTAATAGTTTCAAAAATTTCCTCCTTAATTTTCCCTTTATTTTAGTCAATGGATAGAAATATGAGGAACCAAGTCAACAACTAATGTGATGGGAAATTCCGAAATGAGATTCCTAACCCAATGGGAGTAGGAGTTGATAAATTTATGATAATACTTACTCAATAACTCAAGTTTTGTATAAAAAATTGATTCAGGGGGAAACCCACACCCCCCTAAGAAAGAGAAATTTTCAATTGAGACATTTATATGACAAAGTTCACCGACTTTCAATAGATATTTCTATCCTTTAATCATATAAAAATGGATAAAATTCTTTGAAAAGATCTTCTCCAACCTAAAATTCTCTGAGAAATAGAATATCGTGCTGATTATTTATTATATAGAAGGAGAATCTGATCAATGGTGGGTGTTGATAAAAAATAAAAAGATCAAGGAGGAGATAAAATCAATGGAGTGTAAAGAATTTCACAAAATGTTTTTCAAAAAATATTTTCCTCACACTCTTCGTCTTAAAATGGAGATGGATTTCCTTTGACTCAAGGATAAGGATGACAAATCCATCAGAAAAGGAGTTGAGTTGAGTGAATGATACATGTAAATTGAACAATATTGAGAAGTTTGGAAGTAGAATCACATGCATGAGAATTTATGGAAAATCTTGATGTCTTGGTTAAGTCTATCTTGTTTTCTATACTGGGTTTTCCTATGTATACTTAGAGTATACCAACTTAAGGTTGTTGGCTATGCTGTGTGTGGAAACATCATTCTTTCATGAGTGAATAAGCCTAAAATTGAGATTTAAAGTGGGGAAAAAGGTATTATAGAAAACCTTTTTTCTAAAAGAGAATAAGTAGCCAGTGATTGAGGTATAACCACTATATTTAATTTATATTTACTGATAAAAATGGGGAGAATAAAGGAGACACATATTGATAAAGGAGTTTGATGGTATTTCCAACAAATAAAAAGGGGGATATTAAAGATCATAGTAGTTAATTTATTTTTTTACATACTATTGTGATGATATTATACTTTCAATATGTGTTTATGAAGTGTTAAAAAGAGTCTGAGGTGCTTCCATAATTAATTGAAAAGGAAATCCGGATTCTTTATAGAGAAATTAGCAAGAAAAATTCAACTTAGCAGCCCTATTCATGTGATAATTGTTGAGATGGTATGTATGGATATGAAAATTTCTAACAAGTGTCCAAATAAATATCTACAATATCTTAAGAATGAATGAATTGACATTAAATATGTTGGATAAATTGGACCCTAAGATTGTATAACTATGAACAAGAAGTGTGAAACAAGTTCAAAGGTTGGAGATAATTTGACTTAAAAATTAATTGAAACATATTTGGAGTAATTTTCATTTTGATATATGAATATAGTTTTGAATATATCATGGATGAAATTTTGATAATATTGTTGAATTTATAAGAAGTTTTGAAGTAACTCTGTTCTCATTTGAAGAACTCTAGAAAATAAGGATGATTGGAGGCTGTGTAAGCATCATTCAGTGATCTATATGTACATCATTTAAAATATATGTAACCATCATCACAAAACTACATAACCATCATCCTTTTGTTTTTTAACCATTATCTAGTACTTCATGTGCATTAAATTTATCTACATAAATATCACCCCTTTCCTATGTAATCATTATCTATAATTGCATCATGTATATAGGTATCATTCTAGGTATTACATAACCATTATCTGTACAGGATTAATTCTACATAAGAATGATTCCAATATACATAATCATGATCTATGTATATATCATCTGTGTAATCATCTTGCACTTAGTCAAATTTTTTGAAAATTTAAGATTGAAGAAAACTTTATAAGTATGAATTTCAATAAACAATATGAGTAATATTTAGAATAAATATTATGAATAAATACTCTGAATAAATAATGAATAAAATCAAGTGATTCTCATGTGTTGTTCTTTATTAGTCAAAAATCATAATGATTTGAATGGAATGTGATTCGAGATGAGTTTCTAAAACATGTAAAGGGAGAATATGGGCAAAACTCACATGAGGTCATTGAAAAATGAGACCCTGAAGATCATGGATATCATAGAAAATAATATGTTGCATATGGGGTGACTTTATATGATTTCATACATATATCAAGTTATTTACATTTATGTAAATATAATATAACCAAAAAAGAATGTATGTGAGTGCATGAAAATTACGTGCATGAGTTTCTTGAGAAAAATTAAGTGAGTTGTATTGAATAATATGGACATCTAAAGAATAATAATGCAGTGTAGAAAATGATAAGCTAAGATTAATAGAAAAACTCTTGAATAATTTGAATAAGAATATGATATATTATGTGTTCATGAAGAATAATAAGAAAACCAGCCCTGTTGCTGCTGTGTTAAAGCTAAGGAGAAAGTGAGAAGCAGGAACCACTTCCCACTACCTATGATATCATTATATCTCTAGGAGATTTAATGAGAAAGGTGAAGAAATCATCAAGAATAGCGATTGATAATACTTGAAAGAGAATAAGTATGACTATTTACCATTGAAGAATAAGTACAAGGAGTATTCAAAGTAGGAGTTTGGTGGACCCTTGAATAACTATCGTGGGGTGGTATAAAGATCCTATCGAGTGGTGTAAAGAATCTTTTCAGAAGATAAATTCCACTGGTGGGAGATATTATAAAAAACCTATCAAGAGGTGGTTTTCATGGTCACTTGAAGATCTGATGTTTTTAGAGATTTACTACTGGTTATTTCAGGAGACTATCCATTGGGATTTTTAGAATATAACATTAAAATATACTTAAGTGATTTATAGTGGAGAAACTAGATCTTAGAATGCAACCCAAACTAATAAAGGAGTAGTATTTTATGGTTGATACTTGTAAATTCATGTGTTTGGTGCCTTTCAATTACTACACTATTTTGGTGAGGCTGTGTAACACAAGAAGAGTGGATCAAAACATTAATCAGCCCCAATGGCTAAAGTAAATGAGAAATTCATAAAAAGAAAAAGTGATATCCAATTCACCCCTCCCCTTCTCAGTGTTCACACCAGAACTAAGACTTTCATGGATGTTATGGTGATGATTTTGATTTTGGAAAACCAAATATTGATGAATTAAATGAAGAAGTTGATAGACTAAGAAAAGATATTTTCAAAGCAGTCAAATTATATAATAAACTCAATGGAAATAATAAGAAACATATTATGTAAAAGAGTAATATTTTTTTATAAAAATGTGAAACATAGAAAACTATTTTTACTTTAAATAAAAAAGTTTATGAAGATTTAAAAACTGTTCATATTCTGAATTAAAAACCAAAGAATTAAATAAAAAGTTTAAAGAAAAATTTATATAATTTTATTCAAGAAATAAATTGTTAATATAGAATGATGTCTTTAAACGAGTTTAACATAAATAAATATGGTATTAGATCTGATAAGAAATTACCTTATATGTATAAAAATTATTTTGTGAAAAGTCTGAATGGTTGTTCTTCTATTGTTGTTTGTTTTAGATGTTTAATGAAGGGACACTATACTAATGAATGTTTATTAATATTTCCACATTATTTAGAGATAAGAATCATATTTATAAACCTATATCTTATAAAGTACCTATAAATACTTATTAAAAATATGTATGAGTACTTAAAAATAATTTTACTAACCATATTGGACCCAAAGTATCTTGGGTTCCAAAACTGTCTATTAATTGGATTTTTAGAAAAACTTCCTTGGAAGTCTCATTAACAATGTGTGGTACATGGAAAATAGATTATCTAGGAATTTGACTATATAACCATAAAAATAAATTTCATACAATAGATGTGATGGAGGAACCATGACATTTGAAGATAATTACAAATGCAAAGTAAATAATTTTTTATGAAATTGATATTTCTAATTCAATTATTATTTCTAATTTTTTTTGAAGGATTATAACATAACTTAATTATCATATCTCAATTATGTGATGATTTTATGAATGTTAAACTATAAAATGACAAATTTTTTAGTTTTTAAGAATAATTCTTTCTCATTTTATGCTAACCGTAAGGAAAATATCTATTCGATTGACCTTACTAAGATAACATTTCAATATGTTAAGTGTTTGAATGATGTGTAAGATGATAATATACTTTGTAATTAGTGAATTTTCCATGTTAATTTTATATTTTTGCATAAAATTTATAATCCTGAAAAAGTACTACAATTACTAAACTTGAATAAAGATAAGTTTCATGTTTGTGATACTTACATAAAAGGAAAATAACAAAAATATTATGCAAACCAGTAAAGGAAATGAAGTCTAAACAACCTCTATAGTTAGTTAATATTAAATGTTTGGTACTAATCATATTACTAGTCTTAGCTGAAAATGTTACACATTATTTATCATAGATTATTATAGTATATTTACAAGGGTATAATTTATCTCTCATAAAAGTGAAACTTTATCTATATTTAATAATTTTTATAATATAGTATAGAATAAGACAAGTTTTTTGATTATTTATATTCATAGTGATAGAGGAGGTGAATTATAGAACTTATATTTTAAAAAATTATGTAAAAATAATGGTTATTTATATAATTTTTCATCACCTAAGACTCATCAGTAAAATGAATTTATTTAAAGAAATAACTAAACTCTAATTAAAATGGTTAAAACTATGTTAAGTGAATATAGTTTACCTAAGTGTTTTGGGTTGATTCTATTTTTATTGGTCATTATATTTCAAATATAATTTTTATTAAACCCATTTTAATGAAAACCCATTTTTAGTTATGGGTGGAAAAGAAACCTTGAATTGGTTATCGTAGAGTTTTAGGATGTAAACTTTTTATCTTAAATACTAAAGATAATTTAGTTAAATTTGATACTAAATGTGATGAAGGATTTTTTTTGGGTTATTATAATATTAGTAAATCTCATATATTTTAAAATAAAATAATTTTGATTTTATAATAATATGTTTATGCTAATTTTGATGAAAATAATGTGAAAAAGAATTTAGATTTAGAGAATATTGAAGAATAATATAAATAATATAATTTTAGAGAAGATAAACCTCAAAATAATCTATCAGTCATGGGGGAGCATATCCCTTCTCAAACTGATCCAAGATCTTAGAGAACTCATAATGATCACCCTTTATAAAAATTAATTGTTAATATTGATTATGGAATTAAAATTAGGATATATATTTTGAATTATTATGAAAATTATACTTTTATTTCTGAATTTATACCTAATGATGTGTTTGGTACTTTTAATGATTTCAATTTTATTTTTTCTATAAAAGGTGAAATTAATAAACACTACTAAAAATATAGTATATAACAACAGAACTATACCAATGGTTTGAATAACTGTTGGTATTGGGTGGCCATACCAAGAGTTTTAACAAACCGTTGGTAGAGACACTTATACCAAATATTTTAGAGAACTGTTGGCACAAACACCCAATAGGGACCTATATCAATGGTTTTATAAAACCATTGGTATATGTTCCTATAATATTTGGGACCTATACCAATAATTGTGGATAATAGTTAGTATAAGTCTCATTTGGGTACCTATACCAACAGTTTTCAAAAAATGCTTGTATAAGTTTGGTAAATTACTTGAACCTACACGAACAACTTCAGAGAACTATTGTTATAAACCTATACCAATGGTTTTAGAAAACCATTGGTATAGGAAATAATTTTTTTATATATCTACATATAATAAATTTAATTCTCCAAAATTTATAATATTTTTATACATACTTACATATATACATACATATATCTAATTATATACAAAAAATCAGTCATAGGTTAGTGGTTAAGTTGTTGAGTTATAAGAGAGAGGTCTTGGGTTCAATACTCACCAATTTTTGTTTTGCACAGAACATATACCAATGATTTTCCAAAACTGTTTGTATAGGCATTTCTTATGAAATTATTTAAATCAACAGTTTGAGAACTATTGGTATATGTTACCAATACCAAAAGTTCATCCAAACTATTGGTATAGGTTTATCCCAATAGAAAATCACCCAATGGTCCATTAAACTATTGGTATAGGCTATACCAATGATTTGGGGTCCTATACCAATGGTTCCAAAATGGTTGGTACAACATTTTTTTTCAAGTAGTTAAATTTAATATAATTTTTTTGAACTACAATAGATATTCTAAAAGATAAACATACTATTATAACTAAATATATTTTTAGAAATAAATTTTATGAATCTAGAAAAATTATAATCAATAAGAATAGATTTGTTGCACAAGGTTCTTGTCAAGAATAAGGTATAGAGTTTGAAGAATAATTTTCACATGTTTCTAGGATTTAATCTATTATAATTTTATTATATTTTAGATTTTAAAGGATTTAAATTGTTTAAAATAGATGTTAAAAGTGTTTTGTTAAATTTATTTATTTCTAAAGAAGTTTATTTCAAACAACCACTTGGTTTTGAACATGAAAAATTTCTTATTCATATTTTTAAATTATCAAAATATTTATATGTAATAAAGAAATATCATAGGGATTGGTATGAAATGTTGTTTTAATTTCTTTTGAATAATTATTTTAATGAAGGTAAAGTCGATCCGACTTTTTTTATTAATAATATTTCAAATTATATTTTAATTATTCAAATTTATATTTATGATATTATATTTAGATCATCTATTGAATTTATTTGTAGATAATTTTCATATTTAGTGAATTATAAATTTTATACAAGTCTCATAGGAGAATTAAGTTTCTTTTTAGGACTTAAAATCTGTTAAATAGAAGATTTAATATTTTGAATCAATTTAATTATGCTAAAAAGTTGGTTAGAATATTTGATCTTGAATCATGTATAAATTTTATAACTCATATGAGTAATAATTGTAAATTTCATTTAGATGAATATGGAAAATATATTGATGTTTAAAAATTTAGATGAATTGTTACATCCTGAATTGAATAATTCCATAAACAGTAAATGGATCGGAATGATGCATGAACTCAGGTGCACCTCCCCATATGCAAGAGGTTGTCAACTAGTGATGAGGGCCTAAGAGGTTTCCATATGCCCCTATGATAAGAGTATAATAATAACATAAGTAAAAAATAGATAACATCAAGATAAAAATAAAAACCATGAAAGTACTGATACAATCATATAATAACAGATACAATAATAAATTAATGTATCATAAATACCAGATCTAACATGAGAATATCATACATAAGAAATACTAAAAGAATGAAAATATATCTAAGGATAATATCCCATCCCCTATTACTCCCAATTCCTACCTGGTCCCCATATCCTACTCTATCCTTAGAAGCCAATCACATGCGTCAATGTTGGGAATTTCCAGAAACATGCCTTTGAAAATAAGAATAGTGTCTACTATGGTACCCAAGTACCATGGTGGCCCAAGAATGGTGTGAGTATAACTTAGTAGTCCACCACCAATGACATCCCTAAATAAAATAGTCTAATAAAAATGCATGCAAAAGTGATCAAGATAAAAATTACAGCACATAAATTTAAAATGATTAAAACCAATACCATAAAAAACACCAAATCTAGGGGCTAGGTTCACCCTAGGAATGGTACATACCTCCTTCAGCCAATGTTAGTTTATCTCTAAGAATGTCATGATGATCATTATAACTATCTCCCTCAAGGGGTAACATTCCCATCCCTGACAAAAAATTATCATTCAAGGGTAATATTCCCATCCCCAAAGACTCAATGTCCACCCAAGGGTTGTTCTCTCCTGGGTTTAAACATTAGTCTCAAAATCCCCTGGGGGTCATGTTCCTTAGGTTAACCATAAGTCTTGACATCCCTGAGAGGCTCTGTTCACCCAAGATTAACCATAATTCTTAGTGTCACCAGGTGGCCTTGTTCACCTCGGGTTAACTATAAGTCTCAGTGTCCCTTGAGAGCCATGTTCACTCTAGGTTAAGAATCATCCTCATCATCCCCCAGTGGGGGGTGGGGGTGTGTTTAGTCAAAAGGATAAATTTTAAACAATTTATAACCTTATAAAATAAAAAACCAATTACTTAAAATTTTATACATTTCTATCTTTTATACTTCCCAAGTTCTTATGATGTTTTTGTAGCAAATATAGTAGTTTTACTAAACATAGAAATTCCTTTTCACCAGACAAAACTTCCATACTAGATGAACATGTACTTTTTACATCAGATGGATAGAAATAAAGTTCACCAGACATATGTTCATAAATTATAGTAGATGAATTATAACAAAGTCCAACCGGATGAAGTTTTACAAATTATACCAGATAGAATTTATCGAATGGAGGAAGACATGATTTTTTGATGATCTTTTATGAAGCCTACTAGATAGAATAACCTCATACATTCCACCGAACAAAAATTTATCATTTTACCAGATGGAATCTACAAGAATTATAATGGTGCTATATCAAGATGAATATTAGACAAAGATTATGTACCAAAATTTTCACACCCTGACCTTGGAAATCCTTTTATTTCATTCTTCTCTTGGAATTGTATCCTTTAATTGAGGTTTAAGTTGAGTAACATTATGAATTTTTTAGTTTCTATTAAAGATTTAAAGTTTTAAGATTGAAATAAAGGGGTGAATGGTTAACACATGATCAAGGGAAACCATATAGCTTTTCCCAGTTAACTATGAAGATTGAGGCTTGGGGTATGGTTCATGGAACACAACCTGCACAGAGTTAGGAAAATGATGCAGGAAGCGCGCATTTCGGTTCCAGAATGGGGAAGACGTGTTTAGCATGGTTGGCGCACAGTTTGAGAACTGTGCATCCATCCCATGTAGGGTGCCCTTATTCTCCAGAAGAGGGCACATGGGTGGATCCCAGTTTACCAAACCATGAAACCAAACCATACAGCTTACCCAGATTCTAAAAAAATGAAATTCCAACTTTACCCCTATGAACTTTTAACCCTATTTTGGGTTTTCCTTCCCTTATTTGACCTAGGTGCACCAAGGGGTTCTAGGAGACCCTCCTCTCTTGCTCCCTAACCTCTATGAATTCTTATTGAAGGTTCATAATACTAATACAAATAAGGATTTTAAAATCACTAGAAACCACTTTTAATAGTGCTAGAAAATCCCTGTTAATCATGAAAAATATAAAGAGGGGTCCTCTTTAATAGTGCTAAAAAAGGGCTGATAAAAGGGGCCCTTTATCCGCGCTAAAAAAAGAATTGATAAAGGTCCCCCCTTTATTAGTGATTTTTTATCATGGATAAAGGGCCACCTTTATAAATGCAATTTTGAGTGCTGATAAAGGCCATGTTTCCTAGGATGTGCTGTTTATTTAACAGAACACCCAATACCTACACACCTGTACAAAACAACACCTGCACACGAACACAATATAGAAGAAAGAAACAATGCACACAAGTGTTTCACAAACAATGCTATATACATTTACTTGACATCATGAATACAAAAAAACACACTGTTATATACATTTAAAACAATGTTTTATATGGTTACAATTACAATTATCCAACAAATAGTTAAAAACATTAATGTTTTATCCTTTGGCATCTATAATTACTTATAAAAAATTGTCGTACATGGTATTAGTTTCCGAAAAAAGAATTTGAACTCAAGAAAAAAGTTCCAAATATATAATAAAACAAATATTATGTTAGTAATAAAATAATTAAATAAATTAAACATTAATATGAAATAATACATTAATAAATGATATCAAATATTAAAGGATGGAGGATCGAGACTCCCTCGATCTGATTTTTTCCGGCAGACACACTATAATAGAAAACCCTATAAGTCTGAATCTATATACCAATGATTCCTTTCGAGTGGCCGTGCATCAAGGAAACCATTCGAGGCGCACTAAGGTGAAAGATGGATGGAACCTGACGGCCTTCATAGGTTCCACTGTCGGTTCTTTTGTGGCTTTTAGCGACCAGACAACACAACATATTATTCGAAAAGGCACAACGACCCATGTATCGACATCCAATGGTGCTATTGAAGAAAGATTAGATCTTTTCAAGTTCTCTATCATGGCTCGAATCAACCTATCAAAAGGAATGAAACCATGGAAACTTTTAGATCTTGTTGACCGACTTACAACTATTTGGGGGTTTTCTGATTTTAAATGTGTTTATTTAGGATGTGGGTTTTCCACATTCTGTTTCCTTCTGAAGAATTGAAAGGGAAATCTTAGAGCACTAGGTCAATCAATTTAAGGCTAGGAACTTTGAGATTACATTATTGGATTCTAAATTTTAACCTGTCTGATTTCAAGGACACTTATGCCCAGGTTTGGGTAAAAATACATGGCTTAAACTGGATCCTATAGCATCCGGAAAATTTATTTGATATCGCATCTGCATTAGGATTCCCCATAAGGACATAAAATTCCACATGAATGGTATCTTTTGTCCATTTTTATTGTATGTTAGTATAGGTTGATCTGAGTATTCCAAGGATTGATAATATTGTTCTTTTTTACTCCACATGATGATATTAATCTTAAAGTGGAATATGAAAAATAGCCTTTCTTTTGTGAAGAATATACTATTATTGGTTATAATACCTCAGAATATAGAAGAAAAATGATTTGTACTGATCATTGTTTTAAAATATTAAAACAATCGGAATGGGTTTTCTCTGTTTTGAGTATGTCACTTGTTCTTTTACTGAAATTAATATCAAATTTAAATAACACATTTGGATTTATATCAGTCACACCGTGCGTCGGATTGAGGTGAATTTGATTTGTACACGTCAAAAATTACTCATGGATCATTTTTATAAAGTATCAAAACAATCTGATTGCATTTTCTCAGTTTTCAGTTTGTCTCTTGTGTTTTTTCTAAAATCAATGTCAATTTTAAATAAAAAGATACACGTTGAGTCATATCAGTCGCATTGTGCATTTAATTGAGGTGTGGTCGATTCCTACATGTCAAAAATGACTTATGGATCATTTTCCTAAAGTATAAAAACAATCCTAATGAATTTTTCAGTTTGTAGTATGATAATTGTATTGTTTTACTAAAATGTCATTTCAAATTAGAAACACACATTTTGAGTTATAATGGTCACATAATGCATTGGTTTTATATGATAATAATTTATACAAGTCACAAATAATTTAAGAATCATGATACTAAATTATGAAGACAATAGGATTGGGTTTGCTTGGTTTTCAGTGAGTAACACTTTTTGAGCTAAAATGACAATTTTAAACTGATAGCAGACACTTTTAGCCATAATGGTCACAACATGCGTCATATTAAGGTGAAGTTGATTTGTAAACTTCACAAATGAATCATGTATCATTTTACTAAATAATCAAAATAATCCTAATGTGTTTTCTTGGTTTTTAGTATGTCACTTGTATTTTTTTTCTAAAATTAATGTCAATTTTAAATAAAAAGAGAAACTTTGAGCCATACCAGTCGTATTGTGCATTGAATTAAGGTGAGATCAATTCCTAAATGTCAAAAATGACTTATGGATCATTTTCCTAAAGTATCGAAACAATCTGAATGCGTTTGCTTAGTTTGTAGTATGTCAGTTGTGTTTTGTTTACTAAAATGTCATTTCAAACCGTAAACACGCATTTTGAGTCATACTGGCTGCATCATGCGTTGGGTTGATATGAGACTACTTCATACACATCACAAATTTTTTTTGAATCATTATCTTAAATTATGAATACAATTAGAGTAGGTTTTCTTGGTTTTCAGTGAGTAACACATTTTGAACTAAAATGTTAATTTTAAATTGACAACAAAAACTTTTAGCCATACCGATCATATCATATGTAAGATTTAGGTGAGGTTGATTTTTACACATTAAAAATTAATCATGGATCATTTTTTTAAAGTATCAAAAAAATCCAAATGCATTTGCTCAGTTTTCAGTATGTCACTTGTGTTTTTTTCTAAAATTAATGTCAATTTTAAATAAAAAGAGACACTTTGAGTCAAACTAGTTTCATTGTGCATTTAATTGAGGTGAGATCAATTCCTAAATGTCACAAATGACTTATGTATCATTATCATAAAGTATCAAAACAATCCAAATGCGTTTGTTCAATTTTTAGCATGTCAGTTTTGTTTTTTTACTAAAATGTCATTTCAAACTGGAAACATGCATTTTGAGTCATACCAGTCGCATCTTGCATTTTATTGATATGATAATAATTTATATATGTCAAAAAGAACTTATGAATTGTTATCCTAAATTATTAAGACAATTAGAGCAGGTTTTCTTCGTTTTCATTGAGTGACACACTTTGAGCTAAAATATCAATTTTAAACTGATAAAAGACACTTTTATCCATACCAGTGACACCATGCATTAGATTGAGGTGTGGTTGATTAAAACACATCACAAATGATTCATGTATCATTTTACTAAAGTACAAAAACAATACGAATACATTTTCTCAGTTTTCAGTATGTCACTTGTTTTTTTTTCTAAAATTAATGTCAATTTTAAATAAAAAAGAGACACTTTGAGTAATACCAGTCGCATTGTACATTGAATTGAGGTACGATCAATTCCTACATGTCACAAATGACTTATGGATCATTTTCCTAAAGTATAAAAACAATTTGAATGTGTTTGCTCAGTTTTCAGTATGTCACTTGTTCTTTTTATTAAAAATAATGTCAATTTTAAATAAAAAGAGACACTTTGAGTCATACCGGTCACATCATGTGTCTTATTTAGGTGGATTTGATTCCTACACATTTCAAATGAATTAAGGATCATCTCCCTAAAGTATCAAAACAACGGAATGCATTTTTTTGATTTTTAATAGGTCAGTTGTTGGGAAAAAAATACCTCAAGTTAACATTGCATCCTTTTTGGGTTGATTGTGTTTGTTGAAAAAGAAGGTTTCAATGGAGAATTGCCGAGTTCTAGAGAGGTTTTTGATAATCCATGTTGAAAAAGAACCACGAAAAATTAATAGACTATCTGGAGGCGGTACAAAAATAGTAGATACAATGTGGCGCCGTTTCCTAGTGTTTGCCAAATTTTTGGGTTCCAAAATTTGGATCTTAGTGAGAATCGTGAAATATGGATTTCCTTGAATATATCATCAAATTATGGAAAAGTCATGAGTTTCATGAAGATAGGCTTCATGTTTTGGTTTTCATGAAGTCCAGAAGAATGTTGACGGTGATGCTTCGTGATTACGACGAGGTTTGCGAATAACAGTGTTGAAGGGAAATGTGAGGGAGATTCATAGCAGTGGCACAAAGTAATTGACAGAATGCTCTGCGATTATGATGAGCTCCGTGATCGGAAATGTTCCGTGGTGGTTCGTGATTTTGAGAGAATTTTGGCGGGAACTTCAGAGCTTTTCGATTTGTGATTACGTGGCACTGATTTCACGCGGAAGGTTCGAGGGTCGGTGGAATCACCTATAAATAGACCTCGACCCCCTTGGGAGAAGAAGAGAGTTTTCTAAGAGAATATTTTTCTCTTGGATCGTGAAGGTGGTTCGTGAAGGTAGTGTGCTTCGCGAAAGAAGAGTTTCGCGGTGGCTAATCTAGATCTGTGAAAGTTGCGAGCTCAGCGTTGGATCAGTGAGCTTCACGAAGGAAGTCACTTTATGATGACTTGAGCTCCACGAAGGGCTAAGATTTGCAAAGGCTTGAGCTTCATGAAAAGGCATGAGCTTCGCGAAGGATTGTTTGAACTTCGCGAAATTGGGAGCCTCGCGAAGTAGGGTGCTTTGTGAAGGTATTTTCAAAAGAATTTCCTAGTGTTCAGTGGAAAAGGGGTATTCATCAGTGGATGAACTTTGGACTTCAACGGATCATCTATGTATAGTGGAGGATGCATTCATTAGAGGAAATGAAGTGACCTACAGGTCTATAAACTGTGAGTGGATCTTTTGAAGAATCAGTGTGCTCACTTTAGTTGAGAGAGGAATGAGTTCTCAAATTGTGAGTGGTTGTAAACCCATAGGGATAGTGATTTCGCTTCGAACTTGTAAACAACAGTGCACTTATAGTTGAATTGGTACATCAGCACACTGCCGGTGTATGCTCCTTGGACATAGCCCAGTGAGGGTGAACCAAGTAAAAATCGTTGTGTCCTGTTCATGCTTTAAGGTTTATTCATACTCTGCATCAGGAAGGAAAGATAAGAGGGTTTTGTCTAATAGTAAAACAAGATCAAAAGGGGAAATTGTTTTTATCTGTCATACCATGATTCACCCCCTCTTAGGATATCTATCCTAGTGGACCTAACATCAGTTACTTTGATACCAACTACAATGACCTAAAAATTTCATACATTGATATCACATATGAGTAGATTAATATTCTTTACATAAAAGAAATAAATTAAACATAAATATGAAACAATTCCTTAATTATATGGACAATGATTTTACTATGAAAACATCAAAATTACCTCTGTGATTGAGCAGACAAAGTGTTGTTTCTATTCTTGCAAAGGCATGTCACATGGATAGAAATATTCTAAAATAAATGAAACCTTCAAGGAATAATGAAAATAAAATCAATGTTTCATTATATAAATTTTCATTAAAATAGAGATATTATATCGTAACATCACCTTTACATCTTTACAAAGGATTTATTTGGTCTATATATATTCTAATAACAAAACTAATGATTATTTTTTCACTTCACTACTGTTTAGTGTTATAACAGCTTGTTCAACTGTATGAATGTTTTGATCATCATTTGGAATAGGTAGCACGACACTCATCTCATGAGCTACATTAATCGACACTCTGATATGATCTATTGGAAGTGTTCTATTGTGTAGCATGTTGTTCTGCATATTGAACACCATAACCCTCTCTATAAGGATATAGGTGGGATTTGATAGATATAAATCACAGTAATTTTCACCCTATAGAATATCAGTACAGGAAAGGTATCAGTGTCTATGTGATTCAAATTTCATAGAAAAAATTATCATAACATTGATTACCTCAGCTATGTTAGGTTTATTAGGCGAATGGCTCGCCTTGAAACTGGTGGGGGTGGGGTGGGATCTTCATGCATATGTTGTTCTTGAGTTGTTTCTTCTCTTTTCCTACCCCCATCAAACTTTCTATCATCTCTCTATGGTATTTTAATTCTTCTTGAAACATAGTTAATGCTTCTTTAATCTTTTTCATTTCCTCATTTTGATACTCCACTTGTTTTTCCTTCTAAAAATATGTTTGGGGTGTCACCCCAAAACCTACACCTATGGCACGACCATACTGTTCTGGTTGCTTCATGGCTACTGAAAGTATGTTTGCATCTAGTGCAGGTGTTTTTGATTCTTGTGACTATGTCAGATGGAAAATATAGGAAAATAATTAATAATTGTTATGTAATATCGATTTAAAGAAAAAAAATTATATTATGTCATACTTACACATGTTTCCCACACTTTTTGTGTGTTTTCATATATCAGTATCCCCTATTTATTTACACGAGCCTCCTTCCATAGCACATGGTGTGGGATAGAAGTGGCTTTCGATTTTGATTCATAATTTTGCATATAAATAGAATAACATGGTTATGGTATTGTTTTATGTCACATAAAAGTATTACAGTAGATTTAAAATATGTACCAATTTTTTCTCAAGTGAAGCGTACCCCATCCTTTCTTTACAGTAGGGGTACACTGGTTTTACTGCCTATTCCTTATTTTTAGCACTCATTTGTTGTTTCATAAATGAAAAAATGTCAATTAAAGTGATGAATACAAGTAATGTTAAACAACATATTACCAAACACAATGTACCTAAAAAGTATATTTTGCATGAAGAATGCTAAACACATTCCACGCTCCTTAGGATATAAAGTGTGAATAAAGAGGAGGTGGATGCGGCTCGATTTTCCCTTTAGCATCTTTAAGATGATATTTTTTAAAATTTTATAGAAGCCTCTATGAATCCTTCCTAAAACTCTTAATACATATTCTTTGTGCGAGGCATCTACTATAAATGCACTCTATAATGGATGATGTAGAGTAAGTCAATGTTTTAGTATTTTATTTTATTTTAATAAATTAAAGAAATTATATCATAATGTTACCATAATAACTTCCCACATTGGTGTCTTAAGCCCGATGACAACGTGGTTCCACGAATGTACATCAATCGGCATGTGTTTCTAAGTGAAGATTCTAATGTAGATACTAAATATGGATTTGTTGGGGTTAACATGATGGCCTCTCTTATTCAATCCCACCTCAAATTTTATTCCTTTTTCTTTTTCCTTAAGGATTTTGGCTAACATTTTCAAACTACAACACTCTTGTTTTTTTTCACCGCCAGGGTTTCATTGCCTACCATTTCCTCAGTTTCAGCATCATCATTATGTTCATCTAGAGCAATAGAATTGGCACTAGGACCAACAATAATAGGTTGAGAAACCTGTTGTACCTCATCACTGGGGCCAACAACAATAGGTTGAGAAAACTGTTGTTCCTCTACACTGGGACCAACAACAGTAGGTTGTGATATATGTTGTTCCTCAGGATTGGGTGAATCTTTAGGTACCGAAGTAATTATCTGTAGAAGTAGTCTAACATTTAATTTAGATTACATAAAATCAGCAGAAAATATATAATAACATAAGGGAACACAATGTATATTAAAATAAAAAATAACCTGATTATTGAAATATTTTTTTAAAGGCTGAAGAGATTTGACCTCTCTATCGACTATGTAAATCCCTTCATTGTGGTCTCCTCTAACATAAAAAAAACCATCTACATTGGGACCACTGTGAAATGATTGTGAAGTCCCAATGAAAGGGTAATCCTCCATTAAATTTTCATTTAACGATTCAGTTGTTTTGGTCAATAACTAAACAATTGACCAGTTTCGGTTTGCGGGATCTGGAACATAAGAAACTTGTACTACCTATGATGCCATTATAAATGGTTTGTCTTTCTACCCCTCCTTACTGAAATCAACTTTCATGAATCTCAATTCATCTATTTTAATATCACTCCTGTTATCAACCCACTTTTATTAAAAAACCAGCACTTGGAATTTCGTATAATCCAACTCCCATATTTGTTTGTTGATGCCAAAGTATGACATATTCGCATAAATTGGATTTTTGTCCTTAGAATTGGAAACATGCATCGCTTCAGCCACAAGTGTAACCCCACTATTTTGTATGCTACCATCTTCATCATGTTCATTAGTATATAATATATAACCATTAACTATATAAGCATTGTAAGATAATACATACACACTTGGTCCTCCGGCTAGCCATCCTAGTAGTTCTAAAATTGATTCCAGATTTTCATTTGACTTCTTAAAAATATGGTCCCAAAACCATCCTATAAACTATCTATTATGTGTATCTGATATCCATTTTTCAGTCCTAAATGGATTTGAATTCCTAATAATTTCTTTGTGGGTTTGAACATATGGGTCAATGTCAAAACTGTTATGAAAAACATAAAGGTGGGCCTACTCCCGATCTGTAATATTGATTGTGACAGCTTATCTTCCAGAAATTAATTGACCCTTAATCCACCTAGTGTGACAAGATTTCAGTGTGCCAATTATTTCCAGACCAGAAAGGTATTCAGTACATAATTCAATGACTTCCTAAACAATATATTTCTCTGCAGTATAATCCTCTGTCAGACTTCGATTTTTGACATAACCTTTGAAAATCTTTATATACTGTTCAATGGGGTACATCCATCTATAATGTATAGAACCACATAGTCAAATATCTCTCACCAAGTGAACCATCAAATGAACCATCATATCAAATAATGTCAGTGGGAAGAACATTTACAATTCACATAATATGATAGCAATTTATCTTTCCATAGTTGGAAATTTCGTTGGGTCTATAACTTTTCTGCATATAGCTTTGAATAAGAAATATAGATTCATTATTATATGGTGGTAATTCTTGGGAAAAATGAAATGTAAAGTTATATAAATTAGATCTTGCATCAAAATATGGAATTCATGTGATTTCAGACCCTTTAACTTTAAATCATTCGTTGACATGATGTTCTTGATATTTTATAAATACCCCTATGAAACCTTTATGTCATTCAAGAAGTTTCAAAACTAATATCTCTCCTTCTTGGAAAGAGTGTAAGAAGAAGGAGGAAGTAATGTTTGTTTTTCACCCTTCACCGGTGCCAACTATTCTCATATTCCCATCTCAACCATGTCCAACCTAGCCTTAATTCCATCCTTTGTTTTGATGGGTGCATTTAGAAACATGCCGATGAAATTATCACATACATTTTTTTCAACATGCATAACATCAAGAAAATTTCTGACATTCAGTTTTTGTAATATTTTTCAAAAATGGTTTACCAAAAGTAGTGTCCACATCTTTTACTTTTCGAAACAATTGTTCCCCTATTAGTGAAGATAGTTCTGTACATTCTTATAAACTTCCATCGAATGATGTCATCCAAGATCGGTACTTATTCCATAAGGGTAGAAATCTGCAATGTCCTAGAAACACGGTTTTTGATGAATTTTTCAACATAATTGACTATGTACCTTGTTAAAAAATGGGACAACCTTGAGTTCATTTAATTCTATATCCTGAAAAATTTCCATAATTAGGAAAGTCATTTATCATCCCGTGCAACATGCCACTCAAAGTGAAATATTAATTTTTTTAAGAATCATACAATGTAACACTTGAATCCCATAATAATTTCAAATCCTAGATCAATAGATCCAAATAAACATCAATATCATTACCCAGTTGTTTTGGTCCCAATATAAGCATAGATGACATGATGTGTTTTCGTTTCATGCATAACCATGGTGGTAAGTTATAATTTACCATCATAATCGGCCATATACTGTGAGTTTTTCTTTGAAAACCAAAAGGAATCACTCCATCTATAGATAACGCAAGACAAATATTTCTTAGATCATTTACAAATTCAGGATACTCACAATCAATTATCTTCCATTGAGGAGAGTTTTCTGGATGATGTAGCTTCCCATGTTTAATTCTTGTATATGCATGCCATGTAAATTATCCTACAGTCTCCTCACTTCCATATAGGTTCCTAAACCTTAGAATGGTTGGAAAGTACCATACAACTTTCATAGTACTGGATTCATCTTTCTTGTATCGAGAAGCACCACACTTTGGGAATTATTTAAGTTATTTTTGGTCCTTGTGAAATAGTATACAATCCTTCGATCATGAGTGGATTATTTCAGAGATCATACCCATCAATCATAAAATTCTTTTGGTGTCATATTTTCATCTCAGGAGCTCAATATATTCTAGGATCATGTCATCAGGATAGAAAGTAGTTTTTTAAAACTTGCGTTACTCCACCCATTGCCTAATTTTAAATTATACAGATTCAACACGGATGACAATGCTGTATATTTAGTGCAACCATAATACAATTACATCTTTGTACAACTCTTTAACTTCTCAAATAGTTTTGGGAAATCATGAAGTTCATCATTAACCGTCCTTGTTATTTCCTCAAAACTATCTTCATCATCATTTACATCTGTAATCACATCCTCTATATGGTCGTCTTCGTTGTTCATGCTTGTAATCATATCAGATGGTCTATAAAACATAGTGCTCTCTCAGACACTACCTACATTCGTTTTTTCCCATATTTATTCCAACATGTATAACTTCGATTTATTCCATGATAGATTACGTGTTCTTCCAACTCCTCCCTACTAATTTTTCTTGAATAAAAATAGTGCATACACATACCAAGGATTTGAGAAGGGTCATATGCATGATATTTTGTAAACTTGATAAAATCTTTCACGCCATCTTCATACTCTTTTTTCTAATAATTTTAATTCATCCATTATTTATTCATATTCATCCTATTTGATTCAATAATATTAATATTTAACAAAATAATTACACAAAAGATGTTCAACTAGGGTCATCACCCAACTATAATCAATGAAACTAGCTATGGTAAACAATACCCTCACCTCTTCATGCATTACTCAGAACCAATGTAGATCACACCCATCTTCCCAACCACCTGATCAATGGAATTATCTATTATAATCCCTTTTACTAGAATGTTTTAGTATCCCACATGTGATCTATATGCATTGTTGTAAACTTGTTTTTTAGTGTTTCTCTAGAAACATAATGTCTCGAGTCAAGAACTATGGTACTAAAATAATAGATGGTATGATTTTCCATAGAGTGCTTGTGGGTGGAAGGATTCATTACATGTTTTGTTATGTTTATTTTACTAGGGTGTCCATAAATTATACCATAGAGTCCTATAGTGAAGTTGTTTTCTAAGATTCAGTGGAATTCCACTAGTAAAAAAGTGGTGGTGCCATTGAAATGGGTAAGGTTTGGACTGATATTCAATGGTGGAGGAACTACAACATTGAAAAAAATGGCATACCAATCACACCAACAACCATAACACCATACAAACACACAATCATGCTCACAATCACAACACCATACAAACCAAAAAAACACAATTTCAGATTTTAAAAAGAATCCCTTATTCAATTTCTCTTTTTAATTTAGGGGGTTATCATAGAATTTTTATCATGTTGGGGAATTCATTCATTAGCCAAGTATATGTAAATTACCATTTTATATTTTCAAATATTCAACAGGAACCAACCAATATGAAATTCATTTATCACACAAAAAGGACCACCAACAACCATGATTTTCAGCGAGGCGTTTATCCCGTACAATTCACAACATAACCATAAATATCAAATAGTAATAACATGCGAACAAGAGGAAACCAATGAGTAAGAGGATAACAATCACTGCAAAGGTGTCATTCAATGTGCAATGAAGACGTGTTTGCAGCAGAGGAGAGGCGCATAGTTGAGAATATTTCCAATTGAAAAGAAAACATAAAATGAGAACTCATATGTTATACCCATCCAAAATAGGTCCAATGAGATTTAGGAATGGGACATGTCTGGTTAAATAGTTTTATTGGTCAATAATGGGATTTTATTTTCCATCTATGATATCTGATTTCTATTTATTTATTTTTTGCATATCTATTATTTTTCTAGATGTTCAACTTATGAATTGGATATGTCTGGTTTTTAGGAGAAAGATAATTTTTAATTTACTCTAATTTAGGGGTAAAATATTCCACATCAATTGTATCTTTTTCCCAGGGTATTGTTGCTATCTCGTAGGGATCATGAACGCCTATTAGGTTAGTGGAAAGTTAGGTCAGTTGTTAGTTATGATACCAGGATGGGATGTATCATTACATTTCCAATTGTAACTGACCCATGTCCAATTAAATATAGGATGGGGGGGTGAGACACTAATATATTCACAACTCCATTGGAGTTCCTATGGGGGTAGGTCCTGATAGTATCATATCTGATAAATCATTTATATATTGGACATTATTGTAGTCATTGATAAGGATTTATTCATTAGTATAATAATAATGTTTGTTGTACCTATTGTGTGAAGTAGACATTAAAAACTAATAGGAAATATCGTACAAACCTCATTGAATCTTAATAGGTTTGGTTTCATTCATCATATAGTTACAAGTGATGTGGAATGTGTAAATAACAAGATTGGGGGGGGGGGGGTGAATGATGTGGAGATGTTGATGGAAATGATGATGTGGCAGTGTGTTTAAATATTCATTGTATATTTTTAATTAGAATGAGGTTGGTTTAAGTTATTATATTTAGGTTGGTTGTGTTATTCCATCACGAGGTTCAATAAGAAGAGGTGAATCAAGAATCCAAGAATCAAATGGACTTAATCAGAAAGGACCTAAATACAAGGGAGAACAAGACATGCATCACAACACAACACATAGACAATATGGGAAAACATTCATCACAACACAACACATAGGTCTATACCACAATGGGTCCCAAATGAGAAAGAACTATGACACAAAGGAGATGGCCACACCACAATGATTCCTGGTAAAAACACATCTAGAATGCACGTTCATGGTCAACAATGAGATCATATAATCTAGGGGAAAGTAACTATGATGCATTGGTCACCACTACACCATAACCTCTAATCTCTCACACCCTACATAGTTAAATGATACCAAAATTGGAATAAATGTGCGAACTCCACATTATAATACTTCACACCACAACCAACACTCCATGACACAACTATTACAAAACAACTAGAACCATAAAAACTATATTCCACACCGTAGTTCCCCAACCATGACACAAACTAAACCTCCACGATGTATAATATTCACCATGTCATGGAATTTGGTTCCATTTGAAAAATCAGTTCAACTTCCCTCTTTCACCTTTGAAACCAACCCTAGGTTATTCTTTAAAATAAAAGGGTGTCACATGGATATGCACTAGATAGAACTCACTTTTGAAGGAGAGTGTAACTCCTTAATATCTATATTTCACCATACCAAGGCATGAATAAAAACCCCTTGCCTTTTACAAACCTAGAGGACTAACCCATAAATATTCCTTTTTTTCAATGACAAGGCACAACCAGTAATATGCTTTTTGGTTTGGTTAGCATAACCAAGTCACATACCTTTTAATGGAGGTATAACCAGTGTGTGAGTTGATATGGACTACGGACAAAGGAATTTTTTTCATGGGAAGAGAATGGGAAATTCCTAAGGACACGATACATATATATAGTGATGGTAGGACTTTCCTATAACACCTATGACCATAGTTGATATGGACTATGGACAAAGGTTCTGGAATCCATGACCATTTTTCTTTTCTATAAGTATAATTATTATAGTTATAAAAAATTATACACACATAAACATATATTTATATATGTAGATATATAGATATATAGATATTTATATATTTATAAAGATAGTTCATTTTAGATTATTGTTAAAGTATTAGATAAATTATAGAAGTGGTCCTGAGATCAAATATCATCATTTTGTTTAATATTTCAAACTATACGAACACATTCATAAACCATAGATGGAGATACCTATGTCTATGTTCCACCCATGGAAGTTGATGCCCTATGGAAAAGGTTACAAACCATGGGTATAGGTTCCCCATAATAGGGACTATATCCACAAGCATTGTCTATGGTACCAGACCATCCGACTATGACTATTTCCAATGGGCTATGGAAATTGGGATACCACCCATGGGTGCCTTGATAGTGGATATAAACTATAACCATTTTCAATTGGTCTATAACCAATTTCATAGCCCATGACTATTGCCTAATATTTGACTAGTGTGAGAATTGGGCTGGGCAGATTGATGGGTGCTTGTATAACCTTAGTGAGGTTTTGCGATGGAATAGAGCCCTTATGTATTTTATTATTCTGTTTATTTTTTATATGTGATAATCCCAATAGGTGGTTGTTGAGACCAAATACATTTTTTTGGGTATTTTTTTTCAATGAACATGAAGTGTAAATAAGCTTGATGTCGATATATAATAGAGAAGAACAATTTGGAATTAGGTTGGAGAGCCCAATCTTGTCGACATGATTATATGAGTTACTAAGAAATTCATTATTATGTGTGATGAATTGTGAATATTAAAAGAGGATTGAAGATGTACCTTTTTCCATGGAAGTAATGATGATTACTTCCAATTCAATTTAGATGGAAAGGATAAATAAATGCCTTGAGGAGTATATAATATATTTGGATATTACTAAGGGAATTTTAAAAAGTATAGAGATGATTCCTATATGTTTTTCTTTAAATGTTATTTCTATTATATTACTCAAGAATATAGAATTTAAGAAAATAAGATAAAGCTAAAATATTTTCCAACTCTAAAAGATAGACACTACTAGAGAATCTATCCATCATAGGGGCTGGTGACCAAGCATAAAGATAGGATCTATCCAAAAGTAGCATGTATGAGGGTATAAATAGTTAAAATAGGTATATGTAGGTAGAAAGAGCATGTTGAAGCATAAGTGATAGAACAACCATATGAATTTAGAGGGGATATGAATTTATCTAATAATAATCTCTACCATAATAAAGAATAATAAACTATAAACTAAGATAGGAATAAGTAATTATCAAAATAAAAATAATCAGATTGAGAGGGGATATGAATTTATCAAAACATATACAAAGTGGAAAGGAACCATTCAACCCATTTGATAATTATCAAATCCAATAAACTCTCCCAAAATTTGAATATCTCTCCCCCTTTTTATATATTAAGAAAGATAAGAAAATTAAGATCAGTACACTGAAAATAAAAATAAAAAGAGGTAATAAAAAAGAAAGGGAATGAAATATATCTAATAAGAATATCCGCCTAAGTTAAATAATAAAGAATAGTAAAAAATAATAATCAAAGAGTGAATACACATACTCAATAGATATACCAACAATTAGATGGAAAACTCCCCCAAAAATCAATGATATACCAACAATTAGATGAAAACTCCCCCAAAACTCAATGATATACCAAAAATTAGATGAAAACTACCCCAAAAATCAATGATATACCAACAATTAGGTGAAAAACTCCCCCAAACTCTACACATACTATGGAAAATAGGGAAAACACAATAGAGACTCACCAAGGGGAATCCATACTTTGTAGAGGAGGCTACTGGGATAGTCGTCAGATGAGGAGGGTGCGCCAGAACAGGTCAGGTGGACAAGGGGGCTGTATAAGGAGGAGGAGGAAGAGGCAGTAGAGGAGGATGATGATGAGTCGGCGGATGAGGAGGAGGAGGAGGAGGCAGTGGAGACGGTGGTGGAGGAGGAGGGGACGTGGCAGAGGAGGGGTCGTGGTAGCGGTGGAGGAGGAGACAACGATGGAGGAGGAGAAGGAGGAGGTAGTGTGACAAAGGAGAAGGAGGGGTCATGGAAGAGGAGGGGTCACTGTGGAGGAGAGCTCGACGACGCAGGGGTTAGCTTCCATGAAGGCTTGAAAGGGTTTGAGGGAGGAGGAGCCTGTTAGGTTTCTTTTATAAAACCTGCTTGAACCTTTATCAACACTAGTTAAAAGCGTTGATAAAGGTATGTTTTATCAGCGCTAAAATAAAAAGCCCTAATAAAAAATACCTTTATCAGCACTTTATTAGCGCTGATAAAGATAGACCTTTATCAATGCTAAAAAACCACTAATAAAAGACATATTCATCATCACTAAAATTATAGAACTGATAAAGGTATGTTTTATCAGCGCTGATAAAGTCCATTTTTATCAGCGCTAAAAAGGCACTAATAAAAGACCTATTTATCAACGCTAAAATTATAATGCTAATAAATATGTCTTTCATCAACATTTTTAGCACTGATAAAGTAAATTGTTATCAGAACAATTTCACAACCAATTAAATAATTATTTAAATTAATATAAATTTATTTGTATTTATTTATAAATATTTGTATATATTTATAAATATATCTAGTTAATTATATATTTATAACTTTATAAGTAGTATAATAAATATATTTATTATAATTTTATAATTATATATATATATTTATAATTATAACTATAAATAGTAGATATTTATAAATATTTGTATATAATTGTTAATATATATATATTAATAAAATTATAAAATTATATGTATAATTTTACAATTATTTATATGTATATAGTTATAATTATAATTATAAATGTATTTGAAAATTATTTATATATATCATTAAAAATATAATAAAATATATTTATTATTTAAATATATTTAATGTAATTTTATAAGTACATTTTTTAGAATATATATAGTTCATATGGATAACATTATGAATTAATCAATATACCACATCAATAGACCACGTGATGTGTATAAATGAACATTCATGCATGATACATAACACACACACACAGATATATATATATATACATGATCAATATATTCAGTGACCAAATTCATTGGAAAACACACATATATTCAACAATTTCAATTATAAATAAATATATTAAAAATTATTATATATTTATAAATAAAATAAATATATTAAATATATTAAAGATAACAAATATAATAAATACAATGAATTAATCCAATAAATATAATAAATATAATAAATTAATCTATTAAATCTCTAATAAATATAATAAATATAATAAATATATTTAGTATTTAATGTATTTTATTATAATATTATAATTATTTAATTATATATATATATATATATAATTATAATCTTAAAAATACTTTTTTCAATTAAAACATTATATATATATATTTGAATTATTAAAAAATATATATTAATTATAAATATTTTTTTTATTTAATGTATACAAATAAAAATTATTTTTGAATATAAATATAACAGTTTTATATAAATTCATAATATTTTTTATTAAAAACTTTTATCAGCGCTAAGAAAAGCACTGATAAAGGGTGTACCTTTATCATCATTTTTTAGCACTGATAAAGGTCACATTAATCAGCACTTTTAGCTAGTGCTGATAATGGCCCACCCCTTTATCATCGCTTTCTGCTTAGCACTAATAAAAGGTAGTGCTTCCCTTTCCCTGTTTTGTGGTAGTGTAAGGTGAGTTCTTATGTTTTTTAGTCAATTTTCATTTTCTCCTCTTCCTTCTCTCTTGGTTCTTGGTTGTTCCTAGTGGAGTTTCTCCTTTGGACAAATCCTAGAGGTAAGGGTTGATGTATGGTGTGATTTCATTAATGTTAGGGTGTGTGGATTGTCTCTCAGGCTTGGATCTTCCTCTTCCCAAAGTTTGGTTGCATTCACACATCATTGAGGTAGGTGTTTCTATCCATTTCCTTTCCGATACATTCTATTTGATGCTTAATATTTCTTAAATGGTTTATAAATGTGATTTTATTGCTTATGGTGAATTGGTATGATTTTTTTAGTGTTTTCATGATGGAAAATGAGTGCAAAATAGTTTTCTAAAGGGTTTATTTGATTATGACTATGTTAAATTCATGCAATGTGTTTGATAAAAAGTCAATCTTGTTTTTAAAGTGAAATTGGGTGCATTGAGTGGTTTTGTACATTGGTTTTATTTTGAAATTGTTATTGTAAGTTGGGTTTCTAATATATATTTATTGGGTTCCCCCTTATCATGCTTTAAAAACGTGTCTTTGAATTGTGAAAGGGTTGACAAGCATGTTATAAAATGGTTTTTAATGTGGACATGAAATTGAAAGGGGTTATGCCTATAGAAATGTTTGGTTTAAACATATGTTCTTCTTCCGGTGTTTTCAAATAAATTTTTTAAATTGTGAAAGTAACATGAAATGTACTTCAAATTGTCCTTGATTCCTTGTGTGACCTTAAATATGGTTTCAAATGTGTTTTCCAAATACTTGGAAGTTTGACATTTTAAGGCACGACATGGTAATTTTGTGGTGTATGAAACTATGGACCATTTAAAACCTTATAACATGGTTGATTTATAAAGGCCCATTTGAAAACTTATGTGTGTTGTGTCATTTTGGATTGTTTTTGAAATAGTGTTGGGAATGGAATTGGTTTTGGAAATGTGAGACCCATTTGGCACTTGAGATGCATTGGGAGCTTTGTTTTAAAATCTATGTGATGTGAAAGATGTTTGGTATTTTAAAATGTTTAGGAAAGTGGTTTTTGAAACTCAAATGATGTAATGGACCAATTGAAAATTTTGTATAGATTATTTAAATATGGGCACACCTATGGAGGATTTACCTGATGGGGGTTATCGTGTAGGCAGTGTTAGTGGTTGGGGTAGCCAAGTGTGACAAAAAAGGTCTGGTGAGCCACATGATCAAGGGACTCTATTTCCACTGTACATCACTATTACTATGATGAGATTCCGAGACACCTTTTAAATAGTTGAGTGATAGTTTCTTGTTGACCTTAATTAGACAGGTTGGTACCCCTTGACTTTATAGGGCTATGGGGGATGTTGTTGGAACCAAGGATGCTCGTTGATAATAATGGAGGTTGGTTTGTGTTTTTTTTTCAATCTTAACATGTATGATTAGGGAGTTTACAAAGAATAGATTCATACGTTTGAAGTTAAAAACAATATTGATGGTGGCATAGTTTCCCAGTGTTTTCCAATTTTTTGGGCCTAAAAAATCAGAAGTTTGGTAACGGTTTGAAGTAACGATACACGGTGAAGGCATGCAACATGTGTTGAAGGTGAAAAATATGAGGTGAAGGCGCGCGGTACGTGGTAAAGGCGTGTAGTACATGGTGAAAGTGTGCGGTACGCGGAATGCTGTATAGAAATGAAAACCATTTGTAGTGATGGTACGCAGTGAAGGCGTGCAGTATGTGAAATGCTGCCGAAAAAGGTTCGCAACGACAGTACCCAGTGAAGAGATGCAGTATATAGACCGAAAGACATATGGTATGTAGAAGTTTAATGTTATGTGATAAAGGTTTTCATTTCAGAGGATTTTAGTACACCGTGGAGGCTAATAATATGCAGATGGAGTTTAGTTTATAGTGAATATTTTCCCACATTGAAAATTTGGGTAAATCAGATTACCGAAATTTGCAGAGATATGTGACAATTTAAGGAATAGTAATACCCTTTATTATGGGAAGATATTGGAGATTAAAATTTTAGAAATAAATTTAGTGAAGTCCAAAGTGGTACGTGGAGGGGAAGATGGTACACGAAGAGAATCATCCGTGTAAGGAAAACCATTCGCAGAAGAGAGCACGGTTCACATAGGAAGCTCTTGCAGTACGCATCCAAGTAAGGTAGTACACAGAGTGGGAGGGTACGCAGAAAAGTGGAGCAGTATGTGGTGTAGGGTAGTACGCAGAGAAGGACTTTTTGTGGAGGAGTTGGACGGTACGTAGAAATAGAAGCGGTATGTAGAAACAACTAGATGTTATGCAGAAACAGTAGTGTTATGTAGAAACAACTGTATGGTACACAAAAATAGCAGTGGTACATAGAAATAGCTAGATAGTACGCATAAATAGTAATAGTACGTAGAACACCCACAAAAGCCTAAAAATTGGCCAAATTAGTTTGTGAAATTAATTTCCATAACATATCAGTGTACAAGAAAATAAATTACATTTGTGAGTGATTATGGGACTTCAATATAGAATCCATTTATAGTTGATGATACATAAATTAATTCCAAACCATTTAAGTGACCTTCAAGTTGTAAAACTGAGTGGAGATTCTTCCAACGCAATGAGCAAGGGGAAGTCAGTGGAAGTGATCCAAGGTACGCAGTGTGCTATTCCCAAAACCTTGTAAAGGTAGTGAGATTGACACAGAGTGACTCTGCTAAACTCTTGTAATCCACAACTTTTAAAGATTAGTGGTTTTTGGTATGACTGACACATTATCGGTGTATGCTCCTTGTATGTAGCCCTTAGTGGTGAACCAAGTAAAATTACCGTGTCATTGCTTTGCATGTGATTGTTTATTTTCGAAACTTCATATTCAGACAGGTTTAATAGGTTCCTACCAACATGGGAACAAGATCCATTATTTTAAAAGAAAAATTTGACACCTTGATTCACCCCTCCCCTCTCAGGGTGTTCTGGGGTCCTTCAAGTGCTATCAGAGAGTAAAGGTTACTGGTGTTAAATGTTTCTGTCATAGAGAATCCAGTCAATGTTAGGGGAGTTCCCCTCTTCGATGGAAGTAATTTTAAAATATGGAAAAAAAAGATGAGATCTCACATAATATCTATTATAATGGAAGTATTATTTGCTACTTTTTAGGGAATACAAGTCACTGTTCCTACAAGACTATTGATGAAAGACACAGACATGAAATTTCTTGATGCTGATGTAAAAGCATAGAATACTCTCATTGTAGCCTTTTCTGATCAGATTTATCTTAAGGTAATGAGTTTAACATCTTCCAAGTCAATGTGGGATAAACTAGTGAATATTTATGAAGGAAATAGCAAAGTGAAGGAGGAAAAACTTCAAGTACTACACAACAGGTCTGATGATCTGAAGATGCACCCTAGTGCGAATGTATACTCCTTTTTCAATTGAATTTTTGAAGTTGTAGGAAAAATCTGAGGCCTATGTGAAGAAATCAAAGACATTGACATAGTGAATAAAATCTTGAGAAGAATTACACCCCTTTATAATGCATAGGTGTAAGCCCTTGAGAAAATAGATCTCTCCAAACTCTCAGTGGATGATCTTCTAAGCAATCTATTAGTTTATGAAATGAGAATCCTGCTAGAAGAATCTACAACTCATTTGATCAAGGAAATGGGATTCAAATCCATGGACAAACTAAAAGTTTCAAGATATATAGGTTATGAAGATGATGAGTAAATTAAAAATCTTTCTCTCATTTCCAAGAATCTCAAGATGGGAACAGGGAAATTTGAAGGCAACCTACCTCTGGCTTGATTTTTCTATTGAAGAGTTGGGCACATTGCCTCTCAGTGCTCAAGAAAATTAGATGATGAAGAGAGTGAAGTTGAAAACATGGAAACGCCTCAGAAAATATTCTTCAAAAAGTGAAAATTAAAATTTTCAAAGAAAGTACATAAGAAGAGTTTTGTCTGTGAGGAGGAAGATGATGATAATGAATTCTGTGAGGAAGAAGAACTAGAATTTAAGATTGGAAACCATGCCTCCATAATGACTACCATTTAAAAGTTAGAACCATTGACAAATAAATCTAGATATAATCAGTTGACTACTAATGCTGATCCGAAGTTGCAACTTAAGTATGATTTTGGTAATATTGAGATTAAATATAAGATATAAAATAAGTGGAAAGCAATGGTAGAGGAATCATCAGAATATATTGATCATTTGGAAGTAGAAATTGAATGACTGGAAGAACCGGTGAACATAAAATCATCAATCCTTGAAAGCACTGATGATGTTATAGAACTAAAACTCATAATTGAAGAATAAGAAAAGGTTATTAACGACATTACCTTGATACTGGAGGAGAAGTCCAAGACTGTTTAGGGACTCAAAGAATAATTTGTTACTCTAAGAAGTAAACTCGAAAGTGAATAAATTTCAAAAGAAGTAAAGAAGAAAATAAAATTTGGAAGGTTCTTAGATGCTGATCTTCTAGAGAGAGAAAAACTTGGTTCTGATGGAGTTGAAAATATCTTGAGTGATCAAAGAAACACATGCATGGGAAATAGTGGAATTGGTTGTGATGCTGAAATGTCAAATGCTATAAATAAAGTGATCTATAATAAAGGAAAGATGAAATTTGATCATGTTGAAAGACTACTGGAAGTGCTGAAAATGAAACCCTTAAATCAAAATGAAAGGAGAATTGAAGATTATACTTGAGTTTCTAGAAATTATAGGTAATCAAACTATTTTCCTGAGGAAGAAGGAATGAGAATAAATAGAAGTGAGAAGACATTTACTTTCATGAAGTGTCAATATTGTGGCTATTTGGACCATACCATGTCATACTATGAAGAGGAAAGATGCTATATGAATGGAGAATAGTTACGAGTTCAACAAATGAGAACATTTTCATATCCTAATTATTATATAATAAATAATTTCTATATATATTGTTTTCACTGTTCTAACTTTGCCCATGAAGATGTGTATTGGAGGTAGAGGTATGACAATATAAATTATTTCAATGTTTAGAGATGAGTCAATACATGTCAAATAGATAGTGTTGCTATTTCAAACAGGTGTTATCATCTAAAAGAAGAATTTGAATATAAATAAACCATGTACATAGAAGAGATAATTGAAAGGCCATCAATGCCCTACACTCAATCCAATATCTCATGGAAAGAAAATAGGAAAATTGAAAAGTCAAAATTTTCAGAAGTAGCTGTCAGGTCCACTAGTCTAGATACCCTAAGAGGGGGGGTGAATCAGGGTATGAAAATATAAAACAAATACCCCTTTGATCATGTTTTGTTGTTATAAAAAACCCTATTATCTCTCTCCTTCCAATTTCATAGTATGAATGAATCTTAAAGCATGAACAAGACACATCAATTTTACTTGGTTCACCCTCACTAGGCTACATCCAAGGAGAATACACCGGTGACATGCCGATGTACCAAATCCACTATAAGTGCACTACTATTTACAAGTTTGAAGTCGACTCACTATCCCTCCTATTTTACAACCATTCACAATTTCAAAGCTCACTACTATCTCAACTGAAGTGTGCTCACTACTTCTTCAGAAGATCCACTCACAGTTTAAAGACATGTATGTCACTTAATTATCACAAATGAATTCATCTTCCTATGTATGTAGATGATCGGTTAAAGTTCCACTTTCATCCACTAATGAATAAAACTTTACCATGGATATAATAGGAAATATTACAACTTTTCTCGCAACCCTAGAATGACCAGCGTGCTTCTATATGTTTGGCGTGCTTCTCTAATACCTGGCGTTCTTCTTCAAGCCTAGCGCACAAGTGTTGCCTTACCACTTGTGCGACACTCCCCTCACCAACTTAGAACCTGGGAGACTCATACCCTTTTATGCCCAAACCAATATTGGCACACAACTATCAATTATCATGAAACTTCTGAATATCATTATACTTGGGTGACCAAACCACCAATTTCACGACCAAACCACCTTCACGACTGAAGCTCTAATTTTATCGAAGTGTTGAACTCTGTAATGAATGAAGAAGGGTAGATGTAACATCCCAGGTAAATAAAGAATAAATCATTTTCATTTTAATATTTATGAATTAAATATTAATTTTACTTTAAAGGGGTTGCTATGTTCGATAGCGTACCCGATACGCAACAAAGAGTTTCTTTGAAATCTTACGTTTCACACTAGTAATAAAATATTACTATTTTAAATGGTAGTTAACACGTAGCCGTTGTATTGGCGGGAATGAATGGAAATAACTAAAATATTATTATATATGTTTGTTAAATGTTTTTACATTTATCCAATAAAGGATAAAGGCTTAAAATACGAAAAGAATTCAATTTTAGGCATATATACTCTATCATTCACTAAAGGTCGACTTATCGCCTTTTGATGGCGAACCGACATTAAATATAGTTTTGGTCACTATTATACATTCTATTGGACCAAATAAAACTCTTTTTTAGAATAGGGACATCAAATTTTACTTTGTGTAAATTTTTTGGTATTTTTCCGATAAAGTTCATTTTTTAATGAATAGTGAAAACTGTTGTATTTTAATTCAAAACCTCTTTTTAATCTAATTTATTTATATGATTATATTATCTTTTGAATTGTTTTTAAAGTGAAATTAGAATATATTTTTACCATTTAATCCAATAGTGGTCGTTGGAATTAATTTTACTTCAAAATTGGACTTAAACTAGTGTCAATCTTTTGATACTTATTGTTTCATAAAAACACGCTATTTGCTCTGACAACGAGAATTAATTATTAAATTAATTAATTTAATTGATATGTTTTTAATTTTGTAAAATAGACATCATTTTTGAATTCAGAATATCAAATATAGATTAGGGTGAAGTTTTGGTATTTTTCTGAAAAACTTCAATTTTTGATGAATAGTGAAACTACTAAGTGACACTTAAAAAACTGATTTTTCGTTTAAATGAAATTTTACCACCTATGTGTTTTGAATTTCAAAAATCCAACATACATGGTTTTCATTAAGAAGTAAAATGTGGTTCAATGAGATTAAAATATTTTTTTTTGTGAATAGTAACTTTTAAGTGTTTAATCGCGATTAGAGGTAATTAGTGTAGTTTAAGGTAAAAATAATGTTTTAAAAATATGAAATGAACTTGAAAAATGTCCTACCCTTATTGGATGTGTCATGGCCGACCATGAAAATCCATGGGTCAACTTGGGGACCCGATGGAGCCACTTTAGTAGGAAAATGACATTAATACCTTTTTATTTAAAGTTAAAATAAAAATGTCACAAACATGAGTTGTTTTACTATAAAAATTTTTAAATGGGGTTATAAAAGTCATATTTTTGACTATATATATTAATTAGAAAGATAAAAATATTTCCTACATCATGATATTTTTTTTATAATTTTTAGACATTAAATAAATTAAATTATTTATGATACCATGATGATGCAACAATTACCTCATTATTTAACTATTAAAAAAATGAAAAGATAATGTAAAATCTAAGACCTACACATGTAAAAAACCTATTGGATGGGTGGATTTTTAACTCTTATCACCTTATCCTAGAAATATATAATTTTGGGACCTTTTAAATCCAAAATCATTTTAATATAAAGTAACATTTTATAACTTTCCAAGAGTGCCCCTCCTCTCCTCTTAGAAAAGGCCCCCACCTCTACCACCTTACCCACACCTATCAAGCCTTTGACTCGGACAAACCCTATCCATTTTGTCTCTCTACATCCCTCTATTACTCCTTGAAGCCTAACTTTGGGTAGAAGTCTTCCCAAGGAAGCCTTTGAGCTCAAATCAAAAAGAGTTACCCGTTTTAAAGGTAGTGTTTTCTCTTGTGTTCTTATGTTTTATTTTGCTTCTCCAACCCTCTAAACTCTTTTTATTCCTTTATTTTGTAACAAAACCAGTATATTCAATATACTAGGATGTTGTTATAAGAAGGATTCGAGATACACTTACACACACCTAAATATAATGGTTAAAGAACATACTGTTTCTGTGGATGGAGAATTTCTGCCTCACGAAACGGTGATTGTTCAACACTCATATAACACCTTCAAAGGTGGCCATTAAGATGTAACTATATTTATATATCATATATAATATGTTTATGTTTTAATTAAGCTTATGTATTTTTCATTTATGGAATACCTTTATGGTTTCCATTATGGGTAAATGCGATATCTTCATTTTAGGAAGTGCGGACTACCGCCCCCTCAAAGTGATTTGATTCGTTAATACCATATGTGGTACATATAAAGGATAGATTGAATGATATTATATATGATAAAATAATGGAATTATAATACTATTATGTATCATTATGTTTTAATTCCATTAAATATTAAATAGAAATGGAAGTAGCGTTCATGCGTACGTACGACTTACCGTCTCCATGAACGGTGCATTTCATTTATTACCTCTAAATGTTATCTAATATTATAAATTCATGTATATACTGGATATATATGATATATATGATATCTATATCATGATTATAACTCTGGATATAATGGATACATGAACAACTTTTAATTATAAAGAGCATATTTTTGACTCAAGTACCAATGATCGTTAAAACGACCGTTATTAACATAAATAATTACATAGTGTTCATGACATGGTAATAAGAGATATAAAAGGAATAATGAACTTGAAAAAGGTTCTTAAGCAAGTATAAATTAACTCAAGTTTATTATTTAGGACATTAAAGAACGATCGAGTCAAGTCGGACCCAAGGTATGGGACTTCGTCTCAATCTCCTTTCATTGAGGCATATTATGTTTTATACAAAACTTTCTTTTATAAGGTGTATAAACCCCTTTGACTTTTACATTTATCCAAAAGGAATCTTTTTATATGAAGCGTTTTACTAAATGACAAAAGGGAATGTTTTTTTCGTACGTATGCAGCGACAACGACTTCTCCGCTGCCATGACCATTATTTGAGTTTCGGATTCCTCTACAAGTCATACCTTTTTTTGAATGAAAAATAAATACCATGTTTTAATTTTATTTTATTTTGTTATTAAAAATGGTTTTCATAATGTTTTTATATCAATGTGTTGTATTGATATCTTTTGATTGAAAAGTGGAAATGTTATGTTTCCTTTATGAATGTTTTATGTGATACGATTATGTTATGGTTCTTGGGAATTATTATGAAGATGGGTGGTTCCGTGATAAACTAAGGGAGGGTGAGCCCAATATAGCTCTACAATGCATTGGGTAACGCGAAGGGGTTAAACGTTGAGGTTTCTCTAAAGAGATTTAAGGAATATACTGTGATTGGTATTCCAAACGTAACCAAGAGGGTTACTCCCTACGTAAGAATGTTATGAATGCCTCAAGTTACCTTTATGTATTATGATTTCTATGATTTATTCATGATTTGATGAGGTATGTTAAAGTGCTTATGTTTTATGGGTAAAGTATGATTTCATTCTTATGTATATATGTACTCATGTTTCCTTTCAATATTTTTATATCCCTTATTGAGCTTTTTATTCTCATCCCAAGTTTTTTTGAAATGTTTTTCAAAGGTCAAGGGAAAGGTACATGATATGATGATAGTGTCAAGGAAGTTTCAAGATTGAATCCATGTTTTATTTTAAATATGTTTCCATAGATGGGAAAAATGAATACTATCTTTTATGTAACCACTTTGTTTAAATGTGGAATATAATGCATGTTTTATGATCTAATTCTATAAAACTCTAAACCTGAAAATATCCTCAAGGTATATTCTTGAAGTAACTCAAGATTAAGTGATGTTTAAGGCTGGGGACTTATAGTTGGTATCAGAGGTCGGTTTAGATAACTTTTGGAGTTAGAATTCTATTAAATTATTATCCAAAAATATTTTATTATGGTCAAATTGAAATGATATAGTATTTGAAGATTACCATGTTGCTTCATCTAAGACATGTTTGTTCAGAATGGTTTTCCGCAGAGGAAACAGAGAAGTAGTGCTAGGATGACATACAGAAGGAAATAACCTTCCGAATCAGCATCCTGAGATGGTCGGAATTGTAACTGAATAGTTTGTTGCAGTAATGGCACAGTTGACTCAAGCGATAAATGGTGGTGGTATCCATGCATGAGATCAGCCAGATCAACCGCATAGGAACATGTCAGTGGTGGAACATTTCATGAGGAAACATCCCCCATCATTCAGAGGATCATCTGACCCTGTGCTAGCTGAAGGGTGGATTAAAGCAATGGAGAAGATTTTCGATATCATGGGGTGTTCAGACAATCAAAAGTTTGGTCTTTCTATTTACCATTTGGAGGGTGAAGCAGATCAGTGGTGGTCGATGGTTAAAAATATCAGGGACGCTGACGAGATTGATGCTCTCGACTGGGATGAATTCAAAGGTATATTTCTTGAGAATTATTTTCCTAAGGCTGTTCGACTTAGGATGGAAAAACAATTCTTGGAATTGAGGCAAGAGGAAGACTCAGTGGCTGCCTATGAAGAGAGGTTGACTTGATTGGAAAGGTATGCTCCAAATTTTATCCGAGACCTTGATAGTAAAATCAATCGTTTTTACTCAGGATTAAAGCAAAAATATCAAAGGGAATTGGCTTCTCGTGAGTTCAAAATTTATGAAAAGCTTGTTCGATGTGCTGAGAAGGTGGAAATGGAGTTTTCCGATGATCAAGTGTTCTATTACAACCAGCATCAGAAGAGACCGAGGTGGTAGGAGAAAGGAAAGAATTCTTCAAAAAGGTCTGACAGTAAGAAAACTAAGTTTCCAGTTTGTGATAAATGTGGTAAAAGTCATGCTGGGGAATGTCTTCTGAATTCTGGAAAGTGCTACTGATGTGGTAAGATGGGACATAAGGCTCGTGATTGCACTGAAAAAGATCAGGGTGATGGTAAGACCAAATTTTATTTACAGTTAGTGAAATGTTTTAGGTGCAATGAGATGGGTCACTATGAAAATGAGTGTCCGACAAAGAGCTCGAGTGATGGGAAGCAATTATACTACAAGCAGAACAGGGTGGTGAAATCCTTTGCAACTACTTCAGTAGATGTCGGGCCATCAAATGAAGTTGTATCAAGTACTTTGTTTGTTTTTTCAGATTATGCCAGTGTGTTGTTTGATTCGGGGTCTACACATTATTTCATCTCTGAAAACTTTTATAGTAAAATGGGAATACCATCTCAAGAAATGACTCCTGAACTTTTGGTAAGAACACCTGGGGGAAATTTTGAGGCAAAAATAATTTATAAGAATCTTCCTATCCTTATCTGTGGAAAGAACCTACTTGAAAACCTTATTTTTTTTACCTCTAGTAGAGTTTGATGTTATCCTGGGTATGGATTGGCTCTCTATTTACGATGCTAAGATTGAATGTAGAGCTAAAGAAGTTTCTTTTCAGAAAGACTTTCAGTTTGTGTACAAGAATGAACCCTTACTGTTGATAATGTATCAAGAGGCCGAGAAACTTGTAAAATATGGAAATGAATGTTACCTTGCACATATTGTTGAAAACAGGGGAACTGTTCAGATTAATGATGTTCCAGTGGTAAATGAGTATCCTGATGTTTTTCTAGATGAGTTTCTTGGAATAATACCAGATCGGGAAGTTGAGTTTATTGTAGACTTAGTTCTTGATGATAAGCCAATTTCAAAACCCCCTTATCTAATGGCTCAAATTGAACTTTTAGAGTTAAAGGAGCAATTACAAGATTTATTAGAGAAAGATTTAATTCGACCTAGCACATCACCATGGGGTGCTCCTGTTTTATTTGTTAAAAAGAAAGATGGTTCTATGAGACTTTTCATTGATTATAGAGCCTTGAATAACATCACTGTTAAGAACAAATATCCTTTTCCTCGTATCGATGATTTGATTGATCAGCTCCAGGGAGTTTGGTATTTTTCAAAGATTGACCAGAGATCGAGGTACCATCAGTTGAAGGTAAAGGAAGAAGATATCCCTAAGACCACGTTTCGTACAAGATATGGCCATTATGAATTTTTAGTAATGCCTTTTGGGCTATCCAATGCACCTTCTATATTCATGGACTTAATGAATATAATTTTCCATGAGTTCTTGGATAAGTTTGTGGTTGTTTTCATTCATGATATTTTGGTGTTTTCTAAAAGTAAAGAGGAGCATGAAGAACATTTAAGGGTTATTTTTCAAACCTTAAAAGAAAATAAATTGTATGGTAAATTCATCAAGTGTGAGATTTGGTTGCAACAAATTTATTTCCTTGGTCATATTGTTTATAAATATGGGATAACTGTTGATCCTGCAAAAACAAAAGTTGTGAAGAATGGCCAAGACCCACAAATGTAACTGAGATTCGTAGCTTCATTGTTTTGGAAGGCTATTACCGAAGGTTTGTTAGAATTTTTTCACAGTTATCTAGTCCAATGAATAAGCTATCTCGGAAGGGTGTTAAGTTTTTCTAGACAAAAGAATGTGATGATTGTTTTCAGGAACTGAAAATAAGATTGGTGAATGCTCCAGTTTTGGCACTTCCTTCCAGGAATGTAGAGTTTGTTATCTACAATGATGCTTCATTAAAAGGACTTGGTTGAGTCTTAATGCAGAATGATCAGGTAATTGATTATGCTTCATGACAGTTGAAAACTCATGAGGTAAATTACCCTACACATAATTTGGAATTAGCTACTGTTGTTTTCACTTTAAAAATTTGGAGGCATCATTTGTATGGAGTAAAGTGTGAAATATATACCCATCAAAAAAGTTTAAAGTATATATTCACTCAGAAAGAATTGAACATGAGACAGAGGAGATGGCTATAATTAATCAAGGATTATGATTGTACAATTCATTACCATCTGGGAAAATCAAGTAAAGTGGATGATGCTTTGAGTCGAAAAAGTAATGCTTCATTAGCAATGTTGTGTTTGGAACGCAATCCTTTGGTTAAGGATTTGATGAACTTTGGAATAGAAGTTGTTGGTGCAGGATTTACTTCTGTTTTGTTTCAGGTATCAGTGAAATCTTCTCTATCAGACAGAATTAAGCAAGCATAGAAGCAAGACAACGAGTTGCAGAAAAGGGTAAGTTTACTGAATTCAATATTGATAATGATGTTGTTTTGAGATTTGGGAAGAGATTGTGTATGCCGTGTGATTCACAGTTGAAGAGAGATTTGTTATGTGAAGCTCATAGTTCTCCGTTTTCAGTCCATCCTGGTAGTACTAAGATGTATAGATATCTTTGGGAGTATTACTGCTAGGATGGAATGAAAAGGGATATTGCTGATTTTACTATAAAGTGTTTGACTTGTCAATAGGTTAAAGCAGAGTGACAATTACCAAAAGGGATGCTTCAGCCTTTACCAGTACCAGAGTCGAAATGGGAGAATATATCCATGGACTTTGTTGTGGGATTGCCAAAGACACCTCGATGTAATAATGCAATCTGGGTTATTGTTGATCGCTTGATTAAATCTGCTCATTTCCTTTCCATACGAGATACTTTTTACCTAGATCAACTTTCTCGTTTGTATCTTAAAGAGATAGTTAGGTTACATGGAGTTCCTCTCTCCATTGTATCTGACCGTGATCCCAGGTTCACTTCTAACTTTTGGAAAGGCCTTCAAAAGTCGTTGGGTACTGGATTAAATTTTAGTACAGCTTTTCATCCTCAATCAAATGGGCAGTCAGAAAGAACAATTTAGACTTTGGAGGATATGCTACGTGCTTGTTCGATTGATTATCAGGGAAGTTGGGACCAACATTTTTCTTTGGTTGAGTTTTCTTATAATAACAATTTTCATTCTAGTATACAGATGACACCATTTGAGGCATTATATAGGAAGTGATGTCGAACTCCAGCTTTCTGGGATGAAGTGGGTAAAAGGAAGTTGATGGGACCAGAATTGGTAGAAGAGATGGCAGAAAAAGTTCAGTTGATTCAGAAACACATGAGAACAGCTCAAAGTAGGCAGAAGAGTTATGCGGATAACTGGAGGAAGGATCTATCTTTCAAGGTAGGTGATCATGTTTTTCTCAAAATTTCACCATGGAAAAGTGTGATGCGATTTGGTAAGAAAGGAAAGCTGAGTCCAAGGTTCATTGGACCATATGAAATTCTGGAGAGAGTTGGATCAGTTCCTTATCGAGTGGCTTTACCTCTGAGTTTATCTTAGGTACACAATGTTTTTCATGTTTCGATGTTGAGAAAGTATATGCCAGATCCATCTCATGTTTTGAGCCCAGAGGTAGTTCAGTTGGAGAAGAATCTCTCTTATGAAGAACAACTAGTCCAGATTCTTGACCGTAGAGAGCAAGTGTTGTGGAATAAGGTAATTCACCAGGTAAAGGTTTTATGGAAAACCATATGGTTGAAGAGGAAACATGGGAATATAAAAATGCTATGAGGGATAAATACCCCCACTTATTTTGATAAGTGAATAAAATTGCGAGGATGCAATTCCCAAAAGGGGGGAAGGATGTAACATCCCATATAAATAAAGAATAAAGCATTTTCATTTTAATATTTTTGAATTAAATATTAATTTTACTTTAAAGGGGTTTCTATGTTCGATAGCGTACCCGATACGCAACAAAGAGTTTCTTTGAAATCTTACGTTTCACACTAGTAATAAAATAATATTATTTTAAATGGTAGTTAACATGTAGCCATTGTATTGGAGAGAATGAATGAAAATAACTAAAATATTATTATATATGTTTGTTAAATGTTTTTACATTTATCCAATAAAGGATAAAGGCTTAAAATACGAAAAGAATTCAATTTTAGGCATATATACTCTAACATTCACTAAAGGTCAACTTATCGCCTTTTGATGGCGAACCGTCATTAAATATAGTTTTGGTCACTCTTATACATTCTATTGGAACAAATAAAACTCTTCTTTAGAATAGGGACATAAAATTTTACTTTGTGTAAATTTTTGGTATTTTTCCGATAAAGTCCATTTTTTTAATGAATAGTGAAAACTGTTGTATTTTAATTCAAAACCTCTTTTTAATATAATTTATTTATATGATTATATTATCTTTTGAATTGTTTTTAAAGTGAAATTAGAATATATTTTTACCATTTAATCCAATATTGGTCATTGGAATTAATTTCACTTCGAAATTGGACTTAAACTAGTGTCAATCTTTTGATACTTATTGTTTCATAAAAACACGCTATTTGTTCTGACAGCGGGAATTAATTATTAAATTAATTAATGTAACTTATATGTTGTGAATTTTTTAAAATAGAAATAATTTTTTAATTCATAATATCAAATATATCTTAGGGTGAAGTTTTGGTATTTTTCTAAAAAACTTCAATTTTTGATGAATAGTGAAACCACTAAGTGGTACTTAAAAAAACTGATTTTTTGTTTAAATGAAATTTTACCACCTATGTGTTTTTAATTTCAAAAATCTGACATACATGGTTGTCATTAAGAAGTAAAATGTGGTTCAATGGTATTAAAATAATTTTTTGGTGAATAGTAACTTGTAAGTTTTTAATCGCGATTAGAGGTAATTAGTGTAGTTTAAGGTAAAAATAATGTTTTAATATTATGAAATGAACTTGACACATGTCCTACCCTTATTGGATGTGTCATGTCCGACCAAGACAATCCATGGGTCATCTTGGGGACCCCATGGAGTCACTTTGGCAGGAAAATGTCATTAATACCTTTTTATTTAAAGTTAAAATAAAAATGTCACAAACATGAGTTGTTTTACTAAAACAATTTTTAAATGGGGTTATACAAGTCATATGTTTGAATATAAATATTCATTAGAAATATAAAAATATTTCGTACATCATGATATATTTTTTATAATTTTTTGACATTAAATAAATTAAATTATTTATGATACCATGATGATGCAGCGATTACCTCATTATTTAACGATTAAAAAAAAATGAAAAGATAATGTAAAATATAAGACCTAAACATGTCAAAAACCTATTGGATGGGTGGATTTAGAACTCTTATCACCTTATCCTAGAAATATATAATTTTGGGACCTTTTAAATCCGAAAATAATTTTATAATAAAGTAACATTTTGTAACTTTCCAAGAGTGCCCCTCCTCTCCTATTATAAAAGGCCCCCACATCTACCACCTTACCCACACCTCTCAAGCCTTTGGCTCGGCCAAACCCTATCCATTTTGTCTTTAAAAATCCCTCTATTACTCCTTGAAGCATCAATTTGTCCAGAAGTCTTCCCAAGGAAGCGTTTGAGCTCAAATAAAAAAGAGTTACCCGTTTTAAAGGTAGTGTTTTCTCTTGTGTTCTTATGTTTTATTTTGCTTCTCCAACCCTCTAAACTCTTTTTATTACTTTCTTTTGTAAAAACAACAGTATATTCGATATACTAGGATGTTTTTATAAGAAGGATTCAAGCTACACTTACACACACCTACATCTAATGGTTAAAGAACATACTGTTTCTGTGGATGGAGAATTTCTGCCTCACGAAACGATGATTGTTCAACACTCATATAACACATTCAAAGGTGGCCATTAAGATGTCACTATATTTATATATGATATATAATATTTTTATGTTTTACTTAAGCTTCTGTATTTTTTATTTATGGCATACCTTTATGGTTTCCATTATGGGTAAACGCGATATCTTCATTTTAGGAAGTGCGGACTACCGCCCCCTCAAAGTGATTTGATTCGTTAATACCATATGTGGTATGTATAAAGGATATATTTAATGATATTATATATGATACAATACTTTAATTATAATAATATTATGTATCATTATGTTTTAATTCCATTAAATATGAAATAAAAATGGAATTAGCGTTCATGCGTACGTACGGCTTACCGTCTCCATGAACGGTGCATTTAATTTATTACCTCTAAATGTTATGTAATATTATAAATGCATGTATATACTGGATATATATTATATATATGATATCTACATCATGAGTATAACTTTGGATATAATGGATACATGAAAAACTTGTAATTATAAAGAGCATATTTTTGACTCAATTACCAATGATCGTTAAAATGACCGTTATTAACTTAAATAATTACATAGTGTTCATGACATGGTAATAAGAGATATTAAAGGAATAATGAACTTTAAAAATGTTCTTAAGCAATTAGAAATTAACTCAAGTTTATTATTCAGGACATTAAAGAACGATTGAGTCAAGTCGGACCCAAGGTATAGGACTTCATCTCAATCTCCTTTCGTTGAGGCATATTATGTTTTATACACAACTTTCTTTTATACGATGTATAAACGCATTTGACTTTTACATTTATCAAAAAGGAATCTTTTTATATGAAGCGTTTTACTAAATGACAAAAGGGAATGTTTTTGTCGTACGTATGCGGCGACAACGATTTCTCCGCTGCCGTGACCATTATTTGAGTTTCAGCTTCCACTACAAGCCATAACTTTTTTTAAATGAAAAATAAATACAATGTTTTAATTTTATTTTATTTTGGTATTGAAAATGGTTTTCATAATGTTTTTATATCAATGTGTTGTATTGATATCTTGTGATTGAAAAGTGGAAATGTTATGTTTCCTTTATGTATGTTTTATGTGATACGATTATGTTATGGTTCTTGGGCATTATTATGAAGATGGGTGAATCTGTGATAATCTAAGGGCAGGTGAGCCTAATATAGCTCTCCAATGCATTGGGTAACGCGAAGGGGTTAAACGTTGAGGTTTCTCCGAAGATATTTAGGGAATATACTGTGATGGGTATTCCAAACGTAACCAAGAGGGTTACTCTCTACGTAAGAATGTTATAAATGCCTCAAGTTACATTTATGTCTTATTATTTCTATGATTTATTCAGGATTTGATGAGGTATGTTAAAGTGATTATGTTTTATGGGTAAAGTATGATTTATTTCTTATATATATATGTACTCATGTTTCCTTTCCATATTTTTATATCCCTTACTGAGTTTTTTATGCTCATACCAAGTTTTTTTGAAATGTTTTTCACAGGTCAAGGGAAAGGTACATGATATGATGATAGTGTCAAGAAAGTGTCAAGATAGAATCCATGTTTTATTTTAAATATGTTTCCATATATGGGAAAAATGAATACTATCTTTTATGTAACCACTTTGTTTAAATGTGGAATGCAATGCATGTTTTATGATCTAATTCTCTAAAACTCTAAACCCGAAAAGATCCTCAACATGTATTTTTGAAGTAACTCAAGATTAAGTGATATTTAAGGCTGGGGACTTATAGTAGAACTCTATTTATAGGCATTTTGGGTACCCTGAGCGCTGGCACGCAAGTCTCCTCTCGACGCGCAAGTCCAGCCACCCTAGCCTATGTTTCCCTAGTCACTTGAGCGCCCAAACCAAAACTTGGGAGCCCCTATTTCAATTGACATATTTTAATGTTCTGATCTTGAAAAATATATGGTGCGCAATTTTTCAAGACTCTAATACACCGACACAAAAATCCCTTTTCCAAAAACACTTTTATCCATTTGTCGATTTTGAGACTTAAAAATTTGGAAAACACAGGAAAACGATGCCACCTTGTATCTGCTATTTTTATACCACCTACAGATCGTTCATTCCTTTTTCGAGGTTATTTAATCAATCATGGATTGTTAACAATATCCATTAAACTCAACATGTCACCATGAAAACCCCTTTTTTCAAAAAATTTGTACATCATGGTCTACTTTTTCAATAAACACAACCCAGGGCCCCACTTTATCAACAAACAAAATTACCTCAAAAATTATTCAGTGATACCTTGAGGGATTTTTTCCCAAAAATATCCCCCTTTGGGTTTGTTGAAAACTCTTTCTCATAAAAATTCTCTACACTTTGATACCTCCTTAAATCTTCTTCCAACCACTACCACCATTCACCTCTTGTGATTCAGATAGCGATTAAGGATTCAATCAGCACATACTCTAATCCTACATGAGCAATGATCACCATGAGAAAAAAGAGTAAATGGAAAGATCATAAATGAATCACTTCATTTCAGACACCAACTATTGACACCCAACTGATACCAATTTCAAAACTGATACCAATTTTTGATACCACAGTGATACCAATTGGTGATAGTTGGAAACCTTCTCACACCATTCCAACATCACTCTTATACTTTTATCACAATCCTCAGCTATCATGATATCTACTCTTTGATTGATATCTTCTAGAATCATCAGATTTCAATACTCTCCCCCTATCTCATTGCTCTCCCCCTATCTTTCTACTCCACCTGTCAGCTTCTCCCCATGTCTTTGACTAAGACATTTTCTCTTTTCCTTAGCCATAGTTTCTCCCCCTTGAGGAGTCACTATTTCTCCCCCTTTTTCAACAAACCCAAAGGTCACTCCCCTTTAGTCTGAGATACATTCAAGGTACACATAATTATGGGCTATACTTTTCTGTAGGAATATATTGTGAATTATCAGCATTTTTTTGATACTGACTGGGCTAGATATGTAGTTGATAGAAAGTTTATAAGTGGTGGATCATTCTATATTGAGAAGAAATGTGTGTCCTGGTTAAGTAAGAAACCATAAATCAATTTTATTAGTACTATTGAATCTAAATATATATATGATACCAAGGAATCAACTCAGTTACTTTGGATACATAGGTGATGAGATGAAACAACCAATAGTGATTTACTATGATAACAAGAGTGAAATTGATATTATGAAGAATCCTGTGAAACATTCTTGTATGAAACATATTTAGATAATATATCACTTCATTAAGGAAAAAGTTGAATAATGCATAATCAAAATGGACCATGTGGGAACTAATGAGCAAGTGACTGACATTATGACTAAGCCACTATCAACGGATATGTTTAAGAAACATCGGTTGAACCTCAGTGTTCAACCACCTCCTAGTGCATAAAGAGGTTACGAGATTCCCCTCTCCCCAACCGTTTTAACGTTTTTTAATCTGTTTGTGAAAATGATGTAGGTTTATGGGGGAGATATGATCTAGGAAGAGCATGTTTTTTTAACTCTACTAGTCAATATTCAGCTCAATGGGTTTATTTAGAATGGGGGATAATGGATAAATTCAATGGAGAGTTTTCTATTTCTTTATGGTTATAGGAAAGATGGAGAATAGAAAAATACATAAATGAAACTATGGGGGAGAAAAGAAAAGGATTAGAACTCAATTCATGTACTCTATCTTGTTTTCTACACTGATAACTGATCACATACACTTATAGTGATGGATGAGTTGTTTCTTGAAGGTTCATGTTTTGATCATGGCTGGAACATTAAAAAATTTATCTGGAGATTTCCAACAAACTAAAAGGGGAAGATTATTGGAACCAAGGCTACTAGTTACTAATAATGGAGGTTGGTTTGTGTTTTTTTGTCAATCCACACATGGATGATTAGGGTGTTTTAAATAATATGGTCATACATTTGAGGCTGAAGGTAGTATTGATGTTGGCATAGTTTCCCAGTGTTTACTGAATTTTTGGTCCTCAAAAATTGGGAGTTTGGTAACGGTTGCCAGCAACAGTACGCGGTGAAGGCATGCAGTATATAGTGAAGGTGAAAGGTACGTGGTGAAGGCGCACTGTATGCGGTAAAGGTGTGCAGTATGCAGTGAAAGTATGCGGTACGTGGAATGGTTCACATAACTGAAAATAGTTCACAATGACTGTACACAGTGAAGGCGTACGTGAAATGTTTCCAAAAATGGTTCACAGTGACGATACACAATGAAGAGATGCTATATGAAGACTGAAATACATATGGTATACAGAAGGTTAACAATATGTGATAAAGGTTCTCAATTCAGAGGATTTCAGTACATGGTGGAGGTTAACAATATATAGATGGAGTTCAATTTATAGTGAAGATTATCCCACATTGAAAATTTGGGTAAATCAGATTACCAAAATTTGCGAAGTTATGTGCCTATTTAAGGAGAAGGAATCCCCTTTGTTATGGGATGATATTGAATATTAAAATTTTGGGAAGAAATTTAGTGAATTCTGAAGTGGTACGCGAAGGAGAAGATGGTACGTGGAGAGAGTCATCTATGTAAGGAAAACAGTTCATAGAAGAGAGTGCAGTTTGCGTAGGAAGCTCTCATAGTACACAACCGAGCAAGGCAGTACAAGGAGAATGAAAATACCTGGAGGATTGGTGGAGTACACGGTGTAGGGGAGTACATGGATAAGGATATTTCACGGAGGAGCTAGACGGTATGTAGAAATAGAAGCGGTATGTGGAAACAACTAGAAAATATGTATAAATAGTAGCGGTACACAGAAACAAATGAAAAGTATGTGGAAATAGTAGTGGTACATGGAAATAGCTGGACGGTACGTGGAAATAGCAGCAGTATGCAGAACACCCACAGAAGCCTGAAAATTTTCCAAATTAGTTTGTGAAATTAATTTCCATAACATATCGGTGTACATGAAAATAAATTACATCTGTGAGTGATTATGGGACTTCAACAGAACATCCATTTATAGTTGAAAATGCATGAATTAATTCCAAACCATTAAAGTGACCTTTAAGTCATTAAATTAAGTGAAGATTCTTCCAACGCAGTGAGAAAATCGAATTCAGTGGAAGTGATCTGAGGGATGAAATGTGATATTCCCAAAACCTTGTAAAGGCAGTGCGCCTGACACAGAGTGATTGTGCTAAAATATTGTAATCCAAAACTTGTGAAGATTAGTGGTTTTTGGTATGACCGACACACTGTCAGTGTATGATCCTTGGATGTTTCCCTTAGTGGTGAACCACATAAAATTACTGTGTCATTGCTTTACATGTGATTGTTTATTTTCTATAATTACTCTTCAGACAGGTTTAACAGGTTTCTACCAATGTGGGAACAAGATCCATCAATTTAAAATAAAAAGTTGACCCCCTAATTCACCCCTCCCCTATCAGGGTGTTCTAGGGTCCTTTAGATGTGCCACTAGATTGGATAGTTTAGATTGGATAGATGGTTATTGACTATTGAGATGCACCATATTTCGGTAGGTGAGTCCAAACTGAGTACATCTAGGGATCACTCTAGGGATGTTCAAGAAATTCCCATGAATCACTATCTATACATTCTATTTATTTATACCGCTTGTTTGAATTTTATCCATACTAGTTTATGCCAATGGATTTTGTTTCTTTCACTTTCTGCTTAGCCCTATTTAATTAATTGGTATGGATTTATACTTGGACTTTGGATTTAAAAAGGGTTGTGAAAAGTGAAACTGTTTTGAAAAGGAAAGTGACTTGTGTGTGTATTTCTTTAAAAAGATAACTTGTGGAAGTTGGTTTTGTTTTCATTAAATGATTTAAATCATGTTTTTAGAATGTGTATTCAAACTAGTGTTTATGGACTGTCTCGGGAAAGGAAATGTATGGATTCTATGGTGATTTCCTACTGAGCTATTTTATCTCACACCCTACTTGTACCATTTGGTCTCAATAGACTTGATATGTTTTGTAGGTGCAGGTTCCTATTTAGGTTACTCATAGAGCGGGATGGTCTTATGGATGGTGGTGACAAAGAGGCCATGTAGAGATTATGTTGTGTGGTTCAGTCTCAGTTTTTTTTTTGTTCAACAGTTGTTATATTTGGATCAATTATATGTTTATTGAGATTTATTTTTCATTTGTCCTTCCACTTGTTCTATTTATTTATTGATCCTGGTTTCTTTGGGAAAAAATCATTCCAATAGTGTTTATTTTGGTGCCTGACACTAGTTTCCAGCCCATGGGGATCAGGAACTCCCTTTAGGCCATGTCTTAGATCAGGTCAGATATCAGGTTGGATGTCATCCTGAATTGGTTCATGAAAAATTGGTATCAGATGAGGCCCTTGTTATTTTGGGTGTCTGGTAGTTAGAGATTAGGATTGTCAGGACACCAAAGGTAGGTATGATAAGGACTTCATGAACCCTTTATCATTCTGATCCTTGAGTTTCTAGGGGTAGTCCAGGTTTTTTGTCTTTGTTTTGGTTTTTTGTTTGTTTTGGATGAGGAATGAAAAAGGAGGCGATCACATGTTATTTTGTGACATCACATAGAGTATTGACCTGCATGGAGTCTGAGTACATGATTCAAGATCCTCCTAGTTTTTGATTCTTACTTGGGGAATGGACCACTAACCATGTTTATAGGTTAGGAACGACTTCCAGTTCTGAACTCTAGTAGTTTGGCATGAGTTATGTTTTATTTCAGTCACAATTGATGTGAGTAATCTTTTAAAATAAAAATGGGTTTTGAAATTAAAATGGTTTCTTTCAAGTTTTTTTAGATTGAAAGATGAAATGGGACTTAAAGGGAAAGTGTTTTAGATTGAAAATTTGGTGAATTATTAGATTTGATAATAAAATGTCACATGTGACCCTTGTTTCTCCTTAGGAATGTTCACATAGGTGCAGGTTTGTATGAAAGGTTCATGTTGGCATTTGTACAAGGATGAGATCAATGGAAGTGGTATGAACACATATGAAATGATTTGTAGGATTCCATGGGTTAGTATTTCAAATCAAAGGTTTATATTGGATTTTTAAAAATTTATTTTTTTAAAAGGGATAATGGTTTTGGGAATTTATTTTTCTTTTGAGAAGTATATTTTGTTTGTGAAAAGTGGATTTTGGTATTGAGAAGTAGCCTTAAAAGAAGGTAGTTTTGAAATTTAAATGAAAAGGGTGGGTTTGAAAAGTGAATTTTTGTTGTGAATGTATGTGTTTTTCTTGTGATCATATTTTTTAGCTTTAGATGCCCTTCTTGGTTAAGTTTTGGGTTGATGTTGATTTTGGTTTTGTTTTTTTTATTCTGTTTAGAATATACTGACCAAAAAGGTCCCTAAGGTTTCAAGTGGGTTTTTCTCAATTTATGGTTCTTATTGATTGTTTCCTGTCTATCATAGTGATTGAGGTTCGTTAGAGGAAATAAAATGACTTAAGGTAGTTGAGAGGGTCTTCAAATCATTGGGAACTCCCAAAGTTGTTAGAGTGTCTGCTGTTATGAGTTTGTTTGAAGGTATAACTTTGGACCAGTGGAAGGTGAATATTGCATCATCTATTTGAGTTGGGAAGATGTGGAAAATGTTTAATTCTATTTTTGTCCAATTTTTTATGCTTTAGGAGGTGAAGATGAATAAAGTAAAAGAGGTCTTGAGTATTCCACAAGGCCAGCAGGCAATGAAGGCCTATGTTGACCACTTTAAGGAGTTGGTTTCTTTCTCTTTGAAGATAGCATCATAGGATCAGTTGGAGGATTCTACTTTCATCATGGACCTTCTTTGAAATAAAAAATATAGAGACCTATCCTCCAAGTATATTCACTTCAAGAAGTTTTTGGATGAATAATTCCTAATTGAGTTGGTTTCCAGAGCGCAAGTTGGAAAAACGGCTTCTCTTGTTGCTCATGGTGGTTCCCTATCTGGTGAGGAGTACACACTAGAGGAACCTATATTTGAGGAGTCTTCTTCATTGGTTCTATCCTATCTTTTGTCAGACCAATCAATCGTATGCTTTTAGTGTGTCCAGTTCAGGCATTCGAAGACATTTTGTTTCAATCCTTTGAGGGTATGCCATCTTTACAACCATTTGGGTCATCTAGAGAAGTTTGGTAGGAAGCATTTCCCAAGAAAGAAGTCTTGATCAGAGTATTTTAGCACTTTAATGTGATGAAATGGATGATTAAGTCATCAATATACTAGCCATAGGCCTTGGAGTGAATCTCACATACAGTTAGAAGATCACCAATGACATGGGGAACCTTTGCCCAGTTTATGTCTCCAGTGTTGGAGTAGAGACAATTTAAGTTTCCTATTATAATTTTATTCTCTTTGTGAGTTTCTTTTATCTATATAATAAACTTAGTGTTCATGTTCTATTATAACCCAATTTTTCTTCCTTGTATGTGAATCTTTAAACGGTTAGTCTTTTTTTGAATCAGTTCTAGTTTTCTATCGTTCTTATTTAGAGATATCCGTGCTTGTGGAAATCGTTGATTGTAGTTTGTGTTCAGGTTCACCATTTTGTTCAAGATTATTTAGTGGGTTTAACTATTATGTTTTAAGTATTTGGGTTGTTTAGGTAGTTCCTTTTTCCTAGTCCTGGTTCTGGCGCTGATGTGGTTTATCTTGTACATAAAATTTTGTGTTAATTCCTGTTGAGTTTCCCATGTCAGTGCTGCTGTGTTTGGATCTCAATATTGGTGGTGTTAGTTGAGTGTTTGTAGTGGGGATAACTCCCTCATGTTCTCCCATTGTTTATCATGTTTTGGTTTACTCTATAGATGGTAAGGTGATGTGTGAAAAGAAAGGCCAACCTGAGGTTTGTGGTCTTGTTCAACGATTTCCCAATTTCGGACTGAGTTTTGTTTTCCTTTCAGCTGGGTGACTTTCTGGGGGAAGAAAGTGTTTGTGGTGGGGAAAATTTTCACACACCAAACTTGAAAATCACTTTATTTTATTATTATATTGGACTTTGATCTTTTCATTGAGGTTCAGGTTGGGTCTTAGTTTTGAATTTTGGAGTTTCTATTGAAAAGTGAAACTTTTGGGCTTGGAAGCAAGGGGAACAAAGTTAGCACATGATCAAGGGAAACCATGAGGATTATGCCAGGTAACTATGTGGATCGAGTTTTTGGGTCTAGGGAATGGTGTATGACCTACACATGGTTTGGGAAACCATGCGTCAAGTGCGTGGTTTAGTTCTAGAATTGGGTCGAGGCATTTATCATGGTTAGTGCATGATTTGAGAACCGTGCAGCAAGCCCATGCAGGGCACCTCTATTCTCTAGTAGAGGGTATATAATTGGCACAAATTTATCAAACCTTACAGAAAAAGAATTAAGTTTACCCATATTCTTAAAAACTTGAAATTCCAAGTTTACCCCTCTAACCTTTTAACCGTATTTCAGATTTTCTTCCCCTTCTCCTATCTAGGCTCACCAGGGGCTCTAGGAGACCCTCCTTCCTTTCTCCCCAACCTCCATGGATTCTTATTTAAGGTTCATAAGGTGATTTATTGTAATTTTTGGTTGATTTTCCTCTTCTCCTCTTTCTTATCTCTTGGTTCTTGGTTGTTGTTAGTGGGGTTTCGCCTTTGGCTGAACACCAGAGGCAAGGGTTGATGTTTGGTTCAATTTACTAGATGTTAGGGTGTGTCTATTATCTCTCAGGATTGAATATTCTTTTTCCTAAAGTTTAGTTTCATTTACACATCATTGAGGTATGTGTTTCCATCCATTTCCTTTCTGACACATTCCATTTGATTCTTAAGCTTTCATAAATGGTTTATAATGTGATTTTCTTGATTGTGGTGCATTGGTATGATTTTTTTTGTGTTTTCATGATGGAAAATGGGTGAAAATGGTTTTCTAAAGGATTTATTTGATTATTACTATGTTAACCACATGAAAGGTGTTTGAAAAAAATTTAAATGATGTTTTAAAGTGAAATTGGGTGCCTTGAGTGATATCAGACCTTGGTTTTATTTTGATAACCTTGTTAGAAGTTAGTTTTCTAATATAGATTGATTGGGTTCCCCCTTGTCACACTTTTCAAATGTGTCTTTAAATTTTTAAAGGGTTGAGAAGCATGTTATAAAGTGGTTTTTAATATGAACATGAAATTTAAAGAGTCTATTCCCATGGAAATGATTGGTTTACACATGTGTTCTTCTTGTGGTGTTTTCAAATATATTTCATAAATTGTGAAAGTAATGTGAAATGTAATTCAAAGTGTCTTTGATGCCTTGTGTGACCTTAAATGTGGTTTCAAATGAATTTTATAAATACTTGGTTATTTGTAATTTTGAGGCATGACATTTTAATTGCGTGGTGTATGAAACTATGGCCTATTTGGCACCTTGGACCATGTTTGATTTCTAAAGGACCATTTAGAAACTTATGTGTGTTGTGTTATTTTGACATGGTTTTGAAAAGGTTTTGAGAATGGAATTAGTTTTGGAAATGTGAGGCCCAATTAGAACTTGAGATGCATTGGGATATTTTTTTTAAAATTCATGTAATTTGAAATCCATTTGGTATTTTAAAATGTTTGGGAAAGTGGTTTTTGAAAATCAAATTATGTGGTGGCCCGATTAGCACTTGTGTATGGATTAGTGCAAGATGGGAATACCTATGGGGGATTTCCTTGATGTGGGTTATGATGTGGGTGGTGTCGGTGGTTGGGGTAGGTAAGTGCGGTGGTGGAAGGATAGGTGAGACATACATGTGAGGTTGTCTATTTCCAAAATTTATTGATATTACTATCATGGGATTCCTAGGAATCTTTTAGAGGGACGAGTAATGATTTCTTGTCAACCCTAATTAGACGGGTTGGTACCCCCTTGAATTAATAGAGCTAGGTAGGATGTGCCACTGGATTAGCTAGCTTAGATTAACCAGATGGTTATTGACTATGGAGTTGCACCATACGCTGGTAGGTGAGTCTAAAGAGAGTACATCTAGGGATCACTCTAGGAATGTTCAAGAAATTCTCATGAATCACTATCTATATATTCTATTTATTTCTGCTACTTGTTTGTATTTTATCCTTGCTAGTCTATTCTAGTGTATTTTGTTTCTTTAAATTTCTATTTAGCTCTGTTTGATAAATTAGTATGGATTTGATCTTGAACTTTGGCTTTAAAAAGTATTGTGAAAAGTGAAACTGTTTTGAAAAGGAAAGTTGTGTGTGTGTCATGTTTTAAAAAGAGAACTTGTAGAAGTTGTTTTTTATTTAAATGATTGAAACCCTATTTTTAGAATATTTTTTGAAACTAGTGTTTATGTAATGTCTCGGGAAAGGAAATTAATGGATTATGTAGTGATTTTCTACTGAGTTATTTTAGCTCACACCCTACTTTTACCCTTGTACCAATCGATGTCGATAAACCTGAGGTATTTTTCAGGTGTAGGTTCTTGGTTCAGTTTCTCATGAAGAGGGTTGTTCTTGTGGCTGCTGGTGACCAAGAGGTCATGTAGAGACTATGTTTTGCAGTTCAGTCTTAGTTTTGTATTTAGTTTATTTCTTTTAGTAGTTGTTGTATTTGGATTATTTATATGTTTATTGAGATTTAGTTCTCATTGGTTCTTCCACATGTTCTCTTTATTTATTTATCATGATTTCTTTGGGAAAATATCATTCTCATAGTGTTTAATTTGATATCTGATACTAGTTTACATCTTGTAGGGATTAGGAATACCCTTTGGGCCATGTCTTGGATTGGGTAGGAGGTTGAGTTGGACGGAATACCGACATGGTTCATGACAAAACTTATGAAGTAAAGAGGTAGTTCATTCGATTCCATTACAACATCATCTGAGATATAGAGAATATTTCCATTGGGATTGAACCTATAAATAAATAAACATTCAAGGAGGAGGATTATTTTTATAACTCATACAATATAAAGTTTATGTGAATATTTTTTAACATCTCTTTACTTGGGTATGCTCCTTTATAAATTTTAGAGTGTCTTTTTCATAAGGCATCTATTGTGAGGTTTACTCTTGTTAATTCCTTAAAGAAGTTTTTTATTTTTAATTTCTGTGTCCAATCTAGTGTGATAAAGGAATTCTATTGTTAAGGAAGACATAGGTTATTCCCATCTTCTGATCAAGGGTTCCTGAGGCTAGGGAAACAGAGGTTTTGTTCGATCTTCATATCAAGGACTTTTGATGCTAAGAAGGAAGGAATTTTTGGTAAAGTTAATACCATGGATACCTTGAGTATGGTTAATATTTACTTAACAATCAAGGATAAAGTGTGGATATATTCTTATAAAAGTTTCTATAAGTTTTTCTTACTTTATTTTTATAATAATTTTATTACTTATTTTTACAAGTTTTTATTCCACCGTGCATTTGTTAAGAAAGGTTTTATACAGTTTGTTATAAAATTTTATTATTATGTTAATAAAGTGAATCAATATTAATACTTATTCAATATACTTTCTTAAGAAGTTGTATAAAATTTAATTTTTATTTTATAATCTACAATTCACCCCCACATTTTATAAAACACTTACTCTTTTGATCCTAAATTTGGTATCATAGGATTTTTCTACTTGTTATAAACTGTTACAATAATGTATTTTTATAGAAAAAGGGCATTTTTATTTTAAATATGGTAGGATTTTACATTGGGACATCAGAAAATCTAAATTTAAACAAACACCTATATTTGATTATGTCGATTATAAGTACTAAAGAGATCACATGAGGATTTTTTTTATAAACACTAGAGTTCACATTTTTTTCATGTTGACTGGAGATTATCCAGATAAATAAGTTACTAATTTTACAAAAGAAGAATAGTTATAATATAAAATTAATTATTGAGTTTGAAATAATTTTATATGTTTAATGAATAGAAATATATATAGCAAGATTTCATTTTGTGAAACTGTGAATAATATTTTTAAGAAACTTGAGGTTACTAAATTTGGGACTAATAAAGTAGAAGAAACTAGAATATATATGTTTCATGTAGATTATATATATTTTTATTACTTACATGGAGAATCTATTTCATAGAGGCATCAAATATTTTTGACCATTGTTAATAGTCTATAATATATTAGAGATAAATACTTGACTATTGAGAAGCTGATTAAAAAAATTATTAACATTATTTGAAATGAATGGGAATAAAAAATAATATACCTTGATGATAGGAAGAATATTACTAAGATTAGTTTTGATTATTTAGTTGGTATTCTCATAAATCATGAGGGTAGAATTAAAATAGATACTAATAAGGAGAAAAATAAATATGTAGTAGATCTTTCTTCTTTATTCAATGTTTCTAAGAAATTCATATCAGTTGAAAATGTTATAAAATATTCAAAGAAAAATAAAGTAAAAGTTTAAACTGAAAGCATTTCTTTAGAAAAAAGTAAAAATGAACTTGATAATATTTCAAATAGGATGAAAAAAATATTTGGGAAAAAGAATTTTCATTAAAATTAAAATAAGAATATTAAATAAATAGGTGACAAGAAAGAATATTCTAAATTGATATGTTATGAATGTAAATAACTGGGTCATATCAGACCATATTGTTAGAAGGATAATAAAAATTGTAATTCTATAAATTTCTACAAGAACAAGGTAATGAAAAGTATAAAAGTTTATGACACTTGGATTTTAAGTGGTGGAGACAATTCTTCTAAAAATTCTTCAGACAATAGTAGTGATAAACAAAAATTTATTGATTTTTATATAGGTATTCTAAAGACTAATAAATGTTACATGGATAAGGTATTTTCTAAATACTTAAGAAATTTAAATTTAAACTAAAACTATCTAGATTCTAATGATAAATTTTCTACTTCTTATGATAAAGAAAAAGAAATGACATATGTTGATATAGAAAGTTTACCTAGTTTTGAAGTAGTTTCTAGATATGATAATTTTCTAGAAAAATAAAATAAAAAAGTTGTGAAAAAATATGAAAATTTTAAGGCAAACCCTTCCAAAGAAAATCAAATAATTTCATAAATTTCCATAAAAATCTATAATATTACTATATAATTAGATAATAAATCTAATTCTACCTTATTTAATGAAAATAAGGATTTAGTTATGAAACTAAACTTTGAGATATTTAGTCTAAATAAACTCATTTCAAATTTTTTCCTTTGGGAAAGAAAATTTTGATAATATTTATAGATATATTATACCTCATAGGAATATATTTGGGATTGGTTTTAGAACATCAAAACCACATTTATAAAATAAATACTTTGTTTCTAAAAGTGATCCCTGTTATACTAAATGTTAGAGAGGTGGAAACTGAAAGAAAAAAAGTTCTTTAAACAATTTTAAATCCTTTGTTTTTAATAAAACTTATATTTAAAAATAACTGAAAGTTTTACAACATAAAATATTTGGATATATGTGGATTCCAAAATTCTTTTTTGATAATAATTCTGGACATAAGAAAGTTTAGGTACCAAAATATTAACTGTCATATTTCAGGAAAATAAGAAAAGTAACAAGAAAAACATATATTTCACATAGATAATGTATATTCCTAACACATGACCGGGAACTATCAATTTTTCCGGAATATTATCAAGATGAAAGGTGTAAAATTGAATTTCGGAGATAATTCTCAAGGATAAATATATGGTATAAGTGATATTGTTCTTCTTCGTAAACCCTTAATTTCAAATGTTTTATTTATTATAAAATTTAAAATTAACCTAATTAGTATAAGTCAATTATGTGATAAATTTATTCTTTCTGCTGATGGGCATGAGAATGTTTACACTTTAAACTTAGAAGACCTTAGAAGATAAGATTTACCTTTCTTGAGTGTAGCGGAAGATCAATATTGGTTATATAATAGAAGGTTAAAACACTTTAATTTTATAAGTTTATCCAATATTTCTAATAAAGTACTAGTTATATATTTATTAGAGCTTATGTTTAACTATTCAAAAGTCTGTAATCATTTTCAATTTTGAAAGTAATACATGTCATTATTTAAATCTATTATGTAACTTTCAATTTATTATGATTTATAGTTAGTTTATATAGATTTATTTGGTCCAACAAAAATATAAGTATTGGTGGAACATACTATGTATATGTCTTAGTTGATGACTATACTAGATATTCGTGAGACTATTTTCTATAAAGATGATAGAAGCATTTTTATGTTTTAAAAACTTTTTAGCCCATATTAAAAATGAGAAAAGTCGATATTTGGTAACTATTCATAGTGATAATGGGGGTAATTTAAAAATTCTTATTATGAAACATTTTATAGTAAAAAATGAATTATACATTACTACTAAACTCTTAGAAAACCTCAACAAAATGGTGTAGTTGAAAGAATAAATAGAGTTCTTCATGAAATTACTAGAATTATTTTGATTAAATACTCAATTTCTAAATTTTTTTAGGATAAAGTAGTTAGTACTTCCTACTATACTATAAATCAAGTTTTGATTAGAAATTTTCTTAATAAAACCCCTTATGTGTTGTGGAAAAGAAGAAAATAAAAAATTTCTCACTTCATAGTTTTGGATGTAAAGTATTCATCTTGAATACTAAAGATAATTTAAATAAATTTGCTCCAAAATATGACGAAGGAACTTTTCTTGGTTATTCTATAATTAGTAATGATTATCATGTTTTTAAAAGAAATAAAAGTATTGTTAAATAAATAGTGCATGTTAAATTTGATGAAACCAACCATTTTTTTTAAAATTCTCAAAACCACATCTTCAGATGAATTTTTTAAAACTATTTTTCAACCCATGTTATAAAATTATTCAAAATATAGATAAACTAAATAAATTTTTTATAAAGTTATACCCCTTGAATAATTTAAAAATGTTGTTGATGAATGATGTTTTACAAACCTAATAAATCAGAAAATCCTTAAGAATCATCCCACTAATACTATCATTAGAGATATAGATCAATTAGTTTAAACTATACGTTCCTTAAAAATGAATGAAAAAAATGTGATTTTTTTTTATCAAAATTCAAACCAAATAATCATAATGAGGTTTTATGTGATAATGATTAATGAATTTGAGAGGAACCAAGTTTGGACTTTGGTAGAACATCCTAAATGTTTTCTTATAATTAGATTAAAATGGGTATTCCATAAAAAACTTGATGAAAAAGGAATAATTTTTATAAATAAGAAAATACTCTTTGAAAATGATTATAATCAATAAGAAATAATAGACTATGAAGAAAATTTTGTCCTAGTAGGTAGACTTAAATCTAATTTCATTCTTCTATCCTATACTGAATTCATAAATTTTACTCTCTTTCAAATGGATTTGAAGCCCAATTTTATTAAAAGATATGTACAATAGAAAATTTATATAGAAAAAACACTAGATTTTGAAAACACTAAATCATCAGATAATTTTTTTAAACTTACTAAGGCCATCTATGGACTTAAAAATCCCAAAGATGTGGGTTTAATAGATTCACTAGATTTTTATTAGAAAAAAATTTTATTAAGGGAGTTGTGGATCCAACTATTTTTATTAAAAAATCTCTTAAAGAAACCATAAATTATCAAATTTATTCCAATGACATTATATTTGGCTTAACTCAAAAATCACTTTTTTCTTCCTTTATATATCATATGAAATCTAAGTTTGTAATGATCATGATAGGTGAACTTAGTTTTTTACATACATTTCAAGTTTCTCAAAAAACAAAAGGAACTTCTATATCTCAACAAAATTATATTAAATATCTACTTAAAAATTTTGAATATAAAAAATCTAAAAGTATTAGTACTCCTATCAGAACCTCCAGAACATTAGATCTTGATGAATATCTAAAACTAGTTGATCAAAATATTTTTTGAGGAATAATTGATAGTATGATATACCTTATAGCTAGTCAATAATACTTAATTTTTTCCCTATGAATATGTGAAATATATCAACATAATCCAAAATAATCCCATATTAAATCTATAAAAGAAAATTTTCATTACCTTAAATAAAATATGAATATTAAATTGTTTTATTAGTTTAGATATTATTTTGAGTTATTTTTTTGGAGATGCTAACTTTGGTGGATGTAAAATGGATAGAAAAATCACATCCCAAACTTTTTATTTATTAAGATAGGTTTTAGTTTCTTTGTATTATAATAAACCACACTTATTTGAACTTACCACTATTAAAGTTGAATATCTAGTAGATGGAAGTTATTATGCTCAATTGTTGTGGATACAACACAAACTCATTGATATTTACATGAGTTTTATTAAGACTCCAATTTTCTGTTATAACATAAGATCGATAGATATGATTAAAAATCCAACACATCACTCATGAGATAAGAACATAGATATAAGATACCATTTCCTTTGTGATCACACAAAAAAAGATATCATTTTTTAATTCTTCATAACGGACTTTGATCTTCCTGATATTTTTAGAAAACCTCTAAATTACAATATATTTGAATATATTAAATAAAATTTTGAAATTAACAATATAAAATGATCATTTATCTACTTTTCGTTTACATATCCTTATAGTAAAGAAGTCCTTGAAAAAGGGGGTGAATTTTTTTAATTTTTTTGAAATTTTTTTCTTAAGTTTTCTTAAATATTTTATAGAAAATGTTTTGTTTATAATACTATTAAATTTAATTGAAAAAAGCTTCATCAAAAATATCATCAAACTGACTATTTATTTTATTAGGAAACCAAGAATTTTATTTTACCAGACAAAATTCCATAAGAAAGTTTATAAAAACTTCTCAGAGAGGTAAATTTTCAATATTATGTTTTAAATTTCTCTATATTTTGTTATAATTGTTTTATTCTATTTATAATATTTTTAGAAATTTTATTTATATATATATTTGGTAAACTTATAAGTTTCATTATAATAAATGTTTTTCTGATAAAACTTATACTAAAAGTCTTAAGTCTTCAAGAGTTCAACTATTATTTAGTATTTCAAGAAATGATTTCTGTCATTTATATTTTTTAGGGATCAAATACAATCCATTGGATTTGAGGAAGTTGAACCAAATATATATTTAAGTCTATATAAAAAATAATGGATCACCACTCCCTTTTCACTACCTATTTTCAATGGAGAACTCTTTCCATGCATAATTTATTTTTTTATATTGTTTATGGTCTGTCTATTTTCTAAAGTTTATACGATCATTATAAATGGATTATTCTAGTGATTTCACAAATTGGTTGGCTGTTAAAGAAATGATAATTGATAAAAAATGGTTTGAGAAATATGAATCTTTAAAAAAGTTTATGATTATTTTTCAAGGTTGGAAATCCTTGATTTTTTCTAAATCCATTTTTGACTAACACTACCTTGAGATAATTATAAAGATTGATATTTTTGCTATGTTTAGTGAAGTTGATATACAAAAAAAATGATTCTTTTTCTTTATTTGGAAATTCATACAAACCAAACATCAAGAAAGTATATGAGTTGGTTGAAATACCATAAGAAGGAGAAGAAAACCTTGTTACACATAAATTGCATGAGAAACTTAGGAGTTTAAAAAATTCATGTGTTGAAACTAATATTTTTTACTTATTATAAAAAATTAAGGAAAGTTTTAAATCTATATATAGATGTAAAAATTGTATCTTTGTGGATTAAAATTATTTTATTCCAAAAAAACGGGATAAATACACCCTTAAAGTTGAAGAAAATTATGTATTTAATTTCTTATACAATATGAGAAAGTTTAACATTGTCAAGTCTATATTCAGTTACATTGAGGTAGTAAAAGATGGGTCTCTGAAATTAAATATTCTCCTTTAACTAAGTTTAATTAACAATTTTTTTGGGTAAAATTCATGTATGTTTAAGAGCTCAAGAATTAATATACTATAGTTATAGAAAAAAACATCATATATTAGAGAAGAAATAATCAATAAGATGAAGTTATTTTTTTGTTCATTCTTTTAATTTTTTTTAAAAATACAAACAAAGATGTATCCATTGCTGAAAATGAAAAACATAATGGAAAAGTTTTAGAAAAGATTAAAAAATGAAACAATCTCCACCAATTCCTAGGAAGAAGGAACAAACCATGTTGGATGAACCATTATCTATGTTTCTTAAAAATAAAGAGGAAATGATTGATGATAGTCTGTCATTTGGTTTGGATAAAGAAAAGGATTTGGATTTGAGGGGGAAAACATATAATAAACTCAAAGAATAGGAAAAGAAAAAGGGGCAAGAATAAAAAGAAATAAAAGATAAAATGGCTGGAAATTTCTAAAAATTAATTGAAAAAATTCATTCAAGAGTTGAAGTTTAAACCAAATAAAAAGTTTATCTATTTGTTTAATCAGAATAACCTCCATCCTTTCAACCAAATGAACAATAAGCTCATTCTTCAGTAAAATCTATGTGCATTAAAAAGGAAAAAATAATCAAAATTTCTATTGAAAAAAGTTAGTCTAAAAATATTAAAATTGAAGTTGATAAAGTTATTGAAAAATCAGGAAGGGTCCATTCAATAAAGAATGGTGATCTTGTTAAAGGATTAAAGAAAGTTTTTGAATTAATAGAAATTTTAGCTGAAAATTTTACTTCCTTGTGTTCCTAGTCTCAAAAATATAATGATATGAATATTTTAGACATAGAATAATCATCATAAGAAGAATATCAACATTATCATCCCAAAGAATATGAAAAAGATAAGATTGACGAAGAATTTAATGCTATATAAATTTCTCAATCTCACTCTGATGAAAGAAAAGAAAAAAATTCACCTTCAATTTAACTAGATCCATTCATTTAGAAAGTTTCCTATAAATCCAATAATTTTACCCCAAGCACAAGTATAAAAATAATGGAGATAAATATAGACTATTTCAATGAAGTTATAAGAAGGTTTTAAGGAATCATGCAAATCTTTTCAGAAATACAAGCAAGGTACAAGTATATTCAAGGGGAAATTGATTTATTAAAAAATAAAAGTTCCTTAAAGAATATTATATAAATTGTTATTTAAAATGAAGATGATTTAAAGGGATTTTAATAAAAATTAAAAGTATAATCAATAAGATTGAAAATTTTTATCAAGTGGATAAAGCACACTGAAGGTTATACAAGTATTTTGATGAACATGTTGTAAGAATAAAAAAAAGAAAAAAATCCAGTTTCCAAATTTTCAAGCATTATAAACTCCAAATTTTGTGAAAGTACAAGGTATTTGATAATATAAAGACTCTTACAATGCAATAAGATATATAAATTTCTAAAAAAATAAGATATTATCATTTATATAAATAAGATATAAGTTCTAGAAGAAGATGTAAAAAAGTTTAAGAGGTTTTGGATGGATGATATTCTTTATTTTTTATGGATGTTTTCCAATATCTTTGGATGAATTACTTTGTACATTTTTTAGACAAATGTATTTCTTAAATTTCTGGATGATTGTTTACATACAAATTATTTCATATAATTATTTTATTAACATCTTAGTTACAACTTTCTACCTCTTAAAACCATTTAAAAAACCCCAAATGGGGAGAAAGGGTTTAAAATTTTGAGAAAAAGTTGGGAGAAAGCATATTTAATTTTAGAGAGAAATAATCTAAAGGTCTAGGATAAATGGAAATTTCTAACAAAGGGGAAGAAATGAAGAAATTTCCAACATTTCAAGAAAAAGTGAAATAGTCAGATTATATAAGATAATGGGAGTAAGTTTATTTAAAGTTTTTTAACTTTAGTTTTTCTCTTTAAAAGATATTTTTTGCGATTTAAAAAAAGAATTATATTTTTAAGTCTAATGGATAACTTTCAACACTTTAAAACCTTACTTTTTAAAATCACAAAACAATTACTTAAAAGTTTATACATTTAAATACTTTATACTTTCTAAGTTCTTAATATGTTTTTGTAGGAAAGATAGTTATTTTACAAGATAGATAATATCCATTCCATAAGACGAAACTTCCTTTAAGGATGGAAATGTACTTTATACATCATATAGGTGGATAAAAAGCTCACTAGAAGGAGGTTTATAAATTCTAATTGAATAATTATAATAAAGTCTCACCAGATGAAGTTTTACAAATTCTACTAGATAGACTTTATCAAACGGAGGCATGCATGACTTCTAGACAAAATTTTATAAATCCTACTAAATAGAATAACTTCATACATTCCACTGGATTAAAATTTATCATTCTACCATATGGAATCTAAAATCATTGTAATGATTCTATATCAAGATGACTATAAAATGATTGTTATGTACCAAACTTATGAATTAAATAAGGAGTGCGTCATATGAAGTTGCAACCACCTCCAATATATAAAGAATACGACCGTTAGGAGTGAACTTATAAATAAAACCACATTTTAAAAGGATGAATATTTTTAAAAATTTAATGATCTAAAGTTTCTAGTAACATTTTATAACATATTATTACTACAATCCATTATAAATTTTTGAGATATTTTTTCATTGGAAATATGTTGTGGGTTTTAATTTTGTAAATTCTTTAAAGAAATTTTGTGTTTGTCATTATTGTGTTTGATCTAGTGTGATCAAGGGATTCCATTTTTAAGGAAGACAAATGTTATTAAAATATTATGATCGAGGGTTCCTAATTCTAGAGAAAAAAGGATTTGTTTGATCTTTTTATCAAGGACTTTCATGGTCAGAAAGGTATACCTTTACGGTAAGGTTAATATTCTGGATACCTTGAGTCTGGTTAAGACATCCTTAATACTTAAGGATAAAGTGTGGAAATATTCTTATAAAAGTATCTGTAAATTTTTTAATTACTTTGTATAGGATTGTTATTACTTATTTACCCACAAGTTGACATCTCAGATGATCCTGTAAGGGGAACCGCTCCTCTTGGTCTTCCCCTATCATCACCATCCTCCTTCCTTGGGTCATCTCGACTTATTCTCTTCATTCCTTCTCAGCGATCTTGCATTGTGGTTCCCTGTTTTGTGGTGGCATCATCCATGTTTGCTCGACTATCATGGAAAATCACATTGTTTTCTAGCCTACCCACACCCTTCCTCCTCACTGTTTAGGGTTCTTTTTTGGCAGTGTGGTGAAGATCTAGTGGTCAAGACACTACCTTAGTGTTCAGAGGGTTTCTACCTCATTTTATGTCAGTTGGGAGTGTGGGAGGAAGTTTTTTGTTGTCTCCATAGGTGGTTCTGATGGTGGAGATGAGATTAGTAGATCTGACTTCCAACATGGTTTTCTTGGAGTCTTTTAGTCTTCGCAGCACCTAGTGAGTCCTGATGTGTTGATGTCTATTGGTTTGAAGGCTTTTTTCATTATCGCCTTCATCGGAGCACCTAGGTTTTCCCTTGATAACTCTTCCAGTGTTGGTTAGCAGTAGGATGCTGCGTTCGATGACCAAGTTCTTTTTTGGTGGCAAAGCATTCGTATTTTGGACTGTGGAGGAGCTTTTTGTGATTGTAGTGTTTTGGTGTTGAATTTCTAGTTTTTCAGACTAGTTTTTGGTGGTTTGACTTGGGAGGATTAGGTAATTTTGGTGATAGAATCCTTGTACTATGTTGATTGTGTTGATTTTGTTGATTGTGTTGGTGTTGGTTATTTGTGGTTGGGGTTTGTTTGCATCATTGCAGTCTGAGGGTTTTGGACAAAGTAATCTGTTCACCTTCAAGAGTTTTCTCTAGAAGAGGTTAGAGAAAGAAGTTTCAACCAGATCATTGCTATCCAAAATTGGATGTTTGAGTGGGTATAGAGATTTCCATCAGTACTAGGCTCGTGCACTCCTACACGAGATAGCTTACTGAGCATCATTGAGATGGTGGAAGCTAATCCTTTGTTTAGATTCTAGGGATGGGATTCTCTTGATATTTGAATTTGGTTGTTTTTAGTCTTTGGATTTCGGTCTATGGTGCATGATTGTTGTTTAATTCCTTAATGCATTTCAGGTTCTCCCTCATCCCTTAAAAGGGGCCTTTAATAAAAATTTAATTTTCAGTTATTACTTATTTTTACAAGTTCTCATTCAAGTGTTAAATTTTTTAGAAAAGTTTTATATAGTTTGTTATAAACTTTTCTTACTCTGATAATAAAGTGAACTAGGATAAATTTTCACATGATATCCTTTCATAAGGGTTTGGATAAAATTGTAAGTTTTATTTTATAAACTAAAATTCACCCATATTATAGTAAAACACACACTCTTTCAATGATACATTTGTTCATACCTTGTTAACCATAAAAAAATAACACAATTTTAAAATAGAATATGCAATGACCCATAATTTTATAAATGAAATTCCCTCTTTAAATGAATAAATGCCTTATTAAGTAATATAGTTATTGAAAACACATGTACTACTTTGTTTATTTTTGACCAATATAGCCTATTAGATTTAAAAGACCATTAATCGTCTTAAACATTCATAATATATCCACTATACAATGATTGTTAAGATTATTATATATTAAGGATTATGATAAATTCCAGTTGACACAGATGGAAGAAGTGATAACCTCAACCAATAGGATCATATCCGTTTAAGCCCATCTATCAGAGCTTCCAAGGGATATGAAATCAATAGGATTATAAATTGACCAATCCCATGACAAGATTTAATAAGTAAAGATTTTGTGAAACCTTTTATAAGAGAAGTTAAAGCTTATTGAGATCACATCCCAAACCATGTTCACTGAACCACTACAAAAAATCACCACCATCACACACCTTATCCTTAGGGAGTACATTGGTGTAATAAGGGATATGTATCTAGACCCTAGTAATAATAATTTATATATTTTATTTTAATAAAATTATGATTATATTTATCCATTTTTATTATTACTTTATCAATGATTATATAACAAGTCTGGTAAAAATTAGATTTTAAAATGAAGGAATCAAAAATTATATTTTTGGGAAATATATAGTTTCAATTAAGACACTATTTTATAAAATTAAATAATTTTTAAAATAAATGATATTTTAATAAAATATTCTTATTATATGATAATAATTTAAATATAAATGATAATTTAATTTAATGAAGTCCCATGTAATTTTTATAAGGGTTAGAAAGTGGTTAATAATATAAAAACTGGTATTTTTTAGTAAATAGGGAATTTTATTTAAAAGTGAAAATTATCATATTTAGAAAATTATTTTGGAAAAATAAATATTATTTTTTAAATCATCATGTTGAAATTATCCAATAATAATTTTTTATATTTTTATGATATATTCGAATTTTTGGGTAAAAATTTAATACTGTATATATATACATCATATATTATGACATCATAATAACCCAAAAGTGATGTAATAAACGCTATAAAAGGAATAAATGACCAAATATATATTTATACTTAAAAAAAATTATTTTTAAGTTATTTTATTAATTTTATAAAGCCTTAATGAATCCTCCAAAACCTATATTATATTTTTAGGTTTTAAAATCAATTCTTTATGAACATGACTCACTCCCACATCACAAATGGTATTATTTTAAAATTTTGGGGGATTTATAAAATATTTAAAATAAATCCTATTTTTCAGAAACAATTGTAAAAAAACCATGGCTATTTTTGTGGTTTTGGTTATTTTATTATATAGAGTCCAAAACCCATGTTTAGAAATTAATAAAGAATCCCCATTTCTTTTAATATAAATACCCACCCAAAATACCACTCCTCTTCACTCTAAAAAAATTTATCATGAATTTAATCTCCCTATATCTATATCTAAATCCCTCCCAAGGTATTACCAATCTCTTAAGAATCTCCTCCCAAGATTTTAGAAGCTCCCTCCCAAGGTGTGAAATATATTTCTCTCTCTTCTTTTCCATTCAAGAACTTTTAGTTTACTTAGCCTTTTAAAACTCAATTTATTATTTTTTCATATATTTATAAATATATATTTACTTTAAAATTGATTTTCTATTAATGAGAGATCATTTATCCCCCTCCTTATAACCTTTACCCAAGTCGTTACTATACTGAAGTAAGGGATTCTCTCCTCCTCCTCCTTATTCAAGCACTTTCTTTATATTATACCATTTGATTTCAAATTTTTATTATTGTAATGTGTTTTTAAACACTAATTTTACTATATTTATGATTTATAATTAATTATATATCCCCTATCACACTCATTAAACCCTTCCATGAATCTTTATGTACACCCATTATGCTGCTGAAATTATCCTACGATTTTCTATGCCAAACATTTTTGTAGTGAATATCCACCACCATTTTCATTGAATTGTATTAATTGAGATGTAACTATCCATAATTGATTGTGGAAATACATTTTTGTGACCCACACTCATTCATCATGGTATCAAAAGTGATAAAATCTTCCCTTATGTTGTATGATCTATGTGGAACACTAATGCATGTACATGATATGAATGTGATGGGTGGACCCATAATTATAAAGACATTTAAATGCATTGGGTAATGTTTTTTATCTAATTATATACCATCTATGGTTCATGAGAGGTTATCCTAATCACACTATGTTATAATGTCTCAGCAGTTAGTCTTGACTTATGGTTATGATGTCATGTTTTATGTCGTTGCCATAATCCTATGTTTCCTTGACGTTATCATCTTATATCATGATTCAATATTATTTTTTTATGATTATTTCCCCTTTTTATATCACCTCTATATTACTATTTACTAAAATGTATCAATTTCATCATGTTATGATTTTATTTTTCCCTTACTGGTCTTTATAACTCACCCCTTTTTTATGTACATCCCCAGGTTACCCCGTGCAGTTTTAGAAGATTAAAGGAATCAAATGGTATGTTATTGGATTTTTAAATAATTTTTTTGTATCCCTATTCCAAGTTATTATTTTAAGTATATAATTATCCAAATACACTTGGTCTTTTAATCATATGGGATTTTATTTTGTGTGTTATTATGTAAAAAATCATGAATTAATGTTTATAAAAGATATGAGTTTTCATAGTTGGAATTAGAGAAAGGTCTTGTTATTTTTGGGGATTAGGATTAGAAAAATTCATTTAAAGAATTAGAGATAAGACTAAATATAGGACACATCTCTAAATTATGTAAAAGTATAGATCAAGTGGTCTTATAACGACAAAATCCCCTTCCAGATACTGCAAGTAGATGTGGATCTGACACAGTTGTACCTGGGGATAATAACCCCGAAAAGGGTGAATTAGGAACTGAATAAATTTCCACAAGGTGCAAAATAAATAATCCTTACTTCACACTTGGTTTGAAACTCCTAGGGGATATGCTTTGGTAAATTCAAAATCTCCTTACAAACCATCATGAAGGGAATAAAAATTACCACAAAATTTTATGTCAGGAAATAGACCATAAATAACATATATTGAAACCTAAAAATTATTTGTATAGTGAATGGATGTTATTTTTGAGTTATCCATTTAATATTCATAGTTTTACTTTTATATGATTAATATTATGAAAACTCTCATCCTTAAATTTCCCTTTATTTTAGTCAGTGGATGGAAATAAGAGGAACTAAGTAAACAACCAATGTGATGGGAAATTCCTAAATGAGATGCTCAACCTAATGAGAGTAGGATTCAATAACTTTATGATAATACTTACTCAATTAACTCAAGTTATAAATAGAAACTTGGTTCATGGTAAAAACCCACACCCCCTAAGAAAGATCAAGTTTCAATTGATACATTTATATGATAAAGTCATCTAAATTTTAGTGGATATTTCAATCCTTTAATCCTAGACTGGTGGATAAAATACATTGAAAAGATCTTCTCCACCATTATATCCTTTGATAAAGATAATTTTGTGTTATATGTTTATTGTATGGATGGATAATCTGAACAATAGTTGATGTTGGTAAAAAATATAAAACCCAAGTAGGAGATCAAAGTGACGGAGTGGAAAGAATTCTAGAAAATGTTTTTCAATAAATATTTTACCCTTACTCTTTAACTTAAAATTAAGAGGAATTTCCCTAGCCTTAAGCATAAGGATGAAAAATCCATTAGGGTATTTGATGTTAATTTCACAATAATTTTACAATATGTATCTAGCTTTTTTATTGGCCCCAAAATTAAAGTTGACCACATCTTTGGTGGGATGAAGCTGAGTCTATGAAATTCTTTGAAAATTTGAGACTTTGAAATCTATGAGGAAATTTTATGATGTTCCCTCAGAGTCAAAATAGAGGTCAATGAATCTCAAGGGACAAGATATAAGAAGTGGAGACTCGATTTCAATTCTGGAAGCACGGTGGAGAAATATCACAATGGAAAAAAAGTAAAACATCCCTCTTGTTAAAAGTGTGGGAGGAAGAATATTGAAAATTTAATAAAGGGGAAAAGGAAATGATTTAGTTGTAGTAAGGAAGGGAAACTATCTAGTGAATGCCAATGGGAGAAACCCACCAATGTGATGGATGAAAGTAATGCTCCATTCAACCCTTATCATGTTGTCTAATGTTTCTATTTCATGGAATAAGAACACTATAAGAATAAATGCACTAAGCTAAGGGTTTTCAAAGATAACTGATGATAAAAAAAATCCAAGTCCTAGAGAGAAAGGGTGAGCTTATGCCATCACAATTGCTGAGTTGGATCATGACAATGACCCAGTGATAAGTATTCTTGTTATTCATTAAAGAATAGTAAATATATTTTTTTATTCTGGTTCTACGAATTATTTAATATATTTAAATTTTAGTAGATCTTTAAAAACACCACCAAAAAACATGGAATTGGATCTATCTGCGAAAATGGAAAATGGAAAATTATTTTATCCCAAGTATATATCTTCTCCCCTATTTATAATTATGGGTCGAACTCCCCAAAAAACCTCATGATACTCCATTTATATGAATTCTATGCAATTATGGGTATGGAATGACTTTACTTATATAGAGACAATATAAAATTTTGAGAGAATAAAATAAATCTCTATATCATGAATCATCCTCTAATTCTATACAAGTTCAAGGAGGATGATGAATCTACTTTAGTATCATCATATCAAGCATGGATATTATTTTATTACAATAAATCATATCCATCAAAAATGATTGAGACTATAGAAAACATCACCCATGAATACATTCCCTTTATAGGGAAATATGATGATATGGTTCTTGAATAATTTCTTAGTCTTCCTCCAAGCCACAAGGTTAAGTTCACAATCGAGATTATACTGAGAGCTTTGCCAATATCTAAGACTCCCTGTAGAATGAACACCATTGAACTTGAATATACGAAGAAGCAACTACATGAGAATCTAAATAAAGGGTTTATATGACCAAGTGCTTCAACATGGGGTGTACTAATCCTCTTCATCAAGAATAAGGATGGACTAATGCATCTTTACATTGATTATCATAAGCTCAACAAGACCACGATAAATAAATAGTATTATATGGCATGTATTAATGAATTATTTGATCTACTATGTGGATAATATTACATATTAAGGTTGATATTCAGTTTGGATATTATCAACTAAATGTGAAGAAGGAGGATATACCAAACATTGCTTTTTATACATGGTACATGCACTATGATTTCCTAGTGATTCCATTTTACCTCACTAATGATCTATCTATCTTCATAGACTTAATAAATAGAGTCTTTATGTATTACCTCAAAAAAAATTTGGTTCTATTTATGGATGATATTCTTATCTAATATAAAATAAAAGATGAATATGATGATCATTTTAATGCTATACTGAAGGCCTTGTGAAAGGAAAATCTATATGTGAAGTATAAAAAAATGCAAGTTTTGGATGGATAAATTAACATTAGTGGGTCATTTTATCCTTAGTAAATGGATATATGTAGATCATTTTACAATAGAGAAAATTAAAGGATGTCCCAGAACAACATCTACTATAGATGTCCATAGTTTCCTTGGACTACATGGGTACTATCTTTGATTTTTGATAAAATTATCATGATTTTCAATCCCACTAACCAAGCTAAATCAGAAGGGAGTAAAGTTTTTATAGACTGATCAATGTGAGGAAATATTTAAAGATTTATAGAAGAGGTTAATTAAAAAACCTATTCGCACATTAAACACATGTGGGGAAGGATTTGTGATCTACAATTATGTATCTAAAAAGGTCTTTGGTTGTGTAATCATGCAGGATAACACAGTGATAGCCTGTGCCTCTTACCAATTAATTATTCATGAGATGAACTACCCAATTCATGATTTGTAATTGGATATAATGATCTTTTTATTAAATATTTAGAGACATTATCTCTACAGGGTAAAGTGTGACATCTATATAGATTATAAAATCATAAAGTATATATTCACACAAAAGGAGATCAATATGTGCTAACTAAGGTGGTTATAACTAATCAAGGATTAAGATTTTTCAATCCATTACCATCCTAGGAAAGAGAAAAAAGTGGAATCTTATCTAAGTAGAAAGGATCCTATAACCTTATCGATGATGAGGATTGAAAAGGATCAAATATTCATGGATATAAAAAGGATGTAAATGAGAATAATAAAAGGATCATATTCCTACCTTTATCAAATAAATATTCAACCATAAATTATTGAGAGGATCAAGGTGGTCCAAAAATATAACAAGGAGCTACAATGAAAGGTAGTGAATATTTTAGAGTTCAACTTTGATAAAGATAGAGTTATAAGGTTTGGAACCTAGATATGTGTCAAATAAGAACCATATATGAATAGGGATATTCTGGAAGATGCACATAGCTCATCCTTCAATATTCATATAGAAATAACTAAGATGTATAGATATATGAATCAAAACTTCTAGTGGGATAACATGAATATGAGGATTTTAAATTTTTTATCTCGATGCTTGGTATGAAAAAAATTCAAGGATGAATGAAATAAGTCTAAATATAGGATGCATCCATTTACCATTATATCACAGATATGGTAAAACATAACCATATATTTTATCATATGACTCTCTATGAAATATAAAGGAGATTACTCCATCTAGGTGGTAATAGACCTCCTTATAATGTCTGTTCATTTCACTACAATAAAGGAATATTTCTCTATTGAATAACTCGCTAGACTACATCAAATAACACTCTCCATTGTATTTGATCAAGATCTAAGGATTACCTCAAGGTTTTGGAGAAAACTTCAGCAAACACTGGATAAAAAGATGAGTTTTAGAAATGATTATCAATTTCAGACAAGTGGTCAGTCTGAGAGAACCATTCAAACTCTAGAGTATGTGATGATATCATGTTCAATGGATTTTCAAGTATGTTGGGATTGACACCTTCACATAGTGGAGTTATCATATAAAAACAGTTTCTATTTTATCATTCAAATATAACCTTATAAATCTCTATATGGGAAGTGGTATCGAACACCAATATGCTAGGATAAATTTGGAGAGAAGAAGATTATGCAACCTAATATTATTTAAGAGATTACATAGAAAGCTCAAACCATTTATCATCATATGAAATCCATAAAAATTTAAAAGAAAATTTATTCCAAAAATCATAGACAAGAATGGGAGTTTGAGGTTGGAGATAAGGTGTTCCTTTGAATATCTCTATAGAAGAAACTCAAGAGGTTTGTGAATAGGGGAAAGTTTACTCCAAGAAAAATTGTCTCTTTTGAGGTCATTGATCACATTGGAGTTGTGTATTGTCAAATAGTAGTCCCACTTAAACTTTCCCAAGTATATGATGTGTTCCATGTATCCATATTAAGTAAGTACATACCATAACCCACACATGTACTGAATCTAGTGGTGGTCCCCTGAGAGAACGATCTTTCATACAAGGAGCAGCCGATAAAGATCATAGACCGTAGAGAAAAAGTTCTATGAAATAAGATAATTGACCTGGTCAAAGTGATATGGTAGAACAACAAGTTTGAGCAAGAAATATAAGAAATGGATGAGGCGATGAAATTGAAGTACCCTCATCTGTTTTAGTGCATGAAATTAAATTTTGAGGGTAAAATTTCTGAATGGGGGAAGAATGTAATGACCCAAAATTTTATAAATGAAATTCTATTTTTGAATGAATAAATGATTTATTAAGTAATATAGTTATCAAAAACACATTCACTACTTTTGTTATTTTAGGCCAATATAGCCTATTGGATTTAAAAGACCATTAATCATATTAACTATTCATAATATATCCATTTTATAGTGAAAATTAATATTAGTATATATTAAGGGTTATGATAAAGTTCAATTGACATAGGAAGAAGAATAAATGACCTTAATTAGTAGGATCATACCATATGAATCCCATCTATCAGAGCTTATAAGAGAGATGAAATCATTGGGCTTTCCCTTGACCAATCCCAAGATAAGATTCAATAACTAAATCTTGAGTGAAATAATTTATGGGATAAATTCAATATTATCGAGATCACGACCCAAAACATGTTCTCCAAACCATCCCAAGAAAACACCACTATCACACACCATAATGTTAAGGTGTATACTGGTTTAATAAGGGGTTATCTATATAAAACCTAGTAATATGTACTTGTATATTTTCTTTTAATAAAATAATGATTATATTTATCCCTTTTTTATTACTTTATCAATGATTATATAATGTTTCTGATAAAAATTATATTTTGACATGAAGGAATCAAAATTGTATTTTTGGGAAATATATAGTTTCAATCAAGGAAATATTTTGAAAAATTCAATAATTTTTGAAATAAATGATATTTTAATAAAATATTATAATTATATAATAATTATTTAAATATAAATGATAATATAATTTAATTAATTCCACTGTAATTTTTATAAGGGTTAGAAAGTTTTTAATATCATAAAACTAGTATTTTCCAGTAAATAGATATTTTTATTTAAATGTGAAAATTATCATATTTAGAAAATTATTTTGATAAAATAAATTTTATTTTTGAAATAATCACATCTAAATTATCCAATGATTAATTTTACATAATTTAATGAGACAATCAAATTTTTGGGTAAAAATTTTATACATTATAAATATATGCTCGGTATTATGACATAATAAAAACCCAAAAGTGGTGTAATAAATTATATAAAAATTCATCCATGACCAAATATATATTTACCCTTTAAAATAATATAATTTTAAATATATTTTATTAATTTTATAAACCCTTAATGAATCCTCAAAAACCTATATTTTATTTTTATGTTTTAAAATCAATTTTTTATAAACAGGACTCACTTAGACATCAGCAATGGTATTATTTTATTATGTTCTGTTCTTGAAATTATATAAAATTTAAAACTACTCATCTTTCAAAAAACATAGGAAATTAATAAATAATTCTCCTATCTTTTTTTATAATTACCCACTGAAAATATCACTCCTATTCACTCCAAACTTATTGATCATGAATTTTATTTTCTTATACCTCTCTAAATCCCTCCTAGGGTATTCCCAATCTCTTAATATACTCCTACCATGCTTTTAGAAGCGTCTTCCAAAGGTAAGATATCTCTCTCTCTTCTTTTCCATTCAAGAACCTTATTTGTATTTAGCCTTTTTAATCTCAATTGATTATGTCATTATATATTTATAAATATATCTTTACTTTCCAATTGATTTTCCAAAAACCAGATATCATTTTCCCCTCTTACTATAATATTTACCTAAGGTGTTACTATGCTAAAGTAAGGGATTCTCTCATCCTCCTCCTTATTCAAGCACTTTATTTATATTATGACATTTTATTTCTAATTTTTCATTTTGGAATGTGTTTTTACACATAAATTTTACTGTATTAATGATTTCTAATTAATTATATACCACCTATTACTCTCATTAAACCCTTCCATTAATCTTTATATAAATTTGTTATGCTGCCAAAATTATCCTATGATTTTCCATACCAAACATATATATAGTGAATACCCATCACCATTTTCAATAAAGGGTATTCAAATAGATATAAATATCCACCATTGATTTGGGAATTGCATTTATGTGTGCCACAACCCTTCATTATGGGATCAAAAGTGATGAAAAACACCCTTATGTTGTATGACATATGAGGCACACTAATGCATGTACATGATATGAATGTGATGGGTGGGTCCAAAATTATATAGCCCTATAATACATTGGGTAATGTTTTTATCTCATGATATAACATGTATTGTGATTCTAAGCTTACCCTAATCACCCTATGTTATGATGTCTTGGAGGTTATCCTTGACTTATGCTTATGATGTAATGATTTATATTATTTCCACATTTCTATATTACCTTGATGTTAACATTTTATATCATGATTTTATGTTCATATTTATTATTATAACCAATTTTTATATCACTTTTATATGACTCTTTACTAATATGTATTAATTTCATCATGTTCAACTTTGATTTTTCTCTTACTGGGATTTATAGATCACCCCTTTCTTATGTAAATCCCTGGGTTATCCCATGTAGTTTTATAAGATCAAAGGAAGATAAGGGCATGTTATGGGATTTTTAAACAATGTTTCTGCATCCCTATTTTAAGTTATGATTTTATGAATCAAATTACCCAAAGACACCATGCCTTTAGATCTTATGAGATTGTATTATGTGTACCTTTATGTAATAAATCAAGCATTGATGAATATAAAAGACATGAGCTATCATAGTTAGTATCAGATAAAGGTCTAGTTATTTTTAGGGATTAGGATTTTGACACTTTAGTGAAATACTTAGGTATAAGATAAACATAGGAAAATATCCCTGATAATTTATAGAGTAAGTGGTTTATAAGAAATAAAATATATTTCTAGATACTACAAGTGGATTTGGTTCTGGAACAACTATACCTAGTGGTAATAACCCTATAAAATAAAATTGTGCATTGAATCAATTGTCACATAGTGAACAAAAATAGGCCTTTATGCACAACTAGTTTGAATCTCCCATGGTACATACTTTTGTAAATTCACAAGATCCTTATGAACCATCATGAAGGAAATAAAAATGACCATAAAATTTTATATTAGGAAATAGACCATGGATAACATAGATTGAAACCTAGAAATTAATTGGTTAATGTTTCTATGTTATTTAAGATTTATCCCTCTAATGATAATAGTTCCCATTTTATATGATTAATAGTTTGAAAATTATCATACTTAATTTTCACTTTATTTTAACAATGTATGAAAATAAGAGGAATGAATTCAACAACCAATGTGATGGGAAATACCCAAATGAGATTCCGAACCCAATAAGAGTATGAGTTAAGAAATTTATGATAATATTTACTAAATTAGCTCAAGTTATGAATAGAAACTTGAAACATGGGGAAAACCCACACCCCTTAGAAAGATCAAGTTGTAATTAATACCTTTATTTGACAAAGTCCTTTAATTTTTAGCGAATCTTATGATCCTTTAACTATCAAACAATGGATCAAATCCATTGAAAATATCTTATCTATCCTTCAATGATATAAGAAATAGAAGGATGTGTTGTATTTTTATGATATGGTGGGTGAAGCTGATCAATAGTGTATATTGATAAAAAAAATATGAAGGTCAAGGAGGAGATCGAAGCTATGGAGTTGAAATGATTCTAGAAAATGTTATTTGATAAATATTTTCCTTGAACTCTACAACTTAAAAATAGAGATGAATTTCCTTGGCCTTAAGCAGATGGATGACGAATCCATCTAGTCATATATAGTGAATTTCAAAAGGCTAGTACTATACACCTCTAGCTTTGTTATTGACCCTAAATGTAAAGTTGAATACTTCTTTGGTGGGATAAAGCTGAGTCTATGAAAAAATTTGGTGATTTGAGACTTTGACAGCTATGGGGAAATTGTTCAATGTGGCCTCAAATTCAAGATGGAGGTCAATGAATATAAAAGGTCATAAGATATGAATCTAAGAGTGGATTTGAATTCTAGTAGAGAAATGGAGAAATTTTATAATGGTAAGAAAGTCCAACATCCAACTTATCAAAATTATGGAAAGAAGCATACAAAAAATTTCCTAAAGAGGATAAGGAAATTATTTATGTATGGTAAGTAAGGAAATCTATCTAGTGAATATCGGTGGTAGAAACCCTCCAATGTGATAAAATAAAAGAATGTTCCAGTAAAACCTAATCCTATTGTCCAATGTTTCAATTGAGAAGAATAAGGAAACTATGTGAATTAATGTACTAAGCCAAGGGTTGTCGAAGATAATTGACTACAAAAAACTCGAAGGCTTAAAGTGAAAGGGTGAGCTTATGCCATCACAACTACTGAGGTGGAACTTAATAATGGTGTGGTGGAAGTTAAACTAGTTATTAATTCAATAATATGAAACATATTATTTGATCCTGGTTCTATACACTCTTTTATATCATGTAAATTCAGTATAACTATTAAAACACTGCCACAAAACATGTAAGTGGAGCTATATTTGATAACAAAAAATGGGTAAATTATTACTTATCAAGTATATAACTTATCATCTATCCTTATTTTCAATATTAACATCCCAATGAACCATATGATACTCCCTTTAGTAAAATTTGATGCAATTATAGGTATGGATTGGATTTCCTTATATATAGAAAAAATAAATTGTTGAGATAAGTAAATCACCCTCCATATTGTGAATATCACTATGATTCTATACAAGTGAAAAGAGGAGGATGAATCTGCTTCGGTATTATTATCTCAAGCATAGATATTATTGCCTTCTGAGAAAGTGTATCCATCTCAAATGATTGAGACTAAAGAAAAAATAATCCTTGATGACATTACCACTATAAGAAAATATGCTGATGTGTTTCCTGAAGAATTGTCTAGTCTTCCTCTAATTCGTGAGGTTGAGTTTTCAATTGATCTTATACCAAGATATTTTACAATATTTAAGACTCCCTATATAATGGACACTTTTAAACCCAAATAGTTGAAGAAGAAACTATAGAAGAATATAGATAAAGGGTTTATATTCCCAAGTGATTCACCATAGGGTTCACTGGTCCTATTCATCAAGAAGAAGGATGGGACAATGCACCTCTTCATTGATTATTGCGATCTCAACAAGATCATGATAAAGAACAAGCATCCCCTTCCATAGATCGATGATTTGTTCGATCATCTATGTTAAGTACAATACTTATATAAGGTGGATATTCAGTCAGGATATTGTTAAGAAAATGTATAGAAGGAGGATATTCCCAAGACATATTTTTATAAAATGTATGGGAACTTCAAGTTTATAGTGATTCCATTTAGACTCATGAATACTTGAACTATATTTATGGAGTTAATGAATAGAGTATTTGAGTATTACCTTGATAAATTTTTGGTATTATTTATATATGATATTATTATCTACTGTAAAAGTAAGGAGGAATATTAAGATCATTTGAATGATTTACCAAAGGCCTTGAGAAAGGAAATTTTATATGAGAAGTATAGTAAATGAAAGTTTTGGATGGGGAAAGTAATATTACTGGGACATTTTATCACTATCAAAGGGATATTTTTGGATCCATTGAAAACAAATAAAATTGAATGATGGCCTAGACCAAAATTTATGATAGAGATCCATAGTTTCCTTGGACTAGCTTGGTACTATCATCAATTTGAGAGAAATTTATCATGATTTTTAAGCCAACTAACCAAGATAAATAGAAATGCAGTGATTATTTTTGGGATTGATGAATGTGAGGAGTGCTTTAAAGAGTTAAAGAAGAGGATAATCACAAAACTTGTTCACACATTACCCACTATCGGGGAAGGACTTGTGATCTACAATGATTCATCAATTTTTTTGGGTTGTGTACTCATGAAGGATGACATGGTGATAGCCTATGATCCTCTCCAATTAAATATTCATGAGTAGAAATTCCCAATTCATGATTTGGAATTGGATGTAGTGATCTTGACATTGAAGATTTGGTGACATCATCTCTATGGGGAAAAGTTTGGTATATGTATATATTATAAAATCTTTAAGTATATATTGAAAAAAAGGATATCAATACACACCAATAAATGTGGTTAGAAATAATCAAGGATTATGATTGTTTAATCTATTACCATCATGGGAAGGCGGACAAAGTGGCAGATTCTCTAAGTAAAAAAGGATCTTGCAACCCAATATATGATGAGGATTGAAATGGATCCAATTTTATTGGACATGCAAAGGATGTGCATGATAATAATAAAAGGATATTTATACCACCTTACTCAAATAAATACTAAACCATATATTCCTTAGAGAATCAAGGAGGCCCAATAAGAGGATAATGAGATACAAAGAAAGGTAGTGAATATTCTAGAGTTTATCTTTGATAAACATTGAGTTATAAGGTTTGGAACCTGAATATGTGTCCCATCAGAACCAAAAATCAAGAGGGATATTCTGGATTATGCGCATAGGTCATCCTTATCTATTAATACAGAAATTACTAATATGTATAATGATCTGAATAAATTTTTTTATGGGTTAACATAAAGTGGGATATTTTAGAATTTGTATCTCGACACTTGGTAAGACAACAAGTCAAGGATTAGTGAAATAAGTCTAAGGGTATGACGAAACCATTTCCTATAATAGTATGGAAGTAGAAAAAAATAACCATGGATTTTATCATAGGGATATCCAAGAAATATAAAGGCCATAACACCATCTGGGTAGTAGTCAATCACTATACAATGTCAGTGAATTTCATTACTATCAAGGAATATTTATATCTTGACCAACTTTCTAATATATACATAAAGGAAGTGGTAAGAGTACATGGATTACCAATATCCATTATATCTAATAAAGATCCAAGGATTACAGTGAGGTTTTATGGAAGACTTCAACAAGAACATGATACAGAGCTAAGTTTTAGTACTAATTATCACCCTCAGATGAATGGTCAGTCTAAGAGAACCATTCAAACTCTGAAGGATATGATAATATCATGTTCAATAGATTTAAATGGATATTGGTATCAACACCTTCCCCTATTGGAGTTCCCATATAACAATAGTTTCCATTATAGCAGTAAAATGACCCCTTATCAAGATCTATATAGGAAGAGGTTTCAAACTCCTACATGTAAGGATGAATTTGGAGATAATCTTATGGGAATTGATATTATCCAAGAGATTAACAAGAAGGTTCAAACCATTCAACTTCATATGAAATCCATATAAATTCGGAATAAAATCTATATAGATAATCATCAATGAAACCTGGGGTTTGAGGTCATAGATAAAGTGTTCCTTCATATATCACCATGAAAGAAAGTCATTAGATTTTGAAAGAAGGTAAATCTTAGTTCAAGATACATCATCTCCATTGAGGTCCTTAATCACATCAGAGTTGTGCCCTATCAACTAACACTCCCAACCAACCTTTATCATGTCATGATGTGTTCAATGTATCTGTCTTGAGGAAGTACATATCAGACCCCTCATATATACTAAATCTGGAGGTTTTACCCTTAGAGAACAACATTTTATACATGGAGAAACCAATAATGATATTAAATCACAGAGACAAATTTCTATGAAACAAGACAACTCTCTTGGTTAAAGTTATATTCCAAAACCATAAGTTTGAGGAAGAAATATGGGAACTAGAAGAGGTGATGAAATAGAAATACAATCATCTATTTTATTGTATGAAATTAAATTTAAAGGGTTATATTTTTGAAAGGGGGAAGAATGTAATGACATAGAATTTTATAAATGAAATTTTATTTTTTAATGAAAAAATTCATTATTAAGTAATATAGTTATGTAGAATACATGAAATACATTGGTTATTTTTGATAGATATAACCTGTTGTATTGAAAAGATAGTTAATCATATTAACCATTCATAATATTACCATTATATATTGATAAATAATATTATTATATATTAAGGTTTATGATAAAGTACAATTGAAATAGTTGAAAGAAGTGATTGTCTCGACTAGTTAGATCGTTCCCTATAAAGATCATCTATCAGAGATTTCAAGGAAGATAGAATCACTGTAATTTTACCTTGTCCAATCCCAAGTTGATATTAAATAACTAAATCCTAAGAGAAAACATCTATAGGATAAGTTCAAGTTTATTGAGATCATGACCCAAACCATATTTTCTGAACCACCCTAAGAAAGAACCACCATCACACAACTTACCCTTATGGTGTACACTGGTGTAATAAGGGGTTATGTATCTAGAACCCAGTGATATAAATTTTTATATTTTATTTTAATAAAATAATTATTATATTTATCCATTCTTATTATTACTTTATAAATGATTATATAATGATTCTGTTAAAAATTTTATTTTTACATAAAGGAATCAAATTGTATTATTGGAAAACATATAGTTTCAATTAAGTCATGATTTTGAAAAATTAAATAATTTTGAAATAAATTTTATTTTAATAAAATATTATTATTATATAATATTTATTTAAATATAAATACTAATATAATTAAATGACATTGAATTCAATTTTTTTTGGGGTTAGAAAGTGGTTAATATCATAAAACTAGTATTTTCCAATAAATAGGATTTTTTATTTAAAAGTGAAAATTATCATAGTTAATAAATTATTTTTATAAAATAAATATTATTTTGGAAATCATCATGTCTAAATTTTTCAATGGTGAATTTTTCATAATTTTCTGAGATAATTGAATTTTTGGGTAAAACTTGAATACAAGATAAATATACAGTCTGTATTATGACATCATAATAACCCAAAAGTGAAGTAATAAATTTTATAAAATTCATCCAAGACCAAATATATATTTATAATTTAAAATAATTTAATTTTTAAGTTATTTTATTAATTTTATAAACCCTTAATGAATCCTCTAAAACCTATATTATATTTTATTGTTTAAAAATCAATTCTTTATGAACACGACTCACTTCCACATCAGTAATGAAATTATTTTAATATTTTTGGTTATTGGTCTTATAAAATATTTAAAACCAATCCTATTTGGAGATACCATGGTAAAAAACCATGGTAAGGGTTTTGGTCTTAGTTATTTTATTATATAGAGTCCAAAACCTAAGTTTAAAAATTAATAAAGAATTGCCATCTCTTTTTCTATAAATACCCACCTAAAATCTCACTCCACTCCACTAAAAACCCATTAATCATGAATTTACCCTCTCTATACCTCTCTAAATACCTAAAAATGTTTTCCCAAGATCTTAAGGAGCTACTCCCAAGCTTTTAGAAGTTCCCTTCCAAGGTAAGGGATCTCTCTCTTCTTTTACATTCAAGCAACTTCTTTGTATTTAGCCTTTTGAATATCAATTGATTATGTTTTCACATATTTATAAATATATATTTACTTTAAGATTTATTTTCTATAAATTATATATCATCAACTCTCATTATAACATTTACCTAATCCATTACTATGTCGAAGTAAATAATTCTCTCCTCCTCCTTCTTATTTAATCACTTTCCTTATACTATTCCATTTGATTTCCAATTGATCATGTTGTAATTTATTTTTACACATCAATTTTATTTTTCTTATTATTTTAAATTAATTATATACCACCTATCAATCTCATTAAACCCTTATATGAATCATTATGTACACCCATTATGCTATCAAAATTATCCTGCACTTTTCCATGGCAAACATTTGTATAGCGAATAACCATCCCCATTTTAATTCAAGGGTATTCACATATATGTACATATCCATAATTTATTAAGGTATTCCATTTATGTGACCCACAATACTTCATCATGGGATAAAAATTTATGAAATATTCCCTTATGTTGTATGATCTATATGGTACACTAATGCATGTACATGATGTGAATGCAATAGGTGGGACCAAAATTATATAGTACTCCAATAAAATGGGTAATATTTTTATCTTATGAGATAAAATTTAGGTTTCACTAAAGTTTACCCTAATCACACTATGTTATGATTTATCAGTGGTTAACAATGCCTTATGCTTATAATGTCATGTTTTATGTTGTTGCAACATTCCTGTGTTGCCTTGATGTTATCATCTTATATCATACTTATATGTTCAAGTTTATAATTTTAACCCCCTTTTATGTCACCTTGATATACCCATTAACTAAAATTTATTACTTTCATCATGTTATGCTTTGATTTTTTCCTTACTAGGTGTTATAACTCACCCATTTCTTATGTATGACCCGAGGTTATGTCATGCAGTTTTATAATATCAAATGAATATATGGGCATGTTATGGGATTTTTAAATAATGTCATTATATAACTATTTCAAGTTATGGTTTTATGCATCTAATTACCCAAATATGGAAATATTATTTATATTATGTGATTTTATTATATTTTTCTTTATGTAATAAATCAGGAATTAATGTTTTTAAAAGATATGGGTTGTCATAGAACATAAATGTACAACATTTATATAAGAACCAAGTAAAAAAACAAGGAAAAATACATCATTTAACATAAATGTAGAGACCCGAAGCTTGAAATACATGGACATTACATTACTTTTGTGGAATACATAATACATAACAAAAACAGACATCCAAGGACCGTATTAGTTTAGTGTCTTTGGAAACTAGGAACATAATCTTCTAATCATGGTGAAATATATTCCACATCTCCCATAAAGATCTTCCCCTTTTGTTTTCTTACCCGAAAACATTCCTTATATCCTGGGGAAAAGGAAACATAAAAAGGGTGATCTCAATGCTCAGTAAGGGTAAACATGGAGAACATAAAACAATCCATAAACATTTGAACGTAAAAACATGAACATAAAATTTAAACATCAAAATCTTGAGAAATGACATAAAACATGGAAGTACGTAAGGCATGGATCATAAAGGAACATCAATAATGATAAAATAGCATGTTAATAAAAAATGTAATTGTGAAAAACCATTAATAACATGATATGATTTCCATATCATCCAAGGCATTGATGTCGATGCCATTATAGTGGACAAAGTCCATTACTGAACCGGGTTACTTTCCATTCAAGCCCTGTATTACTGAACCAGATTTACTTGCCATTCTATCCATGTCTATCTCATCAGATATAAATCTTCACCCAATGAATTAGAGGGAGATATAGGTCCCACACATCTCATATTGAAATCATTCTTATATGTGCCACAAAAAAATCATTAATCATTCATCGTAACCCAAAGAATAAAATGGGTTTCATAAACATTATCCCATCTTAACATAATCCATATAAAACAAATGGATATCATTTAATAATAAGAAAAATCAAACCATTTAAATAATAGAGACATTATAATTGAAACATAATCATACTAAATAATTTCATATTATATGGGAAATAGTTTTGATAAAACACTTTAAATGAATTCTTGAGAAAAATATCCTTTCTTCTTCAAAATCATTTTCTTTTCACAAAATGCCATGTAATTTTAAAAGAAAAGAATTTTGTTGAAAATAATCATGAAATAATGTAGAGGAATCATCATGGAAATAAGGCTTTATGAAATTGTAAGAATCTGTTCATGCCGTATATTTTAAAAAAACACTCTCCTCGTACTTTTACTGGAAAAGTCAAAAAGTACCTTGTATGGTAAAAAAAAGAAAGATTCCTTCCATACAATTTGGTAAAATCCAAAAAATGGGTAAAAATGACTTTAAACATACATGGAAGAATATTAAACAATTTATGAAAACATTTTTACAAAACATGGACATGGATGATAAATATAACCCCAGTAAATACTTACGTATAAGCAATCTCCGATAAAAATGAGATTGCAAAATTATCCCTTACCTTAGATCCAATTTCTTCCATACGTGTTAGAAACTCCTGTATAGTGGGTTAAAACATATTATTAACTTGTTAAATAACCATAATAATATTGATGATATCATATATGATTCACTTATGACTTTATATTACCCGTTCTTTTGTCAATTCCATGTTAAAGCCGCGTTTTGGGTAAAATCATTTCATTTATCGTATGTGTTTGGACTTATTGTTATTGATATTATTAATTATATCATAATTTACTTAATTCAATAATGTAAAACATTATTTATATATAATATATATTCATAATATAAATATATATGATAGATCAATAAATGTAATGAAATACACCGTTCATGGAGATGGTAGGTCGTACGTACGCATGAACACTGTTTTCATTTCCTTATTGAATTGAATGGAAGTAAATGACATGTATATATATATATATACATATATAAATTTAGTAGCATTATTATGTCATATATTTCATGATTACTTATTATATATACTTTATAATCATTCTTGAATGGTTAACATGGAGAATGAATCTAATCGCATCGTGGAGACGGTAATCCGTACGTACGCACGAGCGATGATATCATTCCCATAATTATTGAATGGAATTCGAGTGGATGATATAATATATAATAATTATAATAATGTTATAAAAATCATATATAGTTTTTATTCCTACCATTATACCCATCCAGTAAGGTGGTGGTGGAAAAACAGATTACACCACAGCGTGGAGACGGTATTCCGTACGTACGCACGCGCGGTGATTTCATTTTCCGTAGGATGGATAGATAATGAAATAGGATTGTTTAATATTTATAATAACATATAATTATATTAGTCATACTTATGTTATTAATTTATAATGAAATAACTAAAGAAGAGGATGTATAATAAGAAATACGTTTGGAAGAATCGGTAAAAGATATTACCTCTTCTTCGACACACCTCTTCTAAACATCCTCTTAGGGAAATAAAGTTTGTATTTGAAGAAAACCAGGACCTATAGTATGTTTCTAGGGAAGTTTAGAAGATAAATGGACAGGGTTTGGTCGATATTGAAGGCTCAAAATTTTGTGAAGAGGAGAGGGAAGAGGTTCCCTTTTATAAGAGAGGAGAGCAACACTTTTGGAAACCTCCAAAATATTAATTTACAATAAACTCAAAACCCACCTCAAAACCTCCAAAATGACTCCAATTAGAATATGAGATGATATAGGGTTGTAATATCATCAAAAAATAAAATTTATACATGTTGGAAATTTATTTTAAACCTTATCATTTTGTTTTATCCTTATTTAATCTATTTTATTTTATTTATGGTAATGAGATTTTAAATTCTAAATTGTTATAAATACTTACTTATGTGTTGTTAATTGTCTATAATTGGATAATTTATGACATTTTAGACCATATAAATTTAAATTTATAATTTTTAAATATTTTTGTGATTTTTAAACAATTTAATAATATGTTAGTTTTATAAAATATCAATAGTGTCAATTTTGACACTATTCAATTATTTGAATGTAAATAAAATCCACACAGAAGATATATTCGAACCAAAATATTTAATATATCCATAACATAAAATATTAATCTTGAAAATTCTTGTATAACATTAAATATTTCATATAATATTTATTTTAATATTTTTAAAACCATTTATTTGATATTTCAATCAATAAAATAATTTCTACATCACTATTGTGTCACCATTAATGATAATGATTTAATCCCTAAAAATAATAAATAAATTTAAATGATGTATATAATTTTATTATATTTTTTGTGAATATTTATTTTCGAAGTTTTATAAAGTATATCACTAAATTAAAATTATTACACTTATAAGATATAAGAGAGTGACTTGTTGTCACTTTCTTTGGTTTTAATAATAATTACATCCTTTTCATGGTCAAAAGTCCATTAAATTAATTTATTCAGACCCTTAGGTGATATGGGTCTACTTTTATTCATCCAATAGAATTTTTTCAGGTGTTGGGGTAATTTCGTAATCTTATTTTTACCCTTAATTACCCGATTTACCTTTAACTGTAGTAAATAAAATTTACCGTAGTTACTATTCATAATGTATAAAAATAAAAAGTAGCCTATTAAAATAATTTGGACCTACTGATTCCAAATACAGAATCTAGTTTTCCAAATTCAAAACACAGAAGTTGTAGTATTTAATTTAAAATAAATACCACTATTGAGAAAATAGGTTTTAAAAGTTAAAACATTGTAAAAGATTGAAATATTTTTACCTATGAATTCTATGTAAAATTAATGATAATGACTTAAATTATATTAAATTGTAAAAATATTTTATATTTATACTTTTAAACCATTCCATATTATAATTTAACCATATAAATCATCTTGATGAAAAAAGTTGATCTTAATTAAAATTTTAGCGTATTTTTACTATTCATCAAAATATGAAAGTTAACAGAAAAATATTAAAAAAATTTCCAAAGTAAATTTTTATATTATTATTGCAATTAATAACTTTATTTTGTCAAATTTAACTCATAAACTTGTCAAAAAATAGATTTAAAGTGGGCGCTCCATCAAAAGGCGACAAAACTGCATTTTTTGAAAAATACTTATTTTACCCGAAAAATTTATTTTGTTCTCATAACAAGTTCTAGATGATGTGTAATATGAGTGATAATGTTATAAAATTAAATTTTTTGAATACTATTCATAATTTATAGTTCATAATAATATTATAACAATATATCGTTGTTTAGTGAAACTCGGTATTACTTAAAACACACACTATTGAGGAAGGTCGCTCTTGCATGCAACACAAGACAAGAATAGTGTTTGCATATAATAAAAGCTAATATGGTGTTGTGTATAGTGCAATATAATCTTGGGTAGCGTACAACACAAGAAATTAAAGAAATTAAAAATAATATTTCTTATAAAATCTCGGGGTGTCACATTCTACCCCCCTTAAAATGAATTTCGCCCTCGAAATTTGTCAGGGTTATAAATAGTTTACTACTTGAAGGTTTATTTCATAGAAACCCACATCATAAAAAGGAATACCAAAACTTAATTTTAAAAACTAAAGTATGAAATGTAACGGTTACCCAAATTAACTCATCATTGGGTTTCCACATAGGAGAACATAGGTGAAAATATGGATATGGAAGTGAAATATTACCATCAAGTTCTGATAGAGAGTGGTAGAGAACATGGCTATGAAAAAGAAAACAATCACAAAGCCATAAATTTGTGATGATCTAAGGTACCATCTAATTCATCGGATATGAGGGTACTAGGACAACATTTTTGGTTTTCAAGATCATTTCCCTAAAGTTGATGAATTTTTTCATAAGGAGAAATTCTTACTTGATTTCAGTGTAATATCATCATTGGTCATTCTATGAACAATTTCAACTTCATCTCTTATTTAAAGAAATGAATTTGAAATTTTCCTTCTTGAAATGTTAGCAGATCATGCAATATAATGATGTGTCATTCCATCTATCCGAAACAAAAGGTTAGAAAATGTTATCAAATATACATAAGTCCATATATGGTGATACTAATCGTATATGGTTCAAAAAATGGACTTATAATTCATATATCATACCACTTAATAAAATAAAACTAATTTCTACTAACTAGGGACTTCTTGTTGGCCAGTGGTATGCGATAAAGTCCTGTCGCACTTCGGTTGTGGGTTCGATTCCCACAGCATTGTCCGGAACGATGGGTTGTCGCCCATCCTATGGGTTGTCCTTTTTCTAAAAATATACTGTTATAACATTTCATAATATCAAAAAGTTCTAGCCTTAAACAATACTATCTGATGTCCAACTTAATCAATTCTAATCTTTAGGCTTATCCGAAATACTTTTGTCCAATCTCATAGTATAAAGAAAAAGATTACTAGAGAGGTCATATACAAAACATGTGATTACCATCATTTATCCCCCATATATCATAACTTATATCTTATTGGTCACATTCGAAACATGTGAATACCTTAATATTGTATTATTGGAACATGAATTACCATAGAACCTTACTGAAAACATGAATGATGTCAAAAGTTAACTCTTTCCACAGACCAAAATCCCAAAAATTCTATATACTCAAATCATGATATCACTCTGTCCTTATATCAATCATGATATCATTAATAATATCCAAAATATTATTTTCTCCTTATCCCTTCATTATGCGCATATCATCTTCTTTCCAAAAATATTTCAATCATTTTTCTTGGTTACCGGTACCATATTCTTATAGAAAACCATAGTAAACCAATACATAGATATTCCAAAATTCCATGATACTATAAATGAGATTCCACAACACTATTTTGGAATCCTGTTACATGAGCACTTAATCATTACACCAATTCTTTGTCATATTCAACATCTCCAATAGTGATTTCATGTGACTTCCATTTTTTCTTTTCCTTAATAGGTTGTTGATGTCGATCATCATTAACCCTTGGATTAGGGCATTGGTTAGCATAATTCCCCATTTCCTTACACTTATAGCATTGAAGTGTTGGTGGTGCTTTCTCTATAGTCTTTTCTATATTTACATAATTAGATACCTTTTTCCAATTACTTCGACACTCAGCTGCTCGATGACCTTCTTTTCCACACTTAAAACATTTTCTAGTCCCTTTAAGACAATCTCCACCATGCTTCCTTCCACACTTTGAGCATAATGAAACATTTTTCTTCTTTTCACCATTTTTGAGATTTTTACTTTAACTCCATCTTTCGTTTCTTGTGAAAACCATGAGATGGATATGTAACACCAACTTACAGTTCTACCTTGATAGCACAAAACACAATTTCTTCATAGCTACTGAAGTCTCTTATAGCTAATTCCCTTCAAAGACTTGGTTTTAAGCCACTGAAGAATCAATCAACTTTACTTTCAGATTGGATGAAAAAGCCAGATGCATACCTTGAAAGCCTTGTAAAATTCACCTTGTATATACCAATAGATTAATCATCCTTTTGCTTAATCTCAAGGAACTCCTTTTCCATCTTCATTCATAGAATATGAGGAAAGTACTTATTGAAAAACAAGTTCGTGAACTCGTCCCATTCCATGGATTCAATTTCATCTTGGGGCCTTGTATTCTTAATTAGAGTTCACCACTGGTCTTCTTAACCTTCTAAGTGGTAAACAACTAGAATGACCTTTTCATGTTACAAACAGAAAAGTATGGAAAATATCTTTTCAATGGTACTGATTCATTGTTCAGCATCAATTGGATCGAAGACCCACTGAAAGAAGGTGGACGTTGCCTCATGAAGGACTCAATAGAATATTGTTCCTTTCTCTGCTCATTTGGATGTCCAGAATGATTCATATCTTATGTAAGTATAACAATAAGATTTTTCACTCCATTTCCCATAACATTTGGTTGTCCAGAAGGAAAATAATTATATTTCCCAGTGCATTGATCATTAACACAATTCCTTTGGGTTCCGACCATTCTCTAAAACCCAAAAATAATAGTGTGAGAGGAAAAAATCATACTAGGAAGACAACATAATCATGAGGAGTACATTCAATATCTAACATCTTAGGTTTAATAATAGGTTATTCATGATCATTATGATAATTATAGGACTATAAACTATACTTATACTTAACCTTAGGGACATCCCTAGACATACCTTAGAAATATTTCTAGGGATCTCACTAAAGTTTTCGTATCCTAGTTTCCAAAGGTTAACTAAACCTTTCCTCTGATACCAACTATAGATAACCAAATCTTGACATACATGGACATTACAATACTTTTGTGGAATACTTAATACAAAACAAAAATAGACACCCAAGGACAGTATTAGTTTAGTGTCTTTGGAAACTTGGAACATAATTCTCTAATCATGGTGAGATATCTTCAACATCTCCCATAAAGATATTCCCCTTTTGTTTTCTTACCTAAAACCTTTCTTTATATCCAGGGGAAAAGGAAAAATAAAAAGTGTGAGCTCAAATTATCAGTAAGGGTAAACATGGATAACATAAAACAATCCATAAACATTTGAACGTAAAAACATGAACATAAAATTTAAACATCAAAATCTTGAGCAATGACATAAAATATGGCAGTATGTAAGGCATGGATCATAAAAGAACATCAATCATGATAAAATAGCATGGGAATAAAACATGTAATTGTGGAAAACCATTAAGAACATGATATGATTTCCATATTATCCAAGGCATTGCTGCTAAGACCATCATAATGGACAAAGTTCATTACTGAACCGAGTTTACTTGCCGTTCCAGCCCTGTATTACTGAACCAGATTTACATGTTGTTCCAGCCATGTCTATCTAATGAGATATAAATCTTTACCCAATGCATTGGAGGGAGATATAGGTCCCAACCATATCATATTGAAATCATTCTTATGTGTGCCACAAAATAATCATTAATCATTCATCATAACCTAAAGAATAAAATGGGTTTCATAAACATCATCCCATCTTAACATAATCCATATAAAACAAATGGATATCATTTCATCATAAGAAAAATCAAACCATGTAAATAATATAGACATTATACTTGAAACATAATGATATTAAATAATATCATCTTAGATGGGAAATAGTTTTGATAAAACACTTGAAATGAATTCTTGAGTAAAATATCCTTTCTTCTTCAAAATAATTTTCTTTTCACAAAATTCCATTTAATTTTAAAAGAAAACGATTTTGTTGAAAATAATCATGAAATAATGTAGAGTAAGATTCATGGAAATAAGTCATTATGAAACTATAAAAATCTGTTCATGCCTTACATGTTAAAAAACATTCTCCTCGTACTTTTGCTGGAAAAGTCAAAAAGTACCTTATATGGTAAACAAAATAAAGATTCCTTCCATACAATGTGGTAAAAGTAAAAAATGAGTAAAAATGAATTTAAACTTACATGGAATAATATTAAACAATTTATGAAAACATTTTTATAAAACATTGACATGGATGATAAATATAACCCCAGTAAATACTTATGTATAAGCAATCTCCGATAAAAATGAGATTGCAAAATTATCCCTTAACTTAGGTCCAATTTCTTCCGTATGTGTCCAAAACTCCTGTATAGTGGGTTTAAACATATTATTAACTTGTAACAGAACCATAATAATATTTATGATATCATATATGATTCACTTATGACTTTATATTACCTGTTCTTTTGTCAATTCCATGTTAAAGCAGCGTTTTGGGTGAAATCATTTCATTTATCGTACGTGTTTGGACTTGTTGTTATTGATATTATTACTTATATCATGATTTACTTAATTCCAGAATTTAAAACATGATTTATATATAATATATATTCAGAAAATAAATATATATGATATATTGATAAATGGAATGAAATATACCGTTCATGGAGATGGTAGGTCGTACGTACGCATGAACGCTGTTTTCGTTTCCTTATTGAATTGAATGGAAGTAAATGATATATATATATAGATAAATACAGTAGCATTATTATTTCAAATATTTTATGATTAATTATTATATATACTTTATAATCATTCTTATATGGTTAACATGGAGAATGAATCTTATCACATCGTGGAGACGGTAATCTGTACGTACGCATGAGGGATGATATCATTCCCATAATTATTGAATGGAATTGGAGTGGATGAAATAATATCTCAGAATTAGAATAATGTTATTATAAGAATATATAGTTATTATCTCCACCATTATACCCATCCAGTAAGGTGGTGGTGGAAAAACAGATTACACCACAACGTGGAGACGGTATTCCGTATGTACGCACGCGCGGTGATTTCATTTTTCGTAGGATGGATAAAAGGTGAAATAAGGTTGTTTCATATTTATAATAACATATCAGTATATTAGTTATACTTATGTTATTACTTTATAATTAAACAACTAAATAATAGGAAGTAGAAGAAGAAATAATTTTGAAAGAATCGGTAAAGGATATTACCTCTTCTTTGACGCGCCTCTTCTAAACATCCACTTGGGGCACTAAAGTTGGTCTTTGAAGAAAAACAGGACCTCTAGTATGCTTCTAGAGAAGTGTAGAAGAAAAATGGACAGGTTTTGTTAGATCTTGAAGGCTCAAAATTTTGTGAATATGAGAGGGAGGAGGTGCCCTTTTATAAGAGAGGAGAGAGACACTTTTGGAAACCTCCAAAATATTAATTTACAATAAACTCAAACCCCACCTAAAAACCTCCAAAATGACTCAAATTAGAAGATAAGATTATATATAGTTTTAATATCATCAACCAATAAAATTTATACATGTTGGGAATTTATTTTAAACCTTATCATTTTGTTTTATCCTTATTTAATCTATTTAATTTTATTTGTGGTAATAAGATTCTAAATTCTAAATTGTTATAAATACTTACTTATGTGTTGTGAATTGTCCATAATTGGATACTTAATGAAATGTTAGACCATATAAATATAAATTTATAATTTTTAAATATTTTTGTGATTTTTAAAAAATTTAATAATATGTTATTTTTATAAAATATCAATAGTGTCAATTTTGACACTATTCAATTATTTAAATTTAAATAAAATCCACACAGAAGATATATTCGAAAAAAAATATTTAATATATCCCTAAAATGAAATATTAATCTTTAAAATTCGTGAATCACATTAAATAGTTCATATAATATTTATTTTAATATTTTTAAAACCATTTATTTTATATTTCAATCAATAAAATAATTTTTACATCACTATTGTGTCACCATTAATGATAATTATTTATTCCTTAAAAATTCTAAATAAATTTACATGATGTAGATAATTTTATTATCTTTTTTATGACTATTTATTTTAGATGTTTTATGATGTTTATCACTAAATTAAAATTATTACACTTATAAGATATAAGAGAGTAACATATTGTCACTTTCTTTGGTTTTAATAATAATTACATCTGTTTTATGGTCAAAAGTCCATGAAATGAATTTATTACATCCCATAAGTGATATGGGTCTACTTTTAGTTATCCAATAGAATTTTTGCAGGTGTTAGGGAAATTTTATAATCTTATTTTTACCTTTAATTACCCGATTTACCTTTAACTGTAGTAAATAAAATTTACCATAGTTACTATTCAAAATGTCTAAAAATAAAAAGTAGCCTATTAACATAATTTGGATATACTGATTCCAAATATGGAATCAATTTTTCTAAATTTAAAGAAAATAAGTTTCAGTATTTAATTTAAAATTAATCCCGCTGTTGGGAAAACATGTTTTAAAAGTTAAAACATTGTAAAATATTGAAATGTTTTTATCTATGAATTATATGTAAAATTAATGATAATGACTTATATTGAATTAAATGGTAAAAAAATATTCTATTTATAATTTAAAACCATTCAATATTATAATTTAACCATATAATTATCTTGATGAAAAAAGTTGTTTTTTATTAAAAGTTTAGCGCATTTTTACTATTCATCAAAATATGAAAGTTAACAGAAAAATATTAAAAAATTATCCAAAGTAAATTTTTATATAATTATTGTAATGGATAACTTTATTTTGTAAAATTGAACTCATAAACATGTCAAAAACTAGATTTAAAGTGGGTGCACCATCAAAATGCGACAAAACTGCATTTTTTGAAAAATACTTATTTTACCCGAAAAATTTATTTTGTTCTAATACCGTGTTCTAGATGATGTGTAAGGTGGGGGATAATGTTATAAAATTAAAAATGTGATTAATACTATTCATAACGGCTAGTTCATAATAATATTATAACAATATATCGTTGTTTAGTGAAACTCGGTATTATGTACAACACACACTATTGAGGAAGGTCACTCTTGCGTGCAACACAAGCCAAGAATAGTGTTTGCGCATAAAAAATGATAATATGGTGTTTCATATAGATAAATATAATCTTGGTGTAGAATACAACACAAGACATCAAAGAAATTAAAAATAACATTTCTCATAAAATCTCGGGGTGTTACAATAACCATTATGGAACAACCCCAATTTCATTATCTGAGACCATTTAAAATTACCATTTCCAAAATTAAGACCAAACACCATTTTCAAACCCATTTTAAAAATTCCATTTTATATTTTACATTCCAAAATAACATTTAAAATAAAACAAAACACATGATTTCAACCCATTCAAAATTTTCATTTCAAAACTAAACCAATTTACCACTTGTGATTTATATTCCAAAGTGACATATCTAAATTTATATTTTAAGTCCATTTTCCAAAAAGTACTATTTCCAATTTAAAAACCACTCACCAACCAAAAACCCATGTTCAAAATTATTTCCAGACTGTACCCTAATAAAACACCATTATACAAAGCTCGAGACATGAAAAGGGTGTTAACATAGAAAAGTTACAATTTGAAACATTTAATTAATTCTAAATATCACTACTTGGAAATTGATGAAACCACAAACACAGTAACTTAGAAAGTAAAAAATACTATGAGTGAATTTAGGGAACAACAACCTCATTAGATGCTTTCACACTTTAATTTCGGGGCCCAATAACTTTCCAAGTCCCCACTCGAGTTCTCATAACCAACTAGGTACCTAACTAAAGACATAAAAACTTAAATAACTAATTATAAAAAATTATAATTAATTAACGCAAATATTCAAAAAGGTATAAGTGGTAAAAAATTATTGGGTGCTCTCATCTTGTTAGAAACATGACCAACCTATCACTAAGAACCTGAAATGTACCCCCAACTATATTCTAGGCCAAATCCCTAACCAATAGTGACAAATAAAAAAACCAATTAATTTTAAAATTAAGGAAAAATAATTATATAATTGGTGGTGCCACATATGTCCATTGAAATTGAACGTGACAACATTTAGATGTCATATCAGGATCTACCCTACACAAGTCAAGTGGAAACCCCTTGAGAATCATGAAATTCCCTCATTCTTCAGTGGAATCACCAAAAAAAATCTAAATTAGAGAACATATAAATTAGGGAGGAGGAATGAGAAGAAATAAGGTTACTGGAGGTGAATTATTTCCTTAAATCACTGATAAATGAATCCCAAACCACCCAAAAAGAAGTGGGATGAATGCGAGATGAGGGGTTTATACCCCTTGTTGATGCACCAAAAACAAAGTCTAAATGAGGTGTTTTCCCCCTACAAAAAGTGGGGGAAACTTGGTAAATTACCCCCTAAAAACATCTCATCATCCAGTTGATGTTGTTCCACTACTCAGGCCATTGGTGAGATGGTGGATGCAGTCTGCAGTCACCATGTATCCCACCACATCGGGCTGCCTCTGAATCTCTTTGTACCATATAGTTCACCTCCCAATCCTCCATTCTTTTTTAAAAACATTGTCCTGAGGTGCTTGAACCCTCAAAATTGTATTATGATGTTCGGTTCAAAATCTATCTCATCCACTATTTCAAGGGTTATAATTCCACATGAATTTAAAGTACCTGTATAGAAATGAGATCTTATAACCTCCCCACCACAATACTTTTCATCCCTAATATGTCTCGATGGTCTTCCCATGACATTACCTAACTTATGTAGGTCACTACTTCAAGTTTTAATAACATTTTTCCTTTTTCAAATGTTCGAAACATGTCTAAATCATAACTTCCAACTCAATGTGTTTAGACCACCCAATCTGAGCGAACACACGATTCCAAAACATAAACACCAAGATAGTTCTTACCCAATGCCATATATCCTGAACACCAGTGGTGTTTTCATCCAATTACCCATTGGTCATATGGTGCTACCCATTATAATATTTATCTTATAATCACCAATTTCAATTCTTTGACACCTTCTCCATCAAAGTTTCATACTGGAACTTCAAAATTGTGATTCTATGATATACCCAATTCCCTCCCTAAATCACTGTAATCAAACACACATGAGAACTTAGATCAAACATTTGTACTCATTCTCATTACCAAACTCTAAACTATAATACACATAAATTCAATCTATTCACAATACAAGAACATACCGACTGATTAGCCACTAAATGAGGCTAATATTCATTGTTAATATACTTAATTTTCATGTTCTTTGTTATTCATAAACACCATTTTAGTGCATTTTACACTTTGAACACCATTTCACATTATGATTGTAATACCTTCTTAAAATGCACTATTATGTGGTACATTTTTGAACATCATTTAAAGTACCCAATGATTCATCTGATTTTAAGGAATTTAATTTTACATATTTTAATTTGATATTTTTGGAAATTTATCTACACTTAAATATGAACATGTTTGATTCAGGGATCAATGGATAATTCATGGAGGATGATGGAGATATTTGGCAATGAAAGGAAGCAATTCTGGAGAAGGCAGATTGGACACCAGCCCACTGATGAGACTGTGGGGCCCAACATACAGGCCCAATTAATCCCAAATTTCGTGGGATGATAGAAGACATGTACAGGAACAAATCACTCTTCAGTAGTTAATGCTAATTCGGCTTCTATGTTGGTCATTTAGGCGGCCCAAGTTAGAGATAAAATTCTGGGCCAGATTCTGAGGCCCAGAAAAACAGTCCACCATTTTGATCATATCTCGGAATACACAAATCCAAATGGGCCCAAATTTTACAGGCGGTTAGCAGACATCCGGATCTCCATTTTCGTCTTCTATGGACCACCCTGATTCGGCCATCTAGAAGGTCATACAAACGAGTTTGTTCGGTGGATGAAATCTGGCTGCCACCTCGGGTCAAATGTGGAAAATTCCAAATTCCACAAACTTTCCACCACCCTAGGCCTACCATACTCAAGTGGGATGACTTGTACTGTTGAAGGCTAGACCCAAGGCTCCCAAAATGCCTATTTAAGGCAGTGGTGGTGAAGGAGTTGAGGATCTTGGATGCTTTGTTTAATTGTAATGTTATGCTGCATTTTTGTTGCCTCAATTTTGTCTTTCACATGTAAGTTGTTCAATTCACTTTAGTTTCTTAATAAAAGTTCTTCTTCTACTCTTATTCTGTTGTTATTAATATCACTTTGATACCGTTGGATCAAGGTGTGAATTTATTCACACCAACCCTTGTGAAATTATTCACACAACGGTGGAGTGATCATTTTATTTTTGTTGTTTTCTTTACTTCTCCATTCCTCCCTTATGAGTCTACTTTCCGCTTCCATTGAAACCATGGGATCAATGGAGGGCTAACCCACTTATGGGTTGATCCAAGGGAGTAGCAAGGGGCTGGATTGGATGTTATGTATCACCTAATTAATGTATAATCACTTCTTTAATTGGGATTTTTATTTGATGATTTTTAAACTCCATCGTCCTTTTGAATTTAAGGCCACACACTTCAAGTACTAATACGATCCTTTACCTTGAAGTGCTCAAAAACTTTGATCCTTCAAGTGTATAGGTGATTAGTATTAGAGGGTTTAGGCATTAAACCAGTAAGTGATGATGTTGTTTTATCTCCTTAAATGAACCCATCTCAAATTTAAGAAATTGAAATCATTAAAAAGAAAATACGTCAAATCCACCCCGAGTGATAACCTAGGATCAACTCATTCTTTTAAATTGAATCCACTTAAATATTTTAGATATCATTAAAACCCATCCAAAATCAATCCAAGTTGGCCACTTCATAGCCAAAAATCCATCCCTTAGGTTGTGTATCTTAGGTATCTTCTTAGGTCTCTGTGGAATCGACAACCCAAGCTACACTACAAGGACCGTTCTACCCTTCTTCTCTTGGGTAAATTTGGGCGTGAACCAAATTTTGGCGCCGTTGCCGGGGACCAAGTAAGTACCTTAGATCAAAAAAAAACCTTCTTTCCTCACCTCCATTCTTCTACTCTCACCCAAGATCTCTTATCTTGTCCCTTTCTCGCTTTTTTTTTGTCGCATGTCCGCCTACACCCGCGATTTCTCAAACAGACTAGTTAGGGTGGAAAGTCCTAGGATAGGGGAGTCAAGTGCACCTAAGGGATTGTTTAAATCAGATTCAAATATTCTTGAAACCCCAAAGTCAGAACTTGAAACAAGTCCAATGGAGGGCCATCCACAAAATCAAATTGTAAACCCTGGGGGGAATCAAATGGGAAACCAAAACCAAGAAGCTCCAAACTTAGGGAATGTAGTTGATCAAACCATGAACGACTACCTCACTCCAGCTTGGACCAATGCCCCCTCATGCATTAGACACAATTCCATAGGAGACACCAACTACATATTCAAACCCCATGTCCTAAACCACCTTCCAACCTTTCATGGGATGGAGTCAGAAATTCCATACCTTCATGTCAAAGAGTTCAACGACATTGTTGAAACCATGTGTCCCCCATATCAACTAGAATCTGCTAAGATGAGGCTATTTCCTTTTTCATTAAAGGATCGAGCTAAAAATTGGCTAAACAACTTGAGACCTGCATCAATCCACTCTTGGGACCAACTGCAAAGAGAATTCTACAAAAAATACTTCCCTCATCACAAAACAATTGCACTTAAAAAGAGCATCCAAAACTTTTTTGAAAAAGAGGGAGAGTCATTTTATGAAACATGGGAGAGGTTCAAAGACACCCTAAACATGGTTCCACACCATGGGTTTTCCATACCTGAACAAGTGAGAATTTTCTATGAAGGGTTGGGTCCGGGTAATAAACAATTCATTGACATGATGTGTAATGGAACTTTTAAAAACAAGGCCCCAAATGATGCTTACGAGTATCTCGAAAGTCTGGCTGAACAAAACCAAACTTGGGGAACTTCACCTTATTCTGAAAAGCCACAAAGAACCACTAGAATTCATACACTTAGAGAAGAGGAAAGCCTTAGGGCTAAACTCGCAGCACTCTCTAGGAAGGTTGAAGAGATAGACCTTAGGAAAGTCCATGAAATCCAAAATGTAGACCTTGTTTGCACAATTTGTGACAAACATGACCATAAAACAGACAACTGCCCAACCATTCCATCCATCAAGGATGTTCTTCTAGGAGGACCCCCAGCAGAAGTCAATGCCCTAAACTTTCAAAAGCCCCAATACCAAAACACCTTCAATCCAAGGTACAATGACCACCCAGGCTTCCGCTGGAAAGATAACCAACAACCTAGCCAACCACAGGGACAAAATTCTTACCCCCATCAGAACTACCAATCCCATAACCAGTTCCAAACCCAACCTATCCAATACCAACAACCACCGGTCCATTTTCAACAAACCATCCCACCTCCAAAATATCCCCCTGGGATAAACCAACCTACTCAAGCACCAACCCAAACTATTCCACAAAGCCTACTAGAACAACTGTGCAAACAAATGGAGAGGATGAACTCAGAAGTCTCTTCCCTAAAACAAGAACTTCAAACCATCAAAACAGGAAAGGCACCCATGCCTACTCAGGCGGTGCCATCCTCAACTTCAAGGGGAGAGTCAAGTTGTGCTCAAACAACTCATGAACAACTAAAGGCTGTGACTGTTTTAAGAAGTGGGAAATCAATTGAGAAACCTGAACAACTAATTCAGAACCCACCTGAAGATTCAAACTTGGATGAAAATTTAAATGAACCACAAGATCAAACTGAAGAAACTGATAACAATGTGAAAGAAACAACTCTTCAACAAAAAACCCCACAACCTGCACCATTTCCTCAACGCATGAGGGGGAAAACCAAACCTGAATTGAGTGAAACATTGAGGGAAATCTTCTCACAAGTCAAGTTGAACATTCCTCTTCTCGATGCAATCCAAACCATAACTTCCTACTCAAAGTACCTTAAGGACTTGTACACTTTTAAAAGAAAATTTTCACATAAAAACCAAGTCCTTTTGGCTGCTAATGTGAGTACCACCATTCAAGGGACCATTCCTCCTAAGTTGAAAGACCCAGGTTGCCCTTACATCAATGTTGAACTAGGAGAAAGCAAAGTTGTCAAGGCCTTGTGTGACCTAGGTGCTAGTGTCAATCTCATCCCATATGCTGTGTACTGCCAGTTAGGCCTAGAAGAGCTCCAACCCACATCTGTCACACTTCAGCATGCTGATCGTAGCATTAGGGTTCCCAAAGGGATTTTAAAGGACGTTCTGGTAAAGGTTGAAAACTTCATCTACCCTGCTGATTTCATTGTCCTTGACAACCATCCAAACTAAGGAAATAAGGAACAAACCCCAATCATCCTTGGTCGTCCTTTCCTTGCAACAATCAACTCTGTTATCCGAGTCCGAAATGGGAACATGACCATCACCTTTGGGAACATGAGTCTAGACTTGAACATCTATAATGCAAGCTCACAAATAGAAGATGACGAGGATATTCATGAAGTAAACATGATAGGAAGAATTGATAATGAATCCATGGAACATCAAGGAATATTTGATGAATGTTTAAGTCAGAATGAGATTGATTTCCTTTGTTCACATGAAGGAAGTTTATCTCCTTGGCTCAAATCATTTTCAAATTGCTCCTATAATGATGTCTTAGGACCAACAATCAGTGAAACCTTTCAGGAAAACACATTCATGGAGACAACTCAAACTCCCTTCCCTAACCCAGGTCAATACAATCTTGTGGCTGAAACTTCTACACATGGGGAATCAATTCAATCTGAAAATCTAGGAAACAAATTTGATCTTGATCCAATGCCCCAATATTCTGCTGAAATTCTGAACCAACCAGATCTTGAATTGAAGGAACTTCCTACTTCCCTCAAGTATGCCTTCCTAGGGGAAAATCAAACACATCCTATAGTCATATCTTCTTCTCTTGAAGTGAATCAGGAGGGGATGCTTCTAGATGTCCTTAGGAAACACAAGAAAGCCATTGGTTGGACCATGTCTGATATTCCTGGGATTAGCCCACTTATTGGAACTCATAGGATTACTCTTGAATCTGAATCCAAACCATGTCGTCAACCTCAGAGGAGACTCAATCCAAATCTTATGGATGTGGTAAGGAAAGAACTTCTTAAGTTGTTGAAAGCTGGTATCATCTACCCCATAGCTGAGAGTGAGTGGGTAAGCCCAATCCAAGTTGTCCCAAAGAAAGCTGGAATCACTGTGATCACTAATAAGGATGGGGAAATTCTTCCAACTAGGGTGAGTAGTGGCTGGAGAGTCTGTATTGACTATAGGAAGCTCAACTCTTGTACCAAGAAGGACCATTTTCCCTTGCCCTTTATTGATCAAGTCCTCGAGCGAGTGGCGGGTCATTAATTATATTGCTTCCTAGATGGGTACTCAGGTTACAATCAAATTGAGGTCTCCCTAGAGGATCAAGGGAAGACTAAATTCACATGTCCTTTCGGTACCTTTGCCTTTAAACGCATGCCGTTCGGGTTATGCAATGCCCCTGGAACCTTCCAGCGGTGCATGATGGGAATCTTCTCAGATATGGTAGGGGATTTTCTAGAGGTCTTCATGGATGACTTCTCTGTCTTTGGGGATACATTTGAGGGATGTCTTAGGAATGTGGAGAGAGTTTTGTCAAGATGTGAAGAAAAGAATCTGGTCCTAAACTGGGAAAAATTCCATTTCATGGTAAAAGAGGGGTTAGTCCTTGGCCATATAGTCTCGGGTAGGGGAATTGAAGTTGATAAAGCAAAGGTTGACATCATTCGTCACCTTCCATCACCCAGAACTGTTAAGGAAGTGAGGTCCTTCTTAGGACACGCTGGTTTCTATAGAAGATTCATTAAGGACTTTAGTTCAATCTCTCGCCCTCTTTGTGCTCTCCTAGTAAAGGATGCTCCATTTGTTTGGACAGAAAGCTGTGAGGGTTCATTTTCAACCCTTAAATCCGCTCTCACCTCTCCTCCCATTATGAAATCTCCAAACTGGGACCTTCCTTTCGAACTCATGTGTGATGCCAGTGACTTTGCTGTAGGAGCTGTGTTAGGACAACGGTGTGATAAAACTCCATATATCATTTCTTATGCAAGCAAATCCTTAAATGATGTCCAAATCAATTACACCACCACTGAAAAGGAGTTACTTGCTGTTGTGTTTTCCTTAGAGAAATTCAGGTCCTACCTCTTAGGATCACCCATCATTGTATTCACCGACCATTCAGCTCTAAAATATCTCTTCCAAAAACAAGATGCAAAGGCTAGATTGATTAGGTGGGTCCTTCTTCTTCAAGAGTTCGATTTAACCATTAAGGATAAAAAAGGTGTCGAGAATGTTGTAGCTGATCACCTCTCTAGGTTGGAATTCAAGGACAAATCACATCACCTTTCTATGTCTGATTCATTTCCCGATGAGAACCTCTATTCTGTGAGTGATTGCCCTTGGTATGCTGACATAGCCAACTTCTTAGTTTCAGGGGTCATTCCAAAATTCTTAGGGACCCAAGCTAGAAGAAAATTTCTTTCTGATGTCAAGCATTATGTGTTTGATGATCCATACCTATATAAGTTCTGTCCTGACCAAGTTATTAGGAGGTGTGTGCCAGAATCCGAACAAGAGTCCATCCTAATGTTCTGTCATAGTGAGGCTTGTGGAGGTCACTTTTCCTCTAAGAAAACTTCTGCCAAGGTTCTTCAATGTAGTCTCTTTTGGCCCACCCTCTCAAGGGACTCCTACACATTTTGTCAAAGCTATCCTAGGTGTCAACAAGTAGGGTCCATCACAAAAAGGAATCAAATGCCTCTCACTCCAATATTAGTGGTTGAAATCTTTGACTGTTGGGGAATTGATTTCATGGGTCCCTTCCCAAACTCTAGGGGATATCTTTACATTCTCTTGGCTGTCGATTATGTCTCAAAATGGGTTGAGGCCATTCCTACAAAATCCAATGACCATCAAACTGTGATTAGATTCCTTAAAGAAAACATCTTCTCTAGATTTGGGATTCCTAGGGCTATCATTAGTGATCGTGGAACTCATTTCTGCAATCGCCCATTCTCATCGCTCATGGAGAAGTATGGAATTTCTCACAAAGTGTCCACCGCTTACCACCCACAAACCAATGGTCAAGCTGAGTTAGCCAATCGAGAAATCAAACAAATTCTTGAGAAAACTGTCAATCCATCTAGGAAAGATTGGTCGAGCAAACTCTTAGATGCTCTTTGGGCATATCGAACAACATTTAAAACTATCCTAGGAATGTCCCCATATAGGTTGGTTTATGGTAAAGCATGCCATTTGCCAGTGGAGATTGAGCATAAGGCCTTTTGGGCAATCAAAAAAATGAACTTTGACATTTCTTTGGCCGGAATAAAGAGGAAATTGGATCTAAACGAGCTTGAGGAACTTAGGATGGAGGCTTATGAAAATTCAAGGATCAATAAAGCTAGAGTTCAAGCCTACCAGTCTAGGAATCTTAAAACTAAACACATTGAACCAGGGAAACCTGTGCTTTTGTATAGTTCTAAACTTCATTTGCACCCGGGAAAGTTGAGGTCTAGATGGTCCGGTCCATACATAGTGCATAAGGTGTACCCCCATGGGGCTGTTGAAATTCAAGATCCCACCAATGGTCAAATATTTAAAGTTAATGGTCATAGAGTGAAACCATTCATAGAACCATTCCAAAAACATGAAGTTGATGAAGACCTGAGTGAACCTACCTTTGACAAAAAAAAACAATAATTAATCAATAAGGGGTTTAAGTCGAGCTAACGACGTTAAACAAAGCGCTGCACGGGAGGCAACCCGTGGTTTTTATGTTTCTAATATTTCTGAATCATCTTTATTTTTCAAATAAGATTACTTAATCATTTTTATATTTAAAAATAAAAAAAAATAGACTTTTGTCCTGTTCTTCTATTATGAGTATGGATGGGTACGAAAGAGGAGCACCATATTCATCCGTGTCACGTGGTGTGATCCTTGAGTAATACCTTACCTAGAAATTTAAAAAGAAGACAATGTATCATCAGTTTATTTTGTTTTTATTATTCAATGGGTTAAAAAAAATATAATAATACAAAAAAAAAGTCCACGCCATAGGCCGTGGGGCAAACCCCGTCACAACCGGAGAAGCCGCGGGGACTCGAACCCGGGACCGAAGGGAGACAGGGGCGCGCGCTTACCACTGACCTGCGGCTTCTTGTGCTACCTTATTCTATAATTTTTATATATATTCTTATATTTTACTTCCTTTATTATATAAATATATATATATATATATTGTTTGTTTTGTTTGTTTTGTTTTTTTCCTTTTTCCACTAGGGAACTTTGCTAGCGACATGGATATCAAAGGAACAAATTCAAGCTGCAAGAACTTCCAACTTCAACCACCAGGTGACTTCATTCCATAACCCTCATTTTCAATTTCATTTTTGAACTTTAATTCTCTACCTCTACCCCCTTATAAATTTTCTTTCCTTTAAACACTGGGGACAGTGTTGTTTTAAGTTGGGGGGGAGATAAAATAAAAAAAAAATGCTTTTGTGTCAAAAACAAAAATTGAATGATTTGAGAAAAAAAGTAAATGGAAGGAAAAATTCCTTTAACTTCGAACATGGTAATACACATTGCACACTTTGAAACTGAATATCAAATAATTTAGCATGCCCTGATTCTGATTTTAATCCTTGTATAATTTCATGAGCATAGATTTTGGAAAGTGTGGCTGTCCAATGTGATATGTCATCATTTATATTTTCATCCAAATAAAAAAAATGCCACAATGCACGTCCTCTAGACTGTGGGGTACTAATTTGAATTTTTGGGGTCCCATAATAAATAGCATAGGATGGTTTTATTTTTATGAATAATATGAGTACTCTTAAAAAAAAAATTATTAAAAAAAAATTATTAAAAAATAAAAAATAAAAAATAAAAATAAAAATTTGCGTGTAGAGCAATGGATTGATAAAATGCGAGGCTTTCGGCACTTGGGGATCGTGACTCCAGAGTTGTCTAGCCCTGAGTTTTTCAATCTATCTCTATTTATGGTAATATGACTTTGTTTTTGATTAAGTTAACTCGAGACGATGCCCGAGTATGTGGGTTTCACTTGGTGCCCTAAGACCTTTGAGTCTGGGAGTCATCGGCAAAGTCTTGCTACATGGGTTAATTTGATTAATTGCAATCTCAATTACTATAACAATATTGCAAAAAAAAAAAATCAAAAAAAAAATAGGGATGAAGAATGCTCATATTAGGATTAAATGTGATTCCACCTAGCGCTTCCATGATTTCCCCCTTGAATGAAAATGAACCCCATATCTATTGTGATTCACAACACATCATTACACCTAATTGAGTTGGATGAAGTATGATGATGGATTTGATCAAAGGAATGGGCTTGGGATTGGGATCTGCTTATGAAACTATCTCGTATTAAAATATTTTGATGGGTTTCATGATTGTTTGGTATAAGGTTTTTTGGTGATCATTTTGTATTAAAATGTTTTTGGAAAAGGGAATTCGAATTTCATTTTTGATGAGATATATTTTGCTTGGGACTAGCAAAACTCAAGTTGGGGGGTGTGATTAGCCACTAAATGAGGCTAATATTCATTGTTAATATACTTAATTTTCATTTTCTTTGTTATTCATAAACACCATTTTAGTGCATTTTACACTTTGAACACCATTTCACATTATGATTGTAATACCTTCTTAAAATGCACTATTATGTGGTACATTTTTGAACATCATTTAAAGTACCCAATGATTCATCTGATTTTAAGGAATTTAATTTTACATATTTTAATTTGATATTTTTGGAAATTGATCTACACATAAATATGAACATGTTTGATTCAGGGATCAATGGAGAATTCATGGAGGATGATGGAGATATTTGGCAATGAAAGGAAGCAATTCTGGAGAAGGCAGATTGGACACCAGCCCACTGATGAGACTGTGGGGCCCAACATACAGGCCCAATTAATCCCAAATTTCGTGGGATGATAGAAGACATGTACAGGAACAAATCACTATTCAGGAGTTAATGCTAATTCGGCCTTCATGTTGGTCATGTAGGCGGCCCAAGTTAGAGATAAAATTCTGGGCCAGATTCTGCGGCCCAGAAACACAGTCCACCATTTGGATCATATCTCGGAATACACAACTCCAAATGGGCCCAAATTTTACAGGAGGTTAGAAGACATCCGGAGCGCCATTTGCTTCTTCTATGGCCCACCCTGATTCGGCCATCTATAAGGTCATACAAACGCGTTTGTTCGGTGGATGAAATCTGGCTGCCACCTCGGGTCAAATGTGGAAAATTCCAAATTCCACAAACTTTCCACCACCCTAGGCCTACCATACTCAAGTGGGATGACTTGTACTGTTGAAGGCTCGACCCAAGGCTCCCAAAATGCCTATTTAAGGCAGTGGTGGTGAAGGAGTTGAGGATCTTGGATGCTTTGTTTAATTGTAATGTTATGCTGCATTTTTGTTGCCTCAATTTTGTCTTTCACATGTAAGTTGTTCAATTCACTTTAGTTTCTTAATAAAAGTTCTTCTTCTACTCTTATTCTGTTGTTATTAATATCACTTTGATACCGTTGGATCAAGGTGTGAATTTATTCACACCAACCCTTGTGAAATTATTCACACAACGGTGGAGTGATCATTTTATTTTTGTTGTTTTCTTTACTTCTCCATTCCTCCCTTATGAGTCTACTTTCCGCTTCCATTAAAACCATGGGATCAATGGAGGGCTAACCCACTTATGGGTTGATCCAAGGGAGTAGCAAGGGGATGGATTGGATGTTATTTATCACCTAATTAATGTATAATCACTTCTTTAATTGGTATTTTTATTTGATGATTTTTAAACTCCATCGTCCTTTTGAATTTAAGGCCACACACTTCAAGTACTAATACGATCCTTTACCTTGAAGTGCTCAAAACTTTGATCCTTCAAGTGTATAGGTGATTAGTATTAGAGGGTTTAGGCATTAAACCAGTAAGTGATGATGTTGTTTTATCTCCTTAAATGAACCCATCTCAAATTTAAGAAATTGAAATCATTAAAAAGAAAATACGTCCAATCCACCCCGAGTGATAACCTAGGATCAACTCATTCTTTTAAATTGAATCCACTTAAATCTTTTAGATATCATTAAAACCCATACAAAATCAATCCAAGTTGGCCACTTCATAGCCAAAAATCCATCCCTTAGGTTGTGTATCTTAGGTATCTTCTTAGGTCTCTGTGGAATCGACAACCCAAGCTACACTACAAGGACCGTTCTACCCTTCTTCTCTTGGGTAAATTTGGGCGTGAACCACCGACTTCTCCTAAAAATCATTGTTTGTTTTACCAAAACACATATGTCACATCTAAAATTCACACTAGATGTGGCTCACAACTTCTTCAATCCATTTTCATATACGAACACAAGTTGGATCATCCTTGACTGTATCTTCTCAAAAAATGCTCATCTCTAACTTTTGCTGCGTTAACAACTTACTGGATTACGATGGAATCACACCCAAAGGCTTCCTATGACCTATAAACATGACTGAAAGAGCATACACCTGACTTCAGTGATATTTCTCAGTTATATTCATAACCTTAAAAATTGTAGTTGTGTCCTAACTCACATCAATGCATTCTTACCCCAAGAAACATGACATCCCATATCTTTAATACAATTCATTACATGATTTATTATATAAGGATAAACTTAATATAAATTTAGATGATCATAAAGACTAGTTTATTTGGAAAATTAGTCACATAACATAATAACTTGAATGGGGATAAAACATCATTATTTAAAACTCCTTTAACATTCTCTTAAAAATACATTTCCATTTTAAAACCACATGGGATAACCTGAGGACATAGATAAGAAAGGGGTGATATATAAATCAAATTAAAGTAATAATAAAATCATAACACAATGAAAGAAATACATGTGTGTCAAGTGGCATATCAAAATTACATAAAAGTGGTGAGATTCATAGTTTTGAACAGTGAGACATGATATAGAATTATAACATCAAGGCAACATAAGAATGTGGAAGCAATATAAAACATGACATCATAAACATAAGTCAAAGATAGCCACCAAGACATCATGACATAGTGTTCTTAGTATAACCTCCCATGCACCATACATGGCTTATCATGAGACAAAAAATTACCCAATGCATTAGAGGGATATATAATTATGGGACCATCTGTCACCTTTATATTATGTATATGAATAAGTGTACCACATAGATCATACAACATAAGGATTTTTTCATCACTTTTAATACCATGATTAAGGATTTTGGGTTACATAAATGTAATTTTCTAATCAATGATTTATAGTTACATCTAGGTGAATACCCTTGAGTGTAAATTGAGATAGTATTCACTACAAAAAATTTTTTCATGGAAAAACTCATGATCATTTAGAAAACATAATGGGGGTATATAAAGGTTCATAGAAGGGTTTAATTATAGTTAAATGAGTCTCTCATCACTTTTAAATAATTAGGATAGTAAGTTATATGTGTAATAAAATACCCCAACATGAAAAATTAAAAATCACAAGGAATAATATAAAGAATATTCCTGAATAATGAGGAGAAGGAGAAGATCCATTACATTAAGAGGGCAGTTCTAAAAGCTTGGAAGGATATTATTAAGAGTTTGGGGAAACCTTAGGAAGTATCTAGAGAGGGAAGTGCATAGAAAATTCATGATCTAAGGGTTTTTAGTAAAGAGGAATGTGATTTCGAGTGGGTTTATATTAAAAAATAAAGGAAAATTATTTATTAATTACCAAACTTAGATTTTGGACTATATATGATAAAGTAATACAAAACACAAACCATCCCATAGTTTTAGACAAAGTGGAGCATATTCATTAAGGGTTTATAAAATTAATAAAATAACTTAAAAACAAATTATTTTAATGGATAAACATAATTTTTGTCATGTAAACTCTTTATAGTATTTATTACATCACTTTTTGTATTTTATGATGTCATAATACATACTGTATATTTATACCATACTAAATTTTTACCCAAATTTTTTTTATCTCATAAAATTATGAAAAATTAACCATTAGATAATTATTATGTGATGATTTCAAAAATAATATTTATTTTAATAAAATAATTCATAAAATATGATAATTTACACTTTTAAATAAAAAACCACCCTTATTTAAAAATACCATTTCATTGACAATAATATTTTTTCAAACCATATAAAAATTACACTCAACTTCATAAAATTATATTATCATTTATATTTAATAAATAATATTTAATAATAATATTTTACTAAAATATCATTTTTTTAAAAAATTATTGAATTCATCAAGAAGAGTTTCTTGATTAAAAATATATATTTCCCAAAAATACAATTTGTGTTTCATTGTATTAAAATATAATTTTTATCGAAATTATTTTTTAAACATTATAATGTAATAAAAGATAAATATAGTAATTTTTTTACTAAAAATAAAAATATAAAAATTCATATTGTTATGGTTTAGATTCATATCAATTTATTACACCAGAAAATTACCTTAGAATAAGGTGTGCCATGGTGATATTTTCTTGGGGTGGTTTGGCGAACATGGTTTGAGCCATGATCTTGATGAGCATGAAATTCTCCCATAATTTTTTTTACTCATGATTTAGTTGTTGAATATCAGCTTAATATTGGTCAAGAAAAAAATCCAAATGATGATATATCCCTTGTAAGCTTTGGTAAATGGGCTTCATAGGGTATTATCTTGTTGTTCGAGGCTATCAATTCCTTTTTCTGGGTTAAATAGATTTATTATAACCCTATACATAAACTAATCATAACGGTCACTATACAAAAATTATATTATCAATAGTTATGATGCTTAAATATCTTTTAAATCTAAAAGGATATAAATTATACCATTCCAAAATAATAAAATTAGTTCATGTTATTTCTATAATTAAATTTAGTAATAATTTATTTACCATTTTAAAAAGGAAATTTCATTTAAAAAAGTTCAAGTCATTACAAAAAACCAAGGGTCAGCTAAATTTCCACTTGAGCCTAAAGCCAATGATTGGTTTTGGTTATCTATCACATTCAATTTTCAATTTGGAATTATTAGAGGAATATAGGTATGCATCTCATATATCCCTCACCAGTAACTCAATGCCATCATGACCATTCCATGGTCAGTTCGATAATCCCATGACCTTTCTATCCCTAAAGTCATGCACTCGTAATTAACATGTCACTCCCCACTATAGGAGTTACATTGTCATAAATTCACTTGAGTAACTACCGACCCCCATAACCCATGTTCCATATATCAATGAAATCAAGGATTGGACATGGTCGTATCACTCTCACCTAAGTAAAAAATGAAACATCAACTTCCACCCATTTCTGGATTCTAAGAACAAAACTCACAACATTCACCAATATCTAGTCCATAATGAGGACATCTTTCCTGAAAGATAATGGAACAATACCCACCATATTAATTTACTTACAACACTCCATGAGAGTAACATCCAAGGCTACAACTAAAATGACCTTGTTCTACTCCTTCAAGTTATACTCGACATATTTACAACACCTGGTGCCTCCATATGTATGATTATTTAGACCCATACTCTCAGATATGGTTCCATATACACATAATTTACATAATCACTTTGATACGAGATATAAAATCATGGATATAACCATATTTAATTAAAAAATCAAAAATTATTATTGCATCTCATACATTTTGAGGATATTTTATGGTTTAGAGATTTAGAGAATTAGGGAAAGTAATAAACTAAAAAAAACCCATGTTATTTTTATATGGTATAATTTTTATTACTATATATGAAACTAATTAATTCATAAAGAATATTCAATATCTCCCATAAATTATATCACACATGCTATCCTTCTAAATATGTCACTTGTAATACTTTTCTTTATAACCGAGGGAGATGGAAACACAATAAGGTGTGAGCTAAAATGCTCAGTATGGGAAACATACAACTGAAGAAATCATGGTATAAACATGATATAAATATTATAGCAGGAAGAAGAAGAAAACATGAATTCATAATCAACTTGAAACTGAGATAATTTTATATCCATGAAAATAAATGAAAACATGGGTATCAATAATTCTAATCTCATACTGATGGAATGCATAATGTCGTACATAAAAAACTTGCTTCCAAGGACTTATTAGAAGACAATATCCTATTATGAGGTGATGTATTGATATTAAATATTCATTCATGATTTTAAATTACTCACATCACTGATTTTTTACTAAAAAATTATTAATTTCCATTCAATGTTCATATTTTGATCATAAACACATAATGAGAGAATTTTTCAAATTCATTCAATTAAACAAAATTTTAATGTTTTGATCATATATTTAAAAATACTAATCAGAATATTGTGATTATTATTTTCAAGTGTTAGTAATTAAAACTCACAATAATCTTTAAACTGGATATCTGTGCAATTAAACAATTTAAAGGCCCATATGGACTGCAAAAGAAGGCCCAAAGAATCTGTCAAAGAAACTAGACCAACTATGATGTTATATTTTATGGGATCAATAAAAAATTACAAATTCATGGATACTCCACCAAAAGACCAAGGAAATACCATTACATATTTGATAAAAATTTAAAGTCCCAACTCCAACAATAATTATCCCAATTGATGTATGAAGTTCTAGCCCAACATTCTGTCCAGGATTTGATTATAGCCCATAATTCTTGACTTTTATCCCAATACAGTCATATAATTGAGTTGAAATTTTGTGGACATAAATTCATGATATATGTTCCCAAATTTTTAAAATATTTTTTTTGGATTTAGAGGAATATTCCTAGCATAAAACCCATTCACATTGTGTTCACTGAAAAAGTATGGATAAAAATGGATATCAACACATGGTTTAGGAAAACAACCATAATTTTTTTAAAAAAAGTCCAATTACCACAAAATATGGAGGGTGAAATTTAAAAATCCATATATACAACTTTTAATAAGAATATTTCTCCATATTCTTTGGTCTAAATGGCCAAATTATCAAGATAACCTGAATAGGATTTTTAGAATGAAAATAGTCCACCACCATTGGCTATAAATTCATCTCCCTCTTCTACTTACAAGGAGTTGGCATTTAAACACTTAAATAGGAGAATTAGAATGGTCATATCATTGAAAAGGGCCTGGGAGTACTTTATATAATCTTATATCAATAAGAGAAACCTCTCCTCCACTTACCATTTCATGTTTTTTTTATCTTGTATTCAATTGTAATCATGTATGTTTATTTTCATTTTAATTAAATATTAATGCATGTTTCTTCATAATCATCAATAATTCTCACACATATTCTATTAAGTAATTTTAATGGTCTTAAAATAGTTTAAATAAAGATAAAACCATTCCATTTTCTCACTTTCTTATTCAATTAAAAGGGTATATTTACCTATCTTCACATTTCATGTGTGTATTCAGTGCACCATTATTTTCTTATACTATTATTTTTATTCTCTTTATAACTCATCACTATAAGTATCAAAAAAAAAAATTAAAAACCATCTCAATGGATAAGTAAATCATCTATTGGGTTGAATCATAATTTGGGTATGTCAAGTGATTGTGAGATTTTGGTTGTTAAATATTCTTTATGTTGGCATTGTGTATATTTAACAAAAAATGTTACAAATTAATGACATGTTTGGTTTACCATGTAGATTATATGGATTATTGGACCCACAAATACACTACCATAATTAGGTATTGATTGAGATTATAACCCTAGTTAAAGCTTGTATTAAATAAAAAACAATTAGTAATTCCGATCAAAATCATCTTGTGAAGTGGGTGTTAATTTAATGAAATATATCATAAATATCAAGAATATAATTATTTAGAATACATAATAATTAAATAACCCCAATATTTAATGAATTTTTAAATTAAATTCATCAATAAATAATTTCACCTAATATATGAAAACAAAATCCCCCTCTCAAAAGAAAAAAAAATAATTAACGCCAAAATATAGTACCATCACCGAGGATTCAACCCGAGTGCTGAAATACACATTAATAGTGAATCATACATTTGAATGATTGATAGGAAAAAATCAGTCACACTTCATGTATACACCAAAACCCAACCTGTTTTGTATCATGAGACTTATCAATTCCTTAATGGGATAAATAATTATGGATCCCTCCCATCACTTGATTATGTCCAACACATTAACCATAAGAGTCAAAAAGAATTTTAACACCATTAACTAAGGAAAATATTACTAAATAAAACATGTATATACATATAATGAAATATACAAAATGTCAATATATGATCAATCTGTATTACTAGTCAATAATCATCAACAATATGAATATTTTTCTTTATGTTAATAAAATGGGTAACATGGTCATAACCCCTCCCGAGAAAAAATATGGATGGAATAAAAATAATTTACCTCAATAATAAAAAAGTAAATGTAGAAGAATGTTTTCATATATTAAAAACAACTTTTTAAAAAGAAAATTTTGAATGGTATCACAAAATAAGATATCAAGAGTAAAATTGTTTGATACCATGAGTTCAATCCCCCAAATGATAACATATTTATTTTAAATGAAAAATCATGAAACATAAACACTACTATGGTAAATCATTTTGAAAAAAATGGAAGTGGAAATTAAAACAAAAAATATATTTTAGAAAACATTTTTAATATTAATATAAAATAAAAATTTACATGTCTCTTTCAAATGTAACTTCTGAAAAGGTGATGTGAAAACTTTTGAAAACCTTTACTTTGAAAAATAATATCCAATTATGGATACTTGAAAAGAAATAAATTTTATCTTAGATAAATTATGAGGGGAAAACAAAACATATGAAAGTGAAAGTGAAAAATATTTTTATTATTTTCAAAAAACCTTTGTTTAAAACTCACACTATAAGAAGAGTAACAAAACATTTATTTATATAAAAGCTTAATTTTCCAAAATAGGATTATAAAATTATATATAATAAAATATTAGGGTCGTATAACCCAAGAAAAGAATAAATAAATTCATGATGAAATAATATAACTCCTGGAAAGGAGATCAAGTTATCAACACCCCTTATAGAAAACAAACTCCATGAGGCATAAAACATTTAAAAAGGGGTTTATGTAGTAAAAATGTAAACCATGGGAGAATACCCCATAATAAAATATAAGGGAATAATGTTCCCAACTTATAAGAAATAATTTAAAGTTAAAAATCATAAATTAAAGAGTGAAAATTGAGTTACCAAAAACTCTTACGACTGGCATAACACTTCAGTCAAAAGACATTTGAAAAAAATAAATTGATTTAACTTAGTTTATCCCTTGAATTATATGGAAAAAATGTATATAAAATTTATGATATAGTAAATAAATATAACACCATAAAAATAAAATATAGTGAATAACATGTAACATGTCTCAAAGAATCAGAATTGAGGCTAAGAAAATTCTTACATATTGAGAAACTCTTTAATCAAAACCCCTTAAAAGAGTGATCTTGTAATATAACTTCAAATAATATGATTAAAATATAATTCATGATATGATATATAAAATTAGGAATTATATAAAACACATAAATTATTAGAAACTGATATTTTAGAATTTATATCTCTTTAAATAAATTTAATTACATTAATAACTTGTGATACATGAAATACTGAGTTTAAACAAACCACGATATACTATTAGAATATTATTATTTAAATTTCATAGTTATAATCTAGCAGTTAAATTAGTGGGAATGGATAATATTAACCAAATTACGAAATATATATAAATTTCATACTCAATAAAAATATATTGATTCTTTCTTATGAAATAAACACTCAATTTTTAATAAAGTTTTTTTTTATTCTTAAAAAAATACATTTTATTCAAAAAATGATTCTTATTTATTTTTATGAGTGAATATTATAATTAATTTTTTGGAAATTATAAAAACATTATTTGATAAAAATAATATCACTTTTTAAATCAATATATCAAAATTATCTTAGGTTTAAATTTTTGGTTTTTTCTGAAATGATAGATTTTTTGATGAATAGTGAAAAATAATAGTTTTTGTATAATGATCATTTTTTAAATGAAAAATACCCATAATGATTTTAATTTGATCATAAATTAATAGAATTTACCTTTACTTCTAAATAATATAATTAATTATATAGGAATAAAAAATATACTTAACTTTGGTATAAGTTCATTTTTGGGCCCAAAAACACATTTTTTTTCTTCCAAAAACTATTTTTGGTTTCTTTTTACGCATTTACATTAAAAATGTTTTATGTAAATTATAGGAATTTAATTTTATGAAATGGAATTTTTTTATTAAACAATTAAAATTTATCCTAATATGAATTTCTGATATTTTTCTGAAGAAGACAATTTTTTTGGTGAATATTAAGAAATATAATTTCTATGAAATACGATAAATTTTATAATATATCCAAGGCATAAATATGTTATAAAAATTTATGAAACTTATGGAAATAATTATGTATGATAAAATTATACAAATATAATACAAAAATAATTTAAAGCATATAAATTATAATTTATTTCATGATAAGTATGAAATCATTTTTAGGGCCATGCAGTACTTGTACAACACTGAAAAAGTCAATTTTGGTGTCCTAATGATAATAATTGAGAATGAAAAAATATTTTTAAGTATTTTTTATTAAATATTATGTATAAATGATTATTTTTATTCATATTTTCTAAAATTGGAGTTATATAACAAGAATATTATCCAAATTCTTATAAAATGCTTACAAAAGATGTAAAAAGTCAAAATAACACATTAAATTTGTTGTCATGATATAAATGAGAGTATATATTATTTACCAATAAATTAAAATGATAAAAACTATTTATAATATTTTTCAATCTTAATAATTTATTTTTATCTTTAAAATTATTATAATTATTTAAAACACTTACGTCGTGATGCGGTGACATATATGAAAATAGTAAAATAACTAAATAAATAATTTAAAAAATAATAAAATTAAAATATTTTGATGATTTTGGGAATAATAAGAATTTATATATATTTAGGAAGGATAAGTTATGATATAAGAGATTATATTTTAAATTTTAAGTTGCTGCGGCGCTTTCAAATTCAAAATAAATGAATATGTCCAAAAATGACATTAATGAGATTATATAATAAACTAAATTTTATTAAATGATTTAAAATTTTAAAAAATATATTATCCATCCAAGTGAATGTGATATGGTTTAGAATATCACCCATGTTCTATTTATGAGTATTTTTTACTCTTATGGTAACATTCTTTACCCTTAAATGGTATAAAACTTTAATATTGTGGTAATAATCAAAAGGGTAAATATATGTTAAAAATAAAAGATATGGGTGAAAACGTAAAAAAAACTTGTAAAAATTTATTGGATAAGATAATATACACTATTATTCATATTATATTAAAATTATATAAATCGTTATCAATTTTTACATGGAAAATCATTTATATTAATTTAATACTTTAAGAAATTCTAGGAATGCCCCTCCCGGCACTTATAAAAGGGCACCATTCTCTCTTTTCTTTAAAATAATTTGAGAAACCTAAATTTACAAAAAAATTATCAATTAACTTATAAAATTACCTATACATTAATTATAGGTTATAATCTTCTTAAAATATTATTATAAGTTTCCTTTCGAATGGATCTAAAGGAAGTCTATTGAAAAAGATGTAATTGTCTTTACCAACACATTCAAAGTTTATTTATTCTTATAATTACTATAAATATTCCATAACTATACTAAAATAATAAATATAGTATAATAAAAATAATTATATGTTATTAATATTATGTTACAACCATATTCCATGTATTTTCCATCATACAAAAAGTGAAAACATCACTCGTGCGTACATCCAGCTTACCATCTCCATTAGTAGTGAATTTTTTTCCATAAAAAATTTAATTGAATAGTTATGAATATAGAAATAAAAAAAATATATGATATTAATGAAATAATTATACTTCTAAAATTATAATATCATATCTACCTTCATACCTTCCAATCCGTTGGAAAATGATAACGTCGCTCATGCGTACATGTGGACCACCACCTCCATGAAGCGATGCGATCTATTTTCATTTATAATTTACATGTATGGTAATAAGGATATGTTATATAAATATATAATATATGTATAACATAAAAATAACCATATAAAGGTTAATTATTATCTACCTTTAATTTTTTCTATCCTTCGAAAAGTGAAAACAACATTCATGCGTACGTATGACCTACCATCTCTATAAATGGTGTAATTCATTCTTATATCTATATATTTAATGGATGATTATAATTATGAATATAATGAATATTTATTATATTTATATCATTATTATAAATCTAAATATTATGAAACCATGAAAAAAGTACAATGATTGGAATTGTCGTACCGAAAACTTCCATAAAAAATGAACCAGTTAACATCCAGAAATAACGATTTTAAAGGAATTATTAATAAACGGGTGTTAAAATATTATTAGTGGATAAAATATGATATTATAAATATGAATATTTTTTTTAATAAATTGATAAAAAGTTTAAAATCATTATAAATTAGTCTAAATCACATTAAAAAGAGTGGAAGTGTGGGGTAAGGGGTTTCTTAATTCCATTTCCATTAATTTGGTTATACATATACTTCATTGACTATGTTATGCCATGATTATGTGTGAAAAAACCTTTGATTGTATTATCTTATATTTTCAATTTTTTATTTGGATTTACCTTTTATACACATTATTTCTTTATTGATTAGTTCTCACTTTAATGTTATGATCATTGTAAATGACTTCATCTCAATTTCCACTCCACTAAGACAAATTTGGTATTATGTACCTATTTACTTATATGTGGTGTATATACTAACCCTTTGTTGTATTTGACATGAATATATATTTGTTAATTATTATTAATTATTCAATTAAATTTACTCTTTCAAGGGGTTTCAATTTTAATGTTACTAAAGAGGTAAGAATTTATTTTATAATCTAATTTTCTTTTGGCATTACATATATTTTCATTGAATGAATATTATATAAGATCTAATAATATTTTTATCATATGTATATTTAATATTTTTCATATTTTATTCCAAATTTTAAACAATTTTTAACTTAAATCAAGTAAATAAATGTTTAAAAGAAAAGATGATCTTATTTCTCTTTTGATCAGCTATATTTTTCTTCCATGTCCATACTTTTCAAAATTGTTTTACAAAAGTCCTTTTAATTTAATAAATGACTTATTAAGTACATTTTAAGTTATAATTGAATTTTTAAAATTTTTTAATGGAATATTTATGTTGTTTTATGAAATGATCATTTTTAGATATCTTTACAAAGGTCAAAATGGAAATGTTTCTTTTTAACGTATATGACGTTAATTGAATTTTCCACCACCATAAATATTTTATACTATTTAGCTTCTTATATAAGATTTCAAGTATTTTATAAAGAAAAAAAATTTATGAATACTTATTTTAAATTTTTCACTTCCATTTTATTCTATTATTTATAATTATATATTTTACTACAACTTCTACTTTTCTGACAATCATCTCTTATCTCTTACTAATTACGTGGCCATTAACTTTCTCTTAAGACATTCGATTTCTTATGATAATTGAACATTAAATTTATATTAAATATTCCTATTATTTTTCTATCATGTATATTATTATTTTCTAAATTTTATACCATTTATACATACGACAGTTTACATTGAATGTTTTTTGATTTACTAAGGAAATATTAATAATATATATTCTTTACTGAATACAAATATTTTTTTATAAGAAATATTGTTCAGGAATTAAATTGATTGTTAAATATATGAGTAATGAATTAGACATGTAGTGATGGTTGGGGACAAGAATTATATATACCCTCCATGGATCGACATGCCTTATGTGAAAAACCACTTGTCTAGATTTATTAAATGGGTTTTTGGTGTATTCCTACCCATAGTTTAAACTATCTTGGTGCAAGTTCTTGATGGTAAAGATATCATGATGTATTTAATCATGACACCCAATGTTAAGAATTTAATTCATTGATAATTTTGTTATTATTATCCATGATATTATTGCATTTATATTATCTATGGATGAATTTCATGATCTTGTTATTGATTGAATGGAATTTGATTTCTATTATTTACCATGTCATATTTATTATGACTTATTTAATCATGATAAATTTTACTATACATAACCATTACTGAGAATCTGATATGACCCTTTATTTTGTTTCCTTTCCTCAGGTTATGAAGAAGGAGTCTTTGAATTATCTCAAGGATGCATATTATTTACTATTACTATGTTTTATAATTTATATCCAATGTAATGTGATATTAAATTATTGTTCTTGTTTACCAAGACTACTAAAATATCCAGTCCTTCAGTATGTGATCACTTGTATCTAGTACCAATGTAATAATGTAACCATCATATATAGGTTTTAAGAGTTGGGGTATTTATATTTTGAATCATAGGAAGTTTAGTAGAAACATTTAGAAATAGATTTAGGAAAACATAGATTAAATAACATAACCCTATGATAGATTTTGAGGATATTCCCAAAAGACACTATGTCTATGATTAAAAAGAGGATAGTTTAAGTTTTTTAGGTGAAATCATGGGTTAATAAGTCTAAGGATGATAATTTTTTTTAATTAATAGACAATACTTCTAAGATTTTATGTGATGGAAGTACCTTGGAGAAATTTATTGAATTTTAATAGATTTTTGAGGTATATATAACCCTTATTTATAACTTGTGTTTTAGTGAGATTTTTTTGAGGAATAATGATTTTATATTTGTGGACATAATTTTAACATTATTTATAACCTTTAGGGTTAATATTATCATTGATGTTAAGGTAATAGTACTCAATTAATATTATTTGATTTTGTGGAAAAAATAGGATGTATAGAAAACCTTAATGGTTAAAAAGTGATTTGATGGTTAATGTAATTTTTGAGGATGTTTATAATATTTTTGATAACCTTATTTGAATTATATTAACATAGTTTTAGAAAAAGGATATCCCATAGTCTAGGAGACATGTCATCGTATCTGGCAAGACTGTGGGGCTTGCACCCACAACCAAAGGGAAACGAGGGTAGAATTCCTACCATTGGCCTATATGATGTCATGGTGAGTTTGATTTTTTTATTTAAATAATTTGATGTATAAATATTATGTTGATTTTGGGAATCATATTATAGGATCAAATAATTTTTTATTTTTTGGGATTTTTAGGTGATTAATGATATTTCAAGAAATTTTTTATTGGGTTGAGGTATATATAACCTTTAGTTTTAACATAAAAGATTATTTAAGAAGAATTATATTAACTTTTTGGAGATGTAAGATGAGGGGAATGAAATTAAAATTGAGGTTAAAATTTTCTTTAATGTTGAGGTTATTGAGATTATTTGGGTTATAAGGTTATTTATTTATGGAATGATCTATTTTAAACCTTTGGTTTTATTGTTTAATTTTAGATATTAATATATTATTTCTTTATATAAAGGTTTATTCATTTTGGGTATTATATTAATTTTTTTAATGATTTTGTTTTTAATAAATATGAGAGGAATTAATTTTTATCCTTTTATAGATCTTATGATCCATTAAAAGTTAATTTTAGTGATTCAGGCATGAAGAATTCATCTTGAATATTCATTTCTTAGAGTAAGAGATGAAGTAGAATTAATCGAAGTAGAACCAAAGGATGAGATTATACTTATTAAATGGAAATAAATCAAGGTAAGTAAATTTTATCTAGTTATATATATTGGTAGAAAAATAATCCCTTAACTTTAGGAAAATGATATTGAAATAAATTTTTTATTCTTTTACCTTCATTTCTGATGAATTAATTGGCTTTAACCCCACATCGATTATATATTTTTTTGTTGTTAACCTTATCATAACCATGTTCTCTATCACTATCTATTAGTCCTAAGATGTTAGTTTTCTCCTCAAGTTATAAATTTTAACTTCTGTCTAATGTTCCCTTTATCCGGGAACAAAAATATGTGATATTTGAGGTAACTTTAATGTTTCCCACTTTTCCCTTTCAAAAGAAGTTTTATTATTTATTTTTGTACGATGTAGGTTTTCAACAAAGGTTGAACCTTTGATGTTTGAGATAAAATTAAGAGGGTGAAACTTATTTAAGAGTGTTATAATGAAACACCATGATATTTTAGAATATGTTTCTATTTAAATTAATTTAATTTCATTAATATCATGTGATATATGCAACATCAAGTTTAAACAAACCATGATATACTATTCAAATATTATTATTTAAATGTTATAGTTATAAACTAACCATTAAATTTGTGAGAATGAATAGTATTAATCACATTATAATATATATATATATATATATATATTTCACACTCAATAAAAATTTGTTAATTCATTCTTTTGAAATAGATACTCAATTTTTAGTAAAGTCATTTTATTCTTAAAAAAATACATTTTCTTTAAAAATGATTTTTATTGTTTTTTTATGAGTGAATATTATAATTAATTTATGGAAATTTTATAAATTATATTTTATCAAAATAATATAATTTTTAAAATCATCATATCAAAATTATCTTAGGGTGGAATTTTGGGATTTTTCTGAAATGATCAATTTTTTAGTAAATAGTGAAAATACTAATTTTTGTAGAACTATCATTTATTTTAATTAAAATATCCACATAATAATTTTATTTTGATAATAAATTAATATAATTTTTCTTAATTTATAAATAAAAAAATTAATTACATGGTAATCAATAATATACTTGACTTTGGTATAAGTTCATTTTTGGGATTAAAAATGCATTTTTTTAATGAAAACGACTTTTCATTACATTTCACACATTTATATTAAAAGTAATTTATTTCACTTATAGGAAGTGAATTTTATGAAATGGAATTTATTTTTTTATTCATAAATTCAAATTTATCCAAGTATGAATTTATGATATTTTTCCAATGAAGTTAAATTTTTAGTGAATTGTAAAAAATACATTTTTTATGAAATATGATATATTTTATGATATCACTGAGACATAAATATTATATAAAAATTTATGAAACTTATGTATAAAATATTCCATGATAATATAATACAAATATCATACAAAAATAATTCAAAACATATAAATTAATATTATTTTATGATAAATATGAAAATCATTTTTTGTACTGACATAGTGCTTGCGCATCACTGAAAAAGTTAAACTTGGAATCCTAATGATTATAATTGAGAAGGAAAAAGTATTTTTAATGACTTGTTCAGTAAATATTATGTATAAATTATTATTTTATTTATATTTCTGAAATTTGGAGTTATATAACAAAAATATTATCCAAATGCTTGTGCATTGCATGCACAAGTTGTGAAAAGTCAAAATAACATATTGAATATGTTGTCATGATATGAATGGTAATAGATATTACTTATAAATTAATACAACTTATAAAAATTATTTATAATATTTTTTATTTTAATTATTAATTTTTAATTTTTAAAATTATTATAGCTGTAAAAAACACTTATGCCGCAATGGCATGACGTATATGAAAATAATAAAATAGTTAAATAAGTAATTTTAAAAATATTAAAAATGATAATATTTAGATTATTTTGAGTATCTAAAGAATGTTATAGATATTTAAGAATAATAATAATTTATAATATAATATATTATTTTATAAATTGGTAGTTTTCATGATGTTTGCAAAGTCAAAATAAATGAATAGTTCCAAAAAATGGAATTAATGATATTATGTAATAAAAAAATATTTTATTAAATGATTTAAAATTTATAAAAGTATAATATTAGGACAAGTTAATAGGATATGATTGAAAATATCATTTTTGGTCTATTTATGGGTTGTTTTTTCTCTTATAAAAACATTCTTGACACTTAAATGGTAGAAAACTTTAATATTGAACTAATTGTCAAAAGGGTTAACCACAGGTTAAAAATAAAATATAATGGTGAAAACATAATAATTTTTTTTTCAAATTTTATTAGATTAAATTATTTTGAATCTTCATCATCTTATATTATAATTATTTCAATTTGTATCCATTCAGAAATAAAAAATAATCTATATTAATTTAATAATTTAAGAAATTATAGCAATTCCCCTCCCCTCACTTTAAATATGACACCCATTATCTCCATTATTTATATAACCTTGAGAAACCTAGCTTGACCAACCCATAAAAAATTCATTTCTCAAATTCCCTATCCATGAATTAGAGGTGATGGTTTTCTTAAAATACAATTATAATGGTCCATAAGAATGGATCTAAAAGAAGTTTACCAAAGAAGAGATAATCGTATTTACCAAATGTTTCAAGTTTATTTATTCTTATACTTACTCTAAATATGTTGTACCCATCCTAAAATAATAACTTTAGTATCATATGTAATGTACCATAGAATCCCACTCTATAAACAATAGATAGACTGGTCGACACATGGGCACAAGGGTGATTCCTTATAAGCCAGAGGCTATAGACTAGCAATGAGGGTCTAATGATGGTACATTGGGGATAATATCCTTATGATCAGAGTAGAACAATAGTATATACAATAAAAAAAAATACTAAAATCAATAATAATTTAATAGGAATAAGAATTTAATAAATAACCAACAAAATAAAATACTAATAAAATGGACAACGCCACAAATAAAACCATGCATATCCATGTGATACTATAATGTACAAGTAGTAAATATATAAAAGGAATAAAATAAAAATATAAAAAAAGAATAAATCCACCAAATTATATCTTCATGAGAATCTTAATATCTATCATAGTCTTATTATCCTATTCTCCCATGTACACGAGTAACATCAAAAGCATAAATCCATGATCTAGAACCTATAACCATGAGGGTTGTTCGAGTACCAAACAAAAATATGAACAATGTGTGAGATAAAGTCAGTAGGACACCGCCAATGGCATATAATTTCATTAGGTATATGAATATAAAATACAATAGTGTGAATGTATAACAAATAAGGTAGTAAATAATTAGATATGATCAAGTCGGGCTCGGGTTCCTAAAGGGACACTAAACTGACAATACCTACTTAGAATTAAGCCAGAATACCTTTAAATATATGTCACCATGTATATAGATATATTATTTATATAAAATTTATGTACATATATGAACTATATATTTAATAACATATATATACATATATATAGACATATAATACCATCTTGGACCTGAAGCGTAACTCAGGAATCCATGCGTAAGCATAAGATTAATTTAATTAAATAAGGTATCAACCATAAAATCCCAACCAAGGGACATGAAGAAGGTCTTAAAATTATAATAGTCATATAGGACCCATGGTAAACCCACAAAATCCATGTATAAGGGTGATAAATCAGGTAATAAAAACTCATTTGTCCCACAAACCCACATATGGCATTCCTACTTGGGGAATTCATGTATCGATCAAGGTGTAAAGTAAATATTTTAACCAGTGATCCCATCCAATTTGTTCCATATAAGTTACCTAGGTACAACTCCATGGTCTATTAAAATTAATTTAACCAAGGATCCTATCCAAATCACTCCACTTAAGGAACCCAGGTATCACCTATGGCTTAACCTAATTAATTTAACCTCAAAGCCCATCCAAGGTGTTCTGTGTAAGGAGCCCAAGTTTGATTCACGGTATATGTGATATCAATAATCCTATGATCACATTCAAGGGGTTCCTCGTGATAAGACCAAGTATCACTCAACGCATACATAATTTATTTAACCTATGAGCCCATCTAATCATTCCATATAAAGGAACCAAAGTATCACTCAAGTCTTAATACAGTTTATCTAACAATTTTAAATTTAAGAAATAAAGAATGACATGTTAGTAAGAATACCATGTGACATTTAAATCATTAATAATAAAGTGAACATGTCTATAATTATCCATATCGTAATTCAAAAATACCATTTGGTCCATTCCATTTATGAGTATTTAAGAAGGCCATAATAAAGTCCATGCCATAACAAAAATTAATTTACACAATTTAATCACCCCTTTACATTAGTTAAAACAACACACCTCAAAGGTGGTTTTAATATAAAAAAAATTAATAGTTTTCATGCCATTTTAATCAACTAAACTATTTCTATAAGCTTGGTCCCTTATAATTGTCATGAATTCCACACATGATTAAGTACTATGAGGTGTATCTAAACCACTTAACTCATTTAAAAATTTACAAAAGTGATATGGAATTTAATGAACACACATCAAGGGGTAGTTTAATTAATAGTTTGTAAAATACTAAAATAAAGTAATATAATTCACCTTAATAGGTGGTTCAGATTGAGGTCACGGACATCCAACCATGTAATATGGTTCTAGGTCACAATCTAAGAATTTAATATAATTAATTTCATGTCTAAGAAGTGACGCATGAAAAGTCCTTCATGTGTAAAAATTAAACATGTTATAAATGATGATACATTTAAGGGAAATTATATAGACCACATGCCACATACTTAGGATGATTCACTCATCTATTATCAAGCTTCGATTCAATCTAGTTTGAGATAAATTGAAGAAATAAACAAATGACTTGAAAATAGGATGTATGAACTCACATGGATTTATAATATGATATGAAAAGATAAATAACAAAGGGAGGTAAGAGGAGTCTTAGCATTACCTCTATGCTGCCAATGTAATAAATGATGGTCAATTATGATCTTAAAAAAAGTAAAACCTCTCCAAGGGAAGGTGAGGAGGATGAGGAGTTTATGAGAGAGGATTATGAAAAAATGGGAAAAGAAAAAGGGGTGAAAACCATTTAAGTTCAGAGAAAAAATGGTATTTTTTTACTTTTAATGGGGAACATGGTTTAGCCACATGATTTGGATTACCACATGCCAACCATGCAGTGCTACTGTCTAAACAGACAACCCCCTAACATGGTTCAATGCACAATTTGACAAACAACGTGCAACCTATGCATCAAAACCTGAATTTCATTATAGTCCTCTCACACGATCATGGGACCCACCTTGTATGGTTTATCAAACAGTGCTTCTCTATTTAGGGACTTCATGGTTGAGGTTCATGGTTATCACTAACTGTTCACCAACCATGTGCCTCCTCCCACCTTTCCAAAAACTAGGATTTTGAATCCCACCACCCCCAAAACTCAACTGAACACCCATGACACTTATTATGCCTTAAAAATCACTAAGAAAACACTTTTAAGTGTTACAATTCTCACAATTCTATTCTTAATCTCTGCTCAAATTTTTTCCTATCCACCAAATGAAATGTTCAAATTCCATTGTATAAAATCTATTGGGAAAAAACATGGTATGATATAATCTCTAAAACATAGAAATTCTCATCCCTAAGAAGGCTTGGGAACAATGGAACATAACCCAACCTTTTTGGGTCAAGGAATTCCTTATGAAACAGAAACATTGTGTTTAGAACACCAAACATGCCTGTAATAATCTATTCCAAGCATACAGTACAAAACCTATTAAAACTCAAGCCAACACTCCTATTTGAACCTAAGCATTGTGAAAGTGTTTAACCGATATCATCTAACCCAAGACACAATAACGTGGTCATATATTTAATTAACCATCCTATGTGGATCCCCACCATAGGTTCTAGCTTTTGATGACCAACTCTGAGCCATGGTACTCCCCTCTATTGAAATTTCCCAAAACTAGTAAGCCCTTAGTATTCTAATGATACGCTTGGCATGCTATCTAAAATTGATTAAATGATCTATTCCTAGTCAACCTCATTGAGCCTAGTCAATACATGATAATACTTGTATGAACTTTTCACTACACTCACCTCATCCCAATGACATTCCAGAATTTGTTCCTCACCAACCGCATTCAACAAAATAAGAATAAATCAAGTCAATTCACTATTGGATGACAATCTTAAAGGTACTTGTATTTAAAAACCAATATATACCAAAACCGGCCTTGATACCTTCAGTCCAAGGCATCTCAAGACTACTTAAATCATGATCAATGAAGCCTTTAATTGGATTCTGAGGATGTATCTATCCCAAAGGTTCATTTAAGTCATCATATTATAACACAAACAAATGTGTATATCAATCTAGTACCCTTGAATTTTCACACTGTCACCATCTCTGTAACGACCCAAAGTTTTTCAATGAAAAATTCCCTTCTTATATCTATGTCATAAAAACACAAAATAATGAACTACTAAGTGATAAGTGACCTTTAAACATAATTTTGTCACCCCTATGTTTGGAATTTTAACAATCCAACATTCACGGTTGTGTTCAAGATAGTTTTTGGAGTCCAATGAAACAAAAATAATTTTTGGTGAATAGTAACCTACCCTTATGAATAGTAATATGACCCTTATAAATAGTAAATAAGAGTAAAATTACCTATGAATAATAAATTAAAATTTAGACAGCATAGAAAGTGATAATTTGACCTTAGTAAACATTTTTGGTATTTTATAAGTCATAAATAAATAATTATAATTAATTAATTAATTTAAAAGAATATTTATTTTCCTGAAATATATTCATAAATTATTGAATCAATGTCTAATAGTTTTTAGATAATTTTATAAGACCCTAATTAATTTTTGAAAGAACTGCAAAATCAGTTTTAATTTTAAAAACTGTTTTTTTAAGTAAATTGTGATTTTAATTAAATATTAAATTAACAATACATAGAAAATTATTTTTGAAAAATGGAATTCATTTTTGGATTCTACACGTCGAAAAATGGTTGGGGTAAAATTTTGTGATTTTTCTGAGATACTTGAATTTTTGATGCATAGTAGAATACATTAATTTATCATATAAATACATTTTAATTAAAACCCACTATTCCTGACATCACAAGTGATGTAAGCACCCAAATCCCGAATTAAAAAGTCTAATTTACTATTCTTAGTCATCCAAGACCCACTATTCCTTGTCTTAGGTGAAATTAATAAACTAATCAATTTTATATTAAGGAAACCCCTCTCCCCTCCACTATAAAAGCCACCCTTCACTCCCTCTTTTCCTCACACCTCTCAAGCTCCAAGCCTTCTCTAAATTCTGCCCAAACACCTTCCCTAGCTCATCCCCCACGTCCAAAAGCTTCTGGTATCATAAAAAGACCAATCCTAGATTCCTTAAAGAGGATCTCAAGAGGAGGATTCTAAAGGTAATTTCTCTCTCTCTTCTCCTTTAATTTCCTTTCAAGCTCAAGTTCCTTTCTTGATCTCTCCCTGTCTATCATCATCCAAATTGTTCTTTAAATCCAGTATTTTATATATACTGTAATATTATGATTCTAATGTTATATTATATCACCCCACACCCTTTCTCTCTTCCTTTTTTTATTAAAGAGAACGTTGTTCATGTGGTGATAATTTATCACCTTCAAAAACGACATGGTCTCTTCTTCAATTTCTACCTTCAAATCTGGTCATGAAACCATTTTAATGGTTGAACCAGAATATTTTATATGTATTATGCTTTATTTTATGTTCTGGAAATAACCTATGGCCATACTACTAAGTGAAAAGTTAAAATGAGTTGGTTGTGATCCCAAAACCGCTCAAATTAGCCCAAATAATCTTCATTTAATTCTTATCTAATGATTCGGCCACATGGATCTAATATAACTCATTATAAAATCCTTAAAGATTCTTTAATATCATTAATTACATGTAATATCATTTCTGTATGTTTACCCATGATCTACCCAAACATCAAATTAAGAATACAAGTGGACCGCTCAAGAAAACCATGAAAACGAACATCCCCGATCAATGTTTTTAAGCTCTATAAGTCATCCAAAGGAACATAATGTGAAATAATGAATCCAGAATGAACCCTATTAATGTATAAATGGTTCTGGAATTTCTAATTAATGAATATAATGTTATTATACAGGACATTAAAGAGAAGGAGGCATTCAAGTACAAGGTAAGGGGAAATCTCGAACCCAATTTTCTTCCTTCGGGTTCTCCCTCTTTCACTCCATTTTTGATATGGTTACTCCTCAAAGATCATTCGTTCATAATTTACTTTACTTTTATGGGATATAAATGTTTGTAATTGGTTTTTATGTTCATCAAAATGTTTTCCAAAAGAACTCTTCTTTCAAGATCTCACCTTTTACCTCTCATTCAAGGTTGATGGTTCTTATATCAAGTATGTTGTTCCCTCATTATTTTGGGGACCCAAAGCTTATGAATGTGTTATTATGAGATGAAACCCATTCATTTCTATGGGTTATTTATGTACATGTTTGATATGTGTTCTATGTGTCAAGCATGATAATGATAATGTTATGATGTGACGGGTGCGCCCGGAATTATATAGCGCAATATGAATGTTTAAATGTGACGAGTGCGCCCGGAATTATATAGCGCTCCAATGCATTGGGTAAAGTGATGAATCTCATGAGTAAATGTGAAATGATGTGTGAACATGATGCTAGCTTTTTTGACAAGTATGTGTGGTAGTTAACCACTAAGACATGATGTTTCATTTTTATGCTTTGCCACATTTCAAGTTTATTGTTTTTTCTCCTCTCATGTTCAAGATCTTTTTCCTATGTCATGATTATGCTCACCCCATGCTATATTGTTCTTATCTATCCTCTTACTGGGCATTTATATCACCCCTTTTTATGTATATCCTCAGGTGGCTACATGTACTAATGAGAGGACACGTGCTACTAAGAAGCTATAGAAGAAGAGATTAAATGATTTTTTTATGCTTGATGTTGTACTTGTTATGTGTAGTCCTAGTTTTCCCAAGACAATAAACCTCTGGATCATCCATGTGTAATACTATAATGTTGTTTATCTTTGAAATGATGTAATAGTAATGTAAGTAAAGGTCGGGTCGCTATAGTTGGTATCAGAGGAAAGGTTTAGTTAATTTGGGAATTAGGATTAGTGAACCCTAAAGAAAACCTCTAGCATGAGACTAAGTACAAATATGCACACAAGGATATTTACCTAGGGATCCCATATGTTATGTTTTTGGTATAATTTTTCAATGAATAAGTTATTCATGAATTTTTTACTTATGTTTTTTACTAACCTTTTATATTTTATAAAATGGTGGGAACCAGGAGAGGTAATGAAGGAGAAGTACCCTCACCTGTTTGTGTAAAGTGAAATTTCAGGGGCGAAATTTCTTAAGGGGGGAAGAATGTAACGACCCAAAGTTTTTCAATGAAAAATTCCCTTCTTATATCTATATCATAAAAACACAAAATAATGAACTACTAAGTGATAAGTGACCTTTAAACATAATTTTGTCACCCCTATGTTTGGAATTTTAACAATCCAACATTCATGGTTGTGTTCAAGATAGTTTTTGGAGTCCAATGAAACAAAAATAATTTTTGGTGAATAGTAACATACCCTTATGAATAGTAACCTACCCTTATAAATAGTAATATGACCCTTATTAATAGTAAATAAGAGTAACATTACCTATGAATAATAAAATAAAATTTAGACATCATAGAAAGTGATAATTTGACCTTAGTAAACGTTTTTGGTATTTTATAAGTCATAAATAAATAATTATAATTAATTAATTAATTTAAAATAATATTTATTTTCCTGAAATATATTCATAAATTATTGAATCAATTTCTAATAGTTTTTAGATAATTTTATAAGACCCTAAGTAATTTTTGAAAGAACTGCAAAATCAGTTTTAATTTTAAAAACTGTTTTTTTAAGTAAATTATGAATTTAATTAAATATTAAATTAACAATACTTAGAATTTTTTTTGAAAAATGGACTTCATTTTTGGATTCTACACGTTGAAAAATGGTTGGGGTAAAATTTTGGGATTTTTCTGAGATACTTGAATTTTTGATGAATAGTAGAATACATTAATTTATCATATAAATACATTTTAATTAAAACCCACTATTCCTGACATCACAAATGATGTAAGCAACCAAATCCCGAATTCACAAGTCTAATTTACTATTCTTAGTCATCCAAGACCCACTATTCCTTGTCTTAGGTGAAATTAATAAACTAATCAATTTTATATTAAGGAAACCCCTCTCCCCTCCACTATAAAAGCCACCCTTCACTCCCTCTTTTCCTCACACCTCTCAAGCTCCAAGAATTCTCTAAATTCTGCCCGAAAACCATCCCTAGCTCATCCCCCACGTCCAAAATCTTCTGGTCTCATCAAAAGACCAAGCCTAGCTTCCTTAAAGAGGATCTCAAGAAGAGGATTCTAAAGGTAATTTCTCTCTCTCTTCTCCTTTAATTTCCTTTCAAGCTCAAGTTCCTTTCTTGATCTCTCCCTATCTATCATCATCCAAATTGTTCTGTAAATACATTATTTTATATATAATATAATATTATGATTCTAATGTTATATTATATCACCCCACACCCTTTCCCTCTTCCTTTTTTTATTAAAGAGAACGTTGTTCATGTGGTGATAATTTATCACCTTCAAAAACGACATGTTCTCTTCTTCCATTTCTACCTTCAAATCTGGTTATGAAAACATTTTTATGGTTGAACCAGAATATGTTATATGTATTATGTTCTATTTTAAGTTCTGGAAATAACCTATGGCCATACTACTAAGTGAAAAGTTAAAATGAGTTGGTTGTGATCCAAAAACCGCTCAAATTAGCCCAAATAATCTTCATTTAATTCTTATCTAATGATTTGGCCACATGGATCTAATATAACTCATTGAAAAATAATTCAAGATTCTTTAATATCATTAATTAAATGTAATATCAGTTCTGGATGTTTACCCATGATCTACCCAAACATCAAATTAAGAATACAAGTGGACCGCTCAAGAAAACCATGAAAACGAACATCCCCGATCAATGTTTTTAAACTCTATAAGTCATCCAAAGGAACATAATGTGAAATAATGAAACCATAATGAACCCTATTAATGTATAAAAGGTTCTGGAATTTCTAATTAATTAATATAATGTCATTATATAGGACATTAAAGAGAAGGAGGCATTCGAGTACAAGGTAAGGGGAAATCTCGAACCCAATTTTCTTCCTTCGGGTTCTCCCTCATTCACTCCATTTTTGATATGGTTACTCCTCAAAGATCATTAGTTCATAATTTCCTTTACTTTTCTGGGATATACATGTTTGTAATTGGTTTTTATGTTCATCAAAATTTTTTCCAAAAGAACTCTTCTTTCAAGATCTCACCTTTTACCTCTCATTCAAGGTTGATGGTTCTTATATCAAGTATGTTGTTCCCTCATTCTTTTGGGGACCCAAAGATTATGAATGTGTTATTATGAGATGAAACCCATTACTTTCCATGGGTTATTTATGTACATGTTTGATATGTGTTCTATGTGGAAAGCATGTTAATGATAATGTTATGATGTGACGGGTGAGCCCAGAATTATATAGCGCAATATGAATGTTTAAATGTGACGGGTGCGCCCAGAATTATATAGCGCTCCAATGCATTGGGTAAAGTGATGAATCTCATGATTAAATGTGAAATTATGTGTGAACATGATTCTATATTTGTTCACAAGTATGTGTGGTAGTTAACCACTAAGACATGATGTTTCATTTTTATGCTTTGCCACATTTCAAGTTTATTGTTTTTGCTCTTCTCATGTTCAAGATCTTTTTCCTATGTCATGATTATGCTCACCCCATGCTATATTGTTCTTATCTATCCTATTACTGGGAATTTAGCTCACACCTTTTGATGTATATCCTCAGGTGGCTACATGTACTAAGTAGAGGACAAGTGCTACTAAGAATCTATAGAAGAAGATATTAAATGAATTTTTTATGCTTGATGTTGTACTTGTTATGTGTAGTCCTAGTTTTCCGAAGACACTAAACCTCTGGATCCTCCATGTGTAATACTATAATGTTGTTTATCTTTGAAATGATGTAATAGTAATGTAAGAAAAGGTCGGGTCGCTATAATCTCAACCAGACTCGACCATAAGTCCAAGGTAACCTCAGAATAAAGTAATAGAGTCCAAGGAGCTCCTCCAAGGTAGCTCATACCCAAAATTTACAAGTGATATGTTGTTATGTCTTTGAGATATCCAAATTTCAAGAACAATGATTGAGCCTATGAGTGGTATCACACCTAGTGATCGAGTTAAGGGATTGGATGGCATCAACGAGTCTATCCAAGGCCTTCCTACATGGGAATCCCAGTATCACCCAAGAAAACCCATGCCTCTATAATAACCTTTCTCCCATAGTGTAACTCCCATGGGGTTTTTTTATCGATCCATCAAGGAATTTAATTTCTCTCCTTAGATCAATTTATAATTGATTCTCTCTCAGTGTACCATGGACGATGTCAATATAGGGGATGTGAACTTCCCTAATCCAAAAGTACACTAAGAGGATATCAATGATTTTAAATAATACTTAATACACTCTCATCATACCCAAGAAGAAGTAAATTTACGGTTTTAACCATCCATTTCAAACCATAGGTAATAAGGATAGTTGAACCACCTCTGGTTGTCTTCCTTTAAAAGAGACTGGCTGTACCAGCTAACTCATCATCATTAACCAAACATGTTTCCCTACCTACCTAGACATTCCATGATTGTTCCAAAGACCCCCCACCTTAGTCCAACCTCAACTCAAGGTGTCCAAAAAGGTTTCATACACAACCAAACATTTTGTCATCATGCTGACTTGCAAGCACCAAAATGTCTCAGAAGAGTTTCAACGTTTGGTTCACTTTTGTACCCCAATTATGAATCTAGAATCCAAACTTGATCCAACCCGTAACTGGGTTTTATATCAAGCATCATCTCAAGGACTAGAGCTTGATTACACCAGCCTCATGATCTTCCAAAATTCATTCTGGCCATGTAAAAAATTCCTTTTTGATGTTATTTATCTACATAGAAGGATGCGCTAAACCACACTCAACATGATGATCCCTACATTAGAAGTTTCATTGTAATTGTTTAGTGAGAAAGAAAACTCATCCCATGACACACACTCCATTCACCACCAGACACAGGTTATAGATGTGGCCAACACACTTTTACCAAGTGCTAAAATGAAGAGAGATGAAAACTAGTCACTTAAAATCATGATAGATTAGATTTACTATAGACATATGTGTGATTATCTCCAAATCCATGATCACATCCATCCTTAGTATCAGGCATATAAGACAAAACTAAACCGATCAGTTGTGTTACAACCAAACCTTTTACACCATCATCCCACGTATTGGGATGGGTCATATTTTCTTTAATGCTAAGGACACTATATTTGGAGATTCCCCAATAACATATAGTAACCACTCAAGACTTTAACGATTTCCACCAAACTTATATGGCTCACTGTACCATTTTACTAACTTGACAGTTACTGCATGTATTGACATGTACTACCTTGGTATTTAATCAAAATAATGACACATCATTTGATATAACCCATATGCATGTTGGTCCTATGCATCCTAGTTTACAATGGTCTATAAAAAGATTTATCTCAAAGTATTATTATCACTTAAAATTTTTAATATATACGAAAAACTCCCTAGGTGTACATCACTATAGAAGAAGAAGATTTAGACAACCTATTAAGCGGATGAACATGACCTATTCATGTCTAACCATCATAACATGAGCATTTCACAATGATCCCATCCTTAATGAGGTTAACTTACCAAATGAACACCCATATATATAGGGGTATTGTCTCATCACTAAGAGTCCTACTAAGGAAACACGACACCCGAACAACATCTCGCATCTGAAAACTGAAAGAAGCATTCACCAGTGCTAAGTTACCTTAGTGGGAACTACCTTAATTAGTATAAACCCTAACCAAAGCATAAATCATTGAATTTTAAACTATATTAATTCTAATAAAGTCTCTAAGACCTAACACTTATCATTTAGGTTCATTGCATCATAATAAGAAGTCACAGAAGCCTACAGAAATCAATTATGTTTTCATTTTTAGGAAAATCTCATGGAAACACTTAAACTACCCTTACATAAGTGTATAAACTAATAAAAACACATTAATGTTTAATTTAGGCCATTACACTAATTCACATTTGATTCTTAAAAATTTCAAAGGCTCTGTTTTACGAACATTAAGCACCGATTAAAAAGAAAAATGCTTGATACTTTATTTATCTAACACTTGAGGAAAAATAGGCAAGTTATATAAAAATTAATTTAAAACATGATTTATTTAGATGAAATATTGTCAAAATTAGTAAATTTATCTTATAAATTCCTTTCAACCATTTTATATATCCATAAAGATTCTCATATCTAGCTTAGTTAAGAAAAATATCAATTCCAAGCTATAGAGGAAAACACCCATTTGGTTATAATTGGAATTATAAATAAACTAAATCCTCATAATAATAAAGATAAAAATTTGATTAAAGGCCTCTTATAATTTTAAAGGGAATCATTTTAATAATATGCCACCATATGTTTATACGTAACACTGTATAAGTGGCTGCTGACACTTTAAATAAATATCCCTATATAACATGAGTATACCCCATGAGGCTAAGTACAACAAAATATAAAATATAAAGGAAACCTACTAGGGTACCATCATTCCAATATGGGTCCATTTAAGTGAAACCCATAGTATTTAAATTATTAAAATTTCAAAACACCCTTAATGACTTTATCTTATAAGAAATATTCCCCAAATGAGCTACTTAGGTCCAGTTGTGCATTAAAAAATTTAGTAATATGGGTCGTCATGCCCAAATTATAGAGGCACAAGAGTTTATATATATCTGTATACATACCATGTCTTATTTAGATGCATTACCATTCACAAATTATAAAGGTACTTTCTTTATAAGTTAAAATTTGCATGAATGTAGCTGTAACTGGGTTTTGTCATTGATTTCAAAACATAATAAGTCAATTTATATTGGTTTGATCATACGGGTTACCCAGAGCAATTTATAAATGCCTAAACACTTTATAAATAATTATTAGATCCCATTTAATCACAACCATACATGTTTTTTTCCATGAAACCAATGGTTTATGGATCAAACATGTCACGATTAGTTGGTTAAGGTACCACCATAAATCTATACAGGAAAACAACATTTAGGTTAATGAAAACACTTTAACAACCAATAATATATTATAATTATAACAAGTAATTCTATTATATAGGTATAATAAATACCAATATATAAACAAGAAGCCACATAAGCACAATATATAAGCAATCATGGTATAAAAATAATCATTCATCAAGAAAATCTACAATATAATCTACAAGGCATGACATGTTCATGGAATGTGAATCTTTATGTTCCTATAATGATTCATGTTTTAATACTCCCTTTCCATATCGAGCCAAGGGTAAAATACCATAAATATTATAAATCAATAAGAAATGTAAAATATTTTAATCACTTAAGGTGAAATAATAATCAACAATAATAATGAAAAACACAGAAAATAATCTCATCCCAGACCACTTGGTCTTTCCCCTGTGCATGGGTTGGTCACTCCCAGACATGACTATTTACCAAGAAATGAAAATTTCTAAGTCTCCTATCCACTAGCCCCACATATTAAGACAAATGAAAATAGCTCTAATACCACTTGTAACATCCTAACTTGTCCCACTTTATAAAAATTAGTTTAACTGGTTTCTACATGGCCTCAAGTGCACCTCCTTGTGTAACAGAGGCTTCCGACTAGAAGTGAGGGCCTAATGATGGTACGCTCAAGAGACTATACCCTCATGATCAGAGTAACACAATGGTATATACAAATAAAACAATAGAAAAAGTAATAATAAATTAATAGGAGTGAAATTCAATAAGTAATTGATAGAATAAAACACTGATAAAATGGCCAATGCCAAATATACAACCATGCATGTCCATGTGATGCTACATTATAAAAGAAGTAAACTAACAACAAGAACACAATACAAGAATAACGAAAGAATAAATCCCCCAATGGATATCTCCATGAGAATCCCGATCTCTATTATAGTTCTACGGTCCTACGTTCCCATGTACATGAGTAACAACACAAGCATAAATCCATGATCCTAAACCTAAAACCATGAAGTCTATTTGGGTACCATACGACGGCCCAGAAAGGGTGTGAGATAAGATTAGTAGGCCATCACAAAAAATGTATAATGATATTTTTTCATGAATATAAAATAAATTAGTGTGAAGGTATAAAAAATAATGAAGTAAATAATTATATGTGATCAAGTTGGGCCCATGTTCATGAAGGGTCACCCGATCGACAATACATGCTTCAGATTAAGCTGGAATACCTTTGAATATGTATCACCATGTATATAGATATATTATCTATATAATAATATATATATATATATATATGAACTATATACGTAATAACATATATAGACATATACATAGATACCTAGTACTATCCAAGACCTGAGGCGCAACTTAGGAATCCACGCATAATCATTAGAGTCATTTAATTAAACAAAGAATTAGCAAAAACATCCTAACCAATGGACATAAACATGTTAAAAAAATTATAATAGTCATATAGGATCCATGGTAAACTCCTAACATCCATGTACAATGGTGATCATATATGAAATAAAAACTCATTTTCCCTATATTTCCATGCATGGTATTCTTACATGGGAATTCATATCATTCAAGGCCTAAAGTAAACTATTTAACCAGTGAGGCCATCCAAGGTGTTTTCTATAACTAAACCAAGTATCACTCAATGGTATATTAAAATTAATTTGAACAATGATCAAATCCATGGAATTAAATGTAAGGAACCTAGGTATTTCTCATGGCTTAACATATTTCATTTGACCTCAGAGACCATCCAAGGTGTTCCACGTAAGGAATTCAAGTGTCACTCATGGTATATGTGATATTAATCAACCCATGAGCCCATACAAGGTTTTACATAGGAGAAAACTCATTATAAATCACGGAATATATAATTTATTTATCCTATATTCCCATACAAGGATTTACATATAAAGAAACCCAAGTATTTCTCAAGGATTAATATGATTTATTTACCAATTTTAAATTTAATAAATAAAGAAGGCCATGTTAACAAGCATGTTGTGTTACATTTCAAGCATGAATAATAAAGAGGACATGTCCATAAATTTTCCATATAAAAATTCAAAAATACAATTTGGGCTATTCCATTTATGAGTATTTAATATGGACATGGGAAAGTACATTCAATAAAATGAATCAATTTACAATATTTAATAACCCCTTTCCATTATTTAAAATATATCACATAAAAGGTGGTTTTAGTATAAAAAGGTGGCATGGTGGTCATGAAATTTTAATAAACTAAACTATTTATATAAGCTTTCTCCCTCATAATTATTAAGCATGCCACATGTGATCAAATACCATGAGTCTTTTCTAAACCACTTAACTCATTTAGGAATTTATAAAAGTGATAAGACATTTAAAGAACACAGACAAAGGGGTAGTTTAATTAATAATCAAGGATGGTAAAAACATAAAGTAATAAAACTCACATTAATAGGTGTTTTGGGTTAAGGTCTCTAACCTCCAACCATGTAATAGGGTTATAGGTCATGGTATAAGTTTTTAAGATAATTAATTTCATGTCTAATAAGTGACACATGGAAAGTTTATCATGTGTCACAATGATGCATGTTATAAATGATGATACTTTTAAGGGGAATCATATAGACGACCTACATAATTATTAGCATGCTTCAATCATCCATTATTGAGCTTTGATTTAGTCAGTTTGATATAAATCAAAGAAATCAACAAATCAATTGAAAATAGAGTGCATGAGATCTCATGGATTTAGCATCTGATATAACAAGATAAACAACCAATGGAGGTAATAGAAGTATTAGAATTACCTCTATGCTTCCAAAAAAATGAAAAATGAATTATTTTGAGCCTGAATGAAGGATAACACCCAAGGGAAAAGTAGGAATAGGAGGGTATACATGAGAGGATGCTATAGAAATGAGGAAGTAAAAAGGGGTGAAAACCCTTTAAGTATAGAGGGTAAAAAATGTTATTTTTCCCATTTTAATGAGCCACACAATTTGGATTCACAGTTTTGATAACCATACACCAACCATGCTATAAAGACCCTCACTTTTCATACATTAACATTACATAACTTTTTCAGAATACATAAAATATTATACAAATAGATGCCCAAAGACTGTACTAGTCTAGTGCCTTTGGAAACATGGAAACATAAGGAATGGTACATAAGTGAGCTAAATTATCTACCACTAGGTTCTTAATGACTATAACCCTTGTTAGAAACATAAAAACAATACATATATTCCTAAATTGGGGAAGGAAACATAAAAATGGGTGATATTAGATGCTCAGTAAGGGTAAACAAGGGAGACATGTAAGCCTAAACATGAGCATATGGGTATGAAAATGTGATCACAACATTATAAAATCATACCATGTATATCATAAGATCAAAAACATGAATCATGGAATAAATCTTAGAAGTTCATAAGACAATAATTATAATGAAATAAGGAACATAATCCATGAAATCACATCATAGGAATAAGACATGGAATTGTGGCATACATAAACATGTAATATATTTCCCTATAAGTCAAAATAAATTGATAGAAATTATCAAGGTACTTCATGGGAACCACACCTATAAGTTGAGATACACCACCATACCTAGTCACAGTCCTTTCCTTGCAAGGGATTAGGTTTCCCCATCTTCCCATAGTAGAATGGGTTTCCTTATCTTCCAACTTAATGGCGACTACACCTACTAGGTGGGACAAACCACTATCACTAGTTGCAGTCCTTTCCTTATAAGGTATTGGGTTTCCACATCTTCCCATAGTGTATAAAGATCATTGAGTTGATTCAAATAATTATATAATTAGATATAAATATTTACCCAATGCAATGGAGGGAGAAATAGTTCCCATCTATCTCATAATAAAATAATTAATACATGTGCCACAAGATAATAAAACTTACATCATATCATGACCCATAAAAAGAGATGGGTTTTATAAAAATCCTATCATAATCCCTCAAAATGAAATGGGTAAAAATAACTTTTCATCACATAATAAACTATGGAAAATAGATAGGTTTCATAATAATTTCATAAAAGCATAACTTGTGGAAAGAAGCGGGTTTCAAAAGAATATAACCCATGGAAGAGAAAAAAGTGTGATAAACATAATTCCATAGAAACATAAACCATTAAAGAAATAATATGAATGGAACCTTTGGATAATTTCCTATAAGGTCATCATAAACATCAACAAATGTCATATTAGATGAAAACTAACTTGGAAGTATATATTTGAAAACATTTCTTGAGGAAAATATCCTTTCTTATTTAAAAAAGGCCCTTTAAAACATATTTTTTTTAAAACCATTATCTTGAAAATAAAATTTAAAACTTATAAATAAATATTTGAAAATATTTTTGGAAACCTTTTTCTTTTAAAACATATAAAGAGAGATTGAAAACGTTTTTAAAACCATTTTTCTTGAAAAATTATAAAAGAAGATTGAAAACGTTTTGAAAACCATATATTTAAAAATACATTGAAAACATTTAAAGGAAGATTAAAAATCATAAAAAAATTTAAAATCATTTTTCCTTAAAAATTATCTTCAAATATAATCTTTAAAAACACTTTTGAAAATATGGTTCTTGAAGTTCATGGCATGGGTCTCAAAGAAGGCAAATTGAGTCAAAACTAATTTTACGATTTGGTAACTCTTGAAACATAAACCCCATGAAAGAGATATCATAAAATTGAAATATAAATACCCTTAAAATTAAGGATAAAATTATATAATATATTCATGGATAGTATAATCATCACATAAAATATATGAGTGGTGAATATGGTTTAAATCTCACAAAAATAAAAGTGAGGCTAGAAATCCCCTTACCTTGTGTCTTGAATCTCATCGTACTCATTCAAACCTCATATATAATAAATATATGTTTATTATAAATAAAATATTCTTATATATAATACCATATATGGTTTTATTATTACTTTATATTACTCAGTTGTTAACAATTCTATGTTAAGGTTTCACTTTGGGTAAAATCCTCTTTGTTCTTCGCATGCGTCTTAATGTTTTATATATTTGGTCCTTATACTTATTTATTTATATAATTTAATAAATTATATAAATATAATTTATATTTACTATATTTTTATTTATATAATAACTATAATATATAATTATGAAATGGAATACACCATTCATGGAGACAGTAGGCCGTATGTACACATGAACGCCGTTTCCGTTTAATTATCATATTTGAAAGGAAGAAAGTAAATGAAATATATGTATATATATATATATAATTATTAAAGTGTCATGGTTATTTCATATATATCATATAATTTCACTAAACACATACTTAATACATTCCATTTAGTTTATGAATGAATTATATTTCTTTGAGGGGGCGGTAGTCCACACTTTCTCAAACGAAATTATCATATTTACACAAAATGGAAAGTATAAAGATATGTGTTATAAAATAATTAAAGAAAAATAAATACATAATATATATAATATATATCATATATAAATATAGTGTCCATAATAATTTCCAACATGATAGGTGGTAAAGGAAAACGAAAAATTATCGTTTCGTGAGGTGGTAGTTTGTCGTACACATAAACAATATATTCATTACCCATTAGATGGAAGTATGAACAGGTGTATGTAGAAACCTTAGTATAAAAACATCTCATTATATTTAGGATACTGGTGTTGTTAGATAATAATTGAATAAGGATAATTTAAAGTGTATAGAAATAAAATAAAAGACAGGATCTTGAGTGAGGGTGTTACCTCTTAATTGGGTAACTCTTTTTGGTTTTCACAAAAGGTATTCCTTGGAAGGTTTTATGCTCAAAGTGATGATTAAATAAGGAAGTTAGGGATGTATTAAAGTATATTTGTGAGATATTGGACTAACCTAATAGGTTTCATAAGTGTTAATAATTGGAAGAGGTGGTGGCCTTTTATAGGGAAATGAGTGGACATACTTGGCATTTTTGAAAACAAGTTAGGTGTACCCATGTTTTTATATAAAAAAAGTAATAAGAAACCAAAAAAACTAAATAAAGGAAGGTTAATGGCAGAATAATGGATATAAAATGGCTGTTTTACATTTTTATATATTATTTGGGCCCTTAACTTTAAGGTTTATTCCCTTGTTAAGCTTAATTTTACCTTAATCTTTGTAATAAATTTTAATTACTTTCACTAATATTTTTGGTCAAAAACTGATCTAAAATTATTATAAATTATAAATTATAAATTATCATTATTTAAAATATATAATCCATTTTCCAAATTCTAATCCAATATGTGGAATAAATTAATTTATATTTAACCCTACTAACAAGACAACACTACAAGCTTTTAAAGTAAAAAATGATCAAAAATTTGTTATGTTTTTATATACAATTTCAATGTGAAATTAGTTTAAATGACCTATATTGGATTAATAAATAAAAATTTAATATAATTAAAATTTAAAACAATTTAAAAATATAATTTAACCTTATAAATAAATTATAAGGGAAAGATGTTTTGAATTAAAATTCAGTATTTTTCACTATTCAACTAAAAATGAAGTTTTTAGAAAATAAAAAAAATCACCCAAAGCTAATTTCAAAATTTTAAATTAAAAAATGAATTTTAGTTTATAAAATTCAATTTCTTAATGTTTCTAAAATTAATTTTATTGTTTTTTATAGAAGGACATGAAAAGCAGTTCATTTGAGAAAGTAGTATTTTTAAACATATAAGGACTTTACCAAAAATTATATATTTCATTATCAATATGATTTATTTATATAAAACCATTATAAAAAATATTTTAAAAGTAGTTATTAATATTCATATTACTATGTTTAAAAACAAGGTTATAATTATCTACATTAAATAATTATAAAAAAAATATGTTTCATAGAAAGTCAGTGTTATGTGTAATATACGCCAAATCAGTGTTGCGTGTAACGTACACTGAGTCGGTGCTATGTGAAAGGAATTTTTTACTCAATGAAATGGGATATATCAATGAAAATTTAATTTATTTGAGAAAAAAAGTTCCATAAAAACTTGATGTTTTACATTCTACCCCCCTTAAAATGAGTTTCTCCCTCAAAATTTGTCATTATGGTACAAAAAAAAGGATAATTATGCTTCATCATATCCTCAAGTTCCCACATATCCTACTCTAACTGGTGATTTCTCCATAAAAATTTGACTAGGTGAGTGGTCTTGTTTCATAGAACTCTCTCTATATGATCCAAAATTTCAACTGGTTGTTGCTTGTAAGAAATATCCTACTATAGTGCTATAAACTCTGAGTTCAATGCATGTGAAGTGCAAGGTATGTACTTAATTAGGAGATATACACGGAACACGTCATGGAATTGAGAGAGATTTGGAGTAAGTTCCATGTGATTGGCTACTATACCAATATGATCAAGAATCTCAAAGGGATCGATATATCTATGGATTAGTTTCCCTTTATTCCTCAATCTGATAACCTTCTTACTGGGTGAGATTCAAAGAAGAACCTTTTTACCAACTTCAAATTTATAGATCTCACCATCAATTATCAACATAAATTTTATGCTGACTTTGAGATGCCTTGATATTCTGCTGAATGTCTCTAACCTTCTCTGCCATCTCTTTAATAATCTCATGTCCCAATATCTTTCTTTCTCTAACTTTTTCCTAGCACATTGGATCTCTACATTTACTCCCATGGAGGGATTCATAAGGTGCCATCTGAATTCTTTAGTAAAAGATATTATTTTAAGAAAAATAAAATAGAGGAATGTGTTGATCCCAACCACCTTTGAAATCCATAGAACAAGTTGTTAACATATTCTATAGGGTTTGAATTATTCTTTCAGACTAACCATCTATCTGAGGATGATAAGCAGTGCTGAAACTCAATTTTATATCATGTTCCTGATGAATACTTCACTAGAAATTAGAGGTGAACCTTAAATCCTGATCCAATACAATGGAATATGACACTAAATGAAACCTCACAACTTCTTTAATGTATATCTTGTAAAGATGATATGGAGAGAAGTCTTCACTAATATCAATGAAGTGTGATATGTTTTTAAGGTGATAAAATACCACTAATATATCATTAAACCCTTTAGAGTTTTTGGGAGAGTCCAATGAAAAAATACATAGTGATGTTCTCTTATTCCCATTCTAGTATGGGTAATGGATGCAATATATATTTATAATTTTGTTTTTCAGCCTTAACATTTTGGTATACCAAGAACCGAGATACAAACTCTATGATATCTCTTTTCATGCCATCTCACCAAAATTATTCTTTAAAATCCCTATACAACATCATAATTCTGGAATGAATAGAGAATTAAGAACTATGAACCTCCTCTAATAGATCCTTCCTAAAATCTGGTATGGAAGGAACACATACACGGTTCCTTAACTTTTTTATTACATCCTGATCAAGGTTAAACTTAGGAACATTTCAAAATTTCTTTTTCAGCTGTACATATTCCTTATGCGCCTCCTTAATATTCTCTTAGATAGAGTATTAAAAATTTATTTTATAAAGATAATATTTTCCCCTTCTTTTAGGGTTTTTACCTCCATCCTTTTCAAATCTAGAAATATTGGATCTTTTGTGATCCTCATCATGGATAATCTATCATGATCTTTTCGATTCAAAGCATCAGCCACCTTGTTCTCTTTCCTAGGGTGGTAATGTATTGAGCAGTCATAATCTTTTATCAACTCTAACCATCTTCTCTGGTACATGTTCAACTAATTCTCTATTAATATATATTTCATACTTTTATGATCAGTATATATATCATACTTTTCTACATAAATATAGTGCCTCTATATCTTTAATACAAAAATTACCTCTGCTAACTCCAAATCATGAGTTGGGTAATTTTTCTCATGAATATTTAACTACCATAAGGAATACGTGACAAACATGTTATTATATATAATAACACATCCCAATCCCTTGTTAAATGAATAACTAAAGATTACACAACCTTCTCTACTACAGGGTAATGTAAGAAGAGGTGCACTAACCAACCTTCTCTTCAGTTCCTTAAAATTTTACTCACATTCATCTGTCTTGAGGAACTTGACACCCTTCCAAGTTAACTTGGTCATATTATTAGATAGTCATGAAAACTTCTACACAAACCATTCATAATATCCATATAGACCATGAAATATATGGATCTCAATCACTATGGTTGGTCTATACCAACATTTAATAGCCTATAACTTTAATAGATCTACCACTATACCATATCTTGAGATTACATGACCCAAAAATGAAACCTTTTAAATCTAAAATTCATAGTTTGTAAATTTTTTCATATAGTTTCTATTTTATTAGGGTCTTTACTACAATTCTGAAGTGGTTTTCATGCTCTTACTTTCTCTTTTAATAGATAATATTATCATTTATAAATACTACCACAAACTAATCGAGGTAATCCCTAAAGACTCCATTCAATAAATCCATGAAGACAGTAGGGGAATTAGTAAGACCAAAAGTAATCGATATATATTCATAGTGTTAATACCTTGTATGGAATTACATATTGGGTATATCCTTCTTCTTGACCCTAAATTGATTATATCTAGAATGAATGTCAATTTTGGAAAAGTATTTTGCTCCACACAATTGATTAAACAAGTCATCAATATGGGGAAGAAGATACTTTTTCTTGATTGCTATCTTGTTCAACTCTGGATAATTAATGTAGAGTATCATTGATACATCTTTATTTTTCACAAAAAGAGTAGGCACACCCAAAAGTGATGCACTTGGTCGAATGAATCCCTTATGAAGGATTTCTTAGAGTTTCTTCTTTAATTCCCACAAATCAATTGGGTCCATTCTATAAATTGTATTTGAAATTGGTGTGGAACCAGGCATAATTTATATTGAGAAATCAACTTAACATTTTGGTGGAAGGCTAGAAAACCCTTTCAGAAAGGCATCCACAAATTCCTAGATAACATTTATATCATCAATGTCAATTTTCTCCCTAACCATTTATGATAACTAGTCATTATGAATGGGAATTAAGACCCATACACTGGATGTAATCTCCACATGAAGTTAATGCTTATTGTTACATTGATGGAAATAATATGAGGGTTTGAAATGTAAAATGTAACCTCTCTTCCATGACAATTGATGTGAGATTTATCCAGATAAATGAAATACATGCCTAAGATGACATTAAATTTAACCAAAGTAAGAATGACAAGATTTGCAGAAAGCACATTCCCACAAACATAAATAGGAGAGGAATCTTATACTTGAGATGAAATAATTGTACCATTAGGGGTTTTCACTTGTAATTCCACATCTAATAATTTCAGTGGAATCTTAATACCCTTATAAAATTATTTAGATATGAAAGAGTGGGTAGATCTAGAATCAAATACGACATTAGCAGTTCTAGATTGGATGGTAAGTGTACCTTTCACTATGTCGTTATCACACCCCTCATCAGAAATAGTGATCACATGAGATTTACACAAGTACCTTGGTTTAAGAGGTTACTAAAATCGAGCATCATCATTAGACCTTGGGTTTGGGTACTGATTAATATAGTTTCCATTCTAATTACACTTGAATCACTATATTGTGGGAGGTGCATTCTATGTATATTTTCCTATATTTTCATCATTAGGAAACTTCTTCCCATCAATAAAGAAATAAATTGCCTGATTAACTTCCCTTACACACTTAAAATACTTATTAGAAACCATAATACAATTAAATACATTTTTATTTCCACACTTAGAGTATAAAATAAGTCTCATCTTCTTATCTTCATGGTTTTTAGATTTTTCTTTGAAATCCATCTTACTTTTGTTTTTAAAACCATGAGATTGATATGTAACTTCAAACTCCAATTAAACATTGATTTAACAACTCAAAAATCACTTCATAGCTACTAAATTATCTTATGGCCAACACCCTTATGAGACCTGTCTTTAAGCCATAGAAGAACCTATCAAATTTACTTTCATTTTGGATGATAATTCCAGAATAATACCTCACAAGTCTTGTGAAATTATCCTCATAGGTTCTAATGAATTTATCATCCTTTTGATTCAACTCAAGGAACTACTTTTACATATTTTTACAAATAACATGGGGAAATAAATTATTAAATAATAAGTTCTTGAAATATTCCCAATCCATAGATTCAATTTTAGCTTGGTTTCTCATATTCTTGATTAGATTCCACCCTTGGTCTGCTTCACCTTCTAACCAAAAAATAGTTAGAATGACTTTCTCATGATCCAAAAAATTAAGAGTAAAGAATATATTTTAAATTGTAATGATCCAGTATTCAATAAAAAGTGAACCACAAGACCTTCTGAAAGAAGGTAGATGTTTTCTAAGAAGAACTAAACAGAATGTTGTTCCCCCCTTTTATCATTGGGATGTCCACCATGATTCATAGCTTGAGAGATTCAGTTGAGCATAAAAATGAGATTATGCATTTCTTCTCCCATATAATTTTTTTCTCAGGAGGATAATCATTGCATTTTCCATTAAAATCACCATTAACATGGTTTCATTGGGTTCCATCCATTAAATAAAACGAAAATCATAGAGTAAGAAATAATTATTATAATGAGGAACCACATAATCATGAAAAGTTGCATATAGGATGTATAAATTATGAAACCTTACTTAATCTATGAAAACATAGATTTATAATAGGTTATTCATACCCAACTTATATTTAAATCCTTCATGATGGTTCGTTAAGAGTTTGTGAATTCCCAAAGAATATCCCATAGGAGTGTCAAACTAGGTGTGCAGCAAGGCCCATTGTCATGTAACAGATTATTCTAGGTTATAACCAACACACCTTTTCAGATTTTTTACTCCTAGGTACATATATTCTAGATCCACATTCACTTGTAGTATCCAGAAATGGATTTATTTCTAGGAAACCACTTACTCTATCCTTTTTGAAAATTCCAAGACATTTTCCTATACTTTTCATTATCCTTAGTGACTTATCCTTAGTCGTTTCCTTATGGTTATCACTAAGGTATTATCAACATAGATTCCAAAGGTTAACTAAACCTTTTCTATGATACCAACTATAGAAACCCATGATTTTAATACATTAACATTACATAACTTTTATTGAATACTTAAAACATTATACAAATAGATTCCTAAAAACCGTACTAGACTAGTGACTGTGGATACATAGATACATAAACACTGGTACATAAGTGAGATACATTATATACCAATAGGTTATTAATGACTAGAACCATTCTTAGACACATATAACATAATACATATCTTCATAACCTGGGGAATGAAAGATAAAAAGGGGTGCGATCTGATGCTCAGTAAGGATAAACAAGGGAGACATGTAAGCATAAATATGAGCATAAGGGTATGCGAACATAATCATAACATTATAAGATCATACCCTTAATATTTTAAGATTAGAAACATGAATCATGGAATAAATCTTGGGAGTTCATAAGTCATGAATAATAAGGAAATAAGGAACATAATCCATGAAATCATATCATAGTAATAAGGCACAGAATTGTGGCATACATAAAAATGTGATACCTTTCCCCATAAGTCATGATGAATTGCTATAACTTATCAAGTCACTTCATGGGAACCAAAACTACTGGGTGGGACACACCCCCATCCCTAATCGCAACCCTTTCCTTTTAAGGGACCAGGTTATCCCATATTACCACTGTGTATCAAGTTTCTATATCTTCCAACTTCATAGTGACTATACCTACTGGGCGAGACAAGCCACCATCCCTAGTCACAGTCTTTTCCTATTAAGGAATCAGTTTTCCCCATCTTCCCATGGTGGATGAAGCTCGTAGACTTGATTTGCATCATTATCTCATGAGATATAAATATTTACCCAATGGAAAAGAGGCATATATAGGTCCCACTAATCTCATAATAAAATCATTCATACTTGTGCCCCAAAATAATAAAACCTTCATCATCTCATGTCCTATAAAAAGATATGGATTTTATAAAAATACTTTAATAATCCCATGAAATAAAATGTGTAACAATAACTTTTCATCACATTATAACCCATGGAAAATAGATAGGTTTTAGAATCATTTCATCAAATAATAACCCATGAAAAGAAGTGGGTTTCAGAAGCATATAACCAATGGAATAGAAACATGTGTCATAAGCATAATTACATCAAAAAATAAACCATTAAAGAAATAATATGAATAGAACCATTGGATAATTTCCTAAAAGGGCATGAGTAATATCAGTGGATATCATCTTTGATGGAAAGTAACTTGGAAAGATATTTTGGAAACATTTATTGAGGAAAATATACTTTCTTCTTTGAAAAAAAGATATTTAAAACAGAAAACCTTTTGAAAATCATTTTCTTTAGAATAAACTTGAAAAATCATGAATAAATATTTAAAAACATTTTAGAAACCCTTTTATTTTAAAATATATAAATATATCTTGAAAATGTTTTGAAAACCATTTTCATTGAAAACTTATAAAATAATATTGAAAAAGTTTTGAAAACCATTTCTTTGAAAATACATGAAAAAAATTTTAAAGGAAGATTGAAAACCCTAAAAAATTTAAAATCCTTTTTCCTCGAAAATAATATTGAAATATCATATTTGAAAACATTTTTTAAAACACGGTTCTTGAAGTTCATGACATGTGTCTCAAAGAAGGAAAATTGAGACAAAACTACTTTTCCGATTTGGTAACTCTTGAAACATAAACTACATGAAAGATATATCATCAAATAGATATGTAAATACCCATAAAATTAAGTATAATAATCATATAATATATTCATGGGTAGTATAATCACCACAAAAAAGAGATTAGTTGTGAATAAGGTGTAAATCTCACATACATAAATGTGAGACTAGAAATCCCCTTACCTTGTGTCTTGAATCTCGATATACACATCCAAAAATCCTATATAATAAATATAAGTTTATTATACAGAAACATATTCTTATATCTAATACCATATATGGTTTTATTATGACTTTATATTACATTCTTGTTAACAATTATATGTTAAGGTTTCACTTTGGGTAATATCTGCTTTATTTTTCTCATGTTTCTTAATTTGTTATATATTTGGTCCTTATACTTACATAAAGATTTAAAGAATTTAAACCATGTAATAAATATCATTTATATTAATTATATTTTTATTATAATAATCCATATAATATAGAATTATGAAATGGAATAGACTGTTCATAGAGATGGAAGGACGTATGTACGCATGAACACTGTTTCTGTTTAATTATCATATTTTAAAGAAAGAAAGTAAATGAAATATATGTATATATATTTATATGTATAATTATTAAATTATAATTATTATATCATATATATCATATAATTTCACTAAACTCATCCATAATACATTCCATGTAGTGTGTGAATGAATCACATCGCTTTGAGGGTGCGGTAGTCCATACTTCCTGAAATGAAATTATCATATATACACAAAATAAAAAGTATAAAGATATGTGTTATAAAAGAATTAAATAATATTAAAGAAATAATATATATCATATATAAACATAGTTTCCATCATAATTCTCACCATTAGAAGTGGTAAAGGAAAATGAATAATCATTATTTCGTGTGGTGGTAGTTTTTCATACACAAAAACAATATGTTTGTTACCCATTAGATAGATGTGTATGTAAGTTTAGGTTGAACCCTTAGTATCACAACATATAAGTATATTGAGTATATTGAGAAAGGGTGTTACCTCTTAATTGGGTAACTCATTTTGGTTTTCACCAAAGGGATTACTTGGAATGTTGTATGCCAAATGGGAAAACTAAAGGAGTAAGGGATGGATGTTGGGAATTTTATTGGGTAAATATTGGAAGAACATAATAGGTTTTAGTGGTGTGAATAATGGGTAGAGTTGGTGGCCTTTTATAGGGAAGGGAGGGGACATACTTGATATTTTTTAAAACAAGTTATGTGTAACCATGTTTTTACCTAAAAAAAGTCATAAAAAACCATAAAAACTAAATAAAAGAAGGTTAATGTATTAATAATGGAAAAAATGGGTTTGGATAAGTGGATAGGTCATTTGGGCCCTTAATTTTAAGGTTTATTCCCTTGTTAGGATTAATTTTACATTAATTTTCGTAATTAATTTTAATTAATTTCACTAATATTTTTGGTCAAAAAATAATTTTACCTTTTTATAAATTATAAATTATTATTATTTAAAATATTGAATACATTTTTTATAAATTATAATCACATAAATAGAATAAATTAATTTAAATTTAATCCCACTGATGGGACTACACTGGAGGGTTTTAAATTAAAAATGATGAAAAGTTTACTAAGTTTTTATATCCAATTTTAATGTGAAATTGGTTACAATGACCTATATTATATTAGTTGATAAAAATTTAATATAATTAAACTTTAAAACAATTTAAAATTAGATGAAAAATGATTTTGAATTAAAATTTAGTATTTTTCACTATTCATCCAAAAAATTTGTTCATAAAAATACAAACAATTCACCCTAAGATAATTTCAACATTCTAAATTAAAAAATGAAGTTTATTTTTTCAAATTAAATTTATATATGTGTCAAAAATTAATTTTATTTTTTTCACAAAAGGACATGAAAAGTTGTTCATTTAATAAAATAGTATTTTTAAACATTTAAGGACTTTACAAAAAATTATATCTTTCATTATAAATATGTTTTATTTATATAAAACCATTATAAAAAATATTTTAATATTATTTATTATTATTCATATTACTAAGTTTAACATGTTGGTTATAATTATCTCATTTAAATAATTATAATAAAAAAATATATTTTGTTGAAACTCACTATGGCGTGTAATGTATGCCAAGTCGGTGTAGCATGTAACGTACGCTGAGTCAGTTCCATGTGAAATTAATTTTTGACTTAGTGTAATTCAAGATATCAATGAAAATTTAATTTATTCTAGAAAAAATGGTTTATAAAATCTCAAGGTGTTATATGTATGATTCTACTATTTAAAGGGAAAACCCCCTCGTATGGATTGACATACAGTTTGAAAAACTATGAACAACCTATGAATCTGCCTCTATATTTTATTATATTCCTCTCACATGGATATGCACCAAAACTTTCATGCTTTATGAAACCATGCTTATATATTTAAGAGTTTCATAGTTTATGTGCACAGTTATCACTAACTGTGCACCAATTGTGTGCCTCCTGCTTCCTTTTCAAAAACTAAGCTTTCGAAGCTCTATACCGCTGAAACTAAACCAAAAACCTGATACAGTTATCGATCAATAAAACACACCCAAAATAAACACTTTTAAGTATTATAACTCTTAGAATCCCATTCCAAATATCAACTCAAATTTTTTCCCATCCATCAAACAAAAAATTTAAATTCCTTTGGAGAAGAAAAAGGTCAAAAACATGTGACACTATATCATAAATATATTGAGATGTTATTATTATTATAGGAAAATCATATTCCATATTTTTTCCATTCTATCAGAAGTGATAACATCACTCATGTGTACGTATGGATTACCATGTCCATATAGCGGTGTGGATTGATTTTCATCACCAATTTACTTGGATGGTTATAAATATGGAATTAATGAATATATATTATATTCATGACACAATTATTCTTATAAAATTATATATATCATATCTACCTTATCACCTTTCAATCCCCTAGAAAACAATAATTTCACTCATGCGTATGTGTGAACCACCACCACCACAAAGCGACATGATCTGTTTTTTATTTATGATTTACATGGATGGTAATAAGGATATATTTAATGAATATATAGTATATATTACATAAAAACAACCCCATAAAGGTTAATTATTATTTAAATTATTTTTTTCCATCAGTCAAAAAGTGAAAACAACTTTAATGCGCACGTAGGGCCTACCGTCTCCATGAATACTGTTATTCATTTTTCTATCTCTATATTTCATGGATGATTTTAAATATGAGTATAATGAATATATATTATATTCATATCATGATTATAAATATTCATATGATGGATCATTGATCAAAGTACAAGGATTGGAACCGTTGAACCAAAAATTCCATGAAAAATGAATTAGTTAACACCTAGAAACAATAATTTTAAAGGAATTATTAATAAATGGGTGTTGAAATATTATAAGTGGATAATATATACTATTATAAATATGAATATGGTTATATTATATATTAATAACATGTTTAAAATCATTATACATAAGGTTAAATCACATTCAACAAATTGGAAGTGCGAGGTAAGGGGTTTCTTAACTCAAATTCCATTCACTGGGTTATACTTCTACTTTATTGAATATGTTATACCATGATTATTTGTGAAAATAAATATGATTATATTATATTATATTTAAAATTTTTATGTGGATTTTAATTTTATACACATAATTACTCCATTGAATAATGCTCTCTTCAATTTTATGTTCATTGTAAGAGATTTTATCTCAATTTCTACTACATTGAGACACATTTGGTATTATACACATTTTTAATTTTATATGGAACATATAATACCACTTTAATATATTTAAAATGAATATATATTTATTCATGACGATTAATGATTCAATTCAAGTTACTCTTTCAAGTGGTAAAATTTAAAAGTTTCCAAATAGGTAAGAATTTATTTTACAATCTCATTTTCTTTTGAGATTACTTATATTTTCATTAAAGTAATTACATAATTTATCCTTCATAATCTCAAATAATTTTCTTATCCTCTAGATATTTAATGATTTTACATATTTTATTCTGAATTTTCCTCTCTTTGGATCTTGAATCAAGCAAATAAATGTTTAAAAGAAAATATGATCTTTTTTCTATTTTGATCGGGTGTATTTTTATTCCTTGTCCATATTTTTCAAACTTATTTTACAAAATCCATTTTTATTTACAAAAATGACTTATTAAGGATAATTTAAGTTATCCTTGACTTTTTTTAAAAATTTCAATGAATTATTTTAATGTATTTTAAAAAGGTCATTTTCAACTCTCTTTGAAAAAGTAAAACGGAATGTTTACCTTAACATATACGATGTTAATGGAATTTCCTACAACCATAATAATTTTACACCCTTTATATTATTATCCAAGATTTAATGATTTTATAAATAAAAAATTTTATGAAAACTTAGTTGGTTTGCTTCCATTTTCTTTTGTTCATTAAAATTATGGATATTACTACAAAATCTACTTTTCTAATGGTCATCTCTTATATCTTACTAATTTTTTGGTCATTATATTTATATTAAAACATTCATTTTATTATGATCATTAAAAATTAATTTTTTCTTAAATTTCCATATTATTTGTATCATGGATATGATTATTTCCTAAACCTTATACCATTTCTATATAAAATGTCTTACTTTGAATGTTATTTGATTGAATAGGGAAATATTTATATTCTATATTATTTACTCAATATGTATATTTATTAATAAGGAATATTATTCATGAATTAATTTATCATTCAATATATGAGGAATACATTGGATATGAAGTGATAATTGAGGCCATAAATTATATATCGCCTCGATGCATCAGCAAGTATCATGAGACAAACCAATTAGATGGAATTATTAAATGGGTTTTTGGTGTATTATTATCCATAGTTTAAACAGTCATGGTGAAATATTACACTACCACAACACTAGGTTTCCATAGTGCCACCCTTTATCAGCTCTTTTTTTTCATTGTTAAAGGGGACCCCTTTTATCAGTGATTTTTTAGTAGCGTTGATAAAGGGAGGATTTATCAGTGCTTTTTCCTAGCGATGATAAAGTGTATATTTCAAAAAAAAAAATCATGAAAAATAATATATTGTTATATAAGTATATTTATATTGATATAAATATAATATATATTTTTTAAATATGTTTTAGATAAGTATAAATAGAGTATTACATTTAATATTTAAGAAATTTATTGAAATTTTCTTTAAAATATTTTAAAAAATAATATTAATTAATAATTTTTTAATTATCATCGATTAATAATCATATAATAACAATATTAAGACATAAAAAATCAAAAAATTTAATAAAAGATCTAAAATAAGTTAAAAAAGTAACATAAACATCAAACAACAATAACTTTTGATACAGATGTCCGTTTGATCTCTACATCATATCAAATCGAATATTATGACAAGATCTACGCGCTACGGACCCAATGAAACCTTATGTCACATTTTTCGAGGCCCAAAAAGGCCTAGAAGACCTTACAAACTAAGTTTTTAATTGGGATACCCTGATTTTTTAACATCCAAACAGGTATAACTTCTGATCTGGATGTCTTCTAGGCCTATACCACATATCATATCTAATATTGTTTCATTTTATTTGATTTGACTGGTTGTGGAGTTGAAACAGACTTCTGTATTAGAAGTTATAATCATTTTAACATTCTATGGCTTTTCAGATACACATATATATGTATTTATTCTTAAATATATATATATATATGTGTGTGTGTGTGTGTTTGTGTGTGTGTATGTGTATATGTGTGTGTGTTTGTTTTATGTATTTATTTATTTATTTATAAACACACAAAAAAACATATTTTATAAATGTATTTAAAACTAATCTTATAAATAGATATTAATATACAAATAAATATACAGATAAAAATTATAACTAAATATATATATTAATATACGAATAAATATATATATTCTAATATATGAATAAATATATATGTATTAATATAACTAAATATATTTATATTAATATGAATCTATATTAATATATGAATAAATATAACTATATATATAAATATATATTAATATATATATTAATATAAGAATATATATATATATATTAATATATGAATAATATATATGTATTAATATAACTAAATATATTTATATTAATATGAATTTATATTAATATACAAATAAATATAACTATATATTTATGAATAAATATATATGTATTAATATAAGTAAATATATTTATATTAATTTGAATCTATATTAATATACGAATAAATATAAATACGAATAAATTTAAATAAATAGATATATCATTAAATGGAGAAAAAAACTTAATAGATTAGTGGTAAAGGGGCGCACGGGAAAGTGGGGGATGCACGGGTAAGTGCAACGGGCAGTGAGTGGGAGGGGGTACGCCTAGCGCTGATAGGGGGGGTCAAGAACCGTTAAAATATCCCTGAGAATTTTACTTTTTATAACTTTTTTTTTTATTTTTTTGACTTTTATTAGCGCTAAAAAAAGTGCTGATAAAAGGGGTATTTTATCATCACTGTTAAAAAAACTTTTTATCAGCGCTTTTTTTAGTGCTGATAAAAGCCACCTTTTATTAGTGATTTTTTAGCACTGATAAAAGGGGCCTTTATTTGAGCTTTTATTAGAACTGATAAAAGGTAACCCATTTATCTTCTCCTCAATTAACAATGATTTTCTTGTGCTATTAATGCACTTTTCTAGCGATGATAAAGGCCATATTTTCAGTAGTGTTATGACCGTAAAGATATTATGGTATCTAAAATAATGACATCAAATATTAATAATTTACTTCATTGATAATTTAGTTATTATTATACATTATATTATTGCATTGATATTATCCATAGATGACTTTTGTGCTTAAGTTATTGATTAAATTACACGTGCTTTCAGATATTTGCCTTTCCATATTGATTATTCCTTATTTACTCATGATAACTTCTGCTATACATAACCCCTATAGAGCATCTAAGATGAACCTTAATTTGGTTTCCTTTACTCAGGATATGAATAATGAATCTTTTAATGAGTTCAATTATTCATATTATTTACTATTACTAGGTTTTATATTTTATTTCAAACGTAATGTGAGATTCAATTATGTATCTAGTTTACCAAGACTACTAAACTATATATTACTTAGGGATGAGATCTCATATATCTAGTAACAATGTGACAAAGTATCCACCATCTCTAGGTTATTGGATTTGGTGTATTTTAATAAATGAAATTAGCTGTATAATACCAATCATGTCTCAAAGAGATGAATTTGAGACGAAAATCCTTAAATCAATCTTGATTTGTTCTTTACTTAAACCAAATGTCCTAAATAATTAAATTAAGTCCATTAAATACATACTAAAGAACCTTATTAATAACTATAACCATTTATACTTCTCATTTATAAGCATTATATATATATTATCTTGTTTTAACCTATTTTCAACACTAAGTGTAAGTAACCTTTATCACTTTGAACTAGTTTCATAAAAGTAATGTTGTTATATATTATTTTTACAGATTAAATAACTATTAGATAATATAATATAATATAATATAATATAATAGATGATCCAAGAAATTTCATAAATCTATAATTTCATTCCCTGGTTGTTTTTGTTACGATCCTTGAGTTTGAAATTGACGATGATCAGGTTTTGGTGATTCTTAATGATCAGAAGGAATTTTATTAATTAATGAATAAAATATTGATATGAACTTACCAAAAAATATTGTTTATATATTTATATTATATTATATTAGTAAATAAGTTCTCATAGTAATCTATGAAATAAATTTATTATATTGTTCAAGTAGGTGGTTAAACTGACCCAAACATGAACTTACCATGATTAATGGATGATTATGTGGCAATTTAGTTATAATATAATTATACTAAAAGAATAATGATATTATTGAATTTTTATTAATGTGATATATTAAAATTTTAAGGAATTATATGAATAATTAATGGATATGAAAATATTATGTAGTATGAATAAATTTGTTTTCCTCTTTGTATGCATGTTTATGACAGTCAATGTTACAATGATCACTTATTTATAATATTAATTATAGATTTACTAATTTCTATTCAAATAATATAAATCATGAAATAAGTAACATATATATTCACTAAAATAATTTATATAATCATCCTTTAAAGGTAGTGATGAAAAAGAAACTTGTCATTCATGGAGGCAGTAGTTCGTGGACGCACATGAGCAACATTTTCATTTTTTTCGATTGAATGAGAGGGGAATAGATAGTGGTTATACCATTAATATAATAAAATTTAGTTTATTATTTATATTTATATAATTATATATATGTTTATAAAGGTTTTTAGGATGGTGGATGGTAAGTATAGATAATAAAATTAAAAGGGTAAGTAATACTTACATTGAGAATTTGAATATTCTCTTGAAGTATTCTTTGTAAATGAAGGAATTTATGCACTTTATTAAGGATATGGGATGAAAATACTATATAATGTCTCTATAAGAAGTAAATTGGGAAGTGTTTTGTGGTAATTTTTTACTATTGGAGTGTCTTGAAGTTGGAGGAAGTTAGATCCTTTTATAGTTGAAAAAGAGGGATACATTTTTGGAAATGAATGTTAGATATGGGTTAAGAATGGAACTGTGTGAGAGTTAGGCGAGTTAGGTGGAGAAATGGTAGGAGGGAAATGTGGGTATGACATTCATACCTATAAATCCTTTCTATATGGTTCACTTGGCCTTTTAATAATTAAAAAAATTAAAGATACATCCTTTACCTATTTTACATTTGTTAATATTTTTTAAAAATTAACCACGGTAATTATTTTATTACTAAAAATATAAGATAACCCTTATTACTAAATTTTGTTGTGTTGAATATGAATTTTAGAGCCATTTAACCTAATTAAATTTCTATATATGATAAAATTACCTTTTAAATTAAAACATAAGATATAGGAAAAATTATTTTTATTGAATAATTCCTTTTTATATATTAAGTGTTTTTATCAATATCTGCTATTAATTATTAATTGAGTGAGTTAATATATACATATATATATAATTTATTTATTTAAACATCATATTGGAGTAATATTTTAAATGATATTAATATAATTTATTTATATAAAAATCATATAACACTTATAAAACTATTTATTTGAAAATGATCCTTTTACTTTTACTTTGGTAATTAATATTCATACTAAGTAATTTTTTTTCAATGACTAAAAATAATATCAACATAGTTATATAATTTTTTCTTACTAATTATAAATATAAAGTCCATTTTTTCAAATAAAATTAACATGTGTAGGGAAAATTAATTTTAATATTTGTGTGTATAAACCAGTTTTTTTAGAAAACCCCAAAAAATAATCTTAAGGAAATATTTTCAAGATTAATCAAAACATGATGTTCATTTTTCCATATTAAATTTCTAAAATTTGATAAATTTAGTTTTTGAATAAAATAATAAAATATAATGAAAAACCATTTTATTGGAAAATGACTTTTTCAAAAATTAACTATTGGTATTCTTATTTCATATCATTTACCATCCAAATTGGTGTTAACCAATTATTAATATCAAACCTAATTTTTAAACAATAAATTATTTTATTAGTAATTTTAGGTAAACTAAGTGAATTTAATTCATATGAAATTAAGCCTTTAATATATATATATATATATTTATATATTATAAAACGATTAATCTTATTCATTCCTACTAATTAAACTTCTAGTTTTAAATGGTCATACTTAATATTCATATTTTTATCTAAATATATAGTGATTTCATTTTAGTTTGATGTTAAGTGTAGATCAAACTATCAAACACATTGAATTATTTAAAGGAATTCATATATTAAAATCTTTTGGTGCTATATTATCCCACCTTAAATAAATTTCATCATGGAAATTTTAATTATTACTCATTGAAGAATGTAGGTGAGGGTATTCTTAATATATTTATCATTTATGGTATAACCTATAATTTCACATCTACCATACTTTTTTATCTTTCTTCAAACAATATTATCCTCTTATAAAATCATCCACTTAAGTCTGTATATACCCTAATCATATATTCTTTATAACAAAACTTTCCCAATACCATTTTAATCTCTAAGACATTAAACCACGATTATATCATATATTCCTTCAAAACTTAACTCTTATCTATAACCACTAGTTCATAAAGTTACACAATAGTCTATATAATCCCAAAAATTAGACAAACATCCCCAAAAATATAATTTATTAATTTTTATTTAAAACAATAATCAATTACAATTCTATAGACACTATCTAACTCACTTTTCTCAAAATAAATCAACCCTTTATTACATCAAAATTAAGCATATATTAATCTTATGAGTTATCCATACCTCAATCACATGTTCTTCAATTGTTATCCCAAAAAAATATAACCTTGTTATAAAATCACTTTTCAAGGTTATTAATACAATTGAATATATATTTCCATACCTTTAAATTAAAACCATGGAATAAAAATTCTTATATGTTTCACATAATACTCATAAATTTTAAAAAATACCAGAATTCCATTTATGAATATAAATCTCTAATAAAAATAGATAAGATTATCAATAATTAATTTATATTATAGCATCTATACCTTAGGTATGTCTAGGAAACTCACCTTTTACATCATAATAGGTATATACTAAAATTATTAACCATTTACATATGCTTCTTTATTCTGTTATAAGATAGTAATTTCTAGATACATAACATTATCAGTTTCATTTTCATGAGAATGTTTCAACCAAATACTAATACCAAAATGGTTATCATAATATAAAAAATACAAATATAAAACCATCAATTCAATTATTTTGTCCCTTATGATTCCTTTTCTTTTAACATATGAAACTTTCATATTAACTTATGACTCTATTTGTTCAATCCTTAGTTATCCATGGTCATTTTTATATGAGGATCTCTAACCTAATTAGTTAAAATCATTATTAAATAATTAAAAATGGTTCATAAGGATAAGTGAATTAACCAAAAGAATATTCCATAAGAGTGTCTAGCTAGGTGTGAAATAATAACTATTTGTCATGCACTAGGTTACAGTTGAGTTAATACCCAACTCACCCTATTCAGGGTTATTACCCCTAGGTAAATCTATTCCCAAACTAAATCCACTTTACAGTATTCAGAAAGGGATGTAATTTCTAGGAAAACCATATACTCAAGACTTTACCAAAACATTGGGATGTAATACTATACTTATAATTATTCTTAAGATTTTTACTAAATTTCTATCATCATAATCCCAAAAATAATATGTGCATTATTACCTCAATATTAAATCATATAATATACCAAAGGGTTATCTATAACTTTTAAATTGTTATTAAACCTAACTTATCAACCCTCAAATTATCCTCAAAGAATATCCAATCATCTAAAGTTATCTAAAACTTTCCTTTGATACCAACTGTGATGCCCCATACCTGCACTCCCATATCTAGTGATATAAACACATACATTATATACTCACTTTGATACTAGTTATAAAATCTTTGATATTACCATCATTAATTACAAAATAAAAAATTAGTATTTCCTCTCTTATATTCTGAGATTTTTTTAGGTTTAATGTTTTAAAGGATTTGTACAAAACATAAACTAACAAATCCATTATTATTTTTAGGGTGTTAATTTTTTTACTATATATGAAACTACTAAATCCATGATGAATCTTCAACATCTACCATAAATTATTTCACATGTTCTATACTTCTAAACATGTCACATGTACTACTTTTCTTGATAAACTAGGGAGATGTAAACATCAGAAGGGGTGAGATAAAATTCTTAGTAAGGGAAATAGAAATTGAAGGAATCATGATATAAACATCGCATAAATATTATGGTAGGAATAATAAAATTATATAAATCCATAATCAAATTAAAATTGAGAGCATGCTATATTCATGAAAATAAATGAAAACATAGATATCAATAATTTTTATCTCATAATGATGGAATTAATAATATCAAATATCAAAAACTTACTACCAAGGCCTAGTGATAAAAAATTATCTTATTATGGGGAGAGGTATACTCCAAAACCAAACCTGTTTTTCCTCACGATACCTGTTAATATATTGAGGGACTAAATAATTCTGAGCCCCAACCATCACCTAATTAAGTCAAATTATTTCATTATAATATTAAAAAAATACATTTCATTGTATTCTTTAAGGAAAATCTTACTGAATAAAACATGGATATTCATATAATGAAAGATATGGAATAACAATACATGATAATCTTGCATTAGTAGTTAATAATCATCAAGAATATCAATACTTTTCCTAATGTTAATAAAAGGGGTTACACTATTATAACCCATCTAGAGATTTAAGATGGATGGTTTCAAAATAACATAACCTCGACATAACAAAGGAAACTTGGAAGGATCATGACATATATGGAAAACATCCTTATAAAAGGAATGTTTCAAATGGCATCACAAAAGAAAGGATCATGAATCAAAATGTTTGATAACAAGAGTTAAATCCCACAAATTATAACACACAAACATATATATTTTAGGAAAAATCATGAAACATAAACCACACTAGGGTAAATACTTTTGAAAATAAAAAGGGAAGTGTAAATAAATAATTAAAAGATCTTTTAAAAAACATTTTTGTACATTGACATAAAATAAAAAATTACACACTAATTTCAAAGGAAACTTTGGAAAAGGTTCTGTGGAATATTTTATAAAAATTTACTTTAAAAAATAATCACCAATAATTAATCCTTGAAAAATTAATAAAGTTTATCTTATAGAAATGAGGAGAGTAAGACAAAACATAAGAAAGCGAAAGGAAAAAACCCTTTTTATTATTTTCAAAATAACTTTTTTTGAAACTCACATTGTACGAAGAGTAAAAAAATATCAATTTTTATTAAAACTTTATTTTCCCAAATAGGATTATAAAATACCATATAATAAAATATTAGGATGGGAGAAGCCAAGTATGGAAGATTTAATTTCATGAAAAAACAATATAACTCAAGGAAAGGAGGTTGAGTTATCAATATCCATTATGAGAAGCATACTCCATGAGGCATAAAAAAATTGAAAAGGGGTTTATGTGGTAAAAATGTCAACCATGAGATAATACCACATAATAAAATAAAATGTATGAATGTACACAACTTATATGAAATAATGTTAAGTTAATAATCATAACTCAATGAGTGAAAAGAGAGTTACCAAAAAATCTTATGACTAGGGTAACACTTTAGTAAAAATATATTTAAGGAAAGTAACTTTATTTGGATTATTTTATCCCATAAATTACAAGGAAAACATTTATAAAGAACTTATGGGATATTAAAACAATATAACACCATACAAAGGAAACATGATGCATAACATTTAACATATCTCAAGAATTAGAATTGAGACCAAGAAAACTCTAACAGATTGAGTAACTCTTTAATCAAAACACCTTGAAAGAGAGGTCTTGTAATTAAACTTAAAATACCATGATTAAAATTAAATTCATGATATGATATCTCAAATAGGTAGTATATACACCATATAAATGAAATTAGGTGTATAATAACAATCATATGTCAAAGAGAGGAATTTGAGATGAAAACCCTCATCACGGTCCCGATTCTTTCTTCACTTGTGATAAAAATCCATAATAATTAAATGAATATAATAAAATTCATAATAAATAACATTATAAATTACTATAAAAATTTATAAACCTCATTTATAATCATTTTATATGTATATATTATCTAGTTTTTACCTACTTTTAACACCATATATAAGTAATGCTTTTCTCTTTGAACTAGTTTAATAAAATTCATGTTGATATATATTATATTTCGAAATAAAATAACTATTTTATCATAAATATAATTTAATATATGTTCCAAGATACTTTATAAAGCTATAATTTCATTCCGTGTTAGTTTTGGTAGTGATATATGTTGTTACAATCAGTGATGATGATGTTTCGGCGATTCTTAATGAATGAAAAGTGTTTTTTTAATTAATGAGTGAAATATTAATATAAAATTACCATAACAAAAAAAAATTATTTAAATATTTATATCATATTATACCAGTAAATAGTTTCTCATAGTCATCCCTAACATAAATGCATAGTATTGTTAAAGTAGGTGGTTAGGTCGATTGAGACATGAACCTACCATGATTAATAGATGATTACATGGTGTTTTAGTTATAATATCATTATAAAAATAATAATAACAGTATTATTTAGTGTTTATTAGAGTGTTATATTAAAATTTTAAGTAAATATAAGAATATTTAATGGATATGAAAATATTACTTAGTATGAATAAAAATATTTTCCTCTTAGTATGCTTGTGTAAGATGGTTAATGTTAAAATGATCACTTATTTATAATATTAATTATAGAATTCCTAAAATAAATTTAAATAATATAAATCATAAAATAAGTAACATATATATTCACTAAACCCATTTCTAAAATCATCCTTGAAATTTGGTTATGGAAAACAAAATGTGTCTTTCATAGAGGTGGTAGTCCACACACACACATGAGCAACATTTTCATTTTTTCGATTGAATGTGAATGGAAATGATAATGGTTATACCATAAATATAATAACATTTTAGTATATTATTTATACATATTTAATTATATATATGGTTATAATGGGTTTTGAGAAGGGTTAAAGGGAAGGATATAGAATAAAAGTAAAATGGTAAGTAATACTTACATTAAGAATTTGGATCTTCTAATGAAGTATCCTTTAGAAATATAGGAATTAAGGAACTCTTTTGAGGATAGGGTATTACAAAAACGTATAGGGGATCCATAAGAAGTAAATTTGGTATATTTTCATGGAAATTTCAAGCTATAGGAGTGGCTTAAAGTGAGAGGAAGTGAACTTCTTTTATAGGTGAAAAGGAGGGACAAATATTTGGAAAAAATGTTAGGTAAGAGATAAGAATGGAACTTCATGAGATTTAGGTGAGTTAGGTGGACAAAAAGTAGGTGAGACATCTGGGTATGACATTCGTTACTAAAAAGTTTTCTTAGAACATTTATGTGACCTTTTAATTATTAAAAAATTTAGATACATCATTTACATAATTTACCCTTATTAATCTTGAATAAAAATTAACCATGGTAATTAGTTTATTACTAAAAATATAATACAATCCTTATTAAATTTTTTTGATGTGATGAATCTGATTTTGGTCTCCATTTAACTCAATTCAATATTCAAATATGATTAAATCAACCATTAAATTAAAATCTAAGATATAGGAAAAACCATTTTTATAGAAAAATGTATTTTTATATATTAAGTTTTTTATCCATATCTCCTATTAATTATTAATTTAATTAGTGTTATATAAATATAAATATATATTTATGTGTTTAAACATCATATTATAACAATATTTTAAATTAGACCAATCTAATTTATTTATATGAAAATTATATAACTCTTATAAAATTAATTCTTTGAAAACAATCATTTCACTTTTACCATAGTAATTAATCATTATCCCAAGTGATTTATTTTCAATGAATAAAAATAATATTGGAATAGTTATATAATTTTGACCTGTTTATTCTAAATATAAAGTGTATTTTATCTAAAAAATTAATAATGTGCAGGGAAAATTAATTTTAACATTTTCACACATAAAATCAGTTTTTTAGAAATATCTCAAAAATTCATTTTAAGTAAATATTTTTTACTAAATCCTAAAATGATTTTCATTTTTTTCAAATTAAATTTATAAAGTTTTATAAATTAATTTTTTGAATAAAATCATAAAATATAGTGAAAATCCATTTTTATTTGAAAATGAAATTTTCAAATATTAACTATTATTATTTTTATTTCATATCGTTTACCAAATAAATTAATTTTAATCAATTATTAATATCAAAAATAATTTATCATCATTAATAATATGTTTCTTGAAATAGAAACTCATATTTCATAAAATGATTTTTTTTTTAGAAAAAATACTTTTGTAAATAATAAATGATCTTATTAGTAATTTTAGGTAAACTAATTGAATTTAATTTATATTAAAATTATATTTATTTTATTTATAAATTTAGTTCATAAATAGGTTACTCTTATTTATTCTGACTAATTAAACTGCTAGGTTTTAATGGTCATAGTTAATATTTATATTATTATGGAAATATAACGTGGTTTCGTTTTAGTTTTGTGTTGTGTGTAGAGGAAGAGGGCTCACAGATGCTCTAAGATGACCCCGTAAGGGGAAAATCACGGTAGGGTTTATTCTATCGTCACCGCCTCCCTCTCCTCGGGTTGTCGCGGTGGTCCTCTCCGCTCTCTGCGAGATCTGGCAGCAAGTCTTCTTACGGTGGCGCTTCGTGGTCTCGGTTGGATTGATGTTCTGTTGTTGGCCTCTCTTCGCCCGATGCCTTCTCACTGGATTGGGTTTTTAAGGGGGAGTGGTTCCTGTCCGCAATCGAGTTTCCATATCTAGCGTTTGGAGGTCTCCATCTCATCTCTGGGGTGTAGGGTGGGTGATTTTTCATGGTCTTTGCGTGCGTTCTGGGTGGCGGCGACGGGATCTGGGTGGCTAGGCTACCGTATGGCAGTCTGTTTTTTTATTTTACTTCCATTTTCTTTGCATTTATTTGGTTAGGGTTATAATATTTCCATTTCTAAGTCCGCGCGTGTATTTTGGTTTCTTCTTTGCTGAATCTCTGATATGTGTTTCCTAGTAATTCAGCTTTTCGCGAGGATATATATTTCTTTGAAGGTTTTTGAAATCGCATGGGTTGGCAGTTCAGTTTTGTTTGGTTTTTGGTTGATTGTGCATTGTTGTTTTATTGGATTTCAGATGGAAGGAGGACGTTGGCATTATGCTGGAAGTGATTGGATTTGAGTGATTGGATTTGGTCTTGGTAGGCCGTGGTTCTAAAGGATTCTGCAATCAAGGTGTTTATGGTGGATGTTGATTTTGATTTGGTTTTAAGGTGTTGATTTGGTTGATGATTCTGTGCATTTTGAACGTTTTGTGGCTGCATTTTGTGTGTTCTTCGGTCTTGTTATGTGAGATAGGGAATCAAATTCATTTTCAAGGGATTGTCCCAGAATATGTTCAGAGCAGGGAGTGTTCTCCTCATCATCGCTATCCAGATTTGAAAGTTTAGAGGGTACAATGCTTTCCATCGATACCGAGCCCATGCATCCTTGCACGGGACAACTAGCCGAGCAGTGATGAGAAGGTGGACGCTGATCGTATTGTTTTTGTTGCTTGGGTGGAGATTTTTCTTGCTTTTGAATTGGATTGTATTTGGTCTTGATGATCTAGACCGTGGAGACATGGTTATGTCTTATGTCTTTGATGCCATTCTGGTTTCTCACTTTTTCTTCAAAAGTGTTTTTGAAATAAAAATTTAATTTTCAGTCAGTGTAGAGGAAGATATCAAACACATTGACTTATTTAGAAGAAATATTTTATTAAAATATTGGGGTGCTACAATATGTGCAAAACCCAAGAATCTGTGTCATCGTACATCGATCTTTCCATGATGTTTCCCCTTAATACAAGGACATCTCAACTCCATTCCAATAGTCCCAAGCCTCCATATACTTAGGTGTATCAAAAATTTTCATTTATCCCACATAAATAGGCACTCATTAACCAAAACTCACTACTATCCCATGTCTCTCTACCAAGTAGTCATGAATTTATGTTCACCACAGTACTAACACCACATCACTACTTGAGCTCCTCTAAGAATCTGAATGCTCCTCAATGGAACTGTAGGCATACTATTTTACTAATCCATAAGAAAATACACCTTTTGATTTTTTATCAAGCCTCAACTTTATTTCACCAAAAAATTGGTTGCTTACTCTTGATCCACCTAATTACACAAACCAAACAACATTTCTTGTCTCTAGTACATGACTTACATATTGATCTCACCCAATATTAGTGTCACACATTCCCTTGTGAGCATTTACCAACCCAAATCAGGATCCAATGAGTCATGCACTACCAAAACTAGTCTCACACACCCACTGAAACATATGACTTTGTTTCATGTCTTTTCAGTAGCATCAGACTTGAGGCATCCTTAGTGATTTCATCCTAAAACCCGACATTTCACATGAGTCAAGTCTAACTACATGACCACCCTTAACCCAAGGAATTGTTTCAAGATAAGATTCATTTACCCATTATCTAAAAGCCTTAGACCCACCACCCAGAGTCAATAATGATTACAATAATAAGATAACATTGGAACTATAGGGTCTTACATCTGAAAAATCCTAACCCTTCAAAACTATCCTTAAAACCAAACACAAGCACTCATGTTATTCCATTTAAATACCCAAGGCTTAACGATGACTTTGCTATAAACTCGATAGAACCCCCCGTGCATAAATTACACATATTGAAACATTACCTACACCTCACACACCAGAAATATCAAATATAACAGGATACAACCACTCAAGGTTACCTTGAAATACCAAACATTCTGACTAGAAACTGGTCTAAGCTATATTCCCAAAGGCCACTGGGCTCTCACCTAGCCCCTTGTTGGGATAAAAATACCTCAAGGTAACATAGAGGTATTTTTGGGTTGATTGTGTTTGTTGAAAAAACAGGTTTTCATGTTCATTTTTGGAGTTCCAAAGAGATTATTGACAAGTTATGTTTAGAAAAAATATAATACAAAGGAATGGATGCTCTGGAGGAGGTACAGAAAGATACATATACAATATGGTGTTGTTTCCTAGTGTTTTTTAGATTTTTGGGGTCCAAAATCTGGAGGATAGAAACAGGTGTTTCTGGAAAGGTAAGTAATTTCATGTAAAAGTACAAATTTGTGTGCAAGAATGATATTGATTCAAAATTTTGTGTGCAATTCAATATCCAAGATCATCACATCAAAATAAAGCTAAGGAAAAATGTTGTGTGGAAGATTTGAAATTGCATAAAAGGTAAGTTTTTTCACAACACAGTAGTTACACACAAAAATAGGCATGAAATAAGATTACACACAAAATATGACATCAAATTGTAAAGTTTAGTACTCTAAGGTTGTTATGAACAAGGCTGGAGTTCCACAAATTTTTTTATTCCTCACGGAGTGGAAAACACACAAGGTTTTTATGCATAAGGTTGGGTGAGTCTATGAAAAGGCGGCTACCCACATCATTTAAAAAGATCAACCCTTAAAGAAAACCAGGGTTCTAAATCATGTAATATTTATATAAAAATCATATAAGTTATGCACAATGTGATTTTTACGAAGCAGTAACTGAAATATTTTCTATGTGCAGGAAAAAATTCTGTTTTCAAGACTAAGGGAAGTGTGAATAGAGTGTAAGAGTTGTGTGTAAGAGGAAGTTCCACGACAAACCAATATTTTTTTGAAAGTTGTGAGTTATGAAACTAAACATAAATTTTGTGCACAAGGTGATAAATTTTTTCACAACACATCAAAAGGTTTCTCAAAAGAAAATGTTTTGTAGAACTATAAATAGTTTCCCATAATTTTTTAGTAATGGGGTATTCATAAAGTGGATGAACGTGGAACTTAATGATTCTCCAAATGAGGTGTGAAACATATTGATTCAAGTGATCAAATGAAGATTATTCTTAATTAGTATTTGGCACAATTCAATTGAGAGATCAATGGGATTTCAAATTGTGATTAGTTGAACACCAGAAGGGACAATGAGTCTTCTCTAAAAATTGTAAAGGAAATGAGCCTAGGAATAAAAGTGATTTAGCCAAAACCTTGGATTGGCAGTGAGCCATATTAAATTTGGTACATCCACACATTGGCACTGTATGCTCCTTGGACATAACCTAGTGATGGAAAAAAAGTAAAACTCTATGAGTCCTTGTGTTTTCTTTCCAACATTACTTTTTATGAATCATCATTGGATAAAGTTGTAAACATAAGATCAATATAAACACTAAATAGAAAAAAAGTGTCCCTTATAATAAAGAGGTCATGATCCATTGGGGAAAAAATAATTTTGAAAAGAATATATATACCCTGATTAACCCCCCTCTCAGGGTATTTAGGCCCCTTTTGGACCTAACACCCCTTATGTCAGGTCTCACACAATCCACTACTCACGAGAAACACTCATAACCATATTTCATAACACACCGTGTTAATCTAACACAAGAAAACCACTACTATAGGTCCCACACACATATATACACACCCACTATCATTGGAACCACATCCTAAAAGACACACTCTAGGGTTTTACACAACCCACAAGGTCAAAAACCATACGGGTCACCAAAAATGATGATAAAAGACAACATCTGAAAACCCCAAGGTCACAACCCAACTAAAGGGACAATATAAAACATACCACTATCTACTTCACCAAACCCATCAAGGTATAATACTCCATATCCAAGTGGATCACCATCTAATTTCTCTCTCTATCCACAAAATACCGATACACGGGGTTAGGACAAAACATAAGAGTACTAATCAATAAGACACCTAAAGGTTCCATTATTTTTCATTTCACTTCGTTTTAAAAATTGTATAATCTTAAACCCAATGATTCAAAATTTAAAACATTTTCATTACCCAAAATCTTAAAATTCACAAAATATATTTGGTTTTTGAATCCATATTTTTTTGTTTAAAATAATTTTATTCACAATCTATGAGGGAAAATACCTTATAAGTTTCTTACTAGCACTATATTTAACCAAAACCATCACTTTAAAACTCATTTATACCTACCTATTAACTAGAAGTAACATAAGGAGTTGGTCAAGTAGATTTCTACCATACACTTATATGTAAACCACAAAAATGGATTTAGAAACTTTAAATGCAAACCCATATAAATCATTTTAAACCATAGATAGAAATAAATTACCAGAAAACTTAAGATCTTATGAAAAATAAAATACAAACATATGTGAATCCTGAACATCTATATAGACCATGAAATATGTGGATGACACCAAAATACTATGTAACTAGCATGATTTATGAACACACACACACACCCTATTTCTATACTATTTCAAGAGATAAAATCTTATGAATTAGTAACATCACACCCATGTGCACCACTCAAGGTGGAAATCACTCAACTATAAAAGAACAAATCAAAGACAAAAATTCTCATCCATGTAAACTTAGTTTTCCTCCCATATACAGGTTTATAACACCCATGCATGAGATCTTTAATGGGCTCAGAAAATGTATTAGTCTCCTCTATACCATGAACATTCAATAAGAAAAGAGAAAAACATACTCCAATACTACTTTGTAACGGCTCATCTTGTCTCACTATATGAACACCAACTAGAGAAAAATGTTGAAGGACCCCATACACTACTCCACATATGAAAGAGTCTACTGACTAGTGGAGTGGGACTAATAGTTTACCATGGGGATATTATAACCTCATGACCAAAGTATTATAATAGAAAAATTAAAATAAAAAAGATAACATCCAGATAAACATCACAACCAGGAAAGTTCCAATATAATCGAACAACATTAGATGAATTAATAAATGAATGTATCATACATATCATATCAATTGTGGGAGGATCATACACAATAAATATTAAAATAATGAAAATAAAATTATGGATGAAAACTCATCCCCAACTCGTCTTGAGTCTTTCTCAGTCCCCACATCCAACCCCAACCCAGGAATCCAATCACATGCATCAATATTAGGCCTTTCCCGAAACCTACCCTTACGAATATGAATAATTTATTCTTGGGTACCCAGGTTCCATGGACACTTGAGTAGGGTGTGATTATAAATCAATATACAATCACCAATGGAATCCCTAAATATAACTAGTATAATAACAGTGCATGCATAAGTTATCAAGTTAACAATTACAAAGAAATGATTTAATATTATTAAAATTAATACCATAAACAATGATAAACTCGAGGGATGAGTTCACCTTAGGAATGATACATACCTACTTTAGATAGTGACAAAGTGTCGATGAGCAAGTCATAATGACTGTGCTAACCATATACCACTAGGTGTAATATACCCACCCCAGACCAAAAAATTATATCCAGGGGTAATATACCCATCCCCAAAGTCCCAACGTACAACCGAGGGCCATGTTTACCATATGTTTAACCATTAGTCTCATCATACCCCAGGGGTTGTATTCACCCCAGTTTAACCATAAGTCTGAATGTCCCTCGGGGGACATGTTCACCCTAGGTTAATTATTAGTCTCAGCATCCCCCAAGGTGGGTTGTGTTTATCCTGGGTTAACCATCATAAAAAATAATATACTTTTAAAATAGAATGTTAACCTAAAAAAATGTCCCAACACCCAAGTAAAAAAATAATGCATGACAAATCATTTACCATAACCATTCTGAAACAACCCCAAATTTATTAATCAATACCATTTAAAATTAATATATCCAAAATTAAAGCCAAATGCCATTTCCAACCCCATTTTAAAAATACCATTTCTAATTCACATTCCAAAATACCATTTCAAATAAAATAAAACACATTACTTAACCCATTCTACATTTTCAATTTAAAACCAAACCAATTTACCATTTTTTATTTTCATTCCAAAGTTCCATTTCCAAATTTTTATTTCATGTCCATTTTCGCAGAAATACAATTTCCAATTTAAAAAACATTTACCAACAAAAAAATGGTCAAATTTTTTACTAAGGTGTTACCCTAAGAAACACTATTATATAAGGTTCAATAAATAAAAATGGGTGTTAAATTACAAAATTTATAATTTAAAACATTTAATTAATTACAAAGGTTACAACTTTGAAATTGTTGAAACCATAAACACATGCACTTAGAAATAAAGGAAATACTATGGGTAAATTTAGTGACAACATACCTCATAAGACACATTCACACATTAATTTTGGGGGATAAAAACTTATTAATGACCCACTCCTCCTATCGTCACCAAAAGAGTACTTAAATCAACCTACAAAACTAAAAAATTAATTATAAACAATTATAATTAGTTAACCCAAATATCTAAAAAGGCATAAATATAAAAATACTTAATAGTTGTCATAACCACATCAGAAACACAACAAAATACTCACTAAATACCCATGATACACTGTTGAATACATTTCATGCCAAAGACCTAACCAAAGATGCCAAGACACACACCAATTAATTTCAAAAGTAATGGAAAACATTAATAAATTTAGAAGTTTCCAATACCTCCATTGAAATAGAGAGCGATGACATGTAGATTTCATCTCAGGATGTCCCATATTAAATAAAAGTGCAAGACCCTTTAGAATTATGAAATTCCACTATGATTTAGTGGAATCACCAACAAAAATAGAAATTGGGGAGCTTATAAATTAGATAGGAGGAAAGGGAGTAAAGTATGTTTCCAAATGTGAATCCTTATCTCAAATCATCGAAGAACATATCCATAACAACCCAAAATAAAAAGAAGAATGAAAGGTATTAGAGTGGTTCATAACCCTTAGTCATGAACACAAAATAGAGAGAAAAGGAGGGGGGTTCCCCCCTAAAAAAATGGAGGATGAAATTTGGTAAATTTAACCCTAAAAAACCCATAGGATAGCCAGTATAATCCCATTAGCCAACTAGTTCTAGGACACTGGATGGATGATGAGCTTGACAATGGCACCAAGATACTGTCTATGCCAGCTGCATGTTGGTGGCTACAGTTTGCATCCAACTTGTAACCTACCACCCCATGAGACCTTTGATACTTCTTGTAGCCTCAGAACAACCTCCCATTCCCCCATTCCATGTCTAAAAACTCTAATTTGACGTGATTGAACACTCATAATTATTTTTTGATGTGTGGTTCAAAATCTATCTTGTACACTATTTCAAGATTTCAAATTCCTCTTAAATTTATAATCCTACACAAATATAGGATCTTATAAGAATGATAGGTAGTTTATTTTATTTAACTAATTATAGAATTCATATTATATTTAGTGTATATATGTGCATTATATTTCAGACTGATCTAAAAGAATCTAACTTAAAATTTTTCAAAATAATCACTAGATATATTTAAATAACTATAAAGTATAGATTGTTTTATTTTGGATAGAATTTTTTTATTTGACCAAATATTTTGATTCTAATTTTGGAGGTTGTAGGATTGATGAAAAGAGTACATAAAGAATGTGTCATTTTTTAGAAAAAAGTTCACTTTTTGGAGCTTAAAGAAAAAATTATTAGTTTTTTATCAATAGATAAAGATGAATATATATATTTTATGCTAATTATTATGCTAAATATTTATAGATTAAGAATTTTTTTCTTCTAATTTTAATGTTTATTTTAATAATATCCCTATTTATTGGGATAAATAATATATTGTTTTTATTTATAATAACTCATTATAACATTCTAGAACTAAAAATATTGATGTGAGATTTTATTTTATTAGAGATCATGTATAAAAAGGATAAATTTTCTTAGAATATTTCTCTATTGATAATCAGTTGGATATAATATTTACTAAACCTTTTGATATTTATAACTTTCAGAAAATTAAGCTTGAACATGGTTTATTCAATGTTTTATATGAATATGTTTTCATTAATTTTATGTCCAGTGAGTATGGATAATATATTCTACTATATGGTTTAATGGAATATGATTTAGTAATTGATCAATATCTAATTCATTACATATCTTTACATTATTATTTTAATATCTTAACTAATTTTTTCAAGGATACTTGTAGATTTTAAAGTTTTATACAAGAAGAGTTTTTTTTTATTTTATAAAGATGGATTTTAAAATCTATGCAAACAAGTTTGATTATTTTAATGAATTAATTAAAGGTAAAATTACAATTTGTTATTTATTTGTATGTCAAAAAGTATACATTTTTAGAATGAATTAATTTAGGGGAATTTATCTCTATAAATCTATATATTATTTTAGTTTTAAAAAAATCAAATTTATTATAAAGAGGAAATTTTCTTATAACTCAACCTTATGATTATTTTAAAAGGCAGAGAATTTTCCTTATATTCACTTGGTTTTATAATAATATAAAAGATGGAAATTTTTTAGTGGCCACTTACCATTTTATTTATTTATGTTTTTGTAATTATAAATCTTAAATTCATCTCTAATTTATAATTCATTAATATTTTTTTTATTATAATTTAAAAATCAATTCTTTTCAAAAATATCTATTTTATTTAATCTAACATGAGTTTGAAGCTTTAACTACTTATTGAATTAAATAATGATGTTATTCTTCATTGTTTATAAATTTTCTAGTTAATTGTTATTTATTGTTTATCATTTACTTATTATTCTATTGTTTTTGGTATATTTTGTGTAAAATAGTTTTCAAAATGATATTTAAGAAAAAATGGTTTTGATCCTTACAAAAATATGTTTATCCCAAAATTTTCTAAGCGTAAAATTGCCCTTATGGTGTTCAATTTAATCCTTAAAATGTTTTAAAAACATCTCTACACACATTGAATATCATACTTATGGTTTTAAAAATCATCCTTATGGTTTTCGTAAATAAATCATATGAAGTTCATATACTCATTTTGTTTCTGAGCATGAAATGACATATACATAGAATTGTGAGTTGACTTGTATGTAGGTCGAGTGAATTTTATAAAGACACTTACACAACTAAAAAATTGACTCACACACACATATTTTTTATGAAATTTTGAGTGAATGACTCATGTATTGACACCTATGGAAATAAATAATATGTGGATATTCAAAAAGAATCATTTGTAAAAAATTACTCATACTTAGAAATTACTCATATGGAAAACTATATCTCACAAAATTATACTTAGGATTTTTATGGAGTTTGTTTTTTTGAATTGTTATCGATTGTATATTTATTACTATAAGTTTTATCTAAATACATATTTATGAATGATTCTATACATGATTTGAAATTAAAATATATATTTTTTCAAAATTAAACTAAAATATGATATTTATATGATTATTGAAATTATTTTGAATAAGTATTCATGGACAATTATTATGGAAGATGTTAAACAAGAATAAAAACTATTGAATAACTCTGAAGTAGTTCATTATTTAAAGGCTAATATTTTGGAAAGTTTGAACAAGTATTATCGATTAATTATCAACAATTATAATCTTAGAAAATATTTTGGGTATCTTTATTATTATTTTATTAATTATTCTAACCATTTTTGACTTTGTATTAGTTTCTAAATCTATTTAAAGGGATCAATGTTTCATGGTGGATGTAATGGTGAATGAATATCAAAAACAACTATAGATGAAAACTTTATATTCCCATTAAAACAACTTTCATATTTCTAGATGAGTCTTAAGGAGGAACCAAACCTTTCATAATCACCACTGCCTTGGATATATGGATAGATACATTGCTCAATAAACAATTATTGTGATTTAACTATTCTACATTAGCTTCTATTGACTAGTTTCTTTTAACATGTACTTAATTATGACTATCTACTTATACCATTATTAAAGGTTATTGTTTTATGATTTTACTTTCCAAAAGAATTATTCTTTTTGTGTTGTGACTATAACACCCTGATATTTTTTGAAATGTTTTTTTTGAATTAATTTATCTTTTTGATATTTTTCATTTCATGCAACTCTAAATATAGCTTGTGTTATATGAAAGCACTATTCTTGGAATGAATTTCATGAAAAACCAAGTTAATATTGCACTATACATAATAATTAAATTATCTTTTGTTACACGCAACATGTTGTTTGGATTGTGTTATATGCAATGTCGATTTCCTTCAATATCCCGTGTTACAGGCAATATCTAGTTTTACCGAACTACAACGTAATATTAATATTATTGTTAAAATATTATTATAGTTTTCACATAGAAATCATTACGGAAGATATAAATAAAATATTTTATAAACATGTGAATAAAATGAACCCTTTTAGCTATAAATGAAAATAATAACTATTCAAAAATAAAGAAATTCCTTTTCTAAGAAAACAAAATTTCTATGTACAAACACCATTTTATCTCAATAAATTAAAGAAAACACTATTGATGAATTTTTTTAATATATTATATATTCAGTAAAATCTTTTTACACTCATCCAATTGATTTTTTAGGCATAAGGTAAGAATAAATACACTTTTATAAATAAAAAGATGTATTTTTTTCTTCTAAAAGGTAATTTTATCACCTTTTAATGGAAAACCAATTTTAAATATTATTTTTTAAAATTTTATAATTTTATTTGAAAAAATAAACTTCATTTTTGAAATAATAACATAAAAATTATAATATGGTGAATTTTTGGTATTTTTTAATGAAGTTTCATTTTTTTGATGAATAATGAATAATACTGAATTTTAATTCAAAAATTCTTTTTCATCTAATTTATTTATACGGTTAAATTATGTTTTTATTGGTTTTAAATTTATAATTATATTAATTATTCAAAAAGTTAATATAATTTAGGTCATCTGAATCAATTTTATTTTTAAATTGGATATAAAAACATAGCAAACTTTTGAACGCTTTTACTTTAAAAACCCGCATTATCATCCCATCTACGAGATTAAATTTAAATTAATTTCTTACAATAGTGTGATTTAAATTTATAAAAATGGATTCAATATTTTTAATAATAAAAATTTATAATTTATAATTAGATCAACTTAGTTTTTGACAGTAAATATTAGTGAATGTAATTAAAATTAATTACAACGATTAAGATAAAATTAAGCTTAATAAGGGACTAAACCTTAAACTTAAGGTCCAAATAACATATAAACTTGTCCAAAATCCATTTTATGACTATATTTATACCATATAATCCCTTTTATCTAGTTGGGTCCATTATTTGAGCCACTTTACATCAGAAAAATTTCGGTGGAATTCCCTTTACAAAAATTTACAAGAATGCCACTCCTCCTCTACTATAAAAAATAACTCACCCTTACCACTTATTCACACCTATAAAGGCCTTTTTATCACCCAAAATATACTCAAATAATATCCCAAAATCCCTCCCATAATCCCAAAATCATAATTTTGGGAATAAAGGTATCCCAAAGAAGTCCTTTTTTGAAAACCAAAATGAGTTACCCGAAAAAGAGGTAACCTTATTCAATGATCACCTTAGTTTTATTTATTTCTCCACTACTTAAATTATACTTATTCCACAATCATATAATAACAAAAGTACTATTAATATAATTATATCTTTTAATTATAAGGTTTTGACCTTCACTTACATATACTTCCATTTAATGTGTAACGAACTTACCATTCTTATGTATGATTAACTACCACCTCATGAAACTATGTTGTTCATTTTTTACTTTACCATCTCTCATTGTTGGGAATTATGATGTAAAATATGTTTTTATATGATATATATGATATTTATGATGTATTTATGATTATTTAATTATAAAATAATACATACCTTCATGATTTACATTTTGTGTAATTACGATAACTTCGTTTGTGGAAGTGTGGACTACCATCTCCTCAAAGCGATTTGATTCATTCAGTATTTACATAGAATGTATTAAGGATAGGTTTAGTAAAACTATATGAAATATATGATATAATATTTCTACTATAATGATATTATATATATACATATATTTAATTTACTTTCTTTCTATCAATATGACAGTAAAACAGAAACAACGTTCATGCATACGTACGACCTACCATCTCCACAAATAGTGTATTTCATTTACTATATGTATATTTTATATATTACTGTAAATAATTATATGCTAAATATATATTTTCTTTATATCATGTTTTACAGTCTTGATATAATTATATAACTATGAGGACCAAAAATATTAAAAATCAAAATACAAGAGAAAAACAAATCAATTATTACCCAAAATGTAACATTAACATTGAGTTGTTAATAAACAGGTAATATAAAGTCATAATAAAATCATATATTCTATTATATTAAATAATATTTTAATTTTATAGATTTATAATAAAATTATATTTATTATATAAGATTTTTGAATGAGTACTGAGAGATTCAAGACTTAATGTAAGGGTCTTCGCATCTCACTTTCATTTTTCGCGAGACATAGTCCATGTACACCACCTATTTCTTATATATGGTGTGTTTAATTCCAATGTAAGTATCATATTATTACTATAATTAAATTTATTGGTATTTAAATATACTATTTATGATATTTATTTCATTGGGCTTATGTTTCAAAAGTTACCAAAACTAGTAAAGTAATTTTTTCTCAATTTTCCTTGTTGAAACACATGCCATGTTATTCTCCTATATTATTTTATAAGTTTTATATAATTCCATTATAATTTTTATATCATTAACCAAATTATTTTAATTAAATTTTAGGATTCATGAAATTTCGCTTTATTATATGGGGAGTATAATTTCAAGTTACCAAATGGTAAGATTTTATTTAACTAATCTCATCATTTATCGAGATTGTTTATAATTATGCTTCCATTGATGAAATATTATAATAAATATCTCAAGAGAACCCATAAAGTTTCTTCAAATCTATATATTTATGATATATTCTTGTATTATTCCAATTTTACCACTCTTTGTTACCAAAGTTAATTAAGAAAATGTTTTTATGAAAATATGACATTATTTCAACTTTTAGTCAGAAATACGTGTTCTTTCAAAACCCTGTTTTCAAAACAAAAGTTTTAAAAATTTATTTAATATTATCCTACGATATTTAATGGAAATTTTATCCATGTTTTCCCTTAAAATGGTTTTAAAAGTAATATTCTTGTCATTTTATGATTAATGAACTTTTCTAAAATTTTAAGGTGAAAAAGAAATGTTCATTATATATAGAATTACCTAGATCCATGATCATCATTTCCTTGATGCTTCCTTTTTAAGTTTACAAGGTTATATTTTTTAAATATTTTTTTCATAATATTCTATAATTTTTTTTATTTTCAAATGGTTTTCAAAGAAAAAGGGTTTTCAAGAATTTTTTTATGTTTAAAAAGTTTTTTAAATGACTTTCAAAGATTCCCTTATATATTTTCAAAAGGTTATTTAAAAAAAAAAGTATTTCAATGATCTTAAATAATATTTTATAAGTTTTAAAATTATTTTTTAATGAAATATTTTCAAAAGGTTTTCAAGTTTTCAAGGAAAATGGTTTTCAATTTTATTTCAAGATTCTTCTATAGGATTTCAAGGAAAATGGTATTCAAAATGTTTTCAAGATTATTTTATAAGTTGTCATGGAAAATAGATTTCAAAATATTTTCAATATTATTTTATAAGTTTTTAAGGAAAATGTGTTTCAAAATATTTGTGATATTATTTTATAAAATTTCAAGGAAAAGGGTCTTCAAAATGATTTTATGCTTTATTTATTTTTTTTCAAATTATTTTCAATGAAAATGGTTTTCAAAAGGTTTTATGTTTTAAAAATAATTTTTCAAAGAATAATTTTTTTTTCTCAAGAAATGTTTTTAAAATAAATTTCAAATTTTTTTTCTATCTAAGATGACATCTGTTGATGTTACTAATGCCTTTCTAGGAAACTATCTAAAGGTTCTATTCATATTATTTGTCTGAATGATTTATGTTTACATGAAATGATGTTTATGAAACCCATTTCTCTTTCATGGGATATATTTCTATGAAAACTATTTCCCTTTTAGGGGTTATATGTTTATGAAATATGTTTCCCTTTCATAGTTTATATGTTTATAGAACCTATTTACCTTTCACGGGTTACATGTTTATGAAACCTGCTTCTTTTCATAGGCTATTCTTTAATGAAATGACTATGAAACCTATATTTTTTCCATAGGTTATGAAATGATTACATGTTTATGATACCCATTTCATTTAATGGGTTATGATAATATTGTTTATGATATTTTGGAACATGTATGTATGATTTCCTTATGATGTCGGTGTGACCTATATGTCCCTCCAATGCATTGGGTAAAGATTTATATCTCATGAGATAATGATGGGATTCAAGTCGATGGGCTTAATCCACTATTGGAATATGGGGAAACCTGATAGACTATTGGAAGATGGGGAAACCTAATCCTATATGGGAAGATGGGGAAAACCTATCCACTATGGGAAGATTAGGAAACCCAATCCACTATGAGAAGATGGGGAAACCCAATCCAAAATGGGAATATGGGGAAACTCAATCCCTTACAAAGAATGAAATGTGACTAGAGATGGAGGTGTGTCCTGCTTAGTAGGTTTAGTCCCCATGTAGTGCCCTGATAAGTTCTAGTAATACGTCTTTACTTACAGGGAATGATATTACATGTTTATTTGTATGACACAATTATATGTCTTATTACTATGTTATGATTTCATGGATTATGCTCTTGTGTCCCTTATGATTCATGACTTATGAACTAATAATATTTATTCCATGACTCATGTTTATGTTTTTTTATATACAAGGTATAATATTTTAATGTAATGATCACATACTCATAACCTTATGATCATGTTTATGCTTACATATCTCGCTTGTTTACCCTTACTGAGCATTTGGGACCACCCCTTTTATTGTTTCCTTACCCAAGTTATGAAGATATATTTCAAGTATGATATGTCTAAGAGGGAATCTAGTCTTGGAGAATCTAGTGGGATATAATGTAGCTCACCCATGTACCAGTAGTTACATTTCCGTGTTTACAAAAGAACTAAACTAATACAGTATTTGGGTGTATGTTTATGTAATGTATGAAGTATTCTAAAAAATGATGTAATGTCTATGTACTTTAATACTGGGTTGTTATAATTTGTATTAGAGTGAAGGTTTATTCAACCTTTGGAAACTAGGATGATAAACTTTAGTGATATCCCTAAGGATATTTATAAAGATATATCTAGGTATGTCTCTAACGATAAGTCTAAGTATAAAGAAAAATATAGTAAAATTTCAGGGAGTTTTGGTAAAGGATAGAGAGAGTGGTTTCCTAGAAATACATCCATGTCTAGATAATAAAAGTGGATTTGGTTCTAGGAAAGATGTACCTAGGAGTAACAACACCGACATAGTGTGCTAGACCTAACTTGAGCATAACCTAGTATATGACAACAAGCCTTACTGTGCACCTAGTTTGACACTCCTGGAGGATATACTTTAGGAATTGAAAAAATATTTATGAACCATCATGAAGGATTTAAATAGAATATGATTATTAATAACCTAGGATAAACCTAAGATTTTGTTGATTAAATAAGTAGGTGTCATTATTAAGACATTCTATAATTAAATTTTCATGATTATGTGATTTTATTCTAGGATAAGTGTTTCTCACCCTATGATTTCAGGTTTTATTCACTAGTGGGAACTATCAATAACTAGGTTAACATTTAATGTTTCAGATGTTTAAAGTATGGGAATGATGAAAAAAAATTTATAAGTGGAAATATCATGAATGGAATTAGAAAGGTCTACAAGTATTGGTTATACTGATGAAGATAATAAGACCTCAAATGGCATGTGAATTGTATGGGATGTTCATCTAGTATTATTTACATTAAACATAAGAAGCAAGATTTTTATTTAGGTTGAGAAACCTTAATACATGATTCATATTTCATATTCTTGGTGATGTGTATTAAGGGATAATATGATGAATCCTGAGACATGGATTAAGAATAAATTATGATGATTGAAGTGTATATGTTTTAGAATTCAAGGATTATGTTACATGAATCATGAAATATATATGTATTTTCAAGATAAGGTTTTCATTAAGGGTTGAAAAGGATATGTTGAATGGTGATAAAGACTTAAAAAAGTGATTTAATGGAAATGTGATATTTTTAAATAAGGGAAGATAACCCTTAATGTGTTCAAGATGTTGATACAATTGTGTTTAGATTAGATAAAAAGATTATAGATTTACATAAAGTAAATTGGATAGTATTTATGACCTCATAACTGATGAATGATTTGTTGATAAAGTGGTCTATATTATCATGGATGAATTTTACAACTTCTTAGATTTACAAAATATATCTAGTATTCTTCAAAATAAGGAAGAATTCATGTTTTCCAAACAGATTTATGGTAATTTAGGTTATTACCATGTTTTAAGAGAATATAATATGAGTTTATTCACATGTTCGGAATGTGATAACCAATAGTTACTTTTTGATATATGGGGGATCAATGTTAAGATGATTTCATGCAAGAACTTCTTTTTAATGTTTTTTATTTTCACATTTCAAAGGGGTTATAAGGTTAAATATTAATGAAAAGTTTAAGTTAAACTTTGGATGAAGTTTGTGAGATTAAATTATTATCTAAACACATGAGGATTTATATATATTTTATAACATGTTCTAACTACTTTATGTTGATGATAACTGAAGATAGATGAGACGACTTGCCTTGGATCTCATGATCTATTAGTATTTCAATAATTAAAAAATAATCTTTATTTATTAGAGTAAGAGATGAAATGAAAATCGATCAAGGAACATCCAAAGGGTGATATTGTGCATATAAAAAGGAATAAAACCAAGTAAGTTTATCTTCTTGTGGAAGTTCTTAAACTTTAGGAAAAAGGACCTTCAAACCAAAAACTTTATCCCAGTACCTTCATTTTTGAGGAATCAAACAGCCCCAAAGATCATCAATGATTTATGACTTTGTGATTGTTAATTTTAACCAAACAATGTTCTCTATTACTTCATATTAGAACTTGATAGTTATATTTATCTTTTGTATCCATGTTTTCACTTCCCACCTATGTTCTCCAATGTGGGAAACTAATTATGAGTTACTTTAGGTGACCATTATTGTTATAAATTTCTATTTTTAAAGGAAGTTTTAATATTAATTTTTATGATATGGGTTTCTATGAAGGAAAATTTTAATTATTAAATATTTAACAACCCCAATGAATTTCAAGGGAGAAATTAATTTTAATGGGGTAGAATGTAACACCATGAGATTCTGTGAAATATTTTCTGAATTAACAGCACCCCAATAGTCCAAAAACCATCCACAACCAGATCAACCCAACTAGAATAGATCCTCCCCAACATCAAAATCGTTACATCCAGCTTCCACCTTCTCATCACTACTCGCCTAGTTATCCCATGAAGAACTGCACGAGCCTCGTATTGATGAAAAAATTAAAACCCTCTCAAAAATCCAAATATAGATAGTAGCGGGTTTCTGAAAAACTTCCTTCTTTGAACCTCATATGAAGTCGCCCCTTGGAGAAGGTATGGTTGCATAGGCCCTTGAACACAGGTCACAGGACAAGATGAATCACGATGAAACTCATTCAAAATGCTAGAAATTAAACCATTAAGAAAATCATCAACAAAAAATCTAGCATCCCTGAAGCCAGAATCGTCACCGAACGACAAACCCATTGAAACAACCCTCAAGGATCCCTTCAAAATTGCTTCTGTAGACGAGAAACCTGAAGAATCCAGACACTCCAAGATGCAAGAATCAAATCCAACACTACCCAGGGCTAGAAGACCTACCACCACACTAAAGGAACTTCACCAAAGAGGGGAACCATGCCAATCTAGACCATAAGTTCCAATCTGGGCTTGAATCTGAGCAGATCAAAGACCAAGAAGAACCCGCATAAGAGGCCAAAACGAGATAATATGCAAGGAGTGAGGGGGAACCTGTAAGGGTTGATAACATGGCCACCCTAGTAATTTCAACAACACAAATCTCCTCAAATCCCGTTTCCACCATCAAAATCACACACGGGGACTATAAGAAACCACCCAAAGCACTCACCATACCGGAGCATGATGTGGAAGAATGAGATCTCAACAACACCATATAAGTAAAATGAACCATTTTAGCTATAAATGAAAGTAATAACTATTTGAAAATAAAGAAATTTATTTTCTAAGAAAACTAATTTTCTATATACAGACACCATTTTTTCTCAATAAATTAAAAAAACCAATTTTTATGAATTATTTTAATATATTATATATTTAATAATTTTTTTACCTTTATATAATATATTTTTTAGGTATAAGGTAAGAATAAATCCAAATTTATGACTAAAAAGATATTTTTTTTTCTAAATGGTAATTTTACCACCTTTTAATGGAGAACCCATTTTAAATATGATTTTGAAACTTTTATAATTTTTATTTTAAAAAATAAACTTTATTTTTAAAATTGTTACATAAAAATTTGATGAAGGTGTATTTTTGGTATTTTTTTGTGAAGTTTCATTTTTTTGATGAATAGTGAATAACACTGAATATTAATTCAAAACTGCCTTTTCATATAATTTATTTATAAGGTTAAATTATGTTTTTTAATGGTTTGAAAAGTCAATTAGATCAATTATACAATAATTAATCCAATAAAGGTCATTGGAATAAATTTCAATTGTATATCATATATAAATACTTAGAAATATTTTAAATGTTTTCCTTTAAAAACTCGCATTGTCATCCCATCTATAAGATTAAATTTAAATTAATTTATGACACTTATGGGATTGGGATTTATTAAAATGTATTCACTATTTGGAATTATAATAATTTATAATTTCTAACGAGTTCAACATAGTTTTTGACCAAAAATATTGGTGAATGTAATTAAAACTAATTACAACAATTAAGATAAAATTAATCTTAACAAGGGACTAAACCTTAAACTTAAGGTCCAAAATGACCTAGACACTTTCTTTTTTTCCTTTACCACCTCTCATAGTTGGGAATTATGATAAATTTTTTTTATATGATATATATAATATTTATTATTTTTATGCTTCTTTAATTATTATATAAAACATACCTTCATGATTTCCATTTTGTGTAAATATGATAACTTTGTTTGTGGAAGTGTGGACTGCCGCCTCCTCAAAGTGATGTGATTCATTAACAATTTACATGGAATGTATTGAGGATGGGTTTATTAAATGTATATGATATATAAGACATAATAATTCTACTTGAATGATATTTTATACACACACACACACACACACACATATTTCATTTACTTTATTTCTTTCAATACGATAGTAAAATTAAAACAACGTCCATACGTATGTATGACCTACCATCTCTATGGATGATCTATTTCATTTAATATTTGTATCTTTTATAGATTACTATAAATAATTATATAATAAATATATATGATATTTATATCAAGGTTTAAATTCTAGATATCATGATATAACTATGAGGACCAAAAATATAAAAAATCAAAACACAAGAGAAAAATAAAGAAATTATTACTCGAAACATAACATTAACATTGAGTTGTTAATAAATAGATAATATAAAGTCATAATTTAAGATCCAAAGGATCTAACAACAATTAAGAGGGGGGGGGGTTGAATTAGTTGTTCACTCTTATAAGTTTCAATTCATTTCAAAACACAACCCCTGCAACCTATTAAGATTTATATCCTTATCGAATTTAGTAAATACTCATGCATGAAATAGTAGAAAAGAAAGTAAATCACACAATATTTACATGGTTCAACCTCAATGTAAGCACCTACATTCTTGTCATAGCCACTCCCATGGGTCTATAGAAATCCACTATTAAGAATAAGTGAATACAACTTGTACCAACTCCCGTTAGACACATTTTATTCCCAATAGTAATTATTATACTGACTCCTATCAATTTACAGTGTTTAATTATTAAAAAATTGATCCAAAAAAAAGAATAAATATTTTTTTGAAACTTCTCCACAATTTCTCAGCCTAAATCCTCAGTCTGATTTGGCTAGATCTGATTTTCTCAATCCGATGATGTTGTATCTGATTTTCTCAATATAATGATGTTAGAATCTGGATCTGATTTTCTGAGTACAATAATGATGGATTCTGTATATGATTCTATGAATATTATAACAATGGATCCTGGATCAAATTTTCCCAATACAATGATGATAAATCCTCCCAATATAATGATTCAATATAATGAATTCATTTTCAATATGAAAAACTCAAACATCCTTTAGATTTATCAATAATATTATTATTTAATTTGATAGGATCTTTTACTTTAAATTCTCCAAAGCTCCACCTTTTGCGTGCATGTGAAAATTTCAAATAAACAAATGATTTAAGGAAGTATTTATAGGCAACTCAGAAAACAAAGGCAGGAAACTTGAAAACATTCCCCACTTCCTCAAATATCAAAATCTCTAAAAATTTATTCCATTTAAAAATTCAACTTTAACTTCTTCAAACCTCCTTATATTCCTCTAATATTTATGAAAAATTGAAATTCAAGTTTGACTTCTTAAACACTTTATATCTTTCTTAGCTCATTTTGATCTATTTCTTTATCATCTCATTAAGATCTATTTTTTTCTTAACTCATTACGATTTGTTTCTTTATTAGATTATTACAATATGTTTATTTCTCAACTCATTATGATCTATTTATTTATCAACTAATTATGATATGTTTCTTTATCAGCTCATTGTGATCAATTTATTTCTTAGCTCATTACAATATATGTATTTCTCAGTATGATTTTTCTAGTATAATTATCCCAGTATGAAAATATTAGTATGAAAATATGAGTATAAAAATATTAGTATGATTTTCCCAGTATGAAAATCCCAGTACGAAAATCCTAGTATGAATATATGAGTATGAAATTCTCAGCACGATATTCCCAGTATGAAAATACCAGTATGAAAATATGCGTATGACAATATGAGTACAAAAATATGAGTATGAGAATCTAAGTACAATTTTCCTAGTATGAAAATCTCATTATTAAAATCTAAGTATGAAAATATCAATACGATTTTATCTGTATGAAAATTCAGGTAGAAAAAATTTCATCCCCAGGATCAACAACATATTTTTATTTCTCATCTCATTAATATGTAATTCCCATTATTATTGAAATCCTATTATGATGGAAATATCACTTTTCAACACTAAAATTATTCAAACATCTCCACCATTTATTCAAAAGATTTTATCATTAAATTATTCATGATTTGTGAGAAATTCTTGATTAGAAAAGCATCCTCTAATTTTTTTAGAAAGTATGAAAAGTTTTTAACTCCTAACTTCAAATTATTCTTTAAAAACTCTTCATAAAATTCATTCTTTATCTGATTACAGCAAAGATAAACTTCCAGAAAATAATAAATTCTACCTTCAATTCTTTTTGAATCTGATGATTTTCAATTGTCATGCGGATGACCCTCATTATGTTGGACTAGGTCTGATTCCTGAAATACAAAAACATTCTTCAACAAAAAATTTTAGTTGTCAAAAAATACAAAAAATTTGTTAAAAACAATTTACAAAGGTTCTTTAATCTATCCCTTTGGATTTGTTGACAACCCTTGTAAAAAAAATTCAAACTCTTAGAAAATTTTCACAACTCAACCTTTTTAATTTTAACAAAACATAGACTTTTTCAAAAGAGAGTATCCTGACACCACACTACTGTATAAAGTAATGTTTTTAAAGGAATTCCATCCCTCGGTGGAAAGAAAATTTGGTGTCCATGTAAAGATAAACTCTCATCACATTTTTTTCTCTCCCCCATTATATGATAACTACATCTTCAGATTCACAACAAAAAGATAAGTAAAAATTTATTTCTTATGAGGTACAAATTTTTTTACTTTATTTCCCCATTTTTCTACATAATCCAAAGCATGATGGAGGATTTTCATTATGATATTTAGTAATACATGGGAGGAGGATGAATATGAAGTTATTACCTCAATTCCAAAAACCTTTCCTTCTACTTTACTTTTGTAATGATATCAGCAATCTGGTACTTTGTTAAAATTTATTCTAGCTAGATATATCTATAAACAACTTTCTCTTTTATAAAGTAAATATTTATATCAATTTGTTTTGATATTTAATGTTGGATATTATTCTTTGAAAGATCAATTACAATTTTATTATCACAAAGTATCCTCAATGGTTTATAAAATTTTAATTTCAAATCTTCAAGATGAACTTTCATCCACAAAATTTGAGAAGAAGCTTGAGTAGATTCAAAATATTCAGATTTAGATGTGGTCAAAGTTACTAAACTTTGTTTCTTACTATTCCAACTCACACAAAAATTCACCCAATAAAAATGTTACTTCTAGGGATGATTTTATATCATTACAATCTCTATCCCAATCTTCATCAACATAACCATGAAACTTTATCTCACTATTTCTTTTATATAACAAACCATGTGAATTTGTTCCTTTGATATATCTCAGAATCCTCTTTACTTCCAACATATGTGATTATTTTTTATCAATTTGATACCTAGAACACAAATTTATAGCATAAACAATATCAATACTTGAGTCTGAAAGGGAAAGAAAACATTCTATCAGCTTCTGAAATTAATTTTGATTCAAACTTGTTCCCGATTAATCTTTACTCAAATCTGTGCACATTGAAATAGGAGTTGAAACTTCTTTGTATTTTACATCCCAATTTTCGTTAACAATTCTCTAGAATAATTTTCTTGAGATAAGAAAATATATTTTTTATTTTTTTGAACATGTAAGCCAAATAAGAAAGTTAATTCTCACAACATTGACATTTCAAAATTCTTCTTCATTTCCTCAGAAAATATTTTATAATAATATTCTCTATAACTAGTAAAAATTATATCATCCATATAAATAATTACAATTAGAGTTCTAGAGTCAACATCTTTCACATACAAGTTTCTATCAACTTTTCCTTTATAAAAGATCAACATTCTCAGATAATTATTATGATTAGAATACCATGCATGTGGAGCTTGTTTTATCCCATACAATGATTTCTTTAATTTAAAAACTTTGTTTTCATCCTCATCAAGTTTAAAACCACAAGGTTGTTTAATGTAAAATTCTTCCTCAATCTCACAATTTATGAAATAATAACTTTACATCCATCTGATAAAATTTGTAATTCTTGTGAGAATACACTACAAGAAACATTTAAATAGTTTCTAACCTTGAAATGGGGGAAAATGTTTCATAAAAATCCACACCTTCCACCAATGCATATCCTTTATAAACAAGTCTTTGTTTTTTTCTAGAAACCTTTCCAAGTTCATTTAATTTGTTTCTATAAACCCAATTTTTTATGATGGAATTTTTATTTGTTTTCCTTGGAACAAGTTCCCATGTTTCATTCTTCTCAATATGATTAAGCTATTAAGTAATATAATCCACCAATTATTTATGTTGAATAGCCTCTAAAACTGATTCTAGTTCAACTTTTGAGATTAGTGAAATTTGATTTTCTAATATCAACTTTCTTCTGGTCAAAACTGGAGCCTTCTGATTCCCAATAATTTTTTCAGACTCAACATGTTTTTGTAAGGTAGGAAATATCAAGGTTTATCTTCCAACTTCACCTTCCTCAACACATGAATCATTAAAATCTTGATAAATATTTTTTGGATAACATTTATTATTTTTTGAATTCACCAGTGTATCCTCATCAAAATTCTCAAAAACTCCTATTACAGAACGTTGATTTTCAATTAACTTCACATCATATGAGTTTACTAACTTTTGTAAACATTTGTTCTAAAATTTTTAAATTCTTACATTTTGTGAATAACCCATAAAATATATTTCCCCAATTTATCATAAAACTTTCCCAAATATAGATTTTTTATTCTTAGAAAACATAGACTCCCAATTTTTTTGAAGTATTTCAATGAAGGTTTTTTTGTTATAACACATTTAATAAGGAATAATGTTGGTTTCCGATCTAAAAAACATCTATTTTAAACATGTACAACAATAATAATAACTTCTCTCTCCAAGAGAACTTTGAATGTTTGTATTCTAATAACATACTTCTTCCCTTTTCCACCAAGCTTCTATTATTTATTTATGATACTCCATTTTTTTCTAGAGTATAGGGAGAACTATAATAATGTTTGATACCATGATTTCTCAAATAAGTTTCAAAAGTATTGTTTATTAATTCAATACCATTATTTTTTCTAAATTTCTTTATAGAAACCCCATTTCTTTCTCAATATCTTTCCTAAAGAATTTGAACATTTCAAAAGCCTATGACTTGTGCTTCATAAACATGATGATTCTCATCCAAGTGAAATAGTCAATAAAAGTGATAAAATATGAGTCTCATTTTGTTGATTGATGTCTCATAAACCCATATAAATTGGAATTAATAATCTCAAGTGGTCTTTATGATTGAATCTCAACCCTTTTATGACTTTTGTTAGTCATATTTTCTTTCTGAAAAGTAATACAAACATCTTCATCTCTTCTTTTCAATTCTAGAAAATTCCAAACAACAACAACTTTAGAAAATTTATTCATGTTTTTTCCTAAGGTGGTAAATTATTCTATGCTATAATTTGTTTTCATCTTCAGCACTCAAGTAACAGGAGTTATTGAATTCTTCTATTTGAAAGATATTCCTACTGGTTATTTCTCCATTTGTAATAAAGTTTCCATCTTTCAAACTTTTGATGATACCAAAATCTTTTCTAAAAAAATTATTTTTCTTTTATCACAATACTGACTTACACTGAGTAAGTTATGTTTTAACCAATAAGCAAATAAAACTTTCTTACATTAAAACTTTTCTTCTTTAATCTCAGATATTCCAATTCCTTTTATTTTTAAGGAACCATAATTCCGAAAAGTAACTTATTCCCCCATCATGAATTTCAATGCATTTCAAGATTTTTATATAACCTATCATATGTGAAGAACAAACAATATCAAGTATCCATGGTTTTTTCCTTTTACATTCTTTAAAAGTTTTCTCGACAACAAAATCTCCATCCTCAACTTTATTCTTTTCAACATCATTTTCTTTTATATCATAAGGAATTTGTTCCAAGAGAAGTGTAATACATCTTTCAACATGATGACCATATTGATCAAATATTCTAAAAAATTCTTCTAGATATTAAAGCTGATTTTTTTTTGAAAGTTTCTAACCTCTTGAGAATTCACCTTTTTAACTTTTTGTAAGTTTAAAAAGTTTCTCATTCTAATTTCACTATTTCTTACACTTTTCTCAAACCTTCTTCTGGGTAGAGATAAAATATGACAAAAATTATAAGCTCTATGCCCATAGATTCCACAAAACCAGCAATAACCATAAAATATTGTTTTTTATTGAAATAAGATATTTCTCTATTGAAACTTTGTTGAGGTTGGTAACTTCTTTCATATCTAATATAATCGGGATGTGAACCATATTTTCTTTTGAGTGAGTTTTCTAATTTTGTGGATTTGATAGGTTTATCACATCCTTTCTCCACCCACGATTTCCCAATAATTTTTTCAGAACATGAAAAGATAAAATAATTAGATGAAATATTTTTTTTGGTAAGAGAAAATATCACCTTATTATCATATTGATCCTCCTCAATAACTTTAGTAGTTTTAAATTTTACTTCTGAAGATTTATTGAAGTTTTTATTCATCTTCATCAATGTACTTTCAGACTCAAGAAGTTTTTATTGAAACTTATAAAATTCTTATTCCTTATCTTCCAACTTCTTACTATGATGTTCAATCAAATTTCCCTATTCATCAATTCTAAGTTTGTAACTTAAAATCTCCATGATGTATTTATCCTCCTACTTGATGACATCTTTTCTTCCTTCAATGACTTCAATATTTATTTATCATTATGATTTCTTTATAGAGATATTTTCTTTTCTCAAGACATGAAAGAAGCTATATTCTGATATGATACTCTATATAAGATTCTTCACCATCTTCTTCACTCTCTGATGAGTCTTTTTTTTTTCTCAACTTTTGAAATAAAGGTTTTAAATTTTTTCTAAACATTCATATTCAGAATAATTGTTGTCAATTGAGTCCGATTCAACTTTATTACTAAACATACTTATTTGGTTTCTAGTAAAATTATTCTTGTATTTTATGGATAACTTTTCTTCTTTATCATTTTTTCTCCACTTCTTCCATTAAGGTTTTTCATCAGAATCATCTCGATATTATTCAAATTTATTCTTTGGTTAATTCATAGTAAAGTGTACGATTCCACCACACTCAAAACATTTGAGAGGAAGTTTTCCTCTATAAATTTCTCTTCCTCTTAAATATTTCTTGGATATAGGATACCTAATTTTTTAATTCAACTCATCATCCTCTTTATCTTCATATTTAGAAGGATCAGCTTCTTCAACATCTTGGATTTTCATATTTCTCATTGCTTCAAAAGCCATTTCATCTTTTATATTCTTTTTAAACATTGGATATTTCCACATTTCATAAGAAATAAGAAATTTATGAAATTAATCAAGAGATAAATCATCCTTATCTTATAAAGAAGAAATTTTAGAATAAAACCTATTTAGAAAGTTTCTTCTAGGTTTCCTCACAACTGTAGAATCTTCTAGGACATATCCAAATCCTATGATGTTGAAAATAGTTTCCCTTATTCTAGTGAAGTATTCTTCAATTATTTCTCCATCTCTCATTCTTATTTCTTCATACTTACTATTCCAGATTTGTAGCTTTTCTTCCTTGACTATAGTATTCCCTTCGAAAAAACTTTCCAGCTTGTCCCACATACTTTTTGAAGTTTTGAGACCCATCACCTTCTGATAAAAATTCTCTAATAAGTAAATAATTATATCATTTCTAGCCTTTAAATCAATTTCTATATTTCTATTATATAAAAACTCCATAAGACCATCTTTATCAATAGGTGGAAAACCAACATTAGCTGTATAAACAGCTTCCAAGCCAAGAGATAGGAGATAAAGAATCATCATATTTTTCCATCCATAATAATTTTTTCCATATAATGTAGGAATTATTCTACTATTATATGTATTGATATTATCCATGATAAGAATTTAACAAGGGAATCTTCCCTATGATACCAATTGAATTTACAAAGGATCGAATAACAAGTGAGAGGGGGGGGGGGTGGAATAAATTATTCAATTTTATAATTTTCAATTCATTTCAATACTTAAAACATGAAACCTATTAAGATTTATATCCTTGTCAACTTTTAGTAAATACTCATGCATGAAATAGTAGTAAAGCAAGTACATCACACAATATTTAAAATGTTAGGCCTTAGTTTGAAAACCTATATACTTTCCATAGCCACTCTCATGGGTTTATAGAAATCCATGATTATGATGAAGTGAATACAACTTGTTCTAAATCCTATTAGACACCTTATATCTCCTGATAGGAATGATTATACTGAATCCCATCAGCTTACAATGTTTTTTCATAAAATAATTGACCCAAACAAAATAATAAATACTTTTCTAAAACTGATCCATAATTTCTTAGTCTGAATACTCATTTCAATTTGGATGGATCTGATTTTCTCAATATGATGATGCTGGATCTGATTTTATCAATACATTGATGTTAGATTTTGGATCTGATTTTTTGAGTAAGATAATGTAGGATCCTAAATATGATTCTATGAATACGATAATACAAGATCATGGATCCAATTTTCCCAATACAATGATGTTTGATTATGGATCCGATTTTATGAGTTCGATAATGTTGGATTCTAGATCTGATTTTCCCAATATAATGATTCAATACGATGAATTTATTCTCAATCTGAAAAACTCAAACATCCAATAGAATGATCAATATAATTCTTCTTCAATTAGATAGGAACTTTTACTTATAATTCTCTAAATCTCTACTTTTTACAAGTGTGTGAAAGTTTCAAATGAATAAATGATTTGAGGAGGTATTTATAGGTGACTCAGAAAAAAAGGCTGGAAACTTGAAAAAATTCCCCACTTCCTCAAATCTCAAAATCTCCAAAAATATATTGTATTTAGAAATTCAACTTTTACTTCTTCAAACCTCCTTATATTTCTCTGAGACTTACCCAAAATTGAAATTCATGTTTTACTTATTCAACTCTTTATATCTTTCTCAGCTCATTTCAGTCTATTTCTTTCTCATATCATTATGATCCATTTATTTCTCAAATCATTAAAATATTTTTCTTTATCAGCTCATTATGATATGTTTATTTCTTATTTCATTACAATTTTTTTTCTTTCTTAGCTCACTATGATCTGTTTCTTTCTCATCTCATTACAATATATTTTTTTCTCATTATGATTTTCCCAGTACAAAAAACCCAGTACGAAAATCTCACTATGAAAATATGAGTATGAAAATCTCATTATGATTTTCCTAGTGTGAAAATAAAAGTACAAAAATCCAAGTAAAAAAATATGAGTACAAAAATCACATTAATATTTTCTATGTACAAAAATCCCAATATGAAAATCTCAGTATGAAAATTTGAGTACGAAAATCTAAGTACCAAAATTTGAGTATGATTTTCCCAATACCAAAATCTCAGCATAGAAATTTGAGTATGAAAATATTAGTTCAAATTTACCAGTATTAAAATCTTAGTACAAAAAAATTTCTTTCTCAGGATCAATAACAAATTTTCCTTTCTCAACTCATTGTGATGTGATTCTCGTTACGATGAAAATCCCATTACAACAAAAATATCAATTTCAGCCCTAAAATTCTTCAAACATATCCACCATTTATTCAAAAGATTTTATCATGAAATTATTTATGATTTGTGAGAACTTATTGATCAACAAAGAATAATATGATTTTTTTAGAAATTATAAAAACTTTCTAACTCCTAACTTCACATTTTTATTTCAAAACCACTTTGTAACATCAATCTTTTTCTAGTTACAACAAAGATAGATTTCCAACAAACAATAAATTACACCCCTGATTCTTTTTGAATCTGATGATTTTCAATTTTTATGACGATGGAACTCATTATAATGTAATGGGTCTTATTTTCGAAAAACAAAACATTCTTCAATAAAAAAATGTTAGTTGTCAAAAAATACAAAAACTTTGTTAAACAAAATTCACAAATTTTCTTCAATAATAAAATAATATATGTTATTAGATATAATAATATGTTTCTGTGAAAATTTATAATAAAATTATATTTACTATACATGATATTTGAACAAGTATTAAGAGATTAGAGACTTAAGGTAAGGGTTTTCTTGTATCAATTTCATTTTCCATGAGATACAAGCCATATTCACCACCTATTTATTATATGTGGTGTGTTTAATTCCCATGAATGTATTCTATGATTCTTATACTTATATTTCTGGGTAGTTATATATCTATTTTATGATCTTTATTCCATTGGGTTTATGTTTCCAAAGTTATCAAATCAGTAAAGTACTTTTTTCTCAATTTTCCTTATTTGAGAAACATGCCATTTTATGTACCTATATTATTTTACATGGTGTATATATTTCCATTTGAAATGTTATATTGTAAATTATTTTAATTATATTTTGAGCTTTATTAAATTTTATTTTCTTTGATGGGGAGTTTAATTCGAAGTTACCAAGTGGTAAGAGTTTATTGAAACGATCTCATAGTTTATTAAGATTGTTTACGATTATGCTTCCATTGATGAAATATTATGATCTATATCTCAAGATAACTCATAACTTTTATTAACCTATTTATATTCATGATTTATTTATATATTATTACCATTTTCCCACTCTTTGTCACTTAATATAATTAATAAAAATATTTTTATGAAAATATAACTTTATTTCTCCTTTTGGTCAGAAATTTGTGTTCTTCCAAAACATTATTTAAAAAATATATTTTAAAAAATATTTTACTATTTTCCTATGATGTTTAAAGGAAATTTTTACCCATGTTTTACCATTTAAAAAAATGGGTTTTAAAGGAATATTCTTAACATTTTATGATCAAGACACTTTTCTAAACTTTTATTGTGTAAATAGAATGTTTGACATATAAGGGCTTACCAAACATCATTACCATCATTTCCTTGATTCTTCCTCATATGTTTACAAGGTTATTTTTTTAAAGAAAATATTTTTCCAAATATATTATAAATTTGTTTATTTTAAAATTGTTTTTAAATAAAAAGGGTTCTCAAAAATTGTTTTATGTTCAAAAAGTGTTTTAAATGATTTTAAAATCTTACTTTATATGTTTTCAAAAGGTTATTTTAAAAGAAAATGATTTCAATGATCTCAAATATTATTTTATAAGTTTTAAAATTATTTTTACTGAAAAAGGTTTTCAATTTTTTTAAAGTTTTCAAGGAAAACAGTTTTCAAAATGTTTTAAATATTCTTTTATATGTTTTCAAGGAAAACATATTTCAAAATGTTTTAAAGCTTATTTTATAAGTTTTTTAAAAAAATGGTTTTCAAAAATTTTTCAAGCTTCTTTAATAAATTTTCAAGGAAAAACCATTTCAAAATATTTTCAAGCTTCTTTTGCAAGTTTTCAAGGAAAAACCGTTTTAGAAATGATTTCAATCTTTCTTCTTAAGTTTTCAAAGTATTTTCAAATAAAATGGTTTCCAAATGTTTTTATGTTTTAAAAATACATTTTTTAAATATGAAAGTATATTTTCCTAAAGAAATTTTTAAAAAATACATTTTATGATTTTTTTCCATGTAAGGTGAAATCCATTGATGTTACTTATTCCTCTCTAGGAAATGATCCAAAGTTTCCATTCATATTCTTTCTCTGAATGGTTTATGTTTGGATGACATGATGCTTATGAAACTTGTTTCTCTTTCATGGGTTATATATCTATGAAACTCTTTTCTCTTTCACGGGTTATATTTTTATGAAATTAGTTTCCCTTTCATGGGTTACATGTTTATGAAATATATTTCCCTTTACAAGGATATGATTTTACAAAACCTGGTTATTTTCATGGGTTATGATTTGATGAAATGATTATGAAACCTTCATTTTTTCTATAGGTTATGATATGATTACATGTTTGTGAGACCCATTTTATTTCTTGGGTTATGATATAATTTTTTATGACCTTGTAGAAAATTTATGTACGATTTCATTATGTGATGGGTGGGACCTATATCTACCTCCAATTATAACATCCTATACTTGAGATCCACTAAACCAATGCCCCAATTTGGGTCATCACAGTACCTCAAACGTGCCTCCCTATATACCAAAGTTTGTCGACTAGAAGTGAGGGTCTAAGAGTCATGTGGGGAGACAATACCACATTTACCAGAGTAATACATAATTTAAAACAAATAGAATAGTGGAAACAATATAGAATATCCAATGAACATGAATAAATAACAATCTCCTAAAACTGGGCACAAACCACAACCGACAATAAATATGTCATCTCATACTACATTGCTAAGTGAAGAAAACCCAAAATAAAGTCAAATAGCGGAATCCCCAAAATGGTCCTGAATCCATGTTTAGAACATCATCTATATACCTCTCAATAATGACTCAACTCCCAAAAATATGGCCCTTTCCCCTTTCATGAACTACAGGAATGAAAATTTCTTGGGTACCCATTGGCGGCCTGATCATGGTGTGAGTAAAACTCACTAGGCCACCACTAATGGTGTCTACAAAATATCCATTCTAAATAGATACCGCATAAAAGTATGAAATAAATGAAAGGTAAATAAAAGATAGTTCGAGTTCTATTATCTAACAAACATTACTTTAAGTATTATTACCTTTATAAAAATTCATCATTTTCATCTTTTTCATTACTTAGTTCATCTTTAACATGTAATCCATGGTTTAGGATTTTTTATCATTCATACAATGATTCCAGACATTTATCATTTTGTATAAGGGAATAATTCAAGTCCTATATCACTAGGGATAATACATCACAACATCACAATTTCTTCACCTCAAAGTCTCAATTTGGGTGGAATAAATCCATTAGGGAAGTAGAGCTCCATCCCCTTCCCCAACACATGAATTATGGGTAGAATTAGAGCATCAGTCCAACTTGACCCGTGGGAGGATATTCAGTCCTTTATCCCACACCTTAAGCCATGTGCACATGTTTATTCATCCATTCACCACATAAAAACCATATCACAACTAACCAAAACACATACATATAATAATCATAATATATAACAATCAACTTAGGTATTAACATTATACTATAACCCAATAACACATTTTCCATTTACTTCACCTAGCCCATTCATCCCAATTCCCATTCTCATGCCTAGGTCACTAAGCATATTCAATAATTCCATTATGTAAAATCATTTCACATATCATCAATTCCCCTATGAAACCCCATTTAATATATTTCCCATTTCAAATACTATTACCAATTTAACATACTCACTCTTTTATATGAATTAACTCTCTTTGGAATTTATAACATAATTCATAGGCCACATTTCCTGATCTCATTTAACCAAATTAACCCATTTCCGTGTCATGCTAAACAAAACCTTAATCCATTACCAAATATAAAGAAACTACCGATATTCCATTTAAATTCTCAACATAATGAACAGGGTCTCTATATTATCACACAATGACCTTGCACTTAACCAATTTCTAGGCTCGGGAAAATCGGCACACCCCATGGGTGGCCCTAGGTCAGTAAAATCATCCTTGATGCATCCCATAGAGACCATGAGGGTTCCAATTTATCACTTAGACACAATTCACCGAACCTAACCAAATTAATCAAGAGAATAATAAGATATAATCAAGAACAAAACCAAACATGCACAAATCTACATCAAAACTATGGGATATAACTTGTGGACCACCAACCTCAAATCCATTAACGAACATAATATTAATCATAGACTTAGATCCCGATTCGAGTAACATTTGAATTATCAACATATATATCACTTTATAAAGTTGTATTTGTAGATTCGAATGAAGTATAAATGGATATGCAAACCCTAAACCAAAAAAGAGAAGTAAGAGAGAGTTTCGACTCAGTTGGAGCTTCGATACGCAACCAACGATGCTAGAAATGTCTTATAATCGAATGAGAATCATGTATTAAGAGATTGGATCACTAGGGTTCATCCCTAGGTTTGAATGAGGTTAAATGGAAGATAATACTGAGTTATAACATAAAACCTCAAGGTGGAAATTTTTTAATTTTTTCCAACTTTATTGGGCTGCATGGTAAACCCGCATGGTTTTCCAAACTATACGCAAGCCACTATCCAATGAAAGTTGGATCACATAGTTACTTGGGGATCCTCAAATGGTTTACAACCAATAGTACAACTGTGCGATGTTCCATTATATCACCTCACAAGTTTTTTCCCTCCCCATATATGGTTTTCACTAACCATGCACAAAACATGTAACATACCAAGAAAGATCCATTTTTTCCTTCTCTTTCATGTCCCAAACCCCATAAACACCCATGATCATCCTCATGAACTTTTGAAACATTTATTTATCCAAATAGAAGATAATTAAACAAAAACATAAACAAAAACATACCTAAATAAAATCCAGGATCTTATAACCTACCCACCTTATAACGGCTCATCCTCAAGCCACATTTCCAAGAATTATTGAGTTTCCAATAAAAAGAGATTGGGACTCTAGTCCCACACATCCAACTCTCCCTCCTAGGATTCTTCCTAAACTTTTCCATGTTGCCATAAAAATAAAACTAAAGGCATGGTCTTGACCTAGAATACCTTCTTTCTATGATCCATAATACAAACCAAATTCTCCTAAAAGGACGCATTAGCCTCAAGCTCCACATATTAAATATTTATAACATGAGATAGATTAGGGTGATACTTCTAGAGTTGTGAGACATGTAAAGACCTATAAATTTCCATTAATTTTTTTACTTAAATATTTTGGAATTTTACGAGTCTGCGGTTTTTGACGGCACTTGATTCTGTGGCCCGGTGTGCCCGGAATCAATTTCTGCAGTTTTGTTCAGGTATGTTCAGTAGACGTACATGTGGGTTTTTCTATCTTTTGAGAGTTGGTTATTTCCTCCCATGAAGAAGTTATTGGTGGGTCCCACACCCAAATAATTTCCCATGTGTGGATATTTGAGAGGTGGGGCCCACACGAGCCCCAACCTTTCATCTCCCCATAACTCTATTCAACTCCCTTAAACCCTTGTTTAATTCTTGACAACCCCCCCCCCCCCTTAAATTGCTAAAATCTCCACCTTCCACATGGTCATTAATATGACAACTCAGTGAATTAATTTTTTTGTACACCAAAAATTAATTAATTATTTTGGGTGGATTTGAATCTTTTTTAAATGGAATGGAAAGTTTATTAAAATAGGGGAAAGCCTCATTTTAATATTTTCTTGGAAAATATTTCAGTGGAACCTTTGGAATTAGAAGAGAGCTTCATCCTTCCACGAAGAACGACACCCTCTTCAACAAAGAACGCCGATTCCACGAAGAACGACGATATGCCTTCCTTCCTCTTCTCCACAACAAGTGACGAGACATCACTTCCTCCTCGGACGCACCCCGAAGTCCACAGAATCAATATCTGTTTTTTGCGAAACCATTCTCTGTGACACCATCTACCATGACACTCATCTTCTGTGGCTCGACGATGTGCGATGTCAATTATAGAGGTAGGGGTTTTGTATATTCTTGAGTAAATAAATTGTACCTCATTCTTTGTTAATTTTTAGAATTGACATTGGCAGATTGTTACTGCCTAACGCAGAGGGCACGGGCTGAAAAAACACGGCCCGATGACCATTCAATGTTTCTTGTTCTATTAGCAATCGGGAAGCAGTGACGATCAAAGGCTGCGGCTGCGCGCTGGCCACGTGAGGTGTAACCGCGGCCTGCAACCCCAGGCTGCTCAACCAACGAAGAACTGGCTGGCTAAAGCCGGCTGAGCCGAAGGAGGACCGCGGTGCCACAAGGGGCGCCATGATGCGGAAGACTGTGGCCTTCAAATCGCGGGCCGCTTCAGCGGAGAAGCAGTCGGCTCGTCGGCCGGCCGGGTGAAGAAACCGCGACACCCGAATGTTCCGCGCAGCCGGACCGCGGTCCGCCTGAGCGGGACGCTTGTGCCAGGAAGGCCGGATAGCTTCAGCCGGCCGGTTTGGGAGGGCGGCGCCACTGGGCACCGCCGGGTCATGAAAGCGGGGGGCTGCACCCCCCTGGACCGCTCGCCCCCCTCGGGCTGAGCCGCTCGGCCAGCCGGGCTACACCGGGCCGGGCCGCGCGATTCACCCGGCCGGTCCGACCCTCTACCGGGTCGGACTCGCCAAAACCGGGTTGACCCAACCCGTCATCCCACTGGGCTTAACGGGTCGGGCCCAATTTCACTTAAAAGTGAATAACTCGAAGACCGCAAGTTCGATCGATGCGCCGTCTACGGAACTGTGACCCTCGTGATGTGGAGGTCCTTTTGTGATACTCTAAGTGAGTTTTGGATGAATTTGGATAATGACCAGGTTTGGAATGAGCGTATTTCCAACCGGGCCCCTGGAATGGAAAATCCAATATCTCTCAGGCCGGGCGTCCGATTGACGCGCTGTCTGTCACATCGGGTTCCTTTTGTTGAGTCGGAACTTAGGGATAAATTAACTCTAGACTTCTTGACGGTTTATGTATTGAACCCCTTGGATCGAGGAGCGGACCCTCCCAGAATCGAGCGTGCTGTGTGCGGGAACCCTATAGCTGACTACGACTACAATGACTACCGTACTGGAATCCTCTGTGGGTTCGGCGACGACGACTACCGTACTGTAATCCTCTGTGGGTCTGATGATGACGACTACCGTACTGGAATCCTCCATGGGTTCTACGACGATGATTACTATTCTTGTATCCTACGTGGGTCTGACAGTTTGACTTCTGTTCTAGTATCCTACGTGGTTCCGACAGAGTAGCTGGTCTAGTATCCTACGTGGGTCCGACAGCTTAGCTGGGCTAGTATCCTACATGGGTCCACTAGCTTAGATGAATCAATGACTACATCTAATCATCTCTATCACTTTACGAAATATGTATACCTATGTGAGCTGAGTCTTGACTTTCAATCATTATCATCGATGTGATTGACTTCTTTCTTGTGTGGACTGGGTTGTACTTGAGATCGAGAGTTCGAGCCGAACATGATTGATGACTTAGGTATATGTATGGGCATACACCTAAGTAGAGTTGGTTGATACTTGGTGATTGTATGTTTTCTTGTGGTTTATCCTTTGTGGATTATGGGAGACCTTCGGGGGTCTCGGGGTCCCTACTGAGTATTGTTATACTCACCCCTTCACGGGCTATGCCTGCACTATGTTGTGTTGGATGCAAGCGACAGACAACACTAATCGTGGTAGATACTTGTAGAGCTGGACGGCACCCGGAGGTGGACCACTTGGTGTGACATATACGAAGAATACGGACGGACCTGAGGTTCCAAGGAGACTATCTGTACCCACCCTTCAGGTGGGATTCCCGGAGGATGACTCGGTGGTTTCTGTTTTACTTTACTATAGTTGTACTAGTTTTTCAGTTGTACTGTACTTTTAGTTGGGTTTGTATTCTGGACCATTTACCTTTCAGAACTTACTTTGTATTTAGTATTACTTTGTTCTTACTTCAAATTGTGTACTCTATTGTGTTTGTTTACTATATAAAGGCAATCCATTCCCTTTTATCGGGATTTACGCCTTTGGTGTTAGTCACCAGCCCCTGGCCTATGGAAGGCGGGCTTGGGGTAGTCACGACACGGGCCCCGAGGATGGGTCGTGACAAGACAGGAAAAAAATAATCCATTCTACTACACCAATGTCGAAGATCCAATCAGTAAGCCAGCGGTCTGATCCCCTCCACGATCTAAAATGACCCCACATACCTAGGAGCCAACTTTCCCTATTTCCAAATTCGATGGTGACCCAACATTAGTGACACCCAAAGAAACACACTATATATAAGGAACTGATCCCAGTTTCCCAGAGTCGATCCCTTATTTTATTACATTGGCATATAAATAAGGACTATGAATCCTGAAGGACCGAGTATTTTAGTAGCATTGGAAACAAGAGACATACAAAAGTTCATCATTACAACTTGTAATGAAAAATAATATATAAATTCCTTCAATAACATCTACAACTCCTATGTTATTTTTTCATGTCATTCATAATAAAAATATTAATGTCATGAGAAAATGAAACATAAGAAATTGGTGAGCTCAAATGCTCGTTAAGGATAAGCAACATAGTGGAAGATATCATAAACATAAACATTATACATTCTGAATAACTAAAAACACATGCCTTTAATAATAAACTTTAACACGTTATGGTAGAAATAAGAGCTAAATAAATAATTCAATAGTAAAACATAATCACGGGTACTATACTAGTAGAATAAACACATGAACCATCAATAATATTTTCATAATGAGGGAATGCATAATGTGGGACATCATAACAATACCTCCAAGGCCTCATTCCAAGACCATAAATAATCATTTAGTCAAGGCCTTGTGCCAAGACCGTAGTTTGTCTCATGAGACCTACCGATGCATCGAGGGGCTATAGTGGTCCCACCCAAAACTTAATATGTCCAATGAATTCCTAATATGAATGGGGACACACAAAAAAATCATATACATTCTTATTGAAAATAATATATGAAATGTAAATAACTTTTCTCAAACATTAAGTATAAACACCAATCATTCAGAGTAAATTGGTGAATGGTTTTAAGATATCACATCCATAGAAAAACTAATCACAAAACATTAAATTAAATATGGTATATGATACCATAAAATATTAATCCCAAAAATATATAATAATCAACAATAGTGTTGAAATATATGAGGACACTCTTATAAAATCTTCGAGTAATTCTTGAGATAAATACTCTTTTATTATGAAAAGATGAGTTATTTTGGAAAAATATTTGTATAAAACTAGAAGTGAAGTAAGATATTATTTTCATAATAAAATGAGTTATTTTATAAATATAATGGTTTCTAAAAATATATTATATATTTCCCTTGAAAATAGGTAAGAATTTAATGAATTCCCTTGAAAAGAGATTGTTTATCAAGAATTATTTTTGAAAGATCATTTTAAAACATATAACTACCCATAAATGAAGGTATTATTCTGTTTGGAACACATATATAGAAAATTAACATAGAAATTATGAGGATTATATATTAATGAACAAGAATTTAATTGATATAAGTTGATAATAAAAGTAACTCGAATGAAAATGGAGGTTCAGGTAGAAAACCCTTACCTTAAGTCTGAATGTGTTTCGCTCTTGAACTTAAGGTCCTGGAATATGAAATTAGACTTACAAATAACTTAATTAACAAACTATTATATATTTATTTAGTATATCATAATTTTATTAAGTTCATTATTTCCTTATTGATAGGTTATAATATTGAATTCCATTGTTCTGGAGTGTTCGTTTCCTTGGTTTTCATGATCGGTATTTTTGAATATGAGTATGGATGTTCATGTGGAAAGGATGTAATTATAAAGAATTTAAATTATATATTATTTATAAACATCCAGAAGTTTTAATGGATATATATATATATATATATCATTTTTTACAAGGTATATGGATGAATCATTAGATGAAATATTAATGACAATCACATAGATTATTTTAGCGGTATTTTGATTATTAAGAACTAGTTTGGTCATATGATTTAATATTATGTACATATACTAGTTCATGAATATTAAATATGTTATAATAAAAATTTTATATTCTTTTTCAACCATGAAAATGGTTTCATGACCAACAATGAAGGAGAAATTGAAGAATGACACTTCGTCATCCATGAAGGTTGTAAATTGGAACCTCACGGATGATGATTTCATTTATAAAAGAAAGATAGAGAGTAAGAATAATGATAATGGTTATTAAATTAACATGGTATAATTATAGTATATATATGATAATGGATTTATATGGATAAATTTAACATAGGAGGTTAGGATAGAATAATAAAAGAAGATAAATTGAAATGAAACTAAATGAAAAGGAAAGATGTTTTACCTCTTGAAATAACCTCCTTGAGAACATCCTTAAAGAAGGGGTTTTGGTATTTTGGAAATAACAAGAGCTCTTAGAGGTGGGCAGTGACTTGGAAAGGGTATTTGAGAAGAAATTTTAGGAGATTCAAGGATTAGAGTAATGAAGAGTAGAGGGAGTGGGGGGGGGGGGTTATAGTGGAGAAGATGAGGGTTTTACCATTATTTTAATCATTATTTTATGATTTTGACAAAGAAAAAAAATAGTATTGATTGATGTGACCAAAAATAGTAATAAGTGCTTATGATTTATAACTAATGGTCATTCACATCATTCATTACTCAATCATGATGTAAAAATTCACTTATTTAACATATTTTGTAAATTATTGAATTTCACTATTCACCAAAAATTCAGTATTTTAGAAAAATACCAAAAATTCACCCTAACCATTTTTCGACATGTAGAATTAAAAAATGAACTCCATTTTTTTGAAATAATTTTCTAAATATGATTAATTTAATTTTTAATAAAATAATAATTTCTTCGATTTTTTTAAAACTATAATTCGTTTTATATCACATTGAAAAATTAATCAAAATCATAACCATAAGACAATAAAATAATAATATGATTCAATATTAATAAGGGTAATATTAATATTTATATTGTTATGTTAAAATTCACCAAAAATTAAGTTTGTCTTATCAGACTCTAAATATCTTACTTGAATGCAACTGTGTATGTCAGTTTTTCGAAATTCAAAACACAGAGGTAGAAAAATTATGTTTACTAGCTAGGTTATAATAAAGTGGTGTTTTATAGAGACTTAGTATTTCATTAATTCAATATTAAATTTATTTTCAAAATCTTGGGGTGTTATATTATCCCCTCCTCACAAAAATTTCATCCTATAAATTACCAGAATGTTACCTCACAAAAAAATTGGGTAGTTCTTCATCATAAGTCCCTCAGGATACCATGTTGCCTCTTAGATTTTATGATTTTTTCAAGGTATCTTTACATTTCAAGTCTTCCGATTCCTTAACACTTTTTCTTTATTTTTGAAAATCTGGATAGGATCTTTATAGTAAGATAGGTTAGGTTCTAATTATATACCTTCAAAAGTGAGGACATGCGTTGGGTTTGGAATGTACCTTCTCAGAAATGAGACATAGAACACATTGTGTATGTTAGATAGGCTAGGTGACATTGCCAAATGATATGAAATAACTCTAATTCTCTCCAAAATTTCCAAAGGGCCTATGTACCTAGGTCTCAGTTTCCCTTTCTTCCCAAATCTTACACCACCCTCCCATGGAGATACTTTTAAGAAAACATGATCTCCCACTTGAAAATAAAAATCCTTCATTTGATTATCAGAATATAATTTTTGTCTAATTTGAGCTACTTTGATATGGCCTTGAATAGTATTTACCTTCGATGTTGTTTTCTCTACAAGCTTCAGGCCCACAAGCTTCCTTTCTCTAACTTCATCCCAACAAGTTGGTGTATGCCATCTCTTTCCATACAATGATTCATATTGTGCCATTTGAATACTTGAATGGAAAATATTATTGTATAAAAACTCCAATAAAGGTAAATATTGATCCCATATGACTTGAATGTCAAGTGAACATGATCTCAACATGTCCTCTATGTTTTGGATTGTCCTTTCTAATTTCTTGTCAGTTTGAGGATGATAAGCAGCTCTCAAATGAAGCTCAATATCCAAGGATTTATAAAGTCTTTTCTAGAATTTTGATGTAAATCATGGATCATGATCAGAATAATTAAGACAGGTGATCCATGAAGTCTCACAACTTAATTGATATAATGTATTTCCAGGTGCTCTAGTGGAAAATCCTCCCTTATAGTGAGGAAATGTGTAGATTTTGTAAGTCGATCCATAATTACCCATATTTCATCATTCTTTCTTGGAGTTTTGGGTAATCTAGTGAGATAATATATGGTGATTTCATCCCATTTACAAGTAGGAATATGCAAAGGTTTCATGAATCCTCTAGGATGTTGTCGTTTGACCTTCACTTGTTGACAGACTAAACATCTTGATACATAATCAACAATTTCCCTCTTCATGTTATCCCACCAGAAATGTTCTTCCAAATATCTATAAATTTTAGTGCTACCAGGGTTTATAGAGAAATTTAAGCTATGATCATCATCCAATAACTCCCTTTTCAGATTGGGTAGAGAGAGAACACTTATCCTCTTCCTAAATTTCATAACTCCATCTTCACACATGAAGTAATCCAAATTCCCATCTTTCATGGAATTAATTTTCTTTTGAATATTATTTTCATCAAATTATGAAGCTTTAATTATTTCCATTAAATATGGTTGGGTAACCATTTGAAAAAGTAGTGATGTTTCATATTATTTAATAATTCCCATATCCATCCTTATTAGATCCACGTATAGAGGATCCTTGTCAATCCTTATTTTGTTGAGAACTCCATGATCCTTCCTACTCAATGCATCAGCTACCTTATTTGCCTTTCCTAGGTGGTAGTGTATGGAACAATCATAATCCTTGAGTATTTAAAGCCATTTACTTTTCCTCATTATTAGTTCTTTCTGTGAGAAGATATATTTTAGACTCTTATGATCTGTATATATATCACATTTTTCACCATAGAGAAAATGTCTCTATAACATTAGAGAAAATATTACCACTTCTAGCTCAAGATCATGATTATAATAGTTTTTTTTCATGAATTTTTAACTACCTTGATGCATAGGTAATAACTCTATCATTCTACATAAGAACACAACCGGGTCCTTTCTTTGATGCTTCACTATAGATCACAAACCCATCATTCCCTGATGGTAGAGTTAAGATCATAGAATTCACTAATCTCATCTTCAATTCTTTGAAATAGTTCTCAAATTCTTTTTTCCATACAAACTTAACCCCTTTAAGTGTAAGATTGATCATTGGGTTGGCTAATCGGGTATAGTTATGAACGAAACACCAATAATAAATTAATAAACCAATAAAACTATATACCTCAGTTATGTTCATTGAGTAGTCCATTCTTGAACATCCATTTTTTTCACAAGATCAATAGATATTCCATCCTTAGAGGCAATGTTTCCAAGAAAGGAAACTGATTAAAGCCAAAATTTACACTTGCTAAACTTACCATATAATTTATTTCTTCTAAGAGTCTTTAGAATAGCGCACAAGTGATTTTCTTGATCTTTATAGCTTTTGGATTATACCAAGATATCACTAATAAATAGCACCACAAAGTCATCAAGATATTCCTTGAAAACTCTATTCATTAGATCCATGAAAACAGAAGGTGAATTATTCTGTCCAAAAGGCATTACTGTAAACTTGTAATGCCCATACCAGGTTTGAAATGATATTTTTGGAATGTCTTCATTCCTCACAAGAAACTGATGATATCCAGATTAAAGGAAAATCTTTAAAAAATATTGAGCTACATGAATTTTATCAAATAAATCATCAATGTGAGAAAATGGATACTTTTTCTTTATTGTTATAGAATTGATCTCCCTGTAGTCAATGCACAACCTTATAGATCCATCTCTATTCTTAATGAAAATAATAGGGAATCCCCATGGAGAAAAACAAGGGTGAACAAATCCTTTATCATTCAATTCCTATAGGTTTTTCTTCAATTCCACTAATTTCAAAATGGCCATTCTATAAGGGGTATTTGATATGGAACTTGAATCAGAAATTAAGTCAATGGAAAACTCAATTTCCCTCTCTGGAGGATGTCCATGTAAATCCTATGGAAAGATATCAACATATTATTGCACAATAGGTACGTCATATATTTGAACATTCTTTTCCTCACCTATAGTTATTACATTCCCTTCCTCCCCAATAATTGAATTCAGTAAATCTACTGGGGGTGGATCTAAATGAGAATCAGATGGTGATGTTTCTTCCCTAAAGATAAGGGATTCCACATCATCCTCCAAAATTGTAACCTCCTTCTTCCTATAATAAATTTTCATATCATAGTTCAAAATCCAATCCATACTGAGGATTATATCAAATTCAATCATGGGTATTACAATAAAATCAGTATATAATGCATGTTTATATTTCATAATAGGGACTTCCTGACATAACTTTGTTGCTATTATACTTCCCTTAAGAGTTTTGACTGAAAAATCCCTTATTAAATCAAATTAGAAATATATAATTTTCTTGGAAAACTGGGAAGATATGAAAGGATGTGATGATCCAGAATCAAATAAATCATTGGCTAAGTTAGAGAAAATGATTAAAGTACCTGCCACTACATCATTAAGAACTTCAACCTCCATAGTTGTGACTACATAAGCTTGTCCTTTCTCCCTTGGCCTTCTTTGGGGAATGTTTCTCTAACTCTTAGTACATTCATGTGCATAATGTCCCATCTCCGTGCAATTGTATCTTTGAACATTGTGAGCTTCTTTATTCCCATAACAATACCGAGATAGGTGGAAATTTTCTCTGCAATTATAACAGACTCCCATTCCCTTCAGGAAAGTGATAGGGTGTTTCTTCCCACAATTACTATAGGATGTAAGGTCAACTCTTCCCTTCTTCCACATTTCCTGATTTCCTTTCCTAGATTTTTCAGCAGCCCTCTTCTTCTCTTTCTTTCCATTAAAGTCATAAGACTTAGAAAATTACATTTCCATCTTGATAACACTTGAGAATATATCTTCATATGATGGGAAACTTTGGGATACTAGATCCCTTTGGAGTAATGGTTTTAAACCATCAACGAATCGATCAATCTTGATCATTGTATTACGAATGTAGTCCACATCATGCCTTTCCAGCCTTGTAAAGTTAGTTTCAAACTTGGAAACATTTTCATCCTCCTTCTACCTCAGATTCAAGAATTGACTTTCCATATCCTCTCACTGTTCATGGGGAAAATATTTTTCTAGGAATATTTCCATAAAATAAATCCATTTTATCTCTTATTTTTCTTCCCCCCCCCTTTGTATTTTGGATTAATGACCCCACTGATCTGAATCTCCCAATAGATGATAAACTACCATGACTACCTTCTACCTTTTATTACCTCCCAAATTAAGAAATAACTTCTCTAGGGAACTTATCTATTTCTCAGATACAAATGGGTTTGTAGTCTCATTGAATGATGGTCGCTGTTGTTTCATAAAGTGATCCAACAGAGCTCCTCCTCATTGTGGATCAGGATGATCTATAAAGGTAAGGTTATTATTCATAACATGATTCAGCTATCCCGGTATAGTTATAAGTTTCTCAACACTATTAATAACACCAGATCAAACATCACTATCTTGTATCAGAGGGAAATACCTACACGAGATAAGTGAGTTCATGCAGTTTCCATTCCTTACACTAGGAGCCATTTCTAAATAATGGCATACACTAGATTAGGTTATGAATCATAATGTATAATATCAATGTAGAAAAATACACAACATAAATTGAAACTCTATAAAAAGCTAATATAATAATCATAAACATGATTTCTTTGAGGAAAAATTTTCATTTAAATCATTCATAATGGCTTGTAAAGAAAATTTGAATTATCCTAAGCATATCCACTAGGAGTGTAAAACCAGGTATGCAGTAAGGCCTACTGTCGTATACCATGATACCCAAGGTCAATATCTAAACTCTTTGTCAATGTTTTTCATTCCTAGGTACATCTATTCCAGAACCACATCTATTTGTAGTATCCAGATAGAGATGTATTTTCTAGAAAGATCCACATAATATATTCCTTACCAAAAATTCCAATATGTTCTTGTATATTTATCCTTAAAGACTATCTTAGAGTTTAGTTCCCTTATCCACATTTTCTAAATCTAGTTTGTATGTTTTCTACTAAACTTCCTCAGATACCAACTATAAGAACCCAACCTATCATGACCTGTCCCCCGGGCCCTTTCTGGGGGGTCCCATTCCTTGAAAACCCCAAGCCTGCCTTCCATAGGCCAGGGGATGGTGACTAGAACTAAAAGGCATATTCCCTAAAATTGGGAAGGCATTGCCTTTATATCCTATAAACACACTCAATCGAGCACACAACAAGATACAAACACAAGTCAACTGTATATCAAAAAGAGTGCTGAAAGTAAAAGGGGCTGGAATACAAGCCCAACAGTAAAGTTATAAGAACAACTGGAAATAAAATACAATTGAAGAAAGAGAAATACAACTACTGGGTCATCCTCTGAGGTTCCTACCTGAAGGGTAGGTATAGATTTCCTCCTCAACACTCCACGTCTGCCCATCTCATCTGCGTACCAACACGCCATATGGTCCACCTCTAGTAACCATCCAGTCCTGGCACCGTCAACCTCAATCAGTGCTGTTTGTCATCTACACCAAACAAAATATGGTGCAGGTGAAGCCCATGAAGGGGTGAGTATTACAATACTCAGTAGGGACCCCGAGACCCTCAAGGTCTCACAAAATCAACAAAGGATAAACTTCAAAGCATGAAACCAAATGACAACCCTACTTAGGTATATTCTCATAAATATACCTAAGTTATCAAGTATACCCATCTCATTTATGAGGAAACAAAATTCCAAACTCATTAGCTCGAAACTCAAATGTTCCATGAAGGAAGGATTTCCATGAAGGTAACACCACAAAGTTAAGTACCACACAGGTACGTCACACAGAATAATACCACAAAGGTATCACCACGAAGGTAAGTATCACACAAGTACGCCACATAGAATAATACCACCAAGGTATCACCATGAAGGAAAGGACTCAGCTCACACCAGGTATAACTTAGGTACAATAGTAGAGATGATTAGATGTAACTACTGAATCATCTTACTCTGTTAATAGGTATAACCACGTAGGATCCTAAATCATCGGCATACCTATATAGGATCGTAGTACATTGTCAGATCCACATAGGATCCTAGTACAACAGACCCATATAGGATCCAAGTACATTATCAGACCGACATAGGATCCTAGTGCACCAGACCCACACAGGATCCTAGTACATCATCAGACCCACACAGGATCCTAGTACAGCAGACCCACATGGATTCATAGAGTGGGTCCAAGTGGAATCCTCAAATACAGACCCATGAAGGATCCCTTTCTCATGTTACAACCACTTATAGGGTTCCTGCACTAAGCTCGCTTGATTCATGGAGGATCCGCTCCTTAAGATACATGTCGATACTCCAAGTGACACAATATTCCCTGAATAAGTATCCCAAAGGACTACCATGTAAAAGGGGTCTCAATGAAACAAATGGTGCATCAATCGGATGCCCGATCTGTAAGTTATTAGCCCTTTAGTCCCGAGGGTCTGGTTGGATTCGTGCTCGATCCAACCTGACCATACCCCAAATTTATCCAAATCTCAAGTGGGGTATACAAAATGGACCGTCTTGCTCCAAGGTTTTCGGTTCTATATAAGGTTCATCAAACGGACGCCCGGTGCCAAAGTCATGGCCAAAAGCGTGAGTATGGGTCGAAGTTGGTCCGAGTCTGGTTTGAATAGGTCAAATCAACCCAACCCGGCCTGACCGGCCTGGGTCAACCCGACCCAGTTTGGGTCGAACCGACCTGCGGGGTCCGAATTGACCTGCTGGGTCCAGCCCGGCCCACACTGGGCGCCCCAGCCTAGCCGTATGCGAGGGGGATCCATGCCCCCCAACTTCTTCTCACCGAATGACCGAAGCTATTAGGTTTCCATGTAGCACATAGGACCTGTCGTGGGTCCTGCTCGGTCCAGCTCGTCCGGCCGAAACAGCCGGCCCTTGGTCCTCTCGGTGGTGCATCGTGTGCTTCCCCTACATTGTCGTCCAAACGCCGGTCACCCTCATTTCACCGCCGCAGCATAAAGTCATGACCCTTGCTCACCGGGCGGCGCGGACGCATGCTGCCACCCAGTCATGCAGCCAGCCTCCATTGGCCGCCACCCTTTCTCCTCCGCGACCAATAGGCCACGACCCTTCTCTAACGGCACGATTGCACCGACGCCGTCTTCGTGGCCGACCATGGTGCCGACCGCTGTTCTAAAGTCCCACTGGTGCCAATTGTTGGCACTTGTCTCCATCCTCCTCCATCGTGAGGAATGAAACAAATTAAACACAAATATTTATGGAGTGTTTGAGCCATGTTGGTTTGGTCCACACCCTCCGTGTTAGAGAGGTATCAAGAGGTCCAAATATTTCGTGAATCACGAAGAATTTTCTAGAACGGGAAAGTGAGAAATTAAAAACAACAATCCCTACCTCAAAGGTTCCATTGGAGATCGATGAGGAGGGAAGAAAAGACATCGGTTCATCGTCATCGAAGATGTCGGCATTCATTGCCTCCGTAAGGTGATTCCGATCAGGTCTTGAGGTCGGTTCCTCTTTCTTCATTGGAGATGGGGCGTTCTTCATTGGAGATGGCATGTTCTTCATTGGAGATGAGTTTCTCCAAAGTTCTCTCAATTCCTCCCTTTGGCCAATGATTTCTCCTAAGCCAAAATGGGGATCCAATAAAATATGTTTTTATCATTTAAATTTTAAGTTGGAATCATTAAATAATTGATGAGGCATAATTAAATGGGAGAATAATTAATGGGGAGTTGAAATTTTTTCTCCATTAAAGTGGGGTTCGGGTGGTCCCCACCACCATGGATTCGAATTGGGGGTTTTCTAGCTCGGGTGGTCCCACCACCGAGCAATCAATTGGGAGGATAAAAATACAATAAAATTTATTCTATATTTTATTTTTATTCCACAAAAAACATGAAAACTAACTTTCACCCTTGACCAACTACCATCGAGGTGAAAGTCTCTTTAAGAGAATACCGACAATGAGAGTTCAACAGTGTCCTAATATTTCAATACCGAGCAATAGTTCAAAAGTTACAAAAACCTGCTCGCACGTTTACTGAACATACCTGAAAAAAAAAGTTAATAAGTTCATTCTGGGCACATTGGGCCTCAGAATCATGCGTCGTTAATTTTTGCAGACTGTAAAATTCCCATACAATTATAAAAAAAATTAAATGGAATTTCCAGGACTTTACATTATCCCCACCTTAGGGCTTTGCATCCCCGAAAGCCGCATAAAAAAACTAGGAAAACAAGTGGGGGGTACTGAGCACTTATCTGGGCCTCCCACTCCTATATTCTCTTCTAGAGGTTACCGTGCTACCAACGTACACGCACCAAAGGTATATATCGCCCACGAAGGACTCTCTCTTGTCTATCCTCAATCTCTACATGAACCTCCACAAACATCGCTCCATCATCGATGTCTATCCCATTGTGGTCGATCATGTGAGAAGGTTCGTGCACATATCTTCTTATCTGGGATACATGGAAGACGTTGTGCACCCGGTGAAACTGAGGGGGAAGTGCTAAGCATTAAGCCACCTTGCCAACTTTTCTGAGGACCTGGTAGGGTCCAATAAACTTTGGAGATAACTTTCCACCCTAGCCAAATCTCTGCAAACCTCGTCGAGGTGAGACTCGTAGAAAGACATGGTCACCATCCTCGAACTCCAGAGGCCTCTATCTCCTGTCGGCATAGGACTTCTGCCTACTTTGTGCAGTCTTCATCCACTCCTGGATGATTTTCACCTTCTCCATGGTAGCCCTTACTATCTCTGGTCCCACTAGTACTAACTCCCCTAGGTTAGTCCATCACAAATGCGATCTGCAAGGTCGGCCGTACAAATCCTCAAAAGGTGTCATCCTAATGGTGGAGTGATAGCTGTTGTTGTTTGAAAACTCCACCAATGGAAAGTGATCCTCCCAACTGAAACAGAAGTTGAGGAGGCAAGAACATAGAATGTCCTTGAGGGTCTGAATGGTCCGCTCAGTCTGGCCATCCATCTGAGGATGGAAGGAAGTGCTCAAATGAAGCTGCGTCCTGAAAGCCTCCTGTAACCCCTTCCATAGCCAGAAAGTTAAACATGCATCAGGATCAGAGACAATCATCGAGGGTACTCCATGTAGCCGTACAATCTCATGCACATAGAGGTTTCCCAATCTCTCTACTAAACCCTTCTCTCTAATCAGTAGAAAGTGGGCCGACATGGTGAGTTGGTTAACGATCACCTAGATAGAATCATGACACTTGGACGTATGTGGAAGTATTATCACAAATTACATGGATATCTCATCCTACTTCCACTATGAGAACTCTAAAGGCTGAACTAAGTCTACCAGTATCTGAATCTCCGCCTTCACTTGCTGAAATGTGAGGCACTAAGAAACAAACTCTACTAATTCTTTCTTCAATCTCAGCTACTAGTGCTATCGTCAGAGATCCTGGTACATCTTCTCCACTCCTGGATGTACCACTAGAGGGGATGTGTGGAACTCCCTCAACACTTCCTCCTGAAGTGACACTGGTACCATGGTATGTCCTCTGAAAAGGATGAAGTGCTCCCCACCTTCAGAAAATCCATTAGGTTCCTGTCCTATAGATATCTGAGCATGTCGAGCCTCACAGTCAGTGTCCCCATGCTATGCCTCCTTGAATCATTAAAGAAGTGGGGGTGTGATTATAAAATATTTAAGAAAAACTTCTCCATATCGATCCATAAAGGATATTTTCAAAGCATCCAACTGTTTCTTCGCCTCACCTAGTAGCTGTATACCAGATCTCTTGTTGAGTGAATTTGCTACAACATTCCCCTTCCCAAGAGTATAGACTATCTCGAAGTCATAATCCTGGAAAAACTCAAGCCAATATCATTGTTTCAGGTTCAGGTCCTTTTGAGAGAAGATATATCTAAGACTATTGTGACCAGAGTAGACCATAAAAGATTCACCCATCAAGCAATGTCGCCACATCTTCAAGGTGAAGAGCACTACTGCTAACTCCAGGTCATGGGTAGCGTAGTTCTACTCATATTGTCTCATATATTGAGAACCACATGCGATAACTTCCCGCTCCTACATCTAGACACATCCAAGTCTGGTCCCTGATGCGTCGCAGTAAACTACGTACCTAAAACCCTCCTCTGGAAGCCTCAAGATGGGGGAACTAGTCAGCCTCTAGCTCAGCTCTTGAAAACTTCACTGGCATCTCTTTGAACACATGAAGGGTGTTCCCTTCTTCGTTAATGCTGATAAAGGTGTTGAAACTCTAGAGAAATCTAGAACAAACCTCCTGTAGTATCCAGCCAATCCTAGGAAACTCTATACCTCCGTCACACTCCTAGGTGGCTTCTAAGAAAGTACAACCTCAATCTTTTCTAGAACCACATCAACTCCAGCCTCTAAGATGACATGTCCTAGAAAGTGAACCTCTCAGATCCAGAACTGGCACTTTGAGAGCTTACCATATAGTTGGTTCTCTCGAAGTGTGTCCATAACTATCTGCAAATGATAGGCATGCTCCTCCTCAGTAACTGAGTATATCAAAATGTCATCGATGAAGACTACTAAAAAGCGGTCTAAGTATGGCTAGAAGATCCTGTTCATGAGTCCCATGAATACTGCTGGAGCATTGGTCACACTAAATGGCATGACCAAGAACTCATAATGGTCGTACCAACATCTGAAATCCATATTCTGCACATCCTCGTCTTGCACTCTGAGATGGTGATAGCCTGATCTGAGGTCTATCTTCGAGAACCACCATGATCCCTTCAACTGAGCAAAGAAGTCATGAATCCTCAGAAGTGGGTACTTGTTCTTCACAGTCACCTGGTTCCGGCATCGATAGTAGACACAAAGTCTCAAGCTCCCATCTGCCTTCTTGTCAAACAAAATCAGGGCTGCCCAAGGAGAAATACTGGGCCGAATGAACCCTTTCCCTTGTAAGTCCTCCAACTGTACCCGCACCTCACGAAGCTCCACATGAGCTATCCGATATGCTGCGGTAGATATCAATTCCTTCCCGGGGTAAAATTCAATGTAAAAGTCCACCTCTCTATGAGGAGGTAGACCCAAAATAGCATTAAGGAAGACATCTATGTACTGGTCCACCACTACAGGATAACTCAGACTCTCCACATCAACCGGTCTAAGGGTAAGGCTAGCCAACTGATGTGTAATTGGCTGCACCCTCCTCCAGGTAAGTCCATCATGTGCTGCAAAGGGTCCCTTCTCACCAGTGAAGTTAAACCTGGTCACATCCATGCAGACACGCCACACTTTGCGCCTAATACAGTCAAAATGAGCATGGACTGTAGATAACCAGTCCATACCCAAGATGACATCGTAAGGCCTCGATGCCACTATTAGAAGATCCCAGCCGAATCTCTTTCCTCCTAGAGTAATCTCACACTACTGGAACTAGTGTGTAACTGTCAAATCTGCTTCCGTAGGAGTCCCTGCCATTAGGATCGAGCCAACGACACCATCAGAATCTATGAGCTCCGAACAATGGTTGTGGAAATAAAAGAATGACTAGAACTTGTGTCTATAAGGACTGAAGCTAAGGTGGAATAGACACAGATCATAACTCGTATAATCTATAGAGTGCCATGGTCGTAGGCCTCAACTACCTGGAGCTGAGCTCGCCCATGTCCACCTGCTCCCCATGGTCGGGGTGGACCGCCGGGTGGTGGTGGCGACAACGTCTCGAATCGTCACCCACCGCCAGCTGCACGACCAAATCCTCTGCCACGTCCGCCTTCTCCCTGTGGACCTCCTTGGTAGAACCTCTATCTCGGCATGAGTGGTCCCTTGATCATCTGCTGATCATCCGTATGGCTAGTTGGGAAGTTGTGACAACCGGGTCCCGGTTGTCACATTTGGTATCAGAGTAGGAACCCAGCCTTAAGTGTAGTGCACTTCCTGGGTTGAGATGTAGGGCCCACAACGAGGGCGTTGTGCTCTAAAGGGGGGGGGGTGATTGTAACATCCCCAATTGATAAAAGGTTAAATGACTAAATGATATGACTCATGTCAACAAGGTGCACCTTCCTTTTCGGGAGCCTACCTGGTTAGAACTCCACAGTTAAGCGTGCTTGGCCTAGAGTAGTGATCAGGATGGGTGACCTTCTGGGAAGTTTCTCAGGATGTGTGTGAGTGAGGACAAATCACACTAGAAAGGACAAGTGTTAGCCTGTGGGGACTGTCATTAGTCAGATGGCCCGTTCAGGCATGTGGGGGGACCCTAGGGTGGGCCCCACGTGTCTGCGGGGGCAACTGGTGGTACCTGGTGGGCTAGGACCCGACGACCATGTTAAGGCGGGGTGGTTATGCTGTCACCGGGACCCGGTTGTCACAGAAGTCACGCGCCATGTGACCCTACCCGCCACATGTGTAACACTACCTGTTCCTCGCATGACTGGCTCTGTCTCCGATACCCCGCACAACTGACCCTGAAACCTACAGTCATCCCCCTATAGGTCTGGTCCTCTTAGACCTCTTTGAAATCTGTCTGCTTCCAGCTACAGAATACTCCTCTACGTGAGGATTGGTGGTGTGTCTCACTGCTGGTAACTTCTCAGTAAGAAAACTCTCCACTAAGAGGGCTCACTCTAACACCACTTCCTTTGTTGGGATGCTGAGAGAAATCATCGAAGCCCTGATCTCCTGCCTGAGTCCCTACTGAAAGGTCTGGGTCCTGAAGAATGGGTCTCATACCATATCAGTGGAGTAGAGTGAGAGTTCAGTGAACCTCACTGAGTACTGAGCCATAATCATGATGCCCTGCTACAGATGAAGAAGCTCTTGAATTCGCACTACACGAAGGGTCACTAGAAAAAACTCTACCAAAAATAGGCTATCAAAGTCTATCCAGAGAAGTGTCACCTCGTCGTAAACCTAGAGCATCAAGCTCCACCATCTGCCTACTGCCGCCTATAGAAGACTGGAAACAAGGATCACCATGAGATCAGCTGGTGTCCCTACTAGTCGGAAGACTCTCACCACGACCTCCAATCAATCCTCAGCTGCCGGCTAGTCTGTCTCTCCCCTAAACCTAGGTGGCCTATGGCACTAGAACTTGTGAAACATGCCCAAGTGGCGTGCACCCTCTGTTGTTGGGGTTGGTGGAATCGGTGGCCCAACGGGTAATGGTACCGCTGGTGCCTCCGCTGGTGCCTCTACTTTAAGAGGGCCCTATACTGAGGCCCTGTCGCTCGGTGGGCTATCATCACATAATATTCCCAGAACCCTAGATGGATGTCTGCGTGGAGGCATCCTAAAAAGGAAAAAGGTGCAACAAGGTCAATAAGTTATACCTGATGAGTTGAATCAAAGATATCACAAAGAAAACTCTCCAAAACACACACACAATCAGTGTTTTCATGCACTGAGTCAGAAATCAGAAGTCAGGGTCCTGGTGTATGGATACGTCGGCCACCGCATCAACACTAGATTCCTTAAACTGATAACCACACTCACTACACTTAATACTATTTCCATTAAAAGATTAGTGTCTAATGTTATACGGTAGAACCGACTCCTCTGATACCAATTTGTCATGACCCGTCCCCCGAGGCCCGTGTCGTGACTACCCCAAGCCCGTCTTCCACAGGCCAGGGGTTGGAAACTAGAACCAAAAGGTATATTCCCTAAAAATGGGAAGGCATTGCCTTTATATCCTGTAAACACACTCAACCAAGCACAAAAAAAGATACGAACACAAGTAAGATGTATAACAAATATAGAGTTGAAAGTAAAAGGTGCCAGAATACAAGGCCAACAGTAAAGGTATAAGTACAACTGGAAATATAATAAAACTAAGGAAAGAGAAAGAAAACTACTGGGTCATCCTACGAGGTTCCTACCTGAAGGGTAGGTACAAATCAACTCCTCAGCACTCCACGTCCACCTGTCTCCTCTTAGTACCGACACGCCGTATGGTCCACCTCCAGGCACCGTCTAATCCTGGTACCCTCATCTTCGATCAGCACTATCCATCATTTTCACCAAACACAACAAGGTGTGGGTGAAACCCGTGCATCAGTGAGTATAAAAATACTCAGTAGGGACCTCGAGACCCTCAAGGTCTCACAAAATCCACAAAGGATAAACTGAAAAGCATGAAAAAAACTGAAAACCCTATTTAGGTATATGCCCATACACATACCTAAGTTGTCAAGTATACCCATCTCACTTATGAAGAAACACATGGCCCAACTCATTAGCTCGAAACTCAATAGTTCCATAAAGGAAGGATTACCATGAAGGTAACACCACAAAGGTAAGTATCACACAGGTACGTCACACAAAATAACACCACTAAGGTATCACCATGAAGGTAAGTTCCACACAGGTATGCCACACAGAAGAATACCACCAAGGTATCACGATGAAGGAAAGGACTTAGCTCACACCAGGTATAACTTAGGTATAGTAGTAGAGATGATTAGATGTACCTACTAAATCATCTTACTATGTTAAGAGGAAGACCCACATAGGATCCTAAATCATTAGCAGACCCACATAGGATCGTAGTACATTGTTAGAACCACACATGATCCTAGTACAGCAGACCCACACAGGATCCTAGTACATCTCCAGACCAACACAAGATCCTAGTACAATGACCCACACAGGATAATAGTACATCATCAGACCCACACAAGATCCTAGTACAACAGACCCACGAAGTATCCCTTTCTCATGTTAAAACCAGCTACACGGTTCCCACACTAAGCTCACTTGATTCTAGGAGGGACTGCCCCTCAAGCCATAGGTTGATACTCCAACTGCCACAAAGTCCCACGAATAAGTATCCCAAAAGACCACCACGTAAAAGGGGTCTCAACGCAACAGAAGATGTGTCAATAGGATGCCCAGTCTTAAGTTATTAGCCTTTTAGTCCTGAGGGCTCGGTTGGATTCATGCTCGATCCAACCCAACCGTACCCCAAATTTATCCAAATCTAATGTGGGGTATACTAAAAGTACCATATCACTCCAAGGATTCCGGCACTGCAGACAGTTCGTCAAACGGACGTCTGGTGCCAAAGTTATGGCCAAAAGAGAGAATATGGGTCGAAGTTGGTCTGGGTCCGGTCTGACCCAGTCGGAGCGACCAGACCCGGCCCGCTGGGTTCATCCCGGTTCACACTGGGTGGCTCGACCTAGGCTGGGTGGCCTGACCCATGCTAGGCGGCCCGACCTATGATGGGTGGCCCGACCCATGCTAGGTGGCCTGGCCTAGCTGCATGCGGGGGGGGGGGGGAGCCCCCCCCCCCCCCCCCCCGCTTCTAATCACAGAACTGTCGAAGCCGTTCAGTCACCAGGAAGCATGCGGGACCCGCTGTGCGTACCGCTCGGTCCAGCTCATCCGGCCAAAATGGGTAGCTATTGTTCCTCCCAGTGGCATGTCGTGCGCTGCCCCTCTACGACCGGTCGAACGCCGGCTGCCCTCCTTTCATCGTCGCAGCACAAAGTCGCGACCCTTTCTTGTCGTGCGGCGCTGACGCGTGCCACCACCCCGTCATGTGTCCGACCTCCACTAGCCCCCACCATTGATCCGCCATGGCTGATGGGCCATGGCCCTTCTCGGTAGGCGTGGTTGCACTGCCACTATCTTTGCGGCCAACTGTGGTGCCGTCTGCCGTTCTCAAGTCCCACTAGTGCCAATTGCCGGCACCGGTTTCCATCCTACTCCATCACAAGGCACACAAAAAATTAAACACAAATATTATCAGAGTGGTCAGGCCATTTTTGTTTGTCCCACACCCTCTACATTAGAGCGGTAACAAGCGGTTCAAATATTTCTTGAATCACAAAGAATTGTGAAGAACGAGAAAGGGAGAAATTCAAAATAACAATCCCTACCTCGAAGGTTCTGTTGGAGATCGATTAGGAGGGAAGAATGAATGTCATTTCGTTGTCATCGAAGACATTGGAATTTTTTTCCTCTACAAGGTGCATCTGATCTGGGATTGAGGTTGATTCCTCATTCTTTGTTGGAGATGGCGTGTTCTTCATTGGAGATGATTTTCTCCAAAGTTCTCTCAATTCCTCCCTTTTGCCAACGATTTATACCAAGAAAAAATGAGGACCCAATAAAATATGTTTTCATCAAGTTAATTTTAAGTCGGAATCATTAAAAAATTGATGAGGCATAATTAAATGGGAGTCGAAATATTTTCTCCATTAAAGTGGGGTTCAGGTGGTCCCCACTACCAAGGATTCGAATTGGGGGTTTTCTAGCTCGGGTGGTCCCCACCACCGAGCATTCAATTGGGAGGATAAAAATAAAATAAAATCTATTCTATATTTTATTTTTATTCCGTAAAAAACACGAAAACTAACTTTCAATCTCGACCAAACACCGTCAAGGAGAAAGTCTTCTTAAGCCAATACCGGCGCTGCGAGTTCAACGGTGTCCTCAGATTTCAATTCCAAGAACCGGTTCAGAAGTTACAAAACAAACTCACAATTTTACTGAAATTACCCAAAAAAAGTTCATAAATTCATTCTAGGCACACACCTAGCCTCAGAATCACACTCCGTCAATTTTCGTAGACTCGTAAAATTCCCATATAATAAAAGAAAATTACATGGAATTTCACAGTCTTTACACGACCCCAGTTGCTCGGAGTCGGTGGCTTATTTTATTACATTTTCATATAAATAAGGAATATGCATCCTGATGGACCAATTAGTTTATTATAATTATAAACAAGATACATACATAATTTCAACATTACAAATTGAAATGAAAAACAACATAGAAATTCCTTCAACAATATCCATAACTCATAGGTTATTTATGCATGTCATTCATAATAAAAATCTTCATGTTCTGAGAAAATGAAACATAAGAAAGGGGTGAGCTCAAATGATCAATAAGGGTAAGAAACATAATTAAATATATCATAAAAAAAACATTACACATGTTGAATAATTAAAAACACACGCCTTTAACAATAATGTTGAACACATTATGGCAGGAATAAGAGAAGAATAAATAACACCATAGTAAAAAATAATCATGGGTATTCTAATAGTCGAATAACCACATGAACCATAAATACTATTTTCATTATGAGGTAATTAATAATTTGGGACATCATAACCATACCGTCAAGGCCTCGTGCCAAGACCATAAATAATCATTTTGTCAAGGCCTTGTACCAAGACCATAGTTTGTCTCATGAGACCTAAAGATGCACCGAGGGGCTATAGTGGGCCCCAAATGACACTTACTATGTCCAATTAATTCCTCATATGAATGTTTATAAACATAAAAAAATATACATTCATATTGAAACTAATATATGAAATGTAAATAACATTCCCCAAACATTAAGCATAAACATTAACCATTTAGAGTAAATTGGTGAATGGTTTTAAGATAGCACATCCATATAAAAAATAATAATAAGAAATAAATTAAATATGTTATATGATACCATAAAATATTAATCCCAATAATACATAATAATCAACATGATTGTTGAAATAGATGAAGATACTCTTATAAAATCTTAGAGTAATTCTTGAGATAAATACTCCTTTACTTTGAAAGGAAGATTTCTTTTGGAAAAATCTTTATATAACACCACAAGTGAAGTAAAATAGTATTATAATAATAAAATGAGCGATTTTATAAAGATAATTATTTCCAGAAAATATATTATAGAGTTCCCTTGAAAATAGGTATGAATTTTTGGAATTCCCTTGAAACAAGATTGTTTATCGGGAAAGATTTTTGAAAGATCCTTTTAAAACATATAACTCCCCATAAATTTACGTATAATTATGGTTGAAAAAAAATATATAACATTAAAATAGAAATTATGAGGAGTACATATGAATGAATAATAATTTAATTGAGTTAAGTAGACAATAAAAGTAACCTGAATGAAAATGGATTTTTGGTTATAAAACCCTTACCTTAAGTCCGAATGTGTTACGCTCTTGAACATAAGGTCATGAAATATAAAATTAGAGTTATTAATAAATTAATTAAGAACCTATTAGAAATGTATTTAGTTTATCATAATTTTATTAAGTTCATTATGTCTTTATTGATAAGTTATAAGATTGAATTCCATCGTTTCAGAGTGTTTGTTTCCTTGGTTATCATGATCGGTATATTTGTATATGAGTATGGGTGTTCATGTTGAAAGGATGTAATTCTACATAATTGAAATTATATTTTATTTATGAACATACAAAAGTATTAATGGTTATACATATCATTTTTTACAAGGTATGAGGATGAATAGTTAAATGAAATATCAATAACAATCACTTAGATTATTTTAGTGGTATTTTGATTATTAAGAACTAGTTTGGTCATGTGATTTAATATTATGTACATATAATGGTTACTGAATATTAAATAGGTTATAATAAATATTTTATAGTCTGTTTCAACCATAAAAATGTTTTAATGACTGGTAATTATGGAGAAATTTAAGAACAAAACATCATCATCCATGAAGGTTGTAAATTGGAGCCATACAAACGATGATTTCATTTATAAAAGAGAGATAGAGAGTAAGAAGATTGATAATGTTTATTAAATTAAAATGGTATAATTTTAATATAGAGATGATACTAGAGTGATAAGTATCAATTGTATAGATGAGGTTAGGAGATAATAAGAAAAGAAGATAAATTGAAATGGAACTAAATGAAAAATAAAGATGTTTTACCTCCTGAAATAACCTCCTTGAGAACCTCCTTAAGGGAAGGGGTTTTATTATTTTGGAAATAACAAGAGCTTATGAATGTGGGGAGTGACTAGGGAAGGGTATTTGGGAAGAATTTTGAGGAGCTTTAAGGTTTATAGGAATGAAGAGAATAGGGAGTGAGGGGGGGGGGGGGGTTATAGTGGAGGAGATGAGGATTTTCCCATTATATTACTCATTATTTTATTATTTTCCCGAATAAAACCAATAATATTGATTCTTGTGACCAAAAAATAGTTATAAGTGCATGTGAGTTCTAACCAATGGTCATTTACATCATCTATGACTCAAGTATGATGCATAAATTCAATTATTTAACATATTTTGTAAATTATCGAATTTCTATATTCACCAAAAATTAAAGTATTTAAGAAAAATACCAAAAATTTACCCTAACCATTTTCCAAAATTTTGAATTCAAAAATGAAATCCATTTTTTAAAAATAATTTTATAAATATGATTAATTTAATTTTTTTTAAAAATAATAATTTATTCAAAAAATAACAATTTTAAAACTATAATTATTTTTATATCACATTGAAAAATTAATCAAGATCTTAACCTTAAGAAAATAAAATAATAATATGATTCACCATTCATAAGGTTCATATTACTATTCATAAGGGTATGTTACTATTTACCAAAAATTAAGTTTATCTTATCAAACTCTAAATATCTTACTTGAATACAACTGTGTATGTCAGCTTTTCAAAATTCAAAACAGAGAGTTGGAAATATTATGTTTACTCGCTAGGTTATAACAAAGTGGTGTTTTGTAGAGAATTAGTTTTTCATTCATTCAATACTAAATTTATTTGGAAAATCTTGGGGTGTTAAACTATCACCCACCATAAACTCAAGAGGCCTACGAAGCCGATTTGTAAATGAATTCTACCTACGATGAGTTATTTTCATGTTCTTATAAATTAATTGAACTCTTTCTAACATATCAAGCATGAGACTTGGTCCCAACATCTCAAACTCCCCAAATTTTAACCAACACAAATAAAATCTACATGGTATCCCATAGAGTGCCTCAAAATGTGACATCTGAATAATATCCTAGAAATCATTATTTTAGGAAAACCTAACAATAGATAAATGTTTTTCCCACAAACCAACAAAATCTAGGACACAAGATCTCAATATATCCTCCAACAATTGAATTGTATGCTCTAACTACCCATCTTTCTGCGGGTGATAATCCATACTCAAAATCACCTGGGTACCAAGTGCCATCTATAATCCCTATTAGAAGCATGATGTGAAACATGAGTTATAATATGAAACTATGGTTCTCAGAACACCATGAAACCACACTATATCTTGAACATATAAATCACTGAAACAATCAACTGTGTAAGTCTACTAGATCGATAAAAAATGGGCCACCTTTGCCAACCAATCCACTACCAGCCAAACTAAATCATTCTTCCATGGTGTCCTCATAAGAAACACTATGAATTACATCATTTCATCATTCCACTTCTACTCCGGAATGGGAAATGATTGTTACAAACCACCTGGGCACTGATGCTCATCCTTCACCTTTTTACAGGTAAGATATCATGCTACAAAACCCACAACCTACTACTTTACTCCTAGCCATGATTATTACCTACAAATATCACGATACATGTTAGTTAAACTAGGATGTACTTCCCAATTCTATGAATGGAACTCTCAAATCATCTCCTTCCGCATACAAACTGACATAACCACAGAGCCAAAAACAATGACAATTCCATCATCACAAATAGCCCAACTAGAAGGTGACTCAATACCTTTAAGACTTTCCCTTACATTAAGACAATTCAAATCCCCCAGATGACTCTTCTTAACCTAGATCAAAATCACAAAAATCAAATTCTATATACAAAAGGTTTATTTTCCCATTCCCATCCTACACCTCTTGGTTCATATCAGAAAAAGACCATTATTCTCCACTCAGAGTTGGATTCCTGAACCACCTAATTCTAATTCTTCAAGCTCAGAGCATCTACAACACAATTCCCTTTTCTTGGTGTGTAAATAAGCTTGAAATCAAATTATTGTAGGTACCTGAACCACCTTCACCACTGAAGATTCAAATCCCACTTAGAGAAGATGTACTTAAGACTTTTATGATCTGTAAACACAGTGAACCGCTCTCCTAACAAGTAATTCCACTAAAAATTTAAGGCATAAACCACAATATCTAGATCACGATCACGAGTAGGGTAATTTCTTTCATGATGCCTCAATTATCTTGACCCATACACTGAAACCCAATCATCTTTTATCAACACTACCCCGAGTCTAACATCTGGCACATCACCAAACAAGGTGTACCTCTTGCTCAGTTTAAGTAAGACCAGAAATAGAGTGGTAGTAAAAATATTCTTCAACTCTTGAAAATCATTCTCACATGCCTTCTACCACTCAAACATAACTCCTTTCTTGGTTAAATCTGAGAGTGGAACTTCTAAATGGGATAAATCCCTAATGAACCTTCAGAAATAATCTTCCAATACCAAAAATACTCCAAACATTGAAAACATTCTCTATATTCTCCCAAGACACCACTACCTGAACTTTCTATAGATCTACTAACACACCTGACTTAGAAATTATGTGACAAAATAAATACACTCTATTAATCCAAAATTGGAATTCTGATATCTTTGAATAAATCCTATGCCCTCTTAATGTACTCAGGATGATGTCAATATGTTTTGCATTATTATCAAGAGTTATTGAGTACACCAAGATGTCATCAACAAATACAACCATTAATTGATCCAGGTATGGGTGAAATATTCAGTTCATTAAATCCATGAACATAGTTGGTGCATTGGACAACCTAAATGACAACACCAAAAACTCATACAACCCGTACCTACTTCATAATGTTTCCCGAAATACGAAATAAGGTTTCAACCTTATATAATGGTATCCTAATCTCAAATTGATCTTGGAGAATATTAAGGAACCCCTCAGTTGGATGAATAAGTTATCAATTCTGGGAAGTGGGTATCAGTTCTTAACTATCATCTGATTCAACTTTATATAGTCAACACATAATCTCAATGATCCATCTTCCATCTTGGAAAATGACACAGGTGACCCCTTAGGTGACATACTATGACATATAAACCACTTTGACTCTAATTATTATAGTTTAAACTTATGTTATTGTAGTTATTATGGTTCTATTTGATATGGAATAATGGAAACTAGTTCTACCACTAGAAACAATTCAATCGTAAACTCAACAGCTCTCTTGGGTGGTATCCCCAATAAATACTTAGGAAACACAACCTGAAATTGATTCTCAATGGGAGGGAATATTGGTGGCACCATTAATCCTTCATATATTACAAGACATTCCACATGGGTTGTGAGTTCACCCAACTACTGAAAAAATGGCCCTACACTACTTTCTTGAATGTCCCACTCACCACGAAGGACTTAAGTATCTCCATCAAGAGACGTGAATGTTAACCAACATTGGTAACAATCGATATATTATTGATATAACACCAGATAATCCATACCCAAAATTAGGTAAATAATTTACATCTCAAGGAAAAATAGGTTTCATAGAAAATGATATCCACCAACCTCTAAAGAACAACCCTTACATTGTCTAATATTCTCAACTCGCACCCCAAAAAGAGTATCAATTAACATAACCCCACATTAACTTTCCATGGTTAGACCCAAAAAACTACCAACTATGCAGAAATAAAAGAATACATAGCTCCTATGTCAAATAAATAACTAGTGAGCATAGAATCTATAAGAATCGTACCTCAAATGGTAGATGGTCCAACCTCACCACCTCTAGGTGTATACTGAATTGCATGAAGATAGCCTGAATCTCTACCCTAGGTTCCAGCCTGAGTACCTTGCACTAAACTGCCCTGTTGGTATGGATGATCTCACCCTAGAATCCACATCCACCAACCCTTCCAGTATGACCCATGGTGCTCCAACTGCATGCCTAATACAAGGTGACCAACCCCATGCCCACACTTGAAATCTACCTCTAACCTCCATCTATTCCTGACTATTGAGTGTCCTTAAAGAACCTTTTTATATGTCCCAAACTACCACATGACCAACACTCTATTGGTGGCTAGGGAAACTGACCCTTCATGAGCCACAATTTACCACATTGGTAATAGAACACCTGATCACCACCCTGAGAAACTAGCCCTCTCTTCAGATTACTCTGCACACTTTCACCCAGTTGTAAATTCCCAAAACAATGATTCATTCCCTTAAAATATGAACCACTTGTCTGCTCTTATTGCACCCCAATTCCACCACCTGAAGCTCCCTTTAGGTTCCCTTCTAATATAATGGCCCTTTCCACTACCTCTGAAAACCTCTTTAGATGGAAGATATTCACTTAAGACTTGATCTTATGCCTAAGCCTATCCTGGAAGCATTTCTCTATAGTCACCTCATCCCCTACCAAATTTCAGAAAAAACAAAGAAAATAAATGAAATGAATAGAATAATCCATCAATAATGCAACCCCATAGGTCAAAATCATAAACTCTGCAGCCTTCTCCTACCTCAATGTATCTGGGTAGTATTGTTTGAGAAACTTTTCCTACAAATCCTTCCATACAATTTCTTCATCCTGCGTTGTCTAAAATATAGTTTCCCACTAGTTATTTGCTTATCCCCATAACATATAGGCCTCTAGATTAACTCATCTCTCCGAATGAGTCTCTAGATGGCTACCTCTGGCCCACCCTCTCTGGTAATGGTCATAGGGTGCTGCAGCTAAAACTCCCTGGTCATCTCAAACATAATCATTGCAAGCTTCCCTAGGCCCTACTCCATTATCTATATAAAACATGAAAAGTTCTCACATAACTGGTCTTAACTATTATCTATAACCACTATATCTTTTTGATCCTCTATTGGGGGAGAATTCTCAGTAATGTTCTCTTATCTCCCAACCGGAACATCTCTTTGTGGTGACATTTCTATACAATTACAAACACAAGCTTTAGAACACAAACCATAATTATTCCACAAAAAATAAATGAAGGATCTCCACTATGCTTAAACAAACCATTTGTCATACAACTTTCAAAAAGGGACCTATCATACCCGAAACATTACCCTAGAACATTCCTACCAAGGGACATGGTTAAAATAGGGTAATTGACTCCCATGGTTACAAGAATTACCTTTTACACCATTTCAAAAACATTTCCATATCACAACATACTTCAAAACCATTTTAATTCATTTAAAACCCTTGTTAATAACAATTATTTTATTATTATTTAACATTTTACTTCTCTTTTTACCCATTTTCATCATTTCAATATAACCCATTTTAATCAATTTCAAGAAAATCAAATGTATCCTACCCTTTATGTCCCACACACTAGTCCCACATGTGTGCATAACATGATGCATGTAACTTATATACCTAGGTTCCAAGAATGATGCATGAATGCATAACCTCGTGCCATTATGGTTATGAGAAAAATATCATAAAAATATCACATCACACAACAACGGAATAACCCAATGGTGAAATATCAGCAAATGTAACTACACACAATAATAACAAAACCCCCCACCCTGGGTGACTTGGGTTTTACCTCTTATATGGGTTAGATACTACCAAGAATGAGCTCATTACCAAGGCCTAACCCCTTTATATCCTCCTTTATACCTCCTAAAATAGTAATTTATAGAAAATAGATCATATGATACCACTTTGTAACATTCCCAATTGAGGAGCCACTAAACTGGTGCCCCGAGATGGGTCATCACATGACCTCAAGTGCACCTCACCATAGGCCAAATGTTTCCAACTAGCATAGAGGGTCTAAGAGTCACATGGGGAGACTATACCCTCTTTACCAAAGTAATCCACAACATAAAACAAATATAATTATGGAAATAATATAAAATAACCAATGAACATGCATAAATAACTATCTCCAAAAAATGGGTACAAAACAAAACCAATAGTAAATATGTTATGTCATACTAAAATGCCAAGTGAAACAAACCCAAAATAAGACAAATAGCAGAATCCTCAAAACAATCCTGACTCTAAGTATAAATACTCATCCATATGCCTCTAAATAATGTCTCAACTCCCAAGAATAGAGCCATTATCGATTTCCTGAATTCAAAGTACGAAATATTCTTGGGTACCCAATGGAGGCTTAAGAAGGGTTTGAGTACAACTCAGTATGCCACCACCAATGTTTTCTATAAAATATCTAGTCTAAACAAATAGTTAATGAAAGTATGAAATACATGAAAAGTAAATAAGAGATAGTTTGGGTGTCATTAGATAATAACATTTACTTTAACTATTATCAACTTTAGAACAATTCAACATTTTTTATCTTCTTCATTACTTAGTTTATCATCGATATGTAATCCATGGGATAGGAATTTACATCATTCACATAATGATTCAAGTCATTTATCATTTTTTATAAGGGAATAAGTCAAGTACCTATCTCACTGGGGATAATAAATCATAACATCACAATATACTCACCTCAAAGTCTCAATTTGAGTGATATGGAATTGTTAGGGGAATAGAGATCCATATCCTTCCCTATCCTGTGCCTTGTGGGTGGAGTCAGAGCATCATTCAAACTCGACCTGTGGGAGGAGCCTCAATCCTTTATCCCACACCTCAAGCCATGTGCACATGCTTATTAATCCATTCACCACACACAAACCATATCAAAACTAGCCACAAACAATACATAAAACAATAATAATTCATAAAAATCATCTTGGTAATTAACATTATTCTATAACCCAATAACACATTTTCTATTTACATCACCTATCCAATTTAGCACAATTCCCATTCTCATGACTATCTCACTAAGAATATTCAAAAAATAACATATATAAAATCATTTCACAAATCAAAAATTTCCTTATGAAACCCCATTTAATATATTTCCCATTTCACATACCATTACCAATTTAACATATTCACTATTTCATATACACTAACTCTCTTAGGCTTTTCTAACATAATTCATATGCCACATGTCATGATCTAATTTAACCAAATTAACCCATTTATGTGTCATTCCAAACAACCCATTCCTCCATTTCCAAATCTACAAACAATACCAATATTCCATTTAAAATCTCAATATACTCAATAAGGGATCTACATTATCACACAATGACCTTGCACTTACTTAACCAATTTCTAGGCCCGAGAAAATTGGCGAACCCCATGGGTGTCCCTAGGTTGGTCAAATCATCCAAATTATTCCACTGGGGACCATGATGGTTTATATTAATCACTTATACACCCACTTTACCAAACCTTTCCAAAGGTATCAATATCATAACAATATATAACCCAGAACAAATCCTAACATTCACAAATCTACAAAAAACTATGGGATATAACTTATAGACCACTTACCTTGAATATGTTGAAAAATGTAATCTTAATCATAGAATTAGATATTTATTCAACCACCCTTTTAAGTCTCAACTTATATATCACCAAATAAAGATGGATTTAGAGCTTCAGATGAAGATAAAAGGGAGATGCAAACCATAAACAAAAAAGAGAAGAAATAGAGGTATTATACTCACCCGAAGCTTCGATCCAAAATCCACAACATTTTAAATGGATTAGGATCGAAGGGGAATAACTTATCATAATATTGGGTTACTAGGGTTCATATTTAGGGATGTATGAGATAAAATGGAGGATAATATCGAGTTATATCATAAAAATCCATGGTGTAAATTTTTTAAATTTCCCCAACTTTACTTGGCCGCATGGTTTAACTACATGGTTTGTGAATCCATGAAAAAACCATGAATGAGCCACTATATAAGGAAATTTAGGTTTCAAATTTACCTTGATATCCCCACATGGTTTACAAAAAGTTCTCCAACCATGTGATGTGCCACTATCTCAACTTGCATGGTTTGGACCTCCCCAACCATGGTTTGCACTAACCCTACACAAATAATAAAACATGCCCAAAAAGATCATTTTCCTTCTATTTTATTTCCCAAACCCCCTGAACACCCTCGATACACCTCATGAACTTTGGAAAAATTTATTTAGCTAAATATTAGAGAATTAAACTAAAACACAAACACAAACATTTCTTAATAAAATCTTGTATCTTTCACCAATGCATCGGGTAAAAATTTATTTCTCATGAGATAATGATGGGATTAAATTTTATGGGATTAATCCACTATGGGAATATGTGGAAAATTTATCCAATATGAGAAGATATTGAAAAATTATCCACTATAGGAAGACAGGAAAACCCGATCCACTATGGGAAGATGGGGAAACTCGATCCACTATGGGAAGATTGGGAAACCCGATCTACTATGAGAAGATGGGGAAACTTGATCCACTAAGGGATGAAGGGGAAACCTAATACCCTATAAGGAAAAGACTATTAATGGGGACGGTTCTATGTACTGATAATTAGGTGTAGTCCCCACGAAGTGCCCTGATAAGTTATATTAATACGTCTTGACTTACATGGAATGATATTACCCGTTTATGTGTACACCAGAATTCTATATCGTATTCATATATTATTATTTCATAGATGATTCTCTTTTTTACCTTATGATTAATGTATTATAAAATTATAATCTTTATTCCAAGATTAATTTTTATGATATTTGATATGCATGGTATGATATTCTAAAGTTATGATCACATTCACATACCCTTATGATCATGTAAAAGCTTATATATCTCTATTTTTTACCCTTACTGAGCATCTGGGATCAAAGTTTTTATTATTTAATTCTCTAGTTTATGAAGATATATTTCATGTATGATATGTATAATATGGGTGGTAGTCTTGGATGATATGTATACGGTATTTGGGAATCTATTTATTTAAAGTATCAAGTATTCTAAAAAATGATGTAATTTTTATGTACATTAAGACTAGGTAATTGTAGTTGGTGTCAGAGTGAATGTTTATTCAACCTTTGGAAACTAGGATGAGAAAACTTTTGTGAGATCCCTTGGGATATTTCTAAGGATATTTCTAGGGATTTATCTAAGGATAAGTTCAAAGATAAGAAAAAGTTTCAGAAAATTTCAAGGAGTTTTTGGTGTGAGTAATAAAACTTATAAGGACACCAATAATGTGTCCTTAAAAATTTGAAAAAGTATAAAAAATTCATGTCATGATAATAATAAATGTACAAAAAGCATAACAATTTATAATTATGAAATGAAAAGTCATTTTCTAACCATTCCACAAAAAACCCCAGTCTCACCTTCTTTTACTCCACACTAAAAGGTTAATCATAGAATGTAACAAATGATATGGAAAAAGACACAAGGTTTGTAATGATGTCTATGGTTAGTCTAAAGGTATCCAGTTATATTAGGCCTTCAAGACATCATATGCCATCTCCAACATGGGACATGCCTCCAGGCCATCATATCCTATCTATTCCTCGAGCTAGGACTCTATGTTATCATTCCCCTAATTCCACTTCCTCAGGTCAGGCCTCTAGGTCTTCATGTACCTACCTTATGCTAAGGTCCATTATCTCTATTGTTTCAAGCCAAACACCCCCCCCCTTAAAGGATAATCATATCATGATAGTCCACCTATTATGAGTACTAATAAAAACCTTAAAGGGAATAGTAAAATACATAATAGGGTAAAGAATATAATTCAAGAATAATATATCATTATGAGAATATATTAGAAACATACCAATATATGTGATAAAAATAAAACATGGATAGCAAGATATATAATAATACTCATGGAATAATGCATAATAAAAAGGTAACAAAAGTTTAAAAAATCCAAATGATTTCATAATCAAGTATGGTAAACAAATTATACCAACATAAGAATTATACCAAGTAAAAATGGGTAAACATGATCCCCAAATAGTAAGGAACTTACTACCTAAATATTGTTGATGTTAAGTCAAAATATTTTCAAAGGAATCATCATTATAATCACTACCATGTGTTTTTGAGGAACTATCTTGGAATATCTACTCTATAATTTCACCTCATATGGATTCTTACTATTTAATATAATCCCTTTATCGTGATATCTATAACAAATTTGTTTTCATGTTCTTCCCATAAACCTATGTTCTAGACAACTCTTTCTTTGAATTTACAGAATTGAACATGGCCACAAAAAACCATGGTTATGGATTTATTTAGGTTTTTAAATTCACATAAAATGTCCTAAGGTATCAACTTCCATTAAATAATAGAAGGTACAAATACTTTCTCACATTATTCATTAATGAATTATCACTTGTGATGTACCCAATGTATCCTAATTTTCCATGAACATATGTCATAATGGTTTTCATCAATACATAAAATTATATGAATAATTATATCCATTAATAATAATATTAAATTCTATGGATCAATACACATATATGTATATAAGAACATCCAATAGAAAAATTTAATGTTTATTTCTTACTAGCAGGTCTTATTCTCATAATATTCTGAACTAAAAATTACCAAGGGCGTACAATATGATAAAGTGTCTCAAATTCCTATGAGTCTCCATACCAAATATACTATATAATTTTCATCCCATAAAATGATATCATCTAGGTATATAACATATATTTTATGAATATTATCATGAAACTTCTAGGTTCTCATCATAACATAGAACTTCTATATCCTTTCAGGGTAATAATAACTCCTAAGAAAATATCACATAATATGTTATGAATAATAATAATAATGATGTGATAATAATATTATTAATATTTAAAACAATTAATACATGTAATCATAAGTTATATGGAATATAGTTCTAGGGAACCAACTCTAACATACTCCCACTTGCACTAGAGCCAACTGCTAATAACCTTTAGTCCTCTAACACTCATATGATATTCATGCTTCTATTGAGATAATTATTTAGTCAAGGGGTCCACCATGTTATCTTCCATGGAAAATTTTCTCACCAAAATCTCAACCCTTCGAGAAAAATCCCAAAAGACGTGATACCACAGGAGTATGTTCTTTTTCCATTAGTGTGATCTTGGATCCTTTTCAAAAGACATTGCTTTAATATTATCACAATATAATTTGATAGGGTATTTACTTATAGTGACCAAATAAAGTTATTGTAAAAAGTAAAAAATTAAAATAAATATTTTGATTCATAATAAGATACTATATACTTAAAATTTACTATAGAATTGATGAAAACTGTCTTATTTGAAATCTTCCAACTCACAGTTCCTCTATTGAGATTGAATACATATCCTGGCTATGACATTAGATAATTTTAATCTATATAAAATACAGAATCAGTATAACTAATTATGAATATATCCCCATCTTTGTAGTAAACATAAATATTAATACACAACATGACATATATTATTGATCTTATCAAAGAATCACATGGGATCTTACTCATTCTCTCAATTTACTATTGTTTATAAGGACACACTTTCTTAAAAAGATGTATACCATGAGACTCTAGAACCAATTACCTCTTGGATTGTTCCATAATAAATTCCCTTATTATTTTATCAATTAATTGTATTTTACTTATTCCAATAATTCTCTCGGATCTATCGCAAATGATATTGATCCCTAGAATATAGGCTATTTCACCTAAGTATTTCATGGATAAGAACTTCTTCAACTAGTCATTAACTCACTATAAAACTTGTTTTCTATTTCCTATATATAATATTTCATTGACATATAATACTAGTATAATAAAAACATCAACAATAAAACAATTGTAAACACTTGTATCACATTCATTCTTAATGAAACAAAATTATTTTATAACTTCATTGAACCAAATGTTTCATGAATTGGATTCTTACATATATCCATAAAAGGATCTATAAAACTTTCATACCATTTTGGAATTACCTATATTCATAAAATCTTCTAGTTATGTCATATATACATATTCCTAAAGGTTCCCATTAAGGAATTATATTTTAACATCTATCTACCAAATTTCATAGTGATGGAAAGTTGCTATGGTAAGTCGAACGCTAATGAATTTCAGTATGGATACTGGAGAAAATGTTTCATTGTAGTCAATGCCTTGACACTTTTTAAACCCCTTTAGCCACTATCCTTTCTTTATAGGCATTCACTTTACCTTCCATGTCTAATTTTCTCTTGAATACCCATTTACACCCTATGAGATTTATATCAACTGGAATATCAACCAAATACCGATCTTGGTTTGGATAAATGGAATCCATCTCAAAATTCATGGATTCCTAACATCTTATAACTTCTGAACTCTCTACCACATTCTTATTTGAAATATTATTATCATTTTCAATCAATAATTAATTACCATTATAGGTGACTAAGAAACCATATCTTTATGGTTCTCTAACCTCTCTGGTGATCTTATGAAATTATTTTGTTTTATGAACAACAAATTCCATGGGAAATATAGAATGTGTTTATATAATAAATCTTATGTATATTGAGAATCAACATCATAAAAGTTTATCTTAATCCCACTATCCTTCTTGATGATGTGATCAATCTCATGAAAAATGGGTTATCTTGAAATAATCACCTTCTTGTCTGTGGGGTTGTACGGATAGAACCCCCTTGTTTACTTGGGATTCCCTATAAAGATACAATTCGTTCCATAGGATTCTAGTTTATTTCTTGAGTAGGAATTAACAAATTCCTCACATCCCCATACACAATCATGTGAATAAAGGGTTTCTTACCACTCCTTAACTCGAAGGGAATCCCATTTTTCACTTATTTAGAACTCGGTTTATTATGTATTCCACAATGTGTAATGCATATCACTATGTAAAAAAATGTATGGTTTCAACTTTCAATAACAACATTCTACTATAGTATATAATGTAGAGTTATTTGAGATAGAATATCATACTCTTGTAGAAATTCAATAAAATCTTGGTTAAGATATTCACCACCTCGATCAGATGAATTTTCTTTATCTTATTTCCAAGTTGATTCTCTACTTCATTCTTGAATTATTTGAATTTATAAAAGGAATCAGACTTATATCTCATCAAGTAAATATAAATATATCTACTCAATTCATTAGTAAAACTCATGAAGTAATAATTCCCACCTCAAAATTCTATTAAAAAATGTCCACACACATTAGTGCCTACCAATTCTAGAAGATCTGTGGCCTTATCTTCCTAACCACCAAAAAGTGGTTTGTTCATATTTCATTTTAAACAAGAATTCCATATTTTATGTGGTTTTATCTCAAAAGATTCTAAAAAACCATATTTATAGTTTTTTATTTTTCTTGTTTACAAGACCAATATAGTGACGCCATTATTGGTTCTTAAATGAGTCATGCAAACTTGAATCATTATCAATTACCAAAAATAGGTTTTTATAATTCAATACATAAAGACCATTATTTAAATGCTCCATACCATAACATATGTTGTATTTTTAAAATAAATATCTCTTAGTTACAGATTTTAAAATAAAACCATATGTATCAAAATAGGTTACAAAAATTATGTTCGTGGTAATAGTTGGTAAATAAAAAAAATATTTTTAAATGAAAATAATTATTATTGTTAATAGAAGGTGGTAATATCCTATAGTAAGAGTAGAAAGTCAGGATCCATTAGTTTCGCAAAGATCCACCTCTCCTCTAGAATTTTTACAAAATCTACTTGGTTCCTATACTTGAATATAGATATGAGCACCATAAGATGTATCTAATAATCAACTCATATATATAGAAACATTACACTAAAAAAACACACCTAAAATTTCCCCATGCTTCTTTTGGGTATAGTTATTATTCTAGTATCCAGGATTGTCACATGAAAAACATACTATGTTTCTTTCCATTGAAAAATATTGGATTTTATTCTTCTTAGAAGGATGGTGCTCAGGATCCATAAAATTGAGGTGAGTCTTGGGGGACTTTTTCTTATTATAAAATTTTATTATTCACTATAAGGACCATAGGTTTTTCACACCCCATGTACTTAGTAAGTTATAGAATTAAATTAAGAAGTTTCGAAAGAGTCATCTCATTATTTCTCATGTTGTAGTTCATAATGAAACTGGATAATCCTTTAGTTTGTGAGTATAGAATGGGATATTTCATCAAGGATATGAACCCAGAAAATTTATAATCACTCTTTTTAGACAATAATATTTAATACATGAGGCTTATTTGATACTATCTCTCCAGGATTTCACATTAATAGTGAATCAAAGATCTTATATTTCTCTCATCTCATCTTCTATTGATAATGATCATGAAGGTGAGACATGATTCTATACACATAAATATCCATTTGTTTCTTTATAAGATCATTGGACATAGAGGATATCATGAAACACTAGGCGTAAAGCGTGTCATCTATATATATCAGGCAGAGATATAATTCTTCCTCATTATTCTCTTTGGAAATCAATTCAGGAAGTGGGGTTTCCAACATGTATAATTTCTGTTTATAGCGTATTATAATGCATAGGTTCCTATACCATTGCTAGAAATTTGATTTGATGAGAAGGTTATACTTCTCTAGTATGAATCATAGTGATATAGTCAAATTCATGTGACTTTTGATTTCTATAATAATTAATAGTATAATTTTAGCACATTAACTGGATTATAAAAATTAGATAAATAAAAATTAAATTTATTAATATCCCACTATTCTTTGAAACCCCAATATCACTCACCATTGGTTTCAAAGTATCCCTCCACATGAAAATTTTAATATAGAGGATCCATATTACCCTTCTCATAACCCAGACTTTGCCCTGATAATTTATTTATAGGTTTTTAGGTAGGTGTAACTCACCAACTACATTAACTTTTAGTTCCTTGATCTGTTGAGTGGACTCTCCAATCCCAAAATCTTGGATAACTATTTCTTCAACCCTTTCCTCTTAGTTACACTAATGATTTTTTGGGTAGTAAACCCTTTATTTGAACTATGTTTAATTCAACCCAAAACCCAAGATAAAATTCCATGATAATTGAAAACACCCCAACTTTGGCCGATCAAGCACTTTAAACTATTTATTAGATTTTAACATAATTAGTGAAAAGCTATACTTACATAATATTTAATTTGAGGTATTTTATTATTATCCATAAATAACCTATTATATCTTTTTTAAATTATTGATAATATTAAGTGTATTTATATAAGTTATTAACCATGTCTTGATAAAATTATGCATAATCCAATTATTTAATTTCATTTTTCATGATTTTTTAATTCATTTATTTAATATGAATTTTATCCATTAAAATAAATAACCAACCATGAAACTGATATAAATAAATAAATAAAGTGGTATGATCATGAGATTTATCTAGTAGTTAGTTTATCTAGTGGAAAATAAACCAACTCTAAATCCAGGGAAATAACACTTTGAACATACACTGGTTCTAGCTGTAGTATTCCACATGTGATCCTATTAATCTCTTGGATTAGTTTCACTTTAGTTTCGAACATAAATTTCCTCTACTCATCTAATATCTATATCCATTATATAAGCTTTTCTCACATGAAAATATGGGGAAGCAAAGGATTGGTTTATGATCTTTACATAAAATAAACCATGAGAATGCATTCCCTTATATAATGAGAGGAGGGAATGACACAATGCCATCAATTTACTTTAATAATAGTAATATATTAAAATAAACCAATCAAATACCTAAGTATTTTTCTAAGATCATGATGACCGACATATAAGAAATAAATATAAATATTAAATCTAGTTATAAATTAATTCATTTTATTCTTTAGATAAGATAATAACCTCAAATTAATCCAATTAATTATATCATTAATTAATTAATTCAATTTATCTTAATTCCATCCAAACCATCCTAAAATTTATATCATCCATAATTTAAGAAAAATAAACAAATTAATTTTATTTAAAATTTACAATGTATAGAAGTGTACTTGGAGGAAACAAAATGTACTTGTCCATACTACTCAAAACAATCCTTATACCATGAATTCACATGGAATCTATCATATATTTAGAGGCCTATAATTACAAGGATTTAATTTTTTAATAAATGACACACAATAATATGTAAATTATACAACAAGTAATGATATTAATGAACATGGATTACCCTACAAATAAAGACCATGCACAACTTTCAGTTCATAATCTAACATACAAATTAATTTAATATATAAGTAATAATCAAATCTTATAGCATGTACTATCAATGACCCATAGAACACATGTGAACAATTTTAACTATATAATTATTTTTTTCTTTAAGTGTTATATTAGTTAAACAAGGGACAACATGTTACAAAACATGTATTGGAGCTTCATGTCATGTAACTTCCTCTACCCATGTTCGTGACACACACCTAAGGTATGGGCATGTTTTTCATCCACAAACATGTATGGGGTACATGACATGTATGCCAACTACACAATGTGTGACCTTAAAGTTGTATGGTTTTTCAGACCCTATTCCGTGTAGTAAATACATAACATTGAAGGATGCCCTTGATTTTCATTGGAAAAACTTGTGGACTACACAGTGTATAAGTGTATTAAATGGTGTGTAGTCTAGTCAAACTGTATACTATCCTAGCCCGGTCAATACACAGTGTATTAAATGCACTCAACATGTATTTTATGCACAATGTTCCGCTTTTAATATTAGTTTTAATCATGCATTGAACATTGGCACAAGACATGTACCATTAGGCTACATGCCATGTACTCTTCTCTTATCTTGTTAGAACCCTCAACTTATCCCTATGCACTATTTGGTAATTCTTCATTTTTAATTTAACATTTTCTTGGTTATATGAATGCTAATGAAGAAAGAAGGATAAAAAATCAATGTTCAAAATTAAAGAATGAATAATCCAAAAATAATATTATCAAAAAATTCATATGATCAATCAATTATTTATAAATAATTATAAATTATTTATGTGACCCCTATGAAACCACTTGAAGGTTTCAATCATAATATAAGTACCTATTTGGTATAACTAACCAATATTTTTTTGTAATTTATGAATGATATGAGATTTACATGATGAAGAGTATCATGATCAATGAAATTAAATTGAATATTAATTAACCAATTAATATTGAAATGAGAAGGTATGATCATCACATATAATTTATAATTAATTTATAGATCAATTTAGAATTACCTTGACTTATAATTATTTCTTTTTTTGATGATTTTGTTGACCGATATTTTCATTACATCATTGTGTCATAGGATCCAAGGGTAGAATCCCTATAGTGGTGATCCACATATGATCCAAAATCTAAAAAGAACTTCATAGAATCACCAGGTGGAAGTATGGTTGATCCATATCGCTTGTATTGTTCATTATTGATCGCAACATGAATCTCTTCATGGATAAAAGATACTTTAGCTTCTCTTTAAGGCTTTAGAGTGGATGAAAATTCAAAATCTAGTTCTTGAGCATGTTCTTGAGAGGTTTATCTCTTAGGGATGGAAATAAATTCTCCTTACTGTTGTTGTTCATAATAAACATCTAAAACTATCAAGTAATATTTCTAGGTACTTATAAATCTAGGAGAGGTTTGGTAATTGAACATAGACCCTTATCTAATCTATTATTCCATATAGGACCCCATGTCTAATAATAATATAATTTTTTTTATTATTTTATTTAAATATGAAATACCTATGGATAAATAAATATCATTTGTTAAATAAATAAATTAATTTTTATTTAAATGATACTTAATACATCATTTCTAGATGGAATATTAAAATCGATCCATTTATCCTCCTAATTATTTATCAGATCTTGAATAATGAGTATTTATTTAATGAATAAATATAAATTAATTATTTTATGATAAATATAACAAATATTATAATCATTAAATTTAACATCGTAATATTTTAAAAGGAAAAATTAGGTTCGATAATGTACGCGACACACAACATTGAGCCCAAACAAACCATGATTATTTATGACTATTATAACCCAACAATTAAATTAGTAGGTATGAATAATATTAAATAATTTATGTAATATATAAATTTCCTAGTAAATATAAACCTATTGATAAATTCTTAGTAAATAATCACTCAATTTTTAATAAAGACATTTTTTTCATCAAAAAATATGTTTTCTTCAAAAATGTTTTTATTAATTTTTGTGAGAAAATATTATAATTAATTGTTTAAACTTTTATAAATTTTATTTTATTAAATGAAAATAATTTTATGAAATAATACTTTCTATATTAACATAGGTTATTTTTTTCTTCAGAAAATACAGATTTTTTCAATAAATTGTGAAAATATCGATTTCTGGTAAAACTAGCATTTCTTTTAATAAATTAAATAATTTAAAAATACCATTATTATTGTAATTTTGTTTAATATTAATATAATCACTATTTATTTATATTTAATACAATTAATTACATTTAAATCATATTTATATTAGATTTTAATATAATTTTATTTTTAGACTTAAAAACACATTTATTCTAGGAAACTGTTTTAAAGTGCATAATGCTTATCTATTTTAACTAATTAAATAAAAAACAATTAGAAATTATTTAAGTAAAATTTATATATTATATGTATATAAATATTTATTTAAATTCATTTAATTATTATTACTTTTTATATATTTATTATAAGATCATCTTATGCTTGAAAAATGCATTTCATGAAAAATTGTTCATTCAACACGTCCGTGGGTTTAATTTTAAATAAAATCAAGATAATTATTTGATTTTAATTTTATATAATGGATTATATATTTATAATAATAATAATTAATATTATATAACAATTTCAACTTAATTTTTTGTCATAAGGAACAGTAAAAATAGTAAATAAATAGTGGCCGCAGTAAAAAAAATTAAATGAGGAAAAGTGAGTAACCTTTGAGGTAAAAAGAATAAAATGTTTAAAAAATGTTTCCATTGAATTTTATAGGTTTTTATCGCACCAAAATATCCTATAAAACTTTATTTGTAAAATTTTGAGGCACTTGGATTGAGAGTTACTTCCCATTATTGAATGGTTTTGGGTATTTACAAGAATACCACTCTTCCTCCCTTATAAACATGCATCTCCTACCCTCTCCATTCCAAACTTCAAAAACACATTTTTTCAGAAAATAACTACCAAAATAACTTAATTAATTTCCTTACCACATCTTAAAGTCCTTATTTTGACCATAAATTTAATCTAGGGAGGATTTAGGTATAATCCTAAAGAGGTGGTCTGAAGAAGTGGTAATGTTCTTAACCAAGCACCTTTATTTTATTTCATATTCCACATACTTAAAATCATAATAAATAATTATAATATAATAAAGTCATTATATACCATATAATATGATTTTATTATGTTAATGGAATACCTTAAGTCCATATCCACTTCTATCAAATGGGAAACAAAACCATCGATTGTGTGTACGACAGACTACTGACTTGTGAAATGATGTAATTCGTTTTCCATCATCACATATCATAGATATTTATAATTATTTATTTAATATTAATATATTATATTTATGAGATATTAATAATTCTTGAAAATTAATATATCATATAATTTTTACCTTACCATCCATTGAAAATGATAACGTCGTTCGTGTATACGGTAGACTACCACCTCGTGAAGTGATGTGATTAGTTTTTTATTAACACATCATATTGATGATATATGTAAGGGTATTTAAGAAAATATTATGATATTTTTTTTATAATTATAATTATTTAAATATAAAATAACACTTACCTTTTTTCCATCATGATTGTTGAAAAATGGAAATGTTACTCATGCGTACATACAAGTTACCATCTTCATGATTGTAATAGTGTTTGTTTTTAATAAAAACCCTTAATGATTAGTTTAAATAGTATAATTTATGTATAAAAATGACAATTATTTCATTATTATTATTATTTAAATGATAAAACAATAATATATTTGACCATAGTCAACTTTCTAAGGTGTTTTTGGACATATGAGCTGAACATCATCAAAACGTTTGACTTAAGCCTTAATAATTAAGTAAATAAATATTACATGATAATGAATAAAATAAAAGGAATAATAAAATTTAAATAGTTTATTAATAAATTAAATAATTAACATAATTTTATTATCTAGGAATATAAATAATGCTTGTGAAAAATTTGGTTCAAGGTAAGGGTTGTTTTTAACCAACCCTTTTCTATGGGTTTTGACCATTCTATCTCTATCTCACTTTATCTATATTTAAATTTATGGAATGATTATAAATTATAAATATATATGTCACTCATATATAAAACTATCTTATTCTCACATCCTTTGATGGTGGTAATACATGCCTTATTACATTTCTCAAATTCATTCATTATGAAATTTACTTTGATTATGATATGAGACAAGATCATGTAATCCATTTTATTTACATAGTTAATTATTATGTTATACCATATGATTTAATTCCTTTACGTGAAACACATAGATCATGAATATGTTATTATGGGTGAATCTAGATAGATCTCCAATTCATTGGGTAATGTTATAGTCTCCTAATAGGTCATGTATGGGATTAGGAAGAGAACTTAATCCATTATGGGACTTTGTCTGCCATATGATATTATCTAGGTTGTTAGCCTTGACTCATGTCTATGTCATGTTATATGTTGTTTCAAAATTTTCTATGTTACCATGATCTTATAATACATTTTTCTTTTTGTTAATCTTCCATATGATTACTCATGAGCCTTATATTTTATGAAATCATGTTATACCTTTGACACACATGTTATGTTTCCTTATCACATTTATTCCCATACTAGGATTTTTAGCTAACACCTTTCTCTATGTATTCCCTATGTCATCCTATATAGTTTTGGGTTATTAAATGGATTTAGAATATCATTAGGATTTAATGTGAACCTAGTATTCCAAATATACTAGGACTCTACAATCCTTGTGTTGTATTATTGGGTATTTATGTTTATAAATTATATAATAATATGTTTAAAAGTATTGGGTCTCTATAGTTGGTATTATAGAAAAATATTTAGTTAACCTTTGGAACTATGATTACAAAACTTTAGTGAGAACCGTTGAATAAGTATAAGGATAACAATAAGTGTAAAAAATATATATTGGAATCATGGTGAAGTGTAGATAGAGTGGTTTCTTAGAAATTACATACCTATCTAAATACTACTCTTAAATGTTATTATAGAATACATGTACCTAGGGGTAATAACTATAAAAAATGGGTGTTAGTATTGACTCAAGTGTAACCTAGTATATAAAAAAGACATTACTGTGAACCTAGTTTGACACTCCTAAGGGATATGCTTTGGAAATTAAAAAACTCGTTATGAACCATTATAAAGGGATTGAAAAAATTATTAGTTTAGAAAATATAACAAGAAAAATTAAATAGGATTACCTATATTAAAACCTATAGACTCATAAGTTATGATATAATTATCATTTATAAGTTATTCATACCAAGTTTTTAAGTTTCCCTCTTGTATGTTAATGCATTCTCATCTTGTTTTTCTTCTAGTTAATGGTGGGAAGTAGGAGAAATCATGCCATAAAACAAAATTATAGGAAATTTGATTATTTCCCCAATGATATGCCTAATATTATAGGTGAAGGAGATGAGAAATTCATGGACGTACTGGATAAACAAGATAAATTTATGAATAATAACATGAATCATGAATAATACCCTACTCCTCCCAAGAAGGATCAAGTTGAAGTCAATAATTTTATGATACAAATTCCTCCTACCTTTAGTGGATCTTATGATCCCATTTTCATGGAACAATAGATTAAATATATTCAGAAGATATTTTCTATCATCTAATACTCGTAGAAAGAGAAAGTTCTGTTGGACTTTTGTCACATTGAGTGAGAAGTTGATCAGTGGTGGACACTGAACAAGAACACAAAGTCCAAAGATGATATTGATTACATGGAATGGGAAGAATTCAAGAAAAATATTTTTTAATAAATATTTTCCATGAACTCTCTATCTTAAAATGGAGAAAGATTTCCTTAGTCCGAAACAAAAGGAAGATGAGTTTATCAGGGAATATGGGGAAAAATTTACAAGGATCGCATGGAATGCCTCTGAATTTGTTATTAACAATGAAAGTAATGTGGAATAATTATTTAATAGGTTAAAAAAAGTCTATGAAAATATTTGTATATTCAATACTTTGATAGCTATGAATATATTTTTTGTTGTTCCCTCAAATTTGAGATAGATATTGGTGACTCTTAGTAGTTTTGTGAGACTAGATACAAAAACATAAAAAAATGTTTTCTTCAGGGGTATCAATAGATCAATAACATAGAGTAAAGAAAACCCAAAATACCACATGTTAAAAGTGGGGGAAGAAGTATCCTAGAAACTACCTAAGGGGATCTAGAATATTCTTTAAGTGTGTAAAATATGAGCATCAGGATAATTAGTGCGAAAGAGAAATAAAGAAGGCCAATAATGAAGAATAAGAAAAGAAGGTTCAGATAAACACTATTCCTACTGAAAAATGTATTAACTATAAGGAAAATAGTTACTATGAAAGAAAATTCCCTAAGTTAAGGGTTTTCAGATACAATCAATGAAAATAACCTCTAAGGTAGAAAATAAGGGAATATGCTATCACTTCTATTGAGGTGGATGCTGAAAATGATGTGTTGATGGGTTAGCTAGTTATTAATTCAAGATTAGTGATCATAATTTTTGAATCTAGTTCTAAACAATATTTAATATATTTTATGTTTAGTATATCTATTCAAAAACCACCTAAAAAATGAGGGTTGAGCTGTCTATGAGAACAAAAAATAGAGCAATTATTGCATCCCAAGTATATATATCCTCCCCAGTCAATGTTTGTGGAATTAATCTTCTAGAAAATATAATGTTACTTCCTTTAATAGATTTGATACTATTTTGGGCATGTATTGGATATACTTATATAAATTTAAAATCAAATGTAGAGAGTGGGAGATCACAATCCATGTCCCAAGTCATCCTCTAATTCTATATAAGTGCAAGGAGGAGGATGGATCTCCCCTAGAATCTTATATTCAAGCAGGGATACTATTTCCTTATGAGAAAGAATATCTAGAACAAATTATTAAAACAAATGAGAGAATCATGTTTAGAGATATGCCCATTTGGAGGGATTATACTGATGTATTCCCCAAATAATGTTCTCGAATTCCTCCTAACTTAGAGCTTGAGTTCTCAATAAAACAAATACCTAGATCTGTTACCATATCAAAGACTCATTTCATTATGGACACTATTGAGTTGGAATAGCTAAATAAGTAGTTATAATAGAATCTAGAAATAGTCATTATATGCCATAGGGCTTCACCATGGGGTCTGATAGTCCTCTTTAGTAATAAGGATGGGTCAATGAGTCTCTACATTGATTATCATAAACTCAACAAAATCATGATAAAGAACAAGTATCCCATTCTATGGATATATGAATTGTTTGATCAAATATGCGGGGATTAGTATTTATATAAGCAGTACCTTCGGTTGGGATATCACTAATTAAGATTTAATAAGGAAGATATTACCAAAAATTCCTTTCCAATACGGTATGAAACCTATGAGTTCATAGTGATTCCTTTCACACTCACTAATGCTCTATAAATATTTATAGAATTATTAAATAGAGTATTTAGAGATTAACTCATCAAATTTATGGTGGTATTTATAAATTATATCCTAATTTACTCTAATAGTAAGGATGAGCATGAGGAGAGTTTGAATACCATGCTATAGGATTTGATAATGGATAATATATATGAAAAGTATAGTAAATGTGAATTATAGATGAAGGAAGTATCATTATTGGGAAATATTATCACTATAAAAGGGATATATTTGGACCATTCTAAGATAAAGGAAATCAAGGGCTATACTAGACCAACATATATAATAGATATTTATAGTTTCCTTGGACTAGTTGGGTATTATAGACGATCACTGAAAAAGATTCATGATTTAAAAATTCACTAACAAAGATAACACAGAGGGGAGTAATTTTTTTCTCGACTAGTTAATTTGAAGATAACTTTAAAGAGTTGAAAATGAGGCTTGTCACGACACCAATACTTACACTACCCAGAAGTGGGGAAATATTCATAGTATGTAGTGATGATTTGAATAAGGTACTGATATATGTACTAATGAAAAATAGTAAAGTGATAGACTACACCTTAAAGAAGTTGAAAGTTTATAAGAAAAACTATCCCACACATGATATGGATTTGGACATAATGATCTTTGATTCGAAAATCTAATAATAAAATCTCTATAGGGAGAAGTGTGAAATATATACAGATCCTAAGAGCCTAAAACATATATTCACATAGTAGGATATTAAAATGTTCCCATGAAGATGGTTAGATATGATCAAGAATTATGACTGCTCAATCCATTACTATCTTGGGAAAGTGAACAAGGTTGCAAAAGACATAAGTATAAAGGATCTAGAAACTTAATCAATAATGAGAATTTAGAAGGATCCAATCTTCTTATACTTTCAAAGTATGGAAATGGAAATTTTAAAGTAAGGAAAATCATATTTCTTTTTTAAAATGATTTTCAACCATCCTTTTTGGAGAAGATAAATATTTTTAAAATAGATGATACAAAATTTTAGAAGAAGGTGGAAGCTATAAATAATGGGAAACCCTCATAGTTAAAAATTGATGTATAAGGAGTGGTAAGATTTGGGTCACAACTATGTGTACCATCAAATGCTAAAATGAATAGAGATTTGTTGAATGATGCACATAGATCGACCTTTTCCATCCACCCAGGGAGCACAAAGATGTATCAAGATCTACGAGAACACTATTGGTGTGACAATATGAAGAAGGAAATTATGTATTATACCTCAAAGTGACTGGTATAAAAACAAGTGATGGATAAAAGGAAAAATAATAAGATTATGATGTAACCATTACTCATACCCACATAAAAATGGTAAAATATCACCATGGAACTTTTTACAGACCTTCCAAAGATATCAAGATGAAATAATTCTATATGGGTTTTTGGGGATCATCTTAGAAGGACTACTCACTTAATTTCAACTCGAAATGAATTCTCACTCGATCAGCTTGAAAATATATACATCAGAGAATCAGTGAAGATTTATGGAACACTACTATTGATTGTATCTAATTGATATATGATATTTACCTCTATGTTTTGGAAGAGTCACCAATATGCTCTAAGTATTAAGTTCATCATCTGTAAATCTTATCACCACAAATCTAATGTCCAATTTGAGCATACAATTATTACACTAAAAGACATGTTGAGATAATGCTTAATGTACTTCAAAGTAGGATGGGATCAACATATTTCTCAGTTTGAGTTATTATATAATAATAGATTTCACTCAAGCATCCAAATGGATCCATATGAATCTCGTAATGGAAAGAGATGTAGAACCCATATATTTTGGGATGAAGTTAGTGAACACAAGATGGTGAGATATAAAATGGTTTAAGAGATGATAAAAAAGGTTAAGACAATTCAGAAACACATCCAGACTTCTCAGAGTTGATAGAAGGGATATGATGACAATCCTCGATGAGATATAGAGTTTAAGGCTAGAGATAAAGTGTTTCTCCATGTATCTACATGGAATATAGGCATGTTATTTGGAAATAATGTAAATTTAATACCCAAGTACATCAACCCCTTTGATATACTCGATCGCTTCAGAGTAGTGACTTATTGACTAACACTCCCATCAACCATTTCTCAAGTTCACGATGTATTCCATGTACCTCTCTTGAGAAAGTACATACCAGATCCCTCACATGTACTAAATTCATAGGTGGTATAAATAGAAAATAATATCTCTTATGATGATATATTTGGGAAGATCTTGGACTGTAGATATAAATGACTATACAACAAGATGACTCACCTGGTCAAAAATTTATGGCGGAACCATAAATACAAAGAGGAAACATGGGGAGTAGAAGAGGTGATGAAGGATACGTACCCTCACATATTTTTACCTTAGTACGTAACATAAAATTTTGAAGTTGAAATTCTTTAAGTTAAGAATAATTTTACACCCCAATATTTTAAAAGTGAAAAATACATTCAATAACATATAAGACGGGCAACACCAAGCCTAAAAAACCATGATTATTCATTACTATTATAACCTAGATGTTAAATGGTTTTTATTAATAGTATTAAATACTTTAGTAAATATATATAAATTTCATAATAAATATAAATTTATTGATAAATTCTTTGTAATAATCACTCTGTTTTTAATAAATACATTTATTCATAAAAATATTTTCTCTTCAATTTTTTTTTATTTTTTTATGAGAAAATATTATAGTTAATTTTTAGAACTTTTATAAATTTTATTTTATAGAATTAAACCCATTTTTTGAAATCATCGTATCTATATTAACTTAGGGTAAATTTTGGTATTTTTTGAAAAATATTGATTTTTTTCAGTGAATAGTGAAAAATATTGATTTTTGGTAAATCTATAATTTATTTAAATAAATTAAATAATTTAATCCAATTTATTAAATTTAAATCATCTTTATACTGGATTTTAATATAATTTTATTTTTAGGCTTAAAATACTTTTTTCTTCTGAAAACCATTTTAAAGTGTATAATGTTTCTCTGTTTTAAATAATTAAATATCCCATAATGAGGAATAATTTAAATTAAATTTATAAATTATATATCTATAAATTTAAATTTAAATTCATTTAATTATTATTATTTTTCATATATTTATTATAAGATCATCTTATTCTTGAAAAATACATTTCTTGAAAAACAATTTTTTTGACACATCTACGAGTTTAATTTTAAATTAAATTCAGAAACCTATATAAATTGAATTTTATTTAATGGATTAAATATTTAGAATCATTATAATTAATATTATATAATAATTTCAAGTTAATTTTTTTGTTAATGAATAGAAAAAATAGTATAAAATAGCTACCGTTGTAAAAAAAGTAAAAGGGTGAAAGTGAGTAAACCTTAAGGTAAAGAGGATAACATGATTAGAAAAAGTTTCCTTTTAATGGTAGGGGTTTTTATGGGCCTTAAATCTCATCTAATTCTTTATTTTCCAATTTTTGAGGAACTTTTTTTGAGATTGACTTCCCATAATTTAATAGTTTTGGGAATTTATAAGAATGTCACTCCCCCTCCCTTATAAAAGGGAACCTTATATCCTTTTCTTTACACACTAAAAAAACCCATTTTTTCAACCAAGACCTGTCCAAATAAATTCTTTACTTCCGTTAACATGTTTTAAAGCCCTTATTTTGATCATAAATCAAATACAAGGAGGCTTTAGGTATAATCCTAAAGAGGTGGTCCAAAGAAGAGGTAATGTTCTTAACCGAGTATTTTTGTTTTATTTCTTATTCCAACTCCTTAAAATCATAATAAATATTTATTATATAATAAAATTAGTATCTCTCATATACTATTATTTTATTTTGTTACTAGTATACACTAAGTCCATCTACACTTCCATCAAATGGGAAACAAAACCATCAATCGTGTGTACGGCGGACTACCGCCTCACGAACCAATGTAATTCATTTTACACCATCACCTCTCATAACTATTTATGATGATGTATTTAATATTATATATGATATTCATAACATATTAATTATTCTAGAAAATTAATATATCATATACTTTATTACTTTACCACCCATTGAAAATGATAACATCATTCGTGTGTACGCTAGACTACTGCCTCATGAAGTGATGTGATTCAATTTTTAATACCGCATCACATGGATGGTATTTGTGATTTATTTGGTGATCTATAACTAAATTATGTGTACTTTATGATAAAATTTATTCATTTTTTTGAATATTAATAAACTCTTTATCACATCATTATTGATATTATGTGTAACATAGTATGTCATAATGTACTAAGAGTAGCTGCCAACCTAAAAGGTCACATTAGTTCTCTAATAAGATGAGAACCCATAAGTTCCATGATATAATTATTCAATATATAATATATAACTAGAATAAATCATTTGAGGGAAAAAAATTATATAGGCTATCAGGGGCGGAGACTCATTGGACTTTGGCGCACCTTCTCACGGTGTACGCCCTTGGTAATATCCAGTGTAGGATATTATGAGAATGAGACCCACTAGTAAGAAATACACATTTATTTGTTTAATTAGATATTTATATCTATAGATTTGTGTATTGATACTTAGACATTAATATTATTATTAATTAGTATTATAAGTCTAATAATTTGATGTATTGATAAAACCCGTGATGATATATGTTCGCAGTGAGGTAGGATGCATTAGGTGTGTTACAAGTAATATTTTAATAATTAATAATGAAAGAAACGTTTTTACCTTCCATTATTTAAAAAAACTTGATATCCGAGGCCCTTGGATGAAAATGATATAGCCTAAATTAATTAATGTCCATGGTGTTCTATATGCAAGTTTGATTTCCAAAAATTCAAATAAAGAGCCATCAAGCACATAGGTTGATGGCACCAGTATGAAACCTACTTGATTAGATATATTGAGATAAATGGATTATATTATATAGTAATAATATGCAAAAGTTATTATATTGTTTAGAAATTATCATCTTTCTCTATGAGTGAATTGACATGTTTTTATATGCTAACCTTAGAATTTAAACTACTTTGCCTAATGCCACTGAGAAAGAGGACTAGGGGGTCTCACACTAAGATTACCTAGAATCTCAGTTAAATAATATATTATAACTTATTATTCAAGTTGAATAAAAATTTTACTCATATATGGTTTAATAACTATTCATGCTTTCATGATTGGATATATTCCACGACCATTTATTCGAGATAATATTATGTGATAATAACATTTAATAAATATTTATTTTCTATTTAGTGAATATAATATGTATTTATTTATTAAAGAATAATGTAGTGGAATTTATTTATTAAATAAATTTTCATTATTCAAGGACTGATAAATATTATCGAGGAATGACGGACCAAGTTTAATGGTCTGGTGAGAAACAATATATTTTTAATTTTTATTTAATTAAGTAATGTTTAATTCAATTTGTTATTTTTTAACATTTCAAGAAATAATAATTATATTATTATTATAGACATGGGGTTCCATAGAGATTTCATAAATAATAAATGGTGAATATGAAATTATTACTTTCAAACCCTAGTGGTATATAAACACAATTATATTATTTTCTTAAGAGAGACAATTTCATTTGGTGTTGTGAACAATGAGGTCCGAAGAGAATCCTATAAAATCCCTAGAGATATCCCTATCCAAGACTTTCATCATGAATAGAGATCAATCCTATTTAACCACCACTCTCAAGTTATGAGTGATCTAAGAGAACCCTTTCTAGAAGTGGTTCTTGGGATGATCAAATAGGAACCGTTCAAACATTAGGATCTTCCATGCTAGCACCTGTAGATTCCTATGATAACATTCAGAGATTTGTGGAACACGTATGGATCACTGATGGAAGGAATATATTTTTTATTCCTATAAAAAAATGGTACGATGTAGAGACGTTTTCAGATCCATCAATAAAGAAATAATTTCTTACAAGGTAAAATTTAATTGCTTAAATTAATTATAAGTAATATTTAATGATCATGTGGTTTAATTATACTGTTTATCCATTGTCTATATTATTTGATTCAATTTTTTTGATCACAAAATTTATCATTGTGTAAATATTGGATTAATCATTGATCAAGAAAAAATATGAGTTAACCATGCCCAATCTGATGCTCTCGTGCACCCAAAACCATCAGGTGGTATCAAAGGGGTCACATAATAATTTATAATTATTTAAATATAATTGATTTATATATGTATTTTTTATTAGTTTTCAATTACTTCTTATTCATTATTTAATACTAATTTCAATATTTTATTTTTAATTTTTTTTCTCACAAATATAATCAAATTAATTAATTTTATTAATGAAATAAATTTTAAGATCTTATTTGGAGGTGCCGATAAATTTGGTTAGATAACATAAGAGTACAAGCTATTTAAGCTGGTGGTACACACCATGTTCTAGTGTTTGTGGCACCCGGAATTAATTTGAAATTAATTCAATCCATGTTCATTTATTACATGTGGTGAAATTTATTATACACCTCATTTTAACTTGGGAAACCTGGAGCATGGTCAGCCGTAGTACATATCGTATAACTTCTATACATGATGTGTAGTTCGTTAGTCACATACATACTATGTATCCTCTTTTAGGGCCTACATGATTGGTGAGAATTATTATTCTATTTGCATTGAATCATAACACGCTACATAAATAGAATGTGTTCTGTGTGTTACTTAATTTTATAGTACACATTATGAAATTACGTGATAATTTATGTATTACACATGTATCAAGAGTAAAAAGTATACAACCATAACACACATTGGTTAGTTCAGACAGGTACTCACTATGTTGCCTCTAAGGTACATTTTTTATACATATTAATTTTTAAAAAAACTATTTAATTTGTTTAAAATTATTATGGATGATAATCTCAAGAAAATTAAAATGATAATTAAGATAAAATGATTGATTAATTAAATAAGATAATTAATTGATTTGAGCACAATTTATCTTAAATAATAATGATTATAATTGAATTATAATTAAATGTGCAATTTATATCATGCATGTGGAAGCCCATGAGATAAGACCAGACCTTTTTATATGATTGGTTTATTTCAATTTATTATTAAATTAAATAGTTGGAATGTGTTTCATCCATCATCTTATTATGTAAGGGAATACATTCCCATGGTTTGTTTTATGTAAACCCCTTAACCAATCCTTTTGTTCCCTCACCTGCATGTGAGTAAAATCATATGTATTGGATGACTCTTCTAAGATAATGGTGGTGGTTAATGTTTGGAGCTGAGGAAAAACCAATCCAAGAGAGATACATAGGTGGATACGTGGAAAGGAGAAACATGAACCATAAATGGTTCAATGTATTTTTCCAAAAGACTACAGTTAGTTTACTACCCTCTAGATGAACTAACCATTAGTAAAATCTCATGATCATACCACCTTATTATTTTATTCCTATTAAGATTCATGGTTATTTAATTATGTATTTTTTGTCATTATCACATGAATTAATAAATTATCAAGCATTCAAGATAAAACTAAAATTAATTTTATTATGCTTAAACATTATCTAAGACATGGTTAATCACTTATGTAAATACAATTAATATTAACAACCATGTAACAAATATAATAATTGGAAATTTATGCATAAAATATGAAATTCTTCATTTATATATATTAAGTTAGTATAAAATTCGTCTACTTAAGTTAAAATCAGACCATAGTTTATAGTGATTGACCAAACGAAGTTGGGGTGATTTCAATTATCGAGGAATTCTAACTTGAAGTTTTATATTAACTTAAATTAATTCACATCAAGTTTCGACTGACTAATAAGGACTTGGTGTAGTTGTGATAAAAAGGTTGAGGAAATATAATTTAAGGATTTTGAGATTGGGTATTCTACTCAAGAGATCAAATAATTGCGAGTTAATACAGTTAGAATTAGGAATTCCTATCTAAAACCCTTAAAATCCCTTGACCATAAAAATTTGAGGTGATGAGAAGGGGAATGTGGATAATTTACACTAAAATGTAAAAATAATATGATATTATGAATCCAATAGAAAGGTATATTAGGTTTTAATAAAATAATGGGAGATTAATAAATATAATATAATATTTATTTGTTTAAATATTATCAAATAAATCACTAAAACACTACTTATCTTATTTGTGGAAACAACAATAAATATGAATTCAAACATATCATTGTGATCCATACATGAGAAGGATAACCTTATCACTACCATAAATTTAAAAGAATGGAAATGGCGCTCATGAATTAACCTATTCTATGAAAGGAAATTGTATGACCTAGAAGAACATATTCCTAATGTGCCTGGTAATGAGGCTTGTTTTCAAGAGTTATCTCACTATGAGAAACATTTGAACAATTCCATAGATTTTCAGTGTTTCATGATATCATTAATGACCAATGAGATTATAAAGAAACATGAGGACATGTATCCATATAACATGATGTCCCACCTTCATGATATCTATCAAGATAAGGCGAGATAAGAGATATATGAGATCTCCATTGCTTTGTTTACAACTATGCTTAGAGAGTTGGTGCCAGATGGGCCTCATATAGTGAAGATTATTGGATAAATTGAATGATTATACATATCAGGGGTAAAATTACAATATTAATTATTTGCTAATATATCTCATACTTTCCTCACTATCCAAGTCCTTCTCCATTCTTATTATTAATAATTACAAGAGTAATAATGAGAAGAGTATTTCAAACCTTCTTACTCTATTTTTCCAAGTTGATAAGGAAAAGGAGTATGAAAAACCTATAGTCATTATGCTTAATAAGAAAATGAATAACAAGGTGAAGGGGCCCATAACTCATAACAATTTAAAAGATCCTGAGAACCATCTTTCTAAGAAGAGTAAGATCTAGGGAAGGGAAAGGAAAATGAGGTAGTATGATTTTCATGTGGAAATCAAGGAAATTTAAAGAGGAACTGTACCCAGAAGTAAGGGGAAGATAAAGGTGTATTATTTATTGAGTGTAATATTTCAATATCTACAAATTGGCTATTAGATATAGCTTTTTTTCTCACATATGCATCTAAATGAAAGAAACAAGTAGATTCTGAATGATTTATAGATAAGAGATTGATTCTTGAGCGGACAATGTTGTGAGGCTAGATTCTCTATCCATTGGTGACTACCAACTTTTATTGCCAATGGGAATGACATTGGTTTAAAGGGATTGATATTATGTACCAATTGTTACCAAGAACAAAATTTATGAATCATGCCTAGATGAAGATGGTTTTATTTTCATGTTTGGAAATAAAAGTTTTTTATTTTATAAAGAAAACATATCTTATGGTACGAAATATTTAAATAATGATCTTTTTTTATTAAATTAATAAAACCAAGTATTTGAAATAGATAAATAATCATTTTCACATTGCTCATATAACACCCAGCTATGGAATCATTGTCCTGGTCATGTAAACAAGAAGTGTTTGAAAAATCTCTATCAAGATGGTTATTTAGACTCTTTTGAACTAAAATCACTTGAAATATTTCACGCTTTTTTACAAGGAAAAATGACAAAACCTCCATTCAGTGGAAAAGGTGAAAGGTCCATAGATCTTTTAGGATTAGTACACACTGATGTGTGTGCACCATTTCTAGTAGAAGCTAGAGTGGGTATGTAATACCCCGAGATTTAATGAGATATATTATTTTAATTTTTTTGATGTCTTGTATTGTACACTAAACCAACATTAGATTTACCTATACACAACACCATATTATCTTATAGTATATGCAACACTATTCTTGGCTTGTGTTGCACACAATTTCAAGTTCTTTTGATAGAATTCATTTCATGCGACATTGAGTATAGATTTTGTTCAATGTATAAATGAAATAAGTTTGGATTATATTATACACAACACCAAAACAAGCTTTCACAACACACAACACTAACTTGTCTTTCATTTTATTCAAGAGAGACCTTCCTTTATAGCTTGCGTTGTAAGCAATACCGAGTTTCACTAAACAATGATATATTATTAAAATATTATTATTTAATTGGATATAAACTTGCCATTATGAATATTATTAACCAAATTTTAAATTTTATACAACATTATCATTCATATTACGTATTTTCTAGAACATGATATAAGAAAAAATTCATTTTTTCGAATAAAATAAGCATTTTTCAAAAAAATGCAGTTTTACCACCTTCTAATGGCGCACCCATTTTAAATCTAGTTTTGACACTTTTATAAGTTCAATTTGAAAAAATAAAATTATTGATTTTAATAGGGACATAAAAATATACCTTTTTTTATTTTTTGATATTTTTCTGATAAAATTCAAAATTTAATGAATAGTGAAAAATAATGAATTTTAATTAAAAACAACATTTTCATCTAATTTATTTATCTAGTTATATTATATTTTTAATTAATATTAAAGTGTAATTTTATTATTTTATTATCATTTAATACCATTTTGGTCATTGGGAGTAATTTCACATTTAAATTAGACATAAACACATTATAGTTTTTTGATAAGTTTTTACTTCTTAAAAACCTGCTTTTCGGTTTTGACAATAGGAATTAATCTGAAATTAATTTCTATCAATTATATGTTTTGAATTATGAAAAATTTATTCCATATTTATAATCATTGGGTCCAAATTATGTTAATAGGTTACTTTTATATTTGGATATTATGAATAGTAACTATGGTAATTTTTATTTACCACTGTTAAAGGTAAATCGGGTAAATTATGGTAACTAATAATATGATAAGGAAAAAAAATATCCTAAAACCTACCCAAATACCATTATATGAATAAAATTCTACCCTTAAAATATTTTTTTTGAAACATAGTCATTTAATGTCCACTTGACAATGAAAATGACATAGATATTAATAAAACCAATAAAAGTGAAGAAATGTTAAACTCACATTTCTTATAATATAATAATTTTAATATAGGGACAACCGGGTGATATATTTGAAAATAAATAATACATGGAAATATGAATAAATTTCTTACATCATGGAAATTTATTTTTAATTTTTAGGAAATAAATAATTACCTTAAAATCTTATTCTTTGATTATGTAAATATTAATTAATTAACGAGAAATCAATGAAACAATTTTTATTAAAATTTTAATAACCAAAAAAGGTCCAAACACATGAATAAATCTTATTTTTAGAGTATATATCGATCATAATAATCCAAAGGTCAAGCTAGTGACCATTTTTATCCCTATATAATATATTATTACTTTTATATTATTTTATTTAAAGTAATGTTAAAGTTCTCACATCCATACTTTAATAAGTATAACATTTTTAATGTTTTTTTATAGTAGATAAATTGGAGTACATATATTATTATGAAATTTATGAAATTTATATTAATTATAGTATTTTATTTTTAATTTTAACTCAACATATAATTATATTAAATAATTACACAATATCATTATGGTAATTATTTTATTAATGGAGATATCAAATAAATGTTATTAAAAATATTAAAATAAATATATTTTGAGATAATTAATATGTCAATTGAATTTAATAGATAACCTTGACCTCATATAAATATAATAAAATAGTTGGTTCAAAGTTAACTTATTGTCTTTATATTTTAAAAAATCAATAAATTGAAGAGTGTCAAAATTGGCACTATTGATTGTTTATCAAAATAGTGTCTTATTAAATTATTTAAAAATCATAAAACGTTTTTACAAATATATAATAATTATTATATGGTCAAAAATGTTCTAAATTTTCTATTTATGATCTAATTGACATAAAATTTGTAAATATTTTACCCTTTTAATATTGAAACATTTGTTAACCTAGTTAAAATGAAATAGAACAACTAAGTGTTAAATTGAAAAGATAATGTTTTAATGGACATAGAAAAATGTAAAAAATTTATTGTTTGATGAAATTATAACCCTATATCATCTCATATTTCAAATTGGGGCATTTTGGAGATTTTTTAGTGGGGTTTTATTTTATTATAAATTAGTATTTATGAGGTTTCCAAAAGTGCCCCTCACCTCAATTATAAACATGCACATCCAACCTCACCACATCACTTCTTTTTGAGCCTAAAAGATCAGACATACCCTAACCAATTACCTTCTAAACTTACCTAGTTACATTCTAAATATTCCGTTATTCTTAAAATCCTAACTCTAGTTCTATTATGAGAAGATCTAAAGAGTGCACGTCAAAGAAGAGGTAATCCCCTCTACCGATTCTCTCATATTTGTTTCTAATTCAACTTTACTTAATGAGTTGTTTCATTATAGAATAATAAATCCAGTATCACTTATAAAATGAGATGTTATTATAATTATGAATCAACAATATTCCACTTTCTGTCCATCCTAAGAAAAATGAAATCCCCACGTGTGTGTACGTACGACTTACCGACTCCACGTCGTGGTGTAATTTGTTTTTCACCGCCACCTTACTTGGATGAGTATAAAAATGGATTTAATAACTATATATTATTAATATAAAATTATATTTATTCTGAAAAATATTATACCATTCAATTCAATACCATTCAAGAATTATGGGAATGATATTGTCACTCGTGTGTACGTACGACCTATCATCTGCATGACGTGATGAGATTCATTCTCCACATTAACCATTCAAGAATGATTATAAAGTATATATAATAAATAAGAATTGAATATATGAAATAATAATTATAATTTATTTATTTATATATATATGTCATATACTAACTTCCATTCAATTCAACGAGGAAACGAAAACAACATTCATGCATATGTACGACCTACCGTCTCCATGAACGGTGTATTCCATTTCATTTATCTATCTATTATATATATATATATACTGAATATATATGATATATAAATAATTTTTTACATTCTGTAAGTATGTAAATTACGGTCTAAGTAATAATATCAAGAATAAAAATTCAAAACACATGAGACAAATAAAACGATTATTAACCAAAATGTTGTTTTAACATGGAATTGACAAATGAAAGGGTAATATAAAGTCATAAGAGAATCATGTATAATATCATAAATATTATTATGATTTTTTATAAGTTAATAATATTTTTAAACCCACTATACAATAGTTTCATACACATATGGAAGAAATCAGACCTAAGGTAAGGGATAATTTTGCAATCTCATTTTTATCCGAGATTGTTTATACGTATGTATTTACTAGGGATATATTTATCATCCATGTACATGATTTATTAAAATGTTTTCATAAAATATTTAATATTATTATATGTATTTTTAAATTCATTTTTACCCATTTTTGACTTTTATAAAATGGTATGGAAGGAATCTTTCTTTTGTTTACCATATGATGTACTTTTTGACTTTTCTGGAAAAATGACGAGGATAATGTTTTTCTAACTTATATGGTATGAATGGAATTTTACTGTTTCATTGCAACTTATTTCTATGAATCTTCTTCTAAACTATTTCAAGATTATTTTCAACTAAATTTTTTTCATTTAAAATTACATGGAATTTTGAAAAAAGAAAATGTTTTTGAAAAAGAAAAGATATTTTCCTCAGGAATTAAGTTCAAGTGTATTATCAAAATTATTTTCCATATAAGATGACATAGGGTTGTCTTTAAATACTTATTATTACTATGATTTTATTGTGTTAATGATGGAATGATATTTTATATGGATTATATTATGATGGAATGATGTTTAAGAAACCCACATTATTTCTTGGGTTATGCTACGATGAATGATTTATTTTTTTGTGTCACATGTAAGAATGATTTCACTATGAGATGGGTGGGACCAATATATCCCTACAATGCATTGAGTAAAGATTTATATCTCATGATATAGACATGGATCTAATGGAAATTAAGTACAGTTTAGTAATACAGGGATGGAATGACGAGAAAATTTGGTTCAGTAATACGTGGCTGGAACGACAAGTAAACCCGATTCAGTAAAGGACTTTGTCCACTATGATGGTCTTGGAAGAAATGCCTTGTATACTTTGAAAATAATATTATGTGATTATTTTTTGCAAAAATTAAATGTTTTATGTCAATGCTATGTTATCATGGCCATGTTCATTTATGATTTATGCCTTAGGTACTTCAAAGATTTATTTTATGACTCAAGATTTTGATATTTAAATTTTATGTTTATGTTTTTACAATCTAGTGTTTATGGTTTATTTTATGTTCTCAATGTTTACCCTTACTAAGAATTTTAGATCACCCATTTTATGTTTTCTATTCCCAAGGATATAAATAAAGGTTTTAGGTAGGAAAACTAATGGGGAAGATCTTTATGGGATATGTTGAAGATCTTTCACCAAGATAGAAGAATGTGTTCCGAGTTTCCGGGGACAATAAACTAATAAGGTATTTGGGAGTATTTTTGTGTCATGTATTATGTATTATGAAAAAGTAATGTAATTTCCATGTATTTCAAGATTTGGTAATTAGAGTTGGTATCAGAGAAAAGGTTTAGTCAACCTTTTAAAACTAGGATGCAGAAACTTCAGTGAGATCCCTAGATATATTTCTATGGTATGTCTAGGGATGTCCCTAAGGGTAAGTATAACTATATTTTATAGTCCTAGAATTATGGTAAAAATAATGAATAACCTATGATTAAACCTAATATGTTAGATATTGAAAATACCCCCCCTTGATTATGTTGTTTTCCTAGTATGATTTTTGCCTCTCACGCTATTCTTTTTGGGTTTTAGAAAATGGTTGGAAAAAGGAGGATTCAGGTTAATGGAGAATATGATGGATAATGGAATGATATTATTCATGAGAAACCAAATTAAATGGGAGTTTTAAGGTGAAACATAGTTATTATGCCTAACCAACGATCTCATAATATGATCAATAATCTCAACTTTGGTGAGTTTCCTAACCCAACTAATAAGATAAAGATAGAGTTTCATGGTGATCATATTGGAAAGAAAGTTCAATTTTACTCATGTAAATCATGTGGGAAGAGGCATCAAAGAGAATGTTTCAAAGGAACTAGAAGATTATTTGGGTGTGGAAAAGGACACAAAGCCAGTAATTACAAAAGAAAATGTTCAATTAACATAATGGACAAGGATAATGGTATATTTAAGACATCAACAACAGTTAAATGTTTTAAATATGGAATGTACGTGCATTATAAAAATTGATGCCCTAAGGGAAAATCTCATGAAGAGAACGAGTATGGTCATATGGGTAGTATTTATGTTGATGATGATGAAGAGACTAAAAATGATATATGAGATGAAAGAAGTATTGAGGAATAAAATTATGAAGCTCGATCGATGGTTTAATAAGACAGTGGAATGATTTCATGTTTATCAAGAATAATGTATGGTAATATGGAATAAAGAAACATCTAAGGATTGTTAAACTATTTTTCCCTTAATTATTTGAAACTATATGTTTAATGGTACCGGAAACCATGAAAGGTTATTTAGATATTTTTGGAAAACACATGATATTTCAATAATTATGGGATAAGGAGATAATGAGTTGTTTGATAGTATTAATGACCTCATGACTAATATAAGGACAAAGTGATATCATGGATTGAGTATATAGAATTTTTGATATTTTTTGTGTATGGAAAGAGTTAATTTTGATAGAATTCATGTTTTCACTAAGGTTCTATGGTAATTCATATTATTACAATATTTCAAGTGAATAAATTATTAAGGTATTCACATGTTTTTCATGTGACAACCAAGAACTTACAAATGATATATGGGAGACAAATGTTAAGAAATTTAGTTCACCTATTTCTCAAGTTTTATATTTTTCATATTTTTGATGGATTTTTTTGTTATCCATTTATGGATAGTATAAGATATATATTGGTTAAAGTTTGTTAGATTGATGAATTATCTCACTAAAGGTAGAATTATGCATATTTGACAACTTGTTCTATCCTTTTTGTTGAGAAATATGGAATGACCAATCATTATATCGCATGATCTTCTCACACTTCAAGAATGAAAAATTCAACTTAATTTCTTTAAATAAGAGATAAATTGGAAATTTTTCAAGGAATGACCAATGGTGAGATTGTTATGAAATCAAGTAAGTCTTTATCCTCATGAAAAAAAGCATTAACTTTTGGAAAATGACCTTGAAACCAAAAAATTTATCCTAGTACCTTCTTATTAGATGAATCATATTTCCCCTTAAATCATCGCAAATTTATGGGTTTCTGGTTGTTAACTTTCTCCAAACCTCATTCTCTGTCATTATCCATCAGAAATCGATGGTTAGATTTCTCTTCCATATCCATATTTTCACTTCCCACTTATGTTCTCCTATGTGGAAACCCAATGATGAGTTAATTTGAGTAACCATTGTGTTTCTAACTTTCCTTTTTAAAATTAAGTTTTAGTATTCCATTTTACGATGTGGGTTTCCATAACAGAAACTTTCAAGTAGTAAACCATTTATAACCCCGATGAATTTTAAGGTCTAAATTCATTTTAATGGGGTTAGAATGTAATACAACAAGATTTCATGAGATATATTATTTTAATTTATTTTATTTATTATGTTTTAAGATACAAAAATATTAGCTTTCCCTATATGCAACATTGTATTAGCTTGCATTATACGCAATACTATTCTTGGCTTGTGTTATACATAATTTCAATTTCTTTTGATAGAATACATTTCACGCAATAATGAGTATAGATTTTATTCAATTTATAAATAAACTAAGTTTGGTTTATCTTACATGAAACACCGAAAGAATCTTTCACTGCCTGCAACACTGTCTTGGCTTATGTTACATGCAAGAGAGACCTTGCTTGGTAGCTTACATTGTACACAATACCGAGTTTCACTAAACAACAATATATTATTAAAATATTATTATTTAATGGGATATAAACTAACCATTATGAATAGTATTAACCACATTTTTAATGTTATATAACATTATAATTCATCTTACATATTTTATAGAACATGATATAATAACAAATTCAATTTTTTGAATAAAATAAGTAATTAAAAAAAAAAGTTTTACCACCTTTTGATAGCGCATCTATTTGAAATAAAGTTTTTAACACTTTTATAAGTTCAAATTGACAAAATAAACTTCTTATTTGAAATAAGGGCATAAAATTTTACTTTTTATGATTTTTTGGTATTTTTAATAAAATTCAAATTTTAATGAATAGTGGAAAATACTACATTTTAATTCAAAACTACCTTTTCATCTAATTTATTTATCTAGTTAGATTATATTTTTAATTTATTTTAAAGTGTAATTGGATTATGTTTTTATCATTTAATACCATTTTAGTCATTTAATGTAATTTTACATTTAAAATGGACATAAACACATGCTAATCTTTTGATAAGTGTTTACTTCTTAAAAACCTACTTTTTTGTTTTGACAGTGGGAATTAATCTTAAATTAATTTATGCCAATTATGTAATTTGAATTATGAAAAATGGATTACATATTTTGAATCATTGGGTCCAAATTATGTTAATAGGTTACTTGTATTTTTGGATATTATAAATAGTAACTATGCTAATTTCTATTTACCACACTTAAAGGTAAATCGGGTAAATTAGGGTAACTAATGATATGATAAGGATAATATAATTATCCTAAAACATTAAAAAATTTCATTATATGTATACAAGTATACCCTGAACATCTTTGTTTCGAAACATAGTCATTTAATGTCCACTTGACAATGAAAATGACATAGATATTAATAAAACCAATTAAGGGGACAAAATGTCAAACTCATATTTTCTTATAAGTATAATAATTTCAATATATGGATAAACAAGTGGTATCTTAGAAAATAAATAATCCATGGAAATATAAAATAATTACCTACATCATGGTATTTTTTAATTTTTAAGAAATAAATAATTACCTAAAAATTATATTCTTTGATGATGTAAAAATTAATTAATTGACGAGAAATCAATGAAACACTATTTATTAAAATAATAATAACCATAATAAGTACAAAAATATGACCAAATATTATTGGCAGAATATATATCTACCATAATAATTCAATGGTCAAGATAGTGACCATTTGGATCCTTATATAATAGATTATGACCTTTATATTAATTTATTTAAAGTAATGTTAAAGTTGTCACATTCATAGTTTAATAAGTATAACATTTTTAATGTTTTATTTTATAGAATATAAATTCGACTAAATATATTCTCATGAAATATATTAAATTTATATTAATTATAGTATTTTATTTTTAATTTTTACTCAACAAATAAGTATATTAAATAATTACACAAAATCATTGTAGTAATTATTTTATTAATGGAGATATCAAATAAATGTTAATAAAAATATTAAAATAAATAAATTTTTTAGATAATTAATATGTCCAATGAATTTTATAGATAAACTTGACCTCATATTAATAAAATAAAATATTTGGTTCTAAGTTATCTTGATATATTTATATTTTTGAAAATAAATAAATTGAAGAATGTCAAAATATACACTATCGATTGTTTATCAAAATAGTGTTTTATTAAATTATTTAAAAATAATAAAACGTTTTTAAAAATATATAATAATTATTATATGGTAAAAAATGTTCTAAATTGTTTATTTATGATCAAATAGATATCAAATAAGAAAATATTTAACCCTTTTAATATTGAAATATTTTTTACCCTAGTTAAAATGAAATAGAACAAATAAGTGTTAAACTGAAAAGATAAGGTCTAAATGGACATATAAAATTATATAAAATTTATTTTTTTATTATATTATAAAGCTATATCATATCATATTCAAAATGGGGACATTTTGGTTGTTTTTGAGTGGGGTTTTATTTTATTAGAAGTTAATAATTTTTAGGTTTCCAAAAGTGCTCCTCACCTCAATTATAAAAGGGCACATCCACCCCCACCACATCACTTCATTTTAATCCTTAAATCTCGTCCATACCCTAAAAATTACATTATAAACTTCACTAGTTACATTATAGATGTTATGGTCTTCCTAAAAGACAAACTCTAGTTCTATTAAGAGGTGATCTAAAGAGAGCATGTCAAAGAGGAGGTAATCCCATATACTGATTTTTTCACATTTCTTTCTACTTCTACATATAATTCATGAGTTGTTTAATTATATAAAAATAAAATCTAGTATAACTTATATAATTATAAGTTATTATAATTATTAAAAAACTATATTCCACTTTCCCTTCATCCTAAGAAAAATTATACCACTACACATGTGTACGTACGACTTACCGTCTCCACGTCGTGGTATAATCTATTTTTCACCACCACCTTATATGGATGAGTATAAAAATGTATTTAATAACTATATATTATTATTATAAAATTATATTGATTATTAAATATATTTCACCATGAAATTAAATACCATTCACGAATTATGGGAATGACATTGTCGCTCATGTGTACATACGACCTACCGTCTCCACGACACGATGAGATTCATTATCCACGTTAACCATTAAAGAATGATTATAAATTATATATAATAAATAAGAATTAAATATATGACATAATAATTATACTGAATATATATATATATATGTTATTTACTAACTTCCATTCACATCAATAAGGAAACGAAAACAACATTCATGCGTACGTACAACCTACAGTCTCTACAAACGGTGTATTCCATTTCATTTGTTTGTATATTATATATATATATATATATATATATTTATATACTGAATATATATGATATATAAATCATATTTTACATTATATAAGTATGTAAATTATGATCTAAGTAATAATATCAAGAATAAAATGTCAAAACACATACGATAAATAAAATTATTATTACCCAAAACGTTGCTTTAACATGGAATTAATAAATGAACGAGTAATATAAAGTCATAAGTGAATCATATATGATATCATAAATATTATTATGGTTCTTTTAAAAGTTAATTATATGTTTAAACCCACTATAAAGGATTTTTGGACACATACCTAAGAAATCATACCTAAGGTAATGGATAATTTTGCAATCTCATTTTTATCTGAGATTTTTTATACGTAAGTATTTACTGGGAATATATTTCTCATCCATGTCCATGATTTCTGAAAATATTTTCATAATTTTTTTACCATTATTCTATGTATTTTTAAATTCATTTTTACCCATTTTTTACTTTTATTACATGGTTTGTAAGGAATCCTTCTTTGTTTACCATACGGGGTACTTTTTGACTTTTCTAGAAAAAGTATGAGGAGAATGTTTTTTAACTTATACAACATGAATGGAATTTTATGGTTTCATTAAACATATTTACATGAAACTTAATCTACAATATTTCAAGATTATTTTCAACTAAATTGTTTTCTTTTGAAATTACATGTCATTTTGAGAAAAGAAAACATTTTTGAAAAAGAAAGGATATTTTACTTATGAATTAAGTTCAAGTGTTTTATCAAAATTATTTTCCATATTAGATGACATAGGGTTATGTTTCCATCCATATTATTACTATTATTTAATTGTGTTAATTATGGAATGATATTTTATATGGATTATGTTATGATGGAATGATGTTTAAGAAACACATTTTATTTCTTGGGTTATGCTACAATGAATGATTTGTGTTTTTGTGGAACATGTAAAAATGATTTCACTATGATATGGGTGGGACATATATCTCCTACAAATGATTGGATAAATATTTATATCTCACAAGATAAACATGGCTGGATCAGAAAGTAAATTTGGTTCAATAATACGGGGTTGGAACAATAAGTAAATATGGTTCAGTAATATATGTCTTGAACGACAAGTAAACCCAGTTTAGTAAAGGACTTTTTACACTATGATGGTCTTGGAAAAAATTCCTTTACTGCTATAGAAATCATATTATGTGATTATTTTTTTTCCACAATTCCATTTTTATGTCAATTCGATGTTATCATGGTCATTTTCATTTTTGATTTATTCCTTACGAACTGCTAAGATTTATTTAATGACTCAATATTTTGATATTTAAATTTTATGTTCATGTTTTTACATTATAATAATTATGGTTTGTTCTATGTTCTCAATGTTTATCCTTACCGAGCATTTGAGCTCATCCTTTTTATGTTTTCTTTTCCCCATGATATAACGAAAGGTTTTAGGTAGGAAGACTATTGGAGAAGATCTTAATGGGATATGTTTAAGATCATTCACTAAGATAGAATAATGTGTTCCACGTTTCCAAATAAACTAAACTAATCCGGTCTTTGGGTATCTTTTTGTGTCATGTTTTAAATATTCATCAAAAGTAATGTAATTTCTATGTACGTCAATCTTGGGTTGTTAGAGGGTATTCTTATTTGATAACTTTTACTGATGAATTGAGTAGATGTGGATATGTCTACTTGATGAGGTGTAAGTCCCTGAAATTTGAGAAATTCAAATAATTCATCAATAAAGTAGAGAATAAACTTGGAAATAAGATAAAGAAGATTAAATTAGATCAAGGTGGTGAATATCTTAACCAAGAGTTCATTTAATTTCTATGGGAGTTTAGGATTCTATCTCAACTCACTCCACTTTATATAACATATTGGAGTGATGTTAGTGAAATGAGGAACCGTACCTTGTTAGACATGGCAAGGTATATGATGAGTCATGTAGATCTTCAATTATCCTTTTGGGGATATGCATTACAAGCTATGATACACACACTAAACTGAGTTCCAACTAAAGTAGAGAACATAATTCCCTTAATGTTATGGAGTGGAAATAAACCCATTTTTTTACATAAAATGCTTGGGGTTATGAGACATTTGTTAAGGCCTTATCAGACAGTAAAATAGAACCCCAGAGCACAAAGTGTATCTTTATAGGGAATCCTATGGAAATAAAGGGATACTACTTATACAACCCATCTAATAATAAAGTGAGTATCACCTGACAAGCTATCTTTCTTGAGAGGGAGCACATACTCGAAAAGGATAGTGGGAGAAATATTGAATTTGAAAAAGTTGATGCTCATGATACACAACAGTTGGTAGAGGACTAGATTACACAGGTTCCCATGGAATTAGTAGTTCCTAAAACACAATTACTACATATAAGAAATAGAGAGGCAATATGACTATAGAGACATGACTTTATAGTCACCGAAGATAGTGACTCATTATTGGTTGAAAATGATGAAACTCTCTCATACAAAGAGGAAGTATAGATCTTAAAAGCTTCACTTTAGAAAGAAGACATGAATTTTGAAATGGATTCCATGTATCAAAACCAAGTTTGGGTTTTGGTCGATACTTCAGTTGATGTAAATCCCATAGGGTGAAAATGGGTATTCAAAATAAAAATGTACATGTAAGGTAAATTAAATAACTATAAATCAAGGCTAGTGGATAAAGGGTTTAAATAACATCAAGGAATTTTCTATGATGAATTTTTTTCACCATTTTCCATGTTTAAATCTATTATAATTCTACTTGTTATTGCAGCTTACCATAAATATAAAATTTATAAGATGAACATCAAAAATGTTTTATTTAATGAGAACCTTTAGGAATATGACTATACAAAACACCCTAAATTTTTTATGATTCCAATAAGATTTTAAAGTTACATAGATACGTTTATCGATTAAAGAAAGCATTCAGGTCAGGGAATATTTGATTTGATGAAGCTATAAAAGAATTTGGTTTCATTAAGAATGATTGTGAGAAATGTGTTTACAAGAGGTTTAGTGAGAATATGGTATTTATCCTAGTAGTATATATTGATGACATATAACTTATTAGAAATAATATACCATTATTATTGTCTATTAAGGACTGTTTAAAAAAGTGTTTCTCTATGAAGGAATTCGGTGAATCATCCTATATTCTTGGGATCAAGATCATTTTTGATAGATCCAAGAGGATTCTTGGACTAAGTCAATGTATATACATTAACTTGGTACTAAAGATAATTAGTCTACAGCAATCCAAGATGAGATTGATTACCATGTATCATATTATACATATTTTTATGAAAAAGTGTCCTCAAACACAAAAAGAGAATGAGAGAATGACTAAGACCCCATATGATTCCATCATAAGATAAATCATGTATTCTATGTTATGTTCTCAATTTTATATTGCATATGCATTGATCGTGGTTGGAAGATATCAATAATATTTAGGATAACAACACTGGTATGCTATTAAGGTTATCCTTATGTATCTAAGAAGAGCTAAGGACATGTTCTTAGTATATGGAGGAGATGAAGAGGTATCCATCAAGGCTTATACTGATTATAGTTTCCAAAAAGATCATAATGATATGAAGTCAGAGTTAGTATATTTTTTCAATCTCAATGGAAGAGTTGTGATCTGCAAGAGTTAAAAGAAGATAATTTTCACTAATTATACAAAAAATCATAGTATATAGTATCTTTTGATGTATCTGAGGAAACCTTTTGGATATGAAACTTTTTACAAGAGCTTAATGTATTACCTAGTATTATAGAACCTATCATAGTGTATTGTGATAATACTGAAATAGTGGATCTTGTAAAAGAGATAAGGTCACACCAACAGACAAAGAATATACACTGAAAGTATTACCTCTTGAAGGATTTTTATCAAATGGGAAAAGTTTTAGTAACAAGAGTTCCCACAAAAGAAAACATGGTGGCCCCTTGAATAAAGAATTATCATAGTTGAAGAATGAGTATCATGTGAGAGTTATAAGAATGAAAGTTATTAGTAGTTGGATCTAGTATAAGTGAGATCATGTTAGAGTTAGTTCCCTAGAACCAACGTTTATTTTATTTATAATAACCCTTATTCATTATTTTTAATATTAATAATATTATTATCACATCATGATTGTTCTTCTGCATGACATAATATGCGATAATATTCTAAGAGTAGTTATTGCACTGAAAGGTCATAGCAATTCCCCGCTATGATGAGAACCCAAAAGTGCCACACTAGTATTTTAAAATATGTTCTATAGCAGAATGAAATAATGTTAGGGACACCAGTGAGATATACTATCAAGGGTGGAGACTCATAGGATTGTATAACACATTCTCATGGTGTACACCCTTGGTAATATCAAGTGTACGATATTATGAGAACGAGACCCACCAGTAAAAAATCCACATTTATATGTTCCATTGGATGTTCCTATATTCATATGTGTCTATTTCTCCTTAGACTTTAAGATTATTTTTAATGAATATTATAAGTCACATACATTTATGTATTGATGAAAACTGTGACAAAATTTTCTCATAAGGAGGCATGATACATTGGATGTGTCACGAGTAATATTTCATTAATGAATAATGGTAGAAAGTATTTGAGCCTTATATTATTTAACAAAAGTTGACATATCAAGAACATTTATAGAAATGGTATAGTCTAAATAAATACATGTTCATGGAGTTCTATAAGAAAGTTTTATTTTTGTATAATCAAATAAATAGACATCAAGAACATATGTTGATACCACCAACATGCAACCTTCTTGATTAGAGATATCATGATAAATGTATTATATTACACAATAAATGTATTTTTGAGGTATTATGTCATTGATACATTAAATTAATTCTATATGGGTTCCTTGGTGTGTTTCTAGATGCTAACCTTGGACTTCAGACTATTTCACATCCACTCAGAAAGAGTCCTAGAGAGTCACACACTAAGTGTATCTAGAATCTTTGTTAAATAATATATTATTATTTATTATTTAACTAGTTGAAAAAAAATATTTTTTCCACTCGTGGTTTAATAATTATTCATGTATGATTGATCACATATATTCTGTCACCAGTTATTTGAGAGAATATTATGAGAGAATAATGTTTAATAATTATTTATTTTCTATTTAGTGAATATAATATTTATTTATTGGTGAATAATGAAATGATATTTATTTATTAATTAAAAAGTCCTTATTTAATGTTTGATAAGTATTATGAAGGAATGATAGAACAATATTAATAGTCTGGTGAGAAATAATATATATTGAATATTGTTTGATTAAATAATATTTAATTTAATTCGTGATTTTAGCACATGTCAATAAATAATAATAATAATATTATTATTATAGATATAAGGTTCTTCAAGGATTAAAAAAATAAAGGTAACATTTTAATTATTATTTTCTAAACCAAGTGGTATATAAACCCAATTATATTATTTTATTTACAGAGAAATTTTCATTTTGTGTTGTGCACAATGATATCCATAGAGAATCCCATCAAATCCCTAGGAATACCCCCTACAAGAATGGTCTAAAGAACAAATAGCGATCCTCCTCCAACACCATTCTCAAGTCAAGAGAGATCAAAGAGAACCCTCCCTTAATGCAGTTTTTAGGGAGATCAGATGAAAATGATGCAAGCATTAAGATTTTCCATGATAGCACCTGAAGATTCCTATGATGATGTTCAGAGGTTCATGTAACACATTTGGATCACTTTTGAAGGGAATCTATTCTTTATTCCTATAATACAATGATGATACGATATAAAGATATTGTCAGATCCATCAATGAAGAAATAATTTCTCACAATGTAATTATTTAATTGATTAAATTAATTATAAATAATATATGATGATCCTGTGCTTTAGTTTTGGTATTTATCCATTTTCTATATTATTTTATTCAATTTTATTGATGATGAAATTTATCATTGTGTAAATCTTAGATTAATCATCAATCATAAAAAAAAGATGAGTTGGCCATTCCCCATATATTTCTTCTTTTATTCCTAGAAACATCAATATATAAGGGTGTTTAAAGAAATAATATTATATTTATGTTATAATTATTATTCTATAAAGATAAAATAACATTTACCTTCTTTCTATCATGATATTTGAAAAATTGAAACGTTACTCATGCATACGTATGACTTACCATCTCCATGATTGTAACATTGTTCATTTTTCATAACCACATTTCATGATTGGTTCTAAGAGTATAATTGATGTACATAAATGATAATTATGTCATGATTATTATTTTATAGATGATAAAATACTAATACCTTTGACCTTAGTCACCATTCTAATGTAATTTTGGACATATTAATAAAATAAAAGGAACAATAAACTTGAAAACTATTATTAAGAAAGTAAGTAATTAACATAAATTTTTCATTCGGGAAGAAAAATAACACTCGTGACAAATTAGATTATAGGTAAGATATCTTTCTAACTGACCCTTTTCTTCGGGTTATGACCATTCCCTCTCTAAATCACTTTCTCTCTATTTAAAGTTATGGAATGATTCTACTTAAAGTTATGGGGTAATACATGACTTATGTTCATATCTAAGATAACTTCATTATGAAATTTACTTTGATTATGATATGATATAATATTATGCAACCCATTTTCTTTCAATGGGGAATTATTATGTTATGCCTTAGGATTTACTTCCTTGATGTGTAAAACATAGATCATAAACATGTTATGATGTGTATGCCTAGATATAAATCTAATTCATTAGGTAATGTTATAGTCTCATGATAATTCATCTGTAACACCCCAAGTTTTTATGAAATATATTTTTTCTAATAAATTTAATTTCCTTGATATCTTGCATTACATATAACACCAAATTTTAATGAACCGTGATATACTATTAATTTTATTATTAAAAAAACCATTATAACATATCCATTAAACTTTGTGGAATGATTAGGAATAACCAAAATTTTAAAATTAAGTATAATTATTATATATAAAGAAAACATATTGATAAAAAGCACTAAATTTATGGTAAAGTCTTTATATGCTTTTAAAAAACATTTTTCCCAAAGAATGATTTTTATTGATTTTTGTGAGAAAATAATAAAATTAATTTTTGAAAGTTTTAGAATATTTATTTGAAATAATTAAATTCATTTTTTGAATTAATTCATCAGAATTATCTTAGGGTGAATTTTTGGAATTTTTCTGAAAAGATTAATTTTTTGAAGAATAGTGAAAATAATGGTTTTTATTAAAAAATGCTTTTATTTTTTAAATAATTTTTTAAAATGGTTTTAAAAGTGATATTATCTAAATTATATTATAATTAATCTAATTGTGGTTTTTATAATCAATTTATATTAAATCTTGAAATAAAAACTTTTAAAACTTTTGAAAAAATTATCTTTGGAAAATCGTTTTTTCTTCACAAATGCAAGTTTAAATTAAAATTAAAATATTCCATTTTTGTAAATTTAATTTTGAAAAATTTATTCCATATTTTTAATCATAATAATTAATATTATATAATAAGTTCAACTTAATTTTTTATCAAAATAAATAGTAAAATAGTAAAAATTAATTATCGCAGTTAAGGTCAAAACAGGTTTACCGGGGGTTAAACTAAAAATATAAGTGGTAAAAAGAATATAAACTTTTAAAACACCCATTTATTGGAAATATTTAAAACACATAACCTATAAAGTTCTATAATGACCCATTTTGGATTTTTTTGTGCAAAAAATATGGGTACACTTTATTCTTCTCAAAGTGTGTTCTCTCCCCCATGTATAAAAGGTCACCCCATATCCTCTCCTATTAAAACGTCCAAAACCATTTGGTTAAAAAAATACATAACAAAATATATTAATTAATTACCTACACACATAATATATTCCTTAGTTTTATTATTAATCCCTCCTAAGAATGCTTTAGGTATAAACCTAATGAGGCTCTCCAAAGAAGAGGTAAAGTTATTAAACTTGTGTTTTTGTTTTATTTATTCTTCCACATCCTTAAAATCTTCTTCAAATAAGAATATATAATAAAAATATTATCTAAAATATATTTATATGTTATTATGTTAGTTTAATGACACACATATATGTCCTATTCCATCAAATGAGAAATGAAACCGTCAATTGTATGTACGATGAACTACTGCCTCGCAAACCATTGTTATTTGTTTTATATAACCACCTATAAAGTTTTGATATAATAATGGATTTGATATTTATATACGATATTATTATATATATTGAATTATAATATCACATATACCTTCGTACTTTCCATTTCTTGGGAATATGATAATGTCGCTCATGTGTATGGCTGACTACCACCTCGCAAAGCGATGTGATTCATTTTTCACTTACATTTTACATGGAAGGTAATGTGGATAAATATAATTAATATATATGATATATATGAAATAATAATGAATATTTAATGGTGATATATTATTTATCTTCCTTTGCTTTCATCTGTTGAGAAAATAGAAACAACGTTAATTCATACGTACAACTTACCATCTCTATAAACCGTGTATTTCATTTTCTATCTATAAATTTTATGGATTAATATAAATAAATATATAATAAATATATATGAAATTTATTTAAAGTTTAAAATTATATATAATATGTAACTATGATAAAAATAAGAGGACAAAAAATACCATATCAAAATATACATGAAAACAAAGCAGTTATTACCCAAAATGTGATTTTAACAAGGAAATGTTAACAAACGGGTAATCAAAGGTCACAAGTTATTAATATATGGTATGATATAAATAATTATTTTTATATAATATATTAATACTAAACCTATATTTATTATGTAGGAGTTTCTAATTTGTACGACGGAAGTCGATTCTTAAGGTAAGGGATATATAGAAAGCGATTTTTATCTCAATTTGTCTTTTTTAATAAATACATTATGTTATGAACATATTTTATTTTATGAGGTGTATATACATCCCATTTTAAATATAATAACATAAATTTACTTATAATCATTATATTTTAAGTTTCATTTAATTTTATTCTTTCATGGGGCTTATAATTCAATGTTTCCAAAGTTTTAAGGGTTTTATGATACATTCTCATCATTTATCAGTATTGTTTATGTTTATGATTTCGATGATGAAATATTATGATATATATCATAATAAACACATTACATTTATTATCATCTGGTTATTTTATAAAAATACACGTGTTCCTTTCATTTTTATCTCTTTATGTACTCAAAATTTCAAAATAATTCTTTTAAGAAAAATTGACTTTATTTATCTCTTTGATCGAAAATACCTTTTCTCCCATTTCCACGTTCTCTAAAAAAATTGTTTAAATAAAGTTTTTAATAATATCAAATTATTTTTAAAGACTTTTGTTTTACCTTTTTTTTTCTTTTTAAAAAGTTTTTTAAAAGGAATCTTCATGTCATTTTTCAAAAAGACCCATTTGGATTTTACAAACAAATGAGAAATAAATATTTATCTTAACCTTTAAAGAATTAATATAATTTACCATGATCATGTCCACACAATGGTTTAAATATTACTTTATAATTTTCATACTTTATTTTCAAATAATTGTATTTTAAAAGGTTCTAAAAAATTTTAGTTTAAAAAGTGATTTTCAAGGTAAAAATTTTATTTTCATCAAGAAATGTTCCAAGTGACCTTTCAAAAACATTTTATATATAAGATGAAATCCTTTTATCTCACTTAATATTTACTGGGGATATAATCCAAATGTACCATCCTTATTATTTCTCTAAATGTTTTATGGCTATATTGACAATATGTTTATGAAACTCATTTCTTTTCCATAGGCTATATTATAATGACAATTTTATGAAACACATTTATTTTTAAGGGTTATGATATGATGAATATTTTATTTTATTGTGGTAGAAAAATTTATGGATTATGTTATTGGTAGGGATTATATCCCCCTATAATACATTGGATAAAAATTAATGTTATATGATTTTAAAGGGTACATGGAAGGTTATCTTATGTCCAAAAGAGGGTACACAAGTGGTTATACCAAGCCTGGAAGAGGGTACATGGGAGGTTATCCCATGCACCAAGAAGGTACATGGGTGTTTATCCTAATATTAACATGTTATGAATGTCTTGGAAGATATCCTTGACATAATATTTTCTAGTCTTATGTGTACTCCACAACTCTTTTTCTTATTCTAATGTTATTCTCTCATGGATCATATAATTTTTTCTTTATGATTAATGTCTTATGAATGACCAAGATTTATTCCATGACTCAAGTTTCAGATCTATGATATGTATGGTATAGTTTTTATATTTTAAGATCATGTTCTCATACCCTTATTCTCATATTATTCTTATGTGATCATTGATATATCCCTTATTTCCCTTACAAAAGATATAATCTCACCTTTTACAATGTTTTCTTCACTAGGTTATGAAGAAAGGTTTAATTTATGATAAGTTAGATTCCTTGAAAAACTTAATTAAGAACCTTTTATTCGATAGCATGTATGACACATGCCACCAATCACGTAGGGTAATATAACATCAAGATACATTATAATATATTTACAATTGAAGATAGATTCTATATATTTCAATTCATGAAACACAAATTTGGATTGCATTACAAATAAGAGATACCTTCCTCTGTAGCTTGTGTTACATGAAAAAGTGACCTTATTCGATGGCTTTCTCTATAAGCAATATCGAGTCTTACCGAGATACAGTCAATAATTAAAGCATTATTATTTAATAAAATAATATATAACCTAGATGTTATATTATCGGTTGTGAATAGTATTAAATAAATTATAAAAATATATGGTTTATAATAATATATGATTAATTAATAGGTTAAAAATTAATTATAAATTAATATAAGAACAAATTGAATATAAAAAGAATATTTTTATAGAAAACTATTTTTATGTTCGCAAAGATGTTTTACCCAAACAGATTAAATTAATTACAAATAGTGAGATATATTATTGTAATATATATTACATAATAAATAAATTATATTTTATATTCATAAAATATATTTTTTAAACATAAGATAAGATCAAGACCAATATTTGACATAAAAACCTATATTTTTATTAAGGCGTTTTTACCACATTTTAATGAAAAACCTATTTTAAATATTAATTTTAACACTATTATCAATTTAATTTGATAAAATAAAATTTATTTTTATATTAATAATGTCAAAATTATCTTATTATTATTATTTTTTTGATTTTTCTGAGAAACTTTATTTTTTAGTGAATAGTGAAAAATATTGTGTTTTGGTTGAAAACTGCCTTTTCATTTAAATGATTATTAATGTTAAATTATATTATAAATTTGTTTTAAATTTAAATTTTATCAATTATTCATATATTAATATAATTTTGTTCATTATAATCATTTTAAATTTTAAATTTAATATAAAAACATAACAAACTTTTGAACATTTTTCTACTAAAACCATTTAATTTGTTTGTCAGCGAGATTAACATTAATCCTAATTTTGATGCTTTTGTGATTTTAATTTTGAAAATCGAACATAAAATATTTCAATAAAGATAATATATTTTTTTCTAATAATATCAACTTAATTTTTGACAAAAATTATTAGAGAAAGTGATCAAAATTAATTTGAGTGATTAAGGTGTAATTAGGCTTAAAATGGAATAAAACCCCACGTCTAAGGGCCCAAATGACCTATACACTTGTCCAAAACTCATTGAATGGAAATATTTCAGCAATTAAACTTAGATTATTTTGTTTTATTGGGTTTTTATGACTTTTTTAGGCAAGAACTTCTTCACACCTAACTTGTTTTTTTCAAAAATACCAAGTGAGTCATTTTCCTTTCTTATAAAAGGCCACCACCTCTACCCATTCCTCACAACTCTCAAACATCTTAATTTTGGAAAAGACATACCCAAATAGTCTACCATAATTCCTATCCTAGACCTAGATCCATCCCTTTTGGTATAATCTCTTCCAATAAAACTTGTTGGTTCAAACCAAAAGAATTTACCCAATTAAGAGGTAACACCTTCTCTCATGCTTTTTAGTTTTATTTCCATTATCCACTCCCTATACTCTCCGTATTCTATGATTAAATAAAAAAATCAGTATAAAAAATATACTAGTATGTTTTTATGCTATGTGTTTGACCTAAAATTACACACATCTCCATCAAATGGGTAACAAACATACTCTTCCTATGAACAACGAATTACTGCCTCATGAAACGATGATTGTTCAATTATCCATTACCATATATTATGGTGGACATTAAAATGGAAACTATATTTATATATGATATATTTTTTTATTTATTATTTCTTATTATTCTGTAATTTTTATTTATAACATACATTTATTATTTCCAAGTTGTGTAAATACTATAATTTCATTTGAGGAAGTGTGGACTATTGCCCCCTCAAAGCGATGTGATTCTTTCACATGATACATGGAATGTATAAATGAATGGTTATAATTAAATTTAAGTGACATACACAGAATAAATAATGTATTAATGACATAATTATATTTATTGAAATAATATATATATATATATATATTATCTCCTTTATTACCCATTCACAAACTTTAAAAGAGATAACACCATTGATGGACGTGTGGACTACCACCTCTTTGACATGATGTGGTTCCTTTTGCATCACATAATTCTATATATAAGTATATATGATTAAATAATATAATATTTATTATATAATTATAATTTTGGAAATATTTGAGGTACTTACCTTCTTTCTGCAATGATCATTTAAAAATGGGAATGTTACTCATGCGCACGTACGACCTACCGTCTCCATGATTGTAACATATTATCATTTTCATAACCATATTTAATTATTTATTTTAAAAGTATAATTTATGCAAAAATATTATAATTATGTAATGGTTATAATTATGGATATTTTATATAATTAACCCTTTGACCATAGTTGACCAACAATAGTTATTTTGACACATAAACTGAATTTGGTCAAAAACACCCGACATAAACTTAATTGTTTAATTAGTGAACAAAACATGATAATAAGTGAAATAAAAGTAATTATAAACATGAAAAATTTTATAAATAAAGTATAAAATTAAAATAAGTTTATTATAAAGGAAGTTAAAGGATGTTCACCCAAAAGGAAACACAGTGTAAGGGGATTTCATCTCACTTTTAATTTTTGTGAGATACAAGCTATGTTTTCCACTCTTTCCTTTTGAGTGGTGTATATACTACCCACTATAGTATTATAATTATATTATAATTAAATTTTCTGGTATTAACATATCCATTTTATGATACTTATTTCATGGGGTTTAATATTCAAAATTTACCAAATCGGTAAAATGTTTTGTCTCAATTTGCCTTCTTTAAACACAAGTTTTATTATGAAACTAAAATCTTTTTTGATGTGAATATATTTCCATATTACATGTTATATCATGAATCTAAAAATTTTCATGATATTTTATTATTTATGTAATTTCCCTTTATTACATGGAGAGTATGATCCTAGTTACCGAGTTATAATAGTTTATTGAGACGATCTCATCTCTTTTTTGAGATTATTTATGTTTATGATTATTTTGATGAAATTTTATGATCCATATCTCATGAAAAATCATGAGTTTCATTATACTATGTTATTTCATGATATAATAATGTATTGGTACCATTTTATACTCTTTGGTACATAATATAGTTAAGAAAGTATTTCTAAGAATGCCTGAATTTACCCGTTCTTTGGTCAAGAGTATATTCAAAACCTTATTTCCCAGAAAGGGTTTATAAGAATATTATTCAATTACCCTATAATAATTTAAAAAAAATTATACTTTTTTCATTTACCAATCTCTTAGAAGTAATCTTCTTATTTCTTTCCAAATAAGTAATTTTCTTCCCTTTTACCATAAAAAAAGGAATATTCTTTTTACCTCATACGACATGTACATATTTATCTACCATCATTTCTTTGAAGCCTCCTTATCAAGTTCAAAAGGTTTATTTTTTAAAATATATTTAAAATACATTTTCAATGAAAATTATTTTCAAAATATTTTTCAATAGAAAATGATGTCTTCTTAAAGAATATTTTTAAAAGTTATACTTTTATTTCATCAATGAAAACAACCCTCTATTTTACCCCACCTGGGATTTGTTGTGTTGATACCATACTTATTCTTCCTCTATATGGTTCACTGTTGATTTGGATAAGGGTAATATTCACATTCACTTCTTTGATTTCATTTTCAGTTATCTTGAAGTATTCAATTCCATATGATCATTGAGATTTAAATTTACCCTTTTATCCATATCATTATTCATAGATATTACTATTTCCAAAACCGTATAACATTTTACATACGATGTTTACATTTAAAGTTATTTGATTAAATGAGAATTATTGATAAATATATATTTCTCATTCAATATGGTTATTTGATAAGGCATATAATTTATTTGATTATTCAATATGAATATTTATTTGGATAGGTAGACATGGGTTGGGGACCCGTTAATGAAATCCCATCAATGGATCTGTAGTCTCATGAGATGAAATAGTTGGCTAGCCACCTTATATGGGTTTTTACCCAATAGCTAAACCGTCTTATGAAAGGTCATGATGGTACTGGTTCCATGTACCTAGGAAATATGGGGTCCAATAATTTATCATTTTTTCATAATAGTTTCAGTTATTATTCATCTATGAGATTTTGCGTCGACATATCTATGGATACATTTAATTTTAGTTCATGGATTAAATGACATGTGTTTTAGTTTCATACCTTACCAAGTTTATTTTTCCTTATATAGTTATTTAAATGGAATGTGTGTTTAGTTATTTACATTTCTATATTTACTATCCTCATTGATTCATTATTTCTTCCTCTATATTGTTCCCTTACTGAGCATTTGAGCTCACCCTTATTATGTTTCTTTCCCCAAGTATCCAAAAAGCATATTATGAAAGATGTGAAGAAATATACTAGATGGATTAGAGTTATCCTCAATGTTTTTTTATTTGTTTAGAATAAGAAAATATATTGTAATTAGTGTATCAATTTTTAATATAATTCCTATTTATGTATCTAGCTTTCCAAGACTAATAAAATCATTAGTTCATTGGGGTTTGATTCCTTGTAATCATGACAATGTAATTGATAGAAGACACTAGCTTTGGGCTTCTGGGGTTTGGGTTGCTATAATTGGTATCCAAAAAAGTTTAGTAGAAACTTGGGAACTATATTTAAGAAAATATATGTTAGAGAACATAACTCTAAGATACAATTTTAGGTTAAGTATAGATAAAAAACATATAATTTTGGTGGTGTATAGATTATGTGGGTATTCTTAGAAATAATTCATTATATGGATACTAAAATTATACGTGGTTCTAATGCAAATTTACCTAGAAGTAACATCTTTGAAAAGGTGTTCCAGGCTTGACTTGGGGTAATCACATACATGACAACGAGCCTTACTGCGCACCTAGTTTGACACCCCCGAGGGATATACTTAGGATACTACATATTCTCTATAAGGACCCAGCCATAAAACATTACATAATATTGAATTAAATGAATAATTCACATTGAGGATCTTTTCAGGTTTATAGTTTTAGAGAATTATGCCATAACTATTACATTACATGTCAATCATTACAAAGTAGACACTTCTACTCAGTTTCCATTTTTTTCACAAAAATAAAAACTCTTGACAAAAAAGAGTCATGTATAGTTCCATGTTTTAAACAACATGAATTTTCCTTGATCCCATCCTTGACCCTATTCATCTTTATGTTTTATGAAAAATATTTCAAAACTTAGGATGAGCATTAAAAGCTTAGTAAGGGTTATAAAACAAAGAAAGAAAACATTAGTTCATCATTACATACATAACATAAGCTCTTTAACATCCCTCACGAAATTATAAGATTTATGAATAACACATGTAAATCATAAATCATAAAGGTAACTTGTGGCATCCATATCATACTTACATCGTAGCTATCACAACTACGTAGGGAGTTACATTTAGAATACCTATCACAGTATATTCCTTAAATATATTAGGAGAAACATTCACGTTTACCTCCGCCACGTTACCCAATGCATTGGAGAGATATATCAGGATCACCTGCCCTAGGTTTATCATGGAACCACCCATATAAGTAAATGATTCCCAAGTAGAATAACATATTCATAACACATAAAACAAACATAAAGTAAAGATAAAATTTCCATATTTCAATCACAATATATCATTTAAATATATTGACAGAAAAAACCATTATCAAAACCTTTTTCAATACCAAAATAAGTACAAGAGTATATGTAGAGACCAGAAGCTTGACGTACATTGACATTACATTATATTTGTGGAATAATTAGTACATAACAAAAACACACACACAAGGACTGTATTAGTTTAGTGTCTTTGGAAACTCAGAATATAATCTTCTAAACATGGTGAAAGATCTTCAACATCTCCCATAAAGATCTTCCTTTTTTTATACCTAAAACCTTTCTTTATATCATGGGGAAAAGAAAAAATAAAAGGGTGAGCTCAAATGCTCAGTAAGGGTAAACAAAAGGAATATCAATCACATCGTATTCATAAGAACATAACATTTTGGAAATCTTAACCTGCAAAAGAGAACATAATTTCATAACATAGGATAAATCATAGTAGTGAAATGTAATCCCAATAATCATAACTTAAAACATGAAACTTTGTGGCATACACACATAATCATAGAGAATCATATCTTATTAGTCAAGACTTATTTCCAAGACTATCTTAGTGGACAAAGTCCCTTTCTAAGCCGAGTCACCCTCGTTTCAGTCCTGTTTCACTGAACCGGTATAACCTACCATTCCAGCCATGTCTATCTCATGAGATATAAAATCTTTACCCAATGCATTGGAGGGAGATATAGGTCCCACCCATCTCATAATGATACCATTCTTATGTGTGCCACAAATTCATAAATCATACATCATTGCATAACCCATGTAATAAAAATGGGATTCTTAAACAACATGACATCATAAAACAATTCATATAAGATAAAGGAATTCATAAAAATATTTCCATCACAACATAATCAAATCAATGTAATAATAGGGATAAAAACAAAACCCTATATTATCTTAGATGGAAAATAATTTTGATAAAACTCTTGAACTCCATTCTTGAGGAAAATATCCTTTCTTCTTCAAAAACATTTTTCCTTTCTTAACATGTCATACAATTTTAAACTAAAAGAAGTTGATTAAAAATAAACTTGAAAACTTGTAAAGGAAGCTTCTTGGAAATAATGTTTTAAAAATCCATTCATGCAGTATAAGTTAAAAAAAACATTCTTCGTACTTTTTTCGGAAAAGTCAAAAAGTACCTCGTACGAAAAATGACAAAAGATTCCTTTGATATCTTTTACTAAAAACTCACCGAAGGGTAAAATTGGATTTAAAAAATTTTTGGTGGATGGAAACAATATTACATATTGAGGAAACATGGATGTGGATGATAAAATACACCCCAGTAAATACCAAAGTATAAACAATCTCGGATAAAAATGAGATTGTGATATTTCCCTTACCTTAGGTCCAATTTGCTTCGTAAGTGTTTGAACCTCCTGTATAATGATTTAAATAATGTCATTGACTTATTACAGAATCATATTAATTTTTATTATATCATATATGGTTCACTTATTACATTATATTACCCGTTCGTTTGTAAATTCATGTTAAAGTAGCGTTTTGGGTAAAATCGTCTCATTTGTCGTTCGTGTTTTAACTTGTAATTATTCATATGATTACTTAGATCATTATTAATTAATTATAGAATATAAAAAATTATTTATATATAATATATATTCAGAATATACATATATATAATGGATCGATAAATGGAAAGAAATACACCGTTCATGGAGACGGTAGGCCGTACGTACGCATGAACGCTGTTTTCGTTTCCTTATTGAATTGAGTGGAATTAAGTAGATGACATACATATATATACACATAAATACAGTAGCTTTATAATGTCATATATTTCATTATTATTGCTTATATATACTTTATAATCATTCTTAAATGGTTAACATGGAGAATTAATCTCATCGCGTTGTGGAGACGGTAGTCCGTACGTACGCACGAGCGATGATATCATTTCCATAATTGTTGAATTGAATTGGAGTGGATGATACAATATATAGTAATCATTATGATGTTATAATAACTATGTATAGTTATTATTTACACCATAATACCCATCCATGTAAGGTGTTGGTGGAAAAACAGATTACACCATGGCGTGGAGACGGTATTCCGTACGTACGCACGCGCGGTGATTTCGTTTTCCGTAGGATGGATAGATGGTGAATTATGATTTTTTTCATACTTATAATAACATATCAGTATATTAGTGATACTGATGTTATTACTTCATAATGAAACAACCTAATAATAAGAAGTGTAAGAAGAAATAAAGGTGAAGAATCGGTAACGGAAATTACCTCTTCTTTGAAGTGCCTTTTTGAGACCTCCTCTTAGGGCACTAAAATTGGTCTTTGAGAAATACCAGAACCACTAGGATGTTGCTAGGGAAGTGGAGAAGAGAATTTGGCAGGGTTTGGCCGAGCATGAAGGGTCAAAGTTGTGTGAGGAAGAGAGGGAGGAGGTGCCCTTTTATAAGGGAGGAGAGGGGCACCTTTGGAATTCTTAAAAATATTAATTTATAATAAATCTAACCCCACTTAAAAACCTCCAAAAACGACTCATATTCTAAGATTAGATGAGATATGGTTGTAATCTCATCAACCAATAAAATTTAGACATGTTTGGATCTTATTTTAAACCTTATCATTTTGATTTAAACTTATTTAATCTATTTAAGTTTATTTGTGGTAATAAAATTATAAATTTTAAATTATAACAAATAATTACTTATTTGTTGTGAATTTTCCATAATTGTTTACATTATAACATTATAGACCATATAAATTTAAATTTATAATTTTTAAATATTTTTGTGATTTTTAAACAATTTTATAATATGTTATTTTTATAAAATAACAATAGTGTCAATTTTGACACTATTCATTTATTTGAATTTAAATAAAATATATACAGAAGATATGTTCAAACTAAAAGCTTTAATATATTAATAAAAGGTCATATGTTTCTATAAAATTAGTGGATCACATTAAATAGTTAATATAATATTTATTTTCTAATTTTTAAAACAATTTATTTGGTTTATCTCTTAATAAAATAATTACTACATAATTTTTGTATAATTATTTAATATATTTATTTGTTGCATAAAAATTTAAACTAAAATTCTATGATGAAGATAAATATATTACCTTTCACAATAATACTTTTACTCGAATTTATCATCTTAAAATCACAATATTTAAATTGTTATATTTATTAAATTATGAAGGTGACAACTTTGGCATCATTTAAAATAAAATAATATAAGTGTCATAATCGCTTGTATAAGACTCAAAATGGTCAAATATTAGACCATTTGATGATTATAGTTTCAATTTACATGACCAATAAGTTTTGGTCAGGGTTTTGTGCCTTTTATGGTCACTATTAGTTTAATAAAGACTATATTCTTGATTTTTCACTAGATAAATAATTTCTGCATCACTATTGTGTCACAATTAATGATAACTATTTAATCCCAAACAAATTCTAAATAAATCTTCATGATGTATATAATTTTGTTAGATTTCTGGATACTATTCATGTTCGATGTTTTATGATGTTTATCACTAAGTTAAAATTATTATACTTATAAGATTTAAGAAAGTGACATGTTGTCACTTTCTTTGATTTTAATAATAATTAAATTATTTTCATGGTCAAAAGACCATAAAATGAATCTAATCCGACCCTTAGTTGATATGGGTTTACCTTTAGCCATCAAATAGAATTTTGACATGTGTTAGGGTAATTTTATAATATTATATTTACCCTTAATTACCCGATTTACCTTTAACTATGGTAAATAAAATTTACCGTAGTTACTATTCATAATTCCCAAAAATAAAAAGTAGCCTATTAATATAATTTGGAACCACTGATTCCAAATATGGAATCCATTTTTTAAAATTCAATACACAGAAGTTGCAGAAATTAAATTAAAATTAATCTCGTAGTCGAATTAAAACGGGTTTTTGTTTAAAACATTGCAAAAGATTGAATTGATTTAACCTACGAATTCAAGGTAAAATCAATGCTAATGACATACATTATATTAAATGGTAAAAATATATTATATTTATACTTTAAAAACATTCAATATTATAATTTAACCACATAAGATATTATGATGAAAAAAAATTGTTTTTAATTAAAATATAGCATGTTTTTACTATTCATTAAAATATGAAAGTTATCAGAAAAATATCAAAACTTTATCTAATGTAAATTTTTACATCCTGATTCAAAAGAAGAATTTTATTTTTTAAAATTGAACATATAAACATGTCAAAAACTAGATTTAAAGTGGGTGCGCCATCAAAAGGCGGCAAAACTGCATTTTTTGAAAAATACTTATTTTACCCGAAAAATTTATTTTGTTCTTATACCATGTTCTAGAAAATGTGTAAGATGAATAATAATGTTATAAAATTCAACATTTATTTAATACTATTCATAACGGCTAGTTCATGACAATATTATAATAATATATCATTGTTTATTAAAACCCGGTATTGCGTACAACACAGGCTATCGAGGAAGGTCACGATTGCGTGTAATGCAAGCCAAGTCAGGGTTGCGTGTTGTGAAAGAATCCTTCATTGTTTCATATAACAGAATCCAACCATATTTCATTTATACATTTAATATATATATATATATACTCAATGTTGCGTAGAATAAATCTTATCAAAATTGTGTGTAACGCGGTCCAAGAATAGTGTTGCGTATACTGCAAGCTAATACGGTGTTGCGTATAGCGCAAGGTAATCTTGGTGTAGAATACAACACAAGACATTAATGAAATTAAAATAATATTTTTCATAAAATCTCGGGGTGTTACATTCTACCCCCCTTAAAATGAATTCCTCCCTCGAAATTCATCGGGGTTATAAATGGTTAACTATTTGAATGTTTCGTTGATAGAAACCCACATCGTAAAAAGGAATACCAAAACTTATCTTTAAAAACTAAAGTATAAAACGTAATGGTTACCCAAGTTAACTAATCACTGGGTATCCACATAGGAGAACATAGGTGAAAATATGGACATGAAAGAGAAATCTAACCATCATGTTCTGATGGAGAATGGTAGAGGACAAGGCTATGAAAAAGCCAACAATCACAAAGCCATAAATTTGTGATGATCTAGGGTACCATCTGATTCATCGGATATAAGATCACTAGGACACCATTTTTGGTTTTCAATATCATTTCCCTAAAGTTGAAAATTTTTAATTAGAAGAAATACTTACTTGATTTTGGTACAATCTCACTGTTGTTCCTGCTTTGAACAGTTTCCACTTCATCTCTTAAAGAAATGAAGTGTTAAAAGATCATGTGATAGAATGATGGGTCATTCCATCTGTTTCAAACAAAAGGTTAGCAATAGTTATCAAATATTCATAAGTCCGTCTTTTGTGAGGTTGAACTTATACTTCATATATCATACCTCTTAATAAAATAAAACTAGTTTCTACTAACCAGGGACTTCCTGTAGGCCAGTGGTAGGCGATAAAGGCCAGTCGCACTTCGGTTGTGGGTTCGATTCCCACAGCCTTGTCCGACGCGATGGGTTGTCGCCCGTCCTGCAGGTTGTCCTTTTTCTAAAACTACATTACTATATCATCCCATCAATAATATAGAAAAAAGGTTCTATCCTTAAACAATACTAACTTATGTCCAACATAATCCATTCCAATCTTTAGGCTTATCCAAAATACTTCAGTCCAAGATCATAGTATAGAGAAAATGATCATGTGAATGCCATCATTTATCCCTCATATATCTTGTTCGTCACATTCCAGTCATGTGAATGCCATAATCATGTAATCTCATGAAAAATGAATACCCATTGAATCTTAGTGAAAACATGAGTGCTGTAAAAAGATTACTCTTTCCACATACCAAAATCCAAAAATTCTATATACTCAAGCCAGGATAGATCCTTCTCCTTATATCAGTCATGAGCTCATGAATACTATCAAACATTTAATTTTCTCTTTATCCCTTCATTATGCGCATATCATCTACATTCCAAAAATATCTGAATAACCATTCATGGATACTGGTACCATTAATCATACACTTTCAAAACTCAAGGAAAGACAACAGTGTAACAATCCTTAGATGTATCTTTATTCCATATTACCATGAGATTACTTATACAACATTACACATGATAAACATGTAATCATTCCACTACATTCTTAAACCATTGACCGAGCTTCAACAATTCTTTCATCTCACATATCATTTGTAGTCTCTTCATCATAATCCACATAAATACTACCCATACGACCATACTGATTCTCTTTATGAGAATTTCCCTTAGGGCATTGGTTTTCATAATGCCCGTACATTCCACATTTAAAACATTTAACCATTGTTGATGTCATAGAAATACCATTATCCTCATCCCTGGTGTTAACTGAACCTTTTCCTTTGCACTTACTGGCTTTGTGTCCTTCTTTTCCACACCCAAAGCATCTTCCAGTTCCTTTGAAACATTCTCCTTGATGCCTCTTCCCACATGATTTACATAGGGGAAATTGAACTTTCTTTCCTCTATGATCATCATGAAACTCCATCTTTCTCTTATTAGCCGAGTCAGGAAACTTACCAAATTTGAGTTTATTGATCATATTATGAGATTGCTGATTCGGAATAATAATTATTTTTGGACTTTTATATCCCATTTCATTTGTTTTCTCATGAATAATATCATTCCATTGTCCCTCATATCCTCTATTATCGTGAATCATCTTGTTTCCAGTCGTTTTCTAAAACCCCCAAAAAAATAGTGTGAGATGCAAAAATCAGAATAAAGGGGGAGTAACTTCAATATCTAACATCTTAGGTTAAATTCTAAGATTGTTACCGTAGTTCTAGGACTATATCCTATATGTATACTTATCCTTAGGGACATCCCTAGACATACCATAGAAATATCTCTAGGGATCTCACTAATGTTTTCGTGTCCTAGTTTCCAAAGGTTGACTAAACCTTTCCTCTGATACCAACTATAGAGACCCGAATCTTGACGTACATTGACATTACATTACATTTTCGAAATACTTAGTACATAACAAAAACACACACACAAGGACCGTATTAGTTTAGTGTCTTTGTAAACTCGGAATATAATCTTCTAAACGTGGTGAAAGATCTTCAACATCTCCCATAAAGATCTTCCCTTTTTTTTACCTAAAACCTTTCTTTATATCTTGGGGAAATGAAAACCTAAAATGGTGAGCTCAAATGCTCAGTAAGGGTAAACAAAAGGAATATCAATCACATCGTATTCATAAGAACATACCATTTTGGAAATCTTAACCTGCAAAAGAGAGCATAATTTCATAACATGGGATAAATCATAGTAGTGAAATACAATCACAATAATCATAACATAAAACATGAAACTTTTTGGCATACACACATAATAATAGAGAATCATATCTTATTATTCAAGACTTATTGCCAAGACTATCATAGTGGACAAAGTCCCTTTCTGAACCGAGTCACCCTCGTTTCAGTCCTATTTCACTGAACCGGTATAACCTACCATTCCAGCCATGTCTATCTCATGAGATATAAAATCTTTACCCAATGCATTGGAGGGAGATATAGGTCCCACCCATCTCATAATGATACCATTCTTATGTGTGCCACAAATTCATAAATCATACATCATTGCATAACCCATGTAATAAAAATGGGATTCTTAAACAACATGACATCATAAAACAATTCATATAAGATAAAGGAATTCATAAAAATATTTCCATCACAACATAATCAAATCAATGTAATATTAGGTATAAAAACAAAACCCTATATTATCTTAGATGGAAAATAATTTTGGTAAAACTCTTGAACTCCATTCTTGAGTAAAATATCTTTTCTTCTTCAAAAACATTTTTCCTTTCTTAACATGTCATACAATTTTAAACTAAAAGAATTTGATTAAAAATAAACTTGAAAACTTGTAAAGGAAGCTTCTTGGAAATAATGTTTTAAAAATCCATTCATGCCGTATAAGTTAAAAAAACATTCTTTGTACTTTTTTCGGAAAAGTCAAAAAGTACCTCGTACGAAAAATGACAAAAGATTCCTTTGATATCTTTTACTAAAAACTCACCGAAGGGTAAAATTGGATTTAAAAAATTGTATGTGGATGGAAACAATACTACAAATTGAGGAAACATGGATGTGGATGATAAAATACACCCCAGTAAATACCAAAGTATAAACAATCTCGGATAAAAATGAGATTGTGATATTTCCCTAACCTTAGGTCCGATTTTCTTTGTAAGTGTCCGAACCTCCTGTATAATGATTTAAATAATGTCATTGACTTATTAAAGAATCATATTCATTGTTATTATATCATATATGGTTCACTTATGACTTTATATTACCCGTTCTTTTGTAAATTCATGTTAAAGTAGTGTTTTGGGTAAAATCGTCTCATTTGTCGTTCGTGTTTTAACTTGTAATTATTCATATGATTACTTAGATCATTATTACTTAATTATAGAATATAAAAAATTATTTATATATAATATATATTCAGAATATACATATATATAATGGATCGATAAATGGAAAGAAATATACCGTTCATGGAGACGGTAGGCCGTACGTACGCATGAACGCTGTTTTTGTTTCCTTATTGAATTGAGTGGAATTAAGTAGATGACATACATATATATACAAATAAATCCAGTAGCTTTATAATGTAATATATTTAATTATTATTGCTTATATATACTTTATAATCATTCTTAAATGGTTAACATGGAGAATGAATCTCATCGTGTCGTGGAGACGGTAGTCCGTACGTACGCACGAGTGATGATATCATTTCCATAATTATTGAATTGAATTGGAGTGGATGATACAATATATCAGAATAATTATGATGTTATAATAACTATGTATAGTTATTCTTTACACCAGAATACCCATCCATGTAAGGTGTTGGTGGAAAAACAGATTACACCACGGCGTGGAGACGGTATTCCGTATGTACGCACGCGCGGTGATTTCGTTTTCCGTAGGATGGATAGATGGTGAATTAGGATTTTTTCATACTTATAATAACATATCAGTATATTAGTGATACTGTTGTTATTACTTAATAATGAAACAACCTAAGAAGAATAAGTGGAAGAAGAAATAAAGGTGAAAGAATCGGTAACGGAAATTACCTCTTCTTTGAAGCGCCTTTTTTAGACCTCCTCTTAGGGAACTAAAATTGGCCTTTGAGAAAGACCAGAACCTCTAGTATGTTTCTAGGGAAGTGGAGAAGAGAATTTGGCAGGGGTTGGACGATCTTGAAGGCTCAAAGTTGTGTGAGGAAGATAGGGAGGAGGTGCCCTTTTATAAGGGAGGAGAGGGGCACCTTTGGAATTCTTAAAAATATTAATTTATAATAAATCTAACCCCACTTAAAAACCTCCAAAAATGACTCATATTCGAAGATTAGATTAGATAGGGTTGTAATCTCATCAACCAATCAAATTTATACATTTTTGGATCTTATTTTAAACCTTATCATTTTGATTTATCCTTATTTAGTCTATTTAAGTTTATTTGTGGTAATAAAATTCTAAATTTTAAATTATAACAAATAATTACTTATTTGTTGTTAATTTTACATAAGTGTTTACTTTATAACATTATAGACCATATAAATTTAAATTTATAATTTTTAAATATTTTTTTGATTTTTAAACAATTTTATAATATGTTATTTTTATAAAATAACAATAGTGTCAATTTTGACACTATTCATTTATTTGAATTTAAATAAAATATATACAGAAGATATGTTCAAACTAAAAGATTTAATATATTAATAAAAGGTCATATGTATCTATAAAATTATTGGATCACATTAAATAGTTCATATAATATTTATTTTATTATTTTTAAAACCATTTATTTGGTTTATCTCTTAATAAAATAATTACTACATCATTTGTGTATAATTATTTGATATACCTATTTGTTTCATAAAATTTAAAATAAAATCCTATGATGAAGATAAATATATTACCTTTCACAATAATACTTTTACTTGAATTTATCATCTTAAAATCACAATATTTAAATTGTTATATTTATTAAATTATGAAGGTGACAACTTTGGCATCATTTAAAATAAAATAATATAAGTGTCATAATTTCTTGTATAAGACTCAAAATGGTCAAATATTAGACCATTGGATGATTATAGTTTTAATTTAAATGAACAATAAGTTTAGGTCAGGGTTTTGTGCCTTTTATGGTCACTATTAGTTTAATAAATACTATATTCTTTATTTTTCACTAGATAAATAATTTCTGCATCACTATTGTGTCACAATTAATGATAACTATTTAATCCCAAAAAAAATCTAAATAAATTCTCATGATGTAGATAATTTTTTTAGCTTTCTGTATACTATTCATGTTTGAAGTTTTATGATGTTTATCACTAAGTTAAAATTATTATACTTATTAGATTTAGGAAAGTGACATGTTGTCACTTTCTTTGGTTTTAATAATAATTAAATTATTTTCATTGTCAAAAGACCATAAAATGAATCTAATCCGACCCTTAGTTGATATGGGTTTACCTCTATCCATAAAATAGAATTTTGGCATGTGTTAGGGTAATTTTATAATATTATATTTACCCTTAATTACCCGATTTACCTTTAACTATGGTAAATAAAATTTACCGTAGTTACTATTCATAATTCCCAAAAATAAAAATTATCCTATTAACATAATTTGGAACCACAGATTCCAAATATGGAATCCATTTTTTAAAATTCAATGCATAGAATTTGCAGAAATTAAATTCAAATTAATCCCGTTGTCGAATAAAAACATGTTTTTGTTTAAAACATTGCAAAAGATTGAATTGATTTAACCTACGAATTCAAGGTAAAATCAATGCTAATGACATACATTATATTAAATGGTAAAAATATATTCTATTTATACTTTAAAACCATTAAATATTATAATTTAACCACATAAGATATTATGATGAAAAAAATTGTTTTTTATTAAAATATAGCGTGTTATTACTATTCATTAAAATATTGAAAGTTATCGGAAAAATATCAAAACTTTATCAAATGTAAATTTATACATCCTGATTCAAAAGAAGAATTTTATTTTGTCAAATTGAACATATAAAAATGTCAAAAACTAGATTTAAAGTGGGTGCGCCATCAAAAGGCGGAAAAACTGCATTTTTTTAAAAATACTTATTTTACCCGAAAAATTTATTTTGTTCTTATACCATGTTCTAGAAAATGTGTAAGATGAATAATAATGTTATAAAATTAAAAATTTAGTTAATACTATTCATAACGGCTAGTTCATGACAATATTATAAAAATATATCATTGTTTATTAAAACCCGGTATTGCGTACAACACATGCTATCGAGGAAGGTCGCGATTGCATGTAATGAAAGCCAAGTCAGAGTTGCGTGTTGTGAAAGAATCCTTCGTTGTTTCGTATAACAGAATCCAACCATATTTCATTTATACATTTAATATATATATATATATATACTCAATGTTGCGTAGAATAACTCTTATCAAAATTGTGTGTAACACGGTCTAAGAATAGTGTTGCGTATACTGCAAGCTAATACGGTGTTGCGTATAGCGCAAGGTAATCTTGGTGTAGAATACAACACAAGACATTAATGAAATTAAAATAATATTTTTCATAAAATCTCAGGGTGTTACAGTATATGGTATTTATTTTCCTCTTAAAAACATTTTTTCTTGTTAAGGAATCTATAGATCAAGTAATATTCGCGGCAACGAAAAAGGTCTTTGTCACCACTTACGTTAAAAAGAAACAATTTTTTTTGTTTAGTAAAACGCTTCATAGAAAAAGATTCCATTTGAATGAAATTAAAAGTAAAAGTTGTTTATACATCGTATAAAAGAATGTCATGTATTAAAACAAAATATACCTCAATGAAAGGAGATTGAGATGAAGTCCCTTACCTCATGTTCGATTTGACCCGTTCGCTCTTTAATATCATGAATAATAAACTAAAGTTAATTTCTAATTGAGTAATATCCATTTTAAAGTTTATTAATCCTTTGATATCACTTATTACAATTTTATAAACATCATTCAATAATTTAAGTTAAGAACATCCATTTTGTCGATATTTGGTACTTGAGACAAAAATGAACTTCTTGTAATTACAAGTTGTTCATGTAGTCAAATATCTATTATCTACACAATGATATTCATGATTTATATTTAATATATATTATATATATCCAGTATATGAATGTATTTTTAATATTACATAACATTTTGAGATAAGAAATGAAATTCACCATTCATGGAGACGGTAAGCTGTACGTACGCATGAACGATACTTTCATTTATATTTCTTATTTTAATGGAATTAAAACATAATGATACATAAGTATATTATAATTCCAGTATAATATCATATATAATATCATTAACTCCATCCTTTATACATCCTACATATGACATTAACGAGTCATATCACTTTCAGGGGGCGGTAGTCCGCACTTCCTTAAATGAAATTATCGCGTTTACCCATAATGGAAACAATGAAGGTATGATATAAATAAAAAATATGTAATAATAAATAATAAATAAACATAATATATATCATATATAAAAATAGTTCCATCATAATGTCCACCATGAGGGGTGGTAGGAGATAATTGAACAATCATCGTTTCGTGAGGCCTTAGTTTTCCATCCACAGAAACAGTGTGTTCTTTAACCATTATATTGAGGTATGTGTAATTTTAGTTCAAATAATTCTCATAAAAACATCATAGTATATTTAGTATACTGGTTTTTTATAAAACAAAGGAATAAAAAGAGTTTAGGGGTTTGGAGAAGTAAAATAAAACAAAAGAACTCAAGAGAAGATGTTACCTTTAAATCGGGTAACTCCTTTTGTTTTGAACCAAAAGGGTTTGTTGAAGTGACATATGCCTAAGTTAAGGATTCTAGGAGGAGTATAGGAATGTAGGTAGATTAATTCAGTATAGTTTGGATGATCCAAGGGTCTTGAGAGGTGTGAGTAATGAGTTAGAGGTGAGGGCATTTTATAAGGGGGAGGAAGAGCTCTTTAGAAAAGTGTGAAAATATTATTTTATTACATAATGATTTTTGGTTTCTAAATGTCCAAAACATATTAAAGTCTAAGATACGATGAATTATGGTCGAAATAAAATCATCAATTTATAATTGGACAGGTTTTGGATATTATTTTTATCTTTATAATCTTATTTATTTAAATATTTTATTAATGAGGTAAACACTACATCATTATTGTGTCATAAATAATTTAATTTATTTCATGTCTAAAAATTATAAAAAAAATACCATGATGTAGGAAATATTTCTATCTTTCCAAATAATATTTATAGTGGAATAGATAACTTAAATAACCCTATTTAAAAATTAATTTACTAAAAGATAGTTGTTTATGCCATTTTTGTCTTTACTTTAAGTTAATTAAAATAAAGTGTCATTATCACTCCCAAGTGGCCCATGAGGTTCCCAAATAAAAACAAGGATGATCGTGGTTAGAAGTGTATCAACAAATAGGATTAATACACAAGTTAGGGTAATTTTATATTATTATAGTAATATTTTTTTACCCTTATTTACCAGATTTACCCTTTAACCATGGTAAATAAAATATTTACTGAAGTAAATATTCATAACGTCTAAAAATAAAAGATACATATTTACACAATTTGGAACTCCTGATTCAAAATATAGAATCAATTTTTCCAAATTAAAAATGCAGAATTGGAAGAAATTAATTTAAAATTATTTCCCGCTGTCAAAACAAAAGGCATGTTTTTAAGAAATAATAACTATCAAAAGATTGACACTTGTTTATGTCTAATTTCAAAGTGAAATTAATTCCAAAACCAAAATTGGATTAAATGGTAAAAATATAATCTAATTACACTTTAAAATCAATTAAAAAGATAATATAACCATATAAATAAATTATATTAAAAGGTATTTTTGAATTAAAATACAGTATTTTTCATTATTCATGAGAAATTGAATTTTATCAGAAAAATTCCTAAATTTTACCCAAAGTGAATTTTAATGTCTAGATTCTAAATAAAAATTTTATTTTGTCAAATATAACATATAAAAGTGACCAAAACTATATTTAAAGAGGTTTCACTATTAAAAGGTGGTAAATCAACCTTTTAATGAATATTATAGTATTTATGCTTAAAATCAGATTAATTCACATTTTAAGCCTCTAAATTTTATTGGATAAATGTAAAAATATTCAACAAACATTTATAATAATATTTTAGTTAGTTATGTTCATTCCCACCAATACAATGGCTAGGCGTTAACTATCATTTAAAATAATAATATTATATTATTATTGTGAAATATAAGATTTCAAAGAAACCTGTTGTTGCATATCGGGTATGCCATCAAACCTAGAAACCCCTTTATGGTAAAATTAATATTTAATTCAAAAAATATTAATTAAAAAGAAAATGTATTATTTCTTTATTTACCTGGTATTTTACATCCTTCCACCCTTTTAGAAATTGCGTTCTCACAATTTTATTCACATATCAAATAAATGGGGGTATTTATCCCTCATAGCATTTTCAGATTCCCACGTTGCCTCTTAAACCATATTGTTTTTCTACAAAACCATTATTGGGTGAATTACCTTATTCTGTAATACTTGCTCTCTATGATCAAGAATCTTGATTGATTGTTCCTTATAAGAGAGATTCTCTTCCAACTGAACTCTCTCTGGGCTCAAAAACATGAGATGGATCTTGAATATAATTTTTTAACATTGAAACCTGAAAAACATTGTGAACCTAGAACAAACTTGGAGGTAAATCCACTCTGTATGCAACTTATCCAACTTTATCCATGATTTCATAAGTTCTAATGAACCTCAGACTCAACTTTCCCTTCTTACCAAAATGCATCACACTTTTACATAGAGAAACTTTGATAAAGACATGATCACCAACCTAAAAAAAGATCCTTCCTCCGGTTATCCGCATAACATTTCTATCTACTCTGATCTGTTCACATGTGCTTCTAAATCAACGTAACTTCTTCTGCCATCTCTTTTACCAATTATAGTCTCATCATCTTCCTTTCACCTACTTCATCCCAAAAATCTAGAGTTCGACACTGCTTCTCATATAATGCCTCAAATGGAGCCATCTGTATACTGGAATGAAAACTATTATTACAAGAAAATTCAACCAAAGAAAGATGTTGGTCACAACTTCCTTGGTAATATAGTGAACACACATGTAGAATATCCTCCAAGGTCTGAATTGTTCGTTCTGACTGCCCATCTGATTGAGGATGAAAAGCTGTACTAAAATTTAATTCTGTACCAAACAACTTCTGAAGGCCTCTCCAAAAGTTAGAAGTTACCCTTGGATCACGATCAGATACAATTGAAATTGGAACACCATGAAAACTGAATATATCTTTAACATACAACTGATAAAGTTGATCTAGAGACAAAGTATCTCGAATAGGAAGGAAATGAGCAGATTTAGTCAATCGATCAACAATAACCCATATTGCATTTTTACCTTGATATGTCTTTGGTAATCGCACAACGATGTACATGGATATATTTTCCCATTTCTACTATAGTACTAGAAAATAATGAAGCATCCATTTAAGTAATTTCCACTCTGATTTAACCTATTGACAAGTCAAACACTTCACAGTAAAGTCAGCAATATCTCTTTTCCTTCCATCCCACCAGTAATACTCTAGAAGATCTATGTACATCTTAGTACTATCAGGATGAACTTAAAACAGGGAACTATGAAATTCACAAAACAACAAATTATTCAACTGTGAATCACAAGGCATGCATAATCTTTTCCCAAACCTCAAAACACAATCATTATCAATGTTGAATTTTGGAAAATTTCCCTTATGAACCAACTCTACATTTTTATGAAACTCACTGTCTTCATTATATGATTTCTTTATTCTGTCTGATAAAGATGATTTCACTGACACCTGGAACAAAACAGAATAATTTCCTACCCTAAAAAATTCTATGCCAAAGTTCATCAAATCAAAAACCAAAGGATCTTGTTCCAAACGTAGCATGGTTAATGAAGCATTATTTTTTCAACTCAAAGCATCAGCCACTTTATTTGGTTTTCTTGGATGGTAAAGGATCATGAAATCATAATACTTGATTAATTACATCCATCTCCTTTGTCTCATTTTCAATTCTTTCTACGTGAATATATAATTTAAACTTTTTTGGTGAGTATATATTTCACATTTTACTCCACACAAATGATGTCTCTAAATTTTTAAAGCAAAAACAACATCAGCTAATTCCAAATCATGTGTACGGTGATTTAACTCATGAGGTTTCAAATGACATGAAGCATAAGAAATTACCTGATCATTATGAATAAGGACAAAACCAAGTCCTTTCAATGAAGCATCACTGTAAAAAAAAACTCACAATTTATGGAAGGTAGTTCCAAAACTGGAGCATTCACCAATCTTCTTTTCAATTCCTGAAAACAATCATCACATTTTTTGGTCCAAATGAACTTAACACATTTTCGAGTTAACATAGTCATTGGACTAGATAACCGTGAAAAATTTTCAAAAAAACTTTGGTAATAACCTACTAAACTAAGAAAACTATGGATCTCAGTTATATTTTTTGGTCTTGGCCATTCTTCAACAACTTTGGTTTTAACAGGATAAATAGTTATGCCTTTTTTTGAAATAATGTGACCAAGGAAAGAAATTTTCTATAACTAAAACTCACACTTTATGAATTTTCAAAATAGTTTCTTTACTTTTAAGGTTTTCAAGAAAACCCTTAAATAACAATCATGATCCTATTTACTTTTATAATAAACCAAAATATCATCAATGAACACAACCACAAACTTATCCAGGAACTCATGGAAAATTCTATTTATAAGATCCATGAATACAATAGGTGCATTGGTTAAACCAAAAGGCATAACTACAAATTCATACTATATATTACATGAAATGTGGTCTTTGGAATGTATGCTTCCTATAATTTCAACTGATGGTACCCTGACCTCAAATCAATCTTCGAAAAATACTAAGCTCCCTGGAGCTGATCAAACAAATCATTGAAATGAGGCAAATGATACTTGTTCTTAATAGTGATGTTATTTAATGCTCTATAATCAATGCAATGTCTCATTGAACCATATTTATTTTTTAACAAAAAAGACCGGAGAACCCCATGGTGATGTGCTAGGTCAAATGAAACCTTTATCTAATAACTCCTCCAATTGCTTCTTTAACACTAAAATTTCAATTTGAGCCATTTAATAAGGGGGTTTTGAAATTTGATTAGTATCAGGAACTAATTCAACAATAAATTCAACTTCCCAATCAGGTATAATACCAGGAAACTCATTAGGAAAAACATCAAGGTACTCATTTACCACTGGCACATAATTAATCTGAATAGTTCCTTTGTTTTCAACAATATGTGTAAGGTAACATTCATTTCCATATTTTTCTATTTTCTCAGCTTCCTGATATGTTGTAAAGACCCATAAAATTCAAGGGAAATTTTTTCTTAATTTTCTATAGAATTTTACAAGAGCGCGGTTTAAGACGGCACCTGATTCCGAGGCCCGGAGTGCCCGGAATCAATTTCCGAAGTTTGGCTCGGGTACGTTCAGTGAACGAACGAGTGGGAATTCCTAACTTTTGATCTGGTGCTCGGAATTGAAATCTGAGGGCCCCGATGAACTCGCAGCACCGATATTCGCTTAAAGAGACCTTTTCGGAAGTTGCGTTTGTTGCGGGATGAAAGTTAGTTTTTGGGAGAATTATAAAAAGTTGAATAAAAAATGTGGAATTCTTTTTATTTTACTTTTGTAGGTTAACTCCTCTCAAAGGGAGTTAGGGGTGGGACCCACACCCACTTAACCTCCCTTGAGAGGATTAAGTGTGGTGGGACCCACACGAACCTAAACCTCTCATATTCCCCCTTAAACTCCCCTCTCCCTCTCTTTAAAGTTTGTTAACTTAACATCTAATTAATTACACATGACATGTATAATTAATTAAGTGTTATGTTTTTGAATTTGAAGTTTTGTTTTTCTTGGCTTGGTAAATAAAATAAAGAGGAACCTTATTTTATTTGGTTAGTTTTGTTTAGCCAACTTGTGAGGATTTTTGAGAGATCCTCCTCCTTCTTCTCCAACTTGACGAAGAACGCTCAACTTGACGAAGAACGCCGCTCCTCTCTTCTTCGTCTTCCGTGTCAACGAGAGGGAATGCCGCTTCCTCCTCGGACTCCCTTCGTCGGCATACGAAGATTCTCCAACGACGTATCTCATCAGATGCACCTCTTCGTCATCGGATTTGACGAACGACTACTGCGACGCCCGACCTCCGCGACGTTGTCTTCCGCGGGACGTTGACAAATCTTCGAACCTATACCCAAGGTAGGGGTTGTTGATTATTGTTTAATTATTTTATCCTTGTTCGTGGTTCATGCATGATTAACGAAAGGATATTTAAGTTGTGTTATCTTTTAACGTGAGGGGGCTGGACCGCATGAACACGGCCGAACCCCCTCCATCCTTCTTGTGGTTTTACCTTGTGGGTGGAAACAAGGTGGCGTGGTGCCGTCGCACCACGCGGTTAATCGTGCAATTATTTTACGCGACGCCGTCGCGCCGCGCCATTGAAGAATCATCAAGAACGCGACGCCGTCGCGCCGCGTTGAAGAAATCAAGGTGCGGCGGAGGGGCGCGGTGCCGTCACACCACGCCGGACGATGAAAACCGCGGCCGGTTCCGGGCCGCGGCGGAACGAGGAGACCGGCGGCCGGGCCGCCGGCATCGGAAGCCGAAAAGGGGACCGGATTTTTTCGGTCCCGTTGGAGAAAACCGGCTGGCCAGCTGGCCGGCCGGATGGTCAAATCCGGGGGAAATTAATCCCCCGGCCAGCAATAAATCCCCCCCCCCCCATTTAATTGGGGAGGGCGATTTCTTGAGGGGGGGGCAGGCGGCCCCCCGGTTTCCGCACAAGCAGGCCCCCCACGTGGGGGTGGGGGGCGTTTTTAAAACAAAGGGCGTGGAATTTAGCCGCGCCGCCCCTTCAATCAAGCGAGGGGCTTGATCCCCCCCGCGCGCTGCCTCCGTGCGGCGCCGGGCCGTCGCGCCGCCGGCCGGCCGGCCGGCCGGCCGGGCCGGGTCGGCCCGGACCCGAACCCCCCCGTTTCGGTCCAGTTTCGGTCTTTTGGCCATAACTTGAGCCATGGACCTCCGATCGAAGAACCGTCTGAGGCAACACGATCCTTGGATCGAGACGGTCGTTTCTTTATATCGCACTCAAGGTTTCGGATTACTTTGAGTTCGGCCGGGTTGGTTCGTACACGAAACCAACCGGGCCTTCGGAGCGGAAACGCTCATATCTTGAGCTACGGACGTCCGATTGACGTGCCGTCAGCTGTGTTGTGTTCCTCTAAGTGAGACGGATCTTTTGGCATACTCCGCCCGAGGTTTGGACGCAGGTGGAGTACGGTCGGGTTGGTTTTGCCTTAAAAACCAACCGGGCCCCGGGGACGAAAATGCCAATAACTCTCAGACCGGGCGTCCGATCGACGCGCCGTCTGTTGCGTTGAGTTCCTGTTGACGATACGGAACTTTTGGATACATCAACTCTGGACTTTGTGTCAGTTGATGTATCAGCCTCTCGGCTCGTGGAGCGGATCCTCCGAACGAGCTTGCTGTAAGCGGAAACCCTAGTGCTGGCTGCGACTGCTACTGCTACTGCTACTGTGACTGCGACGATGAAAGTACAGAAATCCTGTGTGGATTCGACGACGACGGCTACTGCACTCAGCGATCCTACGTGGATCAGTGCTACAGGTCCTGCGTGGGCCCGATCCTGTGTGGGTCCGATCCTGTGTAGGTCACTGCGGGGGTTAGTAACTATCGATCCTTCGTGGGTCCGACGACTTAGATGGTTCAGTGATCATCTTTATCGTCATCCGAAGAAGTATACCTGTGTGAGCCGAATCTTCTGTTTTACTCGATAGAGGTGGTGCGCTTGGTTGTATCGGCAGACCCGCGATACAGGAAACGAGCGTACGGAGTATGGAGACCGTGTAGCCGGCTGAGACCTGAAGACTGCTCGACCGACTCGGCTTGGAGTGAGTCGACTAGCCCAGTGGACGGAGCGCCCGGTATTTGGCGGCAGACCCACGGCGGACGGAGCGCCTGGTAGTTGGCAGCAGACCCGCGGTACTCGACTGGAGGAGTACCTCTGTAGGCTATTTGGGTGAGCGCCCGGTATTTGGCAGCAGACCCTCAGCGGACGGAGCGCCCGGTAGTTGGCGGCAGACCCGCAGTACTCGACAGGAGGAGTACCTCAGCAGTCTTAGGTTAGTGAGCAGTATCTCAGAGACGTGACAGGACACTGTACACTTCAGAGATGGGGCTCATCAGTAGTTACATTTTTGATAATGAAAATCCTGTGTGAGCTGAAACCTATTGCTTTCCTGTGTGGATTGTGTTGTGCAATCCTGTGTGGATTACGTTTTGCTTTCCTGTGTGGAATACGTCTACTTTCCTGTGTGGACTGAGTTGTACTTGGGCTCGGAGGTTGGAGCGTATTTGAAATTGGTGACTTAGGTATATGTATGGGCATATACCTAAGCAGTGTCGGTTGTTACTTCGTGATTATACCTTTCTTTGTGGTTTATCCTTGTGGATTTTGGGAGACCTTCAGGGGTCTCGGGGTCCCTACTGAGTAGCTTATACTCACCCCTGCACGGGCTTTTCCCGCACTACGTTGTGTTGGTTGCAGACGACGGACAGCGTTGATCATAGCTGAGGCTTGCAGAGCGGGACGGTACCCGGAGGTGGACCACTAGGCGGGACGTGCTCGGAGCGGACGGCGGGACCCGTGGAGCAGTGGAGCTATCTGTACCCACCCTTCAGGTGGGATTTCTAGTGGACATCTCGGTGTAGTGGCTTTTACCTTTTAGTGGTTGTTTTCCCTTTCGAGTTGTACTTTACTTTCAGTTTGGGTTTGTATACTGGCCCATTTACTTTTCCTCACTTTCAGTTGTACTCTGCTTTTGCTTAGTGTTTACTTTCCGCTTGCTTACTCTGTGGTGTTTGTTTACTTTACAAAGGCAATGCCTTCCCATTTTACCAGGATTTACGCCTTTGTGCTAGTCGCCAGCCCCTGGCCTATGGAAGGCGGGCTTGGGGTAGTCACGTCACGGACCCCGAGGGCGGGTCGTGACAAATTGGTATCAGAGGAGTTCGGTTTTACCGCGAACTCTGATCTTTTCTATGTGAAGCAATAATGTTTAGCGTATTGAGTGTGGTTATTAGTCCAGGGAGTCCAGTGTTGGTGCGGCGGCCGACGTATCCGTACACCAGGACCCTGACTTCTGATTTTCGACTTAATGCACGAAAACATTGATTGCGTGTGTGTTTCAATGTTTTCTTTGTGATTACTTAAATCAGCTCACCAGGTATACTGTTCTGACAGTGGCGCACCTATTTCCTTTTCAAGGATGGCCCCACGATGGCAGCCAGCTAGGGTTCCGAGAGTCGAGCGTGACGACAGCCCACCGAGCTTTGAGGCCTCAGTGCAGGGCCCTTTGTCAGTAGTGGCACCGGCGGTAGCTCTACCCGCCGAGCCCCCGATACTTCCAGCACCAACCGCTGACGATGCACGTCGCCTCAGCGCACTGCATGAGTTTCAGCGCCAGCGACCGCCCAGGATTCGAGGGGAGATGGATCCCTAGGCAGCCGATGGACAGGAGCAGAACTAGTGGATACATCCTTCGTACTTCTGGTTCCTTGTTGCATTTGTGTAGCGTCTTGTATTATGAGCTGCAATAATAAAAGACGCATACCTTTGTGATATTTTCGTTCATATCCTCTTTCGTGATGTTACTAAGAGGTTCCAGTTTTGGCTGTTGACTTGACCCTCACTTGTGAGACATCTACTGGAGGAGACCCAGTTACCACACACTGATGCCGACAGTGTGACTCAACCCTTGGAGGCGAGAGTAACGGTTGAATCTCTTAGTAGTAGCGTCGAGGCCTTACAACGTCATCCTTGGTATGGATTAGTATCATCCATGTTAGGATTGACTATATTAGGAAAAGAATGTGGTTCATCCAGGGGATGGGACCAGATTTATCTTATCGGCAAAGAAGAAATCTTGCAGCTCTGGTGGGACCGGAGATGGTCCAGGCCACGACAGAAAAGGTTCAGGTCATCCAGGAGCGGATGAGTACAGCTCAGAGCCGGCAGAAGCCTTACGCTGACAGGAGGCGGAGGCCACTAGAGTTCGAGGATGGCGACCACGTCTTCTTGCGGGACTCACCTCGACGTGGTATTCGGAGATTTGGCCGAGGCGGAAAGTTATCTCCGCGCTTCATCGGACCCTTCCAGGTCCTCAGCAGGGTTGGCGAGGTGGCTTATCGCCTGGCTCTGCCACCTCAGTTGCACCGGGTGCACGACGTCTTCCACATATCCCAGCTGAGGAGATACGTGCACGACCCGACACACATCTTTGATCATGGGGAGCTTGACGTTGACGATGGGGAGACTTTTACGGAGGTCCCGGTGGAGATAAGGATTGACAGGAGCGGGTCCTGCGTGGGCGATCGATTCCTCTTGTGCGCATCAGATGGCAGCACGAGAATCTCCAGGAGAGCACATGGGAGCGGGAGGCTCAGATGCGTGCTCAGTACCCTCATTTGTTTCCCTAGTTTTTGATGTATCTTTACGGGGACGTAAAGCCCTGAGGTGGGAGTAATGTAAAGATACGTAAAATTCAAGGGAAATTTTTTCTTAATTTGCTTTAGAATTTTACAAGAGCGCGGTTTCAGACGGAACCTGATTCCGAGGCCCGGAGTGCCCGGAATCAATTTCTGAAGTTTGGCTCGGGTACGTTCAGTGAACGAACGAGCGGGAATTCCTAACTTTTGATCCGGTGCTCGGAATTGAAATCTGAGGGCACCGATGAACTCGCAGCGCCGATATTCACTTAAAGAGACCTTTTCGGAAGTTGCGTTTGTTGCGGGATGAAAGTTAGTTTTTTGGAGAATTATAAAAAGTTGAATAAAAAAATGTGGAATTCTTTTTATTTTACTTTTGTAGGTTAACTCCTCTCAAAGGGAGTTAGGGGTGGGACCCACACCCACTTAACCTCCCTTGAGAGGATTAAGTGTGGTGGGACCCACACGAACCTAAACCTCTCATCTTCCCCCTTAAACTCCCCTCTCCCTCTCTTTAAAGTTTGTTAACTTAACATCTAATTAATTACACATGACATGTATAATTAATTAAGTGTTATGTTTTTGAATTTGAAGTTTTGATTTCCTTGTCTTGGTAAATAAAATAAAGAGGAACCTTATTTTATTTGGTTAGTTTTGTTTAGCCAACTTGTGAGAATTTTTGAGAGCTCCTCCTCCTTCTTCTCCAACTTGACGAAGAACGCTCAACTTGACGAAGAACGCCGCTCCTCTCTTTTTCGTCTTCCGTGTCAACGAGAGGGAACGCCGCTTCCTCCTCGGACTCCCTTCGTCGGCATACGAAGATTCGCGAACGACGTATCTCATCGGACGCACCTCTTCGTCATCGGATTTGACGAACGTCTACCGCGACGCCCGACCACTGCGACGTTGTCTTATGCGGGACGTTGACAAATCTTCGAACCTATACCCAAGGTAGGGGTTGTTGATTATTGTTTAATTATTTTATCCTTGTTCGTGGTTCATGCATGATTAACGAAAGGATATTTAAGTTGTGTTATCTTTTAACGTGAGGGGGCCGGACCGCATGAACACGGCCGAACCCCCTCCATCGTTCTTGTGGTTTTACCTTGCGGGTGGAAACAAGGTGGCGTGGTGCCGTCGCACCACGCGGTTAATCGGGCAATTATTTTACGCGACGCCGTCGCGCCGCGCCATGGAAGAATCATCAAGAACGCGACACCGTCGCGCCGCGTTGAAGAAATCAAGGTGCGGCGGAGGGGCGCGGTGCCGTTGCACCGCGCCGGACGACGAACACCGCGGCCGGTTCCGGGCCGCGGCGGAACGAGGAGACCGGCGGCCGGGCCGCCGGCGTCGGAAGCCGAAAAGGGGACCAGATTTTTTCGGTCCCGTTGGAGAAAACCGGCCGGCCAGCTGGCCGTCCGGTTGGTCAAATCCGGGGGAAATTAATCCCCCGGCCAGCAATAAAGCCCCCCCCCCATTTAATTGGGGAGGGCGGTTTCTTGAGGGGGGGCAGGCGGCCCCCCGGTTTCCGCACAAGCAGGCCCCCCACGTGGGGGGGGGGGGGGGGGGGGGGCGTTTTTAAAACAAAGGGCGCGGCATTTAGCTGCGCCGCCCCTTCAATCAAGCGGGGGGCTTGATCCCCCCCGCGCGCTGCCTCCGTGCGGCGCCGGGCCGCCGCGCCGCCGGCCGGCCGGCCGGCCGGCCGGGCCGGGTCGGCCCGGACCCGAACCCCCCCGTTTCGGATCAGTTTCGGTCTTTTGGCCATAACTTGAGCCACGGACCTCCGATCGACGAACCGTCTGCGGAAACACGATCCTTGGATCGTGACGGTCGTTTCGTTATATCGCACTCAAGGTTTCGGATTACTTTGAGTTCGGCCGGGTTGGTTCGTTCACGAAACCAACCGGGCCTTCGGAGCGGAAACGCTCATATCTTGAGCTACGGACGTCCGATTGACGAGCCGTCAGCTGTGTTGTGTTACTCTTAGTGAGAAAGATCTTTTGGCATACTTCGCCCGAGGTTTGGACGCAGGTGGAGTATGGTCGGGTTGGTTTTGCCTTAAAAACCAACCGGGCCCCGGGGACGAAAATGCCAATAACTCTCAGACCGGGCGTCTGATCGACGCGTCGTCTGTTGCGTTGAGTTCCTGTTGACGATACGGAACTTTTGGATACATCAACTCTGGACTTTGTGTCAGTTGATGTATCAGCCTCTCGGCTCGTGGATCGGATCCTCCGAACGAGCTTGCTGTGTGCGGAAACCCTAGTGCTGGCTGCGACTGCTACTGCTACTGCTATTGTGACTGCGACGATGACAGTACAGAAATCCTGTGTGGATTCGACGACGACGGCTAATGCACTCAGCGATCCTACGTGGATCAGTGCTATAGGTCCTGCGTGGGCCCAATCCTGTGTGGGTCCGATCCTGTGTAGGTCACTGCGGGGGTTAGTACCTATCGATCCTTCGTGGGTCCGACGACTTAGATGGTTCAGTGATCATCTTTATCATCATCCGAAGAAGTATACCTGTGTGAGCCGAATCTTCTGTTTTACTCGATAGAGGTGGTGCGATTGGTTGTAGCGGCTGACCCGCGATACTGGAAACGAGCGTACGGAGTACGGAGACCGTGTAGCCGGCTGAGACCTGAAGACTGCTCGACCGACTCGGCTTGGAGTGAGTCGACTAGCCCAGTGGACGGAGCGCCCGGTATTTGGCGGCAGACCCACGGCGGACGGAGCGCCTGGTAGTTGGCAGCAGACCCGCGGTACTCGACTGGAGGAGTACCTCTATAGGCTATTTGGGTGAGCGCCCGGTATTTGGCAGGAGACCCTCAGCGGACGGAGCGCCCAGTAGTTGGCGGCAGACCCGCAGTACTCGACAGGAGGAGTACCTCAGCAGTCTTAGGTTAGTGAGCAGTATATCAGTGACGTGACAGGACACTGTACACTTCAGAGATGGGGCTCATCAGTAGTTACGTTTTTGATAATGAAAATCTTGTGTGAGCTGAAACCTATTGCTTTCCTGTGTGGATTGTGTTGTGCAATCCTGTGTGGATTACGTTTTGCTTTCCTGTGTGGAATACGTCTACTTTCCTGTGTGGACTGAGTTGTACTTGGGCTCGGAGGTTAGAGCGTATTTGAAATTGGTGACTTAGGTATATGTATGGGCATATACCTAAGCAGTGTCGGTTGTTACTTCGTGATTGTACCTTTCTTTGTGGTTTATCCTTGTGGATTTTGGGAGACCTTCAGGGGTCTCGGGGTCCCTACTGAGTAGCTTATACTCACCCCTGCACGGGCTTTTCCCGCACTACGTTGTGTTGGTTGCAGACGACGGACAGCGTTGATCTTAGCTGAGGCTTGCAGAGCGGGACGGTACCCGGAGGTGGACCACTAGGCGGGACGTGCTCGGAGCGGACGGCAGGACCCGTGGAGCAGTGGAGCTATCTGTACCCACCCTTCAGGTGGGATTTCCAGTGGACAGCTCGGTGTAGCGGCTTTTACCTTTCAGTTGTTGTTTTCCCTTTCGAGTTGTACTTTACTTTCAGTTTTGGTTTGTATACAGGCCCATTTACTTTTCCGCACTTTCAGTTGTACTCTACTTTTGCTTAGTGTTTACTTTCCGCTTGCTTACTCTGTGGTGTTTGTTTACTTTACAAAGGCAATGCCTTCCCATTTTACCGGGATTTACGCCTTGGTGCTAGTCACCAGCCCCTGGCCTATGGAAGGCGGGCTTGGGGTAGTCACGGCACGGACCCCGAGGGCGGTTCGTGACATATGTTGTCAAAATTAAGGGTTAATTCTTGTACAAAAACTGAAAATATTTCTAAAAAGAAACCTCTTTAGCTCTGAATTCAATCTTAGTATGATAAACATAAAGCCAATGCATACCCAAAATAACATCAAACTATTCTAGAGGAAAAACAATAAGGTTTTCTGGTATATTCTTTCCACACAAAAGGAAAATAAGGTTCTTATAATTTATTTTTGTTTCAAAATTTCCTACAGGGGTTTTTACCATAAGTTTAGGATTCATATCTTGAGATGGAATTCCAAATTTACAAGAAAACTTCTCAGAAATGAATGAATGTGTAGACCCCGAATCAAACAACACATTGGTATAATCAGAATAAACAAACAGTGTAACTGATACTACTTCATTTGATGGCCCACACATCTAGTGAAGTAGTTATGAAGGAATTAACCACCCCTTTCTTCTTGTAGTCTAGTTGCTTTCCCTCAGCTGGTTTCTTCATTGGAAACTCATTTTCATAATGACCCATTTCAATACACTTAAAACATTTTACTGATTGTAAATTATATTTTGTGTTATCATTACCCTGATGTGTTTTCAGTGAAATTATACGCTTTATTTCCCATTTTACCACATTGGTAGAACTTAACAAAATTCAAATGGCATTCCACAACATGTTTTTTTCCACAATTTTTAGAAATTGTAAACTCAAGTTTCTTATAATCAGACTTTTTTGATGAGTTTTTCCCTTTCACCTCCCACCTTGACCTCTTATTCTGTTGTTTTTTTAAAGAACACATAATCATCAGAAATCTCCATTTCCACCTTCTCCATACATCGAACAAGTTTTTCATAACTTTTTAACTCACGAGTAGCTGAAGCCCTTTGATACTTTGGCTTTAATCTTGAGTAAAAATAGTTGATTTACTATCAAGATCTCATATGAAATTTTGAGCATACCATGCCAGTTGAGTGAATTTTTCTTCATAAGCAGCCACCAAGTCATCCTCCTGCCTCAATTCCATGAATTAATTTTCCATTCTAAGATGAACCACCTTAGGAAAATGTTTCTTGGGAAACATTCCTTTGAATTCATCCCAAACAAGAGCATTAATCTCCTCACTATCCCTGATATTTTTCACCATAGACCACCACTGATCAACTTCACCTTCAAAATGGTAAACAATGAGACTAACCTTTTGATGTTATGAACACCCCATAACATCTAAAATCTTTTACAATGATTTAATACACCCTTCTGCTAGCACAGGGTCAGATGATCCTCTGAATGGTGGGGGATGTAGCCTCATGAAAGGCTCCACTACTGACATGTTCCTCTATGGTTGATCTGGCTGATCTCGTGCATCGATACCACCACCATTTATATCCAGATTCAATTGTACCTTCACTTCAACAAACTATTTAGTTTTGATTCCAACCATATCAGGTTGCTGATTTGGAAGGTTATCTTCCTCCTGATGTCATCCTAACATATATTCCATGTTTCCTCTGTGGAAAACCATTCTAAACACAGAAATATCTTAGGTTAAGAAACATGGTAATATTTAAATTTAATATCACTTCAATCTTACCATAAATTAATTTATGGACATTAATTTAAAAATATCCTAACTTCTAAAGTTATCTAAACTAACCTTTTATACCAACTATAAGGACATGACCTTAAAACATTATATAATATTGAATTAAATGAATAATTCACATTGAGGATCTTTTCAGGTTTAGAGTTTTAAATAATTAGGCCATAACTATTACATTACATCTCAAGTATTACAAACTAGACACTTCTACTCATTTTTCATTTTATTCACAAAAATAAAAACTCTTGTAAAAAGAGAGACATGTCTAGTTCCATGTTTTAGATAGAATGACTTTTCCTTGATCCAATCCTTCACCCTATTCATCTTTAAGTCCTGTGAAAAACATTTCAAAACATCGGATGAGCATAAAAAGCTGAGTAAGGGTTATAAAAAAAAGAAAGAAAACATTATTTCATCATTACATAAATAACATAAGCTCTTTAACATATATCATGAAATCATAAGATTTATGAATAACACATAGAAATCATAAATCATAGAGGTAAATTGTGGCATCCATATCATACTTATATTGTAGCTATCACAACTACGTAGGGAGTTACATTTGGAATACCTATCACGGTATATTCCCTAAATATCATAGGAGAAACATTCACGTTTACCTCCATCACATTACCCAAATCATTGGATATCTATATAAGGCTCACCCACCCTAGGATTATTATAGAACCACCCGTATATGTAAGCAATTCCAAATAACCATAACATATTCATAGCACATAAAACAAACATAAAGGAAAGATAACATTTCGATATTGCACTAACAATATATCATTTAAATATATTGACATAAAAAACAATTATTAAAACCATTTTAGATACCAAAATACGTAAAAGATTATATGGTATTTAGTTTTCTTTTTAAAACATTACGGCTTGTTAAGGAATCCATAGATCAAATAATACTCACAGCAGCAGAAAAGGTCGTTGTCACCGCTTACGTAAAAAGAAACATTATTTTTTTGTCATTTAGTAAAAAACATTGTAGAAAATGATTATCTTTGAATTAAATGAATATTCAAAGGTTTTTATACATCGTATAAAATAAAGTCATGTTTTAAAACAAAATATGCCTCAATGAAAAGAGATTGAGATGAAGTCTCTTACCTCATGTCTGACTTGACCCGTTCATTCTTTAATCTCTTGAATAATAAACTAAAGTTAATTTATACTTGATTAAGATAGTTTTTTTAAGTTTATTATTCCTTTTATATCACTTATTACAATTTTATAAACATTATGTAATCATTTAAGTAAATAATGGTCGTTTTGTCGATATTTGGTACTTGAGTCAAAAATGAACTTCTAATAATTATAAGTTGTTCATTTGGTTAAATATCCATTATCTCGAGAATGAAATTAATGATTTAGATATAATATATATCATATATATACATTATATGTATGTATTTATAATATTACACAACATTTGGAGATAATAAATGAAATTCACCATTCATGGAGACGGTAAGCCGTACGTACACATGAACGCTAATTTCATTTATATTTCTTATTTTAATGGAATTGAAACATTATGATACATATTTATATTATAATTCAAGTATAATATAATATATAATATCATTAAATCCATCCTTTATACATCCCACATATGGCATTAATGTGTCCTCTCACTTTGGGCGGCGGTAGTCCTCACTTCCTCAAATGAAATTATCGTGTTTACCCATAATGGAAACCATAAGGGTATGATCTAAATAGAAAATAAATAAGAATAAAGACAACATAAACATAATATATATGATATATAAATACATTTTTATCATAATGTCCACCATTAGAGGTGATAGGAGATAATTGAACAATCATCGTTTCGTGAGGTGTTAGTTTTCCATCCATAGAAACAATATGTTATTTACCCATTAGATAAAGGTGTGTGTAAGTATAGTTCAAATACTTCTCATAAAAACACCCTAGTATATTTAGGATACTGGTTCTATTATAAAAGAAAGTAATAAAAATAGTTTAGGGGGTTGGAGATGTAAAATAAAACAAAAGAACTTAAGAGAAGACGTTACCTTTAAATCAAGTAACTCCCTTTGGTTTGAACCAAAAGGGTTTTTTGAAGTGCCTTCTACCTAAGTTAAGGATTATTGGAGGAGAAGATGGATTTATGGAGATTAATTGGATAGATCTTTGATGATACAAGGGGCTTGAGTGGTGTGAGTAATGGGTTAGAAGTGAGGGATTTTTATAAGGGGGGAGGGCTCTTTAAGAAAGTGTGAAAATATTATTTTATTACATAATGATTTTCGTTTTCTAAATTTACAAAACATATTAAATTCCAAGATACAATGACTCATGGTTGAAATAAAAAAATCCAATTAGAATTGGATAGGTTTTGGATATTATTTTTATCTTTATAATCTTATTTATTTAAATCTTTTATTAATGAAGTAAACATTGTATCATTATTGTGTCAAAAATAATTTAATTTATTTTATGTTTAAAAATTATAAAAAAATACCATGATGTAGTAAATATTTTTATATTTCTAAATAATATTTATAGTCTAAAGGATAACTTATATAACCCTATGTAAAAATAAATTTACTAAAATATATTTGTTTATGTTATTTTTTTCTTTAATTTAAGTTAATTAAAATAAAGTGTCATTATCACTCCCAAGTGGCACCATGAGGTCCCAAAATAGACCCAAGGATGATCATGTTTTGAATTGCATCAACAAATAGGATTAGGAAACATGTTAGGGTAATTCTATATTATTATAGTAATATTTGTTTACCTTTATTTACCAGATTTACCCTTTAACCATGGTAAATAAAATATTTACTGAAGTAAATATACATTATACCTAAAAATAAAAGTTACCTATTTAAAAAATTTGGAACTCCTAATTAAAAATATGGAATCCACTTTTCCAAATTCATAACATAAAAGTGGTATAAATTAATTTAAAATTAATTCTCACTATCAAAACAAAAGGCGTGTTTTTAAGAAATAATAACTATCAAAAGATTGCCATTGGTTTATGTCTAATTTCAAAGTGAAATTAATTCAAATAACAAAAATTAGATTAAATGGTAAAAATATAATCTAATTAGATTTTTAAACCAATTAAGAAGATAATATAACTATATAAATATATTAAATTAAAAGGTAGTTTTGAATTAAAATACAGTATTTTCACTATTAATCGAAAATTGAATTTTATCAGAAAAATACCAAAATTTTACCCAAAGTGAATTTTGATATCCTGATTCTAAATAAGAATTTTATTTTTTCAAATATAACATATAAAAGTGACCAAAACTAGATTTAAATATGGTTCTCCATTAAAATGTGATAAATTGACCTTTTAATGAATATTAGAGTATTTATGCTTAAAATTATATTAATTCACATTTTAAGCCTCTAAATTTTATTAGATAAATGTAAAAACATTTAAAAAATATGTATAATCATATTTTAGTTAGTTCTGTTCATTCTCACCAATACAACTCCTAGGCATTAACTACCATTTAAAATAATAATATTATATTATTATTGTGAAATGTAAGATTTAAAAGAAACCTTTTGTTTCATATCGGGTACACCATCAAACATAGAAACCCATTTAAAGTAAAATCAATATTTAATTCACAAAATATTAATTAAAAAGAAAATGTATTATTTCTTTATTTACCTGGGATGTTACATTTTCTTTACAAACAATTATGAAAATTTGAAAGGATTTTGACAATGAATAATCAACTTTAAAACCTAAGGTGTTTTAGATATAAAAATAAGGTTTCATGATTTAGATGTCTTATAGATAATTATTCACTCTTCTCACTATGAATATTGTTACTCATACTAATTTTTCTTGTTTTAGTCAATGGCTAGAACCCAAATGATTCAATTTAACATCAAAAATGAAGGAAAAAAGTAGTGAAAATGAGAAACCAAATGATATGTTGACAGTAGTTAAGGATATCATGTTTATTACAAATCAGTTCTTCCAAAATATGATTAAGAATATATACCTTTACAAACTCTCGAGCATACAAAAGAAGAGAATTATGGAAGATTATAAGAGCTCGAGTGGTGGAGACCATGTAGAAAATAAGGCTCGCCTTTTGACATGTGAGATGTATGGAAGCAGACACCCAATAAAGTGTCTCAATGGATCATGTAAAGGCTTTATGTATGGGAAAGAAGGACATAAAGCAAAGCATAACTGAGGAAAGGGGAAGAGTATAATGGAAGGAAATGAATATCATCCTAAGAAATCCTTTATAGTTATTTTTCATAAATATGGAGAACTTGTACATTACCCAAGCTAATTTCCTCTCCAAGAGGATAAACGTCAGACCATGTAAGGATCTATGGGGAAATAAGTGGATGAATTATTTTTGTATTGAGGTTGTATTGAAAACCGTAGCTAAAATGAAATTTAGTGTTTAACCTTATTTCAAGTATGTCCATTATATATATATTTTAGAAATTAATTTAATATTGTTTAAGAAGATGAAAAAATATATTTTGGGTGACAAAATATCAAATCTGGAAGGGACATGGGTCTTGAACTCATGACCAAAGGATGATATGGGTTTTACGCCAACCACTAACCTACAAAATGTCCTTGTTAATTTTTATTTATTTTAGTTAAACATTTTAACGAACAAATATTAATGATGAAACAGTAGTAAAACCTTTTAGGATTAGGGATTAATATATTAACCATATTATTTTTAGAAGATATTTAATGAAAAAAAGTTATACTTGTCACTCTTACGATCCATTAATAGTTTTTTAGTGCTTCAGGCCTACAAAATTTTATTATTGGTAATTAATTTTTGGTATTAAAGGAATGAATTAGAATCTCATCGAAGAAAAACCAAAAGTTATGATTATTTATATGAAATTAAAACCTATCATGTAAGAATATTTGGTCATATTCTTGATTTACCCAACATTAGAAAAATTACTTAGAAGTCAATTCTTTTCCTAATATCTAAATTTCTATTGAACCGATGGCCTTCTAAATCATCAAATATTTATGGATTTGATGCCGTAAATTTTCCATTGATCATTCAATTGTTTTTGATTGATGACCTAATTTAATCCCTACAAATATTTATTCCTTTCCTTAAAGTATGAATCTCTACTTTCCACTGAGGTTCTCCAACTTAGAGACCTAGTTACATGGTATTCCATGTGACCTTTTTTTCTTTCAATTCTCTCTTTTATAGAGGATTACTTATGAACCCTTATCACAATGTGGGATTTGATACATATAAAGTATCAACCAATATATCACCATGATCGAGTTTTAAATGCAAGGACTCAATTTAAATATGATGGGAAGAATGAAACGCCCCAAAAAACTTAAGTAAGAATCTTTTATTTTATAGCATGTATGACATGTGTCACCAAGTGTGTAAGGTAATATAATATTTAGATACATTATAATATATTTAAAATTTAAAATATATTCTATGTATTTCAATGCACACAACATCGAGTTGGCCTATGTTACATGTAAGATAGACCTTCCACTATAGATTGCATTACATTAAAATGTAAACTTCTTCGATGTCTTGCTCTATACGCAATATCGAGTCTTACTAAAAATAGTCTGTAACTAAAGCATTATTTTTAATAAAATAATATATAACCTAGTTGTTATATTAGTAGTTATTAATAGTATTAACTGACTCTTGAAAATATATAGGTTATAATAATATATGATTAATTCATAGGTTAAAAATTAATTATAAATGAATATAATAACCAATTCAATATAAAAATAATATTTTTATAGAAAACTATTTTTATGTTCACAAAGTTGTTTTACCCTAATAGATTAAATTAATTATAATTAGTGAGTGATATTAATGTAATATATATATATATATTACATATTCCATCAATTATATTTTATATTCATCCAATAGATTTTTTAAACATAAGATAAGAGAAAAGCCAATATTTGACAAAAAAATCTATATTTTAATAAAGGCATTTTTACGGACTTTTATTGAAAAACCTATTTTAAATATTAATTTTAACAATATTATAAATTTAATTTGATAAAATAAACTTTTTTTAGTTAATAATTTTAAAATTATATTAGGATTAATTTTTGTGATTTTTCTGAGAGACTTCATTTTTTAGTGAATAGTGAAGAACATTGTATTTTGGTTAAAATCTAAATTTTTGTTTAAATAATTTTTAATGTTAAATTATATTATAAATTTGTTTTAAAGTAACATTGGATAAATTATACATATATTAATACAATTTAGTTCATTATAATCAATTTAACTTTTAAATTGAATATAAAAACATAACAATCGTTTGAACATTTTCTACTAAAACCAGTTAATCCATCTGTCTGTGAGATTAACATTAATCCTAATTTTTCCGATTCTGTGATTTTAATTTTGAAAATATGAAATAAAAAATTTTAATATATATAATATTTTTTTTAATAACAAGATAATCTTTTTTTGACAAAAATGATCAGTGAAAGTGATTAAAATTAATTATGGTGATTAAGGTGTAATTAGGCTTAAAAATAGACTAAAACCCTATGTTTAAGGGACCAAATGACCTATAACCCTGTCCAAAACTCATTTTATGGAAATTTTCTTCCATTAACCTAAAATTATTAAGTTTTATTGGTTTTTATGACTTTTAGGTAATAAAATGTGCACACCTAACTTCTTTTCAAAAATACCAAGTGAGTCTGTTTGCTTTCCTATAAAAGGCCACCAACTCTACCCATTCCTCACACATCTCAAACCTCTTAAGTTCAGACGATACCTGACCAAATTTTCATCCAGAATTCCTCTCCTAGACCTAGAATCATTCCTTTGGTAAGAAACCCTTCCAACAAATACTTTTGGTACAAACCAAAAGAAGTTAACCGATTAAGAGGTAACACATTCTATCATTATTTTTAGTTTCATTTACATTATCCAATCCCTATAATATTATTATTCTATGATTACATACCAACACAAGTATCCTAAATATATTATTATGTTCTTATGATAAGTTTTATACCTACACATACACACACCTTCATCTAATGGGTAACGAACAAACTATTTCGGTGAATAATGAATTATTGCCTCACGAAATGATGATTGGTCAATTCTCCATTACCACCTATTATGGTGGCCATTATGATGATAAATCTGTTTATATATGATATATCTGTTATATATTATGTCTTATTCTTTATTTTTATTTATTAAATACCTTTATTCTTTCCAAGTAGTGTAAATACGACAATTTCGTTTGAGCAAGTGTGGACTACCACCCCCTCAAAGTGATGTGATTCGTTCACACGATACATTGAATGTATAAATGAATGGTTATAATTAAAAATAATTGACAAAAAAGAAATAAATAATATATTAATTACATAATTATATTTCTATATATATATATACATATCATCTCTATTATTACCCCTTCACACACTTTAAAAGAGACAACGTTGTTTGTGTACGTGTGGAATACCACGTCCTCGACATGATGTGATTACTTTAAAATCACAAAATAATATATTTAAGTATATATGATTAAATAATATTATATTTAATATATAATGATCATTATGAAAACATTTGAGTTACTTACCTTCTTTCCACAACAATCATTTAAAAATGGGAATGTTACTCATGCGTACGTACAACCTATCATCTCCATGATTGTAACATATCCTCATTTTCATAAACATATTTAATGATTGATTTCAAAAGTATAATTGATTTAAAAATATTATAATTATTTCATGTTTATTATTATTTAGATTTTATATATTTAACCATTTGACAATAATTGACCAAGAATAGTTGTTTTGACACATAAACCGAATTTGGTCAAAAACACCCGACATAAACTTAATATTTTAATTACTGTAGACAACATGGTAATAAATTAAATAAAAGTAATTATAAACATGAAAAAGGTTCTGAATCATGTGTAAAATTAAAATAAGTTTATTATACTAGAAGTTAAAGTATGTTCACTTGAAAGGAAAAACATGGTTAGGAAATTTCATCTCACTTTTAATTTCTGTGAGATACAAACTATGTTCGCTACTCTTTCCTTTTGTGTGGTGTATGTACTTAACATGTTTGTATTATATATATCTTATAATTAAATTTAAGGTTATTCTTATATCCATTTTATGATCCTACTTTCATGGGGTTTAAGATTCAAAATTTACCAAATCAGTAAAATGTTTTGTCTCAATTAACCTTCTTTGAACTCAAGTTTTATTATAAACCTAAACTATTTTTCAAGGTGAATATATTTCAATTTTACATGATATATCATGAATCTAAATATTTTCAAGATATTATATGATTCATGTAATATCCCTTTCTTATATGGAGATTATGATCCCAGTTACCGAGTTATAAGAGTTTATTGAGACAATCTCTTCGCCTTTTCGAGATGGTTTATGTTATGATCCATCTCTCATGAACACTCATGAGTTTCCTTATCCTCTGTTATCTCATGATATAATCATGTATTGGTACCATTTTCTACTCATGGGTATATAATACAGTTAAGAAAATATTTCTAAGAAATCCTAACTTTACCATCTATTCAATCAGAAATATATTCAAAACCATGTTTCACAGAAAGGGATTACAAAAATATTATTAAATTACCCTATAATCTTTAAAATACATTTTATAATTTTTTTTATTTTTTCGACATCTTATAATGAATCTTCTTTTCACTTTCAAAATGATGATTTTTTCCCTTTTACCGTACAAAAAGAATATACTTTTTACCTCGTATGACATGTATGGATTTATCCACTATAATTTATTTGAAGCCTCATTATCAAGTTCAAAATAATTTTTTTTAAAATATATTTAAAAGGGATTTTAAATGAAAAGTATTTTCAACATGTTTTTCAAAAGAAAATGATATTTTCCTCAAGAATATTTTTAAAAGTTATTTTTTTATTTCATCAACGACAACAAACCTCATTTTTACCCCACTTATAATTTGTTATGTTAATACCATCGTTATTCTTTATCTAGATCATTCACTGTTGATTTAGCTAAGTATAGTATTCAAATTCACTTCCTTGATTTCATTTTTAGTCATCTTGAAGTATTAAATTCCATATGATCATTGAGCTTTGAATTTCCTCTTATTATCCATATCATTTTTCATGGATATTACTATTGCTTAAACCGTATACCATTTTACATATGGTGTTCACTTTGAAAATTATTAGATTAAATATGAATTATTGATAAATTATTATTTCTTATTCAATATGGATATTATATATGGCACATTATTTATTTTATTATTCAATATAAAGAATTATTTGGACATGTAGACACAAATTGGTGATTAGTTAACAAAATCCACTCGATGCATCGATGGTCTCATGAGATGAAATAGTTATCTAGCCACCTTATATGGGTTTTTAACCTTTATATAAACTATCATGTGAAATTTCTTGATGGTAATAGTTCTATGTACCTAGGAAAAATGACATATAATAACTAATAATTTCCTTCATAATAGTTTCAGTTATTATTTATCCATGAGATTTTTCATCGACATATCTATGGATACATTTAATTTAAGTTCATAGATTAAATGGCATGTGTTTCAGTTTCTTACCTTGACACATTTATTTTTCCTTATCTAGTTTTTACATGGAATGTGTGTTTAGTTATTTATGTTTCCATATTGTCTATTCTCATTGTTTCATTATTGATTCTGCTATACTTTTCTCTTACAGAGTATTTGAGCTCACCCTTATTATGTTTCTTTACCTAATAATCCAAGAATACTACTATGAAAGATATGTGGGAATATACTAGATGGATTAGATTTATCCTCAAATGTGTTTATTTGTTTACGAGAAAAAAATATGTTGTAATTAGTGTATCCATTTGTAATAAAATTCTCATTTATGTATCTAGTTTTCCAAGACTACTAAACCGATCAGTCTTTCAGGGCTTGATTCCTTATAATCATTACAATGTAATTGATTGAAGACATCGGCTCTAGGATTCTGAGGTTTGGGTCACTACAATAAATCTAAGAAGAGTGCAACATATGAAAAAATTAGTGGGAGAAGATGAAGTTCACCTTTGAACTAGTTGTTTATATTTATAAGTTTCCATCACTGGACTTAATTTTTTTGGCATGGATCATTATGTAATCAAATGAATATTATTCAATTAAGATTTAATAATTATTTATGATAAGTTTAGGTCTCTACAATTGGTATTAGAGAAATTTTTAGTTAAAATTTTGAAACTAGGATGATACAAATTTAGTGATATACCTAGGGATATACATAAGGGTAAGTCTAAGGATAATTCTAAGTATAGTAAAATATCCAAGAATATCGGTGAAGTATATATTGAGTGTATTACAATAAATTACATTAATATCTAGATACTACAAGTGGATTTGGTTTTGGAATAGATATACCTTGGGGTAATAACTCCGAAAAATGTTTATCGGGCTTGAATATAGTGTTACTTGGTACATGACAACAGGAATTACTACACGCCTATTTTGAAACACTTAGTGGATATGATTTGGAAATTCATAAACTCTCTATGAACCATCATGAAGGATTTGAATAATGACCATGAGTGACCTAGGTTAAGCCTAAGGTGTCACTGATTGAAGAGAAGGTTTCATGATTTAGGCATCCTATAAGTGTTTTTTCATGATTAACTGGTTCCACATTATGATAATGTTTTCTTAAAAAATGTTTTTTGGTTTTAATCAATGGTTGGAGCTTGAAGGAACTTTGTTAATGGTGAATGAAATAGAAAATGAAATTATTTTTCTATTGAGAAACCAAGTGTATGGGAGATGGAATGAAAAATATTGTTCCTATGATCACATAAATTTTTCAATATATGAATCATGCTGAAATTCCAGATGAGTAAAGGGGGGAACAAAATTCTGTTGAGTCCTCCAGGATTCAATTTCCACCTTATTTTCATCCACTAGTTATGAATAAATGGATTAGTACCATTGAAAATATATTTTCCATTCTCCAGTGTTTGGAGTATGAAAAATTCATTTTTTCCTTCTATCATTTAGAAGTCTAAGAAGATCAATATAAGAATCTTATCAATTATATAAGGAAAAAATATAAAATTGAATCCATTGAGTGGGATGAGTTTAAGAGATTATTTTTTAATAAGTACTTTCCTTTTATTCTTTATACAAAAATAAAAAATGAATTCCTTAAGCTAGAATAAAATAAATATGAATATGTTGGTACCGATGGTGAAAATTTTACATTAATTTTGAGGTATGATTCTGGTCTTATCATCTAACCAAGTAATATTGATTGATACTACAGTGTCTTAAAACCAAGTCTCGGAAGGGTATTAGCCATAATGAAATTCAGTATCTTTGAAGAAATAGATTTATGTGCTATCAAGGTGGAAATGGAGATTGGATTTACCTATAAATCTCATGGTCATGATAAGGAAAGAAATATGGAATCCAAAGGAAACTCTAAAATCCATAGAGATGAGAATATGAGTTTTCCTTCATGCTTGAGGTGTTGAATGAAACATGGAGGAAATTTTCTTAAAGGGACTGCTAAAATTTTTAAGTGTGTAAAGAAAGTTCATCGAGTTTCTAAATACCAAAGTGATGGGAATAATTTAGCTAATGGTGATAATATATGGAAATCCCCATATAATGCACCACCCACACTCCATTTCTTCAAGTGAAAGGAATTTTGTAATTATGATAATGAATGAAATAATATAAGGGATAATGAGGACAATAATCTATAATAACCTCTAATGAAAAAGGAAAAAGGGTAAATTATGAAATCTCAATAGTTGAAGTGAATAATTATAATTAGGGAACAATTATCCTCCACTCTAGAGTTGTGAATTTAATGTTGGAGTTTGTATGAATTAGCCCTATGAAAATAGTTTTGTTTAACCTTTAGTGAAATTTGATATGATTCTAAGCATTGATTGTCTCCATCTATATGGATTATAGAATAATGAAATCAAATTTGATATTTTACCAGTACAAGGATAAACCTAAGATCCAAATGGAAATTTTTATGTCTAGGATAATATATTATTTAGGTAATAAAGGGTGAATTATATTTTGGAAGCATATATGTCTCCAGGTAAGATTAACTTAATAGTTATGGATACCATCAAGGATTTATGAGTTTAAGGTTTATCATAAGTTAAAAGTCATAAAAACCCCTTTTTAGGTTTTATGTGATGGTAGTTTATAAATATTTAAGATATTTGGAGAGAAATTTATTTCAATATTATCCTTTGGTTTTGTATATGTTTTAGTGAAAAAGTTATTTGAGGAGGAATTCCATTTATAAACATATGATTAAAGGTTTTGGTTACCTTTAGAATTTATCTTATATTTTATGTTATGGTGATTATGTTTTATTGAAATTTAGGAACCTATTAGGAATTATATTAATATAATTTTGGAAAAATGTTAACCAGCGGGTCAGGTGAAATCCTATCACATCTGACAAGGTCACAGGGATTGAAACTATATCCAAAGGATAAAAAGGGAATAATTCCTACCATTTTACTATGTGAAAAAGTATTTTTGGTGGGAAAATATTAATAAATATATTTTTGATTATGTATATCTGTACTTAGTATGTCATAAAGTTATGTTTTATAGAAAAAAATATAAGGGGATTCTATAACCATTATCCATACAAGACTGAAAATGGGAAAACGTCAACATGGATTTTGTTATTGGGCTCCCAAAAATTTCTAAAGAGAATAATGATATATGGTTCATAGTCGATCACCTTACCACGTTAGAACACCTCATAACTATCAAATAAGACTTATCACTTGATCATATTTCTAGAATATAAATTAAGAAAGTGGTAAAGATGCATGGATTATCACACTTTATTGTATCTAATCAAGACTTGAGGTTTATCTTGATGTTATGGAAAAGTCTTCAGAAATCTCTTGATATAGAGTTGAGTTTCAGTACATTGCATCATAATCATATAGATGATCAGTCTGAGAGAACAATTATAACCCTATATAGTATATTTATATATAGTTCTATGTATATTAAATGTTTTTGGGATTAAAAACTTCCATTAATTTAGTTTTCTTACAATAATATCTTTCACTTTATCATTAATATGGATTCTTATCAATAACTCTTTATAAATAAGTGAAGAACTACAATGTACCCGAATAAAGTTGTATAAATAAATCTATTGGGACATAAGATGGATGAAGAAATGGAATATATGGTTATATACCTTCAATAACACATAAGTTTAGCAGAAAATTAGTAAAGAAGTTATGCTAACAATCATTGACATGATCGGGAATTTGAAGTTGGTGAGTAGGTGTTTATACAAATTTCTCCATGGAAGAAGGTAATGAGATTTAGAAAGAAGGAAAAAATAATCCTATGTTATATAAGTCCCTTTTAAATTCTTTATCATATCAGGGTGATAACTTATTTTTTATGCTTCCACTGAACCTCTATCAGGTCACAATGTGTTCCATGTATTTATCCCAAGGAAGTACATAACTATTCCAACACATGTACAAAAATTAGAGGTCATATCACTAGAGCATGATATTTTTTAGGAGGAGAAAATGGTGGATATTTCGGATTATATATAGAAAGTTCTATGAAATTGAACCACTCATCTAGTTAATGTTTTGTAGAGAAACCACCAACTTGAGGAAGCTACATGGTAACTTGAGGATATGATGAGGTAGAAGTATCCTTATTTTTTTTTATCAGAGTGATGAATTTTGAGAAATAAATTCATTTTAATGGGGGTATAAAATAACACTGTGAGTTTTTATGAAATATTTTTTTGAAGAAATTTAATTTATTTGATATCTTGTGTTACATGAAACATCGAGTTTTGATGAACCATAATATACTATTAATATTATTTTTTAAATATGACCACTATAACATAGTCGTTAAACTTGGCGTTATGAATAGGAATAAACAAAATTTTAAAATTAAGTATAATGGTTATATATAATGAAAATTATATTAATAAAAAAGTAATAATTATTTGGTAAAGTCTATATTCTTCAAAAATTATTTTTTATCAAAAAATGATTTTTATCGATTTTTAAAATAAATAATAAAACTAATAATTTCAAATTTTATAAAATTTATTTGAAAAAATTAAATTTATTTTTTTAATAACATGTCAATTATCTCCAGGTGAATTTTTAATTTTTTCTAAAAAGATTAATTTTTCAATGAATAGTGAAAAGTATTGTTTTTATTGAAAAATACAATTTTTAAAAAGAATTTATAAGATTAAATTTTGGTTTAAAATGTTTTTAAAAGTAAAATCATCCCAATTATATTAAAATTAAATCAAATTTGGTTGTTCGAATCAATTTTATATTGAATCTTGATATAAAAACATTTTAAAACTTTTGAAACTTTTCTTTTTAGAGAATGATTTTTGGTTGCATCTGTGGGCTTAATTTAAAATTAAAATTTTCCACTTATGTGAATATAATTTTTAAAAATAGATTCCATACTTGGAATGATAATAATTGATATTATATAATAAGTACAACCTATTTTTTTCAAAATGAATTTTATAAATAGTAAAAGTTAATTACCACGGTTAAGGTTAAAACATGTTTACTGAAGGGTTAAACTAAAAAGATAAGGGGTAAAATGACCAAGAAAATTTCCAAAAACCAATACTATGAACATATTTAGAACTTATTACCTCTAAGGTTCTATAATGACCCATTTTTTAGCCTTGTTTTATGTTAAAAATGTGGTTATACTTTATTCTTTTCAAATATTCCTTGTGTGTCCTCTCCCCAACTTATAAAAGGCCTCCACCTCTCCTCTTCTATTAAAAATTCCAAAAGAATTTTGTTTATACTATACCTACCCAAATATATAAATTAATTACCTCCACACATCCCATATTACTTATTTTTTTATTTATCCCTTCTATGAAGTCTTTAGGTATAAACCTAAAGAGGCTCTCCGAAGAAGAGGTAAAATTCTTAAACATGTGTTTTTGTTTTATTTATTCTTAAACCTCCTTAAAATAATAATAAAATATTATAATATAATAAAAATTTATCTCAAATATATCGATATGTTATTATGTTAATGTAATAACCTAAATATATCCCCTCTTCCATTAAATGGAAAATGAACTCACCGATCGTGTGTATGTCAGACTACCACCTCGCAAATCGATGTTATTCGTTTTCCATCACCACCACTCAAGGATAGATATAATTATGGATTTAATGTTTATAAATTATATTTAGGATATTATAATTCTTATTAAATTACAATATAAAATATAACTTCTTACTTTCCATTCTATGTGAAAACAAAAAAGTTGCTCGTGTGTATAGAGAACTACCACCCCACGAAGTGATGAGATTCGATTTTGACTTAAGATTTACATGAAAGGTAATTCAGATAAATTTAATGAATACATATGATATATATAAAATAATAATATCTATAAAAATATGATATATTATTTATCTTCCTTTCATTTCATCCAACTAGAAAATGGAAACATCGATTATTCGTACGTATGGCCTACCATCTCTGTGAACAATATATTTCATTTTCTATATCTAACTTTTATGGATTAATATAAATATATATATACTTAATATATATGATATTTATATCATGGTTAACATTATATATATTATAGAACCATGATCAATGTAAGAGTACTCAAAATACCAAATCAAAACATACATAAAAAACTAAGCAGTTATTACACAAAACATGATTTTAACAAGGAATTGATAATAAACAGGTAATTAAAGGTCATAAGTAAATCATATATGGTATGATATATATAATTATGGTTTTTTAATATATTTATAATAACCCTATATTAATTATATATTAGTTCTGAACGTGTACAAAGGAATTCTAGACTTAAGGTAAGATATTTTGTCTCAATTTGTCTTCTTTGAGACATAAGGTATGTTATGCACCCATAATATTTTAGGAGGTGTATATAAATACCATTTTAATTTTAATGTAATTAATTTATTTATTATCATGATATTTTAGGTTTCATTTTGTTTTATTCTTTCATGGGGCTTACGATTCAATGTTACCAGAGTGGTAAGCATTTTATGATACGTTCTCATCATTTATCAGGATTATTTATGTTTATGCGTATGATGATGAGATATTATGATCTATATCTCAATAAACTCATGAATTTTATTATCCTATGGTTATGTCATGAAAATAAATGTGTTTCTTCCATTTTTTTCTCTTTATGTACTCATGAGTTTAAAATAACATCTTTAAGAAAAATACACTTTATTTATCTCTTCGGTTGAAACTATTTTTTCTTTTATATTCATGTTTTATAAAAAATTATTTTAAATAAATTTTTTAATACTATCCTATTATTGTTTAAATAAATTTTTACCTTAACATGATTATTTAAAAAATGTTTTAAAAGGAATATTCTTATCATTTTCTTAGTAAGACTCATTGGGCATTTATTGAAAATGTGAAATGAATATTTGCTTTAACATGTACAACATGAATATAATTTCCTAATATCATGAAGAAACTATGTTTTAAATATTACTTTATAAGTTTAAAATGTTATTTTCAAATAAAAATGACTTTTTAAATATTTTAAAAAAATAGTTAAAAAAAGTAATTTTTAAAGTGAAACATTTATTTTCTTACAGAAATGTTCCAAGTGATCCTTAAAAATAATTTTCCATAAAATATGACATCCTTTGATGTTACTTATGCTTTACTGAGGATATAATATAATTGTATCATCCTTATTCTTTATCTGTATGGTTTATGTCTATGATGATAAGATGTTTTCGAAACACATTTCTTTTCCACGAGTTATTCTATGATGAAATGTTTATGAGACCCATTTATTTTCATGGGTTATTATATAATTAATGATTTATGATATTGTGGAACATAAATGTATAGATTATGTTATGGGTAGGATCTATTTTTCCTCCAATGCATTGGGAAATGATTAATGTTATATAATATCAAAGGGTACATGAGAGGTTATCCCAACCCTAAAAGAGGGTACATGAGAGGTTATACCAAGACCGAAATAGGGTAAACATGAGGTCATAACAAGGTTGAAGTAGGTATATGAGTGCTTATCCCAAGACTAACATGTTATGAAAGTCTTGGTGGATAGCCTTGACCTAAGATTTTCTATGCTTATTCGAATTCCACAACTCTATGTCTTATTCCATTGTTATTATCTCATGAATTATATACTTCAGTTAATTTATTATTTATGTCTTATGAACTTATAATATTTATTCCATGACTCATGTTTATGATCTATGATATGTAGGGTATTATTTTAAAATTTTAAGATCGTGTTCTCTGTCACAAACCAACCTAGATCGACCCTGATCTGGTCACCAGAGCCGGTTTATGACATGGCCTAAGAGGCATTCCCAATCCTCTCGGGCTGGTGACAAGTTCCAGGGCATCATTATAGGACAATTGGGAATGATTTCTACCAATGAAAATAAATAAAGAAATTGAAAAAGTAGAATAACGCAAATGAAATAAACAATATGAAAAGAAGGAACGACCAATAACAACCAAATAACCTACCCAAGACCAAAACTCCTCGCGACTCCAAGAGTCGCTCACCAATACACAACCAAATCTCACCCATGGTGAGAAAGATCAAGTCGAACCTACAACAGAAACTAAAAATAGGAAAGCACTATAGGTGTGAGTATTAAAACTCAGTAGGCATGCCCAACAAACTATTGCCAATGCACTACCCTTAAATAAAGAATTTACAAATTCCAAGTTTGAACTAAATTATATAAAATATGGGTTTCCACACACACTTTCATTTCTAAAACATGTAATAGTCCATTTACATTTTTAATTCAAAAACAAGTTTAATGTTTGAAAAGAACAGGTGCATTGCATTTTAAAACATTTTTGTGAACAATTTAGAAATCCTAATTTTAGTTGTTAGTCAAAAGGAAAACCACACATAACACAAACTAAGGGAAATGGAAAAGGTGGAACACCAGGTCCATAAACCGAACTAGACCTCTCTATCATCCGCCACATAAATTTTAACACTAAATAAAACATGGGTCAAACCTAGGAGCTCACGAACAATCTAGAACATACTATACATGTGACTCATTCGGAAGGAATGCCTAGTCTCGATAACGTCATAATTCCCTAACGCCCGACCATATCCCTATCTGGCCTAGTCGAGGGGCCCAATCCCATAACAATAATAACAAAACACCTCTCTGCTATGCGCCACTAGATAGTGTGTAATCTAAACTAGTGCAATAATCGTTCTCATAAGATTCACTCACTATGTCAGGTTCACATGTCAACACGTATAATAAAAAGGAAAGGGGTGAGTCAACAATGTAAATCAAGTAACCAGTCATGATGCACAAACATCACACGCATCTCACACAATCGAGGAACACAATAAGAGCACCCCTGAGTCCCCCCAAAGAGAGTTTTCAAAATATCTCATTTCCGTAAAGTTCCAAACGGGCCTTAACTAACCACTTAACACCAAACTATTTTCAAAAGAACCAACACATGCGAACTCATTTTCAAATAATCCAAGGAACACCACTTTCAATCTCAAAACCATTTGAAACCTCATTTAAGATATCTATATTAGAAATTTGAATACATTTGCAACCCAATCCGTTCTTTAAAAGAAACATAATTTACTTATAAAGTCCAACCAACCATTTTATCAACACTAATGATGAACATTTAAAAGAAAACACTTTCAGGTAATTCAAAACAAGAGAGAACCACTATCCTTCATAATGAACATTTATTCTAAAACTAATTATTTAATATTATTTAACATTAATATAAAATTTAATGAAATAACAAGAAATTACTAAATTCTAAATATAAAGGAAAGTGCAGTGGGGACATACCTCAACTCGCATCTCGAACATGACAATGAAACATGCCTCGCACAGGCGCACAAGCATGTGCAAGCTAATGATCATGGTAACACAGGGTTACCCCACCAATTCACTACAACAAATTCACAACAACATAGGTAAATAAACACAGACTTAAAACAATCCAAACAAAAAACCAGTGAAAAAGAACCACTTTGGCATGTTTTCAAAACACAACTCGCACCATAAACACTGTTTACTAAACCCCTTTAAAAACAACAAAGTGTTTAAAAAACCACAAAATGCCAAAAATAACTCACTAATCATTTTAAAGAGAAAAAAACTATTTTAAAAACACACTTAGAATGCAAAACTTGACAAAATCGCATGACACGATGAGATAAACATTTAAAAACATGTGCACCTAAACACATTTTCCAAACCAGGCTCACAACACCTATATTATTTAATAAATAATTTAAAAATCTATAAAACAATTTTGAAAAGCATGCCGCAACTATAAAGACATGAAGCCAACTCAATCATCATTTAATTAATTCTAAAAACATTAAATTATGAGCAAGGGACAGTGGGACTAATTAGGCCTTTGCATGAAAAACCCGTCAAATTCAGACCACAAGTTTAGACAAAATAATTGTGCACAAAACATCAATTGACATAAACAGGGTGAAAAATATCAAACGCAACTAAATTATTTTAAAAACTCAAGTCACACTAATTTAACTAAACAATGCACTTGCTAAAGAAATTATCTTATACTCAAGCAATGAAAATGCAATGGGACCATACCAAAACTCCAATGTATAATGAAAACGCACGCCCGAGACCGGTGCACAATTTCATTCGCACTTCAACTATAGGCTTCAGAAGCTTAAATAAAACCTGCACAAACAAGATTGAACCTGAATGGGAGGGTAAATTCAAGAAAAAAAACCCCAAAACATAGGGTTTTAGTAAAAAAAAACTCCCTCAATGAAGCAAAAACCCACAAACCCTTATAAAAAGAAAAACCCATAGCCATAAGGGGGGTTGTGGTTCGAGCGGGTAGAGGTCCATGCAATCAGAGGGAGGTTTGGTGGGAGGATCCTACGGCCAGGGCGCTGTACTACTGTTAGCTAGCTGGAGTAGGGAAGGGGGAGGGTTCCGTCACCACTGGTCAAAAAAAGTAGGTAATGGGGGCAGTTGTAGCACCGGCTGGAGGTGCATTGCAGGTTTCCATGACGGGAGTTAGAGGAAGGGGGAACTATCGTGTGAAGAGTGAGGAGGCTGATCAAAGGTGGGTGGTATGCTGGACAGCCAATGTAGGGTAGGGGAGAGCTGACGTCGAGGGAGGCGTGATCATGGCCGGTCAGGTCGGCTGAGGAAGGCACTGGTAGTGCTTGAGGGGGAACAAATGAGGGCGGTGTTGGGAACAAGGGAGGAAGCCGAAGGTGATGATCGAGTCGGGGGGTAGTTGGCTGGGAGAGAAGCACAAACATGGAGCTGTGCTGGGGGCGTCGTGAGGTAGGATAAGGGGGGTGGGGGTGGGGGTGGGGGTGCGCTACATGAAGATGGGGAAGGGTTCAAGAAACCCTAACAAAATAAAATAAAAATAAGTAAAACAAATATAATAAAAATAATAAAATTCTTAAATAAAAAATATATATATTTAATAAAAATGATAATTTTAATACTAAAAAAATAGGAACAAACTCCATAATAGTAATAATAATAATAATTATTATTATTATTATTATTATTATTATTATAATAAATACTTTGATAATAATACTAATAAATGATAAAAAAATAAGTTTAACCACAACAATTATTTAATAATTATAATAACATTAATGGAACTTTTTAATAATAATAATAATAATTCCTTAATTACAATAATAATACTAACAATAAATCCTTTTCAATAACAATACTAATATGAACCTTAATAAATATACCAATAAAAATATAATTAATAAGAATACCCAAATCACTTTAATATTAATAATAAAACCATTAACAATAATAAAATTTTAAATAACATAATAAATTAGAAAAGATTCTCATTTTAATTCTCTGAAGACAGGCTAATCGGGTCGTTGCTTGGGCAAAGCCTTGTGGGGTTTCTAAAACTCACTCCGCCTATGCGCCCATCGACGCCAACTAAAAAAACATGTGCTTTTTAACCAAACTCAAAAATTTTGTTTGAGTTTCAACCCGAACCTCGTTTTTTTCTAAAACTAAGGAAAATAATAAAATAAAAATAATAGATAGGTCGTGTTGTGACAATTCTCCCCACCATAACGCTTTCTAACCCCAGAAATCCATGACCAAATTAAGACCCAAAGACGAAACTCTTTAAGTGTCACTCACCTCAAAAAGCTTAAGTGCCTTCAGTTGGTCGATCCAAACAGACACTGAAAACCCAAGACACACAAATCATATTTAAACACGAACACCGTAACCACCACCCAACAGAACCCAGACCATCCATTTAAACTAATGAATGAACTTAATCCACTTCTATTGTTTATTCCAACAATCTTCGTCCAACAGAACTATTGTGTGTAATTAAATCCCAACTTTTACTCAAGAGAAAGAACCTAAGATTAGGTGGTTCCACACGAGACCACCAGCCACCAAACGATAATTGAAAAGAAAAATTTGATGCTGACATAGGGAGTCCCGAATAGACTCCCCACCATAAGGATTAGGCTAACACTAAACTACTTTCGGTGTAACTTTGGGAGACCCACTGTGGGTCTCCCCACCATAAGAACTGATGAGAATGGATGAACTTGAAAACTTTACACATGGACCAAAAACTTTACCAAAAGGGTAGGGGAGGGAAGGGCCCAACCAATAGTTCATCAAAACTACCATCACCACTACCTCAGTGACATCACACCCTCGAAAGAACACAAACCATGACACACTAAAGAAAAAGATTAAAATAGGGCCCTTTTCACTGTGGGGGTTCTCCTGACTATGTGATAGCTTCACTTTGAGACCTATGGTTGGAAAACCGATGATTGAAAAATCTCTTTCCTTGAAGACAGGTTTCAGAAATTCCCAAACATAACACAAAAACTAGAATTTCACCAAACACGCTTCCATTAAAAACAATGGTTTCAAAGAGGATCAACCATAACCATTATTAAAACTGAAGGAAAATAAACACCATAAAATTCTACAGGAGATAACCAATCAATCCAAGGAACACGAAAAATATAAAACCTCAAACTGATCCCCAAAAATTTCCATTCTCCTGCTGACGGACTGAGGTAACCTTCGACAAGCTAGGTCTGGCTTCAACATGTTTCTTGGAAACACCTCGGTATAATCGCTACAAGTGAACCAGACGTCCACAGGTGTGGCAGGGTCTCAGAGCACTCAGGTACGTCAGCCTATCGTGACCTTTCTTGCCACACTGATAACAGATCATGATGTTACGCTCTGAAGGTGTTGATTGTAGGTCTGAAGGCCTCTTAATTCCTCTAGTAGACCCACCAATATTAGGGCGCTTCTCATTCTTCCTCTCGCCATCCTTTTCACTGATTCCCAAGGCTGGGAGAGGATTCACCACCTCGTGTCCCCCTACTAACTTAGCTTTAGCAATAAAGGATTTCCCCATAACATCCAAGAAGGTGGTTATGTTGAGCTCTTCCACTTTCGATTGTAGATTAGGTTGGAGTCCAGACTCAAATTGTCGAGGCTTCCTCAGATTGTTTTCAAAAAACCATTGGTCGTACAGAACTAGGTCCGAGAAACGTCGATAGAATTCTAGTACTGATTCAGAACCCTGCTCAAGACAACACAACTACATCCTCTTCCTTAGCATCATTAGCTCAGTGAAGTATTGTTGGATGAAATAAAACTTGAAGAATTTCCAAGTGATATCTTCTCGAGGCTTGCTTCAAGACGCAGACTTCCACCATTTCTAGGTTGGACCATCAAGCATAAAGGTAGCCGAATTCACCTTCAATGCCTCAGACAACCCAATGAAACTAAAGTTCCTCTCAATCTTCCGCAACCACTCCTCTGCCTCAAGTGGATCTGTATGACCATAAAATAGGGGAGGGTTCCACTTCCAGAATTCCAAGACACAGTCGATAGGTTAATCAACTGGAGGATTTCCTAGGGGTACACCACCCGAAGCTGCACCTTGGGCATCCATCAAACTGTCATGGGGGTGAGAACTATGAAATGGGGAAACAAAGAACTTAATCAAAACATGGTCATCACTATTTTAAATTAAACTTTTCACAATTTCCAATATCAAACTTTAAAAAACGATTATAAAAAAGGAAGAATACCTCAAATGATCCACAATGAGAAACTAGTGCTGATGGGTGACTCTGACGTATGGTTGGCGTCCATATGCCAGTCATTCCACCATCACAAGGAGCACTCTAGGGTAATGTCTTCAGCTCCAAATGGATTTCCAGACTATGTGAACTCACAAAGGTCACTTGCCTGGCTTCCATTTAATTTTACAACATAAAACAATTCAAAACAACCAAAAGACACAAACAACCCAACCATCCCATGGTAACCCAATGTTCGGAATGAGCAAGGGTTTAAGACGTCCTTCTCATCTGTACACCCTGAGTCCTGAAAATTATACTCCTTCTATAATTTCAACCCCAAATAATTATGGGAGCTCTAAAAACAAGGTCTTATCAAGAGCTGAACCTGCTCTGATACCATTTTGTCATGAACCAACCCAGGTCGACCCTGAACTGGTCACCCGAGCCGGTTTGTGACATGTCCCGAGAGGCGTTCCCGATCCTCCCGGGCTGGCGAAAAGCACTAGGGAATCAATAGCGAACAATTGGGAATGATTTTTCCCAATGAAAATAAATAAAGCAGCAGAAAAGGTAGAATAAAAAAAGTAAATAAATTACACGAAAAGAAGGAACAAACAACAACAACCAACTAACCTATCCATGACCAAAAATACTCACAACTCCGAGAGTCGTTCACCAATCCAAAACCAACTCTCGCCAACGATGAGCAAGCTCAAGTAGAACCTGCAACAAAAACTAAAAATAGGAAAACACTATAGGTGTGAGTATTAAAACTCAGTAGGCGTTCCCAACAAATTATTCCCAATGCACTACCCTTAAATAAATCATTTACTAATTCCAGTTTTGAACAAAATTATATAAAATATGGGTTTCCACACACACACTTTCATTTCTAAAATAATTAACAGTCCATTTCGCTTTTTAATTCAAAAACAAGTTTAATGTTTAAAAGGAACATGTGAATTTCATTTTAAAACATTTTTGTGAACAATTAAGAAATCCAAATTTTAGTTGTTAGTCAAAAGGAAAACCACACAAAACACACAACACACCCTAAGGGAAATAGAAAAGGTGGCACACTGGGGCCATCAACCAAACTAGAACTCTCCATCATCTACCACACTAGGGCCATCAACCAAACTAGACCTCATCTTGAAGGCCTGCCTACTCTTGATGACGTCATAACGCCCTAATGCCAAACTTTTTCCCTACCTGGCCTGGTCGAGGGGCCCAATCCCATAACAATAATAACAAAACACCTCTCTTCTATAGGCCACTAACCAGTGCGTAATCTAAACTAGTGTAACAATCGTTCTCAGAAGATTCACTCACTAGGCCTGGTTACCATGTCAACACGTATAATAAAAAATAAAGGGGTGAGTCAACAATGTAAATCAAGTAACCAGTCATGATGCACAAACATCACACGCAACTCACACAATCTAGGTACATAATAAGACCACCCCTAAGTCAACCCAAAGAGAGTTTTCCAAATATCTCATTTCTTTAAAGTTCTAAATAGGCCTTAACTAACCACTCAACACCAACATATTTTCATAAGAACTAATACATGCCAACTCATTTCCAAATAATTAAAGGAAGACAAATTTCAGTCTCAAAACAATTTGAAACCACATTTAAGAAATCCATTTTACATAGTCGAACACATTTTCAACCCAATACACTCTTTAAAAGAATCATAATATACTTATAAAGTCCAACCAAGCATTTTTTCAACACTAATGATGCAAATTTAAAAGAGAACAATTTTAGGTAATTCAAAACAAGAGAGAACCATTATCTTTTACAATGAACATTTATTCTAAAACTAATTATTTAATATTATTTACCATTAATCTAAAATTTAATAAAATAAGAATAAATTACTAAATTCTAAATATAAAAGAAAGTGCAGTGGGGACCTACCTCAACTCATAGCCCGAACATGAAAATGCAACACGCCTCGCACATGCGCACAAGCATGCTCAAGATGATGATCATGGTAATGCAGGGTTACCCCACCAATGCGCTGCAATAAACACACAAAAAAAGGTACATAAACATGGACATAAAACAATCCAAACGAACAACCAGTGCAAAAGAACCACCTAAACATGTTTTCAAAACACAACTCGCACCATCAACACTATTTACTAAACCCTTTTAAAAACCACAATGTGTTTACAAAAACCACACAATGCCAAAATTACTCACTAATAATTTTAAAGAGCCAACATACCATTTTAATAACACACTTAGAATGCACAACCTGACAAAAGGGAATGACACAATGATATCAACATTTAAAAACACGTGTGCCTAAAAACATTTTCAAAACCTGGCTCGTAGCACCCATATTTTTAATAAATCAATTAAAATTTTATAAAACAATTTTGAAAAGTATACCGTGGATTTAAACACATGAAACCAAATCAATCATCTTTTAATTAATTCTAAAAACATTAAAATAAGAGCAAGGGCCAGTGGGACTAATTAGGCCTTTGCATGGAAAACCCATCAAATTTAGACCACAAGTTTAGACAAAATAATTTTGCACACAACATCAATTAACATAAATAGGGTGCAAAATATCAAACACAAATAAATTTTTTTAAAAACTCAAGTCACACCAATTTAATTAAACAAACCACTCACTAAAAAAATTATCTATTAATCAATAAAGGAAAATTCAATGGGACCATACCATAACTCCAAAGCAGAATGAAAACCCACGCCCGAAACCAGTGTGAAATTTCATTCGCACTTTAACCGCAGGCTTCAGAAGCCTAAATAAACCCTACACAAACAATATTAAACCTGAATTGGAGGGTAAATTCAAGAAAATGAACCCCAACGCATAGGGTTTTAGTAAAAATAGACTCCCTCAATGAAGATAAAACCCACAAACCCTTACCAAAAGAAAAACCCATGGCTGGATGGGGGGTTCTGGTTTGAGCGGGTGGTAGTTCATGCAATCAGAGGGATGTCTGGTGGGAGGAGCCTGTAGCTGGGGCACTGCGTTGTTGTTGGCTGGCTGGAGTAGAGAAGGGGGGAGGGGTCCGTCACCATAGGAATATGCCGAATGGTTCAAGAAACCCCAATAAAAGAAAATAAAAACAAGTCAAACAAATCTAATAAAAATAATAAAATTCTTAAAAAAAATATTTAATAAAAATGATAATTTTAATACTAATAAAAATTGGAACGAACTCAATAATAATAATAATAATAATAATAAAACAACTTTGATAATAATACTAATAAATTATAAATAATAATAATAATGATAATTTTAACCACAACAATTATTTAATAATTATAATAACATTAATGAAACTTTTTAATAATAATAATAATAATAATAATAATAATTCCTTAATTAAAATAATAATATTACAAATAAATCCTTGTTAATAACAATACTAATATAAACCTTAATAATTATACTGATAAAAATATAATTAATAAGAATACCCAACTCACTTTAATATTAATAATAAAACCATTAACATTAATAAAATTTTAAATAACACAATAAATTAGAAACTTTTCTCATTTTAATTCTCCGAAGACAGGTGAATCGTGTTGTCTCTTGGGTGAAGCTGCGTGGGGTTTCCAAAATGCACTCCGCCCGTGCGCCCAATGATGTCAACTAAAAAAACACACATTTTTTAACCATACTCAAAAATAGTTTTTGGGTTTCAACCCGAACCTCGACAAAAAATTTTAAAACTAAAAAAATAATAAAATGAAAATAATATATAGGTCTGGGTGTGACATTCTCAAACCCTTATGTTCATTATAATCTTATGTAGTCAATGATATCTTCCTCATTTACCCTTACTGAGCATCCAATCTCAACATTTACTATGTTTTATTCCCCATGTTATGAATAAAGGTTTTATGTATGAGAAGTCTAAGAAGGGTTATATACATGAGTAAATTAGTTGGAGAATATTCCATTCACATATAAACCAATATTTTATGTTTCCAAGTTTCCAAAGGCATTATAACTAAATGATTCTGGAATGGATCATTATATTATATAATTAATATTTTTTATTGAGATGTAATATAAAAGTATGAGTATTTTGGGTCTCTACGTAATGTATGACATTAGGGAGTAAACCTAATCCATTATGGGACTTCTTTCTCCATGTGATATTGTCTAGTAAGTTAGCCTTGACTTTTTTGAAACCAAGGTTGTTATTTTCTAGAAATAGTGTATGGATTGTGTTTTTTGTAAATCCCCACATATAAGATTAGAGAGTTTACAAAAAAAGGGATCATATAGTTCAAACTAATAACAGTATTGAAGTTGGTGTCCTTTCCCAGTGTTTGAAAAATATTTGGGTCCAAAATTTGAAAGTTTTCTAGCGTCGTGAAAAGTGTATTTCCTTAAGGACCTTATCAAAATATAGAAAAGGCATGAGTTTTCCTAATATGGGATTCACGAATGGTGATTCATGATGAATCAAGGAAATTTGACAGTGATCTATGTGATAGTTAAGAGAATAATGAATGATTAATAATTGGTACATCGCAAACAATGATAGTGATCTCCATAATTACGAGAATTGGAGCATCACAGTGCATGATGGTTTGATTGAAACCTTAATGACAACGTCAAATCACAATAGAGAATCATGAATGGAGGAGCTACCCAAAGGCGGTGTTTAATGATCTAGAAAATCTTCTAATAGGTGGTGTAGCATTTCAAATGGCCGAGCCTATAAAGAGGAGGTTACCCCCTCTTCAATTTACACAATTTTTCAAATGAAAATATGGAATTTCTCTAATTTTGCGGAGCTAAGGGAGCTCTGTGAAACTGAAATTCCATGAAAGCCTGAGAATCACAAAAAGACTTGTTGAGTCCTAAAAAATTTCAATGATTTTGGTTAATTAGTGTTTCGAGATGATGGGGTGTTCTGCGTTGAATCGGTGAGCTTCAAGAAGGCAGTTTGTTTTGAGACGGAAGTGATATTCGTGAAGGTAGTGAGCTTTGTGAAGGAGATTCACAAAAGGAAGTTTTGAATATCATATTTTCATTGAATAGGGATTTGAAAGCACAACATATTAGGTCTATGTTGTAAGTAGAGTCTCATTCTAGACAGGGACAACAAATTTAATGAAAATCTATTGAAGAAACCTTCATGTAGATAAATTGAGTTTTAATTCTCTTAAAGTAGTGAGTTAGGGGGAGTCTACGGAAGTGTTCTGAGGTACTCAATGCGCTTTCCTTAAAATATTATAAAGGTAGTATTCCTAGCATATAGTGACTATCTGAACTCTTTTATTCCACAACTAGTGAAGATTAGTGTATTTCGGTACCAATGACACACTGTCGGTGTACGATCCTTGGACTAGACCTTAGTGGGGAAGCAAGTAAAATTGTTATGTAATCTATTTGTATATAGTTATTTGTGTTCTACACATTACCTTTAGGAAAGTTGAATTGGTTCATACCAATGTGGGAACATGATCCATCACTTTTGAAGAAATATTTGATACCTTGATTCACCCCTCCCCTCTTAGGGAGTTTCAGGGTCCTTCAGACTCATGTTTATCTCATGTTATATGTTTCTTCCACATTTCCTATGTTACCATGATCTTATGACACCATGTTCATTATGTTGTGTGTAACACCTTGTGTTTTTATAGACCTTTTTTTCTCTCGAATAAACTAAAATTTCATTGACATCTTAAAATTTCATTAAGTAAACATTCCTTTCACATGAAATAAACTTCACGTACATTACACATAACACTGAATGGGTGTACGTTAAATGCAACACTGAGTTTCTATGAGACATATATTTTTTTACAATTATTTAAATGAGATAATTGTAACCCATCTATTATGTTTAGTAATATTAATATTAATAACTAATTTTAAAATATTATTTATAATTGTTTTATATAAATAAAATAAATTGATAAGGAATGATGTAATATTTGGTAAAGTCCTTATATATTTAAAAATACTATTTTCTTAAATGAACTACTTTTCCTGACCTTATGTGAAAAAAAACAAAATTAATTATAGACACATTTATAAATTTAATTTGATAAAATAAACCTAATTTTTTAATTTATAATGTCTAAATTATATTACTATAACGACCCATACTTTACATACATTGTTAATACTTCAAAATTGAAGCATACTTATTACAACATATAACAAAACCACGAAAGGACCGTATAGGTATAGTGTCTTTAGAAACTGGGAAACATAAACAACTGTTTCATAAAGCATCAACTTTGCCTCCCACTTATTTCATCATATCTAGAGTCCCTTTTTGGCATATCCTACTTAATAACCTTCTTCCTGACCTGGGGAAATAAAACATACAAAAGGGTGAGCTAAAATGCTCAGTAAGGGTAAACAAAAGAAAGATCAATCACATTGTATATATAAGCACATAACTTTTGGAAATCTTACCCTGCAAAAGAGATCATAATTTCATAACATGGGATAAATCATGGCAGTGAAATGTAATCACAATAATCATAACTTAAAACATGAAACTTTTTGGCATACACACATAATCATAGAGAATCATTTCTTGTTAGTCAAGACTCATTGCCAGGACTATCTTAGTGGACAAAGTCCCTTTCTGAACCGAGTCACCCTCGTTTCAGTCCTGTTTCACTGAACCGGTATAACCTACCGTTCCAGCCATGTCTATCTCATGAGATATAAAATTCTTACCCAATGCATTGGAGGGAGATATAGGTCCCACCCATCTTATAATGAATCCTTTCTTATGTGTGCCACATAATCATAAATCATACATCATCGCATAACACATGTAACAAAAATGGGATTCTTGAAACATCATGACATCATAAAACTAATCATATAAGGTAAATGACTTCATAAAAATAATTCCCTCAAAACATAATCAAATCATTGTAATAATAGGGATAAAAACAGAACCCTATATTATCTTAGATGGAAAATAATTTTGATAAAACAGTTGAACTCCATTCTTGAGGAAAATATCCTTTCTTCTTCAAAAACACTTTTCTTTTCTTAACATGTCATACAATTATAAAATAAAATAATTTGATTAAAAATAAACTTGAAAACTTATAAAGGAATATTCTTGAAAATATTTTTTAAAAATCCATTCTTGCCGTATAAGTTAAAAAAACATTCTTCGTACTTTTGTCGGAAAAGTCAAAAAGTACCTCGTACGAAAAACGACAAAGGATTCCTTTCATATTCTTTACTAAAAAATCACCGAAGGGTAAAATTGGATTTAAAAATTTGTAGGTGTATGGAAATAATATTACATATTCAGGAAACATGGATGTGGATGATAAAATACACCCCAGTAAATACTAAAGTATAAACGATCTCGGATAAAAATGAGATTGTGATATTTCCCTTACCTTAGGTCTGATTTGCTGTGTACGTGTCCGAAGCTCCGGTATAATGGTTTAAATAATGTTATTGAATTATTCTATAATCATACATATTGATATAATATCATATATGGTCATATTCTTAGCTTCTTAGTAGTAATATTTCATTGTTACTTGTTACTCGGGTCTTTATTGCCTTTTATTCTTATGCGTGTTTTGCCGAATAAATTATTATTCTTCTTTTAAGGTTATAGATACCTTATATCCAGAATGGTATTAGTGTAACATATATCATATTTATTCATTCGATTAATTTATATAATTACTATGTAATGATGATCATGTAGAACAAGTCGGATCACATCGTGGAGACGGTATTCCGTACGTACGCACGAGCGATGATATTGTTCCCATGATCGAGGAATTGTATTTAAGTGTATTTATACTATTTCAGTATGAATATCACTTTATAATAATCATATATAGTTACTCATTACACCATTATACCCATCCTTGTAAGGTTATGGTGGAAAATAGATTACACCACGGCGTGGAGACGGTATTTCGTACGTACGCACGCGTGGTGATTTCATTTTTCCGTAGGATGGATAGAAGGCGAATTAGGGTTGTTTCATATTTATAATAACATATCAGTATATAAGTAATACTTATGTTATTACTTTATCATGAAACAACTAAAAAAGAAGAAGTTGAAGAAGAAAGAAATTGAAAAGATCGGTAATGGATATTACCTCTTCTTTGAAACGCCTCTTTGAATCCTCCAATTAGGGAACTAAGATTGGTCTTTGAAGAAGACCAGGACCTCTAGGATTATTCTAGGGAAGTGGAGAAGGGATTTTGGTAGGGTTTGGCCGAGCTTGAGTGCTCAAATTGGTGTGAGGAGGAGGGGGGGAGGTTCCCTTTTATAAGGGAGGAGAGGGGAACCTTAAGAATATCTCAAAATATTATTTTATATTAAAGTCAAAATCGGTTTATAATGGTTCCAAAGGGTCTTATTTCGAAGGTAAAATGGGGATGGGTCGAAATCCTATCATCCAATAGGATTTAGGCAAGTTTAGGTTATTATTTTAACCTTATCAATTAGATTTAACTCTAAGTTAAATAATTTAACTTTTACCGTGACTTTTTGTTTTCTTACACTATAAGGTTAATACACTTACTATAACATGCCAAAAGAACCCCAAGTTGTTTATTATTAATATATATATCCTTATCTAAGTCATTTGTCCGAACCTTATATTTTTAGGAATAAAATACAATTAATAATATAATATTAGATTTAAAAACTATTTTGTGTCAATTTTGATACTATTTGATATATGATTTTTGTGAAAGTCATAACAGAATTATATGTTCAAAACAAGTTGATTAAATCAACAATAATATATCATAGTAACCTATAAAATTAGTGGAATTCATAAAAAGTCTCAAATTACATTTATTGGAGCATTTATAACATCAATTATGTTAGCATTTCCTAAAAAGGGTAATTACTGCATCATCGTTGTGTCATAAATACATTAATTTATTCAAAGTCTAAAAATTATAAATAAAATATAATTATGTAGGAAATCGTTTTATCTTTCTAATAAATATTTATAGTCGAATTTATCTTATGTATAACCCCATATTAAAAATATTTTAGTTATTAAACTTTGATTTTAACTATTTTAACTATTCATTAAATAAAATAATATTAAATGTCATAATCTAATCCAAGTGGACCTAAATGGTCATATTATATTCATAAGGTTGTTTTTGGTCGAATTACACTTATCCAATAGAATTAGAACATGTGTTAGGGTAATAGTAATATCATATTTACCCTTAGTTACCCTATTTACTATTAACCGCGGTAAAAAAAGTAAAAAGTTACTATTCACCAAAAAATTATTTTTATCTCATTGAACCACATTTTACTTACTGATATCAACCGTGTCTGTCGGATTTTCGAAATTCCATTCACAGAAGCGGTAAAATTAAGTTTTATGCAAAATTCAGTTTTTAACCTACCACTTAGTGGTTTCACTATTCATCAAAAATTGAAAGTTTTCAGAAAAATACCAAAATTTCACCCTAGGATAATTTCAGTATTCCGACTCCAAAAATGAAGTCCATTTTGAAAAATAAAATTTATAAAATTTCAAAAAGTGGTTATTACTATTCATAACGGCTAGTTTTAATAATATTTTAATAGCATATCGTTGTTTAGTGAAACTCGGTATTGCGTACAACGCAAGCTATCGAGGAAGGTCGCGATTGCGTGTAAAGTAAGTCAAGCTAGTGTGTAGTGAAAGATTAGTTTGATGATATATATAACATAAAAACAAAATATTACTCATAAAAATCTCGGGTGTTACATTCTACCCCCCTTAAAAAGAATTTCGCCCTCGAAATTCATCACTTTGTAACAAACAGATGAGGATACTTCTCCCTCATCATATCCTCAAGCTCCCATGTAGCTTCTTCAAGTTGGTGGTTCCTCCATAAAACTTTCACCAATCGAGTGGTCTTGTTTCGTAGGACTTTTTCGCTACGATCCAGAATCTCTATCGGTTGTTCTTCATAAGAAAGATCTTGCTCCAGCGGTACAACTTCTGAGCTGAGTACATGTGAAGGATCAGGTATGTACTTTCTCAGGAGAGATACATGGAACACATCGTGAACTTGAGAGAGATTCGGTGGAAGCGCCAATCGGTAAGCTACCTTTCCAACACGATCCAGTATTTCGAAAGGACCGATATATCTAGGGCTCAACTTCCCCTTCTTTCCAAATCTCATAACCCTCTTCAGGGAGATATTCGTAAGAACACTTTATCACCCACTCCAAACTCTAGGTCTTTTCTTCGGTTGTCGGCATAACTTTTTTGTCGACTCTGAGCTACTCTTATGTGTTGTTGAATAGATCTGACCTTTTCTACCATTTCATCAACGAGATTAGGTCCTAATAGCTTTCTTTCCCCAACTTCATCCCAACAAGTTGGAGTCCTGCATTTCTTTCCATAGAGAGCTTCATAAGGAGCCATCTGAATACTGGAGTGAAAGCTATTATTATAAGAAAATTCCTCCAAAGGTAGGTGTTGATCCCAACCACCTTTGAAATCCATAGAGCAAGCTCTCAACATATCTTCTAGAGTTTGAATTGTTCTCTCAGACTGACCGTCTGTCTGAGGATGATAAGCAGTGCTGAAACTCAACTCTGTATCCAGAGTATACTGAAGACTTCGCCAGAACTTCGAGGTAAATCTCGGATCCCGATCAGATATAATAGAAAGTGGTACTCCATGAAATCTTACCACTTCCTTTACATATATCCTGTAAGCTGATCTAGATAGAAAACCTCTCTAATAGAAATGAAGTGTGCAGACTTTGTAAGACGATCAACTATGACCCAGATAGCATTATTGCCTTTGGATGTTTTAGGAAGTCATGTGACAAAGTCCATAGTGATGTTTTCCCATTTCCATTCGGGTATGGGTAATGGTTGTAACATCCCCTTAGACTTCTGTCTCTCAGCTTTAACTTGTTGACAAACCAAGCATCGAGAGACATATTCAGCAACATCTCTTTTCATGCCATCCCACCAGAAGTACTCTTTCAGGTCCCTATACATCTTCGTGCTTCCAGGATGAATAGAGAATGAAGAACTATGAGCTTCATCCAGCAGTTCCTTCTTTAATTCGGGGATGGGAGGAACACAAACCAGATTCCTGAACTTTATTATCCCATCACAATCAAGGTTGAATTCAGGAACATTTCTCACCTTCTTTTGTAACTCGACATCTTCTTTTTGTGCCTCTTTAATCTTCATATGTATAGATGGTTGAACATTCATTTGAGAAAGATAAGATTTTTCCCCTTCCATTATAATTCCAAGATCCATCCTTTGTAAATCCATAAATATTGGATCTTTTGTGATCCTCATCATGGATAAACTAGCATTGTCTTGTCGACTTAATGCATCTTCCACCTTGTTTGCTTTCCCAGCGTGGTAATGGATTGAGCAGTCATAATCCTTAATCAGCTCCAACCATCTTCTTTGACGCATATTCATATCCTTTTGTGTGAAAATATACTTTAAACTTTTATGATCAGTATAAATATCACACCTTTCACCATAAAGGTAATGCCTCCAAATCTTTAATGCAAAGATTACCGCAGCTAACTCCAAATCATGTGTTGGGTAATTTTGCTCATGGATTTTCAACTGTCGTGAGGCATAAGCTATCACCATATCATTTTGCATAAGAACACACCCCAATCCCTTCTTGGATGAATCACTGTAGATCACAAACCTTTCTCCACTACAGGGCAGTGTGAGCACAGGTGCACTGGATAACCTTCTTTTCAACTCCTTGAAATTCTCTTCACATTCCTACGTCCAAACAAACTTAACTCCTTTCCGAGTCAACTTGGTGAGTGGATTAGATAATCGTGAAAAATATTTCACAAAATGTCAATAATATCCAGCCAAACCAAGAAAACTTTGGATCTCAGTTACTGTTGTTGGTCTCGACCATCTTTCGATAACCTCTGTTTTTGCTGGATCCACAGATATCCCCTCTTTTGAGATTATGTGACCCAAAAATGCAACTTTTTTAAGCCAAAATTCACACTTGGTAAATTTGGCATAAAGCCTCTCCTTTCTCAGGGTCTTCAATATAATTCTCAAGTGATCTTCATGTTCTTCCTTGCTCTTTGAATAGACAAGAATATCGTCTATAAAGACTACCACAAATTGATCAAGATAGTCTCTAAAGACTCTATTCATCAGATCCATGAAGATAGTAGGGGCATTAGTAAGACCAAATGGCATCACTATAAATTCATAGAGTCCATACCTTTTACGGAAAGCCGTCTTTGGTATATCCTCCCTTTTGACCCTTAATTGATGATACCCTGAACGAAGATCAATCTTGGAAAAGTATTCAACTCCGTGTAGTTGGTCAAATAAGTCATCAATGCGTGGGAGAGGATATTTGTTCTTGATAGTGATCTTGTTAAGTTCTCGATAATCAATGCAGAGTCTCATTGATCCATCTTTCTTCTTAACAAATAGAACAGGTGCTCCCCAAGGTGACGCACTAGGGCATATGAATCCATTATCAAGATTCTCTTGGAGTTGCTTCTTCAATTCCTGCAACTCAATTGGGGCCATTCTATATGGTGTCTTTGAAATAGGAAAAGAACCCGGTACGAGTTCTATTGAAAACTCAACTTCACGATTTGGAGGAAGACCCGGTAATTCCTCCGGAAAGACATCATCAAACTCCCGTACAATGGGCATATTCTTAATCATGAGTTTCTCACCAACCATTTGAGATAAATAACCTTCATTTAGTGGAATCAATACCCATAAAATGGAAGAAATTTCCACTGGAAGTTTATGTTCATCCTTGCATTGATAGACGATCATAGATTGATCTGGAATATGAAATGTGACTTACCTTCTTTGGAAATTGATATGAGCTCCATATAAAGAAAACCAATCCATGCCAAGAATCACATCGAATTCCACTAAAGGAAGGATCACCAGATTTGCAGGAAGCACTTTCCCACAATCTTCGATCGGAGAAGAATTATAAACTTTTGATGTGATTGATGTGCCATTAGGTGTTGTCACAGCTAACTCAACATCTAATTGTTGAGGTAATACGGTGATACCCTTAGAAAATTCTTCAGAAATAAAAGAGTGTGTGGATCCAGAATCAAATAAAACATTTGCTACTTTAGAGTGGATGGTAAGTGTACCTTTCACCACTTCGTTATCGTACTCCACATCGCTGATAGAAATTGCATGTGACATTCCTTTGTCTTTAGCCTTAAGAGTTTGTTGGCGTCGACCATCATCATCAACCCTTGGATTTGGGCATTGATTGGCATAATTCCCCATCTCCTTGCACTTGAAACATTGAAGTGTAGTAGGTTCATTCTGTGTATCCCTTCCTTTATTTGCATCATTAGACATCTTCTTCCCATTATCACGGCATTCAAATGCCCGATGACCTTCCTTTCTACATTTGAAACATTTACTTGTCCCTTTAAGACAACTCCCTCCATGTTTCTATCCACACTTTGAGAATAAGGGAAAGCTCATCTTCTTTTCAGTGTGCTCTTTATATTTTCATTTGAATTCCATTTTCCTCTTCTTATCAAACCCATATGACTGATGGGTTACTCCAATCTCCATCTCGACTTTGAGAGCAGATCGAATGATTTCCTCGTAGCTATTGAAGTCCCTTATGGCTAACGCCCTTCGAAGACTTGGTTTTAAGCCACTAAAGAATCGATCGATCTTACTCTCAGGTTGGATAATAATACCAGAAGCGTACCTTGCAAGTCTTGTAAAATTTGCTTCATAGGTACCAACAGATTCATCATCCCTTTGCTTCAGTTCAAGAAACTCTTTCTCCATCTTTGTTCGGAGAATACGAGGGAAGTACTTATTGAAAAATAAGTTCTTGAACTCGTCCCATTCCATGGACTCAATTTCAACCCTTTTCCTCGTATTCTTAATAAGATTCCACTATTGATCAGCATCTCCTTCCAAACGATACACTGCTAGGATGACTTTATCATGTTCATAACATTGAAGAACTGAAAATATCTTTTCAGTAGTACTAATCCATTGTTCAGCAACTAATGGATCAGTAGACCCGTTGAAAGAAGGTGGATGCTGCCTCATAAAGGATTCAACAGAATGTTGCTCCTTCCTTTGCTCGTTTGGAAGTCCTGCATGATTCATCGCTTGAGAAAGTTGTGTGAGCATGGCTATAAGATTTTTCATTCCAGCTCCCATAACATTTGGTTTCTCAGGGGGACAATCATTGCATTTCCCGTCTCATTCCGCATTAACATGATTCCTTCGGGTTCCAGCCATTGACTAAAACCAAGAAGAATAGTGTGAGCAACACTAATTATAATAGGAAAACCACATAATCAAGAATAAAATTTCACACTTAAGGTCTTATCCTAGGTTATTCATGGCCATTTCTAAAACACTAAGATTGTGTTCTATGCTTAGACTTATCCTTAGGGTTCTTACTAAGGCTTTCATATCCTAATTTCCAAAGGTTGACTATACCTTTCCTCTGATACCAACTATAACCACCCATACTTTACATACATTGTTAATACTTCAAAATTGAAGCATACTTATTAAAACATATAACAAAACCACAAAAGGACCGTATAGGTATAGTGTCTTTAGAAACTGGGAAACATAAACAACTGGTTCATAAAGCATCAACTTTGCCTCCCACTTATTTCATCATATCTAGAGTCCCTTTTTGGCATATCCTACTTAATAACCTTCTTCCTGACCTGGGGAAATAGAACATACAAAAGTGTGAGCTCAAATTCTCAGTAAGGGTAAACAAAAAAAAGATCAATCACATTGTATACATAAGCACATAACTTTTGGAAATCTTACCCTGCAAAAGAGATCATAATTTCATAACATGGGATAAATCATGGCAGTGAAATGTAATCACAATAATCATAACTTAAAACATGATACTTTGTGGCATACACACATAATCATAGAGAATCATTTCTTGTTAGTCAAGACTCATTGCCAAGACTATCTTAGTGGAAAAAGTCCCTTTCTGAACCGAGTCACCCTCGTTTCAGTCCTGTTTCACTGAACCAGTATAACCTACCATTCCATCCATGTCTATCTCATGAGATATAAAATCTTTACCCAATGCATTGGAGGGAGATATAGGTCCCACCCATCTTATAATGAATCCTTTCTTATGTGTGCCACATAATCATAAATCATACATCATCGCATAACACATGTAACAAAAATGGGATTCTTGAAACATCATGACATCATAAAACAAATCATATAAGGTAAATGACTTCATAAAAATAATTCCCTCAAAAAATAATCAAATCATTGTAATAATAGTGATAAAAACAGAACCCTATATTATCTTAGATGGAAAATAATTTTTATAAAACATTTGAACTCCATTCTTGAGGAAAATATCCTTTCTTCTTCAAAAACACTTTTCTTTTATTAACATGTCATACAATTATAAAAAAAAGAAGTTGATTAAAAATAAACTTGAAAACTTATAAAGGAATATTCTTGGAAATAATGTTTTAAAAATACATTCTTTCCATATAAGTTAAAAAAAACATTCTTCGTACTTTTTTCGGAAAAGTCAAAAAGTACCTCGTACGAAAAACAACAAAGGATTCCTTTCATATTCTTTACTAAAAACTCACCGAAGGGTAAAATTGGATTTAAAAATTTGTAGGTGGATGGAAATAATATTACATATTCAGGAAACATGGATGTGGATGATAAAATACACCCCAGTAAATACTAAAGTATAAACGATCTCGGATAAAAATGAGATTGTGATATTCCCCTTACCTTAGGTCCGATTTGCTGTGTACGTGTCCGAAGCTCCTGTATAATGGTTTAAATAATTTTATTGAATTATTCCAGAATCATACATATTGATATGATATCATATATGGTCATATTCTTAGCTTCTTATTAGTAATATTTCATTGTTACTTCTTACTCGGGTCTTTATTACCTTTTGTTCTTATGCGTGTTTTGCCGAATAAATTCTTATTCTTCTTTTAAGGTTATAGATACCTTATATCCAGAATGGTATTAGTGTAACATATATCATATTTATTCATTCAATTCATTTATATAATTACTATGTAATGATGATCATGTAGAACAAGTCGCATCACATGGTGGAGACGGTATTCCGTACGTACGCACGAGCGATGATATTGTTCCCATGATCGTGGATTTGTATTTAAGTGTATTTATACTATTTAAGTATCAATATCACTTTATAATAATCATATATAGTTACTCATTACACCATTATACCCATACTTGTAAGGTGATGGTGGAAAATAGATTACACCACGGCGTGGAGACGGTATTCCGTACGTACGCACGCGCAGTGCTTTCATTTTTCCGCAGGATGGATAGAAGGTGAATTAGGGTTGTTTCATATTTATAATAACATATCAGTATGTAAGTAATACTGATGTTATTACTTTATCATGAAACAACTAAAAAAGAAGAAGTTGAAGAAGAAAGAAATTGAAAAGATCGGTAATGGATATTACCTCTTCTTTGAAACACCTCTTTGAATCCTCCACTTAGGGAACTAAGATTGGTCTTTGGAGAAGACCAGGACCTCTAGGATTATTCTAGGGAAGTGGAGAAGGGATTTTGGAAGGGTTTGGCCAAGCTTTAGTGCTCAAATTTGTGTGAGGAGGAGGGGGAGGATGTGCCCTTTTATAAGGGAGGAGAGGGGCACCTTAGGAATATCTCAAAATATTATTTTATATTAAAGTCAAAATCGGATTATAATGGTTACAAAGGGTCTTATTTCGAAGGTAAAGTGGGGATGGGTCGAAATCCTATCAACCAATAGGATTTAGACAAGTTTAGGTTATTATTTTAACCTTATCAATTAGATTTAACTCTAAGTTAAATAATTTAACTTTTACCGTGACTTTTTGTTTTCTTACACTATATGGTTAATACACTTACTATAACATGCCAAACAAACCCCAAGTTGTTTATTATTAATATATATATCCTTATCTAAGGCATTTGTCCGAACCATAGATTTTTAGGAATACAATACAATTAATAATATAATATTTGATTTAAAAACTATTTTGTGTCAATTTTGACACTATTTGATATATGATTTTTGTGAAAGTCATAACAGAATTATATGTTCGAACCAAGTTGCTTAAATCAACAATAATATATCATAGTGACCTATAAAATTAGTTGAATTCATAAAAAGTCTCAAATTACATTTATTTGAGCATTTATAACATCAATTATGTTAACATTTCCTAAAAAGGGTAATTACTACATCATTGTTGTGTCATAAATAAATTAATTTATTTAAAGTCTAAAAATTATAAATAAAATATCATTATGTAGGAAATCTTTTTATCTTTCTAATGAATATTTATAGTCGAATTTATCTTATGTATAACCCCATATTAAAAATATTTTAGTTATTAAACTTTGATTTTAACTATTTTAACTATTCATTAAATAAAATATTATTAAATGTCATAATCTAATCCAAGTGGACCTAAATGGTCATATTATATTCATAAGGTTGTTTTTGGTCGAATTACACTTATCCAATATAATTAGAACATGTGTTAGGGTAATAGTAATATCATATTTACCCTTAGTTACCCAATTTACTATTAATCGCGGTAAAAAAAGTAAAAAGTTACTATTCACCAAAAAATTATTTTTATCTCATTGAACCACATTTTACTTACTGATATCAACCGTGTCTGTCGGATTTTCGAAATTCCATTCACAGAAGCGGTAAAATTATGTTTTATGCAAAATTCAGTTTTTAACCTACCACTTAGTGGTTTCACTATTCATCAAAAATTGAAAGTTTTCAGAAAAATACCAAAATTTCACCCTAGGCTAATTTCGGTATTCCGAATCCAAAAATGAAGTCCATTTTGAAAAATAAAATTTATAAAATTTCAAAAAGTGGTTATTACTATTCATAACGGCTAGTTTTAATAATATTTTAATAGCATATCTTTGTTTAGTGAAACTCGGTATTGCGTACAACGCAAGCTATTGAGGAAGGTTGTGATTGCGTGTAAAGTAAGTCAAGCTAGTGTATAGTGAAAGATTCCTTTGATGATATATATATAACATAAAAACAAAATATTACTCATAAAAATCTTGGGTGGTACAATTACGGTAAATTTTGGAGATTTTTTTGAGAAACATCATTTTTGGATGAATAGTTAAAAATACTGAATTTTAATTCAAAACTATTTTTCCATGTAATTTATTTATAAGTATTAATTATATTTTTAATTTTTTTAAAGTTTAATTAGGTTAATTTTTTATCAATTAATTCAATATAGGTCATTTGAACCAATTTCACAATGAAATTGGGTATAAAAACATAGAAACTTTTGATCATTTTTACTTGAAAACCCGTAGGGTTGTCCTTTCAACGGGATTATATTTAAATTATTTTCTTCCACTTATGTTATTGAAATTAGAAAAAATTTATTCTGTATTTGTAATCATTATAAATTATGATTTCTGATATGTTCAACTTAGATTTTTACTAAAATTATTAGTGAAATTAATTAAAATTAATTACAGTGATTAAGGTAAAATTAAGCATAACAAGGGAATAAACCGTAAAATCAAGGGCCTAAATGACCAATAAACTTTTAAAAAACCCATTTTATGGACATTATTGTCCATTAACCTTCCATTATTGGGTTTTTTTGTTTTTTATGACTTTTTAGGTAAAAATGTGGGTACACCTAACTTGTTTTAAAAAATGCCAAGTATGTCCCCTCCCTTACCTATAAAAGGTCACCACCTATACCCATTACTCACACCTATAAAACCTATTAGGTTTGTCTAAGATCTTCCCAATACACTTCCAAACATCCCTAACTTCTTTTTATAATGATCCATTTGGGAATAAAACCTTCCAAGTAATCGCTTTGGAGAAAACCAAAAGGAGTTACCCGATTAAGAGGGAACACCCTCCCTCAAGCTCTTATCTTTTATTTTATTTTCCCACTCTTTAAATTATACTTATTACATTATTATTTAACAAAAATAGTATCCTAAATATACTAATATGTTATTATACTAAGGTTTTGACCTACACTTACAAATAGTTCCATCTAATGGGTAATGGGTATACTATTTATGTGTACAACAAACTACTGCCTCCCGAAATGATGATTGTTCATTTTCCTTTACCATTTATCATGGTGGTAATTATTATGTAAAATATATTTATATATTTATATATGATATGTATTATGTATTTAATCTTCTTTAATTATTTTACTACAAATATCTTTATATTTTCTATTTTGTGTAAATACTATAATTTCGTTTGAGTCAGTGTGGACTACCACCTCCTCAAAGCGATGTGATTTGTTCACACACTAAATGGAATGTATTAAAGATGATTTTATTTAAATTATATTATATATATGATACAATAATTATAATATAATAATGATATATATACTTATATATACATATATTTCATTTACTTTCTTCCTCTCAAACACGATAATTAAAAGGAAATAGCGTTCATGCATACATACGACCTACCATCTCCATGAACAATGTATTCATTTTAATAATTATATATTATATGAATTATTATAATACACATATAATGAATATCAATGATATTTATATCTTTTTTTTACATTCTTGAAATCTTGATATAAGTATAAGGACCAAAGATATAACAAATTAAGACATGTGCAAAAAATAAAGAAGATGTTACCTGAAGTGAAACCTTAACATAGGATTGTTAACAATAAGGTAATATAAAGTCATAATAAAACCATATATGGTATTATATATAATAATATTATTCTTTATAATAAACTTGTATTTATTATTCTGAAGGTTTGAAGGAGTACGATGAGAGTGAAGAAACAAGGTAAGGGGATTTCTAGTCTCACTTTTATTTATATGAGATTTACATGTTATTCACCACTCATCTCTTTTGTGTGGTTATTATAATAACCATAAATATATTATATTATTATTATCCTTAATTTTATGTTTATTTACATATCAATTTAATGATCTCTCTTTTAGGGGGTTTATGTTTCAAGAGTTACCAAATCAAAAAAGTAGGTTTGTCTCAATTTCCCTCTTTTAGACACATGACATGAACTTCAAGAACAACGTTTTTAAAAATGTTTTCAAATATAATATTTTAATCTAATTTTAAAGAAAAAAATATTTTAAAAATGTTTTAGGGTTTTAAATATTTCTTTACATGTTTTCTACGTATTTTCAAATAAATGGTTTTCAAAATGTTTTCAAGCTTCTTTTATAAGATTTCAAGGAAAATGGTTATCAAAATATTTTAAAGATATATTTATATGTTTTCAAAGAAAATGGTTTCTAAAATTATTTAAAATATTTACTTATAAGTTTTATTTTTTATTTTCAAGAAAATGGTTTTCAAAAGTTTTTATGTTTTAAATATACTTTTTAAATGAAGAAAGGCTATTTTCCTCAAGAATTGTTCTCAAAATATATTTCCAAGTTATTTTCCATATCAGATGAAACTTTTTGATGTTACTAATAAAATTATAGGAAATTATCCAAATGTTCCATTCATATTATTTCTTCAATGGTTTATTTTTTGATGGAATGATTCTTATGACACCCATTTCTCTTCTATGGGTTATATGCCTTTGTTACCCGCTTCTTTTCACAGGTTATGCTCTAATGAAATAATTGTGAAACCTATATATTTTCCATAGGTTATGATGTGATGGAAATTTATTTTTACCCATTTCATTTCTTGGGATTATGATAGGATATTTATAAAACCCATCACTTTTTATATGTCATGATATGATGAAATATTTATTATCTTGTGGAATATGTTTGAATTATTTTATTATGAGATGGGTGGGACCCATATCTCCCTCAAATGAATTAGGTAAATATTTATATCCCATAATATAATGATGTGGATCAAGTTTATGGGATTGATATACTTTGGGAATATGGGAAAACTAGATCCCTTACAAGGAAAGGACTGTGACTGAGGAAGATGGCGTGTCCCAACCAGTAGTCTTAGCCACTATGAAGTTGGAAGATGGGGAAACTTGATACACTATTGGAATATGGGGAAACCGAATCCATTACAAGGAAAGGATTTTCAATGCGGATAGTGGTGTGTTATTCCTTGTAGGTGTGGTTCCCATGAAGCTCCTTGAAAAGTTTTAATAATGCATCTTAGCTTATAGTGAATGATATCAAATGTTTATGTTTGCCAAAATTCCATGTATTATTCCTATGATATAATTTCATGGATTATGTTCTTTATTTCCTTATGATTAATGCCTTATTAAATACCAAGATTTATTCCATGATTCATGTTTTTGATATTATGATATGAAATTTATGATCATCTGTTATGATCATGTTTAGATACCCCTATGCTCATGTTTATGCTTATATGTCTCCCTTGTTTACACTTATTGATCTTATAATATCACCCTTTTTATGTTTCATTCCCTAGGTTATGAAGATATTTATTAAGTTTGATGTGTTTAATAAGGATTTTAGTCATGAAGAACCTATTTGGAGATAATGTAGCTCACTTATGTATTGGTGTTTATGTTTCCATGTTTCTGAAGTCACTAGACTAGTATGACCTATATTTTAAGTATTTCATAAAATTTATGTAATGTTAATATATGAAAAGGGAGGGTCACTATAGTTGGTATCATAGAAAATTTTTAGTTAACCTTTGGAATCTAGTATGAAGAAAATTAGGGAGAACCCTATGGACATATCTAACTATAAGTCTAAGGATAACGAAACGTGAAAGAAAATGTATTGAAATTTTGGTAAAAGATAGAGTAAGTGGTTTCCTATAAATACATCCCTGTATGGACACTTCAAGTGGATGTGGCTCTGGAACCGATGTACCTATAAGTAACAACTCTAATAAGGTGTCTCGGACTTGACTCGGCATAACCTGGTACATGACAATGGGAATTGCTGCACACCTGATTTGATACTCTCAGGGGATATGATTTGGGAATTTAGGGACTCTTCATGAACCATCATGAAATATTTAAATATAAGTTAGCTATGAATAATATAGGATAAATCTAAGGTGTCATATATTAAGGATGGTTTCATAATTTATACATCCTCTAAGGGAATTTTCATGGTTATGTGGTTCCTTATTATGATAAATGTTTCTTACTCTATGATTTTGGTTTTATTAAATGGATGGATCCCAAAATAACCATGTTAATAATGATTGAAATGAGAAATGCAATGATTTTACTCCTGAGAAACCAAATTCTATGGGAGTAGGAATAAAAAATATCATTTCCATACTCACCCGGATATCTCAAACTATGAATCATGGTGGACTTACAAATGAGAAAAGGAGGGAACAAAATTCGATTGATTACTTTATGCGGAAACATCCACCTTCTTTCAGTGGGTCCTTTGATCCACTTGTTCTTAACACTATATCAGTACCACTAAAAAGACATTCTCCATTCTCCTATGTTCGGATCATGAGAAAGTCATTCTAACTATTTATTGGTTAGAAGGTGAAGCAGACTAGTGGTGGAATCTAATCAAGAATATGAGGGATAAATATGAAATTGAATATATAGATTGAGATGAGTTCATGAACTTATTATTCAGTAAGTATATTCCTAATTTTCTTCATACGAATATGGAAAAGGAGTTACTTGAGTTGAAGAAAAAGGATGATGAATCAATTTGTACCTATGAGGATATTTTCACAAGGCTTGAAAATTAGGCCTCAAGAATTATCATCCAACCCAAATGTAAAGTTGATAGTTCATTTAGTGTCTTAAATACTAGTCTTAAAATGGAGTTGGAAATAAGATACTTTAGTAGCTACAAATATATTGTGAATTGTATAATAAAAGTTGAAATGGAGGTTGGTGTTGAATATTAATCTCATGGTTTTAACAATAAAAGGAAGATAGAGTTCAAAGGAAAATCTAAAAACCATGAAGACAATAATATGATCATTAATTTAGGATATAAGTGTAGAAATAAGTATGGAGGTAATTGTCTTATGAATTCGAATAAGTTTTTTATGTTAGGAAGGGAAGGACATTGGGAAATTTATTACCCCACTGATGGGAATAAGTTGGAAAATAATGAAAATAAAGGAAAATTTACACCAAATTTACCTCCCACAATACAATGATTAGAGTGTAAGCATAATGGTAATTATGCTAACCAATTCCAAAACCCAAGGGATAATGATGATGATCAATGTCAGCAACCTCTTAGACCAAGGGAGAATTATCATCCAACCCAAATGTAAAGTTGATAGTTCATTTAGTGTCTTAAATACTAGTCTTAGAATGGAGTTGGAAATAAGATACTTTAGTAGCTACAAATATATTGTGAATTGTACAATAAAAGTTGAAATGGAGGTTGGTGTTGAATATTAATCTCATGTTTTTAACAATAAAAGGAATATGGAGTTCAAAGGAAAATCTAAAAACCATGAAGATAATAATATGATCATTCATTTAGGATATAAGTGTAGAAATAAGTATGGAGGTAATTGTATTATGAATTCGAATAAGTTTTTTATGTTAGGAAGGGAAGGACATTGGGAAATTTATTACCGCACTAATGGGAATAAGTTAGAAAATAATTAAAATAGAGGAAAATTTACACCAAATTTACCTCCCACAATACAATGATTAGAGTGTAATCATAATGGTAATTATGCTAACCAATTCCAAAACCCAAGGGATAATGATGATGATCAATGTCAGCAACCTCTTAGACCAAGGGAGAATGGGAAATCTCATGTGATAACTATTTTTGACGAGGGGTGTGATAATGATGTAGTGAAATGTATACTTACCATTCACTCTATAATTGTTTATGACTTATTTGATTCTGGATCTACCCACTATTTCATATCTAAAGAATTTTTTAAGGGTATTAATATTCCACCAAAAATATTGGGTGTGGAATTAGCAGTGAAAACCCCTAATGGTATGATGATTTCATCTCAATTATATGATTCCTATCTGGTTGATGTTTGTGGGAATGTGCTTCCTGAACATCTTTTAATTCTTATAGTGGTTGAATTTGATGTCATCTTAGGAATGGATTAACTTTCTCTCCCTAAATACCATATAAATTGTCAAGGAAGGGAAGTTATATTTGACATTTCAAACCCTCCAATGATCATCCATCAATGTGATGATAAATATGAACTTCCTATGGAGATTACATCTAGTGTATAGGTCTTAATTTCCATTCATAAGGGTTGTTTATGTCACATAAAAGAAATATTTTAATGGAATTTTTTTTCATTTAATTTACATCCTTTCTTTTTTGGGGGGTTTCCCTAGGTTTTAGGGAGGAATAGATGAGTATTCATGAATTGGGCCAAACCGTGAGCCCAATTCCAGATTAAAAAATAAATTTTGTATCTTTTATAACTTTTTCATTTTTCAACATTTTTCATCCATTCAAATTCCTAATTGAGCTCCCCTAACCTATTAACACCAAAAAGGTAATTTGGAGCTTTTAGAAATCCATAACCAGGGGTTATTTGGGTTTTTTTCTAAGGGGTTGGGCCTGCCCGAAAGCCCAATTCCTGTTTTAAAAATAAATTTGATTTTGTTATAACATATTCAATATTTGGGCTTTTTCGGTGATTCCAAGTCTCATTCAAGCCCAAGTAACCCAGCCGCGTGTTGTAACTCTATTCCACCCATTTGGAGCTCTGTAGAATCGCGATGTTGTGCCGATCTTCATAGGGTTCCTCAAATCGCCTAGATTTGAAGAGGTAAAGTATTTCTTTCATAACACTCTCAATTCTCAATATTTTTCCTCCATTATAGTTCCTAAATGAGATAATACATGTTGTTCGAACGTACCCTAAATTTGGGCTCTTTTAAATTTCAGATACTGGAGTTTTGGAGTGATTACTTCAAGATACTTCAAGTAAATGAGCCCTTTTCTTTCCTCTTTCAAATTACTTTGGGTTTAACTCATTGTTATTAGGGTTTATTCGGTTATAATTGAGTTTACTAATGTCCATAAACTAGGATTTTGAACCTAGGGTTTAACTTTGGGCTTTCTTGGCCAATTTGTGTGGTTTTAGGTTTGATCTAGTTCTCTCTTGGTGCGGCGGGGGTGCGATTTGATTTTCGCACGGAGATTCAAGGGGTTTTGTTAATTTGGTAGGTGATTCCATTGTGTGTGCAATTTTTGTGAATTAGATTTCTGTTTTAATGGTACTCTAATGTTTATTTCACTTGAATGTTTCTGTAAAAATTGGTTTTAGTTTCATTTATAATGCAAATGAATTTTAAGTTCCAATTTTTGGTGAAATTGAGGGGTTTCCATTCAAATCTTTTATTGGTTCATTTTGGGATGCCCCATAACTGAATTTTTGGTTTCATTAAAGGGTATTGAACTGAAATTTTGTTTTAATAACTTACAAGTGTTATCATAGTGTGAAAGGTGGATATCTTAAAGAGATTTGGGTGAAAAAAATGTGATGTTTTGAGAGGTTGTTTTATTGGAAATAAATATATTTTATTGTGTGTTTTAAATGGTATAAAATGTGTGTAGCTACTGTACAATTTTTTTATGACCAGTACTGATATTTTATATGAAAAAGGATGTTTGTTTTTTTCTGAAATTGTTTGAGCACAAAAAGGGGAAGCCCGGGTACTTAGGTGGGGCGGATTTGTACTAGTACGGCTAGTGGATCAGATGGGTTTTGTCCCTGTTCCACTTAGAATTTGGATAACGACAACTCTCACTAAACTATTTGGATGATGATTGAGGACCACTAGGTTATGGGTATGTTCCCTACTAGTGGCTCGTGCACGAGAATGGATTTTTCTATGGTTACTCTATACCGAGGTATGAGGTACATAGGGCCCGAGACAACCTAGTGCTTCGGGGTGTTCCTAATTTTGATGCTCATTGGATTTGTGGTATTTAACCTTGTTGTGGGTTGTTTTTGGTAGTATATTACAGTAGCTCACATGTCTATTTAATGTTCTAACATTCTGAAATTCTCAGATTGAAAACTGTTTTTATTTGAAAGATGCATTTCTTTGAATTTTAACACTGTTTCACCTTGTGTATTAAAATTGCTTTTTTTGTTCACATTGTATTGAATACTCTTTGGAATCAACTGGTGGTATCCTATTGGGCTTAGACTCACACCCTACTTACACCCCTTGGGTGTAATTAGACTTGCTTATGCTTGACTCAGGTAAAGGGAAGGCTAAGGGTGATGGCGGTTCGGGATGTTAGTCCCCATCGTTGGGGCGAAGTTGCGGGGATGGCTTACGGGTGATGATCCCCTTGTCATGTGGAGTCCATGGGGATGTCTTTATATTGTCATTATTTGTTTTTAGACCACTAGTAGTGTTTTTAAACATATGTATTCCGATCTGGTTTTGTTAAGAATTGTTTTGCATGAAAATTTCAGATTTTAATAATTGATTGTTTTTTTATGATTTATGCTTTCATACTCGGGTAAATCAGTCCCAAACCAGATTTGTTTGATACCCGGGCACTTGTGCCAGCCCGTGGGGATAGGGAACGCCCATTGGGCCTTTCCATGGGCTGGGTTTGGTGTCGTTAATGGTGGCGACCTGATCTGGTTCGTGACAGTTTATATCTACTGGTTGGGGAGAAAATCAACACTGATGATATGCCTTTTGTTTGAGAATTTTTGGATATCATTACAGAAGAGTTTTCTAGCCTTCCACCAAAATGTGAAGTTGATTTCTCAATAGAACTCATACCTGGTTCCACACCAATTTCAAAGAAACACTATATAATGGACCCAATTTATTTAGAGGAATTTAGGAGTAAACTCCAAGAAATCTTGATAAGGGATTCATTCATCCAATTTTTTCACCTTAGTGTGCACCTATACTTTTTGTGAAAAATAAAGATGGATCAATGTGACTTTTCATTTATTATCAAGAGTTAAACATGATCACAATGAAAAACAAGTATCCTCTTCCCTATATTGATGACTTGTTTGATCAACTACACAGAGTTCAATACTTTTCCATGATTTTCCTTCATTTTGGATATCATCAATTGAAGTTTTAGATGGAGGATATAACCAATATGGCATTCCCTATAAGGTATATACACTATGAATATATAGTAATGTCTTTTGGTATTACTAATTCCCCTGATATATTCATGGATTTAATGAATAGAGTCTTTAGGGATTACCTTGATTAGTTTGTGGTAGTGTTTATAGATGATATTATTATCTATTCAAAGAGAAAGGAAGAGTATGAATACCACTTGAGAATTGTACTAAAGAACCTAAGGAATGAGAAACTACATAAAAAATTGACAAAGTGTGAATTTTGGCTGCAAAATGTCTCATTTTGGGTTATATAATTTAAAGATAATGTATAGAATTAGATCCATCAAAGAAGAAGGCTCTTGAATGCTGGCCTAGACCAACCACAGTGACTGAGATCCATAGCTTTACTAGTTTAGCTGGATATTATCAATGGTTGGTCGTAAATTTTTCTTGACTATCTAATCCAATTGCTAAGTTAACTCGAAAGGGTGTCAAGTTCCTCTGGATAGATTAATGGGAGGAAAATTTCAACGAACTGAATAAAAGGTTGTTATTGAAACTATTTTTACATTACCCTGTACTAGAGAATTGTGTTTAATCCTTAGTGATGCATCAAAGAAGGGATTGAGATGTGTTCTTATGTATAATAACATAGTTATCGCTCATGCCTTGAAATAGTTGAATATTTATGAGAAAAATTATCCAAATCATGATTTGGAGTTAGCAACTGTATTTTTTTCACTAAATATATGGAGGAATTATATTTATAGAGAAAAGTGTAATATATAAATTGATCATAAAATTATAAAATATATATTCACATATAAGGATTTAAACATGCGCTTGAGAAGATGGTTAGAGTTGATAAACGATTATGATTCCTCAATACATTACCAACTTGGGAAATAAAACAAGGTGGAAAATGCTTTGAGTCGAAAGGATCATGCTATATTATCTATGATGAGGATCACAAGAGATTCAATATTTATAGATTTGAAAAGGTTGGATATAGAAATCCTGAAGGAAGGGAAAAAGTTTTATCTTTCTAAAATGAATGTTTAAACCTATATCCATGTGAAGATTAAGGAGGCACATAAGGAAGATGTTGAGCTAAAACATATAGTTAGAAATTTTCTTGAGATTAACCTTGATCAGTATGGAATGATAAGGTTTAGTAACCATGTATTTTTTCCTTCCATACTAGATTTGAAGAAGGATCTATTAGAGGAAGCTAATAGTTCTTAATTATCTATTCATCCTAGAAGTATAAATATGTACAAGGGCTTGAAAGAATACTTATGGTGGGATATAATGAAGATACATATCATAGAGTTTGTATCTTGGTTCTTTGAATGCCAACATGTTAAGGCTAAAATAAAAAAATTCAAAGGGGATGTTGCATCCATTACCCATACCAGAATGGAAATGAGAGAATATCACTATAGATTTTGTCTATGGACTACCCAAAACCTCGAAAGGGTTTAATGTTATGTAGTTGGTAGTTAATGTCCTTACAAATTTAGCACACTTCATCACTATCATAAAAGACTTCTCTCTGAACTTGATTTCTTGGATAAACATTAAGGAATTGGTAAGGTTTCATGGAGTACGACATTATATTGTATAATATTGAGATCATAGGTTTACCTCTATGTTCTGGTGAATTATTCAGCAAGAAATTGATACATAATTGAGTTTCTTAATTTCTAGTCATTCTCAGAAAAATATTCAGTCTAAAATAACAATTCGAATCCTAGAGTATATGTTTAGATCTTGTTCTCTAGATTTAATAGGTGGTTGGGATTAACACCTTCCTCTAGTTGTGTTTTCTTACAATAATTGATTTCACTCAAGAATTTATATGGAACCTTATAAAGTCTTATATGGGAATAAATTTAGATCTATAATGTGTTAGGCTGAATTTGGAGAAATAAAGATATTGGGACCTGAGATTTCTGAAGAAATAGAAGAGAATGTTAGATCCATTCGGTAGTATATCAAGGTAGCTAAAATTCGGAAAAAAAAAGTTATGTTGATAACTGATGGTGAGATCTATAATTTGAAGCTGATAAAAAGGTGTTTCTATGAATCTCTCCCTAGAAGAAAGTTATGAGATTCAGGAAGAAACGGAAACTAAACCCTAGATATATCAGTCCCTTTGAGATTCTTGATCATATCGGGATGATGGCCTATCAGTTGGAAGTTACTCCAAATCTATCTCAATTCCATGATGAGTTACATGTATCTCTCCTGAGGAAGTATATATTTGTCCCTTGACATGTAATAAAACTATAGGTCATACCAATGTAGGCGGATCTTTCTTACAAGGAACAACCAGTTGATGTTCTGGATCATACACAGAAAGATCTACGAAACAAGACCACTCACCTAGTAAAAGTTTTTTTAGGGAAATCAATAGTTATAGGAAGCTGCATGGGAAATTGAGGATATGATGAAGTATAAGTATCCTTGTTTTTTGTACTAGTATGACTAATTTAGAGGGATAACTTCATTTTAAGGGGGGTAGAATGTAACACTCTGAGTTTTTATGGATATTTTTTTCTCAAATAAATTAAATTTTCATCGATATCTTGAAATTACACTAAGAAAGAAATTCCTTTCCAAAGGTATTGACTCGGTGTACATTACACACAACACCTACTTATCATATGTTACACGCAACACCGACTCGGTATATGTTACACGCAACACTGAGTTTCTTTGAAACATATTTTTTTGTTATAATTATTTAAATGAGATTATTATAACCTATCCATTAAACATTGTAAAATAAATAGTAATAAATAATTTTAAAATATTTTTTATAATGGTTTTATATAAATAAAATGTATTTATAATGAAAGATATTTTTTTTCTAAAGTTCTCATGTGTTTAAAAATATTATTTTTCTAAATGAACTGCTTTTCATGTCCTATGAAAAACAATAAAATTAAGTCTAAAAATATTTAGAAATTTCATTTTATAAAATATTTTTTTTAATTTATAAATTCTAAATTATATTATGGTAAATTTGTAGTATTTTTCTGAGAAACTTCATTTTTAGACGAGTTGTCAAAAATACTGAATTCTAATTCAAAAATATTTTTTCAATTACTTTATTTATAAGGATAAATTATATATTTAAATTGTTTTAAAGTTTAATCAGATTAATTTTTTATAAATTAATCCAATATAGGTCATTGGAACCAATTTCACATTGAAATTGGATATCAAAATATATCAAACTTATGATCATTTTTACTTTAAAAACCCACAGTGTTGTCCAGTTAGTGAGATTTAATTTAAATTAATTTTTGCCAATTATGTGATTATTATATGAAAAAATGGATTAAAAATTTGGAATCAAAGTAATTTATAATTTATATTAAGGTAAATGTAGTTTTTTACCAAAAATATTAGTGAAATTAATTAAAATTAATTACAATAATTAAGGTAAAATTAAGATTAATAAGGAACTAAACCTTAATTATAAGGTAGAAAATGACCTAGAAACTTATAAAAACCCCATTTTATGGGAATTATTCCACTATTAACCATAAATTATTGATTTTTTTTGTTTTTTTATAACTTTATTTAGGTAAAAATGTGGGACACCTAACTTGTTGTAAAAAAATCAATGTATTCTCGCTCTCTTACCTATAAAAGGCAACCACCTCTACCTATTATTCACACCTATAAAACCTATTAGGATTGGACAATATCTACTCAAATCACTTCCCAACATCCCTACCTTACTCCCTCAATCCATCATTTTGGCAGAAAATCTTCCAATAAATCCCTTTGGTAAAAACCCAAAAGAGTTTCCCGATTAAGAGATAACACCCTCCCTCAAGATCCTTTCTTTTATTCTCCTTCTCCACTATTTCAATTACAATTATTCCATGATTATTTAAAAACACCATTATCCTAAATATATTTAGTTTATATTATTCTAAGGGTTTTACCTAAACTTTCACAAACTTCCATCTAATGGTCAATAAACATACTATTTATGTGTATGACGAACTACCTCCTCACGAAATGATGATTGTTTGTTTTTTTACCACCTATCATGATGGTAATTATGATGTAAAATATATTTATATATGATATATATGATATCTATTATGTATTTAATATTATTTAATTGTTTTACAAAACATATCTTTATACTTTCCATTTTTTTGTAAATACGATAATTTCATTTGAGGAAGTGTATAATACCTCCCCCTCAAAGAAATGTGATTCATTCACACATTACTTGGAATGTATTAAGGATGGGTTTGGTGAAATTATATGATATATACGATATTATAATTCAAATAGAATCATGACACACACACACACGCACACACACACACACACACACATATATATATACATATAGACACACACACACACACACACATGTCATTTAATTTCTTCCTTTCAAATACATCAATTAAACAGAAACAATATTCATGAATACGTACAACCTACCATAACCATGAATGGTGTATTCAATTTCATAATTATATATTCTATGGATTACTATAATACAAATATAATTAATATAAATGATATTTATATCTTGGTTTAAATTATGGAAATCATAACATATGTATAAGGATTGAAGATATAACAAATTAAGATACATGTGAAGAACAAAGCGGATATTACCCGAAGAGAAACATTAATATATAATTCTTAACATGTGGGTAATATAAATTCATAATAAAAAAATATTTGGTATTAGACATAATAATATTGTTATTTATAATAAAATTATATTTATTATTCAGGAGGTTTAAATGAGTACGATGGCAGTCAAGACACAAGGTAAGGGGATTTCCAGTATCACTTTTATTTTTGGTAGATTTACGCATTTTTCAACACTAGTCTATTTTATATGGCAATTATAAGTCCCATGAATATATTATATGATTCTTTCCTCAATTTTATGGGTATTTACATATCCATTTGATGATCTCCCTTTCATAGGGTTTATGTTTCAAGAGTTACCAAATCAGAAAAGTAGTTTTATCTCAATTTTCATTATTTGAGACACATATCATGAACTTCAAGAATCATGTTTTCAAAAGTGTTTTCAAATATTATATTTTAAGCTCATTTTCAAGTATAATTTATTTAAATTTTTTTTATTCTTTTTAAAACATTTTCATGATTATTTTATAAGTTTTCAAGGAAAATGGTTTTCAAAATGTTTTCAATATCTATTTATATGTTTTAAAAGAAATATGTTTCCAAAAATGTTTTCAAATAGTTATTTATAATATTTTAAGTATACTTTCAATAAAATGGTTATCAAAAGGTTTTATGTTTTAAAGATCCTTTTTCAAAGAAGAAATGATATTTTCCTCAAGAAAGTTTTCTAAAATATATTTCCAAGTTATTTTATTTATAAGATGACATCTGTTTATGTTACTTATGCCCTTATAGGAAATGATCCAAAGGTTCCATTCATATTATTTCTTGAATGGTTTATGTTTTGATGGAATGATTCTTATGATACCAATTTGTCTTCCATGAGTTATATACTTTTGAAACCCATTTATTTTAATAGTATATGATTTGATTAAATGATTATGAAACCTATATACTTTCCATATGTTATGATGTGATGAAAACTTATTGTTACCCATTTCATTTCATGGGATTATTATAGGGTTTTTGTAAAACCCATATCTTTTTATGGGTCATGATATGATGAATGTTTTATTTTCTTATGGCACATGTTTGAATGATTTTATTATGAGATGGGTGGGACCTATATCTCTCTCTAATGCATTAGTTAGATATTTATATCTCATAAGATAATGATTTCAATCAATTTGAAGAGCTTGATCTACTATGGGAAGATGTGTAATCCCGAACCCTTATAAGTAAAGGACTACGACTGGGGATGGTGGTGTGTCCTATTTAGTAGGTGTTGTCACCATGAAGTTGAAAGACGGGGAAACCTGATCCACTATGGGAATATGAAAAAACCCGATAAATTAAATGTAAAGGACTATGATTGGGGATAGTGGTGTGTCCCGACTAGTAGGTATGGTCTCTATGAAGTGACTTGATATGTTTAAGAAACACTTTTTAACTTATAGGAAATGACATAACATGTTTATGTATTCCACAATGCCATGTATTATTACTATAATATGATTTAATGGAATATTTTCTTTATTTACTTATGATTCATGTCTTATGAACTACTAATATTTATTCCATGATTCATGTTTCTGATCTTATGATATGCAGGGTATGATCTTCTAATGTTATGATCACGTTCACATACCCCTATGCTCATGTTTATGCTTAAATGTATCCCTTGTTTACCCTTACTGGGCATCTAAGCTCACACTTTTTTTATGTTTCCTTTCCTATGTTCTGAAGGTATGTATTATATTTGATATTCCTAAGAAGGGTTCTAGTCATGAAAAACTTAGTGGGAGATAATGTAGCTCACTTATATATCGGTTTTTATGTTTCTATCTTTCTAAAGGAACTAGACTAGTATAGAATTTGGGAATCTATTTGTATAATGTTTTATGTATTCCATAAAAGTTATTTAATGTTAATTTATGAAAATATAGGGTCACTATATTATGATCCCATGTGATTACACACAATAATTATCTTTTATGATATCATTTTATACCTTTGACTCACATGTTATGTTTCTTTATCATTTTTATTCCCTTACTGGGATTTTTAGAACACCCCTTTACTTATGCATTCCCCATGTCATCCTTTGCAGTTTTAGGAGCTAAAATGGATTTAGGAGATCATTATTAAGAATAAATTAAGGATATCATGTTTTAGTTTCATTTGATGTAATATGAACCTATTATTCAAAATACACTTGGAATTTGTGATAATTGTGTTTTATTATGGGATAATTATGTTTAGAAATCATTTAATGATCCGTGTAAAAGGATTGGGTCACTATATTAAATCATTAAAATAAATATTTATTACTATTTAAGTCACATATTTATTCATCTAAATAACTAGTGATTAAATATTTGTGATCAACCAATATTGAATAATTATTAAACAAAAAATTAGGTATAATATTTATTTTAACTTTTTAAATTAGAATATATTTTATATGAGATTATGAATACACTTAGTGTGTGACCCTCTATGCCTATTTATCAGTGGTATTAAGTGGGATGTTTAAAGTCTAAGGTTCTTATTTATAAACATTCCAAGGATTCTGTAAAGAAATAAGTAAATGTAATTATGAATTTGAACCTGATATGGATGCTCACTATGTAATATAATCTCTTTATTATGATATCACTAATAAAGTAGGTTTCATACTGATGTTATTAACCTATGTTCTTGATAACTCTTTCTTTGACTTTTCTGAATTGAACTTTTCCATAGAACACCATGTCCATGGAATTATTTAGGACATTCCATTCCCATAAAATCATCTATGAAATAATCTTCCATTAAATAACCGAATGGAAAAAAAATCCTTTCTCACAATATTAATTAACAAAATATAATTTGTGACATACCCAATGTACCCTACTTCACCATGAACATATGTCATCACTGTTTTTCATCAATAAATCAAAGTGCATGACTATTGATATCCATTAATAATAAAATTAAAGTACAAGGATAAATACACACATCCATTCATAGAAATGTCTAATGAAACAATTATATATGTATTTTCTACTGGAATGTCTTGTTCTCATAATATCCTACACTTGAAGTTACCAAGGGTGTACACTATAATAAAGTACCTCAGAGTACTATGGCTCTCCACCCTTGGTTTCCTATATAATTTGTGTCCTATCAAATGATATCATCCAATTATGGAATATATGTTTTAAGAATATTATCATGAAACTTCTAGGTTCTCATCAAAGTAGGTGATTTCTAAGACCTTTCAATGTGATAATAACTCTTAGGATATTTTCATATACTATATCATGTACAAGAACAATTATGATGTTCTAATAAGTCTTTTAATATTCAAAATTATGAATAAAATTAATTATAAAGTATAAAAAATTTGGTTCTAGGGTAGAAAATCCAATACCCATGTTAGGTAACTGTATTCCCCTTTCACCCAGGTCACCCACCTGGGTGCCCCTTTTCCTAGGTCACCAACATAGGGGGGCCCATTTAATTGATCACATATTGGAAAAAACCCCTTGGATTTTCTTTTGTGTTGTGTTTGTTGACTATTTAGATGAAGTAAACTTCTATTAATTTTATTAAGCCATGATAAAAGTGTATTTTGAAGGCTAGTAATTTTTTTGGAGTTTTCTTTATGAAATTGGAAAATAAATATTTGAGAAGGTTTCTTTGAATTTGGATAAGTCTTAAACTGTAAGAGTCACACTTATAGGCTTCATGGAAATGTATAAGCCCTAGAGTTCCCCCTATGAGTACAAGAGTCATTTTATGGTAAAGGGAAAAATCATAAGGGTCATTCTTGAAATCATAAGGGTCATTGGAATACTTAGTAAGAATCATCCCAAAATTCATAATGGTTAGTTATAGATTCTATAAGGGTTATCTGACTCATTGCATAAGTCGTTTATAAATAACATAAGATTGATTCTATTACTAAAAGAGGTTTCATAAGTGTCATATCTAATTTCATAATTGTAATTATCTTTAGAGTATAGAAATTTGAACAAGTTCTGAAATTGTAGGGGTAATTTTGGAAATCATAAGTGTTATTTTGGAAAACCATAAGGGTTATCTAGAAAACTGTAAGGGTCATGTTATGACAAAATAATTATATAAGATTCATTTCTGGAAAATCATAAGGGTCATATTAGAGTATATGATCATCATGTAAGAGTTAATCCCTTATCTATTTTTAAGGAAGGTCAACCTACAATAGTTTACAAAATATTTTATTGATTATTAAATATGATTATTGGGTATACCCACTACAAGTGGAGAAAATAATACCTAAATTGAAGGGGGGTTATTTTATGATTATTTAGTGATTTAAATTCATGTTTGGAAATGATTTGTTGGATATGGTAGTTGATCAATATTCATTTATTGAATTGGTATTCTATGTCATGTCAATAGAAGTAATGTGTTCAGTTGAAATTTAAATATTGGATTTTGTCAAATATTATGGGTACGATTGTTTCCAAAATATTAGGCTATGTGGTTGGCATTGAATATTGGATAAATCATCATTATAGACTATGTAGTTTCCATATTCAAATATATATAGATTTATTAAATGTTTATTTGGTGAATATTAGATGAATGGAATAATAAAAAGAGAAAAAATGACCAAAACATAGAGACTCTATCATCACTGAGAAGAGATATATGTTTCAATTAGAAAGATCTAAATGAGAAGAGTTAAAAAGATTTAAGATACTTATTTTTAGAAATGATGGAGAATAATTTTAGTCTCACATTGGAAAGTTGTAGATAAATAAGAAGGCGTTCTATTAGGTTATCTTTCTAGAATTTATGGAAGTAGTACAGATTGCTACACCATACTTTTAATTTATACATTTTTCAATGAAAAAGAAGGAAGATTATTAGAGGAGTAGTGAATTATATCTTTTAGGAATATCAGTGCATTATTTATTTTTACAGTGAAGGTTATAAACCTAGAGGGTTATTATTACCACTTTATATTGTAAAATAAAATAAATTTTATTATTATTTTAAGTGCATTGACACATTACTATTTCATGCTAATTGGACTAACCCAGATTAAGTAAAACAAGTAAATTAATCATGCACATTTATTTTACTTCTTTAATGATTTACATTGTTTATAATGGAGATAGATAGTTTTCCAGATAATCATTGAATAATATCATTTAAGAGGGTCAATTAACTATACATATACACTGATTCACCCACCTTAGAATATTAACATTTCTTGGTTCTAACAATTGGTATAATATCCAAAGGTTCTTAGTGAAAAATTATCAATGTAGATAAATGTAATTGATTTCTAATCTTAAGGGAATCTTGGTATTTGATAGAATAAATTTTTAACCATGGAAGAACTAGATGCAACATTAATTCCATTTTATAGGAATGGATGTCTATTTAGTTTCCATACATGGGATTTAGGCCATCATGGATAGAAATTTTTTATTAGAGAATGATTTAATGAATATTTATTCCAAAAAAAAGGATTCAAAGTGTTGTTAGGAGAATTACCCAATGCTATATACACCAAAGTGATGTCATGAAAATCCTCACACACTATGTTGGAAAAAAAATCCAAAACTACTATTAAGAAAATTTCAAGGTACATGAAACTAAGTTATATATACTTTAAAAAAAGTATGAGTACATTATAATACACCTGAATGAGAGAGTGGATTCCTTCTTTGATTGGGTGGCCATTATTATGGAGGAAACACACAAACGTGGAGAAAACCTAAATGGTATCAAAATCATAAATAGGATCCTAAGGACATTCCCACCACATTTCAGTATAAAAGTCTTGATGCTTGAGAAAAAAATACCATAAGGAGGTGAAATTAGATAGTCTTCATAGCACCTTCATTACATATGAGATGAGGAAAAATGATAATAAGACTATAGAGAAATAAAATTCTAATGAATTAGTATTCAAGGAAATGAATAGTCTCACAATAATGAATAATATTGAGGACAAGGATGATAATGAGGTAATTTATTTTCTCCCCTAAAATATCAAAATAGAAAAGAAAAAGTTCCAAGGTAAGATCCCAATTACTTTTAGTGTGGAAAAATTGGGAATCATGCTACATGATATCAAAATAAATTTGGGGATAATGATAGAGAGGAAGAACCCATGAAGAAATCATTTAAGGGAGAAGAAACAAGAGAGGAACACAACATAAACTATTCAAAAATAATAACTTATTTCTATAATAATATTTCATCTTAAAATAAATATAAGTTAGATAATTTGATTATTATAAATTCCTAAATGAAGAAGTTATTATGGTTGTCATAGATAGATAACAAGTAGTGGATAATGATAATGAATGTGTCGAACTAGCGGGAAGAGTTAACCTCAATGATGGAATAAAATTTTATATTAAAGGAATTGATATTTGTAGGGCCAAAGAAAATAAATCCAATTTATAATTTCATGAATCCAAGCTTTATATACAATATAAATAATAATAGAAGTCTGAGTTGAAATATGAGATTGAATTAATTAAATTTTTAATTACTAGGAACTCGAAGAAGGAAGTTGAGATCAAGATCCAAATTTATAAGAAGGCCTAGATTATTAATGCCTTTAATAACTAAATGAATTACCATATTAGAATAATTGAAAAAATAAAATGGGAAGTTATGATGATGTAATTAAATCTGTATGATTAGGAAATTACTTTAACCACTAACATGACATCGAGAAGTTTTATTGCATTATAAACTAACGAAACTAAGGATTTACATGGTGATCAACAAAAAAATTGATCATTTTATGATAATGTATAATTTCAAAAAAAAATGTAAATCTATTAAGTGGATTTATCATAAGAAAAACTTAGTGGGGGTTGATGGTAAACCACAAGTACCCACTCCCCAGAAGAAGGTTATTTTGAGTGACTCACAATAAAATCAAATGTACTGTTGGATAAATGAAGACACTTTATAATGTACCATGTATCTAGTTATATTATTTTGTAAATATAGGGTTTATTCAATACCTCTGTTTCATAGAAAAAAATCATGTTAAGACTCAGTAGAAATAAAAAAAATGTATTAATTTCCTACTATCAGTATGTTTTTGATGATTTTTTTGGTGTGAAGGGTATAAAAATAAATCTATGAATTTATCATACTCAAAAGGGGGATGAAATATTCCAGGGACATGGGTTGAAATCAGTGATAAGAATTCCTCCCCATCCTACTTACACTAGTAAATAAATAGATGATGGTTTTGATTCTTAGAACTAATATATGGTTTTGAGTGATGTGAATCCTACACAATGTGAATAATGGAATAATGAGGAGAAAGGATCATGTCCAGATTCATGGTCCTCAAGTCCCAAGGAAGCAGAACTTGTGAATGACTACCCTAGATCATCTTTTAAGAAATTTAAGAGCACACTATTGGATTCATATGGTTTTATTCATCATATGCATAGGCTGTGTAGGTGTAAAGAATACTATTATTTTTCAAGTCATCCTATTACAAGGTATTCTAGAAAAGGAAACCTCTCTAAAAAGAGAGAGAGCACTTCTATTGAAAACCTAAAGGTTAATCTCATGGATCCTGCATCTGATGGAATGATTGAAGGTGGAGTGTTTAAGGATCAAGCAATCATAAATGGAGTATCAGTTGACCGAGTGTAGGAAAACTCATTGATGGAGGGTCTTTTCCAACAATGAGGCTTTACTAGGTCTATCCATTCAATGTGGATCCCAATCAACCAATGATGCTAAACTTGATGTTGGAGTTGTGCTAGAAGTTCTAAGTAAGAGTCAGAAAGCCTCAGTGGTGGTGGATGGAAACACCACGAATCTCATTAAGGGTGTGGATAATGACTAGAAATGGGAGGCATGCAAGGAGATTCCGAATAACGTTAACCTATTGGAGCTTCTTTCCCACTCCGAAGAAGAAATGTTGCAGGAATCTCTTTTGATCAATGCATCACTAGAGGATACTTATAAGATGAATGAGTGTATTCTTCTTGTAAAAAAAATAATGAGAAGATGGAGTGGATCAATAAGAAGAACCTTATTCTGGTAAGAGGTTTCAACAAAGGAAAATTAAAAATGGATGATTTCATTCAAACATGGGAAATGATGTATTATTGGTTTAAAGATATTACCAAGATGACCCAACTGAATAAGTAAACAATATTCAATGGAAATTATTTAAGGATAAGGTGTAAAATAAGTTCAAATTAGACTTTAATGGTTTATCCATTTCATATGGTTGTTTATGGTTTGTATTTTTTCTTTCATGGGTTCTCACTTTTTCCCTTAAAATTTTTAAAAAAATAAAAAGATAATTTTTAGGATAGGCCAGGTCAAGAAAATTTTGTAACAAAATAGTGATGAAATATATGAATAAAGTGAGGTATAAGTGATAATTCTAGGGGGAGAAAATGGTCTTGTAGAGGACTTAGAATAATAAATGGATGAAAAAGAAAATATATCTGGTTCAACAACTTCTAAGAGGGAAATAATATGGGATGAAATCAATTATGAGGACATTTTTGGTGACCAGATTTCTCTGGTGAAAGCATAGAGGGTGAAGGATCTATAAAAACCTCTATTTTATCTTAATTCGATCCTATTATCATTAAATAAAATGAAATAGATATTAATTAGGTCAAATCGATGCATGAAGAACTCAAACATAGTGAAAAATAAAACTTGGTAAATTATTCCATGGATGAAAGATAAAACTTTGATCAGAAGCAATTAGGTGTTCTATAATAAAATCAATGAAACTTGTAAGGTGACTTGGATAAAATCATGTTTGGTGCGTAAAGGATATTCTCAAATTTAAGGTATTGTTGTTAATTAGACCTTTCCCCCCATTTCTTAGTTGTAAATCATTTTACTTTTATCGTGAAATATTGGTATAAAGTGGATTCAATGTGGAACTAATGAAGGCTAAATCAACATTTCATAAATGAGTAACTATGTGAAAAAGCGTGTGTTGATAAAATAGATGGATTTCATATAGATGAATATGATAATAAAGTTTTCCAATTGAATAAGGATTTGTACAAACTGAAGTAATCACTAAGAGCCTGGTATTTTAGGATCGATCAATAATTAAGAAAGATTGGGTTCTAATGAGGAGGAGTTGATAGCAACCTATACATTATAAAAGAAAATTATCAAAGGATTTTTCTGTTTATTTTTATAGAATACAAAACTTTTAGATGAAAAAACGATGCATAATACAATATTTTATTTCCAGATTATATGAGTTGTGAATTTGAGATATCCATGATTGGTGAGTAAAATCTTTTCCTTAGTGTATAAGTAATTAAAGGAATAGATAAAATATTAATTTACAAGTAATAATGTTCCAAAGAATTACTCAAGAGATTTTTAATGGCTAATTCTAATCCCTTGATAACCCCATGGGATACCTAGATGAAATTTTGAATAGATGATAGCATTAAAGAGGTTAATACCATAGAGTATTGGAAAATAATTTGAAGACTCTTCTACTTTACAATAACATGACCTAAAATTGTGTATGCCACATGCCAAGCCACATGAAACCAAAGTTTTACCAAATAAATCCAAATTATAAAGGTGAAAATAATGCTTCATTACATCATTAACATGGTGGATTTTAGATTTTTCTATTAAAAAATATCAAAACATGAGTTTTTGGGATTCACTGATACAGATTTGGTAGGTTAAGTAGATGATAAAAATTTGAGATTAGGTGGTGCATTATATCTTGGATGATATTGATTTATTTTGATGAGTAAGAAGTAATAATCCCTTTCTCCTAAAACTATGGAGTTTTAATACAATATGATCACACAATCATTTACTCAATTACTATAGATGAAACAATAACTTGAGGATATTAAAGTTAATATGGAATCTCCAATTCTAATCATGTATGAGAAATAAAGTGATATTAATATTATAAAAAATATATCCATCATTCAGGGATAAAACAAATTGGGATAAATTATTATTTCATCAAGGAGATGATTGAGCACGGTCTAGTTATATTAGAGCGTGTCAATACAAAATCAAGTTAAGGATATCATGAAAAAAGGCACTACCAAAGGTATATTTTGAAAGGATCTAGTTGGAACTTGAAGTCAAACCATTTCCATATCCACCTAAATGTTTTGCAGAATGTATCCCAGTCCTCTTCCAGATTTTCTATTTATAGAAAAAGGAGATCTATTTGTGTTCTTTGAAAAAGAGGGAGAAGCAGTCCAAAAAATTATTGTGGAGAAGAATATTTTGAAATGAAGTTGGTTAGAGTGTTCTTTCCTATTTATAATAAGTGGGATGTGGATCCTATGGTAGTGTTTAGAAGAGGGGAAGAGTATTTAATTTCTTAATAATGGGGATCATCTTGGAGGTGTTGAAGAGAATGAAGGCCAATGATGTGTTTTCATGAGGATATTTTAATTTAACTCTTTTTTATCAAAAATATTTTGAATTATGTAGGATTAGAGTTTAAGTTTAGTGAATAATTGATGAAATATCTGAAATAAAGAATTTCATAGGTTGTGTATGGACTATTATGGATATATATGTAGGTTTTAAATGAAGTTGTGCAAAATTTATTTTGAAGTTTTCAATAAACCCAAAGTGGGATATTATTTAGAAACAATTACCTTTAAATGCATTTTTGTTTGTGTTTTTTGACAAGGTAGTTTATGGACCTTTAAGGAATCTCATTAAGTCATGTTAAAAGTTTATTTTTAAGGTTAGAGAATATTTGGGACTGTTCCAGATGAATTCTAGAAAAGAAATATTTGAGTAGGTTTCTTTGAATTTGGCCAAGCCTCAAACCCCAAGAGTAACATCTATAGGATGTATGGAAATTAGTATTTCCTGGAGTTACCTCTATGAGGTTAGTAGTAATTTTTCACAAAGGGGGGAAATCATAAGTATTATACATAAAACCCTAATGGTTATTGGACTATTTTTTAAATGTCATCCTAAAAACTGTAAGGATAATCTATAGATTCTGTAAGGGTTATTTTTGAAGTTTGTAAGAGTGAATCTATAGATAAAGAGTATTTTTAAGGGGATTAATTATGTTTTTGGTATAGAAAAATTACCAAGTGATGAAATAATAAGGGTCATTTAAAAAATCAAAATATTCATTCTAAAAAAATACAAGGGTCGTCTAGAAAACTATAAGGGTTATCTTACAACAACTGGATTTTTTAAGAGTTATTTAAGGAAATTCATAAGGTTCATCTTAGATTAGAAGAAAATTGTGTAAGGGTAATTGCATTATCTATTTTTTTATAAGGTTATCCTGAACCAATTTAAAAAATATTTTATTAATCATTAAATTTTATTAATGGATCAACGGACCGTGAGTGGAGAAAATCATGCATAAATTAAAGGAGATATTATTTTATGATTATTAAATAATTTAAATTCAATTTTGGTGCTAATTTTGAGGATATTGTAATATAACACAGATAAAAAATTATTTTATTGAATATTTTATTGATAATAAATGATATAATTTCCTCACATTGTGTTAAATATGTTTAATTGGAAAGTATTTGGGATTAGATCATTCATTTGAATATTTGATGAAAATTCCAGTTTTACCCTTTTAAAATCACTGTAGTATTTCAATCATAAATATTTTTATTTGACTTATTTGAACATAATATTTTGTAACTATGTTCTTTACTTCATGTGGTACAAATTTTATTCAGGATAATAGATAAAATGAATGCATTTGGATGGAGTAATTGGGCCATAAAGTCAAAGGTGGGATGGAAACGTCAGAATGGAGAAGCTTATGTATTTCGGCCATAACCCCTTATTATGAGCTTGAATGGAGCCAAAATCTGGAGAGGAGATAGGAGACCCATATAATCACATATTATCCTTAAGGAAGTCCGGCCAATTAATGAGTTTTGGTGGTCAAATGGGCGGTTCAAGGTGGAATAAAATATATGGCCGGGATTCCCCAATCACACTTGAAACCACTTTGAACCTAGCCTCCCAACCACTCTATAAATTGGTGTTTTTCTCATTTGGTGGGTTTGGGAAGTGAATTTGGAAGTTTAGGGTATAGGATAAATGGATCCACTCCAATTATCCATCCCTTTCAATAAGGGTACCTCTTGAAGCAAGGATCCCTTCGATGAAGCCTTCTTCTTCTCCTTCATGTTGTAATGATTTTGTTTGTGTAATAAACTTCTTTGTTATTCTTTTATTTATTATATTTTCTTCTGTTTTGTTTAAATTTATTCTTCTATTAATCTTCCTATTTGGACTGGAATTTTTGAGTAGAAGTGTTATTGGGTTATACCCATTATAAACCTTTGCACATGCAAAACACTTCTACGATGATTACACCACCCATGGAAGAGTAGTTATTTTTAGTAATCGATTGACCTCTATCCTTATTCATTAATTTATTTTGAATCAATGAGATACTTTAATTCACATAATATGATCCATTAATTGTGTTTTTAAATTAAAAGAAACTAAGAAAGCAATTGAACAATTAATACAAAACACGCGAGGTCGAGATTTTGTGTAAATTGTGAGAGCGCGATCTTAATCGGTAATACAAGACCACACAGGATAAATTTGTAGAGTTCAAATATAATCCCTAAAAACAATTCATCATCATTTAGAGAATGGATATGTTCTCTAATTAACCACTGAACATAAGCTATCCTTAGAACAACAATCAAAGCAGGGTGCTGCGATTGCGTGTTCCAAAGCTAGCCTAGGGTTTAAGTAATTTCATCTTTGTGGTTAAGTTAAATCTCATAGGGTTCGAGGGATAAAAAATTAGGGGATCATAATTAATTGGATATTGATTTAAATGATAATGATTAATAAGTGAATGAAGAGGTATAGTTATATCGATTACGCCTTTTAAAATAGATTTCTAAAAAAACATCTTCGTGTTGTGACATTTTAATCGAAATTCATTTCAAAAAATATATATATATATATATATATATATACAATCTTCTCCCAGAAAACTTATTCTAGAATCATTAACTATAACAAACCCCAATCCTTTAAAGTAGTGTTTTTATTCTATTATATTTTATTTTTTAGAATACCTTTAATAAGTTGTTAAATTCACTTCCTCCTTTGAGAGACGACCTTGGTCAGCCACTATACTGCACCTAAGTACCCAAAAATCACACTAATCATTTGAGGGCGCCCATGACAGCGCTATTTCAAACACACTTTAAAAATTAAATAGGTATTCAACAATGTGTCGATAATAATAGTGAATTTAGTTGAAATTTAAACATGGTATTTGGATAGTGATTATAGATCTACTTGTTTCCAAAATATTAGGTGATTTGGTTGGCATGGAATATTAGAGGAAGTCTCCATATAGACTTTGGATTTTTCATATTAAAATATAGAAATATTTCTCAAATAAATATTTGATGAAAATTTATTTAATTTAATATTTAAAAGAGAAATAAAAAAGGATATGATCATGGAGACTCCCTCATCACATAGAAAAGATGTACCTTTCAATTAAAACGAAATAAAAAAGGGGAGGTTATACAAATTGAATATCATTTTTTTAAGAAATGAAGGAGAATAATTTGAGTCTCATACTGGAAATTGAAAAGAATAGTAATGTGTTATAGGAGATAATATCATTGGATGTTTTTAAAATTAGTGCTGATTGATACACCATCCTTGGTGTAATTTCTATATTCTATTCAAGAAAAAAGTAGAAATATTACATGTGGAGTAGTGAGTTATATATTATAGGAGGAGAAAAAAACTATTTATCCATGCAGTGAAGGTTGTAAACCTAGGGGGTTAGTGTGAATACTCTATATTATAAAACAAAAGCAGTGCACTTAGTGTATAAGATACATAAAAATATTTTCATTGCATACTCCTTAGATTTACCCAGTTTAAGTGATCCATGTAAAGTGCTTGTGACCATTTATTTTAATTATCTAGAACTTCACATTAGTTGTATGGGATAGAGAGAGTGTTCTTGATAATCATGGAAAAAGATTGATGTTGTGGATTAATTTAAAATAGATATACCCTGATTCAACCTCACCTACTTAGGGATTAACCATGCTTAATACCAACATAACCTACCTAGTCTCCCATTTATCTAGTCCTCATCTATAACCTTTTGAAATACATGACTACTCTCGGCATGATAGAGTGATTAATTTGGCTACCCAAGATATATTACATAGCTCTAAAGCATTTGATTGGGCTTCCTTGGTACTCTCAATATGCCATAGGTGCCAAACCAAGATTTTTATTTGGTGTAATCCATAACCCTTCCTCATTAGTCCATATCCCATATGATTTTAGTCTTCTATCCTCATCTATTTATTAGTTGACATGGGCTATACATGCATATTTAGGCCTCTAAATCGATGTAATACCCCAAAACCTACATTTTTCTATGCCATCTACTATGTTAATCTAAAAAGGGATATCTATATGAAAGTCCCACACCGGCTATCACTGGGAACCATTAACCCAATAGTATTAGTTTCATGTATTTAAACTATAAAACATATAATCCATTCCACATGATAGTATACTTCTTAGTATATATCTTCGATTCATGACCTTAAAAACCACCTTAATTTATCATGATTTTATAACCTTATAAGTTATCATACTAGTATTTATTATAGAACCTTAAAATGCATAACATGTCCTATTAAATGGCATTGAACTAAGTGGTTTCCAATTCCCTTCGTATAGATATTTAGGGAGAACCTTTCATGGAACTAATCCCAACTCCATAATACCTTATGAATATCTAGATTGAGAAAAATTTTAGAGTTCGCAACTATGTAGATTTAAACCATAGTGTAGTGAAATTGCAGGAGATAAATTTTCAATTGATGCATGATAATGATATACTGATCTCATGATCATGGTTAATAGTATTTTTATTTGAAATTATTTTATGAATACATATTAAATCTATAAGAGAGACCTATACTAAGAAACAATACCTCATAAGTGATGAGTTGACCTCCCATCCTCTTGACCAATATGAAATTCAAGTTGTTATTGGTATATATATGTGATCTCTATACTTTAGAAAGTAGGATTTAACCAACTCAAAATTCATGAGCAAAGAGGGAACATAAAAAAAGAGGGGAATGAAATATAAAATCCATTTCCCATGATAGAGATCAATTGGGAATTCACTTTTTCTTGTAATGTTACAATGGTAGGTTTTTTATTTTTGTATGTTTTCCACTTTAGGATCTCCCATGAAATATTAATTACATCACTAGATACACCATCATAGGAAAATTCTTGGATAGAATTTTTGAAAGCACATGACACATCAGTCTTCTATGTAACATCAACTAAGGTATTAGAAATATACCTCAACTAAACTGAAGGTCATGGACCCGATTCCTCGACGTATATTATCACTAACCCAATGCATGAAGTGTCAATTGGTGAGTGCCTTAAATTGGGAGTACAAACTCAATGAATCTATTCCAATCACGTAGGTAGTTCATGAGATCCTCTAGGATATGAATCCCCATAGGAAATCCTACCAACAACATGCCACAAATAAGAAAGTGAACCCTGTTTCCATGTTGAATTGCTTTAGTTCTTTGTCCCCAAAGCACAACAACACTTACCTCCTTCATGTTAGGGTAGTGGAGGAGGATGTTAACTACATCCTTACTACCAATTTGAATATTCCCTTGAGGTATATTTCGGAATGTTTTCATTGTCAATGCTATGTGGCCCCGGTGTCTCAAGAATATAATGACAAAATCACCCTATAGATCTAAGCCCCTACTATCCAAACAAAGACACCAACTAGGAGGATCCACTAGGGGAAACTTGAAACAATAGTATAAGAGTAGGCATATATCCCTATTCCCACTCATACCCATAAATATAATCATCATATTTTGATGAAAACCCAAGATATTGATCATATCCCTATTCCCACCTACACTCTAGAATTTCATCAATATATTTTGATGAAAATTTAAGAGAAGTCGCATATCCCTATTCCCATCAATATCTAGGAATTTCATGAACATATTATGACTAAAATATATGATAATTATCATATCCTTATTCCTATACACACTCAAAATGTTTGACAATATATTCATAAGATAACTTAGGATCATGATCACATCCTTTCTCCCATCAGTACCCTAAAAAATCAACAGCATAGTCTAAAAACAACCCAGGGGTAGGCTCATATATTCATTCCCATCCAAACTCAAAAATTTCACCGAAATATTCCAATTATAACTCTTGATAAATATCATAAACCTATTCCCATCAAAGCATGGTAAATTTATCAGAATGTTCATCAACATATTTTGATGATAACCCAGGAGAATGATAATATCTTTTCTCCCATACACACTCAGAACGTTCATCAATATATTCGAATAATAAATTAGGATTAGGGTAATATCCCTACTCCCATTAGCACCCTAAATATTCATCAACATATTCTGAATGAAACCCAAGTTTAGGATCATATATACATTCTCATCCATAATTATGAAGATCACTAAAATACTTAGATGATAACACTAGAGAAATATCATAACCTTATTCCCATAAAAACATGATAAATTCATTATCATATTTTAATGATAACCTAGGAGTAGTATTATATCCCTATTCCCATATAGACTCAAGATGTTCATCTTAATATTTTTACAACAACTCAAAAGGAGGATCATATCCCCATTCCCATCTAAACTTGGTAAATTTTTTAGAATATTATGAGGTAAACCTAGGAGTATTCTCGTATCTATGTTCTAGTTCATATTTAGAATGCTCCTTAGCAAATTATAATAATGAATGAGGGGAGAACTAGGATGGATCACAATCATGAGGGTCACTACTCACACTGTTAAACCCCAATTATAATCAAGGTTTCGATCTATATTTATCAATTGATAATGTCTATATGGAGTCCTCTCCTACTGTAATATACTATTTAGAAGTAGGTAATTTCCCCAAAGGAGGATTATGTCCTTAAATTTCATTGGAATATTACAATAGTATCCCAAGAATATTTTATCTCTTCATAAATTGGAAAAGAAAACTAGAGCTATATAGGTCTTCCCTATAGAAACAAATATAGTAGATATGTAGGTCCTCCTCAGAGAATCTGTTGTAAATGCTCTCTCCAAGAAAGATGACATAATAGTGGTCCCCACAAAGGTAATAAAAAAATTGGTAACCATGGAGGCCCTCCTAATAGAAACCATGTTTATGACATGAGATATTCTCCCTAAGGAATATTTTATATTGGTCCTCCCTATGACTGATAACTAAGCCATAATGGAGGCCCTCTTTATTATGGATAATAAGGAATTAAACATGGAGGTCCTCCATATGGTTCCCATTACAAAAATATCTCCTCACAATGGATTTTCTTCTAAGAATAAAGTCCCTCTCCGTGTTGAATCTATTTTGAATTTTCCCTCATATTGATAGGCACTTGCGAAATTGAGGCTAGATACATTTGTTCCTCTTCATCAATTAAAAATGTATCAGCCCAGTTAAAAATTATCCCAAGGTGATGATCATATTCTATTCTTACCTCAAATCATTTATCCTTAAATGAAACTAAGGATATCTTAAATTATCACATTCCTCTTGATAATACAGTGGAGAAATGACTATTATGGAAAAATCAAGTTGAGGAACCCCTTATTGAGGATATAGGGAAATATATGGACATGTGGAAATATATTTCTGGAGATAGGATACTGGTTATATTCTAACCCATGGAAACTCCCTAATATAAAATCCAAAAGGCATTGATAGAGGAATACATACCTTACCCTCATTGAAACTTGTTGGTGAATCTCCATTATTTGAAGACCAGATACCTATCTTATGGGGTTTACACTAACCATATTAATATGATAAGTGAGATTTACCACTATGTTTATCTATCCACATTTTTAGTGACCTAGAATCCTAAGTCATGGAAAAAATTTTAGTGTCTCCAACATGACAGACTCAATAGTACGACGATCCTCCCCTTAATAATCACTAGAAGCCCACCTGATGAGAGTATTAGAGGGTGGGGTGAATACAGAGATCTATATTTTACTTCAATCACTGGAAAAGAAGGATCATCTAGGAAAGAGACTTTAAATCTAATATATTTAGTCCATGTATCAAGATTGAGGTTTTTATATTCTAGTTAGTCCATTGGAATAATCCTATCCATTCCTAAAGCATAGAAACAACATAGTTAGTGGGATAAATCCATTAAAAGTCTCCTACATCAAGATTCTAATAAGGTCCAACAAGACACCTATTTAAGTAAAGAGAAATATAAAACCACAAACCAACCCTAAAATATTAAAAATTATCTCCCTAAAAGGGTGATTCATCTATATAATTCCTGTATAAAGATCAAATGTATAAGAATGTCAGAATAATAACTTTCTCTACAGCATTACAGGAGAAACCCCAGCCCACAGAATAGGGGGAATTTTTACCACCATTTCCATTTCTAAAATAATAAAATATAGTGGGAAACGGATATTATGGTAATAGAGAAAAACCCACCCCATACCAAAGGGCTTGGATCATTATTACCCCCTCCTCATAGGAAGTTGATCTTTTTTAGATTGGGAGGAACTTTATAGGAGACATCCTCATGGTTTCTCCTATTTCAAGATTCATCTCTTTTAATAATATCAAATTTAGTGAAGACTATTGGGTACTCTCTTAGGATCACCTAACACAGACCAATCTTAGAGGATCATCAAGGAGAGAAAGAAAAAAAAACATGGGGGATGTGAGTCAAAACAGTCCACCAAGAAAGTAGACATCAAGGGAGATTGTGGTTTTCCTATTGAAAGATATTTAGAGGATGAAACCCCCCTTCACTACTCTAATGTAGATGAAGATATGATCCCTACTTCATGATTCATAGGGATTAACATTGTTATCATTAATCCCATAAATAATGAATAACATTATGTTGACATAGAAAAATGCAATGAGGAATCATCTGTTGAATGCATGGTGCACATAAGAATTCATAAAGAAGGTGTGTGTACCTAATATAAAAGTTAGAATAATAAAATAGGTTCCCTTATAAACATTTAACTATTTCCTACCCAGAATGGTATAACCAATTATAAAGGTAAAATTATTAGCATATCCATATCCCACCCATTACCTAAGGATGTCAAGCATCTTTTCACTAAGGATAATATTTCTCAATAATAAATTGAGTTATATAAGATGAGTGGAATAAATGTTAAATTATTTTGAGGCAATATAACTACTGATCCAAACTCCCAAAATGAGACCAATAGCTATACTTTAACAAATCCCCTTTAGTAAGAAGGAATTTCTTTAAATAATGAGAGTAGATTCCAATCATATGACTAACTTGATGCTCAAAAATCTAGTTTATCTAACCCCGGTGGTCGAGGACTATCAATAATTCTATCCGTTGGGGTAGTAACCACCATTATTTTAGAAACAATTACTCAATAATGACTCAATATGCATACCAATAAAAGTATCAAGTGAAATAACCATATCATGTTTCACCCACCAAATCTACTTGAGCATCAAGCTTAACATTATTGAGTATTTTTTTCTATAATGGAATCCATGGAAGGGAGGCATGCACCAGTGAAGATGAATATAAAACCATATGCTGAGTATGTGAACTTGACTCCTTCCCCAACCAAATTTAGGAATATCACATTTATTATATTTAACGGCATGAGGGATTCAAAGAAACATCCCATGCACTTCATGTCCTGATGTGATCCCATGATGGAAACCCTAGATAAAAATATGGTAACAAATATCAGGTGTTTCATAAAAACCATCGAAGGACCCATGTTTATCTGGTAAAAAAACCTACCAGCTAGGTCTATCACTATTTGGAAGGATCTTTGGGAACAATTACTTTATTAGTTCAACTCTATGTACATTACTAAAAATTTGGCCTATAGCGACCGCCATTGGAGGTCGCTTTAGGACCGATGTTGTTGGCCTCCAGTGACTGCCATTGGCGGTCGTTGAAGCAGGCCGAAATGTCGGCATCCAGCGACTGCCATTGGCGATCGATGAAGAGGCCCGAAATGGTGGCCTACAGTTACCGTCATTGGTGGTCACTAAAGCCGGCCGAAATGCTAGCCTACAGCGACCACCAATGGCAATCACTGAAGCTGGCCGAAATGCCGGCATACAGCGACAGCCATTGGCAGTCGCTAAACTGGAAATATTTTTTTTGAAAAAATTTCATGGGATAGATTAAAAAAACAGCATATAAATAAAAAAAAAATGGGAAAAAATCCAAACACCATAAACATCAAGATCATCATAAACAATAAATAATAGTCGTTCTTCAATGATATACATCCATCTGCTTTCGAAACCTACAATAAGATACAAAGAAAACAACTAAAAAAACAAACATAAATTTGACATATTTATTCAGTTATTATATAAATATAATAAAATGAAATCTGAAATCTCATGGGTTCTATAATAATTTAAAACCCCCAATTTAAGAAATGTTATCATTTTAGATTTTTTTTCTTTTTTTGCAGTCTTTGCTTTAGTTTCTGAAAGTGTTTTGTTGTCTAAAAAGGAATGATTTCTGCACGCATTGCACGTCCGATAGATGTGTCGTCTCCTCCTACATGTCACGAATAATATTCCTATCGTTTTCATGTAGTTTCAGGTCATTTGGAGCACGTTTTCTCTGAATTTGACCATGACACGCCGTTTTGGTCTTTTATGACTCCGGAAACGCGTTTCTGGTCACTGCGGTCAAAAAACACCTCCAAATGATATTCTGTCTACCCGACCATTTCAAAATTCACACCACGGTTGTTTTCGTATGATTTCATGGAATTCCGAGGTTGTTCGGGTGGTTTGGACCACCCAACTCCCCCTTTTAGAGCGCGCTGAACTACTGAAAAAGACACATTTGGTCGTACCGCGCGCACTACACGTCTGATGGACGTTTCGTCTCCTCCTACATGTCATGAAGAATATTCCTCTCATTTTTGGGTGGTTTCAGGTGAATCAGAGCATGTTTTCTCTAAATTCAATCATGACACACCGTTTTGGTCTTTTATGAATCTGGAAACGTGTTTCCAGTCACTGCGATCAAATGGAACCTCCAAATGACGTGATGTCTGCCTAAACATTTTAAAATTCATAGCGGGGTTTTTTTCGTATGATTTCATGGATTTCTGAAGTTTTTCATGTGGTTTTGACCACCCAACGCGCCCTTTTAGAGCGCGCCGAACTGCTAAAAACAACACATTCGGTCGTACCATGTGCACCACACATCTGATAGACATGTTTTCTCTTCCTACATGTCATGAATAATATTCTTATCGTTTTCATGTGGTTTCAGGTCATTCGGAGCACGTTTTCTCTGAATTTGACCATGACACGCCGTTTTGGTCTTTTTTGACTTCGGAAATGCGTTTCCGGCCACCACGGTCAAACGACACCTCCAATTGACATGTATTCTACACGACCATTTCACAATTCACACCGAGGTTTGTTTTCTTATGACTTCATGGCATTCTGAGGTCGTTCAGGTGGTTTTGACCACCCAACGTGCCCCTTTAGAGCGCGTCGAACTGCTGAAAATGACACATTCGGTTGTACCACGCACACCACATGCCCGATGGATGTGTCGTATCCTTCTATATGTCAAAAATAATAGTCATATCATTTTCATGTGGTTTTAGGCCATTCGGAGCACGTTTTCTCTGAATTCGACTGTGACATTTCATTTTGGTCTTTTATGACTTCAGAAACGTGTTTCAAGTCACCGCGGTCAAAAAATACCTTCAAATGACATGAAATATACCTGAACATTTCAAAATTCACACCGAGGTTGTTTTAGTATGATTTCATTTCATTCTGAGCTCGTTCGAGTGGTTTAGACCACCCAACGCGCCCTTTTAGAGTGCGCCGAACTGCTGAAAACGACACATTCAGTCGTACCATGCACACAACACATTCAATGGATGTGTCGTATCCTCCTACATGTCACGAATAATATTCCTATCATTTTCATGTGGTTTCAGGTCATTCGGAACACATTTGCTCTGAATTCGACAGTGACACGCCGTTTTGGTCTTTTATGACTCCGGAAACGCGTTCCCGGTCACCACGGTCAAACGGAACCTCTGATTGACCTGCCGTCTGCTTGACCATTTCAAAATTCACACCGCGGTTGTTTTTTATGATTTCATGGAATTCTGAGTTTGTTCATGTGGTTTTGACCACCCAACGCGCCGTTTTAGAGTGCATCGAACTGCTGAAAACAAAACATTTGGTCATACCGCGCGCACCGCACGTCCGATGGATGTGTCATCTCCTTCTACATTTCACGAATAATATTCCAATAGTTTTTTTGTGGTTTCAGGTCATTCAGAGCACATTTTATCCAAATTCGACCGTGACATGCCATTTTGGTCTTTTATGACCCCGGAAACGTGTTTCCAGTCACCGTGGTCAAATAGAACCTCCGAATGATGCTCTATCTGCCCGAACATTTCCAAATTCACACCGCGGTTGTTTTCATATGATTTCATGACATTACAAGGTAGTTCGGGTGGTTTCGACCACCCAACGCGCCCTTTTAGAGCGCGTCGAATTGCTGAAAACGACACATTCGGTCGTACCGCATGCACTGCACATCCAATGGATGTGAACTCTCCTCCTACATGTCATTAATAATATTGCTATCATTTTCATGTGGTTTTAGATCATTGGGAGAACATTTGCTCTGAATTCAACCGTGACACGCCGTTTTGGTCTTTTATGACTCCAGAAACGCATTTCTGGCCACCGCCATCAAACGAAACCTCTGATTGACGTTCCATCTACCCGACCATTTCAAAATTCACACTTCGGTTGTTTTCGTATGATTTCATGGCATTCTGAGGTCATTTGGGTGGTTTTGACCACCCAATGCGCCCTTTTAGAGCGCGCCGAACTGCTGAAAACGACACATTCGGTCGTACCGTGCGCACCGCACGTCCGATGGATGTTTTGTCTCATCCTACATGTCACGAATAATATTCCTATAGTTTTCGTGTGGTTTCAGGTCATTAGGAGGACATTTTCCTTGAATTCGACCGTGACACGCCGTTTTGGTCTTTTTTGACTCCAGAAACGCGTTTCCAGTCACTGCGGTCAAACGGAACCTTTGAATGACGTTCCTTCTACCCAAACATTTAACAATTCACACCGCAGTTTTTGTCGTATGATTTCATGGAATTCTGTGGTCGTTCGGGTGGTTTTGACCACCGAACGCGCCCTTTTAGAGCGCGCTGAACTGCTGAAAACGACTTATTCGGTCGTACAACACGCACTGCACATCCGATGGATGTGATGTCTCCTATTACATGTCACGAATAATATTACTATCATGTTCATGTGGTTTCAGGTCATTCGGAGCATGTTTTCTCTGAATTCGACAGTGACACGCCGTTTTGGTCTTTTCTGACTCTGGAAACACGTTTCCGATCACCGCAGTCAAATGGAACCTCCAATTGATGTTTCTTCTGCTTGAACATTTCAAAATTCACACCGCGGTTGTTGCCGTATGATTTCATGGCATTCCAAGGTCATTCGGGTGGTTTTGACCACCCAACGCGCCCTTTAGAGCTCACCAAACTGCTGAAAACGACACATTCAGTCGTACCATGCACACTGCATGTCCGATGGATGTACTATCTCCTTTTACATGTCACGAATAATATTCCTATCGTTTTTTTGTGGTTTCAGGTCATTCAGAACACGTTTTCTCTGAATTCGACTGTGACATGCCGTTTTGGTCTTTTATGACTCCGGAAGCGCGTTTCCGGTCACCGCGGTCAAATGACATCTCTGAATGAAGTACGGTCTACTCAACCATTTCAAAATTGACACTATGGTTTTTTTCGTATGATTTCATGGAATTCTGTGGTCATTCGGGTGGTTTCGACCACCCAACGCGCCCTTTTAGAGCGCGCTGAATTGCTGAAAATGACACATTCGGTCGTACCATGCACACCGCATGTCTGATGGACATTTTGTATCCTTCTACATTTCATGAATAATATTCCTATCGTTTTCGTGTGATTGCAGGTCATTCGAAGCATGTTTGCTCTGAATTCGACTGTGACACGCCGTTTTGGTCTTTTATGACTCTGGAAACGCGTTTCCGATCACCGTGGTCAAATGGAATCTCCGATTGCCGTGCCGTCTGCCCGAACATTTTAAAATTCACACCTCAGTTGTTTTCGTATGATTTCATGTAAATCTGAGGTTGTTCGGGTGGTTTTGACCACCCAACGTGCCCTTTTAGAGTGCGCTGAACTGCTGAAAACGACACATTCGGTCGTACCGTGTGCACCGCACGTCCAATGGACATGCCGTCTCCTCCTACATGTCATAAATAATATTCCTATAATTTTTGTGTAGTTTAAGTTCATTTAGAGCACGTTTTTTCTGAATTCGATCGTGACACGCTGTTTTGGTCTTTTATGTCTCCGAAAATGCGTTTCCGGTCACCGTGGTCAAACAACACCTCCGATTGACATTCTGTCTACCCGACCATTTCAAAATTTACACCATGGTTGTTGTCGTATGAATTCATGGAATTATGAGGTCGTTTGGGTGGTTCCGACCACCCAACGTGCCCTTTTAGAGCGCGCCGAACTAATTGGCCTAACGGCCAATTGGCCTATTGTATAGTTGTACTATTGGAATAATGGTATAATGGCCTAATGGCCATTTTTTCTAACATCCAACTGAAGAATTGGCCAACTGGCCAATTTCCATAATGGCCTAACAGCCTAATGGACAATTGGTCTATTGTATAGTTGCACAACTGGGTGGGGGGATGTCTAGGGTGGGGGGTGCTGTTCGGGGTGGGGGGGCTATCCGGGGATGGGGCAGGCTATTCGGGGGGTGTGGGGGGCTGTCCGGGGGGATGGGGGGCTGTCTAGGGTGGGGGGTTATCCGGGGTGGGGTTGATATCCGAGGGTGGGGCGAATGTCTGGGGGTGGGGCGGGCTAGCCGGGGTGCGGGGGGGGGGGGGGGGGGGGGGCTGTCTGGGTGTGGGGCGGGCTGTCCGGGGGGTGGGGAGGGCTGTCCGGGGGGTGGTGGGGTTGTCTGGGGGTGTGGGGGGGGGGGGGGGGCTGTTCGGGGTGGGTGGGGGGGGGGGGTCTGGGGTGGGGGGCTGTCTGGGAGTGGGGGGGGGGGGCTGTCTGTGGGTGGGGCGGGCTAGTCGGGGTGCGAGGGGGGGGGGGGGTTGTCTGTGGTGCGGGGTGCTGTCCGGGGTGGGGGGGGGGGCTGTCTCGGGTGCGTAGGGGGGGGGGGGTGCTATCCAAGGACTACAAATTGTGAACCTAAGATCAGTCATCAAAAAAAAGTTTTATGGTTTATATTAGGAATCACATGGTTTTTTCAAATCTATTACAGAACATTCAATTTAAAACATTAAAGGATTAAATGAACAAAAAATATCCAAATCATTAATTCGTTTCATGGTTATTTCTCAATTCGTGCACACAAACATTGCATCATGCCAAAACACACATGATACCCCCAAATCACAAAAAATATCTCTAGAAACCCATCCTAAACATCAATAAAAACCCCACTTGTAAAAACAGAAACACACCTCGTGAATATGATGCGTCATGTGTGGTCATGACTGCTACCTCTATTCGGTGGGCCATGACCTACAACAAATAAACATTATGAATATTTTCATAACAAAAATAATATAAATTAAATAAATAAATAGAGTATAAACCTGCGTCATATGATCCCCCGCACCATCACCTGGACGCACATATTCCCGCAGTGCTCTAACCTCAGCGGTCAATTGTGCATTTACCTCCTCGAAAGCGCACAACCGTGCCTCAAAATCTGACAACTGCTATGTCATCTGAGCAACAGTAGGATCGACAACCACAACACGTGACACTATAGAATGAGTAATCCCTGTTTCATAGGTCAAACTATATCCATGCCCATCCCGACCAATAATGCGATGAAAGATCTCATCCCTTCGCATGGGAAGCTGTCGTTGGTCCTCTAGCAGATGTTTTAACTCAACTTCAAATTGACCCTGTGAAATATTTAAATATATATACATATATATGTTAATATACAGATTTATGTAAGTATTGGTAAGTATAATCACTTACTATCAATGCTACAGCCTCTAGATCATTGCGATCACGAGTCCTCATCCACACCGACATTTTATCAGTCGGTGCACCTTGATCCCACAACTGTATATGAATATAATATAAACACTAAACCATATTAAGTAATAAATTAAAAAATTAATAATAAATACCTCATGTCAGATCTGAGACACGTGACGAGTCCCGAGCCTGTGAGGTGGTCCCTACAACGCTCAATTCTCAGAATGGTGTGTTGACACCTCCTACATTCAATTCATTCAAATTTCAAACAAATCACACATTCTGGAAAATATATATACCAAAATAAATATACAAACTGCAACACCCTCAGTAGATCAATATGCAACTAAGTCACGCCACTGATCCAGGAGGACACCTCTCGGGACTTTTTCCAGAATGTCTGGGGCACCCACATTTGGTACCCAGTGGTCCCTCTTCACTTTGCCTTTATAGTATTTCCACATCTTACAACATTTTATCATACACACGGGATGAAACTCATCGGGGAATACTTTCAAAATTTTCTATTAAAGAAAAAAATCACACATATTAGTATTTTTTATACATAGAAAATAAATTAAAATGGTCTTCTTACATGAACCTCCCTCCAAAGACAATCTAATGTGTCCTGAGGGATAGAAGCCCAGTCATGCGTGGTCAATGGAAATCAATGTGGGTCATGTATGATATGACCCAGCTGATGAATAAATATAGGGGCATTCAATCCCATAGGATGAGATACCTCATCAAAGGAAACATCAATCATCGTGTCAGAATTCCAGGATAAAATGCCACGACCAGGGCCTCTCTTGCGAGAGGAAGAAGCAATCGAGTATGATCCTATTGAAAACAATTTTATATATAATTTGACAGATTTTATATATATATATATATATATATATATATGTTTATCAATTACATAAAAAACAGATACAATGACATTCAAATGTACCTTGACCCTGAGACATAGATGCCTCAGATAGATGATGTGGATCTGCTGCCTCTTCCCCTAACATGCCTGCAGTCATAGAAAACATTAGTAAGGGGACTATAAAAAGTTTTCAAAAGATAAATTGGATTGTTCTTAAAAAATATATCTTTTAAAATTGCTAATAAAATAAAAAGGGATTGAATAATTATTTGTGAATGAATTTTAAAAAATCAGAAAGTTAACAAAACAAATATACAAATTATGTACAAAACCAATCAATGCATAACCAAATTTCAGATTGAATTAATAAAAATTCAAGCAGCACATGAACCAGATGAAGAATACCTCAATGGAAAGATACAACGACAATAAAATCAACATACAAAGAGTTAAATCACCCTAAATATTTATAACTGAATAAACTTCCAAAAGTGAGGATTAAAACTTATAAGGATTTATAAAATGGTTAGATAATTTATGATATCCTAGGACATTAAATACTGAATAGCGGGAAAACAATTATAACTTTCATTAAGCATGCAAATCAACCTTTTCTCCTTAAACAGTCGCTCTGACCCAATAAATATCTTCTTCATGTTGAACTATGGTATGTTGATCAAGCTGTTGGGAAACAAATAGAACGGTCTCGCGTTCATCTTCTTCAAATAAAAACACTCCTCTCCGAGACATTTTGACAACAACTTTCCAACATGGATTCAAAGGCAAAGTAACAAAGAATACTTGTTCTGCTTGTGATGTCAAAATTAAAGGTTCATTCTCAACTCATTCATTTCTGTATAAAATATAGTTAAAATTCACCAATGAAAACTAATATTGATTGACTTTACATCCACACACTGGATCAACCCAATTACACTTTAACAATATATACTTCATCCCGTGTGTGTATACAACTTCAATGATGTCTATCAATTGACCATAGTAATAACAAAAATCAACAAATGGACAACCGATGCCACTGTTTTGTGTTTCTCATTTTCTGTCAACACCTTTAATGCGAAATCAAAAACCATTAGCATCTATAGCTTTATAACGATGAGCCGTTATAGATGGACCCTCAGCCAATTTGATAAATTCTTCAATTAGCGTGGGGTCCCCTAACTCCCTCATCTTATGAACCTACATAATTTATAAAATTCAATACTGATATATGTCGAAATAAATTAGTATAATACTTAACTTGTAATGAAAATCAATTTATACCAACATTATCCTTGAACCAATCATGAAATGAAGCATAATGAGATTGTTGAATTTGCAACTCAGTCGCATGATACATCCCTTATTTTATCTCATTAATGTGTTTCCTGAAAATGATAACGCGATGTTTAAATGATCAACTTATGCAAAAAAAACATGAAAGAGTTAAATAATAAAAATGATAAGATACTTATTGCATTAATGGTGCAACTGATGGAGTATTGAACAAGATATATCGATGTGCTTGTATCCACTCGATGTTGTCCATATCAAATGTGGTTCCTTCTCCAACTGGACCATCATGAATCCAAAAGGGCTTATCTAATTTTGTTTCATCATCCATAAGATATTCTGCACAAAAAGTAGTACACTCATCCATCAAATAACCATTGTCTATTGATGCCTCCAGACAAGCTCTATTGCGTACAAATCATTTCAATGTACTCAAATACTTCTCAATAGGATACGTCCACCTGAATTGTACTGGACCAGAAGCCATTACTTCATCAGTTAGGTGCATTATCATGTGGACCATAACATCAAAAAATGAGGGGGTGGGTTCTCAAAGTGACAAAGTGTAAGTACAATTCAGTCCTGAAAAATTTTTAAATCACTCATTCGTTGATTTCTTAAAAAAAGCTGTCTAAAAAAATCACGCATCTCAATCAACGGATGAACAACATTGGGGGATAAACAATCACAAATTGTGATTGGAATCAACTGATAAAGTAGTATGTGATTTTCATGACTTTTCAACCCTTGTAATGTCTTTCTCGTCAGATTCACACACTTTGAAATATTAGAAGAGTAACCATCAGGCACCTTGAGCATATTCAAAATGGAAAGAATTATCTATTTCTTTTTTGTAGTCATCGTATACTATACAACAGACATGTATTCCTTATTTCCATCAGGTAACTGTAAATGCAACTATTACCTTAAACCCATTTCTTACAAATCACGAAGTGCATTAACATGGTCCTTTTATTTTCCACTAACACCTCAAATGGTCCACAATATGTTATCACGAACATTTTTTTCAATGTGTATGACAACCAAATTACGCCTCATCAAGTTAGTTTTCCAATATGGAAGACTATAAAAAATACTTTTTTTTCTAATTGTGACTGCACTGCCTACCCATAGCACATATATTACATATTGGAGGAGCCACCAAATCCTGAATTTTATATACCATGCGGATGTATTCTTCCTCAATCTGCGATAACATTTTGACTCCTGTCATAATCTTTGGTGCTGGGTCGAACTCTCTAGAACCATCAAATGCCACTCTGTCCTTTCTGAACCTATGCTGAGGGGGGATAAAACGTATGTGACCCATGTATGCCCATTTTTTGGAATGTTTAAGCCATATAGATTTATTACTTTTATTGAAACAAAGGAAAGAAAATTCCCCTTTCGTACTCCAGCCTGATAAATTTGCATAAGTCGGGAAGTTATTGATTGTCCACAATAAAGCTGCATACAGTTTGAACATTTCATTCATTTCATAGTCATAAGTCATCACACCATTGCCCCAAAATTCATTCAACTCAAAAATCAATGGTTGAAGGTAAACATCAATATTATCCCCCAGACTTTTAGGTCCATCAATAAGAGTGGAAAGTAATATAAATTGTTTATTCATACAAAGCCACAGAGGAAGATTATACAGAACCAACACCATGGGCCATGTGTTATGAGTTGCACCAACCATAGACCTGAATGGATTGAAACCATCTACTACCAATCCTAATCTGAAATTATGAACATATTTAGGAAAGTCAGGATGTCTCTTATCAAAATCCTTCCATGCATGAGAGTCTGCCGGGTGGGTTAACATATCACTTTCATGAACTCTTTCTGCATGCCATTTAATTAAATTAGAAACTTTAGATGACATAAAAAATCTTTTCAACCTCGGTTTAAGGGGAAGTTAACACATTTGCTTTACAACAATTGGTTTCCCCTGTATCGCAATCTGACTTTGATGAGTCTGATTTCTCATGTTCTCTTTCCACCTAGAAGCACCACAAACCATAAAAATATCCAAATGGGCAGTTTCCTTTCTAAAAAAAATACAGTTGTTTTCACATGCATCTATGGTCTCATATGTAAAAACTAAGTTCTCTATAAACTTATGAGCATGGTAATATGACTCGGGAATCTTAGCGTTGATAGGTAGAACCTTTTTCAATAACACTAAAAGCATGTCGAATGATGTGTCTGACCAATTATTCAAAGTCTTCAAATGAAAAAACTCCATAATAAATGATAGTTTATTGTAAGAAGTACATTCAGGATATAATTTTGTTTCCGCATCATCAAGTGCTTCATAAAACCTCCTCAAATCACGATATGCACCAGGGAAAAGAGTTATCTCACTGGTCTCAAGATTTTGGATGCCAATGCCTTCAGGATCCAACCCACATACCATTTCAGTAATAATTTCATGCATTGGATCATTCATCCTTGCATCAACATTCATTTGAACTGCATCCGTATTTTGACAATGAACATATTCTTCTCCATGACTAGTAAAACTCTTATAATTTTTCATAAATCCATTAAAGAATAGGTGCTCCCTAACAGTATCTCATGTGAATTTATATCTTTTAGCACATTTAATACATGGAAAACTAATATATTCAATTTCAAATCATCTGGTGAAGTCAATAAACTTCATAATTCCATTGAAATATTCTCTAGACGTTCAATTTGGAAGATCAATCCAACTCTTATCCATAATAATATCTTTATAATAAACATTTACACAATACTTATTACATTTTCATTTTTCAAATCAACTATATTTAAAATAAATACTAATCAATTGTTTGTGAACCATTGGTAAAAAAATAATGTAAGTGAAAGGCCATGTCATACCTGATTGTGCTACAAACCTGGAAGGGAGGGGAGCCGAAGGTGGTGCAACGAGGGAGAGGAGAGGCAGCGAAGGGGATCCAAAGCTAGAGGCGGTGCGGCGAGGGAGGGGATGGGCGGCGGCGGCGGTGGGGAGTCGGAGTAGAGGAGGCTGTGAGGGGACGAGGGATGGGTAGTGAGTGGGGGGGGGGCTTTCCAGGGTGTGGGGGGGGGGGGGGCTGTCCGTGGTGCGGAAGGGTTGTCTGGGGTGCGAGGGGGGGGGGTTGTCTGGGGTCTGAGGGGGCTATCTGGGGTGTGGGGGGGGGGAGTTCGGGGTGCAGGGGGGTTGTCCGGGGTGCGGGGGGGCCTGTTCGGGGTGTGGGGGGGGGGGATGTCTGGGATGCAGGGGGGTCTGTCTAGGGTGGGGGGGAGGGCCGAGAGGCCAGAGGGAAAAGGGGTCAGAGACCGGGGGTGGAGGCCAGTGGATGGAGGGTGAATGTTAGAGGGCAGAGGGGCGTCAGAGGGAATGGAGGGCAGGGCAGAGGATGGTCGGAGGACGGAGGGCGGCTGGAGCCGGAGGGCAGGGGGCAGAGGGCGGGTGGAGGGCGGAGGACGACGAGGGTGGAGGGTGGAGGGCGGTGAGGGCAATGAGGGCGCGCAGGGGAGGGAACGCGGAGGGTAGAGGGAAGCAAGGGTGGCAAGCGGTGGAGGGCGGCGAGTGGTGGTGGGCGACGAGGGCATGTAACGATGGGTGAGGGCGGAGTGCGGTGATGGGGGAGGGCACGCGGCTAGGTCGAGGGTGAGGGAGGAGGCGGGGGGGGGAGCCCCCATATTTTTGTCAAAGATCAGCAACCGCTAGAGGTGGTCTCCTGAGTGAGGGGGCTTCAAAGCCCAATATTGTAGTAGTGGTAGAAGAATAAAATAATCCTTAACATCTAAAATTAAAAAAATTGTAAAAAAGAGGGATTCTTGGACTTCATCACTAGGTGGAAATTTTTAACCTATTCACTAAATATGTAACTTCCTAAATATAATATATTATAGATATACATATAAAATCTTTGTGATGAGTTACAAACACCCCTCATTCCCTTGGAGTACCTTGGTGGTCTCTAAGTGTTTGCAGCTATAACAAAATGAATGGATGATTCCATTTTACATTTCAAAGTTAATTCTTGACTGATTCCATCAGTATGGGGGAATAAAATTGGTATAGTGGGTACTTTGATCCTTGTTCACATACTAGAATCTATGCTAGCACTAACTTATAATATCTCTCAATATCATGTGGTTCCCCATCCTGAACAATAGAGAAAACAAAAAAAATCCTCTTTAGAATGGAAAGAGGAAGAAGAATCACCTGAAATGTGGGGATCAAAATAAATAAATAAATTATTACTTATAAAAAGAACAAGTTACATGATTTTTCACCATAAACTTAAAGACGAATTTGGTTAAACTAATGGAGACCAATATTAATAGTCGAAATAAAGTTGGTTTCAATGATTACCCTAATTACTTTCCCTCCTCAAGATGTTAGAGTATAACATTTAATATTTATTTGTTTTCATAGATATAATATAGAATATGATTGACTTTGAACATTTAAAGTTGATTAATCCCCTTGGATAGGTGAATTAGTCCTCTTCCACTCCACCAAAAGGAGAGGAAGAGTGAAAAGTGGTCCCGAAAAAGCATATGTTTAAATTTGATGACCATATGAATAATGAATTAGTCATCCAGGAACACAAAATACTTAGGGTTTAACTAAATCAATTAGTTGGGACCCTAATTCCCCATTAAATACTAGAGTCGGTATCTTCACCATCAAAACCTTCCAAGAGTTGGTGTAATATTAACTGATGAATAAAGTAAAAGTAATATGATCCCTTGTCGATACCCAGGCTAGTTTAGATGATTCTTTATTTATTAATAATATCACTGGGAGGATGGGAACCACCCAAAAAATAATTCCTTCCTCTAATGAGGAGCCATAATATAGCTCTTTCAATGTCATCCACTTGATAGTACCCTTCCCTAATAAAGAAGACTTATATGAACTCGAGTTCCACATAAATAATCAGGGATGATGCTATAAAGTTAAGGAAGAGGAAACCATGGTTAGACTCAATGGACATACATCATTTCTATTGGAGTTATATATGAATCCAAAGCCTAGAGATAAACACTATAACAATATCAAAAGTAACTCTTCTATGGATTGCTTGTGGAATTTATATTGGAAGACTAACAAAAAGACATACTATTGTCCATTCGATATAAAAACATTGTAAGGTTAGTTTATCTCAATATATAGATGATGAGGTTTTATGATTCTTCTAATATATTAATGGAAGCATTTTAATAGTCATTTGTGGCTCCTAATCTTCAAGATAGAGAGCAATCTCATGGTAGGAAACATAGGTCTCTGGTCCAAAAGTACAACATTTTAAAGCATCTCAGTATCTTCCTAACCAAGATCTCAATATTGTATTCCCTTTATCTTTTAGAATAAATTACAAAATACCTTAATAAGATCATTTCAATACCTCAATATTTCAAGGATGAAGTTACTAAACCTATGAAATATCATGAAAATACTAGAAATAACTAAATTCCACAAGATCATTTCTTTCACATAATGAGTCTGGTAAACTTACATACATGGGAATATGCGGCCCTTGTTAATATCTGGAAATCTTGATGATATCAACATGTATTGAGACTTAGTCAATAATTATTTGGATATCAACCTCATCCCAATTTGAACCCTTCTATGTTTGGTCCATAGAGAGGTTAATTTTTTCCTTATCCAACCTAAAAATTACAAGGCATGACAAGGGAAAACAAAGTCCCATTGGGAGAATCAAACCCAAAAATCTATTTAGAGACCTTATTTATGACTTCAAACTCATATTTTTATTCCAAGAAATGACACCAAATTTCTTTTTAGTATGGTTTTGGATCTATATGCACATAGTTGTGCCCTATTTATATCAAACTTACTAAAGTACTATATTAATGGAAAATTCAGGGTACTATCTGATGATAGATCTCCTTTTGATTCTTATAAATCTCCATACATAGACACAAGATACTAAAAAAGGAGGGGAAACTGCCAATGGTAAATAAATACATATATAATTTTTCTTTTAATGGCCTGAAAATCACTCTATCAATCCATAAAATGAACTTGGTGAAAACCTCATGTCTCATATAAATAGAATTGAGATGAAAAATATAGATATAGTAAAACATTATGTCATAGTGGCTATTAAAATTAACACCCCTAATTACATTTCTATTATATCATATTCAATTTCATGCTTCCATTAAGCATCCACCTCCAACATAGGAAAAGATCATTGTATAGTCCACACATATCAATCTCCCCCCCCCAAGTGAGTTTACCTAACTGCAGGTTTAAATAATGTTAATAAGACACAACCAAATATCTTTAACCAACTGAACATAAATCCTAGATGAAGGGAACAAGGGTCAGTAAAAATTTCTATCATTCTCATGATGTCTATTTTTTGTGGCTTTCTGCTGGGGATAGACATCTAAGGTGGCAATGTGTTATTCTATCCCCACATTTCCCACTTTCCAAAGGTAGATAGTCTCCACCATCATGGTTGGTGATGTTGGTTCCATGATCAAAATGGGATGATGGGATATCGGTTTCTCCTTCCATGGATTCCTTCTTAAGGCTTGTCATCTATCCAAGGTTTACCTCAAAGATTCGAGTCATGTTCATGACACTCATTCCTAATGCCATATCAAGGTGGATTCTAGTTAATTACACTACTTCCATATCAACAGGGAATAAACCTATGATTAAAGTTGATGGTAAAATTAGTAATGTATGAGCATCATTGGATGTTTGGTGTGTTGGGAATATATAAAGTATTCATATTTTGAAGTCAATAAAATCTCATGTGTGAGGCATCTTAGGAAAAAAACCCAAAGAATCATGCATCAACCATAGGGAAGTTAATGTGTGAGGGGATTAAGAATTCTGAGGATTTTAACTCCAGAATCCCATGTTATTATAGGAGGTAGAGATTTGGGATCAAGTCATAGGTTTAATGTCATGTGGGGATAAATAGGTCATAGGTTTAACATATTTTTTGGGATAGGTAGGTCATAGGTTTAACGCCATGCGGGGATAGGTAGGTAACATTTTTAATGTCTTATAGAGATATGTAGGTAACATGTTTAACATATTATGGGGATAGGTAGATCACATGTTTAACATATTGTGGAGATAGTTAGTCAACAGGTTTAACATATTTGTTGGATAGTTAGGTCACATGTTTAATGTATTATGGGGGAAAAGTAGGTCGTATGTTTAATGTATTTTGGGGATAGGTCTGTGAGGGAAAGTGTGTCCCAAAGGGGAGATGATCGCACTTCAAATTTGTAGTCTTCTAAGAGGAAGGCATGTTAATTTTATGGGAATATTTGGGTTTTTAGATTGAACCTCATTATGGTATCCAAGGTATGCCAGGTTGTCAGGATTGAACCCGATGGAGGCATCCTATATACTCTGTTAGGAGATAGGGATAAAAATCCATGTAGTTTGATGTCACATTTTAAGTTCATGTGATGATACTGGTCTAGGTAGTTTAATTTCCTGATGTAAGGATGATCGCGTCATGGAAGGAGAGATAGAAAGGGATAGTGTGGGTCTTATGCATGGAGGCTACCTGAAATATGAGGATCATCCCATGTAAATGAAAGAGGTGTAATCCCAGGATGACCATACATTGGGTATCCTATTTTCATTCCAGAGGTTAGGGATACAATTTAACATCATGTGATAAGAGTTTTATGGTATAGTATAACATCGTGCAACTAGGAAGTTGGGCTAGGCATTTTTGCATCATAAAACTCAGATGTTGTGGGGGCCTACACCTGAGGAGACCATATTCAAGTTAAAGAGGAGGATATTTTATTATCCCTAATCAAAGAGAAAGTAAATCTATTTCCATTGATGATTTCATATTTATGGATAACATTAAAGATAATTAGGTTCCTCTGGGTGGAACATGTCTTAAAAACTACCATGGTGAAGTGGAAAATGGTGATCCCAATGTTAGGGTGCCTATGCTTAGGGGAAATATCTATTAGGGTCCCTATATTTAGGAGAAAGTGGTGATAAAATTGTTTAGTCATTGCTTGTATAAAATTTTCCAAACATGAAGTTTGAAGATATTGGTTGTACATGAGACTAAAGCATAGGTAAACCGGGTTTGGATGAGCATCGAGCACCTGATCAGTCAAATTTTATGAAAGTGTGTTTTCTAAATAGAAGCACCATAGAGGGGCCCGATGGATGGGTTTCATGAAGGTTATGGTTTCAAAAGGCTAAGGGATCTATGAAAGGAAGGGGTATCATAAAGTTTAATCATTTGCAAAATAGGGTGGCCCTACCTTAGAGTAAAGTCTTGGTTCCCATGGGGTTGGTTTCACAAAGGATAAATATCTCACAAAACCCTAAGATATGAAAAGTGATTTATCTAAACATGAAGGTCATGTGACTTCGTAAAAGAAATATTTACCATGGTTCTAGGTTCTCTATAACACATGGTAGGTAGTTTCATGAATGATTGAGACCTGTGGAAATCCATCTCTTCTCTTGATCGTGATGGTTAGAGTTTTTAAAATTTAGAGTCTTTATCGAAATTCCAAAGGTAAAATCCCATGAAAATTCAGGTGAAGAGAAGAATTTATGGGAACTAGGAAGGAAGATAAGTCCATTCTGTGAATGATAATTCCTTATATATGCATTTAAAAAAGGTTTTCATTGGGACAAGAGTTTCGTGAATGAACATATACAATGTGGAAGTTACCACCTCAAATTCTGCAGTGTCCTATAACCTTCAAGAGGTTTCACCCATTAGTAATGGTTTAGAAATTTGAAACACTAACCCTTGGGTTTACTTTTTATATTTTTTTTTCTCAAATTTACTTTGAATTAGTTGTGAATTACTCAAGGTCTCCCATGCCAATGGTTTTTTACAGCAACAGATGCCTTCCTCGGAATGGGAGCCATCATGGGTGTAAGAACCTAGATCTTCATTTCTTGTATGGATATTGATTTCAAGTGTTTTCTAGGAAAAAGTAAGAAATGTAGATTTTCTAAGTTCACGCCATGTACTTTTGAGTGCACACTGTGTACCCAGTTTCCACGTGTATCCATGTACTGGCCATGTAATGGATGAGTACATGGCCATGTAGGTGACCTGTAAGACCTCCTAAAGTGAGGGCTGGTTAAGGTTAGTACACAGTGTGTACATTAAATGAACACTTCATGTACTTATATTTTTATTTGATAAATTGGTGCAGGGTCACCTCTCACATTTAGAACACCCTTCTTCTCCACATGTTTTGTATAAGAGAGTGAAAAAATTCCAAAAACGTTTGAGCTCCTTTCAGTTCTTTGTCTAAGCTTGGATTGAGATGCCATCAAGTGTGTTGGATTCCCACCGGTGAGATCTCACTTTCCATAGAGCCCTTCTTCATAATCCCTCCTCTCTCATGAGTTATTGAGGGTTGATCATTTTTACCCTTTTGGTAGATCAATGTTGTTCAAGGCTGATTCAAGTGCCAATTTCCGAGAGTGTTCATTGTATAACATCAAGGTAGGTGGTTTGTCACTTTTTTTTATTGTCTTTGAATTATATATGAATAAAGTGATGAATAGTCATGTTTAGGATATTACGAGTTTTGGAATATAACCCTATTATTTACCAGCTATGGTTTAATTATTAAGAAGGGGTTATTGCATATGCGTAAGGATATATTCCTTATTTATAGGACACCCCATGGGTGTGTTTCCCTAGTTTTACCATTTACGGCCATTTTTCCTAGATTGCCTATGAGTCGTACCTTGTTTCCATTCCTTGAGTAGTTTAGGATGGTGTTTGATTGATTATATGAAATTTCATGCGTTATTCTTGTGAATGTTATCCATGTAGTAGTTATAGATTACATGTGATTACCTGTTTTGATATGTTTGCTAATCTTCCAATGGACCGTGAGAGCCTTGGACCATGAAAAATGTGGGGGTTTCCATGTTTATTTACACAGGACCGTGAGAGCCTTGGTGTAGACCTTGACACTGGGGTATTGACTATGATAGCTACCCATTAGATCTATTATGATTATTTATGCTATGTTGACCCATGGGGTATTCAATGTGAGAGCTACTCGTAGGTCATTTATAAGTTATTGATTCCATGTGGACCTAGGGGTATTAACTTTGAGAGTTTCCCAGGTGGTCATTTGTAACTGTGTAATTCTATGTTGAACCAAAGGGTTTATACCATGAGAGATTTCCCAGAGGATTGTTTTAATGATTGAATGATTGTGACTAATCTGCCAAGCCAAAGCACATTCTTGGACTCGGTTTTACAGGATTGTTTATATAGTCTTCTGAGACATCAGTTTTTATATTATATAGTGGATATAGAGCTTAGGATAGATCCCAAGATTTGATTATTCAATGGTTTTAATAATTAATAAATGTAAATGAATGTAATTGAAAACTATAGGATTGTTTAATTTTGAGTAATTCCTAGTTTATTACTTCATTTCGGTATATTATCTACTATATATATTCACTCACAATTAGGTACAGATCATGTGGTAGTTTCCTACTGGGGTTTACCTAACACCCTGTTTGGGTCATGATTTTGGACCCAAACACATTATATGGTTGTAGGTATAGATATTTGAAAGAACCCTTCTTTTTCAGGTACTTGATTGTTGTTGGAACTGGGGTTCATGGGACCAAGCTGAGGCTTGTGATGCTATTGGAGTTTACTACTTTTATATACTTTGGTTTTAGTATTGTATTTCCAGAATTGTGACTTGTTTGGATTCTTTTTAAGACACATGTGAGATTCATCACTTATATATGCTCCAGTTGTACATTACTATCAGTATTCTGTTGTTTACTTTTTTTGTATGGTATTACTGCTTCTACAACTGTTTACTATTTGTTTCCATTGTGTTACTCTTCTAACAAGGTATAGTTTCCCCATTATCAGAACCTATACCACCCTAATACTCATCAACTTATGGCATATGGGGAAATGTGCTTAAGGTTATGTGACCAACCAGGTTCATGGTACCTTTGGGCAGCACTCGGAACCGATACGTTACAAAGTTGTAGTAGAGAAGGTTCTTTCCTGCTTTTCCTTACTTTTTGAATCCTATAGACTAGGAAAGGAAGGAATGGGTAATTGGTAATAAGTTGTGTTTGGGAGTATCTAACCCATGTATAGGGAAATCCAATTTACCTCGAATATTGAAATTTTTAGGTTTTGCAATTGTTTCAGTTAATTTTATTTCACTGTTGGGTGTTTCACTTGTATTGTGCTACTCCAAAATGTAGGTGATGGGTTCTCTTGGATCGGAATTTAATGGATCATGTTTGAAATTTAAATGAATTTTGTTAAGTTATGATATGAATAATGAAACCAAACATTTATTTGTGGGAGTATGGGCTCTCACTGGTCAAAATTAGTCATGCCTTGGACAAATTTTGTTTTTCGAGGGTTCCAGAGAAGTTTCATAGGCTTACTGTCAGGAAACCCAGACAACATGTTGTGTGGTGTTATGAACACAAGCCATGTGTTCTTCTATTCTGGATGAAATTTTTTTCCTTAAGTACAAGCTGTGTACCTTATGTACACGTCGTGTAGTCTTTGACCATGTGACTGACTGTGTGAGTAGAGATACGGGGTTGGGAAATATTTTGGTCGAACATGTCGTGTCTAGATTGTACATGTTGTGTTGTAAAGAACCTTGTATCTAGCCATGTGACCAATGACACAGGTGAATGAAACTTAGGCTATACACATTGTGTCTAGCTAGTACACGTTTTATAGTTATCGATCGTGTGACTAACGAAATGAGTGGTTGGAGATTAAGTGATACGCACTATGTCTAGGGTGAACATGTCGTGTAGTGTTACTCCAGTAGACCCCATTTGGTTTAGCTGTGTAGAAGAACCCAGGCAGGAGGGAATGTTCAAGTACACACCGTGTATAAGGAGGAACACACCATGTGTAGGGGTGTAACACGACCATTATTAGAAGAGGTACATTCCGTGTAGAGTTTATACATTCCATGTAACCTTGTTTTGTAAAATTTGAATGCTATTATTCTTCTATTCCACTCTTTCACATCTACGTTGTTGCCCTTGATAATATTTAAATAAGGTGTGTGCTTGACCTTATAGATTCATGCCTCCAAGATGTCCTCCGAATGTATGCCAAATACAGGGAAATGATCAGACATTAGAAATGTCAGATCATGGACTACCATCAGATCCTCCCATCATGCTCGTCTTGGCATCAACTATTATACCAAACGCAGGTGGTGCTGCAAAATTTTGTGATGGCTTTATGAGGATGACACATACTTCCCACGAAGCACCACATCATGCCCTAACTATGGAAGAGTTGATGTGAGTGTTCTAGTAGTAGTATCCTCCCACTTTTTCAAATGATGGAGGATCACAAGTTACAGAGTCATGGTTGGAGTCCATGCTTTCGGTCTTCGAGCATCTAGAGATTCCTCCAGAGAGGAGGGTGAAACTTGCGATGTACATGTTACATGAATACACCAAGAGATGGAAGGATGTTGTCTTATAGGAAGGAAATCATAGGGATATTTATTGGGAAGAGTTTCAAAGGACCTTTTATGACTACTTCTATCCCAAGACATTGAGGGACGATCGAGCTAGAGAGGTCATGCATTTGGAGAAGAGCTCTCTTCCAGTGATGGATTACTCATATCGTTTTACAGAGCTTCAGTGCTTCACACCACTTCTGGCATGAAATATGATCATAGGTGAATGTTTTCAGGTTGACTTCGGTGACTACTATAGTAAACCAAGTGCTGATTACTGAGTGCCATCTGAGGGAGTTAGGAGCTACGAGCCAGGGCGGTTCAGCATCCAGGGATAGTAATCATTAATTTGATACCAAGAAGCACCATAGGGATCCTTCGCGTAGTGATTCCAGTAGTAGTTATGTATCTATATGTATCCAGGTGAGGTGCTACAAGTGTGGTAAGATTGGGAACACGAGACCTCAGTGCCTGAGAGATCCAGTTGAGTGCTAATCTTGCAGAAAGATGGGTCATCTTTAGTGTTTTTCAGTTTTCTCACCAACAGTCAGTGATATGCGATATGTTATGACTCCACATTCTAGAGAAAGACCACCAGTTTCCCCTCATTCAGGGAATTGGAGTTTTTCAGACCGTTCAAGTATAGGAGGTGGTCATGGTTGTCATAGTCAGACTATAGGTTTTAATGAAAGCGGGGTGGATCAGCTCAAGGTAGTTAGGCAGGATCACATGGTCATAGTACAGTTCAGACTTTTGTGATAGATCAGACCTAGTAGGGGTAGGATCCCAGAACCTCTACAGTTAGAAGTATGATTCTAGTTGCCTCAGTTTTAGATTTTTTCTCTTTTTGATGGTGAGGATTCCAATAGTTTTATATTTTTTGTCATTGTGGAGATACTTGGGCTATGTTTATTTATCTTTGATGATGTTATGATGCTAGACACTCTGTTGGGGCTTAGTACGGCTAGTGTATGTCAGTTAAAGGAGTTACCTCTTGATGATGGTGGGTTTCACTTCTTGTGGGATCTCTATGTCTTAGAGATGACATGCTTTGATGTCATTTTAAAAATGGATTGGTTGGTATACTTTCATGCCTTTGTTGACTGAAATCGCCATAGGGTGATTTTCATGTCACCATAGGGTGAGTCTTTTCTACACAAGGGAAAATGGGATGTCCAGGAAAGTAAAGCTAGACCCAAGCATCATGGGTTGGGAGGAATTACAGCCCAAATTTCTAGTTTATATCTAGAAGACTAGGAAAATTAACAGATGGACTTTCCTCTAGTAGTGTATCATTTCAGAGATGTCTTTCTAGATGAATTTTCAAGTTTACCTCTAGAGAGAGAGCTATAATTCTCTTTTGAACTTGTTCCTAGAGTGGGACCGGTGTCCATTCCTCCTTATAGAATGGCTACACCAGAGTTGCATGAGCTCAAGAAGCAGTTAGAGGAGTTACATGAAAAGGGTTTCATCCGACCCAGTACTTCTTCTTGGGTTTTTCCTATCTTATTTTCAAATAAGGAAGACAATAACCTTATAATTTGTGTGGATTATCATAAGATGAACCAGTTGATAGTTAAGAACCGATATCCTTGGTGAGGATTGATGATATTTTTTATCATCATTGAAGAGCCCAAGTGTTCTCGAAGATTTAATTGAGATACCGTTATCATCAGTTGCACATTAGAACATCGGATATACATCTTACAGCTTTTCAGAGTAGCTATAGTCTATAATAGTATTTGGTTATGTCGTTCGGTCTTATGAATGCACCAATAGTTTTTATGGAACTGATGAACAGAGTGTTCCATCCTTTTAGATTATTTTTTGGTAGTCTTTGTGGACGATATCTTGGGGTACTATCACACTCTCCATGACCATGCCACCCATCTTGAGATTTTATTGAGTACATAGAAATAGAATTAGTTATATGTTAAGCTCTAAAAGTGACACTTTTTTATAGACCCGATTCACTTCAGGGGTCATGTTATCTCAGAGACAAAAGTATTAGTAGACCTAGAGAAAGTGAGAGAAGTTGTTTCCTTGGAGAAACCTATGAATATATTTTAGGTACAATGTTTTATGGGGATGGATGGTTACTACAAGTGCTTTATACATGACTTTTCATGCTTAGCAACACTGCTGGAAGGCCTGACTAAGAAGGTTGAAAAGTACTTGTGGATAGAATCCTGTGTTTTAGTATTTTATAAGCTGAAAGGGGGATAGAATTCTACATCGATATTGATTTTCCAAAGCTAAGATAGATTTACATTATTTACTATGGTGAATTAGTTATCAGGATGGGATCATTGATTATAAAGGGGGAAGGAGTCATTGTATACGGGTATCGGTAGATGAGTCCACATGAGAGGAATTACCCAATGCACAATCTCGAGTTTGCTGTAGTTGTGCATGATTTACGATATTAGAGACATTATTTTTTGGGAGATAATTTTGTGGTATAAACTAACCAAAAAAGAATAAAGTATATATTTACTCAGTGTGATATGAATTTGAGACAAAAAAGGTGGGTTGAGTACCTTCATTATTTTTAATTTGAGATTTCTTATATGCATGGGAAAGGTAACACAATGGCCGATGTGTTGAGAAAGAGGACTCAGATACAGGAAGTTCAGGAGGCCAACAATGAGTGGTAGCTTATAGATCTATTCTTTGAGATGTATTAGGAGGTTCAAAATAGACAGAGGCATATGTTTCTTTCTTCTATAGTTGTTACCTCTACTCTTCTGAATCGAGTGTGAATGAGGAAACTATATGATTCTGAAGACCTAGTCCTACGATAGAGTGTGTCAGGAGAGGAACCTAATTCTTGGTGGACCATAGGCGATGATGAGGTCTTTCTTTTTCATGGATGTGTATGGGTGATAACCAAAATACATGAGGAGTTGATGCGATATTTTCATTCCTCATTTTGGGCAGTTCAGCCTAGCGTCACCTAGATGTATCAGGATCTACACCATCAGTATTGGTGGCCAAGTATGAAGAGGGATATAGACGGTTTTGTTATGAGATGTTCCACCTATTAGTAGGTGACAGAAGAGCATCAGCAATCAGCAGGGCTATTATAGCATTTACCCATTCCCGAGTGGAAGTGGAATGATGTCGCGATGAATTTCATGATGGATTAACCGAGGTCTCCTCGAGGGAATTATGCGGTTTGGTTTGTTGTTGAAAAACTCATTACGGTTTCACATTTCTTGCCGATCAAGGAAACATTCAGTTTTGATGAGCTAGGAAGGTTGTACATCCGATAGATTTTATGTTTTTATGGGGTTTCGTACTCTATCGTTTCAGGTAGGGACGCCCGATTTACTTCTCATGTTTGGAAGGGAATACAGAGGGATTTGAGTACACAGGTACTTCTGAGTACATCTTACCATCCCCGGATAGATAGCCAGTCTGAGCACACGATTCAGGTTTTAGAGGACATGCTTTGAGCATGCATCCTAGATTTTTGGGGATCTTGGGAGTGACACATACCCTTAGTATAGTTTTCCTACAAAAACGGTTTTTAGGAAAAAAATTCATATGTCACCTTATGATGTTTTATACGGTATGCCATGTTGATCACCCCTATGTTGGACAGAGGTAGGAGAGGGAGCTATTCTAGGACCTCGTCTTGTCCAAGATACCACTGAGCAGGTAGAGTTGATTTGGAATAGTATGGTTACTGGATAGTCTCGATAAAATAATTATGCCGGTTGATAGAGATGACCTTTGGATTTTGAGGTTGGAGATCACGTTTTCTTATGTGTCACACCGAGTTTGGGACATAGGAGGATTATGAGACAGAGGCATCTTTCACTGAGGTACGTCAGGCTGTTTGATGTTTTGGAGATATTTGGGTAGGTTTCTTATCTATTACAGTTACCTCAGAGGTACTGGTCTATGCATGACATCTTTCATGTTTCTCAGCTAATTCGTTACTTTTTAGACCCGTCTCATGTTTTCCAACATGAGGAGGTTGAGTTGGAGGTGGATGCATCCTTCAAGAAGCACCATATTCAAATTTTGGATTGTAGCACGAAGGTTCTCTATGGCCAATCTATTCCTCTAGTATACGTTCTATGGCAGCATGGATGAGTATAGGACAATACTAGGGAGAGGGATTACAACATACGATCATAGTGGCTAGAGTTGTTTTAAGTTTCTTCTTCACCACCCATGGAAGGGAAATTTAGGGTAGAATTTATTTAAGGGGGTAAGTTTTTAAGAACCCAGATCTTCATTTTAGTTATGGATCATTATTTCGGGTGTTTTTTAGGAAAAAAGACAAAATGGAAATTTTCTAAATACATGTCATATAACTAGTTTCCTCCTGTAGCCGTGTACTGGTCGTGTAACAGATGAGTACATGACCATGTAGGTGACATGGCATACCACATAAAGAGGTGGCTAGTTGAGGCTAGTACATGACGTGTACATTAAATGAACACACATTGTACTTCTATTTTTATTCAATAAATCGGTGTGAGGTTGTGTATCACATCCAAAACACCCTTATTCTCCACGTGTTTTGTATAGGAGAGTAACAGAACACCAAAGAACTTTGATCTAATCCCGATTCTTCATCCGATCTCTGATTGGGATGTCATCAGGTGCATTGGATTCCCACCGGTGATTTCTCTCTTTTCCTAGAGCCCTTTTTCATGATTCATCTTCTCTCGTGATTTATCGAGGGTTGATCATTTTTACATTTTTTTAGATATATGTCATTCAAGTCCAATTCAAGCACCGATGTTTGATATTGTTCATCGTAAAACATCAAGGTAGGTGTTTTGTGCCATTAATTGATTATATTTGAATTATATATGCCTAATGTGCTGAATAACCATGTTTAGGGTATTGCGGGTTTTGTAATTTCAACCTATTATTAACCTTCTATTATTTAATTACTGATAAGGGGTTGTTTCATATTCATAAGGATATATTCTTTGTTTACGAGATACCCCACGGTTGTGTTTCCCTAGTTGGACTATTTATGGCTGTTAGGCCTAGGTTTCCTATGATCCATACCTTGTTTCCATTCCTTGAGTTGTTTAATATAGAGTTTGATTGATTATATAAATTTAATGTGTTATGCGTGTGAATGTTATCCATGTAGTAGTAATAGATTACATGTGATTCCTTATTATGATATACACGCAGATCTTAAAATGGACTATGATATCCTTGGATCAAGAAAACTATGGGGGTTTCCATATTTAATTACACAGGACCATGAGAGCCTTAGTGTAGACTTTGACCCAGGGGTAGCTACCTAAGAGTTCATTTATGATTATTTATGCTATGTTGACCCAGGTTTATTGACCATGAGAGCTACCTGGAGGTTGTTAAAAGTTATTGATGCCATGTGGACCTAGGGGTATTGACCATGAGATCTTCCCAAGTGGTCATTTTCAATTGTGTAATGCTATGTTTAACCAAAGGGGTTAGATCGTAAGAGCTTTACCATAGGGTTGTTTGAATGATTGAATGATTGTGATGAGTAGGCCAATCCAATGAACAAGATTGGACTCAATCTTACTAGATTGTTTAGATGGTCTTCTGAGACATATGTTTTCCTTTTATATAGGGGATATAGAGAATAGGATAGATCCCAGTATTTCATTATGAAATGGTTTTAATAATTAATAAATGTAAATGAATGTAATTAAAAACTATTGTATTGTTTACTTTTGAGTACATCCTAGTTTATTTATTCATTTCTATATATTTCCTTCTATATATATTCCCTGATAGTTAGGCATATATCTTGTGGTTTTTTTCTACTGAGATTCATCTCACACCTTTTTTGGGTCATGATTTTGGACCCAAAAAGATTATATGGTTTCAGTTATAGATAAGGTAAAACGCACTTCTTCATTAGGCACTTGATTGGTGTTGGAGCTGGAGAGCAAGGGAACAAGATGAGGATTGCGATGCATTTGGATTTTCCTACTTTTATGTACTTTTTCTTTAGTATTATATTTCCAACATTGTGACTTGTTTGTCTACATTAATAGACACATGTGACATGAATCATTTATATTTGATTTAGTTGTACATTATTATCAGTCTTCTGCTATTTAATTATATTTTATGGTATTAATTCTTCTGCTACTATTTACTATTTGTTTCTACTACGTTACTCTACCAATGAGGGCATAGTTTCCCCATTATCAGACCCTAGCCCTCCCTACTAGTTGCCATTCTCTAGAGTTTAGGGAAATGTTCTTGAGTTTATGTGACCAACCAGGTTTATGGATCCTTTGGGAGGCACTCAGAACTGGGACATTGTAATGGGAGAGTAACGTAATATTATATGGTGAAACCACCAAAAATAGTGATCTAAAATCCTTATTCATGAAACTAATTTTGGAACTATGCCTATTAATAGGGGTGGGGGCCCCAGGGGGACCATTAACTTTTTTGTGAAATTGGACCTTGATCACTTTTCATGTAACTCGATAACTTTTTGATCATTCTATGATTTGTATCATTAACACACATGAAAATTTGGATCCTCTATGAATATATTTTTCATGAACATTCTTATGTGAAACCTATTATCCTTTTTGAACTCAACCTTCAAGACTCAAAGTTTGCGAACTATTTTATGAAAAAAATTCTTAGTATTAAAAGATAGATTGTGAAGGTGTTGAGTCTTTATCTGATCAATGGAGGTAGATGGATGGTAACCTCGTGACTGGGGAAATCTTTATAACAATGTTGGATCACAATACTTTCATCAAATTTGCGATGAATTGTGTCATCTTGGGTTGTGAAAATTAGGGTAAATTTAAATTTTTGTTCCGAAATGTGTCTCAGGGATTTTTTTTTCATTTTACCTATAATATGATCTCGGATAATATTTCCAACCATTTCTTTGGTCCTTAAATCAGGTGTTTACCCTAGGATAGGAGTTTTGTGGAATTATGTGCCATTTTATTTTCACAAAGTGTTTAGTATTTAATTAATTAAATAATAATATATTCAAACATGTTCACTTGGTTTTATATTTTAAACGTAGTATCAAATTGATATTATATCTCATCCTTTGATTTCTGAATGGGTTTTTTCTAAGGTGAGGTATAACCTTGTGTCATGCACTGAGGTTGAGACTGAGCCCTTTTTCTTTTCATTTTTCTTCTTTCTTTTCTCCCTTGGGTAACTTTTTATTCTTTTGTGGATCCCCTCTTTTGGTTATTGAAATGAGATATAGAGAGGAAGAGAAGAGAGGGATAGGGAGAATAGGAGGTGCCACTACAAAGCCTGGGTCACGCTGGATCATCATGCGACAGTTACAGATTATGAATCAGACCGAAGCATCAGTGGTTTCCACCCAAATGTAGGCCAATTTTATTTTTAAAGACACAAATCCCCATAGTGCTGTTGTTTAAGTTTGCTTTTATAGTTTTCTGGGGACCCCTTAGGGGTTTATCTATAGAATTAATGGAGAAATCAAGGGTTTCAGGGCGATTGGGGGGCTTCCCATTTGGGGAAACCGATATACACAATATCTGGTTTTTTGAACACACACCATGTTTTTTTCTTGTTCAGGGAAGATGAAGTTTTTATAATTAAACACGATGTCATTTATGTACACACCATGTAGTAGTAATTGTCTATGTGGATGAGTACATGGGAATACAATGTTTTCAGAAGTACACACCCTATACTCTAGGTACACATCATGTAGTGGTACATGACCATGTGACCATGTACATGGAAAGATAACCCATGTGAGGGTTAAATGACAATGTATAGCTACACGAGTAGACCCCATGTCAGCCCTGGATATGTAATAATACACATGCAATCCCCATGTCTTCTATATCCATGTAAAAGAACATGTAAAAGTGCTAATTTGAGAGTATACAATGTGTACTCATAATTACACATAGTGTAATTTTTCTAGCTTGGGGTTTTTTGGATGTTTTGTGACCCAAAGTTAGAACGAGAATTGTGTGTAGTCTATTACAAGCATTTTTTACATATATATTGTAATGGTGTAATCCTTTAAGCATTTAGATGATATAAAGATAGTGTTTTAGTCTGAGAGAGTTATTTAGGATACATTTCGTAAGGTTTGGTTTAATAATCCACTAGTGGGTTGGGTGTGATCTTTAAGGCCTGGTTGAGGGTGGTGGGATCTACAATTTTACTAGATTGAGTGTGCCATGGTGATATGTTTGAGGTTATATTGGACTGATTTTGGAACATTCGATCATGCTATATTTTTAAGGAGATCTTTGTTTGTCCCTACATATTGGGAATTATTTCTCATGGTTAGATATATTAAGGTTTAGATCATATTCTTGAGGATCATATCCATTAGTTACTTTGATCTAGGTTGATATCATGAGATTTTGATAGTGACTCGGTGGTATTGATCTATTGAGATGAGTCTGAGGGACTCTTGAGGAAGCCCTAGGGGAATGGTTACTAATAAAGTGGTTCATGGTTTCCTTAGTTTTTTAGGATGATCATGTGGCATATTATTTCTTGGGATTCCCTTGTGATTGAGTCGGTACCCGTGGATGGATTATTTTATAGGAAGGTCGGTTGAGGTTTTTATTTCATGGAAATTTTCTTGGGGATTTGTTGTGTTTAGGATCCCTTTTACATGGTCAATATTTGATGTGGTTATTAGGACTGATTTGGATTCCCCTATTGGTTGTATTATGCCTTTGGAAACCCTCTAGGAATGTTTTTGATCTAGGATTAGTGGGAGGAAACTTAGGTCTATTTGGGATGTTTCCATACTGATTGTGTCATGTGCTTTTGAATAAGCTAAAGGAACCCCTCATTGGGTGTCTTTCTCTTGAGTGGCCTTTGGGTTGGTTGAGGTTGTTTATATGGTCATTTCCAAAGATAATGGGTGTATAAGGGGAGTCCTATGGAGGATGTGACATTATTCTATGACGCCAAGGACTGTGGGAGACCCAAGTTTGGTTTTACCCTAATACGGGCCATGGAGAGCCCATGGTGGCTATTTTGTTTGGATGTTGGGGTCCAGGGTGATGAGAGAAACCTATTATTTGTTATCTAAGATTTGATTGAAACTATTTTTTTAACAATTTGGATGGTGTTTTTAAGGATGGATTATCCCATGTTCAGTTTCCCTTTGGATGTGATGTTTGAGTAAGTTTCTACTCAGGACTGGGGTTTGAGGAAGTGACCCTTGGGTTATCTTGGATTGGGTGTTGACCTTGAGTTGTGATCTAGTTCTCTCCTCCATTGGTTTTCTTTAGTTAAAAAAACATTGAGAGGTAATGGATGGTCGAAATGTGTGCATCCACCTCTAGTTATGTGAACTCCCTGCTAGACTGTCTTCAAGCTCATGAGGTGTCAAGGCACTCACAAAGTGGGTTTTATTAGTTGTGGATGATTTTTTTCTCTTAGTGTCGTGGATGTTGTTCATGATCCCAGTTTTATGTGTGGGGCCACCTTTTTGGGTCCAGTGTTGGGGATCATTTTTTTTGCAGGACCTTTGGGACTAACAGGTTCTCTAGTTTTTTCAACCTAGGTGTTCAGATCACTATTTCAGCTCATGATGTTGCAGTCCTAGATCCAAGTATATTCTCTTTATTTGCATGGATGCCTATGGTTATGCCTTGGGGTATAACATTCATGCCCCTTTACTTATATGTATTGGTGTTTCTATTTAGATCCAATAGACATGCCAATTTCATTTGTGGATAAGTGAACCATGTACTGTAAATCCTCTAGCGAGGGCCAGAGCATGGTAGATTTACCTTGGGTGTTAGGATAGAACTTACGATTGGATTTGTTTTCTTGTATTTTTTGCCCCATTTTTATGATTTTTTTATAGTTTCTTTTAGTTTTTTCCTAGGATGGTCATATCACATGTGCATGCAGTTTTTATGACAGCAGATTATAAGTCCATCTTTGGGGGTGGCCTACTGAGATTTATTTATCACCCCCTATACATGCACCTTGGTGTGTGTACAAACTTCATATATGATTTCATGTTGGATCACAAGTTTCACAATGGATAGAGTTGAGGTTCATTTTTTCCTGATTGAGTGGAGATTCTCATGTGGTATCTCTAGATTAGGATGGTGTATCTTGAGCATCATGGATATTGGGTTTGTGGTTTGGATTAGTGTTGGTAATAGATCCTATTATATTAATTTGTTATTTTTTTATTTTGTATATTTTTTAAGACAAGTGGATGATCATATGTTGTATATTTTTCATGATTTGAGTCTATATAATTTTATGTTTCATTCCACATATTATAGAATATTTTTACTTAGTTTATTTATTATGTGTACTCTGATGGCTATCTGAATGGATGTTTTGGTTATTTTCACTATTATTTCACTCTGACAAAAGGGTATAGTCTCCCAAATTTATATTTCAGACCCTCACCACTGGTTGGTAGAATATATCATTTGGAGAGTCATGCTTGAATCCTTATAGTGATCTAGATCAGGTGACATTTCATGTAGACATGGGATGGTTTGTTACAAAAATTTATCATAGGTTTTTTGATTTATTATGTAGATAATTTCTAGATAGGTGGTCTAGTAATGTTCTATGTTTTTTTATGGATGATGAACTAGTGTATCACGAACACCTTTTCTAATAGGAGGTCTAAGTTTCTAGGGCATGGGATTGTTGTTCTTGGATTCTTTTTTTATGGTTGTGTTATTTCACTAAGCTTGATCCACTTGAGTATGTGGATTTATGATTTATTAGGGTTTTTGGATCTTGTCCTAAGGGAAAGCCTCCGGTGTTCATGCATCATTCAAAGAACATAGGATTCACATGAAATATACCTGTCTATGGTGTTTTTACTAATTATGTTGGTTCAGTTGTTTAAAGTATCTTCAATTGATTATATGGTTTTTTCTTATATAGCTACTTGGAAACAGTCTACCCAGCTGAACCACATGTTTATATTTTACTCTTATGATAGGTCATGTGGATTATGTGATGAGAGGTTTTTGGGTGTTTAAGATGCAATCCCTTAATTTAGGGATACATATAAACCATTATGGGCCAGTGTGGTCTTTGAGTTCCCTATTAGTGTCTTATTAAGGGAATGGATTCCTAAGATATATTTGGTTTGGGCTCAATTTTCCCTTAGGTGGTGGTTCCCCTAAAGTCCTGAGTTCATGTTCCTTGGTAGGGATATATTATTTCCATGTGTTATCTACTAGGTAATGCAGTAGATCCCATATTCCTATTATCACTGATAAATTTGGTGGATAGGGATGATATTCCTTGGTGGGGCTGTTTAGGTTTGATACAACCAAGATTTGGTTAGGAATTAGGATGCCTACTATCTGAGAATTGGAGCACTAGTAGTGATCCCTATCTCATGGATGGCGTGACAGGGCGGGTTAGGTTGGAATCCTCACCCTAATTGTTTTAGTTGTGCCTTGGGTAGCGCAGTGATAACATGGTTCAATGCTTTTGGATTTGGATCAACACTAGAGTGTGGGTTGATCATGGCATGAGGGATATGCCCTGTTTTGTAGAGGAGTTCCAAGGGTGTTTTGGATTTTTGGAATTGATCTATGTGAAGATCATGGTTAGTGGTTTTAGGCACATTAGCACAGTTTTTTTGGACTTTTACCCATATTATAGTGAGTCCTAGTGCCAATTTTAGAGCAGTTTAGTAAAAGACCTATGGTAGAGATTTCACCATAGGCTTGAGGAGGTTTTTTTCCTTCTTTATGGGGATTATTTGAGCATGAGGGTTGAAGGTTTCATGCTAGTGCTCTGGTTTGAGAAGTTTTTTCATGTCTATTCATTGTGTTTATTGATAAACATAGCATGGGACATGTAGTTTTCCATTTGTGTAGTGGGGTGATGATAATTATACTCCTATGGTGGGGATCATCAAACTGGTCACTATTGAACATCTCTCATGTTGAGAGAGAGTTTAGAACACTATAAGACCAATCATTTTATGGTAAAGATATCATCAGTTATGTTAGTTATTTGGTGATACCATGGATTCTAGTTATCAACTAAGGCTTCTTGGTGGGGGGGATGAGAAGTGTTTATGGTGGGAAGTCTGTGATGAACCGCATCATCATGGGTTGTGAAAATCGGGGGAAATTCGAATTTTTTACCATAAGTTATTTAGGGTAAAATATGGTAACTTATCACATAATATTATCTCAGATACTTTTTTTTGACCACTCTGTTGGCCCCAAAATTGGGAATTTACCATAGGAAAAGAGTTTAGTGGATGTCTGAGTAGTTCCAATATTTGTGGAATATTTATTATTTAATTAATTAAATATTAATTTATTCATGCATGTTTGTTTGGTCATATATTTTAAATGGAGCATTAGACTGATATTTTGTTTCTTATATCGAGTCTATAATGGAGGGGTTTTCTTAGATGAGGTAAAATCTTGTGTCATGCACTAGGGTCGATCCTAGGTCCATTTTCTTTTCTTTTCTTTTTTCTTTTTATTTTTTCTTCATTTTCTTTTTTTATTTCTTTCTCCCTTTTCTTTTTGAATACACCCATGGGGTTCCACCCTTTTGGGTCTTTGGCCAAGAGAGGTAGAGGGAGAGAAGATAAGAAGAGTAAGCGGAGGAGGCATCACCATAGAGCCTGGGTCGTGCGAGATCATTGTGCAATAGTTGCAGATCAAGAATTATATCAAAATGGCGGTGGTTTCCACCCGAATTTAGGATAATTTTATTTTTTAAGTCTTAAATCCCTATATAATAGATTTATAAATTTTTTAAGCCTTTATTGGTTATTGGTTACCCCTTAGGGGTTAATCTATATCTTCCAGGGAGAAATTTGTGGTTTTTTGGTGATTTGGGGGATTCCCGTTCGGGTAAACCCATAAACATGACATGTGGTTTTATGAGCACATTCCATGTGTTTTTCTTGTTTTGGGAAGATAAAGTTTTTATAATCACACACCATGTACTTCAAGAACACTACATATAGTAGTACATGGTTATGTACCTTGACACATGGTCGAGTACATAGCTAGATGGAGTTTTGGGAAGTGCATGTTGTGTACTCTGGGTACACACCGTGTAGTGGGACATGGCCATGTGGCCATATAATTGGGAAGTTACCCCATGTGAGGGATACATGAACATGTATAAGTACATAAGGAGACCTCTTGTATGCCCTGGATTTGTAGTAGTATACAGGAAGACCCCATGTCTGCTCTATCCATATAGAAGTACATGGCTTGGTACTGATTCGAGAGACATTCCATGTACTCAGAAGTATATGCTATGTAATTTTTCTAGATTGGGGGTTTTCATTGTTTTGTGCCCAGGAATCAGGATTGGACTTACAAGTAGTCCATTCTGAGCATTTTTTCACATAGACCATGATTGTGGAATCCTTTCAATGTTTAGATGTTATCTGGATGGTTTTTAGGACTGATATATTTTTGTAGGAGGATTTCCTTGAGGTTTGGTTTTGGAATCCTCTAATGGTTTGGGTGTGAGTTGTGTTTCTTGAGTGAGGGTTGTGATCTTGGTGATTAAAATTGATCATGTGTGTCATAGTGATATGTTTGAGGCTCTTTTGAATAGATTTCAGAATATAAAATCATGAAATATATCTAATGAGATATTAGTTTTTCCAACATGTCGTGGCTAATTGATCAACATTAGAGATATTAATGTTTAGATCATGTGCTTATGGATTTGAGATGTTAGAGAATTTGGGTTGGGTTGACACCATGGGATGACAATTTTGGTTAGTTTCCACTGAGCTATTGAAATTATTTTTGGGGACTCTTGAGGATTACCTAGTGATTTGGTTACTGATTGAGTGATTAGTGGTTATCATAGTAAACTATCGAGGATGATCATGTGGAATGGTGTATCTTGGACTTCCCTTGTGTAATATTTATTACCCATGGATGGGTTTTTTATTGGTAAGGCCATTTGTGGTTTTTCTTATGTGGTCTTTTCCTTAAGGTTTCATTGTTATTAAGATTCCTTGTGTGGGGTCTTATTTTGAGGTGGTCATGAGGACCGTTGTAAATACACATGCCGGTGGGGTTATGCCATTGGATTCCCTTTGGGTGTTTTGTTGATCGAGGATTAGTGGGAGACCACTGAGGGACATTTGGGATGTTTCTTGAACTGGGTGAGTCCCATGATTTTAGATGAGTTACAGGAACCCCTTGTAAGGTGTCCTACTCTTGATATGGTCCTTGGTATGGTTTAGGTTGTTTCTATGAGTGTGGCTCGAGATCTTGGGTGTAGCAGGGGAGTACTATGGAGGATGTCACAACTTGATGACCCTAGGGAGTGTAAGAGTCATGAGTTTGGTTTAACCCTGAGGTGGGTCATGAAGAGCCTACGGTGGATATTTTGTTTGAATACTAAGATATAGGGTTCTAAGAGAGGAATATGCTTTGTTGGACAAGAGTTGATTGGAACTTCTAGTTCATCTATTTGGATGGAGATTTTGAGGTTCCATCCTCCCATATTAGGTTGGTCATTGGCCCTGATGTTTGATGAAATTTCTTGTCAGGACTGTGGTTTAAGGAGGTGACCCTTGTGATATATTTTATTGATAATTGGACCTGAGTTTTGATATGGTTCCATTCTATGATGGTTGGAAATAGTTAGATAATATTATATAGTTAATGGATGATCTGGATGAGTGAAACACCCTCTTGTTTCCTATACACCCTACTAGAGTGGCTTTGGGATCATGAGGTGTCAAGACACTCACAAAGTGGGTTTTATTAGATGTGGAAAATTTTGTGATTATTGTACCATGGATTCAATTAATTTTTCAAATTTTATGTATGAAGCTCACCTTTTTCTTCTAGTTATGGTGTCCAATTCATTTTGTAATAACTTCAGGACAGATGGGTTCTCTGGTTGTGTCGAACTAGGTGTCTCCATCACCAATTCAGATCATTCTATTAGATTCTAACTTACTGATAACTGTGTTTTATTCATGTGGATACCTATGGTTATTCCCTGGTGTATGGAATTCATTCCTATTTTCTTTGAAATCATAGATATCCAATATAGTTCTAGAATACACACTAGTTTCTTGTGTGGTTGGGTGAGCCACATGATGAAGATCCTATGGTTGAGGCCAAATAGGCGATAGATTTACCTTGGGTGTCAGGATATAAGACACAATTGGCCTTTTCCTTGTTCTTGTTTCCCTTTTTATGTAGGTTTTTCTTTTATGAAAATTTCTATTAGTTATTATCTAGGTTGGGAATATCATGTGTGTATACACTTTTTATGATAGAATATTATATGTCTACCATTAGGGGTGGCCTAATGAGATTTATTTCTCACCTCATGTATGTGAACCTCGATGTGTTTACATATTTTATGTATGCTTTTAGGTTGGGGTACAGGTTGAGCATTGGGTTGGGCTAAGGCCCAATGTTGCTTCATCGAGCATATCCACTCATGTGGAGTCTCTAGATCGAGCTAGTGTTACTTGAGTGTCATGAAAATCAATTATGTGTTTTGGATCAGTGTTGGTAGTAGAGCATAATGTATTTATTTTTTGTTTTTTTATTTTGTTTATGTGGTTGTCCTAGTGGGTGAATGTTTATTTTATATTTTTCACACTTTCATTATGTATGAATATATACCGGATTCCATTTATTATATCACAGTTTTTCTTGAGTTTATTTATTGCGTGCACTCTAATATATTTAAGTGTGTTTTTTAGGTTATTTTTTCTATTATTATGCTCTGAACAAAGGATATAGTCTCCCCACTATATCTTTCAGACCATATCAATTGGTCAAAAACCTCTAGCATTTGGGGAGGCATGCTTGAGGCCTTATGGTGAGCTAGATCAGTTGATGTGTAAGGTCTATCCCGGATGGTTTGTTACATAATTGATGATGGAGGTGAAATAATAACATCCCTTGTGAAAATTTCTTCTACAATACAACATTGGGATGAGAAATGATGTGTTCATCCCCAATATCAATTGAGATGGTCTTTCTTATTGGTTCATATACTTTCTTGGTCTATTTCAGTGTAACAGAGCTACTGGGTGTCACTGCGTGAAGGACCCTACATCACTTACTACCCACTCACTGTGGATCCATGTGAATAACATCAATAGGGAAGCACTGGTTGTAGAGAATTTTACACACCAATATGATACTACACTCAAAATGGGTTTGTGAGACCATCTGCAGGGCTATATCGAGGAGAGTGATCTGTAGCATGGCCTAAATTTTATAGATGAGTGGGCCTGGGTATACTGGGTATGCTGGTCTTTTGATGAGTTTGAGGAAGTGTTTAAGAGGGTGGTTCTATACGAAGTGGCATGGATTTTTCAGTTCCATATCCACCATCACATGAACATCATGCTTTATTTTTTGGGAACTTTGAATTTGGGGACTAAAATATTCCACCTACACCATGGGGAGGTTGGCATATTCCATTTGGATCTCAATTGGATCATATTGATCCCCATAAAGGGGGAAATTTCTGATGAGTTTGTTCTCATAGAAGATGTATAGGAGGAACCAGAGTAGATTCCAACCACAATAAGGGTTATACTACATTTAGTACAGGTAGAGAGAGATAGTAAAACCTAGGGATGAAATACATCCCTTTCAAGAAGTGGTATGGTTATTTTTTGAATTAACCCATGTATAAGTTTCCAGTGAGGCCGATCTAGTGTCCGAAGGTGTATTAGTGAGGCAAGGATTAATCATACTAGAGAATTATGGATGTGATCCAATGGCGCATATGGGGGTAAAACTTCATTCTTGAGTCCTACATAGGTATACTTGTGGGAATCATTTTGGTGATCATATGTATGTGGATTCTCCTGGTGTGTGATGCTCACATGGGGGTGCGATCGATCACCTTCATCATGGAGGCGATGCTAGCCATATGGAAGTGTATCATCTAGGATGTATTGATGTTGGTGAAGCTATAAAAATGTTGTGCCACATCAACTAGAGGAATAACCCCTTAATTTTATGTGAGACCTTCCATTTGTTGTATGGATGGGTCGCTACAAACATTAGGGGGTATGAGTACTTGAATCCTATCTCCCCCTTGCACAAAATTTTATTTACCAATTCTCAACTTCATTGGGAGTCGAGCACTCAAGTTGGATCCGGTTAGCGTGAAAGTGATTATTGAGCTAGTGGACCACTTCATCTTCCACACATTAACCTTCTAATGAGGACAATTATATACAATGAAATAAGAATGGTTGTGCAACGTTCACACCTCTTAGCCTTCCAAGATAAAGTACTCGTGGAAGGGGTGGATTGAAAATCAATTTTTGAATAATACACCCCATACCGGTTCTCTTGGTAGTTCAAGTGACTTCAATAACTTACACTGAAGTTTTACATGGGATTACGTACTGAAAATCAACGCATGATTATTTGGAAAATATCATGGATATTCACATGGGAAGATGATAGAGGGAAGAATAAGTTTTTTCCGACTAATTCTACATATAGGCTCTTCCATGAATACATGATTAGTTGGTAAAGCATGTATCCTAGGGAGACACTGAGGAATTGGGTCACCCAAGTGGATGATGACGAAGGGGTCCCACAAAAATGGGGAAAATGTAATTTTGTAGAAGGTATATCATGCTAAAGAGGAATGGATATGCCGATAGTGAAGAGTGTAGTGGATAAACCCCCTTCAAATCCAAAAGGAAGAGAGGAATCAATCCCAAAACTTCCAAAAAAATGGCATCGAGAGGAAGGTGGAACCTTTGGAGTTGTTCCAAGGGACAAATCCTAGGCTATGGGGAAGTGGATACACTACAAATATGTCCTTGGTGACGTTGTCTTACATAATTACTAGGATATTTAGGGAATCTATAGACAAATAAACTCCTTAAATGGGCAGTGGATTCATCTTCATGATGCGGGGATAAACCTTCTCAAGATGGGATATGAAAGGGTAGGTTTCTATTCTACCTAGTCTATGGTGGTGTAATATATTAGATATTTGGAATACCTTGTCCACTCTCACAACGTTTCTCATCCCCTAACCAGCCAGGTGAAGGTGGTACTTGTAATTCCTTACCCTTTGAACCTTTCTGAAGATAAATTAACTAAAAACATGGATTTCCAAGAAGATATTCTTGAAGAGGAATCCTAGGGGAGAGATACCTACATAAACTCCCACATATAGGGATATCCTACTGTCAATCAGGTAAATATTTTAATTTTTGTGTGCCTTAAAAAATTATAAATCACTAGGATTGGTGTCTAACTTCTTTTTTTCACTTAGGAAGGAATCATTGGCAACCAAGGAAGGAGAAGTTCATGGAAACCCTTTAGTAGAGAATGAGTGAGCTCCAATTATTATATAGTCAAGCTTAAGGCCCCCCCTCAACATTGTAGTCATATTTGGGAAATCATCAGTTGGCAGGTTCCACTTGGGGGGGGGGGGTCTTGGTGAACCTCGATGAGTTTTTTGATGTTATTTACAAATCCTATAAGTCTTCTCCTATTTACACCATTTTTTATTATTTTTTACACCAAAATTTACACTTGGATAACCTTATACCTTAAATGGAAGTGGAAACTATGTTGGGGGCTCAACCACCAATACTGATGCCTAATCTGGTTGGGCCTACAGTTGTGGTAGTGATGGTTGGAACTACAACCTATAATGGGTGATTAAGGTTTTTCTCTCAGTGGTGGTGGTTGAGGGGGTCATGATAGTTTCTCCCATTACATAGGTTCCAGAAAAGATTATGGATAAATTCATGTCATTAATGGTGGCGACTAAGGGGGTTGTGATAGATGATCTTTCCCCAGATGTTCCAAAATAAGTGGCGAAGAAGGCCCTGGGTGGAGAGTTGGATGAGGGAATCTTTCCCATAGAATTAGATTATAAAAACCCGAATATTTATTTTTCATAAAAACTTTATTTATTTTATAATATCACAATTAATGCAACCCAAAATATTGAAATGTATAGTGTATTTGAGAATTAGTTACATTACATTACAACTTAAAACATGAAACACATCGTCTTTATTGAAAACCTCATTAACATGTTCATAACATTCCTTCGTACTTAAAACTATGTGGGAAAACCCTATAATAAATATAAGAAAGGGGTGATCTATAAATCCTAGTAATGGAATAAACATGGAATAACATGAATATGATAATACATGTTAAACAATAGACATATAAACGAGGCATAAAAAAATTAGTAATCATAAACATGAAAAAGGAGACATGATATATCATAATAGTCATAACAGGGTAAATGTGACAACAACTTAAAACACTGCATTATAAACATATGAAAAGGATAAACCTACCAAGACATAATGGTGGAAAATTCCCATAAAGGAATCCATTTCACTTCCTATACAAACATGATGTATAATTATACTAAACATTACCCAATGCATTGGAGTGCTATCTAGGTGCACCCATCAGAATTATTTCATACTCATGCTTAAGTGTTCCACATAGATTATACAACATGGATTCATTCATCATCCTAATTTATTCCAAGATCATGGAGAGTGGAATAAACATATTAAATTCACCAATATAAAATTATATGTTCATAAATGTGAATACCCTTGATAGGAAATTGGTATGGTATTCACTACACAATTCCTTTGGCATGAAAAATTATCGGTATATTTTGACAGCATAATGATGTCACATAAAAATTCATAAAATAGGTTGATGAGATAGATATAGGTATATAATAATTTATAAATGAAATTGAAATTAATAGGGATATGGAAATACATGTTCCAACATGATTAATTGTAAATATAAGGTATACAATATTGAATAATGCTTAATAGAGAAAAGAAATGAAAGAACCCTTAAAAAATAGGCATGGTAACAGGTGTACATAAGGGTTCATATGAGGGAAAAACGAGTGTGAAATGGGATCAAATAATTTATAAATCAAATGGGTAGTATGGGGGATATGTAAGAACATATCCCAACATATGAAAATTAAAATTAAAATACATAACATAAAAGGAGATATTGATAAAAGAGGAGAGTAGAGGATCCCTTACAAAATTTTGTCATTGTAACAACATAGAATAAGGTAGAAATGAGAGAGGATAAATAATATCCAATTAAAATAACATCAGTTTGATACTAATGGATGTTTATAAATAATTGACATTATAACAAATTTCAATTCAGAATAAAAATGTCAAAGAAGGTGTTTGAATTAAAAGGAGGAGAGTTAGGTGAGAATCAATTACTAGAGTGTGTGACTCCAAAGGCTTGGGAGGGGATTCTTGAGAGTTTGGGGGAACATTGGGAAGACTATAGGGAGTGGAGTATATAGTTTTTTAATGCTATAAGGAGTTTTAGTGAATATAAATGGGATATTGGGTGTGTTTATATAGGAAAAGTATAATTTCTTTATTATTTAGGTTTTTGGACTCTGTATAATAAAATATCCATTAAAAAACCATCTCATGGTTTTTTCCCATGGTTTCTACAAAAATGGGGGTGTTTTTTTATTATTTTAAATTTAAAATGGCATACCATATTCAAATAATTACCTTTCTTATGTGGAGGCGATTCACACTCTCAAAGAAATGATTTTAAAACCTTAAAACATATTATATGTTTTAGAGGATTCATAATGGATTTAAAAAAATAAAATAAACTTAAAATAAAATTATTTTAAAGAAAAAAAGTTATTTGGTCATGGATCCAATTTATAGTAATTATTACATCATTTTGGGTCATTATTATGTCACAAAACAGAAAGTATATTTATAGAGTATTTATTTTTTTCTCAAAAATTCGAATGTCTCAAAAAATTATAAAAAAATAACCTTTGGATAATTTAGAAATTTTGGTTCCAAAAATAATATTCTTTTTTATATAAATTGTTTTATAAATATGTGAATTTTTACTTTTAAAATAAGATTAACATTTATTAAGAAATATTAGGGTTCTTTACAATAATAATTATTCCAACACTTATAAAAATTACATTTTATTATATGATAATTTATATTTAATAAATATTATTTAATAATAATATTTTATTAAAATTTTATTTATTTCAAAAATCCATTAATTTAAAAAATTCATAAATTGAATTTGAATATTAACCAAAAATAAAAACTATTCTTTATTGTAGCAAAATAAAAATCATTTACAAAGTTTCAATAATATGATGTAAATATATTAATTATTTTATATGAAGTAATATAAATATTACAATTTCTAGGGTCTTGATATATATCCCTTTAATACACCCACATATTCCCTAAGAGTAAGGTATGCGATGGTGGGACATTCATGGGGCGGTTCGATGAACACAATTTTGGGTGTGATCTCGATGAGCTTGAACTTATCCCATAAATGGTTTCACTCATTATTAAGTTGATTGATCTTAGATTGGGATTGGTCAAGGGAAGAGATCAGAGATGCTATCTCCCTTGTAATCTCCAATAAATGGGCTTCATAAGGTATGATCCTACTGATTAAGGCCATCACTTCATTTTTTTCTATGTCAATTGGATTGTTAAAACCCTATATTCATACTAACTATGTGATCAATGTTCAATGGATATATTATCAATATTAAAGATAATTAATGGTATTTTAAATCCAATATGATAAAATAAAAAAAATAAGTACATGTGATTTCTATAACCATATTACTAAAAATACATTTAATTAAATCAAAAGGAGAATTTTATTTATTATAGTTTGGGTAATTACAATATTTCACCTAAATAAATTTCTCCCTTTAAATTTTCTTTTCCCACAATAAAACAGATGAGGGTAACTATTATTCATCACATGTTCTCGTTCCCAAGTTTCTTCTTCAAACTTTTGGTTTTTCCACAACACTATGACAAGGTACATTATCTTATTTTGTAGAATGTTTTCTCTTTGATCTTCGATTTTCACTGGCTGCTTTTCATAAGAAAGGTCATTTTCCAATGGCACCACCTCTAGATTGTGTACATGTGATGGATCTTGTATATACTTCCTCAAGAGGGATACTTGGAATACATCATGTACTTGAGATTAGTTTGGTGGTAGTTCTAGTTGATAGGCCACCGTTCTGATGAGATCAAGGATCTCAAAAGGGATGATGTACCTTGGACTAAGAATTAACTTGTTCCTAAATATAATCACTCTCTTCCATGAAGATATGCAGAGGAATACCATGTATACAACATCAAACTCTAGGTCTCATTTAAAATTTTTAGTATTGATATTTTATTGATTCCCATTAGCCTTGATGTGCTGCTGAATGGTCTTAAACTTATCCACCATTTCCTAGATCATTTTTGGACCTATCAGTTTGTGTTCCCCAATTTTATCCCAATGTATAGGTGTTATGCACCTATTATCATAAAGATATTCATAGGGATCTATTTAAATGATTGAGTGGAAACTGTTGTTGTAAGAGAACTCAACCAGAGGAAGATGTTGGTCCCATATTACTTTGAAGTCAATTGAGCATGAACTCAACATGTCCTCAAGTGTTTGGATAGTACACTCAGATTAACCATCAGTTTGAGGGTGATAAGTTGTACTGAAGTTGAACTCACTATTGACATAATGCTGGATACTTATCAAAAGATTATAGGTGAAATTTGTATAATTATTGAACACAATCGACAGTGGTACTCCATGCATCCTCACCACTTCTGTGATGTATATTTGCATAAGTTGATCTATTGAGAAATCTTCTCAAATTGTAATGAAGTGTGTGGTCTTTATAATATGACCCACAATAACCTAGATAACATTATTTCCTTTATATGTATTAAGAAGTCCAATAACAAATTCCATGGTTATGTTTTCCTATTTCCATGTCAGTATGGGTTATTGTTTCATCATCCCCTTAGACTTATACCTTTCATCATTCACTTGACGATATACCAGGAACATTGATGTATATTCAGATATCTTATTCTTTATGTTGTCCCACCAATAGCTTTCTCGAATATCTCAATAAATCTTTGTGTTTCCTAGGTGAAAGAAGTATACAAACTATTTGAATCATCCAATAGTCACTTCTTTAAAAAAGGATGTTATGGAACAGATAGTCTGGACCCAAATGTCACAATCCCTTCTTCATTAGTATTGAATTATGAGGATTTCCATTTTATTATAGTTTACACTTTCTTCTAAATTTCCCACATCATATCTTTTAGCATCCTTTAACCTTTCAAAAAGAGATATTTGAGAAATAATTTGTGAAAGGATTGATGATGTTCCTTCCTTTATGATTCCAATGTCTATCTTATTCAATTCAAAGAAGATTGGATCCCTCTCAATTTTCATAAATGATAAAATTACTGGATCATTTCTTCTTAAATCATCTTCCACTTTATTTGATTTACCAAGATAGTAGTGAATTGATAATTCATAGTTCTTAATCATATCTAACCATCTTCATGGGAACATATTCATCTATTTCTATATGAATATATTTTTTATACTTTTGTGATCTGTATATATTATACACTTCTCCCCAAAGAGATAATTCCACCATTTTTTCCAAGAAAATATCACTATGGATAACTCCAGATCATGCGTTGGATAGTTTTGTTCATGAACTTTCAGATAACTTGAATAATAGGCTATGACTTAGTCATTTTTCATCAACGCATAACCTAATCCGTTCTTCAAAGCATAGCTGAATGTTACAAAAAGTTATCTACTTTTGGTTAGTTTCTGAACAGGTGAAATGATAATCCTTCTTTTTAACTCATTGAATATTTCTTCATATTCATCATTACATACAAACATGACTCCCTTCTGAGTTATCTGGGTAAGAGGGTTTTAAAATCGATAGAAAATTATCACAAATTGGTGATAATATCCAGTTAACCCAAGGAAACAATGAATATCTATCATAGATGTTGGTTTTGACCATCCTTTAATTTCTTTTGTCTTTGAATGATCCATAGATATTGATTGTGATGATATTCCCCAAGAATTATACTTCCTTAAAACATAAATCACAATAGATATACTTTTCATAAATCTTCTCATTTTATAAGGTCTTTAGCACACTTCTCATATACTCATCACGCTCCTACTTGGTTTTGGAGTATATTAGAATAAAACCTATAAAGACTACCACAAATTTGTCAAGGTAATATATAAGGACAGAATTCATTATGTCCATAAATATTTATGTAGAATTAGTGAGTTAAAATGGAATTACTATGAACTCATAGTGTCCATACCTTATACAAAAAGCAATCATGGGGATATCCTCCTTCTTCACCCTAACTTGGTAATATCCTAACCAAAGATCCATCTTGGAGAAGAATTGTGCTGCACATAGATGATCGAACAAGTCATCGATCTGTGGAAAAGGATACTTTTTATTTATCATGATCTTATTGAGTTCACGATAATCAATGAAAAGGTGCATTAACCCTTCCTTCTTCTTGATAAAGAGGACCGGTTCACCCCATAGTGAATCACTTATGCATATAAACCATTTATCCAGATTCCCCTATAGTTTTTTATTTAGCTCCTCATGTTCCACAACATCCATTCCATAGAGTGTATTAGATATTTAATATCAAGGTATAAGATCGATTGAAAATTCAACATCTCATCTAGGAGGAATACCATGAAAATCCTTGAGAAACACATCCACATATTCCCTTGTAAGATGCATGTATCCAAGGATGATCCTTTCCATAGAATAAATCATTTGAGAAAGATAAATTTTCTTGTAGGGAAATAATATCAATGCTTGAGATGATGGCGCTGAATAAGATTTATCCTACTCATTACATTTGAACAGAATCGGGGGTCAATTCACTATATGGAGACTTATTTCCTTCTCACAAAAATTTATGTTATATATTTACAGGGAAAGCTAATCTATGGCCATAAATTCATTAAATTCCTCCAAAGGTAGTATTACAAGGTTTTTTGGGAAGTTTGGCCCACAAATTGTGATAGGGTAAGAGTTATATACATGGGATGAAATAATTTCCCCATATACCATTTTCAATGATATATCTACTTCCAAGATTTGTGGTTCTATTTGAATTGTTCTACAAAACATTCATGATATTAAGGAATTCATAAAACCAGGGTCAAAATGTAATTTTTCTATTTATGAATGAAAAACTGATGTACTTGTCACCACTTATTTGTTAGGATCCACCTCATCGTTAGTGATATAAAAATCTATCCCTTACTATCTTAGAGGTTTTTTTGTCTCCAAAAAACCTTGGCTTAGGGAATTAGTTTAAAGGTTCCCTAGTTCCTTAAAATTGAAGTCATAAATTTTTTTGAGGGTTTACTAGAGCATGAAGTTTCCTAGTCGGGATCCATGTATAACTGATATGGGGAGGGGGTGAATCAGTGATATATTTTTCTTTTATGTTTTCTTCTTTTTGAAACAATCTTCACTGCCTGTTAAAGAGTTATTTTCCTTCTGAACACAATCTAAACACACATCCATAGGAATACCAAAATTTACAAGCTTCACTACTCAACAAGAGTAGATACATCTATGGTTTGGTATGGAAAAAAAATCCAATACCACACAGTCCACTAGAAAACAATCTTTTGATTTAAGATACAATGAGTAGGATATACCCTTACACTTGTGTAGCACTTTGAAAATGATCCACAAGTGTGTGTGAACCCGCTTAGCCAAAATATGTAAAAAAAATTAGTGCTTCTTAATCAGCTTTCACAGTTTTATCTTTCAAAGAAATTCTTCTCTTTCATACTGAGAAGTTGGTAAGAACTACATTACATACAAATTACTTCTTGTGTTGAGATCAAATCTTTCGCTCACCTTTTTAAGTGTATTGAGTGAATATTTAATGCCACGTGTTCACGATTTATCATTTGTCATGAAACACCTCTTCCACACAACTTAAATATTTTAGACAACTCCATTATTATGTGTAACTTCTCCTTATTATGTGCAACTATATTTCTTTCATGTAACTCCCTTTACAGAAAATTATTACGAGCTTTAGAGATCATGATTTCCATAAGTGTTGATCCTCTCAAATGGGATGGGGTCACCTCTTATTTATAGGAAACGCTAACCCCTACATGTAAAACCCTATCACATTGTGCAATATTCTAACACATTGCATAAGATCATCTTCATACACGCAAAACTATGTTTGACATCACAATTGGGTTCACAACTTCTTTCAAAAAACTTTATCTTTCACGTACAATATTTAGTCTTTCATGAACATCATTCCTTTTCCATTTTCGATTGTTCTGATCTTGAAGCGTATCTTGTGGGCAACATTCAAAACCTTCTTATATCTTGCATTCAACATCCTTTTCCAAAAACAAATTTCTCCATCTCTTGATTTTTAGGTCCAAAAATGATGAAAACAATGGGAAACAGTGCCACCTTAAAATCTACTTCAGTAAGAACAACAATGCTACTTCATTATCATCTATATTATTCAAAAAATAACTACATTCATTATAAGATCCTTCTACTATGATATATTACCTTTGATTGATCATGTTTAGCATCACTATATTTTCATAGACTTTTAAAAAGAGAATTTATTTATCCATTTTCTGAAAAAAGAAAAAAGTCCACTTCTCCATCCAACATGGTCCCAATATATAATTCATTTCCTCCATAAAATTAGCAGGTTTCTCCTTTCTGAAAATGTTATCCAAGTGTCCTTCCTTCTCACACCTAAATTATTTCTTCGTTCCCTTTAGGCAATTTATGGGGTGCTTCTTTCTGTACATTTGATAAGTGAGATATTGGAATTTATTTGAACCATTATATTTATCTATCAGACCTCTATAATTAAACTATACTTTATGATTCTTATCCTTGTGATACCCTTGAGATTCTCCAATATCCATCTTGACTTTGAGGGAACATCAAACAATTTCCTCGTAGCTATCAAACTCAAAAATAACTAATGTATTTTTAAACTAGGTTTTAGTCCACCAAAGATTAATTCAACCTTTCATTTAGGGGTAAAAAAAGAGAGGCATATCATAAAAGTATTGTGAAGTTTTAATCATCCACCCAAATATATTTTTCATATTTTTTCTCAAGTTAAAGGAAATAACTTTCTATTTTAAGAAGGAGAGCATGAGAAAAATATTTATCAAAAAACTTTTTCCAGAATTACTTCCACTCCATTTCTTTGATATATACCCAAGGATTTGTATTCATGATCAATGTCCACCATTGATCAGCTTATCCCTACATATGACAAATATTAATAAGTGACTTCTCCTCTTTAGAACATTTAAGTATAGAGAATATCTTCTAAATTTAGTTTATCTATTGTTATGTGATTAATGGATCAGATGATCCATTTAAGGTAGGAGGCCTTTGTCACATGAATATTTCAATTGTTCCTTGTTCTCTCTTAGGAGAGTTTTGATGATCCTCCTCATCCAAGTTTATATTAAGAATTTCCGGACACTGTCTAGAATAAAGGAAAAATAGTGGTGATTATTTATAAATATTAAACTCATAAAATGGATTAAAATGACATTAAAGTGATAACTTATAAATTTTATAACTTATTAATTTCTATGTTTGAATATATATTATCCATGATCTCTTCAAAACATGCATTCTTATGGGATTTTTTTGTTCCCTTAATAATGATTCATAATGATCTTATGGATTTACTGAATAATATCCCCAAGAAGTGCCAAACTAGGTTCATAGTAAGGCCTATTTTCATGTACCATGTTACCCTGAGTCTGACATGAAACACCTTTTCAAAGTTGTTATGTCTAGGTACATATGAGCCAAAACCTCATCCACTTATAGTATCTAGGCATGGATGTATTTTCTTGATAAACCACTTACTCCATACTTACCAAAATTTAGGTATGTTTTTCATATAATTAGTCTTCTCATTAATGCTTTCACTAGAGTTACCTAATCCTAATACCAAAAATAACTAAAGTTTTTTGCTGATACCAACTATAACAATCATGATCTTTATTTTAGATTAATAATTGATATATTTCATAATATTACACTTAATATATACCAAAAATTTGGGAATTATAGTTTCTTTTGGAATTGTATACATTACATAAAAATTTAAAACAGGAAACATGTTGTCTTTATTGAAAATCTCCTTAACATGTTCATAATATTCCTTTATAATTAAAACTGCATGGGATAACCTGGGGAAAAACATAAGAAAGGGGTGAGCTATAAATCCTAGTAAGGGAATAAACACGTAATAACATGAAGAGGGTATTAAATTTTAAACAATAGGAAGATGAATGAGGCATAAAATATTAGGAATCAAAAACATTAACAAGTAGTCATGATATAACATGATAATCATAATATGGGAAATGTGGAAACAACTTAAAACATTACATCATAAAAATATGTCAAGGATATTTACACTATGAAATAATGGTTCACAAAGTCCCCAAAAGAAATTAATTTCACTCCCTATCCCAATATGACTTATCATGGTACTAAACATTACCCAATGCATTGGAGTTCTATCTGGACACACCCATCATATTCATTTCATACTCATGCTTAAGTGTGCCACATAGATCATACAACATGGATTAATTCACCATCATAATTTATTCCAAGATCAAAGAGTGTTAAATAAAAATATTTAAGTATCCAATGAAAAATTATATGTGCATAAATGTGAATACCCTTGATAGGAAATGGGTATGGTATTCACTACACAATTGTTTTGGCATGGAAAATTTCGGTGATATTTTGAAAGCATAACATCATCACATAAAAATTCATAAAATGGGTTAATGAGAGATAAATCGCTCTCTCATCATTTATAAATTAAATTTAATATAATTGGGACATTTAAATACATTTCCCAACCTATGTAATTGGAAATATAAGGCATACAATATTGAATAATCTTTAATAAAAAAAATAAAGGAATGAACCCTTACAAAATTTTGGAATGGTAAGAGGTGTACATAATGATTAGAAGGAGAGAAAATGAGATTGAAAAAGGATATAATCATGTATAAATAAAAATGGGAAGTATGGGGGTATTTAATAACATATCCCAATATATGAAAATTTAAATTAGAAGGCATAACATAAAAGGAGTGGTTGATAAAAGAGGAGAGTGGAGGACCCCTTACAAAATTTCGGCATAGTAATGTCTTTGAATAAAGTAAAAATGAGATTCTATAAATAATATATCATTTAAATAACATCAATTTGATAGAAATAGAATGTTAATAAATAATTTAAATTATAAAAAATTGCAATTAAGAAGAAAAATTTCAAAGAAGGTTCTTGAATTAGGAGGTGAGGAAGGTGAGGATCCCTTACATGTGTGTCTAACTCATTAGGCTTGTGAGGGGATTACTGAGATATTTGGGGTGACTTGGGAGAAATATAGGGTGCAGAGGGAATATTTTTGTCATTATACAAGGAGTTTTAGTGAAGATAAATGAGATATTGTATGGGTTTATATAGGAAAAGATATGGATTTGTTTACTATTTAGGTTTTGGACTCTACATAATAAAATATCCAAAACCACAAACCATACCATGTTTTTTGAACATGGTTTATACCAAATGGGTGTATATTTTATTATTTTATAAGGCCAAGGGCCTAATATATTAAAAATAATTACCTTTCTTTTGTGGAGGTGATTCACACTCTTAAAGAAATGATTTTAAAACCTTAAAATATATTATAGGTTTTGGAGGATTCATAATGGCTTTACAAAATAAATAAAATAAACTTAAAATCACATTATTTAAAATTTAAAACATTTATTTGGTCATATATCCCATTTATAGTAATTTTTACATTATTTATGGGTCATTATGATGTCATAAAAGACAAATTATATTTATATGGTATTTAATTTTTACCCAAAAACTTGATTGTCTTAGAAAATTATGAAAACTTAACTATTTGATAATTTCTATGTCATGAATCCAAAAATAATATTCATTTTATCTAAATAGACCTTAGTGGCTAACCGATAAAGGTTGTTTGGGTTAGAGTAATCCTTGTCCAAGAATAAACCATAGGAAGCTTTCCTTTCCTTAAAATAAAGGAGAGGCTCCAGCATGTGGATGACCCTACCCAAAATTTTGAATTTGTTTGTTTAAATCATAAACATGAATAAATTTTTTAGTGAATATTGATCATATTAATGAGGCAACCAATAGTACCTAATCCCACATGAGTCATGCTCGGTGTAAAAAACAAGAGACAAATAGGAGACTACTCACTTATATGAGAGTTCCAAATAGGGGATGAAGACTCAAGGTATGAATTTATTATTGATCACCAAAGAGTGTTTTGATTAGGAAATATTTTTTTGGAGTGTGTGGAATTTTTCACATTCGTTTTACTTTATCAATGTTTACAAGTGCATGAATTGAGTACTTATAGGAGTGTTGAATGCTACCCAAAAAGGAGGTATAAAGGGAATGAATCAAGATGCCCAAGATTAGAAACAAAAGGGAATTGAAAGGATAATATAGAATGACTAATAACCATGTTTGAAACAAATATCTCACTATCATTCCATCAAGGATAGTTAAAAACATATTATGTTCAACCGTTTACTATGTGTGAAATATAGAACCTATTAAAATTTCATTAGAAGTCATTATGAACATGTGCCTAGGGCGGTAGGTGAGTCAGTTTAGCCATAGAACATTTATATTATAGGGACCATTCATACATGTAATATTACAGATATCCAAATAAATGGATCCAAAAATAATGTTGAAGAACTAAAGGAATGTTATGATGGAGTTCAATAGTCTCAGGATTATTCCACTAAGTTTATGAGCACATTAGGTGGGTGTGTCTGTCTGAATGATGTTCAGAATCCTCTTCCACGGGGAGTATCATATGGGATACTAAGAAAAATTCAAGGAACACAAATGGTTAGTAGGTTACTAGAACTGAAGTCGGAAAAGGGGTTCTCAATCTAGGTTCTGAGATGCTTTGTAGTTTTATACCGTGCATTTAGGACAAAGGGAATATAGTTTAATTTCTTCTTACAAGGAAAACGAACACGTATTTTAATTTTATGTAGTTAGGACATGATTTATATAGTTTTAAGGATAAATATCTCTAAATAAGGGGTTAAGATGTTTTCTGAGTATGTTTGTGTATCACAAAAGTAAAAGAAACTGGATGTGAAGAGAGGGCCAAGGATACCCTGTGTCTCATGAAACTTCCCTGATGGGGGGGGGGGGGATTGCAGCTGAACCGAAGACAATGGGTCTAGGTATTACTACATATACCACTGAATAGAGAATCAAGACATATGTAGTTATGGAACATGGCATGGTAGGTGACCAATGTCAGAAGGGGGAAAAGGGATTCTTAGGTAAGGTCCTAAGATTCTTTGATGTTTTACATATTGTAATGGGGATGGAGGGAATGAAATTTAACACCTTTTAGAAAGGATATTAAACACATAGTTTAATGTAATATGGTGAGTACATGATTTTTGTAATTTTAAGTTTACATAGATTAAACCATGATGCCACATAGTTTAATGTTGTATGATTAGAATAAGTGTATTGTATTTTAATGTCTTGTGACTAGGATATATAAACAGACATGAATAGAAGAAGTAGTTAAGGTTTTTCCCTAAATGTTTCATGAAATATGGAGTCCATAGAGAATAGCTATGTTTTATGGGGTTTATAATGGGCCCCACATTATTTTTACTTTTTTTATTTAAGCCCTCAATTTTTCTAAAGTTGTGAGAGTGACCTGGTGGGTGGGAGTCATAATTTTCATAAGGTTTCCCATACAAGTTTTCTACCAAACTGACCTATCCACCTCTTCCTTAGGTCAGTCTAATGTCATTCCAGTCATACTGAGGTTACTTTTTTAAGTTTATATATCTTGTAATAGGAGGTCTAGAGGAAGTAAAATCATTAATTTTGAGAATTTTATTATGATAGGGGTGTGAATTTTGGGTAGGGAATGATTTTTGACCATGTTTGAAGCACAAGTCCCACAACCACATAGGTCATAGATGGGTAAGACATATGAAGGATCAATCATTGAAAATATTCAAAATAATAGATCTTTCAAATGTCATAAAATATCCTTTGAGGCATATGCCCAGGATGGTAGGTGATTCAGTGTGTCTAGGAACCCATACCATTAAGGGGGCCCATTAATATTAGGAGGATGATGGGGATCTATATTTAAATAAGAAAAAGGTGAAAGTAGAAGTGGAGAATGTTCTAGGGAAAGTTAAACTCTTTGGGAGTTATTCTGATGCATGCTTTGTAAGAACCCAGATCTTCTTTTCAGGTATGTTTTCCCTTTTTCTGGAGTTTTTAAGAAAAATGTTTTTTCTGGAAATTTTCAAAGTACACGCCGTGTACTTTCTGAGTACATGCCATGTACTCTTTTCTGGCTCGATGTCGTGTGCTGGTCATGTCTGGGCCACACACACAGTGTGTAAGGCTGAGTTGGAGGCCGGTTAATTCGGAGTACGGAAAAATTGAAGTACACACCATGTACTCAGGAAGTACACGATGTGTACTTTTTTTTCATTAAACAGACCGAGGTTGTGCCTAACCCCCAGTTTCATCTTCTTCTCCAGTTTTCGTCTATCCGGAAGCGACCGTACGACCAAATATTCTCCAAGCTTCTGTCTCGTTGTGCGTTCTACGATTCGAGCATGGTCGATTGCATTGGAATTGCAGCGGTGAGTTCTTCCTTCCGCTTTAGCCTTGTTTCTTGATTCCTCCTCATTTCCAAGTTATCGTGGGATGAAATATTTGTGCGTTTTCTCATATCTACATTGTTCTAAGAGTAATCTGTCATCATGGTTCACATATATCAATCTCCTCGGATCGAGGTAGGTGGTTTGTGCCTTTTTGTAGAAAGTTGATGAATATTATGTGAAAATTCCACCAATACCCGTGAAAAGGGTATTTAGTGTTTCCTATTTTTTCCCTTATATTTTCCTTATTTGCTTGGTTGCTTTATTAGAGGTTATTACTTGTGAGTAGAGTAATTTATTTTGTGCTCAGATTTCTTTTCCATGCTTGTTTTGCCCGTTGAGCATTTTGCCAGTTTCCATGCCTAGTTGTAGGATAGCGGAACTGTTGTTTTTTTATTGCTGTTGAGACATAGAATGATATCCAAGTAGTTCTTGAGGTTTACATGGACGATATACACGTGCTGAGCATGTTTAGTTATACTCAGGACTGTGAGAACCTAGAGTAGTAGACCAAAGGGAGAATTGACTGAAGGGCTTCTCCAGAGTATCTTTTAATTACGATGCGAGACTATATGAGGAATTGATGTTGAGTGCTTCCCCAGAGAGTCTGTAGATCCTCTACGTGGGCCACAGGGGGAATTGACGTTGAGTGCTTCCCCAGAGAGCCTTTAGCACGATACGAGCCTATAGGGGGGAATTGACTGTGAGTGCTTCCCCAGAGAGTCTGCTTAATTACGTAGTTGAACCAGAGGGGGTGAGACTGTGTGTGCCTCCCATAGGTTTTCTATTTTTATAGGTTGAACCATAGGGGTTAGACTGTGAGAGCTACACAGAGGGTTACCTGTTTCTTCTTTTGTTGCTGGCTGTTACTTGTGTACTTTGTTTGCCAGAACTGTGAATTGTAGCTGCTTGTGCTTTTCTGTTACTGATTCTTGTTTTACTACTGCCATGTATTCATTAACTGTTAGACACAAATCTTTGGGTGATTTCCTACTGGGATTGTATCTCACACCCTGTTTGGGACATGCTTTTGGGCCCAAGCAAACTATGTTGCTGCAGGTATAGACAAGGGAAAGTTCCATTCTACTTCAAGATCTTGATTGCACCAGGAGCTGGGGAGCATGGGACTGAGCCGTGGATCGCGATGATGATGAGCTTACTTTGTTTTCTTTTTCACTCGGTTTTAGTTATATTTCAGAACATTGTTGTGTTTTCTATTTTCCTTAGATACTTGTATCTGCTGCATCATTTTCATCATATTTATATATCTACATTGCTTCCACTGTTTAGTTTCTGTTGTTATGCATACTGTTTACTGCTTCCATTGTTTATTGTTGTTTTCTTACCTTTTATACCTTACCGAATGAGGGAATAGTTTCCCCACCGACTCACCAAGGCCCTCGCTACTAGTCGGCAGCCTCTGGCGTTCGAGGAAACACACTTGAGGTCATGTGGCGAACCGAGTACGGGGCACCAGTGGAGGGGCTCCGAACTCGGGTCGTTACAAAGTGGTATTAGAGGTGTTCTTTTCTATTGCCTTACTGTTTGGAGACTTTAGCCAGGGATAGGACGGATTCGGTACTTGGTATTAAGCTGTGCCTGGGAGTAGCTAACCCGTGTACAGGGAAAATCCATACTACCTCGTTAATTGTAGTTTTCTGGTTTTGAGATTTTATGGTTAGTATGTTTTCACCTAGAGTGATTCGTATGACTTGTGCGATTATTGTTTTGATATTTCGGTTCTATTTATGTCGCAACCCAATGAGATGAGGGTATTCCATCTCATGAATCATATAGTCACTTGTAGAAATCACATGTCATGCATTCTTTCCATGCCATCTAGGGTGAATTAGCGATTGCATGCTATTGTGATAGGCTCTGTGTAGATTATGCATGCTGTTGTGATAGATGCATGATAGATTCTCTACTGTTCTGTTAGAAAACTGTTGTTTTGTACGTTGCTTAAAATGAATGAAAAATTTTGGTTCTTGAGGTGTTATGGGCCCTCCCAGATCGGAATTTGGACTCTTTTTCCTTGTTTTTATTGTTTCTATAAATCTGCGCAGTTTTGAGCTACTGTCCAGAAAAACCCAGAATACACGGTGCGTACTTTTCGGGAACACGCCAGGTAGTTTTCATGCTGTGTCACTGACCGTGTGAGAAGAACACGGTGTCGTGGGAGTATCTTCGAGAACATGTCGTGTACCATTGGTACACGTCATGTGAGTTCGGAGCCGTGTACCCGGTCGTGTCACTAACAACACGGGCCGGGGAAGCTCGAGTAGCACACGCCGTGTCCATAGGGAACACGCCGTGTAGTCCTGTCCAGGTACCCGACCGTGTCACGAACTACACAGGCTGGTGTTACCTTCTTTTTCGCACACCATGTTTTTTTGGAACACGCTGTGTATTCCTGTCTAGGTACCCGACCGTGTCACGAAAAACACGGGCCGACGTGACCTTCTTTTTCGCATGCCATGTTTGTTCGGAACACGCCGTGTAGTCTTGCCCAGGCACCCGACCATGTCACGAACAACATGAGATGGTGTCACCTTCTCCTATACACACCGTTTTTGTTCAGAGCACGCCGTATAAGGTTCAACCGTGTAGACGGCCATGTTCTTAACAACACGGGCTACCAAAGACTTGTCTAGTACACACCATGTTTGTTTCGAACACGATGTGTAGCCTCGGGTTGAGTCGGACCATGTGGGTTAGCCGTGTAAGGAGACTCGGGCAGGGGAATAGTTTTCAAGTACATGTCGTGTGTGGGTGCAACATGACGTGTAGTTGAGGTGTTACACGACTTGTAGGGTGAGAGTGCATGCCCATGTTAGTGGTTTAATAAGACATGCCATGTAGTTTTATACACGTCGTGTAGTCGTGTTTTGCAATCTTGTGTGTTTTCTTCCCCTGTTTCCATTTAGTACTCTTGTGTTCTCTGTCCTTGTTTTCCTGATCTAAGGTGTGCTTTTGATCTTTCATAGCTATGCCTCTGAGACGTCCCTCGGTCGTACGTCTGTCGTCAGGCAGTGATCAGATGCCAGACAGGGCTGATCAGGGACTTCCTGTCGATCCACCAGCCGAGCCAGCCTTGGCACTGGTTGTTGTACCAGTTGCAGGCGCTGTTGCGCAGTTCCGGGAGGGTTTCATGAGGATGATGCATTCCTTCTAGGGAGCACCGCCTCCTACCTCATCTATGGTAGACTTGACGCAGGTTTTCTAGCAGCAGCATCCTCCCACGTTCTTGGGGGAGGGAGGACCTTAGGCTGCAGAGTCATGGCTGGAATCCATGCTGACTATCTTCGAGAATCTGGAGACGCCTCCTAAGAGGTGGGTCAATCTCGCCACCTACATGCTCCGAGACTCCACCAAGAGGTGGTGGGAAGTGATCTCACAGGTGGGTCAATAGAAGGATATGACTTAAGAGGAGTTCCAGCGCGTGTTCTACGACTACTTCTACCCAGAGACCTCGAGGGCCGATCGATCCCAGGAGTTCATGTCCTTAGAGTAGGGTACTCTAGTTGTCATGGAGTATTCCTCTCATTTTACTGAGCTTAAACGGTTTACACCCCTTCGGGATGGGACTGGGGTGTTCTTGGCAAGGAAGTTTGAGGATGGACTCAGGCGGGAGATCCGCTCGTAGGTGAACATCTTCCAGCTGACTTCTATTTCTTCCATCGTCAACCAGGCACTGATTGCGGAGCGCAATCTGAGAGACTCTAGAGCTGCGAGTCAGGGTGGTTCTACTTCGAGAGTTATCTTTCCTCCAGATGAAAGCAAGAAGCGCCGTAGGGAGCCTACGCATGGTGATTCTAGGTAGCGAGATGCCTCGTCAGGCAGCCATGTGACATGCTACCAGTGTGGCCGGTCAGGGCACACAAGGCCGTAGTGCCAGAGAGACCCTGGGGAGTGCCAGTCTTGCGGCAAGATGGGTCACCTTTAGCGTTTCTGTCAAGTTTTCTCACCAACAGCTGGTGACCGGGGTTCTTCCATGACTCCTTGTTCAGGAACAGACCCACCAGTTTCTCACCAGTCGGGAAACTAGAGTTCTTCCAGCCATTCAGGCCGAGGTGGAGGTCAAGGTTGTGGCAGTCAGCCACCAGTTCCTCAGCACCAGTAGGGAGGCTCAGCTTAGAGTGGTCAGCCAGGGGCGCAAGTCCACGGTACAGGCCAATATTTCACCGTGGAGCAGACTTATCATGAGCAGGATCCTGGCCCTTCTACTGTTCGAGGTATGATTTTAATAGCCTCAGTTTTATCTTCATCCCTTTTCGATACTGGTTCTACGCATAGCTTTATCTCCATTGCTATCGTGTAGAGCCTTGGGCTCTACATCTTTTCTTCTGCTAACTCATTGACACTAGACACACCTTTGGGGATGAGGAAATCTAGTGTATGCCAGTGTAGAGAGTGCCCTATCGAGGTGGCGGGGTATCACTTCTTATGGGATCTCTATGTCCTAGAGATGACAGGCTATGATGTCATCCTTAGCATAAACTAGTTGATTCCCTTACGGGCAGTCGTTGACTGTTATCGCTGTAGAGTCAGTTTCATTTCACCAGAGGGTGAATCTTTCCTTCATAGAGGTGAATGGGACGTTCGGGCGAGTCGGGAGGGACTCGAGCATCTTGGGATAGGAGGGGTGACAACCCAGATTGCTAGTCTTTATCTGGATGATCAGGGGACTCCACAGTTGGACTTTCATCCAATGGTGGATCGCTTCAGGGATATCATTCCATAGGACTTTTTGAGTTTGCCTCTAGAGCATGAGGTAGACTTCTCTGTTGTGCTGGTTCCAGGAGCGGCACCAGTGTCCATTCCTCTCTATAGGATGGCCACACCTGAGTTGTAGGAGCACAAGAAGTAGTTGGAGGAGCTACAGGCTAAGGGTTTCATCTGACCCAGTACTTCTCCTTGGGGTTTTCCTGTTCTGTTTGTGAAGAAGGCAGACGGTACCCTTCGACTTTGTGTGGATTATCGGAAGCTGAACCAGTTGACGATCAAGAACTGATATCCCTTTCCGTGGATTGATGACCTTTTCGATCAACTTCGAGGATCCCGGGTGTTCTCGAAGATCTACTTGAGGTCCGGTTATCATTAGTTGCGCGTTAGACCATCAGATATACTTCTGAAAGCCTTCAGGAGTAGGTACGGTCTTTACGAGTATACAGTCTTGACGTTTGGTCTCACGAACACACCTGCAGTTTTCATGGCACTGATGAACCGAGTGTTCCATCCTTACTTGGATTCCTTCCTCTTGGTCTTCATGGACGATATCTTGGTTTACTATGACACTCGAGACGACCATGACACACATCTTGAGATCGTTCTGAGTACACTGAGAGAGCATCGGATTTATGATAAACTCTCGAAGTTCCACTTCTGGATGGATTAGATTCACTTCTTGGGTCACGTCATCTCAGAGGCAAGAGTATCTGTAGACCCAGAGAAAGTGAGAGTTGTAGTTTCCTGGGAGCAACTGAAGAACGTTTTTGAGGTAAGGAGCTTCCTAGGGCTGGCTGGATACTATAGATGATTCATTCGGGACTTTTCTCATCTAGCAGCACCTTTGACAGGTCTGACCAAGAAGGGGGTGAAGTTCTTATGGTCAGATTCTTGTGAGTCAGCCTTTCAGGAGATGAAATGGAGGTTGACCTCAGCACCGATACTAGTCTTTCCAGAGCCATGAAAGATCTACACTGTTTACTGTGATGCTTCGGGTATCAGGCTGGGATCTGTGCTTATGCAGGGAGATAGAGTCATTGGGTACGGGTCTCAGCAGTTGAGGCCACATGAGAGGAACAACCCTACACACGATCTGGTGTTGGCAGCTATTGTTCATGCCTTGCGCTGTTGGAGACACTATCTTCTGGGAGAGCACTTTGTGGTCTTCACTAACCACAAGAGTCTCAAGTATATCTTCACTCATCATGCTCTGAATATGAGGCAGCGTAGGTGGGTCGAGTATCTTCAATCTTTTGATTTCGAGCTTGCCTATACGTCGGGAAAGGGCAATGCCGTGGCAGATGCGTTGAGCAGGAGAACTTAGATTCAGGCAGTCAGGAGGCTATTAGTGAGTGGAAGCTGATGGATCTGTTCTCTAAGATGCATCTGGAGTTTCACGATAGACGAGGACATACTTTTCTATCTTCTATAGTTGTTACCTCCACGCTACTTGATCAGGTATGGATGAGGTAGCTATCAGACTCGGAAGGCTTAGTACTGCGAGAGAGTGTGTTAGGAGAGGAACCTCTTCCGGGATGGACAGTGGGAGAGGATGAGATCTTGCATTTCCAAGGACGTGCATGGGTTCCAGCAGACATACGTGAGGAGATGATGCGGGATTTCCATTCCTCACTTTGGGCAGTTCATCCTGGCGTCACCAAGATGTATCGGGATCTTCATCGCCAGTTTTAGTGGCCAGGTATGAAGAAGGATGTTGCTGGTTTTGTCATGAGATGTTCTACTTGTCAGTAGGTGAAAGTAGAGCATCAGCGACCTACATGGCTCTTACAACAATTACCCATTCCGGAGTGGAAGTGGAACGATGTTGCAATGGAATTCGTGACCGGGTTTCCAAGATCGCCTCGGGGAAATGATGTTGTTTGGGTTTTCATCGATAGTCTTATGAAGGTTGCTCAATTCTTTCTGATCAATGAGAAATTCAACGTCGATGATCTGGGATGACTTTACATCAGGGAGATTGTGCGTCTGCATGGAGTTCCACACTCCATTGTTTCAGACAGGGATGTGCACTTTACCTCTCGGTTCTGGAAGGGACTTCAGAAGGCCTTGGGTACACATGTACATTTGAGTACAACATACCATCCCTAGACTGATGGTCAGTCTGAGTGCACGATCCAGGTGCTTGAGGATATGCTCCGAGCTTGAATTCTAGACTTTGGCGGTTCTTGGGAGAAGTATATCCCTTTGGTGGAGTTTTCCTACAACAACAGTTTCCAGGAGACCATTCAGATGGAGCCATACGAGACTTTGTACGGTAGGCCATGTTGATCACCCTTATGCTGGCTGGAGGCAGGAGAGGCAGATTTGCTGGGACCTCGTCTTGTTCAGGAGACTTCAGAGCAGATAGAGCTGATTCAGAAGAAGATGGCTACAGCACAGTCTCGATAGAAGTCTTATGCTGATCAGTAGAGATGACCTCTGAAGTTTGAGGTCAGTGATCAGGTTTTTCTGCATGTCGCACCGAGGTTGGGACAAAAGAGGATTCAGATACAGGGTAAGCTTTCACCGCAGTACGTCAGTCCGTTTGAGGTCTTGGAGGGAGTTGGGTCGGTCACCTATCAGTTGCAGCTACCTCAGAGGTATTGGGCCATGAATGAAGTCTTCCAAGTCTCTCAACTCCGACATTACTTTTCAGACTCATCTCATGTATTTCAGCCCGAGGAAGTCGATCTTGAAGCGTATTCATCGTTTGTGGAGAATCCTATCTAGATTTTCGATCGTAGTACGAAGGTTCTCCACGGGTGGTCTGTTCCTCTGGTACGGGTGCTATGGTAGCACGGGCGAGTACAGGATGAGACCTTGGAGAGGGATTCCAATGTACGATCGCAATGGACAGAGCTGTTTGGGATTTCTTCTTCTTCGTCTCATTAGGGAAATTTGGGGATGAATTTCTTTAATGGGGGAAGTTGGTAGGAACCCGGATCTTCTTTTCAGGTACGTTTTCCCTTTTTCTGGAGTTTTTAAGAAAAATGTTTTATCTGGAAATTTTCAAAGTACATGCCATGTACTTTCTGAGTACTTGTCGTGTACTCTTTTCCAGCTCGAAGCCGTGTGCTGGCTGTGTCTGGGCCACACACATGGTGTGTAAGGCTGAGGTGGAGGCCGGTTAATTTGGAGTATGGAAAAATTGAAGTACACGGCATGTACTCAAGAAGTACACACCGTGTACTTTATTTTTTTTCATTAAATGGACCGAGGTCGCGCCTAAACCCCACTTTCATCTTCTTCTTCAGTTTTCATCCATCCGAAAGTGACCGTACGGCCGAATCTTCTCCGAGATTCTGCCTCGCCGTCCGTTCTTTGATTCGAGCACGGTCGATTGTGTTGGAATCGCAACAGTGAGTTCTTCCTTCTTCTTTATCCTTGTTTCTTGATTCCTCTTCGTTTCCAAGTTATCGTGGGATGAACGTTTTGTGCATTTTCTCAGATCTACTTTGTTCTAAGAGGAATTTGTCTTCGTGGTTCACATATATCGATCTCCTCAGATCGAGGTAGGTGGTTTGTGCCTTTCTGTAGAAAGTTGATGAATATTATGTTCAAATTCCACCAATACCCGTGAATGGGGTATTGCGTGTTTCCTGTTTTTTCCCTGCGGTTTTCCTTCCTTGCTTGGTTGCTTTAGTAGAGGTTATTTATTGTGAGTAGAGTAATTTATTTTGTGCTCAGATTGCTTTTCCATGCTTGTTTTTCCTATTGGGCGTTTTGCCAGTTTCCATGCCTAGTTGTAGGATAGAGGAACTGTTGTTTTTTTATTGCTGTTGAGACGTAGAATGATATTCATGTAGTTCTTGAGGTTTACATGGACGATATACACGTGCTAATCATGTTTATTTATACTCAGGACTGTGAGAACCTAGAGTAGTAGACCAAATGGAGAATTGATGGAAGGGATTCTTCAGAGTGTCTTTTAATTACGATGCGAGACTGTAGGGGGAATTGACGTTGAGTGCTTCCCCAGAGAGTCTGTAGATCCACAACGCGGGCCACAGGGGGAATTGACGTTGAGTGCTTCCCCAAAGAGCCTTTAGCATGATACGAGACTATAGGGGGAATTGACGGTGACTGCTTCCCCAGAGAGTCTTCTTAATTACGTAGCTGAACCCAAGGGGTGAGATTGTGTGTGCCTCCCAGAGGGTTGCTATTTTTATAGGTTGAACCACAGGGGTTAGACTGTGAGAGCTACCCAGAGGGTTACCTATTTCTTCTTTTATTGCTGGCTAATACTTGTGTACATTGTTTTCCAGAACTGTGAATTATATCTGCTTGTGCTTTTCTGTTACTGCTTCTTGTTTTACTACTGTCATGTATTCATTGACTGTTAGGAACAAATCTTTGGGTGATTGCCTACTGGGATTGTACCTCACACCCTATTTGGGCCATGATTTTGCGCTCAAGAAGACTATTTTGTTACAGGTATAGACAAGGGAAAGTGCCCTTCTACTTTAGGATCTTGATTGCACTAGGAGCTGGGGGGGCATGGGACCGAGCCGTGGCTCGTGATGCTAAGGAGCATACTTTGTTTTCTTTTTCACTTGGTTTCAGTTGTATTTCAGGACATTGTTGTGTTTGTTTTTTTCCTTAGATACTTGTACCTTCTGTATCATTGTCATCATAGTTATATATCTACATTGCTTCCGCTGTTTGGTTTCTGTTGTTATGAATGTTGTTTACTGCTTCCATTGTTTATTCTTGTTTTCTTACCTTGTATACCTTACCGAATGAGGGCATAGTTTCCCCACCGACTCACCAAGTCCCTCGATGCTAGTTGGTAGCGTCTGGCGTTCGGGGAAACGCGCTTGAGGTCATGTGGTGAATTGGGTATGGGGCGCCAGTAGAGGGGCTCCGGACTCGGGTCGTTACATGCTTAAACAGGTTGGATGAGCATATTGTAAAGAAATGATTGAGCTATAATTTGAGGGGAAATACCCCAAGATGAGTTAGTGATGGGTCTAGTCCCAAGGTGTAAACTTGAGCATCACTACATATCCTATGGGATTGGAAACTAAGCCAAACATAGTTTTGGAATGTGGAGTGGTAGGAGAACAACATCGAAAATGAGTGTGGTCCTCTCAAGTGAGTATGTAGGGTATCATATTATTTTTTTACATGTGATGGAGTCATATACAATTCATTTTTATGTCTTGTGGTAAGGATTTTGGACAAAAAGTTCATAGTCATATTGTGAGGACATACCTTTGCTGACCGATTGATAAGGTAATCATGTGTTATTTTTTTTTCATAAGGTACCATGTCTCATCACATAAGGAATACTTCATTTAGTGCATGGGGAATATCATGTCCATTTTATAAGGTATGGTTACAGTTTAACATCATGTTCCATGATTTTGTGTGTGGGGATTACACATTGAGATGTCCATTCTTCCTCATGTTGGGTTGTGAGGGAATCGAGATCTGTTGATGGTTTTAGGAATATAATTGGGTGTTTCACCTGATGAGGATGTCCATAGACGTTTTTGTCACCTTGGGTAAGAGGTCATTAAGGGATTGGTTTCGAATATAACCTCACTTTGGGAAAGGAAACATGAGGATAGGGCCAAATACTGGAGGTTTAGGCATCACTAAGTATCCCATTGACAGGAAATCAGGCCACACATAGTTTTGGATCATGGTATGGTAGGCAAACAACCAAATGTTAGGTGAATAGAACCCAATCTGGTGAGGGCCCATGGAATTATGTAGTCTCACATCATGCAATGAGGACATGGATCACTCTCATGCTTATTACATCTACTATATCATGTTTATCACACCGGGTAAGGCTAAAATTTAACATTATGTTATGAGAACATTGGTTTTGGTCATCTCACATATTTCATATGAGGAATCCTATGCTTTTCATATAGGGAAATGTTATAATTTAATTCCATGTGCTAAGGACATCCCTTAAGGTCATATCACATTTACCATATGAGTCATCCTATGATTTTCACATAGATTAAGGATATATTTTAATGTAATGTGATGCAGATTTTGGTTTTGGTCATCTCATATTTTTTATACAAGGCTCACATTGCTTGTCACATAGGGTAAGGTTGCAGTTTAAATTATTATGATGAGGAATTTAGTTTTGGATATCTCTTATTTTTTATATGAGTCATCCCATTTTTGTGACACAATTTAAGGCTATATTTTAACATCATATAATAATGATATTAGGATTTTTATTTTAAATTCATACATCTTAGAATATGGGAGTGGTTTCTAGTTAAATTTTTTAGAGCTTAGACTAAAGGGTTCATGCATAATACTGCTTGAGGAACTTGATGTTAGTGGGAGGTGTAATATGATTCCCTCCCATAGTGATAAATGAGTACGTCCAATTGGAATAGACCTTATGAATAATTCAAGGTCCTTCCCACTTGGGTTTTAGCATAAAAATTATTTATAGGTATCATCAGCATTATAAGAACTAGTACCATATCACCTTGAAGGAAGGAGAGGAGGCAAATTTTTTATTGAATGACCATTCTAACCATTTATAGTGTCCCTCTAAGTCATGAAATACCTATTTCATATTTTTTATGGATTCCAACTCAACTAAATGGACTTCAAATTCTCTATGGTGTTTTCTATCCATAAACAGTTGTCCAGAGTGACAGTAGTTGAACCTCTATAAGTAAAACTGCATATTTTCCATAAACTAGGGAGTATGGGGTTTCTTGGGTATAATTTTGAGCGATCATATGATATGAACATAAGGTAGTGGGAAGTTTATTAGTCAAAATATTCTTATTCTATTATACTATATTATGTATGATGATAGATATTGTTTGTCAAATGACTTAATTTGTCAATTCACATGAACATGGTAGTGGACCGTGTGATTGGATTGGATGTAGTATTTGGAATAAAAATTATTTAACTTAAAATCCCATAAGATAGTGCCATTATTCATGAGAATAGTGAGAGGAACCACAAACTGAAGAATGATGCGGGATTTCACAAACATGATCACTGACCAGGTTTTGACTTCATTGAGGAGAACCACTTTTACCCATTTTTAGAAGAATTCCATTGTGATAATAATAAATTTGTATTATTGATCTATTGGTAGTGGGTAGGTACCCACAACATTGAGTCCCCAAACTGAAAAATGAAAAAATATTTGGTGGTTTGGAGAAGCTCTGGAAGTTGATGCAAAAAGTTAGTGGGGGATCTATCACACATGACACCTCTTGGAGAACACAATGTGATCATGAACCATGACAGTACATAAGTAAACTACTATTTGAATTTGGTGGGAGTACTTCAATCTTGTTTTATGGGATCTATAATATCCACCATATAACTCTTTCATGACTTACGTCATATCCTTCCATTGGATAAAATGAAATAGAACACCATCAAACCCACTCTTATCTAGAGTCCTCTCAAGGTTAGTTCCACTCGAGAGGGTGAACTATGTTGCACCTAGATATATTTCCTCATGCACAACTCAACCTGGTATGAGTGTTCCTTACTAGAGGCACAAAGCAAAGGGAGTTATCCAATCAGGAATTTTCTCAACTATGGGGAAGTTTGAGGGATCTGGTGTAGAATTACCAATAGCTAGTAGGTTTATACATGTTGGTCATTACCTTCAAAAGTGGATGGGGAACTGAACCTATTATGAAGAACATGAATGAAAAATCATCATTGTTGGGATCTTCTAGAGACATGGCTAGGCCATCTAAAGAATGATATTTACTATTTTTTGCTTTAGGGACATGATTCACCTTTGGTTGGGAAGGGAACTGGGTCATTAGTTGGTGAGTCATCTTTAATAGGGGTATATGTTTTTTCTTTCTAATGAAATAGTCACCATTGATATAATTGATGACTAGTTAGAAGTCTCCCTTCCCATGAAAATAGGGGACATCAATCTCAATGTCCAAATAAATAACAATAATATATATTGATATTCATCTTCATTGTTAGTGTGTCATTCTGACAACATGAATGAGTACAATAGGATGACATATGCAAGGTTGATGAAGAAAATCTCCAGGCCTACCCTATTGAGTTTTGGGTCATTGAACCTTAAACAAATCAGAATCTAGGAAGCATTGTTAAATTGAAACTACTAACAAGGAGAATTTTTATCCATTGAGAGGATGAATTCATTTGGGAAATCAAAATCCATGGGTAGCTCCTTAGGGTTCAGTTGAAAAACCAAGAAATATACTATAGAGACCCAAATATTGACATAGATGGAAATTACATTACTTTTGTGGAATACTTAATACATAACCAAAACAAACACCAAAGGACCATAATAGTTTAGTGTCTTTGGAAACTTGGAACGTAATCTTCTAATCATGGTGAAAGATCTTCAACATATCCCATAAAGATATTCCCCTTTTGGTTATCTTACCAAAAACCATTCTTTAAATCCTGGGGAAAAGAAAACATAAAAAAGGGTGATCTCAAATTCCCAGTAAGGTCAAACATAGAGAACATAAAATAATCCATAATCATTTGAATACAAAAACTTGAACATAAAATCTAAACATCATAATATTGAGAAAGGAAATGAATCTTGGAAGTACGTAAGGAATATATCATAAGGGAACATCAATCATGATAAAATATCATGGGAATAAAACATGTAATTGTGGAAAACCATTAATCACATGATATGATTCCATAGTAGCGAAGAAATTGCTTCCAAGGCCATCTTAGTGGACAATGTCCCTTTCTGAATCGAGTTCATTCCTCGTTCCAGTCCTGTATCACTGAACCAGATTAACTTAACATTCCAAACATGTATATCTCATGAGATATAAATCTTTATCCAATTCATTGGAGGGGGATATAGGTCCCACCCATCTCATAATGAAATCATTCTTACTTGTGCCACAAAATAAACTTGAAACATTCATCATAATCCCAAAGAATAAAATGGGTTTCATAAACATCATCCCATTATCACATAATCCATATAAAACAAATGGATATTTCGTCATAATAAAAGTGAAACCATGTAAATCATAGAGACATTATACTTGAAACACAAACATATGAAATAATGTCATCTTAGATGGAAAATGGTTTTGATAAAACAATTGAAATGAAATCTGAAGGAAAATATCCTTTCTTCTTCAAAATAATTATCTTTTCACAAAATGCCATGAAATTTTAAAAGAAAATTATTTTGTTGAAAATAGTCATAAAATCTTGTAGATTAAGCTTCATGAAAATGAGGTGTTATGAAACTGTAAAAATCCGTTCACGCTGTATAAGTTAAAAATAACATTCTTCTCGTACTTTTGTCGGAAAAGTAAAAAAGTTCCCTATGTGGTAAAAAAAGTAATAATCCTTTAATAACATGTGGTAAATTTCAAAAATGGGTAAAAAGGACTTTAAAAATACATGAAAACATTTTTAGAAAACATGGGCATGGATGATAACAACAACCCCATTAAATACTTACGAATAACAATCTCGGATAAGAACGAGATTGGAATAGTTATCCCTTACCTTAGGTCTGATATGCTTCGTACGTATCCGAACCTCATGTATAATGATTTAAATAATGTAATTGACTTATTAAGGAATCATATTCATTGTTATGATATCACATATGGTTCACTTCTGACTTTATATTACCCGTTCTTTTGTAAATTCCATGTTAAATTAGCGTTTTGGGTAAAATCGTTTCATTTATGATACGTGTTTCGACATGTTTTTCTTGATATTATTACTTATATCCTTATTTACATAATTCCATAATATAAAACATGATTTATATATAATATAAATTCAGTATATAAATATATATGATAGATCGATAAATGGAATGAAATACACCGTTCATGGAGACGGTAGGTCGTACGTACGCATGAACGTTGTTTTCGTTTCCTTATTGAATTGAATGGAATTAAGTAGATGACATACATATATATATACATAAATCCATTATCCTTATTATGTAACATATTTCATTATTATTCATTATATATACTTTATAATCATTCATGAATGGTTAACATGGAGAATGAATCTCATCGCGTCGTGGAGACGGTAGTCCGTACGTACGCACGAGCGATGATATCATTCCCATGATCGTGGAATTGTATTGAAGTGTATGTATAATATTTCAGAATAAATATCACTTTAAAATAATCTTATATAGTTATTTATTTACACCATTATATCCATCCAAGTAAAGTGGTGGTCGAAAACAGATTACACCACTGCGTGGAGAAGGTATTCTGTACGTACGCACGCGCGGTGATTTCGTTTTCCTTAGGATGGATAAAAGGTGAAATAGGGTTGTTTCATATTTATAATAACATATCAGTATATAAGTAATAATTACTTTATTACTTTATAATGATACAACTAAATAAGAAGAAGTAGAATAAGAAAGAAACTTGAGAAAATCGGAAGAAGAGATTACCTCTTCTTCGACGCACCTCCTTTAAGCTTCCTCTTAAGGAAGTAGAGTTGGTATTTTGAGAAGACCAAAACCTCCAGAATGTTTCTAGGGAATTGGAGAAGAGAAATTTTTAGGGTTATTCCGAGCTTCAAGGCTCAAAATGGTGTGAATATAAGAGGGAAGTGGTGCCCTTTTTATAAGGGAGGAGAGGGGAACCTTAGGAAAACATAAAATATTATTTTATAATAAAGTCATATTCGGTTTTTAATAGCTCCAAAGTGATTTATTTAGAATATAAGGTGGTTAGGGATAAATATAATCTCAACCAATAGGTTTTAGACAAGTTTAGGTTACTATTTTATCCTTATAATTTAGATTTAACCCTAAGTTAAATAATTTAACTTTTACTGTGTCTTTTTATTTTCTTACACTATATGGTTAATAAACTTACTATAACAAGACAAAATAACCCCAAGTGGTTCATTATTAATATATATATTCTTATATAAGTCATTTAGAAGAACCTTATATTTTTAGGAATAAAATAACAATTAATAATATAATATTTGTTTTAAAAACTATTTTATGTCAATTTTGACACTATTTTGTACTTGATTTTTGTGAAAATCATAACAAAATGATTAGTTAGAAAAAAGTTAATTAAATCAATATTAACATGTCATAATAACCTAGAAAATTAGTTTAATTCATAAAAAGTCTAAAGATACATTTATTTGGGTATTTATAACATCAATTATGTTAATATTTCATTAATAAGGTAATTACTGCATCATCATTGTGTCATAAATAAATTAAACTATTTAATGTCTAAAAATCATAAATAAAATACCATTATTTTGGAAATATTTTTATATTTATAATTAATATCTATTGTTTAATTTATCTTATGTATAACCCTATATTAAAAATGTTTTAGTTATTAAACTTTGATTTTAACTATTTTAATTCTTCTTTAAATAAAATAATAATAAATGTCCTAATCTAATCCAAGTGGACCTAAAGGGTAATATTTTATTCCTAGGGTTGTTTTTGGTCGAATTACACTTATACAATATAATTAGGACATGTGTTAGGGTAATAATAATATCATTTTAACCCTAATTACCCTATTTACTTTTAACTGTGGTAAATAAAAGTAATAAGTTACTATTAAACAACAATTATTTTTATCTTATTGAACCAAATTTTACTCCTTGATATTAACCATGGCTCTCTGATTTTTGAAATTCCACTCACAGAAGCGGTAAAATTAATTTTTATGTAAAATTTCAAACTCTCCTGGGAGGTGGGTAAAAGACGGTGAAAAATTCAATAAAAATTTTATATGTCTAAAATTATTATAAAATGACTCCAATGAATTACATTGAACTTATATAGGTATTATGTATCAATTTTGACCTAAAATAAATTTAAATAAAATAAATAATTATTTATATAAAAAGTTGGTTTTTAAATAGTAACCCAGTGTTTTCACTATTCATCAAAAATTGAAAGTTTTCATAAAAATACCAAAAATTCACCCTAGGCTAATTTCGATATTCAGAATCCAAAAATAAAGTCTATTTTGAAAAATAAAATTTCAAAAAGTTGTTATTACTATTCATAACGGCTAGTTTATATAATATTTTAATAACATATCGTTGTTTAGTGAAACTCGGTATTGCGTACAACACACACTATCGTGGAAGGTCGTGATTGCGTGTAATGCAAGCCAAGTTAGGGAAGCGTGTAGTGCAAGCTCTTTTTGGTGTAGCGTACAACAAAAGACATCAATTAAATTAAAAATAATATTTTTCATAAAATCTTGGGGTGTTACATTCTACCCCCCTTAAAATGAATTTCACCCTCGAAATTCATCGGGGTTATAAATGGTTTACTACTCGAAAGTTTCTTTAACAGAAACCCACATCATAAAATGGAATACCAAAACTTATCTTTAAAAACTAAAGTATGAAACGTAACGGTTACAAAAATTAACTAATCACTGGGTTTCCACATAAGAGAACATAGGTGAAAATATGGATATGGAAGAGAAATCTAACCATCATGTTCTGATGGAGAGTGGTAGAGAACATGGCTATGAAAAAGCCAAAAATCACAAAGCCATAAATTTGTGATGATCTAAGGTACTATCTGATTCATCGGATATAAGGGCACTAGGACAACATTTTTTGTTTTGAAGATCATTTTCCTAAAATTGAAGAATTTGAATTAGAAGAAATACATACTTTATTTTGGTATAATCTCACCGTTGTCCGTGCCTTGAACAATTTCCACTTCATCTCTTAAAGAAATGAAGTTAAATTTTTCATTCGTGTGGTGTTGGCAGATCATGTGATAGAATGATGGGTCATTCCATATGTCTCAAACAAAAGGTTAGAAAAAGTTATCAAATATACATAAGCCCATCTATAGTGAGGTTAATCGTATATTATTCCAAATATAGACTTATACTTCATTTATCATACTGCTTAATATAATAAAACTAGTTTCTACTAACCAGGGAATTCCTGTAGGCCAGTGGTAGGTGATAAAGGCCTATCACACTTTAGTTGAGGGTTCGATTCCCATAACCTTGTCTGAAGCGACGGGTTGTCTCATGTCTTGCATGTTGTCCCTTTTTCTAAAACTACATTATAATAACATTCCTACAATAAAATAGAAAAAAAAATACTATCTTACGTCTAACTTAATTCATTCTAATCTTTAGGCTTATCCAAAATACTTCTGTCCAAGCTCATAGTATAAAGAAAACAATTACTAGAAATGTCATCTACTGAGCATGTGAATACCATCCTTTATCCCCCATATATCATACGATATATCTTGTTGGTCACATTCCAAACATGTGAATACCTTAATCATGTATTCTCTTGAACCACAGTGAAAACATGAATGTTTTCACAAGGTAACTCTTTCCATATACCAAAATCCCAAAAATTCTATATACTCAAACCATGATATCACTTTTTCCATATATTATTCATGAGCTCATTAATACTGTGAAACATTTCATTATCTTCTTATCCTTTCTTTATGCGCATATCATCTACTTTCCAAAATATTTGAATCACTTTTCTTGGTTACCGGTACCATATAATTATCGAAAACCACAATAAACTATTAGATAGATATTCCAATGTTAGACAATACTATAAATGATATTACACAACATTATTTTGGAAACCCTTTACATAAAAACATAATCATTCCACCACATCGTTGTCATACTCAACATTGCTAATAGTGATCGCATGTTACTTCCCTTTGTCCTTTGCCTTAAGAGGTTTCTCACGTTGATCATCATTAACCCTTGGATTAGGGCATTGATTAGTATAATCCCCCATTTCCTTGCACTTGAAGAATTTAATTATTGGTGGTGCATTCTCTGCAGTATTTTCTTTATTCACATCATTAGAAACCCTTGTTCCATTACTTCAACACTCAGTTGCTCGATGACCTTCTTTTCCACACTTAAAACATTTTCTAGTCCCTTTAAGACAATCTCCACCATGCTTCTTTCCACACTTTGAGCATAAAGAAACATTTATCTTCTTTTCACCATTATTCTGAGATTTCTCCTTGAACTCCATCTTTTGTTTCTTGTAAAAACCATGAGATGGATATGTAACACCTTCTCCCATTTCTACCTTGATAGCACAATGAAAAATTTCTTCATAGTTACTGAAGTCTCTTATAGCTAATTCCCTTTGAAGACTTGGTTTTATGCCACTGAAGAATCGATCAACTTTACTTTCATGTTAGATGATAAAGCCATATGCATACCTTGAAAGCCTTGTAAAATTCACTTCGTATATACCAACAGATTCATCACCCTTTTGCTTAAGCTCAAGGAAATACTTTTCCATCTTTGTTCGAAGAATACGAGGGAAGTACTTAGTGAAAAATAAGTTCTTGAACTCAACCCATTACATGGATTCAATTTCATCTCGGGGCATCGTATTCTTAATTAGAGTCCACCATTGATCTGCTTCACATTCTAGACGGTAAATAGCCAAAATGACTTTTTCATGTTCCAAATAGCGAAGTATGTAAAATATCTTTTCAATGGTACTGATCCATTGTTCAGCAACAAGTGGATTAGAAGACCCACTGAAATAAGGTGGACGTTGCCTCATGAAGGACTCAATAGAATATTGTTCCCTTATCTGCTCATTAAAAATTCCAGAATGATTCATAGTTTGTGTAAGTATAGAAATAATATTTTTCACTCCATCTCCCAAAACGTTGGTTTGTTCAGGAGTAAAATCATAGCATCGTCCATTACATTGATCAACACAGTTCCTTCGGGTTCCAGCCATCGTCTAAAACCCAAAAAGAATAGTGTGAGAGGTAAAAACATGCTTGGGAAAACAACATAATAAATGGGGAGTACCTTCAATATCTAACATCTTAGGTTTAATACTAATATCATTACCATAATTCTAGGACTATAACCTATACTTATACTTAACTTTAGGGATATCCCTAGACATACCTTAGAAATATCTCTTGGGATCTCACTAAAGTTTTCGAATCCTAGTTTCCAAAGGTTAACTAAACCTTTCCTCTGATACCAACTGTAGAGACCCAAAGCTTGACATAGATTGAAATTACATTAGTTTTTCAGAATACATAATACATAACAAAAACAGACACCAAAGGACTGTAATAGTTTAGTGTCTTTGGAAACTCGGAATGTAATCTTCTAATCATGGTGAAAGATCTTCAACATCTCTAATAAAGATCTCACCCTTTTGGTTTTCTTACCTAAAACCTTTCATTAAATCCTGAGGAAAAGAAAACATAAAAAAGGGTGAGCTCAAATGCCTAGTAAGGGTAAACATGGAGAACATAAAACAATTCATAATCATTTGAATGCAAAAACTTGAACATAAAATCTAAACATCATAATATTGAGAAAATATATGAATCTTGGAAGTACGTAAGGCATATATCATAAGGGAACATCAATCATGATAAAATACAATGGGAATAAAACATGTAATTGTGGAAAACCATTAATCACATGATATGATTTCCATAGTAGCCAAGGCATTGCTGCCAAGGCCATCTTAGTGGACAAAGTCCTTTTCTGAATCGAGTTCACTCCTCGTTCCAGTCTGGTATCACTGAACCGGATTAACTTACCATTCCAGCCATGCCTATGTCATGAGATATAAAACTTTACCCAATGAATTGGAGGGAGATATAGGTCCCACCCATCTCATAATGAAATTATTCTTACTTGTGCCACAAAATAAACTTGAAACATTCATCATAATCCCAAAGAATAAAATGGGTTTCATAAACATCATCCCATAATCACATAATACATATAAAACAAATGGATATTTCATCATAATAAAAGTGAAACCATGTAAATCATATAGACATTATACTTGAAACATTCACATATGAAATAATGTCATCTTATATGGAAAATGGTTTTGATAAAACAATTGAAATGAATTCTTTAGGAAAATATCCTTTCTTCTTCAAAATAATTTTCTTTTTACAAAATTCCATGCAATTTTAAAAGAAAAGTATTTTGTTGAAAATAGTCATAAAATCTTGTAGAGTAATCTTCATGAAAATGAGGCATTATGAAAATGTACAAATCCGTTCACGTCGTATAAGTTAAAAATAACATTCTTCTCTTACTTTTGTTGGAAAAGTCAAAAAGTTCACCGTCTGGTAAAAAAAGTAATATTCCTTTAATAACATGTGGTAAATTTAAAAAATGGGTAAAAAGGACTTTAAAAATACATGAAAACATTTTTATTAAACATGGGCATGTATGATAAAAATAACACCAGTAAATACTTACGAATAACAATCTTGGATAAGAACGAGATTGGAATAGTTATCCCTTACCTTAGGTACGATATGCTTCATACGTATCTGAACCTCCTGTATAATGATTTAAATAATTTCATTGACTTATTACAGAATCATATTCATTGTTATGATATCACATATGGTTCACTTATGAATTTATATTACCCGTTCTTTTGTAAATTCCATGTTAAAGCAGCGTTTTGGGTAAAATCGTTTCATTTATCGTACGTGTTTCGACATGTTGTTCTTTATATTATTACATATATGATGATTTACTTAATTACAAAATGTAAAACATGATTTATATATAATATAAATTCAGTATATAAATATATATGATAGATCGATAAATGGAATGAAATACACCGTTCATGGAGACGATAGGTCGTACGTACGCATGAACGCTGTTTTCATTTCCTTATTGAATTGAATGGAATTAAGTAGATGACATACATATATATATATATATATATAAATACAGTATCATTATTATGTCATATATATCATTATTATTCATTATATATACTTTATAATCATTCATGAATGGTTAACATGGATAATGAATCTCATCGCGTCATGGAGACGGTAGTCCGTCCGTACGTACGAGCGATGATATCATTCCCATGATCATAGAATTTTATTGAAGTGTATGTATAATATTTCAGAATCAATATCACTTTAAAATAATCATATATAGTTTTTTATTTACACCATTATACCCATCCAAGTAAGGTGGTGGTCGAAAACAGATTACACCACGACGTGGAGACGGTATTCCGTACGTACGCACGCGCAGTGATTTCCTTTTCTGTAGGATGGAAAGAAGGTGAAATAAGTTTGTTTCATATTTATAATAACATATAAGTATATAAGTAATAATTATTTTATTACTTTATAATCATACAAGTAAAGAAGAAGTAGTAGAAGAAGAAAGAAACTTGAGGAAATCAGAAGAAGAGATTACCTCTTCTTTGACGCACCTCCTTTAAGCTTCCTCATAAGGAAGTAGAGTTGGTCTTTTGAGAAGATGAGAACCTCCAAAAATGTTTCTAGGGAAGTGTAGAAGAGAAATTTTTAGGGTTCTTCCGAGCTTCAAGGCTCAAAAGGGTGTGACGAGAAGAGGGAAGGGGTGCCCTTTTTATAAGGGAGGAGAGGGGCACCTTAGAAAAACATAAAATATTATTTTGCAATAAAGTCATATTCGGTTTTTAATAGCTCCAAATTGATTTTTTTTTTTGAAGAAAAGGTGGGTATAGGTCTAAATCCTATCAACCAATAGGTTTTTGACAAGTTTAGTTTACTATTTTATCCTTATCATTTAGATTTAACTCTATGTTAAATAATTTAACTTTTACCGTGTCTTTTTGTTTTCTTACACTATATGGTTAATAAAATTACTATAAAAAGAAAAAATAACACAAAGTGGTTCATTATTAATATATATATCCTTATCTAAGTCATTTTTACAAACCTTATATTTTTAGGAATAAAATAACAATTAATAATATAATATTTGTTTAAAAAACTATTTTATGTCAATTTTGACACTATTTTGCACTTGATTTTTGTGAAAATCATAACAGCATTATTAGTTCACAAAAAGTTAATTAAATCAATAATAACATGTCATATTAAGTTATAAAATTATTTTAATTCATAAAAAGTCTAAAATTACATTTATTTGGCTATTTATAACATCAATTATGTTAATATTTCATTAATAAGGTAATTACTGCATCATCATTGTGTCATAAATAAATTACATTATTTAATGTCTAAAAATTATAAATAAAATACCATTATTTAGGAAATTTTTTTATCTTTCTAATGAATATTTATAGTTGAATTTATCTTATGCATAACCCTATATTAAAAATGTTTTAGTTATTAAACATTGATTTTAACTATTTTAATTCTTCTTTAAATAAAATAATAATAAATTTCCTAATCTAATCCAAGTGGACCTAAAGGGTAATATTTTATTTCTAAGGTTGTTTTTGGTCGAATTAAACTTTTCCAATAGAATTAGGACATGTGTTAGGGTAAGAATAATATCATTTTTACCCTTAATTACCATATTTACTTTTAACTGTGGTAAATAAAAGTAAAAAGTTACTATTCACCAAAAATTATTTTTATCTTATTGAACAAAATTTTACTCCTTGATATTAACCGTGTTTCTTGGATTTTCGAAATTCCACTCACAGAAGCGGTAAAATTAAGTTTTATGTAAATTTTCAAACTCTCCTATGAGGTGGGTAAAAGACGGTGAAAAGTTCAATAAAATTTTTATATGTCTAAAATTATTATAAAATGACTCCAATGAATTACATTGAACTTATATAGCTATTATGTATAAATTTTGACCTAAAATAAATTTAAATAAAATAAATAATTATTTATATAAAAAGTCGGTTTTTAAATAGTAACCTAGTGTTTTTACTATTCATCAAAAATTGATAGTTTTCAGAAAAATACCAAAAATTCACCCTAGGATAATTTCGATATTCTGAATCCAAAAATGAAGTCCATTTTGAAAAATAAAATTTCAAAAAGTGGGTATTACTATTCATAACGGCTATTTTATATAATATTTTAATAACATATCGTTGTTTAGTGAAACTCGGTATTGCGTACGACACACACTATCGTGGAAGGTCGCGATTGCATGTAATTCAAGCCGAGTCAGAGATGCGTGTAGTGCAAGCTCTTTTTGGTGTAGCGTACAACACAAGACACCAATGAAATTAAAAAGAATATTTTTCATAAAATCTCAGGGTGTTACATATACTAGTTCTTAACCCTTAACAACATTATAAGGAACAAAACTAATGTCAAACTAGTACAAGATTACCACCCAATATTCTATTCAACCTTCCAACACTGTCCAGTTGAAAATATATTTAATTGGGTCGACCTAGGACACCCCATGTATCTCATGGTGATATAATTAATACCGTAACTTGTACACTTCAAAGATTATCATGAGGTAACTCTTCTCGATGGGGGATTATATGGTCTCCATATTGGGGATAATATGGCTGAGATTATATATCTATTCTCTATTCCCTCGTTATTCTTTTGGGATATAAGGGCACTGAGGGACCATTCAAGGGAGAGAACCTAATGAACCAAAGGATTTCCTGGGATAGGTGGAATCAATATCAAAGGTCATAGAATATACTATTTAATGTATTAAAAGATGATCTACTATTCCTCATCCCACTAATAGGTATCTCATTTCTTCCCGATTCTAGAAAAGTCCTTAACTTTATTGGCCATATATTCAATAAATCATCCATTATAGGCTAAGTGGCCTTGGAGGCCTCACAAATCATGGAGGTTGTATGAATGAAGAATTTGGTTGATAGCCTTTATTTTCTTGGGATTGATATTAATACCTATGTATCTAATTATAAAATTGAAAAAAATTCTAGAGGTAACCCCAAACACACACTTCTTGGGGTTCATCTTCAAGTAATGGGAGAGAAAAAGTTGAACACTTTCTCAAGGTCTTTGAGATGATCCTGGCGTTGGTTGTAATTAACCACCAAATCATCCTCATAACACTCCACCTATCTCCATAAGAGTGTCTTGAATATATGGTTCATGGGACAATGGCGTGTTTCCCAAGAATTCTATAAGATTAAACGCATCAACTGATATAAGAAGTTTCCCTAATGTTCCCTAAAAGTAATGGATTTCTCATCCTTAGTGGATATTCAGATCTGATTATACTTGTAATATACATCCATGAAGAATAGGGCTTGGAAAATAGTATTAGTTTCAAAAAAAAAACATGCAATATAATATGAATGTAATCATTCATAAAATAGAAGTTGAGGTCCTAAAAGTCTATGATGACTCTGATATACCAATTGTTCTTCTTATTTGGGAAAATTTTAACCAACCACTTAGGGTAATGGACCTCTGTGAAAAAGTTGTACCTAATAATATTATCATGTTTTGCCTCAACTGTGGCACCATGGGAAGGGTTAATATTTTTGGGAGGTAGTTTGAACCTATAATGACCCACTAGCAGGACAAGATAAAAGAAAAAAAATATGGGGATCAAGTCTTGGCATCACATTATTTCTCCAAGAATACATCATGGTATTACTTCATGAAATAAAAATACTACTTCTGTTCCTCCAATGAAATATTTGTGCTTATTAATGTTGACCTTATATCTTCTTTAGTGATAATATTTACATGAGTCCACTCATCAATAGTGTAAGAGACACCCTCTTCAATAGAAATAGGGGCACCATCAAAATATTCTTCATTGTCCGAGGCATGAGTTTTAGAGGTAGAAGGCAATTTTTCTATAGATTTGGATTCAGGGTAGGTACTGAAATCCAATATGATGGGGGTAATAGTCCTCAATAAAGAACTATCTCTCTACAAATACTTAAGTGACAAAGGATAATGAGCCAATCCTATGGGGTTTTTGACCGTGAGATCCACCTTTGATGTCAATGTAGTGATGTCAGTTTGAATTCTCTCTAGTCAACCCTACTCTATTGAACATGAATGAATTATGAAGATTAAAGGCTATGGGGTGAAACTCTTGGTATTTTATAGGGACATGGTTTTTCAGTATTGGTCGGGCCTACCCAGTGTAGAAGTATGAGGTGATATATGATCACTCCTTGTTCGAGACTATGAAAAAAATTCCCAGGTCTAGTGTTATGTGTTCTAACCAATGGATTGGAAGGATGAAGCTATCTTTCAAGTCTACCTACGGATCTAGGGATGTATCTTTTAGGTCATTAGGAAAATTAATATGGTTTAACCCATTGATATAGAGTTATTTCCCTCCATTTTGTAGTAACAAACATCTAGGTAGTGATCATCACAAGATTTTAAGGGAGAATCATTTCTATAGATTACTCATACTCGGCCATCAGGGGAGTATTTGAGGCACTGGTGATATGAAGAGGGGACCATTTCTTGAAAATGAATTCAATGACGTCCTGTAAGGGTTTATTAGAAAGTTTCCTATGAGAATACTATAAATTTAGTGTTTTCTACTAGGCCACTAAATTGGTTAATAAATAGATTCGTTCTGTATGGATTTTGATCGCTCCTATCATACCCTTGAATCATTTTGTTGGAGGGAGTTGATTATTTTTTCACAATACCTAGCTTGTGGAATGTTTGGGTTTGGATGGGATTCATCTCGAAACCAGTATCCACTAATTTGAAGTGGTTCTCCATTCCATTGAACTGGATGATGATATATAATGGTTGTATGTTACCTCGAATGGTATCACCTCATCTTCTTTGTAAAATAAAATGATGGATTGATATTCCTCCTGTTCATCTTCCTCAGTGTGATAGGTCTCAGGGGTAGCTACATCAGTTTAGAAATGAAATTGGATATTTAGGTCTTTGATAAGGGATTCACACATATCCTTCGATAAGTGGAGCACATCAAAGATTGAGAGGCTCACTGATATAAAAAAATGGTGTTTTAGAGTGTCATAATTTTGTGTGAGGGGAATATTTTTTCCTTCCAAGGGTATATCTTTGACATTAAGTGTAGCGGGTGCCACCTGCTGAGGCACCAGGGCCTAGCTATGACTAGTCACACTCTATTGTTGGAAAACTAGTCTATTCTTAAAATTGGATGGCTGAGCACTAGGTGGCTGAGGTTGGGTCCTGGATGGCCATTGCTGAGTGTAACATGATTGTGACTGAGTTCCATGGTGGACCAATATTGTTGGTTGTAGTGGTGTACCCGACAAAGTGACCTAGGTGGGATATGATTTCTAAGCCACATGATATTACTTTTGTCTATTCTTAATTTCAGGAGCAGATCTTTATGATGTGTTGTATTTGAAAATTTTCTTTCCATCATGACATCTGCCTCTCCTTCTATGGATCTATCCAGAGGTTCTTGGGGGGGGGGGGGGGTTGTATGGAGTTTCTCATCACTAAATACTGCATAGTGGTACACTAGTTTGAAAAAGTTCATTAAATAATATCCCTATTCTTCATCGGTGAAGTATTATATTATGGGGAGAATTCTACAGACCTCTCCAAATCTAGAAGGAAATAAATCACCAACAGTGTAGACTAGTTTGACCAATGGTAGGGGATTCTGATTTCCATTACACCGTTGATGTCTGTTCATCCAAGACATGGAGGGATGAGAGATAGAAATAGATTCTATAGTTGGGTAATACAAGTAAATAATAGGAGAATTCAATATATTTAAATTGGAATAGATAATACCATGTAAATGAGTGACTTCCATATGACATAACCAATCGTTTTACTTTTGAGTACCACAGTTAGGGACCTATTTATATTCACCATAGTCTTCGTTGTCTCTGTTAAGGTCTGAAAAGAAATGTGATACTTATTCTAGGACATCACTGAACCAGACTAGCCATGATTCACTTGGCATTGGAGAAAATATTTTAAGATGAAGCATTAATTGATGGTGTGTTCAAGGATCCTGTGGTATGGGCACTAGCTAGCATGATCGGTAAGTTTAGACTCTTAGGGTCTACTGCATTCTGGCTATTTCAAGATCCCCTTTTATAGGGTAAAAATAATGTACCCTGAGACCTATGCATATGTGAAAGAGTAGGTCTTATTCTTACTTTCCATATAAGGAAACCTAGGTTCTTGGACCTAATGTGGGGATGAGGAAACATTATCTCAGTGAGGCTATTCCTGGAGAGGTTGTGCTGGGAATGGATGAACATGGTGAGTCTACTCCTAGTGAAGCTGCACCTGATGAGGTTCACCAGAAAAAGGTGCCTATAGAAAAACTAGATCAGGCACCTCTGTGTGCATGTAAATAAAATTTTTTTCCTTCATAAGACTTTTCATGGGAGATATAATAGGTAATGGGAATGTCCACTTTGTGGTCCACTATAAAGCTTCATCTAGACATTGAGCCTTATATAAAAAATCTCAAAATCCACCAAATAATTCAGGGATATCTGGTTAGGGACCAAATAATATTTGAAATTATTTATGAACATTATCAATAGTTTTTCCTAATAAATCTACACATTGAGTGATTATGTGACCCCCTTCCATTGGGAAATGAAGTCAACAAATCACATATCAAGCCTCTTATTAAATTTAGGGAGGTTAGTGATTTTATTATTGTGTATGATGGATCTAAACTGATAGAGTAACTATCTATAAACATCCTCATAGTCTGCAATAGATCCTAGGTCTATCTAGTTTTACCACACAAAGGTGGGCACTCCCAAATTCTAGAGAGAATATCATAGCTTGGTGTATTCCTGGTACTATGTGGTTCTTAGCATTAGGCAAAAATGTGATGAGAAGTGGGATAGGTGTTGTAGTGAATCAACCATCCCGTTGAATTGGGTAAAATTAATATTTATAATCATTGGGGGGAAATGGACATAGTCCACTCATGCTGGGTATGACTTACCCTCAGGTAGGATTGAAATATTTCACATATCCAAAGCCTAAAGAAAGGAAATGAGAGTGGAGATCATGTCATCTTAGTGAGGTTTAGTGGTCACTAATGTTTTAACTAGATCATCATGTAAGGTAGAGTGGACTAGATATCGGGGTGAGTGGTCATGATGCTCAAGAGGAGTGGGTGGTGCATATCTTGGAAGTTTTCCTTAATCACTAGCTTCTACTTGGGTTGGATTCACAGGGGCCCCTAGCTCAAACCTGGGCTTCTAGCCAATGAGGAATGAGAGCATGACTGGGGAAGAGATGGGGTCCCTTTTAGTATTATCATGACCCAGAAATTACTTAAAGATAATCTCAATAGTAATCCTATTAGATCCTTTAATATATTGGATAAAATAGCCAACCTTACATCTGACTTGGTATCTAATGTGATCTCAGATGGACGGATAGGCTTAGAGATCCCCTTTACTTTGTCGTAGTGTTGGTGGGTAGGTAGTAATATTTCATTTGGGGGACTCGCGAGGCCCAACACCTGTCTCTATTGATGACTGCAAGCACCTTCTAGAGGGTTTTTATGATATTTTTCCTCCCATTGGGGTGGATCCACCCAATCATAACCAATATCAAGGGTCTAGTTTCTTGAATCATTGAGAGGGTCAATAGTGATAATGTTCTAGGAGGCGGTAGTCAGAGAATAACTTTCACCATTAGGTGGTGATATGGAATGATGGTCTTGTTGTTCCCATGAGATGGGGATGAAGTAGAGGGAAACATACTATCCCCATTCCCTGATATTAACATGTTGGTAAGCCTCTTCGATTAATGTCAAAATCACAATGAGGCTCCTGATGTAGGTCTATTTGAAATTCAGGCATCATCCATAAGCATCAGGGTGACAACCTACCAGGTGTTCTATGATATCAGACGTCCTTCACTATTAATGGATTGCATTGAGATGCTCATGGATTCATGAGTAAATTAGTTGGAGATCCTGAATGTGATTTATAATAACCTAGATATTATATAAGAGGCATGCCACATGGTCCTCAATTAGGGACTCAAGGATGATGAAATTTTAGGTTTCAGGTGGCCAGAATATGATAGGTATCTAGTCGATGGCTAGGATTCCCCACAAGTCCTCTTGTTCATTATCCATAGGATCATCCTTCTCTTGACCGACTCCATATTTGATTGCAATCATCATATAAATTGGTAGTTTCATTGACTAATACCTAATTTTCTTACAATTTTCTTCCAAGTGGGGTGTCACATGGGCCAACCATCACCTAAATATTAGAATGTCTTTTGGAGGAGGGTTAGCTTCAAGACCATGTCCAAATTGGATGGGGTTTTTACAACCTAATGATGAGAGATATTGGAAACACATTACTAGATCTCAATGGAGTATTCACCACCATCTAAGGGCATCAACCCAAACCCCAATATCTCCCCCACTTCCATTGTGGAGGTTAAGAGGAGGAAAGTTGATGGAGGAAGAGACTGATATATTGAGAGTCCCTAAAAGGTAGAAAAAACATCCTACACTTACTAGTATTTACAGAGGGATCTAGAGATTTTATGTACCTTTTCTTTAGGTATCATCACCCTCAATTTAAGGGATTCTAACATCAATTCTAGTCGCGAAGGTGAAGGTGTCTTCATAAATTCATCCATCATCTTAGAGTCTGAGAGATCAATAGTGACATAAAATTTCCCATGGACCTATCTTTGATGGGGAGGAATCTCACTGAGTGTGAGTGGATGGGAATTGCTAGGATTACTTCCTCACATGATGTGGTCAGTGTCATAATCGTTGCCTATATAGTATTTTTTTATACTCCAAACATGGGTGGGTCTTTGGAATAAGAAATGTCTTAAATGTGTAGAGGACCTTAATGGTGAAATTATTTATCAAAGGACAATCTGTGATGGTTGATGGGACTGTTGATTATTTAGAGTGTCAACCCAACCCACCTGAGATGTGGATGGGGTCTTGAACCCATGTGGGATAAGATGGTTACCTATGTGGTGGTTTCATGGGAAAGATAAGATTCTCTAATGGAGTATGGTTCCACTTGAGCTTGGAAAGGGGAATCCTGATAGGAAAGGTTCATGATCTAGTGGTGGTGGTGATGTAACACCCCAAGCTTTCGCGATACACTTCTCTTTCAATAATGCAATAGCTTGCATTGTACGCAAGTTCGAGATTCTAACACACCGTGACCAATCAAAGTAGTAGTTATGAATAGTAATACCCACTTTTTGAAATTATATAAATTTTATATTTCAAAATGGACATCATTTTTGTATTCGGAATATCGAAGTTATCCTAAGTTGAATTTTTTGTAATTTTCTGAGAACTTCCAATTTTCTATGAATAGATAAAATACTTAAACACAAATTTTTTAATAAAAATAATATATAGTGATAAATTATACTATTGAGTGTTTTTATAGTGTAATTAGAATATATTTTTACCATTTTATCCATTGGTGGTCATTATAATTATTTTTACTTTGGAATTGGACATAAACAATTGTTAATCTTTCGATATATATTGCTTCTTAAAAACACGCTATTTGTTGTGGAAGTGGGAATTAATTATTAAATTAATTAAACCAATTTATATGTTTTGAATTCTATAAAATAGACATCATTTTTGAATTAGGAATATCAAATATAGCTTAGGGTGAATTTTTGGTATTTTTCTGAAAAACTTCAATTTTTGATGAATAGTGAAACCACTAAGTTGTAGTTTAAAAACTAATTTTTCGTGTAAATGAAACATTACCACTTCTGTGTATTGAATTTAAAAAATATGAAATACATGGTTGTCATTAGGAAGAAAAATTTGGTTCAATGATATGAAAATAATTTTTGGTGAATAGTAACTTTTAAGTTTTATTAATCGCGATTAAAGGTAATTAGTGAAATTTAAGGTAAAAATGATATTATAAAAATATGAAAATATCTTGACACTTGTCCTACCCTTATTTGATTAGTAATGTCAGACCAAGACAATACATGGGTCATCTTTGGGACCCCATGGAGCCACTTGGGTACGAAAATGGCATTAATAACTTTTTATTTAATGTAAAAATAAAATTGTCACAAACATGTGTTGTTTTACTAAAACAATTATTACATGGGGTTATATAAGTTAAAATTTTGACTATAAATATTAATTGGAAATATAAAACTATTTCCTACATCATGATTTTTTTTATAGAATTTATATACATTAAATAAATTAAACTTTTTATGACACCATGATGATGCAGTGATTAACTCATTAATTAACGATTTAAATAAAATGAAAAGATAATGTAAAATCTAAGTCTTAAACTTGTCAAAAACCTATTGGATGAGTATATTTCGATCCCTTATCACCTTATACTAGATATATATAATTTTGGGACCTTCGAAATCTGAAAAGTACTTCATAATAATGTAACATTTCATTACTTTCCAAGAGTGCCCCTCTTCTCCTCTTATAAAAGCCCCCACCACTACCAACTTATTCACAACATAAAAGCCATTTGTCTCGACCAAAATAGGCCCAAATACTCTCTAAACTTCCCTATCTTACTCCTAGAAGCCTCACATTGGGCAGAATTCTTCCCAAGGAAGCCTTTGGCTCAAATCAAAAAGAGTTACCTGATTTTAAGGTAATGTCTTCTCTTATATTATTTTGTTTTATTTTTCTTCTCCAACCCCTTAAACTCTTTTTATTCCTTTATTTTGTAACAAAAACTGTATCTTCAATATAATAGGATGTTTTTATGAGAAGTATTTGATTTACACTTAAAAAAACCTTTGTCTAATGGTTAAAGAACATAATGTTTCTATGGTTAGAAAATTTCTGCCTCACGAAACGCTGATTGTTCAATATACTTTTAACACATCTCATGGTGGCCATAATGATGACACTATTTTTATATATGATATATATTATGTTTCTGTTTTCCTTATGATTATGTATTTTTCATTTATGGAATAACTTTACGATTTCCATTATGGGTAAACGCTATAATTTCATTTTAGGAAGTGCGGACTACCGCCCCCTCAAAGTGATTTGAATCGTTAATTCCATATGTGGGATGTATAAAGGATGTAGTAAGTGGTATTATAAATTATATTATACTGGAATTATATTATACCTTTATATAATTATAATTTCATTCCATTAAATACGAAATAGAAATGAAAGTAGCGTTCCTGCGTACGTATCGCTTACCGTCTCCATGAACTGTGCATTTCATTTCTTACCTCTAAATGTTATGTAATATTATAAATGAATGTATATACTGGATATATATGATATATATGATACCTACATCATTAATATAATTCTGGAGATAATGGATATTCTACCACATAAAAAACTTGTAATTATAAGAAGTTTATTGTTGACTCAAGTAACAAAGATCGACAAAATGACCGTTATTAACTTAAATGACTACATAATTTTCGTAACACTATAATAAGTGATATAAAAGGGATAATTAACTTGAAAAAGGTTCTTGAGAGATTATATATTAACTCTAGTTTATTATTCAGGAGGTTAAATAATGGTCGAGTCATGTCGGACATGAGGTAAGGGAACTTCTTAACCCAATTTTCGATCTTTGGGTTAATCTCCTACTTTCAAATTATGTAATGATATTATTATGTCCTATCTTTTTTTTTGTACTTTATTTATGTGTAATTATAGTGAATAAACATAATAGATCTATTTTATTTAAAAAATTATCTTTTTATGGGACTTCATCTCAATCTCCATTCATTGAGGCATATTTTGTTTTATACATAAATTTCTTTTACACGGTGTATAAACCCCTTTGAATTTTACGTTTATTAAAAAGGAATATTTTTATATAAATATTTTTAATAAACAACAAAAAGGAATGTTTTTCATGTCGTACGTATGCGCGACAATGACTTCTCCGCCACCGTGACCATTATTTGAGTTTCGACTTCCTCTACAAGCCGTAACTTTTTTTAAATGAAAAATAAATACCAAGTCTTAATTTTCTTTTATTTTGGTATTGAAAATGGTTTTGATAATGTTTTTATTATATCAATGTGCTGTATTGATATCTTGTGATTGAAATGTGGAAATTTTATATTTCCATTATGCATGTTTTATGTGATACGATTATGTTATGGTTTACGATATGTTTAAACCTGTTCATATAAGGAATGCATTGGACTCAATAAGTGACGAGTGAAGCCCGGTATAGCTCCCCGATGCATCGGTAGGTCTCATGAGACAAACTAGTGTCTTGGCATGAGGCCTTGACAAAATCTTTTTTGTAGTCTTGGCACGAGGCCTTGGCTAAGTGGTTATGATAGTCTGACATTATTCATTCCATCATTATGAAATTGGTTATTGATATTGCATTTGATTATTCGACCAGTAGAATATCCATTTGAATAAGTAAATGGAATTATTTCATTTTACTTTTTCCATTTTATGTTGAGGTTCAAGTGTAAAAGGATTTTGTTTTAGTTATACATTGCCTTAAATGTTTATGTTTATTTATAAAAACTTATGTTATATTGTTATCTTTACTGACCATCTGAGCTCACCCCTTTCAATGTTTTATTTTTCCCAGGATGTGAAGAAATATTTTATGACTGACCTACAGGGATAGTCTGAAGGGGATAGAAGTGTGGACTATGGAGACTATGTTATTGTAATTTTTTACTTTATGATGTAATGTAACATTTATGAATGTATCTAGTGTTTCCAAGGATACTAAACCAATCGTTCTTTCAAGACTTTATCTTTTGTGATCATGCCAATGTTACGCAATAATGCACCGACTCTGGGTAACTGGGGTCAGGGCATTACAGGCGAGTATTCTGGATCGGTGCTAGAAGAAAAGGAATGACATATACCTTCTCTTTAACAAATAGAGTCTGTTGAAATCATCAACATGGTTGGGAGGGATCATTCTTGGGTTTATCCTAGGTGGTGGTAACTCGGTGTGAGGCATGTCCATCTTACACCTCCTTGGTGTAATGGAGAAAGATTTTGGTGCGTTCTAGAGAGATTATCGTAAAATAATTGATCGTTTTGATGGGGGGGGGGGGGGGGCTTTCCCCCAACACTATCATTTTGGGAGGTGGTGTAGGCATGATGCCTTGGCCTCTAGATATTTTTGGTCTATATCTCTTGTTGGTATGACCCCTTATTTCTCATACTGATGAACAAGAAAATTAATGACCCTTATTTAGATAAAATCTAAAAGGGAATATTGGGTGTAGTCATCCAATCGTCATGTAGGGGGAAATCGTCACGGCAAGAGTGCAGTGTTGTGGGATCATCGCACCATTAGTACCCCTACCCCTAGGCATGAAGGAGAAGAAAAACATTCCTAGTGCCATTTTTTTCTTCTTTAAGGTATAGGGAGGATTCACATCAATGATTTCTTAGATCAAGGATTCCCAACATCCTTCACTCTTCCCCTATTGCAAGAGAAGAGATCCCCATGAGACCCGCCATCTGTTTGGTAGGGGCTTGGTGCTGGATACCAAGATCCAATCATGCTCAGATATTATGTATTCCATAATTATTTATCTACTCAATTTTGTAGGACAAGAAATTCACTTCAAGTTCACTATTGTTTTTTATGAAACATCCCACCAGGGCCATGCATCAGAGGTGGAGACATGTTGTTCTTGCCCCACATTTCTTATTTCTAAAGGTGGAAGTCCTCTGCCACCATGCTTGGTGATGTTGTCTCTTTAATATAAATGGGAATACATGAATCTAGTATCTTCTTATATGTATTCCTCCTTTAAGATCCTCACATAGTCTAGGTTCCCATTAAATGTTTAATCATTATTCATGAAACTCAATCTTGATTCCATCTCAAGTTGGATTCTAGTTAATTATGATGCTTCTGTTTTGACAGGTCAACAACCCATAGTTTGATTATGTGGTAATGTTGGTCATGTTTGGGCATTGTTGGATGTTGGGAATGTTGGTCAACTATAAAGTATTCATATTTTAAAGATGAGGGAATCTCATGTGTGAGGCATCTTAGGTGCAAAACCCAAGGAATCCTACATCAGCCATAAGGTAGTTGTTTCCAGAGAAGAATAAGACTTTTGGGGATTTTTAACTTGGTAATCCCATGTTTATTTTATAGGGTATATATTATATATTAGTTCATAGGATTAATTACTTATGAGGACAAGTAGGTCACATATTTAACATCTTATGGGGATAGGTAAGTCATAGGTTTAACAACTTATGGTGATAGGTAGGACACATGTTTTAATGTCTTGTGGGGATAGGTAGTTCACTAGTTTAACATCTTGTGGGGATATGCATGACATAGGTTTAACATATTTTGAGGACATGTAGGTCACATGTTTAATGTCTTTTGGGGATAAGTATGTCATAGGTTTGACGTCATGAGGGGACATATAAGTCACAAGTATAATATCATGTCGGGACATGTAGGACACAAGTTTAATGTCTTGTGGGGATAGGTAGGTCAGAGGTTTAATGTCTTGTTGGGACAGGTAGGTCACAAGTTTAACGTCTTGTGGGGGAAGGTAGGTGATGGAGAGTGTGCCCCAATGGTGATATGATCACATTTTTAAGTTGTATTCTTCCAAGAGGAAGTAATGAGTATTGGATGGGAATGTTGGGGTGTTAAGATTGAACCTCATTGAGGCATCCTAGATATGTTGGATGTCATGATTGAACCTCATAGAGGCATCCTACATACCCTGTTAGGATACATGGATCAAAAAACATATAGTTTGATGCAATAGTTTAAGGTCAAGTTATGAGACTAATCCATGCTATTTAATGTCATGTGGTAAGGATGTTCACATCATGGAAGGAGAGACAACAAGGGATAGTGTGGGTCATACACATAAAGGTAACTCAAAGCCGTAGAATCATACAATAATGGGGGAAGGATCTATCATCCCATGATTAACATACATGGGGCATCATGTGTTTGTCTCACAAGGTAGGGCTATAGTTTAACATCATGTGATGTGGATGATATCGTGAAGTTTAACATCATATGAATAAGATGTTGGGATAGGTGGTTTTACATCATTAAACTCCAACATTTTTGGGGACTACACTCGGGGAGACCGTATCCAAGTAGGAGAGAAGGATACAACATTAGTACTCATCAAAGGTAATGGGATATTTTTTTCTTTTTATGATGCTATATTCATGGATTATGTGCATACTGATCATGTGACTCTAGGTGGTACATGGCATAAACACAACCATGGTGAAGTGGAAAATTAATATCTTGATTTTAGGGTTCCTATTCTTAGGGGAAAGTGGCATTAATGTGATTATGATTAGGAGAAATAGGTGATACAACTATCCAAGACCTATAGGAAGAAAAGTGTCTGGACATGAGGGTGATGATATCAATCATGTTAGAGATCAGAGCATAGGTAAATTGGGTTTGGATGGATATAAAGTACCTGGGCCCTAAAATTTTAAAAAATTGTGTTTTCTAAATGGTGGCACCGTGGAGAGGCATAGTGGATGGGTTTCCCAAAGGTTAGGGGTTCAAGAAGGTTGAGGGTTTCACAATGGAAGGGGTCTCATGAAGGTTCATCATTCATGAAATAAGGTGACCCTACCTCAGAGTAAATTCATGGTTCCCATGGGGTTTATTTTTTTAATGATAGATATATTGAAAAATATCAAGAACCACAAAGAAGTATATTATAATTTGAAGTCCATTAACCTTCTCAAAAGGCATATCTAACATGGTTCAAGGTTCTCAAGAATTCATGGGAGGTAGTTTCGAAAAATATGACTACCTGTAGAAAACCATCTCTTCCCTTTATCACTATGGTTTGAATATCGAGAATTCAAAGCCTTTATCATAACTCCAAAGGTCGCTTCTCCTAAAAATTGTGGTGGAGGGAATAATTTATAGGAACTAAAAAGGAATATAAGTGCCTTTGGTAAAATATAATTCCATAATGATGTATTTTGTAAAGGTTTTCATTAGGATGCAGAGTAATGTGAATGAAAATACATTGTAGGGAAGTTACTACCTAAACTTATGTGGTGCACTAACATCCTTTGTGAGGTGAAACCAGTTCAAAAAGGTTTTAACCTTCATAAACAAAGACCCTTAGGTAAATTTTTTATATTCTCTGGCCTAGATGTTCTTAAAATTGGGTTTTCATTCCTCAAGGTCTCCCATGAAATTTATTTTTTGTCTAAAATAATAAAACTCATTTTAGATTAACTGATCCATTTAGAATAAGGATGTAATTCTAATGGATATAATAGTGCCACCATATCATCTTCCAGATCTCAAGACACCTGTTAATATTCTACTCGTTGAAATAGTAAATAAAAAAAATAAGAAATCATATATGATCATATAAAGATTGAAGAGGTTGTATTGACTATTCTTGTTGAACTAAAACAAGTGAATATTGGTACGAAGGAAGATTCATGACCTATTCTAATCAGTACCACAATGAATCATGAAGTATAGGAAAAATTAATCACTTTATTTAAGAAACATTGAGATGTATTTTATGGTATTGGGGAATAGAGAAGAAGACATTGGGATGAGTATTTAAAATTTTTTCATCACCAGGATGAATAAACTTGTATTCTATAGTGATCCAAACCCAGGTGTGGTACGAGGATATCCCCAAAATTAAAAAGATCACAGAAATTAAAATAGAATGTGTACCTCATTCTGAATCGAAGCATGCTCATCCATAAATCATCACTGACAACTGATGTTTAATGGATCCAAAGTATAATTCTTTTATATCATCCACATATGATTTAAGAATCCACACACTCTCCATTGGTCGAATTCTAGGTGCTTTCATGGAGCTCCAATGAATCCTTTGGCTTCACGTAAATCACTATGATCCCATTCCTTCGATCTACTAAAGTGATCTTGGATATTACACTCAGTTGGAGAATTTCTCTCTCTAAGAATAGATATGAGAGAGAAGTTTTTAATTTAGAATTCATGAATAGTGCATGGAATGAGCCTCTCCTATGCTATTTAAAATGGATGCTCTAAATACCCAAAAAGGGTTCCCAAACCCTCGTATAATTAACATCTACTATAGTAGCAATAAATAATTATATCGAACTAAAATATGTCATAAATATTATTTACATTTTATCACATACCTGTAATATATATTAAATATATTAGGTGATAACACCGAGTCATTTAACTTGACTCGTGATTACCACTAATATTATACAAACTTGGAATATTAATATAATATTTGTTTGAATAATATTATTTATTTTTTTCAATAAATACATCATGAATACTTTTAATAAATAAATTCAACGTAATTATTCTTTTCTTGAATAATAATGAATTTATATATTAATTATTTATTTATTACAAAGAAGCCTCTTGGACCCCGTAAAAGGCCCCACTATATCTAATATTCCTATTCACCAGAATAAAGTATGTTTTTTAATACTCTATTGTGTGTGGACCTCAAGGGCCATATCTTGATAGAAGTGAATAGTATTCAGAGACCAAGAGTAGAGTGTTGAAACCCATAAATGTCCCTAAAAAGATAAGGGGTAGTCATTGCAATTACAACCAACCAACAAACATGTACAATGTAATATAATCTATTTGAATTTTGATATATTATAAATAAGGACACACACTTGTGTCATCTTCAATTCTTGGTTTATTGTTTTTTGATATAACTGGATAGATTTTTTACCTCTTATTACATTGGACAAGGATTTATGAAGACACTACCATCCTGATCATTTATGCCCGAGATATATTACTTCCTCAACCCAGAAGAGAAAAATCATTTCTTGACCATTAAATTAATGTTGTACCACCAATGACACACAAAACACAAGCTACATCTCCACGATTTCATTATCATTTTTTTACTTGCATCAAAGTATATGTTTAAGTAAAACACATTGATAATGATCTCAAATCAGGAGACCAATACACATGTACATATATAGGAACAACCAATGACATCTAAAATATGTGGTGTCACTATTGTAGGGTCTATCCTCATGATATCAACTACTAGAGACCACCAAGTGAGAACTTAATGAGAATAAGTCTCAATGATTATGTGCCCCCAACACCGATAGTCGAACATTAAATGTGTCTAGTCAGTATGATTTATCTAGAACACATGACATATATTTAACATTATTGTCATAATTCTTGAGGTTTACATTATAGACTAAGATCTTAAATAACATTTTGATACAAAAATTAATATATGGAAATTACCATTTAAATAGTGGAAATAGAAATGTCTACACTAAAATGGTAAGAAAACATCATGCATAACTCATTGTATCCATGATACAATAATCAACATTACTGATAAAGTTGGGTTTGGGGAACTCACTATTACAATGCTCCCACTTTAACTAGAGACATCTTGATAACCATACTTGTTAGCTATCACATTATTATGATATTGTTTCTATTGAGTCACTAATTTTTTGGTTGGGTCTACCACGTTTCCAGGGTGTGGTAATTATTCTAAGTGCGACCTCACTTCATTGAGTATAACTTATAAATATATGGAATCCCCAAATATATAAATTGTTTCCACTATCATAACTTGAAATATTGGCTATCACTAATAAATGAATTATGATGTTGATAAAACTTTACTTTAAAGGTGAGATTCCAATTACTGGAACAAATCATTGCAAATTTTACACTGCCTCTTAGCTACTTCTGAAGCTACAACATACTCGATATTTTTAGATATGGATACCATTGTCTTGTATGAGATTATCACACTCATTCCCTTAGTCTGACTATAATATTAGATCACATTAATATAATGAATACTAGTTTGTGTCCCCTCAATACTAGCATCATTTATTCTCTACATTCCAGTTATATATCCTTTGTACTTTTTCCAGTACTACTGGATAGTTTTGACTGCTTCCCTTGAAGTTATCATAGATATAAATGATATTTTCCTAATATAAAATTTATGTTGGAAGTATAATATATTTTACATATCATGGAATATGTGATTTCTCCATCTCAAAAGAATATGGAATTCAACTCACCACATTAATCTCCTCCTATTCCCATGCATGTCAACTTTGAGAGATTTATGCCATGTGACACTGGAAAAAATTCAATCTCAAATTATTCCGACATGTATTTTTCAAAACCATTTTAATATATATTTGATTGACTATTTCTATAAAACCATTAGATCTACCTCATTAGATCTTATTCCCTATAACTTAGTTTTATACTTTAAATCAATCATAGAGGAATTACTTTCATCTTGGTCTTAGATAACTGTAAGACCAAAAGTTGTTTTCCCTATGCCACCAAACATATTTTACATTGAAAAAATGGTTCTCCCACTAAAATTTGGTAGACACATAGAAAATATTCTTTCCAAATGAATATTATATGATTTTGCTGCTTATTATAATCCTAAAATGGTTTGAGTAACTTTCACCCATTATTGACATTCCATTATGTCACCATCTCTTTCTGTCTGCGTCAAATAGACACCTTCCATGATTGGTGGTGTTGACCTCCCATGATCAATAATATGATCACATAAATTATCTATAATAAGTAAAATTATAACAGATTTAGGTATAATGACTTGGTATTTAGAATAAAATATTATTGGTACCACACTTGTACCATCCATGTATCATCTCACTTGAATACCCACCACAATATTCAAAATAATAACCCCCCTGTATGTTGATACATCAAAAACATTATTGAATTTTAATTGATATTTTCAATAATAGTTGATTTACATATACTTCATACTTGTACGAATCATTATTTGTAATGAATAATATATCACCACCTTCGGTGATTATAAAACCATCACTCTAGTTTTTTCCATCTAACACAGTATGTGTCTATGGAACATTCCACTCCCACGAGGTATTGTGTAAAATTTTCCCATTCCAACTATTTATACATCTATTTAATTAACTAAACCCATGTTAATATTTCTCCCATTATCTAAAATATAGATGGGAACCCTTTTATAGAAATATAAACTATCACTTAACTATAACCTTTCTATCAAAGAGATTTTTTTAATATCCTAACAAACATTTAGTATAATTACTTTAGATGCACATTGTGCTTTTTTACTTGATGAAATATTGTTTATATCCTAATAAACACTTTGAATATAAACACATGTTATTATGAAATAATGTATTTTCATCATACTATAACTCATATGATTTCCATTTTTCATTATAGTTGACATATGGTTATGGGATGTCGCTGTTATTTATGAATCATGTCTTGAAATAAAGGAAGTTTCAGCAATGGATAATTACAACATTGATACACCCTTAACATACATCATAACTCTAATTTATATAAGGAAATGGGTGTTTGGTAATTAATCCACGATACATTTTTTCAATCAATGTTAAGATGTAATACTTATCATTGTTCCTACTTATTAGAATCTTATGCATGATATGGATAAGTCTTACATTATATATTCATCATGTATATACATCGATAATACCTAAGGTTTTTATCTCCACTATGTCTAAATACCATACTCTCTATATCCTAGACATCCGCTTTTAGTATACTTGAGAAGGGATTATCTTTCCACAATTGGGTATAAGTCTTACATTTTATATTCATCACATATTGCCAATAATTCAAGTATTACTGAAGTATTAGTTGAGTTTTTGACACAATAAAAAATTTTCTTTCTTAAACATTGAATAATGTCACCTAATGTTTAATGGACACATTTGATAAATGTTTTAGTTATAGTTAGTATAAGTTCAACTTGAATAAATCACTTGGAAATATAAAATTCATGTACTTCTCACCGTTAACCTAAGAACCACCCTTTCTCATTCACTTGGATAAGTCACCTACATAAATTAATGTTTCTATACTTAATTAGTTATTTTATTTAAATACACATATATAAGAGTCACATTGTATTCAATGCCCAAAAAGTATAACATAAACATTACATACAGTGAGGAATATTCACTGCTAAAAAACTGAGTACTTGCATATTCAATTTAATTCATTGAATTTATCTTCCATAGATTTATTTCATGATATGAAAATAAAATACCATCTTATTTATTACCTCTCTTTTTAGGTTGTTGTGAAGGTGAATTTAGGTTCACCCTTTCCATTTTATTTATCACTTTTTCTTTTAACATGTTCTCCATAAGAATTTAAGGTTATACTTTTTTTAATTTCATATTTACTTGGAGAACCTTACCTAAAAGGTAATGAATCAATTACTCTACTCTTCTCATTTTTAAATCTTAAAATAAATTAGAGTATATGGGGGAAAATTAAATATTAATGACTCATGATCCATATTTCTATCACACATAGACAATGTAATTATCAAAAATTCATATCTTGCTTCACATTATCCCCACAAGCTTCTACGAGATGAGAAGGCATGTAATATCATCCTTTTTCTGATGTAGTATTTCCAGATCATATGTTTGATTAAAGAATTATCACATAAAAATTATATTAATCACACATGTGTCTCATTTAATAAATTTTACACACTCACTCCATGAGGATGCTTAACAGGTATTGGGAAATCAACACCTTGAATTTCGAATATCGTAGTATTTTGCGCAAGAACCTATATTAAACCGGGAAACTATTTTTAGATTTGACTTTTACTTTGTCTAATATTTATCACAGTGTATCTTGTGGTAGTACTTTTAATTTTTACAAAAATAAAATCTAGCATATTGTAATTTTATCTTGACTACCAATTTAGACATTTTTGATTAATTAATTAAATCATTAAATATATCCCATTATTTTATCAAATTCGAGGAACCCTTGGTACTAGAATAAGAAAAATTTGTCTCTTGACTATTCTAGTAGAACGGATCGTTGAACTTCCCCTCATATTCTAAAAGATTTATCTACACCACTACTAAGAGGGTTCAAGGTAGAAATTTGACTAGATAACCACATTAACTTAGAGTTCCTTGATCTGTTTAGTAAAATCCCAGCTTGTAAAATCATAAAATTCATTTAATCACTGCTAACATTTAATGTTGCAGCAAGGTATATTTAGATACTTATTTTCTCCAAACTTCAGTTAATTCAACTCATCACTCTCATAAGAACTCCTCGATAGTAAGATTCACCGTTATCTTTGGTTGATGATCACCCCAAACACCCTGTTTTATTCAAATTCAAATGATGGAAGGATTTTAATGACTTAATATTTAAGTGAGGGGTTTTATTTAATAGTTTTATTGATTAATGTAATAAATTTATATTAATCTTTTCCTTTCTATGTTGTCACACTCAAAACTGAACATTAATAGAAAAACATCCATCATTTATTATGCATTTTATTGTTTATTATTTTATATGTTTTTTACTATTAATAAAATGCATAAAATAATAAATAAATGAATAAAGGAAACAAACTACCAGAATCGTTTTGAACATCTAAAACTAGTTTGATCTATTTCAACTCAATGGATCAACCACGACTAAGGGGTATTATACATGAGTGGTCTATTGAATTGTGATGTAGCTCGCCCCATATCTAGTGTTTCCAATTCTCAACTGCATTCCTCTGGGAATTTCCATGGTCTACAACTTATAACAACTTCATCATAGTACAAAAAATACTCACACATGGGCGATGGGAACTAGTGGCGCAATGTACAATAGAAATTTTTTGGATCCGTTGGCCCTTATTCATATTGATTGTAGAAAATGATTATTCACAAACTATATTATCTAATTATAATAACCACACACACATAACAAATAATTAAATAAATAAAGTAGACATACATAGGTCAAAAAATTGTTCAAGACCGTCTGATGGGTAAAATAAAAGTGTGATAAAAATAAATTAGAATAAATTAAAGTGAGAGGTCATTTCATTAAGTCAAATGAATTAATTAAATTTAAATAATTTAATTCTATTTAGTCCCATAATTAATTTAATTTTAATTTAAAAATATATATATTAATTAATTTTCCCCAGGGTATTAAAAAGAATACATTAAAACAAAATTAATTTTAATTAATAAAATTATTCTCAGGAAATGAAACCCCCTGTTGAGGCTAATGTGGGTCAGGCCGAACCAACGTAGGGCCATTACAGGCTTGAAAGACAATTTGTGAGGTTATTATGGGATAAACAGACATGTCTTCACTCATTCAAAGTTGGGAAGATCCACCTAGTATTGTACGGTCTCGTACTAGGTGGGAAGAACTTGATTTGGGTCCATTTTGTGCAGATCTGGGCTGGGCAGAGAGTTACCTCATTGCTATAAGGATGGAATGGTTCATGATATAGCCAGTGTGGCCATATACATCAGTGGTATTTAGAAGGAAGAACCGGTGAGAAAGATCTGATCATAGGGTGGCGGCCCTGCCATGTCCATGACGGTAGGGGGTCGTGGCTCGCATCGGCCAGGGAGGATCGCTGAATTAGGAGTGTAGATCAACGATGAATTTTATATATAATGAAGGAGAATAAAACCCAAAATAATTCCTCCATGATATGGGTTATTCATCAGTGGGAGTGTTAGTGGTGGATAAATCCAAGAAGGGGTGATGATGGTCAGTGCGGTTGTGGTGAGGGGGCAGAGTGGATAGAACCTAGTGTATCAGTAGGGCATCGAGTGGATGAATAATAGTTAGGAGGAGGAAGGTTCCCTGAGAGAGGGAAAGTTCTCAACTACTTGAGGGATGGCAAAAGGAGAGTAGGTGGCGAATGATCATTGATCTGTGGAATACAATCAGTGGAGGATGAGGTCACATCTGTGCAGAGGTTGTTAGCCGATCCAAAAAAAGAAGAGTCAGGGGAGTCTAGTGGTCACTAAAGGGTGTTCTAATGTGTGAAGAAACCATAGATATCTGGTGTCCTCAGTTGAAGGAGGATACCATTGGTGGTAAATCTATAGGAATCCCCCCCCCTTTTTGAAAAATCAGATCACATGTTGCATCCACAGATTTGGTTTCATCCTTAAAAAACTGATTTTTTAATTTTTATTTTCTCTCTGTTAGTCATAACCACTAATTGTTTTTTAGGTGATTAAAAACACCACCCTCACCTCCCTAAAAAAATAAAGGCTAATGAAATAGCCATTATTATATAATAATAATAATAATTAATATTCTAATAATAATTAATCATTTTCCATAACCAACGGAAACTTGATCCGATTGGAAAATACTATTCCAGACAGAAACGGTATGCAGCAGATATACATCCCTGAATTCCAATAATAAAACAACATATATATTTATAAATATATACATTGTTCAATTTTAATACCCAAAAAAACAACCACCTACAATCCATAAAATATTTTTCAGATGGTCGTAACTTGTCCATCCGAGATCAAATCGAAGCATAATCAGTTTTGTTGGGACTGAATTTAAACCCTATACTTAAATTTAAAGATAATATAATTTTATTGGATCATAAAATTAATGTGATCCCTTTGATACCAATTAAAGGTAATAGATTGCAGAGAAGAATCTGATGGGTAGGGGATTTAAAAAAATTTCATCACCAGGATGACAGAACTTGTAATCTATAGAGATCTGAGCCCTAGTACATTCCAAGGACCTCATGTAAATTAAAATGATGATTGATCTTAAATAGAACATGTACCTTGTTTTGAATCAAATTTCCTTAATCCTTTTCTCATCGTTGGTGACCATTTCTCAAAGGATCCGAAGAAGAGTCCCTCTAGACAATCCACATATGGTTCAAGAATCCCCGAGCTCATTGTTCATTGAATTATGAGTGCTAGCATGGACCTCTAATGAATCCTTTAGCATCACATCAATCAATTAAATCCATTTACTTTTATCCGTGAAGGTGATCTTGAATCCTATACTCGGTTGGAGCATTTATGTCTATAGTAATTTGGAGGAGAGAGAATATCTCAATTCGGAATGCATGGACAGTGCATGGATTGAGACTATCATCTTTTATTTATAGTGGATTCTCTAAATACCTAAAAAGGGTTCCCCTACCCTCATATATTTAACATACAATATATTAGAAATAAATTATTTTTAAAAACTGAACTATGTCATAAATATTATTTATAATTTATCTTATACTTGTAATATATATATTAAATATATTACATGATAAAACCAAGTTATTTAAATCGACTTGTGATTCCTACTAATATTATATGAATCTGGAATATTAATATAATATTCATTTGAATAATATGATTTATTGTATTCACTAAATACCCTGTGAATACTTTTAATAAATAAATTCAACCCAATTATTATTTACTTGAATAATAACAAATTTATTTATTTATTAGATATTGATAACTTGGATAACTCTCACACCCCATGTGTTCCCACCATGTAAAATATTCCTAATCACTAAAATAGGGTAGATTCTTGAATATGCTATTGTGTGTGACCCTCTAGGCCCTTATCACAATACTGAATAGAATTCATAGACCAATAGGGGAGTATAGCAATGAATCAAAGCCCCTAACGAGATAAGGAGTAGTCATAACAATGAAAACCAACCTACAAACATGTACTTTGTAATATAATCTCATTGTATTTTGATATCTCATAAAGTAGGATGCACACTTGTGTCATCATCCATTCTTGCTCTATTGTCCTTTGATCTAACTGGACGGATTTACCTCCGACTACCTTGGCCAAGGACTTAGGAAGTTATTACCATCCTGATCAACCAGGCCTGACATATATTACTTCCTCAACCCAAAAACGAAAAATCCTTTCATGAAAATTGAACCAACATCATACCAGTAATGACACACCTAACAAAAGCTACCTCGCAACAATTTTATTGTCATGATTTTTTCCTTTCATAAAAGTATGTGATATAATTACACACATTTATAATGATATCTAGTTAGGAGAAATACAAATGTCTATATATAGAAACAAACAATGACACTTGAAATATGTGGTGTTCCTATTAGCAGTTATTTCCTCATAATCTAAACCACTGGAGATCACAAAGTGAGAACATCATGAGAACATGTCTCAATGATTATGAGCCCCAAACACCTGATAGTTATATGTCGATCGTGTCTAGTTAGTATATTATATCTAGACCATATGAAATATATTTAAGATTAATGTCACAGTATCTCTAGGTTCTCATTATATCCTAGCATCTACTATAACCTTTTGATATGAAAATTAATTTTTGGACATTACCATTTATATAGTGGACACATATATTTATACACTGAAATGGTAAGAAAATGTCATTAATAACTCACTGTATCCATGATATGATTATAAAAATTACTAATAAAGTTGGGTCTAGGGAACCCACTATTACAAAATTATTTACATATAATTATATAGAAATACCCAGGATGAATCCCCAAGTGGATACCCATCATTTATGTTTTTCTAATGACCAATGTAACAATAAAATTTAATTAAGGAGTATATATTCATCCCATGATGCTAATGTAGAAGCTAAAATTGATATGATTATTAAATATGAATTTATCAAGAAATTTTAATTCCTGAATTAGATCACCAACATTTTCCACATCTAGAAAAAATATGATAAAATCATAGTTTTCATATAATTTAGGTATCTCAACCTTCACCACCCAATGGATGATTTCCAAATTTCAATCATAAAATTATTTATCGATAAAAAGACTATCTTCCATGACCTATCTTTTATAGATATGTATTTTACCTATAACCAAATCCAAATATCCCCAGAGGATGATGAGGCCATTATATTCAAGGCACCCAATGGATATAATATTAACAAGTGATTTACTTTGGCTTGAATAATTTTAGCACTACATACTAATGTTCTATACACCATATCATTAATTCTCTTCCAAGGAAAATCATAAAGTGTTACATGGATGATACGGTAGTCAAATCCCAACAATTTTGTGATCACATTTCCAATATTGAGGTTGTATTCAACAAAATATATCAACATAGATTAAATATGAACCTTATGAAATTATTTTTCAAAGTAACATCGATTGAATTCCTCATCTTCCTGTTATACTATCACTACATCAAAGTATACCCATAAAAGACCAAGATGATACTCAATATGCCTCCAACAAAACTTCAACTATTTAAGTGGAATTTAAGGGAATATTACTTATGTTAGACCCAATATATATAATATCACCAGTAAGTTTGTTTCTTTCATAAAGACTACGAGAAAAAGGACCACCTATCACGGGGATGAATATTGTTATAAATAGTTCAACAGTTTAAATATATACATTCTTCACCTATAAGTCTTGATGCCACCCATATAATGGAAACCTCTCATCCTTTATATGGAAACATTTGAGTGATCATTGGGAAATCTTCTTACTAAGAAAAATGACATGGGATAGGAGAACAAACTTTATTATCTTAAAAGAACAATATCGGATACTGAGACCTGATATTATGATATTGAGAAGAACTATCTTGCATTGATTTGCATAGTGTAGAAACTGGGGAATCCTTTACAGAAACACAAGGCCAACCTTATATCTCATATTGATTCTCTCAAATTCATTCTTAGTCATTCAACGTTAAATAGTAATCTAGCATAGTGAGTAGTTATTATACAATATTTTAACATCTAGATCATGTCATATAAGGTAATAAAAGGGAAAGTGTTAAAATATTTCCTATTGGTGCACCTTATCTTAGAAAAGTAACTATTGAACATGGAACTCACTAATGAAGAAGTTTTCTCTATCCTTGAACCCTCATAATAATAAGAGATATAATTTTATGGAACCTTAAAGATACCAATATGTATAAATATAGAAAATAAAATGTTAAATAGGGTAATCCTATAGTCTATATTAATCTATCTAGTGAAAGAGGTTTTTACTTACTCCTTCATTCCATTTAAAGGATGCACAAAAAATGAGTCAGAATACCAGACACTCATTGAAGGCTTGGAACCAACCCTATAAATACTAGTGGAATGATTAAATATTAAGGTATATTTTAGTTATTGATCAAGATAATTAATTATGGATTTTACATTAAGACATAATAGTTGATTCCCTTTCTTGATTATATGGGAGTTTTGATGGCTAAATTACCCTTTGATCCAACTCTGCCCCACATATCGCATTCACAACATTCCTAAGAAGATAAGCAGGTCAATACACCTACAACTTTGGTATATCTGGACCAAGATGAGATTTTTATTCTCAACACACACTATAGTGTGGTTTCTCTATTTATCATTACTGGTATGGAAGAAATCAATGATGTTTTCACCACCCGAACTCAAAGTGAACCTTTAGACTCACTGTTTTATTTTATAACTGTATGGATTGCTACCATTATTGTAGACCGTCAAAATGATATTATTTTATAGGATTGGATAAATATGTAATATATAAACTATCATAAAACAAATTTCTTATTTTATATTGGCCAAAATTCTCAAAAGGTCCTATATAAATGAGGATTTAAAGGAGTCCTTCTTAGGTACGTCGAAGGATGAGAGTCCCTTATTGCTATCCAATAAGTCCATGTTAGAACCTATGCCACCCACTAGTCATCGACCAAGATATTTGATCAAGTTATAAGACTTGGATACTTATGATCATCAATGATGTATGAATGTAGGGAATCCATAAAGAAATTCCATGCTTGTTAGATATATGTTAATTTTATCCATCAAACCCTAGAATTGTTTCACATTGAAAAATACTCCTGTCCATTTTCCATATAGAGGATATATGTAATGATTCCATACCCTCCAGTAATATCCTAGAAGTTCAAGTTTGTTGTTAATATCATCGATTTATTCTCTAAGTGGGATGAAGCTCTATGCCTCAAAGAATTTGAATAAAAGCGATCATCAATTTTATGAAGTCAGATATCATAAAAATATTTGGTGTCCCTTATACGATACTAATAGACATTTAAATTATTATATTTTCTTATAAATTTATGAGGATATATTAGGAATAAAATATCCAATATAATATCTCATCTCACTATCATGAAGAGAAAAATGAATACATATATGCCTTCCAAAAAAATCTATATAATATCATTAATAGTATAGATAATAAGTATAATAATACTTTTTAAGAAAAAAATACTATATGATTTGTAGAAATATTACACCATGACCTATACCACCATGTTGGTGACCCTATATTTTATATTTTATGGGATAAAATATTTTTATCCATTATAGTTTAAATTCCCTCACTTTGCATAATCATTTCTGATCAATTATTTGAAGATGAGTAATATCACATAAAACTTTAAGAATTAAAGATACTTAATGAGAAATGATTTTTCACACTAAAAAATCTTGATATCTATTAAAATTATGTCACACGGGTGTTTAGTATAAATTTTAACATCTTATCATTCATCCAAGGAGAATTAGTGTTGGCTATGATAACTTTTATGATACCTAGAAAAAAGGCCCCAATACTAAATATGATATTGGAAATACCTTATTCCATATAAAAAATATATTCCAACAAATATTAATCCTTTATTATAATAAATGTGGAATGGAATATATTTTATTTAGTTTAAAATATAGTCCATTCCACATGGATTTACACTTCTTGGAAATTCTCTCTGTTGTATAACCTAAAATTATAAGACATGTAATTCCTTGATTCATGAATTTTAACCAAATAGTATATACTATATTCCTCATGACATTAAAATACGTAGAAATGGTTCTAGTTGTATAACCTTAAACCATAGAGCACATTGCTCCTTGTCGCATGAAGTTAAAATAAATATAATATAGTTCACCCTTTATAAACCTTAAAAAACTAATAGTTTTACATTATATATTATCTAATTCTCTTACATATAATACAAATTTATTTAAGAGATACCTAGTGTATGGTTTCACAAGATCAAAATGGGTTTTCTATAATGAACCTACACTAGAAAGAAACTATTTTATTCCCCCTCACGTGAGCCTGATCTATGCATAGGTTTCCATTAAGAACTATGTATGTCTTGAGTCCTATTATTTTAGGATATGTTGTGACACCTAGATATCTCGACCCAATTCTAAAAAAAAATCCCATCAACTTCAACACTATATCCGTCCTAGAATTTGGGACATCTCATTTATGATATGTTTCTCAATATCCCTACTTGAGGATAAATCCATTATCATTTTCTATTTGAACATGAGTTAGATATATATAGAGGATTCTTCCAGAAAAATATAGATTGATTCCTATTATTACAGGATATGTCATAACATCTTGGATTCCTACTTCTAGTCTAGCCACACATCCCATAGACATTAATTTATAGTGCTATGGATCTTACCCATTCACATTGAGTTTATCACAATATCCTAGAATTAGAGTAACTCCACATCACTTTTCCCCATATATGAACCATATGTGTAAAAATAGTCTTTTCCCAAAATTATATATGTTCCAATTAATATAATCACAAGATACATTGCGATACTCAGATCTCTAATCTTAGGCCCATCCAATTAATTTACTCTCATACAATCCTCCGATCTATCCCATTGTTTGGTTTATCCTCCATTCGTGTCAGGTTTCCTTCAATGGCCCCTAGATTGGGATAACTACATTATATATTTAAGAACTTTGTATGTATTGATTCTTGTTATTTTAGGATACTTAGTGATGTACATATTTATTATCTCAGACTTAGCCTTATATTAAATTCCCTATCAAACTCCCATTTCTTCTTCTTTTTTTAAACACCATCAATTCACATCAGGTCTTATACACTAACCCAACAATAATATGAGACCACTCAAAAATTTTCATGATCTAGATCATCATGAATCTATCTATATAATTTTCATCATTATATGACCTTAAACTACATGGAATCTGAGTCATTATCGCAATATGTTAAACTACATAGTATATGATCTACCCTGCATAACCCTTGAAACTATTTAGAGTGGTCCATTGTATATGACCTGATTTCCCTTTTTGAAAGACAGATCCTTGTAAGGGAACCTTTCATATGGTTTCTATCCATAAACCCATTCTTGGATAAAATACACCCATTCCTAGGGATTTCATCACACTGTTTGGGATCTCTTAATTTACATTGGGGTTTCTATTATATATATTGCTATTTTGATATAACCATTATATTCTTTCCATATACATTAGTCATATATATGTAGATATCTTTTAATAACTATATATGGATTTATTCCTATAATTTTAGTATATGTATTGACATATAAATCAATTATATTAGACTTATCTATGAAATTCTCCTTCATAATTTTTTTCTAAGAGTGTAGACATTACTTCTTTATACTGGGTGATCTACACTAACTATATAATGATTCAATTTTGAATATGACCCAGATATCCAATCTTGGTAATTTTTATAATTCTTAATTCTCCTTCAGACATTGCACCAGAATAAAAATACCCAACTCAGGAACTACGTGTGTCTTGATTCCTTTTTTAAAAGGATACATAGTGACACTTCAAACTCTTATACCAAGCCTAATCCAAAATTCTATGCACTAATTATACCTTAGGGTTGAGACCTTTTACAATAAAAATCGGGCTTCAACCTGTATTATCCCCCGAGGGAACCCTTATATATATCTCCTATATATGAACCAAATCTATGTATAGATCTTTTATAAGAACTACATTTGGCCAGATTCCTATTACTACAGGTTATTTAGTAATGTTTAGATTACATATCTTGGGACCAACCACAAATATCATCAAATTCAAACCCCTTTCCCAAAAAATTATCTCCTCATTCATGTTGGATCTTACTATATTAGAATATCTTTGATAGGAACTACATTTGGATTGATTATTACTATTTCAGGATATATAATGACATCTAATCCATATATTTCAGACCTATCCACAAATCATCATCCACTTCTGATACCCTTCAACATACCGTAACATCCCAAACTTAGTTATTTTTATACCAGAGTGTTTCAATCACTTTTTGAATATTTTCTTCCCATAGACCACACTTAATTCCTTATGTGTTTGAATCATCAAGAACCATTCAAGGATGTTAGTAATGAGTGTATCTGATTTCAAAAAGTTACCTTTTCTTAGTAATCAAATATGTTATGAAAAACAACCCTATCAATTGGTGGTATGTTTTCATCTATAGGAAAATTTCCAATCACACCATATTCCTTCAAAAATATTACCATTTAACTCGTTATTTGAATTTTTTTAGTGGTTATCCTCAACGTGCTTATTCCATTCCATCACTTCCTAACTCAAATACATTAGGTTGTGATTTCAACTATTTTAATTCCGTATTCAAAGGTGTTAGATAACTCTTTGATATTGATCCCCATTTATGTTTTCCCATCAGACCCTTCATTAATGGAACAATCAATATGACCTAAAATTGCATACACAATTTTCTACCCAAGTTACATTGATGTTGGGACCTCATTCACGTCAGGTCAATTATACCAATACCACCAAGAAAGTAACTAATTTTTTATCAACTCTATACGACCATAATCATTAGCTTTATTAGTATGAGAAATAAGACTATAAACCGTATTCACCCCCATCAAGGTTTTGAAAACAATTATTATTATCTCCATTCATTATGGGGTTACCTCAACCTTGTTATTATATAGAATGCCTCAACTTTTCTAGTTTGATTACTAAAAATTTAATCCCCATGCACCCATCCATGAGATTTTATATACTAGAATTTAGATCTCAAATCATGATAGGGTTACCTCACTATTTCTATATATACAATCTAATATTTTTGTCATAGTTGTATAGACTTAGACCCCAAAAACTCTTAGTACATGCATCATAAACTTAAACTGCATGAATATATCCCCGATATAGCCAATATTTGAATTATTCTCTCAATTCATGTTGATTATACCATGAATATTTCTTATATATACCATATCAACATTTGGTTAAGGTGTTATGACCTTATTATTTAACTAATTTTTGGTCAAATCTGTTTGAACTTAAACACCATCCTCATAATTTTGACTTACAAGACATTAAACTACCCAAGAAAAGATATATAACACAATATAAGATGAAACTTAACTCAAGTATTCTCTTTCTAGGTTTTAAAGTTTCATAGAATAAGAAAAATATTTAGCATTTTAAAAGAATTAATAGGCATAAAATTTATCAGGTTGAGAACCCACAAAAGGAAATCCTAAGAAAAAAGACGAGTTCCAGCCTACTAAGCCTCTCTTAAATCTTTGGATTATGAAAAAGTGTGAAAATTGAAGGACATAAATATTATAGGAATAACCATTCATCCCTAAAATATTTTAAGTGATGTTCTCTAGATCTAATGACCTAGGAAAAAGTTATATTTCCCTTATTTTCCTCATGAACATTGGTTTAAATTATTTTTTTGAAATGCTTAAAGGTGTAATTTCAAGGTACTTGATCCCATTTGAGCATTGAAATCCTAGTTTAAAGCCCTACTTAATGGTTTTTATCATGTTGATTCATTAAACTATATCATATTAAAATTTAATAAACATATATTATGGTGATTTTATATGTTCCACAATATCTATCATGCTTATATCCATATAAGAGTACAAGTTTAGAAGAAGAAAAATTCAATCCTTTGTCTCATGAACATTCTAGGGATTATGGTGATAGTATATGTTCAAAAACATCTTTCCCACTTATATCTGTATGAGGTAACATGTTTAAGAGATAATAGTCTAATTCATACATATCAACATTTACTCAAGTTTCTTAAAGATGTGATTTACTTGATCCATCCCCATATAATGTATCTGTGGAATAAATTATTATGATATTACTCATTGTGAGTTTCACGGATTATTTTGAATTGATAGTCAATGAAATGAAAGAGCCAACTAATTGAAAAAAAATTGTGATAGTTAAATTTTTGTCTTTTATTAAACAAATAAAGTGAAAAATCCATATACTTGGAGTTTCTTTGAGATAGATTATAAAATTAGAGGAAAATATTCTTACAAGTTTCTATAATAGGCATGCTATCAATTCTTGAAGTAAGATTAGTCGTCGTTTCGAGTCATACATAAATCAACAGAGTCTATCTAGCGTTGTAAAATCTACATCCTCATCTGATAATATCTTATAAGACATTATAGGAACATACTCTCCCATTTTATTAGATTTACCAGTGACCTTATCATGATCTCTTATATACTCTTAAACCTTATCCATCTGCTGAAAAATGCGGTTCACCAAGGTTATTGATTCTGTAGAAAAATTTTACTGATTGGCTGCCATCACAACATAGTGTGGTAATCCCAAAGTTTTATGTCTCTAATATTTATAAGAAGGATAATAGATATTTTCTATTCAATGATCCAATTAGGTATCTTTGTCACGCTCTTCCTTATCAATGATTTCCCTCATAATGTTATATATTTCACTATAATCAAATCCATTTACCCTAAAGAGATAAAAATGTAATAAATCTTTTATAGTCATTGATGTAGTTCTATAGTGGGTGTCTCAAGGATCATATACCAGATGTTTATAATACTATTTGTCTCATTGGCCATAATAACACAAAGGACCCCAAGTTTGAACATGATCCCACTAGAGAGAGTAGAATATAAGCCAACATCATGTTACTTAATGTGAACATGAGCTCAATGTTTTTGATGCCTTTTGATTTCTCTGATAATGAGGCTACTATAGTATCTTTATTTTCTATCCAACACTCAATAAACACTTCTGGTGGTATTTTTGTGACTAATCATAATGGGTATACACATCATTCAATAGATCCCAGAATGGAATATAAGGAACATCAAAGTTTACCACCATTATAGAGAATGAAAATTTCCCTCAATGTATCTACTCATTTGGTATGACTAATGAGATAATAATTTATTTATTTTATATCCCACCTAACCATTTCATCAGTTTAAAAAAGGGAGATTATATCCCTTACCATTGCCAGATCATTAACTGAGGTAATTGGCACGTTTTCACTAGGTTGACCTTCCTTGAAATTCTCGGTTTATGCTTATTGGAGTTCTTGAAGAGGTAAAAAATTATCTAGGGAATCCATCGCCATGATCTCCCAAAAACCTTCTTCAACCTCCCCAAGTCATAAATCTTCCTCAGGGCTAATTATTGGAGGATGGTTAGTTTGATCCTAGTACATCATTACTAAATCTATGTGTTGAGAAGGCTTGTTTCTCAATCATCAGAGATACTTGGTAAAGTCTCCTTCGATGTCATACCCATATCAACTATAGTCTTAGATTGAGTCCTAAGTACCTCCACTATAAATTTCTATATCTCAGCAACTTATACATCAGTATGAGGAGTTGGGACCTCATCACAGATAGTGAGAGATTTAATTTGGGAGGGATCCACCTCAACACTGAGGAGTGTCACAATGTCCTGGTTCTCTTGGAACTCTACGTCTTCATCACTTGATGCGTAGGGAATATAATTTTGAATCAAAAGGGATAGTTTCTCAAAGAGAAATATAGTTGATGGATTAATTAAAGATGGTGATACAACTTATTAAATAGGGGTTCATTACATAAGGGGACTTGTTCCTATAGCTTATCATCCAAGATTTCCTCACATGTTTCCCTATATAATAAATGAGATTCTAAAATCAAAGGGAGTGAGATGTTAAAATTTTAATAATAAGAATAAAAATACAATATTTTGACTACTAACCTCTTTTTCTATAGAATAAGTAATTAGTAAATATTTCCATGCTTCACTGACATCTGATTTGGGAAAGAGGCTCATTCAGCCTCCCCACCAAGATAAATGGTCTCAATACCGAGAAGGTATAAAATGGGTCTTATACCTCCACCAACAAAATCATCTTATAGCAAGGTGAAAAGACCCCTTATTACAAGGTTATAGACTCCACAACACTACCCACCATAGTGCCACCCTTAGCATAATAAGGATACTTTTTAGTTCCACGTCCACTTTTGTTATCTACAAAAGTAAATAGTGTCATACAAGTTAATAGTGACTGAAAATTATATTTTTTGTATTTTTAAAAATCCTCATTGTGGTTGATTAGTAAATAAAAACAACACATGCAGGATAAAATTCATGCCATCCCAGATTAAAATTTTAAAAAGGCATTAAAAGAACAAAAACCAATGAAGCATTGATCCGTGAGGACTTGTGTTGGCTGGAGATAAGATTTCTACCATCGTCATTATCTTGAGTCACACCAGTCATGCACCATCCCATATGTGATTTTTGGTTGGGACTCTATCATTGATTATATACATCAAAATATCCATCTCAATCCTAAACAATATGACCTCCATTGGATTGTTTTCAATCATGATGCCTGTAAGATATTTTACATTCCCTATACATGGGATTAATATTTTACCTTGATTAATGGCCCAAATATAATAATCCTTCTCATGGAATATATAACCACTCCATAAATGGAAGGATTCAAGATATACATAACATGAGGCAGTCTCAAACCCCTTTCTCTTCAACCAATTACCTGACATATGACCTCTTGACTAGACATTATCTATTCCCTTCCTTCTTTTTCACCTCATTATAGGCTCAAGATTCATTAAATTTTAAATTCTAATGCGTTGGTAAGATTTAAGGTTCTTATTATCAATATATTTGGTCAGTTTAGTTACAATTACTTTTTTCTTTGAATTTATTTTACCCCACTTCCCTTTCTCTATGGATAGGTACCTGCTCAATGTATGGACTTTCTGAGCCTCCATATCACCAAGATATGAGGATATCCATGAATGTTTATTCCATATTTTTAGTTTGATGAAAACTTTTAAAGAGGTAAATATGATCTCAACATGGGTGGTTTCTTGAGTTTTCACCAGACATAATTTTTATGCCTCTATAGGGTGTTTCTCCATTCACACATATGTGGCCAATGATGATGTTTATAATTATAGGAATTAAAATTGAAAAAGAAACTTATGTTGGGAATGGGATTTAAAAATGTCTTCATAGTCTACTTATTCCAACATGACACCATCACATAAAGATGGTATGTATGATAATTTGTTATACCAAACATGGCCATTATCCACAATAATCTTTATCAGGAATTCCATGTAGGGAAAAAATTGAATTCCAAATGTATCTATAGGGACTTAATATCCCAATAATACTTTATCAAGAGGGGAAAAATACCTAATACAATTTGGATAAATGGCTTAAATCATCACCTAGAAATTTTTATATGACCATGGAATTCAAATAATTTGATGTATTCTACTACCTAACCCAACAAAAACTAAAATAGTCTTGATATATAGAATGTAAACTTTCCATTATGTTTGTGTAGTATACACTGCTTAATCTTATTGTGAGTGGGTTACTTGGAACCAACTCCTTTATTTAATTTTATTACCATTACATGTATATAGTTTGATATATAGATTTTATTATTATTACCATAATATTTTTGATACTCATACATCCACTATTTACATGATAATTTCCTTAGATCACATTTTGTATCAACTGTTTATAAAAAATCATAGCTATAATGAGAAACAAGAGATACTATGATAGTAATATTAAACATATATCCTATGGTCTTAGATACATCCTGCTAATCATAAATATATGATGTTTGACTATCAAGTACTAGGGGGATCATAAGCATTGAGACTTCTTCTCATGAAGTTCGCACAAGGTGATCTAGAGTATATGAGATCATGAGGACTGACCCTCCAATAGAAACACCACATATTTTAGGTTTCATTGGTTGTTCCTATCTTCAAACATCTATATTTTCCTATGAACTTTAAAAATGGGGTTACCATATCAACTGATACATAGAACCATAGAATCACCCTATTTGATTCCTTATAATATTTATGTATTCCTTTTATATCACCCATGGCAATGGGGTGTCTATGTAAAATCTCCTCCAGTAACCACCAGAATTAGGAATTCACTATAAACGGAAATAAGGATTAGTGCCCAAAAAACCTTGTAAATTTCCCACATGATTATTCTAACTTCCCCATGTGTTTGGTGGAAGATATTAGTCTAGGGACTCCAGTGACTCAATATCCAAGGGAGAAGATGTGCATTGTTATACAAATATATCTATGATATCCAAACAAACTCGTATATGTATTAAGCTTTCAGATGAATTTAAAATTTTGAATATGCTTTTTGAACCCAATTTTCCCACATATATTTGGGATTGAACCCACCTATAGGGTGCATATCCCATGTATTATTCCATACATAGAGATAATTTATGGTTTCCTTGTGGAAAATAGATGTATAATGGTGAATTCAAGGCTCTATCTCATACTAGTGGTTTTATGGTGTTTCATTTGTATTCCCAGGGATATGTTTATAATCATAAGTTCCTTATTTAAGGTATAACCCCTGAGATAGTATGTTTGAAACCGCTTGGTTTGTGTACTGAGCAAACCAGGAGTCCAATAAATTTTTAATCAACCTTGGGATATCGATAATTATTAGTAGCCCATATATATAAATTGGTTGGAGGCATAATTCTAGGAATCTATGGTGGGTGAGATCACATAACCTATGTGGGGGTTGATAGATGAGGTCTGAATTATATGGATTGTACCTTTTAAATATCATGATCTAGTTGGTTGACATGTGATTCAACTTCTATATGATGAATAGTGTTTGAATATACATCTATTTCCTTTAAAATATTCCAACAAAATTAGCATTATGAGGTAGGGAATAAATCATAAATAGGGAATGAAATAATCATATCATGTGATAGGGAATGAAAAATATGTGGGAAAAAATTCATTAATTATGAATTTTTTTCATGGCTATATGCACTCAGTTTACTCACACCAGGTTCATAGTGAATATTTCACTGGGTTAGTTGATGACGCCCAAAAGTGGCCAATTAGGTAAATGCACCTAGTTTGGAATGAAAAAATTTCTCAAAAATGTGATGTATGCCAAAATATACATGAATCTAATCCCACACCCAGTTACTCATTCCCAACACTAGAATAGAGGCGGCTCCGAGGACTTACTAAGGGCTTAACACGTGAATTGAGAAAAGAGTGAGAGATTTATATACATAATTATTCCAAGTCAAAAGAATGTATTGATAAAGTTGGTCCCCTTATATTTATAGGAAATGACCATGTCGCATATTAGAAACAACACACTGAATAACATGTGTTGGATAGAGTGTGTGTCATCTGAGTGCATGACTTCTCCATTCACCTGAGTGCATGCACTGAAGAAAACTCATGAACAAGACATATTTACCCCAAAATTGGATCCCTTTCATGATAATTAGATCTAATTTTGAATTTGGGAGTGGATTTTTTTGCTCAAATTTTTATAAAGTAATACTTTTAACATGTTTTGAGAATATAGGAAAATTTTTATAGGGGGTAGAACTCATATGGGTGCCTAAGACATCTCATTCATAGCACATAAAGTCAGCCACATTTCCTATCCATAAAGAATTGTTATGCCCATACAATTTTTATAACCCTTCCATGCCACCCTACATGCCTAACCTTACTCGTACCCATGCTACACACCCTTCTAAAAAGAGTTAGGTTCTCCAAGGTGACAAATGAAATTGTTTTGGAACTAAACTTCTGATGACTATATAAATACCCATGTATCTCCAATTTTGACACCAAGTGTATCTAAGTGTGAACTGAGCATCAAGGATAAATATCCAAAACACATGAGTGCGATAAATCCTTACCCATATCCTATAATATCCCATTTAGTTGAGTTTAGACACCAAACCAAGGGAAAAAAGAATGGATGGAAATGATATTTTCATCTTTTCGCAATAGAGAAAATTAAAATACCAACTCTGCTTGGTCATCAGAAATTATAGGTTAAAGAAACCTTTATAAAAGGATCCCAAAAAAGATCAATGTATTCTATCTAGGAACCCTCCCTCTCCCAAAGGGTGTTCACCTAAGTCTTCTTACGTGCCCAACTCATAGAGGCCACCCAACCAAGATCCATTTCACTCAGATCTCTAGATAAGAAGGGAATTCTACCCCAAGATGTCCATCACATAGATATTTAGTCATCCCAAGTAGATCTATACCTAGGTCCTCCCAAAGTGACCACACACAAATCATGTAACTGAGCATCCCATGTTCCTAGGTCATGTAATTGGAAACCCCATTAAACTATGTCACAAAACAAGGCATCCCCTCTTTCATGGTCACCTACTTGGGTTCCCATTCACCTAGGCCACCTACCTAGGCACTTCATTTTTCTAGTTCACCTATATGGGAGCCCATATATCCATGTTGAATTCATGAAATCTTGAAATAATTGACTGGGATACAAACACTATATTAATTTTTTTGGTCATGTATTCCTCTAATAATGGTGATACGGAATCCCTTGAGAAAGTATCTCTGTGTTTTTAACTAACCTATAACCTCCTCAGGGTTTCAACAATAATTTATTACCTTGAAAACGAGGGTCCCTATCATTAATACATAGGTGAAAATCCCCTTGGATCAATATTCTCATCCAGGATGCCCATGCCAGATTCTAAATCCCTTAAGCATCTGGTCAGGATTTCATGGTCCACTCAATGAGATATAGATTAATATCAAGTCCATTGATTTTGTGTAAGCACCAATCCTTTCCCATTGTGTTATTTCCCACATGATTCCAATCTTCCTTCCTTATCTAGTTATCATTAGAAAATGGGAATACATGCATATTTGGGCCTCTAACTCAGTATACACCACCAAAACCTACAATTACCAGATTTATCTATAAAGTTGAACTAGAAAGGTTTGTTCATGCATGTATCCCACACTATCCATCACTACCCATGTTTTTATAGTACTAATAGTTGCGTGACTTGAAACTAATGAATATATAGTATATTTAGAACAATATTAAACTAAACAGAATAGGTCTTGAGGACATGACCTTAATAACCACTTCAATTTCCATGGTTGTATGAACATAAAAGGCATTGAAATGGTCCATGTCACATGAACTTAAAATACATCACATGTCCCATTAAGTTTCATTGAACCATCTGGGTTATGATTCACTTCATAAAAATATGTAGTAATCCCCTCCCATGGGCCTGATCCAAACTCCATAATAGTTTCTTTCTATTTGGATTGAAAAATTCTAGATTGATCGATTGTGTGGATTTAAACCATAATATAGTCAACTAGAAGAAGATATATTTTCACATATATGTATGGTAACTATTTATCACTCTCATGAACAAGGTAAATAGTATTGTTACTGGGAATGATTTTACAAATATGTGTACAATATATAAGAGATCCCCCAACTTGGAAATAAACCCCATTATGGATGAGCTGATCTCCCATACTCTCGACCGACAGATAATACAAGGTGTCACTAGTCTATAAGAGTGATCACATACCTTTTGAAAGTAGGTCCACACTAACTCAAAAAAATGCACAGGTTTAGATGACACATTAGAAAGAAAGTGGTGAATACATTATTGAATCCCTTACCTGTGAAAGAGATCGATTAACCATGCACTTTTTCTTGTAATTTTTCACTAAAAAGTTTATTATTTGTGGTTGTTGTCCCATTTTAGACCTCTTGTAACATATAACTACTGTCACAAAATACACCATCGCATACCACGTTCCATGGAAAGACAAATGGAAACCATAATAAACGTCAGTATCCTTCACACTATCAATCAATGCAGCAAACATATACCTCATCTACAATGATGGTCATGGCTCTGATGCCTCAACAAACACTATCACCAATATAGTGCCTCTTTCTATAGTTGGTGAGTTACCTATAATAAGATTACTAACTCAATGAATATCTCCTAACCAAGATGGTAGATCTTGAGATCCTCTAAGATATGATTTTCCACAATTTTTCCGACCAATTATGGGCCGTAGAGAGGTAAGTGGAACCTGTTGCTTCATCCAACCAATTTAGGGTTCTTTCCCCATAGTGAAAAACAAATTACCTCCCACAACTTATATAGGTGTAGGATTATTCAAAATACATCCATACTACTACTCAATAGTTAATTATACAGGCTCTAACCATCCACCACGATTTCCAATGTCATGTGGCCCCAAATTTTTAAGAATATGTTGATTAAATCACAAAGGAGATCCATGCTCAATTTTTTATGATCTTGGACACCCAAGAGGAGGAATTATTGGGGAAAAATAACCAAGAAATCATAGGTTTTGGATCATATATCTATTACCACTCATTCCCATGAAGTTTTTCTCCATATTTTTTTGAGAACCGAGGAGAAAGATCATATCCTTGTTCCCAAATACATTCAAACAATTTGTTAGAATATTCCAACAATAACTCATAAGTAGGCTCATATCCCTATCACATAAATATCTTGGAAGTTATTTTTCATATTATAATGTAAACATATGAGTGGGATCATATCCTCGTTCCCATCAACACCCAATAAATTCATTGGAATATTTTTTGTACACCCATGATCAGGCTCATATCCTTATTCTTATAAACACTTCATAAGTTCGTTGTCATTTTTCAATGAAAACCTAAGAGAAAGAATATATCCATACTCTCCCAATGATCTAGTGAAATGTTAAATATATTATTCTAAAAATATGTGATATTTATAAATGAACCCTTATTATGCACACTCAAAACCTCTTTACACACCACTAAAATGGCCCAACACACCTCATTTATCCATTCTCTATGATTTTTGAATGGATCGACATGACATGCTCTCTTGAAAGAGACTAGAAACATGCCTATTGGCCATGTTCAAACCCATGTTTCTCACCCAACCATGACACGAGACCTAGATATGAATTATCTATGTGAACCTAAAGGGAGAAATTATCATGCAACTCTTAGAAAAGTTTCCTCCAATAACACACTAGTCTTCCCCCTTATTGCTCCACTATCTATTCAAGTTGTTTTCCCTAGATAACATGATTTGGTAGAAAAGGTATTATATCCTTTCATGACTCCTCTAGTGGAAATATATCATGAAGTATTGGTCCTATATTTTTTAAGTTCTTATAGAGCATGAAATTTTCTTTTCCAAGGCCTCTTTGCTACTATATGGATCTCTTCGAGGTTTCCAGGATCTTTATCAAGCATATTTCTTGCTAATCATATCACCATAAAGCCTAATTATTGGTGTAAAATTATCTATTGAGACTCATCATTGATCAAGAATAGTATTTTTAGTTCATTATTTAGATATCATTTGACTTGACCTTTTGGTTCCAGTAATTAAGAGTTATTTCACCTAACCTTTTAGGTCTGTTATTTGGGTGTCATCCCACTCGGTCTTTTTTGGCCAACAAGATGAGAATATTTTCAATAAACCTTATTTGATCCTCAATTTGGGCATAATATTTTTTGAAGATATTCCCTAAAGACTATATTTATATGATGTGTGTTGGTCATATCATATGTGGTGTTATTAGTTTTCATATGGTATGATATCGGTCCATATAATATGTTATTTTGATATATCATTTTTTTCATATAGAGATATTGTAAGGTACCTTATCCTTATCCAACCATATTATATGATATGTTGATATTGTGACATGTTTTAAACATATTATATAGTTAACATAGAATATTAAAATTATAAGGAATATGAACACTAAACGTTAGTACTCATTATATCATCTATGTAAGGCTATCATTGTTAGTTAACGTTTCATGTGATGAAATTTTCAGAAAAATAAAAATCAGATGACAGTTATAAGTGTTGTAACCAAAGGATTTACTCAAAAAATTTATTAAATTCAAGTAAAAGTCATACAAGACTCATTAGTGTCTCAAGTCTTATATAGATAACATCAATCCATTGATATGGTGTTCATATGAGTGAGTTCTCATTCTAATGATTCTCCCTAAATATCTCTTTTTTATTCCTTTACCTCAAGAGATACTAGAATATCATGGTTGTGAGGAGGTACCTTCATGAACATCAGGTGATTTATTCAGCCTCTAGATACACCATAGAGGAAGGATCCTATTGGTTTACTCTTAGGGATATTCAATAACCATTGTGATTGAATATTATTACTACAGTTAACATATGTGTAACATATATGTTCTCCATTCAATTTATACATGTTTTTGTTGTTGCATAGAAAAATGATATTGGGTTTTGGGTTTCTACTATCTTCTGTTTCATGGAAAAAGTGTAATTAAATCCTTATAAACCTATTGGTGGTATAAAAAATTATCATTTTTCTTTGATTACCAAAATCATGTTTGAAAAATGAAGAAAATTTATGTTGTTTTTTATATCATTAAAAGAGATAAAATTTTAATTATGGATTAATTTACAACATATGATTTTGTAACCTAATATTAAACCACTCTATATGATATAATATATCACAATAGATGATCAAGTATAAATCGCTTGGATTTGAGGTATCATATTTTAAGATATTCTTAGTCATAACATACAACATCCTTAATTTCTATTGTTTCGTACAATGAAAATAGAGTATCATATCATTATAATGATATCAATGACTAACATAAAACATGAATTTCTTAGTACTAGATGATATATCATAAAAAAAATTATCTATCATTAAATATGATAGATAATAACCATGCCATAATATATGATATAGAGTATAACATAAAATACAGTATACGTGAAAAAAATTTATTTTTCTATTTTTATTTAAGAATTGAATTATATAATTCTTAAAACATGTATAAATTAAAAAAAATAATTTGTTAATTTATTTAATTTAAATTTTTTCTAAATTAATTTATTATAAAATATTTATAATTATTTACTAAGTGTCTTTGAAATATTTAATTGATAAATATATAATAGTAAAAATTCACAAAACCATTCACCATGTTTTGGCAGATGTGATCTAGGTTTGACGTAGTTTTACATGGTGAATAATTTATATAGTGATTATAAATTTAATATAAGGGAAAATCTAAAATTGTATACTTATTTATGAATTGTTTATTAATGTAAATATAAAATGTTTACATTAATTTATTATCTATAAATTATTTAAATTATTCCAAAAGGTATTTTGGTTGATATGATTAATAGGTTGAATAAAATCCAATATGGGATATTTAAATTATGTAAATTGTTTCCATAAAATATGACATTATTATTATTCAATAATAAAAGTGTTCATAAAACACCAAATATTTTCGAATATAAAAGATTTCATATTAATGCCAGGTAAATGATAATATTAAAAGATAATATTGGATAATAGTGAATTGTTCTTGTTTATTTGTACCAAAATTATAAAGTATTTATAATTTATTTATGAATTGTTCCTAAATGTTTGTTTTATTTCCAAATAAATGAATTTTTCCTTTTTTTTATTCTTTTAATTATTATTCATATATATAATTTTTATATTATAAATAATTATATGGTTTTGTTTAAAAGTGTTCAAACAACTTCTTTAAATTATCATACATATATTTAAGTAGTTACATTCTAGGCATGATAATTGATTTGGTTAATTTATATCGTGACTATGATTGATTCATGAGTTGTTTAAAGAGTTACATATCAATATAATTTAAAATATTGACTTAGTGGAAGTAATAAATATTCTATACTAAATTTTTAGAAACATGAATACATGTAAAGGGAATACATGAGATAATATGGTGAGATTAGATACCATTTAAAATAAAAAGTTTCATATTTATTAAAAAATAATTTTTATGACCTTGATCATCCAAATGGGTAGGTTTTTCTAAATTAGGGTACTCCTAGATTATAATGTGTACGTCAAGTAAGTAATGGGCCACACTAATTGAATTATGTGCTCAATTTTTACATGTTTTTAGGTTAAACTAGGACGTGAAATCCTAATAAGATTAGGATACCAGATGAATGGAGTTGAGTTTATCCATATGATGGGTTGTGGAAAGAGTTTTCTACTCAACTATCAAATATTCATACATGATGTGATTTTAATTCTTGTCTACCTAAATTGATAAGTAGTGGGAATAATTATAAATGAGGCTCATTTTTAGTGAAATATGAATCTTTTCTCACTAATGGATATGATATGTTTAAAAGGTGTCATAATTTTAGTTGGAGAACATTTCATAGAATTCCTTTTTAAATGAACGTAAAACATGACACTCATATGATAAAATATTTTGTTATAGATATAATGAAATCATCACCATCAAACATTATTTTTAGATCAACATTAAAAAATAAGAATCTTTATAGAATTAAGTTTATAGACTAGGAAAATAACTTTAGACTTGTACTCTTAAACTAAGAAGGGAAAATTTAATATGATAGAGAAATACTCCCAAGTATTCATATGTTTAAGTTGTTCAAAAATTTGATCTAGATGCCTATGAGAAGTATAAAATGATTCAATTTGTATTTCAAAAAGTATTAAAATCAATATGACCAAATAAACATTATACCTAGGTCATATACTTAACTTGACTGAGTGTGACAATGACACAGTGATATTGAAGATATTATCTAAGGCTTGGTCAGGTTATTGAATTTTTTCTACAAATATAATTGAAAATATTCCAACAATGTGAATAGATTCAATAAATGTTTACCTATTTTCCTTAAATTGTTGAGGATAGGTGAGCATGACATGAGTTGTTTAGTCATAAAAGATGTGCTGAAAATATAATAGGTTAAAGGTTTAAGATAGAGGAAAATATTGGGTAGTCAAATAGTTATCCTTGATCATTGAATTCTGAAGGAGATTCAATAAGGAATGACTATGTTTCCATGGGATGGAATTTTCTAGAATACCTAATGGGGTGAAATAAACTCCATGGAAATTCCATTTAAATTATTAATTTTATGGAAATATTTTGTTATATCTTGAATAATATTTCATTCGAAATGTATATTTTACCAATTCTGTAAGTATAAATGAGTTTGAAATCAAATTCAGGATTGATATAGCTTATAATTTTCATTTAAATGGTGAATAAAAGTGTTTTCTTCATTAATGAAATGAATAAAAAGTATTATTTTATGTTTAGATGAATCAAAATAAATGATGTGTATTTTTATCTCATTTATAATATATTATAAGATAAGTTGTTTGTTAACAAAGAGTTTTTATGAAAAATATGAGATGAAGGATTTGATATAAGTAGCTTTTTCACACCACCACACTATTATTTTCCTTATTATTTTATTTCTTTAATTATTTTTTATCATTTCTTTAAATTCTAAGTTGAAATTTTTTATTTCATTGTTAATTATTTTGGAATTTTAGAACATGTGCATAGTTAGTTCACGTGTTTTAGAAAACATATGAGGATTGTGTAGATAGATATGTAATTAGATAGGTCCATAATGTGTGGTTAGTACATGGTTTGTCTAACCATCTGTCCAAACTATGTGGGGTGATCTATATATTCCAGTATGAGGTGCATGGTTTGTCCAACCATGTAACCAAAATTGGCACGATAATGTATTTTAAATGTCAGTTTTTCTAAAAAAATCAATTTTTAAAATATATTATCACATCATTTTTTCATATACAGCATGAAAAATACAATAATACAAGGGTTTTCACATTGGTCTTATAAAAAAACAATTAAAAAGACAATAATTTTTGGTTTATCACATCTATTCTATAGAAACTGATGGGAGAAAACTTTTATCACATTGGTTTTTTAGAAAAACCTATGTCATAAATAATGTTTTAAATTTTTTCACATCAGTTATGAAATAACTGATGTTAAAAATATTTTTTAAAAAATAAAATTATATTAATTCCACATTTTCAATAGTATAAAATTATACCATAAAACCAATAGTAGAAAAACAACAACATAAAAATAGTACATCAAAAAAATAGTAGCAAAATAAGCATTTACAATTTGAACTTTAAAATTTACAATGTATACTACAAATAAACTAAAACCCAATTAAAAATGTGAAATAATTCACCCATTAACTTTATAAGTGTTATATTTTTTTAGCATAAGGATGAGGGTCATAAAAAAGATTCCAATTAAAAACAAATCATTTAATATTTACTTTGAATAAAAGGAATGAAAAATTAAAGGAAAGATTAATAAAAAAATAACCTTATGAAAATTTGAAATAGTCCTTTTTGAAATTATTTCAAACATAAATATAGGGACATAGTATCTGCATTCTTTTACTCCATATTGATGATTTTTCAAAAAAAATAATTTTTCAATTCAAAATAACATTTTATGTACTTAAGGCCAAAATGTAGTAATTGTAAATGAAAAATCACCTTTTCTTTTACATATATAATCTTTTCACTCCGCTTTCTTATTGTCTCTCTAAATTAATCAAATGCCTTATTTGAAGAAAAATATGTATGAAATAAATTTAAACATCATTATAATATATACCAATATTAAAATATTCTAACAAACATATTCAATACATTATTAAAATTATATGGAACTTCACTATGGATAGAGAATATCCAATAAAGTGTCTTATCTCTGAAAAAAACACCTAACATCCAATAGACACTAATATGAAAAAATTTATATAATTCCGGTTGTTATTTTTTAAGCTATATATAAAACTTTATGAGATATATGTTTCACACACTTAAAGATAAAGAATAAACCAACACTAAATAATTTCATTTTTTGAAGTATTTTATTATTAAAAACCACTCTTTCTTCATCAATCACTTTCATTTATATAAGTGAAATGAATTTTTGATCCATAAATCTATAATTTACTGTTATTTCACGTTTCATAAAAACTATATAAAGATACATAAATCAAAGAAAATAAGAATAATGTTTCAATAAATTAAATAACTCAAATATATATGTTAACCAACTTATATGTAAATTAATTACATCATGTTGATGCCCAACTCATATACAATTACAAGCTCCATGATATATTTTTTAAAAATCATCATAGTCATTTCATTCCCACAAATTTTAGATTCCATTATAATTTCCTAAATATCCAACAAAAAATTTGAATGTGTTGATAATATATAAATACTATAAGAAGTATAATTTGAAGTTATAACAACCAATTTTTTTTCTATATAGTATTTATTTATCTTTAAATTATTTTTGTAAAAAAATAGATAAATATATAAACTTTAAAATTTAAAAACAAATTTAACACCAATATGAAATAAAGAATATAATATACACATAAGAATAAAGTTTCAATAAATTAAATAACTAAAATATATATGTTAAATTTGTACTTACTCTCAATGATAATTATTTTGGAGTTATCTCCGAATCCTGATGGAAGGACAACATACCTATCTTCATCTTATCATACATAATTCAAGAAGGAAAAAATTATCTTTTTTAGTGTCTCCATGGTATCAATGTTCTACAAAGTTATTATTAAAAAAATTGAGTCACTAAAAGATTTTAAGTTGATAGGTATGAAATTTCATGATTATCACATCATGATGCGACTGGTCTGTAGATACCTGAAGCTTAACATACATGGACATTACATTACATTTGCGGAATACTTAGTACATAACAAAAACACACACACAAGGATCGTAATATTTTAGTGTCTTTGGAAACTTAGAATATAATATTCTAATCCTGGTGAAAGATCTTCGACATCTCCCATAAAGATCTTCCTTTTTTTTAACGTAAACCGTTCCTTATATCCGGGGGAAAAGAAAACATGAAAGGGTGAGCTAAAATGATCAGTAAGGGTAAACAAAAGAAATATCAATCACATCATATACATAAGCACATAACTTTTGGAAATCTTAACCGGTAAAAGAGATCATAATTTCATAACCTGGAATAACTCATGGCAGTGAAATGTAATCACAATAATCATAACTTAAAACATTAAACTTTTTAGCATACACACATAATCATAGAGAATCATTTCTTGTTAGTCAAGACTCATTCCCAAGACAATCTTAGTGGACAAAGTCCCTTTCTGAACCGAGTCACCCTCGTTTCAGTCCTGTTTCACTGAACCGGTATAACCTACCATTCCATCCATGTCTATCTCATTAGATATAAAATCTTTACCCAATTAATTGGAGGGAGATATAGATCCCACCCATCTCATAATGATACCATTCTTATGTGTGCCACAAAATCATAAATCATACATCATTGCATAACCCATGTAATAAAAATGGAATTCTTAAACAACATGACATCATAAAACCATTCATATAAGATAAAGGAATTCATAAACATAATTCCATCACAAAATAGTCAAATCAATGTAAAAATATGGATAAAAACAGAACCCTTTATTATCTTATATGGAAAATAATTTTGATAAAACACTTGAACTCCATTCTTGAGGAAAATATCCTTACTACTTCAAAAACACTTTCCTTTCTTTAACATGTTATAAAATTTTAAACTAAAAGAAGTTGATTAAAAATAAAATTGAAAACTTATAAGGGAAGATTCTTGGAAATATTGTTTTAAAAATCCATTCATGTCGTATAAGTTAAAAAAACATTCTTCTCGTACTTTTATCGGAAAAGTCAAAAAGTACATCGTACGAAAAAAAACGGCAAAAGATTCCTTTCATGTCTTTTACTAAAAACTCACCGAAGGGTAAAATTGGATTTAAACAATTTTAGGTGGATGGAAACAATATTACATATTGAAAAAACATGGATGTGGATGATAAAATACACCCCAGTAAATACCCAAGTATAAACAATCTCAGATAAAAATGAGATTGTGATATTTCCCTTACCTTAGGTCCGATTTGCTTCGTAAGAGTCCGAACCTCCTGTATAATGATTTAAATAATGTCATTGACTTATTAAAGAATCATATTCATTGTTATTATATCATATATGGTTCACTTATGACTTTATATTACCCGTTCTTTTGTAAATTCATGTTAAAGTAGCATTTTGGGTAAAATCGTCTCATTTGTCGTTCGTGTTTTAACTTGTAATTATTCATATGATTACATAGATCATTATTACTTAATTATATAATATAAAACATGATTTATATATTATATATATTCATAATATACATATATATAATGGATTGATAAATGGAAAGAAATACATTGTTCATGGAGACGGTAGGCCGTACGTACGCATGAACGTTGTTTTCGTTTCCTTATTGAATTGAGTGGAATTAAGTAGATGACATACATATAAATTTACATAATTCAAGTATCATTATTATGTCATATATTTCATTAGTGCTTTTTATATATACTTTATAATCATTCATGAATGGTTAATCATTGATAATGAATCTCATCGCGTCGTGGAGACGGTAGTCCGTACGTACGCACGAGCGATGATATCGTTCCCATGGTTGTGGAATTGTGTTGAAGTGTATGTATACTATTTCAGTATCAATATCACTTTTTAATAATCATATATAGTTACTCATTACACCATTATACCCATCCTATTAAGGTGGTGGTGGAAAATAGATTACACCACGGCGTGGAGACGGTATTCCGTACGTACGCACGCGCGGTGATTTCATTTTTCCGTAGGATGGATAGAAGGTGAATTAGGGTTGTTTCATATTTATAATAACATATCAGTATGTAAGTAATACTTATGTTATTACTTTTTCATGAAACAACTAAAGAAGAAGAAGTTGAAGAAGAAACAAATTGAAAAGATCGGTAATGGATATTACCTCTTCTTTGAAACACCTCTTTGAATCCTCCACTTAGGGAACTAAGATTGGTATTTGAAGAAGACCAGGACCTCTAGGATTATTCTAGGGAAGTGGAGAAGATAATATTTCAGGGGTTGGCCGAGTTTGAAGGCTCAAAGTTGTGTGAGGAAGAGAGGGAGGAGGTTCCCTTTTATAAGGGAGGAGAGGGGCATCTTTCGAATAACTAAAAATATTATTTTATTACAAAGTCAAGTTCGGTTTTAAATAGATCCAAATTGATTTATTTCTAGGATAAGGTGGGGATGGGTCGAAATACTCTAATCCAATAGGATTTAGACAAGTTTAGGTTATTATTTTAACCTTATCAATTAGATTTAACTCTAAGTTAAATAATTTAACTTTTACGGTGTATTTTTGTTTTCTTACACTATATGGTTAATAAACTTACTATAAGCAGCCAAACGAACCCCAATTTGTTTATTATTAATATATATAACCTTATCTAAGTCATTTGGCAGAACCTTAGATTTTTAGGAATAAAATAACAATTACTAATATAATATTGTTTTTAAAAACTATTTTTTTCAATTTTGACACTATTTAGTAATTGATTTTTGTGAAAATCATAAAAGAATTATTAGTTCAAACCAATTTAATTAAATCAGTACTAACATGTCATAGTAACCTAGAAAATTAGTGTAATTCATAAAAAGTCTTAAATTACATTTATTTTGGTATTTATAACATCAATTATGTCAATATTTCATTAATAAGATAATTACTGCATCATCTTTTTGTCATAAATAAATTAACTTATTTGATGTCTAAAAATTACAAATAAAATACCATTATGTAGGAAATATTTTTATATTTCTAATTAATATTTAAAATAGAATATATCTTATGTATAACCCTATATTAAAAATGTTTTAGTAAATAAACTTTGATTTTAACTCTTTTAACTCCTCTTTGAATAAATTAATAATAAATGTCCTAATCTAATCCAAGTGGGCCTAAATGTTCATATTTTATTCCTAAGTTTGTTTTTGGTCGAATTACACTTGTCCAATAGAATTAGGACATGTGTTAGGGTGATAATAATATCATTTCTACCCTTAATTACCCTATTTACTTTTAACCGTGGTAAAAAAAAGTAAAAAGTTACTACTCACCAAAAAATTATTTTCATCTCATTGAACCACATTTTACTTACTGACATCAACCGTGTGTCTCGGATTTTTTAAATTCCACTCACAGAAGCGGTAAAATTAAGTTTTATGAAAAATTCAGTTTTTTTAACTACCACTTAGTGGTTTCACTATTCATCAAAAATTGAATGTTTTCAGAAAAATGACAAAAATTAGGCCTAAGATATATTTGATATTATGAACTCAAAAATGATTTCTATTTTACCAAATTCAAAACATATCAGTTGCATTTATTAATTTAAAAATTAATTCCCGTCGTTAAAACAAATAGCGTGTTCTTAAGAGATAATAACTATCAAAAGATTGACACTTGTTTATGTCTGGTTTAAATGTGAAATTACATCCAATGACCAACATTGTATTAAATTGTAAAAATATATTCTAAATATACTTTAAAACCACTCAAATTAATAATTTATCACTATTAATTATTTCGATTGAAAAAGTTGTTTTTAATTAAAATTTAATAATTTTCACTATTCATCAAAATATGAAAGTTATCCGAAAATCACCAAAATTTCACCCTAAGCTAATTTCGATATTACGAATCCAAAAATGAAGTCCATTTTGAAAAATAAAATTTACAAAATTTCAAAAAGTGGTTATTACTATTCATAATGGCTAGTTTTAATAATATTTTAATAGCATATCGTTGTTTAGTGAAACTCGGTATTGCGTACTACACACGCTATCGAGGAAGGTCGCGATTGTGTGTAATTCATGCCAGGTCAAGGATGTGTGTTGTGAAAGCTCCTTTGGGTGTAGCGTATAACACAAGACATTAATGAAATTAAAAAGAATATTTTTCATAAAATCTCGGGGTGTTACATTCTACCCCCCTTAAAATGAATTTCGCCCTCGAAATTCGTCGGGGTTATAAATGGTTTACTATTAGAAAGTTTCTTTAATAGAAACCCACATCGTAAAAAGGAATACCAAAACCAATCATTAAAAACAAAAGTATGAAATGTAACGGTTACCCAAATAAACTAATCACTGGGTTTCCACATAGGTGAAAATATGGATATGGAAGAGAAATCTAACCATCATGTTCTGATGGAGAGTGGTAGAGGACATGGCTATGGAAAATCCAACAATCACAAATCCATAAATTTGTGACGATCTAAGGTACCATTTGATTAATCAGATATAAGAGCACTAGGACAACATTTTTGGTTTTCAAGATCATTTCCCTAAAGTTGAAGAATTTGAATTAGAATAAATACTTACTTTATTTTGGTACAATCTCACTGTTGTTTGTGCCTTGAACAATTTCCACTTCATATCTTAAATAAATGAAGTTGAATTTGTTATTCGTGAAGTGTTAGCAGATCATGTGATAGAATGACGGGTCATTCCATCTGTCTCAAACAAAAGGATAGCAAAAGTTATAAGTCTATCTTATGGTTAATCGTATATGGTTCCAAAAATGAACTTATACTTCATATATCATACCGCTTAACAAAATAAAACTAGTTTCTACTAACCAGGGACTTCTTGTAGGCCAGTGGTAGGTGATAAAGGCCAGTCGCACTTCGGTTGTGGGTTCGATTCCCACAGCCTTGTCTGACGCGATGGGATGTCGCCCGTCCTGCAGGTTGTCCTTTTTCTAAAACTATATTACTATAACATCCCATCAATAATATCGAAAAAAACTTTTATCCTTAAACAATACTAACTTATGTCCAACATAGTCCATTCCAATCTTTAGGCTTATCCATAATACTGCAGTCCACTCTCATAATATAATGAAAACGATTACCATAGATTTAATACCAACGTTGATCCCCATATATCATAAGATATGTCTTTTTGGTCACATTTCAAACATTCAAAGGCCTTAATCATGTGTTCTCTTTAATACCCATTGAACCTTAGTGAAAACATGAATGCAGTTAAAAGTTAACACTTTCCACATACCAAAATCCTCAAAATTCTATATACTCAAACCATGATATCACTTAGTCCTTATATCAATCATGAGCTCATGAATACTGTTAAACATTTCATTTTATTGTTTTCCCTTCATTATGTGCATATCATCTTATTTCCAAAAATATCTCAGTCACTTTGAATACCACATTAGACCAATACATAAATATTTATGATACGACATTATTTTAGAATCCCATTACATAAACACTTAATCATTCCACCACATCGTTGTCATATTCAACATCGCCAATAGTGATCGCATGTGACTTCTCTTTTTTCCTTTGCCTTAAGCGGTTTCTCATGTCGATCATCACTAACCCTTGGATTAGGGAATTTATTAGCATAATGCCCCATTTCCTTGCACTTGAATCATTGAAGTGTTGGTGGTGCGTTCTCTGCAGTGTTTGCTTTATTCACATCATTAGAAACCCCTTTTCCATTACTTCGACACTCAGCTGTTCGATGACCTTCTTTTCCACACTTAAAACATTTTCTAGTCCCTTTAAGACAATCTCCACCATGCTTCTTTCCACACTTTGTGCATAAGGAAACATTCATCTTCTTTTCACCATTATTCTGATATTTCTCCTTGAACTCCATCTTTTGTTTCTTGTCAAAACCATGAGATGGATATGTAACACCAAATTCCATTTCTACCTTGATAGCACAACGCACAATTTCTTCATAGCTACTGAAGTATCTTATAGCTAATGCCCTTCGAAGACTTGGTTTTAAGCCACTGAAAAATCGATCTACTTTACTTTCAGGTTGGATGATAATGCCAGATGCATACCTTGCAAGTCGTGTAAAATTCTCTTCGTATATACCAACAGATTCATCATCCTTCTGCTTCAGCTCAAGAAACTCCTTTTCCATCTTTTTTCGAAGAATATGAGGGAATTACTTACTTAAAAACAAGTTCTTGAACTCGTCCCATTCCATGGACTCAATTTCATCTCTTGGCCTCGTATTCTTGATAAGATTCTACCATTTATCAGCTTCACCTTCCAAAAGATATACTGCTAAGATGACTTTATCATGTTCAGAACATTGAAGAAATGAAAATATCTTTTCAGTGGTACTGATCCATTGTTCAGCAACAAGTGGATCGTAAGTCCCACTGAAAGAAGGTGTACGTTGCCTCATGAAGGACTCAATAGAATATTGTTCCCTTCTCTGCTCATTTGGAAGTCCAGAATGATTCATAGCTTGTGTAAGTATAGCAATAATATTTTTCACTCCATCTCCCATAACATTTGTTTGTTCAGGAGGGCAATCATTTCAATGTCCATTGCATTGATCAACACGGTTCCTTCGGGTTCCAGCCATCGTCTAAAACCCAAAAAGAATAGTGTGAGAGGAAAAAATCATGCTAGAGAAAACAACATAATAAAGGGGGAGTACCCTTAATATCTAACATCTTAGGTTAAATTCTAAGATCGTTACCGTGGTTCTAGGACTATATCCCATACGTATAATTATCCTTAGAGACATCTCTAGACATACCTTAGAAATATCTCTAGGGATCTCACTAACGTTTTCGCATCCTAGTTTCCAAAGGTTGAATAAACCTTTCCTCTCATACCAAATGTAGAGACCCGAAGCTTAAAGTACATGTACATTACATTATATTTGCGGAATACTTAGTACATAACAAAAACACACACACAAGGATCGTAATAGTTTAGTGTCTTTGGAAACTTGGAATATAATCTTCTAATCCTGGTGAAAGATCTTCAACATCTCCCATAAAGATCTTCCTTTTTTTTAACCTAAAACCTTTCCTTATATCCTGGGGAAAAGAAAACATGAAAGGGTGGGCTCAAATGCTCAGTAAGGGTAAACAAAAGAAATATCAATCACATCATATACATAAGCACATAACTTTTGTAAATCTTAACCGGTAAAAGAGATCATAATTTCATAACCTGGAATAACTCATGGCAGTGAAATGTAATCACAATAATCATAACTTAAAACATTAAACTTTGTGGAATACACACATAATCATAGAGAATCATTTCTTTTTAGTCAAGACTCGTTGCCAAGACTATCTTAGTGGACAAAGTCCCTTTCTGAACCGAGTCACCCTCGTTTCAGTCCTGTTTCACTGAACCGGTATAACCTACCATTCCAGCCATGTCTATCTCATGAGATATAAAATCTTAACCCAATTCATTGGAGGGAGATATAGGTCCCACCCATCTCATAATTATACCATTCTTATGTGTGCCACAAAATCATAAATCATACATCATTGCATAACCCATGTAATAAAAATGGGATTCTTAAACAACATGACATCATAAAACCATTCATATAAGATAAAGGAATTCATAAACATAATTCCATCACAACATAGTCAAATCAATGTAAAAATATGGATAAAAACATAACCCTTTATTATCTTAGATGGAAAATAATTTTGATAGAACACTTGAACTCCATTCTTGAGTAAAATATCCTTACTACTTCAAAAACACTTTCCTTTCTTTAACATGTTATAAAATTTTAAACTAAAAGAAGTTGATTAAAAATAAAATTGAAAACTTGTAAGAGAATCTTCTTGGAAATAATGTTTTAAAAATCCATTCATGTCGTATAAGTTAAAAAAACATTCTTCTCGTACTTTTGTCGAAAAAGTCAAAAAGTACATCGTACGAAAAAAACGGCAAAAGATTCCTTTCATATCTTTTACTAAAAACTCACCAAAGGGAAAAATTGGATTTAAAAAATTTTAGGTGGATGGAAACAATATTACATATTGAAAAAATATGTATGTGGATGATAAAATACACCCCAGTAAATACCAAAGTATAAACAATCTCGGATAAAAATGAGATTGTGATATTTCCCTTACCTTAGGTCCGATTTGCTTTGTAAGTGTCCGAACCTCCTGTATAATGATTTAAATAATGTCATTGACTTATTAAAGAATCATATTCATTGTTATTATATCATATATGGTTCACTTATGACTTTATATTACCCTTTCTTTTGTAAATTCATGTTAAAGTAGCATTTTGGGTAAAATCGTCTCATTTGTCATTCGTGTTTTAACTTGTAATTATTCATATGATTACATAGATCATTATTACTTAATTATAGAATATAAAACATGATTTATATATAATATATATTCAGAATATACGAATATATAATGAATCGATAAATGGAAATAAATACACCGTTCATGGAGACGGTAGGCCGTACGTACGCATGAACGATGTTTTCGTTTCCTTATTGAATTGAGTGGAATTAAGTAGATGACATACATATAAATTTACATAAGTCCAGTATAATTATTATGTCATATATGTCATTAGTACTTATTATATATACTTTATAATCATTCATGAATGGTTAATCATTGAGAATGAATCTCATCGCATCGTGGAGACGGTAGTCCATACGTACGCACGAGCGATGATATCGTTCCCATGGTCGTGTAATTGTGTTGAAGTGTATGTAGACTATTTCAGTATCAATATCAATTTATAATAATCATATATAGTTACTCATTACACCATTATACCCATCCTATTAAGGTGGTGGTGGAAAATATATTACACCACGGCGTGGAGACGGTATTCCGTACGTACGCACGAGCGGTGATTTCATTTTTCCATAGGATGGATAGAAGGTGAATTAGGGTTGTTTCATATTTATAATAACATATCAGTATGTAAGTAATACTGATGTTATTACTTTCTCATGAAAAAACTAAAGAAGAAGAAGTTGAAGAAGAAAGAAATTGAAAAGATCGGTAATGGATATTACCTCTTCTTTGAAACGCCTCTTTGAATCCTCCACTAAGGGAACTAGGATTGGTCTTTGAAGAAGACCAGGACCTATAGGATTATTCTAGGGAAGTGGAGAAGAGAATTTTTCAGGTTTTGGCCGATCTTGAAAGCTTAAAGTTGTGTGAGGAAGAGAGGGAGGAGGTGCCCTTTTATAAGGGAGGAGAGGGGCACCTTTGGAATAACTAAATATATTATTTTATTACAAAGTCAAGTTCGGTTTTAAATAGCTCCAAATTGATTTATTTCTAGTATAAGGTGGGTATGGGTCGAAATCCTCTCATCCAATAGGATTTAGACAAGTTTAGGTTATTATTTTAACCTTATCAATTAGATTTATCTCTAAGTTAAAAAATTTAACTTTTACCGTGTCTTTTTGTTTTCTTACACTATATGGTTAATAAACTTACTATAAGCAGCCAAACGAACCAAAATTTGTTTATTATTAATATATATAACCTTATCTAAGTCATTTGGCTGAACCTTAGATTTTTAGGAATAAAATAACAATTACTAATATAATATTTGTTTTAAAAACTATTTTTTGTCAATTTTGACACTATTTAGTAATTGATTTTTGTGAAACTCATAACAGAATTATTAGTTCGAACCAATTTAATTAAATCAATACTAACATGTCTTATTAACCTATAAAATTAGTGTAATTCATAAAAAGTCTTAAATTACATTTATTTTGGTATTTATAACATCAATTATATCAATATTTCATTAATAAGATAATTACTGCATCATCTTTGTGTCATAAATAAATTAAATTATTTGATGTCTAAAAATTACAAATAAAATACCATTATGTAGGAAATCTTTTTAGCTTTATAATTAATATTTACAATCGAATATATCTTATGTATAACCCTATATTAAAAATGGTTTAGTAAATAAACTTTGATTTTAACTCTTTTAACTCTTCTTTGAATAAATTAATAATAAATGTCCTAATCTAATCCAAGTGGGCCTAAATGTTCATATTTTATTCCTAAGTTTTTTTGGTCGAATTACACTTGTCCAATAGAATTAGGACATGTGTTAGGGTAATAATAATATCATTTCTACCCTTAATTACCCTATTTACTTTTAATCGTGGTAAAAAAAAGTAAAAAGTTACTATTCACCAAAAAAATATTTTCATCTCATTGAACCACATTTTACTTACTGACATCAACCGTGTTTCTCGGATTTTTGAAATTTCACTCACAGAAGCGGTAAAATTAAGTTTTATAAAAAATTCAGTTTTTTTTAACTACCACTTAGTGGTTTCACTATTCATCAAAAATTGAACGTTTTCAGAAAAATGACAAAAATTAGGCCTAAGCTATATTTGATATTATGAACTCAAAAATGATTTCTATTTTACCAAATTCAAAACATATCAGTTGCATTAATTAATTTAAAAATTAATTCCCGTCGTCAAAACAAATAGCGTGTTCTTAAGAGATAATAACTATCCAAAGATTGACACTTGTTTATGTCTGGTTTAAATGTGAAATTACATCCAATTACCAACATTGTATTAAATTGTAAAAATATATTCTAAATATACTTTAAAACCACTCAAATTAATAATTTATCACTATTAATTATTTCAATTGAAAATTTTTTTTTTAATTAAAATTTAATAATTTTCACTATTCATTAAAATATGAAAGTTATTCGAAAATCACCAAAATTTCACCCTAAGCTAATTTCGATATTCCGAATCCAAAAATGAAGTCCATTTTGAAAAATAAAATTTACAAAATTTCAAAAAGTGGTTATTACTATTCATAATGGCTAGTTTTAATAATATTTTAATAGCATATCGTTGTTTAGTGAAACTCGGTATTGCGTACTACACACGCTATCGAGGAAGGTCGCGATTGCGTGTAATTAAAGCCAGGTCAGAGATGTGTGTTGTGAAAGCTCCTTTTGGTGTAGCGTATAACACAAGACATTAATGAAATTAAAAATAATATTTTTCATAAAATCTCGGGGTGTTACATGGTCCTACCAGTTTTATCATGTAGAATATTACCCATTTGTGCCATAATAAATATCATGAAGGTGTTTTTTTCAATTCAAGTTGTAACAAGGTGATTCATCTGAATTCTTTGAATAATTTATATAATGAAGCAGTTTCTATACTTATTCCACTAGAAAGGTATTTTCCTCTATATTTTTTGATTTTATGGTGTATTTAATGGTTCATTTAGTGTGAGAAATAAAGATTTTAAAACCTGTATATGAAAGTTCTTCTCATTGGTGTCACTAACTTACATGGAAATTAATTGCATCATGTTGATGCCCAACTCATATCTAATTTCAAGATCTATGATATATTTTTTAAAAATCATCATAGTCATTTCATTCCCACAAATTTTAGATTCCATTATAATTTCCTAAATATCCAACAACAAATTTGAATGTGTTGATAATATATAAAGATTATAAGAAGTAGAATTTGAAGTTATAACAACCTATATTTTTTATTTTCTATATAGTATTTCGTAATCTATAAATTATTCTAGTAAAAAAATAGATAAATATATAGACTTTAAAATTTAAAAACAAATTTAACACCAATATGAAATGAAGAATATAATATACACATACCTAAATGGAAAATTTTCAGACAAGTATAGATGAAAAAACTAAATAATGATATATACTCTATACAATTTTGTTGTCCTCATATATAGGAAATGGTATTTTTGTTGACTTTTATATAACATCCTCTATAATGACCTTAAGATTATCTATCTTTATCTATTAATGATGAATGGTATCACCAATATAATATATCATCCCATATGAGAAGATATTATGTTTATTATCATCAACATATAACTCACAATAAATAGGAATTTGTGGAGGATTGGGTGAAGGAGTTGGATAAATAGGAGGAGGTGGAGGAGTTATATCTATAGGTGGAGGTGGAGGAGTGAGATTAGCAGCCTAAAACTATCTATGCATGTCTTTAAACATTGAATGTACTGAAGCTCTGATCTTATCCTCCATTATCTCAGGAATATCATGGACTGTAGACTCAAAATATTTAATTTTACTTTTATAAACATCCTCCATTAATTAATCTTTATAAAGAGGAAACATCTTTTTTTACCGATACACCTTCTGGTTATCCTCATACATGACCTAGGTGTTCAAGCTTTCTTATTGCAGTAGATAAAATATCTCTCCTACCCTCAACTATGAAGGTCCCCAGTGTGATTTTTCCTTGAGTGATTCCTTTATAGAATATTTGAAAAAATCAATAGAAAATCACCGTATATAAAGAATTGATTTAACTTAAATAAATAAATAAAGTAAAATTCAAACAATTATATCACCTACAACCCTTGAATATTCCATAATATACTGTCTTTTTTTCATCTGATCCCCATTCCATTTTTCACATCTAACTAGGGGGAAGGAGGGTTAAACTCTACAGAGCCTAAAGACTCAACTCTAAGTTTTTGAAAGTTTTTAACAATCACTTATTCTTAAAAAAACAAATACCCTCCATGAGATAATGTATAAGGTTACACCTTTCTGGATTGGATCTCCAGATGAAATATCCTAGTTTTCTATAAATTAATAATAAATAAATCATTAATATGATCATTAATAAAAAAACCTTTTAAAAGTTAACATTCCACATTCCAAAAATGATTCTTATCATATACTTTCAACAAATGTCTTCCATGTATTTACATATATAAATGGATATATATCACATGTATTTTTATTTTTTATTTTTCCAAAAAATAAATCCTCTATGAGGGTTGATTTAAAATCCCTTCATATCCTTGTAGCTATTTCTAAACATTTCTTCCTAACTCCTCCAGTATCAGGTATATCATATGTCATCAGATATGAAGTGGTAAAACCTGTATTAATATAAATATTTAGTGATAAATTGAAATAATAACAAAATATATTTCCAAAATTATGTCTCATAATTGAGATATTGTCATTTTTCAAAACATCTCTAATTAGAAATCAAAATACTAACTTTTCTATTAGACAGAACTGTAATAAAATTCTTGAATTGTTTTGAATTTATACCTCTAAGAATATGATTCTCATAAAATTCAACTAGTATCCTCTTGTATTTTATATAGAAAACTAATAATTTAGGTAAAATTGTGCTTCCACTTTTACCAACCCTTAAACTCTTTTTTTCCTATCGACGTGGATGGCTCCTATACAGAAGGATAAGGAGGCTCATTAACAGAAGTATGTGTACGGTCCTCCCTAGAATTATGTGTATGATATTACCCAAAAGTATATGATGGATCATATGTTTTATCTCCCATTATCCTACAAATCAAATAAGAAAAAAATTAGTACATAAATATAGAAATTCAAATATTACATACAAAAGTAAAAAAAAAGATCAAACAAAAAAGCAAACTAAACTAAACACATTTTTATTCATATTTGTTATAGATTAATAAAATTATAAAAACATTAATGAGATATTAAATGACCTAAAAATGAAAAAAATTTCCAAAAATTATGTGTGAATAAAAAACAATTAGTACACAAATATATAAATCCAACTACTATATACAAAATTAAATAAAAAATGGAAAACAGTCCCACAAAAAGTAAACTAAACTAAACGAATTTTTATTCATAATATTTAAATTATTTTAAAAAAATGAAATTAAACATTAATGAGAGATAAGGTGACATAAGTGAATAAAAAAATCAAAAAATGGTGCGTGAATAGTAAAAGTGTTCCAACATATTACACCATTTATTACACCAAAAAGAATTTTCTTTGAATATAGGATTTTGTAAAATTTATTTTTTTATTTAATATATTATATTAAAATTACTTTTTCCATAAATTCAAAAAATAGATAAGTTAATTAAGGGTAAGTAATCTAAACTAAATAAAACTAAACTAATAGAAAAAAATTACTTATCTATTATAATATTTTATATAATAAAGAAAATAAAACAAATATATCTATCATTTTATAAAATTTTAAAAAGTAAAAAAGAAATAAATATATGTTATATGTAATATTAGAAAATTAATATAGTATTTTTTTTTTAAAATTCCTTCCTCATAACCATTCGATATTACCAAAACATGTCTATGATGTACTCATTAATATAATCTGTTAATATTTCAATTGAAGTTGGGATCTCATAAAAAAACAGTATCTTCATCATGTTTTCATAACCAGCATACTAGTTTTCCTTGTAAAAATGATAGAAAACTACATATAAGATTGATCAAGAATGTAATTTATTTTTCATGTATTTCTATGATAAAAATACTAACTATGTATTCAAATCTATTCAGATTAACTAGATTCATTTTGAATTCATCTTGTTTGAAACTGTTGTTACCGATAACCTATTTCTAGTGAAACACCGGAACTCAAGATTAATGTAATCAACCACCCATGTTTCTTCAATGACTCCATAATATGAACTTGATGTATAGATTTGGTTTTTTCTTTGGCACATGAAAAATTCATCGATTTAGGAAGCACCAATACACTACTATTCTGAAATACACTTATGTTGTCTTAATAATTTATATGAAATGTATAGGCATTAATGTCACACTAGTACCATGTTATCAAATTCAAACATGGTATGTTTGCTAACCATCTCAATGTTTTTGACACATCTGATCTACCAAGAATGGTCTCTTCAAACCATGGAAAATAGTTTTGTTACAATCATTCAAAATATACATATTTTTCTTCTTTATATAATATTGTTTTAGCACATTGATATGTAATGTTATATATGTTTGAGAATCGTTAAAGTTATTCAAGATGTATAAATTTATCTTCTTTATCAAGTTCACATGTTAATGATTTTTTCTCAAGCCATGGATCCCCTTCCCCCTATAATTGACTCGTTCAGTGAAAGATGTAGGCAAATTTGTGTGCTCCACTAAAGACCAGTAAATTTTAAAAAACTCTACAACCTCCTCATAAATATACTTATCAATAATGGAGGCTTTAGATCGATATAGATTCTCAATATAACCATTTAATATATTTATATACCTTTATAAATGATAAATTGAATGTACATATATAGGTTTTAAAACCTTTATTTCTCACACTAAATGAACCATTAAATACACCATGAAATCAAAAAAATATGGAGGAAAATACCTTTCTAGTAGAATAAGTATATTTTTTAAAACCATGACTATGATGATTTTTAAAAAATATATCAAGGAGATTGTAATTGGATATGAGTTGGGCATCAACATGATGCAATTAATTTCCATGTAAGTTGGTGACACCAATGAGAAAAACTTTGAGAGGGTGAAAAACAATAATGTGATAATCAGAAAGATATAAAAATAGGGAAACATATATATTTTAGAACTTTGACAATTAAGAAGGTGACACCAATGCGAAGAATGTGTAAGAGGTGGCTGACGATGGGTTACGGTGGATAACACATGGTGGTGTATTTTTAATGCATAGATAACGAAATATCAATAGAAAAATGAAACCAAAAATACAAATGAAAATACCTTGAATGTACGGACAATGGAAATAATAAACAGAAACCATAAACGGAAATAGGAACTAAAATAATTGAGAAGGAGACACAAATTAGAAGAATGCACAAGGGGCTTCCAATAATTGGTGATGGTGGATGACGCATGGTGGTGGATTCCAAATGAAATATATTAAAGGAAAAATTTGAAAAAAAATAATTTATTTAAGACCAAGGATTAATGAGTGGAGATATTTGAGGATACATATCAAAAATTAGAAGGGTTAGGGTCCTCCACTTGAGAGAAAACCAAGGTCCATCATACAATAGAATGAAAAGGATGATAGATCCAGAACCCAAATTAAAATTATAATGATTTCCCACATCATTTATTTGATAACCGATAAAGATAAGATGGTTTTCAGGGAATTTATTGAGGAATTGGTGTAAAAAATTATTGTGTTTCATTTTATACGTCTATTATTCAATAACCAAGGTGAAACATCACTCTTTTCATGTTAGTTACTAAAGAATTGATGGGGAAAATTAGTGTATTTCATTTTAAACATTGGTTCTTCAATAACTGGATGACAAGATGATTTTCATACCGGTTATTAAATAACTATCATAAAATATAAAAGTTGTATTAATTCGTGTATTTCATTTTAATATTAAAAGAGTGAAAAATTAGTGTATTTCATTTTAATATAAAAGGAATGAAAAATTAAAGGAAAGATTAATAAAAAAACCTTATGAAAATTTATAATAGTCCTTGTTGAAATTATTTGAAACATAAATCTAGGGACATAGTATCTGCATTCCTTTACTCCTTATTTATGATTTAAAAAAATAATAATTTTTCAATTCAAAATAACATTTTATGTACTTAAGGACAAAATGTAGTAACTGTAAATGAAAAATCACCCTTTCTTTTACATATATGATCTTTTCACTCCGCTTTCTTATTGTCTCTATAAATTAATCACATGCCTTATTTGAAAAAAAATATGTATGAAATAAATTTAAACATCATTATAATATATACCAGTATTAAAATATTCTAACATACATATTCAATACATTATTAAAATTTTCTGGCACTTCACTATGGATAGAGAATATCCAATAAAGTGTCTTATCTCTGAAAAAAACACCTAACATCCAATACCCACTAATATGAAAAAATATATATAATTTGGGTTGTTATTTTTTATGTTATATATAACACTTTATGAAATATATGATTCACACACTTAATGATAAGGAATAAACCAACACTGAATAATTTCATTTTTTTGAAGTATTTTAGTATTAAAAACTACTCTTTCTTCATCAATCACTTTCATTTATATAAGTGAAATGAATTTTCGATCCATAAATCCATATATTACTGTTATTTCATGTCTCATAAAAACTATATAAAGATACCTAAATCAAAGAAAATAAGAATAAAATTTCAATAAATTAAATAACTAAAATATATATGTTAACCAACTTACATGGAAATTAATTGCATCAAGTTGATGCCCAACTCATATCCAATTACAAGCTCCATGATATATTTTTTAAAAATCATCATAGATATTTTATTCCCACAAATTTTAGATTCCATTATAATTTCCTAAATATCAAACAACAAATTTGAATGTGTTGATAATATATAAAGACTATAAGAAGTAGAATTTGAAGTTATAACAAACTATATTTTTTGTTTTCTATATAGTATTTCTTTATCTTTAAATTATTCTGGTAAAAAAATAGATAAATATATAAGCTTTAAAATTTAAAAACAAATTTAACACCAATATAAAATAAAGAATATAATATATACATAACAAAATGGAAACTTTTTAGACAAGTATAGATGAAAAAACTAAAGAATGATATGTACTCTATACAATTTTATTGTCCTCATCTATAGGAAACGGTATTTTTGTTCATCTATATATAACATCCTCTACAATGACCTTAAGATTCTCTATCTTTATCTATTAATGATGAATGGTATCACCAATATAATATATCATCCCATATGAGAAAATATTATGTTTATTATCATCAACATATAACTCACAATAAATAGGAATTTGTGGAGGATTAGGTGAAGGAGTTGGATAAGTAGGAGGAGGTGGAGGAGTGAGATCTATAGATGGAGGTGGAGGAGTGAGATTAGCAGCCTAAAATTATCTATGCATGTCTATAAACATTGAATGTACTGAAGCTCTGATCTTATCAACCATTATCTCATGAATATCATGGACTGTAGACTCAAAATATTTAATTTTACTTTTATAAAAATCCTCCACTGAAGAATCTTTATAATGAGGAAAAATCTTTTTTTACTGATACACCTTCTAGTTATCTTCATACATGACCCTGGTGTTCTATCTTTCTTATTGCAGTAGATAATATCTCTATTACGCTCAACTATGAAGGTCCCCGGTGTGATTTTTCCTTGAGCGATTCCTTTATAGAATATTTGAAAAAATCAATAGAAAATCACAGTATATAAAAAATTTATTTAACTTAAATAAATAAATAGTGTAAAATTCAAACAATTATCTCACCTAAAACCCTTTAATATTCCATAATATATTGTCCTTTTTTTCTCATCTGATCCCCATTCCATTTTTCACATCTAACTAGGGGGGAGGAGGGTTAAACTCTATAGAGCTTAAAGACTCAGCTCTAAGTTTTTGAAAATTTTCAACAATCACTTGTTCTTCCAAAAACATATACCATCCATGAGATAATGTATAAGGTTAAACCTTTCTGGATTGGATCTCCAGATGAAATATCCTAGTTTTCTATAAATTAAGAATAAATAAATCATTAATACGATCATTAATAAAAAAACTTTTAAAAGTTAACATTGCACATTCCAAAAATGATTCTTATCATATACTTTCAACAAATGTCTTCCATGTATTTACATCTATAAATGGATATATATCACATGTATTTTTATGTTTTATTTTTCCAAAAAATAAATCCTTTATGAGGGTTGATTTAAAATCCCTTCATATCCTTGTAGCCATTTCTAAACATTTCTTCCTAACTCCTCCAGTATCAGGTATATCATATGTCAACAGATATGAAGTGGTAAAACCTGTATTAATATAAAAATTTAGTGATAAATTAAAATAATAAAAAAATATATTACCAAAATTATTATGTCTCATAATTGAGATATTGTCATTTTTCAAAACTTCTCTAATTAGAAATCAAAATACTAACTTTTCTGTTAGACAGAACTGTAATAAAATTCATGAATTGTTTTGAATTTTTACCTCTAGGAATATGATTATCATCAAATTCAACTAGTATCCTCTGGTATTTTATATAGAAAACTAATAATTTAGGTAAAATTTTGTTGCCACTTTTACCAACCCTTAAACTCTTTTTTTCCTATCGACGTAGATGGCTCCTATACAGAAGGGTGAGGAGGCTCATCAACAGAAGTATGTGTACGGTCCTCCCTAGAATTATGTGTATGATATTACCCAAAAGTATATGATGAATCATATGTTTTATCTCCCATTATCCTACAAATCAAATAAGAAAATAATTAGTATATAAATATAGAAATTCAAATATTACATACAAAAGTAAAAAAATATCAAACAAAAAATCAAACTAAACTAAACACATTTTTATTCATTTTTGTTATAGTTTAATAAAATTATAAAAACATTAATGAGATATTAAATTACCTAAAGAATGAAAAAAAATTCCAAAAATTATGTGTGAATAAAAAACAATTAGTACACAAATATATAAATCCAACTACTATATACAAAAGTAAATAAAAAATGGAAAATGGTCCCACAAAAAACTAAACTAAACTAAACACATTTTTATTCATATATTTTAAATTATTTTACAAAAATGAAATTAAACATTAATGAGAGATAAGGTGACATAAGTGAATAAAAAAACCAAAAAATGGTGCATGAATAGTAAAATTGTTCCAACATATTACAACATTTCTTACACCAAAAAGAATATTCTTTGAATATAGGATTTTATAAAATCTATCTTTTTATTTAACATATTATATTAAAATTACTGTTTCCATAAATTCAAAAAAGTGATAAGTTAATTAAGGGTAAGTAATATAAACTAAATAAAACTAAACTAATATGCAAAAATTACTTATCTGTTATAATATATGATTTAATAAAGAAAATAAAACTAATATATCTATCATTTTATGAAATTTTAAAAAGTAAAAAAGAAATAAATATATGTTATATGTAATATTAGAAAATTACTATAGTATTGTTTTATAAAATTCCTTCCTCATGACCATTCGATATTCCCAGACCATGTTTATGATGTACTCAATAATATTTTCTGTTAATATTTCTATTGAAGTCTGGATCTCATAAAAAAATAGTATCTTCATCATGTTTTTCATAACCAACATACTAGTTTTCCTCAGAAAAATTATAGAAGACTACATATAAGATTGATCAAGAATATAAATTTTTTTTCATATATTTCTATAATAAAAAGACTAACTATGTATTCAAATCTATTCAGATTAACTAGTTTCATTTTGAATTCATCATGTTTGAAACTATTGTTACCGATAACCTATTTCTAGTGAAACACTAGAACTCAAGATTAATGTAATCAACCTCCCATATTTCTTCAATGACTCCATAATATAAACTTGATGTAGAGATTGGGTTTTTTCTTTGTCACATGAAAAATGCATCGATTTAGGAAGCACCAATACACTACTGTTCTGAAATACACTTATGTTGTCTTAATAATTTATATGAAATGTATAGGCATTAATGTCACACTAGTACCATGTTATCAAATTCAAGCATGGGATGTTTGTTAACCATCTCAATGTGTTTGACACATCTGATCTACCAAGAATGGTCTCTTAAAACCATGTAAAATAGTTTTGTTACACTCATTCAAAATTTACATATCTTTCTTCGTTTTATAACATTATTTTAGCACATTGATATGTAATGTTATATATGTTTGAGAATCATCAAAGTTATTCAAGATGTATAAATTTATCTTCTTTATCTAGTTCACATGTTAATTATTTTCTCTCAAGCCATGGATCCCCTTCCCCCTATAATTGAATCGTTCATAGAAAGATGTAGGCAAATTTATGTGTGCCACTACAGATAAGTAAATTATAAAAAAACTGTACAACCTCCTCAGAAATATACTTATCAGTAATGGAAGATTTAGATCGATATAGACTCTCAATATACCCATTTAATATATTTATATACCTTTATAATTGATACATTGAATGTACATATACAGGTTTTAAAACCTTTATTTCTCACACTAAATGAACCATTAAATACACCATGAAATCAAAAAAAAATATGGAGGAAAATACCTTTCTAGTGGAATAAGTATAGAAACTGCTTCATTATCTAAATTATTCAAAGAATTCAGATGAATCACCTTGTTACAACTTGAATTGAAAAAAAACAACTTCATGATATTTATTTTGACACAAATGGGTAATATTCCACATGATAAAACTGGTAGGACCAGTTGCATCATGATGTGATAATCATGAAATTTCATACCTATCAACTTCAAATCTTTTAGTGACTCAAATTTTTTTAATAATAACTTTGTAGAACATTGATACCATGGGGACACTAAAAAAGATAATTTTTTCCTTATTGAATTATGTATGATAAGATTAAGATAGGTATGTTATCCTTCTATCAGGAGTGGGAGATAACTCCAAAATAATTATCATTGAGAGTAAGTACAATATTGTATTACACCCATCTTTAGTATTTCCTATAATATGTAACAATGTTTTAATCAATATCTCATATATATTATTATCTATGTGCACGAAATTAATGTTATGTTTGACCTCAAGATATCTCTAATATGGTACCTCATAAAATATTGACCATTTCTTCCAAATATTTTTATTATTACCCAATTTTTATATCTTTCATATTATCACATCATTGTTTTTCACCATCTCAAAATAAAGATCGATGGAAACTGGGTTTAGAGAAATATTAACTTCTTATGAGCTATTGAATTCCTTTTTAATCATTTATAAGAGTGATCTATTGATAAAAACCTCTTATAAACCATGTATATTGTTTTTATCCCATGTTGAAGTTGATAATATGAAGACTATTATTCAAAAATTAGACAAGATCTATGCCATGTATCACTATATCCATAAAAATTTAAATATTATGGGAAGTCATTTATAGTTAGCATAATAATTACATGCATTTGAAAATGTTCAATTTTATAATAATCATACAATGTAATAACTTACTCCCCTAAAAGTTTCAAATCATCAATTAATGGTGATAAGAAAACATCAATATTATTTACAAGATATTTTGGTCCAAAGATAATTAAAATCAACATGATATAACTTCAATTCATACAAAATTTATAAGATATGTTATAAATTACCAATAAAATATGCCATGAACTATGTGTGAAAATATGGCTTCGATATGGCTTCATTCAATCTACGAATAGTCCAACTTTGATATTTCTAACTTTATTTCTGAATGTATGAAACTTTTGATCTATTTTCTTTAATTGTAGATAATTAATTGGATGAAATAATTTTACATCACATATCTGCTCATTTTCATTCTGTCCTAACCTTTTTACATCATTTAAATTTGTAAATAAATGTTTTAATTGAGGAATTATAAGAAGATACCAAAATGCCTAGGTAGGCCTCTCTATAACTGCTAAATCAGCCTATATTTTGATCAACTTATATCATGATGTCTCACATTTAGGACACTCTGATAGAAATTCATATCCATTTATATATAGAACATAGTCATTTAGTATCATGAATCTTTTCTTCATTTTTTGTAGACTTATCATCTTGAATATTTTCATCATCAATAAATCTAAAATTTTTTCCAGTTTCACCATGATAAATACATGTCATGTAACTCAAATTAAAATAAGGAAAAATTAAATGATCATTGATATCTCTTATTTTAAACTAATTTATATTTAGATATTTTCAGAATGGATAAAAATATGTTATTATTTAGAATATTTCATTTAGAAAATTCCAAAAAATCATCATCAGCTTCCTCATATTCATCACTTATTCAAAGTGTAGTAATCTAATATTAACTCCTTATTATCTATAATAAATATAAAAAAATTAAAATAATTTATTATATTTATTATATTTTCAAATTTAATTTCAAATTTACTGTTATAAATATTAATAATAAAATAAAATAAAATAAATTACAATAAAAAAGAAATAAAACATATTTTATAAATAAAAATATAACATTTTACATATTAAATTATCATTATTTAATAAATAATCATAAACCTTAAACTAAAAATAATCATTTATCAATTAAAAATTACCTGAGAATAATCAAAAATTCAAATAAAAATAGAATAGATAAAGTGAAATCAATGGGAAATTGAAAAATAAAATCCAAATGAAAATACCATGGATGCCCAAAAAATTGAAACAATAAACACAAACTATAAATTAATATCTAAATTTTGATGAATGAGATGGTGACATCGGTAAGAAGAACACACAAGCATCAACTGAAAACGGTTGACAATGGATAGTGGTGTTAGATACCAATTGAAAGAAAAAGCATCATAAATAGAATATTGTAACAAAAAATATAAATAAAAAAATTTGGAAACAAGGAAAATAGAAACAATAAACATAAACCATAAATTTAAATTATCACTTTGACGATTAAGAAGGTGACACCAATGAGAAGAATGTGTAAGAGGTGGCCGATGATGGGTGATGGTGGATAACACATGGTGGTGGATTCTTAATGCATAGATAAAGAAATATCAATAGAAAAACGAAACCAAAAATACAAATGAAAATACCTTGAATGTACAGACAATGGAAATAATAAACAGAAACCATAAATGGAAATAGGAACCAAAATAATTGAGAAGGAGACACAAATTAGAATAATGCACAAGGGGCTTCCAATAATGGGTGATGGTGGATAACACATGGTGGTGGATTCCAAATGAAATATATTAAAGGCCAAGAATTGAAAAAAAAATTGATTTAAGACCAAGGATTAATGAGTGGAGATATTTGAGGATACAGATAAAAAATTAGAAGGGTTAGGGTCCTCCACTTGAGATAAAACCAAGGTCCATCATACAACAGAATGAAAAAGATGATAGATCCAGAACCCCAAATAAAATTATAATGATTTTCCACATTAGTTATTTGATAACCGATAAAGATAAGATGGTTTTCAGGGCATTTATTGAGGAATTGTCATGAAAAATTATTGTGTTTCATTTTATACGTCTATTATTCAATAACCAAGGTGAAACATCACTCTTTTCATGTTAGTTACTGAAGAAATAATGCGGAAATTAGTGTATTTCATTTTAAACATCGGTTCTTCAATAACTGGATGAAAAGATGATTTTCATGCAGGTTATTAAATAACTATCATGAAAAATATCCAAGTTTTATATACCACATCGGTTATAAATAACTTATGTGAAAAACTTGTTAGGAAATGTCATGATCCCCTCCCCCCAAAGTGTATACCTCCTGGACTAGCAATGAGAGAAGGGAGGTGGTGACTGCCCAAGTCTCACCTCCTGTAGGCCCCTATTTAGCGACTAGCACTAAGGGTATAATAATCATACAATGGGAGACATTACCCACTAAAAAAACATGTAGAAGAGAGATATATCATAGATACACTAATCAACACCTACTCAGACATATATATATATAAATACCAAGTTCAAACATTCAATATCATACAATACTATAATAATTGAAAGGAAAACTAAAAGCATCAAAAGGTAAAGATGATTGTGGCCACAAATCCCAAAAATCTCCTACAAAACCAGGAGCTAGAATATCCAACATGATCTCCAACTTACACCATATGACCTAAAATATAGTTTGTATATACATCGGGTTAGCATAATATTATACTCAGTAGGGGATCCTCCCCATAGCGTCTTGTAAAAAAGATAAGGAAATAAAGCTAAATCATAGTGAACAACGGTGAAACTAACTCATCACCTAAACAGGTATACTGAGTTATCACTCTAATTATGAATAACTCTTACCACATATCACATAAAATATATTATATAATATAATAATGAAACATTAAGGGTACCCCACTCTCACTTTCCCACTAGTTTGTTGGTCTTCCCCAACATCACATGTCTTAGTCCATCTCTCTCCAAAATAAACATGCCAGCAGAGACCTGTGATAAGTATCAAAATATTCACCATGTGCATAACATCATCCCATCATCTCATATCATATCTCTATATAGCAATCAGGTAGTTTCTAGGAGACACCACAGCTTGTATGATGTGTATCATACATCAAGTTTAATACCTTAATCCATCAGAACACATACATTGAGTAAGGTACCTCATGACATCAAAACCTATAAAACTCATACCTATAATAATACTTTAGATACTATATACATTGATACATGTGACTAAATAACCACAATCTATCACAACCCTCTACACACATATATGAAAAAACTAACTATAATGCATTCAAGCACATATAACTAACAAGAGAAGAAATCAGGGATAGATTGGATTGTTATCCATCCATCCTCCCACTAGGATGTTGTAAAAAAAACACCCTCCTAGAGTCCATTAGGTGTTAATTTCCCTAAAATACATGGGAGTGGTAGCATATGAAATCAAGTAATATACAGGATAAAATATATCTCAAATCAACACTATGGGCGTAACCTTGTATTAATCTGAACTAAAGCTATCATCTCTCGGAAACCCACCTACCACTACTATGAAGAAGATATCCTATAAGCACAAAAACATTTAAAAGAGATATATTAGCTAACCATTTTCATTTTTATCATTCTTTTTGTGTTAAATTATTCATTAACCATTAACTAACAAACAAAATTTTTCTGAATTATATTACATTAATCATTAGACTAAATTCATTCCCTCCAGGAATATTCTAAATTGATTCCATGATTTATCAAGATCAATATCTTTTCAGAATTTCCATTTCATAAACACCAACCCCATGGGTTAATTCATTTATTAAACATTATTACTTTCCATAATCTAGGTACTCTAGGAAAACTATTCTAATACACCACCAAGAAAAAACATACAACTAGACATATCCATCCACCTCAAGCAGTGGTGAAAGTAATGAAGATAAAACAATAAACCTAGACATTAACCACTAAATAGATTCATTTTAAGAAATAATCCATATTTATCACATCAATGGGTAAGTTTATCTTCATCACATTCCATCATCTTTGGTGTCACCCCCGACAACCTAATGTATATCTCGATGCATCTCACCATCACAGGCGTCAACTGATGTGACATCATTTGGGCCTACCCACCCTATATCAAATTATATATCCAAGGATCAACCATCCCGGGCTTATAATTCATTGAATATTGAATCTCACATCTAGAACACATCACAAGGAATAAAGAATAAAAAAACTCATTAGGGAAATTTATTTCTTAAAATAAGGCACCCATCCTTCTCTCAAAATGAGTTCTCATGCCTCTAATCATAAGGAACTCTGACTTTTCAAGTAAATAGGAAACTCAGGACCTAGATGTTATCTTTATCAAAAAACTGGTTCTTATTCCGTCTTGAATAAATATATTTATTATTCACAAGTTCCAACTATGGGAAACCTAAGGCATCAACTATAAAAAGATATCAAAAGTTAAACATGCTCCTAGAAATAATTCCAGTTCTAAAAAACCTAGATAAGTATCATTTTCATTTTGACCTGCCTTTTTAAATTATGAACAATAAACATTACCATGCGTCACATTATTTATCAATTCCATTATCATCGAAGAACACATTTAATTAATCATGTTCATTTCATCAATTTTATTATCATAAAACTATAAGAAACACAAGATTCATTTAACAACTCTATTATTAAATTATTCTTAATACAATCAATCAATTAATTCCAAATTGGATTTATTTACCATTTTACCCAAAAATTACATGATAATCCACAGCATAATAGTACATTATAACAATAATAACATAGATAGAACACTATCTATAAAATCAAGAGGCAAGCCATTTTCAAGGTTGAAAAAAATATATATGATTACTATAACTAATTATTTATTAAACTGGTTAAATAATTATTAGGTTAATTCAGTTTCTATCCAAAGGGATAAACCATGCTAATTTTATGAATCCACATAACTAAACAGTAGAAGCAAAAAAATACACTAACTCAAAGGTGTAAACGTTCTTCATAAGGGAACAGATCGAAATTGTAGATCTCTATCACCCCTCCCATAATAGCTCGTATTACAATTGATCAAACATGAGAAGTCATTTATTGATATGCATTAAAGGGATCTCAAAATGCCTGAAGAGAAAATCTTCTCATGATTTTCTACACCAAAACATGTGACACATGCAATATGGATTTACTGCTAGAAGGAACTCAATCCACCAAAAGAAATGCTCCATGAATCTAATGGAAGGACTTCAGAACCTACAACCTCGAGGAAAATAAAGTAGGAATGAAAAAAAGAAGGATCTTCATTTTTGAGTCAACAAATATAGGATGATCAGAATTTCAGATCACAAAATATTTAATTAACCAACTATTTTAGATCTCGTTAAACTTCATATGGAAGGAATCATTTATATCCTCAATAGTAATAAAAAAATAAGTATATAATTATCCATGATGAATGGGCTTTAAATGACTTTGATTCATGCCACCAAAAGACCCATATAGCCTTTTCCACATAACTAGAGGAAAACACCACATGGTCGATTCCATGTAGCTGGAAGCCCCACATATCCAAAATCTCTATATAACGGTTTTCATGTAGAAAACTTAGCCATGTGGCTGATTATTCCACATAGCCGATTCATGTAACTGATCCATCCATGTAGTTGATTCATGTAGTTGATCCATCCATATAGCCAATTCACAGAGTTGATCTAGCCACATAGTCGATTCATGTAGTTGATTATCCACATAGTTGATTCATGTAGCCAATCAGCTGGATAACCAATTAAAATAGATGATTCATCAATGTATCCAATTCAAATAGCTGATCTAGCCACATACCTGATTCATGTAGCTGATCTATTCTTGTAGATGATTCAACCACACAAATTATTCTACTTTTCATGAGAAGAAATAAGAGATTGTGCCACCTGACTACATGACCGACAAGAATACCACACAAACAAATAGGTGTCTTTGGAAACTAACTGCATGACCATCCAACCCACTACACAAACAAACTTGTGACCGTTCTAACCAACTACATAACCAAACAAGTGACCACATGGAGGAATAATTAGAAAAACCATTGGAAAATACTTCTAACACCATATAACCACCAAAACCAAAATAGTAATAGGCCAATAAGGTATGTTATATTAAATTATATACCTCTAAAATTATTCTCATCTTATAAAATTCAAACCAAACCTAGAGAGAAAATGAAAAGGGTTCATACAAACAACAACCCCTTAAGAAACCTATAATGGTTCTCACCATGACATGAGCTCAGCCACCTCATCAGAGCAATAAAAAACTTCATAACAATAGAAAACCACTCATAAATAGTCCCTTGGGGGAGATACCTATCAAGTGAGAGAATGGTTTTCAAAAATCAATAATAGAGAACCATATCATAAACCAAAAAGGTCAACATCCATAAAATGAACAACATTACAAGACAAGAGATAAGCAAAAAATATCACAAGGTACTGAGCAAGAATATGAAAATCATGTTCCCAATTACTCTCCTATACTCCTCTATGCCACTAAAAGACACAAACCAAGGGAGTAACATGCTCACACAACACCTTATCCTTGTGGTCTTAGATCTCTACAGGTCTCTCCTTTAAGGATGCATCATTATAAACATTGATCCCACCCCAATAAATAACATGAGAGTCATCATGAAGATAACGATGAAGACTTGATATGTGAAAAACATCATGTATACGACTCATATAAGTGGTAAGTACTATCAGACACACTCTAACTCCAACATGATACAACACCTTGAATGGCCCAACAAAATGGGGAGTAATATAACTCCCACGACCAAACCATCACCGACCATGATGAAGATTCACCTTTAAGAAAACATGATATCCAAAATCAAAATCCAGAGGCCTCCTCCTACGATCGACATAGGATTTATGATGATCGTGTTCTCCCTTCATCCTCTCACAAATTACATGAATAATCTCTGTCGTATTCTATACTAGTTCCATCCTTAGAGTTACAACCTCTAAAACCCTGATCTAGTACAATAGAGAACGGAAAGGTATTCTATAAAAAGCTTCATACGGTTCAATATCAATGGTGGTGTGAAAAATATTATTGTAAGAAAACTTGACCAAGGTAATGTTCCTTATCCACGAAACTCCAAAATCTAGGACACAATAATGCAACATGCCCTTAAGAGTTTGGATAGTTCAATCTGTTTGACAATACATCTATGGATGGAAAATTGTGATTAGGAATAACTGAGATCCCAAACCATGTTGGAGACCTCTCCACAACCTGAAGTTAAATTGATGATCCCAATTAGAGATGATCATCATTGGGACTCTATAGAGTCGCACCACATCCTCCAGATATTTCCCCGAGAAAACCTCCACTGATATCAACTCCGTAATCACTATAACGGGAACTAATTTCATCAAAACATACACTATCACCTATATAGAATAATAACATCCATGATCTTGAGGTATAATGGTAATGAAGTCCATTGATATTTTCACTAGCTACCATTGGGGAATATCTAATGGTTGGATAATACCACTAAGAACATGATGCTCGACCTTCACCTTATGGCATACCAAACATTGAGACACAAACTCTAAAACTACGATCTTCTATGTAAGCCACCAAAAATAAACTCTCAATGCTCGATATATATTTTTTCATGCCATGATGTACTACCAAAGGAAAGATATGTAACTAATAGATAACTATCTATATAATGACCCATGTTTTGAGTCAAAGAAAAATTTTGAGGGAATTTGAACGTTTGGAATTTATTTGATGGAATGTTCTTTGAACTAAGATTTAGAAAGTAATTATGAGAGCTTTAACACTTAAATGTGTTTTTTTATACTTGGTTGAAAACAGAAGGGGGTTACTCAGGTGTCTTGTTGAGTTTTGGGAGGGTCAGTACATGAAAATACAATGTTTGGAGGGTTTTAACTAGGTGCACGGTTTTTCTGAAACCGTGTGGCCCCTAGTAGAAAACGGTGTGGATGAAACAAGGGTGAAGAAGTTCCTTGCATGGGATATACATAATTTTCCTATAACATTCACATATTCTGCACGGTTAGTGAAAATTAGGTATTAATTTTACACTATTCCTCACAAATTTGGTGCATAGTTAAGGTAACCGTGTGGAAAAAACTGTGAGAGATGGTTTCTTAAGGAATGGGTTTCACATGACTGGTTCATGGTTTGGCCAAATCGTGCAGCCAAATCATGAAACCCTATTTTTAGGGTAAAATTACATGTTTTCTTATAATTAATTATTGGGATTCTTTTCAATTTTCTTCCTCATCATAGAAAACGCATGAGGTCTCCCCCTGATGCAAATGGAGATCCCAATCTCCTATTTGGACTGAATATATATCCTCGTTAGGTTGTCTGAATAAAATATCGTCGATCACTATGGATATAAATTGGTAATATCTCAATTCCTTTTGAATAATTCTTTATATAATTTCTCCTCAACTGTGTTATTGGGGTGCAATCTAATTTTCTCTACTTTCTGGGAAAATGTGAATTTCTTAGATTTGTTCCAAATAGGACCAAATAAAAGCTGGATAAAAGATGAGTGATATTTCTTAATAATAAGGTAGTAAAACTAAATATTTTTCTTTAAATTACCATCATTTTATGAATATTTTCATTGTTCTATGCACCGAACTTTTCCAAGATTCACTTTAAAATTGAGTTCTTCATTTTAAATTGTCATACGCACCTTATCATACTTCTGTTGATTGTTGTTATATGAAGTGAGGATGTAAAACTCAATTCTAGACACCCCTTGGGTGTGACAGATCATTTTTCCCCTTTTAATTTAATGAATAAATTCCTAAAATTCCTTCTAATAATTTTTCTTGGATCAAGAAAAGGAATTTTAACTTATAGGTAATTGTCCAATTAATTATGGGACCTCCTTAGTGAAATGTTGATCCTTGAAATTACTTTTTTGTATTTTGTAGATTTCTAAAGTATTATTTTGGGGTATTGGGTAATGTTACATTTATTAAATGGAATGTTATGGTTAAATAATTTTTTTGATAAATAGTGTCAAGTTTTTAGAATAAAACCCCTCAAATGAAGTGCATTGTCATCAAAATTACAAAGTGGTGATTTATGTTTTAAATCATTATTGGCTTGTGGAATTGGTTTTTCTCTATGATTTATGTAAATATTAGTTATAAGGAATGTTCAATGCATGGAATCTCCTATTATTACAAATGTAATTTCACTCCTTTAAATGTTAAATAGAGGCATTTCACCTAATATTTGCATGGATTGGATCATTCTTACATAGTTGGGTATTGAACCAAGCTCCCCCTAAGGGATTTTATTTCTTCATAAATATATTTTCCCGAGTAGGTAAATTCCCAATTGTTCATGGTTCCTCATAAGTGCCTTCTTAAACCTTTAATTTTAATTTAAAAGTATTTATATACTCAATGGAATGTTTAAGATGGATAGTTTATTCATAATAGATTGTCTTCTTTTTGTGAGTTGTTTAATAAAATGGAATGGCTAGTTATGATGGGATACCTTACATGATTGATTTAAATGGTATAAAGGAAACGACTTGAATATTATTAATGAATTTATACTTAATTTTTTTCATTCCTTGAATTAATTAAATTGTTTTATGTGAAATTAATTGAAAAAGGATGGAAAGGATACACCGATCATTTCATAACTAAGTTCATGATTAATTAGATTGGTTATAAATGGAATACCTTTATTATAATGGATTATTAAATGTAGATCATTAGAGGTAATGTCTCATGGATCTGATTATTATTATTGTTATATGAATACACCTAGATATAATATGTGGAATTATGGTAAGGGATTTGTTGATAATGCTTGAAAATCATGCTCCCTTACATCGAGTGTTGAGTCATGGAATCCCACACCATTGATACATGTAAGATGTAGGATGAGGCTATATGATCCCTATTTAGAGTGATGACATGATGACTCATTGACTATCACGAGTGTCACACATGACGTCTCACGCTCTATTGAGAAGTAGGACATATACCCTTTTGATTGAGCTTATAGGCTTCTTCATACTGGTTATGGATGATTGAGTTATGCCCAGTACAACCAGAAACTAGTATTCTAGGTATATGGACACTTATGTCTGCAAGTACTAGGTTTATATATGTGGATAAAATATAGAACTAGAATACGTATATATTATTACTATATACATATGGTTACTATTTAGAATCTAATTCTAACCGTGAGGTGGATCAGGTAGAGTCATCCGGGTGTCCTAATAAAACCTGAGTCGGCTAGTGTTTATTTATTTATTTTAGTAATGTTTACACATTCATATTACTTGCACACTACTTTATTTATTATTCACAGATAGGATTTAATCAAGACACCATGGGTAGTAACAGTGGGATTTATATCTCACATCCTACTTGGGCCTCCATTGTAAAGGGGTACCTGAGTAGACCTTATGTTCAGAGGACCATGGACTATTCATTGTTTTGTCTTTCTTGTACCTATGAGTTAGGAGCATTGGACCGATCTAGAGCTCTGGATGCTCATTGATATTTCCCTTGGTGTGTTCACTTCCTTATTTATTCATGTATTATAATGTATCTTGTTTCCTATTGTATGTATTTAGTTTATTTTATGTATCATAAAAGGTACATTAATTCATGGTTGTATATTATTATTGGACATCATTAACATTCAATTATTATATTATTCGTCTGTTTAATTTTCGTTCATTTATTACTACTTTCATTGTTATCTCTTAGTTACCTTATGATATATCGTTGTGCTACTCGTATAAGAGGGTATAGTCTCCCAGCTATCACCTCTATATACCCTCGATGAAATTTGGAAACCTATAGCATATGGGGAGGTTCACTGGAGGCCATGTGACCCACCGATCCGACTACCATCTTTGTGGTCAATCAAGACGAAACGTTACAAAGTTGTACTATAGTAGGTTGTTTCTTTTCCTTAATCTTACTATTTTGGGATATTATACAAGAGACTAGGAATGTGTTGTTTCTTGGTAAATATCCATGTATGGGGTTGTTCACCCCACACATGGGAAAAATACAGGTGGTCAGGGTTGGAACTATTATTCATGTCGTTTGATGTTACAATTGATCATGATTTCACCTTGATGGATTAGTGTAATTTTTTCCACTTATTGATTTATGAATTTTAGAATAATTACCCTTATCTAGGTATGTAAAGTATGGATCATTACATTCATCATTATAGGAACATAAAAATTCACATGGCATGCATATGACATTCTAATTAGTTTCATTTGTAACTTGACATCTGATTCTGATTACATGCCTTAGATGTTATTACATTCTTAGTTAGTACATGTTAGGGTAATTTTTAGCATTATTTCTCATATAAAATTATTAGGTGATTAAATTCCATGTTTCCTATTTATTTTGCATGTCTTGACTTATATTGTGAGTCTGGGCTTATTAGCATGATTCTTTGTGTTTACTACTTGTAATAAAATGATAAGTTATAATTTTGATAAGTAATCAGTTTCATGGGATGTATTTATTAGTTGAGATTAAAAATTAGCCACTTTAAAGTTGGAAGGTTTATGGGTTCTTTATAATTTGGAAAAGGTAACCCATATACTCGAACCATCTTTGAGATTTATACATGTTTAGAAACCTTTGTTAAAATTGTAAGCTTCAAAATTTTAAACGCTAAAGTGAATTGGTTTTGATTAATGGGATCCAAATACCAAAAATTAAAGTGTACGAGAGAATTATGGATTTGTAGATGGTTGCCCATATAACTGAGACATGATATATGACATTGTTATATTTTTGAAATTCTTATAAATTTAAAAGATATTTAATTTTAATCTGAAATGATTTGGTTACCTCTAGAAAGTCTTGTGACTCTATCGCATGAGCATGAAAATCATGTGATTAAATTATATATGCACAAATTGACCCAAGTAGGTCAGTTGAGGCATGTTTTTTATGAGATAACCTACTATAGGTGAATTACAATTTTGAAAATTAAACAAATGATATTGGTTTTCATCTTAATGAACTAAGGTTGGCTAAATAAGTATTATTAAAAATTAATTTATATGAAGATTTTTCAAATATTGTGGGATGTTAAAAAATGGATATTTTTTTAAGAAATGAAGTTTGATATGTATTTCCTTTTATTCCGTGATGTTTTATTGGAAATAATATACATTTTTAAAGATTGAATTTAAATCAATGTAATAACTTTAAAATGGTACCTGAAATGATTTCCATTGTTTAAAACCTCTTATAAGGGGTGTTTAAACATTTCATTGAGTTTCCTTGGAATATAAATGTGTTCATTTTTTGAAGTCATTTTTATTTTATTAATGGCTTAAACGATAGGCTCTTAAGCCTAGTGAATTCTATTGGCGTGACCTAGTGGTAGGGTCAAACCTAATGACCTTTTAAGGGGCTAGGGTTGGGTAGGTAGCTATAACGACCCATACTTTACATACATTGTTAATACTTCAAAATTGAAGCACACTTATTACAACATATGACAAAACCACAAAGGACCGTATAGGTATAGTGTCTTTAGAAACTGGGAAACATAAACAACTGGTTCATAAATCTTCTACAGTATCTCCCGTTTATTTCATCATATCTAGGGTCCCTTTTAGCATATTCAATTTAATATCCATCTTCCTGACCTGGGGAAAAGAAAACATAAAAGGGTGAGCTCAAATGCTCAGCAAGGGAAAATAAAGGAAATAAAAATCATATCATATCTTTATGAAGATCAAAACCTGCAAAAGAGATCATAATATCTTAACATGGAATAAATCATAGAAGTGAAAATGAGATCCCCATAATCATAACATAAAACTTGAAACTTTGTGGCATGCACACATAATCATGGAAAATCATTTCTTGTTAGTCATGACTCATTGCCAAGACTATCTTAGTGGACAAAGTCCCTTTCTGAACCGAGTTCACTCCTCGTTTCAGTCCTGTATCACTGAACCGAAATAACCTTCCGTTCCAGCCATGCCTATCTCATGAGATATAAAATCTTTACCCAATGCATTGGAGGGAGATATAGGTCCCACCCATCTTATAATGAATCCTTTCTTATGTGTGCCACATAATCATAAAACATACATCATCGCATAACACATATAACAAAAATGGGATTCTTGAAACATCATGACATCATAAATAAATTCATATATGATAAAGGAATTCATAAACATAATTCCATCACAACATAGTCAAACCAATGTAAAATTATGGATAGAAACAGAACCCTTTATTATCTTAAATGGAAAATAATTTTGATAAAACACTTGTATTGAATTCTTGAGGAAAATATCCTTTCTTCTTCAAAAACAATTTTCCTTTCATAACATGTCATACAACTTTAAAATAAAAGAAGTTGATTAAAAATAAACTTGAAAACTTGTAAAGGAAGCTTCTTGGAAATAATGTTTTAAAAATCCATTCATGCCGTATAAGTTAAAAAAAACATTCTTCGTACTTTTGTCGGAAAAGTCAAAAAGTACCTCGTACGGAAAAACGACAAAAGATTCCTTTCATATTCTTTACTAAAAACTCACCTAAGGGTAAAATTGGATTTAAACTATTGCAAGTGGATGGAAACAATATTTCATATTGAGGGAACATGGATGTGGATGATAAAATACACCCCAGTAAATACTTACGAATAAACAATCTCGGATAAAAATGAGATTGTGATATTTCCCTTACCTTAGGTCCAATTTGCTTTGTACGTGTCCGAAGCTCCTGTATAATGGTTTAAATAATGTTATTGACTTATTCCAGAATCATACATATTTATATGATATCATATATGGTCATATTATTAGCTTCTTGTTAGTAATATTTCATTGTTACTTGTTACTCGGGTCTTTATAACTTTTTGTTCTTATGCGTGTTTTGTTGAATAAATTCTTATTCTTATCTTTAGGTTATAGATAATTCATTTCCAGAATGGTATTAGTGTAGTATATACCATATTAATTCATTCAATTCATTTATATAATCATTATGAAATGAAGATCATGTAGAACGAGTCGCATCACATCGTGGAGACAGTATTCCGTACGTACGCACGAGTGATGATATCGTTCCTATGATCGTGGAATTGTTTTGGAGTATATATATATATTATTTCAGTATCAATATTACTTAATAATAATCATATATAGTTACTCATTACACCATTATACCCATCCTTGTAAGGTGATGGTGGAAAATAGATTACACCACGGCGTGGAGACGATATTCCGTAAGTACGCACGCGCGGTGATTTCATTTTTTCCGTAGGATGGATAGAAGGTGAATTAGGGTTGTTTCATATTTATAATAACATATCAGTATGTAAGTAATACTGATGCTATTACTTTATCATGAAACAACTAAAGGAGAAGAAGTTGAAGAAGAAAGAAATTGAAAAGATCGGTAATGGATATTACCTCTTCTTTGGAACGCCTCTTTGAATCCTCCACTTAAGGAACTAAGATTGGTCTTTGGAGAAGACCAGGACCTCTAGGATTATTCTAGGGAAGTGGAGAGGAGAAAATGTCAGGGGTTGGCCGAGCTTGAGTGCTCAAATTGGTGTGAGGAGGAGGGGGAGGAGGTGCCCTTTTATAAGGGAGGAGAGGGGCACCTTAGGAATATCTCAAAATATTATTTTATATTAAAGTCAAAATCGGTTTATAATGGTTCCAAAGGGTCTTATTTCGAAGATAAAGTGGGGAAGGGTCGAAATCCTATCAACCAATAGGATTTATACAAGTTTAGGTTATTATTTTAACCTTATCAATTAGATTTAACTCTAAGTTAAATAATTTAACTTTTACCGTGTCTTTTTGTTTTCTTTCACTATATGGTTAATACACTTACTATAACATGCCAAACGAACCCCAAATTGTTTATTATTAATATATATATCCTTATCTAAGTCATTTGGCCGAACCTTAGATTTTTAGGAATAAAATAACAATTAATAATATAATATTTGATTTAAAAACTATTTTGTGTCAATTTTGACACTATTTGATATATGATTTTTGTGAAAGTTATAACAGAATTATATGTTCGAACCAAGTTGATTAAATCGACAATAATATATCATAGTAACCTAGAAAATTAGTGGAATTCATAAAAAGTCTCAAATTACATTTATTTTGGTATTTATATTATCAATTGTTTCAATATTTCATTAATAAGATAATTACTGCATCATCTTTGTGTCATAATTAAATTAAATTATTTGATGTCTAAAAATTACAAATAAAATACCATCATGTAGGAAATCTTTTTAGATTTCTAATGAATATTTACAATCGAATTTATCTTATGTATAACCCTATATTAAAAATGATTTACTTATTAAACTTTGATTTTAACTATTTTAACCCTTCTTTAAATAAATTAATAATAAATATCCTAATCTAATCCAAGTGGGCCTAAATGGTCATATTTTATTCCTAAGTTTGTTTTTGGTCGAATTACTCTTGTCCAATAGAATTAGGACATGTGTTAGGGTAATATTAATATCATATTTACCCTTAGTTACCCTATTTACTATTAACCGCGGTAAAAATAGTAAAAAGTTACTATTCACCAAAAAATTATTTTCATCTCATTGAACCACATTTTAGTCCTTGATATTAACCGTGTCTCTCGGATTTTTGAAATTCCATTCACAGAAGCGGTAAAATTAAGTTTTATGCAAAATTCAGTTTTTAACCTACCACTTAGTGGTTTCACTATTCATCAAAAATTGAAAGTTTTCAGAAAAATACCAAAATTTCACCCTAGGCTAATTTCGATATTCTGAGTCCAAAAATGAAGTCCATTTTGAAAAATAAAATTTATAAAATTTCAAAAAGTGGTTATTACTATTCATAACGGCTAGTTTTAATAGCATATTGTTGTTTAGTGAAACTCGATATTGCGTACGACGCAAGCTATCGAGGAAGGTCGCGATTGCGTGTAAAGCAAGCCAAGCAAGTGTTGTGTAGAAAAATATTCCTTTGATGATTTATATAACATAAAAGTCTCGGGTGTTACATTCTACCCCCCTTAAAAAGAATTTCGCCCTCGAAATTCGCCACTTTGTAACAAACAAATGAGGATACGTCTCCCTCATCATATCCTCAAGCTCCCATGTAGCTTCTTCAAGTTGGTGGTTTCTCCATAAAACTTTCACCAAGCGAGTGGTCTTGTTTCGTAGGACTTTTTCGCTACGATCCAGAATCTCTATCGGCTGTTCTTCATAAGAAAGATCTTGCTCCAGCGGTACAACTTCTGAGCTGAGTACATGTGAAGGATCTGGTATGTACTTTCTCAGGAGAGATACATGGAACACATCGTGAACTTGAGAGAGATTCGGTGGAAGCGCCAATCGGTAAGCTACCTTCCCAACACGATCCAATATTTCGAAAGGACCGATATATCTAGGGCTCAACTTCCCCTTCTTTCCAAATCTCATAACCCTCTTCCAGGGAGATATTCGTAAGAACACTTTATCACCCACTTCAAACTCTAGGTCTTTTCTTCGGTTGTCGGCATAACTTTTCTGTCGACTCTGAGCTGCTCTTATGTGTTGTTGAATAGATCTAACCTTTTCTGCCATTTCATCAACGAGATCAGGTCCTAATAGCTTTCTTTCCCCAACTTCATCCCAGCAAGTTGGAGTCCTGCATTTCTTTCCATAGAGAGCTTCATAAGGAGCCATCTGAATACTGGAGTGAAAGCTATTATTATAAGAAAATTCCACCAAAGGTAGGTGTTGATCCCAACCTCCTTTGAAATCCATAGAGCAAGCTCTCAACATATCTTCTAGGGTTTGAATTGTTCTCTCAGACTGACCGTCTGTCTGGGGATGATAAGCAGTGCTGAAACTCAACTCTGTATCCAGAGTATGCTGAAGACTTCGCCAGAACTTCGAGGTAAATCTCGGATCTCGATCAGATATAATAGAAAGTGGTACTCCATGCAATCTTACCACTTCCTTTACATATATCCTGGCAAGCTGATCTAGAGAGAAATCCTCTCTAATAGGAATGAAGTGTGCAGACTTTGTAAGACGATCAACTATGACCCAGATAGCATTATTGCCTTTGGATGTTTTAGGAAGTCCTGTGACAAAGTCCATAGTGATGTTTTCCCATTTCCATTTGGGTATGGGTAATGGTTGTAACATCCCCTTAGACTTCTGTCTCTCAGCTTTAACTAGTTGACAAACCAAGCATCGAGAGACAAATTCAGCAACATCTCTTTTCATGCCATCCCACCAGAAGTACTCTTTCAGGTCCCTATACATCTTCGTGCTTCCAGGATGAATAGAGAATGATGAACTATGAGCCTCATCCAGCAGCTCATTCTTTAATTCGGGGATGGGAGGAACGCAAACCCGATTCCTGAACTTTATTATCCCATCACAATCAAGGTTGAATTCAGGAACATTTCTCACCTTCTTTTGTAACTCGACATCTTCTTTCTGTGCCTCTTTAATCTTCACATGTATAGATGGTTGAACATTCATTTGGGAAAGATAAGATTTTTCCCTTTCCATTATAATTCCAAGATCCATCCTTTGTAAATCCATAAATATTGGATCTTTTGTGATCCTCATCATGGATAAACTAGCATGGTCTTGTCGACTTAATGCATCTGCCACCTTGTTTGCTTTCCCAGGGTGGTAATGGATTGAGCAGTCATAATCCTTAATCAGCTCCAACCATCTTCTTTGACGCATATTCAACTCCTTTTGTGTGAAAATATACTTTAAACTTTTATGATCAGTATAAATATCACACCATTCACCATAAAGGTAATGCCTCCAAATCTTTAATGCAAAGATTACCGCAGCCAACTCCAAATCATGTGTTGGGTAATTTTGCTCATGGATTTTCAACTGTCGTGAGGCATAAGCTATCACCATATCATTTTGCATAAGAACACACCCCAATCCCTTCTTGGATGCATCACTGTAGATCACAAACCTTTCTCCACTACAAGGCAGTGTGAGCACAGGTGCACTGGATAACCTTCTTTTCAACTCCTTGAAATTCTCTTCACATTCCTCTGTCCAGACAAACTTAACTCCTTTCCGAGTCAACTTGGTGAGTGGATTAGATAATCGTGAAAAATCTTTTTCAAAACGTCGATAATATCCAGCCAAACCAAGAAAACTTCGGATCTCAGTTACTGTTGTTGGTCTTGACCATCTTTCGATAACCTCTGTTTTTGCTGGATCCACAGATATCCCCTCTTTTGAGATTATATGACCCAAAAATGCAACTTTTTGAAGCCAAAATTCACACTTGGTAAATTTGGCATAAAGCTTCTCCTTTCTCAGGGTCTTCAATATAATTCTCAAGTGATCTTCATGCTCTTCCTTGCTCTTTGAATAGACAAGAATATCGTCTATAAAGACTACCACAAATTGATCAAGATAGTCTCTAAAGACTCTATTCATTAGATCCATGAAGATAGCAGGGGCATTAGTAAGACCAAATGGCATCACTATAAATTCATAGTGTCCATACCTTGTACGGAAAGCCGTATTTGGTATATCCTCCCTTTTGACCCTTAATTGATGATACCCTGAACGAAGATCAATCTTGGAAAAGTATTGAGCTCCGCGTAGTTGGTCAAATAAGTCATCAATGCGTGGGAGAGGATATTTGTTCTTGATAGTGATCTTGTTAAGTTCTCGATAATCAATGCAGAGTCTCATTGATCCATCTTTCTTCTTAACAAATAGAACAGGTGCTCCCCAAGGTGACGCACTAGGGCGTATGAATCCCTTATCAAGATTCTCTTGGAGTTGCTTCTTCAATTCCTGCAACTCAATTGGGGCCATTCTATAAGGTGTCTTTGAAATAGGCAAAGCACCCGGTACGAGTTCTATTGAAAACTCAACTTCACGATTTGGTGGAAGACCCGGCAATTCCTCCGGAAAGACATCATCAAACTCCCGTACAATGGGCATATTCTTAATCGTGAGTTTCTCACCAACCATTTGAGATAAATAACCTTCATTTAGTGGAATCAATACCCATAATATGGAAGAAATTTCCACTGGAAGGTTATGTTCATCCTTGCATTGGTATACGATCGTAGATTGATCTGGAATATGAAATGTGACTTCCCTTCTTTGGCAATTGATATGAGCTCCATGTAGAGAAAGCCAATCCATGCCAAGAATCACATCAAATTCCACTAAAGGAAGGATCACAAGATTTGCAGGAAGCACTTTCCCACAAACTTCGATTGGAGAAGAATTATAAACTTTTGATGCGATTGATGTGCCATTAGGTGTTGTCACGGCTAACTCAACATCTAATTGTTGAGGTAATACGGTGATACCCTTAGAAAAGTCTTCAGAAATAAAAGAGTGGGTGGATCCAGAATCAAATAAAACATTTGCTACTTTAGAGTGGATGGTAAGTGTACCTTTCACCACATCGTTATCGTACTCCACCTCGCTGATAGAAATTGCATGTGACTTTCCTTTGTCTTTAGCCTTAAGAGTTTGTTGACGTCGACCATCATCATCAACCCTTGGATTTGGGCATTGATTGGCATAATGCCCCATCTCCTTGCACTTGAAACATTGAAGTGTTGTAGGTTCATTCTGTGTATCCCTTCCTTTGTTTGCGTCATTAGACATCTTCTTCCCATTATCACGGCATTCAAATGCCCGATGACCTTCCTTTCCACATTTAAAACATTTACTTGTCCCTTTAAGACAACTCCCTCCATGTTTCTTTCCACACTTTGAGCATAAGGGAAAGTTCATCTTCTTTTCCGTGTGCTCTTTAGATTTTTCTTTGAATTCCATCTTCCTCTTCTTATCAAACCCATGTGACTGATGGGTTACTCCAATCTCCATCTCGACTTTGAGAGCACATCGAACGATTTCCTCGTAGCTATTGAAGTCCCTTATGGCTAACGCCCTTCGAAGACTTGGTTTTAAGCCACTAAAGAATCGATCGATCTTACTCTCAGGTTGGATAATAATACCAGAAGCGTACCTTGCAAGTCTTGTAAAATTTGCTTCATAGGTACTAACAGATTCATCATCCCTTTCTTCAGTTCAAGGAACTCTTTCTCCATCTTTGTTCGGAGAATACGAGGGAAGTACTTATTGAAAAATAAGTTCTTGAACTCGTCCCATTCCATAGACTCAATTTCATCCCTTTGCCTCGTATTCTTAACAAGATTCCACCATTGATCAGCATCTCCTTCCAAACGATACACTGCTAGGATGACTTTATCATGCTCAGAACATTGAAGAACTGAAAATATCTTTTCAGTAGTACTAATCCATTGTTCAGCAACTAATGGATCAGTAGACCCGCTGAAAGAAGGTGGACGCTGCCTCATGAAGGATTCAACAGAATGTTGCTCCCTCCTTTGCTCGTTTGGAAATCCTGCATGATTCATAGCTTGAGAAAGTTGTGTGAGCATGGCTACAAGATCTTGCATTCCAGCTCCCATATCGTTTGGTTGCTCAGGGGGACAATCATTGCATTGCCCATCGCATTCCGCATTAACACGGTTCCTTCGGGTTCCAGCCATTGACTAAAACCAAGAAGAATAGTGTGAGCCACACTAATTATAATAGGAAACCACATAATTCAAGAATAAAATTTTCATGCTTAAGGTCTTATCCTAGGTTATTCAAGGCCATTTCTAAAACACTAAGATTGTGTTCTATGCTTAGACTTATCCTTTGGGTTCTTACTAAGGCTTTCACATCCTAGTTTCCAAAGGTTGACTATACCTTTCCTCTGATACCAACTATAACGACCCATACTTTACATACATTGTTAATACTTCAAAATTGAAGCACACTTATTACAACATATGACAAAACCACAAAGGACCATATAGGTATAGTGTCTTTAGAAACTGGGAAACATAAACAACTGGTTCATAAATCTTCTACAGTATCTCCCGTTTATTTCATCATATCTAGGGTCCCTTTTAGCATATTCAATTTAATATCCATCTTCCTGACCTGGGGAAAAGAAAACATAAAAGGGTGAGCTCAAATGCTCAGCAAGGGCAAATAAAGGAAATAAAAATCATATCATATCTTTATGAAGATCAAAACCTGCAAAAGAGATCATAATATCTTAACATGGAATAAATCATAGAAGTGAAAATGAGATCCCCATAATCATAACATAAAACTTGAAACTTTGTGGCATGCACACATAATCATGGAAAATCATTTCTTGTTAGTCATGACTCATTGCCAAGACTATCTTAGTGGACAAAGTCCCTTTCTGAACCGAGTTCACTCCTCGTTTCAGTCCTGTATCACTGAACCGAAATAACCTTCCGTTCTAGCCATGCCTATCTCATGAGATATAAAATCTTTACCCAATGCATTGGAGGGAGATATAGGTCCCACCCATCTTATAATGAATCCTTTCTTATGTGTGCCACATAATCATAAAACATACATCATCGCATAACACATATAACAAAAATGGGATTCTTGAAACATCATGACATCATAAATCAATTCATATATGATAAAGGAATTCATAAACATAATTCCATCACAACATAGTCAAACCAATGTAAAAATATGGATAGAAACAGAACCCTTTATTATCTTAAATGGAAAATAATTTTGATAAAACACTTGTATTGAATTCTTGAGGAAAATATCCTTTCTTCTTCAAAAACAATTTTCCTTTCATAACATGTCATACAACTTTAAAAAGAAGTTGATTAAAAATAAACTTGAAAACTTGTAAAGGAAGCTTCTTGGAAATAATGTTTTAAAAATCCATTCATGCCGTATAAGTTAAAAAAAAACATTCTTCGTACTTTTGTCGGAAAAGTCAAAAAGTACCTCGTACGGAAAAACGACAAAAGATTCCTTTCATATTCTTTACTAAAAACTCACCTAAGGGTAAAATTGGATTTAAACTATTGCAAGTGGATGGAAACAATATTTCATATTGAGGGAACATGGATGTGGATGATAAAATACACCCCAGTAAATACTTACGAATAAACAATCTCGGATAAAAATGAGATTGTGATATTTCCCTTACCTTAGGTCCAATTTGCTTTGTACGTGTCCGAAGCTCCTGTATAATGGTTTAAATAATGTTATTGACTTATTCCAGAATCATACATATTTATATGATATCATATATGGTCATATTATTAGCTTCTTGTTAGTAATATTTCATTGTTACTTGTTACTCGGGTCTTTATAACTTTTTGTTCTTATGCGTGTTTTGTTGAATAAATTCTTATTCTTATCTTTAGGTTATAGATAATTCATTTCCAGAATGGTATTAGTGTAGTATATACCATATTAATTCATTCAATTCATTTATATAATCATTATGAAATGAAGATCATGTAGAACGAGTCGCATCACATCGTGGAGACGGTATTCCGTACGTACGCACGAGTGATGATATCGTTCCTATGATCGTGGAATTGTTTTGGAGTATATATATATATTATTTCAGTATCAATATTACTTAATAATAATCATATATAGTTACTCATTACACCATTATACCCATCCTTGTAAGGTGATGGTGGAAAATAGATTACACCACGGCGTGGAGACGGTATTCCGTACGTACGCACGCGCGGTGATTTCATTTTTTCCGTAGGATGGATAGAAGGTGAATTAGGGTTGTTTCATATTTATAATAACATATCAGTATGTAAGTAATACTGATGCTATTACTTTATCATGAAACAACTAAAGGAGAAGAAGTTGAAGAAGAAAGAAATTGAAAAGATCGGTAATGGATATTACCTCTTCTTTGGAACGCCTCTTTGAATCCTCCACTTAAGGAACTAAGATTGGTCTTTGGAGAAGACCAGGACCTCTAGGATTATTCTAGGGAAGTGGAGAGGAGAAAATGGCAGGGGTTGGCCGAGCTTGAGTGCTCAAATTGGTGTGAGGAGGAGGGGGAGGAGGTGCCCTTTTATAAGGGAGGAGAGGGGCACCTTAGGAATATCTCAAAATATTATTTTATATTAAAGTCAAAATCGGTTTATAATGGTTCCAAAGGGTCTTATTTCGAAGATAAAGTGGGGAAGGGTCGAAATCCTATCAACCAATAGGATTTAGACAAGTTTAGGTTATTATTTTAACCTTATCAATTAGATTTAACTCTAAGTTAAATAATTTAACTTTTACCGTGTCTTTTTGTTTTCTTTCACTATATGGTTAATACACTTACTATAACATGCCAAACGAACCCCAAATTGTTTATTATTAATATATATATCCTTATCTAAGTCATTTGGCCGAACCTTAGATTTTTAGGAATAAAATAACAATTAATAATATAATATTTGATTTAAAAACTATTTTGTGTCAATTTTGACACTATTTGATATATGATTTTTGTGAAAGTTATAACAGAATTATATGTTCGAACCAAGTTGATTAAATCAACAATAATATATCATAGTAACCTAGAAAATTAGTGGAATTCATAAAAAGTCTCAAATTACATTTAGTTTGGTATTTATATTATCAATTGTTTCAATATTTCATTAATAAGATAATTACTGCATCATCTTTGTGTCATAATTAAATTAAATTATTTGATGTCTAAAAATTACAAATAAAATACCATCATGTAGGAAATCTTTTTAGCTTTCTAATGAATATTTACAATCGAATTTATCTTATGTATAACCCTATATTAAAAATGATTTACTTATTAAACTTTGATTTTAACTATTTTAACCCTTCTTTAAATAAATTAATAATAAATATCCTAATCTAATCCAAGTGGGCCTAAATGGTCATATTTTATTCCTAAGTTTGTTTTTGGTCGAATTAAACTTGTCCAATAGAATTAGGACATGTGTTAGGGTAATATTAATATCATATTTACCCTTAGTTACCCTATTTACTATTAACGGCGGTAAAAATAGTAAAAAGTTACTATTCACCAAAAAATTATTTTCATCTCATTGAACCACATTTTAGTCCTTGATATTAACCGTATCTCTCGGATTTTTGAAATTCCATTCACAGAAGCGGTAAAATTAAGTTTTATGCAAAATTCAGTTTTTAACCTACCACTTAGTGGTTTCACTATTCATCAAAAATTGAAAGTTTTCAGAAAAATACCAAAATTTCACCCTAGGCTAATTTCGATATTCTGAGTCCAAAAATGAAGTCCATTTTGAAAAATAAAATTTATAAAATTTCAAAAAGTGGTTATTACTATTCATAACGGCTAGTTTTAATAGCATATTGTTGTTTAGTGAAACTCGGTATTGCGTACGACGCAAGCTATCGAGGAAGGTCGCGATTGCGTGTAAAGCAAGCCAAGCAAGTGTTGTGTAGAAAAATATTCCTTTGATGATTTATATAACATAAAAGTCTCGGGTGTTACAGTAGCACCCTTATATATTAAATTCCTTGTTAATATCATGATATTTATAGTATGTGGTTCTGTTTGGGTGTCTTTGTCCCTAGTAGAACTCTTAAATTTTAAATGAAACACTTTTTTGGATGGGTGGTTATTCTCTCCTTGGCCATTGTTACAGTCTTGAGCATCATTTAATGCTTGTTATCAATAGTTTAGACATTCCTCAGGCATGGTAGGATGCTTTATAGGTTGTGTGAACCTTTATTATTCCTTAGTGATAGACTACTTGGTACGTCATCATCCAGGTTAATGTTCATATGGGGAAATATAACTCCAGCTTAAACCTCTTATATAGACTACCTGATACTTGAATGCATAAGGTAGACAAGAATATGGATAACATTTAAGATAGGCTATTTTCTCATGTAAACTTAGGGAAGTATGCATTGATGCATGTGGTATCGGTCCATTTGTTCAATGGTGCAACGAACTGATTGAGTATGGTGAGATTATTGATCCGTAGTTTGTTGAGTATATTAATGGGTCATCTCTGAAGTATAGTGACCTATGAGTGAAGGAATAAAGTTCTTCCCAATGCCCGAGATGAATTCCAAGAGACTTGGGTGTTTTGAAATACCGACCTCTTTGGTTTGGTTTTAATTCCAAGTGCCTATCATTTATTTTTATCGTGCATCTGATCTAGCATGCTTATGAGCGGTTGTTCAACCTCTTATTTATATGAATATGTAACTCCTATATTGGGGTGACTCACTTTAGTATTAGTAAATTCATATGGGTGATTACTCGACAACATTAATTTGATATAGTAGGATGGGTATGTAACCTTTGAGAAACCCCATTGGTTTTCAATGGACTTCGGTGGTTAACTAATGAAAAATCACGGGATTCCATGGGGGTTAAAGGCATTATGGTTCGGTTGATTATGAATCTATAGGTAAAGTATATCTTCTTTCAAGGAGTTTACCGGTAGTGGTTCAACTGTTATCCTTTTGGTTTTCATGTTTTCCCTCATAGTGTGCTCTTCTGAAAGAGATGAGCATGTACCCTATCTTGATGCCATCCTTGATGTAGTAAGATAGCACCAGTCTTATGTTTTTCTAAAGTTTTAAAATATATTGGAATTTATTAAAAATATCTATCTGATTTTCATTCTAGATGCATGGTTTTTTTTCAAGACATGGTTAGTCTTGAGTGATACTTTAGTTCCCATATAGGAATTCCTTGGGTGGACTCTTGGATAAAACCTACATTCCTTGGACTTGAAAACCAGGTGGATGTTGTTATGGGATCATTCAACTATCTAATGTGTAAATATTGGATTTTACCGATGTCTCACTTGTAAACATGGAGGATGGACTACTTGGGTTGGTTCCTTAGAATCTAGTTCAATGAATCCAAGGTTACCCGAAACTTGTTTTCGGGATTGGAGGTGATGTTTAAAGGGTCATAATTCTAGTGGGATAGATATAGGTTACACCATTTTATGTTTTAAGGCATTATATTTTAAATGACCAGGTGATGATTTGGTCAAGAAAGTTCACCAAGATTCAGGTATGTGCTTCGGTGAATGTGCTTATTGTAAATGAAAGATTCCTTGGAGGAAGGAATTATAGTTCATCATGTTATACACTGGTCGTCTAAGTTGAGTGTTTTTCAAAATGGTTGGTCAAAGGTGGAACAACTTTTTATCCTTATTTTTCATTGTATATGGTCACAATGAACTGGTTTAAACACATTTCTAGGTTAAGTCAGGTATGGTGTGAGGGTTGAAAATGTCTTTCATAGAAATATTATGTGACCAATTTTTGTTTGGTCAATCATGATTCGACCATTTTTTTATAATTATGTCTCTTATATGACCTCATATGTAATCATGTTCCACCTTTTAAAATATTTCATAGGATCATTAGAATTCTCAGAGAATGATTCGTAGGGAATTCTAAGGTTGGAGGTGCCATTTCTTGGAATTGGATCCTTCTAATGTTAAATCCTAATTTGGGAAGAATCTTGGGAATTATGTTTAATGAGATGAAAATGTGATCATGTCTCTACCAAAATGGGCTCAGGTAAGCTCCATTTTGGTGTTTCATTCGAAAAAAAGTGTTGGATCAAGTTTTTATGGCTTAAGTGTTGTATGTTAAATGAATGCTTGGAGGTGAATTTGGCATTTGGAAATGAAACATGGATATTTGAACAAGAATTCATGGCCCTTGTAGATTATTAAATGTTTTCAATGTTCCATAAGGATTCTTGGGGATGAGATGTTCTATGGTGTGGAGGTTGTAATGACCTATTTTTTGAGCCAATACCAAATTTTTAGGGAATTTAAACTTTTGTCATTTAATGGAATGGTATTTCCTTGAACTGAGATTCTGAATATAATTATAAGTGTTGTAACACTTAAATGTGTTCTTTTTTGACTTGGATAACAAACCAAGGGGTACCCTAGGTGTCTTTTTGAGTTTTGGTAGAACCAAACCCAAAAAATCCAAAGTTTGGGGGGTCTACACAGGACACATAGTTTGTCTGAAACTGTATGTTCCCCAACAAAAAACTACGTGGTTGTAGTAAGGGAGTAGAAGTTCTCCACATAGGCTACAAATAGTTTTTCCAAACCATGAAACTAGCCCATAAGCTTAGTAACACTTAGGTAGTATCCTCACATTATTAATCGCATGGATTGTGCATAGTTAGGGTAACCGTGCAGGACAAACCATGTGAGGTTTTTTCTTAAGGAATGGGTGTCCCATAGTTGGTGCACAGTTTGTCCAAATAGCATGGACAAACCACGTAACCCATTTTTAGGGTAAAATTAAAAGTTTTACCTGAATGAATTTTTATTTTTTTTCTATTTTACTCCTCATAATAAAATCTGTGTAAGGAATCCTCTCTACACAAATGGAGCTCCCAAGCTCCTCCTCCTAGGTTTGACTAGATCTCCACCTGTGGTTGTCTGAATCAAACATCATTGGTATCTATGGATCTGCATATTTAATCTCTCAATTCCTTTTAAATCATTCTTTATTTAATTTCATCTTGACTAAGTTACTGGGGTGCATGCTCATTTTCTATATTTTTAGGGAGAATATATGTTTCTTATATTTCTTCCAAACTGGAGAAAATCAAAGTTTGATATTGGATGAGTGATACATCCTAAGAATAACATAGGTGGTCTAGTAATTTTTCCTTAAATAACCATCATTTTATTAATAGTACTATTGTTTCTCACACAATCCTTTACTAAGCATCACTTTAAAGTTGAGTTCTTCCTTTTTAATTGTCATACACACCTTATCATACTCATGTTGATTGTTGTTATATGGTGTGATGATGTCAACCTCAATTTCGAACACCCCTTGGGTGTTTGAGATCATTTAAACCCATTTTAATTTAATGAATAAATTCACAAAATACCTCTTAAGTGATTATCTTTGATCAAAAATGGAATTTCCCCTTGTAATTAATTGCCCAATTAATTATGGCACCTCCTAAGTGTAATATTGAGCCTTGAAAATGATTATCATTATTTGGTAGCTTTCTAAATGATTCGTTTGGTGGATTAATTTATGGTACATAAATTAAATGCATTTTTATGATTAAATGAATTTTTTGATAAGTAGTTTCAGGTTTTCATAATAAAACCCCTCAAATGAGGTGCATTTTATTCAAAATTAAAAATTTGTGATTTATGTTTTACATCAATCTTTTTTTTGTTGCATTGGTTTTTCTCTATGATCTATGTCAATGTTAGTTATGAGTAATGATCAATTCATGGAGTCTCCTATTATTCTAAATGGAATTTCCCCTTCTCTAAATGTTAAATGGAACTATTTCGTCTTCTATGTGCATGGATTTGATTAATCCTACCTAGTTGGATATTGAACAAAGATCATACTAAGGTATTATCTTGATTAATAAATGGATTTTCCCAAGTAGTTAAATGTCCATTTTCTCATTATTCCTCCTATGAATATTCTAAACCCTTTAATCTCAATTTCCATATTTTTATAGACTCAATGGAATGATTAAGTTAAATAGTTTATTCATGGTGGCTTGTCTTCTTTAGGTGAGTTGTTCAATTCAATGGAATGGATAGTAATGATGGGATTCCATCCGTGATTGGTTTAAATTATATAAAAGAAATATGTTGAATATTATTAATGGCTTATACTTTATGGTTTTTATTCCTTGAATGAATTAAAAATATTTATGTGAAATGAGTTGAAAATGGGTTGAAAGGCCATACCGATCAATGCATACTTAAGTATATGCTTAATTTGATTTTTTATAAATATAATTCCTTAATTATAATGGATTATTAAATGTAGATCATGAGAGGTAATGCCACATGGATCTGGTCATTATTATTGTTAGATGATTATGCTTGGATATAGTCTATGGAACTATGGAAAGGGATCTGTTGGTCATGGTGGGAAATCATGCTCCTTTACATCAGGGGTTGAGTCATGGTGTCTCGCACAATTGATTCAAGTAGGATGTGGGATGAAAAAGCATACTCCCTACAGAGTGTTGACATGATGGCTCACTCACCATCTAATTTTTCATTCATGATGTATCACACTCTATTGGTATATAGGGAATGTACCATATTTCTTAAGCTTATAGGATCATTTAGACTCATTATGGATGATTGAGTTACACCCGGTCTAGCCAACAACTTTTATTCCGGATATATGGGCAGTTATGTGCACATGTACTTGGTTCATATTGGTGGATAAAATATAGAACAATACTATGTATATATTCTTACTATATACATTTGGTTACTTTTCAGAGGCTTATTCTGGATGTGAGCCAAAGCAAGTAGAGTTATCCAGGTTTCCTAATGGAACCTGAGTCGACTGGTGTTTATTTATATATTTTAGTAATGTTTATTTATTCATATTACCTGAAAACTAATTTACTTAGTATTCATAGACTAGATTCAGTCATAAACATCGTGGGTGGTAACCTACTAGGATTTATATATCACACCCTTCTTGGGATTATATTATATTGGGGTACCTGAGTAGACCTTATATTTACAGAACCATGAACTATTTCTTGTGTTGCATTTCTTTTACTTGGGAGTTAGGAGCACAAGATAACCCTAGATCTCCGGATGATCATGGAGATTTCCCTTGGGGTGTTTACTAATTTTATTTATTCATGTATTGTATCATATCTTGTTTCCTTATTTATGTATTTATTTTAGTTTATATATCATCCTATGAACATGCATGCATTATTTTACATTGGAGTTGACCATCATTTACATTCAGTTATTATATTATTCTTATGTTGTTTTATCATTTATTTATTACTTCTTATATTATTAACTATTAGTTACCTTATGATATACCAATGTGATACTTTTATATGATTTTATATTATCCATCATATCACATCCTTATACCCTTGTTTCTAGTTGGAAATCTTTGGCATATGGGGAGGTGCGCTTGAGGTCATGTGACCCATCGGTCTGACTGCTATCTTAGTGGTCAGTTGGGTCAAGACATTACAATATCACACATCAATGAATGGACGAAAAACCTTCCCTAGAGAAAAACCTAGTATTTTCCATCCTCAGACCAACCATTAGGGGCATTTCCAAAAACAACTTGGTATCTCCATTCTTCCATCTCAGAATCCACCAAATGGGACTTCTTCACCTGCTTTACTAAAGATGAATAAACTGTCAATTGTAAAAGTAAAACTCTACCTCTAAACTCTCTCATATCAAGTTTAATCACTAAAATATCTTATTTCACCAACCAAGAATCTCCATATTAATTCATGACATCACTACATGACTTCCTACTCAGTGCATCGACCACAACATTTAACTTTCCCAGAATATACAAAATCTAAATTTCATAATTCTGTAAGAATTTATTCCACCATCATTGATGATAGTTAAATTCTCATTTGGATAATACATAACTCAATCTCTTATGACCATTAAAACCCCAAAAACACTCATTGATGAGGAAATATCACCACAAATTCAAAGAAAACACAATTATCACCAACTCAAGATCATGGGGTGTATAGTTACGCTCATGGGGACATAATTTATAAGACTCATAAGAAAATAATTATTTATTCAAGATCGAAACATATCCTAATACAAGACATTAATAATTGCATAAAACCTCAAAATGAACTCCCTCTGCTGGAAGTCAAAGGAATGGAGTACTGACCAACTTATCTTTTAGGCACTCAAAAGCCACATAACATTGGTTAGTACAAAATAATGATTGATTATTTCTAATAAAGTCTATTATAAGAGTCACAAAATGAGATAAATCATTTAATAACCTCATATAATAGGTTTAAGGGGAAAGAAACTTTGTACCTTTTCCACACTCTTGGGGGATTCCTAAGAAACAACTACCTCTAACATTAAAGGGTCCACAACTACTCTCTATTGGGATGACACATTCCCGAATAAACTAACTTCAAGATCCCAAAAAATACACTTTGAAAACATTATGAATAGATACTGGTGACAAAGAACTCTTAAAATAGAACTTAGATGCTTTTCATGATCCTCCTCAAACATGAGTACACAAGGATGTCGTCAATTAAAGCCCCTAAAAAATTATCTAGGTAATATCTGAAAACTGTGTTCATCGACCCCCTAAACATGGATGTAGAATTCATCACACTGAAAGAAATCACAATGAAATAATCATGCCCATTATGAAAAAAGAAATAATTCTTCCGGATATCCCCATCCTTCACATGCATCTTGTAATATCGTGTGTCCATAAGGATTATAAATTTCGGATAGAATTTGAATTTTTCATTATCATATGGGTTGAATATTGAATCATGAATACAGATAAAATTATGAGAGTTTGAATTTCTCAAAAGGGTGATTTGAGATGAGGATTGATGCTCAGAAGGTTTCCTGGGTGTTTGGATGATCCTTGGAGGCTTCGGGTTGAGTTTCATGTGTTTTAGAGTTCTATGAAAAGGTTTCTTGGTTTGGTATACATGGTTTGGTGTGCATGGTTTAGGATAAATCATGTGATATCTTGATGATCAGAAGTTTTTCAAGTCATTTTGAACTAATCATGGATGGTTTGCATGATTTCTACACGGTTAAGGTAAAACCATTGTGGGGTCCAAATGGGAAACCGTACAAGGATAAGGAGGATCTAAGACATGAAACATAGGCTGCACACATGTTTATTCAAACCTTGTTCCTTGCTGCATGTGGGAGGTAGTGTTGAAAGCATTATTGGTGAACAGTTTTTCAAACCGTGTAGCCTAACCATGAGTGGAATGGGTGTTGGATAGTAGGTGTTCACACAGTTATCACACTGTTTAGCCAACCATGTAGAGAAACCATGTGATTTGGTGGCCTTGGAAATATCTAACTCCACAGTTGGTGCACAGTATGGAAAAAATGTGGCCAAACCATGATACTATCTAGATTTTCATTAAAATGGTATTTTTACCATTTTCCCCTATAATATTTTAATTCACCCCTCCCCTTTCTTCTACTTTCACACACACAATCTAGAGGAGGCTTCTCCTTCCTTCCCCGCTTCTTCAAGACTCTACAAGTAAGTGTTTCAGTGGTGTTTCTTCAGAATTTAAGGTGAAATTTCTCTTCCTCCTCCTTCCATTTCTCCCTTCCATTGGTTCCATCTAATTTATGGATGTGTGGGTTAGGGATTTGATTATAATTCCACCATATCATGATGTAACTTTCGAAGTATGATTGGGATTCTAGTAATCTTGGGTAGAGAAGATCTTGAGATGGATTCCGCACTTCATTCCATGGCGTTTCATTAAGGTACTTGCTCGAAAAGGGTTTCGGGAGTCCATTGTGGTCCTTATATGGTGTTTTCTTGGATCTATGACAAGAGTTGGTTGACCTAGTGTGTTTTCCATCTTTATTACAGTTTAGTTTTTGGTTAATTAATTAATTATAATTGTTATAATTATTTAGTTATTGTTGTTTGGTATGATTTTGATATTTGGTGGTCATGAAAAACTCGGTCAGGTGATGAGGGGTTTGGGTGAGGCTTGAACAAGCATTGATAAGGCCTTTATTCTTTTGTAATGTTTTGGAAATATTCTTTAATGAGGTAGGTAGTCTAATATCTTTACCCACAATATTAATATTTGTTTTACTTGTGCAATTTTTTGTATGTATTAAATCCCATGTGTGATACACTTTCTCCATTGGTTAATAAATTAGTTTTGGATTTATATTTATACCTTGTACCTCCCATGAGTTCCATTGGATCTGTGATTATGTGAGATTACACCTATAGCCACCCATGGGGTGTACCAACCATTGGATTTTGATGGTTTTATGTGTTAAGTCTATGAAAATTCCTATGAGTCCTTTAAAATGGTTGAGTGGGTGAATTGGCTTTTAAATGGTTTTAGATGAAGAAAGGGAAACCATATGTTTTGAAATGGATATTATTTAGAAATGAGGTGTTGATATCAAGATGATTCTAAATGGGTTTTTAGTAGATTGAAAATGTTGATTTGGAAAGGGAGTGTGGTGAATCGTAAAATGGTTTTCATGGAATATGAAGGTCTTAGACCTTGTTTTGTTTTCCAAGGTAAAGGAACAATGTTTTTAAATGGTGGTTTCAAAATATTAACAAATTTTTTTGATTTAGTGTTTTATGAATTTTGATATGGGGATTGGATTTTATTAATCCATGTGTTGATTTAAAGGTTTTTTGGGACTATGATAAAAGTTTTAACTTAGAAAGGAAATGGGTATGTTTAAGAAGGATGCATTTTTTTGATTAAGGGTATGAAGAAAACTTAAAAAATGTGTAATTGAGTAAAGAATGAATAGGCTTGATCGTGAATTTGGTTTTATGTGATGGAAGTAATGGAACATGATAATGTTTTATAATTTGGTAATATTTGAAAATGTAATGGTGGTGGATGATCAGATGTGACATGATGAATCTCGGTTGGATTCATGGACTGATGTTCCATGTCTTATGACCTATGAAAAATGGTTTAGTTGTTGGGATAATTCTCTAGTAACAAGTGTTTATGAAATGATAAAATGGTTTAGGCACTAGAATGATGCTCCAGGAACATGTATTTTAGAAATGATGGAATGGTTTGGGTGATGGATAAATGATCTAGGCATAGGTAGTATACTATGGATATGGTGTTAGGATGAGGCTCTATACACTGATAGTATAATTTTGGTATAAGATCAAAACTAAGACTTTAGGTGATGGTGGCATACCATGTGGAATCAGATGTTAGATTAATGCTCCTCATCCTTGGATTGGACCAGACTAATGCTTTGGGCACTACTGAAGTTATGAATGGATGATTTTTTGGTTGAGTCTCCATGCACTAATATTGTGTTGTATGATGGGTTTATTAGATATGTCATTCATGGTCGGTATTGATAGTTTGGTATATGGTTAGGTTCTAGACGGAGGTTCCATCCATGTTTTTATTGATGTTGGTGTTTGTAATGACCCAATATTTCTTCAATGGAAATTCACTTCCAATAAATATGTCACAATCACATGAAATCACAACATAATGAACTACTAAGTGATATGTGACCCTTATACAAAAGTTTGTCACTTTTGTGATGTGAATTTCGAAAACCCGGAATACATAGTTGTGATCAGTAAGTTATTTGGAGTCTGATATGAAAAAATTCACTTTTGATAAATGGTAACATACCCTTATGAATAGTAACATACCCTTATGAATAGTGATATACCCTAATGAATACTAACCTTACGTATGAAAATATATAAAAAATATTCAAGTGAAATTACAATATACCTATGCTTTGGAATAAGTAAACAAATGTTTTAAAATAGTTGTTTTTAGAATAAATTATGATTTTAATTAAATATTAAATTAATCACATTTAGATTTTCTTTAAAAAAATGGACTTCATTTTTTGATTTTACACATCAAAAAATGGTTAGGGATAATTTTTGATATTTTTTCTGAAAAACTCGAATTTTTTATCAATAGTAAAATACGGTAAAATACCGAATATACAAATTATCAGTTAAATACACTATTTATGACATCACAAGTGATGTAATCCCACTTGGTTCGAACTCACATGCATTTATTACTATTCTTGTTCATGGAATAATCACTATTTATGGTCTTGAGGGAAGTTAATAAACTAATGATTAAAAAATCATGAAAAATCTCCTCTCCTCCACTATAACCCCCCCCCCTCACCCCCTCTTCCCTTCACTCCTATAAAGCCTTGTGTCTTCTCAAAATTCTATACAAATATTCTCACAGCCTTCTCTCCCATATCCATCAAGACTTGGTCTCATAAAAATACCAAAAACTCTCCCTTAAGGAGGCTCTCAAGGAAGTTTGGTTCAAGTGGTAAATTCCTCTTTTCAATTCTTTGTCTTTCCTTTCATGTTCATCTATTTTATTTTTCTATTATTACCTCTCCTTATCCAAATGATGTGATGACTCTAGTACAATACATGTACTATAATGTTTTCATTATAGTGTAATAAGTTATCATCATCTCTTACTTTTACCTTATTTTATACTAGTAGCAAGAACACCATTCGAGATGTGTCAATTTACAACATTCAAGGATGATGGGATTTTGATTTCTATTATCATTATCAATTATTGTCATGAAACCATTATTTTTATGGTTGAAACAGATTATTATATAAATAATATACCCTATTTATGTTTTTGTAATCCATTTTTACAAATGGTATTAAGTTATAAATAAAAATGAGTTCGTTGTAATCAAAACCCACAAATTAACCGAAACAGTTATCATTAAAGTTATATATAATAATTCATCCTAATTCCATGTAAAAAATTTATATAAATGACCACATACACCTTTGGATTATAATAAATAATATTCAAATTCAATTCTGGAGATTTAAATCCAGTCCACATGAACTCCATTACTTAAGAATAAGTGAACCGATTATGAAAATAAAGAAAACGAACACTATGGAACATCAAAATTCAATATAATAACTTATTAATAAAGGAATAAATGAACTAAAAATAATTATAATAAAATAAATACATATATAATAGTTTCTGAAATGGGTTATTAATATGTATAATTTCTCATTCCAGGAGCTTAATTTCAGGAGCGGAACACGTTCGAATTTATGGTAAGGGTTTTCCACTCAAACTCCCATTTTTAATCTGGGTTACTTTGATTGTCTAAATTAACTTTATGAAATTATTTTGTATTATTATGTAACCCTAATAAATTATTTTTTGTGTATTATATATATGTTTACCAACTAGGACCCTTCTTTATTTTATGTATAGTTACACATTTTGAAAGGAACCCTTCAAAATTGTTTCCAAAATACACGCCCGATTTAACGAAATTTCTCAAACTCTTACCAATTTTCAAGGGCACCCTATAATCTGTTTTTGGAAACCATAATCTTTATAAAATCTCCCATTTTTTATGAAAATACTACTTTACTTCACTTCTAGTATTATACAAACATTATTTCAAAAGAACTCTTCTTTTCAAAGTAAAAGGGTATTTATCTCAAGAATTACTCAATGGTTTTAGTATCTTCATATATTTCAACACTATTGTTTATTATTATGATTAATATTTCATGGTATCATATACCATATTAAATTTAATTGTTTATGATCATTTTGGATATGGATTTTCTATCTTAAAACCATTCATCAATTCACTCTGAATGGTTAGTGTTTATGCTTAATGTTTGGGGAAAGTTATTTTCATTTCGTATAATAGTTTAAATATGAATGTATATGTTGTTATATTTCTCCCCATTCATATGAAAAATGAATTGGACATAGAAAGTGTTGTTTGGGGCTTGCTATAGCCTATCGGTGCATTGATAGGTCTCATGAGACAAACTACGGTCATGGAATAAGGCCTTGACAAAATCACTATTTATCGCCTTGGCATGAGGCCTTGACAGTATGGTTATGATTTTCCCGCATTATGAATTCCCTCATTATGAAAATAGTACCAATTTTTCATGTGTTTATTTGACTAGTAAAATACCCATGATTATGCTATATTATGGAAATATTTACTCGGCTCATTTTTTTCATATTATTCTCAAGTTTATTTTTAAAGGCATGTGTTTTCAATTATTCACCATGTCTAATGTTTAAGTTATCTTCCACTGTATTTCTTACTCTTACTGTTCATTTGATATCCCCCCTTTATTATGTTTCATTTCTCTTAGGACATGAAGAATTTTTATGAATGACATGTTGAAATAACCTAGGAGTTATGGAAGTTGGCTAAGAAGTTTCTATGTTGTTTTTCATTTCAATTCATAAATTTGAACTTATGTATGTATCTTGTTTCCAATAATACCAAAATACATGGTCCCTTGGGATAATTATTCCTTTTTTATATGCCAATGTAGTCAAATAAGGCACCTGATCCAGGAAACTGGGGTCATGTCCTTATAGTTGGTATCAAAGAAAGTTTAGTAGAAAATTTAGAAACTAGATTTAGAAAATATAGATTATGGAAAAGTCCATAAGATATTCTTTGAGGATAAACATACAAGAGTGTCATAGTATTATGGTAAGGAATAGATTATGTGGATATTTAAAGAAATATATCCCTGTCTGGATATGAGTAGGTAGAGGCGGCTTTGGCACATATGTACCTAGGAGTGAAAGCTCTGACAAGGAGTTTTGGGCTTAACCTGGGGTATCTTGCTACACAACAACGGGCCTTGCTACACTCTTGGTTATGAAACTATTAGGGGATAATATTAAGATAATTCAAATTTTCATTAAAATCCATTATAAAGTATTTAAATGTAAATTTTTCCTCAATGAAACCATTTTTGTGATTATGGGATTAACCATGCGTAGGATCTCAATTTATGATAAGTATTTTGTTATGTTAAGATTATACATTATGATTCGTAACTAATCTAGTGTATGTCATCATCTAGAAATAGATCCTAGTGGAAGAAATCAAAACTGCATGAACACGCGTATCTGATGTAGGGATTTCCATCCGACGCAAGACAATGATGTAGGCTCTGGTGCTGCAACTGGTGCAGAGCAGCTTATAACTATACTGAGACAACTTACTTAGGTTATGAACAATAACCTTACCCATATGTATCATCTGTATCCTCTATGTGGAGGAGATATGTTAAATTTCTTTACGTGACAACGACCACCATCATTCAATGGGACTACAAACCCATTTGTAGCTGAGCAGTGGATAAGTTCCCTAGAGAAGATATTTATCACTTTTGGATGTAATGAAAGAGAGAAGGTCGTCATGACAGTTTATCATCTATCTAGAGATGTGGATCAATGGTGGTCATTAATCTAATACACAAAGGAGGAGGAAAGATAGAAGTGATAAAATGGAGGTACTTTAATGAAATCTTCCTTGAGAAATATTTTCCTCATGAATAGTGAGTAGATATGGAAAGGCATTTTCTAAATTTGATGCAAAAGGAAGATGTTTATTTTTTAAAGTATGAAACTAACTTCACAAGGGTAGAAAGTAATTATGTATATTACATATGAAATCCAAGCTTAAAAATTGATCAATTCTTTGAAGATTCGAAACCATTCCTCCGAAGGGCTCTAGTCTCCCAAAATTTCTCATCATGTGAAGATATAGTTTCTTGTGCTATAAAAATAGAAAAGTAATTATCAATGTCTTATGAATTTATGGGAAATAAATAGAAGAAGAGGTATTCTGAAAACTATGGAAAAGAAAATATGGAAATAGAAAATAAGGGAAGAGTTGAATTTCCATCTGGTAGTATTTTTGGTAAAAAACTCTGGCACTTTCCTGAAGTGAATGGGCGTCTATTACAAGTGTGGAGAAAAGCCTCCAGGATCGTGATTGTATGGAGAAAAAAGAAGCTACCAATGTTCAATACTACAATTTCAGAGACAAGGTACATTATTCACATGAATTTCCTAAGCATAAGGAAATGTTCCCTAAAGATAGCCAAGGGAGCAAGGAAAAGCTTATGCGGTAACAACTGTAGAGGTTGAAGTTTCTAATTAAGTGTTGGCAGGTACATTGATCATTTCATCAAACTTATCCAATTCTTTATTTGATTTTGGATCATTTAATTAATTTATATCTTCCCAATTTTCCAAGAAAATTAGATAGGTCCAATTTGATTTAATAAAGGAGTTATCAGTAAAAACCCCTAGTGGATGTATCATTTCAATAAAGGCGTGTTAATTAGTCCCCCTCATGACACATAAAAGTGTTTTAGTTTCTGACGTTATCATCATACCAATGAATGGATTTTAGATAATTCTCAGTATGAATTGGATGTCAAATTATTATGTGATGATATTTTGCAAGAATAAGGAAGTTACAATTTTTGGGAATGGTGTGGAATCCCTTATATTTAGAGCAGAAACATCACCATAAGATTCTCCTCTAGATCCACACCTAGTAGTTCTACTAAATTCAATTATTGGAGAGGAAGAGAACCCAATATATATGGGCGATGAAAGAAATATTCAAATTGAAGTTGTGCATGTAGTACAAGAATATATTGATGTCTTTCTGGAGGATTTACTTGGACATCCTCGAGAGTGGGAAATTGAGTTTTCCATTAACTTAATTCCTGGTTCAAGGCCCATATCAAAGACCCCTTATAGAATGGACAGTACGGATTTAGTGGAGCTAAATAAATAACTAGATGAATTGAGTTATAAAGTATTTATTCTTCCTAGTATTTCTTGATGGGGATACCCTATTCTTTTTGTTAAAAAGAAAGATGGATCTATGAGGTTGTGCATTGATTACAGGGAGATCAATGCTATTATAATAAAGAATAAGTATCATCTTCTATGAATTGATGATTTATTTGATAAACTTCCTAGAGCACAATATTTTTTAAATATTTATCTTCGATCTGGATATCATCAGTTGCTTGTGAGGAAGTAAGACATTCCAAAAACAACATTTTGAACTAGGTATAACCATTACGAGTTTATAGTAATGCCTTTTGGATTGACTAATGCACCATCTATTTTCATGGAACTGATGAATAGAGTTTTCAAGGAATATATTGATGAATTTTTAGTGGTGCTTATTAACGATATCCTTGTATACTCTAAAATCTATAAATATCACGAAAATCACTTACACACTGTTCTGAATACTCATAGAATAAATGAATTATATAGAAAGTTTAGAAAGTGTTATTTTTTGCTCCAATCGGTTTCCTTTCTAGGAAACATTGTCTCTAAGGATGGAATATCTATAGATCCAATGAGGAAAAAAGATGTGCAATAATGGACTACTCCAATGAACATAACTGAGGTACGTAGTTTTACTGGTTTAGCAGGATATTATTGGCGTTTTGTTCAGAAATTCTCCCATTTATCCAACCCAGCGACCAATATCACACGAAAAGGGGTTAAGTTCATATGGACAAAGGAATGTGAAGAATGTTTTGAATAATTTAAGAGGAGGTTAGTGAATGCTCCGATCCTAACCCTACCATTGGGGAATGATGGGGTTGTTATCTATAATGACGCATCAAAGAAATGACTTGGTTGTGTCATTATGTGTAATGATCGAGTGATTGACTATGCATCTAGGCACCTAAAAATTCATGAACAAAATTGTCCAACTCATGATCTTGAGTTGGTATTTATAATATTTTCTTTTATGATATGGAGACACAATCTCTATCGTGAAAAATGTGAGATATATACTGCTCACAAGAGTTTGACGTATATTTTCTCATAGAAAGAACCCAATATAGGGAAAAGACGATGGATTGAACTACTCAAGGATTATTATTTCACTATAAACTACCACCTAGGGAAGGAAAATAAGGTAGAAGATGATTTGAGAAGAAAGGATCATTGAGTTCTAAACAAGATTAGAGTTGATAGGGATTCTATGTTTATGGATATAGTAAAGATAGATATGGGAATTATCAAGGAAGGTAAAAATCACTAATTTTTTAAATTTTTTCCAAACCTTATTTACTGCAAAGGATAAAATTTTCTCAAGTTGATGATGAGGAGTTTCAAACAAAAATTAATTCTATAAATGATTTAATTTTTACTAACTTCATATATGAAGGTTTCATTTTGAAATTCGGAAAGAGGATTCGTGTTCCCACTATTCCTGAGCTAAAGAGGGAACTATTGGATGATGCTCGTATCTCTAATTTCTCTATAAAACCTGATATTATAAATATTAATAGATATCTAAAGTAACATTTTTGTAGTAAATCATGAAGAGGGAGATGGATGATTATGTGTTGAGATGTTTGGTGTGTCAACAGGTAAAGGCTGAAAGACAACATCCTGTAGGTTTCATACAACCCCTTCCTATTACAATGTTGAAATGGGATGATATTACAATAAAATTTGTCATGGGGCTACCAAGGACCCGAAGAAATAATGATGCGATGTGTGTCATTGTTGACCGTCTTAAAAAATTTGCATATTTTCTTGCTATAAGAGAAACTTTACCACTTGAATGTTTAACAAGACTATATATTAATGAATTTGTAAGACTTCATGGTGTACCCTTATCAATTGTTTTTTATCATGATCCCAATTTTACATTGCAATTTTGAAAAATTCTTCAGAAGGACCTAGATACTGATCTTCGTTTAAGCACTGCCTACCTCCCACAAACTAATGGACAATCAGAACGGACTATTCAAACTTTGGAAGACATGTCGAGGTCTTGTTCACTTGACATTCAAGGCACGTGGGACCAGTATTTAGCTCTTGTAGAATTTTCTTATAATAATAACTTCCATTAAATTATTCAAATGGAACTATACGATGTTCTATATGGAAGGAGATGTCGTACACCAACTTGCTGGGATGATGTTGGTGAAACAAAGCTAGTAGGCCTAGAACTTGTTGAGGAAACAACAGAAAATGTGCAGATTATCCAAACCCATATAAAAAAAATCAAATTTGGAAAATGTTCTATCATGATAATCAAAGGAAGGATTTGGAATTTCAAGAAGGAGATCATTTTTTCTTAAAGTTATCTCCATGGAAGGGTATTATACGATTCAGTAAGAAGGGAAAATTAAGTCCTAGTTACATCGTACCTTTTGAAACTCTGAATTGAATTGGAGTCGTAGATTATCATTTGGAAATCCTGCCAAGTATCTCCAAATTACATAATGTGTTTCACATATCAATGTTAAATAAACATGCCAGACCCATCACATATACTCACCTATGAAGAAATAGAACTTGAGCCCGATCTATCTTATTGTGAAGAGCCTATCATGATTCTTGATACCATAGAACAGGTATTGAGAAATCGGGTGAATTATCTGGTAAAGGTTCTTTAGAGTAACCAAAATATGGGGGAAGAAACTTGGGAGCCTAAAGAGCTTATGTTTAATACATACCCAAACCATTTTAGGAAATAATTTTTTGAATTTTGAGGACGGAATTTTTGTAAGGAGGGGGGAATGTAACGACCCAAAATTTTTTAAATGGAAATTCCTTTCTAATAAATATGTCATAATCACTTGAAATCACAACATAATGAACTATTATGTGCTATGTGACCCTTAAACATAATTTTTTCACTTCAGTGATGTGAATTTCAAAAATATGACATACACAGTTGCGATCAATAATTTATTTGGAGTCCGATAAGAAAAACATAATTTTTGGTGAAAAGTAACCTACCCTTATGAATAGTAAAATAACCTTATAAATTGTGATATAACCTGATGAATATTAACCTTACCTATGATAGTATATAAATAATATTCAAGTGAAAGTATGATATACCTATGCTTTGGAATAACAAAGTAAATGTTTTAAAACTCTTGTTTTTAGAATAAATTATGATTATGATTAAATATTAAATTAATAATATTTAGAAGATTATATTTGAAAAATGGACTTCATTTTTTTATTTCACACATCAAAAAATGGTTTGGGTGAATTTTTTTATTTTTCTGAAAAACTCAAATTTTTTGATGAATTGTGAAATACGGTAAAATACCGTATATACAAATTATCAGTTAAATACACAATTTATGACATAAAAAGTGATGTAATCCCACTTGGCTCGAACTCACTTTCATTTATTACTATTCTTGGTCATGTAATAATCACTATTTCTGGTCTTGAGGTAAATTAATAAACTAATGATTAAAAAATTATTAAAACTCTCCTCTCCTCCACTATAAACCCCCCTCACTCCCTCTTTGCTTCAATCCTCTCAAGCCTTGTGCCTTCTCCAAATTCTATCCAAATATCCTCCCAACCTCATCTACCAATTCCATCAAGACTTGGTCTCACAAAAAGAAAAAAAATGCCCCCTTAAGGAGGCTCTCAAGGAAGTTTGGTTCAAGAGGTAACTTCCTCTTTTCAATTCTTTGTCTTTCCTTTCAAGTTCATTTGTTTTATTTTTCTATTATTACCTCTTCATTTCCAAATTTTGTGATGAATCCAGTACCTTACATGTACTAGAATGTTTTCATTATAGTGTAATAATTTATCATCATCTCTTCCTTTTAACTTATTTTATACAAGTAGCAAGAACACCATTCAGGATGTGTCAATTTACCAAATTCAAGGACGATGGAAGTTTGATTTATATTATCATTCTCAATTATGGTCATGAAACCATTATTGTTATGGATGAACTATATATTTATATCTATAATATACCCTATTTAATGGTCTGTAATCCCTCTGTGAAAATTGTATTATGTTATAAAGAAAAATGAGTTCGTTGTGTGCAGAATTAAAATCCATTCTTCACAAATTGAAAAAATGGGAGCTCTTGCAGCATTCTCCAACGGGCGTCTGGAAAACCTAACCTTCCTTGTTGATCCACGTTGAGATTTTCCGATGGTCGGCTTTGATCCGACATGGGAGCTTACTTATTCTCCTTCTCTTGATTCTCCAGATCTTGGTTCTTCAAAAATTAAAGTGGGAAACCTTGAAATCCCTCTTCGCTCTTTACCAGACACCTTCCGCGATACCTTGAAAGGATCAGATCATAGTAGCGTGAAGGATTGCAAGCAACCACTCTATAAAAAGCTTTAATGTGGTGGCTATTTAGTTGAGTCAGATCTGGAATCCCTGAAACAAAGGGAACAGCTGTGCAAATACTCAGTTCTTGGCCGAGTCTTATACAACACAGGTGACCGGCCCTGGCCCCTCTTCGAGCTTAAGAACCGGATTGCTCACTGCTAGGGCTCATCAAAATGGAAGATGGTTCCCATAGGTAAATACTACAATCATATACTCTTCAGTACTCAAGGTGAGCTTGATCAGGTATGGAAACCTGGTAATTTATAGCTGAAATCAGGATTTCTTAGAATGTCAGACAAGGATGCTTCTTTTAACCCATACACACACAAAAATTATATAGCACATGTTTGGGTTAGAATACATGGACTCAATTGGTTTTAATAGAACCCGAAGATCCTGAATGACATTAATTCCTGCATAGGGTCCCCCATTAAGATTGATCATAGGACTTTGAATGGAGATCTTGGCCTATATGCTAGAATAATGGTGGAAGTTAATTTTTCCAGTGAACTACCAACTAATATAGGCTTCAATGCTCATGACAATAGAATTGAACTTAGTATTTAATATGAAAAAAACCACCCTTTTGTGAAGTATGAAAATTGATGGGACACAACTTCGCTAATTGTAGGGTGGTTCGGAAACAAATGGACCATCCAACTGTTAATGACTGGCAGGAAGTTAAACATGCTAAAAAGGGGAAGAAAATCACAGACAAATCTGGGATTTTGGAGAAAAAACAAGACATTTGGGTCAAAAAATCCAATTTCCTCACAACCTTAGATGGTAAATCTTTGGGAGATTTGGTTAAGGAGGAAGAGGCAAGTCAAAAGGAACATAACACTGCTATTGGATTACAAAAAATAGTGGCTGAAAGAGATGGAAATAACCCTAACATGAACAATCCCAACACTATTTCCAATTCAGAAAATATTGCTTCTATTTCGGGTACATATACTTTGAAAGAGCTTGCTTGTAGGGACTTGGAGACCTCAGTGCCTTCAGTGCTGAATGGTTCATCTGATGTTTCTAATAAGAAACAAAGTGGCATGGAAAATGTTTCAGACCCAGGTATTTCTGTTCTTCACACTTCTAATGTTAAATCTTGTCCTCCTGTTTCTAAAAATCCTGTACTAGGGACTTATGCTACTAATGTAGATATTGATTCTACTACTATTTCACACAGAATCACACACACGCCTTTTTTTACCCCTATTCCTCATACTGAGTCTGTTTCTATTAATAGAGGTGTGTCCAACCCTCCTGTTGACATACAGAACTCAGTTGTGTTACAACATCACAAATCTAATGATATGACTACTGTTCCTACTTCTGTAACTGTTTTTCGTGCTGATACTACTAACTTTGTTAATAATTTTATGCCACACAGCATCTCACACACTCCTCCTCTTGTTTCTATTCTGCAACCTGAGTTTGCTCAAGCTCCTGCATCCTCTTTGGACAACAGGCTGGTATCCAGCCCCTCTGTTGACAAACATAAATCTAAAATGACTCATCCTCACCCTACTATTTCTAATATCATTTCTAACCCCTTGAAACCTGAGGATACCACTATCATTCTGACCAAAAATGATGTGAAATCCTCATCTAATCCTGAACCTGTCCAGAAAGTAGCTGGAAATTGTCACCCCTCTACTCAAGTTGCTGTTTTGGTACATAACCAGAGTAGTTCTCCTAAATCTTCCCCTACTGCTATGTCTAATCCAAATCAGTGTTCACCAGATTCTAAACTTACTCTAGTTGGATTAGAGATAAATACTCCAATCGAACAGAACACTGCTCATGGATCTGTGAGTGATATCTCTATAGACAGTACTGTCAGTACTCCAATTCATGATCATAATACAAATTCTGATTTGAAAACAGATGCTCATAAAAGTTATGAAACTTATGAGAGAAAACAAAACCCTTCTTCCTCCCCTATGGTCACGTGATCTCAATGGAAGAAGGGTTCTGGAAAATCAAAAAAAAGAAGGGTTCTAACCCAAAACACAAATATATATGAATCTTCTATATTGGAATTGTCAGGGTGTAGCTAACAATGATACCTCCACAACACTTAGGAGGTTTTTAAACACTCATAAGCCTCATCTCTTTTCATTTCATAACCTAAAGTCAATTTTAAAACAAACTTCATGATATTTGGATCTCTTAATTATAGTTTTCTATGCTCTTGTCAAAATAGTCCTCAGATTGATTCTATGTGGATCTTTTTTCATAATTACCTTCAGAATATCAACATCTTTAGAATTTATTCACAACAACTCACCTATGATTTTTTGCGGAATGGAAGGCATACATTTTGCACTATGGTTTATGCTAGGAATAGATATCAAGATAGAAGAGTTCTATGGCATGAACTTCTTGACTTATCCAATGCTATTAAAAAACCTTGGGTAGTTATGGGTGATTTTAATGCCATTCTTAGATCTCTTGAAAAAATTGGCCCCTCACATCTTTCTATATCCTCTAGGGAATTCAGGTCTACTATTGAAAATTGTAGCCTATTTTAAATCTCCCTTGTTGGTGCTAAATATACTTGGTACAGAAAACACTACAACAAAAATGTTACCAGTAAGCTTGACAGGGCTTTCGTTAACATGAAGGCTCTTGATAACTGGGATAAAATATCCAGCGTAACTCTACCTAGACTGAACTCTGATCATCATCCCATCCTTGTTAACTTATTTATGAATGATTGAAAGCCTGTTCTTCCCTTCAAATTTAATAATGCTTGGTCCTCAAATCCTGACTGTGTCACTTTCATTTTTAACACTTGGAATTCTATGAATCATCATAATGATTCCTTTTCCTGTATGCACAAATTAAAAATTCTTAAACAGGCTCTTAAAGGTTGGTGTAAAACTATAAACTTGCAAATAGATCTTGATATCTTCTATCTTGAAAATGAACTTAGTAGGGTTTAAAATCAAAATACCAATTCAGATTTCAATATGGATCCTCAATTGGAAGTAAATATTTCCCTCAAACTTAACTCATTGCTCACATTTAAGGATAATATTTGTAAGCAAATATTTAGGACTAAATGGATTATAGATGGAAATCGTAATACTAAATTTTACAATTTCCTTCAAAGAATCAGAAAGGTCAATCATCCTCTTTCTAATCTTATTCATAATGATTCAATCATTGATTCAGAAGAGGCCATTACGGACCATGTTACCTCATACTTTTACAACATATTTAAAGGTCCGAGAATTAATACTGAGCTTAAACCTGATATTATTCCCCTAATGGTGGATAAAAGAGACAATGAGATGCTTTTAAGATTTCCACTCGATCATGAAATTAAAGACATTGTCTTTGGCCTTAATCCAGACAGTGCACCTGGTCTGGATGGGTTCAATAATGGTTTCTTTCAAAATCATTAGGATATTATCCACAATGATGTTTGTAAACTTATCAGGACATTTTTTATTCATGGATCTTTACCTCATGGAATCAATGCTCAATTTTTAACCTTAATTCCCAAGGTTGAAAATTCCTCTGAGATCCATCAATTCAGACCGATTTCCCTGATTAACACTCTTTATAATATTATTACCAAAATTATTGCGAATAGACTTTATCCTATTTCCAATAAAATAGTTTCTTGGAATCAATTTGGCTTTATTAAAGGTAGGTCCATTCAAGACTGCATTTTCCTTGCCTCCAAATGTACCAACATTTTAAATAAAAACACTAGATGAGGATGTGTGGCCATCAAATTAGATATCAGAAAGGCTTTTGACACCATAGACTGGATTTTTATTTTCAAAGTCTTAAAAACATTGGGTTTAATGATACCTTTATTAGAAGAATTAAGACTTTATTTCATTCACCTTTCATCTCTATTCTGATTAATGGCACTTATAGAGGTTTTTTTAAATGCTCTAAAGGTTTCAGACAGGGCGATCCCCTTTTTGCCATCCTTTTTGTTATTATTGAGGATTACCTAAGTAGGCTCCTCAGCAATCTAGTTGATCAAAGTAAGCTTAAACCTATTCAAGTTTCCAGAAACTTAAATTCCCCAACTCATCTTTTATATGCTGATGATATTATTCTATTTCTTAAAGGGGAAAAAAATTCATGTTTTCAAGCAAGCCATAACCCACTATGAGCAAGTTTTTGGTCAAGCTATCTCCTGGAATAAATCATATATTTTTTTGGTAAGAACTTTCCTGTTAGAAGAAAATATACCATTACCACTTATCTTGGTATCAAAAAAGGTCTCTTACCTTTCTCTTATTTAGGTGTTCCTATCTTTTGGGGTAGACCCAAAGCTATCCACTTTGCTAATATCATTGATAAAATTATTAACCAACTCTCTAATTGGAAAGGAAAATCCCTATCCATGGCTGGGCGAATATGTTTGGTCAAATCCACCATTGTTTCTAAAATGGTCTACTCCCTTATGATTTATAAATGGCCTATAGGAATCTTCAAAAAAATTAATACTTACATTAAAAACATCATTTGGACAAGAAGTATTTTCGAAAAGAAACTTGTCACTATTACTTGGAAATATTGTTGTAAACCCCTTGATAAAGGTGGAATTGGCATAAAAAATCTAAAGTTGTTCAATAGCGCTCTTCAGGCCCGTCTACCTTGGGCGTATTATTAATTATACTTATAAAGCTTATGAATTTTTGGACCATAGATTCCTTCATAAACTTTTAAAGGGGAATTCTAATTTCATCAACTCTTCAATCTGGCCATCTATCAGAGACTCATACCATAAGATCATGGAAAATCCTAGATGGATGGTCAGTGATGATTCTTCCATTAATATTTGGTGTGACAAATGGCGTGGTAACCCCCTGATATCACTATTACCACCCAATGTTATTCCTGATGATACTTTTCAGTCTATAAAGGATGTATTAAAATTACATAGACATGATCTCCCTGATTATATTGTGAATATTATTGATAATCATTCCTTTTCTTCTGATGGGGACTTCCTTGTTTGGGAACATGCTCCAAATGGAATTCTAGACTCTAAAAACTTTTATAAGCATAACTTTTCTGATGATGAATCTAATTATTTATGAGTGATTCATTTTAATAAACCTTGGATTATACCTTCTAGGCACACCCTTATTTGGCGCATCACACATAATATATTTCCTACTGAAATTACTCTGCAAAAATTCAGTATTCAACTTTTTTCTAAATGTCGTTTGTGTAATCAACACAGGGAGGACGCTGATCATCTTTTTCTATCTTGTGTGGCGGCCTCTGCCTTATGGAATTATGTTTTTGAATTATTCAATTGCAGATGGATCTTAACTGACTCTATTTCTTTGTTTTTAAAAAATTGTATTAGACATAAAGATTCTTTACAGGTTAAAAATATCTTTCTTGCGGCAGTGGCGGAACTCCTGCATGAGATCTGGTACGTTAGAAATGATCTTATTCATAATAATCGCTCATTTAGTCTCAATGCTAGAAAATCTCGGATTCTTATTGCGATTCATGAATCCTCCTCAATTCAAAAATACTTTTGCAACAACTCTATTGGTGACTTTTAGATCCTTTTTCATCTCTGTGTTCCTGGAATCTACCCCACGCCCAAATGCTCTTTTGAAGTATTCCGGCAATCTCCGATGTCAGGATGGATCAAAGTGAACATTGATGGTGCTTCTAAAGGAAATCCAGGCCCTTCTAGTTGTGGTGCTATATTCAGAGACTCAGCTGGACAGTGTCAGGGTTTCTTCTATGTTGGATGTGGTCACTCTTCATCTCTGAAGGCGGAAATTCTTGGAGTCATTCACGCTGTTGATTTTGCGCTTAAAAGAGGTTGGAGAAAGCTTTGGATTGAAAGTGATTCTACCACCATCATTAATTCCTTTTGGAATGGAATAATTCATTTAGCATGGCCGCTCACTACACACTGGATGAATTTCTTGAAGATGCTCCATGGGATTGATTACATTGCTACTCATGCCTACCGTGAAGCGAATGTCGTTGCTGATGCTCTTGCTAACAAAGGAGTTCATCAGAGCATGACTTGGCTAGACACTCTGCCAGCTGATTTATCTTATCTTTTCGATATAGATTGTAAAAAATCCCATCTTTCCGACTCTTTTAACCTTTTTAATTAATAAATTGTGCTTTGGTCTTTGACCAAGGTTTTACCTTTAAAAAAATGAGTTCATTGTAATCAAAAACCACAAATTAACCGAAATAGTTATCATTAAAGTTATATATAATAATTCATCACCATTCCATGTAAAAAAGTTTTATAAATGAACACTAAAACCTATGTATTATCATAAATAAGATTAAAATTCAATTACAGATATTTACATCCACTCCACATGAACTTCATTACTTAATAACAAGTGAACCGATTATGAAAATAAAGAAAATGAACACTACAGAACGATGAAATTCAATATAATAACTTCTCAATAAGGGAATAAATAAACTAAAAAAATTATTATAAACTAAATAAATGTATAATAGTTTATTAAATAGATTATTAATAAGTATAATTTTAAATTCTAGGAGCTTAAGTTCAAGAGTCTAACACGTTTGGATTTAAGGTAAGGGTTTTCCACCTGAACTTCCATTTTCATTCGGGTTACTTTGATTGTCTAAATTACCTCTATAAAATTATTATGTACCCCTAATAAATTCTTTTGTGAGTATTATATATATTTTTTACCAACCATAACCCTTATTTATTTTATGGATAGTTACACATTTTGAAAGGAAACCTTCAAAAGTGTTTCCAAAATACAAGCCTAATTCAAGGAAATTTCTCAAACTCTTACCCATTTTCATGGGCACCCTATAATATGTTTTTGGTAACCATAATATTTATAAAATCACTCATTTTTTTATGAAAATAATACATTACTTCACTTATTTATTTATAAAAATATTTTTCCAAAATAACTCTTCTTTTCAAAGTAAAAGGGTATTTGTCTCAAGAATTACTCGAAGATTTTAGTATATTTCTCTATTTCAACAATCTTGTTGATTCCTATGATTAATTATTTCATGGTATCATATACCATATTTAATTTAATGGTTTCTGATCATTTTGTATATGGATGTGCTATCTTAAAACCATTCATCAATTTACACTGAATGGTCAGTGTTTATGCTTCTTGTTTAGTGAAAGTTATTTACATTTCATATATTAGTTTCAATATGAATGTATGTGTTACTGTATGTATCCCTGTTCATATGATGAATTCATTGGAAATATAAATTTTTAGTCGGGGACCTCTATATCCCCTTAGTACATCGATAGGTCTCATGAGAAAAACTATGGTCATGGCACAAGGCCTCAACTAAATGATTATTTATGGTCTTGGAATGTGGCCTTGATGGTATGGTTATGATTGTCCCACATTATGCATTCCCTCCTTATGAAAAAAGTATTTACAGTTTATGTGGTTATTCTACTAGTAGAATACCAATGATTATGTTATATTATGACGATATTTACTCAGCTCATATTTCTTTCATATTATGTTCAGATTTATTTTTAAAGGCATGTGTTTTCAATTATTCACCATGTCTAATGTTTAAGTTATCTTCCATTGTATTGCTTACTATTATTGAGAGTTTGATTCACCCCTTTCTTATGTTTCATTTTTCTTAGGACATGAATAATTTTTATGAATGACATGCTAAAATAACCTAGGATTTATGGAAGTTGGCTATGGAGTTTCTATGTTGTTTTTCATTTCAAGTTGTAAAGTTGAACTTATGTTTGTATCTTGTTTCCAATAATACTAAACTACTCGGTCTTTTGGGATACATATTCCTTTTTTATATTTAATGTAATAAAATAAGGCACCAAATCTAGGAAACTAGGGTCGGGTTCTTATAGTGTTTTACTCAGATGTGAAACCGATGTTCTAAGAACTAATGAAACAGGTACATTAGACAAGTACCACAGATGTATGTTTTATGCCTCCCTAATTTTAATGAATAGGGAAAAAATAATTTTCAGTGTAGTTATGATATTTTCCTATGTTACGCTTTAGAGGAATGGTTTTTTTCATTGCAGGTTTTATTGGGTGAGGTGTCACCTGTGAACCCTTTGTCTAGTGAGTAGTAGATTAGTTATTCTATTCCTTTTCTTGTATCCCTTTTGTACTATTTATTTATTTCATGACTAATCTTCATGTATTTCTTCTTTGACTAGTGTTTTCTTTAGATAACATTGGATGTTTCCTATTTATTTTTACTCACACTCTTCTTGGGATAAGATTGCAATTGGATACCTTAAAACCACCACATGTTTATTTAAGGCATAGGTTCGGGCTGAGGCTCGCATGATTATTTTTTGGTCAAGAAGGACTGCTCAAGTGGTGTTAGTTTACTAGATGAGTATGTCATGGTGAAACAAAAGAGACTACTGTATTTATTTTATTTTGGTAAATTAGGTCACTGGACCTGTGGGAGGTTGGTTGTATGTATGATATGGTAGTTCGAGACTTTATTGCATTTCATTTTATTATATCATGTTATAGTTTACTTATTATTTTCATTTACTTGATGTGTATAATAGTTTGTTATTTACTTATTGTTGTGCACTTATATATAGGGGTATAATCTTATAACATTTACACTTTAGACCCCCACTACTAGTCGGCATCCTCTATCATATGAAGAGGTGTGCTTTAGGTTATGTAGTGAACCGGCATAGGGCACTAGTTCAGTGGATCCTAGGCCAGGATATTAAAAAGTGGTACCAGAGGCATTTCCTTCGTGTTACTTTAATATTTAGGGTTTGGTAGAAAGGATATATAGGAATGTGTCGAATATTGAGATGGATATCAGTATGGTGTGTCGTGCACACCTATTCTGGTAGGAAGTCTAGATTACCATGGGTTAGGATCACTATTCTAGTTTGTGATATTATATATGTATACATTTTTTTCTTCAAGTGATGAACATAATGTTTAGATTTGATGATTTATGATATATATTAGTCTCTTTGACCATTGTTAAGAGTCTTGTGACTTATTTTGGACTCTTGGAATACAGAAGTAAGAGGCATCTCATGCATAATGTTAGGAATACAGGATCGACATATTATAGGCATGCTCATGTATGATTTCAAGGGTTTCCTTTTGATGGAAGGTTGTGTGGATATTCGGTGGAATGCTCAATGATGAGGATGTTGGTGTGGTCCTTGTGTACAGTTGATCCAATTACCATTATGGATCGGTATGGTGTGATTATAGGATCATTGGATCCTTATGGGTATCTTTTAGGTTGGTAGTTTCTACAAGTCCTCCAAGGAGCGGTCTGATGTGAAGATTCTCAGAGAGGATGGGTTCCCTAGTGTGGGAAGTTGGTTTTTATATGACACCTTATGGAGACAGGCCCCAAAAGAGGGTGTTTTTAATTTTCTGATGTAGTGTGATGATGGGATGGGTTCAGGTTTGGTGCCCCATGGTTTGCAGCCTTCTATGAGAAGGCATAGTCCTTGGGAGGTTGAACCTAATGACCTTTTGACACAAGTCAAGTTGGGAGTTGTTATCGTGTGGACTTTTGAGGTGTCCCATGATATTCTTTGACCAATTTATGTATATTTTGAGTGTGAAGGGATAAGGTGGATGTTTTAGACTCTTAATAATGGTGCATGATGGGTGCAACCTTGTATGAAGTTTTTTCATGTGGAGTGCCTTAGTTTTGAGGAAGAGAACTTTAGTGCTAATGGTTTAGAATTTTGGTTGTGTTCTCAATGGATAGGATTTTTGTGTGCTTATCTAGGTAATTGATGTGTACATGTCCACTTTTAGTGGTGATCATGTGTGAAATTTTGTTTTTGGTATGTGGCACATAGAGGTGACAAGTTTTCTTGAGATAGTAAATACCTAGAGTACTGGTATGGAAAGGGTACGTGTGGTTTTAGGGGGTAGGGACAGTTAGGTTCATGGACTGGTTATATCTGGATGCATTTACAGAAACAAAGTGGGAGCAAGAATGATCTTAGTGGGATCTTGAATGAAAACCATGTTTTTAGGAATCGAGCAACTGCATTTGGTTCAGTGAGTTTATTTTAGTTTTGGGAAGCACCAAGGGTGATCTATGATGAGTGAGGTAGAAATTCGGGATAGGCATGTCCAGTGGGTATGAATTGTGAGATGAGTTATCGTAAAGAATGACACGTTGGAGTTAGAAATTAGGCTCTATTTTGGGGTCACATAGGAGTATGTGTGACAAGTTAGTGTTACCAATATCTTTGAGGAATAAGTAGGTGACGTCATGTGGTATTACTTGGTTTATAGACCAGATGTTACATATTTTAGTTCTAAGGTGGTTGGGTTATGGGGGAATCCATGAGTATGATAAGGGATGATGTGGATGTGGTGAGACACTTACAAGAAAGGAGGTTTGGTGGTTTTTGTGGTTTGACATATCCCTGAAGGTAGTGGTGACTTTGGAAATGGATGTGTGGAGGCTGTGTTTGTTGATGAAATCTTGGAATACTCTTGGTAGTGGAGATCATTCCCAATATCTTGACATTTTCTTAGGTATGTTGAGAGGGTAATGGAAATACACTTAGATACCCTAATGTCTTTCGGTTTGATATGTTGCCCCTTAGATGTTACTCTAATATAGCGGTGAAGGTAAAGTATTATTATGGGAAGTTCTTTATCGACTGGTTGTAAGTGAAGTCCTCAGAATTTACTATATATCAAAGAATGAAATGGGTTACATTCTCGGATGATGGAAATAGGTGATAGTTGAATCAACAAAGGACATGAATGCAATTTTAGGTAAGTATATGATCTAACTATGGGGTCTGACTAAGGGTTATGTGTGGACTCCAGTAGGTGTGTTGGGTGGTTGTGGAATTCCCCTGACTATGAGGTAATAGGGACTAGATGAGGTGGTGATGGTCTAGAAAATGGAGCCAAAAACTTTGGAAATGAGTTGGATGATGATAGTCTGGGTGGGGTTCATGAATAATATGGGAGTGAATGTTTGTAGGCTACATTTGGTGTATCTTTTGGGAATGATGGGTGAGTTTGGGTTGAGTTAGGACTTCGAGGAAAAGATAGTAATTTTTCAGTTCTCGCATAGAGGGCATGTATGTGTCCACTTCAATTCGTTTTTCAATGATGAATATGGGTTCAAGTGATGATTGGTGTCCTTGGTAATTTTAGGTCACAGTGAGCTGGACACTATGTCGGGTGCTTGGTGGTCGTGAGAGCTCAGGTCGTATTGGGTCTCCTTATAGAAAAAGTGTTAACCATTGAAAGTTGGTGGTTATAAGCTGAAGATTATTTTCGGGATCAATAAAGATTTATAGTTGATCAAGTGATGTTGTAACAAATGTTTCAGTTTGATTCGATTAGTTAAGAATCATCCTGTTGTTTTGGTTTGACAACATGTGTTAGCTTGATGTTTTGGATGGTGGAGGCCCCTGAGTTGGATGTTGTGGATGGTAGAGGGCCCTAAGTTGAAAGTTTGGTACGTGTAGTTTTTTCAGCAACTAAAAGTTTAATGAGGCAATTGAACAACAATTTTATGACTTATTAGGTCAGGTGATGTAGATGGACAAACATCAAGGCTTCTCATGGATGATACTTGTTTTGGTGGGGAGGTTTTAAGATCCCGCCTTTGGACATATTGGAAATTTCAAAATCAATTTTAATTTTTCATCACCGAGCAGTTCAAATATTGAATTAATACTTTAGATGGAGTTATGAGAGTTGGAATGTCTCAAAAGGGTTCTTTGAGAAGATAATTGATGCTCAAAAGGTATCTAGGGTGTTTGGATGATCCTTGGAGGCTTCGAGTTAAGTTTCATGAGTTTTATTGTTCTCTAAAAAGGGTTCTTAGTTTGGTGTGCACAGTTTAGGAGAAAATATGAAACACCATGATGATTATGAGGATTTCAGGTCATTTTTAACTAAAAATGGTCAGGTTTCATGGTTTTAGTTGGGTTAAAGGAAAACTCTGCATGGTCTAAGGGAAAATATTGTGAGGCTGAGGAGGCTCTGATAGATGGTATGCATGCTGCACACAGTTTCATAAAACCCATAAACCATGGTACAAGTGGGAGGTAGTGATGATATAAACATTGGAACACAATTTTTTATACCATGTGACATAACTATGTGGGGGCATGGGGGTTTAACAGTAGGGGTTCACATAGTTAGCGCATGGTAACCGTGCATCCAAACTACTCGATTGGGGGGCCTTAGATAGATCCAACCACATGGTTGGTGAACAGTTTAGACAACCATATGGCTAAACCATAAAGCTACCCATATTTTCATTAAAATATAATTTTTTCCATTTTACTGTTCAAGGATTTTAATTCACCCCTCCCCTTTCTTCTCCACTCGCATGCACATACGAGCAGAGGATTATCCCCCCTTTCTCGTTTCTTCAAGCCTATCCAAGGAGGTGTTTTGGTGTTTTTTCTTCAGCATATAAGGTGATATTTATCTTCCACATCCTTCCATTTCCCCTTCCTCCATTTACTTCTAATTTATGGATGTTCGGGTTAGGGTTTTGATTCTGATTCAAAAAGAGAATGGTGGAATCGATCAAGGATGATGGGGTATTAATCGGCTTGGGTAGAGGAGATCCTAATATGGATTCTTTACTTCATTCCATGATGTTTCATTATGGTTCTTGCTTGAAAATGGTTTCAAGAGTCCACTATGGGCCTTCCATGGTGATTTATCAGAGCGCCAACAAGCTTTGGTCAAACTTGTGAGTTTTTTGGCTTTATGCTAGGTTGGGTTTTTTATTAATTAATTAATTACAATTTTTATAATTAATTAATTTTAGATTTTTGGTATGAGGTAGATATTGGGTGATCATGATGATCTCGATCGGGTGACAACGAGCTTAGGAGAGACTTGGATGAGAATTAAAAAGACCGCCTTCATTGGGAATGTTTTGGAAAGATTATCTAATGAGGTAGGTGGTCTAAGTGATTTACCTATAGTCTTAATTTTTTTTACTTGTGAAATGTTGTGTATGTTTTAAATCCCATATGTTATACAGTTTCTCCTTTGGTTAAGAATTTTTTTTTGATTTATATTGATACCTTAGACCCCCATGGGTTCCATTAGATCTGGGGTGATGCGATACTAGACCTATGGCCACCCATGGGGTGTGAGAACCTTTGTAAGTGGATGTTTTTATGTGTTAGGTTTTTATGGAAATTCATATAAGTCCATTAAAATGGTTGAGTGTGTGCACTACGTTTTAAATGGCTTTAGAGGAAAAAAGGGAAAATTTATGTTTTGAAATAAATATTGTTCAGAAATGAGGTGTTGATCTAAATATGATTCTAAATGGGGTTTTAGTATATTTTTAATGTTAATTTGGAAATGGTATTGTGGTGAATCTTGAAATAGTTTTCATTAAATATGAATTTATTAGACCTTGTTTGGTTTTTAAAGGAAAATGAACCATGTTTTTAAAGGGTGGTTTCAAAATATTAATGAAATTTTTGGATTTTTTGTTTTAATAATTTTGAAAGAGGGGTGGGATTTTATTGATCCTTGTGTTTTTAAAGGTCCTTTGGGACCATGATAAAATTCATGACCTAGGAAGGAAATGTGAATGGTTAAAAAGGATGTGTTTGGTTAATAAAGGGTTTGAATAAAACTTAATAAATGTGTACTTGAGTAAAGGATGAATCAGTTTGATCCTGAATTTCATTTTATGTGATGAAAGTAGTGGATCATGGGAATGTTTTAAGAATTAGTAATGTTTGATAGTGGAATGGTTGGGGATGGTCAGACATGATATGTTGAATACCAGTTGGATTCATGGACTGATGCTTCATGTATTCCACCCTATGAAAAATGGTTTAAGTACTATATTAATGATTTGGGAACATGTATTTAAGAAATGATGAAATTGTTTAGGTGTTGGAATGATGCTATGCGCATAGGTATTTAAGAAAGGATTAAATGTTTTGGGTGCTGGACAAATTCCATGAGCACGGGTAGTATACTACGGATTTGGTGTTACACTGAGGTTATATACACTAATAGTATATGTGTGCTTTAAGCTCCATATTGTGGCTCTATGAGATGATGGTATACCATGATGAATAAGATGATGGATTAATGCTCCTATTCCTTGGTATAGTCTAAACTAATGCTTGAGTCACCACTGATGTTATTTATGGATGAGTGTTGGACTGAGGTTATAATCACTAATATTGTGTTGTATGATGGTTTTAGTAGATATGATGGTTAGGGTGGTATTGATAGTTTGGTATATGTTTTGGTGTTATACAGAGGTTCAAGCCATGTTTGTTACTGCTGTTGGTATTTGAATTTGATGCTAGACTGATGTTCAAGGAAATGATGGCACATGTACATTATACAGGTACCATGGATATATGTTTTATGCCCATAAGTTGAATGAATAGGAAACAAACCATTTTTTATTTTTTGTTATGATGTATCTCTATGTTATGATTTATAGGTATATTTTTGGTTGTTGTAGGTTTGGTTGGTTGGGGTGTCACCTGGGAACCCTTGGTCCAGTGAGTAGTAGATGATCTACTGTGTTCCTTTTCTTGTATCCCATTTTGTACTGTTTATTTATTTCACTATTTATATACATGCACTACTTCTGTTACTTGTATTTTCTTTAGACACCATTGGTGGTGGCCTAATGAGTTATAGTCATAACCCTAATTGGTCCACTATTGCACTTGGGTACCCAAGTGGCCCCACATGTTTATTATAGGGACATGTTTAGGATGAGTTCTGCATGAGTATTTTTTGGTCAAGAAGGACTGATCGAGTGGTTTCAAGTGACTAGATGGGTGTGTCATGGGGACGTAGCAGAGCCAATTATTTTGGTATATTATGTAACTAGCCTGATGTTTAATTGTTTGTATGTATGACATGGTTGTTCGATCCTTTATTGTATTTAATTTTATTATAGCATATTATAGTTTACTTATTCTTTCCATTTACTTGATTTGTATGATATTTGGTTATTTAGTTCTGGTTGTAAACTCTGATATGGGTGTATATTCTCCTCACAATTCCACTTTATACCCCCACTACTAGTTGAAAACATCTAGTATACAAGGAGGGATTCTTGAGGTTATGTGTGAAACTAGCTTGAGGTACCAGTTTAGTGGATCCTGTGTTGGGATGTTACATATTTGATGACACTCTAACTATAAATTGTTTTTCAAGAACCAAAATTCTCATTTCATATGGTTTAATAAATCTTTAGTACATCGAAGAGGATAGAATTTATTCACTTTCACTTTGGTTCCAATGATTATAATAGATAAAAATATGTAAAATTACATCAGCATTCTACATGAAAAAAACCATAACACACAAGGTGACACACTCGTCCAAAAAAAACTCACTACAATAGATCATCAAGCTATAATTGTAACTATCAACTTTTAAGTCACCATTATCTATGGAAACATCGAGATATAAGACCTTCCTGGATATAGCTCAATCCCAAACTGGATATCTCATCAAAGGGGTAACACTACAAACTCCTCTGGAAAGGAATCAAGGTACTCTTATAAAACCCTAAGAAACACTGAATTCTGATCTTCTAAAGAACTCAACATCAACTTGGAAATCAAATATGACAAGGACAGAACACTCCCTCAACCTGTTTGAGGGTATCTCTCACCAACAAACACTGATGGGTCTCTATCAGCATCATAAAACACAACCTACCTCTTGAAGAAATCCATGATAACCTACACTAAATATAACCAACATTCCAAGGATGATGTCTTGTGGATATATCCATAAACATAGGAAGTATCCCCAAGAGAAGTGCAACCCCATCACTAGTTCACCATCTCTACATACTTCATTCAAGTCAGCTCGACCTGAAACTAGCATATTTAATGCCAAGGGAACTAGAAGCCTCTCTATCCCAACCCCTAAAGAATTGATGAGGGTGGGTGATATAAATGAATTTGTGTCTCTTGAATAAAAAAAATCATGCACCCAAGTGTAAAACAAGAAAAGGGTACCTCAAACGACATTTGTCTCACCCTGTGCTAGCAATGCTAAAGCATGAAACTTACCATGACCTTCTCCATAACCTCTCTGACCATACGTCTGATCACCTCCATGGTCACGCTATGCTTTATAAAGATAATAAGCATCTCAAGGATGTACTCTACCTACCCTATATCCTCTATACTAATCCAAAACTAAAACACCCTACTGCTACTTCCTTGGATGAAACTAACTCAATGGAGGAACTTAATGTGGAACACCTGGTGCATGTTGAATTCTCAAAAACTTATGACATTCTCACCATTAATGACCTCATCCTACACAATAAAAACCCATGTTTGATCCATTTTCATAGGTCTAAGAGGAACTTCCCTGGAATAAATACTATTATGAGGGATGAGACCTACCCCCTAACATTTGAAAATCTTTTTTATAGGGAAATGGGAACCCCAAACCACAAATCTGTTTTATGTGTAGTTCTGAAGAATCCCCTATCATGACTATCTAGTTCTAGAAAATATCCTACTAATGACCTTTGAACTTTCTATAACCTCGATATATGAATTTATCATAAGTGGGGTGACCTGGTGATGGATATCTAGACACAAAGCCTCCTCAAAATGCCTTTCCCTATCCTCCTCATATGAAAACAAGTCTAAAGCATATCTCAGAAGGGTCCTAAAATAGATCTCAAAATCTTGCATGTTGTAAATCCCCTATCAAAGGGTGAGAATCCCCTGGTGATTGGATGTCTTCATGAAAAAAGGAACTCTACTCATAACTAGTCTCATATCTTCTCATATGAGACTGAAAACTCCTTGCAATCCTCGAGGAACAAGATCCACCACTACCTCGATTCTCCATGGAGCATATTCACAGCCAATGAAACCTAGTGCTCACTCTGAGCATGGATTGAACTAAAAGTTATACCAACCTACTCAAACCATTATTATATGACTGAATCTAAAATAGATCCCTCATGCTTTGGAAGACTCTAGCACTGAAACTCTCAAAGGTTCCTCCTCCATGTCTCGTCGTCATCAACTTCCACTCTATGATGATCTACTAGCTCATTCTGCTGAGCAGATTCAGCTTAAACCAAACGAGGACATCAAATTGGAGCGATTTCAGTAAAATGAAAAATCTATTTGATATCATAAACTTGTAATATTAAATGGTTAACATTAATTAATTAATACATTTTTATCTTGTCAAGGTTTTAACCTATCCTAAGGTCTACCCATTTCAGACTTATGAATAAATAAGAATGACACATGATCATTTCCAGGGTCTCTACAATACATCCAATATCACTTTATTTAGTAGGATCAATAAACTTAATGTTCTGAGAATTAGATCACAAGGGGTGATAAATATTTGTGTCTCATCCATTCTCCCATGTTTACATTGCTTACTAAATGTAGCTGACATTGTTTACCAACAAACCCATGAAACCTCACCTGTGACTTACTAAAAAGTCCATCATAATACTCAAACCTGAACCATTGATACTAATCTAGCACATACCACTCCTCAAAAGTGTTTCATTCCTAGGTTGGTAATGAGAAAAGGGATATGATGATTTCCCTCGTCCCACATCTAGTAGGCCTCGGGTGGACGACTAGCACTGAGGGTGTAATAATCATACAATGGGAGGTATTATCCTTTAAGAAAACATGCTGAAAAGAGAGATAAGATGGATACAATAATAAAAACATGATCATACATACATATATATTTATATATATCCCATGTGAAAACATGAAATATCATATAGTACTATAACAACTAAAAGGAAAACTACAAGTACCAAAAGGTAAAGACAATTGTGACCATAAAGTCCAAACAACTCTTGCAGAACCATGTGCTATTAATATATATCCTGATATCCAACATGCTCTGGATGACATAAAAATATATATATATATGTAGAGTGAGTAGAATAGTATACCGAGTAGGATCCTCCTTGGATCCTATCAAGTAAAATATAAAGAAGGCATTCTAAAGCACAATAAACAATGGTCAAACTAACTCATCTCCCAAACAGGTATACTATGTTCCAAGAATAAAAATAGATAAATATCACCAATTATTTCATACATGCTAGAAAATAATATAATAATTAAAAATCAAGGGTATCTTTCTTCTGCTTCCCCATTATTTTTCTGCTCTTCCCCAATGTCACACCTCCTGAGCCATCTCTCTACGAAATAAGCTAGCCCGAAGACACCTAGGTTAAGTATCACAACATGCACCTCATGCACCACATCATCCAACATCACATCCTCGTATAGTAACTAGTTATTTTATAAGATCCACTACAACTCATATGATGTATATCATACATCATGTTTTATACCTCAAGCCATCACAACCCATACACAGAGTAAGTTACTTCAAGCCATCATAACCTATACACATCATAACTACAATAATACTTTGTATACTATATCCTGGAATACATTTGTGTAAATAAAGAAAATCCATCACATCCCTCTACACACATATATGGGAGATATAATCACCATTAATACCTATATATACAACTACCAAGAGAATAGGGTGGGGTCAATGGGCGTAGTCATCCATCCATCCTCTCACTATGATGTTGCGGAAAATACCCATGATAGATTCCTCTAGGTGTAAATCATCCTAATAGACATGGGTGAGTTAGAATATGAAATCAAAAAATATATAGGATATAATATAGCTCACAACCACAATATATGAATAAATTATTCTTAATCTAAAATGAATCTATCATCTCCCGAACACCCAAATGTCACTTCTAGGGACTACATGTCCAATAAGAACACAAGCATTTAAAAGAGATACATTAATTATTTATTTTCCTTTTTATAATTTACTTTATGTTAATTTATTCATTATCCATTAATTAACCAATAACATTATTCCTAATTACATTACATTAATAATCAGAGTAAAGACTATGCCTTAAAGGCATATTCCAAACTGAGTCCACAGTTTCTCAAGATCCACATATTTTTAGAATTTCCATTCCATCAACACCAAACCAATGGGTTAAGTAATTTATTAAACATTATTAATTTATATAATATAGGCACTCTATGAAAATAATTCTAAGCTACCAGCAAGAGGAAACATGAAACCAAGCACATCCAGCTTCCTTAGGCAGTAGGGAAAGGAATGCAGATAAAACAAGCATTCTGACCATTGGACATTAATTGGATTCATTTCTAACAAGAATCCATATTTATCACATCAATAGGTAATCCCAACTTAAACTCATTATATGATCCCCAATGTTATCCACAACACCCAAATTCAAATACTGATACATGTCTCCATAATAGGAATTAACTAATGCCACATCATATGAGCCTCCCTACCACATATCACATTATCCATTCTAGGGTCATAAAAATCACATAGTGAAGATCACGTCACAAGGAATAAAGAAACAAATATAGTCATTACGTAAATATAGACCTTAAGATAAGGCATCTAAACTGTACTCAAAACAAGCTCTCATATCTCCAATCACAAGGCACTCGACCTTGTAAAAAAATAACAAGTTAGGTCATACCAATTATCTTTATCACACAACTAGTTCTTATTACATCTTGAATTAACTGATTCATTATCAACAAGTTACAACTATGGAAAAACCAAGGTATTTTCTATAAAAATCTATCAAAAGTTAAACATTCCTTTAACATCAATTCTAGTTCTGAAAAACCTATAAAAGAATTATTATCATTTAAAATTGTATGATTAAATTATCAACAATAATGATTACCATGCCTCATAGTATTTATTAATTACATTTATATCTAAAGGGATAAACCATGATAACTGTATGATTTCATGTAAATTAATAGGAGAAGTAGTGAATCCCCTACCTCAAAGGTGTCAACATTATTCGCACAATAATGGATCAATGTCATAGATCCCAATCACCCATACTATAATAGATCATACCACTATAGATTATAGATGGGAAGATGAGAATCAAACCCCGTTGAAGGGATTGAAAATTTTCAAAAGGGAGAATGTCCACATGATTCGCTTAACCAAAACAGGGGGTGCACATAAGATGAATTCACCACTAGAAGGACTCAACCCACCAACAGAAGGGTTCCACAACTCCAAGGGAAATGCCTTAGAACCTCCATCCTTAGGGGAACGAAATTAGGAAGGAATAAAGGAAAGACATTTCTTTTTGAGTTAAGAGATACAAGATTATCAGAGTTTTAGATCATAAATGATTTAATTATCCAACTATTTTGGATCTCATTATACTTTATGCATAAGGACTCATTTACAACCTTGTTCATCATTGAAAATCAAGGATATAATTATATTTGATGAATGAAATTTGAATTCCCTTAATTCAAGACACTGAAATAAAAACATGGTTCTTTTTACACAACTAGTAGAAAACTCCATGTGGCTAATTACACATAGCTGAAAGACTTATGTAGCCAAAATCTCCACAAAACTGTTTTTACATAGAAGAAACATCCACATAGCTAATTAATCCACATATCTTATACAAGTAACCAATCTAGCCATGTAGCCAATTCACATAGATGATATAACCACATAGTAAATTCATATAGTCGATCCATCCACATAGCTAATTCAAGTAGATAATTATCCCCACATATCTAATTCAAGTAGACAATAATCCACATAAATGATTCACATAATAAATCCAACCATATATCCAATTCACATAGCTGATCTAGCCATGTACCTAATTCATGTAGTTGATCTAGGCACATGGTCGATTCATCAATGTAGCTGATTGGACTGGTCATGAGAAGAAATAACTGACTGTTCCACCTAGCCATATGGCCAACTAGTCTATTGCATGAACAAATAGGCAATCATGGAAACCAACTACCTAATCAACCAAAATACCACATGAACAAACAGGTGACCATTCCAACCAAACACACAACCAAAAAAAGTGAATGCATGAATGGAAAATTACATGAACCAGAGGAATGGAATCCTAACACCCTCCAACGACCAAAATTATAAATTTAGTAATACAATAAGGTACATGATTTTATAGGAAAAGTTAATTTTTTACTAGTTTACAGAATCATACGTCTTCCATTCTCCATTTCTCTCTTATTTTTCTTATCTCCTTTATATTTCACACACCCTAGATGATCCATAATATGATTTTTGGTGTTAATTTTATTGATTATTTGTGTTTATGTGTTGTGTTATTTGATTTGAGGCCTGTTCTAGTGGCATTTTTCAAATCCAACGGGTTCCAGTCAATTTTTTGTAGGTTTCCCAATGTATAGGGATTTAAACTTTGGAACCTTTAACTACTTGATATTTAAATATATGTTTCAAATACCTATTGATAATAATAATTATATTTATGAATTTATTTGAAAGGTAACAGAAGTTCAACTTATTATCCAATTAATGTGTTGATTTTTTTTTCTTTCAAAACTTATGATTTAAATTTATTTGGAATATGAATTGAACACTATTTATTTTCTAAAATTATTAAATGGATTGTTTTTATATTATTTTAGGTTACCCAAGCTAAATATGCCTTTATTTTATATTATTTACTTAAGTAAAATATTTCACTTCATAATAATATCCACATCATGATAATTGATAGGTTCAGTGTCTTTGGAGAATAAATACATAAGCAAATTATTTTACAATTCTTGTGAACATTTCCCTGTAATTTAATTATACTAGATCTTCTCCTAGACATATTATAAGTGAAAATCATACTCATGACTTAGGAAATAGAAATATAATAAAGGGGTTAACTCAAAAAATCAGTAGGGTAATAATAAACATAACAACGTGTTACGCCAGGTGAGAATATAATCATATGAGAAAACATAATAATGGGAGAAATATCTAATTAAAAAAAATAACATGGTGTAAATAATATGAAAACACAAAACATAAATTATGGTCTTATGGCATAATATATTCACATATCCAAAAAATGTGGAACCAACAAAATAATAGAAACTCAACATTGTGGACTATGAATCAAACCTATTTACCATAGTGGATTAGGCTCATAATTTTTTCCCAAAAAAAATCAATCATTATAACATGTTTCCCATAGAATATTAGGAATCATAACATATTTCCCATAGTAGATCAGACATCAAAACATGTTTCCCATTTTGGATCAAACATAACTACTCATTTCACCATTATCTCACGAGATTAATAAATTTTCCTAATGAATTTGAGGGATATATAGGTCCCAACAATCACTTAAATATTAACCATACATGTGTTCCACAAGACAAAAAATCTAATCATCACAGAATTAAAACCTATGAATAAGAATGAATTTCACGTTACATTTTAAAAGGTATCACATATATAATGACATAAACCATATCAATCGATACCAAATTCAATCACCCAAAAAGAGGAACATCATAAAATATTTTATAGGGTTTTTCATAAATCATAACTTCATGTAAAATAACTCCCTTTAGATAAGAAATAAAATTGAATCTAAATCTAAAATATTTTTTCAAAGGAAAAACATTTTTGATAATTTGGAATACCATTGTTGAAAACACATATAAAAAAGAGATTAAAAAATTATCATTTAAAAATTATAAAATGAAAGTATGATGATCACAAAAATTGATACATACTATTATTTCAATTTATTAATTGAGAAGATTGAATGTATGTGAAAACATGTACTTGAAACAAAGATTCAATTAATATATTGAGGTTCATTCTTGATAACATTATACTTTTAGGTGATAAAACAATAAAGTAAGAATATTTGAATCAAAAGATAAATTTTACATATAAATATAAAATATAATGTCATATAATATGCAAAGTCAATTAATAAAGAGAATATTTATGGTCTAAGTTCAAAAGAAACAATACGTCTCAAAGAAATATATTTGAGTAACCAAAGTCCCTTACCCTAACTCCTGAATTTCAAAAAAGTTATTTAACTTATTGTATCATAACGATAAACATATTAATAAAATATTTCATAACCTTAATAATACTTATTTTCATTTATACCTTTAATTTATAAATATTCTCTATATTTATATTAGTTAACTATTTTCCCACATCAGGTGTTCATATTTTTTGATCATTTGTACTTGTTTCATAGGAACAATGTCAATATTCATTATTTTTTAAGGTAAATCCTTAAAATATTAATAAATTTACTATATTTTATTATTTATAATGATTTAATATATTTAAATTTCCTTTACTGAGTAATTTATTTTTTATCCGCGAAGATGAAGTCAATAAGAAACACATTTCAGTTATTTTTAACACATAAAGGTCATTTTCCAAGTTAATGAATTAAATATTTATATAAACCTTACAGAACCAAAAAAAATTTATTTACATTTTTATATCATATTAAAGAATTAATTATCTTTTCAAAATAATCTATGATATAATTTCATAGCATTCTTGAGTAGGTGGTCAAAATAACGCGGACATGACCATATCGTGATTAACAGATAATTATGAGGTGATTTAATTTAAAAATAATTATAAAAGTATAAAAATTATTTAATTTAGTTTTTATTAAAATTATATAACATAATTATAAATAATTAAAAAACTAATTTATGGATAAGAAAAAATTACTTGATATGAATAATTTTTCTCTCCCTCAGTTCACTTTTTTAATGAAGTTAATTTTATAAAACAATTATCATCATAACATTAAAATGATATTAATTTTTAATTAATATAACCTTATTCATATAATAAACATAATATTTACACTTTCAACCTATTCTTAGATCTATCCATGAAAGGTGGTATTGAAAAAAGAACTCGTTCATCCATGTAAGAGGTAGTTATCCCATAAACACATTTCATGTTTTCATTTTTCTTAATTAAAAAGTGAAAAGGTGGTTGATGATTGTACCATCATTATAATAACATATAATCATAATAAGTATACTTATTTATCATTTTAATATATTTTAATTATTTTTTAAAAATAATTAGTTCATAAAAGGAAATAGAAATGTAAACCACACTTCTTTGATTATCTCCTTTTCTAAGGGGGTTAATCCTTTGAGGGATGGTAATTTCAGAATACCAGAAACTATTTAAGGTATATAAGAAATTTTAAGATAGTTTTTAGTAGATTTTGGGAAAAATTTATGGGGTTTTGGAGTGAGGGTAATTTGGGAGTTGAGAGCCCCTTTTATAAGTGGAAAGGGTAGATATTTTTTAAATACCCAAAACTCTTCAATAATAGGGAGTCACTCTCATGGAAAGTGGATCCAAAATTTGAGAAATAATGGCACGAGGAAGAGATAAGGTTAATAAATCTATAACCACATTTTTTTCACATGTTTTTAAAACATTTCTATCCCTTTAACCCATTAATTATTACTTTTACCATTTTATATTTTACCATGGTAAATAATTTTTACCTAACATAACTTAATATCTATGACTAAAACTATTGTGGTCCTTATTATATAATTTTTACCCAGCGATTCCAAAATTTTGATACATTTTTTCTAATTTAATTTATAAAATTTTTAGGAATTAAGTTTAATATAATAAATGTATAATTTATTAAAAAAAATTTAGAAAAATATTACTTGAGTTCTAAAATATCATATTTAGGTTTGTAAATTATAATAAATATTTTTAAAAGAATAATTTCAACTATAAAATACATATCTTATAAAGAAAATGGTTTCATAAATTTATAATTCATAATTATATATCCATAATTTCATAAAAGTCATAGTATTAATAAAATGGAATATTTCACTATTGAAAAAACAATAATTTCTTTAACAAAATATCAAAAAATAATATTAAGATAATATTGTTATGATAAATATAAAAAAAATAATTTCTTAAAATACACATTTTAAAATTTATAATTTTTTTAATTAAAAATATAAAACATAGAGAAAAACTATTTTTATAGAAAAACGAATTTTGGTAGATTCTCTATTCTTATTCCTTATTTGCATTCAATTATTAATTAGACTACTATTAATATATTATTCATACCAGAATATATTATAATTGAAAAATTTTATATTAGAAAAAAATATTTTATTAGTTTCTTATCGGCACAAGTTGAGTCAATATTTAAAGTGTTTTTTATTTTTTTCTTATTCAGTTTTAATATATATATATATATATATCTTAATTGAATTACCGTTATTTATACCTATTAATTATATGCCAACCTTAAAACGTTCAACATTTTTTTTGTTGGAATAAGCTATCTAACATAATATTTATTAAAGAAGTAATATTTTATTAAAATATTCGTTATTAAAAATTTAAATGTTTTGGTTTTAAAAGGGATTCTCTCTTATTTCCAAATGGATTCTAATGTTTTGTATTTAAAAAAATGTATTCTACCATGTTATTTTTATATACATATATGCAGGTTATGTGAAAATTCACATGAGAATATGTGAATTTTTTCAATGAGAGGCACACACACACATATTTTTAAGTGTATATAGGCATAATGATGGGTGTAAACCTTGGTATTTAAAATTTAATACTAAATCTTGATTTATGAATGGGTTTTAAGTGATTCCTAAATTAAATTACAAGGCCTATTTGGAACCTTTCAATAAATGTTTAATAATTTTCAATGGAAAATCCTTGGTTGTTATTTGGAATTCACTTTTAAATTAATTGATGTGTGATTTGAGTATTCCCATAGTGGTTTATTGATTTTATATGGTTATGGTATCTATATAACTTCTTAGTGATGATGTACTCTATTGTTATGTATCTGCTATTAATGTTCAAACTTCATGGGAAGCCCAAGTGTTTGGGAAGTTGAACTTAGATGGATGATTTCCCTTCCCACTAGCTATGATATTGAAGTATGTCATCACTCCACTATAAAGTGACGTGTTGATATTAATTATTCTAGATGATATATAAGTATGTTCTAGGTTTCCCCTATCCCTTAGTGACCCTTAGGGTATTTTTTCTATGATGCTCATTTTAAACTATTACATATATGAGTTTCTATTTCTCTTTCCTTGATTTATAATTACTATGATTTATAGTCTCTATATTATCTTTTTATCTTTATTCCTATTTTTAAATTTTAATTTTAAATTCGAGTTAAAATTATATTTCAAAAGTGGTTTGAATGGGTATTTTATTAAAAATAAGATTAAGACTGAAAAATGTTTCCAAAATTGATTATTTTCATTTAAAATAAAAGATAAATAAAGTCTATAAATATTTGAAAATCCTTATATTTAATTTTATATAAAATGAAATAAAATCCCATTTTTTATATTTTATTTCAAACTAAAAAAAAATTATCATTTATTTAAGACTTAAAATTAAGTTTTGGTTTATTTAGAATTCCTATTGAGAATACTTTCTTAGGAAAACCATTATCATTTCAGTTTTATGTCCAATTTTATCCTTTACTTCTCCTTGAGAATTGAGATCTTAGTAGTGAAAGATAACTTATAAATTAACATGGAGGTATGTCAATATTTTCTTCAGTTTTATTTATCATGAAATTCATGTAGTTCTTTTATCTCTTTCTATGGTTGGATGTGTACTATTATTGCAATGGCTGAGGATAGGCAACTGTTGGTGGTAATTTCTATAGGGAAGGGTGTCTGGAATGAGAATGTGGATTTTTTATTTAATTTTTATACTACTTTTATAAAATTCTATTTTTTTAATTTTTTTATTATTTTATTATAGTGTGGACTTACAACATACTGACAGGCCATGTTTGTTTTTTCACTAATTTGTAAGTATAATTATTGGGTGAAACCATTCCCACTGGTTATACTTTGATTCCCTAGCACTTCTTTCCATCTGAGGGAAATCTGGAATGCACCTCAAGTATATCATGGGCCAGCTCAGGCATCTGATAGAAGTAAAACTCTAGTTTCTTTGGGATATAGTTTATGATTTATCAAATTCTATAGCATATTTGAAAATGATATGATGAAAAAGAATTGTTTTATCAAGGATTAAATATTTTATCCAATATTTTTGTTAAAATATAAGGGAAAGAGTTCCCTTCACCCATCAGTGGAATATTTTAAATAATAAATTCTTATTTTTTTAAAATAACACTATAAACATATAGAATACCATATGAGATATGGATACAATCATTTATTTTTTAAATATTCCCACAAAAGTAAGTGTTATTTACTAAACACAAAGGGGTTTTTTATATTAGAATTATATTATTAAAATAATATAGTTTTTAAGATGCAATTGGGAGTGTATTTTGACTTAAATAAGTTTAACAAAAAAATAAAATATTATTCTAGTAAAATTAAAAGTTCATATCACTTAGTATCCAAAAAAGGTTTTGGGAATTTTAGTTAAAGAAATTAATTTAAGGATTTACATTTTTATTCCAAAATAATATAAATGAAAATTTTACATTTATAATTTCCACAAATTATAATTATGATGAACATTGAAAGAGTTTTAAAAAGATAATAGAAGTTATTAACATAATAAAATTTAATGTTGTGAAGTAAAAGAGTTTGAATACTACGTTCAATGTTTTTAACATTAGGAATATGATTCACAAGTCTCACCATTATTCAAAAAAACATTATTCATATATGTTATTTACTAAAGGATTTTAGTGATAGGATTTATTATATAGTCATATAGAGATTTGACTAGAATTATATAGAGATATAATGAAATAAAAAAAGCATAAAGGAGAAGTAAACATAAGGTCAGTCTGGTGATCGATCATATGGGATATTATTTAATGGGAGTTCATGTATGGTTTTATTAGTATTATTAAAAAAATTAATTATATAAAATGTATTATGTTATATAAAAGGAAGACTCAATTTTATCATTCTTTGATGTTGGATGCATATATTGCATGAAGTGTAAGGATAACTGACCTCTCAATGTATATATTTAATTTATACTTAACTAATGTTCATCATGTAATATTATTGGTTGTGATGAAATGTTAAAGTTATCATGCGTAATACTTTTTATAGGTATAAAAAATATTTTCATAAGGCTTAAAATAGGGATTTTGTGCTCGATAACCCACCATGTATAACATATAGAGTGTCAAACACTATATCTTTGGAATTCGAGGGCCATGTGTTTCATATTAAATCATAAAACCTAAGGTTATAAATATAAATAGCATTTGAACCTTTATACTTTGTTTCCTTTCTTATGAAAGTCTTGTGGGTATGACATGTTTTTATACACTTAGATGTATGAAAAATTATTTATTCATCAACCTGGATAGTCTATACTCAGATAACTGAGAACATATGAATAGCTATATGATATTTTCATAATCATTTTACTGTGTGTTAAATTTGGATTATAGTTGTCACAATTTAAATTATATTTTACTTTTGGTATTATATTTATGTTCAATGTTTTGGATTCACAAGAATTAATCATGTGTTTATTTTGTTATGTATTTTTTTATTATTCAACTGTTTTGTGTCGCACTTGGTGCATCTTTTTTATCTGGTGTGAGATTTGGTTTAATCTTGCATGTTGATAGCTGGGTTTTATTTTCAAAACATATTTACTTATTCTAATAATGGGGAAATTTAATCTTTTATGGATAATATATTAGGTGAGTTATTCAAATGTGAAGTTCCAAGGGGATCTATTCCTATATTGTTCTTGTGTTTAAAATTTTAATCTTCTTCCACTGAATAAGATTAATCAAATATGAAATTGAATTTTAATCTGAAATATCTGGGGTTCATGGAACACATTCTCATATTGATCGAATGAGTTTAATCTCATACATAGTTAGAGAATTATTCTTATATAACATCAAATAACTACAATTTATTACAAATACATGATTATGTTTCATTCCCTTTATCACACATGTGTCCCTACCTTGATGATTCTACTGATGCATGATTACCTCCTTACATTTATAAAATTTCTTTACACACATCTTATTTGATATAATTGACATTTCTATTGATATAATTAATATATTGAATTGAGTTAGTACTAGATATATAAGGGGTGATTACAATCTCTACTGATGGTTCCACTCATGCCTGAATTCAAAATTTTTATTCAGGTAGAGAGTTTGGTTCTTGATAGATCTATGGGAATGGTGATAGATATTCAAAATAATTAAAATTTGATAGTACCAATTATCATTTTGGTTGTTCTCTTCCAAGTTCTTGCTGTTGTATCTTATTTGTATGATTGACCCCACTTCTTTTTTTGGTCACATGTTATAATATTTTTTCCATTCATGTATCTTGTTTGTGTGGGTGAGTCTATCCTGTATGAGAGTATATTTTAATATCCTTAGACCTGGATTTGTCATGGGTTCCTAGAGTGACAAGGTATCTATACTCTAATAATTTCTTTGGGTTCTATCTATTTTTTTCTTTATAGTCTCTATTTGTATAGTTACTATTTATTTTGTTTTTCATAATGAAGAGATTATTAGTTACCACTATTTCTATACATGGATGTCTAAAATGGTTCAAATCATGATATATCCTTATGTTATTTACCTTTTCATAGTTTTCTTGTTTTTTTCAGGTTTCTTACTATATCCATCTTCAGTGTTCTTCTTCTACCTTGATGCTTCAATTTTATTTTGTGAATAATTTTTATAAACTAGAACATTGAACACCAATGTTGAGTGGATAATTAATGTTCCATGATTCCATCACCCTAATAATTGATATCTATGCTATATTTTGAGTTTAATAATGTATTTTGATAAGTTTAAATTTTTTTATCTTCTTGTCTATAATGGAATTGAGGATGCATTTTGTGGATCAAAGAAAAAGATAACCACTATCTCTAACGCTTGAAAAAAATTGACCTCTTATATTCATATTGAACCTTACATTCTTAAAGAAATCATATTCCCTATTGTTGTTGACCCTAAGTAAAAAAGTTACAATGTGAAGTGGGTTATGAGACATCTAATTTTTCTATCTTGTTGAAACTTAATCATATTTATTGACTAAGTATCTTCTTAGAAGACTAAAAACAAGATACATATTTATAATTTTTAAATGGTCCTTAATACTCCTATCTATGTTGATTTAGATGAATTAAATAAAGTGTTTTTTTATATTTGGATAGTGTATATGTGTAGATAGTGGATGAGTATTAGGATTACATGTAATTTAATTCCTTAAAAAATTCATTTAGTACTATTAAGTATTAGATGATGTATGGTAGGGATTATATTACCTTAGAGGAAGTGAACTTTGTGTTTCTATCTAAGGATCCTTAGATGCATTTTATGTAGATAGGTAGTAGTAGGGTGAAGCTTGGACCGGATATTATTATTGATAAGGGTTAAAAAATATAGTATAAGTGAGGAAAAAGATAGAAGTTGGTTTAAGAATTATAAGTACTATCAGTGTGGTAAAATTGACCACATTAATAGATACATCCTTGTTAATGATACTAGGGATAGTATGACCCATAAAATTGGGGTATACCCTAGTTTCAATAGTGATGATGTCCTGTAGAACCTGTTTATATCCCTTATAGTAGAGTTAGGTGTAAATGTAGTTTTTCTTTCTTCTGTGATCCTAGGATTGGATCTATATGTGATTTGTAGGGGTCCTTAGTTGGAATTATGTTAGTGAGTAATACTGGTGTGTTTGGTTTTCTTTAGGTCCCAATGGAGATATTTCTCCTATTAGATTACTATGATTTCTTGATATATGTTTTCTACTGCCTTACTGAATACATTTGAAAATTTTTATATTTGAGTTTCAAGATAACTATTTCAACTTTTTTGGAAGGTTTTTCACATTATTTTCATTTATTTTTAGGTTTTCATAGTTCCCTTAGAAATATCAATGACTTAGTTTAAAGTGGAGACTCGAGTATATGGTTTAAAAATCTCTATTAAGGTTTTTTCTTAGATTAGGATGTTTTTGGGCATGTTTTTAGTTTTTGATTGAATTAGATTATCTATTATGGTAAAATATGTTCCAGTGTTGTGCATGTTAAGGAGATAATCAAAATGGTATTATTTCGATAGTGTTTAGGTTTTCATTAAATTGAAAACTATCTGAAATGTTTGAGAGGGGTGATTAGTTTTCAAAAACCTCACCTATGTTTTACATTTATTTTGTAATGTGGGGTTTTTTTAATTGGATTTTTAGTTTGTTTCAAATTAAATTATATTTGCCTTATTTTTTTCTTCTTGTTTCAGGTTTCCAATTCACATGAATAAATCGCACATTTAGTTTATTATACAATTATTTTATATTTGGATGGATTGAGTCTCACTTGGTGCCTCTGTTTTATCTATCATGAGATGTAGTTTAATTTTATATGGAGTTAGATGAGTTTTTATATCATATCCTTTTTGGTTATTCTAACATGGGGGTGATTAAATCATACCTGGATACTGGGTTGGGAATCTTATTATTTCGTGGAGTGTACGGGAGATCAATTCTTATATATCACTTATATATGTTATTTCATCTATGCATGAGATTAATCTAATTTGGCTCATGATCTTCATTTGACATATTCAAGGAGCATGGAAATCATTCTCACCCACTACTTTTGAGTTTAATCTCACATAGATATAGTAACTTAATCTATTGTACATCAACTATCTAGTATTTATCATAATTAACAATTCATCAGCATTCCCTCAATAAAAGATGTGTTCCTTCTCTAATGATTCTATTAATTCCTCACCTTTATGAGTGTCCTAGGTTTTCTCCTTTTTTGAGAGAATTTTAATTTTCCCCATGAGAAATAATAAGGAGAACCAAATTGAGGAGAGCTATTTTAAAGTTTTGTTAATGGTTCCACTCATACCTAATTATGGTAGTTCTAGTTCATTGGAGAGTTAGGTTCTTACAACTGCTATGGATGATTATGTTATCCATTTGGAAGACTTCAACTTTATTAGTACTACTCATCCTTCCAGCTATTTACTTTTAGGTTCTTGGTGTTATCCTATATAATGCATCTTGTTTTGGTTCTATAATGTAATTTTCTATCTATTTTCATCTCATATGTATGTGAGTGAGTCCATTTAATATATGACTGGATGTTTCTATCCTCATACCTAGATTGATCATATTATCCTGGAGTGACAATGACTTTGTGATCAAATATTTTATATAGATCTATGTATTTGTGGGATTTATTTCACATCTATGTTTTCATGTCTATTTTTTATTTTCTTTATAAAAAATAGATTTGGATATTTTGAGGTGGTGTTGTTTCTATGAACTTAAGTCCATAAGGGGTCAAATCACATTACATCTTCATGTTATTTACTTTCAATAATTTTCTTGTTTTTTTTTGAAGTTTCTTTCTACTTTTGTATTAATTTTTCTACTTCTACATTAAATATTTCATTTTATTTTATGAAAAACGTTAATAAACATGATTTTTTAATTTTATTATTGATTAGATAATTTTATTTCCATGGTTTCCTTTTCCCAACATTGTGTTTACTTGATGTATTTTCTTCTATATCCATATTTTCTTTAAAAAAATTTAAATAGTGTTTTAAATATTCTTAAAATATTATTAAAAATCATTTTTAACTAGATTTTACTTTATTTACCATGTTTTAAAAGTAATATTCCTATTTTTTTCTAAATGTGTTACTTTTAAATTTTTATAAAAAATGTGAAGGAATTTTTTTAACGTACATCGTGTGAATGGATTTTCTTACCATTAAGAATAATATATTATTTGAAAATAAATCTATAAGTTTACTTGGTTATTTTAAAATAAAATGGTTTTCTTGTTATTTTTGTAAATTTTTAGATATTAATTAATTGATTTCAAAATGAAAAGGGTATTTTACTCAATAAATTTTCTAGTGATATTTTAAATACATTTTCACATATAACAACATCCTTTGATGTTTATTGTGATTTAGTAGGGATATGTCCCAATGTTACCATCTTTAATTTTTCTATGGATGGTTTAGTTTTATGATTAGTTTATTCTTATGGTAACTATATCCTTTCCATGGGTTATTAAGTGATGATTTTTTTATGATCTTGAGGAACACATATGTAAGATTTTCATTATTTGATTGGTTATTCCATTATAAACCGATTGTGGTGGGTCCATTATATCCCTATAATGCAATTGTTAAAGATAGATATATCATGGTATAATAAGGACTAGAATGGGTAGATACCCCATTTTAGTAAGGGATTTTGTCCAATAATATAATATTGGGAATGAAAATTGACCAAGGAATAATGTAATTTGGAGTGAACCCAATCCACTATGATAGTCTTTTTAGTGATCCCTAAATAATAAAATGATTTTATATGATTTTGTGAATTCCAAAAAATTATGTGTTATTATTATGATATTTTGTCATGGATAATGATTTATTATTGGTGATTTTTCATGATTAAGTCTTTTTATTGATAAAACTTTATGTTATGTTTCATGATTGTGATATATGAATAGAAGGGTGTGATTAAAATTGTTTAGCTCATGTTCTCATACCCTTATTTTATATTATTCTCACTTATGATAATTGATTTATTTATCTTATGTTATCCCTTAGTAAGCATATAAGATAACCCTTTATTATGTTTTCTTTCCCTAGGTTATGGAGAAAGGTTTCAAGTATGTTATGTCTAACATGGATTCAAGTTGTATAGAAATTAATGGGAAATGATGCATATCATTTATGTACTGGTTGTTTATGTATCCATGTTTTCAAATACACTAAACCTTTATGGTTATGTAATGTATTAAATTGATATTTAATGAATATTCCCTTAATAATATGTAGTATTTATGTATGAAAAGTTAGGGTCACCATAATCAACCTGCAAAAAAGATCAAATAAGACTCTTGTTTGAGGAAAGTAAACCCTAAAACTATAGATAAATCCTTGTAGGTGAGTAGTTATCACCCTAAAATGGTGTTATGTCCCCATAATGCATGAATGGAATCCTAAAAAATCAGGAAGTGAATGGTAGTATCTACCTTAGTGGAGTTATAGAAACAACCCTATCATGTAGGTTTGAGGGAATTTTTAGCACCACCTTTTCCCTTGGGATTATCAAATATGTAAAAAATCTAGGATGTAATTTTATCACTATGAAACCCCTAACTCATTGTTTGGGGAACTATTTCATACACTTCCTCTAAGAATTTTGGTATTCTACAAGTTAGGGGAATCACATAAGAGACACATTCATGGTTCCCTCCACATAATAATTTATCTCCATCCTTGGGATCACATTAAAGGAAACCCATTAGAGACTCCATGAGGGTCACACTCTATAAACCTATTATAGAGGTACGTTAGGGGGGAGGTAAATCCTAAATATATCCATAGACCAAATATGTCAAAAAAGAGGGAAAATATCAATGAGGATTATGATCTATCCCTCGTGGGATATTTAGAGGGTGAAAAATCCCCTTGATAATTTGGAATGGATGAGGGTATCATTCCCGCTACCCTCTTCACATTAGTGAATTACATTAGCCAAAATATTTTAGATAATGTGGAGCATAAAACCAACATAGAATAACACAATGAGGAGGAATCCATTCAAAACATAGAACACCCTAAAACATTTGAAGGAAGTGTGTGCTCTCGACATGATATACAGACTCATGGCTTGGGATCTCATCCGAACATCCTGCTTCTGTCTTCTTGATAAGTTATGTGGAATTATTTCATTACTTGTTTCCACATCTATTTGGGGGTTTTGAAAGGTGTTTTAATTCAAAAATATGGTGTTAATGGTAAAATATTGATTTTTGGTTGTTCTGAAGTTGAAATAGTAGTTATTTGAATTTTTATGGAAATTATATTATTTTGGAGATATAGAGGATAATTATTCTTTATAGTAAATTTATATATTTATTTTAGGAAAACAATTTCAAGATTACTGGTGAAAGATTCATTATCATGAAAATTTCATGGGATTTGGAGAAATTTCTATGATAAGTGTTTTAACTCCCATGTTTGGATTTTTCAAAATTTAATGCCTCAATGGCCTGAAGGCCTTGATTTTTTTATTTATTTTGGATAATACCCCTTTTTAAATGGGTTGTGAGGGAACTCTTAAATGACCTACAGGACCGGTAGTACAAGACCCATTATATGACCTGATGGACCAGATGCACAATTCCCATAACATGACCCAAAGGCCCAACCAAACTATATAAGAACTACCCCTCCATAGTATCTGTCAGGTAAAAAAATCTTACTGAACACAAATTTACTATAAACTCCATTCTTTTGGATGGATTTCTTCAATGTAAATATTTATTGACACTATAAGATCAAACCGAATGAGCTACGACTATGTTAATCACTGAGGATTTGAAAATGTTGGGGGGATATCGACCCTCATAAATCATAAATGGATCAAAGATCTTAGATCTAAAAACCCATTAGTGGCATGTAACTTTTAGGCATTCAAATGAATATTATGATCCAACTATATGATTGATTGATGATGACACATTGATTTCAAAACCAATGTGTTATATTATTTTTGATGATGTTATTTCTATTTTCTTGTAGAATAAAACAGAATATGACTCAAACCTGATTGTTCTTGATAATTTTTCCAAACCTGAGACCAACTTTGACTTTGTAGAAGTTCAATTAAATATGATCCATATTTTATGTTTTGCATCAGATCCATGCTCAAATAAATTGTTACATTTTGATGATGAATAAATATCATCATATCAGTTTTAATATCTAGGAGAGGAAATTAGATGGATAATTTGGTTTTGTTAATTAATGAGTTTCCAAATGAGATGAGGGATGTAATGGGGTTTGATCATGATAAAGAAGATGATGTGAACCGCTATCGTATTAAAGGTGATGAAGATGACACATGTGTGTGTGCGTGTTGATGGAGATGAGTAAATTTTATCGCTTAATTATTTGAGATAATGCCACATTATCATTAATTCAAAATATAATATTTTTATATTATTACATTAGAATAAAAATATAACTTTTAGAATAGTAATAATGAGGATAGATTTCTTGTTTTAAAATGCATTTACAAAAAAAAAATATTGAATTACATGTAAAAATAATGTTTATCAATTATATGAATTGAATATAGTAATTTGAATTAATTTTTTTGATTCACTAAATGAAAATTATATTCGGATTATATATTTTTATTTTTTGAAAATAATCAATTTTTAGGAGAATAATGAAAAATATCATTTTTTCAAAAGTCTTGAATTTTATCACTTTATTAGTATATGTTCAAGGCCTATAAAATATATTAATTTATCAAATATATAATTTAAGAGTATAATTATAAAATATAAAATATTATTTTGAAATTATAAATTCTATTTTTTATATTTTAGGACTTAAGAAACATTTTATTATAATTTTAAAACTAATTTCGTTTGTTTCTTTTAATTTAAAATTATTATAGTGAAATTAGTGTTTGGATTTATTTTAAATAAAAATAAATTTTATTTATTTTATTAAAAAGAAATTACTATTATGAAAATCAGTAACCATCAAAAAAAATTATCTCATATATAATTTTAATGTTTAAAAACACTCCTTTATCAAAAAAATTTATATGTTATGTGCATTTGATTTAAAATAATATTTTCTAATATTTATGAAATAAATTAGGTTAAATGGAACATAAATGCAGAATCATCTTGTCAACATTCAGTAATAAGGGTCTATTAATATTTTTATTAATAAATTAATCAACATTATTAATTCTTAATTGAGAGTAATAAGTGTTAAATGACTAATCAAAGGTGGATCGATTTTTCCTAAATTTACATCACCTTTAGAACTTCTCGAAATATTTTTCTCGGTGAAAATTATTACCTACATTAAATAACAAACTTCCCTCACCTATCTTACCTATCTTTTATGCCATTCCATTATTACCCCTTACTTAACTTTCTTTTCCATGGAAATTCCACTCTTCCTCACTTATAATGGGGCGATCACTTCCACCATTTCAATACTCCACTCCAATTTAAAAATTTCCCTAAACACATACCCAAACATCCTCTTCTTAAAATCCTTTACACATCATAATTACCCTTTTCACAAAAAATTATCCTAAGTCCCTTAAATATAAGGCCTTCCTCAAGAGGAAGTTCAAGGTTTAACATAGGTAACACATCATTCTTAAAATTTCTCTATTACTATTTAATTTATTAAAAACCATAACAATAGTATAATAATAAGCTCATAAAAATTGGCGTGTTGATATTTTTTTATAAAAATGGTGTAACCATAATTTTTTCTCTTCCATTGTGGACACCAAAATTCGGAGAAGGGTTGCATCAGATAGATAAAAGAGAAAAGAATGAATCCGGGATGGAAAGAGGAGATTTCGGGTATCGGGAGGTGGTCACATGCATGATTAGGGAGAAGTGTGAATGTGGCCTTCTAGCACGCAAGATATTATGCACCCGACCCCATTTTAGTGTACAAGGTGACTTCGAACGAGAGTTTGTGAACCTATCCCCCTTTGCAACCCCAAGACGACGTCAGATGGGAGTTTGTGTGCCCGGACCTTGCGTGCCGCCCCGAGTACTCTAGATATAAAACGAACTGTGCCCCCACCCTTTAGGGATAGTAACAGAAGACGAAGCGACACTCTACTGCGTGAAAACCACATCTTCCACGACCATGCAAAAAACCCCATGGCCTTCAGTTATTGGATTTTGTGAAACCAGTCTCCCAAGGGGGCTCCTTCAAGTGGGCCCTTTTGGTCCTGATCCTCGAGATTTCCTTTTCTCCCCATGTCATTCATGCGCAAGGGATCCCATTTTGCATGCAAGTTCCCTCTGTGACAGGCGGTCTTGCGCGCCACCAGTCCTTCTTGCATGCAACTAGTCTTTCTTGCACACAAATTGTCCTTCCTGCATACAAACCTTTCATCTTGCACATAACCAGTCCTTCTTGCACACAACCCGTCCTTCCTGCGTGCAAACCTTCCATCTTTCACGCAACCTATCCATCTTGCACACAACTTTTCCCTCTTGAGTGCAACCCTTCGTCTTGCATGAAATCCTTGCATATTGCACGCAGACCTTCTATATTGCCCTAGATCCTTCTCTTATGTGCACTCCATGTGTTTCCCTCACTTTAAGTCACCCTGTCCAAGCCCCTCTTATGCACAACACACCTGCATCACATGATCTCTTCCCGTGTGGCCCTTTAGGTTTTCACAGAGAAATTTCAAAGTCCCTTGGGTGGCACTTTCCATTACATTTCTTCTCCTCATGATTCTTCGCATAGGCATGCTAATGGCTATTGCTTCTTCGCATAGCCACACTAACAGGGACCCCCCATTGGGTCACTCCATAACACCCCCACCATGGCATTGCCGATGCCTTCCTTCCCTCAAGGGAGGGTGGGTATTGGTTATGTAAGTCCTAGGGTTGTGGAGCTAACCGACCTCGTCTGAGATGCAGGATGTTAAACTACCAAGGGTCATCGTCCTCAGCACATGATGTTAAACTATGACCTTTCCATGTTCCTTGAACGTGGGGTGCCATGTCTTGAAAATTCTCTATGCCCACTGGTCTCCACGAGAGTGAGACATTCCTCACATGTAATGACATCCTCTTTATCAGAGCGGCATCTGTATGTGGGAAAAGGGCAACCACCCTGGTGTAAGACCCTTACTTTTCTTATAGGATGTAGCACCCTTGATTTTCCACTCTTATTGGGTGCCAAATCCCTCTCCTTCTAGGATTTTTCACCACTCGGTCCTCCACCCTAGAGTACGACCCAATCCCCATCACCTCGGGAAGCTTCATTGTGTAAGCCCCATTCACCATCCTTCATGGACGCACCTTCTGTGATGTGATCGTCAGGTCTTTGTTGCCTCTTATTTCTCACACCGAGAATGACTCACATGGGCTTAGAGACAGCATCGACCATGACATTCTGTCTAGGTAGCCAAGAGTGTAAGTCCCACACACCCTACCTGAACTATGAGGACTTTGATCCCTACCAAGGCAAGGTGCATAGAAAACCTCCCTATGGTTCAAGCCCCGCACCCATTGGTCCCGACCATCTTCATTTCGGTTCACCAAAACCCATTCTGAACTACATGGACTTTGATCCTTGCCAAGGTAAGGTACGTAGGAAGCCTCCCTGAGGTTCAAGACCACTATCCATTGGTCCTAACCATCTTCACATCGGTTCACCAAACTCATCCTGAACTATGTCTAATTTGATCTTTACCAAGGCAAGGTACATAGGAATCCTCCCCGAGGTTCAATCCCAACACACTATTGTTTTCGAACCCCCTTCACTTCAGACCACCTTTTTCCCACATGACGTTAAACTACATGCCCCCTTTTTGTCTTTTATGACGTTAAACTTCATCTACCATCCCGAACTATGTGGGATTTTATCTTTGTCTCCTTGACAAGGTACGTAGAAAGGCTCCCTATGCTTCAACCCTCATCTAGAGTTAAGTCGCTGTGACCCCATCCAATAGTAATCCATTGTGACCCCATCCATTAGTTAGTTGTTGTGACCCCATCCAGTGGTAAGTTGTTGTGACCCCATCTAGCGGTAAAACGTTGTAACCATATCGAGTGGTAAGCCATTGTGACCCCATCAAGCAGTAAGCCATTATGACCCCATACAGTGGTAAGACATTGTGAACCCATCCAGTGGTAATCCATTGGACCCCACCCAGTGGTAATCCCTTCTCACCCCATCCAGCGATAAGCTGTTGTGACCACATCTAGTGGTAAGCTGTTCTGACCCCATCTAGCAGCAATCCATTGTGACCCCCATTCAATGGTAATCTATTTTCACCCCCATTCAGTGGTAAGTCGTTGAAGTCCATAATCGATGGTAATCCCTTGTTAGGTGAACTACGAGGACTTTGATTCCTTTCCATTGGGATACATAAGAGGTCCCTTCGAGACTCAAGCCCAACATCACCATCATCCTCAAGTCAACTCCATCTCTTTCTCCACCCAACTCACTTAACCATCCATCATATATTTGGATTCTTACCCAGGTCTCCCATCCTGGTGGGATCATTCCACCTCATTCCCCATTCCATTTAACAACAATCATCTAGCTAACCATGTGTTAGACCCAACATCGGTATTCCCTCCAGGGGTTGCACTCACCTGATCCACTCTAGTCAGTGTTCTGATCAGTCTGATCTGTCTCTGTAATACGTTAAACCTACGGCATACCGTGTGTTAAACGTAGGATGATTTGGAAAACCTCAGATACATGCCTAGGGCATTAAATTCCCCACATTCTACGTGGGATGCCACGGGATTTTGTGCCCTCGAGAATCCCTATAATAAGGGGAAGAATCCAAGATGCGCCAGTGTTCCAGCATCCAGACATGCCAGTGATGTCCAATGTGACTACTCCCCTGACTGAAGGTTATTTCCCTGACTGGACCCCTTGGAATGTCTCGATAGAAGAAGTGTAATTAACTGGTGTCCATAAAGATATGGAACTGGGAAGAGTTTCACGAACAACGTCTTAAATATATAAGGGAGACCCTGACTAGGTGACAAGTTTCAAGGAGGAATATGTAGAAGGAAGAACTGACATCCCATCATCCCATTTTGATCAAGGAGAAAACGTCCCTAAATAAGCGATGGATGATGCCTGCCTTTGGAAAGTGAGAATTCGGGGAAACAATCATCGCGTATTCATCGTCCTCAAACAGACGGATGCATGCATATCGATGAAAGAGTTAGGAATAGAAATGGTGAACCCAATGTGAATATATTATCCTCAATATGGATATTATTATCATTCGAGACATCAGTGGACTAGCATGACACTATATCCATCTATCCAAAGTCGGGTCATGCCAAGAAAGTAGCAGACCTGGAGTGAAACTCACCGGAAGTTGGGGCATTCAGAACGTTGGGCATCCCGTTCTGCGGCGTTGTCAGCATGGATCCATCTTACCGAACATAGAAGATAGAATGGCATTGGAACAGTGGTCGTCGATTCCTTTCCTTTCAGCACAAATGGGTTAGTCTCCCTGCTTTTCAGGAACCAAGCTATTGCAGGAATTCAATCACCACCCGCCCACCGGTGCAAGGGAAGGGGAATGCCAACACGGTAGTACCACATGGCTCCACCACTTCGGTGACAATCTCCACGCGTATAAATTCTAGGCACCCACACACTATCTACCTGTCTGAAGTCATTCAGTGGAGAGTGACCAACGACCTCGTACGCCGGTACAAGGAGGAGGGGACTATCCTGACTTTGGATATGGCTCGCTAGGATCTAGAGGCATCTTCGCCGCATCACCAATGCTACCCCCAAGGGCCGAGCAGGGAGCCATAGCTCCACACTCCAACTTACAATCATTTCGGGAGCCTCACCTCAGAATGCCTCGATGACTCTCTCCCCTACGCCGATGAGGTAGGGGATGTATGGACCAGCCCAGTCAGGATCCCATTACAGGGGCCCCCAAGGAGGGCTCCCATGAGGCCGCTCCAGTGTCTTCATCTGGTCCCACGAGTCAAAGAGTAGGTAAGCCATGCACCTGCACTGTTGGCCCCAATCTAGTTGGCTCGACACTGGAATCGGGCACAAGCCGAGGAAGACACCTGCCAAGGGGCGTCAAGGTCAGAAACTACTATTGTTCGGGCCACTGCCGACATATATCATCAACCCCTTGTGTATGCAGAGCAGGGGAACTTGTATACCCGACCCAGATCAAGGCCCCAACCACCCCATGTGCAGGATGGGTCGACTCACTCAGCCACCGGTGCAGGTAGTGGCCACCACCAGTACAGAGGCCCTCACTGTACAACCATCATGGAAAATGTGGGTCTTCCCTGATTCCAAGCTCGACATGGAGTTTTTCCTTATGCTACCCTCAGTTCGAATGAGGGACATCCCCATGATGGTGACACTTAGGATGGAAGTATCTTCCATGCTCATTACAATAGGTATGGAGTCATCTCCCCTACCATAGGATGCCAGTGTGGGGATGTTGTGTATCCGGTCTATCTCCAGCGTGGGGGCCCTCCCCATGTTCTTTATAGCAGCAGGAAAAGTTTTTCTTGCCTCGTCAACTAGAATGGTTAAGTCCAACCTTGATTCACCAGAACTCAGCATGGAGGATCTACCTATGTTTGGCTTGACTAGTACGAGGACCTTCCTTGCACTGATGTCGCCAAGGGAAACAAGAAGTGAGGTCCCACCCATGCTCTTATAGGCTCGATCGGAGGTCCTACCTACTCCATAACATCCTATAGAGGTCCTCCCCATACCCCCTTTGATATCTGCCCTGATGATCCTTGCACCTCGGCTTACTCAGACAAGAATCCTCTCCACCTCAGCACCAGTACGGACTAAGGTCCTTCTCATGCCAGAAATCTACCATGTCCTGAAGAGCCATCCCAGGGCAGGGGGCGGGTCATCACTACCATAAAAGGAACACTGAGAAGATTCATACTGAGATCAAACTACTTTAATTCTCAGATTTCAAAGCCGAATACGACTCAATGATGGAACCCTCACCCAGATTTTCTATGTCAAGGTTCGGGGAAGGAACAAGGCACATCAGCCTAGTACTCCCAGAATGTGAGGTCCATCGGATTCCCGCCTCCATCTCTAGGAATATCAAGGAGGAAAAAAAATTTCAACTCCACAGGTTACGACCATGAAATCACCACGATCATCACCAGAATCACTCTCTACCACGACTAGAGATCACAAAAATCTATTTTAGGAACCAATGGTGGACGAGCAGCAGCACGGTCCACCGCCAGTAGTCATGGTCCCCGCACTGGAAACTGCGGTCGCCAACCCATCTTACCGCAACGTCATGGCTTTTTCACTACACTCTTCAGAGGGTAGCTTGAGATGAGGCAGTTTATCATCTCGCTCACCATATTATCCACCAGCTAGCCTATTGTCCTAGCGGTCTGCTTCTGTACTACTACCCATTCCATAACAGCCTCTGATTGATGAGTGGGGAAATGAAGGGCCAAACCCTAAATTTGAGCCAAAGAGATTATGGGATATCCTTGTGGCAGACCACTTCCCTGAGATGTTTTGGTTGGTTGTAGTGTCTAATTTTTGTGCACCAGAATCCCTCACCCAAGAGGAAGTTGAGTGTTTCTTCCAGAACCTCTGGGAAGCTCATTTCCATCTTCTCCATCAGCGAGTGGATTATCCTAAGATCCAAGTTCATTTCAAGCACATTGGCGAGCAATGCTGTCTGGTTGACTTGGCCACACTTCCTATGGCTCAGTGCCTTGAGTCACCAGGTCACCGTAGTGCCCTCTAGCAATGGTGTGTTCAAAGCTTCAGGGTACTCCGCATGATGATCAAAGAGGCTTCTCCCCACGTACAGATCTGCGGCTGGGGGTGGTACTATAACCTCCCCATCAATCCAATTTGGAGACAACAAGATTTTCCAGGAGTCATAGAATATATTCCTCCAGGAAGAGTCGCGGTTAACATGGAGGGCCTACCAGAGGTTGATAACAAGCTAGATCTTCTCAGAGAGGACCTCCCCCTGAGAGAGCTTTACACTTCATGGATCTTTCAGGAAGGATTAATCGTCAACAGAGGAATCTACTAGGTCTTTCTGTACCCACCAAAGCACTAGGCCTCATCTTGAATCCCAGCAATGGAAAGGAACTCTTTGGAGCTGTCAAACCCTCCACCCATCTGGCTCAGTTCAGAAGGTGGAGGACGACTCTGATAAAGTTGTGTTGTGTCAAAAACTCACTGAACAGAAGAATGTGGTCGACGACCTCCTTACTAAACGTGTTGTAGAGCGACATCCGGACTATGGTTATCCCAGGCTAGGGAAACATGGGTAGGAACGACTTCCCCTCAGTGAATTTCCCCCCAGGTGACCCTGACCATCATGCCTATGCAGACAGGGTTGAGGCCGGAACTTACGGCAATAGGGAACTGTATGTCTCACCCAATCCTCCTAAACGATGTGACAATCCTCGGGAAACAGGTCGGATTCCCCCAACTGCCCCACATATTGTTCCACCAACAGCTCCATGAGCCATTGGGCCACCTTATTATGTTGAAGATCCCACCAATGCACTGGTAGTCAGGGATCCTCATCAATATGGGAATCCCCACCAAGATGATTCAATAGAGACACTCATTTCCCATCTCGAGGATTAGAGACACGACATGTGGAACTCCCGCCCGATGGAAAGTCTTATCTGGCATGAGTGGGTGATATTCCAGCACCCCTAAGTTTTGAAAATCCCACCTTTTCCTCCTTCAATGGGACAGGGGACCCGCCGCAGCACTTGGCGCACTTCACCTCAAGATGTGGACCCATGTTGGGAACTCCAGCGTAGAAGGAGGCTTCTAAACTCTGATTTTTCGTACAAACATTGGAAGGGCCTGCATTTTTCTGGTAAATCCATCTCCCCATCGTATCAGTAACTAGCTAATAAGACCTCCATAGGAAATTTCTCTACCAGTTCAGTTCCACCACTCAAAATATGAGTATCACATACCTCTTAAAGTTCAAGAAGAGGCTTGATGAGCACATTTAGGACTTTATCTCCTGGTGGAAAGGACTCATGCATTCCCTTGACATGTCGCTGACTCAGGAGTAGTTGTTGACTATATGCATAGGGAATATCAAGATGGAGCTGGTCCCCTATCTGATCACCCAGAACTATCCTGGGGGATTCCGAGACTTCTCTGATAAGGCCTAGTGCCTAGAGGAAGCCTTATAGAAGGCTAATAAGGAACGTTTGTTGCCTCCTGCGATCCCCGCAAGAAGGGCCACTAGGGCCGAGCCCGCTGCAGGGGACAAAATAAAGGCCCCCAAGCAACTAGAGTTGTTACCAGTGGAGCTGCCTCCATAGCCTCGCAGAGGCCCCACACCTCAGGCACAACTTGTGGCCCAATAACACCCACCTCAAAATTGGAAGGTGCCCCTACGCTATGCACTACCACCGCCTATGAGAGATAACCAATATCCACCACCTTGGTAGGCTCCTCCAGTCCCTCTTCAGGGTTAAGCTCCAAGGCCCCCCTTTCCGGATAGGAGAAACTGGACCTACTCATTCAATGAGGCACATGTCCTTGGTTACTTTCAAAGTTCCTTGAAGCAGGGGATTCTACGTTTTTCTGAGTGTAGAAGGATGGAAGAGGCAAACCTCACTGATCACCATAATTATTTCCCCTACCAATGGATCCTGGTACACACTCTCAAGAAGTGTTGTGTGTTCAATGATTGGCTTAAAGACCAGGTATATAACAATATAGTCTGTTTAGGCCCGACTCTGGCATAGGTGGCATGCGTCTTTGTGAGGCTAGACAGCAGCAGCGACAGCGAGGGCGAGTGGCATCAGGTTTCCACTCATAGGTCCGATAATTATGACAACTAGAAGGCTCATAAAATAATCTCATGTTCCCCTGGTATCATCCAGGTGTTCCTAAATTGGAAATAGCCTTCAGAATCTATAGCTGCCACTTTTGCATTGTCGTCTTAGCCGACCCCTTCCTAGAAGAGGAAACACTAGTAGCGTAAGGGAAAACAAAGTCACCCATCGATGCCATCATTATCCCATACTCTCTTTGACTTCATGTCCCTAGAGATAGATATCCCTCCCAAAATCCGTCCAGTAGTGGACGACTCTTCAAGTGATGGTCAACGGTAGACCTCAGTTTACACCGTAAAGCCGGTAAATCCCTACATGATTCCGGATGATAATGAGCACCAGTCAGATCCTCCCAACATCCCTAGTCGTCGCCAGCGTCGATGGAGCCATGGCTATATTGTCCATCAGAGTGCCTTGGTCAGCACTTCCATTCAGGTTGTTCATGCTTCCAAAACCAGGAAACATGCTCAACGCAGAGCTCAGAATTCACAACCTTCTCATATGGTGGAATCAGGCCTGTCCTCACAACTGTTCTTGTTGCTGGATCAGGTAGAGCCACCCCGACCATGCTATGACCAGCCACACCCTGCTAAAGGTCGATAATAGTCATCCGGTCCTCATCCAGTAGCCACTCCACAGGTTTTGACTAGTTAGCATCAAGATATTCCCAGCACGAGTCAGTCGTCAGTCCAACTGGTAGGGCCCACCATACCTCCTATCATAGAGCGACCTCATGTAAGCAGAAGTTCATGCCTGGAGTGTAAGTATGATGTTCTCAAGAATCTCTCCAGTATTCCAGTAATGATCTCCATCTTTTAGGCCCTTCACCAGTCGCCAGATATGCGTGAGTCCCTCACTGAGGCTTTAAGATGCCCCCTCTAGTTTGAGACGGAAGTAGCAGCCGTAGAATCCTTTCATGCTGAGGCGGTCGAGAATGATGAATTCTAGTCCATTATCTTTTTCTTTGGATAAGATGAAGTCCCTCCCATACAAGGGCACATTTGTGCATTGTACATCACCAGCCAGTTCAATGGTGTAGAGGTTCGTCGTTGTCTTGTCGACATGTGCTCTGGAATAAACCTAATCCCGACTCGGAGACTACAAAAACTGGGATTTTCCAAAGATGATTGGAGTCCCTCTGACCTAAGAATCCAAGGTTATGACAGGATGGAACAAACATCAGTCAGCAAGATCCTCTTGAAGACCCATTTTGGTGGCCTAGTTTCCAGCACCAAATTTTTGGTAGTCTCCTAGGACACCCCCCTAAAATGCACTGATGGGAAGGCCATGAATCCACCTGCATATAGAGGTTCCATCATCTTATCACAAGTTCCTCAATTAATCCCTTAATGGTTGAGTGGGATTATTTAAGGAGATGCGTCTCCATTTGCCTCTTGTGAAGTCCACTACCTAGATGTCGACTACTACAATAGGAAAGATAAGCATATTCAGGCTAACGAGGTCGAGAATACACCGACTGAGACCGACCCATGGACAGACCTAGATGATTCCTACCTACTTCCAATACACCGATTGAAGGCTACAACCAAAGACATGGGACAATGCTTCATTATTTCTATAATGATGGTGGAACAAATTCTCAAGCCTAAGCAACGCTAGAAGATCACCTCGTACTCCATAGAAATCTGGCTCAGGAGTTCCTGGAGCCTCCTATCCCCATAAGGTATTGGGATGTCTGACCCATGGAAATGACAATACATCATACTTTCTTGTTTCACTGGTCTGGAATTAGCTGGCTCAAGATGACACACCACTATTGCTTCGATATCATCTAGCATGGACCCTTGAGCCGAAGTCTAGATGAGATTGGATCAAAAACCTTTATTTCTATGGTTGCGGTAGCACAAGAGTCCTATGATGCAGTTACCACTACCGCTCAAGCTGGTACCGGCCTCCCATCAGGATCTGATGACTCATAAGCAATTCCTCCTGCCGAGGATCCATCCTTTATAAGTGGAGAAGAGGATTTGGAGGATTCTCTCCCCGCCTTTGAAGAGGGTGTCTCTACCATAGTCGATGAGTTGGTACAGCTGAACCTTGGTAGCGAGGAAGACCCGGAACCCACATTGATCAGTGTCATCATGCCCCTCGAGGAGAAATAGCAATACATAGACTTCTAGAAACAACACCATGATGTATTTGCCTGGATTTATGAAGAGATGCCAGGACTAGATCCTCAGGTAGTCATCCACCACCTCGGTCTCTCGGAAAATCATCATGGGTCCAAGAAGCCTCCCAGAAAAATGCACCCCTCTCATGGTGCTGTGGTTGAGGCAGAGGTGGACAAGATCATCGGAGCCAATTTTGTTAAGGAGGTCCAGTACCCCCAAATGATTGGTCGATATTGTTCCAAAAAGGAAGAAGAATGGACAAATCAAGGTCTATATTGACTTATGGGATCTCAACTATCATTGTCCAAAGGATGATTTTCCCCATCCTGTGACAGAGTTGTTGATTGATGCTATAGTTGTATTCCAAGCCCTCTCTTTCATGGATGGGTATTCTGGGTATAACCAGATCCGAATGGCCCCCAAGGACAAGGAGTGTACAGACTTTAGGTCACCACAAGGTACTTTCTGTTACCAAGTCATGCCCTTCGATTTAAAGAATATAGGTGCCACCTAAAAATAGGATACGCGTCACATATTAAAGCTGGAACATGGAACATTGGTGGACTGCTATGTGAACTATCTGATGGTCAAATCTTTCCAGCATCATTGCTATCTCAAAGACCTTGAGAAAGTGTTCGGCTTCCTCCGTTCACATCACCTAAAGATGAATCCATTGAAGTGTTCCTTTAGGGTCGCCTCTAAAACGTTTCTCAGCTTCGTTGTCAGATATAGGGGCATTGATATCGACCCATAGAAGATCATGACCATTAGACAGATGTCTCCACCGAGCAACATTTGGGAGCTTCGAGGCTTCCAAGTCCACTTAGCCTACATACGCCGATTCGTTGTGAATTTTTCTGGAAAGTGTAAGCCCATTTCTTGGATCATGAAGAAAGGCACCGTCTATGAGTGGGACAAAGAGTGTCAGACTGCTTTTGAGGAGATCAAGAAGTATCTACTCCAACCAACGGTCTTAATGACACCCATCTCTGGAAGGCCACTGGTATTTTATGTGATAGCCCAAGAATGATATCTCATCACCCTTCTTTCCCAGAAGAATAATGAGGGGATGAAGAACAACCTTTACTACCTGAGATGCATGCTCCTCGATACAGAGACCAGATACTCCCCCATTGAAAAGAGCTTCCTTGTGTTGGTATTTTCAGTACAACAGTTACGAAATTACTTGCAGCACTATGAGGTATAGCTGGTGTCCTGAGTAGACACACTGAAGTACATCTTGAACCTCTCTACGTTGATAGGCCTACTAGCTTGGTGGGAAGTAATCCTCCAGTAGTTTGATATTTGGTTTTTCCATCAAAATTCTATCAAGGGGCAAGCAATGGAAGACTTCATTACTGTCCATACGGATCTTATGGACCAGTACCTTGATCTCAATTTCCCCAATGATGCGATCCTCTCAATATACCAAGCCACGCCGTGATGGCACATTCACTTCGATGGTGCTTCCTAAAGCCCCACAGGTAGAATGCTCAATGATCACAGACTCAACAAAGTAGTCATGGGTATCATATTCAATACCTTGGCACAAGTCATTCTGCCTTATTCATTCTTGTTGTTAGAAGGCTTCACCAACAACGAGGCAGAGTATCAGGCTCACATCACTGGTATCGAGCTGTCCCTCGAGATTGATGTTCCCCATTTTCATGTGAAAGGGGATTCTGAACTAGTCATCAAGCATATCAATGGTGACTATGTTGTCGGAAATCCATAGATTGTACCAATGTTGGAACGCACTCTTCATCTAATGGAACAGTTCCAATCTCGGCCGGATATTACTCATGTCCCTCAATCTCATAATGGTCAAGCTGATGTCGTGGCCATCCTGGCTGCATCTCTCGCGAAGCCCAAGCAAGATGATCTAATTATCCATGTGGCACACTGAAGAATCATTGGTCTTGTCACCCCGGATGATGATGAAGGCCTATAGGTGAGTCACCTTACCATTGGAGCCTCCATGTCCGGACCCCTAGGTCCCCTGGATGTAGTGATTTATGTGAATCCTAATGGGGAGCCCCCTTTGTCGAGTACCTCTAAAATGGTGACCTCCCGGTTGATCAAGCTGATCACAAGTGAATATGATGCCATGTGTTTCAGTTCACCCTCCAGGATGGCCCTGGCCATGAAAAGATCCTCTAAAAGTGCTTGTTTTATGGGGTTATCCACCATTCCATTGAAGGAGTTGAGATTTCTCAGGTCATGTAAGAGGTTCACACCAGTTCATGTGGGGCTCATCAGACTGGGCCGAAACTATCTCACCAGATCCAGAGACTGGGGTACTTTTGGGCCCCCTTGATCTATGATTGCATCAAGTTCACCAAAAGATGACATGCGTTCAAAATTCATGCTAACTTTATGCATCATCCATCAGAGCCTCTTCACTCCACCAAGTACTCTTGGCCATTTGGGGTATGGGGACTCGATGTCGTGGGACCATATCTACCAGCTACAGCTCACCAGTGTAGATTCATCCTGAAGACTACAGATTTCATCTCCAAGTGGGAAGAGGCAGTTCCACTCAAGAAGGTCAAGGCCCATTCCATCGTTGAATTTGTGAGTTCCAACATCATCTACCAATTTGGATTACCTCACGCCATCCTCACCGATAACAGCACGAACTTCCAAATAGCTAAGCTAAAAAAATTTTACGCTAAGTACAACATCCATTCTAACCATATCTCTTGCTATCATGCGCAAGAAAATGGACAAACCGAGGTTTTCAACAAAACCCTCTATAACATTCTGCAGAAAATGGTTGGTCAGAATAAGATGAGTTGTCTAGACAAGCTCCTCAATGCCATCTGGGATTATCAGACAACGACTTGTAATTCCAACTAGGTGACCCCATATTCCCTAGTATATGGAATGGAGGTCATCCTTACCATCTATTTTCAATTTCCCTTACTGCGCATAGCTTTCTATGATCACCAACCACCATATAAAGTAACTGGAATCCATCTGGTCGAGTTGGATGAACTTGACGAGAACAGGCTTCATGCCCTGCACAATCTGGAAAGGCATCAGAACAAGATAACCATAGCTTTCAATAAGAAATTTCTCCTTCGCTCCTTCTTTCTAAGCGACATGTTATTGTCTTTGAGGGCACTAATGATACCTAGTAGGAAACCACCCATGTTGGAACCCAAATGGGAAGGACCTTACAACATTCACAAGGTTTACTATAATGGCGCGTACTCACTAGTTACAATGGATGGTGAGCATATAACTCCTCCCACTAATGTCAAGTTCCTCAAGCAATACTTTGCTTGAGCCATTGGGTCCACATGACTATAAACTGTATGGTCTTTCACAACATTAAACTAGTCAGTCATGCACAACCCTAAACTGCATGATAGTCCTGCATGACCTTAAACTGTACGGTCCTACATGACCTTAAACTGTGCATTGTCCAGAATGACGTTAAACTGCATCTTAAGAACTATATATGGCTTGATTCCAATCCTCATGGGATACATAAGAACAATTAGATGCTTCATCTTGAGTCTATCCCTAGTTTCCTATTTGACTATCCCCTCATGAGAATAATTCTTTGGGGAATCTCACATGGAATTGGGTAAGATTCTTTGGCCCCACCCATGTCAGGGTTACAATTATTGCACCATGTTCACTCCTTAATTCTTCTAATCCTCCCACATCCTTTCCTAATGATGATAAAATGTATGGCATTTTCATAACTACATTTGGATTGATTCCCATCCTCCTGAGATACGTAGGACCACCCAGACATTTCATCTGTATTCCCACCCCCAAACTTCAAGACCTCCCACTGGGATAAAACACATGGTGTGGTGTAGGCCTTTTCCCTCATCCATGTCAAGTTCATCATGACCGTACCATGTATCCCTCTCTCTTGTAGATCACTATTTATTTTATTGTCTAACATTATTTGAGATTTCATGTGTGCATTCATGCTCCACACACCCCATCATCTGGGTTCCCATTTTATTTTACATCCGGAGGGGCCCCCTGAACGGTAAGGATACATAGCCTAAGGGATCTCCAATCATTTCAGGACAACTCCCTCAAGGGTTTTACACAAAAAATATATTCGAGTCCCGCATTACGAATATGGTCAGCGGTCAACGATCATTTGTTGTTTCCATTTTGGGTCACATGATATAGATGTTGTGTTTTGAATCTGGTCAAAAACTATCTTTTTTCATTGTCACCACCCCCATATGTTCTAAACATGGAGTGTAGTGGTTCATTCTACCCCTCCATCTCTTCAAATCTCAGTTTGATTCGAGCAGGAGTGTGATTCTAGCTGTTGGTACCTTATGTGATTGGGAGAGCCTAATCTTACTTTTTATTTCCCACACCGATCACTGCTCATATAGGCTTAGGATTTATGAAGTCAATGCCTGCATGAGAGTTCATCTAGATACAATTGGTTAGGATGCTCAGCCTCAGGTCCTTAGACCCCTTCAGACCCTTTTCCCAAGTTCTCATTTAAGATTGTGTGGTGCGGTATAGACTCGCGTCCTCATTCACATCGGGTTGTTTCAATATGCCACACATATCCCCTTGAGACATCCCTCCCTTCATTTATCATCTGTACCACGATCAGAGGCCCTGCCATGATTCGCGAGTCCCATCATTTGGTCTTCCATCACCTTCTATATTCGAAATGGCCCCCAAATGGCATGGATGCTCGGCCCAAGGGATCCCCTACCATTACGGGATAACAACATCGAGGATTGAGACCAACAAGTTGATACAAGTTTTGTGTTGCAAATATGGTCCACGGTTGATGCTCAATTGTTCTCCCCCCTTCTAATCACGCAAGGGTGGATACTGTGTTGCGAACTTGGTCAACAGTTGTCCTCTATCATCATTACCACTTTGTGGTCTTCCATAATCACAGTGATTCTCTCTCTCTGTCCCATATATATGACATTAAACTAGGAATATACGATTCGAGATCTATGACCCTAAACTAATATCACCTTCATCCTCACTACAAGACGTTAAATTGAATGTTGTATGTGGCATTCTGTCCATGGCCCAGCCTTCGGCCCCTTGGCCTTTTTGGCCCCCTAGCCCATGTTCTCACTTATGGTTGTATAGTGTGGTGTGGGATTATGTCCTCATTCACATCAGGTTACTCGTCATGCTATACACATCCCCGGATGAGATACCTTTCCACTACCTTCATCCTCACTACAAGACGTTAAAATGCAGTTTGGCCATGACATTCTGTCCATGGCCCAGCCTCAGGCCCCTTGGCCTTTTTGGGCCCCTGCCCCATTTTCTCACTTAGGGTTGTATGGGGTGGTGTGGGATTATGTCCTCATTCATTTCGAGTTACTCATCGTGTTGTACACACCCCTCTTTGGGTATCTTTCCCTATTTTGTGTTATCCTTTCCTTTAGAACTATGTATGGCTTGATTCCCATCCTAATGGGATATATAGGACCACCCAAACGTCTGGTATTTGGGTCCAACCCCATCTCTTAGAAACCTCCCTATCATTGGCCCCTCGTCCTACGTTCTTCTAGAAGAGGGTTATACAGTGTGATGTTGGATTATGTCCTCATTAACGTCGAGTTTGTAACAACCATGCTGCATACCTCTCTCTCATGAGTGGCCTTTACTCCCTTTCCCTACTTTCATCTCTTTAATTATTCTACCCTTATGTTGGGTCCCTCGGCCCTCTTTGGTGATTCACCAATTGGACCATGAGTAATCTAGTCTAGAACCTTGAGTGTTAGATTCTATGTGGACATGCTTTCACCCACTTTTTCAGGCTTCATGTTCCTCTTCATTTGGTCTTCCATTATCTTTCACACCCGAAGGGACTCCCAAACGGCATGAATGATAGGAATAAGGGATCACCTACCATTATGGGACAACTTCTTTGAGGGTTTTATACAAAAAATCAATAGAATTCCCTTGTTGTGAATATGGTCAATGGTCGAAGATCATTTGTTATTCCCATTTCAGGCCACACGATATGGATGTTGTGTTTCGAACACGGTCAACAATTATCCTCCATCTTCATGCCATCCCCTTAAATCCTTGAATGTTGGTTACATGATTCACATTATTTTCCACTCCATTGGGTCCAAATGGAATTTTAACACTCCTGAAACTATCCCTCAGTGCGCATTTTTATGTTAGGAGGAAAAAAGCCATGGTAAATTCATCATTTGAGGATCCGCACTGACTTAACTTTGGTGCATGTTCTAGGTATTGTAAAATACTATTATGACCTTGTTTCCCACACCGAGATTGACTCACATGGGCATAAGGATATGGTTGAGGTCCGCACTTGCTTGGAAGGATTCTACTTCTCTTTGGTCTGAGCTCTATGACCTTAAACTAAGATCTCTTTTAAAAATATGTATGGCTTGATTCACATTCTCATGGGATATGTAGGAATGCCGAGATATCTTGTCTTTGGGTCCATCTCATGTTATTATAATTTATCTCTTATGTTCTGCCTTATGGGATCTGACTCCCATAGGACGTCATGTTGTGGCGCGTGTGGGATTATGCCCTCATTCATGTTGGGTTTGCAATAGTCGCACCACGTATGCCCCTTTCTAGGAGTTAGTTCCCCTTACTTCCTATCCCACATGAAATTAAACTATATGTTGTCCTGCACGAAATTAAAAGGCACCTCCAAGAACTATGTATGGCTTGATTCCCATTCCCATGGGATACGTAGGAACACTCAGACATCCCATCTTCGGGTCCAGCTCAACTAAGAGCCAGCCTCTCCTATTCCATATCCTCTAACCTATTCTGGCCCCTTGTCCTGAGGTTTCCTCCTTGGAATCATGCATAGTTTGATGTGGACCATGCCCTCATTCACGTCGAGTATGCTTTATCACACCTTGCATATTCCCTCTAGAGCCTCATCTCTCCTATATATATCTAATTCATATGACTTTAAACTATGCTTTCGAGTCACACATGACATTAAATTGTTGCATCCATACTACATAAAGTGCATGGTGGGTCCCATCACATGACCCTGAACTATGACGTTATCATCTTGGCCGCACGAAAAAAAACAGCACTACATCATGGTGTCCTCACTCGAGGGTACATCATGTTTAGTATCGGTCACACACCATACCATCTGTCAATGCCTTCACACAACTTTATTTTTGTGGAGATACCTAGATTTTCTATCCTAGTTCCAGCGCTTCATAAAAAAACCAACAAAACTCATTCATCCTAAAGGAAAAACAATATCTATCAAATACTGCTTCTTTTGGTGCAAGGGCCAGACCCGTACAACCTTATTATCTCTGGAACTGGTATCTTACCGTGCCGCCCCCAGAACTATGTATGGCTTGATTCCCATCCTCATGGGAGATGTAAGAACTCCCAGACACATTGTCTCCGGGTCCAGCCCTAGGAATCTAAAATATTTTCCTCTCTTTTGGCCCCTCGGTCCATGCTCTCTAAAGAACATATGGTATAGCGAGTACCTCATGGGTCCTCATTCATGTCGTGTTTGGAAAAGTCCGCACCCTGAGCCTCTCATGTATTTTCTGAACCTGGTCCGAATTCTATGACCCTAATCTAGGGAACTGTGCGCCACGATTGGATAATTCACTGCCCCCTTAAGGGCTCATCCTACAACCATTAAGATGGAAGTGTGTGATCTCAAGACCCTTTTCCTTAGATAGGGACTTGACTCCATCTATATGATACATATCAATATCGTGCTCTGATGCATTTTGGTTGTGTCTGAAGTGTAGAATTTTTACAGGGACATTCCCTCTATCTATTTCAAAGCTTCGTGAGCCCATTATTTGGATCCTCCTCCTCTTTCACATCTAAAGGGACCCCTTTATAGCCTAGTCTCATGCTACATTGGCTTACCTACCGACTTGTGACAACGTCCCCGAGGACCTAGGATGACATTTGTGATAGGTCCCATGTTTCGAACAACATCAGCGGTCAAACCTCATTTGTCTGTCCCCATTCGAGGATAAAATGATATGGATACTTAGTTTCAAATGTGGTCAACAGTTATCCCCTATATTCAATCCACCATCATTGTGGTCCAGATCTCGAGCATCATGATTCACATATTTCCACTTCCTTATGTTCATGTGGAATTCTATCATAATCAGATTTACTCCTTCGTACATCTAGGTGCATTATATAGGCGGATCAAAATCAGTGGGACGTCATTCACCTAGTTTCCCATTGCCCCTGACATGTGGATTCCCATGCTAGTAAAGTCCCATCACTACTCCTTGTTTCCCACATCGAGCACGACTCACGTGGGATTAGTAGTTATGGTAGGATGTGTACTGGCACATCCATGCCACGCATGCATTTCATCGTCCTACATGATGGTAAATTGTGCCTTCAAAACTATGTATGGCTTGATTCCCATCCTAATGGGTTACGTGGGAACATCCAGGCACCTTGATTTGGAACCAGCCCAAATTTCACCTTTTGTCCCATGACTTAAAAAAAATTGGGGATACGTGGTGTGGTGAGGACTCCTTATGTCCTCATTCATGTTGGGTTTATAGCTACCACACCACATACTCTCTTCCTGGGATATCCCCTTACACCATTCGTCCTATCTTATAACGTTATACTGAATGAGTCTTTATGTCCTCAACGCATGACACTAAACTACGATTCTACCCTGAACAAGTTCAGGATGCCCATGTTAATCATGGGATCCACCAGATCCCTTGACATAGAGGTCCTGATTAGAAGTATGTTTGATCCATGATCATATGGATATTCCCACCTAGTGTTCCTTCATAATGGTGTCATGATTTAAAGAGTGTTGGAATCCATTCAAACAACCCATCACTCCAACTCCACGCTTTGGGTGCCCTTCATTTAGACCCTCATCCTCTTTCACACCCAAAGGAACCCCATAATAGTATGGATGCTCAGCCTATGGCTCTCCTACTAACCTAGGACAACATTTTGAAAGGCTAATGGATGAAATTTTGAGTCGAGCCCCACATTTCGAACATGGTCTGCGGTCAGCCCTCATTTGTTATCCCCATTTTAGGCTAACGTAATAAGGATACTGTGTTTTGAACATGGTAAAAAGTTATCCTTCATTGTCGCACCATCCCTATAGTGTTCCAAATTCTGGGTATCGTGAGTCACACTTCCCACTCCCCTATGTTCAAATCGATTCTAACGCCCCTGTATTTACCATGCTCATGCACTAGATCATATTGGGGGAGTGACAATTCAGCTGTTTCGAGGACTTTATTCTCCAATCAGGTCACCCCCTTTCTTTTCAGAAGCCTAGAAGAGTCATTTCTACCTCAGGTGTCTGAAGTATGATTGTCACTCCCACATTCAAATGGAGTAATCTCACAAGCATCCCTTGTTTCTCACATAGGGCATGACCCACATGAGCTTGTAAATGGATTGCTATTTACTTCGAGATTGTGGTTAAAGTGCATTAAAATAAATAAACAAGTAGTTCATTCATACATACAATTCAAAGTTAGAAGTAATAAATAAGGATGAGTTTAAGGGGGTCGGCCAAAACATGGCCCTTAAGGATATACATTTTGGATGGACTGCTCTAATATGGCCACCATCCGACTTGTGGCCTCCATCATTGCTTCCCGTACCTTGAGATCCTTCTCTTCGACAAAAGAACTGGGGCACAATTTGTTAGCCCTAGCATGTGCCTGTGATTGTTCAATCTGGAGAGAATCATTTAGAGATTCGCCTACACTATTTTCTTTTGAGCATCTGCGAGCTGGGCCTTCAATCGCTCAATGAGCTCATATTGGTTTGAAATTAATGCCTCCCTTTCCTTCATTTTCTCTTCAAGGTGTTGGACCTCCTACTCTGGCTCTAGGAAGGCTTGAGTATTCTTTGAATCCTCCCGTTTTCAGGAAACACTTGAACGTCAGATGACTTCCCGTATATTCTCCTCCATGTAATAATGGATCATTATATGATAATGGCAAGCGTCTACCCCACCATCACAGAGAAAGTGTAGCCAGGTGTGGAGTGACCCCATCATGCTTAGACATTCTGCCTGTGGTTGTATGAGAAAGCATATGATTCACTTCCACACCTTGCGTCATGTCATACGACTCTCCTACGCAACATCTAAGTCGGAATCATCAATTTCTTCGGGGTCCATGGGCCTATATTTGGGGAAAGCGGTGAGGAGTTCATTAGTAGGGTCTTCTTTGGGAACCTCTTCCTTGTCAGCGACTTCACTCTCGTCGGGCTGGAACTCCACCCTGATAGCATTACCACCCCCCATTTCAATCTCTAGCTCATCAAGTACCGAGGTAGGGCCACCTAGAATGGTTGCTTCTCTAAAGGCCGAAGCAGCCACTGCCCATCCAACTCCCGCAGATGTCCCAAACTCGATAGTTTTTTGTGCCTCCAACCTTGAGATCACTGCATCGGGAATTAGTATCTTGATTAGATGAATTCTCCATCAAAGAGGAAAATTAATGAGAAAGTACTTACGGGAGCCAATTGTGGAGGTGTCCAATGCATGTTTCATGGAGGGGGACACTGCCACAGGGGATCCTTCGATGCTTTTCAACTTGATCATGGACATCAGCTCCTCTTGAACAATGGGGATGGTAGGGGACTCTCCTTCTAGATCATTTTCACCTAATCCAACTGAAATCAGCACCCCGCTATGATCGGTCCCGAGGACTAGCCCCCGAGGTTGCTCCCCGGTCTTCATAGCCATACCTGCGCCCCCAATGGGGAAGGCTTCTTGGGGACCCTTGCCCATGTGTTCCTGAATAGGAAAGGGTTTAGTTGATGGGTCGAGATTATGAAAAGATAAATTCCAGTATAAGGTTTAAACTATACCTCAAGCTGCTCTACCAGTTCTGCATCGGAGCCGATGATTTCACCACTCTCTTAGGAACTCCCTGGTGAGTGGGATCTTTTAAAGGAACCTCTCAACCAAGACCTTCAACTTTCTCCTCTTCTTCATGTCCTTCTTTGTCTTCTTCTTCTTCATCTACACTTTCATCCTCGGATGGAAGCTTCTCTAGGTTAGGCTCCTTGCAAAGAATTACTTTTACCAGGAGATGTGGTTCTTTATACAGCCCCCACTGACATGTGTACATATCCATGGATATCAAGTATGAGTGTCAATGATGAAATTTTACCATGTCTGATATCCGGATGTTCCCTATGTCTGAAAGATCAATCCCGATGTGTATCAACCTCTACCACAACTCTTTAGTGGACATGGATAGTCACATTATTCTCCATAAAGACCATAGAGGAGGGAATATAACATCATCAGACGATGTCAGGAGGTGACTGGGTTGCTTTCCTAAGAGTTCCATAGTGGGACCATGAGGCCGTACACGATACCACCCTTCCCCAAAGGGTGGAGGTACATTCTCGGCCTACGCTACCCCTACTGATGAAGGATTGTCCTGCACCGTGCTACCTGCCTGACCCGTTCTTTACCTCACTTACCCCACGGAACCTCATATACCTTCCTACTATTCAGGATCTTCACTAGCTACCTTAATCTATCAGAATCATTTCTAAAGAATCTACTCGTGATACGTTCTCGTCCAGTGTTCCACATACACTGTTGGTAGTCCCACACTGACATCGGTGGGGGGAAGAGTGATGATTTCACCCAAGCCTGTCATTGTGAACATAAGTCACAGTTAGTGGAGAATGTGGGGATGATGCTCTTTCTGAACCTCTGTGTATACTTTCTTGGGCATCTGTTTCATTCACCTGAACTGCTTGGCAAACCTAGTCGACACATATGGTTCACATAAGATTTTTCCATCAATAAGGGCCACCAGCACACCGCCCCCGGATGCTCTGCAGGTACTCCCTCTACTCCAGTGGACCCATCCCATCATCTACCATTTGGTTGACTGGGGTTTGGAATGGGTGGAAGTTGAAGTGGGTGTGGATGTCGATCTTGATATTGATTCCTTCATCCTGGAGCATCAATGGGCGGATTCCAACGATGTTCAAGAGGGATGGTCACATACCATTACCAGGGGCGAATGACATTCAGGAAGTCATATCCACCATATTGGGCTGAGACCCAGCCATAGAGAATCTAGAATGACCTGCATATCCTCCGGGGTGTACTTCCCCTCGAGATGCACTCTAGAATACTGTATAGCCTAGCCAACACTGGCACCCCCAGGTTAACCATGTTCTTTGCCGCCATAATCCCAGCTATCACTAAATTCCTAGGGTGGACACCCATCCTCGTTCCCCTCATAGGCAACAAACATTCTCTCAAGAACGCAAAAAGGAAACTGACATATTGCACATTCGGGTCTCGAACTTCATTAATGCCAAATTCCCATGATTGGTACTCTCTTGTCTCTAAAATCTTCGAATATGATCCCGCTTTTCACCTCTGAGATGTGTTCGGGCATTTCTGCCCTCATCCTGGTATCTTCACAGTCGTTTCCTGGGTCAGGAAGATACTAAACCACCCTGAATAGGATATGTCCTTTAGGATATATTTTATTTTTAACTCCTCTTTAGATAGATCTAGCAAGTGCCATGACAGGATTGGGGTGCATGTCCTATCCCCCCAGACATTTCTCGTCAGGAGGAACTCATTGTACTTATATCCCTCCAAGGGGATTACAATGATATAGTGGACATCCCAAAGGCTAATGACCACCTCCCCATGGTGGAGGTAAAAATTGTTGGTATCAGGTGACCAATGACTTAAAAACTATGCTACCAAGCCCTTCTCTAGGTAGAAGTCGAATTGGGACACCCAAACGGCCTCAAAAATCCTAATGTCCTGTAGCTCCGGTCCAAATTCCTTGCATGTCTGACGTACCCAGTATTCCCATTCCCATTCATTGGTAAATTTTTCCCCGGATCTAAAATCTCACTCCTTCCATCCCTTTATTTCGTCAATAATTCTACTTCGGAAAGTACTCGCATAAATAGCAGGATATTCCCCGGGGATTGGATCGCTTCCCACAACCATCATAGTCTTCAGATTTAGGAAATAGATGGTTTTGTTCTACAATTCCCTAGTAGGATTGAAGTTGTTGGTAATATGGAATTTTGGAAGACTATCCTTGCATGTCACCCACAACCACGGTGTGTCCATCTCAAAACAAGGCATCAACACCTCTTCCAGAAGACCGAAGTTCTATAGAGGCAGACTACCACTTAGGACGTAATCATTTTGAGCCTACATAAGCATGCCAAAAATCATTTGATTATTAGACTCAACCCTCCTCACATGAAGAATATGAGGGTTTTTTATCATTGGGGTTCTTCTTGCAGCAGCGACGACCTCTCTCGCGACATCGGTCTGTTGAGTAGCCATTTTGGAAATCTGAAGTGATCGACATGAAATAATGAAGAATTGGCATGAAAAAGAGGTGGCAGTGTGAAAGAAGGTCGACTTGCGTGAAAAAAAATTGGATGGCGCGCAAAACCCAGAGTCGGTCACGAAATCTTATGCGCGAATCGGGATTATTTTCACGCATGAGAGAAAAATGTATGTTGTGTGGAAAAATTCAAAGTAGGGCCTTGGGGGGGGGGGTTATCCTATTTATAAAGTGTTGAAGTTCCATCCTCATGTGTTCAATAATATTGTGAGTGAAAAATTAATTTTCCCACACCGTCGAAGAGGTTTTTTCAAATTTTTGGCGTACCCTCAGATTCTGACCTTCAGGGTCTCTTTCAGCTCCGATTCTAGGGGAGGGGGATTTGTTGACACTGAAATTCAGAGAAGGGACACATCTAGTGGATAAAAGAGCAGCGAATGAATTCAGGATGGCAAGAGGATATTTTAGGGCCCGAAAGGTGGGCGCACGCAATATTAGGGGGACACATGCAAGTGGCCTTCCGACGTGCAAAATATTTGGCACCGACCCCCTTTCCATGCAAAAGGCAATGTCAACTGTGGTTTTTCATGCCCCAACCCATTTCCACGCACAAGGAAATGTCAAACAGACATTTTTTCACCTGTCCCTCTTTTCACACCCAAGGTGACGTCCAACGCGACTTTCCACACCCGGCCAGATTTCCGCACACAAGGCGACGTTAAATGGGCATTTGCGTGCTCGACCCCCTTTCCGCGCACAAGGTGATGTCAACCGCGACTTTGGAAACCTGGCCCCATTTCCACACACAAGGCGATGTCAAATGGGTTTTTGTGTGCCCGACCCACTTTCTGTGCACATGGAGATGTCAACTATGGATTTTTACACCTGGCCTCGTTTCTATGCACAATGTGACGTCAAACGGGCGTTTGCGTGCCCGACCCCCTTTGCGCACCCAATCCGACATCAGACAGAATATTGCACATCCCGACCTTGCCCCCCACCCTGAGGAATTCGGCTATAAAATGAACTGTACTCCCACACTTCAGGGATGATAATAAAAGAAGAAGCAATGCTCTGCTTTGCGAAAACCACGTCTTTCGCGACCGTGCGAAAACCCCCATGGACTTCAGGTATTGGATTTTGTGCGAGAGGTCCCCTGAGGTGGCTCCTTCGGTTGGGCACTCTTGGGCCTGATCCTCGGGACTTCCTTTTCTCCCCAAGTCATTCGCATGCAAGGGAACCCCTTTTGCGCGCATGTTACCTCTGTGTCAGGCGCTCTTGAGCGCCACCAGTCCTTGCGCGCAACCTATCCTTCTTGTGTGAAACCCATCCGTCCTGTGCACAAACCTTCCATATTTCATGAAAATAGTCCTTCTTGTGCACAACCAGTCCATCTTGCGTGCAACGTTTCCCTCTTTCATTCAACCCCTTAGTCTTGCACGCAATCCTTGCATATTGCACACAACCCTTCTATATTGCCTCAAATCCTTCTCTTACATGCACTCCATGTGTTTCCCTCACCTTAAGGAATCCTTCTCGGTCCCCTCTTAATCTTAACACACCTGTGTTTTACGCTCTCTTATCATGCATCCCTTCAGGTTTGTACGAAGTAATTTCAAAGTCCCATGGGTGGCACTTTCCTTTGCGTTGCTTCGCGTCATGCTTCTTTGCATAGGCACGATAACGGCTAATGCTCTTTCGCATAGACCTACTAACATGGACCCCCAAATGGATTGCCCCATAACACCCCCAACACATAATTTCCAATGACTTCCTTCCCTCAAGGGTGGATGAGTATCGGTTATTTAAGTCCTAGGGGTGTGGAGGGAACCCACATTGTCCGAGCTGCAAGATGTTAAACTGTCAAACGCCATCATCCTCAGCACATGACATTAAAATGTGACCTCACCCTGTGCCTTGCACACGGGGTGCCCCATCTTGGACATTATCTACGTCCACAAGTCCCCATATGAGTGAGATCATTCCTTACATGGAATGACATCCTCTTTATCCAAGCGACGTCTGTCCGTGGGGAAATGACAAACACCCTTGTGTAAGCCCCTAGCTTTTATTTCAAGAGGTAGAACCCCTTCTCCTCCTCTCTTCCTGGGTACCAAAACCATCTCCCATTGGGATTTTTCACCACGCAGGTCTCCACCCTAGTGTATGTCCCAATCTCCATCACCTCAGGCAGCTTCCTTGCATAAGCCCCATTCACCACCCATAATGGACGCATCTTCCGCGACGTGATCGTCAGGTCTTTTTTGCCTCTTGTTTATCACATAAAGCATTACTCACATGGGATTAGAGCAATCATTGACCATGAAATATTCTTTGGGAATCCTATAATGTAAGTCCCACACACCCTACAAGAACTACGAGGACTTTGATCCCTACCAGGGCAAGGTACGTAGGAAGCCTCCCTAAGGTTCAAGCCCAACACCCATTGGTCCTGACCATCTTCACATCAGTTCACCAAAACCCATTCTAAACTACGTGGGATTTGATCCTTTCCAAAGCAAGGTACTTAGGAATCCTCCATGAGGTTCACGCCCACCATCCATTGGTTCCGACGATATTCATGTCGGTTCACCAAACTCCTCCCGAACTACATGGACATTGATCTTTTCCAAGGCAAGGTATGTAGAAAGCCTCCTTGAGGTTCATGCCCAACACCCTATTGGTTTTGAACCCCCTTCACATCAGACCACCTTTGTCCCACATGACGTTAAACTGCATTCCCCCTTTTTGTCATATACGACGTTTAACTGCATCCACCATCCCGAACTACGTGGAATTTGATCTTTATATCCTAGACAAGGTACGTAGGAAGCCTCCCTGAGGTTCAACCCTGATCCAGTAGTAAGCCGGTGTGACCTCATCCAGCAGTAAGACATTGTGACCCCATTCAGCGATAATCCATTATGACCCCATCCAGTGGTAATCCGTTGTGACTCCATCCAGTAGTAACCCATTGTGACCCCATCCAACAGTAAGTCGTTGTGACCCCATCCAGCAGTAAGTCGTTGTGACCCCATCTAGAGGTAAGCCATTGTGACCCAATCTAGTGGCAATCCATTGTGACCCCATATAGTGGTAATCCATTGTGAACCCATCTAGCCATAAGCCATTGTCACCCCATCCAGTGGTAAGCCATTGTGACAGCATCAAGCGGTAAGCCGTTGTGACCCCATCCAGCGGTAATCCTTTGTGACCCATGTTCAATGGTAAGTCGTTGTCAATCCCATTCGGCGGTAAGCCATTGAAGTCACCAATAGATGGTAAGCCATTTCTAGGTGAACTAGGAGGAGTTTCATTCCCTACCACAGGGTTTGGTAGGAGGTCTCTTCGAGATAGAATCCCAACATCACTGTCATCCTTGAGTCGACTCCATCTCATTATCCACCCACTTCACTTAACCATCCATCATCCATTTTGATTCTTACCCGACCCACCACATCCTGATGGGATCATTCCCCATCATTCCCCAATCCCTTTAACAACAATCGGGTAGCTAACCACATGTTAGACCCAACATCAGTGTTCCCTCCAGGGGCTGCACTCACCTGATCCGCTCTAGTCAGTGTTTTGATCAGTCTGATTCGTCTCCGCTAGATGTTAAACCTATGGCATACCCTGTGTTAAACATATGAAGCTGAGGAAAACCTTAGATACATGCCTATGGAATATAATTCCCCAAATTCAACATGGGATGCCTCAGGCTTCCATTCCCTTGAGAATCCCTATAATAAGGGGAAGAAATCCAGACACACTAGTGTTCTAGTGTCCAGACACACCAGTGATGTCCAACGTGACTACTACCCCGATTGAAGGTTACTTCCCTGACCGAATCCCTTAGAATTTCCCAACAAAATCATTGTAATTAACTAGTGTTGATGAATATATGGAACTGGGAAGAGCTTCATGAACAATGTCTTAAATCTATAAGGGAGACCCGGACTAGGTGATGAGTTTCAAGGAGGAATCTGCATAAGGAAGAACTGACATCCCATCATCCCATTTCGATCAAGGAGCAAACATCCCTGAATAAGAAATGGATGTTGTCAGCCTTTGTAAAGTGGGAATGGGGAGAAACAGTGAGCACATCTCCATCATCCATGAATAGACGGATGCACGCACCCCGATGAAAGTGTCAGAAACATCCATCTACAAAGAAAGAAGACAATTGTCATTGGTTCATGTGCACGGATTACCACCTCCACGAAGCTATGATTTTGTGTTACATAACCCCCTTTTGCGGACAATAAAAACGTTTATTTAATAAGATACTATAATATTTATTACAATTTAATGATTCTGAATATTATGATATATTTTATTTTCTACTTTCTATCCATTCTATATAAACAAGAGTGTCGTCTGTGTGAACGTGCATATTACTGCCTCCATGATATGTCATTTTTCTTTCATTTTCTATATCAACTAACATGAATAGACATAAACAAGAATTTAATGTATAAAAGAGTTATTTTATAAACCATTAAAATTATGTAATAATAATATTATACATTCCATCAGTAATATTATCGATAAATAGTTATAGTAAATTTAACCGATAAAATGGAATTTTAATGCATTTTTTGAAAATTGTATCCATTCAAGGAGAACCTATTAAACTATATAAATTATGTTATAAAATAACATTAAAATACATAAAAATATTAAATCATATATATTATGAAAATATTTTACAACACCTTTGACCCTCACCAACAAACTGAAAGTATTACGAAGAAATTAATTAAACAACCCCAAGTTATATATATATGAAGAAACCGTATTAAAAATAAGCAACAAATGATAATAAATGGACCTTATAAAAATATATATACACGAATAGAATTATTTGTTATGTATTTAATTAACTTAATTTAATTATATATAAGTTCATGCATAGAAATTTTTCGAATATAATGGTTTGGAATCCACCAAACCACCCCATTACCTTTTAGTTACACATTATCTTTCTTTATCCCTATTTTACATTATCTTATCATCAAGAATATCATTAATATTCTATATATATATTCTCTTTATAAATATACCTAATTTAATTTAACTTTATTTGTTGGCTAAAGAAAATTTTTAAGTTCCCTTAAATGTTTTTTTTACTTTTAAGTAAACCATATTTTTAAAAGAAATTCCCTTTGTCTATAATCATGTCAAGTATCACCCCCATTAAATATTTTGAACATTAATGTTTTTCTAAAAACCTTATTTTCATCATGAAAACTATTTTAATTTCAATTTGGGTTTTAAAAGAAATATTTTCCCCTTTTCTTTTTAAAAGTTACTTCACTCATTTCGGAAAACATAACGTAAGATGTTCTTTTTATTTTTACTTATAATTTTTAAGAATTATTTTACAAAATTAATACCCTTTTCCAATAACTATATTCCTTTTTGAAATTATAAATGCTCAAAATGACTTATTTCATTCTTATCTTGGAAATACATATGGCATAGCCTTCAGTAATTCTTTAATACAAGGTTGTGAGACCAACTTTCTTCCCATGGGTTTTATCATGCTTTTGATTTATGTATGGTTTCTTTTTTCATTTTTTGGAAAACATAATATTATACATATTATGATATATCGTAGATAATTTGTGATGTTTGGGTCCATTATATCCCTCAAATGAATTGTCTAATGTTAATGTCTCCTGAGAATCTATGTATGGAATTAAGAAGTAAACCTGATCTTTTTATGGCCTAGGGAGTAATGCTTGTAATGTGATGATAATGGAATAAGGATTAATTATTTTCATATACTAATGATTAATTTTTTTAAATTTTTCCACATATTTATGATTAAATTATATTATGATACCATTTCCTTACATGAAGTTTTCATTCTTATGACCATTCATTTTATGATATCATATTTGCCTATTGAATCTCATGTTATGATTTATTACCATATTTATTCACTTAATATTTTCTACCTCACCCGTTCCTTTATGTATTTTTCCCAAGGATACCCCATGTTGTTTTTTAGGATTTATGGGAGTAGGACAACCATTATGTGTTTTAAATAAATACATTGAGTTTACGTTTAAGATGTTGTATTTGTGTATCTAATATTCCAAAGACACTGGAACTATTTATACTCAATGGGTATTTATCGGAATATTGTGTTAATAATTATGTAATAAAGTATGATTAAGTCCTGGGTTATTATATTTAGAGAGTACCTTGTGGAAACTGAGCTCACAAATTATAGGAACTAGAGTTGATGCGTGATGGGTTTTTGATGAATTGTGGCTATGAAGTTTCACGAACTTAATTTTCTAAAGTATTTCCATTATTGAATAATCTTGGGAATAATGATGGATATGTTGTATTTTTTGGAATAAGGGACTAAACCATGCCATGAAATAGTGTCTGTAATATTTCAAAGATTTTCAAGAAGGTTGGAATGATGGGTGAATAGTGTTTGAAGGATATATATATTCATTTAGAAGGATACCAAATCCAATTTCATGTTATCTATATAATTATGTTCTAAGGGTTATATTTAGGTATTGTGTTGGTTAAAAAAATACCATGAAAAATTCAATGTGATTGGTGATTAGGTTCATATTGAGTTAATGTGGTGCAAGATGACTATGAATAAATAAAAAAGTGATTTTAAATGGATAGAATAAGAGAAATTATTAGGGGTATTGATAAACATACTCTAAACTAACGTCCACAAGACAACCCTAAAACTAATTGGAGATCTATATAAGATGGGAAAATAAACAAGTTTCATAGAGAACACAAGCACGAGATTCACCATGAGTGGATTTTGAGGTTGAAAGAGGGAAAGACATGCATATCATCTAAGATAGAAGATACTATATTTATCATTTAACTCTATTTGTTTAAAAATTATACTTTTCTTTGTATCATTTTTATTTCATACATGCTATGATTTAATTGATCGAGTTAATTTTAATTTATTATTCTTATTTTATTTTTATTTTCTTGATAATTATTCCTCTAATGAAATTCAATATTTTTATTTCACTTCTCATGGTGGTGTGTGATTTTTCTTTAGAGTAGTTGTGATTATCATGGGAGATTATACACTAAAAAAATTTAAATTAAATGTATAGTTTACTATATTTTCTATAAAAACATGACTCTTTAATCTCTTTTAATGAAATTTCCCTTCGATAATTGCAATTTCTTATCTTTATCCATTTATGAAGTTATTTTTAACACTACTAACATTGGAATTAATACTTATATCTTAACTAACTAAACACACAGTTACCCATCATTCAAATTCCATGTCATCTTTATTTATAATTTTTAAACCCTTATACAACTCATAGATCTTTCATTGGGTTCTACTATTAACTTTTATTCTAGTGTAGGTATGTAAATTTCATATTGATGGTTGTGATTCCCTTTTATCATGTTAAAATTTTAGCACCAATATCGAGGAAGGTGTGTATTGGGTATCATTGGGTAAGAAACAAAATCAAAAAAAATCCAATAATCACTACTGTGATGAAATTTAAATCTTCTATGGTGTTTTTGTGTGTACTTTCAAACTTATATTATTTCTATATTGTTAGGGAAAAAATTGTTTTTGTTTTCTATTTATTGATAAATAATGGGTCATTCTAGGGGATTGTTTCAGTGAAATGGTATATATTGTGTTTTTATGGATATTTTGGGAACATGGATTGGAATTGTGTATATAACTATCCATATAATCCTAACCAAGTTGAAGAAAATCCAGATTTATATGAGCCTTTACTTGATAATAGTTCATACTTAGAAAAAATTTTAATGGAAATGAACTCCATTCCTCTCTAAAATCATGAAAATTTAACAAATAGTTTTCAATAAAGTTCCAAATATCATGAAATTCAATTTAAAAATTTACAAAACTCATTTTGGGAATTACAAGAGAAAACTGAAAATCGGGATGAAATCGAAATAAGAAGTGAAAATGAATTGGGTAATTTTGAGATTGAGGGTGAAGTGGAAAATAAGAAATTTTAGTGGAATGTGAGACTAAATCCTTAGAGAAATCCTATGATTAGGGTAATTCTAAATTTTGGGAAGAACAAATTGAAATAATAAACACACTTGAAGGAAGAAACAATTATTTTAAATATGAAAATATCCTTAAGGATAAAGAGTTGAAAGATTGAAAGTATCACCATGAACATCAAAAATATTGTCCTATTCTTTTAAATGTTCTTGTTATTAAAAAGTTAAATAGTTATAGGATCTTTGAGAATGTGGTTGGGTGGACTGAGAAAAATATTGATGAAGAGAATTTAAATGAAAATAACACTTTAACCTATTTTTCTAAACTACTATAAAAACAAAAGGGGTTTGTAGTTGGGGAATTTGGGGATGGTAATATTAAATTTGATAATGTTAACTATTTAATTTTTGAACTTGATCATTAAACTATTACTCTTTATTTTCAAACTCTGAACCCAATAATCCTTGAACTACTACCTGATGAAAATTTAGAGGGTTTAATCTTTAAGGGAAAATTTATTAATGAAATTTCATTTACTTATTATCTTAATAATTTTCCCTCTTATTATTTGTTTTATGAAGTAGAAACCAATTTGAGTCAACTAGGGAAAATTTTTTAAACATGAAATATTTTGAAACTGTTTTTTATGGAACTAAATTGAACAAATTTTCTTCTAAAATTAAACTAGAATACTCTTATTTATTTAACTATGAAAATAAATGTTTTTAAATTAAATTTAAATTAAGGTTTGATCACAAAAAATAACATTTAAGAAGAATTATTTTTTCAAATTCAGTTATTTATGCAAATTAGTTTTTATATGGGGGTTTTTTGGAGGGGAATTAAAGGTTAGTTAAATCTATGTTTGAAGATGAATTTTTTTATCCTTTCATGATTTTTAATGTATTCCTAATATGAATTTGGTTATGTATACTATTTTAAATGTGAGAATTATTTCTAAAGAGAAATTAATTTTATTTCCACCGGATTATAATTGGTTTAGAATTACTTTTAATATAATTTTCTTGATACTATTTTCCAAAACATAGAATATTACACCCTTGTTTTTGGAAATTTTGATGTTGAAGTTGAGATAAGAATTAATGGAGTTAATGAAATATCCTTAGGCCAACCCAAAAATCCTTATTCTTATACTAAGTGTAATTATAAGGATTTATTTTTTTAATGAGATTAAAGGGTTATCGTCTAATATTAAAGGAATTACTTCCTTTACACATGATTCTAAAAGTATTAAATCCATGAACTTGGTAAAAGTTGGTGAGTTTCATTATAGTCCACTAGAAGATTTCCTTGATAAGTTCCTTGAGGTTAATGGGTGTCCCAATGAAAATGTTGTAGCTTTTAATAGAGTATAGTTTTTTTAGAAATCTAAGTTCCCAAGATTTTTTATTTTCTATAAAAAATAATTGGATAAAATACTTTTGGTGGTTCATGGATGAGAAATAACTCCCACCTAGTGAATTTTATTAGTTTATAGGGGATTATGGATAAATAATAAAAACATGGAATTTATTGAGAGGAAACCCAAGGTTTTAGTTTTAATTTTCTTTTATTTTTCATTTCAATAACAAAATCCATCCTATAATTGAATATTGTTTTCTTACATGAACTATTGCTCACATTTTTCTAGAATTGGAGTTGTTACAACCTTTTCATGGGATTGGAATTTTTTATAGGTCATCCTCTCCCAACTTACTTGGTCTTATCTTATAAAAGTCAATTATGTGTATCAAATGGTTAATTTTTTTCCTTTGAAGGTATGCTTATGAAGAGATAAAGTGGTGCATGTAATTTCAAGTGGATTGATCATTGAGTTGAGTACATGGAAATAAAGTAAAAAATTTTAGGGGAGTTATTTATTTCAGCCTTATTGAATATTTTCTTATGGAAATCATTTCATGATTCCCCAAGAATTTTAATTTTAATTATGATTTATAATCTTATACTAGTTTTAAATTATGGTTGTAGGGATGATTCACATGATTTTTTTTTCTAAGTTGATATTCATCTCTTTGGGTGTTTAATTTTTTTTATAAGGTGTTGAAAATATAATTTATAAAACATTTAAAACCTACTAAATCTGTCTAAAATTACTTGGCTTAATTTTTTTGTTTTAAGTATACTCAATGATTGGAATGATACTGTCTTTAAAATTATTGGAAATATTTGTATAATGGATTAAATATAACACATGAAAAACATAAATTTTATTTTATTAACTCATTAGAAATTGTGGAAAAACAAATGGTTGGAATTGCCTCATAGCCCTTGAACATACTCTTGATCTGGTTATTGAAAATATTTTTAAGATTAACTGGATAATTTTTCTCCCACTTTAAGATTCAATATTGAGTAAAATTTTGAATTATAATTGTGGGGGAGGGTTTTTAAATTATGCTAAACTATACTTCAATGTAATGTACAAAAAATCCTTATTTTTTAAAAAATTTACTAATTTTTAAGTTTCAACTTTCTTATTCAGTAGATAAAATTTTTTCTAATGTTTGAATTTTTTTTACCAATTTGTGGATGTTAGCTTTTTATGATTTCCATGAATTTAATTAGGTTCATCAATCTATTACTCTCTTGATTTTTTTGGTCAAAATTTGGGACTATGATTTACTATCATCATTGGTTTTGATCATTTTGAATGAGTTATAAACTTTTAGGTTTTTAATTTAAATGATCTAAAAATGCTAATCATAATCCATGTTGAATCAATTTTTCATAATTCTTCCATTATTTAATTATTTAGGTTATTCCATGGGTTATTTATACTTTATTGTTAATTATTAAGTTTTATTATCCAAATATAGTGTCTAATTATTATAGTTTCTAATTATATTTTCCTTTTCTCTTACAAGTAAAGAGAAGTTAGAAGTCTCAGTTAAATGCAATGTTATGTTTGTTTGAAAACTTTTAAAAAATTTAATCTTAATAAATTTTTGTAAAAGCAAAACCAAATTTTGAACAAATAACATTTTTCTTGAGATCAATCCCTTTTTTATTCGTAAAAAAATCTATAGGTAAGAATATTTTTGAAAACAAATTCTTATTGTAACTTCACCCTTTCACTCTTGATATTTTTTCTCTTCTACTAAATTTATTAAAAGAAGATTTCTTGAGGACAAGAAATATGATAAGTGTAGGATAATTTTATGTGGATATATTTCATTATTTTTTTCACACATATATTTTGGTGTTTTAACTAGTATTTTAATGATAAAATACTTTTATAATGATCAAATATTGAATTTTGGTTATTCTGATGTTGAAATAGGAGTTCTTTGAATTTATGGTACAAATTAAATTATTTTGGTGTTAAAAAGGATAATTATTCTTTACCGTGAATTTTCACATTTTTTTGGGAACAAAATTTGATGGTTAATGGTGAAATATTCATTGAAATAACACTTTTATGGGATTTTAAGTAATTTGGATGATAAATGATTGAACTCCCATATTTTATTTTTTCAAAATTTAATGACTAGGGAAATTTTTTTGTATCCCTTTTTTATCATTAATTGAAATAATTTTTATTTGGTATTTTTTAAAAAAAAATATTTTGAATCTATTAAGACAATATTTTCATAATTTCATGTTATTTATTTTAATATATATTATTGGAATTTATTATTATCTTAAAAATACAATAATTCATTGATTTAACTTTTTTCTATTTTATTTCACATATTTAATGGATATAATTTCACATTTTTTTAGTTTTCTATTGGACAAGTACAGTCACAGCTACTTAAGTGATCATGCTAAGTTTCTATATAAAGGTAGCTTAAGTTAATATACTTAGTTGCTATTTTAAGGTGGATCAAATGAATATAAGAGGAGTCTGATGCAACCATGGTCAATTAAATGACCACAAATATTTTCTTAAGATACCACAAGAAGATTTTTTAAGAACCATGGAGTACTACAGTGAAACTGTACACAATCCTATAGATCAACCTATAATTCCTTAGGTTTATCTAACAATATTAAGTAGCATTGTCACTTATGTGACCATACATGATGAGTAAAGGATATACAAAAAAATCCCTAAGTAGATGAAGATTCCATGCCAGAAAATATTACTTAATAAAAATGGAAGAGTAACTACAAGATTGTGGATGGAAACCTCATATATCAATCCAAATTGCTACTAGAAGATCAAACCGAATGAGCTGTGAGTGTGTTAATAATTGAGCAGGTGAAAAAGTCAGGAGTATATCAAACCTCATAAATCAAAACTGGATTGAATAGTTTAGTTATATGAACCCATTGGTACTATGTAGTTTTTTATAATGTCCTTATTTTCTACAGTTGAAGAAAATGGAAGATAATTTGAACACAGTTGTTCTTGAGAATACGTCCAAACCCGAGGCCAACCTTGACTTCATCAAGGTTCAGTTTAAGATGTTCCATGATTGATGTTTTTCATCCAATATGAGCTCTACTAGAATTATATGGTTTGACGATGAATAACATATGTAATATCTATTCTAATCTATAGGAGAATAAATTATATGGCTGATTTTGGTTTTGAAATTGATATTCCATCAAAGGAGGTGAGGTCTAGAATGGGATTTCATCATGATTTAGAAGAATATGTGAATAGATACCATTATGAGGCTGATGAAATAGACTCATATGAGTGTTGATGAGGATGTGTAAATTTATTGCTAGATTATTTAACTGTAGGTTCATAGGGGACCTTGTAGCACCTGAGATAACTGATTGGAGGAACTATAGTGGGTGAATGTTGGGTGTTTGATAAATCGCTACTATGAGGATACCAAACTAAATTGTGAAAAGTATTTTTTTTTCTTGAATTATATTGGGTATTTTGGATCATAAGTTAGAGTTTATGGAAGAAGGAACTTGACCATATCATGAAGGAATTGTTATAAGAATATAAATATTTTCAAGAAGGTTGGAATGAAGAGTTAGCAAAGTCTAGGGAATGTCTAGATTATTTTCTATTACTGATGAAGCCAAATTTATATGATTTGTTTAATTTTATTCTAAGGGTTCTACAAAAGTCATTGTTTGGTGAGAAAATACCATGATAAATGCCTTGATTTTGGTGATTAGGTGCATATTGAGTTAAGGTAGTGCAAGATGACAATGACCCAATAAAAAATGCTTTTAAATACAAACAAAAAGAGACACTATCGGGGGTGTTGATGAATATAATCTGAAATAACTTCCATGATACACTATTAAAACTAATTAGAGATTTAGAGTAGAGATTAAAATAAATAATTTTCATGGAGAACACTAGAATGATCTTCATCATGGCTAGATGTTGAGGTTGAAAATTAGAAATACATGCATCTAATTCGAGAGAGAAGATAATATGATTTTCATTTAATTTTCTTTCTCCATTTCAAAATTTTAATTTTATGTGTATCATTTAAATTTCATACATGCTATGATTTATTTTTTTAATTTAATTTTAATTTATGTTGATTATTTTATTTTAATGTTCTTGAGAATTATTCATCTTCTACAACTCAATACCTTGATTGTGCTTATTATAGAAGGCCATGATCTTTTATGGGAGAAGTTCTAATTTTCAAGTTATAATATAACACTTAGAATATTTTAATTATATTTTGAGGTGAATTTATCTTTTCTAATGACTTTACTAATTATGTTATTTCAATAAATTTTCCTTTGGATAATTTTAATTTCATGTATCTACTCCTTTATGTAGTTATTTATAACACTACTAACATTCAAATTTGTACTTGAATCTTCAAAAGTTGAACACTCAATTCCCCATAATTCTAATTTCCTATTTTCTTAGTGTAGAATCTAAATAATGCTTAAAAATATCCACCTTCCCTTGGCTTTTACCCTTCACTATTGTGCCTGTATAGGTTTATAAATTCTATTTTTGCTATCATGATTACATTTTTCCTTGTCAATGAGCCTTGACTAAAGGTAATTTAAAATGTTTGGATATATCCTACCCACCACCTAAAGAAGTTGAGGCTCTATTATCTTAGTATAGGATAAAAAAATATAAAATCGAGCTAGAAAAGCTAAATAAAATCAATTATGAACTACTTAGAGTAAATATTATTACTGAGTGAAACTTCTAGTCCAGGTCCAATATAAATATTATCTAGTGAATCCCCCCAATAAGAGGAAACCACTAAACCCCTAATAGTGGAATTCATTCATCCACCAACCCAAGGACTATAAATCTAATTTACCTAAACCCAATGGGAAATGACCATCTAGAATATCATTTAATGAGGAAACTAAAAATTCTATTTTAATTGAGAAACCCTAGGCCAACTCGATCCAGATATACACAATAAGAATAAGAGATTCTATCATATCTGGACTCTCCCACTACTTTTACTCAAGCATCAAAACATGAAATATTCTGGACATAACTTCTTGAATGCAGCAATTCTTTCATCATTATAATGGAATCCATGTAAGGGATACATGCACCCTTAAAACATGAGAGTAAAACATTCTCTAAGTTGGTGTATTTGAATCCTCCACCACATAATTTTAGGAATCCCATATTACAAGTTTTAAATGGTATGAATGATTTGGAACAAAGTCTCACACTTTTTGTTTATCGATGTTGTCTCATGATGGTAACAATAGAGAAAAAGGAAACAAAAAATATTAGATGTTTCATGTAGACCCTAGAAGGACCAAAATTTATCTGGTATAACAATCTATAATCTAGGAGTGTCAAAAATTATTAAAATCTTCGATGGTAGTTCCTTTATCATTCCATATCTATGATGAGGAAGGTAACATTACTTTACCACTCTAATTGGAAGTAGCATAAAAATGAGAGGGTTTTAGTCTTCATCACAACGTAAAAAGGAATGACCTACTCTTTTAATATGTGGCTTCCAAAATATAAATTGTAAGATATATTCATATAAATTCTATGAGTTTATTTACAAGTACCACTCAATCCCTTAAAATAATCGGGTGGGTTTTCAGAGTTTGAATAAGTATCACAGTGACTGGAAGATTCTATTCAGTTCTCTATGAACAAGTATTGGTTGATGAAATCATCATAAGTGAAGAATATATGTATAAAAACTACTATGACCATCACACATAAACTAATTCTAATTATATCATTGGCTCCCAATGCCCCAAAATATCATGTTATGCCTCCTCTTGAACAAACAAAATAACAATAGCCTTGTCTAGATGGGAATAAAGTGTAAATACATCTAAAATTGAAGTACTATGAGAATAAGGTTAATTTATTCTAAAAAAACCAGTCCCAAGTTTATTTATAGAGGACCTTCATAAATACTTGATCAAATTTTTATAGAGTAGAACACTCAATAAAGTCTAGTTGAGTGATTTCCTAGATTATTTCCCTGTTGACTAAATACCGAGTGACAATATTCAATACTAATTTTTACTCAAGTACATAGTCCATAAAGTGGTTTAATCATGGTATACTAAGATAAGTAAACCCCCAAAACAAGTGACTTATGTTTTTTTTATTCCAATAAAAGAATATTGAGAGGGGTAAGAGGTCCTAAATAGGTGTATACATAAATTTGATGTATGGATAACCAAAAAATAATTCAATCAAGTACATTACATACACATGGAACAACCAATACATCTTGTTGTGAATAAAATTATTTATATGACATTAGGGATGACATATTCATTATTATAGTATTCCAAGTGTTGATGAAACCTGTGTTGGTAGAATAATGTGCAAGAATAATAACCCATTTTGGTACCTAATCTTGTTTAAAATCTATTTGAATTATTACCCCCACCATTGGGAAAATAGGCACCCCCAAAAGAAACCTTCATTTAGCGAAGGCTAAAAATATGGACTAGTCAATACCATTCACTTCATAGACCCCTTAATTGATTAAGAAGATTAATATGAACCTGAGTTCCCATCCAAAATCAGAAAGAAGGTCATAGAGGCTGAGGAGTTTAGGGAAGAAGGAGTTATGGAGGAACCTGAAATTCATGCATCATTTATGTTGAAGACATATATATACCTGAAACTCAGAGATGGAAACTCCAACAAGATCAATGGGAACATCAATTTGATCTTTAATCACCAAGGCTTCATTTGGAACCAATCACACTGGAATACTATCTAACAAAAATTTCATTATCTAGTAAACATCAAGGTAAGTGAAAGTTGATTCATCCCAACCTATAGACCAAAAATATATACCCCAATTTTAGTAAAGGAAAGTATCTTCCATCACATTCAACCTCATACATATGTTCACAATCCATATAAAAACACCATGGTAGGAAGAATAAACCCCATAGTCCATAAATATGACTTCTTGAAATAAGTAGTTATTATCCTGATGAATCCATAAATCATATATTCCTTTTAAATATAAATATATATTATTTAATCCCTTATTAATGGAATTTTAAGAACTCAAGAGTTTGAGGATTAAATCATTGAAAATGAGACATATCATGTAGAGTCTGACTCTATGGAATTCTAGATTGTAATTTCCTTCACAAAACACGATTTAGAAGATTCTATACATGAGAACATCAAGACCTTGTATATATTTGGAAATATTGATAACATTAATGTTAATAGATCCCTAGTTAATAACGGGTTTGTAATCAACTTCATCACTATCTGAAACCTTTGATTCTTGGGCTATAGTGAATCTAACTTGTATCTCTACAACTTAACAATCAAGGGTTATGATAGGAATTAGTAGAGGTCTATCAAAAATATTATTTTGAAAAACCAATTTAGTGATATCATTTTATAATTTTTGTTCATGTTAGTTCATAAAGAAAAGAATTTAAACATCAGTTTTTGAAGGATGTGGCTCCACATGAACTTTGCAGTGACTTCTTCATATCATTAATGCCCAAAGTATTATATTATTAGTAAATTTAAGATGTTTTATAGTAAAAAAAATATTTTGAGTCCTACTAATTTCTATATATAGATGTGGGAACTACAATTGAGAAGGGAAGTAGTTTATGGTAGATAAATCTATATATATTTCTACCTATAATGGCCTGGAAATCACTCATATTAGTCCATAGAGTGAACCTACTGAGGAATTTATTCTTTACATGGATTTAATTGAGGCTAAAACTCAAGATATGAGAAGTATTTGGGTTAATTGGATCACAATAAAAATTTACTAAACCCTAAAATCACCATACTCTCATATGATGGTCAACAAAATGATTCTATTAAACTGATGCCATCAATAGAGGAAAATACCACTACACAATATATATGAATCAATATTTCACCCAATAGTCTTTATATGATTATGGGTCTAATAAATATATAGTAAATATAGCAATGGATCTTCAATAAACTAGATATGAATCCTAAAAGAATATAATTGGGTTTAGTTAAATTCCCTCCCATTCTAATGTCAACAGATACACTGGTTGAACCTAACCATTTGAAGGATGTGATCTAGATAAAAATAATAATACCCCCACATAATATTTTTTTTCTCAATATGTTAGTATAAATTTCACTCTAGTCAATAATGAATAAGAAAAAAAAATCAATGATTCTCCTTTAGAATTTAAGGAAGCGATCTTGACCACCATTGATGAACAGAAACAAGTAGTCCTGGGTAAGGATGAAGATCCATGAATAAAATTGATATGTGTTGTGAAAAATCCCAATGATTATAATAAACACATTTATTTCCCAAAAGAACACCAAGATAAATTTTCAATGAATTACATAAAAATTCATTAGTTGAATCCCCATATGGATAACCATAATTTGGAATTACTAGAAGACTATCATGGATATTAATAGGGAATAAGGAGAGTAAATTTGACCCATGCCTCTAAGGTGGAAGCCAAAGTTGATGTGATGTTTAAATAGAAATTCAGTAGGGAAGTTCTATTAGGACCAATATGATAAGGATGATCATATTCTATTATTGTATTTTTTTCAATGATGTTCTATAAGAAAAGGAAGTTTAAGAACAAAATAAATCACCTCGCATTTTTTAGTTAAAATAAGACTAACCATCATATTCAAGAAATCAGACTCATAATGCTTGAAAAGTTTGATCATATTGAGGAAGAATACTGCAGGATGAAAATGGTCATCAGACTCACCCTGAGTTAGGTATGGAAGGATTGATCGTAATGGTATAGAATCAAATTCTTTATGACTGAAATATAAATGTAACAATGCTTTTCTGATCCTCGATTTCTCATAAATCATAAGTATTCTATAAAACTTCTGATGCAAGATTTTTGAAATAAAGGGGGGGAAAGACATGATAATCATATTTAACCTAATTGTAATCATGTCAATTGTGTTTAGGCTACGGATTAAATTAATAACATGATGGAAAATATATAAAGTTACAAACACCTTCCATTATAATTCTGATGATACTAAAGCTAATATTCAATGTATCCAAAGTCATGAAGGAAGTAATGATAAAAGCTGAAGTTTGTGAATGAAAAAATTTGTGAAGCAAAAATTTTATAGCCTCAAGTTCATTGAAATGAGTTTTTTAGATGAGTATTTTTTATAGGATGAAGAGGATGTTCATAATGGAAAAATTAAATAATCTTTTGAAGTTAGAGTTACTGACACTGGTCCATTGTATTCGGTGTACCATCATATTCATCAATGGAAAAATTGTTCTCATTGAGATCGATGGTAATGAAATTTAAACTATTGAATATTATTTAAAATATAATGATAGAGACTAATCAACAATGTAGTCAACCATTTATTAGGCATGACTTACATCGTAATTAGATAGATTGTAATTAGAAATAGAATTGGACATGTGATTGGTAAGAGTATGAAGGATATGGTCGGTTGTGTTCTTAAATAGGGATCTTTAAATTTGAAGGTTGGGAAGATTTGTGGAAAATTTGAGAACATGAAGGTACTAGTTTTCAGTCAGACCAAAATAAAATAGATATAAAAATTCATAGAATGAAGCTGATGTGTATCGTATTCAAAAACGAAAGAAAAATCCGGATTTTTTTCAAACACTTTTATCAATTGGGTCAAGAACCATCATATCAGGGTTTATAATAGTTCATATTTCTAATCTTAATGAAAAAATCATATTTAGAATATAGAAATGTAATTGTATCAATTAATCCTAATGGTATTTGTTTCCTCATACAAGAAATTGGTACATAGCATCATAATAAAGGAACTGTTTGAGGAAATTAGATATGGATTAATGTTTTTGAGGAAATTATAATGAAGAAATAAAGTTGTTAGAAGACTTAAGAAGGATAAAGAAGATTTGAGAAGAGTTTACAAAGTCATGATGCACCCTAAATTCAAGGAAACATGAAAAATTGTGTAATTTGGTTGAGTGGGTAACAATTTAAGATTCCCTCCAAAACCACTGTTGGGTTACCTATAAAAGGAGAAATGTACATTGTAATTTTATAACTGAAGTACTATTTATCGTGAAGAAGATAGAAGGCTGACCTTTGGTGAGAAATAAGGAAAGTTTCTAGATTTTTTTGAAGAAGTCATGTCAGATAGGACTAAAAGGAGAATAGATAAGATTGAAATGTATTCACCTAATCATCGTATTTAGTGGATCATCATATTCAGCTTACTATCATATTATTATTACCATCATATTCAACTGGATAATTATATCAGTTTGGATAATTAGACTGGGACTCTCAGATTTAGTTTTCTGGACTACAGAAGAAGGTGTTTAGAATTGTATCAACTATATTCTGATAGAGTTATATTTTCCTTTTTTAGAAAACAGATTGCGAAAATAGGATAGGGTAATCTGACTAAGCTTTATATCAATGTTCTTGAAGTTCTTATCAGCTTCTGGGTAATATATTGAATAATTTTTTCAAAGTAATACTTTTTTGGAAGTTGATAAAGAAGCACCGTAAAATGGTTTGTTACAAAAACATTATATTACATTATTTTTCTAGAAGGAGTAAACACACTATTGGATTGTTTTAATAGTGATTCATGAGTGTCTTGGCATATCCTAATAATTTTATTCCATACAAAAGTATTTATTTTTAGTGGATTTTGTGGTATTAGATTATATTGAAACCATACCAAGGATGTATCTATCCTTATTGAATAGTAATCCTTGTAAATTATTATGTTATAGTGGATGTGTGTTTGAATTGTTTTAGTAGAGAATGTAATATTTAATGGGAGGAAAAGGTTGTTTCATTATATAAGGAAACATTAAAGAAAATATATCACTGATTCACCCCTATCACTCTTAGTGATACAATTATCCTAATTGGGTACTTAAAATTGGTATCAGACCAAAGGTTCCATTTTTTTATGAAGAAGTTGTTAGATAAACTGAATTGTGTGAACAGTAAAGGAATTCCAATTTTCAATGGAAATAATTATCATATATGAAAATATAGAGTGTTTTCTTATCTCTCGTCTATTGGATATGATGTTCTTGAAGCTTCAATAGATGGGTTTCCTACTATTTATGAAAAAAAATTATTACATCTCTTGATTAGAAGAATATTGAAAATGATGGAAGGGCCAAGAATTATTTATTATCATCACATTCTAAAATTTAGTTCTTAATATTTAAAGGTGTTTCCATAGAAAAAGGTATTTGTGACAAGTTTAAAAACATATACAAAGGTAATAAAATAGTGAAGAAGGAAAAATTACAAATCTAGAGACTGATGTATAAAGATTTGGAAATAGTTGTGTATGAATATGTTAAGGGATTATTTACTAGGGTAAATGATTTTTTCATCAATATTATATGTATTGGTGAAAAGTTTCAAGATTCCATAGATGTTGGAAAATATTTTGAGAATACTTCCTGAAAAGTTTGATAATAAAGATTATTCATTAGAAGATAGAGATCCTAAAACATTATCTCTAAATTATTTTCATAGAACTATCATCACTAATTAAATGATAAGAAATAAATTTATGATAATAAAAACAAAAGTTGATAGAGAAATTTCATTCAAGGATGATAAGAAAGAGAATTTGAAGAAGATTCTCTTTGAGTATAAAATGATGAAACTGATTAAAAAAATGAGGTATGTAAAAATCTTGATGATATTTTATCCTTGTTTTCTAAAAATGTGAAAATAGTGACATGGAAATACAAAGAGAAACATCCCTTAAAATGTTTTTAATATGGACCCATTAGGAACTTTGTATAAAATTTTCCATGAATAAAGAGAAAAGAAGAAAGTGATGAAGAAGAAAGAAGGCCAATAGGGTCATGGAAGAAATAGAGGGACAAAGAAAAATATTCTTCTAGAGGGAAATATATAAAATTATTCAAATCCAAAAGAATAATTTTATTATAATAAGATGATGAAGAAGAATAAATTGATGCTAAATCCAAAAATTATATTTGGTATTGTGTTTAGAATAATTTTATTGAAACATTTAATAATTAAGAGTTTATAAGTTGTAGTTCTAAAGAAGAAGAAACTCAATATGAATTTCATTTGAAATAAGTGTTCAAATATTTCTTGAGAAATATTAGAAGTCTTGAAAAGTAAAACAATAATTTGGAAGATGAATAATCCTAAACAATTTAAGAAATTTTTTCATAATAAAGGAACAAGATGCTATTAGAAATTAATGATTTAATGAAATATCTTGAGAAACAAGATAATCGTAATGAACATTTGGAAGTGAAGATGATGGAAAAAAGAGGAATATTTGGAACTTGTCCATCAAAAACTATCTAAATCTGAATAAAAAGGTAAAAGTATTAAATACTCTATCTTTGAAGATGGTGAAAGTTCTTGTAAAGAGAAACCTGAGTTGGTTCAACAAAATTCACCTTCAAAGGTTGAGAATAAAGTTGGAAGTGTTTTTTAAAAATAAGAATACTAGGAAAGGTATGTATGTGGACATGACTAACAATGTTGGGAATTTAGCAGTCTCTAAAAATCATGAGTTTGAAAATTTCTCTAAATATTCTGAATATGGAAATGTTTTTAATACTTATGGTTCTGATAAGGTAGATAAGAGAAAAAATATTTCTATTGATAATAGAAAGGTTGGTGTTTCAGATAATAAAGACAAGAAGGTTGTTGAAAAACATGTTAGCAACTCTAGTAATCATGGAAGATTTAGAGGAAAATACTCATTCTATGGATATTGTTGGTATTTTAGTGGATTGGGGCACACACAAAAAATGTGTTGGTTCAACCAAAAACATTACTATTATTCCATAGGTTATGAAAGGAAATGTTTGTGGGTGGGGGGTCAATATCCTCGAAGAATGAAGTCATAGAAGGTTTTTTTAAAGAAACCTGATAAGGATGGAGTAATTATTGAAAATAGGTTCCCAATCCTGTAAACTATCTGTGAAATATGTGAACAACCTAAAAAACTTGAAAAAAATTATGTCTTGTTTTCTTGTTGGCACAATAAAATTTTCTTAACAGTTCTCAGAAGATATATGTGAAGGGAGAAAAGGAAGAATAAAAATCTCTTATCATTGAAACTGCTTTCAAATATATAAAAGGATAATGACCTTGGATTCTTGATATTGGGTGTTATTTCCATATGAAAGGATACTTATGGTTGTTGGAGAATGTGAGACACCTTAAATAAGAAACAATGACATTTGGAAATGATGAATTGATGAGAATCAAAGGTGTTGTTTCATCCATTATTGATGAAGAAAATATGAAATCTTGGAAATATTTATATGTTTTTGGTCTAAAAAATAACTTACTATGTGTTTCAAAATTGTGTGGTAAAGTAAACAAAGTTACATTTTGTAAACATGAATTTTTTGTGAAATGTTAGAAGGATGGAAATATAGTTACAAGATTCTATTGTAAAAAATGGAAACTTTTTTCAAGTTGGTGAGGCACAAAACTATTCTTACTTGATCATGGGGGAAGAAAATAAATTGTGGCATAAAATGATAGGAAACATGTGTCAGAGAAAGATGAGAAAGTTATCTAAAATAAATTTTCTGAGAAATTACTTAATTTACAAGAGAAAGATATCAGTGTCATACTATTTTTCAGAAAGGAAGATTACAAATTCAGTGCATATAAAAGTTTATCTTTGTTCAAAACAACTCGTAGAACTTATCCATTATGATATATGTGGTCCAATTATAAAACAATCAAATAATTAAGATAAGTATTTCATAACTTTCATTTATTAATTTACTCTCATTACTTGTGTCGTGTATCCTAAATCAGATGCTCTGAAAATATTTAAAAGTTTTAGGATGAAATATGAGAAAGAATGTGAGTATTCAATGACGAATTTGGGAACTGAAAATTATGATGAATACAGAAATGTAAATTTTGAAAGTTATCTTGAAAATCATGGAACTAATCATGAGTATAGTTTCCCATACACTCCTCAACAAAATGGGGCTACTAGATGAAATAATATAATTTTGGTAGAAATGGGGAGAACTATGTTAGTTGAACATGGTATTTCTCATTATGATTGAAAGAAAGCCATGAGTACTGTTGTATACATTCAAAATTGATGTTTTTATCGAAAACTTTTTGATATGACTCTATATGAATTGTTTTATATAAACCCTCCATGTTTTAAATACTTAATATTTTTTGGGATTCCTTGCATTATATAGAAGAAATGTGGAAACTTGGAAAAGTTTGAAAAAAAATGTAAAGATAGAATCTTTCTTTTCTATGCTTCGAAAGGTATATGATACAATGTTTCAACAAATAAATAGGAATAATTCTTGATTCTTTTTATTTTAAATTTATTTAAAAGACTATGGAAGTTAAATAGACTCACAAATTTAAATAAGTTGAGTATGATAAGGAAAACAATTATGATAAGGATACATGCAATTATAATCCTACTCAAGAAGAAGAATATGACTCAGTTATTTATAGTGATGATGAAGATAATGACAAATATAATCCTAGGATGAGGAACCAAGTGTAAGATTTGAATAATATTGGTGATCAACAACAAATTATGAAAAAAATAAGTACAACAAATTCTATTACACAAGGTTCCTTGTATTCAAAAGTTGAACATAATGAGGTGAATGAAGTTTTTAAGTATCCAGAATTGGTTTAGGCCATGAATCAAGATCTGGATCAAATATAAAATAATGATACATGGGAATATGTTCCTAATATAGAAAATAATTTTTTTTTGGTATAAAGTGGGTTTTTTGGAATAAGCTAAATAAAGAAGGTGTAGTGAAAAACAAAAAAGATATATTAGGGTGAAAAGGTTAGTACTGAATTGATGGTGTTGATTTTGAAGAAAGGTTTTCTTGGGTGTAAATATTAGAAACAATTTAAAAATTTCTTTTTATTGTTGTATAATTAAGTTACAAAATCTTTCAAATGGATGTAAATTCCGCATTTTATAACAGTAATCTTGATAAGGAAGTTTACATCGAACAAACTTATAGCTTTGATATTGATAAATATGAAAGCTATGTTTTCATATTGAAGAAATCATTTTATGGGATAAAACAACATTTGAGGGCATGGTGTTCCAAATTGGATACTTTCTTAAGGAATATGAATTTTATAAAAGGAAGATTTGATATATTTATTTATATTAAATAAAGTAATGAGTATTCCCTCATCATAATTTTTTATGTTTATGAGATTATATTTTTTGGGAATGATGAAAGATGTTGTGTAAGATTTGTTGAAGAAATTAAAAAGATGTTTAAGATGTACATGCTAGGGGAATTGAAATACATTCTTAGGTTAAAATTTTTACAACAAAAGAAACACATATTTCATTATCAAGAAAAGTTTGCTAATAAACATCTTAAGAAGTTTATCATGGAAAAATAAAAACATATGTCCAAACCAATTCTAGTTGGAATAAATTTTTCAAAATATGTTGAAGTCAGGAAATTTGATCTAAAAGAATTTTGGAAGATGATTGGAAGTTTTTATATTTGACTACATTAATACCCGACATTGTTTTTTATGTTACCTTGTGTGAAATATTTCATAATACTCCTAAAGAATCACATTTTATTTCTAGAAAAATAATTATCTGATATATCAAAGGAACCAAAAATTTCAGAATTAGTTATGATAGCTTAGAGATTATTGATTTGTTTGGGTATTCATATGGTAATCAGATAAGAAATGTTGATGATAGAAGATCTAAATATGGTGGAGTATTTTTTTTTTCTTTGAAAAAGTTGTGTTAGTTGTCATATAAAGAAACAAAATTCAATAACTCTTATCATATATGAAGTTGAGTATGTTTCTATTACTCAATCCACTACCCTACTTATGTGGATGATAACTCAATTAAAAGACTTACTTATTGAAGTGATGTTACCCTTTGTCTTGGGTTGTGATAATAAAAGTACAATCAATCCCACCAGGAATATGGTTTAAAAATATCATTCAAAAATATTGACATAAAATATAATTTCATCAAAGAGCATGTGGAGATTAATGAATTAAATATGGATTATGTTCCTACATCAAAAAAAGTTACTAACATTTTCAAAAAAAAACTTTTACCGAAGGAATAATTTTCAAAATTAAGTTAACCATGGAAATCCATCCTCTTTATCATCAAGATTGAGGTGTGTGTTTCTTTACACTCTCTCATCTTACATTTGGAGAGTGTTTTCAAGGTTCAAAATTGTTTCATAAGTCTATCCTTATGGAAGCATGTAAATATTGGGATTTGTGGGTAAGATGTGAATTTAGGATTATATGCATGTGAACTATTCTAACTATTTTTTGGGGTTGTTATAGGGAAAAAATTATTATAGAGAAGTTGATGAAATAGATAATGATGAAGAAAAAATTTGTGAGAAAAAGTTGAAAAGGTTTCATGATCACTGTTTTTGGGAAACATGGTTTTTCTATCAATGATTCATATTTCCTATAATGAGTTAGCTCTCATAGTATTATAATTATTGATAAGTAATCCATTTTTTGAGCAAATAAAGTTCAGTTATTTATGAATCCTATTTGATAGAAAAATAAAAAGGGGGAGATTGTTAGGACCAAGTTGACATGGATGATCGTATTCAGGTTTTGACTTTTGTTTTCAGTGATGTTTTAGAAGAAAATAAAGTTTAAGAAGAAAATAAATCACCTCACTTTTTTTCAAAAATCGTATGGACCATCATATTTAAGGAATCATACTCACAATGCTTGAAAATTTTGATCGTATTGAGGAACAATCTTTTTGGAAGTTAATGTTCATTAGACTCTCCTTATGTTCGGTGTAGAAGTAGTGATTGTAATGGTAGAGAATCAAAGTTTTCATGAGTATAATTTAAATGTTATGACTCATTGCTTATCCTAGAGTTTTAATAAATCAGAAGTATTATATAAAACTTATGATGAAATCTTGATGAATGAAAGGGGGGAGTTAAAGAGATTATAATCATATTCAACATGATCATAATCATGTAAATTGAATTCAAGATTTATAGGAAATTAATAAGATGATGGAAAGGATGGGAAGTTACAAAACCTTCCATTGTAAGTTAGATGATGCTAAAGCTGATCTTCAACGTATTCAAAGTCATGAATGAATTCATCATACAAGCTAATGTTTGTGAAAGAATAATGTTTTTAAAGTAGAATTTTTTTCAGCCTCAATGTCATCATAATGAGTTTTTAAGATATAGATTTGTTTAAAGTATAAAAAGGATGATCATAATGATTAAATGAACTATTTTTCTGAAGTTGCATCTACTGACATGGGTCCATCATATTCATTAAAGGAATAATTTTTCTCATCGAGATCATTGGTAATGAAATTGAAACTTTTCATGACCCGCCTTCACCAAGATGAGGGAAGGGATATCAGATTTCCAAACCCTTCCTTCCTCAAGTTGAAGGAGAGATAATGACCCCCGAGACCCGCCTTTAATAGGCCCTAAAGTGGTAACTAGCACCAAGGGTATAGAATTCCACATAAAATGGAAGGAATTACCCTTTTTTTAGTAAGATTGGGAGATAAGATAGTAAATCCCAACAACACCAAAGGTGGAAGTAAAAGTAAATCCAAAACAATCCATTCCAATATTCATGTTCCAATAATAAAGTGCTATATATACAAGAAAAATCCAAAGAGAAGTACCAATGTAAAAGAAAAACAGAAACACCAATAGTCCCGGTGTCCAAGCTAATAGGGTCCGACACGGTCCTCTAAGTCCTCTGGGAAACCTAAAAACTATTTTATATACATAGGGTGAGCATACAGGTATACTCCGCAGGGAAAACCAAAAGCTATCGTGCACATGTCGGGAGGCATTCTAATGCCCCACGAGAAAATAAGATAATAATAGCACCTAGTAAGGAACCTATCAACCCAACTTCACCAGGGGGAACTCCCCAAACAATGCAAGTTAGGTAAGTTAATAGTAATAAAACATCGATGTTTGGGTACCCCGCACCACTTTCCCACTGGTTATTGAAGACATCCTACGCGTCAGACCTCTCCCGCCATTCTCACCAAAGTCCCACTACCATACCCCGTCTGCACACACCTGGGCTACCACCACCACACATCCCACCCGCAAACACCTAGTCCACAAAAACCACATGTAACCATGACCACAGACACTGGGTCTAGAATAACTACCATCACGCCTAAAGACACATTAGCCCAAACAACTACTACCATGCCCAAAGACACCTGGGCCTCATCACAAAGACACTTGGGAAACAACCTGCCCGCACACACCTGGGACAACCACTACAACTACCCTTTCCAAATAATATTGGGATATAATAAACCTCTGGCCATCATAGACTTCCCGAAGAGTCATGGACTACTCTAGAAAAGGGAGAATAAAAGGATCTAATGACCAACCACTCATAGGAGTGATGGGAAAAACACCCTCCCCCCATGAAATGAGAGTGTTTGGCATGAAGTGATCAACTTGGGTGGGGCATGAATAAGAAACATAAGAACTGAATTACACATATAGATAAACAAGCACTCATACCAACCTAGGAGTTCCAAAATCAGCCCATACACAAACACTGTAGTTATTATTCATTCATAAGAAGAAAAATATCCACAACCAAGTCACAACTCATTACCGGAAAACAATTCCCCATTGAACCCATTCTTGTTTTCATATTCAAGTGATTTAATTTAAATAATTCTTCACTAAAATGAATCTAATAGGAAAAACCAGAATCCAAGGAAGGAAAAACAACCAAGCATCAAATTAATCATTCACACCTGGTTCTATTGTAATGTCACAACAATAAAAGGGATCTGTTATATCCCTCAAAGTACTAAAACCAAACTGAGCCCCAACATATGACCCCACACAACCCTAGATCGACAAACCAACAATGGCACAATAGGAGATCCCATCCCCATCCACATCACCCAACAAGAATCAAGAAGAAAAACCACACATGTTACCAAGACATAGTAAGGGAGTTTTTCAGATTCAAACACACCATTCATTATGTTCCTTCTTTCTGTTTGGTTAACCGAGGTGATCACACAAGGATTCTTGTTTTCTGGGCATCCATTTAATCAAATGAGTTTACATGATTAGCCAATTTCCATGTTAAATCCATTCAATCATCAAAAAATACATGGGTTAATTAGTGTGCAAGGAAATACCACAAATGACCACAATTTTTAGTGGACATAAGCCCATATAATTCATAACATGTAATAAAGGGTAAAAGAGTACAAAAACATCATCAAACACACCCCTTCATTCTTTAAAAGTCCATATATTATCTACGTTAAGGTTTGGTTTCATCCATACCTATAGAAACATTATCATAGACACCCCGCATGATACATATTAAAGAGAGATGAAGGAATAACCCTTCATGGATGATCAATGATCGAAGTTTTTCGCCTTGTACCAAGAACTAGGGATGAGTGACTTGTAGGGGAGGAACTCTGAGGACTCCATGAGCGAGAAAAAAAGGTTCTAGTATAGGGACACCATTAGCCTCAAGAAGGGGGACTCTAAACTCTCTAAGGAAATGAAAGAGACTTTCCAATAAGAAGAAATAATTCTCATGCGATAAAAAAAGGTGAGATCCTAGAGTTACAGGATATGAATTTTGAATGGATTTAAAGGAGGATCGTGGTTTCCCCAAGCAGTTGGACAGTTACACATGATGTAATTAATTGTTATTTAATAATTCTCATTGGAGAGATGGCCATAATTTCTATGAGTTAAATATTTTCCTTTTAACAAAGGGAAAATTTGTAACATGGGTAGAACTAGAAAGTACGGGAAAAGGATGTGACATAAGGAAAAGACACTTGTTTTGGTAAGTCAAGGGTCTCCCGACTCTTGGGTTTTTTAGATATCATTTATGGGATTTTAATTGATTTGAAAGGGGTATAAAAACACTTTTATGTAAAAATATATGTTGCAGGAGCGGAAAAATTCAGAAACTGGAAAAAGAATAGGGGTGGGATACCATTTGGTGAGACACCGTAATGGTTCCATGGTCACGGTGTCACCCTCGAATTTCTACCATCATGGTTCCACCCTCATGGTTCCATAATCACGATTCTACCCTCACGGTGCCAATGTTTTGGTGAGTGACCGTGATGGTGTGACTGCCACGGTGCCACTGTCACGGTGCCATTGTTTTGGTGGAACCGTTTGATGAGACTGAGTTTTTGGCAAAGTACTGGACCAGGTGGGTCCAAGCCATTACAAAACTATTGAAGCTGATTCAAAATGTAATGATAGAGACTTATTAATAGTGTAGTCAACAATTTATCAGGTATGGATTATATCGTAATGAGACAGATTGTAATCATAATTAGAATCAAACTTAAATTTGGTAAGAGTATGAAAGAGATGGTTGAATGCATTTTTAAAGAGGGAACTTTAAATTTAAATGTTCGAAAGATTTGTGGAAAATGTGGGAAACTGAAGGTACTAATTTTAAGTCATACCAAAATCAAAAATATATAAATCTCTATATAATAAAGATGATGGGTATTGTATTCAGAAAATCAATAAAACCCCTAATTTGTTTTCAAATACTTTTATCAATTGAGTCAAGATCCACTATATTAGAGTTCATACTACTACATATTATTGATCATAATGACAAAATCAGATTGGGATGAAAGAAATGGAATCATATCAATCATTAAAAATGGTATTTATTTCTTCATACAAGAAATTGAAATGGATGATCATAATGAACGAATAGTTTGATGAAACCAGAGTCATACTAATGTCTGTGAAAAAAATATGAGGAACATTTGAAGTTGTTAGAAGATATGAGAAGGATTAATAAGAGTCATGAAGATTCGAAGAAGTCAATATGAACCCGAAAATCAAAGAGAAGGGAAAATTAGGGTAATTTGGTTGACCCAGAAATAATTCAAGATTCCCACTAAAAAAAATTTGGGTCACTTAAAAAATGAAAAAAGTATATGTTACTTTTATGACTGAAGTATTGTTTACGGTGAAGAAGAGAGATGGATGAGCTCTATTGATAAAGATAGGAAGTTTTTGGATTGTTTTTTTCATGAAGAAGTTAGTCCTGATAGAAGTGAAAGGAGAAGAGACAATATTTCAATGTATTCAGCTGATATATCATATTTATTAGATCATCATAATCAGATTAATATCATATTTTACTTATCATCATATTCAGATAAATAATGATATCGGGATAGATAATCATATTTGGACTTGCTGATTTGGTTTTCTGGATTTAGGAAGGATGTTTTCAGAATTGTATCAATTTTATTCTGATAGATTTATATTTTCTGAATTGATCAATCCGACTAGGAAACTCAGACTAGTTAATCAGACTGAGTTTTATAACGAAATTCGTGAATTTCTTAATAGATTCTGAGTAAGAAAACAAAGAATTGTATTCATAGGAATACATTTGTAGAAGTTGATAAAGAATAATCATGACATGGTTTGTTACAAAAACATTTTATTACATCATTTATACTAGAAAGATAACATAATCTATTTCATTTTGTACATAGTGCAACACGAGTGTAAGGGAAAATCCTACTCATTGTATTCCACACAAAAAGTCTTTTTTCTAAAATACTGTGTGGTATTTTATTATTTCCAAACCATACCAAGTACATAGATATTCTTATTGAATAGTGAACCTTGTAAATTCTTATGTTCCTATGGAAGTGAATTTGAATTGTTTTTGGTAGGGAATGTAATCTTTAATAGGGGGAAAAGATCATTTAATTTACCAAGGAAACATAAAAGAAAATATTTCACTGATTTACCCCATCCTCCTATCAGTGACACAATTATCTTGAATGGGAGATTACAAGTTCATAACCTAAAATGTCTCAACAACATTGTCCCCTCTAATAAAAAGAATGGGAAAATCAGGGTTTTCGTCGACTTAACGGATCTCAACTACCACTACCCAAAGGATTATTTCATAGACTTGATAATTGAACTGTTGATCAATGTAGTTACTTGTTTTCAAGATCTCTTTTCCATGTATGGGTATTCTGGATCTAACTAGATCTAGATTTTCACTAAATATGAAGAGTTCACTAGCTTCATGTCAACCCAATGTGTATAATGTTTCCAAGTAATTTGGTTTATCTTGATGAACACTGGAAATACATACCAACATGTCATGTACCATATTTTCAATTATTTTCTATGGAAAACCATGGAGTTATATTTGGATTAACTGGTGGTTAAATTCAAACGTTATTTTGATCATATTGTTGATCTTGAGGTATTTATAAATAAACCATGACAACAAAATTTGAAGAGAAACCCCCTGAAATTCACTTTTAAGGTAATATATGGTAAATTTCTTGGCTTCATGGTAGACCATTGTGACATCGATTTTGACCTAAAAATATTAATTTGATATATTATATGCCCTATATTTGAAAATTTAATGATTTTAGGGGAATATATAGAATTATTTCCTATATTAATCTTTTCATAGTTAGAATTTATATAAAATGTATTCCCTTTACAAATTTTATGAATATGGGGGTCACCTGTCAATGAGATAAATATTTTTAGAAGGACTATGATTATCTCAAATAGAACCTTATACACCAACCAATATTAATTCCTCTTGTTTAAGGTAAGCCACTCATTCTCGATGTGGAATCCTTATAGTGATCTGTTGGTGCCATCCTTGCACAAAATAATGACATGGTAAAGGAAAACAACCTAATTTATCTCAAAATGAAAATTTTAGATGCTGAGATCCAATAATTTTTTATCAAAAAGAATTTCTTTACATATATCTTCTCAATAAAAAATATAAGATACTATTTTTAGAACCATGAGGTTAATCCAATATCTTATGTCAATGCACTCAAATATATCCTCAATTCCCAAAATATATCTTGGTATCTAGTACAATGGTAGGCCATTCTAGAATAGTTTGATATTTTTTTCATGTATTATAGAGAGATCAATGAGAAAATGTTAACAAAATTCACCATGACACACCCTTTCCTTGAGAAGAATCTATTAGACATGGAACTCTCTAAAGAATAGGTATTCTCTATCCACAAATCCATATTGGTATAAGAAATGTACATAATAGAGCCTATAGGATTCCTTCATGTATTATTATAGAAAACCAAAAACTCAAATAGGGCGACTTATGGATTGTATTCATCTCCCTCAAAAAATAAATTATATCTTACTTATTCTAAATATTATAAGGATTAACCAATAATGAGGCTAAATAACAAGACCTCATCATAGGATTGTAATCAAACTAATAGATAATTGTGTCTTAATTGAATATAAATGGTGACTTAGAGTTGATAATCAATAAAATAAATGGTGAATACACTATAAAAAAGGAATAGATGATTCCCTTACTTGAATAGGTATGAAGGCATATTACCAAATTATCTAAAGACCCAACACTATAACACATCCTACTTTCGCAAAATTACCATGTGGTTTAACTAGAAAATACATATATAACCATGGTTGATCTAGACTAGGATAAGATAGTAATTCACATTAAACATTTCACTATGGTCACACCAATTATCGTTAATGATATAGAAGGGATCAATGAGTTTAACACCAACCCAAATCAAGGTGAACCTGTAATCTTTCCAATTGATAACAGAACTTAATGGATGTATCCCATAATAGCCTACCTCCATAAAAAGACTCACCCAAAGGGTAAATATAACAAGGAACTTATCCCTAATATGACAGTAAATTTCATCATCTATGATGGGATAGGTTTTTAGAAGGTCTACTAAAAATTTGGATTTGATGAATTCCTCCTTAGATTTATCAAAGGTGGAGAGAACCTACCTATTATATAGGAATCCCATGTGGTCACCTAAAATGATCACCATTTAGGATACAAGATCATCCATGAATTCAAGATACTTGGATAATTTTGGATATTAATTATAAAATATTTTATGTAATTCATGAAGATGTTCCATGCTTGTTAGATACATACCAAATTTATTCATCATCCCCTAAAATTTCTACACACCACCAAATAATATTATGTATTTTCCATGTGGGGAATAAATGTAATGGGGAAATATCCCCTATATAAATCATGTAATTTTTTTCATTATTATTACCACCACTTAATTATCTAAGTAGTCCAAGGCTCTATCCTTATAGGAATTCAGAACAAAGTATATCATCAATTTCATAAAGTTTAATATCATTACCATATTTGGGGTCCCTCAAATAATATTGATGGAAAATAGAACCAATTTCTTTGGTTTCAAATGAAAATGTATGTATCAATAATATAATATTTCAGTCCAACCATCATCTTGGTATTATAAAATTATGAAAATATAGATAGAGGACTATAAAAAATATTTACATAATATCATTTTGAAGGTGGTGTAAAAAGATAGGAAATGTTTTCCATAAAAAATATTTCATGCATTTTGTTCTTATCTCACCATAATCTACACTACCATATAGACACCCCATATTCACCTGTATATAGGATAGAGACAATCCTACCTATTGAGGTTCAATTTAACTCACTTATAATTTCTATATACAATCAATTTTCTAAAGATGAGTAGTCTTAGATCTGGCTAGTTGAGTTAGAGTGACTTGATGAGAAAATATGATGAAAATTGTACAACCCAAAGATGATCTTGAATCATGCTTCAAGATCATTCAATAAGATTGTTTTCCACCACTCATTCGTCAAAGGAGATTTAGTGTTGGATTTGAGAATGACCATGATAATCATAATAAATATCTAAATATGGATCTAAAATGGGGATGAAATTACTCCATACATAAATTCTAATCCAATGGATCCTATTCCTTAATCATGATTTATGGAGAGCACATCACACCTTACACTAGTATAAGGTTCCTCAAGAAGTAATTTTTATAATAAATTGATGGTTTCGCCAATTCCATGAAGCTTGAATTTAAATTGAAAAACATAAAGGCCCCTATTATATGACTTTAAACTGTATAACATTCAAGTACTTATTGAATGAATTTAAACTTCATAACATTATGATCCTCATCTTACACTCTTAAATGAAATTAAATATAATTTATATTTACATGATTATAAACTACTTATTATACAATCCTTCTTTCATGATGATAAACTTCAGGACATGAAATCCATCCAACATGATGTTAAACTATTCTGATTGTTCATCCTCACATGACCATAAACTAATAAAAATGGTCTATTTAATATGAAATTAAATGGAAAAATTACTCAAATATAAGAGATCGATCTAAATGAGGGGTTTCTTTCCTTAAGAATTCAGTATGTCTACACGAGCTAACCACAATGTCATGACTCACTAAGCATATGAAATAATGAACCATATAAGAAAACAATATCCTTGATTCTTACTACTAAAGGATACATAGTGATAATATGATATCTCATATGATCCCAACTACAACCTCCATTTCTATGCTTGGTTATACTTTGGTGATGCAATATTTTTTCATGCATAGGTTTATCATTTTCTCTTACCAGATCATACAAAAAAAGTTATCTTTCTCTCCTGAACATGATATATATCTATGAAGGGAGACTATATAATAAAAAATACATGCTTCTGGATTCTTGTTATCTTAGTATTTGTAGTGATTCCATCATCTCTCATCCTAGTCCTAACCATAGATTCCATCTTCATGCTAAACCACACCTACATGATGAGACCTAAACAAAATCACGTAAGATATTCCCATGTTCATTCATTAGGATGAGACTTATTTAGGTCATCTTGGTGTTAAGGATATATTCACATTAGGTTTAATCCCTTCTCACACTAGGATATCTATTCAATTAATTACCACACTTTGTACATAATTTATATCAATATAGATAGATTTTATGAACTATTTGATCTTTAATTCATATTATTTTAGGATATGTAGTGGCATAAAATTCTCTTATCCTAGGATCAAACACTAATATTATTAACATTATACCTCTCCATATCCTGGTTTTTTTCCTATATTCACATCGATTTTCTCAATGCCCTTCTATTAGGATGAAACTATCATCATATTTCTCCTACACATGAACCCAATCTATGTTAAGGTTACCAAACAAGTGTTGAATTTGGTTTCTTAAAACCAATGAATTTTTAATTTATATTTTATATATATTAAAATAATTGATTATTAATAAATATATTATCAGATATTGATTATTCTTATCTATAAAATTATTGTGACAATTTCTTAGAGTATCTGTTACATTAAAAGGTCATAATAGTTCTATGCTATGATGATAACCTTGAAGGTATATGAAGATATTATTAAACTAATATCCAATGGAGTGAATAATATTCTCTAAATAGATACACAATATGTTTGACTATCATGTTCTTGATACTTATAAGAAGAATTGACTTCATCTTATAAAGTTTTCACTTGATAATATCTTGGGTGGGAGATTATGAGCACATACCCTCGAGTAGGAATTCCACATGTTTATGTGTCATTGGATATTACTATATGTGAATTTGTGTAATGATCCTTAAGTCTAATATTATTAATAATGCGTATCAAGAGTTGGGCACTTTGATGTATTGAAAAAAACCATGATGACATATGAGTACAATGAGGTAAAGTATGTTTGGTTAGTCCTGAGTGATATTTCATTAATGACTAAGTTAATATAATACTTATCCCTTTCTATAAAAATATATTTTACCCTTTTAATTGAATGGAAATTTTAAAAAAAATCCATGACCATGGTGATTGACATGTTCATTTCAGGATGTCAAAAAATGATATATCGAGCACATAGGTTGATGACATGAATATGAAACCTTCTTGATTTGAGATATCTTGATAAAGGGATTATATTTTACAATGATAATTTTAATGTGGTTATTTTTGCTCCAATATTAAATTTTTATTTTATGTATGACTTCATGTGTTTATAGGCATTGATATTGGAATTTAGGAAATCCTACCTAATGACATTAGAGAAGAGGTCTAGATGGTCACACAGTTAATCTCTCCATTTATCCCAGTTATGTTCTATTTTAATTTAATAGTTGGAATAAATATTATTATTAAGTTTGATGAATAATACTAATTAAAAAATTATTTATCACACACATTCAGTCACCATATTTATCTAAATTGAATATTAAATAAATATTTATTTAAAAGACTATGAATATAATATTTATTTATTTATTTATCAAAAAAATAGTATTTATTCATTACTCAAGGTTTGATAAATACCGATGAATGTGGATGGGTCAAGAAGTATTCTCAGTAATAGAAATAATATAATCATTAAATATTATTTAAATAAATAATGTGGTATATATTTAATGAAATTATATTTAATTTTCCAAGTTAGCATATGAAATTATATAATAATATTATTATTATTATAATAGGGAATATATTTGTTGTATTATTTGATTAAGGGACTATGTAAAATTATCAATATTAAACTCTAGATCTATATATACCCACCTATATCATTTTAGAGAATGTGTGAAATCATTTGATTTATGCACAATGCTTTATCTCACTAGAGAATCCTCTCAAAGAATAACATCTTTGGGGTTCCTCTTATGACTGAGATAATTCCTATAATTCTTTCCTCTCCCTTAATAATGAGAGAACAAGAGATGTGTCCTTCAAGACTGAAGGATCACTAGTTGCGATCAAGACAAAAAACAAAAAGTGGTTAGAGCATCCCCACTAACACTCAAAGTTCCATCGTTGTCATTCAGAGAACAAGGAGCACATGTGAATTACATCAAGATGTATTTTACTTTGTATACTATTGGTAAAATGTTAATACAACTCAAATTAGGTTTAAATGATAAAACTTTTCATCAAAAAAAGAATATTAAGATTGAGGTAATTCTTATTATTATATTTATTATAAATTTAGAATAAAATATCCTTTCATCTTTGTTATGAGAAACCTTATCTTCTTTCTTCGGGTATATTTTTATACATGATGATTATTCATCATGTTTTCTAATTTTATTCATTGATTCTAAAAAACCATGTTAGGCATTGTTCCCAACTCTGCTTCCACCACACCCAAAACCTTCATGTGGTATCAAATCAGTCATGTTCAAATTTAAAATTATTTATTAATCATTAATCAACTTACACATTTTTTGTCAGTTTTTTCACTTCCATTTTATTTTATATTTAATTTAAAAAATGATATATCTTATTATTTCACCATCATATATCCATGAATAAGTTAATATCACATAAAGGACATATTAATAAAATATTTGGTGGTGTTGATGACTCTTTATGGATAAAATATCACTAAACAATATGCAACAAAAATACACACCATTGCAATCCAAATACACACCATGTGACCATATTCACATCAGCAGGACATAACCATGGTAAACACAGCTAGTCATGTGGAGGATTATGTGGGGTCATTACTCATGGAATGTAGACTAAGACCTACCTGAACATGTTTTTAGGGACTACACAACATATAACTATCATAAAAAAACATGCAGTCCCACATAGTTTTCTAATCATGTGGCCACATATACATTTTTCATTTATTACACTCCATGTAAGGACTTAAAGCTAATAAACATAGGCTAGATGTAATTACATGATGAGTCACTAACATAGATGACTTGGAACCCATAAAAGTCTAACACATACCCATTTATGTGGAGTAAATTCCACGGTAAGATATATAAAGAATAATTAATTTATATAAAAAGAAAATTAATTATCCATTAAACCAAATAAATACGTTTCTGTGTGTCATAAATTGATAGTTCACATTACATGATAGGGTTTAAAGAATATTAAATTATTAATTAATTACTGTGTAAAATTAAAAAACACATGTCATTTATGATGGATACACATTTTATATTATACATGCACTAAAATTGGTACACACCACATAAATTAGCACATGTTAGTGTGTCATAAATTGAAACTACACTCCATGTAATTAAATGACACATTTTATACACTACATGTCATGTGAATATACTATATAGGATAATAAAACATACGACATAGTTCTGGTGGGTACACACCTTATTGAATCTAGGTACACGTCATGTAATTAAGTAATTTAAATAGAATTAATTTAAATTATTTTATTTAAAATTATAGAGGAAGATAATTTCATGTATATATATGTTTTCTTGGATTTATAATTAAAATAAAATTTTAATTTATTAATAATGTCATTAATTATTTATTCAATATAAATTTATCTTATTTAAAAGTGTGGTTATAAATGTATTCTAGCATATCATAAGGACATATCATTGTATGCATGTGACTGATCATGAGATTTACTGAACAATGTATGTACTGGGTTTCTATTTAATTTATTCTTATTACATGGGTTTTTTATATGTGATAAAGTTTTATTAAATTAAATATAATGGCCCACATGTCAACCCTCCCACATTTATTATATATGACATGTGAATCTATGGTATATTTTATGTATCCTATACCCTGAGTTTCCCTCACCTATATATGAGTAAAATATGGAAATGATGTATCTCCAAGGTGAGGTGGTGGTTTATAACCAATTTTGAGGTGAAACCAACCAAGAAGATACTAAGGTTGATGGTGGCATGCTGCAACTCGAGCCAAGACTAACTCAAAGATTTTTTAGCTAGGTTCATAGGTTAATTTATCATCTTATCAATAAATCAACCATTAGAAATATCAATGTCAAGTCACATTATTTATTTTATTTTTTCAAAGTGTGGGGTTATATTTTTATGTGATGAATGTTTTTATGATATTAATAAGAAAACATGATATGTAAGATGATAAAAAATAAATGAATCATATAAAAAATATTTATAAATACATGGTTAATTAATTATGAAAAATTAATATAATATTAACAAGTCATGAAGAGATAATTTAAATAAATTGAATCATTAATAAATCAATCCCTCATATAAATATAAAGTCAAAAGGAATATAGAACTAATATTTTATCAATAACTCATCATGGAACTTTTATAAGGTGGTTATTACGAAGGTTTTTTATATTCTCTTAACCAAGTAGACATATTATTTAAAAATCATAAAACTATTGAAATATGACAAGTAATATTATATATTATTGTAAATATCATCCCTTATAAATTTAAGATGCAATTATTAACTTATAAATAAAATTATAACCATTTTAGATTGAAAAATGTGTTATCACGTTTAAGATTAAAATTGGTTAACTAAGGGGTTAAACAAAAATAAAAGGTTTAAAATGAAACAACAAGCTATATAAATTTATTTGTATTAGGATATTTTGAAATAATACAATTTTCATTCTAATATAGACCATTTCAAAGAATTTATCTTTAGAATTCCTTATTTATATTTTAATCTTTCTAGAAATTACAAGTGTTTCATTTTCCTCCCTTATAAAAGGATACCCCTTTCTATCAATTATTCACACCATTTTGTGACATTTATCTTGATCAAACCCTACCAATTTATCCTTCCATGTTCCCTATAAAATAATTAGAGTTTATGTTATTCTTAAAACACCATTACAAGGTTCCTTATGATGGAATCTAAAGTATGTCTACCGAAGAAGAGGTAATCAACTTTACCAACTATTTCAAATTTGTTACTTCCTCTACTTCATATTAATTTGTTTTAACTATCCTAAAATAATAAATCATGTATTAGAAATTTAATTATTTTTTATTTTGATTATGGGGAAATAATTTCTATCTCTTTTCTATCCTAGAAAAAGTGGCAACATCGCTCGTGTGTAATTATGACTTACTGTCTCCAAAAAATGGTGTAATTCGTCATTAATAATCACTTTATGTGGATGGTTATAAACATGTAAGTAATAAATATATATATGATATTTATAACATAATTATCCATTTTAAATTATAATGTCATGTCTACCTTATTTCCTTACAATCTGTAGGAAAATGATAATGTTGCTCGTACGTACATGTGGACTGCCACCTCCATGAAGCGATGTGATTAATTTTTAATTTATGATTCACATGGATAGTAATAAGGATATATTTAATGAATATATATGTTATATATGATATAATAATTATTAACTCTAGGTTAATTATTATTTACCTTTATTTTATTCAATCCATCGAAAAGTGAAAATAATGTTCATGTGTACATACTACCTACCATCTCCATGAATGGTGTAATTAATTTTCCTATCTCTAAAATTCAGGAATGATTATAAATATGTACATAATGAATATATATTATATTTATATCATAATTATAATTATGTATATGATGCAAACATGATCAATTTTCTAGGACTAGAACTTCCGAACTGAAACTCATATGAAAAAATAGGGTAGTTTAAACCTACAAACAATGATTTTTATAAAGAATTATTAATAAATGACATTTTAAATATTATAAATAGATCATATATGATATTATAAGTATTAAAATTATTCTATTATAGAATTATAAGAATTTTATTTTTATTTTTATGAAGGCTAAAATTACCTATGAGTTAAATCAGACTTGAGGTAAGGGGATTCTCATCTCACTTATGTTTTCATGAAACATATGCCATATTCACCACTTGTTAATATCATGTGGTGTATATAATTCTCATTTTCTTGATATATAATTATTACCTTTATATTAATTTTAGTTATTGTTTCATTTTAATTTATTTATTTCATGGGGATTTCTATTCAAAAGTTACCAAAGTGGTAAGGGTTTATCTCACAGTCTCATCATTATTCGGGATTATTTATTTTTAAGTCTCTATTACTATAATTATATAGTATTTATATCTTTAAACCCAATATATTTTTATTCTCATCTATTTATTTTTGAAAATTATTATTTTTCATTTCATTTTCTCTTTTGGGTACTCAGGATATGGAAATAATGTTTTTAATGGAAACATGACTTTGTTTTTTATTCAGTAGGGAATATTTTTTTACATGTCTATATTTTAATTAAAATGTTTTCAAGAATATTTTAATTTTCATAGATGATTTTCTAAAATAATTTACCCATGTTTTAATTTTTTATAAAAAAAATCAACATACACTTTTTTCATTTTTCGATCAAGGTACCTTTTTACTTTTTACCAAAAATGTGAAATGAATGATTGTTTTAATATAATCACCATGAACTAAATTTCCCACAATCATGAAAACTTATTGCATTGATGTTTCATTTATATGTTTCCATTATTATTTTCAATGAAAATGGTTTTCCTAATATTATGGAAATTGTTATTTTTTAAAAATTATTTTCAAAGTGGAAAAGGTAATTTTGATCAAGAATCTTTTTAAGGTTTTTTTTATTCATCAATAAAACCAAAAATTTTATTTTACTTATGATCCATTGGGGATATATTGTAATGATACCATATTTATTCTTTCTCAAGAGGTTTTATTATTTGTTTGACTGGGAAAGTATTGACATTTAGTATACTTGTTCATACATTTTGAGTAATTGTTAATTGTTAATTCATATTGATTAAGTTTTATTGTTTATTTATATAATGAATGTAATGGACTTAATAATGGAGAGGTGGGTACTACTATATCCTCTAAATGCATTGGTGGCTCTCATGAGACAAACTAGTTTGGGTATTTGATTTTGACTATACCCATTTATGTAATATGTCTTGACATGAGTCCTTGATAGTAAGTTTATGATGTCGAAAATTATGAATTAAATTATTATTAAATCCATTATTGATGTCCATGTGATTATTTGAGTAGTTTTGAAATCCATTTATAAGTTTCATGCTCATGCAATTATTTATGTGACCTTATTTAATCATTATTTATTCGAGGAATATTATTATTTTTTATCAAGTTATTGATTAAATGACAAGTTTTTTTTAGTTATTTTCATGTAAATATTGATTGTTTTTTATTTACTAATGACAAATTACATTTTAGGAAACCCTAATGAACATCTGATCTTAACCTTATTTATTTAAATTCCTCCAAATTCGAGTAAGTGTACTCTGATTATCATGAAATGATTTTCTAGAAATAATAATAATGTTCTCAAAGGAAATTCAATGTTATGTTTTATATTTTCAAATATAATGTTGAATTTAACTATGTGTCTACTTTAACAAGACTACAAAACTATTCATTCCTTTGGGATGTGATTGACTGTATCTCATTCTAATGTTATAAAGTAACCACCATCTCATGGTGACTGAAGTTGGGGTCATTATAAAGATCCATAAAATAGTGTATTATCATGTCAAGATAAAAATATATATAAAGAAAATAAATCTATAATATGTTGAAGTTTACTAAACTCAATAAATTGGATTTTTTATTGGAAGAATTGATTGAATATTAGAGATACTATCACTTGGAGGATTTATCCTTAACCAGTGGGTGTGTTTGTTCAATGTATATAGACAATTATTCATTACTATAATCGATAGTCTCGAGTTTGATGACCACTATTGATTATTATATTCTCACACATGATATGTGATCCTCATATTCCTAAATTTTTATGGTTTGATTGGCCATGTATTCATAAAGCTATTAGTGTACTGATTCAACTATTTAGTATCCAATTATACATTTCCCAATTTAAAGTTTGTTATTTTGAATGAGTGGATTCCTATCTCTTAAATTTTAAATATCTCTATAATGAATAAATATTTATAAAATAGATAATGCGTATTTTTTTAGTCAAAACCACATATACCCAAACCATATAAGAGTTGGAAAATACACTCATCCTTCTCAAAAATCTCTTCTAGTTGGTTTAAATGATTGTTTAATGGAATCAACACAAGGGTTACTTCCACCCAACTTGGGCTTCAAAAAAATAGGATTAGAGCTTTGGTCAATTTCCAGTATAGGTATATAGTCAGGGGTAAAATCTAACTTGAAAGGACCCAATATACCCAGTAAGATAGGTGGATAATATTCTTTATCCACTGATCCATGATTGGTTTCAAGGACCGACTCAATAGAATCAGCCTCCACCAATGGATCGCTTCCTACTGACAAGAAAAAAATTACACTACCACCAAAAATTTCAACTATTTTCATTGAGTCTAAAACCCCTTCAATATAAATGTGGTACAAATTTGATAATTCCACATTTTTTATGGGGAAGTTTCCTATAGTTTCCTTTAGTTTAAATATTGCTTCCAAAATTGTCTTGAGTAGTAGACTCTAAGAAGTGAGTGTTCTGTTCACCCATTAGACCGTTTGACCTGGTATGCCTTTTGGATAGATATTTATCCATTCTTAGTAATAATCCCATGACACATTCATTGGGTATATGGTTGGTGGAAATGAAACTTTAACATTTTTCTCTTACATTCCAGCATAAAAAAACTAGAGGATGATAGCGAAGTTTCATACACTTTGAACTCTAGTAAAAGGAAATGAAGAAAACCCATGTAGACACATAAAATGGTGTGAAAATATTTATAGCGAATATGACCTGTAAATGGCCAGATCAACAACTTGAGATTCTAGAAATAGATCTTGGAAAGAAATGATGAATGACTGTTCATGATGAGTTCCATTACCAATATCATCAAATATCCCTGAGGGCCAATTAGAAAGAAAAGAAATGTTAAATGTTAATGATTACTTAATATGTTAGTGACCTCATTGGTGTTTAGAGATATTATATGAACATCAATTATGTTGAGTAGTTTGGGGTAGAACTTGGAATGGGAACTGGATATAGTATTTGGAAACATGTAGAATTATAATTGTTCTTCCTCCCAACCCTAAAAGAACTAAAATATTCCACTGATGTGATATAGGGAACTCCCCTATCAAATTTTTACTAATATATGATAAATTCTAACAAGGAAAGTCACTACCAGTCTGACTAGTTTTACTTGTACCAGTAGCATTTCCATGACCACAGTACCAACCCTAACACCTGAGTAAGCATCCCTAGTAAGGAAGATCTTCCAACTCAGAAACAAAGAAAAAACTATAATAATAAAAGTTTTAGATCCATGTTTTTATTGATTTAATATTCCTTTGTTTTGTACTTATATACTTATAGGGTTTCCCAATATATGCTTTAATCAAAGTTGGCTCATTGGGAAGGAAAATTATTAGGTTCCTAACTCATAACTTTAGCCCATTGGGCTACATAAAGGTATTCACCCACTCCCAATATTGGATAATCAAGTATAGATAAAGATATATTCTGAGTATTCTCCCCACCTCAATAAACAAATAACAATTTAGGGGAAGGGTTTTTTAATTCCCTTACCAAAGAATCTTGGATCCAGTGCATTATTTTAATACATTGACATGATTATAAGGAATCAAATCCATAAGGACCAATCAGTTTAGCAGTATTGGAAAATATATTAAATACATGAAATTTACATTACAATTTAAAACATGAAATATAACATAAATAATCCTTTTAGAATGCCATTATTATCCTAACTTAACCCTATATATCAGTCATATTACACATCTTGGCATCTTGGAAAAGTAAAACATAAGAAAGGGGTGATTTTATATGCTCAGTAAGGGAAAAAAATATAGCAGAATATATCATAAATAAGAATAAACTTTTAATTCAGGGTATAAAATTGAAACATAATCCTTTTAAACATAATCTTCACCATAATATAGAAATAATAAATCAGTTAATTCATTTTAAAAATTTACATTCATATTTTACTATTCAAATAATCCCACGTAATATAAATAACTAATCCTATAATTAGGGAATGCATAATGCTGGACATTTGGAACTTACCATTGATGATTCATGATAAGAATCTAATATTGTCAAGGTTTTATGCGAAGAATTTAATACATTAAAGGCTCCATGCTAAGAATCTAATAATTTAGAGGCATCATTCCAAGAATATAACAAATGGGTAAGGCCTCAGCCAAAACCATATCTATTTGGTTTTATAAAACCTATCAATGAATCGAGGGGCTATAGCGGGCCCCACCCTTAAATTACTAAGTCCAATGTATTCCTCATATGAAAAGGGTGAAACATTTCCAATATAAATATTCATATTAAAACTAGTATATGAAATGTTAATAAATTAATCATAAACCATGTATGGTATCTAAATAGTACATCCATAGTCAAACATGTCATAAAACTTTAAATACAATATGGTATATTTTATTCATAAGAAATAAAGATCGATTAAACACAAGATCCCACAAAGAATGTTGACATAGAAAAATATAATATAGTAAAATCATTAAAAAATTTCCTGAGATAAATCTAGTTTTTTACATTGAAATCATTAGTCAAAAGTTGTTCATTTATAAAAGAATACATTTAAAAGGTGATTTTTGAATCAAAGTTTCCCATAACACTTTGACACATTTGGGAGAAATTTGAAATTTAACATTTTAAAATATTCATTTCATTATAAATAAATCCATATAAATTATTTTCAAAACATGGAAATAAATGAGAAATATTTTGAAGAATAAATCTTCCAAACATTTACAATTATGTTTTTGTTAAAGAGTACATAAATAATGTAGAGACCCGAAGCTTGACGTACATGAACATTACATTACTTTTGCGGAATACTTACTACATAACAAAAACACACACACAAGGATCGTAATAGTTTAGTGTCTTTGGAAACTCGGAATAAAATATTCTAATCGTGGTGAAAGATCTTCAACATCTCCCATAAAGATCTTCCTTTTTTTTACCTAAAACCTTTCTTTATATCCTGGGGAAAAGAAAACATAAAAGGGTTAGCTCTAATGCTCAGTAAGGGTAAACAAAAGAAATATCAATCACATCGTATTCATAAGAACATAACATTTTGGAAATCATAACCTGCAAAAGAGAGAATAATTTCATAACATGGGATAAATCATGGTAGTGAAATGTAATCACAATAATCATAACTTAAAACATGAAACTCCGTGGCATTCACACATAATCATAGAGAATAATTTCTTGTTAGTCAAGACTCATTTCCAAGACTATCTTAGTGGACAAAGTCCCTTTCTGAATCGAGTAACCCTCGTTTCAGTCCTGTTTCACTGAACCGGTATAACCTACCATTCCAGCCCTGTCTATCTCATGAGATATAAAATCTTTACCCAATGCATTGGAGGGAGATATAGGTCCCACCCATCTTATAATGAATCCTTTCTTATGTGTGCCACATAATCATAAATCATACATCATCGCATAACCCATGTAATAAATATGGGATTCTTAAACAACATGACATCATAAAACAATTCATATAAGATAAAGGAATTCATAAAAATGTTTCCATCACAACATAATCAAATCCATGTAATAATAGGGATAAAAACAGAACCCTTTTATTATCTTAGATGGAAAATAATTTTGATAAAATACTTGAACTCCATTCTTGAGGAAAATATCCTTTCTGCTTCAAAAACATTTTTCCTTTCTTAACATGGCATACAACTTTAAACTAAAAGAAGTTGATTAAAAATAAACTTGAAAATTTTTAAATGAAGCTTCTTGGAAATAATGTTTTTAAAAATCCATTCATTCCGTATAAGTTATAAAAAACATTCTTCGTTCTTTTGTCGGAAAAGTCAAAAAGTAACTCGTACGAAAAACGACAAAAGATTCCTTTCATACATATTACTAAAAACTCACCAAAGGGTAAAAATGGATGTAAAAAAAATTGTAGGTGGATGGAAATAATATTACATATTGATGAAACATGGATGTGGATAATAAAATACACCCCAGTAAATACTTACGAATAAACAATCTCGGATAAAAATGAGATTGTGATATTTCTCTTACCTTAGGTCCGACTTGCTTTGTGAGTGTCTGAACCTCCTGTATATGATTTAAATCATGTTATTGACTTATTCCAGAATCATATTCATTGTTATTATATCATATATGGTTCACTTATGACTTTATATTACCCGTTCTTTTGTAAATTCCATGTTAAAGAAGTTTTTTGGGTAAAATCGTTTCATTTATCGTAGGTGTTTTGACTTGTTGTTCTTGACATTATTAATAATTATATCATGATTTAATTACTTCCAGAATATAAAATATGATTTATATATCATATATATTTAGTATATATATATATATATAATAGATAGATAAATGAAATGAAAAACATCGTTCATGGAGACGGTAGTCTGTACGTACGCATGAACGCTGTTTTCCTTTCCTTATTGTCTTGAATGGAAGTAAGTAGATGACATACATATATATATATATAAATGAATCCAGTAGCTTTATAATGTCATATATTTCATTATTATTTCTTATATATACTTTATAATCATTCTTAAATGGTTAACATGGAGAATGAATCTCATCGCGTCGTGGAGACGGTAGTCCGTACGTACGCACGAGCGATGATATCATTTCCATAAATATTGAATTGAATTGGAGTGGATTATAAAATATATCAGAATCAATATGATGTTGTAATAACTATGTATAGTAATTCTTTACACCATTATACCCATCCATGTAAGGTGGTGGTGGAAAATAGATTACACCACGTCGTGGAGACGGTATTCCGTACGTACGCACGCGCGGTGATTTCTTTTTCCGTAGGATGGATAGATGGTGAAATAGGGTTGTTTCATAATTATAATAACATATCAGTATATGAGTGATACTGATGTTATTACTTCATAATGAAACAACCTAAGAAGAATAAGTGGAAGAAGAAATAAAGATGAAAGAATTGGTAACGGTAATTACCTCTTCTTTGAAGCGCCTCTTTGAGACCTCCTCTTAGGGAACTAAAATTGGTCTTTGAGGAAGACCAGAACCTCTAGGATGTTTCTAGGGAAGTGGAGAAGAGATTTTGGCAGGGGTTGGCCGAGCTTGAGTGTTCAAATTGGTGTGAGGAGGAGGGGGAGGAGGTGTCCTTTTATAAGGGAGGAGAGGGGCACCTTAGGAATACCTCAAAATATTATTTTATATTAATGTCAAAATCGGGTTATAATGCTTCCAAAGGGTCTTATTTCGAAGCTAAAGTGGGTATTGGTCGAAATCCTATCAACCAATAGGATTTAGACAAGTTTAGGGTATTATTTTAACCTTATCAATTAGATTTAACTCTAAGTTAAATAATTTAACTTTTACCGTGTCTTTTTGTTTTCTTTCACTATATGGTTAATACACTTACTATAACATGCCAAACGAACCCCAAATTGTATATTATTAATAAATATATCCTCATCTAAGTAATTTGGCCAAACCGTAGATTTTTTGGAATTAAATAACAATTAATAATATAATATTTGATTTAAAAACTATTTTGTGTCAATTTTGACACTATTTGATATATGATTTTTTTGAAAGTCATAACAGAATTATATGTTCGAACCAAATTTATTAAATCAACACTAATATATCATAGTAACCTATAAAATTAGTGGAATTCATAAAAAGTATTAAATTACATTTATTTTGGTATTTATAATATCAATTATGTCAATATTTCATTAATAAGATTATTACTCCATCATCTTTGTGTCATAAATAAATTAAATTATTTGATGTCTAAAAATTACAAATAAAATACCATCATGTAGGAAATATTTTTATATTTCTAATGAATATTTATAGTCGAATTTATCTTATGTATAACCCCATATTAAAAATGTTTTAGTTATTAAACTTTGATTTTAACTATTTTAACTATTCATTAAATAAAATAATATTAAATGTCATAATCTAATCCAAGTGGACCTAAATGGTCATATTATATTCATAAGGTTGTTTTTGGTCGAATTACACTTATCCAATAGAATTAGGACATGTGTTAGGGTAATAGTAATATCATATTTACCCTTAGTTACCCTATTTACTATTAACCGTGGTAAATAAAAGTAAAAAGTTACTATTCACCAAAAATTATTTTCATCTCATTGAACCACATTTTACTTACTGACATCAACCGTGTCTCTCGGATTTTTTAAATTCCATTCACAGAAGCGGTAAAATTAAGTTTTATGAAAAGTTCAGTTTTTTAACTACCACTTAGTAGTTTCACTATTCATCAAAAATTGATGTTTTTCATAACAATGTCAAAATTTCATCCTAAGCTATATTTCATATTCCGAATTCAAAAATGAAGTCTATTTTACCAAATTCATAACATAGAAGTTTCATTAATTAATTTTATAATTAAATCCCGCTGTTAAAACAAATAGCGTGTTTTTAAGAAACAATATCTCTCAAAAGATTGACACTTGATTATGTCTGGTTTAAATGTAAAATTACATCCAATGACCAACATTGTATTGAATTGTAAAAATATATTCTAAATATACTTTAAAAACACTGAAATTAATAATTTATCACTATTAATTATTTCGATTGAAAAATTTGTTTTTAACTAAAATTTAGTAATTTTCACTATTCATAAAATTATAAAAGTTATCCGAAAGGTACCAAAATTTCACCTTAGGATAAATTCGATATTCCGAATCCAAAAAATGAAGTCCATTTTGAGAGCTAAAATTTCTAAAATTTAAAAAGTGGTTATTACTATTCATAACGGCTAGTTTTAATAATATTTTAATAGCATATCGTTGTTTCGTGAAACTCAGTATTGCGTACTACACACGCTATCGAGGAAGGTTGCGATTGCGTGTAATGCAAGGCAAGTCAAGGATGCGTGTTGTGCAAGCTCCTTTTGGTGAAGCGTACAACACAAGACATTGGTGAAATTAAAAAAGGATATTTTTCATAAAATCTTGGGCTATTACATTCTACCCCCCTTAAAATGAATTTCGCCCTCGAAATTCGTTGGGGTTATAAATGGTTTACTATTTGAAAGTTTCTTTAATAGAAACCCACATCGTAAAAAGGAATACCAAAACCAATATTTAAAAACAAAAGTATGAAACTTAACGGTTACCCAAATAAACTAATCACTGGGTTTCCACATAGATGAAAATATGGATATGGAAGAAAAATCTAACCATCATGTTCTGATGGAGAGTGGTAGAGAACATGGCTATGGAAAATCCAACAATCAAAAATCCATAAATTTGTGACGATCTAAGGTACCATCTGATTAATCAGATATAAGATCACTAGGACAACATTTTTTGGGTTTTCAAGATCGTTTCCCTAAAGTTGAAGAATTTGAATTAGAATAAATACTTACTTTATTTTGGTACAGTCGCACTATTGTTCGTGCCTTGAACAATTTCCACTTCATCTCTTAAATAAATGAAGTTGAATTTGTTATTCTTGATGTGTTAGCAGATCATGTGATAGAATGACGGGTCATTCCATCTGTCTCAAACAAAAGGTTAGAAAAAATTATATACATAAGTCGATCTATAGTGAGATTAATCATATATGGTTCCTAAAATGGACTTATACTTCATATATCATACTGCTTAATATAATAAAACTAGTTTCTACTAAACAGGGACTTCCTGTAGGCCAGTGGTAGGCGATAAAGGCCAGTCGCATTTCGGTTGTGGGTTCGGTTCCCACAGCCTTGTCCGACGCGATGGGCTGTCGCCTGTCCTGCAGGTTGTCCTTTTTCTAAAAAAAACTTCTATCCTTAAACAATACTAACTTATGTTCAACATAATCCATTCCAATCTTTAGGCTTACCCATAATACTGCAGTCCACTCTCATAATATAGTGAAAACAATTACCAGAGATTTAATACCATCGTTGATCCCCATATATCATAAGATATGTCTTGTTGGTCACATTCTAAACATTCAAAGTCCTTAATCATGTATTCTCTTGAATACCCATTGAACCTTAGTGAAAACTTGAATGCAGTTAAAAGTTAACACTTTCCACATACCAAAATCCTCAAAATTCTATATACTCAAACCATGATATCACTTAGTCCATATATCAATCATGAGCTCATGAATACTATTAAACATTTCATTTTCTCTTTTTCCCTTCATTATGCGCATATCATCTTATTTCCAAAAAATATCTCAATCACTTTGAATACCACATCAATAAATATTGCAATACTCAATGATACAACATTATTTTGGAATCCCATTACATAAACACTTAATCATTCCACCACATCGTTGTCATATTCAATATTGCCAATAGTGATCGCATGTGACTTCCCTTTGTCCTTAACCTTCAGTGGTTGCTCATGTTGATCATCACTAACCCTTGGATTAAGGCATTTATTAGAATAATGCCCTATTTCTTTGCACTTGAAGCATTGAAGTGTTGGTGGTGCGTTCTCTGCAGTGTTTGCTTTATTCACATCATTAGAAACCCTTTTCCGTTACTTCGACACTCAGCTGCTCGATGACCTTCTTTTCCACACTTAAAACATTTTCTAGTCCCTTTAAGACAATCTCCACCATGCTTCTTTCCACACTTTGTGCATAAGGAAACATTCATCTTCTTTTCACCATTATTCTGAGATTTCTCCTTGAACTCCATCTTTCGTTTCTTGTCAAAACCATGAGATTGATATGTAACACCAACTTCCATTTCTACCTTGATATCACAACGCACAATTTCTTCATATCTACTAAAGTCTCTTATAGCTAATGCCATTTGAAGACTTGGTTTTAAGCCACTGAAAAATCGATCAACTTTACTTTCAGGTTGGATGATAATGCCAGATGCATACCTTGCAAGTCTTGTAAAATTTTCTTCGTATATACCAACAGATTCATCATCCTTCTGCTTCAGCTCAAGAAACTCCTTTTCCATCTTTGTTCGAAGAATACGAGGGAAGTACTTACTGAAAAACAAGTTCTTGAACTCGTCCCATTCCATGGACTGAATTTCATCTCTTTGCCTCGTATTCTTGATAAGATTCCACCATTGATCAGCTTCACCTTCCAAACGATATACTGCTAAGATGACTTTATCATGCTCAGAACATTGAAGAACTGAAAATATCTTTTCAGTGGTACTGATCCATTGTTCAGCAACAAGTGGATCAGAAGACCCACTGAAAGAAGGTGGACGTTGCCTCATGAAGGACTCAATAGAATATTGTTCCCTTCTCTGCTCATTTGGAAGTCCAGAATGATTCATAGCTTGTGTAAGTATAGAAATAATATTTTTCACTCCATCTCCCATAACATTTTTTTGTTCAGGAGGACAATCATTGCATTTTCCATTGCATTGATCAACATGGTTCCTTCGGGTTCCAGCCATCGTCTAAAAATCAAAAAGAATAGTGTGAGAGGCAAAAATCATGCTAGGGAAAACAACATAATAAAGGGGGAGTACCTTCAAAATCTAACATCTTAGGTTTAATTCTATTATCGTTAGCGTAGTTCTAGTACTATAACCTATACGTATACTTAACCTTAGGGACATCCCTAGACATACCGTAGAAATATCTCTAGGGATCTCACTAACGTTTTCGCATCCTAGTTTCCAAAGGTTGACTAAACCTTTCCTCTGATACCAACTGTAGAGACCCGAAGCTTGACGTACATGAACATTACATTACTTTTGCGGAATACTTAGTACATAACAAAAACACACACACAAGGATTGTAATAGTTTAGTGTCTTTGGAAACTCGGAATAAAATCTTCTAATCGTGGTGAAAGATCTTCAACATCTCCCATAAAGATCTTCCTTTTTTTACCTAAAACCTTTCTTTATATCCTGGGGAAAAGAAAACATAAAAGGGTGAGCTCAAATGCTCAGTAAGGGTAAACAAAAGAAATATCAATCACATCATATTCATAAGAACATAACATTTTGGAAATCATAACCTGCAAAAGAGAGCATAATTTCATAACATGGGATAAATCATGGTAGTGAAATGTAATCACAATAATCATAACTTAAAACATGAAACTTTGTGGCATTCACACATAATCATAGAGAATCATTTCTTGTTAGTCAAGACTCATTGCCAAGACTATCTTAGTGGACAAAGTCCCTTTCTGAATCGAGTAACCCTCGTTTCAGTCCTGTTTCACTGAACCGGTATAACCTACCATTCCAGCCCTGTCTATCTCATGAGATATAAAATCTTTACCCAATGCATTGGAGGGAGATATAGGTCCCACCCATCTTATAATGAATCCTTTCTTATGTGTGCCACATAATCATAAATCATACATCATCACATAACCCATGTAATAAATATGGGATTCTTAAACAACATGACATCATAAAACAATTCATATAAGATAAAAGAATTCATAAAAATGTTTCCATCACAACATAATCAAATCCATGTAATAATAGGGATAAAAACAGAACCCTTTTATTATCTTAGATGGAAAATAATTTTGATAAAATACTTGAACTCCATTCTTGAGGAAAATATCCTTTCTGCTTCAAAAACATTTTTCCTTTCTTAACATGTCATACAACTTTAAACTAAAAGAAGTTGATTAAAAATAAACTTGAAAATTTTTAAATGAAGATTCTTGGAAATAATGTTTTTAAAAATCCATTCATTCCGTATAAGTTAAAAAAAACATTCTTCGTTCTTTTGTCGGAAAAGTCAAAAAGTACCTCGTACGAAAAACGACAAAAGATTCCTTTCATACATATTACTAAAAACTCACCGAAGGGTAAAAATGGATTTAAAAAAAATTGTAGGTGGATGGAAATAATATTACATATTGATGAAACATGGATGTGGATAATAAAATACACCCCAGTAAATACTTACGAATAAACAATCTCGGATAAAAATGAGATTGTGATATTTCCCTTACCTTAGGTCTGACTTTCTTTGTGAGTGTCCGAACCTCCTATATATGATTTTAATCATGTTATTGACTTATTAAAGAATCATATTCATTGTTATTATATCATATATGGTTCACTTATGACTTTATATTACCTGTTCTTTTGTAAATTCCATGTTAAAGAAGCGTTTTGCGTAAAATCGTTTCATTTATCGTAGGTGTTTTGACTTGTTGTTATTGACATTATTAATAATTATATCATGATTTAATTACTTCCAGAATATAAAATATGATTTATATATCATATATATTCAGTATATATATATAATAGATAGATAAATGAAATGAAAAACATCGTTCATGGAGACGGTAGTCCGTACGTACGCATGAACGCTGTTTTCCTTTCCTTATTGTCTTGAATGGAAGTAAGTAGATGACATACATATATATATATATAAATGAATCCAGTAGCTTTATAATGTCATATATTTCATTATTATTTCTTATATATACTTTATAATCATTCTTAAATGGTTAACATGGAGAATGAATCTCATCGCGTCGTAGAGACGGTAGTCCGTACGTACGCACGAGCGATGATATCATTTCCATAAATATTGAATTGAATTGGAGTGGATTATACAATATATCAGAATCAATATGATGTTGTAATAACTATGTATAGTTATTCTTTACACCATTATACCCATCCATGTAAGGTGGTGGTGGAAAATAGATTACACCACGGCGTGGAGACGGTATTCCGTACGTACGCACGCGCGGTGATTTCTTTTTCCGTAGGATGGATAGATGGTGAAATAGGGTTGTTTCATACTTATAATAACATATCAGTATATGAGTGATACTGATGTTATTACTTCATAATGAAACAACCTAATAAGAATAAGTGGAAGAAGAAATAAAGATGAAAGAATTGGTAACGGTGATTACCTCTTCTTTGAAGCGCCTCTTTGAGACCTCCTCTTAGGGAACTAAAATTGGTCTTTGAGGAAGACCAGAACCTCTAGGATGTTGCTAGGGAAGTGGAGAAGAGATTTTGGCAGGGGTTGGCCGAGCTTGAGTGCTCAAATTGGTGTGAGGAGGAGGGGGAGGAGGTGTCCTTTTATAAGGGAGGAGAGGGGCACCTTAGGAATACCTCAAAATATTATTTTATATTAATGTCAAAATCGGTTTATAATGGTTCCAAAGGGTCTTATTTCGAAGCTAAAGTGGGGATGGGTCGAAATCCTATCAACCAATAGGATTTAGACAAGTTTAGGGTATTATTTTAACCTTATCAATTAGATTTAACTCTAAGTTAAATAATTTAACTTTTACCGTGTCTTTTTGTTTTCTTTCACTATATGGTTAATAAACTTACTATAACATGCCAAACGAACCCCAAATTGTATATTATTAATACATATATCCTTATCTAAGTCATTTTGCCGAACCTTAGATTTTTAGGAATAAAATAACAATTAATAATATAATATTTTATTTAAAAACTATTTTGTGTCAATTTTGACACTATTTAATATATGATTTTTTTGAAAGTCATAACAGAATTATATGTTCGAACCAAATTGATTAAATCAACACTAATATATCATAGTAACCTATAAAATTAGTGGAATTCATAAAAAGTCTTAAATTACATTTATTTTGGTATTTATAATATCAATTATGTCAATATTTCATTAATAATATTATTACTGCATCATCTTTGTGTCATAAATAAATTACATTATTTGATGTCTAAAAATTACAAATAAAATACCATCATGTAGGAAATCTGTTTAGATTTCTAATGAATATTTATAGTCGAATTTATCTTATGTATAACCCCATATTAAAAATGTTTTAGTTATTAAACTTTGATTTTAACTATTTTAACTATTTTAACTATTCATTAAATAAAATAATATTAAATGTCATAATCTAATCCAAGTGGACCTAAATGGTCATATTATATTCATAAGGTTGTTTTTGGTCGAATTAAACTTATTCAATAGAATTAGGACATGTGTTAGGGTAATAGTAATATCATATTTACCCTTAGCTACCCTATTTACTGTTAACCGTGGTAAATAAAAGTAAAAAGTTACTATTCACCAAAAATTATTTTCATCTCATTGAACCACATTTTACTTACCGACATCAACCGTGTCTCTCAGATTTTTGAAATTCCATTCACAGAAGCGGTAAAATTAATTTTTATGAAAAGTTCAGTTTTTTAACTACCACTTAGTAGTTTCACTATTCATCAAAAATTGATGTTTTTCAGAACAATGTCAAAATTTCATCCTAAGCTGTATTTCATATTCCGAATTCAAAAATGAAGTCTATTTTACCAAATTCATAACATAGAAGTTGCATTAATTAATTTTATAATTAAATCCCGCTGTTAAAACAAATAGCGTGTTTTTAAGAAACAATATCTATCAAAAGATTGACACTTGATTATGTCTGGTTTAAATGTAAAATTACATCCAATGACCAAAATTGTATTGAATTGTAAAAATATATTCTAAATATACTTTAAAAACACTGAAATTAATAATTTATCACTATTAATTATTTCGATTGAAAAAGTTGTTTTTAACTAAAATTTAGTAATTTTCACTATTCATCAAAATATGAAAGTTATCCGAAAGGTACCAAAATTTCACCTTAGGCTAAATTTGATATTCCGAATCCAAAAATGAAGTCCATTTTGAGAGCTAAAATTTCTAAAATTTAAAAAGTGGTTATTACTATTCATAACGGCTAGTTTTAATAATATTTTAATAGCATATCGTTGTTTCGTGAAACTCAGTATTGCGTACTACACACGCTATCGAGGAAGGTTGTGATTGTGTGTAATGCAAGGCAAGTCAAGGATGCGTGTTGTGCAAGCTCCTTTTGGTGAAGCGTAAAACACAAGACATTAGTGAAATTAAAAAAGGATATTTTTCATAAAATCTTGGGCTGTTACAAATAAACCCTTAAAAATATTTCCATAAGGATGATAAATATTTCCCAATAAATACTTACATATAAAAAATCTCAGATAATAATGAGATTGAGAAATTAAACCTTACCTAAAATTTAAAATATTCTTTTTGAAAACATTTTAATGAACTAAAAAATTGAAAAAAAATGTCATTTATAATCCTTTTATATCCATATAAATAGTTATGTAAAATAATATCAAAAAATATTAAAATAGATAAAAGGATTAAATCATTAAACAGTCAAAGCATCCCATACCACTTTGAACATATAAATAATAAGCCTGATATCATCAAAATGAATATTTAAATACCATGAAGACAAATGTATTCATGATATGAAATATAATAGGGGCAGTACATACACCACACATAAGAAATAGGTGGTGAACATGGCTTATATCTCATGAAAATTATAAGTGTGATGGAAATTCCCTTACCATAGGTTTGATTCCTTCCGTATATTTCCAAAAATACTATATAGTTAATTTAAAAAATTTATTAACTTGTACAAGAATGATAATAATATTTATGATATTATATATGATTCATTTATAACTTTTTATTATTGGTTCACTTGATAATTCCATGTTAATGTAACGTTTTGGGTAATAATTGCTTTGTTTATCATATATGTTTTGACTTGTTATTATTGATCTTATTACTTAGATCATTATTTAGTTACTTATATAATGTAAAAAATAATTTATATATCATATATATTCATTATATATATAATAGATAGATAAATGAAATGGAATACAATATTCAGGGAGACGGTAGGCCATACGCATAAACAATGTTTCTGTTTTCTTATCATATCGAATGGAAGCAAGTAAAAGACATATATATATATTTAATTCCAATAGAATTATTATTTAATATATTTAATACTTATTCATTATATATATATTTTATAATCGTTCTTTAATGTTTAATGTGAAGAATTAATCTCATTGTGTTGTGGAGACGGTAAGTTGTACGTACACATGAGTGACGATATCATTCCCTTAATGGTTAAATGATATGAAATTGGATTTTAAATTAATTATAAAAAATCATTATCATATATTATTGATTATTTATATCAATTATATTCATCATTATACTCATCCAAATAATGTGTTGATGAAATAAATTACACCCGGCGTGGAAACAGTAAGTTGTACGTATGCATGCATGATGATATTGTTATTCATATGATGGATAAAAGTAGGAATATGGTTTTCCCATTGTCATGATAAAATCTAATCATATATATGATACCAGATTTATTAATTTAGTATTAAAACAATATATTAATAGAAATTATATGAACATTGAACTTTGAAAGAGTTGGTAAAACAATTTTCTCTTCTTTGAGTGTCTCCTTTTGATTTGCCCAAAAGGGATCCCTATGTTGGATTTCTATCCAGATTATAGACTCTTGGAAGAATTTAGGGATTTTTGGAGGAGAAATTGTCAGGTTTTTATTAGACAAATTATTTTAGTGGTGTGAATAAAAGAGAAGGAGAGATTCCATTTTATAATAGAGGGGAGGGGAACTTTAGGAAACTCTAAAACTATTAATTTATTATAAATTTATTTTCAATTTAAAAATGTTAAAAAGTTATTTATTTCGAATATAAGATTAATATGGGTTATAATACTCTCAAATAATTATTTTTAGATACTTTTAGGTCACAATATTAACCTTATCATTTCGCTTTAACCCTTAGTTAAACAATTTAACTATTGTCGTGACTATTTGTCTTTTTACACCATATGGTTAATATAGATACTATAAAATTTCATGAATTCTATAAAATTCTATTTTTAAGTTGTATGAATTATATATATTCATTAATTTTATATCATTTAACAAAATATTATTTATTTTGAAATCTCATTTATGTCAATTTGGACACGATTTATTAATTGACTTTTTAAAAAATCATACAAACTTGATTCCATAAAAAAACCACATTAAATTATCCATAACATTTTAGTTTAATCCAAAAAAGTATTTTATGACATCAAATATTTCAAAGTATATTTATTTTAATATTATTAACATCCTTTATTAAATTATTCCTTTAATAAATCAATTATTGTATCATCATTGTGTCATAATTAAATTTAATTATCTAATGCCTAAAATTTATAAATAAATTATCATGGTTTTTATAAATGTTTTAGACTTTAAATTAATTTTTTTATTATAATTTTTCTTTTATATAACATTATATTTAAAATGATTTGATAATTAAAAATATGAGTATGAAATTTTTAAATAATCTTCAAATAAAAAATAACAAATTCCATATTCTTACCCAAGTGGCATAAAAGTATTATAATATAAAATTAGGGTTGATTTGGTCTAATCCCACTCGTCCAATGAAATTATGATAAGTGTTAGGGTATTTTTATAATATTATAATATTATTTTTTTACCTTTAATTACCCGATTTACTGTTAGCCGTGACAAATAAATAAAAATTTACAAAAGTTACCATTCAAAAAAATTAATTTTATCCAATTAAAAGAATTATATAATAACAATTACACCATGTATTTACATTTTTAAAATTCAATTCACAGACATAATAAAATTAAGTTTAACGCTAATCCCGCAGACGTGGCGAGAAGGCATGTAAAAGAGACGTTCAAAAGAACAGTAATTTTTTATATCTAATTATAATATAAAAATAGTTCCAATGAACCAAATTGGATTAATATATGTATTATTTATCTATTGTGACTTTAAAAACAATTTAAATTAAAATAATTATTTAAATGAAAATGTCGTTTTTTAACAAAAATGCAATATTTTTTACTATTCGTCAAAAATTGAAATTTTTCAGAACAATACCAAAAACTCGCCCTAATATAATTTTCATATTATAAATTCAAAAATTAATACCATTTTTTAAAGTATAATTTATAAAATTTTCAAAATTATTTTTTGAAATATGTGTGTCATTAAAAGGCGGTAATACTTCCTTTAGAAAATGATTGCCTTTTAATGCATAAAATTAGATTCATTCCAATATTACACCTATAAAATAATTTGAATGAATGAAAAAACAATTTATTTAATATCTAATATATATACATTTCATAATTTTGTTGATAATATTCATTCTTGCCGATGTAACGGCTAAGTTATAATTTTCGTATTAAAATAATGATATTTAATTATATATAATTGTTTGTTGAATCTTGGTGTTATGTGCAGTGTAAGATATTGAATTTATATAAGAAGAGACATACTATAAAATATTTTGGTGTTACATTTTTTTATTTCATTCATCTAGATATTAGCTGTATTGAGTAAATATTGATACATCTCCCTATAGATTGGGATTTCCCCTAGTTTCAATATGTACCACAAACTAATCGTTACTTCACCATGTGATAACTGAAATGTGTTTCTGCCTATACAATAATAAATGAATAATTATGAAAGGATATTAGTTGGTTAATACGTCATAAACTATAAAATCTATATACTTTATATAAATCAATCACTTAATCCTATTTAATAAATTCTGAACATCTTTGAGGAAATTAGAAATCCAAATCCCATTCATTGGAGAAGCTACCACAAGGGAAATAACCCATTTCAAGATCCATCCTCTATTAGGATCATCTAGTGATATAGTGAATATGGATGAATAATTTTTTTAATGGTTTGATGGATCGAGTCTTGATCATCTAGATTCAATGAGGAACTATTCAGGATGTATGTACTTACCTAAAGATCCTTCAAAATAAGTTTTCCATAAAAAAAATTCATTTGAATATAAATAAGGGAAGATGCAAACCAAGTCGGTGGTAGGTTATGAATTGGTGGAGGGATTTAAACATAATCTTAAATCCCAAATTCATATATGGGTAGACTTTATGATAATGATTAATCATAAATTTACTATTTGAGAAGATTCTTGAGGGACACATTTTAAGACTTGACATGATATTGAGGGGTCTAACACCAATAATCATAGAAATAGTGGCCCTCACTTAAATTATATTCATCAATCCAAATAAATGAGTCTAAATTTAATATATTTTTCTTACAGATATAAATACAGGTAAAAGAATTCAGATCGTGAGTTCTAGATTGATGGGTTCAACAAAAAAGTAGAAAATTCAAAAAATTTACATAAGTATTATGTGAAGCACATGCAATATAAAAACTATATTAATGGAAAGAATTCACATAAGTTCTATTTGAAGGTTAAATTTTCACATATATCTTATGTGATCACCTTATTAGATTTTTTCATAAATATATTCTTTACTAGGGAGGTTCATTTATGGAAATCTTTGTCTCTGTCACACAAAATAAGAGATCCACCTATGAAAAGAAGAATATTATTCAAATCAAATATTCTTGAAAATTCCCCCACTTAAACTATATATAGTGGGAATATTATGTGAACTATGTAATAATTATAAATTATTCAGTTTTCTCCTAATAATTAAATCCTCCTTATTCAAATCATATCCAATTTTGAGTGGGGAAATTTTTGGATGCACAAAAAAGTTGATATCACCCAAGAGTGGATCAGAAGGTAAAATATTGAATAAAGAATGAAAATTTGAGAAATGAGACTTTTTTGGAAATTAATAATTCATTAAATTCCATTATTTTAAAAAAAATATTTTTTTCCAATTGATCATCACTTTTTAGTGCCACAATGATGATTCTTCATATCATCATGAGAACTTAATTATTACGAAACATATTGGTGAAGGGGGGTCATTTGGTAGAGGTGACACGGTGATCTTTCACGATTGTGTAACTATGGAAACTAAAAATGTCATATAAGACCATGTATCCTTAGAATACTATTACTGAGTGTTTCCTATAAATACTTATCACATAGTTCAAGAAATTTTCCTTTGATAGATAGAGTTTGAAGAGAGGGAGAAAAAAAATTCATGGAGATATCTTCCACTAATGTATGAACTCAAAGATATAAATATATTTTTTTGTAAAGAATTATCTTTACACGTTTATTCAAAAACATCCATCATGTAACTTTTATGTTTTAAATTGAGAAAATAATGGGGAAGGTGAATCAGGAAAACTTTTCATGATAGTAATTCTCCCACATATGACCTCTGTGGAACCTCTCATATACATCCTTCTTGAAGGACAACCATGGAACCATTTCATGGAGGGAAACTCAAAAAAATACCTTTGTCAGTATAGTCATTAAACACTATTCTAGAAAATAAACCATTTGGAGGTTTGTTTGGATTGTTTTTATTGACAATACTATGTGAAAGATGTTTTCCAAATAATCTTTCTAAGAAATGAAGGCGTCTTTTGGAATTTTTAGAAGTATATAGAGTATTTATATCTATAGAACTAGAGTTTCGTCATGAAATATATTTTAATAATATGATCATAATTCATATGGATCACTCTGTATAAAAGTAAAATATTTTAAGTTTCATTTGGAAACTTCAAAAGATTCCTCAAGGACCTTTTATATGTGACTCGCGTTGTGAACAGAGGGTTCCACCTCATATATATGTTTGTAAGGTTCCTCAAATATATTGTATGGTTGATGTTTGGATAAAAATAAAGGGTTAATACTATAATGTATGTTTCTTATAATATAAAAATGGTATTGTTTCACCATGAATAGGTAAAGGGATATTTTATAGAATCTTTCCATGTGAGAATCATGTTGCAAATAGGTGTAATATGTTGAAACAAACTTTTGGTGGATTTTGGGTTTTTTACCCAGTTGAAGTTTTAATGACCATTAAATAGGCCATGATATAATGGTTTCTAATTAGATATTGGTTCTATTACCAAAATTTTCCTCATTTCATGAAGAACAATTTTAACCATGAAAAGTTTGTGGATCCAAATTTTTTAGGTCCACACCCAAAATATTGGATTATGTTAATGGAATATGTGGTGAATTGAAGGTAAGTTATAGGTTGATAAATTTTGGATATGATAATCACATAATGAAGGATAAATTCTTGCCAAAATTATTTCTTAATTTTTTTATTCATGATTTAATAAGTAGTTCATGCCATGATGTTTTAGTTTCCATAAATAACTATTGATGCAGATAGAACTTTAATGATGGTGTAATGAATCAATATTTTAGGGAATTTATCTATATTAATGGAATATAATGGCCCTTACTAAACCACTAAGGAGAATAGGAATTAATTCATAAGGAGATAGAAAAAAATATTTAATACAACCAAATGGATCAAATAGATTGGTTTATCAAAAACAACACATAGTAGTTCTAGGGGTAAGATGATTAGAGTGTTGGTGAACATTTTAATATAGTGTAGAATATAATATAAAAGAGAAAAGATTTAGATTTAGATCAAAACCTGACTGAATGAAGAGATATACAAGATTAATAACTATAAGGTTAAGACAGAAACAAATGATATTCCAATGACAATTCTTACTAGAAGTTTTTCAAGATGTGAAAAAATTAAAACCCCATTTTAGGTTTATCTTCTTATCAATAATTTATAGAAGAATAATATCATCATAAAAGGATAAGTGGGAAAATATCTATTAAGAAGACCTGTCAGTTATTTGAACATGTTGAGGGTAGATGGATAATGTGACTACTCTATTTTTTAGTCACATATCAAGAAGTGTTCATAATGTCTTATGTTTATAGGAACATTCCAATACATCTCCTTGGATTAGACCATTTGGGTGAACTACGTAAAATTTCATATGTTCATTTACTATTTTACTCACTCAAAACAAATAGTGAGTGAGAGAATAGTATTCCTTATAAGAGATAACAATATCTTGTTCATGGATAAACTTTAAAACTAAAATACCCATATTCAACCCACTTAGAACTTGAAGCATACCCAATATGTGTTCCCTATTTCTAAACAAAATTTTGGAGAAAAATAATTCAAAAAATATGGAATAAAAAGTTATTATTTATTTTATGATTTTAATGGATAACAATTTTTTGTGTAGGTTTTAAAAAAATCAATTTATTGTACATGATGGGTGCTAATGAAGGTACTATGGGAGACCCAGAAAGAAAAAATGCAATAGTTAGAAGCATATCCAAACATGCTAAAATTCAAAATAGTTTTTTTAGCCTTGTAATATTAAGAGGATTCCATTAAGATAAATTATTAATAGTTATATCCACCATTAGTAAAGGTGAACCTATAGACATGGATGAAGAAAATAATAAATGAGAAGGAAAACATGGTTGAAATTTCCTTTAAGTTGACGAATTGATTTATATCATATATTCTAGATAATGGGTGTATATATCATATGATTGGAAATTAATACCTCACAATAGGAAAAAAAATATGAAAAATATGGATTTATTTTTGTTTTGTAAATGATATGGGGCTCAAAAATATTAGCTCTAAGAAGTCCAAGTTTGATGGAAATATATTTAAGGTTGATGAATGTTCTATTGGTTAAAGTTCTCAGTCTTTACTTTATATGTGTAACACAATTGAGTGACTTGGGTCATGAATTTGAATTAAATAAAATAAACATATTATAAAAACCAGAGAAATGCCTATTTTTTTGGAAGGAAGATAGACCAAATTGAATCTTTACTACAATAGTGATGATAATAGTTGTATGCTTTACAAAGAATAGGAATCAGTTGTGGCATAACATTATTTCCATTTGAGAAAATTATATTTTGAGAAACCGGTAAAAAATGAGTCACATTGTGATATCCACAATATTATATATAATCACACTCACACATGTGATTCAAGTCAAAAGGGGAATATTGTGAGGATGATATACATGTTTAGGAAAGTAAAATAATCAAGGTGTCTTGAGCTAGTTCACATGGATGTGTGTGGGATGGTGACACCCAAATACTTATATAAAAAGAGGTAATTTTTATTATTTATTGATAACTATAAAATAATGTCTTTTATTATGGTGAATACTCAAAAAATACAAGGTATTTAAGTGAATTAATTGATATTTAGGGTTGTTTGAAAATATGTTAGGGTTAAAAATTCATATAGTATTGCATTGAAAATGGAATAGAATATACCAATAATCAAGTGGAAGAGTATCTATTGAAACATGGGATTTGTCATTAAGTGTTTTCATTGAGGAATACATAGAAAAAGACCCATTTAGAGGAGGAAATATAATATAAATAATTTGTCTTATAATATTCTTATTTAGAAGATCCCACTAGAGACATGTTGGATGGATTCTATGCTCACCTAGGTGTACATACCCAATAAGGAATTTCTACTTATGAATGAGGATAAGACCCCCTATAAAATGTTTTTATGGTAAGAATCTAACACCCTAACCCAAATCACCAGGTTTGATCCAAAGTTATACATGTCCTCATACATGCCTCCCCATATGTAAGATGATACTAATTAGTGTTGATGGTATATAGATACTTTGGGGAGAGTATACCCTCATTAATCATATCCATACACCATAATATAAAAATAAATTCCTAACCCAACAAAAAAAATGGAAAAGAACATAAATAAAATTCAATAAAAATTTCATGTTAGTTAATACAATATCAACCCAAACATACCCTAATGTGGTAGGTCAACAAGTGTAGATAGTAAAAATTAAAGATAATAATAAAAGACAATATTGAAGATATTCAAAGTCCATCCCAGTAATGAATCAATCTATTAAATCCAAGATCCTCACCAACATATCACCAGGACCTTTCTCTTATCTAGGTCCCTAGTCATTAGTTTGCATGCACATCGAGATCCTCATGACGGGTATAAACCCCATAGAACACCACCATTGTGTCCTTAACAAAATTTTATATGTATATAGATATTTATATCCTGATAGAAAAGGTAAATATTAATACAATAATGCAACCAATAATATGTTGAGTGATCATGTGCTAACCAATATATCACGAACCCCTACTATAGCTTCTTTGGCACCATGCTGGGAGAATGTCATATGTAGTCACCACAAGGCTTAGATCCTGATATGAGACTTTGTACCACATTTAAGGAAAATAAATGTTTCACCATTAAAGAATGAATCTATTCCCACCTTTATGTAAAATTAACACTCACAACCCATTCACGCCAACTCCCCTCTGATGGCATGCATTCTTGACAATCCTAAATCAATAAAACATTACACATATGATGTAAATTGCCCATCGGTACATGAAACTAGCATATAGACCATTTTCCAATTGAATATGGAGTTCTCTTGACATTGGTTAATCACATAACAAGATCAAGCATTACCCATCCTATATCAAGAGGCATAATCTATGAGTCATGTTATCTAAGCTCCCCCTATAAGGGGTTGGTTATGTCCATTAGGTCTACCTATCAACTTGAACATTAAAACAATGATTCCAATGGATTTGAAAAAATCCAAATGTAAGTCATGACATAGAAAATAAAAATACATCACAATAAATAGTCTATAGACTATAAAAAATACAAACAATATGGCACAACCTATCAAGGAAAAGTGTAACATATCAAATATTTCACGAGCTATGAAATTACCACTCATTAAGTAAGATATATAGAGGAACACATAATAAATTCCAAGAAAAGTTCTCCTATGCTATCCATTCACACTAAAAATACCATATCATGCAAGGGTCCTTACACTAGGTATATGAACACAATAAAAACATACTGAACAACTCCATACAATATACCACTATGGTAAATACACCATACCTTTAGCTCATTGATGCAAATTCCCAAGACCATCCAAGTAATGATACTTAAATCACATTTTATCACCAACATTCACTATAAGAATACCTAATATATCACAGTAGAGTCTCTATAATTGAGGTTAATAGAAAATATCATTCCAAGATATGAAATTATCATCAACATAACAAAAGATATTTACCACCAATGTAAGATACATGATCTATTATGGAGAGGTCACCAATTATTAAAATAAAACACCAATATATTAATCAATTTTGAATTTCTCATTATATCTAAGTGAAGATTCATAAATCTAGCCAACATTGTTTGGATCTATGATCAATTCTAGATAAATAAGGATAATTATAATTTAAATGAATAGATGTTACCTCAAAGGATGTCAATGGATCGAACTAGACTTCAAGCACCTAGGAGAATATGAATAAGAATTATATAGAACCAAGGGAGAGAACATCAAGAGGTTCTAGTCACAATGGGTTTAGATTAGGGTGATGGTTGGGTTAGTAATTGAAATTGGTAAAACGAATAAAATTCCACTAATGATATTTTCTTGTGGAAAAAAATAGTAGGTCGATTGGACTCACAGGATGGATAGAGGTAAATCTCCAATGGTACAATCCTAATATGTGATCAAACAATAAAAATATGACATAATTAAAGTGTAATAATAATAATTTTAGGTCCAAAACTCACCACTGTATGACCTAATACATTCGAGGTATTGTCCCCTCCCTTCAGTGATTTTTATATTCCCCTGTAACTAAAACCTACAACCATTAGGTTAACAGATAATTGAGAAGAATTATGAGTACCACTAGGATAATGGATTATTGGTACACATAATTCATTCAAGCTGTATATTATTTCTATTTTCATGGGTTCAAGTTATGGAAGAGGAAAAATAAATATCCCCACAAGGAGGGGACAATACATTACATGTGTTGGGCCATGTGGGGGAGGTATTTGTGTCTGAAAGTATTAGGAACCCACTTTCCTTAGACCATTTTCTAACTAGAACATTATATATTGTTCTTGACCCACCATGGATCATTATAAAGAATCCAACACTCAAAGACTTTCTAGTTTTTTTATGTAAGTGTTTAACATTGAATAAATAGAATAATAGAAAGTTTGAAGATCATGGAGATAAAGGGATTTTACTTGAATATTTATACAAGATTTAGTTTTAAAAGTTATATAACAAGTGATTAAGTAAAATAGTTGAAATTAATGCTACAAAAATCGTGGAAAAATAAAATTTTGAACATATAAAACAAGATTTTAGATTCTTATGAATAGATTTCACACAAAATTAACCCAATTTTTGAAGGGGAAAGTGTTGAGGATGTGTGTGGATTATAGGTATATTAAGGGGATATAAAATCATCATATAAAATATTTTATTATGTAGAAAATGAATTATGGGAAACATCCACAAATTCAAAATCTAGTAGGGATAATATCACTGAGAATAATATTGTTGTCGATCTGTCTATCTAAGTTTATAGAGGAAGGATGAAGGATCAACAAAAAAACGTCTTTTCTATATCAGGTAGAACCTAATGAAATTTAATATCCTTCTAATTATGAATTTGTTTCATGGATATTAATGAATAACTTGAAAAAATGAAAAGGAATGAAATGTGGGAAGATGTTCTAAGGATAGAAAATAAAAGTGTTGTTAGAACCAATGGGGTCCTCAAAAACAAACTCAAAAAAAAGACAGAACTTTGAAAAGGAACAATTAATTTTTATTGTAAAATTTATATTCTAAAATTGAATGCATAAATGTGGATGAGACACATTATCTTATGTCTAGACATGAAACAATCATATTATTTCTTACTGTGGCTTTAAAAATCCTTCAAAATACAAAAAATGGATATTAAATCATCATTCATAATGAAGTTTTTGAGTATTTGGTTTACATTAAAAAAATGTATGATTTTATTATTTATAAAGAATAAAACAATATTTTTTGGTTGAATAATTCCTTTTAAGGGATAAAATAGGAACCAAGGGCTTGGTACTCATGACTGGATCAATACCTAAAGTGGCTCGAATTTTAAAGAGGAGGGATTCATCATAACCTATAGATCAATAAGGATAAATATAAGTGAATTTTTTGGATTATTTGTTATATGAAATAATGTTTATAGGATCATATGACACCTAATGAAATTAGTTTTCTGAATGAATGAGGTGTGAATTCAAAATTTCTTTGGTTTGTGAGTTGTCGTTTCTCCTTGGCTTATGACTGATTCAAAGAAAGAATGGTAAATTTATATCCCAAACCAAATATTTAAAGGAGTTTCTTAAAATATTAAAAATGGATTAATCATTTCCAATTATAACACTAGTGGCCTCCTAAATGAATTTTATGAAGGATGGGGATAGAAAATAGGTCAATATGACTCTTTATTGGGAGATCATTTGGAGTTTTCTATACTTTACAAACACTTGATTGAATTTTTTATATATATCAATTCCACTAATATAAATATTTTCCTAAAGTATTTTATATTAAATATGTGAGAATATTTCTTCAATATATCAATCACACAATTTATTTTGGGTTGTTTTATTATAAATAATCATAGAAACAACTCATGGGATTTTATGACATAGATTGGTAATGTATAGTGGATGACCAAAAGTAAACTTTAAGTAGTAATTTTTACCTTATAAGATATTATATTTATTGGTAAACCAATAAGAAATATTACATCTCTTTAATAATTGAGGAGGATGATTATATAGTATCCACTCAAGATTCTACTCAATTGATATGGATGGAATAATAACTTGGATATATTTGAGTTGATGTGGAATCTATTATTCCAATTATGTATAGAAACTTGAGTGATCTAAATCTCAAAAAAAATATCCTTCATCAATCAAGAACCAAAATCATTTAAATTAAATATCATTTCATAAAGGATAAATTTGGGGAAAAAATTGTGAAGTTGTATTCTGTGTCAACACAATATCAAGTAGCATACATCATGAATAGGGAACCACCCAAGGTGAATTTCAAATGGAATTTGTTGGATATTGTATTTTAACGAAATATATCTAAATAGATTATTAAAATGAGGTACCCCCATTCCCCCATGGGAATTAATATTTAAATCAAGGTATTTTTTCTCTTCAGAATTCAATGCTTGAATTACTAACACTCTTTTATAAACTTTCAAGGAAATTATCTTTGGGTTCATTGAAAATGGGGAGAAAGTGTACATGTTTTAAGGGTAGAATATTTTTTGGAGTGTTATATATTATTTATAAACTGGGAGCATCATTTTTTTAAGAAGAGGGGATTTATTTTGAATTATTAATCATGGGGGTAGATTAGAAATCCAGGTTGACATGTATGAAGATTCATGAAATGTATTCATGAATATATTATCATAAAACTATTGTTTCTTATTTGGATATTGACACATGTGGTCTTATAGTTTATGATAAGTGGATCATTGATACACTCCTTGAAGGAAAAATATTATGATATTAATATAGGTTTGATCTGGACAATTATAAAACTTCCTAATAATAAAGTGTTAAATATGTTTCGTAATCATCAATGAACCCAAAAGGGAAGATTATTGGAAAAATACCTTTTGGTTTTGTTTTTATTGTATTTATTGGAAATAATATATAGATGAAATTTTCTAAGGAATCATTCTAAGTAATGAATTAGGCCTAATTTTTTTTAGAAGCATATTTAGGAGTTCTATCTATAGAATACGAGTTATGTTGAGACATAAATGGACACATCATGACCAAAATTTTTATGGGTAATTCTAGAATAAATGATAAGTTTTTAAGGTTTATTTGGTAACTTTAAAAGATCCCCAAGGACTTGGTATGTGTAAATCACACTGTGAACAGTGGGTCATGTCTTGTAGATAATTTTGTAAACATCCTCAAATATCTCATAAGTTTGATGTCATGCTGAAAAAAGGGATCATGGAATTATAAGAATGTATTATAATGCCCTGAAAGGTATTTTTGTATCTTGAAAGGAAAAATGGTAGATTTTAGAGAATCTCTCTTAGAAAGTACCATCATATGAATAGTTGTGGTGTATTAAAATTGGATATGGGGGATGTTTTTATTTATTCCCAGGATATTTTCAATACACAACAAAAGAGGGAACCCAATTATAGTTTCTGGGTTTATTTCTAGGGAACTAAAAAAAATTCCTTATGTTTTGAAGCTAAAATTGTATCGTGGCTAGTTTATGGACAAAAAATTACTTGAGGTAGACAATGAAAAACTCAAATTAAGTTAAAAAAATATGTCATGAATTAAAGGGGTTTATTATAACACACATTTTGGATCTAAGAATCACATAGTGAATTATAAAGTCATGCCATGAAGATTACTTAATTCATATTATTTACACAACCAAAAGAAGGTTCTTATTTTAATAAGAGGTTTCCTTAAATAAATACATATACAGATAGAACATAAACACTATATTTAGAAAACAATATTTAAGAGTCATGCTTAATCTTAATTGAATTTAAGATCCATTCTTAGACTATTGAGGACACTTAGAACAATCTCAGAAGGATATGGGAAATTATTTTTTTCCAACCCTTTTATAAAATAAGTTTTTTCTCTAAAACTTTGTATAATATTTCTGTAGGGATATTATTGTCATTAAAAAGGCATGTGGTATCTCTGATAAGAGATAAGTTTTGTAGATTTATTTCAAACAAAAAATTTAATGGATAGGTATATAGGACTAGGAACTGCAAGGTTGATTATGATAATGTAGTAAATTATAGATGTTGTTCTCACTATAATTTCATCAAGTTGTGTAGAAAGAAAAACACAATTTTAGGTATATCCTCTAATAAAATAGTTTTTAAGTAGAATATTATCTTAAAAATAGCAGATAGCATTTATCTGTAAATAAGAGCAACAATTTGTTTGAACATATTGTGGATAATGGATCTAGATGTTCAGTTAAATCACAGTATTTTTTAATAACATATCATGTAGCATTCTTAACATCTTATGTGAATAGGAAAATTGACATGTATACTCCCAAGATTATCTAATTTTTGTGAACCAAGTAAAAGTTTATATGTTCCTCTATTACATTATTAAGTTAAAAGTGATAGTGAGGTAGAGAAGAGTGTTCCTCATAAGAGAGAAAAAGGTCATGATTGAGGATAAATTTGAAAACTATAATAACCTGATTTGCCCCACTCTCAGGGTATATTCTTTGATTATATACCAACACATAGAATTTATCAAACTAGATCTACCCATGAAAGAATAAAATTTTATGCAAAATTTGAGGTAGTAAAGTACATATTTAACTCTTCTTAATGGTCACAAACCATGAAATATTTAACCTATGGTGGGTCACATTATAAAGGAACCCTATTATTGGTATTTGGGACTCTTTTTCACCCATAGTTTTCCCCATGTCTTATATTTTGTTTTAATAGACCCAAATAGCCTCATTGGATTCCTCTTTCCAAGGTCAAAGCCCTAAAATGCCAATTCTAATAAGGACTCTTCTATAGACTTTTGAGATATATGAATGGTATATATAAATTATAGTGAACCCTTTAGATCATGTATTCCATTTTTCATGTATTTTTTACAGTGTTACTCCCTAAAGGACATATATCTTAGAGTGTTTACAATCATGTATTCCTTGGATAATATGGTCGGTGTCATTAGTTTATTGGTGAAACCTCCCTTGGATCAAGATTATCATCTTGGTTAACCCATATTAAGAACCCTATCATACCTAAATTCTTAAATTACCTTATTTTTCACAAAATTTTACAAGGATACACATATATACTTTCAAAATATTGTATGCCTCAAAACCTATGTTCACTCAAGTAACCTTCCAAGTTAAATACATATGGGACTCTTACCAGGTGTAAGCCCCAATTCTTATTCACGAGTACATATACATTGTGTTTCCAGTCCTCATTACCATTTTATTCAGCAATATATTGGAATTGGAAATCCACACATGAGCCTCCTACTGGTTGAATCCTCGACTGTTCACCACTGGGCTATATTCCCTATGAATCCAGTCTTCCTTCCTACAAATTTATATAAGGTGCACATACACATATGGGCCTCTAATAAAATGTAATATTTAATATATTATTGTTGGGATATATTTCAAATAATTCCACCAAATACTCTCCAATATAGTAACCAAAATGTAACACAAACCAGGGTAGGATTCCCATGCATAATTCCCATCCAATTCTTATTGTCTCCATTTTCATGACACAAACAACCTTACTTCATAATAAAAAATTGCATGGAAAAACCTAAAATTCAAAATTAAACAATTAAAATTGAACTATGTGGGATTTAATTTCCTATTATTAGGTTATGTTTATAAGGATAAATAAATAGAGGGAGTCGATCATCCTAGGGTAATTTTCAATGTCACCCCACTCTCTGGGTCTTCCATTTTCTCTTCAGGATAGGGTTCCTTCCCAGTACCATTATTACCTCCCTCTCATAATTCCCCTTCTAGTGAGTGGTAATTATTTAGTGTTCTTATCCTTCTCTCACTATATTCCCCTAGTTTTCCTCATAGTGTGTGTTTGTATCTTTCTGTGGCTTCTTTGTTCTCCCTTACCATTTTGATTTGAGTTTATCGAATTCATTGCTGCTTCATGGGCCTCAAACACAACAAATCTTACTATTATTTATGTAACCATAATGAATAAACCTCATATTGGTTTAACTCTATGAAACTCTCGAGATTTTTTATTTTATTGGTGGTGGAATCTGGTTAGGTTTTTTAGATTTAATGGATAGATTTTTTATATATTTCATTAATTCATTCATTTATATTGGAAATTTTTTTATTCGTGCTAATACTCACTGTTAGTTCTCCATTTTCCTCTAATCTTGTAGCCCAACGCTTTTTTTCTCATCAACACTCCCCATTTTCCTTTATAACCATACCCTTTATACAATACCCCATTTTTATTCAAGAACAATTGTGTATTAGGGCTATTTGGTATGTTTATTATGGTATATATGAAGGAATTTCATATATGGTTTTCTCCATCATCATTTTTTACCTTTGATGGTTTGTGGGTCTGCTTTTGTAGTTAATGTATGTTTTTTTATTTTTGTTTCATTATGTTGTTATCGGCTTTGAATCAAAATGGTTTTGGTTTCTTCTTGCGTTGTCAAAATTCTATGGAGGAGATGATTCTAGTTTTGGAATTCGATGGTGGTGGATGGATTTGGTTTGACTCAAGACAACATTTTCAGATCTAGTGATTACTTTTTTTATTGTTTTTTTTTCTCTATTTCAAATCAACTAGTCAGATGGATTTGTTTGGTGACACTTTCATGATGAAGACAGTGGTTTCTTGGTGTACTTTTCTCAGTGGTGGTTTTCAAGTAAGGTTTTGGTGGTTATTGTGATGATCATAGATCATTATCGAGGATTTTTCCCACTCCATACTCTACTCTAGCTCCTCGATTCCACCACTCTTATACGAGTCATACTTTCATGGTGTTTCTCAAGGTGTTTTTGGATTTGTTCATGAAGTTGATGGCATTCCAAGAGGTTTCTCTCGTGTTGGCATCATCTTTGTCTTTGGATTCCCGTTAGGCTTGATCTTCATGGTGGTTATGTAGCTTCTTAGACTGATGGTATTTCTAGTTCTAATGTTATTTTTTCTTCTATTATGGTGTATTTATAGTGTATATGATGAATAAATGTGGGTGGTTTTTTATAGTAAACTAGTGTCGATTATGGGGTTTATTTGTGTTGGGGTGTGTGATGTTAGGTGGTACATGGCTCAAGGTGTTGATAAAGGAATCAGTTCAAATTTTGAATTTTAAAATTTAAAATTTGTTTTTGTGGGGGTTGTATGACTAAATATGATTTTTTGAATGTTTATATAGGGTTTCCACTTAACAAAAAGTAGATGTTAAAAAGAAAAATGGATTTAGGAGGAGGTTATATAGGATTCCTCTTTGAGGTTCAATCCCAATACATCATAGGTCTCGAAGAGAGATCCTCGGAGCGGCGGCAGACTTTCCTTCTCTTGGGGATAGTGTTTCACTTCTAGAGTCATCCCCTCCCCTCCTCCAGTGATACTCGGTTCAGATAGGCATCAGCGTTCTCCAGCTCAGCATTGGCGTGTCTTGGCGAAGGTTTAGGTGAGGCTCCCAGCTTCGACAGACCTAGCGCGTCAGCTCGGCAGAGGCTCATGCGTGGCTTCAGGATTCAACGGCCTTGGATCTCGGCTTGACGTCGACGTGGCTTGGCGACAGCTTATTCTTGGCTCCAGTGTGTATTGGAATCGGCCCCGAAGTGGCGCGAAGGGGGGAGGATTTTTCCTGGTTCTGGTTTTCGTAGTGTAGATAGTTTCGTTTTGGTTCCTTTGTTTTTTGATGAGTGTATGGTGGTTTCGAGGTGTCGTCGGAGTCAGTGCGAACTCGCCCCTCACCAATGGTCTCCCTCTTTTTTGATCCTATCCTGGGTGCGTTGCGGCTTCACGCACCATGGAGCTCCTCTTCGGGCTCTTTCTGCGGTGGATTCAAAGGGAGCTATGGGTTGCGGTGGGGTTGTCGTCCGGTGAAGGTCCGACATCTGGGTTGCAAGCTCATGGTAGGGCCTGAAGCTTACCCTACTGGTGATGAATCTACTTTTTTGGTCTATGTAGTTTTGTTGGTGATGGTTTTGTGCGATGGTGCTGATTGGCTACGTGGCTTTGAGTTTGTGTTTTGTGCCTGGATCCGTGCCAGTTTTGTTCTTGGCTTGCCCAGGTGTTTCTGCTCCTCACTGTGAATGTTATTTCCCTCTGGTTGTTATTCAAGGGTTATTGATTCCAAATTTTCCACAATGATAGCCCAAGATGAGAATTAGAGCTTCAAGTTTTCACCAAACTTATTCGATTTGGTTTTGGATGTTTGAGAGGGTATGGCTTTGGCCATCAGTACCGGCCCGTCTTTGTACGGGACAGCTTGTCGTGCTGCATTTGAATGGTGGAAACTGGACTTAATGTTGTTTGTGATACGGAGGGGCCTTTTCTTTGTGATTTGATTTAGTTTTTTTAATTTTGGACCACTGGGGCACAGTTTCATGTTTTAAGTCTTTAATGTCATGTTTCTTGGTTTCTCACTTTTTCCTTAAAAGTGTTTCCTTAATAAAAAATTAATTTTCAGTCACTCATAGGTCTCGAACACACAACCTTAAAATGGATTTCAATTGGTCATAGATTATTGAACTTAAAAGGTGTAATTATGGTATTTTACACATGACCCTAAAATGTATGATGTGTCCCATTAAATAGTACCAAAATACATGTGTTCTAATTTCTATTATAAGGATACATAGGAAGCCCCTCTCATGGGCCCAATCCAAAATTCACCAAACCCAATGTCTCCCTAGATTGTGATAAATTTTATAGTGGATAGATATTTGGATTTAAAATATAGTATAATAAATAATAAAATAAACGTATAGATCCTTTAATACATATATATATATATATGTTCACATTGATTCATGGTTTCTCTGGGTCACTTTAACATAGGTAACCAGTAGTAACATTATTTCTAAAAAAGATTCATTAATACATATTAAATTTTTAAGAGAGTAATAGAGTAGTCGTAGAATTAAGTGATGAGACAACCTCCCTTCCTCTAAACCAATGAACAACCAAAATCATCCTTTTTATATCCAAGGACCTACTTTCCTTTGAAATCATACCCGCGCTGACTCAAAACTTTGTGATCACAGAGGCACATTAAAAACATAAACATTGGTTCAACCCTTAAAAATAGGTGTCCTTCCACTTGTAATTATGAAGATACATATTCTAGAAATAAATATCTCATATGGACTAATCATATCTAGCATATTAAAACTAATCAAATAAATTTTAAAAATCACTCATGCTTGTAAATGGATGTTTCCATTAGATTATGCCTGATCTAATCTATGGTTCAAATTATACATATCCAGTGAACTGGGTCAACTTACCTTATATACCCATTAATTACTAGATCTAAACTAGTAAAAACTACCAATCCATCGATAAAAATAAATATACCTCAAATCACCTAACTCTGATATGGAATACAATGCACAAATCCCACCAAGAACGTTCCACATTGTACGATCATGTGTGTGTAGGGATAGTGTGGTGAATCCTCCCACATGATTATCTCCATACTTAATCATTATAAATAATTCTGAAAATTTCCCCCAAATAAATATAACCCAATTAAAACCCACTTTCCAATTTGGGGTTGTAAAAATATTCCCCTTTTAAAAAACAAAAACAAAATATTTTTAAATATTTTTTAAAAAACATTTAAAATCAAACAATCGCCCGCCTTTTTAAAATATTTAAAAATATATTAGAAAAAAATGCATCATAATATATTATAAATATATTTCATAAATAAAGGTATAAATCAATTTTCAAAATTATAAAATAGAGTAAAATCAAAATTTAATAGAGAAAAAGGAAGACACTACCTTAAACATGAAACTATTATTATCAATGAGATTCATACAAAACCTGTCTCTTAAAATTCTAGAGTTATTAATATATATTTATAAAAAATTATGAACATGTATCACATATACTATCATAAATATTTGAGAGTTAATTTCAGATGTCCTTTGGAGCATCCCAACTCTTATATTTACAAATTTGAACTAGAAAGTGTTCCCTTATTTCAACACTTGTTTGTTTTTTCATGGTTCTGTAAGAGTTTTAAACTCACCCTATTTTTATAATTGGAACAAAAAACAATTTTCCTAGTATTTAATATTACTTTGGAGTTTACATCACTCATATGATATGTTTTACTAAATAAACTTATATTTTTGAAGTTATCAAATGTTAAGTAGAGGTCCCACCATTGGTAATTGTTTTACACGAAATTTAAACCCTTCCCTAAGGATGTTTTTTACACCAACACCCTTTTATGTACCTTTTCTTATGGATCTACCAAAATCTATCTTGATATAAAAAATTATATAGTAATGATACCATATTATATCAATTTTCTCACATAGTTATATCTGAGATGAATGTGTCTTAATTTTCCATTATAAGTATTTCTATATGAATTTTCCAGGATTTCTTGATTGTCACATTGTATAGAAACTAAGGACATCGACATAATACAAAATGGTAGATCTAATAAAATATATATAGTTTATTTGACTTCATTTTCTAATAGTTGATAAATAAACAAGCTCAGAATCTATTATTGAGTCCACTATACAAGATTTTATATTCAATCACTAGGAGACCACTCCACCTCCAAGTGTGAAAACCTTACCACTCATAGAAGAAAGATCCTCTAGATTAAAAACATAGATTTTATTATAAAATTCTTACAACACCATTGGGTTTCCATTATAATGTAAAATGTAATCCATAGGTCCATTAATATATTTTAGTATCCTTTTAACCACATCCCAATATGAAAAACATAGACTACTTTTATAAATTGTAATCTTTACAACAATATATGAAATAATAAGTGTTATTATTTTCATGACCTATATGAGATTCCCAATAACCCTTGTATATTTTAGTTTATAAACTTCCTTGCTAGGATTTTGTAGCATCCTACTCCCAAAAGTAAATGGGGAAGAAACAAGTGACCAGTTAAATTGTTTAAACCTATTTATGATCTTTTCAATATAAGGAGAGTGACAATAGAAAATAATTTTTCTATTCATAAAAATATTGATTCCCAAAATGAAATAATCTTCACCATAGTCTTTCATATAAATGTTTTTAGATAAAATATAATTTTTCTCATTTACCTAATTCATATCAATTCCAAATATTATCATGTCATCAAAATATAAACAAATAACCACACTATGTTTATTTTGGAACCTACTGTAAACACATTTATCAACTTGGATAACTATAAATATATATGATAAAATTATTTCATTAAAATTTTCATAAAACTTTTTTGATCTTTTTCTAAACTATATATAATCCATACATATTTTCAAACGTTCATTTCTTTTTTAAGTACTATGAATCCTTTTGATTATTCCATTTAAATTTAATCATTTAACTCACCATTTAAGAATACCATTTTAAAATCAATTTTGAGAATTTATTAAATATATATTGATGATAAGTAAAGAAGGATTCCAATATAATTAGTATTAGACAAGGATTAATAGGTATTGAAATAATCAATTCATTTTTTTCTAGTAAACCACATAGAAACCAATTTGGATTTAAATTTTTTAACTGTACCATCTATTATTAGTTTCCTTATAAATACCCACTTAAACCTACAGGTTGTGAACCATAAGGAAGTTCTAATAATATCCAAGTATTTTTCTGGGTTATAGATCCCATTTAATCATTTAAGACTTTCTTCCAAAGAGATTCGTTAGAAGATGACATAGATTCTTTGAAATTTTGTGGACCGGAATCTATATTAAGTAATATTAGATTTTGTGTAATATTATTTTCATTAGTTACTTAAAAAAATACATATATAAATCATATCCATATGTCTTGGGTATCTATTTCTATTTACTTTTATGAACCTCATGCACCATACATTGTTGAGATATTCTTTTATTTTTTATAGAATCCTAAAATTGGACTTTTGTAGGTAAGAGTGTAATCTTAGAGTCATAAAAGATATAATATATTGATTCAATGACTATTTTAACATCTATAAAATATTTTGATTCTTAAACCATGAATCCATAATCTTTTAAAAGACCTAAATTTCCAAAAAAACACGTTATCAATACATCTTTTACCCAACTTTTCCCTTTTATTTTCAATGAATATTAAAATTACATGACAACCCCAAACCTTTAAATAATTGAGGTTGGTTTACTATGCTTCTATTATTCATATGGATTCATATCCTTCCCTTTTATTGAAACTCTATTTAGGATGTGAAAAATAATTAAAAATGCATTTACCCAAAATCAAGAGACCCAAAAAAGGAAGTTAGTGAATTAATGATTTCCATTAATGTTCTATTTTTTCTCTCAACTGTACTATTTTTTTATATTTATAGAAACCTACCACTTCATGTATGTTCCTTAGAGATTCAAATAATAAAAGACTATAATAATTTCCCCCTCTATCTGATACGAGGAATTTTATTATAATCCCAAATTGGTTTTCAAGCTAATTTTTATTAATTATAAATTTATATATAAATTAATCTTTAACATATAAAATATAAACATTGAAACTTTTTTAATAGAAGTTACGAAGTAATTTTTATTAACTATGGTAGTTGTAGCATGAAAATCACATGAATCGCTATTTGTTAATTATAAAATATTAATTTTCTATTCTATAGTTGGAAATGGTTTCTCAAATTTTTCTATTTTTATTCAATTCACACATTTTTTATTATATTTATCCATAATAGGTAATTAATACATATTTTTTCTTCTTATGAATTTTCATATAATTTAAATGACCTAAAAAAAGTATTTCAAAAACCAAAATACTCTTCCAAGTAAGCAGAAACAAATTTATATTAAATTTAAATAATCCATCATAAAATTGACCCTTTCTAACAAAGAACCCACCCTTGTATAGAATAAAGTTATAAACCACAAACAAAATATTAAACCTATTCATGTTTAACAATATCCTAGAAACTAAGTTCCTTTTAACATGAAGCACATACAAGACATCATTTAAAGAAAATATATTTCTCTAGGTAAAATTGAGATCAACCACACCATTTCCTTTAATGTTAATTCTTGTATAATCCCCCATGTAGAGAGAAATCCATCATTTTTTGATTTTATCCTATTGAAGAGAGATTAATTATTACACATGTTTCAGGTAGCACTAGAATCAATCCCCAAATAAGTGTTATCCTCAAGAACATCATCTTCAAAGATCATAGCCAAAAATTTCTCCTTTGAAGTGTTATTTCCATATTTATTATAACGAATATGACAACCCTTTTTGAAGTATCCTAAATTTTAACAGAAGTAACATTCCCATTTCTTCTTCTAGAATATAAAATTTTCTTTTGAAAGATGATTTGTATGTTTCTCCCCTTTGAGGACCCATATATACCCTCTTACTCCACCAATAGGACCTTTGATTTATAATAATCATGTTTATTTACCTCTTATTATTTTTTATATTCCACCTCATTTTTAGGTATTTGAGTAACACATTGAGGGAAATATATTCCTTCTTTTGTTTTAGAAAATTTGTAACATTATTCCAAGGAGGATTTTATTGATGATGGATGCTATAACATTGGAATTATCCATGTTCATATTGTTTTTATTTATATGTTTTAAGATACATTGTATTTTATATATCTTCTCTGTGAAAGATCCACTATCTATCATTTTTTATAAAATGAACTTTTTTTCTAGTAATTTATTGATCACTGCTTCCTTATAATGTTTTTTTGTTCAAAATAATCCCAGATCAACTTTTCAATCAGGATATTTTGTAAGTATCAATGAGGCCATTGATTAAGGAATTGAGTAAATGTACTTAACACATGAGATATTTTTTATCCTTTATTTTTACATGATTCAAACATGGAGTTTCTCATATTTGGATGTGGGGGGTGGGGGTATTAGAGTAGAGAAAACATAAAATATTTTGAGATTCGTAGGTAGAAAGTGGATCATATTTTTTCCACCTATTGAAACTATTACCATAAAATTGATTTATCTTTATTATGATGTCAAGAATTAAAATATTCATGTTGATGGGAGTCTACTCTTACAACTATTACGGATATTAGTATAAAATTTTATAGAATTTAATTTCTTTATATTAGATGGGTCCCATCAAAGAATATTATGATTTCACTATCCAAAAGACAAGATTTCACACTTCTAAATTATAAGTATAAGGTAATGTAAGAAAATATAATTTTGGATGTAATTATAGATTGTTACTCTACACTTGTACTTAGTAGAGAGTATCCCTTAAAGAGGTTTTAAAATAAAGAGAGTAATTAAATAATTTTATTTTTGTAAACTGAAAAATATCCCTTGATTATTGTAGAGTACTTGAAAGAAATCTCTATATTTGAGAGGGACTGAAGTGCTTTAGAATTTATTGAATTTATTTTTATCTAATGGAGACTCAATTTTATAAGAATTGGATCACCCATTCAGATAAGGTATACCAATAAATTTAATTAGAAAAAAACATATTCTATAATTACATATCTTATCTAGATTAATCCTAAACTTTAGACCAAACCTGATTGAATAAGTGGTCTCATTCGCACCCACCAGTAAACAAATGTTCTTGTTGGATTGTGAATGATCTAACTGATGGCCTAGATTATATACATTTGATAAACTCAGATTACCCACATTTTTTATCCCTTAAATCATGTGATTGAATTACTAAAACCTAATGATACTTAGGAAACAATAATTGCACCTATAAGATTTTCACACAGACACAACATGAAAAGTTAGAAGTTCACCAACAAAGCACCATATTTTACAATCGCGTGCATACATGTGGACTATGTAATGAACTACCCCATATGATTATTTTTCCACACTTAATCCTTTCAAATAATGATATAAGTGTACCACCTTATAAATAGGACCCACTCCAACCGACTTTATAATGTAGGATTCCCAAAGCCTTTCCCTTTCAAAAATCAATATAAAACAATTATAAATATTTTTTAAAAACTTTAAAATCCAAAAATACCCAATATTTTAATATATATTTAGAAAACATTTGAAAATAAACCATCATAGAAACTTTTAAATAAATTTCATAAATAAATACATTACTCGATTTGAATCTTTATATAGTAGAGTCAAATAAAATATGAATAGAGAAACATGTTGACACATCATTAAACATGTAACACTTATTATCATCTGGATTCTTCCTACACAAGTAAATTCAATTTCCTTAGTTATTTATCTACTCATAGAGATCATTATTGTGATGTGTCACTTATCCATTTGTGAATTTTTTTAGAGTTAAAATAATAATCTCTTTGTATTATGATAACTCCTATATAAACATAGGTGAAAAAAGGGTGTTTCCATGTTTTTACACTTATTTGATTTCCTAGGTTCATGAAAATAATTAAACTCAACCTCCTTTTATTAAGGTCAATTGACACCATTTTCCTAGGATGTAACATACATTATCCGTTTTCATAAAACATATGATAAAATTTTCTAAAATTAAACTATACATGTGAATTTGTCACATATTATGTTGAGGTCCCATCATTAGTTAATTTTGGACAAGGAAATTAAGTCCATTATAGAGTATGTTTTATACACTAACTCCCATAAAATCCACTTAGTCAGTATATCTAAATTTTTTTGGCTCAATCTGAAAAATTTTATAGTTATGTAACCATCATGTATAAATTGCCTCAAGTGGATATGTTTTAGATCAATGTGACTTTATTTTCCATTATAATTATTTTTATATAACCTTTTTATCATTACTTGACTATCATAGTGTATTGAAACTAGGGACATAAGCATAAGAAACAATGAAAAATATAATAAATGAAATCTAATGAATTTTTATTCTTTTTCAGTCATTTTTAAATCAATAAACTTGGAATCTAATGTGGAGTCCATTAAAAATGTGTTTTTCTTCGATCCCCAAGAGATATCTTCACCTCTAAGTGTAAAAACCAACTACTGATAAAAAAGTGATTATATAAATTTTTAATTCAGATTTAGTGGGAAAATATTTAAAACAAAATTGTGTTTACAATATAACATATATAGTAATCCATAATTCCTTTAATATATTTGAGTACTCTTTTAAATTCTCTCCAATGTGAAAGTCCAAATTACTTGTATACCGCCCCAACTTTCCAAAAACATTTAAAATATCAAGTAATGATCTTATCCTAAAATACATGAGGCACCTGATAAACCTTTCATACTTTTTTTGAGAAACTATTATCCCTTTATTTGGTAGAATCTTACTTGTAAAATAATATGAAGTAGAAACCAGTAAACAATAAAAAAATTTGAACCTCTTTAGGACCTTTTTAATATAATGATATTGAGAATGAAATATAAAATTTTCATTACTAACAATTATGATAACCATAAATAATTTATCATTGCCGAAGTATTTTATACCAATGTTTCTAGATAAAATATACTTATCCCTAATTACTTGATTTATATCAGTTCTAAATATTAACATGTTCTAAATATATTAACAAATAACCATACAATAGTTATTATGAAACCTAATATAAACACATTTGTCATATTTATTAACTATAATTCAATTTGATAAAATTACTTCATTAAATTTATAATTCCAATTTTTGGAGCTTGTTTTAAACCAGATAGTGTTTATACCAATTTTTCAACCATTTTTTCATTTCCATGTACTATGAATCCATTTATTTTCTCCATATACAATTCTTCATTTAAATTTCTATTTATGTATTATTTTTAACAAATATTTGGTGAATTTAAAAATTATATATGGAAGTTAAGTTTAAAATGATTCTAATATAAGAAGTTCTAACTATGATATAATAGGTGTCAAAATAATAGATTCCTTCCTTCTGTGTGAAACCCTTGGCAACTTATCTGCCTTTGTTTTTTTCAACTATATCATTGAAATGTTATTTCCTTCTAAATAACCACTTAAAAAATATTATTTATGAAACATGAGTAGTAACCACTAATATGTAATTATTTTTCCTAGTTATAGATTCAATTTAATAAATTAAAGCTTTATTCTAAATATATTCATCAGAATATGTCATAACTTCTTTGATTTTTTTGGATCAAAATATATATTAAATAAATTATGGTTTTTATAACAATTCTATCATTAGTTACTTTCAAAAATTTCATATAGAAATTAGATCCATTTTACTTAGGTATATTAGCTCATTTAATTTTATAAACTCTCTCTACCATTATTTCTTGAGATGCACTTTTATTTGAGTAAGATTTTTTAAATTCTACTTGATTAGGTTATAAGGTAAAACTAGATTCATAAAATATACAATTTCTTGATTTAATAACCATGTCAACAACTAATAAATCAATTTAGTTTTGAACCATGAGTCAATAATATTTTTAATACACTATATATCAAAAAAAATGTTATTAATACCTATTTTACCCAAATTTTTCCTTTTAGGTTTGGGTACTCATTTAATTACCTAAAAAAATGAAACCTTTAATTAGTTGAGGATTAGTTTTCTATTCTTCCATGATTCATATATACTCATATCCTTCCCTTTTTTAGAAATCTATTTAGTATGTTACATTCATTTAAAAAGGTATCTCCCCAAAATCCTCTTAATAGACTCAAGATACATTAAATTACTATTTAATATGAATAATATACCATACACCTAACCCTTTCCAACAAATACCCCACCCATGGAAAAGAAAAAGTTACCTTACTCAATCATATAATCAAAAAATATATTTTTTAAAAATATCCTTGAAACTAATTTCCAACATACTTGAATAACATACAAAATATCATTTAATGTAAGGATATTTCTTGAGATAAACTTGATATTAGCCATACTATTTTTTTATGTTAATTATTGTATATTTATTAATGTAGAGAGACACCCAAAAATTGATTAATTACATCATCTGAAAGACTGTTTTGATATTTCACATGTGTTATATATCTATATAATCTCTCCCCCAAGAAAATTTTTCCTCAAGAAAATTAGTTTTTATGATCATGTCCACAAAGTGCCTCTATGGAGTTTTATTTCCATCTTTCTTCTTATGGAGATGACATGACCATTTTAAATGTCCCACATTTAAATAGAAGTTACATGTACCGTTATTCTTCTTGAATAGTAAATTTCCTTTTAAAGTATGGTTTGGATATTTTTAACCATTTTAGTACTTGTATAGAACCACTCTCTCCACCATGATGATGATGTATTTATCATCATTAGGTTCATTTTCCTCCTTAAACTTTTTATATTTTCTATTAATTTTTAGGAAGTTGAGTAACTCATTTAATGAAATATATTACTTCTATTGTTTTAAATAATGGTTAACATTCCTCAAAGGAGGTAGTTTATTGATTATGGGTGTGATAATGATTCCATCATCCATATTTATCTTGTGTTTATTCAGATGTTGTAAGACACATTGTATTTTATAGAACTGTTATATAATAGATATAATATCCACCTTTTTTATGCAATAGACTTGATTAATAGTAATTTATTTATCTATTAAACCTAGTTGATTTATTTTTATTCCATTTTATCCAAGATATACTTTATTATTTGAAGTTATTGGTATGTGTTAAAGAGATCATCCGTTAAGGCATTGGGTATGTGTCCTTGACACATGAGATCGCCATTCTCCTTTTTTTTGCTCATAAGAAAAACATGGAGTGTATTATTTTTAGATTTGAGGGGATTCATATTTTAGAGAACATAAACCACTTTGAGAATTAAAATTAGATAGTGCATCATATTTTTTTCACCTCTTGAAATTATTTCCATCAAATTGTTCCACCTTCATTATGTTTTATAGAATTTACATATCCATGTTGAAAAGAGTATACTCATAGAATTTTTATATGATATATCAAGTATGTAAAATTTTATATTAAAAGTACTTTATTACTATGAATTTTTAACTCACCACCTCCAAAACAATGTATTTTTATTCCAAAGCATCACATATCTGATTTACTATTGGGAGGTATTAGTAAGTGTTGAAGAGATCCTTGATTAAGGCGTTGAGTATGTGTTCACAACACATGATATTATCAAATACCATTTTTTACTTATTTATTAAAATCTAAATTTTACATATTATGGTGTTTGGGACTTTTGTGTTTAGATAACATACACCAGTTTGAGATTCTCAAGTAGCAAGTGCATATTCTTTTTCGACTTCTTGAAACTTTTTCAATAAAATAACCATAAATTCATCATTTTTTTGAGAGTTTAAATATATATATTGATGATAATATTCTATTAGGACTATTGGGAAAATTTTTGGATAATGTTATGGACTTTACCCATATGGTAGTACATGAATCTCATCGAAGAATTGCAACACCCTGAGATTTTGTGAATTTTTTCGTGTCAATTTACACTTTTGATATTTTGTATTTCATAAAGGACTGAATACATATTGTTTTATATGAAATAATAATTTTATTATTTCATTTTACACTATAAAAATTTCAGATTCCCTTATACACTACTCCAATTTAAGATTTCACCATACGAAACATTAAGTTAGCTTGTGTTACATGCAAGACTGAGTTTTAACTCCTTTTAGTGGTGTACCTATTTTAAAACTAATTTTTGACACATTAATTAATTATAATTTTCAAAATAAACTTATTTTATTAATTCATATTGTAATGGCCCGGGTTTTTGGGGTCCATTACTTTGTGAAAATCTCGTTTTGGGTTTTCGGGTCTGGGAATCACGGTGGTGTAGGCCTACCGGTAGCCTTAGCCTACCGGTAGCAGGCCTATCGGTAGCTCGGTCTACCGGTGGCCGAAGCCTACCGGTAGCTCGGAATACTAGTAGCTGCAGCCTACTGGTAGCTCAGCCTACCGGTAGCTCGGCCTACCGGTAGCGGCAGCCTACCGGTAGCTCGACATACCGGTAGCTGCAGCCTACCGGTAGCTCAGCCTACTGGTAGCTGCGGCCTACCGGTAGCTCGGCCTACCGGTAGCTGCGGCCTACCGGTAGCTGCAGCCTACCGGTAGCTACAGCCTACCGGTAGCTGTCACCCACCGGTAGCTCTCAGCTACCGGTGGCTCTGGCCTACCCCGCGGGTTATTTCCAATAGCACTCCTTTTTGCGCAAATAGGGTTTTGAACCCTATTTTGACCTGTTTGAGCATGTTTTAAAGACCTGTAACGTGCATAAGAGTTCTAATTAAATACTTATTTAATTCTTGAGTCTGTTTAAACCACCCAAACCCCTTTAATGATGAGTGGAGCCGCGTGATCAACCCACGACCCCTGCTCCTTGCACGGTTTTGCGTTCTCACCTCAACCGTCCGCGGCTCTTATAAACTAAGGGTTAAGCCATGGTTTCTCCTTTCCTCGATCACGGATTTTCACAAACAGCTTCTGGTGCATTGGGTGCACTACATCGTTATCCGTAAAGTTCCGCGTCCGGCCTAAACGTCGATCATCTATCAACAATTAGGGAATTTCTCATTCGCCTCTCTCTTTTGTGTATCATGCGGGGTGGGTGTGATTCTGTTCTATAGAATTGGACAAACCAGACCTAAATGAAGATAATTAACTGGATTCTATAAAGAAATAAGGGGTGGTTGTGATCGTTTATACTATCTTATATTTTGATGTTGTTGCTTCTATGATCACCTCTCTAAGTTGTGTCGGCATGCGCCTTCTGAAAATTGAGGCCATTGGTGGTCGCTGTCTGTGCATTAACGAACCCTGGTGAAGTTTTAAGTGGATTCTTTGTGGTTGTGAACTCCTGCTGTAAAACGTAAATTTGTTAATCACGTATACCCAGCTGAATAAATTGAAAGCACCAGGATCAATCCCTTCCGTTCTAACCCCGGTCAAAATGGAATTGAAATCATGGAACGTGTAAAATATTTTAAATCTGAAAAAATACAGGCTTGGCCCTGCTTAGTGTTGGTGGTAGTGTTTTGTTGGTTTTCTCTTACGAGTCGATTGCTGGAGATGTGGAAGGGGATGGGATCCCCTATTCTTTTATGCTTTCGGTGGTTATGAAATTGGGGATGGGATCCCCTGTTGATGTGGCTTTGGTGATTGTGAGTTTTAAACCCGGTGTGGGCGTTGCGGTTGATGCTTGACTGTTTACTTTCCTGGACTTGTGCCTATGCCTACTAGTTGCCCAGTAGTGCTTAAACTCAATTAAACATTATTACTGAACATGAAACAAGAATGGGACAAATGGGTTTTGGTGGCAAGAGTCGTGACTTTTGACTTGGACGCTGTGGTGTTGTGTTCTGTAGGCTGGTTAGGAAAACCTAAGCTTTGGGTGAGTGTTTGTTACCTATATCTATACTTGTAGCTTTGTGTTTCTTATTCGCACCCCACCCAAGTTGAGCACTTAGTGCCGAACACCCCCATTTCATGGGAGAGGGTGTTTTTCCCAACACTATTCTTAGTGGCTGGTTATTAGCTCCTTTTCTGCTCCCTTTCCCGGATAGCCCAAGTATCTTCGGGCAGGTTGTGATGGCCTGAGGTCCATTATTAACCCAAGAACCTTCGGGCGGGGTAGTGTGGTGGTTTTCCAGGTGTGTGCGGTAGGTGGTTTCCCAAGTGTCTTCGGGATGAGGCCCAGGTGTCTTCGGGTGTGGCAGTGGATCCTTTAGCCCAGGTGTCTTCGTGCGTGGTGGTGGTTGTTCTGGCCTAGGTGTTTGCAGGCGTGGTTATGTGTGACAGTTGTGGCCCAGGTGTGTGCAGGCGGGATTTAGCAGTGGGACTGTGTGCGGTTGAAGCCCAAGTGTGTGCGCGTGGGTGTGGCAGTGGGACTTCAGTGAGAATGGCGGGATTGGTCTGATGTGTAGGATGTCTCAATAACCAATGGGAAAGTGGCAAGGGGTACTCAAACATCGATGTGCTCTTATTATATATATTACTTGACTTGCATTATTTGGGGAGTGTTCCTTGGTGACGCCTAGGGTGGATAGTTTACCTTGATAGGTGTTTGGTTTACTCCCTTTTCTCATGGGACTTTTTCATGTTCCCCCACTTGTGCACGAGAGTCTTTGGTTTTCCCTACTGAGTGTACTTGTATGCTCACCCTATGTATATAAAACTGCTTTCAGGTTTCCAGGAGGACTTCGGGGATCACGCAAGACCATACTAGCACGGACCTTTGGGGTAGTTGCAGTTGTTTCTTTTTCTCTTTGGTACTTACCTTTGTATTCACCTTTTGTACTTTGTGGCTTTACTTTTGGAACATGCATGTGGTTATGGTTTATTTTCTTTTCTTTTTGGTTTTACCTTTCGGTTACCTTGGTGTTTTTGAGTTTCATCATCTCATCTCTCGATCTTATAAAACAAAAAGGGGTAATGCCTTCCATTTGTGAGAAATTTCTATACCCTTGGTGCTAGTCGCCACTCCGGGACCTATTGAAGGCGGGTCTCAGGGGTCATTATCTCTCCTTCAACTTAAAGAAGGAAGGGCCTGGTAATATACTGACCCTTCCCTCCTTTTGGTGAAGGCGGGTCGTGACACATATTGTAAAAAATTTCTTAGGATTTTTTTTGGTATTTTTCTGAGAAGTCTCACTTTTTGATGAATAGTGAAAAATACTGCATTTTAGTTCAAAACTACCTTTTCATTTAAATAAGTATTTATTTTAAAATATATTTTAAACTGGGTTTTAAAGTCACAATATATCAATTATACATCTATTAATCAAATTTAGGTCATTTTTATCATTTTTATATTTCATTTAGATGTGAAAACGTATTGAACTTTTGAACATTTTCACTTTAAAAATCTGCTTTCTCGTAACGTCTACAAGATTAGATTAAAATTTAATTTTTAAACTTATGATAATTGAATTTGAAATAAGTAAATACATAGTTGTAATCAATGTAATATTTATATTCTAATATTCTCAAATTAGTTTTTTACCAAAAATATTAGTGGAAGTTATTAAAATTAATTGTAGTGATTGATATAAAATTAAGCTTAACATGGGGATAAACCATAAACTTAAGGGCTAAAATGACCAAGAAACTTGTCTAAGATCCATTGGATTCTAATATTTCAACAATATCCCCTCATGTATCTAATTTAATGAGTTATTGGTATATAATTCCATGAAAGTGACCTATATAAAAGTAAGGAAAAATACAAAAAAGAACTTTCCTTACATTTAACATTAATAAAATATTTAGAGTATGGAAGAATCTATATAGTTTCGGTTATAAATATTATTTTGAAAGGTAAATAAGTTTTTTATCATGATAATTTAACTTTAATTTTTAGAGATCATATAATTACATTAAACACATAGAAAATTCTAACACATGGATTATTAAGTTAATAATTAAATAAAATAAATGTTGCTAAAAATAATAAAATTAAAGTAAATTTAATGAACTATTATGTTCCATTATTTTTTTAGATGAATATATCATGTTAAAAATATTTTAATTTAATATATTTTACTCCAAATATTATTTTTTTAGTTTTTAAATTAAAATTAAATAAATAATCTCAAAATTGACGTTAAAGTTATTTTACAATAAATGATATTTTATTAAAAGAATTAAATTTAACAAAAATACAATATTCGAAAAATTTATTTTAAAATGTTAATAAATATTAAATATTCTCCAATAATGTACCAATTTATCTTTTTAAATAACATATTTACCTTTAAATAGAAAAATCATCATGAGCACAATTCTGGTTAAAACAATGTTTTTGTGTGTTACATGTGCTTGTTTAAAAATTAATTTCAAACCCACAAGGGATTTTATTTTTTGTAAATTAGATATCATATTTATAATTTAGTGGGTCTATATTTTCTAATAAATCTCACTTTAATTTAGTCTTAATGGTTAAATTAATTAGCTTAGAAAACTAGTTTCCTTAAAAAATCAAAATGATAAAACTTGGGAAACTTATATGTTAAGGAACAAAATTAAAAAAAATACACTTATTTTTGTCTGGTAGAGGTTTTTATCAGCCATAAATACCATTTAATACATTATTTTTACATTTTTTAATTATATTAGTTAATGGATACCTCCCAAAAGTATTTAGATTTTCGTATTTACAAGAACACCACTCCTCCTTCTCTATGAAAAGGAATTCAATATTCTCTTTCCTTACACCTCAAAATCCAATTTTGTTTTTTCAAAACCTGAAAAAATAAGATCAAAAAATTGATACTATAAACTTATAATCCTCACCTTGGGTATAAATCAAACCATGTAATCCCTTTGATGCAACCCAAAGGGAGTTACTCAAAGAAAAGGTAACATCCTCCCACAAGATTTTTTGTTTTATTTTCATTCTCCACCCCATTAAATATTCTTATTCCATGATTATATAATAAACTAAATATCATCAATATAATTATATTTTTTATTCTATGTTTTATAACACCACTTATACACACTTCCATCTAATGGGTAAAGAACTTATCATTCGTGTGTGTGGTAGACTATCACCTCGTGAAAATATATTGTATGTTTTTCCTTTACCACCTCTCATGGTGGGAATTATAATGGACATAATATTTTTATATTATATTTATTATATTTATAATTTATTTATTCTTATTTAATTATTACATAAAACATACCATCATGCTTTCCATTTTATATAAATATGATAACTTCATTTGTGGACATGTGGACTACCACCTCCTCAAAGCGATGTGATTCATTGAAACTTTACATTTAATGTATTAAGGATAGGTTTAGTGAAAATATATGATATATATAAAATAATAATTTTACTTAAATGATAATATATATATATACATATATTTTATTTACTTTATTTCTTTCAATCATAAAATAAAACAAAAACGACATTCTTGTGTACGTACAACCTAATGCCTCCATGAATAGTGTATTTTATTTACTATTTATATATTTTATTGATTATTATAAATATATATATAATGAATATATATTATTTTTATACCATGTTTTTAATTATTTAAATAATTAAATTTTAGAGACCTAAAGTTTAACATACATGGACATCACATTACTTTTATGGAATACTTAATACATAACAAAAACAAACACCGAAGGACCGTAATAGTTTAGTGTCTTTGGAAACTCGGAACATAATCTTCTAATCGTGGTGCAAAATCTTCAACATCTCCCATAAAGATCTTCCCCTTTTTTCTAACCTAAATCCTTTCTTTATATCATGGGGAAAAGAAAACATATAAAGGGTGATCTCAAATGCTCAGTAAGGGTAATCATGGATAAAATAATACAAACCATATACATTTGAACATAAAAACATGAACATAATGTTTAAACATCGAAATATTGAGCAATGACATAAAACATGGCAGTACGTAAGGAATAGATCATAATGAAACATAAATAATGATAAAATAGCTTGTAAATAAAACTTGTAATTGTGGAAAAACATTAATCACATGATATGATTTCCATAGTAGCAAAGGCATTGCTGCCAAGACCATCTTAGTGGACAAAGTCCCTTTCTGAATCGAGTTCACTCCTCGTTCCAGTACTGTATCACTAAACCAGATTAACTTACCATTCTAGCCATTTCTATCTCATGAGATATAAATCTTTACCCAATTCATTGGAGGGAGATATAGGTCCCACCCATCTCATAATGAAATCATTCTTACTTGTGCCACAAATTAAACATAAATCATTCATCATAACCCAAAGAATAAAATGGGTTTCATAAACATCATCCCATAATTTAATCCATATAAAACAAATGGATATAATTTCATCATAAGAAGAATAAAACTATGTAAATAATAGAGACATTATACTTGAAACATAATCATATGAAATAATGTCATCTTAGATGGAAAATGGTTTTGATAAAACACTTGAAATGAATTCTTGAGGAAAATATACTTTCTTCTTCAAAATAATTTTCTATTCACAAAATTTCATGCAATTTTAAAATAAAAGGATTTTGTTGAAAATAGTCATGAAATATTGTAGAGTAAGCTTCATGAAAATAAGGCGTTATGAAAACCGTAAAAATCTGTTCATGTTCTCCTCGTACTTTAGTCGAAAAAGTCAAAAAGTTCGTCGTATGGTAAACAAAAGAAAGATTCCTTCCATTCATCATAGTAAAAGTCAAAAAGGGGTAATAATGACTTTAAACATATATGTGAGAATATTAAACATTTTATGTAAACATTTTGAGAAAACATGGACATGGATGATAAATATAACCCCAGTAAATACTTACGAATAAATAATCTCGGATAAGAAAGAGATTGGAATAATTATCCCTTACCTTAGGTCCGATATGCTTCGTACGTATCCGAAACTCCTGTATAATGATTTAAATAATTTCATTTACTTATTAAATATCATATTCATTGTTATTATATCATATATGGTTCACTTATGATTTTATGTTACCCGTTCTTTTGTAAATTCCATGTTAAAGCCGCATTTTGGGTAAAATCGTTTTATTTATCGTACATGTTTGGACTTGTTGTTCTTGATATTATTATTAATTATATCATTATTTAATTACTTGCAGAATTTAAATAATGATTTATATATCATATATATTCAGTATATATATAAGTAATAGATAGATGAATGAAATGAAATACACTGTTCAGGGAGATGGTAGGTCGTACGTACGCATGAACGTTGTTTTCCTTTCCTTATTGACTTGAATGGAAGTAAGTAAATGACATATATATATATAAATAAATTAATTATATTAATTATGTCATATATTTTATTATTATTCATTATATATACTTTATAATCATTCTTGAATGGTTAACATGGAGAATGAATCTCATCGCGTCGTGGAGACGGTAATCCGTACGTATGCACGAGCGATGATATCGTTCCCATAATTATTGAATGTAATTGTAGTGGATGATATAATATCTTAGAATAAGTATGATGTTATAATAATCATATATATTTATTCTTTACACCATTATACCCATCCAAGTAAGGTTGTGGTGGAAAAACTGATTACACCAAGGCGTGGAGATGGTATTCCGTACGTATGCACGGGCGGTGATTTTGTTTTCTATAGGATGGATAGAAGGTGAAATAAATTTGTTTAATATTCATAATAACATATCAGTATATTATTTATACTGATGTTATTAATTTATAATGAAACAACTAAATAATAAGAAGTTGAAGAAGAAATAAACTTGAAATAATTGGTAGAAGAGATTACCTCTTCTTCGACGCACCACTTTTAAACTTCTTCTTAGGGCACTAGAGTTGGTCTTTTGAGAAGACCAGAACCTCTATGATATAACTAGAGAGTTTTAGAAGAGTAATTGTCAGGGTTTGGCTGAGCTTCAAGGCTCAAAAGGGTGTGAAGAGAAGAGGGAAGGGGTGCCCTTTTTATATGGGAGGAGAGGGGCACCTTAGGAAAACTTAAAATATTATTTTATAATAATGTCATATTCAGTTTTTAATAGATCCAAATTGATTTATTTCAAATATAAGGTGTGGATGGGTCGAAATACTCTCAACCAATAGGTTTTAGACAAGTTTATGTTTATATTTGATCCTTATCATTTAGATTTAACTTTAAGTTAAATAATATAACTTTTACTGTGTCTTTTTGTTTTCTTACACTATATGGTTAATAAACATACTATAACAAGACAAACGAACCCCAAGTGGTTCATTATTAATATATATATCCTTATCTAAGTCATTTTGACTAACCTTATATTTTTAGGGATAAAATAACAATTAATAATATAATATTTGTTTTAAAAACTATTTTATTTCAATTTTTACACTATTTGGTACTTGATTTTTGTGAAAATCATAATAGCATGATTAGTTCTAAAAAAGTTAATTAAATAAATACTAACATGTCATATTAACCTAGAAAATTATTTTAATTCATAAAAAGGCTAAAATTACATTTATTTGGGTATTTATAACATCAATTATGTTAATATTTCATTAATATGGTAATTACTGAATCATCATTGTGTCATAAATAAATTAAATTCTTTAATGTCTAAAAATTATAAATCAAATACCATTATGTATGAAATATTTTTATATTTCTAATGAATATTTATAGTCTAATTTATCTTATGTATAACCTTATATTAAAAATGTTTTATTTATTAAACTTTGATTTTAACTATTTTAATTCTTCTTTAAATAAAATAATAATAAATGTCCTAATCTAATAAAAGTGGACCTAAAGGGTAATATTTTATCCCTAAGGTTGTTTTTGGTCGAACTAAACTTATCCAATATAATTAGGACATGTTTTAGGGTAATAATAATATCATTTTTACCCTTAATTACCCTATTTACTTTTAACTGTGGTAAATAAAAGAAAAAAGTTATTAATCACCAAAAATTATTTTTATCTTATTGAACCAAATTTTACTCGTTGATATTAACCATTTCTTTCTTATTTTTGAAATTACACTCACATAAATGGTAAAATTAAGTTTTATGTAAATTTTCAAACTCTCCTAGGAGGTGGGTAAAAGACGGTGAAAAGTTCAATAAAATTTTTATATGTCTACAATTATTATAAAATGACTCCAATGAATTACATTAAACTTATATAGGTATTATGTATCAATTTTTACCGAAAATAAATTTAAATAAAATAAATAATTATTTATATAAAAACTCAGTTTTTAAATAGTAACCCAGTGATTTCACTATTCATCAAAAATTGAAAGTTTTCAGAAAAATGCCAAAAATTCACCCAAAGCTAATTTCGATATTCCAAATCCAAAAATTAAGTCTATTTTGAAAAATAAAATTTCAAAAAGTGGGAATTACTATTCATAATGGCTAGTTTATATAACATATCGTTGTTTAGTGAAACTCAATATTGCGTACAAGATACACTCTCTTGGAAGGTCGTGATTGCGTGTAATGCAAGCCAAGTTAGGGATGCATATAGTGAAAGCTCATTTTGGTGTTCCGTACAACACAAGACATCAATGAAATTAAAAAGAATATTTTTCATAAAATTTCAGGATGTTACATTCTACCCCCCTTAAAATGAATTTCGCCCTCGAAATTCGTCGGGGTTATAAATGGTTTACTACTCGAAAGTTTCTTTAATAGAAACCCACATCGTAAAAAGGAATAAAAAAACTTATCTTTAAAAACTAAAGTATGAAACGTAATAGTTACCCAAATTAACTAATCACTGGGTTTTCACATAGTAGAACATAGGTGAAAATATGGATATGGAAGATAAATCTAACCATCAAGTTTTGATGGAGAGTGGTAAAGAACATGGCTATAAAAAATCCAACAATCACAAAGACATAAATTTGTGATGATCTAAGGTACCATCTGATTCATCGGATATAAGGGCACCAGGACAACATTTTTGGATTTCAATATCATTTCCCTCAAGTTGAAGAATTTGAATTAGAAGAAATACTTACTTTATTTCGGTATAATCTCACTGTTGTTCATGCCTTGAACAATTTCCAATTCATCTTTTAAAGAAATGGTGTTGAATTTTTCATTTGTGAAGTGTAATCAGATCATGTGATAGAATGATGGGTTATTCCATATGTCTCAAACAAACGGTCAGAAAAAGTTATCAAATATACATAAGTCCATCTATGGTGAGGTTAATCATATATGATTCCTAAAATGGACTTATACCTTATCTATCATACTTCTTAATAAAACTAGTTTCTACTAATCAGGGACTTCCTGTAGGCCAGTGGTAAGAAATAAAGTCTTGTCACACTTCAGTTGTGGGTTCGATTCCCACAGCCTTGTCCGACGTGACGAGTTTTCGTCCGTCCTGCAGGTCGTCCCTTTTTTTAAAACTACATTTTAATAACATTCCTACAATAAAATGGAAAAAGGTTCTATCCTTAAACAATAAAATCTTATGCATAACTTAATTCATTCCAATCTTTAGCTTATCCAAAATACTTATGCCCAAGCTCATAGTATAAAGAAAACAATTACTAGAAAGGTCATCTACCAAGCATGTGAATACCATCATTTATCCCCCATATATCATATGATATATCTTATTGGTCACATTCCAGACATGTGAATACCTTAATCATGTATTCTGTTGAACCATAGTTAAAACATGAATGATGTCACAAGGTAACTCTTTCCATATACCAAAATCCCAAATATTCTATATACTCTAACCATGATATCACGTTTTCCTTATATTAGTCATGAGCTCATTAATACTATCAAACATTTCATTATCTCTTTATCCCTTCTTTATGCGCATATTAGGTGCTTTCCAAAAATATCTGAATAACCTTTCATCGTTACCGGTACCATTCAACATATACTTTCAAAACTCAAGCAAAGTCAACAGTGTAACAATCCTTATATTTTTCTTTATTCCATAGTACTATACATTATTCTTGATAAACATACAATCATTACACTACCTTCTTAAACCACTGACTGAGCTTCATCATTTCTTCCATCTCATATATCATTTGTAGTCTCTTCATCATCATCCACATAAATACTACCCATATGACCATGCTGGTTCTCTTTATGAGATTTTCCCTTAGGGAATTGGTTTGCATAATTCCCGTACATTCCACATTTAAAACACTTAACCATTTTTGATGTCTTAGAAATACAATTATCCTTGTCCATGGTGTTAACAGAACCTTTTTCTTTTAAAATTACTAGCTTTGTGTCCTTATTTTCCACACCCAAAGCATCTTCAAGTTCCTTTGAAACAGTCTCCTTGATGCCTCTTCCCACATGATTTACATGATGGAAATTGAACTTTACTTCCTCTATGATCGTCATGAAACTCCATCTTTCTCTTATTAGTTGAGTCGGGAAACTTACCAAAGTTGATATTATTGATCATATTATGAGATTTCTGATTAGGCATAATAACATTATGTGGACTTCCGGATCCAATTAAATTTGGTTGCTCATGAAGAATATCATTCCATTCCCCATCATATCCTTCATTATCGTGAATCTTCCAGTTTCCAGCCATTTTCTAAAACCCAAAAAGAATAGTGTGAGAGGCCAAAATCATAATCAAGGGGGATGAACTTCAATATCTAACATCTTAGGTTTAATTCTAATATTGTTACCATAATTCTAGGACTATAACCTATACTTATACTTAGCCTTAGGGACATCCCTAGACATACCTTAGAAATATCTCTTGGGATCTCACTAAAGTTCTCACATCCTAGTTTCCAAAGGTTGACTAAACCGAACCTCAGATACCAACTGTAGAGACAAAAATATTGACATAAATGGACATTACATTACTTTTGTAGAATACTTAATACATAACAAAAAAAACACCGAAGGACCGTAATAGTTTAGTGTCTTTGGAAACTCGGAACATAATATTTTAATCATGGTGAAAGATCTTCAATATCTCCCATAAAGATCTTCCCCTTTTGTTTTCTTACCTAAAAACTTTATTTATATCCTAGGGAAAAGAAAACATATAAAGGGTGATCTAAAATGCTCAGTAAGGGTAAGCATGGATAAAATAAAACAAACCACATACATTTGAACATAAAAACATGAACATAATGTTTGAACATCAAAATCTTGAGCAATGACATAAAACATGGAAGTACGTAAGGAATAAATCATAAAGGAACATAAATCATGATAAAATAGCTTGGAAATAAAACTTGTAATTTTGGAAAAACATTAATCACATGATATGATTTCCATAGTAGCCAAGGCATTGCTGCCAAGACCATCTTAGTGGACAAAGTCCCTTTCTGAATCAAGTTCACTCCTCATTCTGGTCCTGTATCACTGAACTGGATTAACTTATTTTTCCAAACATGTCTATCTCATTAGATATAAATCTTTACCCAGTGCATTGGAGGGAGATATAGGTCCCACCCATCTCATAATGAAATCATTCTTACTTGTGCCACAAATTAAACATAAATCATTCATCATAACCCAAAGATTAAAATGGTTTTCATAAACATTATCCCATAATTTAATCCATATAAAACAAATGGATATAATTTCATCATAAGAATAATAAAACTATGTAAATAATAGAGACATTATACTTGAAACATAATCATATGAAATAATGTCATCTTATATGGAAAATGGTTTTGATAAAACACTTGAAATGAATTCTTGAGGAAAATATCCTTTCTTCTTCAAAATTATTTTCTTTTCACAAAATGTCATGAAATTTTAAAAGAAAATGATTTTGTTGAAAATAGTCATGAAATCTTGTAGAGTAAGCTTCATGAAAATAAGGCATTATGAAAACCGTAAAAATCCGTTCATGTTCTCCTCGTACTTTTGTCAGAAAAGTCAAAAAGTTCATCGTATGGTAAACAAAAGAAATATTCCTTCCATTCATCGTAGTAAAAGTCAAAAAAGGGTAAAAATGACTTTAAACATATATGTAAGAATATTAAACATTTTATTAAAACATTTTGAGAAAACATGTACATGGATGACAAATATAACCCTAGTAAATACTTACGAATAAACAATCTCGGATAAGAATGAGATTGGAATAATTATCCCTTACCTTAGGTCCGATATGCTACGTAAGTATCCGAACCTCCTGTATAATGATTTAAATAATAACATTTATTTATTAAAAAATAATATTCATTTTTATTATATCATATATGGTTCACTTATGATTTTATATTACTTGTTCTTTTCTAAGTTCCATGTTAAAGCAGCGTTTTGGGTAAAATCGTTTTATTTATCGTACTTGTTTGGACTTGTTATTATTGATATTTTTATTACTTAAATCATGATTTACTTACATACAGAATTAAAATCATGATTTATATATCATATATATTCATTATATATATATATAATATATAGGTGAATGAAATGAAATACACCGTTCATGGAGACGGTAGGTCGTACGTATGCATGAACGTTGTTTTCCTTTCCTTATTGACTTGAATGGAAGTAAGTAGATGACATATATATATATATATTTATAAATTAAGTAGCTTCATTATGTAATATATTTCATTATTATTAATTATATATACTTTATAATCATTCTTGAATGGTTAACATGGAGAATGAATCTCATCGCGTCGTGGAGACGGTAATCCGTACGTACGCACGAGCGATGATATCTTTCCCATAATTATTGAATGGAATTGGAGTGGATGATATAATATATTAGAATCATTATGATGTTATAATAATCATATATAGTTATTATTTACACCATTATACCCATCCAAGTAAGGTGGTGGTGGAAAAACTGATTACACCACGGCGTGGAGACGATATTTCGTACGTACGCACGCAGGGTGATTTTATTTTCCATAGGATGGATAGAAGGTGAGATAGAGTTGTTTTATATTTATAATAACATATCATTATATTAGTGATACTGATTTTATTAGTTTATAATGAAACAAGTAAATAATAATAAGTTGAAGAAGAAATAAACTTGAAAGAATCGGTAGAAGAGATTACCTCTTCTTTGACGCACCTCTTTTAAACTTCTTCTTAGGGCACTAGAGTTGGTCTTTTGAGAAGAACATAACCTCTATGATATAACTAGAGAGGTTTATAAGATAAATTTTCAGGGTTTGACCAAGATCAATGCTCAAAAGGGTGTGAAAAGAAGAGGGAAGGGGTGCCCTTTTTATAAGGGAGGAGAGGGGCACCTTAAGAAAACTTAAAATATTATTTTATAATAAAGTCATATTCGGTTTTTAATAGCTCAAAATTGATTTATTTCGAATATAAGGTGGGTATGGGTCTAAATCCTCTCAACCAATAAGTTTTAGACAAGTTTAGGTTACTATTTCATCCTTATCATTTAGATTTAACTCTAAGTTAAATAATTTAACTTTTACCGTGTCTTTTTTTTTCTTACAGAATATGGTTAATAAACTTACTATAACAAGCCAAAAGAACCCCAAGTGGTTAATTATTAATATATATATCCTTATCTAAGTCATTTGGCCGAACCTTATATTTTTAAGAATAAAATAACAATTAATAATATAATATTTGTTTTAAAAACTATTTTATGTCAATTTTGACACTATTTGGTACTTGATTTTTGTGAAAATCATAACAGAATTATTAGTTTGAAAAAAGTTAATTAAATCAATACTAACATGTAATTTTAACCTATAAAATTATTTTAATTCATAAAAAATCTAAAAGTACATTTATTTGGGTATTTATAACATCAATTATGTTAATATTTCATTAATAAGGTAATTACTGCATCATCATTTTGTCATAAATAAAATAAATTATTTAATGTATAAACATTATAAATAAAATACCATTATGTAGTAAAACTTTTTAGATTTATAATTAATATTTATAGTCTAATTTATCTTATGTATAACCCTATATTAATAATGTTTTAGTTATTAAACTTTGATTTTAACTATTTTAATTCTTCTTAAAATAAAATAATAATAAATGTCCTAATCTAATCCAAGTGGACCTAAAGGGTAATATTTTATCCCTAAGGTTGTTTTTTTTTTTAAATACACTTATCCAATAGAATTAGGACATGTTTTAGGGTAATAATAATATCATTTTTACCCTTAATTACCCTATTTACTTTTAACCGTTGTAAATAAAAGTAAAAGGTTACTAATCACCAAAAATTATTTTTATCTTATAGAACCACATTTTACTCCTTGATATTAACCGTGTCTCTCGGATTTTTGAAATTCCACTCACAGAAGTGGTAAAATTAAGTTTTATGTAAATTTTTAAACTCTCCTAGGAGGTGGGTAAAAGACGGTGAAAATTTCAATGAAATTTTTATATGTCTAATATTATTATAAAATGACTCCAATTAATTACATTGAAATTATATAGGTATTATGTATCAATTTTTACCTAAAATAAATTTAAATAAAATAAATACTTATTTATATAAAAATTCGGTTTTTAAATAGTAACCCAGTGTTTTCACTATTCATCAAAAATTGACAGTTTTCAGAAAAATACCAAAAATTCACCCTAGGGTAATTTCAATATTCAAAATCCAAAACTGAAGTCCATTTTGAAAAATAAAATTTCAAAAAGTGGGTATTACTATTCATAATGGCTAGTTTATATAACATATCATTGTTTAGTGAAACTCAGTATTGCGTATAACATATGCTATCGTGGAAGGTTGTGATGGCGTGTAATGCAAGTCAAGTTAGGGATGCGTGTAGTGTAAGCTCTTTTTGGTGTTGCGTAAAACACAAGACATCAATGAAATTAAAAAGAATATTTTTCATAAAATCTTGGGGTGTTACATAAATCATGATCTAATTAGAATTATAAAGGATTAAAAGTTAAATCATGTATTAAAAACAAAGCGATTATTAACCGAACCATAACCTAAACATGGAATTATTAATAAATGGGTAATATGAGTCCATAATTAAATCATATATGGTATGATATAAAATAATATGGTTTTTTATAGATTTATAATAAACTTATACTTATTATACATGAGGTTTTAACGTGTACTAGTAAAGTCAAGACTTAAGGTCAGGGTTTTATCATCTCACTTTTTATATATGTGTGATACCATCTTTATTCGCCACTAATTTATATTGTGTGGTGTATATACTACCCATGAATTTATTATATAATTCCCAAACATAAATTTATGGGTATTTACATAACTATTTTATGGTTTTTATTTCATGGGGCTTATAGTTAAGAAGTTATCGAATTGGTAAAGTAATTTTTGTCTCAATTTTTTTTCTTTGAGATATATACCATGTTATGATTCGATATATTTCTATGGGATGTATATGATACACTTTTACATGTTATTTCATGATATGTTATTATTCGTTTAATTTATTTATCTCATTTGGATTATGATTCAAGGTTACCAAATTAGTAATAGTTTATTACTACAATGTCATCTTTTATTATGATTGTTTACAATTATGATTCCATTTATGAAATATTATAATCCATATATAAAGTCATGAATTTTATTCTCTTATAGTTATTTATTATATCTCAATGTATTGGTACCATTGTTTCCACTCTTTGTCACTTGAGTTAATTAATAAAGTGTTTTTAAAAAAAATTGACATTATCTCTCTCTTTGGTCAAAAATTTGTGTTCTTATAAAAACATGTTTTCTAAAAAAGGTTTTCAAAAAAATTATGTTTAAATTTTTTTTTTAAGTATTTTCAAGCTCCATTTATACATTTTCATGGAAAAATGTTTTCAAAATATTTTTAATCATTTTTTATATTTTTTCAAGGAAAAGGGTTTTCAAAATATTTTCAAGATTATTTTATATGGTTTATAGAAAAAGGTTTTCAAAATAAATTCAAGAATTATTTATATGTTTCAAATTATTTTCAATAAAATGGTTTTTCAAATTCCTTCATGCTCCCATTATAATATTTCAAATCTATTTTAAAATAAAAAGGTTTTCAGAATGATTTATATTTTAAAAATCTTTTTCTCATAGCAGAAAATATATTTTCCTCAAGAAATGTTTTAAATGAAATCGTAAATATTTATTTATAAAAAAAGAATTTTTGTAATGTTTTTATTAAAATTATTATCAAATAAAGTCTTTTTTTAAGAAATATTTACCGTGATCTTTCAAAATCCTTCTCCATCTAAGATTAAATACTTTATAATATTTTATTCCTTACATGAGATATTATCCAAGAATACCATTCATATTCCTTAATTAATGGTTTTAATTTTGATGTAATGATGTTTATGAAATGTATTTCTCTTTCATGGGTTATATGCATTTGAACCCCCTTTTTTCATGGGTAATTATTTGATTAAATGGTTGTGAGACCTATCACTTTTCCATAGGTAATTATATGATGAATTGTTTTTGTGATAATCATTTAATTTAATGGGTTATGATATTATATTTATAAAACCCATCTATTATTATGGGGAATGATATGGTAAAAGTTTTATAATCTTGTGGCATAAGTATGTATTATTTTGTTATGTGATGGGTGGGAGATATATATCCCTCCAATAATTTAGGTAATGATTTATATCTCATGAGATAATAATGGTAAAAAATTCAATGGGATTGGTCCATAATGGGAAACAAGTGTGTCCTAATCTACAATGGAAAATAGGTGTGTCCTGATCTACTATGGGAAGACGGGGAAACACGATCCACTATAGGAAGATGGGGAAACTTGATCCACTATAGGAAGATGGGGAAACCCAATCCATTGGAGAAATATGGGGAAACCTGATTCCATATTAGGAAAGTACTATATCTTGGGATGGTGGTGTGTCCTTCCCAATAGGTGTAGTCCCCATGAAGTTCCCTGCTATGTTTTTGGCACTAAGACTTGACTTATAGAGAATGATATTACATGTTTATTCCATAATTTCATGTATTATTCCCATGTCATTATTTCATGGATTATTCTGTTGAATCCCTCATTATACATGTCTTATAAACTTCCAATCTTTATTCCATGATTCTTTTTTATTATCATTGATATGTAGGGGATGATATTCTAAAATTATGATCATGTTCTCATACCCTCATGTTCATGATTATTCTTATGTATCTTCATTTTTACCCTTACTGAGTATTTGAGCTCACCCTTTTCTTATGTTCTCTTTTCCCCGAGTTATAAAAAAAGAATTTAGGTAGGGGTTCTAAAAGGGAAGATCATTTTGGGAAAAATTGAAGAATTTTCATCAGACTAGATGTCTGTGTTCTATGTTTCCAAAGTAACTAAACTATTATGGTATTTGGGTGTGTGTTTGGGTATTCTGAAAAAATGATGTAATTACTTTGTATGTTAATCCTAGGTCTCTATAGTTTTTATAAGAGAAAATTTTTAGTTATTATTTGTAAAATAGGATGCAAAAAACACTTGTGATATCCTTGGATAAATTTCAAAGGATATGTCTAGGGATGTCACGACCCGCCTTCACCGAAAGGAGGGAAGGGACAGCAGATTGCCAAGACCTTCCTTCTTTAAGTTGAAGGAGATATAATGACCCCCGAGTCCCACCTCCAGTAGGCCCCGGAGTGGTGACTAGCACCAAGGGTATAACATTTTCACAATATGGGAGGCATTACCCTTTTTCTTGTTAACCAATATTGGGAGAAAGAATGAGTCAACACCAAACACCACCATGTATAGAAAACTCAAGGTAAAAACCAAACTACATGAATGTTTTAATAAATAAAACAGAACAAAGTACAAGGAATCCAAAGTACAATACCCAACAGGAAATGAAAAAGGCTAAGCAGAATCCAACAGCGACCAGCAGAAACTACAACATCCAGACTAGTAAGGTCCCGCATGGCCTCCAAAGCCCTCCTGGAAACCTGAAAGTAAACATAGGGAGAGCATACAAAGTATACTTAGTAGGAAAACCTAAAGCTCTCGTGCACAAGTGGGTAGACATCCTACGTCCCGTGAGAAGTTAGAAGAAACATAATCTATCAAGGAATCTATCCATCCCACCTCACCAGCCACGCTCACCAAATAGCACAAGCAGTAAGGTAATAGTAAGAAAAAAACATTTGGGTACCCTGTACCACCATTTCCCCCACTAGCTACCTCGTCATCCCTAAAGGAAAACGTCCTGACGCTACCACGCTCTTCCTGCCCGCACACACCTGGGCCTCACCACCATCCACATCCCTGCCCACACACACATGGGCCTCACAACCACACATCCCTGCCCTCACACACCTGGGCCTCACAACCATACATCCCTGCCCACACACACATGGGCCTCATCCCGAAGACACCTGGGAAAACAAACCTTCCCAAAGAGTCCTGGGCTAACAACACACTAAAAAAAACCTACCCAAAGAATCTTGGGTGTAAGGTCATCTTCAGCCATCACAGCCAAGGGAAGAGGGAGCAGGAAGGAGAGTAACTAGGGGGAAACACCCTTCCCCATGAAATGGCGTGTCTGGCACTAAGTGACCAATGTGGGTGGGGTGAGACTAAACACAAAACATACAGTTACACATATATATATCAACACACAGCCCAACCTATGGCTCCTTAAACAGATACAAGCAGGTGCCCAAGCACTGCTGCCTTAGAAAACCGGCACACAACAAACAGTTCCCAGTTTCCCTATTCAAGTAATCATTTCATAACAGTTCAGTATGAGTTAATCCCTTCACTACTGGGAAACTAATAGGCAGAACCACAGATGAAGCAACAATTAAAGCATGAAGGAAAAATGTCAGAAAACATTTAAGCATTCACACCCGGTTCTCTTGTAAAGTCACAACAACTAGGGATCAAGTGAGATCCCTCGAAGTAATGAAAAAAAACAACCCCCGAGACACAGCCCCATGTCCCCAAAATCCTAGGATCCAACGGTTTCTCAACAACAGAGTATCCCACCCAAATTCATGTCACAACAGAGCAACCACAAGACCTCAGATTCAAAACCAGCGAAAGTATAACAACAGGGGATCCCATCCCCATCCATATCACCCCTACAATCTAAGCACGTGAAAGAAAACAACCACACCACTACCACCGACACAAGGTAGGCCCTTGCATGTATTTTTAGATTTGAAAAATTTAACACACTCCATGGTTTCATTTCCACTGGGCTTTAACCAGAGTTATCACAAAAAAGAGGTGATCCTGGTGCTTTCAATTTATTTAACCTAGTGTACGTAATTAACCAATTCCATTTTGCATTTATGTAAACATCCAGGAGCGTCGAGGTTCATTAGTGCACAGAGAAAGACCACCAAAGGCCATGATTTTCAGTGAGCATAGGCTCGTATAATTCACAACACATATCAACATAAAAGAGTACAATAGAACATCGATCACACCCCCTCTTTCCTTCTTTAGAGGTCCGTTTATTATCTTCATTAAGTTTGGTTTCATCAAATTCCACCGAGACAAAAGCATACCCACCCTGCATGATGCACAGAAAGGAGAGACGAAGGAGAAAATCCCTACCTGATTGATCAAGGATCGACGTTAAGTCCTCTCGTGGAAACTGGAAAAATAGGGAGTAAGTAGGAACTCCACAGAATGCGATCAAGGAAAAATTTTCGGGGGTAAAACTCGTCCATAGGAAGGGTATTCCGAGCGCAGGGTGATAGAGAAAGGAAACCTAGGGAGAAGATAAGCCTTTATGTTATAAAGGCCGAGATACAGCATCCCTGGGACCATTAAGAAATGGATAAAAAACTCAAAAATGCAGAAGAAATGGGATCATGGGTTGACCACGTGGCTGGGCCACCCCACACGTCCAACATAAAAGGTCCCCGCCTTTCGGGGTGGTTAAAACCGACGCACACCTCCTTAACCAAGGAAGGACTCCTCACAGGATGTGGTAGAGGTGTTTCTGAAAACGCAGTTAAAGGCATAACCAAAACGCATAGTTTTTCATTTTAGGAGGTTATCTCACCAATAATTTAATTAATCACCATTAATGGGCTTTAAAACATGCTTAAAGGGGTCAAAACATGGTTTACAAACCAATTCGCGAAAAAGGAGGCGCTACTGGAAAACTCATGGAGAGGTCACCGGTAGGCTAGGTCTATCGGTATACCAAGCTACTGGTTGGTCGAGGCTACCGGTAGGCTAAGGCCACCAGTAGGCCGAGCTACAGGTAGGCCGAGCGACCGGTAGGCTGAGGCCACCAGTAGGCCAAGGCTACTGTTAGGAGTCTTAAGCTTCACCGAGAAGATAGGATGACCTTCCAGACCACCCAGAACACCCCAAAACCCCAGGCCATTACATCAGATACTTATCAAACTATTCTCATCGCTGAGAATATAAGAGTAACCCAAAAAAAAGAAAACGAGGGGTCCAAACAACCAACCTCTAAAGATACTTCTCAGGGTAAAACCCCTGATTTGTTTGAAATCTGAAAAAGAACCCCCCCTACATCCAAGAATACTCCCCCAAGAGTTATCAACCACAAACATTTATAACAAGCACAAGGATTACACTATCCAACCCTGAGTCAGGGAGTCCCTTCCTACATGTCAGGGTATTATCGGCTTTGGATAGCACTGAATCTCCCACACGGGTTTAATCGCATCCACATTAATGCTCCTTGATTAGCAGTCAGGATTCCCATTATCACACATTCGGACACAAAACAAACATAACAATAATTTCATATATTAAAGCACAAGGTGAAACATATCAACAAAACTCAGAACAAAACAACAAGGAAGTCAAAATAGCTCTGAGTAATGAACGCGTAACTGGGACTCCCACTCCCAAGTGCTCTCCTCCAGGCCACCATGCCTCTACAACACACAAACCAAGGGGATGGTTTATCCATGAAGCACTTTCTCTTTACGATCCTCGATCCTGATTGGTCGTTCTATGAAGGCCGCATCATTTTCGACATCTAACTCTCCCCAATCGATGATGTGGGAGACGTTATGTAGATATCGACGAATATGGGAGATGTTAAAGATGTTGTGAACTTTCTCCAACTGAGGTGGAAACGCCAGCTGATACGCCACCTTACCAACTCGTCCTAGCACCTCAAAAGGTCCGATGAACCTAGGGGAGAGCTTACTCTCCTTCCCAAACCTTCGATGCCCACGTCGAGGGGAAACCTTCAAGAACACGTGATTTCCAACCTCAAAATCCAAGGGCCTCCTCCTACGATCAGCATAAGACTTCTGCCAGTCCTGGGATGTCTTCATCCTCTCACGCACGAGCTGAACCTTCTTAGTGGTGCCCTGCACCACTTCTGGCCCAAGAACAGCTGCTTCCACAATCTCTGTCCAGCAAACAGGTGAACGACATGGCCTTCCATACAAGGCATCAAACGGTGTCATGATGATAGTGGAGTGGAAGCTATTGTTATAAGAAAACTCCACCAGAGGAAAGTTTCATAACCATGATCCCCCAAAATCTAGTTTACATGGCCGCAGCATGTCATCCAACGTCTGTATCGTTCGTTTTTTTTTCCCATCTGTCTAAGGGAGGAAAGCAGTGCTAAAGAGTAGCTGGGTTCCAAAGGCATGTTGTAATCCCCTCCGGACTCGTGAGGAAAACCGCGTGTCTCGGTCATAGAAAATAGATTTTGGAATCCCGTGCAACCGCACCACCTCATCGACGTAACTCTGGGCTAAGGTGCTCACAGGTCTCGACTCCTTAATCTCCAAGAAGTGTGCTGATTTTTTTAACCGATCCACCACTACCCAGATGGAATCATAGCCTCCCTGAGTCCTGGGTAACCCTGTGATGAAGTCCATCGAGATTTCATCCCACTTCCACTCGGGAACATCTAAAGGTTGTAACAACCCTCCAAGAAAACGGTGTTCGGCCTTCACTTTCTGACACACTAGGCACTTAGCCACAAACTCTGCCACTATCCGCTTACCCCAGGCCACCAAAAATGTCCCCTTAGGCCTTAGTACATCTTTGAGACCCCGGGATGTACCGCTAAAGCCGAGCCATGGAACTCACGAAGTACTCCTTTACGAATCATATCCAGAACAAAAAACTGTCCACGGAAAAGCATCTGATGTTGACCATCCTCCGACCATCCCTCAGGAGCATTTCCCTGACAAACACGATCTCGCATCACTTCCACCTCCGAGTCCCCACACTGAGACTATTCCACCTGCACCACTAAAGAGGAAACTACAGTCATCTAAAACATACATCCTCTTCTACCTTCCACCCTTGCATCCAAATGCAAGGCCGCTAACTCTTCCATCGCTCTCCAAGCATTTGCAGATTCTCGAACTACTTCCTTCTACGATTTCCTACTTAGGGAATCGACCAAAACATTACCCTTTCCCTCAGTATAAGAGATCTTGAAGTCGTAGTCATGGAGTAACCCAACCCATATCCACTGCCGCAAGTTCAGATCCCACTGGGAAAAGACATAACGCAAGCTCTTGTGATCTGAGAAGACCACAAAGCGCTCGCTGATGAGATAATGCCTCCACAACTTCAATACGAACACCACAGCCGCGAGCTCCAGATCATGGGTGGAATAGTTACATTCATGAGGAAATAACTACCTAGACCCATAAGAGATCACTCCTCACTACTGCATCAGCACACATCCCAACCCAAGGCCAAAAGCATCACAGAACACTTCAAACAACACCCTTCCTCTAGTAATCTGTGTACTGAAGCACTAACCAGCTTCTCCTTTAGGTATCCAAAATCTATCTGGCACTGGTCACTCCACATGAAGGTCTGGTCCTTCCTAGTCAAATCTTTTAACGAAGCTAAAACTCGAGAGAAATCGGGCACAAACCTCTGGTAATATCCTTCCAAACCCAAGAAACTACGACCTTCCGCCACATTCTTGGGTGCTTCCCATGAAACGACTACCTCGACCTTCGACGGGTCTACTACTATTCCCTTCTGAGACACTACGTGCCTAAGGAAATGTACTTCTTGCAATAAGAACTTGCACTTAGACAGTTTCCCATAAAGATGGTGGTGTCGAAGGACTCCCAAAACTGCCCTAAGATGCTCAACATGCTCTTCCTCTGATCTTGAGTAGATAAGGATGTCGTCGACGAACACCACAACGAACTGGTCCAGAAACTCTCGGAAGACAGAGTTCATGAGGTTCATGAATGTAGCTAGTGCGTTTGTAACGTCAAACGGCATGACCACGAACTCAAAGTGGCCATATTTGCACCTGAAATCCTTCTTCAAGATATCACGTTCCTTCACTCTCAACCGGTGGTATCCAGACTGCATATCGATCATATAGAACCAACCTGCTCCCCTCAGCTGGTTGAAAAGATCATATATCCTTTGGAGGGGGTAACAATTCTTGACTGTCACCTGATTCAACCTCTGGTAGTCTATGCACAGTCATAGACTACCATATTTCTTCTTTACGAACAAAACTAGAGCCCCCCACGGAGACATGCTCAATCGAACAAATCCCTTCTCCATCAGATCCTCAATCTGAATCTGCAACTCCCGCAACTCAGAAGGTGCCATCCAATAACGAGCCATAAAGATCGGGTGGGCACCAGGCTGTAAGTCTATCCCAAACTCAACGTCACGTTGAGGGGGTAGAGTCATAACCTCATCGGGAAAGACATCAGGGAATTCTCTTATGACCTCTAGGACATCCATAATTCCTGTGTTTGCCGACTCCACTGACACCCCGTCCAGCATAGAAAGAGGTGGCTCCACATGTCGACTCCCCACCTGATAACTCCGCTCCCCAAAAAAAGCCACACGATGTCCATCCTCGTTGGAGAATTCAAACCTTCTCCGATAGCAGTCGATGATGGCATGCACGGAGAATAACAAGTCGATTCCCAGAATGACATGGTATTGTTGTATCTACAATGAAAGAAGGTCTCCAATGGACTAATGCAGTCCCAACATCAGCCTACATCCCTGGAAAAATTAATATACACTGGTCTGACCCCCAACTGGTTTTCTCAACACTAGGGGCACAAAAAAGTCTCTCGGCATCCAGACCCAGAGTATGGGCTAATTCGGGCAAAACAAAGGAGTGCGAATCTCCCGAATCAAACAAGACAGAAACAAGAGTGCTGAATAAACTGATCGTACCTCGAACGACATCTGGTCCCGCCAGAGCTACTAACTCTGTAGCATGCAACTATCCATGCCCAGCTCCCATTCCTCGCTTCTGTCAACCACCTCCCTGACCATGCCCTAGTCTAGGTCCCTGAGGAGCACCCTGGTGTCAGTCTCCTCCCGCAAGGTCTCCCTCGGAGGGCCAGGGGCCTGCTGGTGCTGATAGAAAGGCCTCACCGGCAACGGATGCTGCAGAGACGGGCACTAAAACTGCCCACCTCCACCATGTGGAGCTCGAGTTGGACACCTGCTCTGGACGTGCCTGAAAACACTGCAAGAGAAGCACTTCGATCCTGGCCCTGTGAAAAAGGGGCGAGGGCCAGAAGCTCAGAACTAGAACTGATGAGGCCTAAACCCTGCTTGTTGAAACCTGGAAGGCCCTATCACTGAAGACATGCTACTGACCGCCTTCCCCTTTGATGAACTCAGTTGGTTCCCTTCTTGTGGTGTGCCTACCTTCGAGTGCATCCTTTCTACTATCTCGGCCTTCTTATGTACTTCTAGGTACATCGGAAGAGTGAAGGGAGTGACAACGTACTGAAGAGAAGGACAGAGTGCCTCCTCTAACCGTCTTTCCCGAGACTCCTCATCTGGAAAGAGATCCAAGGCAAAGCGCAAGAGATCTTTGAACTTGATCCCCAGCTCCCTTACTGACATGCTTCCCTGCTGAAGGGAGAGAAACTCCTATCTCTTCTCAGCCTTCGCCGTAGAGGAGAGGAACTCCTCACAAAATTCCTTCTCTAAACTAGCCCATAAAACCTCTGCCTCTTTCTTCTCTCCCAGGAAAATCATCCACCACTGACACGCTACTCCTCTCAGCTGACTGACAGCCAACGGAACCCAGTACTCCCTCGGATCATGGATCAAATAGAAGGTGATGTCTAGCTCCTTGAGCCATCCCTCTGTTACTGAGTCAGAAACGCTGCCCTTGTACTTCTAGAGGGTTTTTCGCTGGAAGGAGTGTAGAGTTATTTGCCACAAGTTATCTTCCTCATTTCAGTCAACCCTCTTTTAGTCAACTGCCTCAATCTGCTGGGCCTCATTCTCCTGAGTCGCTCGTGGATAATGTCCGGGTGCCATAGCTGCAAGGTAAACAAAGAATGCCTAAGTCTGAGAAGCAAGGAAATTATTATTATTATTATTAAATTTTTCTCCCCAAGGTGCCCCAAATAAATTAAAAACACAATCAGTATGATGCATGTACCTTCCCTAGGGTCTCTACCCTTCAATAAATGTTGTCTCACTTGGTCGTTTGATAGGCTCAGAGTCCTTGCATCGGATCACGGGGGGCCCTAAAATCCAGTGTCCTAGCCGGTCCTCCCTTGTCTATTTCACAAACCAAGATCACCTAACACTGTTTCCCTACCATCCAATGCAATCCTCATTGTGCCTAACTCTAGACTCCATCCTATCCCTCAACCTTTTTCTCTAATACCATTCTGTCACGACCCACCTTCACCGAAAGGAGGGAAGGGATAGCAGATTGCTAAGCCCTTCCTTCTTTAACTAGAAGGAGAGATAATGACCCCCGAGTCCCACCTCCAGTAGGCCCCGGAGTGGCGACTAGAACCAAGGGTATAACATTTTCACAATATGGGAGACATTACCCTTTTTTTCTTAACCAAGATTGGGAGAAAGAATGAGTCAACACCAAACACCACCAAGTATAGAAAACTCAAGGTAAAAACCAAACTACATCAATGTTTTAATAAATAAAACAGAACAAAGTACAAGGAATCCAAAGTACAATACCCAACAGGAAAGGAAAAAGGCTAAGCAGAATCCAACAGCGACCAAATGAAACTCCAATGTCCAGACTAGTACGGTCCCGCACGGCCTCTGAAGCCCTCCTGGAAACCTGAAAGTAAACGTAGGGTGAGCATACAAAGTATAATCAGTAAGAAAACCTAAATCTATCATGCACAATTGGGGAGACATCCTAAGTCCCGTGAGAAGTAGAAGAAACATCATATATCAAGGAATCTATCAATCCCACCTCACTGTCCACGCTCACCAAATAACATAAGCAGTAAGGTAATAGTAAGAACAAAACATTTGAGTACCCCGCACCACCATTTCCCCAACTAGCTAGCTTCTCATCCCTAACAGCAAACATCCTGACGCTACCATACTCTTCCTACCCACACACACTTGGTCCTCACCACCATCTACATCCCTACCCGCACACACCTGGGCCTCACAACCAGACATCCCTGCCCGCACACACCTAGGCCTCACAATCATCCATCCCTGCCCACACTCACCTAGGCCTTGTCCCGAAGACACATGGTAAAACAAACCTACCCGAAGAGTACTGGGCTAAAAACACACCAAAAGAAACCTAGCCGAATAATCTTGGGTGTAAGGTCGCCTCTAGCCATCACAGCTGAGGGAAGAGGGAGCAGAAAGGAGAGTAACCAGGGGGAAACCCTTCCCCATGAAATGGGGTGTCTGGTACTAAGTTCCCAACATGGGTGGGGTGCGACTAAACACAAAACATATAGTTACACATATATATATCAACACACATAACAACCTATGGCTCCTTAAATAGATACAAGCAGGTGCCCAAGCACTGTTGCCTCAGAAAATAGGCACACAACAAACAATTCCCAGTTTCCCTATTCAAGTTATCATTTCATAACAGTTCAGTATGAGTTAATCCCTTCACTACTGGGCAACTAATAGTCATAATCACAGATGAAGCAACAATTAAATCACGAAGGAAAACTTTCGGGAAAAATTTAAGCATTCACACCCGGTTCTCTTGTAAAGTCAAAACAACTAGGGATCAAGTGAGATCCCTCGAAGTACTGGAAACAAAACAACCCTCGAGACACAGACCCATGTACCCAAAAATCTAGGAGCCAACGGTTTCTCAACAACAGAGAATCCCACTCGAATTTGTGTCACAGCAGAGAAACCACATAGCCTCAGATTCACAACCAGCGAAAGTATAACAACAGGGGATCTCATCCCCACCCATATCACCCCAGAAATCTAATCCCATGAAAGAAAACAACCAAACCACTACCACCAACACAAGGCAGTCGCTTGAAGGTATTTTCAGATTTAAAAGATTGAACACACTCCATGGTTTCAATTCCACTGGGCTTTAACCGGAGTTATCACAGAAAAGGGCTGATCCTAGTGCTTTCAATTTATTTAACTGAGTGTACATAATTAACTAATTCCATGTTGCATTTATTTAAACATCTAGTAGAACTTAGGTTAATTAGTGCACAAAGAAATACCACCAATGGCCATGATTTTCAATGAGCATAGGCCTGTATAATTCACAACACATATCAACATAAAAGAGTACAGTAGAACATCGATCACACCCCCCCCCCTTCCTTCTTTAGAGGTCCGTTTATTATCTTCATCAAGTGTGGTTTCATCAAATTCCACAGAGACAAAATCATACCCACCTCGTATGATGCACAGAAAAGAGAGACAAAGGAGAAAATCCCTTCCTGATTGATCAAGGATCGATGTTAAGTCCTCACGTAGAAATTAGAAAAATTGGGAGTAAGCAGGAACTCCACGGAACGCGATCAAGGAAAACTTCATGGGGGTAAAACTCATTCGGAGGAAGGGTATTCTGAGTGCAGGGTGATAGATAAAGGAAAACTAGGGAGAAGAGAAGCCTTTAGGTTATAGAGGCTGAGATACAGCATCCCCGGGACCGTTAAGATATGGAGAAAAAACTTGAAACCGTGAAAGAAGTGGGATCATGGGTTGACCATGTGGTTGGGCCACCCCACACGTCCATCTTAAAAGGTCCCTGCCCTTCGGGGTGGTTAAAACTGATGCACGCCTCCTTAACCAAGGAAGGACTCCTCACAGGATACGGTAGAGGCGTTTCTGAAAACGCGGTTAAAGGCATGGCCAAAATGCAAGTTTTTTCATTTAAGTAGGGTATCTCACCAATCATTTAATTAAACACCATTAATGGGCTTTAAAACAGGCTTAAAGGGGTCCAAACATGGTTTACAAACCAATTCGTGATAAAGGAGGCGCTACTGGAAAACCCGTGGAGAGGTCACCGATAGACTAGGTCTACCGGTAGACCAAGCTACCGGTTGGCCGAGGCTGCTGGTAGGTCGGGGCTACCGGTAGGTCGAGCTACTGGTAGGACGAGGCCACAGGTAGGCCCAACTACTGGTAGGCCGAGGCTACTGGTAGGACGATGCCACCGGTAGACCGTGGCTACCGGTAGGGCTACCGGTAGGCCGAGGCCACCGATAGGCCGAGCTACTGGTAGGCTGAGGCCACCGGTAGGCCGAGCTACCGGTAGTCCAAGGACAAGGGTAGGCCGAGATACCAGTAGGCTGAGGCCACCTGTAGGCCGAGCTACAGGTAGGCCTAGGCCACCAGTAGGCTGAGGCCACCGGTAGGCCAAGGCTACCGTTAGGAGTCTTATGCTTCACCGAGAAGCTGGGATGGCCTTCCAGACCACCCATAACACCCCAAACATCATATTTTCACCATGTAATGGACCCCAAAACCCTGGGACATTACAAGGGATGTCTCTAAGGATAATCCTAAGGTGTTATATATTTAATGGAAGGTGTCCTGAATTAGACATAATATAAGTGATTTTTCGTTATTATGTTGTTTTTATCAATCATAAGTGTATCTTACAATATTATTTCTAGTTTTAGTTAATGGAAGGAACCAGAAGGAACTATGTTAATTTTGAATGTGAAATAAAATTTATTGATGAGTAGTAAAATAGGATATTCACTAGAATAAATCATTTTGTAATCATGTCTAATCAGTTCTCATGGAACAAGATTAATAATGTTTACCTTAACCAACTCTTATACTCACCAAAGAAGATAAAGGAAGAGCTCAATGAGAGTTTAGGAAATGGATATCATTGAGGAAAGAACATTTAGTTTCCTTTATGTCAATAATGTAGAAAGAATAACCCAAGTAAATGTCTTATAGGAACAAGAAGATGTTTTAATTGTGGAAAAGAACAAAAAGGAACTAAATACAAAAGGAAAATGAAAAGTTCAGTTAATTCAATGGAAGAGAATATTGGCCTCCTTAAGTTATTATCAAGTGATTAATTATTTAAATGTAAAAATTATGGGAATTATGAAAATCGATGTTCTATGTAGAAGGCTCATGAAGACAATCAAAAAGGTGGTACAAATAATGATTTTGTTGCAGATGATGAAGAGACCACAAATGGAATATGAAATGTATGCGATGTTCTAAAAGTATTATTGATAAAAATGATTAAATTTAGTTTTATAAAATTTAAGACATGATTCATATTTTATATTTTAGGAAAGGGTTATTAAGAAAAAAAGAAGACACAAAAAAGTTAATTGTTTTAGAAGGAGAAGAGATGAGTGAAGTATTTGTGTTTTAGAATTCAAATATTATGTTATAGTAATCATGAAGTATATAATTATTTTCAATATAAGTTTTCATTAAGGATTTGAAAGGATATTTTGAATAGTACTGATGAAGTAGAAAAATGATTTTATTGGAAGGTGATATTTTCATTAAGGTAAGGTAACCCTTGATGTGTTCAAGATGCCAAGAAAATCATGTTTGTCTTTGATAAATTGATGATTGATTTGGGTAAAGTAAACTAGATAGAATTGATGACCTTAGAACTGATAAAGGACTTGTTGAAAAAGTGGTATATGATATCATTGATGAAGTTTACAACTTTTTCAGATTTAAGTATTATATCCAATACACTTTGGAGTAAATAAGCATGCATGTTTTCAATAAGGTTTTATAGTAATTTAGTTTATTACCAATATTTAATAGAAAACGTGATGAAGGTATTCACATGTTTGGTATGTGATGACCAAGTGATACTTTATGATATATGGGGGTTCAATAATAATATATTTTTTATAAATTTATTTACCTTCTTTTTAATATTTTGTATTTTAATGTTTTAGAAGGGTAATATGGTTAACCAATTTTGTAACTATTAAGTTAATATTAGATTGAAGATTGTGATATAAAAGTATTATATCAATATGTGAGTATATATGAATATTGTATAACCAATTATAACCACTTTGTGTTTATGGTAACTAAATATATATGTGATGAATTATCACAGATCTCAGTATCTGTTAGTGCTTTTGGAATGGAAAAATTTTCACCTCATTTTTTAGAATAAGAGGTGAAGTGGAAATTAGCCAAGATCTAACCAAAGAGTGAGATTTTTCTTAGGAAAGGGAATTAAATCAAGTAACTATATCTTCTTATGAAAAAATTATTCAACTTTATGGAAAGGGTCTTGAAATAAAATTATATCTTATTATCATCATTTTTTATGATATCAATGACCCCTTTCATGATTCTTCAATTTATGGTTTTTCCATTTTTAACTTTATATAGATGAAAAAAATTCTTATGATCAGTGATCTTTATCAATATCTATGATCATTTAAAATATTCTTCCATGTTCATGTTTTCACCTTCCACATATATTCTCCAATATGGAAACCTAGTTATGAGTTATTTTGTGTAACTATTATGGTTCCAACTATATTTTTTTACAAGAAGTATTAGTAATAATTTTTAAAATGTGGGTTCTATGAAAATAACTATGAAGTATTAAACCTTTGATAAAACAAATGAATTTTGAGATCGAAATTCATTTTAAGGGGGGTATAATGTTACACCCTGAGATTTTGAGATTTTTTTTCAAAATAATTTAAACCATTAATATTTTTCATTTCACGCAACACTAAATATAGATTATATTATATTTAAGCACCATGTTATTATAAATTTTTATGCTAAAATAGTTAATCTTTCTTTATACTCTACACTAAGATAATCTTGTGATATACTCAACACTGAGTTAGCATGCTTTACACGCAATATTGAGTTTTTCTTCCTTTTAGTGGTTCACCTATTTTAAAAATAAAAGATGAAACTTTATAAATTTTATTTTTAAAAATAAACTTTGTTTTTGAATATGTAATTTCATAATTATATTATGATGATTTCTTAGTATTTTTCTAAGAAGTTTCACTTTTGGATGAACAGTGAAAAATAGTGCATTATTTTAGTTCAAAACTGCCTTTTGTTTACATAAGAATTAATATTAAAATATATTTTAAATTGGTTATTAAAGTCAAAATATATAAATTATACATCTATAAATCCAATGTAGGTCATTGGAATTATTTTTATATTGAATTTAGATATAAAAACCTATTGAACTTTTGAACATTTTCACTTTAAAAATTCACTTTCTCGCCACATCCGCTAAATTAGCTTAAAATATAATTTTTCAACATATATGATTTGAATATAGAAAAATATAAATACTCAATTTTAATAAGTAAAATATTTATATTCTAATAAGATCAAATCTGTTTTTGACCAATAATATTAGTGAAATTAAATAAAATTAATTACAATGATTAAGGTTAAATTAAGCTTAACAAGGGGAAAACCCTAAACTTAAGGGCCAAAATGATCTATACACTTGTCCAAAAGATATTGGTTTAAAATATTTCGACCATATCACATCTTGTTTCTAATTTATGAGTTATTGGGATACTATTACATGAATTTGACCTATATAATAAGTTATGTAAGGAAAAAGACAAAAAAGGAACCTTCCTCACCTTTAGCATTTATAAAAGCTTTAGAGTGTGGAAGAGAATATATAGTTTAGTTTATAAATATCATTTCTAAAGGTAAATGATTTTTTATTATCATGTTAATTTAACTTTATTTTTTAGAGATGATATAATTACATTAAAGGCTTAACAAATGCAAACACATGGATTATTTAGTTAATAATTAAACCAAATAAATGACTCTAAAACCATTAAAAGTAAAGTAAATTTAATGAACTATTATGTTCCATTAATTTTTTTTGATTCATATATTAATTTACATAGATTTTAATTTAATATATTTTAATTAAAAAAATTATAATTTTTAAATTAAAATTAAATAAATAATGTCAAAATTGATATTAATTTTATTTTAAAATATTTAATATTTTATCAAAATAATTAATATTACTAAAAATACTATATTATTAAAATTTATTTTTAAATATTAATAAATCTAAAATACGGTCCAGTCATAGAGAAATTGATATTTTATAATTAAAATATTGACCTTTAAATAGAAAAAATAGTGTTAGCACGGTTAGGGTTAACGTAGTGTTTTTGCACATTATATACGATTGTTTTAAAATTAATTTCCAACCCACATGACATTTAATTTTTGTAAATTAGATATAATATTAATAATTAAATGGGTATATATTATATAATAAGTCACACTTTAATTTAGTCTTAATGTTTAAATTTCTTAGGTTAGAAAACTAGCTGCCTTAATAAAAATTGAAATGATAAAAGTGGAGAAACTTAGAAGTTAAGGAAAAATTATAAAAATAAACTTAGTTTTATTTTTTTTAGGTTATTATAGACCATAATTACCCCTTAATCAATTAAATTTATATTTTTGAATCACATGAGGTAAGGGAGACCTCCCAATAGTGATTATCCTTTTGTATTTACAAGAATGCCACTCCTCCTCCTCTATAAAAAGGATTTAAATCTTCCACTTCCTTACACCTATCAAGACAATTTTTCTCATCCAAAACATGCATATATAATCTCCAAAAATCCCTTCTCTCAATATAGATGTCTCAAATTGATCATAGATCCAACCAAGGAAGCCCTTTGGTGTAAACCAAAAGGAGTTACTCAAAAAAGAGGTAACATCTTTCCCCAATCTCTTCTATTTTATTTTTATTCTCCACCCCCTAAGATCTTATTATTACATTGGTATAAAATAAAATATGTATCCTAAATATACTATGATTTTTTATTCTAATGTTTTTTACCTACACTTACACACACTTACATCTCATGGGTAATGAACATGCAGTTCTTGTGTACAGCGGACAACTTCCTCAGGAAATGATGTTGTTAATTTTTTATTTACCGCATCTCATGGTGGAAATTATGATAGACACACCAATTTTATATTATATATATTATATTTATAAATTCATTATTCTTCTATAATTAATTTATAAAACATACCTTCATTCTTTCTATTTTTTGTAAATACGATAACTTCATTTGTAAACGTGTGGACTATTGCCTCCTCAAAGTGATGTGATTATTTCACACATTACATGGAATGTATTAAGGATGAATTTAGTAAAAATATATTATATATATGAAATAATAATTCTAATTAAATTATAATATATATATATATGTCATTTACTTTATTTCTTTCAATATGAAAATAAAACATAAAAAATATGCATGTGTACGTATGACCTACCGCCTCCATGAATGGTGTATTCCATTTATTATTTCTATATTTTATAGATTATCATAAATACATTTATACTGAATATATATGATATTTATACCATGTTTTACATTATGTAAATAATTAAATCATGATCTAATTAAAATAACCGATAATAACAGGTAAAATCTTGTACGAAAAACAAAGTGGTTATTACCTAAAACATAACCTAGACATGGAATTGATAATATATGGGTAATATAAATATATGGTTTGATATATAATAATATGGTTATTTTTTATATTTATAGTAAACTTATTCTTATTATACATTAGGTTTTAACTTGTACAAATTAATTCAAGACTTTAGGTAAGAGTTTTCTCATCTCACTTTTTATATCCATGAGATACATGCCTTATTCACCACTCATTTATTTTTTGTGGTGTATATACCTCCCATGAAAGTATTATATTATTTTTATAATCAATTTTATGGGTATTTATATATGGATTTTATGATATTTATTTCATGGGGTTTATGGTTAAAATATTATGCCAATGAGCCTGTACCCGAGTGGTAAGGGCTCATGCTAGGCATCCAAGAGACCCAAGTTCAAAACTAGGGGGATGAGAATTTTCGGGTACTGTAGAAATATTGTAGCAGAAGGGTAGTAGTACTGTAGAATTTATAGTAGTAGCAAATTTTCAGTATTGTAGCAGCCGAAACTATTGACCTGATTTAGGCCTTCGGGCCACCGGTTTGGGCCTACGGGTATCAAGGGCCTTTGGGTTATAAAATCCCTTCAGGCCACAAGGACTTTAGGACACATAGACCGTGGAGTATCCTGGTTCACATAGAACAGTCCCCGGATGTGGATCAGAGCAGTAAGAGTAGCTGCCAGTAGAAGTAGAGCGAACCGGATTGGAAGAATAAGTTGGTATGGCAGCCGCCATTGGGACCAGGCACCATACAGCTTTGTATGGGTCATTGCTAGCCGGTTAGAAATGCAAGGTGTGGAGCTAGGTGATAAATGATACAGAATCTAGGTATGGTAAGTTTTAGTGGGTTGGGTCTACGGGTCTTGTAATGGGCATGGTATGCCTCTGGGCCTTCAGGTCAGGTATTGCGGGTTAGTCAGGCCATGTGCCTTGGGCCTACGGGTCATGTACGAGTTCCCCTTCAACCCTTAAAAGGGGGATTATCCATAATAAAATAAAAATAATAAGGCCTTCAGGCCATTTGGTTATGGTTAAAATCTTACCAAATCGGTAAATTACTTTTTTTCTCAATTTTCTTTCTTTGAGATACATGCCATGTTATGAATGTATATTTTTATATGGTTTATATAAAATTCCATTTTATATCCTATATCAAGAATATTATTATATAATTATAGTTTAACATTCATGTAATTTTATTCACTCATGTGTATTATGAGTCAAAGTAACCAAAGTAGTTATAGTTTATTGTTGCAATCTAATCGTTTATAGTGATTGTTTATGATTATGCTTCCATTGATGAAATATTATGATTCATATCTCAATAAAACTCATAAAATTTATTCTACTATATATATTAATAATATATTCATGTACCATTACTATTTCCTCCAAAGTTTATTACTTGAGAAAATTAAGAAATTGTTTTACTGAAAATTTTATATTATCTCTCTTTGATCGAAAATTTGTGTTCTTTCAAAACCGTGTTTTCTAAAAAAGGTTTAAAAATTGTTTTATGTTTTAAATGTGTTTTAAATATTTTTAATCTCTTTTTATAGTTTTTCATGGAAAATTGTTTTCAAAATATTTTCATGCTTGTTTCATATGATTTCAAGGAAAAATTATTTCAAAACATTTTCAAGCTTATTTTATAAGTTTTCTAGAATAAGGTTTTCAAAATTATTTCTAGCCTTCGTTCTAAATTTCAAAGTATTTTCAAGAAAATTGTTTTCAAAATAACTTCAAGATTCCTTTATAAGTTTTCAAGCCTATTTTTAAGGTTTTTAAAATCATTGATTTAAAAAAAACAAAAAGAAAATATATTTTCATCATGATATGTTTAAAATGAAATTATAAAGATTCATTTATAAGAAAATGATTTTTTAAATGGTTTTATGAAAATTATTTTCAAAGAAATGCTATTTTCCTTAAGAAATATTTCTTTTTAACCTTAAAAATGTATCTATATCTAATATGACATACTTTGTTATATTTTATTCCTCATTTAGGATATGATCCAAGAATACTATTCATATTCCCTCTTGAATGGTTGACGTTTTGATGGAATGATTTTTATCTCACCCATTTATTTTCCACAAGTTATACAATTTTGAAACCTATTTATTTTCACAGTTTATTCTTTGATTAAATTTAATGTGACCTATCTCATTTCTATAGGTAATGATATGATGAAATTTTTATGATACCCATATCATTTCATGGGTTATGATATGATGTTTATGAAACCCATCTCTTTTTATGGGTCATGATATGATGAATGTTTTATCATCTTGTAGAACATGCCTATATAGATTTATTATGAGATGGTTGGGACTAATATATCCCTATAATGCATTCGGTAATGATTTTTATCTCATGATATAATGATGGGAAATAATTTGACAGGCTTTATCCACAATGGGACACAGGTACGTCCTAATCCACAATGGGAAACAGGTGCGTCCTTATCCACAATGAGAATATGAGGAAACCTAATCCACTATGGGAAGATGGGGAAACCCAATCCACTGTGGTAATATGAGGAAACCATATCCCTTATAAGGAAAAAACTGGGACTGGGTATGGTGGTGTGTCCCACCCAATGGGTGTAGTCCCCACAAAGTTCCCTGATAAGTTTTTACAATGAACCTTGAATTATAGATAATAATATTGAATGTTTATTACATAATTCCATGTCTTATTCCTAAGTTATGATTTCATGGAATATTCTCTTGATTACCTTATGATTCATGTATTATGAAATATCAATATTTACACTATGATTCATGTTTGTGATCTTTGATAAGAAGGGTATGATTATCTAATGTTATAATCATGTTCTCGTACCCTTATGTTCATGATTATGCATATGTATATCCCTTGTTTACCCTTACTGATCATTTGAGATATCCCTTTTCTTATGTTTTATTTTCCCGAGGTTATAAAGAATGATTTTAGGTATGGGTACTTAAGGGAAGATCTTTATAGGAAACATTGAAGTTCTTTCACCAGACTAGAAGTATGTGTTCCAAGTTTCTAAAGGAACTAAAATATTATGCTAGTTGGGTGTGTGTGCTTGTATTCTAAAAAATGATGAAATGTATTTTTAAATTAGGAATTAATTTCTATAGTAATGTTATTATTCCACTCTCCTTAAGAGTAGATACTCCCCCACCAAATAAATAGTATAATGAGTTACAAGAGAATCCTATTTAGGATAAAATAGTGTCTTGTTACTCTACACTAATAATTAGTAAAGAGTTACCCATAAAAATATTTATAATAATGAGTGTAATGATTTTTTTTTTTGCACCAAACATGTTCCCTTGATGCTTTTAGATGACTTCAAAGAAATATCAATCACTGAGAAGGATTTGAGTGATTAGGGATTGATCAAATTGGTTTTCCATCCAATAGAGGATAAATTCTATAAGAATTAGAGGTAATATTTTGATAATTCATGGTACCCATTGGAATTAAGTAGATACTTATTTTTTAATGAAATGTAAAATTGGTTTTCAATCCAAACATGTTCCCTTGATACCTGATCTAATTAGTATCCCATACCACACCTTCCAGAGAATGGAAGTGCCCGTCAGACCGTTCCATGTTTTATTGATGGTATGGATCAATCTAAATTACTCTTAGTCCTGAAATACTATGAATTACTGATATTTTATGGAAAATAAAGTCACCCATAAGACCTTGTACCAATTTAGAGTGATAATTAAAAATAGTTCCAACAAAATTCCATGTTTTAAAATGTCACGACCCGTCCTCAGGGCCCGTGCGGTGACTACCCCAAGCCCGCCTTCCATAGGCCAGGGGATGGCGACTAGCACTAAGGCGTAAATTACCGATAAAAAGGGAAGGAATTTCCTTTATAAAGTAAACAAACACCACAGAGCAAGCAAGCAGTAGAAGTAAACACTAAGTAAAAGCTGGTACAACAGTAAGTGCGGAAAAGTAAGTGGGCCAGAATACAAACCCAAACTGAAAGTAATGTACAACTCGAAAGGGAAAACAGCAACTGAAAGTAAAGCCACAGTGGCGGGTCATCCACTGAAATTCCCACCTGAAGGGTGAGTACAGATAGCCTCATCTGATCCTCAAGTCCAGCCGACCGCTCTGAGTACGTCCCGTCCAGTGGTTCACCTCCAGGTATCGTCCTGCTCTGCAAGCCTCGTCCACGATCAGCGTTGTCCATCGTCTGCAACCAACACAACATAGTGCGGGCATAGCCCATGCAGGGGTGAGTATAAGCTACTCATTAGGGACCCCGAGACCCCCGAAGGTCTCCCAAAATCCACAAAGGAAAATCCACAAAGGAAAGATACAATCACGAAGTAACATCTGACACTGCTTAGGTATATGCCCATACATATATTTAAGTCATCAGTTCTCGTTCGGCTCCAACATCCGAGCCCAAGTAAAACCCAGTCCACACAGGAAATAAAAACATAAATCCACACAGGATAGCACAACGCAATCCACATAGGAAATCAAAACTGGATTCAGCTCACACAGGTATACTTCTTCGTATGACGATAGAGATGATCAGATATATCCACTGATTCATCTAAGTCATCGGACCCACAAAGGATCGATAGGTACTAACCCCCGTAATGACCCAGGAAGGGTCTGACCCACACAGGATCGATAGGTAACTAACCACCTCAATAACCCAGGAAGGGTCTGACCCATACAGGATCGTTGGGTTACTAACCCCTGCAAAGACCCACACAGGATCGGACCCACACAGGATCTGTAGGCACTGGCTCACACAGAACCGCTGAGCGCTGACCCACACAGGATCGGACCCACACAGGATCGGTAGCACTGATCCACATAGGATCTTTGAGTGTTGTAGTCATCGCCGTCGAATCCACTAAGGATCTCTGTACAGTCGTCGTCGTCACAGTAGCAAACAGATCTAGCTATAGGGTTCCCGCACATAGCAAGATCGTTCGGGAGGGTCCGCTCCACGAGCCGAGAGGCTGATACATCAACTGAAACATAGTTCAAATTTTATGTATCCAAAAGTTCTGTATCGTCAACCGGAACTCAACGTCATAGACGGCGCGTCAATCGGACTCTCTGTCTGAGAGTTATTGGCTTTTTCGTCCCAGGGGTCCATTTGGTTTTTAAGGCAAAACCAACCCGACCGTACTCCACCTACATCCAAACCTCGGGCGGAGTAATCCAAAAGATCTTTCTCACTAAGAGGATTCCGACAAAGTCGACGGTACGTCAATCGGACGTCCGAAGCTTAGGATATGAGCGTTTCCGCTTCGAGGGCCCGGTTGGTTTCGTGTACAAACTAACCCGGCCGAACACAAAGTATTCCGAAACCTTGAGTACGATATACCGAAATGACCACTCGATCCAAGGATCGCATTTCCGCTGACGGCGCATCGATCGGAGGTCCGTAGCTTGAGATATGGGCAAAAGAACCAAAAGGGTCCGAAAATGAGGGTTTTCGGGCCCGGACAGACCCGGCCCGAGACCCCCTGGGTCGGCCCGAACCGGGTCGGCCCGGCTGGGCGCGGCCCGGCCTGGCAACCCAGCGCACTGGTGCGCGGCGCCAGCTATCTCGGCCAAACGGCCGAGCCGTTCGGCTCTTGCGGGGGGGGGGGGGGGGGGCTGCCCCCCGCATTTCGTAACTGCGTCCCCCCTTTAATGGGGACCGCTAGTTGGTCGACCGGGGGTTTGAAACCCCAACTTTCCTCCTGTCCAGCCGGCCCGCCCCGGCCGACCGGTTTCTCCCACCACGGGACCGGCGACGGCCAGTCCCCTCCCTGCTCCGTCACCGGCGGCCCGGAACCGGCCGCCGGTCATCCTGCTCTGCCGCGGCCCGGAACCGGCCGCGGTTTTGGTTCGTCCGGCACGGCGCAACGGCGCCGCGCCCCTCCGCCGCGGCCCCGCTCTAGTCGCGGTGTCTTCGGTTTTCTACGACGCGGCGTGACGGTGCCGCGACTTGGTTCAACTTCACGGTGCGGCGCGACGGCGCCGCGCATCACTTGCCGCATGAACCCGCGCGGTACGACGGCACCGCGCCATTCCCGTTCCAACACATTAGAATCAATAACAAGGATAAGGGAGGAGGGTCGGCCGTGTTTGTGCGGTCCGGCCCCCTCTCGTTAATCGAAATCATTTGGTCATAAATCCACAAAGAATGAAAAAGTAGAATTCACGAACGAAATAAATTAAATAAACCACTACCTCGTGCGACCTTGAACGGAGGTTCGTCAAACGAGGATTCGTCGCGGGAAGAGATGTCGCAGAAGGAGACGTTGCAGAATAACCATCGCGGTAGAAGATTTCATGGAAGAAGACTTCGCGGAAGAACCATCACGGTATACGGCGTCGCGCAGTCGGTCTCCGAGGACTCGGCGTTCTTTGACGGAGTTCGATACGTTCTTCGCGTTCTTCGTGTTCTTCGATGAAGAAGATGAAGAACTCTATATTTCCTTAGATTTTCTCCCCAAACCTCTCAAGCAACAAAGGTTCCAACCCCAAAATAAAATAAGCACCTCCCTTATTTTATTAACTCAACAAAGCTTTTGAAATTCAAACATCCACTCTTAACTCACTTAACTAATAACATAAGTTGTCAAATTATTAATGGTGAGTTGAGGGGGGTTGAAGAATATGAAGGGGTGGGGTTCGTGTGGGCCCCAACACCCTTATAACCTCCCTTGGGAATTTGGGTAGTTACCCAACTTCCAACCAAAGCCTTAAACCACTTAAAGAAAATAAAAATTGTAGTTAAATTATAAATTTAACTTCCACAATTTTTATCATCTTCTCTCGGGTAAATGCAACTCCGGAAATGGCGTTCCTAAGAAATTACCGGCGCTGCGGTTCCATCAGTGCCCTCGGAATTCGATTCCGAGCACTGGTTCAAAAGATAGAAAAACCCGCTTGTTCGTTCACTGAACGTACCCGAGCTAAACTTCGGATAGAAATTCCGGGCACACCGGGCCTCAGAATCAAGTGTCGTCAGAAACTGCGTTCTTGTAAAATCCTAAAGAAAATTAAGAAAAAAAATTTCCTTGAATTTCACGGGTCTTTACATTACTCCCACCTCAGGCTTTACGTCCCCGTAAAGATACATCATAAGCTAGGGAAACAAATGTGGGTACTGAGCACGCATCTGAGCCTCCCGCTCCCAAGTGCTCTCCTGGAGGTTCCCGTGCTGACATCTGATGTGCACTAGAGGAATCGACCGTCCACGTAGGACCCGCTCCTGTCGATCCTCGATCTCCACTGGAACCTCCGCAAAAGTCAGACCATCATCAAAGTCAAGCTCCCCATGGTCAATGATATGCGTCGGGTCGTGCACGTATCTCCTCAGCTGAGATACGTGGAAGACGTCGTGCACCCAGTGCAACTGAGGTGGTAGAGCCAGGAGATAAGCCACCTCGCCAATCCTACTGAGGACCTGGAATGGTCTGATGAAGCATGGAGACAACTTGCCACCCCGGCCAAATCTCCGTAATCCACGTCGAGGTGAGACACGCAAGAAGACGTGGTCGCCATCCTCGAACTCTAGTGGCCTCCGCCTCCTGTCATCATATGACTTCTGTCGGCTCTGAGCTGTCCTCATCCACTCCTGGATGACCTAGACCTTCTCCGTCGTGGCCTGGACCATCTCCGGTCCCACAAGTGCTGACTCCCCAGGGTCTGTCCAGCACAAAGGAGATCTGCAAGGTCGGTTGTACAACGCCTCGTATGGTGTCATCCCTATGGTGGAGTGGTAACAGTTGTTGTACGCAAACTCCACCAAGGAAAGGTGGTCCTCCCAGCTGCGACCATAGTCGAGGACACATGAGCGGAGCATGTCCTCGAGATTCTGAATGGTCCTCTCCGTCTGACCATCTGTCTGAGGGTGAAAGGCGGTGCTCAGACGTAGCTGTGTCCCGAACGCCTCCTGCAACCCCTTCCAAATCCGGGAAGTAAAGCGAGCATCTCGATCAGAGACGATAGATGATGACACACCGTGAAGCCGCACAATCTCCTGAATGTAAAGTCGTCCAAAGCTCTCCACTGAGCCCTGCTCTTTGAAGGGTAAGAAGTGAGCCGACTTGGTGAGTCGGTCGACAATCACCCAAATGGAGTCGTGACCTCTGGAAGTGCGTGGAATTCCAGTCACGAATTCCATAGATATCCCGTTCCACTTCCACTCCGGGACCTCCAAGGGTTGTACCAAGCCTGCTGGTACCTGGTGCTCTTCCTTCACCTGCTGGTAGGTGAGGCATCGAGAAACGAACTCCACCACAGCCTTCCACATGCCCGACCACCAGTGCTGTCGTCTGAGGTCCTGGTACATCTTCGCCACTCTGGGATGTACCGCAGGGAGAAGTGTGAAACTATCTGTGCACCTCCTCCCGTATTGCAATTGGTACTATGAAAAGGACGCCGTGCTCTGCTCCAAAGGAGAAACCATCAGGTTTCTGTCCGGAGGATATCTGTGCACGCTGCGTCTCACAGTCAGCGTCCCCACGCTGTGCCTCTCTGACCCGCTGCAGTAGTGGAGGAGTGACTGTGAGAGACTGAAGGAAGGTTTCTCCATCTCTATCCACGAAGGATATCTGCAAAGAGGCTAGCTGCTATGTCGCCTCCTCAAGTAGCTGAATGCCCGTCCTCCTACTGAGAGCATTGGCTACTACGTTAACCTTCCTAGGAGTATAGACTATCTCAAAGTCATAGTCCTGGAGGAACTCGAGCCATCGCCGCTATCTCAGATTCAGGTCCTTATGAGAGAAGATGTATCTGAGACTCTGATAGTTAGAAAATACTGTAAAGCGCTCGCCCATCAGGTAGTGTCTCCATGTCTTCAGAGTGAAGACCACTGCTGCTAACTCCAGGTCATGGGTAGCATAGTTCTGCTCATGCGGCCTCAACTGACATGATCCATAGGTGATCACTGCCCACTCCTGCATCAGGACACATCCAAGTCCGGTCCCTGATGCATCGCAGTAGACTATGTACCCTACTACCTCCTATGGAAACCTCAAGATAGGTGCGCTGGTCAATCTCTGTCTCAGCTCTTGGAAGCTCTACTGACATCTGTCTGACCACACAAAGGGTTTCCCCTTCTTTGTCAAAGCTGAGAGTGGTGCCGAAACTCTGGAGAAGTCTGGAACAAATCTCCAATAGTATCCAGCTAGTCCCAAGAAACTCTGCACCTTTGTCACGCTCCTGGGTGGCTCCCAAGCTAGCACCGCCTCGATCTTCGCAGGATCCACTGCAACTCTCGCCTTAGAGATGACGTGTCCCAAGAAGTGAACCTCATGTATCCAGAACTAACACTTCGAGATATTTCCATAAAGCTAGTGCTCTCGGAGTGTGTCCAGTACAACTCGCAAGTGGTAGGCGTGATCCTCTTCAGTCATCGAGTAAATCAAAATGTTGTCAATGAAGACTACGACAAATCGATCGAGGTATAGCTGAAAGATACTGTTCATGAGGGCCATGAACACTGCTGGAGCATTGGTTACGCCGAATGGAATAACCAAGAACTCATAGTGGCCATACCGACACCTGAAGTCCGTCTTCTGCACGTCCTCATCCCGAACTCTGAGCTGATGATAGCCTGACCTGAGGTCTATCTTCGAGAACCACCATGATCCTTTGAACTGATCGAAGAGGTCATCAATCCTCAGTAGCGGATACTTGTTCCTTACTTTCAACTAGTTCAGGCGACGATAGTCGACACAAAGTCGCAAGCTCCTGTCCGCCTTCTTGGCGAACAAAATCGGGGAAGCCCAGGGTGAAACACTGGGTCGGATGAAACCCTTGCCCTGCAAGTCCTCCAACTGTACCCATAGCTCTCGAAGCTTGGCGGGAGCCATCTAATATGCTAGAGTCAATATCGGGGTTGTTCCGGGGTACAGGTCAATATAAAAGTCTACCTCTCTGCGAGGAGGTAGCCCTGGAACGTCGTCGGGAAAAAAGTCCGCATACTAATCCACCACTGCAGGAAAAACAGGACTCCGCACGTCAACTGCTCCTAGGATGAGGCTAGCCAACTGGTGAGTGATGGGTTGTCGTCTCCTACGTGGAATTCCATATTGTGCTGCAAAGGCTCCCTTCTCACCGGTGAAGGTGAACCTGCTTCCGTCAGTGCGTACACATCGCACCTTACGCCTAATACAGTCAATCTGTGCATGGGACTGTAGATAACCAATCCATGCCCAAGATGATGTCGTAAGGCCTCAACGCCACTACAAGAAGATCCCAGCCCAATCTCTCGCCTCTTAGAGTAAGCTCACACTGCTGGAACTAGTGCTTAATCTTCGAGTCTTCTCCCTTAGGAGTCTCTATCCATAAGGATCAAGCCAACGGCTCTGTCGGAATCTCCGAGCTCCGAACAAGGGCAGCGACTATGAAAGAGTGACTCACTCCTGTGTCTATAAGAACTGCAGAAAGGGTGGAATAGACATAGATAGTACCTCAAATCATATAGAGCGCATCGTGGTCGTAGGCCTCCGCTGCCTGGAGCTGTGCCTGTCTCTGACCGCTAGCTCCCTATGGCCGGGGTGGACCTCCTGGTGGTGGTGGTGGTAGAACCTCAAAGTGTCTCCCACCACCTGCTGCTCGGCCAGCTCCTCTGCCTCATCCACCTGCTCCCTGTGGACCACCACGGTCGAGCCTATGCCTCTGTCTCGGTGGTCCCTCAACCGTCTGCTGCTCCTCGGCATGGCGGGTCGGGCAGTCACGAGCCATGTGGCCCTGCCCGCCGCACGAGTGGCACTGCCTTCCTCTCGAAATATTGGCTCTGCGCTGTGTGCCCCGCACTACTGAGCCAGTGTCCTGAGGTCTTATGCCTGAGGGTCTAGTCTGCCTAGACCCAAGAGTCATCCGTCGAATTCCTACTGTAGAAGACTCTGCTACGTGCCGCCCCATGGTGGGTCTCGGCGCTGGTGTAGACTCAGCAAGAAAGCTCTCGATCAAAAGGGCTCGCTCCAGTACTCCTGTCTGAGTCGGAATGCTAAGGGAGATCAACGATGCCCTGATCTCATGACTCAATCCCTGCTCAAAGGTACGGACCCAGAAGAATGGGTCTCGTACCATGTCTGTCGAGTAGCGCGAGAGATCGGTAAATCTCGTCGAGTACTGGGCGACCATCATGCTGCCATGCCGCAGCTGAAGAAGCTCCTGGATGCGCACCGCACGGAGGGTGGCTGGGACAAACTCTGAGCGGAAGAGGCTCTCAAAGTCCATCCAGAGAAGAGATTCCTCATCGTGCACCTGGAGCATCAAGCTCCACCACCTACCTGCTTCCGCGTGTAGTAGGCTCGCCGCGAGGATCACCATGAGGTCTGCTGGTGTCCTCACTAACCGGAAAACTCATACAACTGCCTCCAGCCAGTCCTCGGCTGCCTGGGGGTCTGTCTCCCCACAGAACCTGGGTGGTCGATGGCACTGGAACTCGTGCAGTGCACTAAGGCAACGTACATCATCAGCGGCTGGGGCTGGAAGCATCGGTGGCTCGGCGGGTAGAGCTACTGCCAGTGCCACTGCTGACAAAGGGCCCTACACCGAGGCCTCGTCGATCGGTGGGTTGTCATCACGCTCAACTCTCGGAACCCTAGCTGGTTGCCATCGTGGGGCCATCCTTAAAAGGAAATAGGTGTGCCATGGTCAGAACAGTATACCTGGTGAGCTGACACAAAGTAATCACAAAGAAAACTTTAAACACACATGCAATCAATGTTTTCGTGCATTAAGTCGGAAATCAGAAGTTAGGGTCCTGGTGTATGGATACGACGGCCGCCGCACCAACACTGGACTCCCTGGACTGATAACCACACCCAATACGCTTAACAATATTGCTTCACATAGAAAAAGATCAGAGTCCCAAGTTCTATCGTAGAACTGAACCCCTCTAATACCAATTTGTCACGGCCCGTCCTCAGGGCCCGTGCCGTGACTACCCCAAGCCCGCCTTCCATAGGCCAGGGGCTGGCGACTAGCACCAAGGCGTAAATTCCCGATAAAAAGGGAAGGCATTGCCTTTATAAAGTAAGCAAACACCACAGAGCAAGCAAGAAGTAGAAGTAAACACTAAGTAAAATCTGGTACAACAGTAAGTGCGGAAAAGTAAGTGGGCCAGAAAACAAACCCAAACTGAAAGTAAAGTACAAATCGAAAGGGAAAAAAACAATTGAAAGTAAAGCCGCAGTGTCGGGTCGTCCACTGGAAGTCCCACCTGAAGGGTGAGTACAGATAGCCTCCTCTGATCCTCGGGTCCAGCCGACCACTCCGAGTACGTCTCATCCAGTGGTTCACCTCCAGGTACCATCCTGCTCCACAGGCCTCGTCCACGATTAGCGTTGTCCGTCGTCTGCAACCAACACAACGTAGTGCGGGCATAGCCCATGCAGGGGTGAGTATAAGCTACTCAGTAGGGACCCCGAGACCCCCGAAGGTCTCCCAAAATCCACAAAGGATAATCCAAAAAGGAAAGATACAATCACGAAGTAACATCTGACGCTGCTTAGGTATATGCCCATACATATACCTAAGTCATCAGTTCTCGTTCGGCTCCAACATCCGAGACCAAGTACAACCCAGTCCACACAGGAAAGAAAAACGTAAATCCACATAGGATAGCACAACGCAATCCACATAGGAAAGCAAAACTGGATTCAGCTCACACAGGTATACTTCTTCGTATGATGATAGAGATGATCAGATATATCCACTGATTCATCTAAGTCGTCGGACCCAGAAAGGATCGATAGGTACTAACCCCCGCAATGACCCAGGAAGGGTCTGACCCACACAGGATCGATAGGTAACTAACCCCCGCAATGACCCAGGAAGGGTCTGACCCACACAGGATCGTTAGGTAACTAACCCCCGCAAAGACCCACACAGGATCGGACCCACACAGGATCTGTAGGCGCTGGCTCACACAGAACCGATGAGCGCTGACCCACACAGGATCAGACCCACACAGGATCGGTAGCACTGATCCACATAGGATCGTTGAGTGTTGTAGTCGTCGTCGTCGAATCCACTGAGGATCTCTGTACAGTCGTCTTCGTCACAGTAGCAAACGCAGCCAGCTCTAGGGTTCCCGCACACAGCAAGCTTGTTGGGGAGGGTCCACTCCACGAGTTGAGAGGCTGATACATCAACTAACACATAGTCCATAGTTGATGTATCCAAAAGTTCTGTATCGTCAACAGGAACTCAACGTCGCAGACGGCGCGTCAATCGGACGCCCTGTCTGAGAGTTATTGGCTTTTTCATCCCAGGGGCCCGGTTGGTTTTTAAGACAAAACCAACACGAACGTACTCCACCTGCATCCAAACCTCGGGCGGAGTAAGCCAAGTGATCCTTCTCACTAATAGGATTCCGACAAAGTCGACGGCACGTCAATCGGACATCCGGAGCTTAAGATATGAGCGTTTCTGCTTCGAGGGCCTGGTTAGTTTCGTGTACGAACCAACCCGGCCGAACCCAAAGTATTCTGAAACCTTGAGTGTGATATACCGAAACGACCGTCTCAATCCAAGGATTGCATCTCCGCAGACAGCACGTCGATCGGAGGTCCGTAGCCCGAGATATGGGAAAAAGAACCAAAAGGGTCCGAAAACGGGGGGTTTCGGGCCCGGACAGACCCGGCCCGAGACCCCCTAGGTCGGCCCGAACCAGGTCGGCCCAGCTGGGCGTGGCTCGGCCCGGCCTGGCGACCCAGCGCACTAGTGCGTGGCGCCAGCTAGCTCGGCCGAACGGTCGAGCCGTTTGGCTCTTGCGGGGGGGGGGGGGGGGCGCTGCCCCCCGCATTTCGTAACCGCATCCCCCCTTTAATGGGGGCCGCTAGCTGGCCGGCCGGGGGTTTGAACCCCCAGCTGTCCTCATGTCCAGCCGGGCCGCCCCGTCCGGCCGGTTTCTGCCACCACGGGACCGGCGACGGCCAGTCCCCTCCCTGCTCCGTCACCGGCGGCCTGGAACCGACCGCCGGTCATCCTGCTCTGTTGCGGCCCGGAACAGGCCGCGGTTTTGGTTCTTCCAGCACAGAACGACGGCGTCGCGCCTCTCCGCCGCGGCCCCGCTCTGGCTGCGGTGTCTTCAGTTTTCTACGACGCGGCGCGACGGCGTAGCGACTTGGTTCAACTTCACGGCGCGGCGCGACGGCGCCGCGCATCACTTGCCGCACGAACCCGCGCGGTGCGACGGCACCGCGCCATTCCCGTTCCAACACATTAGAATCAATAACAAGGATAAGGGAGGAGGTTCGGCCGTGTTTGTGCGGTCCGGGCCCCTCTCGTTAATCGAAATCATTTGGTCGTAAATCCACAAAGAATGACAAAGTATAATTCACGAAAGAAATAAATTAAATAAACCCCTACCTCGTGCGAGCTTGAACGGAGGTTCTTCGAACGAGGATTCGTCACAGGAAGAGACGTCGTGGAAGGAGACGTTGCAGAAGAACCATCGCGGTAGAAGACGTCACGGAAGAAGACGTTGCGGAAGAACCATCACGGTATACGGCGTCGCGTAGTCGGTCTCCGAGGACTCGGCGTTCTTCGATGTAGTTCGATGCGTTCTTCACGTTCTTCATGTTCTTCGACGAAGAAGATGAATAACTCTAGCTTTCCTTATCTTTTCTCCCCAATCCTCTCAAGCAACAAAGGTTCCAACCCCAAAATAAAATAAACACCTCCCTTATTTTATTAACTCAACAAAGCTTTTGAAATTCAAACATCCACTCTTAACTCACTTAATTAATAACATAAGTTGTCAAATTATTAATGGTGAGTTGAGGGGGCTTGAAGAATATGAAGGGGTGGGGTTCGTGTGGGCCCCACCACCCTCATAACCTCCCTTGGGAAGTTGGGTAGTTACCCAACTTCCACCCAAAGCCTTAAACCACTTAAAGAAAATAAAAATTGTAGTTAAATTATAAATTAAACTTCCACAATTTTTATCATCTTCTCTCGGGTAAACGCAACTCCAGAAATGGCTTTCCTAAGAAATTACTGGCGCAGCGGTTCCATTGGTGCCCTCGGAATTCGATTCCGAGCACCGGTTCAAAAGATAGAAAAACCTGCTCGTTCGTTCACTGAATGTACCCGAGCTAAACTTCGGATAGAAATTCCGGGCACACCGGGCCTCAGAATCAAGTGCCGTCAGAAACTGTGTTCTTGTAAAATCCCAAAGAAAATTAAGAAAAAACAATTCCTTGAATTTTACGGGTCTTTACATAAAATCACACAGGCATGCATACATGTCGAGAGTATGGTTCACCATACAAAAACATCATTATTCCTCCACACTTAATCATTTTAAATAATGATAAAAGCTTTAACCCATATAAATAGGACCCCACTCTTACCTTATTTCAAATGTAGGATTTCAAAAGTACCCCCTTTAAAAAACTAAAATTATTATTTAAAATATTTTTAAAAACATTTAAAATTTAAAAAAAAATCATAGAATGTATGTTAGGGAGTCAAAATGAAAAATATGTGGAGGGAGATAGGGAGTGTAATCAATCAATTAGATATAGATGGAGTAAAAATGAAAATTTATGGTTCACCATAAGATATAGTCATGAGTAATCTGAAACTATAGATATAGAGGGAGAGAGGGAGTGCACTCAATCCAAGGAGAGTATACCATGGATTCCCAGGATTATATGTTGAGATTATTTTACAAATGATTGTGTATAAAGCATAAAACCCTGGATATAAACCTCATAACAAAGAAATTTGAGAATGATAGTTCACAAAATCAATTATTTTGTATGTCTAGATTATTAAGCATGTCAAAATTATGTTATATTTCCTTATTAATTTTAAAACAATAAAAAAATACCTTCAAAGATAACCAAAAAATTTAATTGATTGAAATTACCTTAAATTTGAAAAATGTATTGAACATTTAAACCATTTTATATCTATATGTTATTATATGTGAAACTAAATTTAAAAAAATTTACAAATATAATTATATTTTTGATTTATTTTTATTTAGTGATAAAAATTATGGTATTGTTGTAATTTGACATAATTTTAAGGAAATAAATGAGTTGAATTCCCATTAGAGTTAGTTTCACTATAAATAAAATTAATCTATCTGTAGTTTTGTTATGGGATCCTCAATAGAATTATTTTTCTTTTATACAAAAAATAAAATGAAAAAATTAAAACAATAATTTTGAAATTCTATTAAGGATATTGTTTTCATTTTTTAAAGATGGACAATAATATTTTTTTTTATTACCAAAAATTATCTGAAAAATAGATTATTTATGTACTAAAATCCTCACACCTCCTCTAACCATTACACGCTAAATCAATCAAATAAAGCAACAATTCACTCAAAATTTATATATTTTCAAAACATTTCTATAATTTAATTTTGAGAAAATGAAACTAGAAAAATGGTATTTATCATCTTATTAGTTTATTTTAAAATTTTGTTGTGTGTGTGTGTGAGTTTACAAAAAAACATCCTAAATATACCTTATATAAGGATGAGGGATTGAGAATTTCAATAAATATTCAATGTGGGATTAAACCTACACCCCATTTCAAATTTTTTATATACTATGTCCACCACCCACTTTCAAATTATGATGCCAAAAATATTTAGTTAATTAAATAAATATATATATTTTCACCTTTATTAATTGAATATAGTGTAAAAAAATCATTATACATAACAAAAAAATATTTTATTCTAATCATTTACTCAGCATCAATATCTCAAAGTATTATCAAATTAAAAATGAATCAAAATACTAAATTTTTTCATCTTTGAGATAAACCATAAGTATTGTGCATATAATAATTTCTTATTCATAAAATCTATGAATTTTTAGAACTTTTATTGTTATTTCCTTTGATCCTTTACATGAAATATCTAATAAGTAAACTCAAAAAATCTCATAAAAATGTAAACACTTAAAAGTTCATAAAGGTTAAATTTTATAACATTTTTTATTATAATGCACAACTCATTGAGTATTAATAACTCAATAAGAGTTTATAATTCAGACTCTTATCATAACAAACAATATTAACTCTAATTGGATGTGACTATATAATTAACAATCAAAAATAATTTTAGTAACTTTACAATACTCAATAAAAACTTTAATTAGGATTACCTAAAGAATTTTATGTATTTATTTTATAAAATGATATATTCTATAGGTATAAACCCCATCTCTTTCATATTTATTCATACAACCTCTATCATAAATGATTTTTTAAATGTATCATGAGGTTTTTTCACAATAATATATAAATAACTATTATGGTACTATATTGAAAAACTAATAGATATTTAGGCTATGGAAAGATATTTTTTGTCATGTTTTCTGTAACTTTGACAATAGGTTTTTGTTGTCATAGTTTTTAATAACCCCTAATTATTTATGGTTTGTGAAAAGTTATTGTTATTTTTTAAAAAAAACATAATACTATAAAATATTTTTTTATATATGTTGATAAAATTTATAGAAATAGATATCCATCCCTATATTATTTATTCCTCTTAAAGCCTCCCACAATCCCACAAACTCTGATGTCATCTCCTATAATTCCCCAACCTTAATCATTACCTAATATTAATTTTTTGTCAAGAATTTATTTTCCTTCACTTTGAGGATCATTTTAGTATTATAGTTTTATATAATTAGGTCATAACTTATACATTAAGAAAACCAGATAATATAATGTGAACACTTCTATACAGTATCCATTTTTTAACAATATAATTTTTTTTTTAAATATGATTAATTTTCATAATTTTTTATGATTTTCAACCTGAACTCTTTCATTCCCTTACCCATCATGTTAGAAAAATATTTAAAAAATGGGATGAGAAAAAAAATCTCAGTAAGGTATATAAAAATAAAGGATAACTTTATTCTAGTGAAAACATGAAAACTCATATAATGTTTATCTTTATCCTCAATGTTCTTTGAGAATTTAAAATAAAAAATTCACTTTAAAAAAACACAAAATTTTTACTCAAATAAAATAATTAAAACCCATAATAATCAATTAAAACCCCTATTAGTGACTTAGATAATCATATTAATAAAATCCATCCAAAATCATTTTAATTGGAATAACCATACGAACTACTTTCAAAATAACCATTACCCAAAGCATTGGAGCACTATCTAGGATCACCAATAGTTTAAGATATAATAGAAACACCTAGTGATATCTAGGCCTCCCCATCATATAATATTTAATGGGAACACCTAAAGCTCTCTGGGATACCCCATCATATATGTTGTAATGTGATAACCCAGTGATTTCTAGGTCGCCCCATCATATAAGTTGTAAAGGTATCACGTAGTTCTTTCTCGGAACACCCATTTCTCATGTATAATAATCAAGTACCATATCATGAATAAAATAATTTTATGATTTTAATTTTGATAAACTCTTTTAAAATTCACAAACAAAATCACTTTTGGATATCAAAATTCTCTTTTATTTTAAAACCTATTTTCAATACCAAAATATCATTTTCGTTTGAAAAAAAAATCAATAAAAAACACCTAAAAAAGGTGAAATGTATTTATTTTAATAAAACATGAAATCTTATAAATGAATAAAGAAATTAAATTGTGTTCATAGCGGTGTAAAAGTCATTATTGTTGTGTATGCTAAGAATAGAACATTCCTTTTGTCGTTTTTCAAAATATTTCTTAAAAAACATGTAAAAATATTCCTTTATGAAAACCCTTGAAAAATATTTAATTTATAAATCTTTTAAATTTATATAAATTTTTTCATAAAATCATTTTAAATACATGGACATGGAAAAGTAATAGTTGTAAGGACAACATTAAAAGAGATTTCTTTTCTAATACAAGTCCCTTATCACTTGGGAAACAATTAAATCACAAACCCCATTAAATATTAATATTAAATAAAACATTAAATATAATTTTAATAGATAAATTAATGATATATAATTTTAATGGGTTTGTATATACACCTTATAAAATAATATAGGCGCATAACATCAAAAAATACCTCAATGAACAGAAATTAGGTTGAAGTCCCTTACTTTAAGTCTGACTTATCATGGGTGTCATTTTATTCTTAAATAATAAATTTATATTAATTATTTACTTTATTTAAAACCATATTTAAGTATATTATAATTTTTATTTCACTTATTAACAAGTTATATACAATTACATAATGAATTATGTTTAAGTCAGACGTTTTGACCATATTCAGTTTATGTGTCAAAAACGACTTTGGTAGGTTGACTGTGGTCAAAGAGGTCATGTTTTAAACATATCCAGGATACTAATAATGAAATAATTATCTTATTTAAAAGTAAATTTTAATTTTAAAACCAATCACAAAATATTTTTGTGAAAAAATGAACTTACATGGTGATCATGGAGATGAAAGGCTATATGTATGCATGAGTAACATTTCCATTTTTCAATGATCATTGTGGAAAGAAGATAAGTAAACTTTTATATTTAAATAATTATAATTATAATTTAAATACCATATTATTTAATTATATTTACATATATATATTATTCTTTTGATGTGGTGATGAAGAAAATAATCGCATCGCTTCGAGGATGCGATAGTCCACACGTCTACGAACAACATTACCACTTTTTCAGTGAGTGAAAAGTTAAGAAAGAAAATGGTAAATTATACTTATAGAATGATAAATATGTAGTTAATATCATAAATATTTAATTTATAATATACATATATTTATTTTATTTTCCTTTTTATTTTCCTCATATTGAGTTAGTTAAAAAATGAAACACATCGCTTCTCAAGGTGATAATTCGTCATACACACAAGTGATGTTATCGTATCCATTATAGTATAGATATTAAAAGGGTAAATATTATATAATGAATCCATATGTATAATTATATTATAAATATCATATATAAAATTTATATTCCTCATCATACCCAACCATGAGAGGTGTTAATGGAAAGATGAATGACATCATTTAACGAGGCGGCAGTCTACCGTACACATGAATGATGATTTTATAACCCATTTAGTGGATGTGTGTGTGGTTGTAGGTTATAAAAATAACATAAATACATATAATTATATGTAACATACTATTTTTATTATATCATCATTTTATAATAATATTTTAATGGGGTGGAGAAAGAGATAAAACAAAAATTCTCATTGATGAATATTAACTCTTCTTTAGGTATCTCATTTTGGTTTGCACAAGATAACTTCCTTTGTTGGATTTATACCCAATTTAATGATTTTATGATGAGAATAAAGAATTTTATAAGTTATTTTGGGAGTTATATTTCAAACCAATTGTTTTTTAAGGTGTAAATAGAGGAGGATAGAGGGTGAACTTTTATAAGTTGGGTGAGTAGCACACTAGTAATTTTCTTGAAAGAGTGAATTTTACCCTCATTTTTTTGATTTAAAAAGGCCCCAATAGTATAAAAGTATTGATAATAGGATTTATAAGTTCTAAATATGGCTATAAAATTCTTTTTTAAAAAGTTTTGAGTCATTTTTTACCTTATATTCTAAGATTAACCTCAATATAAGCGTGTTTTTTACCTCAATTGCTATAATTAATTTTAATTATTTTAATTAAAAACATTGGTGAAAAATTAATTTTACTTTATTATACATTATAAATTATTCTAATTCTAAATATGTAATCCATTTTTACAAATTAATTTCACATAAGTGGACAAACATATTTAATATTAATCTCGTAGACATGGTGAGACATCAGGGTTTTTAAGAAGCGTATTTATTTAGAAAATAATGATTCTATATTAAATATATGACTAAAAATAATCATTGTATGAAAATAATTAATATTTACTAATATAAAATATATAATTTTTCTTTTAAAACATTCCCCATTAGGTTTTATTATAATTAATTAAAAATTAGAAACATTATTCATTTTAAAAATGTTTTAGAAAAAAATGTTTTATACCAAAAAAACAAACTTATACTAAAAACCAATTTAATGTTGACTAAAAATTAATTAAGTGGATTAAATATAAATAAATAATACTTATTTTAAATTAAAACATATTAAAAAATGATACTTTTAAATTATTTAATTTATTAAAAATAAGTTAATTTTTATGAAAAAATGGTATTTTTCTCTATTCACTAAAAAATCAATATTAAAAAAAAGAACGCAAATTTTACACAAAATAAATTTTTATATGATGATTTAAATTCTTATATTCATTTTATCAAATTAAATTCTTACATTTATAAATTAATCTTTCAAAAAGAACATTATAAGGAAAGATTTTATATAAAGTATTTCCTTTTTGATTTTGAAAATTACTTAATATTTTTATAACTAATATAACTATATAATTCGTATTAAAAAATATGAAAATGATTTATTCTATCATTAACTAGGTTGTTTCATCCTTACACCCTTTTCTAAATTTCTTCATTGTAATTTTATTCACATATTAAACAAGTGTGGATATCTTTCCCTCATATCATTTACATATTTTAAAGTTACCTCTTCAACCATATGGTTTTTTAATAAAACCTTATCTTAGAAAATCACATTATCCCATATCACTTTCACTTTATGGTCGAGAATATGAACTAGTTGTTTCTTATAATAAATACTCTCTTCTAACTTAACTACTTCAAGTTTCAAAACATGAGAATAATCTTGCACATATTTCCTTAACATTAAAACATGAAATACATTGTGTGCATGAGATAAACCCAGAGGTAAGGAAAATTGGTAGGAAACTGATCCAATATTCTATAAGTCATCATATGTTTGAATGAATTATGGACTCAGCTTCCCCTTTTTACCAAAATGCATCACAATTTTTCAAATATAAACATTTATAAATACATGATCACTATCCATGAAATAAAGATATTTCAGTAGGATAACTTTATTTTCCATTTCCTATATCAAGTCTAGTCCCTTAATCTTATTTTCTCCTACATCATCCTAAAATTCTAGTGTTTAGAACCACTTCCCATATAATTCCCCTAATGGTTCCATCTATATAATGGAATGAAAATTATTATTATAAAAAACTCAAATAAAGAATGGTGTTGATCTCAACTTCCTTGGTAATACATTGATGAGGAATGAAGTGTGAATTCCATGGTCTGAATCATCTTCTAATACTATCCATCATATTGAGGATGAAAGGATGTAATGAAATTTATTATAAACCCTAAGGACTTATTAAGTCCTTTAAAAAAAGTAGATGTAAACATGGGATCACGATTTGATACAATGGAGATAGACACTCCATGTAACCTAATAATCTTCTTTAGACATAGTCAGGAAGGATAATCAAAAGACATTGTATCTTGAATGTGAAGGAAATGAAAATATTTAGTTAATCGATCAAAAATAACCCAAATCACATTACTACCTCCTATTTTCCTTAGCAATCCCACTATGAAATACATTTATATATTTTCCCATTTTCACTGAAGAACTGTAAAAGGTTGAAGCATTCCCTTTGGTAGTTGTCATTCTTATTAGACCTGAGAAATAGTAAAACACTTCATGGTGAATCCAAAGATATCTCTTTTCATTCAATCCCACCAGTGATACTCCTAAAGATATTTTTACATCATGGTTCTTCCTGCATTAATGGAAAATAGATAACTATGAGCTTCAGTAAATAACTATTTCCTCAACTTGGAATCAAAATTCACACGTAGTTTCTTTTATAAATCATAAAATCCATTATTCAGAAATATTAAAATTATTAAACATACCCTTATTTAGGTATTCTACCTTTTCTTTCCATGATTGATCTTTCTTATGAGCTTTATTAATTATTTTTGACAAATTGTACTTCATTGGAACCTAAAATAAAAAATTGGATGTCCCAACATCCAAAACTTATGGGATAAAATTTATCATATCATTAACTAAATGGTCACATTCCAAACATAACATGGTTAATGTAGAATTTTTTTAACTAAAATCATCATCCAATTTGTTTTATTTTCTAAGATGGTAATTAATTGTAAAATCATAATCCTTGATCAATTCTGGTTATCTTCTCTATCTCATTTCCAATTCTTTCTAAGTGAATATATAATTCAAAATTCTGTGATTATTATATATTCGACAATTTACTCCTTAAAAATTATTCCAATAATTTGAAAAAAAAGTAACAAATTCCGAATCATTTATAGGGTAATTTTACTTATGTGGTTTCAACTAACATAAACCATAAGAAATTGCCTAATCATTATACATTAAGACACAACCATTACCTTTCAATGAATCTTCACTTTAGATGAAAAAATAACCACTTCTATAAGGAATGTCCAAAACTGGAGAATTTTACAATCTTATTTTCAGTTATTGAAAACAATAATCACATTTTTTTTCAGATGAATTTAACTCATTTTTTTAGTTTACTTAGTTAATGGGATAGATAACCTAGAAATATTTTCAAGAAACCGCCAATAGTAACCTATTAATCTATGAAAACTACAAATATAAATTACATTTTTTGAACTTGTACATCCATAAACAACTTTTTTTATCAGGGTAAATCATTATTCACTCATTATAAATAATATGTCAAATAAAATAATTCTTTTGCGACCGAATCTTATACTTTTTGATTTTCCCATAATGTTTATTTTCTTTTAATACTCTAAAAAACCCTTAGGTTTCTTTCATGTTCCTATAAAATTTTAGAAAATACCAAAATTTCATCAATAAAATCAACCAAAAACTTTTCCAAGAAACCCTGAAAAATTATATTCATAAGGTCCATAAATACAACAGGTGCATTAGATAGCCCAAACTACATAACTATAAACTCATATATCCTATATCTATTCCAAAATTAAGCCTTCATAATGTATTTTTCCTTCAATTTCAACTGATGGTAGAGTGGCCCAAGATTAACATACATGGTTCTTACATCATTTTTGATGAACATTATATGCATTACAAAAGAACATTCTCAATGTCTATAATAGTTTAGCTTAATTGGAAACATGGAAGCATAATCTTCAAACTTGGTTAAATATCTTTAACTTCTTCCATAAATATTTTCCCTTTAGTACTCTTCAGAAGACTACCCTACATAAAACATCTTTTTATAACATAGGGAAACAAAACTTAAGAAAGGGTGATCTCACATTCTCTTTAAGGGTAAAAAAGGAAGATACGTAAGCATGAGACAATCATAAGTGTATGAGAACATGATCATAACACTAAAAAATCATACCCTTCGTATCAAAGATCATAAATATAAATCACGGCATAAATATTAGAAGTTCATAAGACATTAATTATAAGGAAATCATATAACATGATTTATGAGATCATAACATTATAACAATACATAGAGTTGTGGAAGACACACAAATATATAAAAACATTCCCTACAAGTCAAGACTCATTTCCAAAAGTGATATGGGTACTTTAGGGGGGCTACACCTACTAGTAAGAACACAATACCATCCCCAGTCACAACCATTTCCTTATAGTGGATCATGTTAAACCTTCTTCCCATAGTGAATTAGGATGAACCTATTTTCCCTTGTATATCAGGATGCACCCTTTTCCCAATGTATATCAGGATGCAACCATTTCCCATTATTTATCAGGGTGCACTCATTTTCCATTTTAGATCAAGATCAAAAAAAAATTCCTATATTTATCTCATGAGTTATACATATATTACCAATGCATTTGATGGAGATATATGTCCCACCCATTTCATAATGAAATCAAACATACATGTTATACAAGATTATAAAAAGTCATTATATTATAACCCAAGAAATGAAATAGGCATCATAAATATCTCATCATATCATAATATATGGAAAATAGATAGGTTTTATAATAATTTAATCATATAATAAACATGAAAATAAATGGGTTTCATGATCATTTATCAAGGTACAACCTGTGGAAGAGAAAAATGTTTCATAAAAAACACATCATCAAAAGAATAACCATTCAGATAAAGAATAAGAATGGAATCCTTGGTTAATAACCCCAGTAATACATATGTAACATCAAAAGTTGTCATCTTAGATGTAAAATAATTTTTAAAAATCTTTAAAAAACATTTTTTGAGGAAAATATCCTTTCCTCTTTGAAGAATTATTTTTAAAACATAAAACATTTTGAAAATAATTTTATTTGAGAATAACATTGAAAATATAAAAAAGAATATTTGAAAACTTTTTTGAAAAATTTTTTATTTTAAAATATCTTGGAAAAATTATATATTAATCTTCAATGAATTTATTGGTCATGAGGATAGATAATTATGTACATGACGTATAAGTAAAACACATATTCCTTTTATATTGTCAGTAGAAATCAAAAGATCCATGATCAAAAGATAAAAACAATATTACTTTTAAAACCATTTTCTAAAAATGTAAAAAATAGGTAAAAAATTCTTTTAAAAAATCATGGTATCACATTTTTTAAAACATTTTTAGAAAATAATTTTTTGGGAGAAATATATTTCTAACAGAAAAGAGAAATAAATATGGATTTTTTTAAAAAAAATTATAAAAAAAATTTAACTACCAAAGAATATAAAAAATTGTATTTTTACTTGAATATATATTTAATAACCAGAGGATAAAAAATTTCATGATAATTCTTGAGATAAGGATCATAATATTTCATCAAGGTAAGATTAATTATAAACAATCCTGCTAAATGTTGAGATTGTAGCAATAAACTCTTACCACTTAAGTAACTTTGAATCAAAATCCACATTAAAGAATAAAATTATATTAATATTAATATAACATGAAAATATGGATATTCTTGATACAATATTTTAAATGGTACTATATACTCCTCATAAAATAATATAGGTTCATAACATAACATGTTCCTCAAAAAAGAAAAATTGTAACACAATTTCTTTACCAATTTGGTAACTTTTGAACTGTAAACCCCATGAAATAGAGATAATCAAATGGATATGTAAATAACCATAAATTTAATTATAATAATCAGAAAATACATTCATGGATAGTATATACACCACACAAAATAAATGAGTGATGAATAAGGCATAAGTCTCATAGAAATAAAAGTGAGACTTTAAATCCCCTTAAAAATTGAGTAACTTTTGAATCATGATCCACAAAAAATAATAACTTAAATTGAAACATTTAATTTAATTAAATTAAGAAAATTCGTGATATAAAATTTCATAGGGAATTTTATACACCACTTATAATAAATAAGCGGTGAATATTTCATGTATCTCAATGATATAAAAAGAGAGATTAAATTCTCTTAACTTAAGTCTTGACTCTCACCATACTTGTTCAAACCTTCTGTATAATAAATATAATTCTATTATACATATATGAAGAACATTTATTCATATATATATATATATATTATCATATATGATTTTCTAATGAATTTATATCACTCATTTATTAACAATTCCATGTCAATGTTATGTTTCAGGTAATAACTGCTTTGTTTTTGAAACATGTATTGACTTTTCATTCATAGTCTTATTACATAGATCATGATATCCTTATCTAATGAATATAATATATGATATTAATATAATATATATTTATTATATATTTATTTATAATAATCTATAAAATATATAAATATGAAATGAAATACACCATCATGGAGATGGTAGGTTGTACGTACGCATGAACATTGTTTCCATTTTATTATCATATTGAAATAAAGAAAAATAAATTATGTATATATATATAATTATAGTAGGATTATTTTTAAATAAATATCATTTATTTTTTTAAACAGGTCCATCATACATTCCATGTAAAGTGTGAATGAATAACATCGCTTTGAGGAGGTGATAGTCCACACATCCACAAATGATGTTATCGTAATCCCAAAAAATGGAATTAATAAATGTATTTGTTATATAATAATTTTAAAATCTTGAAAAAGAATAAATATAATTTATACAATATATAAATAGTAATTTCGTTGTTATTACCTACCTTTTGAGGTGGTAATGGAAGAATGAATGGCATTGGTCTGCGAGGTAGTAGTCTGCTATAGACATGAATAATTATTAAGTGTGTGAAGGTGTAATTCATACAATTAAAAATAATTATATTTAGGATATTGAGGTTATTATATAACCTTTATATAATAATAATTTAAGGGCTTAAAGAAATAAATAAAACAAAAGTGCTCGTTGAAAAATGTTACCTCTTCTTCGGGTGACTTCATTTGGTTTACACGAAAGAACCACATTGGTTTTCTTTATTCCAAAATTTGGGATTATATGATGATATTTGATATTTTACTAGGATATTTTTATAGTTATTTTCTAATCCAAAAGGATTTATAAGTGTGAATAAGTGAGGGGGTACCCTTTTATAGTGGAGGAGCGACATTCTTGTAAACATAAAAAACTAAACACTATTGAGAGGTCTCACTTAAAAAATGTGCCTAAAATAATTGTAAATTTATGATCCAAGAGGTTACATTGTATAAATATAGCAATCCAATGGATTTTTGACATGTTTATAGCTCATTTTACCCTTAAGATTAAAGTTCAATCACCAAGTAAACTTGTTTTTTTCTTAATTGTTGTCATTAATTTTAATTGATTTCACTAATTCATTTAGTCAAAAACAAAGTTTTAATTAATATAAATTATACATTATTTTGATTCAAAATATCGAATCTGTTTTTCTAAATTCCAATCACATAATTGGGAGAATTTAATTTAAAATTAATCTCATAAATGGGACGAAACAATGGGTTTTTAAAGTAAAAAAGTTCAAAAGATTTAAATGATTATATATAAAATTTCAATGTGAAATGGATTATAATAACCTAAAATATATTAATATATAAATTATTTTTCAAAATTTACTTTAAAACCAATTTAAAATAAAATTTAACTATATAAATAAATTAGAAAAAATGCAGTTTTCAATTAAAATTTTGTGTTTTTCACTATCCATTGAGAAATTAAACTTCTCATAAAATTAAAAAAAATCATCCAAATTAAATTATAATATTCCTATTTAAAAAATAAAGTTTATTTTTAATATTAAAATTTAGAAACTTTCATAAATTTTAATTAAATTAAGTTTTCCATTAAAAGGCGTCAAAAATTCCTTTTAGAATAATACAAATATTTATACCCAAAATTGGATTTATTATTATATTATTCCTATAAAAATTATTTAATAAATGTAAATAAATTCATAATATATAAATTTCATTAATAAGTATAAATAATATTTATTAATTTAATTTATTAAGATAAAATTCTATTATAAACATAAAAACGTTTTTAATAAAAATACATCATTTATATTCAATTGGTTTTTATTTTAATTTCAGATTAATTGATAACCAAAGAATAAATTTTATAAACATGTATAAAACATATTTCATAATTTAGATAATATTATTCATATATACCATTTAAATTTCTTGATAATAACTATAATAATATTTTAATAATATTAATAATTGTATATTGTAGTTTAGAAAAAAATGATCTTGTATATAATGCAAGTTGTCGAAAGAACTTGGTATTATGTGTAACACAAGGAGAAGTTAGTGTTGTGTGTAATGCAATATAATCTTGGTGTTGTGTGTAGTAAAAAATTAAATTTTTGTATAGTATAATGAAAATTTAACTTGGTGTATCATGAAATGCAAGACATCAAAGAAATTTAAATTATTGGAAAAAAGGGTTCATGAAAACTCGAGGTATTACAGATTCTACCCATACCTTAGGTCAACCTTCAAAAAATACTGAACTCCCTGAAGCTGGTAAAACAAATCATTGATATGAGGAAAATGATTATTGTTCTAATATTTATGTTAGTCATGTTTCTATAATAAAATCCAATTCTCATTGAACCATATTTATTTTTAACAAAAAAACAGGAGCACCCTATAGTGTAGTACTAGGTCATATGAAACCTTTTCTAGTAACTCCAACAATTAATTTTTCAATTCTAAAAGTTCCATTTGAAGCATTAGATAAGGGGGTTTATAAATAGCCTTAGCATTAGTTAATAATTCAATAGTAAACTCAACCTTCAAATCATAAATAACATTAGAAAAATCATTAGGAAGTACATAAATATATCCATTTACTACTAGTACAACACTAATTTAATTAGGTTCTTTATTTTGAAAAATATTAACTAGGTAACTTTCACTATAATTTCTAATCTATTTCAAAGATTCTTGGTAATCTATCTAACACATGAAATCACTAAACACAACTTTATTATCTCTTTAATCTATAGTATTATGATAAAATAAAAGCTAATTCATAACAAGAATGATATCAAACTCTACTATAGCTAGTTTAACAATATTTATAGTAAATACCTTCGCACTAATAACAAAATAAATATTCTTATAAATCATGTTTTCATTAATACGTATACCCAATTTTTTCACCAAAATTTCTATCTCAATTTTATGAGTTGATATTCTCAATTCACTTATAAATTTCTCATAAATGTAATAATGTGAAGACACATATTCAAATAGGGTATTTTTATAATTTTAGGAACCTGGCCCTATAAAGCCCATAGCTGGTGTCATATACCACTATATTGGTATAAAATAAAATTAAATCACATCCCAAATTACTGAACAGTTTAGTATTCTTGGTAAACCATATACATACATGAGACTTACTTTACAAATTAATACAAAAATTACAACATAATTTTTTCCTTTTCCTAGATAATAACTTTATACAATCTAGAGTATCCTTTCATATCTTTCTTATTACACTTCAATGAATCTTGGGGAAATGAAAAATAATAAGGGTGGTCTCAAATGCTCAGTAAGGGTAAAGTACAATGGAAGCAAAAAATGAAACAAAGAGAATAGCCAATATGGAAAGGTAATAACTGAAGATACATTCCTTGTAATCAATAAAATGTGTAGGAAGTTAATAAATAATATGGAAAGGTAAATAATTTAAAACACATGTCATTTAAGACAACAGGATAGGGAATAATCAATATGAAAAGGTAAGAAACTGAAAAACATTCCATTTAATAAATAAAATGAGAATGAAATTAATCCATATATTTTTACCATAGTGAAAATATCATGGATAATAATGAAGTAAATGATTAATTATTGGATGTCACGTATTGGAAACATGAGCCACTACCATAAATACCTTTCATGAGATGGTTTAAGTCTATGGGTATAAAAGAATCAATTATTATTGGAAAAAAATTAAAGGGTTTTTTATCAAATAATTTCATCTCATAAGAATACTAATTCATAAAGGGGCTTACATTAAATAGTCCCCAAACCATATGGATTTCATTAACTGGTCCCCAAACCTTAGGGATTGCATTAATAGATCACCAAATTATATATTTTAAGTCCAAATCATTCTTCATATAATGAAATAATCAATATAATTAATGAAAAATGTGCCTTATCAAATATCCATATTGAATAAGGGATAAAAATTTATCAATATTTTCCTGGATAATCAAATGGCTATAAAATTAAACATCATATGTAAAATTGTTATATAGTTGAGTTAATAAAAATATCTATGATAAATGATATGGATAATTAGGGGAAATTCAATGATCAATGATCATAAGAAATAGAATATTTCAAGTGGTATAAAAGAAATTAAGGTAGTGAATGTCAACATTATACTTGATCAAATAAATCATAAAGCATTCAAAGTAAGAATAAGTATGGTATCCAAACAATATATCCTAAGTTTTGTAAAACTAAATGTTTACTTTCATTGATGGATGAAAATACTATAAAAATAACTTTTAAAAACATTCTTCAAGAAAATTTCCTTATCATTATGAAGAAAATTGTGAAATTAAATTTCATTGAAAGTCACTTTTTCAAAACATTTTATTTAAAAAATTATCCTTTTAAACACACAAAGTATGCTTCAAATAAATATTGGTGGGTAATTTTCTACATTCTGTACAAAGTAAAAAAGAATATTCCTTTTATAAGGTAAAAGGTTAGAAAAGTTCCATGTTTGGAAAGTGACAATAAGATTTCATTAAAAAAATTAAAAGAAAAAAGGGTAAAACTTATTTGATGAATCATTTATTATTGGTTAAAAAAAATTTGAAAACCTTTTTATAAAACAAGGTTTTTAGAATAAAACATGTTCTATGACTAAAGAGATAAATTAAGGTGGGGCTTCTTAAAACATTTTCTAAAAAATTTTGAATAATAAAGACTATAAAAATGGTATTATGAAATAAAAAAGGTCATGAATAATCAGATCATAATAAAATTAAATTTTTTATTAAACAATTAGTCAATAATTTCCTCTAATGGAAATTCAAGTGTAAACAACCCCAAACAAAATGAGATTGTGAAGAAAACTCTTGAAAATACCATAATTTTTATGAAAGAATTAATCAATGAATAGATTATGTTTTTCAAATTTAAATACACAAAAAAACAATTTGAAATAAAATATATATATAATAATAATTTATTACACACATAATCTTAGAATACTAAAAACAATGAGGATGTAATATAACCCAATGAGAAATAATTGGGTTATTAAATTATTTACCCCACAACAACATTTAACTCAAATTATCATAGAAGAAATAATTGAAATTGAAACTCAAAACACCATGAAGATAAAACATTTAATGGTATAATATATCAAAATAGGCAGTAGATTCACCACAAAAAATAATTAAGTGTTTAATATGACATTTATCTCACGGATGTAAAAAGTGAGAAAAAAATCCCTTACCTAGCATTACCATTTTGGGTGAACATACTTTAAACTCTAGTATAGTGGTTTAAATAATGTTATTAACTTATAAAATAACCATAAATATATTCACAATATCATATATTATCTTCTAACAATATATTATTAACCATTTTTTAATAATATTTCATTATTTTCACTATTTCGGGTGTTAATTGCCCAGTTTTTCATGTATGTTTTAACTAGTTACTTGTTGTTACTTTTACATAGATCATTATTTCATCATATCCTTAATTTAAAAAATTATTTAATTATAATATATATTAATTATATATGTATTTATAATAAATAATAATTTTTGGAGATAGGAAATAAAATGACCCATTCATGGAGATAGTAGGCCATACGTACGGATGAATGCTACTTCTATTTCCTTTTCGTATTTAGAAGAATGAAAAGTTAATTATATATATTTATATGTATATTATTATTCCAATATCATTTTTATGTTATATATGTCTCATATTTTTAATAAAACCATCTTGTATCCATTCCATGTATAGTGTGAACGAATCACATCACTTTGAGGAGGTGGTTGTCCACACCTCCACAAACGATGGTATTGTATTCCCATAAAATAGAAAGCATAGAGGTACGTGTTATATAAAAATTATATAATAATAAAGGCATAATAAATATCATATATATCATATACACAAATATTTTCCATCATAATTCCCAACTATGAGAGGTGGTAAAGGAAAAACGAACGACATCATTTTGTGAGGTGGTAGTTTGATGTAAACATAAATGGTAAGTTTGTTACCCATTAGATGGAAGTGTGTGTAAGTGTATGTAAAAACCTTAGAATTAAAAAATCCCAGTATATTTATTATACTTATGTTACTATACAATCATGTAATAAGAATATTTTAGGGTGTGGAGAATAAAAATTAAACAAAAGAGCTAAAGGAAATATGTTACCTCTTATTCGGGTAACTCCTTTTGGTTTTCACCAAATAACTCCCCTAGTTTGATTTATTCCCAAGGTTGGGATTCTAAGGTTAGAGTAGGGGTTTTGATAAGCTATTTAGGACATTTTTTGTTGATCCAAAGTGGATTGAACGGTGTGAGGAAGTGGGAGGGGTGAGTGCCTTTTTATAGTGGAGGAGGAGTGGCATTCATGAAAATTTTGGGAAATGGAATTTCACCCATGTTTTTTCTATTAATAGTGGATCCAATAGAAAAAATTGAGAAAAGTGATTATAGGGTCAAAATATTTCCATAAAATGGATTCTGGACAAGTTTCAAAGTCATTTTGGCTCTTAAGTTTAATGTTTAGTCCTTTGTTAATCTAATTTTTATCTTAATCACTATAATTAATTTTAACACTTTCACTAAGATTTTTTTAAAAAAACCAATTTGAAATTATTATAAATTAAAAAGTGTGATGATTCCAAATTTGGAATACATTTTTCAAAATCCAATCATAGAGGGGGAATAAATTAATTTAAATTTAATATTGTAGATGGGATGAAAAAGTGGGTTTTCAAAGTACAATGTTCAAAATAATATTATGTTTTTTATGTTCTATTTCAAAGTGAAATTGATAAAAATGACCTAAATTGTGTTATTTGATGTATAATTTAGGAAATTTGACTTTAAATCTAGTTTATAATATAATTTAACTATAACAATAAATTACTTGAAAAAACATTTTTAAATTAATAATCAGTATTTTTTACTATTTATCAAAAAACAGAACTTCACAAAAAAATACCAAAAATTCAAGCAAAACTAATTTTTATATTTCTGTTTCAAAAATGAATATTATTTTTATAGGTAAAATTTAAAAAATTTCTAAAAATTTAAATTAAAATAGGTTCTCTATTAAAAGTTAGTAAAAGTTTTTTTATAAAAATATAGGTTTTTATGCGTAAAATTCAGTTTGTTCTCATATTATGCCTATAAAATCAATTGTATGAATATAAAAAAATATTTTATTGGATATATAATTTATATATTTTTATAAGTAATATAATATAATCCATAACCTCTAATTTAGAAGCTACGTTAAGTCTTATTGTATTAAATAATAATATATTATTGTATGGTAAAACTCGTTCTTGTATGTAATGAAATATATCAAAGAAAGTATTTGTTGTGCGTGACACAAGATGACTCAGCATTTCATGCATATAAAGCATTATAATATATTAAATTTATTTAAAATAGCAATTATATTCTAAAATCATGAGATATTATATTCCGTTATGTGCTTGGTGTTGCATTCCATACACACAATCGAATAAAATTTTATTATTTTAGAATTTTTGGGCATTACATTCTCACCATATTAATTAAATTGAATCCATGAAATTTTAACTAGAACTTAGTAATAAATTTTTTGATATTTCCTATGTTGGAATCCCACATCAAGATAAGGGTTTTTAGAACATCCTATAGAAAAGAGAGAATGGGAAGTAAAAAAGGTCACATGGAATAACATATAACTAGGTTTCTAAGTAGGGTGAAATTAGTGTAATGTATAGATACATACATTGAGGAAATGCGTAAATATTTATTGTGCATAATTGAGGTCATTAATCACAATCAAGTGAATGATTCATGGAAATTTTAGGGTCTCAATGTCAAAAGTCTTTGATGACTTCGAAAATCACCGGTTAAAAAAAAGGTATTAGAATAATTTTTTTGAATATTTTCCTAATTTTTATTAATTATTTTATTGACCAATAATATAATTAAATATTTTAATCAATGATTTTTCCTTATGACTTTTCCATTTCTTTATGTATTGAAAATCACAAACACATTTTCTTAAGTAAAATTATCTTTCTCTAAGAATTATTTTCTTAAGGAAAATTTTCTTTCTCTAAGAAATTTTTTACCCTTACCCTAGTTTTAAATATCTTATTAAATGTATTCCCAAAACCAAGTCTAATTTTTACTAAAGGAAAAAAATTTGGATCTATATCAAAAATCTTAGAATCATACAGTTCCTTAAAACTACCAAGTCTTACTCAATTCAGACTCTGAATTCTCTGAATTTTAGACTCTGAATTCTCTAAAATTCAGACTCTGAATTCTCTGAAATTAAAACTCAAAATTCGTTGAAATTCAGACTCAATATTCTCTAAAATTCAGACTCTGATTTATCTAAAATTCAGACTCCAGATTTTCTAAAATTCAAACTCTGAATTCTCTGAAATTTAGGATCTGAATTATTTTTAAATTATGACTCTAAATTCCTCAGAATTCTAACTTAGAAAAATATAAAATTCAGATTCCAAATTCTTTGTAAAATAGAATATGAATATCCATTTTTTTAGACTCTTAATTCTATTTTTCTTGAGATTTTGGATTTTTCATATTTATCTAAGACACTTCATTTTCCTTGAATATGCTTTTATTATGAAACTATGTCGTACAATTTGTTTCTAACCATTGGTTTAGTGACATGTGTATAGGTCCATATTAGATTCAAGGAAAAATATGACTATCAGAGGAGGGGTCCAAACATTGGAAAATATTATCTCATTCTAACGATCTCATTAACCATAAATCCATCGACTGATGAACCTAGAGATTACATGCTGTGAATTGATTTCTATAGAGAGAAAGAGTGTCGTGCCTTTTTTATTTTATGAACACCTTGTTCAACCCTGATCATTTTTTAGCTTGCTTAGTGTGACTCTAATTGTTGCTGAGTACAATTAAGGGCCTTTAGAGACATGAAGAAAGAGTTTTCGACTACCTTAGAGTTGTAGGTCTTGCGGGGATAGCAAGACAGACTCTAATATTCTTATCGAGGGCTTACCCTGGTGTGGGTAAGATATACTTTATTCAAAGTAAAAATCAATGGATATTTATCCAAGGTTGTTCAATACCCTACTCTTTAGGTTAAAAGATTTCCTACATGTTACCTGTTATTGTTTCATGTTTTATTTCCACTGTATTTTGATAAATAAAGAAAGTAAATATTTCTTATAATTTCTTGTATTTTTACATAATCTGATAAATAATATTCTATAATCTTTAAGGTAGAATATTTATCTAAGTAAACTGTTCTTAACATTATTTTTCAGATCCATCTTTTCAGACCCTAAGCAAGTTTGTTGTATAGTTAAGAAACAAAGAGGGTTTTTGAATTTACCTTGTTTATCTTTTTTAAACATAGTTTTTCCTTATGGTTAAAAATGAATATTTTTAAGTCTATAATTCACACCTCTTGTTATTGAGAATCTACATATACTATTTCGATCCTACAATTGGTATCAAATGTGGTTTCTCAAATACTTATTATCACATATTATTTTTTATTGCTCAAGTTTTTATTTCTTGCTTAAATTTTCTTCTCTATGTTTTTCTAAGGGATTTTTATCTTTACTTAGAGATTTTTACTACTAATAAGTTTTGTGGAAAAGATTTTTTATAAAATGGCAGGTATAAATTTTGGTTCTATTGATAACTTTAATTATACCATACCACCAATCTTTATTGGTAAGGATTATCAGTATTAAAGAGATAGAATGAAGACTTTTTCCATTAACACTGGAGTATACAATTTTTTAATGATCACTGGAGACTAAAAAATTCCAAATAAGGAAGTGAGAAACTTCACTAATCAGCAAAAAAAATAATATCAACTAAATTACAAGGTATGCATTACTTTGTTTCCTTCAATGACTAGGAATATATATAGTTAAATATATTCTTGTGAGGCTTTTAACTGCATCTGGAAGAAACATGAAGTTACACAATTTGGGAATTATAAAGCGATAGAAACTAGAAGGGATATTTTAAGATCTAAATTTCATGGATTATTATTTCCTTATGGATAACCTATTTTCAAATTACAACAAAAATTTATGACCATTATTAACAGTCTTCAAACTATTGGAGAGAAAGGTCTTGATGATGAAGTACTTGTAGATAAAATAATTGATGTCATTTCCAATGAGTGGGAATCAAAAAGTATATTTATAGATGAGAAAAAAAAGTATCTAACATTAATCTTGATGAGTTATTTGGAACTTTTCTACATTATGAAACAAAATGAAGAAAGATGTTGATTTCAACAAAAAGAATAATGGTAATGGAAGTTTATCTTTCACTACAACATATAAATCCAAGAGTCCAGAAAGGGTAACTAGATCTAAAGCTAAGAAAGATATTATTATATATGAATCAAGTAACTGTGATCATTTAGAGTATGAATTAGACAATCTTTCTAGAAGGATGATAAATATTATGGGAAATAAATATTTTTATTATAGATATGAGTAGAAATATAGAGATGATAAGAAATATTCTAAAGTAACCTTTTTTAAATTCAAAATGGTTGGACATATCAGAACTAATTTTCATATTCTTAAGAGAAAAGATAGGAAATAAAATCATTTTGAAATAAATAGAAAGAATTATTACAGATCTAAGGCTAAGAAAGTCCTAAAAGAAAACGACACCTAGAGTGTCAGTGAGGGTGATTGTTCTGATGAATTTTTAGAATATGAATTTTCTAGTCAAAATAATATTGGTCTTATTACAAGAGTACATATTAAAAATCATTTTCTTATGGATTAGGTACACCCTGCTAAATCCTTAACCAGTGTTTCTTTAAATGCTAATTTTCCAAATGAAGAACATTATGAATCTTTGGATGATGAATTTTCCTCATCAGAAGATAATACCTTACCTTTATTTGAAGAAGTGCCTAGATTTGAAAAAACTTCTAGAGAATGAAAATTAAAATATAAAAAGGAAGTTAGAGAAAGAAAATTCTAGAATATCTTTTTTAACCAAATAATTATTAGATATTTCTAAAGATTTTGATCTGAAAACTTTTGATTTTGAAAGTGTTTCTAAAAAACTTAATAAATATAATTTTGAGAAGTATTAAATTTATAAGGATATTTAAAATATTATTTACTAAGAAATTATTTTAGAGAATAATCCAAGTTCTAAAACTAAGGACTTTAAGGATAAGAAATTAGTCATTAGAATAAATTATGAACTTTTTTAATTAAAGAAAAATTTGTAAAATTTTACTTCTAGAAGGAAATAATTTGATAAAATGTATTATAAAATTCTTCCTCTAAGGAATAGTTCAAAAATTGGTTATACTCACTTGAAACTAGTTTTTAGTAATGATTATTTTATACCTCAAAGTGCACCATTTTGTACTAAATGTCAATGTGGTGGACATTGGGAGAGAAATTTTTCATTAAAAAAAACCCAATCTTTAGATTTTCATAAATCTTAATTTTCTAAGAAAATATGGATTCTTGAGATCTTACTTTGAGAAATTTCCGGATCAAAGAAATTTTGGATTCTGAAAGTCTAACACTTTTATTTTCAAGAAAATAAATAATGTACCAAAAAAACATGGTATATGGATAGTGTATTTCCCCAGAATATGACTGGTAACAAAAACATCTTTGAAAATATTATCAAGACAAAGGGAGGAAAAGTAACTTTTAGAGATAATGATAAGGGAGGATTTGTTGGTATAGGTGACATTATTCTTCTTAGAAAAACTTTGATTTCAAAAGAGTTATTTGTTAAAGGTCTTAAGTAAAACATCATTACCATAATACAATTATGTGATGAAGGTTACCTTGTGAATTTTATAAATAATAAATGCTTAGTCCCCAATTCCAAGGAATAATTTATTCTTTCTTAACATCGATATGATAATGTTTATAAACTAAACCTAGAAGGCCTTAGATACCAAGACCTACCTTGATTCATTGCAATGGAAGATCGATCTTGGTTATGACATAGAAGACTAGGACACTGAAACCTTAGGAGCCTATGAAAACTCTCAAATAAATACTTATTAAGGATCGTCAAGGGCTTAGATTTGATTATTCAAAAGGTTGTGATCCTTGTCAATTTGGAAATCAACATAAGTCAAGCTTTAAATCAATCAATGAAGTCTCAACTTTTGATGCATTACAGTTAGTGAATATGGATATTTTTGTTCCAACGCAAACTGGAAGTAATGGAGGAAAATATTATGTATTTGTTTTAGTTAATGATTACAACAAATTTATATGGGTTGATTTTTTAGTAAAGAAATATGAAGATTTTTATTATTTTAAAACATTTAGAGCCCTAGTTGAAACTGAGAAAAACATTCCATTGATAACAATTCATAGTGATCATGGGGGATAATTTAAAAATTCATATTTTGAAACTTTTTATAGTAAGGAAGTCATTACTCATAACTTCTCTACTCCAAGAACTCCTCAATATAATGGTGTTGTTGAAAGAAGAAATCAAATTCTTCAAGAAATAACTAGAACCATGTTGAGTTAATATTCTATTTCTAAAAAATTTTGGGCTAAAGTTGTTAGTACTTCTTGTTATACTATAAATAAAGTTTTAATCGGACCTTTTAAGGGTATGGATTTTACAACACTAAAATTATAAGCACTCCAATTGGCACCTCAAATTCTATTGATCTTGATAAACCTAAGAAACCAGTATATCAAAAATCTTTTAGAGGTATGATAGAAAGCTTATTATACTTAACATTTATTCATCCATACTTAATTCTTTAAGTATTCTTATGTTTAGTATATCAATCTAATCCAAAGGAATCTCATTAAAAAGCAGTGAAAATAATTTTTCTCTATTTAAAGGGAACTATGGATTTAATACTTTTCTATCATTATGTAAATAATTTTGTTTTAATTTGATTTATGCTGATTTTGGTGGATTTATAATGGATAGAAAAAGTAAATTAAGAACTTTTCATTTAGTATAAGATTCATTAGTTTACTATTCATGCAAGAAGCAATACTCAGTAACACTTTCCACTGCTGAATCTAAATATGTAGCAGCTGAAATTTGTTGTGCTCAAGTGTTATGGATGCAACACACACTCACAAACTATGGGATGACTTTTTTCCAAAACATGGATATTATGTGATAATACAAGTTCCATTTCTCTAAGAAAAAACCTTGTACATAACTCTCGTGCAAAACACATAGATATTAGGCATCAACTTTTTAGAGATCATACACTTAAAGGAGATATTATTTTAGAGTTTAACAGAATGCAATATCAACTTGCTGATATTTTCACAAAATCATTACCCTTTAATATATTTTAATACATTAAAAAAATATTTGGAATGATAACCATAAGTTAATATTCGATGTTAACTTTTTTTTGAAACCTATCTCCTTACATTAAGAAACTCATTATCAAAGGGGGAGTATATTTCTTTATTGTTTTCTAAATTTTTATTTCCCAAATTTTTTTAGAACATAAATTTTTTTCTTTCATAATTGAAACTTAATTTTTTTTCCTTTAATCAAAATTTTCATAACCCAAAATTTTCTTTCTTAATATTTTTTTTTGGAAACCAAATTTTTTGGAATAAAAAATTCCAGAGTAAAAATTTTCCTTTTATTATTAAAATTTTCCGGAATCTAAGTTTTTAAAAAAAACCTTATTTATTCTAACAATTCTTTCTAAGAAAACTTGAAGGTATGTTTACTTATTTAAATTTTTATAATTTAATTTTTACGTGTTGGTATTTTTATTCTATTTTAAGAAAACTCTATCAGATTCACTTTCCATAAATTTGATTGTTCCTTAAAACCTCAAAAGATCAGAACCTACCAAATTATTCTCTGACATTCATCTCAACTGTCAGATCAGATCGTGATTATTTCAACCATTAGATAAAATAAATAATTTTAACCATCGCCTCAAATCCTATATAAAGAACCCCATAATCTTTATCCCATATTGGTTTTCAAGACAATGTGTGTTGAATCTATACTCTTCCTCAAATAGGTCATTCTATTTTCAATGTTTTTTTACACTATGAATGTCGTTGGAAGCTTCCCTGCAAAAATAGATGTCTTCAACCATGGAAATCAAGGATTGGAAAATCTATAAGGAAAGGATGGTTGACCCAAAATTATTTTCTATGTATAATTTGTTGATTATGAAGAATATCAAGCTGAATGGATGGGAGACTTTTGGTATTGCTAAGACAAAGACTCAGGATCCAGTTTATCCTGACTTGCTTATAAAATTCTATGATACAGTATGTTTTTATGAGGAAGGGGGAAGGGAAAAGTTTTTTTAAAAGCTATGGGAAAACCTACCCTCTATCTTTCAATATGGAAGCAAATATTCTTGGAATTACATATGATGGTGAGGCAATATTTTTTTCTCACATGTTTCCAAATCTATTAGGAAGCTTTAAGAAGGAAAAGTCCATTGAGTGCCTTGGACTCAAAAGAGTAAAGTAACCTAAGATCAACCAACTTTCAACAAATTTCATAATTTTACCCCTGTGGGTACTGGGTTTCCTCATTTTGAGAAAGGGTGAAAAGTTTTTTTTTAAGAAAATTGATATCTTTATATTGGACTTTTTGGTTAACATAAGAAAAGTAAATATTGTGAAGTACATACTCCGAAAAATAAAAAAAATTAAGAATGGAACTCTAAAGTCTTAGATTATCATGTATCCAGTGATCTTGTCGAAGATCATAGGGATTTATTTAAAATCCTTCAAAATTACCTATATTTCTAAAACAATAACCTTTAAGATCATGATGTTGAGTGATAATAATTTGAAGAGGATGAAAGTCATTTTGAACACCAAATCAAGAGAATTCTATGACTTAATTGAAAGTGATATTTAACACTCTCTTAATAAAGGGTGAGTAGGAGAAACTTCCAATAAATCTTATAAGAAGATAAAAGATAAGGAACCAAAAACCAAATAAAAATCCACAGTTCCAAAATTCCAGTTAGCTCCTCCAAAGCTGAAAAAGAAAAAAAAATTCCCTGATGAAGTATTATTGAAGTGGAGGGAATAGAAGAAGAACAAGAGAGAAGGAGATTCAAGCTTTGTCTTAGATCCTATTAAGGAAAAATCCTTGAAAATTCATGCTACTGAAGATCTTGAAATTCAAGAAAAACATAAGAAGTTGAAAAGGAATAATTTCAAAGATGAGATCATTCAAGCACTTCTCAAGGATACTGAGAAAGCCTCTGAACAGATTTAGGTATCAGAATCCTTTCTCTAAAAACCAGTACTAGTAGAAACTCCCAAAAATAAAATTTCAATTCCAGAACCTATTGTGGAAGAAGAAATAGTTAAAGAAGAATTTGTAGAAAAAGAAAAGGATGAAGAAGAATATGAGAGTGATGATTTGATAAATAAAGTAGAGGAATATCATGAGAAGGAAAATCCTTCTAATAATATATCAATCCAAACTTCCTAGTTTGTGTCAACCATAATTGTTTCTCAAGGTAAAGAAGATTATGGAGAATAAGAGGTTGAAAACCCTACTTATTATAAGATTAGAAACCATGATTTCATCCACCCTAATGATGATAAGGAAGATGCTGAGAAAGAAGAGGTTGATGAAGATAAGATAGTTAAACTTTCTCATAGTAATCATGAGTTTCCAAGGGATAATAAGTTCATATCAAAAGTAGATAAATGAAAACATGTGGTTTTTTATAAACCTAATAAGGTTTTTATTGTTAAAGAAAATACGATTGTTTTTTGTTCATCTAAGAGGAAATATGAAGAGCTATACAATAAATCCTCTCCTACAAGGGAATCAGATTCTGAATCTTCATCTTCGATGGGTTATGATTTTGTTGTTAAGTCTTTGAAAATGTTGGTGAACACAATACCTTTAATTCTGATTATTGATTTGATATGTTAGTTTCATAAACATTCATTCAATCAGAATTCAGATTTTTTATGTACGGTGATGGAGAATTTTATCAATCTTGAGGCAGATTTCAAAACTTTTTATATTGGTTATGAGGATCATAAGAGATCATGTAAGGAAATAAAAAAATTGTCTAAAAGAATGATTTAAGACATGAGAATTTTTATGAATTCCAAGATTCATTAAAAGATGATTTTGATAAGTCAAATAATAGAATCAAAAAACATACAAAAATTTTTTAAGAGAAGTTGAATCTTGAGAAAGTATCCAGAAGTAAGAAGATAAAGATCTGAATGGGAAGTTAAATTCAATTTATCTTAATTTTAAGAAAAAAAGGAAATCATTGAAGAGTTATAATAAAAATTCAATCAGTAAGAATTAGTAGTGAAATCTTAGGCTGAAATCCTGAAGTATTAGGATGAAAAAATGAAGGCTCTAGAAAAGAAGAATTTGGATTTGGAACATTTACTCAAGCGGTTTGAGGATGATTATAAATATCTCAAGAAGTAAAAGGCTACCTTGAGTAAGATCTTTCCAAAGGAAAATAAGTATGAGTTATTTTCATGACATTCTGGTCTTTTGTTGTATTTTTTTACCATGTATCAATTTTTCCTATCATAATGAAAAAAACAATTATCCTTCATTTGTTTTTTTTTCATAGTTATAATCTTTTAGGTACCATATTTTTTCATTCTATGTATTACTTTTTAAAAATCACAAGGGGGGATAATGATAAAAATACTATTAAGTAATAAAGAAGAGAATTACCTAAATAAGGGGGAGTTTAAGTAAGTGGCAGTCTACTTAAAGAAGATTTTCTTATGCAAGAAAAATTAAATTCTCAAAATAAATATAAGAATATGATTCTTATGGATTTAAAATACTAAGGGGGGTTTATTCATATTCATCATGGTTCATAAGTAAAGGGGGATACGTTTTTCTTTTAGAGTTCAAAAATCAAATTTCATATCCCTTATATTCTTTTTCAAAAGGTTATTTGTGCTTTACAAAAAGGGGGACATTAACGAGTCAATAAGATTTCCTTATGAATTTTCCATTCCCCTATTCTTTAAAAATCACAAAAACATTTTCTTAAGGTAAATTATCTTTCTATAATAATTATTTTATTAAGGAAAATTTTCTTTTTCTAACAAATGTTTTACCCTTACCCTAGTTTTAATTTCTTATTTAATGTATTCTCAAAACCAAGTCTAATTTTTAGTAAAGGAAAAAATTAGGATCCTTATAAAAAAATATTTGAATCATATAGTTTCTTAATACTACCAAGTCATACTGTATTACGACTCTGAATTCTTTGAAATTCAGACTCTGAATTCTCTGAAATTCAGACTCTGGATTCTCTAAAATTTAGACTCTGAATTTTTTAAAATTCAGACTCTGAATTCCTTAGTATTAATACTCCAAGAAAAATATAATTCAGATTCCAAATTCTTTATAAAACAGAATCCTAATATCCTTTTGTTTAGACTCTGAATTCTATTTTTCCCTAGATTCCAGATTTTTCAAATTTGGCTAAGCCACTTTATTTTCCTTGCACATGTTTTTATTATGAAACTATGCCATACAATATGTTTATAACTAACCATTGGTTGAGTGACACGTCTATAGGTCCAACTAATATTAAAGGAAAAATATGACTGTTGGAGGAGGGAGCCAACCGTTGAAGTTTTATCTATAAATAAGAGCTCATTCAAATCAGCTAATTAACCATAAATCTATAGACTGTTGATCCTATAGATTTTAGGCTATGAAGTGACTTAAAGATAGAGAAATATTCTCTTTACTTGTGCATTTTATGAACACCTTGTTCAACCATGAACATATTTTTTAAATTTCTTAGTGTGAATCTGATTGTTGCTGAGTATAATAGAGGGATTCTATGGATAGGAAGACAGAGGTGCTGACTACCTTAATGTTTGAGGTCCTATGGGGATAGCAAGACTGACTCTAGTATTATTATCGAGGGATTACCCTAATGTTCGTAAGAGTGAAATTATTGAAAGTATAAATCGAGGTATATTTATCCAAGGTTTTTGAATACCCTACTCTTTGAGTTAAAATATTTCATACTTTTTACTTGTTATTGTTTAAAGTTTTATTTTCATTGTATTTTTATAAAGAAAGAAAGTATACCTTTCTTATACTTTCTTGTATTTTTACTTACTTTGATAAATAATTTTCTATATGATTTAAGGTAGAATATTTCTCTAAGTAAAATGTTCTTAAGTTTCTTTTTTGGATATATATTTTTGGACCCTAAGAAAGTTTTTTTTATAGTTAAGAACAAAAGAGGGTTTGTGAATTTACCTAGTTTAACTTTTTAAAAATATATTTTTCTTTAATGTTAAAAATGAATTTTTTTATGTCTACAATTCACCCCCCCCCCATCACCCTCTTGTAATTGAGCATCTACATATTCTATTTTAATCCTACAAAATATACTTATTTAATATATTTCACAATTTTCACCCTTTTTTTCTTTGATAACTTTATAATTCATCTATTACTTCAATAAATGGATATCCAAAAATTAATTTTGATTCCTAAATAACTAAAATACACTTTTAATATAATGTAAGTACAATAAAATAGTGATAGGTATAACTATTTATCAATAACTATTCTTCAAATAAAATATGTTTAAGACATTAATCTATAAACCCAAAAAGTAACACTACTAGTTAATTATTAATATTTATTTGTCAATTTTTTTAACTAAAAAAATTACATATTAACTAGGACATTGTGGAGGTTAGTGGTTGGTGTTAAATTATAATTGTCATTTGGTCATGGGTTTATGTCATGTGGCCTTGTTTAATTTGATGGGTTTTCACTTGGTATACAGGTTGTCCTTTTCAAGAACTATATTAATATAATTTCCAAAATAAATATTATAGAAATCCTAGAAATTTATTCATTAAATAACCTTTGAAATAATGTTTTCAATAAAACTTCAATACATAAATACTTCATTAATTTATTTCCATATAGGTCCTTCCTTATTATAGGGTTTATCCTTTAGAATAGGGAACTTCCTAAAACCAAAATCCATAGTGTGAGCATCAATTTTCATATTGGAAAAACCATATAATCATTTTTAGAATTTCTAAATAATTACACAATATTTTCAATATAATACACCTAAAGTTTAACCTAGGTCATTCATTTTCATCAAATATTTAAATCCTTCATAATGGTTTCTAAAGAAAATATAAATTATCCTAAGCATGTCCCCTTGGAGTGTCAAATCAGGTACACAGTAAGACCCATTGTCATGTACCATATAATGCTAGATTCAGACCCGACAATCCTTGTTAGAGTTATTACCTATAGGTACATATGTTCTAGACCCACATGCACTTGTAGTATCTAGATAAGGATTTCTTTATTAGGAAGACCCACATAATCTCTATCATACCAAAATTCATGGTTGTTCTTCTATACATATCCTCAAAGACTACCTTAGTTTATGTTATATAATCAATGTGTTCCTAAATCTAGTTCCAAAGGTTTTTAAAAATATTACTCTGATACCAAATATAGTGACCCAACCCTAGAATGCTTGGATCTAGTTTCCTACTTCCATTACATTAGTATAAGATATAAGTAAATCGCATCCCAAAGGGACAAACAATTTAGTAGTCTTGGTAAACCAGATACAAATATGATTCTTACTTTACAAATAAATACAAAAATTACAACAATATTTTTTCTCTCTTTCTTGGAAAATAACATTATTTCATTGAGAGTGTCCTTGTATATATTTATTAGTACACATCAGGGAATCATAGGGAAAAAATACATAATAATTGTGACCATAAATGCTCCGTAAGGGTAAATTATAAAGGAAGAAATAAAGAATAAATGAGAATAGTATATATGGAAAGGTAATAACTAAAGAATCAATCCATGTAATCAATAAACTGAGTAGGAAGTGAAAAAAAAATGTCAATGTAAATCGCTGAACAAAATCCATTTAAAATCACTGGATAAGTAATAATCAATATATAAAGGTAAGAAACTAAAAAACATGCCATTTAATCAATAAAATGGGAATGAAATTCATCCATAGATTTTTTTCATAGTTAAAATCACAAGGATAATTATGAAATAAATTCTTAATTATTAGACGTCATGTATCTGGCACATAATCCACTATCACCATGGCCTTTCACATGATGGTTTAAGTATATGTATAGAAACCCGTCTATTCTTCTTAGAAACAATATCTAATGCCTTATTGCTAAATAATTTTGTCTCATTATACTATTGATGCATCGAGGGTATTACATCAAGTGGTACTCAACCCAAAGGACTTGAATTAACCAATCCCCAACCTATAGGGCTTGTATTAACCAGACTCAAACCCATATAGTTCATGTACAAATAATTCCTCATATAGTGAAATAATCAATCTAATTAATGAATAGTGTGACTTTTAAAATATCCACATTGAATAATGGATAGAAATTTATCAATATTTCCCAGATAATAAAATAACTAAAAATGTAAACACCATATGTAAAAATGATATATGGCTTAGGAAATAAATGTATCCATGATAAATGATATGGAAAATTAGGTAAAATTCAATGTTCAATGATCATAGGAAATTGAATATTTTAATGGGACTAAAACGAATCAAGGTAGTGAATTTTAATATTATCCTTGTTCAAATAAATAATAAACCATCCAAAGGGAGAATAAGAATGTTATCAATACAAAATATCTCAAGTGGTGTAAAAATAAATGGTTGTTGTCATTGATGAATTAAAATACTATAAAAAGATATTTTAAAAACATTCTTGTAGAACATTTTCTTTTCATTCTGAAAAACATTTTGGAAATTATTTTCTCAGAAAGTATATTTTTGAAAAAAAAATCCTCGAAGAAATTAACCATTTAATCAAAAAAATTAATCCTTAAATAAACTATGGTGGGTAATTCCATACATGTCGCACAAGGTGAAAGAACAGTCCTTTTGTTAGGTAAAAGGTTAGAAAAGTGAATTGTTTGAATAGTGTTAAGAAAATTACTTTAAAAATTATTTAAAAAGAAAAAAGGGTAAAAATTAATTAATAAATCATTTTTTAATGTATAAAAAAAATAAAAAACAATTTTAGAAAAAAAGGTTTTTAGAATAAAACAAGTTCTCTAACTAAAGAGAGAAATAAAGTTGGGTTTTCATAAAAACATTTTCAAAAGACTTTTGAGTGCCAAAGAGTTTAAAAATGGCACTATTTCATGAAAAAATGTCATAAATAAATAGAGGAGAATAAAATTAAAGGGCTTATTAAAAAATTATTCAATAATTTCCTCTGATGTAAATTCAAGTATAAACAATCCCAAACAAAATGATATTCTGAAGTAAATCCTTGAAAAGACTATAATTTTGATGTGATAATCAATCAATTAATAGATTATATGTGTCAAATGTAAATAAAAAAAGTTTAAATAAAAAAATATATAGTAAAAATTTATTAGACAAATAATATTAGAATATTAATGACAAATAATAAGTAATATAACCTAAGAAAAAGTAATCGAGCTATGAATTTTTTTACCACTTGGTAATTTTTAAATAAAATCTCTTTAGAATAAATAATTCAACTTGAAACTCATAATATAGTGAAGGTAAAATATTTCATGATATAATATATCAAAAATGTGTAGTATATACACTGCATAAAATAAGTAAGTTGTGACTATAAAATTTATCTCTGGAATGTAAAAAGTGAGATGAAAATCTTTTACCCTGTGATTCCTTTTCAAGTGAATGAAATTTAACATCATGTAAAGTGGTTTAAATAATGTTATAGAATTATAACATAACCATATTTATATTCTTAATATCATATATTATCTTCTTACAATATGTTATTACTAGTTTTAGAATAATCTTTCATTATTTTCACTATTTTGGGTGCTAATTTCCAGGTTTTTCGAGTATGTTTTTACTGGTTACATGTTGTTCTTATTACTTAGATAATGATTTCATCATCTCATAAATTTAAACCATGATAAATTAATAATATATATTCATTTTATATGTATTTTCAATAATCAATAATATTTGGAGATAGTAAATTAAAGGCAGCGTTCATGGAGACTATAGGCCGTACGTACGCATGAATGCTACTTCAATTTCTATATCGTATTTAAAATAATAAAAATTAAATGAAATATATATAAATATATATATATGTTTATTATTATTACGTTATCATATTTATGTAATATATTTTTCATAGTTTTAATAAAATCATCCTTTATATGTTTCATGTATGTTGTGAACGAATCACATCACCTTGAGGAGACGGTAGTCCACACTTCCACAAACGATGTTATCATATTCCTAAAAAATGGAAAGCATAGAGATATGTGTTGTATAGAATTTTCAGAATCATAAATACATAATAAATATAACATATATCATATATAAATACATTTTCCAACATAATTCCCAACCATGATAGGTGGTAAAGGAAAAATGAACAACATCATTTTATGAGGTGGTAGTTCATCGTACACATAAATGGTAAGTTTGTTATCCATTTGATGGAATTGTGTGTAAGTTGGTTTGAAAACTTATAATAAAAATATCTTAGTATATTTATGATATTTAGGTTATTATATAAGTAAGTAATAATAATATTTGATGGCGTGATGAATGAAAATAAAATAAAAGATCTTGAGGAAGGATGTTACCTCGTATTCGGGTAACTCCTTTTAGCTTGCACCAAAGGGCCTCCTTGGTTTCATTTATTCCCAAGTTCAGGATTATAGAATGAGGTTAGGGATTTTTGTGAGATATTTGGGTACATTTTGGTATATTTATAGTTTCTTAATAGGTGTGAGGAAGTGGGGGGGTTGAGTACCTTTCTATAATGGAGGTGAAGTGGCATTCTTATAAATATTTTAAAAAGGAATTCCAACCACATGTTTCCTATGTAAATTGGATCCAATAATATAAAAAATAAGATAAAAGTTTTTATTTTGTCTAAATATTTCCATCCAATGGATTTTGGACAAGTTTCAAGGTCATTTTGGCCCCAAAGTTTAAGTTTTAGTCCTTTGTTAAGCTAATTTTTCTTTTAATCACTGTAATTTATTTTAATCACATTCACTAAAAGTTTTTATCAAAAAATAAGTTAAAAATATTATAAATTATAAATTATTATGATTCCAAAAATTAAATTAATTTTAAAAAATCAAAATAAAATAAGTGGTAAAAAATAATTTAAATTTAATCTCGCAAACAGGACAACAAAGTGGGTTTTTAAAGTAAAATGCTTAAAAGTTTTTTATGAGTTTTATATTAAATTTCAAATTTTAATTGATTATAATGACCTAAATTATAATATTTAATTCTTAATTGATCTAATGTGACTTTAAAACCAATTTACAATATAATTTTACAGTATAAATAAATTATATGAGAAAGTAGTTTTGAATTAATATTCAATATTTTTCACTATTCATATAAAAATGAATCTTTATAGAAAAATACCAAAAAATAAACCTAACCTAATTTTTATGTTTTTATTTAAAAAATTAATTTTATTTTGAAATATAAAGTTTATTAAATTTACAAAAATTCGATTTAAATTGGGTTTTTCATTATAAGTTAGTAAAAGTTCCTTTATAAAATATAGATTTTCATGTGTAAAATTGGGTTTGTTCTAATCTTATTAATATAAAATAAATTAAATTAATATAAAAAAATTATTATATTCATAATATATATATTCTCATATGATAGATAATACTATTAATACCCACTAATATGATGGCTTGGTTAAGCCTTATTATATTCAAAATACAATATTTTAATAATATATTTTTGTTCAATAAAACTCAATATTACATGAAACACAATCTATCAAATAAATTCTTTGATTTATATGATTAAATATAACTCAATGTTTCATGAATTTCAAGCTTTATAATGTATTAAATTTATTTTAAATAGTAATTATATTATAAAATCTTGGGATATTATATTCTCTTATCTGTTTGGTGTTGCATGGAATACATGCTATCGAGTACAATATTTTTCTTTTAGAAATAAAAGGATTTAAAATAATTCAAAAAAATAGTTAAAATACCTTTCACCACTTCATTTGATGGTCTAAAATAAATTTTAGTAGTAAAAATGACTTCACCATACCTTTTTGTTTCTTACTATGATGATCTCCATCCCGTGCTACCAACTTTAGACACATGTAAGCATAATGACCCATCTCATGGAAAAAAACACATAAACTCTAGATGGATATTAGTCACCCTATTTTGTTGTTTTCCAATACTCTTTTCTTTATACTCATGATCACTCTGACCAAACTAACCACACAAGAAACACTTCCCAGATCCTGTTAAACATTCCTTGAAATACCTTTTTCCACACTTGGAATATTTGGTGGGCTTACCTCCAAACATCTTATTTTATTTTTTCTATGTTCCTTACCACCTAAACCTTTTCTTAGTGTTTTCATATTAAGTAACATACATGTCATATAAATACATGTCAATTTTCTTGGTATAATAAATAACTTTATCATATCTTTAAAATTATTGTGTGGTTAATCACAGCATGATTCACTGTTTCATTTTGACCCTTACACTACTGTACTAACCTAGTTTTGTATTAAAAATTTTAAAAATAATAAAAAAAATTACTTCATGTTTGATTCAATTATTTTTTTTATTACTGTTTAAAATTTAAATGATACTTGTTTTGATAATTTCATTGAATGTTGAGGTGATTTGGAGGGCCCATGATGATGTCCAAGAAAAATGAGCCAAACTGCGTAGGAACCATGCACACTAGTGGACTCAATTGCGTAATTATAATAAACCACAGATCAAAATGGTTTTCAATTTTGATTTTTTCTCCTAATTTCAATTTTATAAATTTTATATGAATAAACCCAAATCTAATTTGGTCATCTGCTGGCCCATACAGACTGATCTGTCCAGCACAACGAATATGCATGAAGTCAAAAGTGGTATCCAATGTTCTGTCCATATCTTGAGCTGTGATTGTCCAAATGGAGCCAAACATTTGGTGGAGATATTAATGAGGTGGTTCTACAACTTTTTAGTTTTTTCAAAAGTGATATAAGACTATATGGACATTTAAAACCATGAAATAAGTGGTTTTTCTAAATCAAGATGCTCAAAACCACCTTCCAATTTTCCTATAAAATGAAATTTTGGGCTCTCCATTTTTTAGTTCATCCAATGATTGAAGTTTTTCCAATTGGGAGTTCCATAGTATTCCTCTCCTCATCCTAGAAGTTCTGGATTCCCCTATCCTCATAGGGGAATCAATAATGAATAAGGAGTTCCACCCGAGCTTCCTCCTCCTCCCGATGTCGAGCTAAACAGTGGGCGTTCGTTGTGAGATAGCTACACACATGTCAACAGAGTTCTGATTCATATATTAGCTACTAGTTTGGAGTAATTTGGGTTTTTAAACATTTCATCCTATATACCTTACATGACTTCATATTTCAATTCTTGTTTTGATACATGTGAATGTTATGCTCTTAATTTCTAACTGATCGGTGTGAGGTTTTGAGTGCATGACTTGTCTTGTTCCAATTGGAAAGAACAAAAATCCTTTTCACACCCACCTTCTTGATATTTCAATATAATTTTGAAGCTCTTATTCCATACATAAGCATTGGACCCTGACAATATGATTGTTAAATCAAGGTTTGGTTCTTTAATCATCGAAATAAAATCAAATAAATTATTTGGGATTCCAATTAATTTTAACCAAATAATTACACCAATACTAAATGAATATCTGTGAAAAATGAACTTGAAATGTGTGTATTGAAATCACAATGAGCCATTATATCTCATATTTTTTAAAATATATTTGGCTTCTCAACTTTTCATCTTTCAATTAAGTCATTTAATCCAAAAACATTTTCAAAACCACCCCCTATTTTAGTACTTCTTATTAAAAATGTACACTCTAAACTCACCAATACTCCTTGAGATATAACATAGGGTATCTCCTATACTATAAATAAACTTTATAAATATAATCAATTTGATGTTTAATGAAAAAACAGTCAAACATTTTCACCGTTATAGGGGAGCACTTTGTTTTTTAGTGTGTTTTTTATACGATATTTGTAAATTTTGTGAATATTTATTTACCTTTTCAATAATTTTGTGTTCTGATCTATTTTTTGTGTAGGTTTGGTGAATTATGCATTCTAATCTCGGATATTTACCTCATTTCGAACCTGAACTAGAGATGATCCTACATTAGTGACACTGAGACACAATAGAGAACCCTTTGAAGGACACACAAAACATCGACACTCTTCTTGATCTTTATACTTCTTCTTCTAGAACCAAAATAAAAACTAAAATAAACTTGTATATCATGGAAGAAAACAATAGAACAATAAAACAACTAACCTCACCTAATGTTGATATCCAACCCACATACATTCAATTGCAAGGTGAGGCACCCAATTTTGAACTGAAATCCGGTTTAATTCATTTATTGCCAAGATTTCATGGACTCGTGGAAGAAGATCCACATAAGCACATAAAATAATTTCATATAGTGTGTTCTACATTAAAACCATCAAATTTGGATAAATAATAAGTAAATCTAAGGGCATTACCTTTCTCATCAAAAGATACTGTAAAATATTGGCTTTACTATGTTAACTCACCAATTAAAGGTCGGGAAAACATGAAATTCCTTTTTCTTGAAAAATAATTCTCATAGTCTCAAACTATAATAATAAGGAAATAAATATGTGATATAAGACAATATCAATGGGAAAAACTTCATGAATATTGGGAAAGATTTAAATTATTATGTTAAAGTTTTCCACACCTCAAAATAAGTGATCACATTTTAATACAATATTTTTATGAGGGTTGAATTGCAATTGATCGTAACATGATTGATGCTGCTGCAGGTGGTGCACTAGTAGATAAGAACCCATCTTTTGCAAGGACCTTGATTGTAAACATGGCACAAAATACTCAAAAATTTGGTTCAAGGTCTAGTGTACCCATTCGAGGTGTCCATGAGGTGAAAAGTACTGAATTTGGGAAGAAGGTGGACAAAAAATTTGAAGAGGTGAGTACCCTTCTTAGATAGCTTTCTCTTTTCCAAGGGAAATACCAATCTCTTCCTCCCATCCATTGTGGTATATGTTTTTCTGAAACCCACTACTATGAACAATGCCCCCAATTGATAGAACCTTCTAAGATTTGGGAGGTAATCTTTCCAGGAAACCCCTATAACCAACCCTTTTGGAAAGAACCATACTATCCATCCAACTTTGGGTGGAAAGAAAATCAATCTTATAGGAAAGGGGGATATTTAAACTAACCTCAATAATAATGGAACCAACCAGGGCAGAGTAATCATCCACCACCACCCATAAATCCTCAACCACACCAAAGATCATTCCAACAACCCCCTAAAAAACCCAAGACTAGACTAGATGATATGATGAAATAAATGGATGCCAACAATCTCCAATTCCAAAAAACAACTCAGAAAACCATACAAGACCTCCAAACCCAATTAGTCCAACTTTTTAACTCAGTGGGTGAAATTCAAATTCACTGGTCTGGTAAACTACCATCTCAACCATTATTCAACCCTATAGATAAAGGAAATGTTAGTGTCATCACCCTTAGGAGTGGAAAAAAACTATAAATTCAAATGAATCCTCCATTAGAGTTATCCCCTATTGAGTAAACCTCCATCCCAGCCATTAAAAATGTTCGAAATGTTGAGAAACCATGTATTGGGAGAATCCCTTCCAAAGGAAAGAGTTTGTATTTCGATGAGTCTCCTTTCCAACCTATTCCTCTTCCATTTACCCCAAGGGCCACCCAACCTAGAAAACAAAAGGAAACTAAACTCAATAAATAAATTTTGGAGACTTTCAAAAAAGTGCAGGTCAACATCCCCTTGATTGATTCCATGAAATAAATATGATGATATTCCATGTTTTTAAAGGGCATATGTACACATCTAAGGATACTTCATGGAGATGAAAAGGTGATCTTGGGGAGGTATGTATTGGCATTGATAGAGCTATCACTTTCCCCCAAGTGAAATGATCCTGGGACATTCTCGATTCCATACACCATATGGGGGTATTCATTTTCCAATGCTACTCTTGATTTAGGTGATTCTATAAATGTGATGCCTCACTCCATTTACTCTATATTGCAGGTTGGGGAACTTAATCCCACTGTAATTTTCATTCATTTAGAAAATCAGAGTACAACACACCCTACTTGTGTGTTAGAGGATGTTATTGTGAGGGTGTAAGATTTTATTTTATTTTTTTGTTTATTTTTATGTGCTTAAAATGGAAGATGACAGAATGAATTGACATGCTCCAATTATATTGCGGAGACCCTTCTTGAAAACCAAAAAAAACCTTAATTAATGTCCATAATGGTACATTATCTATAGAGTTTGGTGGGGAAATTTTCTACTTCAATATCCTTGATTCCATGAAGCACCCATCAGAAGAACATTCCTATCTCTCTGTTAATTCAATTGATGTTCTCTCTTCCCCTGAAAAAACATATTTTCTTTCCCCCGATCCCCATTCCAAGTTTTCATCATTGATTTAAATTTTACATAATAAATCTTGAATTTAATGTTGTATCAGTCTAGAAAAATGTCATGCATGTTTATTAATTGATAATTTCTTGAACATTGAGGATCCATTGACCATCGATGATACTGATAAGCTTATAAAATCTCATTCTACATATAAGGATGATACTGTTGAGTAGTTAGATGATCTTAATGACCTTTCACTTTCACACACACTCCCATCAATATAAAATACCCATGAATTATAACTAAAACAACTACCTCAAGATTTAAAATATTCATATATTGATAATGGAAACAAGTTTCCTATTATAATTTCTAGTTCACTCCCTCATGAGCATGAATTGTGATTTATTGAACTTTTTAAAGAGTATAAAAAAGAATTGGGATGGACACTTTCAAACATTCCTGGTATTAACCCATCAGTTTATACATATAATATTTTACTAAATGATGAGGCTAAACTAGTGATGTAGGCACAATGTAGATTGAAATCAAACCTCCAAGATGTTTTGAAAAGGTAGGTAAAAAAATTATTGTCTACTGGAATCATTTACCCCATTTCTGGTAGAAAATGGGTCTATCCTGTTCAAGTAGTCCCTAAAAACCTAGCCTTACAATAATAAAAAATTAAAATAATGAATTTTTTCTAACTCGTGTGCTGAATAGTTGGAATGTCAGTATTGACTATCGCTGACTAAACCAATACACTAAGAAGGACCACTTCCCTTTTCCATTCATTAACCAAATGATATAGATTCCAGCAGGTAAGTCCCACTACAGTGTCATTAATAGGTATTCTAGATACTTTCATATCCATATTTCCCCAAAGGATCAGGGAAAAGACAACCTTCACTTGCCCCTTTGGTACATTTTCATATATGATAATTCCATTTGGTCTGTGCAATGATCTGTGTACTTTATAGCGATGCATGGTTAGTATCTTTTCAGATTACCTTTATAATTGCATGGAAGTATTCATGGATGGTTTCACTATTTATGGATCCTATTTTGATGATTGTTTGGGTAGTATTGCTTTAGTCCTACATCGTTGTATTGAAAATAATCTCATATTAAATTATGAGAAATGTAATTTCATGGTGTGACAAGTTATATTTTTGGGACATGTAATTTTTGGGGATGGTATCCAAGTAGATAAAAGTGGATTTCATTTATTCCCTACCATTCCCCAAAAATGTATGGGATGTGCAGTCTTCCCTTGTTCATGTTGGATTTTTCCGTTGTTTCATTCGTAACTTTAGTAAAATTGAACTCCAACTCTCCTAGTTAATCCAAAAATAAAATTATTTTTTTTGATAAAGAATGTGAGGAAGATTTTAATAAGTTAAAATGGAGTCTCACATCACCCCTGGTAATCCAAACAACTCAGTGGGATTTACCATTTGAGCTCATGTATGATGCCTCTAACTATGCAGTTGGGGAAGTCTTGTCACAAAGGGTTGATCTAGCTCCACATGAAATAGCCTATGCCTCACATACATTTGACCCTACCCAAGAAAACTACACCACAACTGAAAAATAATTTCTTTCTATTGTTTTTTCCTTGGATAAATTTAGGTCATATATTTTAGGGTCCAATTTCATTGTGTTCTCGGACCACACATCCCTCTGGTATCTCTTTATAAAACAGAAATCCAAACCACATCTCATTTGCTGGATGCTCCTCCTTTAGGAATTCAATTTAGAAATTAGAGATAAAAAAGAAGCATAGAATTTGGTGGCTGACCATATCAGTTGGATTCACCCATCCTCGTACATTGACTCATTCCCCTGTATTCCCATAAATGACATGTTTCTTGATAAGTTAATATACCAAGTGCAAGATGTTATTCCTTGGTATGATTAAATTGTAAATTTTTTGGTAGAATATTTCATTCCTACTGATTTCAATAAAAACCAGGCCAACCATTCCAAATATGAGTCTTATTGGTACATTTGGGATAACCCCTGCCTTTCTCTAACATGTAGTGATCAAATCCTCAGGAAATGTGTCCCTGACAATGAGTTTCATTTCATACTTAGGGTCTTCCACACACTTGATTGTGGGGGCCACTTTGGTCCCCAATAAACTGCTCACAAGGTCCTCTATTCTAGTCTTTTTTGGCCCACATTTTTTTTGGATGCCCAATTTTTTTTTAAATCTTGTCTTCCTTATCAAAGAATGGGTAATGTATCTAAAAGGAATTAAATTCCACAAAAATCATTGTTATTTCATGAAACTTTTGATGTTTGTGGAATTGACTTTATGTGACCATTCCCCGATTCATTTGGGAACCTATATATTCTTTTAGAAGTGTATTATGGTTCAAAATTGGTAGAGGCATAAGCGATAAGGACTAATGATTCTAAGGCAGTTGTATAATTTCTTAGAACCCAAATATTTTGTAGGTTCTTCTTACCTAGGATCATCATCGGTGACTAGGGTTCTCATTTATGCAACCCAAAAATGCAATCACTTTTGCATCATTATGGGGTCATTCTTAGAGTGTCTATTGCATATCACCCACAGACCAATGGTCAAGATGAGGTGTCAGATATGGAGGTAAATAGATTTTGGAAAAAATGGTTCAGCCTAATAAAAAAAGGTGGAGACTTAGACTCGATGATTTCTTAGGGGATTATTGTACTGCTTTCAAAACTCCCATTGGCATGTCACCATATTGGCTTGTGTTTAGAAAAAGTTGTCACCTCCCTGTTGAGATAGAGAACCGGGCCTACTGGGACAAAAAAATTAAATTATAATCTTTATGGTGTAGGTTCTCAACATATGTTGAAGATTCATGACCTTGAATAAATGAAAAGAGATGCATATGAGAACTCTGAGATTTATATGCAGTGAACCAAGGCTACCCATGACCGCCTCATCTTTCATCGCCAGTTCCACCTTGGGCAGAAGGTCCTCCTATACATTGAAAGGAAAAAAGTTGCATCCAGGTAAGCTTTGTTCCCACTGGTTTGGACCATACACTTTTACTAATGTGTCTCCATTTGGTTTTGTTCAGGTTCAAAATGAATTAACCATGAAAACCTTCACTGTCAATGGGCAGCAGCTGAAGCACTTCCATGAATCCATTCTGGATTCTCCGATGGAGAAACTCCATGTTCAAGAAGCAATATATAAATGGAACTCACTAGTTTTTATCCTTCCTTACCACATTATCTTTATTATAGTGAGGATACAGTAAAATTTAGGTGTGGGGGATAGGTATATTTCTAGGTTAGTTAGGAATTTTCATCATCTTTCATCTTTTTCTCCTTTTATCTTGTTGAATTGTATTGTTACTTTCCCCCTTCCCTCCCCCACACTTTTGTGTTAGAGTATTATTTTTTTCCACTTTATCATGGAAAATTATGCTCGTTTAATCATGAATGTTATTGGAAATTAATGTGGAATGTATATATTTCATGTTGTTTTAACATTAAAAAAATCAGAAAAAAAGTTTATTTTAGCAAGAATTCAATATTGTGGTGTGACTTTATTTTTAAATTTAGTTCTTTGTCGATAATATAAATGGTTGTATCATTTATAAACCTTTGATAAGTATGGTACCCTTTTGTGAATAGTTTAAGGAAAAGTTATTTCACTTAATATCTCCACACTTTCTTTCACCTAACCATGAAGTGTGAAAATTTCTTACTTAATGGAAGGTAAATATAAGTTAGGTTGATTTTTCTCTACTTTCCAAAATAATTTATCCATACATTCATTCCTTATCCAATTTATTTTATTATTTTACTAGATTAACCTATGAATGTGTACCTCTTATCTGATTATTTTAATCCCTTAGAACAACAAAAAAAGGTTGTATATTGGGAAGGTCAAAAACTTCCCTTCCTCAAATTTTGATCTTGTTATAACTATTACAATTATTGTCATGAGGATATCAAATAAGGGTTGGGAGAATAGTCTAAGATTTGTTCCAAGTGAAAATTTTGAAAAAAAACAAGTGAGGGAAGTTATGAAATGCATAGAATATGGGGATATCTAGGTTGGAAGTTTATGGTTTGACTTCTGGGAATGCTTAAGTGAGTGGGTCTTGAAATATGATTGCAAATGATATGGGGCAAGTTCAGTGGAAAGAATCTTGTAAATAGAAAATTATTAAAATAACTTATATTTACTCAATAGAAAGAGGAAATAATTATATGAAATGGTTTTCACACACACATGTGAATAATTAGTGACATGATTAGCTTTTGAATTATTTTATTTGATTGGTATCATGTATCTCTTGGAATTTTTGGATACAATGTTTGAGACATATTTTTCCATGATCACTGAGGATAACTCATCGGTGTGATTTTTTCTTTGATCACATTTCTATCAGGAATTAAATTTTTATAAAATTTTAAATATTTATGAATTTTTAAATAACTACATCCATAACTTTTAGAAATATGACTTTTCCCGTGAGTGAAAATGTTTAGGTGTGGTGGTGTGATCGCACCGCGATTCACTGTTTCTTGTTCACCCTTACACCACTATGCCAAACAAGTTTTGTATTGAAAATTATAAAAATAATAAAAATTTCACTTCATGTTTGATTCAATTATTTTGTGTTTATTTATTTTAAAAAGTTAAATGATACTTGTTTTGAAAATTTCATTAAAGGTGGAGGTGATTTGGAGGTCCCATGATGATGTATGAGAAAAATGGGCCAAACTGTGCAAGATCCATGCACATCAGTTGACTTAACCGTATACTTATACTAAAACATAGATCAAAATGGGATTAAATTTTATGGACTGGTCCTAAATTCAGTGGGATATATTTAATATGAATAAATCCAAAACTAATTTGGAAATCTGGTGGCCCATCCAGACTGATCTATCCAACATAACGAATCTTCACGAAGTTATAAGTAGTGTGTTGTTTTCTATCCATATCTTAAGCTGTTAATGTCCAAATGTAACAAAAATTTCATTGGAGATATTCATGAGGTGTTAATACAACTTTTTAGTTTTTTCAAAAGTGATATAAGACTATATGGACATCAAAAACCATGAACCAATTAGTTTCTCAAAATCAAGATGCTCAAAACCACCTTCCAAATTTTCTATAAAATAACACCTTAGCCTCCCCATTTGGTAGTTCGTCCAAGGAGTGAAATTATTCCAATTTAGAGTTTCATAGTATTACTATCCTCATCCTTGATATTTTGGAGTCCCCAATAATCATATGGGGATCAAGAATGAAGAAGGAGTTTCACACGAGATTCCTCATACTGATGTCAAGCTAAACAATGGGCGTTCGTTGGGAGGGAGAAACACACATGTCAAGGGAGTCCCGATGCATATATTAGATACTAGTTTGGATTAATTTGGGCATTAAAACATTCCATTCCATTTAGCTTACAAGACTTCATATTTGAATGCTTTTTTTCATACATGTGACTGTTATGCTCTTAATTTCTAACTGATCGGTGTGTGGTTTTGAGTGTGTGACTTGTGTTGTTCTAATTGGACAGTACAAGAATAATTTTCATACCCACCTTCTTGAGATTTCAATTTTATTTGGAAGCTCCTATTCCATGAATAAGTTATATACCTTGATAATATGATTGTTGTTTCATGGTTTGGTTCTTTAAGCATTGAAATAAAAGTATAGAAATTAATCAAGATTCCAATTAATTTCAAAAAAATAATTACTCTAATCCTAAATTAATATCTATGAAAAATGAACTTGAAATGTGTGTACTAAAATCACAATAAACCATTTTATATAATATTTTTCAAAATACATTTGGTTTATCAACTTTTAAGCTTTTAATTAAGTCATTTCATCCTAAAACAATTTCTAAAACCACCCCTATTTTAGTACTTCTTATTAAAAACGCACACTCTAAACCCACCAATGCTCCTTGAGAGATGACCTAGAGTCTTCCCTAGAATATAAATCAACTTTATAAACATAATCAATTTGACATGTCATGACAGCGTGGTCAGTGGCCAATGCCCTTCATAAAATTGGTTTTAACCCAAATTAAAATCTATTAATTTTACTATCAGTGTCCCAAATAAAATTCAGCACATGACTGGCCAATATTGTGAAGTTTTCTTCATATGTAGCTACATAATATTTATATTCGTGCCTTAATTCTTTGAATATTTTATCCATCCTGTTCCAAACAACATTAGGGAAATATTTCTCATGGAAACGATCCTTGAATGTTTCCTATTCCATGGCATCGAGATCATATTTTTCTATGGTATTATTAACCAAATACCACCATCGATCAGCATCACCTTCAAAATGATAATAGAAAAGAGTTACCATTTGACATTATAAACAACCCATGACTTAAAATATCTTTTCCATATCAATCATACATATTTCTGCTACCATAATGTCAGACAATCCATTAAATAATGAGGCATGTTTTTTCATGAATACTCCACAAAATACATGTTCCTTAATGGTTGATAGAGTTCCTCTCTAGAATAGATACCACCACCACTTAAATTATCTTTCAACTAAGTTAACACTAAAAAAACTATTTTTTTATGATTCCAACCATCTTAGGATGTTTATTTGGAAGGATATTCTCCTCTCGGTTCCTTCCCACTATAGTTTCTTTGTTTCCTATGTGGAAAACCATTATGAACATAAATATTTTAAGTGAATCAACATGGTAATCTTTAAATGATCTATCATTTTAACTTAACCATAAGTTAAAATATTTGAACTTAAATTTATTAACATTATCCTAACCTCTAAATTTATCTAAACCTTTCCTCTAATACCAAATATAAATTCTCAGCCTTAAACATTACATAATCTTGAGTTTAAGTCAAGAATTTACTTTCTTTCACTTTGAGGATATTTTTAGGTTTATATTTTTATAAAATTACTTAATAACTCATACAATAAAAAAACATATAATATAGAGTGTGCACTTCCATACAATATCCATTTTCCCACAATATAAAAATTTTAAAAAAAAAATTATTTCTTTTCATGAAAAATCTTCACGGTTTTCAACGTGACCTATTTCTTTCCCTTACACATCATGTAAAAACAATTAAAAACCTGAGATGAGCACAAAATTTTCAATAAGTTATATAAAAAGAAATGAAATTGTTATTCTAGTGAAAACATTAAAATAAAATAATATTTTCTTTTCTCTTCAATGTTATTTGAGAATATGAAATAATTAATTTTCACTTGATAAATACACATAATTTCTTCTAAAATAAAATCATTAAAACCCATAAAATGAAATTAAAAACCCCTTTTGATGACTTGGAGTGTCATATTTATAAAACCCATTCAAAACCCTACTAATTGGAATAACCATAAGACCATATTTTAATATAATCATTACCCAATGCAATAGAGTGCTCTATAGGTGCATCCATAGTTTAAACTATACAGGGATCACTTGATACTATCTATTATTCCCCATCATAAAAGTTATAATGGGATCTCCTAGTTCTATCTAGTCCATCCCATTCTATAAGCTGTAATAGGCTCACCTGACGTTATCTGGACCGCCCCATCATATAAGATGTAAGAGGCTCACCCATCGCTTTCAAGAACACCCATTAATCATGTATAATTCTCAAATACCATAACATGAATAAAATATTTTTATGGTTTCACCTTTAAAAAAATATTTTAATCTCATAAACAAATAACTTTTGGATATCAAAATAACCATTTCTTTTAAAACCCTTTTTCAGTACCAATATATCCTTTTCTTTTGAAAACCCATTTTCAATAAAAAATACCCAAAAAATTAGATAATTATTTTCCTTGAATAAAACATTAAATATTGAAAGGGAATATTTAAATAAAATAACAATTGCAGTGGTAGAAAAGTCATTGTCATAGCGTATGATAATAATTGAACATTCTTTTTTTTCATTTATCAAAATTTTCCATATAAAACACATAAAAGGATTCATTTTTGAAAAATATTGAAAAAATGTACATTATAAATTTTTTATTCCCATATAAAAACTTTCATAAAATAATTTTAAATACTTGTACATAGAAAAATAATATTTGGAAGGAAAAATTTAAAACAGATTTTGTTTTTCAAATAAAAGTCCCTTGTCACTTTAGAAACACTAGAATCATAAACCCTATTAAATAATAAAATTAATCAAAACATTAAATATAATTATAATAGATAAATTAAATTTATCTCAGGTCATGTGGCATGTATATAAACCTTATTAAATAATATATGTTCATAACATCAAAAAATACCTCAATGAAAGGAAATTGAGATAAAGTCCATTACCATGAGTCCGACTTGTCCCAGGTGTCTTTATATTCTTGAATAATAAACCTATATTAATTATTTAATTGATTGATAAACTTTTTTAAGTATATTATATCTTTTATATCACTTATTTACATGTTATATACAATTACTTAATCAATTATATTTAAGTCATATGTTTTGACCATATTTGTCTTATGTGTCAAAAATTACTTTGGTAAGTAGACTATGATCGAAGATGTAATTATTTAAGATAATTGATAATAATAATAACTTGATAATTATAATATTTAAACATAAAAAAAACTTTTAAAACCAATCATGAATGATTATTTTGAATAATGAAATAATGTTATGATTATGGAGATGGTAGGTCGTACAAATGCTTGCGTAATGTATCCATTTTTCAATTATAATTATGGAAAGAATGTAAGTAATATATTTTAAGAATTACAATGATAAAAAAAATACCATATTTTTTAGTTATATATACTTATATATATCATTATTTTGATGTGGTGATGAAAAAAAATAATCACATCACTTTGAGGAGGCGGTAGTCCACACGTCCACAAATGATATTATCACTTTTTCAGTGAGTGAAATGGTATGAAAGAAAATGATATATTATAATTAAATAATTATAAATATGTTATTAATATCATAAATATTTCATTTATATCACATATATTTTTTTATATACCCTTATTACATTCCATGTAATGCATTAGTGAAAAACGAATAATATCGCTTCACGAGGTTGTAGTCCACCATACACACGAGTGACATTATCTTATCACTTATGAAATAGAATGTAAAAGTATATATATGATATAATGACTAATTAGTTATAATTATGTTATAAATATCATATATAAACTTTATATTCATCATCATACCTAACTGTGAGAGGTAGTAATGGAAAAACAAATGAAATCGTTTCACGAGGCGGTAGTTCATTGTACACACGAATGATGGTTTCGTAACCCATTTGATGGAAGTGTGTGTAGTTTTAGATAATAAAAATAACATAAAAACATATAATTATATATAATATAATTATTTTATTATATCATAATGGTATAAGAATAGTTCAAGGGGGTGGACAAATAAATAAAATTACAACAATCATTGATAGAGTTTACCTCTTCTTCAGGTATCTCCTTTCAGTTTTCACCAAAGTTCTTACTTGGTTGGATTTATACCAAAATTATGGATTATAAGATAATAATAGTGAATTTTATAATTCATATTCTTTAAGTTATTTCCTAAAACAATTGGTTTTTATGGTGCGAAGAGAGGAACATAGGGAGATCTCTTTTATAAGTAGGGTGAGTGGCAAACCTATAATTGTTTTGAAATAGTGAATTCCACCCACATTTTTTTCATTTAACTGGGCCCTAATAATATAAAATTCTAGATACTATTAGTAATAATATCATATTATTTCCATAAAAAGGGTTTTATAAAAGTTTTGTGTCATTTTGTAACTTATATTCTATGTTTATCCACAAAGTGAACTCATTTTTTCACCTTAATCGCAATAATTAATTTAAATTGATTCCACAAATCACTTTGGTAAAAAAAATATTGTCCTTATTATAAATTATAAATTATTATAATTATAAATAATTGATCCATTTTTCCTAATTAAATTAATATAAGTGGAAAATTTTAATTTAATATTAATCTCACAAATGCTCCAAGACATCATGTTTTTAAGAAAGGTATTTTTTTAGAAATATATGATTCTATATTAACTATATGAATAAAATTAATCATTTTATGAAACTTAATTAATATATAACTATATTTAAAATATAAATTTAATTTAAAAAATACATTAGGATTTATTTTAATTATTTAAAAATGAGAAACATTATGTATTTCAAAATAGTTTTAAGAAAACCCCATTTTTAAACCAAAAAAACACTTATACTAAAAATATATAAAATGTTTATTAGAAAGTAATTAATTGGATTAAATATAACTAATTAATACTTATTTTACTTTAAAACATATTCAAACCAAATTGAGACTTTTAAATTACTTAATTTTTTAAAAATAAATGACTTTTTACAAAAGTCGACATTTTTTACTATTCACCGGAAAATCAATTTTTTCTAAAAAATCCCAAAATTTCACCCAAAGTAAATTTTGATATACTAATTTAAAAAATTATATTAATTTTATCGAATTAAAATTAAAAAATTTATAAATTAATATTTTAAATAAAACCTTATAAGAAAAGAGTTTAGTTAAAATATTTCCTTTTTTAATTAAACAATTAATTAAAATTTTTATAAATAGTGTAATCATAGAATTCATATTAATAAACATGAAAATGATATACTATATCATTAAATGGTTTGTTACATCCCTCTTATGATCTCCTCCTATTCCATCGTTTTATTGTTGTCCCACCATCAAGGGTTGTCTTGACTGCTGTTTATAGTTTGATCATTTCCCCTCCCATTGAAAATCCAATTTATAGACCTAAATCCAAACTTTTTCATTAAATTATGGATTTAAGTTATATAATAATTAACATTTTTAATTATTTAAAAATATTTTTTTTTGTATATTTGGTGTTAATTTTTGTTAGATAGTTTTTTATAAAATTTTGTAATTATTAATGGTTTGAAAATGAATTCTTGATAACATTGCGTGTTATTTGGGATGTTAATTAGGGTTTATATTTAGTTTTACTAATATTAATAACTAATTTTATAAATTTATAAACATTAATCAATACAATTTTATTTTTTTATATACGTACTAACTAATTTTTATAATTGTACACATACCTTTTGAAGTTATATATACATTTATAAATTATATAATATATTGTATTATACATATATAATTTATATATAAAGTGTTATTAAACCTTTATAATTTTTTATTTTTATACATTTAAAAAATTTATAGAATATGGTATCATAATCATATAATTTATATATAATTTTCTATAAACTTTTTATATCTTAGTTTTATATGCATATAAATTTATATTCATTTATAAATTTTATAGTTTATCATAATATAATTACATGCTTTATATTTTAAATTTTATTAATCATATATACATTTATATTTTTATATTCCTCTATAATTTTATATGTTTATAAATTATTATAATTTTATTATTTCATAAATTTTACTTTTATATAGTATATATCTATACTTTAATAATTTTATAAACCAATATACATTAATAAACTATGTATACCTTTATAAAATATATGTATTTTTATACACTTTTATATATTTATATACATATAGAAATTATGTATTCATTTATTAAATATATATTCCTTTAATGAGTTACATAAACTTATATACTGTTATTAATTGATCAATAGTTTTATACTTATATTCTATCATAAATTTTACTTTTACAAAAAATAATTTATAATTTTATAAATTTGTAATATGATTTTTTTTCCAATAAATTTATATGACTAAATAAGAGTTTTTTATTTTAAGTAGTGTTATATTATTGAAATCATTATGGATAAAATTTGGAAGCATTATCTTAATCAAATGTCGAATAAGATTCAAAATCAGTTTGATTTTTTTTAGATTTCATGTTCAATAATGCATCAAGGGGGGCTTATTTGATTCCCTTGTTATAATTTCATTTGTAAGACACGATCAAATCATGAATAAGTAATTTATCATATAACTAGAGTTAGATTTCAAACTAGCTATGAGGTTTGTCACCATACCAAATAAATGTTTCAATAATCATAAAATGTTGACAGTTTTGAGAGGTGTAGTGAGGAAGATATGATATTCGGATAGTTTCATTATCTGTTTCAACATAAGCATGATACCCATGATAAAATTAGAGTTAATGGCTATAAATTCAATGTCAAGTTCCTTCACACACAGTAAATATATTAATATTGATAAACTTAAAAATTTGATAGATGATGTTAATACATTAGTGTATCCAAGTTTTGTTAAGATGAACAAATATAAATTTTTGATGCAATTATTTCATGGGAAATTTATGTATGGATTTAATAATAGAGGAACTGATAACATTATTTATTTTATAAGTTAATTGATTCCTGATTGTACATACATCCTAAAAATTATTATAAGGCATTCAAGTGGATTGAATAACTGGGATTTTATTCCAATAAAATACATTAATGACCTAATGATTATATTTTATATTGGAATAAAAATTAATCTTTAAAATACTATAAGTAGTGTGGTACATATATATGGAGGTCAAATAAAGATTCAATGTGGTCCAAAATTCCCAATAATGTTATTATAAACTTTATATTGACAAATATTCCAAAACGAATGCATATGTTAGAAAATATGGCACAAGATATGAGATGAAATACAAAAAGAAATGAAAACATTGAGAATTTGGCACTCCAAAAATATGGATTTATTGGTAGTATTATATGAAATTCCATCTTGTTTTTTCTTTTGAGATATATAATATCGCATTGAAGTTGTCAGGTGAGGAGTTTAATCTATTTGGAGAGACTCATATAGTATACAGTATGCGGCCTTTATCCATTCATAAATATAGTCTTCCAACTTATATGTTCATGAAAAAGCCATATAATTCAATGAAAATATTTATTATAGGCTAAATGAACCTATGAATTGCATTAATGTGTATCTTCAACCAATGATAGTAGAGTTGAATCATTTGTGGGGGGTAGGTGTGCTTAAGTATGATTCTTCAATGAAGTATTCATTTCAAATGTGTGCTACTCTTATGATAATAATAAATTATTTTCCTGTAACACCCTGATATTTTTTGAAATATGTTTTTGAATTAATTTAACCCTTTTGATATTTTTCATTTCACAGAATAATGAATATAGCTTGTGTTATATGAGGGTACTGAGTTTGAATTATGTCTTATGCGACACCAAGTTATGTTTTCACTACACGCAACACTTATATTCTATTTTTATATATGCAACACTATTTTTGTCTTTTTTACACACAATTCTAAATTCATTTGATAGCTTTCATCACACGCAAAGCTGATTTTTACTAAACTATAATATACTATTAATAATTTTATTAAAATAATATTATTGTTACCACCTATATATTGAAATAAAAGGTAATAATAAGATTAAATAAAGTGTAAATATATTATTTAAACGTGTATGTAAAAGGTTTCATTTTTTATCAACTAGTTAGAAATTATTGTAAGAACTATATAAAAATAAAGAAATTTCTTTTCTAAGAAAACTATTTCTCTATGTAAAAATAACATTTCATCTAAATAAATTAAACAAACCACAATTTATGAATGTTTATAATAAATTGTATATATTATTAATTTAATAAAAAAATTGACACCCATCTAATAGATTTGATAAGAATAAGATAAGAATAAATCCATTTCTATGAATGAATAGATTTATTTTTTAAAAAGGTAACTTTACCGCCTTTTAATGACATACCCATTTTAAATATAATTTTTGAAACATTTATAATTTTTATTTCAAAAAATGAACTTCATTTTTTAAATCACAATATAAAATTTTAATTTGGGTGATTTTTTTTGTATTTTCCTAAGAAGTTTCATTTTTTGATGAATAGTGAAATCACAGAATTTTAATTCAAAATTCTATTTTCAACTAATTTATTTATATAGTGAAATTATAATTTTATCTGTTTTTAAAGTTTAATTAGACAAATTTTAAATAAATTAAACCAATCTATTTCATTGTAACCATTTTCACATTGAAATTAGATATAAAAACATTTCAAACATTTCAATATTTTTATTTTAGAAACCCACTTTGTTTTCCCATCTGTGGGAATAATTTTAAATTAATTTATACCCTTTATGTGATTTTAATTTGGAAAAATTTATCAAATATTTTAAATCTAATAATTTATAATGTATCATAAATTCATATTTTTTTTTACCTGAAATATTAGTAAAAGTAATTAAAATTAATTATATAGATTAATAGAAAAATTAGGTTAACAAAGAACAAAACATTAAACTTAAGGACCAAAATAACTCATAAATTCTTCAAAAAATAATTTATATTTCTATTTATACTGTATCCACCATTTTATAGTTTTTTACCATTACTCAAGCCACTTTACATGGGAAAATGTGGGTGGAATTCCCGTTTCAAAAATTTACAAGAATACCCATCCTCCTCCCCTATAAAATGGAACTCACCAATACCACTTATTAACACATATAAAGAAATTACTATTGGCCAAAATCTGAAAATATATAATCCCAAATCCCCTCCATTCATCCTAGAATCCTCCCTTTTGATAGAAATACAACCAAGGAATCCCTATTGAGCAAATCAAGAGGAGTTTCCCAAAAAAAAGGTAACCTCTTTCCTCAAGCTCCATTGTTTTATTTTCATTCTCCACCACATAAAATATTCTTATTACATGATTATATAATAACCTTAGTATCATAAATATACTGATATAATTTTATTATAAGGGTTTTAACTATACTTACACACACTTCAATCTAATGCGTAATGAAGTTACCATTCGTGTGTACGACGAACTATTGACTCGTGAAACGATGTTGTTTTTGTTTCCTTTACCACCTCTCATGCATGATAATTATTATGAAAAATATGTTTTTATATGATATATATTATATTTATGATTTATTTATATTTTTTTAATTACTATCTAAAAAATACTTTCAGGCTTTCCATTTTTTGTAAATATGATAGCATCGTTTGTGATGTGTGCACTACCTCCAACTCAAAGCAATGTGATTCATTCACAATTTACATGGAATATATTAAGTATGAGTTTATTAAAATTATATGATAAATATGACATAATAATTCTAATGTAATTATCTTTAAAAATGAAAAATAAATGGAGATTTCGTTCAGGCATACGTACGACCTACCATCTCCATGAATGGTATATTCAAATTTATATTTCTATATTTTATATATTATTAAAAATATTTATATAATGAAAATATATAATATTTATATCATTTTTTAAATAATTAAAATAAGTAATTTAGGTTCTAATTAATAGGATCAATAATAATACTTCAAACATGAGTGAAAAAAGCAGATATTACCTGAAGTGTAATATTAACATGAAATTGTTAATAAATGGGTAATATAATTTCATAATAAAATAATATAGGTATTATATATAATAGTATGTTTATATAATAGATTTATAATAAACTTAAATTTATTAAACATGAGGTTTTGATTAGTACAATGAGAGTCAAGACATAAGGTAAGGGAATTTCATCTCACTTTTTATTTTCGTGAGATACATTCTATATTCACCACTCACTTCAATTTTGTGGTGTATATAATTCCATATGAAATTTCATATCATTAATTTATTTTATTTTATGAAATTAAAAGATTTAATTTATTTTATTTTTTCATGGGTATCACAATTCTAAAGTTACTCATGTAGTAAGGGTTTTCTCATCTCACTTTTATTTTTGTGATATTTATGCATTATTCACGGCTCATTTATTTTGTGTGGTGTATATACTACACATGAAAATATTATATGAATTTTATAATTAAATTTTTTGTTATTTACATATCAACTTTATGATATCTCTTTCAATGGGGTTATACAATTCAAAAGTTACCAAATCAGTAAAATAGTTTTGTCCCAATTTTCTTTCTTTGAGGCACATGTTTTGTTATGCACCTACATTATTTTATGAGGTGTATATACTACCATTTTAAATTTTATATCATTAATATTTTTATTTTATTTTTATTTTACGATTCATGTAATTTAAATTTATTACATGGTTATTATGATTCAAAGTTATCAAGTTGTAATATTTTATTACAACAGTCCCATTATTTATCGGGATTGTTTATGATTATTCTTCCATTTAGAAAATATTATGATCAATATCTCAATAACACTCATTAATTTTCTTATCTTGTGGTAATTCATGATGTCTTTATGTTTTATTACCATTTTTTCACTCTTTGTAGATAATTAATAAATTTTTTCATAAAATATGACTTCATTTCTCTCTTTGGTCAGAAGTCCATTTTATTCAAAAAACCATATTTTCAAGAATGTTTTTAGAAATGGTTTTTAAAATTATGTTTTAAGAAAATTTTAAAAGAAATTTTTTTTAAAAGGTTTTATGTTTCAAAATAATTTTCAATGAAAAAAGTATATTTTCCTCAATAAATATTTTTAAAATATCCTTCTAAATTTTTTCCCATATAAGATGACATGTGTTGGTGTTACTCATGCCCTTCTGGGGAAATGATCCAAAGGTTACATTAATATTCTTTCTTTGAATGGTTTACATTTTGATGACATGATGTTTATGAAACCAATTTCTATTTTATGAATTATATGTTTTTGAAACTCATTTATCTTTCACTATTTATATTCTTATAAAACCTGGTTCATTTCAAGGGTTATGAATTGATGAAATTGTTATGAAACCTATCTATTTTCCATAGGTTATGATATGATTACATGTTTAAGATACTAATTTCATTTCATGGATTATAATATGATGAATTTTTATTATATTGTGGAATACGTATGTATGATTTCATTATGAAGTGGGTAGGACCTATATCTCATTCTAATGCATTGGAAAAATATTTATATCTCATGAGATAGACGTGGCTATAATGGGGAGTGAACTCAGTTCAGTAAAGGAATTTTTCTTCTAGGATGGTATGGGGAGGGAAACTTTACTAGTAATATGGTCATGAGAGTAAACCATGACTGCCAAAATATTATGGGGATTGAACCCATACTACTAATATGACATTTTAAATGATTTATTAAATAATATGGACATAATTTTATATGATTATATGTTTTCCAAAATTTCATGTCTCATTCCGAAATTATGATTTCGTGGATTATTCTCTTGATTCCCTTATGATTCATGTCTTATTAAATACTAATAATTATTTTATGATTCATGTTTATGATCTTTGATATATTAGTTATGATATTATAATGTTATAATCACATTATCATACCCTTGTGTTCATGTTTATGATTACATATCTCCCATGTTTACCCTTATTGAGCTTCTGAGATCACCCCTTTTTATGGTTTCCTTCCCTATGTTATGAAAATATGTATTATGTATGATGTGTCTAACAAGGGGGATAGTCATGAATAACCCTGTAAGAGATACTATAGCTTACTTATGTACCAGTGTTTTTGTTTCCATGTTTCCAAAGGCACTAAACTAACATGATCATTGGGTGTCTATTTGTGTAATCTTATATTTATTCCAAAAAAATTATGTAATAATAATATATGAAAAGAGAGGGTCACAATAGTTTGTATTAGAGAAAAGGTGTAGTCAACCTTTGGAAATTAGGATGATAAAACCTTATCGATATACCAAGGGATATTTTTAAGGATATGTATAGGTATGTCGCTAAGGATAATCCAAAGGTGTCATAGATAAAATAATGCATAATAATTTAGACATAATATAAGTGATTTATCATGATTAGGTGGTTTTATGATATGATAAGTGTTTCTCACACTATTCTTTTTGGTTTTTGTTAATGGAGGTAACTAAAAGAAACTGGGTCAACGTTGAATGTGATGGAAACTTTTCTAATGGTCAGTCAAGTGGGGCAATCACTAGAGTGAAGGATGTTGTGATCATGCCTAATCAGTTTTCATAGAACATAATTAGCAATGTGTACCTTAACTAACTCTCAGACGCACCAAATAAGAGAAGGAAATAGTTCACTGATAGTTCAGGTAATGAAGACCATCACAGAAAGAAGATTCATTTTCCCACATTCCAAGAATATGGGAAGTAACAACAAAGTGTATATAACAAATTAATATAGATATGTTTTGAATTTATAAAATAAGGGAGCAAATAAAGTAAATTCAAAGGGAAAATGAATAGTTTACCTAATGTAGTGGATGTAAATATTGTCCTCCCAAAGGTATTATCAATAGTTGAATGTCTTATAAGTGGGATGAATGGCCATTATGGAAATCAATGTCCCGTGTGGAAAGATCCCAAACAGAATCAATAAGGTGGTATGAGTAATGGTCATATTACTCATGATTATGAGACTACATATGAAATGTGAAAGAAAATAGATATTAAGTAATAGTATGAGGTATCCTTGTAAATGGATTAAGAATGAAGTATAATAATCGTAGTGTTTTTTTATTTAGATTCAAGAATTATTATTTGTGAAATATATAAGGATTGTTTAGTTTATTCTTCTTACTAAGGATTTATAAAAATATGTTGAATGGTTCTGATGGACTAGAAAAGTTATTTAAATGTAAAGGTCATATCCATGGGAAACAAAATATTAAGGGAAAGATAACTCTTAATATGTCCCTAATATTGAGATAATGATTTTTAGATAAAGATATTATGGACATGAATAAGTAAATTGGATTGTATTGATTACCTCAGAACTGATAATGGGTTTGTGGAAAATTAGTTGGTTCTATCATGGATGGAGTTAAAAACATTTTTTGATTTGGGAATATATCCAATAAACTTTGGAATAAGGAAACATGCAAGTTTTCATAAATTAATTATGGTAATTGAGGTTATTACCATGTTTTAAGAGAATACATGATGAAGGTATTCACATGTTTATTATATCCAAAATAAGAGAAACATTATGATATATGGGGAATAAATCTTAATATAGTTTTGAGAATTTAGTTACCTTACTTATAAATTTTTGGGCTTCAATATTTTTTAAGGGTTATAAGGTTAACCATTTATGGAATGGGTTGTGTTAAACTTCAGATGGAGTTTTAGAGATTAAAGTATTAACACTCCATATAAGTATTTATGCATTTTTGAAAACCTGTGGTAACCATTTTTCTATGACAATAACTAAAGAAAAATGGAATGACTTATCATTCTACCTCATGATCTATAAGTACCTCAGGAATGAAAAATTCAGCTTCATTTCTTGGAGTAAGAGATGAAGTGGAAGTAGAGCAAGCCACAACCGAGGGGTGAGATTCTTTATAATAAAAGGAATAAAATCAAGAAAGTATATTACCTTACAATATTAGAAAGTAAAATAATTACTCAACTCTACTAAAAGGATATTGAAAAATATTTATCCTAACACCTTAATTTTTGTGGAAATTATGGTCTTATAAATCACAATATATTTATGGTTTTAAGTCCCTTAACTTTCTATTTATAATTCACTTCTTTGTGATCAGTGATATTTATCACTCTTTATAGTTATTTATTCTTTTCATACATGTCCAATCCTCACTCCCAACCTATGTTCTCCTATTTTGAAACCTAGTTATGAGTTACTTTAGGTAGGTATAACGGTTTTAACTTTCTTCTATTAATATAAGTTTTAGTATTTATTTTTATGATGTGGGTTTCTATTAAAGAAGAATTTAAGTATTAAACCTTTGAAAACCCAAGTGAATTTAGAGGTTAAAATTCATTTTAGGGGGGGTATAATGTAACACCCAAATAATTTTTATTTTTTTCAAATTTATTTAAACTTTTTTATATTTTTATTTTTATGGAATAATGAACATAGCTTTTGTTATATGAAAGAACTATGTTTTACTTGAATTTCATGCAACACCAAGTTAATATTGCACTAAATAAAACACTTATATTTTCTTTTGGTACAAACAAAACTAATTTTGACTTGTGTTACTCACAATTCTGAATTCATTTGATCACTTTTGTCACATGTAATATTGAGTTTTACCAAACTAAAATATACTATTAATAGTGTTATTGAAATATTATTATAGTTACCACCCAACCATTGAAATTATAGTTAAGAATAAGATTAAATTATATGTGAAAATATTAATTAAAAATGTATATAAAATGATTCTTTTGGTTATAAATTAGTTATAAATGAAAGTAATAACTATTTGAAAATAAAGAAATTGCATTTATAAGAATACAATTTCTCTTTTTGCAAACACCATTTTATAAAAATAAATTAAACAAATCACATTTTTTGAATTTTTTAATAAATCATATATATTATATATTTTATAAAAAAATTAAACTCATCAATTATATTTGATATACATAATATAATAATAAATAAAATTTTATGAATAAAAAGATTTATTTTTCAAAAATGTTACTTTACGAGCCTTTTAATGACTAAAGCATTTTAAATATAACTTTTAGAACATTTATAATTTTTATTTGGAAAAATAAAATCCATTTTTATGGCGGTATACAAAAATTTACTTTGGGTGAATTTTTTGTATTTTTCTGAGATGTTTTATTTTTTAAAAAATAGTGAAAAACACTGAATTTTAATTCAAAACTATTTTTTAATCTAATTTATTTATATAGTTAAATTATATTTTAATTTGGTTTTAAATTTTAATTAGAAATTTTTTAAATTAAGTTACTCAATTTATTTCATTTCAATCAATTTCACATTGAAATTGGATATAAAAACATTTCAAACTTTTGAACATTTTCACTTTAAAACCCCATTTTGTTATCTCGTCTGTGGGATTAATTTAAAATTAATTTCTACCAATTATGTGATTACAAATTAAATAAAAGGATTAAATTTTTGTTATAAGAATAATTTATAATGTATAATAATTTCATCTTTTTTTTTGACCAAAAATATTAGCAAAAGTGATTAAAATTAATTATAGTGATTAAGAAAAAAAATTAACTGAAAAAAATGACTAAACCTTAAACTTAAGGCCAAAAATGACCTAGACACATGTAAAAAATACATTTAATGTTCATATTTATAACCTAAATAAAGTTTATCTTGGTTTTACCATATTTTAATCCACTTTACATGGGAAAAATATGGGTGGAATTCCCTTTTAAAAAATTTAAAAGAATGTCACTCCTCCTCCACTATAAAAATGCACTCACCCCTCCCACTTATTCACACCACTCAAGCCATTTGGATCGTTAAAATTTTGATAAAATATCCTATACAATTAATTACCATAATCCTAGAATCATCCCTTTTGGAATAAGACCATCCAAGGAATCCCTTTGGTGAAAACCAATAGGAGTTACCCAAAGAAGATGTAACATCCTTCTTAAAGCTCCTTTATTTTATTTTCATTCTACACCACCTAAAATATTATTATTACATGATTATATAACAACCCAAGTATTATAAATATAATTATATTTTCCAATTATAAGTGTTTTACCTTCACATACAAACACTTACATCTAATGGGTAACAAACGTGTCATGTGTGTTTACAACGGACTACTACATCACGAAGTGATATTGTTCGTTTTATTCTTTCCCACCTCTCATGGGTGGGGATAATGATGTACCCTCTTTTTTTATATGATATATATTATATTATTTATGTATTTATACTTCTTTAATTATTATATTAAATATACCTTCATTCTTTCAATTTTTTGTAAATACGATAACCTCGTTTGTGGACATGTGGATAACTGCCTCCTCAAAGCGATGTCACTTGTTTAGATTTTAAATGGAATAGATTTTGTTTGGTTTATTTTAATTATATGATAAATATGAAATAATAATTATGTTATAATAATAGTTAATATATATACATATATTTTGTTGACCTCACCTGTTTTGATAATCCCAATCTTGTATTCATATGTTTTGATAATCCCAATCTTGTATTAATATGTTTTGATAATCCCAATCTTGTATTCATATGTTTTAACAATCCCAATTATGTTTTCATATATTATGATATTCACAATTACTGTTGATCTACACTAATACTTTCAAATCGATAATTAAGTTAATAATAATGTTAAAATAATTTCTGATTTATGTCAATCTCGCTTATCCATGTTATATAAGTTTTGAAATGATTCTAAGTGAATTAGATGTGTTTTGCATAAGACATTCAAGTGTAAGTATCACTGACCTGAAGAGAGCTATCGATATGCATAATGCACAGAGCTACCGATGCACAGAGCTACCGATAGACATAGAGCTACCGATGCACAGAGCTATCGATGGACAGAGAGCTACCGATGCACAGAGCTACCGATGCACAGAGCTACCGATGGACATAGAGCTACCGATGCACAGAGCTACCGATGGACAGAGAGCTACCGATGCACAGATCTACCGATAAGAGCTACCGATAAGAGCTACCGATAAGAGACACCGATAAGAGTTTGAAGAGATACCGATGGAAGATCCTACACCGAGTCAACTGTACACATCTACAAACAAACGGCTACCTATAATAAACTACGGAGTCAAATCCTATATCCTCGACACTATTTTTTTATTACACTAATGGTTACATTTGTTACTTTTGATGCATTTAATGTTATTAAATGATTTATGTTGCCATTTCAGGAAACCGTACCAAGTACGATCAAAAAGCATAATCATTCCTTCTTCTCACAAAAAAAAGGGCATAAAAAAAAGAGACATTGTGTATGTATCAACAGGTGAGAGAGACAAGAGACTTGAAGAGATCGAGCACACGGAACACACTGGCGATCAAGATCAAAACGTTCCAAGAACAACTGGAGAACTTGCACTCACAAGGCTACTACTACCGGACTCCAGAACACAGAGCATACATCGAGAAATCTATGCTAAAGAAGAACTACACAGAACACTTCATTTTCTGAGTCGACAACCAAGCTTAACATGGAAGCACTGAAAGAAGAAACGATACTCTGTTTTTCAGTCGAATACCAGAGAAGGACTCAGAACCATTTCTGATCAAATCCAAAAGAGTCCAGAGCTGCACTGCAATCACCAGAGCCATTCTGAACTCTATATCTTGCTCTAAGTGATTTAGTATTTTCATTACGAGCAGTGTGTGTAGCCTGTTAATTATTACACACACACTGTCTCATGAACCTTAACTGGAGGATTTTTAAATCCTCACTCACAATCTTTACATCCTTTATTTCCCACTGTGGATAGTGGTAGAGGTCGAGTGTGACCTGGACAGCTTTGAGCTGTTGTTTGTTATCCCACGTATAACTGTGGTAGAGGTCTCTTGACCTGAAACATGTGATCACTGTTGTTAACCCAGATCCAGGGTGTGGATCACTTTATATAAATTTTGAGAGGACTAAGTCTCGGCTTGAGACTGAACCTCTTGGTTAACTCTTGTGTTTTTAGTTACAACCTATATCCATACTATATACATTTATTTCATATTCCGCTTTTATTACTTTGAAATATAATTTACTTTCAAACCTACTTTGATAGTTAAACTCTCAAGTGTTTATATTTATTATAAACCAGTAAGTTAGTTTCAAAAGTTAATCTAATCATCAGATTAAGTTAACTGAGAATTATTCAATCTTTGAGAAACTAATTGAACCTTTATAATCTGTATAAATTCACTACACTTTAATTTGTTTTTGAAATAGGGGGATTTTAATAGAAATTGTTTTTAGCAGAAATTTTAATTGGAACTCAATTCACCCCCCTCTTGAGTGTCCACTCCGACCAACATTTGGTATCAGAGGTTGTTTGTTTTGCAAAACTTTTTATTTACTCTCTGCTTTTCAACTGTGATTTTAGTTGTATTTTAAAGTTCTTAAAATTTCTGTTATTTATAAATTTTTATCACTTTAAATTTTGTTTATAATGGATAATAGACTTGAGGGTGCTGCTACTAACCGGCCACCTTTCTTTAATGGAAATAACTATGCTCAGTGGAAACTTAAAATGAAAATTCATCTAGAAAGCATGAGTTTTGATATTTGGACTGCTATTGAATCTGAATACAAAATTCCCACTACTGATAGATCTACTTGGGATGAACCTACAATGACTGCTTACAATAATAATTGTAAAGCTATGAATGCTCTGTACTGTGCTCTAGGAGATGAAGAATTCAACAGAATTTCTGCATGCAAAACTGCTTTTGAAATTTGGGATACCTTGGCTGTTTCTCATGAAGGAACAAATAATGTTAAAGAAATGAGATTGAACACTTATACTATTAAGTATGATAATTTTAAAATGAAGTCTGATGAACCTATTTCTGACATGTATCTCAGGTTTAATGAGATAGTCAATACGATGAATTCACTCGGAAAAGTTGTTCCACCAAAGGAACAAATTATGAGAATCTTGAGATGTCTAACAGACCGATGGAGAGGCACATCTGTCTCAATAATAGAATCATGTGACATTGTTGCTCTACCTGTAAAAGAGATTATTGGAAAATTGATGATGTATTAAGAAGAGGTCAAGGTAAACAAAGAGGAAGATGATGAACCAAAAAGAAAATCTGTAGCTTTAAAGACTACTACTTTGAAGAGTAAGGACAAGGAAAAAAATACAAATGTAGGATGAGAGTTAAACAAGTGAAAACTCAGAGTATGACAGTGATGCAGAAATGGCTCAGATAGCCAGGAGATTCAAGAAGTTTTATAGGAAAAATAAATTCTTTAGGAAAACAAATTACAAAGGAATGTATGATCAACAAGCCAAATGGAAAAAGGATTGGAAGAAAGCTGACAGGACTGATGAAGTTGTCTGCTACGAATGCAAGCGAAAAGGACATATCAAAGCAGACTGTCCAAAGTTAAAATTCAAAAAGAAATATGATTACAAAGACAAGAAGTACAAGAAATCCATGAAGGCTACTTAGAGTGCTTCAGAAGACAGCACTAGTGAAGCCGAATCTTCGGACTCTGAAAGGAATCGAGCCAACATGTGTTTCATGACAAATACTTCCGAGGTAACATCTGAAACTCCTGTTTTAAATTCATATTATTCTGAAGATGATTCTGATTCGGAAAACATGTCAAAATCTGAACTATTTGAGTACTGTAATATGTTAGAAGAAACCTATAATGAGCTTAAAGATAAATACATAGGTCTAAAGAAACAGTATGCTTTAAGTATTAAGCATAAATCTGATCTTGATATAGAAAAGGAAAAGAATGCTCAACTATTAAAGGAAAATATAGAACTGAAACTGTCAAATGAGAAACTCAGAAAGTACTTAGAAAAATTCACAAATGGAAAGGATTCTCTAACTCAAATGCTAGGAAATCAAGTTGCACCTAGATATGCTACTGGTTTAGGATACCAACCTGGATAGAGAAATTTCACCAGAACCCGATTTATTCCTAAGTCTGAAAAAAATATTGCTAGTTCCAGTTTTGGAAATTCATATGCTTTAACAGGATATTCATATGGTTATAGACCAAATAAAGTTTATCTCTCAAAATCTGCTACTTCTGTTAATTGTATAAAACCAATAAAACAAATCTGGGTACCTAAAGCCCTGATTGCTAACCTATCTGGACCCAAGAAAATATGGGTACCAAAGTCATTTCCTATTTAAATCTGTTTTATAGGAGACCTGCTTGAAGAGCTGTCACAAGAAGATATGGTATTTAGACAGTGGGTGCTCAAGACACATGACTGGAGATTATTCTTGCTTCAAGAGCTTAATAAAGTTTTATGGAGGTCATGTCACTTTTGGTGACAACTCTAAAGGAAAAATCATCGGCCTAGGCCAGATTGGTAACACTGACTCAGTATTAATTTCTAAAGTTTTATTCATTGATGGACTTAAATATAACATTCTTAGTATATCTCAATTATGTGACTATGGTTTCAATGTCAAGTTTGAAAATGATTCCTGTGATGTTTTTAAATCCAAAAATGCTTTAGAATTTTCTGCTCTAAGGAATGAAAATGTCAATGCTATTGATTTAAATTCTTTAGCCAAACAAAATATTTCTTGTTTGAATGCTTTTCATAAAGAATCTTGGCTATGGCACAGAATATTAGGACACTGCAACATACACTCACTTAGAAAATTGGCTAGGAAAAACTTAGTTAGAGACTTACCTAAATTAGAATTCCCAAATGACAAAGTGTGTAATCCCTGTCAAAAGGGAAAACAACACAAAGTTTCTTTTAAATCAAAGAAAGAAGTATCAACTTCTCAACCACTTGAGTTGGTTCACATGGATTTGTTTGGACCATCAAGAGTTTCTAGTTTAAATGGGAAGCACTATATCTATGTTCTAGTAGATGAATTCTCTAGATATACTTGGGTATATTTCTTAGCTCACAAAAGTGAAGCTTATTCTTCCTTTGTTAAATACTCCAAGTCTGCAGAAAATCTTAGTGGACTCAAAATTAAGACCCTGAGAAGTGATCATGGCCGTGAGTTTGAAAATCAAGACTTTGAATCTTATTTCTTACACAATGTCTACACTCATAACTTTTCAGCTCTCAGCACACCTTAGCAGAATGGTGTAGTAGAAAGGAGAAACCGAACCCTTCAAGAAATAGCTAGAACCATGCTCAATGAATATGAACTTCCTATTTAATTTTGGGCTGAAGCTGTAAATACAGCTTGTTATGTTATCAATAGAGTCTTGATCAGACCTGTTCTTAAGAAAACCCCATATGAGTTATGGAACAATAGGAAGCCTAAGGTTAATTACTTCAGAGTTTTTGGTTGCAAAGTCTTTATTCTTAACACAAAGGATAATCTGGACAAGTTTGCTTCTAAAAGTGATGAAGGAATTTTTCTGGGTTACTCTACTTCAAGTAAATATTATAGAGTGTTTAATAAGAAATCCAAATGTGTGGAAGAATCTGTTCACATCAAATTCGATGAAACCGATCCACATGAGCCTAAAACCTCTCTTGATAATCTTGAAGAAGATTTGTCTGTTCTTGACCTTAATGATAAATCCAAAGAACCTGTTATAAAAACTTCCAGTTCTGGACTTTTTCCAGAATCTGTTTCGGTTGAACCCGAACCTACTGATGCACCTGAAGTGTCTAGTCCTACCTTTAATAGATCAACAATAATTCTAAAGAATCATCCTTTGGATGTTGTTGTTGGTAATCTTCATAGAGGAACACATACTAGAGCTTCTCTAAGAAATCAGGTTGAACATCAAGCTTTTCTCTCCCAGCTAGAACCCAAAAACATTAATGATGCTATCGTTGATGAATTCTGGGTAATGGCTATGTAAGAAGAGTTAAACCAATTTGAGAGAAAAAAAGTCTGGGAATTAGTTGATAGAACTAAGGACACTCTAACAATAGGCACTAAATGGGTTTTTAGAAATAAAGTTGATGAATCAGGAAACATAGTGAGAAACAAAGCTAGGCTAGTTGCACAAGGATATAGTCAAGAAGAAGGCATAGACTATGAGGAGACCTTTGCAGCTGTAGCTAGACTAGAATCCATTAGGATTTTACTTGCATATGATGCACATCTAAATTTCAAGTTATATCAAATGGATGTCAAAAGTGCATTTCTAAATGGTTTTATAATTGAAGATGTTTTTGTAGAACAACCTCCTGGATTTACAAACCCCCATTTTCCAAATCAAGTTTTTAAACTTTCTAAAGCTTTATATGGCTTAAAAAAAGCTCCAAGAGCTTGGTATGATAGACTCAGCAATTTTCTTATTTCAAAAGGTTTTACTAAAGGGATTGCTGATCCAAATCTTTTTATTAAAAGAATTTCTAAAGATGTTTTAGTTGTACAAATCTATGTTGATGATATTATTTTTGGATCTTCTAAACATTCTTTATGTACTGATTTTTTAAAAAGTATGCAAAATGAATTTGAAATGAGTTTAATGGGAGAACTCAAATACTTTCTTGGATTTCAAGTATTTCAAAATGAAAATGGCATCATTTTTAATCAAAGTAAATATACAAAGGATCTTTTAAAACTATTTGGTTTGGATAGTATTAAGGAGAGTGAAACTCCTATGAGTACAATCTGTAAATTGGATACAGATGAAACTGGGAAACCAGTGGATCAAACCAATTATAGGGTTATTATTGGTAGTTTACTTTATCTTACTGCTAGTCAACCAGATATTATGTTCAGTGTATGTATGTGTGCAAGATTTCAAGCTAATCTGAAATAATCTCATTTGCTTGTTATTAAAATAATTTTCAAGTATCTCAAACATACTGTTAACCTTGGTTTATTTTATCCAAAAGGACAATCCTTTGAGTTGATGAGTTATTCAGATGCTGACTTTGCTGGTTGCAAATTAGACAGAAAAAGCACTTCAGGAACATGTCATTTATTAGGAAAATCCTTAGTATCTTGGTGTATTAAAAAGAAGAATTCTGTAGCTCTATCCACTACCGAAGCAGAGTATATAGCTGCTGGTAGTTGCTGTGCACAAATTCTGTGGATGAAACACACTCTCTTGGACTATGGATATGATTTTAAGCATGTTTCGATTAACTGTGACAACACCAGTGCAATAAATATCTCAAAGAACCCTGTATCTCACTCAAGAACCAAACACATTGATGTAAGGCATCATTTTCTGAGAGATCATTATCAAAAGGGTGATATTTCTCTTGAATTTATCGGCACTGAACATCAATTGGCCGACATTTTCACAAAACCCTTAAGTGTGGATAGGTTATGTTACATTAGGCACGAGCTGGGGATGTTTAATCTTCACCGATAAAAATCCTCACCGATAGAAATCCTCACCGATAGAAATCCTCACCGATAGAAATCCTCACCGATAGAAATCCTCACCGATAGAAATCCTCACCGATAGAAATCATCACCGATAAAGTGTTGTTTTAAATCTTTTGTCTGCCGTCAAGAATGTGAACCGTTTTCTTTTATTTTATTTTTATTTATTTAACTTATGATTCCTAAATGATAAAACTAAGTCTAATCCACTTCTCACTCCACCGAACCCAAAACATTTTACCTTCAAACCTTAGAACTCGAACCCTCTGCAAACCTGAGATCCCTCGAACCAGCGATGGAAAAAACCAAAATTCCTATCATCCGAGAAGACTGTGTCGAGCCTAAAGCAAAATGGAAGAAGTCCGAGCCAAAAGAGAGTAGTGCTGTTAGAACTAGGTCAGGAAGGAGACCAGTAAATCCTCATCTGCAAAATAGAGCTATTGTGGTCGAAAAAGAGTTGTGTGTAGACTGGTTGCTACCCAGCAGGTCCTTGGTGCTCGAAGTTCTGGAAGCTCAGAGATGGGTAGACTGCTTTTCAAATAACAATGGTCCCTACTACCCAAAGTTGGTAAAACAGTTTTACGAGTTCGTAAGCTTCGAGAAGTTAGAGAATGAGAACCGAGTATCTTCGTTTGTAAATTGTAAAGTGCTATCTTTTTCATCAGTAGAATGGGTTGATTGCTTAAAAGTTCCTCATGAAGGTGTGTCTAGATATGTATCAAGAGCAATGCCACCTACCAGTGAAATTTTTGATCATGAGACCATGTTGAAAGAACTGACTGGTGATGGAACTCCAAGGCAAGTGGTTACTGCAGAAATGGATGGAGAGAACAGATTACTGTTCAAGTTTGTTCAACATGTATTGATACCAAGGAGAGGAGACTTTTCTAATTTGAGATATCAGGATATCTATCTCTTACATCTTTTGAGACATGATATCAAAGTCAATTTATTCAGATTGGTGATGAGTCAAATGGAAGATATGACAAGGCCGAAATCAAAGACTAACGCCCTATTCTTTGCTAAGCTGATTTCTGTAATGATCAAAGTGAAAGGGATAGCTGAGTCTCAAGATGAGACAGTTGTAGTGAAGAGAAACTTTTTTATCACTACTACAATTTGAAAATATATGAAGATTAATTGGAATCCGTGGAGAGGAGAATGGGTCAATGATGACCAAAAGGTATATGATAAGTTCAATCTTGTGGATTATCCTTCAAGGCCAAAGGATAAAAGAGATCCAGGTCTAGGACCTGATGAAGAGGAACCTGAGTACAATGATGAGTCAGAAGAAGAAGAAGAAGAGGAAGAAACTCATATGGATGAGGGAGGAGATCCTGACTTGCCTCCAAGCCCTGTTGCTGAAGTTATGTCTTTAGAGAAGGAAGTGCTAGCAGAAGTAGAGACACCTGCTAATGAGGAAGACCAGTCGGTCTCTAAGCATGTAGAGGAAGAAAAGAATGTCTCTGAATTATCTGATTCTGCTGAATTGAGTCTGAGTCCAGTCATTGGAAGCTCAGTTGTACCTTCTATGGATGAAGAAAGAGAAAGAGTAGAAGCTGTACCTATTCCAGAAAATCATCCTACTGCTGCAGAGATGGAAGTTGTTGTGGAAGATTCTGATGAATAAAGACCAGCAGAGAATGTAGTTGCTATATATGAGAATTCACCCATTGAGGGGGAGCATCACACCAAGTTTGGAAATGTTATAGTGACTATCGAGTCTGAAGACTGGGTAGAAGACCCAGGTTTTATAGTCTTTGGCTTGGATTATCCTGATTCGGATAATGAAGTATCTTTGAATAGACCAAAGATCATCTATGACATCAATTCTGAGTTATTACCTGCTGATGTGGTCCGAGTACATGATTTAGATGTGCTGAAATAAAATCTCAAAGTCAGTTTTGTAGAAGAAGTAAAGATAATGGAATCTTTTTTAGTATCCTCGATTAAATCTATCATGGCTGATTCTGTAGTCAGTTTAGCTTCTGAAAGAGTATCTACTACAGTTTCTCCTACTGATTTTGTTACTAAATCTGACCTCGAATCCCTAAAGCATGAGCTTAAGGAATCCTTCAGTGCCTCTGTTGCTGAGATAAAGCACTGTTTTGGTGAAGAAATGAAGATGTTAGAAAGGTATTTTGAGCTTTCTCTTGGTTGAAATCTGTCAACTTTTGTGGGTGAGCTAATGGAAGAAGTCAAGGAGTGCCAGACTCAAACTTCTAGGATAGAAGAAGATCTTGAAGCTCTACGGATATCTGTTGTTTCCTTAGACTCTTTCATGAGTTCAAAATCTCAAGATGATAAGGATTTAGCCTATGTGAAAATTGTTGTAAGTCATCTGGTCTCCGTGTTTGAAGCTTTCAAAACATCTGTGAAGGAGCATGTCAAAGATCAGGACTCTCAAATGCAAAATCTGATTAGTGGGTTGACCACAAGCTTCAAAGAAACTGTATCCTTCTCTCTTGGTCCTCTAGTTCCAAAACCTGCAATTGATCTGAATCAATTTCATGCTCTGATGAAGGAGGAGCTTGGTTCTATGTCAACCAGTGGCTCTGTGGACTCATCAGATTTAAGTCGAGTTGTGCTGTCTACCAGGGATTCAGCCAGAGAAATAATGAAAATCGTCCAGGACTACATGAGAGAGGCCTCTGCTTCTCAAGAAGCAATCAAGAATAAGGTGGATACTTATTTTGAAAAGGTTTATACCAAGCAACAACTGACCAACCATTTCAAACTTCTGCTTGAGAATCTAAAGTTACCTTGTAGAGACCCGTAGCCTGACGTACATGGACATTACATTACATTTGCGGAATACTTAGTACATAACAAAAACACACACTAAAGGATCGTAATAGTTTAGTGTCTTTGGAAACTCGGAACGTAATCTTCTAATCGTGGTGAAAGTTCTTCAATATCTCCCATAAAGGTCATCCCTTTTTTTTTACCTAAAACCTTTCTTTATATCCTGGGGAAAAGAAAACATAAAAGGGTGAGCTCAAATGCTCAGTAAGGGTAAACAAAAGAAATATCAATCACATAATTTTCATAAGAACATAACTTTTTTGGAAATCTTAACCTGCAAAAGAGAGCATAATTTCATAACATGGGATAAATCATAGTAGTGAAATGAAATCATAACTTAAAACATTACTCATTGTGGCATACACACATAATCATAGAGAATCATTTCTTGTTAGTCAAGACTCATTGCCAAGACTATCTTAGTGGACAAAGTCCCTTTCTGAATCGAGTAATCCTCGTTTCAGTCCTGTTTCACTGAACCGGTATAACCTACCATTCCAGCCATGTCTATCTCATGAGATATAAAATCTTTACCCAATGCATTGGAGGGAGATATAGGTCCCACCCATCTCATAATGAAACCATTCTTATGTGTGCCACAAAATCATAAATCATACATCATTGCATAACCCATGTAATAAAAATGGGATTCTTAAACAACATGACATCGTAAAACCATTCATATAAGATAAAGGAATTCATAAACATAATTCCATCACAACATAGTCAAATCAATGTAAAAATATGGATAGAAACAGAACCCTTTATTATCTTAGATGGAAAATAATTTTAATAAAACACTTGAAATGAATTCTTGAGGAAAATATCCTTTCTTCTTCAAAATCAATTTCTTTTCACAAAACATCATACAATTTTAAAAGAAAGAGATTTTATTAAAAATAGTCATGAAATATTTTGGAGGAAGGTTCATGAAAATAAGGCTTTATAAAACCGTAAAAATCCGTTCGTGCCGTATAAGTTAAAAAAAAACATTCTTCTCGTACTTTTGTCGGAAAAGTCAAAAAGTACCTTGTATAAAAAAAACGACAAAAGATTCCTTTCATATATTTTACTAAAAACTCACCGAAGGGTAAAATTGAATTTAAACAATTGTAGGTGGGTGGAAATAATATTACATATTTAAGAAACTTGGATTTGGATGATAAAATACACCCCAGTAAATACCAAAGTATAAACAATCTCGGATAAAAATGAGATTGTGATATTTCCCTTACCTTAGGTCCGATTTGCTTCGTATGTGTCCGAACCTCCTGTATAATGATTTAAATAATGTCATTGACTTATTACAGAATGATATTCATTGTTATGATATCATATATGGTTCAATTATGACATTATATTACCCGTTCTTTTGTAAATTCCATGTTAAAGAAGTGTTTTGGGTAAAATCATTTCATTTATCGTAGGTGTTTTGACTTGTTGTTCTTGACATCATTATTACTTATATCATGATTTACTTACTTCCAGAATATAAAATATGATTTATATATCATATATATATTCAGTATATATATATATATAATAGGTAGATAAATAAAATGAAAAACACCGTTCATGGAGACGGTAGTCCGTACGTACGCATGAACGTTGTTTTCCTTTCTTTATTGTCTTGAAATGGAAGTAAGTAGATGACATACATATGTATATATATACATAAATCCAGTAGCTTTATAATTTCATATATTTCATTATTATTTCTTATATATACTTTATAATCATTCTTAAATGGTTAATATGGAGAATGAATCTCATCGCGTCGTGGAGACGGTAGTCCGTACGTACGCACGAGCGATGATATCATTTCTATAAGTATTGAATTGAATTGGAGTGAATTATACAATATATCAGAATCAATATGATGTTGTAATAACTATGTATAGTTATTCTTTACACCATTATACCCATCCATGTAAGGTGGTGGTGGAAAATAGATTACACCACGGCGTGGAGACGGTATTCCGTACGTACGCACGCGCGGTGATTTCTTTTTCCGTAGGATGGATAGATGGTGAAATAGGGTTGTTTCATACTTATAATAACATATCAGTATATGAGTGATACTGATGTTATTACTTCATAATGAAACAACCTAAGAAGAAGAAGTGGAAGAAGAAATAAAGATGAAAGAATTGGTAACGGTAATTACCTCTTCTTTGAAGTGCCTCTTTAAGACCTCCTCTTAGGGCACTAGAATTGGTCTTTGAGGAAGACCAGAACCTCTAGGATGTTGCTAGGGAAGTGGAGAAGAGATTTTGGCAGGGGTTGGCCGAGCTTGAGTGCTCAAATTGGTGTGAGGAGGAGGGGGAGGAGGTGTCCTTTTATAGGGGAGGAGAGGGGCACCTTAGGAATTCTTAAAAATATTAATTTATAATAAATCTAACCCCACTTAAAAACCTCCAAAAATGACTCATATTCGAAGCTTAGATGAGATAGGGTTGTAATCGCATCAACCAATCAAATTTAGGCATGTTTGGATCTTATTTTAAACCTTATCAATTAGATTTAACTCTAAGTTAAATAATTTGACTTTTACCGTGTCTTTTTGTTTTCTTTCACTATATGATTAATACACTTACTATAACATGCCAAACGAACACCAAATTGTTTATTATTAATATATATATCCTTATCTAAGTCATTTGGCCGAACCTTAGATTTTTAGGAATAAAATAACAATTAATAATATAATATTTGATTTAAAAACTATTTTGTGTCAATTTTGACACTATTTGATATATGATTTTTGTGAAAGTCATAACAGAATTATATGTTCGAACCAAGTTGATTAAATCAACATTAATATATCATAGTAACCTATAAAATTAGTGGAATTCATAAAAAGTCTCAAATTACATTTATTTTGGTGTTTATAATATCAATTATGTCAATATTTCATTAATAAGATAATTACTGCATCATCATTGTGTCATAAATAAATTAAATTATTTAATGTCTAAAAATTACAAATAAAATACCATTATGTAGGAAATATTTTTATCTTTCTAATGAATATTTATAGTCGAATTTATCTTATGTATAACCCCATATTAAAAATGATTTACTTATTAAACTTTGATTTTAACTATTTTAACCCTTCTTTAAATAAATTAATAATAAATGTCCTAATCTAATCCAAGTGGGCCTAAATGGTCATATTTTATTCATAAGGTTGTTTTTAGTCGAATTAAACTTATCCAATAGAATTAGGACATGTGTTAGGGTAATAGTAATATCATATTTACCCTTAGTTACCCTATTTACTATTAACCGCGGTAAAAAAAGTAAAAAGTTACTATTCACCAAAAAATTATTTTCATCTCATTGAACCACATTTTAGTCCTTGATATTAACCGTGTCTCTCGGATTTTCGAAATTCCATTCACAGAAGCGGCAAAATTAAGTTTTATGAAAAATTCAGTTTTTTTTAACTACCACTTAGTAGTTTCACTATTCATCAAAAATTGATGTTTTTCAGAACAATGCCAAAATTTCATCCTAAGATATATTTCATATTCCGAATTCAAAAATGAAGTCTATTTTACCAAATTCATAACATAAAAGTTTCATTAATTAATTTTATAATTAAATCCCGCTGTTAAAACAAATAGCGTGTTTTTAAGAAACAATATCTATCAAAAGATTGACACTTGATTATGTCTGTTTTAAATGTGAAATTACATCCAATGACCAAAATTGTATTAAATTGTAAAAATATATTCTAAATATACTTTAAAACCTCTCAAATTAATGATTTATCACTATTAATTATTTCGATTAAAAAAGTTGTTTTTTAATTATAATTTAGTAATTTTCACTATTCATCAGAATATGAAAGTTATTTGAAATGTACCAAAATTTCACCTTAGGCTAAATTCGATACTCCGAATCCAAAAATGAAGTCCATTTTAAAATTTCTAAAATTTAAAAAGTGGTTATTACTATTCATAACGGCTAGTTTTAATAATATTTTAATAGCATATCATTGTTTCGTGAAACTCAGTATTACGTACCACACACGCTATCAAGGAAGGTTGCGATTGCGTGTAATGCAAGGCAAGTCAAGGATGTGTGTTGTGCAAGCTCCTTTTGGTGTAGCGTACAACACAAGACTTTAATAAAATTAAAAAGAATATTTTTTATAAAATCTTGGGCTCTTACATTCTACCCCCCTTAAAATGAATTTCGCCCTCGAAATTCGTCGGGGTTATAAATGGTTTACTATTCGAAAGTTTCTTTAATAGAAACCCACATCGTAAAAAGGAATACCAAAACATGGCTTTAAAAACTAAAGTATGAAATGTAACAATTACCCAAATAAACTAATCACTGGGTTTCCACATAGGTGAAAATATGGATATGGAAGAGAAATCTAACCATCATGTTCTGATGGAGAGTGGTAGAGAACATGGCTATGGAAAAGCCAGTAATCACAAATCCATAGATTTGTGATGATATAAGGTACCATCTGATTCATCAGGTATAAGATCACTAGGACAACATTTTTGGTTTTCAAGATCATTTCCCCTAAAGTTGAAAATTTGAATTAGAATAAATACTTACTTTATTTTGGTACAATCTCACTGTTGTTCGTGCCTTGAACAATTTCCACTTCATCTCTTAAATAAATGAAGTTGAATTTGTTATTCGTGAAGTGTTAGCAGATCATGTGATAGAATGACTGTTCATTCCATCTGTCTCAAACAAAAGGTTAGCAAAAGTTATAAGTCATTCTATAGTGAGATTAATCATATATGGTTCCTAAAATGGACTTATACTTCATATATCATACTGCTTAATATAATAAAACTAGTTTCTACTAAACAGGGACTTCCTGTAGGCCAGTGGTAGGCGATAAAGGCCAGTCGCACTTCGGTTGTGGGTTCGATTCCCACAGCCTTGTCCGAAGCGATGGGCTGTCGCCCGTCCTGCAGGTTGTCCTTTTTATAAAACTATATTACTATAAAATCCCATCAATAATATCGAAAAAACTTCTATCCTTAAACAATACTAACTTATGTCCAACATAATCCATTCCAATCTTTAGGCTTATCCATAATACTGCAGTCCATTCTCATAATATAGTGAAAATGATTACCAGAGATTTAACACCATCATCGATCCCCATATATCATAAGATATGTTTTGTTGATCACATTCCAAACATTCAAAGTCCTTAATCGTGTATTCTCTTGAATACCTTAGTGAAAACATGAATGCAGTTAAAAGTTAACACCTTCCACATACTAAAATCCTCAAAATTCTATATACTCAAACCATGATATCACTTAGTCCTTATATCAATCATGAGCTCATGAATATTATCAAACATTTAATTTTCTCCTTATCCCTTCATTATGCGCATATCATCTACATTCCAAAAATATCTGAATAACCTTCACGGATACTGGTAACATTAATCATATACTTTCAAAACACAAGGAAAGACAACAGTGTAACAATCCATAGATGTCTCTTTATTCCAAAATTACACATGATAAACATGTAATCATGCCACTAAATTCTCAAACCATTGACCGAGCTTCAAAAATTCTTTCATCTCACATATCATTTGTAGTCTCTTCATCATCATCCACATAAATACTACCCATATGACCATACTGATTCTCTTCATGAGTCTTTCCCTTAGGGCATTTGTTTGCATAATGCCCATACATTCCACATTTAAAACACTTAACCATTTTTGATGTCGTAGCAATACCATTATCCTCATCCATGGTGTTAACCGACCCTTTTCCTTTGCACTTACTTGCTTTGTGTCCTTCTTTTCCACACCCAAAGCATCTTCCAGTTCCCTTGAAACATTCTCCTTGATGCCTCTTCCCACATGATTTACATGAGGGAAATTGAACTTTCTTTCCTCTATGGTCATCATGAAACTCCATCTTTCTCTTATTAGATGAGTCAGGAAACTTACCAAATTTTACTTTATTGATCATATTATGAGATTGCTGATTCGGCATAATAATGATTTTTGGACTTCCAAATCCCATTTCATTTGGTTTCTCATGAAGAATATCATTCCATTGTCCATCATATCCTCCATTATCATGAATCATCTTGTTTCCAGCCATTTTCTAAAACCCAAACAGAATAGTGTTAGATGCAAAAATCGTAATAAAGGGGGAGTAACTTAAATATCTATCATCTTTGGTTTAATCTAATATCGTTACCATAGTTCTAGGACTATATCCTATACGTATACTTATCCTTAGGGGCATCCCTAGACATACCTTAGAAATATCTCTAGGGATCTCACTAACGTTTTCGCATCCTAGTTTCCAAAGGTTGACTAAACCTTTCCTCTGATACCAACTGTAGAGACCCGTAGCCTGACGTACATGGACATTACATTACATTTGCGGAATACTTAGTACATAACAAAAACACACACTAAAGGATCGTAATAGTTTAGTGTCTTTGGAAACTCGGAACGTAATCTTCTAATCGTGGTGAAAGTTCTTCAATATCTCCCATAAAGGTCATCCCTTTTTTTTTACCTAAAACCTTTCTTTATATCCTGGGGAAAAGAAAACATAAAAGGGTGAGCTCAAATGCTCAGTAAGGGTAAACAAAAGAAATATCAATCACATAATTTTCATAAGAACATAACTTTTTTGGAAATCTTAACCTGCAAAAGAGAGCATAATTTCATAACATGGGATAAATCATAGTAGTGAAATGAAATCATAACTTAAAACATTACTCATTGTGGCATACACACATAATCATAGAGAATCATTTCTTGTTAGTCAAGACTCATTGCCAAGACTATCTTAGTGGACAAAGTCCCTTTCTGAATCGAGTAATCCTCGTTTCAGTCCTGTTTCACTGAACCGGTATAACCTACCATTCCATCCATGTCTATCTCATGAGATATAAAATCTTTACCCAATGCATTGGAGGGAGATATAGGTCCCACCCATCTCATAATGAAACCATTCTTATGTGTGCCACAAAATCATAAATCATACATCATTGCATAACCCATGTAATAAAAATGGGATTCTTAAACAACATGACATCATAAAACCATTCATATAAGATAAAGGAATTCATAAACATAATTCCATCACAACATAGTCAAATCAATGTAAAAATATGGATAGAAACAGAACCCTTTATTATCTTAGATGGAAAATAATTTTAATAAAACACTTGAAATGAATTCTTGAGGAAAATATCCTTTCTTCTTCAAAATCAATTTCTTTTCACAAAACATCATACAATTTTAAAAGAAAGAGATTTTATTAAAAATAGTCATGAAATATTTTGGAGGAAGGTTCATGAAAATAAGGCTTTATAAAACCGTAAAAATCCGTTCGTGCCGTATAAGTTAAAAAAACATTCTTCTCGTACTTTTGTCGGAAAAGTCAAAAAGTACCTTGTATAAAAAAAACGACAAAAGATTCCTTTCATATATTTTACTAAAAAATCACCGAAGGGTAAAATTGGATTTAAACAATTGTAGGTGGGTGGAAATAATATTACATATTTAAGAAACTTGGATTTGGATGATAAAATACACCCCAGTAAATACCAAAGTATAAACAATCTCGGATAAAAATGAGATTGTGATATTTCCCTTACCTTAGGTCCGATTTGCTTCGTATGTGTCCGAACCTCCTGTATAATGATTTAAATAATGTCATTGACTTATTACAGAATGATATTCATTGTTATGATATCATATATGGTTCAATTATGACATTATATTACCCGTTCTTTTGTAAATTCCATGTTAAAGAAGTGTTTTGGGTAAAATCATTTCATTTATCGTAGGTGTTTTGACTTGTTGTTCTTGACATCATTATTACTTATATCATGATTTACTTACTTCCAGAATATAAAATATGATTTATATATCATATATATATTCAGTATATATATATATATATAATAGGTAGATAAATAAAATGAAAAACACCGTTCATGGAGACGGTAGTCCGTACGTACGCATGAACGTTGTTTTCCTTTCTTTATTGTCTTGAAATGGAAGTAAGTAGATGACATACATATGTATATATATACATAAATCCAGTAGCTTTATAATTTCATATATTTCATTATTATTTCTTATATATACTTTATAATCATTCTTAAATGGTTAATATGGAGAATGAATCTCATCGCGTCGTGGAGACGGTAGTCCGTACGTACGCACGAGCGATGATATCATTTCTATAAGTATTGAATTGAATTGGAGTGAATTATACAATATATCAGAATCAATATGATGTTGTAATAACTATGTATAGTTATTCTTTACACCATTATACCCATCCATGTAAGGTGGTGGTGGAAAATAGATTACACCACGGCGTGGAGACGGTATTCCGTACGTACGCACGCGCGGTGATTTCTTTTTCCGTAGGATGGATAGATGGTGAAATAGGGTTGTTTCATACTTATAATAACATATCAGTATATGAGTGATACTGATGTTATTACTTCATAATGAAACAACCTAAGAAGAGGAAGTGGAAGAAGAAATAAAGATGAAAGAATTGGTAACGGTAATTACCTCTTCTTTGAAGTGCCTCTTTGAGACCTCCTCTTAGGGCACTAGAATTGGTCTTTGAGGAAGACCAGAACCTCTAGGATGTTGCTAGGGAAGTGGAGAAGAGATTTTGGCAGGGGTTGGCCGAGCTTGAGTGCTCAAATTGGTGTGAGGAGGAGGGGGAGGAGGTGTCCTTTTATAGGGGAGGAGAGGGGCACCTTAGGAATTCTTAAAAATATTAATTTATAATAAATCTAACCCCACTTAAAAACCTCCAACAATGACTCATATTCTAAGCTTAGATGATATAGGGTTGTAATCTCATCAACCAATCAAATTTAGGCATGTTTGGATCTTATTTTAAACCTTATCAATTAGATTTAACTCTAAGTTAAATAATTTGACTTTTACCGTGTCTTTTTGTTTTCTTTCACTATATGATTAATACACTTACTATAACATGCCAAACGAACACCAAATTGTTTATTATTAATATATATATCCTTATCTAAGTCATTTGGCCGAACCTTAGATTTTTAGGAATAAAATAACAATTAATAATATAATATTTGATTTAAAAACTATTTTGTGTCAATTTTGACACTATTTGATATATGATTTTTGTGAAAGTCATAACAGAATTATATGTTCGAACCAAGTTGATTAAATCAACATTAATATATCATAGTAACCTATAAAATTAGTGGAATTCATAAAAAGTCTCAAATTACATTTATTTTGGTGTTTATAATATCAATTATGTCAATATTTCATTAATAAGATAATTACTGCATCATCATTGTGTCATAAATAAATTAAATTATTTAATGTCTAAAAATTACAAATAAAATACCATTATGTAGGAAATATTTTTATCTTTATAATGAATATTTATAGTCGAATTTATCGTATGTATAACCCCATATTAAAAATGATTTACTTATTAAACTTTGATTTTAACTATTTTAACCCTTCTTTAAATAAATTAATAATAAATGTCCTAATCTAATCCAAGTGGGCCTAAATGGTCATATTTTATTCATAAGGTTGTTTTTAGTCGAATTAAACTTATCCAATAGAATTAGGACATGTGTTAGGGTAATAGTAATATCATATTTACCCTTAGTTACCCTATTTACTATTAACCGCGGTAAAAAAAGTAAAAAGTTACTATTCACCAAAAAATTATTTTCATCTCATTGAACCACATTTTAGTCCTTGATATTAACCGTGTCTCTCGGATTTTCGAAATTCCATTCACAGAAGCGGCAAAATTAAGTTTTATGAAAAATTCAGTTTTTTTTAACTACCACTTAGTAGTTTCACTATTCATCAAAAATTGATGTTTTTCAGAACAATGCCAAAATTTCATCCTAAGATATATTTCATATTCCGAATTCAAAAATGAAGTCTATTTTACCAAATTCATAACATAAAAGTTTCATTAATTAATTTTATAATTAAATCCCGCTGTTAAAACAAATAGCGTGTTTTTAAGAAATAATATCTATCAAAAGATTGACACTTGATTATGTCTGTTTTAAATGTGAAATTACATCCAATGACCAAAATTGTATTAAATTGTAAAAATATATTCTAAATATACTTTAAAACCTCTCAAATTAATGATTTATCACTATTAATTATTTCGATTAAAAAAGTTGTTTTTTAATTATAATTTAGTAATTTTCACTATTCATCAGAATATGAAAGTTATTTGAAATGTACCAAAATTTCACCTTAGGCTAAATTCGATACTCCGAATCCAAAAATGAAGTCCATTTTAAAATTTCTAAAATTTAAAAAGTGGTTATTACTATTCATAACGGCTAGTTTTAATAATATTTTAATAGCATATCATTGTTTCGTGAAACTCAGTATTACGTACCACACACGCTATCAAGGAAGGTTGTGATTGCGTGTAATGCAAGGCAAGTCAAGGATGTGTGTTGTGCAAGCTCCTTTTGGTGTAGCGTACAACACAAGACTTTAATAAAATTAAAAAGAATATTTTTTATAAAATCTTGGGCTCTTACATACCTCTAGTGACTCAGGCCTTCAGAGAGCAGGTTAGTAAGCTCAGGGAGCTTACTCCTACTTTGGATAAATTCATTGAAAATAGAGATGATTTTTTGTCTGCAATGGAGAGAGGAGGAAGCGTTATAATGGATTTCAGAAACCTGTTGCTGCCCTTCCTGCATGTGGATGCCAGACCGGTCATTGTACCTCCTACTTTTCCTGCCTCTGACTCCACTGCGTCTCCAGTTCAGATGACTCCTGCTCAAGCCATAAGAAGTCTCACACCTATGATCCCTCAAAGGACTTCCCATTACAGGCCCGGCACTGTATCAGTTGCTCAGCCCCCTCTGATCATTTCTGGAATTCCAAAGTCCTCCCCAATATCCTCAACACCTGAATTCTCTTCTGATCCCAAGGGAAAAGCTCGCATTGAAAATGTGGATTGATAAAGTGGCAAGGATGTTTGATAGGAATCTTTTTGTTTTTTCTATTCTGTTTATATACTTTTTTGTCTGATCTAATACAAATGTTTTTTTCCACTATCTCAGTTTATCAGTTTTCTATGTTTGGTTTCCCACTTTTTGATTATCACTAAGGGGGAGACACGAAATATAAAAGGGGAAATTGAATATTAATGTTATACTATCTAATACTATATTCTCACTATCTTAAAATGGCCATATCATAAGTTGTGATTATCAAAAAGGGGGAGATTGTTGACCTCACCTGTTTTGATAATCCCAATCTTGTATTCATATGTTTTGATAATCCCAATCTTGTATTCATATGTTTTGATAATCCCAATCTTGTATTCATATGTTTTAACAATCCCAATTATGTTTTCATATATTATGATATTCACAATTACTGTTGATCTACACTAATACTTTCAAATCGATGATTAAGTTAATAATAATGTTAAAATAATTTCTGATTTATGTCAATCTCACTTATCCATGTTATATAAGTTTTGAAATGATTCTAAGTGAATTAGATGTGTTTTGAATAAGACAGTCAAGTGTAAGTATCACTGACCTGAAGAGAGCTACCGATATGCATAATGCACAGAGCTACCGATGCACAGAGCTACCGATAGACAGAGAGCTACCGATGCACAGAGCTACTGATGGACAGAGAGCTACCGATGCACAGAGCTACCGATGCACAGAGCTACCGATGGACATAGAGCTACCGATGCATAGAGCTACCGATGGACAGAGAGCTACCGATGCACAGAGCTACCGATAAGAGCTACCGATAAGAGCTACCGATAAGATCCACCGATAAGAGTTTCAAGAGATATCGATGGAAGATCCTACACCGAGTCAACCGTACACGTCTACAAACAAACGGCTACCTATAATAAACTGCGGAGTCAAATCCTATATCCTTGACACTATTTGTTTATTACACTAACGGTTACATTTGTTACTTTTGATGCATTTAATGTTATTAAATGATTTATGTTGTCATTTCAGGAAACCGTACCAAGTAAGATCAAAAATCATAATCATTCCTTCTTCTCACAAAAAAAAGTGCATAAAAAAAAGAGACATCGTGTATGTATCAACAGGTGAGAGAGACAAGAGACTTGAAGAGATCGAGCACACGGAACACACTGGCGATCAAGCTCAAAACGTTCCAAGAACAACTGGAGAACTTGCACTCACAAGGCTACTACTACCAGACTCTAGAACACAGAGCATACATCGAGAAATCTATGCTAAAGAAGAAATACACAGAACACTTCATTTTCTGAGTCGATAACCAAGCTGAACCTGGAAGCACTGAAAGAAGAAACGATACTCTATTTTTAAGTCGAATACCAGAGAAGGACTCAGAACCATTTCTGATCAAATCCAAAAGAGTCCAGAGCTGCACTGCAATCACCAGAGCCATTCTGAACTCTATATCTTGCTCTAAGTGATTTAGTATTTGCATTACGAGCAGTATGTGTAGCCTGTTAATTATTACACACACACTGTCTCCTGAACCTTAACTGGAGGATTTGTAAATCCTCACTCACAATCTTTACATCCTTTATTTCCCACTGTGGATAGTGGTAGAGGTCGAGTGTGACCTGGACAGCTTTGAGTTTTTGTTTGTTATCCCATGTATAATTGTGGTAGAGGTCTCTTGACCTGAAAAGTGTGATCACTATTGTTAACCCAGATCCAAGGTGTGGATCACTTTATATAAATTTTGAGAGGACTAAGTCTCGGCTTGAGACTGAACCTCTTGGTTAACTCTTGTGTTTTTAGTTACAACCTATATCCATACTATATACATTTATTTCATATTCCACTGCTATTACTTTGAAATATAATTTACTTTCAAACCTACTTTGATAGTTAAACTCGCAAGTGTTTATATTTATTATAAACCAGTAAGTTAGTTTCAAAAGTTAATCTAATCATCAGATTAAGTTAACTGAGAATTAATCAATCTTTTAGAAACTAATTGAACCTTTATTATCTGTATAAATTCACTACAGTTTAATTTGTTTTTGAAATAGGGGGATTTTAATAGAAATTGTTTTTAGCAGAAATTTTAATTAGAACTCAATTCACCCCCCTCTTGAGTGTCCACTCCGACCAACATATTTCATTTACATTCTTTCAAAACATTATTTAAATGGAGACAACGCTCATGCATATGTACGAACTACCATCTCCATGAACGGTGTATTACATTTCATATATCTATATTTTATAGATTATTATAAATATCTTTATAATTATTATATATGATATTAATATCATGGTTTACACTATGTAAATTAGTAAGTAATGATCTAAGTAATAGGATCAAGAATAATAAGTTAAAACATGTTTGAAAAACAATGCAGATAATACCTGAAGTGTAAAATTAACATGAAATTGTTAATAAACAGGTAATATAATTTCATAATAAAATATTATAGGTTATTATATTAAATAATATTATTATTTAATATATTTATAATAAACTTATAATTATTTTAATTGATGTTTTTATGAGTACGACAAGTGTCAAGACATAATGTGATGGGATTTCACCTCACTTTTTATTTCCATGAGATACATGGCATATTTACCACTAGTTTCTATTCTGTGGTTTATATACTACCCTATTAAATTTTATATAATTAATTTAATTTATTTAATTATATTAAAATCATTAATTTATGTTATTATTTCATTGGTATCGTGATTCTAAAGCTACTCAAGTAGCAAGGGTTTTCTCATATCGCTTTTATTTAGGGGGGATTTATGCCTTATTCACCACTCATTTCTTTTGTGTGGTGTATATAATTCACATGAATATATTCTATGACTTTTACAAATAAATTTATGGTTATTTAAATGTACATTTTATTATCTCTATTTCATGGGATTTTTTTTTTAAAGTTACCAAATTAGTAAGGTAGTTTTGTTTTGATTTGTCTTATTTGAGGCACATGTTTTTTTATGCACCTATATTCTTTTATGAGGTGTACATACTGGCATTTGAAATTTTATATAATTAATATAATTATTTTCATGATATTTTAAGATTAATTTAATTTCACTTTCTTACATTGGGATTATGATTCAAAGTTATCAAGTTGTAAAGGTTTATGCAACAATTTTATTTTTTATCGCAACTGTTTATGATTATGATTCCATTAATGAAATATTATGATACACATCTCAAGAAAACTAATTAATTTTCTTATAATATGGTCATTAATGATGTATTAATGTATTAGTACCATTTTTCACTCTTTGGTATTTAATATAAATAATAAAATGTTTTTTATAAAATGTGACCTCGTTTCTCTCTTCAGTGAGAAATCTGTTTTATTCAAAAAACGATTTTTTCAAAAAAAAAAGGTTTTTAAAATGATATTTTAAGATTATTTTAAAATAAAATGTCTTTAAAAATGTTTTCAAACTTTTTTAATAACTTTTTAAATCTATTTTCAAGGAAAATGTTTTCAATTTTTTTGAAGATTTCTTTATATGTTTTCAAAGATACTTTCAAGGAAAAAGGCTCTCAAAATGATTTAAAGATTTCATTATAAGTTTAAAAAGATATTTTCAAAGAAAATGTTTTCAAAATCAATTTATAATTTTTAAAATATATTTTCAAGGAAAATGTTTTCAACATTGCTTTATAATATTTCAAAGTTATTTTTAATGAAACTTATTTTCAAAAGTTTTTAAGTTTTTAAAATAATTTTTCTAAGAAGAAAGGATATTTTCCTCAATAAATGTGTTGTTACTAAAAAGGAATAAGACCACTAAGATGGGGTGGGGTGATTTGGTGGTTCATTTTTCTTTTATAATAAATTTTCTTAACTCCTTAACAAAACATTGTTAACCTATGGAACTTTTTAGAGTTATGATCCACTAAAATATAAATCACAACATCACATTTAATATGAAACAAATATAAAGAAAATGAAACATATGATATTTAAATGGTTTGGTATAAAGACATACTTCTTTCCATGTTGGATAGTCCCACCCACAAAGATTCTTTCACTATCTTCTTTCAAGAATAAAAATGCACAAGAAGTGAAAAATTCTATAATCCCAGTAGAAACTTTCTCTCTATAGTTGGTTATACCCCACAACAATCCTTTTTAGTATCAATTTTCCCATATCTGGTTATATACCCCAATAATTAGTCTTTTTTAGTAGTTGGTATGTATCCTCAATTAAAAGATTAACTTTCCTTATTATATTATAATCCACTCTAGAAAGTATTCACTTCCTCAAAAAGTAAGATGAATCAAACTTTACTTTTGTACAATCATTAAGAACATAAATATTTCCCTAAGAAACTTGTTGGTATTGAAAATTATTCCAGAAAATCAGTCTGAAAATCTTCTTAAATCATGTAACCTTTAGTTCAATGGTATCTTTTTTATTATCCTCTCTCTGATTATCCTTTTTTGATTATTTATTAAACTAATTAAAAACTCAATTGGAAGCTCATAATTCATCTGTCTGATGTAACTCGGTTTGATGAACCTTATTCTAATGGATGTCACTCTAATTGGATCACTCTTATAGACTTGCTCTGATAAAGCATTATCCTGGAATTTGATACTATTATCATATTGAACCTCACTCAAATGAACTATATCTGATGGAACTTCTTTAGGTTCAACCTAAAAAAACTTTTTTGGAAACTCAATACCGGTTCCACAATTTTTGGATCTCTATAATACATGAATAACTCTATATTTTTTCATACATTACAAATTAATTGTTCTATCGTTTTATAGGCAACCTAAAATATTGTTTAGGTGGGGTTCTAAAAATATTTCCCACTCAACTAAATTTCATAAATTTTAAATTTATTTTAAATCTCAAGTGTATCTTTGACTTATTTAATGCTTCATAATAATTATGTGTGCTTCTAAAAACTTTATACTTCTTCAAGTTTCACAAAAAAAATATGCATGATTCTTCATTATGATTCTCCATTTTGATTCATCATTACGATGGAGGTATACAACATATCCTTCATTGAGTTTATCTATACCAAATGATCATATATGAAAACTAGATGACTTCTATTTATGATGAACACATACACACTATAAAATACATCCTATTACGATGAACTTTTTTTATTAATGAAATTCTTATCATGTAGACTCTTTGTACCAAATTTTAAAAGTAATACATTGAAAACCATTCATAAATATCTTCAAATTCTTTCTCCTTATCATATATTCTTCAGATCGATAAACCTAGGTCTGATTACCATATTGGTGTTAGTCTGATGGATCAGTCTTTGTCTTACTTTATTGGATTGGTGTCACATCCAGTCTGATAGTCTTCACCCCTTCTTGAGAAACAATAAATGATTTTGTTTTTTTTATCCTAACCCATTTGTAAGAGAATAAATTATGACTTATTATTTTCTTAACCCGATTTAAATACAATTAAACATTTCTAAAAAAATTCCTCTCATAGAAACTATGATCTGGTATAAAAAGAATACCAAAAATATGAATTGGTGTTAGAATCCATTTTGATGGATTAGTGGAATACCTTTGATCTTTATCCTTTTTCGTTTAGTGTTCCTCACATTGATAATAAGCATCTAGAATACTTTACATCGTATTCCCCTTTATTCCAAAAACATCATCTTGTAATCACAACTCCCTCATGACTTTGAATACTATTAATACCAACATAGAATCTTCATAATTTCATTGGAAATTATTGTAACTTCGCATCCTTTATAGCGAGTTATTTCTTTCCAACCAATCCTTAATATGATTGGCAACACTCCCATTTTCTTTCATCAATCTTGCATCACAAGTTTCTGTAACACTTATGATATTTATGAAATAAAAAACAACAAAGAATCATCATGTTTTTATCAAATCCATTCAAACTTTGGAACACTTCCTCATTATGATCACTACTTCCATTTTAGACTTAATATGATTTCTAATAGATCCTAAATTTCTATCAAAATCCAAATAATATGGATTGTATTGACTCATGCCAATAGATGAGTTTGATAGTCCTAATCTAATTGACATGCCAAGGGTTATGGATCAGATTGACAACTTTAATCCAAATTTCCATTGCCTTCTTCAACCTTCTTTCTTTCTTCAACATAGTCAACATATTGATCTATTGACAACAAATACAATCAAAACTCAACTGGGGTCCACCCCCCCCCCCCTGTGTTTTTTTGTCAATACCCACTTTAATCACTTCAAAACAATAAGTGGTATTTTTTTCCTTTATCATTTTTCTTCTTTCCATTCCTTTCTTGCTCGCCCTATTTATTTTCTCTCCCCTTTCTTCTCATCTCCACCTCTTATTGACAATCAAATTTAACGGGGCCATGATTTCATGTTTTTCACTTACTGGTAAATGATTTTATTTCCAAGGTTTTAGAACTTTTCATTTCAAAAACTTGAAATTATTTTTCAAGATAATATAAGTATCACATGATATTATTAAAAATATCCTTTAACTAAACAACTCTAAGTCTACGTGGGCAAACCCATAGTTGAAAATGACAGTTTATAAGATGTTGTCAATTTTTTCCATTGCAAAACCTTAATGAAATACCCTTTTCTTGTTTCTTTAGATATTATCATTTCTTGGGGTAATCTTGAAAAAGAAGTTTTTAAAGATAATGGTAACCTTCACCCATATCAAAAAACATATCAGAAAGTTCGGGTGTATAAACCAAACATTCACAAAAATCACATTGTGTAACCTCATTACTTTCTTATTAAAGAACGATAAGAGAATCATCAACATCATATTTCTTATTTTAACTCCTTAAATTTACTATTTTTTATTTAAAATATAATTATTTTATGAATAATGAGGAACCTCAGTTGTTTCTTCAAAGCATATTTCGGACTGAGATTCCACTCTCAAACTTGATATTTTCTTCTTGTATTTTTCATTAGATATATTTTTTCCTTCTGTTCACCCTTCTCAGATTTTTTAATAAGTTTATTTTCATTTATAGACTCTTCTGATAAGGATTTCAATTTATTTTATTATTTTAGAACCTTTTTATTATAGTGATTTTTTAACAACTCTTTTATGCCTCCCTCTTGTTCTGGAAGGATAATCAAACAACTTTTCGTAACATGACTTTTTTACTTAGATCTTTTTCATCTTTTCTAAATTTTCAAACCACTATATATTGATATATTTTTATCAAATTCTATCACATCTTTAGAAACCTTTTTATTTATTTTTTATTCATATTATTTTTTTGCTTCTTATATTTTTATAGCTATGTTAACTTGTTCTATCCAAATAACTAAGAAATCATTTTCAGACTCAGCATGTTTTTTTTTCTACTTTCTTAACATACACATATTTCTTTATCTTCATAATTCCCTTTTTTAGTTATACATAATTTTTCATAACATATGATCTTATTTTCTCATCATATCTACCCTTTGATTAATACATATTTCCTAGTAGTGACATGTTATACCAGCATAAATAAGTTGTGTGTTCAAAACTTTACAACACCAACAGTGATATCAGAATATTGATTCTTTAGAAAGATAGTGGACTTGTTTAGAAATTTTTTTTATCCTTTATTCATAAATCATGGACCAATTTTCTAAGGAGTATATTTTCCTAAACAATGCCTATTTTCTTTGGGAAATATGTTATCTCACAAACCATCTTTTGTAAGACTTTCTTTTTACCTTATTTAAATGTTTTTCATTTAACATCAACTACCTTGGTGAAGTTTCCTCTCATCTTTGTTATCTCATTTTTTTGTTTAAAAATATTTGATTTTGTTTATAAAAACTTTTATTCTTTCTCATTAAACTTTATTTTCAAAAAATCTATAATTTTTTTGGATTCATGTGTCTTCAAAATATATTGTTTACTTTCTTTAATAAGGGTATAATCTATCTTGTTGAGATTCTCATTTCTAGATAATGTTTCTTCATAAATTTTCAGTTTTATTTCAATCCCAACATTCTCATAAGTTATGTCTTTAACATCTTTCTGTAAATTAATTCTTTCTTTCTAGAGTTTTGTATTTTTTTCAAGTGCATTTTCCAAATTCCTTTTAATAATCCATTCGATTTCTTTCATATCATCATAATCATTATCACTTCTAAATGAATCACTTTAATTTCTCACTTAATAAATAATGTTGAGTTGATGATCATGTTCATCACTTGATGAGGAATCATCTTCTTTCTTCTATATATATAACCATTATTCTTGATATAATAAGGAAATATTTCCTTATGTTTCTTCTAATTATATTTTTGAGGTTTCTCATTATCTTATTCAGGATCATAATCCCTAATTTCCTTCCTTGGAAATTTTTGTTCAAAATGTACATTCCATTCACAATTCCAAAATTTAAGAGTTTTAATTATCCACTTTCCCTTATTTTATTTCTTTTAAATGAGGGAAACAATTTTATTGAAATATTTAGAATATTACTCTTCTTCAAAATCACTTGATTATTATTTAACTTAATTACCTTTGTTTTCCCTTTAATAAAATATTTAAAGTCAATTTCTTGATCAAACTTTTATTTACCTTCATAACCTTATCTATTCACATTTAGTAAATAATAAGAGTAATATGAAGATAATATAAGGATAGATATTCAATATATTTATATTCCAAAGGTAAAACTTTGGCATTAAACTTATTGGGAAGAATCGTCAAGATATTTTCAACAATGTTTGAGTCTTCCAATTTTCCACTAAGACGCCTTATAGTGATAAAAATATCATTAACCCTCATAAATAATTAAAAAATGGATTCATAATCAATCATTTTTAGATCTTTATAATTTATCCTCTAAATTTGTAACTTTTCCTTATTTACCTTTGTATTTCCTTCATAAATTTTTATCAACTTATCACAGATACCTTTAGAAGTTTTGACTCCCATTACTCTAAGAATATCACTTTCAATAAGTAATGAGAGTAAAAAAAATTCACTTCCATAATTCTCATGATTTTTCTTATCAGTAGCAGTAGGAGGTTCATTCTTAATTTGGAAAAAAAATCCATCATTATTAGATAGAATAATTCTATCATTCCAGATATTATAGATCCTTTCATTTAAAATTAGAATCCCCTTATCATTCACAAAATTAGAATCCTCTATTCATGAGATGGATAATTCCGAGGAAACCTTGGATCTAATACCATTTTTTTCAAATAGCGTTAAGACCAATGATAATGGGTGGGGGTTAATTAGTGGTTAATTTTTATTTTATATTAAAGTTTATTAACCCCTTAACTAAAACATTCATAACTTATGAAACTTGTTAGAGTTATTATTCACTCAACTATAACTCAAAACCTTACCTTTTATATGAAAAAAATATAATGAGAAGGGAAAATGATATTTAAAAGGTTTAGTACAATGACCTACTATTTTCTAGGTTGGATAGTCCCAACAAAATTTATTCTTTCACTATTTTATTTCTAGAATACAAAGGAAAAAAGCAGTGAACAATTATACAATCCTAATAGAAACTTTCCTTGTATTTTTGGTTATACATGCCAACTATAATTTTCAGTATCCACTTTCTCACAGCTAGTTATACACCCTAGAAAACAATCAATCCTTTTCAGCAACTATTATGTATCCTCAGTTATAAGATTCACTTTCCTTATTCTTTTCTGATCCACTTTAGAAAGTATTCACTTGCTCAAAAAGTAAGATGAATCAAACTTTACCCAAGTAAAATCTTCAATAACTTCTAAAATTATCTAATGAAATTTTTGGTCTTGAAACTTCTTCAAGAAAATCAGTTCATAAATATTCCTCAACAATGTCATTTTCATGTTCCTCAGTCCACAAACCTTCAATTTGATGGTCTTCATCCAATTATCCTTAGTCCAATTCTCATTTTTTATCTTTTTTTCAACTGGGTATAAACTTAATTAGAATCTTAAAATTCCACTATCTGATGGAACTCAGTATGATGAACCTTGTTCTCATTAATGTCACTCTTATGGGCTCACTCCGATATACTTACTCTAATAAAGAGTAATCCTAGAACTTGGTCTATTTATTATATTGAACCACACTATGAAGGACTCTTTCTAATGGAAATTCCTCATATTCATCCTCAAAAACAAAATTTAGTTGGAAAATAAATACATGTTCCATAGTTTTTAGATCTCTAGTGTATGTGAACAGCTCTATGTTTTTTCACACATTACAAATTAATTGTGTTAACCTTTTATTAGAAACACATATATGGTTTGGTTGGGGTTCTAAAAAACATTCCCACTCAACTAGATTTCCCAAATATTAAATCTCACTTGAATATCAGATATATATATGACTTCTTAAATGATTCATAATACTATTGGGTGCTTCTCCAAACTTCATACTTCTTCAATTTTCACAAACATTTTTACAGTTAGATTATTCAATATGATATGCCATTCTGATTTTTCATTATGATGAAGGTATAAAACAAATTATTCATTACGTTTCACCATACCAAATGATCATATATGAAAACCATATGACTTATCATTATGATCAACACATATGTAATATTGAAGATGCCCCATTATGATAACCTTTTGTGAACACTGAAAGTATTCTCTTGCAGATTATTTGTACTGATATTAAAATTAAGTCATTGAAAACCATTTTAAAATATACTAAAAGTATCTATCCTTTTTTTATATTCTTCATACCAATGATTCGGGGTCTGATTATCATATTGGTGTCAGTCTGATGCATTAGTATCTTCTTTTTTTGGATTAGTGTCACATCCAGTTTGATAGTCTTCACCTCTTCTTGAGAAGAAATCAATAATTTTGTTCTTTTTCTCCTAACCCATTTGTAATAGAACAAAGTATTACTTATTATTTTCTTAACCCGATTGAAATAAAATTAAAACATTCTCAAATATCATTCCTCTAATAGAAACTATGATCCAATACACAAGGAATACAAAAATATGAATTAGTGTCAGAATCCATTATGATGGATCGATGGAATATCTTTGATATTTATCCTTATGTGTCTGGCGTTCCACACACTGATAAGAAGCATCAGGAATATATCACATCTTATTCTCATTTATTCCAAAAAAATATAACTTGTAACCATGACTACATTATGACTTTGAATGTTAATAAGATTGGCATAGCATCATCTGACTTACATTCGAATGTATTGTTACTTCCCATCCTTTCTAACAAATTATTTATTTCCAACCAAACCTTGATATAATTGGAATAACTCCCCCTTTATTTCATAAATATTTCATCACATGTTTCTCAAACACTTATGATATTTTTGAAATACAAAACCATAAAGCATCAATAGGTTTACATAAGATCCATGCATACTTTGAAACAATTTCACATTATGATCACCACTTCCCTTTCAGACTTAAGATGATTTCCAATAGATTTGGACTTTCTATCAAAATTCTAATCCAATTTATTGTATTGACTCAGTCTGGTAGCTAATTTTGACAGTCTAAATTTGATTAACATGATGATGGTTCTAGATCTGATTGAAAACTCCAATCTATATTTCCATTACCTTCTTCAAATCTTCTTTCATTCTTCAACATGGTCTATATATTGATATATTAACAAAAAATAAAACCAAAACTCAATTGGGGTCCCGAAAAATGTTTTTAAAATATTCATATAAATTATTTTTTTTAAATGACATTAATTCATTTTACCCATGCCTTTCTAGGGGAATGATCCAAAGGGTCCATTCATATTCTTTCTCTAAATGGTTTACATTTTGATAGAATGATTTTTATGAAACTCATTTATATTTCACAAGATATATGTTTATGAAACATTTTTCTATTTCACAGATTATATGTTTATGAATCCCAATCATTTTTATTGGTTATGATTTTATGAAATGATTATGAAACCAGTCACTTTTAAACAGGTTATGATATAATTACATGTTTATGATACCCATTTTATTTCATGGATTATGATATAATTAATATTTAGGATCTTGTGAAATATATATTTAATATTTCACTATGAGATTGGTGGAACATATATCTCCCTCAAATGAATTGGTTAAATATGAATATCTCATGAGATAAACCTGGCTGTAATGGGGAGTGAACTCATCTCAGTGAATGACATCATCTGCTAAGATGGTTTTGGGAATGAACCTTGACTACTAAAATGATTATGGGAGTGAACCATAACTAAAAATATTGTATGGGGAGTGAACCCATACTATTAATATAGACTTGTTAGTGATTTATTAACTACTATGGAAATAATTTTATATTATTATGTGTCGGCCAAAATTTCATGTCTCATTCATATGTTTTGATTCCATGGATTATTCTCTTGATTCTCTTATGAATCATGTCTTATGAACTACCAATATTTATGAAATGATTCTTGATTATGATATTTTATAATAATGGTATCATATTATAATGTTATGATATCATTATCATAACATTATTCTCAGGTTTATGCTTACATATCTCCCATGTTTACCCTTACTGAGCATATAAGTTCACCCCTTTTATTTTTCCTTTCCCTAGGATATGAATATATGTATTATGTGTGATGTGTCTAAGAAGGGTGATAGTTATAAAGAACCTAGTTGGAGATAATGTATCTCACTTATGTATCAGTATTTATGTTTCCATGTTTCCAAAGGCACTAAACTATTATAGTCTTTTGGTATTTGTTTGTGTAATGTTTTAAGTATTCTTCAAAAATGATGTAATGTTAATGTATGAAAAGTGAGGGTTACAATATTTTCATCCTATGTAATGATGTTTATTTGGATCATGAAGGGGAATCAAACTTGTGATTTTTTTGGAAAATGCATGAAAAAGAATAATGTAGCATCAATACAACTTTATCTTCATGGTACAATGACGTTTCCAGTCAATGAAACATTTAAATAGAAACATTTTATGAATATTTGATGGTATTATTGACAAATAAAAACTTTTTTTGTTCATTTAAGGATGTGAATCATTTTAATAAATTAACGGAACACATTATTTTTTTTATAAGGGGTATTATTATAAGAAATAGATTAAGTATGTAGAAAGACTCCCACTTCAATTAGAGTGAAATAAATATATTATTTGAATTACTTTACCAATCCTGAAATCTATTGTGACATTTTTTAAAACATGATATTAATTAGATAAAACTTATTTAAACTGTTACTTGTAGTAATTGAGAATATTATTAGAAAAAAAAGGATAACAAAAGAGAATATTGAGACTTACAGAAATTGGGCATTAAGAAACAACTTTATCCCAAACTAATTATTACAAACAAGTAGTCAGTTCCTCATACATTTTATATGATTCCAATTATATAGAGAGAAAAATTTCTACATTTGTTAGATACTCCTAAGATTATGTATAGATATTCAAGTAACATATCTAAATTAGTTAATACTAAAGAGGTGAAGTTAAAGCCATGGAAATCACATGACAATCACATTATGTTACTTGAGTTTCATCTAATAATCATTTGAAATGTGTTGGAAGATAATTTAAGGGTTATAATTATTCATTATTGTGATTTATATAATGATATTTTTCAAAATGATATACCAAAAATGATTTTAATAGAATTAAATAAGATGCAACGATTATTATTTATGAATTAGAAAAAGTATTTCCATAGTTTATCTTCACATGAATATCTTATTATGAACCCTTAAATAGAATTCCTTCTTAGGGGTATTTTTTATTATGGTTGGGTGTATTCCATTGAATGAATGATATTAATTATGAATTCATATGTAAAAAATAATAATGATCTTGAAAAATCCATTATGAAATGATATTTGACACATGAGTGCATGAATCTTTGTTCTATTTATTTGAATACTATTGTCACAAGTTACAAACAAAAAGTGATAAATTAAGATGAAAAATATAATCTAATTGATCCAATATTTCCATTACATCCATAGATATATGGTTTTCAAGTTTATTTACATTGATTAATTTTATCCTTATGTAGAAGGAGGGGGAAATCATAAATAGATGTTTAATTTTTATGTTGTGTACTAGTATAATACATACTATAAGCAATGAGACTTTTAACATCTTTTATCAGATAACTGATGCTAAAAGTGATTTTAACATCAATTATTAGATAACCAATGTTAAAAAAATTGTTACAAGATTTCAACGTTGATTCTATAAAAACTAATGTAAAAAAACTAACTTTTAACATTACTTCTTATAAAATATGATGTTAAAACCATTTTTAGAAATATTTAAACTCGCATGGGCACTGCTTCCCAATATATTTCATGATGCCAAATACTTAGAAACCCTAATTACCACTAGTCTTAGATTCAATATTCCATTGAAACCTATGATTTTTCATCACCTTCCCCTATATCTGCACCATCCTCCCCTTTTATCGCCTTTAGTCCCCTTTCATCGCCCTCTATCACCTTTCACTTCCCCTGGTTGTCTTTCATCATATTCACCCACCATTCTATAGGTCATCCCCATTCTTTTTACTTACAACTTCTTTCCTTCATATTATTTTTTTATCTTAAATTATGGATTAATAAGGAATCCTAAGAGGTTGAATAACCCTTCATATTATTTATCATGGAATTTTTTTTGTATTAAAATGTAGAATTTTAGGTATTTAAGTGATGTTCTTCTAGTATTAGTTTGATTTTTTAATATAATTAATTATTATGTAGGTTGAATTTATATTTTTATTTATTTAATTATTTTCAATTCATTCTTAAATTAGTTTCTTTTATATACTAACCAAATTAAAATATTCATTACTATATTTGAAATTAGGTGATGTGGTTTTTTATTTACAGTATAGATTCTATTATTAACATACGTGTTTACTTATTTATGTGATTTGATATATATATATATGTGTGTGTGTGTGTGTGTGTGTGTGTGTGTGTGTGTGTGTGTGTGTGTTTTTATGTTTTAAGTAAACATTTGATATGTGTTAAATATATATATTAAAATGATTTATATAATTTAAATTTATTTTGTCTTATATATTTTAAATTTATATGTTTTTATATATATTTATATGTTTTTATATTTATATGTTTTATTTTTTGTATTTATATATTTATAAGTTAATATGTTTTTAATTTATGGGTTTATATGTCTATATGTTTTAATTTATCTATATTTATTTATTTTAAATTTATATGTTTTAAATTTATAATTACATGTTCTTAATTTATAAATATTAAATATATATGTTCATATGTTTTATATTTATATGTTTTAATATATTTATTTTTTAATTTTATATATTTATATATGTATTAAATTTATATATTTTCTTTTATATTTTTATATCATGTATATATATTGGTATATATGATTATATATAAATTTATATATATGTTTTAAAATTATATAACTATATATATTTTTATCAATTTATATGTCAATGTTTCTAAAAGATTCTTAATTTGAATAATTATTCTATTTAATTGAACATAATTGGATAAATTCGTGGATAATAAGTGAGGATTATAAGAAAGGGGTTGATTATTTCTTGGAATTTACTAACAAAAATATTAAATACAAATATATTCTTTGGGTTCATGCATGAATTTTATAAATATCAAAAAATTATGGTCTATAGAAATAAAATACCGAAGGATTTTCTATGATTTTAATGGTATATATAAACACAAGTTTTTTCATGGTAAAATGAAAAAAAAATTAAATATATAATATTGATGATGACACTCATTATGAGATAGAGGATCATATTGATAAATTAAATAAATATGTAGGTATTAGACCATTAAAAAACAACATGTGTTGAATGATTTCATAGAGTTATAGAAAAACTCATATTCTTAGGTTGTATTAAATTTTAAATTTTATCACTAGTTCTAATACTATTTAAATTAAAATTAAAAAACGGTTAGAGTGATAAAAGTTTCAATTTATTTCTTGATCTTTTGAATGAGATACTACAAGAAGGTAAAGAGCTTCTATGTTCCAATTAGGATGAAAAAAAATTATATTTAATGGGACTAGGGTATAAGAAAATAAATGATTTCCCTAATTATTGTGTACTGTATAGAAAGGAATATAAAGGTTTATCAAAATTTCATAAATTTGGAAAATGGATTGGAAATTCAACTATGTTTGATCTATAAGTACAAACACTAAATCTTTTACTAGTGAAATCTAGTGTCTTCCTATAATTCCCCATTTGAAGAATTTATTTTCAAAATGAAATGGTGTAAGGAGGCTAAGAGAGAATGAAAAATTAATGAATATATAATAGAAACCTATGTCTCCCTACTGATTCACTATAATAAAATAGATTTGAATATTTTCCACATTTTTTGGAAATGAAGTAAGAAATCCTATAATGGGGATATTTACAAATAGAATGGATCTATATTAGAGCCTCAGTAGCCAAAATAGTTCATGGAATATTTTATTAGTAGATTACTACATATCTCCAAATATATGTATAAAGAAAAATATGTTATGATTATCTTAATTATTTATGGACCAAAACGGCTTGAAAATGACATTAATGTTTACTTATCACTATTGATTGATGATTTGAAATTTTTATGGGAGTTTGGTTTTAATGTGTTTTATGCATGCAAGAAATATTGTTTCCTTTTTTATTTTTTTAATGTTATTTATAAATGAATTTCCATCATATGGAAACTTATCTAGTTATAGTGTTAAGGTATATAAAGCTTGTCCAATTTATAAATAATGGACTTCAGGTCATCAATTATAAAACAGGAGAAAGGAAGTGTACATGGTCCATATGAGTTTTTTAATAGATCACCTTTATTAAATATTTAAAAATAAATTTAATGATTTAAAATATCACGCCCCCTACAAATACTCTTTCAAAAAAGTATATCATGATAATTTGAAAAAAAATTGATTTCACATTTGGAAATATAAAATGTTATGGTTGTGAAAAAAATAAATGGGAGAAACAATTAATCTTATTCAATCTAAATTAGTGGATATTTTTTAATGGAAAAACATAACATTTATGTTATACATGTTTAGAAAAAACATAAGTGATAATTTAATTATAACTTTTTCAGATATAAAAGGAAAGGAAAAAATATGGATTTCATGAAGAATTGTACATAAAATCTATGCGAATACCATTTTTGTTAGCTATCACCATGAAAGGAAAGAGGATTATATTTTCCTTCAGATTATCACATGTTATTCAAGAGTGAAAAAATAAATTTATATCAATTCTTTCATGATATTAAGGTAACTAGTGAGTATTATTTAAATATAAAATTTTTGGTGTCATTAAATGATTTAGAGCTAATAGAAATGAAATATCATGATTATCATGTATTCAATAAACAACTAATAACAGTTTACTATATATAATACTATCGATGCATATTGTAAATACTATTATAAAATTTTAATGATTTTTCAATTCCATTTTTCATAAATTCTTGGATCTATATATATTAAATACATTCGATAATAAATCTCCCCTCACACTTTTTCGACTATAGATGTATTTTACACCATTTTTTCATATATTGTTTCATCTATTGATTCATTTGGTGTGAGATATAAGGTTATGTGGCCCTAAATATTTAAATTGTATATATCCTTTGGAATGATATAAGAAAATCAGGAAGGGATATATTTTTTATGCCAAAAAATGCATCAGTCTCATTCCACAGATTCAAAGATGTGATTGGGGAATCCGCCTACTGAACAGGTCAAAAAAAGAACCTACAAGCCATCTCAAAATGTCCCAATGTGAAGCACTCCACGCAAAAGGCACATTTCCATGAGGATGCCTCGATGAGAGGCTCCAGGGCACCCTGGCCTCGTGGGAGTCTGATGTCAACTGAGGCCCCTCAACAGCATCAGGCCCCTCCACGCCACACTTTACGACAACTGCATCCATGAATATCTGTGTTGTGTCAGGCCCCCTCCGTGAGTCCAATGTGGGCCGAACGAATAACTCCTTTCTATGGTTTCGCTCATCTCTATGGTTTGTTATGTTCCCATCCAACCGGGGTTTCCTATAAATAGAATCCCCCCTCCAAACCATTTTCACTCTGACCTTTCAACTCTCCAACTCTAGTTTCGTATAGACCTTCGCGAAACCACTCAAATGTATTTTCAAATGTACTTGGCCTTTGAAATTATTACCCCTTTATGTACTTTTCATCCTCCACCTATGGTGGAGATTCCCTTCATGAAGGCCTACGTCATTTGAAAAGGAAGGGGCCCCTTTGGGGTGCTCGAGTTTTTGTAAAGTGTAGAGCCATTGAGAAATTCTTTCAAAGAAAAGAGGTATTCGCTAAGGCGAAGCCCTACTCCTTTAAGGGTGGATCTTTATAAAGCCTTGTCCTTTCGCAAATACCCCCCTCTTCTAGAGTCCCCTTTCCATCACGAATCCCATATTCTCTTGGTAATATTTTCCCTTTGTGAATGTCATCCTCTTCACGAAGCACACCCTCTTTTTGAATCCCATACTCTTCGTGAAGTGTCTCTTTATAAGAATAAATGCTTTACACACCCCTTTTTCGTATCTCCCTCCATGTTTGTACATAGTGATTTCAAGGTCCCTTGGGTGGTCCTTAATGTTGCGGGGCTTATCCTCATGTTTCTTCACATAGGCACACTAATGAAAATTGCTTCTTCATATATCCATGCTAATGTATCCCCATTAGTGGATCACTCCATGACACCCACTCACCACAGCATTTCTGATTCCTTACCTTCTCCATGGTTGGGTGGGTATCAGTTATGTAAGTCCTAGGGGTGCGGAGTAAACCTATCTCATCCGAGATGCAGGACGTTAAATTTCCAAGCACCATCGCCCTCAGGACATGACGTTAAACTGTGGCCCCACCCCATGCACCATACGCGGGGTTCCCCATCTCTTACATTCTCTACGCTCTCTCATCTCCACGGGAGTGAGATATTCCTCACATGAAATGAGATCCTCTTTGTTGGAGTGGTGTTTTTCTATAGGGGAGGGAAACCATCTTGGTGTAAGCCCCCAGCCTATCTTATAGGAGGTTGCATCTCTACTCCTCCTCTCTTCTTCGGTGCCAAATACTAGAAGAGTGATGGGAACCGGGACATTCATTTCCCCATCCCTCTCCCTATGGAAATTTTCGCCATTGTGCCTCCATCTTGGAGTAAGTCCCAATCTCTATATATTTGGGCTACTAACCATGTATAATACCATGTTTCCTATTTGGGTCGTTAATCGTGTGTAAGCCCCATTCCACCTTCTGCGGACGCACCATTCACGATGTGGTTGTCAGGTCTTTGTTGCCTCTTACTTCTCACACCAAGAATGACTCGCATGGTCTTATTGTAAGATTGACCATAGAATCTATCCTAGGCCACCTTAGCATGTAATCCCCAATACCAAAATTCCAAACTAAGTGGACTTTTATCCCTGTCTCCTAGGCAAGATACGTAGGAAGCCTCCCTGAGATTCAATCCCAACACCTACTTGTCCCAACACCTTCACGTTGGTTCACCTTCATCCCGCATGATGTTAAACAGTATCCCCCATTCCAAACTATGTCAACTTTGATCCTTGTCTCCAAGGCAAGGTACGTAGGAAGCCTTCCGAAGGTTCAATCCCAACACCCATCGGTCCCGACCACTTCACGTCGGTTCACCTCCATCCCGCATGACATTAAACTGTACTCCCTTTTTTATGACAAGACATTAAACTTTAACCATTAAAACTATGTGGTCATTGATCCTTATCTCCTAGACAGGGTATTTTGGAATCTTCCCTGAGGTCCAATCCCAATCGATGGTAAGCCGTTGTGATTCCCAATCGAAGGTAATTTGTTGTAGTCCCCAACCAACGGTAAGGCATTGTGGTCCTACACTAGGGTCAAGATGTTTTTATCCCTAACCAGTGATAAGTTATTGTAGTCTCCAACTGATGATAAGTCTTCTTAGTCCCCTTTGTTGGGACCTATATCTCTGGTCTTCCCCTCATGTGTCAAACCAACTCTCGGGCTGCTAACCACGCGTAAGCCCCAGTATATCGTTGGGTCGTTTTCCTATGCATACACCTTGATTTTATACCCTCATCTAGAACTATGTGGACTTTTATTTCCTGCCTCAGGGATACATAGGAAGCCTCCCTAAGGTTCAAGATCATCACTCATGTTTCATCATGGTCTCTCCCTTGAGCCTATGTGGTATGGGATGGTCATGCCCCAACATGGAGTCTCTATTTCCTCTAGGTCCCATACATGCATTCATTCTCATGGGCCGCCTCCTTTAAGTGTCATGTCTCCCCAACTGAACTACATGGACTTTGATTCCCAATAGCGGGGATACGTAGGAAGTCTCTTCAAGGCTCAATCCCAAAATCATCATTGTCCTCACATTGGTTCCATATTATTCTCCATCCAATCTCAACAATCCATTTCCATATTTATTATTACTTGGGCCGCTACATCCCAGTGAGATGATGTTACCCACTTTCTTGCTGCTCCAAGAATTAATCGGGTAACTAACCACATGTTAGCCCTAGAATCAGTGTTCCCTCCAGGGGTTTCACCCATCTGATCCACTCTTATCAGTGTTCTAATCTGTTTTATCTGTCTCCTCTAGACGTTAAACCCATGGTATACCCTATGTTAAACATAGGAAGCTGGGGAAGACCTCAGAGATATGCATATGGCATAAAATTCCTCACATTTGACGTGGTATTCCTAAGGATTCTGCACATTCAATAATCCCTATCATAAGGGGAAGAAACCCAGACGCATCAGTGTTCCAGCATCCACACACACCAACGATTTCCAATATGACTACTCCCTCGATAGATGGTTTCTTTCCTAACTTGACCCCTTGGAATGTCCTGACAGAAGCAGTGTAATTAACTTGTGTCCCTGAAGACATGGAATTGGGAGAGTTTCACAAACAATTTCTTAAGTATATGAGGGAGACCCGGACTATGTAATGAGTTTTGAGGAGGAATACATGGAAGGAGGAACCAACATACCATCATCTTATTTAGATCAAGGAGAAAATGTCCCTGAATAAGCAATGGTTGTTATTCACCTTTGGAAAGCAGGAATGCGGGGCAATAGATCAGCGTGTCCTTTGAAAGATAGATATGCGCCAAGACCAAAGCGTTGAAAATAGAAATGGTCTACCCGAAGTGAAATTATTCTCTTTAATTTGGAGATTAGTAGTGCTTGAGACATTAGTGGATTAGTGTGTCACCAGATCCAATTATCTGGCACCAGGTCCCACCAAGAAAATAGTGGGTCTGGCGTGAAACTCACTGGAAGTTGGGTAAGTTGAACGTTGTACATCCCGATCTGTGATGTTGTCAGTGTGGATCCTTCTTACCAACCATGGAAGATGTAATGGCCCTAGGGAACTGAATTTCACTTTCCTTAATTCATTACTAATGGCTAAATCTCCATAATTTTTAGGACCCAAACTGTCATGACAGGAAACCAATCACCTCCCACCCACCGACATAGGGGCATGGGCAACATCAATGTGGAAATCCTATGCAACCTTATCTCCCCCATGGAAGCCTCCACGTCCATGGCTATTGGGAACCCATACCCAATCTTACCATATGAATTCATTCACACAAGGGTAATTAATGACCTCATTCAAAGATACAAGGAGGAGGGGATTATCCCAACTTAGTATATGGACCTACAAGACCTAGAGGCTTTTTCACCTTGTCACCATCACCACCCTAAAGGGATGAGCTGGGAGCCACTTCTCTTCACTCTAACATATAATCATTTTGGGATCCTTTCCCTGGAATGCTTCGATGACTCCCTCCCCTACACCAATGAGGTGAGGTATTTCTGGGTCAGCCAAGCCAGAATCCCACTCTAGGGGCTCCCAAGGAGGGCTCCCACCATGCCATATCAGCACCACCTCCCGGGCCCCACTATTTGAGGAGCAGGTGAGCTATGTGCCCGCACCACCATCCCCAGTCCGGTTAACCCAATGCCAGTGTTGGCCGTAGGCTGGGGAGGATGCATACTGAGGGGTGTCAGCAACAACAACTATTGTGGCCCATGCCACTGCTGATATATACCATCAGTTCCCTATTTATACTAAGCATGGGCACTCATACACCCCGCCCGGATTGATCCCCCAACCACCCTGCAGGAAGGCTGGGTCAACTCTCCTAGTCTCCAACATGGGTGGCGCCCGTTGCGGGCCGACCTGCGGCATTAACATCCAGTATGAAGTTCCTCCCCGTACTGCCACCAATGAGAGCGTGAGTCCTCCCCACTCCCAAGCTCATCATGGAGGTCCTCCCCATTCCACCTTCAATCTAAATGAGGGTCCTCCCCACTGCATTGGCACTCAGTATGAAAGCCTCTTTTGTACCCATGAACTCAGGTATGGAGTTGTTCCTCCTGTCACATGTCACCGATGTGAAGAAGCTACATGTATGGTCAACCATCGGCGTGGGGGTCTTTCCCATGTCCTTACAACAATCGATGAGGGTCTTCCTCATCCCAGCAATCAGAGAAGCATAGGTCTTCTTTGCTTCATGGGCACCCAACATGAAGGTCCTACTAGTGTCCATCTAGACCAGTATGAGGACTATCCTCACACCAATGATGCCAAAGGAAATAAGCATGGAGTCCCTTTCCCTGCTCCTACCAGCTCCAGCAGAGGTCTTACCCACTCCAACACTTTCTACAGAGACTCCCTCCACATGTAATCCAGTGGACATTGAGGTCCTCCCCATGTTCCCTTTGATATTTTTTCATGTTCTCCTCGCACCCCGGCTCATCCAGGTGGAAGTCCTCTCTACCCCAACGTTGGTTCGGCTGAAGATCTTCCTCAAGCCAAAAACCTACCCTTTCCTGAAGAGCCATCCTAGGGTAGGATTTCAGGTCGCCGATGCCATAAAAAGAGATCTGAGAATATTAAGGTAGCAATTAAACCTGTGTGCTTCTTGAATTTTGAGGCGGAATGAGATTTGGAAATGGAACCCTCACCTAGATCCTTTTTGTTGAGGGATGAGGTAGGAACAAGGTGTATCAGCATCATACTTCTGGAATGTGAGGTCCACTGGATCCTTGCCTCCCTCCATATATACATCCCAGAGGAGGAATATTTGTCTCCTTCCCAAGGCCTGGCCGTGCAGTCCTCCCTATCATCAACAGGGTCACTCTCTACCTTAACCATAGATCATGAAGATTTATTATAGGGACTGATAAAGGATGAACAACAACACGGCCCACCATCAATTACCATGACACCTTCACTATAATCCATGGTCACCATCCCACCTTACTGAGATGTAGTGGCTCAGTTGTCGCATTTGTTAGAAGACATCCCAAGATGTAGCAGATTGTTAGCTTGTTCATCGTATTCTTCACCAGTCAGTATACCATCTTAGCGGTATGCTTCAGTGTCGATGTTGGTCCCGCAACCGCCCTAGTAGATGAGTGGGAAAAAAAGGTTCAGATCCCAAGATGGATCCAAGGAGATTTTGGGACATCCTTGGAGAAAATCATTTCCCAGAGATGTTTTGGCCAATCATGACCACAAACTTCAGTGCGCCGGAATCCCTTACCGAGGAGGAAATCACAAGATTTCGCCAAACCATATGGGTGATGAAATTCTATCTCTATTAGTAGCGAGTGGCTTACCCCAAGATTCAAGCACATGTTGAAGATATTGACCAGAAATGTCTTATTGTCGACTTGGTTGTGCTCCCTATGGCCCAGTGCCCAGAGTCACCCAGTCACCACCAGACCCTCCAACAATGATGCATTCAGAGATTTAAAGTACTCCACAGAATTATCAAGGAGTCTTCCCCCCATGTTCAGGTCCATGTTTGGGGGCAGTAAACTAACATTCATTTCAGTTATATCTTATGTCAGTCTGACATGCTAGGCGATGGTGAGAATATGCTTCCAGGTAGAGTCGCAGTTAACATGGTCGGTCAATCAGAGGGAGAGAATGGTCTAGAGCTCCTTGATGAGAACATACCCCCTGGGGGAGTTCTGAAATTATAATATCCTTTGGGGAGGATTAATCTCCAACATAGAAATCTACTGGGTCTTCCTGTTCCCAATGAGTCATTAGCCCTCATCCTGAATCCCAATAAGGGAAAGGAACATCTCGGGGCCATCAAACTCTCTGACCCATCTAGCTTAGTGTAGAAGACAGAGGACGATCTAGAAAAAGTTGTGTTGTGTCAAATTCTAATGGAGAATAAGAATATGGCGATTAAATCCTTGTTGAATTCACCGTGGAGCGGCGGCCAGACTATGGTGATCCTTGGTTGGGGCATCATGGGCATATACAGCTTTTCCCTGGCGAGTTTCCCTCGGGTGACCCTAACCATCCTGCCCACATAGACATCATAGAAGATGGAGATTATGGAAAGAGGGCATGGTATGTATCACCAACTCCACTTGAATGGTGTGATAATCTTTAGGACCCATCTCAGGTTCCCCAAGTCGCTCCGAAGGTCATCCCACCAGCCACTCCACGAGCTGTTGGGCCTGCTTATCGTGTTGAAGAACCTGCCAATGCACTAGTGATCAGGGACCCTCGTAAAGATAGGAATCCCTGCCCATATGATCTAATGGTGGCACCCATTTATCACCTTGAGGTATTGGAAACTCGACAGGTAGAAATATTGCCTAATGGAAAGACATGTGCGGCGTGGGTGGACGATATGCCAGCACCCATAGGTTTCAGAAACCCCACGTTCTCCCCCTTTAATGGGACGAGAGATCTGTTGCAGCATCTGGACCACTTCATCTTAAGGTGAGGACCTATGCTGGGAACACCAGCACAATAAGAGGCCTCCAAATCCAGTATTTCTTATTGACATTAGAAGGGAATGTGTTTGTATGGTACAACCAGCTACCCATTGGGTTGGTCGCTAGTTGGGAATATCTTCGTAGAAATTTTCTCTACCAGTTCTACTCTACCACACAGAATATAAGTATTTCAGACCTCTTCAAGTGTAAGCAGAGGCCTAAAGAGTGCATTCTGGACTTTGTTTCCTGATGGAAAGGCCTCACTTATTCCCTGGATATGCCGCTGAATTAGGAACAGTTGCTGACAATGTGTGTGTGGAATCTAAAAATAGATTTGGTCCCTTATCTCATTACCCAAAATTACTCCACGGGATTCCAATACTTCTCATATAAGGCCCAACATCTAGAGGAATCCTTGCATAAGGCTAAGTAGTCACGTTTTTTGCCTCCTACAATTCCAGTGAGAAGAGCTGCTAAGGATGAGCATGTTGTAGTAGCATAAATATAGGCCCTCAAGCAGCTAGAGTTATTACCAGTGGAGCCACCTCCACAGCCTCGTAGAGGCTCGCCACGTCAGGTGCAACCTCCATCCCAGCAGCACCCACCTCAGAATCGGAAGGCTCCCCTGTGTAATGCACCACCACCACCTAGGATAGATAACCATATTCCAGCTTCCTAACAGGATCCTCCATCCCCTCTTCAAGTCCAAGCTTCTAGATCCCCCTTCCCAAATAGGATAAATTAGACCTACTCATTCAACGAGGCTCAGGTCCCCAGTTATTTCCAAAGTGCCTTGGAACAGGTAATTCTATAGTTTCCCAAATGCATGAGGCCCATGGAGGAGGATCTCATTGATCTCCTCAATTATTTCCCCTATCATAGGATCTTGGGCCACAACCTCAAATAGTGATATGCATTTAAATACTGGTTTCATAACTAGGTTGAAAACAACATAGTCAGGTTAGGCCCAGCTCTGGCATAGGTGGAATGTGTATTCGTGAAGTCGGATTGTGGTAGTGACAATGAAGGTGAGTGGAATCAGGTTCCTAACCACAGGTCCTAGAAGTATGATGACTGGATGGCTCGTAAGGCAGTCACATGTGACCATGGTATTATTCGTACATGTATGAATCAACCTGGGCCTTTAGAAGATGTTGCATCACCCACAACCAGTACTTTTGTGTCAATGGCTCAGCCTTCCTCTTCCCAGAAGAGCAGGCATCAGCGACACAAGGGAAAACAAAGTCCTCTAGCGATGCCATCATCATCCCATACTCTCGGCGACTTCATAACCCTAGAGATAGAAATTCCCCCCAGAATCCTTCCAGTGGTGGAGGATTCTTCAGGTGATGATCAAGGGTATGCTTCAGTTAACACTGTGGAGTTGGTAAACCTATACATGATTTCTGATAGTGAGGAGAGCCATATGGACCCCCCCCCCCAATGTTCCAAGCCATCACCAGCATTGATGGGGTCGTGGCTATATGGGTCGTCGTAGTGCCTCAGCCAGTACTTCAAGTTAGGTTGTGCATGCCACCAAAACCAGACAGTATGCCCAATGCATATCTCAGCACGTGCAACCATCTCATCTAGTGTTATCAAGTCCACCTTTACCACCATTTTTTTTACTTGATCAGGCAGAGCCACCTCGACCGCACTGTGATCGATCGCGCTCTGATACAGACCAGCCTCATTCATATGAACCACATCCGATAGTCACTCCAAGAGCTTCGAATAGCGAGTATTGGAGCATTCCCAGTACCATTCAGCTGCCAATTCACCTGGAAGGGCATGTCGTACCCCTACTGCAGTACGACCTCCTATAAGAATAAGTTCACACTTAGCTCGGAAGTATGATATCCTTATGCATCTCTCCAGCATTCATGTGAGGCTATCTATCATGGTGGCCCTTCTCCTGTCAGCGGATATGCGTGAAGTCTACGCCGAAGCTTTAAGAATCCCTCTACAGTTTGATATGGAGGTAGCAATTGCAGAATCCCTCCAGGCTGAGGTAGTAGAGCATGCAGAATGTCAGGCCATTATATCTTTCTCTGGATAAGATAATGGATCTCTCATATGAGGGAACATCCTCCCATTGTACATCATTAGCTACTTCAATGGTGTAGAGGTTCATCGCTGTCTTTTCGACACAGGCTTTGGGATCAACCTAATCCCGACCTGGACACTTCGAAAAATGGGGTTGTCCAAGGATGATCTAAGTCCCTCTGTCCTAAAAATCCACGATTATGACAAGAAAAAATAGACGTTGGTTGGAAAGATCCACCTAAAGACATAATTTGGTGTCCTATTAGCCAGCACTGATTTCATGGTTGTCTCTCAGGACACCACCTACAATGCGTTGATGGGTAGTCCATGGCTTCACCTTCATGAAGTGGTCCCTTCATCATATCACTTGTGCCTTAAGTACTCCCTTAGTGGTCAATTGGGCGTAATAAAAGTTGATTCATCTCCAATTGCATCTTGTGAATCCTTCTATCTAGATTTCAACTATTACAAGAGAAAGAAAAATTAGATTCGGGCTAATGAGGTTGAACATGCTACGGCTATGACCAACCCATGGACAGACCTGGATGATGCCTATATTTTTTCGATCCACCAATTGGAGGATATGACCCCAGATCTCGGGAATTTTTTTTCTAGAAAAAATGGGTAGCACATTCCCAAGTCTAGAGGACACTAGAATATCACCTCATATTCCTACACGAATCAGGATCGGGTGATCCCATAGCCCCTACCCCCATGAGGTATCAGGATATCTACCCCATGGGAATGGAAATACATCATAATTTCTTGTTCTGTTGGTATGGGATAAATCATATCAAGACAACATGCCAATATTTCTTTTATATCATCAAGTGTGTCCCCTTGGGATGAAAACCAGATGGGATCGGATCGACAGCTTTCATCGCTATGGTTTCGGCAGTACAGGAGTCCCCCGATGCAGTGTCAACTTCTGCTCAGGCTAGCACCAGCTTCCCATCGGGATCTATTGACTCATATGAATCTCCTACTACTGAGGATCCATCCTCCATAAGTGAATAATAATATTTCAAAGATGCACCTCCCACTTTTGAAGAGGGCATCTCCCCCATGGTCGATGAACTGGTACAGGTGAACCTTGGTAGAAAGACTGATCTGAAACCCACATTAATCAGTGTCATTGTGCCTATCGAATAGAAAAATTAGTATGTTGACATTCTGAAGAAACATCATGATGTGTTTTCCTATAGTTATAATGAGACTCTAGGACTATATCCTCAGGTCATCGTCCACCAACTCAGTCTCCCAGAAAATCATCGTAGGTTCAAATAGCCTCCCAGAAATATGTATCCTTCTCATAGGGCCATGGTCGAGGTAGAGGTTGATAAGCTAATCAGATCCAATTTCATCAAGGAAGTTTAGTACACCAGATGGTTATCTAAAGTTTTGCCTATCAGGAAGAAGAACAGACAGATCAGAGTCTGCATTGACTTTTGGGATCTCAACTGTCAATATCCAAAGGATGATTTTCCCCTTCATGTGACAGAACTATTGATTGACGACACCGCTAGGTTATAAGCTCTCTCCTTCATGGATGGGTATTCCGGGTATAATGAAATTTGAATGGACCCTGAGGATGAAGATTCTAGACCCTTTAGGGCACCACAAGATACCTTTTTCTACCAGTTAATTCCCTTTGGTCTAAAAAATATAGGTGCAACCTATCAGCGTGCTAGGAATACCATATTTAATCGGATCCTCAGGAAATTGGTGGAATACTATGTGGATGATCTGGTGGTCAAATATCACTATCATTAAGACCATCTCAAAGGCCTTGAGAAAGTGTTCGTCTTCCTCCATTCTCACCATCCAGAGATGAACCCATTGAATTTAGCCTTCGATGTCACCTCTGGAAAGTGTATCGGCTTCGTTGTCAGATATATATGCATCGAGATCAATCCAGAGAAGATTAAGGCCATCGGTTAGATGTCTCCACTCAAAAAAATTTAAGAGATGTGAGGCTTTAAAGGCCACTTGGACTACATTCACCGATTCATTGTGAATTTGGTCGGCAAGTGTAAGACCATTTCTAGGCTCATGAAGAAAGGAACTGTCTATCAGTGGGACAAGAAATGTTAGAATACTTTCAAGGAAATCAAGTATTACATGTTACAGTATCCGGTCTTGATGCCACCCATTTCCGTAAATCCATTGGTCCTTTATGTGACCACCCTGGAATGATCTCTCAGTTACCTTCTAGCTCAAAATAACAACGAGGGAACAGAGAACAGTATCTACTATCTCAACTGCGTGCTCATCAATACTAAGAACAGATAATCCTCCATCAAGAAGATCTTCCTTGCGCTGGTATTCATAGTCCAAAAATTGTGACAATACTTGTATCACCATGATGTATAACTAGTTTCCCAAATGGATCCGCTGAAGTACATCCTAAACCACCCCATATTGATAGGTCCTCTACCTAAATGGGTAATGATCCTCCAGTAGTTCAACATCAGGTTTGTTCCCCAAAAGGCTATTAAGGGGAAGGCAATGGAGGACTTCCTTGATGCCCATCCATCTCCTGCGTACCAGTCTCTGGATCTTGATTTTCTCAATGAGGTGATCCTCTCGGTAGACCAGTCTATTCTGTGTTGGAAAATTCACTTTGATGGTGATTTCCAAAGTCCTAATGGAAGAACGATCAATGATCCCAGACTCAACCGAGTGGTCCTAGGTATCTTCTTCATCAGGATAACATAATCCATTCTTCCATATTCATTCCTATTGTCCAAAGGTAATACAAAAAAAGAGGCAGAATATCAGGCTCTTATCACTGGTCTCGAGATGGACCTTGAGATTGATGTTCCCCACTTGCATGTAAAAGGGGACTCTAAACTCATCATCAAGCATATCAATGGTGACTATGTCGTCAGGAAGCCAGATCTCATACCATTGTTGGAACATACCCGCCAGATGATGGCCCAATTCCAGTCTTGGCCAAAGGTTACCTATGTCCCCCGATCCCAGAATAGTCTAGCTGATGCCTTGGCCAGCATAGCTCTATCTCTTATAGAGCCTGATCAGGATGATTTGATTATCCACATGGAACACCGGAGAGTCATCTCCCATGTCACTCCATACGATGATGATATCCCACATGTAAGCCACCTTACCACCGACATCTTCACATCAGGACCCCCAGGTCCCCTTGATGCAGTGTTGGAAGTGACTCCTGACTGTAGGATCCCCATTATCAATTACCTCCAACATGGTAATATTCTGGAAGATCGAGCCGAGTGCGAGCATGTCTGGTGTTGTGAATTACAGTTTACCCTCCATAGTGGTCCTGGTGTTGAGTAAATCCTTTAGAAGCACATGTTTTATGGGGTTCTCCTCTATTTCATTCAAGGAGGTGAGATTTCTCAGGTCATGTATAATGTTCATTCTAGTTTCTATGGGGCTCATCAGACTGGGCCAAAACTATCTCACCAAATCTGGAGGTTGGGGTATTTTTGGCCCTCTATGATCTGTGACTGTATTGAGTTTTCCAAGAGGTGTAATGCATACCAAATTCATGATAATTTTGTGAATTAGCCGCCAGAGCCTCTCCACACTACTAAGTAATCTAGGCACTTTGCAGTCTGGGGACTCGACATCACGGGACCATATCCACTAGCGACAGCTCTCTAGTGCAAGTTCATCCTGACCGCTACATATTTCTTTTCCAAGTGGATAGAGGTAGTTCCGATCAAGGAGCTCAAGTCCCATTATATTATTGAATTTTTTAGCTCCAATATCATCTACCAATTTGGAGTCCCTCACGCCTTCCTCACCAATAATGGCACCAACTTCCGGGTAGTCGAGTTGAAGAAATTGTATGCCAAGTAAAACATATGTTCTAACCACACCTCCCACTATCATGCACAGGAAAATGGGTAGATCAAGGCATTAAAAAAACCCCTCTCTAACATTTTGCAGAAAATGGTTGGCCGGAACAAGAGGATTTGGTCAAACAATCTCCCCAACACACTCTGGGTCTATCGGATAATGAATCATAATTCCACCCAGGTGACCCCAAACTTCATGGATTACGAAATGAAGGTTATCCTACCCCTCGAGTTTCAATTTCATTCATCATGCATAACTATCTATGATCAAGAAAAAACCAGATAAGGTAGCTGAAATCTGTCTGGCATAATTGGAAGTGCTCGACGAGAACATTCTTCATACCCTTCACAATCTGGAAAGGCATCAAAACAAGATATCTAGATATTTCAATAATAGAGTTCACCTCTACTCTTTCTTGAAGGGTGACATGGTGTTGGACCTGATAACACCAATGATACTTGGTAAGAAACCACTCAAGATGGAGCCCAAATGGTAAGTACCTTACATCATTCACAAGGTTTACCCTAAGGGTGCGTACTCTCTGGTTACCATAGATGGAAAGCGTATAACTCCTCCCACCAATTCCAAATTCCTCAAGAAATAATTTTCCTGATTAAATGGTCTCACATGACCTTAAATTGTTCCATTCTTTCCACATGATGTTAAAAATGTGATTCGTTCATGCTGAAAGATGAAAACTACACAACAATCATCCTGTATGATGTTAAACTGCGAGCGGCAGATATACAGTTATGGTCTGATCTCTACGAACTTAAACTAAGATCTATCCATAACCACATCCTCACTGCAACACATTAAAATTTGTGGAACCTTCAAGAAAAATATATGGATTGATTCCCATCCTCATGGGATACTTAGGAATGCTCAAACACCTCATCTTCGAGTCTAGCCCCTAAACTCTTCACTTTGGATATCCCCCTGGGTGTATTTCTCTTGGAGGATCCCACATAGTGTAGTGTAGGCTTATTTGGCCCCCACTCATGTTGGGATTATGATGATCGCACCATGTGACCCACCTCATTCTTCTATCCTCCCTGTCCTCACCGCACGACGTTAAACTAAATGGCCCTTTCAGAACATTGTATGGCTTGATTCCCATCCACATGGGATGTGTAGAAATGCCCGGACATTTCATCTGTAGGACCAAACCCAAACTTCAGGATCTCCCCTTGGGTCGAAACACGTGGTGTGGTTCTGGATTTTTCTATATTCCACATCGATTTCATCATGACTTCACCATGTATCCCTCTCCATGGAGATCTCCACCACTTTCCCTATCCTGGATGATGGTAAACTGCATAGGCACATTCATGCTTCACATATTCCCTGTATTCAGTTCTTCATCATCTTTCATATCCAAAAGTATCTTGGAATGGTAAGGATTCTAGGCCCTAGGGATATCCTACCATTTCAGTTCAACTTCCTCAAAGATCTCTAACGACAAATTGATACAAGTCCCACATTGTGAATATGGTCAGTGGTCGATGCTCATTTGTTGTTCCCATTTCAGGTCACGTGATATAGATGTTGTGTTTCAAACACGGTCAACAGCTATCTTACATTGTTGTCACCACCCCCGTATGTCCCAAGTATTGGGTGTAGTAGTTTATTTTGTCCCGATATCCCTTCAAACATCAATCTGCTTCTAGTAGGAGTACTCGTCTAGTCGGGTTTGACCTTTCTTGATCTCCTTCCCTCATTGTCATACCCTTATATATTGGAGAGAGCATGATCATATTCCTTGTTTCCCACACCAAGCATTGCTCACATGGGATTATGATCTTTTTTAAATAAATACCCACATAAAGGATCATGTATCTATGGTCCGAGTCCTATGACCTTAAACTAAGATCACTATTATCCTTACCACAAGATGTTAAACTATGAACTGACTGGGACTTCCCATCTTAGATGCCTCATCCTTTTTGGACCCCTGACCCAAGTTCTCATTTAGGATTGTACGATGTGGTATGGGATTATTTCCTCATTCACATTGGACTACTTGTCATTCTGTACACATTGCTCGTCAAGATATCTTACCTCTACCTACATCCTTCCAGCATGATGTAAAACTACACAGCATCTTCCAAAACTACGTTTGGCTTGATTCCCACCCTCATGGGATATGTAGGACCACCCAGACATTTAGTGTTTGGGTTCATCTTGTTTTATAAACCTCCTCATCTTTCTGCCCCCTGGCCTGAGTTCCCTCAGAAGAAGTATATGGTGTGGTATGGACTCCATGTCCTCATTCATGTTGGGTTTGTAATATCCATGCTATGGACTTCATCCGTCTTGATATCTCTTCCTTCCCCTTGTTCCACACTCATATTTTTGAGTTGACTTATCTTAATTTGGGATCCTCGACCCTCTTTGTCAGTTCACCAATCTTCCAAGGATCACTCTAGTTTAGGACCTAGAGTGTTGGATTCTACATGGACATGTTATCGCCCATTTTCATGCTTCATGTTCCACTCTATTTGGGCTTTCATAATTTTTCACATTCGAAAGGACCCTCAAATGGCATGGATGAAAGGCCTCAGTGATCTCCTACTGACTTGGTGTAACATCCCCAAGAATTTCGAACATAAAATTGATATAAGTCCCGTGTTTCAAATATGTTCAGTGGTCGATGCTCATTTGTTATTCCCATTTCAGGTCACACAATATGGATAATGTGTTTTGAATGTGGTCAACAGTTATCCTCCATCATCACACTACCCCAATCAATACCTAAATATTGGTTTCCTGATTCACATCCTTTCCCACTCCATCATGTCAAAGTGGAATTTTGACACTCTTGGTGTTATCCCTTAGTGTTCATTTGCGCGTTAGGAGGATAAATCCATAGTGAGGAATTGTTCAGGGCTCTCCACCATTTCCCCCTTTTCATGTATTCCACGTGTTGAAAATACATTCTCCGCCCTTGTTTCTCAAATCGAGCATAGCTTACGTGGTCTTAGGGATTGGGTCGAGGTTTTCACCTATTTCGAAGAGTCTCACTTCTCAATGGTCCGAGCTCTAAGACCCTAAAACTAAGACCTCTCTATGTCCTTTCTGTAACGCCCCGACCCCAGCTACCCAGAGTCGGTGCATTACTTCGTAACATTGGCATGATCACAAAAGATCAAGTCTCGAAAGACCGATTAGTTTAGTAGCCTTGGAAACACTAGATACATTCATAAGTGTTACATTACATCATAAAGTGAAAAACTAATAACAAAGTCTTTATAGTCCACACTCATATCCTCTTCTGACTATCCCTACAGGTCATTCATAAAATACTTCTTCACATCCTGGAAAATATCAAAACATTGAAAGGGGTGATCTCAGATGCTCAGTAAGGATAACAATATTGCGGAAGCTTTCATAAATAAACATAAACATTTAAGGCAATGTATAACTAAACAAAAGCCTTATTAAACTTGAACTTCAATATAATATGGAAAAAGTAAAATCAAATAATGCCACTTACTTACTCAAATGGATATTATACTAGACAAATAATCACATGAAAGATCAATAACCACTTTCATAATGAGGGAATGTATAATGCCGGACATTCTGAAACATTTTGTCAAGGCCTCGGCCAAGACGTCTAAAATGATTAAGGCCTCGGCCAAAACCATAAATCAAATTGGGAAAGGGCCTCGGCCAATTCCACGTCTAGTTGTCTCATGAGACCTACCGATGCATCGAGGAGCTATAGAGGGCTCCACCCGTCACATATTAAGTCCAATACATTCCTCATATGAATAGGTTTAAACATAACATAAATATTCGTATTAAAACTAGCATACGAAATGTCAACAATTTCTCCATAAACTATGGATGGTATAAAAATAACACATCCACAGTAAAATATTTCACAAAATGTTCAATGGAAGTTTTGTATCATAAATCAATTTCAATTAAACTTAAAACCCATCAAAGGATGTTGACATGGATGAAATCAAAGCTATTTGAGAGTAATATCTCTCCTTTTTGAAATCATTTAAAAGTCCCATAATTATAAAATAATACATTTACTTTGAAGATATTCTTATAAGCTTGTTAGGGAAGCTTAGACGAAGTTATAATGGCGGAAAATAGCCGCACCCGCCGTATAAGTTAAAAAAAAATATTCTTACCTTAAATTTGTCAAAGAGGTCAAAAAGTACATTGTTTGGAAAACGATGGTAAGATTCCTTTCAAAAATGTATAAGGGTATAAATGACTTTAACAAATTTTCCATTTAATAGTAAAAATGTTTTGAAAGACATTTTTAAGAAACATGGATGTGGATGATAACGAGGTCCCAGTAGATAATTATGTATAAACAACCTTGGATAATGAAGAGGTTGTGAAGTAAACCCTTACCTTGCGTCCTGTCCTGACTCGACCGTTCTTTAACCTCCTGAATAATAAAATAGAGTTAATTACTATTTACTTAAGAACCTTTTTCATGTTCATTATTCCTTTTATATCCCTTATTACCATGTTATGAACATTATGTAATTATTTAAGTTAATAACGGTCGTTTTGTCGATCTTTGGTACTTGAGTCAAAAATAAACTTCTTATAATTACAAGTTGTTTATGTGGTAGAATATCCATTATCTCCAGAATTATATTCATTATTTAGATTTCATATATATCATATATATCCAGTATATACATTCATTTATAATATTACGTAACATTTAGAGGTAAGAAATGAAATGCACCATTCATGGAGACGGTAAGCCGTACGTACGCATGAACGCTACTTTCATTTCTATTATGTATTTAATGGAATGAAATCATAATGATATAAATTTATAATATAATTAAAGTATAATATATTGTATAATACCATTTAATCCATCCTTTATACATCCCACATATGGCATTAACGATTCAAATCACTTTGAGGGGGCGGTAGTCCGCACTTCCTAAAATGAAATTATCGCATTTTACCCATAATGGAAATCATAAAGTATACCATAAATGAGAAATACAGAAGCATAAGTAAAACATAAACATATTATATATCATATATAAATATAGTGACATCTTAATGGCCACCTTTGAAGGTGTTATATGAGTGTTGAACAATCATCGTTTCGTGAGGCAGAAATTCGCCATCTGCAGAAACCGTATGTTCTTTAACCATTAGATGTAGGTGTGTGTAAGTGTAGCTAGAATCCTTCTTATAACAACATCCTAGTATATTGAGGATACTGGTGTTGTTACAAAAGAAATGAATAAAAAGATTTTAGGGGGTTGTAGAAAAAAAAATAAAACAAAACAACATTAGAGAAGACATTACCTCAAAATCGGGTAACTCTTTTTGATTTGATCCAAAGGCTTCCTTGGGAAGAGTTCTGCCCAAAGTGAGGCTTCTAGGAGTAAGAGGGGGAAGTTGGGAGAGTATTTGGGCAGAGGTTGGCCGATCCAAATGGCTTGAAAGTGTAAATGAGGTGGGAGAGGTGGGGGCCTTTTATAAGTGGAGAGGAGGGGCTATTTTGGAAAGATTGAAATGTTACATTATTATACAATGCTTTTAGGATTCTAAAGGTACCACACTTATATAATTCATGGATAAGGTGATAAGGGTTCTAAATATACCCATCCAATAGTCTTTGGACAAGTGTAAGCCTTGGATTTTACATTATCTTTTCATTTTATTAAAATCGTTAAATAATGAGTTCATCGCTGCATCATAATGATGTTATAAATAATTTAATTTATTTAATGTCTAAAAATTATAAAAAAAATACTATGATGTAGGAAATCTTTTTAGATTTCTAATGAATATTTATATTCAAAATTTGGACTTGTTTAACCCCACTTAAAAACTGTTTTAGTAAAACAACTCATGTTTGTGTCAATTTAATTTTAACATTAAATAAATATATATTAATGTCATTTTCCAACCAAAGTGGCTCCATGAGGTCCCCAAGTTGACCCATGGGTTTTCTTGGTCGTCCATGACTCATCCAATAGGATTAGGACAAGTGTCAATCCCATCTCATATTATTAAAATATTATTTTTACCTTAAACTACACTAATTACCTCTAATCGCGATTAAGAACTTAAAAGTTACTATTCACCAAAAATTTATTTTGATCTTATTGAACCACATTTTACTTATTAATGACAACCATGTATGTCGGATTTTTGAAAATCAAATCACAGAAGTGGTAATATTTCATTTAAACGAAAAATCAGTTATTTAACTACCACTTAGTGGTTTCACTATTCATCAAAAATTGAAGTTTTTCAGAACAATGCCAAAATTTCACCCTAAGATATAATTGATATTCCGAATTCAAAAATGATGTCTATTTTACAAAATTCCAAACATATAAGTTGCATTAATTAATAATTAATTCCCGCTGTTACAACAAATAGCGTGTTTTTAAGAAACAATTTATATCAAAAGATTGGCAATTGTTTATGTCTAATTTCAATGTTAAATTAATTCTAATGACCACAATTGGATAAAATGGTAAAAATATATTCTAATTATACTTTAAAACCACTAAATAGTATAATTTATCACTATAAATTATTTTGATTAAAAAATTTGTTTTTAAGTATTTTTCACTATTCATAAAAAATAGAAGTTCTCAGAAAAATACCAAAAATTCAACATAGACTAATTTTGATATTCCGAATCCAAAAATGAAGTCCATTTTGATAAATAAAATTTATAAAATTTCAAAAAGTAGGTATTACTATTCACAACGGCTAGTTTAATTCGTTGTGGTGTGTGTTAGAGCTCGAGGTTGCGCACAACACACGCTATTGCATTATTCGAAGTGAAACGTACCGTGGAAGCTTGGGGTGTTACATTCTCCCCTCCTTCAATAAATTGCATCCTCGCAATTTGAAATTTTTCTTTGAAAATAAAAGGTTGAAAAGAGAAAATATCTTTGAGGAAAACCCACATCGGAAATAAGGTTAATAAATATATAACATTAAAAGAAAGCAAGATAAGTACAAAGGTCACCCGATATAGCCCATTCTAGGATTCTATGAAAATATGGATATGGAGGAGAAACAAACCATCAAGGTCTGATGGAGAGTTATAGAAAATAGGATTAGGAGAAAGTTTAACTACAAGAAAATCACAAACTTGTGACTGGTTAAACGGTCATTGAATCCCCAGTTGGAAAAGTTAACTGACAACATTTTTGTTTTAAGTTACCTTTTATAATGTTGAGGAATTTATTTAGGAGATTTACTAAGAACGTAAGGGAATATACATACTTTTTATGTATACTTTCATTCGTTAATAAATTTTTACCACAAACCCATCTTTTACTCCAAATGGTAACGGAACTCAAAAATATTCTTTTTATCCTAATTGTATAAGGTTCCAAATATTAACACATGCCATTTAGATTAGTAAAACTATTTTGTAATAACCAGGGACTTCCTGTAGGCTAGTGGTAGGAAATAAAGGCTTGTCGCACTATGGTTGTGGGTTCGATTCCTGCAGCTTTGTCCGATGCGACGGGTTATGCCACACCCTGCAGGTTGTCCTTTTCCTAAAACTACTGTATCATAATATTCCAAAAATAATCTTCATAAACTTTTTAACCTTAAACAATACTATCCAAAGGTCAACTTAATCCACTCCAACCTTTATAGTTATCCAAAATACCTCTGTCCAGACTTTCTCTAAAAGGTCTCTTAATTCCAAAATCAATTTATCAGATTCCCCAAACAAAGTAAAGTTTCTCTTATTGTCACATACTAAAAATATAATTACCTTCATCATATTAAAACCTTACTGAAATCAATAAGTACTGCAGTACAATCCATATATATATATCATATTATTCTAATAACCAGAATATAATCCATGAGTCCAAAAGCACCAATACATTATTTATTCTGCTTCAACTGTAGTAACAGCATAAGATTGTCCTTGATCCCTTGGCCTTTTCTGAGGTAAGTTTCCCTGACGCTTAGGACATTCATTTGCATAATGACCCATTTCTCTACAATTTTAGCATTCAACATTGATAGCCTCTTTCTTTCCCTTGCAATCACGAGCCTGGTGACCCTTTTCTCCACATTTATAACAAACTCTCATTCCTTTTAGGCAAGTACCAGGATGATTCTTCCCACAATTATCACATAATGGAAAATCCTTCTTTCCATTTTTCCCTTTATCTGTCTCTTGTTCCACCGTTCTCTTCTTCTCTTGCTTTACTTTGTTGTCATAAGACTTAGAGAATTCCTTTTCTGTCTTGATAGCACACGAGACAATATCTTCGTATGATGAGAAGGATTTTGATATTAAATCTCGATGGAGAAATGGTTTTAACCCATCAAAGAAATGATCAATCTTACTCCTTGGGTTACGTATATAATCGGCAGCATGCCTCGCTAACCTTGTAAAGTTAGCCTCATACTTTGCGACATTCTCATCCTCCTTTTGTTTCAGACTCAGAAATTGACTTTCCATATCTTCTCTATGGTCATGAGGAAAGTATTTTTCTAAGAAAAGATCTTTGAACTCCCTCCATTACATATTCGATATTTCATCATCTTCCTTTGTGTTTTGAATCAATGACCACCATTGATTAGCATCTCCAGTGAGGCGGTAAACTGCCATGATAACCTTTTCCCTTTCACTACTCCCCAAGGCGTGGAATATTTTCTCTAAGGAGTTTATCCATTGCTCAGCTACTAATGTATTTGTACCCCCATTAAATGTTGGTGGTTGTTGCCTCATGAAGCGGTCTAACATTGATCCTCCACGTTGCGGATCAGGGTGCTCCATACGAGTAAGGTTATTATTCATAACCTGAGTGAGTTGTCCCAGTATGGTAATAAGTTGATCAGCACCAGTTGTATCTCCAGCTCCACAATAATTATCTTGAGCAGGAGGGAAATCCCTACACGGAGTGCGTGCATTGATACGGTTTCCATTCCTTCCACTAGGCGCCATTTCTAAACAATGGCATAAACTATATTAGTTTATAAATCAAAATACATAATTCCATACTTGTAAGATACTTAACATAAATTGAACTATTTATGGATATAATCCATAAAAATGTTTTCTTTGAGGAAGTATATACTCATAACCCTTCATAGTGGTTTATAAATAAAATGAGAATTATCCAAAGCATATCCCCCGGGAGTGTCGTAACCAAGAGTGCAGCAAGGCCCGTTGTCGTGCACCAGTTCCCGTTCGAGTCTAGCTCAAAGCTGTGTTTTCGGGTTTTACCCCTAGGTACATCCGTTCCAGAGCCGCCTCTACTTGCTTGTATCCAGACAGGGACGTAATGCTCGGAAAACTCACAAAATATCTATAATACCAAAATTATAGCAAGTTCTCCTATACTAATACTTAAAGTCTATCTTCGGGCTATGTGCTCTAATCAGAGTTTATCTAAATCTAGCTTCCAAGGTTAGTACTAAACTGCCTCTGATACCAACTATAACGCCCCGACCCCAGCTACCCAGAGTCGGTGCATTACTTCGTAACATTGGCATGATCACAAAAGATCAAGTCTCGAAAGACCGATTAGTTTAGTAGCCTTGGAAACACTAGATACATTCATAAGTGTTACATTACATCATAAAGTGAACAACTAATAACAAAGTCTTCATAGTCCACACTCATATCCTCTTCTGACTATCCCTACAGGTCATTCATAAAATACTTCTTCACATCCTGGAAAATATCAAAACATTGAAAGGGGTGAGCTCAGATGCTCAGTAAGGATAACAATATTGCGGAAGCTTTCATAAATAAACATAAACATTTAAGGCAATGTATAACTAAACAAAAGCCTTATTAAACTTGAACTTCAGCATAATATGGAAAAAGTAAAATCAAATAATGCCACTTACTTACTCACATGGATATTCTACTAGACTAATAATCACATGAAAGATCAATAACCACTTTCATAATGAGGGAATGTATAATGCCGGACATTCTAAAACATTTTGTCAAGGCCTCGGCCAAGACGTCTAAAATGATTAAGGCCTCAGCCAAAACCATAAATCAAATTGGGAAAGGGCCTCGGCCAATTCCACGTCTAGTTGTCTCATGAGACCTACCGATGCATCGAGGAGCTATAGCGGGCTCCACCCGTCACATATTAAGTCCAATACATTCCTCATATGAATAGGTTTAAACATAACATAAATATTCGTATTAAAACTAGCATACGAAATGTCAACAATTTCTCCATAAACTATGGATGGTATAAAAATAACACATCCACAGTCAAATATTTCACAAAATGTTCAATGGAAGTTTTGTATCATAAATCAATTTCAATTAAACTTAAAACCCATCAAAGGATGTTGACATGGATGAAATCAAAGCTATTTGAGAGTAATATCTCTCCTTTTTGAAATCATTTAAAAGTCCCATAATTATAAAATAATATATTTACTTTGAAGATATTCTTATAAGCTTGTTAGGGAAGCTTCGACGAAGTTATAATGGCGGAAAATAGCCGCACCCGCCGTATAAGTTAAAAAAAACATTCTTACCTTAAATTTGTCAAAGAGGTCAAAAAGTACATTGTTTGGAAAACGATGGTAAGATTCCTTTCAAAAATGTATAAGGGTATAAATGACTTTAACACATTTTCCATTTAATAGTAAAAATGTTTTGAAAGAAATTTTTAAGAAACATGGATGTGGATGATAACGAGGTCCCAGTAGATAATTATGTATAAACAACCTTGGATAATGAAGAGGTTGTGAAGTAAACCCTTACCTTGCGTCCTGTCCTGACTCGACCGTTCTTTAACCTCCTGAATAATAAAATAGATTTAATTCCTATTTACTTAAGAAACTTTTTCATGTTCATTATTCCTTTTATATCCCTTATTACCATGTTATGAACATTATGTAATTATTTAAGTTAATAACGGTCGTTTTGTCGATCTTTGGTACTTGAGTCAAAAATAAACTTCTTATAATTACAAGTTGTTTATGTGGTAGAATATCCATTATCTCCAGAATTATATTCATGATTTAGATGTCATATATATCATATATATCCAGTATATACATTCATTTATAATATTACGTAACATTTAGAGGTATGAAATGAAATGCACCATTCATGGAGATGGTAATCCGTACGTATGCATGAACGCTACTTTCATTTCTATTTTGTATTTAATGGAATGAAATCATAATGATATAAATTTATAATATAATTACAGTATAATATAGTGTATAATAACATTTAATCCTTCCTTTATACATCCCACATATGGCATTAACGATTCAAATCACTTTGAGGGGGTGGTAGTCCGCACTCCCTAAAATGAAATTATCGCGTTTTACCCATAATGGAAATCATAAAATATGCCATAAATGAGAAATACAAAAGCATAAGTAAAACATAAACATATTATATATCATATATAAATATAGTGACATCTTAATGTCCACCTTTGAAAGTGTTATATGAGTGTTGAACAATCATCGTTTCGTGAGGCAGAAATTCGCCATCTGCAGAAACCGTATGTCCTTTAACCATTAGATGTAGGTGTGTGTAAGTGTAGCTCGAATACTTCTTATAACAACATCCTAGTATATTGAAGATACTGGTTTTGTTACAAAATAAATTAATAAAAAGAGTTTAGGGGGTTGGAGAAGAAAAATAAAACAAAACAACATTAGAGAAGACATTACCTCAAAATCGGGTAACTCTTTTTGATTTGAGCCAAAGGCTTCCTTGGGAAGAGTTCTGCCCAAAGTGATGCTTCTAGGAGTAATAGGGGGAAGTTGGGAGAGTATTTGGGCAGAGGTTGGCCGAGCCAAATGGCTTGAAAGTGCAAATGAGGTGGGAGAGGTGGGGGCCTTTTATAAGTGGCGAGGAGGGGCTCTTTTGGAAAGATTGAAATGTTACATTATTATACAATGATTTTCGGATTCTAAAGGTCCCACACTTATATAATTCGTGGATAAGGTGATAAGGGTTCTAAATATACCCATCCAATAGTCTTTGGAAAAGTGTAAGCCTTGGATTTTACATTATCTTTTCATTTTATTAAAATCGTTAAATAATGAGTTCATCGCTGCATCATAATGATGTTATAAATAATTTAATTTATTTAATGTCTAAAAATTATAAAAAAAATACTATGATGTAGGAAATCCTTTTATCTTTCTAATGAATATTTATAGTCAAAATTTGGACTTGTGTAACCCCACTTAAAAACTGAATTAGTAAAACAACTCATGTTTGTGTCAATTTAATTTTAACATTAAATAAATATATATTAATGTCATTTTCCAACCAAAGTGGCTCCATGGGGTCCCCAAGTTGACCCATGGGTTTTCTTGGTCTTCCATGACTCATCCAATAGTATTAGGACAAGTTTCAATCCCATCTCATATTATTAAAACATTATTTTTACCTTAAACTACACTAATTACCTCTAATCGCGATTAAGAACTTAAAAGTTACTATTCACCAAAAATTTATTTTGATCTCATTGAACCACATTTTACTTCTTAATGACAACCATGTATTTAGGATTTTTTAAAATCAAATCACAGAAGTGGTAATATTTCATTTAAACGAAAAATCGGTTATTTAACTACCACTTAGTGGTTTCACTATTCATCAAAAATTGAAGTTTTTTCAGAACAATGCCAAAATTTCACCCTAAGCTATAATTGATATTCCGAATTCAAAAATGATGTCTATTTTACAAAATTCCAAACATATAAGTTGCATTAATTAATAATTAATTCCCGCTGTTACAACAAATAGCGTGTTTTTAAGAAACAATTTATATCAAAAGATTGGCAATTGTTTATGTCCAATTTCAATGTTAAATTAATTCTAATGACCACCATTGGATAAAATGGTAAAAATATATTCTAATTATACTTTAAAACCACTAAATAGTATAATTTATCACTATAAATTATTTTTATTAAAAAAGTTGTTTTTAAGTATTTTTCACTATTCATAAAAAATAGAAGTTCTCAGAAAAATACCAAAAATTCAACATAGGCTAATTTCGATATTCCGAATCCAAAAATGAAGTCCATTTTGATAAATAAAATTTATAAAATTTCAAAAAGTAGGTATTACTATTCACAACGGCTAGTTTAATTCGTTGTGGTGTGTGTTAGAGCTCGAGGTTGCGTACAACACACGCTATTGCATTATTCGAAGTGAAACGTACCGTGGAAGCTTGGGGTGTTACAATTTCCACATGATGTAAAACTACACAACATCTCCTAGAACTATGTACATATTGATTTTCATTCTCATGGGATACGTAGGAATACCCGGGCATCTTGTCCTTGGGTCCAGCTCAGGTTTCACTAATTGTCTCTTCTGTTCGGCCTTTTGTCCCTGACATTCATAGTATTTCATGGGGTGGAAGTACGATCTTATGTCCTCATTCATGTAAGGTTTTCAATAGTAGTATCACATACTCCCCTTATAGGATCTAGTCGCTCCTGCCTCTAATCTTGTGTGACATTAAAATGTACTCTCAGAACTATGTATGGCTTGATTACCATCCTCATGGGATACGTAGTAACACCTAGAAATTTCATCTTTGGGTCCATCCCAATACTCTCTGACCTTTTCTATCCCCTCAACCCAAGCCTTCTTACCCATAATTGAAGGTGGTGTGGTATGGTCTTATGTCCTCATGCACGCCGTGTATACTTTATCACGCCATTAACATTCCCTTCAAAACCTCATTTATTTTGTATGAGTCCAAGCCATATGACCTTAAACTATGCTTCTTAGTCCCACTTGACTTTAAATTGTTGCATCTTTATTACACGATGTTAAAATTCATGGGTTGGTCTTATCATACGATCCTAAACTATGACATTATTGTCTTGGCTGCATGACAGAAAACAACATTTCATTATGGTATCCTCACTCGAGAGGACATCATGTTTGGTATTGGTTCTCTGCCATGCCATTTTCCAATACCTACATACGGCTTGATTCCTGTAGCGATGCCTGTATTCTTCTTCCTAGGTTTGTCTCTTCATAAAAAAAATACACACCCATCCTAAAGAACAAACAATATCTATCAAATGACGCTTCTTTTGATGTGTGGTCCATACCTGCACGATAGTATTATCCCTGGAAGTGGTACCCTACCATGCCACTTATAGAACAATATATGGATTGATCCCCATCACCCTAGGGTACTTAGGAATTCCCACACACTTTTCTTCAGGCCCAACCCAACTTTCATTTTTAGTCCCTCAACCTAAAACCTCCCCAGGGAGCATATGATGTGATATGGACTCCTACTGTCCTCATTCACATCAGGTTTTGAAATTACCATACCATGTGTTTAACTTCTTCCTTTATATATATGGTCTGATCTCTAGGACCTTTAAACTATGATCCGACTATCATTGTTGCAGGACACCAAACTGTACAACGTCTTCCAGAACTACATGTGGCTTGATTTCCCATCTTCATGAGATACATAGGAACACCCAGACATTCCATCTATAGGTCCAGCCCCAGGAATATTAAATAATGTTCTCCTTTTTCAGCCCCTTGTCCCAAACTCTTTTAGGAACATTTAGTGTGGTGAGTATCTCTTGGGTTCTCATTTGTGTCAGGTTTTTCAACAACCGCACCATGTTCCTCCCTTGTCTTTTCCCAACCTAGTATGAATTCAATGGCCCTAAACTATGATCTCCCTATGGGAACTATGCATCGGGTGTGGCTACTTTTCCACCTTGTGAATATTCCATTAAACCAGGTCCCCTATTAATGGTCTACTTGATGACCTTAAGTTAGGAGTGTGCAACCCAAGGAACTTTGTCCTTTGAAAAGGATTTGAATCCCTCTATCTGATACGTCTTATTTTCGTACACAAATGTATCATGAAAAAGAGCCCAAAGTATGTAATTTTTACATGGAAATTCTCTCATTTCATGTCCAAGCTTCATGATACCTTTATTTGGATCCCCATCCTCTTCCATGTATGGAGGGATCCCTTTTACGGCATGGTCTCAGGCCAAATTATCTTACCTACCGTCTTGGGCCAATGCCCCTGAAGACCTCAGATAACATTTGTGACAGGTCTCACATTTTGAACATGGTCACCATTCAACCCTCGTTTGTCTATCCCCATTCCAGGATAATGCGAAACGGATACTATGTTTTGAACATAGTCAGTAGTCATCCTCTATCATCATGATGTTATCATTGTGATCCAGATCTCATCCATCATGATTCACATCTTTCGGCTCTCATATGTTTAAGTGGAATTCCAACACACTCGGTTATACAACCTTGCACATGTATGTGTGTTAGGAAGGCAGGTTAGTAATAGTGGAACGTCACTCACTTAGTGGCCCATCACCCCTAATGTATTCCCCCCTGCACCAAGGAAATCCCATCGCTACTCCTTATTTCCCACATCGAGCATGACTCTCATGGGCTTAGTAGTTCTGGTGGGGCATGTATTGGTGCAGTTGTACCACACATACATTTTGTCTCATATGATGTTAAATTGTGATCCCATAACTATGTGTGGCTTTATTTCCAACCAGATGGGATACGTAAGAACACCCAACCACTTTTCCTCGGGCATATCCTAACTTTAAATTTTGGTCCCTTGACCTAAAAAACTTCCTCTGAGGATATGTGGTGTGGTGCAGACTCCTTATATCCTCATTCACATCATATTTATAGCTATCGCATCACGTACTCCCTTTTGGGATCTCCTCTTTCACTCCTCATCCTACCATATGATGTTAAACTACACAAGTCCACCATGTCCCTGACGCATGACATTAAACTATAGTTATACCCCAAACAAGTTCAGGATTCCCCATGTTAATTATGGGATGCTTCAGCTTCCTCTCCAGAGATGATTCCCCCTACCAACATTGGTCTTTGACCATGCTGTTCTCAAGAAATGTGTTTGGCTTGATTCCCATTCTCAATGGATACGTATCGACATCCAGGCAATTCACCTTGGGCCCAACCCTAGGTCTATTAAACTATGTGCATCATCCTCACCATATGACATTTAAACTACGTGTTTATCATCCTTATTGGTATGATGTAAAACTATATAGAATTACAACTCCTTACTAGAGATGTCCTATCCATAAGTAAGTTTGATCCCTGATCATACTGATGTGTCCACCAAATGTTTTTCCACCACAGTGGCATAATTTCATGAGTGTTGGACTCCATTCGCACAACCCATCACTCCACCCTTCACACTTTGTGTGTCCTTTATTCAGACCCTCGTCCTATTTCACGTCTAAAGGAACCCCCTAACAGTATAGATTCTCTCCCTATGGCTTGCCTACTGTTCTGGTCCAATGTTCTGGACGACTAATGGATAACATTGTGACAGGCCCCATGTTTTGAACATGGTCAGTGGTCGGCCCTCATTTTTCATCCCCATTTCAGGATAATTCAATAGGTATACTATGTTTCGAACACAGTGACCAATTATCCCCCATTGTCATGCCACCCCCACAGTGTCCCCAATTTTGGGTATCGTAATTCACACTTTCCACTCCCCTATGTTCGAACTGATTCTAATGCCCCTGGTGTTAACCCACTTGTGCATAGGAGCACATTGGGAAAATGATAATTTAACTGTTCTGAGAACTTCATTCTCCAATCAAGCCTCCGCATTTTTTTCTAGAAGCCTAGATTGGTCATTTATATTCTGGATACCTGAAGACTGGTTGTCTCTCCCATATTCAAATTAAGTAATGATACAACCATCCCTTGTTTCGTGCATCGGGAATGACCCACGCGAGCTTAGGGGTTGATCACTAGATGTTTCAAGGATTTTATGGAGATTCAATAATAAAAATGGACAATAGAATTCATGAAAACATCCAAAATTAGTAACCAAATCATGAAAGAGTGTTTATAAGCGCACACCAATCATAGTGACCAGGGGTCAGCCCCTCCCATTGATGGGTTTACTTCTTCAATGGCGTGTTTCAGCTTCGCCACCCGCTGACTCGGGGTGTCTAGAGCCTGTTGTCACCTGCTGAGCTTCTGATCTTCCTCAACAGCAATGGGGTGCATTTTTTCAGCCTCGATCTGATCCCAATCCTCATCGACATAGAAAAATACCATCTCTTCAAAGGCTCACCTCATCTATTCCCTGAGCTCTCCCATCTGGGCCTTCAGGCGCCATATGATCCCCGATTGCACCTCGAGGAATGAAGACTACTCATTTTCCCACACCCTCAAATGTTGGATCTCATGTTCATCCTACTGGATCCTTAAAAAGTTGAAATCCCTTCTCTGTTTCTAGTTAACACTGATACTGAGCACACTTACCCTCACCCTCTTGGAAAAGTAGTCCCAAATAAGAATGTGCGGGCATTGGGAATTTACACCTCGAGTGCATAGCTCATGCAACCAGGTATGAAGCATCCCCATATGATCTATTAATTGTGCTTGCGGGGTCTTTATGATAAAGTGATTGATCATCTTCCATGATTTTTGATAAACAGACTTGATTTCCTCTTCCTCGGAATTAGTTTCGTCCCGATCTCATGGTTTGGTAGGTTTATATGCGGGAAAAACCTCCAAGATATCAGCAGTAGGGTCTTCCTCAGGTTGGTCTTTATCACAAGAATCCACATCGATGACGTCTACTTGGTCAATGTTAAACTTTGTCCCACTGGAAATATCGCTCTCCTCCATCGGCCATTCATAGGGAACTATATCCTGGTTAGTTAGGTAACTCAACGCAATAGGGAGCAGCACCTTGATTCAGAGTGGAGCCTCAGGTCTCCCAGCCATTTGAATTATTAACATATGCACCATCCTAGAAACTGTGTTTAAAAAGGTCATGATAGCTAGTTCGACCGACTGGGTAATTAGTATAGATCTGGAGTATGAGACTTACCCTGGACTACCCCTTGGCCTCACCTTAGGTCTACCATTGCTGGGAGGCCGAGACGCAGCCCCCCATATACGATTGCAGGCTTTGAAGATTCTGAGAAGTCCGCCATGGCTTCCCCAACATCGTTGGACTCTACCTCCATCATCTCCCCAGTTGTGGGCCCTAGTGTTGGGTCCTCTATGACTGTCACACCTTCATCCTCATCAGATAGAGTGTTAGACAAAAGGTTCTATTGTATAGGTACACGTTAGTGGAGAAATCAAGAAAAGGTAGGGATCGAAGAAATCAAGAAAAGGTAGGGATGGCATTAGTGCACTGAAAGGGAGCAGAAACTTACTTCTAAAGTTGCGGTGAATTTTCCCAAGGATATTCCCCCTAAGGCTGGTATCTCACCTTTCTCAGAAGATAATTCTCTGTAGGTCTCCTCCATTGGTTTATGGGTGTCTCCCACATTAACTTCTTCCCATGTAAATTTGTCTGCATGGCCGGGCAAGGGGAAATGCTTCGCCAGTTGAGTTGTTGTCGGTTCTGCGGGAGTAGTCATATTCAGCAGCACCCTTTCCTATTGAGACATCAGTCATATGTTTCCACGTGAATTTATTACCTACTCTATATCCATTACAAATTTTATTCCCTCATAATGAGTAGCATTGAAGCCACCTTTCCTAAATTCTATCTCCCCTAGCAACATCCCATGCATGTTTAGGTTCATCCATAAACTGTTGATATCGAAGTATTGTTTTCTCTTTTCCCAGTCCTTCAATACCACAGGAAAGATGGCATTAGAGGGGATCGATACCAGATTTAGCTTCTTTCTGAGATCTTGAGGGGTGATCCTGCAAAATCCCTGAGATGATTTACCTCCCTCCTGGGACCTCCTAGATAGAGCCACCGAGTCTAGCACTACCTCATCACCCTCTTCATGTCTGGTCATCACTGGAAGGGGATTTTTCGGTTCATGTCATGCCTCCCCTACTGTTACAGTGTCTTCACCCTGTAGAATTTTTTCACTACCTTCCTGACCTCCCCCTGTCACCACTGTCTAGTGTTGTGGTGTTGGAACCACCTTGCTTGCTCAAATGGTCACTTGCTCTAGCATTTCACCAGGCTAGTCAACCTCCCAACTCTATTCATACTCATGGACAAATCCGAATGCAGCATCAGATGGGGGAAGCTCATTCAACATCTTCTTTTCCTCCTTTGTAAACATCATCTGGAGTTGTCGCATCACGCGCAGGTGATTCTCATGGCGGACATTCATGTACACCCGGGGAGTCAACCTCTACAGGCAACGAAATTGTCGAGCAAACTAGTGCAGATTGTATGGATCATATATGGGTTCGCAATCTACTCGTGCCACCAACACCCCTCCAAAAAAGGACAGCAGATATGACCGTTTCTCTATCATATGTTTTCCGTCATCGGAATAGGCCATGGCCGGCAAGGGGAATGGATGAAAGATGAATTGTTATGCTCGCCCCATCTTACCCAACATGGTCATAGCATCCATCTTCAATGGGGCGCTCCCTGTAATGTTCAAATTTGTTGGGCAAGAATGTATCCTCGATGGAGAAATGGGTTTAAGGTATTCATAACCCCCCATGTGTGTCGCGATCAAGCTGTACAGAATGTAGAACTGCCCGCACAATTGCATCAGTCTCTTCCCCTCGCTAACATTCCAGAATAGATGGTACAACTTTTCTAGCACTGGTATGCTCAGATTGATGTGGTCCCCACCATCCAGTTGATCCTCCATGATAAATGTTCTTGGTCACACCCCCATGTGGGTTTCTCTTACTGATAATATCTATCCCCATATCAGCGTTGAGATAAACCCGACAAGCCTAACTATCGGTCGTTGCTCAGTCTTCATATTGTATAACCACAAATTCCACTAGATATCTTCCAGGATCCACCAGTACAAACCCTCTTTACCCCGCTGATCTCCTCACAGACAAATAGGGGGCCTCTTTGGTAGTGTTCTCTCTTCCGATGGGAAATTCATGAAGTTAACAAACCACTTCCTAAAGTGGATGTCTCAGGTGTTCTATTTGTCCTCATTTGTGCTTGGTACAAGACTCAGTAATGCCATCGCCAAAGGCATCATTTTTTCCCTATCTACCGAGGAATTTGTGGCAGGGAGGAACTTGTCATACATCCCTCCTAGGATTGGGATGCCATAAATCTGATCGAGGTCCCAGAGGCTGATTCCAACATTCCCATGATGCAGGTGGAAAGTGTTGGTATCTCACGACCACCAGCTCAGGAACTCCGGTATGAATTCCTTTAGTTGGGAGATGCTAAATTGGGAGGCTCAAACCACTTCATATTGGCCAACCCGCCTCAATAAATTCTCAAACTCTTCACAGGACGTGCATGCCCCATAGGCCTAGGCCGAGTCGTCTGTGAAGTTTCCACCCTGGCGCAAGTCCCAACTTGTGATCCACCCCTTTTTTGTATTTCTGAGCCCAACCTTGATAACCGTCTTATATAGTTGTGGGGATGCCTCCTGTGCTAGTGCCTTTCCATCGATGTTGTTAACATGATTATACAAACAATGTGTTGTGACCGAGGTATGGTCTTTTCGGATATGCCCATCCTCAATCCTATGCCACTGATATTGCTCGAGGGTACCCATGAAACAGTAGGCCGTCTCATCTTTTCTGGTGTCGGGAACGAAGACTTCATCCAATAAGCTGAAACCAGACAACGGAAATCCCTTGTACAGTGGATATTCCCTCTTCACCACTGCAGAATCTCTGTCAACGATTTGTGATCGGAAGTGCACTGAATGTACTTGCTTATTTTTAGGTTGTTGGCCATGGCCTCTATCTGAACAGAATTGGAATGAAACACTCGTACAGCCTCTCGAGCAGCCATTGAATCCAAGGACTTTGAAAAAATTGTGGTTGAGGCACGAGAGTTGAGCATGACCCATCACAAAGCCGCTTCTCAAATACGCTTCGCAAAGACGCTTTGTAAAGAAACTTCGTGGAGATAACCTCATGTCCCCTTTGCACTATAAAGAACCATGGGCTTCACCCTAATTCCCAAAGAAAGCAGCGGATCTTGATGTTCCGGGTCGCTAAAAATTGTTCGCGAATCACCAGAACAAAGCCTCTGGTTCACTAAGGCATTCGCAGAGAGGATCGTTTGCGAAGAGAGCGTAAGTAATATCACTCGCAAAGATCCAGATGCAGACAAAACAACTCTGAGCCCCTATATATAGGCGCCATAGGTGCCAGATTCGTATCGAGCCTCGCACTCTTCACAGTGCCCCCAAGTGCTTCATGGCGCCCTTTACCCCGCAGACCATGCCCTCTTTGCAAATAACCCTTCACGAGAAGGGTAATGCATCTCCCTTGAAAAACTGGGTTCACCCCCACCTTCTCGATCCGCCGTGAGTTCAAACATTCTGGTTTCTTCAGTGTATTTACCTCATAATTTGACCCTCTCCTTCCATAGACTCTCATTATGTAGGGGGGAATTTTTTGGTGCCAAAAAATTCATCCGGCTCATTCCACAGATTTGATGATGTGATCGGAGGAAGCCGCCTACCGAACAGTTCGAAAGGGAACATCCAAGCCATCTCGAAATGGCCATATGCGAAGCACTCTGCACAACAAGTGCATTTCTGCGGGGATGCCTCCGCAAGAGGTTTCATGGTGCCCTGGTCTCACAGGAGTCTGACGCTGACCGAGGCCCCTCCATAGCGTCTGGCCCCTCCGTGTTGTGCTTCACTACGGCCGCATCCACGAATCTCTGCACGGTATGAGTCCCCCTCCGCGAGGCCAACACAGGCTGAAAGAATGACTCCTTTCCACAGCGTTGCTCATCTCCAAGGCGAGTTCTGTGCCCCTACGACTGGGGTTGCCTATAAATAGAAGGCACCCCCACTCTAAACCATTGTCACTCTAACCTTTAAACTCCCCGGATCCCGTTTCCCATAGACCATTGTGAAACCACTCAAAGATTCTCAAAGGTACTTGGCCTTTGCGAGCTATAACCATTTTCATTATTTTCAGTCTCCACCTACGATGGAGATGCCCTTCACGAAGTCATATGTCCTTCGCAGAGGAAGTGGATCCTTCGGGGTGCTTGAGGTTTCGCGAAGCATAGAGCCTTTGCGAAATTCTCTCAAGAAAAAAGGTATTCGCTAAGGCAAAGCCCTACTCCCTTAAGGGAGGCTCTTCACGAAGCCTTGGCCTTTTGCAAAGATCCCCTCTTTCCAAGTCCCCTTTCCTTCATGAATCCCATCCTCTATGGGTAGTCTTTTCCCATCATGAAGGCCATCCTCTTCGCGAAGCACGTCATCTTCACGAAGCCCATCCTCTTCGCAAAGCGTCTCTTTCTAAGACTGAATTCTTTACACACTCCTTTCTTGTACGGATCTCGGGGTTTGTATGAAGTGATGTTAAGGTACCTTTGGTGGTGCATCATGTTTTGGTGCGTAGCCTCATGCTTCTTTGTATAGGCATGCTAATGGATATTACTTATTCACATAGTCACGCTAACGTGTTCCTCTTAGGGGATCAATCCACGACACCCCCTCACCACGACATTACTGATGCCATCCCTTCCCCAAGGGTGGGTGGGTATCAGTTATGTAAGTCCTTGGACTGCAAAGTGAACATGCCACATCTGAGCTGTTGGAAGTTATACTGTCAGGCACCATTTTCCTCAACACATGACGTTAAATTGTGGTCTCGTCTCACACACCATATATGGGGTGCCTCGTCTTGGATATTCTTTATTCTCACTCATCTCCATGGGAGTGAGATCTTCCTCACATGGAATGAGATCCTCTTTGCTGGAGTGGCATTTGTCCGCGGGGATGGGAAATCATCTTGGTGTAAGCCCCTATCCTTTATTGTGGGAGGTAGCATCCCTGCTCCTCCTCTCTTCTTCGGTTCCAAATACTAGAAGAGAGATGGTCACTGGGACCTTCGATGCCCTATCCCTCTCCCTATAGGCTTTGTTGTCATCAGGCCTCCATCATGGAGTAAGTCTCAATCTCCATCTCTTTGGGACAATAACCATGCATAATCCCATGTTTCCTCTTTGGGTTGTTAACCATGTGTAAGCCTCATTCCACCTTCCGTAGATGCACCTTTCGCGATGTGGTCGTCAGGCCTTTGTTGCCTCTTGTTTCTCAAACCGGGCATGACTCACGTGGGCTTAGAGTAATCATTGACTGTGGAATCCTTTATGTGATACCTTAGCGTGTAATCCCCAATACCACCTTTCTAAACTATGTGGACTTTGATCCTTTCCTCCTAGGAAAGATACGTAGGAAGCCTCCCTGAGGTTCAATCCCAAAACCTATTTGTCATGCCCCCTTCACGTTACACTACGAGAAAAATGGGTATTTGCGACGGGTTATTTGCGACGTGGGTATTTGCCCGTCGCAAATAAGTAGCCTTTTGCGACGGGATAGCTTTCCCCGTCGCAAAAGGACTGGCGCGCTTTGCGCGCCAAATCGCGGGAAACATATTTGCGACGGGGGAATATTCCCGTCGCAAATAACCGGCGGCGGTAAAAGGTATTTGCGACGGGAATATTCCCTCGTCGCAAATGGTATGTCGGCAGGTGGTTATTTGCGACGGGACCCGTCGCAAATAACTATTTAACTGTTGACCGTAATAAATGATGGCAAAGGTATTTGCGACGGGTACCATCGCAAATAATATTATTTGCGACGGGATACTCGTCGCAAATGCACCCGACGCAAATAATCTAATCTATAAATACCCCAATCCGTTTTTTTCAAATCATTCTCAAACTCCATTTTCTTCTTCTCTCAAAATTTTATTTCTAAAGTTCAGTTTTTCTCAAGTTTAATTTTTTTCTCCGGAGTTGATATTGAAGTTTTGAAGAACGATCAGAGATCAACCTCAGATCAATTTTCAAGGTATTTATGTTCATTTTAATTTAATATTTATTTTTAATTTTTTATTAGTTTCAATTATTCTTAATTAGTTGTAATTTAATTATGTTTACATTGTTTTGTTACTTAATAAATTTAAATTATTAGTATTGTTCATAGTTAATGGTAATTAGGAATAATTAGTAATAATTTCTAATAATTAAGAATAAATATTAATAATTAGTAATAAATAACAATAATTAGGAATAATAACATTATTACATTATTAGTATATTTTATTATTAATATTAAAATAATATAATTTTTTATATATATACAATTCTCTTTTCATCTGTGTGTTTGCGGTCTCCACATGTATTATTTGTATGTGGAAATAGAAAACACACAGATGAAAGGAGAATTGTATATAAATTAAAAAAGTATATTATTTTAATATTAATAATAAAATATACTAATAATGTTATTATTCCTAATTATTGGTAATTATTCCTAATTATTGATAATTATTCCTTTAATTACTAATAATTAGGAACAATTACCAATAATTATCACTAATTAGGAATAATTAGTCATAATTACTAATAATTACCAATAATTAGTAATAATTACCAATAATTAGTAATAATTACCAATAATTAGTAATAATTAGTAATAATTACTAATAATTACCAATAATTAGTAATAATTCGCAATAATTAGTAATAATTACCAATAATTAGTAATAATTACCAATAATTAGTAATAATTACCAATAATTAGTAATAATTACCAATAATTAGTAATAATTACCAATAATTAGTAATAATTAACAATAATTAGTAATAATTAGTAATAATTACCAATAATTAGTAGTAATTAGTAATAATTAGTAATAATTAATAATAATTACCAATAATTAGTAATAATTACCAATAATTAGTAATAATTACCAATAATTGGTAATAATTACCAATAATTAGTAATAATTAGTAATAATTAGTAATAATTAGTAATAATTAGTAATAATTAGTAATAATTACCAATAATTAGTAATAATTAGTAATAATTACCAATAATTAGTAATAATTAGTAATAATTAGTAATAATTACCAATAATTAGTAATAATTACCAATAATTAGTAATAATTACCAATAATTAGTAATAATTAGTAATAATTAGTAATAATTAGTAATAATTAGTAATAATTAGTAATAATTAGTAATAATTAGTAATAATTACCAATAATTAGTAATAATCAGAAATAATTACCAATAATTAGTAATAATCAGTAATAATTACCAATAATTAGTAATAATTCGTAATAATTAGTAATAATTAGTAATAATTACCAATAATTAGTAATAATTCGCAATAATTAGTAATAATTAGTAATAATTAGTAATAATTACCAATAATTAGTAATAATTAGTAATAATTAGTAATAATTAGAAATAATTAGTAATAATTACCAATAATTAGTAATAATTAGTAATAATTAGTAATAATTACCAATAATTACCAATAATTCGTAATAATTACCAATAATTAGTAATAATTAGTAATAATTAGTAATAATTAGTAATAATTAGTAATAATTAATAATAATTAGTAATATTTAGTAGTAATTAGTAATAATTTGTAATAATTACCAATAATTAGTAATAATTCGTAATAATTACCAATAATTAGTAATAATTAGTAATAATTACCAATAATTAGTGATACTTAACAATAATTAGTAATAATTACCAATAATTAGGAATAATTACCGGTAAATAGTAATAATTAGTAATAATTAGAAATAATTACCAATAATTAGTAATAATTAGTAATAATTAGTAATAATTAGTAATAATTAGTAATAATTAGTAATAATTACCAATAATTAGTAATAATTAACAATAATTAGTAATAATTAGTAATAATTACTAATAATTACCAATAATTAGTAATAATTACCAATAATTAGTAATAATTACCAATAATTACCAATAATTAGTATTAATTACCAATAATTAGTAATAATTAGTAATAATTAGTAATAATTAGTAATAATTACCAATAATTAGTAATAATTACCAATAATTAGTAATAATTAGTAATAATTACCAATAATTACTAATAATTACCAATAATTAATAATAATTAGTAATAATTAATAATAATTACCAATAATTAGTAATAATTAGTAATAATTAGTAATAATTAGTAATAATTAGTAATAATTACCAATAATTAGTAATAATTAACAATAATTAGTAATAATTAACAATAATTAGTAATAATTAGTAATAATTACCAATAATTAGTAATAATTAGTAATAATTAGTAATAATTAGTAATAATTAGTAATAATTAGTAATAATTACCAATAATTAGTAATAATCAGTAATAATTACCAATAATTAGTAATAATCAGTAATAATTACCAATAATTAGTAATAATTAGTAATAATTAGTAATAATTAGTAATAATTATCAATAATTAGTAATAATTAGTAATAATTAGAAATAATTAGTAATAATTAGTAATAATTAGTAATAATTACCAATAATTAGTAATAATTAGTAATAATTAGTAATAATTACCAATAATTACCAATAATTAGTAATAATTACCAATAATTACCAATAATTAGTAATAATTAGTAATAATTAGTAATAATTAATAATAATTAGTAATATTTAGTAATAATTAGTAATAATTAGTAATAATTACCAATAATTAGTAATAATTAGTAATAATTACCAATAATTAGTAATAATTACCAATAATTAGTAATACTTAACAATAATTAGTAATAATTACCAATAATTAGGAATAATTACCGGCAAATAGTAATAATTAGTAATAATTAGAAATAATTACCAATAATTAGTAATAATTAGTAATAATTAGTAATAATTAGTAATAATTAGTAATAATACTAATAATTACCAATAATTAGTAATAATTAACAATAATTAGTAATAATTAGTAATAATTAATAATAATTACCAATAATTAGTAATAATTACCAATAATTAGTAATAATTACCAATAATTACCAATAATTAGTATTAATTACCAATAATTAGTAATAATTAGTAATAATTTGTAATAATTAGTAATAATTACCAATAATTAGTAATAATTACCAATAATTACTAATAATTACCAATAATTAGTAATAATTAGTAATAATTAATAATAATTACCAATAATTAGTAATAATTAGTAATAATTAGTAATAATTAGTAATAATTAGCAATAATTACCAATAATTAGTAATAATTAACAATAATTAGTAATAATTAACAATAATTAGTAATAATTAGTAATAATTAGTAATAATTACCAATAAATAGTAATAATTAGTAATAATTAGTAATAATTACCAATAATTAGTAATAATTAGTAATAATTAGTAATAATTAGTAATAATTAGTAATAATTAGTAATAATTACCAATAATTAGTAATAATCAGTAATAATTACCAATAATTAGTAATAATCAGTAATAATTACCAATAATTAGTAATAATTGGTAATAATTAGTAATAATTAGTAATAATTACCAATAATTAGTAATAATTATTAATAATTAGCAATAATTAGTAATAATTAGTAATAATTAGTAATAATTAGTAATAATTAATAATAATTAGTAATATTTAGTAATAATTAGTAATAATTAGTAATAATTACCAATAATTAGTAATAATTAGTAATAATTACCAATAATTAGTAATAATTAGTAATAATTAACAATAATTAGTAATACTTAACAATAATTAGTAATAATTAGTAATAATTAGTAATAATTAGTAATAATTACCGATAATTACCAATAATTACTAATAATTACCAATAATTAGTAATAATTACCAATAATTAGTATTAATTAGTAATAATTACCAATAATTGGTAATAATTAGTAATAATTACCAATAATTAGTAATAATTACCAATAATTAGTAATAATTACCAATAATTAGTAATAATTACCAATAATTAGTAATAATTAGTAATAATTAGTAATAATTACCAATAATTAGTAATAATTAGTAATAATTAGTAATAATTAGTAATAATTAGTAATAATTAGTAATAATTAGTAATAATTAGTAATAATTAGTAATAATTAGTAATAATTACCGATAATTACCAATAATTATTAATAATTACCAATAATTAGTAATAATTACCAATAATTAGTATTAATTAGTAATAATTACCAATAATTGGTAATAATTAGTAATAATTACCAATAATTAGTAATAATTAGTAATAATTACCAATAATTAGTAATAATTACCAATAATTAGTAATAATTACCAATAATTAGTAATAATTAGTAATAATTAGTAATAATTAGTAATAATTAGTAATAATTAGTAATAATTAGTAATAATTAACAATAATTAGGAATAATTACCAATAATATTAGTACTATGAAAATAATAAAAAATTTATATAATATTAAAATTATCAATATTTGTAACATGTTTTGCTTTATTCTCAACATATTTAATTCTTAAAGGGTCAATTTTTAGGTCTATCTCAATAAAAAGTTTGCGTTAGTCGTGTATGATCTAAACTCTATAATTATCCTAGCTTGAGTGTTTTTTCTAACAAATTATTCAAAACCAGTAATGCTTTTATATTTTATAGAGAAATATGGAACAACGAGGTCGTCAACAATCATTATTAGGTGACCGCATATGGATAAATCAACGTAGAAATCCAAACGGTTCTGGTTTAAATCCAGTATATGTAGAGGGTGTGGAGACTTTTTTATCATTTGCGGCATCAAATCCAGAATTTGTTTCAGAAGGCAAAATAAAATTCCCCTGCAGAAAATGTGCATTGAGAACGTTTGACACGTTTGAAAAAGTGGGAGAACATCTCTTGCGTTTTGGTTTTCAACCAGATTATGTTTTTTGGTATCAACACGGTGAACGCAGTTCCAGAGCAGGTGATACCAACTTGATTCCGGATCCATCCCGGTTTCAAGATTTAGTACATGATGTTGCAGGTTCATCTGTTCAACATACATAAACTCCGGCTGATATAGCTTCAAATCCTGAGTTGGCACCGTCTGAATTTTATGAGTTGTTGAAGTCTGCTGAGGATGCATTATATCCTGGATGCAAGATGAGCAAATTAGAAGCAGTTGCAAAATTTATGCCTATCAAATCAGATAACAGAATGTCAAACACCTGTTTTGACCAGATATTTTCTTTGCTTAAAACACTGTTACCCGAAGGAAATGTTTTACCTGCAAATTACTATGAGAGTAAGAGGTTGGTTCGAAATTTGGGACTTACTTGTCAGAAGATTCATGCATGTTCAAATGACTGCATTTTATATTCTGGGGAAAATGAGTCATTGGATAGTTGTCCCACATGTGGGCAACTGAGATATAAAGAAGGACAACACGGGAAGTGTAACGACCCGAAATTTTTTAAATAAATTTTGTTTCTTAATTTTATGTGTTATTGTTATACTCAACAAAAATGTTTCATTTGGTAACATGAGTATAATTAAAATGAGACTGTTGAGTTTTGACTGTTATTTGACCATTGGTCAATATGACCGCTGGAAACTAAACATTTTGACTATTGTCTCTAAATACAAGCAATCTTGGTTAAATAATATAGAAAGAAGATTTGATGGCCTCACCCAGTAGTCTTGGACCGATCGAAGCCCATCTAACAGAACTTGGGAAGGAGGTAACACCACTGGGCTTTGCTCTGGACCAAACCCAAGCTGAACTTCATCGTATAAAGCTAGAACGGGATCGCCTTCGCGAGAAGTTCAAACTGATAGAAATTACTACTCGTGCGATGTTGGCCGAGCCTCCCTCGGATTCTCTCACCTTAGCACACCTTACACTTAGGTCCTATGCTGGTGTGATAAGGGGCTATGTAAGGAGACCGTAACTGTCTTGTGTAATCCTTTGTTTTAAATAAAATTTCGATTTCTTTTATGAATTTTCAAATGACCGGATAAATATAGTATGCAAATTTTTGATGAATTTTAGAAAAAGGATATTTTAAATATGTTTATGTAAACCCTAAATAATTAAAAATGTGTAATGATTTTCAAAAAATGGTCTCCTGCAATTATGTTCAGTACTAAATTTAGAGTCTAATAAGATCAACTTGATTTTTGATGAATAGTAAATTATGAATAGTGATTTTATGATTAGGATTAATAATGTGTCCAAATGGATTAGTAATCTCACTTAAAGAAAGTATTAATATAAGCTAGGCACTTTGATTAAGTAATGTGATTCAATAAAATGGTTAAATAACGGTTTCATAAATTATTATTCAAGTATTAGTTTTTTCGGATGAATAGTGTTTTTTAATTAAAAATTTAATTAAAAATAATTAGAAAATTATTTTTATAAAAATGACTTTATTTTTGAACTCAGAGCATCGATATTATGTTAAGGTAATTTTTGGGGATTTTTCTGAAAAAAATGAATTTTCGATGAATAGTGTTTTTATTTAAAAATTAAATTAAAAATATTTAGAAAATTATTTTTATAAAATGGATTTCATTTTTGAAATCAGAGCATTGATATTTGGTTAATGTGAAATTTTGGGATTTTTCTGAGAAAGTTGAATTTTCAGTGAATAGTAAAAATACAGTTTTAGGGTTTCGGTATGTTTAATGACATCATAATGGTGTCATGATGATGTCATGAGATCTTTTGAGGGTTGGCCGGCCAAGGGTGATTAATTATTGTTTTGGGGGCCCCATGTGGCCTAACTCCATGATAAATGACAAGAGAGAGCACATGGGTTTGAGAAAAGCACATGTGAGGTGTCCCTTGGCCATTAATGCCTTGTCCCCTCACTTTCCCTATAAATACCAAGCCCTCCTCTCATCCATTCGACTCCCCACTCATTCCCAACGAATTTCTGGTCTCATTACCTCCCAATGAGTCCTCCCAAGGTGCCCCAAGCCCTCAAGGTCCCAACCTTTGAGGTTTAAGAGTTACATTTTAAGGTAAGGGATCCGACCTCTCTCTTTCTTTTCAAGTAATCTCTTTTATGTCATTTATTTTATACTCCATGTTCTTATGTTGGAGGATGTTATTTTATATTCATACTACTGCCTATTTCATGTTCATATGATGAGAGACCCCCCTTGCTCTCATCAATTCGTTTTAAGAATGTTTAAGTGACGCCGTTAGGCTGTCGAATTTTTAAGGGATTCTTTCACCTTCCTCGTTTTCAAGTTCTGTTTTCATTCAAGTCTTTCATGTACCTTTTTATTATGTTGGGGTATGATCTCTAAATTATCATACTGATATTTTATGATCATATGATGAGAGACCCCATTTGATCGCTTCAATTCAGTATTTTGAAGTTTTAAGTGGCGCCGTTAGGCTGCCGAATTTTTAAGTGGTTCTTCACCCTTCTCGTTTTTGAAGTTCTACTTTCATGTCAATTATTTCAAGTTCCTTTTTGTTATATTGGGGTATGATCTCTATATATATCATACTGGACTCTTATGTTCATATGATGAGAGACCCCATTTGATCGCTTCAATTCAGTATTTTGAAGTTTTAAGTGGCGCCGTTAGGCTGCCGAATTTTTAAGTGGTTCTTCACCCTTCTCGTTTTGAAGTTCTACTTTCATGTCAATTATTTCAAGTTCCTTTTTGTTATATTTGGGGTATGATCTCTATATATATCATACTGGACTCTTATGTTCATATGATGAGAGACCCCATTTGATCTCTTCAATTCAGTATTTTGATGTTTTAAGTGGCGTCGTTAGGCTGCCGAATTTTTAAGTGGTTCTTCACCCTTCTCGTTTTGAAGTTCTACTTTCATGTCAATTCTTTCAAGTTCCTTTTTGTTATGTTGGGGAATTATCTCTATATCTATCATACTGAACTCTTATGTTCACATGATGAGAGACCCTATTTTATCTTTTCAAATCATTTTTGTTGATGTTTAAGTAACGCCGTTAGGCTGCCGAACTTTCATAAGAGAAATCTAATTTTTTTCTTCCTTCCATGTTTTTCATTTCAAATGGTATGTCCTTGAAATTTAATTACCATGATCATGTATCCTTCTTATTCTGTCCATGTACTATTTTATGGGTCATTTATGATTGTTTGACCCATTTTACCTCTCATTTAATGTCTTCTAAAACCTCGGAACAATGCCGTTATGCTGCAGAATTTCTGTCTCAAAATGTCTATCTCTTTTTTTCTAAAGTTCTTTTATTTTATTAAGTGAATACTCAAATCTCTTTCTTCTAAAGGGGTATTCACATATATACCAAAATGTTCTATTTTAAATTCTGGTATTTACATACATGAGACCCACCTTCCTTTTCTGTGGGTTTTAAAGTGATATAATGATCATGTCCTTAAAGCAGTTTTTAAAACGTTATGATTACGAAATGAAACCCATTTATTTTGTGCTATATGGGTTCTTTATGAAATTTTTGATGATGATATATGTGGCTCACATGATAATAAAGGCAAATTTAAGGGTGCGCCCTGATAGCGCTCCAATGCATTGGGTAATGATGTAACCACTAGAGATTACAATTTTCACGATACCTTGGTGAATAACCTTGGTAATTTTCAAATGACACCTTGGGGATGGACCTTGGTGATATGTTCATGATTGTCTATGTTAAATGATGTAGCCACATCTTCAAGTTATGAAAATTTTTGTTTTTATTATGAAATGCCTCATGATTTCTTTCTCATGACTTATAGTTCTTTTCATGTCCTTATTGAAGTATATCAAGTTTACATGTAAAATGTTCCTCTTGTTTCCCTTACTGGGCCTTCTGCTCACCCTTTCTTTTGATGTATGTCCCCAGGTTATGAGATGCAGTAATGAACCTAGAATGAACTTAAGGAGACGACTTTCAAGTGTTTAAGAAGAATGTTTTATATTGTTTTCATGTATTATGTTCCTGGTTTCCAAGACACTAGACCTTAAAGATCCTCAGTTTTGTGTAATGTAATGAAAGTTTATGTTATAAAAAGGCTGGATGCTATAGTTGGTATCAAAGGATGGTTTAGTTATTTGTGGAAATTAGGATATGAAAACTCTAGGAAGAACCCTATAGAAAAGTTTAATATAGGAAATCTTCCTGGTATTTTGGTGAGTATTGAGTAAAGGGTTGCCAAGCAAATACATCCCTGTCTGGATACGAGCTGGTAGAGGTGGCTCTGGCACAGATGTACATAGGGGTAAAACCCGAAAACACCGCTTTGAGCTAGACTCGAACGGGAACTGGTACACGACAACGGGCCTTGCTGCACTCTTGGTTACGACACTCCCGGGGGATATGCTTTGGTAAATTCATAAGCTTGGTATGAACCATTGTTAAAGGAACGAAGATAAAATAAAATAAAGGTTCACATAAGAATATATGATCATTCATAACCTAGATGGGAACCTAGGAGATCACAAGTTAGGGTATACCTTTCATATACAAGTTATCCTTATATGCTTTCAGTTCCTTTTCATGATTATTAGCTAAGTACTTAAGCCCCTAGTTATGCTTTCTCTTCTTAGTTAATGGTGGGAAATGGAAGAACATGTTCCGACAACCAATGTGATAGGAAATGCGACGATTTTCGTATTAATATGACAGGGATGATTAGGGGATTAAAATATGATTATTATTTTGGAAGACATTCATTATTTTGGGAACCATATTTGATCGAGGTAAATAGATTACTACGGTATTTTCATTGAGGAGTAAGGTTGACTTATATTTTGAAGAATTGATGAATTTAAGGTGAACTTATAGTAATTTAGGTTACTTATGGGAATGACTAACCTATCTTGGGTAAAATATGTTTAGGTTAGCTACTTTTTTATAAGATGTTAGGAGTGGTTGATGTTGTCTGGAGATGAACAATGAAGTTGTTTTGGAAGACTATGTTATCAAATCCTTCTTGTATTTGGGTTTCAATCTTAGTTTGGTTTGTTTTGAGGAATTTTAAGGACCGTTATTTATGGAATGGTCTATGATGAACTTTGGGTAGTACCATGGAACTTTGATGATTTAAAAGTAGTTTCCATTCCTATGGGATTCTTTCTTTTTGAAGAGTTGTTTTACCCTAACCTTTCTGTTTTTGGGATAATGTTTAAAGATAGAAGAAATAGATAGTTAATCTTTTGTAGATTACGTGATTCTATAGAAGATGATTCTTGTGCTTTTATGAGACCAAGTGTTTTTGAATTCTCATCATTTGGAGAAAAGATTAGTGTTGGTAGGGACTTGTTAAAGGATGAAACTCTACTTGAAGGTAGGTATATTTTCTTATGTTTTTGTTCTATGTAGTAAATGAAATCCTCAAAATTATGAAAAGAAACGTAAAACAAAAATGTTGTTGGTTTACGTTTCCTACTAGGTAATCAAAGACCGTTTACACGCATCATAAGTTTGGGATTTTCTCATGGTTAACTTTCTCCTAATCATGTTCTCTATCACTCTCCCTTAGAACTTGACCCTTTGTTTTTTCCTCCATGTCCATGTTTTCCTACATGGAACCCTAGTGTGGGTTAACTCGGGTGACCTTTGTACTTCCCTTTATTTTAAAGTAATAGTTTTACTGACTCCTTTTCCGATGTGGGACTTTCAATGAAATTTCAAAACCCAATTTTAAAATTGCGAGGACGCAATTTCTTAAGGGGGGAATATTGTAACGACCCGAAATTTTTTAAATAAATTTTGTTTCTTAATTTTATGTGTTATTGTTATACTCAACAAAAATGTTTCATTTGGTAACATGAGTATAATTAAAATGAGACTGTTGAGTTTTGACTGTTATTTGACCATTGGTCAATATGACCGCTGGAAACTAAACATTTTGACTATTGTCTCTAAATACAAGCAATCTTGGTTAAATAATATAGAAAGAAGATTTGATGGCCTCACCCAGTAGTCTTGGACCGATCGAAGCCCATCTAACAGAACTTGGGAAGGAGGTAACACCACTGGGCTTTGCTCTGGACCAAACCCAAGCTGAACTTCATCGTATAAAGCTAGAACGGGATCGCCTTCGCGAGAAGTTCAAACTGATAGAAATTACTACTCGTGCGATGTTGGCCGAGCCTCCCTCGGATTCTCTCACCTTAGCACACCTTACACTTAGGTCCTATGCTGGTGTGATAAGGGGCTATGTAAGGAGACCGTAACTGTCTTGTGTAATCCTTTGTTTTAAATAAAATTTCGATTTCTTTTATGAATTTTCAAATGACCGGATAAATATAGTATGCAAATTTTTGATGAATTTTAGAAAAAGGATATTTTAAATATGTTTATGTAAACCCTAAATAATTAAAAATGTGTAATGATTTTCAAAAAATGGTCTTCTGCAATTATGTTCAGTACTAAATTTAGAGTCTAATAAGATCAACTTGATTTTTGATGAATAGTAAATTATGAATAGTGATTTTATGATTAGGATTAATAATGTGTCCAAATGGATTAGTAATCTCACTTAAAGAAAGTATTAATATAAGCTAGGCACTTTGATTAAGTAATGTGATTCAATAAAATGGTTAAATAACGGTTTCATAAATTATTATTCAAGTATTAGTTTTTTCGGATGAATAGTGTTTTTTAATTAAAAATTTAATTAAAAATAATTAGAAAATTATTTTTATAAAAATGACTTTATTTTTGAACTCAGAGCATCGATATTATGTTAAGGTAATTTTTGGGGATTTTTCTGAAAAAAATGAATTTTCGATGAATAGTGTTTTTATTTAAAAATTAAATTAAAAATATTTAGAAAATTATTTTTATAAAATGGATTTCATTTTTGAAATCAGAGCATTGATATTTGGTTAATGTGAAATTTTGGGATTTTTCTGAGAAAGTTGAATTTTCAGTGAATAGTAAAAATACAGTTTTAGGGTTTCGGTATGTTTAATGACATCATAATGGTGTCATGATGATGTCATGAGATCTTTTGAGGGTTGGCCGGCCAAGGGTGATTAATTATTGTTTTGGGGGCCCCATGTGGCCTAACTCCATGATAAATGACAAGGGAGAGCACATGGGTTTGAGAAAAGCACATGTGAGGTGTCCCTTGGCCATTAATGCCTTGTCCCCTCACTTTCCCTATAAATACCAAGCCCTCCTCTCATCCATTCGACTCCCCACTCATTCCCAACGAATTTCGGGTCTCATTACCTCCCAATGAGTCCTCCCAAGGTGCCCCAAGCCCTCAAGGTCCCAACCTTTGAGGTTTAAGAGTTACATTTTAAGGTAAGGGATCCGACCTCTCTCTTTCTTTTCAAGTAATCTCTTTTATGTCATTTATTTTATACTCCATGTTCTTATGTTGGAGGATGTTATTTTATATTCATACTACTTCCTATTTCATGTTCATATGATGAGAGACCCCCCTTGCTCTCATCAATTCGTTTTAAGAATGTTTAAGTGGCGCCGTTAGGCTGCCGAATTTTTAAGGGATTCTTTCACCTTCCTCGTTTTCAAGTTCTGTTTTCATTCAAGTCTTTCATGTACCTTTTTATTATGTTGGGGTATGATCTCTAAATTATCATACTGATATTTTATGATCATATGATGAGAGACCCCATTTGATCGCTTCAATTCAGTATTTTGAAGTTTTAAGTGGCGCCGTTAGGCTGCCGAATTTTTAAGTGGTTCTTCACCCTTCTCGTTTTTGAAGTTCTACTTTCATGTCAATTATTTCAAGTTCCTTTTTGTTATATTGGGGTATGATCTCTATATATATCATACTGGACTCTTATGTTCATATGATGAGAGACCCCATTTGATCGCTTCAATTCAGTATTTTGAAGTTTTAAGTGGCGCCGTTAGGCTGCCGAATTTTTAAGTGGTTCTTCACCCTTCTCGTTTTGAAGTTCTACTTTCATGTCAATTATTTCAAGTTCCTTTTTGTTATATTTGGGGTATGATCTCTATATATATCATACTGGACTCTTATGTTCATATGATGAGAGACCCCATTTGATCTCTTCAATTCGGTATTTTGATGTTTTAAGTGGCGTCGTTAGGCTGCCGAATTTTTAAGTGGTTCTTCACCCTTCTCATTTTGAAGTTCTACTTTCATGTCAATTCTTTCAAGTTCCTTTTTGTTATGTTGGGGAATTATCTCTATATCTATCATACTGAACTCTTATGTTCACATGATGAGAGACCCTATTTTATCTTTTCAAATCATTTTTGTTGATGTTTAAGTAACGCCGTTAGGCTGCCGAACTTTCATAAGAGAAATCTAATTTTTTTCTTCCTTCCATGTTTTTCATTTCAAATGGTATGTCCTTGAAATTTAATTACCATGATCATGTATCCTTCTTATTCTGTCCATGTACTATTTTATGGGTCATTTATGATTGTTTGACCCATTTTACCTCTCATTTAATGTCTTCTAAAACCTCGGAACAATGCCGTTATGCTGCAGAATTTCTGTCTCAAAATGTCTATCTCTTTTTTTCTAAAGTTCTTTTATTTTATTAAGTGAATACTCAAATCTCTTTCTTCTAAAGGGGTATTCACATATATACCAAAATGTTCTATTTTAAATTCTGGGATTTACATACATGAGACCCACCTTCCTTTTCTGTGGGTTTTAAAGTGATATAATGATCATGTCCTTGAAGCAGTTTTTAAAACGTTATGATTACGAAATGAAACCCATTTATTTTGTGCTATATGGGTTCTTTATGAAATTTTTGATGATGATATATGTGGCTCACATGATAATAAAGGCAAATTTAAGGGTGCGCCCTGATAGCGCTCCAATGCATTGGGTAATGATGTAACCACTAGAGATTACAATTTTCACGATACCTTGGTGAATAACCTTGGTAATTTTCAAATGACACCTTGGGGATGGACCTTGGTGATATGTTCATGATTGTCTATGTTAAATGATGTAGCCACATCTTCAAGTTATGAAAATTTTTGTTTTTATTATGAAATGCCTCATGATTTCTTTCTCATGACTTATAGTTCTTTTCATGTCCTTATTGAAGTATATCAAGTTTACATGTAAAATGTTCCTCTTGTTTCCCTTACTGGGCCTTCTGCTCACCCTTTCTTTTGATGTATGTCCCCAGGTTATGAGATGCATTAATGAACCTAGAATGAACTTAAGGAGACGACTTTCAAGTGTTTAAGAAGAATGTTTTATATTGTTTTCATGTATTATGTTCCTGGTTTCCAAGACACTAGACCTTAAAGATCCTCAGTTTTGTGTAATGTAATGAAAGTTTATGTTATAAAAAGGCTGGATGCTATAGGAAGTCTGGTTTGATTCCTGTAAAACAGTTGAGATATTTTCCGCTTACATCCAGACTTCAGCGTTTATTCATGTCTAAGAATACAACGACAACAATGTCATGGCATAAAGAGAATATTTCAACCGATAAAAGCTTGAATCATCCAGCCGATGGTGATTCATGGAAACATTTTGATAGAGTGCATCCATCCTTTGCTTTAGAAGCTATAAATGTTCGACTGGGCCTTTCCACTGATGGTTTCTGTCCGTTTGGATCTTATGGTAGTCAATATTCATGTTGACCTGTTTTTTTAACTCCGTACAATTTACCTCCATGGATGTTGATGAAGGAGCCATATATCTTTTTGACTTTACTAATTCCAGGACATCCGAAGAAAAATATTGATGTTTATTTGAAACCATTGATTGATGAATTAAATTTATTGTGGAGTACTGGTGTCAGTACATATGATGTTGCAACGAAACAAAATTTCATACTGAGAGCAGCATTGATGTGGACAATAAGTGACTTCCCGGCTTATGGGATGTTATCTGGCTGGAGTACACATGGTCAGAAATCATGTCCTTACTGTATGGGAGAGAACAAAGCATTTATGCTCATTCATGGAAAGAAACCTTGTTATTTTGACTGTCATCGCAGATTTCTTCCAGCTGATCATCCTTTTCGCAGAAACAGATCTCATTTCAGAAAAGGAACAGTTGAAAGGGAAGGACCTCCAAAAATGCTATCAGGTTCAGAGTTAAAATCAGTTGTATTTTCATTACCTCCCATCACTTTTGGTCCCACAATAAACCAACAGAAAATTTCTGGTTTTGGGAAAGAACACAATTGGATTAAACGTAGCATATTTTGGGATTTGCCATATTGGTCTGATTTGTTGGTCCGACACATGTTAGATGTCATGCATATTGAGAAGAACTGTTTTGATAATTTGTTTCATACAGTTTTGGATACTCCAGGAAAGAGCAAAGACAATGTAAATGCACGTTTAGATCTTGCCCAAATTTGCAGGCGTCCAGAATTGGAACTGTTTGAGAATGTAAGAACAGAAAGGTTACTGAAACCAAAAGCAGCTTATACACTGTCTAAAGAAAATCGTTTATTATTTTGTCAGTGGATTGCAGATTTGAGACTTTCAGATGGCTGTGCTTCTAATTTGGGTAGATGTGTAAAGAATGGTCATATTACTGGATTAAAAAGTCATGATTGTCATGTTATAATGGAAAGACTGTTACCCATTGGATTAAGAGGTCTGTTGAATTCTGTGATTTGGGATTCCATAACAGACATGTCTCATTTTTTTGGGAAATTTGTGCGGCTACAGCAGATTATGATGCTCTAGGAAAACTTGAAAAAGATGTTGTTGTAATTATATGTAAACTGGAAAAAATATTTCCGCCGTCTTTCTTCGACTCAATGGAACATTTGATGTTACATTTTCCATATAAAGCCAAATGTGGAGGTCCAGTACAGTTTCGATGGATGTACCCATTTGAAAGATGCATGCAAAAATTGAAAATAAAAGTACGTAACAAAGCATCTGTTGAAGGATCTATTGCAGAAGCTTATTTGCATGAGGAAATATCTTTTTTCTGCTCCCATTATTTTGAATCTGAGTATCCTTCAAAACACAACAAAATTGGACGGAACAAGAGAAATATTGATGAAATCGACAATCAATTATCTGTTTTCAACCAGTCAGAGCTTGGTTTTGGTGGAGTTTATGAACGTTGGCTTTCATATGATGAACATCATAGAGCTCATACGTATGTTCTGCTCAACTGTGAAGAGATGACATCAGTTGTACTGTAAGTGTTTATATCACTTATTATATCATTTATGTTACAGTAAATAACTTTGGTTTTTATAGGTTGTATGATAATCATATCAAGAAACAAATTCCACAAATTACAGCAGCTGCTCTCGAAGAACGTCGACTGAAAAATTTCTCTCAGTGGTTTCAAAAACTGGTAACATAAATTCTTTATCTTTTAGCAACTCATTCAATGTATAGTTTACTATATTGATAATTATTTCACAAATTTTCAGGTGTCTCGACATGCTGATAAAATTGACAAACGGCTGTGTGTATTGAGTAACCCACCTTCCAAACTTGTTAAAACTTATAATGCATATGTGGTGAATGGATTTCGATTCCACACACATGCATATGGGGAATCGAAAAAAACAATGAACAGTGGAGTTAGCTTGAGAGGATCTCATCATCGAGAAAATGAAGTTGACTTTTATGGCATACTTGATGAGATCATTGAACTCTGTTATCTTGGAAAACATTACATAACCATGTTCAAATGTCGGTGGTTGGATACAGAGAGAGGCGTGCGTGTTCATCCGACTCATGGAATCATCGATATTAAATGTAAAAGTGTTCTCGCAGTAAATGAACCATTCTTATTGGCTCAACAGGCATATCAAGTTTATTACGCAAAGTACTGTGCTACATCAAGAGACTTGACTGATTGGTGGAGTGTAATAAAAATCAAAATTCGAGACAATCAGTTTAGTCAAAGTGAACGTGCTTTCAATGATGTGCAAAGAATTGAAGTTTTTCAAGAGAGTACTCAAAATCAGTCTTTTTTACAAAGAGACATGAGTATCGATGACGACACCCCACATTTAAGAGTCGGTGATGACGATGATGTTAATGATGTCACATATGAATTTGAAATGATAAGAGATGAAGCAACTGTAACTCGAATGGATATCGATGATGTTGAGGAGGAATATGAAGATGACATTGACATATATGAAGATGATGATGAAGATGAACACTGATAGAATTCCATGGTATTTATATACAATCATAATATGTATATATGTATATATAATAGTAATTATCAATTATTTGCTAACAACATTAACAGTTTCTGTTTCAGATGGACGACGCCACATTTCGTGAGTTGGCGGATGCTGACCTGACTTTCGATGCAGATGAGTTGCTGACAGATGACCCTCAGCCTGCAGGCGCTCCAGGGAGTACGTGGAGGGGGCACGGTCTTGCACGATTGATGATTCCTGACCCCGTCCCCGAGCGACGTCCACGTATTGAGTTTGATCCACGCACACGGAGGTGTGATAACCTGTGTGATAACCTGTGGATTTGACTAAGATTTCATTAATCTATTCACATAATAAATGTTTATTATTTTTACAGTTTTCCGCATATAGAAGTCAGACAGGGCAGCGCTATTTTGTGCAACTATTTCTCTCAACCGTGGACCACATGGGAGCATATTCCCATTGATGTGCAGCAGGCCATGTTCGGCCATTGGTTGGTACGTACGTAAATAAATAATTTTTATTTTGAAACTTATTTCATTTCTAACTTGATATTTTGATTTATTTGTAGGGTTTATGGTATCCGATCGAGGATACCATGCGTGACGCCATCCACGAGGCATGGGAGGTGGCCATGCGTGATAGCCTTCGTCAGTTTTTGCACAATTTAAGAAAAGCTGCGATGAAAAAAGCAGGAGTGTCAGATTTTGACGAGTCATGTAGAGCACACCGAATAGAGTACATTTCATCCCATGTATGGGATGGATTATGTGCGCACTGGTTGAGTGGTGCCTTTCAGAGGAGATCATCAGTGGGGAGGCAGAATCGGGGGAGACATGAGGTGACTGATCGAGCTGGGAGTCGTTCTTTCAGTACTCATAGACAGCATCTGGTACGTACATTATTTATAAATATTTTATATAACTATAAATATTAACAGTTTATTTTTTATTCTTATAGGCTATCGAGCACCCCGATATTACGGAGTACGACGTATATCGGAGGATGTATAGTGATCTTGCTACTGGGGAGCTCATAGGTGATCGTCAGCATCACATCGTGGTCAGCATTATTTGTTTTCAAGTTTAAAAATTAACTGCATATAATATATTCACAATTTTAATTTTAAATTGCAACTACAGGAGTCATATGAGGCCGCAACGTCATAGGCCCGGCCTGAGAGTCAGGCCGAGTCATCAGATCAGACCACTGGCCGTCAGTTTGATAAGGCGACATGGATGCAGGCCACCCAGTATGGCTTCGAGAAGGGCCGGGTAGTTGGTATCGGCTCTCGACTGACTCCCGAAGATTATTATGGCAGTGCTGCGATGTCGGCGTCCAGCTCGAGAGGAGCTCGTGCATCTTCTTCTTCTATATAGTATGAGGATCAGTTGCGATCTCAGACTGCACTGATAGAGAGTCTCCGACAGGAGCAGGAGCAGATGTGTCAGCAGCATGAGGAGGAGCGTCGACGCCAGCAGCAGCTGTACGAGGAGCAGACGAGTCAATGGCAGCAGCAGCATCAGGAGCAGATGGAGTACATGCGCCGACTCACTCATGCTTTAGGGATGAAGTTTCCTCCACCACCATCTGCAGATCCCCCCTCCCCCCTCCTTCAGATTAGAGTTTGTATTTATGTTATAAAATTTGTGAAATCAAAATATGATTTTTTTTTCTATTTGTGTAGTTTCTATCTCATTATAAAATATTAATAATATTATATTTTTAAATAATAATATTAATATGAATAATAATATTATTTATATTTTATAATATTAAATTATATATATATATTAAAATTTTATAATATTATAATTTATATATATATTAAAATTTTATAATATTATAATTTAATTATATTTTTTTGTAATACTTGAATTATTTTAATATTTGAATGTAAAATAATTCTATTATTTTTATATTAATTAAAATAACTTATTAATATTTTTTTATTAATGAATTATAATTCTAATATTATTATATTAATTAAATCATTTATTAATATTCTATTATTTTTTATTTTTGAATTATAATTCTATTATTATTATATTAATTAAAATAATTTATTATTTTTATTTGTGAATTATAATTCTGTTATTATATTAATTAAAATCATATATTAATATTTGATTATTTTTTATTTTTGAATTATAATTGGATTATAATTATATTAATTAAAATAATTTATTAATAATTTATTATTATTTTTTTTATAGTATTTGCGACGGGATACTATGCCCGTCGCAAATAATATTATTATTATATGCATTAAAATAATTTATTAATAGTTTTTTTATTTTTTTTTAAATCGTTTTTGCGACGGGTCCCGTCGCAAAAACTATTTGCGACGGGCTCGTCGCAACAAGTATTTGCGACGAGCCCCGTCGCAAATAGTTTTTGAAAAGTTTTTTACAAATATACGGAGTACTATTTGCGACGGGGATTCTCCCCGTCGCGGAAAAAGGCTTTAGCGACGGGCCCGTCACAAAAAAGTGTTGTTGCAACACCGTTTTCAGCAACGGGTCATTTGCGATGGGGGCCCGTCGCAAAAATCCGTTTGCGACGGGATCTCGTCACAAATGACCCGTCGCAAATACCTGTTTTTCTAGTAGTGTTAGTTCACATTCATCCCATATGATGTTAGAATGTATCCCCCATTCCGAACTACGTGGACTTTGATCCTTGTCTCCTAATCAAGGTACATAGGAAGCCTCCCTATGGTTCAATCCCAACGCCCACCAATCCCGACCACTTCACATCGGTTCACCCCCGTCCAGCATGACGTTGAACTGTACACCCCTTTTTGTCCTACAAGGCGTTAAACTATACCCATTAAAACTATGTGGGATTTGATCCTTATCTCTTAGACATGGTACATAGTAAGCTTCTCTGATGTCCAATCCCAATCGATGGTAAGCTGTTGTGATTCCCAATCGACGGTGAGCCATTGTAGTCCTCGACCGATGGTAAGCCATTGTGGTCACCAACCAGCGGTAAGCCATTGTCATTCCCAACCAGTGGTAAGTCATTGTAGTATCCAACCAACGGTAATCCATTGTAGTCCCCTTTGATGGGACCCACATCTCTGGTATTCCCCCCGGGCTTCAGACCAACTCCCAGGCTTCTAACCACGCGTATGCCCCAATATATCATCGGGCCATTGTTCTATTCATACACCCTGATTCAGTACCCCCTTCCGGAACTATGTAGACTTTGATTCTCTACCTCAAAGATACGTTGGAAGCCTCCCTAAGGTTCAATTCCATCACTCATGTCCCATCACGGTCTCTCCCTCAAGCCTATGTGTTTCGGGAAGGTCATGCCCCAACTTGGAGGTTCCATTTCCTCTGAGTCACATCCACACATTTATTCTCATGGGACACTTCCTTAGGTGTCCCCTCACCCCAAACGAACTATGGGGACTTTGATTCCCTATCAAAGGGATACGTATGAAGTATCTCCAAGGCTCAAGACCAACATCAACATTGTCCTCATGTCAGTTCTATCTTATTCTCCATCCACTCTCAATAATCTATACCCATCTTGATTCTTACCTGGGTTGTCACATTTCGTTGTGATCATGTTACCCACTTTCTCGCTTCTCCTAGAAGTAATCAGGTAACTAACCACGTGTTATCCCCAATTTCAGTGTTCCCTTTAGGGGTTGAACCCATTTGATCCACTCTTATCAGTGTTTTGACCAGTCCGATCTATCTTTGAAAGACGTTACACTCGCGTCATACCTTGTGTTAAACATGGGAAGCTGAGGAAAACCTCAAAGACATGCATATGGCATCAAATTCCCCGCATTCGACGTGGGATTCCTCGGGCTACCGTGCCCTCAAGAATCCCTAACATAAAAAGAAGAAAGTCATACACATCAGTGTTCAGGCATCTCGACATGCTAGTGATGTCCAACATGACTAATCCCCCGACCAAAGGTTTCTTCCCTGACTTGACCCCTTGGAATGTCCTGAAAAAAGTAGCATAATTCACCGGTGTCCATGATGACATGGCACTGTGAAGAGTTTCACGAACATAATCTAAGACTATGAGGGAAACCCGGACTGGGTAACGAGTTTCCAGGAGGAATCCACAGAAGGAGGAACTGACATCCCATCATCCCTTTTCTATCAAGGAGTAAACGTCACTAAATAAGCGACAGATGCCACCCACCTTTGGAAAGCAGGAATGCATGGCAACAGATTAGTGCTTCCTTCAACAGACGGATGCACACCCTAGTAAAAGCGTCGAAAACAATATTATAAATCTATATCAACCAGAGGCCTCTATTATTCAAAAAACATATCAAAGGAGGTGGTTGAGTTCTATAATGACTACTTTTATGAAATTGAGCATATGTTTCTCCATATATCTCAACATCTAACAATAAATATTGAATTTAAGGATATCATTGGCTTAAAAGTAATGTTAATTTCTTATTAAGTTGTGATATAGAAATATTTATACATTTTTAACAATACATGTGAGGCTCAACCATATATATCATCATATATTACAGGATTGAAGGTATGATATTCAAAAATAAATGAAAATTTTCTGATTAATGGGCATAAAAATACATTTGTTTCATGGTTTAAGGAGAGACTCAACATTGATTCATCTGAATCACAAACCTTGAAATGTTTAGCTGACGGACCATGTGTTAATGTGATCGCGTAGTATAGTTTTTATTTCAACATTTATATATTTTATATAAAAAATCAAGACAACTAAAGTACCATTAAAAATATTTCAATAGTAGTAATAAATGAAGCAATGAATTTTTCATGTGAAAAATATAAAAACACATTTTCTACATCAATAACATATTTTGGACTTATTGAGGGTATATGGGAAATCACTTATATTAAATTTTGAGTACCATTTTTTATGTGTGATTGGGTTGATAGTAATAGTGTTGTGAAACATGATGATTATGAATTTACACTTATTGATTTTAAAAGTTTTTGTTTAAAAAATGCACCATTTATCTTAGTGACATATTTAAAGTAGATATTTTAGGTTATTGACCCATAAAATGATTATTTGATTATCATTTTATAAGGGGAAAATTCATTTGTTCAATGAGGATGTTATTAATGTTGTGAATTTATATGAGATTTATTTCTCTGTTACATGATTACTTGAGGATATTGATGATTGTGATATAGACATGGTCCATGTTATATGAAATGATCGTGTACAAGGGATATGAAAAAACACTCTGTTACTCTCCTAAAAATTCAAGTAAATATCTATTTTTCATGTTATTAAACATACACATGTAACAAAACATTAAATATTTAAATATATAAATATTGATTATTTATGTTATTTCTCATTAATATTTTTATTCATCAGTTTTAGGTACACATTTTTCTGTCGTAAAATCTATATCTCATAATTTTCCATGAATATTTATTTTTATTCACTATTTTAAGGTTGTAATTTTTGTCATCTATATTAGTTAACGAAGTATTAATTATTTTCTTTCTATTATGAACAATCACATTTTTAACTTATAATAGTCATTTAATTTTAATCAAATATTATCACATACTTACTCAAAATTATATATTTATTAAAATGGATGCATACACACCAAATTAAAAAAAATAGGGGGTTATAAAGTAATAAAGACCATGTGAATCCCGATTCCCAATGTATCTACACTTTATGGTAGGTGAAAAAATACTAAATAAATAATAACTTTTTCATCTTGCGTTCCTTTAGATGTCATCATGTCTAATTCATTGTCCCCCTCTCATAAAGTATTCATTATCTTTATGTGGTTATTAAGAAAACCCCTACAGTTTCTGATTTAATAAGTGATGGAACAAAGAGTTTGAGACTTCATTTATAAGAAATTTTATACCAGGACTGAATCCATTTACACTTCATTAATGAAAATATAGTGACTTTTAAACAAAGAAATGTCACTATTCATAACTCCCTCTTATACTATATAAGTGTTCCATTTCATGTAAATAGAATTGAACACCAAAACCATCGAGTCCCTCTTTTTCAAGATGATTCCACCACCTCTCATCATACCCTCGACACATACACCATAAATATTCATATCAAACCCCATTATGGGAGTTTTTCAACAAACCCATCACCCCACTAGACATCTTATTTATTATTTCCTTTCATTACATAAAATTTAAATAAACTAACATACATTTGGTTAAATGAAATAAATAGAGGAAAAAGAATATCCACTAAGGTATATGTGCATATCTTCATATATATATATATAATAATTGAATTATTTAATTAAATTAAACATATATTTTTAATTTTTTTTAATACTACTAGTGAGCCTACAATTATGGAGACATATTTTATTTCATATTATTATTATTATTATTATTATTATTATTATTATTATTATTATTATTATTACTATTATTATTCGGAGAATATGATACCCAAAGTTAGTAGACATGTGGTTACATGTTGAAAAAAACACACTTTCTTATAGGAAGGAGATAAGGTTATCAACTGAATTCAATTATGATAATAACCCAGTAGGACCAATTGAAAAGTTGTTTTGGTGTCTCATATCCATAAGAATTCAAGTTAGGGTTAACATATTATAACCTAATTAGAGAAGTGGTCATAAAGTAATGAAATATTAGTTGTGGGAGTGTGTAACAAAAAAATATATCAAATTATTTTTTTCTAATGGTTCAAATATTATATATATCGTATAATCAAAATATTATGTATTAAATCAAAAAGGAAGTTTTACTTTCTTGATATGAAATTAGCTAAAAATAGGTGTATCTATTTTATATAAATTAAATGGAGGGATTTTAAATAAAAATTTATTTTAGTTTATATTTTTTATATGAAAAAAATAAAAATACATGCCTCAAATATAGGTTTTTCGAAGAAGATACATGAAATAATTTTATCACCAACCACTGGGAAAAATCCTTTCTTGTATAGTAATTTTTGTTTATAAAATAAAATTTTAAAATTATATGTTAATCAGATAATAATTTATTCATTTATTCTTATGAAATAGTCATATAAGAGATCACACCAAGAAATCCAATCATAGAATATATACCCTCATTCTCAGTGAATTAAAGGGTATTCATTACTAGAGGATAAAATGATTGTTGAAAAGCTTGATGAATTAATACCTAAATAAAGTAGTATCCCCAATGAGGTTCAATTTGGTCCTACACCCCCCCCCCCCGAATCACCATGAAAAATGGAAAAGATAGAGAATGATTAAAATGGGAAGTTTATTACTGATCTATCAAAACAATTAGCTAATAAAATTATAAAAATTTAATTATTATTTTTATTGAATATAAGTATTTTGTAAATTTATCACACTAATGTAACATTTAAATATATCATTTCATGATATAATTTAGGAAAAAGTGATATAAGAGACATTTATCCCTAAGGACAGGAATAATATTTGTTTGAAAACTTTATATAATCAAGAACACTTAAGCTGTGTAAGAGGATATGAGGAGGGTGTTAGTATTATAATTTTTTTAGACACAGTAGTAAAAAATTAGGGTAGTAAGAATAAAAGGGTGAAATAACTCCCTTAATGGTTGATCTTTTAGTGATGAATCATTTAATATGTGATTTAATATAATCCTTTTAATATCATATATTTTTAGATATGGTGAGGGAGGTGAAAACTACCTATCTGGATCCTCCATCTCTTCATTTAGACCCAATAGTGTAATATGAGTGGTATATTGGGGATCCCCATTTATATATTATAGTATACATAATCATATATAATCTAGGGAATTATTTACATCATTATCTTATGCATCCAAATCAAGTAAGAGTAACAATGCATGATATTATTGGTCCAAAATATCTATTTTTATTGCCAACTTAGTTGGTGGCCACAATTCAATAGATATAGGTTCGTTTTTTACTCTTCCTAGTTATCCTTGTTCATCATTTAACATATGAGGTATATCTTGTTTTTATAGTTTTTATTTATTTCTTATTTCAAATTTCATGAAATATTTTATTACATTTACCATATATAAGAATATTTAATATCTAAAGAATAATTTCAAAAGAAACAAATGTTATGGGAACTTGGACCTTTAGATATTTCTTAGTTTTCTCAATGATTAGTACATTTATTAGTGAATTAATTTTTTAGATATATTTATTATTTTTTTGATAAGTTATAACATATGTGAGAGCAAATATATTTTAAGAATATTAAAAAAAGACATCTTGGATATTATTATTGGTGAGGAGATCTGAATTCCCTTGTTAAAACTATTTTCTATGTACGTAAATTTCAATTTCAATTTTAATTGCATTAAACAAATTTGACTTATAATGATTTAATTTATCACCTGTCGAATTAAGAATCTAATCACAATTTGTATAGAAAACAAGATCACTTGCATTTTTATTTTTATATATCTAGAATAAATTTCAATGGTAGTGAAATACCCAATAATCCCAGCAGATTTAAATATATATCTAAAAGATTAATAATCGCAAATATAAAGTGTTGTTTCCTTCCATTACATGATAGTTAAGTAGACTTATATAATTATAAACATCTATAAATTATAATGTCATTCATATTATGCTTTTTATATTTTAGTGGAAAATATATGTTACATGCATTCTTCCCACATGAATGCACATCATATTGGTTATACTCTTTAATTGGTGAATTTCATGAGATTTTTCAAGATTTTTATAATTCATAAGGTTTATTCTATTCTATTAAATATTTAATACCAATTTTTATGTTACCTATTTATTGTTAATTAATATATGAAAATAAAATAGGTCATGGATGTTTCTTAACAAGTTTTACTTGTCAAAAAAGAAGATAAATGAAATTAATTATGTGTTAGTACAAGTAGATAAATTTTATATTAGTTAATACATTCATTTTCTTACATATAGATATGGTGTTTCTTATTTATAAATGGTTATTTCATAACCAAAAAAACATCATAAAAGAAAAAATATTGAATGTGGTTATTATATTTTATGATTCATTTTTGAGATTATCATAACTAGAACAATGAAAAATTTTCATATGGTTAATTCCATGAATGCTCATTTATTTTAAACCAATATGTTGTATTGTAAATTTTATAGTATTTATAATTTTTTATATTATTCATGATGTTTCATTATATTCGATATATGAATTAAATCACCAACTAGGATTATTTATAGAATATATTATAGGTTTTATTATTTTATATATGTATATCTAAAATTTTATTATATGTGTATCGTCTTAGTGAATGATGTTTTAGTAAAGCTTTCAATGAGTTATTATCTTTTGTTGGATAATTTTTTCTATTTCTTGTACTACTAGATTTATGATTATAGGTCATGGGGTATTTTATTGTAATACATTTGAAAAATGAATTTAAATTCTAGTTATTATATGTCGAACATTTCCTTTAACATTGTTTGCAATAAGAATTTACTTTAAAGTTACTATCAATATTTATTTTTTAAGATAAATGGTGTTGAAAGTCTATATATATATCTTTTTAGTTTCACTTTTAATGTCATTTTTTATAATAATGAAAATTTAAATTTATTTTCCATGTTTTTTAACCAAAATTAAAACCATACTTTTAACATTAGCTGTATTAACATTTATTTTTAAATAGCATTAAAAATAAAAAATAACAATTGTTTGAGGGTATATTTTCTAGTGGTGGATGAACACATCAAGTAATTATGACCAATTATTTATTATTATAAATTAATTTTATATTAAAATTATATTTTTAATGTATTATTCTAAAATATTGAAGGTAACGAAAGGAAATTATAAATATAAGGAATCATTCTTTATATCTTAGAAGGAGAGAGATTCTAGAACCACTGATTTCTAGTATGTAACCCTTTCTTGATGATTTTAATGGTTTTAAAGTTAAGGGTGATGACTGAGAGAGTCGGTAGAACTTTAAATGATGTTTTAAGGAAAAGGGGAAGTCACACAGACGGCGCACGATTTTTCTAAACCGTGCGGTAAAATTGTGCGTAGTTGGTCTTGGAGGCATTAGCTTCCGCACAGGCGGCGTACAACTTGTCTAACCAAGTGGAAAAACCGTGCGTGGAGGGTCTGTCGAGGCAGCGGCTAATGCATGGTTAGCGCACAGTTTGTCTAACCGTGCGAGAAAACCGTGCGACCACTTAAATGAGATCCTATAAAAGTGGATCTCACTCGTTTTTTCCTCTAAGTGCCTTATTTAGGATCCTAAGTGGCCATAACTCGGGATTTTTCTTCTCCTAAGTTCAAATAGGGTTCTACCATCATTCAGAAGGTGATCAGAAGGCTTCTCTTGGTGAATCGAAGTTAGATTCTTGAGGTATGTGATCGTTCTTCTTCATTCTTGATCGGTTTCTTAGATCTACTTAGATCTACTTCTCCTCTTCTCTCAGTTTCTTAGATCTATAATCTTTATGGGTATATCTAAGTGTGTGGATGATAAATATGATGATATTTGGTCTTGATCTTTCTAGGAGAAGATATATAAGGTTGGTTTTTGGTGAATCGACCCGGGTTTCTTGAGCGTTCTTTGATCGTTGTGGTTTTCATCAAAACCTTTGAGGTAGGTGGCTTCACTCTAGAATCCTCTTATTAAAATTTATTGTCTTAGTTTCAAATTGGTTTGTTTGAATGGATTTGATTTTGAAAATCATGGAATAAACCTTCTTTAGTGATGATTTATGGTTTTGATTAAATTGTGAAATATTTGTGAATTGTTGTACAAAGTGATTTGGCTTCTTGAATTTAAAATGTTGATTTTAAATAATGGATTTGCGAAAATCATAAATGGTTTGATGAAAAATGGGTTTTCAATACAAATGGTGTTTTATTGAAATGGTTTGAGTTTTAAATGACTTTGATGGAATTGGTTTTCAATAAAAATGGAGTTTTATTGAAATGGTTTGAATTGGTTGAACACAGTTGGTTTTTGAAATGATGTTTGTGTGTGTTCATGGGCATGTGGGACGGATAAAGGTTAGGGTTCTCCCCCATCAGTGTTGGGGTGGATAAGGGTTCAGGATCTCCCCCGTTAAACATTCATATTGCATTTGGTACGGATAAGGGTTAGGGATCTCCCCCATCAGTGTTGGGATGGATAAGAGTTAGGGCTCTCCCCCGTCAAGCATTCATGTGCATTTGGGTTGGATAAGGGTAAGAAGTCTCCCCCATCATAGTTGGGATGGATAAGGGTTAGGGATTATCCCCTCTTCAAGGTAGCATGCATGGCTGATTTCATGGGTTTGTGGAATGGTTGGGTATGCCAAAAAGGAATGTTTGTGAAATGGTTTTAAAGCTTGTTTGGTTATTTTTCTGGAAAATAACTTGCTGTAAAATTGGTTTAAATTTCTATTGGAATACCTTTGGTTATGAATGGTTTTGGAAGATTGTTTATTTCTTGTTAAAAACTATTTTGAGAAAATTTTTTATATAAACTATTTTATATAAATGTTGCTAACTCTTCTATCCTAGTGGCGTGAGTAGGGAAGTCATTGGGGAAACCTACTGAGTTTTATACTCACCCCTGCATTGGAACTTTGGTGATTTTGCAGATTTCGTGTTCTGGGATACAGGTAAAGGTAAAGCATTTTATTTCTAGTGACTCGTGGAGATTCTTGTGAGAGGTTGTGGAGTTTAGAGCTTATGGAGCATGGAGTCGTGGTGTCTTTAGAGAGTCTTGAGTTGTTCATCCACTGTATACTTTGATGCTTGGTTTGGTTTTCCGCTGTTGTGTACTTGATGTGGTTTGATATAAATAAAGTTGTTTAGTTTTCATTCATTTGTTCGTGCATCATATAGTGAATGTTTTGTTATGATTTTTTGGTTTATGGGTTATTTAATAAAGGGTAAATAATACCATGACTTGTATTTGAAACCCTTTGGCATTTATTGCTAGCCTTTGGCGTCTTGGGGATGTCGCTTAAGGCCTAGTAATGACTCATGGTACTCTCAAGACAATGAGAATTAGTGGTTCATTACAAATGGTATCAGCTTTTTCGGTCCTTTCCTAACAAGTAGTCATCAGTGTTTTGGTCTTGGAGTCGAAATCCCTTATTGTCTATTCCTTGGTTCCAAATCTTAGATATGAGTAGGATTTTTAGAACTTGAAACGTATAGAATAAAAGGACATAGCTAACCCGTTTATGTTTCACTTCAAGATGACTGGGTGTTGGGTACATAAGTGTTTTGGATACACTTCTAAAATATTAGAAATATCATTGTCATTGGTTTAGCCAATGAGGGGAGAATGACATGCATTGTAGAGGAATGACTTCCCACTAGGATTGCATATCTCATTATGAAGAATGATTTATGACTTCAGACAAGGTAATTTTTTTTGAAAAATGTAGAAATTATGTTCAAATGAAAGATTTTGAAAAGAAGATATTTAGTGTATTTTGAAAATGGGTTGATTTTCAAAAAGCATGTTAAATGTTTTCAAAAATGTGAGAACATGGGAAAAAGGATGTTTTGGAAAACAATGTTGTGATAGACGATGTGATAGAATTTGAAATGATAATCCATCAGTTGCTAGAGAGTGAGATTGAAAGAGTTTGTAGTTGGTTTAGAAAATGGAAAATGTGGAAAGGTGGAAAGCCTCATTGTGATAGTGTTGTCTAATGTGATTCAAAATGGGAATTCTTTATGTCTATGGAAGTGAGACTCAAGGTTGTTTGTTCTGTTTATAGATACCTGGTAGGTGTTGTAGAGACCAACCAGAAGTGGCCGATGAAAACATGATTGCATCGAGCCCCAGGTGAACCAGCAGTTAGTCTAGAGAATAGCGCAAGCTTTCCAAGCTGTGGGAAGTGTGAATAGATGGGAAGAGCCAAAGAATGTTGATTATGTGGCTCAGTTCCAAAAGCAGGACCCACCCATCTTTAGGGGTGATTTGGATCCGGAAAGGTCAGAGACATGGCTATCCAAAATGAACGAAATTTACGAATTCTTAGGGACACTGGTAGAGATGAAATTAAATCTAGCAACGTGTAAGCTAAAGGATCTTGCTCTTCAATGGTGGGAGTTGGTAGTCCAAGAGGGAATGGACCCGGGTATGACATGGGAAGGTTTTTTAGGAATTGTTTAATAAACAATTCTACCCACATATGTTCAGAATTCAGTGCACAACTGATTTCTTTAGTCAGAAGAAAGAACATGTGTCGATGACAAAGTATGTAGCTAATATTATGAGATTATTGCGGTTTGCATCCGAGGTGGCGGGTAGAACATCGTTAAAGGAAAAGATATTTGAAGCAGGGTTAAGGTAAGAGATACGTTCAAAATAGTAGTGTTGTGTATCAGGGATTACACAGAGATGGTGAATCGAGCATCAGTGGCTGAGCGGGATCTGTTGGGAGCTTCAGGTGGAGGAAGTATGGTGGTACCCATGGGGAATAGTAAGAACTCTAACTCTAGGTTCAAGTGGAGGAGGAACACTTATTCCCCGGGCGGGAGTATGGCACATAATCTGATGGCAAGATAATAAAGAGTAGAGTGTGTCAACCAAGGTGTTGTTTAGAGCTGAGTAGGTTCTGGTGGATGATCAGTCGGGACCATCCACGGTGTGAAGTACTATTATTTTAAATTATACCTTGATGAAAGTGTTATTTAATATGGGTGCTTCACACTCTTTTATTGTTGAACGTGTGGTGGAGTTACAGGGTTTAAGGGTATAAATGATGCCTTCAGTTTTGAAACTTAAAACTTCTCTAGGTCTAAGAGAGTATCGAGCCTTCTTGTGTATATCATGTTGTATCATTGTGGGTGAGGTTGAGCTAATGGTGATTTTCTCAGTTCTTGAGGTGTATGGGTATGATGTAATCCTGAGAATGGATTGGATGGTGGCATTTAAGGCCCACATCGGCTGTAATGCGCAAACAATGTCTTTTATGACACATGATGGTGTTAGATATCTCTTTAAAGGAGAGATGCATGAAAGGCAGTGTGAAATGGTTTTGTTGGAACTAGTAGTGGGCACATCATCATATCAGTTGGAAGTGTTGTCATTGGAATCAGTAAAGGGTGTTGAGAAAAGTTTTCTTCCAGTAGTGGTGGATCAATCATGGACGTTTTTCCTGAATAATTCTCTAGGTTACCTCCCATAAGAGAAGTGGAGTTTACGATTGATCTCCTCCCGGGGACCAGTTCTATCTCACTTCTATCTTATCGAATGGATCTAATAGAGTTACAGGAATTGAAAGTGTAGTTAGAGGAGCTAGAAAGCATGGGTTTCATTCGACCAAGTATGTCTCCTTGAGTAGAACCAGCTTTTTTTCGTGAAGAAGGCAGATGGAACTAAAAGTCTCCTTACATCAGTACTAATCTTGGTTTTTCCAGAATTAGGACATCGGTATGTGGTGTATTGTGATGCTTCAGGATCAGGGTTGGGTTGTGTTCTCATGAAAATAGATCATGTGGTTGCTTATGGTTTAAAGTAGTTGAGGGTGCATGATAAAAATTACTCAACACATGATTTTGAGTTAGCTACAGTCGTCCATGCTTTGAAAACATGGAGACATTATCTCTTTGGTGAGAAATTTATTGTGTTTACGGATCACAAAATCTTGAAACACATTTTCTCACAGCGAGATTTGAATCTGAGGCAAAGGAAATGGATGGATTATCTCTAGATGTTTGACTTTGACTTGATGTACACACCAGGAAAAGGGAATTCAGTTGTGGATGCATTGAGTAGAAATTCATATGATCAGTTAGTGAAAGAAGCTTCAGACAAATGGCAGTTGATGTCGGTCTTAGCCAAAATGCATGTGGAATGTGAAGAACGAGGTGATGTTACTGTTTTCTTTTTAGCTAAACTTTTCCCTAATTTAGTAAAAATGATAAAAGAGGCACAAACATCTGATGCATAATTTCTAGTTATAAGTTCAAAACTCAATGGTGGGGAGACCATTAAGGTTTATAAACTTGATGGGGGTTCATTTTTGTGCTTCAGATATCGGATGATTGTACATATGGTTTGTTAGGAACAAATCCTTCATGCTTACCACCATTCAAGATGGACTATACATCCAGGAACACAGAAGATGTATAAGGCATTGAAGGCGTAGTTTTGGTGGAGTGACATGAAAAGGAAGGTGGTTGAGTTCGTCTCGCAGTGCTTAACTTGTCAGCAGGTTAAAGTAGATCATCAGAGACTAGCTGGTATGTTACAATATTTACCTATCCTAGTGTGGAAATGGGATCAGATAGAAATGTATTTTGTTATAGGTCTTCCAAGAACAGTCCGGAAACACGATTCCATTTGGGTGATAGTGGACTGTCTAACCAAGTCGGCCCATTTTGTAATGACCCGCCAATTCTCATTGGCTTGAGAGCTCAACGTGTCATTACTTGGCCTTAAGCGACGTCCCCAAGGTGCCAAAGGCTAGCAATAAATACCGAAGGGTTTCAAAACACATGGGGGACGATTTACCCTTTGAATGAAAATAACCAACAGCAACGAAAACTAAAAAAAATCTCCCAGGAACCACTATATGATGCATGATTTAAAAACAAGATAGTTCATCCATTTATTCCATTTTAAACCAACCAAAGTGCAACAGTGGAAACCAAAACTAAAACAGAGTAAACAGCAGAAAGACAATCGGAAAGACTCAAATACAAACAAGACTCCAAGGCTCCACAAGATCCATGCTCCAACTCTACCAATAGCTCAAGAAATCACTAAGTAGTGCTAAACACGTGTTCCACCTTTCCCTTTCCAACATCCTGGTAAACGACATCTGCAAAAGCACCAACGTTCCAAAGCAGGGGGTGAGTAATGAAACTCAGTAGGTTTTCCCTGATGACTTCCCAACCCATGCCTCTAGGATAAAACATGTTAGCACATTTATACGAAACAATTTATATAAAATAGTTCCAAAATAGTTCACGATATTACAAGTTTCATATCAAATCCATTTTTTCAAAAAACCATTCTTCCAACCAAAAACCATATTTTCTAAGAAAAGAAACAAAACCAAGTTCCCAAATAAAAACCACATTTCCACCTTGGCAAAAACATTTCATTCCACATAATCACATCATCACCCATGTATGCATCATTATGACAGTTCCATACTCATGAGCGGTCTCTCATCGATCTACCAAGTCATCATAAGGTAATATTCCCCATGTTCCATTACACTTTTGGCACCGAGCACAGGGTCATATTTCAACCAAGCCCCGTAAATTAAATATGAACACACACACCAAGTATGACCAAAAACCACACCATTTCAACCATGCCAAAACCATTTCAATAAAACAACCCTTTTATTGAAAACCTTTTTCCTTCCAACCATTTTCCAAATCCAGAAAATCCATATTTTAAAATCAACATTTTAAAATCAAGGAACCCAATCACTTGTCACAAACCATTCTTTCAATTTCCACAATTCCATCAAAACCCAAAAATCATCACTAAAAAAGATTTATAACATGCTTTGCACCACAATTTCACAATCAAAACCAAGAAGTTAAATCAATTTTAACTAAGCCTTCAAGTTCTAAGAAAGAGGAATCGAGAGTGAAGCCATCTACCTCAACAATTTGGGCGAAACCAACCAACGGTCGAAGAACGCTCAAGAACACCGGGTCAAAACTCCAAGAATCCTCCTTAGATCTCTCCTCCAAACACAACCAAGACCAAATATTGTCATATTTGGCATCCACACCCTTAGATCTACCCATAACGGGCGTACATATAAGAAAACGAGAGAAGAGGAGAAGTAAATCTAAGTAGATCTAAGAAACCGTCAAGAACGATCACATACCTTAAGGATACAGCTTCGATTCATCAATAGAACCCTTCAAATCGCCTCCAGAACTCCTTGAGGAAGTCTTCCAACCTTCAAGGGAGAGTAATACCGAGTTAGGGCCATATAGGAGGTTTAAACGAGGAACTTAAAGGCAAAACGAGTTAGCTCCACAATTTTAGGATCTAACTTTAAGTGACCGCACAGTTTGTCCGCACGGTTTGACAAACCGTGCGCTAACCGTGCATTAGCTTCTACCTTGGCCATCCTCCACGCACAGCCTCATCGCATGGTTTTCTCAAACTGTGTGCACACTGTGCACTCTCCTCTTTCCAAGAGACCATCACCTGCACGGCTTCCGCACGGTTTGGCAAACCATGCGCAGCCTGTGCGTCCCCACATTTTGCCCTTTTTTGCTTTAAAAGTCTCCCAAACTTCCTATCAACATCTCCCATGTAATTTATGCACTTAAAAAGTGTAAAACAAGGGTTAATTACTAGAAACTGGGGGTACTACATTCTCCCCACCATTGGCCTTTTCATCCTCGAAAAGTAGAAAACCATCGCTTGCTTGAAAAAGTTCTGACCACTGCTCTTTCATTTCTTTCTCACGTTCTCAAGTCTCCTCCTGAATATGACCATGCTGCCATAAAACCCTCACTAGACTGATGCTTTTTCCACGGAAGACTTTATTCTGCCTATCCATAATCCACACCGGGATATGTACCAATGAAGCATCTGGCTCTAGGTCAACGTGATCCCATCTGATTACATGGTAAGGATCAGGCTGATACTTCTTCAACTGAGATACATGGAACACATTAAGCACTGCACTGAACCGTGGTGGTAATGCCAACCGATATGCCACCTCGCCAACTCGTTCCAGTATCTTAAAAGGGCCTATATACCGGGGAGATAATTTTCCCTGCTTACCGAAACGACAATGTCCAAGCCTTGGAGAGATCCTCAAGAAGACATGATCACTCACCACAAACGACAAGGGTCTTCAGCGATAATCCACATAGGATTTTTGTTGACTCTGTGCCGTGTCCATCCTCTTTTGTATCAACTAAATCTTCTCTGTTGTTTCCTGGACAAGGCTCGGCCCAACTAGTGAAGTTTCACCCATTTCCACCCAGCATAGTGGAGAACGACACGGACGCCCATACAATGCTTCAAATGGAGCCATGCGTATTGAAGATTGATAGCTGTTATTGTATGATAACTTCATTAAGGGTATATGATCCTCCCATGAGCCACCAAAATCCATGACACAAGCCCGTAACATGTCTTCCAACGTTTGTATCGTCCGCTCGTATTGATCATCCATCTGAGGATGATACTCTGTGCTCATAGTCAACTGAGTCCCAAGGGCTTGTTGTAAGGATTTCCAGAAACGAGATGTGAACCTCGGATCTCTATCTGACACGATTGAAACTGGTACACCATGTCTCTTTACCACTTCTCGGATATAGATTTTTAAAATATCTTCCACCGTATGAGTTTCACGAATAGGGATGAAATGGGCCGACTTGGTCAGACGATCCACTATCACCCAAATGGCATCGTGTTTCCGGACCATTCTTGGAAGACCTGTAACAAAATACATTGCTATTTGATCCCATTTCTAAACTGGAATAGGTAAGGACTATAACATACCATCTGGTCTCTGATGCTCTGCTTTAACCTGCTGACAAGTTAAGCATCGCGAGACGAACTCGGCCACCTTACTTTTCATGCCGCTCCACCAAAACTGCGTCTTCAATGCCTTATACATCTTTTGTGTACCCAGATGTACAACCCATCTAGAATGGTGGTAATCATGAAGGAGTTGTTTCTGAGCAGTTAAAGGTACAACTATCCGATCTCGAAACCGCAAAACTGAACTCCCATCTAACTTCCATCCCTCAATGGTCTCCCCGCTATTGAGTTTTTGAACTCATTGCAACATAGTCCAGATCGGATGTTTTTTCCTCCTTTACTCTCTCCACCAAATCAGGAACAAGCATGGATGAAAATAAAACTGCAAAATCACCTCGGTTTTCACATTCCACATGCATGTCGGCTAAGACCAACATCAACTGCCATTCGTCTGAAGCTTCTTTTGCTAACTGAGTGTACGACTTCCTGCTTAATGCATCGGCCACCGAATTGCCCTTACCCGGTGTATACATCAAGTCAAAGTCGAACATTTGGAGATACCCCATCCATATCCTCTGCCTTAGATTCAAATCTTGTTGCGAGAAAATGTATTTCAAGCTTTTGTGATCCGTAAACACAGTAAATTTCTCACCAAAGAGATAATGTCTCCATGTCTTCAAAGCATGGATGACTGCAGCCAATTCCAAGTCATGTGTTGGGTAATTCTTCTCATGCACCATCAACTGCCTTGACCCATAAGCAATAACATGGTCTCCTTGCATGAGAACACAACCCAACCCTGTTCCCAAAGCATCACAATACACCACATACCCCTGTCCTGATTCTAGAAAGATCAAGATGGGTGTTGATGTAAGACAAGTTTTCAACTCTTGAAAAGATCTTTGACATTCCTAAGTCCATTGAAATGCACTGTTCTTCTTTTTCAATGCTATCATAGGCAAAGATAGTCGTGAGAAGTCACACAAAAATCATCGATAATAACCATCTAGACCAATAAAACTGCGCATCTCAAGGCATTCCTTGGCGGTTGCCAAGAAAGAACAGCTTCTATATTTTCTGGATCCACTGAAACACCTTTCTTAGAAACAGCATGGCCCAGAAAGCGTACCTCTTCTATCCAAAAATCTCACTTTGATAATTTGGCATACAACTAATGGTCTCTCAATATTTCCAACACTATTGCCAAGTGTTTCTCATGCTCAGCCCTTGTTCTTGAATACACCAATATGTCGTCGACAAACACCACAACAAAAGAATCCAGATATTTCTGAAATATCCGATTCATCAAATCCATGAAGACCACTGGTGCATTCGTTAGACCGAAAGGCATGACTACATATTCATAGTGGCCATTTCTGCTTCTGAAGGTTGTCTTTGGAATATCCTCCTTCCGAACTCACAATTGGTGATATCCTGACCGTAAGTCAATCTTAGAGAACCACTGAGCTCCCCTCAATTGATCAAACAGGTCATCAATGCGTGGAAGTGGATATCTATTCTTTATCGTAACTTGGTTAAGTTTATGATAATCCACACATAGCCTCAAGGTTCCATCTGCTTTCTTTAAAAACAAAACTAGTGCTGCCCACAGAGACACACTTGGCCGAATAAAGCCTTTGTGTTCCAGATCCTCTAACTGCAATTTCAATTCCCTTAACTCCGTTGGTGCCATCCTATAAGATGGAAGTGAGATAGGACTGGTCCCCAGTAGGAGATCAATTGTAAACTCCACTTCTCTTACAGGTGGTAACCCTGAGAATTTTTTAGGAAAAAAATCCGGAAATTTCTCCACAACTATTGGAAAACTGTTACTCACGATCTCATCCATCGATTCCAAGTTTAATGTAGCCAACTGGTAAGAGATCGTTGCCACTATTGGTGCCAACAATCCCTTTGCACCTGTCTTCACCACTCTTTCTTCTCTAAAAAGATGCTCAACGCCATCCTCAGTTGTGAAACTGACTGTTCTTCTATAACAGTCGATGTGAGCCCTGAACTTTGTTAACCAATCCATACCCAGAATTGTATCATAGACATCCATATCCAGAACAGAGATATCCCATTTCAGCTCAACTCCATCAACAATTATAGAACATTCTCTACCCACGAAGGCTCTACAATCTCTTTCACCGAGAGGTGTTTTAAGTTTTATCACATAGGGAATCATTTTAAATTTTAAGTTTAGAAAATCAGAAATACGAGAAGCAAGAAAATAATGTGATGCACCAGTATCAAACAATGCTTGTATGAGGGTAGAATTCAAAATAATTGTACCTATCACCGTAGACAGTCCAGACTGATCATCTAGAATCACCTATTCCGCTCCATACAATTACTTTGTTGTTGCACTTTGCTCCTTATTGCCTTGTTGATATTGCCCTGCCTGAGGAGTCATGGTATTCCTGGAATCACCATAACTAGATATGTTATGTTGGAGAGACTGATTTTTCTGTCCTCGCCCTGTCGAATCATAGGATGCTTGTGACGCCTGGGCAGTGTCACACGCACCCAACCTCGGAGCACTGCGACAATATTGCTAAAGATGCCCCATATTGTTTCAATTGTGACATACTTCCGGTGGTGCTATACATTCTCGTTTCATGTGATCAATGGCACCACATTGAAAACACCCGACTTTCATCATGGGTCGTGGAGGAAGATTTACTGATCCATCTGTTTGATTCTGATTCACACTCCCACCTTGGAAGTAGGTTTCCCTCTTCTGCTTGTTTCCAGCATTAGAGTTCCCACCCATTCCCGTGGGTATCATCATACTTCATCCTCCCATAACTCTTGGTATGTCTCTTTTAGCTACTGTTGCTCTGTTTACCATCTCCGTATAATCCATAATATAGAAAACAACTATTTTAGAGTGAATCTCCTGTCGTAACCCTGATTCAAAAATGCGTGCCTTCAGCGACACACTTGCAGCAACCTCCGGTGCAAAATGTACTAAATTCATGAATTTAGCCACATACTCCATGACAGAGAGATTATCCTGCTTCAGGCTGAAAAATTCAGTTGTCCTCTGGATCTTGAACGTGTGAGGATAGAATTGTTTATTAAACAATTCCTCAAATTCCTCCCAGCTCAGGCCTTGATCCACCTTATCCTGTTCCACCAGCTCCCACCACTGTCATGCAAGATCCTCCAGCATATACGTTTCCAGCTTTACTTTCAGCTCTACTGGTGTGCCGATGAAATCGAAGATACGATTCATCCTGCTTAGCCACACCTCCGCCTTTTATGGTTTAGAAACACCTCGAAAGATGGGTGGGTTCTGCTTCTAGAACTGGACAGAATGGTCTATATGCCTTGAATTATCCCTCTGATTCCCTGTGTTCACAGCCTAAAATGCTTGAACTATACTTTGGACTAGTTGTTGGTTCACATGTGTCTTAGGTGCGACCACATTCTCTGCATCCTCTTCTGTTTGGTTTCTACGACGTCTAACGGGTGTCATTCTCTATTCAAAAAATGCACACTGTTAGTCTCACTTCCTAGAAAATGAAGGCTTAGAATTTCAATTTCTATCACATCACCATCACAACATTTATTTCAAACCATTTCTAAAACAAATCTTTTCTTTCTTTTGAAAATAAATCTATTTTCAAAATACATCAACCATTATCTTTTCAAAATCTTTCATTTGAAAACATGCTTGACATTTTCAGAAATCACGCTTTTGCATCAAACCATAATCCATTTCTCAAAATTATATATGCAATCCTAGTGGGAAGTCATTCCACTACAATGCATGTCATGCTCATCTCATTGGATAAACCCATGACAATGAGATTTCCAACATTCTAGAAGTGTATCCAAAACACTTATGTACCCAACACCCTGGTAACTTGAAGTTCAGCATAAAGGGGTTAGCTACGTCCTTTTATGCTATACCTTTCAAGTTCCAACAATCCTACTCCTTTCTAAGATTCCAACCCAAGGAATAGACAAGAAGGAATTTCAACTCCAAGACCAAGAACATAAATGGCCACTTGTTGGGCAAGGACACAAAAAGATGGTACCATTTGTACCTCAAAGGAAGGACCAGACTGATACCATTTGTAAGGACCCACCAATTATCATTGGCTTGAGATCTCAACGAGTCATTACTTGGCATTAAGCGACGTCCCCAAGGCGCCAAAGGATGGCAATAAATTCCGAAGGGTTTCAAAACACATGGGGGGTGATTTACCCTTTGAATGAAAACAACCAACAACAACGAAAGCTAAACAAACATCTCCCAGGAAACACTATATGATGCATGATTTAAAAACAAGATAGTTCATCCATTTATTCCATTTTAAACCAACCAAAGTGCAATAGTGGAAACCAAAACTAAAACAGAGTAAATAGCGGAAAGAAAGCCTGCAAGACTCAAAGACAAACAAGAATCCAAGGCTCCACAAGCTCCATGCTCCAACTCTACCAATAGCTCAAGAAATAACTAAGTAGTTCTAAACATGTGTGCCACCTTTCCCTTGCCAACATCCTGGTAAATGACATCTGAAAAAGAACCAATGTTCCAAAGAAGGGGGTGAGTAATGAAACTCAGTAGGTTTTCCCCGATGACTTCCCAACCCATGACTCTAGGATAAAACATGTTAGCACATTTATACGAAATAATTTATATAAAACAGTTCCAAAACAGTTCACAATATTACAAGTTTCATATCAAATCCATTTTTCCAAAAAAACCATTCTTCCAACCAAAAACCATCTTTTCCAAGAAAAGAAACAAAACCAAGTTCCCAAATCAAAACCACATTTCCACCTTGGAAAAAACATTTCATTCCACATAATCACATCATCACCCATGCATGCATCGTTATGATAGTTCCATACTCATGAGCGTTCTCTCATCGATCTACCAAGTCGTCACAAGGTAATATTCCCCATGTGCCATTACACTTTTGGCACCGAGCACAAGGTCATATTTTAACCAAGCCTCGTAAATGAAATATGAAAACACACACCAAGTATGCCCAAAAACCACACCATTTCAAAATTTCCAAAACCATTTCAATAAAACAACCCTTTTATTGAAAACCTTTTTCCCTCCAACCATTTTCCAAATCCAGAAAATCCATATTTTAAAATCAACATTTTAAAATCAAGGAACCCAATCACTTTTCACAAACCATTCTTTCAATTTCCACAATTCCATCAAAACCCATAAATCATCACTAAAGAAGATTTATAACATGCTTTGAACCACAATTTCACAATCAAAACCAAGCAGTTAAATTAATTTGAACTAAGCCTTCAAGTTCTAGGAAAGAGGAATCGAGAGTGAAGCCACCTACCTCAACAATTTGGGAAAAACCAACCAACGGTCGAAGAATGCTCAAGAACACTGGGTCAAAACTCCAAGAATCCTCCTTAGATATATTTTCCTAACACAACCAAGACCAAATCTTGTCATATTTGGCATCCACACCCTTAGACCTACCCATAATGGGCGTAGATCTAAGAAAACGAGAGAAGAGGAGAAGTAGATCTAAGTAGATCTAAGAAACTGTCAAGAACGATCACATACCTTAAGGATCTGGCTTTGATTCGTCAAGAGAACCCTTCGAATCACCTCCAGAACACCTTGAGGAAGTCCTCCAACCTTCAAGGGAGAGTAATCCTGAGTTAGGGCCATATAGGAGGTTTAAATGAGGCACTTAAAGGCAAAATGAGTTAGATCCAAAATTTTAGGATCTAACTTTAAGTGACCTCACCGTTTGTCCGCACGGTTTGAAAAATCGTGCATTAGCTTCTGCCTTGGCCATCCTCCATGCACGGCCTCATCGCACGGTTTGCCCAAACCGTGCGCACACTGTGCGCTCTCCTCTGTCCAAGAGACCATCACCTGCACGGCTTCCGCACGGTTTGGAAAACCGTGCACAGCCCGTGCGTCCCCACATTTTGCCCTTTTTCACTTTAAAAGTCTCACAAACTTCCTCTCAACATCTCCCATGTACTTTACGCACTTAAAAAGCATAAAACAAGGGTTACTTACCAGAAATCGGGGGTACTACACATTTCATCCCTATTCGTGAAACCCATACGGTCGAAGATATTTCAAAAATCTATATCTGAGAAGTGGTAAAGAGGTATGGTGTACTAGTTTCTATAGACTTATATAGAGATCTGAGGTTCACATCACGTTTCTGAAAATCATTACAACAAGACCTTGGAACTCAGTTGACTATGAGCATGGTGTATCATCCCCAGACGAATGGGAAATCCGAGCGGACAATAAAAATGTTGGAAGACATGTTGTGGGATTTTTTAATGGATTTTGGTGGCTCATGGGAAGAGCATATACCCTTAGTGGAGTTCTCATAAAATACAGCCTCCATACGGATGGCTCCGTTTGAAGCACTGTAGGGGCGTCCTTGTCATTCTCCACTATGCTGGGTGGAAATAGGTGAAACTTCACTAGTCAGACCAAGCCTTGTCCAAGAAATAGCAGAGAAGATCCAGTTGATTAGAAAGTGGATGGAGACAGCTCAGAGTCATCATAAATCTTATGCAGATCACCGTCAAAGAACGTTGTCGTTTGTTGTGGGTGATCATGTCTTCTTGAAGATCTCTCCAAGGCTTAGACATCATCGTTTTGGGAAGCAAGGAAAGTTATCTCCTAGATAAATTTGCCCTTTTGAGATAATGGAATGGGTTGGATAGGTGGAATATTGGTTAGCATTACCACCATGGTTTAGTTCAGTGCATAATGTGTTCTATGTATCTCAGTTGAAAAAGTATCAGCCTGATCCTGACAATGTGATCAGATGGGATCACGTTGACCTAGATCCAGATGCTTCATTGATACATATCCCAGTACAGATTGTGGATAGGAAAAAGAAAGTCTTACATGGGAAAAACATCAATATAGTGCAGGTTTTATGGTAGCATGGTCAGATTCCAGAAGAGACTTGGGAATGTGAAAAAGAAATGAAAGAGCAGTGGCCAGAACTCTTTCAGTTGGATGAAGGTTATCTACTTTCTGAGGATGGAAAGACCAATGGTGGGGAGAATTTAGTACCCCCGGTTTTTGGTATGTAACACTTTCTTGATTCTTTTAATGGTTTTAAAGTTAAGGGTAATGAATGGGAGAGTCGGGAGAACTTTAAATGATGTTTTGAGGCAAAGGGGAAGTCGCACAGATGGCGCATGGTTTGTCTAAACTGTGCGGTAAAACTGTGAGTAGTTGGTCTTGGAGGCAGTAGCTTCCTCATGGGCGGTGCACAACTTGTCTAATTGTGTGGCCAAACCGTGCGTGGAGGGTCTATCAAGGCAGTGGCTAATGCATGGTTAGCACACGGTTTGTCTAACCATGCGAGTAAACTGTGAGGCCACTTAAATGGGATCCTATAAAAGTGAATCTCATTCATTTTTGCCTTTAAGTGCATCTTTTAAGCTCTTAAGCAGCCATAAATATGGATTTTTCTTCTCCTAAGGTCAAAGAGGTTTCTCCCATCGTTCTGAAGGCGATCTGAAGGCTTCTCTTGGAGAATCGAAGACGGATTCTTGAGGTATGTGGTTGTGCTTCTTCGTTCTTGATCAATTTCTTATATCTACTTATATCTACTTCTCCTCTTCTCTCAGTTTCTTAGATATACACCCGTTATGGGTATATCTAAGTGTGTGGATGCCAAATATGATGATATTTGGTCTTGATCTTGCTAGGATAATAGATCTAAGGCTGGTTTTTGGTGAATCGACCCAGGTTTCTCGAGCGTTCTTCGACCGTTGTGGTTTTAATCAAAACCGTTGAGGTAGGTGGCTTCACTCTCGACCCCTCTTGTTAGAATTTATTGGATTAGTTTCAAATTGGTTTGTTTGAATGGATTTGATTGTGAAAATCATGGAATACATCTTCTTTAGTGATGATTTATGGTTTTGATGAAATACCCCAAGGTGGTCCAGTTCACATGAAAAGACTTGGTATCTATCGACATCGTACTTAGATATCTGACTAGATAACCACAAACTCGATAAACAACACCCAAGAAGGGGTTAAATAGAAAGGCATCACATGCCAGATTGACCTAATAGGGTCACTGCACCACCTGTACCTGAAAACTGAGTCATCAGCTTCACAAAAAAACACCTCAATGTAGATCCACATAACCTTCCATCAGAGTAAAAAACATGTGTAACCATACCCAAAGGTCTCAGTCATCAGTAAAAACACACACTATCATTCCTATATGTTGTGAATCCTACGTGCCTAGTATGATGCATGATATGCCTCTTTCCTTTGCCTTCCAAGAGTCAAAATCTGTCTTTGGCCTCTTACTGATGGCCAAGATCAAGAGATCCATAGTAAATCAAAACACTCATGCACAAAATGTGCATCTATCAAGTCAAAAATCATATACAACCGTAACATCGTAAAATTAGAACAACAATCCCAAAACCTAGAAACTTGGAATTCTTACTGGAACAAGTGTTCTCGACGCACCAGTCTGATATCCATCATAGGTTCTGACATGTTCATAACACTCTTGTCTACCATATCCCAAATAGTAAACACCAGGAAAAGAAACAGCCCAGATACCACTTTGTAATGTCCTGACCAGGAATCCATTAATCGGTGCTCCGAGCCGGTTTTCCACAAGGCCTCAAGCGCACCTCTCCATACACCAGAGGCAACTGACTAACAGTGAGGGACTAGAGTGTGATAGTGGGGAGACTATTCCCTCATACCAGAGTAAGAAAATAGCAGAAATAACTAAGTATCATACAAATCGAAAAGTAAATAGAGTGCATAAGCAATACACAACTGAAATATAACAATATTTAATAATAAAATGATGTAAAATCCTGAACCTCTATGTAAAACAATACAACACTAGTCACCCATTGGACAATCATACAGATAAAAGTACAAAATAAACTGAAAGTAAAAGTATAGGGTTCAACTACTAACTCTGATCCAACCCATGTACCCAATCTCTAGACACTGTCAAACTGCACTAGCCCGATCAGTAGAACCACTCGAGCAATTCCACTCAATCATGCAATGCTAGGCCTCAGCCCTATCCACCGTGCAACTCATGCTCAACCTGAAAAGCATACATAAGTTTTACATGTACACCGAGGTGCGCGTGTAGGGGTGAGAAATAATCTTAGTAGGGAACCACGAAAATTAACCTATAACTGTGCTGCTAAAATTGTATGCAACAACAATGTGCTCAGCCTAGCTAGAACACAACAAAAAATGTAAACCAAACATGCAACCACAGTCAAAATCAAGGTATGTAATCCCTGTCAACTGGGAAAGTGCCACCATGGATTTCCATATATATATACATAAACATGTATAGTCCCATACCTATACACATATACATAAGTATGAATATTCATGAGTATGTGAATCAAACAACAAGAACCCACATCAGTAGTCGATTCTTGGGTCCATAAGCCTGATCTCCTAGACATCCTATGCAAGGGCGTTGAGCTGGACGTCGTGCCACTCAAGCCGTGTATCATTAAGTCAATCTATGGGTCTGTAATCCCATTGACGTGTACCTGCTTCGTCCAACTCTAGAATTATATCTCTAGAAAAGCTACATCACCACAGGGAAAACTAATCCTACACCTAGGTTCACACGTACTCACCTCCAATCACAAGTATACTTTCTTATACTGACATTCAACTCTGTAAAGAAGGATAACATGTACCGAAGGTCAATCCTGACTGATCTGGAAGAGCATAATAATTCTGATAATATAACGTCTAGCCTATGAGCCCGTGCAAGGCATTCCTACATGGGAATCCAAATATCACTCAATTCATAGGAGTAATTAACCCACTGAGCTCATACAATGCATCCCTCAACTGGATCAAAGTATCACTCAGGGTACATAAGTTAATTATCCACTGATCCCATTCATGGAATCCCTCAACTGGATCCATGTATCCCTCATGTTATATAAGTCTGTCACCCATTAAGACCTTTCATGGAATCCCTCAAATGGATCCATTTATCACTCAAGGTATATAAACATATCCAATCAATGATCCCATTCATGGCATTCCTACAATGGGAATCCATGTATCACTCAAGGTATAACCATATCCAACCAATGAGCCCATTCATGGAATTCCTACAATGGGAATCCATGTATCACAAAAGGTATAATCATATCCAACAAATGAGCCCGTTCATGGAATTCCTACAATGAGAATCCATGTATCACTCAAGGTATAACCATATCCAAACAATGAGCCCATTCATGGAATTCCTACAACAGGAATACATGTATCACTCAAGGTTTAATTACATTCAATAGTCCACTGATCTCGTCCAAGGAATTCCTACAATGGGAATCCATGTATTACTCAAGTTACATAAATAAACAGCTCAATGAGTCCATCCAAGGCATTCCTACAATGTGAATCCATGTATCACTCAGGGCATACAAGTCAACACATAAGGCTCAACAGCCGAGTCCCAGGTATTACCTATGGCGCCTATAAAATATCATAAATAACATGGATTAGAAGCCGGATCCCACAAGAGAACGTCCGAGCATCCCAACAACAAAGAAAGATACCTCGCGTCAGGCTTAATGGCCACCATCTGGGGAGAACCTATGGTAAACATAGATGCATCAGAAAAACCAAGTCAGATATAAAAAAACGAGTGAGGGTGGCCCGAACTCCCAACCCAAAACCAAATCTACAGCCTAATGGGCTTACAAGTTTGGCATGGGTTCTAAGTGACACCCAAACACCATCTCTACCCAAACCCGATGTAACAACTCAGGGACAGTCAAACAATAGGTACATGTTTGGTCCCTCAAGTTAAACACTGAGGAGGCATCCAACTCAGGATCCTCCAGGTAAACATGAGCGAAGGCATCCTACATGAGATCCTTAGTGAAGAGTAAGGGAGGAATCCTACATGGGATACTAGAATGAAGAAAAATTGAGGAATCCTAAAACATGGATCCTCTCAAAGTAAATAATGAGAGAGATCCAACAAGGGACTCTCTAAGCCAGCACACAAGCAAAGGAATCCCTTAGGGGATCCTTGGAAACATCTGGTATCACAACCTTGTAGGCCAGAAGGGAACATCTCACAAGGTAAATTTTCTTAAATACATATTTCATGCGAGATATCTCACAGCTCATCTCAGGTTAAATTCCTCAACTAAGTTGGTCTGAACACCCAACCTATCATCGACTCCAAGTCTCACTCTCAGGTGACAACTGAACTCGATAACTGGAGGAAGAACCCCTCTATTTAGATAGAAATCCCTAAAACACTATTTATATTACCTATAAATGTCAAAAGGATTCCAACATTGTGATATATGTGAAACAAATGCTCAGAATAGACTACTCACATTCCCAATTCTGACTTCTAGGGCACAAGATACCTCAAAACTACTAAACTGGAGAAGTACATGGCCAGGACACATGGCCAAAACACATGGGGTCTGCCTATGTAATAGTACACAACAAGTAATTTACTGTACATGGTGTGTGATGTTCACAAAATTTAATTCCATGTGCGTTTTCACCCGAACACATTCCCATGTACCACTACACGGTGTGTACTCTTAGTATACGGCGTGTACTCTTAAAAAACCATTATTCAGTGTCTTATTTCACACGACCGGTCACACGACCATCCACTACACGGAGTGTAATAAAATTACATAGTGTGTACTTAATAAAACTCCATATACCCCAAATGTTAGGAACACACGGTGTGTTCTCCTGAAACACACGCCGTGTAACCTGGGTTTCTCGACGAGAAATCCCTCAAAAAGCCTGAAACACCCGTTTTCTCCCCCGAAACAATAGATCGATCCCCATGGTCTTACAAGTAATAAATATAAGGATTGAAAAACTTAAAATAAAATGTTTAAATGGTATCTATGGTTAAAATTTAAATGACCCTACCTTCGAGCGGAAATTGCCGAAGCTTTGGTTGATATCACGACTCACAGTTGTCGTACGTCGACTCAGCGCACCGAGAGCTTCGAATTCATACCCAAATTTCCTTTCATCTAAATCTATTTATCAATATCCATTTTCCCCCATAGGACACAACCAAGGAGGATCAGACAAGATATGTGAGAAAGGAGGATGGGGAAGGAAGAGAAAAGAAACAAAATAAAAGGAAAGGAAAAGAAGAAAAAGGGGCTCGGGCCGGCCTTGACGCCCATCTCGAGTTTATGCCTCACCTAGCATAAAATCCACATTTTTGACTCAAAAGAGTATAAGTAATATCAATATTACACTCCATATAAAATTTATTTACAAATTAACCTACACGAATAATTTAAAATTTAATTTAATAATATTAAATATTAAATATTCTGTTAAAATTCGAATAGCTTGGATTTTGACCAAACTTCTTTCCTAGGGTAAAAACTCTATTCTGGGACCAACAGAGTCATCAAAAAAATTATCCAAGTTCATATGGTATGGTAAAATGACTATTCTACTCCTCACGGGCTTCCAATAGCAAAAATCAAAATTCTTCTCAAATCGACAGTCTGGAAAAACACCGGTTCTTACAATAAATAAATTTACTTGGTTCAACCTAACCAAGAAACTATAAAGAGAATGTGATAAATTATGTATCGATACACCAAAAAAATATAGCACATTTCTTCATTTGGTTTTCATAATGGATTATTCTCACTGGCCCTATGAACTAACTATTCAAACTAAATGAGATAGCTCGCAATTTGGAAAACATGGAATCCCCAAGAGTGAAATTTTTGAACCCTCCACCCCAGGAACACCCTCCCCATGAAGGGATCACTCTGGAGAGATCTCCAGTAAGGAAGGAGATGTTTCCAACTAAGATGGTATAGAATCCCATAGGGTGACAAACCGATCAACAATGGTTCGACATAGCAATCTGTCATCTTGGTTGGTTGCGCCCTTCTGCCCACCCGATGCAGCACCAGGTGACCCAGTAAGGCAAGTGTACCAAGGGAGGTATAAATCCCCCAAGGTAAGGATACTATGATTCTAACCCCACACCTCCAAATAAATTCAATTTCTATGACCCTTCTTCTATACCATTTCACCACCCCAAAAGTGGAAAAATTCATGTAAGGGTAACACTCACCTCCCATAGGGGGGCTCCTAGGATCACTATTCCATTTGAAAATTGTTGATATTATTTAAAATATTAATATTTAGATAATACTCCCAACATATTGTGTGTCTTATACACACTCTAATGATCCTCTCACTAGATGATACTTTTGGAAATTTCTTCTTCTTTCTTACTTTTCCTCCTCCAACAAAAGTATTTTTTCTCTTTCAAGGATCTTCACATTTTTTGAGACTCTTCAATATTTTAATTTCAATCCAATGGTTATGATTTAATATTATATTTTTAGGATTGTTCCTAGTCTCTAATATGATTAATGGGGCCAAAATGTGCCATTAAATCTAAATTGTACACCTATAGAACCAAGCAATAACTACCTATTTCAATTTTTAGATGAAACACCCATAAGACTGAAACTACTTGGATATGGAATGGTATGATGTTATATGACATAACATTATTCTTTTTCATATACTATATAATGGTCACCTTTAATATGGTGCAGTCTACCATTGTACGGCTTGGGAACCTATAGTTGGATAGATCCACAAAACTCATGCATTATGTTCTACTATACGATATTCTTTTAACTCTTTGATTCACCAAACTTTCTATAGTGTAGAAACTTCTACGGTGGTTTAGGATTTTAAGGAATTAGATACCCCCATGTTCCTTTATTATAATAAATCTATACCCTCCACGATGAAAGGTGCAGCTGTGACATGGAAGTCTTATCTTCCATAAAGGATTATGGCATATCCATCTGTCCACAGTGAGGACACCTTGAATTTTTTAGTGGAACCAAAACTAAAAAAAAACCCTTAAGGATTCCTAAATCATGGTTCAATTGACTAAGACTTGATAATAATACTATAATTCCCATAATTGACTTTCCTTCATAAATCTAGTGCTATATAAGTCTAGATGTCCCTCAATAGCTCATTTGAGTATGACTAGAATTAGTGCTCACTTATAGATTCCTGTTATGGCCCACACATGATATTATAATCACCACCTATCATGAGCTTACATGTTATGTGGTATCCTTCCCACACACTGGTGCCAACACACACGGGTGATCACATGAACATGACCTTTGTTGGCCTAATCGGCTATATGGCGCCTGCGATTGACCATCAGTTTGTTTTGATGTTGATCAAGAGATATTATTGAGTGGGATTAGCCATATATTTCAAACCTCCAAACCATTATAGTATCATAACCATTTAATATATATAATTGAAAAAAAATTTAATTAAACCTATATCATCTCCTCTATAGCGTAGATGATTGCACTATAATGTAGACTTCTCAAATAAAATATATTCTATGGAATAGAAAAGGATAAGTGGTGTGAGGTATATCTTCCTGAAAAAAATATTCTTAAAAATCTTACAAGAATTCATGAGAGGTTATGGATTATTTTTAATCCATAAAAATCATCCAAGAAACACTTGAACACCCTTCTTCAAATTTTTAATAAACACAACCCACATAAACCTCCAAAGGTGTTTTGTCCAAAAACTATTTCCAATGTCACGTAGAATTCATCTTTCTAAGAAAATTTTTCTATAGATACATGAAGATAGATAGAGAATGAAAAGGATCCCATATGAATCAATTATATGATCGGTTATGCATGCCATACTATGTACTATGATAGATGTTTCCCACACCTTAAGCATTGTAGAAAGATTCCAAGATAACCTAGGTGGATTCTATTTGATGATAGTAAATATAATGCTAAAGTACCTTTGCCATACTAATAATATGTTCCTATTTTATAGAGGAGATTATTAACTAGTCACCAAGGTATGTGTAGATGCTAATTTCCAAATTGATCAAGATGATATAAAATTGCAATATGTGTATATTATCACACTCAATCGTGTTATTGTGACCTAAAAGAGCTCAAAACAAGTTATGTTCACTAATTATACAACAAATTCCAAGAATATTGTGGGTTTGGATGTATATAAACAAAAGGATTGGATTAGAAACTTCATCCAAGATCTTTAATTGCTACTTAGCTATAATGACCATATCACATTGTAGTGTGATAATACTATAATGGTGGCTCTTGAAAATGAGAACGTGTAACATCTGAGAAAAAAGAACTTAAATTAAAAGTATCATCTCTTGAGGTATTTTTTTTGAGATATGTGATTAAACAATATGAAAATTTTCCATATAAGACAATGTGGAAGTTCCATTTATTGAAGCCCTATATCAGTAGAATCTTTAACATAATGTGAGATCTGGAAGAATAAAATTTGTTAGCAGTTTCCATATAGTCCAAGTGGGATTCTGTTGGAGTTAGTTATTTAATAAAAAATACTTTTTACTTTATATTACTTGTATATTTATAGATTTTAATATCAATAAATACCTTATAACATATTGATTGTTCTTTTACACAACATTAATGAGATAATGTTCTGGAGTATCTGTTGCATTGAAAATATCATAACAGTTCCCTTCTATAATGAGAACCTTGAATTGTTGTGATGATATTATTAAACAATATTTATTATGGTCATATGATGTTTTGTGATGGGAGATAGATAATGTGAATTATTAGGTATGGGATAATTATAGGAATATGGTACATCATCTCATGATGTTCTCCTAACTCCATGACGGGAGATTATAAGGATAGACCCACCTGTAAGAACTATACATATTACATGTCACTAGATATTCCAATCTATAAACATGTGTAATGGTCATTAAAATTTAAGATTATATTTAATAAATTTCATGGGTAATGTATTTTATATATATTTTCATAAACTGTAATGACATGTTTTCATGTATAAGTTGGGTACATTGCATTCATCATGAGTGATATGTTATTAAAGAATTATCTAAAGATTTATAACTTCCAATTATATGAAAGTTGATATATCAAACCATTGATTGAAGTTAAAAATTTTAACAAAATTCCATGACCATGGTTTATAGATGGGTTCATTTTAAGAATTCAAAGAAACATTTATCAACCATATAGGTTGATGACACAAGCACACAATCTGCTTTATGAGATATCGAGACAAAGGGATTATATTACACAGTGTGCATTCATATGTGGTTGTTGATGGTTCAGCCTTAACTTTATACTCTTTGGTTCCTTTACATGTTTTTAGTTTTGAATATTGGAATTTATTAAAATCAACCCAATGCCATTGATTAAGTGTCCTAGAGGGTCACACACATAGTATTTATATTTATCTTAATTAAATTTTATTTGAATTTAATTATTGGGAAAATATTATTCTCCAAACCGAGGAAAAGTATATATTCAATATTTAGTGATAAAATATATTCAATCACTATTTATTGTAAGTTGAATATTGAAATAAATATTTATTCATAAGACCATGAATATTATATTTTTTTATTAAATGAATAATATTTTTTATTCAAGTTTTGTTAAATACCAAGGAGGAAATGCAGATCAATTTATCATGTTCAATGGGAAGGATATATGGAATATTATTTAAATAAATATTTATTTATTTAGTTGAATAATGATGTTTATTTTATCCATGAGACATTCTCCCATCAAGTAAATGATATTATTATTATTATTATTATATGTGGAGTTTTCCACGGATTATGATAATAATTTAGGGCCTATGTACAATTATTTATTCCCTAACATAGATTTATAATTAACCTATTATATAATTTTCTAGGGATTGATGTGGTAGTGTAAAACACATACTATCTAGATATTCTCTTTTCTATAAAGATAAAATACTCTAGAACATTTTCAAGAACCAAGATAAATAATCCTCATATTCCCTCTCCAATCTCAAGAGAACAAGAATCAAGCCTTCAGCCTCAAAAGATTGGGTGGAGATGAAAGGATGTGATGCAAGATGATTAGTACTACAAAAATAAAACCTAATGTACCATAAATGATGCTTTGAGTTCAAAAGAGAATGTTTGGATCACTTCTAGAATGATTTTACTTTAGATCCTCTCAATTCAATGATAGTACAACCAAAAATAGGTTTGAATGATCAAAAACTTCTTTAAATAAAGAATATCAAGATATAGATAATTATAATTTTTCAATTAATTATAAATTTAACATAAAATATCCTCTATCCAGATCTAAGATTCTTGAGTTATTATTTTTAGATATAATCCTGAGACATGTCATTATTAATCATGTTTTTATGATTTATTCATTGGATTCAATGAAAAACCATCATTAGTAATGGTCTTGACTGGATTCTTCTGCACTTGTAAACTATAGGAAGAAACTAAAATAGGTAGAAAAATCATTAGACTTACCAAAAGGTTTCCAAATAAAAACTTTTTCTACCAATAAAAGGAAGAAAAACCAGAGTAAGAGACTAATTCCAAACATAGATGAAAAAAATATTGGGGATTTTATCCACTCCTAGAAATAACATAAAATAAGATGATGAAAAGTCACACTACTTTAGTTTCACTAACAAGGAATCCCAGAAGTAACTCAAAATTGAATATGGACAAGTATTGAAGGAATAATAAAAATTATATGGATAGGGGTGAATAAGAGGATATTAAGGGAGCTACAATATGAGAATGAGGGTGAGAACTTGAGAAAAGGTGTTAAGGGGTTAATTATTTGAATAAATGATGCCATTTAAATCCCCATGAAAAATAATTTTCTTCCTACTGGGTACTGATACAAGGATATCGGGTACCTAGTACCATTGTCATAATCATTTTTGGTAACACCATATATCACTAGGTACTTGGTACCCTTTGACCAAGTACCTTGTTTGTAACATCCCCAATCCGAAAGACACTAAACCAGTGCCCCAAGTCGGGACGTCACATGAACTCAAATGCATCTTCTCGTACGCTAGAGGATGACGACTAGCAACGAGGGTCTAAATTTCATGTGGGGAGACTATACCCCCTTTACTAGAGTAATCCACAATAAAAAAAACATTATAAAATAGCAGAAACACTTGAAACTAAATAGTGAACCTACATAAATAACCATCTCCCAAACTGGGTACAAACCACAATAAACAATAAAGATGTCATGTCACTATAATTCCAAGTGAACAAAAACCAAAAATAAATTCAAACATAGGAATCCAAAAAATGGTCCTAAATCCAATAATAGAACCTCATCCATGCATATCCTATACCAAAATCAACACCCTATCATAGGATCCTTGCCCTTGTCCTGGCCTGCAAGCATGAAATCTGCTTGGGTACCCAACAACGGCCCGAGAAGGGTGTGAGTATAAATCAGTAGGCCACCACCAATGGTGTGTACAAAATATCTGGTTCAATATATATTTCATGAAAGAACTAAGTATTGAAAAATAAATAAAATACAATTCAAGTAACCATTAGTAATGTTGTTTCCCTTAAGTTAATCCATTATAAAATTCAGATTTAATACTTATAAAGATTGTGTTCCAAGTTCACCTTTTTCATGTGTTCAGTGGATTAGAAATGTTCAATAATCGCAAGGCATATAGGAATAAATCACGTTCTATATCTATAAATTAACACATCACAACAATCTTATTATCCTCACCTTGAAGCCTCAGTCCAGGTGGAATGAAACCGTTGGGGGAATAGAACTCTGTCTCTTCCCTAATTCATGCATTCAGGAGTGGAGTTTAGAGCCATGGTCCAACTCAACCCATGGACTTAGAACCTCATGTATATACCCCACTCTACCAAGCCATGTGCACGTGATTATTTATCCATTCACCACACATAACCACAATAAAAACCAAGCATAGACAATAACATTATCCACATCAAACATTGACAATTTAAAACGGGGATCATTATTTTGTCACAAAACATTAACACATTTATCATTTATATCCCATTACTATTTAACCCAATTCCCATTTCCCAAGCCTAACTCACTATTAATATTCAAGTACAAAACATGATTCATCATCACATTCCCATTAATTCCATTTTAGCCCATTTATATGCCAATCCAAAAAATCCCTTATCCAAATCCAAAAATTGACACATATTCCCATAATCCCTTACTAATCAATACATTTACCAATTTACTTATTTGACATGGGATTTACCTATTTAAAAGTATATTTCACACGGAGTGTTTTCATTATCTATGTTTGGGAGGGTCGGCAAAACCCTTGGGTGGTCCTAGATTGGTCGAGTAATCCTCCATACACACCTCAGGAATCATAAGGGGTTCAATTGGTTATTTAGAAACATAATACACCACATATTTCTAATGGAACCTAAAACACATGAATAAGAGAACAATAATAAAACCCTAAATACACAAATCTATGTACAAACTTTGAGATATAACTTGTAGACCACCTACCATAGATCTATTGATGAATGCCCTCCTAATTGAATCCTTAGATCCCGATTCAACCACCCATTGAAGCCTCAACCTAGATCTCACTAGAAAATAAGGTTTTTATAGATTTAGAATGATATGAGAGAAAGATACAAGCCCTAAATAAGAAAAGGAAGTAAGGAGGAGATTAGACTTACCCAGATCTTCGATCCGCAACTGACAGCATTCCAAATGACCTAGGAATGAGTAAGAATAACCCTTGGGAGATCTTGGGATCTCTTGTTAATCACTAGGGTTACAAGAGGAGGAGAGGATAAAAATCCCCAATTGTTGTTAAAAAATCCCATAATGGAATTTTTGTAAATTTATCAACTTTACTAGGCCACACAATTTACCTGCACATTTTTCCAAACCATGAAAAAATTGTGCACATGATACTATTCGAGAGAGGCCGGTATACATGATTACCTAGGAATTTCACACTGTTATCTTAACTATGTGATAACCATGTGTAAGCCTCTATCTAAGGATTCACAATTACCTAGGATGCTCCGTACAGTTTGCACTGACTGTGCGCAAACCATGAAACATGCCCAGAAAACCCATTTTTCCTCTTTTTTTCTGCCCCAAACCCCCAAAACATCCTTGTTCCTTATCATGGTATTGGGAAACACTTATTAAATTCAAAATAAATGAGTCAAACTGAATTGTAAACAAAAACATACCTTAAGAAAAAAATCTGGGATCTTACAACCTCCCCACGATGAATTGTCCTTGAGCCGCTCTTCCTAGAAATCATTGAGTCTTTGAAGAAAATATATTGGGACACTAGGCCTACATATATGATTCTATCTCCCAAGTTTCTTCCTAAACATTTCCATTCTTCCATAAAACTCAAACCAAAGGCATAGTCTTGCCTCTCAAGACTTTCTCACTATGGTCCACAATACTCATCAGATGATCTTCAAAAGACACATTATCCTAAAACTCTACATCCTCAATGTTTATCACGTGAGATGGGTTGGGATGATATTTTTGAAGTTTCAAGACATGAAAAACATCATTCATTACACTATATTGTTGTGGAATATCCAATCAATATGCCACCAATCTGATCCTCTCCACGATCTTAAATGATCCTACATACCTGGTTGCCAAATTTCCCTACTTCTGAATTTGACGGTGACCCAACCTTGGTGAAACCTGAAGAAACACACTATTTCCCACCAAAAACTCAAGGGGTATGCGATGCCAATTTCCATATGAATTATTCATGATCTGATATATTTTCATATGATTCTGAATCAATCGATCCTTTTTCCAATTTCTCTGGTATGAGACTCAGCCCCAATATCTCAGATTTCCCAACTTCTAACCAATACAAAAAATATCTACATGGTATACCATAAAGTGATTCAAAAGTTTCCATCTGAATCATAGCCTGAAAACTATTATTTTAGGAAAAATCAACAAGCGGAAAATGTTTTTACCATGAACCACCAAAATCCAGAATACAATCTCTTAGAATATCTTCTAATACAAGTATCATACTCTTCAACTTTCCATCCATCTATAGGTGATAATCCATACTGAAAATACATGGGTTCCAAGAGCCATCAGTAACCCCTTCCAGAAGCATGAGGTGAAATGTGGGTCATGATTCGAAACTATGGTTCTTGGAATTACATGAAACTTCACTCTCTCTTGAACATATAACTCACCCAACTGATCAACTGTATAAGTATCTTGGATCAGTAAGAAATGATCCACTTTGGTCAGCTGATCCACAACCACCCAGATATCATCATTCTTCTGGGGTGTCCTCGAATGACCCACTATAAAGTCCATTGTTACATCATTCCACTTCCACTCCAGAATAGGTGATGACAATAACAACCCACCTAGGCACTGATGCTTTTCCTTAACCTATTAAAAGGTAAGAAATCATGCTATAAAACATGCAACCTGTTTCTTCATTGTTGACCACCAGTACTGCCTGTGAAGATCATGGTACATATTAGTTAAACTAGGGTGAAATTCTCACTTTGATGTGTGGAACTTACACATCAACTCTTCCCATATACACACTAGTACAGCCACATGGCCACAAACATTGACATTTCAATCATCACCAATATCCCAAATAGAAATTGACCCACCACCTTTAAGAGTTTCCTTCATATCCAAACAATTTAGGTCCACCAGCTGACTCTCCTTGACCCGGATTAGTAGCACGAATTCCACTATTATAAATGCAAGGTTCATCAGCTCATTCCCATTCTGTACCTCCAGGTGTATCTCAGCAAACAAGGCCATAAATCTCCACTCTGAGTTGGATTCCTAAACCACCAAAACCTGAGTCTTCTGACTAAGAGTATCTGCAAAACTATTATCTTTTCTAGGTGTTTAAACCAACACAAAATTAAAGTATTGCAGGTACTCAACCCACCTTCCCTACCAAAGATTAAAATCCCATTGAGAAAATATATATTTAAGGATTTTGTAATCAGTAAACATCATGAACCATTCTCCTAACAGGTAATGCCTCTAGCACTTTAGGGCGTAAACACAACACAATTATCTTGACCCATAAAATACAACCTGGTCATTTGCATCAACACCGCCCCAAGTCCAACACTAGATGCATCATGGAACAAGATGTACCCCTTACCTAGTTTGGGTAAGGTCATAATTGGTGTGGTATTTCACCACTTCTTTAGATATTGAAATTCACATTTACATGCCTCTGACCACTCAAACTTAACCCCTTTATTGGTTAAGCCGGATAGTGGTGCTACCAAATGGGAGAAATTCATAATGAACCTTTAGTAATAGCCAGTCAAACCTAGAAAACTGCAAACATCAGAAACATTCTTGGGTTTCTCCCAATACACTACAACCTGCAATTTCTTTGGATCCACCAACACACCCGATTAAAAAATGATGTGACCCAAGAAATGTACCTTATCAATCTATAACTGACATTTTGATAGCTTTTCATTGATCATATTCCCTCTTAGTGTACTCAGAATGATTACATGGTGTTTGGAATTATCGTCATGATTTCTGGAGTACACCAAGATTTCCCCAACAAAGACAACTACAAACTAATCTAGATATGGGTGAAATATCTGGTTTATCAAATCCATGAACATTGCTGATGCATTGGTCAACCCAAATAGCATCACCACAAACTCATAAATCCCATACCTACTCTATAAAGCTACATGTGATATGTCAGATGGTCTCAACCTCAATTGATGGTATCTTGATCTTAAATTGATCTTAGAGAACACATTGTAACCCCTCAATTGATCAAATAGTTCATCGATTCTAGGAAGTGGGTATCAGTTCTTAACCCTCATCTAGTTCAGCTTCCTATAGTCAAAACATAGTCATAACAACTCGTCTTACTTTTTGGAAAATAGTATGGGAGATCCCGAAGGTGATGTACTAGGACGGATAAACCCCTTATGCTCCAACTCCTCTAGCTGAACTTTAAGTTTTTGGAGTTCCTTTGGTTCCATTCGTTATGGAGGAATAGAAACTAGCTCCACCCCTGACAATAGTTCGATCATAAACTCAACATCTCTCTCAGGTGGTAACCCTGAGAAGTCCTCAGGAAACACATCCTGAAATTTGTCCGCAATGAAAGGGAGGACTGGCTACTCTTTTTACCCATCATCTAACATAAGGCATACTAATTGGGCTGTGAGTTCTCCAAGCTATTGAAAAATCGATCCTACATAGCCCACTCGAACATCCCACTCACCACGAAAGACATAATTGCTTCCCTCTAGATATGTGAATGTCACCCTACACCAATAACAGTGGATATGAGATTGATACAACACTATACAATCCATTCCCAGAATCAGGTCAAAACCTAACATCTCAAAGATGAACAAGTTACACATGAAACAATATCCACCCACATCCAAAGAACAGTTCTTACACTGCTTGATATCCTCAACTCATTCCACTAATGAAGTATCAAGTGAAATTACTCCATAATCATTTTCCATGGTTAAGACCAAAACAACCATGAACTTAGGAGAAATGAAAGAATGTGTAACAAATGTATCAAATAAATAACTATAAAGTGTGAAATCTAAAATAATCATACCTTGAATGGTAGACGGTATTGCCTCTCTACCTTTACGTGTAGTCTAAACTACATGAAGATGACCTTCCCCTCTACCCTGGGCTCCAACCTGAGAACCCTGCACTGCACTACCTTTCTTTTTTGAATTCTCTCTCCCCAGAATTCCACATCCACCACCCCTACCAGTACAACTAGTGGAGCTTCAAATTACTACCAAATATGGATTCACTGACCCCTTTCCTACACTCTATATTTTTCTATAGCCTCTATCATTTCCTAACTATCACGGGTTTCTATAGAACTTCTGTAAATTGCCCAGCTTGGCACATGATTGGTACTCAACTAGTGGTTGTGGAAACTGACCACGCATGTGCCCCAACCTACCACACTGATAAAAGAATACCTAGTCTCCACCCTAAGAAGTTAACCCTCTCTTTTGACTATTCTGTGCATTTCCCCCCTAATGAAAATTTCCAATATTGTGCTTCCTACATTCGGAATCCACGCCACTCGCCCTCCCAGATAGCACCACAAGTTCACTACCCAAAGCTCTTTTCAAGTTCCCCTCCAAGATAAGGGCTTGATATACTATCTCTATAAACCTTATTAGATGAAATATGTTTACCTAGGACCTGACCTCATGTATAATCTGATCCTGAAAATGTTTTTCCATAGTCACTTCATCTCCTACTAACGCTGGGATGAAACGTTGTGGATCGGTGAAGTGGATAGCATAATGCATCACTAAAATTTTTCCTTGGTTAAAACTCATAAAATCCATAGAATTATACTACCTTAGAGTTTTTGGATAGAATTATTTGAGGAACTTCTCTTGGAAATCATTCCACATCATTCCTTCAACCTGCTCCATTGGAACCAGGATGTCCCACCAACACTTTGCCTGGCCTATCATCATATAGGCTACCAACTTGACTCGCTTTTCAAGAGGAGTCTCTAGATGATCAAGAATATTATAAAAAGACTCTATCAAGAACTCTACTTTCTCTTACCCACCCTCTCTAGTAAATGTCATAGGGTGCTGCAGCTGGAATTCCTTGGTCAACTCAAACATACTTAGTACAACCCACTCTGGTATCGATCCATCATCTACCTAAAATGAGAAAAGTTCTCATGGAACTACTCTTCTCTATTTTTCTAAATCACCACATTTTATTGCTCCACCACAGGAAGAGTGTTCTTGGAAACATACTCCTACCACCCAACTGAATCACATCTTCATGGTGGCATATTTTTCTACAATGCCAAGAACAAGTTTTAGAAATCAAACCATAAATATTTCACAAGAATAAAAGAAGTTTCATCACTAGCTAGAAACAATCCATTTCACTTATGCCACCGAAATGACCTCATTGTATCTGAAACACTACCCTCAACCATCCCTATTGAGGCCATGGCTAACATGGAGTAACTAACTCACATTATTACAATCCTTACCTTTTATACCATCTTGAAACAATTTATATTTCTCATTCTATTCTAAAAAACTTTTAATTCATTCAGTAGCCTTATCAAGCACCATTCCTTAGTTATTACTTAACATTTTACCCATTTCCATCATCTCATTAAAAATAATTTCTATTAATTTTAAGAAAAACTGAATGCATCCTACCCTTTTTGTTCCACACACTCGTACCGTGTGTGCCTACCATGATGCATGTCTCTTATATACATAAGTTACTATAATTATGCATGAATATGAAACCCTGTTTCATTAGGGCCACAAAAAAATTATAAAATTATCACATCACACAATATTTTCATCACCCAATGGTGAAATATCATAAATCGTTATATCACACAATAAGAACAACAATTCCCACCTGGGGTAACTTGGGTTTTCCCCCATACATGGGTTAGCTACTCCTAAGAACAAGCTCATTTACAAGGCCCAAAACTTTCCTCACCTATTTTCTACCATCACAAATAGTAATTCATAGAAAATTACTCCTCTAATACCACTTTTTAACATCCCCAACCTGGAATCCACTAACCTGGTGCCCTGATTCGGGTCATCACATGACCTCAAGTTCACCACCTTATATGTCAGAGGTTTTCGACTATTAGTGGGGGTCTAAAGGTCATGTGGGGAGACCATACCCCATTTAAAAAAGTAATACACAATATAAAAACATTATAAAATAGCGAAAACACTAGAAACCAAATGGTGAGCTGGCAAAAATAACGATCTCCCAACCTGGGTACAAACCACAACAAAAAACAAAGATGTCATGTCACTATAATTACAAGTAAAAAAAAAACAAAATAAAAGAAAACATAGGAATACCCACAAAGGTTCTGAATCAAAGTCTATAACCTCATCCATACATATCTTTTACCCAACTCAACACCCTATAATAGGGCCCTTTCCCTTTTCTTGGCCTACAAGAATGAAATCTGCTCAGGTACCCAATGGTGGACCGAGCGGGTGTAAGTATAACTCAGTAGGATACCACCAATTATGACAACCATCCTCTTTATTACAAACTTAAACATGATTTATTACATAAAATTCACTTGATACAACATAGAATACCGATAGGTATAATGTCTTTGGGGATTAGGATCATTACATAACAGCTTAAAACATGAAATACAACATCTTTATTGAAAACTTCCTTTACATGACCACTACATTCCTTCGAACTTAGAATTGCATGGGATAACCTAAGGACATGCATAAGAAAAGGGTGATCTATAAATCCCAGCAAGAGAATAAACATAGAATAACATGAGGAATATAGTACATGTTAGACAATAGTCATATCAATGGATCACAAGAGAAACATTAACATAAAGGCATGATAAAGCATGATAATCATAACATGGAAATGTGGAAACAACATTTAACATGATTTTAGCATGAGCCAAGGCTCATTGCACATGGAGAATGAGTAAAACCTCATTTCACTTGACTTATCATGATACCAATCTTTACCCAATGCATTGAAGCGCTATCAGGGCGCACCCTTCTTAAACATTTCATTTCATGCATAAATGTGCCACATGGATCATATAACATGGATTCATTAAAACTCATAATTTATTAAAATACAAGGGAAATGTGTAATTCATACATGAAACACTATAATCAATAAGTAAATGTGCATAAATGTGAATACCCTTGATAGGGAAATGGGCATGGTATTCACTACACAATGACATTAGCTTGGAAAATCGCGGTGCAATTTCGGCAGCGTAACCGTGACAGAGGAATTCATAAAAATTGTTGATGAGATATAAATGGGTGTCTCATAATATGTACATGAAATGGAAATTAAGGGGGTAATATAGATACATGTCCCAATATAAGTAATGGAATTTATATTCACAATAGAAAAGAATTTCTTAAATGTAAATGAGAAGAGAGAGATTCCTTACGGAATTTCGGCATGGTAACAGGTGTACATGAGGGGAATTTAATGAGAGAGAAATGGGTATATCATCATTAAAACATAGAGAGGGCAGTATGGGGGAGGTTTGAAATCATACCCCAACATTCATAATTGATAAAAAAAGGGCATAACAACATAATGAAATTGAGACAAAAATGAGAAAAGAGGAAATCCCTTACTTGGAAGTGTGATCCCAAAGGCTTGGGAGAGGCTTGAGAGAGGCTTATTAGGAGATTGGGGAACCTTGGGAGGGTTATAAAGAGAGTATGGAAGAGGTTGGAAGAACTCAAAAGGCTTTGAGTGAACAGTAAGTGGGATCTTGGGTGGGTTTAGATAGGAAAGGAGAGGGAATTCTTTATTATTTAGTTTTGGGACACCTCACATTATACTAATCAAAACCACAAACCAGCCCATGACTTTTGCCCATGGTTTTTTTAAAATGGGAGTGGAAAAAATTATTTTATAAGTCCAATGGAATAACTTCTTAAAATATCGATGGTACTTATGTGGAGGTGAGTTACACTCTCAAGGAAAATAATTTAAAAAGACAAAATGTTTTATAAGTCTTAGAGGGTCCACTAAAGCTTTGTAAAATAAATAAAACAAATCTAAAATCACATTATTTTAATGATAAAACATATATTGGACGAACATAATGTTTATATTATTTTATTACATCGCTATTGGGTCATTATTATGTCATAAAACACATTATATATTTAACAGTATTTAATTTTTACCCAAAAATTTGACTATCTCAGAAAATTATGAAAAATTCACCGTTGGATAATTTCAAAATCTTTATTCCAAAAATAATATTCATTTTATCTAAATAATTTTCTAAATATGTGAATTTTTAGTTTTAAAATAAAAACTGACATTTATTGAAAATTCATGGGTTTTGACAAAAACGGCTTTCAAACCATAATAAAAATTACAATTGCATTCATAAAATTATATGATCATTTATATTAATAAGAATTAATTTAATTATAATAATATTTTATTAAAATATTATTTAATTCAAAAATCCATTAATTCATCAAAATATATTTCTTAGTTGAATATTAACTAAAAATACTATTTGTGCTTTAAAAACTATTTACAAAGTAACAATAATAAAATGAATGCACATTATTTATACAAAAATAATTTACATAGTCATAGTGTTAGGGTATTGTTACATAACCCCTTATAAAACTGGAATAAGACTGAAGGGTAAGGTGTGCGATGGTGACAGACTCTTGGGGTGGCTCGAATAACATCGCTCGGGTGGTAATCTCTATTAACTTCCACTTCTCCCGTAGTCGGTTCCACTCAAGCTTAATGTGTTCAAGCTCGGCTTGGGCTTGGTCAAGATTGAATTCCAATGACGCCACCTCCTTTCAGAGCTCTGATAAATGGACTTCGTATGGGACAAGCCTACTAGATGAGGTCATCGCTTCCTTTGTTTGAGTAAATCGGATTTGTTAAAGCCCTATATTTATACTAATCATGTGATCATTATTCAAAAGCTATATTATCAACGGTCAAATTTCTTAATGGTATTTTAAAAATCCATATCATAAAACCGAATAATTTCACAAAACATTTTACATAATGAGACATTTAATTAGATCAAGAGGGATTTCCATCAATGAATATTTGGGTCGTTACACCAATGGTGTTTACAAAATATCCAATTCAATAGGTATTATATGAAATAAATAATTATTTACAAGTAAATAAAATTAAATTCAAGTAACCATTAGTAATAGTGTTTCCCTCAAGTTAATCCTTTATCAAATTCAGATTCAATACTTATAAATAACTATGTGACTAGTTCACCTTTTTCATGTGTTCAATGGATTAGTAATGTTCAATAATTATAATTCATATTGGAATAAATCATGCTCTACCTCTATAAAGCAACACATCACAACAATCTCATTATCCTCACCTCGAAGCCTCAGTCCGAGTGGAATTCAAGTTTTAAGGGAATAGAACTATGTCCCCTTCCTTAACTTGTGCATTAAGGGGTGGAGTTTAGAGCCTCAGTATAACTTGACCCATGGGCTTAGAACATCATTTCTATACCCCACTCTACCTAGCCATGTGCACATGCTTATTTATCTACTCACCACACATAACCACAATACAAAGCAAGCATAACCAATAACATTAGCAATATCAAAAATTGAAAATTTAAAATGGGAATCATTATTATGCCATAATCCATTAACATATTTATCATTTATATCCCATTACCATTTAACCAAATTCCTATTTACTAATCCTAACTCACTAATCATATTCAAGTACAAAACATGATTCATTGTCACATTCCCATTAATCTCATTTTAACCTATTTATATTCCAATCCAAATGATCCCTTAGCCATATCCTCAACTTGAAACATCTTCCCATAATCCCTTCCTAGTCAATAAATTTACCAATTTACTTATTCGACATGGTATTTACCTATTTACAAGTACATTTTACACCGAGTGTTTTCATTATCCATGTTTGAGAGGGTCGGCACACCCCTTGGGTGGTCCTAGATTGGTCGAGTTATCCTCCATACACTATGCGAGGATTATAATAGGTTCAATTGGTTATTTAGACACCTAATACACCACATCTTTCCAACAGAACTAAGAACACATCAATAAAATAAGAAGAATAAAACCCTACATGAACAAATCTATGTACAAACTATGGGATATAACTTATAGACCACATGAATTAGATCCATTGATGAACACCCTCCTAATAGAATCCTTAGATACTGATTCAACCACCCTTTGAAGCCTCAACCTAGATCTCACCAGAAAAAAGGGTTTTAGAGATTTGGAATTAGATGAGAGAAAGATACAAACCCTAACCGAGAAAAGGAAGAAAGGAGGAGATTAGACTTACCCAGATCTTCGATTCGCAACCGATTGCACTCAAAATGACCTAGGGATGAGTGATAATCACCCTTGGAAGATCTTGGGATATCTTGTTCATCACTAGGTTTGCATTATGGGGATAGGAGGAAAATCCCGAGTTGGGGTTAAAAAATACCATAATGGAATTTTTGTAAATTTCTCAACTTTACTAGTCCACATAGTTTACCCACACGGTTTTCCAAACCATGTGTATGCTACAATCAAAGAGAGGATAGTCCACAAAGTTACCTAGTAATTCCATATGGCTAGCTTAACGGTGCCCCAACTTTGCGTAATCCTTCTTCCAAAGCTGCATGGTTACATAGGATACTCTGCATGGTTTGCACTAACCATGCACAAACTATGCAACATGCCCAAAGAACCCCTTTTTCCTCCTCTTTCATGCCTCAAACCCCTATAACGCCCATGAGTCTTCTCATAATCTTGGGAAACACTAATTAAATTCAAAATAAAGGACTTAAACTGAAGAATAAACAAAAACTTACCTTAAGAGATAATCTGTGATCTTATATTGTTTAATATCTCCTCAAAGACATCTTCCCCTCCCTTCCTCCTTCCCTCTATTTATATTCAATTAATATTAAACTCCATTAACTTCCATATTTATCACTTATATAAATAAAACAATGAAAATTAAAGTAAAAATATCCCATTATGATGAGATTCATTGCAAAAGGCTCTTATTGTTGTACAATATATGCCTGAGGTGGTGGTTGGATTATGCATGGACTAATTATCTGAAGTGTAGCATATTTTTCTCTCTATATCTCACCTCATAATATTAAATATCATAGTAAATTGTATTTATGTAATAAAAATAAATTCAATGAAATGTGATCAAATAAATCAAGTATGTTTATACATCTATAAAAGAACAACTATAGTTTAATCATATATAAAATCACATATTAATTATTTAAAACAACATTATTTGAAGAAGAAGTATTTTTATATTATGAATTAATATAAAAAAATATTTAATAGTTTATATAGATTGTGAAAAATTATTTAGTTGTGTCAAAAACATTGAAATAGTTAACAGGTGAGCCATTTTTAAAATAAATATTTTTATAACTATTTCAGTTTACTTTTCAATCAGGTTTATATGTTTTTCAATTATTATGTATTTTAACTTTGATATAGTTATTTTATTTTATTTTAACCTTAATATATTGTAACTTTATTACAATACATCACTAAATATATTAGTACTAAAATATTCTTGGACATATTTCTTTATTTGTAATATTGTTTTTTTCTATCCCCAATGGTTTGATTTTTTATTTACATAAAACTATAATTAAAAATGTAATTTATCACATTTATTTTTAAATAAATTGACATGAAATGTGTTATGATAGATTATTTCACATTTTTTTAAATAAACTTTGTGAAAATTTATTTTTTAAGATAGTTTCATGAAAACCCAACATGGAAAATGGGTATTCAAGTATGGATGTTATAGAAAATAATTATTTTATTTTGAAGGGTATGTAATACTGAATGTATATTTTAAAAAGTTTTGTAAATATATAGGGTTTCAAAATCAAATTAATAATTTATTGATCATGTAGTTATATTCATTAAATGAAGTAAATAGTTACTACATCAATGATCTTAATATAAAGGATTTTATCATGCTCAAATGAATCTAAGTAAAAGATGTGCATATTTATCTCATTACCATATGTGATAAGATAAGTTTTTCAATTAAAAAGAGTTGTTGTTAATAATTTTTATATGATTAATTATATACACCAGGTTTATGATTCATCAATTTCTATACCATGTTTTGAGAAGAGTATTTGGATAAAAGTGTTTGATCTTGGATAAAATTTTTATCTAGATGATTATAAAAATATGAGGGAATGTGTTCCCTCCATCCATTGATGGTGTATTTTAATAAAGTATTATTTTAAATTAAAAATTATCCCAACACATAAAATTCCATATATGACATGGAAACAATATTTTATTTGTTAAATATTTCCACTAAAAGGAAATAAATGTTATTTATTAACACAAAAAGGTTTGTGTATCTTAGTAAGATATTATGAATGGAATAGAATGTTTAAGAATCTAGTGAGAGTATGTTTAGACTTAAATAATTTTAATGTTAATAAATAAATAATTACAACAATATATGTTTAAAGTGAATTTAACTTAATATCCTAATAGAGTTATGTAGTATTAATAAACAATAATGTAAGTAGTTATATTATTTCAATGAATTTTTTTTGGAATAGGGTTACAAATATGGTGATTATGAACATAGAAAGAGTTCTAAGTAGACAACATAAGTTGACATTATAACATTTTATATTGGGAAGTTAAGAAGTTTGAATACGTTCAATAAGTTTAAAATCTAGGAAAATGATTCATAAGTATCCCCATTATTAAAACTTGATTACTTCATAGATACTAGTCACTAAAATGTTTAGTGGGAGAGTTTTATTGGGTGGTCACATAAATATATGGAATGGATTATATATGATGTAATGTGTTAAAAAAACCATAAAGTGTAGGTTCATATAACTTTTTTTCATATATCATATGATAAATAGGTTCATATATTTCTTTTGTTAAATATTCTTAAAGTGTTTAAGAATATCAAAATGTATCATATTAAAGGAAACCTCCATTTTATCATTATTTCATGCTATCTACATAAATGTATATATATATACATTTCATGAAGTGAAATGATAGTTTAACTCTCAAAGTATATGACCTTGAGTTTATCTCTAACTGATGTTCATCATAGAGTATTATAGTTTATGATTAATTATTAAGGTTAGTGTGAGTAGGATTCTTGTATAGAGATACTAAATATACTCATGAGGTAAAAAATAGAGAATAATATTCTTTGTGTGCATTGGATGACGAACTAGGTATACCACATGGAGTGTCATACTGATGTATTTGGTATACCAGTGGTTCATGGATCATATTTTAGTCCCATTATGTGAGTTCGGTGAGATACCTAGTATAATAAACTTCATACTTTTAAACCCTACTTATGCAAGTCCACATATTTGCTTAGCTAATATAGGGGTGGTTGGGTATTTTTTTGATCACGTCATCAGTTAGATCATAACCAAGAGGAAATTTTTACTATTGTGTGATGAGTATAACATTTGGGACCTAGATTGAGATAGAATTTGGTAGTGTGCGACCACAGCTAGTTATTATGTATAATAATATGAACAAGGGACATGTGATGATCTTATCTATAATGATGGATGACATGTGATGTATTCATCGATCAGATCTATCTACACTCAAAGAGAAAAGATGATTTAGCAATATGATATTGACATGCTTCATGTCACATGGTCACTTGATGTCTTAGACAATGGGAAAATATATGAATACACATTTTTATATGATATAGACTGGTGGAAATAGGTATAAAGATATGTGTGTTTGATAGAGATCAAGCCAGGTCCCTTTATCTTTAGTAGCATTGAAATGTTTCTATAGGGTGATATTCAGCTACATATATGGATATGGAGACTCATTTTTATTATCAATTATATAAATTCATGTGGTGTAACATATTTTGTTTGGAAAAATGGGGATTGATTTTGAATCATAGATCTACTCTAAAATTGTTTTAGAGTTAACACAAAAGTGGTTTGGATGGGTATTCCCAAGGTATCACATATGATGTAATACAAAATAAGATAATGATGGATTTAAAAAAGTGTTTTAGAAGATATCCAAAAGGTGTTTTGGATATAGTTTCTCAAGTTATTTTATGCCATAAAATATATGGTGAAATGGAAAAAAGCCATATGGATTTAGTGAAAGTGGGACATTAAAGGATATATTCCTTAAATCCATATATATATATATATATATCAATTGAATTATGATTTTCATGCACATAAGGGTATATTATTTTCTGCAATATGTGATTGCCGCAAAAATTATAAATGTTATCATTTTATGTTTCTCCTACGTATGTTTTCATTCAATGAACCCTTTCATAAGATAAAAAAGAGATTAGATATAGTATTCATATGATGAATTAATTTATTGTCCAAAGAATTCACTCATGCGTTATGAATGCATGAGTAAATGCTATAGTCCAATGGTTTCCCTTGTGGATTTATAAACCATTTTCATGTGATGGAAGGTGGTGGGGGATAGATTGAGATCCTCATGCTTGGCCAAAACTCCCTAAGACTCATAGCTCTCATCATATTCTTTATTTGTATATGAGATGCTAGAAAATCATAAATGAAAGGATGGATTCATCTTGTGTGATGAGAGATTCAGTTTAGCCCATGGATACACAATGAAGCTGGGAATTTTTTGTTTGACACTTTTTGAACTCTCTCAAAAAAATACAAAGGAGATTAAGAATGATGCAGTGGATCTTCAGTGTAAGGTAAATCAGATTTACAAAATATATTAATTTCAGTTTTATCACATGTTTCATATTATCTTTCATGGAGATCCTCATATAAGGGTTTATATCAGTTATTATTTATTTAATTATTGTTATCAAACTCTTACAAAATCCTTCAAATATACGATTTTATCAATGACAAAATATACCATTTATCATCACTTTAAAAAAACTAATAAAACTCATGTTGATAAAATCATGTCTATTTTTATCAGTTTTAATCTTGCACTGATAAATTTTTTATTTAAGAAAAAAATGAGATACTACAAAACACACTGATTAGAAGAAAAAAAATATGAATAAATTAGATCAAATGAAGAACACGGTGTCAATATAGAATATGGATTAGACAAAGAACAAACATATTAGATGAATAAAATAAATTATATGAACTTAAACAACCATTATAAATATTTATTGTATTTTAATTTTTAATTTTCAAAAAAAAAAACATGTGTATAAAAAAATTTATAAGCACCTAATATTCTTCATCAAAGAAGTTAAAACATAGATTTGGATATCATTTTTTAGATTAGGATTTCACTATCACTACAATAGAAACAACATTTATCAATGCTATAAAGGGGTTTTTCAGTGCTAAAAAGAACTGACATGCTAAGTGCCTTTAAAATCATGTGGCCTTTATTAGTTCTAAGAAAAGAACTCAAAAACAAACCCTTTATCAACACTAAAAGAAATCACTGATAAATGGGTCCTTTGGTAGTGACTTATTTTAGCACTCATAAGGGTTTCCTTTATCATTAATTTTGTTATAACTGATAAAGGTGACCTTTTGTAGTGCTTTAGTTATCATTGATAAATTCCATAATAGCTTATGCACAACTATATCCCTACAGTAACCCTATAATAAAAAACTATATTAGAAAACATAAGTAGATTGAAATATAAATATAGAGAAAACCGGATTAGAATAAAAATATTACATTGTATCATCATTTCAATTCAAAATTTACATAAAAAATATTTACATTAATTTCATATTTACAATTAATAAAAATAATTACAAAACAATATACAAAAAAAAAACTCGTATAATAGGATTTTTCCAATGATTAACCTCTGTAAAAAAATTTGTCCCTATAATAAAACCAATTTTTATTTTAGTAACACTACATAAAAAAATAAGAAAATTATAATTTTAATGTTATTTAATCCACATATGATAAATTATATTGTTAATTAATAGATATTTTTTTGATATTATAAGTTGTACTATTAAATATATAGTTAATGGTCATATTTTTAATTATAGATTAATTTTTAATTATACTAATAATTATATAATGAATTATTAATTACATTGTTAAATAATAATCTATATAAATTATATTGTTAATTACTAAATATATTAATGATATTATTAGTTATTAATTATCTTAATTAATAAAAATAGTTGTTAATAATTATATCATAAAACTAAAATATCACTTTTATATTGAAAACCCATACTTAGAGTCATAATGTCCACATCATATGTTGGATTGATGTGTGGTAGATTCCTACACGTTTCACACAAATTATTGATCTTTTACTAATGTTTCAAGAAAATAACAAATGTTTTCTTGGTGTTGGCTATACGACATGCATTTTAGACTAAAATTACACTTTTAACATAAAAACATGCACCTCGAATCATACTAGAAATATTGTATGTTGGATTGACATAAGGTCAATTAATACATGTCACAAATGAAATATAGATCATTTTATTAATGTTTGAAAACAATATGTGCTCTTTTGATTGGTTTTGATAATGTGATGTGTGTTTTAAACTAAAATTAAACTTATATTGAAAACACACACATTGATTCATACCAACCGTATAGTGTGTCTAATTGATGTGTGGTCAATTATTACATGAAAAAAATTAATTATGTATTATTTTCATAAATTTTGAAAACAATATGATCTTGTTTTCTTGTTTTTGACAATGTGATGAATGCTTTAAAGTAAAATGACACTTTTAATGTGAAAACACACTCTTGGAGTAATACTAACCATATCGTGTGTCTTATTGATTTGGGGTCCATTATTACTTGTCACACATGAATTATGGATCATTTTCCTGTTATATCAAGATAATATGATATCATTTTCTCATTTTTTAAGATGTGATGCACGTATAAAACTAAAATGACACTTTTAATGTGAAAACACACACTTGGAGTCATACCAGCCACATCATGTGCCATATTAAAGTGTGGTTGATTCTTACAAATAAAAAATGAATTATGGATAATTTTCATAAAGTTTGAATACAATACAATATCTTTTTCTTGGTTTTGGATATGTGACATATGTTTTAGAGAAAAATGAACTTTTAATGTGAAAAAATGCACTTTAAGTCATACATGACACATCATGTGTTGGATTGAGGTGTGTTCGTTCCGTACACATCACACTTAAATTATGGATTGTTTTCCTAAATTATCAAGAAAATACAATCCCATTTTCTCTATTTTGACAATGTGATGTGCATTTTAAACTAAAATGACACTTTTATATTGAAAACACACACTTTGAGTCATACCAACCATATCATGTGTCAGATTGATGTTTGGTCAATTCCTATAGGTCATAAATGGATTATAGACAATTTCAATAAAGTTTCAAGATAATCATAACCCATTTGGTTGGTTTTGGTACTATGATGCGCATTTTAGACTAAAATGAGACATTTAACCTGAAAACATGAATATTGAGTCATATTAGCCCCATCATGTGTAAGATTTATGTGTGGTTGATTCCTAAATGTTACAAATAAATTTTGGATCATTTTAGTAAAGTTTGAAAACAATATGATCTTGTTTTGTTAGTATTGAAAATGTGATGTAGGTTTTAAACTAAAATGACACTTATATTGAAAACAAATACTTTGAGTCATACCAGCCACATCATGTTCCTAATTGATGTGCAGTTGATTCCTACACAAAAAAATAATTATTTATTGTCTTCCTAAGGTTTGGAAGAAATCCATGTTTTTTTACTCAGTTTTTACAATGTGACATGTGTTTTAAAGTAAAATTATACTTTTAATGTGAAAACATGAACTTTGAGTCTTACCAACCACATCATGTGTCAGATTGATATGGAGCATATTCCTACATGTCATATATGAATTATGTATCATTTTCATAAATTATCAAGACAATGTGATATTTCTTGCTCATTTTTTTCAATGTGATGTGTTTTTTAAACTAAAATGACACTTTTAATGTGAAAACATGAACTTTGAGACATACCATCCACATCATGTGTTAGATTGACATGAGGTTGATTCCTATACATAAAAAATGAATTATGGGTCATTTAACTAAACTTTTAAGATAATACAAGCTCATTTTCTCAGTTTTGTCTATGTGTCATGTGTTTTAGAGTAAAATGACACTTTTAATTTTAAAACACACACTTTGAGCCATACCAGTCATGTCATGTGTCAAATTGATGTTCAGTCATTTCCCACACATTACACGTGAATTTTGGATTGTTATCCTAAATTATCAAGATAATATGGGATTTTTTCTTGTTTTTTTATAATGTGACAAGTGTTTTAAAATAAAATACACTTTTTTATTCAAAACACACACTCTGAGTCATACCAAGAACATTTTGTGTCAGATCGATATGTTTTTGATTCCTACATGTCATAAATGAATTATGATTCATTTTAATAATGTTTAAAAACAATTAAAGCTCATTTTATTCTTTTTTCATAATATGACAATCATTTTAAACTAAAATGGCTTATATTCAAAGCATACACTTTGAGTAATATAGGAAAAATCATGTATCATATTGACATGTAGACAATTCCAGCAAATAAAAAATGAATTATGGATTTTTTTCTTAAATTTTGAAATCAATCAGAAATTTTTTGCTTGGTTTTGACAATGTCACTTCCATTTTAAACTAAAATGACAGTTACATTGAAAACATGCACTTTGATTCATACCATCCAAATCATGTGTCCTATTGATGTGCATTTGATTTAAACAAGATAGTAATTAATTATGTATTATTATCCTAAACTTTTAAAACAACCTGATTTCTTTTTCTTAGTTTTGACAATGTGAGGTGTGTTTTAGAGAAAAATGTCACTATTAATGTGAAAAAATACACTTTGAGTCATACCAACCAAATCGTGTGATATATTGATGTGGGGTTGATTCCTAAATTTTACACATGAATTACGGATCATTTTCCTAATGTAACATGAAAATATGATCTTGTTTTCTCGATGTTGTTAATGTGATGCATGTTTTAAACAAAAATGATACATTTAATGTGAAAATATGAGATTTGAGTCATACCAGTGACATAATGTGTTGGATTTATTTGTGGTTAAATCCTACACATAAAAAATAAACTATAGACCATTTTCCTAACATTTGAATACAAACCAAGATCATTTTCTTTGTTTTGGATATGTGATGCCTATTTTAGAGTTAAATGACACTTTTAATGTTAAAACACACACTTTGAGACATACTAGCCACATTGTGTTTCATATTGATGTGTGGTAAATTCCTACACATTACACATAAATTATGGATATTTGTCATAAATCATCAAGACAAACTGAACTCATTTTCTTAGTTTTGAAAAAGTTTCATGCATCGTAAACTAAAATGAAACCTTTATATTAAAAACATGAAATTTGAGTCATACTGGATACATCATGTGTTGGATCGATATGCAGTAGATTCCTACACATCAAAAATGAATTATGAATCAATATCCTAAAGTTTGAAAATAATATAATATCATTTACTTGGTTTTGAAAATGTGACATGTGTTTTAAACTAAAATGACTCTTTTATATTGAAAACACACAATTTGAATCATACCAAACACATTGTGTATTTGATTTATGTGTGGTCAATCCTTACACACACAAAAATTAATTATGGATCATTTTAGTAAAGTATCAATACAATCCAATCATGGTTTCTTGTTTTTGACAATGTAATGAACATTTTAAACTAAAATGACACATTTATATTGAAAATATGCAATTTGAGTCATACCAGACACATTGTGTGTCAGATTGGAATTCAGTAAATTCCTAACATGAATTATGAACCATTATCCTAATTTTTTTAAAAAAAAGATGATCTTGTTTTCTTATTTCTGACAATGTGACACACATTTTAAACTAAAATGACACTTTTATATTAAAAACATACACTTTTAGTCATAACAGCCACATTGTGTGTCATATTGACATCCAATCATTTCTACACATCAGAAATGAAATATGGATCATTGTCCAAAATTTTAAAAACTATATGATCTCATTTTCTCATTTTTGACAATGTGATGCACATTTTAAACTAAAATGACACTTATATTGAAAAAAACACACTTTGAGTCATATCGGCCAAGTCATGTGTCTAATTGGTGTGTGGTAAATTCCTGCACATAAAAAAATAATTATTTATTATTTTAATAAAGTTTTAAAACAATAAAAATATCATTTTCTAAGTTTTGAAATCATGACACATGTTTAGAGTAAAATTACACTTTTATTGTGAAAACACGAACTTTCATTCATTCGGACCTCATCATGTGTTCGATTGACATGGGGTCAATTCCTACACATCAAAAATGAATTATGGATGATTTTCCTAAAGTATATTGACAATACACGATTTTTTTCTCAATTTTGACAATGTGATTCTCATTTTAAACTAAAAGGACACTTTTAATGTGAAAACACACACTTTGAGTCATACCAGCCACATCATGTGTCGGATTGACATGCAGTAAATTAATACATGTTAAAAAATTATGGATCATTTTCCTAAATTTTTAATACAATAAAAGATCATTTTTTCCATTTTTTCTATGTAATGTGTGTTTTAAAATAAATTAACTCATATATATCAAGTGACCTCTCAACATTTTCACTTTAAACCCTAGTTAAACTTCCTACATAGTTAATTCCTAACTTTTATTTTAGTAATTTGATCAATATATGGGTGAGGAATATCTATTATTATTTATAGTATCTTTCATTTCCATGTCATTGGTTAAATAAAATGTTGATGTAGATGAATATATCTTACTTCTCTATCATGAAGGTGGAAGTGATTGTTATAGGTCCTATACCATTTTTACAAACTCATTAAAAGATGAAAATACACAAAATAGAAATGTTGAGGATAGGATCATGGAAGTATCTTCCCTATATAAGGGTGACTAATATCAAAGTGATTTAATAAATTAGGATAAAGATACCTTGGAAACTCCTCCCATTTTGGGTAAGTATTCTTCATTGAAAAATCTTCAGCCTTATCAACCTATAGTGCTTGGAAACAAGGGAATATTAGCTTGAATATAGTACTAAAACCAAGAAACAAAAGGAAAAATACTTTCTTAAAAATAAGAAAAACCCCCTAAGGCCCACTCCCTTACACTTCTAGGGGTGAACTGTATCACCAGGTAAGAAAAAAAAACTAAAGTTTTTTATTGGTGCTTTTTTTAATAGGTCCTCAAATATTTTACCATAACAAGCTACTAAAGTTGAAACACTCTCAATCAAAACTTTAATATTGTTGTTATCAGGTGGAGGAACCATGGGTGGGGGAGGATCGTCAACTCTATATCCTCGCTCAATGGGGGAATAAAATCTATGGTGGGGTTAAAATTCATTTGTAATGATAGGAGGATCAAATATAGAAAATAATTTAGATGAAATTTGAAAATGTAAGATTATAGTAAAAATATAACCAACATATTTTCAATACTACATGAATTTTATTTTAGGGAAAAAATATCTAATCATTATGATACTAATGAATCACATCCCAAATATATATATAATTTCATATTATATACTAGATCTCAAATATAATAGTAAATCACCTAAACTTGATTTATAAAAACATTCTAATGTCCTGTACTCTGACCACTCATCTCTAAAAAATCTATTTCTTCTTTTTAGTACAAATATTATCGGCAGTCCTCGTAGTACAAAAAAATATAGAAAAACAACAAACTAACAAATATTTTAAATGAAATTGTAATTAACTTCATAAATTATTATTCAAGGATTCTAGTTTGTTGATGGTATATGATATCCTTCATAAATTTGTAAACATAATATAAACAATCATTATCATTATTTTTTTTGTATACTACAGAAACATTGAAAAGAAAAGTCAATTTTCTAGAAATATGTTTTGATAGGTTAATCTTACTATATATACCTTAATATGTCTCCATTTTATGAAATTCAAAATATTTTTTTGTTGAGTCACTGACCTCATACCATGATTTAGATGATATTTATATATCTCTATAACACAGAAAAATTATCATTAAAATATAGGCTAAATTTTATAATTTGAATCTTATCTGTAAAATTTTAACTGTGGTGCATCAAAAATTAACAATGGACATCATGTGTGCTAATTGTTTTTAAATATATACTTTGGATTAAAAATAAACATTTTTTGTATCCAAATTGAGTTTGATGAGAATCGAGTGCTACCTAAAAAACAAAAACAATTAATTAATAGAAAAAATAATAATATATGTTATATGATTAGATTGTATAGTTTTACCCATGAATTGTTGGAATCAAGAAGAGCCTATCATCTATTATTTTTATTTAAAATTCCAAGATTAGACCATCTTTTTTTATCAATTTATTTTATGTAATTATTAAATTCTAGCTTAGAAATAAAGCAGGATTAATGAGTCTAGATTTTTCTTCACATGGTTTTCTCTTTATATAGTAGAAATATATATGAATGTATAAAATATGAATAGTTGTTAACTGTAATGAACATAGTAGATCATTTTTTGGACAAATAGACTATGAAAATATACCTGATTTATGCATTAAAAACAAATACTCCCAAACATTCAAACATTATAATTTCATTTATAGTCTTGCGACCAATCACATATTTAATGGCCTCTCTAAATATTTCTTCTTCTTATTGAATCTAGTACATATAACCATCTTTTAGTTTTTTACCCACATGAATTTTTAATATTAATATATATGAAACTGAAACTAGTGGGGTGACGATACTCTTAGAAGGTCCATTTGATTTCTTGGTTGATCAACTAGATTGTTTTGATTAAACCTTTTATTTCTTATCTGTTTTTTCTATCTGTAATACCATACCTCATTTTAAACTTGTTTTCATCAACTATTAAATGGTTTTAATTTGGAAAAAAATAATGTAAAGGAAATATCTCAGTATCTTCATTTATAATATTAAACAACCATACAATGGAAGTACCAATAACATTATTGACTATGGTGATATCTAGTCCATCAAAAAGAACCTAAAACTTGGTGGTTGGCTCATGATATCATTTAATCCTCACCACCACATGATATTTTGGGAGCTTTTTTATTATATATCATGTCACCTTTGATTTTGTACAATATACCCCTCGCACCAATGTGATGAGTGGGTTCTAATAGATATAAATTACATACCATTTCACCCTCTATAATTTTAGTAATATAAATTTATCAGTAGTTGTTTGATTCAAATTTAGTATAAAGAGTTATGGAGAAATTTATTACCTTGAGTAAGGAAGGTGGCTTAGGGGAATAGCTTGCCTCAAAGCTAGTGGGGTAATGTGGCTCTTCGTGTATTGAGTGTTGTTCTACTATTGGTTATCTTTGAACCTTTTTCATATGCTAGTATTCCAAACCAAACTAGACAATAATATATTTTAAAGAATACATTTGTTCTTTCATACCGTTCATCATCTCATATGTATCTCCTTGAAACATTTGCTTCTTGAAATATGATCGAGGTGACACTCCAAAACCTACACCTCTAACATAATCATATTGTTTTGGTTGCTTCAAAGATACTGAAAGTAATTGTTCTTAAACAATAGTCAATGAAGATTCATATGTCTAAAACATATAAAAAACATGAAAACATAAACATATATATTTATATTATACTATTATAAATCATAAAAAATTACTATTACATCATACTTACACTGGATTCCCATACTGTATATGTTTTTTCATCTACTAGTTTTTCCTCTTTATTTGCATAAGACTCCTTACAAAACACATGACATGGGATATAAGTGTATTTGTATTTAAATTCATCAATATACATATATAAAAAGGAACATATGTTATTTCATATCACATAAATAATTTATTATAGATTTAAAATAAATACCATTTTCTTCTTAAGTGAAGTGTACCCCATCACTGATTTATAGTAGGGGTACATTGGTTTTGATGCACATTGTTTATTTTCATCACTCCTTTTATATTTCATAAATTAATATTTTTGAATCAAAATGTATAAAATAAATAATTTAAAATAAAGTATTGTCGATTAAAATGCAACAAAAATGATTCCACATCGTTAAAACTAATGAAATATTTCTATGTTTAATAGTTTATAATGTGTGAATATGAAGCTAGTAGGTGAGGGTTTACATTACCCTTATCATCCCTAAGATTTTTATTTTTCAAAAGTGTCTAGAAGGATCTATGAGCTTTTCTAGTGGTCATTGATATAAATTTCTTATGAAAATCATCTAAAATAAATGAAATTTTCAAGGGATAATGAAAAGTAAATCAATGATTCGTTATATAATTTTTTGGTAAAATGGAGAAAGTATATCATAACATTACCCTAATATCTTCCCAAATGGTTATATTCATAGAAATCATGACATTATTCCACATATCTATATGGTAACACCCCTAGAAAAGTGATAATTAAAAGGCTAAATGTTACTACCCATGTCAACAAGGTGCACATTTCTTTTCAAGAGCCTACCTAGTTAGAACTCCATAGTTAATAATGCTTGGCCTGAAGTAGTGATCAGGATGGGTGACCTTCTGGGAATTTTCTCAGGGTGTGTGCAGGTGAGGAAAAAGAACATTGGAAAGAACAAGTGTTGTAGGTGAGGAAAAAGAACATTGGAAAGAACAAGTGTTGTCTGAACAAGTGTTGGCATGTGTAGAAAGTCGTTAGTCTGATGACCCATTCAGGTACATGGGTGGGCCCCAGATAGGTGACCACATGTCTACGGGGTGACTAGTGGTTCCTGGTAGGCTAGGACCCGATGATAATGTTAAGGTAGGGTTTATATGCTGTTAGTGTGGCCTAGTTGTTACATATATCAATTGGCACATGAATTCGAGTTGTCACACCAATGTAACTATTGAACATTAACTTTTTCATGTTGAAAGGTTGGATGCATTGATTACATATAACCTAAAATTTAATACATTTTCTTCTTTACTTTATAAATTTTGTTAAAATTTTCATTCTATACCGCTCTTTTTTTATCCCCATGTTTTTTATACCCTAAAAATTCCTTAGTTTTAGTATCGATAGTTTATTCTTCCTTGGGATTTGTAACATCATCTTGTAAAGAAATATTTATCTACATGAGTAGTTAAATATTTAATTTATATTACATAAATTCAGTAGAGAACACATAATATTATGAGTAAAAACATGGTATATTAAGAAACACTTTAACCTATTCATTGAACTCTCTTTTTTTTCTTTAAAGGTTTAAGGGATTTGGCTCCTCTGTCAAGTATCCAAATCCCCATCTTATAGTCCTATTTAACATAAAGGACACTCTATACATTGGGTTCTCAATGAAATTATTGTGATATCATAATTAAATGATCATCCTCAAATTGAATTTTTATCTAACCCTATAGTTGATTTAGTCACCAACAGAACAATTGGCCAATTATTATTTACTGGATCTGAGATATAAAATACTTGAAATTCTTGTGATTTCTTTATGAATGATTCATCCTTACACCCTTATTCACTAAAATTCACATTCTTGATGCCCAATTAATTTTCTTTTACCACACTGATATTGTCAACCAATTTTCAATAGAAAATAATCACTTGAAATTTTGTATAATAAAACTCATATATTTTTTCGATGATGATAAAGTATGACATATTTTCATAAATTGAATTTTTATCCTTAGATATAGGTGTGTGCATCAATTCCTCCACAATAATAACTCCACTATTTTTCATTTTACTATGCTCATATTTTTTTTGTATAGTATGTATAACCATTAATTACATAACCATTGTAAGATAATACATCTTCATTTGGTCCTATGGCTATCCATCGAAGTTGTTCGACAATTTAATTCATATTTATAGATAACTCCTTATAAATTTGATCTCAGAACCATCCTATAAGCTATTGATTATATGTATTTTAAATCCATATTTTATCCATTAATAGATTCAAATATCATATAATTACTCTATGGGCTTCAATGTATGGAGAAGCCTCTGCACTATTGTGTAAAATTTAAGGTGAGATTTCTCCCACTCGGTAATGGTAATTGTAATAACATATCTTCTTTAAATATCTTCACCCATAAGGAATATTCGATGATAATATTTTGGGAGACCAATGTTATAAACACATGATAGTTAATTGATGTATAATTCACAAAATAATTTAATAATATATCACTTCACAATATAACCTTATATATGACTTAAACTATTAAAGTATCCTTTTGAAATCTTCATATATCATTCAAGTGGATGAATCCATCTATAATATATAGGACCAAAATGTAACTTCTCGATTCTGGGTGTCGTCCAAAGGTTCCCCAAACTCATTTGGTCACATAACCTCAAGCACATTTCCCCAAATGTCAAAGGCTTCTGACTAGTAGTGAGGACCAAGGTAATACATTGGGGAAACTATTCCCTCATTGGAAAAGTATACACAACACAATAATAAATGATAAACAATATTATAATCAGTAATACCATGCAGAAAAAGTAAAAAGTGAAAGACTGATAGTAAATAAACAACTAGAGAAAATATATAAATGGTGTGTGTCACATATTTCTAGGAAAGAATCCAAACAAGTCATGATGTTGGAAATACAATACTAAACCAAGTAAAAAAGAAAATAATTAAACTCTAGCAACATCTCAAGCCTCAGCTTTGTCTCATGATCTCCATATCCAATAGCAATCAAGTACCTAATGGAGAAGGGAGCTTTCCCTTATCTATACATGCAACCATATAATTTGTTTGGGCCCAAAATCATGACCCAAACATGGTGTGAGATGAATCCCAATAGGAAAACACCAAAATATATGTTCCTAAATTTCATTAAATATATATATATATATAGCAGTTAATATGCAAAAATAAAGCAATAAACTAGGAAGTACTCAGAAGTAAAAAATCCTAAAGTTTTCAATTACATTCATTTAAATTTAATAATTATTCAATCCGTTGAATAATGTAACCTTAGGATCTCGTCTAAGATCTATATCCCCTTGTATAACAGTAACAACAGATGTCTCATAAGACCATCTAGACAAACAAGTAAGGCCAAGTCCAAGCTTGTGCTTTGGCTTGGAAGACTCATCACATTCATTCAATTATTCACAAAAACCCTCTAGGAAAGCTCTCATAGTCTAAACCCTTTGGTTTAATATAGCACTAATCAAATTCAAACTACCACCTAGGCATATCTCATGGTCTATACCCCTAGGTCCACATGGCATCAAATAAATTTATACATGACCTCTGAGCAGCTCTCACGGTCAATACCCCCTAGGTCAACATAGTATAAAGAATCATAAATGACCTCTGGGTAGCTCTCATGGTCAATACCCTCTGGGTCAAAATTTACACCAAAGATATCATAGTCCTATGTAAATAAACATGGAAACCCCCAAAGTTTTCTTGGTACAAGTCTCTCACAGTCCAAGGAAGATCAGCACATATACAACATTCATTAAAGGATCCACATGAATTCCAAACTATTAAAGGGCTCAACTTTAATCAAATTATAAAAATTGGAATCAAATTTAACCAAAAAACTCCATCCTAAACAACTCGAGGCATGGAAACATAGTATGCCTCATGGGAAACCTAGGTCAAATGACCAATAATAGTCAAACAAGGGAACACACCCATGGGGTGTCCCATAAACAAGGGTATACAATATTATACATAGGGAACAACCCTTGATCAAACTACCAAAACATATCAGGTATTAAACAGGTTCAAAATACAAAATACGCAATACCCCAACATGGGTATTCAGCACTTTAAGCATATATAATCCAAATACAATTAAATAAAGGCACAAACTACCTACCTCAATGTTTTACGATGAAAACTCTTGAACGTCGACCCTTGAATCAGCCTAGAACATCATAGATCTAAAAAAAGGTTAAAACATTTCAACCTTAAATAACTCATGAGAGAGGAGAAATCAAGAATAGAGAATCAAGAAGAAGGAAGAACTCACCAGTGGGATTCCAATGCACCCTATATAGTTTGAATCAGACCTTGGATGGAGAAACAGTGGCTTGGACATTGATCATCGCTCCCAGTCACTCCTACAATAACCAAGGTTAGAAAAAGATCATTCTGGAGATGAGACGCGACCCTGATCTGACTCATCAATTAAAAAAAAGTACACAGCGTGTTCATTTAATGTACACATTATGTACTATCCTCAACCAGATCCAACTTTAGGCAGTCTTCCAAGTCACCTACATGGCCATGTACTCGACCGTTACATGGCTAGTACATGACTACATAGGGAAACTGGGTACACGGTGTGTACTCAAGAGTACACGGTGTGTACTTAGAAAATTTTCAAAAACATCCTTTTTCCTCAAAAACAACCCAAAATAAATATCCATACCTAAAATGAAGATCCAGTTTCTTACAAACTTCCCCCCTTAAATAAATTCATCCCCGAATTACCCTTCTAAAGGTGGTGAAGAAGAAACTTAAAAAAAATCTGGTCACCGTTATCATACATCAGTCTCCCTCTCCCAAGTCTCGTCCTATACTCATCTGTACTGCCATAGCACCCATACAAGAGGAATAGACCATCCATATAGAACCTTCGTGTTGTGATCCACAATCCATATAGGGTGGTCCTAAAAGGATGAATCCACCTCCAACTCAATCTCCTTGGGTTAAAAAATGTGAGATGGGTCTGAAAAGTAACACCATAGCTGATAAACATGAAAGACGTCGTGCATATCCCGATACCTATGAGGTAACTACAACCAATAGGCAATCAGAACAAATCTTTCCAAAACCTCAAACAGCCCGACGTATCTTAGTGAAATCTTCCCATGTATTTTAATCCTCATGTGTCCCAACCTCAGTGTGACACGTAAAAAAACATGATCTCCGACCTCAAACTCCAAAAGTTGTCTCCATTGACCAGCAAAATATTTCTACTGAGACTGTGCAGTAGTCATCCTATTCCAAATCAACTCCACCTGGTCAGTGGTCTCCTGAAAAAGATGTGGTCTTGGCATAGATGCCTCTCTAGCCTCCAACTAACATAGGGATGATCGACATGTCCTACCATACAAATCCTCATAATGTTCCATCTGAATTGTCTCCTAAAAACTGTTATTGCAGGAAAACTCCACTAGGGGTATGTGTATCTCCCAAGAACACATGAAATCTAGAACGCATGCTTGAATAATGTCCTCCAAAACCTGAATCATTCCCTCAGATTGGCCATGTTTCTGGGGATGGTAAATTGAATTCAGAAGTACCTATGTACCCAAATCCCTATATAGTCCCTGCTAGACATGATAAGTAAACCAGGAATCCTTGTCTGAAATAATAGAGTGTAGAACCCCACGTAAACGTAAAATCTCTCAGATGTACAAATTTCAAAGATTATCAATGATTAATGTTTCCTTGATCAGAAATAAGTGTGCAACCTTCATGAGTCTTTCAACAACAACCCAAATTGCATCATTCCCTCGAGGAGATCTCGGTATACCCATCATGAAAACCATCGTGACATCATTCCACTTCCACTCAGGAATGGTTAACTACTACAAAATCCTTTCCGATTTCTAATGCTCCACCTTCACCTGCTGATAGGTGGAACATCTCATAACAAAACCATCTATATCCCTCTTTATACCTGGACACCAATATTGATGGTGTAGACCTTGATAAATCTTGGTGATTTTAGGATGAACTGCCCAAACTAAGGAATAATAATCCAGCATCAACTCCTCTCATATGTATGTTGACACCCATACACGCCCATGAAAATGAAATATATCATCCTCTTCTATAGTCCACCCAGGTGTAGGGTCCTCTCCTGACACACTCTCTCGTAGGACTAGGCCCTCAGAATCTAATAGCTACCTCATTCACACTTGATCTAGTAGAATAAAGGTAACAACTATAGAAAAAATAAATGTCTACCCCTGTCTATCATGCACCTCCAAATGCATCTCCGAGAACAGATCCATAAGCTTCCACTCACTACTGGCCTCTATAACTTCATATATCTGAGTCCTCTTGCTCAACGCATCTGCCATTGTATTTCCTTTCCCAGGCGTGTAGGTAAGCTCAAATTCAAAGGACTAATGGTACTCAACCCACCTTCATTGTCTCAAATTCAGATCTCACTGAGTAAAAATATACTTGAGACTTTTCTGGTCAATTTATACCATAAAATTCTCTCCCAAAAGATAATGTCTTCAACAGTGTAGAGAATGCACAATTATAGCTAACTCAAGGTCGTACATCGGGTAATTCCTCTTATGTGGCCTAAACTACTGAGACCCATATGTAACAACTCCTTACCCCTTTTATAAGGACTGCTCCTAGCCTAATACAAGATGCATCATAGTAAATATTGTAATTCTTTCCCGACTATGGAAAAACTAGTATCGATACTGAAGTTAACCTCCCCTTCAGCTCCTGAAAGGCTGAATCGTAGGATTCTATCCACAAGTACTTTGCACCCTTCTTAGTCAGGCTTATTAGTAGCACTGCTAAGTGTGAAAAGTCTTGAATAAAGATCCTTTAGTAACCATCCAACCCTAAAAAACATTGTACCTCAAAGACGTTCTTTGGATGCTCCTAGGAAACTACTTCTCTCACTTTCTCTTAGTCTACTGATACTCCTGTCTCTGATATAACATGACCGAAAAATTGAATCTATTCCATCCAAAAGTAGAATTTTGAGAGCTTAGCATATAATTGATGCTCTCTCAGTGTACTAAAAATGATCTCAAGATTGGTGGCATGGTCGTGTCGAGTGTGAGAGTACACCAATATATCATCCACAAAGACTACCAAAAAATAATCCAAGTAAAGATGGAACACTCAGTTCATCAATTCCATAAAAACTTCCAGCGTGTTCATGAGACCGAACGACATAACCACATACTCGTATAGACCATACCTGCTCCAAAAGGATGTAATAGGTATATTTTATGGTCTAGTGTGAAACTGATGATAACTGAATCACAAACCAATCTTTGAAAACACCCGAGATCCTCAAAGATGATCAAATATATCATCAATACTTGGCAAAGGATATCAGTTCTTGACCATCAAATGGTTCAGATTCTGATAATATACACAAATTCTAAGGGTATAGTCTACCTTCTTCGCAAATAGGGCAAGAAAACCCCAAGGAAAAGTATTGGGTCAAAAGAAACCCTTTTCCTATAACTCCTATAACTACTTCTTGAGATACTGTAACTCTAGTGTAGCCATCCTATAAGGAGGAATGAACACCGGTGCTGCTCCTGGAACAATCTCAATAGAGAAATGTACCTCTTACTCCAGAGTTAAACATGAAAATTAATCTAGAAAAAAATCTCTAAAATGATCCACCAGTGGAGGAAAGTCCATCTGTGAAGTCCCCTGGTCATCCATATATAAACTAGTAATCTGGGCTATAATTCCTCCCAACCCAAGATTTTCGAATCCAGCTTTGCTTGCCTAAACATCCCATTCACCCTTGTGTAGAAAATACCCACCCTCTGGTGATGTGAAACTCACCCTACAGTGATATCAGTCAACAAAGTCTTGGAAAGAGACCAAAGAGTACATTCTGATAATGACATTGAATCCTGTCATCTCTAAGATATATAGGTATCACAAGAAGTGACAACCACCAACCTCAAGAGGGAACTACTTGCACAGATTTACACTAGTCGTTTTAATCCCCAACAGAGTTTCTAGCATCATAACATACTCATAATTAATGATAAAGAGCCCAAGGATCTCCATAATGGAAAAAGATATGAAACTATGGGAAGAACCTGTATCAAAAAGAGCAGAAGATAAAACTGAGGCAACTAGAATCATACCACTAATCATAGAGTGTCTGAGATACTACTCATGTTGGGTCTTCTCCAATATAAAAGTATGACCTATATTGCATCCCTGTGACCCTACCTGACTACCCTGAGACAATCCACCCTATTGTTGCTGAAAATCTATAGCCTGGCTACCACGACCACGACAACCTCCTCGACCTGAATGGCCTGACGAACTCCAATTCCCTGACTGAGGAGAAACCGGTGGTCCTGCTACTGAACATGGAGTTATAAATGATCCCGTCTCACTAGATTATTGTGAGAATAACTGGAAAAAAATGATGAAGATGACCCATCTTTCCATATGATCAGCACTCAAATGGGTCTCTTGGGCACTGAGGTCTCGTGTGACCACTCTTCCCACACTGGTAACACCTCACCTAGATACCTATAGATACATCCCTGCTACTGGAATAACTACGCGAAGGCTCCCTACAACGCTTCCTACTATCATAAGAAGGAGTACCATCCCTGAATGCTGAACTGCCCTGGATCTCTACTCCCAACTCCCTCAGATTATGCTCAGTAATCAGTACCTGGTTCACTATAGCAGTCACTGAATTCATCCTGAAGACATTCACCTACAATCGGATGACATACCTGAGACCATCCTCAAACCGCCTAACAAGTGATAACTCATCACCTCCCAAACCAGGTGTGAAGAATTGAATCTCTTTGAAACAAGAAGAGTATTCCATCACTAAAAGATCACCCTACTCAAAATGCATGAAATATCAGGCTTGATCAGCCCTCAACGTATTAGGATAGAAATAGTCATATAAGGTCCTCTGATACTCTCTACATGCCATATCCCAATGACATCTTTCCTGTGTGATAACATACCACCATCTCTTGGTGGAATCACGCAGAATGTATGTCGCAAGCTTTACCCTCCTCTTTGGAGGCGTCTTTAGATGCACAAAGATAGAAATCATGGCCTCCAACCATGACTCTACAGCATGTGGTCCTCCATCCCATGAAAAGGTGGGAAGATGCTACTGTTGGAACACCCTCGTCAACTCTACCATGGCTGGGGCAGGATTTGGTGCTCCCTGTAAAGTTTGAATCATCCTCATAAAGCCTTTACAGAACTATGCTTTAGCACCTGTGTTCGGTATAACAACTGGTGCCAAAACGGGCATGACGGGAGGATCTGTTGGTAGTCCCTAATCTATTCTTTCTAGTGTCTAGCCATTGCCCTATACCTGGTGCAAAACTGGAGGACTTCTTGGCATCATGGATCTACAAGGTCAATCTCACACCTTAGTTAAATATTATTAAGGACAACAACTTAGAAGTTCAAGAAAGTAACAGGAGAAGAAAACATTAAAGTTTTAAAAAATAGGGTTACACGACATGTATATCCTCCAAACAGTGTGTTTCATTAAGTCTCGACATGGGAATGTAACTCTTCCAAACCTGGTCCTGTAACCCCCCTACACATGGTGTGTTCCTCCTAATACATGATGTGTACTTGAATCTTCCCTCCAACTCAAGTACTTCTACATGGCTCGAACCACACAGTTCTCTCCTGGGTAACACTACATAGCATGTTTACCCTAGACACAGTGTGTACTGGTTAAGTTCTAACCACCCATGTCACTATTCACGTGGTTGGATACATAGTCGACTCTACATGGCATGAAATAACAGGACACGATGTGTACCACCTAAGTTTCATCCACTTGTGTTGTTAGTCACACGGCTGGATACACGATTCTTACAACATGGCATGTACAATCTAGACATGGCATGTTCTACCAAAAGTTCCACAACCCCGTGTCTGTACCTCACATAGTCAGTCACATAGTTAATGACTACAGGGAATGTATATATGGTACACGGTGTGTACTTAAGAAAATTTGTTTCTTCCAGAATAGAATAACACAAGGCATGTGTTTATAACACCACATGCTTTGTTGTCTGGGTTTCTAGACAGTAAGCCTATAAAACTTCTCCAAAACCTCTAAAAACTTAGAATTTTGTCTAAGGAATGAAAAATTATGACCTTTAAGAGCCCATACTACCACAAATCAATGTTTTGCATCTTTATTCATATTAAAACTTGACAAAATTTAATATGATCCACCAAATTCCGATCCAAGAGGGCCCATAACACCTCAGGGACCAAAGTTTGGCATCCATCCAAATGAACCCTTACAATTTCCAATAACCTATCAAAATAGTAGGCATATTTATCAAGGCATCTATCACAACGACATGCATATATAGCACAAAATCTATCACAACAGCATGAAATCAGTAATGTACCCTAAATGGAATGACAAGAATTCATGGCATGTGATATCTAACAAGTTCTTATATGATGCATGAGATGGAATACCCTCATCTCATCGAGTTTTAACATAAATATAACAATAATAATATCAATGATAATAGCACAAAACAATTGAATCACCCAATGGTGAAATAAATTCAACTATAACAATTGAAAAACCAGAAAAATTGAAATATTCAAGGTAAATTGGCTTTTCCCTGTACACGGGTTAGCTAATCCAAGGCATAGCTTATTAACAACTACCAATTACTTCCTATCCATATCTATAGGCTCCAAAAATTAAGAAAAAGTAGAAAATAAACTCCTTTAATACCATTTTGTAATGTAATGGTTACAGGTGCCGCCCAAAGGTGCCCCAAAACTAGTTGGTCACATTACCTCAAGCGCATTTCCCCAAACACTAGAAGTTGCCGACTAGCAGTGAGGGCCAAGTTAAGACATTGGGAAAACTATTCCCTCATTGGTAGAGTATACAAGGCGTAATAACAAATGGTAAACAATAGAAGAAGAAGTAATATCATGCAACAAAAGTAAACAAAATAATACTAATAGTAGACAAACAATTGGAGAACATGTATAAATGATTCATGTCACATATGTCTAGGAAAGAAGCCAAACAATTCATGATGCTGGAAATACAATACTAAACCAAGTAAAAAAGAAAAAAAGTAAACTCCAGCAGCATCGCATGCCTCATCTTGGTCCCATGATCTCTAGCTCTAATAGTAATCAAGTACCTGATGGAGAAGGGTGCTTTCCCTTATCTTTACTTGAAACCATATAATCTTTTTGGGCCCAAAAGCATGACCCAAACAGGGTGTGAGATGAATCCCAGTAGGCAACCACAAAAAGATATATGCATAACTATCATTTAATATATATATATAGCAGGTAATATAAAAAAATCAAGAAATAAAGTAGGAAGTACTCAAAAGTAAACAATCCAACAAGTTTCAATTACATTCATTTTCATTTAATAATTATTCAATTCGTTGAATAATGTAACCTCAGGATCTACCCTAAGCTCTTTATCCCTCTGTATAACAGTAACAACAGACATATCAGAAGACCATCTAGAAAAATAAGTAATACTGAGTCCAAGCTTGTGCTTTTTCTTGGCAGAATCATCGCAGTCATTCAATTATTCACAACAACCCTCTAAGAATGATCTCATAGTCTGACCCCTTTAGTTTTACATGGCACTAATCAAATTCAAATGACCACCTAGTTAACTCTCATAGTCTATACCCCTGTGTCCACATGGAATCCAATAAATTTATATACAACCTCCAGGTAGCTCTCACGGTCAATACCCCCTGGGTCAACATAGTATAAAGAATCATAAACAACCTCTGGGTAGCTCTCACTGTCAATACCCCCTGGGTCAAAATCTACACCAAGGCTCTCAAGGTCCTATGTAAATAAACATGGAAACCCCAACAATTTTCCTGGTTCAAGGCTCTCATAGTCTAAGGAATATCAACTCGCATACAACATTAATTAAATGCACCACATGAATTACAAACTATTACATGTCTCAACTTTAATCAAATCATAAAAACAGGCATCAAATATAACCAAAAAACTCCATCCTAAACAACTCGAGGCATGGAAACATAGTATGAATCATGGGAAACCAAGGCCAAATGACCAATAACAGTCAAACAAGGGAATGCACCCATGGGGTGTCCCATAAACAAGGGTATACAATCTTATGCATAGGGAAAACCCTTAATAAAACAACTAAACCATATCAGGTATTAAACAGAGTCAAAATCCAAAATACGTAATACCCCAACATGGGTATTCGACACTTTAAGCATATATAATCCAAATACAATCAAATAAAGTCACAAACCACCTACCTCGATGTTGTATGATGAACACTCTCGAACGTCGGCCCTTGAATCGGCCTAGAATGTTGTAGATCTAAAAAAAGGTTAAAAACGTTCAACCTTGAATAATTCATGAGAGATAAGAATTCAAGAAGATAGAATCAATAAGAAGTAATAACTCACCGGTGGGATTCCAACGCACCCACCAGAGTTTAGATCATACCTCGGATGGAGAAACGGTGGCTCCGACTTTGATCATGACTCTCGGTCGCTCCTGGACACACCAAGGTTAAAAGAAGAGTGTTTAGGATATGAGACATGACCCTGTTCCAACTCATCAATTAAAAATAAAAGTACACAACATGTTCATTTAATGTACACGCCGTGTACTAGCCTTAACTGACTCCCGCTTTAGGCGGTCTACCAGGTCACCTACATGGCCATGTACTCGGTCGTTACACGCCCAGTACATAGCTACATGTGGAAACTGGGTACACGACATATACTAAAGAGTACATGGCGTGTACTTATAAAATTTCCAAAACTTCCTTTTTCAACAAAAACAACCCGAAATAACGATCCATATCTAAAATGAAGATCCAGGTTCTTACACACATAGTTGAATCCATTAAACCAAGTGAATCATTAAGTGTACTATCATATTAAAGAATGGTGATGGGAAGGACATCTCTAATTCACATAATATGATTGTAGTTTCTTTATTTTTTATTTTAAACTTCATCGGGTCTATAACTTTACTGTATATGGCTATAAAAATGAAGAAAATATTGGTTAATGTTAGAACCAAAGATGTTCTTTATTGAAAATAGTGTATGGTTTGTGTTTTTTATAAATACTCATTGGGATGATCAAGGATCTTGCAAGGAATGTGGTCATATGATTGAGGCTAAAAGCAGTATTGAAGGTGGCACAGTTTACAAATGTTTTCTAAATTTTTGGGCCTCAAAATCGGGAATTTGTTTTTATAAAAGGATGGATTTATACATAGAAGTGAATGAGATGTAGAATGGTGAAGGAAATTGGAAAAGGAAGGGAACTGCATAGCAAATGACATGAACCACATACCATTTACCAGGAACAGTTCGCGGGTGACGAAGGGTGCTACGCAGACTAGAGAAACTGGTTCATAGAATAGAAAATATTTTGTGGTGAAGTTTTGTGGTTCACGTGGAGGCTTGTAGTTCATGGGAGGCGAACATTTCATGGGACGACATTACATTCCCAAAATTGAGGTGGAGTTTTGGGAAGTCACAAAGGGTTTCATTTTTAGAAACGAGGTGGTGATTTGTGCCGCCACGTAGTGAGAATGGAGGTACACGGATCATATAGAGGATATGGTTCATGGGAGATGCACAATACATAGTAAAGGTGGTATCATTTTGAAGATTTGTTAAATCTCATATTAGTGAATTATGAGGATCTATTTTACTATATAAGGATCATTAATCCCTTAATTATAGCATGGATATAATAATAAAAATAAAAGATAATTCAGATAAAAATAGAAGTAGTTCATGGGAAGAAAACTCTACAAGGACTTTAATTAAAAAAATTAAAGGAATTTGGTGAAGTCTATAATAGTTCATGGTAGACAGTATGCAGAGGAGAAGTGGTTCGCGAAAGAATAATCCCTCTTAAGGAAGTGGTAGGTGTAGAAGAGTCTATACATGGAGGAAGAACACAGAATGTGGTTCTCTTTCAGTATGCATAGAAAGTGAGCCAGTACGTTGAGCAAGGCAGTATGCAAAGGAAGGCATTACATGAAAGATGGTTCATGGAGGAGAAGTTGGTTTGTGGTGAAGAAGTGGTATGCAAGAGAAGAAGTAATGGTATCTCAAAAATGCGGTTGGGGGAGGCGGTACGTGGTCACAATTTGTAGAGGCAGTGCACATAGGTGGTATGCAGAGCACTCTAGTATGCGTTGGAATAAGTCCAACTCTTGGAGGACAAGTTTTCAAACAAATAGTACTTGGAAAAGTAGATTACATCTGTAGGGAAAATGGGACTTCAACAGAGCATCTATCTATAGTAAAGGATTCGTGATTTTATGTCAACCCCTTGAAGTGACCTTCAAGTTAATAAACCGAGTTCAAATTCCTCCTAATGCAATGAGAAATGGGGATTTAATGGAAGTGATCTAAGGAATACAGTGTGTTATCCCTAAAAAATTATAAAGGAAATTCTACTGTCACAAAGTGACTGTGATAAAAAAAATTACACCGCAAGTAGTGAAGATTAGTGGAATTTGGTATGACCGATAACCTGTTGGCGTATGATACTTTGATATAGCCTTTAGTGGTGAACCAATTAAAATTTCTGTGTCTTTTCTTTTCATATGATTGTTTTTTTGAACTTTCTCATCAGACATGTTTAACAGGTTCCCACCAATGTGGGAAAAAGATCTATCGGTTTAAAAGTAAAATTTGACACCCTGATTCAACCATCCCCATTCAAGGTGTTGTAAGGTCCTTCAGTTAATTTATGTAATAAATTTTTGGGAAGAATTCAATGTAAAGATACATGGATTAAATCCTACATCAAAACATGGAAGTCATGTTATTTTATACCCTATAACTTCAAATTAGTCATTGAAACGAAATAATTTATATTTCATGAATACCCCTATAGAAATTTTACACCATTTAAAATGTTTCAAAATTGAATTTTTCCTTATCTGGATAGAGTGTAAGCTGCTGGAGGAAGAAAATTTCTTCTTTCACCCTTTATTGATTCCAACTCTTCTCTTACCCCCATGCCAACCATTTCCAACCTAGCCTTAATGAAATATTCTATTTTTTCTGGTGCATTTAGTAATGTTCCAATAATAGTATCATGTAATTTTTTTTCCATGTGCATGGAATCAAGAAAATTTATGATGTACAAACAATTATATTATGGTAATTCAAAGAAAAATGATCACTTTTTCCAACCTAACTTTGTAATTTTTTTCAAAAAAGGTTTATAAAAAATTATGTCAATATATTTTAATTTCTTGAACAATTGATCACTCATTAGTGGAGACAATGATGTACCTTGTTCTATATTTAAATCTAATGATATCATCTAGGATTGATATTTAAGTCATTGAGGTAAAAATTTATGATGTCCTAAAAACATGGTCTTTGAGGAATGTTTAAACCTTTATAAGTGTGTACCTTCTTCACAAATGGTAAACCCCAACCTTCCTTTAATTCTATAGTCTAAAAAACATTATAAAAAGGAAAATAATTTATCATCACATACAAAATGGCTCCCAATGTGAACTACTCACTTATATGAGCATTATACAATGTAAAAATTTTATCCTAAGTCAATTTTAGATCTTTGATCAATGGATCCAAATAGTTATTAATATCATTAATAGGTTGTTTTGGTCCAAGTATAACAACATACAACATAGTGTATTCTTGATTAATGCATAACCAAAAAGACAAGTTATAATTAACCAACATAACAAGACATGTATTGTGAGTACTACTATATACACCAATAATATTTATTCCATCTATAGATAACACAAGATGGAGGTTTCTCAGCTAGTTTCCAAGTTCTGGATGCTCATAATCCACTTTCTTCCATTGAGGAGAGTTTGTTGGGTAACATAGTTTCCCATATTCAATTATTGTATCTGCATTCCATGTAAAATGTCTAGCTATTTCTGGACATTCATATAGTCATATAAATCTTGTAATGATAGGAAAGTACCATAAACTTTTGAATTACTTGATTGATCTTTCTTGTATCGATCCTTACCAAACTTAGGAAATTTTTTGAGTGATTCATGGTCCTTGTGAAACAATATACAATCATTTGGATGAGAATGTATTTTTTCAAATATCATACCCAATGAACATAGAATTCATTTAGAATCATATGTTTCACAAGTAATCTCATTTTCTTTTGGAATCATATCATTCAAGAGACCAAGTAGTTCTATATATCTAGTGTCACTTCATCCACTACTAGCTTTCAAATTATATAACTTCAATAAAACTAAAAATGTTGTATATTTACTACAACTAGTATAAAATGATATCATTTCAAAAATATTTAGCTTATCAAATAAATCTAGAAAATCACAAATGCCTCCTTCAATTTCCATTGTCATTTCTTCCATACGGTCTCCATTATCTGTTACAATAATATCCATATCAAATGATCCATAAATCATATTATCACACCATCTAGTATAAAGATTCTTTTATTCCCCTTGTTTATTCCAATATTTATAACTTTGATCAATTATGTTAAAAATAAAATATTCTTCCAACTATTCTGGATGAATTTATCATGAATAAAAATAATGTAAACATGGACCAAGGATTTGAGAAGGATTGTATGAATTATTTATCGCAAACTTGATGAACACTTTAACTCCATCCTTATACTCCTTTATTATAAAATTAATATCCATCCATTTTTTATTCATATTTATCCTATTATGTTCAACAATATTAATTTTGTACAAAAAATATTTAAATACACATAAGGTATGCATATAATGTATATATACATTGATATGAAAACTAAGTATAAAAATTTGAATGTAAATATATAATTGTGTGTATGTGTGTGTAAAAACATATTTTTGTGTAAATATATAAATTTGATGTTTTAAATACATAAAAAGTATTCATGATAAAAGGATAAATTTATTGATACTTCTATGAAATTTGATTAACTTCTTAAGAAAAAATTCATTCTGACATTGAACTCTTAAAGAAGAAATGAAAACAAAAGTTGTAATGAAAAAAGGATATAAGTTTTACTATTTACATGTCTTTCTAACCCTATGGGGAACTAAACATGGGTTATCACTAGTGAAATATTAAACTGCCTTTTATGTGCTCTCATATTATTTAGTTTGGGAATATTTAAATTTAGTTGAACTATTTTTTTTGTTTTTCTTCTTTCTTTCCAAATAATTTTATTTATGTTTTCTCTTCAATTCATTCTTTTGAATATGTTTGATTGATATGTTATTACATTGAATTATATTCTAGGAATTTAAAAATAAATAATATTAGTTTCAATTATTTACAAACTATTTAAATTTCCCAACCCTCAATTGAGGTTGTGAGAATAGTTAGTTGTTTCCGACGCTTTCGTCGGGGCGCGTGTGTCCGTCTAATTGAGTGCGACAAGCGCGACTTTTGCTACCCCTCATTCCCGCTTTCCAGAGGCTGGTGGCATCCCTTCTTTATTTAGGGACATTTTCTCCTTGATCAAAATGGGATGATGGGGTGTCGGTTATTCCTTCTGTGGATTCCTCCTCAGAACTCGTCACGTAGTCTGGGTCTCCTTCATAGATTTAATATGTTGTTTGTGAAACTCTTCCTAGCACCATATCTTCATGGACACCAATTAATTACACTACTTCTATTAGGACATTCCAATGGGTCCGGTCAGGGTAGCAACCTTCAGTTAGGGGAGTAGTCATGCTGGGGCATCACTGACGTGTCTAGACGCAGGGGATTGGTGTGTCTCTCTTCTATCCCTTATTATAGGGCTTCTAGAGGGCGCGGAAGCCCGAGGAATCCCACATCGAACGTGGGTAATCATATTCCATAGGCATGTATCTGAGGTTTTCCTCAGCTTGTTGTGTTTAACACGGGGTATGCCGCAAGTTTAACATCCAGCAGAGATGGATCAGACTGATCAGAACACTGATTAGAGTGGATCAGGCGGAGGAACCCCCTTGGAGGGAACACCGATATTGGGACCAACACGTGGGCGGATTCCTGAATGTTGTGGGAGGGAATTAGGTGTCATGATCTCACTGGGATGTGGCGGCCCGGGTAAGAATAAGGATGGATGATGGTTTTGGGCTTGAGCCTCGAAGATACTTCCTACGTATCCCCGTGGCAGGGAATCAAAGTCTGCGTAGTTCATCTGGTGATGGATTACCATCGAATGAGGTTGAAAACATATTACCGCTAAAGGGGGTTGAAACGGCTTACCGCTGGATGAGGTCGAACTGACGTGAAGGAGGTTAGAACGACCAGGTGGTGGTGGGATTGAACCTCAGGGAGGCTTCCTACATACCATGCCTTAACATGGATCAAAGTCCTCGTAGTTTGGGATGACATTTGGGGGATTAAAATCTAGGCTGCCTAGGGTGTTTGGTGAACCGACGTGAATGAGGTCAGAATGACCGGATGGTGGGCTTGAACCTCATGGAGGCTTCCTACGTACCATGACTTGACATGGATCAAAGTCCCCGTAGTTCGGTATGGGGCGTGTCGGTGAACCGACGTGAAGATGGAACAAGGGTCCGATGGGTGTTGGGCTTGAACCTCATGGAGGCTTCCTACGTACCATGCGTTGACATGTATCAAAGTATCTGTAGTTCAGGATGGTGTGTCAGAGAACCGACGTGAATAAGGACCTTGGTCCAGGTGTATGATGGGATTGAACCTCAGGGAGGCTTCCTACGTACCATGCCTTGACATGGATCAAAGACCATGTAGTTTAGGTGTACAGTTTAACGTCATGTGGGACGGGGATGAACCGACTTGAAGGGGATTCGGAACGACCGGGTGGTGGGCTTGAACCTCGTGGAGGCTTCCTATGTACCATTCCTTGACATGGATCAAAGTCCTCGTAGTTCGGGTGTACAGTTTAACGTCATGTGGGATGGGGGTGTTGTCATGGTCGATGCTTACTCTAAACCCACGTGAGTCATGCTCGGTGTGAGAAACAAGAGGCAGCAGAGACCTGATGATCACATCGTGAAAGGTGCATACATGGGATTTGGAGTGGGTATTACGTGTGGAGCGGCCCAGGGAGAGATAGATTGTGATGTACTCCGAGATGGAGGCCCGATGGCGACAAAGCGCAGCAGGAGAGGGATTTGGGACCGAATAAAGGAGGAGCCTCGTTCCCTATCACGCCCTCCGCTGGCCTTGGCACCGAGGAAGTGAGGAGGAGAGGGGGTGCTGCCTCCTGCAAGAAAATCTAGGGGATTACACCAAGATGGATGCCCTTCCCCATGGACAAACTCCACTCCAAGAAGTAGGATATCATCCCCTGTGGAGACTAGGGGGCGTGGAGAATGCCCGAGGCGGGGGGACCCTGCGTGTGAGGCATGGGGTTAGGTCATAGTTTAACGTCATGTATTGAGGATGAAGGTGCTTGGTATTTTAACATCCTACATCTCGGACGAGGTGGGTTATCTCTGCACCCCTAGGACTTACATAACAGGTACCCTCTGCTCCTTGTGGGAGAGAAGGAACCGGAAACGCCGTACTGAGGGGGTGTCATGGAGCGGCCCATCGATGGGTTCACGTTAGCATGGCTATGTGAAGAAGAAATATCCATTAGCGTTCCTATGAAAAGAATAATTAGGAGAAGCAATGCAATGGGCAGTATCGTCTAGGGGACTTTGAAGTCACATCGTGCAAACCTGGAGGGTCACACGAAAAAAAGGATTTTCCAAGCAGAGGGGTCCATAGGCAGGGGCCTTGTGGAACTCTGTTGCTCCGCATGGCGGAGGGCACTTGCGAAGGGGCGTGCTTCGCGAAGTGGGGTTCCTTAGCCTTATCATGGGGAGGAATTGCAAATGGGAGGTGCTTCATGAAGTGGAAGGTCATTCGCAGAGCACAGCCTCGCGAAGCAAGGTGTCGGGAAGCAATGTGCTTCATGAGGTACAGTGATCCTACCTTAGCATGTGGATCATATGTACATGAAGGGTGCTTCATGAAGCATAAATTCTCTATGAAGACCCATGTACCCTTGGGGATCCCCTTCCTTTGTGGAAGCCCTTAGGCTTCGTGAAAGGCATCCCTCTCGGAAGAGGGGATCAAAACGAGACAATGGGGAAGCACTTCACAAAGCAGAAGTACCTCATACAACTCATGGTTCACCAAGCAGAATAGTGCTTTGCGATTTGGGAGATGAGAAGATAAAATGTCGGATTGTATGTCCGGATATCTCAGGGGGATCCCAGTATTTATAGGCAAGAGGCGCCGCGGAGCGGAGCTCGCGCGGTGCGAAGAGGGCTGGGGGGATTCGCGGCGGATCGCGAACGTCAATTAGGGTCGCAGAGCGTCCCGCCTGCATTGCTTAGTGGCGGCATTGAGAATGTCAAATTCGTTCGTGGAGTATCTTGTTTCCCTTCATTCGGGGCGGTCTAGCGAACGTGTAGTGCGTTCGCGAATCCTTCTGCCTTCTTTGCTTCGTGGCGGCCATGGTGCTGGTGCACTCCGCGAAGGGGTTTCACGAGGCAGTCCGTGGGGCCGTCTTGGGGCCTTCTCTTCGTTCCAAATTTTGGCGCTAACAAATTCCCCCCCCCCAGACTTAGAGACGTGGAGAGATCAAGGGTCTAAGTTTGAGTGAAATTGCCAAAAATCCTCAGTCATCCGTGGTACGGTTTCGTGAAGAGGTCCCGTGAGGCAGACAGGGGACGCGCGGGTTGGGCACGCCGCGAAGCTCTGTGCGGACTGGGTGTGCCGCGAAGCTCCGACGGTAATCACCTATAAATAGGGGGATTGCCATATCTTTTTTCCTTTCCCTTCTCCGCGATCTTTTCTTCTTGTGCTCTCGACTCTCAAAGCTCTGTGTACTCTGCGAGTGATCTCCGTGAATCGAGTCTTCGCGGCGCACAACGAGTCCTTGACTCTATGTTAGTGCTCCACGATCCAGCTTTGAACGTCGAGCAGCGCCCCACGAACAGTCTTCGCGAGCGGCCTTCACGAACGTGCTTTGCGAACGATATTCACGAACCAGCAAACCAAACGTCCAAGTTCCAGAACCGAATGGCCCATCAAGAAGCTGCTCAGGGGGTCCTTGCGGATGACACCCATAGGGTCGAAATGGCGAACAACCTGGGGCTAGGAGAGCTAGTTTGGAGTCACTCGGACCATAGTTATTTGGTGGAGCTGCTGTCGGAGAGCCAAAAGAACTACCCGCTGTGCAGGAGGTTGCCTCTATATAGCTTCGGGCTGAGGGATGATGTCTTCATCCCTGCAGAAGGTAGGGATGAGCTAGCTTACTGGTTCCGGAGCACGCTGTGTCAACACCGATGGTTCAGGTTGACCGATAGTCATTCCCGGGAGGATTTCACGTCTGTCATCACTGAATTCCTATAAAATCATCTGTACAATGTCAATGGGAGGTCGTTGCAGCCAGAGACATCCCCTCCACTGTACCGAACCATCCTTAAGGCAACACTGGGGAACCCGAAGAAGGGGTGGTCCGAGGAATGGGACCTGCGCCAGGGCGGAAAATTCACGGATTATTGCGCTTGGACCTACTGGGTAGGTGCTTCGTGTGAGGATTTTGGAGCAGAGCTGAGAAGAGTGGAGCTCTATGAGCCAACTTGGGCTTCCCAGTTCCATATCTACTAGCCTAAGCAGTTAATGTCGGAGCTATTGAGTCGGTGGTCACCGGGGACCAATACCTTTCACCTGCATCACAGGGAGGTTGGCATCAGCCTATGGGATGTGCATTATATCTCAGAGGTCTCGATACTGGGGGCGATGTACGACGAATTCCTCCTGGCTATGGGTGTGTGGGAGGATCCGGAGCAGATGTCGCGTCTGGAGATGGAATTGATGGAGCTCATACCCCGGGAGGATAAGGAGGCGGTGAGGGATGTCCACTTCAAGAACTATTTCAAGAAGTTCTTGAACTTCCCAGAAAATAGGCAGTTCCCAGCGAGGCCTCGAACTTGCCTGAAGGGTGCCCAGAGTAAGGAAAACTCATACTGGCGGCTACTGGAGGATAGCAAGCGGAAGACCTGAGGGTTCAGTATCAGCACTAAACAACGGCCAATAGTCAGGCTGGTGGCATTCATCACAGCCATTATCTATGGATGGATCCTTCTGGTGAGGGATATAAACATGGGAGTGCATCCAAGAACTTTTTCCATGGTATCCAATTTGGTGGCAGGAGGGTGGGTCAACCTGGGGATCCCAATTCTTGCCAAGTTGTACAAGATGATGTGGCACATCAGCGAGGGGAAAAGGCTGCAGAGGGTATGCGGGCCATTCCACCTCCTGTACGAGTGGATGGCGGTGCACATTAGGGGGATTTACAAGTATCTGAACCCCATCTCACTACCAGGGTCAAACTTTCATCCCTCGATCTTGAACGCCGCGGGGAGCTTTCCGACCAAGATGACCGAACCATCGTTTCTAAACCAGGTGTGGAGGGTGGAAGAATTCAATTTCCATCAGTTCCCACTACCAACGGGGGCCTTCACAGATGATGGACAGGGAACGGAAGAGCACCGAGCCGACCTCCAGGCCTTTTGAGGTGGGGTATTTGTGGCTGGGGTGGACCGCGAGCGTCTCTGCAAGCCATACACCCCACACCAGTTTGATAGGAAATTCCGGTTCCTACAGCGACTGACCCCACAGGTCTACCTGGGGGTGCACTACAAGGAGTACCCATGTGTAATGAGGAAGATGTGGCTCATGTTCACATGGGAAGATGGGAAGATGCAGAATGTATTGCCTCCGCCGACCATTTTCCTTGGGCTGATAAAAGAATACGCCCAGAGCTGGGAGGCAGCCTATCCGGGGGAGATGATGAAGCAGACAACTATCATGGTCAGTGAGAGTGAGATTCCTCAATCTCAGGGCTGAGGCCGGAAGGCGACAATGTCATCCCATAGTGGCGGGGCTACTATAGCAGTGGCACCCACACCATTTGAGGAGAGAGCAGCAGCAGTGGATCCGATAGCGGCAGCAGAGCCGGTGGTCCCAATGGAACAGATTCATTCAGATGGGTGGCCACTGAGAGGGTTCCGCATGATTTCTATGCAGGCCCCAGGGAAACGGCTATGCCACATTGACATGCCGGAGAATTCCATATTCCCGGAGGCCTGGGACATCTGGGAAGTCAACCGGTAATTCCTCGGCCCATCCGAGTTATGGCAGCACCTCAACTGCCTCGGGATGGAATTGTCATGTATTGGCCCTATTAGATCCGGCTTTGAAGTATCCCATGCAGAGGTGGAGCAATACATTGTCGAGCTGGAGGACTTCATCCATTCCCGGGGCGCCCTACACCTGATGACAGACCAAGTCAGGGTGCTGTTGGATTGCACGGTCCCTCTGCAGCTATTGGCCGCTTATCTGAGGGAGCGATTCCCCCTACCAGACAAATCATATGAGTCCTCCTGGGAAGACGAGGCTAGTAGGGAGAGTTCACTGTAGGATGGAAAAGTCGGCGGCTAGTCCTCGGATCTCAAATATTTCGCGAAGGCTCTCGAGGTAAAATTCCAATTTCCTTCTTCAGAGTCTACCCTTAGGTTACTCTGGATTCCTTATCAGCGTATGTACTGTACAGGAGGACCTTGTGCATAGACCTCATTTTCACCCCTGAGTGGGCACCGATGCAGGACCTTCAGGATCCGCGCCCGTGGCTGCATCAACCTCCACGTCTGGCGGGGTTGGGACAGTCGAGGTGTCTCCCCTGGAGTCTCCAGACCTACCAACCATATATGTGGGGCCACGTCTCGGGGTTCCGACGACATCATCCCAAGAGCGAGACCAGAGATTTGACCTCTGTAAGTCTTATCTACTGCACTACCATCCAATGACCATGTTAACTGGAATTCACATCCCCTTATTGGCATGTATAGTACTTCAATTGGCATGGGCTGCTGCGACGAAGTTGGTCGGGCCTTATGGTAGAACCCTTCCTAGGGGCATGCCGATGGTCGTGGAGGTGAAGATTCAGCCTGACCGAACTGTTGTGCTCCCAATCACCGGAGGGGGTGCCAGTGGGACTGCACCTAAGATCATCGAGGTGGGATTCGATGATGAGGATCAACCAGATGATTCAGGCCCCTCCACGCCCGATCCGACACCAGACGTGGACCCGTCCGAGGAGTTCCTGGGGGAATTCACTACATACGATCCCACCAATCGTGCCGACTGGGATGAGACAGCCTCTGATGAGGAGGATAGAAAAATAGTATGCCGTCGTTCGTGGAAGCTGATCACACACTTCATCAATGACACCCCCAAGCGCTATGGTTTAATGAGATGGACAAACTTCACTCACGACTGCATGAACTATGTGTTGGGGGAGTGGATGCCCGACATCCTCACATGCTCATCCGAGATCTTATAGTGGAAAAGATTCAGGAGTACGACCATGTCCTTGGCATGGGTTGGCAGTGGAGGAAGGCGGTGAACATCAAGAGGATCCAGAAGGCTGAAGATAAGGTCCAGCGGCTACAGAATTGTGCGGACGAGCACTTGACCTCCCTCAATGTGAAATCTCGGCTGATATCACGACTAAAGGCCTAGCTGGCAGAAGCCGAAGAGGTCTTGAGGTGAGCTTCTGGGGAGATTATCACCATCCGGGCTGACGTGGAGAGGGCCCAGATTGCGGCCAACGAATTGCGCCCTCTCGCCGCTGAGGAGGAGCAGAAGGTGAAGAAGCGGTAGCATCTCCTAGACGCCACCAGCCATAGGGTGGCGAAGCTCCAACGTTCATTTGATGAGTTCAATCCTTCCATGGGGGGAGTTGACCCTCGGGTACTAAAATTATTAAAAACCCTTTAAAATTACTTTTGTTCTTTGATTGTTTGAATGAAATAGCATGCACGAGTTCCGTTGTTTACATCAGTTTATTGCACCCTTATGATGTTCGCAGAGCATCCAGTGACCATTCCCTAAGCTCGTGTAGGTCAATACTGATGTGAGAAACAAGGGATGGCTACCTTATCACCCCATCCAAACGTAGGAGTGCAAACCAAGCTTCAGGCATCCGGGTTTTGGACAACTGGTCCGGATTTCTGGGAAATGGGAGAGACCTGGCTAGAGAATGAAGTTCTCAGAACAGCCGAATTACCATTTTTTTTAGTGTTCTCTTGTGAACGAACGGTGTAACGCCAGGGGAACTGAAATAGATCCAAACATATGAGAATGGGAAGTGTGAATCAAGATACCGAGGATTCAGAACATTGTGGGGGTGGCGTGATAATAAAGAATAACTATTGACCGCATTCAAAACATAGTATTCTTATTATATTAGCCTGGAGTGGGGATATCAAATGAGGTTTGACCATTGACCATGTTTGAAACATAGGACCTATCACAAATACCATCCGTTAGTCTTCCGGAACATTGGCTCAGGAAAGTAGACGGGCCATAGGTCGAGCATCCATACTATTAAGGGGTCCCTCCAGACATGAAAGAGGACGAGGGTCCGAATAAGGTTCATGTAAATCATGGAATGTGGAGTTGAGGGTTTGTTCGAACAGAATCCAACACTCTTGAAATTATGCCACCATGGCAGAAGCACACTAGAGGGACACATCGGTTTGATCAAGGATCGTTCTTTCTTTTAGACAGGGCCTCTCTGGCAAGGGGGGTTGTCGGTTCCCAATGCCATCATGGGGCATCCCGAACTTGTTTGGGGAAAAATTGCAGTTACATGGTTCCCCATGAGGGGTCATGCCAGGAGGTCGGAAATGGGGAGGAACAAGACTTTACGATTCCTAGGGCTAGACCCTAGAAAAAATACCAGGGTGTCCCTAGGTATCCCATGAGGATGTTAATCAATTCGTACATAGTTCTTAAGTCATAGTGTAATAATAGACCAACACTGACAGGTGAAATCCTCTTTGGTAGAGGCTCTGGTGCATCCCATGACTAACATGGGGCATCCTGAACTTGTTCAGGGTAGAACCGCAGTTTAGTGTCATGAATTGAGGACATATGGACTCCTACAGTTTAACTTCATACGATAGTATGTGGAGTGAAAGGGAAGATCCCAGGGATTTTGTGGTGCGGTAGCTATAAAACCAACGTGAATGAGTACTTGGAGTCCAAATCAAACCACGTTTCCCTGGAAGAAACTATTCAGGTCGAGGTACCAAGATTTAGAATTAGGATGGGCCCAAAGAAAAGTGGTTAGGTGTTCCTACATACCCCATGAGGATGGGAATCAAGATATACGTAGTTCTGAAGGCACATTTTAACATCATGCAGGACGATGAGAATCCTGGTCGCGCCGGTACACATCCTACTAAAACTACTAAGCCCACATGAGTCGTGCTCGATGTGGGAAACAAGAAGTAGTGGTAGGACTTTCTCGACACAGGAAGGGGTATGTTAGGGAAAAGGGGTGCTTGGTGAATAATGGCTCAATGATTATAACCTACCAATGAAGCACACCTAGACACATGAAGAGATAAATCCAAGTATGTCGGAATTCCACTTGAACACGAGGAAGTGGAAATGTGTGAATCATGACGCTCGAAATCTGGACCACAATTATGGTGGTGTGATGATGGAGGATGACCGTTGACCATGGAAGAAACTCAGCATCCACATCGTGTTATCCTGGAATGGGGACAGACATATGAGGGTCGACCGTTGACCATGTTTGAAACACAGGAACTGTCGCAAATGTCTTCCAAGATCCTTAGGGGCATTGGCCCAGGATAGTAGGTGAGCCGATACGGCATGGGACCAGGCCGTTAGGGAGTTCCTTAGGATATGGAAGAGGATAAGGATCCAAATAGTGAGCTCATGAATCTTGGACATGAAACGGGGGGAATGTTCCCATGAAAATTCCACACTTCGGGCTCTTTGTCAAAACGCATCTGAATACGGAAATGAGACCTATTAGATAGAGAGAGTCGAGTCCCTTCCCATAGGGAGATCTTAGTTTAGGGTCGTATAACTCGGACCATGGATGGTAGAAAATGTGGGAGATGCCTGGTGGGGTAACTACAAAAACCTGAGGTGAATGAGAACCAGGGGTTCTGACCACCACGTGTTCCTCAGAAAGGTTTTAGGTCGAGGGACCGAAAATGAGAGTTGAGCTGGGCCTAAGGCAAAGTGCACATGCGTTCCTACATACCCCATGAGGATGGGGATCAAGTTGTATGTAGTTCTTGAGTTGGCACGGTAAGGTACCAATGCCAGGGAAAAGGGGGTGTGCGAGTGTGGCCCTCGCACTAAGAGAAGCATAATTTGATAAATCTTGTTTGTACTTTAATGTGAGTGGTTTTTTTTTGTGAAGTGATAGGCCTAGGGTAACAGGCCTTAGAATCTCCACAAAAAATAAAGTCATAGTAGGCGTTGAAAAATGGTATGGCGTGTGACCAATACCAAAGATGGTGTCCCCTTGGGTGGGGACATCAGGATGCAGTGCTGTTTTTCATTGTGCGGCCAGGACGATAATATCACAGTTTAAGGTCATGTGATAGGACCAGGCATGCATTTTAATGTCATGCAACACAGATGTATCAGAGATGATTCTAGGTGGGGAATGTGCACGGCGTAATAAAACATACCTGACATGAATGGGGAAATAATCCCATACCACATCATACGCAATTCTGAGAGGGGAACCTTGGGACAAGGGGCCCAAATAGGGGTAAGAGGGAAAGGTGAAGGAGAAACTAGCTCCCAACTGAGCTGGACCCGAAGATGAGGCGTCCGGGTGGTCCTATGTATCCCATAAGGATGTGAATCAAGCCACGTGTAGTTCTCAACGAGATCTTAGTTTATGGTCTTAGATCTTGGACCGTAGAGGAGAAAAAACCCTCCAAGTAAGTGTAGACCTCAACCCAATCCCTAAGCCCACGTGAACTAAACTCGGTGTGGGAAACAAGGGAGGAAGATGTCTTTTGTAATACCTATAACGCATGCTAAAGGTCAATCAGTTTGGAGCCCCTATCGTGGCTTTGTTCCTCCTAACGCGCGGATGCACACTGAGGAATAGTACCAAGAGTTTCAAAGTTATACATGGACATGATGAGGTGAAGAAGGATGTGAATCATTTAACCGACATTTTGGGATTAATAGGGCTGGCGTGGCGATGGAGGATAACTGTTGACCTTGTTCAAAACACAGTATCCATATCGTGTTAGCCTGGTGGGAACAACAAATGAGCATCGACCGCTGACCATATTCGCAACGCAGGATTTGTATCAATTTGTTGTCTGAAACCCTCAGGGGTGTTGGCTAGTAATGGTAGGAGAGCCCTTAGGCGTGGTATGCATGCCATTTTTTGGGGTCCTGTCGGGTGTGAAAGGTGATGAAATCCCTGATGAAGGAGAACACAAAGCCTGAAAAGTGGGTGGAAGCATGTCCGAGCATAGTTCGACATTCTAGGTACTAAACCAGAGCACCCTTAGGTACATTGGTGAACCGCCGAAAAGGGGAAACGAGGGCATTTAGGAGGGAGAGGTACACAACGTGGTCATTACAAGCCTGACGTGAACAAGGACATAATCCCATGCCATGCCATATAGTATCCTCTCCAGGGAAGGGTAGGACAAGGGGACAAGGTGAAATGGAGATCTCCGAGAGATGGGGATGGACCCAAATTCTAGACATTCGGGTGGTCCTACGTATCCCATAAAGATGGGAATCAAGCCATACGTAGTTCTTGAAGATACCCGGGGGAAGAATACCCTAACGAGGGGGGTGTACGACACGACAAATAACCCGACGGGAATGAAGACATAATCCCACATCACACCGTACGTTCCGGGTAAGAACATGGGTCAGGGGCCCGAAAAAGGCCGAGGGGCCTGAGGTGGCCCTCAGTTAAGGAGGCCTAACCATCTTGCAGTTTAACATCTTGTAGTGAGGATGAGGATAGGATAAGGTGTCTCATCCGGGGATGTGTACAGCACGGTGAGGAACCCGACGTGAATGAGGACATAATCCCGTACCATACCCCACAATACCATAGGAGACAACCTAGGATGGGGGGCCAAGAAGGCCAAGGGGACTGATAGTTGGCACCGCTCAGAGGGAGTTCATCGCTTGGAGATACAACGGGGTAAAATGAACCACTACACTCGATGTTTGGGACATCTTGGGGTGGCCCTAACGATCCAAGATGGTTGTTGACCATGTTTGAAACACAGAATCCCTATAGTGACCATTTAGGAGCAAAAAATGAGCATCAACCGCTGACCATATTTGAAACGCGGGACTTGTATAGGCTTGTTGATCGACATCCTCGAGGGTGTTGGCCCGAAGTGGTAAGAGAGAGACCTTAGGCTTAGCATCCATACCATTCAGGGGCCCTTCCAGACGGGGAAGGTGATGGAATCCCAGTCAAGGATTGGGTGAAGCATAGTTGTAACCATCTCTCAAAGAGGTGAACGTCTCCAGGGAGCGGGATGTATGAACAGATCGAGGTTAGCTCGACGTGAATTGAGGAAAAATTTTGCACCCCTTCCATACGTCTTGACCCCGGGGGGAAGATTCTGGCATTTGGGCTGGGCCAACAAACAAAATGTCAGGGTGTTCCTACGTATACCATAAGGATGGGAATCAAGCCATACATAGTTCTCGAAGGCCATGCAGTTTAACGTCGTGCGATGAAGACGTGGGAGGATAGAAGAACAGAAGTGGGCACATGGTGCGACCATTATAATCCTTGTATGAGTGGGGCTAAGGAATCCTACACCATATCATGCAAGGATACTCCGAGAAAGCTCTACCCAGGGGGGATATTCGAAGAGAAGAGTTTGGGGCTAGGATCAAAACGAGGCATCTGAGTGTTCCTACGTATCCCATAAGGATGGGAATCAAACCACACATAGTTCTCAAGATGTGGTTTAACATCATGAAGGACGATGCACAGTTTAAAGTAATGCAGGACTAGACAGTTTAAGGTCATGCGGGACCATCGTGCAGTTTAGGGTCATGTGGGACTATCCAGTTTAAGTTCGTGCAGGACCATGAGGTTCAGGAAAAGTATTGGTTGAGGACTTTGGCATTGGTGGGAGGAGTTATACGCTCATCATTCATGGTCACCAAGGAGTATGCTTCATTGGTGGAAACCCTGTGGACTATGTAAGGTCCTTCCCATTTGGGCTCCAACTTGGGTGGTTTCCTGCCAGGGATCATTGGCACTCGGAGGGCCAGTACCAGGTCGCCTTGCAGAAAAGAGTGGAGGTGAACCTTCTTGTTGAAGGCTCTAGCCATCTTGTTCTGGTGCCTTTCCAGATTGTACAGGGCATGGAGCCTACTCTCATCAAGTACTTCCAATTCAGCTAGATGGATTTCGGCCACCTTATCTGGTGCCTGCTGGTCATAGACTGCAGTGCGTAATGAAGGCAGCTAGATCTCGATGGGTAGGATGGCCTCAGCTCCATACACTAGGGAATACGGGGTCACCTGGGTGGAATTGTGAGTCGTCGTCCGATAAGCCTAGAGGGAATTGAGGAGCTTGTCCGGCCAGCTCTTCTTGTTCTGGCCAACCATTTTCTGCAAAATTTTGGAGAGGGTTTTGTTGAATTCCTCAATCTGTCCATTTTCCTGCACGTGATAGTAGGAGGTATGGTTCGAACGGATATTGTACTTGGCGTACAATTTCTTCAGCTCGGCTGCTCGGAAGTTGGTGTTGTTATCAGTGAGGATGGCGTAAGGAACTCAAAACTAGTGGATGATATTAGAGATCACAAAGTCAACGATGGAACAGTAATTGACTTTCTTGAGTGGAATTGCCTCTGACCACTTGGAAAATAAATCTTTGGCGGTCAGGACGAACCTACATTGGCGATTTGTCGTTGGTGGATATGGTCCCATGACATCGAGTCCCCACACCGCAAATGGCCAAGAGTACTTGGTGGAGTGGAGAGGTTCTAGAAGCCGATGCAAGAAGTTAGAATGCACTTGGCATGCATGAAATCTCTTGTAAAACTCAATACAATCATGGATCATAAAGGGCCAGAAGTACCCCAGTCTCCGGATCTGATGGGACAGCTTCGGCCTAGCCTGGTGGGCACCACAGGAACCGGCATAAACCTCTTGCATGACCTGTGGAATCTCAACTCCTTGGATGTAACAGAGGATAAAACCATTGAAACCACATTTATAGAGGATATTCTCAAGACTGGGACCACTCTGGAGGGTAAACTGTAGTACGCAGCTTCAGATTCTCTCGTGCTCAGCTCGATCAGTCGGGAGGCAACCATTTTGGAGATAATTGACAAAAGGGGATCTCCAGTTGGGAGTTGCTTCAACCACTGGATCTGACAAGCCTAGAGGTCCTAACGTGGAGGATCCAGTAGTAAGATGGCTTACTCGCATGCCATCATCATCCTCTGGGGTGACGGGGGAAATGACTCTCTGGTGTGCCATATGTATAATCAGATCATCCTGCTTGGGCTCTACAAGTGATGCCGCTAAGCCGGTCAAAGCGTCTGCTCGACCATTATATGACTGAGGGACATGGGTAACCTCTAGTAGAGAAGGGAACTGGGCTATTATATGGAGGGTGCACTACAAAAATGGTGCGATCTCTGGATTTCTAACAACATAGCCACCGTTGACTTGCTTGATGACAATCTCAGAATCCCCTTTCACATGCAAATGGGGCACATCGATCTCAAGGGCCAGTTCGAGGCTAGCGATAAGAGCCTGATACTCTGCCTCATTTTTTGTGCAGCCTTATGATAATAGGAATGAGTACAACAGGATAGCTTGTGTCGGGTTAATGAAGACGATACCCATACCAACTCTTTTGAGCATAGGATAATTGAGCCTCCTGCCGGTGGGACTCCAGGAGGCACCATCAAAGTGCATCTACCAACATGGGACGGTATGATTGACTGAGAGTATTGCCTCATCAGGAAAATCCAAGTCCAGTGACTGATCTGTAGAGGTTGGATGGGCATCTAGAAAGTTTTCCAATGCTTTCCCCTTGATAGCCTTATGAGGCACAAACTTGATGTCGAACTGCTGGAGGATTACCGCCCACCATGCTGGACGACCAGTCAACATGGGGTGATTCAGAATGTACTTCATTAGGTCTACCTGGGAGACCATATGTACCTCATGGTGCTGTAGGTAATGTCACAACTTCTACACAACAAATACGAGTGCAAGGAAGCTCTTCTTGATAGGGGAGTATCTGGTCTCCATATTGAAAAGCATGCGGCTGAGGTAGTAGAGATTGTTCTCTCTCCCCTTATTGTTCTTCTGGGAAAGAAGGCCGCCGAGAGATCGGTCCAGGGCAGTGACGTACAGGATTAACGGCTTACTGAAGACAGGTGGCATCAAGACCAGAGGCTGGAGTAAATATTTCTTGATTTCCTCAAAGGCAGCCTGGCACTCCTCATATCATTCATAGGCGGTTCCCTTCTTCATGATCCAAGAAAAGGGACTACACTTGCCAGCCATATTCACAATGAATCAGCATATGTAGGCTAAGTGGCCTTGGAGACCTCTAAGCTCCCAAATATTGCTCGGGGGAGGCATCTGGTTGATTGCCTTGATCTTCTCTAGGTCGATTTCGATGCCTCGGTACCTAACAACAAAGCCAAGAAACTTCCCGAAAGTGACCCCAAAGGCACACTTCAATGGGTTCATCTTCAAGTGGCGGGAACAGAGGAAACCGAACACTTTCTCAAGGTCCTTGATATGGTCCTTGTGATGGAGAGATTTGATCACTAGATCATCCACATATCATTCCACTAATGTTTCGAGGATTGGCTTGAATATGCGATGCATGGACCACTGATTGGTGGCACCTGCATTCTTTAGGCCGAAGGGCATAACCTAGTAGCAGAAAGTACCTTGGGGTGCCCTGAAAGTGATGGAATCTTCATTCCCAGGGGCCATCCAGATCTGATTATATCCAAAGTAACCATCCATGAAAGAGAGGGATTGGAACCCGACCATAGCATCAATCAACAATTCTATCACTGGAAGGGGAAAATCATCCTTCGGGCAGTAACAATTGAGATCTAGGAAGTCGATACAGACTATGATCTATCCGTTCTTATTCCTTACTGGCACAATGTTGGATAGCCACTTAGGGTACTAGACCTACTTGATGAAGTTGGCCCTGATGAGCTTGTAAACTTTGACCTCAACCATGGCACTGTGAGAACAGTGCATCTTTTTGGGAGGTTGCTTGAACCCGTGATGGTTTGTCGGGAGACCGAGGCGGTGGACGGCTACCTGTGGATCTAGTCCTGGAATCTCCTCATAAATCTATGAAAACACATCACAATGTTGTTTAAGGAAGTCCATGTATCAATTCTTCTCCTCAAGGGACATGGTGGCACTAATCAATGTGGGTCTCGGATCTACCTCGCTACCAAGGTTCACTTGTACCAGTTCATCGACCGGGGAAAAGACGCCTTCTTCAAAGGTGGGGGGAGAATCCTCCAAATACTCTTCTTCACTTGCGGAGGAGGGATTCCTAGTGGGTGAAGCATCCCCTTGGTCGGAGGAACCTGACGGGAGGTTGGTACCAGCCTGGACAGCAGTGGACAACGCATCTAGAGATTCACGCGCCACTGAGACCATGACGATGAAGGTAGTTGATCCAATCCCATCTGACCTTCGACCCAAGGGACTACGCTTGATGATATCAAAGCAGTAGTGGTGCGTCGTCTTGAGCCGGTTAATCCCATCCCGATGAAACAGACACTTATGAGGTATTGTCGTTGCCATGGGGTGGACATCCCGATACCGTACAGGGGTAGGAGGTTCTGAGATCACCTAAGCCTGGTTTGTGAAGGAGTATGAGGTGATTTCCCGCCATCGCTTGGACTTGGTAATATTCCCTCCTCTTGTACCCGAAACAACAAATCATTTCCCCATGTCAGGGGTCGTGGCCTCCAATCTATGGATTGGGAAGACATAGGCATCATCCAGACCTACCCAGGGGTCACTGGTGACTGTGGTGGGCTCAACCTCACTTTCCATAATCTGCTTTTCCTTGCTCTTGTAATAGTAAGCGTCCAGATAATGGGCTTCACAAGAGGGGAAAGGAGATGAATCACCTTGTAGTACGCCTACTTTAGCATTAAGGGAGTACTTGATGCACTAGTGATACGATGAGGGGAATGCCGCATGTAGGTGGAGCCATGGCCTGCCCATCAATGCATTGTACGCGGTGTCCTGGGACACGAACATAAATTCAGTACTGGAAACTAGGCCACCAAACTGGGTCTTCAAACAAATCTTGTCGACCAGGGTCTTCTCTATTCTGTCATGCCCCTAGATCCTTAAATCGTAGAGAGTTAGGTCATCCTCGGATAACCCCAGTTTCCGCAGCGTCTGTGTCGGGATAAGGTTGATCCCAGAGCCAGTGTCAACGAGACAAAGATGAACCTCCACCCCATTAAATTGGTCGGTGATGTACAACGGGCAGATGTTCCCCTATATGGAAGAGCCTTCATCCTCTCCGGAGAATGAAATGATGGCCTGAAATTTGGAAGTCTCAACTGTTTTAGCATGAAAGGCTTCTGCAGCTGCTACCTCCGTCTCAAACTAGATGGGGCTCCTTATAGCCTCAGCGAGGGTCTCATGCATATATGACGACAAGCGAAGGGCTTCGAGGATGGAAAGACTTGATGGGATGCTGGCAAGGTGCTTGAGAACATCAAAATTCCTCATCAGGCGCGAAATTATGCTTACAGGAGGCCTCTCTGTGATTAGAGGCACGGCGAGCCCTGTCGGCTGGACCGATGACTGGCTGGTGCTGGGAATATCTTGTTGTTCTATAGTTGAAGCCTGAAGAGTAGCTGCCAGATGAGGTCTGGGAAACTGAGGTAAACCTGTAGCGGGGGGAAGCTGGTCACAGTAAGGCCTAAGTGTCTCTTCCTGATCTAGTAGCACAAACGGTGTTGGAGGCAGTCCTGACGACATCAGATGAAAAGGATGCGCGTGCTGAGCTCTGCGCTGGGCCTACTGTCTAGTCACGGTGGCATGCACGGCCTGGATAGAGGTGCCAACTGGTGAACCTCTATGACCCATGTAGCCGCAGCTCTGCCATTGTTGGCAACGACTAGGGACATTGGGGAGGTTCGCCTGGCGTTCCCCCTCGTCGGGAGTCATATAGGGGTTTACCAACTCGATGGTGTTAACTGAAGCATACCCTTGACTATCACTAGAAGAATCATCCACCACTAGGTGAGTTCTGGGAGGGATCCACATCCCAGGGGGCATGAATTTGTCGAGAGTGCGGGATGACGATGGCATCGGCGGGGCACGTTGCTTCTTCTTGCGCTGCTGATGCTTGCTCTTTTGGGAAGAGGCCATCTGAGATGATGATGCAGAGGTGGCGGTCATAGATTCTGAAGGATCTGGCTGATTCAAGCATGCCTGAATGATTCCATGGGCACGAGAAACTATTTTACGAGCCATCCAGTCGTCGTAGTTTAGGGATCCGCGGCTGGGAACCTACTGCCACTCACCTTCATCGCTACTACTATCTGACCTCACAAACACACCCACCACTTGTGACGGAGTCGGGCCCAGCCTGACTATGTTGTTATCAACCTAGTCTTGGAGCCAGTTCTTAAACACATATAACTTCTTGAGGGTGTTCCCCAGAATCCGATGATATGGGCAGTAGTTGGGGCGATCGGTGAGATTCGCCTCTGTTGGCCTTCTACACTCAGGCAAGCATACAATCCTTTTCTCTAGTGCACTATGGAAGTAACCAGGGACCTGATTCTCACTGAATGAGTAAGTCTGGTGTCTTCTTTCTAGATAGGGATCCCTTGGAGCCTGGCCTTGATGAGGAGCCGGAGGGGCCTGTCGAGGAGGTGGACCCTGATTGTCCCGCCTGGGCGGTGGCAACACATTATGCGGAGGCGCCTGCTGATTCTGAGGACGCTGCAGGGTCGGAGGTTGTGCCTAAGGTGGAGGGCCTTGGCGAGGCAGAGGGGCCAGTGCTACTGGTAGCAACTCTAGCTTCATGGGGGCTTCTATTTGGGCCACCATGGCAGGCTCGACTCTGGCAGCCCTCCTTGCTGGGATTGTAGGGGGCAACGGGCGTGCCTGCCTGGCCTGTTGCAGGGCTTCTTCGAGTAGTTGGGCCTTATCCGAGAAGTCTCAAAACCCTCTGGGATAATTCTGAGTAATCATGGAGGGAACCAATTCCATCTTGACATTTCCTATGCACATCATCAGTAATTTATCCTGAGTTAGTGGCATGTCAAGGGAGTATGTGACCCCCTTCCACTAAGTGATAAAGTTTGTGACTTTCTCATCAGGCCTTTGTTTGCACTTGAAGAGGTCTGTGATGCTCGTTTTCCTGGTGGTAGAGCTAAACTGGTAGAGGAACTTCCTGCGAAGGTCATCCCAACTGGTAATGGATCCGACGGGGAGCGGGTTGTACCAGACGAATGTTGGCCCTTCCAGCGTCTGAACAAAATAGCGGAGCTTAGCGGCCTCCTACTGCGCTGGGGTCCCCAACATGGGCCCACACCTTGAATTGAAATGGTCCAGATGTTGCGGTGGATCCCCTGTCCCGTTAAAGGGGTAGAAGGTGGGATTCCCGAAGCTCGGAGGTGCCGGCATATCATCCTCCCAGGCCAGGTATGGCTTTCCATCCAGTGGGATTTCCACCTGCCGCGTTTCCAATGCCTCGAGGTGGGATATGAGTGCCACCATAGAATCATCCAGGTGGGGGTCCCTGTCTTGATGGGGATCCCTAAACACGAGTGCATTTTCAGGCTCTTTGACATGGTAGACTGGTTCAGCGGCTCGTGGAGCGACTGGTGGAATGGCCTGCAGGGCAGTTGGGGGAACCTGGACTGGATTCCTTGGATTGCCTCGCCGTTCGGGAGGGTTTGGTGAGACATACCGCACCCTCTTGCCGTGAGTTCCAGCTTCAGCCCTATCAGCAGGAGAAGCATGATCAGGGTTGCCCGAAGGAATCTCGTCAGGGAGAGTTGTTCCTGCCCCTGCTACCCCAGCCTAGAATCACCATAGTCGGGTCATCGCTCTACAACACATTCATTAAGGAGTTCGTCGACCAACCTCTTCTTCTCAGAAACTTGTTGGCACAACACGGACTTCTCGGGGTCCTCTTCCGTTTTCTGTACTGAGGCGGATGGGTCAGATTGCTTAACAGATCCAACAGGCTCTTTGCCCTTACTGAAATTCCGGCTGAGTACTAATGACTCGGTGGGCACTGGGAGACCTAGGAGGTTCCTCTACTGACGGGTAATCCTCCCAGATGGGTCCAACAGTGGTTGCACACCCTCAGTGGGTAAGTCTCTATTGAGAAACTCCAGATCCTCCTCCTTGTCCACTATGTCAGCCTTGTGGATTGTGACCCTTCTCGGGGGCATGTCCTCAATATCACATAGCGAGTTAGGCTGTCGTCGGATAGGTCTGAAGGGGAGGGAAGCATACTGCCTCCATCCACGGACTTTCACGTGGGGGGTTTCTTCCCTGATGATTTTGCGGAGTACCTTAATTCTCTGAATGCATTGATGCTGGAGGGCCTCACGATGGCCTGGTGACTCGGGGCGCTGGGCCACAGGGAGTGCGGCCAGATCGACTAGACGACACTGCTCGCTGATGTATTCAAAATGTGTTTGGCTCCTTGGATAAATCAGAAACACTCAACTTTCTCTGGGGTGAGGGACTCGGGTATGCAGAAATCCTACGCTGCCACGGGCCAGAACTTCTTGGGGAAGTGGTCTGCTGCAAGGATGCTCTAGATGCTCCTCATCTCAAATTCAGGGTTTGGCCCTTGATTTCCCCACTCACCAACTGGGGGTCGTTGAGTAAATGGCAGCAGTACTGAGGCAGACCAATGGGACGGTAGGTTGGCCGGTGGAGAATACGGCGAACGGGCTGACTGGCCGCCAATTCTCGGGTTGTCCTCCGAAGGGTATAGTGACCTAGTCACTACGTCGCGATAGGACGGGATAACTGCCACCATTCCTGGCTCAGGGGACAGGGCGGCCGGTGGTGGTTCGCGATGCTGCTCGCCTGCCATTGTTCCTCAGAATAGCTCTTCGCGATCACTTGTAGATGTAGAAAGCACTTCCGATGATAAAAGCGGTGACTGCATGACCGTAACTTGTGGGGTTTCCAAATTTTCATCCTCTTGGATAAACCTATAGAGGGAGGTGGGAATCCTGTGGTCCTCGCATTCTGGGAGTACCAGGCTGATGCGCCTCGTCCCTGCCCCGGCCCTTGACTCGGATGAGCGAGGGGAGGGTTCCTGAGATGAGTTGAACTCTTCTTCAGAGTCTGAGAAGCAGACCAACTTGATCTCCGACCGGGCCTTCCCATGATTCTTCTTGTGGTGGTGACGACCCACCTTCCTTCCCCTGGGTGGCTCCTCAGGACAGGGCTGATTTTCGACATGTGGTCCTTCGGCCGCACTGGTGCCAGGGCGAAGAGGACTTCCACTTGAGACAGCCGATGTGCAAGGAGCACTGGGAAAAATGTCGAAGGGGACATGGGTAGGACCTCCATGAACAGCACCTGAGCGGGAAAGACCTCCGCCGAAACCGGCGGGAGCATGGGGAGGACCTCCATGGTTGGTGAAGGTGGAGCAAGGCTAGCCTTCACCCATCCAGTTTCTGGGGTGAGGAGGACTTTCACCAGCTGTAGAGAGGACGTAGGGAGGATCCCCACATTGGAGAGATACCGGATGGGTAACGTCTCCACGTCTATGGTCGGGGATAAGAGGAAGGGCTCCATACCCAGTGTGATGGGAACGAGAGAGGCTCTCGTACCGAACATCACAGTCACGGGGCAAACCTTCATTTGGATTGTGGGTGGCATGGGGCAGACCTCCATGCCGAGCCTCGAAGGGGGAATACCCATGCTCTCGGTGGTGGTGGTATGGGGAGGACCTCCATACGGGGTGGCATCGCTGTGGGTTGGTTCACGAAGACCCCCGCTCGTGCTCGTGACCAGGAGAGTCGACACAGCCTGCCCGTGGGGCGGTTAGGGCCTCAATCCTGGTTGGGCGTAGGAGCGCCCCTGCTTAGTCTGTGCAAGGACTTGAGTATATGTTTCAGTGGTGGCTCGGTCCACAGTAGCTGTCAACGTTGATGCCCCTTGGCGGGCGTCCTCAGCTCATGCTCAACGCTGGCATCGGGTCAGGCAAGACAGTGCTGTTGGCGCAGGTGCATAGCTTTCCTGATCCTCTAGCAAGGTCGGGCGGCGGTGTTGATACGGCAGGGTGGAGGCCCTCATTGGGATCCCCTGGACTAAGACTCTGACCGAGTTGGGTCGGACATCACCCACCTCATCATCATAAGGCAGGGAGTCTTCAAAGCGCTCTGGGGACAGGCTCCCGAAACGATTGAATGTTGGGGTGGGGAGCAGCGGATCCCTGCGCAGCCCTCGGGGGTGGCGTTGACTGTGGGGCCTAGACACCTCCAGGTCCAGGTGGGCCATATCCCAGGTTGGGATTTTTCCCTCCTCCTCTTAAAGACGTGCGAGGTCGTTAATCACCCTTCGTTGGATGACTTCTGATGGGGAGATGGGGTGTGGGTGCCCCACGGTCATGGACACAGATGACGTTGTGGCAACAGTGGATCCACGCGGAGTGGCTATGCTGGTGTTACCCCTACCCCTGTGTAGGCGGGCGGGCGATGATCGTGTTCCCATGGAAGCAACCTGATTCCTGGAAGTAGAGAGATTAACTCATTAACATTGCTAGGAAAATAAATCAACAACCAGTGCCCCAACACCATTCCGTATTCCGTGGTCGGTAAGAGGGATCCATGCTGACAACGTCACAGAACGGGATACCCAACATTCTACTGCCCCAACTTCTGGTGAGTTTCATGCCAGGCCCGCTATTTTCTTGGTGGGACCCAATTCCAGATAGCTAGATCTGGTGACACGTCAATCCATGGATGCCTCGAGCGTTACTAATCTCTATATTAAGGAGAATAATTTCACGTCGGGTTCACCATTTCTGTTTCTAACACTTTCGCCGGGACGCGCACGTCGGTCTGCTTGAGTGTGAAAGGCGCGAATTTTATTACCCCTTATTCCCACTTTCAAAAGGCGGGCAGCATCCATTACTTATTCAGGGATGTTTTCTCCTTGATCTAAATGGGATGATGGGATGTCGGTTCTTCCTTCTATGGATTCCTCCTCAGAACTCGTCACCTATTCTGGGTCTCCCTCATAGATTTAATACATTGTTCGTGAAACTCTTCCTGGTTCCATATCTTCATTGACACCAGTTAATTACATTGCTTCTGTCAGGACATTCCAAGGGGTCCAGTCCGGGCAGTAACCTTCTGTTAGGGGAGTAGTCACGCCGAGGCATCAATGACGTGTCTAGATGCTGGGGATTGGTGTGTCTCTCTTCTGTCCCTTATTATAGGGATTCTCGGGGGCACGGAAGTCCGAGTCATCCCACATCAAACCTGGGTAGTGATTTTCCATATGCATGTATCTAAGGTTTTCCTCAGCTTCATGTGTTTAACACGGGGTATGCTGCAAGTTTAACATCCAGTGGAGATGGATCGGACTGATCAGAACACTGATTAGAGTGGATCAGGCGGAGGAACCCCCTTGGAGGGAACACCGATATTGGGGCCAACACATGGGCGGCTTCTCGAATTCTATGGGAGGGAATGATGTGGCATGATCTCACCAGGATGTGGCTTCCCGGGTAAGAATCGGGATGTATGATGGTTTTGGGCTTGATCCTCGAAGAGACTTCCTATGTATCCCCATGTCAGGGAATGAAAGTCTGCATAGTTCATCTGGCGACGACATACCATATAATGAGGTTGACAATGTCTTACCGCTGAAGGGGGCTGCAAGGGCTTACCGCTGGATGAGGTCGAACTAATGTGAAAAAGGTTAGAACTACCAGGTGGTGGTGGGCTTGAACCTCAGGGAGGCTTCCTATGTACCATGCCTTAACATGGATCAAAGTCCTCGTAGTTCGGGATGGCATTTGGGGGATTACACTCTTGGCTGCCCAGGGTGTTTGGTGAACCAACGTGAATGAGGTCGGAACGACCGGATGGTGAGCTTGAACCTCATGGAGGCTTCTTGCATACCATGCCTTGACATGGATCAAAGTCCTCATAGATCAGGATGGGGCGTGTTGGCGAACCGACGTGAAGATGGATCGGGGGTCCTATGGGTGTTGGTCTTGAACCTCATGGATGATTCCTACATACCATGCCTTGACATGGATCAAAGTCCATGTAGTTCAGGATGGTGTGTCAAAAAACCAATGTGAATAAGGACCTTGGTCCAGGTGGATTATGGGATTGAACCTCAGGGAGCATTCCTATGTACCATGCCTTGACATGGATCAAAGACCACGTAGTTCAGGTGTACAGTTTAACGTCATGCGGGACGGGGATGAACCGACGTGAAGGGGGGTCAGAATGACTGGGTGGTGGGCTTGAACCTCATGGAGACTTCTTATATAACATGCCTTTACATGAATCAAAGTCCTCATAGTTTAGGTGAACAATTTAACATCATGCGTGACGGGGGTTTTGTCATGGTCGATGCTTACTCTAAGCCCACGTGAGTCATGCTCGGTGTGAGAAACAAGAGGCAGTAGAGACCTGATGATCACGTCGCGAAAGGTGCATCTGTGGGATGTGGAGTGGGGCTTACACGTGGAGCGGCCCAGGGAGAGAGAGATTGTGACTTTCTCCGAGATGGAGGCCCGATGGCGACAAAGCGCAGTGGGAGAGGGATTTGGGACCAAAGAAAGGAGGAGCCTCGTTCCCTATCACGCCCTCCGCTAGCCTTGGCACCAAGGAAGTGAGGAGAAGTGGGGGTGCTGCCTCCTGCAAGAAATTCTAGGGGCTTACACCAAGATGAATGCCCTTCCGCGCGGACAAACTCCACTCCAAGAAGGCGGATATCATCCCCTGTGGAGACTAGGTGCGTGGAGAATGCCCGAGGCGGGGGGACCCTGCGTGTGAGGCAGGGGGTTAGGTCACAGCTTAACGTTATGTGTTGAGGACAAAGGTGCTTGAAAGTTTAACGTCCTACAGCTCGGATGAGGTGGGTTTGCTCCGCACCCCTAGGAATTACATAACTGGTACCCTCTTCTCATTGTGGGAGGGAAGGCACCGAAAAATCCATACTAAGGGGATGTCACGGAGTGAACCATTGAGGGTTCCACATTAGCATGGCTATGCAAAGAAGTAATAGTCGTTAGTGTGCCTATGTGAAGAAGCATTAGGCGAAGCAATGAAATAGGCGGTATCGTCTAGGGGACTTTGAAGTCACATCGTGAAAACCTGGAGGGTCGCACGGGAAAAGGATTTTCCAAGCAGAGGGGTCCATAGGCAGGGGCCTTGTGGAACTCTGTCGCTTCGCGTGGCGGAGGGAACTTGCAAAGGGGTGTGCTTTGAAAAGTAGGGTTCCTTAGCCTTAGCATGGGGTGGAGGTACAAATGGGAGGTTCTTCACGAAGTGGAAGAGCATTCGCAGAGCACAGCCTCGCGGAGCAAAGGTGCCTCGTGAAGCAAGGTGTCGGGAAGAAATGTGCTTCGTGAGGTACAGTGATCCTGCCTTAGCATGTGGATCATGTTTACATGAAGGGTGATTCGCGAAGAATAGATGCTCTATAATGACCTGGGTCTCCTTGGGTATCCCCTTCCTTTTTGAAATCCCTTAGGCTTCACAAAAGGCATCCCTCTCGGAAGAGGGGATCAAAATGAGACAACGGGGAGACACTTCGCGAAGCAGAAGTACCTCTCACAGCTCATGGTTCACTGAGCGGAAGAGTGCTTCACGATTCGGGAGATGAGAAGCTGAAAGGTTGGATTGTCTGTCCGGAGAGCTCAGGGGGAGCCCAGTATTTATAGGCAAGAGGCGCCGCGGATCGGAGCTCACGTAGCACGAAGAGGGGCTGGGGGGCTTCACGACGGATCGCGAATGTCAACTGGGGTCACAGAGCATCCCGCCTGCGTTGCTTCGCAGCGGCATCGCGAGCATCAAATTCATTCACAGAGCATCCCGCCTCCCTTGCTTCGCAGCGAACTCGCGAACGTCAAGTGCGTTTGTGGATCCTTCGACCTTATTTGCTTCGCGGCAGCCGCAATGCTGGGGCACTCCACGAAGGGGTTTCACGAGGCAGTCTGTGGGGCCATCTTGGGTCCTTCTCTTCGTTCCAAATTTTGGCGCCAACATTAGTATTCCATTAAACTATTCTTATTGGTGATAGTTGATTACTTAATAAATCTTACTATAAGAAAGAGAATTCTCATTGTAATTATGGTAAATAATATCTTTGATTTTAACCATATCATTTCTTAATTCATAATTAAAGATTATGTATTGAAAATAAATTATTAAAATAAATATTTTGGAAAATTGAGAATAGGAATGTCATAGCTTGAACCTGTTTAAGTTCACTACTCTAAATCTAGTTCTTAGTTTCCTCAAAATATGAATTATTTCCTTTTCAACACTCTTTCACTCTTTCAATTATTTTTCATTCTTTAAAATCCACTAATTTCATGCTCATTTTACAATAAAAATAATCATTTTAAATTTAATCTTAAATATATTTTTAATAAATCCAATTATATTCATTTTGAATCAATTAATCTTTTATGTGACAAAGAACTGAATTGGAAAACTTCTTGAGAGACAAATTATTACAACTATATTGAATTCCTAAGTAAAATTTTTTTTTGGGACGTAGAGATAAAATTCCCACAATAAAATTGGCATCGTTGTCGAGGGTTACTAATAAGTTCACTATTTTTCATATTTTGATTCAAATATTTTTGAAAATCCATCGTATTACTTTCAATTTTTGTTTGAAAAACATTTTTTTATATCTAAAATAATATTCTAAAACACTCACAAAGTGTTTTAGTTCTATTTGACCCTAAAATTAATATGAATTTTCATAATATATTCAAAAAATATGGTAGAAATAGATTCTAAGATTTTAGAATAATCTCTTAAGGCTGAAATTTATGAATAAAACCTGAGACATCCACTACCAAACTTGAAAAATTAAAAACACCCAAACTTGATTATTTAACCCCATTGGAATCATGGTCGAACAAAGAACCATGAAGTAATTAGTTATATCAAACCAAGGTAATCGAAATCCATATGGTCTTAATCGTTTCTGCTGGGTCAATCCACTACGGTGTTGATAGGCCAAAGGAGATGGGGTGTGTGGTACATGGGGAAAGAAGAACTAAAATTTGTTAAACAATGCATGATCAAATAAAAAAGAGTATAAAGAATCACATAACTTTGGTTGTGAGAGAGTCGATTCATCCGAGATGATTTAGGGTGAGCAACGGTAGAGGTCGACCCGTTCAAGGAGATCGAGGGGGTAGCGGTAGATGTCGCTTATCAAGGGAAACAACAATAGGGGTAGAGTTCCGTGAGATATTGAATGGTGTGAGCGAGGGGGATTCTATTTGAGTTTATTTTAAAAGATAAGGGATGGTTTTATCAACGCTTTCCAGATAGCATTGATGAAACCTATTTAAAATAAATTACATTAAGTTTTAATAATTATATAAATTATTAATAAAAATAAAAATGAATATATATTAAAATGAAGATGAATACATATTAAATATGTACATTAAAACCATATTAAAAACAATAAAATGTTAATGGATAAATATATATAAATAAATATAAAAAATGAATAAATTACAAAAAATATTAAATGAAAAAATAAATAAATTATAATAAAAAATAATAACATTATTAGTGAAAAAATGATATTAAATGAATGAATGTTAAAAAAGAGTTAAATTTAATAATTAAAAAAATCAATAGATTTAAAAAAATATTAAAAAAATATATGTGTTATTAATTATATAGATTATTAAAAAAATTATAAATGAATTTATGTAAAAATGAAAATGAATACATATTAATTATATAAATTACAATCATATAAACATTAAATGTTAATGAATACACATGTATAGATAAATATTAAAAATGGATAAAATTAAAAAAATGAATTAAATTTAAAAGTGAATAAATTACATAAATATTAAAAAAATATTAATTAATAAATAATATTAAAAAATAATAATATATATATATAATTTTAAAAATTAATAAATAGTATATGTTAAATAAAAATAGAAAAAATGTATAAAATTTTTAGATTAAAAACACAATATATTAAATATATTCTCTTAATAAATAAAATTCTAAAATGAAAATTAAAAAATGAATAAATTACAGATTAACTATGTGTCTGTGTGTACGTTTCTATATAAAATTTCATTATTTACACATGTGTGTGTGTGAAATTAATATATATAAATATATAACACGTGTTTGATATATGTTATATTGAAAAAAGATGAAATTTATATAACATGATATTAAACCTCCATTACTCGATGCCAATTAGTCAATATTTTTAATTAATATCAATTTTTAATTATAAACCATTATTCACTAAATATATGGTTTATTAAATGTAAATACATATTTTGTATTATATTAATCATAATTAAGGAAATATTATATATTCATATATATATATATATATATATCAATATGAATATATTTCTTTATTAGAAATATTAAATATATTAATGAATAATTTTGTATAATAAATATTATAAATGAATAAATTATAAAAAAAGTAAAGAACACTTAACATTGACTAAATAATATTAAATGAACGAATGTTAAAAATTAATTAAATTTAATTAAAAGATGAATAGATTGAAAAAATATTAAAAAAATAAAAAATAGTTATTAATTATATAAATTTTTAAAAAATAAAAATGAATATATGTTAAAATGAAATTTAATACATATATGAATTTGGTAAATTACAACTATATTAAAAAAATTAAATGTTAATCAATAAATATGTTTACATAAATATTATATTAGGTGTTTGGGAGTATAATTACATTCATACACACACATTGGCTGGAAAGGGAGGTCATATCCCCCCCAAGGGATAAAACACCTAACCAGATGCTTTATTACATTATAGATTTTGGCCTAAAGGCCCATTGGGTATGGATCCCATTACATGGCCCGTATTCCCACCATTGGATGGCCCAAAGTCCCCGCTTCCATCATGTCTACATCACCGCCCACTTAATGTCCCAAAGGCCTAGTGGCCCGAAGGCCCAATCAAAATGAATAGTACTGGTGCTACAATACCCCACTAAAATACCTATTATAGTACTATAGTACTAATATAGTACCTCCACAAATTCACTCCCACCTGAACTTGAACCTGGATCTGATGCGGGATTATGGGGAGCTTTTACAACTCGGGTAAGCCCCCAACTACTATACATAAATATTAAAAATGAATAAAATTAAAAAAATATTATACAAATAAAAATTAATAAATTAATAAATTAAAAAAATATTTACAAAATATTAATGAAAAAATAATAATAAATGAATAAATTAAAATATATATACATACATATATATAAATATATATATTAAATAAAAATATAAAAATGAATAAAATTTAATAATTAAAAAATATATATTAAATATGAAATAATAGAAAATAAAAATCTAAAATGATAATATTAACAATTTATTATTAGTGTATGTTGGTCTCTGTAAATTTGAATTAATTTCATATATATATATGGGGAAATTATTGTATGATATATTAACTATAATTACAAATTTAGCCAAAATTTTTAATTAATAATTAAATATTTATTATTTTCTATATATATATAAATTTGAAAAAACAATTGACATTGCTGAAAAATGTTATTAAATGTCTATTACTATCAATTAATTAATATTTTTTATAAATATTAATTTTTAATAAACTTATAAAATCTTTTTCACTAATTATATGACATATTAAGTGTAAATACATTTTTAGTATTATATAAATCATTTTAAATCAATATATATATATATATCAATATCAATATATTTCTATATTAAATAAGTTTTTTATTAATATATAATTTTTTCTAATTATTTTATATGCCATTTTTTCACTAAATATCTTATATGTCGAGTGTGAATGTATATTTAGTCGTATATAAATCATATTTGATAAAATATATTACATTTCTATCAATATAAATATATTTATATATTATTATATTATTTTTTATGTTATATTTTTTATGAAATATATTTTCCATCAGTGCTACAAAAATCAGTAACAAAGGTTCTCTTTATCACTACTAACAAAAAGTACAGATAAATGGTGTGCCTTTATCTGTGATTTTCTTAGTGATGATAAACATAGTCTTTATCAATGCTTTTAGTTAGTGTTAATAAAGGTTCCCCCTTTATCAGTGCTTTTATCTAGCATTGATAAAAAGTAGCATTGATTATCGTATATTTTGTTTCTTCAGATATAGATATAGATGTCATTCGAAGCATTCATCAAATTGAAAGGTTTTTTCATGCGATGGTCGGATATAAATATTGGATTTGGGTTTTAGTGAGGAGTTGGCTGAGAAATTTTGAATTTTTTTTGACTACTATATGTGGTTTTTAAAAGGTGACAATAAATGTGTGAATAAAATCATATACTTGTCCAAAAATTGGTGATAAATGTGTGCCAATTTTTTCCAATTTTTTGTATTTATTCCATGGCCTAAAACTTCTGATTGGAAAAAATATATTTTTTCCATGCACATAACATTTTCTCAAAACATATCCAATATATGATATAATGTGAGGGTAGAACCTTATCAAGGAATTCATAACACAAATAGAATATGTGGTGGAGCATGAACACAAAAAAAATCTCAAGGTGAGCTTGTAATAGATTAAAAATGTATTAATTTAATTTAATTTAATTACATACATAGTTGTGAGGGATCGAATAAATAATATTTATTACATTTTTATAAATATATAAGCTTATTGAGTCACACTACTACAAATAATCCCTTTAACAACAATGTCTTTAACATTGCTAAATTTTTTTTGACCTCAGTGCCATTAAGGGAGGGGGTGCCTTTATCAGTACTAAAAAATGCTCTGATAAATGCCCCCTTTATCAGTTCTAGTCTAGTTCTCATTAAGTCTCGTATTTATCCTCACTTTCATTAGTGATGATAAAGTTGGCCCTTTATCATCTCTAGAAATAGCATTGAGAAATGGCTACCTGCTGCAATGTGTTGTTTGAATAACATCACACTACAACAGCCTCTAACCTATATGAAAATACACCAATGAAAATACAAAAATTAATTGAAAAAAATTTTATATCACAAATAAAAAATACTAATAAATAAATTTCAAACAATTTTTTGTATAATTATATTTGTAATTACTATACATAAACATTTAAAAACATTAATGTTTGATCTTTTTTGGCACATTGTGACCCCCTATCAAAAAATATCGACCATGATTTCAATTGCTGAACAAACCACTCCAATCTGAGAAAAATAATTCACCTTTATAAGAAAACAAATCTTATATTAGTAATACTATAAGTAAATAAACTGCATTAATAAAATGTCAATTTTAAATAAAAGGAAACACTTAGAGTTATACTAGTCACATTGTGCATCAGATTGAAGTGGGGTTAATTCCTAAATGATATAAATGACTTATGGATCATTTTCTTCAATTATCAAAACAATAAAAATGTGTTTTATTTATTTTTTAGTATGAAACTATGTAACATCCCGACCTGGATCACCTCTAAGACGGTGGCCAGAATAGTGGGTTACATGACTTCAAGCGCATCTCCCCGAATGCCAGAGGCTGCCGACTAGCAGTGAGGGCCTTTTTGTATCCTAGGGGGAGACTATGCCCTCATAGGTAATAGGTATTATCATAGTGAAAGTAAACAACAATTAATAATAAATCGTAGAAGCATATAAATTAATAAATTGCAGTAGAAGCAATATAAATAATCAAACTGAATAGTACTCAAGTACGGAAGCTCACAAAACGATGCCATGCCATGATATATGTATAAACTGAAAGTACAGAAAACAGAACCCAAGAATGCTATCAACTAAAAAGAAAAGAAACAAAGTGTGACAAATACATCACGAGAAAGGCTCGGTCCTCTGCCCCAATATTTATCCTAAGAAACAACAATCAATCAAGAATCGGAAGCAGCATGCTTCCCTTTGTCAATACCTACAATCATATAATATACTTGGGTGTCAACGACACCCGAGCAGGGTGTGAGATAAAATCCCAATAGATCGGCACCCAAGGTGTCTAAAAATTTCCATTTCGTGAAATGATAAAATGCAGTGTGCCATTATATAACAATTTCAGATAATTAATTTAAGTGCAATGGAATAAATAAGTCCACCCCGATTCCAAATGGTACTCATGCCTAATCACCTGCTTCAACCTAAGCTGGTAGTCTGAAAGGGTATCTGTCAATACAATTCACGTACAGGTATATATATAAAACCCAGAAAGAAACAAGGTAAATAAAAAAGAGGTATACCCCAAGCTTGTACTTTAACTTGGGGTCTAAGTCAAGTGTCAAACAGGTGCACTTCTACATATCAGAAGAATATCTCAATTCACAAGTGACACAAATGGCAATAATACAAACCTTATGTGCATCATTATTAAATTTCAAGTTGAGAGTTAGGGTTTGAACCCATCCCGAAGGTATTGCTATGGAACATTCGTCAATTTATCCAATACCACTGAGCATGTACAAGGATATCTTTTGAAAGACCAAGTATCGCCTGAGGCATGGCCTTACCCTGAGTCCGTCCTGATCTCACAAAAAGGGGTCGAGTGTCATCTGAGGATGGATTAGCCACATTGTCAATGGATCCATCCTGATGGGACCTTTTGGAACTGGTATCACTCATAAGTATTAGAAAGCTCGGGGAAGTCTCAGTCTGGAAAATCCAATGACACCGCCCCCCAACACAAAGAGGTAACCAGTCAGGAACAGAGGGTCTAAGTGTGACCCTTAATACAGGACCCACCTTCTTTCCCTAACCTAAATTTAATTAAAGTTTTCACAGCAGTAGATCTGACATAATCAGCATATAAACTCACAGCTTGAAAACTAACTAGATACACCCATGCACCACAAGGTACAAATTAAATATTACAGCATAACAGTATTAACAAGGAAAGATACCACATCAACATAAGCAGATAAATGCACTTTTAAATAAATGAATAATTTAGCCAAACAACTACCAAGAATATAACAATTCCCGGTTTATAATTAGTGTAAATTATTTATTTAAATTCAACACAATAAAAATAGGTTGTGCAACACATGTAGTTAATTAAATTAAATGACCAGACATGCACATTTAGATAATTAAATAATTCAACAAAAATAACTATCAAAGATCCAATAATTCAAGGTTCATAATTATTCTAAAATTATTATTTAAATTAAACACAACAAAAAAATAAGTTGCGCAATACATGCAGTTAAATGAATTAAATACCCGGGCTAACAGAATTTATATCGACCACATTGTCACACCCAAAGGGGTGTCCAACCACATTGAAACAAATTAAAAAAATTAATTCATGATCAAAAGGTTTGCAACAACTAGACAAAACAAATAAATTAAAGAGTTTGGGTGAATTTGCACAAAGCCAGTAGGCACCGACTAACAACACAATGGTGCATTTTTATAAATCACAATGAAATGGAGGGAAAAAGAGTAGATGCCCTACCTTATAGTCGTAGATGATATTATGATCTACGGTAGACTTTTATTTGACCTAAAACGGAAGAAAATGAAAATTTTTAGAAAAACCCCAAAAGAGGGAAAGATCCTTTCGTGATGAACTGCGCATAGGATACACAACGAAAACCTACGATTCTACTTTCGTAAGGTTACCTTTGCCCTAAAGTTTACTACGCACCTCATGGTGAAAAAAACGGATGATAGATGGAGGATTTGTAGTCTTCTGAAGGAGGAGCAGGGTGGTGTGCACCACCTAGGGAAGAGAAGTGCGCCACACATAGGAGAGGAGGAGAGGAGAGGAGAAATAAATAAAAAGGAAAGAAAATAAAAAAAATGAAAAATAAATAAAAAGGAAAGGAAAGAAAACGGAAAAATAAAAAAGAGATAAATAAATAAAATAATAAAAATAAAATGGTGGAATAAATGAAATAAATAATTAAAATTAGTTTACCTCATTTTGATTATTTTTAATTTCTCTCTAACCATATCTATTTTATTATTTATTTTTATCCCTCTTTAAATTCCATTAATTTTCTATAATCCATTTTAATTATTTTTAACCTGAACATCACGCTATGGTGCGATGTAATATTTTACATAAATCCTGAACAATCATTTAATTAATTTTAAGAGCTATTTGGGACCCGCAACAGGGTGCGCAGGTGCGCGCCTTATGTCGCTTTAAAGATTCAGATTAAAAACTTAAAAGTCCACAACTTGATTTAATTCAACGTGTTAAATGAATTTATGTAGGTAATTATTAATATTTTATCTAACCTAACAATAAATATCCACCCATGTATATACGTGTTTTATATATATATATATACACAATCTGCATATTCATATATATACACCCACACATGTATATATAACTATATATATATATATATTTAATCCCTTATATATAGATATACCTCATATATATATACATCAATTTTTTTGTCCCAATATAATAATAATAATGATAATTAAAATAATTATTATTATTTAATTCAACCCATCAATGACACCATTAATATTTTAATGACAACAACCATTAATAAAAAGGATAATGGTTATTAAATAAATATTGATTGTGGATTTGTATTTAGTTGGAACAATTAATAATATAACATTTATTACATTGCTCAGTTATTATTTACACCGCGACACAATTTATTAATTGTGGTAGTGAATTTCCATTTGTCGACATCAACGCAAATAATAATATTAATAATAAAATTATTATTATTATTTCTAACGACCAACAAAAAAAATTTATAACCCAAATAAATTATCTTCGGGTGCGATATGACCAAACGCCTGACACTCACAACGGTTATACCCTGCCTAGGGTAAACCCCATGTCTCAGAATTATTGGTGGTCTCAGATTTCTCATTCAACACACCGTTTGTGAGAAAATAATTATTTATTATATAAAAAACGAAATAATTAATTAATTAAAAATAAATATGGAATTATCATGTGCGAGGGTGCCAAACACCCGATGAAAATCAAGGTTATACCCTACCTAGGGTAAACCCAACGTTCCGGACCTAACGATGGTCTTAGATTTCTCGTACGACCCACCGTTTGAGAGTTATTTCATTTTTTTAAAACAAACACACATATCAATAAAATAAACTTAATATTTTTATTTTATCAATGCCGCATTGTCGACTATAGGAAACAAAAAGTTCTGATGCTCGGCTTTAAAACTGGCCTGCCCAGTTAATGGAAAAAACTTAATTTCCTTTACTTTTTCATCCAGTACAAAACACGAGACGTTACAACCTTCCCACCTTAGAAATTCTCATCCCTGAGAAGCCTTCGAGAACAACATAACCCTCACCCGATCTAAGGGTCATGTAGTCTCATACAAAAGGTCGTGTTTCGTATCTAAACGCCCAACGCACACTCAAACATTGGTTAGGTAAGAGACACAAAAGCCATTAAGATCTGATCTGACACTCATTTTCCAACTGAAACATTGAGATGGTATTTATCCAATCTCTTTCTTCTAGATACACAACCATGTCATCGTCTCATTAACTTCTGGCCAAAGTTACTTCCCACCTTAGGTTTTAAAGTTAGAAAGAGGAAAATTCTGAGTCACGACACCTTCCTCTGTCGGAATTTCATATAAGACATGCCCTTAATCATTCTAGAAATGTTTCTCACTTGATTTCCAAACTGGATAAAACGGTCAATCCCCCATAGCCCTTAAAGTCCTAGTCGAGCCAGATTTTTATGAAATGCCATGGTCGACACAAACTGCACTCGTCTCACCTGATGACATGTCAGAAAAAGTTCCTTCAGTGACCGCTTCATTGAGCAAGATAGAGAACTAGTAAATACATTCTGATCGACCATTTAAGAAGGTTCTCGAGTTAGATGGCATGTGTTTTATAGACTAAACTGTGATGTATTCTTCAAAGGTATATCGCATTTACCACGAATACATCCACTGAAGTTCATACCTAACCTCTGATGACGTTTCTTGATTTAGGCATCACCGAGCCCAACAACAATTTTAGGGTAACCTCAGATTGACACAATAGGAGTGAAAGGAACTAACATAAGGAAGTCCATACTCCATGTTTATGAGTGAGACATTGGTACAAGGGAAAGATGCCCATATCAAAACATTGACAAAGCCTGGAGTGGCATCAGCCTGGTGGTCAGGTTAGATGAAACGACTGGTGTACAAGATTTCATCCAAGGAATTCTTACACAGAAATACAAGGGTCACTCAAGACTAAAAAAGCCTCAATAAAAACGATGCATCGGTGTGAAACACTGAGAACAACACCCTAAATAGTCCCAACAACTTTTAAATATTTAGCATGGCATATGACTGATGCTATCTTAGTGTATCAAGGATGAAGGCAAGATAGGGGACATGCTCGTCACTTAAGGAATAATACACTAAGAGGATTTGGATATTACCAGAAAAAACATTTAAACAATTGGAATGAAATCCCAACCAAACTAGCCGGTGTGTCAAAACACCTAAGTTTCTAGAATTTATATCGAGCATTGGGACAAACTTTATTACTTTAACACAGAAGTTACTAAACTATAGAGATGACCCAAAACATATTTAAAAATTCAAGACTTGATGATTACACTAAACTCAACTTGTTCATCACAACGTTGAGCACTCGACGGTACCGCATACATGAACGCATACTACCCCGAGGTGATAGAGAAGAAAGATGACTTTTAACTCAGAGGACAATGTATTGAATCATCCATCAATGTGGAGAAGAGAGGGTCAAACAAACTATAAAGAAACTAACCATTCCTAAGGCATGCCTAACCTGATGAAAATGAGCATTTTTTTATGCTCAATCCCAAAACAAAAGTCAAGGTAAACATGACCACCCGTCCAAACAAGGGTTTCATTTTAAGAAAGGTGGTCTGACTAGGGACAATGGCATGATAATAGTTCTATTCCAAAGAAACTCAAGGAGGAACTCAAACTACCCTTATACAAGGGTCTTAAATAGAGGACATCGCTATAGGTTCTGTATCCAAGCCCTTTATATTTAATCACATTTAATCTTAAATCATAAAAATATTTAATCAAAACATCAAGTAATATTTTTTTCAAAACAAAACACAAGGTGCATGATCTTAAACAATGCCTTAAGGGAAAACATGCTAGGTTTATAAAACTCCATTTTAAAACATTTTACGTTAATTGATATCCTATCCTTAATTATGCAATCTATCACATGAAATACTTTCAAGAAGATAAGGAAACCTACAAGGTTCCCACTAAGCTGACCTGGGTTCATTAGAATGCAACACAAAAAAATAGTTGTTTAATTATTAATAGTCATGATCGTACCACGATTCACTATTTTATTTCACCCTTACACCGCAGTTTTAAACTAGTTTTGTAATGAATATTACAAATATAATAATAAATTGCACTTTATGTTTGAATCAATAAATTAATTTTAATCAATATTATAATGGTCAATGTTACTTTTTATTATTATTTCAATGTAGGTGGAGGTGATTTGGAGGGCCTTTGATGAAGTGGAAGAAAAATGGGCCAAAATTGCATGGATCCATGGACATCTATCCATTGTTTTACATAGTACACGGAATACGTGAATCCAAATGATCTGAAATTTTGTGGGACTGTCAAAAATATAATAGGATAAATTTCATATTAAGGAATCCAATCCTGATTCGGCTTCTATGGGGCCCATCAGAACTGATCTGTCCAAGCCACCTAATATGGACCAAGTCAAATGCGGTGTTCTGTATTTTATTAATATCTTGAGATGAATTTTTCCAAAGGGTGTCAAAATTTAGGTGGAGACATTCAAGAGGTAGGGCTACAACTTTTATATTTTATCAAAAGCGAGATAATACTTTCTGAAGGCCGAAACTCGTGGTACAAGTGGATTGATGAAATCTGTGAGCCTAAAACCACCTTCCAATTTTTCTATAAAATGACACCTTGGGCTCCCCATTTGCAAGTTCGGCCAAGGAGTGAAGTTATACCAATTTGGAGTCCTAGAGGAGTATCCTAATCACCTTTTAGGTTCTGGAGGCCCCTATACTCATAGGGGAATCAAGGATGAAGGAGTTCCACCCGTGCTTCCTCCTCCTCCCGATGTTGAGCTAAAAGTTGGGTGTTCATTGTGAGGGATCTACACACATGTCAAGGGAGTTCCGATGCATATAATAGCTAATGGATTGGAGTAATTTGGGTGTTTAAATATTTCATTCCATTTATCTTATTTTATTTCATATTTGAATGCTTGATTGGATGCATGTGAGTGTTATGCTCTTAATTTCTAACCGATCGGTGTGAGGTTTTGAGTGCGTGACTTGTGTTATTTCGATTGGACATCACAAGAATCCTTTTCATACCCACCTTATTGAGATTTCAATCTGATTTGGAAGATATTATTCCATGCATAAGTACTAGACCTTGACAATATGATTGTTACATCAAGGTTTGGTCCTTAAAGCATTGAAATAAAAGCTTAGGAATTAATCGGGATTCTAATTAACTCCAACCAAAGAATTACTCTAAACCTAAGATGAATATCTATGGAAAATGAAATTTATATGTGTGTAGTGAAATCACATCGACCCTTTTATCTCATATTTTTCAAAATCCACTAGGTCACTCAACTTTTAAGTTATTTCAACTAAGTCATTATTTTAAACTCTTTTCAAAACCACCCCCTCTCTTAGCCATTTTTATTAAAAATACACACTCTAAACCTACCAACGCTCCTTGAGAAACGACCTAGGGTCTACCCTAGACTATAAATAAACCTTGAAAACATAATCAATTTGACGTTTCATGACAACGCGGTCAAGTCACAACACCCCTACCGGGTTATCTCATAAGGAACATGAATCAACTAGCCTACTTGGTCCTAGTTGTGCCTTTAGGTAGTTAACCAATTCATTTGAAATTATAACATGTTCAAACACATATCAGACTAGATATATGGGTGGATATCAACCTATAAAGAGACTATACACTTTATAGTTTTTGTAATTTGGCTCCCATTCAAAGGCAACCAATAAATTTTAGCAAAGCAACCAATTACATAACAAACAAGCTAGAAGGTCAATACAAGAAGATAAAAGAGAGATACATGTTTTAATAAGAATAACATTTTAATCACAAAGACATGCTAATAGGAATATAAGCATGATACAAGGAAAACATGGTATTAAACAGGAAGTATGGAAATAGGCTAGCATGCTAAATATTTCACTGAAACATGGTATCAAAAAGGAGTGCTAAATAATTAAAAGACATGGAATATATTCAAGGAAATCAATTTGAATTAACAGGAAGCCTAAAATGCAACTACATGACATGGAACTATGCATGGCATGTGAATCCCTATATGCCTATTATGATACATAAAATTCTTCATCCTTAACTAAACACACAAAGGGTAAAATATCATAAATTCCATAAATTCATAAGAAGTAGAAATTACACCAATCAATCGAGGTGTAATCACATCAATTATAACAACAAAAAGCATGATCAGCAATCCCGACCTTGGACACTTGTTCATTTCCCGTACATGGGGTGATCAGTCCCAAGCACGACTATTAACCAAGTGCTAGCATATTCCTAGTCTCTTGTCTACTAACCCAAAATAGTAAGACAAAGGAAAAAAATACCACCTTTGATACCACTTTGTAACATCTCGACCCGGCTCACCTCTAAAACGGTGGCTAGACTGGTGGGTTACATGACCTCAAGCGCATCTCCCCGAACGCCAGAGGCTACCAACTAGTAGTGATGGCCTTTTTGTGTCCAAGGGAGAGACTATGCCCTCATAGGTAATATGTATTATCATAATGGAAGTAAAAATCAATTAGTAATAAATCAAAAAAGTATATAAATTAATAAATTACAGCATAAGAAATATAAATAATCCAACTAAATAATACTCATGTGCGGAAGCTAACAAAACAATGTCATGCCATGATGTATGTCTAAACTAAAAGTATAGAAAACAGAACCCAAGCATGCTATCAACTAAAAATAAAAGAAACAAAGTGTGACAACTGCATCACGAGAAATGCTCGGTCCTCTGCCCAGTCTCCATCCTAAGAAGCAACAATCAGTCAAGAATTGGAAGTAGCACACTTCCCGTTGTCAATACCTGCAATCATATAATCTACTCGTTGTCAACGATGCCTGAGCAGGGTGTGAGATAAAATCCGAGTAATCCGGCACCCAAGGTGTCTAAACCTTTCCATTTTGTGCAATGATAAAATGCAGTGTGCCATTATATAACAATTTCAGATAATTAATTAAGTGCAATGGAATAAATAAGTCAGCCCGGGTTCCAAACGACACTCGTGCCTAATCACCTACTTCAGCCTAAGCCGGTAGTCTAAAAGGGTACCTATCAGAAGAATTCACGTACACATATATATATAAAACCTAGAAAAAAACAAGGTAAACAAGAAAGAGGTATACCCCAAGCTTGTTCTTTAACTTGGGTTTAAAGTCAAGTGTCAACTAAGTGCACTTCCACATATCAGAAGAATATATCAATTCTAAAGTGACTCAAATGGAAATAATATAAACCTCAAGCACATCATTATTAAGGTTAAAGTAGAGAGATAGAGTCTGAGCCCATCCCGAAGGTATTTCTACGAAACATCTGTCAATTTATATAATACCACCGAGCCCGTCCAAGGAAATATTTTGAAAGACCAAGTATCGCCTGAGGCATGGCTTTACCCTGTGTCCGTCTCGATCTCGCAAAAAGGGGTCGAGTGTCATATGAGGTTGACTTAGCCACATTTCCAACAGATCCGTACTGATGGTCCCTTTTGGAACTGGTATCACTCATAAGTATTAGAAAGCCCGGGGAAGTCTTGGTCCAGTAAAGCCAATGACACCGCCCCCGACACAAAGAGGTAACCAGTCAGGAACAGAGGGTCTAAGTGTGGCCCTTAATACGGGACCCACCTCCTTTCTCCACCCTTAATTTAATTAATGTTTTTACAGTAGTAGATATGACATAATCAGCATATAAACTCACATCTTGAAAACTAACCAGATACACCCGTGCATCAAAAGGTACAAATTAAATATTACAGCATAACAATATTAACAAGGAAAGATACTGCATCAACATAAGCAGATAAATAAACTTTTAAATAAATGAATAATTCAGCACAACCAACTACCAAGAATCTAACAATTACCAGTTCATAATTAGTCTAAATTATTTATTTAAATTCAACACAACAAAAATAGGTTGTGCAACACATGCAGTTAATTAAATTAAATGCTTGGACAAGCACATTTAAATAATTAAATAATTCAGTATAAAAAATATCAAAGATCCAACAATTCAAGGTTCATAATTATTCTAAAATAATTATTTAAATTAAACACAACAAAAAAATAGGTTGCGCAATACATGCAGTTAAATGAATTAAATACCCGGGCTAATGGAATTTATACCGACCACATCGTCACACCTAAAGGGGTGTTTGACCACATTGAAACAAATTAAAAAAATTAATTCATGATCAAAAGGGCTGTATCAACTAGACGAAACAAATAAATTAAAGAGTTTGGGTGAATTTTCACAAATCTGGTAGGCACCAACTAACGACACAAGAGTGCGTTTTTATAAATCACAATGAAACTGAGGTAAAGAGAGTAGACACCCTACCTTATGGTCTTAGATGATTCAATGATCTATGGTAGGCTTTGATTTTACCTAAAACAAGAAAAAATGAAAGATTTTAGAAAAACCCCCCAAAATTGGGTAAAATCCTTCTGTGATGAACTGCGCGTATGATACACAATGATAAACTACAATTCTACTTGCTAAGGTTAGCCTTTACCTAAGGTTTATTGCGCACTTGACAGTGAAGAAAATGGATGAAAGACGGAGGAGCTACAGTCTTCCGAAGGAGTAAGGTGGTGCGCACTACCTAGGGAGGGGGAGTGCGCCACACACAGGAGAGGAGGAGAGGAGGAGAGGAAAAAGAAAAAAAAGGAAAGAAAATAAAAAAAGGAAAAATAAATAAAAAATAGTGGAAAGAAAAAAAAGGAAAAATAAAAAGGAGATAAATAAATAAAGTAATAAAAATAAAATGGTGGAATAAATGAAATAAAAAATTAAAATCAGTTTACCTCATTTTAATTTTTTTTAATTTCTCTCCAACCGTATCTATTTTATTATTTATTTTTATCCCTCTTTAAATTCCATTAATTTCCTTTAATCCTTCTTAATTATTTTTAACTCGGACGCTGCGCTATGGCGCAACGTAATATTTTACATAAAGTGTGAATAATCATTTACTTAATTTTAATAGATGTTCGGGACCCGCAACAGGGTGCACAGGCGCGCGCCTTGTGTCACTTTAAAGATTTGGATTAAAAACTTAAAAGTCCACAATTTGATTTAAGTTGACGTGTTAAATGAATTTATATAGTTAATTAATAATATTTTATCTAACCTAACAATAAATATCCACCCATGTATATACATGTTATATATATATATATACACATTTGCATATTCATATATATACACCCACACATGTATATATAACTATATATATATAATCCCTTATATAAAGATATACCTCATATATATATACATCAATGTTTTTGTCTCAATATAATAATATTAATAACGAAAATTAAAATAATTATTATTATTTAATTCAACCCATCAATGACACCATTAATATTATAATGACAACAACCATTAATAAAAAGGATAACGGTTATTAGATAAATATTGATTGCGGATTTGTATTTAGTTGGAACAATTAATAATATAACATTTATTACATTGCTCAGTTATTATTTACACCGTGACACAATTTATTAATTATGGTAGTGCATTTCCATTTGTGGACATCAATGCAAATAATAATATTAATAATAAAATTATTATTATTATTTCTAGCGGCCAACAAAAAAATATTTATAACCCAAATAAATTATCTTCGGGCGCGATATGACCAAACGTCTGACGCTCGCAAAGGTTATACCCTGCCTAGGATAAACCCCACGTCCTGGAACTATTGGTGGTCTCAGATTTCTAATTTGACACACCGTTTTTTAGAAAATATTTATTTATTATATACAAAACTAAATAATTAATTGATTGAAAATAAAGATGGAATTATCATGTGAGGGGGTGCCAAACACCCGATGCGAATCAAGGTTATGCCCAATCTAGGGTAAACCTGACGTTTCGGACCTAACAGTGGTCTTAGATTTCTCGTACAACACACCGTTTGAGAGTTATTTTATTTTTTTGAAAAAAAACACGTATCAATAAAATAAACTTAATATCTTTATTCTATTAATGCCACAGTGTCGACTATCAGAAACCAAAAGTTCGGACGCTCGGTTTTAAAACTGGTCTGCGCAGTTAACGGAAAAAATTTAATTTTTTTTCTTTTTCATCTTGTTCAAAACATGGTTCGTTAAACAATGGTTCTTTTTATTAAAATTAATGTAAATTTAAAATAGAAAGACACACTTTGAGTTATATCGGTCACACCATGCATTGGATTGAGGTGAAGTTGATTCCTATACATCACAAATGACTTATGAATCATTTTACTAAATTTTCCAAAAAAATAAAAATGTATTTTATCGGTTTTGAGTATGTCACTTGTGTTTCTTACTAAAATATCATTTTAAATTGGAAACATACACTTTTTGTCATACCGATCACATTGTGTATCATTTTGATGCGAGACTACCTTCTATGCATCAAAAATGACTTATGACTATTTTTCCTAAATTATCAAGACAACCATAGAATTTTTTCTTGGTTTTTAGTTAGTGACACACATTTTGAAATAAAATGTAAATTTTAAACTAATAATGGACACTTTGGGTTATACCGGTCACACCGTGTATCAGATTGAGGTTTAATTTATTTTTGCACATCAAAAAATGGCTTATGAATCATTTTCCTAAACTATCAAAATAATCTAAATGATTTTTCTTGTTTTTCAATATGTCACTTATTCCTTTTACTAAAATTAAGGTCAATTTTAAATAAAAAGACTCACTTGGAGTCATATCGGTCATACTGTGTGTCTGATTGAGGCTAGGATGATTCCTGGAAGTCAAAAATGACTTATGGATCATTGACTTAAAGTATAAAAATAATACAAATTTTTTTTCTTAGTTTTAACTTGTCACCTGTTCTTTTTACTAAAATTAGTGTTAATTTTAAATAAAAGATGTAATTGGAGTTATACCAGTTACATCATGCATCATATTAAGGTGGGGTTGTTTCCTACGCATCAAAAATGACTTAAAGATTGTTTTTATAAAGTATCAAAACAATATTAATGTATTTTCTCAGTTTTCAATATTCCACTTGTTCTTTTTACTAAAATTAATGACAATTTTAAATAAAAAGACACACATTAAGTCATATCAGTCACACCGTGAGTCTTATTGAGGTGAAACTGATTAATAAATATCATAAATGAATTATTAATCATTTTCCTAAAGTATCAAAATAATCCAAATTATTTTTCTCAATTTTGAGTATATCACTTTTGTTTTTTACTAAATGTCATTTAAAACTGGAAACATGTTCTTTGAGTCATAGCAATCACATAGTGTGTTGGTTGGACATGATACTACTTCCTGTACATCAAAAATGACTTATGAATCATTTTACTAAATTATAAAGATAATTATAATGTTTTTTCTTGATTTTCAGTGAGTGAAATGTGTTTTGAACTAAAATTTCAATTTTAAAATGATAATAGGAACTTTGAGTCATGTCGGTCACACCATTCAAAGGATTAGAGTGAGGTTAAGTCCAACACATTAAAACTGACTTATGGACCATTTTTCTAAAGTATAAAAACAATTTGAATGCATTTTATTGGTTTTCAATACATCACTCATTCTTTTTACTAAAATTAATGTCAATTTTAAATAAAAAGGCACACTTGGAGTCATATCGGTCACTTTATATGTCGAATTATGGTTTTTATGAATCTTACATGTAAAAAATGACTTATGTATCATTTTACTAAAGTATCAAAACAATATGAATGTGTTTTCTCAGTTTTCAACATGTCACCTAATATTTTTACTAAAATTAATTTCAATTTTAAATAAAATACACACTTTGAGTTATATCGGCCACACTGTTTTTATATTGAGGTGGAATTGATTCCAACATGTAAAAAATTAATTATGGATAATTTTCATAAATTATAAAAACAATATGAATGTGTTTTCCATCTTTTAGTATGTTACTTGTACTTTTTACTAAAATTAATATGAATTTTAAATAAAAATACACACTTTGATTCATATCGGTCTCACTTTGAGTTAGATTGAGGTGAAGCTAATTCCTAAACATCAAAAATGACTTATTAATTATTTTAATAAAGTATCAAAATAATCTAAATGTGTTTTACTCGTTTTGAATATGTCACTTATGTTTTTTCCTAAAATTTCATTTAAAACTAGAAAATCATACTTCGATCCATACCGGTCACATTGTGTGTCATTTTGATGTTATAATACTTCCTATACATCATAACTAACCTATGAGTCATTTTTATAAATTATCAAAATGATTAGAGAAAATTTTCTTTTTTTTAGTGAGTGACACAAGTTCTGCACTAAAATGTCAATTTTAAACTAATAAAGAACACTTTGAGTCATATAAGTCACACCATGGGTTATATTGAGGTTCAATTGATTCCTAAATATCAATAATTAACTATAGATAATTGTTCTAAAGTATAAAAAACAATTAAAATATTTTTTCTCAGTTTTGATTACATCATTTTTCTTTTTAATAAAATCAATTTCAATTTTAAATAAAAAAGACAAACTTAGAGTCATATCGATCACACCATTCATCAGATTTAGGTTCAATTGATTCATACATGTCATAAATGACTTATGGACCTTTTTTGTAAAGTATCCAAACAATCTGAATGTTTTTCTTAGTTTTCAGTATGCCACTTCTTCTTTTTACTAAAATTAATGTCAATTTTAAATAAAAAGACACACTTAGAGTTATACTGATCACATTTTTCATCAAATTGTTATGGGGTTTATTCCTAAACATAAAAATGACTTAAGGATAATTTTCCTAAAGTATTAAAACAATATTAATGCATTTTCTAGGTTTTCATTATGTCACTTGTTCTTTTTACTAAAATTAATGTCAATTTTAAATTAAAACCCACACATGAGTATGTGATGTGTGTTTTCAACTAAAATATAAATTATAAACTAAAAAAATATAGCTAAAGTGATAACTATCACACTGTGTATCAGATTCAGGTATTGAGTATGTGATATCTGTTTTTCTTTCAAAAAATACAAAAAAGAGAGAACATATACCATTATGATGGAAGAGAAGACCAATTATCCCTGAAACATGTATATTTCATCAATCATGGGGTTTCCTCTTCCATTATAAATCAATATATTCTATATTTTCTATCTTGTTGTAGATAGTTGAAAGGAAAATATGACTTCCAAAAAGATCTATGAAAAAAATATAAATAAGTATTATATAGAAATGATAAGGAAATTAACTTACAAATAGTAGATAAAATGATGAAAAAATTAATTAAACAAGTAGTAAGAATTAAACTTTTCATGATGGTTGTATACATTATTGACCCATTTCCTTATTGTCATTATCCCAATTGCAACCTTTAAGTCAAATCTCGCATAATCATGATAAGCTTCGAACAAACCACCCCTACCAGGGAAAAATATTCTACCTGTATAAGAAAACAATTCTTATATTAGTGATACCATAAAGAAATAAATTAAAAATAAATTTAAAACAATTGATTAATAAAATGTCAATTTTAAACTGAAACCATACAATTTGAGTCATACTGGGTACACCATGTATCATATTGAGTGAATGATCATAGTACATGAGAAAATCATCCTTGTTGAAGAAGTAATTTATATATGATCTCTATGAAAATTAGCAAAATAAATATTAGATAGAAATGATGGGGAAATTAACTAAAAAAGTAGATAAAATTATGAGAAAATTAGCTAAATAAAAAAGTAGGAATTCATATCTTTTTTATATATGTATACATTCTTTCATCAGGTTTGTTTCCCATTCGTTTCTAGAAAATCTATTTTTCCTTGTGAATATGAGGATTTTTTACAGTCATATTATTGCTATTAAAATAAAAATACAGAAAGGATTAATAAATAATTTAACTTAAAGAGTAATTATATTTGAAGATACATCTTTGGGGATGGAAGTTTCTTGTTGGTATATGATATATCTCATAAATTAACAAACATAATAACCATAATATTTTCCATTTTTTTATTTGAGAAACTTCATAAACATTTATAAAAATAATTAATTTGTTTTGATATGTGTTTTGATAATGAAATATTATTATATTTACCCTGATACTTTTCCACTTGTAGAAGTTGATATGCTCATTTTATTCATGGGTTGTCCTCATGCCATGATTTTCACAATATTTAAACACCAGAATATCATAATATAATTATAATTAAAAACATAATATAGAATATATAACTTGAATTTTAGTTCTAAAATGTTTTATTTAGTGTATTACAAATTGACAAAATTCATCACATGTGGTTAGTTTCTTGGATATCCATGTAGTGAATCTAGAAAATAAATCTTTAGAGTATCCAAATTGACCGTAATAAGTACATAATGTTTCCTAAAAAACAAAAAAGAATAAGTAATAAAAGGAATTAAAAAATATTTTATATGATTAAATTTTATAGGTTTACCCCCAAAATCATTGGTATTAATAAGATTCTGTCATCCATAAGTTTTCTTTCAAATGATTTGGCCAGTTTACCACTATTGCATTAATTTGAACTGAATCCATTTTGGTTTGGTCAGTAGAAGTGAAGTGAGGAATAATGAGTCCATATTTATATTCATGTTTTAATCCCTTAAATTGGCATTCATATATATCCATGCAAAAAATATGAATTTTATTTAGTCATAATTAAGATACTAGATCATCTATTAAAAAAATCATGAAAACACACCGCATGTATACATTTACAAATGACACTCCTATCCATTCATAGTTGATGATTTCATTTACATTCTCAAGAGAAATGAATTATATAATTTCATCTCTATGCATTTGTTCTTAAAAATAAACTATGTGATTACTACCACTTTGTAAATTTGTATCTACATGAACCTTTAATGTTAGTAAATGTGGATATTGAATGGGCGGGATAAAGGTACCTTCTAAATATATTTTTAATCAGTCATTGATTATTTAGATAGTATTTATTTTACCTTTCAATTCACCCCTTCCCTTTTTCCGTCTATAATTACATTCATTGGTTCATACCTTTTTCATTAATTGTTAAAGGTTTAGCATGAAAAATAAATTAGAAATTAATACCTCATTATCAATAAGTTTTTTTACAAGATCTTACAGCCATGCTGTGAATGTTCCAATAGCTTTCTTAACCATATAAAGATATATGTCATCAAGTGGAACAGGTATCTCAGCGCTTGTCTCATGAGAAACTATAATCCCCACTATCACATGACATATTGGAAGTGGTCTACTGTATAGATTGTCTTCTTGGATATTGAATAATGTATCCCTCACAAAAAGGCAATGGGTGGGTATTGGTAGATATAAATCATATTCATTTTCACCCTATAGAATATTAGAATAAGAAAGGTACAAATGTCTATCTGATTCACATTTCACAAAAACAATTATGAGAATATTGATTGCCTCATCTAAGATAACTCTTTGAGGGGAAAGTCTTGCCTCAAATATGGTGGGGGTGTGGTGGGATCTTCATGCAGTGGTTGTTCTTCAGTTTTTTCTTATCTTTGCTTTCCCCCCATAACATTTTCTAGCAACTAAAACTTCTAATGAAATTTTTCTTCAAGGGAATTTAATATTTTTTTCATATCTTCCATTTATTTATATTTATTCCCCTCATCTTTTCTTTTCTAAAAATATGTTTTGGGTGTCACCCCATAACCCACACCTCTGACATGGCCATACTATTATGGCTGCTTCAAGGCCACCGATGGTAGGTGTTCATTTGGTATAGGTTTTGATGATTCCCGTGTCTAATTTGGATAGAAAATATTGGAAAATAAGTAATCATTATTATTTAATAGTGATTTAAAGAAAAAACTAGTTTTTATTATTTCATACTTACATATTCTTACAACACTTTTTTGTGTGTTTTCTTCTATTAGTATCCCATCATTATTTACATGTGCCTATTTCCATATCACATGATGTATGATAGAAGTGGCTTTGGATTTGGTTTTATAAATCTACATATAAATAGAGGAACATTATTATTTTATTGTTTCATATCACATAAAAGTATTATGATAGGTTTAAAATACATACCAATTTTTTTCAATTGAAGTATATGCCATCCTTGCTTTACGGTAGGGGTACATTGGTTTTGTTTCCCGTTCCTTATTTTCACCACTCAGTTTCTATTTCATAAATAAAAAATTCTTAATCAAAGTGATTAATACACATATTTTCAAACAATGTATTACCAACCATAATGTACCTGAAAAGTTATCTCCTCATGACAACTAGTAAATGCATCCCATGCTTCTTATCTTATCAGGTGTACATACATATGCAGTGGGTGCGGGTTTATTTTCCCTTCAACATCTTTGGGATAAAATTTTGTAATAATCATGTGAAATCCTTTGTGATTATTTCTATAAATCATTAATACAAATTTCTTATGGGATTCATCTACTATAAATTCACTTTTAAAGGGATAACGAATAGTAAGTCAATGTTTCATTATTTTGTTTTTTAGTAAAATAAATAAAAGATATCATAATTTTACACAAATATCTTCCCAAATCAGTGTCTTGAGTGTGGGAACAACATGGTTCCACAAATCTATTTCAATTGGCATGTTTTTTTGAGTAACGTTCCCAATGAAACTAGTGAACATATCCTTTTTGGGGTTAATAGGATGGTCATGTGAATTCTATCCAACCTCGAATTTGATACCTTTTCATTTCTCTTTAATAATTTTTTATAACACTATCACGCTACAATGCTCATTTTTTTGTGACATTAGTTCTTCACCCTCTACCATTTACTTGGGTTCAACATCATTAATATGTTATTCTTATGGATTGGTAGCATTGGCATGTGTAGAACTTTTTTGTTCCTCTACACTTGGAGTAGCAACAGGTTGAGAAACCTTTTGTTCCTCAGGGCTGGGAGCATCAGCATGTAAAAAATTCATTATTTAAATAAGTGGTTAAACATTTAATTTAGATTATATAAATTCAGTAGTGAATATATAATAACATGAGGTAAAAAATGTATATTAAAATATATATAACCTAGCTATTGAACTCTATTTTTTTAAAGGTCAAAGGGATTTGACCCCTCTATTGAGTATCCAAATCCCTTTATCGTGGCCTTTTATAAAATAAAAGAACATGTATACAATGGGACTATTATGAAATTATTGCAATATCCCAATGAAAGGTTTATCCTTAGTTGAATTTTCATCTGACCCTTCAATGGTTTTATCCAATAATAGAACAACAAACCACTTTCGTCTTATAGGATCTAGAATGTAAAATACTTATACTTACTATGATTCCATTATAAATGGTTCATCCTTCTACCCTTCCTTACTAAAATACACTTTCATGAATCCTGATTTATCTATTTTAACAACACTCCTGTTATCAACCTAGTTGCATTGAAAAATTGGCACTTGTAATATTATATAATTCAACTCCCATATTTTTTTAATGATGCCAAAGTATAACATATTTTCATAAATTGTATTTATTTACTTGTTACCATATTCATGCATCGCTTTATCCACAAGTGAAAATCCACTATTTTACATGGTACTTCCTTCATAATGTTCATTTGTATATAATATATAACCATTAATTACATAACCATTATAAGATAATACATTCACATTTGGTCCTTTGGCTGGCCATTGAAGTCGTTCTGAAATTGAATCAGGATTTTCATTTTACTCCTTAAAAATATGGTCTTGAAACCATCATATAAAATATTGATTATGTGTATTTGATATCCATATTTCATCCTTTGGTGGATTAAAATGCCTAATAATTTATTTTTTGGTTTCAACATATAGGGAAACCTCTAAATTGTTATACAAAACATAAAGGCAGACCTGCTCCTGATCTATAATATTGATTGTGAAAACATCTATTCTAGAAATTACTTCATCCACAAGTTGCCCTTTGTGATGATATTTTTATATACTAATGTTTTCCACCCTAGATAGGTATTTGATATAGAATTCAATGGATTCCTTAATAATATATCACTCTATAATAAAACCCTATTTCCAACTTCAATTTTTGATATGCCCTTTCACAATATTCATGTATTGTTCAATGGGGTATATCCATCTATAATGTATAAGAACACATAGTTGAATCTCTCTCAATAAGTGAATCATAAAGTGATCCATCATATCCAAGAATTTTGATAGGAAGAATATTTCCAATTCACGTAATATGATGGAAATTTCCTTATATACATAGTTGGAAATTTCATCAGGTTTATAACTTTGCTACATATAAATTTGAAAAAGAAACAGATCTTGGTTAATGTATGATAGATATTCTTGGGGGGTGTTACATAAATCTACAGGAATTATATCTTTCATCGAAACAAGATGGTAATGTGATTTCAAAACCTTTAACATTAAATCGATCATGGGAAAAATATTCTTGATATTAGATGAATACCCCTTTGTTATCTTTACATTATTCAAGAAGTTTGAAAACTAATATCTCTTTTTCCTGGAAAGAGTGTAAGCAGTTGGAGGAAGAAAATTCTATTTTTCACCCTTCACTAGCACCAAATTTTCTCATATTCCTATGTCAATCATACAACCTATCCTTAATTCCATCCTTTTTTCCAATTTTATTTAGTAATGTGACAATGACACTATCAAATACATTTTTTTCAATATACATAACATCAACAAAATGTCTAACGTATAAACAATTACAGTATGTTAATTTAAAAAAAACTTATCTCTATTTTCAACCAGTTTTCATATGGTTTTTTGAAAAAGGTTTACTAAAATTAGTGTCTATATCTTTTGATTTCTCAAAAAATTGATCACTTATTGGTGGAGATGGTGTTTTACATTCTTATGAACTCCCATCGAATGATGTCATTCAAGATCAGTACTTATTTCATTGGGGTAGAAACCTGTAATGTCCTAGAAACACAGTCTTTGATGAATGTTTCAACAAAATTGATTGTGTACCTTGTTCACAAATGGGACACGCTTTAGTTCCATTAATGCTAAATCCTAAAATATTTTAATAAGTAGGAAAATCATTTATCATCCTGTACAAAATGGATCTTAATGTGAAATATTTATTTATGTAAGAATCGTACAATGTAACACTTCAATCACACATTAATTTTAAATATTTGATCAATGGATCCAAATAAACATCAATATCATTACCTGGTTGTTTTGGTCCTTATATAAGCATAGATAACATAATGTATTTTTGTTTCACGCATAAAAACGATGCAAAGTTATAATTTACCAACATAACTGGCCAAGAACTGTTAGTAATTCTTTGAAAACTAAAAGGATTCACTCCATCAGTAGATAACACAAGACCGAGGTTTCTTAGCTCATTTCAAAATTTAGGATACTCGTGATTAATTCTCATCCACCGAGGAGAGTCTGTCAGGTGATGAAATTTCCCATATTTATTTCTTGTATATGTGTTCCACATCAATTACCTGGAAATATCCTCACTTCCATATATGTTCCTAAACCATGGAATGATTGGAAAGTACCATAAAACTTTCATAAGACCTAGTTCATCTTTCTTGTATAAAGAATCACCACACTTTGGGAATTCTGTAAGTGATTTTTGGTTCTTGAAAAATAGTATATAGTCATTTGGAAAAGCATTTATTATTTCATAGATCATACCCTTTGAACATAGAATTCATTTATAATCATATTTTTGACCAGGAATATCATTATATTGTGAGAGAATATCATTAAAGAGACCAATTTGTTTAATAAAATTGGCATCACTCCATCCATTTCCAGATTTTAAATAATACAGCTGTAGTATGGGTAACAATGTTGTATATTTAGTGCAACCAACATACAATGATATCTTTGAAAAACTATTTAAATTCTCAAAAAAAAATGGACAATCATGAATTTCATCTTCAACTATCATTATCATTTGCTCAATACTATCTTCATCACTATTCACACATGTAATCACATCCTCGATACGGTCTTCTTCATTGTCTACACTTGTAATTATATGATATGATCCATAAAACACAGTGTTATCTTAGTCACTAGATACATTCCATTTTTCTCTGTGTTTATTCCAAAATTTATAATTTCAATATATTCCATAAAAGATCAAGTGTTATTCCAAATCCTTTAGAATAATTAGTCTTGAATAAAAACAACGTAAACATAGAAAAAGGATTTAAGAAGGGTCATATGAATGATCTTTTTCAAACTTTATGAACTCTTTCACCCCATCTTTATACTCTTTTTTATATGATTGGAATCCATCCATTATCTATTCATCTCCATCCTACTTGATTTTATAATATTAATATTTAACAAAATAAATAAATACAAAAAAATGGCCTTTCAAATAAAGGGAACCCAACATTTGAATGTTTCAAATAATTTCATCATGCTTTGAAGGAAATGGGTAATTGAATTTAAGAAAATGATTACTCAACTGGTGGTAGGTTTTATCCTATTAATTCATCCACAATGTTCACTAGTACCTAGTATGGGATGAATAATTCTAAAAGTTTTTCAAGAAACACAGGTTCATGTCTAGAAGAGATGTGGGATGAGTCTCAGGCAATAGAATGTAATAATAACTATTCATGATATGAAGTTGATGATGATGATGGTCACTATTTTATTTCATTTCCTAAGACTCATCCCCTTATAAGATAACTCCAAATCATAGAGAATATGTAGTTATGAAGGACTCCCCTAATTTAAAACATACAGGTGATGTTAGATGCAATGTAGGTTTAGGAGTTGCAATGGGGTTAAACATTAATTCACCTTTTGCGAGAGTGAGTTCATGTGAAGAACCTTTGTGATGTTTTTAACAAAGTTTTGTATTTATTGAAAACTCGCATTTTTGTAAAAGAATGTTTTTTTAGGAATGGACCCAAGCCATCGATATAGAAAATTGGACTCATCTCATCGACATGAGTCAATAGAAATAGACAATCAAAATGAGAATTTTATAGAAAGTCATAGACTGCTGGGAATCAGTATTAAGAAGAATTTGTCTCAGAATATGCTTAGTGAGACCAAAATTTTGGGAAGTAATAGAAATTCCAATTATTAAATCTGATGATACTTTGTTGATCATGAAGTTATCATAAATCATGAAGAAGTTATGATACAAGATAGAGTTAGTGGAAGAAAGGAGAATATGATATAAATCATTCTGGATGCTACTCATCGGTGTAAGGAACACCAGACATAGAATTATGTAGATCATTGGTATGAGAATCATTGGTGTGAAAATATAAGAAGGCTGAAAAAATGATCTTGTTGAGTGAAGAAGTCATAATGTTGCTAAAGAGTTTTGAAAGAAGACAGTGAAGTCATGAGTTAGAAATTTTTCCTACTTTCTAACCTAAGTCAGATGATGATGTACCAATCTTTAAGTTCTCATATGTCACAGAAACTCTCATGATAAAATATTTTGATGAAATAGAGGAATCATACAGATTGTATCAGTTCTGAGTATTATGGAAAAGTTCACATCATATCTAGAAGTTCCATACACAAACATTTTTAGAAGTATAATTGAGTTATAAATTATGAGTTTTGAATAATTTCAAAGTTACAGAGTGGATTTTCCATCATAATGTGAATTCCATCATAATGGGAAATCCATAGTAATGGGAAATTCCATTGTAATGATGTTTCATCATACTGGCTCTGAGAAGGAAATATGATCAGACTGACTTTGAGAAGGAAAGCCATTCAGACTAACTCTCATGAAGATATTCACATCTTAATGATCTGAAGATAGCCAAATTGTTATAAGAAGAGGAAGGATGTTTCATCATGATGAAGCTGAGGAAGTTAAATCATACTGAAATAGAGGAAGTTATATCAAACTGAAGAAAAGTTAGTATGTTTAAGAAGATTGATTTCCAAGAAATATTGTGAAGGTTTGAAGCAGTCAAAGTTAAAGTTTAAATGTGATTGTTTTTTGAAGATTTGAAATTTGGGTAAGTGGGAAAAGTTTTTCAGTTTCCATAATTTTCTATTCTGAGTTTCCTATAAATAGAAGCATAATACAATTGTACTTTGAAACTTTTTCTTATGTGGAAAAGGCATAGCGTTGCATATTTCTTTTCACACCCCGACTTTTAAAAATTATTTTATTTTATTATTTCTTGACTTTATTTAGTGTCGTCGAGGTTTGGGGTGGAGTTCTTGTTTAAATTTTTTGAGAATTTTTATTTTAGTGGGTTTCGGGACAGTGCATGGGCACCGCACGATTAGCAGAAACTAAGCGGTCAGCCCAAGTGACTGTGTGGATACCTAATTTAAAAAAAAAATTATGAAAAATAAAATGTAAAAATACTTTTTTTTATTAAATTTTTATTATTGTTAAGAATAATAATGGTTTATTAATAATAATGTTTTATTAATGTTTTATTATAATAAGAATGTTTTAATAATGTATTATTATTACTATTATTATTATTCTTGTTGTTATTGTTTTTATTAGGATTATTATGTCATTGTTACTATTATTATTATTATTAAGTTTATTATTGTTATTATTATCATTATGTTATTATTATAATTATTATTAGTATTATTTTTATTTTGGTTTTATTTAAGTTTTATGTTAATTTAATTTAATTTTTTTCCTTTTTTTATTTTTTTTATTTCTAACCCTAGTTAGATTATCCCCTTCCCACTTCCTAAATCATGACCCCCACTTCCCCCTATTTCCTACATGACACCTAGCTGCGCGACCTCCCTCCTCTAACCTCCCTTCCTGGAAAACCCCCTGCTACAACTTCCCTGTGCATTTTCCCTTCTTCAGTCGGACCATCTCCCTGGCAGTGCACCCTTTTAATGGTGTGCCCTCCTCTCCAGCAGACTTTCACCTCGTTCCACCCCTCCTCCTCTATCCATACCCTGACCGGACCTCCTCCTTATGCTGCCTTATTACACTACCTCTTCCCTTACCAGCATCGGTCTTCTTCTCCTCCAACGACACCTCTGGCATGACCCCCCCATCTGGTGCCTCCCTCACCTACAGCAACTGCCCCAACCACCTCCTCTCCAGCACACAGTCCTTCCTCCCTCTGGTGTTTTTTTCCTTTAAATTTGTTTTTTATTCAATTTGGCCAATCCCTGGGGTTTTAGGTATATAGATTTTGATTTTTCTCATTGTCTAGGGTTGGTGGATTGGTCTTTAGGGTGTGTTCTTTCTTCTGCTGAAGCATTGTCACGTTCACACGTGTTTGAGGTAGGTGAATCCATGTTTTCTCCTTTTTGAAGAAATATTTAATGCTTGTATAGTTTAAATTAATTTTTTCACATGTTTTTCACACCCATAATACCCTTGGTCAGCTTATGTTGGTGTTTTTATGACATTAGAATTTTCTAAAAATATATTCTCAAGTATTTTTCTTGTTTATGCCCATGTGTTACATTCTTAATGTGTTTGATTAGGTGTCAAAACTTGATTTGATAATTTTTAAAATATGATTCACACCTCATTGAATTATGGAGTTAGTTTAATATGGTGTTTTCATATAAGTATAATTTGTTAAGAGTACGTTTTGAAGTGTATATGTGCTTAAACATTGTTTGATGAAAATATTATTCTTGATTTTTCTCTCTAGTATTTTTTATGAATTATGTGTGTGATGAAAAATGGTTTTTCGAAATATTGGATAATTTTTCAACCCAAAATTGGTTTCTTCATCGTGAATTTGGTTATATCCCTTATGTAAAGACTCATCGTGCCCCTTTGAAATTGCTTATTACATTGTTTAATTTGTTAATTAAATTATCTATGTCTTGTGAAAGTATATTTTGAAAGGGTTTTTATTCATTTGGTTATAAGATGGGTTTTTTTATGAAACATTGGGTGTGATTTATGTGAAAACCCTATTTGAGTCATTTAACAATATTTTATAAATTGTGCAAGAGGTTATTAAATTGGGTGTGAGATGGGAAACATGTTTTAGAGTGTTTTTTGTGTGTGTTTGATTACTAAATAGAGTTTTGAGTGTTTATTAGAATATTAAAAGGTGTCACTAGATGTAGGCATATCCAAGGGTGTACTAACTGCACACACAGATGTTCTCTCAAATGGAGATGACACTTTAAATAGTGTTTTTATTTAAGTCTTTCTTTTTGAAATGGTTCTTTGACCTTTTAATAATATTGGTCCCCTTATACGATTTTAAAATAATGGTTTTAAAATTTCATGATTGGAATTATATTTGTTTGGTATTTGTTAGAGGATTTTTGGTTTTTAAGTGATTGGGAAGCCCGTTTGGCATCATTGAATGACTTGTGAATTTTCCTCATGGTTTTAGAAATGATTTAGAAAAATTTTGGAAAATGTGTTTACCTGTGTAAACTTAAGGTCCTGATTGGCATTGCAAGTGTAATAGTTGTATTGATGTTGTCTTATAAGAACTTTGAAAATGTTTTTGGTAAAGTCATTTGGTTATATAAAACTAAAGGCCCATCTGAAACCTTTTGTGTTTTCAAAGAAATGATTTAAATGTATAAATAAAGTAAAGGCCCGGTTGGCACCTTGTTTGTTGTGATATAGGCATATATATATATAGGGCACCCCAATATAGGATTTAACTTTTTGGGTTATCACATAGGTAATGTCCATGTTTGGGGTAGGAAATTTTGGTGGTGGTAGGTGAGGTGAGTCATGTGTGTGAGGGCCTCCTACTTACACATTTTATTTATATCTTCCATGTGTTCTTTGGAATCTTTTAGAGGATTGAGTGACGTTTCTGATCAACCCCGATTAGATGGATTGGTACCATCCTGGAGTTGTTGGTAGGCCAAGAGGGTTATTCCACTGGTGAGTCTAGGTTAGAGCAGCCAATTGGTTATTGACATAGGGGCTTCACCAAACATCAGTAGGTGGTTTCAAACCAAGTGCATCCAGGGGTCTTCTAGGGATGTTTTGAATCGCCCATGGTTACTTTATTTTTCTGCTTGTTTTTATCTCTTTGCTTTTGGTTTTTCTGATCACACTGCTAGTCTATTTTTAGCATTAGTTAGTTTATTTTCATCTTTCCTTATTTATTTGTTTCTTTCTTAGCAAGTATTTCCTTGTTGGGGTTTTGGTTTTTAAAATGTTAAACTCGTCATTTTAAAATGGAGTTGTGGGGTGGGGTGTTTTAAAAGAAAAGTTGTGTTGTTTAATAAACTGTGAAAATCTATTTTTATAACTATATTTCAAACTAGAATTAATGTACTATTTTTGGGAAAAGAAAGGTATGGACTCTGTGGTGATTTCCTACTGAGCATTTAGGTGCTCACCCCTATTTCATCTTTTTAGTTTTAGGTTCCACTAGTGTTGGATTGCTCTCATAGGGAACTTGGTTCTAAGTTGGGTGGTGACCTAGGAGGTCACATGGAGGTATGTGAAATTTAATTTCTTTATGCTGCTAGTGTCATTTTTTTATTCTCAATCTTTACTTATTTTATAGTCTTTCATTTTTTGGGCCAAATCATTCCCACTTGTTTAATTTTGAGGCACAACACTAGTTGTCAGCCCGTGGGGATCGGGAATGCCCTTTGGGCCATGCTGCGGACCAGATTAGGTGACTGTTTGAATTTTGACCTAGGTTGGTTCATGATAAAATGGTATTAGATTAGACCCTTGTTATTTGAGGTGTCTGATATTTGGATATTAGGACTTTTGGGACTTGGGAGGTAGGTATGGGAAGGTCTTCATGAACTCTTGCTCATCTAGAACCTCAAGTTGTCAGGGGTAGTCCAAGATTTGATTCTTATATTCTTATTTTGGATTGAGGGATGACAATAGAGGAAATATGGTGTTACATTGTGATTTCACATGGAGTAGTGACCAATGTGGATTTTGAGTACATTGTTTAAGCTCCTCCTAGTTATTGATGCTTACTTGGGGCATGACCCACTACCCTATTGTTGGGTTAAGCCTGACTACTAGTCCCTCACTCTAGTAGTTTGATTCAAGTTGAGTGTCATCTTGGTTTTGGTTGGTGTAAGAGTGTTTTATAAAATGAAAGGGGTTTTAAAATGAAAAGAATCCTTTTAAATGGATTTAAATTGGTAGGATGGGTTTTAAAATTAAATAATTTTGGTTTGAGAATTTGGTAACTATTTAGATTTTCTAATAAAATGGATTGGGTGAAACCCTTGGTGTCCTTTATGAAGGTTTTCATGTGTGTGGGTATGTGTGTAAATTACGTGTTGGAACGTATGTATGGAAATGGAGGAATACATGTGCGAAAGTTCATGGGATGTCGTGGGTGTTTATTTGAAACCAAAGGCTTGGACTTGTTTTTATAAAGGTGTATTTTAAAGGGATGTTTTTTTCAATATTTATATTTGTTTGGTTTTTGAGCTGGTTTTTTTGGGTTGAGGTGCTCCTTTTGATTATGCTTCAGCTTGATATCGGTTTTCATTTCATTTTTTCCATGTTATTCAGAAATTTTTTCCCAAAAAGGTTCCCATAATTTTTGATGAGTCATGCCCAGTTTTTTATTCCTATTGAGTGTTTCCTATTTATCGTGGTAATTGAGGTCTATTATAGGTATTGGAGTGTTTTTAAGAGGTAGAGTGTGACTTTGGGTTGTTGGATACTCCCAAAGTTGCTAAGGTTCATGTTGTTTTGGGTTTGGTTGAGGGTCTAGCCTTAGACCAGTGGAAATTGGTTGTCCCACCATTATTGAAAGTTGGGATGACATGTGATGTGTTTAGGTCTATATTTTTTCGATGGTTTATACCTGAGGAGGTGGTGATGAAGAATAGATAATATCTCATGCGTATTCAACAAGGCCAGTAGACGGTGAAAACATATGTTGACTATTTCAAGGAATTGGTTTCATTTTATTCAGAGGTAGCATTGCAGGATCTCATTAAGACCTCTCTCTTCATTGGGGGTCTCTATCCAAAGATCAAGATCAGGTCCTCCCTTATAAGGACCATAATTTCTAGAAGCTATTATATTAAGAATTCCTATCTGAGTTGGTACCCAGAGCGCAAACGGTTGGAAATATGGTGTACCCAGTTGCTTGTGAAGGTTTCCCATCTAGAGAGAAGCGTGTGACAGAGGAACCTATTCCTAAGTATTCATCTTCTTTGGTTATGGCTTCCATTTTTTTTGACCATTCGGTTGTGTGCCACTAGTGTGGCCAGTTTGGGCACTTGAATCCATCATGTCATAACCCCCCAAATATGTGTCATTATCGCGGCTATCTTGGTCATCTGGAGAAGTTTGGCATAAGATTTTGTGATATGAGGATTCTAATGCCTGATTATGAGGTGAGAGATGCTTCAACCATCAGACTCCCAACCACAGGTCTAGGGGTGAAGCTCGCACGTAGTCAGGAGTTATCGGGGGTGTGAAGCCTTAACCCGGGTTTTGTTTTTCATGTTGGGATCAGAACATTTGAATTCTTTTTGTTCTTATTTTTTTATACTATTAAAGTTGTACCTATTTAAATTTTTCTTTTAGAATCTTTAATTTTCTTTGAGTTTTTAACTATTTTGTGGGTTAGTTTGGTTTTTGTTTTAGTTGTGCTTGTTTGGAGATATTTATGTTTTGTGGAACTGATGTCTAGTGTTTCTGGTTCATCATTTTGTTTGAGTTTCTTTTCGTGAGTTTCCCCTGGCATTGGGGGTTTTCGTGAATTTGTTGTTTATATAGTATGGATAGGTTGAGTTAGTTCCTGAGGTTATGGTTTCCCAATTTTTTCCCAAGGTGGGTTTCCCATTTAAGTTCTTTTGGTGTTGTTTGGGGTTTGAAATTTTCATATTCACCGAGTCTTTGTGGTGGGGATAACCCCCTCATGTTCTCCCCTTGTTTTGGGTTGTGGTTTTGTTTAGATATATGGGGTGTGACTTGGGGAATAAACAATCACCCTAGAATTTCTTATTTCTTCTTGTTGTGTCTGGGCATGGACTCGATTTTTGATTAACTTTCGGCTTGGTGACTTTCTAAGGGCAGAAAGTTTTTGGTGTGGAGATAATTATTGCACCATGACTGTTAAAAATTATTTTATTTTATTATTTACTAGTTTTAGTTCGTCTTATCGAGGTTTGGATGGAGTGATGGTTTTAATTTTTTTTAGAATTGTTATTTTGGTGGTTTTTGGACCGGTGCACGGGCAATGCACGATTAGATACAACCGTACGGTTGGCCCAGGTGACCATGTGGATACCCATTTTTTTTTAAAAAAATGAAATTTTATGAAAGATAAAATTTAAAGAAAATTTTTGTTTTATTAATGTTTTATTATTATTCATAACAAGAATGGTTTATTAATAAGAATGTTTTATTAATATTTTATTATAATAAGAATGTCTTAATAATGTATTATCATTATTATTATTATTATTATTATTATTATTATTATTAATTTTTTGTTGTTGTTATTGTTATGTTATTGTTACTATTATTATTATTAAGTTTATCATTTATATTATTATTATTATGTTATTATTATAATTATTAGTAGTAGTATTTATATTTTGGTTTTATTTAATTTTTATGTTAATTTGATTAATTAATCTATCTATCTTTTCTTTTTTCTTTCAAACCCTAGTTGAGTCGTCCCCTTCACCCTTCCTGAATCGTGATCCCCATTTTCTCCCTACTACCTGCATGGCACCCAGCGGCACGACTTCCCTCCCCCGACCTCCCTTCCTAGCGAACCCCCTACTTCGGCTTCCCTACGCCTTTTCCCTTCTCCGGTCGTGTAATGTCTTGGAAATTCCATGTGATTTTTTTTAAATTATATGGGATTATTTTGAGCCCAGACATTGATATGGCATGTAATTCTAAGGCCCTATGAGCCCGAAATAGTGGTTTTAACATTTTTTAAGTTATTTAAAATAATGTGCATGCACAGTTTTGGAAGCTTCTAAATGGGTTCCCTGATTAAAAATATGAGGGCATCATTGCACTCAGAATAATGACATTACCTAATAAAGGACCTCACCTCAACTGACGTGGGTTGAAGGAAAAAAGTTAATTTATGGGTCTTTTAAGAAAAAAATATAATAAAATAAACTTAAAAAGTTTATTTTATTCAAATTTCATATCTCCACGATGCAACATCAAGCTGGCTATTTCATTTAATAAATGAAACAGCAAAACATCACTAAAATAGAAGTGTAATAGTAACATTGTTTCATTTCATAAATGAAATGGTGTAATGACGTGGGGACTCAGCATAAAAAACATTGAAACGTGTTCGTCACTAAATAACTTAACAAGGACACGGTATCATTGGTATGGTTCGAGGAATCATTGGGAGTATTTGGATGATTTGCGCTAATGAACAATGACAATGAGGAATAGTTTTCTTTCCTCCCTTCCTCTTCAAAGGATCTCCATTGATAATGACTGGATGTGGATCAAAGAGAAACAAATGACGGTGTGTGACTCCTTTATCCTTTGATGAAATGATCCTTTTCCAAGAAAGTGGTTCCTTTCTTTGTGAATCTATTCTTTCCCCATTTTTTAATTCAAGCGATGAATTCAGGTCAACCCACAAACAGGTTGACCTGGGGATCGATCATGTTTACAGGATGGTTTTGATTTCAGGGTTTTGAATTGGGGTTATTCATGTTCTATGTGATCCATGCTAAATTTGTTAGTCTCCCTTCCCCCTATTTTCAAATATAACAAGTGTGGGTTCGGTCTGAAATGAATAAATTCCTAGACCATTCTTTGGGTGTTCTTTGTGATCTCTCTCCCCCATGCGTTCTTCACCAACGGACCCCCCGTGGTCCCGTCAGATTGTTTCCAAGAGGTTATGAATGTAGTCGGACCCCTGGATCAACGACAATACAACTTGCAGCATAAAAAGGTGAAGGAGGTGACCTAAGGGCCATAGTGTACCCTCTGGATCGAAGAATGGACCACCATAGCAATTCCGGTAGCACGCGGAAGAAACTATTTGCTCGTCGGTGCCGGTGTCGGTACATAGCGGTGGCCCCGTGCGGAAGGTGGTGTGCGCTGGCAATGCACCATAGTGGAGGAGGCCACAGCTAGTGGACTATGGTGGTGTGGAACTACAACGCCAGTGAGGCACCGCGTTAGGCCGGGAGACCTACAGCTAGGTCGCGGGTCGGTGATAGCATGTAGACCACGAGACCGCATGGGGGGAGCCGGCCAGACACTTGTCAATCATGTGACGTGGAGGGGACGCAACTATCATCGCGTCTGGTGGAGACCAAACTAGTCCACAGCGGTGGGTCGGTCTGGAGTAGATGGGTGACCCAGTGGGCCGGACCCAGGCGATCCAGCAGGCCGAGTCGGATCTAAGCCGGGTCAGACCCTAATCTTTTCCAAGTTGGGTCGGTGGACCCTAGTTCAGACTCGGGTTGGGTCAGTAGACCCCGGGCCATGTCGGGTCAGGTTGGTCCGCCCGGGTCAGACCAAACCTGGACCCCACCAGCCTCTTTTTACTAAAACAGGTATAAGTTCGAAACCATGTGTTTTATTGATGAGATTTTTTATGGCGTTGGGACCCTCTCGATAATGTATTCCTTTTGGTATACAGTAAGTGGGAGTTGCGATGTGACCTATGGATTGAGGAGTAGACTCTCCTGGAATCAAGCGCACTATGAGAGAGTCTAAGTGATCCAGTTGGCCCAAGAGATGAGTGGGTCTAAGTGATCTAGTTGTCCCAAGAGATGAGTGGGTCTAAGTGATCTGGAAGCCCTAATCACTCATCAAGGATGAGTGCTTCAGTAGTAAAAAGTGTTAAGCATTAAGACCATTATCCTTTTTCTCCTTTCTTTAGATTATACATGTGTGATCTGACTCTAGTGACTCTCTCTTTTGACAGTACTTATTAGATGTTACACTTTGTGTACCTCTTTGGTAGTCTACTTCATGCATACTTTCCTTTGTGTTATTTACCTTTGTGCTTTGGGATCTTTACTGATTATTGTGTTACTCACCCCTATATGAGATTCACCCGTAAGTTTTTTGTCTTATGCAGATGATCGAAGCTTCAATAGAGACCTTGGTGGTCCAACACCAGGCAGTTCCCAGTGATATCCAATAGATGAGTTGTACTTATATGACTTCAGGTGGCACCTTCTTCACCTACCCTTCGGATAGGGTTTACCATAGATGGACTTTAGAAGATTTTACTTGTATTTTTTGGGCTTGTATTATGGCCCCTTTACTTTTAGTTTTTTACTTTTACTCTCAGTGGTCATCTTAGTGGCATGATTTTTTACTTTTTAGCGTTGTGGGTTTGGATGTGTGTGTGTGCATGCATACAGGTACTCAAGAAAATGCCTCCCAGTTATGGGATAATGCCTTCAGCATTGGTCTCCATCCCCTGGACATTGAGATACGGTCTTGGGTTAGTCATGGAATGGACCCCAGGGGACGAGTCGTGACAAATTGGAATCAGGGGTGGTCGGTTACACCTTAAAGACCAGGTGTGTGTGGTTTTGTTTTGGGGTAATAGTGTTAAATGTTTCGAGTTTGACTTTCAGACTTGGGGAGTCTAGTGTTTGTGTGGCGGCCAATGTATCCATACAACAGAACCCTAAATCCTAATTTTTGACTTGGTATATGAAAACATAGGTTTCATTCATCATATATGAATTTTGAGTCATCTCGTGTCCTTCTTGAGTCAGAGTCAGCTCACTAGGTATAATCTTTTGATTATGGTTCATCTTAATCTGTTTCAGGATTCCACCACACAAATAGCCAGCCAAGATTCTGGTGCATGACCATAATAATGGCATGCCTAGAGATGAGTCATCAGTACAGTGACCAATACTAGAGATGGACCCACCGGGAAGTGCACTAGGGTTTCCACCACCCGTTGATCAGTTGTTGCTATCGGCACTACTAGTAGAGGATGCACGTAGGATTAGTTCCTCGCACGAGTTCTAGAGGTAGAGGACTCCCAGGTTCAGGGGTGAGACTGACCCCCAAGTGGTCGAGGATTGGATCGAGGTGGTTTCTTCAGTCTTCCGTCTAGTGAGTACGTCACTCGACTAGATGAAGATCATAGCTGCGAACCTTCTTCAGGGATTGGCAGGGATATGTTGGAGCTTGATGATCTAGACACACGACGAGGTGACCCTCACCTAAATAGAATTTGAGTGCCTCTTCAGGGAGGATTTCTTTCCAGTGACGTTGTGCTCAGTATGCATACAAGAGCTACTACACCTACAGTAGGGTAGCATGATAGTGGAAGAGTGCTCAGCGAGATTCACCGAGATTTCTCATGACTCTACAAACATGGTATGAGACATGTTCTTCTGGGATCAGGCTTTTGGTTAGGTACTAAACCAAGATATCATGGAATATATGGTATCACTTAGCATCCCTACTCGGGATGGGGTGCTAGAGCGAGTCCTACTTGTAGATAGTTTCCTGGAAGAGAAGGCACCAGTAGTAGGAGCTACTAGTAGACACCAGGCAGTGTATTTTTCCTCGGTGTGTAGCAGTAAGCTGACAAAGATACCCAAATGGGTAAATCCTTTTAGGGGATGACCCCAAGACATAGGGTTGGTGGTACAAGACCCTCGGGGTAGTTGGATTCAGTAGAGGAGTAGGGTGTGTTATTCATGTAGCGGGAAGGGACACATGGCTTGTGATTGCCTGACTCTCTATATAGGTGATCAGCTGATGGTCGAGGGACCACAGAGGTAGAGGCAGAGGGTCAAGAAGGTTGGTCCACATGGAGGCAGACTTGGTAGGGGAGAAAGTATAGTGTAAGGCAGTGGGAATAGGTTCGAGGTACTACCACCACCTCCCCCTGATGGTCCACCACGTGCCCCAAGAGCCGGTGGACAAGGGAGAGGCCAGCTTCATGAAATTGAGGCTTATGACCTCGGCACTCCAGAGATGATTAGAGGTGTGATATGTATCTTCTACACCTTAGTTTAAGTTCTTATAGACATAAGTGTCAGTCACTCTTTCCTTTCTATGAACCTTGTTCGGAGCTCGGAGATTCTAGTGGAGTTGTTGGCTTGATCCTTATGATTAGAGACTCCTAAAGAAGGAAATTAGATGATCACACACTAGTTCCAGTAGTGTGAGCTTACTCTTGGAGGTAAGAGCTTTGTCTAGGATCCCCTAGTAGTAGAATCAAGGCCTTATGACATTATTCTGGGTATGGACTAGTTATCCATAGTCTATGATCAGATTGAGTATTTTCGGTGCAGAATACGGTGTGTCTGTGAAGATGGGACCAGGTTCTTCTTTACTGGTGAAAAGAGACCTTGCAGCACAGGACAAACTTTCATGGAAAAGGTTTTAGCTAATCACTCACAAGTTGGCTAGCCTTACCTTCAGTGCGGTGGATGAGAGGAGTCCCCAGTTTCCTATAGCAGTGGATGAGTATGAGGAAATCTTCCCTAAGGATGTTTTGGGATTACCTACTCATAGAGAGGATGACTTATGAATTTACTTATACCCCGGGACATCACCTATATCTACACCAGAATATTGGATGGATCCCACAAAACTTCATTAGTTGAGGGTACGGCTAGAGGACCTGCAAAGGAAGGGATTCATGAGGCCCAATGTTTCATGTTGGGTGGTGCCAATATTGTTTTACAAGAAGGAAGAAGGAATATTGAGGATGTTTGTGGACTATCATCACCTGAATCAGGTGACTTTAAAGAACAAATATCCACTTCCAAGGATCAGCGAACTCTTCAATCAACTGAAGGGAGCGAGGTGGTTCTCAAAGATAAACCTTAGGTCTGTCTATCATCATCTTCACATAAAATATGAGGATGTACCAAATACATCCTTTAGATATAGGTATGGACACTATGAGTTCTTGGTGATTCCATTAGTCATGACTAATTCTCTCATAATTTTCATGGGATTCATGAATAGGATATTCTATCCTTAGCTTGACCGGTTCATCATGGTATTCATTGATGATATCCTGGTGTACTCAGCGTCTGAGGAGGAGCATGTGGCACACTTGTGGATAGTCCTGGATACACTCTAAGACCAAAAAATTTATGGTAATCTCTCAAAGTATCAGTTCTAGATTCGGAAGGTCCACTTTCTGGGACACGTTATTTCAGAGGTTGGAGTTGTAGTGGATCAATCAAATATAGAGGCAGTGCTTGCTTTTAATCCACCTAGAGGTGTGGATTTTCTTAGGTTTTGATGGATACTACTAAAGGTTCACGTCTGACTTTTCTAGGGTAACAAAACCTTTATCATCTTTTATATTGAATAGATATCCCTCTGTGTGGATGGAGAAGTGCTAACAGAGTTTTCATGAGCTGAGGTGGAGGCTAATGAGTTCCCCTATCCTATGGCTAACAGAGGAGGGCATTGGGTATGTAGTGTTCTGTGATGCATTATATACCAGACTGGTTTGTGTCCTGATGCATGGGAAAGTAGTGATTACCTACAGTTCTTGATGTTTGAATCAACATGAGTAGAACTACATGACCCGTGATCTTGAGCTAGCAGAAGTGGTATTCTCTTTAAAGATGTGGTGAAACTACTTTATGGTTGAGTGGTTTAACATTTACTCTGACCACAAAATTCTTAGGTATATCTTCTTCTAGAAGGACCTAAACTTGAGGCAGGGGCGGTGGCTAGAGTTCCTCCAGGACTATAAATTTGAGATAGTTTATACTCTTAGGAAGGGGAATGTAGTAGCAGGCATGGTTAGTAGGAGAACTGGATTCTAATTACTAAGTGAGGTGTTAGAGCAGTTAGTTGTGATGAAAATATCCTTCATGGATGGTGATGAAGCATCCTACCTTTAGTCAATGGTTGTCACTCCCCCACTCTTACAATGGGTTATGAAGGAACAACTTTGGGATATTGACTACAAGACCAAACGTTCTTAGTTATCCATAGGGAAAACCCATGATGGATATTTGATAGGTGGGGAGCACGTCATCTTTTTTAGGGAGCGCACTATTGTACCCATGGAATTGTGAGAGGATATTCTGAGGGAGTTCCACACCTCCCCCTTAGCAGTGCATCCAGGAGTGGTGATGATATACCAATACCTCTAATGCCATTACTGGTGGCTGGGAATGAAGAAGACACTAGTAGAGTTTGTTTCTCAATGCCTCATTTGTCAACAAGTGAAGGGATAGAATCAGGTTCTATTAGTCTTGGCTCAGCTAATTGAGGTTCTAGAGTGGAAGTGGGATGGTATCTTGATGGAATTCATGACAGGTTTACCCCACATGTCCAGGGGGAACGATACCATCTGGGTGATCATGGACCAACTCACCAAGTTGGCCCACTTCCTACCCGTCTGAGAGAAGGGTTAGGTAAAGGGCTTGGGATGCCTCTATGTTCAGTAGATAGTGTGGCTTCATGGAGTTCTTTCAATGATTGCATTAGATTGTGATACTCACTTCACATCCCAGTTGTGGAAGGGATTACAGGATGCGTTTAGGACTCAAATATGTTGGAGCATGGTGTTTCATCCCCATATGGATGGTTAGACAGAGAGTAGTATCCATGTTTTAAATGACATGCTTCATGATTACATCTTGGACTTCGGTCATAATTGGTAGGATAATCTACCTTTGTAGGAGTTTGTATACAAAAACAACTACCACTCCACTATTTGTATGGCACCGTTTGAGGCACTGTATGGGAGACCATGCAGATCAGGGTTATACTGGACATACCCAAGGGAGTTGGAACTCTTGGGCGCAAAGTTGGTACGGGCTACTATCGAGAAGGTTCAGGTCATCCAAGAGAGGATGAGGACTACACAGAGTAGGAAAAAATCTTATGATGATAGGAGACAGAGTCCCTTGGAGTTCGAGGAGGGAGACCATGCGTTTCTTTGAGTCTCACCTCGATGGGGATTTCGGAGATTTGGCCAGGGCGTCAAGTTGTCTCTGAGATTCATTGGACCTTTCTAGATTCTGGGAAAAGTTATAGAGGTGGCATACCACCTAGCTCTCCCCCCTTAGATGAATCGGGTTCATAATTTCTTTCACGTTTCGCGGCTGATGAGGTATGTTCATGAACCATCTCACGTCATCGACTTGGGTGAGTTGGACATTGATGATGGGGTGATATTTGTAGAGTTCCTAATAGAGATTGAGGATCAAAAAAATTAGGTCATTCATGGATGGTTGATTCCTCTGGTACGTGTTTAGTGGCAACATGGTAATCTATAGGAGAGCACTTGGGAGTGGGAGGCTCAGATCCATTCTCAGTACCCCCATTTTTTAGCCCTTGTTTTGGTTTAAGAGGATATAGATCCTTAAAGGTGGAGGTAATTTAATCTCCTAGAAATTCCAGGTAATTTTTTTTAAATTATATGGGATTATTTTGAGGCTAGACACTAAGACGGTATGTAATTCAGAGTCCCAATGAGATTGGAATAGTTTTTTGAACTTTTTTAAGTTATTTAAAATAATATGCGTGTGAGGTTTTGGAAGCTTCTAAATAGGTACCCGAAATAAAAAACTCAAAGCATCATTGCATCCAGAATTAAGAAATTACCTAAGAAAGGATCTAACCTTGACCAGCATGGGTCCAAGGAAAAAGTTAATTTTCTGGCATTTGAAGAAAAAAATATAATAAAATAAACTTAAAAATTTTATTTTATTCGAATTTTGTTTCACCATGATGCAACGTCAAGTTGGATGTTTCATTTAATAAATGAAACAATGAAATTTCACTGAAATGGATTCATAATAGTAATGTTGTTTCATTTCATAAATGAAACAGCGTAATGATGCAGCGACTCAGCATAATAGAAATGCTAAAATGCATTTGTAACTAAATAACTTAACAAGGAAACAAGATAATTAGGAAGGTTCAAGGAATCACTGTGAGAATTTGGAGGATATTCATGAGTTAACGATGATAATGAAGAACAATTTTCTTTCCTCCCTTCCTCTTCAAAGGATCGCCATCGATAACGGCGAGATGTGGATCAAGGAGCGATGAATGATGGCATGAGACTCCTTTCTCCTTAGATGAAACGATAATTTTACAAGTAAGGGGTTCTTTATATGTGAATCATTCCTTTCTCCATTCTTTGATTCGATCGATGAATGTGGGTCAACCCACGAATAGGTTGGCCTGTGGATCGATCACGTTTACGGGATGGTTTTTATTTTAGGGTTTTGAATCAGGGTTATTCATGTTCTATGTGATCCATGCTAAAGTTTCTAGTCTCCCTTCCCCCTGTTTTAAACTCTAACAAGAATGGGTTCGGGCCAACATGAACAAAGGCATGGACCATTCTTTGGGTGTTCTTTGTGATCTCTCTCCCCCATACGTTCTTCATCGATGGTCCCTCGTGTTCACGTTGGATTTTTTTGGGAGGTTATGAACATAGTTGGACCCATGAATCAATGGTAAGACAACTTGGGACACACAATGGTGAAGGAAGAAACCCTAGGACCATAGTGAAACATTCATATCAAAGAACAGACCACCGGAGTAAGTCTGGTGGCCCACAGAAGATATCGCTGACTCGTCGGCACTGGCGGCGGTGTGCCGTAGCGGAGGAGGCCACGACCAGTGAGGCGCTGCATCAGGCAAGGAGACTCACAGCCAAGCCACAGGTCATGACAGCACGTGGTCCTCGGGACCGTGTGTGGGGGATGCGGTCATCACCTCGTCTGGTGGAGACCAAACCAACCCATAACGATAGGCCAAGTTGGAGAAGATGGGTGGCACAACGATCTGGACCCCACCGTCCCCTTTTTACTAAAATGGTAATAACTTCCAAAATTTTCATTCGATTGATGAGCCGTTTGTGGCATTATGACCCTCATGACGATTCCGTTCTTTTGGTATACACTAAGAGTACTTAAATGGGAGTTGAGATTTGACTGATGGCTTGAAGAGTAGACTCTCCCAGAATCAAGCGCTCTACGAGCTGGTCTAAGTGATCTGGTACCCCTAAGCACTCATCAAGGATGAGTGATTCAGCAGTACAAAGTGTTAAGTGTTACGATTGTTATCCTTTCTTTCCTTTATTTATATTATACTTATGTGAGTTGACTCTAGTGACTCTATCTCTCGATTGTACTTCTTAGAGGCTACACTTTATGTACCTCTTTGGTATTATAATTCGTGCATACTTTACTTTGTGGTATTTACCTTTGTGTTTTGGGAGCCTTACTGAGTATTGTGATACTCACCCCTATACGAGATCCACCTGCATGTGTGGTGTCTTGTGCAGATGATCGATGCTTCGACAGAGACCTTGGTGGTCCAGCACCAGGTGGTGCCCAGTGAGATCTGACAGATGAGGTGTACTTCTACGAATTTAGCCGGCACCCCCTTCACCTACCCTTAAGGTAGGGTCTACCACAAATAGACTTCAAAATCTTGTACTTTTCTTTTTGTTGGTCTTGTATTCTAGCCCCTTTACTTCCAATTTTGTACTTTTACTCTCAATTGTCATCTTAGTGGCATGCTTGTTTACTTTTCATCATTGTGTGTTTGGATGTGCGTGGGTGCATGCATATAGGTACTTAGGAAAATGCCTCCCACTTATGGGACAATGCTTTCAGTGCTATTCGCCTACCCCTGGCCATTGGGAGGTGGTCTTGGGGTAGTCACGGCATGGGCCCCAGGGGATAGGTTGTGACAGGCCGAACCATCTCCCCAGCGGTGCACCCTTATGACGGTGTTCACTCCTCCCCATTGTCCTTTCACCTCGCACCACCCATCCTTCTCTAGTCATGCCCCTGAAAGACCTCCTCCTTGTGCCGCCTTTTTGCATTGTCTCTCCCCTACCAGTTTCGGTCTTCTTCTCCTCCGGATACACCTCTAGTGTGACCCCCCCCCCTCGTCTGGTGCCTCCCTCGCTAGCAGTGACTGCCCCAACCACTTCTTCTCCAGCACGCGATTCCCCCCCCCTCCAATGTGTTTTTACTTTAAAGTTTTGTTTTTCTTCAATTTTTATGATCCCCAGGGTTTCAAGTATAGCGTTTTTTATTTTTCTCATTGTCTAGGGTAGGTGGATTGGTCTTTGGTGCGTGTTCTTCCTTTTACTGAAGTGTCATCACGTTCACACATGTTTGAGGTAGTTGGATCCATGTTTTATTCTTTCTAAAGAAATATTTAATGCTTGTATAGTTTTAATTAATTATTGCACATGTTTTTCACACCCATAATACCCTTTGTCAGCTTATGTTGGTGTTTTTGTGATAGTAGAATTTTTAAAAAATAGCTTCTCAAGTATTTTTATTTTTTATGCCCATCTGTTACTTGCTTAATGTGTTTGATTAGGTGTCAAAACTTGTTTTGATAATTTTTAAAATATGATTCTCACCTCATTGAATTATAGAGTTAGTTTAATATGGTGTTTTTAAATAAGTATAATTTATTAAGAGTATGTTTTTAAGTGTATCTGTGCTTAAACATTGTTTGATGAAAATATTATGCTCGATTTTGCTTTCTGGTATGTTTTATGAATTATGTGTGTGATGAAAAAATGGTTTTTGTAAACATTGGATAATTTTTCAACCCAAAATTGGTTTGTTCATCATGAATTTGGGTGTATACCTTATGTAAAGACTCATTGGGCCCTTTTGAAATTTCTTATTACATTGTTTAATTGGTTTATTAAATTATCTGTGTGATACGAGAGTAGATTTTGAAAGGGTTATTATGAATTTGGTTATAAGATGGGGTTTTCATGAAACATTGGGTTTGATTTATGTAAAAACCCTATTTGATTCATTTAACAGTATTTTATAAATTGTGCAAGAGGTTATTAAATAGGGTGTGAGATGGGAAACATGTTTTGGAGGGATTTTGGTGTGTGATTGTTAAAGAGAGTTTTATGTGTTTCTTAGAAGCTTAGAAGGTGTCACTATATGTAGGAACATCTAAGGGTGCATGAAGTGAACACACAGATGTGCCCTCAAATGAAGATGGCACTTTAAATAGTGTTTTTCCTTAAATATTGATTTTTGAAATGGTTCTTTGACCTTTTAATAATATTAGTTCCCTTATAAATTTCAAAATAATGGTTTTAAAATGTCAAGTTTTTAATTATATTAATTCGGTATTTTTTAGAAGATGTTTGGATTTTAAATGATAGGGAATCCCATTTGGCATCATTGACTAACTTGTGAATGTTCCTTATGGTTTAGAAATGATTTAGAAATGTTTTGGAAAATATGTTTGCATGTGTAAAATTAAGGGCCTAGTTGGAATTTCAAGTGTAAAAATTGTATTGATATTGTCTTATAAGTAGTTTGAAAATGTTTTTGGTAAAGTAATTCAGTTATGTAAAACTAAAGGCCCATCTGACAACTTTCTCATTTTCAAAGAAATGATTTAAATATCTAAATAAAGTAACGTACTGGTTGGCACCTTGTTTGATGTGATATAGGAATATGTATATATGTGTGTGTGTGTGTTTATTTATTTATAGGAAAATCCTATCTAGGATTTCTTTTTTTGGGTTATCTCATAGGTGATGTTCATGTTTGGGGTAGACAAGTGCGATGGAAGTAGGTAAGGTGAGTCACACATGCGAGGGACTCCTACTTACACATTTTATTTATATCTACCATGGGTCCCTAAGCATATTTTATAGGTTTGAGTGATGTTTCTGATCAACCCTGATTAGATGGGTTGGTACCCTCCTGGAGTTGTTGATAGGCCATGAGGTATTTTCCACTGGTGATTCTAGGTTAGATCAGTCAGTTAGTTATTGATTTAGGGGCTTCACCATACGCTGGTAGGTGGTTCTGAACTGAGTGCATCCAGGGGTCTTCTTAGGATGTTTAAGATCACCCATGGTTACATTATTTTTTTTTGTTTTTTTGTATCTCTCTACTTTTGTTTTTTATCAAACTACTAGTCTATTTTTAGTATCAATCAATTTATTTTCAATTTTCCATGTTTATTTTTTTCTTTCTTAGACAATATTTTCTTATTGGGGTTTTGGATTTTAATATGGTAAACTCGTCTTTTGAAAATGGAGGTGTGGTGTGGGTTGTTTTAAAATAAAAGTTTTTTTGTTTAATAAAGTATGAAAACCTATTTTTATAACTGTATTTCAAACTAGCATTAATGTACTATTCTCATGAAGGTAAAGTTATGGAATTTGTGGTGATTTATTACTGAGCATTTCAGTGCTCAACATAATTTTATCTTTTTAGTTTCATGTTCCAATAGTGTTGGATCTCTCTCAGAGTGAACTTGGTTCTGAGTTGGGTGGTAACCTAGGAGGTCACATATGGGTATGTGTAATTAAATTTATTTTCACTACCAGTGTCATTTTTTATTTTCAGTATTTACTTATTTTATAGTATTTAATTTTTAGGATAAATCATTACTAATTATTTATTTTTGATTCTTGACACTAGTTTCCAAAACATAGGGATCAGCAACGCCCTTCAGGACATGCTCTTGGTCGGCTTGGGTGACCGGTTCAGGGTCGACCCAGGTTGGTTTGTGACATTTCTTATCAAATTTTTCTTTCCAGACTAAGATCTCATAAGAATGTCAGACACATGAAGTTTTTTTCCTAGATCTAGGAAGATCATATTGACCATTTGAATATATTTTGAGTTTTTTTTAGAATGATAATGGGTTCATCATACTAAGTCCATCAGACTGAATTCATCTTACTGTGGAAGTTCATCTTGAGTTTTGAGTAGTTTTTAAGAAGCAACAGTTTTGTTATACAGACATAATAGAAAGTTTCATCATATGCATAATGAGAAAGGGAGAATCGTATTGATTTGATCTTATTGAGTCAATTGGACTAAGTTCATTAGACTGAAGGACATTGAACTCGGGGTCATGAGACCTAGGAATTTTTGTGAGTCAATTGGACTAAGTTCATTAGACTGAAGGCCATTGAACTCGGGGTCATGAGACCTAGGAATTTTTGTGGAGGAGATTGAACAAAGTTTTTATTCTTTTTTTTGGCTCAATTGGTTTGTAAGAAACTTTATAAAATGATAAGAGTCAGTATAATCATTCTTATCAAGAGATAGAATGCATTTAATGGGATTTGGCACATTTTTTATTCACTTCTTCATAATAGTGAATTTTCAAAGACCCGCAGGAGTGTAAATGATAAGGATATAGGTTTTCACACTAAGACCGAACCATGTAAAACGTTTTTGATTTACCTTCTTTCCTAATTTTTCATGCATGATTATTTAATAAAATATTATAAGGATATAAATTTTAAAAGGTTTTTGGGGTTATGTTTTAAAAATTATTGAAAAAGTGAACAATTTATTCAACCCCCCCGTCTTAGTTGTAATTCTATCCTTTATAACTTCAATTGGTATTATTGGTAAGGTTCCCTTATTTAATCCTTATCATGGATAATCTCAATTATGATAACAATATAATAATTCCTACATTTTATGAAAAAAACTATTATGGATGGACAAATAGGATGATTCATTATCTCTTATCTCTTGGCCTGGAAGTTTTTGATGCTACTACAATTGGTTTTATACCTATTGAGAAAGATGATCCTATGACTTTTGATAATAAGTATAATATCAAAGTTAATGGAAAATATAGAAATTAAATCCTTATGCCCTTATTAGATAATTTTTATTTGAAATCGATAGGTCTCAAAACTTTAAAGATTATGTGGGACAAACTGGAAAGTATTTTCAAAGGGAAATCTAAAGTTAAGGAAGAAAAGGTACAAATATATAATAGTAAGCATGAAGACATTTGAATGAGATATGAAGAATCTATTTATGAATAATTCACCAGAGTAAATGAATTTTTTTAAAATGTCAAAGGATTTGGAGAAGTCCTATAATATTCTAAATTTGTGATGAAACTGATGAGAAACTTTATAGAAAGGTTTAATTCCAAAATTTCCTATTTTGAAGATAAGGATGACTTATCTCTTGATGAATTTAATAACTTTCTTATTTATTATGAAATTAGGAAAGCTCTAATGTTCAAAAATAAGATTAAATATGAAATGGATTTTGATTCCATGAGAAAAATGAAAAACAAATATGTTGAATATTTTGATCCTTGTGACTCTGATGATAAATAGGATGATGATTTGAATGAAAAAATCGTGTCTTTTATATCTAATAACTATTGAATAGGAAGATCAAAGTATGGAGGTAAAATTGCTCTTAATGTTTTTGAGTGTGGTAGAATCGGACACTTTTCTATGAATTATTCCGAGAATAAATTTGGATAATATTGAGATGATTCTAATGAAAATGCCCAATGGAAGATGTGGAAATAATTTCTATAGAACGAAATTCATCCAAAAAATCTGAAAAGAAGTTTATTAGGAATAAGATAAGTATTTTGAGTAATAAAGATGAATCAGACTCAACTAATAATAATTATTTAGAAGATGGATGTTCAGAAAAATTCAGAACCTTCATTGAAAATTTTGAGAAAACAAAGTATTCCTCATATAGTGAAGAAGGTGGTGAAGAGTCATATAGAGAGTATCAGCTCAGAACATAAATTATTCCATGTCTTGAGCAAAAAATACTCTCAAGAAATAAATTAGATTAATTATGAAATATTTTAAATAATTTTATGAAGGAATAAGGGATTTCATTAATAAGGATGAAGAATAAATCCATGAGATATTAAGTTACACACTAAAAATTAATGAATAGGGAAATATGGTTGAATATCTCAGTAACAAGCTGGAATCTAAGGAAGAATAAGTTAACAAGTTTCAATAAAAACTTATTGAGTCTTAAAGTAACTTGAGGAAGATGAATGAAAACTTCAAAAAATATTCAGATGTAAAATATGAGACTTGTAAATTTGTTGAGAAGGCTAAAAACAAGAATCAGGTGAAATACTCACTCACTAAAAATAATGTTTCATTTGATTCTTCTAACAATTTAGGTTCTAGAAAAGGTTTTGGGAAATCTTGGGTGGATAAAGTATGTGATAAAACTCTCATATCTACAAAATTTGAAACTCACTCGAAAGGAAAGATGGTCAATGTCCTGAGTATGATAGAGCAGAAAGAAGTTATCAAACTCAATAATGTTTCTACAGAGAAAGATTTTTCTTTAGTAGAAAATCAAGATTTTATGGATATTTTGGTGTTGTGGAATCTATGTGAATAAATATTATAATTTTTTTCATAACTTATCACTTACCAAAAAAATTTGAACAAAGGAAATGGTGTAATAAGGATGAGTAACTTTCCTAACCCACAGGAAGTTAAAAAAGGAAAAACTCAAGATATTAGAAAATTTCCAACAAAAAATCAATTTCAATGTCTGAAGATGTGATCAGGATGATCATCATACTAAAATATATATTACACTCTTTCCAGAACAAGTTTATTATGGTAGAAAAGAAAAAGAAGCAGAAAAGAAGAAAATTTGGGAAAGAGACTTTGTTGTTGAGATATATTTGAAATAAAGTAAAAGGAACAAACCATGTATACTTAATAGTGGTTGTTCTTAACATATGGTAGGTGATATAAAAATATTGAAACATTTTTAAAGTCATGATGAAGGAGCAGTAACCTTTGGTAATGATAGTTCCTTAGAAATTATTTGTATCAGAACAGTTGAGATTGAAGTAGAGAATTTGAAATCTAAGTATGTTTTATTTGTTGATGGGATAAAATATAACTTACTTAGTGTAAGTCAACTTTGTGATGATAGAAAATACACTACTAGAAATCTGACCTTTCCCAACACTTCTATACCAACGGTTCATAAAAACCGTTGGGAAATCCCAATTTGAGGCCACCTTTCCCAACGGTTTTGCCAAAACCGTTGGGAAAGATGCATTTTGGGGACCTTTCCCAACGGTTTTGGCAAACCGTTGGGAAAGGTATACCCTTTCCCAATGGTTTTGGCCAAACTGTTGGGAAAGGGCCACTTTGTGGACATCTTTCCCAACGGTTTGGCCAAAACCGTTGGGAAAGGTCCCTGGAAAACCATTGGTTTAGGTCTATACCAACGGTTTTGCCAACCGTTGGTATAGATCCTTTGATTTTTTATCATTTCTTCTTACCCAGATCATTATATAAATCAAAATTTAATATAATTATGATAATACATATATATATTTATGTAATTATATACACAAAAGTCATGTTAGGTTAGTGGTTAAGTGGTTCAATAATAAACTAGGGGTGCTGGGATCAAATCCCAGCGAATGTTTTTTTTTGAAATACATATACCAACGGTTCCACAACCGTTTGTAAAGATTTTCATATTAATTATACCAACGGTTTCCAAAACTGTTGGGATAGGTCTATACCAACGGTTTTGGGAAAACCGTTGGTATAGACCTATCCCAACGGCTTACTTAGCCACGGTTCTCCAAACCGTTGGTATAGGTTATACCAACGGTTTGGAGGCATATACCAACGGTTCCAAACCTTTGGTATATGTTAGTTTTCCAGTAGTGATAAGTGATCTTCAGAAAATATTCTTGTGTTATCCAAAGTGTGATAGATGGAAAATTTATTACAAAAGGATAAAGAACCAATGGGAATCTCTTACAAATAGGAGATATTAATAACTTATATTACTTAAGTGATGAAGATAAAAACAAATTGTGGCATCAAAAACTTGTCCAACTTGGGAAAAAACATGAACAACCTTTATAAAGTTGATTTTCTTTGTTATTTTCCATAATTTAAAATAATATATATATATTTTTGTGATACTTTTCATAAAGGAAAGATGAGTAACAAAAGTCATAAGAGAGTTGAGATTCATTCAACCAGACCTCTTGAACTTATTCATTCTGATTTATGTGGTCTAATGAGACATCAATCAAAAAATTAAGATGTATACTTTATCACTTTAATTGAGAATTTTTCTTGAATTAAAAACATAATGTTTACGAAACAAAAGTTAGAATCTATGAAAATGTTTAGGTTTTTTAGAAAAGAAGTTGATAAATAAATGGGGGATTATATAAAGAATTTGATAGAAGATAACGGTACCAAATTGACAAGAAATATTTTTGAAAAACTTATCTAAGAAATCACGGTATCAAACATAAATATAGTGCTCCCTACACTCTACAAAAAAATGGAGTATTAGAAATAACTAATAAGAGTTTGGTGGAAATGAGAATAAGTAATGTTAGTAGAATATAAAATTTCAAAGTTCTACTAGAGATAAGTTTTTAGTACTATTGTGCATATTTAGAACAAATGTTTGTTGAGACCAGAATCCAAAATGACTTCTTATGAAATGTGGTATAATAAAAAAACCTTTATTAAAGTACATAAATGTTTTTATAAGTCCATGTTTACTTAAAATAAAAAATATATATTTGGGAAAGTTTGAAGAGAACGCGGAGGAAGGAACTTTTATGGGTTATTCACCAAATGGAAGAAGTTACAAATGATGGAATAAAATTTTAAAAAAGTTGGTTGAATCATATGATGTGAAATTTATTTATAATAAAAATTCCTTAATAATGTTTTTGAGAATGCTGAGGAGGATAAACTAAAGGTATCCAATGAAAGTGAGAATGATACAAAACAAACTTATAAATATTTAGAAGAATTGTGTGATGAGGAAAGTTCATCTAGGAAAGAAACTTTGAAATTCATTACCTTACAAAAACATGTTGAGACCAAAAATATTCTTTAGAATCATAAGGCTCTAATTTATACTATAATAAAGTTGATATTAGAATATCAGAATTCACTTATCTAAAAAGTTAGACTAGAATCAGTTTTAGAATCTATTCAACACAAAGAATGGGTGGATACTATGAATGAAGAGTTGGATCATATTGAGAAAAATGATATATGGGAACTTGTTCCATGTCCATAAAATAAAAATTCTATTTGAATAAACTAGGTTTACAGAAAAAAATAATTGAATGAGCATAGATAAGTTTCAAGAAAAAAAGAAATACTTGTTTGTAAAGGCTATGCATGGGTGGAAGGTGTGGATTTTGATGAATCCTTTACCCTCATTGTAAGGTTAGAAAATATTTTAATGTTTCTAGCATTGGATTTTCATTGTAAATACAAAGTTTATCAGATGGATGTAAAGTTGGTATTTATCAATGGAGAAATTGATGAATAAGTTTACATTGAACAACCTTTTAGGTTTCTACTTAATGAGGGTGAAAACAAAGTTTGTAAACTAAATAAATCTTTGTATGGGTTTAAACAAACTCTATTTCCATGGTATTCAAATCTTGAAAATGATTGATAATATTTATATATTTTAAAGGAAAATTTTATAAAATCTTATATATGAAAGATATTGACTTTGGAAGTTTAAATGTAATTTTTTATGTGGATGATAAAAAAATTCTGGGAATAGAGAAAATGGTTGTGAAATATTTTCTAAATAAATGAAGAAAAAATTTGAAATTTCAATGTTGGGATAATTAACTTTATTCCTTGGCTTACAATTTCAACAATAAGAAAAGTATGTCAAGAAATTGTTGAATAATTTTGGGATTTTAGAATCCAAATAAGTTTCTATTCCTAAATCCATGAGAACAAATTTTTGTAAAGATGAGTCTGATAAAACTATGAATCAGAAAGAATTTATGAAGCTGATAGGAAGTCTAATTTACCTTACAGCCTCAAGGCCTGATATTTTTTATAATATGAATTTGTGTGATACGTATCTAAGTAATCTTTAAGTATCAAATATGTTAGTAGGAAATTGAATTCTGAGATATGTCAAAGGAAAAAATTCACATGGGTTGTTATAAAAAATAAATTATGAAATGAAGTTTCATGGTTATACTGATGCTGATTAGGATGGATATTGCAATGATAGAAAATCAGCCTCTAAAAAAACATTTTTCTTAGGTGAATGTTGTGTGAGTTGGCATAGTAAGAAAACAATTTCAGTAACTTTAAGCATAGATGAATCCAAATGTGTTGTAGCTACTCAAGCTTGTACTCAAATTTTTTGGATGAAAGTTTAACTCAAATAATTGAAAGTGAAATTTTCTAACCCATTGAAGATACTTTATGATGATTAGAGTGCAATTTATATTTCTAAAAATCTTGTCCTATATTCAAGATTAAAACACATTGATATTAATTTTTACTTTATAAATGAGAAAGATAATACTGGAGGTATTTTTCTATAATATATATCAATGAAGTATCAAATTTTTGATATCTTAACAAAGGTAATACCAAAATAAGTTTTGTTGAGTTGAGGCTACAACTTCATATTTATTCTCTTCCTATGACTTCTTAAATATAATAAAGAAGTCCCCCTCCAAGATTTGGATTATGTTGACAAATGGGGAGAGAAATTAATAAATTTTTACTTTTTAAGAAGTTTTTACTTATCTTTATTTTATGAATCTAAATATGAGGTTATCATAAAATGGGGGAGATAAAAATAAAAGGAAGATAAAAGGAAAAATGAGAGAGGAAAAGATAAAAGTGAGCATGAGTTTATCTTAACATGGATGCAAAATTTACTTGTCACTAAGTGATGGAATTCCTTCAAAAACATTACTTTATCTAGTTGTGTGGTGTAGGGACACTCTCTTTTGAGAAAGAATATGTTTTTCTAAAAGTCAAAAAACTTGATTTGTTTAAAAAAGTTGAGTTGTGAAAATTTTCTGAGAGTTGAAAAAGTTGTTGATAGGTGTTGTCAACAAATCCAAAGGGGGAGATTAAAAAACCATTATGATGATTTTTACAAAGGTTTTTATTATTTAAAAATTAAACTTTTTGTATAAGAATGTTTTTGTTCTTAGGGATTGAACCCAGTCCATCAGTATGGTTAATTAGACTCATCTCATCGTCATGATTCAATAGAACCAGGCAATCAGAATGATAATTTGATGGAAATTCAGAGACTGTTGAGAATCAGTCTCAAGAATAATTGGTCTCAGAAGATGTTTAGTGAGACCTAATGGTTGGGAAGTAATAAAACCTCTAAGTATTAAATCTATAAATGCTTTGTTGATCATGAAGTTCTCATAAATGATAAAGAAGTTATGATATAAGCTGGAGTTGATCAAGGATAGGAGAATATGATATAAATTATTCTGGTTGCTGCTCATCGGTGTGAGGAACACTGGACATAGAAGGATGTAGATCATTGGTATGTAAATAATCAGTGTGAAAACATAATAAAGTTGTTAGAATGTTTTTTTGAGTGAAGAATTCACAATGTTTTTGAAGAGTTTTGAAAGAAGATAGTGAAGTCATGAGTTAGAAAGTTTTCATGCTTTCTAACCTAAGTTAAAAGATTATTTGTTGGTCTTAAAGTTATCATATATCATGAAAACTCTTTTGATAAAATATTTTTATGAAATGTAGGAATCATAAAGATTGTATCAGTTCTAGATATCAACCCAAAGTTTGCATCGGATCCATAACTCTTGTACATAGAAGTTCTCATAAGTCCAAATGAGTTATAGAGGATGAGGTTTAAATAATTTCAAATTTGCAGAGTGTAATTTCAATCATAATGTAAATTCCATCATAATGGGAAATCCATCATAATTGTAAATCCATCATAATGGAAAATTCCACTGTAATAAAGTTTCATCGGGCTAACTTTGAGAAGGAAAGATGATCAGACTGACTCTAAGAAGGAAATCCAATAAAACGAACTCTAATGAAGATAGTCAGATCATAATGAGCTGAAAATATTCAGATCATAATTAGTTGAGAAAGGAAGTTTAATAATAATTAATTTGAGTAAGTTACATCAAAATAAAGTTAAGGAAGTTGTATCGGATTGAAGAAAAGTTAGTATGTTCAATAATACTAATTTATGATAAATATTGAGAAGGTTTGAATCAGTCAAAGTTAAATTTTGAATGCAAGTATTTTTAGGATATTTGGAATTAGGGTAAGAGAGAAAAGTTTTTCAGTTTCCCACCATTTATATTCTGAGTTTTCTATAAATATAAGCACAGTACATTTTTACTTTGCAAATTTTTCTTATGCATAAAAGGCAGAGCACTGCATATTTCTTGTCAAGTTTTTCTTTCTGAACTGATATCTCATAAGAATATTGGACACTTGAAAGTTTTTTTATCAAACTGAGGAAGATTTTATTGAGAATTTGAGCATATTTTGAGTTTTTAAAGATTGATAATGGGTTTATCATACTGATTCCATCAGACATAATTCATTGGACTATAGAATTTTGGATTAAGTTTTCAGTAGTTTATGAGATGCGTAAGTTTTTTTATCCATACAGAATATATATTTTCTTTAGGTGTATAATGAGAAAGGTAGAATCATTTTTATTCAATGTTATTTAGTCAATAAAATTGAGTTCATTGGACTGAAGGCCATTGTAATTAGTTTCATTGGACCCAAGAACTTTTTTAGATCAAATTGAACAAATTGTTTATTCTTTTATTTTGGATCAATTGTTTTTTAAGAAACTTTGTAAACTGAAAAGAGTCAATATTATCATTCATATTAGGATATATAAGGTGTATAATGGGAGTTGGGAAAATTTGTATTCACTTCTCCATAATAGTGAATTTTCATAGACTCATAGGAGTGGCTATGGAAAGGACGTAGGTTCTCACACTAAGGATAAACCTTAAAAATATCATGAACTTTACTTGATTTCTTACTTTTTCATGTATGATTATTTACAAAAATAAAATAAGGATATAAAATTTAATAGGTTTTGGGGGTTAAGTTTTTAAAATCTTTAAAACTTAAAAGAAGTGAACGACTAATTCACCCCCCCTTCTCAGTTTTTATTCTATCCTTTGGGACTTCAATTGGTATCAGAGGGAAGGTTCCCTTGTTTAATCCTTATCATGAATAGTCTAAATTCTTTCAACGGTAGAGGAATTCTTGAATTTGATGGAAAAAATTATTATGGATAGAAAAATAGGACGATTCCTTATCTGTTATCTATTATCCTGGAAGTTATTGATGATGCTACAATTAGTTTTATATCTATTGAGAAATATGCTCTTATGACTTTTGATGATAATATAAATATCGAAGTTTATGGAAAAGCTATGAATTATATCCTTATGTACTTATGAGAAAATGTTTGTATGAAGTTGATGGGTCTCAAAAATTCAAAGAGTATGTAGGACAAACTGGAAAGTATTTTTGAAGGGAATAATAAAGCGAAGTAAGAAAAGATAAAAATATGGCATAGTAGGTATAAAGACGTCAGAATGAGAGATGAAGAAACTATTGATGAATACTTCACCAGAGAAAATGAAATTGTTTTCAATATCAAAGGATTTAGATCTGTCCTGGAATATTCTATAATTGTGAAAACACTTATTACAGACTTTCTAGACAAGTTTGATTCCAAAATTTCTTCTTTAAAAGATAAGGATGATTTATCTCTTGATAAACTGAATAACCTTTTTATTTCTTATGAAATGAAGAAAGCTCTAATGTTTAAAAATAAACTTAAAGATGAAATGGTTTTTGATTCCATGAGAAAAATGAAAATACAAGATGTTGAAGTTGTTAATCCTTGTGCCTCTGATGATAAATAGGATGATGAGTTGAATGAAAAAATCATGTATCTTATATGTAAGAACTATCAAAGTGGAAGAGGAAAATATTGAGGTAAACTTCCTCTCAAATTTTTTGAGTGTGGTGGAATCTTAAACTTTGGTATGAATTGTCCCAAAAATAAAGTTGGAGAATATTGAGATGATTCTGATGAAAAATATCAATGGAAGAAGTGGAAAAAAAGTTATAAAGAATAGAATTAATCCAACAAATATAAAAAGAAGTTTACTTGAAACAAGAGAGGTATGTTGGGTAAGAAAGATGAATAGGAATCAGCTGAAAATAATTCCTTTAAAGGTAAAAGTTCAGAAAAAATAAGAACTGTTATTAAATTATTTTAGAAAACAAAAGATATCTCAGATAGTGGAGAAGGTGCTAAAGAATCATATACAGAGTATTAACTCATAACAAAAAAATCATATATTTATAAAAACAAGGATCTCAAAAAATAAATTAGAGTAATGAAGAAATATTTTGAAGAAGTTGTTGAAGGAAAAAAATATTTCATCAAGGGGGTGGAAGAATACATCCAAGAGATATTAATTTACAAACTTATAATTACTGAGAAGGGAAATATGGTTGAATATTTTAATAAGAAGATGGAAGCTAAGAAAGAATAAATTAACAAGTTTCAATCAAAACTTCTTGAGTCTGAAAGTACCTTGAGGAAGATGAATTAAAACTTCAAAAAATCTTCAGAAGTAAAAGTTGAGACTTATAAAGTTACTGATAAATCTCAAAATAAGAATTGGATGAAATCCTTACTCACTAAAAATAATGTTTCATCTGATTCTTCAATCATTTCAAGTTCCAAAAAAAGGTGTTATGAAATATTAGGTGGATAAAAGATGTGAGAAACCTACCACATCTACAAAATTTTAAAACTCACTTAGAATGAAATATTATCCACGTCCTAAGTATGATAGAGTAGAAATAATTTATCAAACTTAATAAAGTTTCTACAGATAAAGATCTTTATTCAGTATAAAATCATGATTTTATGGCTATTGTTGATGTTATGGAATCTATTGGCACAAAGCTTATAATTGTGGTAATAACTTGTCACTTCTTAGAAGAAGGTTTTAACATAGAGAAATCAATGGTGTAATAAGGATGACTAACTTTCTTAACCCCCATAAATTTAGAAAAATAAAAACTCAAGATTTTATAAACTTTCCAACAAAAAATAATTTTGAGTTAATAAAATAAGTTTATAGAATATATGTTCAATCTAGTCATCACATCGAAAGATGTATGAAACTCCTTCCAAAACAATTTTCTTATAGTATAAAATAAAATGAGGCTAGAAAAAGGAAAATTGAGGAAAGATCCTTTATTTTTTAGACAACTTTGAAAGAAAGTAAAAGGAACAAACCATGAATGCTTGATAGTGGTTATTCTTAACATATTACAGGTGATATAAAAATCATGAAACATGTTGAAATTCATGATGGAGGAGAAGTTAACTTTGGTAATGATAGTTCCTTAAAAATTATGGTAATCAAAACGGGTGAGATTGAAGTAAAAAAGTTGAAATCTAAAAAAAATTATTTTTTGATGGGATAAAACATAACTTACATAGTTTAAGTCAACTTTTTGATGATGGAAAATAAGTGATCTTTAGAATATATTATTTTTTTAGAAAAATTGTAAAATATGGAAAATTTATTACAAAAGGAGAAAGAACCGATGGGTATCTTTTCTAAATAGAAGAGTTTAATAACTACTATTACTTGTGTGATGAATATGAAAACAAATTATGTCATCAAAGACTTGGGCACATTGGGTATAAAAACATGAACAAAATTTCTAAAGTTGACGTTGTCTATTATTTTCCGGAATTGAAAAGAAGAGATGAATATGTTTTAGTTACTTTTCAGAAAGAAAATATGACTAAGAAAAGTTATAAGAGAGTTGAGATTCAGTCTACCAGACCTCTTAAACTTATTCATTCTGATTTATGTGGGCTGATGAGACATCAATAAACAAACAAAGATTTATACTTTATCACTTTTATTGATGATTTCACTCGTATTACAAACATAATGTTTATGAATCATAAGTGAGAATATGTGGAAATTTTTAGGTTTTTTAGAAAAGAAGTTGAGAAATAAATGGGGGCTTATATAAATAATTTGAGAACAAATAATGGTACCAAATTCACAAGAAATAATTTTGAAACTTATCTAAGAAGTCATTATATAAAACATCAGTATAGTGATCCCTATAATCCATAGTAAAATGGAGTAGCATAAATAAATAATAGAATTTTGGTGGAAATGGGAATAAGTATGTTAGTAGAATACAAACTTTCAAAGTTCTACTAGAGAGAAGCTATTAGTATTGTCGTACATATTCATAAAAAACATTTGTTGAGACCATAATTCAACATGACATCTTATGAAATGTGGTATAAAAAAAACTTAATTGAAGTACTTCAATTTTTTTGGAATTCCATGTTTACTTAGAATCAAAAATCTGAATTTGGGAAAGTTTGATGAGAAAGTTGACTAAGGAAATGTTATGAGTTATTCACCAAATAGAAGAATTCATAAATGTTGGAAAAAAAGTTTACAAAATTTGGTTGACTCATATGATGTGAAAGTTATTGAAAATAAAAATTACTTAAAAAAATTGTTGAGAATACTGGGGAGGATAAACTGAGGGTTTCTAATGAAAGTGAGAATGATACAAAACAAACTTATCAAGATTAATAAGAATCGTGTGATGAGAAAAGTTTATCTGGGAAATAAACTTTGAAATTCCCTACCTTACAAAAACATATTATTACTGAAAATATTCTTGGGAATCAGATGCCTCTAGTTTAGACTAGAAGAAAGTTGATATTAGAAAATTAGACTTCACTTATCTAAAAAGTTAAACTAGAATCAGTTTCAAAAGCTATTAAATACAAATAATGTGTGGATGTTATGAATGAAGAGTTGAATAATATTGAGAAAAATGAAACATGGGGACTTGTTCCATATCTAGAAAATTAAAATGTTATCTGAACAAAGTGAGTTTAAAGAAATAAATTTAATGAGAATTAATATGTTTCAAGAAACAAAGAATTACTTGTTTTTAAAGGACATGATTAGGTGGAAGTTGTGTATTTTGATGAAACATTTTCCCCCATTGCAAGGTTAGAAATTATTTAAATGTTTCTATCAGTGGATGCTCACTGGAACTACAAAGTTTATTAGATGGATGTAAATTCAATATTTCTTAATGGGGAAATTGAATAAGAATTTTACATTAAACAATCTTGTAGTTTTCTACTTGATGAGAATGGAAACATAGTTTGTAAACTGAAGAAATATTTTTATGGGATGAAATAAGCTCCACATTCATGGTATTATAAGCTTGAAAATTGTTTTAGAATGTTGAATTTATCTAAATGAAAAGTTTATAGAAACTTATATGTGAAATATTTTGACTCTAGAACTCTAATTTTAATTTTTTATGTTGATGATATAATTTTTTATGGGTATATATAAGATGTTTGTGGAATATTTTCTAAAGAAATGAGGAACTTTAAAATTTCAATGTTGGGAGAATTAACTTTTTCCATTGGCTTACAAGTTCAAAAAAAATAAAAGTACATTTTCCTATCTCAAAAAAAGTATTTTAGGTAATTTTTAAAGAAGTTTAGGATGGAAAAATACAAATAAGATTATAATCTTATATCTTTGATCACAAAGTTGAGTAAATATGAGTCCAGTAAAAGTGTGAATCAGAAAGTATAAGGACCCGAACTTAAACATTACTTAATATAGCTATTTCAACTAGATTTACCCTCTTTATATTCCCAAATATCTTTCAGTTTAGAGATTTAGAAAGTTAGGACATAACTCATACATATCAACCCACAATCATACAAATTGGGTACCATTAAAACAGTATCCATTTCTTCCAAAACATATAATTTTTAACAAAAAACAACAACATGTTTTCATTGAAAATCTTTATAATATTTAACTTGACTTCATTATTTCTCTTACACTCCCTTATAACCTATGAAAAACAATTTAAAACATGGGATGAGAATAAAAATATTAGTAAGGAATATAAAATAATGAAATGAACCATTAGTCCATTGATACTTAAAACATATGAAATCATTTCACAAAGACATACTTCTCACCCACATATACTTACTTTGTGAAACATGATATTTCTATAAAACATTAAAGAATATATATAAAATCATAAAGGTATATTAGGTAATTAATTACTTATATTTTAACCCTCATGATTACCTTATGATTTGTAACCCTCACTGCTACCTTACAATGTAACCCTCACGACTACCTTATTGTGTAGACATTGTAGTTACACTTGGAGTAACCATACTGTCGACCTCCAACATACACATACCCAATGAATTAGAGTGAGATATAGGTCCCATCATTTATCACAAACAATTCCCAAGAACTATAACATAATCATAACACAATAATACTTATATAAAAGTATTCACTTTGAATTTTGTAAAACTAGAAGTTTAAAAGCAGATTTTATAAGAAAAGTCCCTTTCAAATAACTTATAGTTGATATGAGAATCAATATAATGAAACTAATATGTTTATAAACTATAAATAAACATAATAAAACATAATATAAACAAAAAATAATCACACAAATAATCATAATACCACATAATGAATAATGTAGAACGTTAACTCAAAGAATAGAAATTAGGTAAAGAATTCTCTTACATCGGGTTCGTCTTACTTTAAACTTATTTAAAACTCAAATATAATGGTTAAAAGAGTGTTATTAATACTTTAAATAAACATATTAATGTTTATAAAACCTTATATTATCAACATTTGACCCATTTGTTAGTAATATTTGGTTATTTTCATTATTTTGGGTGCGTGCTTTACATGATTTCCATGGTCAGTTAGTAAAGGATTTTCTTGTAGAATGGAATAAAAACTCTAGAAGTTGAATGAAATGGTTTTAATATGTTTATATAATATTAAATTATTCCATAAATCATTTTTTTATATGGTATGATGATTAATCATTAGATAAATCATTAGTGATATTCGTTTATATCATTTTGGCGGTTCTTCGATAATCACGAACTTGTTTCATCATATAACTTTAATATTATGAATATAAGTTAATTCCAAAAAATAAGAGAGGTAATATAATAAAATTTAAAATCCTTTTCAACTATTATAATGGTTTTACAACTAGTTTTTAAGGAATCAAAGGAAATTGAAGACACATCGTCCACAATATCGGTAAATCGACACATCACAGACAATGTTTTTATTTTTTAGAATAAGAGGGGGGAGGAGGAGAAGTAAGTTGATGAATTTTTAAATAAACATGATAAAATCCAGAATATATAATATTCTGGAGCTTTAATGCATCTTAGATAAGGGGAGGTGAAGAGAGTATAAGAAAAGAAAATAATTGAAAAGAAAACACCAGAAAATGAAAGAGGGTCTTTACCTCTTGATCTCTTCTCCTTGAGATCCTCCTTAAAGCCTTTGGTTTTGACATTTTGGTGAGACCAGAAGATCTTGAACTTAGGTAAGATCCTTGGGAACAAGATTTGGAATAATTTATACAATTCTGAAATCTTGAGAGGTGTGAGAGGAAGAGGGGGTGAGGGTGGTATTTATAGTGAAAGTGAGGGAGTTTTTAATTAATTTCAAAGGACACCTCATTAGTGGTATTTGAAAAAACAAGGGTTTTCCCATTTTATTGGCCACTTGTTAAATCTCATATCATATTTTAATCCTCAAGAGTTTACCATAATGATTACATCATTATTACATTATTATAATGTCATTAAACACTTGAAAACTTAAAATTGTATTTTTGTTATTCATCGAAAATTCAACTCTCTCAAAAAAATCTCAAAAAAATCACCCTAACCATTTTTTTATGTTTATAATTCAAAAATGAACTCCATTTTTTGAAAATAATTTTCTAAATATTATTAATTTAATTTTTAAATAAAATCATAATTTATTCCAAAAATAAAAATTTTAAAACTATAACTCATTTTATATCACCTTGAAAAATTAATCAGGATCTAATTATCTTATAACCTTAAGAAAATAAAATAATAATATGATTTACTATTCATAAGGTTCGTATTACTAATAATTTTACTATTCATAAGGGTATGTTACTATTTACGAAAAAAACAAGTGGGTTCTATTAGACTCCAAATAACTTACTGATCACAACTGTAGATGACCATTTTTTCAAAATTCAAATCATAGAAGTGAAAAAATTATGTTTAATGGCTAGTTTATAACCATCTCCTTAAAAAAAGTTTCATTATGTAGATATTCAGTGTTTCATGCATTTCAATTTATTTTTAAAACCTTGAAGTGTTACAGAAATACTTTCAAAAACAGATAGGAAGTATACTTTACCTTACAGCCTCAAGGTCTGATATTGTTTGTGTTTTGACTTTGTGTCCCATGTATCAAAGTAATCTAAAAGAATCACATATGATAACAGTAAATAGAATTATGAGATATTTCAAAGGAACAACTTTACAAGGGTTGTTATACAAAGTAAATTGTAAAATGAAGTTTCATGGTTGTACTGATGCCAATTGGGATGAATATATATTTATATCAGTATATAAAATTATAGATGTATATAGAATTATAAAATTATGTATAATTTATAAAATAATATATATTTTAGATAACTATACATAATTTATAAATGTATATAAATTTATAAAACTCTATAAAAGTAAATATATGTTATAAAAGTATTCATAATTTATAGAAGTATATAGTTTTAAAAATTTATAAAAGTATAAAATTATAATATATAAATGTAAAATTTATGAAAGTATAAAATTATAATAATTTATAATGAATAAAACTACCATTGTACATTAATTTATAAATCTAAAAAACTATAAAATTATTCACAACTAATAAAATTTATATTTAAACTATATATTTAAATATGATATAATTTTAAATTTATAAAAGTATATAAATTTATAAATGAATAAAATTAGCAAAGTATGTAACCACACAAGGATATATAAGTGTGAATCTAGAGTTTACATAATGGTCATTGGGTGGTACATAAGAGTCGTTTCCACTAATAAGGGATGATACATAAGATTCATTTTCATGACTCAAGGGAGATGTATAAGGTTTATTCCCTTCACTATTTGAGGTGAAGAGTCGGGCACACCTTGGATTGATGGTCATATTGTGAAGGAAAATGTAATGGTTTTTCAATATTAAAATATGAATTATATTTTAGATAAAAGGTCATGTAGGATCTACTTGAATTTTATTTTACTAATTATTTTCATATATTAAAAAATACTAACCTAAATTTAGGAATCAATAATAATTTTGGTTTCAAAAAATTAGTAAGATATTCCTTTATCAATTAACTTTTTAAGTAAAAGAAATTAGCATTTAATTGAATTTTATATTTATAAAATTTTATTCTAATCCTTTTACATGTAATTAAATAATAATATTAATTATATAGAGTTTATAAATATATAACTAGATTTAATGATAAATAAAAATATACATTAGAATAAAACATATAATGTTATAAAATATTTCAAAATTTAAAAAATATAACACTAATATTAAAAAACATATTATAATTACATTAAAAAACATATTATATAACACTCATATTACATGTAAAATTTATAACACTAATATTACACGTAAAATTTATTACATGTAACACTAATATTACATGTAAAATTTATAACACTAATATTACATGTAACACTAATATTACATGTAACATATTATAATTACATTAAAACATATAATATAACACTAATATTACATGTAAAATTTATTTAAGAGTTACATTAAAAAACATATTATATAACACTTATTTGCATTTTATTTTATTTGAAATTTCTTTTATTTCATTCATATATTTAATTTGATGAAAATATATTCAATTCGTTAATATTATGATCTAACAATAACATTAATTTTAAAATTTTATAAATATTTTAAAAAATATATGTTAAGAATATATAATTGAATATTTAAGAACAACCTTGTAAATTCTTGGTCAAATATAAATATACATGTATAAAAAACAGACATATATTTTGATACATTGATTATTTTTCTTATTTCAATGTTTTATATCAAACATATTTTGCAGGATGAAACTAAATTTTACTTCAATAAAATTATTTTGTATCTTTAAAAAAATATTCAATAGTAAATTCAATTTAATCTGTTAATGCTAAAATTAAAATATAATACTTAATTTAATACAATTAAACAATATAAAATAATCAATATATATTTGTAAAAAATATATTGGATGAGGGGTTATGGGAATTTGGAACCATTGACTACATACCTCGGTTTTACGATCATGTGGTCTCATTCTAGCCATGCAATCGTAGAAAAAACCTATACTTTTGAGATCGCCTAACTGCAACTTAATCATGTGATATGTTAACATAGTTACATGGTTTTCTAGCCCTAATCCTTCATAAAAACACACCAGTTATTTTATCTATGATGGGTCCCTCCTATGGTCGCTTAAACTCACATGGAGCACCCACTTTCCCTCACGGTATGGTTTTCATGCAGGAAATAGGCAAGTAGGGGTTGTGCGATGTGGTATAGGGGTGGTGCGATGTGGTGTAGGGGTGTGATGTGGTGTAGGGATTCATGTGGTGTAGGGGTGGTGAAATGTGGTGTAGGGGTGTGATGTGATGCAGTGATTCATCGCATACCTTAGATTTGGAATGAGAGCAGTGACGGTGGCGGGAGTAGGGTCCGACAAGAGCGGCAACAGTGGGGTTCGGTGAGAGTGATGGCAGAAAAGGGAGTAGGGATCAGTGAGAGTAAAAATATAGAGATAGTAGGGTTTGATGAGAGTGGCAGGGGTAGGGGTGGGGGGAGTAGGGTTCTATGAGAGTGATGGCGCAACAACAGTGGGGTTACGCGAGAGCTTGAAGGTGTGAGAGATAGAAGACTCTGATTATGGTTCTTTTATAAGATCAAGTAAGGCTTTTATCATCACTTTCCAAAAATCTATGATAAAAAGAAGTTTTATCAGTACTAAAATAGAAATCACTGATAAAACATGTCTTTATCAACTCTAAAATTCTAGCACTGATAAAGAGTAGTTTTATCAACATTTTTTAGCACTGATAAAGGGGTATCTTTATGAGTGATAAAAATGCGATGATAAAGATATAATCTTAATAATTTATTTATATTATTATATATATTTATAAAATTATATATATAATAAATAAATAAATATTTATTTATAATTAAAATTATAAATAAATATATCTATAAATATTTTTATATATTTATAATCATATTTATATAATTATATATATTTATAAAATTATAAATATAATAAATATAATAAATATATTGATTATAATTTTATAATTATTTAAATATATATATATATTTATTTATTTGTAATTATAATTATAAATAAATATATTTATAAATATCTATATATAATTATAAATATATTTATATATTTATATAATTACATATATATTTATTAATATATAATTTTATATATTTATAAAATTATAATAAAGATATTTATTGTAATTTTATAATTATATAAATATATATTTCTTTATTTATAATTATAATTATAAATAAATATTTCTATAAATATTTCTATATTTTTATAAATATATTTATATAATTATATATATTTATATGATTATACCTCATGGTCTACACCGGTTTAGTAGGGGTGTTTCCAAACCTAATGAATATTTATATTGAACCTTGGCAACTCTATAACTAGTAATTAGGTTAATAATAATTGTTCATCACATTCTTTCGCACAACCATAACCATGGAAAGTGTGGTTGAATTAACCCAACCTAATTGGAGTAGAGGAGGACTATGACCATTATCCTGTTATTCTTTCTGCATAGAATCCAAGTTTAATGCACTTATTTTGTCGGTTATACCCTGACCATGGGATAACTGCAGTATAGGTAGATCCAACTGGTTTGACCAAAACCAATTGGTGACTTTTTCACCGCTTTCTGGCCTATGCCATAAGACAATTCCAAGTTAAATCTAGGATTATCTTTTGTAATGAACACTAAAATTAACCCTGATCCATTCCTTTAAAAATCCGAATTAAAACTCCAAATTACATAGTATTAGTTATAAGCCAAACCTGAAGATTGAAAGTGAGGAATCCGTCCAAGGGTTTTGTTTGATTGGTTGTTGACCTGCAAGTAATCTTCGTGGGATCGACTCTGCACTACCACTATACTACGCCCTAGTAGTAAGTTTAGTTTGAGACTATAAATTCTAATATAACCTCATCCCTTGTAAATTCAACAAACTGTGTGGGTGAGTCACCCCCACTTGGAGATTTTATTGGGAACCATTCACATCTTCATACATCCTTTATATCTATCAAACCATGCTGCTCATGTCTTCGGGAGGCCACTTGAGGATCTGCATCATCTAAACTTATCAGAGTCAATTGCCTTTGTCAGGAAATCTGTCGAATTTTATTTAGTGTGAATTTTATGCATGTCCATGCTTTCTTCCTCCACCACATCCCAAACAAAGTGATATTGTACTCTAATGTGCTTTGTCCTAGAATGAAAAAGATGGATTGCTTGTAATGTGCAAGGCGCTCTGACTATCACGAAATAATGGAATCTTCTCCTGTTTGTGCCCAAGATCCCCCAACAACCTTCTCATCCAAATTGCCTCTTTGTAAGATTTTGTAGTTGTCATGTACTCTACCTTCATTGTGGATAAATCCACAATTGACTGTAACATTGAAATCCATCTCATAGCTCCTCTTGCAAGAGTAAACACATAGCCAGCAGCGGATTTCTTCCAGTCAAAATCACCTAAAAATATGAATCAACATATCCTATGATAGAAAATTTTAATCCTTCATGACACAATGCGGTCTCTTAGGTCTCCATGATGTATCTCGGTATCCTCTTCACTATTCTCCATTACTCCCATCTTGGATTCTCGATGTACCAACTAACTACTCCCACTATATGTGCAATGTTTGGTCTAGTACAAACTATAGTGAACATCATACTCCCCACTACTGGTGCATACAGTACTTGAGACATCTTCATCCTCTATACTTCACTTTTAGGAATCATCTTAGAGGATAACTTGAAATTAATGGGAAGAGGAGTATATATTGTATAAGGCCCCAGCCTTAAACCTTACTTAATCTTGAGTTATTACAAGATTACACATTGATGATCTTTTCTGGTTTAGAGTTTTAGAGAATTAGATCATAAAACTTGAATTACATTCCACATATAAACAAAGTGGTTACATAAAGATAATATTCTTCTTTCCCATCAATGGAAACATATTTAAAATAAAACATGGATTCTTTCTTGACACTTACTTGACACTATCATCATATCATGTACCTTTACCTTGACCTGTGAAAAACATTTCAAAAAAACTTGGGATGAGCATAGAAAGCTCAGTAAGGGATATAAAAATATGGAAAGGAAACATGGGTACATATATACATAATAATGAAATCATACTTTACCCATAAAACATAAGCACTTTAACATAACTCATCAAATCATGAATAAATCATAGAAATCATAAGACATAAAGGTAACTTGAGGCATTCATAACATTCTTAAGTAGGGAGTAACCCTCTTGGTTACGTTTGGAATACCCATCACAGTATATTCCCTAAATCTCTTCGGAGAAACCTTAACGTTTCACTCCTTTGCGTTACCCAATGCATTGGAGAGATATATCAGGCTCACCCGCCCTTAGTTTATCACATAACCACTCGTCTTCATAATAATGCCCAAGAACCTCAATATAATCGTATCACATAAAACATGCATAAAGGAAACATAACATTTCCACCTTTCAATCACAAGATATCAATACAACACATTGATATAAAAACATTATGAAAACCATTTTCAATACCAAAATAAAAGAAAAGTAAAACATTGTATTTATTTTTCTTTAAAAAAAGGTATGGCTTGTAGAGGAAGTCGAAACTCAAATAATGGTCACGGCGGCGGAGAAGTTGTTGTCGCCGCATACGTACGACAAAAACATTCCCTTTTGTCGTTTAGTAAATTATTCGTATAAAAAATATTTCTTTTGGATAATCGTAAAATTCAAAGGGGTTTATACACCGTATAAAAGAAGGTTGTGTATAAAACAAAATATGCCTCAATGAAAGGAGATTGAGACGAAGTCCCATACCTCGGGTCCGACTTGACTCAGTCGTTCTTTAATCTCCTGAATAATAAACTTCAGTTAAATTCTACTTGTTTAAGAACATTTTTCAAGTTCATTAATCCTTTTATATCACTTATTGCCATGTCATAAACACTATGTAATTATTTAAGTTAATAACGGCCGTCTTAACGATCATTGGTACTTGAGTCAAAAATAATCCCTTTATAATTACAAGTTGTTCATGTATCCATTATATCCAGAATGGTATTCATGATGTAGATATCATATATGTCATATATATCTAGTACATGCATGCATTTATAATATTACATAATCATTTAGAGGTAAGAAATGAAATGCACTGTTCATGGAGACGGTAAGCCGTACGTACGCATGAACGCTACTTTCATTTCTATTTCATATTTTATAGAATGGAATAATAATTATATAAAGGTATATTATAATTATAGTATAATATCATATATATTATCATAGTTCCATCCTTTATACGTCCCACATATGGTATTTAACGAATCAAATCACTTTGAGGGGGTGGTAGTCCATACTTCCTTAAATGAAGATATCACGTTTACCCATAATGGAAACCATAAAGGTATGCCAAAAATGAAAAATACAGAAGCTTAAGGAAAACATAAACATATTATATATCATATATAAATATAGTGACATCTTAATGGCCACCTTTGAAGGTGTTAAAAGAATTTTGAACAATCATCGTTTCGGGAGGCATAAATTCACCATCAACGGAAACAGTATGTTATTTAACCATTAGATGTAGGTGTGTGTAAGTGTAGCTGGAATCCTTCTTATAAAAAAATCCTAGTATATTGAATATACTGTAGTTGTTACAAAATAAATGAATAAAAAGAGTTTAGGGGGTTGGAGAAGAAAAATAAAACAAAAGGACTCAAGTGAAGACATTACCTTAAAATCAGGTAACTCCCTTTGGTTTGAGCTCAAAGGATTCCTTGGGAAGACTTCTGCCCAAAGTGAGGCTTCAAGGAGTAATAGAGGGATGTGGGGAGACAAAATGGGCATGGTTTGGCCGAGCCAAAGGCTTTGGGAGTGTGGGTAAGGAGGTAGAGGTGGGGGCCTTTTATAAGAGGAGAGGAGGGGCACTCTTGGAAAGTAAAGAAATGTTACTTTATTTTAAAATGAGTTTCGGATTAAAAAGGTCCCACATTGATATAATTCAAGGTTAAGGTGATAAGGGTTTGAAATCCACTCATCCAATAGGTTTTTAACATGTGTACGTCATAGATTTAACATTATCATTTCATTTTATTTAAATCCTTTATTAATGAGGTAATCGCTGCATCATCATGATGTCATAACTAATTTAATTTATTTAAAGTATAAAAATTATAAAAAAAATATCATGATGTAGGAAATAGTTTTCTCTTTCTAATGAATATTTATAGTAAAAAATATGACTTGTATAACCCCATGTAAAAATTGTTTTAGTAAAACATCTAATGCTTGTGTCATTTTTACATTAACATTAAATAAAAAATTATTTATGTCATTTCCCAACCAAAGTGGCTCCATGGGGTCCCAAAGTTGACCCATGGATTGTCTTGGTCGGCCATGATACATATAATTAGGGTAGGACATGTGTCAAGCTCATCTCATATTATTAAAACATTATTTTTACCTTAAACTACACTAATTACCACTAATCGCGATTAAGAACTTAAAAGTTACTATTCACCAAAAAATTATTTTAATCTCATTGAACCACATTTTACTTCTTAATGACAACCATGTATGTCGGATTTTTGAAAATAAAATCACAAAAGTGGCAAAGTTTCATTTAAACGAAAAATCAGTTTCTTTAACTACCACTTAGTGGTTTCACTATTCATCAAAAATTGAAGTTTTTCAGAAAAATACCAAAACTTCACCCTAATCTATATTTGATATTCTGAATTCAAAAATGATGTCTATTTTACAAAATTCAAATCATATAAGTTACATTAATTAATTTAATAATTAATTCCCATTGTCATGACAAATAGCGTGTTTTTATGAAACAATAAGTATCAAAAGATTGACACCAGTTTAAGTCTAATTTCAAAGTGAAATTGATTCCAATAACCACCATTGGATTAAATGGTAAAAATATATTCTAATTTCACTTTAAAAACAATTCAAAAGATAATATAATCATATAAATAAATTAGATTAAAAAGCAGTTTTGATGTAAAATGCAGTATTTTTCACTATTCATTAAAAAATGAACATTGTCAGAAAAATACCAAAAATTCACACAAAGTAAATTTTGATGTCCCAATCATAAAGAATAAGTTTATTTTGAAAAACATATCTTATAAAATTGTAAAAATATAGATTTATAAATGGTTTTCCATCAAAAGGCAGTAAAACAATCTTTTAAAAATATTAGTGTATTCCATGCTTAAGATTGGATTTATTTTCATTTTAAGCCTCCAAAACACTATCTAATTCATTAATAGAGATAGATAAAAATATCTATTATTCATTACTTACTTGGGATGTTACATCCTTCCCCCTTTTAGAAAATTGCGTCCCCGCAATTTATTTACTTATCGAATAAATGAGGGTACTTATCCCTCATTGCATTTTCAGATTCCCATGTTGCCTCTTCCATCATGTGGTTTTTCCACAAAACCTTTACCTGATTAATCACCTTATTCTGTAACACTTTCTCCCTGTGGTCAAGAATTTGGACCGGTTGTTTCTCATAAGATAGGTTCTCTTCCAGCTGAACTACCTCTGGACTCAAAACATGAGATGGATCTGGCATATACTTTCTCAACATCGAAACATGAAAAACATTGTGTACCTGAGATAAACTCGGAGGTAAAGCCACCCAGTATGCAACTGATCCAACTCTCTCCAGAATTTAATATGGTCCAATGAACCTTGGACTCAGCTTTCATTTCTTACCAAATCGCATCACACTTTTCCATGGTGAGACTTTGAGAAAAACATGATCACCTACCTCAAAAGTTAGATCCTTCCTCCTGTTGTCTGCATAACTCTTCTGCCTACTCTGAGCTGTTCTCATGTGTTTCTGAATCAGCTGAACTTTTTCTGCCAACTCTTCTACCAATTCTGGTCACATCAACTTCCTTTCACCCACTTCATCCCAGAAAGCTGGAGTTCGACACTGCTTCCCATATAATGCCTGAAATGGTGCCATCTGTATACTGGAATGAAAACTGTTATTATATGAAAATTCAACCAAAGAAAGATGTTGGTCCCAACTTCCCTGATAATCCATCGAACAAGCTCATAGCATATCCTCCAAGGTCTGAATTGTTCGTTCTGACTGCCCATCTGATTGAGGATGAAATGTTGTACTAAAATTTAATTCAGTACCCAATGACTTCTGAAGGCCTTTCCAAAAGTTAGAAGTGAACCTGGGATCATGATTAGATACAATGGAGAGAGGAACTACATGTAACCTGACTATCTCTTTAAGATACAAATGGGAAAGTTGATCTAGGGAAAAAGTATCTCGTATAGCAAGGAAATGAGCAGATTTAGTCAAGCGATCAACAATAACCCAGATTGCATTATTACCTCGAGATGTCTTCGGTAATCCCACAACAAAGTCCATGGATATATTCTCTCATTTACACTCTGGCACTGGTAAAGGCTGAAGCATCCCTTTCGGTAATTTTCGCTCTTCTTTAACCTGTTGACATGTCAAACACTTCACAGTAAAATCAGCAATATCTCTTTTCATTCCATCCCACCAGTAATACTCCCGCAGATCTCTGTACATCTTAGTACTGCCAGGATGAACTGAAAACGGAGAACTATGAGCTTCACATAACAACTCTCTCTTCAACTGTGAATCACAAGGCACACACAATCTCTTCCCAAATCTCAAAACACAATCATTATCAATGTTGAATTCAGGAAACTTACCTTTCTGAACCAGCTCTACCTTTTTCTGCAACTCACTGTCTTGCTTCTGTGCTTGCTTGATTCTATCTGATAAAGATGATCTCACTGATACCTGAAACAAAACAGAAGAACATCCTACGCCAAAAACTTCTATGCCAAAGTTCATCAAATCCTTAACCAAAGGATCACGTTCCAAACGCAACATTGTTAATGAAGCATTACTTTTTCGACTCAAAGCATCAGCCACTTTATTTGCTTTTCCCGGATGGTAGTGAATTGTACAATCATAATCCTTGATTAATTACAGCCATCTCCTCTGTCTCATGTTTAACTCTTTCTGAGTGAATATATACTTTAAACTTTTGTGATCAGTATATATTTCACACTTTACTCCATACAAATGATGCCTCCAAATTTTTAAAGCAAAAACAACAGCAGATAATTCCAAATCATGTGTAGGGTAATTTACCTCATGAGTTTTCAACTGTCGTGAAGCATAAGCAATTACCTGATCATTCTGCATTAGGACGCAACCAAGTCCTTTCAATGAAGCATCACTATAGATAACAAACTCACAATTCCTGGAAGGTAGTGCCAAAACTAGAGCTTTCACCAATCTTCTTTTCAATTCCTGAAAACAATCATCACATTCTTTTGTCCAGGTAAACTTAACACCCTTTCGAGTTAGCTTAGTCATTGGACTAGATAACCGTGAAAAATTTCTAACAAACCTTCGGTAATAGCCTGCCAAACCAAGGAAGCTACGAATCTCAGTTACATTTGTGGGTCTTGGCCATTCTTCAACAACCTTTGTTTTTTGCAGGATCAACAGTTATCCCATCTTTAGAAACAATGTGACCAAGGAAAGAAATTTGTTGCAACCAAAAGTCACACTTGCTGAATTTCCCATACAATTTCTTTTCTTTTAAGGTTTGCAAGATAACCCTTAAATGTCTTTCATGCTCCTCTTTACTTTTAGAAAACACCAAAATATCATCAATGAAAACCACCACAAACTTATCCAAGAACTCATGGAAAATTCTATTCATTAAGTCCATGAATACAGCAGGTGCATTGGTTAGCCTAAAAGGCATTACTAAAAATTCATAATGGCCATATATTATACGAAACGCAGTCTTCGGAACGTCTGCTTCCTTTACCTTCAGCTGATGGTACCCCGATCTCAAGTCAATCTTTGAAAAATATTGAACTCCCTGGAGCTGATCAAACAAATCATCGATATGAGGAAAAGGATATTTTTTCTTAACAATGATGTTATTCAAGGCTCTATAATCAATGAAAAGTCTCATTGAACCATCTTTCTTTTTAACAAATAAAACAGGAGCACCCCATGGTGATGTGCTAGGTCGAATGAAACCTTTCTCTAATAAATCTTGCAATTTCTCCTTCAACTCTAAAAGTTCAATTTGAGCCATTCGATAAGGGGGTTTTGAAATTGGCTTAGCATCAGGAACTAAGTCAACAGTAAATTCAACTTCCCGATCTGGTATTATTCCAGGCAAATCATCAAGAAAAACATCAGGATACTCATTTACCACTAGCACATCATTAATCTGAATAGTTCCTTTATTTTCAACGATGTGTTCAAGGTAACATTCATTTCCATCTTTTACAAGTTTCTTGGCCTCTTGATAAGTTATCAACAGTAAGGGTTCATTCTTGTACACAAACTGAAAGTCTTTTTTAAAAGAAACTTCTTTAGCTCTACAGTCAATCTTAGCATGGTAAATAGAGAGCCAATCCATACCCAGGATAACATCAAACTCTACTAGAGGTAGAACAATATGGTTTGAAAGTAGGTTCTTTCCACAGATAAGGATAGAAAGATTCTTATAAATTATTTTTGCTTCAACATTTCCCCCAGGTGTTTTTACCAAAAGTTCAGGAGTCATTTATTGAGATGGTATTCCCATTTTACTAGAAAATTTTTCAGAGATGAAAGAATGTGTAGACCCCGAATCAAACAACACACTGGAATAATCTGAAAAAAAAAACAAAGTACATGATACAAATTCATTTGATGGCCCGACATCTGCTGAAGTAGTTTCAAAGGATTTCACCACCCCTTTCTGCTTGTAGTCTAAATGCTTCCCATCACTCAAGCTCTTTGTCGGACACTCGTTTGCATAGTGACCCATCTCATTGCACTTATAACATTTCACTAACTGTAAATCAAATTTGGTCTTACCTTCACCTTGATCCTTTTAAGTGCAATCACGAGCCTTATGTCCCATCTTACCACATCGGTAGCACTTTCCAGAATTCAGAAGACATTCCCCAGCATGCCTTTTTCCACATTTATCACAAACTGGAAACTTAGATTTCTTACCATCATACTTTTTTGAATAATTCTTCCCTTTCTCCTGCCACCTCGGTCTCTTATTCTGTTGGTTGTTATAGAACATTTGATCATCGACAAACTCCATTTCCACCTTCTCAGCACATCGAACAAGATTTTCATAAATTTTAAACTCACGATAAGCTAATGCCCTTCGATATTTTGGCTTTAATACTGAGTAAAAACGATTGATTTTACTATCAAGGTCTCAGATAAAATTTGGAGCATACCTTGCCAATCGAGTGAACCTTTCTTCATAGGTAGCCACTGAGTCTTCCTCTTGCCTCAATTCCAAGAATTTATTTTCCATCCTAAGTCGAATATCCTTTGGAAAATACTTCTCAAGAAACATACCTTTGAATTCATCCCAGTCAAGAGCATCAATCTCATCGGCGTTCCTGATATTTTTAACCATCGACCACCACTGATCAGCTTCACCCTCCAAACGGTAAATAGCAAGACTAACCTTTTGATTGTCTGAACACCCCATGACATCGAAAATTTTCTCCAGTGCTTTAATCCACCCTTCAGATAACACAGGGTCAGATGATCCTCTGAATGATGGGGGATGTTGCCTCATGAAATGTTCCACCACTGACATGTTCCTCTGCGGTTTATCTGGCTGATCTCGTGCATGGATACCACCACCATTTATCGCTTGAGTCAACTGCGCCATTACTGCAACAAACTGTTTAGTTCCAATTCCGTCCATCTCAGGATGCTGATTCAGAAGGTTATTTCCTTCTGTATGCCATCCTAGCACTGCTTCCCTATTTCCTCTGCGGAAAACCATTCTGAACAAACATGCCTTAGATGAAGAAACATGGTAATCTTCAAATACTATATCACTTCAATTTGACCATAAAAAAAATATTTTTGGGTAATCATTTAATAGAATTTTAACTCCTAAAGTTATCTAAACCGACCTCTGATACCAACTATAAGGCCCCAGCCTTAAACCTTACTTAATCTTGAGTTATTACAAGATTACACACTGAAGATCTTTTTGGGTTTAGAGTTTTATAGAATTAGATCATAAAACTTGAATTACATTCCACATATAAACAAAGTGGTTACATAAAGATAGTATTCTTCTTTCCCATCAATGGAAACATATTTAAAATAAAACATGGATTCTTTCTTGACACTTCCTTGACACTATCATCATATCATGTACCTTTCCCTTGACCTGTGAAAAACATTTCAAAAAAACTTGGGATGAGCATAAAAAGCTCAGTAAGGGATATAAAAATATGGAAAGGAAACATGGGTACATATATACATAAGAATGAAATCATAATTTACCCATAAAACATAAGCACTTTAACATACCTCATCAAATCATGAATAAATCATAGAAATCATAAGACATAAAGGTAACTTGAGGCATTCATAACATTCTTACGTAGGGAGTAACCCTCTTGGTTACGTTTGGAATACCCATCATAGTATATTCCCTAAATCTCTTTGGAGAAACCTTAACGTTTCACTCCTTCACGTTACCCAATGCATTGGAGAGCTATATCGGGCTCACCCGCCCTTAGTTTATCATGGAACCACCCGTATTCATAATAATTCCCAAGAACCTTAACATAATCGTATCACATAAAACATGCATAAAGGAAACATAACATTTTCACCTTTCAATCACAAGATATCAATACAACACATTGATATAAAAACATTATGAAAACCATTTTCAATACCAAAATAAAAGAAAATTAAAACATGGTATTTATTTTTCTTTTAAAAAAAAGGTATGGCTTGTAGAGGAAGTCAAAACTCAAATAATGGTCACGGCGGCGGAGAAGTCGTTGTCACCGCATACGTACGACAAAAACATTCCCTTTTGTTGTTTAGTAAATGATTCGTATAAAAAATATTCCTTTTGGATAAACTTAAAAGTCAAAGGTGTTTATACACCGTATAAAAGAAGGTTTTGTATAAAACAAAATATGCCTCAATGAAAGGATATTGAGACGAAGTCCCATACCTCGGGTCTGACTTGACTCGGTCGTTCTTTAATCTCCTGAATAATAAAATTGGGTTAATTTCTACTTGTTTAAGAACCTTTTTCAAGTTCATTATTCCTTTTATATCACTTATTTCCATTTCATGAACACTATGTAATTATTTAAGTTAATAACGGTCGTTTTAACGATCATTGGTACTTGAGTCAAAAATAATCCCTTTATAATTACAAGTTTTTCATGTATCCATTATATCCAGAATGGTATTCATGATGTAGATATCATATATGTCATATATATACAGTACATTCATGCATTTATAATATTACATAATCATTTAGAGGTAAGAAATGAAATGCACCGTTCATGGAGACGGTAAGCCGTACGTACGCATGAACGCTACTTTCATTTATATTTCGTATTTTATAGAATGGAATCATAATGATATAAAGGTATATTATAATTCCAGTATAATATCATATATATTATCATAGTTCCATCCTTTATACATCCCACATATGGTATTTAACGAATCAAATCACTTTGAGGGGGCGGTAGTCCGCACTTCCTTAAATGAAGATATCGCGTTTACCCATAATGGACACCATAAAGGTATGCCCAAAATGAAAAATACAGAAGCTTAAGGAAAAAATAAACATATTATATATCATATATAAATATAGTGACATCTTAATGGCCACCTTTGAAGGTGTTAAAAGAATGTTGAACAATCATCATTTCAGGAGGCATAAATTCACCATCCACGGAAACAGTATGTTCTTTAACCATTAGATGTAGGTGTGTGTAAGTGTAGCTAGAATCCTTCTTATAAAAACATCCTAGTATATTGAATATACTAGAGTTGTTACAAAATAAATGAATAAAAAGAGTTTAGGGGGTTGGAGAAGCAAAATAAAACAAAAGGACTCAAGTGAAGACATTACCTTAAAATCGGGTAACTCCCTTTGGTTTGAGATCAAAGGCTTCCTTGGGAAGACTTCTGCACAAAGTTAGGCTTCAAGGAGTAAGAGAGGTATGTGGAGAGACAAAATGGGCAGGGTTTGGACAAACCAAAGGCTTTGGGAGTGTGGGTAAGGAGGTAGAGGTGGGGGCCTTTTATAAGAGGAGAGGAGGGGCACTCTTGAAAATTAAAGAAATGTTACTTTATTTTAAAATGAGTTTCGGATTCAAAAGGTCCCACATTGATATAATTCGAGGTTAAGGTGATAAGGGTTCTAAATACACCCATACAATAGGTTTTGGACATGTGTACGTCATAGATTTAACATTATCATTTCATTTTATTTAAATCCTTTATTAATGAGGTAATCGCTGCATCATCATGATGTCATAACTAATTTAATTTATTTAAAGTCTAAAAATTATAAAAAAAATATCATGATGTAGGAAATCTTTTTATCTTTATAATTAATATTTATAGTCAAAAATATGACTTGTATAACCCCATGTAAAATCTGTTTTAGTAAAACATCTCATGCTTGTGTCATTTTTACATTAACATTAAATAAAAAATTATTTATGTCATTTCTCAACCAAAGTGGCTCCATGGGGTCCCCAAGTTGACTCATGGATTTTCTTGGTCGACCATGACACATCCAATGAGGGTAGGAAATGTTTCAAGCTCATCTCATATTATTAAAACATTATGTTTACCTTAAACTACACTAATTACCACTAATCGCGATTAAGAACTTAAAAGTTACTATTCATCAAAAAATTATTTTAATCTCATTGAACCACATTTTAATTATTAATGACAACCATTTATGTCAGATTTTTGAAAATCAAATCACAGAAGTGGCAAAGTTTCATTTAAACGAAAAATCAGTTTCTTTAACTACCACTTAGTGGTTTCACTATTTATCAAAAATTGAAGTTTTTCAGAAAAATACCAAAACTTCACCCTAAGATATATTTGATATTCTGAATTCAAAAATTATGTCTATTTTAAAAAATTCAAATCATATAAGTTACATTAATTAATTTAATAATTAATTCCCGTTGTCATGACAAATAGCGTGTTTTTATGAAACAATAAGTATCAAAAGATTGACACCAGTTTAAGTCCAATTTCAAAGTGAAATTGATTCCAATGACCACCATTGGATTAAATGGTAAAAATATATTCTAATTTAACTTTAAAACCAATTAAAAATATAATCTAATCATATAAATAAATTAGATTAAAAAGCAGTTTTGATGTAAAATGCAGTATTTTTCACTATTCATTAAAAAATGAACATTGTCAGAAAAATACCAAAAATTCAGACAAAGTAAATTTTGATGTCCCATTCATAAAGAATAAGTTTATTTTGACAAAAATAGCTTATAAAATTGTCAAAAGATAGATTTATAAATGGTTTTCCATCAAAAGGTAGTAAAACAATCTTTTAAAAATATTAGTGTATTCCATGCTTAAGATTGGATTTATTTTCATTTTAAGCCTCTAAAACACTATATAATTCATTAATAGAGATAGATAAAAATATCTATTATTCATTACTTACTTGGGATGTTACATATTGGCTTACAGTATTTCATGTTAAATCATTTCAAGACTTTCCATAATTAATTTTTCTATGATAGCCAAATCTTCCCTTTATTTCTATCTTGATAAATCCGCATCTCAAGAATCTTGTTTTCTAGTCCCAAGTCCTTCATATTAATCTCCCTAGATAATTATGCCTTCTTTTTCTAGATTTTATAATTTTTGTGACCTGCAACCAACAAGTCATCCAAGTACAACAGAAGAATGATTAAATAATTTCCATCCAAACATTGAAATTTACACAAGGATCTTAATTAAATCTGTTGTATCCAAGGCTCATGATATAGGAATCAAATCTCTTGTACCAACACCTTAGTGCCTATTTGAGACTGTACAAATATTTTTTCAACCAAAAACCCATGTTCTTTCTTACTTATTCTATAAATCCTTCTGGTTGAATCATATATATCTCTTTGTTAAGATCACCATGGAGAAAAGAAGTCTTTAAATCCCTCTAGATGTAAACTATATATATAACACATTGCCAGAACTATCCAAATAGTCATCATTTTAACAGCTGGAGAAAATATTTCATTGAAATCAATACTTTCCTTTTGAGAATATCCTTTGACCACTAGTCTTGCACAATATATTTTCACCTGGTCCTTTCTATCCTACTTAATATTAAAAACCCATTTGTTATTGATTCACTTACTTCCATGAGTAAATCTACCAAGATCCCAATTCTTGTTCTTGTACAGGGCTTCAAGTTCCTCCTGCATCTCTTCTATCCATGAGGATACATCTAGACTCTGGGTCACTTCCAAAAAAGAAGATGACTCTCCATCCTTCATCAATAAGTAGTATGAAATATTTATCTCAGAGAGATAATATAATTTTCATACAAGTTCTATTTTCTCCTGATTTGACTTTTGTGGTCCAAACTCAACTAGTACTTGATCATCGTGCTCCTATAATGCCTTAGAGAAAACCAGTTCTTGGATTTTTTATCTACTTCAACTGTTGTAGTTTTTGTATTCTCTTTATCCATGTCTACATCAATTTTCATTTTCACCTTATATTCTTAAAAAATGGTATCTCTGGTGATAATAAGTTTGTGGGTAGTGGGGTCCCACAAATGATACCCCTTCACACCATCAACGTACCCCGAGAAGATACATTTCTTGGATCTCAAATCCAACTTTGGTTATTAAACAATGCATATACAGGACATCCAAAAGTATGTAATGGAGAATATTCTACAGGTTTACTAGTCCACATATTTATCAATGTATTCAAATCTATTATCATTAAATGAGATTGGTTGGTCATTTAACAGGAGGTATTCACTGCTTCTTCCCAAAATTTTTTGGCAATTCCTACAGTCTTCAACATCGCTCTTGTTCTATCCAACAGGGTTTTATTCATCTACTATGCCACTCCATTCTACCGAGGAGTGTACACCATCATGAACTATCTATTGATTCCTTATCATTGAAAAAAAAGTATCAAAATCCTCTCTTGTATATTCTCCACTATTTTCAGTCCTCAAACACTTGATATTCTTTCTAGATTCAAGCTCCTTATGTGCTTTGAATGTTTTGAAGACTTCAAAAACATCTGATTTCATCTTGATTGGTCACACCCAACATCTCCTGAAATAATCATTAATGAAGATTACAAAATATCATTCTTCTATTAAGGATATAACTGATGCTTTCTAAATGTAGAAATGGATCAACTCTAAGATCTCTTTACTTTTTACTATTGACATTATGATCTTTAACTTATGTTGCTTTCTCAAAACACAGTGCTCACAAAATGGTAAGGATACCTATGTAATCCCAGGAAACAACTTCTAATTTGAAAGAATCTTCATGCCTTGTTCTGACATATGGACAAGCATCTAATTCCATAACTTTGACAACACTTCATTCGAAGTAGTTGATGCGACAATTATCTCTTCCTCCTTGTATGTTTCGCCCATAAGCATGTACATGTTCTTTAAGATATTATATGCCTTCATCACCATAAGTTATCCCTTCACAATTATCATCACTTCATTGTGAATCTTGCATCCGATATCATCAAATTGTCCCAAAAACAATATTTTCTTCTTCAATCCCTTCACATGGCATACTCCTTGGATGGTACAAACAATATCATCATGAATCTTTAGTTTGATGGCACCAAATCCAATGATCTTAAAAGTGTAATCATTCCCCATGTACAAAAGTCCTTTTGGGATGGTTTCATATTGATCAAACCATTCCCATTGAGACTTCATGTGCCATGTTGCTCTCGAGTTGATTGTCGAAGTGTTGTTGAGATGTTGTTTGCTTCTAACAGTCATTGTTGCTTCACTGATAAGAATGTCTCCATTCCTAGAAGTAATTGACACAATTCCATCAATGTCATGATTATTGATCCCACTAGAATCACACTTCATCATCACATCTGTCGGTCTTTCTTTAATTGACAGTCTGTAATTATCCTTGAGAAACACTGTCTGCATCTTTATTTCCCACAACATAAAATTATTCATGTTGAACTTTTCGATCTCGGATTTCATCACCATCTAGACATGTCATCAGTTCAAAACCTCCTTTATTTCACAGCGGTGTATTTAATAATCTCAATAATTTTTTTCTGATCTAAATGGTCACCAGAGTTTCAATCATAGAGCATACTCAAATTTATGAGAATTATTAATACCCAAAAATATGAATATCACTAGGCCAAAACCTTTCTCTGATACCACTTGTTGGGATAAAAAAATGACTTTCCCACTGGTGAAAAAATAATTATGAGACAAAATAAAGTGAAAATTTTGAAATTAAATGACACCAGATATAACATGGAAAAAACCCCAAAATGAAAGGGGTAAAAACCACAGGCAGATAGAAGAATCTCACTATGGTTAAATGTGGGTACACACTCCCTCACTATCATAAGGAGAAAACCTGATGAATTTGGTACCTTAGAACCAACTTCTATGTGCTTTATGATAACTTTTATTCATGGTTTTTAATATTAATAAACTACTTATCACATCGTGATTGTTCTTCTATGTGACATAGTATGTGATAATGTTCAAAGAGTAGTTGTCACACTAAAAGGTCATAGCAGTTCCCCACTATGATGAGAACTCAGAAGTGCTACGACACTATTCTTGAATATATGTTCTATAGCTGAATGATATCATTTTAGGGACACAAATAATCAAGGATATCATGGGTGGAGACTCATAAGATTTTGAGGAACCTTCTTATGGTGTACACCCTTGGTAATATCCAGTAGGATATTATGAGAATGAGATCGGCCAGTAGGGAATCCACATTTATATGTGTTATTGGATGTTCTTATTTGTTAGTGTGTGTATTTATCCTTAGACTTTGATATTATTATTAATGAGTATTATGAGTCGCGTGATTTAATGTATTGATAAAAACCATGACAACAGATGTGCATGACGAGGCAGGATACGTTTGGTGCATCACGAGTAATATTGCATTAATGAATAATGCGAGAAAAGATTTATCTCTTCTATTTTTAATGAAAGTTGATATCTCAAACCCTATGACAGAAATGATATAACCTAAATAAATCCATGACTATGGTATTCTATAGGCAAGTTTTATTTTAGAAAAGTAAAAGAAAGAGACATCGAGCACATAGGTTGATGGCATCGACATGCAACATACCTGATCTGAGATATCGTGACAAAGAGATTATATTACACAGTAAGTGTCCGTATGAGGTATCATGTTGTTGCGGTATTAACTTTTTTCTCTATGGGTTCCTTGGTGTGTTGTTAGACGATAACATTAGACTTTAAGCTGTTTCGCCTAATGTCACTGAGAAGGAGGCTTAGAGGGTCACATACTAAGTGTATCCAGAATCTCAGTTTAATAATATATTATTATTTAACAAGTTGAATAAATATTATTCTCAGATGTGGTTTAATAATTATTCATGTATGTTTGATCGTACATATTCGGTCACCATTTATTCAAGAGAATATAATGTGAGTTGAATATTTAATAAATATTTATTTGTTATTTAGTGAATATAATATTTATTTATTTATTGCAGAATAATGGAGTGATATTTATTCAATAAATTTATAGTCAATATTCAAGGCATGATAAATATGGTGGAATGGAAGACTGAGATTTTAGGTCCAGTGAGAAATAATAAATATTGAATATTATTTAATTAAATAATATTTAATATAATCTGCAAGTTAAGCGCATGTCGATAAATGTTATTGTTATTATTATTATTATTATTATTATTATTATTATTATTATTTGACATGGGGTTCTGTAGGGATTAAATAAATAATGAAGGTCACTTGTGCTATTATTTTATTTTAACCCTAAAAATATATAAACTCATTTATATTATTTTCCCAATAATCCAATTCATTTTGTCTTGGTTGAGAATTCTCTCAAGCCCTAAAGTGATCCCTTCTCCAAGAATGCTCCCAAGAATGGAGAGCAATCTTCCTCCATGAGATCAATGAGAACGCTTTGGAAGCGGTTCTCGAAGAGATCAAAGGTGTATGACGCAAGTGCAAGGATCTGGCGTGATAACTCCCAGAGATTCATTTAGTAACATCTGGAGATTCTTGGAACATGTGTGTATAACCACTAGAAATAATCTACGCTTGATTCCTACAATGAAACGACAGTGCACCTCAGATCTGTCACCGGATCCATCAATGAAGAAATAATTCCATCAAAGGTAATTCTTTAATTAATTAAATTAATTTTAAATAATATGTGATGATCCTCCCTCTGGTTCTGATGTAATGTATATTTTCTGATTCTTGGATTTAATTCTGCTGATCACGATGTTCAACGTTGTGTTAAATCTCGGATTAATCATCGGTCATGGAAAAATCAGATTTGTGAACCACCCATCGCACAGTTATACTGCGCTTGCAACCTACAAAACCCACATAAATATCTCTCTTGAATATGCGGGGAAACCACCTTTCAAAATACCACACAAAACTACTGGTGATGAGATTTTCGGTTGCTGATGCTAGAACCGCTAGGAGAGATACCCATTTATAGGTCGTCTCTCCCCCTCCTTTTCTTCCTCCACTGGATGGTTTGGTGGGGTTTGGTCACCCATAACATCTGCCACGCCTACTCTCCCTTGAAAAATTAAGAGGGGCGTCACTGTCTAGTAATAAAGAACTACCAACAACTACTAAGGCCTTGTTTTTTTATAGTACGCACTAGCACCCAAAGTACCATCAATAATACTTCGAGATCGAAGGAGCATGTATGGATCATTGCTAGTGGGATTCTACTTTAGGTCATGTCGATGAAACGATAGTGCAACCAAACAGTGGTTCGAACGATCAATAACTTATTTGAATAAAGAATCTCAATATTGAGATAATTTATATTTTTAAATTAATTATAAATTTAACATGAATGATCCTTTGTCTGGTTCTGAGATTCTTGAGTTATTATTTTTCAAATATAATCATGATACATGTCGTTCTTTATCATGTTCTTATGATTTATTCTTTAGATTCAATGAAAAAACATCATTAGGAATGAGATTGATTGGCATCTGTTGTGCCCATAACCTACAAGAAGAAACAAAAATAGGGAGAAAAATCATTAGTCTTACCTAAAGGTTGCTAAATACCAACTCATGCAACCAATCAAAGGAAGAACAACCAACATATGATACTTACTCCAAAACATAGATTGAGGATGTATTAGAGATTCTACCCACTGATATGAAACAACATGAAACAATATGATAAAAAGTCACACTACTTTAGTTTCACTAACAAGTAATCCCTAAAGAAACTCAAAATTGAATTTGGATAAGTATTGAAGGAAGCATAAAAAGAAGATATGGAGGGATGGAGAATAAGCTCTTAAGGGAGCTACAGTCCGAGAATAGGGGTGAGAATTGAGAAAAGGTGTTTAAGGGGTTAATTATTTGAAAAACGGACACCATTTTAATCCTTACTAAAAATACTCATTTTCTTCGCACTGAGTGTTGATACAGTGTTATTGGGTATCCAGTACCACTACTATAAGCATTTTGAGTAACACCATATACCACTAGGTACTTGGTAACCTATGACCAAGCACCCGGTTGTGTACCTCCACCAAAACCCCGTCATCTCTCTTCCTCCTTCCCCCAATTTATATCCAATTACTATTAAACTCTCTTAACTTATATATTTATCACTTTAACAAATAAAACATAGAAAAATGAAGGGGAAAAATAACCTGTGATTGCGCAAGTCACTACAAAAAGCCCCTATTGTTGTACATTATATGTTTGAGGTGGTGGTTAAGTTTTTTATGGACTAATTATCTGAAGTGCGGTATGTTGGTCTTCCAACATCTCACCTTGTGGGAGTCAATATGAGAGGAAAGGTGATTCGTGGCATAAAAATAAAGTCAATAGCATGTTATCAAATAATCCAAGTACGTTTATACATCTATAAAACACACAACTATGGTTTAATCATATATAAAATCACATATTAATTCTCTAAAACAACATTATTTGAAGAAGGATGTGTAGATGATGAATGAACATAAAAAAGATTCTTTGTATAGTTTATGAAGATTGTGGCAAATGATTCAGTTGTGTCATAGAAACATTGAAATGCTTAGCGGGTGAACCATGTTTAAATGCGATCGTATGCGCTAAGTATGACATTAATGATTATACATTTTATACCAAAGATCGGGACAAAAAAAACTGTGGTTTAGAATAACACCGTAATGGTTTTCACTGAAGCATTGCATTTTTCAAGTGAAAAAAGTCAAAAAAAACCTCTCTGCATCAATTTCATATTATGGAGTTGTTGAAGATATATAGGGGATTGGTTATATAAAATTTAGAGTACCAGTGTTCATGTGTAACCAAGTTGATGGTAATGGTGTTAGAAATGATTTCAAAATTACACATATATATTTGAGAATATTAGAATACAAAGGACACCCTTATATCATGGAAATAGATGATTTTTTTTATGTTGATGATCCATCAAATGAACATTGTTTAATCATTTTACAAGGAAGAAAATGGTATTTTATTTATGGGAGTGTTGATGGTGTTGAGAACATATATGAGATTCCTTCATCCATGACATGATTATCGGAGGGTACTAAGTACTATGACAAACATACATTTTATGTCAGTGGTGAGAGGGTATGGTAAAAAAATCCTTCCAACAATGTCTTAATAGTTTTGGTAATGTATAACTATTTCAGTTCTCATTTAAACGTTTTCAAGCTGGGGACTGTAACACGGAGTAGATGACCTTCAGCAACCATAATATAGATTGAATAGATTTAAATTTGCAAAAAACATTGTGTATAACTGATCAGATAAATAAAAATAATTATTGTTTGTATAAATATTTCACCTTACTTGTCAAGAAAGTCGGTTGTCGTCGACCTTTAATCGCATCCTTGAAATCAGAGCCACAACATCGTTTGAACCAATTTTCAACGGTTGTTGAAAGTGAAGGGCCCCTTCCCGCATAGATATTTATCGGCAAAAATATAAAACCACTCCGCAACGGATTTTTTTTTTACATTTAAAAAAAAAATATTTTCCAGAAAACGCTTCCGGCAATTTTTTTTAAAAATGCACCTCAAAGGCGGCATCCCGGATGCCGCCTTTGCATTTCAGGGGCAAGGCGGCATCTGCGATGCCACCTTTCTCCTAAAAAAATATTTTTTTTTGAAAATTTTTATTTTTATTTTTTGTTTTGTTTTGTTTATATATATATATATATATATATATATATATAAATTCAGCAGAATTTCTCTGCTATTAAATATCCAGCGCTACAGCCATTAAAGCAGTCTGGATTCTGACAGAAACTCTTACCTAGGCCTCCCTTTTATAAGAGGGTTTGCCCTGAAAATCATTCTGCATTTTCGATGTGGGATTCAGGTTCTACCTTTACTGTGCAGTACATTCTGCATTTCCGATGTGGGATTCTGTTACAAGTATGTGACTTTGAAATACAATAAAATATAAACTATAAGGCCAATATAAATGAAATTTTAAACATTGATTAAACATATAATAAATAGTTGAAAAAAAAAGAATTTCCTCAAAAATGTTGATGAAAAATAATCTATAACCTTTCAAAACCGCCTACTTGAAACTTAAAAATGTTTCAAATAAGTGAATTTGAAAGACTGTAAAATATAAACTATAAAACGAATATAATTAAAACTTTAAAAATTGATTAAACATATAATAAATAGTTGAAAACAAATGAAATTTCCAAAAAAATGTTGATGAAAAGTAATTTATAAGCTTTCAAAACCGCATACTTGAAACTTAAAACTTTTCAAGTACGTGACTTTGAAAAACCATAAAACATAAAATAGAAGACCAATATAAATGAAATGTTAAAAATTAATTAAACATATAAGAAATAGTTGAAAACAAAAGAAATTTCCAAAAAAATGTTAATGAAAAATAATCTATAACCTTTCAAAACCGCCTACTTGAAACTTAAAAATGTTTCAAGTACGTGAATTTGAAAGACTGTAAAATATAAACTATAAAACGAATATAATTGAAACTTTAAACATTGATTAAACATATAATAAATAGTTGAAAACAAAAGAAATTTCCAAAAAAATGTTGATGAAAAGTAATTATAAGCTTTCAAAACCGCATACTTGAAACTTAAAATTTTTCAAGTACGTGACTTTAAAAGACTATAAAATATAAACTATAAGGCCAATATAAATGAAACTTAAAACATGGATTAAACATATAAAAAATAGTTGAAAACAAAAAAAAATCATAAAAAATGATGATAAAAAATAATTTATAAGATTTTGGTTTCACTTACTAATTAATAGTTAGTTAGTTCATTAGTTATATAATTATTAATTATATAACAATTAATTAGTAAATTAGTAATATAATATTTAATTACATTTATTCATTATAATTTTTAATTATTAATTAGTAATTATTAATAATTAAATATGTCATAATTAATTAGTTAATTAGTAATATTATCATTAATTATATAATAATTAATTAGTAATATAATTATTACATATATAATAAATATTTAGTTAATTAAAAATACAATTAATAATTATAACTAATTAATTAGTAATTATTAATTATTAATTGGCTAATTAGTAATATAAATATTTATTATAATTATTCATTATAATTAGTAATTAGTAATTAATAATTATTAATAAGTAATTAGTAATTATTAATTAGTTAATTAGTAATATAAATATTAATTATAGCTATTCATTAAATTATTAATTATTAATTATTACTCATTAATTATTACTTATATAATAAATAATTAGTTAATTATTAATATATCTATTAATTATATAATAATTAATTAGTTAATTAGTAATATAATTATAATCTTTCAAAGTCACGTACTTGAAACATTTTTAAGTTTCAAGTAGGCGGTTTTGAAAGCTTATAAATTATTTTTCATTAACATTTTTTTGTAAATTGCTTTTGTTTTAAACTATTTTTTATATGTTTAATCCATGTTTTAAGTTTCATTTATATTGGTCTTCTATTTTATGTTTTATGGTCTTTCAAAGTCACGTACTTGAAAAATTTTAAGTTTCAAGTATGCGGTTTTCAAAGCTTATAAATTACTTTTCATCAACATTTTTTTGAAAATTTATTTTGTTTTCAACTATTTATTATATGTTTAATCAATGTTTAAAGTTTCAATTATATTTGTTTTATAGTTTATATTTTACAGTCTTTCGAATTCACGTACTTGGAACATTTTTAATTTTCAAGTAGGCGGTTTTGAAAGGTTATAGATTATTTTTCATCAACATTTTTGAGGAAATTCGTTTTGTTTTCAACTATTTATTATATGTTTAATCAATTTTTAAAATTTCATTTATATTGGCCTTATAGTTTATATTTTATTGTATTTCAAAGTCACGTACTTGAAACAGAATCCCACATCGGAAATGCAGAATGTACTGCGCAGTAAAGGTAGAACCTGAATCCCACATCGAAAATGCAGAATGATTTTCAGGGAAAACCCTCTTATAATGAATAATTATAATAAATATTTATATTACTGATTAACTAATTAATAATTACCAATTACTAATTAATTAGTTATAATTATTAATTATATTTCTAATTAACTAAATATTTATTATATATGTAATAATTAAGTATTATATAATTGATAATTTTATTACTAATTAACTAATTAGTTATTATATAATTAATTATTAATAAACACTAATTACGAAATTACAAATTATATACTAATTAATTAGTTATTTCGTTATATAAATATTAATTATATACTAATTAAATAGTTAATTAGTAATAGAATTATTAATTATATAATTTTTAATTAGGTAATTAGTAATTATTAATGTTTTATTATTATGTTCGTATGGTTATATAAATATATATAAATAAAACCTAATTTACCCCCTCCTGAGATTCCACTCTGACCAACAAGTAAAAATAGTATTTTGATTTCAGTACACATAAAACATGTAAACAATAATGTACAATCAATGCATATGTCTGTGGCGAGGAGATTCCGTCCCACATGGTGGTCTGCGAATAGGACGTCCGCGTCGAGTGCGCAGTGGAGTCTGATGACTTGGAGAAGGATGATCCTCGGGCACTGAAACGTCGACCGTCGCATCCTCCATCTGTGTGTCAGTTGGAGGAGCTGTCAACTGCATCTCGTACTACCATTCGGATCCTTCTCCCACTAGGGTGGTAGAAGGACCTGCCTCCATCGCAGAGGGGAACGAAGCCTGTGATGGAGCTATACCCCAAGATGACGACGGCTCTAGAATCCAAGGTTGTGAAGGATCTGGAACCCAAGATGGAGAGAATTGCGGATATCCTGTCAGGAAAGACGGATCCCATGCCACCTGAGGCACATCCTGAATAGGCTGATCCTGGACTACTAGAGGCCCGACCTCTGCCTGTGGAACAGGCGATGCCTCACGTGCAGCACGACGCTGTCTACGTCGCCGTGGTCGTGGATCCTCAGCACCAGCAGCAGCTGCAGGATGTTCCTCTGGGGCAGGAACCTACTGTCTCTGAGCCAGACGCGTGAAGATGCTCTCGGAAAGCACATGAAAAGATGCCCTCGCCTCCAGCACTGTAGCATGGACGGCTGCCCGGCTAAAGACCCCCTCCTCCTCTTCATCGCTCATGTGAACAAGCTGCTCTGTGTGACTTCCCTGTAAGTAGATTCAAATGGAATTAGAAAATAATTCAATAAACAAACTAATAGGAATTTATTAACTTACCATCCTCTGCATCTCTATGCCAGCTTGGGTAAGATACAGTATAGACTTCAGTCTATACCATGGCGCATAGTCAACCTGCTCTGAAAGAGAGAATCGATTTGTAGGAACACCTTGAATACGTAACTCTGCATGTTTGTGCCAGCAGTCGATAAAACTCGCATGTACTTGGGACCAGTCATCATCCTGCCTCCATGTTAGCTTCATCCCATGAAGCTTGTCTGTCTGTCTAGATGGTAATGGAATCGGCTGAGTACGAAAAAATTGGTACATGACCCTGTCAGGCTTCTGCCACTCAATAATATGAAAGTGAATGAGGGGCACTACATCCATAGCATCCTCAAGACCAACAGTGCAATATGCTGGCAACTGGTCCATAATACTCCAGTATGAAAGCCACGAAATCTGAAATGACAAGTTATTTTGTCAAAAAAACACCCAACTAAAAACCAAAATTGATGTTATTATTAAAAATGTTAGACAGTGATAGATTGTATATACATACCTGATCAGGTAAGAGACAGTCCAACTGTAGCCGATATACGCCCAAATGCTGTCTCGGAACCACATCAAAATTGTGTCGCTGACACCACCTGTAAAATAAAACGATAATGACAAATAATGAGAAATTATAGTCAATAACTCATAGTAGAATAAAAAACCAATAGAAATGACTTATCATACCAGCGTCCACGCGGAGCGTCATGCAGCACCTCCATCTCAACCGGTGGACCAGCAAGGTCAGGGTGGAATGATGGGATGCGCTCCCATGCCCACATCTGAATAAGGATGACGCATCCTCCAAGACCTGTACGGTCCCTATGGGATAGTCTGCATAATGATCTGTACGTGTATGCCAAGCAGGCTGATCCCCAACTGTACGTCCCAGCCCGATCAAAGTCCTCTAGTAGGGGTAGATACATCATATGCACGTTCATCCCCGAGTGATCAGTACACATGGTCCCACCAATGAGTCGTAAGGTATATGCACGGGCGTAACGCATGACGGTCTGCTCATCATCATCATCCTGTAAATGTGGAATCTGCGACTCCAACCAAAGCATAGATATGGACGATCCATCTGTAGCCCTACGGTCGGACAAAATATCATCACCTAACAAGCGTTGAGCAAGGTCTGGCCAAGCTACACGAGTGGGTCCAATAACGGGTCTCCCCTGGATAGGAAGACCGAGAAGAACTGCGACATCCTCGAGGGTGATGGTCATCTCCCCCTCAGGCAAGTGGAATGTGTGTGTCTCTGGTCACCATCTCTCAACGAGGGCATCAAGTAGGTAATGATCTACAAATGTGAAATCTGATACGGCAAGGCCATAGAAGCCATCATGGCGCAAGTAAGGTCTAATGGCATGTGGAGGATCCATGTGATGAAAATGGTGCGCTCGACGCACCTTCACAAATCGATCTGGATGACCCTCTAACACGGCCTGCGAAATATGGGTAGGCTGCTGAGTGAGTAGTATGGTATCATTCATCTGCATATAAACAAAGAAAATGAGTCGTAAGTGTAAAATGTAAATATAAAATTAATGGGTTAACTGACATACACATTTCAATATGGGTTAAGTGTTCCGCTTTCGGAGTTTTGAAATAAATTCTATTATTTCATATTTAAAGTTATTTCTTAAAATCATGAATATTAATATGAAATAAGTTATGTTATCTAAAATATTGAGTCTTGAATTTGGTTACACATATTTTGGGGGAGCTTTGTGATTAACTACTTATGGATTGGATTAAGATAAACCATTTCAATTAGTAATGATGTTTTTAGAATTTATCTAATTGTATGTATTCAATATCTTATGATAATTATTATGATACTATAAATTTGTTATAGAACAGTTTGCTAAAATATCCTGCATGTTTATATTGGGGTTTAGGTTGGAGGGTTTAGGGTTAAATTTTTTAATATTAACGTCCAGGAAACATGTTAATGGGTTAACTGACATACACATTTCAATATGGGTTAAGTGTTCCGCTTTCGGAGTTTTGAAATAAATTCTATTATTTCATAATTAAATTTATTTCTTGAAAGCATGAATATTAATATGAAATAAGTTATGTTATCTAAAATATTGAGTCTTGAATTTGGTAACACATATTTTGGGGGAGCTTTGTGATTAACTACTTATGGATTGGATTAAGATAAACCATGTCAATTAGTAATGATGTTTTTAGAATTTATCTAATTGTATGTATTCAATATCTTATGCTAATTATTATGATACTATAAATTTTTTATAGAACAGTTTGCTAAAATATCCTGCATGTTTAGATTGGGGTTTAGGTTGGAGGGTTTAGGGTTAAATTTTTTAATATTAACGTCCAGGAAACATGTTAATGGGTTAACTGACATACACTTTTCAATATGGGTTAAGTGTTCTTCTTTCAGAGTTTTGAAATAAGTTCTATTATTTCATATTTAAAGTTATTTCTTGAAAGCATGAATATTAATATGAAAACTTATCTCAGATGTTTGGGGTTTAGAAAACCAAGGAATAAAAAAGAGATAACAACATTTAGTTTACAATATGGGAATGTCACAATGAAGACAATACATCATTATGAATGAGACTGTGAAGTCGACCCAACAACGTTAGGGCATCGCTTCCGGTTATGACCTTCTTTATGACATATTGTGCATCGCAAACTCTTCCCTTGTTCTTGAGGCCAGTCCATCTCATTACGCATCCTACTCGCCTTTGGTCTCCCACGAGGACGTAACCGATTCATGTCAGGTATCACTATCGGCTGGCCTTCAGGCATTGGGAAATAACAATACTCCCCAATAGGTGTCCATGGTGCAGCATAACAGTTGGCAATGATATCCATCTGGTACACTGGATCAACATATTCTTCCCATGAGATGTTCACAGAGGCACATGCTGCGATGACGTGTGTACATGGAAACCGTATGGCCTGAAATTTTCCACATTGGCATTTCCTTGTTTCCAGTAATACCACCATTTTTTCACCGACGTGATTTGTGATGGGGTCTGAACGCTCTTGAACTTCAAATCGGGAGTCTTCTCTTCGAAAGAGACATATGTGATAACCAGAAGCTTCTTCAATATTTTTTTTCAATCTCTCGTTGAAAGTGTATTCCATATCTTATCCCTTGATGTATTCTGTCTGATGCTAGTTTTTGTCTATCCACAAAGTACTTCACGCATCAATATAATGTCTCCTGAACTAATGCGGTTATAGGTAGCTTGCGAAGTCCTTTGAAGATACCATTGATGCACTCCACAATGTTTGTCGTCATGTGTCCGTACCTCTTTCCCCCGTCGTATGCCAATGTCCATTTCTCTTTTGGAATCCGCATCATATAATCATAAACTTCTGGATTAGCCTGACGAATTTGTTCAAAATGTTCTTCAAATCGTCGTTGGTCCGACTCATATGCTACAAAATGTAGATGATATTTCACATAAATTGATTTTATATTTATATTGAAACAGTAAAACAGAATGAATAAAATACGTACCAAGCCTCGTGATTTCCTTCTTCATCGGTTCGTTGTGGAATTTTTTATGTACATTGCTAGAAATGTGTCTAATGCAGAACCGATGATGTGCATTTGGGTATCTCCATGTATCAGGATCTGCATTGATTGCCTCATTAATTGCTCGATGGCGACCAGATATCAAACAAACTCCCTGAATGTTGGTGAAATGGTTGCTGATACATGCCAGAAACCAACTCCATGATTCATAGTTTTCTTTCTCTACAATGGCAAAGGCAAGAGGAAGAGGTGAACGGTTTCCATCTTGGGTTGTCGCAATCAACAATACGCCCTTGTATTTTCCATACATAAATGTTCCATCAATCTGAATAAATTGTTTGCAAAAACGAAATGCAGAGATACAAGGAAGGAATGCCTAGAACAACCGATGAAATTGAACACGAGATGGATCAAGTCGATTATCAGGAGACACATGTTCGTTTGTATCCAGATGGAAGACTACTTGGTTATGATGCCTCAGTATGGCTAGAAATTGTGGCAATAATCGATATGAGTCATCCCAATCACAATATACCTTCACAATTGCCTTCTGTTTCACCATCCATGACTTATTATAGGAAATCTTATAACCGAATGTCTGTAGAATCTTCTCTTGCACAAGGGATATTGGAACATTTTGGCATGTCCTAATCATCTCAACAACAATAGATGACACAAATTCTGCATCCAATGAAGTATGATCTTGTGTGAGACTTGGCTGAACGAAAGTATGAGCCACCTCAATCCTTGAGATTCTCCAACCTCCAAATGTAATGTTTGGAATAGCCCTTAAGCGAAATATACAATCATCCCCATACTTCACGCACCATATAACATATTTACTACGACATGATTAGTGAACTACATAGTTGAAGTTTCTCTCAATATGAAATCTCTTTAACGTGCTTTTTAAGGCATCTTTACTGGGAAAATTCCTTCTAATATATAAGGTTTTTTCCACCTCACTAAACCTATCTGGTACAACTCCAGGGAACTCAGTTTTCGGTGTGAGAACAGTATTATCGAATTCAGGCACGCATGTCATTGCTTCAGACCAAGATGAAAATAATGGTGGATGATTTATTGACCGAGGTTGATGTACAACAATTGCATTTATCAAAACCTCCTCTTTATCTTCTGTTGGTCCCTCCTCATCACCACTGTTGTCGCCATCTGATCCATCATTACGAAACTCCTCATCAGAAGTCGGATTGAAATGTATATCCGGAAGATCATCTAGGTTGTCCTCTTCTGCTGCATCATTTGGAATAGGCTCAATGGAATGGGGTAGACTGTCTTCAACCACTCTTGTATTTCTACGTCTTTGTACAAGTGGACGTTGTTGTTGTACAGTAGCAACAACAACGTATAACTCCATCATGGTACCATCTAACCGTTGAGAAAATAAATTAATTGCTTGGACCCACTGCGCATCAGCAACCAATGGACAAGCTATATGCCACAGTGTTGTTGGAAATTGCAAATGTCTATAGCTCATAGATATTATCTCTTGATCGGGTCCCAGATTTAAGGAAACATGAATTCTCTCTTGAAGGTCACTTATGGTAACACAATCAACTGTACTAACCACCGTAATTGGTTGTGTACTGTAAGAAGCTCCTTGCTCAGTTTGAATAATCTCCCCATAACAGTACACACAGGCAAACATGGCTCTCTACGTCAAAAATGTTTCTTTCATCAAAATTATGATAGTGTAACAAAATATTAACAATTATGTCTGACGATATGATGTTTATTATAATGTAATTTTATTGCGCCTTTCTATACCATAAACTATGCTACTGATGTTTGACCATATGATATTTATTAGAATGTAATTTTAGAGCGCCTTTTTATTTAGTTTGTTTGTTCTTCTTCATTTCACTTTATATGTTCATTAGTATCGTTAGCTAATCATTATATGAATTCATGTTTTAATCCTATGTTATTTATTAATTATTCTAAAATTAACTAATAATAACTAATCGTTAATTATTCTATTATTCTATAATTAACTAATAATAACTTTAATTTGTTAATTATTATGTCCTTATTTGATTCTATAACATTATATTTATCATTTATCATTGATAAATATACTGATCATTAGTATCGTTAGCTAATCATTATATGAATTCATGTTTTAATCCTATGTTATTTATTAATTATTCTAAAATTAACTAATAACAACTAATCATTAACTATTCTATTATTTTATAATTAACTAATAATAACTTTAATTCGTTAATTCTTATGTCCTTATTTCATTCTATAAAATTATATTTATCATTTATCATTGATAAATATACTGATTTGCTTTTTCTTCTCTTAGAAATTTTAGTAGTTTATAAAGAGAATATGAATCATCTTAAGCATTTCCCCGGGAGTGTCAAACCAGGATGCAGCAAGGCCCGTTATCGTGCACCAGTTCTCGTTAGAGTCTAGCTCGAAGCGGTGTTTTCGGGTTTTACCCCTATGTACATCTGTGCCAGAGCCACATCCACTTGTTTGTATCCAGACAGGAATTTAATTGCGTAGATAACCACATAATCTTTAAGCTACCAAAATTTCTAAATACTTAATCTTAAGTTAATCTATACTTAATCTATACTACCTAACAGTAATTATTTAAAACTATATATAACTAATTACAAAAACTAAATAACCAAATATTAAGAGCTACCTAAACTGCTTAACAAATGAAAGATTTAAAACTAAACAAAATTAAATTAATTAAATAAAAACATTAAATTAAATAAAGAAACATACCTCTAAATGAAGCTTCGTAAAAGCTCGCACAGCAAAGGAATTTTTTAGAGAGAGAGAGAAATTCGGAGAGATGAATTGAGGAATGCAATGAGCAAGTGAGGAGAGGGGGGGGGGGGGTGGCCTCCCTTTTATAAGGAGTTCAGGCGAAGGCGGCATCGCGGAAGCCGCCTTTCGCCTCTGCGTATGGCCAAAGGCGGCTTCCGCGATGTCGCCTTTCGCCTTACCCTGAGGCGAAAGGCGGCCTCCCCCCGGCCGCCTTTTCCATGTCATCGATCCGGGCCAAAGGCGGCGCGGGGGAGCAAAGGCGGCATCGCAGATTCCGTCTTTGTAGCGTATTTTTTTAAAAAAAATTGACCTAGGCCATTTTTCAGAAATATTTTTTAAGAAAAATGTATTTAAAAAAAAATCCACTCTGAAACGGAGACGTTGGCCCGCAGAGATTGATAATGTCAAATGTACAGTCTCTACTAAAACCACCCCTCCCGCCTATAAATACCACACCACTCCCCACCTTTACTTCTCAGTTCCACACAATGGCAAAGCTCCTAAAACCTTATGGAGTGGTCGGGGCATCCCTTTTAGTAGCGTTGCTGGTGGTAGGGTTATCAAAAGCTCGGCGCGTAGAGGATGACCAGGAACTCACCGGGCATGCCAATGGAGGCGGCGTAGGCGGAGGTGCCGGGTATGGAGGAGGTCATGGTGGGGGCATTGGGGGTGGCTCCGGTGGGGGCAAAGGAGGTGGTGGTGGCGGCGAGGCAGGATGTGGCGCAGGCGGAGGCATAAGAGGTGGTGGCGGGGGAGGAAAAGGCGGAGGGGTTGGAGGCGGTGGTTCTGGTGGGGGCATTGGGGGTGGCTCAGGTGGAGGCAAAGGAGGAGGAGCTGGTGGAGGTCATGGTGGCGGCGGGGCAGGAGGTGGCGCAGGGGGGGGCATAGGTGGTGGTGGCGGGGGAGGCAAAGGGGGAGGGGTTGGTGGTGGTGGTGCTGGTGGGGGCGTTGGGGGTGGCTCAGGTGGAGGAAAAGGAGGAGGAGCTGGTGGAGGTCATGGCGGCGGCGGGGCAGGAGGTGGCGCAGGCGGAGGCATAGGAGGTGGTGGCGGGGGAGGCAAAGGAGGAGGGGTTGGTGGCGGTGGCGGTGGTGGGGGCGTTGGGGGTGGCTCAGGTGGAGGCAAAGGAGGAGGAGCTGGTGGAGGTCATGGTGGCGGCGGGTTAAGAGGTGGCGCAGGCGGAGGCATAGGAGGTGGTGGCGGGGGAGGCAAAGGGGGAGGGGTTGGTGGCGGTGGTGCTGGTGGGGGCATTCGGGGTGGCTCAGGTGGAGGCAAAGGAGGAGGAGATGGTGGAGGTCATGGCGGCGGCGGGTTAGGAGGTGGCGCAGGCGGAGGCATATGAGGTGGTGGTGGGGGAGGCAAAGGTGGAGGGGTTGGTGGCGGTGGTGCTGGTGGGGGCACTGGGGGTGGCTCCGGCGGAGGCAAGGGAGGTGGTGGTGGTGTTGGGGGAGGTCATAGTGGTGGTGGGGCAGGAGGTGGCGCAGGCGGAGACATAGGAGGTGGAGGGGGTGCTGGTGGCGGTGGAGGCAAAGGTGGAGGTGGAGGAGTTTTTGGAGGTCATGGCGGGGGCGGTGGAGGTGGATACGGTGGTGGCGGTGGCTGGCATGGACACTGAAGAAGGCATGGGCCGCATGTCCCTAATTTAAAAAATCAAAAAAAATGTAGCAATGTAATCCCTTGCCCCCACCCATTTGAATAAAATGACGCACTGCATTTTTTTTAATCCCATTAAATATTTATGCTTTTTTAATAACGGAAATTAAATGTTCTCCAATAAATATGAATTTGGTCCAAGAAACGCTTGAAACCTAGTCAAATTGACCTCTGAGATGTCTTTTGAAGCATTTATCCCGGGGAAGGTTTTTTCCATAGGGCAGCCTATTATAAATATCTTATTAAGGTTTCTATGGTGAGTTTTACAAGAAAATTGGATAGATTTTTTTTTACTTTCACCATTTTCAGAAATGTGTTGATAAAATCGTAATGAAAAATGGTGATAAAAGAATACCCCATTTTTTACACATTTTGTTGTTATTTCATGGAACATTTATTGATGGACAGTTAATGTTTAGTTTTTACACATTTTTAATATTTATTGATGGACATTTAATGTTTTTAATACATTTGTAATCTGCATAATTAATATATATCCATTTTCATTTTCACATATATTCATTTTTTAAAAAATATATATAAATAATCTCATTTTTATCATGCATTCATTTAATATTATTTATTCATTAATAATGTTAATTGTTTACTTTTTCTATGATTTATAAATTTTAAATATTTATTCATTTAATATTTTTTTAATTTGTTTATTTCTTTTTAATTGATATATATATATATATATTAAATTTATATTGGATCAAAATGTATACATAGATGACACAATACAAGAGGGGGTGAATTGTAAGTTTAAAAACTTTCGTTTTTAGACTTCTAGATTAGAATCATTCTCAACGAGTCCATAAGAAGTGATCCCATTTATTTCATCGGGTCCGGGTAGAGACCAAAGATCTTGAGCGACCCTTCCGGCAGAACAACTCAAAAGATAAAGAAGTATCGTAAATTTCTTCATGCTCGTTCCAAGTTCGAAGTAAAATAGAGACCCCCAATGACTCATCCTCGCATAAATTGCTAAAGATCCAATCAGTCCAACATGGATTCCTTCAGACGTGTCAATTGGACAAATACGACGACTTAGTTTAATAGAAATAAACTAATCATATTCACAAACCTCTTTTGTATTTAAACACTAATCAATTAGGGCTCTGGGTCCGATGGACAAAGTATCGTAATCAGTTGGTTACGATAAGTATTCAACACGTCGTATTTGAAATGAATCGTATTCACAATAAGGAAACAATTTAATTAGTAAGCATGTAAAGAATCATAATCACAATGGTTATGATATTCAGAGTAAAACAAAACAACGATTCTATCATAAAGCCTGCAATCATATTGGGTAGATGAATTGATCGTAATCACTAAAAAGAGAATAAAAAGATGAATATATAAAATGATTCACTTTCTATTACAAAGCGGCGGAAATGTAAATAAGTAAAAGAATACAATTCTTTTAACCCAAAGAGAATGGTATTCAATAACCTTGGATAAATGTCTCTTGATTTATACTTTCAAGCAAGTCTATCTTACCCACGTGAGGGTAAACTCTCGATACGATGATCGATTTCTATCTTGTTATCCCCACAAGCCCTCGATTAAGAAGGCGATCGATGCCTCTGTCTTCCTAGCCTATGAAACCCTCAATTCACAAATGATCGACACAACTGTCTTCCTATCCATAGAAGCTCTCGATCGTAATCACTAACGATCAGTGTCACACTAAGAAAATAAAAACTCTTGAGAGTAACAAGTATGTTGAATGAGCAGTTCATAATTTGACTTCAGAGTCTTTCGAACAAAGCAAAAATTTAACATAGCTCTCGTAGGATATCTCGAATTCGTCAAAAAGTTCTAACCTCATTTAAATGACTTGTTATTTATAGGCCAACATCCCAACAGTAATCTTGGTTCCAATGGTTGGATTTTCTCTTGAAAATGCAGAGGGACTTGGACATCTGACACTCAAACAATCATTTTATAACTGAAACAATGACATCGTTTTATAAAGAACATCAAAACAGAATACACGACATCATTTTGAATTAAAAGTTTTCAATTTATTGCGATACAATTTTCTGATTATGATAAAACGAGTTTTGAACAAATTCAATGATTCTCGTAGCGATGATGAGTACGATTTAAAAGTCAGTATGATACTGGATAGTGTGTACGATGAAAAAATTTTCCAGTGTGCATACTAAAAAATCGCATTTGGTGTGTACGATAAATATCATATCTAGCCTCGTTACGATAATCATGGCATAAAGATCCGATTTTTGCCTTGAAAGACTTTAAAATATATATATATATATATATATTTATAGAGCTAGGCACTAAGACGGTGTGCAATTCTAAGACCCAGTGTACTCAAAATTAATTTTATAAAAATATTAATTGTTTTTATACTATGCATGCAGAGGAAACATGATATCTCTTAAACGGTAGCTCAGATCAGAAATCTGAGGCTACAATTGAGTCCAGAATGTGGCGTTTACCATAGACGGGATATAACTTTTGTCAGTGCGGGACTTCTGTGAAGAAAGTCACCTAGGGGAAAAATCATAAATAAAATAATTAAACTTAATTATTTTACCCCTGACGTCGTATCGAATAAATCTTGAACAAGGACCCAGATTCGAAATCTGAGACCACTGTTGAGTTCCAAATGATGTGTTTTACCTATACGCGACATAAAATGAGATGGTGTGGAAGTTTCAAATTCCGTGACCGTTGGCAGGGATTTCAGTGTTTTTCTATAAATAAAAACTTAAAAGATTAGAATTAGGGTTAGCCCCTAATTCTCTCTCTCTCTCCGTCTCTCTCTCCCTCTACGATCTTCGATGAATCAAGAACAAACCACCGACGAATCTTCGGTGAATCGCTGCGAGAGTGAGGCGAATGCGTCAGCAATGATAAATAGATCAATCGAGGTAGGATTCCTTCCACTTGTTTTCCGATTGAAGTTTTTCTTGTAAATTTATTCTTGCTTGTTTGTTCGCTATTTTCTTTATTAATCGTCGATGGCCGCATTAGCACGACCATTGATCAGTGTTCGAAGCCTATAATTTTTTCCAAAACTGGTCCATTCTTCACAGATGTTCATCGCCTACTTTTGGACGTATCAAACCACCGAAGGATCATCGAGTGAATGCTGGGGATGTGAAGCTCTTTTCATGGAGATCGCCAATCTGGCTTCAGGTTTGCGATCGAGTAAACAAAGGAGGTCCGGTGGTCTGCGTGTGGAGGCCGTCGAGCGGGGGCGCAGTCGGTAGGTGGGGCGAGGCCGGCGAAGTCGCGAGAGGAGGCGGCGGGCAGCGAGGCACGTGGTGGGCGGAGTGGAGGGCGACAGTGGCATTGGGACAGTGAAGCGGAGGCGCGGGGCGGTAGCGAGGCGCATGGCAGCAGTGAGATGCGAGGCGACATGAAGTTGCGAGGGCGACCAGGACAGTGAGGCGGGGCCGCGGTGCGCGACCCCAGGCGGTAGTGACCCGCACGAAACAACGGTCGACCGTTGACACGGTCGGTAAGGGGATACGAGGTGAAGGCTGGGAACGGGCCATGCCATGAGCCAGCGGGCCAGGCGGGAGAAGGTGGGTTGAGCCACGCAGTAGAGTCGCGGGCCGACGAAACGAGCTGGGCCGCTTCAAATGGTCGTATCTCCTAATCCAGACGTCTGTTTGACGTGCCGTCAGTGACCACATGTTCCTCTTAAGAAGATGGAACTTTTTAGCCTAGTTTGGGAATTTTAAGAGTTGTCTCTGTGGATCGGTTGCACAGAATGCCTGAGTTTAATAAAAATAATATAATAATTATTATTAAGAAATATTGTATCAGACATGTCTTCTAAACGGAATGTCCAATTGACACGCCATCAGCACTGTGACAAACCTAAAATTTAGGTGGACTTTTCAAGACCAAATTTTGAGTGTTTAAACTGAAATCGAGGTGCAGGCTCTGTGAAACCTGACTTGGACGTGTTGCGGTGAAATGCAACATTTTCACCTGGTATCCATTTTGGAAAATTAATAGTCGATCTTGTGAATTTTCCACAAGGATCGTAATAGTGTGATATGTTTGGATATGCAGATCCTTTTTCGTGATCTCATTAATTATAGAAGCATGAATGGAATATTAGAAGAATATCATTTTGTTGTGTTTGAAGAGAACCCATAGCTTGGTCATCATTGAATCTTTTGAGAGTGGATAAGATGTATGAAGAGATGTGGTCAAATGTTCTGGGCCCATTAGAGGAGGCGTGTCAGTGAAATTATGTTTTTGGCCCTTTAGATCAACAAGCATCATGCGCTCATCGGCCATTTAACTAGATGTGCCATGTACTCTAGGAGTGCACTGGCCTGCCTAGGGGTACTTGTTCACAGTTTAATACCTGATTATGGCTAGGTATGTGGCCAGATGACGAGGTGGGGTCACACATCATGTGGGTCCCACACGCGCCATGTACCACTTTATGAATCTTCTATATCTCGTATCACCTCCTTTTGGACCCGTATTTTGGCTTGTGAGTAGCATATCCTGAGTGTTTTTTCGCATATAACATGATGGTTCCCTCCGTAGTGGCTTTCGAGATATGATGCGAGATGTTCCATGTGTGATGCCTACCCAGGGAGATATCTGATGACACATTGATCTTAAAGTATCATCAAAGTATCCCAGGATTACCGTCCAGTAGGGATGGCCAGTGTAGTTCCTCGATGCTTTCTGAGAGGTACAATCTATCAGGGATGCCTGATGTAGTTTCTCGATACTTTCTAAGAGGTACCATCCAGCAGGGATGAAAAGAGTAGTTCCTTGCTTACCCTCTAACTGGGCTGGGTAGTGGGTTCCCTGATGGTGGTTTTGGGTACCCTTCAGCGTACTACCCTTCAGCGGGGATAGGCAGTGGGTCCCGTCGACGACGCTTTCCGGGAAGTACCCTTCAGTAGATTACCCTTCAGCGGAGCTAGGCAGTGGGTCCCTGTCGACTTCTGGGTAATGATCCCCCCTGACGTAATAGGGTGCAGATAGATGATGACTAGAGTGACACCCTCCATCTAGGCTGGGAATGGGTCCCCGACCTTGAGACACGACCTCTCGACTGTGCGGCATAATGAAGAGATGTGCTTTGATGTACCCTTGGACTCTCAAGAAAGAGGGACCCTTTCCCCAGTGAGACGTGTCCATGTGACACTACCTAAAACAATGAGGGTGAGACAGTACCACCCAAAGTGGATAATATCAAGGTGTGATGATTGATTCTCTTTAACTTGTGTGTTCAGGATAGACGTGTGGGATACTGGTCATTGTTGGTGGTTACTCTTTGAACTACTAGCGACTCTTTTCCTGGGATGAGTTGTGAGATGGATATCACCTTACTCTCTCATTTGGGATTCTTTGATCGAGTGTATATATATATATATATCCTGCTTCAATACCCACTCCTTGGGCTTTGGTTACTCTCCTTCTGGGAGAGGCAAAGACGTGCAGGGTATGCCACGTGCTTTCCGTGTCTAGCTTCTCATGGTTAGATGAGTCTACTCTCCTACTATAGGTAGAAAAAAATCGATGAGAAGTTCATCTTCTCACCGTTTCTAGATCCTTGTGTTTGAATGAGCATACTTCACTCTCTTGTTGGGTTGATCTGCACTCTTTTACTATACCTTGTCATATTTAATACTTTCCTCTTTAGTGTATCTCTTATGGCTCCCCTTCTCCTTTTTGGGGTGTTCTGCTGAGTATTTTTATACTCACCCCTGCATGGGCTTTGGCTGCACGTGTTGTGCCTTATGTATATGACAGACAGGTTGATCCTGACTTTAGAAAAGCTTAGGGATATGGGTGCTTGGACCACGTATGATGGTCATATCTTGGGATCCAGGAGAGGGATCTCTCAACTATTTTACTTTTTCAATTACTGCCAAGTTGTGGCACTTTTCTGGTTGGACGTGTATTTTTTCCCTTTTCCTTTCATTTTACTTTTATGTACTGGTACCGTTTAGAGGTCGATGCATATTTGTGGTTTTTATATATATAGCAGTGTTGTATGTTTGTTTTCCTTTTCTTCTGCACTTTTGCATTGATTTGGTTGTGTGTGTGTGTACAGTTTCTTAGGAAAACGCCTCCCTAAGTTTGTTGGGCCTTTGGCACTTATCGCCACCCCTGGCCTTTGGAGGTGGGCTTGGGGTAGTTGCAGCTCAAGCCCTGACATGGGTCGGGTCAAGACAAAGTGGTATCAAAGGTGGTTCGACCCTTGGGACGTTGTTTTGTAAATTTCCCTAAAAAGGTCTTGGTTGGGTTTAGGGAAATAATGTCAACATGTCTCGAGTGAAACTCTTAGGCCAGGGAGTCCAGTGATGGTGTGATGGCCAGTGTAGCCATTCAATAGGAACCTGATTACCCGCTTGTCGACTCAGCACCCTGAGACATTTGTTGCAGGGAACATTGGTGCATGCATCATATAGGATTGATTCTTTCACTATCCTTCTTGAGTCATCTCCCCATTTTTGTTGATATATATATATATATATATATATGCTCATTTGACCGCGGTACTCCTTGATGGATTCAAGATGTCTCCGCGATGAAAACCAGCTAGGATACTAGCTCTGGTTTGTGACGACTACCCTGTGAGTGATGAGGCCTCAGTTCAAGATCCATCATGAAATCCCCTTCCTCTAGCTGGGTAGGTAGCAACACCTCCACCTGTTGAGCAGCAGACATCCCCAATAGAGTAGTCTGAGGATGTGCATAGGCTAAGTGCGTTTTGTGAGTTCAAGCATAAGAGACCGCTAAGGTTCCACGGTGATCCAGACCCTCAGGTAGTGGAGGTTTGGGAAGAGTCGGTGGTCCGCCTCTTCAGGCTTGTTCGGACACCGAAATATTATATGGTGGCTTTGAAAGCCAGTCTTTTCCATGGATCATATGGGCGTTGGTGGAGCCTGGTTACTCAGATACTTGATGAATCAGCACTCTCGTGGGACAACTTCCAGTAGCTATTTCATGAGGATTACTACCCCTCCTACATTCTCTCCATTCAGATTCAGGAGATCCTATAGTTTCAACAGGGAGGGATGACGGTGGCTGAGTACGCGACTAGGTTCACAGACCTTACACACTAATCTCTAGACATGATCCGTGACGGCTACTTCTGAGCACAAAAGTTTGAAAAGGGACTCCACAGAGAGATCCATGCTATCATAGTACCCTTGTGCATCCCAACCTATGTTGGGGTGTTGGAGCAGACACTGGTGATAGAGAGGTTTCTGTCAGAGGGAAGCCATACAACTGGTTGTGGTAGTGGGCGCAATAGAGCTGAAACGTCTTCCAAAACTAGTAGAGACCAGATAACAAAATCTCGATGTAGGAGGCCTCCCCATAATCGGTCTCAGGCACATAGTCATATGGGGTTGAGGTAGTGCAAAGCGTGGGGACGACCTGGGGAGGGTTGGTGTTATGCTTATGATGGGCGAGGTCACATGGCATGAGACTGCCCGACCAGGTGTACTAAGCATCTTAGGCTGATGGCAGATGAACTACCGCGACAGAGGTAGTTCTGTGATTGGGGATCTCTGAGGTGGGGACAGGGTGTCCTCTAAGGAGGTGTCCCTATAATAGGATCATGAGAAGCTGCGGGTGGGGGATGACTCTATGAGGTTTTTCCACCACTGCTAGGCGGCCCACGTTAGGCTTCGGGAGCTGGCGGTTGGGGCCACAGACAACCACAAGCTTTGGATGTCTACAATCCTATAGAGCATGAGATGATAAGAGGTACTCTCTGTGTCTCTTCTACTTCTTATAGTAGAAATTGTTCAGAACTATGTGAGGTACTATTTTCTCCCTATTTCTTACTCAACGTGTTTCTAGGGTGATGCGGGGAATCAGTGTAACCCTGTATCAGTGTTTCTCAATGTATCTTTGAATGCATGAGGAAGATGGGTCCTTCCCCCATTGAGACATGTTTTGTGATGTGAGAAAAAACCATGATGGAAAGTCAGTACCACTCAAAGTGTATAGTATTTAGGTGAGGTAGATGAGTCCCTCTGACTTGCACATTCATGGTGGGGTTGTCCAGTAGAGTGTCCGAGCAGGCCATGGCATTGCCAGTGGAGTTTTTCTTCTTGGCCTCCTTTTTCTTGGAATTCCACTAGTGGGTTTGGAAAAGTGTCTAGTTTGGGTTTACTCTCCTTCCAAGATAGGAAAAGACACACAGGGTATGCCAGGTGTTTTCCATGTTTATCCTCTTGCAGTTGGATGAGTTTACTCACCTACCCTATTCGCTGGTACCTTTGCATGCTCAATGTCAACCTTGATACAAAAATTATCAAGTACAATTCTAGGTGATGGGGTCCCCATGAACAAGACTACACGACTCACCACATAGTGCTTGCAGTGGTTGTATTCTCTTTGATAATGTGGATACACTACCTTCTGGGAGAACAAATGATGGTTTGCGCAGAGCACCAGAGTCTCTGGTACATCTTCACCCAGAGATACTTGAACCTAAGGTGGCGATGTTGGTTGAACTTTCTACAAAACTATGGATTTTATGTAGTCTATACTTTAGGAAAGGTAACTTTTATAGTAGATTCCCTTAGCAGGAAGTCCCAGGATCACCTAGTGCAGGAAGTTTCAGAGCAGTTAGCTTCCTTGCAACTACCCTAGTGAAGCAGGAGGGTACAATTTTTCTTCAGTTGATGGCATTGACTATAGCATCCCGCCATTTTATAACATAAACTTTCATTACATTACACACAACTGAGGATCTTTAAGGTTTAGTGTCTTGGAAACCAGGAACAAAATACATGAAAACAACATAAAGCATTCTTCTTAAACACTTGAAAGGCTTCTCCTTAAGTTCATCCTAGGTTCATTACTACATCTCATAACTTGGGGACATACATAAAAGAAAGGGTGAGCAGAAGGCCCAGTAAGGGAAACAAGAGGAACATTTTACATGTGAACTTGATATACTTCAATATGGACATGAAAAGAACTTAAAGGTATGAGAAAGAAAATCATGAGGCATTTCATAATAAAAACAACATTTTCCATAACTTGAAGATGTGGCTACATCATTTAACATAGACAATCATGAACATATCACCAAGGTCCATCCCCAAGGTGTCATTTGAAAATTACCAAGGTTATTCACCAAGGTATCATGAAAATTGTAATCTCTAGTGGTTACATCATTACCCAATGCATTGGAGTGCTATCAGGGCGCACCCTTAAATTTGCCTTTATTATCATGTGAGCCACATATATCATCATCAAACATTTCATAAATAACCCACATAGAATAAAATAAATGGGTTTCATTTCATAATCATAACGTTTTAAAAACTGCTTTAAAGACATGATCTTTACGTCACTTTAAACCCACGGAAAGGGAAAGCGGGTCTCATGTATGTAAATCCCAGAATTTAAAATGGAAAATTTTGATATATATGTGAATACCCTTGTATAAATAAGAGCTTTGAGTATTCACTTTATAACATAAAATAATTTTTGAGAAAAGAGAGAGGCATTTTGAGGGGAAAATTCTGCAACATAACGGCTAAGTTTCGGGGTTTTAGAAAACATTGAAATGAGAGGGGACATGGGTCACCCACTCATAAATGATCCATAAAACAGTAGGGTGAAAGAATAAGAAGGAAATATTGACATGGTAATGAAATTTTAGGGACATACTATTTGAAATGAAAAACATGGAAGGAAAAAAGATTAGATTTCTTTTATGAAAATTCGGCAGCCTTACGGCGTCACTTAACTTCAAAAGAAAATGATTTGACAAGATCAAATAGGGTCCCTCATCATATGATCATAAGAGATCAGTATGATAGATATAGAGATCATACCCCAACATAATAAAAAGGAACTTGAAAGACTTGACATGAAAATCGAACTTGAAAAATGAGAAGGGTGAAAGAATCCCCTAAAAATTCGGCAGCCTAACAGCGTCACTTAAACTTTCATAAAATGAAATGATGAGAGTAAGAGGGGATCTTTCATCATATAAACATGAAAGGGCAGTAAGAGGAATATAAAAGAACATCCTCTCACATAAAAACATGGAGCAGAAAGGAATGACATAAAAGAGATTACATGAAAAGAAAGAGAGGGGTCGGATCCCTTACCTTAAAACGTGACTCTTGAAACTCAAAGGATTGGACCTTGAGGGCTTGGGGGCACCTTGGGAGGACTCCTTGGAAGGTAAGAAGACCAGAACTTAGTTGGGGGAGAGTTGGGAGTGAAAACTAAAGGAGGAAAGGGTGGGTATTTAAAGGGAAAGTGAGGGGACAAAGCATTAAAGGCCAAGGGACACCTCACTAGTGGTTTTGGCAAAACCATGGGCTTGCCCATGGTATTTGCCCATGGTATTGGCCACTTGGGACACCTCACACCTTATCTTACTATTCATAATTCGACCATATTGAATATATACTTAATACATCATTTAATGATGTCATTAAACACCCGTAACTTAAAAACTATACTTTCACTATTCACTGAAAATTCAACTTTCTCAGAATAATCCCAAAATTTCACCTTAACCAAATAGCAATGCTATGATTTCAAAAATGAACTCCATTTTATAAAAATAATTTTCTAAATATTTTTAATTTTATTTTTAAATAAATACACTATTCACCGAAAATTTATTTTTTCAGAAAAATCCCCAAAAATTACCATAACATAATATCGATGCTCTGAGTTCAAAAATAAAGTCATTTTTATAAAAATAATTTTCTAATTATTTTTAATTAAATTTTTAATTAAAAAACACTATTCATCTGAAAAAACTAATACTTGAATAATAATTTATGAAATCGTTATTTACCCATTTTATTGAATCACATTACTTAATCAAGGTGCCTAGATTATTTTAAAACTTTCTTTAAGTGAGATTACTAATCCATTTGGTCACATTACTAATCCTAAGCGTAAAATCACTATTCACTATTTACTATTCATCAAAAATTAAGTTGATCTTATTAGACTCCAAATTCCTTAATGAACACTTTTGTAGAAGACCATTTTTTGAAAATCATTACACATCATTAGTTATTTAGGGTTTACATAAATATTTCAAAATATCCCTTTTTCAAAATTCATCAATAAAATACATTCTAAAATTATCTGGACATTTGAAATTTCACAAACATCACTAAAGGAAGAAATATCAATTTATTCACCCGAAGGGATTACACAAGGAAGTTAGGGTCTTGTCACATAGCCCCTTATAACACCGGCATAAGACCTGAGTGTAAGGTGTGCTATGGTGAGAGAATCTGAGGGAGGCTCAGATAACATTGCCCTAGTAGTAATCTCTACTAACTTGAACTTCTCCCGCAGGCGTTTCCGCTCAAGCTTGATACGCTGGAGTTCGGCATGGGCTTGGTCCAAAGCGAAGCCCACAGATGCTACCTCCTTCCCAAGCTCTGATAAGTGGGCTTCATAAGGGTTGAGTCTACTGGATGAAGCCATCGACTCCTCTTTCTGCATTAACCATTAACATCTTATTAAATCAATAAGAGTAAGTTAATATACTACTCAAAAAGATTGGGTCGTTACAATATTCCCCCCTTAAGAAATTTCGTCCCCGAAATTTATACTTGTGGCCTAGTCGAAAAGGTGAGGGTACTTTTGCTTCATCGTTTCCTCAGGCTCCCAAGTCGCTTCTTCATATTTATGATTCCTCCACAACAATTTCACAAGGTGGGTAGTCTTGTTTCGTAGGACCTTGTCTCTACGGTCCAAGATCTCCACTGGATGCTCCTCATAAGAGAGGTCATGTTCCAGTTGTACCACCTCTGGGTTCAGTACATGCGAAGGGTCGGGTATGTACTTCCTCAAGAGAGATACATGGAAGACATCATGAACTTGAGCTAGGTTCGGTGGAAGTGCTAGACGATAGGCCACTGCTCCTATGCGATCAAGGATTTCATAGGGGACAATGTACCTAGGGCTGAACTTCCCTTTCTTCCCAAACCGCATGACTCTCTTCCATGGAGAAATTCGAAGGAAGACTTTGTCACCAACACCAAACTCCAAGTCCCTTCGACGATTGTCAGCATAGCTCTTCTGCCGACTCTGAGCAGCCTTTATGTGTTGTTAGATGGAATGAACTTGTTCTGTCATTTCTTGCACAAGATCAGGCCCAAGAAGCTTCCTCTCACCAGTTTCATCCCAACAAGTAGGAGTTCTACACCGTTTTCCATACAGAGCTTCATAGGGTGCCATCTGAATACTCGCATGGAAGCTGTTGTTATAGGAGAACTCCACTAATGGGAGGTGTTGATCCCATCCACCTTTAAATTCCATTGAGCATAATCTCAACATGTCTTCGAGTGTCTGAATAGTCCTTTCAGATTGGCCATCAGTTTGAGGATGATGGGCCATACTAAAATTCAATTCAGTATTCAGAGCATGCTGAAGACTTCTCCAGAATTTTGATGTGAATCTTGGGTCACGATCAGATACGATGGATAGTGGTACCCCATGCAGCCTTACCACTTCCTTCACGTATATCTTGGCAAGCTGATCCAGAGAGAAATCTTCCCGAATAGGGATAAAATGGGCTGTCTTGGTGAGACAGTCCATAATAACCCATATCGCATTGTTCCCTTTGGATGTTTTCGGGAGACCAGTTACAAAGTCCATAGTGATATTATCCCACTTCTATACTGGTATGGGTAGCGGTTGTAATACCCCCTTAGGAAGTTGTCGTTCTGCCTTTACTTGCTGACACACCAGGCACCTTGTAGTGTAATCGGCAATCTCTCTCTTCATGTTATCCCACCAATAATGATCACGAAGGTCTCTATACATCTTAGTGCTTCCCGGATGTATAGAGAAAGTAGAGCTATGAGCTTCATCCATCAGTTCTTTCTTTATCTCCGGAATAGATGGAACACATAGTCTTGTACGAAATTTCAATACACCTTCTTGATCAATATTGAAATCAGGGAACTTCCCATTCTTTACAGCCTCGAACTTCTCCTGCAGCAAAGGATCTTCTTTTTGAGCCTTCTTGATCTTCTCTAGTAATGAAGGTTGAGAAATCATTTGGGATAGGGTTGATGATGTCCTTTTCCTTATAATTCCCATGTCCAGTTTTACTAGATCTTTAATCAAGGGATCTCCCAGGATCCTCATTGTTGCCAGAACAACAGGATCTTTCCTGCTTAACGCATCCGCGACTTTGTTTGCTCTTCCAGGGAGATAATGAATTGAACAATCATAGTCTTTAATAAGCTCCAACCATCTCCTTTTTCTCATGTTCAATTCTTTCTGAGTGAAAATATACTTTAGACTTTGGTGGTCAGTGTATATATCACATTTCTCCCCATAAAGATAGTGCCTCCATATCTTTAGAGCAAAAACAACTGCCACCAGCTCTAGATCATGTGTAGGATAATTTTGCTCATGAATCTTCAACTGTTGAGATGCATAAGCAATTACTTTGTCATTTTTCATGAGGACGCACCCAAGCCCTTTCAGAGATGCATCTCTAAAAATAACGAATCCTTCTCCGATAGAGGGTAGTGTTAACACAGGTGCAGTAACCAATCTCTTCTTCAGCTCTTGGAAACTTTCCTCGCATTCCTTTGTCCAGATGAACTTAACCCCTTTTCGAGTCAACTTGGTTAGTGGATTAGAAATCCGTGAAAAGTTTTTCACAAACCTCCTATAATATCCCGCTAAACCAAGGAAACTACGAATCTCAGTTACTGTTGTGGGTTGAGGCCACTCCTCCACAACCATTGTCTTTGCAGGGTCAACCGAGATTCCTTCATTGGTTACGATGTGCCCCAAGAAAGCCACTTGTTGTAACCAAAACTCACACTTGCTGAACTTCCCAAAGAGCCTCTCCTTCCGTAGAGTTTTCAAAATAACCCTCAGATGATCTTCATGCTCCTCACGACTTTTTGAATATATCAAAATATCATCAATAAAAACTACCACAAAGTTATCAAGGTAGTCCTTAAAGACTCTATTCATCAAATCCATGAAAATAGCAGGAGCATTAGTTAAGCCGAAGGGCATAACAGTAAACTCATAATGCCCATATCTTGATCGGAAGGCAGTCTTTGGAATATCTTCCTTCTTCACCCTCAGTTGATGATAACCAGATCGAAGGTCAATCTTAGAGAAGAATTGAGCCCCACGAAGTTGGTCAAATAAATCATCAATTCTTGGAAGAGGGTATCTGTTCTTCACTGTGATCCCGTTCAGTTCTCTATAATCAATGCATAGCCGCATTGATCCATCCTTCTTCTTCACAAAGAGAACTGGTGCTCCCCAAGGAGACACACTCGGTCGGATGAACCCCTTCTCCAACAAGTCTTGGAGTTGTTTCTTTAGCTCCTCTAGCTCCACATTTGCCATTCTATACGGAGTCTTTGATATCGGTTGGGACCCAGGTACGAGTTCAATGAAGAACTCTACCTCTCTCTCTGGGGGAGGTCCAGGTAACTCCTCAGGAAATACATCCATGTATTCCTGAACAATCGGAACATCTTCTATTTGTATGCTCCCTTTTCTTTCTTCATCATCACCGATTACCTCCATAAAGAAAGCTATAGGAGGTGCTTCTAGATAGGGATCAGTTCGGGATATCTCTCCTTGGAAGATAACTGTAGGTCGTTCTTTCAAGACTACTGAGATTTCCTTACTTCTGCATTTGATCTTAGCATTATACTTTGAGAGCCAGTCCATCCCTAGTATAATGTCGAATTCCATCATGGGAATGACTACTAGATTTGCGATAAGATTGTGCTCACCAAAGTAAACACTAGAGTCTCTAAATACTATTGATGTAAGGATAATCCCACTTGGAGTCTTGACTGACAACTCTTCTTCTAGCAGTTCGGGGATTCATTCTATTTTCCTTGCAAACTTGGAGGAAATAAAGGAATGCGTAGAACCAGAATCAAATAAAGTACTTGCTAGCTTTGAGAGGACAACAAGAGTACCTGCTACCACATCGTTCGGGACTTCAACTTCAGCTGTTGTGATAGCGAAAGCACGACCTTGCTCCCTTGGCCTCTGGTGAGGTTGATGGTGATTCCCCCCCCCCCCCACTGCCCTCGGATTTGGACATTGATTAGAAAAGTGCCCAAGTTGTCCACACATGAAGCATGTGACTTCGGGTAGGGCTAGAACCATCTTTCCTCTGTCGTTAGTGTTGGGAATTTGAGGCTTCGCATCACCACGACAATTCCGAGAAATATGGCCTTCTTTTCCACACCTATAGCACTTGCCACTTCCGATCAAGCAGTTCCCCAAATGCTTCTTCCCACATTTATTGCATGTGGGATGTTGCATGTGCTTTCCACCTCTTTCCTGATCAAAACTTCTTCCCAGGCTCGGTTCTAGAGTTCTCTTCTTCTCATTAGATTTGTGAGACCACTGTGTCTCCCCAAACTCTAGTTCAACTTTCATGGCACTTCGAACTATTTCTTCATAGCTATCATAGTCCCTGTTGGCTAGATTCTTCCGCAGATGAGGTCATAGTCCACCAAAGAATCTATCAACCTTCCCATTAGGGTCCATGACAAAGCTTGAGGTATAACGGGAAAGCCTTGTGAAGTTCATCTCATAGCTTCCGACAGATTCGTTCTCCTTCTGCTTCAGCTTGAGAAACTCTTTCTCCATTTTCGTTCTCATGGAACGAGGGAAATACTTGTTAAAGAAAATCCCCCGAAATTCTTCCCACTCCATAGCTTCCATCTCCCCTCGTGGCTTCGTGTTTTTGATCAGTGACCACCACTGATCGGCTTCTCCCTCTAGGCGGTAAACAGCAAGGATGACTTTTTGTTGTTCCGAACAATGAAGTACAGAAAAGATCTTTTCAATGGAGCTTATCCATTGTTCCGCAACCAATGGGTCAGTAGATCCACTGAATTTTGGCGGTCGTTGACGCATGAAGGACTCAACAGAGTGTTGTTCCCTTCATGGTGAGGTCGGCCTCTCATCTTGATTCAAGTTATTACTCATAACTTGAGTCAGTTGGTTCATCATTCGCATGAATGTTTCCATTCCGGCTTCCATCGGAGGTCCATCAGCACATGGTGCATTGCGGTCACCATCGGCACGGTTCCTCCTATTGCCCGCCATCTTCTAAAAGAATAAAACCTTAGTGAGAAACTTATTACATTTATGAATCTTTTAACTAAGACTTCATGCTTAAACAATTATACTTCTCTATAATTCCTTCATAATGATTCATAAAAAGCTTGTGATTAACCAAACATATCCCCCGGGAGTGTCGTAACCAAGAGTGCAGCAAGGCCCATTATCGTGCACCAGTTCCCGTTCGAGTCTAGCTCAAAGCGGTGTTTTCAGGTTTTACCCCTATGTACATCTGTGCCAGAGCCGCCTCTACCTACTCGTATCCAGACAGGGATGTATTTGTTTGATAGACCACTTACTCAATACTTACCAAAATACCAGGAAGTTTTCCTATATTTAAACTTTTCTATAGGGTTCTTCCTAATGTTTTTATATCCTAATTTCCACAAATAACTAAACCATCCTTTGATACCAACTATAGCATCCTGCCATTTTATAACATAAACTTTCATTACATTACACACAACTGAGGATCTTTAAGGTTTAGTGTCTTGGAAACCAGGAACAAAATACATGAAAACAACATAAAGCATTCTTCTTAAACACTTGAAAGGCTTATCATTAAGTTCATCCTAGGTTCATTACTGCATCTCATAACCTGGGGACATACATCAAAGAAAGGGTGAGCAGAAGGCCCAGTAAGGGAAACAAGAGGAACATTTTACATGTGAACTTGATATACTTCAATAAGGACATGAAAAGAACTTAAAGGTATGAGAAAGGAAATCATGAGGCATTTCATAATAAAAACAACATTTTCCATAACTTGAATATGTGGCTACATCATTTAACATAGAAAATCCTGAACATATCACCAAGGTCCATCCCCAAGGTGTCATTTGAAAATTACCAAGGTTATTCACCAAGGTATCATGAAAATTGTAATCTCTAGTGGTTACATCATTACCCAATGCATTGGAGCGCTATCAGGGCGCACCCTTAAATTTGCCTTTATTATCATGTGAGCCACATATATCATCATCAAACATTTCATAAATAACCCACATAGAATAAAATAAATGGGTTTCATTTCATAATCCTAACGTTTTAAAAACTGCTTTAAAGACATGATCTTTACGTCACTTTAAACCCACAGAAAGGGAAAGCGGGTCTCATGTATGTAAATCCCAGAATTTAAAATGGAACATTTTTATATATATGTGAATACCCTTGTAGAAATAAGAGCTTTGAGTATTCACTTTATAACATAAAATAATTTTTGAGAAAAGAGAGAGGCATTTTGAGGGGAAAATTCTGCAGCATAACGACTAAGTTTCGGGGTTTTAGAAAACATTGAAATGAGAGGGGACATGGGTCACCCACTCATAAATGATCCATAAAACAGTAGGGTGAAAGAATAAGAAGGAAATATGGACATGGTAATGAAATTTTAGGGACATACCATTTTAAATGAAAAACATGGAAGGAAAAAAGATTAGATTTCTCTTATGAAAATTCGGCAGCCTTACGGCGTTACTTAACTTCAAAAGAAAATGATTTGACAAGATCAAATAGGGTCCCTCATCATATGATCATAAGAGATAATTATGATAGATATAGAGATCATACCCCAACATAATAAAAAGGAACTTGAAAGACTTGACATGAAAATCGAACTTGAAAAATGAGAAGGGTGAAAGAATCCCTTAAAAATTCTGCAGCCTAACGGCGTCACTTAAACTTTCATAAAATGAAATGATGAGAGTAAGAGGGGATATTTCATCATATAAACATGAAAGGGAAGTAAGAGGAATATAAAAGAACATCCTCTCACATAAAAACATGGAGCAGAAAGGAATGACATAAAAGAGATTACATGAAAAGAAAGAGAGGGGTCGGATCCCTTACCTTAAAACGTGACTCTTGAAACTCAAAGGATTGGACCTTGAGGGATTGGGGGCACCTTGGGAGGACTCCTGGGAAGGTAAGAAGACCAGAACTTCTTTGGGGGAGAGTTGGGAGTGAAAACTAATGGAGGAAAGGGTGGGTATTTATAGGGAAAGTGAGGGGACAAAGCATTAAAGGCCAAGGGACACCTCACTAGTGGTTTTGGCAAAACTATGGGCTTGACCATGGTATTTGCCCATGGTATTGTCCACTTGGGACACCTCACACCTTATCTTACTATTCATAATTAGACCATATTGAATATATACTTAATACATCATTTAATGATGTCATTAAACACCCGTAACTTAAAAACTATACTTTCACTATTCACCGAAAATTCAACTTTCTCAGAATAATCCCAAAATTTCACCTTAACCAAATATCAATGCTATGATTTCAAAAATGAACTCCATTTTATAAAAATAATTTTCTAAATATTTTTAATTTTATTTTTAAATAAATACACTATTCACCGAAAATTTATTTTTTCAGAAAAATCCCCAAAAATTACCATAACATAATATCGATGCTCTGAGTTCAAAAATAAAGTCATTTTTATAAAAATAATTTTCTAATTATTTTTAATTAAAAAACACTATTCATCTGAAAAAACTAATACTTGAATAATAATTTATGAAATCGTTATTTACCCATTTTATTGAATCACATTACTTAATCAAGGTGCCTAGATTATTTTAAAACTTTCTTTAAGTGAGATTACTAATCGATTTGGTCACATTACTAATCCTAAGCGTAAAATCACTATTCACTATTTACTATTCATCAAAAATTAAGTTGATCTTATTAGACTCCAAATTCCTTAATGAACACTTTTGTAGAAGACCATTTTTTGAAAATCATTACACATCATTAGTTATTTAGGGTTTACATAAATATTTCAAAATATCCCTTTTTCAAAATTCATCAATAAAATACATTCTAAAATTATCTGGACATTTGAAATTTCACAAACATCACTAAAGGAAGAAATCTCAATTTATTCACCCGAAGGGATTACACAAGGAAGCTAGGGTCTCGTCACATAGCCCCTTATAACACCGGCATAAGACCTGAGTGTAAGGTGTGCTATGGTGAGAGAATCTGAGGGAGGCTCAGATAACATTTCCCTAGTAGTAATCTCTACTAACTTGAACTTCTCCCGCAGGCGTTTCCGTTCAAGCTTGATACGCTGGAGTTCGGCTTGGGCTTGGTCCAAAGCGAAGCCCACAGATGCTACCTCCTTCCCAAGATCTGATAAGTGGGCTTCATAAGGGTTGAGTCTACTGGATGAAGCCATCGAATCCTCTTTCTGCATTAACCATTAACATCTTATTAAATCAATAAGAGTAAGTTAATATACTACTCAAAAATATTGGGTCGTTACATTGACTCCTTCACTTCTCGAGTGTTTAAGAGAGTCTCAGTTGTGATGCATCAACAATGAAATATTTCATGACCAGATATCCTTAGGTGATTCACCAGATGGATATTCTGAAGGATGGAATCATGAGACCTTATTCTAGGTACAAATAGTGATTACAATCATGAAGTGGAATGTAGAGGTTTGGCCAGGGATGTAAAATATCCCCCAAGTTTCATCAGGCCTTTTGAGATCATGTATAGGGTTGGAGAGGTTTCCTACTACCTTTCCCTACCCCCAGTAGCTGAAGTGGGCGCACAATGTCTCCCATATGTCGCAGTTGAAGAGATATGTGCATGATCTTACACATGTCATCGACTAGGTCGATCTGGAATTTAAATTTGGAGACATATTTATAGATCACCTGGTGTTGATCAAGCATAATTGAAAGTGAATATTAAGTGGACAAACCATCCCTTTGGTTCACATGCTATGACAATACACAAACGTGTGGGAGTCCCGAGGAGAGGGAGAGCCAAGTGCGATCTCAGTATCCCGAGTTGTTTCCCTATATTTTCTTTTAGTGGATGAAAATAATGAAGGAGGGAATGATGTAGAGACCTTGTTTTCTTACTTGTAAGACTTTGTAATATTTCTATATATATTTCCAGATTTAGGCGCTAAGATAGCATGCAATTCTGAGGCCCAGTGAGCCCGGAATTAATTTTATAAAAATATTATGTATTTTTATACTATGCACATAGAGGAAATAAGATATCTCTTAAATGGTAGCTTAGATCAGAAATATGAGGCCGCGTTTGAGTTCAGAATGTGGAATTTACCCTAGGAGGGACATAACTTTTTTCAGTGTGAAACTTCTGTGGAAAAAGTCACCTAGGGGGAAATCATAAATAAAATAATTAAACTTAATTATTTTACCCCTGACATCATGTTGAATAATTCTTGAACGGGGACTTGGATTCAAAATATGAGATCGTCGCTGAGTTTGAAATGGGGTGTTTTACCTAGGCGTGACATAAAATGAGAGGGCGCAGAAGTTTCAGATTCCGTGACTGTTGGCGGGGCTTTTGGTGTTTTTCTATAAATAAAATCTTAAGAGATAAGAATTAGGCTTAGCCCCTAATTTTCTCTCTCTCTCTCTCTCTTCCTCTCTGTTCTTCGACAAATCAAGAACAAACCACTAAGGTAACTTTGGTGAATTTCCACAGGAGCGAGGTGAACACATCGACAGTGATAAATGGATCAATCGAGGTGGGATTTGTTCCACTTTTGTTTTTTGATTGATTTTTTCTTGTAAATTTATTCTTGCTTATTTGTTCATAGTTTTCTTTATCAATCGTTGATGTTTTCACTAATATGGCCATTGATCCATAATATAACCCTATAAATTTATCCTGAATTCATCTGTTCTTCATGGATATTCGTCTCCCACTTTTGGACGCATCAAGCCACCAAAGGATCATGGAGCAAAGGCTGGTGTTATGAAGCTCTTTTCGTAAGGATCGCCGATATGGCCTCGGGTTCGTGATCGGGTAAATTAAGGAGGTCCTGTGGCCCAGTAAAGTGACCACTGGAGAACCATCATCAGTGGAAGCCGATGGTGATGGAGGTGGCTGTGTGCTAAGGGAGGAGGTTGTTGAGCGGTGACATGGTCGGCTGGCAGGGAAAGGCCGGTGAGGTTGTGGGAGGAGGCGGCCGTCAGAGAGGTGCATGATGGGTGGAGTTGCAGGTGACGACGACGTTAGGATGACGGAGTAGAGACATAGGGTATAGGTGATTCATGAGAGCGATCAGGACAACAAAGCGGGGTCACAACACACAACCCCAGGATGTAGTGACCCGCGCGACACGACGGTCGGTCGTTGACACAGTCAATGTGGCGTTCCAAGGCGGAGGCCGAGATCCAATAGGCCAAGTTGGGATCAAGTGGGCCGGGCCGAACGACCGGGCCGCATGCCAGAAAAATTGTCCGGACCAGCTGGAGCGGGCCAACCCAGGCGGAGTGGTCTGTCCAGAATAGGCTGGACCAGTTTGAATCGGTCCAGGGTGGTTTCAAATGGCCGTATCTCCTAACTCGAGCATTCGTTTGACGTGCTGTCATCATCCACACGTTCCACTTATTGAGATATAACTTTTTAGGAAAGTTTATAATTTTTAAGAGTTGTATTCATGGATTGGTTTCATGAAACACCTAAGTTTAATAATAATAATATAATTATTATTATTAAGAAAGTTTATATAAGAAATATCTTCTAAACGAACATCCAATTGATGCACCATCAGCACCGTCGTGCCCCAGAAATTTAGGTGGACTTTTCATGACCAAATTTCAGGTGTTTAAACTAAAATCAAGGTACATGCCTCATGAATCCCAGCTCTGGAATGTTGCGGTGAAATACAACCTTTTCATAGGGTATCTATTTTGGACGAATGAATAATTCATCTTGTGCATTTTCCACAAGGATCTCAATAGTGAGATCCGTTTAGATGTGAAGATCCATATTTGTGATATAATTAATTGTGGAAGCATGAAATGAATATCAGTGGAAGATCCTTCTAATCTGTTTGAAGAAAACCCATGACTTGGTCAGCATCGATTCTTGTGAGAGTGGATAAGATGTATAAAGATATTTGGTCAAATGTTCTGGGTCTATTGGAGGAGGATTGTCAGTGAAATTATGTTTTTAGCCCTCCGAATCAATGAAGAGAGTCGTGCGCTCATCGGCCTTTTGGCTAGATATTCCATGTACTCTGGGTGTTCACTAGCATGCCTAGGGGTACTTGCTCACAATTTAGTACCCAAGTATGGCTAGGTATGCGGCCAAGCGACAAGGTGGGGTCACACATTGTGTGGGCCCCACACGCATCGTGTACCACTTTATGAATCTTCTATCTCTCGTATCACCTTCTTTTGGACTTATATTTTGGCCCACAAGTACTATCCTGAGTGTTTTTTCATGTAGAACGTGATGGTGCCCTCCGTAGTGGATTTTGAAATATGATGCAAGATGTTCTTGGTGTGACGCCTATCTGGGGTGACACCCGATGATGTAACAATATTATAGTATCATAAGAGTATCCCGGGATTACTATCTAGTAGGGATGGTCTGTGTAGTTCCATGATACTTTCTGATAGGTACCATCCATTAGGGATGGCAAGTGTAGTTCCTCGATGCATTCCGAGAGGTACCATCTAGCAGGGATGAACAAATAAGTTCTGAGCTTACCCTTCAGCTGGGCTGGGCAGTGGGTTCCTCGATGGCAGTTTTGGTTACCCTCTATCATACCACCCTTCAGTGGGGCTGACCAGTGAGTCCCATCAACGATGCTTGCCGGGTAGTACCCTCCAATAGATTAACCTTCATTGGAGATGGGTAGTGGATCCCCACCAACTTCTGGGTGATGACCCCCCTGATGTAATAGGGTGAGAATACTTGATAACTAGAGTGGTACCCTTCAGATGGGCTGAAAATGTGTCCTCAACCTTGAGACACAACCTCTTGAATCTGTGGAACAGTGACGAGACATGCTTTGATGTACCCTTAAACTCTCAAGAAAGAGGGATGCTTCCCCCATCAAGACACATCTATGTGATGCGACCTAAAACCATAAGGGTGAGACAGTTCCACCCAAAGCAAATAGTATCAAGGTGTGGTGATTGATCCCCTTAAACTTGTGTGTTTAGGGCAGACATATGGGATGTTGGGAATCATTAGTGGTTACTCTTTGAACTATTAAAGACTCTTTTCCTTGGCTGAGCTTTGAGATGGAGATCCCCTTACTCTCTCTTTTGGGATTCTTTGACTGAGTATATATATATATATATCTGATTTCAGTACCCACTACTTGGGTTTTGGTTAATCTTCTTCTGAGAGAGGTGAAGACACACGGGGTATGCCACATGCTTTCCATGTCTATCTTTTCATGGTTGGAAGAGTCCACTCTCTTACTATAGGCAGTGAATAATCGATGAGAAGTTCATCTTCTCATTGTTTCTTACTTATTGTGTTCTAATGATCTTACTTCTCTCTCTTATTGGGTTGAGCTACACTCTTTTAATATACCTTATCCTATTTACTTCTTTCCTATTTAGTGTATCTCTTACGGCTCCCCATTTACCTTTTTGGGGTGTCCTATTGAGTATTTTTATACTCACCCCTGCATGGGATTTGGCTGCATGTGTCATGCCTTATGAAAATGACAAATAGATTGATCATGAATTTAGAGGATCTTAGGGATACGGGCGCTTGGACCACGTATGATGGTCGTAGATTGGGATTCGAGAGCAAGGATCTCTCAGCTATTTTACTTTTTCAGTTACTTCTAGGTTGTGTCACTTTTCTGGTTGGGCGTGTATTTTTCTCCTTTTCCTTCCAGTTTACTTTTTTGTACTGGTACTATTTAGAGTTCAATGTATTTTTGTGTTTTTTATATATATAACGGTGTTATATGTTTATTTTCCTTTACCTATGAAATTTTTATTGAGTTGGATGCATGTGTGTCTACAGGTTCTTAGGAAAATCCCTCCTTGAGTTTGTTGTGCCTTTGGCGCTTGTCTCCACCCCCTAGCCTATGGAGGCAGACTTGGGATAATTGCAGCTCGATCCCTGGTATGGGTTGGGTCATGACACATGGAATGAATCATTTCTACAATATTCATGAGTATTATTATTATCATATTCATATGAAAAATCACAATGATAAAATGTAAAATAAAATGGGTAATAATATGATTTTATAGAAAGGGAGTTTTTGATTTCCAAAACAAAAAGGAATAGAAAAGACAAAAGAATAATTTTGACTCAACAATATCCCCATTTTTGGAAAGCACAAACCACAAGTTAAAGAAAATAGAGGATTACAAAAGAAAATAAATTTCATATTCTGAAGTGAACACTTATAATTATCTCCCTTTGAGTTTTAAAAACTCTTCTGAATATGATTTGAATACGACTAACCTCCCCCTTAGGATTAAAAAATCCCTAATGATCGCATTCTATAAAAAAATTTCCCCTTATTAAAGATATTCTCCTATAAAATAAATTATCCCCCTTTATGATTTTCAAAAAGGAATAGGTAAGTTCTTATTATACCTGGAAGAAGGGTTAGAGAAACAAAAAAATTGAAGTAATAAAGAATTTGACTATCTAGAATAAGTGAAAGAGAATTCATCCAAAAAATAGAAAACATTTAATCAATCAATATGTAGATATTAAATACTTTCATTAATGGTTCATAAATACAACAAGAGTTCAAGAAATTAATTTCTTTTCCTTTTACTTCTTCTTATCTTTCTTCATGAGGTCTAATACGACTATTTTCATTTTCTTAAAATCATTCCTATCCTTTATCATCTTCTCAAGAGATTCTTGTTGAGATCAGAACTTCTCTTATTGATCTTTAAAAAATTGGTCATGGGTATGAATCAATTCTTCCTAGGATTTCATATTCTCTTCCAGAGTACAAATTTTTTCTTCTTAGGACTTGTTGAATTTTTCTTGAACTTCAATTCTACTGGTTAGTAATTTTTTTTGATTTTTCAGCTCAATAATTTCATCCTTATAAAACTTCATCTTTGAAACCTCAGATTGAAATACATTCATCTTCTTTTTAATCACTTTGAAATATTTGTATTGGATTTCATCTAGGCCTATGAAAACTTTCAATTTTTGAGTAGTATCAATTTCCAACATTTTTAATGTAGCTGAGACTTCATTCACGAGCTTTATGATATCTTTTATTTTATCTTAATTAAGGTTGATGGTTTCATAAGACTTATATGACCATTTCACCACTTAATTAATAGACTTTATTTGTTCCTTGGTGAATTCTTCCAATACTTTGAAGTCATCCTTGAGTTTCTATGACTCAAATTTCATCAAGGTGATCCAATGGTTGAAATAATTGAACTCTTGAGGTTTTTTTAAAATTTTGTCATATTCAATATGAATCTGATAAAGGTTTTAAAAGAAAATGAAATACCAAAAAATAGAAATTAATTGAAATAGTATAGGGTAATAAATTGTACCTTTCATATTCTTAAGATAGATTTGTTGGTTTCAATGGATTATTCTTCAAAAAAAAATTAAACTTTTGATTTTTTTTGAGAATGAATATTTCTATGTTTGAAAATTATAAGTACGAAAAGTATGAGTATGAAAATAATTTTATGTGTATGGTAAGAATTTTACATGAATAGTAAATATGAGCACATAAAATTTTGATTAAAAAAAATTTGAGTATGAAAATTTTTGGTATGAGTAAATTTTTGGGTATAAAAAAAATTTTGGTTATGAAAAAAAAATGGGTATGAAAACTTTTGGTTACAGAATTTTTTTTGTTTATTAAAAATATATACCTCACTTTGAAAATGAGTAACTTAATGTAAAGAGATTATTTAAACAAGAAGTGAATATGAATTATTACTTTATAATGATCATTCTTAGCTTCTGTTTAATGTATTCAAATCTATCAGAAGGTAATGGTTTTGTAAAGATATCAATAAGTTGTTCTTTCATTTTGATAAATTGTAAAATGGTATCTCCTTTAAGAGTGTGATCCCGAAGAAAGTGATGCCTAGTATCTATGTGTTTTTCATGAGAGCTATGTTTAAGGTTTTTACTTAAATCTATGTCACTAGTGTTATCACATAGTATTTGAGTTTTATTAAAACTCATGGAATAATCAGTGACTGTGTGTTGCATCCATAACACTTGAGCACAACAACTTCCAGTTACCACACATTCAGCTTCAGTAGTGGAAAGTGCTACTGAGTGTTGTTTCTTACAAAACCAAGAAACTAATGAATCACCTAAGAAATGAAAATTTATGAATTTATTTTTTCTATCCATTCTACAACAACCAAAGTTGGAAGTTGAAAATATTTTTAATTCAAAACCATTTCTAGAAGAATAAAAAAGTCCCAAATCCATAATTCCCTTTAAATAACAAAAAATTCTTTTAACAAAATTTAAATGGGATTACTTTGTATTTTCTTGATAACTTTCACATAAGCATACTGAAAACATTAATTCTAGATGAATAGCTATTAAGTATAGTAAGTTTCCTATCATCCCTCTAAAATTTATTTGATTTACTAGTTGTCCAGCTTTATCAATTTCAAGAGTATTTGAGGTACCGATTAGAGTACTGATACTTTTAGTATTTTCATATCCATAATTTTTAAGAATATATTTAATATACTTATGTTGATATATATAAGTACCTTTTGGTTTCTGAGAAATTTGAAAACCAAGAAAGAATGTTAACTCACCTATCATACTCATCTCAAACTCATATTTCATAAGATTTGAAAAGGAATCTGCTAAAGATTGTTGATTTGATCCCAATATAATATCGTAAACATAGATTTGAATGATTAAAACATTTTTGTTTTCTTTATTTATGAAAAGAGTTGGATCAACAGTTCCCTTAACAAAATTGTTTTGTAACAAAAAATGATGTTAATCTTTTATACCAGGATCTAGGGGCTTGTTTAAGTCCATATAAATCTTTGGTAAGTTTAAAAATGTATTAAAGATGTTTTTTATCTTAAAAAATAGGAGGTTGTTCAGAAAAAAATTCCTCTTGAACATATCTGTTAATAAAATCACACTTCACATCTATTTTCAAATTTTCAAATTTTCAAATTAAAGAATTCTGAAAAGGCTAATAGAATAAAAATAAAATCAATTCTAGCTACCAGAGCATATATTTCTTTGTAATCTGTTCCCTTTTGTTGATTATAACCTTTAACAATTAGTCTTTCTTTATTTATAATGATTATTCCATTTTCATCACATTTGTTTCTGAAGACCCATTTTACTCAAATTACAGAGGTTTCTTTAGGTCTTTCAACCAAGGTACATACTTTATTCCTTTCAAATTCATTTAATTCATCTTTCATTTATTTAATCCAATATTTATCACCTAAAACCTCATCATGAATTTTAGGTTTGAATTGTGAAAGAAATATTAGATGTTCTACTTCATTTCTAAAAGAACTTCTAGTATTTACAGGTTGATTTATATCACCAATGATACTATCACTGGGATGATTCTTAAGAAACAACCGACTTGGGATTTTTAAAACCTGTTCATTAACATAAGATAGAAAATATTGTGGAGTAAATACTTCAGAAATAATTTCTTGAGTATTTTCCTTATTAGAAGAGTCTTATATCAAAGGTTGATAATTAGTTTAGGAAAACACATCAGAATATATAGGATGGTATTGTTTAAAAAAAGGATCAGTTTCATCAAATTTAACACATATTATTTCCTCAACAGTACAAGAATTTTTATTGAAAACTCTATAATCCATAGAAGTAGTAGAATAGCCTAAGAAGATACCTTTATCGAATTTGGGTTCGAATTTATGTAAATTATCTTTTGTATTCAAAATGAATACTTTTCATCCAAATAGTTTGAAGTATAAATCTTTTGGTTTTCAGCCTATCCATAACTCATAAGGTGTTTTCTTAAGAAATGGTCTAATTAAAACTTGATTTATAGTATAACAAGAAGTAATCACAAATTTAGCCCAAAAATGTTTTGCAATAGAATATTCACTCAACATGGTTCTTGTGATCTCTTGAATAATATGATTTCTTCTTTCAAAAACACCATTTTATTGAGAAGTTCTAGGAGATGAAAAGTTATGTGTAATCCCTTTCTTACTAAAAAAAAGTTTCAAAACCAGAATTTACAAACTCCCCACCACGATCACTATGAATATTTATCAATGGAAGGGTTTTATCATTTTTAACTTTGGATACAAATGTTTTAAAATAACAATAGGCTTCAAATTTCTTTGCTAGAAAATAGAACCATGTATAATTAGTGTAGTCATCAACTAAAATAAATACATAATACTTTCCTCTAATACTTCCAATTTGTGTAGGAAAAAATAAGTCCATGTGCATTAACTGTAAAGCATCATAATTTGAAACTTCACTAATTGATTTAAATATTGACTTATGTTTCTTTCCATATTTATAAGGGTTATAGATTTTTAAAGAATAAAATCTAATTTATGGTAGATACTTAAAAATTATTTTCTTGGAAAATTTATATAGGTTCCTAAGGATATAATTTCCTAACCTTATATTCCAAAACCAAGATTGATCTTCCATTGCACTAAGGCAAGGTATGTCTTGGATCCAAATGTCTTCTATGTCAAGTGTGTAAACTTTCTCATGTTGATGGGAAAAAAGAATTAATTATTCCTTGGAATTGTGTATTGCTCATTTATCATTCCAAAAATTCACAAGGAAACCTTCATCACATAATTAAATTATGACTATAAGGTTGTTCTTAATACCCTTAATAAATAAAACATTTTATATCAAAGTTTTTTAGAGAAGAACAATGTTACCTATACCAAAAAAATTTCCTTGAGCATTGTCTCTGAAGGTAACTCATACACCTATCATTTCAATAATATTTTCAAAGAAGTATTTTTTACTAATCATATTACTAGAACATCCACTATCCATATACCATATATTCTTGTTGTTGGTACTTCCTTTTTTTTCCTAAAAATAAAATAATTAGGTTTTTAGAATCCGAACTTTCTTGGATCTAGAAATGTTAGCAAGAAAATTTTTGGGAACCCACATTTTTTTTGAAAAATAGGATTTGTGGAATTCCAAAGATTGAATTTTATTTAAGGAATAGTTTTTATTCCAATGACCTCCACATTGGCATTTTGTGAAAAGGGGAAATTTTTAGGAACAAAGTAATTGTTACTAAAAAATGATTTTCAATGAGTATATCTCATTCGTGAACTATTAACTTATGGACAAATTTGTTTATAAATTTTTTCAAAACCTTATTTACCAGTGGTAATGTTTTTAAAAATTTTCTTTAAAGAGAAAATTTCAGACTTTAGTTTTAAAACTAAATTCTTATCCACATTAGTATTAGTTTCAAAAGTGATTTTTATTTCTAAAATATTTTTATCTGAAATGAATTTTTCCAAATATTTTGAAAACTCATCCTTATAAAAATTATATTCATTAAGGTTTTTAGAAATAGAATCAATTTAAAAATATTTTTTATCAATATCTTTATAAATATATGACACTTCTTTTATTAAAACATTTATTCTAGAATTTTCTTTTTCAAGTTTATTACTAACTTTTCAATTTTCATTTTCAAGAAATTTAGAAAATATAGAGAATTCTACATATGAAGGTAAAGTATTATCTTCTGCTGAGAAATTTTCTTCATCAGAAGAAATATAACCAATCTCATCAGGATAATTTTCACTTAAAGAAATATTAGTCAAAGATTCAGTAGTGTATACCTTTTCTATGAAACATTGATTTTTAGTAGGTATTCTAGAAAGAAGAACAATATTAAATTGTCCATAGTTTTCATTATCTGAGGATTCATCTGAAGAATATCCACCACTAGCACTCCAGAATTCATTTTCCTTTAAGACTTTCTTTCCTTTTGACTTATAGTACTTTTTCTAATTCCTTTCAGAATTATTTCCTTTCTATCTTTCCTTTTTAGCTTTAGGCAATCAAGTCTGATGTGTCCAGCTATCTTACATTCATAATAAGTAACTTCAAAATATTTCTTTTCTTTATTTTCATTGTTACTTTCCTTATATCTATACTAAAATTTCTTCTTTCCAATAATATTTTTCATTCTTAGAGAAAGATTGACTAACTCATTCTCTAATTTTTTTGATTCACTTTATTCTGATTGAACTAAAAATTTCTTTTTCTTTGTAGACTTAAAAACTTTATCAGGAGTCTTGGATTTATTTTGATTTGAAGTATAAGTAAAAGAAACTCCTCCATTATTTTTCTTTTCCTTTTATGCATCTCTTTTCAATATGTTCTCATATTGTAAAAGAGTTCCAAACAACTCATTAAGAGTAACATTTTTAAGTTTTCTTGACTCATCAAAAACTTTCCTTTTTATTCCCATTCATTTGGCATGATATCTACAATATTTTCTATAAGGGTATCATCATATAGTCCCCTTTCTCCCATAAATTGTAAACTATTCACAATTTTCATAAATATTTTTTGTACCTTAAAAAAATGTTCTCCATATGGGAATTCAAATGCCTGATAGTCTGATCTTATCATAGCTCTTATAGTCTCAACCACTTTAGAAGTACCAAAATGAGTTATCTATAGATTTTTCCAAATAATGTTGGTTAATTCACAAGATTAAATTTGTCTATATATATTTCTAGTCATGGAACAAAGTAAAGTATTTTGTACCTTATAATTTAGTTGATACTCTTGATTTTCTTGATTGGTAAAAACTCTAACTTCCTTGTCAGGAATTTTATAGTCATCAGTCATCATAATAAAGTTTTCAACTCCGGTGTTGATTTAATGTTCTTCATTCTGTCTCTACAATATTCATAATCATTACCATAATTTTTTTTGGTCTTGTAGGATTGATATTTTCAATTTAACTGACATTAAGTCCATCCATCTTTATAACAAAACAAAATTTATTTTTTTCCACAATACATGTTAGTGTAAAAAGTATTTATAACCAAAATGTTTATAAAATAAATATAAATAACTTGAAAAATTATTGTAAGCAAATTATATTAGCAATGGAAACCTCCCCTGATACCAATTATTGGATCAAAATGTATATGTAGATGATACAATACAAGAGGGGGGGGGGAGTGAATTGTAAGTTTAAAATATTTCATTTTTATACTTAAAGTCAACTTAGTTTAATGGAATTAAACTAATCATATTCATAAAACGTTTTTGTATTTAAACACTAATCAGACATGGCCCTAGGTCCAATGGATAAAGTATCATAATCAGTTGGTTATGATAAGTATGCCACATTTAATATTTAAAATGAATCGTATTCACAATAAGGAAACAATTTAATTAGAGTAAGTATGTAAAGAATTGAAATCACAATGGTTATGATATTTAGAGTAAAACAAAAAAAGATTCTATCATAAATCATACAAAATGATATTGGGTAAATGAATTGATCGTAATCACTAAAAATAAACTAGAAAGATGAATATATAAAATGATTCACTTTCTATTACAAAGAAGAGTAAATTTAAATAAGTAAAAATACACAATTCATTTATCCCAAAGAGAAGGGTATACAAAAACCTTGAATAAATGTCCATTGATTTATACTTTGAAGCAATTCTTTCTTACCCACACTAGGGTAAATCCTTGACACAATGATCCACTTCTGTCTTGCTATCCCCCCAAGACCTCAATCAAGAAGGTAATCGACCCCTTTGTCTTTCTAGCCTCGAAAGCCCTCAATCCGCAAATGATCAGTACAACTATCTTCCTATCCACAGAATCCCTTGATCGTAATCACCAATGACCAGTGTCACACTAAGAAAACAAAAACTCATGAGAGTAATAAGTATGTAGAAAAAGCATTCCATAAATTGACTTCAAAGTATTTCACACGTAGCAGCAATTTGACAAAGCTCTCGTAGGATGTATCAAATTCTTCAAAAAGTTTTGAGCTCATTCAAATGACCTGGTATTTATAGGCCAACATCCCAATGGTCATCTTGGATTCCAACAGTCATATTTTCTCCTAAAAATGTAGAGGGACTTGTACACCTGTCACTCAAACGATCATCTTATAATCGAAACAATGACATCATTTTATAATGAATATCGAAACATAATACACGACATCATTTTGAATTAAAGGTTTTCAATTTATTATGATACGGTTTTCTGGTTATAATAAAATGAGTTCTGAACAAGTCTAATGATTCTCATAACGATGGTGAGTATAATTTAGAAGTCGATACGATACTAGATAGTGTGTACGATGAAAACAATTTCCAATGCATATAATAAAAATCGTATTTGGTGAGTACGATAAATATTATATCTAGCCTCATTATGATAATCACAGAATGAATCATTTATACACTATTCATGTGTACAATTATTATCATATTCATATGAAAAATCATAATGATAAAATGTAAAATAAAATGGGTAAAAATATTATTTAATAGAAAGAGAGTTTGTGATTTCCAAAAAAAAGAAATATAAAAGTCAAAAGAAGACTTTTGACTCAACAATTTATTCATTGTTTATTTTTTATTTGTTTAATATTTTTTAATTTTATTCATTTTTAATATTTATTGATATTTATTGATGGACATTTAATGTTTTTAATGAAGTTTTAATTTTCATAATTAATATATATTCATTTTCAATTTAACATATATTCATTTTTTTAAAAACAGTTATATAATTAATGACTTATTCATTTTTTAAATATTTTTTTAAATATATTCATATTTTAATTAAATTTTACTCATTTTTAACATGCATTCATTTAATATTATTTATTCATTAATAATCTTAAGTGTTTGTTTACTTTTTTTATAATTATAAATTTTAAATATTTATCTGTTTAAATTTTTTGTAATTTATTTATTAATTTTTAATTGATATATATATATTAAATTTATACATTTTTAGTTTTTATTTGTTTATTTTTTTTACTTTATTCATTTTTAATATTTATTTATTTATTACCATTTAATATTTTTTTAATACAATTTTAATTTACTTTTATTAAACTTGTTTCATGTTAATTTCACAACCACATCCACTATTTATTACTTTTTTAATAGTTTTTTCAAATTTGTTCATTTTTAATATCATTTATTCATTAATAATCTTAATTGTTTTTAAATATTTTTGTTATTTATTATTTTTCAATTTTCATTTGTTTAATATTTTTGTAATTTTATCAATTTTTAATATTTATTTATAATGTTTATTCATTAACATTTAATATTTTTAATATGGGTGCAATTTATATGATTAATATTTATTCAATATCATTATAAGATAAACATTTTTAATTTTTTTTAATAATCTATACAATTAATAACACTTATTCATTTTTTAAATTTATTTATTTATTTATTTATTATTATTATTTATTTCATTAATAAACATTACATATTATATAACATCATTGTTCAATTTATCATATATCAAACTTTTGTTGTATAGACACACACATACAAATTATTTTCACAAACACATTTACATAATTAATACAATCTTATATAGAAACATACACACATAATATTTATGTAATTTATTCAAATTTAATATTCATTCTAGAATTTCACTTAATATCATAATATATTTAATATATTCTATTTTTAGTTGTAAAATTATCTTTATTCATTTTTAATATTATTTCTGTTAATATTTTTTTATATTTTAATATTTATTATTTTTTATATTTTTTGGAATTTAATTATTTTCTAATATTTATTTATACTTTTTTATTTGTTATGTTTTAATATTTTTAATATGTATTCATCTTAATTTTAATATATATCCATTTTTATTTTTTAAATAAATTGTATAATTAATAAAACTTATTCATTTTTTTTATTTTTAAAGTGTATTTATTTTTAATTAATCAATTTCACTCATTTTTAACATTCATGCATTTAAGATTATATATTCATTAATAATAATAAATAAATAAATGAATATAAATATATTTATAAATAAATATTTACAAATAAATATTTATAAATAAATATTTATAAATAAATAAATTTATATTTTTATATAAATATATTTATAAATATATATTTACTATATTTATAAAACTATATATTTATAATTATTAATAAATTTTTCCCTTACTGAATCCGGTTCTCTTGCATCGTTCAAGATCTCACAGAAGTCTACCTCTATCACTGCTCCCCCTCGACCTTCTTTGATTAATCAAGCCTTTTAAAACCTAAGGTATGTTATTATTTATATAATTACATTCACATAAAAACATAAGAATGAATTGAAATTGAAATTATTATTTTTTATTTTTTAGTAATAATGGTAATAAAAAATTATATTTTTAATAAAGTTTATTTTTTCATTTAACACAAAGTTATATATTTTCTTTTTATTTTATAAAATATAACCAAACAATATGGAAAGAAAATATAATCATTTCTTTTCTTTTACTAGGTTTATAACCTAGTATTATTTATTCTTCACATATTATTTATTCTTTACGTAGCTATGCTCATATTTTATCCTTCGTGTGAAATAGTGCACTGGATTCTCTTCTTCTAGGTGCATGTATTACTTATTCTTCTTCTTCTTCATGCAAGCTATAGCCCATATATTCTCCTTTTTCTCCATGAAGATAAGAGTTTGGGTTTTCTTCTATTTTCTAGATTCAATTCTTCTTCATGTCTGAAAATCCTCCTCGTAACAATAAATGTATAATGCAGATTGTTTCTGAAAAAATTAGTGGGGTGGGTTTTTTAAATTATATAGAATTAGTTTTTTTTATTTTGGGAAATGGGAGGGGCCAACACTACTTCATTTCACGCTGGCTGAAAAATGGGTGACAAATACTTGTCGGTGGTCAAATGTTTTGTATGATTTCAATTGCTCACTGCTTTTTCTGAATCATCAAATTAATCATAAGTTACATTTTACCACTAAAAAGTGACAAACACCTAATATTTCCTACTCATTCCACATCTTGAGGTAATTTTGGTGCGAGGGCTTGGATAAAACTTCAAACATGAAGGAGAAGAAGCCATGTTCCAGTTATCCTTCCTACTCCCATGGATTAAATTTCAAACAATTCTGCCCATTTGATTTCATTAATAGGAAGAAGAACCCCAATCCTTTTAATATTTTTATTTTCATGAACATCTATGATATTCATTTTTCAACACAAATCTCCAACCTCATGTTCACTTAAAAATGCATTCTTGTAAGAATGATACAAAAAGGGATCATATACAATATAAAATTTTGGATCATTATTATGTAGGTAAATTCACCTGTTTTTTCATTCATTGTGCCCTTATTATATAATTCTTCATTTGTAGTAGTTTCTTCCCCCTACTGACCCCATTTTGGACTTATTCCACTTTCATTTCTACCTCGATTCCAATTAGTAAGCATGTATTTATTTTTAGTGCATTCTTGCTATTTTCCCCACTTGAATTCATTCCAATCACCATTAGATTTCTTTATGCCATCAATTTTTTGATCTTTTTTTTTTCATTTGACTTTATGAGTCCATCCCATTGAGATAGACCCATAATTTTATTTGAACCCTAGTCCCAATTATGGGGACTCCCAGAACTCTATTTAAATCTCCACTCAAACCACCCTTCACTATTTAAATTGGCCTCATGACCAGTATTCAAAACATCCACCCGACCCACCATGTACCAAGTGAAGAAACGATTAAACATTAACTACTCTCTCTTGTTGGGCCCCCACTTAGCAGGGTTATAGAAATTTTCCTAGAATTACTTTATTTTTGTCCCACAAAACATCAAATCAAGAACTTGGACCAATAATTACATGTTTACCCCAGGCTGTTTCTTTACATGTCACCCTTGTGTAAAATGATATCTTATTAGGAATCATCACCAATAACATTGAAATGTTGGGTTCCCCTTATTATAATTATCTATAACTTTCACCATTGATTATGAATATCTTATGTGTATTTTTTTTTGTAAAAATGACTATTTTATGATACTAAGATGAATATGAATTGAAAATGGTTGGATTCTAATCATATAACAAAAGAGTATGGAGATTAAGTTAAAGGGTTCATCAAGTTTTCAATGGATAATGCATATGATCTTTATAAAATTATTTTTCTATGTTTACGTTGTTGTTATTCAAGAAAAATTAGTTCGAAAGAGTTGGAAGAACATCTGATTTTCATATTATGTGAATTAAAGATATTCTTACCACTATCATCCTTTGATATAATGGTCCACATGATGGTTCACTTGGTTATAGAGGTTAAAATACATGGTCCTGTCCATTACAGAAGATGCACCGAATTTGAACAATATATTAATATTTTGAATGCGTACATCAAGAATATAAGTCATCCATAAGGTTGTATTGTATAAAAAATATGTTATTGAAGAAGCTATTAAATTCTATACCGATTACCTATCAGATATTGATAGTATCGGTCTCCCAAATTATCATCACAATGGATGCTTTATGAGCGAAGGGATTTCTAGAAGATATGTTGTTACAATTACCATCACAGATTGGAAGCAATCTCACCTTTATATTTTACATAATAGTGAAGAGGTTTCTCCATATGTTGAACCCCACAAAGTAATTATTAGACATTTGAATCGAGCAAGGGAAGAAGGATGGATATCAAATACACATAATCAATAGTTTATAGGATGGTTCTAAGATCATATTTATAACGAGTTATCTGGAAATATAAATTCAATTACCGAATGACTTTGATGTCTATATAGGGGAGAAATGAAAATTTTATATCTTACACTAGTTTTGTAATTAATGGTTTTATGTTCTATATAAAGAACTAGATGAACAAAGTATGATAAAAAATTATATTTTCACTTGTGGAAGAAGCGATGCACATATCCATTTACAAGGATATAAATCCAATTTATTTGAATATATCATATTTAGACATCATTGGAAGGATAAAAAAGTTGGATAATACAACGTTTCAAGTGAAGATTTTCCATTGAAAATGAGTTGAGAATAGGAGTTGAGTGAAATTTGATGAATTAGTCTTTGTGAAGGTGAATTTCAGTATGGAAGGGTATAAGGATAAGCTATGCATAATGGAATCACAATAAGTGTAGGTATTTTATGTCTCAGATCCAGAAAACAAGAATTATTCAATTGTCCTGTTGGAAACTAAAACAACTACAGGGTCAGATGAAGATTCAATTGAGGATTACCGTTTCATTGAGAGATCAAAATAATTTTCTAGAAGTCCTAATATAGACAATGACTTATATATTAGAGGGGACCACAAAGAGGGGATTTGGATACTTGATAGAGAATCCAAATCCCCTTAATCTTTAAAGAAAAAAATAGAGTTTAATGAGCAAGTTAAGGTGTTTTTAATACACTATGATTTTTCTTATAATATCATGTGTTAGCTGATGAATTTATGTAAGCTATATTAAATGTTTGACTACTCATACAGATTATGAATTCTGCACATGATGATGCTATTAATCTTGAGGAATAATAGACCACTGATGCTAAAACTATAGAATTATTATGGTATCAACAACATGTTGATGAAAAACACAATAACGATATAACATCACTATATTAAATAAAATTATCAAGGAAAGAAGAGAGGGTATACAATTTTAGGTTGTATGGAATAAATACATACAACCTATTGAACCCAACAAGTCAATGTTCATTAGTTATATTGGGGTAAGAATGAGAATGCATGTTCCAATTGATATTGATATGTTACACCATGTCCAGCCTGTATTGAAGGAAACCCTTTGTGAAGAAATTAAGGTAATTCTATGATATACATTCTCTATTTTACCGAAAAATTATATAATGAAATTTCAATTTATTTTTCATCACCCCTTGTAGAGTTTATTTATTTTAGATGATTTCCATAGGAAATGTGTCTTAATGGTCACTATAAAATCTCATAGAGGCTTCTAGACACTTCTCACAAAGCATAATCTTAGGGATGCTTAGGGGAAAGTAAATCCCCACCTACCAGTTAGATATGTACACATTATAAAATAGGATACATGGAAAAATTTTATTAGTATTCATGATGAGAAATCATTTTAGGTGAAATATAGTCGATAATATTTTATTTTACATTATTTATTTTATCCATATTGATTTAAAATTGTTAATTTGTGAAATAAAAAAGGATTACTGAGAATAAAAAATGTGTAGGAAAAACAATGTACCCCTACCATAAATAAGGATTGGGTATGCTTCACTTGAAAATAAAATGATATATATTTTAAATCTATAATAAAAGTTTTATGTGATATGAAACAAAATATGTTCCATTGTTTATATACAGATTGATGAATCAAAATATGTATCCCAAATCATGTTCCATGAAATGGGTCCCATGTAAATAAAGAGTGTAAACTAGTTGATGAAAACAAACAAGAAATATGGGAATCATGTTTCAGTATGACATAATAGATATTCATTATGATTTATAATATCATTACATAAAAATATATTGTTATGTTCATATGTTTTTATATGGTTTAGAAACAAGAATTATCATTGACCGTACCTGAAGAAAAACTTATTTCAGTAGCTTTGAAGATGACAGAATAATATGGACACATTATATGTGCAGGTTTTGCAGTGTCACCTCAAACATATTTTGAGAAGAAAAAGTCGCAATGAGATATATACGAGATGATAAAAGGACTATATTAACAAATAAATGATTTGAAATATATTATTTTTTGGTCTAGTTTGGTGGACCAATGTATGTGAAAGGATCAAAGAGAACTAATAGTGGAACAATGATTAGTACATGAAGAGCTAAATGAACCCACTAGCTTTGAGGCTAGCCATTCCCCTCAATCTCTTAAATCACCCAAGGTAATCAATTTTTTCATTACCATTTTTCCTAAACGTGAATCAACAAACATTCAATAAATTTATATTACAAAAATTATATTGGGTGATGTTTTATGTTATTTATATATATCAACACCCATGCGTCCCCTTGTTGAGAGGGGTAGAGTGTATAATATCTTAGGATACATGCTACACCATAAAAAACTCTAAAAATATCACATGAGAGTGGGGATTGAAGTATCTCATGAGCCGATAACTAATTTGTCTATTCCACTTAATGATCTGGATGTTTCTATGATTGATAATGCTATTGGAACTTTCATAGCATGTTTTTATAATATTATAAAGATAAATGTGGCATGTACTTATTTTTTTTCAAATAAAAAACCTTTTAGTAGTTGATGAAAAAAGGTTTGAAATGAGATATGGTATTTTTCGACACTCTATTTTTTCATATGGATGAAAATATTTAAAAGGGAAATATCTTTAAGGGATGAGAAGAAGATAAATGAAGAAGGCCAAGGGTCAAAAAATCCACCAAAGGCCATTCATGTAGGTACCCCTAAGTAGCGTCAGCACACAGAGTACCTGTGCATCATCCTGTGCGACTGACTTGCACATCATCCAGCATGACACACCTGATAGAAATAGCCCATTCACCCAGGGTGCCATATTTTCCTATAAATAGGACCCTAGGGTCATAATTTGTATAGATGGAAGTTACCAAATAAACCCCAATGATCTGATCAACCTAATACTTCTCCTAGGACCTATGAAACCTTCTTGGTAGCCCTTCAAAATCTGAAGAAGAGAGAATTAAGGGGGGATAGTCAAACCAAATTACTCCTGGGGTTTAAAACACAACACTTTCTTGAGGTACCGTCTCCCCCATAGTAGATGAACACTAGTGAAAGGTCCCCTTTCCTAACTAGGGACCTGTGCAAGACACTTCTGGGAACACCTGTAGAGTCACTTGAAGGCTTGAGCAAAGACTTTCGCAAATTTTGTTTCCCAGGTGGTATGTCTACCAAGGTACCATCATCTCATGTAGGCCTACCCATGCGAAGCACCCTCAGGCCATACAAGTATACCTATGCGAGACCCCATGGATCGTCCAAACCTTTACCTTGCATGATCCATTGCTCAGGACCTCTTCTAATCCACCCATGGTAGGGCCTCTCCTTATTTGGCTCCATTTCCCAAAAGGCACCAAATTGAGACATCAAAAAAATCCCCAAGACTACCAAAACAATGAATAAGGGAACACCAGTGTGTCTCCCATTTGGATTTTCATTCCCACAATTATAGGTTTATCACACTTGTCCCACCTGACAGTTAGGGTCCTCAGGGTGCATGTGGATTTTCATTCCCATGGTCACAAGGACCTCGACCATGAGGGCGGTGTTAGGGAACCCCCAACATTTGATTATAGGGTTAAGACCATATCCTTCCCTAGTAATATCTAAGACTCGGAGCCTCTAGTTCCAAGTGGGGAGGGTGATGATCATGCTCACCTTTCCATTCGAAAGGGAATGAGATCCTACTCTCCCATTTCTGAACCAATTTTAGGGAATCTCTACTAGGGTAAGGCCCTAGTCTTTCTTGAAGGACCTATCCTTCTTCATTATTCCCTCCGTTTATCCCAATTAAAAAAATTGGAGGGGATATGGGAATTTTAAATCCATTTATCTCTCCCTTTGGGTCCAGGGTACAATGATAGGAGGAACGTGCTATCACCTCGACTTCTTCCAATAGCAGTAGAGGGATCATGTGGTTTTATAGATCTTCCACTTTATCTTATTTCTTACATTCAAGAATGAATCATCATGACTCATATGGGATTAGAAGATATCCATGACCACTAAATCCACACAATCAGATGCAAATTTTGGTAGACAATTTTCTTTCATATGTTCCTCTTTCCTTCCTTCGAAGTGACTCCATAGGCATGGATCATCAAGGAAATTTATCCTACCTTAGGGAAACAAGGATTGTTTTGTTTCCTATATATTCCATTTCCTCTTGTTTCTCACACCAATAATGACTCACGTGGGATTAAAGGTTGATGGTGGTCATGACATCCACATGATCCCCAAACCTTTCAGGCCTCCTCCTCATGTATAATCCCCAATCATAATCAAACATGGGAATCCTCCTCAGGAGTAAGAAATAACCAAAATTCCATTCACTAGGGAATACTATTCAGGAATAATCCCAAAACCTAACCTATGGGAATCCTACTTGGTATAAGCTCCAACCATGTCACCATAGTCATTCATGGGCCTCCTCTTTAGGTATAAGCCCCAAACAAGCCTCCAGATCACCATGAGTCAAGACATCCCTCATGGACCCATTCATAGGGAATCCTTTTAGGAAAAAGCCCCAACTTAATCCTCTCAAAGGGACACATTCCACTACAAGAAAAATCCAAGGGCCTCTATAGGCATAGGTCCTTATAACCGAACTATGTGGGCTTTGATTCCAATCCAAATGAGATATACAGGAAGTATATCTGAGGTCTAAACCTATAACCCCAAAACAACCTTAGTTCTCTCTAGGAAAAATCTCCAATAGAGTCTTATTCAACCTAGGAATCCATATCCCCTCTAGGTTCCTTGATCTGCTTTAGTGTAAGTCCCACACCAAACTTCGACTAGGCACCTTTCACCTAAAATGGCCTAACCACATGATGATAAACTACACGGTATGGTCCTTATCACATGAACTTAAAAGGTATGATGTGTCCCATTATATTGCAATAAATTATGTGGGTTATGATTCATTTCACAAGGATATGTAGGAAGACCATCCATGGGTCTAATCCCAACATCAAAACAACTCATGTATCCCTAGTTGACGACACACTCTAGAGTGACCCACTGTATGTATAGAAAACCAACATCATCATAATAATGACTAAAGAATATCTAATCAGTACATAATAGGATACCATTGATGGATAATCTCAAAAACATGCAAATATCTCCATTGATGAAGTACCTCAGATACATACAGATGGTTCTAAATTCAAAACATGCTAAGAATTGATTATTAATTCAAGGGTTACCCACATCATACATTGGAATTAATTAAGGATTCATGAAAATATCTTAAATATATAAGAGAGACCCAAAGTAGGAAATAATCCCCCCCCCAAAAGGGTGTGATGATCCCAAACTCCCATCCGCTTAACCAATGTGATTTCTTAAGCACTATTTTCCAAACTCCCCAACAAGTGCCTACCTTTGGAAATTAGGTCCCTCATGGACATAGAACCATTGGGTGTTTCCAGTTCCATGAATAAACCCATTAGAAACCATTCAGTAATAGTAGTGAACCCAATGTGAATGAATGAAAAATTTAACCCCCATAATCAACCATCGGGTGAGCCAATTATTTCATTAGAAACAAAAAAATAGTGAACCCAACATGAATCATTCACCAATATGATAGTGTCACTTACCTGTTAGGACCCCTTTTCTCTCAAAATGAAGGAGGTCTAGACAAGAAAATCAATGATGCATGTGTTCATTTAGATGAGATAATTCTTTTATGGGGTTTTCTTATTTGTGTTTTTCATATATCCAAGAAATTTATCTCAAATTTACCTTCAATCCAAGGGAGTCCTTCCAAATTCTGCAAGTGTACACCCCAACTACTATTTAGGTCGGGCCTTCATCCAAGAAGAGGATGCCATCACCAACCTAGTGTCTTCAACGCTGGGTCTGAAACACACTAGTTCAGGAGTACTACCAGAGCGGTAAAATCTTGAACATGGAGGCCACCCGATAGGACCTCCATCTCATGAAGATCCACCAATCACCCAACCAAAGGATTCTAGTGGTCTAGATATAGGCAAAACCTATCGCCATCTTCAACCATTTCAGGAGTTGATCCCCATAATTATATAACCATTCCTTCTCTTACATCAAGGAGGTGGATCAAGAGGCCACATATGACCTCATATAGAAGAAACATAGGTCATTCTAATGGGCTATTTCCAATAGTCACCATCGCCAACTCCACATGATAGTGACCCCTCAATATGATGAGGGTTCCATCCTCAGCCATCTGACCTAGGTCATTCAGACCCCAGTGCGCAAGACAGCCCATTGGGGATAGAAACTGGTAAATAAAGAGAAAGGTAACTCCTATTCACCCTTTAGAGAAGACCACCAACTCAATTTGGTGGAAAACTGTGAGCAGTAACATACATCCACCCACTCTAACTCAGATAACCAATATATTCTCCTAATAACATTCAAGGAAGTCCATTATTCCATGAGTAGGAACATACACCTACTTACACCAATTAAGGTTGAAGAAAGACTCTTCTAGTAGAATTAAAATAAACATGAAAAAAATATGGCAATAATATATAAGTAGGTGCACACACCTACCTGTATTCATCAAGTCTAATAGTAGTTTCATATGGAAGTACACAGAGAATTCAGTCAAAAATTCACAACGATGAATAGGAGGAGACCTAACTATCTTCCCCCACACAAGAGTACTGTTAGTATCCACTAGTAAGAAATGGAGTACAAAAATATGAACATACACCTGCTATAAATAAATAATGAGCATATATTTCCATTCTTGTTATTAAAGTCACCAGACATATCCTAAAAATAGTGAAAGGGCGGATGCAAATCCCTACCCACATCTTATAAACCTACAAGGACATCATAATAGTGACAATAGTAATTTCAAAGGGAAGGACACATAGTTACATCCCCACAAATGGGGTGTCTCATTAGTATATCACCCTAGATCAGAATCACACCTTTTCTCATGCCCAGGAGGGTCATGGGGAAAACTCCCATGTGATATATGGACAACTGGATCATGAACATACACCCATTCCAATAGGAGGTAATCATACCATTCCAATGACTAATCCAAGGCAGACATAAACCTCTTCCAAAATTCTAGAAGTCTATCATCAAATTCCGATAGAAACATTGGAGCTAGTTAAACAATATTCTATCATTGAAAAAAACTTCCCCTAGTAAGTGGCCCTGGTCACTCAAATGAAGGAATCCAAGAAGAAGCCTCACCAAAGATGACTAGAAAATGAAAATTTGATCTACAATCCTGCTCTACTCAATGATGAAGTTCTTGAATCCCTTAGACACTTATCTATGGTAGCTCTAGATCCTACCCTCCCATTACTAAATTATAGGGGTAGTAATAGTAATTTTGAAGTTCCTCATCATACACTTCACCATGAAAAATTTCTTCATGACCGTAATTTGATCAATCTCAGGAACCCATATCCTAATGGGAGTCATAAAAGCCCTCCATGTGGAAAAAAGATCAAGGAGAAAGAGGTTACCCCCTTGTTTTAATCCATCATGGTGTTCCTCCCCATATTGGTGTTTGATGTAAAAGTTCTTTCTATAGCAGTGTATCACGTCGTCAAGAGGGTCCTCCCCTTGGTAATGTATTAATGAGAAATCCCTCCTACTGTGAGGCACTTGAAAAAATAGGGTCAATAATGTCTGATGCCTTTTCATTGGAAAGTGAATTTCTTTCTCAAATAGAAGATATCCCAATGTGATGGTCATTATTCAAAGGTCCTTTAGATTGCATGCCTTCCAACATAACCAAGGAAGTCCCTACCAATATTATTGTTTATGATGAAGTATAGGGAAAGAATCCACTCTGGTCGGACTAAGTAGAGGATCCTCTAGTAAAAGAAAAATATGACATGCTAAACATAAGGAAACAACTAGCTAAATATGACATACCACTCATGTTATGGCCTTTAGAAACCCCTCAATATGGTTTTCCAGAGGCGTTGTCGGAAGATTGTGTGCAAAACATATACCTAAAAATATGAAAAACTCTTCATCACTTTAGTGTGAAAGCATTACCCTATGATGAGTAATAGAATCATGTCAAGTTAATGGATGGTATGAAACACCAAATTGACTTGGAAGCTCTCCTATATGTATGACATACAAAGTTCAAGAAATAGTAAGGAGCCCTTCAATACGCATGCCTCAACGCATTAGAAATATTGGAAAAATTGATCATAGATTCCCCATTTGATATTCATATTAGAGGATGGGGTAAAAATAGAGCATTACATTTCACCATGATCCCCAATCAACAAATCCCACCAAAAGTGGTATCTTGAAATTTCATAGCTTCAGGACATCTTCAATAAGTGAAGTGTGTTCACAACTGAAGATATGTTCAACAAAACCCAACCCCGATTGACTCTCACTGATGTCAATCTAGAAGAGAGTAGGATATTGAGAGACATTTTCATCAAGCATCTGAAAATATTGAGAAATATTTCCTCTTAGGGTATGTCCTTCATCAGATAGTGCATATGTCAGAAATAGCACAATGATATTTTGAAGTAGGTGATTTAGGTGCATACCAGATGATGCACCCAACCCATGTTTGAAGAAAACTCCATAAAATCATAAGGGCAACCACAAAATTCTTAGCCACAAAAGTTCAGGAGAAACTCTAGCCCAAAGGGATGAGAGATTTTCAAGCCCAACCCCTAAGGTTAGAAAACCAGGCTTGAAGAGTTGTAAATGTTGGATGAGAATAGCCCCAGTCTTCAGGGCTGGGTGATTTTTCACCTCAACAACACCCTCCTCAATGGATATTAGTCTTCTCCAAATTAGGGGAAATACTACAGAGTAGATCCTCCCAATTCATTCTTCGAACTGATATCATCATTAGGAACATGCACTAATGAACTCTCTGGAGATTCCATTCAGATTACCATCATCCAAGTAGATCCAATAGAATTAGTAAAGGAAAGAACCATGCCTCATGGAGGTAATTGAAAAATACATTCTCAAAAAGACAATGATTGAATGTGTGTAATGCACTATACATTAGTAAATGTCATCAACACCACCCTTTCATATCCTACATAACATGAGGCCAATTCTGAGGAGGATTTGGAGGAATATTTTTTGGTTAAAAAAATAGTACACACTGAAATGATTGAAGGAGGTGTGCGCACCTGGAACCAAAATATTTCCTTGAATCTGGGAATTCCCACAAATAATTCAACATTTCCTCCTCAAAAGGAATCCAAAAAGGAAGAGGTTAAGGGAAAGATTGTTCCTCACCTACCTTCTGGAGAGGTTAATCCCCTTTTAATTGAATAAATATTTTCTCAATAGGAGAAAGAGATAAATGAATTGGGGAGACTCAATACAGAACTACTCTGAGAAAACCTTCCTATTGGATGTGTTCTATAAGAAGATCCTCAAATCTCACTCCCAATAGGCATACCTCAGTAAAGGGAGTTCATTGCGGCGACTGAAGAAGAACTAGAACACCCACTCAACATGGGATAATAACCACTATTATACTTGGATCTGGTAATAGAAAATTGGGAATTCCATCCATTGGGTGAAAAACCAAAATAGGTCCACGCGCATCCTTATAGGAATTACCTTGTAGGCTAGCCATGACAGATGCTAGCAGCACATCCATAGATGTCCCTACCAGTTGTGAAACCTTATTAATCACTAGCTCATCTAGACATTCCATGAGGGATCATGAATGCTCTTGATTCACTCACAACTTGATTGGAAGCCAAAGAGGAGCAACACACACTGATACAATCAGAAAAGAAACCTTACTCTGAATGGGTAGATCCAAATATTCCTCCATTGAACTTTGGGAACTCAACATTTCCTAATTTTAATGGATTGGGAGACCCATAGAAACATTTGATGCATTTCGTCTCTCGCTGTGATCCCATGATGGGGACCCCTAAACAACAGGAGATGGTAAAACTCAAGTGCTTTGTACAATCACTACAGGGACTAGCCTTTTCATGGTACACTATCTTGCAAGCTTGGTCAATCACGGGGTGGGAAGACCTCCGTCATAAATTTTTCTTCCAGTTCCACTTGAAATTACATAAGACAATAGTCCTTGACCTCTCAAACTGTAAGTAGTGGGAGAATGAAAGAGTCTCAAATTTCATTACTCGTTGGAAAATATTGACATACTCCTTGATCCTACTACTCCCTCAAGAATATTTATTACCCAGATATATAGAGAATCTTCATGAGAAGTTTCACATGCCAGTTATCTATATGAAATACATATGAGGGTTTCAAGACCTTGCCTCAATCTCCCAGAGAGTAGAAGAATCCATCACATAGACCAATGATACATCCTGAGTAATTATACTAGCTCAAGGAAAGATAATGGGGAAAGTAGAGGCTAATAAAGTTACACTTAAGTAGGCCCCTATACCCTATCCCTCTCCGAAGCCTTCACCATATCACGCGGTTCTGCATCTTGAGTATAAGTATAAATTCCTTCCTCGTTAGGATGATCAGAGATAGTAGAGGTGAAAATAGTTCAAGGAGATGAAAAACAAGTTATATTATTTTCAAAACGACCAAGTCCCCAAATACTTTATCTCATCTTGGAAAATAATGCGATCAAGTTTCCAAAGCCCAATAATCCCAAAAAAGATGGTGAAAAAGATCTCCCAAACTATTTTCCCTTCCATCAAGTGTTGGGGAACAAAATTTAGGAGTGTTTTGTTTTTAAATACATCCTTCAAAATATGGTGGAATCTAGGAATGTGAATTTGGGAAATCCACCCACCCAAGTGGCATGTGTCTCTACCACTGATCCAAATGAGGAGAATGAATGATAGGAAGTTAACAGTAGAGGTACAAATAAGTTCAATGAATGGATGTTCATAAATACAATCAACCGGACTCATGATATTCTCTAAACACTATTGAAATAGGTAATTGCGCCTTCAACTACTTCCACTGAAACATATTCAACTTCATCGATAGCTCAGTCCTCTGAAATCCAGTATTAGAAAAAGTGACACATCCATAAAATTAAGAAGAAAACACAAGAATATGATACTATTCCAAATCTAAACATATATTTGGCTTTATCATACTTCATGCCTATAGTACCCAAAGAATGGGCACCACCCCACCAAATGGTACAAAAAGAGTCAACCCACCAGGAGGGATCCCCATCAGACAAAGATTTAATCTTTAGTTCCACTAATGTTACTCACTTAATGGATCCATTCTCAAATGATAAGTGTGATTATAAACTTGAATTCACTACACTTGATTGGGTAATTAGGGGGAGAGGCCATCAGAGTCGAGGGTATAAGGGAAGATGCAGTTGTGCCAGGAGTCACTACTCTAACCACATCCTTTCTTGAACCATCTACATAGCCGAAACTTGTTAGAGAAATCTCTAACGAGATCAGATGGAACATATAAATTCCCCCACACATGAAAGGGTATTACCTGACATGATCTTACTAGAAGATCAACTAAAAGATACATCATCATTTATCAACTTATTCATGTAGGCAGACCTAGCCAACCTAATACACCAAGAGTAGAAGCACCTTCAAATACTATTCCAAGGGATAATCTATCTACATCAGGTACTTCAGCTCCAAAATGACATATGAAAGAAAATACCAACACTAAGAAGCACAAACCTTTGGACTAGAAGTATGATGTTTTAAAGAAATTATCCCTAGTTTCGGATAGGTTTTCAATCCTGGATGCTCTGAGTTTATAAAAAAACCTTCGGGAAGAACTAATAGAGGCCTTATTAAGGCCTCAGTAATTTGAGGTTGAGGTTTCTACTTCTGAAGTGCATCATGTGGAGAATGATCCCATATAATTACAAAAAATCACCTATTTCATAGACTAGGATGAGGATTCTATCATATAGGGGCACATTAGACCCATATATAAATTTAGAAGAATAAATGATATTGATATCTGATGATATTTCATTAACAATGGCTTAAGAGTCAACCTCATTCCAATATGAACACTTCTCCAGTCAAGTTTCAATAAATCTCACTTGTCCCCCTCCACTATGATGATACAGGGTTATAATAAGAATGGAAAAAATCATATTAGTGAAATCAAGCTTAGAACTCAGTTTATGGATCTTGTGTCTGATTTAGAATTCATGGTTGTTAGGTAGGATATGACCTTCAATGTTCTATTGGGAATACCATGGCTACATCTGCATACGACCATCCCTTCATTGTACAATCAATGCCTCAAATATTGTATCAATGAAAAAATTGGGACATTTAATAGTGATAAGGACCCATTCAAATACTGCGAATCACAATACATTGATGCAGAATTTTAGCATAAGGAAGGTAAATAGTCCATGGCTGATAATGTCACTCAAATCAATGCCCTAAATGGTTTGGAGATAATCCCAACCAATACTTTCAAGAAGTTAAGTGCAGAGTACATGATTCCCATCAATCAAATCAAAGTGGTGATCATGAATTCAAGCACACATTTAGTGACTTCTGTAATTTTATCCATGTCAACTGAGCTCAAAATCAAAAGAGATATTGTCAACTATCCGAGCAGTGATGGAAACCTAGATAAAAGTGTCTTCATTCCATAACCTAAGCTCCAAAAAATACTTATTCCATCAAATGGTCTATAATAAGTTGTCATTTCAATGGGGAAAAATGAATATGCTCATTCTAAGTCCCTCATATCCCCTTCAGAGCTCCAAAAAGGACATGCACCATCAATCATGCCATAAATGGTTACTTCATCTTGTAGATGTACAAATGTCGAATTATCCCCTAACTCCAAGAGACTTTATCCATCACCTACTTCCCAGAAAAATAGGAATATGTGAAGCATGGGGAAGAGGAAGAGGAGGAAGACCTCAAGGATTACCCTCCAGTATTTGAGGAAGGTGTCTCCTCCACTGTTGATAAACCCAGGGAGATAAATATAGGTAAAGATAAATATCCACGTCCCACTTTGACCAGTGTGGACATGACCTATGAATAATAAGAGGTGTATACATACTTCCTAAATCAACAAAAAGATATATTTTCCTATAATTACACAGATATTCCATGCCTCGATCCCAAGGTGTCCACCCATCACTTGGGTTTAGCAAAAGATCATCGAGGATACAAATAGACATCCAAAAGGACACATCCAATTCATGCCCCCAAAATTGAGGCTGAATTTAATAATATAATCAAGGAAAAATTCATCTGAGAGGTAAAATATACAAAATGGATAGACAAAATTGTCCCCATGAAGAAGAATTAATGGTTAAATTAGATTTTTCATTGACTTCATAGATCTCAACTAGAATTGTATTAATGATGACTTCTCAGTTTCAATCACAAAACACCTAATTAATGAAATAGATGGTTATAAATCCCTCTCCTTCATGGATGGATATTAAATGTATAACCAAATTTGGATAGACTTAGAAGATGAGGAATCAAATTCTTTCATTGATCCCTAGAGAGTATTATGCTATCAGTTTATGCCCTTTGTCTTAAAGAACGCCAACACCACATACCAACATTACATGCATTTCATCTTCAAACCCTTAATGGGGAAGTCTGTTGAATGTTATTTTGATGATCTAGTGGTCAAATACCAACAAAAATTTGACCAACTGGCTGACATGGAGACCATATTCAATAAGCTATGACAACATAACCTAAAGATAAACCCCTTGAAATGTGCTTTTGGGGTAACCTCGAGGAAATTTCTTGGCTTTATTGTACACCATTATGGCTTCAAAGTTAATTGTAAGAAGAAAAAATCTATCTGTAACATGTCACCTCCTCAAAACCTTAATGAGTTGAGAGGAATTATAGGACACTTTGCCTATATCTGGTGATTCATAGACAACCTCATAGGTAAGTGTTTACCCTTCACTATACTGATGAAAAAAGGGGTCACATATCAGTGGACTAGTGATTGTCAGGAATCATTTTAAAACTTCAAGAAATACCTATTAATACCACTAGTATTAATGACGCCTATTGAGATAAATATTCTCATTCTATATGTGATAGCCCTTATGCGATCACTAGGTGATTTCCTAGTGCAAAAGAATGATGATGGGAATGAAAAAACCTTTATTATCTTAGTGATACATGATCAATACTGAGAATAATTGTCTAGATATAAAGAATAGTTGCATGGCATGAATATTTGTGATTAAGAAATTGAGACACTACTTGTATCACCACAAGGTCCATTTGGTCTCTCTCAATAACACTCTCAAATATATCCTCAACCATCCTATGTTGACAGGACATCTGGTATGGTGGACGATTATTCTATAGTAGTTTGATATATAATTTGTGCCTCAGATAGCAGTGAAAGAATAAGACTTGGAAGATTTCCTTATAGAACAACCATCTGTAGAAACAACATTTTTAAATACTAATTAATGGATGAAGAGATATTATCCATTCAAGGCAGCCTCTAAATGTGGAAAATGTATTTTGATGGATAATCTAGGAGCCCAACAGGGAGGAGAATGGAAGACCATAATCTAAATAAACTTGGGCTAGGTATCGTGCTTATCTCCCCCAATGAATACATTTTTACCCCACTCCTTACTGTTATCTAAAGGTTGTACCAATAATGAGGTAGAATATTAGGCCCTCATCAAAGGTCCTGAACCGGCACTCCAAATAGTATTGGACTATCTAGAGGAAAAAGGCGACTCAAAGTTGGTAATCAAACATATCAACATAGATTATTCTATCAGAAAATAAGATATAACCCCACTTCTTGACTATGTGCAAGGGTTGATGGAAAAATTCCCCTCAGATCCAACATTGATCCATGTCCCGCAATCATAGAATTCCTAGGTAGATGCATTGGAAAATACAGCTATAGCACTGGTGGATCCAAACTGGGATGAGATGATCATTAGCATCAACCATCATCAAATGGTCTTATATTTTATTCAAATAAAAATAGAAGATATCAATGAAGTCATCTGATAAGACAAATTCATATATACTTTTTGTTTTCATTTAGGATTTTTAATTTCTTTATTAGATAATGCACTTGGTATATACTAAATTTTGAAGAAATAAGGATTCCAAGGTTTCAAAGGAAGAAATGAAGAAAAAGTGCAGAATTCACCTATTACATGTCATAAACCATCATTACATTTCTTGTAATAGGATTTCACAGTATCTAGAAAGTAGTGAGACAAGTTGTGAAGAAAGTAGAAAAAGAATCCATTACACGTCATGAAGGGACAACCACAATGTGACCTCAATCAAACCCATTGAATGAGAAATCCACTCTAGAGGTAAATCTAGAAGGACGATACACATCATGATTCGGTAGTATATGATGTGAGATTGGTCAAAACTCATATTTCTGGTGAGATACAAATGAGATACATGCTAGATTTGAAAATCTATAGAGAAGTATATGGATCGTCATTACATGACGTGTAATCCATTACACATCATGTAATATTTCACCTATATATATAGTAGCCCAAAAACGGGTTTTGGAAGATCCCAGAGAAAAATTTCTCTATGATTTTATTCTACTTCGAGTTTCCTTTGACTTCCTCCCTCTCAAACTCAAATTTCTTTGTTGTTTCATTATTTTATTTCAATAAAAAGTGTTTTGGATTGTTTTTTCATCATCACATTCAATCATCAATCATCATCGAAGTTGTTTTCATTAATTACCGCTTCTATTATCAAGTAAGTATTTAATTGAATTTGATATTTACAGTTCTTAGATCCCGATTACATGTTAAACTCCCTTAGTAAATCCAAATTAATTGCATAATTATGATATTTTTAAATTCAACTATTTCTATCATGTTAAGCATAATTTATCATTTGTTCACCCTCACTTATATCATGAGTGGCTAAACCCACCTAGGGGTATGGGATGAGAGTAGGTGTATCTGAACTTTATTTAAAATATTCAATTCTAAATTTGGTAACCTTAAGGATAAATAATTAGGGTAAATAATTATTATCTATCCAATTAGATTAAACATCTCTGATCAAAAGATATTTAAGCAGAAGACCCTCTCTTGATTGGAGTAGATTAGGCTATGACCACTAGCCTAAGATATCTTCCACCATAGGAGATAATCTTAATGCATCTAGGTTTTTACTATATGCTGATCAAGGAATAACTACCTCATAGGTAGAACTAGGTGACTTGACCAAAGTCAACTAGGGACTTCCACTTGATTTGAAACCTAAACCCTAAGATCTTACCAAGATTAGAATTAAGATCATACTTTTTGCAGATACCCAAAATTTATCCTAACCCATCTCTCTTTATTGAATCAACCATCATAGATCTAGAAATTTCCAAACTAAAACAAAACTGGAAAGGAATCCTACTCCAAAGGGTCTCCAACCTTTGAATTCAGAATCCATCAATGCTCCCTATGGGATCGACCTCGGACTCTCACTATACTATGCCTTGTAGAGAGTGAAGTTTGGGAAAAACCTTATAAATTCTAATCTAACTGCAGACCTTTTAAATTAAATGACGCATGAAGGTGTGTCAAATTTTGGCACCATTGCCGAGGAATCAATGATTTGCTTACAAAACTCTAGAGAAAGACTAGTGATTACCTTTTCATAACCCCCATCATTCATTTTCAAGATGCCCTTACGTCTCTACTTCATGGTACACTGCATTTTCCAAGGTCCTTCGACTCTTTTGAAGAGACTTGAGAAAAAATAGGACCTAGCCTTTGATATTGAGATCGAAATGTTTCTATTTTCATGCTGACAGTCTATAATGGATGAACACAATCAAGTGGGACCCAACCCGATGAACCATCATGGCCATTGTAGATGCCAAAAAAGTCCGTAACTCCGAGAGGAAGTTTCGAAATGACAAAGCGAAGTCATATTCGGAATCAGAGGCCTGGTCCGGAGGCCCGGGAAGTGGTGCGCGAAATAAAGGAGGACTTTCACGAAATAATGCGGTGCACGCGAAGTATCCCCGGGATTCGCGTAATCGAGCCGGTGGTGTGCAGAATTTTGCGCACCCCAGTTCCACGTAGTGAAGCTTTTCGCGCCGATGATTTCCGGCAGGAAATATTTCATGCGCCGCCTGGATTCCGCGCCGGCCGATGCCTATAAATAGAAGGCGACCCAAACGGTTTGGGGTTGCGGAATTCAGAATGGCTCCCGTGCGCGCAATTCGGACTCCCCCGCGCGTAAGATGACTTCTAGGTAATTCCTCTTTTCGCGTAACCTTGCCCAAGGGTTCGCCTTTTGCGTGAAACCCCACTGGATTAAGTGAATTTTCCCACTCCTCCGGGTTCTTCCCGTGTGCGCAATCCTTGCCTCCTGCACGCAATGTCTTCCAATTTCACGCAATTCCTTCGGAATTGCGTGCAATCCCTCTGTTAGGTTTGGCCATGCCTTAGGGATCGGCCATTGCCCCAGCATGCAATCCAAGCTCCTGCGCGCAATCCCCTATCTGCGCGCAATCCCCTGGCTCCAATTGCGTGCCATCCCAGTGTTTTGCGTGCAAAACCCAGGACCCTTCACCTTGACTCCCCTTGGCTACCTCTCTGCACTGGCACCTGATTTCTTCCATGCAGGGCATGCACGCCATGCGTTGTTTTCCCGTATGACCTTCCAATCTCATACGAAGTAACCTCAAGGTCCCTTGGGTTGTGTTTCCCGTTGCGTTGCTTTGCCTTATGCTTCTCCGCATAGGCACGCTAACAGCTATTGCTTCTTCGCATAGCCACACTAACGTGGACCCCTCAATGGTTCGCCCTGCGGCCCCCCTTCACTACGGCCTTGCCGATGCCTTCCCTCACACAAGGGGTAGAGAGAATTGGGCATGTAATCCCTAAGGGTGTGAAGCGAACCCACCTCGTCCAAGCTGTAGGATGTTAAACTGCTAAACACCTCGTCCTTAACACATGATGTTAAACTGTGGTCCGACCCCATGCATCGCACGCAGGGTCCCCCCATCCTGGACATTCTTTATGCCTCTCGTCTCCACAGTAATGGATTCTTCCTCGTATGGAATGAGATCCTCCTTGTCGGAGTGGAGTTTGTCCACGGGGGAAGGGCTGCCTCAGAGCGTAAGCTCCTAGCCTCTCTTACGGAAGGTTGCACCCATGCACCTCCATACTTCCCCCCTGCCAAGGCCAGTGGATCCCATTTCCCACTGCACTTTGTCGCACCACAGGCCTCCATCCTGGAGTAAGCCCCGGCACCAAGGGCCGCTAACCACATGTAAGCCCATGTTTCCTCTTTGGGCCGCTCAACGCGTATGCCCCTTTCCGCTTCGCACGGACGCACCCTTTGCTACGTGATCGTCTGGTCCCTTCTGCCTCTTGTTTCTCACACCGGGCATGACTCACGTGGGCTTATAGCGTGCATTGACCATGAAATCCATTATGGGAAGCCTCAGAGCGTAAGCCCCATCCTAGCGAACTACGTAGACTTTGATCCTTGCTAACACATGGTACGTAGGAAGCCTCCACGAGGTTCAAGCCCACCACCCGGTCGTTCCGAACTTTCTACCTCGGTTCCCCAACCACCATGGGCCACCTCAGAGCATAAGCCCCAAATGACCTTGTCCTACATGAGGTTAAACTGTATGCCCCTGTCCCGCATGACGTTAAACTATATGCCCTTGTCCCGTATGACGTTAAACTGTATGCCCTTGTCCAACATGATGTTAAACTGTATGTCCTGAACTACATGGACTTTGATCTATGCCAATGCATGATACGTAGGAAGCCTCCACGAGGTTCTATCCCATCACTCAGTTGTTCCAACCCCTTCACGTCAGTTCACCATCACCATTATGGGCCGCCTCAGAGCGTAAGCCCCGTATTCCCCCTCTTGGGCCGTCTCAGAGCGTAAGCCCCATGTCTCACACCCACGTCTCATCCTGACTTTCCATTCAAGCCCACACGCCTTGGGAAGCTCATGCCCTAGCCCGGAGATATTACTTCCTACAGGCTCCAATCCATGCGTTCATTCTCACCGGTCGTCTCTTCAGGTGTCCCACCGTATCACCGAACTACGTGGACTTTGATTCCCTACCATGGGGATACATAGGAAGCCTCCACGAGGTTCAAGACCGTCACTCCATCATCCATCCCGATCCTTACCCGGGCCGCCACATCCCGGTGCGATCATGTCACCCCATCCCACTCCATGGTATCTGGGAATCCGCCCACATGTTGGACCCAACATCGATGTTCCCCCCTAGGGGGTCCTTCAATATGATCCACTCTCAGTGTTCCGATCAGTCCGATCCGTCTCCGAAAGACGTTAAACTCGCGGCCTACCTCGTGTTAAACATGAGATGCCTGAGGAAAACCTCAGAATACACGCCCTTAGCGTAGCTGCCTCCGCAAGACTTTAAAATCGTGGCATACCCCGTGTTAAACATGGGAAGCTGAGGAAAACCTCATATGGTACACAATCCCCACGTTCGATGTGGGATGCCTCGGGCTTCTGCACCATCGAGAAGCCCTGTGATAAGGGAAAGAAGACAGACATGCCAATCCCCAGTGTCAAGACATGCCAACGACACCTCAACGTGACCATTCTCCTCACCAAAGGTTGCTACCCCGACAAGACCCCTTGGAGCATCTCGACGGAAGCAGCGTAATTAACTGGCGTCCATGCAGATATGGCACTGGGAATGAGCTTCAGGAACCCGTCTTAAATATATGAGGGAGACCCAGACTAGGTGACGAGCTCCGAGGAGGAATCCACGGAAGGAAGAACCGACATCCCATCATCCCGGTTTCGATCAAAAAGCAGACATCCCTGAACAAAGAACGGATGTCTCCCGCCTTTGGAAAGCGAGAATGCGGGGTAGCAAGCCGTGCGTCCTCCCATGCGTGACGGACACGCGTGCGCGCCCCGGCGTAAAAGCGTCATCTCCCTGCTTCCAGGAATCATATCACTGCATCTGGAGCTCGATCTCCACCTGCCCACCAGTGCAGGGGCAGGGGCAGTACCTACGTAGCTACCCCGCACGGTCCCACCTTTTCCACAGTCTCTCCGGCTCCGATTGCTATGACTGTCGGGTGCTCACGTCCCCTCTCCCCGTCAGAAATAATCCAGAGAAGGGTGATCAACGACCTGGTTTGTAGGTACGAGGAGGAAGGGATCATCCCCACCAGGGGCATGGCATGTTTGGATCTAGAGGCGGCTGCACCTCACCATCGTCGCCGCCCCCGAGGGCTGCGTAGGGAGTCGCCACTCCCCACTCCGACGTTCAACTGCTTCGGGATCCTATCCCTGGAGCATCTTGACACATCCCTCCCCTATGCCAATGAGGTGGGGGATGTCCAGGTCTTCCCGATCGAAGACCCTTACCAGGGGTTAATGGCAAGAAACCCCGCCAGGCTGCGTCGACATCGCCGCCTGACTCCCTGGGCCGAGGAGAACGCAATCTTTGTGCCCGCACCACTGGCTCCAACCCATCTGACCCGATGCCAGCGTCGAGTGCAAGCGGAAGAGAATGCCCTTCCTGGGAAAAAAACATCAGCAATCACTGTGTCCCGAGCCACTACTGACTCTTGCTACCAGACCCCCGCACACGTTGAGCAGGAGCAGTCTCATGCCCGACTGGGATCGGGGCCCCGACCGCCCTGCAGGTAGGTTGGGTCGACTCTCCCGGTCGCGGGCACAGGCAATGGCCACCGCGGACCAATCCGCGGTAGTGCCACCCACCATGAAGGGTCATTCTGTGCCACTGATCTGGAAAGCCGAAGGCTTCTTCACGACATCTACGCTTCATGTATGACTCTTTTCAATGACCATTGCACTGGGCATGAGGTTACTCCCCCTACCGCTGGCCACGAGTATGGAGTCGTTGCGTATCCGATCGCTCACTCATGTGGAGGCCCTCCCCATGTCCCTTTAGACATCTGTCCTGGTGCTTCTCACACCCCGGCCTTCAGTCCCCTCTGCCCCAGTGCTATTGCGGCTAGGGGACTCCTTGACGGAAATCATCCTTACCCTGAGGAGCCACCCAGGGGTAGGAAGGCAAGGCGTCGTCGCCGTAAGAGGAATGTCAGGGGAGTCCGGACGGAAATTAGACCAGTCTGTTTCTCGGACTCTGAGGAGGAGTACGACTCGACGATGGAACCTCCCCCCAACCCTTTGAGTCTAGGGAAGGGATGGGGACGCGACGCGTTAGTCTCGTACTCCCCGAATGCGAGTTCCGTATGATTCCCTCCTCCCTCCGAAGGTATATCCAGGAGGATGAGGACTTGGCGTACCCCCAGGGGTCAAACCCACAGTTACCACTGGCCTCCCCTGAAGCACCTTCCACCTCAGTCAGGGAGGGTGGGGAACTTTTCTGGGGACCAACAGAAGAGTCGCAATGTGACACACCCTCGGCAAGCACTGACGTTGTGACAGGAAGCCCATTTTATGGCCCATCCTATCGCGACGTGTCAGCCAGGGTACTGAAACCCTTGGAGGATGACTCAGGGATCGGCGGCCAATTGGCCTGTTCGCCGTATTCCCAGCCGGCTAGCCCACCGGCCCGGCGGCCTGCCTCAGCGCCGTTTCCAGTTCCCCGGCCATTATTGGTTGACGAGCAGGGGTAGCAAGGTCCAGACCCCGAACCAGAGTCATGGAGCTTCTGGACCGTCCTCACAGTGGTCCACTTCCCCGAGAAGTTTTGGCTGGTCATAGGATCAGATTTTGATATGCCAGAGTCACTCGCCCCGGGAGAGTTTGAATGTTTCCGCCAGAATCTTCGGGTGACTCTCTCCCGTCTTCGCCATCAGCTAGGACCTTATCCTGGGAGTCAAGCACATCTCTAGGATATCGGTGAGTAGTGCCGTCGGGTCAACCTGGCCGCGCTCCCTGCGGTTCAGCACCCCGAGTCACTTGGCCACCACAGGGCCCTCCGGCAACAATGCGTCTAGAGTTTTCAAGTACTCCGCAAGGTTGTCGAGGAAGCCACCCCCCATGCGCACATCCGCGGATGGGGGCAGTACGCTGCCCTTCTTTTCTGTGTGATCTGCCGACAACCCGATTCACTGGGCGGCCCTGAGGAAATTTCACTAAGGGAAGTGGCGGTCAACATGGATAACCTTTCAGATGAGGGAAACGGTGTGGAGCTCCTCGATGGGGACTCGCCCTCTGAGGACAAGCCACTACTGGACCCATCTGGGAGGATTACTCGCCAATAGAGGAGCCTTTTAGGTCTCCCTGCACCCACTGAGGCACTAAAACTGAGCCGAAACATCGGTAAGGGTAAAGAGCACGCCGAGTCTGTCAAGCTTACCGACCCATCTACCTCAGTACAGAAGGAAGAGGAAGATCCTGAGAAGGCCACGCTATGCCAACAGATTGCTGAGCAAAAGAGGCTGGTTGATGAGCTCTTGGCCGAACACATTTCAGAGCGGAGACCTGACTACGGTAACCCTAGGCCAGGACAGTAGGGGCAGGAGCACCTACCCCTCGATAAGATTCCCTCGGGCAATCGCGACCGTGTTGCGTTCACCGACAAAGGAGAGGCTGGAGCCCATGGAAAGAGGGCATGATATGTTTCTCCGAACCCTCCTGAGTGGCGTAATCACTTGGGGGACCCTGCTCGGTTTCCTCCCACTGCCCCGAGAGTCGCTCCGCCAGCCGCCCCATGAAATGCTGAGCTTGACTACCGAATTGAAGAGCCCGGAAAATGCGTTTGTAGTTATAGATCCCCTTCAGGACAGGAATCCGCATCCGGATGATCTAATGGAAGTACTCATCGCCTGCTTAGAGGCCCTGGAAACTTGGAAGGTGGCAATCCCACCGGACGGCAAGCCATACCCAACGTGGGTGGATGATATGCTGGCCCCACCGGGATTTGGGAACCCCACTTTCACCCCCTTTAACGGGACCAGAGACCCGCCCCAACACCTGGCCCACTTCAACTCGAGGTGCGGGCCTATGTTAGGGACTCCAGCGCAGTAGGAGGCCGCCAAGCTCCATTGCTTCGTTCAGACACTGGAAGGACCAACATTCGTCTGGTACAACCAGCTCCCTGTTGGATCTGTGACTAGCTGGGAGGAACTTCGCCGGCAATTACTCTACCAGTTCAGTTCCACAACCCGGAATACAAACATTGCAGACCTCTTCAGGTGAAAAAAAAGGCCCGATGAGCAGGTCACGGACTTCGTCGCCCGGTGGAAGGGGCTCACGTACTCCCTTGACATGCCACTAACTCCGGATCAATTAATGACAATGTGTGTAGGGAACGTCAAGGCAGAGCTTGTTCCTTCTCTGATCACTCAAAATTACCCCGGAGGGTTCCGGGACTTCTCAGACAAGACTCAGCGCCTCGAAGAAGCCCATGCAACAGGCCATTCAGGCACGCCCACTGCCTCCTGTAATCCCTGCAAGGAGAGCCTCTAGAGTCGAGCCCACTGCTGTGGCCCAGATAGAGGCCCCCAGACAGCTATAGTTGCTACCAGTAAGGCCAGATCAGCAGCCCCATAGGGGTACACCCCCACGGGCATAGCCTCCGGCCCAGCAGCGACTGCCTCAAAACTGGCAGGCGCCTCCGCGTAACGCACCACCACCACCCAGGCGAGATAATCAGGCTCTGCCTCCTTGACATGCTCCTCTGGCCCCTGGCCATGGTCAGCCTCCAAGAGCCCCCTTTCCAGGCAGAAGGAACCGTACTTACTCGTTTGACGAGGCCCAAGTCCCCTGTTATTTCCGTAGCGCCTTGGAGTAGAGGATCATGCGGCTGCCTGAGTGTCGGAAGCTAGAAGAGGCATGTCTCATTGATCACCCTAACTACTTCCCTTATCACCGAACCCTGGGGCACACCATCCAGCGATGCTATGTGTTCAAGGACTGGATCCAAGAACAGATTGACAACAACATAGTCAGGTTGGGCCCAGCCCTGGCACAAGTGGCAGGTGTCTTCGTGAGATCATATGGAAGTAGTGGCAATGAGGATGAGTGGGAACAGGTTTCCGACCGTGGGTCCCGGAAGTATAATGACTGGATGGCTCGCAGGACGGTTTCCCGTGCCCATGGCATCATCCGTGCCCGCTTGAGTCAGCCAGATCCCTCAGAATATTAGAGCGCCACTTTGGCATCGTCGTCCCAGCCTACCTCTTCCCAGAAGAGAAAGCGGCGACGCAAGAAGAAAGAATGCGCCCTGCCAGTGTCATCATCTTCCTGCACGCTTGGCAATTTTATGCCCCCAGATATGGGGATCCCTCCGAGACTCCATCCGGTAGTGGATGACTCCTCGAGTGAAAGCCCAGGGTATGCTTCGGTTAACACCGTAGAGTTGGTAAATACCTTTTTGACTCCCGATGATGAGGAATGCCAGGTGGACCTCCCTAATGTCCCCAGCCGTCGCCAACGTCGGCAGAGCCATGGCTACATGAATCGCCAGGGCACGACAGTCGTTACCTCCAGTCAGGCCATGCATGCTACTAAGACCAGGCAGCAGGCCCGATACAGAGATCAGCACACGCGGCCCCCTCACCCGGTGTCGACAGGTTCGCCTCCTCCACCGTTTGTGTTGCTGGATCAGGCGAGACCACCTCGAACGTGCCGCAACCAGCCCTTCCCTACCACCGAATGACTACAGCCTTCCGGTCCTAACACAACATCCACCTCCCGGGCTTCGACTAGTGAACAATGAGACGTTCCTAGTACCAGTTAGTCACCGGTCCCGCCAGCAGGGCCCGTCATGCCTCCAATCGCAGAGTGGACTCTTGTAAGCAGAAGCTCGCATTTGGCTCGAAAGAATGATGTTCTGAAGCACCTGGCCAACATTCTGGTAAGACTTTCTATCCTTGAGGCCCTTCACTTTTCATATGAAATGCGTGAGGCGCTTGCCGAGGCTCTAAGGATCCCTCTCCAGTTTGAGACGGAGGTGGAAGCTGTAGAATCCTTCCATATCGAGGCGATTGAGAATGCCGAATGTCAGGCGGTTATCTCGTTTTCCGGTGAAGATGAAGACCTTCCCATACATGGGCACATTCACCCACTGTACATCACCGGCCAGTTCAATGGTGTGGAAGTCCGACTCTGTCTTGTTGAAACGGGTTCCAGGATTAACCTAATCCCAACTCAGACACTGCGGAAGCTGGGGTTTTCTGAGGATGATCTAACTCCCTCTGACCTCAGGATCCAGGGGTATGACAGGACCGATCAAACTCCACTCGACAAGATTCGTTTTAAGACCCAGTTCAGCAACCTAATTTCCAATACTGAATTCATGGTTGTCTCTCAGGACACCGCCTACAATGCGTTGATGGGAAGGCCATGGCTCCACCTTCACGCAGTAGTCCCCTCATCGTATCACCAGTGCCTCAAATACTCCCTCAAGGGTCGAGTGGGCGTGCTCTAAAGAGATGCGTCTCCTTTTGCCTCTTGTGAAGCCCGTCATCTGGACGCAGACTATTGCAAGAGCAAGGACAAGCATATCCTGACAGGTGAGGTTGAGCCCGCCACTGCCACGAGTAATCCCTGGGCAGGTTTGGACGATGCATATGTCTTCCTAATCCATCGGTTAGAGGCCATGACCCCCGACATGGGGCAGTGATTTGTTGTTTTGGGTACCAGAGGAAGGCATATTTCCGGGTCCAAGAGACGACGGGAAATCACCTCGTACTCTTACACCAACCAGGCTCAGGTGATCCCCGAGCCTCCTACCCCTGTATGATATCGGGACGTTAGGCTCATGGAAACAATAGTACGTCATACGTGTCTGTTTCTCCGGGCCGGAATCGACCGACTCAAGCCAACGCGCCACTACTGATTTGATGTCATAAAGCGTGGACCCTTGGGCTGAAGGCCAGATGGGATTGGATCAACCACCTTTGTCTCCATGGTCTCCACAGTGCACGAGTCTCCTAACGTGATGAACTCTGCCACCCAAGCCGACACTAGCTTTCCATCAGGGTCTGGCAGCCCCGAAATGCCCCCCCCCCATGGATAATACCTCCACAAGAGGATAGGAGGACATGTAAGATGCTCCTCATGCCTTTGAGGAGGGAGTCCCCACCACGGTCGACGAGTTATTGCAGGTGAACCTCATTAGTGAGGCGGACCCAAGACCCACATTGGTCAGCGCCGCTATGCCCCTCAAGGAATGACAACAGTACGTAGACTTCCTCAGACAGCACCGTGATGTGTTCGCTTGGAGTTATGAAGAGATGCCGAGACTAGATCCCCAGGTGGCCGTCCACCGCCTTGGCCTTCCAGAAAACCATCGCGGGTTAAAACAACCTCATAGAAAGATGCACCCCTCTCACGGTGCCATGGTTGAGGCCGAAGTTGATAAGATCATCAAGTCCAACTTCATCAAGGAAGTCCAGTACCCCAGGTGGCTAGCCAACATTGTGCCAGTCAGGAAGAAGAACGGGCAAATCAGGGTCTGTATCGACTTCCGCGATCTCAATCTCCACTATCCGAAGGACGATTTTCCCCTTCCCGTGATAGAGTTGTTGATCGATGCCATGGTCGGGTTCCAAGCCCTCTCCTTCATGGATGGGTACTTCGGGTACAACCAGATCCGGATGGCCCCCGAGGATGAAGAGTTCACTGCCTTCAAGGCCCCCCAGGGTACTTTCTGCTACCAGGTTATGCCCTTCAGTCTGAAGAATGTGGGTGCCACCTATCAACGGGCTAAGCATCGTATATTCAAGCCGATCCTCGGGACACTGGTGGAGTGCTACGTGGACAACGTGGTGGTTAAATCTCATCAGTTCCAGGACTATCTCAAAGACCTTGAGAAAGTGTTCGGCTTCCTCCGTTCTCGCCACTTGAAGATGAACCCGTTGAAGTGTGCCTTCAGGGTTACCTCCGGAAAGTTTCTTGGATTCATTGTTAGGTATCGAGGCATCGAGATCGACCTAGAGAAGATCAATTCCATCAGTCATATTCCTCCCCCGAATAATATTTGGGAGATTTGAGGCCTCCAAGGACACTTATCCTATATACACCGATTCATTGCGAATCTGGCCGGAAAGTATAAGCCCTTATCTCGGATCATGAAGAAAGGCGCCGCCTATGAATGGGACGAAGAGTGTCAGATCACTTTTGAGGAAATCAATCAGTATCTACTGCAACCTCTGGTCTTGATGCCACCCGTTTCTGGAAAGCCGCTGGTCCTTTACGTGACCACCCTGGAATGATCCCTCGGCGCACTTCTCACCCAGAAGAACAACGAGGGAACAAAGAATAGCCTCTACTACCTCAGCCGCATGCTCCTCGACGTGAAAATTAGATATTATCCCATCTAGAAGAGCTGCCTGGTGCTCGTGTTTGCCGTGCAGAAATTGCGGCTCTACTTGCAGCACCACGAGGTACAGCTGGTCTCTCGGGTAGACCCGTTGAAATACATCCTGAACTGAACTATGTTGAACGAACGATTGACACACTGGGCGGTGATCCTCCAGCAGTTCGACATCAGGTTCATACCTCATAAGGCCGTCAAAGGACAGGTGTTAGCAGACTTCTTAGCTTCCCACCCGACCTCCACGGACAAGCCACTGGATCTAGGCTTTCCTGATGAGGCAATCCTCTCAGTCGATCACGCCATCCCATGCTGGTAGATGCACTTTGACGGTGCCTCCTAGAGCCCCACCGGTAGAAGGCTCAACGACCCTAGGCTCAACAGAGTGGGCCTGGGTATCGTCTTCATCACCCTGGAGTAAGACGTTCTGCCGTATTCATTCCTGTTGTCAGAAGGTTGCACCAACAATGAGGCAGAGTATCATGCCCTCATCACTGGCCTCGAGTTGTCTCTTGAGATTGACGTACCCCATCTGTATATAAAAGGGGACTCCGAGCTAGTCATCAAGCAGGTCAATGGTGACCATGATGTTAGAAATCCAGAACTCATGCCATTGCTGGAGTGCACCCTCCGTCTAATGTCTAAGTTCCCCTCCCGGCCAGAGGTCGTTCACATTCCCCGGTCGCAGAACAGTCAAGCAGATGCTTTGGCCAGCCTGACCGCATCACTTGCGGATCCCGAACAGGATGACATGATTATCCACGTGGCGCACCGGAGATTCATTACTCCTGTTATTCTGGAGGGCGATCGTGGACCACAAGTGAACCATCTCACCGCTGGTGCCCCTATGTCAGGATCCCCGGGGGCTTCAGGTGCGGTAATCAAGATAGTTCCTGACTGTAGGATGCCCTTGGTTGAATATCTCAAGCACGACAATCTTCCGTCGGACCGAGCCGAACGAGAGAGAATCCGACACTGCGCGCCACAGTTCACCCTTAAAAGCGGTCCCAGCCTTGAGAAGCTCCTTTACAGGCACGAATTTGATGGTGTTCTCCTCCGTTTACTTCAAGGAGTCAAGATCCCACAGGTCATGCAAGAAGTGCATGCTGGTTCCTGTGGCGCCCACCAGGCAGGGTCGAAGTTGTCCCACCAGATTCGGAGGCTGGGATACTTCTGGCCCTCCATGATCTACGACTGCATTGAGTATGCCAAGAGGTGTCATGCATGCCATGTTCATGCTAACTTTGTGCACTGGCCACCGGATCCTCTCCATACTACCAAGTATTCTTGGTCCTTTGCAGTCTGGGGGTTGGATGTCGTAGGGCCTTACCCGCCGGCGATGGCCCGCCAGTGCCGGTTCATCTTGGCTGCTATAGATTTCTTCTCCAAGTGGGCAGAGGAAATCCCGCTCAGGGAAGTCAAGGCCTATTCTATCGCTGACTTCGTGAGCTCCAATATCATCTATCAGTTTGGAGTACCTCACGCTATCCTCACGGATAACGGAACCAACATCCGAGCAGCCGAGCTGAAGAAATTGTACACCAAGTACAACATTCGCTCTAACCACACCTCCCGCTATCATGCGTAGGCGAATGGACAGATCGAGGTGTTTAACAAAACCCTCTCTAACATTCTACAAAATATGGTTGGTCAGAACAAGAAAAGTTGGCCGGACAAGCTCCCCAACACCCTCTGGTCTTATAGGATGATGACTCGTAACTCCACCCAGGTGACTCTGTATTACCTGGTATACAGAGCTGAGGCTATCCTACCCATTGAGATCCAGTTTCCCTCATTGCGCACAGCGGTCTATGACCAGCAAGCGCCAGATAGAGTTGCCGAAATCCATCTATCCGAATTGGAAGCGCTGGATGAAAGTAGGCTTCACGCTTTACATAACTTGGAAAGGCATCAGAACAGGATGGCTCAAGATTTCAATAATAAGGTTCGCCTCCGCTCCTTCCTGCAAGGTGACCTGGTGCTGGCTCTCAGAGCACCAATGATTCCCGGCAGGAAACCACCCAAGTTGGATCCCAAATGGGAGGGGCCTTTCATTGTCCATAAGGTATATCCCAATGGAACGTATTCCCTGGTGATTATGGATGGTGAGTACGTAACTCCTCCCACCAACGCCAGGTTCCTTAAGCAGTACTTTGCCTAAGCTCCTTGGTCCTGCATGACCTTAAACTGTACAGTCCCGCACGACCCTAAACTGCACCTTGGTCTGAGTTCTAAGACCTCAAACTAAGATCCTTACACGGTCCAGTATGACCTTAAACTACATTTTTACCTACATATGGTCTCCTTGGTCCTGCATGACCTTAAACTGTACGGTCCCGCACGACCCTAAACTGCACCTTGGTCCAAGTTCTAAGACCTAAAACTAAGATCTGTATTTCATCCAACATGACATTAAACTGTGCTTCTCGAACTATGTGTGGCTTGATTCCCATCTTTATAGGATACGTAGGACCTCCTGAACACTTAGATTTCAGGTCCAGCCCCATCTCTTATGAGATCCCATGATCTCCCGGTTACTTCAGTCTTTTGGCCTGCCCTTCCCTCGGGAATCCGCCATCTTTTGGCCGCTCTCAGACTGAGGCCTTCGACCCTTTCCAGTGGTCTGATAATGTGTTCAGAGTACTCTAGTCTAAGAACTGAAGTGTCATATTCGACTTAGGCAAGTTTTTGTTCGCTTTTCAAGCTTCGTGTTCCCCTTCATTCGGGCCTCACCATCTTTCACACCCAGAGGGACCCCCAAGAACGGCCTGGATACAACGCCTAAGGGCTCTCCTACCATCACGGGCCAATGCCCCCGAGGGTTTCGGGCAACAAATTGATACAAATCCCATGTTGCGAATGTGGTCAGCAGTTGATGCTCATTTGTTTTCCCCTATCTCTAGGCTAACACGGCAGGATACTGTGTTGCGAACATGGTCAGCAGTAATCCTCAGTCGTCACGCCGGCTTCCTCGGGCCCTGAATGTTGGTTGTATGATTCACATTATGTTCCGCCCCACCATGTAAAGTTATAATCTCCACACTCCTTGTACTAACCCTCAGTACACCCCCACACATCAGACAGACCAAGCTGCGTAATGATGTCTCTTGGGGCTCCCGCGATCTGAGCGCTAGAGTATGTGCTTGGATTTCTTCTTTACAGGTTGCGTGTAGCTTGACCCTCATCCCCATGGGGAACGAGGGGTCATCCAGACATTGCGTTTCGGGCCCAGCATAGCTGGGAGCTAGCATCTCCTAACCCCCCTAATTGTTCAACCCTCGTAGGCCCCTTTGGCCCGAGGCTCCTCTCTCGGAATCGCGCGCGGTGATGGTATGAGATTACGCCCTCACCCGCATAAAGTATGCTTTATCGCATCGTGCGTGTTCCCCCAGGTCCAAGCCATACGACCTTAAACTGTGTCACTAGGTCCAAGCCATACGACCTTAAACTGTGATGCCAGGTCCAATCCATACGACCTTAAAATGTGCTACCAGGTCCAAGCCATACGACCTTAAACTGTGCTGCCAGGTCCAAGCCATACGACCTTAAACTGTGACGCCAGATCCAAGCCATACGACCTTAAACTGTGTCGCCAGGTCCAAGCCATACGACATTAAACTATGCTTCCAGGTCCAAGCCATACGACTTTAAACTGTGCGGCCAGGTCCAAGCCATACGACCTTAAATTGTGCCGCCAGGTCCAAGCCATACGACCTTAAACTGTGCTGCCAGGTCCAAGCCATACGGCCTTAAACTGTCCTGCCAGGTCCAAGCCATACGACCTTAAATTGTGCTGCCAGGTCCAATCCATATGACCTTAAACTGTGCGGCCAGGTCCAAGCCATACGAACTTAAACTGTTCTGCCAGGTCCAAGCCATATGACCTTAAACTGTGCTGCCCGGTCCAAGCCATACGACCTTAAACTGTGCGGCCAGGTCCAAGCCATACAACCTTAATCTGTGATGATATCGTCCCGTTAAGATGCTTCAAGAACTACGTAGGGATTGATTCTCATCCTTGTGAGATACGTAGGAGCGCCTGGGAACTTCCCCACAGGCCCAACCCAACTTTTCGTGTTCAATCCCTCGAACTAAACGCGTCCCTAGGAGAACATAGTAAGCAGGGCTTTGCCCCATTCACGTTGGGTTTTGCAACTGCTTTACCATGTGTCTTCCATTCCCCTTATCCTTTGGTCTGAGTTCTAAGACCTAAAACTAAGATCCTTTCCTTGGCTTCCCACGACTCGGTCTCTCTTGTGGGATTGTATGGTGTGGTGCGGGATTATGTCCTCACTCACGTTAGGTTACTCGTCGTGCCATGCCTATCCCCAGATGAGATGTGTCCCTCATCCCACACGATGTTAAACTGTATTTCGACCAAAATGACGTTAAAACGTGATTCCATAACTACGTGTGGATTGATTCTCATCCTAATGATATACGTAGGAATGCCCAGACATTTCATATTGGGTCCAGCCCCAGGGATTACCAAATCCCATCCCTCCTTATTGTCGGCCCCTCGGCCAGACTTCTTGGGAAGTGGTGTAATCGTGACATCTACCCCAAATAAGTTCGAGATGCCCCATAGTAATAATTGGAAGCGACAGTTCTCTCTTCAGAGAGGTCCTGTCTGAAAATCGGGACGATCCGTGATCAGGTTGGTACGTCCCCCTAATGCGCCTCCGCCATGGTGGTGCAATTTCGGGAGTGTTGGACTCTGTATGAACAAACCACCTCTCCACTTTCCACGCTTTGTGTGCCCCTTTATTTCAGATCCTCATTCTCTTTCATGTTCGATGGGACCCCCTAACAGTATGGATGATAGACCTATGGTCCACATACTATCCTGGGCCAACATTCCGGAGGACTGGTCATGTTTAACGGGACCCCCTAACAATATGGATGATAGACTTTGGTCTTCCTATTGTAGAAATATGGATGATAGAACTTTGGTCTCCCTATTGTAGCAATATGGATGATAGACCTATAGTCCGCCTGCTGTCCTGGGCCAACGTTCTGGAAAACTAACCGGCAATATTTGAGTTAGGCCCCGTGTTGCGAACATGGTCAGCGGTCAGACCTCATTTATTGTCCCCATTCTAGACCAACACGATATGGATGCTGCGTTTCCGTCCCGGTTAACAGTTATCCTCCATCGTCGCGCCCCATAGTGTTCCGAATTTGGGTAGCGTGATTCACCTTTCCTTTCCATCTCCCTATGTTCGGATGGATTTCAATGCCCCCAGAATTGCCCTGCTTGTGTGTCATAGCACGTTGAGAAGGTGATATATCAATCGGTCAGAGGTCTCCTCCTCAGAAATCCAGGCCCAATTTCGGGTGCCTGAAGCTTGTTCAATGCCCCACAGTTGGATGAAATGATAGTACGAGTATCCTTTGCTTCTCGCGTTGGGTGTGACCCACAAGAGCTTAGGGGTGATTTGTGATTCATTTCGGAATTATGGTTGAGAATATTAAACCAAATGTACAAATAAATGGATTTTTCCATGTATTGGATTGAGATGATGAGCAGTACAAGCAAGAAGTTCATGAGATGGACAAAACAAATCCCTTAAGGATCAGCGTGCTGAATCGATCTTTCCAGCACTGCTACCCTTTGGCTGGTAGCCTCCAGGACCGCTTCTCGCTCCTTGAAGACTCTCTCCTCATCAGCCGCCACAGAGCGCAGCTCGCTAATCCTAGCTTGTGCCTGTGCCCGCTCGGTTCGAAGTACAGTCACCTGGTGACTCACCTCCATCAGTTGTTCCTGTGCATCAGCCAGCTGGGCCGTCAGTTGCTCCACAAGCTCAGAGCATGTTGCAATGAAGGCCTCCTTATCTACCACCTGCCCTTCGAGGTTCCAGACCTCCCACTCCGCCCTCAGCAACGCTCGGGTGCTCGCCGATATTTCCCGACATTGGGCAACGTTGGTGGGCCGGCTGCTCTCGCGTATCTTCTCGGCCATGTAATCAGGGACCGTCAGATGAAGGCGATGAGCGTCAGCCCCTCCGACGCACAGGAAGTGCAACCAGGTCTGGAGTGATCCCATCCGCCTCAGCCAATCCGACTGGGGCTGTCTGAGAAAGGGCTGGATACACTTCCACCCTTTGCGCCGTGTCATCCGGCTCTCCTTGGCTGCCTCTGAGTCTGAGTCATCTATCTCCTCAGGGTCAGCGGGTCGGTACGTAGGGAAGGCATCCAACAGATCTGCAGAAGGATCTGCCTCAGAGATGTCTTCGTGAGGAATTGGATCCTCGACGTCCGGGCGACCTTCCTCTCTCACCCCAGCAGCGATGGTGCCTCCGTCAGCTTCCATCCTCGCCTCAAGAACCGCTCCGCTGATGTCTTATGCCCCCTGCTCACTAATTTTCGGGGCCGACTTAGTGTAGGAAGCATGTTCTTAATGAGGTGGTATGTCCTCCACTGGTCCGCTCATGGATGGCCCGGGCTCCGTATCCTGATGAGCCTCCAATGTTGAGATCACTGCGCAAGGAGTACGCTGATTAGTTGGGATCTTTTGATACCAAGCGCCAGTAATAAAGCGTGAGACTTACAGAAATCCAGAGTGTCGGCCTCCAGTGTTCCGACCACTGCAGGAGCCACCATGATGGGAGACCCCTCTGCGCTTTTCAATTCAATGATGGGAGTCGGATCCCCATCATGTCCCACCGGTCCCTCTCCTCCCTCCTCTAGTGGGGATGCCCAACCAAAACTCAGACGCTCCTGAGTGAAGTAGAGAGATGGTTTGGAAATTGAAAAGGATAATGGATGAAGAAGGAAAATGAATAAAGACAGAGATAGACCTCAAGTATCTCGGTTATGTTGAGATCAGAGCCGATAATCTCTCCGATCTCTCAGAGACTCCCTTGGTAGGTTGCCCCATGCGACCCCTCACCTTCAGGTTCTCCTTATTCTTCATCTTCTCCTTCACCTTCATCTTCTCCAGTCTCCTCCTCCCCCTCCGACTCCTCGTCACTGTCGCCTTCTCCCAGCGGCATCACTTCTGAATCATGCTCCTGGTCGAGGATCACTTTCACTAGGAAAGGTGGATCCGCACGCCGACCCCTTTGGCGTGCGTATGTGTCCATGGCCGTCAGATAAGCATGCCACTGATGAAAGTTTACCCGGTCAGTAACTCGAACGAGACCGACCTCTGGAAGGTGGATCTTATTTTGCATTATCTTCTGCCAGATGGCTTCAATGCTCAGCGATTACCGCAGGGTCATCCAGGCCGACCACAGTGCCAGGAGAATTGCATCTTGGGAAGGTTCAAGCAGGTATCTTATCTACTTCCCGTGAATCTCCCTGGACGCCTCATGTGACCCCCCTACGAGAAACGAGGTCGCGGAGACGCTGTGTGATGTTCCTGCTACTAAAGTCCCAGCCTACGCGGGCCTCACTGCCTGACGCACCCCTGGTTCCCCCCTTCTAGCAGCACCTTGCCTTCTCCCCCATCGCCCGATTTCTGCACAAGTAGCCTCGAGTTGCCAGACACTCTGGCGTAAAATTCCCTCAGGGTATGCGATGGTCCAGTGCTCGGCATACTCGGTTGCTAGGCCAGCGCCAACCCCGATGGGAGGAAGAGTAATGACATCACCGGAGCCGAAAGTGGTAAAATTCAACCACATCTGGCGCAGAACACATGGATTATTCTCATTCCAGACAGCCGTGAATACCTTCTTCGACATTCCTTGGAGGCACCCGAATTACCTGGCGAATCGGGATGGCGCGTAAGGCTTGCAGATCACCTTCCCGTCGATCCGAGCCACGTGCACTGTAACAGCCCAAGATTTTATAAAGAAATATTCTTTTTATTTTACTAATGTCTTGTGTTATACGCTACACCAAAAGGAGCTTGCACAACACGCATCCTTGACTTGCCTTGCATTACACGCAATCGCAACCTTCCTCGATAGCGTGTGTGGTACGTAATACTGAGTTTCACGAAACAATGATATGCTATTAAAATATTATTAAAACTAGCCATTATGAATAGTAATAACCACTTTTTAAATTTTAGAAATTTTAGCTCTCAAAATGGACTTCATTTTTGGATTCGGAGTATCGAATTTAGCCTAAGGTGAAATTTTGGTACTTTTCGGATAACTTTCATATTCTGATGAATAGTGAAAATTACTAAATTATAATTAAAAACAACTTTTTTAATCAAAATAATTAATAGTGATAAATTATTAATTTGAGTTGTTTTAAAGTATATTTAGAATATATTTTTACAATTTAATACAATGTTGGTCATTGGATGTAATTTCACATTTAAACCAGACATAAACAAGTGTCAATCTTTTGATAGATATTGTTTCTTAAAAACACGCTATTTGTTTTAACAGCGGGATTTAATTATAAAATTAATTAATGCAACTTCTATGTTATGAATTTGGTAAAATAGACTTCATTTTTGAATTCGGAATATGAAATAAAGCTTAGGATGAAATTTTGGCATTGTTCTGAAAAACTTCAATTTTTGATGAATAGTGAAACTACTAAGTGGTAGGTTAAAAAAATGAATTTTGCATAAAACTTAATTTTACCGCTTCTGTGAATGGAATTTCGAAAATCCGAGAGACACGGTTAATATCAAGGACTAAAATGTGGTTCAATGAGATGAAAATAATTTTTTGGTGAATAGTAACTTTTTACTTTTTTTACCACGGTTAATAGTAAATAAGGTAACTAGGGGTAAATATGATATTAATATTACCCTAACACATGTCATAATTCTATTGGAAAAGTGTATTTCGACCAAAAACAAACTTAGGAATAAAATATGACCATTTAGGCCCACTTGGATTAGATTAGGACATTTATTATTAATTTATTTAAAGAAGGGTTAAAATAGTTAAAATCAAAGTTTAATAAGTAAATAATTTTTAATATGGGGTTATACATAAGATAAATTCGATTGTAAATATTCATTAGAAAGCTAAAAAGATTTCCTACATGATGGTATTTTATTTGTAATTTTTAGACATCAAATAATTTAATTTATTTATGACACAACGATGATGCAGTAATTATCTTTTTAATGAAATATTGACATAATTGATGTTATAAGCACCAAAATAAATGTAATTTGAGATTTTTATTAATTCCACTAATTTTCTAGGTTACTATGATATATTAATGTTGATTTAATCAACTTGGTTCGAACATTTAATTCTGTTATGACTTTCACAAAAATCATATATCAAATAGTGTCAAAATTGACACAAAATAGTTTTTTAAATCAAATATTATATTATTAATTGTTATTTTATTCCTAAAAATCTAAGGTTCGGCCAAATGACTTAGATAAGGATATATATATTAATAATAAACAATTTGGGGTTCGTTTGGCATGTTATAGTAAGTGTATTAACCATATAGTGAAAGAAAACAAAAAGACACGGTAAAAGTTAAATTATTTAACTTAGAGTTAAATCTAATTGATAAGGTTTAAAATAATATCCAAACATGTCTAAATTTGATTGGTTGATGAGATTACAACCCTATCTCATCTAATCTTCGAATATGAGTCATTTTTGGAGGTTTTTAAGTGGGGTTAGATTTATTATAAATTAATATTTTTAAGAATTCCTAAGGTGCCCCTCTCCTCCCCTATAAAAGGACACCTCCTCCCCCTCCTCCTCACACCAATTTGAGCACTCAAGCACGGCCAACCCCTGCCAATTTCTCCTCTCCACTTCCCTAGAAACATCCTAGAGGTTCTGGTCTTCCTCAAAGACCAATTTTAGTGCCCTAAGAGGAGGTCTCAAAGAGGCACTTCAAAGAAGAGGTAATTACCGTTACCAATTCTTTCATCTTTATTTCTTCTTCCACTTCTTCTTCTTAGGTTGTTTCATTATGAAGTAATAACATCAGTATCACTCATATACTGATATGTTATTATAAGTATGAAACAAACCTATTTCACCATCTATCCATCCTACGGAAAAAGAAATCACCGCGCGTGCGTACGTACGGAATACCGTCTCCACGCCGTGGTGTAATCTATTTTCCACCACCACCTTACATGGATGGGTATAATGGTGTAAAGAATAACTATACATAGTTATTACAACATCATATTGATTCTGATATATTGTATAATCCACTCCAATTCAATTCAATATTTAGAGAAATGATATCATCGCTCGTGCGTACGTACGGAATACCGTCTCCACGACGCGATGAGATTCATTCTACATGTTAACCATTTAAGAATGATTATAATGTATATATAAGAAACAATAATGAAATATATGACATTATAAAGCTACTGGATTTATGTATATATATATACATATGTATGTCATCTACTTACTTCCATTTCAAGACAATAAGGAAAGGAAAACAGCGTTCATGCGTACGTACGGACTACCGTCTCCATGAACGGTGTTTTTCATTTTATTTATCTACCTATTATATATATATATATACTGAATATATATGATATATAAATCATATTTTATATTCTGGAAGTAAGTAAATCATGATATAAGTAATAATGATGTCAAGAACAACAAGTCAAAACACCTACGATAAATGAAACGATTTTACCCAAAACGCTTCTTTAACATGGAATTTACAAAAGAACGGGTAATATAATGTCATAAGTGAACCATATATGATATCATAACAATGAATATGATTCTGTAATAAGTCAATAACATGATTTAAATCATTATACAGGAGGTTCGGACACTTACAAAGCAAGTCAGACCTAAGGTAAGGGAAATATCACAATCTCATTTTTATCCGAGATTGTTTATTCGTAAGTATTTACTGGGGTGTATTTTATCATCCAAATCCATGTTCCCTCAATATGTAATATTGTTTCCATCCACTTGAAATAGTTTAAATCGAATTTTACCCTTAGGTGAGTTTTTAGTAAAGAATATGAAAGGAATCTTTTGTCGTTTTTCCGTACGAGGTACTTTTTGACTTTTCCGACAAAAGTACGAAGAATGTTTTTTTTTAACTTATACGGCATGAATGGATTTTTAAAACATTACTTCAAAGAAGCTTCCTTTACAAGTTTTCAAGTTTATTTTTAATCAACTTCTTTTATTTTAAAGTTGTATGACATGTTATGAAAGGAAAAATGTTTTTGAAGAAGAAAGGATATTTTCCTCAAGAATTCAATTCAAGTGTTTTATCAAAATTATTTTCCATCTAAGATAATAAAGGGTTCTGTTTCTATCCATATTTTTACATTGGTTTGACTATGTTGTGATGGAATTATGTTTATGAATTCCTTTATCATATATGAACTGATTTATGATGTCATGATGTTTCAAGAATCCCATTTTTGTTACATGTGTTATGCGATGATGCATGTTTTATGATTATGTGGCACACATAAGAAAGGATTCATTATAAGATGAGTGGGACCTATATCTCCCTCCAATGCATTGGGTAAAGATTTCATATCTCATGAGATAGACATGGCTGGAATGGTAGGTTATACCGGTTCAGTGAAACAGGACTGAAACGAGGATTACTCGATTCAGAAAGGGACTTTGTCCACTAAGATAGTCTTGGCAATGAGTCTTGACTAACAAGAAATGATTCTCTATGATTATGTGTGTATTCCACAATGAGTAATGTTTTATGTTATGGTTTCATTTTCACTACTATGATTTATCCCATGTTATGAAATTATGCTCTCTTTTGCAGGTTAAGATTTCCAAAAAAATGTTATGTTCTTATGAAAATTATGTGATTGATATTTCCTTTGTTTACCCTTACTGAGCATTTGAGCTCACCCTTTTATGTTTTCTTTTCCCCAGGATATAAAGAAAGGTTTTAGGTAAAATAAAAAGGAAGATCTTTATGGGAGATGTTGAAGATCTTTCCCCACGATTAGAAGATTATACTCCGAGTTTCCAAAGACACTAAACTATTACGATCCTTGTGTGTGTGTTTTTGTTATGTACTAAGTATTCCGCAAAAGTAATGTAATGTCCATGTACGTCAGGCTTCGGGCCTCTACATTTGGTATCAGAGGAAAGGTTTAGTCAACCTTTGGAAACTAGGATGCGAAAACGTTAGTGAGATCCCTAGAGATATTTCTAAGGTATGTCTAGGGATGCCCCTAAGGATAAGTATACGTATAGGATATAGTCCTAGAACTACGGTAACGATCTTAGAATTTAACCTAAGATTTTAGATATTGAGGGTGCTCCCCCTTTACTATGTTGTCTTCCCTAGCATGATTTCGCCTCTCACAAAATTATTTTTGTGTTTTAGTTAATGGAGGGAACCAGAAGGAATCTGGTTAACATTGAATCTAATGGACAAATTGGTGACTATGAGCAACAAAATTGTGTGATGCCTAGAGATAAAGATATTCTGATTATGCCGAATCAGTCATCGCGATATATGATTAACAAGGTGAAATTTAGTGGTATGAATAATTCATCAAAGAAGAGGAAGATAAACCATTATGCATGTTCGCATGTTGAGGAGCATAAAGAAAGGAAGATTGAGATTTCTAAAGAAGGGAAGAAGAACCTTGAGGAATACCTCAAATGGAGGGACCGATGTTATCTGTGTGGAGAAAAGGGTCATAGAGTGACAGATTGTTATGGAGTTCAATGTCTTATTTGTGGAGAACATGGGCATTACCCAACTCAATGCCCTGACCTGAAAAGATACTTCTAAATCAAGGAAGGAATTATTCCAGGACAGTCATTGAAGTGGATGGACTGAAGTGTTGGTATTCAAGAATAATGTTGTTGAGGTACTTTTATGGTGTATTGGAATATTTATGTATTGGTCTAATGTGGTATTCGAAGTGATTGAGGTATTTTTGGAAAGTATATGATATGCGCATAATGAAGGGATAATACGATAATGAGATGTTTGATTGTATGCATGAGCTCATGATTGATATAAGGACTAAGTGATATCATGGTTTGAGTATATAGAATTTTGAGGATTTTGGTATGTGGAAGGTGTTAACTTTTAACTGCATTCATGTTTTCACTAAGTTATTCAAGAGAATACATGATTAAGGACTTTGAATGTTTGGAATGTGACCAACAAAACATATCTTATGATATATGGGGATCAACGATGGTATTAAATCTCTGGTAATTGTTTTCACTTTGTTATGAGAGTGGACTGTAGTATTATGGATAAGCCTAAGGATTGGAATGAATTATGTTGGACATAAGTTAGTATTGTTTGTTTTTCGATATTATTTATGTGATGTTATAGTAATGTAGTTTTAGAAAAAGGGACAACCTGCAGGACGGGCGACAGCCCATCGCTTCGGACAAGGCTGTAGGAATCGAACCCACAACCGAAGTGCGACTGGCCTTTATCGCCTACCACTGACCTACAGGAAGTCCATGTTTAGTAGAAACTAGTTTTATTATATTAAGCAGTATGATATATGAAGTATAAGTCCATTTTAGAAACCATATGTGATTAATCTCACTATAGATCGACTTATGTACATAATTTTGCTAACCTTTTGTTTGAAACATATGGAATGACCCGTCATTCTATCACATGATCTGCTAACACTTCATGAATAACAAATTCAACTTCATTTATTTAAGAGATGAAGTGGAAATTGTTCAAGGCACGAACAACAGTGATAGTGTATCAAAATAAAGTAAGTATTTATTCTAATTCAAATTTTCAACTTTAGGGAAATGATCTTGAAAACCAAAAATGTTGTCCTAGTGATCTTATACCTGATGAATCAGATGGTACCTTAGATCGTCACAAATTTATGGATTTGTGATTACTGGCTTTTCCATAGCCATGTTCTCTACCACTCTCCATCAGAACATGATGGTTAGATTTCTCTTCCATATCTATATTTTTACCTATGTGGAAACCCAATGATTAGTTTATTTGGGTAACCGTTACATTTCATACTTTTGTTTTTAAAGATTGGTTTTGATATTCCTTTTTACGATATGGGTTTCTATTAAAAAAACTTTCGAATAGTAAACCATTTATAACCCCGACGAATTTCGAGGGCGAAATTCATTTTAAGGGGGGTAGAATGTAACAACCCAAGATTTTATAAAGAAATATTCTTTTTATTTTACTAATGTCTTGTGTTATACGCTACACCAAAAGGAGCTTGCACAACACGCATCCTTGACTTGCCTTGCATTACACGCAATCGCAACCTTCCTCGATAGCGTGTGTGGTACGTAATACTGAGTTTCACGAAACAATGATATGCTATTAAAATATTATTAAAACTAGCCATTATGAATAGTAATAACCACTTTTTAAATTTTAGAAATTTTAGCTCTCAAAATGGACTTCATTTTTGGATTCGGAGTATCGAATTTAGCCTAAGGTGAAATTTTGGTACTTTTCGGATAACTTTCATATTCTGATGAATAGTGAAAATTACTAAATTATAATTAAAAACAACTTTTTTAATCAAAATAATTAATAGTGATAAATTATTAATTTGAGTTGTTTTAAAGTATATTTAGAATATATTTTTACAATTTAATACAATGTTGGTCATTGGATGTAATTTCACATTTAAACCAGACATAAACAAGTGTCAATCTTTTGATAGATATTGTTTCTTAAAAACACGCTATTTGTTTTAACAGCGGGATTTAATTATAAAATTAATTAATGCAACTTCTATGTTATGAATTTGGTAAAATAGACTTCATTTTTGAATTCGGAATATGAAATAAAGCTTAGGATGAAATTTTGGCATTGTTCTGAAAAACTTCAATTTTTGATGAATAGTGAAACTACTAAGTGGTAGGTTAAAAAAATGAATTTTGCATAAAACTTAATTTTACCGCTTCTGTGAATGGAATTTCGAAAATCCGAGAGACACGGTTAATATCAAGGACTAAAATGTGGTTCAATGAGATGAAAATAATTTTTTGGTGAATAGTAACTTTTTACTTTTTTTACCACGGTTAATAGTAAATAAGGTAACTAGGGGTAAATATGATATTAATATTACCCTAACACATGTCATAATTCTATTGGAAAAGTGTATTTCGACCAAAAACAAACTTAGGAATAAAATATGACCATTTAGGCCCACTTGGATTAGATTAGGACATTTATTATTAATTTATTTAAAGAAGGGTTAAAATAGTTAAAATCAAAGTTTAATAAGTAAATCATTTTTAATATGGGGTTATACATAAGATAAATTCGATTGTAAATATTCATTAGAAAGCTAAAAAGATTTCCTACATGATGGTATTTTATTTGTAATTTTTAGACATCAAATAATTTAATTTATTTATGACACAACGATGATGAAGTAATTATCTTTTTAATGAAATATTGACATAATTGATGTTATAAGCACCAAAATAAATGTAATTTGAGATTTTTATGAATTCCACTAATTTTCTAGGTTACTATGATATATTAATGTTGATTTAATCAACTTGGTTCGAACATTTAATTCTGTTATGACTTTCACAAAAATCATATATCAAATAGTGTCAAAATTGACACAAAATAGTTTTTTAAATAAAATATTATATTATTAATTGTTATTTTATTCCTAAAAATCTAAGGTTCTTCCAAATGACTTAGATAAGGATATATATATTAATAATAAACAATTTGGGGTTCGTTTGGCATGTTATAGTAAGTGTATTAACCATATAGTGAAAGAAAACAAAAAGACACGGTAAAAGTTAAATTATTTAACTTAGAGTTAAATCTAATTGATAAGGTTTAAAATAATATCCAAACATGTCTAAATTTGATTGGTTGATGAGATTACAACCCTATCTCATCTAATCTTCGAATATGAGTCATTTTTGGAGGTTTTTAAGTGGGGTTAGATTTATTATAAATTAATATTTTTAAGAATTCCTAAGGTGCCCCTCTCCTCCCCTATAAAAGGACACCTCCTCCCCCTCCTCCTCACACCAATTTGAGCACTCAAGCACGGCCAACCCCTGCCAATTTCTCCTCTCCACTTCCCTAGAAACATCCTAGAGGTTCTGGTCTTCCTCAAAGACCAATTTTAGTGCCCTAAGAGGAGGTCTCAAAGAGGCACTTCAAAGAAGAGGTAATTACCGTTACCAATTCTTTCATCTTTATTTCTTCTTCCACTTATTCTTCTTAGGTTGTTTCATTATGAAGTAATAACATCAGTATCACTCATATACTGATATGTTATTATAAGTATGAAACAAACCTATTTCACCATCTATCCATCCTACGGAAAAAGAAATCACCGCGCGTGCGTACGTACGGAATACCGTCTCCACGCCGTGGTGTAATCTATTTTCCACCACCACCTTACATGGATGGGTATAATGGTGTAAAGAATAACTATACATAGTTATTACAACATCATATTGATTCTGATATATTGTATAATCCACTCCAATTCAATTCAATATTTAGAGAAATGATATCATCGCTCGTGCGTACGTACGGAATACCGTCTCCACGACGCGATGAGATTCATTCTACATGTTAACCATTTAAGAATGATTATAATGTATATATAAGAAACAATAATGAAATATATGACATTATAAAGCTACTGGATTTATGTATATATATATACATATGTATGTCATCTACTTACTTCCATTTCAAGACAATAAGGAAAGGAAAACAGCGTTCATGCGTACGTACGGACTACCGTCTCCATGAACGGTGTTTTTCATTTTATTTATCTACCTATTATATATATATATATACTGAATATATATGATATATAAATCATATTTTATATTCTGGAAGTAAGTAAATCATGATATAAGTAATAATGATGTCAAGAACAACAAGTCAAAACACCTACGATAAATGAAACGATTTTACCCAAAACGCTTCTTTAACATGGAATTTACAAAAGAACGGGTAATATAATGTCATAAGTGAACCATATATGATATCATAACAATGAATATGATTCTGTAATAAGTCAATAACATGATTTAAATCATTATACAGGAGGTTCGGACACTTACAAAGCAAGTCAGACCTAAGGTAAGGGAAATATCACAATCTCATTTTTATCCGAGATTGTTTATTCGTAAGTATTTACTGGGGTGTATTTTATCATCCACATCCATGTTCCCTCAATATGTAATATTGTTTCCATCCACTTGAAATAGTTTAAATCGAATTTTACCCTTAGGTGAGTTTTTAGTAAAGAATATGAAAGGAATCTTTTGTCGTTTTTCCGTACGAGGTACTTTTTGACTTTTCCGACAAAAGTACGAAGAATGTTTTTTTTAACTTATACGGCATGAATGGATTTTTAAAACATTACTTCAAAGAAGCTTCCTTTACAAGTTTTCAAGTTTATTTTTAATAAACTTCTTTTATTTTAAAGTTGTATGACATGTTATGAAAGGAAAAATGTTTTTGAAGAAGAAATGATATTTTCCTCAAGAATTCAATTCAAGTGTTTTATCAAAATTATTTTCCATATAAGATAATAAAGGGTTCTGTTTCTATCCATATTTTTACATTGGTTTGACTATGTTGTGATGGAATTATGTTTATGAATTCCTTTATCATATATGAACTGATTTATGATGTCATGATGTTTCAAGAATCCCATTTTTGTTACATGTGTTATGCGATGATGCATGTTTTATGATTATGTGGCACACATAAGAAAGGATTCATTATAAGATGGGTGGGACCTATATCTCCCTCCAATGCATTGGGTAAAGATTTCATATCTCATGAGATAGACATGGCTGGAATGGTAGGTTATACCGGTTCAGTGAAACAGGACTGAAACGAGGATTACTCGATTCAGAAAGGGACTTTGTCCACTAAGATAGTCTTGGCAATGAGTCTTGACTAACAAGAAATGATTCTCTATGATTATGTGTGTATGCCACAATGAGTAATGTTTTAAGTTATGGTTTCATTTTCACTACTATGATTTATCCCATGTTATGAAATTATGCTCTCTTTTGCAGGTTAAGATTTCCAAAAAAATGTTATGTTCTTATGAAAATTATGTGATTGATATTTCCTTTGTTTACCCTTACTGAGCATTTGAGCTCACCCTTTTATGTTTTCTTTTCCCCAGGATATAAAGAAAGGTTTTAGGTAAAATAAAAAGGAAGATCATTATGGGAGATGTTGAAGATCTTTCCCCACGATTAGAAGATTATACTCCGAGTTTCCAAAGACACTAAACTATTACGATCCTTGTGTGTGTGTTTTTGTTATGTACTAAGTATTCCGCAAAAGTAATGTAATGTCCATGTACGTCAGGCTTCGGGCCTCTACATGCACCCCGCCCTGAATGCTATGGAAATATTCCTACTGTTCCAGAGATCCTCGCCCATTTTCCACCATCTGGCCGAACGGGGTGTGGAATGGGCTGAAGTGGAAGTTGGTGTGGTTACCAATGCGGATTATCACACCCTCCTCATTGAGCGTAATCGGTGCCACCCCGACGATGTTCAGTAGGGACGGTCACAGGACATTGTCTAGAGGACGAATGGCATTTGGGAAAGTGTACCCGCCGAGATGAGCCACCACCCAGCCGTGGAAGATCTGGAAGGGGACACATACTCTCCGAGACGACCCCCCTCGCGAGATGCGTCCCAGGATGGCATACAGCTTGGCCAGAACGGGGACCACCAAGTTGAACTGTTTGTTGGCGGCCATGGTGCCCGCCATCACCAGTGTTTCTGGATGGACGCCCATCCTCGCGTCCCGCACCGGCAGGAGCCACCCGCTCAGGAAGGCGGCGAGGAACCCGACGTATCGGACGTTCGGGTCCTGGGCCTCAATGATGCGGTAGCCCCATGATTGGTATTGCCCTGCCTCCAGGGTCCTCCAGTACGACCCATCCTTGCCCCTCTAAGCCGCGGTTGGGCACCGTTTACCCCGTCTCGACATCTTGATGGCTAGATCCTTCTCAAGGAACTGGCTGAACCAGCCCTTGTAGGCAATTTCCTTCAGGAAGTCCTTGACCCCCAGCCTCTCTTTGGCCAGCTCCAGCAGGTGCCACGTCAGCATGGGCGTCCGTGACCTATCTTCCCAGGTGTTCTTTGGAGGAACGAACTCGTCGTATTGGTAGCCCTCTAGTGGGATACCTCCGATGCAGTGAACGTCCCAGAGACTGATGCCAACTTCCCCATGGTGAAGGTGGAATGTGTTGGTATCAGGAGACCACCGGGTGAATAGCTCTGGCCCGAGCTCAGGTTGACGGTGGAAGTGGAACTGCGATGTCCATACCGCCTCGAACAGGCCAATATGCCGCAGTTCATCCCCGAACTGGTTGCAAGTATGGCGAACCCAGAACGCCCAGGCCCACTCGCTGGTGAAGTTGCCCCCAGATCGCAGGTCCCAATCCTTCAGCCAGCCCTTCGTGTCATCCGTGACGCTCTGACAGAACATGATCGCGTAGAGGGCCGGGGAATTCTCTGCGACAGGCTCGTCCCCGGTAATGGTCCTGGTCCTCAGGTTCAGGACATATACGACCATATGTCTGGTTTCCCTAATAGGATGGCCGTTGTTGGTGATGTTTTAGCAAGTAAGCTCGTCTTCCCGGGTCACCCATGACCACGGTGTGTCCACCTCGAAGCCCGGCAGGGGCACCTCCTCGAGGATGCCAAAGTTCCAGAGCAGGAGGTTGTCAGATAGGGGATATGTCTTCTGGGCTGGAGTCAGTAGATTGAACAAGGTCAGGTTGTTGGAAACGATCACCTTGGTGCCATAAACCTCCTCGTTCGCCGCAATTTCGGTCATACGAGCGGCGACTTCCCCCTCATCAACTCGGTTTGTGGCCATCCCGAATATTTTGGGAGTTGCGCGAAATCAGGATGTAGTGCGCGGAATCAGAGAGTGTTGCGCGAAATATGAAGTGGCGGCGCGAAATCCAGGAGTTGGGCGTGCAATCGGCACGCTAGGCACAGAATATCCCGAGTTCGCGCGCAAGGAAGGCCAAAATTCGGAAGGAATTACGCGCTGCCAGAACGTTTTTACGCGCAGCCGCGAGAGCAATTTCGTGCACGAGAGCGGTAAGCCTATCACGCAAAAAATCTTGAGTATGGATTCGGGACCTAGCACCCCTTTTTACAGGAGAGGCCAGGGTTCCACGCCGCGTGGAAAGAGACTTCCGCGCGGATCTGTCTTTTTGCGCGCCGCGTCGGTTTTTTGCGCGCCAAGTGCCCCGGAGAGGTCCTGCTTCAGCGTTTCCCTCGGAATTTGACCATTGCAACCCCTCACCAATCCGATTCCAAGGGGGGGGGGCATTTTTAGACGCCAAAAAAGTCCGTAACTCCCAGAGGAAGTTTCAAAATGACAAATCGAAGTCATATTCGGAATCAGAGGCCCGGTCCGGAGGCCCGGGAAGTGGTGCGCGAAATAAAGGAGGACTTGTGCGAAATAATGCGGTGCGCGCGAAGTATCCCCGGGATTCATGTAATCGAGCCGGTGGTGCACACAATTTTGCACGCCCTGGTTCCACGCGGTGAAGCTTTGCATGCCGACGATTTCCGGCGCGAAAGATTTCGCGCGCCGCCTGGATTCCACGCCAACCGATGCCTATAAATAGAAGGCAACCCCAAACGGTTTGGGGTTGCGGAATTCAGAACGGATCCCGTGCGTGCAATTCGGACTCCCCCGCACGCAAGATGACTTCCATGTAATTCATCTTTTCGTGCAACCTTGCCCCGGGGTTCGCCTTTTGCACGCAACCCCACTGGCTTAAGTGAATTTTCCCACTCCTCTGGGTTCTTCCCGTGCAAGAAATCCTTGCCTCCTGCGCATAATGTCTTCCAATTGCGTGCAATTCCTTCTGAATTGTGCACAACCCCTCTATTAGGTTTGGACACACCTTAGGGATCGGCCATTGCCCCTGCGCGCAATCCATGCTCCTGCAGACAATCCCCTATCCGCGCACAATTCCCTGGCTCCAATTGCGCGTCATCCTGGTGTTTTGCGCGCAAACCTTCTCTTTGCGCGCAAAACCCAGGACCCTTCACCTTGACACCCCTTGGCCACCTCTCTACGCCGGCACCTGATGTCTTCCATGCCGGGCATGTGCGCCAGGCGTTGTTTTCCCATACGGCCTTCCAAGCTCGTACGAAGTAACCTCAAGGTCCCTTGGGCAGTGTTTCCCGTTGCGTTGCTTTGCTTTATGCTTCTTTGCATAGGCACGCTAACGACTATTGATTCTTCTGATAGCCACGCTAACGTGGACCCCTCAATGGTTCGCCCTGTAGCCCCCCTTCACTACGACCTTGCCGATGCCTTCCCTCCCACAAGGGGTAGAGGGAATTGGGCATGTAAGCCCTAGGGGTGTGGAGCGAACCCACCTCATCCAAGCTGCAGGACGTTAAACTGCTAAGAACCTTGTCCTTAACACATGACGTTAAACTGTGGTCCGACCCCATGCTTCGCACGCAGGGTCCCCCCATCTTGGATATTCTTTACGCCTCTCATCTCCACAGGAATGGATTCTTCCTCGCATGGAATGAGATCCTCCTTGTCGGAGTGGAGTTTGTCCACGGGGGAAGGGCTGCCTCAGAGCGTAAGCCCCTAGCCTCTCTTACGGAAGTTTTCACCCATGCACCTCTGTACTTCCCCCCTTCCAAGGCCAGTGGAGTCCCTTTACCACTGCACTTTGTCACACCATAGGCCTCCATCCTGGAGTAAGCCCCGACACCAAGGGTCGCTAACCACGTGTAAGCCCCTGTTTCCTCTTTGGGCCGCTCAACGCGTAAGCCCCTTTACACTTCTCACGGACGCACCCTTTGCGACGTGATCGTCTAGTCCCTGCTGCCTCTTGTTTCTCACACTGAGCATGACTCACGTGGGCTTAGAGCGCGCATTGACCATGACATCCATTATGGGCCACCTCAGAGCATAAGCCCCATCCCAGCGAACTACGTGGACTTTGATCCGGGCTAACGCATGGTATATAGGAAGTCTCCATGAGGTTCAAGCCCACCACCCGGTCGTTTTGACCTCTCCACGTCGGTTCCCCGACCACCATGGGCTGCCTCAGAGCATAATCCCCAAATTCCCTTGTCCCGCATGACGTTAAACTGTATGCCCTTGTCCCGCATGACGTTAAACTATATGTCCTTGTCCCGCATGACGTTAAACTGTATGTCCTGAACTATGTGGACTTTGATCCGTGCCAATGCATGGTACGTAAGAAGCCTCCATGAGGTTTAAGCCCATCGCTCAGTTGTTCCGACCCCTTCGCGTCGGTTCACCAGAACCATTATGGGCCGCCTCAGAGCGTAAGCCCCGTATTCCCCCTCTTGGGCCGTCTCAGAGCGTAAGACCCATGTATCACACCCATGTCTCATCCTGACTTCCCCTTCGAGCCCACGTGTCCTGAGAAGCTCATGCTCTAGCTCAGAGATCTTACTTTTTCCAGGCTCCAATCCATGCGTTCATTTTCACGGGTCGCCTCTCTAGGTGTCCCACTGTATCATCGAACTACGCGGACTTTGATTCCCTGCCATGGGGATACGTAGGAAGCCTCCATGAGGTTCAAGCCCGTCACTCCATCATCCATCCTGATCCTTACCCGGGCCGCCACATCCCGGTGAGATCATGCCACCCCATCCCACTCCATGGTATCCGGGAAGCCGCCCACGTGCTGGCCCCAACATCGGTGTTCCCCCTAGGGGGTCCTTCAATCTGATCCACTCTCAATGTTCTGATCAGTCCGATCCGTCTCCACAAGATGTTAAACTCGTGGCCTACCTCGTGTTAAACATGAGATGCCTAAGGAAAACCTCAAAAGACACGCCCTTGGCGTAGCCGTCTCTGCAAGACGTTAAACTCGTGGCATACCCCATGTTAAACATGGGAAGATGAGGAAAACCTCAGATGGTACACAATACCTACATTCGATGTGGGATGCCTCAGGATTCTGTTCCCTCGAGAAGCCCTGTGATAAGGGACAGAAGACAGACATGCCAATCCCCAATGTCAAGACATGCCAACGACACCCCAACGTGACCATTCTCCTCACCGAAGGTTGTTGCCCCAACAAGACCCCTTTAAGTGTCTCGACATAAGTAGCGTAATTAACTAGCATCCATGAAGATATGGCGCCAGGAACGAGCTTCATGAACCCGTCTTAAATCTATGAGGGAGACCCGGACTAGGTGACGAGCTCCAAGGAGGAATCCAAGGAAGGAAGAACCGATATCCCATCATCCCAATTTCGATCAAGGAGCAGACATCACTGAACAAGGAACATATGCTGCCCTCCTTTGGAAAGTGGGAATGCAGGGTAGCAAGCTGCGCGTCCTCCCATGCGTGACGGACACGCGCGTGCACCCCGGCGTAAAAGCTTCGGAAACAGCCATCAATAAATTATTCCTAGTGAGCACCCAATGCATCAAGAGAGGACCATAATGGATTATGTATTTCCATAAATCCATGGTGCCATTCTAAGAATTATTCATCCCCCCACCCAATATCATACCTTCGAAATCAAACCTGGACTTATTCACCTGATCCAGAACACTCTAGTGGAAAAAACGTTTAACACGTTGACATTTTTCACGTCGGTTCTATATAACTAACGTGAAAAGCTATAATGATCGATATATCACGTAGGTTATTTTATAACTGATGTGATATATCGATCAAGATCCATATTTTATGTCTGTTATTTTATAACTGACGTAAAATATATGGAAACTAGATTTTTTACGTCGGTTATTGTATAACCGATGTGAAAATCAAAACTGGAGCGCTCTATCACGTCAGTTATAAAATAATCGACGTGATAAAGGAAATCTTGGTGCTTTATCACTTCGGTTATTTTATAACTAATGTTATAAAGGAAAGCTCGGTGCTTTACCATGTCGGTTATAAAAAAACGACGTGATAAAGCCAATCTCAACAATTTATCACATCGGTATAAAGTGACATATATCACGTCAGTTATGAAATAACCGACGTGATAAATTGTTTTATACGTCAGTTATTAAATAACCAACGTTATAAATATTTAAAAAATAGTTTATCATGACGGTTATTAAATAACCGATGTGATAAATCTTTTATATGATTTATCTCACCCCATATTCAGTCATTCTGTTTTCTTCAATCGGGCGACCTGCGACTCGTCTCTCTCGCGCGGAAAACCTAGAATCGATTTGTCGAAGTCGTGCCCTCCATCCTCATTTTTCCAACATAATTCTTCATATTTATTATTATCAGATCTATCAGGTCGACTCAAAACACTCAAGTAAGCCTTACACAACTCCTTTTCGGTTTTTTTTCGCGATTCCCTAAACTAATTTGTTGAGATGTTATTTTTCTTTGTTCTTTCTATCATAGTTAGTTTCATAGTGTTCATCTATACCATGATAAATTATTTTCTGGTAAAATAAACCTATGTAAGTGATATCATGTAAGTTTACGATTTTTTTGTGTTCTATCATGTGTGTGTGCGCGTACAAGGGGTTTCCAAGGGGGGGAGGGCTGTGCAACTGGGTGGGGGTGTCCAGGGGGGTGGATGGGCTATGTAGTTGGGTGGGGGTGTCCAGGGGGTGTCAAAGGGGGTGGGGGGTGGTGTCCAGGGGGGTGAGGGGGCTGTCCAAGGGGGGTGGGGGCTGTCCAGAGGGTTCGGGGGGCTATCTAGAGGGTTCAGGGGGGGGGGGGGCAGTCTAGGGGTGTGTGTGTGTGGGGGTGGGGGGGGGGGGGTCGAAGGGGGTGGGTGGGTGGGTGGGTGGGTGGGGGTGGGCTGTCCAAGGGGGTGGGTGAGTAGGTGGGGGGGCGTCCAAGGGGGTGGGGGGCCTGTCCAGAGGGTTTGGGGGGTTGTCTGGGGGGGGATATCCAGAGGGTTCAGGGGTGTCCAGGGGGGTGTCCAAGGGGGTAGGGGGTGGGGGTGGTGTCCAGGAGGGGTGGGGGTGTCCAAGGGGGTGTCTGTGTGTGTGTGGGGGGGGGGGGTGTCTAGAGGTGTGGGGGCTGTCCAGGGGGGGGGGGGGGGGTTGTCCAGAGGGGTAGGGGGCTGTCCAAGGGGGTGGTATTGTCCAGGGGGTGTCCAAGGGGGTGAGGGGTGGTGTACAGAGGGTTCGGGGGGCTTTCCAGAGGGTTGGGGGGTGTCCATGGTGGTGGGGGGGGGGGGGGGCAATCTATGGGTGTGTGGGGGGGGGGTGGGGGGTGTCGAAGGGGGTGGGGGAATATCCAAGGGAGTGGGGGCCTGTCCAGAGGGTTTGGGGGGTTTTCGGGGGGGGGGGGGGTGTCCAGGTGGGTGTCCAAGGGGGTAGAAGGTGGTGGGTGTCCAAGGGGGTGGGGTGGGGGGGGGTGTCTAGAGGTGTGGGGGATATCCAGGGGGTGGGTGGGGCTATCCAGAGGGGTGGGGGGGGGGCTTTCCAAGGGGGTGGTGGTGTCCAGGGGGTGTCCAAGGGGTTGGGGGGGTGTCCAAGGGGGTGGTGGTGTCTAGGGGGTGTCCAAGGGGGATGCGGGATAAGTGTCAGTTGGGATTGACTATTGCATCGTGGTTTGTGAGATTATGACAAGATGATTGTATTGTTTCATGGATATTAGGCTATAATTTATTAGTGTTGTTTAAGGGGAAGGGGGTTGGTGTCCAAGGTGGTGGGGGGTGGTGTCTAAGGGGGTTGGTACAGTCTATGTTTGAGGTTTCAACTATGATTTTTAGGGATTAAAGCATTATGAAAAGATGAAGGGTGTTGCAATATGATTCTATTTGGTTATATATATTTTGACCAGTCATTGACTATGAGAAAATTATGGGTTATGGGGGAGACTATGTCGTGGTTTTCAAAGATGCACATATATCTTGACCCCATTGTGCTATGATGATAGGTTTTATACTGTGATTTTCTCCATCCAAGTTTTTATTTTAAATTTGATTTGATTCTGAGGTTTACTCCATTTTCTCCAATTTTCTATCAACCATTGGAGGCCCCATGGTTTTTTTGGATTCCATGGATTTTCCTTAAATAAGTTACTTATTCCATGTTCTTCTTCCTTTATTCTTTGTTTCTTTTTTTCTTCTTCATCCACTTCTTCTCCTCCTTCATTCCTTCTATTATTAGGGATGTTTGGTCATTTTTAAATTGAAATTCTAATAGTAATCGATGTGTTCTCAGGTTATTAGGAGGGGTGGGGGGTTTCTAAGGGGGGGGGGGGGGGTGTCTAGGGGGTGGGGGGGATGTTCAGAGGGGTGGGGGGGGGGGGGGGGGTGGCTGTCCAAGGGGGTGGGGGGTGGTGTCCAAGGGGGTGGGGGTGTCCAGGGGGTTGGGGGTGTCCAGGGGGGTGTCCAAGGGGGTAGGGGGTGGGGAGTGGTGTCCAGGAGGGGTGGGGGTGTCCAAGGGGGTGGGGTGGGGGGCTATCCAGGGGGTGGGGGGGGGGGATGTCCAGAGGGGTGGGGGGGGGGGCTGTCCAAGGGGGTGGTGATGTCCAGGGGGTGTCCAAGGGGGTGGGGGTGGTGTCCAGGGGGTGGGTGGGGGGGGTTGTCCAAGGGGGTGGTTTTTTCAGGGGGTGTCCAAGGGGGTGGGGGTGGGTGTGGTGTCCAAGGGGGTGGGGGGGTGGTGTCCAAGGGGGTGAGGGTGTTGTCCAAGGGGGTAGGGGTGTCTAGGGGGTGGGGGTGGTGTCCAAGGGGGTGGGGGTGATGTCCAGGGGGTGGGGGTGGTGTCCAGGGGTGGGGGGATATCCAGAGGGGTGGGGGGGGGGGGGCTGTCCAGAGGTTTCAAATCATTAGGATTTGTGTAATTTTTAGTAGTGAATGTATACATATTTTAATATTTATACTTCATATTTGTTTTTTACAGAAGGGTGAATTTGGTATCCAGTAGCACCAGGATGAATTATTTGTGAACCTCAATAATAAAGGATCTAAGATGAATTTAAAACTATTATATCTAACTATATTTTCTTTTTAAAATCATATTCAAGCATATTTTTTTAAATACAAATTGATTTGTTCTATATTTCAAAATTGTTTTACATTCAAAATATGATTTTTTTCATATAAACATATATTTGTCTTATCTTAAAAAGATGTATAATTTTGATATTTGTTATAGGTAATAATTATTTGATGTTCGATTACGGAACATCAAATGAGCAATGAATATGAGGAAGGTGTTGATGCCTTTTTGGAATTTTCTAAACGAAATGTTCCAAGTAGTGACATTTTTTTCTGTCCATGCCCGGAATGTTTGAATATGAAGAAGTTGCAAAGTAGAGAGATAAAAGATCATATGAATTAATCATGGTTTTAATCCGAGTTATATCCCTTGGATATGGTATGGTGAAACTAGACAGAATGTCACTGATGATGATGATTCGCAAGATGGAGAATTCGATGGAATGAAAGAAATGATTCGTGATATTGAAGTAGAACAAATCGAGATAGAACCGACAATTTCACATCTATATGGTGATGCTGAAAAACCATTATATCCTGGTTGTACAAATTTTACGGTTTTTTGGCAATGTTAAGATTGATTAAACTGAAGGCGAAACATGGATGGAGTGACAAAAGTTTTACAGAGCTGCTACAATTGATGAAAGACATTCTTCCAAAAGATAACAATCTTCCAAATTCACATTATAAGGCCAATAAAATATTATGCCCGATGGGATTGAGATAAAAGAAAATACATGCCTGTCTAAATGACTGTATGATATATTGGAAGGAATATGAATTTCTTTCAGAGTGTCCTAAATGTGGGACATCACGGTATAAGGTGAAAGAAAAATCACAGGTTGATGTAGAGATTACAAAGATACCTTCAAAGGTATTTTGGTATCTTCCTATAATTCATCATTTCAAACATTTATTTGCTAATTCACATGATGCAAAAAGGTTATGATGGCATGATGATGAGTGGTTATGTGATGGAAAAATACATCATCCAGCTGATTGTCCACAATGGAAGAAAATTGATGAGCAATATCCCACATTTGAAAATGAAATTAGAAATCTCAGACTAGGGTTGTGCATAGATGGAATGAATCCATACCGAACCCTCAATAGCACACATAGTTCCTGGCCTATTTTATTAGTAATTTACAACATCTCTCATGAAGTTTGTATGAAGCGCAAATATGTCATGTTGAGTATAATGATCTCTGGTCTGAAGCAACCCGAAAATGATATTGATGTTTTCTTGTCACCATTGATTGATGATTTGAAACTTTTATGGGAGGATGGTATTTGGGTGTATGATTCTTATAAAATAGAATATTTTCAACTGCATAAAGTGCTTTTGTTCACTATAAATGACTTCCCATCATATAGAAATTTGTCTGGATATAGTGTTAAAGGGCATAAAGCATGTCTAATTTGTGAACAACAGACTTCATATTGTCAATTTCATCATGGGAGGAAAATAGTGTACATGGGTCATCGAAAGTTTTTGCCTATGGATCACTCTTATAGAAGACTAAAAAAGGCATTCAATGGATCACAATAATTTGATATTGCTCCAAAACCTTTATCCCCTGATCTATATTTTGAGAGGGTGAAAAACCATGATGTGACATTGGGAAAGACACAGAAATATGGTAATGATAGACATATTTGGAAGAAAAGGTCAATATTTTTTGAGCTACCATATTGGAGATATCATGAAGTTAAACATAATATTAATGTCATGCATGTGGAGAAGAATATCTATGATAGTTTGATTGAAACATTGTTAGATATTAATGGAAAGAAAAAAGATGGGTTGAATTCAAGATTAGACTTACTATGAATGGGAATAAGTTTGAAGTTAGCTCCCACTCCTAATGGAAGATGAACATTTCTTCCCCCGACTTGTCATACATTATCGAAGAGGGAGAAAATTTTCTTTTGTCAGTGTCTTCATGATATAAAAGTGCCTCAAGTTTATTCTTCAAATGTAAAATTTTTTGTCTCATTGAAGGACTTGAATTTGATAGGTATGAAATCTCATGATTGTCACATCATGATGCAACAAATTCTACCAGTTTCATTGCGTGGAATATTTCCCATCCATGTTAGAAAGACTACAATTAAGTTGTGTTATTTTTTCAATTCAATTTGTAATAAGGTGATTGATTCGAATGCTTTGAACATTTTGTAAAAGGATGCAATTTGTATACTTTCTCAATTGGAAATATATTTTCCACCAACTTTTTTTTGATATAATGGTGAATTTAATGATTCATCTGGTTTGAGAAATAAAGCTTTGTGGACATGTATATCTTAGTTGGATGTATCATTTTGAAAGGCATATGAAAATATTAAAGGGGTATATTAAGAATCTATATCGACCTGAAGCCTCCATTATTGAAAATACATTTCTAAGGGGGTTGTAGAGTTTTGTACGAGCTACTTGGCTGCGGCGCAGCACATTAGTTTGCCTCCATCTATCCATGAACGAGTTAATAATGAGGGAAAGGGGATTCGTGGCTTGAAAGTCAAATCATTGTCAGCTGAACAAATGAAGAAGTTAGAATCATACATCTTGAATAACATAGCTGATGCTCAACCATATATCACATTTCATATTAATGAGTTGAAACAATGTCATCCAAAGAATAAATAAATGTGGATTTTGAATGAGCACAACAAAACATTTTTGTCATGGTTTAAAAAGACCTTGCTTGGTAGATCAGATGTATCAGAGACATTAAAATGGATAGTGTGTGGTCCATGTTTAAATGTGATAACATGGTCCGGTTATGACATTAATGGTTATACATTTCATACAAAATCTCAGGACAACAGAACTGCAGTTCAGAATAGTGGTGTATTGGTGTTTTCCAAAGCAATGCATTTTTCGAGTACTAAGGAAAAAAAACCAATTTCTGCATCAAGTGAATATTATGGAGTGATTGAAGACATATGGGAGGTTGATTAATTTAAAATTAAAGTTCCTGTTTTTAACTGTAAATGGTTTATCAGTGACAACAATGTCAAACATGATGAATTTGAAATGACAGTTGTTAATCTGAAAAGATTGGAGGACATAACTGATTCTTTTATAACAGAAACACATGAATTTTTTTTTCTATGTAGTAGATCAATCAGATATGCAATGGGATGTTGTTTTACAAGGAAAAAACAATATTTTGGTGAGGATGAACTTGATGAAGATGCTGATTTATGTGAGATTACTACTTCCATGGAAAGATTAACAGAACATAATGATGAGCATGTTGAAGACATGGTTTGTGCCATAAGGAACGATCATGATGAAGGAATTTGGGAAAAAAAATCCATTTGTACATTCCTAAAATTATAGTTAACATTTGTCTATTTCTTGTTTACATTTATTATTTTCATAAAATGTTATATTTTAAGTTTTTTCTTTATTAAAACATGTATTAAAACAAAATAAGTATAAGTTTTTATTTTTTTATTTTTTAAGTTTACTTTATCATGCTTACCATTACATAAATTATATATCTATTATTTTTGTTCAGTGATAGTTACTTTACCATGTTTACCAGGTTTACCATGTTTACCATGTTTACCATCTTGACCATATTTACCATTTTTTAACATGCTTACCATATTAACCATGTTTACTATTACGTAACTTAGTACAATTTTCTATTTTATGATTATAGTAGTATTGTAATATTTCAATTTGTATATTTGTGAACTAATGTTTGGTTTTTTTTATTTGAAGGATAATGACAGATCAATCAGTTGATCAACCACATAATTCTGGAGATGAGCATATTGGTCATACCTCTTGGGAGGAACATTCACATGCTCCTCTTGATGTTCCACAATCTTCCTCATGTGCTCCCATTACGACAAAGAGTTCAAGAGTTGGTAAATGTGGGTGAACACGTTTACCAAAATTATCACTTTCCCGTACGCAGGATCAGAGGATAGTCATTGAGTTTTATGAGGATGATATTCCTATAGGTCCAAATGCAAAAGATTTTAAGAGTTTTGTATCAAATCAAGGTAAGAGAAAATTAAGCATTTTGTATGATGACTGGAGAAGTGTGGACAAAGAGATAATCTCTCAGTTGTGGGAGGCAATTTTAGTAAGATCTTTTGCTATTGTTTTCCTATTTTTTAAATGTTTCTAGTATATATAATATGTTTAACCTCTTCTTTATTAGATGACATTTGATATTCCTGACACTAGAGGAGTCAGGAAGAAATGCTTATCAATGGCTTCCAGGAGATAGATGGATTTAAAACCAACCATCACATCTGATTTTTTTTCATAGGAGTCATGACAATACATGTCGTATATATCCTTTAATAGATGAATACACAAGGAGACAGTTTATTGAAAGTAGAAGAAAAGATTCATTTTTGGTAAGGGAAATGTAAAATTTTATAAGATTTATTATATAAATGATCTTATTAATGTTTTGTTAATGATTTATTATTCATAATTTTTAGCAAACAAGGAAATCTCATCAAGAGATCCAATCTAAAAATGTATACCCTCATAGTTTATCTCTGGGAGGGTATACATTATTGGAATAAAAAATGATTGCGGAAAAATTACAAAAACTAAGAGATGAGTCTTCATGCTCTGGAGAGGTGGCCCCTCCATCACCTCCATCTAGACATGAAAAATGGAAGAGAGTTAGGATGGGAAAAAATGGAAATATCTTTCAAAATATTTGGGAATCGTAACTAAGAGGATTGTAAGATATCTATTTTATTTATTTAAGTCAACTATTTTCTTCATATAATTTCAATCATTACAAAAAATGTTCAATTAATTAATACATGATTATCTTGAGGAGCAGAGCTCACAGGGGGTATTTACTACTGTTGGGAGGTAAGATATTTTATCTGTAGCATTGGGAAAGCCCAAACATCCTGGATGTGTACGAGGATATCTGGCAGGTGTATAGGTCAGAAAAGTGTTCCCACGTTCTTTAAATTCTTATGATTAGGGTGTTTATAAAAAAAATAGAATCCTTGGAGGCTGAATTTCATAATATTAATGTGACAATGGAGGAAAATATTAGAGCGTCGGTACAATCTATGTTTGCAAACATGCAAAGTAAATTTCAGACTACAACTCCCACTCCTCCACCTCCCCTTGCAGACCCCATTATTTATCCTCCACCTCCACCAGTAGCTCCCACTCCCCCACCTCAGCCTGCGGACCCCATTTTTTATCCTACTCCTCTGCTGCAACTTCCTACTTATTTTGAGTTGTATGTTGATGATTCTAAACATCATATAGTTGCACATGGGTTGGTGTATTGTATAGGAGATACAGTTCATCATCAAAAATTATAGGTAGAGAATCATAGGGTCACTATACATGATATTATAGATAGATCAGCTCGAGTACCATTACCTACAGATGAGGTGACGATAGTTGGACATAGTATCGACCATTTTTTAATTTGTCCATCCAGACTTCTTTGACTCATTACTATAGAGGTATGTATGTTATATCTTCTATTGTTTTTATTAAATTTGTTTTATCTTTTGAAAACTAATATATTTTTATATTTATTTTTACAGGAATACTTCAAAGGTAAAGAAATACTGTATAGACAACAACAAAGACAAATGGCTATGACATCAGATATAGATTATAGTAGTTTTGACAGATTTTCAAGATATTAAAATTTGTTGGTGGATCATTATGAGTTTCCAATAGAAGATCATGTTTGTGGACGTGAAATAACTATGGGGATTGTGAAAACTGATATCATAGAGCTTGTTACTGGAGATAAGTTGGGCATCAACATGGTGAATTTTTTTTCCATGTAAGTCTTAACACATTTTCCCTATGTTATATTTATTAAAAATGTATACTTATGTCTGTTTTTTATTATGTATCTTTATAAAATTTGTGAGAAGAATGAGCGGATAGATGTATATGGATTCATGGACCCACATTTGATTTCCCCTGAAGCATGTGCATTGGATGAGGAATAAAGAATGATTTATATTGCTGAAAGACTTGAACAGAACATAGTCACACAATGTTGGATGATGCCTTTTTGTGAGAGGTATGAAACACATCTCTCTCAAAGAGTTCATTATCTTTTAACATAAAAAACCACTAACCTTAATTTTTTTTATCAGTGATCATTGAATTTTAGGGGTTTTTTCCCAAGGGAGAAAACACTTTATTGGATATTCTCTGTCCATGGTGATGTGTGGGAAAGTTTTAAGAAAATGTTGGAAAAGTAAGTTTCAATTTCTCAACAGTTTTATATATTATAATGAATTTTAAATTTATCCCATTCGTATTATTTTATAACAAGGTATGGGTCTAATTTTGAAAAAACACAAAAAAAGGAGTGCAAAGATCAAATATGTAAATGTAAAGGTAAATATCCATATATAATTTGTACTTTTTGATTTATTACATAAAAATAATATATTTAATTTACACTCATTCAAACAAAATTGTTATGAACAATAAGGCGTCATCGAATGCGGATATTATATGTTAAGATTTATGTATGAAATAATAACAACTGGGACAGTTGTGAACTTTGACCTGGTAAGATTTCCTTTTAAACTTTTCCATAATATTCCATTTGATTTATTAATTATACAAGTTAACTACTATACTTTTAATTTTTAGCAATTTGATGACCCTCAACCCTATAGTTCTCAAGACGTCAAACACTTACAAGTGGAATGGTCAAATTATTTTACTGGTTTGATTGAATTTTAGTTGTTTGTAGTGTAAAATGTAATTTTGAATATTTTCATTGTAATTGTGTATTTGGTAGTTGTTTTGGTTGGATTTAGTTTTCTTTTTCAGTTGACATTGTAAGTTTTGAATGTTATATATGTGAATGTTTAATTTTTCTCTACTTCTTGTTTTGGTCTACTTATGATGGTTTTTATGGTATGAATTCTGGTCGGGGGGGGGGGGGGGGTTCCAAGGGTATGGGGAGGGGGGGTTCAGTGGGGTGTGGGGTATCCAGGGGTGTGGGAGGGATGTCCGGTGGGGTGGGGGGGGGGGGGGTATCCTGGGTGTCCATGAGACTGGGGGGGGGGGAATCTAGGGGGTGGGATCATTTCCAGGAGGATGGAAGGGCTATCCAAGGGAGTGAGGGGCTGGACAGGGGGTGTCCAGGGGTGTGGGGGTGTCCTGTGGGGTGAAGGGGGTTTCTAGGGGTGTGGGGAGGGCTGTACAGTGGGTGGGTGTGTGTGTGTGTGTGGGGGGGGGGGGGTTCCAGGAGGGTGGGGGGTTTCCAGGGGTGGGGGGGGGGGGGGCTGTCCAGGGTGTGTGTGTGTGTGTGTGTGGGGGGGGGGGTTGTCTAGGGGTGTGGGGGGCTATCCAGGGGGTGGGGGGGAGTCCATGGGTGTGGGGGGGGGGTGTCCAGGAGGGTGGGGGGGGGGGGGGGTTGTCCATGGGTGCGAGGGGCTGTCTAGGGGGTTGGGGTAGTCCAGGGGGGGTGTGTGTGTGGGGGGGGGGGGTTCTAGGGGTGTGGTGGGGGATGTCCAGGGGGTGGGGGGGGGGGGTATACAGGAGGGGTGGGGGGATTTTCAGGGGTGTGGGGGGCTATCCAAGGGGTGGTGGGGTTGTCCAGGGGTGTGGGGTGCTGTCCAGGGGGTGGGGGGCAGTCCAGGGGTATGGGGGGGTGTCCAGGGGTGTGTTGGGGGCTGTCTAGTGGGGTGGGGGGGGTCTGGTTTGTTCTAGTCTGTTTTTGTAAAGCTTTTGCTCTGTTTCAGGTAATTTGACTGGGCATAACAGTGGTTCAGTTTTCTTTAAAAAAAATTGTTTTTTATGTCAGTTATTTCATAACCAATGTAAAAAATGCGTTGGTATTAGGTTTAACGTCGATTATTTGGAAACCGACGTAATAATTTCATGGTAAATGGTTTTTATGTAGGTTATTTCATAACCGACGTAATAAATTAAAATGGATAGTTTTTACATCAGTTATTTTATAACCGATGTTGTAGATATGTTTTTATGTCAGTTATTATATAACCGATGTTGGAAATTACTTGGAAGATAGGTTTATCATGTCAGTTTTAAAAATAACAAACGTGATAAATGCTTTGGAGGAGTGATTTATGACACCAGTTATTATATAACTGACGTGAAAGGTTATATTCCACATCAGTTATTTAATAACCGACATAATAAACCATGACTCCGAAGCGTTTTCCACGTCAGGTTTTTATCAACCGATGTAAAAAACGCTTTGGATTTGTGTTTTTTACGTCGGTTTTAAAATAACCGATGTAAAAAACTATGTTTATAACATCTCCTATAATAATTTCGGACAAAATAAAATGTTAAAAATAAAAAATAACCACCATAAAAAACGTTTTCTGCACTAGTGACATGGGGAAATTCAGTGGCCTCCATAGTGAATATTCACATGATAACATCTATAACTTCATAGAAGTTTGAAATACCACTCACAACCAGGGAGTCTCTTTAGACACAATCATACTACACATATTCCCATTCTCTCTAAGAGACATAGATAAAGACTGGATCAAAAGTCAAGCACCCGAGTTAATCACGACTAGGGATGATCTTACCAAAAAAGTTTCTAGATAAATAATTTCCACTGATTCGAGCTTGGAAGCTCCAAAATGACATTTATAACTTTGCTCAAACAAATGGAGAATATACTTGGTAATCATGGGACCGATTCAAGGATATGATGAGGAAGTGTCCATATCATGGACTAGATATGTGGATTCAGTTATAGACGTTATACCAAGGACTCTAACCAGCCGCACGAACTGTCGTAGATACTGTTGCTGATGGAGGGATGATTTTTAAAACCCCAAAATCCAGAAGAGCTATACTTGATGAAGTTTATCACAATGAAAACCTTTGAAAAAATGACCATGTACCACCTTGTCATGATATACACTAGGTAGATGAAAAAACCAAATTAGCAGCTCAAGTCGAAGTGCTCACAAAGAAGCTGGAATCATTTCAAATGTTGGCTGAATAACCCCTCCTACTCTTGTAATGGAGATAAAATCATGTGAGTTGTGTGGTGGCCCACATCTTTATTAGGACTGCAAGTCAGGATTTTAAGACCCACAATATTGAAATTACATCAATTACAATCAACAGAACCTACCTTTTCAATAGTAGCAACAATACTACCAACAGAGGCCTACTCAATAGTAGTCTCATAACAACCAAGAATATTGTCAAAAGTGAAGTGGTCAAGAACCATTTCATAATTAAGGAACACTAGGGTATCCACCTATGAACCTAGTACCTAAACCTTAAAAACATATGCAACAATAACCCTTCCCACAAAGAGATCAGAAGCAATTCCAACCCACTCATCTTATACTTCAACAACAACTAGCTCCTCCACAAAGTAACCTGGAAAACCTCCTGCATACTTTCTTTCAAAAATCAGATCAGATAATGAAAAATCAGGAAACAGAAGTGAAAGAAACAAAATATCTATTTTTTGGAATCTTGAAGTTTAAATGGGTCAAATATCAAAGAATTTGTCTGACAGATTACCAGGTACCCTACCCGGTAATACAGATATGTACCCAAGGGAGGAATCTAAAGTGGAAGTGCTGAGAAGAAAAAAGATATCTAACTTTCAAAAACCAAGCAGAAGATATTAAAGGAAACCTACAGAGCCTAAGAAACAACCATCATTAGAAGAAGAAGTTTAGATAGAAACACATCAAGACGTATCACCAGCTAAAAGTGACCAAAATCCTGAACAACCAAAGGAACCAATTTATATTTCCCCACCACCATAAAATCCACCTCTTCCTTTCCTAGAAAGAGAGAGATAAGGTAGATAGGAGGTATAATACAAAAAGTTACTCTAAATGTTCAAGAAACTGTACATCAACATACCATTTGTAGAAGACATTTCCTAGATGTTAGTTTATGAATAATTTCCCAAGGATATGATGTCCAATAAAAGAAATATAGAAGATCTTGGGGTGATCTCATTAAATGAAGAATGCTCTACTATTGTGTAGTAGAAAATCCCACAAAAAACGAGAGATCCCAAAAGTTTTTCAATTCCCTATGCTATTGGAAGATACAATTATGGAAGAGCTCTATGTGATCTTGGAGCCAACATCAACTTAATTCCAATGAGTGTTATTTGTAAGCTAGAATTACATTAACTCAAAAAAATAGAGTATCATTGCAAATTTTCGACCACTCAGTGAAGTACCCCAGGGGAATTCTTAAATATCTTTTAGTTAAAGTTGAAAAATTCAACTTTCCAGATGACTTCCAAGTTCTAGACATGGAAGAAGAAGGAAACGTATCCATTATAATTGGAAGGTAATTCCTAGCCACAATAAAGGATTTGATAGTTGAGAATCAAGGATTCCTGATCTTATGAGTTAGAGAAGAATAGGTAGTATTCAACCTGGTCAAAAATTCCCAACAATCAGATAATGCTGTTGATTGCAACACCGTCTCTCTTATACAAGAAGTAGATGAGTACATGTCCATTGAAGAAGAAAGTGAAGAGTCACTCTCGTAGAAGGAAGAAGATTATGATTTGAGGAAGTAAGATTCATTGAACCTCTAATGAGGGACAACTTTCCACCTTTCATTCCATCCATCATTCAACCACCAAAGCTAAAACTAAAACCTATATCTAGTACTTTAAGTACTCATATTTAGGAGTGTGAAACTCTTTTCCAGTTATTATCAATTCGGAAATATCTCAGGAATAATAAGAAAAATTGATTAATGTTTTGAAGAGACATAATAAGTCAATTGCTTGGGGAGTAAAAAAAATCAAAGGAATCAATCCCACTTAATGCACTCACAAGATTATACTCGAAGAAGATGTAAATCCAAAACATCAACCTCAAAGGTGTCTCACACCATTAATGACGGAAGTTTTTTTAAAAAGTGATGAAAATATTGGATGAAGGGATAATATTTTATATATAGATAGTGAATGGGTAATCCCTCTAAAATTTGTGCCTAAGAAGGAATGAATTACAATAGAGAAAACTGATGAAAATGAGTTAATCTCAACATGCACCATCACTGGATGGAGAGTCTGTATAGATTAAAGATGCACTAATACAATAATAAGAAATGATCATTTTCATTTACCCTTCATGGATTTGATGCTAGAAAGACCTATTGGACATGAATTCTACTATTTCCTAGATGGATATTCAGGATACAACCAAATTACAGTCAACCCACTGAATACCCAAAGACCACATTCACATTCCCATTTGGTACTTTTTCCTATAGGATAATTTCATTCGGAATGTGCAGTGCACCGAAAAAATTTTAGAGATGCATGGAGCATATTTTAAATGACATGGATGAATAATTCCTAGAAATATTCATAGACGACTTCTCATTCCATAGAAGATCATTTTAGGTCTATTTAAGTAATTTGAAATTATCCCTCCAATGTTGTGAAGAAAAATTCCTGGTCCTAAACTATAAAAAATGTTATTTTATGGTCCAAGAAGGAATAGTCTTTAGAATCTATAAGGAATGAATAGAGGTCAATCCATCTAAGAACAAAGTCATCAATGATTTACCAGAACCTTTGGCCGTTAAAGGAATAAGAAGCTTTCTGATCCATACCAGATTTTATAGGAGATTATTCAAAGAATTCAAAAAAATTTCCCATGCATTGACACATCTAATGTCAAAATATGTTTCTTTAGAATTCATTGAAGAATGTAATTAGGCATTTAAGATGTTGAAAACAAGCCTGATAGTATAACCAATCATCATTTCACCCAATTGGGATAAGGAATTTGAGTTAATGTGTGATGTAAGAGAACTTGCTATTGGTGATGTGTTAGGACAACGAATTGGAAATATCTTTTGTTCCATCTATTATGAAAACCACATGCTAAGTGAATCTCAAGCAAACTACATGACTATAGAGAAATAACTCTTAGTCATTGTATATTCCATTTAGAAATTTCATTTCTCTCTAGTATTTTCCAAAGTGATTGTACATACCGATCATGCTACCTTAAGATAATTGATAAAAAAAGGATTCCAAACCAAGGACGATATGGTGGATCATCTTGCTATAAAAGTTTGATATTTTAATCAAGGACACAAAAGGCACATAAAATATCATTACTGACCATCTATCCCAACTTCCCCTATTATTCATCAAGGAATACGAGGAGGCTGACATTGAAGTAGATTTTCCAGATGAAACCCTTTTCAACATCAAGGTTCAACTGTGGTTCTATGATATCACCAATTATCCTTCCATAGGATTTTTATAACAGGACCTTTCATACCAACAAAGGAAAATATTTCTAGATGATTCCAAGCATTAATACTAGGATGAACCACTTTTTTTGAAGCACCGTGCTGATGGATTATTGAGATAATACATCCCCAAAGAGGAAATCCCAAATGTAATTGAGTGTGTCACATGTCACCAGCTAGTAGACATCATGGAACTAAGAGTACAATAGAAAAAATTCTATAAAGTGTATTTTTATGGCCCACACTAAACTAAGACGTGAGGGAATTCTGCCAAAGCTGTGATAGATGCTAGTGGACCAAAAACATTGGTAAAAGGAATGAGATTCCCTAAAATCCCATCATGGAAGTTGAAATATTCAATTTTTAGGGCATAAACTTCATGAGACCATTTCTAAATGTTTATGTAAATTCCTACATTCTAGTTGGTGTTGACTACATCTCGAAATGGGTTGAAGATGAAATAACCTCACATAACACAAAAAAAGTGGTCATGAACTTTCTGGAAAAGAATGATTTTGGAAGATTTGGATTTCCGAAAAAATAATTAGTGATCAAGGAAGAAATTTTACTAACCAATGTGTGAGAGGATTGTTAGAGAAATATGGAATCAGATACAACACAGGAACTCCCTACAACCCAAAAACAAGTGGGCAAGTAGAATTCTAAAATAGGGAGATAAATCAAATTTTGGAAAAGACTGTGAATACAAGAAAAATTGACTAAGTCTCAAAATGGATGATGCACGATGGGAATAACACACTGTATATAAGACACCCATAGTCATAACACCGTTCAGACTAGTTTATAGGAAACCATGTCATCTTCTAGTGAAATTGGAGCATCAATTGTTTTGGGAGATTAAGAAACTGAATTTAGATTCTGAGAAGGATGGAGATGCTAGGATTTCATAGTTAACCAAATTAGAAGAGATATGGATGGATTCCTATGAAAATTACAGGATCTATAAGGAAAAAACAAAGAAATGGAATGATCGATGCATTTCTTGGTATATCTTTGTACCAGAGAATAAGGTCCTTTTGTTCAACTCATGACTGAAACTATTCCCTGTTAAGCTGAAATCTTGATGATCAGGTCCCTTTGAAACCATTCATGTTTTTCCTTATGGGAAAATTGAAATCTATAGAGAAGGGGATCACCATTCAAGGTGAATAGGAAAATATTTAAAATATTTCAAGAACCATTCCATGAAGGCTATGTCATCAACCTCAAGTTAAACTGAGTCAAAACTGATTCAATCTACCGACATTAAAGAAAGCACTGACTGGGAGGAAACCCAGGGTAGGAAATATTATCCTCTGTTAGATAAGGATATCCTTAGGAATGTTTTAGGTAGGAAAGAAGCTAAAAGAAAGGAATGAACAAATTTTGAGCTAAAACAGTCAATTACACATTGTGTAACCATCTTACACGATGTGTACCTTTTTTGCTCAAATATCCATTTTATTAAACTAGTACAAGATACGAACCAAAATTACACATTGTGTAATGCTTAAAATATATTTTTAAAAAATATAGGATGTAAAAACTAGGTTCATGACCCGCATCCCCCAACCCCTCACCTCCATCCTCCTATTTCCCGAACACCCACACCCTCCCTTCTCCCTCTATCCCGACCTATTCCCCTTTCTCGACCACTTGAAACCCTATCCCTCCACTTCATATCCCCCTCCTCTCGGCCAAATTGCATGAACACAACTTGTGCCCTCCTCTTCCCCTCCTACCACCACACCTGAACCTCCTCCTCCTCCTTTCAACCTACCACCAAACCTAAACCCCTCCTTCTCCCTCAACACACTAACCAAAATTTCCATCCAACCTCAATGGCCTAAACCAAATGCACCCAAACCTCCACCTCATCATCCTCAGCCTCTAATGCATGGCCACTGACCAAGCGCCAACATGCCACCACTTCTACATCACATGGCACTGCTTCTACATCACCTACCACACCTTCTACATCACTTACAACAGCCCGTGCTACACCACATTCTTAGGCAGAGTCCACATCCACCTCCAGTGATGAAAACCTTTACCTTCACCCTATCCTCTGCTTAACCAACCCAAAGAATCGAGTAAATATCATCAGGTTATAGTCTAAGTTGATACAGAAAAATAAGACCCTAGACCTTCCTATCTTGGCCAGGATAAACATTAGAGATGCTAACCTTGGCCTCTTAGAGACACTCCACATCAGAAAAATTGTTGAGGTCCAAGAGGAAACCTCTAGAGTACTTTTCCTAGAGTTCCTGGCGATGTTCAAGATGTCCATTGATAGACTCAAATTCCTCCTAGGTGGTTATCCATATGAGCTTTCATTCACCATGTTCAGCATTAGCCTCAACATTTACACTGTTGAGTTTTTCATTTAATAGGTCCATCCAAATCTATAAATAGAGCCACCTTGAGCCCATTCTTAGTGTCTCTAGGAGCTAATTTCCCGATATCCTCAGTTTCACCATGACCTAGGAATCATGTAATCTATCCAGTTACAAAGTCCAGACTTACAGATTTTGCATCGACCTATGAAACATGGATATTTTTATAAGGATAAGTCTCACAGGAGTGTCATCCAGATCGATGTGATTTTTCTTGTAGCAGCTATGGGCGGTCCAACCATCAACATGGATGACCATTTTTCCAAATATTACAAATCCCACACACAACAGACTCACAATACTTTGAGGGGATGGTCCTTTGTTACTCATATGGATAGGTACCTCAGAGCGTTCAAACTAGAACTATCCCTCACCTCCCTAGGACCTATTGAGCTCATCGATTCTGTGATGCTGTACAAGATGAAACTACTAGTACATGAGGATAATGTTTACCATTGGGCACCAGGCATACAAGAGGCACCACCAACACTTACAGTGGATCCGCCAGTAGTGACCAACCCACCAACTAATCCACCCACCACCTCACCACCCATTCGCCTACCTCCATCTAACACCACCTCATCCACCATCCCTCCACCCACCCATCCCATCATATTAGAGATCATGGTTACACAACAATGCATCTTAGAGAACTTTCTCAAGATTTCCACTCATATTAATATCCCTTTAATCAACCCCTTTGAGTTTACCACTCCAACACTACCATCCCCTACTATCCCACCATATTCTACCATTCCCACACCACTTACATCCCATCCCGACCTGCCGGCCAATATTATTCACCCTTTGGCCCAATGGGAGTTTTTAGATAAGCAGGACTGAAAAGGTAAGGGGATGGCCACCGATACTTCCATAGAGGCCTATTTTTTTGATCTAGCTGCCAGAACCATGACCTATTTACAAATCAAAAACTATCCACCACCCACTCTAGCCAATGTATCTAGCACTGCTACTCCACCCTATGTCGCCAACCCACCCACTCTTGCTACTTCCATGAACAATGATCCATACCTACAACTATAATCACCACCATAGGGTGGGATGATTATGGAAGAGATTTTTGGTTCGAAGGATGGATCCTTAGTCCTCCATATTGTTCATTTTTTGGTTTTATATTTTTTGAGATAGGGTTGTTGTGTTTTGTTTTGTCATCTGTATATGCCCTCATTTTTGTACATATCACTTATATATATGGAAATTAATTTTCACATCATTATTACTTGGATTGATTTTAATTTATTTAATATTTTAAATATCCATGTCTAGTTCCTCTACATATTCCATAGTTATCTATGGATCCACACCGCCATCTATTCTAGTCCAAAAAGTGACCTAATGCGTCCCAAAAATTAAACGAAAACTTTAGGAACTTTCCATAGAAATCCATGCACAATAATAGCCACCACAAGCCATGATACCATTCATTCCACACTTGATTCATGCTCACACTAATTCAAAAAAATTCATAAATCAAGTCAAGATACCTCATGAGATAGAGGGATCTTCCACCAGTAGCTGCAAGCACAAGAGAAGCAACTGAGCTGATGGACCCCACTATAGGATTTTGGTCTATCTGTCTGGTTGAAAATTTACTATTAGAACTTTATGGGAGGAAACCCATATTTGATCATTTATCTAGTTTGATTTTTCATACTTGAGTCTTTTTCAATTTCATTTTGAGTCCCTTATTTAACTTCATTATAAATATCTAACACATTTGAATAAAAAAGGTTACCTTTGCTTGTTATACTATGCATCTGCCTATTATTATTCTTATAAATGTTTTAAACCTATGGAATAATGCTTTTATCTAGTGTAGGAAATTTTTCATAACCCATTTTTTAGGTTCTCGGAATTTAGAAAACAGACAACCCAAGTTCCGTCATGGCATACAACTTATTATAGGCATCTCTTTATTCCCTCAATTTACAACTTTTCAAATGCCATTTCATTTTTTCTATTCTTTATATTCTATAAATATCCCATAAGAAATTCATGGACAATGTGGACATTGTAAATTTATAAGTATGGGAGAGTTTCTTCTGATTTTCACTTTTGATGCACTTGAAATTTTGTTTGTTCTCACCTATCTAGGAGAAATTTTTCAAAATTTAACCATGTTTTAAACTTTAAAAACATTTTTCCCATTTGAATAAAAGAGAATGTTACGTTAGAATTGATAGAATATATGTTTTTACTATGTTTATACCTTTAGAATGATTGTTGAGCTTAGAAATTTGATTCAAATTCAACATTTTTAAAATTATGGTTAATTGAATTACTACTTAGTTTTATACCCTTTGTGATTTCCAATTTCTTTTGTTATTCTCATTACCTGAGAGGAATCTACACCCACAATTCCATATTATATTCTGATCATATTTATTGAGTGATACTTGGGAAATGTAAACCTATCATAACTTTCATTTAAATCTTATTGAGGTTATGATTGAACAAGTACAATTTTAAAATGATTGAGGCAATAATTTATGATCCACTTTTCCTAAGAACCACATAAAATCTTTTCATCATTAGCCCTTAGTTTCCATGAATGACCTTATAGGATGAAGATATTCCAAGATGATTTTCCCTTTCCTACCCTAATCCTTGTATAATGAATGGTTTTACTTTAGAAAAAGTGTGGGGTAGGCATTCAAATAGCTAGGATGGTTTTATTGAAAAGAGACATTGTGTTTCTCATTATACTATTTGGTTGTGATCCATGTAATATTTATAGCATTTCACTTATATTCTATTACTTTTCAAAATTCAAAAGTAAAGAAAAATTGACATGGATTGTGTATCAGGAACGTCAAAAAGAACCATTTTCAAACTGATGAATTCCCTGAAGAATCATATGTGGTTAGGGGATATATGTGAGATCTGACCTAGAAATGACTTTCAAAAAATTAAAATACAAAATAAAAAGGAAAGTAATAGGATAAGTTTTTTTGGAACTTAATTTATATATACATAGATCCAACCCGGGCTACTGAGAGAGTGGAAATGATTAACTGGGAGGAGTCATTGTATTACACTTATCTCAACATTCATGCATTGTACTTCAGAGATTACCTTTTTTTAAGATTGATTTTTACTTTTTACCCACCTAACCATAGCCTCAGAGTCATTTTAACCCAATTGCTGAATCCCTCATGATTAATTTTGTATTTTTCTTTACAAAGTGGAGATGATTGAACCAATTCAAGCCTATGGTTGGGATCATGTATTTAGGGTATGATAATAACTCCAATATCATTTTACCCTGAGTGATTAGAGAAAATTCATTGTGAAGTAAATTACAAATGGGTATAGAATTCAAGGAATAGTTAAAAGATTGTAATTAAAATATTAGAAATTGTTTAAATAACTAATCTACGAGGAATGACTAATTTTCTATGCAAGGATGATTTTGGAAACTAACCCTTTCCTACTTACACCTAGTGTTATTTGTCTTGACATAATGAATGATTCATGTTTTAAAAATTTCTTATATTTTTGAAACCACTGTTGAGACATTTTTGCTTAAGGACGAGTAATTATTCAAGTGCAGGGAAATTTGATAATATGAATTCATATATATATTTTTACTGCCATTTACTTAATGATTTTAATTTCTTTATTATATAATCCACTTGGTATATGCTGGATTTTTTAGAAATAATTTTTCCAAGGTTTCAAAGGAAGAAATGCATAAAAATTGAAGAATTCCCCTATTACACACCATGAACCATCATTACAAATCATGTAATAGGATTTCACAACATCCAGAAAGTCATGATCCATGTGATGAACCAAGTCGTGAAGAAATCATAAAAAGAATCTATTACACATTGTGAATGGAAAACAAACGACGTGACCTAAGTCAAACCCATTGAATGAGAAATATTCTCTAGAGATACAACTGGAAGGCCAATACACATCGCGAGTCAGTAATACATGACATGATGTTGGTCAAACCTCATATTATGGGTGAGATACACATGAGATATGTTCCAGATTAAAAAAAAACTATGGATAAGTACATGGATTGGAATTACACAATGTGTAATCCATTAGACATCGTGTAATATTTCACCTATATATATAGCAGCATGACAGTGGGTTTTGGGAGATTCCAGAGAAGAATTCCTATGTTCTTTTGTTCCATTTTGAGTTTCTTTCGACTTCCTCCCTCTCAAAATCAAATTTCTTCACTGTTTCATTATTTTATTTCAATACAAAGTGTCATGGATTATGTTTTCATAATCACCTTCAATCATCAATCATCAACAAAGTTGTTTGCATTAATTCCCACTTCCATTCTCAAGTAAGAATTTAATTACATTTGAGATTTATAGTTCTTCGATCCCAATTGCATGTTTTACTCCCTTAGTAAATACCAATTAATTGTATGTTTTTGATCTATTTAAATTCAAGTGTTTCTATCATGTATTACATAATTTATGATTCGTTCACCTTCATTTATATCATGAGTGGATAAACCCACCTAGGGGTAGGGGTTGAGAGTAGGTGTATCAGAAAATTATTTAAAATATTTAATTCTAAATTTGGTAAATTTAAGGATTAGTAACCTGGGTAAATAATTAATGTCTATCCAATTCGATTAGACATCCCTGATCAGGGGATATTTAAGTGGAAGAACCTATCCTGATTGGAGTAGATTCGGCCACAAACACTAGCCTAAGATACTTTATACCATAGGATCTAAGCTTAATGCATCTAGGTTGTCACCATCTCCTGATTAAGGAATGAATAACTCCTAGTTAGAACTAGGTGACTTGACCAAAGTCAAATAACAACTTCTGATTGCTTCAAATCCTAAACCTTAGGATCTTACCATGATTATAATTAAGATCATCCTTTTTGGAGATACCCAAAATTTATCCTAACCCATATATCTTTATTGAAGAAACCATCATAGATATAGAAATTACCATACTAGAAAAAACTAGAAATGACTCCTACTACAAAGGGTCTTGAGCATTTGACTTAAAATCCAGCAACGCTCCCTGTTGGATTGACCTTAGAATCTCACTATACTATGTCTTGTAGAAAGTGAATTTCTGGAAAAACCTTACAAATTATAATCTGACTATAGCCTGCATGAACTCAACTATGCGTGTGAGCGCATTATCATCACTATCCTTTAACCATATAGTTCTACCACTAGATGGATAATGCTAATCACGTGATACCTTCAAGATGGGATACTCCTACCGGATAGATAGGGGAAGGATCAGACCTGGTGGAAAGCAGGCAGCTTCACTCTTTATGATGGACCAAATCACTAAAAAGTTCTCTATAGATGAGGCTTTGATGGAGTCCTTCTCAGATGTATCATCAAATAAGAGACTGTAGCTCTTATGTAAGAATTACACATAATATATTGTGGAGACCACCATTCAAGATACACACTTTCTAATCAAATATGAATTTTTAGATACTTTTGGACATCAATGATACATGATTGCACATAATTCACCAAGAAATATCATTCCTACCAAGTGCATTCCCACTTCATCCGTCAGTCCCCAGAGTTTCTACACACAACCAAATACTCCTATCCATTTTCTATATAGGGAATGGATTTTGTGGGACCATACCCTCTAGCTATGACTAAGAAGTTCAAATACATCTTAAATTCTACCAACTTCTTCACTAAATGGGTTGAGGAAATACCCCTCAAAGAAGCCAGGGCCAAAATAATTGTCAGCTTCATGAAAGAAAACATCATTTCTAGATTTGGTGTCCCCAATACAATACTAATGGAAAATGTTGTTGGTTGGAGTAGGACACTCAAGAGGGGGGTGATTTGAGATCCAATAAAATTTTATGTTAAAAAGTTTATTTAAAAGATTCCCCAAATTAAAAATAAAACAGACCAATTAATAAAAGGAGTAAAATTATAATAGATTGAATTTTCAAATAGTTTCTCAAAAAGATTGATTAATAATCAGTTATAACAATATGAGATATTGATAAAAATTTTGAAACTACTCTAATAAGGAAAAATAGTTATAACTACTATCCAATACTAACTATCAAAGTAAAATTTAGTTTTCTGAAATATGATTTAATACAAAGAAACACTAAAGTGAAAGAAGTAGTGGATAAACATGTGGTTCAGTATCAAGATGAGACCTAATCCACTCCACTTGGTGATCACTGCCACCAAGAAATATATTTAAAATAAGATTTTATCCACACCCTAGATCGGGGTTAACAACAGTACACATGACTATCCAGGTCACAAGACCTCTTCCACTATTCTACATGGGAATACAACCAGCCACACCACAAAAAAACTCTTCCACATTTATACGTGGGTAAAAAAAGTGTAAAATATATTTGAGTGAGGATATCATATATCCTCTAGTTTAATGTAGGAGATAGAGTGTGTTTAAATATAGTCACACATATTGATCGAAAAGTAATAAAAATAATACACAGAAGAGCAAAGATGATGAGAAAAGTTATAAATTATCTGAGTGTTGTTCTATGCAGCTATGGACTTGTAGGATCTAGCATATTTTAATCTCAAGTCCTCTTGTAAAAATAGAGTATTTTGTGTCATGTGTTCTAGTTTCTACTTCGATGAGATGTTCTTTGTATATTTTGTTCTTCTTAAAGTTGCTACTATGAGGATGTTTGAGGTTCTGATCCACAACTGTTCAGACACCATGAATAGAGAGTTATTTGTGTGTTCTTTGTTTTATGTTATTGCATGAAATCTACTTCTCAACTTATTTTATAATATTTCAGCTCATGAAACACCACATATTTTATCTTCAGGATGTCTTTTTTATGGATGATAGGGAGAACGATCTCCACACTTCGTACCTCATACTGCCTGCTGATATGATTTCAAAAGAGAATTTATTATATTAGTGTTATTAAATGACTCAAATATGACCATTATAAATAACTTTTAAATTAAATTAAAAAAGGAAAAAATGGTTAAGTATGGAACGATGTCACAGTTGCGGTGAGATAGTCACGGTGAGATAGTCATAGTGATACAGTCATGGTGAGACTTGGAACAATGTATTATCCTCTACCTTTGAGTGGTATAACTAGAGTGGTGTCTAATCCTCTATCAATTGTGGAATTGGTAGCAAGATTGCAGTAGTAGATCCTTTGTGCAATTTTAAACTGATAGAACAGTCATGGTGTTGGGTCCTTTGCAAATTTTAGAACCAGTAGGAAGACTACAGTGTCAGGTAAACGATTTCTATTCCTTTGTCAAAATTATGAATGGTGTCTTGTTACAGTGTACTGTAAATGGTAGCAAGGAAATGGTTTCGGGTCCTTTGCGAAAATATGGAACTGGTTACGGTGTCTGAGTCACAGTGTCAGGATTACGGTGTCAGGGAATTTGCCAAAATCTAGAATCGGTGGCAAACTTATGGTTTCTTAGACTTATTCAAATATTTGTAAACTTTCTTAATAATTAATATTCCCAAAATGGATTAAGATTAAACATAACCATACTGAAACATAATAGAACAAGATTAACCATAGTTTATAGGATTCATACATAATTTGTAATATGTTAAACATGATATGTGAGAATTAAAACATGACACATGATTTGTGATTATTAAAACATGATACATGATTATAACATGATACATGATTTGTGAGCATTAAAACATGAGGAGTCCAAAAATAATCCCCCTTTTGATGATCACAAATCCTTGGATTTATAAGTCATACATTATAGTAAATACAAGATAGTTGAGTATATATGTCTTGTCTTATTTCTCCAACTTTTTCCATAAATGTAATCATAAATTCCTTGTATTATTTCTCCCCCCATTGGGATTATCAAAAATAAAAAGAAAAAGAAATAATGAGTGAAGGAAATTAGGAAAATAAACAACAACAATGCACATTGTATTGAATAGAATGATAGAGTTCAGTATAAGCACAATGAAAAATACAAGACATCCCTATAAAAAATAAATACTTCACTTCTCTTCAGATCCATAAGTCTTTTCTTTACCCTTGGTAGAGAGATCAATAGGATCAGATGTAGTGGTTGGATAAGGGATTGGTCTAACTGTGAGAGAAGGAAAAGGAACTCCTTCAAAGACAGATGGTGTAAGAGATGGTTTGGTTGAAGACCGAGGAAAGGGTTGTTCAATTATAAACGGTCTGACATGGTTTAGAGCTTGAGATACAAACATGGAAGTAGGATAAAAGGCAGTGTATGAGGAAGGATTTGAACCATTTCTCAAAGGGGAATCTGCAGAATCCACAATGGAATTACTTTTCACATGTAGATAGGGCTTCAATAACTTAATGAAATCAGTGACGACCTCACCTCCATACTTCATATCCCTCTCAAAGTCATATTTTTTTTCTAGGAATTTCTCCAGAGTAGGTGTGAATTATTTGATCTTCAACACTTTATCCTTAAAGGCTTTCGTTATTGGAGGGATTTTCAAATTCCCTACAAGGTACTTGAAGTGATTGGTCAACTCATGTTTAGAATAAATTCTATTGAAGTAGAAGTCCAATTTCTTAGAAATTTATTCTTGAGAATAATTGGAAATATTTGAATGAAACCTTATGAAATCAAGCACATGGTCACTATTCTTGATGACAACAGAGAATCCTTCCTTATCAATACCACTCAACACTGATTGGAGCTCTTCTTTAACAACTATTCTGATCAGGTCACTATTCATAGGTTGAGCTACCTGTCTAGAGGAATTTGAAGCTGTAATGGATGAATTGAGAGACTTAGGATAATTTAGAACCTTTTTCAAACATCCCTTTTATTCATCAGTTAGCTTATTAAGTCCAACAACAAGTGTACACATCTCATTGACTATAATGGTGTTTCTCTCAACCACTTTTTCATATGCATAGAGTAGGTTTGGTTGAATCAGAGATACAAAAATTTGTGGGATCTTGTCACCAACACCCTCAATAGGATAATAAACAGGGGTTTGACTAGTTTGCAAGATTTTATGCATATCTTCAAACATATATTTTAGAGACTTCACCTCATCACCCAATTTTTTGTTCTCAATCCTAACTTCTTGAATTTCATGAATCATCTTTGGTTGAATCTTCCATATAATTTTCTCTAGCATCAAGGCAACATCGCTTTCACTAAGATTAGTCACAGGGGTAGGCTTTGACTTCATGATATTTTCAAATCCAGATAAAAAAGTTTTTTCAAAAGATTTCATATCACTATAACTCAAAAAATCAGAAGATTATTGAGTACATTAAGGAATAGGAACTAAAACAATTCCAGACTATTTAGTAGAGGTTACTTCTATGGAAGAAATTAGTTTCAATTGAAACATAGTGGAAAGATATATGCCTTTTACCAAGGCCTATTGGGTATTATCCACATCAAAATAACTGGGAAACCTATATCAGGTATCCATATAACTTTTTTAATAAGATTTGGAACTTGAACACTTTCTAAACTGGGGTGATGCTCCCCCTCAACAGGTGCATCTATTCTAGGACTAAGAGACTCAATCTATTGACCCATTTCCAAATTCTCAGCTCTGTCAGGCTCACCCATCTCTTTTCTAGCTAGATAAAAATATTGTTCCATTCTTTCTTCAACATATAAAATAACTTTAGTTTCAATTTTTTTTCTAACTGTTCCACAATAGAAGATTCTTCCTCAATAACAGGTTCTTTTTCTACAACAGGATCATATTATATGCTAACACTTCCTTTAACAACAACTACATCTTTTGCAACTACTTCTTATGGAACACGTATACCACTATCTTGTTTGTTTAAGATAGTTTCTTTGTCAGGTGCAGCTACTACATCTTTTTCCTCTTTATCTGAATATTCAAAAACTTCATCAAATTACAGAATAGGGTTAGATATACTCTTAGGTCTTGAAGGGTTTTCAACCGGGTTAAAATTTTCATAAATTCTTTCATTATCTTCCACCCAAGATTTTTTTCCATGGGTTATAGATAATTTTCATTCTTCTAACTATATCATTTGAGATGAAAAACTCATAATCTTCAATTAATTATTCATTCAGACCAACTACTCCTTTAGCAAACAACATTGCAGAAATTAATCTCGAATAAAATAGAGATGTAGATTTAGAAGTTGTCTTGATCATTTCACACATGTGAAGTATAATATACTTACACAGATTGATATTATTCCCATTATTAGTAATATATATCAATAATACATATTGACACTTAAGGGTGGAAACATCTCCTTTCCTTGGAAAAATAAGATGTTGAATAAACTTAAACAACAATCTTGTTTCACCATCCAGATCAGCAACAATTTCCCTTCTCTTCTTCTTGTTTCTAGTTAATCTACCAAGATCCTCTTCTAGGCTAAACATATCAATAAGAGGAGGAGGAACTCTTTGGTAATCCTAAAAAAATCCTTCATGAGGTATTCCTAGGCAGGTATCCCACAACCTTGAAGAAAAAGTACACCTTTGACCATTAACCAAGCTTCTTACTACAAAGTTATCTTCATAATTGAACGATAACTAAACATACTGATAAAAATTAGAAACTAACTTTGGATAAATGGGTCTTTTCTCTTTTGTGAACTAGATCAACCATCCATGTTCATCCAACACTTTCAAAAAAAGTGACTTACTTGTCAGCAACCACTTCAGAAAAACTTCTTTCTCTGGCACTTCTATTTGATCAACAAGGTTAGGATTTAGCAACCCCTCATGCATTAATTTTAGAGCCTTTTTCAATTTCTTTTGAGACCCACGCTTCTCAAGAGTCTATGAATACAAACAATTCATTTTGGGAATCCAATTTGGGTTCGAGAAAGATGAAAGGTTGAAAGAGAGCTAACGGTTTGAGAGAGAAGGGTTTCAGTTTTAAGAGATGAGATATCGAGTGAAGAGAGAAGTGAAAAATATTGGGTTTTTTTTTCATTTAGGGATTTAAAACGTTTCAAACACAAATAAATGGTATAAAATCAATAAAATAATCTATACAATGATATAGGAGAAAGAAATTATAAAAATAGAGGTCTGAGTCATTACGATGAGACCGAAACCAGTAGTCACGGTGTCATCATTATAGTGTGACTCTAAAACGGTGCGACTGTATCATTAAGACAACAAGTATGAGATTGTAACTGAGAGATAGTAATTGTGAGGTTGTAAGTGTGAGACAGTAACTTCAAGACAATAACTTGTGAGACCGTACATCATGAAACCATAAAATCTGAAGTAGTAAACTGTTCACTTGAGGCTTATCATTCCTAACTCATGCATGATGTAATTTATAATTTCATAATTTAATAGATTAGTGAATATATCAGAAATATAATGTTCAGTTTCAATGAACTCTAAATTGATATCACCCTTTTGATAATGATCTCTCAAAAAGTGATGTCTTACATTAATATTCTTTGTTCTAGAATGTGAAATAGGATTATTTGAAATGTTAATAGCACTTGTATTGTCACAATTTATAGGTATATGTCTAAATTGATATCTGTAGTCTAGTAATGTGTGTTTCATCCAATTTTTTTTGCACAATAACTACCAGTATCTATGTATTCATCTTCGGCAGTAGATAATGCAACCTAATTTTGTTTTTTTCTACACCATGATACTAGAGACTTGCTTAAAAGGTGACATGTTCCAAAGGTGATTTTTTTATCTAACTTACAACCACAAAAATCAGTATCAGAATAGCTAAATAAATCAAGTGATTGTCCTCTTAGATAGACAATCCTAAATTGGTTGTATGTTTGAGGTATTTGAAAATTATTTTAACAGCAAGAAGATGCGACTCTTTAGGATTTGCCTAAAAATGTGCACATATGAAAAGACTAAACATAATATCAGGACAACTAGTAGTTAAGTAGAGTAAACTTCCAGTCATTACTCTATAAGTGGTTTGATCAACAGATTTATCATTTTCATCAAGATCCAACTTACAAGTAGTGATCATTATAGAATCACTACTTTTATTGATATCTAATACAAAACGTTTTAGAAGATCTTTAGTATATTTTATTTGATTTAAAATAATACCTTCCTTATTTTGAAATATTTTAAATACAAGAAATAAGTTTAGTTCACCCATTAAACTCATTTTAAATTCATTTTGCATCATCTTTGAAAAATTAATACATAAATAGTTTTTTGAAGATCCAAAAATAATATCCTCAACATAGATTTGGATAACTAAGATATCTTTAGAAATTTATTTTATAAAAAGAGTAGGATTAGAAATACCTTTTTTAAAACCTTTGGAAATAAGAAAAATACTTAATATATCATACCAAGATATTGGATCTTGTTTTAAACCATATAAAGTTTTTTTTTTAATTTAAAAACATGATTGGGAAAGTGAGGGTTTGTAAAACCTGGGGGTTGTTCAACAAAAACATCCTAAACTATATAACCATTTAGGAATGTACTATTGACATCCATTTGATAAATTTTGAAATTTATATGTGTTCTAAATTGAAGAAAGATTCTAATAGCTTCATGTCTAGAAACTTGTGAAAAAATTTATTCATAGTCAATTCCTTTTTCTTGACTATAACCCTATGCAGCCAATCTAGCTTTGTTTTTGACTATGTTACCAACTTTAACTACTTTCTTATTAAACAACCATTTAGTTCCTATGGTCAAGGTGTCCTTGGGTCTATCCACAAGTTTCCAAACTTTATTCCTTTTAAATTGATTTACCTCCTCTTGCATGGTCATCACCCAAAATTCATCATTGATAGCATCATTGATGTTCTTAGGTTCAAGCTATGATAAGAAAGCTTGATATTCACCCTGATTTCTAAGATAATCTCTAGTATGTGTTCCTTTATTGAAATCTATAAAAACATCATCTAAATTATGGTTATTAAGGGTTATAATAGATCTAGAAAAAGGACTAGTAATTTCTGGTTCTTCAACAGGTTCGAGTTCATTATGGCTTGAATCTGGAGAATTTGTAGAATTGGAAGTTTTAACAGATTCCTTCATAAGATGGTAAGAAGATTTTTCATTGATGTACATATTTGACATATCATCCTCAAGATTCTATAGGGAGGTCTGTGGTTTATGTGGATCTATTTCATCAAATTTGACATGTACAGATTCTTCCACACATTTGGTTCTTTTGTTAAATACTCTATAGTCCTTACTAGAGATTGAATAACCTAAAAAGAATCCTTCATCACTTTTGGAGGAAAATTTATCAAGATTATCCTTAGTATTAATAATATAAAATTTGAAACCAACAAATTTAATGTAATTAAACTTGGGTTTTCTATTGTTCCACAACTCATAGATAGTTCTTTTAAGAATAGATCTGATTAACACTTTGTTAATAATATATCATGCTATATTGAAAGCTTTATCCCATAATCACTAAGCATGGTTCTAACAATTTCTTATAAAGTTATATTTCCTCATTATACAACTCCATTTTTTGAGGTTTCCCAGGGGAAAAGAAGTTATAACTATATACATTTTGTGAGTAAAATGATTAAAACTCTTGGTTTTCAAACTCACATCCATGGTCGCTTCTTAGAGATTTAATTATAAGACCACTATGATTTTCTACAGTCCTAACATACTTGGTAAAATGAGAGAAAGATTCAATTTTATGAGCCAAGAAGAAGGTCCAAGTATACCTAGAGTAGTCATCTACAAGAACATAAAAATAGTGCTTCCCATTTAAACTAGAAACTCTATATGGTCCAAAAAAATCCATGTGAACCAACTCGAGAGGTTGATAAGTTGAAACTGCTTTCTTTGGTTTGAAAGAGATTTTGTGTTGTTTACCCTTTTGACAAGGATTATAGACTTTATCTTTTGGAAACTCAAGTTTGGGTAGATCCTTGACTAAACCTTTTCTAGTAATATTTCTAAGGGAGTGTATATTTCAGTATCCTAGTATTCTATTCCAAATCCAAGACTCTTTGTGAAATACACTTAAGCATGAAACATTTTAATAAATTAAAGAATCTAATTAATAGCATAAACATTTTCATTTCTAAAAGTAGAAAATATTAATTCATTTTTAGACTAAAAAACATTGCATGAATCATTTTCAAATTTAAAATTAAAACCATCATCACATAGATGAGATATACTAAGAAGATTATATTTCAATCCATCAACAAAAAGTAATTTAGAGATTAAAATTGAGTTAGAGTTATCAATCTGGATGAGGCTAATTATTTTTTCTTTAGTATTATCACCAAAAGTGAAATTCCCACCATAAATCTTTATTAAATTATTGAAGCATGAGTAATATTCTATCATGTGTCTTGAACATCCATTGTCCAAGTACTATAATCTTTTGCAGGATCTCTTCAAATAAATTTCCTACAAAATAATCAAACAAAAATAGATTTTGGTACCCAGATTTTTTTGGGTCTTGTAAAATTAGTAATCAGTGCTTTGAGAACCCACATATTCTTCATGGGTTTCCTATAATCATTATGTAACATATTTGAAAAATATACCTTATTTGGTCTAGAAAAACTGGAGGTAGTAAAAGATTTTCTAGAAATGGAACTAGTAGCATAATTTTCATTTCTAAGTAGAAAAACAGATTTTCCAAATTTAGTTACAAACTTGTTTTTGGTGAGACTTCTTTTCCCAGGTTGGTATCCTATACCAGTAGTGTATCTAGGGGAAATTTGATTACCAATCATCTCTATAAGAGTATTATTTCCATTGATAAATTTATTTAGGTCCTTTTTCAATAGTTCATTAGATAACTTAAGTTCATTATTCTCTTTGAGTAATTAAATTTTTTATCTTTCTCTACAACAAGTTCATATTTGAAAGTAGTAGTAAAGGCATGCTATTTATTTAAAGATTTTTATTTATCTTTTAGTTCATTACAAGTGTCTTATAGCATATTATAGTATTCAAATAATTCTTCACTAGTCATATTTTCATTATTTTCAGATTCATCTCCAAAATAATAAAAGTTATGCACAAGAGATTCTTGGGTTACTTTAGATGTGTTTTTTATAAAACACATATTATCTTTATATTAATTTTCATCTTGTGAAGACTATGAATCACTTGAACCATCCTCATAAGCAGTCCATGTTTCTCTCACTTCCTTTTTATACTTTCTAGCTTTATCCTCATAGCTATTCTTATATTTTAACCTGGGACAATCAGCCTTTACATGTCCTTTTCTCTTACATTCATAGCATATTTTTTCATCATATTTGTCACTTCTTTTCCAATCCTTATTCCAATTTCCATTGTGATCATATATTTCTTTGAAGTTGGGCTTTATTAAAAATTTATTTCTTTTATAAAACTTCTTAAATAGTCCAGTTAATTGATCTATTTACTCATCACTATTTGGTGATGATTTTTCACTGTTGAAAATTTCTGCAGAGGCTTGTAATTTCTCTTTTTTCCCTTTCTTTAATTTTGGAAGTAGTGGTTTTGAAGGCCACTCAATTTCTCTTCAGTTCATATTACTATTTCTTGTTGACTTTTAATTCTTCCCCACACATCATAAACTTTCCTATCATATCCTTGAATAGTATCTTGCTAATATCACAGGATTCTCTAATTGAGATAGAGGTCCCTCTCCATCTATCTGGTAAAAATTTGAGTATTCTCATGATGTACTCCTTGGATGTAACATCTCTTCCCAGAGAGATCATAGTGTTCAAAATTTCATTTAACCGAAGATACATGTTATAAATAGGCTCATCAAGATTCATTTTAAAGTTATCATATTCAATAGTATATGTGTTAAGTCTCATTTCCTTAACACCATAGGTTCCTTCATGTGAAATAGATAAAGTATCCCAAATTTCATGGGTTGTTTTACATGCAGAAATTCAATTAAAATATTCATATCCAAAAGAACAATATAATTCATTCATGGATTTGCATTTATTATTATAAACAACCTTAGTTGGGTCATTCCAGGTGTTCCTATCAGTTGCGAAAATCTTATATTCATCTATAATGGAGGACCAAATCTCAAAAACCATACTTTCTACGTATATTTTCATTTTAATTTTCCATTATGCATAATTTGTTCTATTAAATAATGGAGGTATATTGGTAGCAGGACCTTCCAATCTATTATCCATACTAAATAAATAAAGTGTATAATTTTTAAAGAACTAAAATTTTAGAATTAACAGAAATTTTGAGATCTTTAGAACATAACTAAAATCACAGTTGAAAAATATTTGAAGAAGATTTAAAAATTATGAAAATATAGATTTTGAAAACTCCTTGGATAAAAAAATGTTGGTTAGAGTAGGACACTTAAGAGGGGGGTGAATTGATTTTCTATAAAAATTTCTATTAAAAAGTTTATTTAAAAGATTCCCCCAATTAAAAATAAAACAGTCCAGTTAATCAAGGGAGTGAAATTATAATAGATTGACTTTTCAAATAGTTTCTCAGAAGATTGATTAATTAACATTTATAACAATATGAGAAATTGGCACAACTTTTTGAAACTACTATAATAAGTTATAATAGTTATAACTACTATCCAAGACTAACTATCAAAGTAAAATTTAGTTTTTTGAAATATGAGTTAAAGAAAAGAAATACTAAATTGAAAGAAACAACGGATAAAAAAAGTGGTTTAGTCTCAAGATGAGACCCAATACACTCCACTTGGTGATAAAATACCACCAAAAAATATATATAAAATAATCTTTGATCCACACCCTAGATTGAGGTTAACAACAATACATAGGACTGTCCAGGTCATAAGACCTCTTCCACTATTCTACATAGGAATACAACCATCCAGGCCACACAAGACCTCTTCCACAATTATATGTGGTTAAAAAAAGTGTAAAATATATTTGAGTGAGGATATCCTGTATCCTTCTATTTAATATAGGATACAGAGTGTTTTTAAATACACACACACACACACACTGCTTGGAAAGTAATAAAAATAATATGAAATAGAGAAAAGATGACGATAAAAGGTTAGAAATTATCTGAGTGTTGTTCTATGCAGCTCTATAATTGTAGGATGCAGAAGATTTAAATTTCAAGTACTCTTATAAAAATAGAGTATCGTGGGTCTCGTGTTCTGGTTTCCAATTTAATGAGATGTGATTTATAGCTCTTGTTCTTCTTAGAGTTGCTGCTGTGATGATGTTTGTGGTTGTATGATTCATAGTAGTTCAGCCACAAGGAATTGAGTGTTCTTCGTGTGTTCTTTGGTGTATGTTGTTGCATGAAATCTACTTTTTTAATTATTTTCTAATATTTTAGCTCATCTACCACCACATATTTTATCTTTGGGATGTCTTTGTTTGGCCGATAGGGAGAACGATCTCCACAACTCGTACGTTGTACGACCTACTGATAGGACTGTAAAATATTATTTATTTATCAGTGTGATTAAATGAATCAAATATGACCATTAGAAATAAATTTTAAATTATATTGAAAAATGACAGAAAAATGGTTACGTATGGAATGATGTCACAGTTGTGGTGAGATAGTCACAGTAAGACAGTCACAGTGAGATAGTCACGGTGAGACAGTCACAGTGAGACTTAGAACGATGTCTTCTCCTTTGCCTTTGAGTGGTATCACTGGAGTAGCATCTGATCCTTTGTCAATTGTGGAACCGGTAGCAGGATTGTGGTAGAAGATCATTTGTGAAATTTGAAACTGATAGCATGGTCACGGTGTCCAGTCCTTTCTGAATTTTGGAACCAGTAGCAAGACTATGGTGTTAGGTAAAAAATTTCTAGTCCTTTGTCAAAATTCTTAACGGTGTCTTGTTACGGTGTCTTGGAAATGATAGCAAGGAAATATTTTGGTCCTTTGCAAAAATATGAAACTGGTTACAGTGTCTGAGTCACGATGTCAGTATTATAGTGTCAAAGACTTTCCCAAAATCTGTAATCAGTGGAAAACTTATGGTTTCTCAGACTTATCCAAATATCTGTTAACTGTCTTAAGAAGTAATATTCATAAAGTGGATTAATATTAAACATAACCATATTGAAACATAATAGAATAAGATTAACCATATTTTATAGGATTCATACATGATTTGTAAGATGTTAAACATGATATGTGAGCATTAAAACATGATACCGTATTTATGATTATTAAAACATGATACATGATTAGAACATGGTACATGATTTTTGAGCATTAAAACATGATAATTACAAAAAATAGAACCAATTTCTATTATGATGAGGTGGAAAGGCTATTTCAAGAGTACAATATAAAATTAAACCATTCATCCCACTATCATGAAGTAGATAATGGAATGATAGAGTCCCTCAACAAGACCTTTTCAAACATACTCCAAAAAATGGTGGATAAAGATAAAAATTCTTGCCCTGACATACCTTATTGAAATATCAGAAAACAACCCATACTGCTGCATGAGCGACCCCATACTCATTTTTATAAGAAAAAAAATTGGTCCTGACCATTGAGGTCCAGTTTCCATCACTATGTATTTCCATCTATGATCAGATATCCACATATGAGAAATCTAAGAAATTACTGGATAAATTAGAGTGACTAGATGAAAGAAGATTGTATACCTTACATCACATGGAGGTCTATCCAAATCGAATAGTATGATACTTTAATAAGAAGGTACACCTTCATTCATTCCTCCAAGGTGAACTAGTATTGGTCCTTAGAACTCCAATGATACCAGGAAAGAAGCTTCCAATGTTTTAACCAAAGTGGGAGGGACCTTACTCCATAAACAAGGTCTCCTCTAATGGAGATTATTCCTTGATCTCAATGGATGGAGAGATCATTACGACCCCCACTAATGAAAGGTTACTCATGAAATATTTCATTTAATCACATGACAATCATCCTAACTACACAATGTTAAACTACCTAACACCATACAATATCCCATCCGTAAGATGTTAAATTGTGTAGTTGGTATTTGTTGAATGACCTTAAAAGTTGTGACATATAGTCCTTGTCACATGATGTTAAACTTTATGTCATCATCATACTTATCACATAAAGATAAAATGCATGACATAATGTCTTATTCATATAACCTAAAACCGCAAGAAACCATTTTTACTCACCGCATGACCTTAATATGCATGGTTAACATCCCTCTCATTAGACATTATGTAACCCTAAAAATATCACAATCTGAGGAATTACTTGAAATCCCTTTGATATAGTCCTCCATCTCAAGTATAATTCCCAATCACATCTATCTAACCCCTCAGTGGGTTGGGATGCACTCTTGGATAGACATGAGGAAAAAGGGATGGGCGGATCCCATGCGTAAGCCCCACTCATATCATTTCCACCCCAAAATGGCACTCAGGCCCCCGTTATGGGTATAATTCTCAATACTATCACATCCTTATCACATGATAATAAAATGCACAACCCTTTCAAGAACAACACATGTCTTGATTCTCATTCCAATGAGATAGATAGTGATGGCTGGACCTCCCATCCTAGGTCCAACCACGATTAAGAAAAATAAACCCCATTTTATCCATGTGTATGAATAAGATATGCATAGGGAACTTTTCCAGAACATATGACATGATTATCAATACAATGAGATGTGTAGTGATTCTTAAACCTCATGTTTTGGGCCTAACCATCATTCTGGAAAGTTCTAAAGCCCCCTTTCCCCACATCAAAGCCTGATTGATGTGGGGAATAATCTTTCAATAACTACATGTGGATTGAATCTTAGTAAAACAAGATATATAGTGATGCTAAGATCCTATATCTTGGTCCAGCTGTAATGTTTTTCTCACGTCAGGTGACCCCGTCCTTACCACAAGACGTTAAGCTATATGATCGACATCCTTGTGACATGAAGTTAAAAAACATTATCTTTCAAGAAATATGTGCGACTTGATTCATGATATATCAAGATATTTAGTGATCCCTGGATCCTATATCCTAGTCTAGCTATAATGTTTTTCTCACATAAGGTGACCCACTTCCTTACCATAAGACATTAAACTGCATGGTCAACATCCTCATGGCATGATGATAAATGACATGAGCTTTCAAGAACTATGTGTGGATTGATTTTCATTCCAACGTGATATGTAGTGAATTCTAGATCTTCAACTTTGGGTCCATATGAAACACAAAAAATCCCCCTTTTTCCCTGTGTAAAAATTATACCTATATGGGAAACTTTTCTAGAGATTTATATGGATTAATTCTCATTATAATGAGATACATAGTGACACCTAGACATCATGTATTGGGCCCAACCATCATTATAGAAAATATCAAATCCCCTATTACCCATGTCAAAACCTGATTGATGTGGGAAAATATTCTTCAAGAACTTGTGTGGATTGATTCTTACTCCAACAAGATATGTTGTGACACTTGGATCTCCAATATTAGAACCAACCACAATAAAATATGAAAAAATATCCTCTATCTATCATACCTACATGGGGGAATCTTTTAAGAACTAAATATAGATTGATTCTCATTCTAATGAGATATGTAGTGATGCCCAGATCTCTAATCACTGGTCTAGGTTTAACATTTCCTTTCATTCACACTAGTTCATCTTTGTCCTTACCACATGAAATTAAAATTGATGGGATTTAAATAACTATGTGTTGATTTATTCTCATTCTAACGAGATATGTAGTGATGTAGGGATCAAATCTCCTATCCCAACTACCACAAAAATTTAAATGCCTCTCTCATTCCCTTATATTTCATCTAAGTAGTAGAAGAAACCTTTTCCACTCCTTGTTTATCACACTGATCATTGATTATGTGATCTTTGGTGTTTTGGTAAAATAATTCCCTACATGGGTGAAACATATAAATTTACATTGGGTCTATTAGGTTCCTGGATAAAAGACTTTAAAAGGAACACCAGATTTCCTCATCACATGACAATAAACTGCATGATTTCTTTAAGAACTACATGTGGCTTGATTCTCAAACTAATGAACTACATAGGAATGTCCATATCATTAATCTTGGACCCATATATAATATAATAAAAAAATTACTCCAATCTCATATGTATGATTCATATCTACATAAGAGGATTTAACATGGTGTCTCACCCCATGTATAAACATGTACTAAGAAAACCCCTATCTTCCCTCCACACATGAATTCAATCAGTGTGGAAGCTTTATTTTAGAAATACATGTCTCTTGATTCTTTCTCAAACAAGATACATATTGATGCTTAGTTCCTATACCCTAGTCCAAACACAACATTCCTTTGTTTTTTTACATTGATTCACCTACATCCTCACAATATGATGTTAAATTGCATGACTAATGTCCTTAACACATGATTCTAAACTACACAGATGGCGTCCTTACCACATGACTCTAAACTTCACGGCTAACATCATCACCACATTACTTTAAACTATATGTTACCTCAAGAACTATCTATATCTTTATTCTCATTCCAATGATATACGCAGTGACACTTAGGCCTCATGTCCTAGTCCTAGCCATAGGGTAAAAACAACGCCCCAATTCTTTATGAAAATAAAGATCTGTGAAGGAGCTCTTAATTCGGGTCCCCTAATCAGGGTGTCCACTAAGGAAATAGAGAAACCCCTTTATGAAAGTGAGTCAGATATATGCATGGGACTCCGTACTTCATGTCCAATATCAGTTTAAACACTTACATTGTGATCAAACATATCCCCTCCACATGACATACTCATAATCTTGAATACTTTTAGACCTTCATAATCTTTCTTCATCTCCTAGTGATAGAATGTCCGATACCTGAGGACTCCTTTACCTGACTATGTTATAACACACCCCAGTTGTCTTCTCATAAAAATTCCCACAAAATGGGTTTTTAGCCAAAAGATTCCATTGTTTTACTATGTAGTAATAATACCTAGTTTTCTTTGCATAAAACAACCAACAAAATGGGTTTTTCAACCTGTAATAAATTCTCCCTTAGGAGAATCCTCTTCTGTCCTTATAAGCATTGATGAATTCATATTGGAACCCATGATTCCAATTCAGTCTACAAAATCCCTCACATATTTTTCCCATATCCTTTCTCTTAATATGAACCCTCCCCTAATTCCATGGTTTATAATTTTCTCCCTCACATCTGAAGTATGTGGGAACAATCTTGGCCCAGTAGGCCATATATCAGCTATCATTTCCCTAATACTATGGTCCTATATATATGAACTAAAACTACATGCACTGTATTTCTCTATTTTGGGTCAGACCTACATAGGTAACCTTTTTCCCCAATCTTTGAATAATTTTTTCTTAAAACTATCCTCCCACACTTAGGTAATTTACTATGCATAAAACCAGACTCTCTATCCAGGGAATTCCTAATCTATATAAATTTCTTTCATCCATTGATGATAGAATCTTGGAATTCCTGATAACTCCTTTTATTGACTATGCTGTAATACGCACCAGTTGGATTTCTATAAGTCTCCCACAAAATAGGTATGTTAGCTGAAGGTTGCCACTATTTGACTATACAGTAACATGACCCAGTTGGATTTACATAAAGTATCCCATAAAATGGAGTTTTCAACTAGTGGTAACTTATTCCTTAGGAGAGACCTCCTCTATCACCATAATCCCCTTTCCCCATACCACTATTCGGATCCAGAAATCCATAAACTATAGCTTAAAAATTTCCCCTCCCCATGCATGAATATGATCGCACATTCTCAAACAAAGTACCATGAAAGGGGATAATTATTAACCTTTTAGTAAAAGATAAAGACCTTCAATTATAGAATCCTAAATTTCCTTGTTGTAAGAATTTAAACTATATAGCATAGTGTCCTTGCTGTACAACTTTAAAATAAATTGAATAATATCTTTTCTGTATGACATTAAACTTCATAGAATAACATCCTATCCATAAGACATTAAAATATTCAAAAGCGTCCTCTCCATAATATGTTAAACTATATGGTTAATATAATGGTTACACTAAATTAAACCAAACGATGCTTCATCCCTTGTTAAAAAGGGACCTCCCCTCAGACATTGGTAATTTAGTCAAATGTACCCTCCTTCACACAATCCAAATTCACACAGGAGTGTTTTCCCATTCATATCCAATGCCAATACAAACATTCCCTTCATCCTCAAGCATCTTCCCTTGAAAAAATCACCCATCATGGTCTTGATAAACCTGAGTCTTCATAAAATTCCTTAAGACATCAGTGATAAAAGGTAAAAATTATTGAGAACTTCTTTTCTTGACTATTCTACAATACGCCCCAGTTGGATTTTCATAAGTTGATAACAAATTTCAGGTTCTGTCAGCCAAAGGATTCCATTATTTGACTATATAGTAACACACCCCAATTGGATTTTCATAAAGTCTCCCAAAAAACAAGATTTTCAAACAGTGGTGACTTCATCCTCATGAGAGACCACCTCTATTCCTGAATGTCATCTTTTAGATTTGGGAACCATGAAATCATGGATCGAGATTCCTCATTAGGTATCTAAATAATGTCAGAAAATTCTTGTCTAATAATCCTTATTTGGTCCATTATCCCATAAATCATGGCCAAAACAGTTCGATCTAAAACACAAGTTTCACTAGTCCAACTTTATTGACTTTAAACAACCCATAAAGAAAGAATAGACACAATACTCACCAAATTGAAAACCTAAAAAGGGGACTCTAGACCAAAGTTGAGTCCCAACTCAATAGACCTGCACTTCACATGGTTTAAGAAATAATTGAGAAATGAAAAGATAAAAGGAAGAAAAATTATTATACTGAAAACCTAAAAAGGGAAGCCTAAGAAAAATCCAAGTCTCACCTACTAAGTCTTCTTTATTGGACTTAGGAAAAAAATTAAGGTGATGACATAAGAGATGAAAAGTTTGTATGGTTGTACATATGAACTTAGCAACAGTAAAACTATGCTTTCTAGGCCCCATGAATTAGGAAGAATATATAGCACCTCCCCACCCATATCACCATTGTTACAATGAGTTGATTCAAATATATTTTTCTATGAAAATTAGTTTCAATGTTATGTTATAATCTCAAGAGGAAAATAGGGAAAAAGGCATAGATGATTGGAATCAGAATTATTTTCACTTATGAGACAACAAAATCAGAGGAGCATCTACAAAATAAAGTCTCTCCACCACACCTTAAAAAATATAGTCAACATAACTCCTTATTTGTTGAACGTCCTCCTAAGCCCCCTCAATATATTTTCAATGCCCAACCAACAGAATATCTTCGGTCTCCTTAACTTGGTGAAGTTCTTTCATTGTGGGCACAATAGAAGTTGACCCTTTGGTTCGGGATCCTTCTAGGGAATGGTGAATTTATACAAGATCCCCTTGAGATACATCCAATTCCTTCTAAAGGTGTGATATTTGAACGGTCTTCTCATCGGTTCATTGTTTAAATTCCTACATCTTTTTAGTATGGTTAGTCTTCACCTGGGATAATACAGCTAAAAGATCATCAGTATTGACAAGAAGATTCACCTTTATTAGGTCTTGATGAAGTTCGTGTTCTCACTCCCATTTGTGGATGATCTTCTTCATGACAGCGTGAATCATGTAGTAATTAAACCCATTGTATTCTAGTATACCAAACATGTTCATAAGTCTACACAATCGTGAATGCAGGTCATCCAAAGGTGCTTCGAAGATTATTTTCCAAATTTAAATCCAAGCCATGTAAAGTGTGATTAAAAGTGTGTTCTGTGTATCCATATCTTACTTAGAGCCGTTTTTAGGAGGAGAAATGTATTCTGGGATCATAACACTTAATGAGGTCCCTTCCCCACTCCCTCCGGGATAGTAGTGACCTTTCCTTTCAATATCAACTAAATTGGTGTAGAGGCTCTTCCCTCATACCTGGTAACAGAAGTTTATGGCACTAGACAATGGATAAGAATAATTGTTTTCATCAAAGGGATAACATACTGAAGAAATGGGGGATGATTAAAGAAGTGTGTAACACTCACCTAACAATGAGTCAGTGGCTTTGGTGGATTATTCCCTAGAATTCTCTACCTCAGTAGCCTGAGCTAGAACCTCTGGATGTGGGGAACTCTCCTAGGACTACTCGAATTTTTCCAAAGGAGGATAAGGAAGACTCCATGTTTCAAGATTAATATGATCTCCCCCCTCAATAGTGGCATTGGGATTTACTTTTATTTCTTGTTCATGCACATCCACTGTGACATTCTCTACAAATGGAGATGCAGATTCCAACCTGTAATGATTAGAGAATCAAACATAAAAATTGGTTACAAAAAAATACTCATGTCCATTCAATTATCCATTACGTTCCTAAAATTATTCAAAATTATTAGGAATATTAATGTGGTCCATCATTTTATCAAAGGTAATGATAATATTTCTCATGGAATGTATTGATGTCCCAAGACCCATAGTAATCCCACCTACAATGACGCCCAAAATATTTGGCTTCGGACCCAGTACATCACCCTCTTCTGATGATTTGAGACCCTAAAAAACTTCCTCAATTAAAACCACTAGGTCATCATCAATCATTGTAGGGTCCTTTGGTACTTGAGGTAAACCTAAAATATCATAAGGGTACAAGTTAGAAGTCATAAGATGATGCTTTATGATGTATCTTTGACATTACTGGAATCCTCCACCCCATCTACACATGATAGGAGTAGTGAAAAGAGCATATAATTTATCCTCAACCCTTGACACTCCTTTCAGGGGAGATGAATCACCAATGGGAATCCATTTTTGGCCCAGAACATCCTCCCCAGTTCTTGGAGGCACATTTCCAATACCCCTAAGAGAGAATAGGGATGGAGATTATATAACCACAAGTAGAGTTAAACATTTGTTTTGGATAAATCATAGATTAATAGCACCATGGTGAATTAACATCACTGAAGAGGTTCTTAGCCACATATTTTATTCTCCAATATTCTTACTTCTTCGACGATGGATAGTACCAACCTCCTCAAAAATAGGTATTATAGGCAGCAATGGAAGTTGTACCACCATATCATCCTCCATTTTTTGTTGAACTGGGGATAAATATTCTGGTTTGAGGGATGATTTTTCAGTTCAGAGTAGGGTTCTATCCAAAACATATTTCAGTGATGAAATCTTGGATGATTTCCCTTTGGCCCACTACAAACCAAGATGAAATTTCCCCCCAAAAACAATACTTTGTTTTAGATGAAGGAAAGTAAGAATAAAAGAAGAGCCAAGGGAAGGAGAACTTACATCCTCAGGATTGACATAGTCAATCCATTCCTTGGAAGATGGGCGGTCAACTACTTTAGAGACACCCCGTCTCAACATGTACTCCACCCATATCATTGCTGCAATCCAATTTTCAGTTTCATAAATAATCATATCTAGTTCCCAAATATAAATCCCCACCTCAGTGTGACTATCCTCAAAATGAAGACTGGGTGGGGCGCAAGTATATCCTATACATGGAATCTGCAACTCAGCATGAAGAAGAGACCATACAACTTCACCATCATAAGGCATGTCCTGAAAAAATTGGGCTTTATCTAGTTGCACATATTCAAAGGATATCCTAGCCTGTCATGAAACCAATTTGATAATCTTTGATTACACGGGCTTCCTGACCCTCTCTACCGTAGATGAAGGATAGAAAAATGGAACCTAGGTTTCTTCATGATGGAAACAACTGGACCTTATGGGATTAGCCTCAATTGGCATAACACTTTTGATTCTAGCTAGTGGGATGAATTGTTCGTGAGGTTATTTGGGTGAACTTGGTACCTCATCATTTTTACCCTCCGAAGGGGATGAATCATCCTCCAGGGGAGACGAAGCACCTTACATAAAAAGAGGATTCTTTCTACCTCACTTCCCATGCTTATCATATACTTTTGTCCTAACTCAATGAATGGATTCCACTAACACTCCCTCAGGATTTGATTCAATACATCCCTCAATATACTAGGAAGTCAGTCTATTAGATGCATATGCTAGAGGCAGGTTGATTAGTTCTTGAGTTTTATCCATTTCCATAAGCATCCATAGCTGTCGGGCTACCATCATATGCTTTTTTGATCGAACACACATCATAGGAGATACAATTATTTCATATAGGTACTTGAATTGGTGTTAAAACCTATACGAAGAATATAAATCATATATAAATTCACCATTGATAGAGGTTTCCAACATTCCATACCTAAATGCCATCATGTATGATCTTAGTACATCATTACCCTTTCATTCATTAGTAAATATCCTAGTAGTTGGGTCCCCATATTGAAATAAATTGAACTCCTTGAATATGATCAGCCTCATCAGGGTCTTTCTAAGCTTTAGGGACAAGGGTTGAATACCAGATACAACCTAAACATATGGTCGAAACCGACTCCTGGGAATCTCAACCCTACTTAACATGGAATAAGATCTAAAATGAGATGAAAAAAATCCCGACAATACCTAGAACTGTCATGAAATTTTAAACAGGGCCTTCTTCAAGTGAATATACATAAGGCTTTAGTGATTTTTTCTAGAATAGGGATTTCCAACCCCATGTGCTTCTTCTTTGATTGCTTGGCCACTATGAAAAATTTCCTTAGCCTCACGCCACTATTGGAATCATAAATATGTATTAGGTAGATTCTTAGCCACATGGTTAAAAATACTATGAGACATGTATTCACAGGTACACTGTACTTGTGATTGTACCCCCATTTTTTGTATTCCATTTTTCTAAAGTTAGCCAGAATGTACCAGGAGCACTCTGCTTCACCATCTTGGGAAACCCTAATGGATGTTTTCAAGTGGGACCTTGCTCTATCAGGTCAAGGAAAGTACTCATCCACACTTTAGGATAAATATCCCCTTTTAGGAAGGGTTATTCCTTCTTAATATCATAATCTATCTTCAACAACTCATGCACTAGAGTCGGAAACCTAACAACATCATACCATATCTCCCTCATAGGGATAAACTCATCATACACATCTCTAAGGATCAAATCCTTAGAGATCTTATAGACATTCTACTAGCTAATACCAACTTCTCCATGCAATAGGTGGAAATACTTCATCTGTAGACTCTATTAGCTTAAAAAATCAAGGATAAATTTGGAAATCTTATATACATTAGTTTTCCCTACCCAAACAACCTTATAGATTTGGATTTATTATAGCCCCTTCTTGAATTTTTCACAAGTCTGGCACACCCAGTATACCAATATCCACTCGAGCCTAATTCCCCCTCTCAGGTGAAAGTCCCAGTCAACCTTGCAACCCTTCGACTAATCTATTTGGGAGTCATGGAAGATGGAACAATAATAGTGCAACTTTAATTTAGTCATGTGAGCCATCAAATCAAGATCACATTGGCTATGATTCCTAACACAAACTGTAGATGATGTCCCAATATTAATATGTACACCAATTCATGAAATGTTACCAGTAGTGAAGTTTATGTAGTCTTAAAACCATGGAATATGAGTGTAATTATTTTAATCCAACATGAGAACATCCTTCATATATATGAGGTCTTAAAGAGGTACATAATTACTCTCAGGGAATTAATGGTGATATTTATTCAGATGTCCCTCCAGATCATATAGAGTAGTGTCGTGAGAATTATAGTAGTCATTACCTATAACTTTTACCATCTCTTCAATGTGCTTTATAGCTTGTCCATCAGAAACCTTGGTCTTATAAGCATCCATTGAACCTAAAAAGAAGCATCTGATTTTTTGTTAGATAAGTCATCATTTAAAAAAAAGGTTGCAAAAGATAGAAATTTGTCAAAGGCATGAGATCGCACATGGTACTCGCGCATGTGACCTTGCACAAGTACCTCTCCTAAGAGGAAATGTGTAGGTAGCTTGCCTAAAAATATGTATTATGTAGGCAGGTGAATACCTTTTCTATGCAAATGAATCGTTAGCAGAAGGTCTGTGAGGAACACTAGCATGGCAAGATGGGAAATACTGAGGTGTGAGAATTGTCCATTGAAATGGTGTCCCTATTTATAGACGAGGAAGCCACTTTTTGTTGAATTATGTGTGCACCCAATTTATATAGATGAACTAGGTGGATGAACTACACCGATGACCTATATAGATGACCTCTTTGATCCACCCACCCTTTTTATCCCTTTACCCCAGGATCCAACCCTCTTCTTTCGACCAGATCTAATCATGAGGGGGGATTTTGTCAGTACTATATTTTTTCACATGGATGAATAGGTGTAAGAGGTAAATATATTAAAGGGAAGAGAAGAAGAGAATTTAATAAGGCCAATGGTCGTAAAATCCATCGAAGGCCCTTCATGCAGGTACCCCCAAGAAATGTCAGCATGAAGGGTACCTATGCATCAGCCTGCATGAAAAACTTGCACATCAACCAACATGACACACCCATGAGACAAACCTAATAAAAGTATCCCATTCACCCAGGGTCCCATATTTTCCTATATATAGGACTATGGGGTCTTAATTTGTACGAATGGGAATTCTTGAAGAAATACCAATGCTCTGATCACCCTATTACTTCGCCCAGGCCCTCTAAAACCTTTGATGTAGCTCTTAAAAACCTAAAGTAGAAGGAATTCATGGGGGGAAACAAAACCAAAGTACTACTAGGGTTTTAAACACATGATACCTATGTGATTCACCCTATCCCCCATGGTAGATGAAAACTAGAACGAGGTCCCCTTCCCCAAATAGGGACCTATGAAAGACACTTCTGGGAACACCTGTGGAGACCCTTGAAGGCTTTAGAAACGCCTCACCCAATTATTGTTTCTTAGGTGGACCTTCCCCAAGGTACCATCATCTCATGTAGGCCTACCTGTGCAAAGCAACCTCAGTCCATGCAAGCCTACCTACGTAACATCCCCTAGCTCACCTAAATCGCCACCCTATGTGAGACACTACTCAAGCCCTCTTCTAAGACACCCATGGTAGGGCCTCTTCTCCTTTGTCTACCTTGACCAAAAGGCACCAAATTAAAACCTCCAATAAATCCTCTAGACTTACAAAACAATGAATAAGAAAAAAATAGTGTGTATCCCATTTGTATTTTCATTCCTACAGTCAGAGGTTTCCCGCACTTGCCCTACATAACTGTTAGGGTCCTCAGGGTGCAGGTGGATTTGAATTCCCATGATCATGAGGACCCCAAACTTGGGAGCAGTGTCAAGGACATCCTGGAATTGGGTACTATGGTTAGGACCATGTTATTCTAGTCATCTCTAAGACCCAGAGCCTTTAGTTCCAGGTAGGGTGGGTGAGGATCAAAATTTCATTTCCCTTAGATATGTAGTGAGATCCTCCTCTCACACTAAAGAACCAATTTTAGGTCATACCTAATGGATTAAGACCCTATCCTTTCTTGAATGACCTCTCTTACTTTGTTTCTTACTCTATCTATCTCCCCTCAAATTTTGGTTATTGGGATAGACATAGTAAGAAACAAAGTAGGAGAGGTTTGTGTACTTATAATAAAACTACATGGGATTTGATTCCAATCAAAATGGGATACATAGGAAGCCTCATTGAGGTCCAACCCCAATACCCCAAACCAACCCTGATTCTCTATAAGCCATATACCTAGTAGAGTATTATTTAACCTAGGAATCCATATCCCTTATACGTTACCCAACCCACTTTGGTGTAAGTCCCATACCAAACTTTGACTAGGCACCTTTCACCTAAAAAATCTTAGCTGCATGAAGCTAAACTTCAGGTTTTTTCTTTATCACATGACCTTAAAAGGTATGATGTGTCCCATTAAGTTGCACCAAACTACATGGGTTATTATTCCTTTCTCAAAGATACATTGGGATCCCATCTATTGGTTTGATCCCAAAATCAAAAAAATACAACATCCCTAGATGAAGACACACTCTAGAGCACCCCACTATATGGATAGAAAACTAAAACCATAATAATAACGACCAAAGAATCTCCGATCAGTACATAAGAGTATGCCATTGATATAGAATCTTAGATACATACAGATATCTCTATTGATGAAGAACCTAATATATATATAGATGATTCTAAATTCAAAACATGATAATAATTGATTATTAATTCAAAGGAAATCCACATTGTCTGTGGGAATTAATGAATTATTCTCAAACATATCTTAAATCTATAAGAGATTCCCAGAGTAGGCAATAATTCCCCCCAAAAGGGTGTGACGAGCCCAACCTCTCATCCTCTCGACCAATGTGAGTTCTTAAGAACCTTTGGAGAAACTCTCCAACAAGAAACTAAAATTTTAAAATAGGTACCTCATGGATATAGGACCATTGGGTGTTTCTAGTTCCATGAATAAACACGTTAGACACCGTTCGAGAATAGTAGTGAACCTGACATGAATGATTACACAATTCAACCCCAAAAACCAGCCATCGAGTGAGCCAATTCTTCCATCAGATATAGTATTACAAATGGGTAAAATGATGGGGAAATAGAAGGTCAAATCAAGATAATCTAGTGAATCAACCAAGAAAACAAAAGTAGCTTCTAAGAGTACCTTCTTCCCACCAGTTACATTTCCATATATATTAACATTATAAGTTCATCCTGACACCATATTCAAATATGTAAATATTTCATACATTCAAAATGAAGAAGAAATTTTTGGAGATTAAATTATAGATGTGGTAGTTCTAGAGAGTATAAATGATATTATCAAGTTTTAATGGCTAGGAGTATCAATTGTGAAGACATACATGAGGTAAATTTTCATAATTTTTCTATCCAAAAAATGATCTACTGTGTCCATTGTAGTTAATTACTATTCATATTTTCTATAGGCGTATATATTAATACTATATAAAGGGAAATATATATGAAGTAATATTTGGACTCATTAATCCTTGTATCATTTATATGAAAAATTTTACTTTGGAATTTGAATAAATTTAAAATAGAAAAGTTGAACTAAGTATTCATTACTTATTAGTTTTTGTTTTTTAGGAAGTAATGGATACTGATCGTAATCAATTTGGATACCCCAAATGTCTATTTCTTGGATCCAATTCATGAATTTCCATAAAACTGACCACACATGAGGACTATTGTGAATTTTTAATGCACTACAATCAAAATTTTATAGATAAAATTTGAATTATATTTGTAAGTTTGTTTTTTAATGAGAATTTTGTTATAATAGGTAGATCTATAATTATAGGCTAGATCACAGTATGAGGTTGGTGACTGAACATAATAATCCTGCCGATTCTTTCAAATGGAAACAGGTTAAGTTATATATAATAATATTTAACTATAAAAACATATTTCAAAACAATTTAATTATTTTCATCAATGTTTATGCGGTGTACTAAACAAGATAACAAAAAAAATTATGGATATTATGTTTAAAAATTTATGAATGTCATGTAACATAAAAAGTCCATCACAACTGAACAGGTAATTTTTGAAGTTAATTTCAATTTAATTAAAAAATTTTGTTAATAATTTTTTTGTCTATATTTTCTCGTTACTACCAATATTTCCAACAACTTATATACTAAAAAAAGGAATTAATTTTTTTTAGAGATGAGTGGGAATAGTACATGGTGTCAGAATGTTTGACAACATCAAATTTAGGTGATTACATATTATTTTTGTGATCTAGGATGGACTATGAACTTAAAGATACATTTGATATGTGAATAATTAGTATCATAATTATTATATATGATTTTTGACATTTCTTTCATGGATAAGTATAATGGAGGGTTATTTTCTATAGAATATGAGAGAGCTAATAAAATGTTCAAAGATTCTTGTGCTAAAGAGAGATTTGGAATTTTTGGCTGTAAAAAAAGATAATGGCGATAGAGAAATGGTTCAAGAAATCATACATACATCATTAAAAGGTTAATTACTACTACTTATTTAGTTCATTTTTTTATTTTATATACTATTTTTAAGTTATTTTCCTTATCAATTTTATCTGGAACTTATTTATTTCTTTCATAGTTCTTTTGGGAGGTCATAATTTTCTTTCAACTATCTTCAACAAGTTAGAAAAGAGAGAACATGTTTCTTTTATATGGAAGAGTAAACCACATGCTACCTAAAATTTGAAGAGAATTGTAAGGATTCATCTACAAAATATATGATCAAACTAATTTTCTTTAATTTATTTTTGAAAGATACTTTGGAGGTCAAATAAAATCTCTCATATACCAAGGTATTTTTCTATAGTTGAAGGAAAATTATGAATTCCCAAAAGACCTTCCATGAGAATTATCTTGAATGGTGTATGTATCAACCAAAACTCAATCATCCACACCTCAATCTGATACACAATGTTATCAATATGGATTACAGTGTATGTTTTTAGTTTATAATTTACATTTTACTTCAAAACAAACATAAAATACTCAAAACCAAGAAAACACATTCATACTTTTTTTGATAATTTTGGACATTGATCCATAATTTATTTTTGACATGTAGGATTCAACCACACCTCAATCTGATACACAATGTGTCTAGTATGACTTAAAGTGCATGTTTTTAGTTTAAAATTTATATTTTAATTCAAAACACACGTGACATACTCAAAACTAAGTAAATTCATTCATATTGTTTTGATACATTAGAAAAATTATCCATAATTTATTTTTGACATATAGGAATCAACTGCACCTCAATCCAATACACGGTGTACCTGGTATGGCTCAAAGTGTAAGTTTTTAGTTTAAAATTGTCAATTTAGTTATAAATACATGTGACATACTCCAAACCAAGAAAATTAATTCATATAGTTTTGATACTTTAGAAAAATTACCCATAACACATTTTTGATGTGTACGAATAAACCCCACCTCAATTCGATACACAGTGTGCCCGGTATGATTAGAAATGCATTTTTTTAGTTTAAAACTAACATTTTAGTTCAAAATAAACTTTAAATACTAAAAAATGATAAAACAAATTCATAATTGTTTTGATACATTAATATAATTATAAAAAAGTCGTTTTTATGTGTGGGAATTTACCACATGTAAATTTGATACACAATGTAGATGGTATGAATTGAAGTGCATGTTTTCAATATAGAAGTTCCATTTAAGTTTAAAAATCATGTCACATATCTAAAAGAATAAAATGAGATAATATTGTTTTCAAAATTTAGGACAAAAATTCATAATTCATTTGTGATGTGTAATAATTGACCACATGTAAATTTGACACACGATATGGTTGATATGACTCGAAGTGCATGTTTTCTGTATAAAAGTGTCATTTTAGTTTAAAAGACATATCAAATATCCAAAACCAATAAAAATATCTCATATTATTTTCAAAATTTAGTAGAATGATATATAATTCATTTATGATGTGTTTTCAGTAGTACGTCAATCCAACAAATGATGTTGTAGGTATGACTCTAAGTGCATGTTTTTAATATAGAAGTTTTATTTTAGTATAAAACTTATGTCACATAACCAAAACTAATAAAACATTATTAGATTATTTTTAGACTTCAGGAAAATAGTACATAACTCATTTCTAACATATATGAATTTACCGTATGCCAGTCTGATAGATGGCATGATAGGTATGACTCCAAGTGCGTGTCTTCAATATAGAAGTTCCATTTTAGTTTAAAACACACAACAAATAGCCAAAACTTAGAAAACAAGATTTTATTATTTTAATTTTTTTTAAAATGATCCATATTTTTTTGTGACGTGTTGGAATCAACCACAAGTCAATCCTACACATGATGTTGCCAACATGACTCGAAGCGTATGATTTCAATATAAAAGTGTCATTTTAGTTTAAAATTCACATCACATAGAAAAAAATGAGAAAACAAGATCAAATTATTTTAAAAATTTAGGAAATAAATACATAATCCATTTGTGACATATAGGAATTAGACTCATGTAAATCTAACACACTATATGGTCAGTATGTCTTCAAGTGCATGATTTCTATATAAAAGTGTAAATTTAGTTTAAAATGCATACCACGTATCTAAAACCAAAAAAATGAGCTCAAATTATTTTCAAACTTTAAGAAAATTATCCATAATTCATTTTTTATGTATAGGAATCAACTGTACATAAATCCGACACATGAGGTGGTAGGTATGACTCAAAGTACGTGTTTTCAATATAGAAGTGACTCTTTAGTTTAATCACATAGACAAAACCAAGATAACAAACTCAAGTTTTTTAAAATTTGTAAAAGTATCAAAAATTAATTTTTCATATGTAGTAATCGACCCCACATAAATCCAATACATGATGTAGTCGGTATGACTCAAAGTTCATGTTTTCAAAATAAAAGTGTCATTTTAGTTTAAAAAATGTATCATATTGAAAAAACTAAGAAAATGAGCTTATATTGTTTCAAAAAATTTGGAAAATGATCCATAATTTATTTATGACATTTTGGAATAAAACTTACATCAATCTGATAGATTATATGGTAGATATGACTCAAAGTGTATATTTCAATATAAAAATTCCATTTTAGATTAAAATACGCACCACATAGCCAAAACTAAGAAAATGATCTTAGTTTTTTTTCTTCTTCAGAATTTAGGAAAATTATACGTAATTAATTTGTGATATGTAGGAATCAACTATATATTAATTTGATAGATAATGTGGTAGTTATGAATCAAAGTTCATTTTTTCAATATAGAAGTCCCATTTTAGTTTAAAATGCACATTACATAGTAAGAAACAAAGAGAAAAAAAGCTTGGAATGTTTTATAAATTTAGGAAAATGATCCATAATTAATTTTTGATTTGTAGGAATAAATTACACATCAATCTCACACATGATGTGCTTGGTATGACTTAAAGTACGAGTTTTCAATATAAAAATGTCGGTTCAGTTTAAAACTCGCATCACCTAGACAAAATTGAGAAACTAAGATTAGATAATTTTCAAACTTTAGATAAGTGATCCATAATTAATTTATGATGTGTAGGATTGACCAAATTTCAATCTGACACATGATGTAGTCAGTATGACTCGAGGTTCATGTTTTCAATATAAAAGTGTCATTTTAGTTTAAAATGCATATCACATAGAAAAAAAATGAGAAAATGAGCTAGGATTGTTTTCAAAATTTAGGAAAATGATCCACAATTAATTTATGATGTATATAAATTAATATAAATTCAATTAGATAGACTATGTGTTAGGTATGAATCAAAGTTCATTTTTTCAATATAAAAGTGCTATTTTATTTTAAAATGAGCATCACATAGCCAAAATAGATCAAACAAGCTTGGATTATTTTAAAACTTTTAAAAAATGATCCATAATTCATTTTTTATGTGTAGAAATAAACCAAACATCATTCTGATACATGATGTGGTCGGTATGACTTGAAGTGTGTATTTTTAATATAAAAGTGTCATTTTAGTTTAAAATGTGTAACACATAGCTAAAATTGAGAAAACAATATCATATTATTTTCAATATTTAGGAAAAGATCCATGATTCATTTGTGATGTGTATGAATTGATCACATATAATCTGACACACGATGTGGTTGGTATGACTTGAAGTGCACGTTTTCAATATAAAAGTGTCATTTTAGTTTATAACATTTATCCCATAACCAAAAGTAAGAAAATGAGCTCAGATAATTTTCAAACATTAGAAGAATGATCTATAATTCATTTTTGATGTATAGGAATTGAACACACATAAATCCAATGCACAATTAACTAAAAATATCATTAATATTTTTAGTAATTAACAATATAATTTATTATATGTGGATTATATAACATTAAAATTAAAATTTATTTATTTTTTATTTACTATTAATAAAATAAAAATTGGTTTTATTAGAGGGAGAAGCTTTTATATGGAGGTTTGTCATTGAAAAAGTCTACTAGTTTTGATTTTGTATATGGGTTATAGTCTTTTTTTATTAATTGTAAATATAATATCAATGTAAATAATTTTTATGTAAATTTTGAATTGAATTGATAGTGAAATGTGATATTTGTATTCCAATCCAGTTTTATGTATATTCATATTACTGTTTATGTATTCTAATTGGGTTTGTATTTTTAGGGCTACTGCATGGATGCTATAGGGATATAACTATGTAGTAGCTGATATGGCCTTAATAACGCCTGTTTTTTCCTTGATAAAGGACTCCTTTATTACCATTAGATAAAGCACTAATAAAGGGTACCCTTTATCAGTGCTAGAGAAATAATTGATAATAGTTACCTTTATCAACATTAAAAAGGAAGTGATAATAAAGTACCCCTTTATCAACACTAAAAAAAGTGCTAATAATGGATCCCTTTACTAGTACTTTTCGTGAGCACTGATAAAGGGGAAATTTATCAGGGATTTTTCTAGAACTAAAAAATTCATGGCTCTTTTAATAGTGCTTAGGTAGTCAATTTTTTAAGGTGAAAAAGAGATTTTAAATCTCTATTAAAATCACCATCTATAGTAGTTCCATTATATATTCCTACTTTCAAGTATGGCATGGTATGTGAAATTTCAGGTCTTATCATTTAGGTAAACCACCCACATTTGTTATCCCCAAAAAATCAATGAGAAATAGGGTCTTTCTGAGCAATGTTTTTAGTGTTGATAATTACATTGGATTTTCCTTAGCGCCAACCTTATCAATGTTAAAAATGGGTTAAGTAAGCCTTTTTGAGCAGTGTAAAAGTGGTTTTTTGGCATAGTTAAAGGAATTTTTTTTTCATAAAAATAACATTTTTTTTTTCAGGATCTGGCCCCTAGGGCTCGTTCTGTGACTACCCCAAGCCCGCCTTCCAGAGGCCAGGGGCTGGAAACTACCACCGAAGGGGTATTCCCTAAAACCAGGAAGACATTGAATTTATATCCTATAAACACACACAACCAAGCACACAACAATATAAGAGCACGAGTAAAATGAATAGTAAATAGAGTGAGTAAAGTAAGTAAAAGGGGGCCAGAATACAAGACCATCTGGAAAGTACAAGAAACTGCAAGGTACAAGTAAACTGGAACAGCTCCTGTGAACACCCACCAAAAATCCTACCTAAAGGGTAGGTACAACTCTCAAACGGTCGTCTCTACGGTATTCCCTCTGTAAGTACACCTCTGAGCTACCTCAAGTCCTGGTACTCTTGTCCTCAGTCAGTGCTATCCATCGTCTACACCAAACACAACAAGGTGCGGGAATAGCCCATGAAGGGGTGAGTATAACGACACTTAATAGGGACCCCAAGACCCTCAAGGTCTCAAAAACTCCACAAAGAATAAACCAAAAAGCATTAAATCAACTGAAAACCCAATTTAGGTATATGCCCATACATATACCTAAGTTATCAAGTAAACCCATCTCAATCCTGATGAAATACAGAGTCCAACTCAATTCCCAAAGCTCAACTGTTCCACAAAGGAAGGAATACCATGAAGGTAAGTACCACACAGGTACGCCACACAAAAGAATACCAACAAGGTATCACCACAAAGGAAAGTACCACATAGGTACGCCACAAAGAAGAATACCACCAAGGTATCACCATGAAGGAAAGTACCACACAGGTATGACACATAGAAGAATTCCACAAAGTTATCACCCCGAAGGAAAGGACTCAGCTCACACCAGGTATAACTTAGGTACGGTAGTAAAGATGATTAGATATAACTAATGAATCATCTTACTCCATTAAGAGGCAGACCCACGTAGGATCCTAAATCATCATCAGACCCACATAGGATCGTAGTACATCATCAGACCCACACATGATTCTAGTATGACATCAGACCCACACAGGATCCTAGTACATCATCAGATCCACACAGGATCCTAGTACAACATCAGACCCACACAGGATCCTAGTACATCATCAGACCCACACAGGATCCTAGTACATTATTAGACCCACACAGGATCCAAGTACATTATCAGACCCACACATGATCCTAGTACATCATCAGACCCACACATGATCCTCGTACATCATCAGACACACACAAGGTCCTAGAGTAGTCCCACATGGAATCCTAGAGAGGATCCACATGGGATCCTCAAATATAGACACACGAAGAATCCCTTTCTCAGGTTACAGCCAGCTACAGGGTTCCTGCACTATGCTTTCTTGTCTCCGGGAGGGTCCGCTCCTCAAGCTACTGGTTGATACTACAAATGCCACGAAGTCCCACGAAGAAGTATCCTAAAGGACCTCTATGTAATAGGGGTATCAATGCAATAGACGGTGCGTCAATTGGATGCCTGGTCTGTAGGTTATTAGCCTTTTTTGTCCTAAGGTCTCGGTTGGATTCATGCTCGATCCAACCCGACCATACACCAACTTTATCCAAATCTCAAGTGGGGTATACCAAAAGGACCATCTTTCTCCAAGGTTTCTAGCACCGTAGATGGTTCTTCAAACAGACACCCGATGCCAAAGTTATGGCTAAAAGAGAAGAAATGGGTTGAAGTTGGTCCGGGTCCGGTCTAACCCGGCCTAGACTGACTCGACCTAGTTCGGGTCGACCTAGCCCACTGGGTCTGCCCTGGATCACACTGGGTGGCCCGGCCTACGCTGGGCGGCCTGTCCTAGTGGCCCAGCCTGGCCGCATGTGGGGGGGGGGGGGGGAGTCACGCGTCCCCCACTTCCACTCACTGAATAGCCGAAGCCATTCAGTCACTAGCAGCTCATGGGACCCGTAGCGGGTCCCACTCGGTCTAGCTCAGCCGACCAAAATATAAAGCCTCTTCTCCTCCCTACGGTGCGTCGTGCACCGCCGCTCCATGGCCAACCAAATGTCTGCCGCCCTCCCTTAGCCGCCGCGACACAAGGCCATAACCCTTCTCCACTGGGCGGCACAGATGCGCACCACCGCCCCTTGGCATAGCCGGCCACCACCAGCCACTGCCTTTGTTCCGCCATGGCTGTTGGGTTGTGGCCCTTCTCCAGTGGTGCAGTCACACCGCCGCCTTCGTCGCAGCCGACCGTGGTGCCGACCAATGCTCTCGAGTTCCACTGGTACCAATTTCCGACACCGGTCGCTATCCTCCTCCATCACGAAAAACACAAAAAATATTACACAATGATTTACAGAGTGGTCGGGCCATGTTAATTTGGCCAACACCCTCCACGTTAGCATGGTAGAAAGCGGATCAATTATTTATTGAATCATGAAGAATTGTCAAGAATAGGTTAGGGGAAAATTTAAAACATCAAACCCTACCTCAAAGGTTTGTTGATGTCATGATGAGGGAAGGGCAGGCGTCAGTTTGTCATTGCTGAAGACATCCCACATTGGAGGATGTCATGAGGAAGGAGCCGAAGTAATTGGAGAACGTCGACATTCTTTATTGAAGAAGAATTCTTCATTGGAGAAGAATAATTCCTCCAAAGTTCTCTCCTAATTCTCCTTTGCAAATACTTTCCCCAATTCCACCAAAAATGAATAGCCAACATATTAAATTATGTTTCATTAATTTAAAATAGATTTTTCCATTAATTATGATCATGTTGGCATAATTAATTTAGAGGACACCAAAGGTCACCTCCCTCATTAAAGAGGGAGTTCAAGAGTCGGGTGGTCCCCACCATTGAATTCAAATTGGGGGTTTTAGTTCGGGTGGTCCCCACATCCATAACCCCATAGAAAGTTACAAGAAAAATAAGAAGTTAAATATTTTTATTTTTCTATTCCTCCACGAAAAGGTGAAAAACTAATTTCTACCCTCGACCTACTACGGTCGAGGTGAAGATCTCTTCAAGCGAATACCGGCGCTGTGAGTTCAACAATGCCCTCGGATTTCAATTCCGAGCACCGATTCAAAAGTTACAAAAACCCATTAGTATGTTTACTGAACATACCTAAAAAAATCATAAATTCATTCTGGGAACACCGGGCCTCAGAATCACGTGCCGTTAATTTTCGCAGACTCGTAAAATTCCCATATAATTAAAAAAATTACATGGAATTTCCGGGTCTTCATAATTTTTCTCAAAATATATCTAAGTACATAAGAGAATTTGAGGGTAGAACCTTATCAAGGAAACCATAACACAAATAGAACATGCGGCAGACCATGAACACAAAATATAAATCTCAATATGAACTTCTTATCAATAGAAATTAAATTCAATTAATTTAATTTAATTATGTACATGATATTTGGGAAGAACTTATCACCTTGTCTTGTTATCAGTGATCATAATAAATAATAATAATTATTTTTGTGTAAATATTTAAGGTTACTAAGTCAACATAGCTAGTTCTCATGGACCTTTAATCATATCCTTGAAATTAGAGCCACACAAAAACCACAACATTGTTCAAACCAATTTTCCACCATGGTTAAATGCGAAGAGATCCTTACCACATAGAAATGTTAGAAAAAATATAAAATCACTCCAAAATGGATATGGTGTACCACCTAGATTGTTATAATCAAATGTATAGTGGGATAACATCTCTAAATGAGATAGTGGGAGTGATATGGACTTTGATGTAGTCATTGATCAAGATATACATGAGTTGGGACATGAATATATTCCAAAAATCCCCATGAAAGAGGATGTTACAAAGACAAAAAATATTTAATAGGAGTGATAGATAATTTTGATATCTTGAAAGATATAGTTTTCTAGTCACTGAAGATTGTGACTCATTATTAGTAGATAATAATGATTTTGTAACTTACAAGGAATTAGTATGTTTCACAAAATCTTCTAAATGGAAGGAATCCATAAATTCTGAATTAGATTCCATATACCAAAACCATATTTGGATTTTGGTAGATACCCTAGTGAATTTAAATCCTATTGGTTTCAAATTGATATTCAAGATGAAACTAGACATGGATGGATAAGTGAAAACCAACAAAGAATGATAAAAAGGATATAAAATTTTTCAAGGCATAGACTATGTTGAAACCTTTTCACTAGTTCCCATGGTGAAATCCGTTATAATTCTACGTTCCATTGTAGCTGGACATAACTATTAGATTTGGTAGATGGATATCAAAAAATCTTTCTTTAATGGGAAAATTCAATAAAATTTCTATATGATACAAATATAAGGTTTTATGAATCATAATGGAGTTAGTTCCCTAGAAACAACTTGTTTTTTAATTAATTATATGTTTTCATTATTGATTAAGTTTTATTATCAAATTATTATTGTTATGATGCATGAATATTTTATGTGATAATTTCCTAAAAGTATATGTCATGCTAAAAGGTCATAACATTCCCTACTATGATGATAACTTAGAGGTTTTAGGATAGTATTATTAAATATAAATTTTATAGTCGGATGGAATCAAGGATTTTTTTTTTATTTTCATTATTTTACATGTATAAAATTCATGTCAATTATTTTTATGCTCAATTTGGCGATTGAACTATCATGCTGGGTTCTATGTGTGAACCTTGATTTTTGGACTATTATTTCAACCTCTCTCTCTCTGGACCGATCTTATTTTAACTAGACACCTCAGTAATCCATCGTGGCCTTATCCTCACTGATGATTGTGGGAACCTCTCTTTTCATCCAAGTTGTCCATATGCACCTTCCACTGCGCTCTGCCTATTTCATTTCACCACACAGACTTCATTGGTTCATTGTGTTTGTTTTGATGTACATTCCTATTAGAGGAATTTATCACCCTTTTGTGGTGTCACTTCATCTTAATCAATCATTATTCATCTACCCAAGATTCTTCTCTCATTTGGTACAAAGTGAAAAACCCTAGTTGGTCTGAGATCCTTCAAAGTAGCTTTAAGACATGGCCTATAACCCTTACCTCAATGATCCTTAGAGATATGCATATGATTTGTCCTAAGTATTTGTAGTGGATACATAGCCAAGATTAATATCTATTTCAATATTATGGATCCATAAGAGGAGATAATCTTTAATTGATGTGTCAATGAAGCTCACCTAGAAAGTGGTATGGTTGTATGAGATTTATAAGTCTTTTGTTGTTTCTTTAGTTTTGGTTCTTGGTTTCAGTTTCTCCTGTTTCTTCAAATCAATATTTTTTGGATTGTATCTTTTATTTATTATTTGTGTTTTGAGTTTTAATAAAATGTGTGTGTTGAGTGGTGTTCTTGTTATCTACATAATATCACTAAGGATCTAAAACACGTTAAATCCCTATGTATCTTTATATTTTTTTATCATGCATATATTTTTTAATGTTCTATATTATTCTTGACTTACTAAATCATATTTTACTTTTCATTTATCATAATTCTCCATTTGAGTGTATTCTACGACACATATTAAGAGAAAAATAGTCTGTTATTTAGTTATCCTCAGCTATTCTTAGGGGAACATCCTTATATCTATCCCTAATAACTTGGAATCAACCCCATCAAATAATAAGGTGGAATCTAATAAGTTTGAGATATAAAATTTTGATGGTGAAAATGAATTAAACATTTAAAAAATCAAGATGAGAGACCTTCTTATACAATAGTGACTCATCGATGATTTATATAGACCTAAAAAAACTATAATTACTATTTCGATGATAAAAAAAAATTATCAAGATATCCCTGTTGACATCTTGAAAAAGTACCATCACTCGATTATATTATATTTAGGTGATAAAGTTCTTGAAGAAGTATCTTATAAGATATATCAATTTGGTATATGGTTGAAACTTGGAAAACATTATATAAAAGCTTCAATTTTTGGTTTCACGTATAAAAAAATAGATTGTTTACCTATAGAATTCACCCATGTACTAAAATCTGGGAACACCTTGATGAATTTATTAAGATGATACTAGAAATTTAAAATATTAATGTTTAAATTGAGAGTTAAGATCAAGATATTATCTTATTAATTTATCTTGAATGTTCTTATACTACTTTGATAAGAATAAAGTTGTATGACCAAGACTCTTTATAATTAAAAGAAGTTAAATCATCCTTGCTTTCTAATAAACTGTATACCAAACCTAAAATAAATTCTACGGAAGATAGCCTTTGCACTAAGGGTAAAACTAAGAATAATAACAATAAGAAGGGAAATAATAAGGGAATTAGAAAGAAAAATAATAAATCTAGACATAGGTTTAAATCGAAGGGTAGGAATATTACTTGTATTAATTATGGAAAACCTGAAAACATTTCTCCAGAGTTCTGCAAGTCCAAACTATTATAGAATTCAAAATATGATGAATTAACTGATCAATATTTGTTTTTTGATGCTAGTTATGATACTAATAGGGTGATTAATTTATCAATTCATGATCTATATAATTAATGGGTATTAGATTCATGGTATTCCTTACATATGTGACATGATAGAGACTATTTTCTTGAGATAACTAAGAGATTATATAGAGAGGTTGTGCTAGGAAATAATAAAAGTTGAAGGGTTAAGGGTAGAGTCTAAATATTTTTATATCTCTATGAAAATTAATTTGTAACCTTTAATGAGGTGGTTACTCAATCTACATAGAAATATGATCTCTTTAGGTGTGTTAGACTAAAAAAGATTCACTTTTAGGTCTGATTTTGGTTTTCTAAGAATCACCAAAGGGTCTAGGAAAATCATCAAGGGTTATCTAATAAATGGGATGTATGTTTTTGATAAACAAACTCACTATAGGAAGATAGAAAATACATATGTAACTAACAGTGATAACACTATTATTTGGCATAGATGATTAGGGATTGCTATCTTAAAATGTCTAGAAGATCCGAATAAACAAGGGTTATTAAGTAACATCAAACTAAGAAACTCCAGTTTTGCGAGGATTGTGTTTTAGGGAAGTAAAAAGGATATAGATTCAATAAGTCATCCTTTAAGGATAGTCTCACTTTAGAGTATGTCAATTATGATTTATGGGGAATAGGGAGGACTGCATCCCATAGTGGAGGTTTTTATTTCATGACCCTTATTGATGATTTATATAGAAAATTTTGGATTTAAATTCTTTGAAAAAAATATGATGTTCTTGAAACTTTTAAAATATATAAATGTCTTATTGATAATCAAACAAGAAGAAGTATTAAAGCCTTAATAATATAAAATGGATTAGAATAGTTTTCATCTGACATTATACACTTTTGTGAGTCTGAAGGTGTTGTTTGGGATCAAACTATTAGGGAAACTCCCCAATAAAATGGCTTGGAAGAGCACATGAACTACAATATACTAGAGTAGGTACAAAGTATGCTTACATAACCAACCCTACCCAATTCCTTCTAGAGTGAGGCTGTTACTATTGCAGTGTACCCTATTAATCAATTTTCTTAATTTGAAAACAATTCAAAGAATACTAAAGAGATGAGGTGTAATTGACTTCCTTCCTATAGTTACTTGAGAGTTTTTGGTTTTACTGATTATAAACATATAAAAAATGACAAAATTTAACCAAGATATCTCAAATGAATCTTTATAGGATAACCATAAGGGGTTAAAAGGTATAATTCATGGGTTGATAAACTTGGTTACTAAAAATTTATTATAAGTCACAATGTTGTCTTTTACGAGTTTGTTTCACCTAATGAAAAATCTCTCAATAATGTAAATTATTATGATCCTAATGATGATAATGATTATAATAATATAAAAACCCATTTGTAGCTCTTAGTGAGCCTTCTCCACCAGAACCTCATCCTGAAGACTAGTTACAGTCTAACCGATACACTGGGTCTAATAATGATCCCTTAAAGGATTCTGCTAATTACAAGATAACTTGGGATAAAGAGAGGAGTTTTATTAGGCCTCTAGCTCATTTTAACCAACATGAAATGGATTCCTTTGGTTTTCATGTTTCTTAAAAACATGAGTTCAAGGATCTCTATACTTATAGGAATGTGATAAATGATAGAGACTCCAAGCATTATGCCACTTCCATGGATGGTGAAATAAAATATTTAAAAGAAAAAAATATAGTCTATTGTTTATAGACCACAAAATTACAAATTTATTGGCTATAAGTGAATATTTAAGAGAAAATAATATAACACCCGTGAGAATAGAATCATGTTTTAGGATAGGATTGTAGCCAATGGTTTTCTCTAGTAGAAGGAAATTGACTATTTTGAAATCAATTTTCCTTTGGTTAAATATTCATCTATCCATCTATCAATTTATTTTAATACTTATTATGATTGGAACATTGATAAAATTAATGAAAAAAACAACATTCCAACATAGTGACATTAATGAGATTATATACATGCATCCCCATATTGATTATTAAAATAATTTCAAATCTAATCAGGTATATCTCTTGAATAAATACTTTTATGGTTTAAAGAAAGTATCTAAGTAGTGGTATTTTAAATTTGATTCATTCATTCATAGAAACCATTTTAATATAAGTAAACATGATGCATGTTTGTATTATAAAACTGTCAAAACTAATATTATTTATTTTCTCCTATATGTTAAGGACATGATTATTATTTGTAAGGATATGAAACTTATAATTTCTGTTTAGTCTCAATTAAAGGAAGTGTTTTAAATGAAATACCTAGAAAATGATAGGAAAATATTAGTGATAAAAATAAATTGAAATAAATCAATAATCTTCTTTACCTATCAAAAAATTGTAATATTGTGAAAATTTTGAAGAGATAAATGTTTGAACGTTTGAAACTTGATAATGTAATAATAAATAACATTTTATTATTTTATTATCTTAATATCCTGTTACCAAATAAAATGTTGAATTTATTTCTAAGATACCATATGCTAGTGTTGTTTTGAGCACCATGTTTTCCATAATTTTCCCTAGACTTGATGTTGCACATATATATATTAATAGGTAGGGAGAAATACCCCCTTTTTTATTGAAACAAAAGCACCCTATTATTATTCTGGGTAGAGGGATACCATTACATGAACATTGTAGGCCCAATGTGAATTAAACCACATTTAAAGAAGCCCATTATCCTAGACCCATTTTTAGGTCATGACACCTGGGCATAGTAACTCGCACACTGTCTGCAACCAGTCTCACCATCTTCAGTTCATGTCCTCATCGATGAAGCCTCTGAAATCCATTGTCTTCCTATCACCCATTGGGACTATCATTAGCCACCATGTCCTCAATCATTCAAGTCATCACATCCACCATCACCTACCAGTAGTGCCTATCAACATCCATGTTGTGCACCAATTCCTTCCCCCACCAATGTCCATCACCAAACGTCATTTCCTTCGACCTCGAGTGTGACCTTCCGCCATCATCTCTAGACTAGGTTAGAGGATAATGTCAATTCCCCTACATCAAAAATATTTTTGAGGTAATGAACTAACATGATGAAAACTGCATACATCACATGCCCCTACTGTCGAGTAGGGGCCCACCTACCACCCGATACCCATCACTACCAAAGCGAAACTCACCACAAAAACTTTCCCCATTACACGCCTCCCCCACCATGAGTACTGCTACTTTCACATGCTACCTAGGGAATTAACTATCATGGTAATTAGTAGGTTTTTAATCCTACCTTAGATATAATATTTCTAGGTTCTTTTCAACTTAATCCAAACCCCAACTATGACCCGATGTTGCATACATTTTTTTCACTCTTAGTATATTTATGAGTAATACTAGAAAACCACATTAGATAGATTTAAAATGGTTTCTTAGATATATTTCAAAATATCCAACATTTTCTTTATGTTTTGGTAAAAATAAAAATATTACTTACCCAATTGTTAGTTATATTGATTTTGACTATATAGGTAATGTTGATACCCATAAGTCCCTCACATGCTATATGTTTACTATATGTGGAGGACCAGTTTCTTGGAAATGTAACATGAAATCCATGGTGTCCCTCTCAACCAATGAAACTGAATATATATCTTTGACTAAGGCTATCAAAGATTCCATTTGTATTAATGGTTTTCATTACAAACTCAATATATGTTTTTTCTATAATTACAGTTTTTTTGATAATCAATATGACTTACACCTATCTTAAAATTTAGTATGTTCTATTAGACCTAAAAATATTAACATTAGTTTATAATATATTGGATATTTAATTGTGTTAAGAACTGTGTGTGTCAATATGATACACACTAATGAAATTTCATTCAATAATTTGACTAAGGCTATAAAATTGTATTAATTCAAACACCATTTAGATTTAGTGGATTTGATTCCAATTCAACGACAATAGGTGTAAGAAAATCATTGATCACATATGAAAATGGCAGTGATTTTTAGTTTTAATTTCCATATTTTATTTATTTCTTTTCATTTTTTTACATGCATTTAAAAACATGTTAATTATTTTTATGCTCACTTTGGTAATAAACCTATCATGTTGGGTTCTGTGAGTGGGCCTATTATTTCATCCTCTATTTCCCCCCTACACCATGATTCATTTTATCATGATTACCTATAACTTCTTATAGTTAGGAAACCCCTATAGCCACATTGAAAATCTTCATGGGATGAGAGCTAGATGATAGGTTCCAGTGCACCGTCTCCCTTTTATTCTTATCTTATATGATTATTTCTATTTTTTTGATAAATAAATAAATATATGAATTTATGTTAAAAGAAGTTAAATATGAATTTTATTAAACCAAATAAGACAAATATGAATAGAAAAAATGGATAAATGGAAATATTAAAAAATATTATGAAGATAAGGCTAATCACTTCATCAAGTTATCAACATATCATGAATATAAACATTATCGATTTTTTCATCTATATTTACCATGTTGTTATTAAATTTTTTTATAGATGAGTTGGAGAAAAACTTTATATTCCATAAAATAGATCCAAGTTAAAATTTTGGACTAAACACAAGGAATGACTGAATGTAGCTAGTTACTCAAATAACAATACAATTTACATATCCTCTGACATGAGTAAAACCCTAAATGATGTTGATGATCATATTGAGAAAATGAAAATGGTGGTTTAAGTTAAAATTCATGATTATTCAAATATATTTCATAATTTAAAGAAGTTTTTAATGATTTCACTATTTTCTAGTTGTAGTAAATATATACAAAAACTATATAATTTTAAAGTGACCAATAGATGGAGAAAAAATATTTTTACATAACTACTTATTCAATTTAATGACATATTACTAGAATATAATAGGCTTCCATGTCAGTCATACATATGATGTTTAATTAATGTAATGTTAAATGGGTATGACCTATGAAAGAATACTTTCTTGTTCAAATGAAATTATAGTCTTCCGTAAGGACCATGAATCACTTAAAAAATTCCCTAAGTGAAGTGCATGTTGATACAAGAAAGATTAATCAAGTCCTTAAAAATTTGTATTGTACATTACAGTAATTCAAGGTCATATAAAACTATATATAAGCAAGGAAACTATAATTCAATTGAGGTGGAATGTAGATACAAAAATTCATGATGTGAAACCTTATCACCTAGTATAATCTCAATGGAAGGAAATTGATCATGAGTATCCTGAATTTAGAAACAATATAAGAAACATCTATCTTAAATTATCTATATATGGAATGAATAATTTTAGTGCTTAAAGAAATACTCATAGTACATGGTCACTAATGTTGGTAAATTATAACTTTAAGAAATTATTATTCATGAAGTGTAAGTACATTATGTTTTTTTTTCTTATTTAATGATAAAAAAATTATAATGTTATTAATATTTATTTGGATTCATTAATTTTCAATCTGAAATTTATGTGGGATACAAATTTTACATTGTATGATGCTCACAAAAATATAGAGTTCATGTTGAGAGCAATGTTTTTGGGGATGATAAATTAATTTTAGGCTTATGAAAATTTGGAATGATAAAAAATTAAAGGAATGATAGGATGTTCTATTTTTTAAGAATACACTCATTAATTTTTTTTGAAACATTATATAAAGATAATGTTTTATGAACATCATAAATATTCCCCTCAATGACATAAATACTGATTTTAGACAAAACTATTCAATGGGAATTCAGAAGAAAGTACAACACCTTCACTATTAATAGGTTATAAAAAACTTGAGAAAGTAATTTTTTTTAATTTTTTTGGTAACCATTTTTTGAAAAACCTTATGAAAATAGATTGTAAAAAATATTATTTTTCATCAAATTAATATATTTTAATTGTTTGTATGTAAGAAATTTTCTTGATGTTATTTATGTAGAAAACATTAACATGATATCATTATTGTAACATTAAAAAATACCCTCGAAAAAATAGAAGATGGAATCAAGGATATATTTTGCATGAGTTATATGAGGATAGGGGAAGAGTCCATGCTAGTGAAGGATGAAAAACATTTTTTTATTCCTCTAGTGGATTACACACATTAAAATAAAGCGAGATATTAATTTTTTATTTTTTTAATGATTTAAAGGTTCTATAAGGATATTCATGAAATATTTAAAATATTTTGGTTATGAATGTCTTCATGTTAAAGGGATTAAAATATTATTATTTTTTGGGTTTGATTTAATATTCAATTCCCATGGATTTACACTATATTCTGCCCAAAATTTTTTGATAGATATTTTTCATGCTTTTCTTCTTTTTAAATTTTATATACATTAATGTTATAGACTAGGTGAAGTTTATAACTATATAAAATGAAATTTTATTCATATTATAGGATTTATAGATGTAATTCCCCCCATAATTATTTTATATAATGGTTCAATTGATAGTTCACTTGGTTATATTGATCAAACTATGTGTTCATGTACATTACACATTTATGTACCACATTTAATGGTATATTATGATTTTTAAAGGGTAGATCAAAAATCAAAGTCACCAAGAATGTTGTATTATGGATTATTATAATGTTAAAGAGTCTATTGAATCCTATAATAAAAACATATCTAATGCGGATATCATGAGTCTCCCTAATTCTCATCATAATAGGCACTTAATGAGTGAAGGAATTTTGGGTAGATTGGTTGTCAAAATTACCATCAAAAAGTGGAAACAACATCATCATTAAATTTTACCTGATAGTATTAAGTTTTTGCTATATATTTAATCTCACCAAGTAATTCTTTGGATTTTGAATCCATTAAGGACTGAAATCTAGATATCAAATATGTTTGAGTTGGTTCCCTAGAACCAGCAATTTTGCAATTTTTGATTTCATGTATATTTATAGAATTGAATATCAATAAATACCTTTTAACATATTTATTTTTATTCTATATAACATAAATGTGAAAATTTCCTAGCTGATCTGTCACATTTAAAAGGTCATAGTAGTTCCCTAGTATGATGAGAACCTTAAAGTGGTATGGTGATATTCTTAAACTATATATCCTATGGTTGATTGAAATCATTATATGGGACACATATGATTCAAATTGTTATGTGTAAGTAATCACAAGTGGATGAGACTTCACATCATGAAGCTTACACTTGTTATTCCCCAATATTGTATATTTTGAGGAAAAACACACTAGTAAGAATTTCATATGTTATCTGTCATTAGATATTCCTATTTGAAAAAGTATGTACCAAGACTTAGAAATTAATATTATTATTAATTCATTTCATGATTCATGTACGTATATATATTTCTATAAATCACTATGACATATATTCATGATAGATTTGGGTACACTATGTGCATCATGAGTGATATTACATTCATGAACAAGTTAAGAAAGTATTTTTCCCTTCAATATTTGTGAAAGATAATATCATAGACCTTTGATTATAATAACAATTTGATATCAAATTCCATGGATATAGAGTATAGATGGGTTTATTTAAGTTATTCACAGAAATATATATCAAGAATATAAGTTGCTGACATGATTATACAACTAAATTGATTTTATATAAAGATAAAGTAATTATATTTTACAATGAGCATTTGTATGTGTTTGTCATTTTTTTCAAAATTAAATTCTTCGTCTATGGGTACCATTACATATTTCGATAAATTGATATTGTACATTATGAAAACTCACTTAATTCCATTAAATAAGAATCCTTGATGGTCACTCACTATTTTCATTGATTATAGTTAAATTCTATTTCAATTTAATTATTGGAATAAATATTATTCTCTAGATTGAGGTATAATAATTATTCATTATTTATTTATCACATATATCCATTCACGATATTTATATATGAGTTGAATATTTAAATAATTATTTTTTCACATGATAACTGAATGGAATATTGTTTTAAATATTATTTTATTTATAAGGTAATAAATAATATTTATTAGTTAATAAATATTCATTTAATAAACCATGTCATTATTTTTCATGTTGTTTTGATATATTCATTGGATTCCATAAAAATCCATCATTAGGCATGGGCCTGACCAGCTTCCTCTATGACATGAACCTTTAAGTAGAATGAAAGTATCCACATTCAAATTTATAATTATTTATTAAATATTGATCAATTTACACATTTACATTAGGTTTACATTTCTTGAAATTAGTTCTTAATATAAATGATGAGATTTATTCTTTTCACCTAAATGTAACCAGGAATAGGTAAAAAATACATGGAGAACTTCTGAAGAACCCATCTAGAGGTGATAAGCCTCTTGACCATTTAACATGGGACTACATGACATGTAACTCAAATGTACATTCTATGTACCCATATTCACTTCACTAGGCTGTGAAATACCTATTTTTTCCATGTGGATGAATACGAAACATCATTACATGTTGTGTGTTAACCAAAATATGCTAGAACATGTATTTAGGGACTACATGCAGTGTAATAGGTTTACACATTGTGCAATCCTATATGGGTTTCCCAATAATTTTTTTGGAACTGTGTGGTCAAACAAAGGTCATATAATAAATGCATGACATATAAGGACTTTAAACTAAGAAATAAATGAATATAGAATCACACAGTGTGTAACTAGCACACAATTTTTATATCCCATAAATATTTATGAATAATACACACTGAGTTCTTCAATGTGTATCATAGAAAGTGGTCCATAATGTATATATTTCCTATAAAATCCATGTATCTCATACCTGTCAACATGGTGTACACACCAATCCTAACAATATATAGTGTAATTTATTTTATGTGATAAGAAAATTAATTATATAATTAATCCTAATTAACACACGTATATCTATAATTTTTTGATAGTACATACCATGTGATAGGTTTTAAACAATATTAAATGCTAAATTAATTTCTGTATTAAATCAAGAGCCATACATTATTTATAGTCGTTATATTATGTATACTCTATGTGAATTAAAAGTGGCATTTGTTACCTAATTTCAAATATTTTCATATTCCATTAATTTATAGTACACATCATGTAATGAAATTACATTCCATGTATTCTACAAGTTGTGTGAGTACAAAGTATATAACCGATAGAACCCAGGGAATTATGGAAGTGTGAAAATATGTATTTTAAAATTTTTGGGTCTAGATTCATGTAGAAACATAAAATATAGTATACCCATACTAGTATTAATCCATGGATAATGTGCAATTTAATTTAATCACAAAGAATAAAATAAAAAATAAAAAATAAAAATAGAAATAGAACATCATTTCATTTTGATCGAATGCATATTCCGCTCACTATCATAGATCATTACTTTTTGAAACCAAATCTAAAACCCTTTATATTATAAAAACATGCTTAAAAATACTACTCAAAGACCTACCATCACAATCTAGGTACTATCATGGATAAATGAAATCACTTTTGATTTTATCACATTTCCCATAAATCAAAATGATCAACCCTTGAACTCAGATCGAACCATTCTTTAACTTCCACCCACACTCTCTTTGTAGAAATTGATTGAGAGGTGGGGTGGTGAGAGAATTAGAGCATCCAGTTCACCCCCTTAATTTTTGGATCTTAAATTGTTTAAATACATAGGTTATAACTTTTATAAATTGTGTTCAGGTCCTTATTGAAGTTAATCCTTCAAATAGACCCATACTCGACACAAAAATCAGATAAAACATGCTATAAATGTCATGAATATTTTATCACATACTTATAAAATAAAGGTAATGTTATGTGATAAAATCTGAGACATTATCTTGAATTAATTCTCCCATTAAATATTTATCGAACCTTAAATAAAGAAATATTCATTTGTAAAACCTTTTTCTATTATTCACTTAATAAATTATAAATAATTTGAATTAAAAAAATTAAATAATAATTATTATAAACTCAAATATTAATTAATATATTTATTTCTTATGATCATTTAATATTGAAAAAATCTCATCCTTGTTCATGGGTCCCACCATATCCTAAACTCAAATTATTTAAAATTAACAAAAATTTTGAATATTATTTGTGTGTAACCCTCTAGGATCTTATCTCGACAGCAGTGAGTGAAAATAAAAAACTATACAAGATTCTAGAAACCCATTAAAGATTATAATAAGATAAGGTATAGTCATATAAATGAAAACCTCCCTAGAAAAAACTACGTGTAATATAATCCTTTTGTTTTGTGATATCTCATAATGAAGAATGCATAGTTTGTGTCATAATCCTTTCTTACTTAATAATTTTATTCCCTTACTGCAAAAAATTACCTTCTTATACCATGGACATGGATTTAATAAAGGTACTACCATATTAATCAAATAGACCCAATATAGTGACCCATACTTTTCATACATAGATATTTCATCACATTAAATGAATATTCAATACAAAACATTATGATTCACACTAGAAGTATAAAGGTTTAATGTATTTGGAAACTTGAATACATAAACAAATACATAAAAGATACACATCATTTCCCACTTAGTTATTCACAACCAAAAACATTCTTAGACATATAATACTTAAAACCATTCTCATATCCCAGGGAAAGGAAACATAATAAAGAGTGATCTCAGATGCTTAGTATAGGTAAACAAGGGATATATCAATGACCATTTAAGAATAAAATAATCAAAAGGGTATAATAACATGTTATTAACATTTTAAAACCATACACATAATATCAAAGATCATAATCATGAGTCATGGAATAAATCATGATAGTTCACAAGACATAAATAACAACAAAATCAAAGAACTTGAGATATGAGAGGATAACATTGGAATAATAAATAAGCTTGTGACATACACATAACAATATAAAATAATTTACTTACTCAAGGATAACTACCGAGACTATCATAGTGGATTGATTTCACTCTCCATTCCATCAAGTCATTTGTTATAGTTAACTTCCATGACTATCATAGTGTACTATGTCTCTTAGTTAACTAAGTTCACTCTCCATTCCCGTTATTATTGTCTCATAATATATCCATCATTATCCAATTAACTATAGGGATATATAATTCTGGTCCTATCAGAAACATAATCATAATACATTATTATATGTTTTGTAAGATCAAAAAACCTTCATCATATCAACATATCATAACCCGTTTAAAGGAAAAAAGTTTCATAAACATTTCAATATTTCATAATAGCATAACCCATGGAAAATAAACGGGATTATAAACATATCATCATCATAATAATAAACCAAATAGATAAAAAATAAGGATTATATCATTGGATCATATCCCCAGCAAATCATAATTAACAAAAAATGATGTTATCATAGATGAAAAATTTCTTTAAAATATATCAAGAATATTTCTTGAGGAAAATACTCTTTCCATTTTTAAATAACTTATTTAAAATAAAAATTTTTACAAAAATATTATGGAAAATTATTTATTTAAAAATAACCATGGAAAAATTTAAAATAATATTAAAATCATTGAGTGGTAATGATGGTAGGAAATTCCATTTGTGTTGAGTATGTTAAAATAAATATCCCTTTCACATTTTCAGTAAAAATTCAAAAGTACCAAATTCAAAAAATGACAAGAATATTCACTTAAAACCATTTTATAGAAATTCAAAAATGGGTAAAAATGACTTCAAAAAGTCATATGATAATAGTAAAAAAATTCCTGAAAAAAATTTAAATAATACATAGACATGGAAGGAAAATATTCCTCACTAAATAGGAAATAAAGTGTGTTTTTATTAAAAAGAATTTCCCGACTATTTTAAGTAAAAAAGAGATAAAAATGGAAATATTACTTGATAATTATTTTAATAACAAAATTAGAATAAAATAAAATGGTTTTATTAAATATGGATCATATAATTTCCCTCAATTTAAATTCGAGAATAAGAAATCCTGATTAAAATGTGACTCAAATATAAATACCTCACCGCTTTGGTAATATATGAATCAAAACTAAAGATATAACCATATATGGAATTGTAAATCCTAATAATTTTTATAATAAGTTTAAAAATATATATTCATGGGTTGTATATACACCACCCAAAAGAAATGAGTGTTGAATATGCCTTATGTCTCACAAAAATAAAACTAGGACAAGAAACCCTTACCTTAAGTTCATGTTTCTTAAAAAGTGTTATAACCTCATATATAATAATTTTAAATTAATTATAATTAAATAATATAATAATTCACATACTTATAGTATCATATATGATCTAATTATAATATTTTAACACCTATTTATTATTAATTTCTTATTAAAATTATCATTTCAGGGTGTTAACTGTTTTTTTATTCATGGAAGTATTGGTTCGACAATTCTAGTCCTTAGAATATGATCATGGTTACATTATCTCAAGAATTTAATTTATTAAATAAATAAAATATATATTCATTACATTAATATTTATAATCATTCATCAAATGTAGATAAATAAAAATGATTGAGAACGTTCATGCAGATGATATGCCATACGTACGCATGAACGCTGTTTTCATTTTATAACAAAAAGAAGTAAATAGAGATAAATATTATTTTATAATTAATTAACCATAATTACATCACAAATAAAATATATATACATTAAATATATCTTTATTATCATCCAAGTAAATCATAAATGAAAAAATCACATCGCTTTGTGGAGGTGGTAGTCTACACGTACGCATGATAAATGTTAATATTTTCTAGTGGATTGGAAGGTAAAAAGGTAGATATGATATTTTACTTAAAAAATTATAATTATTTCATAAATAATATATATAAAAATTAAACCCATCATAATAACCATAAAAGAAATATGGTGATGGAAAATGCATTGTATAACTATGCGGAGGTTGCAGTCCACACGTACTCATGCACGATACTTTCACTTCCCATTTGATGGAAAAGTGGGTGAATAATGGTGGTTATATAATAATAACAAAATTAAGTTTTATTTATTATATTTAACTTATTTTTTTAATATTAATACCACAAATTTAGAGGATGGATAAGAGGAAATAAATTGAAAGAGGTTGGGTATGATGATTACCTTTTATTTGATAGGCCTCCTTTACATACATTCTTAATAACCATTGGAATGTGATTTTAAGAATAAAATAACATAAAATTAGTGGATAATAAAGTTTAGAAGATAATTGGGTAGGTTTTGGTTGAGATATATGGCTCAACGTGGTGTAAATAAGAGAGAGGAGTGGTGTCCTTTATAAGCGGGAGAAAGGACACATTTGGAATTTCTTAAAAAAGTAAAATATAAAAATGTATTATTCATGAAAAATGATTTCAAAATGATATATAATATAAGATAGGATAATAATTGGTCTAAATATGGAAATAAAATATTATTTAGACATGTTTAATTGGAAATGTCACCCTTATCTTTTGATTTAACCCAAGATAAACCCATTTAAACCTTAACTACAATAACCAATTTTTTAATGTTTTTATGATTTTTTATAATAAAAAATTAATTTGAAATTATTTTATAATATTAATTATATTTATTCAAAATATTTAATTCATTTTATCAAATTATATTCACATAAGTGAAAAAATTTAATTTAACATTGTACCCACAAAGTACGATGAAAAGCAGTTTTCTAGAATTTTGTTTCTTAATTATAAAACTTTTGTATACCAAAATACAAAATTAAATTGATTAAAATGAAATTAAATAGTTTATAAATAATATAAATTAAAAAATTTTACTCTTAAATCATTTTAAAACAAAATTTATTTTACAATTTCTTGAAATGAAAAGACAGTTTTCAATGAAAATCACTATTTTCACTCTTGAGTAAGAAATAAATCTTTTAAGTTCTCAAAAATTAAATCTAATATAATTATGAAATAATTATTAAAAAAATTATTTTTTTACCAAATAAATTTTATATATTTTTTATAAATTAATTATATTATTTTCTCATAAAAAATAATGAAAACCATTTTTGAGGAAAAATATATTTTTAAAGAAGATAACAACTTTACTAAAAATTAAGTACTTATTTATATATTTATTTTCTTTATCTATTTTTTTTAAATATTTTTAAAAATTTGGTTATTCCTATTTAGACTTCCAATTTAATGGTTAGGTTATAAAAATATACTATATTATGGTTCATTTAGACTTTAGGTTTGTGTGTATCGCAAGAGGTCAAAGAAATTAAATTTATTTAATGATAAATATATCATAAATCTTAGGGTTTTAGTTTTTACCCTCTTATAATGAATTTAAACCTCAAAATTCCATCACTATAAGATAAAAAAGTGTATATCCTTATTTCATCACATCCTTAGGTTCCCAAGTAGCTTATTTGAATATCTAATTCCTTTAGATAACTTCAACCAGGTGAGAAGCCTTGTTTTATATTACTTTATCACTAAAATAAAAGATTTATACTGGTATTTATTTATTGGAAAGATCATGATCCAATAGTACAACCTCTGAGTTCAATACATGTAAAAGATTATGTATGTACCTCCTCAAGATAGATACAAGGAACACATCATGAACTTGAGATAAGTTCAGAGGAAACACTAAGAGATAAACAACCATCCTTAATTGTTTAATAATATTAAAGGGTCCAATATACATAGGGATAAACTTTCCCTTATTTCTAAATATCATAAACTTCTTCCATAGAGAAATTTATAGAAATAAATTTTCACCAACTTTGAATACCAGATTTCATTGTTGATTGTCAGTATAACTTTTCTATCGAATTTAAGTTGTCTTGATGTGCTAATAAATGGATCTAACCTTATCTTCTATTTATCTATCAAGATCAGATCCAGATATATTTCTTTATCCAATTTAATCCAAGTACATTGGTGTCCTAATGTTATTTTTATAGAGCGATAATAAGGATCCATATGAATGCTTGAGTAAAAAATATTTTTTATGATAAATTTACCAAAAAAACTTATTGATACCAAAAACATTTGAAATCCATAGAAAAATATCTCAATATATCCTCTAGGGTTTTAATGGTTATCACAGATTGACCATATATTTGAGAATGATAAGAAATACTAAAACATAACTCTAAATTGATAGCTTATTGAAGACTTCACCAGAACATTGAGGTAAAACATGGATCCTTATCAGATATAATAGAATATGGTACTCCATGAAACCATAACAATTAATTAATGTATATTATAGAAAACCGATCAAGAGATAAATCTTCTTTGATATCATTAAAGTGCAATGAATTTATAAGGAAATCAACTACAACCCAAATACCATCATAACCTTTAAAACTTTTTGGGATTCCAATGAAAAAATCCATGGTGATGTTTTCCCATTTGCATTTTAGTGTGGGAAATGGTTGTAACATACCCTTTGACATCTTTCTATTATCCTTAACTTGCTGACATACCAAGCACTGAGATACTTACTCTATAATATCTATCTTTATATTATCCCACTAGAAACACTCTTTTAGATCTCCATACATCTTCATACATCCTAGATGAATAGTAAATTAAGAACTATGTGCTTCATCCAATATATCCTTCTTAAAATATAGTATGAACGGGACACACATAAATGGTTCTTGAACCCTATCATTCCATCACATCAAAGGTTTAACTTAGGAAAATTTCTCACCACCTTTTATAGATCTACACCATTCTTGTCTGCAACTTTAATATTAATTTGGATAAATGGTTGAACACTCATTTTAGTAATATAAAATTTCTCCATTTACTTAAATATTTCAAGGTCCATCTTTTTCAAATCCAAAAAATATGGGATATTTTTTTATCCTCATAATAGATAATCCAACTTGATCATTTTGACTCAAATCATATTCCACCTTATTCAACTTCATAGGGTGGTAATATATTGAGTAGTTATAATCTTTAATCAACTCTAACCATCTTATATGGAATATATTCTAATATTTATGAGTTAATATATACTTTAATATTTTTTGATCACTATATATGTTACAACTTTCTATGTAAAGGTAATTCATCCATATCTTTAATGAAAAAATTTCCACAGTTAAATCCAAGTCACAACTTAGGTAATTTTTCTCATGAACCTTCAATTTTCATTTGGTATAAGCTATCACCATTATTTCTATATGAGGATGGATACCAGTACCTTATTGAATGCATCACTAAATACCACAAACCCTTATCCATTATAGGGTAGTATAAGAATAGGTTCACTAACTAACATTCCCTTTAATTCCTTGAAATTTTTATCACATCCATCTATCCAAAAAAAATTGACTCCCTCCTTAGTTAAATTGGTGAGTGGATTAGATAATAATGATAAATTCTCCAAAAAGAGCCAATACTATCAAACCAAAAAAAATATGGATTTTAGTCATAGTTGTTGATCTAGTTCAACATTAAATAAATTTTTTCTTTGATGGATCCACTGATATACCCTCTCCTAAGATTACATAACCCATGAAATGAATAATTCTGTAGAAAAAATTCACTCTTGGTAATTTTTTCATACAAATTCTACTTCATTTAGGCATTCAGTATAATTATCAAGTGATATTCATGATCTTCCTTGATCTAGGAGTATATAAGAATATCATCTATAAGGACTACCACAAACTGATCAAGGAAATATCTAAAGACTTCATTCATGAAATCTTTGAAGATAGTAGGAGAATTTGTAAGACCAAATTATATGAATATAAATTCATAGTATCCATAACTAATTTAGAATGATATCTTGGGTATGCATTCACTTTTAACCATCAATTGATATTATTTAGATTTAAGACCAATCTTGGAAGAATATCGATATTCTCATAATTGATTGAGAAAATTATTAATAAAAGGTATAAAACACTTATTCTTAATTGTGATCTTTTTCAGTTACCAATAATTAATGTAGAGTTTCAAAAATAAATATTTCTTCTTAAAAAAAAGAATAGGAACACCCCATGGTGCTACAATTGTCTGAATTAATCCATATTAAGGTTATCCTAGAGTTTCTTCTTTAATTATTATAACTCAATTGGTGCCATTCTATGTGGAGTATTTAAAATATATATAGTATGAGGAATGAGTTGTATTGAAAAACAAAATTCACTATTCATAGTAAGAATAGGAAACTCTTCCATAAAAACATAAAAAGAAACTCCTAAAATAAGAATATCTTCAATGTTGAGTTTCTAACCAACCATAAGAGATAAACACCCTTTTAAAATAGAAATTAAGAGCTATGTAATGGATGAAATTTCCAGTGGATGTTAATATTTATCATCACAATGATAGATGATCATAGGTTGGATTGGAATATAAAACTTGAATTACCTTCCTTGGAAAATTTTATAGGATTTATATAAATAAATACAATCTATGAACAAAATAACATAAAATTATATTAGAGGGAGAATAATAATATTTTCAGGAAGTATATTCCAAAAAACTAAAATCAAATAAAAATCAAAGACTTGATATGTTGTTATCATAACATTAAGATTTTTCACTACTAATTCAACCACTAATCATTGGGGTGGTATTTTGATACTCTTAGAAGTGACTTCAGATATAAAAGAGTGGGTATATTTAGAATCTAATATAAAATTAGTAGTTCTAGAGTAGAGGGTAAGTGTACCTTTCACAACATTATTATCATGCCTCAAATCAGCAATAGTGATAATATAAGATTTAATATTATATTTGGGCCTAAAATGTTTCTAATTTCAATAATTTTCATTAACCTTCAGATTCAATAATGGGTTAAAATAATTACCATACTCATTGTATTTTAAACATTGGAGTGTGGGTGGTGCATTCTATTGATATTTTTTATTGGTCCTATCATTTACTAGTTCCTTCACATCTATTCAATATTTTTTTCCTGAAAACCTTATTTTTCACAATCAAAACATTTACCTATCCCCTTAATAAAAATCTCGTTTATGTTTCCTTCCACAATTTAAGCATGAAGTAAATATCATATACATTTATCCATGATTTTTATTATTATAATTTCTTTTGAATTCAATCTTTATTTTCTAATCAAAACCCTTGAATTGATGGGTCCAATCTCTATTTACACCTTGATATCACATTGAATAATTACTTAATAGATATTTAAGTACCTTATGGATAAGTCTCATCATAGAATTTATAAACATTGATGAATTGATCAATATTAATTTAAGGTTGGATGATAATACTAGAAGCTTACATTAAAAGTACTATAAAATATTCTGCATAGGTACTAATGGATTCAACATCCTTATGATTTAGCTCAAGGAATTACTTCTCCATTTTTATGAAGAATATGATGAAAGTGATTATTGAAAACTAAGATCCTATACTCATCCCACTCCATGGAGTTAATTTATTTTTGTTTCCTTATATTCTTGATAATATTCCACCATTGATATATTTAACCTTCCAAATAATAAATAACTATTAATTTTTCCTATTTTAGACACTAGAGAATAGAAAATATATTTTTAAGAGTACTGATCCATTGATCTAAAACTGTTGGATCATTGGAGGAAATAAAATAAGGTGGATGTGGCCTCATAAAGGACCCAATAGAACATAGTTCCCTCCTTTTATCATTTTTAATCTCAACATGATTCATATCTTGATAAAGTTATGTAAGAATAGTAAAAATATTTTTATTTAAAATACTATAACATTCAGTTTCTCATGAGGATAATTAGTGCATTGTCTACCACATTTAGTATTAACATAATTCCTTTTAGTTCTATCAATTGATTGAAACCAAAAATCATAGTATGAGAAACAAAAATCATAGTTAGAAATCATAAAAATGATTTATTAAGTGTCTAAATCATGACACCTTATTTTCAATATATGAAACCTTAGGTTTAACCAAGTTCATCCATGGTTAATATCTATTAAAATCCATCATAGCGTCTCATAAATAAAATGTAAATTAACCCATGAATATCCCCTTGGAGTGTATAACTTGGTGTGAAGTCTTATGCCCACTCTTCATGACCAAGTGATGATGAAGTTAATACCAAATTGAACCCATTCAAAGTTTTTATCCCTAGATAAACCTTTAACATATCTATATACACTTTTTAATATCCAAATTGAGATGTATTTTCTAAGAAAACCACACTCATTTCATTACCATAACATTGGTTGTTCTCATATACTTAGGCTTATACTAAAAGTTATCACAAACTTTTTCTCATTATAGTTTGAAAAAATAACTAAACCTTTCTTTAATAACAACTATAGTGGCCTATTAATTTCATACAAAGATATTACATCTTATAAAATAAACATTCATGACATAAAATTATTATCCTTGCCAAAAATGTAAAGGTTTAGTATCTTTAGAAAATTGGATACATAAAAAACTATTACATAAAATATATACATCATCTCGCAATTTGTTCTTAACAAATAGAACTCTTCTTAGAAATATCATACTTAAAAAATTTTATTTATATCCTATGGAATAGAAACAAAATAAAGGGTAAGCTCAGATTATTAGTAAGGGTAATAAATAGAGATATCAATGCACATTTAAAAAGAATAGGATAATAAAGGTATTAGAACATGATATTAATATTTGAAAACGATACCCATTATATCATATATCCTAATCATGTATCATGGAATAAATCTTATCAATTAATAAGACATAAATTATAATTGAATAAAAGAACACGATCCATGAGAGCATAACATTAGAATAAAACTTAAGTTTGTGGCATAAAAATAATTATAGAAAATCATTTACCTATTCAAGGATCACTCCCAAGACTATCATAGTGGATTGGGTTCACTCCCCATTCCATCATATCTATAGTTAGGATTTACTCCTATGACTATTATAGTGGACATAGTCCCTTATTGAACTGGGTTGACTTCCCATTCCAGTTATTATTATCTCACGAGATATTCATCATTACCCAATTAATTAGAGGGATATATAATTATAGGACCACCCATAACATAATAATAATACAATAATAAGTGTGCCCCAATATTATAAAATTTTAATCATATCAACATATCATAACTCATTAAAAGGGAAAAAGTTTCATAATCATTTAAATATTTTATCACAACATAACCCATGGAAAATAAATGGGTTTCCTAAAAATATTTTCATCATAGTCATAAACCATATAAAGAAAGAATAATTATGGTATCATTGGATCATATCCAAATTAAATAAAACTTAACATCAAAGGATTTTATTATAAATTAGAAATTATTTTAAAATATCTCTGTAATATTTCTTGAGGAAAATACCCTTTCCTTTTTAAATCACTTATTTAAAATCTAAAAATTTCCAAAATATTATGTAAATTTTTTTATTTAAAAAAAATATATAAAAATATAAATTAATCTTCAAGTAATTGAGCGGTTATGATAGTGGTAAATTCTATTCATGCTAAGTAAAATTTAAATATAGATTCCTTTCACATTTTCAGTACAATGTCAAAAGTAAATCATTCACAAAATGATGAGAAGATTACTTTGAAATATTTTTATAGAACATAAACATGGGTAAAAATGTCATCAAACAATTATAAGATAATAATAAAAATATTATTGAAAATCTTTTGAATAAAACATAGTCATGGAAGAAAAATATTCCTGACCAAAGAGGAAATAAAGTGTGTTTTTATTAAAAACATTTATTCGATCATTTTAAGTACCAAAGATAGAAAAATGGTATTATTATTTTATAATTAAATTAATAAATATAGGAGGATAAAATAAATGGGTTTTATTGGGTATGTATCATATAATGTTTTGTAATATAAATTCAAGAATAAGCAATCCCGATTAAAATGAGTTTGAAACATAAATCCCTTACTACATTTGCAATATTTGAATAAAAATATCATGAAAGAGAAAAAATTATATTAGTTTTTAAATAAACATAATTATCATGATAATAATAAAAAAATAAATTCATGGGAATTATATACACCTCATAAGAGAAATGATGGGTGAATATGGATTATGTCACACAATAATAAAAATGAGACAAGAAACCTATACCTCATGTTTGAATTTCATCAAAAGTGATCCAACCTATTTTATAATAACATTAAATTTATTATAATTCTATTAAATAATCATTTAAATACTTATATTATCATATTTTATCTACATATAACACTAAAATACCCACTTATTAGTAATTCCTTATTATAATCGTCGTTTTTGGTTGTGAACTATTTTGTTTTTCATAGAAGTTTCAATTCGGTAGTTTAAGTACTTGTAATTTGATCATGGATCCATTATATATCAAATATTATTCATGATATAAATATAATATATATTTATTATATTCATATTTATAATCATCTATAAAAGGTATATATAGAAAAAATATTTACACTTCTCTTGGAGATGGTAGGTCGTACGTATGCACAAACATTATTTCTATTTTCTAATGAAAAGAATAAAATAAAGATAAATATTTTTTGTCATTAAAGACCCATAATTAGATAATAAATAAAATATATACACATTATATATATCCATATTAACATCCATGTAAACAGAAAATGAAAGAAAAAGCACATCGCTTGATAGAGGTGGTAGTCCACTCATACGCATGAGTGACGTTATCATTTTCCAATAGATTGGAAGGTTAGAAGGTATATTTGATATTATAATTATATAATAATAATTATTTTATATATATAATATATAAAAATTAAACCCATAATAATAACCATCCATGAAATATGGTGATGGAAAATGAATTGCATCGCTACGTGGAGGCTGTAGTCCACACATACAAACAAACGATACTTTCACTTACCCTTTGATAGAAAAGATGGCGAGTAATGGAAGTTGAATAATAATAATAACATTTTATTATATTTTGGATACTTAATTTTTTATTTTATTATGAATACCATATATTTATAAGGATTTAAAATAAGAAATAATTTGAAAGAGGTTGGGTAGGATGATTATATTTTCTTCGGCATGCATACTTTATATCCCTTCTTAAGAAACCTTGGAATGGTATTTTAGGAAGAAAAGAACCATCTATTCATGGATAGTTAATTATAAAATATAATTTGTTTAGGTTTTTTTCAATATATATGGCTCAAAGTGGTGTAAATAAGAGAGAGTTGGAGTATCCTTTTATAAGTGCGAAAGAGGATAAACTTGGTATTTTTTAAAATATTAAAATTTAAAAATGTCTTATTCAAGAAACATAATTAAAAATTGATCGGTATTAGAAGGAGGGAAATTATAGGGACTAAATATTTCCATAAAATATTATTTATACAATTTTAATTGGTAATATCACCCATATCTCTTTATTTAAGCCCCCATAGACCTATTTTAGCTTTAAATGCGGTAATAATTTTTTTTTACAGATTTCACTACTCATTATGAGAAAAAATTAAGATTAACTTATTAATTAATATTAATTATAATTATTATAAATATTTAATCAATTTTATATAATTAAATTTAATATAATTTAATTTAAAATTAAACTCATAAACTTCGATGAGAAGAGGTTTTGCATAAAAATGTTTTCTTATGTAAAAAACGTTTTTATACCAAAATAAAACATAAAATTGATTAAAATGACCTTACTTCGATTATAAATAACATAAATTAACTAATTTTACTTTTAAAACATTTTAAAACAAAATATAACTTTGTAAATGCTTGAAATAAAAATAAAGTTTTCAATAAAAAATAGTATTTTTCACTATTCATTGAAAAACCAATCTTTTCAAAAAAATTATCAAATATTCACTCTAAGATAATTTTGAAATGATGATTTAAAAAATGATGTTAGTTTTTTCAAATAAATTTTATAAAACTTTAATCAACTAAATATATTATTTCCCCACAAAAAGAAATAAAAACAATTTTAGAGGAAAAAATGTATTTTTAAATCATATAATGACTTTACTAAAAATTGAGTACTTATTTATCAATACATTTGTTTATATAAAATCACTATAAATATTTTTTAATTTTTTTTATTAATATTAATATTTATAATTTAATAACTAGGTTATAATGATATTTCACATTACTGTTTATTTTGACTTGGGGTTTGCGTGTATTGAAAGGTATTGAAGAAATTAAATTTCTTTGAATAGAAATATATCATAAAATCTATGGGTGTTACATTATAACCCCTTAAAATTAATTCCCCCTTTAAATTATATCACCATGATACAAAAAATGAGTATATCTATGTATCATCATATCCTTGGGGTTCCCAAGTAGCTTCTTTGAATTTCTAATTCCTTTAGAGAACATTTACTAGTTGAGTAGTGTTATTTCATGGAAATTTATCGCTATGATCCAATATTTCAGCCTATTATTATTTATATGGAAAATCATTCTCTGTAGGTAAAACCTTTTAGTTTATTAAATTTGAAGGATTAGGTATTTACTTCTTCAGAAGAGAAACATTGAACAAATCATGAACTTGAGAGAGGTTCAGTGGAAGTAACAAGTAATAAGCTACCATCCCAAGTCGATCAAAAATATCTAAGGGGACAACATATGTAGGGATAAAATTTACATTATTTTAAAATATCATGACCTTATTCCCTAGATAAATTCACAAAAATACCTTCTCACTAACTTTGAATTCCATATTTCAATGATGATTGTTTGTATAACATTTCAATCAACTTCGAGCTGCCTTGATGTGATGTTAAATGCCTCTAACCTTATCTTCCATTTCCTCAACAAGGATAGGTACTAATAGCTTTCTTTCTCCAACTTTAACCCATCAAATTTTATTTTTCAATTATTTTGATAGAGGGTTTCAAAAGGATGCATATGAAAGATGGAATGAAATATATTGTTGTTAGAAAACTTGATTAAAAGAAGGTTTTGATCCTAACCACATTTTAAATACATATATCAAGATATTATCATATCATATAGGGTTTTAATGGTCATCTTAGATTGAACATATATCTGTGGATGATAGTAAGTGTTGTAACATAACACTGAATCTAGTGCTTACTAAAAATATATCCATAACATCAAGGTAAACCTCATATCCCGATCAGATATAATAGAATGTGGTACTCCATGAAATTTTACCACTTAATTAATTTATATTCCTGTTAATATTATCAAGAGAGAAATTTTATTTGATAGAAAATTAATTTTTCTAACTTCATAAGGGAATTAACTACAACCCAAATAACATTAAAACCATAACACATTTTGGGTTTCCAATGATGAAATCTATGGTTTTGTTTTTCTATTTCCATTTTGGTATGGGTAATGGTTGTAACATAACCTTATAATTTTATCTCCCTAACTTAACTTTTTGACATACCAAGAGCCAAGATACATACTCTGCAATATCTCTCTTTATGTTATCCCTCTAGAAATACTCTTTTAGATATCTATGTATCATCATACTTCCAGGACTATTAGAGAATGATTAACCATGGGATTTATCCAATAGTTTATTCTTAAAATATGGTATAGATGAGGCACATAAACAGTTTTTAAACTTTTTCATTCAATCACAATCAAGGATAAACTCAAGAGAATTTATCACCTACTTTTGTAGACCTAAAGATTCCTTATGTTCCTCTATAATATTCACTTGGATAGATGGTTGAACACTCATTATATAAAGATAATGTTTATAACCTTATTTTAATATTTCAAGGTACATATTTTTGAAATTTAAAAATATTGTATCTTTTGTGACCCTCATCATAGGTAAGCTAACATGATCCTTTTGACTCAGAGCATCTCCCACCTTATTCACCCTCTCACAGTTGTAATGTATTTAGTAGTTAAAATATTTAATCAAATACAACCATATTCTCTAGAAAATATTAAACTATTTATAAGTGAATATATAATTTAAAATTTTATTATCAGTATATACATCATACCTTTCTCTATAAAGACAATGCCTCTATATCTTTAAAGAAAAAATTACTGCAACTAACTCTATGTCATGAGTTGGGTAATTTTTCTCAAGAACATTAAATTTTCATGAGTTATAAACTATCACCATATCATTGTATATGAGGAAAAATCTCATTCACTTCTTCAATGCATAACTAAAGATCACAAACCCTTCTCCAGTGTAGGGTAGTGTAAGAACAAGTGCATTGACTAACCTTTTCTTTAGTTCCTTATAATTTTCCTCACAATAATCTGTCCAAAGGAACTTGACTCTCTTCTAAGTTATCTTGGAAAGTAGATAAGATATCCATGATAAATTCTCCATAATGAAATTATAATATCCATACAAACCAAGAAAACTATAGATATCAATCACAATGGTTGTTCTAGACCTATTTTCAATAACTTTTGTATTTTATGTATCCAATAATATATCCTTTCTTGATATTTATAACCCAAAAGTGAAACTTTATATAGCCAAAATTCAATTTTTTTTGTTTTATATTAAACTCCCCCTTTATTAGGGTATTTAGTACAATTATAATATGATCTCAATGTTATTCCTTGCTCATGGAATATATAATAATAATTTTTATAAAGGCTACCAAAAAATGATCAAGGTAATCTATAAAGATTTTATTCATTAAATAAATTAATATAGTAGAGTAATTAGTAAGTCCAAATGACATCACTATAAATTCATAGTGTCAATACCTAATATGGAATACTATCTTGGGTATGTATTCACTTTTGACCATTAATTGATAGTATCATGATTGAAGATAAATCATGGAAAAATATTCATCTTTGCATAATTGATCAATAAAATCAGTAATATGAGGAAGATGATACTTATTATTGATTGTGATCTTGTTTAGTTCCCAATAATCAATATAGAGTCACATTATTCCATCTTTCTTGTTAACCAAAAGAACAGGTGTACCACATGGTTATTCACATGGATGAATGAATCACTTTTCAACATTCTCCTAGAGTAGCTTCTTCAATTCCTAAAACTTAATAGAGGCCATTATATATGGATTATTTGAAATAATTGAAGCATTATAAATGAGTTTTATTGAAAACTAAAATTGAAGATTCAAAGGAATATTAGAACACTCTTTCGGAAAAACATCAAAAAAATATCATACAATAGTCATATCTTTGATGATGAGTTTATCCTCAGCCATATGAGATAAATAACCTCTTTGAATATAAATTAAGACCCCTATAATGGATTAAATTTCCATTATAAGTTCATATTTATCATCGCACTGATAGAAGATCCTTTCTTGGGTTATAATGTCAAATTTAAATTCCCTTCCATGGAAAATTATATGAGATTCATATAAATATACACTCGATGACTAAAATAACATAAAATTATACTAGAGGGAGAATATCAAAATTTTAAGGAAGTACATTACCATAGACTTGAATTGCATAAGAATCATTGACTTGAGATGTGATCATCATACTATTAGGATTTTTCACTACTAAATCAAAATCTAATCATTGGGGGTGGTATTGTGATACCCTTATACAATTATTTATATATAAAAGAGTGGGTATATCTAGAATCCAATAAGACATTATTAGTTCTAGAGTGGATGATAAGTTTACCTATCACAAATTAATTATTATACCCTACATTAGTAATAGTGATCACATGAACTTCCATTAGTCTTTAGATTTAAGAGGTTTATAACATTGATCATCATTATTAACCTTCATATTCAAGTATTGGTTAGTATAATGGCCATACTCCTGGAATTTGAAACATTGGAGTGTGTGTGGTGTATTTTATTTAGTTTTTTCATTATTCCTATCATGGATTGGTCTCTTCACATCACTTTAGAATTATTTTTCTTGATGAAATTATTTTCCATAATTAAAAAATTTACTAGTAACCTTAAGATAATTTCATCTATGTTTCCTTATATATTTTGGTAATAAAGGAAAATAAATATTCTTCTCTAAATGATTTTTATTATTATAATTTAATTTTAATTCCATATTTATTTTCTTATCAAAATAATGAGATTTATGGGTAAATCCAATATCCATTTCCTCCTTGACAAAAAATCAAATAATTTATTCATAGATATTGATGTACCTTATGGATAACACCCTTCAGATCCATGGTTTTAATCCACTAAAGAATTGATAAATATTAGTTTTAGGTTAGATGATAATACTAGAAACGTGCCTCAAAAGTCTTGTAAAATTTTACTCATAGGTACTAATGAATTAATCATCCTTCTTATTTAGCTCAAGTAATTAATTATCTATTTTTGTATGAAGAATATAAGGAAATTAATTATTAAAAAATAATCTCCAAAATTCATCTCACTCTATGATGTCAATTTATTCTAGTTGCATCAGGTTCTTGAAAAGAGTCCACCATTGATCTGCTTCACCTTCCAAATGATAAAAAACCAAAATAAATTATTCGTGTTCTAAAAACTGGAGAATTGAAGATATATTTTTCATGGCACTGATCCATTTATTATAAACCAGTGGACCTGCGGACCCACTAAAATAAGGTGGAAGTTTCCTCAAGAAGGAATCCAATATAACATTGTTCCAAATTTTTCTAATTTTGAATCTCAATATGATTCAAAGATTGAGAAAGTTATATAAGAACATAAACAAGATTTTTCATTTTAGATCCCATAATATTTAGTTGTTCAATAGGAAAATAATTTCATTTTCTATCATATTTAGCATTTACAAAACTCCTTGTAGTTACAACCATTGACTTAAAGGAAAAAATATTGTATGAGAAACAATAATCATAGTGGGAAATCATGAAAATCATTTATATGATGTCTAAATGATGACATATTCTTTTCAATCTATGAAACCGTATATTTAACCTAGTTCATTCATGGTCAATATATATTCAAATCCTATATAAAGACTCATAAGGAAAATATGAATTAACTAATGAATATCCACCAGGAGTTTCTATACAGATGTATAGTCTTAGGCCCTCTCATCATACACTGAGGATGATTAAGTTAATATCCAATCTTCCACATTCAAATTTGTTACCCATATTTTCATCTTTTCCACACTATATCATATTTCTACTATTCATACATGGATTTATTTTCTAGGAAAACCAGCCTCCTTTAATTACCAAAACATTGGATGTTCTCTCATACTTAGGCTTATCATAAGGTATCTCACTGATATTTTATCATTATAATTTCAAAAAACAACTAAAACATTCATTGATATAATCTATATAAATCCATAAATTTAATATATAGATATTACATTGTATTAGATTAATATTCATTACATAACATTACAATCCATTCCAGAACCATAAATATTTAGTTTCTTTGGAAACATGTATATATAAATAAGTGGTACATAAAAGATCTAAATAATCTACCACTTAGTTATTAACAACTATCACCCTTCTTAGACATATCATACTTAAAATCATTCTTCATATCTTGGGGAAAGGAAACATAATTAAGGGTGAGTTAAAAATCTTAGTAAGGAAAAAATGTAAGATATAAATGAACATTTAATTATAAAATGAGTCTAAGGGTATGTGAACATGATATTAACTTTTGAAAACCACACCTGATATATCATAGACCATAATCATGAGTCATGGCACAAAGCTTTCTAGTTTATAAAACATGAATCATAAATGAATCAAATAATATGAGCCATGATAGAATAACAAATTCATAAGACACAAGTTTATGACATACACATATGCATAGAAAATCATTTTCTTATTTAATTATCACTACCAATACTATCATATTGGATTAAGTTCACTCCTTATTATATCATATCTTCCGTGAGGGTTCTCTTCTAATACCATCATAGATGAAAAACTCCCCTTTTGAACAAGGTTCACTCCCCATTCTAGTTCTTATTATCTCATGAGATATCCATAATTACCCAAGGCATTGTAGGGATATATAATTATGGTATTACCCGTCAAATAATCAAAATCCATTCATATTTTTTCCAAAGACCATAACACATTCATTATATCAACATATCATAACTTGTGGATAAGAAATATGTTTTATAAACATTTCAATATTTCATCATAGAATAGCCCATGGAAAATAAATGGGTTTCATAAATATATCATCATAATAATCATAAACCATAAAAAAAGAATAAGTATTGTACCCATAGCGCCCCAAGTCTTTTACACATATTATTTCATGATTTATAACATAAATATCCATTAAATACAAACTAATGATTTAAAATACCTAGTGTATTTATAGGATTAGGTTTATAATAGATATAAAGGAAAATAAAGATGAAATAGTTATTTTATTTTCTATAATGAGATCCTAAGTCAATTTGAGCTCCTAAAACTGAATTATATAACGTGAAGAATATATAAATAAAGGGTTGATCTAAAAACCCCTATAAGGGAATAAAAAAGATAAGGAAACATTATGTATGAGTTAAAGGTATAACATAATATCATAAAAAGGAAGGCTCATGAGTAATAATATAAAATAATAATATAAGGAACATGATATAATAAGATAATGGTAATATATTAAATGTGGAAGAAACATATAGCATGACATAAACAAGAGTGAAGGCTAACTTCTTAGACAATATCACTTGGTGGACAAATCCCCATAATGGATTAGGTTTACTCCCTAATCCACTACATAATGTCTCATGAGACTAAACATTTACCCAATACATTAGAGAACTATCTGGTCATACCCATCACAAAAGTTTCATGATTTATGTGTTCCAAAAAAGGAAATCAATCATAAGTCATAAACATAATAATTTCCCATGGAAAGAAAATGGGATGCATATTCGTGACTCATATCATAATCAAAGGAAATTTCAAAATGAATGCATTTGGGAAATGAAAATAAGGCATGTATAACCCCATAAAAGGAAGGGATAAAAATATAGGTATATACGTGAGAGAAATATATAAAAAATTTAGAAACATTCTATAACTTTAAAGAGAGATAAAGTGAGTTAGAGAGATAATGTCCATAACTCAAAGAAAAGGGTAGTTTAGAGAGATCCCTTACCTAGAGCCCTAATCATCATGTGCGTTATTTATCTTACTGAAAAATAAAATTATGTTTATTATTTACTTTATTAAGAACATTTTTATTTTTATTATTCATTTTATTTTATTTATTACCATGTAATATTCAATTACATAATTGTCTAGTTCAAATTGGATGTTTTGACGATGTTTAACTCATATGTCCAAAATCACTTTGTAAAGTTGAATAAGATCAAAGAGATTATTATTTTATAACCTCCAGAACAATAATCATGACATAATTATCATTTTATACATTAATTATACTTTTTAAAACCAATCATGAAGGATGTTTAATAAAATTTAAATATGTTATAATCATACAGACGGTAGGTCGTACGCACACATGAGTAATGTCTCCATTTTTCAACGATCATGAAAGAAAAAAGGTAAGTGTTATTTTATATTTTAATATTGGTAATTATATAATAAATATAATATTATTTCTTTAAATAAAATTTCATTTACTATCCATGTGATGGGGTAATATAAAATGAATTACATCACATCACGAGGTGGTAATCCGCAGTACACACAAACAACAATATCATTTTTCAATGGATAATAAGGTAAGCTAGTATATGATATATTAATTTTAAATAATTTTTAATAATTCATGAATACCATATATAAACATTAAATCCATCATCATTAACAACCATGATAGTTAATTATGGAAAATGAATTACATCATTTTGGGAGGCAGTAGTCCACTGTAAACATAAACGATGGTTTCGTTTCCCATTTGATGGAAGTGGAGATGAATTTTAGTTATAAAATTAATATAATAACAAATTAGTATATGGTATATACTTATTATATTATATCATCATTATTGATTAATATTTTAAGTGGGTGGAAAAAGAAATAAAACAAAGATTCTCTATTAAGAATGATACCTCTTCTACGAACCACCTCTTGAGGCTTATACCCAAATCCTTCTTATACTAGGTAAATGATAAAAAAAGGACTCTATAACATGTTAAGGGAAGTATGTAAGGTATTTTTGTAGGTATTTTTTTAATCAAAAGTGTTTATAAGTGTAAATAGAAGAGTATAGAGGGTGCCATTTTATAAGTGGGGGAGAAGATAGACTTGGAATATTTGAAAAGAAAAAGTCATACCCATGTTTTACACATGAAAAAGGATAAAAAATGGATCATTAAAAAAAATATATGATATAAGGTTGAAATATGGATATAAAACATGATATAGAAAATTTTTAGTTCATTTTAACACTTATACTATTAGTCTAACCCCTGTTAAACCCATTTTAACCTTAACCATGATAATTAATTTTTACAATTTTTTAAATTCATTATGACAAAAAGTAAAGTTGAACAGATAATATATTTTTAATTATTATTATTAAAAATATGGAATCATTTTTTATACATTAAATTCATATAAGTGGCAGATTTTAATTTAAAATTAAACCCACAAACACGATGAGAAAATGGGTCTTCAAAGAAAAAGTTTTCATAAGTATAAAATGTTTTTTATATAAAAATTCAATACAAAATTCATTAAAATGACCTAAATTAGACTAATAATAACATAATTGAACCAATTTTACTTTTAAACCATTTGAAAACAAAATCTAACTTTGAAAATGATTTAAATGTAAAGGAAGTTTTCAATAAAACCTATATTTGTTTACTATTCATTTAAAAAGTAATATTTTTTAAAAAATACATAAAATTAATTCTAATATAATTTTGACATGATGATTCTAAAAATGAAGTTAAATTTTTTCATATTTATTTTCTAAAATTAGAAAAAAATTAATTTTATTATTTGTTCATAAAAATAAATAAGAATATTTTTTTGAGAACAAGTATTTTCAAAGCCTATAAATATTTTACCAAAAATTAAGTACTTATTTATAAATATATTTTATTTATCCTTCATAATTAATTTTTAAAATTTGGTTATTCCTATTCATACCACCAATTTTATCATCTATTTTATAACGATACTGTTTAAATAATAATAATAATATTATATTGAGGTTTGTTAAAACTCAGTTTTGCGTGTCTCATACGATATCAAATATAAATTCCTTTTTTTAAATAAAATCACGGTGTTAAATTATTTCCGTTTCAATAATTTTACCCTAAAAATTTCATATTACAGATCAAGATGAAAATAGGTGAGGGTACTTTTACTTCATTTCTTCCTCTGGTTCCTAGGTTGCCTCTTCGTATTTATGGTTTTTAAATTACACTTTAACGAGTTCATTCATCTTGTTATGAATTTCTTTATCTCTATAATCAAATATCTTCAATGAATTCTACTAGCAATAGAGATCATTTTCCATCTGTACCACCATTGAATTTAGTACATGTGAGGTATCTAGCATTTACTTCCTCAACAGGGATATGTGGAATATAGCAAGAATTTGAGAATGTATTGGTGGGAGCACTAGTAAATAATACACCACTTCAATGCGATCGAGAATCTCAAAGGGGACAATTTACCTAGGGAATAAATTTTCCTTCTTCCCAAATATCATAAATCTATTCCATGGTGATATGCAGAGAAAATATTTATCCTCAACCTCAAACACTAGGTCTCATTGATGATTATCAACATAACTCTTGTGTCAACTCATATTAGTCCTAATGTGTTGTTGAATGGTCTTGAAATTTTCCACCATTTAATCAACCATTTTAGGTCCCAATAGCTTGTGTTCACCAACTTCATCCCAACATAAAATTATTATACATCACTTCCCATAAATGGATTCATATGGATCTATTTGGATACTTGAGTCAAATATATTATTGTATGATAACTAGACTAGAGGAAGATTTTGATCCCATCATCCTTTAAAGTCCATCTAACATGATATAAACATGTTTTCTAGTGTCTAAAAGTCTACTCAGATTGGAAATCCATTTTGGGATGATAAGATATACTAATTTTCAACTCATTATTTAGTGTATGTTGGAGTCTATTTCAGAACTTGGAGGTTAACCTCAGATATTGGTCAGATACAATCTATAGTGGTGTTACATGTAGCCTCACCACTTATCTAATGTATATCCTTACAAGATGATTGAGTGAGAATCCCTCAAAAATTATAATGAAGCGATCAGTCATTTTAAGATGATCCACCAAAACCCATATGAAATTATTTCCTCTGGATGTCTTTAGAAGAATAGTGGAAAATTCGATAGGTATATTTTCCCATTTTCATATAGGTATGGGTAATGGTTGAATCACCCCGTTAAAGTTTTTATTTTTAGTCTTAACTTTCTGAAATACCAGACACTTTGATGTATATTTTTTGATCTCCTTCATCATATTTTCCCACCAATAGTGTTATCATAGATATCGATACATATTCGTGCTCTATGGATGGATAAAGAAGGTGGAGCTATTTGAATCATTCCATAGATCATTATTTATATCAGGATCTGATAATACACATAGTTGTGACCCAAATATTATAACTCCTTATTCATCAATTTTTGATCTCCAAGGATTTCCCTTTTCTTATGGATTCCACCTTCTTTTGAATATCCACATTATCTCTTTGATCATACTTTAACTTCTATTAAAGGGATGGTTATGAAATCATTTGAGAAATGAATTAAGATTTTCTTTCCTTCATGATTCCCATGTCAATATTTTGAAATTATAATAATATTGGATCCTTCTCAATTCTCATCACCGATAAAGTTGCTGTATCCTTTCTATATAGAACATCTTCCACTTTGTTTGCTTTACCAGGATTGTAATGGATTGAGTAGTCATAGTCCTTGATCAAATCTAAGGTATTTTGCAGAACATATGAATATCCTTCTATGTGAATATATATTTGAGGATCTTATGGTTTATATATATTTCATAATTTTCCCCATAGAGATAATCTCTCATGATTTTCAATGTAAAGATCACTATAGATAAGTCCAGATCATGTGTGGGATAGTTCTGTTAATGAAATTTTAACTTCATTGAGGCATAGACTATCCCTTAATCATTATTCATCAGTACACTTCTGAAGTGCTTCTTTGAAGCATCACTGTATACCACAAAACATTCCCCACTTGAGGAATACATTAGGACTAGTGCAGTGATAAGCCTGTTTTTCAACTCATTAAAGCTCTCTTTTCATTCACTGATGTAGAAAAACTTTTCTACTTTTTTGTGTTATATTAGTTATTGGGTTTGAAAATCATGAGAAGTTTCTCACAATTGATCGGTAATTCCTAGCCAGTCCAAGAAAATCATGGATCTACATTACAGATTCTAGTCTAGGCCAGTCCTCAATTTTCTTTATCATAAAAGGGTCCACATATATCCTTTTACTGGTGATAATATTCCCCCAATAATGATACTTCCTTCATCTATAACTCACATTTACAATAGTTTTCACATAGATTCTAATTTCTCAAATCCCTAAATATAATATTCAAATGATCCTCATGCACTTGCTTTCTTCTGGAATAAATTAAAATATCATTTATAAATACTACAAAAAATTTGATGATAAAATCTCTAAAGACTCTATTCATTATGTCCATAAATATTTTTGGACCATTTTCAAGTTGAAAAGGCATTAATACAAACTCATAATATCCATATCTTGTTTGAAAGGATGTTTTGAGAATATCTTCCTTCTTCACCATTAATTCATGATATCCTGATCGAAGATACACCTTATAGAAATAATAGTCTTTACATAGTTTATTGAACAATCCATCTATCTATGGTTAAGTAAAATTGTTATTTATCATGATTTTTTTGAGTTCATGATAATTAATGAAGAGGTGAATTAACCCATCCTTATTCTTGACGAATAGAACCAGTTCACTGCTCAGTGAAGCCCTAAGATGTATAAAACCCTTTTCTAGAGTCTCTTGTAAATTATTTTTAGATATTCCAACTTAATGGTGGACATTATATAAGGGGTCTTTGATATGGGTAGTGATCTATGTATAAGTTCTATTGAGAACTCAACCTATCAATCAGAAGGAAGACTAGGAAACTCCTCAAGGTATACATCTGTATAATCCCTCATAATGGGAATGTATCCAATAATGATTATCTATGTTTTCTCAACCATTTGGTGTAGATATGATTTCTAGTATGGAAATAATATCCATTATTGAATAGAATATTCTAGGGGAGATTCATCCTCCACTTTACACTTATAAAGAATAAGATAATGACTTGGTATGTGAAGAGTGATCTCCCTATATCAACAGTTAATGTTGGTTTTATATATAGACAACCAATCCATGTGAAATACAGCATAAAACTCCACTAAAGGTTGTTTGATGATATTTTCCAGAATATCATGTTTGAAAACATTGACTAGGTAGTAGTTATATACTTGGGATGAAACCATTTACACATTTTATGTTCTTATAGATAGGTCACCCCCATGTTTTGAGGTAGATCTTAAATTGTTTGATTAAACTTGTAAGATAGAAAATAATTCATAAATCTAGAGTCAAATAATAAGTTTGTTATTATCAAATTAATAACTATCATACTTATCACCACATATTTGTTGGGATCCACCTCACTAGTAGTGATAACATATGCTCTTCCTTTATCTCTTGGCCTTATCAGTTGCTATCATTTATTTTCTCTCACAACCCTTGGCTTAGGGCATTGGATTTCATAATTCCCATGTTCCTTGTAGTTGATACATTTCATTGTAGTATTAGTGTTGATTTAAAACTTATTTTATTCTTCCATAATAGTGAGTTTCTTTATTTCCATTTGGAATTAATTAGCTTGATTCCCCTATTTTTTTCATTGAAAAAATCTCCAAGTTTAAATAAGACAATTTTCTAGATAGTTCTTCCCTTGATAAGTGGGATATTGGGCTTTCTTTCCTCCATGGTATTTATCTATTAATACTGTTGAATAAAACACAATTTTACAATTTTTTTCTCCAGTCCCATAAGAGACTTGAGAGTCATAGATCTCTATCTCAACATTGAGGGCACAATATACAAATTGTTCATAGATTTTAATTTCTCGAATTTTAAAATAATCTCATAAACTTGGATTTAATACACTAAATAAATGGTTCACCTTACTTTCGATTTTTATGATAGTGAAAGAGGCGTACGATGAAAGCCTTATGACGTTTTCCTCATATGAATCAATAGAATTATCTTAATTTTTCGTTATACTGAGTAACTACCTCTATATTTTTTGATGGAGATTTTATGAAAAAAAATTATCGAAAAATATTTCCCCGAACTCTTCCCATTCCATGGAATCAATATATTTTTTGGAATTTGTGTTCTTGATCAATTCCCACCGCTGATTGGATTATTCCTCAATTCAATAAATAAACAATAAAAATTTATCTTTATCTAAGAGTTAGAGTATAGATAATATCTTCTAAATAGAGTTAGTCCATTGCTCGGTGATGAGGGGATCAAAAGATCCACTAAAGGTATGAGGTATTTGTTGTATAAAAGACTCAATTTTAACTTGATCTTTTTTAGGAGTAGGGCGTTCAACATGGCTCATGTTATTATTAATAACTTGAGCTATTTTAACTAGTAAAACCATGACATTATGAGATCCCACTCTTATAAGATTGGGCATATCATTGGGGAAATCATCACATTGCCTATCATATTGGTTGTTGGAAAAATTTCTCCTATTTCCAATTATTAACTAAAAAGAAAAAAAAGATGTGAATACATTATCATAAAAAAGGGAAAATTATAAAATTATAAATAATAACTTATAAATGATAATAATATCCTAACTTATTAGTATCTAGGTTATCCATTTTAATATTCCCTATTAGATTTTCAAACCTAACAAATTTTCCAAATCCTTCATAATGGTTCATAAAGTGTTTTTTTAATTTCCAAACTATATCCCTCCGGAGTGTCAAACCAGGTGTATCATAAAGCCCATTTTCATTCACCAGGTGACGATCAAGTCAATATCAATGTTACCTTTTCAGGCTCATTACCCCTAGGTAAAAATATTCCAGATCTATATCCACTCATTATATCCAGATAGGGATGTATTTGTTAAGAACCCATTGGCTCTATACTTCAAACAAATTCTATGATATTTTCCTATACTTGGTATTATCCTTATACTTATACATAGTGATATCACTAAATTATTCTAGTCTTAATATCCAAAAATAACTATAACTTCCTTTGATACCAACCATATAAATTTAGTTCTTTTAAAAACATTATTATATGTTTTTAACATAAATATCCATTAAATACAAACTGAGTATCGAAACGGCCTAGTGTCTTTGGAAGACTAGGTTCATAATATATAAAATAAAAACTAAACATTAAATACTTATTTTATTCTCTATAATGATATCATAAATCCATTTGAGATCCTAAAACTGCATTAGATAACCTGGGGAATACATAAATAAATGGGTGAGCTAAAAATCCCATTAAGTGAATAAACATGATAAGGAAACTTAACATGTGAGTCAAGGGTATAACATGATATCATAAAAGTGAAGGCTCTTGAGTAATCATATATAATCATAAAATAAGGAACATGAAATCCTAAGATAATAGTAAAATAGAAAATGAGGAAACAATATATAACATGACATAAACATGATTAAAGGATAACTTCCTAGACAATATCACATGCTGGAAAAAGTCCCATAATGGATTAGGTTCACTTCTTAATATGATACATAGTGTCACATGAGACTAAAGATTTACCAAATAAATTAGAGTGATATTTTTTCACACACATTATAAAATTTTTATGATTTATGTGTGATATAAAATAGAAATAAATCATAAGGCATAAATAGAATAATTACCCAAGTAAAGGAAATGGGTTGCATAATCTTGCCTCATATCACAATCAAAGAAAATTTTATAATGAAGGAATTTGAGAAATGAAAATAAGGAATGTATTAACTTGTAAAAGGAAGGGAGAATAATATAGTTATATATGTGAGAGTCACATATACATAATTTATAATGATTCCATAACTTTAAAGAGAGAGAAAGTGGGTTGGAGAGATAATGGTCATAACCCGAAGAAAAGGGTGGTTTAGATAAATCCCTTACCTCGAGCCCAAGTTTTCATGCGCGTTCTTTATAATCCTGAATAATAAAATTATTCTAATTATTTAATTTATTAAAAAACTTTTTTCTATTTCATTATTCCTTTTATTTTATTTATTATCATTTTAAACTCAATTAAATAATCATTTAGGTTCAAGTCAGATGTTTTGATGATGTTCGTATCATATATCCAAAATCGCTTTATAAATTTGACTATAATCAAAGGTATTATTATATAATAATATATATAATAGTATTAATGAAATAATTAGAATTTTTATACATCAATTATATATTTAAAACCAATCATTAATGATGGTTAATAAAAATTAACTATGTTAAAATCATAGAGATGGTAGGTCATACGTACGCACGAGTAATGTTTCCATTTTTCAAAAATCATGGTGGAGATAAGGTAAGTGTGATTTTATATTTATATAATTATTATTTATCATAAATATAATATCATTTATTTAAATATAGTTATATATATCATCCATGTTATTCGGTATTAAAAAAAATCACATCGCTTCGCGAGGTGGTAATCGGCCGTACACACAAAAGACATTATCATTTTTCAATGGATGATAAGGTAAGAAAGTATATAATATATCAATTTTAAATAATTATTAATATTTAATGAATATAATATATAAGAATTAAATCCATCATCATGAACATACATGAGAGGTGATGATGGAAAACGAATTACATTTGTTTATGAGGTGGTAGTCCACCGTACAGAGAAATAATGGTTTTGTTTCCCATTTGATGTAAGTGGAGATGTATTTAAGTTATAAAATTAACATAAAAAATATTATTATATGAGAGATAATGTTGTTATTATGTCATTATTATTGATTAATATTTTAATTAGGTTTAAAAATAAATAAAATAATGAATCTTGGTTAAGAACGATACCTATTCTTCAGATCACCTCTTTAGGATTATACCTAAAGCCTCCCTAGATTGGGTTTATGATAAAATGATGAATCTAGTATTTGGAAAGGGAATTAAGGAAGGAATTTGGGTAGGTAATGTCTAAACCAAAAGGCTTTATAAGTGTTAATAGGAGAGGATAGGGGTTACCTTTTATAAGTGTGGGTGAGGACACACTTGAAATATTTGAATAGAAAAAGTTATACCCATGTTTTATACATGCCACATGGATCCAAAATGGATAATTATTAAAAATTATATGATATAAGGTTTAAATATGTCTATAATATAGTATTTTTATAAGTTTTTAGTTCATTTTATTCCTTATCCTTTTAGTTTAATCACCTAGTAAACTCGTTTTAACCTTAACTACGGTAATTAATTTTTGCTATTTTACTATTCCATATTACAAAAAATTAATTTGACCATATTTTATAATATTATTTATTCTGATTAAAAATATTCAATACATTTTTCCAAATACAATTCATATATATTTTTAATTTAATTTAAAATTAAATATGCAGACGCGAGGAAAAATGTTTTCCCAAATTAAAAGTTTTCATAAGTATAAAAGTTTTTATATAAAAATTCAAAATAAAATTGATTCCAATAAAATAAATTGGATTAATAATAATATAATTAAACTAATTTTACTTTTAAACCTTTTAATCAAATAAAATTTTGTAAATTATTTGAACGAAGTAACAATTTTCAAGAAAAATCAGTATTTTTCAACATTCATTAAAAAATTAAAATTTTTAGAAAAATAGGAAAAATTAATTAAAATATAATTTTTAAATTTTGATTCAAAAAATTAAATTTATTTTTTAATACATATTTTATAAAATTTTCAAAAATTAATTTTATTATTTGATCATAAAAAGAAAAAAAATCATTTTTTTAAGAAAAAGTATTTTTGATGCCTATAAAGACTTTACCAAAAATTAAGTGCTTATTTATAAATATATTTTATTTTTCCATCATAATTAATTTAAAAAATATGTTTATTACTATTCATAACTCTAATTTTAAAAGATAGTTTATAATGACCATGTTTAAATAATAATATTAACTATATATAGAGGTTTGTTAAAACTCAGTGTTGCATGTCGCATAAACTATCAAACATAGCCTTATTTAAAACAAATTAGGGTGTTAAAAAATCATTGGATATTATACCAAATAAATAACAATTAAACTCAAAGTATTTTATTATAGATAAGATTTTCTTTTAAAAATTAAATAGAATATTTCATGAGGAACATACCCTTTTTATATTAAAATATTAAAATTTCCAAAATGTTTTGGAAAAACATTTCATTGAAAAAACCATGTAAACTCTTAAAAAAATCTTTAAAAAATTTAGTGGTCATGAGGGTGGAGAATCCCATTTATTATGAGTATGTTAAAACAAAGATTACTTTCACATTTTTGGTAAAATGTCCAAAGTTCCTCTATAAAATGAAAAGAAGATTCCATCGAAATATTTTTATAGAAATTAAAACATGGGTAACAATTACTTTAAAAAAAATTATAATAGTAACAAAATTATGAAAAACATTTTTAAGAAAAAATAGACATGGAAGAAAATGATTCCATACCAAAGAGGAAATAAAGTCTGTTTTTCTTAAAAACATTTTACTAATCATTTTAAGTACCAAAGAGAGGAAATTGGTAATATTAATTTATAATTAGTTGAAAAACTATTTTATAAGAAAATAAAATGGATTTATCATAGAATTATCATGTAATTACCCTAAATCAGAATTCAAGCATAAGAGATCCCAATTAAAATGAGATTGAAAAATAAATCTGTTATAACTTTGGTGATCTCTGAATCCAAACCTCTTGAAATAGATAAACATATATGTATTTTTAAATCACTATAATATTTAGGATAAGAACAATAAAATAAAATCATTAGTAATATATACACCATAGAAAAGAAACGAGTTGTGAAAATGGATTATATCTCATAGAAATAAATGTGACACGAGAAACACTTACCTCAAGTTCAACTTGCTTTAAAAGTGATATGACCTCCAGTATCATAATTTATTTTTTAAATTCTATACTAGAATAATTTAAATACTTTTAGGATAATATATGATCAACTTATAACATGTCAGCACCCATTTATTAGTAATTCCTTATTAAAATCGTTATTTTAGGGTGTTAATTATTTTGTTTTTCATAGAAGTTTCGATTCGGTAGTTCTAGTAATTATAATTTTATCATGGTTACATAATATCTATAATTTTATTATTGATATAAATATAATATAAATTCATTATATAATTATTTATAATCATCTATAAAAGGTAAATACGGAAATATGACTTACGTCATTCATGGAGATGATAGGTTGTACGTACGCATGGACACTACTTTCATTTTATAATGAAAAAAAGGAAAGATAATTATCATCTTATCATTTTATAAAAACAATTATATCATATATAATATATATACACATTAAAAATATCCTTATATCCACTCAATTAAAGAAATGAAAAATAGGGCACATCGCTTCATAGTGGTGGTCATCCACACATACACACGAGCAACATTATCATTTTCCAACGGAATAGAATGAAATAAGGTAGATATTATATTATAATTAAAGTATCATAATAATTTCCTAAATATCATATATAAATATTAAAACCATCATAATAACTATACATGACATATGATGATGAAAAATGAATTGTATCGCTATGTGGAGGCGGTAGTCCATTCGTATGCACAAGTGATACTTTTACTTTCAATTTGATGGAAAATATGGTGAATAATGGTGGTTACATAATAAAAATAACATTTAATTATATTTATTATATTTAAGTTAATTTTTTATGATGAATACCATAGATTTATAGGATGTATAATAAGAAAAAAATTGAAAGAAGTCATGTAGGATGATTACATATTATTTATTTGGACTCCTTTAAATCCCTTCTTAAGGATCATTTGAATGGTATTTTAAGAATAAAAAACCTATAATTATTGAATTAGGATGTTTATAAGTTAATTGGGAAGGTTTTTGTAGAGATAGATGGATCACATACGGGTTCCCGATACGGCGGAAGCATGCGATGGGTCATGACTAACCTTTTTTTGTCATGATCGATGATCAATACAAGATTTACATAAAGATAAACATCCTGATAAACAAAATTGAATCAAATAAAAAATAGAAATGGGATAGAACTTCAGAACCAAGCACATGATCATCACATATTTCTTCTAATTAATTTAATTAATTAATAATTAACTTGTGAGAATTCTTTCTTCATTGACAGACCTGACACTAGATCTATGTCGTGCTATCATTACATTGAATGAATCAAGATTATATTCTCAATAGTGGTCATCCAAATGTGTTCTAAAAATCTATAAATGTTTCTATAGGAATCTCCGAGTTCTATTATGATAGATACTATCACTTGCATCCTTCACCTTTGATCACCAAAAGAATCACTTCCAAATCGTTCTCTTTGATCTCTCTAGACTCGAGAGTGGGAGGCAGATAAAGACCACTCTCTGGTATTGGGAATGTTATTGGATAATAGTTCCCTCTTGGTCTTCGAAAAGATTCTCTAGATTCATTGTGCATAATAAAATTAATGAATTAGATCTATTGAAAAATAATATAATTGGGTTCATATATCCCTAGGGTTAGAAATAAATAATTTCACAATTGCCCCATATTATTTATTTAATCCCTACGGAACCCTATGCCAATAATAATATTAATAATATTATTATTTCTTAACATGTGATAAAATTTTAATTAAAATTAAATATTTTTTAATTAAATAATATTTAATATATATTATTTCTCATCATACCATTAAACTCAATCCTTTATTCCTCCATAATATTTATCAAGACTTGAATAATGTATATTTATTTATTAATTAAATGTAACTTCGTTTTTATCCAATAAATAAATAAATATTATATTCACTAAATATAAAATAAATATTTATTAAATAATACACTGATATAATATTCTATTGAAATACTAGTGAAGTAATATATGTGATCAATAGAACATGAATAATTATTAAACCGCATATGATAATATTATTTATTCAACTTGTTAAATAATAAATAATAATATATTATTTAACTTAGATTATCGACACACATAGTGTGTGACCCTCTAGGAATATTTCTTAGTGGCATTCAATGAAGAAGTATAAAGTACAAGGTTAGTGTCCAGAAACACACAGAGGAACCCATATATAAATAAGTTAATGGTGCAATGAAATAATACCTCATACAGACACTTACTATGTAATATAATCCCTTTAGCACGATATCTCTATCCAAGAAGGTTTTACACTGGTTCCATCAACCTATGTGCCCAATGTATCTTTATTTGAATTTTTGAAAATCAGAATTGACTATAGAATACCATGGAAATTAATTTATTTAGGCTATATGACTTCTATAAAAGGGTATGAGATATCAAATTTTATTAAATAACAAAAGGGGAAAACATCCTTTCTCACATTATTCATTAATGACATGTTACTCATGATGCACCCAACATATCCTACCTCACCATGAACATATGTCATCACATTTTTCATCAATAAATCAAAGTACATGACTCATAATACTCATTAATAATAATATTAAAGTATAAGGATCAATACACATGTCTGAATATAGGAACATCCAATGACACATATAAATGTGGATTTTTTACCAGTGGGTCTCATTCTCATAATATCCTACACTGGATATTACCAAGGGTGTAAACCCTAATAAGGTGTATAAAATTCTTATGAGTCTCCACCCTTGATAAACTATATGATTTGTGACCCTAAAATGATATTATCTGACTATAGAACATATATTTAAGAACACTATCATGAAACTTATAGGTTCTTATCGTAGTGGGGAACAACTATGGCATTTTCATGTGAGAGATACTCATAAGAAATTATCACATACTATGTTATATATAAGAATAATCATAATATAATAATGTGTTTATTATTATTAAAAAATATTAATAAAAGTAATCATAAGTACACATAAGTTGGTTCTATGGAATCAACTTCAATAGACTCCCACTTGCACTAGAGCAACTACTAATAACCTTTAGTCAGTTAGCTTTTACATGATACTCATGCTTATACTGAGATAGGCCTTCAGTCAAGGGTTATTCCATGTTTTATTCCATGGAAACTCTTCTTACTTCAGCTTCACCCATATAATAAAAATTCATCAAGAGGTGATACTTCTGGAGTATATGCTTTGTTCGTTGGTGTGGCCATGGCTCTTTTGAAAGAGCCACCATTGTAGTTTTATCACAATATAATGTCATTGGATCTTTACTACTAGGCACCACCTAAAACTATTGGATAAAATTTTGTATCCAAAAAACTTCCTAGGTTGTATTTGAAGCCTCTATATACTCAGAATCCACTATAGAATTAGTGAAAAATGAATATTTTGAACTCTTCTAGATCATAGCTCCTCCGTTGAGATAAAAAAACATATCCGTATTGTGTCTTTAGATCATTTAAATATGTTTGAAAATTAGCATTAATATAACCCCTAATGAAATGCTTCTCATCTCCTCTATACACCAAGAACTTATCATTAGTTATTCCCAAATACTTGTTTATGGCCTTAATAGTAGACCGATGCTATTCTCTTGGATCTACTAATATCTTCCTACCATTATCAATGTATAGAAAACATTAGGTCTAGTATATAACATGAAATTCATGATTTATCTGTTTTCTAAATCATACATGATATTATTCTCCCTTCCTCGTGTTGTGTCTGAGGACACATTTTCATAGAAATATGTATACCATGTGACACAGGAACCAATACCCTCTTGGATTTCTCCATACTAAATATATTTAGTATTTGGTCACTATATGTACATTTTCTTAGTACAAGAAGCCTACTGGATCTATCAAAAATGATCTTGATCCCTAGAATATAGGCCTATTCACCTAAGTCCTTCAAGAAGAAACATTTTTTAACCAGTTCTTAATAGAATTCAATATTGGTATGTCATTTCCAATAAGTAATATGTAATCTACAGATAATACTAGGATAATGATTGAATTTCCACTAAACCTCTTGTAAACACATGGATATCATTTATTCTTAATGAAACCAAATTATTTTATAGCTTTATCAAATCAAATGTTCCATGAACTGGATGCTTGATTCAATCCATTATTTGATCTTTAAAACATGAAAAAACTTTTTGGAATCACCTAGAGTCACAAAACCATCTGGTTGTGTCATATAGACATATTCTTAAAGGTTCCCATTAAAGAATTCATTTTTTACATCCATATACCAAATTTAATAGTCATGGAAATCTACTATAGAATGTAGAATTATGATGGACTTAAACATGGAAAATGGTGAAAAGGTTTCATCATAGTCAATTCTTGGACACTATTTAAACACTTTAGCCACTACCCTTGGTTTATAGGTGTTTACTTTACCTTCCATGTCTGATTTTCTCTTGAATACCCATTTTCACCCTACATGGTTTACATCAACATAAACATAAACTAGAACCCAAACATAGTTATAATAGATGGAATCCATTTCAAAATTCACGGATTCCTATAATCTTGCAGCTTCTGAGCTCTCTACTTCCTCTTTTTAGGAGATAGGTTCATCATTTTCAACTAATAATGATTCACAATCTTCAGGGACTGGAAAACCTTCTCTCCCTAGTTATCTTACCTCTTTTTTGCTCATGCACATTACTTGTGTTTTAGGAACCACTTCTTCCATGGGGAATTATGGAAGATATTCCTGTACCAAATCTTATGTATCTTGAGCATTAACTTTATCAAAATCAATATTTCTCCCACCATCCTTTTTGAGGATGTGATCCCTCTTAAGAAATGTGGATTTTTTTGGTGACAATCACTTTTTTGTATGAGGTTATGTATAGGTAATATCCCACTGTTTCATTAGATTTCCCTATAAAGATACACTTTGTGCCCTAGGGTGCTATTTTATTGCCTAGAAGGCCTTAACAAACTCCTCCCAACACCATACATGTGTATGTAAAAAAATGGGTTAATTTCCACTCCATAACTCTGAGGGAATTTGGTTTTCTGCTTTATTTAGTAGTCAGTTTAATGTGTATAATGCAGTTTTTAATACATATCCCCAAAAGGATAATGAATTATTTTCATGACTCATCTTCGACCATACCATGTATAACAAGGTACAATTAATTATTTCACTAAAACCATTATGTTGTAGCATGTAAGGTGGAGTGAGTTGCGATAGAATCCCAAAATGCCATAGAAATTCATTAAACTCTTGGTTAAGATATTCACCACCTCGACCTGATCTAAGCTTCTTTATATTTTTTCCACATCAATTCTCTACTTCATTTTTTAATTCATTTAATTTTTAAAATTACTCAAATTTATACCTCATCAAGTATACATAACTATATATACTCAAATCATAAAATGTTATAAAGTTTTCCCATCTCTATCTTGTACTAGAAATAGTCCACAAACATTAGTGTGTACCAATCATAGAATCTCTGTGGCCCTTTCACCTTGTCCACCGAATGATGTTTTATTTGTTTTTCTTATAAACAAGCATGAAATTTTTAATGTGGTTTTATCTTAGAAGTGTCTAAATAACCATCTTGATAGAGATTTGTCAAATTATTCTCATTTACATGAACAATATGGTGATTCCATAGCTGGGTGTTATATGGGTCATGTGAACATGATTCATTATCAATTTCCAATATCTAGTTTTTATAATTTAATACATAAAGACCATTATTTAAATGTTTCATACCATAACATATGTTGTCTTTATAAAATAAAAAACTTCCAAACATGAAAACAAACCCATCTTTATCTAGGAATGATATAGAAATTATTTTCTTGGTAATAGTTGGTATATAATAACCATATTTTAAAAAAAATCATTCCTATTGGAAATGACATGTGTTAGTCACAAATGGATAGAGAATCTATCCTAGAACCATTATTATCTCTAAAATCCACCTCTCCTCTATAAATATTTTAAAATATAATTAGTTCCTACATTTGAATACATATTTGAGAACCAAAATCTGTATCTAATACCCAATGTGTAGATATTGAAATATTACACTTGATAACGAATGAACCTTTATCATCCCCTATCTTCTGAGTGAAGTTCTTCTTCCAATGGACTTTATTTTCTACATGAAAAATATATTACCTTTTTTTCCTTTCTATACCTCTGGATGTTCAGCTTCTTAGAAGGATGGTTCTCAGGAGATTTAGACTTGTTATGATTCTTGGACCCCTTCGCCTTGTTCTTTCTTTTCTTATTCACCATAAGGACCATGGATTTATCATGCTCCATATTCTTATCCAATTGGAGAATAAAAGTAAGAAGTCCTAAAAGACTCTTCTCATTATTTATCATATTATAATTGACAATAAAACGAGGGAAGGTCTTGCATAGTTATGAGATTATGATATCTATACACAACTAATTTGGGAATTTAATACCTAATATGTCTAATCATTTAATATAAAAAATAATATTGAATACATGAGGCCTATATGAAATAAATTCTACAAGATTATTTGTTGAAAAAGCATTTGAGATCTCGTATATCTCTTGTATCACCTTCTCTTAAAAGATATCATGATGGTGAGATATCATGGTATACACATTCATGTCCTCATGTTGGTTTAAAAGATTATTATTCATTCTTTATATCATTAAACACTGAATATCTATTGAATCATTCAAATGTTTCTCATAGAGAGTTAACTCTTCATCACTAGCCTCATTTATAGGTGCATCAGAAATAGGTTCCTCCAGAACATATAATCTCCTTTCACAGCATAAGATAATACACTATCACCTTTTCCACTCTTAGAAATTTGTATTGGTGAGAAGGTTATCCTATATGAATCACAATGATATGTTTGATGTCATTTTTTTATGTTTATATAAATAATATGAGTAGAATTTTAGTACTTTATCTAAAAAAATTTAGACAAATAAATAAATATTATATTTATTAATCTCTCACAATTTTATAGAAACCTAATAGGCCTCACCATTGGCTTTGTAAAATACTATTTATTGGACATTATAGTGGAAATGATCTATATTACCCTTATTATTACCCTAACTTTGGTTTTTCAAACAACTTGAATAGTTTTAGGTAGACATTAAAAATTCCAACTTTATTAACTCACAGTTCCTTGATCTTTTGAGAGGGATCCCCAATCCTAAAATCCTTAAATTGTATTTCTTAAACTTTTACTACTTAGTTACATAGAGTCTTTCTTTTTAAGTCAACCCTTGATGCGAACTAAGTTAATTCTACCTAAAACTTAATGTTAGAATTACCCAATAATTGATATCACCCTAACTTTCGCTAGTCAAGCGCTTTAAACTATAGTTTGATTATAACTGAAGTAGTGGAAGGATATACCAACTTAATATATATTATTGATAGGTTTTATCCCTTTATGAATAAATTTAAAATTATTATATTTATTATATGATTTTTAATATTAATTGGATTTACTTAAGTTATTAACCATGTCTTAGATAATATTATCGCAAAATCTAATTTATTTTAGTTCTATCTTGCATGATTATTAATTCATTAATTTTTATGATCATGACAAAACATCCATAATAAACTATATATGAAACATGAAATAAATAAAATAATAAATCGGTATGATCATGGGATTTTACTAATGGTTAGCTTATCTAGACGATGATAAACTAACCATCAAACTTGGGGAAACACCTTGACCCCCTTAAGGTTTGTGTGAAAACTTTCCACCTATCCACATAGGTATCTCTCTTGGATTAGTTTCACCTCATCTCCAAACTTGAACCACCTCTACTAACTTGGGATATCCATCCATTACATATGATTTTACTCACACATAGGTGATGGAAAGAATGGGTTCACATAAAAGAAACCATTGGAACACACACCCTTCTTATTGAGATGAGATATGAAATTTAAGTCAACAATTTAATATAAATTAAATGAAACCAATCACATATAAAGGTCCTTGTCTAAGTTCATGATCATCCCTTAGAATGTATTGAATTACACATTTAATAAAAATTTCATTCAATTATAAATGTTCTTATTTAAGATAAATCATTCTCTAATTAATTAATTATCTTCTTTAAATTAATAAATTATTTTATCTTAATTATCATATGAAGTTCCTTGATATTCTCATCTATAATAATTTTAAACAAATTAAATATTGTTTTTAAAAATTAACCGTGTACATAAATGTAACTTACAGAAAACATGGTGAGTACCCATATGAACTACACAACATGTATTATATTTGAATACTATTTACTCTTGTGACATTTGGAATACAAAATTTATCACATAATTTCATGACATGTACTATCAACTAAATTATTACATGAATTACCTGATTTTTCTTTCATGTGTTATGATTTAATGTAAACTGAGTAATAACTGTAATATGACTCATACATGATATGAAAATACAAACATTACATAGAAATTAATTAAACATTTATATATATATTAAAACCCATCACATGGAATATACTATTAATTTAATGACCACACACTAGAACATATTGATAAGGTTTACACAGTATAATAAATCTATTTTAATTATGTGTAATTTGGTAGAAGTACACGACATGTACAAGCCAACTACATGGAGTGTACATTTCTCACTGTATATATGATACATTCCTAGGGACTCGGTATATATCCATTCCTCAGAAAAATTTGGAATACATAGTGTATACAAGGGATACACGGTGTGTGGTCTCCGAGTTACATGGTCTCCAGTGAGGTAGGCCATATAAGAAGCTACATGGACTATCTCTGACTAAAGGACTACACATTATGTATGTGGGCTATATGGTGTGTACTCTAGATGACCATACACTAGGTTGGCCCAGTCAACATACAATGTATAATTAAATTCACCAGGTGTATTCAATTTACAAGGTTTGAATTAGTTCAGAATTAATTCTTGGTGCATTGAACACTAGTAAATGATGTGTACTATTGTGTTATTCATCCTTGATCCTTGGCATCTCTGGATGATATCTTTGATTTTATTTCATTTATAAAATTAATCTATTTGATTATATTTATGAGAAACTAAAGATGAAGAAGAAGATCCCACAATCTGGATAAAATAATGATTAAACTTTAAATAAAAAGTAAATGAAAAATGTGTAAATCGATCAAAAATATTTTAAATAATTATAAATAATTATGTGACTGCTCTGATACCACTTTCTGGTTCTGGGTGCAGTGGAAGTGTGTGATGGTTCATGCCCAACTTTACTTTTCTTCATTACCGATGATCAATTAGATATTTAAATGATGATAAACTTTGAGATCAATATAATTTAATCAAAGAAAAAGGAGACAAGGGATATAATACTAAAACTAAGTGATAGATCATCACATATTATTTATAATTACTTTAATTAATTAAGAATTACCATATGAGAATTATTTTTTTATTTATGAATCTGGAAACAGATCTACATTATACTATCATTGAGTGTAAGGAATCAATAGAATATTCCCTATAGTGGTGGTCTACATGTGTTCTATAAATATTTGAACATTTCCATAGGAATCTCCAGGTTCTACCACAATATATCTTATCGCATACATCATTAACCTTTGATCTCCATGATAATTGCTTCAAAATCATTCTCCTGGACCCCTCTATACTCGAGAGTGAGAGGTGGAGGAATATCTCTCTTCATTTGTTGGAGAATTATTGGAGAAGGGAGATCTCTATGGATTTGAGAGGATTCTCTATATTTCTTATGCACAACAAAACAAATGAATTGCCTCTTATGAAAAATAATATAATTGGATTTATATACCACTAAGGTTAGAAATAAATAATTGAAAAAGTGCACCTTATTATTTATTTAATCCCTATAGAACCCCATGTCAATAATAATATTAATAATAATATTATTTCTTAACATGTTCTAAACTTGTGAATTATAATTAAATATTATTAAATAAAATAATATTCAATATATATTATTTCTCACTAAACCATTAAAATATGTCTTCCAATCCTCCATAATATTTATTGGGCCTTGAATACTGTCTATTTACTTATTAAAGAAACATAACTCCATTATTATCTAATAAATAAAAAAATATTATATTCACTAAATAGAAAATAAATATTTATTAAATATTTTTCTCACATAATATTCTCTTGAATAACCGGTGATAAAATATAAGTGATCAAGAAAATATAAATAATTATTGAACCACATATAGAAATAATATTTATTCAACATGTGAAATAATAATCAATAATATATTATTTAACTGAGATTCTGGATACACGTAGTGTGTGACCCTCTAAGCCTCTTTCTCAGTGGCAATAGGTAAAGCAGCCTAAAGTCCAAGGTTAGCATCTAGTAACATGCTAAGGCACCCATAGAGAAAGAATTTAATTCTACAATGACATAATACCTCACATATATTCTCACTATTTAATATAATTCCTTTATCATGATATCTCTAATCAAGTAGGTTGCACATTGGTGCCATCAACCTATGTGCTCAATGTCTCTTTCTTTGACTTTTTGAAAATTAAACACTCCTATAGAACACCATGTATAAGTATTTATTTAGGATATATAATTTCCATAAAAGGGCCTAAGATATCAACTTCCGTTAAATAACATAAGGGACAAATCCTTTCTTTTATTATTCATTAATGAAATATTACTCGTAACACACCCAACATATCCTACCTCATTGGGAACATAAGTTGTCACAATTTTTATCAATACATCAAAGTATAAAACTCATAATACCAATTAATAATAATCTTAATGTATAAGGATCAATACACATGTTGAAATATAGGAACAACCAATATATAAATGTGGATTTCCAACTGGAATGTCTCATTCTCATAATATCCAACACTGGATATTACCATTAGTGCGCACCATGATAAGGTGCCTCATTGTCCAATGAGTCTCCACTCTTGATAGAATGTATCATATATGTCAATTAAATGATATAATATAACTATATAAATTATATTTAATAATAATATCATGGAAATTTTGGGTTCTCATCATAGTGGGGAACTTCTATGACCTTTTAGTGTGACAACAACTCTTATGACATTTTCACATACTATGTTACACAAAATAACAATTATGATGTAATAAGGTGTTTATTAATATTCCAAACTATGAATATAGGTAATCATAAAGTACATTGAATTTGGTTTTAGGGCACCAACTCTAACATCAATGTAGTGAAAATACGAGAGAGGAGGGTGTCCTTTTATAATTGGGTGTGGAGACACACTTGGAATTTCTTAAATGATTAAAATATAAAAATTTCTTATTCAAGAAAAATGATAAAAAATGGTCAAGTATTTTAATATGGGATAATATAGGGTCTAAATATGGATAACATATAGGATTTATAAATTTTTAATTAGCAATATTACCCTTTTGTCTTGGTTTAACTCCGGATAAACCTGTTTCAACTTTAACTATGGTTACAATTTTATTTTTCTAATTTCATTATTCATTGTGATAAAAAATTAAGTCAACCTTATTAACTTATATTAACTATTATGATTAAAAAAATGGATTTAATTTTATCAAATTAAATTCATATAAGTGTAATAAATAAATTAAAAATTAAACTCACAAATCATGATGAAAAACAGTTTTCCAAAAAAAAAGTTTTCTTCGATATAAAAAGTTTTTATACCAAAATACACCATAAAATTGATTCCAATAGAATTAATAGTTTTATAAATAATATAAATGAACTAATTTTACTTTTAAAACCTTTTACAATAATATGTAACTTTGTAAATTCTCAAAATAAAAAGGTAGTTTTTAATAAAAATCATTAATTTTCACTATTAATCAAAAAATCAATCTTTTTAGAAAATTATAGAGAATTATCTCTAAGATATCTTAAAATTTTTATTTAAAAAATTATATTCATTTTTTTCAAATAAATTATCTAAAAGTGGAAGAAATTAATTATATTATTTTCTCATAAAAAGTAATAAAAGCCATTTTTGAGGGAAAAAAGTATTTTTAAATCATATAATAACTTTAATAGTAATTGAGTACTTATTTATCAATATATTTTATTTATATAAAAAATTTATAATTAATTTTTCAAAATTTTCCTATTCATATTAATATTCTCAATTTAAAAGCTATGTTATAATGATATACTATATTATAGTTCATTTAGACTCGAGGCTTGCATTTATCACAAACTATTAAATAAATTAAATTTATTTTAAGGGAAATATTTCATAAAATATCAGGGTGTTACACCCAAGATATCGTCTCCTTTTGAATTTGGAAAATAATATCTTCATCATTTAATCAATTTCAAAACAATAATTATTTAATCAACACAATCTAACTTTCCATGGAATAAATTTCATGATTTTACTCTTGTTTAAAAGTTCATAATAAATTGATACACATTGATAATGACTCAAGAAAAGATACCAATAAACATACTCATATATAAGAATAACCCATGACACCCAAAACACGTGGTCTTCTTATTGGCGGGCTAGTCCTCATGATCTCATCTACTCAAGATCACTATGTGTGAACTTCACAAGAAGAAGTCTCAATGATTATGATCCCTCAGTGCCTGATAATAAAACATAATGTATGTCATATTAGTACTATGTATCTAGACCATATGATGTATATTTAAGATTACTATCATAGTATCTTGATGTTCTCATTACAGTTGGGAACTGATGTAAAGTTTTTATACAACATGTAATCTAAAGACATTACCGTAAAATAGTACATATAGAAGTAATTAAATTGTTAGTTTAAGAGAAAACATACACGCACACAACTATTTACATATAATGGTAATAAAAGCACATATATGATTTTCGTATATAGAACCCACTCAAAACACTCTCACTTGTACAAGATCCAACTATTAAGAACCCTCAACCTGGTAGCTCTCACACGAGAGTCTTCCTTCTGGAGAGATTTGGATTTAGTCATGGGGTCTTACAAATTATCCTATGTTGACACTCTTCAAACTATATGTTCACCTCTATGAGTAAAATCCCTCAATAGATGAAAATTTTTATGTGTGTGATTTTTCCTCAGGCATGTTTTGGGATCCATATAAAGTATCACTGTATCATTATTATCACAATAGGTAATGATAATAAGAACACCAATATCTAAGAAATTATGCATATCTAGAGTACCTCATTAACTATATCAAGAATCACTATATTCTCAAATTTTTCTATAGGTTTTATTTGAGATTCCCCCGCTCACTGCACCACTATTCAAGAAAAAGATATAGCCTAACCGTGATTTCAAATCCGCAAGATCTATTAAGAAACTTAAATTAATGTATCCCCTCATTATGAGTTTCTCACATCCTCTATATAGCAGGATCATATCCTTTGTTTTTTTAAAAGGTTGGGGGCGAAGCCTCAATTTATTACTAAAGCAAATAACTCTTTTTGTCTAGGTAGAGGGAGACCCATTAAATCACCCGAAGGCCCATGACCAAGTGGCCTGAATACAAGGCTTGAACGCCCATTTTTTTGGCCCAAAGGACCCCTTTATGAATAGTACTTCTACATTACCTTCACTGATACAATACCTACCACAGTACTCTTACAATACCTGAAAATTCGCCCCTGCCCAAATGTAGCTCTCCTAGATTAGTATGATATTTACTCACCATGCTTAAAGAAAAAGAAACATTAAACTTAGTACATAAAATAGCATACAAGATAAAACCCACTGCCAAAGAATAAGGTATTTTACTCTTTCTTTCAATCCCCTCCTATTTTTACAGACACATCTTCTTGGAGATATTGATACCATATGACATTGTAAACAACCCTCTCTTAGATTGTTACATATTTTACCTTTTGAGTACCTTATCAATATATGTACATTAATTTATCCCAATAATACTTTCAGATCTATCTCAATATATCTTAATCCCTAGAATAAAGGTTATACACATAAGACTTTCATAGAGAACCATTCATTTAACGATGTCTTAATTGACTATAATACTTTCACTTTATTTCTTATAATTAATATTTTGTCAACATATAATAATAGGAATCAATGGAATTCCTAATAACCTTCTTATTGACATATATATCTCTTTTGTTCTTAATGAAACCAAATTATCTTATACCCTTATCAAAATGAACATTCCATGATCATGATACCCACTTCAATATATAAATGGATATCTGTACCTTTCAAACATTGTCAATATTCTTTTACTTAATATACCCCTCATATTGAGTCATATAGACATATTCAATCAACTTCCCAATTGGATTTTTTTGACATATATCTTCAAAATATCATAATCACAAAAGGATGATATTGCAAGTAATATTTTGATGGATTTAAACATCGAAACTATTAATACAGTTTCACTACTAAAAATTCCTTTAAATTTTCCAAATCACTTTTCTACCATATGGGACTTATAGATATTTAGTTTACAATAAATGAACATATTTTTCAGGAATATCAATTTATATCCAATAGGTTGTACATCATCTAGAGGTTATACCAAAATATGCACTTGATTTTGGTATATCGACTCTATTTTAGAATGAATGGATTCTCTCCATTTAGAATCATCATTTCTATCTACTACCTCATTTTAGGTAAAAAGTTTATCATTTTCTAGGAGTAATGTTTCACATAACTATGTGACAAGAAGGAAACATCTCTCTAGTTATCAAATATCACCGAAATACCTATAAAGTAATTGTGTCTTGATAACATCTTAACCTCCCACACTCTCTTATAAAGATTGTCCCCATAACCAACTCTTGTGAATATGGAGCATCAACATTATTGAAGTCAATATTTCTACCACTATTTCAAATAGGAATATGTTCCTTTTATAGAAATATTTAATGTATCACTAGAATTAAATTTATATTTTAAGGGTTAAATAATTAATTATATTTTTATTATTTAGGATATCCTTTAAAGATTCAATTCATTATTTAGGATTATATCTTATCATTTGGTATTTTATTGAAAAATTCCTCACATATCCATATATGAGACATAATGGGCTTCTTTCCGTGCCATAAATTATATGGAATACCATCTTCTACCTTAGTTTTTAATAGGTTTAGTGTATAATATTATGTCTATAATTCATATCCCTAAAATGATAATGGTAAAGTTGCATGAATCATTATCAATATTATCGTGCCAAAAATGGTATGATTATTCCTTTCACTTATATAATTCCACTGAGGTGTATAAGGAAGAGGGAGTTGGGGTACTATTTCAAACACTATCAAATGATTATTGAAATCTTGTTTTAGATATTCACCACTTTAGTGTGAGTGGAGCTTATTAAAATTTTTACCATGCTGATTATCTATTACCTTTTGGTATTCCATAAATATATGAAAGGAATTTGGCTTATACGTTACTAAGTAGATATAACTACACCTTTATAGTCATCAGTAAAATTTATGAAGTAAAAAAATATACAACATGACTCTACTAGAAATAAACCACATATATCAGTATAAATCAAATATAATATCTTTTTAATTCTTTCTCCTTTCCCCCTAAAAGGTTATTTGGTCATTTTACCTTGTAAAAAATCATGACTTAATTCCAAGGATTTTAATACAATGGAGTTTAAATACCTTACTTGATGTGGTTATATTGAACATTTTTCATTTAAATGATCTAGCCTAAAGTCCCAAAGGATAGTAGAATATGTGTCATTCTCCCTAGATTTTTCCTTCACTTCTAAAATAGAAATTTCATGTTCAAGTATATAATATCAATTTTTAAGATGTTCAATATGATAATATATGTTATTCTTTTAAAACAGTCAATATTTATTTTAAAACATGAAATAAAATCCCATAGTCTCTAATATCTACACAGAGATTGTGTTTCTAGTAATCAAAATTACATAGTGACAATTATTTAATATAAAAAACCACTATGAAAAGTGAGATAGTAGTATTTTACTACTAATGGTGCCAATATTACATCATTTTATGCTCAGAGATCCACATCATCCTTTTCAATATTCTTGCATCGAATTGGTTCCTATATTAAAATACAATTATTTAAAATAGAGTCTATATAAAATTCACAACTTATAGAAATAGATAGATTTAATTCAATGAAAAAAATACCTAAATAAGTTGCAATATATTTCTTCTTTTTCCTAATATTGTAGTTAGTCTTGTAGTGGCCTTTCTTTCCACATGAAAAGTAGTTTTCCTTATGATCATTGATCTCCCTCTGGATCATTGGCTTATTGGAAGGGTGGTGCATTAGTTTCTTGGTCTTAGGTTTATCCATTGATGCCTTAGAATTTACTTTATTCCTCTTGTTCACCGTAATGATTGAAGAGTTAGTGTTCTTCATATCCTAATTATGTTGGTGAAGTAAATATAATAAATCAGTGAGTGAATTTTTTAAAAAAAGGGTCTAAGATCTAGGAAAACCCATTCCTAATAAAATTTATTAATCAAAATAAAAGTCATCACATCACAAGGGGGTTTACATAGTCAGGTATATAAGGTACCATGCACATATTCCTCAACATAATGTGACCAGGACTCTTGTTTCAGAAAAGGACCATCTTGATCTTGACTTTACAATGGCCTTCTTTGTCAAAGCATCAACAACCTGATTATCCTAATTATAATAATGCGTAACATCGAGAGTGATACCACTAGTGATATGAAGACATTAAATTTTGGGTGATAACATTTTCCATGGAACATTCCTAGACCGGTTCTTGAGAATATTAACCTCCATAGTCTATTTAGATTCTAACAAGAGGAATCTCCAGCCATGATGGATAATGAATTTTATGGCCTTAATCCTGGCCCATAGCTTAGCATAAATAGAACATCCATTCCCAATGTAGTGGTAGAAACAACATTTAATGAATCCCTGATAGGTGTGGAAGATGCCACCACAACCTGATGGTTTGGGTACACCTAATGCCGCCCCATCCACATTAAATTTCATCCAAGGAGGAATTGGGGAAATCCACCAAATTAAATTCAACACCAAAGGTTTTATGATCCTTCCAGGAACACTGGAACTTCTAAAAATAATGAGATCATTCATATCATTATTCATACCTTATGTTTATTTTTTTGGGGTAGAGATGATAGCCCTATGTGTCACCCTTACTCATTCTTGAAAGGATGATGATTTATTCTCAAATGAAACACTAATTATTTCTTTCTAGACAAAATCAAGTGTGTAAGAAGCTATAACCAAAAACATTCACTTAATTTGATCACTAAAAATAATTGTAGTAATAGATTATAACATGGCCTCAATGCTGTACATTCGAAGCCGAAAACCAAGAATGGACTGCATGTTGTTCCATAAACTACAAGTGAAATTTCAAGTGAAAAAAATATTCTCAATTATTTCCTCAGCTACAAGAAAAAGGTGACATGCTAAAACTATTTGGAGTCCCATTTTTTTTAGGTTACTGTGCATAAGCCTCCTCCTCTCTCAGATCTACTAGAGAAGTAAAAAGATTAAGGGTAAATGTAGGACTTCTTGAAAGCCATCATCCAGCGAGGGTTAAATGTGTGACCATCAAACATATGTCTATATGATTATCTAGTTTTGAGTTTACCAGGGGAGTGTGGATGAAAAACGAGAGTGTCCTTATCAATGTATTAATACCATTGTATTTCATATTGAAACTGCATAGGAATAAAATCATAGATTTTATGCTATCATCATGGAGGTTAGAAATGGATGTTTTCTTAAGTGAAAGTGGAATATCCACAACCTCCTGAATGGGGGTGTTCAACCAAGGGGTGCTCCACACATTAAAACATGACTTATTACAAGTGTTTCATATAGATTAGTGCATAAAGTTGTTGTAGGTGGATTTCAGAGCTATCTAAATTAATGAGGGAAGATATAAGGAAAATCCATCCTATAGTTTTGGGATAATGAGAGAAAATAGAAACTTAATTGAATTTTCATTATAAGTGAGGAGGTTCTAAGTAATTTTTTTAGCATAGATTAATTAAAAAGTCTAAGATCATTAATGTCTAAACCTCCCTTATCAATGGTCTTGATACACTCATTTGAAGATACTGTGATAATATTTCTCTCATGAGTATATCCTATCCATATAAAGTTCCCAATCATCCTATGTAGTTATTTGAGAAGATCCTTGGTCCATCTATAAACAAATAACTTGTACACAAACATATAAGTGATCACTGAGTTGAAAAGGAAGATTTTTCCAACTTGGGACATGAATTTTCATTTATATGTTGAAATTTGATTAGTAATTTTGGAATAGATATTTTATAGGTAGCACCTTTTGACTTTTCCCCATAAGAGTGGAATCCTGAAATAGTTAAAGGGTAAATGTCATCTCTTTAACTTAGGAGATCTAGAAAATATACATTTCTTGGTGATGGGAACCCCTTCTCCAAATAGCACAAAGTATTTCTTCCAACTGATGGCTTGGCCAACAACATCTTCATAATTCCCAAATACAGCTTTAATTGAAGAAACAATTTTCCAATAATATTTCCCAAAGTAGAGGATGTCGGTGGAATAAAATAAATGAGATGAAGCATGAATTACTCTCCCAGCATTGATTTGACTATATAAACTATCCTAGACAAGACCATTGAGACATAGGCTCAAATAGTCTTCAACAAGAGTGAATAAGAGGCTAGAAAGGGGGTCCCTGAGGAGGCTTTATAGGAAGTGGGGTTTCTAACACATATAAATTCCTCTCTTTGTATAGTACTAAGTGAAATAACTTGTACTAGTCCTGGAAGTTATGTCCAATCAAGATATTCTATTCATACAATATTGATCGTAATGAAATTGAATTGGTGACGATTTCCATTTTACCAATAATAAATAAATTTATAAAATTAATACTTTATATTGATTATAGATGGCATTAAAAATTAATTAATCTTTAAATATCTCCCACTATTTTGTCAAATCCAAGTATCCCTAGAATTATAGATTCAATGTACTCAATCAATTGAGCATTATAGTGGGAAGTATCCTTGAAACCTCTCGTCATACTATGAGCTATAGATATTCCACTACGTAGAGAGTTTCAAGGTAGGATTTTGATTTTTCAACCATATTAACTTATGAATCCTTGAAATATTGAGTGAAGTCACAACTTCTAGAAATCATAACCTCGATTTATTCAATACTTTACCTCTAATGTTTCAATAATATATATATGGATAATTGTTTAGTGCTGAATTTAATTAATTCAACCTACCACTTTCATAATAATTCCATAGTGGTAAGAAGCACCCTCAATTAGGTTTTATGAGATCCTCAAATAGACATTTTTGATCAAATTCAATTGATTAAAGGAATATGAATTAATATTTCTTTTGAGGATTTTTAATTAATTTTGGTGAATGAAATCCATTTCTAGTTAACATGATGTCACTATGTGATCACATTAAAATCTAACCATAAATAAATATATAACATTCACCACATGTTAAACTATTTTTATCAATGAATACTCACATATTATTATACTATGCGATAATTTAAAAAAACATTTATAAAATAATAAACCATGAAAATGAAAAAATGATAAAAATACCTTCCAAAACCAATATTGACTGGATCATTAGGGGATCTTGGTGTCCCCTAGGAGATATATAAAAAAGACTCGGGGAATCCTTAACCTCAAAGGTTCCCTTAGTATCAAACCCCTAAAAGGCAGGTGAGCCATTAGAAGGTTAGATGAAAAGAGACTATTCGAGAACCTTAGTTCTCAATGTGAAGATGATAAAGACATTTAGAAATTTTGGAAAGGATAAAAAAGAAGAATTCTACAAGAAAAAACTTTGGGAGGATTATTTGAAAGTGGAGGAGTGGAACAATCATGATCAAGGGAAATTTTTGGAGTTGAATAAATTTATTTCTATAAATTTAGAGAGGTATGTCAAATCTCAACTTGAAAATGATATTAGATAATTATCTTGGAAGTACTAGGATAACCCATCTAGGCATACTTGATTTCTAGGCCTGTGTGTTTTTCTTCCACAATGAATCTTGATGTTGGTGGAATGAAGGAAATGTGAGAGGTTATGTTTATTGTTACATACTTTGTGGATTTGAGACATGTTTTCATTTTCTTTCAAATTAGGCGATGGATGGTGGTTGTATTATCTTGGATTTGTGTTTATTAGTATGCATTTCATATTTTTTTTGGAGGTTCTAGTGTTTATCCAAATTGGTCTGGTCACAAATGTTACTTTTCTAGTTGGTTTAGAATTTGAGGTTTTAGTTTTCTTTTTGCAACATCTATTATGTTTGAAGCTATGTATTATCTAGTTATTTCTGATTGATGAAATCTACATGTGGGGCTTGGCCTTTTGGTTCTATTTTTTTTGGTTTATACTTAACCCGTAAAAGTGATTGTTTATCCAAAATACAAAAAATGATTTGTAAGGATAAAAATTGATAAATTAATTATAACATTATCATGAGGTGTTAACTAGTGGTTGATATATAGAGTATATAATGAATCATCCCATACCCTAGTTTAATACCTTGATTTCTGTCTAAACTCACAATTCAATGCTTGAAAAACTTTTATGCATATCACTTGTTTGGTTTCATGCTCACTCTTGATATGATTGTGTTGTCATGAATGCCTCCAATCATTTCAATGGAAACTCACACATAGGTGTGAAGAACTTGGGATGTGAATTTACATTTTATCACATAAATGTGAACATTCATGCCCTTATAAACTTTAAATATTGCGCTATAATATAAAAAATCATAAAAAATAAATAATTATTATATATTAAAAACATAAATCCAATAATTAAAATAAATACATAAATATCAAACATTCATGGGTCAGTAAAAAATCCTTATCAATCAACAAAAAATAATATTTCACAAGAATAATTAATTGATAAAATTCAGGATGAAGGTAATTTTAATACATTAAAATTGTATTAAAATAATTTTAATAAATTATCAATAATCCCCCTAGTACCCAAAAAAATTTAATAAAATTTAGATAAATAAATTTAATTTATAAAATTATTTATAATTTTTAGGTCAAATTGGACTCCAAATGGGTCTCTCAGTATTAATTTTGATTTTTCGAGGACCTCTTGAGCTAGTGAGTTAGATGTGAACCGACCTGACCCAATTTGGTTTGGGGTGACCCGGATGACAGCTATTTTGAGTAATCATCACATGCCCCAAAATGGAATTCCAGTTATATAGAAGGCACCTCACTTTGGGTGCTATGTATATCATTAAAAAATTAAAATAATAATAAAATGAATATAAATCACACTTACATAAGTCGGGTGGGAGAAATTTTCACACCCTTATTTATGGGGGGGTAAAATCACTTATTTCAGTACTTTACATGAATAAGCATTCAATTCACAAATAGTATAAAAAAACTGGAGAAGAGAAGGTTTAATGTTAGGAAGATTATGTACATAAAAAACTTATTTTATAATACTCATAAAAATATCTTAATAACATCTCAACTATAAACTTCTTTCTAAACATCTCATTAGAAATACCCATGTTCATAACCTAGGGAATGGAAAAAACATAAGAAATGATTGGGCCTGAATGCTTAGTAAAGAAAAACATGAGAGTTAGAAATTAGAGAACATAGAAAAAATTCATATGATAAAAGGGGTATGAGAACATAATAATAATAAATGATCATATATAAGAGAATAATACCCAAAAAATCATAGATCATAAAAGTGTCATGGTATAAAACATTGATATAACATGTAACATAAATAACAAGAGAGCCGAAACATAACCCAACAGTCATGGGTCTTTAAAAAAAACGTAACATTTGAATTTGGGATAATATAGGAATATATCCTGAAAATGGAGCATATACACAAGAAAATAATTATCTTTTTCCAATAGGGGTATATCTGTGGGTAAAAGATCATTTTCTATTGGTAAAACGTTTTACCAAAAAAATTATCCTATCACTAAACTATCGGTAAAAATTATGTTGCTAAATGATACTATGATAGATAAAATAGTTATGTTACAATTATAATAATACCAATATATAACATATATGTTGGTTAAAAATGTTTATCAATAGATTAATATGTATTATATACCTGTTGGTAATATTAATAACATTTTAAAAAAAATCATCAATTAATATATGTTTATAAATTATATATTAAATAAAATATTATGTCTTGGTATTCCAATATATTTTGTTAAAATTTTATATTATATTTATTAATATAATTATATACAACATATAATTATATTTATTATATCATAATCATAAAATTAGATTATATGAAACACTAAAAACCCGAGACTTCGTTTAAAAAAACATGATCAAATATAATTTACATACATGTTCAAATTTAATGAAAAGGAGAGAATCTCCAAGAAACTAATTTCAAACATGTTTAAACGTGTTCATAAACTAATAGATTTTAAATTGAACTCAATGAAACTTTTCATGCAATCTATTGCTCGCAAACATTAGACATCGCTATCATAGAATACCCATTAATTCACATGAGCTATTATCTACTATAGTGGATCTGAACGTGAAAATCTCTTTGATTTTAGTGGACCACCCTTCTATATTTGAAGCAACACCTTACCTAGCTCCCTCTGCTTTAGACATACACCATCATGACCAATTTTCTGATCACACAAAAATTACAATTTGTAAATATTTTTTATTTAAATTCATGATATAAAAATAATAACATGTAAAATATCATTTCAAAAAAATTATAACACATGATATAATCTAGTAAATTTTCTTTTAATTTACAAAGTAACTACTTTTAAATTTATAATTAATAGGATATGGTGACAAAATTAACAATATATAACCGTCCAATTCAATATTTTATTATCTAGATTAACCCTAATTAGGGGTTTAGTGGGAACCCTCACAAATAAAACTTCCCAATTTCAAAATGCAACAACAACTAGTCTCACCCAAATTTACCCAAGTTTTTATGTTTATGCGGTCTCTTGTAGTGTAACTTGGGTCATAAAAACCTCAGAGAGCTAAGAAGAAACCTATATACACACATATTATGTGGATTGTTTTTGGCTATGAAATAGAAAAATTTGGGTTGATTTTATATGGGTTTAAAATGATACTAACAGATATATGTGAATTCAAATTATGAGAAAATGTGTTGATCCAGGGTTATTGCTTAGGGTGGATTAGATGAATTCATTTTTTGACTATTTCAATTCCTTGCATTTGTGATGGTTTCATTCAAAGAAGTAAAAATACCATCATCACTTACTGTTTTAATAACAAAACAACATAATACTAATCACTGATACACTTGGAGGATCACATTTATGAACACTCTAAGGTAAAGTTTTGTATTATCACTTGAAGTTTGTGGCCTTAAAATTCAACATGTAGGAATAATTTTTAACATCATAAAACAGAATTCTCAATTAAAATAAGTGATTAAGAATTAAAAGAGTGAGAAATAATATCCAATCCAACCCCTTTCTACTCCCTTGTATCATCCCACAGGTGGGTTGGTCTTCCATTGATGCTATTCTTTTAATGGAATTAGGAATTAGATTCACGAGGGAGGAATTGAAGAAGTGAAAATAAATGAAATTATGAACAATCCATCGTTGTTGGAAGGATTTCTATATTCACTATGTGAATAAATTCACTCCTTAATTAAACGGTATCAACTTGTTTACAAAAAATTGAAGAAAATAAAAAAACAAGTTTTATTAAGAAGGTAAGCTGATTTGAGAAACTTACAATTTGAATAAATGAGATTACAACATCAAATTGGAAGCATAAAATTAAAATTAAAATAATTCACAAAGATGATTAACTCCTCCATCACCACTACCTTAAATATAAATTTAAAGAGTCATGGGTCAAGACTCAAGCAGTCCAAGTTTCCTCAATTAATGGTGGTAGGCCTAGGTGGGTGGAAAGTTAAGGGAGTGTGGACTTTTCCACCCTTGACAAAAAATCTGATCCAACATGCATACCTATGATAGGTGTGTCCAAAAAAGCATTAGATGAAAAAATATGTGTGGGTCATAAATAAAAAATATAAAGACACTAATGTCCCCTGATATCTTGAAAAATTTCAGCCTGAATGGAATTGGGTTGTTGAGATAATATTAAATTGGTGGGCTATTTTTTTGGGCTGTAGAATCTGGACCAGAATTTCATCTTCAACTTGGTCCACCTGGAACTCCATTCAAACATCCAAATTACCTTATTCCTCATGATTTTTTCTATCTCTAGTTCAATTTTTAGAATCATTGGTCTTGGATATTGGCTGCTATAGTATCTTTATTTGGCTTCTATTGAGTTTACTTTGCCTAGAATATGTTGGAAAGAAATACTGCTCTGGTCATCTTCCAATTTTATTCATCATGTGTTCTTTAAGAATGAAATATTCAAAATGGAATGGAAAATCTGAAAATTAATAATGAAAATAAATTTAAACCATTAGGTTATTTATATTGTGTTAAAAAATGTATCATGTAATAGTGCATTATAAGAAATAATTTCAATCATGATATGAAATTACATTCAAAGTGTAAAATGCATTAAAATGGTGTTTATGAATAATGAATCATGTGAATATTATAATATAAATAATGAATATTTACCACTTTTAGTGGCTAATCAAACCCCCAACTTGATTTTTTTATAATCATGAGAAAAATGTATCTAAAAAATATAAAATTCAAATTCCCTTTTCCAAAAACATTTTAATATACAAATCTCACCAAAATAACTCATACCAAAAAATTATTAAACCCATCAAAATCATTTAACACAAGATAGGTTCATAAACACATCCCAATAACAATCTCATTCCTTTATTCAAATTCATCACCAAATTTCATCTAATTTCAATTAAGATTGATGATATTTTGTATCACAATTGACATGGGGGTTAATTTTTATTCTGGGGAAAAATATGGAAGCACTAGGTAGAATCACATTTTATTATTAATATGAGTCTTCATTTTTTTTTATTTTTTTTGAAATTTTTCCATGGTAATTGAAATTTCAATCAATAAAGTAAACCCCTATATAGATACTTTTCTGACGACTCCTAGACTCAAATACCTTAGAGAAATAAGTGAAGCTCACTTAATTAGGCATCATCTCGAGTTAACTCAATCAATAAAAAATTTAAATGATTAAAAATAGATATAAAATTTCAAAATCTAGGCCATAAAACTATATATTCATTATCCCCAAGTACCAAAATCCACACATTAGGTCAATCCATTTATTTACATGAAAATTTATAATTTTATAATTATTTTTTTGCTTTTTTTTTGAATAAACATATTAAAATTAAAATGATCACCAAAAATATGCTATATATTATGGGACCCAAAGAACTTAAAATAATACCCCACAATCCAAAGGACATGCATTTTGTATTTTTTTATTAAATGGATGAAAATTTAATAGTGAAAAATTACATTAGATAACCACACTTTCCCAAATCTATGATCATGAACTTAAATTTCATTAATATCGAAATCAAGGAATACAAGATTATTTGATATTTAGTTTTAAGGTTTTTAATGTATATTATCATGTATATGGTTAAATAATTTTTTCCTTCCATTTATGCATATAAAATTTTCTTTGAAATGGATTTTTTCTTTATTTTAACCCCCACAACGTAGAATATCATTTTCCACAATGTTTAATGAAAATAAAATTTAGAAGGGGGTAGAGGTAGAGTTGGGGATTTTTAAAAGGAATTTGAAATATGAAACATGGAAAAAAGTCTCATAGTTTTTGAATTTAAAGTTCATGATGATTCTGATTACTACTTTGATCTCCATATCACTCTGATAAACATCATCAATTATTATAGTTTATGTTTGTATGTCTATTATTTTCTTAAAATTCCATCAATCTCAGCATCCCCTGAAGCTTACACACCAATACAATTAGAACACAGTGCAAACCCCTTGAGGTTTCCATAACTAAAAAATCAAAGACAAAATGAATGGATAAAAAATCATACTTATTAAATTTTTCATATCGATCACAGAATCGATGTACAATAAGAAAGAAAGAAAAAAAATATAATTATTTATATATATATATACATATATATACATATATAGATACATATATATACATATATATAAATATATATAAATATATATTCATATATATACATATATATACATATATACGAAAAAATAATATACAAAAATTATTAAATATATGTATAAATATATAAATAGAAGAAGAAGGAAACTCTATATGTAATAGGTAAGTAGAAGGCACACTCCATTGTCTCCCTTCGATCATGGGTTTGAGTCCCGTTGCTTAGACGAATGCAATTGGGTTATCCCCAGGACTTACGGTGTGGTCTTTTGCGCAAAAATATATCTTTCTATTTTTTCTTTTTTTCTTTTCTCTTTTTTATTTTATTTTCCCATTTTTTAAAATATATATACACACACATATATACTAACATATAAAATATATATTGCAAATAAGAACAAATAATAAAAAATAAATAAAATAAAAGAAGAAAAAAAGGGATATGAAAATAAAATTTAATTTTTTAAATTTATTTTTTACACAAAAATACACACAAAAAAATAATTAATAAAATAAAATAAAATCCATCTTGATGCTAGGTTTCCTCCCAGAAAGCACTTCATTTAATTTTGTTAACTCTACTTATACCCTAAATCTATCATTTTTTTTTCTGGTTTATAGTTTATCTTAGTTAACTCCTCTTTTATTTCTTATTTATTGAATGATTCAATGAATAGTTTTAACCTATGACCAATGAATTTAAAGACATGACCACTAGTGGGATCCTAAATCTAAACTACCCCATGAGTGAACACATGATGCCCTATGTAAGGACATGATCATCTAGAACTTAACTTTCCAAGGTGTAAATAAAGTTTTTAACTATACAAGAGCATTGATTTTCCTAGTTTAATGTGTTTGAATTTGAGATTCCAAGATTGGTAGGATTGAAATACAGAATTATTTATCCTTGAATTTTCATAAGACTCCATCCTAAGTTCCTCAAGTTTATTAGGATCTAATTTTATCTTTTTTTTGGCCAAATAAATGTCAAAGTATATATTTTTTGATTTCCCAAAAAGACTTATGCTCAATTTCAACAGGTAAATGGAATTATTTTACATAAACCAACCTATACAGTGACATGCCTAGGATAGTTTTGAAAGTAGTGTGATATTCCCAAAGGGAATCCAGGAGTTTCTTGGACTAATTTTTCCTAGATGGAATGAAATTTTTTTCAATAACTTTATTAATCTACCGATTCTCTAACTTAGCATGAACATTGGTTTGAGGATGGTATGTTGTGGAATATTTTTGAGAAATACCATACATATACATGATTGAATAAAATGGTAAGTTTCAGAAATGGGTTCCACAATCACTAATTATAGAAATAGTAATTTCAAATCTAGAAAATATACACTCTTTCAAAAATCATATCACAACATGATGGTCATTGGACTTGGTGGGAATGGCCTCTACCTACTTTGAGACATAATAAACCATTAAGAGGATATAGTGATATCCCCTAGAGTTTGGTAAGGGTCCCATGAAATCAATTCCCCAATAATCAAATATTTCAACATCTAGAATGGGAGTGAGGGACATTTGATTCATTTTGGTAATGGATCCTAATTTTTGACATTGGGGACAACTTTGGAAGAATTGGTAGGAATACTTAGTGAGTTTAGGACAATAGAAAACACTTTGGTGGAACTTTTAAGTGGTTTTTATTATGGAAAAGTGACCTCCAAATGACTCTCCCAGATAGAATTTTAGAATGGACACTTTCTTAGAATCAAGAACAAATATCCTAATGATATGATTAGGGAAGAACTTGAAGAGGTAAGGATCATCAAACACATAGTGTTTGACATCGAAAATGAATTTCCTCTTTTCTAGGATCTTGATGAATTTTGGAATGTCACCTGTGACCAAGTGGTTTGCTATGTCAGCATACCATGGGAAATCACTCACAGAATAAAAGTGATCATAGGGAAACAAATCAAACAAAGAAAGGTGATGTGATTTTTCTTTGAATTACATCCTAGAGAGGTAATGAGATATAATATTTTCAACACCCTTTTTATCCTTAATGTTTAAATAAAACTCTTAAAGAAGAAGAAACCACCTAATCAATCTAGCCTTGACATCTTGTTTTTGGAAAAGGTATTTTAGGGATGAATGATTGGTGAAGACAATGATGGGAGATCCTAAAAAATAAGACCTGAATTTATCTAAGGAAAAGAAAATGATGAGTAAATATTTTTCAGTGGTGGTGTAGTTGATTTGTGTATCATTTAATGATTTTATTTCATAAGAAATTACACACGGAGTTTTCCCACTCTGTTATCCTAAGACTACTCCTACAGTGAAGTCACTCATATCTTACACGATTTCGAATGGAAGTTTATAATTTAGAGATTTAATGAGAGGTGGAGAGATAAGAGATTACTTGAGTGAAGATAATTATTCCTAATATATTTCTATCCATAAAAATGGGGCATATTTCACCAACAAAGCACAAAGTAGTCGAGAAATATAGTTGAAATTCCTAATGAACCTTCTATAGAAACCATAATTCCCTAAGGACCTCATTTCCTTGACAGATTTTTTGAGAGGTAAGGTGAATAATGATATAAACATTATATTTATTAACTTCAATCCCTCTACTAGAGACCATATGGCCTAGAACCAATCCCTCCTTTACCATGAAATTAAAAATTTCCCATTTTAATATGAGATTCTTATCCTCACATATTGACAAAACCCTTTCAACATTTTGAATAAATACCTTAAAAGTATGACAAAAAATATATAATTCATCCATAAAGACCTCTAAACAATCCCCCACCATGTTAGAGAAGATTCCCATCATGCACTACTAGAAGCTACCATGGGCATTACATAACCCAAAGGGCATGCATTTGAAGGAAAAAGTGCAGAATGGCAGGTGGAGGTCTTGATCCTCTAAAGAGACCTCAATTTTATTGTACCCTAAGAATCAATTGAGGATTCAATAGAAATTGATGACCTGTGACTCACTCGAGGACTGGATCAATGAAGGGGAAAGGGAGATGGTCTTTCTTGGTACATGATTTTAGCTTCCTATAGTCAATACAGACTCTCAATCTACTACCATCCCTTGTGAAGAGAAGTTCCCCATTCTCATTGGTGATCATAGTGAATCCATCTTTCTTTGGGACAACTTGAATTGGAGTTACCCACTCACTCTCATCAATGGGGTAAATGATTCCCAATTTTAATAAGTTAAAAAGTTCTTTCCTTACCACATCCATAATATTGGGATTGAGTCTCCATGGTGGTTTATTACATGGTTTGGAGTTATATTCAAGGATAATACTATGATTTATAATGAGTGGGATCATCCTATGAATATTAAAAAGTGTCCTACCAATTGCTATCTTTTTCTTTTCTAGGACATCCAGAAGCATCATCTCTTGATTGGATTTAATAGAGGAAGAAATGATAATAGTAAAGGCTCGATTTCCCCCAAAAAAATGCATACTTGAGTGATGAAGGTAAGACCTTAAATTCAATATCATATTGGTTAACACTTTTGGAAGAAGGATGGGGATTTTTATCAAACTAGGAATCTTTTTACAAATTTCTTGATTGAATTATCTTCTTTTGAACAGAAGTTTTAGCCACCAAATTGGAATATCAATGTCATGAATGGGTATAGAATCAGTATTATTGATTTCACCAATAGTATCATTGATTATGGATTCAATAAAATTATGAAAAGATCTATCTAAAATAGATTCATTCCAAGGATAAAAATTTCTCCCATGTGAACAAAGGAAATCGATATCTTCCTCACTTAAACATTCTTCAATAATTCCTTGATGTTACTCTAGTTCACTATCAACACTAACAACCCAATCGAACTTATGGATCTCTTCATCATCCCCAATTTTAGAGTTTTCATTGTATATGTTTTGATCGAGACTCATGTTTCCAGAGGTTATTGTCATGTTCCCATTTCTAAATCAGTTGATAGAGTTGATTGTTGCTAAGAAGGGATAACCAAGTATGATGAGGGTTTTATCCCTTTTACCTAATATTTTGTGATTGTAAAGAGAAATGAAGTCATCAAGGTAAATGAAATTTTAAAATTATACTAAAACATTTTTTAAGATCCCATTAGAAACTCAAACACTATGATCTGCAAATTGAAGAGTGATAGATGTTGGTTGGAGTTCTTTGAGCCATAACTAAAAGTATATGGAATATGGAATGAGGCTCAAACTAGCTCTTAGATCACAAAGGGATTTGATAACTTTGTTCTCTCCTATCTCAAAATTTATTTATGGACATCCTGGATTTTTCAACTTTGGGGGAATGGTCTATTGAATGGTGGTACTCACATTAGTAGCCAAAAGGACTTGGTCTTTATGTGAAAATTTACTTTTAAAAGTGCATAATTATTTATAGTAATTTGAGTATGCATGAATGGTTTGAATTCCATAGATAATGGGAATTTTCAACATAACTTTAGATAATATTTACATCAAAGTCTCATTCAGTTATGGTTTAGATTTTCCTCTCATGCGTTGAGGGAAAGGATTGGGTTGTTTTAGTGTTTGGTGTGGTTGTGGATCCTTCACATTATCATTGTGTGTTTCAGAATCTATGGGTGGTTCTTCATAATTTTTATGTTTTGTTTAATATTTTAATAGTTCTAGAGTGGTTTGTTCAAGTTTCTCAAGGGATTTTCTACTTCTTATAATAATAACTGCTTTTATTTATTCATGGGAGGGTTGTGTGTAACTGTATTCTCCCCTTGAGGTTGAGGATGGTACTTCCTGAGTAGGATTAAGTGCCTTTACAGTTTTAATGGTTTTTAGTTCATGTTTTAGGTATGTGAATTCTAAGTTCATTTTCTACATTTGTTTATACAACTGATCAAGGATTGGGAGAGGGATAGATTGAGAAGGGGCTTGTGTTGGTTGGTTTATGCCAGGAGGATACTTTAATTGTTGGATTGGTTGTTGAATGGGTTACTGGATGGGTTCATGGATTTTGATATAAAGATTTTGGTATTGGAATAACCGTGTTTATAAATGGTTATGGTTTTGATAATTTTGTGTAGGGTAGGGGTTTTGTCCTTATGGACTACTCAGTTGTTGGATGGGTTACTGGTTATCTTTCCAACAGAACACTGGATTGTCATTGTATCATGGATTGAAAGTGTTTTGGTACTGTGGATTTTGAAAGTTTATATAATTGAACTCTATTGGTGGTTCCCCTAAAATAAAATATTTAATGGAAGGTATTATTGGTTAGTTTTCAGTATTGTGGTCATGTTTTTCATAAATTGTGAAAATAGGATCAACAATTTGGATTTCTTGGACCTTCCTAAGATTGATCCCCTCAACCTTCCTAGTGAGCGGAACAGGTTTTTTCCATAAGGATTTACTTTTCCCTAAGTGTGAGAATTCCACCATATTTGGGTGGATTCTCATATTAATGTGATGTTTCCTATGTTTGGTTTTGTTAGGTGAGTCCTTCTAGATACTCATAAGCATCATTTAGGGCATTGTTTTTGAAGGTTCCATTACACATCATGTTAATGAATTATTTTTTTCCTAGACCCATCCCTTCAAAGAAAATTCAAACTAGTTATGGGATTTAGAATAAATAGTGAGGTACCATGTTGAGTGAGCCTTTTAACTTTTCCCATGTTTCATAAAATGACTCCCCTTCTTTTTCAAAAATGTTTATGATGATCTTTTTAAGAGATTTTTTTTTGTGATGAGGGGAATATATTTTATATAACTCTCTTTGAATTTGGTCCTAGGAGTGGATTAATGCAGTTCCCAAGTTTTTAACCAATTATTTTCTTGATCCTTTAGTGAAAAAGTAATGAGCTTCATCTTTTATGACTTTAGTTTATGTGGTGGGAACATGGTTTAAAAAATGTCATTGAACTATTTGAAATGATGGTATGATGTTTTCGACTCAATCCCATGGAAGGTTGGAAGGTGGTTTAGGACATGAGGTTTGAATAAATAGTGGAATAATCCTAGGTAATCATTCCTAATTCAATAAAGTGCATTGGTTTAGGCATGTGTGAGGTAGTCATTCATGGTTTGATCAATAACATTCCCCAAGTTTGGGGCTTCCTCACTTGGATTTCCATTTTGGTCCCCACCCAGGTTTATGTGTTGGTTTATTTAAAGTCCCTAAATTGAAATTGTATCAATTTTTGAATCCAAAGTATTAGGAAGTTTATGATATAATATAAAGATACTCCTAGGTCTACTTGACTCCCCAACACTAGGACTATCCACCCTAACAATTCAGTTTGATTGGTCACATGTATAGGTGGACATGCACAAATAAAAGTGAAAAAATAAAGGGGATATGACAAGAGAAGTTGATGTGAGAAAATAGAAATGAGGGAAAATAGAATGAGTGTTGAGATTACATACTTGGTTCCTAGGAAAAGGAACCAAAATTTAGTCTAACCTAAATTTACCCAAGTTCTTAAGCTTAAGCAATCTCTTGTAGTGTAGTTGGGGTTGTCGAATCCTCAGAAACCTAAGAAGAAACCTATAGATACACATATTATATAGATTATTTTTGGCAATGAAGTGGAAAACGTTGGGTTTATTTTATATTGGATTTAAAGAGTACTAAAAAATCTATGTAAATTAAAATTATGATAAAATGAGTTGGTCCTAGGTTATTTCTTGGGGTGGATTGGATGAATTACTTTTTAGACTATTTCAATTCCTTAAATTTGAGATGGCTTCATTCAACTAAGTAAAACTACAATCATCACTTACTAGTTTAATACCAAAAAACCATAATACTAATCACCTTTAAAATTTTAGTATCATATTTATGAGAAATACAAGTTAAAGTTTCATATTATCACTTAAAGTGTAAGGCCTTAAAATTCAATAAGGATAAAGAAGTTTTAAGATCGTCAAACAAAATTATCAATTAAAAGAAGTGATTAATAATTAAAAGAGTGATAAATAAAATCCAATACAACCCCGTTATACTCCCTTAGATCAACCCAAAAGTGTATTATCCATCCATTTATTTTATTCTTTCAATGTAAGTGTGAAGTAGAATCATGTGGGAGGAATTGAAGAAGTTAAAAGTAATCAAATAACGACCACTCCACCATTGTTTGAAGTATTTCTCTATTATTTGTGTGAATAAATGAACACCTTTATAAAATAGTGTTAATGTGTTAACAAAAATAGATTAAATAAAATGAATAATAAGATTTTTAAGAATATAAGGTAATTAGAGCAACTTATAATTTTAATAAATGCGATTACAAAATCAAATTGGAAACATAACATTAAAATGAATACAATGCAAAAAGATGTCTAAATATTCCACCAAAAATACATTAAATAGTCATTTAAAGTGACTTGGGTTGAACCTCAAACAATAAAAGTCACCTTAATTAACAGTGGTAGGCCTAAGTGGATTGAAAGTTAAGGGAGAGTGGACTTTTCCACCCTTGACAAAAAATCCGAGCCAACTTGCTTGCCTCCGAAAGGTGTTTCCAAATGATCATCTAGATTAATTAATTTGTGTGGGATATAGAAGAAAAATATTAATATAAGGATTTCTCCTAGTATCCTAAAAAATTATAACCGACATAGATTTTTTTCATGATATGATTAAATTGGTGGGATGTTTTTCTGGACCATAGAATCTGGCCCAAAATTGCATCTTCAATTTGGGCCACCTATAACTCCATTAAAACATCAGAATTAGCTAGGGTAAATTTTTAATTAAATGTTCTAGAGTTTGTATTATATCAATAGTTCTATTTTGAGAATCATTGGTCTTGTATATTGTCTGATACGGTCTCTTTTTTAGGATGATGTCCAGTTTACTTTTCCCAGAATGTGGTGGCATGAAAGCCCGCTTTGGTCATATTCCAATGTGATTCATCAAGTGTTCCAAAAGAATGAAATATTAAAAATTGAATGTGAAATCTGAAATTGAAATATGAAAATAAAATAAAAACCATTAGGTTTTTTATATGGTGTTTAAAAATGTACCATGTAATGGTGCATTTTAAGAAAGTATTGCAATCATGATATGAAATGATGTTCAAATTGTAAAATTCACTAAAATGATGTTGATGAATAATGAAGCATGTGAATATTATAATATAAATAATTAATATTATCTAATTTCAATGGATAATCAAAAAACATTAAAAAATATAAATCACGAAGGAAAAACAATCCAGAGTATCATACTAGAACAAGATTTGAGGCTTTATAAGGACAAGCAACCCATACTAAGATTTGATAAAAATGATAATTAAATGATAATATTTTATACCTTCATGTAGCAATTCAGACCATCATCCATCCATCTATCATTTTGAATACTAATAATGGGAACTATTTATGCTTCAAAATGGACACCCCCTTACAAAACCAGTTAATGCCACACCAAGGCACAACCTGCAACTCTTACATGAAAAAACCAAATACAACAGTTTTTGACCCTTTTATAGTATTGAAACTATACATGAAAATGGCCTTGAATTATGAAAATTAGTATAATCATTCAAACACTAAAAGGAATATTGAACTAGTAGTGAATCCATTTTGAAAAAACCAATACATACCATAGAAAACAATAAGAACACTAACTAAAAGACTTACCAAAAACAAATATAAAAAATGAGTTATATAATGATCATATTATTCAACCTAATTCAAACAACATTTGATAAATTTAAAAAACACCAACCTTATTGAGTTATAATTTTACAAGCTATAAATTTTAGACCAACAACTTTATTTTAGAAGATAACTAGAATAACTAAAAATAACAACGCATGATATAAAAATAACAAGAAGATTATCTAAACCTTGAACAAAAAATAGAATATAACTGATGAGAACATTAATAAAATAAAATAAGTGAAAAAATTATCTAACCTATGAACACAACAAGAATATATAACCAATGACCACAGAAAATCCCATAACATATGATATAAAAATGACCAGTGAGCACGACAAAAAAAAAATTAATTGAAGGAAAAGTGACTAAATTTTTTACATCCAACCACATTAATAGAAAATAACTGATTAAAATAATAGAAAACAAATACATAATATAAAAATAAAAATAATATTATTTAATATGTCACCACAAACCATTAAGAATGATGCTGATTTTAATTAAGAGTGGCGTATAACTCAAAATTCTATAATCTAGTATCACTAAATTAAATTATGTAATCTAGTAAAGCTGTTTTTAATTTATAATAATCTTTTTTCAATTAATAATGAAATAATACCTATTTTGATCTTATTGTCTAATTGTACAGCCTTTTGGAGATAATGGTATCATGGAAAAAATGTTTTTGTCCTTCAAAGATAACTTCATTTCTCATTTTCTAGACATTGGCGAAAACCAACCCAGTAGCATCATCATGTCAATTTTAATCAAGATAGAGTAGAATGTTACCACAAATTTTGTCCTGCGGATTTCTCATTGAACCCCATCATACACCGAGGTCATTTAAGATGAAAACACTCACTGAAAATGGGGTCACTTGTGACACTGAACGTAAGGATCATTTTGGACATTGAGTGTTGTAATCGGCATCTCTAAAAGATAGATCACTTAACATAATTGCTAAGTGATTGTCCATTTTTTGAAATATGTAACCTTATGAAGGCTAGGACATCACTGATGAACTCCAAAGTGAAGAAGATAAAACACCAATGATCAGATCTAAATCCAACAAACATCAATGACTTAGATGGCCTCATACCTGACTGAAATATCTAACCCAACAAAAAAGATGTCCAAACCATCATGGACTATCCCCAATGGAATCCGAGAAGAATTTGGATCTGCAACTGATTTCCTATAAAGTAGATACCCTTTCCAGTGAAAAGAACTACCATAGAAAAATCCATCAACTGAGACCCTAATCAATAATTAAAATGATGCCTGAAAAATGCAAGTCTTTCTGATGCATGAGGAAGCTCAAATCCGGATCTCTTGATGATGGGATATCTCCCATCCGATAAGCAAGATGTCAGTGAAGAAACCCAATATTGGGAGAGAGTGGGAAAAAGGATTGTTATTTTATTTATTTAATAAATTTATTTTTTTTGAATTTATTTTGATTAGATTTAATTGTGTGTATTCAATTTAAATATAAAAATTAAATTATATTTTTTATAGGGAGTATAAAAAATATATGTAAATATAAAAATATGGTAATTATTTATATTGTTTCTTTTCTAAAAAATATTTATATATTTTTAAACAAATAGTAGTAAAAAACATAAACACTATTGATATTCATAAAAAAATGAAAATTATAATCTATTAATGAGATATTTGTAATAAGACCATAAAAATGGACATTCAATTTGGTCATAAAAATAAAAATATATAAAATATTTGTTTACTCTTTATTAGTTATTTATAAAATCATTTTTATTATTGAATGGTTTATTGTAATAAATTTTATTAACGGTATAATATTTTTTTTGTAATTATTATTATTACTAAAAACTTCATGTTTCAGTAAAAAAAATATTAGTATTAGTATGATAAAACAATAGATTTAACCACTGGTAAAATATATTTTGGTTTTGAATGATAAATGCCAACAAATATAGTTTTCGGCAGAAACAAGTGTCAGTATTTAAAATTAATACCCATAAAACTTAATATCTGTTGGTATTTCCCATTTTTACCAAAAGGTTTATTTTCTTTAAATTAATTTATATTAGTATAAGTTATTTTTTTATAGTCATAATATGAATAAGGAATAATATAAAATTTTGGTACAACTATAGGAATAGGAGAAAATCACCTCTAGGAGTCACACACTTTCACCCACACTTTCAGGAAACTTAATTGTTCTCGCGTACACATGTCTCATGAGATATAAACATTTAACCTATTCATCAGAGGGTGATATTGGACATCATACATCATTAATCTATATTTAAATGTGTTACTTGATAATAATTAACTTATCACATCCTAAATAACCAGTGGAAATAAAATGAGATTCATAATACTTCCAAATAAAAACCACTCACTTTTCATGGAATAAAGAACTAATGGAAAAATGGGTTTCATAACATTTCCAAATGGTATAAAATAACCTCATGAATCAAATTTATTAACACCAAAAAAAAATTCACCCAAAATATATCACTTCATAAAAGAAAAATAGAGTGTTAATAAAAAATAATAACTCCACTAGAGATAATAAGGAAATTGAAAACAAAATCATGAAAAACCTTTCTTGAAAAACCAATTTGTAATCATCGACCTAAAAGTCACAGTCATGATTATCTTTTTGATAATTCATTTTTTTAAAGGTGAAAGGGCGACTTTATAAAATAATACATTGAAAATAGATCCTAATAATGTAAAAAATGATACTTATTTAATAAATATGGGTTGAATGATAAAATAATGGATTATAAAAAGAAACTCTTTCTTAATATTTTAAAACATATTTCTTTAAACCAAAATAATTGAAAAAGATAATAAAATTACACTTGAAAATATTTTAAGATAAATATGAATATTATAATATATAAAAATATTTTTTCATTCCAAATAATAAAAGGGAAAATTGGAATAAATCTAAAAACATAGTTATGGAAGAAAATGATCAATAAAAAGTATGAAAATCATTCTTAATGAAATTTAAATTTTATGAAATAAAGTATTTATCAAGGAAAAAAAATCGATATGAAACAAAATTTACCCATAAATAAAGTAGAAATATTGAATAAAACATCATGTGTTATAATAAATTAATCTTGAAATATTATAGTCAAATAGGATGGATTATGAACCAAGGAAAATATTTGAGTCAAGAAAACCCCTTAACTGTATTCCTGCTTAGTCAAACATGATCTAACATCCTGTACAAAAAAATAACTATCTTAATACTCTATTTAAAAAAATTATTCATATACATTAGCTTTTATATGATTAATTTATGATCATTTATTCTAAATATATTTGTTATTTATCACTTATTTTTATCATCGAGTATTTTAACTTTAATTGTTTTATTCATGATATATGATGTTGATTTTGGTACCCATTCCATGATACCAAGTTTATAATTACAAGATCATATAATTTACTATAATATATAACTTATATTGATTTTTTAATATATTAACATATTTCATAAGTTATTTAGTTATGTTTCATTAAAATGAAATCAATGTGATATTTTTTTTATAATTTTAATGATCAAAGATGGTATTTTAATACTAAGTTAAATAAATAATATAAAATTTATAAATATATATATATATTACGTGATTGGGGTACAATTAAATTCAAACACACACACACACTACACACTCAAGCTAGAAAGGCATGCCATATCCCCCCAAGGGGATAAACTACCCATCAAGCCATATTTATTCAGTACATGCGTCGTTGGTCTAGTGGGCATGAAGCCCATTACATAGCCTGAAAGCCAACTAAAACACCATACCTACATAATAATTCTTGCATAACCAGTCCATCATAATTCCTATTCCACCACCTTCCTACATCATTATCTGTATCACCGACTTCATAGTGCTATAATATCACCTACACCCAATAGGGCTTGAACCCAGGACCTTCTGGATGCCACGAAGTAGCCTTTACCGCTTGAGTACATGCTTGTTGGCATAATATATCCTTTATATAACCATAAAAATCATTATTTTCTTATTAAATTATAATAATATTAGTTTTTATGTTCTCATAGTCATCCATGATAGCGTTTTATAACATTGTTCAATTAGTTAGGTTGACCCAAACATGAACATACCATAATTAATGGATGATTATTTTTATGCATGTGGTTTCCTTTGGTATAATATCATTATTATAGAATAATAATGATATTATTTAGATTTTATAATGTTTATAATTATATTTTAATATATTTTAATAAATAATAAATAAACTTGAAGAAAAATGAGATATGTTACATCATGGAGGTTGTAGTCCACACAATGCACATTTAATGTTTTAATTTCCCAAAGAATGAGAGGGAATAGATGTAGATTATAATGTGTTTCTTGATAATAACAACTATTTTATATATTTATAATTTATTCTTAAATTTAATCCTTATAAATAGTTAAAAGAGGTTGTAGTGAAAAATGGAAGAGGTCTCTTTGTGGATGGGGTAGTCTGTACAAATGCATGATCAACATTATTTTGTTTTTATAAGTGGATGGGAAAGAATAAATTAATATTGTAAAATTAATATAATAACAATTTATTATTATAATTATATCTATGCCATCATATCACTATTATTAGGGTAGGTTATTAATGGAATGAATATGAAAAAAATGATAAGGATTATGTAATACTAATGCTGAGAACTTCAATGTTCTCTTGAAAGTGTTATTGGAAATGAAGAGATTAGACTAATTTTTGGTGATTAGGGAATTTAGGATTTGAATGGTAATTCTATGATATTAATATTGGGTAGGGTTTCAGGGAAATTTCTAAGGGAATGTGTAATATTGAGAGGGTGAAAAGGATCCCCATTTATAAGTGAAGAAAATAAAAGTTTTTTGAACACCCAATATTTTTCAATAATGGAATGAAAACATTTAATGATAAATGGTTAAAAAATTGAGAAAAAATGGAATTTGGAGTGATATAAGGTTGATAAATTCTTACTAAATAATTTTCCTATATTTATTAAACATGTTTGAAGACATTTATTGTTATATTTTTACTTTTTCCTTGATTTTGTTTTGTTTTTACCAGGGTAACTAGTTTTTACACATGTAAATTATGTTTTTTAGAAGTGTAAAATAACCCATTTTAGAAAATTTTTATGTGATGAAACTAAATATAACCTATATTTAAACTAGTTAAATTTATAAATGATAAAAAAATTAACTCTTAAATTAAAACATTTTATATATTGAAAAACTATTTTTTTAGAAAAATATTGTTTTAACCATTATGTGTTGTTAATATTATTTAGAATCAATAAATAATTAATTATGTGTTAATATAATTAGAAATGTGTTGAAAAATAATATTATATAAATTATTTAAAAAACATTAATTTAATTTATTATATAATAATTATACAATATTAATAAAACAGATCTTTGAAAATATGAGTTTCACTATTATCATTGTAATTAACTTCAATATTAGTAATCTTATTATTATTTCTAAAAATATAAAGGCCCTTTATATATATATTTTATAACTAATTATTTCCAAATACATAATTCATTTGAACAAAAAATTTCTAGAGTTAATAAAAATTTAATTTTTATATTATTACACTTAATGCTTAAAACCGATTTATAGAAAAAGTGCATCTTCAAGTATAAAATGCCCATTATTTTACTATGAATTTATATATATATTTTAAAGTATTTACTTCTATTTATAAACACAAATTCATTTGACATAATATAATGATAATATTTATTAATGTTATTAATGTAATGTAGTTTTTATTTTTGTTCAAAGATGCCTACCAGACTAGCAATTCACATGGTATCAAGGAAACGTATTTACTAAAATCATGGGTCATTAATTCTATCCCTATTAAAAATAATTTATTCCTTAAAATTTTATTATTTATACAAGAAAACTAAGCATATATTTTTCTCAAAACATCCATAGGTTACCATGTAGCTTCCTTGAAATTATGATTCCTCCATAGATCATTGACTAGATGAGTGGTCTTATTTTGAAACACTCTATATCTTTGATCCATGATCTCCACTGGTTGTTCACAATATGAGAAATCATTTTAAATTACAATGAATTGGTGTTAAATACATGTTAAGGGTATGATATATACTTCCTTAAAAGTAATTCTTGCAACATAACATATACTTTGGAGAGGTTTGGAGGGAGTTACAAGTGATAAGATACTACCCCAAAATAATCAAGAATATCAAAGGGACTAATGTACCTAGGGTTAACTTCACTTTATTTACAAATATTAAAACATGATTTATGGAGATATCTATAGTAACACCTTATCACCAACTTTAAACTCTAAATATCATCGATTATTATCTACATAACTCTTCTATTGACTTTCTATTAATTTAATATATGTTTGAATAGTTTGAACGTTCACCATAATTTCTTAGAAAAGGTTAGGAACTATTAGTGTACCTAGTCCAACCTCACCCTAGGATGCTGGATTCCTACATTTCTTCCCATAAATAGCCTCATATGGAAGTATATTAATTCTATAATGGAATATATTTTTTATATGAGAACTCTACTAGTGATAAATGTTGATACCAACATCCTTGGAATTCCATCAAAAAAGATATCAATATATCTTTTAGTTTTTTAATGGTCCTATTAGACTAACCATTTTTTTGAGGATAATAAGATGTGATGAAACTTAAATCTATCTCCATTACTTTATAAAGGATTTTCTAGAAACATAAGTAAAACCTCAAATCCTGATCAAATACAACGGAGAGTAACACTCTATATAGCCTTAAAACTTATCTTATGTTTATCATGGAGAGATGAGAAATAGAGAAATATTATTTGATTGAAATAAGTTGTGATGAATTTTTAATTATAATTACTATAATACAAAAGGAATTATAGACTTTTGGTTTCTTGGAAAGTCCCACAACAAAATCCATGGTACTATTTTCTTACTTCTATAATGGTATGGGTAATGGTTGCAACATACCCTTGGGCTTCTGTCATTAAACCTGAAGGTTTTTACAAACTAAGAATAAATATTTGTATTATGTGATATCTATCTTCATGTTATCCCACTATATGTTTTAATTTAGATCTATATATATATTTTTTATTCCTAGATGAATAGATAAGGATGATCTATGAGGATCATGAAAAAGTTATCTCTTCATTTTTGGTTTTAATGGGACTCTTATCTGGGTTCCAAACCTTATAACTCCATATTTAAATAAATTTGGACTCCAAAATACTCACTACCTTTTTTTATAGTTATAGATAATCTTTTTGGGCTTCTTTGATCTTCACATGAATATATGGTTGAGAAGTTATTTTTCAATATAGGATTTATCTACTCCCCTATTAATTTCAAGACTGCTCCTTATAAATCCAAGATAATTGAGTATTTTTCAATCCTCATAATGGATAAGATAATATGATATTTCTTTATTAGTTCCTAAAAAAACTTGTTTTCCTTACCCAGGTGGTAATATATTGAGTAGTTATAATCTTTTATCAACTCCTATAATCTTGTTAGTTCATATTTAACTAATGTTTGAATATATATTTTATAGTCTAGTGATTATTATATATATCATAATTTTCTATATAGAGATAATTCGTCTAAATCTTTATTGAAAAGATCACTTTTACTGGCTCTAAATCATACGTTGGGTAATTTTTCTCATGATTCTTTAATTTTTGTGAATCATTAAAAATTACCTTATAATTAATTATGGGGATGCACCCCAAGCCCTTTAATGAGTCATTTTTGTATACTAAAAAAACTTCCCCACTGTCGGGTAATGTAAGTACATGTGCAGCGGACAATATCTTCTTTAGTTACTTGAAACATTATTCACATTTCTATGTATAATGGAACTCCACTCCCATCCGTGTTAACTTGGTTACTACATTTGATAGACATCAAAAATTATTCACAAATAATCTATAGTATCCAACTAATAAAAGAAAAAAATGAATCCTAGTTACTGTGGTCAGTCTAGGCCATTTCTCGATAACTTCCATCTTTCCATGATCAATATATATGCCATTATTGGTGATTACATGACCTAAGTAACTCCTTATTTTTTTAATTTATTTCTATCCTTTCATGTGAAGGGATACCCGCATGAATTATTTTTTTAAATTTTTGATGTGATATGCATACCATGATCTCCTTCAATTGTCCAAAAACCCCAAACTACATCCATGGCCAATATCTTGTGTTCCGGTAGCTTACTCCATCTAGAAATACTACAAGTGAGAATCCATATATTTGAAATGGGAAATATATATTTAATTTCTATTTGAGTTATTTTAAAAAAAATCATTGATCATAGATTGGCCATATCTAGGTCATAAAAAATTATATATATGCACTATCAGAAGCATTGATATATTATTAAAAATAAATTTCTAAATATTATCCTATTTAATATAAATTATGAAAAATTTAAACTTAAAAAATTCACATTTTCTCTGATACAAATTGTTGGATCTCGGGGCTTTGTGGAAGTGTAAATATATGATTTTTTATTTTTTTTCATCTAGGTTCACGTTAAAAAATAAAATTTGGTATTTCTATTTCTGTATTAACCCATAGAATATGAGAAATTTAATTTAACCACATTAAAAAAAATCAAATATGTAAATCAAAATCAAAACCGTACCTTGTTTGATTTTGATCAAACACATGTTCCGCTCAATACTAGGGATTGTCAATTGAAGGAACCAAAGACAAAGCCATCTAGATTATCCAAAAATTCTTAAAAATCTTTATATAATGTTTAACTTTATAATATGAGTTCTTGTGAGGAGAAATGAAGGCACTTTTGATGTCATCACCATCATGAGAGATCTTAATGATCAATATTTGAACTCAAATCAAGACGTTCATCAAAACCCCTTTTCTTTCTCTATTTAGAATGTGAGAGAGTGGTGGAGATATTATAGACTTTGAGAAATAAATTCACCTCTTAATTTTTGGTTCTTAAAGTGTTTAAATCCTTAGTTTATGACTTTTACAAATTCCATTTAGGTCCTTATGAAAGTTAACCCTTCAAATAGACCCATAAACAACACAAACATTACATAAATAATTCCTTAAATGTCATGAATATTTTAAAACATACTTTTTACATAAGGGTGATGTTATATTATTAAATTCAATTCATTATATTGAATTGATTCTCCCAATAAATATTTAATGAACCTTGAAAAAATAAATATTCATTAACATTTTTTTTCTTGTATTCACTTAAAACCTTATGAAAAAATTGATTTAATAATTTGAATAATTATTATTATAAACTCCAAAAAAAATTAAATTTATTTATTTAATGTAATCATTTAATCTCACACATATCCCAACTCTTACCACGAGGTCCAACTTGTCTTAACCTCTAGTAATTTAAAATTTGAAAAACTTTTGAATACACTTTGTGTGTGACCCTTTAAGACCTTATCTCAATAGTAACGAGTGATACTCATAGAGCCAGATTTAAGTCTCAAAACCCATCAAGGCCCCTAAGGAGATAACATGTAGTCATAGAAATGAAAACCTTCTACAAACACACACCATGTCATATGATCTCTTTTTCTTGTGATATCTCATAAATTTGGATGCACAGTTCATGTCATCATCCTTTATTGCCTTATTAGTTTATGAACTTTTAGGAAAAGCTTACCTTCCCAAACCATGGACTTGGATTTAATAAAGTTACTACCATCCCGATCAACTAGTCATGAGATATCTCCTCCTTTCGTAAGTGACAAATTCTATCTTGATCATTGAGTCAATGTGACACCACCAAAGATGCACCCAACACACGCTGCCTCCCCATGATAGAAACATCCTTATTTTATTCTTTAATAAAAGTACACAATTAAATAAAACACATTGATAATAAACACACATCAAGATCCCAATACACATGCTCACTGATAGGACGAACCATTGACACCCAAAACATGTGGTCTCCCCATTGGTGAGACAATATTTATGATATCATTGTCTCAAGATCACTAGGAGTGAATTTTATGACAAGAAGTCTCAATCATTATCATCCCCCAACATCTGATAGTTAAACATAATCTATTTCCCATCAGTATGATATATATATATATAAACCATATTACATATATTTAAGATCACTGTTATAGTATCTTGAGGTTCTAATTATAGCTAAGAACAACTATAACCATTTGATACAATATGCAATCTAAGTACGTAACCCTAAAAATGCTATATACAAAGGTAATGTAACTATCTTGGTAAGATAAAACACACATACATGCATGCACACACACATATCAAACTGTATAACTATAATGGTAATCAAAGTACATATAGGAATTAGGTCTAGGTAACCCAATAACAATAATGACCATATAACACACCTAGTAGTTCAGACGAGTACACACCATGTGGCTTCTAAGAACACACCATGTACTTAAAATAATTTTAAATAAAAATAAATAATTAAATTTATTTTAAATCGTAGTGGATAGGAATCTTCTAGACTATTTGGATGGATGTTACGATAAATGAATAAATTAATTAATAAGATAATTAATTCGAACAATATATCTTTATAAATAATTATTAAACTGAATTTTGGATCATTGTTTTAAATTCATATTAATTGAATTTATGTGACTAATAATGATATTGACTAGCCAATTTATGTGTTGGAATTATTTTAATTTAATTACATAGACTTTATTATTATTAAATTAAAATGATGGCCCCTGATTTATCCCTCTAGCCTTTATTATGTTGGACCTGTATGTCCATGGTTTTATTATATAAACCCCTTAACCATTATAATTGTTCCCCCACCCATGTATGAGTATAAAATATGTTAAAGATAAATATCTAATGATAGGAATAGGTTTAGGACCCGAGTTCAAGTGAAATCCACCCATACGATACAATTTCCAATAGTGGAATGCTATAACTCGAGCTAAGAACAACTCGAAGATTTTATTACCATAGGATTATAGATAGATTTATTATATGAAAAATAAATCAACTATCAAATAGTTCATGATCAAGTTATTTTTTTATTTCTTTCTAAGTTCATGGTTAATTTTATGATTCTCCATCACAATAAAAAAAATTAATAAATTAATACTATAGGAAAAACCACTTTTAGTGATTTTTTTGGGTATACGTGGTGGTTTAAACCACCAATAACCCGTTTTCTAAATTTTTAAAACTAAAAAGTTTAGTGTTGTCGACCATTTAACACATCATTTTTTTGTTATTGATGATTTAAAAAAACCTCTGCTAATAAATGTGAATTATAATATATTTTTCTAATATTTAGTGGTGGTTATAATTTTCATTGATTATTTTCATGACAGTCCCTCATTTTCCTAATTTAGAGTGGTGCTTCAAACTTCCATAATTTATTTTATAGGTTTTCCACAAATTATAGATCATTTATAGTTAGTTTTTAAATGTATTATGGTGGTTATAATCTCTATGACTTTATTTATGATGATTTTTCATGTTTAACAATGGGTCAAACCACTGATAAAATTTGAAAAAGAAAAATAATGGACCTATAATTAAAGCCACTCTACCAGAAATTAAAAAATATAAATTACTATAATGGTATAAAATAAATAAATATAATTTTCATCATAAAAAGACCAAACATATATTATAATAGTCCAAAAAAATATATAATATTACTATAGTCATATAAGAATTAAAAACAATTCATCATTATACTCAAATTTCATTGAACTAGGGAATGTATATGCATAATAATAAATAATATATCAAATACTACCAGAAATTACATCATATTCACTATTACTAACTTTATATGATAAACAATCCCCATCCTGATGACTTCCATCCTTCGGTGCCTGCAATTACAAAATTTAAAAACCTGTATTACATTATATTAAAAAAATGATATAAAGGAAATATAAAAAATAAATGTTTTCACCAACTGAGATTGTCATGTCATTTATAAAATCACCTTAGGAATATTCCATATCATGTCCCTAAATAAGTAGAAAAGGCATCCCCCACTCCACTGAACTGCTCATCCCAAGATCTCATGTATGATTGGGTATACCAAATATGATCAACATAACTTTTATTCCATGTATTTTTTACTAAAAAATAAATAAATAATTATGTTAAAACATATAAAATTTTTAAAATACAACAATAATATCCAAAATTACCAACATAAAATTTATAATAATTTTTAGGTATTTAAATAGTAATTTTTAATATCAAAACTATTGATTTATTTTATCAAAATTTAAATATTATTATATATAACTAAATTTGTTCTTTGGGATGTTCAGGGTTCGAATCCTGGGAGTCCAATTTTGGGGCGAACCTCTCCCCCAGGATCTAATCACCTTGTCGGGTCACCCGGTTTCTTACTGGGTGGGAAAAATGAGGCGCAACCCACCCATGCTGACGGATTGCTTGACAAACCATCACAGCTCAGGTTGTCACCCTCTAGGACGCTCTGCCATCTTGGCTGGCAATGACTCCTTCCTAGTTGGGGCTCTTCCTAGAGTGACTTCTTCATGGGGACGGGGGTTTCCTTGTATGGAGGTTTCGAAAAGGCCACACATGGGAATTCCCTTTTTTGAAGGGAATTATTATATATAACCAATAATATTGGAGTTTTTATTTTACCCTCATGCCATTATTTTATAATTTTTAGAGTCACAAAGGAAATTAATTAACCCCAATTCCATTCAAATTCAATCACAACTTCATTGGTTTTCATCATAACTACTATAAAATATATTTAAAATCAATATTTTAGAAATTAAAATGAAAACAACATATATTATTATTATTTTTAAATAATTAATCATAATTTTTCAATAGTAAAAAATATGATTTTCTAAGTTAAAGGAGGATTGAATATATAATGGTTTCATTCATAATTTATTATCATCATCCATCATTAACATGATTTTATCATATCTTAACCCTTTATTGAAAGTTTTATAGTTTCAATTCCATCATGAACAAACAAATAAATAACATACCATTAATAGGGTTTTCTTTTAGTAAACCACTCTTGAAAATTTTCTCTCATTTCATATAACTTTCTCAGTTTCATATAGACTACAACTCTCTACCCATTATTGATTCCATCATCAACATAATATAAAATTTTGGATTTTAAATCATAAATATTTTGATTATGTTCTTCATAATCACTAGTATCTATCAAATGAATTAAGTTTACACAAGTGATCTGTAACAAATATTTTCTTATACCTATGTGAATACGAACCCACTTTCATTTCAATAACCTAATAGAAAAGTTTCCCTGATAATTAAATTTTATAATGTCAGTAAACTTTCCATAATATGCCAACTCATTTATTTTTTTTAAATATTCCACCAATTTTTTTTAAAGCTTATTCGTGATAATCTATATGAAACTTGAAACCAATAATAATGTATACATCGAATCACATATAATACTTCAAATTCTTATGAGATAAATATTTCAAATCATGAAACAGTTCATCTTGATTATCAATGTTAATGATCTATAAAAATTCATACAAAATTTTATATATAATAAATAATTATCAAAATATTATAAATATGAATAGAATTATTGACTTAGACGATGTGAAAACCAATCATTATTATCCTTATTCACAGTTTTTCTTATATTTTTCTCATTTTCTGTTTGACTCCAAAGTCACTATTTATTTGTGTCATCAGTTCTTCAATCAAAGGTTATGAGATATCACTATCTAGTAGTATAAATAATTATGTTTGTATGAAATACATATGAGTTAATTGAAATGATATTATCATTTCAACTGGATGACATAATGTTTCAATAATTATTTATTTACTAAAGAAATAAATATTATTTTAGTTATAATTAGAACACCTTTGTTAATTGAATATTTTCTCAATCCCATATAAATACATAAAAAATAACATGGTTTACAATTCAACCAAGTAATTTTTAGAAATGGATCCATTTGTTTGAGGTTTTTTATTTTCATAAGACTTCCAATGACCAAGAGACCCAAGGAATAAAAAAAGTCACATGTTACAATTTGGAAAAACATAATTCAATGGAGATGAACTTTTAGAAAGGCAATACCTATCTATGGGATATATCCATAAATAGTGTATGGATACTCCATGTTTTTCTTACTTGGATAAATGAATTATCAAACGAATCATCATCATGAAAACTGATGGAGAAAATATCATCTCAAGATGTCATAGTGTCTTTAAAATTCAATATTATAATTTTTGAGTCTCATCAAGGTTTAATGTATTCACATGGAGTTGTTTGAATAATATTTAAAAATAAATTATGAATATTTTTATTTTATCAGGTTAAAAGTTATGAAATAGAAATGGTAGTAAATTCTGCATTAAAATATGCGATTCATGAATTTTCAATCCATGTACCATATAATGTTTTAATTCAACACATCATGAAATTTTACATGAATATCCATTAGGTACATTAATACTTTTACGTCATTGAAGGGAAAAATCCTTTTCCTGGCGATTTCAATGAAAAAAAATCCTTCTATGAAATTTCTCATTCTTATTTTACCATAGATCACACTTTATATTAATTTCATATATTTCATTATTTGAATAAATATGATCCTTCATTTTTTGAGCCTATTATATATTGTAAAAAGAATTTCATCACATAGATTCTTGTCAATGATCATAACGCCAGGATTATATTACAAAATCCATAGTTCCAAATAAGGATGTTTAAAAAATATAATTATTTTCCTCAATTGTAATGTTCTAATTCTATTTTATGTGTTGTTAACTCATCTCCCACCAATAGTCAACAAATAATCTTTTAAAAATTCTAAAACAATGGATTATGATTGTGTTAAAATTGGTGAACTAGATAAAAACTTATAGAGGGGGACTCAAATAAGTATTTTTATCTGGGAATATATTATTACACTTAAAACACCATTTTATACTATAAGTAATCCTTTTAGTGTAAAAATTAATGTTACAAAGTGGACATTCCTAATTAGTGAGAGTATTCCAACCAAAAAAGTACTTAGTCTTGGAAAGTCACTAATGGTATACCTGAGACCAGTATGGATTTTAATTGTTTTTTAGTTGATGCATCATATGTATTAACACCATTTCCCATGAAATATTACAATTTCTATATAAAAGGGTATAGAAATATATCAATATCATAAAAAGGAATTTTTTAATGGAATAATCATAAAAAAATATAAAATAATTTTGTTTTATACACATCCATAGAGGAAGATTGAGAGGGATAGCTGTACGTATTCTATAATTGGTACTTGAAGTCATAAATGGATTAAATTAATCACCATCAAATCTCAAATATATATTCCTAGTGTTTGTGAATAAATATAGATGTAAAGAATAATAATATTTTTTTACTGGTGAATCTATTAGATGATGTATAAAGCTATCACTGTTATTTTCCATAGCACTCCACATTATCTAATATATAATTTTAAATAATGTGAATAATTATTTAAATAAAGGTTTTTAGTGGAAAGTAATGCTAATCCTTCATTGGAGTTTTACTTATCCACTTCTTCATAGTAGTATGATCATTTATCATTGCATAATATTCATTTATTTCCATCTATAAGTATTGATTTTTTTACACTCTTATATATTTTAATCTTCTAACAAATATAATATACAATCCTTGGGACATGAATATATTTTTTTATAATTTAGTCATAATTTTTTAATAAAGTTTTTCATCTCATAAAATGATTTAAGGATTTTAGATTCACCAAATACATCATGTAGAAACTATAATATCATGGATATTTATTTATTTTTAATTCCACACAAACATTTGATATTCTATAATTTTAGTACAAATGAAAAAATTTGAATATTTTTCACACCCCATATAGAAATATTGATTTACATTTTCTAAAAATTCATAAAATACATTTGATTAATCATTCATGTTTCCCCCTATATTAATGTCTACAGAATCAACATGAGAATCTATTGAAATGTTATGATATTTATCTTATGAGATTTTTGTTCCCAAAAAATCAATAATTAAGTTATAAATTTCATTCTCTACTACTGGGATTATAACTTCATGATTATGATGTTGTAATAATCTCAAACTTTTTGTAATGTTTGATTCACCGTATTAAATCCATCACACATATCCAATAGAAAATTATTTCAATATCAAGTGTTCATAAACTTCTGGTACACTCAACCATCATCTAAAATTATAGGCAGGGCATGTTTAATTTATTCTTCCAACAATAATTTTTTTAATTGAAAAATCTAAACATGTCTATAACCCCTCAAGATATTATGGAGTATTTAAAGATAATATAGTTCAACTTTTATCAATTTCTGTAATATTGATAAATAAAAATAAAAACATACAACATATTAATGAAATAATATTAGGTTTTAAATATATCAAATGATTAATATAACACCCCTATGAAACTAATAATAAAAATATAAAATCATGATATATTATAAATTATAATTGAATTTGATATTTAAAATCATTGTAAAAAAACATATATAATAGTGTAAATAAATGTATTGAATCATTATATAATCACACTTACACAACTAATATTTTGAACACTTTGAAAACATTAATACTCATCAAAATAAAAAATATAGAAAATAGTTGATTTAGTTATTATTTAAAAAATTAACACACTAAAATAACTAATTCTATACTAGAATATGGATCATGGAGTATTCTACCTTTCATAAAGACAATGAAAAATGTCAAATACTAGGTAAAAAAATTACACTATGATTTTAGATATAATTACATCATTGAAAAACAAAAACATTAAAAAACCTGAATAAATAAAATAGATTGCTTATTCTTTAATTTTCTTATAACAATAGAGAAATATACACTATTAAACATGCCTTTAAAGAAAATACACCCACACCAAAAATTAAATTTTTTAAAAACTATTCCTCTATAAAACTGTAACATACATAAAACATCAAAAAAATATCCATTTTTAAAACCATCATAAAGAAACCATATGTTTAAATATAACAAAAATATTTTAAACAATTTTATTCCAAATATAATCAATTAAAAAATAAAAATAAAAAATGGTTTTAAACTATAATTTTATAGCTATAACATTTGATGGATCAATTTAAGAAATCATATATCAAATTTGAAAGGTATATATAATTGAACTATTTTTCACATCCATATAAGACATTAAATTTTAAAAACATCAACTTTTAACTTGATGCTTTTTAAAAAATTAATTCAATAAAAAAGAGACTCATAATACTTCTTCAAAAAAATACTCTTTTTGTTATATTTGTTTACTAATGAACATAAACTCTATTCTATACAAAAGTAGCAGAATTTCATTTAATTAAATTAAGTACTCATTCATTACATTGTGAGGCCAATCTACAAACAACCCAGTATGAATCTAACTCATGAAAATTTAGCATGAAATCATTAAATATTGAATTATATTTTAAAAAATAATTACTTAATTTAAATTTATATCAAATACAGTTCTAAAATTACCATTTTCATTTTAAAATTAATTAATTTTAGTAAATTAATTAAAAATAGATTTCGTATTTTGACATAAATAACTAAAACAATACAAATTTTAGTAATAATTACGTTATTTATTAAAAATAAATCTAAATTTTAAACACTCAATACTCATAATAAATATTAAAAAAATATAAAATCACTCTGAGATGGAAACATTGATAAAGAATTAATGTAATCATTTCTATTTAACTATTAACTAGAGTATTCTTCAAAAATATATCATTAATTATTATTTAAAAAAATTTATAATAATCATTAAAATGAAATGACAACATCTCAACAATATAGTTTGCATAAAAACAAACCTTTAATAAATATTATATGACTACCCATAGGTATTTTAAATTTACCAATACTCTATTACAACTCATGACATCTTAAAGTCAAGGAATGAACTTACTGAATTAATTATACTTTAAAAAAAACCATATTAAATTCCATTTAAAGAGTAAAAATAATAAATAAAATCTATTATCTATTCCTATAAAATATAATGACTATTTTAGAGAATCATATAATATGTATTTATGTGATAAAATAGAACTGAAGGTTGTTTGGTGGAGATAACGTCATTGAGAGAAGAAGATTCTATCAAAGAGTCTTTAGTAGGGGGAAACTACTAGAGGGTTTTCATGAAGAGATTACATTATGGAGGGGAGGATTCACTGAATGTTTTCACAAGGTAGGTATTCTAGGATTAAACTGAGAGAGAATAAATAAATTCACAACACAAGTTGAAATCAGGGGTTTATAGGCGGTGGTTTTTAATGAAAAACCACTAATAGTTAATTTGTGATGGTTTTATTTACACCAATGCTAATAAATTGATGGAAATTAAGTTTTTTCAATTTTCAATGGTTTTATATAACTATTACTAATGAACTATTGAAAATATCAATTTTTTGTAGAGTAACTATAATTCAAGATGGAATTAAAATAATTAGGATAATGTTTAGGTTGATTTTATCAAATGAAATGGTTAATTAATTATATAAAATACACATAATATTAATAGAACATGTTGATTCATAATAAAAAACCCCTCAAGTTAATATTAATTAAATAAACCACCCATCATCTGAGTTAAGATACACTATAGTTAAAGTGTTAGTCAATACAATGTTTGGGGTATTTTTAATTATTGAGAAATATTAACAAAAATAATGATTGAATTAATTGAATTGGTATTGAGTGTAACGAGAAAAGTTTTTTCAATAGATTTTTATATAAATATGTGGAGGTATTTGCAATTAGGATTTCAGGATTAGGGAGTCTACCCAATGAATCAAGAAGATACAAGCTGGTCGTTGGAAGGACTGCCAACCTAAAAAAATTATTATGATCTTGATCGCAAAATTATTGATTACGAGAATAAAAATATGGATCATTGAAACTAGAATTTCCAAATTAAAGGAAATTACAAGTACAATGGTGAGGGATATTAGAACATGATAAAATAATGTATGGATAAAAAAATTATATCTTTTCATCTCAAATATCACGGTAATCTTGAGAAAGTTATTTATGATTTTATATTATTATAGTAAAATAGAAATTTCATCAAATAGGATAAACCTATGATAAGTTCTTGAGAATGAAAATATATTTATTGGAAATAACTTATAGGAATAGTACAAGAACATGAAAATTGTATTATGACATGAATATAATCTTTATGTTCTAAAGTCCACAATTTCTGATCCTCCCACTTAGGAGGCAAGTGATTAAGAGTTCACTATCAATAATAAACACAAGGGTGATATTATATATTTATGGCTATTAGCAATTTCATCCATGTATGATGAACTCTTGAAAGCTCATGAGAATATGGATGCATATATCATGCTCAATAATCTTTATGATGTTTATAAGGAGAGATAAAAATAATTGCTATTTAAGATCTATAAGGAAATCAACACATGAAAAATAGGATAAGGTGAACCATATGGGCCTAATTTAGTCAATATGGTTAGATATTTTGAGCATATATTGATTTTATGGTTCACACTACCAGATTAATTTTACACAAATATCATTCCTGCATCGCTCCCTCAGAGTTTCTCTAGCTATATTTTTGAATTTTAATATGATCAATAATGAGAATTCACCCCCAAATCTTTCTACATTCCTTCACTATATTTATAAATAAATAAAGTGAAAAGCCTTTTTTTTATTTATAAAAAGTGAAAGGGAAAAAAATACCAAGAATGATTCTATGTCTAAGGATTCTTCAGTCATCGTAACTAAGAGAAGTATAATCACAGGGAAATAAAAGGAACAAGGTGTTATTTTTTCTCATGTGGTAAGAGAGAATATTAGAAGAAAAAATGAAAATAATTGAACAAGTAACTAGTAATATCTACATCAAGTGTATTCATTATTATAAGTAATACATATATTTTTATTCTTGGTAAGTAACATAAAATATGTTTTATAAATATGTATTTGAGAATTAGAATCAAGAATTTTTAGAGATATTAATAGAGGTTTGGTGGATTATTAAATAATATAAAGAATGAAAATTCTTATACTAGTATAAAGAAATTCATAACCTCTTGATTTCCTAGTATATTCAAGTTAAACTATTATTTAGTATTGATTATTACCAAAACATCTATCTTAGTGTCTTATTATACACAATAAGTCATTCATTCATTTTTTAATGAATGTGGTTATTGTATTTTATACTTCATTAATATTTTATTAAATATTGAATCATAGATTTCTAGGATCATAAATCAATGATGAATATAAATAATATAATTAAAACCTATCATTAAAGAAAGATAATTCTTTTTCATGTGAGAATCATGATATTTGAAAAGTTTTTATCTAGAAGGAAAATCTAATCTCTTTTAGCCTAAGACACTAAGTATACTGACAAATTCACTATATTTTTTTAGAAAAATAAACCTTTATAAATAAAGGAACACTATAAATATACTTTAGTTAATTTATCAAAACCACATAAAATATTCCAAAGGTGTTGCTAGGAGGCGAGTTTATACATTTTATGAGATTAATTTTAGAGATTTTAGGAATTCTCAGTGAATAAAGTAACACACATTGAATTAGATATAGGATCCTATATGAAATCTTTTTAGAGAGTATCGTAACTAAGTATTCATAGATTATTAACATGTTAAGTGAAGGTAATACCAAACTAAAATTACCTTATACATAAAATTTATGATTTAAGTGAAAGGATGTCTATTAAATTATATATATATTGAAAATATTATATAATTTATTCAATGATGACTTTTAAAAATAAAAAAATAAGTAACCATGTGACAACTATTATGACTAATGGAAATCATATTAATTGTAATATGACATGAAATATATTAGGTGAACCTTATTTTGTTTTGTAAAAACCATTTTAAAGCTGGATTTAATTGGAAATGAACATCAATGAAACATTAAGTACTTGTATGTTAATTATCCTCTAACCACTAATGATATTAACATCCCTTATTAGTCCTTACTAATTATATTCTATAAGAGGGAATAAAAACTCTTTTTGATATCATGGGATCAGAATCCACTTCAATAAATTCTATGTTATTAATATATATGAATTGTTTTATGAATATACAATTAATTAAGATAAGTTGGGTGGGGGAGTTTTTCCAAGATTCACATATTGTTTAGGATTTCAAAACTGAAAGGTGGTTTTATATCCACTAAGACTAGTGACATATTATACAATAAGAGTTTAAAAAATACGAAATCAATGAAAAATTGATAAGATTTTAAAGTATGTATAAATTTATTAATTAAATCCATATACCAAAACTTAGGGGAAACTTATTTAGGATGTTTCCAGACATTATACCGTTGGTGAGTGTTCAATAGAAACTATGAATGGATGGGAATTGTTTTACCAATATAGAATAATTGATTATTAAAAGAATGTATAATATATAGTCCTAAAAAATATTTACTTCAATTATCATGATTAAATATAATTGAATTTTACATGTCATAGTATCATTCTATGATCATTTTATTATTAATCTCAATGTCAAGTATAGTTTTCATAATGGGGATTCTTAGAAACATGTCTATTTGATATAGCTAAAAGGGTTAATGAGAATAATGGATTCAAATAATATTTTAAAATTACACACATACATTTATGGATATAAGAAATCACAATGATCATAAGATAATAATTTGGAATGAGGGAGTTCCATGTGTCTTCAAAGGGTTAGAGGGGGAAATACTATTTTTTAGGTTTGATTTTTTGATAACATATGAATATTGTTATTTAGTATTACCCATTTGTTAATAAAAAAGAAACAAAATTCTCTAAGAATTATATAAAATAATAATAAAATTTCAAGGAAAAAATTATAAATATTTTAATCTATGGAGTTCTTTATCTAGTTGTAGTATATATCTTTATGAAATATTTAAATCAGAGAATAGAAAAACTCAAAAATGAAATAGTATCCCAAGTCATATTGTATGAAATATGCATAAGATAACATGTATGAGAACCCAGAGAGATTATAAATATAATTTCAGAAGATTAATTTCTATAAATCTTTCTAAAATACCATGATATTTAGTAAATTTTGGTTGTTATTATACAGGTTTCATGGAATAAAAATATCAAAGACTAAGAACTTCATTGTCATGCAATTAGAACAAACTGAGAAAGTTAAATTGGATGAGTTATTGGTAAAAGGGGAAATGAAAATACTATCTTCTAAAGGGATATAACAATAAATTTTCTTCATAACATTATGATCTTGGATCAAATTAATGATAAGTTAATACACAAGAAATCTTATTACAATATTTAGTTTCAATATCTAAAATATCCGAGTATATCTTGGATTTGGATGTGGAAAAAGAATTTTTTTAACAATAATTTGTTAAATTTTAAGTTTTATAAAATAATAAGAGAATTATCTTTATTATGATATGTTGTGACTATGGTATTATCTATGATTCCAAATTTATAAAAATGGAATAATAATTGGATACTTTATGATATCACTATTTGAGGTTTTTTCTAATGGTAGTAAGGACATAATAAGAAGATTATCCCCCCCCCCCCAAAACAATGTGTAAATTTTACAAACCTATTAAAAAAATGTGGTAATACTAATAGTTATAGTCACACTTAGTATAAGTATCTTTAACTTGTTAGAAATAACCAGTCATTAGAAGTTGCCTTTACTGTAATCGAGAGTCCGTTGGAGTTTTTGACAAAAAAACCAAATACTTTTTTTAATTTATACTTCATGTATACTCATAAACTTGAATTTAATTAAATAAATTATCCCATATTGATTGTTATTTTGTGTCACATTAATGTGATAATTTCATAGAGTATCAATCGCATTGAAAAGTTCAAAGTAGTTTCCCATTATGATGAGAACCTTTAAGTGCTAAGAAAATATTATTAAACTATATGTATATTGGTCTTATGAGATCAAATAATGTGACATAGGTGATGAATAATCTCAGGTAAGGGTAAATGTAATGGAATTAGACATCATCTCATGAAATTCTTACTTGGTAATCTCAAATGTAGGGGATTATAAGGATAAAATCACCTATAGAAATTCCATATGCAACATGTCATTATATATTCATGTTTGTGTATTTGTTTAATAATCCTTAGAATTTATGATTATTATTAATGGAAACCATGAGTCTTGAACTTAGTTGTATTTCCATAAACTATTAAAAAAATATGTTCACAATTACTTTGAGTATGTTTGGTGTTTCATGGATGATATTTCATTAATGAATACATTGAGAAAAGGATTTGTATCCTCCATCTTTATGAAAGTGGATATTTCAACCCTTTGATTGGAATGGAATTGTCATATTAAATTCAATGGATTCAATGTATATAATTGTTAATTTCAAGATTTCAATGAAAGAAGTATAAAGTATATATGTTGATGACTTTAGTATGAAAGATAATTGATGATATATTGTGACCAATGGATTATATTACAGAGTGGGCATTCATATATAATTGTTATCATTTTGACAATAGCTTCTTTCTCTGTGGATGAAATTATTTATTTCTAAACACTGATATTGAACTTTATAAAAACTCACTTAATTATATTAGGGAAGTTTCAATTTTTTTTAAATAATAAGTGATTCCATTGATCTTAGTAAAATTTTATTTTAATTTAATTATTTAATTAAATATTATTCTATCGAGAAATGAATAATATTTATTCAAGATTTATTGGTCCTAAATATTTAGTTACTATATTTATATTTTATTTGAATATTTATATAAATATTTATTCACCCAACCTCTAAATATAATATTTATTTGTAATTTCCCAGTCAATATTTTTGTATCACTGAGAGGGGGAGGGGTGAATCAGTGATACATTTTTATTTTAAGTTTCCTTCTTTATAAAACAAACTTCACCTCCTGTTAAAGATTTATTTCTCTATTTAAAACAAAAGAAATACATATCTATAAGAACACAAGAATATACACAGTTCAATACTCAACAAGAGTATCTATCTCCTTGGTATGGGTTGGAAACAATCCAATACCACACAATCCACTAGAAAACAATCCTTTTGTGTGGAATATAATGAGTAGGATATGCCCTTACACTCATGTAGCACTATGTTCAATACAATAGTGCATGTGCTTAAAGTAGCACGAAAGTATGTAATATAATGTGTGTAATAAACATGTTATGGTGATGCTTGATCAAATTTTAGAAATAATATCTTCAAAAAAATTCTTCACTTTCTTACCTGGTTCTTTAAAGAACTTATTCTGGACTTCGTAATAAAAAAATATCTAATTTCTCAGCCCAATTCCCAATTTTGATTGCTCAATATAAAAATATAAATATTTTAGAATATGAATGAAACAATATTGAACTTCTTATTACCCAGCTAGGAAATCTCGATATGATTTTTTCGGTCTGATGATTCATCTCGATTTAATGATCATCTAGATACGATCTTGTCTCTTTTCCATTCTTCTTATGTCCATAAAAATACTTCAAGAATTATTAATACAAAAACTTATTCTCCCTAGAACTTTGAATCTTATCTATTATCCTTTTTGAATAGTACTCATGTTAGGAAATTAAAAATTACTTTCTCCTTTTATAGGAAACCCAGAAGAGGTTTGATCTAGATTCTAAAAACTTTTCCCGCTTAGAAATATTTCCCATAATCTCAATTTCCTATCAATTATGGTTGAATTAAATATTTATTCAATGCTTATAAACTCTTCTAAAATATTATTGAATCTTATCATGACTTCCTCTCACTTCATACTTCTTAAAAAACTTCAGTCTGTTTCCCATTTTCCATTACGATATGCCACATTACGATGAATACAAATGTAGAACAATAGGTTATTTATTATATTTCTCCACACTTGAAAGATAAATATCCCCATTCCGATATTCTCATTAATATAAAAACATAAAATTCATAAATACAATGATTTGTTCCAAATGATAATCATATGAAAACCACAAAGTCAAACATATTATTCAAACTTCAGGATCCCTTTAAAAACACTTAAAATCTCTCCAAACATGATTCTTCTTATTCTTTTATCTAGACTGTTTACCAGTCTCAACTTCAATATAATGAATCAGTGTCTCCTATATTATGATAGATCCTTACCCAATTGATAAAAAAATTTCAACACTTGATTCTTTTCTCTAGAACAAATTGTAAATGTATCAGAGAAACAAATCATTCTTATGAAAACCATTGACTATGTTGTTGATCTTCATCAAGATGATCGGCCGCTGAAATTCTTTCATTGGTCTTAAAATCCCCAATTTCTTAAAAATCATTCATTCTATAAAACACTTCATCTGATGTTTCAAATATACTAACAATTTATAAAACAAATCAGTGTCAGAATCCATTATAATAATCGGTGGTACTCCAAGTTCAATATACCAGTGTCAGTATATTCTACACAAGAAACTTATTTCTACCATAAACTTATTCTTGTTTTGATAATTCCTCATGACTTTTAATACGTTTAATATTGCCATATAATCATCTAACTTCTATTGAGAATTATTATAAATTTCATTTCTCCCACAAACTTCTTTCTTTGCAACCAAAACTAAATACGATTGGAATCACCATCTCTTTTTATTTCCTTCATAAGGATTACATCATAAGTTTTACTAAATACTTATGATATATGAGAAACAGAAAATTGAAAATCACCATTATATTTACATCATATTCAGGAAGACTATAAAGAAACACCTCATTATGATCTTCTCTTCCTTTCCAGACTTGAGGTGAGTCTGATGAAACTTTTTCATCTTGAAAACATATTCTCAATACAATGAAATTTCTTAAGAATATTGATTTTGATTTTTTTTTGAATATTATGGTCAATCCAATTTTTAAGTTTTAAAAAGTGAATTAATTTTTTTCATCTTTGATATTTTCTAAACAATGAAAGACAACATACATAAAAAAACATAATTTAGCTTACAGAAACATTCTCTAGACAACATGGTCCCAACAAAGATTCACAAATCACTTAAATTTGTAACCTCAAGATATGGATTTGATATAAACAACTCTAATCTGCCAATTAATTGTAAGAAATAATAATTATTGACACTAATAACATGGTTCCAAAAGTAGTGATCATGAAAATTTCTTAGCTTTTATTCAAAAATTTATTTACATCTTTAATTTTACAAAAAACAAAAGTTTTTTATAAACACTCCAAAAATAGTTAGAATAGTTCACACATTTATATTCTTAAATCACAACTTACCCACATCACCCCTTTATACATGCCTCATTAAAAAGTTAACACATATTGAATGGACAGATTTATAAAAAAAATATCCCACTTGAAAAAACTATCCAAATACTAGATGAGAGAGGTGATAAAAAGCACATACCTCAAACTTGATGAGAATGTGGTTGGACGCCCATTTTCAACCTCAATTCGTGAAAAGGTTCCTTCAATATAGGTTTTGTGAAAATGTCAGCAACTTGTTTCAAGGTAGGAACATACTCTAACTTCAATTAATTCTTCTACACATGCTGTTTTATGAAATTATATTTGATATCAATATGTCTTGAATGAGAATATTATAACATATTTCTAGTAATGTTGATAGCACATTGATTATCACAACCCAAGAGCTAGAGTAAAATCACTTCAACAAGTAAATCTTACAACTGAGTCTTCATCCAAATTATTTGGGAATCAACTTGAGTAGAAGAAACATACGTAGTTTCAGTTGTAGTAAGAGTTACTGAACTTTGTTTCTTTGTATGCCAACTTATAGAAATGTTTCCCATAAAAAAATCCACCATATTTGGATATTCTGTCATCAATATTTCTTGCTTAATCAACATCTGAACACCCAAAAAAATTAATACTTTCTAAGCCATCATACTTGATTTTTAAATTATTGTGCCATTGATATATCTGAGAATTCTTTTTTCAACCACTAGATTTGATTCTTTGGGGTCACTCTAAAATCTTACACATAAGGTAACAACATAAACTATGTCAGGTCTTGAGGAGGTAAAATATATTAAAATTCCAATTATCTTTATAAACTCTTTGGGATAAACTTCATTTCCTTATATATATTTATGAAACACGGTTACCACTAAAATTGGCGTGTAAATTGATTTCAAATTTTTCATGCTGAGCCTATTAATATGTTCCTTAACATACATTTCTTAAGAATAAAAAATGTGTTTCTTATTTTGTAAAAATTTTAACCCAAGAAAGTATTTCATTTCTCCTAGAATAAATATCTCAAACGACTTTTTCATATATTCAGAAAATATTTCACAAGTTCTTTCATGATTCCCAACAAAGATAATTTCATCAACATGAACAATTATGATGAGGGAAAACTCTTGACATTAATTGATGTAAAGGTTTCTATCAACCCTTCATTTCTTTATAATCATATTAATTAAGCAAGTATTCAATTTGAAATACCATTCCCATGGATCTTATTTTATCCTATACAAGGATTTATTCAATTAGTACACATAACTTTCATCTTTCCCAATTAAAAATCCACACGATTGTTCTATATGAACTTCCCCATCAAGATCAACATTTAAAAATTCTGATTTCACATGCATTCAAAATATTTTGTAACTTCATTGTGCATAAATAACAAGAATGATTATAATTTCTTATAACATTTACAGTAAATAAAAAGTCTCATCAAAATCAATGACTTCAATTTGTGAGTAACCTTTACACACCAATATTTCCTTATTACTTAAAAGTCCACCTTCTTCATTCAGTTTGTTATGAGAAATCATTTTTGTACCAATAACAATTTTTATCTGGATTTGGTACGAGTTCCAAAGTATCATTCTTTTCTATTTGATACAACTCTTCATTTATAGACTAAACCCATTTTGGATGCTCAAAATATTCATTCAAATCTTTCAGATCAATTTTTGAATAGAAAGAGTTATGCGTAACAACTTTTGATGTTATTTTTGTTTGAAACTTATGATGTCGATCACCTATAATGTTTTGATCCTCCAATTTCTTCCTTAGTATGAGATGTTTTTTTTGATATTCTTACTCATCAATTGACATAGCTGAGTACAATTATTCTTCTTGATTAGGATTACTATTTTTTGTATCCTTATCAAAAGTTTCAACAAAAATTATTTTTTCCTACTCAACTTCTTTGTAAGGATGAGTCTATTTATCTTTATTATCATTTCCAATAACTTTAACATTAATAGAGTCAATAATTATTCCAATTTATTTATTGAATCATATATAACCTATTTCTTATGGAGAATAACCAAGAAAAATTAAATCTTCACCCCTCTTCCCAAACATCCCAAGGTTTCCACCTTTATTATTTATGATGCATGGACTCCCAAAAACTATTAAGTATTTCAAAATTAGAGTTTTTCCATTAAACATTTCATATGGAGTCATATATGAACTTATTTGGTAGAAACATTAGTTTTTAATATACACAATAGTGCTCATGGATTTCCTCTAATAATAATGAGAAAGACCATGTTCAAGTAACATAGTTTTACCCATTTCCACCAAACTTCTTTTCTTCCTTTCAGGAAAAAAGTTTTGGTTAAGAGTGTATGGTGAACTTAAATCATTCCAAATTTGATGATTCTCAAGATAAATTTCAAATTCCCCATTCTAATACTTACCACTATTATTAGTTCTCAAAATATTTTCTGAATACTCACATTCATTCTCAGTTTTTCTCAAGAAACTTTCAAACATTTTTCAAGCATCTGAATTATATTTCATATACATAACACAAGTAATTTGAGTAAAGTAATTAATGAAAGTGAGGAAGTAATTATATCTATTGGTTGATTGTTTTCTCATTGGATCATAGATATCAGAATGAATAATTTCCAGATGTATTTTTGAACAAATATCAATTTTCTTATGCATAGAATTTTTAATATTTCCTTTATGAAAAATAGTGTAACGCCAGTCTCTTCTTCTTGACATGTCATGAATTCCTTGGACACTATTTCACTTTAATAAATTATTCCATTTTCTTTGACACATGTTCCCCAAAATTTTATTCCACAATTTATTCTCTTCCATAATTCCTAAGTAACATGATTTTTATATTTTAGAAACTTTTAACAAGGTTCCTTTTATACGATGGCCTCTTGTAACAATCTTTCCATCTTTCTCAATTTTCCTAAAAAACCGATATTTTCTAAAAAAAATTCCCTTCATAAAAAAGTTGTGAGTAAACTAGAAAGATATTTTTAAGACCATGAACATAGAAATATTTCATGGATTTCAAATTTCCTTTCCCAATGATGGATGATCCAATACCTTTAATTCTGATAGATTCATCACTACCAAATGTCACGATTCCTTCTTTGAAGTATTTTAATTTCTTTAGAAAGTTTATATCTCCTATCATATGAGAAGAAAAATCACTATAAATAATCCAAGTACATTATTCTTTAGTAATTTTGAGAGAGGTTTCAACATCAAGATATTTTTTCTCCCCTTTATCTTTCTTCATAACTGGATTATGAAAGTTTTAACAAAATTTTGTTTTGCTGGTAACAAAATAAGACATAATTTTTCAATATGTACAGGTTGTTCCCATATTTCAAAAATAGTTTCTATAGGTTGAAACCTATTTTTAACTTTCACACTAACCTTCTTAGGTTTATTCAAAATATCCTTCTCATCCTTCTTCCTTTGAAGGGATTGAATCCCCCTAAAACTTTTACTTCTCAAATTTGTGGAATAGTTGTAATGTTATTGATTGAACTAACACATATTTTCCATGTGGATAAATCCACCATAATACCATAAATATCTATAGAATGAATATTTTCATATGAAACTTCCATACTAATCAGAGTTGTGAACATGTTTCCCAAAACCCTTATTATCTTTATTATCTAAACTTTATTGACCATCAACCATTATATTTTCAACCATTTCTTCTCCATCACAATTTTATTTTCAACCTTTTAGAGACCAGATGAAATAGTAAAATATTTGGATTCAAAATTTTTAGACATTTCTAACTTTATGACATTTTTGGTCTTGACCACATATATAATTTTCCAAAATTTCTTCTTAGAAAAAATTCCAACTTTATTCTCAACCATTGAAGGTAAATTTTGTTGATCCTTCTTAGGTTCAACCTTATATGAAATTTCACCAACTTCAGTGATAGAGTTTCTGAAACTTATACCTCTAGGTTCATATTTAGAAAGTTTTTATTAGCCAAGTACCAAACCTTCTTATTTTGACTTTAATTTTACTTCTAGATATTATTTATGATTTTTTATTTCTCTAGAAATTTATTCAAGTAATAAGTCTCTTCCAATGTCTTGACTTTTTCATTAAGAAAACATTCTTGATTTTTTTTGAGGAAATTTCAATTTTCAACTTACTGATTTCATTCTCTCGCCTACTTATATTTCTCAGGCTTTCTTTGAATTCTTCTTTTAGATGATATTCTAATTTTTTTTCTTTTTCTTATTTAAAACATCTGCTTCTGAATTCTTAATTCTTAATTGTATAAATAAATGTATTGTCAACCATATCAATATATTTTTTAGATTTATCCTCACTGTCTTCTTCTTCTTCATATTTTGATAATAAAATTCTTCCTTTGTATTTGGAGAATTTTCTATCTTTCCCTATGAAAAAATATTTAGCCTTTTCACCTTGTTTCTTCTATGGATTTCTTGGCCTCCTTTATTATTTATCATTATCTTATTCTTTCATTCTTGTAGGGAAATTAGCCACAAATTACCCAATGAATATGCATTTCAAACACTTTAAGGAAGGTTTCCCTATTTATTTACTTGTAAGACTTCTCAATTTTTTAGAAAACAAGGATAAAATTTCACCAAGATTTTTACATACCTCATTTTTGGAGTTAGAGTCAGAAACTTCATCTTCCTCAATAACCATCTCAAACTTTTATTTCTTAGTGGATTTTAAAGACATTTCTTGATTAGATATTTCCCTTCATAACTTTATCCCTTCTCATTTCATAAGTAATGAGAGTACTATAGAGATTATCTAGAGAAAGGGTTTCCAAATCTCTATCTTGAAATGAGGATACTATGGAATCAAACTTATTGAGAACAATTCTCAAGATGTTTCAAACAATAGTACAATCTTATAACTTTTTACCAAGACTTATGATAGTGCTGAAAATTTCATTCACCCTGGTAATAAAGTTACTAATACATTTATACTCACCCATTTTCAGATCTTCCTATTTCATCCTACATATTTTTTAATTTTTCCATATTGAATTTTGATTTGACTTCATAAATATTTTTCAACTTATCCCAAATACCTTTGGTAGTGGAAACACTATTTAATATTAATATCTCACTTTCAAAAATTTGAAAAAAGTAAAATAATTTTTAGATCTTCCACCATTCTCAATTTTATTTTTTTCAATAGATGTAAGAGGAACTTTATCATAAATAGGAGGAAAAACATATATTATAGCTTCATGAACATAATACTGAAGAGACATAAGATAAGGTAACATTCTATCTTTCTAGATATGGTAGTTCTTACCATAAAAAACTAGATTACCTTTAATGTTGAAATAATTAAAACTTTCTATCATATTCTCTTCAAAACATTAACAAAGATCAAACGAAGGGAACCTTATGATCTGATACCCCTTGTAATTTCCCAATCAAGATTCTTTTATCACTGGGGGGAAGGGGGAATCATTGATATGTTTTTCTTTTAAGTTTTCTTATTCATGAAACAAAATTCACTTTCTGTTAAAGATTTATTTCTCAACTAAAAACAAAACAAAAATACATCTATGGGAACATAATAATTTACAAGGTTAAATACTTAATAAGAGTAGCTATGTCCTTTTAATGGTTTGGAAACAATCCAATACCACACAATCCACTGGAATATAATCCTTCTATATGGAATACAATGAGTAAGATATTCTCTTACACATGTGTAGTACTATGTTCAATAAAAAAGTACATGTTATTTAAGTAGAATGAAGTGATGTAATACAATTTGTGTGACAAAAATGTTATGGGTATACTTGATAAAATTTTACAAATAAGATATTTAAAACAATTCTGCACATTATTACCCAATAGAGGGAAATGAATTCTTCTAGACTTCATAATAACACTTAGTTATATTTCCTAGTCTGATCCCCATGTCTTATTTCTCAATACATAAATATAACTATATGAGAATATGATTGAAATGATTATGAAATTCTTATTCCCCATTCTGGAAATATCTATATGATTTTCATGGTTCAATGATTCAACCCAATACTATGATCATCTGAATAATATCTTTTATCTTCTCCTTTCTTATTCTATTTGGACAACTCCCTTAGGAATGCTCAATTTGGAAACTTATTCTCCCAAGAAATTATGAGCTTCCCTATCTTCCTTTTTAAATATTACTCATGTTAGGAAAGTATAACGTAATTTCTACATTTATAGGAAACCCAAAATCGGTTTGAGAGGGATTCTAAAAACTTTTCTTACTCATCCAAATATCCTGAAATCTCAATTTACCTTGAATTATAGATGCATTAAAGGCTTCTTTAATGCTTCTCAACTCTTCTATAATCTTCTCAAATATTCTCACGACTTCATATTTCTTTAGGCTTCTTAAAAAACTTCAGTTTGTTTTTAATTTTCCATTATGTTCCATCTCATTATAATGAAGAAAAATGTAGAATAATAGGTTCTTCATTATGTTTCTCTACGCTTGAAAGATAAATATTACCATTTTGATTTTATCCTTATGATGACGAAAACATACTCTTCAATACGTTGATCAATACCAAATGATAATCATTTGTAAAACAAGAAGTCAAAATTTTTATTCAAACTTAATTCTCCCTTTGATAACACTTAAAAAATATCCAAACATGATTCTCCTTCTTCCTTTCTCATAGACGATTATCCATCTTGATTTTACTCTGATGAATTAGTGTCTTATCCACTAAAAAGGATATTGAAGAAAATAATAAAAAAACTCAACACTTGATTCTTTTATCTAGAAAAAATTATAACTGTATCATAGAAACAAATCATTCTTATGAAAATGGTTGACTACATTGTTAATCTTCATCAAGATGATCAGTCTATGAAATTCTTACATCGGTCCTGAAAACTCCACTTTCTTAAAGATCCTACCTCTGATAAAACTCTACATCCAATGAATCAAAATAAAAATATTTTATAAAACAAATCAATGTCAGTATCCATTATGATAATCCTTGTCACTCTGATTCTAATGGACTTGTGTCAGTAACTTCAACTTTAACAACTTATTTCTTCAATAAACTTATGCGTGTATCAACATTTCCACATAACTTTGAATCCATTAAAGATTTTCATAGAATTTTATGACTTCTATTAAAAAGTATTATAAATTACCTTTCTCCTAGGAACTTTTTTCTTTCCAACCAAAACTAAATATGATAGGCAACACCATCTCTCCTCTTTCTTTCATAAGGCTTGCATCACATGTTTTACTGAATTGTTATGATATTTGAGAATTAAAAAATAGAAAAGAATAATCAAATATACATTAAATTCAGGTAGATTCCAAAGTAGCACATAATTATGATATTTTATTCCACTATAGACTCAAGTTGAGTTCTATAAACCATTTTCATCCAGAAAACATCTTCTCAATACGATGGAATTTCTTAATCATTATGAGTCTGATTTCCTGAATATGATGTTCAGTCAGATTGTCATGTTTTAAAAAGTGAATTTATTTATTTATTATTTTATATTTTCTTGAAAATAAAAGAAAAAATACATAAAATAACTTCATTCAGTTTCCAAAAACGTTCTTTATCCAACCTGGTCCCAAAATTATTTGACACTTATTTTATTTGCAAGGTAATAAATAAAATTTAGTATTTAGTAAATATTTATTTATTTACTTGAATATAAAATAAATATCTATTCATAGTAAATCATGAATATAATAGTTATTTATTTATAATGAATTATATTTATTATTTATTGTTTCATAAATGCAGATGAGGAAAATAGGTATGTGTTAACGGTTCTGACAGAAATGATATAATAAATACCATTTAAATAAATATTCATGTATTTATTTTTATTTATTTTATTTTTGATACATGTAAACTTAAAATAAATAAATAAATAATAATAATAATAATAGGAATGGTGTTTTATAAGTATTAATAGATTTTTGTAGGGACTTTGTGCAATTAGAAACTCTTAAAACCTGAGCTTTTAATACACTTGATTATATCATTTTTGTGATAGGTGGAAATTATTTAATTTTGAAAAATGATTTCCTATCTAGAGAATTATATCCACAAATAACTTCTTTTGGATTTATCTCAATAATTAAAGCACTATTCCACCCCCCTCTATCATCTCAAGAATAATAATGCTAAATTCAACCCTTCAATCCTAAAGGATTGTGTTACGATCAAAGGTGAGTGATATAAGAAGTTCAGTACCACCACACTGGAAATAGAAGTACTATCAATAATGATTTGAGATCAAAGGAACCCTTCTGGGTTATTTATAGATGGAATCTACATTAGATCCTCTCAACACAATGATGGTGAAACCCGAACATACATTTGATCGATCAACACCTACATCTAAGAAACCACACATGACTGATGTAAATTCTTATTATTAAATTTATTATAATTTTAAGGTAAAAATATATTTTCTAGAGTTTCAGGATTCTTTTATTATGTTTCTTTTGATATGATCATGATACATTCCATTTTTTTCCTTATTATTATAATATAATTGATAAATTAAATGAAAATCCATCATTAGTAACAGGTCCAACTGACTTCTGTTGTTCCTAAAACATTAAAACTTCACAAAATCAACAAGTTTTAAAGTGGTTTCAAGAAAATATTTTTAAATAATTATTTTCTCATAAAGTCAATTTTTTAATAGATTTGATGGCTACCTAGAGGAACAACTATATACACATTATATTATAATGGTTAAGAAATTTAAAGTAATATGTTCTATATAAAGTCACATGATGAGTTTACTATGATGAACAATATTGAAGATACTCTTGCAGATGAAGTGATTTATATAAATGGAACTAAGGAAAAGAATCCAATTTATACAAACATTTCATACTTTAGAATCATTAAAAAAATAATGTATTTGGATTATAAAACATTCCTTATGCTGATTTTTCATTATAAATGGAATGATAATATAATTATAGTTAAAATTGAAGAATTTGGACTCATGAAAGTGAATTTCAATAAGAAAGGGTACAAGAATTATACATTTATAATGGATGAAGTTCCCTTAGAGTTTTTGATGATTTATATATTTTTTTCAATCATGTTTGATAATAATGGGAGATACGGAGAGGTTTATAATGTTGTGTTGAATGCTTTTTAGTGGGGTTTAGAGGCCTTAATATGGTTTTATGAAATTATATGAGTGTTTGAATAGAATATGTAATTATATATCGATGTTGATATTTTTCTAATTATGACTATGTGTGAGTGATTTAGGGAAACCTATGAGTAAATTGGAAATGAAAATCTCTAACTATAAACGAGTCTTTTATAGATTCTTATATGTTTTTTTTCTATATTGTAGGATTCAATAGAAGCTGTATATGAGTCATTGGATGGTGCATACTGCATATGAGTCATTGTAAGGTGTGTATGTGTCAATTTAAGCTAAATAAGAGTAATTGGACTTTCCATATTATTCAGATGATGTTGACACACCATTTCATCAAAGAGCCTAAAAATATGACAAATGAAATCCATTAGAAAGAAAAGGGGGAAAATACATGAAGAAAAATCAAGATTTTCAAAGGCATGAGTTTTTGGTTGCCTTAGTCTAGCCAAAAATCTATTGGCATGCGACCCACTTTTTCACCACAATATGTTGTGCATCCCACTTATGCACCCCCATGTGTCACGGAACCTACTTGCGTTCCCATTTACTTTTTGCCCACAGTCCAATATTTTCCTATAAGTAGACCCTTAGGGGATCATTTTTATGGACAAATTTCCTTGAAACCAAATTGCTGCTCTGGTCACCCTAGTACTTCGCCCTAGTGTTTCAAAACTTTCAAGGTAGTTCTTCAACACCTTGAGGAGAGGATTTAAAGGAGGATCATTGGACTTAAGTCCTTTTAGTGTTTGAAAACCATAACACTTGCGTGCCTAAAGCGCCCAACCTCCCCAAATTAGAAATACTTGTGCGCCAACCAAACCTCCCACAGGAACTTGAGCGCCCCACTTCTGGAATCACCTGTGAATACTCTTTAAGGCTCGAGCAAGGTCTCTCCCAAGTATTAACATACAGGTTTTTCGTCACTTAAGTGAACATCAAGTCACAAAAGTGTACTTGTGCACCCATACTTGCACACCCTTACCTACTTGGGCACCCCTCTTTGATTCACTTACTCTCTTTAGTCTATAATCCATCGAGACTTCCTCAAATCCATTCATGGAAAGGCTTCTTAAACCTTGGATCCCTTTTCTGAAAGGGATTCTATTAAAACCTCCACCAAAACCTCATGACTTATCAAACCTTTGGGAAAGGCACATCAGTGTGTCTCTTATTTGGGATTGTTTTTCTACAGTCAGAGGTTTCCCACATTTGTTTCACAATGGGGTTAGGATTAATGGAGTGTCTATGGGTTTGTATATCCATAGTCACATGGACCTTTCTCCCAAAAACAGTGTTGGGAAGTTCCCAGTTTGGAGGAGGGTTGGGTCTTGGCCTCTCCCTTCTCGAAGAGATGTCCTAGAACCTCAGGTCTTTGGTAGGAAAAATAAAGTTCACACATGCTTTTATCCTTTTTGAAAAAAGGAGAAGTCTTCCTTTCCTACCAGGATCAATTTTAGGGCAACCATCCTGGCGTAAGCCCTTAGATTTTCTTACAGGAGGTGGAATCATTGATCATTCTCTCTTCTTCGGTGCGAAAGACCAGAGGAGATATGGGTACATGAACTTTTGTTACCCCTTCCCTCTCCCATTGTAATTTTTCACCATGGGTAGCCATCCTGGTATAAGCCCCTAACCTTCATTCATTCATCCTTCCATTAGAACCTTGTCCAATATGAAGAGAATAGAGGGAAGGCTTGTCACCTCGCCCTCTTCCCAGGTCTCCTTGCTATTATCCATCATCACCACCATAGGCTCACCCTCTTGCACCAATGGAGGAGGAAAAATATGAAAGTTCAAGTGTCATTGTTGAATATTTCACATCCTCTTGTTTCTCACACCGAACATGACTCACAAGGGATTTGAGATTCATGATGATTTCAATATGTACACAAACACTCACTGGAATGATCTATGAGAAGTCTGATTCCTGTTCAAACCATGATACATAGGAATCCCTCTCAAGGCCCAAGCTCACTGGATATACTCTTCTAGAATCCAACCCTAATTACCTTAATCTGGGCATCCTTCTTAGGAATAAGCCCCAAATTAAACCCCCCAAATCACTAATGAATCCGTTTTAAGAAGTAATCCCAAAATGATTTCTCTCAAAGAACCATATTCTCTTATGAGACTTATCAAACTATGTGGGCTTTGATTCTCATCCACATGGGATATGTAGGAAGCCTCCTTGAGGTTCAAACCTAACACTCCAAATCAACCCCGTTCTCCTTAGGTCTTATTCCCAACATGGCATAATCTTACTTGGAAACCCATATCCTTCCTAAGTTCCTTGGGCTGCTTTAACATAAGTCCCATACCAAACATTGACTAAGCATCTTCCTCTTAGATGGCCATAACACATGACATTAAACTGAATGGCTAGGTCCTTATCACATGACCTTAAAAGGTATGATGTGTCCCATTCAGTGGCACCAAACTATGAGAGTTCTGATTCATTTTACAAGGATACATAGATAACCCATTTTATGGTCATGATCCCAAGATCAAAACTAACTTTAATCTCCCTAGATGAAAATAAATTTCAGAGTTCCTTGATAAGTGGATTCAAAACAATTATCATCATAATGATGATTAAAAGAATCTTGAAATAGTATATTAGAGGATACCATTGATGGAGAACCACAAAGACATACAAATATTACCATTGATGAAGAACCTTGAATATAAACTGATGATTATGAATTTTACACATGTTAATAAGTGATTGAAAATTCAAAGGGAAACTTATTCCATACTTGGTTAATTAATAAGGATTCATGAAAATATATTAAAATTATAAAGAGAGTCCCATAGTAGAAAATAATTCCCCACAAAAGGGTGTGATGAGTTCAACCTCCCATCCTCTTGGCCAATGTAAATTATTAAGTATCGTAAAGTTTAAACTTAACAAATTCCTACCTTGGGAAAGTAGGTCCTTTTTAGATAAAGAACTGTTGGAAGTTTAAAGTTCTATAAATAAATCCAATGGAAACTTCCTAGAAGCAGTGATTCTTAAAACTAGAATACACCTTTCAAGGAACTACAAAACAAAAATGGTGAACCCAACATGAATCCGTAACCAAGTTAATAATGTTACCCACCTGTTAGGACCCTATAAATTAATAAAGTTAGGCCATACAAATGAATCAATCACACATGTATCTGTCTAAAAAGATGTTTCTTTAATGGAGTTTGTTGTTGTTTCAAGTGTTTCTCAAGATTCCCTTCACTCCAAAATGAAATTCTTCAATACAACATCTATGAAATTCTAGAACACTACTAAAGCTGGATCCATATCCATGGGAAGGACGTCATCACCAACCCAGCTTCTTCAATGCTGGGTCTCTAATGTGATGGTGAAGGAATATCACCGATGCGGTACAATCCTGACTTTGGATGCTGCACGTCAGGCCCTCCAGGTCAATAACAATCCTCAATCATCTGGCCAACGTCGACTAATGATCAGGAAGAAGATGGTTCCAACCACCTTCTTTAACCGTTTCAGGTCCTTATCCCCAAAACACAACAATCAATCCCTTCCGTACTATAGGGAGGTGGATCAAGAGGTCACTCAAGGCCACAATTCAAGAATTCATGAGTCCTTCTTGATGACTCCTACCGGCAATTTCCGCCAGATTTGTGCAGTTGTGAACCTCCAACAAGATGGGGGTGTTGCCTTTGGACATTCGGACCAGGTCTCTCAGACCATAGCATACAAGATGAACCACCAAGGACAAATTATGGTCAACATGAAGCAAGTTCTTATCTCTACCCCTTCCGAAGAAGCCCATAAACCTAGATTCATGGAAAACAATGAATGAGAACATACACCCACCCGTCCTAATTTTTCTACCCAGTAGACTCGTTTGGCAGCAACCCACCAATCCCACTAGATAAACCCTGTGGAGTATCGTGAATAGGCATATACACCTGATTAAAATTTATGAGCCAGTTAGAAGGCTCGTCTGACTGCATTTAAAGAAGATCATAAATCACACTTGACAGGAAACAACCAACAAGCACATACACCTGCTAATGTTCATCAATTCTGCCAACAATCTCATTTGGAAGAACCCAGAGAAGTCAGTCGAAAAGCTCTGATGACGAATATGGGGAAAACCCTACTCTCTGCCCCCATACATGAGTACTGTCAATATCCATTGACATGAAAAGGAGGAAAGGATCCAGAACATACACCTACCCCAGATATGGAATGGGCATATATTCCTGTTCCGGTCGCTGAAGTCACCAAACATATCTTATCAATGTTGAAATGGCGCAAATCCTTGCCCCTATTCAGGAAGCATGCTAGGATATTATAATAACCACTTTAGCTATACTAGGGAAACAAACACATAAATCTGTCCCCAGACATGGGATGACACATTAGCATGCCATCCTAGAGCAAATGCATAACTCTATTCCAGTTTGGGAGGGTCATGGGTCATACTCCCCTTATCATATGGACAACAAGATCAGGAACAAACACCCTTTATGATTAGAGATAATCGGTCTGTTCTGGTAACCACTCTAAGGTAGGCACACACACATTCCCATGATAACTACTTTTCCTAGTACGTGTCCCCAACTAAGTATAAGAGAATATCTAAGAAGTCTCGCCAAACACTATTGGAAAATCAAGTGTCAAGACACGATTTGGCTCCTCTTAATGCTGGAGTTCTTGAAGCCCTCAGACATTTATCTGTTGCAGCTCAAGATCCTACCCTCTCAATACAAAATTATGGGAGTGGTAGTATTAATTATGAAGTTCTTTATTAGACACTTCATCATGAAGAATTTATTCATGAAAATTCGGTCAATCTAGAATGCCTATCTCTGGATGAGAGCCACGACAACCCTCTATGCGGCCAGAAGACCAAGGAGCAAGAAGATTTATCCCTTGATGCAATACATCATGGTGATCCTCCCCATGATTTCATTTGCAGCGAAAGTCCTCTCCATAGTAGTATTTAACATTGTCAAGAAAATTTTATAATTGACAATGTAGCAACGAGAAAGCCCTCTAATCTCGAGGCACTTACAAACACAAGGACAGTCATGTCTGATGCCTTGTCATTGATAGGTGAAACAATTTCTCAACCAAAAGACATATTAAGGGAATAATCATTCTCCGAACCTCCCTTAGGTCATTTGTATAATAATACAGAGCATCCAATTTGGTCAGACCAAGTGGAGAAACATTTAGTGAAAAACAATGAAGATGTGTTAAATATGAGGAAACAATTGGCTATGGGAGAAGTATCGGTCATGTTCTGGCCTTTGGAAAATTCTCATTATAACATTCCAGAATTTATTATAGAGGACTGCATTCCTGATATCCGCCTCAATTTACGGAAGACTCTTTATCATTTGAAAACTAAAATATTACCATATTATGAATATCAAAATCATGTAAAGGTAATAGAAGGGTTGCAACGCCAAATTGACTTGGCATCTCTCTCAGTTTTACAACATCCAAAGGCTGAAAAATAGTAGAGAAACCTTCAGTGTGCATGCCTCAATGCTCTAAAGAGGCTACACCAATTAATTTCTAATTCCCCATTTAGTGTTTGTATCAGAGGATGAGGTGTACATAGAGCATTGAATTTCACTGCACTCCAAAATTAGAAAAGTCTAACAAAAGTGGTCTCATGCAATGTTATTTCCCACAGTTGGCTACAATCAATTGCTTTTGTATGTAATTGAATGTATTATCAAGAACATGCCTCAACCGGATCTCATTAGAGTCAGGCCCAAAGAAAATAATTTTTTGAGTTACTTTTACATCAATAATCTGAGAATCTTGAGAAGGAGTCCCTCTTAGAGTATGTCAGGCATCATAGAATGAAAATGTCAAAAATAGAAAAGCGATCTTCTGAAATAGGTGATTTGAGTGGTTGTCGGATAATGCACCCAGATAATGTCCGAACCAAATTTCACAAAATCAGAAGAGAAGTTGCATGAATTTCAGCCATATCAGTTCATGAATCACCCCATCTTGTAGGGATAGGGGCTCATTTAACTCAACCTTCAAATTCATTAAACAAACTTTAAATATTTGAAGAAGAAGAAGAAGAACAACCCTAACTTACAAGACTGAGGGATTTTTCACATCTTCAATACCATCTTTAATGGAAGTTAGTTTTATTTTGATTAGGGAAGAATCCATAAGGAAAACATACAAATGAACTATCCAAGGATTCCCTTCAAGTTAATGTCCACCAAAAAGTTCCTGGGAATTTATAATATAGGAGAACAAAGTCTCATGGAATATATAGAGGGAGATGATCTTACAAAAATTATGACAGAATTCCATTGATGCATTATGTGTCAGTTAATGTTATTAACACCACTATAGAAGATCTTCCAAAAAATGAGTCTAGTTTAGGGGAATTAGAAGATGGAGTTATTTTCCATAATACGGTACACACTGAGGAAAATGAAGAAGGTGTACATACCCAAAATTAGATCCATACCATGAATCTAGGTATGCCTTCCAATAACCAACTCCCACCCCTTCAAAAGGAATCTAACAAGGGGAAAGGTAAAAGTCAAATTGCATCTCACTTTTCCACTGGATAAGGTCAATCTATTTTTCTTGAAGAGATATTTTCACAGTAAGAAGAGGAAATGAAGGATTTAAAAAGACATAATACAGAGTTACCTTGAAGCAACATTTCTACTATATGTACTCCCCAGGCAGGTCCTCAACTTGAAAATCCTGTAGGAGCTCCTCAAGAGAGAGGATTTATAGAAACTATAGATGCAGATAATGAATTCCCTCCACTGGGTACACAATTAAGGAAGGATCAGATACATCCTGATAGGCCTGTTCCCTTGGGTTATCCAAGGCAAATATCAGCATCACCATCAGTGGTTTTTCCAGTCATTGAACTAGCTCAAGATCTAGTTGCTTTACCTGTATAGGTTCCAGCTCATCTGAATGTTCCCCAAATGCTTATGAACATAATTGAGGAATTAAAAACTAGATTGAAAGCTATAGAGGAACGATGTGCACCAGTTCAACTTGAAAATATAGCTTACCCTAAATGGGTGGATGCAATTCCTCCCCCCCCCCAAATTTTGTGAATACCACATTCTCAATATTTAATGGTTTGGGAGATCCAGAAAGACACTTAACACATTTTGTTTCTCATTATGATCCCATGATGGGAACTTCTCAACAACAAGAAGCATTAAAGCTTAAGTGTTTTGTTCAGTCATTATAAGGACCAACTTTTGTCTAGTATACAAGTTTACAATCTCAATAAATTACTGGATGAGAAGATCTCCATCAAAAATTCCTTCTTCAATTTAGCTCAATGCTACCAAAGACGACAGTTTTTTATCTTACCAGTTGTAAAAAAAGGGATAATGAAAGAGTTTCAGATTTCATTACACGATAGAAAGGATTAACATATTATTTATGTCTACAACTCCCTCAAGAAGAGTTGCTGCCAATCTGTGTGGAAAATCTGCATGATGATTTACACACACCATTGATCCCTGTGAAAAACACAGGAGGTTTTTAAGACCTTACTTCAATCGATCAACAAATAGAAGACGCTATTATAGAAATTAAGGAAAAAACTCGTGTAATTCCATTGACTCAGGGGAGGAGGATAGGAAATGCAGAAGCTGCTATAGTTACACTCAAGTAGGCACATGTACCTTCTTTTACTTCAAGACCTTCATCATACCGAAGGGCTCCACCTCCCGAGCACCAACAGAAATGGCCACCTCTTTAAGATGATGAAATAGATCAAAGGTGGAAACAATTTGAGGAATTAAATATCAAAGTTTATTCTTTCTGAAATGAACAAGTTCCTGGTTACTTAATCTCAGCTCTGGAAAAAAATTAGGTTCAGTTTCCAAGGCCAAAGAAACCAAATAAATAAGGAGATGAAGATATTCTAAATTGTTTTACCTTTCACCAGATGTTGGGACATTTCAGTCAGGAGTGTTTTGTTTTCAAATACCTCCTATAAAATATGGAAGATTCTTGATAAGTGAAACTGAAAAGTTCATCATCTCAAGTAGCATGTGTTACTGATTCCAATCCAGAGGAAGAGGGCGAATGGCAGGAAGTCAAAATTAAAAATGTGTAGAAATATAATGATTGGATTATTAGGAAAATGATTAACCAGACTCATTCCATTTAACAAACACAGTTGAAACAACCAATTGTGTCTTCCGCCAATTATTCTAGAGTAAAACCATCTTCATCCAAAAGTTATTCCTCAAAGAAGTGAAGTGATCATAAGTACAAAGAGCAGTCGGAAGAAGATGAGCTCACGTTAAGGCCAAATTTGTCCTGGACCCTGGTAGATTTCATTCCATCTGTCTCAAAAACATGGGCACCGCCCCTCCAAATGGTACGACAAGAATTAACATGTCAAGAAGAATCTTCATCAGATAAAGAATTGATATTTGGTTCTATTAATGTTATCCATTTAATGGATTCTTATGCCAATGATGATTCTGATTATAATGATCCATAATTCCTTATACCTAATTGGAGAAATAGAAGAAGTGGCCAAGGTCAAGGATATAAGGGAATATGTGGGAATTCTAGAAATCACCATTTTAACTCTACCCCTACTCGAACCATATATACAGCAGAAACTCATGGAAGATCCCTTTTGCAGGCTCAACAAGAACAAAGAGTTTCTTCCAAGAATGACAAGTTCAGTTCTAACACAATTATTTTGGAAGGCCAATTAGAAGATACACCATCTTCTTCTCAGCAAGTGAATAGACCTAGTCAGTATAATTTACCAAAGCCAAGAGTATTTCCAGCTTCTACTCTGATACAGAATACATCTACATTAGAATCATCAATTTCCAAAGCACCTACAAAACTGCATCTCTATGATAGGAAACACAGACCTTTGGATCAAAAGTATGATTTCTTGAAATAATTGGCCCAAGTACCAGCCAAGTTATCAATTCTGGTTTCTTTGAATTTGTCAAAAGATCTTAGAGAGGCACTCATTGAGGCTTTGTCAAGTCCTCAAGAGTTTGAAACTGAAGTTGTTGCTGTTGAGGTTTACCGTATAAGGAATGATCCTACAGAATGTCATGCAGTCATATCTTTTATAGATGAAGATGAAGATGATGTTGTACATAGACATATATGAACCCTGTATTTTTCAGGAAAGATTAATGACATAGACATCCGATGAACCTTCATTGATAATGGATCCGGAATCAACCTCATTCCTATTCGTACACTTCGTCGATTGGGCTTGAATGAATCTGATTTGTCTCCTTCCACATTAATGTTTCAAGGATATGACAAGAATGATCAAGAACCTGTGGGAAAGATTACACTCCGAACTCCATTTGTAAATCTTGTGTCTAATACAGATTTCATGGTTGTTTGTTAGGACACAGCCTTCAACATTCTGCTTGGAAGACCTTGGCTGCATCAACATGCACCCATACCTTCTCCATACCACCAATTTCTTATGTACTATTTCAATTGTCCAATCATGACATTATATGGTGATAACTCCCCGTTCAAAACATATGAATAACAGTACATTGAGGCATAGTTTTATCACCCAAAAGGAAAAAAGTCCATGACAAAGTAAATAACCAGATTTAATGCTCTGAATGGATTGTAAAAGATCCCAAAAAATCCATTTATACATTTGAGTACATATTATGTGCTACCCATCAATCAAACTGAAAGGGTAAAACCAAATCCAAGCACTTGTCTAATAACTTTCATAATGTCAATTGTGGCAACTGATCCTGATAGCATGGGATAAACTGTTGATCCACTGAGTAGTGATGGAAGCTTAAATAGATATGTATTCATTTGATATAATGAAATACATCAATCTTCTACTTCGACAATCATAGTAGAAGAAATTTTGGCAATTCTAGAGAAAGACAAATATCTCGATTCTCAATCCATCATCTCCACTTTATTACCCCAGGAAGACCCTTTTTCATTAGTAGGGTTAGATTTGGTGGCCTCTTCTTCAGGATGTTCAAATACTAACTCCTCCTCTAACTCTGGGAGTTTTTCTTTGTCATCTACTATGAAAGTGAAAATATAAGAGGTAAAGCATAATGAAGATGAAAAGGAAGATATCGGGAATACTCCTCCATAATTTGTAGAAGTTTTCTCTACCACTATGGATGAGCTCATAGAAATAAATCTGGGTACAAAAGAAGATCCACACCCCACTATAATTAGTGTGTCCATGGCCTCTAAAGAGAAAGAGGTGTATACTTTATTTCTAAAGAAACATCAAGATATATTTTCATGGAATCATACAGAAATTCTAGGTCTTAATCCAGATGTAGCCACTCATTATTTGGGTTTTCCAGAAGAACATCATGGATTCAAGCAAGCGGCAAGAAGAACACACCCAACTCATGCCTCTAAAATTGAAGCTAAAGTTGATAAACTTATAAAATATAACTTTTATAGGGATGTTAAATATCCCAAATGGTTAGCCAACATTTTCCCAGTGAAAAAGAAGAATGGTAAAATTAGTGTTTTAATTGATTTCAGAGATCTTAACCAGCATTGTCCTAAAGATGATTTTTCAGTTCTAATTACAGAGCTTTTAATTGATGAAATAGTTTGATATGAAGCACTTTCCTTCATGGTTGTCTACTATGGGTATAATAAAATCCATATGGCCCTAGAGGATGAAGAATCTATAGCCTTCAGAGTCCCTCAAGGCGTGTTTTTTCTATAGGGTAATACCCTTTTGATTAAAGAATGCAGGTGCAACATATCAACGTTCCATGCATCATATCTTCAAACCTTTCTTAGAGAAGTTTGTTGAAGGTTATGTGGATGATTTGGTGGTCAAATATAGACAGTTCCAACCAATTGGATTATTTTGTGACTATATTCACTAAACTTTGGAAACACAGTTTGAAGATGAACCCCTTGAAATGTGCTTTCGGGGTAACCTTAAGAATTTTCTTTGGATTCGTTGTATGCCATCATGGTATCGAAGTTTATCCTCAGAAAACAAAATCAATCCTTGGTATGTCACCTCCTTGAAATTTGATAGAATTAAGAGGACTCCAAGGACACTTGGAAAATATTCGGCACTTTATCGCCAATTTGGAAGGAAAATGTTTACCCTTCACCAGATTAATGAAGAAGGGAGTCTCTTTTTAGTGGATTGAAGACTAAAAAAAGCATTTGATACTCTCAAGAAATATCTCTTGAGTCCACTAGCATTAATTCCACCTATTTAAGGAAGACTACTTATTCTCTATGTGACAACTTTAGAGCGATCATTAGGTTCCTTCCTTGCCAAAAAGAATGATGGTGGGAATGAAAATAGTCTTTACTATCTCAGTCGAACTATTCTTGATGTAGAAACTTGATACTCAAGTATTGAAAATTGATTCTTAGCATTAATCTTTTCATTTTAGAAATTAAGGCATTACATGAAACATAATGAGGTCCAATTGATAACTTGTAATAACCCGATCAAAATTATCCTTAGTCATCTTTACTTAAAGGGCTTCTGGGATAGTGGGTGGTTATTTTGAAATAGTCTGATATCCAGTTTGTGCCTTAAAAAGTAATAAAAGGCCAAGATCTAAATGATTTCCTTACTGAGCATCCATCTGTGGAAGATACATCACTAAATACTGAGCTTCTTGATGAAGAGGTCTTCTCTATTCAGGACAATTCCCAAACATGGGAAATTTACTTTGATGGTGCCTCCAGAATTCCAACAAGGAAGAAAATGGAAAACTCTAAACTCAATAAAGTTGGGTTAGGAGTTGTCCCTATTTTCCTAGAAAAGTCAGTGTTGCCTTATTCCTTATTTTTGTCAGAAGGTGGTACCAACAATGAGGCAGAATGTTAGGCTCTCATCGTAGGTTTGGAATTGGCCCTTTAGGTTCAAATGAATCCCTTAAAGGTAAAAGGCGATTCAGAATTGGTAATAAAACAAATCAATGGGGAATATTATATCAAAAAAGAAGAGTTAATCCCTTTGTGTGATTATGTCAGAGGGTTAATAGCTGAATTTCATTCAGATTTGACATTGTCTAATGTCATGCGATCACAAAATGCCCAAGATGATGCACTAGCTAATGTAGCTACATCCTTGGAAGATCCAAATCAGGATGAGACAGTCATTAGGATAGCCCATCGCAGTGTGGTCTCACCTTTTGTTCAAACTAGAAAGGAGGAAATTAATGAAATTATCCCTATTTCTGAGCCATATGGTCATACCATGGGATGGAGAACATCCATCATTGAATATATTCAAAATGGGGTAATTCCTCCGAATAGGGTAGAAAAATAATAGATCCGGCGATGAGAGACTAATTTTACTCTTTATGATAGTCCATGCCACCAAAAGATCCTCTACAAGTGAGGATTTGATGGATTCCTCTTTAGATGTATTGATGGAGAAGAGACTACAACTTTCATTAAAGAAGTACATTCAAGAGCTTGCGGTGCTCACTAGTCTGGGCACAAACTCTTTGACTAGATCCGAAGGCTTGGATACTTTTGGCCTTTAATGATGAAGGATTGATCCGATTTCACTAAAAAATGTCATCCCTGCCAAGTGCATGCCAACTTCATTCATCAACCCCCAGAGTTTCTACATACAACTAAATACTCCTAGCCATTTTCCACCTGGGGAATGGATGTAGTAAGACCTTATCCTACAACCATGGCTAAGAAATTCAAATATATCCCTATTTATACTGACTTATTCTCTAAATGGGATGAGAAAATGCATCTCATAAAAGTTGGATCCAAAAGCATTGTTAGTTTTTTCAAAACTAATATCATCACTAGATTTGGTGTCCCTCATACTATTTTTATAGACAATGGAACCAATTTTTGTTCTGCTGAGGTAAAAAAGTTGTATCAGGAACATAATATTAAATCCAACTATTCATCTCACTATCATGAGACAACCAAATGAAAGATAAAGGCCTTAAATAAGACCCGATCAAATATACTCGAGAATTTGGTGGATAAAGATAAGAAATCATGGCCTGATAAAATTTTGAATGATTTGTGGGCTTATCAGACCACTACCCGTACTACCACCCAAGAAACTCCTTATTCATTGGTATATGGAACCAAATTAGTTTTACCAATTGAAATGAAATTTCCTTCACTCAGAGTTGCAATATGTGATCAGTTGTCTACATATGAGAGGTCTCATAAATGGTTCAATGAACTAGAACGATTATACAAGAAAAGATTTCATACATTACATCATTTAAAAGTCTATCAGAACAGAATAACACAAGATTTTAACAAGAAAGTTTGCCTCCGTTCATTTCTTTAAGGAGAATTGGTGTTGGTCAATAGGACTCCAATGATACCAGGGAAGAAACCTCCAAAGCATGAGCCAAAGTGGGAAAGACCTTATTCCATACATAAGGACTATTAAAATGGAGATTTTGTTTTAATCTCAATGGATAGAGAGCATATTACAACTCCAACGAATGAGAGATTCTTAAAGAAGTACTTTGTGTAGATAAAATACATCTTCCTCACTATAAGACTTAAAACTGCATAGTACAACATCCTCACTGAAAGACTTAAAACTGCACAATACAATGTCCTCATTGCAAGACTTAAAACTGAACATTATAATGTCCTCACTTCAAGACTTAAAACTTCACAATACCATGTCTCCACTGCAAGACTTAAAACTGCATAGTACCATGTCCTTTCTGCAAGACTTTAAACTACACATTCCCCCATGTCCTAGTTACAATACATTAAACTACATAACAACTATAAGCATACATGCTTCATGATGTTAAAATTCATAGCATCTTCGTCCTTGTCGCATGGAGTTAAACTGAATGACTTCATTTTTAAAACTAATGTTTTCTCCATTTGATGTTAGAAGATTCCATAAGCAAACATAAATGAAATCATTACTACTCCTTAGTGGCACATGAGTCCCTCTCTTTCCTGCGTCTGAGTCAGATCTGTATAGAGACTTTATTTCAAAAACTATGTATGGCTTGATTCTCATTTTCAATGAGATACGTAAAGACGCCTAGATCTCGAATTTTAGGCCCAACCACAATTACAAAATCTTATTATTTTCTTTTCTCTTCCTGTATATGAATCAGATATATATAGAGTATTTCCTTAAGATATATGATTTGTTCCTTATACCATTTTATGTCTTAAGATTAACCGTTCACTCAGAACGTGTCAAATCCCCCATTCTTTATGACAAACTCGATTGGTGTGAGGAATTATTGTTTAAAGAACTATATAATACTTGATTATTATCTATTTGATATACATAGAGATTCCTAGATCTACAATTTTGGTCCAAACCACAATTAAAAAAACCCTGTATTCCTTGTATAAGATTCGAACCTGCATAGAGAATATTTTAAGAACTATGTATGAATTGATTATTTCCCCAGTAAGACACATAGTAACATTTGGGATTTATCCCTTAATTTTGTTACAATATGTATTTTTTTTAACATCTGTTCTTCTTTGTCCTTACTTCATGACATTAAACTATATGGAAATCTAACACCCCTATTCTTCACTTTCATCACCATTGCATTGTAAACGAAACCCTTATTTCTCCTTCTTTCTCACATTAAGCATAATACACGTGGGCTTAGGAATTGGGTAAATGGATTTTTTATACATAAGGTGTTTCAATTTATCATGGGGTTATTAATGTCCTCATTACATGACTTAAAACTGCACATCACAATATTAATTCATAGGAAACCAAGAATGTCTCCATTTTACATACGAGTTAGATCAATTTAAAGGACGTAAAACTCATGGACAATATTGATTCAAATATTTCTCATGTGCATTGAGAAAACCCCCTTCCATATTTTACACTCTTAATCATGAATATTTCCATATCCTCAAAATCATTCTTATTGTTTCTGGTGATAGAGTTTCTAATATTTAAGAACCATTTTCCTTGATTATGTAGTACGTTCCCTTAGGTTGCCTTGCAAAAGTTTCTTACATAACAGGTTTGTCTGCCAAAAGATTCCACTGTTTGGATATACAACATATGCCCTAGTTGGCCCGGCATAACAAAACCCCCATAATGGGTTTGTCAAATAATGGTAACTTCGTTCTTGGTTATAGTATATTTGTTCCCTTCAAACTTTTATGACAATATGCAAGAATCTGTATTTTAAAATAGTCATTCAAGTATACTTGTCCCATTATTTTTTCTCTTGATATGAAAATCTAAAGACCACAGTTTAAACATTTCCCTCACCGTGTGTTCAATACAATATGAAATAACCTTGGAATCACTTGGCCACATATCACATATTGTTTCCATTTTTGGTCCTAGTTTTATGACCTGAAACTACATACATCATAACTTTTATGTTTGGGTCAGACCTTCATAGAAGTACTATTCCTTAGATTCTTTTGAAATCTAGGTTGGAAATACCCTTTCTATATTCAGGTACCTTTCTCTATAAACTAAACCATGTGCTTCAAAAAATCTGAATCCCCATAAACATTCTTCGGCTTTCGGTAGTAGAATTTTATATTTTTGAGATCTCTTTTTCTTTACTATACAGTAGGTGCCCTTAGGTGGCCTTGCATAAGTTACCTATATCATAGGCATGTCAGCCAAAAGATGCCACTATTTGTCTTTATAGCATATTCCTCAGTTGGCCCTGCATAATACATCCCCATAATGGGTTTGTCAAGTAATGGTAACTTCGTTATTGTAAAATACTTCTTCAAATACTTTTAACCCTTTTCTATATCATTCCTCGATTCTAGAGATATGCAAATCACACTTTACAATTTTCCCTTCAATAACTGAATATGGTAATATGTTTCCAAACAAATTATTAAGAAATTGGGAGAGTTTTTTACCTTTGGTTAGAGATAAAGACCTTAAATTAAAGCCACCCAATGTCCTCACTACATGATTTAAAACAGCATAGTACCAATGTCCTCACTACATGACTTAAAACTGCACAATACCAATGTACTCACTCGATGAATTAAAACTACACAATACCAATGTCCTCACTACATGAATTAAAACTTCACAATATGATATTATAAATTCACCTTTCTGATAAATATTAACCATTCCTCATACACCATATTTTTTATAGAAATGGTTTTCCTATCCATGACATATGTCGGTGTAAAATAGCCCTTTCATTCTTAAAATTCCTTTCCTAGGAAAAACCACCCACTGGGGTCTTGAGTCACCCAAATCTTATTTTCCCCTATCTATCAGCAGAAAAATGATAAATTCCTAAAGAACTCTTTTTCATGACTATGCAGCACGTACCCTTAGGTGGCCTTGCAGAAGTTGCCTACATAATAGGCATTTCATCCAAAAGAATCCACTATTGGGATATACAGCATAAGCCCCTGTTGGCCCTGCATAATACAACCCCCATAACGGGTTTGTCAAAATAATGGTAACTTCATTATTGGAGGGGACTCCCATTATGTTGATACAAGTTTTATATTTAGTGACCATAAAAATCATGACTCAAGATTCCCCTTGGAAATATTTAAAGAATAATTAAAGAAATTATTAGCCACAAAGACATGTTTAGGATCTAATTTCAAAATTTATGGTCAAATCTATTCAACCATAAATACTAACCCTTTATAGTCCAATATGCATGACTTTAAACTGCAAAGAGACGTGGTACTCACCAGATTTAGAACCCACTAAGGACACTCTAAACAAAATTCAAGTCCCAACTCACTAAACATTCTATTTTTTTATAGTTTAGGTAATATTGATCAATAAAAAGTCAAGAGATACAAAGTTTGTGGAGTTGTCCATATAAATGTAGAAAAAATAAAAATATGCTTACTGGGCCCAATGACCTAGGTAAAACAAAAGCAGTTAGATAAAGTAAAAAAAACATACAAACGATTGAAGAAAAAATACTTTTCATTCATGAAATTTTTCATAGAGGAGCATCCACAAATTGAAGTCTCTCTCTTGTAAAAAAATCAAAAATTATAAAAGGCTTTCTATAGAATTCATCATTTGTTTGATAGCCTCTTGAGCCCCGTTAGATGCCTATTGATGCACTTTTATTTGACCAGCCTCTCTCTCTTCAGCATGATAAAGTACTTCTCTAGAATATGAAATGGATTTTGCACCATCCTTATGGACTTCTCCTAATGAGATGTGAAGCTGGTCAAGCTCCCCTATAATGATATCCAACTCCTGTTGGAGTCGCAACTACTGAACATTCTTTTCTTTAATTGTATGCTTCAGTTCCTTCAAATTTTTAGTATGATTAGCTTCATCCTGGGATAGTGCTGCTTGGGACTCTTCAATATTGATTGAAAGTTTGGATTTTATAAAGTCTTGTCAAAGCTTTTTCTCTTACTCCCTTCTCCAAAAAATATCATTCACCGCAGTATGAATTTCATGGTATTAAAAACTTCCAAATCCTAGCGTGATAAACAAAGATGAAAGTTTTGGAATTCTTGAATGAAGTTCCTTAAGAGGAATCTCAGATATTATCTTCCAAATGTTTTCCATGATTTTCGATGAGAATGATGAAGAGACTTCTGTATTTTTGGGTTCGATTAAGAATCACTATCATAAGGAGAGGTTTATTATTAGACTAATAAACTTAAAGAAGTTCCCTATTCTATTCCTTCTTAAAAAATGGTTACTCCATCTTCCAATGTTGTTTGGGCTGATGCAGAGGCTTCACCTCTAGAACTAGCCATTGAAGGTGATAGACATATATGGTAAATCAAGAATTATGGTTATGATTAGATTAAAGAGATAAAAAAATTGAATGCAATCATAATATTAGTACCTCTTACCTAACAGTAGGTCAACAACTTGAGAAGAATCCTCCCCAATGTTCTCTGTTTTAGCAATTATGTTTCATGTCTCTGGATGAGGAGTAATATCTTTAATATGCTCAGGATTTTCAGAGTGAAGCTCAGGAAGACCTGCTATCTCAAGATCCACATGAACCAATGTCTCCACAATGGTGGGATTGACATTAATATCAACACTTCCTTCAAGTACCATTGTAGCAGCAGTTTCATTAGATGGAACTGTATATTTCAACCAACCATGGTTAATAGGTTAATCATAAGAATATTGACATAAAGAATAATTAGAACTCAAGTCCTATTGATTCTATACAAGGAACTCCAAAATCTTCTAAATAATTTTATATATTAACACGTTCTAATAGTTCTTCAAAACACATTACAAGGTTCATCATTTCATCCAATGATATCCTAGATCCCAAGTTAGTCTCACCTGTGGGATCACTTGGTGTGTTTACTTCGCAACCTTCCTTCGACAACCTTTGAACCTGAGTAGCTTCTTTAGTAATAATTGTGGGGTCAATGTTAGTTGTTTTCAGATGTTCTGGTTCATACGATGAACCTAAAAGTATCTCATAATGGAAGTTATCAATTATTACATTTTATGCCTTATGAAATATTATTGATTTACCAGAATACCCCTCTCCTTTGATAGCAAGAATCAGAGCAGTGCTGGGAACATATGTTGGTTCCTTTAGATTCAAGGATTCTTTAGGAACCATATAATTTGTAGGATTTTTTTGGCTCAGCAGCACATTCTATGGTTCCTTGAATCTTATCAGTAGTTTCTTTCAAAGAATAAATAGAATAATCCCCTGTAATATTAAAAATTTTAAACACTTTTTTCATGAATAAAGACTAAAATTTATGATTATTAGAGACTTACCACTTCTAAGAAAGTGCTTAACCATGGCATTATTTCTTCAGTGTTTTTTCTTCTTCGACTTTTTAGGAGGGATTGCATCATCATCTATAAAGATAGGTATTGAAGATCCCAATACCCTATCTATTTTCTCCTCCATGGCCTATTGGCCCATAGATATTTCTCCTAATTCATGGGGTGATCCAGTAGCTCCAAGAGTAGTGCCTCCAGGGCTATACTTTGGTGAAGAAACTTCATTTGTCTTTCCTTTACCCAACTATAAGTTAAGATTATATGTTTTTATTAAATTTAATGTTTCAAAATGGAATAGAATGCGAGAGAAAGGAAACTTACATCCTCAGGATCTACAAAGTCACATCACTCTTTGTCTAATGAAGGAATAATATCTTCGGTGGTACCACGATCTATCATTTCCTTTACTTGCTTTTTGGTAGGAATTGATTCATTAGTGGCATATATGATAATTTACATCTCTCAAATGTAGGTCCTCATCTCATTGGAATTATCCTTAAAAAGAATGTCAGAAGAATACCACAAATCCCCTACTCTTGGAATATGCAGTCCTTCGCACAGATCTGTCCACATGGTTTCAGCATCATAGTATATATTCGGCCATGTTCGAATAGACTCCAATCATATATATTTAGAATGTATGTCCGAAGGTTGTGAGGAGGATACGATAACCTTGGACTTGAGTTTTTTCCCAGCACCCACAGTCACAGATGGAGGATTAGAAAATGGAACTCACCACTCTTCAGAATGATGGAGACTAGACCCCCTTGATTCAACTTCAGTAGATATTGACAGAGTGGCACTCTTAATTCTGATTGGAGGGCTATATCTGGAATAAGGTCTCTTTGGTGAATTTTTAGAATCATCACCTCCACCCACTAATTCTTTCAAGTCTGCCCCTGATGATGAAGAATTATCTTCAAAATGGCAGGGTTCCTTCTTGCTACTTCTCTTTATCCCCACTTAAGGGAAGCCATGATTTAATACCCCTTCAGGTTAAGATGCAACCCAGTTTTTGGCATACCAGATAGTCAATCTACTTACTGCATCAACAATGGGTAAGTTAACTACTGCCCCAATCTTCTCCACAGATGTCAACAACCATAGTTGTGGGGAAACCATTGGGTGTTGCTGTAATCTGACATGTATAAGAGGTGATACAATATTCTATTGTAGAAATTTGAATTGAAATGAAAATATGTAAGGATCATAGGCCTCAAATATGATTTCTCCATCGATTCTAGTGGTTAAAATTTCATCTCTGCAAGCTAGCATATATGCCCTCAATTCCAAACTAGTCGTACCATCATCAACAAATCACATTGTCGGCGGATTCCCATAAGGAAAGAAATGGAACTCCTAATGCTTGCTCAATCTATCCTTGATGTCATAATAATTCAAAGACAAGGGTGAAATACCAGAAAAGGCCTAAACAGATGGTGAAAAAGAACTTCCAAAAACCTGTACCCCACTTTTTACAACATAAGTTATAAAGTGAGTAGCGAACCATCCCCACAACACTTGGAATGGTCCTGCTATTCTAAAGGTATAGTTCCCTTTGTAAATATACAACAAACTTATATGAATCTTGTCCAAAACAGGAGTATCCAACCCTACCATCCTTTTCTCCGCCAGCTTAGCTGCAATAACAAAGGTTCCAGGTCTCATGCCTCTTTCGGAGTCTCAGACTGGAAATAAATACATGTTGAGACACATGGCCAAGAAACCTACCAAATGGGTCTTTGTAGGAATTTTTGGATTGATTTGATATCCCCATTTATCAAATTCTCTTTTCTCAAATGTTGGCCAAACAGTGTCAGGAGTGCCTCTCTTCTCTTCCCTTGGACAGCTAGTCGGACAGGTTTAAGTGGGACCCTTTTCCTTCTTCTTTATTAAGAATATTTCCATCCATTCCTTCAAATGAATATCCCTCCTAGTGCGTTTTTTTGTGGTGATTGAATTCTTGAATTTGTTAAATATTTTCATCAACTCACAAAGTAAATATTGTGTCTTATCTGAGTCATTCCATGTCACCATGGGAGGAATAAACTCATCATACATGTCTCGAAGGATTGGAGCTCCAGAAATCTTGTAAATTCCCCACAAGATGATACCTACCTCTCCATGTGTTATATGGAAGTAATTAGTCTTTGGGATCCATCGAATTAATAATTCCATCATGAAATCATCATTTCTATACACATAGGTTTCCCTAACCCAGATAGCCTCATAAATCCCGATGACTCTCAAATTATCTGAAAATTCTGCACATGTCTTTTGCACCCAGTATGCCTATATCCATGCGGGTTTTACACATCCTCCTAGGTGGAATTCCTAAATTTTCTTCTATCCCTTGGACTTATTTGTTTGATAATCTTGAAAGATGGATAAATAGCAGTGTGTTTGCAGCTCGGGTGTGTGTGCCTTCAAATCTAGAGCACACAAGCTATAATGCATAATATGAGCTTTCTATACTGTCCTGACATTAGAGAATGAGGCCCCAATAGAAAAATTGGATGATGATAAGTTGGTATAATCTTGAAAACAAGAATGCGGGACATGGGTCTTTGGATCTGGAATATTAGCATCCTACAAATGACCATAACTATAAAAATGCAGATAGGTGCTTCATGGAAAATTGAAATGATACTTATTCAAATATTTTTCTAAGTCTAGAAGGGTGGTATCACAAATGTAAAAGTAATCATGACCAACAAAATTCATCATGTCATCAATCATCTTGTTGGAAGGATCATCAGTAGTTCCAATTCTTTTGGGAGCCATTGAACTTGCAAAAAGATAGAAATCATCTTTTAAAGTAAGTTCATTTTTTTTGTTTTAGAAAAAATTGGAAAAGGAATTAAGGAATACAAGTTTAAACATGGAGTACAAGTATAAGTCGTTGCACATGTATGGAACCCCACTTATAGCGCGCAACTAAAAAATGTACAGAAGAAGCACAATGAAACAAAAGTGCCTGAATAGAAGAAGGATTGCACACTGAGAGATGAAAATTCAGAAATTGTGATACTTTTCATGGAAGTGAAGTCATTATATATAAGCGATGAATGTCACCCTGCTCACTATAAATCTTACATGATGAAAACTTGCATGCCCAAGTCTACTTGAGCACCAATACTTGTGAACCCCAGTGCTCTTTTCTTTCTCCTTCATTACTTTACCTCAGTATAGGATCCTCTTTTCATTTCAAATCCAATTCTGAGGGGGGGGGGGATTTTATTGAAACCCCATTCCATCAAAGAGCCTAAAAACAAGAAAAATGGAATCTATTAGAAAGAAAATGGGGAAAATACATGAAGAAAAATCCATATTTTCAAAGGAACGAGTTTTTGGTCATCTTAGTCTAGCCAAAACTCTTTCAGCGCACATCCCACTTTCACGCCCCCACCAATATGTCATGCAACACACTTGAACACCCTTGTCATGCATCCTACTTGTGCGCCTATTTACTTTTCACCTAGGGTCCAATATTTTCCTATAAATAGGCTGTTTCAGGCCTCATTTGTACAAACAAATTTCTTTGAAACCCAATTGCTGCTCTGGTCGCCCTAGTACTTCGACCAGTCTTCCCAAACATTCAAGGCAGTCCTTCAACACCTTGAGCGGAGGATTTAAAGGAGGATCATTGGACATAAGTCCTATTAGTGTTTTAAAACCATAACACTAGTGCACCTAAAGTTCCCAACCTCCCCAAATCAGAAATACTTGCACACCGCCCATTCCTCCCACAAAAACTTGAGCACCCCACTTCTGGGATCACCTGTGAATACTCTTGAAGTCTCGAGAAAGGTATCTCCCAAGTATTAACATACATGTTGTTTGTTTCTTAAGTGAATATTAGGTTGCTCAAGTGTACTTGCGTACCCTTACCTACTTGGGTGCCCCTCTTTGATTCACTTGCTATCTTTAGTCTAAAATCCATCAAGCCTTCCTCAAATTCATTCATGGAAAGGATTCTTCTTCCTTGGCTCCCTTGTCTGAATGGGATTTTGTTGAGACCTCCACCAAAACCTCCTGAATTATCAAACCTTTAGGAAAGGCACATCAGTGTGTCTCTTATTTGGGTTTTTATTTACACAGTTAGAGGTTTTCCACATTTGTTTCACAATGGGGTTAGGATTCATGGAGTGTATGCGGGTTTCTATATCCACAGTCCCATGGACCTTTCTCCCAGAAATAGTGTTGGGAAGTTCCCAATTTATATGAGGGTTGGGTCCTGGCCTCTCCCTTATCAAAGAGATAGCTCAGAACCTCAGGTCTCTGGTTGCAAAGGTAAAGTTCACACATGATTTTATCCCTTTTGAAAAAAAGGAGAAGTATCCCTTCCCTACCAGGATCAATTTTAGGGAAACCATCAAGGTGTAGGCCCCTAACTTTTCTTACAAGAGGTAGCATCATTGATCCTCCTCTCTTCTTCGGTTCCAAAGACCAGAGGAGATATGGGCACGAGGACTTTTGTTACCCTTTCCCTTTCCCATTGGGCATTGTTACCATGAGAATACATCCTGGTATAAGCTCCTAACCTTCATTCATTCTTCCTTCCATTGGACCCTTGTCCAATGTGAATAGAATAGAAGGAAGGCTTGTTTCCTCTCCCTTTTCCCGAGTCACCTTTACCTCATCCACCGTCGCCACCATAGGCTCTCCCTCTTCCACCAGTGGAAACAGAAAAATTTGAAAGTGAAAGTTTCATTGTTGAATATTTCAAATCCTATTGTATCTCACACTAAGAATTACTCACATGCATATAGAGATTCATGATGACTACGAGATATACACAAACACTCACTGGAATAAACTACGAGAAGTCTCATTACAGTTAAAACCGGGATATGTAGGAAGCCCTTTCAAGGACCGACATCACTGGATATCATCTTCAGAAATCCAACCCGAATTCCCTTAATCTAGGCATCCTCATCAAGAATAAGCCCCAAATTAAACCCCCCAAATCACCAAGGAATCTTTTTCAGGTTGTAATCCCAAACTAATTTCACTCAATGGACCATACTCTCCTGTGAGACTTATCAAACTACATGGGATTTGATTCTCATACACATGAGATACGTAGGAAGCCTCCTTGAGGTTCAAACCCAACACTCCAAATCAACATTGTTAACCTTAGTCCTTATTCCCAATATGGTCTAATCTTACTTGGAAACACATATCCTTTCCAAGTTCATTGGGAAACTTTATCATAAGTCCCACACCAAACACTGACTAAGCATCTTCCTCTTAGATGTCCATACCACATGACATTAAACTGTATTACTAGTTCCTTATCACATGAACTTAAAAGGTATGATGTCTATCATTAAATGGCCCAAAACTATAGGGGTTCTGATTCATTTTACCAGGATACGTAGGTAGACCATTTTATGGGAAGAATCCCAAGATCAAACCAAACAATAATCTCCCTAGATAAAAATAAATTCTAGAGTGCCCCACTAAGTGGATTCGAAACCGACATCATTATAATGATGATTAATATAATCTTGAAATATTATATTAGAGGATACCATTGATGGAGAACCTCGAATACATACTGATATCTTCATTGATGAAGAACATTGAATACATATAGACGATTCTGAATTTTACACATGTTAATAAGTGATTGAAAATTCTAAGGAAAACTTATTCCATACTTGGTGAATTGATAAGGATTCATGAAAATATATTAAAATTATAAAGAGAGTTCCAAAGTTGACAATAATTCCCCTTAAAAGAGTGTGATGAGTTCGACCTCCCATCCTATCGACCAATGTATGTTCTTAAGTATCATAAAGTTTAAAATTAATGAATTCCTACCTTTGGAAAGTAGGTTCTTTTTACATAAAGAACTATTGGAAGTTTCCGGTTCCATAAATAAATCCAATGGAAACTGCTTGTAAGCAGTGATTCTTAAAACTAGAATACACATTTCAAGGAACTACGAAATAGATGGTCTTGTGTATATATCATGATTATTTTAATATGATCCATTTACCTTGTGGAATTATGAGAATATTAGAGAAAAAAATGTGGAATTTCAATATTTTTATATCCTAAAGAAAAATATATCGTATAATTCTTAATCTAATATTCAATGTTTCAAATAAAAATCATGAATTTTAAGTTAATCTAATTCATGTGACAAAAAAATTGGGTGATCCCAATTTAGGATTTGGAAGTTTCAATTATTTTTTATTTGAAAAATGTCAGCGGTGGATTAAATAATGATATTGAAGAATAATTTCCAAAAAATATGTAATATATGCGTGATGATGATTTTATATTCTTAAGTTTTTATAATCACCCACAATTGATCATTTAGTGATTCAAGATAAGTTTTCAAATCAATATGTTCAAGTTGTTGAGTTTTTTTTGCATTGTGATCTAGTACTTTATTATACAAGATGGTTAAAGATGATCATTGAAGATATTTTAGTGAAATGAAGAAGATGGGTATTCTAGGATCCAAAAATAAAATTTTCTTCTTCTAGTTTATTTTTTGAATGAAGTTAAAGGGTTTTGAAAAGAATTATTATTTTTAGTTTATTAATAATAAAAAATAAAGGGTAGTCTTAATATTGACTAGATATATGTAACTAATTTATATTAAGAATATATGGTGATTATAGTGCATTGATTTATGTGTAACAAAATAAATAAATGGGAAGGATTATGGTGTGTGATTCTACTAAATTAAGTCTCAATAATATGGAATGGAAATTGTATTTTTTTTAATTATATAATTTTGATCATGTCCATAGAAGGGAAGTAATCATGAGAAATGAAGAATTATTATGAGCTTAAGAAGATTATTGGGATATTGATTGAAAAATAAATTATGAATCATTACTTAGAAAAAATTTGGAAAATACATGGGAGCTTGATTATTTTTAGTATTGATACTATGAATAAGATTTTTGATGAATATCAATAAGTGATCAGGCAAGATGAGAGGAAACTGTGCTTGAAAATCTCAAAGGATCATAGAGAAGAATCTACACCAACTTCTATTAGAGAAACTAAGATACTAAAGATATCATTCTCATTCTATTTAATCTATTTATATATAAATTAATAAGTTTTGAATTATATCTTCACTCTAGATAGGCATTATTCGATGCTATGCATATTAAAAAATAATTTTAATCACTTTTTTACAGTAAATAATTCGTGGTTGGGGATACTAACCCACCCTGATAAGGAGTAGGAATTTCAAGATAGTTTTTAACCCTATAAAAATCTATATTACTTATTATCTTTATTATTTTCATGTTCAAGTGGGATGTTATTTTTTATTTGAGTGGATAAGAACCTAATAGGTCAAAGAGTTTTATTTTGAAGTAAATTAAATTGTAAAAACATATCTTCACTAATACTAGATCTTCTATATGGAGAAACACTCTCCCTAGAACTTCAACTTATATTAGATATTAGTTATTCTATTGATCTAATCAGGTGCTAAGAATGTATAATCAGAATTCTATTAATAGGAAGGGTGTTGCTATGTTTTATGGAAATAACTATTATATTCTGAAGAATATGATTTTGTCTTATATTTTTTCTCTTGTCCTAGACATGATAGTTGTAGTCACTATGTGGTTTTTAACCATTGAAAGGGATTCTACAATGTCTTTTACTAGTAAAATAAATGCAAAGGTTGATAAAAAAGGGTAAAATTCTATTCTCATGTATTTTTAGAAATGGTTTACATAAATGTCCTGAGACTTTAATATGCTAAGGAAATATGGGATAAATTAAAAATAATATATTAATGTAATGTGAAATTAAAAGAGGATAAATTATAAATTTAGAGAAGCTGATTTGACCATATTAAAATAGATGAAGAAAACATTTATTCCTATATTGAAAAGTTCAATGAAATTTTTAATAATATATAATGGATTAATGAAAATATAAAAGACTTCACAATTGTAAAGATACTTATTAGGAATTTTCTAGACATGTTTGATCCTAATATATATATTATAGAAGACATAAAATACCTTTTACTCAATGAATTACATAATATATTCATTACTTATAAAATGATAAAAATCATGACCTTTATGAAAAAGATAAAATATGAAATGGATTTTTAAAGGCCATGAAAAAGATAGAAATAAAAGAATATGTTTATGTAAATTCAAGTGAATATAAGGGTAATTAAGTATATAAATACTATAAAATAATAATTACTTTGATATCAAAGAAGTTAAATTATAGCAAGAGAAAGAGTAAATGAAAATTTACACACATGTGTTACAAATTATATAGAATTAGAAAATTTTATATCAACTATCCATGTATTGATATTGAATATTATAAATCAATATAAAAATACCAAAAACCAAAAATAAATAAATAGGGAATAAGTTCAAAAAAAAGTATCCAAACCTAGTGGGAAAAAGAAAAAATTCTGCAAATTAAAGAGAATAAATATAATGAGTAAAGAGGAGGAGGATGAACTATCATCCATTAGTTAATCATAAAATTAATCTAGTGATAAATTTACAAATTTCATGGATTAAATAGAAAAAGTATTTAACACCTAAGTTAGAAATGAATAAGAATAAGAACCAACCGATATAGAACACATGCAGAAAGATGAATTGAAAGATTATTTTGAGAATAATACTAAACTAAAGAATGAAAAGTGAAAGTTGAGGAATGGAAATAATAATATGACTAAAGAGAAGAGTGATATTTTTCATGAAATAAGAAACACCCATGGATGAAATAAAGAAGATCAAGTTGAATGATGCTAAATGTGAAAAATAGTGAATGATCTTGAATCAAGAATCTATTAAAGATAATAAGAGTTCTAAAAATATATATTTCTTAAAAGTGATAATTAGATTAAAAAATTATAGGATGATTTCAAAATTTTAGTCAAATTTAAGGTTGAAACATCTAAAACAACTGCGAGAATTTTCTCAAAGACTCCTGTTAAATATGCACCTCATAAACCTAATAATATTTCTATTTTAAGTAATATTTCTAAATTAAACTCAAATTTTGATCAACTATAACTGTAAAAAATAGGGATAAACATTTTGACATACCATTTTGAAGAAATAAGGAACTCATAGATTTCATATACTCCCAAATAAGAGAAATTTTAGACCCAATCAGTGAAGAAAAAACAAGAAACATAATTAGCTGTTTTCAAGAATCAATTTTCATGATTATAAAAGATTTTTATTTAAAGGATATTACTAGTGTTTATAGATTATTTGGTCATAAGGACTACTCATACTATCATAATATTTCACTACATAAAAATAGGCTTCATTCTAATGGGAGTTATTCAGAAGAGATACAATCATAATCTCGAATCAGATAAGATATTAAAATAACTGTTTCTAATATTCCCACACAAAAAACGTTTTATTTCCTTGAATAAAAATATTACAAGTTTAATTATCAGGGATATTGTTCTTAATAGTGCATGTAAATATTACCTAGATTGATTCCCTGTGTTTATAAATGAAAGTTAATTTAAAAACTAATGGAGAGAAATAATATTTAGTTGAGGTTTCATTAAAAACCAATAGAATAACCAAGCCATGGAATTTCTATAGTGTGTTTTCTTCCCACACGACTTGTTACATAATGATTATGAAGAATATTGAGAAGCATGAAGGGGTAGAAGTATCTTTTGGTGATTATGTTTCTCTAATAATCATTGGTGTTGGATTAATTGAGATATTTGCTCATAATTTGAAATCAAATGATGTTTTGTAAGTGAAAGGGTTGAAACACAATATTCTGAGTGTTAATTATCACTATAATGTTGGTCATGAGGTTATATTAAATAAATAATCATGTAACATGAGAAGTTTAAAGAAATAAAGGAACATATCTCAAGGGAAAATGAAAAAACTGAAATCTGTTTCAAATAGGTGATCTAACAAAATTCTATTACCTAGGTGAAAAAAAAGAAAGCATATTTTGGAAATGAAGGCATGGTCATATTTTCCAAAAAAGACTTAAAAAAATTCAGAATTATGATATTTTGAGATATTTTCCAATGATTTAAAGATAAATATATGGCGCTTGGGAACTTTTTAAAAAGGATAGTTAACTCAAAGATCCAATAAAAAGGTAAATATTCTTTTATTTAAACCACTAGATATTTTTCACACTGACTTATGTGATCACATAAGATGAAATTATACTAGGGGTGATTTTCATTTCCAGATATTTTTAATGATTCCACATAAATTAACGATGTGATATTCATAATGAACAAGAAAGAATCCATTGAAATGTTTAAAAATTTTAGAAGACAAGTTGAAAATGAATTGGGACTCTACATTAAAAAATTGATATCTAATAATGGAAAGGAATATACATTTGATTCACAAAAATATATATTTCTAAATATAAAATCAAACCTCAATTTATCATATCCTATACACCATACAAAAATGGTGTTTTTAAAGGAATAATATAAGTATAGTTGAGATGGGTAGGGCAATGTTAGTTGAAAATAAGGTCCTAAAATATTTCTGGAGAGAAGCCATGTGTACTACTGTACACATCCAAAATGGATGTCTATAAATATTAAAACTGACACAACTCCATATAAAATTCAGTACAAGAAGAATATAATTTTCAAATACATCAAATTATTTGGTAGTCCATGCTTTATAAAGATAAAAAAAATGAGAATATTTTAGGAAAATAAAGATATAGGGATATTTTTGGGATACTTATAAAATTAAAGTGGGAATATTTGTTGGAATAAGATATCAAAAAATATGATAAACTATGTTTGTGCCAATATAATTGAAAATCAGTGCAGATCAGATCATGTTACTATAGTGTAAGTGAATATTGAAGCAGGTTTTGAGTATATTTCTAAAAAATAGATTGACGAACATGATAGGAATGAGTATTATATAGTTTAAAATGAAATAGGCTAGACCAGTGATGAAGATAGTGATGGAAATTGGATTATAATATATTATAGGTTGAAAAAGAATGTTGATACAAAGATTTTGATTAGCATATGGGGGGTATCATTCCAAACCAAAGGAAGAATGAGAATAAAAAACCAAATAACACCTTTCTCATAGGTTGAACACTAAATAGTATCTAAATATATTTAACATGAATATTGGATACAATATTTGAATGATGAGATAGATTAGATTGAGAAGAAATCCCCTTAGAATTTAGTTCCAATACCTTATTATAAAAATATTATTACAACCAAGTGGATCTTTAGAATGAAACTAAATGATAAATGTGTTTTTATAAGAAACAAGTATAGGATAGTATGAAATTGATACTATAGATTAGAATGAATTTATTTTGAATAAAAAATTATCTAGTTTTAATATTGGAAACTATAATATTGTTTTTAGTAGTGGAAGTACACAAACACTACAAAGTATATAAAATGAATTTGAGATTATACTTTCTGAATGGTGACCATGAGCAAGAATATTTCATTGAACAACATTTTGGCTTCCTTTTTTATTTTTGTGGTAGTGTTATGCATAGACTCAACAAAAATTTGTATGACTAAAAATAGTTTCCTAGAGCATGTTATTCAAAATTAGATGGTTACTATAAATAGTTGGGTTTAATAAAAGCTAATGTTGAAAATAATTTGTTTGTAAAGTAGTTGTCCTCAGATACATAGATTCTCATAGTATATTTCAATCATATTATATTTTTTAGTGATAAAGAGTACCTTTTTGATAAGTTTACTAAGTAGATAAAAAATTAATTTGAAATGTCCATGGTAGTTTAAATGATATAATTTTTGGGGTTATAGATTTACCTAGAAATTGTGTACATAAACTTCACTTGAAAATATGATAGAGAATTATTGAAAATGACTACAATGGATGTGTTAAGAGAAGTTTTAAATCCCATTTCTATTAGTACAAAACTATCCAGTGATGAGGGTATCAGTAATGTTGATCAAAAGAAGTTTATAAGAGTTATAGGATGATTCATATATTTAATATATTTAAGAAATGATGTAGTATTTTCAATGACTTAACATGCTATATTTTATTTTGATCTAAGGATTTCAAACAAGATAACAAATAAAAGGATTTTGAGATATGTTAAAGGAACACTAAACACTATTTTCTATGATGAAACAATATATATTTGAAATTTTCTATCTGCAAAAATGCATATTGGGTAGGTGATTGTGCTGATAGAAACTGACCTAAGGTGAAACTTTCTTTCTAGGAAATTTCTGTGTGAACTGGTACAATTAAAAGTAAAATACAATTTCACTTAGCACAAATAATGATCAGTATGTTTCTGAAATAAAAGCCTGTATACAAATTTTATGGATGTAAGTAAAGCTATAAAATCTGAATATTGATACTAATAATCCAATAACAATACTTTTTGATTATTAGGGTGTATTATATTTATCAATTAACTCCATGAAACATTCAAGATCTAAGCATATTGACATCAAAGATAATTTCATTAAATAAAGGGTGTCCAATGGAGAGATAAAACAGGAATATATTTCAACTATTTTTTAGATATATTCACTAAATATTTTCCGATAGAGTTTTTTTAATTAAGTATGAAAATTCACATTCAGACCTTTCCTCTGACATTAATATGTGTAGAAAAAACCCATAAATATTTGGATTGTATTTTTAGAGGGGGAGGGAAATTAATAAAATAAAATTAGAAAATGATACTATATTTTTCAAAGGTATAGTATTTATTAAGTGGGGGGGTGATAATTATTTTAGATATTTTAATCTAAATATGTGGATAATTATTAATGTGGGAGATTTATGAAAGTGAGACTTGAGGAGGAGATCATCTATGTCACTTGGCCCCAATTTCTTGACATCAAGGGGTGGAATTTTCCCAAAATGTTACCTTATATAGTTTTTTGAAATAAGAAAATTCCCATTATAGAAAGGCTGTTATTTGATGGTTCCAATGGTATTTTATTAATTCAAAATAGAAAAAATAAATTTGGAATAACTGAATAAAGTTTTCAATAAATCCATAAGGGGGGAGATTGAAGTTCCCTTAGAGTTATTAATTATTTTTATTTGTTGTTAATCTTGGTTTAGAATCATTGGATGATATTTAAAGGTTTATAAATTTACATTGACTATTTTTTTGGAAGTTTTGGGAGGCTTTAAAATGATTTTAGGAGATTTTGTGAGTATTTGAATATTATATGGAATTTTTTACTGTGGTTGAAATTTGGCTATCTATGACTATGTATAAGTGATTTTATACAACATATGAGTGAAATAGAAAATTAAACTCTAGATATTTGTGTGAGACTTTTATGTATTCATATATGTCCTTTTTTACCATGTATGAATGATTGGATGATGTATACAAATCATTAAAAGGTACATATAAGTAAATGGAATATGTGTAAGAGTCATTTCAAGAGATCCCAATTTAATTGAAGTTGTGTATGAGTAATTGGAATCTATGCATATGTCATCTAGTCTTTTGTATATATCATCATGATTTTTTTAGTCATTTACTTTTTATAATTATAAGATTATTTGAGAATAAATATAGTTTCTATAATTTAATATTCTACATAAATATATATCTGATGATGCTTCAATCAATATTCAATGTTTTAAAAACTAGAATTAAAATATCATCCAAGATGATTCATGTGGAAATTAAAATTTGGTAATCTATATTCAATATTTTTGAGTCTCAATTATTTTTATCAAAAAAATGGGAGTGGAATCTTAATTGATGTTGTAGAAGAAGATTCTTAAGAATTTATTCTATAATATATGGGTGATGATTATTTCTATTTTTAGTTTTATATAATCACTTGGAATTGATCATTAAGTGATTAAAGATGAGTTTTAAAATTAGTATATTAAAAATGATGATTTCTTTTTTGTTGAACTATTATGATGTAATTTGTTCTGTAAGTAGGTTGAAGATGATTATTGAATCTATTTCAATGAAATTAAAATGATTCGTATTTCTAGAATTCTCAAATAAAATTGTTTTTCAACTATTATGTTAATTTATTTGAAAGTATTTCTTGAGATTTAATATTTTTAGTTGATTGATAATAAATAAATGGAATGAAGTCTTTGTATTTAACTGGATAAATGAACTTAATTGAACTCTGGTGTATGATTTGATTGAATTATGTGAAGACCAGTGAGACTCTAAAAAGGAATAGTGTTATCCTATTCATATTTGAGAAGATCTATAATCACTTGTATTTATAGTGAAGAATATTTTTTTGGTAACAACAACCAACCATATCGAGGAGTAGGAATTCTAAGGAGTAGAACATTGTAAAAGTTATATATTACTTATCCTCTTTATTATTCTCAAGTGTGAGTGAGGATTTGATTTTATATTTGTGTGTATTATATCCTAATAGACCATAAAAGTTGATTTTAAAGTAAGTGAAATTGTGAATACAAGTCTCCACCTATTCATCCCACCTATTCTTAGGGGAGAAACATCTTTCGAGGAACAGAAATGGAATAATAAGTAGTATTGGTATTTTATACTTTATATATTATAAATACAAGTCTTATAATATATCTATTAGTGACTAAAATAACTATAGGCCTAAATGAAAATTTCATTGAGGGATATCCATTCATTAGGACATGAAAATCATTTTGTTGTGGTCCAAATTTATATGATGAATTTTAAAAGGTATTATCATGGGAGCTCTAAAATGAAGTGTAATTTTTTGGGTACTTAGGTCTAGTAGAGTAGCTGACAAAGGACTTCTCTCAATGGAGGAAGTAAATTAAAATAACGTATAAAAGGTATTCAAAAAATAAAATAAAAGAGAATAAAAACAATACTTAAGAATTATGGGGGAGTTTTTTTACCATTTATTAAATAATAATAAATATATTGGAAGAAGATATCATTTTTTTGTTTTTGTTTTTGAAATGAAACTTGATTAATAAAACACAATAAGAAGGTGTTATTTAGAAACTATTTTTAGAAGGCATAATCGATACAACTCTACATATTAACTTAAGTATTGATCATTATTATTTAAATTAAAATCCAATTAATTATGATCCAATAATTTGTTAATCTTCATACCCTATGAGAATTAACATTACCACCATGGTGAAAAGAGTTAAACCCTAGGCCAGCTTTAGAACATGCAATCACAACACCCATATTTAATTGTCATTATAAGACTAGATTATGGTCAGTGGTAAATTAGAGTATAAATAAATTATGAAAATAAGTATTAATTGATTTTATGCATTGTATTTTAACTCTACAAATTTGTCCCGTGTGGTTTGGTTTTACCTATTAAATTTGCTCTATCACAATTTACACAAATCTTGACCTCACATGTTTTTGTGTCAATTGTTAAATTTCATGCTTAGTTTCTTATAATTTTAAAACTAAATTCATGGATTATATTATTTAAGTTAAAATATTTTAATGATTTAAAATAAATAACTGAATAATGTAAGAGGTCAATCGATTGCTAAGAAAACTACTCTACCTTGGGCGGCGTTGTATTCGTAGAAACGAATTGTATTTGCAAAGATTTAGAAAGGGTATAACCCAATATCATTTGTATGATTTTATTTACAGCCGAAAGAGGAAGATTAAGTGAAGAATAAAATTGAAAATAATAAAATAAATTGACGATAAACTAAGAGTTTATTGAAAGTACAACAACATTACAACACAGAGGAAAAGAAGAGTATTTTGGAGGAGATCCTCAATTGGTAGTTTCCCACCTCCAATTTTGAATTGAAATGGTATGGAACCACTTCTACTATTCAACCAATCTCCTAATACATGTAAAAAAACATCAAAATTATAAAAATACATATTTATAGAGTGGAGGGTAGGCTAGGTTATAAGTGGTTTCAAGTGTGAATGGGTAGATTCTAACAAATATTTTAATCCCACTAGCACCACATTTGAGACCACAAAATGCGTGAATTAGCTATTCTTCCCATAGGTTGATTTTTGATAAATTGGGTTTTAGAGGTCCTCTAAAAATATAGGCCCAATCCAAGAAAATATTAAGAAGTTATGTCCTAAACACCACAGTGATGTCCAATATGGCGGGTCCTGCCCATCTTTGACTTCATGGTCCATTTAGTCCAATCAAATGCACAATTTAACTCCAATTTACTGAATAAAAGTTGTATCCTATTAATTTGGGAACACATTTACTAAATTTAAATTTCAAATAACAAATATAAAAATATTTATTTCTACAATACTGTAGTTCACTAAAAAGTGTAAAAATGTATTTTTCATCAAATTTCCAAATGAATGATCTAATCCCAAATATTTTGTAAATAAACATATTTAAGAAAATGTAATGAAATTTTATCATTTATTATCAATAAAATATTTTATATAAGTTAATTTTATCAACTTCCCAACACTTACCCCTTTTCACTCCGGGGTAAAGTATTATATCCTAATTAAGACTCATTCCAAAAATCAAAGGTGAGAAAACTTCCATGATTCTTCTAAAATGAAATTCATCATGTCTCATTTATGAAATCAATTTTCCTATAATTTTTATTCTATAACATTCAAATTTTTTCAAATTCATTTGTTCTCCCATGAAACATGTCGCAACCTACCTCACTTCGAAAATTTCCCTCTTCACTCAAGGAACATGTGAAAGTGGAGTTATTCTCTTTCACCATAGTTCATGTGATCTTACCATTTTCTTGAAATGATTATAAGTTTTGTACCGGAAGAAACTAGTGTTATAATCAATAAGAATTCTAATAGGTTATTATGAGGTTCAAGGGTTGGTAGGATTTAATGTATATAAAACTGAGGTAAAAGATGAGTGTTTAATCTCTTAAGTACAACACATGTCAAAATTCAGCAAGTGTTCACAATGAATGTACACACTCAACCCCTAAAAAAACTTTATCACATAAAATTCACCATCCCCATTTTCCATTTTTATGGGGAAAAACTTATTTGTGAATAATAATGAATAAACTTCTTCTTTTCTCTATTTTTTTTATTTTTTTTCTCTTTTGTTCTATTTTTTTCAATGTATAGAACTATTTTTTGATAATTATTGTTGGAGATAAAGAGGGGAATAGGTGTATAACAATGATACAATATGGATTGTGAACCCAATTCCCATGGAAAATGTATAAAACCTTTATATCAACCCCTAAAAATGATTCATTCCTAATAATTTCCATAGAAACTCCCTCTCCCCCACAATTTTTGAAAGTAAAACAAAAATGTACATAAAAAATGGGTAGGTATGAATAAATTATCTTGTAATGTGGCTACCTCAGAGGATGTTCATGGTATCTAAGTATTAAAAAGGGTAAAATGTCAAGGTGGTCAAAAATAGAGGTTAATTGAATTGAGGAATTTTCAATGAACGATGGCGTCTATCATGAATGTAACAAAATTTAGTCTTATGGATTCAAATAGAATTAAGGAAAGTCTTAGTTTCTTCACATGACCCGTGACTCTCTTGAAAGTGATTAAACAGAGTAATATGTAGTAAAGAGCCTAGAATGTATCTCGGGTAAGGAAATAAAATATTGGTCAGTGCTAATGCGGCATGGGTTTCAAAAATCCATTAAACACCAAAGAATTATTTGAAAAATACAAATTTTAGAAAAATATTCCATATAAACATTCATGTGATTTTTTTCTAAAAATAATGGAATTTTACCCACAATCGACTCAAGCATGAAAAATGGTTTGGATATTCTTTTAAGGACAATATTTATATAAAAACACAAAATAAATAAAAAATGAAATCAAATTTTTTGTGTAGTTTTTTAATTTTTTTAATTTAACAAAAAATCAAAAAGAAAACACACACAAAACGCACAAATGAAAATCTTAAAAAGCTACCTCAAAATTTTTTCCCCTCCCCCAATATTTAAATTTTCATTATACTCAATGTAAATCCATGTGGTGAATATGAACATGAAATGCATAATTTTAAATAGGACAAATAATATAAAAGTGAAAGGGTTAGGAACAAACTGATATTCTAAAGTGATGATATGGTCATGAAGTGTGATGAAATCCACTGTATCAGTAGAAATTCCATAAATTTATTGCTTATAACATTTCCCGTTGAATGTGAAGCTCCTTCTAGTTTCCAATTATGTGATCTCCACTGCACGATATGGAAAAACATTAGGCACAACATAAGGACCTAACCATTTGGAACACAACTTACCGAGCATTAGCTTCAATTGTAAACTATAGAGTAAGAATTTCTCTCCAAAATGAAATTATATTTTCTAGATCATTTTATCATGATCTGATTTTGATCTTTCCTTCTATATCCTTGAGTTCTCATATAATGACAATCTAATTTCCTCAAGCTCTTGAATTTGCAGCTTCCTTTGAATTCCAGCTCGTGGAAAATCTATGTTGCATTTCTTTATAGCCCAATAAGCTTGATGCTCGAACTCCATGGGTATATGAAAGGATTTCCTAAAAAAACTCCTAAATTGGGATATACTGATGGGAGTCTTTTAGGTAGTAATATAATCCCAAAGCACATCATCCACGAGCTTGATCCAATCTTTCCTATTCAGCTGCATGGTTTTCTACAAAATTTGTTCCAACTCCGAATTTAAAACCCCATACTAACTATTTGTTTATGGGTGGTATGGTGTTGATGTTTTTTGTGTCACATAATACTTTCTATGGAGAGAATACAAATTCTGATTATAGAAGTGTTTCCCCTGATCAATGATGATAGCCTTTGAAACTCCAAACAGGCAGAAAATTTGAGTCTTGAAAAAGTCCACCACAACATGAGAATCATCAGTTTTGGTGGACTTGTACTCCAATCATTTAATAAAATAATAAATGAAAATCAAAATATACAAGAAATCTTATTAACATGGAAAAGGAACTATAAAATCAATTCCCCAAACATCAAAAATCTCAAAAAATAATATGGGATGTTGGGGAATCTTGTGTCTCATAGAAATGATTCCAGTGTGTTGACAATGAGTGTATGACTTACAAAAAAATATGGGAATCATGGAATAATATATTCCAATATAATACAAATTCTATGAATTTTCTAGTTATTCTTTGGGGTTCAAATTTTCCTCCATGTGAAAGTGTATGGAAAATATTTAGAACAGACTCAAACTCAGGAACATGAACACACCTCCTAATAACTTGATCTCTACCCATGCGCCAAAGGTATGGGTCATCCCAAACAGAAAACCTATAATCAATCTTTAATTTTTGTACATGATATTTCTTTAAATTTTTAGGAATTTTAGATTCCACAAGGTAGTCAACTTAATTAGTATACCACGGATGCGTACTTGAGAGTGCATAAAGATGATCATCAGGAAAAGTGTCCCAAAGTGGTACCTGGTCCAAGGTGTCAGCCTCAAGTGTGTGAGTTATCCTACTCATGTGGTCCTCTACCAAGTTTTATGACCCCTTCTTGTACTTTATCTAAATATTAAATTCTTGAAGAAGGATCATCCATCAGATGAGTCTGGTCTTTGCGTCTGTCTTTTTCAAGAGGTACCTCAGAGCTACATGGTTAGAAAAAACAACTACTTTAGAGCTAGATAAATATGAACAGAATTTATATAAAGTAAATATGATAAAAAGAAAATCATTTTCAATGGTTGTGTAGTTTTATTGGGCTGAATCCAATGTCCTTGAAGCGTAGACGATCACATGTGAACGTCCCTCCACCTTCTATGATAAGACTGCTCCAACTGTGTAGTTGGAAGCTTCACACATAAGCTCAAATGGAATGTCCCATGATGGGGGATGTATGATCGGTGGAGTGGTCCTATGATTATTTAAATAATCAAATTAATTCCTACAAGAATCATAAAACACAATATCAGAATCCTTTTGAAGCAATCATGACATAGGAAGAGAAATATTACTGAAATCTTTGATGAAACATTGATAAAATCCCATATTCACTAGAAAAGATCTAACACCACACACACATTAAGGATAGGGTAAGGATGAAATTTTTTCTACCTTATATTTATCAACCTCTATCCAATGTGTTGACACTACATGCCCTTAGAAAATTCCATAACCTACCATAAAATGATACATTTCAAAGTTTTAGACTAGATTCCTCTCAATACAATGATTCAACACCTTTCCCAAACCAGATATACAATCATCAAATGAAGACCCATAAACTATAAAATTATCTATAAATACCTTTATACATGCCTCAATAAAATAAAAAAACACTCACCAGACATCCCTGGAAGTTACCCGGGGCGTTGCAAAGTCCAAATGGCATTCTTTGGTAGGCAAATGTATGAAATGGAAAAGTGAATGTTTTCTTCTATTGATCCTCCAAAGCTATAGGAAATTGAAAATATCCAGATAACCCATCCAAGAAACAATAATGTGTCATCCCGGCTAGTCTCTCAAGCATTTGATCAACAAATAGGAGGGGGAAATGGTCCTTGCAAGTGCATTGATTTAGTTTCCTATAATGAATACACACTCACCAGTTGTTTTTCAACCACATTGGAACTAGCTCCACTCTATCATTTTTATCAAAAGTAACACCACTTTTGTTAGGCACAACCTGAATAGGACTTACCCACTGGGAATATGAAATGGGATAGATTATACCTGCCTCAAGCAATTTTTCAACCTCTTTTTTTACAACCACCAAAAGTGTTGGATTCAGTATCCTTTGCGGTTTCCAAACCACTTTATCCCCATCCTCCAAAAGAAACCTATGCTTACAAATAGAGGGGCTAATACCTGATATATCTGCCAAGGTCCAACCCATTGCCTTAATGTTCTCCCTCAAATGATTCAAAAAAATTTCTTCATGTTCAAGAGGAAGATTATTAGCAATTATAACAGGTAATATCTCACAACTTAACAAGTATGAGTATTTGAGATTCTGTGGAAATGGCTTGATGTCCATTTAAGGGGGCAATTTATCGATGGAGAAATCAAAGGAAATGAAATATGTCCAAAAACAACATCCGTATCAGAATAAAAATCATCAAAATCAGAGAATAATTCATAAAATCCATCAGTATATTCAACAGCCAAGTCATAATCAGAGTGAACATGATAAAAATCAGAATATCAATCCATTTAAAAAATAAATCTAAGAGACTTTTGTGAATTAGAAAAAAGTGTGGAAGTGCTCATAGACATCAAAATAGAACCAATACTCATAATCTCCCTAAGAATAGGATAATAAAATTCCTTGGGATTTTTATTTGGTGGTTCAAAATGAGAGATAACAAAAGAAGAATGGTTCTCTAAGGGGTAATTTAGGGTGTCCATAACATTAAATATAACAACTTCATCTCCAAACTCTATGTAAAGTATACCCTCATTAACATTTATGATTGTTTTTTCAGTTTTGAGGAAGTTCCTAACTAAGATAATAAAATAACATGAACTTACCTGATCATCCTCTATGTTAAACACATAAAAATATGTTGGGAAGATCATGTCTCTTACCCGAACAAGTACATCCTCAAGGGCTCTTACTGGATATGTTGTATCTATATTAACCAAATACACCACTACTCTCACCAGATTCAACTCACTAACCTGTAAAGAAGAGAATATAGAGTGAGTCATCACATTTATGGAAGTACCTAAATCACATAAAGCATCATAAAAATGTAACCCTCCTATAGTGCATGGGATAGTGAATGTACCAAGATCCTTGGACTTTTTTTTGGAATTTCTTGAGTTGGAGTAATGATTTTTGATACATTTCTTCCAATATTTACCCTCTCATTTCCCTTGACCCCTCTTCTATTAGTTCAAAGTTATTTTAAGTATTGGGAATACCTTGGGATTTCTTTAATAGCCTTAATAAGAAGGATGTTTATCAATACATGCTTGAATGTGTCCAAAACCACATTTTTCATCCCTTCTTTTTTCATATTATTGGTTTGTACAAATATATTTGGAAATGAAAGTGGCTTAGGAGGAACATCATCAATCTTTTTATTACCTTGTTCTTTCTCCTTGGGCTGTTCATTAGAAATTTTTAAATGGGTCCACTATAGAGTTGAGGTGAATCCTAGTGGAATGGTAGGTGTAGAAGCATTAGTTGTTTGCTTCCCACTTCTTAGTGTGATGGAACAAACATTCCCCTTGGGATTTGGAGTAGGTCAGGAAGTAATACTTACAGAGTTATTGCTTACCAGTTTATGGAGGGTGGTGGCAATCGAGCTCATTTGAGTCTTCAACTCCCTCAAATCCGAACCATGAATCTTCAACTCATTCTATTGATTAAGAATAATTTTTTTCAAAAGATCATCAATATTAGAATCTACCTTGGGTGGTGAATTCCCTTGCTGTTGGATTGTTGATTCCTAGGCTTCAAATCTCATTTGGGGTTGCTGGATATAGTGACCGAGCCTTTTCCTACATTACTATTACATCATTATAATGATAAAAAACATAATATTTTTACACCATAAGGATCCAAAGGTTTAGTGTCTTAGGAAAAATAAGACCAAAAATAATATTTACAACATCTAGCATATACATTTATTTAATTACTTCTTCTCTAGCTTCTTATTGGCACTTGACCTCTCCTTGGTACATGTAGTCACCTAAGGATATAAATTAAAAAAGGGATGAGATAAAAGACCAGTAAGAGGATAGATATGAAAAATATAAAAATGGGTGAGAAAATTCACGACATAGGAATAATATCATGAACATCAGAGGAATTATTAATAAAATACTTGAAATGTGGCAATGCATAAAAATGAAACATCATGTCTTAGTGATCATCTACCACACATAGTTGTGAACAATGCTAGCATCATGTTCACAAATATTTTCACTTTTAATATTGATATTAATCACTTTACCCAATGAATTGGAGCTCTATATAATTCCAAGTGCACCCATCAAATTCAAACATTCATATTTCACTATATAATTCCAGTCATGCCCATCACATCATAATATTTACATTATCATGCATGCCACATTAAAAATATGTAAAACCTGAACATAAAATAACCCATGGAAAGAACTGGGTTTCACATAATAAATCATTTATTTATAAACATTTGGTCACCAAAATAAAGAGGTAATATCATTCTTGACATAGAACCATTAACCATGAGGGAAGAGTGAAACAATATCCAAGAAGTAAAAAGGGTATGTTTATTTGAAAGAAGAGTTCTTTTAAAAAACATTGGGTTTTTCATAAAATCAATTATATAAAATTTATATTCAAGAAAAGTTAAGAAAACGATGAATAAATTATTTTTATGGATAACCCATACTGAACATGGAGTGAAAGAGGGAGAACCCAAAGAAATAAAATTGGGTTCGAGAATTTCCCCGTACCTTGTATCTGAACACTTTCTTCACTTTAATGTCTTATATAACCACATTAGATTCATTAATTAAAAATTCCAGAACCTTGTGTACATTAATATGGTTCTTTATGGTTTCATTATGTTATTTTTTGGGCCTTTGGATGAGTTATATATTTTAAATACATCGTTTGGGAATGTTTGTTTTTTATGATTTTCTTGAGCAGTGCACTTGTATTCATAAATGGAAGTTCATGTAGACCATAGATAAACACACAGAACTAATATTTTATTTTATTAATGATATTATAGGAATTTAAATGATCTTATAATGAATTATATTATATACCAGGTGGATAAATCATTAGATAAGAATTTAATGATGATTATTTGGGTTAATTTGGGCTGTTTTTCGACCAAAACGAACTTGGTTTGTTTAATCATTTAGTAATATGTACATAAGTTAGATAAAAAAAATTAGATAGGATATAATACATATAATATAATCCGGTTCAACTATAAAAATGTTTTCATGACCAGATCTAAAGGTGGTAAAGGAAAAAAGAAAACATGTCGTTCTTGAAGGTGATAAATTAACACCTCACGAACAACATTTTCTTTTCTAAAATAAAAAGAAATGGAGAAGGGGGTTGTATGATATATTATCCCCTTATTATCACCTCAAAAACAACTTTTTCTTTTCTTCCCACTGTTATCATTAGATCCTCTGGCTTGAAACTCCATCTTTCATTTCTTATCACCATATCCATGGAACCATTCTCCAAAATCCATCTCCAATTTGATAGAACAACGAAAAACTTCTTCATAACTTCCAAAGTCTAGAATTTCAAGATCCTTTATAAGGTGTTGTTTTATTCCACTAAAAAATATATCAATTTTTCTATCACTGTTGATAACAAAACCCGAAGCGTAACTTGCAAGCCTTGTGAAATTATATTCGTAGGTTGTGCTAGATTCTCCTTCCTTTTTATTAAGCTCTATGAATTATCTCTATATATTCATACAAATAGTTCATGGGAAATACTTGTTAGGAAACATGATATTAAAGTCTTCCCATTCCATCTCTTCAATTTCATCTCTTGGCTTTCTATTCTCAATCAAAGACTACCATTGATCGGCCTTGCCATCTAGATGATAAAAAACTAATGTCTCCTTCTCTATATCAGAATAGTGAAGCATAGAAAATATCTTCTCTATGGAGTTGACCCACTATTCTACAACTAGTGGATCAGAAGATCCACTAAACGTCGGTGGTCGTTTTTGCATAAAACACTTGATATCCAGTTACTCCCTCTTTGGTGAAGGGGGACGTTATCCATTATTGTGGTTATTGTTAATAACCTGTGATAGTTGGGTAAGAATCACTAGAATGTTTTTAAATCCACCTCCCAAAACATTAGGGATTTCATTTGGGCAATCATTACATTGGCCCTTACATGGGTTGTTTTCCTGGTTTCTTCTAGTTCCCACCATTTTGTAAAATAGAAAAGTTTAGAACAAAGCATAAGTCATAAATTCATAAATAACTTAATCATTTATATGATTTACACTAAAATCATAACTTATGGGATCCCTATGTAAATATTCTTGTGTGCATATTTTTACTTAGTCTCATGCTAGAGGTTTTCTCTAGGGTTCACTAATCCTAATTCCCAACATAACTAAACCTTTCCTCTGTTACCAAATATAGAAACCTAGCCTTTTCTTACATTATTATTACATAATTATTAAGATAAAAAATAGTATTACACCACAAGGATCCATAGGTTTAGTGTATTGAAAAAACTAGGACCAAAAATAACATTTACAACATCAAGCATAAACATTTATTTAATTCATTTTTCTTCAGCTTCTTATTGGCACTTGACATCTCCTTAGTACATGTAGTCACCTGAGGATATACATAAAAAAGGGGTGATATAAAATCCCAATAATAGGATAGATATGTACAATATAACAATGGGTGAGAACAATCATAACATAGTAAACAAATCATGAACATGAGAGGAAGCATTAATAAAATACTTGAAATGTGGCAATGCATAAAAATGAAACATCATGTCTTAGTGGTCATTTACCACACATAGTTGTGAAAAATGATAACATCCTGTTTACAAATATTTTACATTTTACTCATGAGATCAATCACTTTACCTAATGCATTAGAGTGATATATAATTCTGGGTGCACCTGTCATATTCAAACATTTATATTGTGCTATATAATTCTGGTTACACCTGTGACATCATAATATTTACATTATCATGCATGCCACATTAAAAATATTTAAAACTTGAATATAAAAATACCTAGGAATGAAATGGGTTTCACATAATAAATAATTCATTCATAAAATTTTTTTCACCAAAATAAATATGGAATATCATTCTTGACATAGAACCATTAACCATGAGTGAAGAGTGAAACAATATTCAAGAAGTAAAAAGGGTGTGTTTATTTGAAAGAAGAGTTCTTTTCAAAAAAATTAGTTTTTTTATAAAATAAATTAGAGAACATATAGGTCATATAAAATTTAAAATAATGATTAATAAATTATTTTTAAAGAGAACCCATACCGAACATTGAGTGAAAGAGGGAGAACCCAAAGAAAGAAAGTTGGGTTCGAGAATTTCTCTTTACCTTGTATCCGAACACTTTCTTCACTTTAACGTCCTAAATAACCAAATTAGATTAATTAATTAAAAATTAAAGAACCTTTTGTACATTAATATTGTTTATTATTGTTTAATTAAGTTATTTTATGGGCCTTTGGATGAGATATATAGTTTAAATACATTGTTTGGGAATGCTTGTTTTTATGATTTTGTTAAGCGGTTCACTTGTATTCATAAAAGGAAGTTCATGTAGATAATGGATAAACATACCAAACTGATATTTCATGTTATTAATTATATTATATGAGTTTAAATGATATTATAATGAATTATATTATATACCATGTGGATGAATCATTAGATATGAATTTAATGATGATCGTTTGGGTTAATTCAGGCGTTTTTTCGACCACTACAAAATTGTTTTGTTTAATCATTTAGTAATATGTACATAAGTTAGATCCAACAAATTATATAGGATATAATTCATATAATAAAATCTAGTTCAAACTAAAAAATTCTTTCATGACTAGATCTGAAGGTGGCAAAGGAAAAAAGAAAACATTTCATTCTTAAAGGTGATAAATTAACACCTCACGCACAATATTTTCTTTTCTAAAATAAAAATAATAGGAGAAGGGTTTGGAGGATATATTATCCCACTAGTATTATATAATTACAGTTTATGTGAGATAATGTTGTTAACATATGATTTAGATGAGGACATGTGGGGTGAGATTAAGAAAAGAACTTGAAATTGAAAGGAAATTAAATGAAAAGAGAGATAAAGAAATTACCTCTTGAATCCTCCTCTTGAGATCATCCTTAAGGAACCTAGGATTGGTCTTTTGATGAGACCAATTGCTCGTGTACATAGGTAATGGGTTAGGGAAGATTTTTGGATAGAGTTTAGAAAATGATTTAATCATGGTAGGTGTGAGGAAATGAGGGTGTGAATGGTTGTATTTATAGTGGAAAGGAGAGGGGTTTTCTCAATTTTATATTCATTAATTTATTATTTCTCCACAAGAAAAGGAATAGTGAGTCTTCCATGGATAAATAATGTAATTTTATCATGTGAATATCAACCATATGTTCTTACATCAGCATAACATCACTCAGGACTCTATAATTCATGAATTTAACTTATTTTTTTTTAAAATTATCGTATTTCACTATTCATAAAAAATTCAAGTATTTTAGAAAAATGAAAAAACTTAACCCTAAATTTTTTTGACATGTAGAATCCAGAAATGAAGTTAATTTTTTAGAAATAATTTTCTAAATATGATTAATTTAATTTTTAATTATAATCACAACCTACTTGAAAAATAAAGATTTTAAAATTAAAATGGATTTCACAATGCTTTCAAAAATGACGTTAAGTCTTATAAAATTATCTTAAAACCAGAAGGCATAGAATTATTAATTTAGGAAAAAAATTTAGGAAAAAAAAAATTATTTTAAATTAATTAATTAATTATAATTAATTATTTATGACTTACAAAAATACCAATTTTTTTACTATAGTCAAAATGTCACTTATATTATGCCTAAATTTTATTTAATCATTAATGGGTAATGTTACTATTATTTTGGAAGATTTAATATTCATAAGGGTTGGTTACTATTCATAAGGGTTGGTTACTATTCACCAAAAATTAAGTTTGTCCTATCGGACTCCAAACATGTTACTGATCGCAACTGTGTAGGTCAGATTTTTGAAATTCAAATCAAAAAAGTGGAAAATTTATGTTTAAAGGTCACACATGAGTTCATTTGAGAATGATGTGGAATTGTGTTTTCGAATTTTATTATACATTAAGGAATGATTATAAGAAGGTAATTCCAATGATAAAACTTTGGGTCATTAGATTGGAAACCCTGCTGGTAAGGTAGAGGCTGCTGGAAGTTTTGTTGAAAATGGGGCCTTTTTTGTTGTCCGGATCCATACCTTAGGTCTAATTGATCCTTAAACCATTGGTTGTATGTTGTTGAAGAGGAATAATACTTATTTCAAGGATGTGGATGTTGTTTCTGTAGATAGGTTCTCCCCTAGAGAATACTGCTTCATAATCCTCCGACTCTTGTAATTGGTGGCAACAGTCAGTTGGGTGGTCTATTTCAATGAAAATGTTGTATGGCCTCATAGAAGTGGTTTGGGATGTCTTTTGATCTAAATAAATATGCCTCACCATAATGCTCAATTTTTCCAACATAGTATCAATCAAATTATTTTCAATAGAGGAAGGACTTACCTGATGTACTCATCTAACATGTGGTGTACCTCGATCGCCAAATTATTGGGAGTTTTCTGCCATCTTGTTGATCAACACACATGCAACTGCTGGTGTTTTGTCGACCAATTTCCCTCCAATTGCAGAATCCACCATGCTTATCTCCACATGTGTGAGTATTTCATATAAGTATTGGATGAGAAGTTTCTCACTGATTTGGTGATGTGGGTAGCTTAAAAACAGTTTATTGAATCACTTCCAGTACTCATACATTGACTCTGCTTGTGCTTTCTTGATCTCAGTGATATATTTTTAAATGAATGTGGTCCTTGATGCTGGAAAAAATATCTTCAAGAAAATATGTTTCAAATTTTTCCAACTTGTTACATAGTTAGGTTGTAAATAATACATATAATCCTTTGTAGATTCATTAAATGAAAATGGGAGTTCTCTCAGTTTTATTTGATCTTTAGATACATTTCTTGGTTTTAAGGTTGAAAAAACCACATTAAATCCCTTTTTGATGTTTATTGGGATCCTCACCAAAGAGGGTATGAAATTTTGGAATCAAGTGAATTAATCTAGATTTTAGTTCAAAGTCTGATTCGATATTTGGGTGTGCAATACAATTTGGTTGATAGTTAATATTAGGTGTAGAAAATTATCACATGGTTATATTAAGTTCATTGTAATTATTCTCAGACATTGGTTCTTATTTTATCTTAGATTCAAATGTTTTTCCAATTTCAATGTTCTTAGAATGGAGGAATTATCCCACTGATTTAATTTTAAAACTTCCCATAGACTGAGAATGTCTGATTTCTGCCCTAAGACATCATTCAATATCAGGGTCAAGTTCAAAAAGATCTTTGGGATTAGTTCATGTATTAAATCAAATAAAAATTAAAAGAAGAAAAATGGGCCGTAATAAAATAAAAATGAGAAGTTTGATTGGATGGTCCAAAAAGAAGAAGAATAAGGAAACAAAAGAAGAAGAAAAATCCTGATTGGGTAAAGAAGGAAGAAAGAAGAAAATAAAATAAAAAATTAAAGGAATACCTCCAATTGGTTTAAATAATTACTTGCCTCCCTATAAGAGACACCAATTTTAAAGGCACTGTTATGGGAACTCTCAAATAAAGTGTGATTTTTTTGGTACTTGGGTGCAGTAGAGTGGCTAACCAAGGTCGTCTCTCAAAGGAGGAAGTAAATTAAAACAAATTCTTAAAGGTATTATAAAAATAAAATAAAAGAGAAAAAAAATTATACTTAAAAATGACGAGTGGGTTTGTTTACAATTTATAAAATAAAAATAATAATGTTGGAAGAAGATTTCATTATTTTGTTTTTGTTTTTGAAATGAAACTTGATTAATAAAACACAATTAGAAGATGTTATTTTAAAAAATATTTTTAAAAGGAGTAATCAATATAACTCTACCTCCTCACTTAATTATTGATAATTATCATTTAAATTAACATCCACATAATTATTATCCCTTAATTTGTTAATATTTATACCCTAAGATAATTAAGATTACCACTATGATGAAAAGTGTTAAACCCTAGGCTAACTTCAGAACATGCAATCGCAAAACCCTACTTTGATTGTCATTATAATACTAGATTATGGTCAATAGTAAATTAGGGAATCAATAAATTATGGAAATAAAGATGAATTTATTTTATATATTATATTTTAACTCTATAAATTTATCCCATCTGGTTTGGTTTTACCAATTAAATTTGCGCTCTCACAATTTACACAAATCTCGACCTCGTGTGTTTTTTGTCAATTGTTCAATTACTTGCTTAGTTTCTTAAAATTTTAAAAATAAATTCATGGATCATATTTTTAGAATTAAAGTATCTTAATTATTCAAAATAAATAAATTAAGATGGTAAGAGGTCGATCGATTACTAAGAAAACTGCTCGTCCATGGGCGACGTAGTCATCATAGAAGCGAATTGTGTTTGTAAGGATTTAGAAAGGGTATAACCCAATCTTGTTTCTACTCTTTGACATAAAGACCAAAGAGGATGATTAAGAGATGAATAAAATTGAAAATAATATAATAAATGGAATAGAAACTAAGAGTTTATTGATAGTACAACAACATTACAACAAAGAAGTGGAAAAGAAGATCATTTTTGAGGAGATCCTGTCTTGGAAGCTTACATCCTCTAATTGTGAATTGAAATGTTATGGAACCTATTATACTCTTCTCCCAACCTCTTAATTCAGGTACTAAATCCTCGAAATTATGAAAATACATATTTATAGAGTGTAGGGGAGACTAGGTTATAAGTGGTTTCAAATTTGAATGTGGAGATTATGCCAAATATTTTAATCCCAATTGCACCACCTTCTTGAGAACCAAAATGTGTGAATTTTCAGCCTTTCCAGAAAGATTAATTATGAAAAAATGGATTGTCGAGATCCTCTCAAATTATGGGCCCAATCCAAGAAAACATGCAGATGATATATCATAAACACTACAGTGATGTCCAATATGGAGGGCCAAACCCAACTTTGACTTTGTGGTCCATTTAGTCCAATAAAATTCACGATTTAGCTCCAATTTCCTAAAAGTGTTTTATGCTATTAAGTCAAGAACACTGTTAAAAAATTTCAAGTTAAAATAATAAATATAAAAAATATTTATCTCTGCAATACTTCAATGCACTAAAAAGGGTAAAAATGAAATTTTCATCAAATTTCAGAATGAATGATATAATCCAATATATTTTATAAATAAACATATTTAACACAATGTGAGGAAATTTTATCATTTTTTTATCAATAAAATATTCAATAAAAATGCATTTTATCAACCCCCCCCCACACTTACCCCTTTTCACTCCTAAGAAAAGTATTATATCCTAAACATAAATCATTCCAAAATAAAAGGTGAGAAAACTTCCAAGATTATTTTGAAATGAAATTCATCACGTCTCATTTATGAAATAAATTTTCTATAATTTTTATTATCTCACATTTGAATTTTTTCACCTTCATTTATCCTCCCATGCAACATGTCGCAACCTAGGTCACTTATAATTTTTCCCTCTTCACCCAAGGAATATGTGAAAGTGGAGTTATGCTCTTTTCCCAGTGTTCTTGTGATCTTACCATATCATTTTCAGGATTCTAAGTTATCTACTACAGAAACTGGTGTTATACTCAAGAAGAATTCCAACATGTTGTTTTAAGGTTCCAGGGCTTGTAGGATTTAATGTATAAAAACTGAGGTAGAAGAGGAGTATTTAATATCTTAAGTACAAAACATATCAAAATTTAGTAAGTATTCACAATGAATGTACACATTCGACCCCTCAAAAAAAGTGTATCACTTAAAATTCACTATCCTGATTTTCCATTTGTGTGGGTTAGAGCCAATCTGTGAATAATAATGATTAAAAATCCTCTTTTCTCTATTTTTTATTTTTTTTATTTTTTTATGTTTTTTTTTCAGTGTACAAAACTATTTTTTTGTTGATAATTTTCATTCGACATAAAGAGGGAAACACGTGTAAAACAATGATACAATATGGATTATGGAACCACTGCCCAAGGAAAATGTAGGAACCTTTCTATCAACCCATAACAATTATTCATGCCCAACAATTCCTATGGAAACAACCTCTCCCCCACACTTTATGAAAGTAAAATAAGAACATACACAAGATATGGGTTGGTATAGATAAATTATCTTTTAATGTGGCTACCTAACAGAAATTTCATGGTCTATAAGGATTAAAAAGGGTATAATGTCAAGGTGGAAAAAATAGAGGTTAATTTTACAAAGGTTTTTTCAATTAATTATGGCCTCTACCATGAATTTAGCACACTTGAATCTTATGGCTTCAAATAGAATCAATACAAGTTATAGTTTCTCTTCATGAATCGAGATTCTACAGAAAGTGTTTAAAAGGAAGAATATGTAGTAAAGGGACTAGAATGTTAATCAGGTAAGGGAATAAAATATTGTTCAGTGCTAATGAGGCATATGTTTCAAAAATCCATTAAACACCTAAGAATGATTTGAAAATACAAATTATAGAAAAAGATTCCATATCAATATTCACATGAATTTTTTCCCAAAAACAATGGAATTTTCCCTACAATCAACTCACGCATGAAAAAATGATTTGGATATTCTTTTAAGAACAATATTTATCTAAAAAACCAAAATAAAGAAAAATAAATCAAAATTTAAAACACATTTTTTTGTGGTTTTTTATTTTTTTTAAATTTAACAGGGAAACCAAAAAGAAAACACACACAAAACATAAAAATATAAATCCTATAAAGCTACCCCAAAATGTTATCCCCTCCCACACACTTTAAATATTGTATTTTTTTCAATGTGAAACCATGTGATGAATGTGCACATGAAATGTATAATTTTAAATAGGAAAAATAATATAAAAGTGAAAGGGTTAGGAACAACCTGATATTCTCAAGTGATGATGGGGTCATGTAGTGTGATGAAATCCACTACATCAGTAGAAAGTCCCTCAATGTATTTCATCAAATGTTTCTAATTTACTCTAATTATCCTTCTATTTCCCTCTTGTGTGATCTCCATTGCACCATAATTAAAAACATTAGACGAAATATAAGGACCTAACCGTCTGTAATGTAACTTGCCAGGCATTAGCTTCAATCGTGAACTATAGAGTATGACTTTCTCTCCAACATGAAATTATCATTTCTAGATCATTTTATCATGATATTATTTTCATATTTCCTTATAGAGCCATGATTTCTCATATTAAGACAATCTAATCTCCTAAATCTCTTGAATTTGTAGCTTCATTTGAATTCAATCTTGGGCCAAATCTATGTTTCATTTTATAGCCCAATAAGCTTGATGCTCGATCTCCATGGGTAGATGAAAGGATTTAACAAAAAAAATCCTAAATGGAGACTTATCAATGGGAGTCTTTTATTCAGTCCTATAATCCCAAAGCGCATCATCCAAGTTCTTTCTCCGATCTTTCCGATTTGACAGCACAGTTTTCTCCAAAATTTGTTTCAACTCCCGATTTGAAACATCAGCTTGACCATTTTTTGGGGGGTGGTATGGTGGCACCCCATCATAATTATGTAAGAGGGAATCCAAATTCTAATTTCAGAAGTGTGTCCTCTGATCACTGATGATAGCCTTTGGAACTCCAAACCTTCAAAAAATTTGAGTCTTGACAAAGTCCACTACAACATGAGAATCATCAAACCTGGTGGCCTTGGCCTCCACCCATTTTCTCAAATAATCAATGAAAACTAAAATTTACAAGAAAAAATATGAACTTGGAAAATGACCCATAAAACCAATTCCCCAAATATAAAAAATCTCACAATATAATTTGGGCTGTTGGGGAATCTCGTGTCTCTTAGAAATGTTTCCAATGTGTAGAAAATAAGTGCATGTCTTACAAAAAATATGTGAATCATGTAATAATCTAGAACAATATAATCTATAGTCTAAGACTTTTCTTGATGTTCATTGGGGTCCAAAGTGTCCTCTATATGAAAATGTATGGTGGAAATTCAGAACAGACTCAAACTCAGGATCAAGAACACACCTGATAATAACTTTATCCCTACACACGCGCCAGAGGTAGGGGTCATCCCACACATAAAACCTAGACTCAATCTTTAATTTTTTTACTTGATGTTTATTTATATTTTTATTAATTTAAGAGGCCAAAAAGTAGTTAACTAATCATCATACCATGGATGCGTACCTGATAGTATATAAAGATGCTTATCAGGAAAAGTGTCCCAAAGTGGTACTTGGTCTAAGGTGTCAACCTCAAGTGTGTGAGTTGTCCTACTCATGTGGTCTGCAACCAATTTTTCTAAACCCATCTTATCCTTTATCACAATATTTAATTCTTGAAGAAAGAGAATCCATTAGATGAGTCTTGGCTTTGCGTCTGGATTCTTCAAGAGGTACCTCAGAGCTGTATGGTAAAAAAACTAATTTAGATCCCATTAAATATGAACATAATTTTTCTAAAGAAAATATGTCAAAAATAAACTCCCTTTCCATGGTTGTGTAGTTTGATTGAGTTGAATCTAATGTAATCGAAGCATAGGATATCACATGAGAACGTCCCTCCACCCCCTGATAATACGACTCCGACTATGTAGTTGGAACCATCACACAAAATCTAAAATGGATTGTCCCGCCATGGGGGTTGTATGATCATTGGAGTGGTCATACACTTAATTAACTCATAAAATAAAGTCCTACAAGAATCATCAAACACAAAATCATAATCCTTTTGAAGTAATCACGACATAGTAAGAGCAATGTTACTGAAATACTTGATGAAACATTGATAAAATCCTGCATTCCCTAAGAAAGATCTAAAATCACTCAGAAATTAAGGATAAGGTAAGAATGAAATAATATCTACCTTATATTTATCAACATCTATCCCATGTTTTTACGCTACATTCCCTAAGATAATTCCATGCTCTACCATAAAATGAAACTTTTCAAAGTTTAAGACTAGATTCTTCTCAATACCACAATTTAGAACCATTCCCAAAATAGATATACAATCATCAAATGAAGACCCATACAATGTAAAATCATCCATAAATACCTCCATGAAGTCCTTAATAAAATCAAAAAATATACTCACCATGCATCTCTGGAAGGTACCTGGGGTGTTGTAAAGTCCAAATGGCGTCTTCTGGTAGGATAATGTACTGAATAGACAAGTGAATGTTGTCTTCTATTGATCCTCCAAAGCTATAGGAACCTAAAAATATCCATAAAATTTATTCAAGAAACAATAATGTGTTTTCCCAGCTTATATCTCATGCATTTGATCAAAATATGGGAGGGGGAAATGGTCCTTAAGAGTATATTGATTTAGTTTCCTATAATCAATACACACTCACCAACTGAAATATGTGCACAAATAAAATTAGTATCATAATAAACTTCATCAATATTAGAGAATAATTCATCAAATCCATCTGCATATTCAATATCCAAGTCATAATCAGAGTGAACATGATCAAAATAAAAATATGAATCCATTTTAAAATCAAATCTAAGAGAGTTTTTTGAATTAAAAATAGGTGTGTAAGTGCTCTTATAAATCAAACTAGAACCAATACACATAATCTCCCAAATTATAGGACAATGAAATTCCATGTGGTTTTTATTTGGTGGTTCAAAATGGGAGATAAAAAAGTAGAATGGTCCTCTGATAGGTACTTCATGGATTCAATAACATTAAATATCACAACTTCATCTCCAATATCCACAGAAAGTGTACAATCATTAACATTTATGATTTTTTTTTTCAGTTTTTGAGGAAGGGACTACCTAATATAATGGGAGTATGTGAAATTACCTGATCATCATCCATGTTAAGCATGTATAAATCTGCTAGAAAGATCATGTCTCTTAGCTAAACAAGTACATCCTCTGGGAATCCTGCTGGGTATACTATAGCTCTATTCGTGAATTACACCACTAGTCTTGTCAGCTTCAACTCACCAACTTGTAAATAAGAGAATACAGAGTGAAGCATCACATTTTGGGAAGCAACTAAATCACAAAAAGCATCAGAAAAATGTAACTCCCCTATGGTTCATGGGATGGTGAATGTCCTAGGATCCTTTCACTTTCTTGGCATTTCTTGAGTTGGAGTAATGAGTGATGACACATTTCTTCCATGTTTGATCCTCTAATTTTCGTTGATCCCTATTTGATTAGTAAAATGTTCTTTTACAAATTTTTCATACCTTGGTATTTGCTTAATGTCCTTGATAAGAGGTATGTTTGTCTCTATATGCTTGAATGTGTCCAAAACCTCCCTTTTCATCACCTCTTCAGCCATATTCTTGGTTTGTACAATCTATTTGAAAATGTAAGGGGTTTAGGAGGAAAATAATCAATATTTTTCTTACCTTTGTCTTTCTCCTTGGGTTTCTCATTAGTGGTTCTTGAATGGGGCCTCTCTGGAGTTGGGGAGAATCCCGATGGAATGGTAGGTGCAGAAGTATAAGTTTTTTGCTTCCCACTACTCAATGTGATGGAACTAACATTCCCCTTGATATTTGGAGTAGTTTGTGAAGGAATATTTCTATAATTCTTAATTACGAGTTCATGGAGGGTTGTGGGAATGTGGCTCATTTGAGTCTTCAACTCCCTAAACTCCGAACCTTCACTCTTTAGCTTATTTTTGTTGATTAAGAATAGTTTGCTTCAAAAGATTACTAGTATTAAAATCTGCATTGGGTGGGGGATTCCCTTGTTGTTGTCTTTCTGATTCTTGGGATTTTAATCTCTTTTGGGGTTTTTGGAAACCCTACTGGTAAGGTGTAGGATGCTAGAAGTTTTGTTGAAAAGGGGATTTTGTTGTTGTCTAGATACATACCTCATGTCTTATTGATACTTCCACCCTTGGATGTATGTTGGTGAAAAGGAATAATACTTCTTTTGGGGATGTGGTTGTTGTTATTTTTGATATGGTCTGCTAGGGAACACTGCTTCACAATCCTATGACACTTGTAATTGAGGGAAACCGTCGATTGGGTGGTCTATTTCAGTGAAAATGCCACATGGCCTCATAGAAGTGGGTTAGGATATCTTTTGAGCCAATTAAATATGCCTCACAATAGTGTTTAATTATTCCAAAATAGTATCAATCAAATTATTTTCAAGAGAGGAAGTACTTACCTGATGTACTCCTCTAATATGTGGTATACCTTGATCACCAAATTGTGGGATTTTTTGTGCCATCTTGTCGATTAATGCACATACAGCTGCTGGTGTTTTCACAACTAATTACTATCTAGCTTTGGAATCCACCATGATTCTCTCTATAGGTTTGAGTCCTTCATATATGTATTGGATGAGGAGTTATTCACTGATCTGGTGATGCGGGAAGCTTGCACACAACTTCTTGATTCACTCCTAGTACTCACACATTGGTTCCCCTTGTGATTTCTTGATCCTAGAGATCTATTTTCAAATGGATGTGGTCCTTGATTTTGGAAAAAATATCAATAATAAAAGGCATTTCAAATTGTTACAACATGTTACATCTTTAGATTGTAAATAATACATCAAATTCTTTACAACTCCATCAAGTGAAAATGGGAATGCTCTCAGTTTTATTTGATCTTCAGATAAATTTCTAGGTTTTAAGGTTGATAAAATGAAATTAAATTATTTTAGATGTTTATTGGGATCCTCACTAGAGAGTCCATGAAATTTTGGAAGTAGGTGAATTGACCGAGATTTTAGTTCAAAGTCCAATTCGGGATTTGGGTATGTAATACAATTTGGTTGATAGTTAATGTAGGTTGCAGCTAATTCTCGAATGGTTATATTACATTAATTGTTATTATTTTAAGACATTGGTTCTCATTTTTTGTTATATTCAGGAGTGTTTACAATTTAAATGTTCTTAGAATGGAGTAATTATCCAACTGGTAGAATGTTGAAACTTCCCATAGACTGAGAATGTCTGATTCGATCCATAAGGGTGCGTTCAATCTCAGGGTCAATATCTAAGAGATATTAGGGATTAGTTCATGTCATAAATAAAATAAAAATAAAAAGAAGAAAATTGGATCATAATAAAATAAAAATGAAAAGTTTGAGTTTATGGTCTAAAAATTAGAAGAACAAGAAAACAAAATAAGAAGAAGAATTCAGATTGGGTAAAGAAGGAAGAAAGAAGATAAGAAGTGAATAAAATGAAATATAAAAGGAATACTTATAATTGGTTGAAATAATTACTTTCATTCCCAAAACAACAACAATTTTAAAGGAACTGTTGTGGGTTCTCCCAAATGAATTATGATTTTTTAGGTTCTTGGGTGCAACAAAGTGTCTGACCAAGGCCGTCTCTCAAAAAATGAAGTAAATAAAAACTTCTTAAAGATATTAAAAAATAAAATAAAATAAAACAAAAATACTAATAAGAAATTATGAGTTTTTTAAAAATTTATTAAATAATAATAAGTATATTGGAAAAATATTTCATTTTTTTGTATTTGTTTTTGAAATGAAACATGATTAATAAAACATAATAAGAAGTTGTTTTTTTAGAAAATATTTTTAGAAGGCGTAGTAGATCTAACACTTCATATTAAATTAATTATTGATAATTATAATTTAAATTAACATCCACTTAATTATGATACCCTAATTTTTTAATCTTCATACCCTACTAGAATTAACATTACCACCATGATGAAAAGAGTTATACCCTAGGCCAACTTCAGAACATTCTTTTGTAACACTCTACTTTGATTTTCATTATAAGACTAGATTATGGTAAGTGGTAAATTAAGGAATGAATACATTCTATAAATAAGGATTAATTGATTTTATGGATTATATTTAAACTCTACAAATTTTTCCTATGAGGTTTAGTTTTACCGATTTAGTTTGCGCTCTCACAATTTACACAAATCTTGACCTCGTGTGTTTTTGTGTCAATTGTTTAATTGATTGATTAGTTTATTATAATTTTAAAACTCAATTCATGGATCATATTTTTTGAATTATCATAGATTAATTATTCAAAATAAATAAATGAATAATGTAAGAGTTCGATTGATTACTAAGAAAACTACTATTCTATGGACGACGTAGTAATTGTAGAAATGAATTGGATTTGCAAAGATTTAGAAAGGGTATAACCCAATATCATTTATACTATTTGATTTAAAGTACAAATATGAATATTAAGATAAGATTAAAATTAAAAATAATATAATAAATGGAATATAAACTAAGAGTTTATTCAAAGTACAACAACATTACCACAAAGAAGAGGAAAAAAAGATCATTTTTGGAGGTGATCCTAGCTTGGTAGCTTCCCCCCCTCCAATTATGAATTTAAATGGTATGGAACCAATTATACTCTTCTTCCTATCTCTTAATTCATTTACCAAACCCTCCAAATGATAAAAATATATATTTATAAAGTGGAGCAAGGCTAGGTCATAAGCGGTTTCAAGTGTGAATGAGGAGATTCTTCCAAATATTTTAATCCCACTTGAACCGCCTTCTTAAGCACCAAAATCCATGAATTAGATATCATTTTCAGAAGGTTTATTTGTGATATATTGGGTTTTATATCTCCTCTAAAAATTTGGCCCCTATCCATGCACGTATGAAGAGGATATGGTCCAAACACTACAGTGATGTCCAATATGGCGGGTCTAGCCCATATTTGATTTCATGGTCCATTTAGTCCAATAAAATGAATGATTTATGTAAAGACCTAAAAATTTCAAGTTAATTTTTTTCTTAATTCTTTGTAATTTTACGAGTCTGCAGTTTCTGACGGCGCCTGATTCCGAGGCCCGGTGTACCCGAAATCAATTTCTGAAGTTTTGTTTGGGTATGTTCAGTAAACGTAAGTGGGGGTTTTTCTATCTTTTGAACCGGTGCTCGGAATTAAAATCTGAGGGCACCGATGAACTCGTAGCGCCTGTATTCGCCTAAGTGGACCTTTATCGCAGTTGCGTTTAATGCGGGTTGAGAGTTAATTTTTGGGGATTTGGAATAAAATAAATAAAATTTGTGGAACACAATTTTATTTTATTTATGGATGTTGGTTATTTCCTCCCAAGGGGAGTTAGAGGTGGGACCCACACCCACATAACCCCCCATGAGAGGATATTCGTGAGGTGGGTCCCACACATTCCCCTAACATTTCATCTCCTCTTTAACTTCCTTAAACTCCCTATTAATTCCCCTTATTTAATTCGTTGACAACTCCCCTCATTTAATATGAGGATCCTCTCCACCTCCCTCTCTCCCATTAATATTTACCAACGCATGTAATTAATGGATCGATTCTTTTGAATTAATTTTAATTGACATGGAATATCTATTAAATATATTGGGGGAAGTATTTTATATTTTTTTAGCTTTGGCTCTCGTTGTGTTGGGAGATTTTTGGGAGAGCTCTTGAGAAAAGTGTTCCTCTCTTTAATGAAGAACGCCTCAGATGAAGAACGACTTTCTTCCTCAACGAATAACGCTCTACGATTCGAAGAACGTGAAGTCTCCAACGACGCTACTTCTTCGGGTGCACTCCGATGTCAACAGAATCGACACCGTTCTTCCGTGATGCCCGACTACCGCGACGTTCGTCTTCCGCAGCTCGATGACGTGCAACGTCTTTTCGAGGTAGGGGTTTGTACAATTTATAAGTGAATATTTTGTACCCGTTCTTCGTTGAATTTTCTGGATTTTCATCGGCCTTATGTTATCACCTAACATGGAGGGCATGGGCCGAACGAACATGGCCCAACGACCCTTCGATGGTGCTTAGATATTTTGGCGGCGACAATGAAAGGCGGTGATGACGAACGGAAGAGGTGGCGGCGCACTGGCCGCATGCGGAAGAACCACGGCCCGCTACCGCAGGCCACTCAGCCGATGAAGAACCGGCTGGATAAGCCGGCCAGACCAAAGGGACTGCAGTGCCACGAGGGAACCGCGTTGCAGAGGGCCGTGGCTGCGCTCCGCGGGCCGTGGGCCGCTTCGGTGGTGAACCGGCTGGCTCGTTGGCCGGCCGGGCAGATGAAGGCCGCATAACCCATGGTGCCACATAGGGAGACCGCGATCTGCCCATGCGTACCACTTGCGCCATGAAGGCCTACCGGATTTGGCCATCCGGTTGGGAGGACAGCGCCACTCGGCGCCACCGGTTCAGGAAAGCAGGCCCCCCCCCCCTCGGACCGCTCGGCCCCTCCGGGTCGAGCCGTTAGACTATATCGCTGAGCCAACAGGGCCCCACCCAGCTGGGCCGCGCCATGCCCCACCGGGTCAGGCCGCGACCTTACGCAGGTCGTGCCCCACAAGGCCAGTCCGACCCTCTTCCGGGTCGGACCCTCCAAATCCGGGTTGACCCGACCCACCAGCCCACTGGGCTTAACGGGCCGGGCCCGTTTTCACTTAAATGTGAAAAAATTAAAGACCGTGTGTCCGATCGACGCGCCGTCTGCGACACTAAGACCCTCGTAATGAAACTGTACTTTTACGATACTCTAAGTGAGTTTTAGATGACTTTGGAAAATGGTTAGGTTTGGAATGAGCAAATTTCCAACTACGCCCCTGGAACGGAAAAACCAATATCTCTCAGACCGGGCGTTCGATTGAAGCGCAGTCTATAGTGTCGGGTTCCTTTTGACGAGACAGAACTTCGGGATACATCAAATCTAGACTTTGTGAAATTTTATGTATCGACCCCCTTTTGACTCGAGGAGTGGACCCTCCTAGAATCGAGCGTGCTTTGTGCGGGAACCCTAAGCTGGCTAGGACTGCAATGACTACAGTACTGGAATCCTCCGTGGGTTTGATGATGATGAAAACTGTACTGGAATCCTCCATGGTTTTAGCAGTGATGACAACTGTACTAGAATCCTTCGTGGGTTCGACAGTGACGATAACTATACTGGAATCCTCCATGGGTTCGGCAGTGACGACAACTATACTGGAATACTCCATGGGTTCGGCAGTGATGAAAACTGTACTCGAATCCTCCGTGGGTTCGATAGTGACGACAACTGTACTATAATCCTCCGTCATTTCTACAGTGAAAACAACTGTACTGGAATCCTCCATGGGTTCGACAGTGACGACAATTGTACTAGAATGCTTTGTGGGTTCGGCAGCGACAACAACTTTACTGGAATCCTTCTTGGGTTCGGCAGTAATGACAACTATACTAGATTCCTTCGCGGGTTCGACATCGATGATGAATCAGTGACTACAACTGATCATCTCTATCTCTATACGAAAGATGTATACATGTGTGAGCTGAGTCTTGACTTTCAATCATTATCATCGATCTGATTGACTTTACTTCCTATGTGGACGGGGTTGTGTTTGGGCTCGAGAGTTGGATCCGAACTGGGATTGATGACTTAGGTATATGTATGGGCATATACCTAAGTAGAGTTGGTTGATACTTCGTGATTGGATCTTTCCTTTGTGGTTTATTTTTCGTGGATTATGGGAGACCTTCGGGGGTCTCAGGGTCCCTACTAAGTATTGTTATACTCACCCCTACATGGGATATGCCCGCACTACGTTGTGTTGGTTACAGATGATGGAAAACAATGATCGTGGTGGAGACTTATGGAGCTGGACGGTACCTAGAGGTTGACCACTTGGCGAGACGTACACGGAGTGGACGGCCGGACCTGAGGAGCTGAGGAGACCATCTGTACCCACCCTTCATGTGGGATTTTCGGAGGATGAATCAGTGGTTTCTGCTTTACATTACTGCTATTGTACTTTACTTTCAGTTGTACTGCACTTTTCAGTTGGGGTTTTATGATTCCCCATTTACATTCCATCACTTAATTTTGTACTCAGTTTTACTTAGTCCTTCAGTTGCGTACTCTATTGTGGTTGTTTACTTTTATAAAGGAAATTACTTCCCTTTCTATCAGGATTTACGCCTTTGGTGCTAGTCGCCAGCCCCTGGCCTATGGAAGACAGGCTTGGGGTAGTCACGACATGGGCCCCGAGGACGGGTCATGAAAAATTGGTATCAAAGGAGTCAGTTCTACCGTAGAACTTAGGACTATGATCTATCTTACTGTGAAGCAATAGTGTTAAGAGTATTTAGTGTGGTTTTCAGTCCAAGGAGTCCAGTGTTGGTGGGGCGGCTGATGTATCCATACATCAGGACCCTGACCTCTGATTTCCGACTCAGTGCACGAGAACACTGATTGCATGAGTGTTTCCTTTGAAAAGTTATCTTTGTGATTACTTTGTGTCTTCTCACCTGGTATACTGCTTTGACCGTGGCGCACCTGTTTCTTTTCAAGATGGCCCCACGAAGGCAACTAGCTAGGGTTCTGAGTCGTGTATGAGATGGTATCCCACCAAGCGACAAGGCCTCATTGTATGGCCCCATCACAACGGAGGCACCAGCGGTACCACTAACCGCTGGGCCACCGATACCACAAGCCCCAGTAGTAGAGAGTGCATCCCACCTGAGTGTGTTTCATGAGTTCCAGTGAGAGATGCCTATGAGGTTTCGAGGTTAGATAGTTTTTCAGATGGTCGGGTGCTAGATGGAGGTTGTAGCACGTGTTTTACACACAGTTGGGACACCTGCTGACCTGATGGTGTACCTAGCTATTTGTCTCTTTTAGGGAGCAGCTGAGAGGTGGTGGAGTCTGATGCTCCAGTTTTATGATGAGGTGACTCTCACCTAGGGAGACTTTGAGGGTCTTTTCAGGGCGGAGTTTGTACGAGCGACTCTACGCTCTGTGCGGGCTCAGGAGCTACTACTCTATCCGTAGGGCTTTCCGACCATAGTACAGTCTTCTGTAGTCGATAGTAGACAGATTAAATAGAATTCCAATCGGAATAGGCCAACAGGTGGGAGACCCCAGGAAATAGGTATTTTTGTGTAGGGAACACAAATTAGAGCCAGCCATATAAGGAGCAGGCGATGATATGCATGTAGGGAGCAGGGTCACTTGGCTCGAGACTGCCTGACCCATCATGCAGATGAGTAGTAGGAAGTAGAGGGACCCTCTAGGTAGAGGTAGAGGTTAGACCAAGGAGGTCCGCCAGGAGTAGGCGAACATGGAAGAGGAGATGGTCGAGCAGCAAGTGGACAGGAGCAGGACTAGCTCTAGACTTGGAGGCCTTTGTTTATGATGCTTCTAGCTTCGTTGATGTCATTGTTTGTGGATGTTTTGTGTCTTTTTACTATGATCTATAGTAATAAAAGACACTTTTCCATGTGATGTTTTCTTGCCTACCATTTCGTATGGTTGATACTGAGAGGTTCCGGTTAAAACCGTTGACTTGACCCTCACATTCGAGATTCCTACTGGAGGAGACCTAATGACCACACACTACTACCGACAGTGTGACTCGACCCTTGGAGGTGATAGTAATGGTTGGATATCTTGGTCATGGCGTCGAGGACTTACGACATCATCTATGGCATGAATTTTTACCGTTGATGTCAGGATTGACTGTATTAGGCAAAGAACATGTTTCATCCAGGGGATGAGACCAAATTTCTCTTTTTGGAAAGGGAGAAATCTTAGCATCTCTTGTAGGACGTAAGCAAAAAAGGGTATAGTCGAGTTATTTAGAAATGGCGAGTCACACCCATAGTTCATTGAGTGAATGGTTTACGGTTTACTCTAATCTCAAAGTCTCAGGTGTTTCTTCTTCTAGAAGGGCCTATACCTGAGACAACGGCATTGGATCGAGTTCCTCCAGGACTATGACTTAGAGATAGTCTATACTCCTGGGATGAGTAACGTTGTAGCTGATACTCTTTGTAAGATATCGGGCATTCAGCTACTAGGAGAGGTGACAGAGCAGCTAGCCGTGTTGCATATATCCTTTGAGGATATTGATGGGGCAACCTTACTTTAGTCTCTCACAATCACTCCTCCGCTTCCTCAGTGAGTTAGGGAGGCACAACATGGGGACATTGACTGTGAGGTGCAATGTGCTCATATATCCATAGGGCAGGCACCTAATAGATTTTCTAAAGGAGGAGAGCACGTCATCCTCTTTAGGGGACATACTATGGTACCAGTTTCACGAAAGGAGGAGGTGCCGAGGGAGTTCAACACTTCCCCTCTAGTGGTACATCCAAGAGTGGCAAAGATGTATCAGGAGCTCAGACGACAGCACTGGTGGTCGGGTATGAAGAAGGCTGTAGCAGAGTTCGTTTCACGATGCCTCATTTGTCAGCAAGTGAAGGCGGAGCACCAGGTACTAGAGGGCTTGGTACAACCCTTAGAGGTTTTATAGTGGAATTGGGATGGGATATCCATGGATTTCATGACGGGTCTTCCACGTACTTCAAGAGGACACGACTCCATCTGGGTGATCGTAGATTGACTCACCATGTCGACCCACTTCCTACCAATCAGAGAGCAGGGCTCAATAGAGATCTTGATATGCCTCTACATTTAAGAGATTGTACGGATTCATGGTGTTCCATCATCTACCGTCTTCGATCGAGATGCTCTCTTTACTTCCCGGCTTTGGAAGGGTTTAGAGGAGGCAATTGGAACACAGTTATGTTTGAGCACCACCTTCTATCATCAGATGGATGACCAGACTGAGAGGACCATTCAAACTCTCGAGGACATGATCCATGCATGTGTCCTCGACTTTAGTCGCAGTTGGGAGGATCATTTACCCATGGTGGAATTTTCGTACAACAACAACTACCACTCCACCATTAGGATGGCACCATACGAGGCACTGTATGACCGACCTTGTAGATCACCCCTATGCTGGACTGACCCTGGGGAGTCACCACTTGTAGGACCAGAGATGGTTCAGGCTACGACAGGGAAGGTTCAGATCATCCAGGAGCGGATGAAGGCTGCATAGAGTGGACAGAAGTCCTATGCTGATAGGAGACAGAGACCAGTGGAGTTCGAGGACGGCAACCACGTCTTCCTACGGGTCTCATCTCGAAAAGGTCTGTGGAGATTCGGCCGGGGCATCAAGTTATCTCCGCACTTCATCTGGCCTTTCCAGGTCCTTAGTAGAGTAGGAGAGGTGGCTTACCACCTATCCCTTCTACCTCAGTTGCACGGGGTGCATGACGTCTTCCACGTATCTCAGCTGAGGAGATATGTTCACGACCCGACCCACATCATCGATCATGGGGAGCTGGACATCGATGACAGGGCAACATTTGTGGAGGTCCCAGTGGAGACCGAGGATCAACAAGAGTGGGTCCTATGTGGATGGTTGATTCCTCTGGTGTGCATTCTCTGGCAGCACGGGAACCTCCAGGAGAGAACTTGGGAACGGGAGACTTAGATGCGAGCTCAGTACCCCAATTTTTTTTCCTAGTGTGTGTTTTAGATTTACGGGGACATAAAGCCCTGAGGTGAGAGTAATTTAAAGACCTGGAAATTTCAAGGAAGTTTTTATTTCTTAATTATATGAAATTTTACGAGTCCACGGTTTCTGACGGCGCCTGATTCCGAGGCCCGGTGTGCCCAGAATCAATTTCTGAAGTTTTGTTCGGGTACATTTAGTAAACGTATGTGCGGGTTTTTCTGTATTTTGAACCGGTGCACGGAATTGAAATCTGAGGGCACCGATGAACTCAAAGTGCCGATATTCGCCTAAGGGGACCTTTACTGCAGTTGCGTTTAATGTGGGTTGAGAGTTAATTTTTGGGGATTTGGAATAAAATAAATAAAATTTGTGGAACACAATTTTATTTTATTTATGGATGTTGGTTATTTCCTCCCAAGGGGAGTTAGAGGTGGAACCCACATCCACATAACCTCCCATGATAGGATATTTATGAGGTGGGTCCCACAAGATCCCTTAACCTTTCATCTCCTCTTTAACTTCCTTAAACTCCCTATTAATTCCCCTTATTTAATTCTATGACAACTCCCCTCATTTAAAATGAGGAGCCTCTCCACCTCCCTCTCTCCAATTAATATTTTCCAACACTTGTAATTAATGGATTTATTCTTTTGAATTAATTTGAATTGACATGGAATATCTATTAAAAATATTGGGGGAAGTCATTTATATTTTTTTTAGTTTTGGCTCTCATTATGTTGGGAGATTTTTGGAAGAGCTCTTAAGAAAAGTGTTCTTCTCTTCAACGAAGAATGCCTCCGATGAAGAACGAATTTATTCCTCAATGAAGAACACTCTACGATTTGAAGAACGTGTAGTTTCCAATGACGCTACTTCTTTGGGTGCAATCCGACGTCAACGGAATCGACACCATTCTTTCGCGACGCCTGACTACTGCGACATTCATCTTCCACAGCTTGACAACGTGCGATGTCTTTTTGAGGTAGGGGTTTGTACAATTTACAAATGAATATTTTGTACCCGTTCTTCATTGAATTTTCTGGATTGTCATCGGCCTTATGTTATCACCTAATGCGGAGGGTGTGGGAAGAACGAACACATCCCAACGACCCTTCTATGGTGCTTTGATATTTTGGCGGCAGCAATGGAAGGCGATGATGAAGAATAGAAGAGGCGGCGGCACGCCGACTGCGTGTGGAAGAACTGCGATCTGTAACCGCGGGCCGCTCGGTCGATGAAGAACCAGCCGGCAAAGCCGGCCGGAACGAAGGGACCATGGCGCCACGTGGAAATGCACTGCGGAGGACCACGGCCCGTGCTCCGCGGGCCGCTTCGACGGTGAACCAGCCGGCTCGTCGGCCGGTCGAGCATATGAAGGCCGCGACACCCATGATGCCACGCATGGAGACCGCGGCCCACCCATGCGGGACTCTTGCGCCAGGAAGGCCAGCCAGATTCAGCCAGTTGGTTATGAGGGCAGTGCTGCCAGTTAGGGAAAGCGGGGGGCCACCCCACCCTGCCCCAGACCGCTCGGCCAGCTGGCCGAGTCACCCGGGTCGGGCGACGCCCTGCCGTGCCGCGCCGCGCCCCCACTAGGCTAGGCCACGCCCTTACGCTGGTCGGGATGCCTTCCACGGCTGGACAAATCCCCACCGGGCCAGTCCGAATCTCTGCCGGGTCGGACCCGCCAAATCCGGGTGGACCTGACCCACCAGCCCACTGGGCTTAACGGGCCGAGCCCGTTTTCACTTAAATGTGAATAACTTAAAGACCGTGCATCCGATCGACGCGTCATCTGTGGAACTGGGACCCTCACAATGGAGCGGTCCTTTTTAGATACTCTAAGTGAGTTTTGGAAGACTTTGTAAAATGGCCGGGTTTGGAATGAGCATATTTTCAACCGGGCCCCTGGAACAGAAAAACCAATATCTTTCAGACCGGGCGTCCGATTGACGCACCATCTGGCGTTTCGGGTTCCTTTTGACGAGACAGAAATTCAGGATATATCAACTCTGGAATTCGTGAAAGTTGATGTATTAAAACCCTTTTGACTCGAGGAGCAGACCCTTCCAGAATCGAGTGTGCTGTGTGCAGGAACCCTAAAGCTGGCTGCGACTACAACGACTACCGTACTGGAATCCTCCGTGGTTTTGACGATGAAAGAACCTGTACTGGAATCCTCCATGGGTTCGGCAGTGACGACAACTGTACTGGAATCCTCTGTGGGTTCGGCAGTGATGACAACTGTACCAGAATTTTCTGTGGGTTTGGTAGTGATTACAACTTTACTCGAATCCTCCATGGGTTCGGCAGTGACGACAACTGTACTGGAATCCTCCGTGGGTTCGGCAGTGACGACAATTGTACTGGAATCCTTTGTGGGTTCGGTAGTGATGACAACTGTACTAGAATCCTTCGTGGGTTCAGTAGTGACAACAATTGTACTAGAATCCTCTATGGATTTGGCAGTGACGACAACTATACTAGAATCCTCCCTGGGTTCGGTAGTGACGACAGCTGTACTGGAATCCTTTGTGGTTTTGGTAATAATGACAAATGTACTATAATCCTCCATTGGTTCAGCGGCGATAATAAATTAGTGACTACAACTGATCATCTCTATCTCTATACAAAAGATATATACATGTGTGAGTTGAGTCTTGACTTTCAATCATTATCATCGATGTGATTGACTTTAATTACTGTGTGGATTGGGTTGTGTTTGGGCTCAAGAGTTTGGGCCAAACTAGGATTCATGACTTAGGTATATGTATGGGCATATACCTAAATAGAGTTGGTTGATACTTTCTGATTGTATCTTTCCTTTGTGGTTTATCCTTCGGGGATTCTGGGAGACCTTCGGGGGTCTCGGGGTCCCTACTGAGTATTGTTATACTCACCCCTGCACGGGATACGCCCGCACTACTTTGTTTTTGTTCCAGATGACGGACAACACTGATCGTGGTGGAGACTTGTGAAGCTGGATGGTACCGAGAGGTGGACCACTTGGCCGGACGTACCCGGAGAAGACGGCCGGACCCGAGGAGGTGAGGAGACCATCTATAACCACCCTTTAGGTGGGATTTCCGGAGGATGACTCCGTGGTTGCTGCTTTACTTTACTGCTGTTGTACTTTCCTTTCAGTTGTACCACACTTTTTAGTTGGGTTTTTATACTGGGCCATTTTCTTTCCAGCACTTACTTTTTTACTCAGTTTTACTTAGTGCTTACTTCAGTTGCGTACTCTGTTTTACTTACTTAATTTTATAAAGACAATGCCTTCCTTTTATATCGGGGTTTACGCCTTTGGTGCTAGTCTCCAGCCCCTAGCCTATGGAAGTCGGGCATTGGGTAGTCACAGCACGAGCCCCGAGGACGGTTCGTGACAATTTAGCTTCAATGTTCTGAACTAAAGTTGTATAATATTAAGTCAGGAACGTAGTTAAAAAATTTCATGTTTTAATAATAAATATAAAAATATTGATCTTTTTAATACTATAGTTTACTAAAAAGGGTAAAACTAGATTTTTCATCAAATATCCAAATGAATGATCTAATCCCAAATATTTTATAAATAAACATATTTAACACAATGTAAGGAAATTTTATAATTTATTATAAATAAAATATTCATTAAAAATTAATTTTACCACCTTTTATATTAAGTTTGAATGAAAGGAGGATATTGAGATACTTGATAAATGAAAGAAATCCATTCAACCTTTGTAGAAAAAAGTGTTTAATAAACATTTTCAACATATTTGATTAGTTTTTCGTATAAAATGTGTTTAAAAATATTATTCGGTGTTGAATACTATATTTTAATATTATAAATTATTTTTTAAACTAGTTGTGTATATAATGGATTCCATGCCCCTAACCCTAAAAATATAATGGAAAAAATAATATAATTTTTTAAATTGAGAAAATAATAAAAGGTGGAGAATATTATTAGGGTAAAAAACAACCTAATGCTAAGAAACAACATAATTTAGAGTATTATGATATAGTTTATCACCATATTTGTGGTGATAAAGTGGTAACAAGTGATAAAATTGAAATAATACAAGAGCTACATCACACAATAATGGTTGTAAAAGTTATTAAAGTGATGAGTAAAATCCTTAAATATTAGGATGGATGGAATGCATGTGGTCAAAATATTAAGCCAAAAAAGTAGATTTTCATTATTTACATTTAGGCCAGTACTCAAATAAACGTGGTGATTGATATTGATATCTGGACCAATGTTGTACCTATATTGATCAGAATAATTTTAGAATACATTAGGTAAACATTAAAATATAATTTCTATATTTTATTGAAAATTTAAATAAATAAATATTGATCAATTCTACATCATCCCTTGTAGAGTATATTTATAATTTAAGGTTTTAGGATAAAATTCATACTAATGGTTATTGGAAATATTCATATTTTATTTTATATACTTCTTACCAAACATCTTCATAGGAATACTGGGGGGAATGTCATACCCCACCCACTATCTTTATATGTTAACATCATTAACCAAGAAATACAGAATTATTTCATTACCCATTGGTATGTGGAGGAAATTAAGGTATATTTGAATTGATATTATGTAACTTAATATTACAAATATTCATTACTATTTTCTCAACTTATAATATATGAGACATCAAAGGAGTGTAAAATATTAAAAATATATACCAAAACTAATATACCCCTATTGTAAATCAAGGGAAGGTTAAGGTTAACTTTAAAAATAATGGTTTGTATTTGAAATCCCTAATAAGACATTTATGTGATATAAAAAACGAATTTTTTTTTGTGTCTGTTTATATATAAAACCATCAATCAAAATATCTATAAAGGCTTATCCAATTTCATATGCTATGGAATGAGGATAATAAAAATAAAAAAGGGAAAATATAAATTGAAAAAACAAATAAGACATGAGAATCATGTGAAAGTATGATATGATAGAATTTTACTATTATTTAATATATTATTACATAAAAATGAATAATTTTTATATATATTGTTATAAATTTTATATTGAAGACTCACTTTCTTAAAATTTTTAAGAATAATTACTTTTAGTATCTTTGAATCATCCAAAAAAATATTACAATGTTAGAGGTGAAATTTGAGGAGCATCACTTCAATAATTCCTTGGGAACACACAAAAATAGATGAATATAAAAAAAGAATAAAATAAATTCAAGGAGAGAAACATTTTAAAAGGAAATTATTATAAATAAAACAAAAATAATAAACCATATCCTATGATGGGATCAAAGAGAATAGTCAAAAAATAACAAGACAAAAATGTGAAAAATACCCCTAGTTTTTAAGGAAATTCCCCTGAAAGGCCTTCGTTATTTGAGGCAATCAATTTTTTTCATAATAGTTTATACTAAATTTGGAGTAAATAACTATTGATATATTTCATGAATTAATTAAAATTCAATGGGAAAAAATATTATTCTATTTATATCTATGAGACCCCACTCTTGCCTTTTGGTGATTGGTACGTTTTATAATATAGAAGATAATATACTATATAATAAACAAATTTTAAAATATTATTTAAGAGAAGGGATTAATGTAGCTCATGAGTTGTTTATTAATATACCCATTTCTCATGATGATCATGATATCCAAATGGTCCAAATTTTATTAGAAAATTCATAGAATGCCTATTTAATTATACAATGAAACATAGTGATAAATGGGTATACCATTTCCCTTTTATTTTTAATGAAAAAATAGTTATAATAAATTATAAAAATATAAACTATTGTCTATAATGAAAGAATAAAAAATATAACGAAAAATTAAGAAAATATAAATGATCAATTGTTGGATCCAATAAGTCTTTTGATAGTACATCTACCCCCCAATCAATCTACCACAATTATTATTATTGCAAATTAATTCTTTTATAATATTCTAAATTAGAGATACTACTGGAATTTAATAAAATTATAAATATGTGTAAAATTATAAATTAATATTTTTTTCATGAAAATATAGATAACATTCTCAAGCATGAATGGTTGGTAAACTTTGTTACGCTTGTACATAGGTATATTTTCCCAATTCATATGTCTAATAATTGATATAAATTTTTTATTTGAAATTTAAGACTATTAATATTTTTTACATACATATATATCATAAATATGTAAATGGAAAACATTTTGAACAATAATTTGGATTTTTTAGTTACTATATAACATATAAACATGTATAATCAATGAATGAAATATAAATTGTAAGAAGAATACACAAATTAGCCACAATGTTTAAAAATATAATAAATAATGATTAACTCTTCCTAATACCTATAATGTAGAGGTAATACTCTATACTCTAATTGTATAAAATATATTTTTTGTTTTTAAAATTAATTATTATTTTTTAACTATATTAAGGATCACTAGTTGCGTGTTGCTATAAATTTAGATAGTCCAAAGATATTATTTGTGTAATTCATGGTTATCAAAAAAATCTACCACACACAATGTCCTTTATGATTTTTTGACACAACATATTCCAAAATTTATAAGAAAATGTTAATGTAATATGTTTTATACTTTGTTTTAGAATTAATTTTGTAATGATAGGGCTGTTTATATTTATCAAAAATAACATGGTATAAGGATATTTATTCTAATCTAGAAACCTATGTATTTATATGAAGGGATAAGTACTAAGGTATATGTAATATAATTTGACTGTCAAAACATATACCATAAAAAAATATTTATATTTTTCATTGTATTTATAATTTCATAAATAAAATAATAAGAAGGAATATGGTTATTATATTTTTAAATTTGTGAAACAAAATCATATTCCATGTAAAAAATGGAATCCTAAAAAATGTATTTTCAAGAGTAAATAAAATTTCATTGAAAATATTTATTAACCATTTACATATCTTATTTACCCAATAATATGATGAATATCCATATAAAAAATGTTTAGACAAGTAAATATTTTTTTTAGGAATTAGTTGGGAGCTCATGTAGTATATAAATGTTTATAAGCATCCTACAGAGGTGGTTTCCTATCATGTATGCAATTTTTTTTATATCATGGACATCATGAATACGTGGAATATCTAAAACATATTTATTTAATTTTTTTATCTTTGAATCTCATTATGGGTTATATTTTTTTACATATATTCTATAATCATCTTATTATATGACCCTAAATATTGAATATGGTGCATAATTAAAAAAAAATTATTGGATTAAAAGGTTATATATAATGTTCTTGTATCTAATTTTAAAAAACTAGATGATAGTTTTTATCAACTTTAACCACCACACTATAAAAATTGAGTTCATTTTTATATGGAAATATATCATTATCATTATAATTATCATTTATCATAATCAAGGTATGGCCTTTCGCATCATTGATTGATGATAATTACTATAATAAGGAGTTTTTTCATACTAAAACAAATTCAATTTTCTTTGTGTGGTGATTGGAGATGACAATAATAGAAACTCATTACTATAAATTTAAAACCATTAAAATTGGTTAAGATACACCACTGTAAATGTATATATGAGGTGTGTTAATAAAATTTTGGGTTTTAACTATTGTTATACTGTAGCTATTATAATTTTAATGAAATTTTTTTATTAAATTTTTTTATATTATGATTATATTACTATTAAAAAATTGTTATCCCCCTTCATATTTATTTTTCCTTATCTTAAATATTCAAATGGACTTTATCTAAAATTTATTTATTTTATTTTATTTTCATGTGTTGAAAATATGTGTTTTATGTAGAAAAGTGAACTTTTATTTCAAAGAACGAATCACATAGTTAAAAATGAGAAAAACACTTGGATTGTCATAATTACTTTTGGAATGTAATTTATTATTCATTTTTGACATGTACGAATTAACTTCACAAAATTTCAACATGGGGTGTGTCTGTAATGAGTAAAAGTGCATGTTTTAAATTTAAAAGTGGAATTTTAATTTAAAATTCATTTCATATACTTAAAACAATGAAATATTCTTAGATTATCAAGATAAAATAGGAAAATAATAAGTGACTAATTAGTAACATATAATAATTGGTCTCATGTCCTTTTGATATATAGTTTGTCTAGTAATAATGAAACTGAATTTTGAAATAATATATATTTTAGTTCAAAAAATATGTCATAAGATGAAAACTAAGTCACATATCTCATATGATCTAGAAAAATTAAAAAAATTATCAATGAATCATTTGTGACATAAATAAACTAACATTACATTATTTTGACATACATTGTGAATGGTACGACTAAAATCTCTTGTTTTACTTAAAAATCAACATTTTACTTCAAAATATGAATCACATAATCAAAACAAATCAAACATGATTGGAATTTCATGGAATTTTGTAGAAATTATTGATGAATATTTTTTGATCTATAGAAATTAACCTCACAAGAATCTAATACATGATATAGTCGATGTGATTGAAGGTTCATGATTTAAATTTTAAAAGTAACATTTTAGTTAAAAATTTAAATCATATACTCAAAACTGAGAAAATACACTCATATTTTCATGATACATGAAAAGACATATTTATAATATTTTTTGAAAATTTTGAGTTTACTTCAATTCTATCCAATATGTGGTATGTATGGCTTGACTAAAAATGCATGTTTTTAACTTGAAATTGACATTTTTGTTCAAAACATGAACCACTTAGTAAAAAATATATAAAATTTACTCATATTATTGTGATACATTAATAAAATGATTGGTGATTCATTTTTAATGTTTTTGAAAATGACTTCAAATTATTCTGACATATGATGTGGATGGTATGAATGGAGGACTATGTTATCATTTTGAGAAATGATATATATTTTATTTTAAAACATACATTACCAACTCAAAACTAAGAAAACATGAAAAAATTGTTATAATAATTTATGAAAATGATTAATAAATTATTTTTGACTTATAGGAATTAACTATATGTAAATATGAGATAAAAGTTGGTTAGTATCATAAAATGTACATGTTTTAAATTCAAAAAAATAATTTCCGTGAAAACATGCATCACATTAAAAAACAAAGAAAATACAAACTTATTGTAATTATACCCTAGGAAAAAGATATACTTTTCATTTCTAAACTATAATAATATACCTCATGTCTTTCCAATATATGTTTTTTATAGTTTGACTAAAAGTATGTGTTCTTAATTTAAAAGTAATATTTTTAATTTATAACATGCATCAAGTAATAAAAATTGATAAAACATACTCAAATTGTTGTGACACTTCTGGAAAAAAATTATGATTCATCTATGACTAGTTGGAATTAATATAACATCATTCTAACATGTTGTGTGGCTATTATGTTTCAAAGTGTGCATTCTCAAATTAAAAGCAACATGTTAGTTCAAAAGACACATCACATACTCAAAACTAAGAAAAGATGATCACATTTTTGTGATACTATATTAAAATTATTTATTATCTACGTGGGACCTATCATAATTAATCGCACATCATTTAGATATATGGTGTGGTCCTTACTCTTAAAAGTGAATTTTCTCAATTTAAAAATTAAATATATACTAGTTAAATACTTATGTCACAAGCTCAAAATAAAGAAAATTATCTTTGATTATTGTGATATTTTATAAAAATGATTTAGGATTGATTTTATAAATTTATAAATAAACTTCATGAAATTTTCATATGCGATGTGGCCAATATAACTAAAAATGTATTTTTTTCATTTTAAAAGAGATATTTTAGTTTAAAACATACATCACATGAAAAAACCTAAACAATTTTCTCAAATGGTCATGATAATTTATATTAATGGTCTCTAATTCATTTTTCACCTATGTGAATTAACCTTAAATCAATATTACACTTCATATGTCATGTAAGACCAAAAGTATGCGTTGTCTATTTTAAAGGGAAATTTTAGTTCAAAACATTTTTCACATACTAAACAATGATAAAATGAGATAGTATTTTCACGATACCTGAGAAAAATGATAGATGATTCATTTTTATGTGTATAAATTTACCACACATCAATTCAATATAAAGTGGGACCAATATGACTAAAATTACATGATCTCTATTTAAAAGTGAAATTTTATTTCAAGACATGTGTCACATCTTAAAATCAAGAAAAAATTCTAGATTATCTTGATACAATACAAAAATGATTAATGATCCATTTTGGACCTATAGGAATTGAATGATTTTTATTGGAAGCTTCTCTGTGGTTGTAATGATTTAAAGTACATGTTATCAATTTAAAGGTGTAATTTTAGTTAAAAACGTTCATTAGATACTCAAAAACATCTAAATATTATTATATTTTCATGAAAAATTAAGAAAATTATAAATAAATATTTTATTATTTTTAGAAATTAACTTAATGTCGTACTCATATGTAGTGTGGATGATATGACCAAAAGAACGTATTCTCATTTTAAAAAATGGCATATTTTTTAGTTAAAATTGAATATTATAAACTCGAAACTAATCGAAACTACTTAAATTGTTGGGATACATTACAATAATTCTATATGATTCATTTATAACCTATAGTAATTAATCTTATGTAAATGAAAGATATTGTGTGCCTGATATGGGTGAATGCACAAATTTTCACTTTAATGGTGAAGGTTTAGTTCAAGCATGTGTCACATATTCAAAACCAAGAAATAAATATTGAATTGTTATAAAATATTAGAAAAATTATGTTTGATTCGTTTATTACCTCTAGGGATTAACCGGATGTCATTCTGACTTGTGGTGAGGTTGATATGTCTAAAAATTTGTGTTCTAAATTTAAAAATTATATATATCTTAGATGAAAATAAATGTCACATAGTCAAAGATGATAACAAAATCTCTTATTGTTGTGATATTTTATGAAAAGTATATATTATTAATTTTAAACTTTTATGAATTAACAAAATTTCATTCCAACATTTTTTGTTTCTAGTATTACTGAAAGTAGATGTTCTCAATTTAAAAGTTACATTTTAGTATAATACATGATTCACATACTAAAAAAATAAAATGATTTCAGATTGTATTAACAATTTTGGAAAATGATATATGATTCTTTTTTTAGATTCATGTATTAATCATATATCAATCAGACACATGATGTGTCAATTATTACTGAATTTGTGTGTTTTCCATTTTAAAGTAACAATTTAGTTCAAAAAGAATTTTAGAAAGTGAAAACCAATAAAACACGATTGGTTTTTTGTGATACTTTAATAAAATTATCCATGATTCATTTGTGACCTTTTGGAATTAACATCACAAAAATATGTTATGTAGTGTTTCTAGTATTCCTGAAAGTTCCTATTTACAATTATAATTTTTTTATTTCTTTTTGGTGTGTTACTAAAATAAGAATTGATTTTGATTTTATGATATGTTTCTAAAATAATAATTGTTTTGATTACTATCACATTCTTCTTTTATATGATGATGGGTTTATCCCTTGAGAAAATATAAAAATAGTTAAATTATTTTTATATTTATTTCAATTATTTTTTATAAGGGGATTTTACATTAATATAATTTTACTATATTGAAATGATTTAATGAAAATATATATGTGTTGAAATGCTACAGTGTAAATATATTATGCATTATTTAATGAAAATATATATGTCACATAAATTATGTATTTTAAACAATTTTTTTATGTCAAGACACATTTAAATGTAATGATTATGAAGATATAATTACAAATAAAAATTAAACATTTTCAATAAATCATGTTAAATTATTATTTCTTATCATTTTCATGATATTTAGAAAATTAATGAGCTTTTAATAAAAATATATAGTTTCCCTAATACTGTGTTTCAATTACACTCTCCAAAATAAACGTTTATATTTATTAGTGACCAAGGTTGTAGAAAACATAATATTTTTTGGAAATCATAATATCAAGGTAAATAAATAAAAATGGAAGGAATATAATTTTTAAATATAGTATACTAAAATATTTTTTGGATATTTATATAATATCTATATAGGAAACTATATAAATGATGTTTTATCTGGACATCATGTTAATATTTTTAATAATAATTCATAAATAACTAATTTTAGTTTGATGAAAACAATTTATTAATTTTTTTCTGAGAATTATTTTTATTATCCTTTACTCAACTCTATGTGTTTGTCATTATAGACACTGTAATAATGTTAAATAAAGTAAGGGGTCACCTACTGATTGATTTATTGAAACCTAAACCACAAGACAAAGGAAGAATACATTCTGAGACCCAATAGTTTGATGAAACTTAGGTCAATATAAGTGTGGGTTCAATACATTGCCTAAAGAAGAAAATTAAATCTACAGGGAAATGGCTAGTCCAAACTTGGGGATTCCAAATACCATCTCCCCAAACCACTCATAGGAATAAAAATAAAAAAAGAGAAAAATTCCAAATACTATATGTAATAATGATTATAAATGTCAACCACTATAATTAAATAATATGAAACAATATGAGAAAAATGTTACCCAATCTTATTTTCATGAGAGGTCATCATTAAATCTTCTCAATGATGAATTCAAATATAGAATAAAGGTCAGATAAAAATGAGATATAAAATGATAAAATAAGAATCTATCAATGGTGATAATAACTATGAATGAGGTAATGAAATCAAGAAATGGTGATTAAGGGGTATGTTAAATGAAGAATAGTTACCATTTGAACCCCATTTTAAAAATAAAACTTTTTCGATGCTTCCTATCAGGAACATGTATAGGGCTACCGGGTACACGATGGCCCTAATAGAATCATCTAGAACAACACCTAATACCTCCAGGGTGTGGTACCCTACCACTAGGTACCCACTTCTATACCTCCTCCTCATGCTTATTTTTCCCTACATTCAACTATAATTACTATTAAACTATATTAAATTCTATATTTATCACTTTAATAGCTAAACCACTTAAAATTTATGGAAAAAATAACCTGGTATGATGGGATTAATTATAATAGGCCCCTATCAATACAAAACATATACTTAAAGAGGTGGTTTGAGTTCTATACGGACTATTTTCCTAAAGTGGAGCTCATCAATATCCCTAAATCTTACAATGCGGTAGTTAGTATTGAATAAAATAGGTTATATGGTATACTAATAAAGTCGTTGAAATGGGAAAAAATAAGTAATACACTTTTATAAATATTGAACTACACAACTAAGGTCATATATAACATCTCATATTAATGAAATAAAATAAAATTATTCAATGAATAAGGATAAGTGGGAGTTGAATGTGGTTAATTTTTTTGTATGGTATATGGAGAATGTAGAAAATTATTTGGCTATGTTAGAAACATTGAGATGGTTAGTAGGAAAACAATTTTTAAATATGATCACATAACCTGAGTATGAAATCAATGGTTATTAACTTTATACAAATAATTAGGGAAAAATGTGTACTTTAGAATAGTGAAGTAGTGGTTTTACTTAAAGAAATGACTTTTTTGAGTGAAAAATAAAAAAACAATCCATCCATCATTTTTATAATGCCTTGAAAAAATAACTGGGTCCAACTGTTTTGTCACATGACCTCATGTGCATCTTCCCATACATAAAAAAGCTAGTGAATAATGATGATAGTACAAACAGTGCCTTGGGGTGTCTATACCCTTGGTAAAAATAGAAACGTACCAAAATCAAAACACATAATAATAAAAATACTAGAAAAACATAGAAGAAATCATCATATTATAATAAAATTTTATAAAATTTATAATAGAGAAATAAACCAAATACTCCCAATGTGGTAAGTCAACGTAATTGTGACAATTGATGTAAATAAACAACAAAACTACAATTAAAGTTTTTATTCCTTCCCGAAATCACCTCTACCCTCTAAGACCCTTCTACTGAACTCCCCGATGCAAGTCCAATTCCATTAGTTGATCCCTAATAATAAAATCTATACACAGATAGAGATTACCATGTAGGTTGTGAGTATAAACCCAGTAGGATACCACCCATGCATCGTTAAAATAAAATTCAGATGTATACAAAGGTTTATGTCATGATGGAATGTAAATAAACACATAATCAAACAACTATATATTGGAATATAGTGCACTTTACAAGATTCCATGATCCCCAACCAAACTTTCTTTGACTCATGGACAAAGGGAATGTTTCATATTTCATCACATATTGGGTTAGGGCACATGAAAAAATTATGTCTCGCATTAAAGACCATATCTAATCATATCCTAGGTCATTACCTAATTCCATTACTCCCCTGGGTCAAACTGGGCTTGGTACATAGGGATGTTATGCCACTTCCTCTAGTGGGTTAGGATATAAGGCCATCACACCCCTAGCTTATCCTTGGGTCAGGACACAAGGTCATCATACCATATCCTCTACATCAAGTCAGGCCATAAGGTTTTCATTCCTTATCCCTTTATCTAAGTCATATCATCGTCATTGGCATCATATTTCGTAATCAACTTCTTCCCTCTAGGGATAACCAAGACACAATGGTCCACCCATTATCTTGACATTAAATATAAACATCCACATGATAATATTTCACATATAATAGTGAATATTATAGAAGTCACAATCATAGAATACAACGAATAGGTCTCACTAACCACACATGCACACCATATTAAAAAACACTTGAATAAAATATCACATAATTGTTTCCATAGTTTTACAAGAATTCGTGAACACACACACACACACACACTAATCAGGATAAACAACCTTATACAAAGGCCCTCTATAGTAAAGACTTCCTACCTAAAGTGCACCGATGTCAATTTATAAGATCCATCACTGAACCATGTATACACACTAATGATTTCTAGAACCTATCCAAATTCATCACAACAAATATTCTATAATGAAGATCCAAGAATAAGAGCACGATAAGGTCTCGAATTTGATTATGCTTACCCAATAAGGAGAACTACTAGTTACTGATCTTGAATTGATCATGGGAAGATTAAAATTCTCTAGATTTATATTCCTATCCATTAATAAACCTATAATTATCTATTATATAAATATATAGTCCATAAATATAGCTAAAATACATTAGATCTATGATTCATATTAAGGGAATAAGGGGATTCAGGCTTGAATGGATGAAACATCCCATTTGGGAGTTAATGGATCTATTGAATCTTGAAACTCCATTGAGAGGGGAATTAGAGGGAATCATACATCAAAATATATATCATAGAACTAATCTATTTAATAGAATTAAGAAAAGGAGATACAAATTTAAAATAGTTAAATTAGAGATAAAATTAAAAGGTGGCCTTATTGATTAGGACATCTGGGCATTACCAGCTAACCTTTGGGTCTCAATGATTGGAAAGTAGCTACAAGATAAATTTTATTCTATTTTATAACCCACTAGTAAGATGGTGGATATATACTAGTTGGTTGGTGTCTCCCAGGTTATTCATTGGCTATTTCGACCTCTATCGTTTAGCCGGTGGCACTATAACAACTATCCAGTGGCACACAAGCAACTCCAAGCTACTAGTTGGTACCTTTAGCTCATTTAATTACATTTTAAGATTTTAAAGAACCTTAAAATGCCTCAAAAAACTGAAAAAACAACGAATACATACTAAACCATTAGCATAACATACCTTGTAATTTTGAGGGTCTGAAAAATCTCCCCCTCTAACAACTTTTCATATTTGAGAAGTGTCTATAACAGTCATTCATGAACTATTTAGGTCATTATTCCTAAACATATAACTCTTTAACCCATGTATCCTCTTGGATTCATACATTCCTGCACAAAAAATTAAAAAAGTGGTATCAAATTACCCATAAACAACTTATCACTATGCTCGATAATCTATATTGGTTTCTTTTCAAAGGATGCATCTAGTTCAAAATTAATATCCTCATTATCGATCACATGAGCAAGATCAGGATCTTACCATCAAATTTGAGACACATGGAACATGTTATGCATACCTAAATACCATGGAATTAGGTTCAATAGGTATTCTAATATTTTCATATGTTTTATGATCTTAAATGGTCCCACAAACCAAGCTACCAACTTCTCCTAATTCTATAAATGTCAACACCCTAACCGCGGTGAAAACCGCAAGAAAACCTAATTACCCACTGTGAACTTCAAAGGCCATATCCTCTAGTAGAGATATGATCTCTATCTAATCTAAGATGTAACCAATAATTTAAGAATCAAATGAACCCAATTAGAGGTCTCCATCACCACACTAGACCTAAAAAAATTACCTCACCAGCCGCATTCAAACATAGTGGTGAACAAAATGATCAACCATAATGAAACTTGAATGATTCCCTATGAATCAAAGAGTTATATTTTTTATTTTACACAAACTATACCAAGGCTATATTATCATCCCACACTTCATTTAAATCTAAGATACATTCCCAAAGTATATAATCTAAAATCTAGATCATCCACTTTATCTAACCATAGGTATTTGAATGATACACTTTAGTTAGCTTCTACTAAGTCTCTATCACCTTATGAAATAATTGAGAAAAACTTGATCAGAAATGAGAATCCCGATCAGATACTAGACTTGTAGTCACCCCATGAAGCTTTATAATCTTTTACACATAGATATTGACCAACTCATTAACTGAATGAGTCTCTTAAATCGATAAGAAGTGTGACACCTTCATCAGTTGATCAAACACCTCCCATATATCATCTCAACCACTCCGGATCCTAGGAAATCCTAAACAAATACCATCATAAACTCACCCTAAATCAACATGGGAATGATAATAGGTTTAATTAAACCACCTAGTCAGTGATGCTCAGCCTCAATTCTATGATAAGTAAGACAAAAAGAGAAACATATAGTGATTCTCATCTTCATATTTGGCCACCAGAATCAGAATATGATATATAGATTCATATTAATCAATCATAGGTGAACTAAACAATATTATTTATATGTTTCCCTTATTAGATTTTCCCTTATGGAAGTAGTAACCGAAAATATGCCAAGAATATAGATTACATCGTATCTATTTAAATTCCATCCTTGAATAAGTTTATTCCCTACCAACTATTTTCGTATCACTAGGAACTCATAATCTAAATCCTGGATGGAATTCATCTAGTCCACAAAGGTATATGTGATAAATAAGGGGTAATATTTCATCACCCCTTGGTACTTAGATACACCCACCAACAATTATACCAACAAACTCATTAATTTCCATTTCTCTTATGAAGGTTGTTCTTAAAAATACAATGTATTCCTTTTGAGAGAATCTGTAACAAGATTACCACTTCTAGGACCATAATCCATCTCAAAGATTACAATATATAGATAATAAACCTATTAAATATATAAGTCTCACTCAGAGAAGATATTCCTTCTTATATTGTGGTCTTTGTAGATAGAATACCTCTCACCGAAGATATAATCACACCAATAATTTAGGGAATGAAATACATCAACCAAATCCAAGTCATGCATAGGGTAGATCCACTTGTGAGGTCATAGCTAGTGAGACCCATAAGAAACTACCTAATATCTATGCATCAGAATATATCCCAACCCAACACTTGAGGCATAATATTAAACTATACATATAATCCCATGAATAGGTAAGATCAAAAATAGAGTTAGTGTAAATCTCATTTTCAACTTTGGGAAGACCACTTCACATAGATATTTCCCCTCAAACTTCAACCCCTTTTTAGTATTCCCAGATATTGGTGATTCCAAATAGCCCAAATTCTAAATGAATAATCTATAATACTAAACAAATCCTTGGAAACTCTTAATCTATAACAAGTTTCTCGGGTGTTACGATGGTATCACTACCTCTACCATCTCTAGATCAACTAATATTCCCATATTATAAATAAGATTCCCAAAGAAGCGTGCATCGTTGATCTAAAAGTGTCACTTTGAAATCTTGGAATAACGCTAATGAACTTAGAGTGTACACAACATGATCTCATGGTTTCTTGTATGAATCTCCAGGGTCTATGAGTATATCAAGATATCATCAATTTATTAAATGACCAAATAGTCAAGATATAGATGGATGGTCCTATTCAAGGTATCCATGAACACCACTGAAGAATTTTCGAACCCAAAATAAATGACAAGGTGCTCATATGGTCTATACCTACTGCTGATTTTTTTAGGTATATCATCTTCTCCGAACTACAAGTGGTGGTAGCCTAATCACATGTTAGTCTTAAAGCACCATTGGGAACCCATTTACCGATCAAAAAAATCATTAATCATCAACAGTGGGTACCTATTCTTCATCATGACTTGATTAGACTTTTTATAGTCTATACCAATCGAAAGGCTCCCATAAACATATTTAGTGAAAAAATAGAGCCCCCCAAAGATAAGTGTTTGGTATGATAAAGCCCATTGCCTATTAATACTCATGATTCACCTTGTGATTCTTCAAATCATCTTATTTTATATGGTACATAAGTATTGTTATATTCCATTCTCCAAGAAGTAATTTTATATTTAATTAAATTCCTTTATCAAGATGAAGTATTAAGAAATAATCTAGGAATACATCATGGTAATGGAACTCCAATAAATGATAATAGGAGGGATCCACTACCTGATCTACGGCAAGAACCATTCCCACTAACTAAGCCAAAATAGACCCAAACTCACTCCGGTATGGTCCCATTTTTCCTACTATAACATCCCATTCACTAGTCAAAGAAGCTTACCGACCCATTTGGTTTAGTAGAGTATACTCATATGCTATAAAAGTTAATGTGCACTAGAAAACTGGTCAACCATTCCATGCCAAAAATAACATCCAAGAATGTCATCTCTAAAATTAGGAAATCCCATAAATTTCTATAACCATGAATTACTATAAGACACTATAGAAATCTTTGACGATGGTATAAATTATTCATCAAGGGTGTATGAAGAGAAATAAAATTAGAAGATAATTTAACTTATAATTCTAACCTAACATTATCTTGAGTAGATATGATAAAATGGGGAGATCTATTATAAAAAAATAAGTATAATTCTTAGATGTAATCATAACCATCCATTTAATTACATAAGGTCCCTCTACACCATCAGTAAAAAATTGGTCCACAAAATATAATATTCCTACATCGGTCCCACTACTCTACCCCTCAAATCCCTTGTTTGACCGAGTCCCTAATCCCTATGGAATCTAGGCTAACTATTGAGTTCTCATATCAGACCCATACCTTGTAGACTACATATTACTAAAAAATCTATGGAAATATGAATATTATTCCCTCAAATATAAATGTTGTAGATACTGTATATTTCCACACTTATTACACTATTTATGAGATTTAGGGAAAAACTTGAGATAGTGTATGATCTATCCATAATTGAATCATAGGGTGAAAGCTCCTTTCTAGAAGGGTGATAAAGAAATGGTACCCCACTATGAATTCCAACTTCCTCACTATTGTTCCTCCTCCTCATTCCATATCCTACTACCAATAATGTAACTCATCACATCACTTATAGTCTTACTAATTGGTGAATTAAGAGAAGAAAGAAGACTTTTTGCACTATCCTCTTCCAAAACATTCATGACCATTAGGGCCTTGAATAGAACCTTATGATGCATCATCAGGTCAAATATTTTGACCAAGTTCCTTAGCTCTCATTAAAGGATGATCTCGAACATCCATACCATCTATGCTATATTCCCATCCAAACAATCACGATTTAAGGAAAATCCATGAAATAAGAAGAATAAGATGATACAAATATCATCCCTTTTTGAAAATACATGATATCATTAGATCTATCAAAATTAATTGTCTCCTATAAAAAATCATCTAAGAATTGATTTTTAATTGTAATCCAATTTTAAACCAAGCTTCTCCCTAACTAGTTCATTATAACTCACTGTCTTCTCATAGGTCCTTGAAGCATGAAAGTAGTTATCTTACCACTTTCATCCTACAGAGTCTCCACTATATCAAAGATTACCCCAATGATATTAATCCAATCCTTAGCATCCTTTGTTCCTCCAACACCCTGGAAGGATAGGGGTTGACAGAGCTAGAATTCTCAAGCATAATTGACCACAATCCTATTATCTCATTTTCCTTGAACATGCACTATCCGAAATACTCAAGAAATAAGTAGTTCCACTACCTAAACCACTATTGGGGATATTGGAGAATAGTCAGTGTAATGCTACTAGACATCTAGAGTCTTTATAGGTGCTACCTCCCTTGTCAGAGCATCCTGACCCACTTTCCCAAGTGGTCTTAGAAGATGATGTCATGGAAATATTATCTAAAATAAAAAACAACTACTTAAAGAGGCCTTAAATAGATCGAATAAATACACCACTTAAGTAGTTATAGAAATAAATAAAATAACATTATAAGAAAACTCATCCCAATATGCTTCCCATTTCCACATGGCATAACCCCCTTAGTACTACCAAAGGCCCAAGAAAAGTCTTTCGTACTTGAAAATTAGTCAAACTCATAAAAATAATAATAATAATATTTTTTTCAACCTTTCCCCAAACACAATAAATAATAATGAGATGAAAACCTCCTATAATACTACTTTTAAATGCCCTGACCAAATTACCGGGTGGCCAGGTGTATCATATCACCTCATGCACATCTACCCAAATTCTAGAGTCTGATAACTAACAACAAGAGTCTAAATGGTTCCATGAAGAGACTAAACCCTCAATAAAAATAAGAATACACCAGAATCACTACAAATATTAACAAACATACTAAAAAAATAGGTGAAGTCATAATGATATAATAAAATGGAATATTGGTTATACAAAAGAAATAATCCAGATTCCCAATGTGGTAAGTCAAAACAAGTTTAAAAACTGATGTAAACAAACTAATACATTGAAAAAAAATTCTAGATTCCATCCCAACATCACTACTATCATTTAAGATTCACCTACTGAGCTTCACAATATAGGGCCCTTTACCTTAGTTGGATCCCTAACCATTAAATCTGCATGTGCATCAGGATGACCATATAGGGTGTGAGTATAAACTATGTGTGACATCACCAATATATCCTTAACATTAAGTTCACACAGACACACAAAAATATATATACATACATAAATACATACATAAATTTATATATTAATGTGTATTTCATGATGAAAAGTAAATTCACAAACAAGTAACTAACTATATGCTAGGAAATTGTGCACCAACCAAGCTGCCATGAGACCCAGCTATACCATCTTTGGATTCATACAGGAATAAATGTCTCATATTTCATCACATATTAGGTCATGCCATAATGACAACACATGTCTTAGATCAAGGCTTATAACCAATCAAGACTCGGGTCAATCCATAACGCTATCTTAGACTAGTGTCTATATTAGTTTGGGCTGTAATCCTTTCATGACTTTACCTCTACTAGGTCAAGAGATAAGGTTGTCACACTACTGGATTAGCGTTGGTTCATGAATCATGGTCATTGTAATCCATTTCGTATCTAAGGTCACTCCACAAGGTTATTTTTACATTCACTGTCTCTAGGTGCTATCATAATCCTATACATCATGGCACACTATCAAATTCTCCCCCTTTAGGGATAACCAATCTTTGAAGATTCACAAGTTACCTTGAAACTAGATAAAATCCTTTAAAAACCTATAATTGAAACACAAAATGGAATAATATATAATAAATAATCATATCATACATTTCGTTGGTCACACAAGCCACAAAAAAACCTTTTGGAAAATAACAAGCATACTTTATCACACAATGGTTAACACATTTACACATGCACAAATAGATTCTAATCATGCCAATAAACCTTAATTAAAGGCTATATGTGGTAAGTACTTTCTACCTTAAGTGTTTTGATATCAATTTCAAAGATCCATCACTAAACCAAATATGTGCACCAAATATTCCAAGAACCAATCCGAATTAATCATAAATAGGATTATAGAATATAGATCCATGAATAAGAACAAGATAATAAATTGAATTTGATTAGTATTTCCCAATGATACCACAAAAACCAATGGATATATAATCAATTAAGGGAAGATAAAAATTCTCAAGATCTAGATACATATACATTAATAAGATAAGAATTATCTATTTTATCATGATAGAATACATATATCTAGATAACATATCTTAAATATATGATTCATATTAGGAGAATATGATGGTTCATGTAAAATCCCTACTATGGATCACTACGAACATTAACTGAACTAGTTCACTACAATACCTGAGGCATGTATCCACGTACACCAGAGGTTTTCGAGTAGTATCATAGGTTGATAGTGACATTTCAAAACCCTTCTATACTTCGAATGTTAGGGAACATGGTAGGAAGATTCTTGTGTTATGATGAAAGAACACTCTCTGTCAGCCATCCGGTTAAACCACGCATATGTGTGGATGTTGATGTTTCCAAGCCACCAGTGGAGTGGGTGTGGGATAAAATTGGTGAATAATTCTGGTGCAATCAACTGGTGTTCTTTGAATCATGGGTGGATCATTGCAAGCTGTGTAGGCGATTGGGGCACCTGGAGTCCAGTTGCAGGCACACAACCAACTACGAGGGAGTTTCTGTGAGGGGTAACAATGTGCCAAAGTCTCAGGTGGGAGGTGATGCACCCTGAATGAAGAGATATTTGGTTGATTTCAAGAAGACTAAGCAGGAGCCACTGGATATAGGGAAGGACGAGGGGACTTGCAGGGATTAATTATTGATCAACAGAGCGGATCCACCTCATCCGGAGGCAGCTCCTGAACATGAGGGAATTCCTTTGGATGTAGTGGAGGAAAGTAGTTGTTACAAAGTTCTTGACTCATCAAAACAATGCAATCCAATTGGATGTGAACTAACTCAAAATGAATCAAATCATGGTACTCCAACCGAGCTGGTGGGTCACTGGATTGTAGGACAAAGGCAGACTCACGAGGCCATCCAAACCTATAACCAATTTGATGGCCTGGTAATTGAAGGTTTGGATCTAGAGCAAGATAACGACATGGATGATTAGACAATATGTGGGATAGAGTATGATGAGGAATACACTTGCTATTTTTCTGAGGACAATGCGGGAGGGAAGCATAGTAAAGGCCTGTACAATGTAAGGAAGAATAAGGGACAAAAATCTAACTAGGACTTGGGAAGTTGCATCTTGACTAAAGGGAAGAAAAGAAAAGTGCGCAAGGATTACTCGTTCCCGCCAAAACCAATGGAGACCAGGTTAGGTAAAAAATTAAATCCAAGGAGTTGGAGTGCATGCTTGCTTCTATTGTTAATACCCAGGGAAACCCCAAAGCAGTGAAGCCAGATTTTGGTGAGACCAGTGCGGACAAAACTGGTGTGGAGGAGGTCTATAATGGGAAATCCCTAGGACTGCTTATGCACTCGAAGGAAGAAATGGTGGAGGAGATTCTCAATTTCAATGCTACACAAGAAGAGGCTAACCAGATGATGGGAAGGGTGCTTCAAGTTGTTACTAATAGTGATCAGGCTGCATGGATCAACAAACAAAACCTTATATTGATTAGGTGTTTAAATGAAGGGAAGATAATTAAGGAAGAGTACATTGAAACATGGGAGAAGATGGATGATTGCTTTGAGGTCATTATAAACGAAGATCTAGATACACAGGTGCACACTCTCTCATGGAAATTATTTAGGGAGGATCTATCTAATAGGCTTAAGTTCTGTTTCAATGATTTTGTGTTTTCTTAAGAGGAATATCCTCTTGGTTTAATTTATGTGGTTTCTCACTTTTCCTTAAAAGTGTTTGATAATAAAAAGTTAAGTTTCAGTCTATACAAAATCGAGATAAAATGGTAATAGATAAGAAGAAAAGTGGAAGTCAAAAACTGAAATAAACCATACAATATAAATGGATTGTATTCTATATTCCAAGAAATCATACATCAAAAAAATATCATATAAAACACCTAAAAAAGCCAAAATATGAAAGAATGATCACACCATCAATACTAACCTAGTCCCAAAATCACATTCCCCATCCTAGAATCACATTAAAATAAAAAGTGTTGGGCCTCTTCCCAAAACTATACCTGAAACACAATAGTTTTATCTACTCGGGTACCCAAGTTTCATGGAGGCCTAAGAAGGGAATGAGTATAACTCAATATTTCACCACCAACTGGATCCCTAAATGAAAAAAATATGAAATAACATGAATACATAAGTTCTAGGAATAAGCTGTACAATACTATAACAGTTTAAATACAAGTAATAAATAACCATTGAAGACATGGGTTCATGGTGACACCCAATGTTAGACTATATCACCATATATTATTAGTTCAAAAATCATTATCAATGATACCTTGTTCATCTAATGTTAGGGTGTATCTGAGAATGTTTTGTAATCGTTTGAATCATAATATCACAAACCAACCATAAGGTGGGTTCTATAAAGGAATCAAAAACCTCCCCATGAGAGTTTTACTTATAGTATCATAGCCCTGCACTCAGGGAGTATTCAATAGTTATCACAAAATTCCTCATATGATGTTTTCTTTATGGTTATCACAAACCACAACAATCTAGGTGTTTTATTTATAGTTATCATAATCCACCCCATGCATGGATATTTTATCAACTAGGAAATATTCCAAAAGGTATCACATACCTATCATAAGAGAGTTTTCTTTACAATATCAAACCCACTATTGTGGGAATTTTCATTATAACATCCAAACCCAATCCTATGAAATTTTCATATTGTATTAAATCACACCCCAAGGGTGTATCCATTTCCATGTAAAATAATTCATTCATGAAATATAATTTTTTCAATAATAAACCACATTCTTTATTACATTCCATAAGATCATTCTAATTTTCCAACCCAACACTATGTCACAACATCACCTTTCATTTTATGAAAACATTACGCTTCAAAACCCCATTCCCATGATTATCAATTTTTTGTGAAACATAATTTCACAATCATTGATATAAACATAATTTTCCATTGATGGTTTAACTAATTTTATTAATCTCGTGAAACTTTAACGTGTTTAACTAATTTTAATTTCTATCCCAATAACCCATACGAAACGACAATTTATATATTCGAGGTTAATTTTCCATATAAGGGTATTCACTTGATATCACTCTCTTCCTTAGGTTCCACACATTTTAATGGCACCATATAACTAATATGAGGCATAATTAATTATTAAACATGAATTAAGATAATTTATAGTGATGATGACATGATGCACACACATACACATATAAAAAATTAGTGAGACTATGGGTTTAATTTAAAGGACCACCTACCTTGTTTATGAGTTCTTTGCAATTTAATTCCAACTCTGAACACCTACATATAGAGCTCACCTAAGATCTTAGACCAACAAAAAATCCATCCATGGCCATAAGTCATGTCCAAAAAGGAAAATTAATCAATTATATTCGAATTATAATTAATTAACTATATAAATATAATTAACCAATCCAATCCACCTATGCATAAGTGGAAATTCACTCATCAAATATTTCTTTTGATCTTAAACCAAAACCAACAATCCTATGAAGGTCGACACCATGATTCCGACACTAACCAATACCAATGCACTATTATTTGGAACTAAATCCGAAAATAAAAATATATAATTTAATCCAAAAACCATTAAAACTATCACCCTTCCACATACCTCTTAAGAAATGACCAATAATGGTGTGCATGAATTATCTTAGGATAACCTCCCTCTAGGAAACACATAAGACTCTTTATATCAGGATGATTACACTAATCTATTATGGAATTATCACTCAAACTTAATTATAATAACTAATAAATTAAAGAAATAAAAAGTGGAAAGAAACAGAGTTGTAGCCTTACTGTAGGCTCTTGATTGTAAGTGACAACAACTCCAAATCCCCAAAATATAAAGAGATATCCTATGGATATGAGAGGGGAAGAGATGCAAATGGGGATTTATCATGGGGTTTCGTGGAATTTAAAACAAGAATATGGTATTAAGGGGGTGGCACCGATAAAATTTATAGGTTTTCTTGATTTTAAAAATTTCTAAGGAGGCCATCAGATAACCGCTGTCCCCTACCAGATTTTTGAGGTGTCCAAAATCCCCCACCAAGATAATGGACATACCAAAAGTTATATGGTAGAATTATAGTATAATTTTTTAGGCCTTAACCCCTCTTTATCCCTCCGGATGCTTCCACTACCACCCCAAACCCCGATTCCATTTATAAAAACACATATTTATTTTGGTCAAAGCCACAAAATTCTATTCTAAACCCCGATTCAAAAATCAACACATCCATTAATCAAAAAGATTAAAGTCTTCTTGAATTTAAATCAACCATACAGATAAGGACTTTTAAAAACTCTCCACCTTATAATAGTTCATCCAGAAGATTTATCTATGAGTGTTATCCAAAATAATTTTTATGAACCATGACTGTTATAACTTCCTACACAACAAAAACATTCTAACCTGAATGTTCAACATGGTTATAAGGTGAAACCTAGATCAAATGTTATATAACATACAATCAAACTATTTATAACTTAAACTCATTATAGAGACACCAATACCACACTCACCTATGTATGTCTACCCTGATACACCCAAGGCATATTTATCTAACTAATTTTCTAGGTTATGATTCTTATCACTATAAGACCAATCTAAAATAGGCCAATTATATGTTCTAACACCCTATTCCATTAAAATTTATTATGATATAATTTTTATTATATTCAAACAATACCCCTGAATGTGGTTCTCAATCCATCATGCCCAACGTTCGTGAAAAAATAAGTCCATTGTAAGCACCCCTAATATTCCAATTTCCAAAACACCAGAGAAACATCATTGTCTAGGAATCATTCCAACAAGATGAAATTTTCCATGAAAATAATTTATTGACTCTCAAAATATACCCATAATACTAAAAACTGTGCACCTGTTGTGGTTTTCATACCACTGTATCAAAAAACATGTAAAAATTAATTTCAAACCTCATACGGACAACTCTTCTAATTTTTTTCTTTATCTTCCAATTTTCTATTAACATGCTTCATTATATTGCAGTAACCTCAAGTAATACTATGATCATCAAAAAACACCCATTATATTCTATTCCCTATTTACGGTGACATTCCATAATTTAAACATTAACTAAAGAGAACAATTATTATTCTATACCGTGATCATTGATGCACTATCAAGGTGACTGTTTTTCAGATTACCTCAAACTATTTCCAACCCCATAACTATCACACATACCCCTTCCAATATCAAAACAAAGTTTATATCTAGCATTCACTGATGAGTCCATTGGATTTGACATGTCTTACCCGTGATCCCTCTCACATGAGGGTTGCATCACCAAGTCCATTATCCTTCTACCTAGTATAGGATCAACCTTTTCATCATGTCACTAAACCATTTTCCAATCTCCATAGACCACACATCATCCATCACAAAACATAATGGGTATAAAGTTCAATGATTTATCATCCATGAGTGTAATTATGAATGGTAATTCATCACATGTTCTTATTTCATGGGAATAAACCTTCGAGAGACCTTCCAACTATGAGGTCCACACCCCTAAATGACGGATTTTGTTATCCCCACTATTTAGATTATCACTTATAGATCCTAGAGAACATACCCAAACTTGTATCATTAGAACCACGAGCATGTATCTCCTCTCAAGACACACTACCATAGCATTCACTTCAACCTCTCATACCTACATCAATTATCAACCTCATATTGTCCATTTTTTCACCTAATCTATATATATTTCCATTTTTACCGTTGGAATGTCATAGCTCTCACACAGATCTAAGACACCATACTCAAAATCCCCTTAAAAACCATATAATGTTTCTTAGCCCACATGAACCACTACTTTCCCATTAAAAATTATAGTCCATCTTCTCTCGTAAAATCCAAACAAAAAGTAAAATGACACAATTCACCACCAATGCATGCTCACTTACAACAATTACACCAAAGATGAATGGATGCACACTCCTACAAAACCTGATCATGAAAACCCACTTCCAAATATAACGATGTTCCTATAAAATTTAACTCATACATCCAATCCAATAGACATTCCTCTCCCTTATTCTAATATCACAACAATTAACCAATTATAGGACCAATCCACACTGATCATCATTTTGAAATTGCACTATAACCCACTCACACTCCCACTGCACTCTTAAAGGTGCATGCTAGGTCAAAATGGATAGAAAACTGACCAATCATATCCTTGAATTTGTGAGATCTACTAAAGAACCAAATCTCAGGGTTCATTTCATTTTAAGAGTACCAATAATTCCTAAATTCATCACACCAAACCCCTCCAAGGGTATTCTATTTATTGAGAACCTTTCTTCCAATCCAGTTCATAACTACCAAGTGTAGCCTATCTACATTGTAGTTTCCTGAGCTAAGAATCCAAACAATCCCACCTCCACTAAAATATCTTCTAAAGTGAATGAACTAGAACATAAGTAATTAAGCCAAGAAATATAAGGACATCCAATTTGTCTAAACTACTTACCAGTTTTCACCCTTCATGCACCGACACTATATCCTAAAACATCTTCCCCTACCTCATGTACCTAAAGGAACTCACAACCTTCACCGATCCTTCTCACAGGTCACTCTTGAAGGTCACAAAGGTCTAAATTTGAGACATGGAGTCACATCATATAATTTCACTATGATCTTTAACAAATACCACACTTCCTATCTCATGTAGGCTATTGCTTCCATGATAAAAATAACCCCATTCTAAGGTCACATGACACATAACGTTCCAAACACCCACTATAGGATCTCACTCAATATTCTGATCCAAGTATAATCTACCCACTCTTGGGTCAATCATACTCACTAGGTTCATAAGTCCTCACAACCAAATAATATTTATCTCAACCAAAGAAATCCACACCTTTCTAACATTATATAACTTTGGTTCTCTCATATCCCTATCCACTATTACATAGGGTCCACATCAATGACCCACTATGCCCACATTAAGATCCATACATGGATCATAAATTTTCTCCTTTCTATTTTTTAAAACTAGGATTTCGAAAAAAAATTTTAGTGAAAATAAATGTTAAACACATGTTATAGAAGAAAACACATTATAAGTTGTACTTTTCATTTAAGTGAAATGAAATGTTAAGTATTTATTATAGAGAAAAAATATTATAAGTTGTACTCATCATTTTATTTTTGAAATTATATGTAAAAAATATATATCATAAAATACATTCAACCATTTACTTACCAGTAAGTTTTCACCATCGAAGCTCAAATAAAGAAGATGTCAATTACGATTTTTAGAGGAAAAAAATATTTACGTCATAATTAAAATTTTAATTAACTGGTGTTTAAAAAAACAAATGGACAAAATAATCACAAAACATGTCTTTTATTCATTTAGGGGACCTATTTTGTAATATTGCATCGTACACTTATACAAAAAACCATATAAATGGTTTTAGAATCTTTAAATAACCAACATAGATTATAGTCTATGTAATCATGTGATCAAGAATAGGAAATCATTCAAATGTTAGGTGAATACAAAGTGCTAGATATGATGCATGAACACCCCTACTCTACTTCAATATTATGAAGAGATATAAATCTCATTATTCAATAACCTCAAAATGAATTGAATCACTCAAGGTGAAATCAAATCAACTATATCAATGAATAGCATGAACATAAATCTCATCCCTACAAATATAATACCCCGATCCCAGAACTTTCTCGATCCATATAACCATGTGTCTTTAAGTGTGTATCCCAATATTATCAAGTCTATCGATAGTGGAGAGGTATTAATACATAAATGTTGAGACTATTACCTCACATCAGAGTACAAACACAATCACATCCAACTCATACATGATGATATCATATTAAACATACATCTGATCACCCACTAGGATGATGCCAAATTAAAAAACTAAAACTACCAAACACACACCATTGACCTACTATCATCACTGAAATCACACACTCTGTTTCTATAAACCCATTGATCTTCCCCAACCCGATCATCAACACATCTTGTGTCTTGATAAAAAATACATGCATATGGTATGCACATGCCCCAAGATTCACATGTAGGATGTGAGAATAAAACTCATCATGGTATCACCAATAACCCCTAGTATATTCCATCATATGAATGTGTATAAAAATCGAAAGGAAATGTAATAAACATGGCCATCGATTTGCCTTGTGCTAACCAGGCCTCCAAGAAAGTCGATGAGGTACAAACACCCATCAGGTCATCAGGTAAAAAAAGGGAACCCTAACCCTAACAAAAACCTACTTTGACACCATAATGGAATATAATTTCCATTTTGTGTCATCATATTGATTCCCAAACCATACCCATATACTTAGGGTAGGGAGGTGTCCAAAACCCCAACCTGATGCCCACAAACACTGGATATGATCACACATCCAAAAGCCTACACCCATCTCAAACCACTCTAGGGGAGTATATATATCATCTATTATACCATGACCTATCCCCTAGGAAGGGAAATAAATTAATCCTCTAAAATTAAAGGTCTAACACATGCACACTAACCTAATCCATATATTGAAAGTTCATCGACCTAATACCTAAGTGTTAGGGAGAAATCATCCACTAAATCCTCCCCACAAACACTAGGGTGGTCCATCACACCAACCCATCCCAATAGACTCTGGGGAATCCATCCCATATACACAAAACTCATATGTTAAGGTCACCAAACTAATACCCAAAAGAAAATTTCAAAGTCATCCATCATCCCAAGACTCTAAGGAATGGTCCCTTGCACACCAAATGATCTTTGAAGAATCTTTAGAGGCCACCTAAATCATCCCAAACCAGGCCTTCTGAAGTAAAGGTCCCTAAAGCACAACATACAGGGCCACAATCTATCCCTATGCTCCCCAACTAATCCTCAGGATCTAGTTTCTTGAGATTTAGAACCTCATCACAACACACCTCAACTCGCCCATCTGGGTATCTAATGGGTCTTCTAGACCCACTAGAGTTTCACCTTGCTGATACTATCTCATTCCGATCACCCAAGACGATGCAAATTTTTGAGGGATTAGCTAAACCCAGACCTCTAGGTCTAGTACAACCAAGTTGTGTCCCTCAGTACACTTGAACCCTCTACCCAAGGATTGTACAAAGATATCCCATCCTAAACCACTTGGAATCCTAATTCCAAGACCTGAACAATTCCCATGATCTACACATAGGTACTTCATGGAATTCCCCTAGGGAGAACCCTTAACCCATCATCCATATGCAACTCACCTCATCATACAATGAAAATCCCTAAAGGAATTATTCCGCTAACATTGTACACCAAGACCCACCTCTAACATCGGGAGGGAATTCTCCTCATCCATGAAGCATGTGGTTGTATCTCCCATAATCATCTAATCACAAGATCTCTTGCATGGATAATAGTTCTAGGAAACACATCCTAGTACATCTGTACCTAAACACACATCCCAATAACTTCTCAAGGTTTTACATTAGTTTAACGATGCCCTCTCCCATTGGAGACCAAGTATACTTGTGGTCCCAAATAATCCAAGTGCTAATGAGAATTTATTCTCCAACCAGGAGACTTAATCCACCACTTTCACTCACATAAATATTTTAAAATCCCTTACTCCCTATCTCCAAACCCATGCATTTATACATCCATGAACTATTAAACATAAAAATATATATGTTTTTTATTATAGGGTTCACATACCACTTTCAAGGAGTCACCACCCACTCGTTTCCCGTAACACCTCTTCCAACCCATCAGAGCCTCTGATAATCACTTCTCAGCCTTTTCCTAGATAATATGAATCTTTTTCACATAAATAGAAATCAATAATTAATTATAAAAAATTATAACTTATTATTTAACTCAATATAGTGAGGCCTAATACATAGAAACTTCACCCGAGCCCCGTACGAGCCCACAAATGCCGGTGCTAAGCCAGTACAAGCCCTGACTCCTTTCTCACACATAGAAATTCCCAAAAATCAATTATAAATAATTATAATTAATTTTTATTGAATGATTCCAAAAGTTAAATTCACTGGAAACCTATACTCACACTATTGTTTCTACGAAACTACCTCCAACGGTGTGTGGACGAACTTCATACATCTACTCTTTCTACCACACATAAATCCCCCTAATTCTTGGTTGATTCCACCATGGTCCAGTTAAATCGACACCCAAACCCTAATCCAAACTAAGTGAAATCAAGTGGAAAAAAATAAAAATTCCAAAACAAATTAAGGATGGGTACAAAATACCTAAAATTTCCCCTAAAGACCATTAGAATCTATTACACCTCAAGGGAAATAAATGGAGGGGGGTGAGAGGGTGAATAAGCCATGAATGGACTTCCCTAAGCTCCATTACCCCTAAAGAATATGAGCATCCCTTACACAAAAATTATATAGATTCCCATGATAAAAAAACCAACCCATGTAGCCACAAATGAGCTAAGGGAACTACTAGTTGGCTAATGTACCCAAGTATAATTCTTATGATCTATCCAGGACCACCGGTTACTCGATAGCTCTAGAAGAATTGTGGTAACTCTTCATCCACCTATAGGATTCCTTTAATGATCACTCAAACATTTAGGTAACCCATTTAAACTAAAACAACATCCAAAAATATTATTTTAGTATTCTAAAACTCTTGAAATTTCATTCCGAGTCCCATCCCTTGAAAAAACCCATCTACCAAATGAAAAAGTCAAATTTCCTATCAAATGTAATGACCCAAAATCCAAAGGGAATTATAAAATCCCCACCATAAAAATCATCATATTCAATATGAATTTTTAAACCTAAAACCATGTATACTAGACAACATAAGTCAACAAAGTAACGATTAATCAAAACGTTTCATCTCTGAAACCCCAATCATACTTCCACTGCGCAACTCAAATACAAAGCCCATATACACTGAAATTCATCCAATAGTCATAGTAGGATCCCTAAACTGCATCTACCATATCCGATAAAATTCTCTTAACATGGTTCCAACTTAAAAATTTCCAAAACCAAAAAAAATATCCATTCATACGTCTAACTTCCTTTTTCCAAAATGCTCATCCACTCACGCCAATGTACCACCTCAACTTCTGACAACGATTCCCTATGACTAGAGGAATCATATCACTTTTCAAAAACTAAAAAAGAAGTCATTAACTAACTCCTAGTGTATTTTTAATGTTGTATCACTAAACACATTCTCCAACCATTTCACCCTCACCCAGAGAGCAGATACATTCTCGATCTGACAAATGCTCTGATCACACCTAACTACCTCGTGCATGATGCCATCTCATCCAATTTGAATAAAAATTCCTTTAAATATTTATTTTGGTATTTAATTAAGAATTATATCACATAAAATCCTAACACACATGAAGATACCAATGTCTTCATGACCGTCTATGACCTATCCCACCCCTATGACCCTTCCGACATAAGTGCCACACACCCATGATCGATATAATTATCCTTAACGGTTGTATGTTTACATGAAACCCAATCAAAAAACCCTACTAACACTCCCATGAGTAACATATTTCATATCCTAGATTCACATTCCTAACATATTGACCATGGACCACACACATGTCAAACTCAACGAAGTAGAATTACCCTCAGTACCCCTCTTTATTGAAGAATATACCCATTACCAGTCATCAAAAATGACCTACCACACATGCATTATTCTAGAACCATTAGAATCTGTCCACACTCCGTCATGATAGAAGATCATTCCCTATTAAACTATAATTAATACCCTATGGAATAACACATGCCTTTCCACAAACCAATCGAGGTTTCATTATTCTCTAGATGATACACGACCATCATCAAACTATCTCTTAGGTATCCCTACACTAATCGATCCATCACAGGGGCATGAAATTCCTAAAATGACCCAAAAAGGGTATCCACATATACCTAATTAAAGGGACTTAATTTATATCAAATGTATACCTCATTACATAAGATCCAAATAACTTTCCTTAAGAAAATACACTATGGTCTAGTTTAGTAGAATTACACCAACAAGTTATACATAAAAATATTATTAAGTTGTTGTTGACACTTTAAATGGTGGTACTCTCATGGGAAAAACACACACGAAGGCACCCATATGTCATGTGAATATTACATGCCTATCATGATGCATGAGAATGACTTATTTTCGAAGGGACAAGAGAGAAACATGAGCCTATTTCTAACTAACCAAGATTCAACCCCCAAAAAAATCATCAACCTCAAAATCCATGTGTGCCACTCAAGGAGAAATCATAAAACCATAACATAAAAAACTAAAAATAAAAATTCCATGACCTAGTAACCTAGACTTATTATAGAAATAAGTGTTCTTGATGCACCGAAATGATATACATTGTGAGATTAGAGATATCCTGAGACCAATAACTACCATCTCCCAAAATATTGAATCAAAACAGCTTTGATACCATTTTTTAATGCCCCGATATCATAACCCACCTAAGCTAGAGTGCCACTTGGCCTCCAAAAAGACTATTTGTATCCTAGAGTATTTCATCTATAAATAAGGGCATAATACATAAAATAGGGAGAATATTCCCTAAATAAAGAGTAAAAAAACAATAAAAATAACCAAGAATCATACACAACCATAACCATCAAAGAACACAAAAAAGAACCAAATAGTATACAATGTTTTCATACAAAACATAATACTAACCAACCACCGGGATGATCAAAAATACTAAACAAACAAAAAATACAACATAGACACCCTGGACCTACTACCATCACTATCCTCACACACCTTGTATTTATAAACATGTTTAGATGCCCTAAAATGATCCTCAACACATCATGTGTCCTAACCTAAAATGTTGATATAAGGTATAAACCCACATGATGATAACTACGAAAGCATTGAGGAAAAAACTCCATAGGGAACCACTAAGAACCCATATTATACACCATCATGTGTGTGTGTGTGTAAGAAGTAAATGTAATAAACATTTCCTCTAAGTCATTTTGCACTAACCAGGCCACCCTGACACCCAACAAGGTACACACACCCATCAAGACAACATTTTCTATCCAAGTGACCCAACCTTGAAAAAACTTGTTTTGGTTCCACAATGGAATCTAGTCATCCTTTCATGTCATCATACAGATTCAAGACCTATACCCATAAATTCAATATTGAAAGGTGTCCAAAATGTTGAACTGATACCTATAAACACTACGTACATTTATACATACAAAATCCTAGAACCATCCCTAATCATTTTAGGGAGGTCCATCTATCATCTTCATACCATGAACCAAACCCCAAAGTTTTCCTCAATGAAAGACTTTACAATATAAGTCTAAACTCGTGAACACTAATCTAAGCTACAACTAGAAAGGTCTTTGACCCGATAACAAAGAATTTGGGCATGATCATATTTTTAACCACCCCCACAGACACTATGGATGTACATTAAACCTTCCCATCCTTGACAAATATAGGGATACCTCCAACTAAGTTAATACATGCATGGAATAGACCTTGACCTGATACTTGAAGGAAAATGGCATAGTCATCCACCAACCCAAGCTTTTAAGGAAAGGTACCTTGCACACCAACCCATCTATCTGGACTCTAGGGAGGTAACCTCCATCCTCCCGACCCAAGAATCCTTATGGTAATGTCCCTAAATCACTTCATAAATGAATGTAGACTATCATTCAACTCACCAATTAATCCCATGTCACTAGTTTCTTGAGACCTTTCCCACTATGTAATACATTTGAACTCTCCTCCCAGGGAATCCACTATGTAATATAGACCCATAAAAGTCTTACCTAAATGATTACATCTTAATATTGTCACGCATGATTATTTAACTTATTAAAGTCTCACCCTTACCTAGATATAAAGGTCCTATCTAACCTCACTATAGTCCTTCATCACAACTGATCCCACTACCTATCGACCATCCTAAGACACCCTATCCTAAACCTAATGGAATCATAATTCCAAGTTCAAAGGAATTACCACAACCAAAAACTTGGTCCCATATCATATTTTTAACACCAAAATATTTATTGTATTTCTATTTTTTAAAATAAATTTAATCTCTTAGAAAGCTTACATTACATAAAATACTGAGCTTAAACAAACTCCAAAATATTATTATTTTAACACAACCATTATAAACTAGATGTTAAATTGGTTGGAATGAATAATATTATACACATTATAAAATATGTAATTTTACATCTCATTTTTAATTTATTAATTAATTCTTTTTGAAAATTAACATAATTTTTAGTAAATTTATTTTATTCGTCCAATATTTGTTTAAAAAAAGAGATTTTTATTTCATTTTATGATAAAATAAATCTAATTAATTTCTGATAAATTTAGAAAATTTATTTGAATAAATTTAAATCGTTTTTTTATATATCATGTAAAAATTATATTAGGATTAATTTTTTAGAATTCTTTAAAAAATTTAATTTTTTTAGTGAATAGTAAAAAAATAAGGTTTTTTATAAAACCCTCAGTTTCTCTCTATTTAAAAGTCATTTTATGATTTTAAATTGATCTAAAAATAAATTAAGAAATTTGTAGTCATATATAATCTAATTATTACATTTAAACATTTTTTATACCATATTTTTTAATAAGAACATTTTTGGGCTTAAAAACACATTTTTCCAAAAAAAACTATTTTTCGTTAAATTTTAAAAGTTAAATTTTAAATGTAATTTTGAAACTTATGTTCGTTTTAATTTTTAAAAATTGATTCCATATTTGTAATGATGAGGTCCAAATTATTTTATCGTGTAATTAAATATTTTAGTTATAAAAAATTTATCGTGGTAAAAAAATATCCACCGTAGTATAGGTAAAATAATATAATGGGTTAAAGATAATAGTTAAAAGATTAAAATAACTAAAAAATATAACATTAAATGAGTGTTTGATGTGTTTATAATACTTGAAAATCATTTAAAAATTTAAATATAATACAATTTATTTTGAATTAATTTCACTAATATGTGGTTGACTTGTAATATAAAATAATAATTATTTAATCACTTAAAACCACCCCTCCTCAAGTATAAATACCACTCCTCACCACCCCATTTATTCTCCCAGGACATGTATATTTTAAAATATATACCAATTAATCTCATCCCTACTATACCCATATCCATGTTCTATTTTTCACACCCAAAGGCGAATTCTATTTTCCTTAAGGGGTCTTTCAAGGAGGTGATATTCAAGAGGAAACTTTCTCAAATAACCTCTCTTAATTTCTTTTCATTTTCAACCTTCTTCTCACCTACTTCATACGATCAGGAATAATAAATCTATTATCATGTATATTATATAATATTATTTTTATAATGCAATATATTATATCTGTCCATTTTATTAACTCTTCTTATTCAAAGAAACAAAACCATTGTCCAAATTATGGAGGTAAACTATCTATGTGAATAATGATTTTTCATTTTCTATTACCACATTCATGTATGATCATAAAAGTATTATTATGGTTAAATATTATTTTAAAAGTTATATTATATCATATTTCATATTCTAGAACTAATATATATACATGATATTAAAGAAAATGAAACAAGTCCATAATGGTCGAAAAAACCGCAAAACCAACTAAACATTTAACATTAGCATTTTATAAAATGAATCATCCTCATGCCAAAAATAAAAATTATATATGGGGACATTTCAAATTATTTAATTTAATTAATACCATTTCATTCCACTTAGAGTATTTTATTTTCATTTTACAATAAAATCCATAATTATATACAAATGAACCAATCATGAAACAATAAAACAAATGAACCCAAAACAATGAAAATAAAAGAAATATTATTAATGAATGGGTGGTAAGATGTTATACAAGTATCACATAAGGTATTACAAATTTTCATATATCTTTTTAATTATTTAATAACATTATTTAAACCTTTATATAGGAGGTTAAAGTATTCAAAACTAAAGGGAACCGTGAGGTAAGAGTTCCTCGTCTCAATTTTACTTCTATGAGATATATGCATTATTAGCCACTTATTTCTTTTGTGTGGTGTGTATAAAATTCCATTTTATATATGATACCATTAATATAATTATCTTTATGGTATAAAATTATTAATTTGATAATTATTACTTTTATGGGTCATATTACATAACTGATAATAATGTGGTAAAAGAATTATTAACCTAATTTACATTCTTCTAGTTAAACTTATACTTCCTTGATTATGTCATACTAATATTAAGTGTGATATGAAATTTCCATATATTATGTTTTATTTCTACTTGTTTTATTTGGATTTATATAGGATACACATATTTTATTCACTTTATTATTTCTCACTTCAATTATATGATATTTATAAGGGATTTTCTTTTAAAAATAATCTTTCAAAATTTTTCATTAAATCTATATTTTTTTCCATGTCCATGTTTTATAAAATTGATTCCAAATTTTTTTACTATTATTTTCTAATATTTTAATTTATTTTTTATTCATGTTTAACTTTTCCAAAAAATAGTTTTAATGGATCATTTTTTCATTTTCTTGATAATGTTCTTTATAACTTTTTTGACAAAAATACGAAAGGAATGTATTTTTTAAATTATACGACATGAGAGGATTTTACCACAATCATTAAACCATAATGATTTGTTATTTCTTTCATAGGATTAGAAGGTTAATTCAAAGGATTTTACCACTATAGTACCACTCATTACAAACTTTATAACCATAAAATAAGAAAAAAAATACCAAGTCCAAACATCATAGCTTTAAACTATGTGTGATTTTTCTCAGGTATGTTTTATGTGACATTAGGTGGCCTCCTAGGATCCACCATTCACATTGGGTAACTTTAATTCAAATTTTAATATGATCATTCAAGACAAATCCTATTTTAGTCCATGGTACATGCCACGTGACATAAAAATGTGTACAACATCCTGGTCACATTACATTAAATTGTGAGATACGACCTGATCACACAAAATTAAACTATGCAATAAATTTTACTCACAGTGAGATGTTAAGCTACATGTTGATAAAACACTATTTTATTGAATATTTTATTGATAATAAATGATATAATTTCCTCACATTGTGTTAAAAATGATTATTTAAAAAATATTTGGGATTTGATAATTCATTTGAAAATTTGGTGAAAATTCCAGTTTGACCCTTAATAGTGCACTGTAGTATTTAGAATATAAATATTTTTATATTTATTATTTGAATTTTAAATTTTGTAACAGTGTTACTAACTTAATTATCTAAAACTTTTATTGAGGACACTATATCAAAAGAATGCATTTTAATGGAGTAATTGGGCCATAACGTCAAAGCTAGGCTGGACTCGCCAGAATGGTTAAGCTTCTATATTTCGGGCATAACTCCTACATATGGGCTTCTATTGAGCCCAAATTTGTAGAGGAGATAGAGGACCCATATCCTCACATTTTATATTTCGGGATGGCCGGCCAATTCATGCGTTTTGGTGGTCAAATGGGCGGTGTAATTTTCATTAAAATATTTGGACGAATTTCCACATTCACACTTGAAACCACTTGTAACCTCTCCTCCCCTCCCCTCTATAAATTGGAGTTTTTCTCATTTGGAGGGGTGGGGACGTGAATTGGGAGATTGGAGGCAGAGGAGAATTTGTTTCACCCAAATTCTCCAACCATTTTAAGAGGGGTAGCTCTTGAAGCAAGGATCCCCTCATCGAAGCCTTCTTCTCTTCTTCATTTTGTAATGTTTTCATTTGTGTAATGAACTTCTTTGTTCTTATTTTATTTCTTCTATTTTCTTCTGTTTTGTTTAAATTTATTATTCTCTTAATCTTCCTAATTGGGCTGGAATTCTTTAGTAGAAGCATTATTGGGTTATACCCATTTTAAACCTTTGCACATGCAAAACGCTTCTACGATGATTACGCCACCCATGGAAGAGTAGTTCTTTTTAGTAATCGATCGACCTCTATCCTTTTTCATTCATTTATTTTGAATCAATGAGCTAATGTAATTCACATAATATGATCCATGAATTTTATTTTTAAATTACAAGAAACTAAGCAAGCAATTGAACAATTAACACAAAAACACACGAGGTCGGGATTTTGTGTAAATTGTGAGAGCGCGATCTTAATCGGTAATACAAGACCACACGGGATAAATTTGTAGAGTTCAAATATAATCCCTAAACACAATTCATCCTCATTTCCAGAATGCATATAAGCCTAATTTACCACTGACCATAAGCTAATCTTAGAACATCAATCAAAGCAGGGTGCTACGATTGCATGTTCCGAAGTTAGCCTAGGGTTAAATTCACATCATCTTCGTGGTAAAGTTAATTCTCGTAGGGTTTGGGATTTAACAAATTAATGGATCATAATTAAGTGGATGTTAATTTAAATGATAATGATTAATAATAAAGTGAATATGTAGAGTTATATCAATTACTCCTTTTAAATAGATTTCTAAAAAAACATCTTCTTGTTGTGTCATTTTAATCGAAATTCATTTCAAAACTAAAAACAAAAAAATTATACAATCTTCATCCAGCAAACTTCTTCTAGATTAATAAACTACAACAAACCCCAATCCTTTAAAGTAGTGTTTTTATTCTATTTTATTTTATTTTATTTTTTAGAATACCTCTAATAAGTTGTTAAATTCACTGCCTCCTTTGAGAGACGACCTTGGTCAGCCACTCTGCTGCACCTAAGTACCCCAAATTACACTAATTATTTGAGGGCACCCACGATAGCGCTCTTTCAAATTGGCACCGTTTCTGGGGAGGCAAGTAATTATTTCCACCAATTAGAGGTATTTATTTTATTTTACATTTTATTCTCTTCCTATCTTCTTTCTTCCTTCTTTACCCAATCTGGTTTTTCTTCTTCTTCTTTTATTTTCTTCTACTTCTTTTTGGACCATCAACTCAAACTTCTCATTTTTATTTTACTATGGTCCACTTTCTTTCTTTTCATATTTATTTAATCTATGACATGAACTAATCCCGAAGATCTCTTAGATCTTGACCCTGATATTGAACGTACCCTTAGGGCTCGAATCAGAAATTCTCAGTCTACGAGAAGTTTCAATATTCAACTAGTTGGTGAATTCCTCTCTTCTGGAAACATTGAAATTGGAAGCTATTCAAATTCAAACATAAAAGAGGAACCAATGGCTGAAAGCAATGGAAATGAACTTAATAGAACCATTCGAGAATTGGCTTCACCTGATATTAACTATCAACCAAATTGTATTGCATAGCCAAATCTCGAATCGGACTTTGAACTGAAATCTGGGTTAATTCACTTACTTCCAAAGTTTCATGGCCTCTTTGGTGAGGATCCCAATAAACATTTGAAAGAATTTAATGTTTTTGCTCAACCCTTAAACCAAGAAATTTTTCTGAAGATCAAATCAAATTAAGAGAATTCCCATTCTCACTTGATGGAGCTACAAAAGACTAGATGTATTATTTACAACCCAAAGATGTAACTTGTTGGAGTGATTTGAAACGTCTTTTCTTGCAGAGATTTTTTCCAGCATCAAGGACCACTTCCATTCGTAAGGAGATCTCGAGGATCAAGCAAGCACAAGGGGAGTCAATGTATGAGTATTGGGAGAGATTCAAGAAGTTGTGTGCAAGTTGTCCGCATCACCAAATAGTGAGAAACTCCTCATCCAATACTTCTACGATGGACTCACACCCATGGAGAGGAGCATGGTGGATGCTGCAGCTGGAGGAGCATTGGTGGACAAGACACCAGCAGCCGCACGTGCCTTGATCGACAAGATGGCCCAAAATTCCCCACAATTTGGTGATTGAGGTACACCACATATCAGGGGAGTACATCAGGTAAGTCCTTCTTCTCTTGAGAGTCATTTGATTGATACCAAGTTAGAAGAATTTAAAACTATGGTGAGGAAAATTGCTTTGGCACAAAAGACATCTCTATCCCCTCCTTCAAGGCCTTGTGGCATTTGCACTGAGACAAGCCACCCAACTGACTGTTGCCCACAACTACAAGAGACAGAGGATTGCGCAGCAGTATTCCCAGGGAGACAATTTCAGCAGCAACAACAACCATATCCCCAAAAGAAGTTTGATTCATTTTCTGCAACATACAACCAAGGGTGGAAAGATCAACCGGACATGAGGTATGGCTCTGGACAACAACAAAGGCCCCCTTTTTAACCAAACTTCCAGCAGCCTCCGCCTTACCAGCAGGGTTTCCAACAACCCCAAAGGAGATTTGAAGCCCAAGCATCAGCAAGTCAGCAACAAGGGAATCCTCCACCAAAGGTAGATTCTAATACTGATGATCTTTTGAATTAAATTGTTCTTAATCAACAGAATGAGCTGAAGAGTCAAAGTTTGGAGCTGAGGGAGTTGAAGACTCAAATGAGCCAGATTGCCACCGCCCTCCATGAACTTGTAAGTAAGAATTCCAGAAATCTACCTTCCCAACCCACTCTAAATCCAAAGGGGAATGTCAGTTCCATCACATTGAGAAGTGGGAAGCAAATGAACGATACATCTGTACCTACCATTCCACCGGGATTCACCTCAACTCCAGAGAAGCCGCATTCCAAACCAACTAATGAGAAATCCAAGGAGAAAGATAAAGGTAAGAAAAATATTGATGATGTTCCTAATAAACCCCTTCCTTTTCCAAACAGGGTTGTTCAAACCAAGAAGATGGCTGAAGAAGAAATGGAAAAGGAGGTTTTGGACACATTCAAGCATGTGGAGATCAACATTCCTCTACTTGAAGCCATTAAGCAAATCCCAAGGTATGCCAAATTCTTAAAATAACACTGCACCAATCGAAGAGGGCTCAAGGGGAATGAGAGGATCAACCTTGGAAGGAATGTATCGGCACTCATTACACCAAATCTAGCAATGCCAACAAAGTGCAAGGATCCCGGTACATTCACCATCCCATGTACCATAGGGGAGTTTCACTTCTCTGATACTCTTTGTGATTTGGGAGCTTCCATAAATGTGATGCCTCACTCTGTATTCTCTTCCTTGCAGGTTGGTGAGTTGAATCCGACAAGAGTAGTGGTGCAGTTGGAAAATAGAGCTACGGAATATCCAGCGGGATTTCTTGAGGACGTACTTATTCGGGTAAGAGACATGATCTTTCCAGCAGACTTCTATGTGCTTAACATGGAGGATGATCAAGTAAGTTCTCATGCCCCCATTATCTTAGGTAGGCCCTTCCTCAAGACTGCAAAAACTATCATAAATGTCAATGAGAGTACACTTTCCAAGGAGTTTGGAGATGAAGTTGTGATATTTAATGTTATGGATTCCTTGAAGTACCCCTCAGAGGACCATTCTTCTTTTATTATCTCCCATTTTGAACCACCAAATAAAAACTCTATAGAATTTGATTGTCCTATGCTTAGGGAGATTATGAGTATTGGTTTGAGTTTGATGTCTAAGAGAACTTCCGCACATGTTGCTGATACACAATCCTATCTTGGATTTGATTTTGATGTGGATTCATATTCTGATTTTGATCATGTTCACTCTGATTATGAAATGGTTGTTGAGTATGCTGATGGATTTGATGCTTTATTCTATGATTTTGATGATGTCTATTCTGATACTGATGCTCTTTGTGCACATATTTCAGTTCCTTCAATGCCTCCATCCATACTACACCCTCCTTCATTAGAACTCAAGCCATTGCCACCAAATCTGAAATACTCATACTTGTTGAATGGTGAAAGATTACCTGTTATCATTGCTAACAATCTCCCTTTTTAACATGAAGAAAAGCTTTTGAATATTTTGAGGGAGAACATCAGTGTGATTGGGTGGACCTTGGCTGACATATCAGGTATTATCCCCTCCATTTGCATGCATAGGATTCTCTTGGAGGATGGGGCTAAACCGGTGAGACAACCACAAAGGAGACTCAATCCCACCGTCCTGGAAGTTGTTAAAAAAGAAGTTGAGAAATTGCTTGAGGTAGGTATAATATTTCCCATTTCAGATTCTCAGTGGGTAAGTCCTATTCAGGTTGTGCCTAAGAAAAGTGGTGTTACTGTTGTTAAAAATGAGAAAGATGAGTTAGTTCCAATGAGGGTGCAAAATAGTTGGCGTGTGTGTATTTATTATAGAAAACTAAATCAGTCCACTCGCAAGGACCATTTCCCCCTCCCATTTATTGATCAGATGCTTGAGAGACTAGCTAGGAAGACACACTATTGTTTCTTGGATGGATTTTCTGGATATTTTCAGGTTCCTATAGCTCTTGAGGACCAGGAGAAGACGACATTCACCCGCCCATTCGGTACCTTTTCCTACCGAAGGATGCCATTTGGACTTTGCAACGCCCAAGGTACCTTCCAGAGATGCATGGTGATTATTTTTTCTGATTTTATTGAGACCTTCATGGAGGTATTTATGGATGATTTTACAGTGTATGGATCCTCATTTTATGAATGCCTAAAGAGTTTGGGAAAGGTGTTGAATCATTGTATTGAGAAGAATCTGGTCCTGAACTTTGAAAAGTGTCATTTCATGGTAGAGCATGGCATTGTCTTAGGGCATGTAGTGTCAAAACATGGGATAGAGGTTGATAGATCTAAGATAGATGTTATTTCATCCTTACCATATCCTTCATGTGTGCGTGATGTTAGATCTTTCCTAGGGCATGCAGGATTTTATCGGCGCTTCATCAAAGATTTTAGTAAGATTGCTCTTCCTATGTCAAGATTACTTCAAAAGGATTCTGATTTTGTGTTTGATGTTTCTTGCAGGAATTCATTTGATGAGCTAAAACAACGTCTTACCACTCCACCTGTCATACACCCCCCACGGTGGGAGATTCCTTTTGAGCTTATGTGTGATGCCTCCAACTTCGCGGTTGGAGCTGTCTTATCTCAGAGGGTGGAAGGACGTTCACATGTGATCACCTATGCATCGAGGACACTAGATTCAGCCCAATAAAACTACACTACCACAGAAAAGGAGTTTCTTGCTGTAATATTTGCTTTAGATAAATTCCATTCATATTTATTGGGCTCTAAAGTAGTTGTTTTTTCTGACCATACAGCTTTGAGGTACCTCCTAAAGAAGCCAGATGCAAAGCCAAGACTTATCCATTGGATTCTCCTTCTTCAAGAGTTTTACCTTGAGATAAAGGACAGGAAGGGGTCAAAGAATTTTGTGGCAGACCACATGAGTAGGCTTACTCACACACTAGAGGGTGACACCTTGGACCAGGTACCACTTCGGGACACTTTCCCCGATGAGCATCTCTATACCATCTCAGGTAAGCATCCTTGGTATGCTGATTTAGTTAATTACATTTTATCCTCTGAAATCCTAGTAAATTTGAAGAAGCATCAAGTCCAGAAATTAAAAAGTGAGTCTAGGTATTATGTGTTGGATGATCCTTACCACTGGCGCATGTGTAGTGACCAAGTCATTAGGAGGTGTGTTCCCGATCATGAATTTGAGTCTGTTTTGCATTTCTGTCATACAATTGCTTGTGGTGGACACTTTGGACCCCAACGGACAGCTAGGAAGGTTTTGGACTCTGGATTATATTGGCCTAGCTTGTTCCATGATGCCCATTTGTTTTGTAAGTCATGCTCTCGTTGCCAACACACTGGGAACATTTCTAGGAGACATGAGATTCCCCAACAACCCATAATATTTTGTGAGATTTTTGATGTATGGGGCATCGACTTTATGGGTCCTTTTCCTAGTTCATTTGGATTTTTTTATATTTTGGTTTCTGTTGATTATGTGAGTAAATGGGTGGAGGCCAAGGCCACCAGGACTGACGATTCTCATGTTGTTGTGGACTTTTTCAAAGCACAGATTTTTTGCAGGTTTGGAGTACCAAAGTCCATCATCAGTGACCAAGGGACACACTTTTGCAATAGTAATTTTGCTTCCTTCCTTTGAAAGTATGGGGTGACACACAAAACATCAACACCATACCACCCCCAAACAAATGTCCAGGCTGAGGTTTCAAATCGTGAGTTGAAACAAATCTTGGAGAAAACCGTGCAGCCAAATAGGAAGGATTGTAGCAAGCGCTTGGATGATGCATTGTGGGCTTATAGAACAGCATACAAAACCCCCATTGGTATGTCCCCATTTCGGATTGTTTTTGGGAAAGCGTGTCATCTCCCCGTGGAAGTAGAGCATCGGGCATATTGGGCTATAAAGAAATGCAACATGGATTTGGCCCAAGATGGAATTAAAAGGAAGTTGAAAATTCAAGAGATTGAGGAGATTCGACTATCATCATATGAGAACTCAAGGCTCTACAAGGAAAGATCAAAAGCAGCTCATGACAAAATGATCCAACAAAGGGAGTTTCATGTTGGAGAGAAAGTCCTTCTCTATAGTTCACGACTGAAGTTGATGCGTGGTAAGTTGCGTTCTAGATGGTTAGGTCCTTATATTGTGTCTAATGTTTTTCCTTATGGTGCATTGGAGATCACAAAAGAGGAAACTGGAAGGAGATTTACAGTCAATGGGCAAAATTTGAAGAGATACATTGAGGGACATCCTACTGATGCAGTGGATTTTATCACACTGCATGACCCCATCATCACTTGATCACATCAGGCTGTTCCTAACCCTTTCACTTTTATATTATTTGTCCTATTTAAAAATTCTGCATTTCATGTGCATATATCATCTCACGGGTTCACATTGAGGACAATGCAATATTTTAAGTGTGGGGGAGGGAACCTTTTAGTTTAGTAATTTCAATTGTTTTCCTGTTTAAAAAAAACCAAAAAAAATTGTGTGTTTTCAAAAAAAAAAATTGTGTTTTTCAAATTTTGTGTGTTTATTTTACAATTTTCTGTGTTTTTTGAAACATTTTGAGGTAAAATGATTCTCATCACCATTTTTAAATCCATATCAATAATTGAAACAATTTACCCCTTGAAACTAAGCTTAAATGAATGCTGAAATGACTTTGTTTCAAGTTAAAATATTTAGTAATTTCATGAAAAGTACGCTGAATTTTGAATCCCATGCCAATCTCACTGTCTTTATATTTGAAATCACTTTCCTGTGAGGCTTCTAAACCATTATTTTCATATTCTTTACATTCACCTCACTTATTGAGAGAACCAAACCATACTTGATTTAACCAGAATTTGATCTTTTCCTATCAAAACTTAAGGGTTTGAGGTACTTATGTTTAAATGATTAAGGCATTTGTTTGGTATTAAAGCCCCTATTTCAAAGAATCCTTTTTTATAATGGCCTACTCTGAATATTTAATCCTTTTATCCCTTATAATCCATGCAAAGCCTATTAGGTTAGCCACATTACAAGCCAATTTTCTCTATCCAACCAACTCTTGAAGTGAAATTTCATAATCTAGTTGAGCTTAAGTGTGGGGGAAGTTGTCTTGGGTTTTTCCACCACATTATTTGATACTTTGGGTGGAAAATTAAATTCTGAAGAGATGTGTTTGCTGCTAAAGAAAGTCGTTATATTGAAAGCTGTGCCTTTTCTGTAGCTTTCATGACAAGTGAAGTTGTGCCTTTTCCGGAGCTTCTAATTGAGGTGGAAAGCTGTGCCCATCTGGAGCTTTCAAGAAAATCATGTTTGAGAAGATTGACATTTCTTTATGCTGAAATGATGAATGGTGTAAACCTTTCATGACTTTTCATGATGATGGAGCTTAATTGATACTATGGGGATTGAAGAGAAGGCCATATTTAAGTGAAAATTAGATTAATGCAATTTTGCTTCAAAAGAGTCAAGCCCTCCTCATTCAGCCTCAGAGTTTTTCACATCTTAATCCTACCAACCGAAAGCCACAGAACAACCCTGAAAAAGTCCTCATGATAAACATATGTCCTTGAATCACATCGGGTAGCGATGTAGGAATATATCAAGCCTATGGTGACCCTTGTATGAGTTTGGATGAGAAAGACATTGCAAAAAAATTGATATTTGAGTGATGAGAGAAAATTCAAGCGAGGTAAGTGTTTTGTGCATGGGCGGATAAATGAAGTGGAAATATATTGAATGATATAAATGGAGAACTTGAAATAAGGTTTTTTATGAGTCATTATATCTTTTTATTCTTGGTGTGAAATTGATTGATCTTAAGGATATGTGTTTTAAAATTGGTTTTGATTTGATATTGATGTTTACTTGATATGAGGTTTTGCCCAGGTGTGCAAAAGGGTAAGTGTGGGTGAGTTGATAAAACACTATTTTATTGAATATTTTATTGATAATAAATGATATAATTCTCTCACATTGTGTTAAATATGTTTATTTATAAAATATTTGGGATTTGATCATTCATTTGAAAATTTGGTGAAAATTCCAGTTTTACCCGTAATAGTGCACTGTAGTATTTCGAATATAAATATTTTTATATTTATTATTTGAATTTGAAATTTTGTAACAGTGTTACTAACTTAATTATCTAATACTTTTATTCAAGACACTAGATCAAAAGAATGCATTTTAATGGAGTAATTTGGCCATAAAGTCAAAGATGGGCTGGACTCGCCAAGAATGAATAAGCTTCTGTATTTCGGACATAACTCCTACATATGGGATTTTATTGAGACCAAATTTGGAGAGGAGATAGAGGACCCATATACGCACATTTTATCCTTCTGGATGTCCGGCCAATTCACGCGTTTTGGTGGTCAAATGGGTGGTGCAATTTGCATTAAAATATTTGGCCGAATTTCCACATTCACACTTGAAACCACTTGTAACCTATCCTCCCCTCCCCTCTATAAATTGGAGTTTTTCTCATTTTGAGGGGTGGGGACGTGAATTGGTATATTCGAGGCAGAGGATAATTTGTTTCACCCAAATTATCCAACCATTGTAAGAGGGGTAGATCTTGAAGCAAGGATCCCCTCATCTAAGCCTCCTTCTCTTCTTCATTTTGTAATGTTTTCATTTGTGTAATAAACTTCTTTGTTGTTCTTTTATTTCTTCTCTTTTCTTCTGTTTTGTTTAAATTTATTCTTTTCTTAATCTTCCTAATTGGGCTGGAATTCTTGATTAGAAGCGTTATTGGGTTATACCCATTTTAAACCTTTGCACATGCAAAACACTTCTATGATGATTACGCCACCCATGGAAGAGTAGTTCTTTTTAGTAATCGATCGACCTCTATGCTTTTTCATTCATTTATTTTGAATCAACGAGCTACTGTAATTCACATAATATGATCAATGAATTGTGTTTTTAAATTACAATAAACTAAGCAATAAATTGAACAATTAACACAAAAACACGCGAGGTCGGGATTTTGTGTAAATTGTGAGAGCGCGATCTTAATCGGTAATACAAAACCACATGGGATAAATTTGTAGAGTTCAAATATAATCCCTAAACACAATTCATCCTCATTTCCAGAATGGATATAAGCCTTAATTTACCACTGACCATAAGCTAATCTTAGAACATCAATCAAAGCGGGGTGTTGCGATTGCATGTTCCGAAGTTATCCTAGGGTTAAATTCACATCATCTTCGTGGTAAAGTTAATTCTCAAAGGGTTCGGGATTTAAAAAATTAAGGGATCATAATTAAGTGAATGTTAATTTAAATGATAATGATTAATAATAAAGTGAAGAGGTAGAGTTAGATCGATTATTCCTTTTAAATATATTTCTAAAAAAACATCTTCTTGTTGTGTCATTTTAATCGAAATTCATTTCAAAACTAAAAACAAAAAAAATTATACAATCTTCTTCTAGAAAACTTCTTCTAGATTAATAAACTACAACAAACCCCAATCCTTTAAAGTAGTGTTTTTATTCTATTCTATTTTATTTTATTTTTTTTAGAATACCTCTAATAAGTTGTTAAATTCACTGCCTCCTTTGAGAGACGACCTTGGTCAGCCACTCTACTGCACCTAAGTACCCCAAATTACACTAATCATTTGAGGGCGCCCACGACAGCGCTCTTTCACATTTCTATCACCCTCATTACATGAAGTGAAAATTAAAGACATCTTAGTACCTTTATTGGGAGGTCCTCTCCTTTAGTGTCAGTTATCTACCACATTGTTCATATTCTTTAACTATCGCTCGAAATTCGAGATGACTCTCCCTTAGGAGATGGGTTGGAATATTGTTTAGATAGATATGCCTACACCAATGTTAAATAATCCATAGTGGAATAATTCCACAAGGATTGGAATCCATTAAAGAATTCCATTACTTCATTTCCATGATTCCCATGCCCCTAATTTTGATCCTCATCCTCCTCCACATCTAAAGAGACCCCCTAACGACATGGTGTTTGGACAAGGATCACCTACCATCCTAGGCCAATGCCCTGAAGACTTTGGACGACTTTCCAATATAGGTTCTATGTTTCGAATATGTTCTGCAGCCGACCATCATTTGTTTATCGCCATCCCAAGCTAAGTGATATGGAAGGTGTGTTTCAAACATGGTCAATATTTATCCTCCATCATAATGCCTCCACCATTGTGTTCCAAATTTTGGGTGTTGTGATTCACACTCCATTTTCCCATTTTTTGGGACAAATTCAATGCCCTTGGTGTCATCCTGCTCTTGTAATAGATCATATTGGAAAAGTAATTCAACAGTTTTGAGAGTCTCATTCTCTATCCATAGCCTCTATCAGCCCAAACATTGTTAGTTCAACAATATAAGAACCTAAGTGTTTGATGATTATTTGATACTCTTATACAAATGAGTAATCATATTGTCATATCTTATTTCTCACACCGATCATGAATCATGTGAGCTTATGGATTGTTCATTGGTTGTTTCACAAATATGATTAAATTTCAATAATTATGTTCAGTAAAAGTAAATATGTCCATGAATGCAAAAAAGTTAAAGTAAGAAAACTGTTGAATTTGGTGAGGTTCTTCCACAAGTTGGAGCCTCTTTCGAGTCCTAGAAAAATGCCGTTAAGGATCTACTTTATCAATTGAATGCTTTAGCTCCTCCAACATTAGGAGTGTGGTGTTTAAGGCCTACTACCACATCACAAGATCTTATTCTTCATCACCATCCTCATGATGGATATCATAAACCTTAATTTGTGATTGGTCATGTTCATACTAAAGCATCACTATATGGGATATTGGCTGCCTCATCCACTTCTCGGTCTCCTCTAGTTCAACCCTCAGTTGGATGATGACCTCTGATTGAGCCCTAAGAAAGGAAAAAACTCATTAATTTTTTCCACTAGATGTTGGATGTATGTATTAACTTCCTGAAGCCTCTAGATGCAGTTAGAGCTCTGTTGGTTTCAAAATACCTCTAAATGTTTGCTACCTTCGTGCACCCGCTCATCAAGGAAGTCATAGACCAGCATGTGGAGACAATGAGCATCCACCTATCTAGTTATCATATTATGAAAGCATTGATGGAGGGGCACCATACAGATCAATAGGTATGGTACTCATGTTTGGGTGATGAAATTATATATGTTCCTCTATGGTTTGTGCCAAACTATGTGATTTTCTCCAGTGACCTTGGACCTGAAATATTCTTGTGTATGCATGAAATTTTCTTTCATGCCTCCCCACTAATATTGCTTTCACACACAAGAATGTGAACTATATGCATAATTTACCTTATAACTAAACCTTTTGGTCCCTTTTTAGCTCATATTCCATGGGTGAATGGAAATGTTTTGGCACCAAAATTTCATTTAATCCTTGAATGATGAGTTTTTTATGAATCGAACTACAGGAGACCCTAAAGGCCCCTTCTTTAGAAGGCCCTCTAGAAGATGAAGCATTTATCTTCTATGTGTAAACCCAATCTTTTGAGATAGTGTAGAAAATGGACTACCAAAGGTATATGATCTTTTCTAATAGGTTCCATATGGATCAAAAATTGATTGGGCCCACAACTAAGTATTCCTCACCCATTCTCTCTCAACATAAGTCATATGTGTTCAAAATCTCTACTTGCACACAACTATGAATTTTTGCATAACCCAAATCTTGCACGCACCCTCTCTTCAAGAATCCATGGTATCCCACTTATTCTAGAGTCCCTAGATCCTGAAACTATTTTATGAATCACTCCAAACTTATGCACAATAACTTCCAAGACCCCTACCCAATGTCCCTTGTTCCCCCATTACACTTGTTATTCTACCTTCTACTTTTGATCATGGGTACTCAAACCCTGATTGCATCTTAGAATGGGGAATCTAATTTGGACCTCCTAAGAAACCAATCATCCTGTTTTTGTACCCTAGAAGTGCCAAATCTATGCCCTTCCTAAGGGAGCATGATCTATGGTCACATAATCCCATGGGGTGAGGAGTGAATCCTACCTCATCTGGTCTACATTACATAAAACTCCATAGCTCAATGTCCCATTCATATGATATTAAAATTCATGAAAACATCCATAGTACAGGACATAAAACTTTATCCTTACCATGTGCGATTGATGAAAGATTCCCCATACACGATCATAATATGATGCCACTCCTCCCCTCCTGTGGGATGTCACCCTTATACTGGCTCCAGGGAAGCCTCGACGTAGCCCCACATACCCTATGCCATAATAACATGATGATCCATGTATGACTCACATGTAATGAGATCATCTTCATGTATCTTCCAAACTAATTCCCTACCCACATTTTTGTTTCTCCTCGAAGCACCCACCGTCCATCCACTAGTGGAAAAAATGGATCACGTGATCTTCCTTTCTACTGCTTCCTCTAGTTTCCCAAATTAAGCATAACTCACATGGTCTTAGAGTTATTAGATATCATAAAACCCACATCATCTCAAACCGTATATGGGACTTCTTTATAGTATTATCCCTTATATCCACCTCAGAAGGGACTCCTCCATAGGTGTAATTCATAACCCATTTCAAACTACATGGTCTTTGATTCCCAAACTAACTAGGATATGTAGGAAGCCTCCTTTATTTCCAATCCCAACACCCAAATCCACCCTAATGTTCTCCAGGAAACATTCCCGATATGGTCATATACAGCCTGGGGGGCATATTCCTCCATGCCCCCTTTCATCACCATACTTATTTGGTCATATCCATAGTAATATCTTGCTCCTCACCTAATATACCACTTCATCTCTAGGTCCCTCGAAAATCCCATTGCATAATCCCCACACCAATTCAACCAAGAGATATAATCTTTCAAATAGTTACCTAAATGTGTAATCGCCATATCATCTCTCATCAAAACACCATTCATGACTCAAGAATCCTTACCACATGACATTAATCTACATGGATCAGTCCTATCACATGATCTTAAACTGTGGCATAGAACTATATAGGTTTTAATACCTATCCTCTATATATAAAACATAATATGCCTCCCTAAGGTTCAATCTTGACCAATGGTAAACCCATATGATCCTCCTAGGGATGAACCTCCCTAATCCCCATTAAGGAGTGTCCCAATAAAATTCTTGGGTCTTCCTCAAGGGGAATCCCAAATAATAATAAAATTTTGTATTCCATCATAGGGAGATAACTCCTAGTTTTTCCACCACGGGGAATTAGATTCAACCCTCTTGGTTTTGCCTCCATAGGGCATTAGATCCAACCATCCTATTTAAACCTCCATGGGGATTTAGATCCACCCATCCTAGTTCCACATCCACTAAGATTGATATCCAACCACCCCAGTTTTACCTCTAAGGGGTGTCCCAACCCATTCGTAAACCATTCACATGGGACATATTCCCTCTTAGGGACACACCTCCTTAATCCACCTAAAGGGATGTTATGATCTATCCATCACATCTCCAGAAGATGTTAAAATCATGCTTTGATCCATCTTAATAAAGAATTCCATTCCATCTCCATAGGACATCGAACTTATGACATAACATGCCCCCTAATACAAACTCCATGAAAGAATGGGATACTTGAGGTAAAAGTCTGAGAGGACTTGCACCCCTGGAATTGATACCTGATGATCGATATAGGATGCCTTAGGATCCATGCCTAAGATGCCTTCATGTGATTCCATCCCAAGAGGATAAATCTAGGTGACCAATGCACCCAACATATAGTCATGTACAAAGATACAAAACGTGACTATTAACTTGGTTGAAGGTTGATTCCTTATTCAGATGAACACAATATGTGAAGAAAGAAGTAGTGTAATTAACAGGTGGCTAAAAAGATATAACCCCATTAATGAGTTCCATGAGCATGACTTAAATATATGAGGGATACCCAAACTAGGTGATGAATTCCATGGAGGAATCCACAGAAGGAGGAGCCGACATACCATTATACTGTTTAGATCAAGGATCTGACATCACCATCCATAGTTGCAGAGGTCACCCACAATTGGAAAGAAGGAATACAGGGTAACAAGAACGCCATCGCACATGTACCATGTGCATATGTTGGGGGCACTCCCAAAAGAAAGAATCAAAAAACAAAGTAATTGTTAAGGAAAATGATAAAAAAGTTGATGAAAGTCCTATTACTATTTTATTTGTTCATTATTTCATTTACTTTGTATTATTTAAATTTTTATTCTATTTTATGTGTAAATTTTTTCATGTTCTTATAATTTCAAATTCTCGGTGCATGAACCACACTCCACACACTCAATCAAGGAGTGTGAAACATAATTACCAACATGAGTTGAATCCTGAGATCAATCACTATCTATTGTAAAATTATAGAGCAATGATGCTAAACCAAGAGCCGTATATTGAACTTGAATAGAGAGATAACATCATAAATGGAGTCCAATGAGCTCCATGTTAGATAATAATGATGGATTATATACTTTCATTCATCAATGGAGATACTGTATGAATATTTCGGTCACTAATTCTTGAAAATTAATTTGAGTTGATGTTGATTATCCTTTAAATGATTTTGAACATGGTAAAAAATTAGATATAAAATTATGACCCCAATGATCATCTTTAAAATAACATTAAGATATATATTGTGTTTAAGAGTAATGTAGTCACCTATGAATCCCTTAGAATACAATCTTTTTAGTTCACAATGATGTTATGTGAAAAACTATGGTTAAAACCACATTTTCTATTATCTATCAGTACTTGGGATGATCTTGCCCAAATATTTTTAAATAATATTTTTTGACTAGAAAATATTGGATATTTGAGGAGTGAAATTCATAACTTTTCAAAAAAGGATATCAAATATACATATGAATATTGGGAGTGTTTTAAGGGGATACTTTAGTGTTTTCCACATCATGGAATTTCCCTTTGGATTCAATTACAAACATTCTACTATAGTCTTAAAAAAATTATTGAGTAATGATCGATTATGAATGTGGGAGATGATTTATGAGGAAGACCCCCACATAATCCCAAGATATTTTTAATGATCTTTCAGATGAAATCTATTTGTATCAAGGATATAGAGGCCCTCTTGAGTGAGGACATTAGGTTGAGGGGGAAACCAATATAACCCCTCAAATAATGGCTATATCAATTAATATGGAAACATTACTTTAAATAAACAATTAGGGAGAACCATATATGATACAATAAGTGATTTAATGTGATATGTATAAAGGATTTCACCTATTTTAGGACTATCAAGATAAATTTAAAGAAAACACAATTACTGATGGGAACTTTATAAGTTACGATCAACCTCCATCATACTGTCAAAATCAATATGGTAAATAAGAATTAATGGATGATCCAGAAGAAGTAAGGACACATAGAGGAGGGAAAAATCAACTAATTCCAAAGTTACCCTTGGTTTTATCGAAAGAATGAAATCACCTAAGCTGTTTTTATGTATTTCTAATCCTTGAGGCTCTAATTTTTTAGTAGTTTGAACTATAGTCTTAACTGTATGTTTAAGAATACCAACACACTTTTGAAGAGTTGGTAAAGAAATACATTATCCAGAATGGGCCGTGTTACTCCTAATTGGAAAATATATTTTAAAATCATGATAGATTCTTGGAAAATTAAATAGGATTTATCTATAACATTGAAGGATATACAATAAAAGTAATATTGGAAAAGAAAATGGTAAAGAATCATGAAGTTAAGGAATATCAACCAATTCTTCCTTTTTTAGAGTGAATGTGATTAAAAAAAATTGAAACATGTGAAAAGATCCAATAAATTTTCAAATAGATTCATATCAATATCTCATCCATCGAGGAAATATCTTAAGTACCAATATTCACCATATTTCTCAATGACCAACACTCAAAAAAAAAATTAGTTAAATTAGGAATGGTTTACTATAGTAAATAATGATCAATGGTTGTTTAGTGGAAAAACCCAAAAAATATAGATATATATAAATATTCATAATTGCATACATAATTGTACCATATACATTTAAAAAGGCACAATTTTGATATTTTATTTAGCATTATCTTGATGTCACTAACCATGTTAAAAATATATAGCTAAGAAATGAAAATATTATAATATTTTCATTCAAATTATTATATAGGTTATTTAAGTACTTGATTAGAATTAAAAAAATGACATATTAGTAAAAGAAGAAAAATACCTATTTCCTATATATGTTTTGATATTGGAAATGAAGGATAAAAGTGATATCCTGATCATTTTTTGTCTCCCTTTCCTAGCCACCATGAAAGTTATTGTTGATGTCTATCAATGATTTTTTTTTGCATCAAATAAGCGAAGGTATAGTTTTATCTTATAAAGGCCATGAAATGTGGATACAAACTAGGGGATTCCATCATATCATAAACTACTAAACGATATGGAAAATTAAAGATGAAAGAAGAGGAGAAGTAAGATACATATAAACAAGTGTATGATAAAAAGGAAGAAAATGGTGAATAATTTAAAGAAGAAGAATGATTTGTGGATATAAAACCACTTTCAAGGGATTATTTTTCTAGAATTAATTTCCTCAATCATAAAATAACCAAATATAGAGATGAGAAACTCCCAATAACCCTTTGATAAGTATTTTTTGGAGAAGGATAATAACTAAGGATTATTGTTAATTTATCCCACTCCAATGAATAATAACGTTGATTATAATAGATGATAAAGAAATGAAGGAACGAAATATTATGTAGCACTACTTTATAAAATAAATCATCCCCTTCATTTTCAATTACAAGGTGAAGATAGAGTAAATTAAGATGCTTGCATGAAAAACCCAAAGGAGGTTGAACACTCCTACAAAAGGGATAATGAAAAAAGAGATATTCAATGTTCCTGGTCCTTGGATAATTTACCCTATTTTAGATAGATAATTGGTGATACCAATTCACATCCTTCAAAAAAATGAATAATGAGAGTCTTTAAGAAAGAAAACACAAAAAATTTCGCTTGAACGATAAAAGGGTGGAGTGTTTGTGTTGATTACTTGAGTATCAATGATTCCTTGAGGAAAGATCATTCCACTATACCATTAATTTATCAAATACTAAAGACAAATTTTGATCCTATATGTTATTATTTTATGGGTGGTTATTCTAGGTACAATGAAATACCCATGGAAATTGAGGATCAATCACAGATGACACTCATATGTCCCTATGTAACCTTCATATACTGAAACATGACTTGTATAATTTGTAATACACCCATAAATTTATGATGGTATAAGGGGCATATTTTAAATGTGATGGGAGAGAAATTTATTAATTACTCTATAGAATAATTTACAGTCTATGACTGATAACGTTAACCATGCTTGAAAAATATGTATTCTATTTTAGAACTATATCAAGTTAAATTCCTTATTATAAATTGGAATAAATTCCTTTTCTTGGAATTGAATAAAATTTCTCCTAGTCACAAACATCTAAATTAAGGAATATAAATATACCATAATAAAATAAAAGTGATCAGAGATCTACAATAGACAAAACAAGTTAGTGAAAATTGATGTTTTCTTAGCCGTGATGAATTTTATTGAATATTGGTCAAGGAGTTTTCAATAATTTATTGAACCCTCACTCATATATTATTATTGAATATAGAATTTATTTTTGTGGAATAATTAAAAGAGGGTTTTAAGGTGTTAAATATGAGGCTGATCACTGCTCTTGTAATCCTATCACATATTTGAGAGAAGATTTCTAAGTTAATGTGTGACACTAAGGATTATGAAATATGAGTAGTTCTTAAACAATGGATGGATAAAATTTTAATACATATTTATTATAATAATAGGAAATTGATATAATAATTGAAAAATTACACCACTATGTATAAGGAATTAATTTTTATGGTTTTTAGTTTTACACATTTCAACCATACGTTGTGTGTTCCAAAGAAGTGGTTCACACCAATCATGAAACACAAAAATACTTCAGGGATAACGTTTCCCAAATGATTAGAGGGAAATAAGTAGATCTCCAGGATGAGTTTCTATATAAATAACTATTTTTAATAGATATAAAAACTATATCTTGGTTCACTGAAATCACAAACAATGTGGAAACCAAAACCATCTACCCCCGATATTAATACATGGAAAATAAGGGATTCTTTGAAAAATATGGAAACTACTATTGGGATGATTTTCTATTATTCATGTAGTCTGGAGATGAGATAATTTAGAGAAGTTTACTCAAAAGTGTGATTAAAAGGGTGATGGAGTTTTTTACTACTCACCAACTAAAGGTTATGATTCATTTGAATTAATAATTACTAAAATATAAAAAAGTTTATTTTTCTAGAAAAATATATATATAAATTCAATGGTATTTTTGTTATCTTGAAACCATTTTCAAAAAATAGAAATCATTGGAAAGGAAATTGAAGTTCCACAAGAACTGATCATCAAAGTTTAAATCATTGATATATGGGGAACATACTTCATATATTCTTTAACCAACTCATTTGGTCTTATTTAAATTTTGGTTTTTGAGGAAGCTTTCTCAAAATGGGTTTTAACCAAAACCATCACTATGAAAAACATGAAGGAAGTCATAAAATTCTTAAAGAAACACATATTTTCCATAATTGGGGCATCGAAGTTATTGATTATGAACCATGAGACACATTTTTATAATTATATCATTAGAGGACTTTGGGATAATTATAATTAATTTTATAACAAAACCTTATAATAATCCATAAATTAGTGGAAAAGTATAACTTTTGAATTAGGAGATTAATTGAATTATTGAGAAGACCTTTAACTCAAGTAGGAAGCATTGGTCTTTAAAAATTAATGATGCTTTGTAGGATTACGGAATAAAATATACAAAACTATTGTGGATGTCACCATTTTAGTTGGTTTTTTAGAAACCATTCCATATTATGGTTGAGATTTCCCAAAAATTGTATTAGGAAGCCAAGGCCATTAATTGGATATATGAAAAAGATGGTTGTGATATATTTCATTATTTCGATGAGCTTGAAGAGAACTAGAGAGATACTTATTCCAATGATATAATTTACAAAGAAACTATTATGAAATTTCATGATTAAAAAATTAAGAGGAATAATATATAGCTTGGAGATGATGTAATTTTTTTAAATCTTGATTGTGATTGTTTCTAGGTAATATGAGATAATGATGGGAGGTTATGTTCATGATTGAAAAATTATTTCTATAAGGAATCATTGAGGATAAAAAAGACAAGGAATAATCTTTCAAAGTTAATAGAAACTATCTAAATATATACATAAAAACAAACATGGTGGGGAGTTTATTTTCATTCAAAATTAAATAAGTAGAGAGATTATTTTGTGCTTTCATCTATTAATAATATTCTGAATGGGAGTGGTTCACCAAAATTTACCCTATGCGTTGAAGTGGTTGCTTATGACATGATCTAATTTTTTAATTAATAAGATACATAAGAAGTTGTCTTATGACACAATTATTTTTTAAGTATTTTTTATATGTAATGGATGAATATGTTTGCAGAGTTTATTTTGAGAAAAAAATAGAAAAAGTTATTAATTAAAATGAAAAATTAAGGTGTGTCAATCCAAAGTAGTTTCTAGGGTCATATTGGATCAATTTTTTCACAGGAAATTTTAGTTCATTAATTAAAGATGTATCCATTCAATGAGATAAAACCAAACCACATTATTTAATGATTTATTCCCTATATTATTAAAATTATAATCACCAATGAAATTGTAAGATCACTTTCACAATCCCTCCAAATTGTAGAATCATACTAGCACTCGAAATATGCATTATTAAATTTTAACAAATAATATTAATAAATTAAGTTATTTAACGGAACTATAAAAATTAAATAACTAATTAAATTTTTGAAAAATATAAAATAACATGCAATAAAATCCACAAAACTCATCAATATAATACAATATTAGGTTTATTCTTCCATTCAAGTAAATCTCTTAATGGAATATGTTAGTTGAATCATAAAAGTGGGATTGAAAAATATTAATAAAATGATCAGTTCCATTGTTATGTGAATAAAATCACACCATAAACTAAAACACATTACTATGATATATATGACAATGATAAAAATGAAGATAAATTAAATATTTTATTTATAAAAAATATTGAGTTTAGATAACTAAAAAATGAAGGAGAAGACTTTAATGAGATAATTGAAACAAAATGTTACATAAATAACATGTAGCAAAAGTCCCTCATTTCATTCAAAAATATCTATATTAAATATAATTTTGTATAGAAATTCCACTACTCCCAAGGTTGCATGATTTTATTTCTCTCTCATTATTTTTCATTATAGAATAAAATTTAATTCCAGATACTTATGATGTGTTTTAAAAGGATAAAATTTGGACCATGATTTCATATAAAATATAGAAAAATTTGAACACAATTAAAATGTCCATCATGAAATTATTCCTAGAATTGTTGGATGGATTTTTCGGAAGTAAAATCTAGACCATAATTTAAACTTCAACAAGGAAAACTGAGATCACTATCTAAATGATGAATTATATTTGTTAAATTTAAATGGAATATTACACTTGTTTTTATATAACCACATATCATATGTTATTTTTATATTACTTTTATTCTAGGTTCCACATCCAATTTAGTGGCATAAGGTCCAATTTTATTGGATCATGAATTTTAATATTCTTGTCCCAATATGTCTGTTTCCTTTGTGAATCATCTATCAGTCAATAAGATTGAAACAATACCGATCGAATTATAATCCCTATACTAAAATTTCAATTTCAAAAAATGAACACTTACTATTTCAATAGATGACGTTTAAATCAGTTGTGACTAATATATTTTGAATTATAAATGGACATTTGATAAGTAATGAACTTTAAATTGTAAAATTCATTAACTGGGGATTTTTTTAACAATGAAGCATAAGAAAAATATTCATAATGTAAGAAAGAGTATCCAATTATCATGATAATCACACCCCTTCTTGTGTTTTTACAGTCCCAAGAAAATTATAACAAAAAAATGATAAAATTCAATTCATCTCTCAAAACACATTTTAACATAAAATGTTTTCAACTGCAGCCTCACATCAAAAATTCATAATTCATATCATAATACAATAAAATAAGTCAAATACAAAAATAATATAACAATACCTATCCTATTCCAATATTAAAATTCCTTACTAACCTTAATATAATTTAAATTAAGGGTTAAAATATATTATATATCACAAAATACACGGGGGATCAATTTTTTTCTTCAAGGTGAAAAGATAATATCACTAGCTGAATGTATCTAGAAATATTTATTATTTTCTATTTTATAATTAAAATAGTGATGAAAAGATTAACTCTGTTAAATTTAACAATAGTGTCTTTATCCACATGTATCAAATTACACCCATTAGGAGAATCAATTTACCTATAATAGAGATTTTAATCCTAGATCTACAAAGAAAATATTGTTTTACTATCCTCAAGTTTTAGATACATTACTTTAGGTCAATCAATTTATATATATGGTCATTTTTTGGTTTTTGTTTTCATTTCTTTCAATATTTATTTGATACAAAAATTTAATATAAAAATGATCCCAACACCTACGCTAAAAAATAGGCCCCAAGAACTCAAAATCACACTCATAATAAAAAAAGGTTAATTTTGACATTTTTTATTAAATATATGGAGATATAGATGGTGAAAAATCAAACCAGACAACAATTCTTACCAAAATATGTTCTCATGAACTTAAACATGCACACCGATTAGAATAAAGGCATCAAAAATCATTTGAAATTGATTTTTCAGGTTTCACAAAGTACATAATCACATATGAGGATAAAGAAATAAAATAATTCTTAGAATCGATTTTTTTAATCTAAAATTTTTACCCCGCCAACTTTTAATGATATTGCCTTTAGTTTTTAAAGTGATGAGAAGAGATTGATCAATATTATGAGGAATTTCAAGGGAATAAGTTAAATAATGAGATTCAAAATAAAATCATGGAACAAAATAAAAGATCACACACTTTATTAAGTAATATATCATTTATAATCCTTATCTCATGTATATTACACATAGATGGTTTAATATTATTTTTGAAATCTATAAACCATGTGGTTCAATTACTAAACCAAAAGCATCACCAGTTTCTAAATATCAACCCAAAAACCATTAGATCACTCTAGAAACTCCACGTGGTTCTCAAAACTAAAAGCAATAAGAAACTAAAAGAATGATTAAAAAAACCTTTTATATTTTTATTATATAAAAGGAAAGAAAAAAATATAAATATAACAATACACTAAAAATAATCCTAGTTGTCTCTAAGAAAATGAATACTTTAAAGTTGTTGGCTTGATATGGTCCCTACATCATTCCGAATACCATATTTTAACATCTTAAGGATTTATGTTTTCAGAAATTCTATTTGATTGGAATTTATTTTAATCTTGAATTTTCTATAATGATTACAATAAATTTTTAGAACAATGTTTTGGGTCTTGATGAGTTGGATAATATGACATCCCTGCTTTTTATTACAACTTAAGCATGCTTTATTACATAAAATTTCACTTGATACAACAAAGAAGATCGAGAGGTTTAGTGTCTTTGGGGATTAGGATCATTACATAAAAACTTTAAACTTGAAATACAACATCTTTATTGAAAACTTACTTTACATGACCACTACATTCCTTCGTACTTAGCATTGCATGAGATAACCTGAGGACATGCATAAGAAAAGGGTGAGCTATAAAGCCCAGTAAGGGAGTAAACAATGAATAACATGAGGAGTGAAATACATGTTAGGAAATAGGCATATCAATAGAGCATAATAGAAACATGAACATAAAGGCATGATAAAGCATGATAGTCATAACATGGAAATGTGGCAACAACACTTAACATTGAATTAGCATGAGCCAAGGATCATTGCACATGGAGCATGATTAAACCCTCATTGCTCTTAAAGCACGAGTAAACCCTCGTTTCACTTGAATTAGAATGAGTCAAAACTCATTGCACATGACGTATCATGATACTATACTTTACCCAATGCATTGGAGCGCTATAAAGGGCACACCCTTCTTAAACATTTCATTTCATGCATAAGTGTGCCACATGGATCATAAAACATGGATTCATAAAACATAATAATTTCTTCCACGATAAAGGAAAGTGGAATTCATACATGAAACTTTATAATCAATATGTAAATGTGCATAAAGGTGAATACCCTTGATGGAGAAATGGGCATGGTATTCACTACACAAAGACATTGGCTTAGAAAATCGGTGCGATTTCGGCAGCGTAACGGCGTGACATAAGAATTCATAAAAAAAGTTGATGAGAGAGAAAGGGGTTCCTCATCATATTCACATGTAATGTACAGTAAGGAGATCATATATATACATGTCCCAACAATAGAAATGGAATCTAGATTCATGATACAAAAGTATTGCTTGAATGTAAAAGAAGAGAGAGAAGTTCCTTTCAGAATTTCGGCATAGTAACGGGTGTACATGGGAGGCATTTAATGAGAGAGAAAGGGTTCTCCCATCATTCAAACAATAATAGGGCAGTATGGGGGAGGTGAGAAACCATACCCCAACATTAATAATTGAAATAAAAAGGGAAATACAACTTAAAGAAAATTGACAAAAAAAATGAGAAGGGAAGAAAACCCCTTACTTGGAAGTGTGCTTCCAAAGGCTAGATAGAGGCTTGTGAGAGGCTTCTTGGGATCTTGGGGCACCTTGGGAGGATTATAGAGAGAGTAGGGGAGAGGTTGGACGAACTTCAAGGGCTTTGAGTGAGGAGGAAGTGGGAGCTTGGGTGGGTTTATATAGGAAAGGTGAGAGAATTCTTTATTATTTAGGTTTGGGACCCCTTATATTAAAATAATCCAAACCACAAACCATCCCATGGTATTTTCCCATGTTTTATGGAAAAGGAAAGAGGAAAAAAATATTTTACAAGTCCAAGGTCCGAACTTATTAAAAAATTAGGGTTGCTTATGTGGAGGTGAGTCACACTCCCATGGAATTTAATTTAAAAAGGAAAAGTGTTGAATAAGTCTTGAGGGCTCCATTAATGCTTTGAAAAGTGAGTCAAACAAACCCAAAACCTCATTATTTTAATGATAAAACATATATTGGCCTAAAATAAGGATTATGGTATTTTATTACATCACCATTGGGTCATTATGATGTCATAAAACACATTATATATTTAAATGGTATTTAATTTTTACCCAAAAATTTGACTGTCTCAGAAAATTATGAAAAATTCACTGTTGGATAATTTCGACGTCCTGATTCCAAAAATAATATTTATTTTATCTAAATAATTTTCTAAATATGTGAATTTTCACTTTTAAAATAAAAACCGACATTTATAAAAAAATTCACAGGTTTTGACAGAAATGGCTTTCAAACCTTAATAAAAATTTTAATTGCATTCATAAAATTATAAGATAATTTATATTTAATAAAAATTAATTTAATATTAATAATAATATTTTATTAAAATATTATTTAATTCAAAAATCCTTTAATTTAATAAAATATAATTCTTAATTAAATAATAACTAAAAACACCATTTGTACTTTAAAAACTAATTACAATGTATCAAAAATGACTAGAAATTATATTCATTATTATATACAAAAAAAATAATGTATATGAACATGGTGCTACTTATTTGTTACATAACCCCTTAAAATAGCTGCATATGACCTAAGGGTAAGGTGTGCGATGGTGACAGACTCTTGGGGTTGCTCGGATAACATCGCTCGAGTGGTAATCTCTATCAACTTCCATTTTTCCCATAGACGATCACGTTCGAGCTTGACTCGATGAAGCTCAGCTTGGGCTTGGTCAAAGGAAAATCCCAAAGACGCCACCTCTTTTCCGAGCTCCGACAAATGGGCTTCGTAAGGGGCAATTCTACTGGATGAGGCCATCGCTTCCTTTGTCTGAGTAGAAAATTGGTTCGTTAAAGCCGTATATTTAAACTACCTAGATGATCAATGTTCAATGACTATAAAAGTAACGGTCACAAATCTTAAAGTAAAACTAAAATGGTTGATATCTTATAAAAACATTTTTCATAAAGAAACATTTAACTGGATCAAGAGGGATTTTCCATTAATGAAATTTTGGGTCGTTACAACATTCCCCCCTTAAGAAATTTCGCCCTCGAAATTTTCCTTTTCCCACACTAAAACAAATGTGGGTAACTTAGCTTCATCATATCCTCCGACTCCCAAGTTGCTTCTTCAAACTTGTGTTTTCTCCACAACACCTTGACGAGGGGCATTGTCTTATTTAGTAGAAATTTTTCTCTACGATCTATGATCTTCACTGGTTGCTCCTCATAAGAAAGATCGTCTTCTAATTGTACCACCTCGGAAGAGAGTACATGTGAAGGGTCTGGTATGTACTTCCTTAAGAGGGATACATGGAAGACATCATGCACCTTGGCCATAGTAGGTGGAAGTGCTAGTCGATAGGCCACAGCCCCAACACGATCAAGAATCTCGAAGGGGCCGATGTACCTTGGACTTAACTTCCCTTTCTTTCCAAACCTCATGACCTTCTTCCACGGAGATATGCGTAAAAACACCATGTCTCCGACTTTAAACTCAAGGTCTCGTCGACGATTATCTGCATAACTCTTCTGTCGACTCTGGGCTTCCTTGATATGCTGCTGAATGGTTTTCACCTTCTCCACCATTTCTTCGACCATTTCTGGTCCAAGCAGCTTACGTTCACCGACCTCATCCCAACATGTCGGTGTTCTACACCTTTTCCCATATAGGGCTTCATATGGTGCCATTTGGATGCTTGAGTGGAAACTATTATTATAAGAGAACTCAACTAGAGGATGATGTTGATCCCAACCTCCTTTAAAGTCCATTGAGCACTCTCTCAACCTATCCTCAAGTGTTTGGATAGTCCGCTCGGATTGGCCATCAGTTTGAGGATGATAGGCCGTACTGAAGTTCAGTTCAGTATTTAAAGCATGTTGAAGACTCTTCCAAAACTTAGAGGTAAATCTTGGATCTCGGTCAGACACAATAGATAGTGGTACTCCATGAAACCGTACCACTTCCCTGATATATATCTGTGCCAGTTGATCCAAATAGAAATCCTCTCGAATAGAAATGAAGTGTGCAGTCTTTGTAAGACGATCCACAACAACCCAGATTGCATTGTTGCCTTTGGATGTCCTTGGAAGTCCAGTAACGAAGTCCATGGTGATGTTCTCCCATTTCCATTCTGGTATGGGAAATGGTTGCATCATCCCCTTAGACTTCTGCCTCTCTGCCTTCACTTGCTGACACACCAGGCACTTTGATGTATATTCAACGATCTCCTTCTTCATATTATCCCACCAAAAGTTTTCTCGGAGATCTCGATACATCTTTGTGCTCCCTGGGTGAATAGAGAAATTTGAACTATGTGCATCATCCAAAAGTTCCTTCTTCAGCTCCGAACTTGATGGAACACATAGTCTTTTCCCAAACCGCACAATTCCTTCTTCATTAACATTAAACTCTGAGGATTTTCCCTTTTTGATAGCTTCCATTTTTTCTAGGATTCCTGCATCATCCTTTTGAGCATCCTTTAACCTTTACAAAAGAGATGGTTGAGCAATCATTTGTGAAAGGATTGATGATGTTCCCTTCTTTATGATTCCCACGTCCATATTCATCAAGTCTAAGAAGATTGGATCCTTCTCAATTCTCATCATTGGTAGAATTGCTGGATCCTTTCTACTTAGGGCATCCACCACCTTGTTCGCCTTCCCAGGGTGGTAATGTATTGAACAGTCATAATCCTTGATGAGCTATATCCATCTTCTCTGGCGCATATTAAGCTCTTTCTGTGTGAATATATATTTAAGACTCTTGTGGTCAGTATATATCTCACATTTCTCTCCATAGAGATAATGCCGCCAGATTTTCAAGGCAAAGATCACCGCCGCCAACTCCAGATCATGCGTTGGATAGTTTCGCTCATGGATTTTCAACTGCCTTGAGGCATAGGATATCACTTTATCATTCTGCATCATCACACATCCTAATCCCTTCTTCGAAGCATCACTGAATACCACAAAAAGCTCCCCACTTGTGGGTAAAGTGAGCACGGGTGCAGTGATAAGCCTTTTTTTCAACTCCTTGAAGCTTTCTTTGCATTCATCACTCCAAGAAAACTTTACTCCCTTTCAAGATAGCTTGGTAAGAGGGTTGGACAATCGTGAGAAATTTCTCACAAATCGTCGATAATATCCAGCTAACCCCAAGAAGCTACGGATATCAGTTACCGATGTTGGCCTCAGCCATCCCTCAATTGCATCTGTTTTGGAGGGGTCCACAGATATCCCATTGCTTGTGATGATATGACCCAAGAATGAGACTTCCTTCAACCAAAACTCACACTTGCTGTACTTTGCATAGAGCTTCTCCTTGCGCAAAGTCTCTAGTACAGTTTTTAAATGCTCCTCATGGTCCTCCTTGGTTTTGGAGTATATTAGAATATCATCTATAAAGACTACCAAAAATTTGTCTAGGTAATCTCTAAAGACTCTATTCATCAAGTCCATGAATATTGCTGGAGCATTGGTGAGTCTGAAAGGCATTACTATGAATTCATAGTGCCCGTACCTTGTACGAAAAGCAGTCTTGGGGATATCTTCCTTCTTCACCCTTACTTGATAATATCCCGACCGCAAGTCGACCTTGGAGAAGTATTGTGCTCCACGCAGATGATCAAACAAGTCATCGATTCTTGGGAGAGGATACTTGTTCTTTATCGTGATTTTGTTAAGTTCACGATAATCGATGCAAAGCCGCATTGACCCATCCTTATTCTTGACGAAGATGACTGGTGCACCCCATGGTGACGCACTTGGGCGTATAAACCCTTTATCCAGATTCTCCTGTAGTTGTTTTTTCGGTTCTTCAAGCTCAACCACAACCATTCTATATGGAGTCTTGGATATTGGTAGCGCCCCAGGTATAAGTTCAATTGAGAACTCAACATCTCTTCTTGGAGGAAGACCGGGAAGTTCCTCGGGAAATACTTCAGCGAATTCCCTCACAATAGGCATTTCTTCAAGGGTGGTTTCTTCCTTGGACTTAATCATCTGAGCCAGATATGCGTGCTCATAAGGCAGTAATATCCATGCTTGAGATGATGGAGCTAAAGGAGATTCATCTTCCTCCTGACACTTGTAAAGAATCGGGGCTCGATTCTCCATATGGAGTGTGATTTCCCTCTCCCGACAATTTATGTTGGCTCTATATAAGGAAAGCCAATCCATGCCAAGAATTGCATCAAATTCCACCAAAGGGAGTATGACGAGGTTCGCCAGGAAATTCAATCCGCAGATTATAACAGGGGAGGACTTATACTCCTGGGATGCAATGATTGCCCCATTTTCCGTACTCACCGACATCTTTACTTCCATGATTTGTGGTGGTGCATGGATTATTCTACTAAACTTTTGAGATATAAAAGAATGCGTAGAACCTGAATCAAAAAGTACGTTTGCTATTCTTGAATGAATAACTAGCGTACCTATCACCACTTCATTTTCGGGGTTCACTTAGGCAGAAGTGATGGCAAAATCTCTTCCTTGCTGTCTTGGAAGATGTTGATTGCCTCCGATAACCCTTGGATTAGGGCACTGATTCGCAAAATGACCCGGTTCGTTGCATTTGAAGCATTGAACAACGCGTTGAGGTTCGAACAGAGCGTTCCTCTCCTCTGTCGCAGCCGCGGGTCCTTCTTGCTGACAGTTAACAGCTAGGTGCCCTTCTCTTCCACACTTGAATCATTTTCTTGTCCCCCGAAGGCAATTTACAGGGTGCTTCTTTCCACACTTTTGGCAAGTGGGGTGCTAGAATTTCTTAGCGCCGTTGGATTTATCCATCGGACCACCAGCATTGAATTCCACCTTCCACTTCTTGTCCCCATGATACCCTTGTGATTCTCCGATCTCCATTTCAACCTTGAGGGCACATCGGACAATTTCCTCATAGCTGTCGAAGTCACGGATCGCTAATGCTTTCCGCAAGCTAGGCTTCAGCCCACCAAAGAAGTGGTCAACCTTGCATTCGGGGGTAACGACAAAGCCGGAAGCGTATCATGCAAGCCTTGTGAAGTTTCCCTCGTACGCTCCCACAGATTCCTCATCTTTTTTCTTGAGGGAAAGGAAGTCCCTTTCCATCTTAAGACGGAGGGTGCGTGGAAAATATTTATCGAAAAACATCTTCCGGAATACCTTCCATTCCAAAGCCTCAATCTCCTCCTCAGGCTTCGTATTTTTTATCAACGTCCACCATTGATCAGCTTCACCCTCCATACGATAAGCCGCCAGGAGAACCTTCTCTTTTTCAGAGCATTAGAGGATAGAGAATATCTTCTCAATGGAGTTTATCCATTGTTCAGCGATCGTGGGATCAGATGATCCACTAAAAGTAGGAGGCCTTTGTCTCATGAATCTTTCAATAGCGACTTGTTCTTTCTTAGGGGGGGTTGAACGTTCCTATTGACCAGTGTTTCTATTCAAAACTTGAGTTAGCTGAGAGAGAAGCGTGACAAAGTTCGTGATTCCCGCTCCAATTGGATTGGGCATCTCATAAGTACAATCATCACACTGATCTTCACAACGGTTGTTAGCCCGAGTTCTCCTATTACCGGCCATTGTCTGGAATAATAGAAAGTTAGGGGTAACGCATAAAGGTTAATCCAAAGACAAAAGTTGATACTTATAAATAAACTTTAATCTCTTTAACTCATGAGTCTATAGGATTCAATCCAGGCTTTTCATGATCTTCCTTCTAAAATATATTCTTAGGGGCATTTTTCCTTTAATAAGGGTTCATACTAAGATTGTGAATTCATCAAAACATATCCCCCGGGAGTGTCATAACCAAGAGTGCAGCAAGGCCCGTTGTCATGCACCAGTTCCCGTTCGAGTCTAGCTCAAAGCGGTGTTTTCGGGTTTTACCCCTAGGATACATCTGTGCTAGAGCCGCCTCTACCTGCTCATATCCAGACAGGGATGTATTTGTTTGATAAACCACTTACTTAGTATTTACCAAAACATTGGGATGTTTTTATTATGCTTAGTCTTGTATCTAAGGCTTTACTAGGGTTTCCTAATCCCAAAAATAACTAAACCTATCCTTTGATACCAACTATGACAACCCTGCTTTTTATTACAACTTAAGCATGCTTTATTACATAAAACTTCACTTGATACAACAAAGAAGATCGAGAGGTTTAGTGTCTTTGGGTCTTAGGATCATTACATAAAAACTTTAAACTTGAAATACAACATCTTTATTGAAAACTTCCTTTACATGACCACTACATTCTTTCGTACTTAGCATTGCATGGGATAACCTGAGGACATGCATAAGAAAAAGGGTGAGTTATAAAGCCCAGTAAGGGAGTAAACAATGAATAAAATGAGGAGTGAAATAAATGTTAGGCAATAGGCATATCAATAGAGCATAATAGAAATATGAACATAAAGGCATGATAAAGCATGATAGTCATAACATGGAAATGTGGCAACAACACTTAACATTGAATTAGCATGAGCCAAGGCTCATTGCACATGGAGCATGAGTAAACCCTCATTGCACTTGAAGCACGAGTAAACCCTCGTTGCACTTGAATTAGCATGAGTCAACACTCATTGCACATGACGTATCATGATACTATACTTTACCCAATGCATTGGAGCGCTATAAAGGGCACACCCTTCTTAAACATTTCATTTCATGCATAAGTGTGCCACATGGATCATAAAACATGGATTCATAAAACATAATCATTTATTCCACGATAAAGGAAAGTGGAATTCATACATGAAACTTTATAATCAATATGTAAATGTGCATAAAGGTTAATACCCTTGATGGAGAAATGGGCATGGTATTCACTACACAAAGACATTGGCTTAGAAAATCGGTGCGATTTCGGCAGCGTAACGGCGTGACATAAGAATTCATAAAAAAAGTTGATGAGAGAGAAAGGGGTTCCTCATCATATTTACATGTAATGGACAGTAAGGAGATCATATATATACATTTCCCAACAATATAAATGGAATCTAGATTCATGATACAAAAGTATTGCTTGAATGTAAAAGAAGATAGAGAAGTTCCTTTCAGAATTTCGGCATAGTAACAGGTGTACATGAGAGGCATTTAATGAGAGAGAAAGGGTTCTCCCATCATTAAAACAATAATAGGGCAGTATGGGGGAGGTGCGAAACCATACCCCATGTAGAGACCCGAATCCTGACGTACATGAACATTACATTACTTTTGCGGAATACTTAATACATAACAAAAATACACACACAAGGATCGTAATAGTTTAGTGTCTTTGGAAACTCGGAACGTAATCTTCTAATCCTGGTGAAAGATCTTCAAAATCTCCCATAAAGATCTTCCTTTTTTTAACTAAAACCTTTCTTTATATCCTGGGGAAAATAAAACATAAAAGGGTGAGCTCAAATGCTCAGTAAGGGTAAACAAAAGAAATATCACTCACATAATTTTCATAAGAACATAACATTTTTGGAAATCTTAACCTGCAAAAGAGAGCATAATTTCATAACATGGGATAAATCATAGTAGTGAAAATGAAACCATAACTTAAAACATTAATCATTGTGGCATACACACATAATCATAGAGAATCATTTCTTGTTAGTCAAGACTCATTGCCAAGACTATCTTAGTGGACAAAGTCCCTTTCTGAATCGAGTAATCCTCGTTTCAGTCCTGTTTCACTGAACCGGTATGACCTACCATTCCAGCCATGTCTATCTCATGAGATATGAAATCTTTACCCAATGCATTGGAGGGAGATATAGGTCCCACCCATCTCTTAATGATACCATTCTTATGTGTGCCACAAAATCATAAATCATACATCATTTCATAACCCATGTAATAAAATGGGATTCTTAAACAACATGACATCATAAAACAATTCATATAAGATAAAGGAATTCATAAACATAATTCCATCACAACATAGTCAAATCAATGTAAAAATATGGATAGAAACAGAACCCTTTATTATCTTAGATGGAAAATACTTTTGATAAAACACTTGAAATGAATTCTTGAGGAAAATATCCTTTCTTCTTTAAAATCAATTTCTTTTCACAAAACATCATGCAATTTTAAAAGAAAGATATTTTATTGAAAATAGTCATGAAATATTTCAGAGGAAGCTTCATGAAAATAAGGCTTTATAAAACAGTATAAATCCGTTCGTGCCGTATAAGTTAAAAAAAACATTCTTCGTACTTTTGTCGGAAAAGTCAAAAAAAAGTACCTCGTACGAAAAACGACAAAAGATTCCTTTCATATCCTTTACTAAAAATTCACCGAAGGGTAAAATTGGATTTAAACAATTGTAGGTGGATGGAAATAATATTACATATTGAGGGAACATGGATGTGGATGATAAAATACACCCCAGTAAATACTTACGAATAAACAATCTCGGATAAAAATGAGATTGTGATATTTCCCTTACCTTAGGTCCGACTTGCTTTGTAAGTGTCCGAAACTCCTGTATAATGATTTAAATCATGTTATTGACTTATTACAGAATCATATTCATTGTTATGATATCATATATGGTTCACTTATGACATTATATTACCCGTTCTTTTGTAAATTCCATGTTAAAGAAGCGTTTTGGGTAAAATCGTTTCATTTATCGTAGGTGTTTTGACTTGTTGTTCTTGACATCATTATTACTTATATCATGATTTACTTACTTCCAGAATATAAAATATGATTTATATATCATATATATTCAGTATATATATATATAATAGGTAGATAAATAAAATGAAAAACACCGTTCATGGAGACGGTAGTCCGTACGTACGCATGAACGTTGTTTTCCTTTCCTTATTGTCTTGAAATGGAAGTAAGTAGATGACATACATATGTATATATATACATAAATCCAGTAGCTTTATTATGTCATATATTTCATTATTATTTCTTATATATACATTATAATCATTCTTAAATGGTTAACATGGAGAATGAATCTCATCGCGTCGTGGAGACGGTATTCCGTACGTACGCACGAGCGATGATATCATTTCTATAAATATTGAATTGAATTGGAGTGGATTATATAATATATCAGAATCAATATGATGTTGTAATAACTATGTATAGTTATTCTTTACACCATTATACCCATCCATGTAAGGTGGTGGTGGAAAATAGATTACACCACGGCGTGGAGACGGTATTCCGTACGTACACACGCGCGGTGATTTCTTTTTCCGTAGGATGGATAGATGGTGAAATAGGGTTGTTTCATACTTATAATAACATATCAGTATATGAGTGATACTGATGTTATTACTTCATAATGAAACAACCTAAGAAGAAGAAGTGGAAGAAGAAATAAATATGAAAGAATTGGTAACGGTAATTACCTCTTCTTTGAAGCGCCTTTTGGAGACCTCCTCTTAGGGAACTAAAATTGGTCTTTGAGTAAGACCAGAACCTCTAGGATGTTGCTAGGGAAGTGGAGAAGAGATTTTGACAGGGGTTGGCCGAGCTTGAGTGCTCAAATTGGTGTGAGGAGGAGGGGGAGGAGGTGTCCTTTTATAGGGGAGGAGAGGGGCACCTTAGGAATATCTCAAAATATTATTTTATATTAAAGTCAAAATCGGTTTATAATGGCTCCAAAGGGTCTTATTTCGAAGATAAGGTGGGGATGGGTCGAAATCCTATCAACCAATAGAATTTAGACAAGTTTAGGATATTATTTTAACCTTATCAATTAAATTTAACTCTAAGTTAAATAATTTAACTTTTACCATGTCTTTTTGTTTTCTTTCACTATATGGTTAATAAACTTACTATAACATGCCAAACGAACCCCAAATTTTTTATTATTAATATATATATCCTTATCTAAGTCATTTGGCCGAACCTTAGATTTTTAGGAATACAATAACAATTAATAATATAATATTTTATTTAAAAACTATTTTGTTTCAATTTTGACACTATTTGATATATGATTTTTGTGAAAGTCATAACAGAATTAAATGTTAGAACCAAGTTGATTAAATCAACATTAATATATCATAGTAACCTAGAAAATTAGTGGAATTCATAAAAAATCTCAAATTACATTTATTTTGGTGTTTATAACATCAATTATGTCAATTTTTCATTAATAAGATAATTACTGCATCATCGTTGTGTCATAACTAAATTAAATTATTTTATGTCTAAAAATTACAAATAAAATACCATCATGTAGGAAATCTTTTTAGATTTCTAATGAATATTTACAATCGAATTTATCTTATGTATAACCCCATATTAAAAATGATTTACTTATTAAACTTTGATTTTAACTATTTTAACCTTTCTTTAAATAAATTAATAATAAATGTCCTAATCTAATCCAAGTGGGCCTAAATGGTCATATTTTATTCCTAAGTTTGTTTTTTGTCGAATTACACTTGTCCAATAGAATTAGGACATGTGTTAGGGTAATAGTAATATCATATTTACCCTTAGTTACCCTATTTATTATTAACCGCGGTAAAAAAGTAAAAAGTTACTATTCACCAAAAAATTATTTTCATCTCATTGAACCACATTTTAGTCCTTGATATTAACCGTGTCTCTCGGATTTTCGAAATTCCATTCACAGAAGCGGTAAAATTAAGTTTTATGCAAAATTCAGTTTTTAACCTACCACTTAGTAGTTTCACTATTCATCAAAAATTGATGTTTTTCAGAACAATGCCAAAATTTCATCCCAAGCTATATTTCATATTCCGAATTTAAAAATGAAGTCTATTTTACCAAATTCATAACATAAAAGTTGCATTAATTAATTTTATAATTAAATCCCGCTGTTAAAACAAATAGCGTGTTTTTAAGAAACAATATCTATCAAAAGATTGACACTTGTTTATGTCTAGTTTAAATGTGAAATTACATACAAGGACCAACATTGTATTAAATTGTTAAAATATATTCTAAATATACTTTAAAACCACTCAAATTAATGATTTATCACTATTAATTATTTCGATTAAAAAAGTTGTTTTTAATTATAATTTAGTAATTTTCACTATTCATCAGAATATGAAAGTTATCCGAAATGTACCAAAATTTCACCTTAGGCTAAATTCGATACTCTGAATCCAAAAATGAAGTTCATTTTGAAAAATAAGATTTACAGAATTTTAAAAAGTTGTTATTACTATTCATACCGGCTAGTTTTAATAATATTTTAATAGCATATCGTTGTTTAGTGAAACTCGGTATTGCGTATTACACACGCTATCGAGGAAGGTCGCGATTGCGTGTAATGCAAGGCAAGTCAAGGATGCGTGTTGTGCAAGCTCCTTTTGGTGTAGCGTACAACACAAGACTTTAATAAAATTAAAAAGAATATTTTTTTATAAAATCTTGGGCTGTTACATTCTACCCCCCTTAAAATGAATTTCGCCCTCGAAATTCGTCGGGGTTATAAATGGTTTACTATTCGAAAGTTTCTTTAATAGAAACCCACATCGTAAAAGGGAATACCAAAACTTGGCTTTAAAAACTAAAGTATGAAATGTAACGATTACCCAAATAAACTAATCACTGGGTTTCCACATAGGTGAAAATATGGATATGGAAGAGAAATCTAACCATCATGTTCTGATGGAGAGTGGTAGAGAACATGGCTATGGAAAATCCAGTAATCACAAATCCATAAATTTGTGACGATCTAAGGTACCATCTGATTCATCAGGTATAAGATCACTAGGACAACATTTTTGGTTTTCAAGATCATTTCCCTAAAGTTGAAAATTTGAATTAGAATAAATACTTACTTTATTTTGATACAATATCACTGTTGTTCGTGCCTTGAACAATTTCCACTTCATCTCTTAAATAAATGAAGTTGAATTTGTTATTCATGAAGTGTTAGCAGATCATGTGATAGAATGACGGGTCATTCCATCTGTCTCAAACAAAAGGTAAGCAAAAGTTATTAAATATACATAAGTCATTCTATAGTGAGTTTAATCATATATAGTTCCTAAAATGGACTTATACTTCATATATCATACTGCTTAATATAATAAAACTAGTTTCTACTAAACAGGGACTTCCTGTAGGCCAGTGGTAGGCGATAAAGGCCAGTCGCACTTTGGTTGTGGGTTCGATTCCTACAGCCTTGTCCGAAGCGATGGGCTGTCGCCCGTCCTGCAGGTTGTCCCTTTTTCTAAAACTACGTTACTATAACATCCCTTCAATAATATCGAAAATCTTCTATCCTTAAACAATACTAACTTATGTCCAATATAATCCAGTCTAATCTTTAGGCTTATAATACTGCAGTCCACTCTCATAATATAGTGACAACGATTACCAGAGATTTAATACTGTCGTTGATCCCCACATATCATAAGATATGTCTTGTTGGTCACATTCCAAACATTCAAAGTCCTTAATCGTGTATTCTCTTGAATACCTTAGTGAAAACATGAGTGCAGTTAAAAGTTAACACTTTCCACATACCAAAATCCTCAAAATTCTATATACTCAAACCATGATATCACTTAGTCCTTATATCAATCATGAACTCATGAATACTATCAAACATTTAATTTTCTCCGTATCCCTTCATTATGCGCATATCATCTACATTCCAAAAATATCTGAATAACCTTTCATGGATACTGGTAACATTAATCATACACTTTCAAAACACAAGGAAAGACAACAGTGTAACAATCCATAGATGTCTCTTTATTCCAAAATTACACATGATAAATATGTAATCATTCCACTACATTCTCAAACCATTGACCAAGCTTCAAAAATTCTTTCATCTCACATATCATTTGTAGTCTCTTCTTCATCATCCACATAAATACTACCCATATGACCATACTGATTCTCTTCATGAGTCTTTCCCTTAGGGCATTTGTTTTCATAATGCCCATACATTCCACATTTAAAACACTTAACCATTTTTGATGTCGTAGCAATACCATTATCCTCATCCATGGTGTTAACCGACCCTTTTCCTTTGCACTTACTTGCTTTGTGTCCTTATTTTCCACACCCAAAGCATCTTCCAGTTCCCTTGAAACATTCTCCTTGATGCCTCTTCCCACATGATTTACATAGGGGAAATTGAACTTTCTTTCCTCTATGATCATCATGAAACTCCATCTTTCTCTTATTAGCCGAGTCAGGAAACTTACCAAATTTTACTTTATTGATCATGTTGTGAGATTGCTGATTCGGCATAATAATGATGTTTGGACATCCAAATCCCATTTCATTTGGTTGCTCATGAAGAATACCATTCCATTGTCCATCATATCCTCCATTATTGTGAATCATCTTGTTTCCAGCCATTTTCTAAAACCCAAACAGAATAGTGTTAGATGCAAAAATCGTAATAAAGGGGGAGTAACATAAATATCTATCATCTTTGGTTTAATCTAATATCGTTACCATAGTTCTAGAACTATATCCTATACGTATACTTATCCTTAGGGGCATCCCTAGACATACCTTAGAAATATCTCTAGGGATCTCACTAACGTTTTCGCATCCTAGTTTCCAAAGGTTGACTAAACCTTTCCTCTGATACCAACTGTAGAGACCCGAATCCTGACGTACATGAACATTACATTACTTTTGCGGAATACTTAATACATAACAAAAATACACACACAAGGATCGTAATAGTTTAGTGTCTTTGGAAACTCGGAACGTAATCTTCTAATCCTGGTGAAAGATCTTCAAAATCTCCCATAAAGATCTTCCTTTTTTTTAACTAAAACCTTTCTTTATATCCTGGGGAAAATAAAACATAAAAGGGTGAGCTCAAATGCTCAGTAAGGGTAAACAAAAGAAATATCAATCACATAATTTTCATAAGAACATAACATTTTTGGAAATCTTAACCTGCAAAAGAGAGCATAATTTCATAACATGGGATAAATCATAGTAGTGAAAATGAAACCATAACTTAAAACATTAATCATTGTGGCATACACACATAATCATAGAGAATCATTTCTTGTTAGTCAAGACTCATTTCCAAGACTATCTTAGTGGACAAAGTCCCTTTCTGAATCGAGTAATCCTCGTTTCAGTCCTGTTTCACTGAACCGGTATGACCTACCATTCCAGCCATGTCTATCTCATGAGATATGAAATCTTTACCCAATGCATTGGAGGGAGATATAGGTCCCACCCATCTCTTAATGATACCATTCTTATGTGTGCCACAAAATCATAAATCATACATCATTTCATAACCCATGTAATAAAATGGGATTCTTAAACAACATGACATCATAAAACAATTCATATAAGATAAAGGAATTCATAAACATAATTCCATCACAACATAGTCAAATCAATGTAAAAATATGGATAGAAACAGAACCCTTTATTATCTTAGATGGAAAATACTTTTGATAAAACACTTGAAATGAATTCTTGAGGAAAATATCCTTTCTTCTTTAAAATCAATTTCTTTTCACAAAACATCATGCAATTTTAAAAGAAAGATATTTTATTGAAAATAGTCATGAAATATTTTAGAGGAAGCTTCATGAAAATAAGGCTTTATAAAACAGTATAAATCTGTTCGTGCCGTATAAGTTAAAAAAAACATTCTTCGTACTTTTGTCGGAAAAGTCAAAAAAAAGTACCTCGTACGAAAAACGACAAAAGATTCCTTTCATATCCTTTACTAAAAATTCACCGAAGGGTAAAATTGGATTTAAACAATTGTAGGTGGATGGAAATAATATTACATATTGAGGGAACATGGATGTGGATGATAAAATACACCCCAGTAAATACTTACGAATAAACAATCTCGGATAAAAATGAGATTGTGATATTTCCCTTACCTTAGGTCCGACTTGCTTTGTAAGTGTCCGAACCTCCTGTATAATGATTTAAATCATGTTATTGACTTATTACAGAATCATATTCATTGTTATGATATCATATATGGTTCACTTATGACATTATATTACCCGTTCTTTTGTAAATTCCATGTTAAAGAAGCGTTTTGGGTAAAATCGTTTCATTTATCGTAGGTGTTTTGACTTGTTGTTCTTGACATCATTATTACTTATATCATGATTTACTTACTTCCAGAATATAAAATATGATTTATATATCATATATATTCAGTATATATATATATATATAATAGGTAGATAAATAAAATGAAAAACACCGTTCATGGAGACGGTAGTCCGTACGTACGCATGAACGTTGTTTTCCTTTCCTTATTGTCTTGAAATGGAAGTAAGTAGATGACATACATATGTATATATATACATAAATCCAGTAGCTTTATTATGTCATATATTTCATTATTATTTCTTATATATACATTATAATCATTCTTAAATGGTTAACATGGAGAATGAATCTCATCGCGTCGTGGAGACGGTATTCCGTACGTACGCACGAGCGATGATATCATTTCTATAAATATTGAATTGAATTGGAGTGGATTATATAATATATCAGAATCAATATGATGTTGTAATAACTATGTATAGTTATTCTTTACACCATTATACCCATCCATGTAAGGTGGTGGTGGAAAATAGATTACACCACGGCGTGGAGACGGTATTCCGTACGTACACACGCGCGGTGATTTCTTTTTCCGTAGGATGGATAGATGGTGAAATAGGGTTGTTTCATACTTATAATAACATATCAGTATATGAGTGATACTGATGTTATTACTTCATAATGAAACAACCTAAGAAGAAGAAGTGGAAGAAGAAATAAATATGAAAGAATTGGTAACGGTAATTACCTCTTCTTTGAAGCGCCTTTTGGAGACCTCCTCTTAGGGAACTAAAATTGGTCTTTGAGTAAGACCAGAACCTCTAGGATGTTGCTAGGGAAGTGGAGAAGAGATTTTGGCAGGGGTTGGCCGAGCTTGAGTGCTCAAATTGGTGTGAGGAGGAGGGGGAGGAGGTGTCCTTTTATAGGGGAGGAGAGGGGCACCTTAGGAATATCTCAAAATATTATTTTATATTAAAGTCAAAATCGGTTTATAATGGCTCCAAAGGGTCTTATTTCGAAGATAAGGTGGGGATGGGTCGAAATCCTATCAACCAATAGAATTTAGACAAGTTTAGGATATTATTTTAACCTTATCAATTAAATTTAACTCTAAGTTAAATAATTTAACTTTTACCATGTCTTTTTGTTTTCTTTCACTATATGGTTAATAAACTTACTATAACATGCCAAACGAACCCCAAATTTTTTATTATTAATATATATATCCTTATCTAAGTCATTTGGCCGAACCTTAGATTTTTAGGAATACAATAACAATTAATAATATAATATTTTATTTAAAAACTATTTTGTTTCAATTTTGACACTATTTGATATATGATTTTTGTGAAAGTCATAACAGAATTAAATGTTCGAACCAAGTTGATTAAATCAACATTAATATATCATAGTAACCTAGAAAATTAGTGGAATTCATAAAAAATCTCAAATTACATTTATTTTGGTGTTTATAACATCAATTATGTCAATATTTCATTAATAAGATAATTACTGCATCATCGTTGTGTCATAACTAAATTAAATTATTTTATGTCTAAAAATTACAAATAAAATACCATCATGTAGGAAATCTTTTTAGATTTCTAATGAATATTTACAATCGAATTTATCTTATGTATAACCCCATATTAAAAATGATTTACTTATTAAACTTTGATTTTAACTATTTTAACCTTTCTTTAAATAAATTAATAATAAATGTCCTAATCTAATCCAAGTGGGCCTAAATGGTCATATTTTATTCCTAAGTTTGTTTTTTGTCGAATTACACTTGTCCAATAGAATTAGGACATGTGTTAGGGTAATAGTAATATCATATTTACCCTTAGTTACCCTATTTACTATTAACCGCGGTAAAAAAGTAAAAAGTTACTATTCACCAAAAAATTATTTTCATCTCATTGAACCACATTTTAGTCCTTGATATTAACCGTGTCTCTCGGATTTTCGAAATTCCATTCACAGAAGCGGTAAAATTAAGTTTTATGCAAAATTCAGTTTTTAACCTACCACTTAGTAGTTTCACTATTCATCAAAAATTGATGTTTTTCAGAACAATGCCAAAATTTCATCCCAAGCTATATTTCATATTCCGAATTTAAAAATGAAGTCTATTTTACCAAATTCATAACATAAAAGTTGCATTAATTAATTTTATAATTAAATCCCGCTGTTAAAACAAATAGCGTGTTTTTAAGAAACAATATCTATCAAAAGATTGACACTTGTTTATGTCTAGTTTAAATGTGAAATTACATACAAGGACCAACATTGTATTAAATTGTTAAAATATATTCTAAATATACTTTAAAACCACTCAAATTAATGATTTATCACTATTAATTATTTCGATTAAAAAAGTTGTTTTTAATTATAATTTAGTAATTTTCACTATTCATCAGAATATGAAAGTTATCCGAAATGTACCAAAATTTCACCTTAGGCTAAATTCGATACTCTGAATCCAAAAATGAAGTTCATTTTGAAAAATAAGATTTACAGAATTTTAAAAAGTTGTTATTACTATTCATACCGGCTAGTTTTAATAATATTTTAATAGCATATCGTTGTTTAGTGAAACTCGGTATTGCGTATTACACACGCTATCGAGGAAGGTCGCGATTGCGTGTAATGCAAGGCAAGTCAAGGATGCGTGTTGTGCAAGCTCCTTTTGGTGTAGCGTACAACACAAGACTTTAATAAAATTAAAAAGAATATTTTTTTATAAAATCTTGGGCTGTTACACCCCAACATTCATAATTGAAATAAAAAGGGAAATACAACTTAAAGAAAATTGACAAAAAAATGAGAAAGGAAGAAAACTCCTTACTTGGAAGTGTGCTTCCAAAGGCTAGAGAGAGGTTTTTGAGAGGCTTCTTGGGAGCTTGGGGCACCTTGGGAGGATTCTAGAGAGAGTAGGGCAGAGGTTGGACGAACTTCAAGGGCTTTGAGTGAGGAGGAAGTGGGAGCTTGGGTGGGTTTATATAGGAAAGGTGAGAGAATTCTTTATTATTTAGGTTTGGGACCCCTTATATTAAAATAATCCAAACCACAAACCATCCCATGGTATTTGCCCATGGTTTCTGGAAAAGGAAAGAGGAAAACAATATTTTACAAGTCCAAGGTCCGAACTTATTAAAAAATTAGGGTTGCTTATGTGGAGGTGAGTCACACTCCCATGGAAATTAATTTAAAAAGGCAAAGTGTTGAATAAGTCTTGAGGGCTCCATTAATGCTTTGAAAAGTGAGTCAAACAAACCCAAAACCTCATTATTTTAATGATAAAACATATATTGGCCGAACATAAGGATTATGGTATTTTATTACATCACCATTGGGTCATTATGATGTCATAAAACACATTATATATTTAAATGGTATTTAATTTTTACCCAAAAATTTGACTGTCTCAGAAAATTATGAAAAATTCACCGTTGGATAATTTCGACGTCCTGATTCCAAAAATAATATTTATTTTATCTAAATAATTTTCTAAATATGTGAATTTTCACTTTTAAAATAAAAACCGACATTTATAAAAAAATTCACGGGTTTTGACAGAAATGGCTTTCAAACCTTAATAAAAAATTTAATTGCATTCATAAAATTATAAGATCATTTATATTTAACAAAAATTAATTTAATATTAATAATAATATTTTATTAAAATATTATTTAATTCAAAAATCCTTTAATTTAATAAAATATATTTCTTAATTAAATAATAACTAAAAACACCATTTGTACTTTAAAAACTAATTACAATGTATCAAAAATGACTAGAAATTATATTCATTATTATATACAAAAAAATAATGTACATGAACATGGTGCTACTTATTTGTTACATAACCCCTTAAAATAGCCGCATAAGACCTAAGGGTAAGGTGTGCGATGGTGACAGACTCTTGGGGTTGCTCGGATAACATCGCTCGAGTGGTAATCTCTATCAACTTCCATTTTTCCCGTAGACGATCACGTTCGAGCTTGACTTGATGAAGCTCAGCTTGGGTTTGGTCAAGGGAAAAGCCCAAAGACACCACCTCTTTTCTGAGCTCCGACAAATGGGCTTCGTAAGGGGCAATTCTACTGGATGAGGCCATCACTTCCTTTGTCTGAGTAGAAAATTGGTTCGTTAAAGCCGTATATTTAAACTACCCAGATGATCACTGTTCAACGGCTATAAAAGTAACGGTCACAAATCTTAAAGTAAAACTAAAAAAGTTGATATCTTATAAAAACATTTTTCATAAAGAAACATTTAACTGGATCAAGAGGGATTTTCCATTAATGAAATTTTGGGTCGTTACAGATAATCCTTGGAATATTATAATGGGTGCATCCAATTTCTATTTTATTCTTTCTTATGATATTAGGGATAACTCTATCTTGATAGGATTCAGGAGAATTGAAATTGACATCATGATGATTTTGTTTATATTTTTTGAATAAATACATGAGATAAGAAGGAATTCCCTAAAGTTCAAGCTCGGGTTGGTCAAAATCACATGAGTAAGACCGGTAGTTGCAATCCAAGTCAATTTATTCTTTTAGAACTGATGTTCCAAACTCCAAAATTTATTGTTTGATGAAATTAGTGGTTATTAAGGCACCAAAAATCCACACTCTCAGGTATAGTGGTAAACACACATACTTATAAAATATAAAAAATTTATACCATGTGATATTATCCTAGCTAAATTTAAATAAATTTTTCAATATCATTACATCTGACAATAATCTCACACAACATGAAGTGCCTTTTAGTTTAGTGTCTTGGAGGAGCAGTTGTATAAATTTTTTTTAAATACCTATGAATTTTTTTCAATAATCCAACCATACTAGAATATATTATATACTACTAAAATGCTACACTTATCTTCATAACCCAGGTATTAACAAAATAAAAATTGTGTGAGCATAAATGCTTAGTAGGGTAAGCATAAGGGATAAAAAATCAAAGACCATAAGAGACCATTAGAGACCAAAAGATAAACATATATGTGTAATATGAACACATAAGGATGTTATACCCAATAAATAATATATCATAGATCAGGAGATAATACGTAGTATATAACACCTAGATAGCTTGAAATATATCATAGATATTTTGGAATATATTATTCTAAATTAATATTATATTTTATAGCTTTCTCCACAATCAACATAGAAATAAAATGATCTAAATATTGTTAGAAGAATATTATTAAGAAAATTTAAAATTAATAGAACCATTAATAATTTAATATATTTTAGTCAATTTGAAATTCATACAAAATTGGAATAATAAAACTTCAAGTTATAAAAGGTATTTTTTAAATTAAATTTATTTTAATTTTAATATATATTTTTCATATAAAAGATAAATTTATAAATTTTGGAATTATAATTTTTAAAATTGAATTTAAATTTTGATTTTAGAATTTCAAAAATAGCCAGAGATAATTTTTTGGTGTTTTTTTTCTAAAATAATTAATTTCTAAGTGAATACTAAAAAATATTTTTTTTACCAAAACTAGAAATTTTATGACATTATTAGTATGTGAGAAAAAACTATAAGTTTTAGAATATTTTAATTAATTAAATATTTATTAAAATTAAAAAATATTTTTTTAAAATATTAATTATAACTTATAAAACCAATGTTCAATATTTTAGAAAATAAGCAGCATTTCATTTAATTTAACACATATTTTCATTCATTTCTTCTAATTAAATATTTTAATGTTAATATTTAGTTTTGGATATTTTTGGAAGAAAAATAAATATAATTTTTTTATAATAAATCAATTTATATCTTAAAAGTGATTGACATTAATAAATTTATACTATATATAAATTTTAATCTTACAAACAAACCTTTTCACAAAATATTTATATAAATTATTTACGTTAATATTAAAATTTACTTTTCTTACTGGTAGAAATTTTATTTGATAAATTTTTTTAAATATTTTAGATCATAATGTCCATATTACATAATAATCTTGATTTAATTTTTAGTAATAAAATAATTTTACCAAGTTAAATTTAGTTATAATGGTACAACCGTTATTTTTCAATGAATAAAACTTTTCAAAATATTGTGTATTTATAAATAAAATAGATCTATTATAAATTAATATTATAATATTATTTTTAAAAATATTAATTAAATCCCATTTAATTTGTAATCAATATTAAATAATACAAATAATAATTAATGCTTGAAGTGACATTTTTTAATAAAAATAGTTTTCACACATTATATATTTTAATTTAAATATTATTTTTCTCATATTTAGAAATTTAATTCGATTAAATGGAGTCTAAATTTGGATTCTACATGTTAAATATGGTATTAAGGTTCATATTGATTTTTTAGTGATAAAATAATAACCATGATTAATATTTAGTTAAGATTTATTTGTATTAAAGTGGCAAATCTAATATGGCTTAGATTTTACTAATTTACTTCGAAACTTAGAACTTATTGAATACATTTGTTTGGTTTAAAATTCACACCTAAATTCCCCACCAACATTTCCCCACAAAAATCAACTAAATGTCCTAAAATTCCATACTCACCCGCTACATAACATTGTTTTCTAATGATTTCCCATCTTTTTAACCAATAAAAGGATCGCACATCCACCTATTTCATTCCATACCTCTAGTTAAAAAATCCCATGAAAAACTACCCAATTTACATCTTATATTTACACTATATACTTATATAATCATATACTCTAAAAATTTCCTCAAGTTCTTAATTTTCAAATGATACTTCAAGGGAGGATCAAAATTCTCAACATAAGTATTACTTAATCTTTAACTACTTTTATTTATCATTCTCATCCACCCTAATCCAAAATCATACTATCCATTTTTATAAAATTATATAAGTAAGAATAATATAATTAAATGTCATTATATTTATTCTATAATTATGATCTATTCCCCTCCCATTCTATTGAAAAAAAATGAAAACGTTTCTCGTGCCTGTGTGTGGACTGCCACCTTTATAAACAAAACATTTGTTTTTTCATCCCCAACATTAACGGATGGTTTTAGAAATAAGTTTTAGTGAATAGATATATTATTTATTACATGATTTATATTATATAAATATAAAATTTTCATTTTATAAATAATCTTTTTAATAAGTGATCATTGTAAAACTAACTTCCTAAAACGAGCACACTAAGAAGAAAAGTGATTTATTTATAAGTGACAAATTATTTTTTACTTACCTAGTTATTATATCTCTTCCAAATTTTGATTAAACCCATTAATTAAATATAAATAATTTTTTTTGGAAATATATATGTTGATCCAATAAATTTTCATTGATTTTGATTCTCAAAAACACCTTTATTTATTTTACAGATAAAGTTACTTTGAGTGGATTTCATCTTTTTATTAAATAATAATTTCCTTTCCCTAGAATTCTAGAAGTATTTTGGTTGATTTTTTATTTTGGTTGAGTGGTTTATTTAAATTATTTTGGAAATTTTGAATAATTATAGAATCATTATTCAACAAAGAATCACTATTCAAAAAGTGATGTTGCAACTTAACTTTAGTATCCAAACCAACATTTAAGACCCCATGTCTGAGATGAACATTTTGTTCGGGAACCTAATGAAGTGTAACATTTAAGTGCCTAATTTTGGTATGTAACTAATGTAAATAACAACACATTGGTATAATACTTCTTGTTTTAGAACTCTATGTTTGGAATCAACCTAATTCTAGAAACCGTATATTTTCAATTATCATCATGCAGAGCAAACCCTTGTTGAACCAATCATTTGTGATTTCAAATTTTTTGAATTTGTTTTATGAATTTTATAATTATTTCACTGAAGTAAATATCATTATAAAGTTATTCAATTTTTTTGAGTATCTTAATCAATAAATTAATTCTTTATATTTTATAATGGGATTTATGATTTTCTTAGATTGTTTAAATTCAAATTCAAAATGCACTATTCGTTCTGAAATCAAAATTTTTGGAGAATTTTATGGATTTTCTTGAGCAGAATTAAATAAAGTATCTTATTGAATTTATAAAGGGATATATCCATAATAGAGTTGATATTGTTTGCTAAAAATATTTTGTATATGTACCTAAATAATGATTTGAATATCTTAATTGGAATTTAATTTCGATTTTTAAATTTATAGAAGAGTTTATACTTTAAACTATAACTGCCGCTTCTTATCTGCGATATATCATATGTGTTTTTTGAATTTCTTTGGACTACACTTATGATACATACATGTTATAGATGCTATTGAATTATGTGAATATATTATATACAACAAGTTCAGAAATTATTTATAAGGAAAATTCTTTAAATTTATTCACATATTCTTCTAAAGATCTCTTATTATTCCAGTTTCATTATTTGCAACTGAATTATTTGAAAGATAATTTCTCCAACCAATGAAAACCCAATTTTGGTTTTAAACACTTGGGTGTAGAATGTTTTGAGTGATTCTTATAATACAATTTTAAATCCTTGTAAAATCTATTGTAAAAAGTTACAGTTGCTTTCAATAAACAGTCGAGAGCCTTTAGAAATGATGATCCTAGGGAATAACACCATGATATTAGAGAAAGTATTTTTGGAGTAGACAAGTGGAACTTTGTGCCCTAACCCATTTTAAATACAATATGAAGTCTTTTAATTTTCAATGAGCATTCTGTCAATGAAATGGGAACAATATCACTTTCAATATTGCAAAGGGGTATCAGTTCTAAAATTATCATGTGTTTTTAAAAGGACTTTATTCAACCCATATTTTGTCTTCAACATCATTCTGACCAAATAATTGGTATTATAGGGAAGGATCACTTTCTATAAATCTTTTAAAATATATTTTTGTTTCTATATAATACCAACAATTGGTATCAGAGGGGTGCACTTATTAATATTTCTTTTAGAAATGGAAATATTGAGTTAATGATAATGATGAAGAAATACGTAAATGGATGATCTCAAGGATAGTATGTTTATGATCGATGCTCCATATTTAAATAGTAAAAATTATGGATACTGGAATGCCTAAATGACTATATATTTAATGAATCTAGTTTTGATAGTTTATTTGAAGGCTTCTATGCCGTATAAAATTACTAAGGATTAACTAGAGCAATGGGATGCGACCAAAGAAGGTAAATATGACATAAATTAAATAGTTATGAATTATATTATTTATGGACTTTGACAAGATGAATTCAACTATGCCTCTCAATGTGCTATTTTTTATAAATTTTGGAACATATTTAATGTTTCTTATGAAGGGATAAACAATGCTATGAAATTGAGATACAATACTACTAAATTTAAGTTTGATACTTTGAGAATGTATAGTGGTGAATGTATCACCCATATTAATGGAATATTTTAATAAATAGTAAATGGTTATTCTGTTCTCATAACACCAGTCCCTGAACCATATCATGTTACAAATGTTCTTAGAGTTTTACCTACTAGATGGAATGGTATCTGAGTTTCAATTAGATAGTCAACTCCTGTTAAATAATAATATATAAATGAATTTATAGGTACTATTATGATGTATAAAGATAAAATTCTATAATATACTGAGGATCATAGAATGACCAAAAATGAAAAATACAATTCTCAAATATTCTATTACCAAATGTGAAAATAATTCAAAAGATAATGATATATTCTATAATGATTCAAGCTATTCAAATTCAAGAGAGGTACTTTTTCATATATCTAGAAAATTTAAAATGTTTTATAGAATTTTTTTTAAAGAAAAATTTCAATGGAAATTAGAAAAGTGGTTTTAGTCTAAAAGAAATTAGATGATATGAATGGAATCATCTGGGAAATATTAAACATGATTCTAGATCGCTAAAGTAATGGAGAAAAATAGAGGAGGAAAATAAGATTCTAATGAAATCTGAGTTTTAATGAATAAGTAATATTTCCTTGTAGGCTACCTAAAGTGTATATAAAGACTCCACAAGTTATTTAATTTCTTAATCTAAACAAGAATAATCAAATTATAAATAAAATATGTGATTTGTTGCTAAATAAAATGATTTGAAAATGAACAGGAACTAAAATTCCATGTGGTATAAAGACAATTGTCATTAAAGGCATATTAGTTGATACCTTTATAACTCTCATGCACTATTTAAAGTTAATGGATATTTGGTTACATTTGGTGAAAATTCTAAATGAAATATCATTAGATTTGGGTCAGTTGGGGATAAAAAATCTATCATGATCAAAAAGGTTCTCTATATTAAATGGTTGGAGCATAATATAATAACTATTCATAAAATTGTTCTTAGTTGTTTTACTATTTTTTTATCTAATTATGTTTATTATATTTTTGTGAATAAAATACTTAAGTTTAGAGCACCTATAATGGAAATTGTTTTATACTTTGGACCATAGTTCAAAGTGTGGAGAAAATGTGAACTGTTTAAATACTAAAGTAAGTGAATCATAGTTTTCAAATAGAAGTCTTGGTCATTGTGTTTTATTTCATCTATCTAAATTATCTAATGAAAATATTCATTTTTGATTTGGCCTATCTTAATTTTAATGAGAAAATAATTTCTGATGCATCCCAAATAGGAATGAAATACAAGTCATCATTCAAGTAAATCAATATATTATATACATCTTAACCTTTATAACATATCCATATGGATTTGTTTAGACCTAATAAAGTAGCAATATTAGATATAATATTATTTGTCTTTTGTTTAAGTTGATGATTTTTTCACATCTACTTGGGTTTACATTTAGATATATAAAAGTAATTTTTTTTATTATTTATGAGTCTCTTTAAGTTGGTTCAAAATGAAAAATATTTCAAAATAATATCATTGAGAAGTTATCATTGAGGAGAATTTGGGAATTAATAATTTAATTATTTTTTATAAAATATATATATTAAATATAATTTTTCTTCTCAATTAACACCTCAAAAAAATTGGGCTATTGAAAAAACAAATATTACCATACAAAACATTATAAAACTATATTAAATTAGTGTAATTTACCTACTTATTTTTTGGAATAATTTGTTAATAAAACATTACATATTATGAATAGAGTTTTAATAATATATTTTCTTAATAAAATACCATATGAGATATAAAATAATAAAAATCATAAAGTTTAATAATTTAAATTTTTTGGACTCAAGGTGTATATCATGAATACTAAGTAAAATCATGGCAAATTTGATCCAAAGTATGATAAAGTAATATTTATTTGGTATTCAATTACTTATAAATATTTTAGAGTTTTTAATAAAAAGTGAAAGATGGTTGAGGATTCTATTCATGTGAAGTTTGATGAGATTCATCCATTTATTCATAATAAAACAGAAACAGATAAAGTAATTAATTTTTTAAACAACTTTAGGCTTGATTATTATAATTTTAAGTTTCATAGTAAAATATAACTTGATTATGATCAATGAAATTATGAAAAAAATGAAACTGAGGAACAAAAATCTATATAACCTGGAAAGAATATGACTTTTATGGAATTTCCTATATATAATTTTATATGAGATATAGGTAAGGGAGTTAGACTAGGAGGAATTCTGGAAACCTAGTTGAGTTCTCTTTCATTCTATCCTAGTTTGAACTTATGTATATAGAAGAAGTCATAGATGATGAGTGTTTGATGATAAATATGAAATAGGGGCCAAATCTGTTTAAGAGAGGAAAAAGTTTGTGAATCAGTTGATAAACCATCATCAAATCCTGTAATAGTAATTAAATTGGTTTTATGAACAAGTAAGATGATCAAAGTTTAATTAATAGGAATAATGTTAGGATAGTTGTTAAGGGTTATAATCATAAGGCATGTATAGATATGAGGAAACCTTTCCCCCTGTTTCTAAGATTGAATCCATCAAAATCTTTTTATCATATTCACCTCATATTAATTTTAAAACATACCATATGGATGTTAAATATGATTTTTAATGTTTATTTAATGGGGGATGTTTATGCTGAAAAACCGATAGGTTTTGAAAATTTTCATCCACCCTATTTTTTTCTAAAAATTAGTAAATATATTTATAGTACTAGAAAATCACTAAGGTCTTAGTATGAGTGGTTTTTTTCTTTTATTTTATAAAATGTTATTTCTATAGGTTTGGATGATCAAAATATTTTTAATAGATCTACTTCTTATAATATTTTGTTAGTTCAAATTTATATAGATGATTTTATTTTTGGTTCTAGTAATAAAAATATTTGTAATTAATTTTCAAAAATTATGAAAAATAGTTTTAAATGAGTACGATAGAAGAATTAAATTTATTTCATTGAATACATAAAAATAATTTTGGAAATTCTTTAAATCAAAGTAAATACATAGTTTATTTATTGAAAAAGTTTGGTATTACAAACTATAAGTTATACAAATCCTATGTGTACCAATATAAAACATAATTTTTATGAATCTAGTATGAAACACCCCAAGATTTAAAAAAAATGAAGTTATTCTCCATATCATAAAAGACACATAACACAAAGCTTAAATGAACCGTGAAATAATATTATTTCAAATATAATTGTTATAAACTAGCAATTAAATTAGAGAGCATGAACAATATTAAAAACTTTAGAAAATATATTTATAAATTTCTTACTCAATATATATTTATTGATAAATTATTAGTAAATAATCAATCAATTTTTATTAAAGTAATTTTATTCATTAATTTTTTTATTTCTTCATAAAATGATTTTATTTAATTTTTTTGAGAAAGAATTATAAATAATTCTTATAAACATTATAAAATTAATTTAATAAAATAAAATTCAATTTTTAAATCACCATATCAAAATTAACTTAGGTTGAAATTTTGGGATTTTTTTAAAAAATTAATTTTTAGTGAATAGTAAAAAATACCAATTTTTTAAAATTGTCATTTATTTTAAATAAATATAGTAATTTAAAAGTAAAATTATTATTTAAATTTTATTTCATGTAACATAAGTAGTATTTTTTTATATTTAATCACCTTAAAGATATTTTAATAATCTTTATATTGTATTTTATTTTAATTTTATTTTTGTGTTTGAAATGGGGGTTTTTTCTAAAAACTTTTTTTAAAGTGAATAATTTTTCTCCATTTTAATTATTTAAAAAAATACCTAATGAAGAATTTTTTAAATTAAATGTATATATTATGAATAAATAAATATTAATTGAAATTTATACATTGACTAGTATTATTAATTGAGTTAATATAAAACTCTCTTATGCTTGAAAAATACATTTCTTAAAAAAACCTATTTTCCATAATGTCTATGGATTTTATTTTAAATTAAATTATGCCACTTATGTGAATAGAATTTGGTAAAATAGATTCCATTTTTTTAATCTAAATAATTTATATTATCTAATAAGTTCAACTTAATTTTTTGTAATAATTAATAGTGAAAATTGTAAAAATATTTTAATGTGGTTAAGAAGAAAACAAGTTTACCAAGGGAAATAAACAAAAAATATATGGGTTAAAATGACCTAAAAACATGTCTAAAATATATGTTATATCCAAATTTAATCCTTATATTTTATACCTCTCTATAATGGTTCATTTTGAAGCATTATAGCTTGAGAAAAATGTGGGTGTCACTTCTTATTTTAAAAAATTCAAAGCATGGAACTCACCAAACTTATAAAAGGTCACCCCTCTCCTCACTTCTTCACACCTACTTATCCATTAGGATTGACCAAACCTTTTAAAGTGCCTAGTCAGTGTCTTTGTAACACTAATATGGGGAGGGGTTAAATCAGTGATACTCTTTTTCTTTTCTGTTTCTTTTCAATTGAAACAACCTTCATCTCCTGTTAGAGATTTGAATTCCCTACAAAACAAAATTTGACACACATCTATAGGAACAAAGAGATTGACAAGGTTCAATTTTAAAAAAGAAGTATTTATGTCCTTGGTATGTTTTATAAATGATCCAATACAATAAAATACACTAGAAAACAATCCTTGGATTTCAATGAGTAGGATATAACCTTTCACTCGTGTAACACTATGAAATAATCCCACTTGTGCATGTGCACCCTCTGAGAAAAAATAGGGTAAAACAATTTTTATGTAATAACTTATATGCTTGTTTTCAATTCAAAAAATTTATTTAATTTATATACAATTATTTAATTCCTTACCTATAAGAAAGGTAAGAACCTATTGAACTTTTTTATGAAAACTCAGTCTAATTTTCCCGAGTCTGATTCTGCCAGTTTGATTCCTTTGAGCATGATTCTTCCAAAACAATTATTCAAGTCTGATTTTATGATATAATACAGTTGAAATGAATCTTCACCACTTCAATTCCTTAGTATGATAAAACTCAGTATGATTCTTCCTCATTCTAATAAACCTAATACAGAAATCCCAAAGCTGATTAATCCATCCCAATACAATGATCAGCAAAATAAAATTAACAAGACAAATACGATTGTCCACTAAATGTGATAACCACTGAGTATGATTATCAATTTAATAAAATGTTATGATCTTGTCCCTTCTCTTTCACTAATCCATCAATTTTTTTTCAAAAAAAGTGAATACATAAACTTATTCTTATTTATAAAACTCAGAGCTTTTATTTTATAAATAATACTTTGTCATTAGAAATGTACCATGTACATTATAGATTTTATAGGTGACCCAAAATAGGTTTGGGCATGAATCCCAAAAGCTTTCCCGTTCACATAAATTTACCCAAATCTGAATTTCCCCTAAAATCTCAGAGAAATTATGACTTCATTAACGCTTCTCAATGCTTCTTGATTCTTCTTCAAACTGTATCTCTTTATTTAGTCTTTCATAAGAATTGTTCGTACTATTTCAATTCATAAGTCTTATTTTCATCAATATGATTTATTTAATAGAAATATTTTTATCAATTGAGAAAAAATGTATGAATAAATGGATACCATTATGTTTTGATGAATACAATTATCAGAAATGATTTGAATCAAAATCTTTCATTTTAATGTGCATCTCCCCCTTGATAATTCATTCAACAATCTCCTTCTCTTTTATTTTCTATTAACCCACGTTAGATTCAAAAATTCATCTTATCCTCTTCTCTTGAACCAGTTTAAAACCTTCAAAGTAATTTAACCCTATTGAAATTGTTGACTAAATTGTTTATCTAATTTTATCCTTCTCTTTTCTTAACCCACTTAAACAAAACTTCTTCTTCTCTTTTTCCCTAGACCCACTTGGAAAACACATCATATCCTTCATTTATTTCTTTTGAATCACTTGAAAATTCATTTCATTCACAGACATATTCTTGTGTGATGACTTCCTTAATTAATTTTAATTCATTTGAGGAAAACTTTAGCATCATCATATTCCAATTGGAAAGTATCATAACTTTCCTTTCATTCTAGCTTCTTTCTATTCTTCTCAACCCAAGTACGATCTTCTCAGAATACAATTTTCCTGAGTACGATCTTTTCTATATAAAATTGGAATTATTATGGCCATCTTGGGTATAATAATTTATTGGTACGATCTTTTCTAGTTATCAAAATTTTATGTCCTATCCAATGGATTAGTCAGATGCTATAGTGAATTGGTACCACCTCTTTCATCTAGATACGATTGTTTTAAAAATAATTGGTATCACTTATTTATCTTGAATTAGAACATCCCCTTCAATTGGTGCCACCTCTTCAATAAGCATCACATTTTCAACCGATACCACCTTTTCAATCAATACTTCCCTTCCACTCATTTACACCTTTCCAATTGGTATCACTTTTCTAATTGGAACCATCATTCTAATCAGCACCATCTCTTACACCCCCTTTCTTCCATCAAGTTTGCATTATAAGTTCTGAATTCAACTCATGATTTTTATGAAATAAAAATAAAAACATTATAATCATAATTAATTCATCATAGTCATAGAGACTCTGATTCAAAACATTCACTTCATTCAGATATGTCCTAGAGTGACTCTGATGACATTTACTTCCAGTAAGATGTATTTACTTTTACTTCGAACCTGATTTGAGTCCAATAAAAACCTTTTATTACAAAATATATTCCCCTAATTATGATGGAATTTCACAATGAGTATGATTCTTTTGAAAACATGAGTCTAATTATTTCAAAAACAAGAGTTTGATTCATTTCAAAACAAATACAAATCTTTCCAAAAACAATGTGATTCATAATTTATTTCTTATTTCCTAGAAAAACCAACCACCCACAAAATTATTTCTGAATATGATGTGGAATTAAATCTCCAATATTTTATGACTTCTTATCAATATCAAAATACAATAAACTCTAAATCTGATTGAAAGATTTATTCAATCCCCTTCAATCCTAATTTTCATTCATCATCTTTCTCAGCATCCTTTCTTTCTTTAGTAGACTGATTGATTGAAAAAAATACAACCAAAACACAACTTGGGTCTAACAATATCCACCTTTCTATTTTTTTCAATACCCACTTCAATCAGATAAACCAAATAAAACTTTAATTACTTTTTGTTCTCTCCATTCATTTCTTGCTCCCCATATTTCTTTTATCTCTCCCCATTTCTCTTATCTATCCCCCTTATTGAAAATCAAATTCAAAGGGGTCATCATGATAAGTTTATCCCTTATTGATAAATGATATCCATTTACATGGGTTGGAAATTTTGTTCAACCTAGGTATCACATGAGTTTCCTAACAAAGGACCTTTAACTAATCAACTATAAGTCTATGTGGCCCAACCTGGTGTCAAAAACAGGAGTGTATAATCAAGGTGATTAATTTTTTCTATAATAAAACATTCATGAAATTCCTTTTCATGTTTTATTATACATTCTCATGATTGGGGAAATCCTTGAAAGAATTTTTTCAGGATAAAAGTAACCTTCACCCATCTCAACAAACTCATTATAAAGTTCAGGTGTATAAAAACACAACTTTTCAAAACCTCATATTATTAATTACCTCATCACTTTCTTTTGCAAGAATAGTAATAGGATCATCAATTATATATTCCTTATTTATACTCCTTCAAATCAATGAAAATTATCATAAAAATAAAAATATTTTTGGAATAAGGAGGAACTTAAATTGTTCCTTAGAAAGAACAATCAGGCAGAGATTCATCTCTAATTATGGAATTCTTCTTCTTGTTTCATTTTTTATTGGATGTGATTTCTTATTTCTTTTCATTCTTCTCAGTGTTTGTAATGAACTTATTATTATTTGTAGAGTCTTTTAATGAGGATTTCAAATTTTCTTAATCTTTTTTAACATATTTATTACAATCAATTTATACCATGTTTTTCAATCCTATCTTTTGTTCGGGAAAGATATTTGAACAACTTTTGATTTTATTCTCTTATTTCTCATATCCAAAATCTATTGAAACCCTTTTCTCAACATTTTATTTATCTTTATAAGTATTTTTATTCCTCTCTTCTTTTATTGATTTGTGTGCTTCCTCTAATTTTATTTCCTTGTCAATGTCTTCAGGCAAGATAGCCAAGGACTCTTTATTTTTGGACTCAGAAGATCTATTTTTATTTACATCTAAGACATCCAGATTCTGATAATTGTTTAGAATCTTATGTTTTGATGACAACAAAACATGATATCCTTTTGAAAGGTGTCTAGGTTTATCACATCTTTCACGAATATTTTCTAATGGTTGGAACATATTTTCAATATATACTCCATTCTTCTCATGTTTCTTGTAATGACTCGACCCTAGTTAGCCAACGTCAGTGCATTATTATATAACATTTTCATGATCATGAGAGATTATGTCTCGAAATATTGATTAGTTTAATTGTCTTATAAGTACTAGATATATACATAAGTTTTACATTACATCGTGAAATAAAGAAAAAAAACATTATCTCCCCTTTGAACACACTCATATCCTTTGACATATCTAGGTAGGTTAATTATAATATACTTACTCACATACTGGAAAAAATAAATCATAAGAAAGGGGAGATCTCAGATGCTCAGTAGGGATAACAATATATCTGAAAATATTATAAATAAGCATAAAAATTTAAGGTAATGTATAAGAATAAAACAAAAGAGTTTTAAACTTAAAATTCATCATAATATGGAAAAGATAAATCAAATAATTCCATTTAATTATTCACATGGATATTCTACTAGTCGAATAATCACATTTAATATCAATAGATAATTTCATAATGATAGAATGCATAATGTCAGACATCAAAATCACATAGTCAAGGCATTATGTCAAGACTACAAATAAGATTTTTTCAAATCCTTATGCCAAGACACTAGTATCTCTTATAAGATATAACGATGAATCGAGGAGCTATAGTGGGATCCACCGATCACTTAATAAGTCTAATTAATTCTTCATATTAAAAGGCTGAAGCATAATATAAACATTCATATTAAACGTAGCATATGAAATGTAAATATTTTAACCACAAACCACGAATGGTATAAAAATATCACATCCACAGTCAAACATAACTCATTAAATACAATATGAAAGATTATATTATAATAAATCAACCTTAATAAATAATAATGAGGGATATTTACATAGATGAAAATAATTTATAAAACTATTTGAGAGAAATATCCCCTTTTTGTTGAAAACAATTAAAAGTATTGCTATTTATCAAGAAGCTTTTTAAAATAGATATTTGAATCAAAGTGTCCCATACCACATTTCAACTTTGATAGGAATTTTAATTATAAAACATTCATTTCCATATAAATAAATCCTTAAAACCATTTGTAAAACATGGACATTATTGGGAAATATTTAAAATAATAAATCTTTAAAACATTTAAAATGATATTTTAGTTAAAGAGTTCCTAACCAAATTAGAGACGCTTGAATACAAATAATTTTGGAATAACATTAATCAAAACTTTATAATATCTTGAGAATAAAGGTATTATTGACATAATAGGTCAAAGTATAGTATATAAACCATATAAATGTGAATTGGCACATAACAACAAAGAAGTATCAATGGAACGTAAATTGGGATGAAATCCCTTATAAAGAATGTATCCTTAGATTAAAGATAAATCAATGAAATAATTATGTGTGAAAAATATGAATACATTTAATATGATTGGATATTTAGTGTAAATCAATTAGAGAACATTCACACATATTCTTGTAAAAAAAACCAAGGACTTGGATGTTCAACTCAATGAATGAAAATTGAGTTAAGATTACCCTTATCAAGTTCATATCAATGACTTGAGAATTTATCAATAGAGTTATTATATGTATCAAAATTATACCCACATAGAGGTGAGTGTAAATTAATACATAAATAAATAAATTATTATTTCACTCATAATCTTGGAATAAATTAATCAATGAAGTCTGCATAAAACCCAATGAGTGGAAATCGAAATTAGAAATTCCATTACTGATTTGGTAACTTATTAAACATACACCCCATGAAATAAGGACCATAAAATTAATATTTAAATAACCATAATTTAATCTATATTACAAAAATAATACAATCATGAGTAGTACCTAAACCACACAATAGTAAATAATGGTAATATAATATGAATCTCACAGGAATAAGAAGTGAGATGAAAACCACTTACCTTGTACTTTTCCTTAGTAGAGGGTAAGTTAAACTCATATATAATGGTAAAATAATTGTTATTAAATTATAAAAGTACCACATTCATAAATATGACATCATATATGATCTTCTAATATTGCTTTCTTAATGATATTTTAGTAGTATCATTATTTTGGGTGTTAACTAATTTTTTTTGATTTATATGTTTTGTTATGTAAGTCATGTTTGTTATGGATATGATGTATTTGATTCATATACAGAATTATATTAAGTTCTTAAATATTATATTTAATTGTCAAATGAAAATTATTCTTTAATGGTTACGATGGGGAACGAAATCTCATCGCATCATGGAGACGGTAAGCTATGCGTATGCATGAGTGAAAAGATAATTCTATACGTGGAGAAATCCTATTTAATTGGATAGTATATTATATATAAATATTAATTAAAATTTTATATTTTATATTTACATCAGTTATACTCATTATTATACCCGTCCAAGTAATGAAGTGTTGAATAACAAACTACACCACGATGTGGAGACGGTAAGCCGTACATACGGATGTATGGTGACTTTTTCATTCATAGGATGGATATAATATTGAATATGGTTGTACCATATTTATAATAATATCACTGTATTTAGAAGGTATTGAAGTTAATATTTTGGTATGGAAACAACAATGAAAGAGGAACTGGAAGAAGAAAAGAACTTTGAAAGAGGTGATGAAATTATTACCTCTTCTTCGGGTGATTCCTTTTGATTTGATCAAAAGGGCTCCTTAGGTCAGCTTTCTGATCAAATTAAAGCCTTTAGGATGATGTGAGGGTATTTGGAAAGATATATGAGTAGGGAATGGCCAAGCCAAATGACTTTGCAGCTGTGATTTTGAGAGAAGGGGAAGTAGCCTTTTATAAGATAGGTGAGGGTCACTTTGGGAAAATCTTGCAATATTAATTTGTTATACAATAAAATTTTGATTATAATGGCTAAAAAGGATTTATTTAGAGGCAAATGTGGGGATGTGTTGAAAACCCCTAAAAAATATGTTGTAGACATGTTTAGGTCACTATATGAACCTTATCTTTTAGATTTAACACTTAGTTAAATAAATTAACTTTTATCATGTATTCTTGTATTATTATAATAAATGTTTAATAAAATTACTATAAAAATACAAGATAACCACAAGTGGTTCATTGTTGGATTATATAACCTTATCTATGTCATTTGGTCAAACCTTATATTTTTAGGAATATAATATCAATTAATAATATAGTATTTTTTTAAACCCATTTATGTCAATTTTGACATTGTTTAGTATTAGTTTTTGTGAAAGTCAAAAAAACATTATTACTTCTAAAAAATAAATTAAATCAATCCTAACATGTCATATTAACCTATAAAATTAGTGGAATTCATCAAAAGTCTCAATTTACATTTATTTTGATATTTTTAATATCAATTATTTTAATCTTTCATTAATAAGGTAATTCCAGCATCATCATTATGTCATAAATGAATTTAATTATTTAATGTCTAAATATTATAAATAAAATACCATTATATAGGAAATATTTGTATATTGTCAATGAATATTAATAGTTTAATTTATCTTATTTATAACCCTATATTAAAAATGTTTTAGTAATGAAAATTTGAATTTAACACTTTTAACTATTCTTTAAATAAAATAATAATAAATGTCATAATCTAATCCAAGTAGATCAAAGATGATCATATTTTATTCATAAGGTTTATTTTTGTTGAGAGACACTTATCCAATAGAACTAGGACATGTGTTAGGGTAATTATAATATCATTTTGCCTTTAATTACCCTATTTACTTTTAACCGTGGTAAAAATAATTCAAAAGTTACTATTCACCAAAAATTATTTTCATAATTTTGAAAAACATTTTAATTACTGATGTCAACCATGACTCTCATATTTTTGAAATTAAATTCACAGAAGTGGTAAAATTATATTCTATTCAAATTTGTAAATGTGCCTAGAAGGTTGGTAAAAGACTTTAAAATGTTCAATAAAATTTTATACATCTATTTTTATTATAAAATGACTTCAATGAATTAAATTAAACTAATATAGGTATTATTTATATGTATTTAAGTTAAAACAAATTTAAATTAAAAATAATTATTTAAATAAAAAGTTGGCTATAAATAATAACACAGTGTTTATCACTATTCATTAAAAATTGAATTTTTTTAGATTAATACAAAAAATTAACCCAATGATAATTTTGATATTCCAAATTAAAAAAATATGTCTATTTTACCTAATTAAAAATATAGTAGTTGTATTAATTAATTTAAAAAAATATTCCCATTGTCAAAACCAGAAAGCGTGTTTTTGAGAAGTGAAATCTATTAAAAGATTGATATGTGTTTATGTCCAATTTAAATGTAAAATTACTTTCAATGACCAACATTAGATTAAATGATAAAAATATAATCTAATTATACTTCGAAACCATTCAAATTTATAATTTAGCACTATAAATTATTTTGATTAAAAAAGTTGTTTTCAATTAAAATTTAGTATTTTTCACTATTCATCAAAATTTGAAAGTTATCAGAAAAACATAGAAATTTTATCCAAATTGTTTTTATGTCCTGCTTATAAAGAAAAAGTTTATTTTGTCAAATTAAAAATATAAAAGTGTCAAATATTGGATTTAAAAAAAATCTTCACCCTTAAAAGGCAGTAAAATTTCAATTTTTGAAAAATACTTATTTTATTTGAAAAAATGAATTTGTTCTTATATTATGTAGAAGAAACACATAATATGGATGTTAAAATTATATGGAGTATATACAATTCAAAATACAGTTAATACTATTCATAACTATTTTTTGAACAACTAGTTTGGTAAGTCGTGGTGCGCTTGAACTCGATGTTGCGTGTAGCACAATATATTGAATTAGTTTGAAGAAAATAACTTACTTTGAAATATTGGGGTGTTAAATTATTCCCCACATTTGGAAATTTCATCCTCAAAATTTTAAAATTGGACTTGGGAACTTCATTGAAAGTCCCACATCGGAAAAAGAGTCAATAAAAATATCACTTTAAAAGAAAGAAAGAGAAGTACAAAGGTCACCCAAGATAACCCAAACTAGGATTCCATGTAGTAAAACATGGATATGGAAGATAAAATAAGTGGCATGTTCTGATGTAGAGTGATAGAAAAATGATCCAGAGAAAGTTAACAACAAGAAAACCACAAACTTATGATGGGTTAAACGGTCATAAGTTTCTCAGTAGGAAAAGTAAACGGACACCCATTTTTGTTTTAACTTCCATTTAATAATGTTAAGGAATTTATTTATGAAATTGAATAAGAACATAAAAATATATACTTAATTTTTAATTAGAGTTTCTTCCATTAATAAATCTCTACCACTAACTCATCTCTTCTCCAAACGATGAGTATTCAAGATGACTTGGTCACACCTAAAGTGCTAGAATCAACTTCTAGAGAATCACATAATCCATATAGGATGAACTATATATTTCCCTTGTATTTAGAGATTAACCAAAACCAAATAGTTAGTACAAAATTAGATGATCCCAAATATATATAATCCTTTATAGAAAGAAATACTAATCTTAATTTCCAAAATTAAACAAACAATACACAAATTTTAATAAGGACCATTCAATAAACAATTGTCCTTAAAATCCTTCAATATAATCCAAACTAAGATTGAAATCCAAAAATTAGAATAATTTAATCACATATTATTTCTTAATAAATCTTAACATTTATCTCGAAATAACATCAACTAATATGAACATCTCATAAAGAAGTGTAATTAACCAATCACATATTATCTATGATAGGTTAATCGTTTCCATTAATAACCTGAATCTCTATAAAAAAACATAGATTCTTCCAAAATAAAAAAAATCCACCATTACTCCTCAAATGAAATCCGATAGTATTCAATTTTACTTAGGCATATAGTGTTCCCAACAAATTGAACGTCTTCCAAAATAAGATTTATCACTTAATCACCGAATCATTTTCCTATAATAAGGATATCCATTTGATAAAACATAAGATCCAATATAAACTTATTATTGGTCAATAAAATCATTTAACTAAAAATAATTATTCACACTAACTAGGGACTCTACATAGTCTAGTGGTAGGTGATAAATCTCAGTCGCACTTTGGTTGTGAGTTCGATTCCCACAGCCTTGTCTGATACGACAGGTTGTCACACAGTCTGCATGTTGTCCTTTTTCAAAAACTATATTTTATAACATTCCCAAAAAGAGATAAATTCCTCAGAAATTAATAACCTGTAATTTCCTCAAATTCAAGGATCATATAAACACAAATGGTTCTTTATAACTATATCCACAAAATAGAAGATAATTCTTTCTCAAATAGCGTTTTCACATAAAAAACTGCAGGGTTACAAATATAAGAGAAAAATCTTCCAAATTAATACCATCGACAAAGAGAATTAATACTTTTAATCATTTTTCAATCCATTTATTTCCACATAGGTTCTTCCTTGACCTAGTGGTTATCCTATGGAATAGGTCATTGACTAGGGTAATGCCTAGGTACCCTATATTTATGAAAAATTACTGTAAAAGGATTATTAGGATCATTTTTATTTTCTTCCATAGAAATCTTCCTTTTTCCTTAGTAATTATTTACTTTATGACCATCTTTCCCACACATAAATAATATATTTGTTCCATTGAGACACTTTCTTGAGTTCCTCCTTCCGCACTTTTAGCATGATGAAAATTGAGCTTTCTTTTCTCTATGGTCTCCACTGATAGAGATCTTATCACCCCCCATCATTCTCTTCATTGTTGAGTTTGGGAGTTTGTTAATGTATATATTATTGATCAAATTTTTGGAAACCTCCTTCGGCATGAACACGAAATCTTTTACGCCTATCAACATACTATTTAGATGCCCATTTCCACCATTGATCCCACCTTGTACATCATGTTCAATGTTATAATGACTTCATTGTAATATATCCATTGAATAAAACCAGAAAGCATATTGTGAGTAACAATAGTCATAAAAAAAAATTATAGAATATCAGGACACATTATTTTCAATCTAAAACACCTTAATATTAACCAAGGTTATTTATTCTCATCTTATATTAAAATCCTTCATATTGGTTTGTAAATAAAATGTTAATTATGATAATCATATCCCCTGGGATTGTCGTAACCAAGAGTGAAACAAGACCTGTTGTTGTCCACCAGTTTCCATTCGAGTCTTGATCAAAGCAGTGTTTTTGGGTTTTACCCCTAGGTACATCTGTGCCAGAGCCACCTCTACCTGCTTGTATCTAGATAGAGATGTATTACATGGAAAACCCGTATAATATTAACATTAATTTTTTTTGGATGTTCTTATATAATAATCATAAAAGTCTATCTTATGGTAGTGTATTATAATCATATTTTTCTTAATCTAGCTTCCAAGTATTGTACTAAACTACCTTTGATACCATCTATAGCGCCCTAATCCTAGTTACCCAGAGTCGGTGCATTATTCCATAACCTTGTCATGGTCACAAAAAGATCAAGTCTTGAAATACCTATTAGTTAAGTAGCCTTGGAAGTACTATATACATATATAAGTTTTACATTACATCATGAAGTAAAGAAAAACAACAGTGTGTCCTCTGTGAACACACTCATATCCTTTGGACTATCACTATAGGTTAATCATAATATAATTCTTCACATCATGAGAAATAGAAAACATAATAAAGGGGTGAGCTCAGATGCTCATTAGGGATAACAATATAGTGGAAACTACCATAAATAAGTATAAACATTTAAGGCAATGTATTAGACTAAAAAACAAGCCTTTTAAATGTAAACTTTAGCATAATATGGAAAAGATAAATAAAACAATTCCATTTACTTATTCACATGGATATTCTACTAGTAAAATAATCACATTTAATATCAATATCTAATTTCATAATTATGGAATGCATAATGCCGAACATCATAACCACATAGTCAAGACCTCGTGCCAAGACTACAAATAATATTTTTTCAAGGCCTTGTTCCAAGACACTAGTTTGTCTCATGAGACCTACCGATGAATCAAGGAGCTATAGTGGGCTCCAAAAATCACTTAATAAATCCAATTCATTCCTCATATGAAAATTTTGGAACATAATATAAACATTCATATTAAAAGTAGTAAACAAAATGTCAATATTTTAACCACAAAACATGAATGGTATAAAAATAGCACATCCATAGTCAAACATAACTCATTCAATAAAATATAAAAGATTTTATTATAATAAATAAACCTCAATCAATAATAATTAAGGATATTTACATAGATGAAAATAATTAGAAATACTATTTTAGAGAAATATCCCTTTTTTAAACAATTAAAAGTCTCACTATTTATCAAGAATTCATTTAAAAGATATTTTGAATAAAATCTTCCAATACAACTTTCAAACTTTTAAATTAATTTTAATTATAAAACATTCATGTCCATATAAATAAATCCTTTAAACCCGTTTCAAAACCTGGACATCAATGACAAATATTTAGAAGAATAGATCTTTAAAACATTTAAAATGATATTTTAGTTAAAGAGTTCCTAATCAAATTAAAGATGCTTGAATACAAATAATTGAAGAATAAAATTAGTCAAAACTTTATAATATCATTAGAGTGAAAATATTCATGATATAAAATTTCAAAGGATAGTATATACATCATATAAATTTGAATTGACGCATAACAATGAAAAAGTCTCAATGGAACATAAATTGACATGAAATCACTTATAAAAACCGTATCCTTAGTATAATGATAAATCAATGATATAATTATGTGTTAAAAATATAAATACACTCAATATGATTGGATATTAAATGTAAATTAATCAGAGTTAATTCACACATATTCTTGTAAAAACGAAACCAATGACTTGGATGTTTAACTCAATGAATGAAAATTGAGTTAAGATTCCCCTTACCAAGTTCATATCAATGACTTGAGAATTTATCAATGGAGTTATTATGTGTATCAAAAATATATCCACACAAATGGGAGTGTACATTACTACATAAATAAATAAATAGTGATTTCACACATAATCTTGGAGAAAAATAAACAATGAAGTGTGCGTAAAAACCAATGAGTTGAAACCGAAATTAGAAATTCCCTTACCATTTTGTTAACTTATGAAAGATACATCCCATGAATGAGATCTCATAAAATGAAGATGTAAATACCCATAAATTAAATTATATTACATAAATTATACAATCATGGGCAGTACATACACCACACAAAAGAAAATAGTGGAAATATAGCATGAATCATAGAAGAATAAGAAGTGAGATTAAAACACTTTACCTTGTCCTTTTCCTTAGTATAGGGTAGGCTAAACTCATGTATAATGGTTAAATAATTGTTATCAAATTATACAAGAACCAAAAACATAAATATGATATTATATATGATCTTCTAATATTTCTTTGTTAATGATATTTCTGTAGTATCATTGTTTTGGGTGTTAACTGATTTGTTTTCCTTTATATGTTTTGTAATGTATGTCTTGTTTGTTATGGATAGGATATATTTGATTCATATATATAAATATATTAAGTTCATAAAAATTATTTTAATCAAAAAATTAAAATTATTCTTTAATGGTTGCGATGGGGAACAAAATCTCATCGTGTCGTGGAGATGGTAATCCGTATGTATGCACGAGCGACAATATCATTCTATTAGTTTTGAAATTGTAGGTAATTGGATGTTATATTATACATAAATAATAATTAACATGTTATATTTATTAGTTATATCAGTTATACTCATTATTATACGCATCCAAATAATGAAGTGTTGAATAACACACTACAACACGACGTGGAGATGGTATGCCATATGTACGCACGTATAGTGACTTTGTCATTAATAGGATGGATAGAATAATGAATATGGTTGTAACATATTTATAATAACATTACAGTATGTATAAGGTACTGGAGTATTTATTTTGGTATGGAAAAAAACAATGGAAGAGGATGTGGAAGAAGAAAAGAACTTTGAAAGAGGTGATGAAATTATTACCTCTTCTTCAAGTGCTTCCTTTTGATTTGATCAAAAGTGATCCTTAGGTTAGATTTATGATCCCAGTAAGGCCTTTAGGTTTATTTTTGGGTAGTTGTGAATATATTTGAGAAGGTTTTTGCCAAGCCAAATGGCTTTGGAGGTGTTATTTTAAGAGAAGGTGAAGTATCCTTTTATAAGAGAGGTGAGGGTCATTTTGGGAAAAGATTGAAATATTAATTTATTATACAATCATATTTGGTTTATAATGTCTCCAAAAAAAATTATTTAGAGGATAAGGTGGGTCTGGGTCGAATACCCTTCAACCAATAGGTTTTAGAGAGGTTTAGGTCACCATATTAACCTTATCTTTTATATTTAACTCTTAGTTAAATAGTTAAACTCTTACCACATATTCTTGTATTATTATAATAAATGGTTAATAAACTTACTATAAAAAGACAATAGAACCCCAAGTGGTTAATTATTAAAATATATAACCTTATATAAGTCCTTTTGTCGAACCTTATATATTTAGGAATATTATATCAATTAATAATATAGTATTTGTTTTAAAAACTCATTTATGTCAATTTTGACAGTATTTAGTATTTGGTTTTTTTGAAAGTAAACAAAATTGATTACTTAGAAATAAATAAATTAAATAAATAATAACATGTCATATTAACTTATAAAATTAGTTTAATGCATCAAAATTCTCAATTTACATTTATTTGGATATTTATAATATCAATTATTTTAATCTTTTATTAATTAGGTAATTACTGCATCATCATTATGTCATAAATAAATTTAATTAGTTAATGCCTAAAAAATATAAATATAATATCATTATATATGAAATATTTTTATCTTTATAATGAATATTTATAGTTGAATTTATCGTATGTATAATCCTATATTAAAAATAGTTTATTTATGAAAATTTGAATTTAACAATTTTAACTCATCTTTAAATAAAATAATAATAATTGTCATAATTTATTAAAAGTGGATTAAAAAGTATTATATTTTATTCCAAAGGTTTTTTTTGTTGAAAAAAACTTATCCAATATAATTAGGACATGTTTTAGGGTAATTATAAATCATTTTTACCTTTAATTACCCTATTTATTTTTAACCGTGGTAAATAAAATTCCAAAGTTACTTTTCACCAAAAATTATGTTCATCATATTGAGACTCATTTTAATTACTGATGTCTACCAAATCTCTCGAATTTTGGAAATTCAAATCACAAAAGTGGTAAAATTATATTTTATGCAAATTTGCAAATTTGCCTAGATGGTGGGTAAAAGACGTTAAAATGTTCAATAACATTTTATACATCTAATTTTATTATAAAATACCTTTAATGAATTAAATTGAAATAAAATTGGTATTATGTATCTATTTTGAATTTAAAATAAATTTAAATGAAAAATAATTATTTAAATAAAAATTCAGCTTTAAATAATAATGTAGTGGTGTCACTATTCATGAAAAATTGAAAGTTTTTAGAAAAATACAAAAAATTCACCCAATGCTAATTTTGATATTCCGAATTCAAAAATTATGTCTATTTTACCAAATTAAAAATACAGAAGTAATTATAATTAATTTTAAAAAAAAATTCCCATTATCAAAACTAGAAAGCGGGTTTTTGAGAAGTAAAATTTACCAAAAGATTGTTTATGTCTAATTTAGATGTAAAATTACTTCCAATGAAAAATATTATATTAAATGATAAAAATATAATCAAATTATACTTTAAAACCATTCAAATTTATAATTTAACATAATAAATTATTTTTATTAAAAAAGTTGTTTTCAATTAAAATTTAGTATTTTCACTATTCATAAAAAATATGAAAGTTATCAGAAAAGCACTGAAATTTTATCCAAACTAAATTTTTATGTCCCATTTCAAAATAAGAAGTTTATTTTTTCAAATAGAATATATAGAAGTGTCAAATATTGGATTTTAAAAAAGGTTCTTTATTAAAAGGTGGTAAAATTGCATGTTTTGAAAAATACTTCTTTTATCTGAAAAATTGAATTTGTTCTTATATTATGTCTAAGAAACATATAATATGGATGTTAAAATTATATGGAGTATATAAAATTAAAAATGTAGTTAATACTATTCATAACAATTTTTTGAACGACTAGTTCGGTAAGTCGTGGTGCGCTTGTACTCGGTGTTGCGTGTAGCGCAAGCTATTGAATTACTTTAAAGAAAATAACTTACTATGAAATCTTGGAGTGCTAAATTTATTCCAAACATCCTTCTTATACTTATTTCGTTGAGATGATTAACTCCCCCTCACACTTTTCCTTTCATAACCTATGGTATAATAGAAATGTTGTTGGTTACACCAAGACATATTTCCAGTGTGTCCAAATACCCCTATAATACTAGAAATATCTAAAGGAGTATTTGCCTCTGAAACTTCCATACTATCCATAATTGTGAATACATTTCTCATCCACCTTCTTCTCTTTCTTTTCTAAGTCACTAAACTTTATCTTACATATCAAGTCCTTCCTTTTATTTTTTGATTTATTAGCACTCGAAGTGTTTTAAACTTTTCCAGATTCTGATTATTTCAAAACATTTTTGGACTCAGGGTATTTTGAAACTTCTAAATTCTCACCCTTGTTGGTTTTGGCCATATATATGAATTTCCAAGATTTCTTATTTTTAGAAACAATTCCATATTTTTTCTCACCCTTTGTAGGTAAATTTTGTTGAACCTTCTCAAGTTTCTCATTATGAGAACTTTCACCAACTTTGGTGATAGAGTTTTTGAAACTTATATTCCTCAATTAATCTTTAGATAACTTTTGTTGGAAAAGTTTCAACTCTTCTTCCTTTGTTTTATCTTTACTTCCAGATGCTCATTACAATTACATTCTTCTTCAAGATAATTCTTTATATCATCAAAATCTACCAGTATCATGTTCTTTTATTCTGAAAAGATTTCTTGAATTATTTAAGAACATTCATCTTCCAGCTCCTTGTTTTTCTTTTCAATTCTTCTGATCATTGTCAAGCATTCTTTCAACTATTCTTTCTAATGCATTGCAAGTTGATTTTTATCTTCATCAGAACTGCTGCTTCCAAATTCTTCATCATTCACTATTTCTATTGAGCCCAATATTTCATTTTTGTTCAATAAGGTGTCAATATGTGTATGGAAAGGTAACAATTGACGTTCTGATAATGATTGACATGGTAATGTATTTGGAATTACAATTCCAAAGAGAATTGAGGACATAAGGAATGGCCATGCAAGGATAATATTCATTTTTTTAAGATGAAGAAAGCATGCATAATGGAATTCATAATTCATGAAGGTCAAAACATGGACATAAAATAAAATAATAATAGAAAAAGAGAAAGCATGAATGGGTTTGGAATTAATAAATGAATCCTTGCATGATTTTTAGGTGTCCATGCATTACATTTGTATTGGACATTTATTTGTTAAAAAAGTGCATATATACTTGGATTACTCAAAAATATAGGGCCAACCATGAAAGGTTCTAGAATACCTTAACCTCAGGCGTATGCAGTACACTAGGTCAACTGCACCCAAGGGAAGCTAGTCGAGTATACCCATAAGAGGAAAGCATGAGCGGGCATATAGGCTCGCTGGAGAGCACAAGGGTGAGTAAAAATTCCACCGTGTAGGGCGAAACGACAGTATAGTGGGAGTAGAGAGCACGCCCTCAAGAACTGGTGTGGGGAGGCACCAAAGAGGGGAGAGGAGTGATCTTCCATGTTGTTGGAGTGACATATATAATATGCCTTGAAAATTATGGGAGGGGTTTCGATGTGGGATGCACATTTTTGCGTCTGAAGAAATATAGTCCATTCATTTAATCGCACAAGTCTTCGTAGCTGCTCATCTCATTCGAGCTGTGAGCATTTAATTCAGACAACTCATTTAATCTCGGGCCTTCTTGTTATGAATCAGAGTCATCTGATCAATGACTAGAAATTTTCGTCTTTCTCCCCATTCCGTGACGTGAAGCATTACACCATCTCTATTGCCGAACCTCCATGATCATACTATGGCCACCATTTATGATCAAACCAACATCATGGGGGTCGTCTAAGAAACATGATTCCATGCATGCAACTTTATTTTCATGCATGAAACAAACCAAGTACATTGAACGAGACCTAAGCAAGAGAAGTTGTGAAGGCACCCTATATTCATATATGATTCGAGATTTTTTTAAATGGAAGATTTTCATTCATGAACGTGGACTGTTCCTCACAAGGAATGAGTCCACTCATGAAGAGGTAAGGCTCCATGATTCTCATTGTTTCGGTTTACCAATGTTGAAGAATTCAAAGCCCAAGATCCTCGGGTGATTAATGGTTCTATGGAACACCATTTTTTGGGGATTTGAAGGTGATAATTCTGTGATACTCGCATATGAAAAGAGATCCCTTGAAAGAGGGATTGGTTGTTGATATAATTGAGAAATCACTTGTTCCTGAAATAACAGAGCACCGTGTAGAAGAATTATACGCAAACCTTGCTAGTGTGAATAAAGAAGACCTCCTCGTAATAATCCTACACGAAAGAGAAGGCTCCCACAAACACTCAATAAATGTTCTACACTATTGAGTTTGTTTGTGAAGATCATGTTTGTGATGCCTTACAAGGATAGTTCTTCACACCTCCCTTATTTTCACGACACACCCAAAACCACGAAGCCTCCATGGTTCGTGTGTTTTTAGGATCCTTGAAGACTGGTGTACATATACACTGTATCTTGAGAATAACAACCAAAACACACAAAGAATACATCCAATCGGGGTTTTGTGTGCTTGATAGGATGTACAAAACCACCTATGGGTTTATTTTGAAAAGAAGAAGGAATGGCATAATGAAGTATAGTGCACAATTACACTGTCTCTTCAGAAGAAACCAACATACAGACAAAGAATAATGTGTGAAAAGTGGGTGTAAAAAAAGAAGGAATGATGGTGGGTCACAAGCATATACATGCATATGCATGATGTGAAGAAAGAATCATGTGTAAAAATTGGATAGTGAGAAGCCTTAATAAATAGTGGTTATCTAAAGAATGATGGAAGTGAACCATTGTGTATTTGGGTTTCATAATACATAACAAAGATCATATATAAACTTGTGCATGACCATGCACATGTGGAGAAATAATTAAATATTAAAATTAATTTTTACAAGGAGTTATAAGGTGCACAGATCCAAAAAATATTCATAATCCTAAATAATATGTCTTCACCACTTGTAGACATCTAAGTGAGGCCGGAACTTCATTTAGAAGAAAGAATTATCAACCTGAGCATTTGTTGAATTGAGAAAATTGATCATTACTTGTGATTAGAATCATTGGGCAAGAATGATAGATTCAATTGGAGTTTGTTGATTCTACTTCAACAAGTACATGAGAATGTCTGATCCTACGAGCACATGGAGGAATATTGTCATATAATCCTATAGTTGATCAAACCATCTAAAGAGATAATTCAAAGCTGAGGGGTTTAATAAGTTTCTAGAAGAAGGAGAAGGTAAAATGAATTTGGGGGATTTAACCAACTCTTAATTGGGGGGTTTAATGAAATACTATTTGTAATCATCTTTTCATAAAGTAAAGAATCCATGTTGGGGAGAATTACTAACACATCAAAGAGTAGTTTTTTGTACTGAACCATGTAAATCCCTATGTTCTGTGATTTTTTTATAACATCATTTGAAGATTGGATTAATCCCTTAACCAGCCACAGAGGTTGAATTAAAAAAGGTGTCAAATCATAAAAAGAAAAAAATGGAAAAGGGGATCACTGATTCACCGCTTCTCTCTTAGTGATCTTTCACTATTTTGGTTATTTCAATTGGGATCACATCCAGGAAACCTCTATAAGGATATACTACATTGATAAGATTAATAATATAAATTATTTCAATAGAAAGTGTGTTCTTACATTCGATGGAAATAATTATCACAGTTAGAAGAATAGGATGTTACCCTATCTTCTATCTCTTGACCTTGAATCAGAGATGCTACTACTTTCGGATTCCCTCTTATTGCTGATGAAACAATTGTGACTTTCACTGAGAAAAGAAATATAGAAGTATATGGTAAAGCTCAAAATTCCATTTTGGTGTGTCTTTCAAAAAAAAGTGTACACAAAGGTTATGGGACTCAAACATGCCAAAGAAATTTGGGACAAATTGGAAAGTAGCTATGAATGATACATGAAAGTCAAGGAAGCTAAATTGAAAATTTGGAGGAGAAAATTTGAAGATATCGAGATGGGTGAAGAAGAAAACATTGATTATTATTTCACAAGAGTCAATGATATTTTCAATAATATTCAAGGCTTTGGAGAAAAGTTGGATGATTCAACTATTATAAAAAACTAATGAGAAATTTTCCTATCAGGCTTGATCCCAAAGTACCAGATTTGGAATATAGATATGATATTTATCTCGATGAATTACATAACATTCTCATTGCATAGAAATGTGAAAGATCCCAATTTTCAGGAAAAATATCAAAGATGAGATGGATTTTGATCCCATGAGAAAACAAAAAATTAGAGTTAATAATGTTTCAGAATCAAGTGAATCTGATAATGAAGACAAAGATGAAGAATACAATATAATCGTTGATCTTATATTGAAGAGATTCAAGAAATTAAAGTTTGAGGGTTATGGAAAAGCACCACCAAGATGTTACAACTGCAATGAAATTGGTCAATTTTCTATAAATTATCCTAAGAATAGTTTTGTTGCACTAAAGACCGATAAAGGAAAAAAAGTAAAAGAAATGGGGTAGAAGCTCAAAATATTAAATCAAATTTGGTGGAAGAAAGAAAAAGTTATTTTTAGGTGAATGAAGAAGCTATATGAGCAATGAAGAATATATAGACACCACATTTGGCATCCAAACTGAAGATGAAACTAATTTTATGTCTCATAGATAAAAGGGGTTTGATACTTCCAGCAGTGAAGATGAAGAAAGTGAACGGACAGATCTAGAACACATGCTGAAGAATGAATTAGAATATTTTCATAAGAGAAATAGAAATCTCAATAAAGATAAGAGATTTTTATTTAAATAAATATAAAATACAAATGAGTAAAAGGAATAATGTAAAAATAAATAAGACTTTTATGTTGAAGAAATCAAAAGGCACAAACTGAAGGTAGATGAAATGGAAAATATGGTAAAATATCTTGAGGAAAAGCTTCACCTCAAAGAAGAAGAACTATCAATGACTCAGTCTAAATGCCTTAATGCACAAAATAACTTAAAGAATATCATAGAAGATTTCAAAAAACTTATTGAGGTCAAGGAAGAATCGTCACACACTGGTGAAATAATGGGATCAAAGAAGAAGATCAATTCAACACTAATCAAATATCAAGATACATCTGTTATTTCTAACAATGTCAGTCCAAAAATATAAAAAGAGTCTGGAGCACAAAGGCTAGTGAGAAATATTCTTCTTATATAAAGGAAGAGGGAAATTATCTAAGAATATTTATTTCCCCAGAACAAATACAAACTCAAGATCGAGAAAGAGAACAATAACAATATTCAAGACAAGGTTTTTTTCAATGGGGAAGATCGAGGTTTAGAGGATACTGCTGGTGTTATGGAGTGTTTTTTCCCAAAGAATATTTTTGTTCGTATGACATGTACCTACTAGAAATGAGGCGTTAACCAAGGGGGAGAAATTCTAAAAATAAAAGAGCAATACAAAATAATAAATCAATCTTAAAAAATCATTTGATCTTACAAATGAAAATAAATTTAACTACTTAGAGGAATTATTTAGAAGATGTGACCAATAAGGCCATAGTACTGAAAAGTGCATGATTATTCTTCCTGAACAAACACTCAAATTCAGGAATCGAAAGGGAATTCATAAAATGAACAAAGAAAAATCATGCTTTGCTGAATTTTATTTGAAATAAAATATTAAAATCAATTCATAGATTCTCGATAGTGGATGTTCATCACACATGAATGGTGATACAAAAATTTAAATCAACATAGAAAATCATGTAGGAGGATCCGTGATTTTGGAAATGATTGTTCTCTGAAAATCAATGTAATTGAAAAGGTAATGATAGAATCTAAAAATAAAAATTCCAATGATGTGTTATTTTTCAAAGGATTGATGTACAACTTTCTTAGTGCGATCCAAATCTATGAGGTTGGACATGATTTTTTATTCAGAAAGGATTCATGTGTCATCAAGAGATCCAAGTATGGAAGAATTATCACCCAAGGAAAGAGGAACATTGGAAATCTATTTCAAATTAGTGATTCTATTAATTACTGTTATTTGAGTTAAAAGGATTAAAACCACCTCTAGCATAGAATACATGGCCACCTTGTTCAATGGAGAATTTATAAAATCCTAAAGTATGAATTTGTGAGAGATCTTCTCAAATTGAAAATACAAAGGGTTGAAATTTGTGAAACATGTCAGAAAGGAATTTTTCCCCAATGTTCACACAAAGGAGTGTATATTCTATCTACCAGGACCATTGAAATTATTCATACAGACATATGTGGGCTAATGAGACAAAATTTTACAAGAGGTATCTGTATATCATAACATTTATTGATGATTACACTCAAATGAGTAATGTCATATTTATCAAACACTAGTCATAGGTAACCACAATGTTCAAAAAATTTAGAAGGCAAGCTGAGAAGGAGATGGGTATCTTTATCAAGAAAGTGAGACTAGCTATTGGTAAAGAGTATACTTTTGATGCTTTTGAAAGATATCTTTTCAAACATGGATTCAAGCATCAATACAACACACCGTATACTTCACAACAAAATGGGGTAGCTGAAAGAAAGAACAGAAGCATAGTTGAAATGGGAAGAACTATGTTAGATGAACACAACATCTCGATGTTTTTTTTGGAGAGAAGATGTATGTACTAGCATACATATACAGAAAAAATGTATCCTGAGACCAAAAACACAAATTACAGATTATGAAATTTGGTAGAACAGAAAACCAACTATTAAATACTTTGAATTTTTTGGAAGTCCCTACATTATAAATATTAAAATCATTAATCTGAGACAATTTTATGAAAATTTAGAGGAAGGAATCTTCCTGGTCTACCTACCTGTTGGTAAAAGTTACAGATGTTGGAACAAAATAATGAACAAGTTGTTTAATTATAGTGATGTCATAATTATTTAAAACAATATCAAATTAGATATTGTTGATATAGTTGATTTAGGAAATTTGGCAGAAAAATGGCATGATTATGGAACAAAAGAATGATAAATCTATTGAGACAGAACCAAACAATGTTGATATCAATTATAAACATACCAATAATGATGAATAAGCTAATTAAAAAAAAGAAACGATACAAAAAATTAAATAAACATGTTGAGGCAGAAAAAAGAATTGGTAATAAACAGTCTCCAGTTCAAATAAGAATAAGATTGAGAATTGAATAAGAAGTTTCACATGTTTTTCAAGTTGAACCTCATACAGTGGCTGAAGTAGTTAAACATGAGGAAGGGATACAATCTATGCATGAGGAGCTTGATCAAATTGAAAAGAATCCCAATTGGGATCTTATATCAAGACCCAAGAGTAAAAATGTTATTGGCACCAAGTGGGTTTTCAGAAATAATCTAAATGATAAAGGGCATGTTTCCAGAAACAGGGTTGGGCTTGTATACAAAGGATATTCACAAATGGAAGGGATAGACTTTGAAGACAATTTTCACCAGTAGAAAGACTGGAAACCATTAGAATGTTCTTGGATGTTGTAGTACAAAAGCATTACAAGGTTTATCAAATGGATGTGAAATCTGCATTTCTAAATGGAGATCTTAACAAAGAGGTATATATTGAACAACCAGATGGTTTTGTTCTAGAAAAAAATGGCAGCATGGTCTGTAGGTTGAGAAACTCTTTGTATGGTTTAAAATAGGCCCCTAGAGCCTAATACTCCAAATTATATGGTTGTTTAAGTGATATTATGTTTTTCAAAGGTACATGTCACAATAACCATTAGGTCAGAGAAATGGCCCCTGATACTCTCATAGTCATTATATATGTGGATGAAATTATTTTTATTGGATAAAATGGAGGTTTTTGTGAATAATTTGCTAATAAAATGAAAATAAACTTTGAAATGTCCATGCTTGGTCAAATGACATAATTTTTTTCGAATTTCAGGTAGACCAAAAACAAAATTTTATATTCCTATCACAGGAGAAGTATGAAAGGGAATTGGTGAAAATGTTCAGAATGGAAAATGAAAAATATGTTTCAACACCCATTTAAGTTGGAACCAAATTATGTAAGAATGAAAATGGAAACAATGTTGATCAGAAATATTTCAAACAAATCATTGGAAGCCTACTTTATCTCACAGTATCAAGGCATTACATAAATTATGTAGTGACACTTTGTTATAGATTTCAAAGTGCTCCAAAAGAGTCTCACTTGTTAGAAGCTAAAAGAATTTTGAGATATGTGAAAGGAACTACGAACTATGGTCTTTTATAAAAACATAGTGCAAACATGATGTTGTTGGGGATTAAAGATACTGATTGGTCTGGGGATTATATTGAAAAGATATCTACCTCTGGTGGAACCTTCTTTTTGGGAAAATGATGTGTCAGTTGGTATATAATGAAGAAGAATTCATAAACTTTGAGCATGCTTTAGGCAGAGTATGTGAAAGCTACACATGCATGTACCCAGATGATTTGGATGCAAGTGCAGCTAGGGGATTTGAAAGTTGAAACTGAGAAAAAACTAAAGATTTTATGTGATAATCAAAGTGCCATTGGATTATAAAAGAATCCTATAAAACATTCAATATCCAAGAATATTTATATCAGACACAATTTAACAAAGAAAATGTGGCTCGTAGAGATATCAAGAAAGAATACAATTATACTAAATATCAAGTTGCAGATATTTTCACCCAAGAAATTCCACTAGAGAGGTTTGTTGAGCTATGTTTGAAACTTCATGTTCATCCTTCTCCTTTCACATGAAGAATATGAAAAGGTCCCTCCTTATTACCTAAATCTATACACATGATTTTGTACTAATTTTAAGGGAATTGAAAAAGATTAATGCATCCCTTGAGGGGGATAATTGTTTGTTGAAGTTTATGCAGGGTTATTGAATTTCACTAAGGAATCTATCTATTTCCATACCCTTGGATATGAATGAATAAATTATAAGCCTGATTTCACATATATAGTTTTTTATTGATAGCATTGAAAACCTTTGTCATGTATCTCTTGTTTTCTACACTGGCTTGTCCCACGTAGACTTTGAGTTGATTAACTAAAGGCTCTTTGCTAAGTGAACCTTGTGATATAATCCCTATATATCAATTATTAATAGAGATATTCTTTAAAGGAAGGGGACAATGTTTTTGTTAAAAACCCACATCCCCTTTGCATTTGATTGACAATAAGGGGGAGAAAACATCTTAGCATGCATATTGACTCTATCAGAGTGTTCTTAGGAGGTATTGAAAACAAAAATCAAAGGGGGGTATTTTTGAGACTAGTGTTGCATTTGTTGTCAATAAGGTGTAAATATGTGTATGGAAAGGTAATGGTGGAATTTGTGATGGTGATTCATGTGGTATGGTCATTGGAATTACAATTCCAAATAGAATTAAGGACTTAAGGAATGTCCATGCAAGGATAAGATTCATTTGTTTGATGATGGAGAAAGAATGCCAAATGAAATTCATAATGCATGAAGATTAAAATATTTTTTAAAAGAAAAGAATAGGAAAAGAGGAACCATACATCAGTTTGGAATTAACAAAGTCATCCATGCATGAGTTTAAGGTGGACATGAATTAAATTTGTATTTCCCTTTTGTTTTTTAACAATGTGTATATATACTTGGCATACTAAAAAATATAGGGCCAACCATGCAAGGAACTAGCCATCCTTGACTTAGGTGCATGCGGGACACTGGTTCAACAACATCCAAAGTCATCCATGCATGAGTTTAAGGTGGATGCACATTTTTCTACCGGAAGAAATTCAGGCAGTTCATTTAATTACATGGGTCATCATCGCCGCTCATCTCATCTGAGCCATAATCATTTAAACGAGACCTCTCATCTAATCTTGCGCCTTTCTATTATGAATTAGAGTCGTCCAATCAATGACTGAAGATCGTTTTATTCCTCCTCCATCTGTGACGTGAAGCAGTACAACGTCGCCACTGCCAAACCTCCACGATCATACTTCAGCCACCATTGATGATCAAACCAACTACATGAGGATTTTCTGAGCAACACGATACCATGCATGAAACTGAATTTGCATGCAAGTAACCAAATGAGTAGATCGAACGAGGCCGAAGCAAGAGAAGTTTCGAGGCCACCCTATATTCATGGATGATTCATGATTTGTTTAAACAGAATATTTTCATGTATTCATGTGGTCTGTTCCTCTCAAAGAAAGAGTCCACTCACGAAGATGGAAGGCACCCTGATTCTTGGTGTTTCGGTTAACCAGCGTTGAATAATTCAAAGCCTGATATCCTCGGGTGATTAGTGGGTCAAAAGATATTCTAATGAAGAAAATTTTGTATTGAATTTGTCAGGTAGGATTTTCAAGATGTTTTATACCATAATAGAATCATCCAACTTTTCACCAAGAAATATTATAGTACTTACTATGTCATTCACCCAGGTAAAGAAGTCCCCAAAAAATTCATACTAACCCATCTTCAAGTCTTCCTACTTCAATCTCGATATTTGACATTCTTCTTTTTTCACATTTGTATTGCCTTAATATATGTTTTCCAATTTATCCCATATACCTTTTTCTCTGGTAACACCTTTTACTATCATGAATTAAATTTCATAAAGTGATGAAAATATAACATTCTTTTCCCTTCCAACATTCTCAAGATGCTTCTTATCAATAGGTGAAAGTGTAGCATTATCATTAATGGGGGGAAACACAATTACTTTAGCTTCAAGAACATCGAAACTAATAGACATAAGATATGTAAGAATTTTATCCTTACTGATATGATAATTCTTTTCATAAAATAATGGAATACCTTTACTGTTCACACAATTCAAATAATCCATCACAAATTCTTCTTCATATACTTCAGCAAAGAACAATAGATGAGAACCAATGTTATGATACCAATTGAAAGTGCCTAGTGAGTGTATTTGTATCAATGAGAGGGGGAGGAGGTGAATTTGTGATACTCTATTTCTTTTATATTTCTTTTCAATTGAAACAACCTTCACATCCGATTAGAGATTCCAATTCCCTGATAAAAAAACCCAACACACATCCACTGGAACACAACGATTTATAAGGTTCTCTATTCAATAAGAATATTTATGTCTTTGGTATGGTTTGGAAATGATCCAACACCATACAATGCACTAGAAAATAATCCTTGGATTAAAATGATTTGTGTAAGAACTCAGTTCATACTTTGAGGTATCGATATTTCCTTTTCAGTTTATACTTAAGAAAATGGGGGGAAAGAGGTCAAGGGATAGCTGAGAGACTGTTACAGGACGTGACTGGGGACTACACGCCTTGTACTTTTATGTACACACTGTGTACGGATGGATACACACCATGTAATGGTCTGGAAATAATTTTCACATACACGGTGTGTAGTCTTGAGTACATGCCATGTACTTTTTTTAATTGATTAAAATTAGAAGTAGCATCATTTTTCTAAAAATTTACAGAAATGGACTCCCTTCGACGAGAAGCACGCCCAAGAAATCCAAACGGGAAAGTGCCTCATGTTTCATCATCCGATCTCTGATTCGAACACCGTCAGATCTATTGGAACCCAATTGGTGAGCTCTCAATTCCTCTTTATCCTTTATTCTAGATTTATTTTCTCAATATATATATTTAGGGTTGAGAGTTTATACCTATTTTGTATATCTACTCTGTTCGAGGGAGAATCAAATCCCGACATTGGAAGAGGAGAGTCAAACTACGACGAGGCAGGTTTTCGAGTGCCTTTCTCTCAATGTCAAGTTGTTTATATGTGTCGTATTATCATTCTCCCATGTTTAGGGTGTAACCTTGAATGAAAATTGACCCTTGTTGTTTCCTAATAATGATTAGGTCATGAGTTAAATTAATTTAAGCATGTTTGAGCTTGTTGTTTTGACTAAGGGCCACCCCATGGATGTGTTCCCTTAGAATGACTGTTTATGGATGCTGGTCAAGGTTACCTATGAGGCACAACTTATTTCCCCTTATTGGGTTGTTAAGTATCAATTACATTTATAATGGAATTTAAGTTTTTGTAAATTGTGATTTATTTGATTAAGGGGTTTGGTATTAGTGATTTTCCCTTAGCCACATGATATGCCAATTACCGTTTAAGCCTTGTACTAGTTGAATTAACTTGTTTCTTGTTATGTATGATGCCCAAATGAGTTTATATATGTTAACCATTTAATTTTTTAATTTACATGTGTTGTCTATTGTGACAAAATAATGATATACTGGGCTCAAACATGTTGAATTATATGCATGTATGTGAGGATTTGTTATGATTATAGGCGATAACATGTTATGCCTGCGGGCGAGGATTTGTTATACCTAGGGGTGAGGATTGGTTATGAATGTGGGCAGGTTTTTTCTATGCCTGTGGGAAGGATTTTGAATCAATTATTGAAATGGAATGACTTATGACGTGTCTTCAAAGATAAAGAAGAAGCCTGGATTTGGTGTTCACTTTATTTGTTTAGATAGCCTTATGAGGTATCTGTTGAGTATTCTTTCTATGGGGATTAACATCTGTGGCATGAATCTCAAGACTTGTGTAATTCAGTGTAATAGAATTGTTGAACTGAACATAATGAATGAAAATGGAAAATAGGATTTGTAGTATTATTTAGTTTTAATAACTTCCTAGTTTACTGCTTTTTTTTGTACACAACTTGTTACATATTCTCACTAAAGGATAAGAATATATATTTGATGGTTTCTTAATAGGATTTATATCTCACACCCTATTTGGGTCATGATTTTGGTCCCAAATAGATTATATTGGTGTTGGTTTCAATAAGAGAAAACACCCCTCCATAGGTACTTGAGATGCTGTTTAGGAGCTGGATAGAATGGGACCGAGCTGAGGCATGTGATGCCTCTTAGTTTATTTTGTTTATTTTTCTTATGGAACATTTATTTTGTATTGTTGCAATGTACTTGTTTTAGATGCTTTATTAGAACATATTACATACTGGATCATCTTTGAATGGAATGATGCTTGGTTATTTTACTTATCAATCTTCCGCTATTTATTTCAGTTGTATTCTGTTTACTACTTCTACTATTATAATATTATTTATTCTGATATGTTACACTCTACCAATGAGGGAATACGTTTTCCACTATCACACTCTAGGCCCTTACTTCTAGTTTGATGCCTCTGGTATTTAGAGAAACACGCTTGAGGCCATGTGGCCAACCCGGTACGGGGAACCAGTTGAGTGGCACCTGAATCCGAGACATTATAAAGTGGTATCATAGGGGTTTTATTTTTTGGTTTATCTTACTATTTGGTAAAATTAGAAATTTATAGGAAGTAAATGAAGTTCGGTGATTAACTATGTCCGAGAGTAGGTACCCCCTGTTCAAGGAAAAGTTTAATTGCCTCAAATTGAATTGTGATTATTGGATTTTGAGCTATTACAATTGATTCAATTTCACCATTGGGTGATGCACTTGCTCTGTGCTACAATTATTGATATCATTGTGGTTATATTTCTTTGCAACCTAATGAGACGAGGGTATTCCATGTCATGCATCATATAGTAACTTGTTAGAAATCACATTCCATGCATTCTTTCCATGCCGTTTAGAGAGAATTATTGATTGCATGTTGTTGTGATAGATGTCATGGTAGATATGCATGCGGTTGTGACATGTACCATGATAGATTTTCTTGATGACATGATATGTGTATTGGTATGTGTTATGGTTGAATTGGATTAATGCCAAAAAAAATTCCCTAAGGAGTATGGGCCCACTTGGATTGAAATTTTTTCGATCATGTTTCGACCATGGGATATAAATTGTGTCGTTATGTGCTATATGTGGATGCAATGATCTGATTTGTGGGGAGTATGGGCCCCTACAGATTGGAATTTGGCACACTGTTACTTTTTGTTTTTAGAAATAGGAGTTCAAGGAATTTTCTTAGGCTTACTTTCTGGAAACCCAGACAACACGACATGTGGTCTTAGGAACACATGCCATGTGTTCTTTTGTTCGAGAAGAAAATAAAATTTATACTAAACATTGTGAACTATGAGTACACGCCATGTGGTGTTTTACAATGTATCTAGTCGCGAGAGAGAGAGAGCACATGTTTTTGAGTTTTGATCAGAACACATCATGTACCTTACTTACACCTCCTGTAGTTTTACATAGGAAGACCCATGTAACTTTGACCATGTAAAAGTATATGGCCAGGAGGGAAGACTTGAGTACATGCGATGTGTCATCCCAACACGCCGTATACCAAGGAAGTTTACATGGCCAAGTCATATAGAGTTATATTCCCATGTGAGAGTTTAGGGGACACTCCGTGTATAGTCTCTACATGCCATGTGCATGGGTTGTTTACATGCTCAGGATAGTAGGAGTACATGCCCATGTAAGGGATTAAGTGTACACTCTATGTATGGTTCCTACACATTGTGTACCCATCTTTTGTGAAATTTTTATACTTTTCTTCTCCTATTTATTTCTTTCTCTCTTGAACTACGTACCTTGATGAGTAACTTATACTGAGTTGTATGTGATGGACTTTACAAAGAAATTCCACCACGATGACCTTTAGTAATACACAAGGATAGTGGAATTGATCATACCCCAGAGGTGGTAGGCCATGGGCTACCAAAATATCCTTCAGTCATTCCATTTGTGTCACCAACTATTATACCATATGCAGGTGTTGATGACAAATTCCTTTAATGCTTTATGATATTTATAAAGACCTTATACAGAGTACCTCATCCTACCGCATCTATGGAAGAACTGATGCGAGTATTCCAGTAGAAGCAACCGCCTACCTTTTCAGGGGATGTTGGGCCACAGGCTGCATAGTCAAGGTTGGAGTCCATTATTATGATCTTCGAGCATTTAGAGATTCCACCTAAGAGGAGAGTCAAAATCACAATGTATAAGCTACATGATTTGTCCAAGAGGTGGTGGGATGTTATCACTCATATAGAGCATCATCAGGACATGGCATGTGGAGATTTTCATATGGTATTCTATGAATAATATTTCTCCAAGACGATGAGGGATGATAAATCCTAGGATTTCATTCATATGGAACTAGGTGTCATGTCAGGGATGGAATACTCTTCCCATTTCACCGAGCTTTATAGATTCATACCTATTATGATGGGTGACGAGACATCGAGGGATGGGCGATTCTAGGATGGTCTCAGGTATGAATTCTGATCATAGGTGAACGTTTTTAGGTTTCTTTATGTATATGCCATTGTGAATGAAGCACTAATTACTGAGTGTAATATGTGGTAAGTTAGAGGTAAAACCAGGGTGGTTCGACACCAATATATGGTACTGTCTTGATCAGATGAAAGAATCATCATATGCATCTTTCTCATAGGGATACTATCAGTAAAAATTTATCTTCTAGTAGCCAGTTAAGGTGATACCAGTGTGGAAAAGTTAGACAAATGAGACCACAATGTCTGATGGACCGAATTGTGTGCCAATATTGCAGTAGGATATTCTATTTACAATGATTTTGTATGGATTTTAAACTAGCTTCTAGTGAAAGAGGTTCAGAATAGACTCCACATTCAGGATCACGGTCAACGACTTATCATCAGTCAGGGAATTGAAATATGCCAGACCATTCATAGTAAGGTGGTGGTCATGGCCGTGGTAACCAGGCTCTTGGATCCTAGTGGCGATAGGGTGGGTCAGCTCAGGGTAGACAGACAGTGTCTCAGGGCCGTGGTACATGTCAGACATATGCATTGAAACAAACTTAGCAGAAGCGGTATCCCATACCTTCTACTATCATAGGTACTATTCTAGTCCCACCATTTTATCTTCTACACTCTTTTATACAGAGTCCTCACATAGTTTTAGATACGTGCCTATTGTGGATATCCTTGGGCTCTATGTTTTCTTTTCTAATGATGTTATGATACTAGACACTCTATTAGGGATAAGGAAAATAGGTGTACATCTGTGTAAGGAGTCCCCCCTTGAGGTTTGTGGGTGTCACTTATTTTAGGATCTCTATTTCTTAGAGATGAAAATATTTGATGCCATACTCAGAATGGAATAGTTATCCTCACTTCAAGACTTTGTTGATTTCTATCTTAGTAGGGTGAGTTTCACTTCACCATAAGGTGAATTATTTCTATAATAGGGAGATTGAGATGTCCATGCAAGATGATCTGGAGCCGATTAATGGTGGTTGAGTGGGATGACAACATATATTTATAGTTTTTATCTCAATGAACAGGGAACATATAAGATAGATTTCCCTCCAGTGGTTGACCATTTTAGGGATGTCTTCATGAATGAATGTATAGAGTTACCTTCAATGATAGAGGTGGAGTTCATGACCGAGCTAGTGCTAGGGGGTGCACTGGTATCCATTCCTCCTTACAATATGGCTACGACCGAGCTACAAGAGCTCAAGATGTAGCTAGATGATTTAGAGGAAAAGGGGTTTACTCAACCTAGTACTTATCCATGTGGTTCTGCGGTCCTTTTACAAAAAAGGAATATGGTACCCTTAGGCTATGTGTGGACTATCAGAAATTGAACCTACTGATGGTTAAAAACTGATATCACTATCCATGAATAAATGATCTATTTGATCATCTTATAGGAGATCAGGTGTTCTCAAAAATCGACTTAAGGTTTAGATATCACCAGGTACATGTTCAAACTTCAGACATACATCATACCACATTCCATAGAAGGTATGGTCTATATGAGTATCTGATTATGCTGTTCAGTCTCATGAACGCTCCAACGATATTCATGGAACTGATGAACCGAGTGTTCCATCCATATCTTGATTCTTTTGTTGTGGTTTTTGTGGATGATATCTTGGTATATTCTGATAATCGACAGGAACATGCCACACATCTTGAGATCATTCTGAGTAAACTAAGATATCATCAGTTATATGCTATGCCCTCAATGTTCGACTTCTGGATGGATCAGATTCACATCCTAGGTCATGCCATCTCAATGGCAGGAGTATCAGTGGACCCAGAGAATGTGAGAGAAGTAGTTACCTCAAAGAAGACCAAAAACATCTTTGAGGTTCATAGTTTTCTAGGGTTGTATGGTTACTACAGGTGTTTCAAACATGAATTATCATGCTTAGTAGTGCCAATGACAGGCTTGAAAAAGAAGGATGTGAAGTAAGTGTGGTCATATTCTTATGAGGCAACCTTTCAGGACCTCAAAAGGAGATTAACTTCAACATCAATACTGATTTTTTTAGAGTCGGACAGGAGTTACATTTTGTACTATGACACATTAAGTATCAGTCTGGGAGCAGTGCTTATGTAGTAGTATCGTTTTGTTACGTAAGGGTATCAATATTTGAGGCCACATGAGAGGAACTACCCAAAAAATGATCTCAAGTTAGCCATAGTTGTTCATGCCTTAAGATATTTTAGATATTACATATTAGGGGAACACTTTGTGTTGTAAAAATACCATAAAAGTTTCAAGTACATCTTTACTCAGTGTGATCTAAATCTGAGGTAGTGATGGTGGGTGGAATACCTTCAGTCTTTCGACATCGATTTTGCCTACACGCCTAGAAAAGGAAATGAAGTGGTTGATGCACAAAGTTGGAGGACTCAGATGTAGGCAGTGCAGGAGTCCAGTAGTGAGTGGAATCTTATGGAATTATTATCTAAGATGCATTTTTAGGTGCATTATAGTTAGGGATAGACTTTCCTTTCTTCTTTATATGTGAATTATACCCTTCTAGATAGAGTGAGGATGAGACAACTATTATATTCTGAGGACCTATTCCTACAGGAGAATGTAACAGGTGAGGATCCACCTCCTCATTGGACAATAGATGATGATGAGATCTTGAGGATCCATGGACGCGTTTGGGTTCCATTGGACATACGTGAGGAGTTGATGTAGGAGTTTCATACCTCAGTTTGGGAAGTGCATCCTGGAGTTAATAAGATGTACTATGATTTTCATTGTGAGTACAGGTGGTCGGGTATGAAGAGAGAGGTGGCTAGTTTTTTACGAGGTGTTCCTCCTGTCAGAAGGTGAAGGTGGAACATCAGTGGCCAATTGAGCTTTTGCAGTAGTTACCTATTCTATAGTGGAAATGGGAATATGCCACAATGGATTTCTTGATAGGGTTAATGAGGTCACATAGAGGTAACGATGCTGTGTGGGTGGTGGTTGAAAGACTTACAAAGGTCATTCACTTCTTTGCAATCAAGGAGACCTTTAGTGTTGATGAGCTTGAGAAGCTGTATATTAAAGAGGTGGTACAACTTCAAGGGGTCCCTGGTTCTATCATTTCAGATAGGTATTTCCACATATCATTTTTCATATTTTTCAATGTGCACTGGGTACATAGGTGCTTCTGAGCACAACATACCACCCTCAGACTGACGGCCAGTCAGAGTGTACGACACAGGTAGTGGAGGATATGTTGTGAGCATGCATCTTATACTTTGGGGGTTCTTGGGAGAATCATATTACCCTGGTTTAATTTTACCACAATAATAGTTTCCAGGTGACTATAGAGATTAAACCTTATGAGGCCTTGTATGGTAGTCCATGCTGATCACCCCTGTGTTGGATGGAGGTACGAGAGGTAGAGATGTTGGGACCTCGTCTTATCCAGGAGACCACTGAGTATCTATAGTTGATTCAGAAGTAGATGGCTATTGGCCTATCTTGTCTAAAATCATATGTCTATCACCTTTGATGAACTTTGGAGTTTTAGTTTGGGGACCAAGTTTTCCTATGTGTTGCATCGAGGTTGGGACACAAGAGGATTATGAGATAGAGTAATCTTTCAGAAAGATGTGTTGGTTCATTTGATATTTTGGAGGGGGTAGGTCCAGTTTCCAATAAATTTTAGTTACCTTAGAGGTACTAGGATATGAATGATGTCTACTGCATTTCTCAGTTATGATGTTACTTTTCAAACCCGTCTCACACCTTTCAGCCAAAGGAAGTGGAGTTATAGGAAGATGCATACTTTGAGGAGCATCCCATTAGTATTTTGGATCGTAGAAAGAAGGTTCTCCATGGACGGTCTATTCCTTTGGAATGGGTGCTATGGAAGCACGTATGAGTTTAGGAAAAGACTTGGGAGAGGTAGGCTGATAGACAATCACAATGGCCGGAGTTGTTCTCAGATATTTCTTCATTACCATTGGAAGAAAAATTTAGGGATGAATTTCTTTAAGGGAGGAAATTTGTAAGAAAACAGTTCTTTCTTTGAGGTATATATCTTTCCTTTTTAGATTATAATTAAGAAAATGATGGAAAAGAGGTAAAGGGATGGTTGTGAGCCTATTACACAATGTCACTGGTGACTACACGCAGTGTACTTTTATGTACATGCCTTGTAGGGAAGGTTACACTCCATGTAATCCCAATACACGACCAAGTAATGGGCTGGATATAATTTGTATAGACATGGTGTGTAGTCTCAAGCACATGATGTGATTTTTTTAAATTATTTAATCAGGAATTAGAGTTGTTTTTGTAAAAATGTATATAAATAGACTCCCTTTGACGAGTAGTGCACCCCATAAATCCAAACAAGAAATTGCCTCCCGTTTCATCGTATGATCTCCAATCCGAACACCGTCAGATCTGTTGGATCCCAATCAGTGTACTCTCGATTCCTTTTGAGACTTTATTTATGATTTATTCTATATATCTAGTTTTTAAGGTTTCATGTCTATACTCGTTTTGTAGATCTACTCCAATGTAGGGCAAATCAAAACCCAAAACTGGACGAGGAGAGTCATATTACGACGAGGTAGGTGGTATGATGCCATTTGATCAATGTCAAGTTGTTTATAAGTGTTGTATTGCTATTCACTCATGTTTAGGGTGTAAAATTGAATGGAAATTGACCCATATTGTTGCCTAATGATGATTAGGTCATGAATTAAATAAATTTAAGCATGTTTGAGCTTGTTTGTTTTATTAAGATCCACCTCATGGGTGAATTACCTTGGAATTACTGTTTATGGCCAATGGCTAAGGTTTCCTATGAGGTTTTCCTTGTTTCCCTTTATTGGGTTGTTAAGTACAAATTACATTTATAATGGAATTAAAATTTTGATAAATTATTATTGATTTGATTAAAGGGTTTAGGATTAGTGATTTCCCCTTTTCACCATGATATTCCAATTATCGTTCAAGACTTGTGCTATTTTAATTCTCTTGTTGCTTGAGATGTATGATTCCCATGTGAGTTTTTATATGTTAACCATGTAACCATGTAATTTACATGTGTTGTCTATTATTCTGAAATTATGATATATCGGGCTCGATCCTATTGACTCCAATGCCTATGGGTTACGATTTGTTATGCATGTGGGTGAGAACTTGTTATACCTACGAACAAGGATTTTTTATGCATGTGGGTGGAGATTGGTTATGCCTGTGGGTGGGGTTTTTCAATTCCTGTGGGAGATATTTTGAATTTATTATTGAAATGGAATGACTTATGATGTGTTTTCCAGGCCAAAGAACAATCTTGGATTTAGTCTTCACTTTATTTGTTTAGGTAGCTTTATGAGGTATCTGTTGAGTATTCCTTATATAGAGGATTTATGTGCTTAGTTCAGATCTCGAGACTTCTTCAATTCAATGTAAATGAATGGTTGAACTGAACAAAGTCAATGAAAATGGAAAATATGACTTGTAGGATTATTTTCTTTTGAGTACTTACCATTTTACTGTTTTTCCTTTTTGTACACTACTTGTTGCATATTCTCACTGACAGATAGGCACAAATATTTGGTGGTTTCCTACTGGGATTAATTTCTCAAACCTTGTTTGGGTCATGATTTTTGGACCAAACATATTATATTGTTGTTGGTGTCGATAAGGGTAAGCACCATTTTATAGATACTTGAGATGATTTTTAGGAGAGATAGAGCACGGGACCGGGATGAGGCTTGTGATGCTTCTTATTTTCCTTAGTTTATTTTTCTTATGGAACATATATTTTGTATTGTTGTAGTGTACTTGTTTTAGATGATTTTGTAGAACATATAACATGCTGCAACATCTTTCTATGGAATTATTATTTGTTATTTACCTTATCGGTCTTCCACTGTTTATTTTAGTTTTATTATGTTTGTTTCTTCCACTATTGTAGTATTAATTATTCCTCTGTGTTACACTCTGCCAATGAGGTCATAGTTTCCCACTATCACACCATAGGCCATCACTACAAGTCATCAACCTATGGAATTTGGGGAAATGCACTTGAGGCAATGTGGCCAACCGGGTACGGGGTACCAATAGAGTTTCACCCGGATCCGGTACATTACAATTAGGATATAAACTTTCACCCATGTAACCCTATGAAACAATCCCACTAGTGTATGCACACCATATTATCCCAAATTGGGTAAAACAATTGAAAATTTACAACTCATGTTACCTGTGTTTCTTTTCAATTCAACAAATTTATTCAATTTAAATAAAATTATTCAATTACTTACCCAAAAGAAAGGTAATAACCTCATGGAATTTGTTATGAAAACTCAGTCTGATTTTCCTATGTCCAATTCTCCCAATCCAATTCCTCTGAGTATAATTATTCCAAAACATTTCTTCAATCATGATTTTCTAATAGAATACAATAGAAATGAATCAACACCACTTAAATTCCTAAGTATGATAAAACTCAAAATAATTCTTCCTCAGTCTGAGAAAACAAATACTGAAATCCCAAAGCTGATCAATCCAACCCGATAGGATGATCGTCCAAATACAATTGACAAGACGAATATGATGATCCACTGAATACAATAACCATTGAGTATGATTATCAGCTAAATACAAGGTTATGATCTTGTCCCTTATCTTTCACTTATCCGTTAATTTTTTTTCAAAAAAAGTGAATATAAAAACTTCTTCTTCTCTCTAAAACTCATAGCTTCTCTCTCATGAATAATAATTCATCATCAGAAAAGTACCATTTACTTTCCAACTTTTATAGGTGACCCAAAACATGTTTGGGAAGGAATCCCAAAAACTTTCCAGCTCACTAAACTGTACCCAAATCTAAAATTCCCTTAAATTCTCAGAACAATTATGATTCGTCAACACTTCTTGATTCATCTTCAAACTTCACCTCCTTCTTCAAAATTTCATTTGAATCATCAGTACAATTTCAATAAATGATTCCGATTTTTCATAATTTATTTCTTCAATACAAATCTCTATATCAATTGAAAACAAATGTATGAAGAAATGGATACCATTGTCATTTTTTGAATACGATTCTCATAACTAATTTGAATCATAATATTTTATTTGAATGTGCATCTCCCCTTTGTTAATTCATTCAAAAATATCCTTATATTTTATTTTCTATTGACCCACTTGATATTCAAAACTTCATTTTCTTATATTCTCTTGTCCCAATTGGAAACCTTCAAAGTAATTCAACCCTTTTGAAATGGTTGACTACATTTTTTATCACATTTTATCATTCTCTTCGCTTGACCCACTTAAACAAAACTTATTCTTATCTTTATCTCTTGAACCACTAGGAAAACACCTCATCTTCTTCATTTCATTATTTTGACTCACTTAACAATTCAATTCATTCATAGACTTGTTATTGTATCCTAACTTACTTCATGTCTTTCAATTAATTTGTGGAAAACTTTATCATCTTAATATTAAAATTATAAATTATCGTACATTTCCATTCAATCAAACTTATTTCTCTTATTCTTAACCCGAGAACGATCTTCTCTAAATACAATTGACCTGAGTAAGATCTTTTATAAATACAATTGTCCCAAGTACCATTATCCTCGGTACACTCATTTCTCGGTATGATATTTTCTGGCTACAGAAATTTTATGGCCTTTTCAATGGATTAGTCAGATGCTACATTAAAACAGTACCACCTTTTTCATCTGGATATGATTGTTTTGAAAAACAATTAATATCACCTATTTATCTTCAATCAGTATCGCCTCTTCAATCAACACCGCCTCTTTTATTGTAATAACCTTTTCAATCGATAATAGATTTCCTATAGATACAACCTTTCCAATCCGTACCACCTTTCTAATTGGAACCACCTTTCTAATCAGCACTATCTCTTACTCCCCCTTTCTTCTATGAAGATTCCATAATATGTTCTCAATTAAATTCATGATTTTTATGAAATAAAAATAAAACAATAATCATCACAATTAATTAATTGTAGTCAAATAGACTCTGATTCAAAACATCCACTTGATTGAAATTCATTCTGGAGTGAATCTAATGACATTTACATCCAGCAAGATGTATTCACTTTCATTATGGACCTGTGTCAATTTCGATCAAATCCTTTTCATCCAAAAAATATTCTCCTAATTATGATGTAATTTCATAGTGAGTACGATTATTTTGATTACATGAGTCTTATTGTTTAAAAAACCAAAGTCCGATTCTTTTCAAAACAAATACAAATCTTTCCAAAAATAAAGTGATTTAGATTCTATTTCTTCTTTCCCATAAAAACCGATCACCCAAAAAAGTTATTTCTAATTAAGATAAGGAAATAAATTTCCAATATTTTCTAACTTATTATCAATATCCCAATACAATATACTCTAAATCTAATTTATATCTTTATTCAATCCCTCCCAATCTGAATTCCCATTCATCATCTTTCTCAGCATCCTTTCATTCTTCAACATACTAATCTATTGACAGAAAATACAACCGAAACACAAATTGGGCCTAAAAATCCTTCCAAAATAAATATAAGAAAACTTGTACATGTTATATATGTTCTTTTAATCCCAAAATACTAACTCTAGTGTCCTAAATAAGAGATTCTATGGGTATTGTTCTAAGAAAATATAATTGTCTTCACTAAAGTATTTATTTTTTACATATTTTCTAACCAACTTCATTCAAATATTAATTATTAAAATATAATAAGAATAATATATAAAATATAATTATATGTTATTATGTTAATGGAATATCCAGTCAAAACCTCGTCTTCAATCAAATGGAAAGAACAACCAATGATCATGTGTACGACTGACTACCGCCTCACGAACCGATGTAATTAATTTTCCTTCATCGCCTATCAAGGATATTTATAACGATGACTTTAAATTATGTATATCATATTTGTAACATAATTACACATGTTTAATTACAATATCAAATATGAATTCTTACATTTCATCTTGTGGGTGAGACAATAATATCATTCATGTGTACAGTGGACTACCGCCTCATGAAGAGATGCGATTCGTTTTTCATTAACACTTTTAATGAAAGGTAAAAAGGATAAATTTAATCAATATATGTGATATATATGAAATAATTATAATATTAATTTGATATTTATCATTTTAAAAAGATAATATATCATTCTATTTTTTACTCTTCTTCTCATTAAAAAATGATATTGTCATTCATGTGTACCTGTGGACTACCACCTCAATGAAGTGATGTGATTCCTTTTTTCATCACTACATCACATGGAAGATATATATAAGTATATTTAAAGAAATTATAAGGTATTTATGATATTATTATAATTATTTTAAAGGTAAAATAATACTTACGTTCTTTACATAGTGATTATTGAAATATGGAAATGTTACTGATGTGTGTATATGACCTACTATCTCCATGGTTGCAATATAGTTCATTTTTCATAACCATCATTCATAATTAGTTCAAAAAGTATAATTTAAATATACATATGATAAATATGTCATAATTATTAATCTGGATACGTTGAAACGATGAACTCATTGACCACGGTCAACATAATGAAGTTGTTTTGAAACAATGAAGTAAACATCCTCATAACACCTGATGTTGAATTAAAAAATTAAGTATTTAAATATATTATTTATATACATAATTTTTTTAAGTATAATTTATTAATCCTTGAAAAGTTTATTAATAAATTAAATAATTTATTTATGTTTATTATACAGGAGGTAAAAGACATAATTGGATGGTCTGGACTATAGGTTATGGATTTTATCTAAATTTTTCTTCTTTGAGGTGTATTAAATGTTATGCACCTAATTTATTTTATATGTTGTATATTATTTCCCTTTTAAATATAATATTATAAGGAACCATCCTTAAATATTACATAATCTAGTAAATTCCTTTACAATTCACTTCATTACATTAACAAATATCTTTTTAGTTTAGAGTTTTAGAGAATTTGAACATAATTCATACATATCAAACAACAATAATAAAAAGTGGGTACTACTATAGTTTCAATTTCTTCCATAATTAAAATGTTTTTAATAAAAAAAGAAATATTTTCACGAAAAGTCTTCATAACATTCTTCTTGGGTTCTCTCATTCTCTTACACGTCCTTTAACCCTGGAAAAAACATTTTAAAACTTGGGATGAGAACAAGAATATCAGTAAGTTATATAAAAAGAATGAAATTAAATTTTAGTCAATGGAAACTTATATAGATCAGATTTTTTTTCACAAGCTATACTTTTCACGTATAAAGTATCTTATATTTACATTGTGAAAACAAGTGATTTCCATAAAACATAGAGAAAATAAATAATTACATAAAGGTAGCTTGGGGTAATGCTTACTTAAGATTGTAACCCTCATAGATACCATATGATTTTTAACCCTCATGGGTACCTAACAATGTAACTCTCATTTCTACCTTATAATGTTACCATCATGACTACCTTAAAATGTAACCCTCACAACTATCTTGTGGTGTAACCATCTTAGTTACACTTGATGTTACCATACGATCAACCTCCAATATAATCATATCCAATGAATTAGAGGGAGATATAGGTCACACACTTTATCATAAAAAATTCATAATAACCCTAAAATAATCATAAAATAAGAATACTTACATCATATAAATCATTCCCATTAAAAAATAAAAGAAATCAAAAGAGGATTTTTAAAGAAAAGTCCCTTACAAAAATCTTATATATGTAGTGAAAATTTATAAAAAAATATAATATGTGTATAAAATGTAAATCCACATAATAATACATAAAATAATTAAAGTTAATTTCAAAAATAATATTAGTACCACATAATCAATGGGGTATAAGGTCAACCCAAAGAATGAAAATTGAATTAAGAAATCTCTTACCATGGGTTCATTTTACTTAAAAAGTGTTCAAACCTCATGTATAAGGGTTTAAAGAGTGTTATTATTACATTAAAGAGACATTAATATTTATAATAACTTATATGATATTATTATAACATCTTTAAACCCATTTTTTATTAATATTTTGTTATTTTTATTGTTTCAAATGCATATATTTCATGGTTTCTTGGGTTGGTTCATTATGGATTCTCCCATAGAATGGAAGAAAATCTCCATAAGTAGAATGAAGTGGTGTTAAAATGTTTCCAGAATTTCAAATGCTAACATTTATCATTTTTTCTTATACGAAGATGAATCATTTTATAAAACATTAAGGATAATGATTTAATTTATTATAGTGGTTTTTATGATCGAACTTATATCATTTTATTCAATATCCTATTTATATATTGGTTCCAAAAAATTATATAACTCATAATATTTATAATAAAATATTATTTAACCATAATAATGGTTTTATGACCATCCTTCATGTCTCTAATGAAAGATTAAAGTGTATCGTCCATGATGGTGGTAAATCGACACATCACATACGATATTCTTAAGTTTAGAATAAAAGGGATATGAGAAGAAGTATGATGGTAAATACTTCTAGAAATATGATAAAATTACAGTATATATATGAAACTGGAGTTTTCATGACACTTGGATAAGGGGAGGTGAATAGATTATAAATAAAAGAAAAAGAGTTGAAAAGAAAATAAAAGAAAATAAAAGAGTACTTTTACCTCTTGAATTCTCTTCCTTGAGAACCTTTTTACGGCCCTTGGTTTTGGCCTTTTGGTGATACAAAATGGTCTTGGATGTGGGTAAGAGGATTGGGAAAGGATTTGGGTACAAATTAAGTATGATAGAAGGTATTTAGATGTGAGGGGAAGAGGTGGTGGGGGAGGTATTTATAATGGAGGAGAGGGGTGTTTTCTCATTATTAATTTCATTAATTTATTAATTTGGCTTTAGACTATGAATAGTTCGATCATTATCATAAAATATATTAAAATAATGAAGGTTAGTTAGATATTGTGGGATTCTATCAGTCTTACATCATATATGACTCAAGAAATAAAGTATTTATCTTATATCATAAATTTCCATATTTCACTATTCACAAAAATTCAAGTATTTGAGAAAAAATACAAAAAAATCACCCCAAAATTTTTTATGACATTAATTATTTAAAAATAGACTCCATTTTGTGAATATAATTTACTAGATATGGTAAATTTAATTTCCAATTAAAATCATAATTTTTTAAATAAAATACCAGTTTTAAAACTATAAATGATTTTATAACACTTTAAAAAATTAATTACTATCTCATAAAATTATCTTATAATTATAAAAAAATTATAAAAATAATTAATGAATGTATTTTATGAAAATATATTTTATTTTAAATCATTATATTTATTAGAAAATCTAATTAAATATTTATAACTCAAAAATACTAATACTTAATTAATTTTTTTCAAAAAAATTATTTGCGTGCTCGAAGATATAAATATATCATATTTTCAAATTATAATATGGATAAATTTTATTTATACTTTCTTAGGATAAGTTACTATTCTATTGGCTATATTACTATTCCTAGTGGTTAAGTTACTATTCCATCAGTTTATATTCCTTAATTTATAAAAATGCTACTTATTCATTATAGATTTAAAATGAACTTAACTATTTCATTCAAAAATGAAAAAATATTGTGATATAAGTACCTCAGTCTTTAGATTATCCCAACCTTCTGTAAATTATTTCCTCACAATTTTTATTTACTTATTAAACTAGTGAGGGTACCTTTCCCTCATTGCATTTTAAGATTTCCATGTTGCTTTATCATCCATGTAGTATCTCTACAAAAACATAACCTAGTTAATTACCTTATTCCACAATACTTTCTCTTCATGATAAAAAATCTGAATAGGTTTCTCTTCATAAAAAAGGTTCCCTTCCAACTGAACTACTTCTGGGATAAAAACATGAGATAAATTTGGCACAAGATTTCTCAACATCAAAACATGAAAAACATTGCGTACTTGAGATAAACTTAGAGGTAAAGATATTTGGTAGGAAATTGTTCCAACATCCTCCAAGATTTCATAAGGTCATATGAACTGTGGACTAAGATTTACTTTCTTACTAAAATTCATAGGACTCTTTCATGGTGATATTCTAAGAAAAACATGATCACCTAACTCAAAAGAAAATTATTTCATCCTATTACCTGTATAACTTTTCTACTAGTTATGAGTTATCCACATGGGTTGTTGAATCATCTTTAGTTTATCAACCACATACTCTAGTAATTATGATCCTTTCAACTTCCTTTCCTCTACTTCATACTAAAATTCTAGAGTTTGAGATCACTTTCTATATAATGCCTCAAAAGGTGTGATCTATACACTAGAATTAAAACTATTTTTATAAGAAGACTTAAATAAAGAATGATGTTGATCCCAAAATCCCAGGTATTACATGGAAAAATCTCAAAGCATATCCTCCAATGTTTGTATTTTTCACTTTTTTCTATCAATTATATTGAGGATGAAAAGTTGTGTTGAGGTTTAATTCTATTCTCAATGTCTTTTGAAGGACTTTCCAAACGTCCTAAGTGAACTTGGGATCATGGTCATATATAATGGATAGATAACCCCCATGAAAACTGACAATATAATTAAGGTGCAGTTGAGAAAGATGATCTAGAGAATGAGTGTCTCGAAAAGGAAAGAAATGAGCAGATTTAGTCAATAGATCAAAAATAATCCAAATCACATTATTACCTTGAGAATTCTTCAGTAGTCCAACCATGAAGTCCATGGATATATCTTCCCATTTCTACTTTGGAACTAGAAAAAGATAAATCATCCCCTTTGGTAAATGTATCTCAACTTTAAACTTTTTACATGTCAAACATTTCATGGTAAAATATGAAATATCTATTTTCATTCGATCCCACTAGTAATGCTCCTAAAGGTCTTTGTACATTTTTCTTCTATCAAGATGAAATGAAAATGGAGAACTATGATCTTCAAAAAATTATTCATTATTTAGCTGGCAATCACGATGCACACATAATCTCTTAACAAACCATAAAACACAATCTTTACCAACATTAAATTCTAGAAAATTACCCATTTTCACCAATTCTACCTTTTTATTTATCTCATGGTATTTTTTCCATGCTTTCTTAATTCTGTTTGAGAGAGAGGATTGCACTAACATGAGAAAGAAAAAAGAGGATTTTCCTGCACCAATAAATCCAATCCAAAGTTAATAAAATCATAAATTAAGGGGTCTTGCTCCAAAAGTAACATGATTAATGATTCATGATGTTTTCAACTCAAGGAATCTGCCAATTTGTTTTCTTTTCCATGATGGTAATTGATTGTGAAATCATAATAATTTATCAGTTCAAACCATCTTATCTGCCTCATGTTTAATTCTTTCAGAGGGAATATATACTTCATAATTTTATGGTTAGTATATAGTTCACATTTGGTTCCATATAAAGGATCCCTAGAAATTTCAATGCCAAAAATCATAGATACTAATTCCAAATCATGTGTGGGATAATTTTACTCATTAGATTTTATTTTTACTTAAATAGAAGAAATTACATGACCATTCTACATCTGAACATAACCAAGTTCCTTTAATGAAGCATCACTATAGAGGAAAAATTCACCATTTCTTAAAGGTAGGGCCAAAACTGGAGTAATCACCAATCTCTTCTTCATTTATTTAAAACAAACAACACATTCATATATAAAAATAAATTTAACCCCTTTTCATGTCAACTTGTTTTGTGGCCTAGATAACTGTGTTTTTTTAACAAGCCATCTGTAATAACTTGACAATACAAGAATACTATGAATCTCTGTAACATTTTGAGGTCTTTTCCATTCATTAAATACTTTTTTTGGTGATATCAACTATTATTCCATCCTTATTTACAATGTGCCCATAAAAAAAATTGTGGCCACCAAAAATCACATTTGTAAATTTTTTCATATATCTTATTTTATTTGAGAGTTTGAAAGACAATCCTTAAATGTTTTTCATTATCCTCATAACTTTTATAAAAGGCTAAAATATATTCAATAAAAACTTCAAAAAAACATATCTAAATATTCAGGTAATATTCTATACATAAGATCCATGAATACAAAAATAGAATTTTTCAAACCAAAGGTCATAACAAAAAACTCATAATGCCCATATGTAGTAAAAAAGGTATTTTCAGGATATCATCCTCCTTCATCTTCTTCTGATGGTACCCAGATCCTAAGTAAATCTTGAAAAAATCTTGAGCTCTTTAGATCTAATAAAAAAAGTCATTAACATGATTCAAATGATACTTATTCTTTATAGTAATGTTATTTAAAGCTCCATAATCAATGCAAAGTCTCATAGAACCATATTTATTTTTAATGAACAAAATAGGATCACCCCATGTTGAAGTGCTAGGATGAATGAATCCTTTATCAAGAAACTCATGAAACTATTTTTTCAATTCAATAAGTTCCACCTGAGCCATTTGATAAGGGGGTTTGGAAAATAGATTAGCATTAGGAACCAAGTCAATAGTAAATTCAAATTATTGATTAGGTATAACACCAGACAACTCATCAATAAAAACATCCATGTATTAATTTACCACTAAAAAATCATTAATATAAACAATTCAATTTTTTTTCAAAAAGATGAGAAATATAACTTTCATTTATATCTTTTGATAGTTTCTTAGCTTCCTAATATGTTATCAATTGTATGGGTTCATTCTTGTTTAAAAATTAAAACTCTTTATGAAAAACTACATCATTATCTCAATAATAAATCTTATCATGATAAATAGAAAGCCAATCCATACCCAAAATAACATCAAAATATACTAATAAAAAAACCTTAAGGTTTTTAGATAATATATTTCTATAGACAACAATAGAAAGATTCTTATAATTCTGTTTTGCTATAATATTTCCCCCTTATGTTTTAACCATAAGTTCTGGTCTCATTTCATGAGTTGAAATTTCAAATTTATGGAAACATTTCTCAAAAATAAAGAAATATAAAGACCTCGTATTAAACAAGACATTAGTAAAATCCGAATAAACAAACAATGCACTTGATGCAAATTAATTTGATTTCCTGACATCTACTGATGTAGTTGAAAAGTATCTCACTACACTTATCTACTTATAATCTGGCTAATTTTCATCACTTAGATCTTTTTTTGGGAAATTATTTTCATAATGACTCATCTCACCACATTTAAAACACTTTATAGTGTTCTTATTAGAATTAATATTAAGATCATTTACATTGCAATTTCAGGATATATGTCCAAACTTGCCACATCAAAATCACTTTACTGTTATGTTAAGACATTCCCCAGGGTTCTTTTTACCACTCTTTTCACAAACTAGTAACTGGACTTTATTACATTAAGATTTTATTGATAGATTCTGACCAATTGCTTTCTATATAGGTATCTTATTCTTATTTTTATCAAAGTACATGTGATCATAAAAAACTCCATTTCTACACTCTTACAAAATCGACCAAGTTTATAATAACTTTTGAATTCACGGGAGGCCAATTCCCTTTGATATCTTCACTTCATAACTAACTAAAAGCTATTGATTTTGTTACCAAGATCCTGAATAAGATTTGGAGAATACCTTTATAATAGGGTGAAGTTTTTTTTTTATAATGCCATTTAATATTCATCCTTTTTATTCAATTAATGGAATTTATATTCGATCCTATGTTGAATGGCATTAGGAAAATATTTTTCGAGGAACATATTCTCAAATTCAACCCATTCCAAAGCATCAATCTCGTCACTATCCTTGCTATTCTTTAAAATTGACCCACTTTGGTCAGATTCAGGTTCAAAATGATAAATGGGAAGGCTATCCTTTTGATTATCTGATCACCCCATAATATTGAATATCATTTCAATATCTTAAATCCATCCTTTATCCACAACTAGGTCAGAAGATCCACTGAAGGCATGAAGATGTTGCCTTATAAAATGTCCCACTATCATCACATTCATTTGTGGCAGCTCTAGTTATTCCCTTTCATGTATTACACCACCATTTATAGACTATATAAACAATCCATTACTATCACAAATTTTTCAGTTCCAATTACCACCATTCTTGGTTGTGGATTCCAAAAGATATCATCCCCTTAGTGCCTTCCTACGTCAGCTTCCATGTTTCTTCTATGGAAAGTCATTCTGAATATACAAATCTTAGATGATGTAACATGGTAAAATTAAAATTCTATATCATTTCAACATAAAAATATGGTAATAATATTTTTTGGTATTCTATTAACACCATACTAACCGCTAAAGTTATATAAAATATGCTCTGAAACCAACTATAAGGAATCAAACTTAAACATTACATAATCTAGTAAATTCTTTTAGAATTGACTTCTTTACATTCCCAAATATATTTTTAGTTTATATTTTTATAGAATTAGGGAAAAATTCATACATATCAACCCATAAGAATACAATGTGGTTACTACTAAAACAATATGAATTTATTCTATAATAAAAATGTTTTTAATAAAAAATATGAAATGTTTTCATGAAAAATCTTTACAAAATTCATCTTAGGTTTTCATTTTCTCTTACCCATCCTAAAACCCTATGAAAATCATGATTAAACTTGGGATGAGAACACAAATATCAGTAAGGGATATAAATATAAGGAAATAAAATGTTACTGCATGATCACTTATACACATAAGAATTGTTTTTCACAAGATATAATTATCATGCATAAAGTATCTTATACTTACATTGGGAAAACAAGTGATTTCCATAAAACATAGAAAAAATAAATAACACTATAACGGTAAATTGGGGGAATTACTTAATTAAGATTATAACCCTCGCATATACCATATGATTTTTAACTCTCATGAATACCTTAAAATTTCACTGTCATGGCTACCTTACAATGTAACCCTCATAGATAGCTTACAATGTAACCCTTGTGGCTACCTTATGGTGTAACCATAATAGTTATATTTGGAGTAACCATACAGTCAACCTCCAACATAATAATACCCAATGAATATGATTAAAATATAGGTCCCAAAATTCATCATAAAAATACCCAATAACTATAACATAATCATAAAATGGGAATACTTACATCATATAAATCAATACCTTTAAAAAAAGGAATGAAATTAAAAGAGGGTTTTTAAAGAAAATTCCCTCACAAATATCATATATATAAAGTGAGAATATATAAAAATAATGGAATATTTGTATACTATATAGATAGACACAATGAAACATAATATAATAAAAATTAATTTCACAAATAATATTAAATGAAGTAGAAGCTTAACCTAAATAATTGAAATTGGGTTAAGAATTTCATTACCTTGGGTTAGTATAACATAAATTGCATTCAAACCTCCTGTATAATGGATTAAAGAGTGTTATTAATACATTAAAAGACCGTATTAATATTAAAAATTACTTATATGATATTATTATATTATATTTTAACCTATTTATTAATAATAATTTGTTATTTTCATTGTTTTGGGTGCATTTATATCATGGTCTCTATGGTTGGTTAATTATAGATTCTCTTCTCAAATGGAACAAAAACTAAATAAGTTGAATGAGGTTGTATTAAAATGTTTCCAAAATTTAAAATGATACCAATTGTCATTTTTTCATATATGTGGATGAAATTAGATAAAACATTAATGTGAATGATTTAATTTATTTGGGCAGTTTTTATGTTCAAACTTATATTACTTTATTAAATATCTTGTTTATATATTGGTTCTAGAACATTTATAAACTTTTAATATGTATAATAATATATTATTTAACCATAATAATGGTTTTATTGTTATTATTGATGATGATAATGAAAAATGATAGTGTATCGTTCACAATGGCAGTAAATCGACACATCACATATGATGTTCTCAATTTTAGAATAAAAGAGAGAGGAGAAGAAGTATGATGATAAATATTTCCATAAAATGATAAAATTAAAGTATATATAAGATAATTTAGTTTTAATGATAGTTTGATAAGATGAGATTAAGAGAGTATAAGAAAAGAAAATAATTGAAAAGAAAATAAAAGAAAATGAAAGAGGATTTTTACCTCTCGAATTCCCTTCCTTGGGAACCTCCTTAGGGCCCTTGGTTTTGGACTTTTGGTTAGACCAAAATCTATTAGAAGTGGGGAAGATGCGTGGGAATTTATTTGGGTATACATTAATCAATCTACAAGGCTTTTAGGTTGTTATGTGAAGAGGTGTTGTGGAGAGGTATTTATAGTGGAGGAGAGGGGTGTTTTGTCATTATTATATTCATTAGTTTCTTAATTGGGAACAAGACAATGAATATGTTAATATTTATCACAGAATATATTAAAATAATGAATTAGTGTTCTATATTTTGGTTTTAAATTATCCTTGCATCATCTAATACTCAACAAATCAATTATTTAACTTATATTGTAAATTATTGTATTTCACTATTCACCAAAATTCAAGTATTTCAAAAAATTCCAAAAAATCAGACCAACCATTTTTCTATGTGTAGAATTCAGAAATGAAAACCATTTTATGAATATAATTTTCTATATATGAGAAATAAAATTTTTAATTGAAATTATAATTTATTCTAAAAATACCAGTTTTAAAACTGTAACAGATTTTACAACACTTTGAAAATTTAATTAAAGTCTCATAAAAATATAGTATAATTATAAGAAAAAAAATAACTCATTATTTTTTTAAAATATTTTTTCTTTTAAGTAATTATATTAATTATAAAATTGTAATTAAATATTTATGACTCATAAAATACCAATACTTAATTCATAATTTTCAAAAAAATTATTTACTCTTTAAAAATATAAATATATAACATTTTAACTTATAAAATGGATAAATTTTTATTATACATTCTTTAGTGAGGTTACTATTCTATTGGCCAGATTATTATTCCTAGTGGTCAAGTTTATATTCCATCAGTTTAAATTTTTTAATTTCTATAAATGACCCTTATTCATTATATATTTATAATGAATTAAACTATTTACCTTCAAAATGAAAAAAATTATTATATAAGTACCAATTCCATTAAAAATATCATTAATATTTAAAACAACATGGTATTTTTTGGTTCAATTTTAATTATCTCATCCAATGGGATTTTACTTGAATGAAACCAAGTGTTAAAGAATTTAATAACTCAATATCCATTCATTGGGTTCTATTACTTTTTTTATTTCTTTTTATGTTCTATTATTATATGTGTAATGAATTTTTATTTTATTATTTTAAATCTCCAATTTTCTTATGTGAATTTACATTTGATACCCTCAATTGATTTATTTATTAATTCTCACTTTAATAATATGATCATTGTAAGTGTTTTCTCGTCTCATATTGTCTTATTTTGGACATATGTTATATTATACACCTATATTATTTTATGAGGTTTATCTACTAAAGCTTTAATATGTAATATCATAAACCTCATTATTCTCATGAAATTTAAATTTCATTTGAATTTATTCTTTCATGATACTTATAATTGAGGAGTTAGCAAAGTGAAAAAGTATTGATGATACAATCTTTTTTTTTCAGAATTGCTCATATCAAAGGTTCTTTAGGAGAAAATTATATGATCTTATTTTATTGAACCAAATATCCTTTTCTTTTGATCTGGTTATGAATGAGGATCACATTTCTAGTTTACATTTCCTCTCTTATTTATTAAATAAACATAAAGATTTTTTTGTAAGTGATACTGATATTGTATCTTCATTTAAAACATGAATTTTTCTCTTCTATATCCTGATTTTCTAAAATGTTTTCAATAATGTTATTTTCTAAAAATAAAATATTTCTTAATGATATTTTAAATTATCTTTCTCCTTATTTTAAATAGTCTTTAAAAAAAGTAATTTTATTGATTTTTTCAAAATGGTTCACTTTTGAATCCCTTTAATTTTTTTGAAAATAATGTTTATTTTGATGTTTAAAAAATGAAATAATTTTCCCACTATCAAGTATATTATTTTCCTGAATGTTTCATTTATATTTTTATAGGTTTTTTTCAATGAAAATTATTTTAACATTATTATTTTTTATTTTTTAGTTTTTAAATGTGATATTCAAAGTGAAAAGTTTATTTACCTCAAGAATGGTTTTAATGATATTTTAATGGTATTTCCATTAATTAACAATAAAAACCCTTGATGTTATAGACACTCCAATGGGATTATTTAGTATTTATATCATTCATATTATTTCTCGGGATAGATTATGATATTGACATGGAACTTTATTCTCTTCCATGGGTTAATCATGTAATAAAAGAACAATGATCATTATTATGATTAACCAATACAGGAATCTAAATATTTTACAATTTAATGGTAAATGGAAATTATTGATGATGAAAGGGTGAGATCGATACAACTTATATGATGGTTTGTGACCCATTATAGCTCATTGGTATGCCCTATATAGGTTATATAATGGGTGATCCCAAATATGTTTGGGTGAGGCCTATATATCTTATCTGATGGGTGAAATCAGACATCGCTATAATGCATTGGGTACTGTTCCTTATCATTTGAGTCGTAGGGTTTCTCCTATGGATTTTACTAGGCTCTAGTTATTTCTTATATGGGTTTAAAACATTTTATGAAAATTATGTTCTAAGATACCAATATGTTTTCTTTATGATTTCTATGGGTTTTAAATGTTTCCTTTGATCAAGAGTTACATCATAAGGATCATGATTATTGATTCTCGTGAATCTTTCTTTTATTAAAGATTTATTCCTAACTATATATTTATTCACCAAAGTTTGATGGGTATTATTTCTCTTATCTTATGCTCATGCACTTTGATTATTCCATCATATCATTAAATTCTTCTAATGCTAACTGATGACATTCAATTATCAAAGGTTATGTTTAATCTTATAGAGAATTTTGGATCACCCTTTTAATTTTTTCTTTTCCCCTTGTTATAAATAATTGTGTTAAATTAATTATGTTCATAAGGGTTTCATATGGATGATGATGACGACCTAATATGGAATATGAAAAGCTGGGTATAGTGAAAAAAAATACTATCTGGAAATCATGCGTGTTGGTTTTTTCAGAGTTTTTCATAATTATCTAAAACTCTAAACCTAAAAGGTATTTATGTATGTTAGTGATCCAATATTTACTTTTTATGTTGCAAGGTCTGGATGACAAAAATTGGGTCAAATTTATTTATGTCAAATCTAGAAATGGAAATTTTATGATTCTAGCACTGAATGTGGGAGTGTGAGTTCAGGTCTCTGATAGTTGGTATCAGATTAGGGTTTCAATTACTTTGTAGATTAGTATGTATTAATGTGAGGTTACATTAAGGGCTATAGATACCATCATCAGTTTATGAGTTTAAGGTTAGTCATAATTTTAAAAGTATTGAAACCATTTAGGGTTTATAAGTTCTTTGATTATTAAGGATATTTTTAAGGATGTTCATCATATTTATGGGAACATTATAAGGATATAATTTTAGTAAAAGTAAAAAATAGACAACTGTGTGACAACACATCACATCTAGAAAGGGAATGAGGCTCAAAACTAAGACTGATGGGTCAAAAGGGTGTAATACCTACCAATGACCTATTTGATGTCTTGATTAACATGGAATCATTTTCTTTTACCTAAATAGATTCAAATATAATGATTATGTTGATTTTAAGAAAATATGATTTATCATATAGATATCCATGATATTGAAAATTGATTACGTGATTAGGTGACTAAATTTATTTCAAAAGATAGTCGCTATATTTTTGGGTTTGTAAGCTAAAAGGTATAAGATAACCCTTTATTTTAAAACACTCTTTAATATTGAGCTTATTTGGGATATAGGGTTAATTATTTACGGAATGATATACTTTGAACTTTGGGTATTACTGTTGAATTTTAGAGATTATTTCATTATTACATCATATGAAGGTTTATTCATTTTGGGAATTATCTTACCCTATACTAATCATTTTGGTTTTGTTAATAAATAAATACATTTCTAATAACTTGTTATCCTTTCAGGGTTATATGGTCCATTAGAATTTTATTTTAGGGATTCAATCATAAAATAAATTCAATACTCATCATTTGAATAAAGACATGAGATTATGGTTTAAATTTATTAAAGTGTGAAATTATACTTTTAGGAAAGTATATTTCCTTATTCTCCTTATCAAGATAGTAAATGAATTCCTCTACTCTAGGAAAAATATCGTGAAATAAAAATGTTATTCATTAAATCCATAGAATATTCACTCTTCAAAAAAAAATATAGTGTCACCTCCAAAAAAGAAATTTATTTTCAAATCCATGTTTTCACTTTCCATCAATGTTCTATTTATGTGTAAACCCTGTTTTTTATTTCATATGATGTTCATATTTAATTTTCTATATTTTAAAGAGAATGATTTATAAATACTTTTTATGATGTTGGACATCAATAAAGGTTTTAAAAAATTTAAAACCTTTGATCACTAAGATACTTTTTCAATTTTAAGGATTAAATTTATTAATGGGGGTGTATGTAACACCATGATATTTTAAAAAAGGAAGTTATGCTTGATCACGTATAAGACATGCATCACTGACCTTAAATGAACAATGAAATAATATTATTTTCAATACATCCATTATAACGAAGTAGTCAAATTGTTTGTTATGAATAATATTTACTAATTTATAAAATATATATAAATTTCCCACTCAAAATAAATTTATTGATAAATTATTAATAAATAATCAATCAATTTTTAGTAAAGTAATTTTATTCTTCAAAAATATGTCTTCTTCATAAATGAATTTTATTTTTTATAAGAAAATATTATAATTAATTTTAATAACATTTAGAAAATGAATTTTGTAAAATTAATTTCATTTTTAAATGATAATATCATTATTAACATAGTTCAAAATTGTGGTATTTTTTGGAGAATATTGATTTTTTTTAGTTAATAGTGAATAATATCATTTTTTGTAAAACAATTATTTAATTTTAGTAAATTTAATAATTTAAAATCCCCATGACACATTATATTTTATTTAAAGTAACATAAATGTTATTTATCTAATTAATTCACATAATTACATTTAAATCATTATTATATTGGATTTCAAAAAAATTAATTTTGTTTTTAAAATTGGGTTTTTATTAAAACTACTTTTAAAGTGCATAATGTATCTATATTTTAAATAATTAAAAAAATAATGAAAAATGGTATAAATGAAAATTACATAATATATATTAATAAATATTAATTTAAATTTATATAGTATTGATTATGTCGGTTCAGGCCGTAGAGGAAGTATTCAAAGGTGGACAACATAGTAAAATTTCTTTTAATTATCATGTCCCAAAACCAAGAGTGAGGATATTGAATAAAAATTTATAATTAATTTATATAATATTTAAAGAAATAAATTCTTAGGATTAGGAACTTTATCCATTGGTGAATGTTGATCATCCAAAAGGACCCTTTCAGATTACCTTCATTATGATGTGAGAATCCAAGGATAAAATTTCTCTAGCAGTGATCCACAACTACTCCTATGATCTTCGACCAACACCACTCAATATTTAGGTGCTAGCATGGTGAGTCTAATGTCTTTCATTTTTCATTATTTATTTCTCATTCTTCGGTTCGGAAGAAATCTATCTTGAGATTCTCATTCTTAAGAGGGAGAGAGGAGGAGATGAGACATAATTTGTTGTGTTAAACAATTATCTATTCTCAATTTTTGGATTATCTACACAATAGAAATGAAAATATATTTATAGATTTATGATTTAGGTTAAATTATTACTTAATTTCATTTTGATGATTAAACCGTATTTATTACCTTTTATAAACCTCATTATACATATTAAGAATAATAATATTATTATTTTTTGCAACGCATGCCAACTTATGCAATAAAAAATATCATTTAACTGGATTCTTAATTAATATTTTTCACTATATATGGTCTTTTTCCATTCTAACTCATCTTAAATTTAAAAAACACATGAATATATATTTTATTCATAAATAAATATTTCATTCACATACCAGTGAAAAAATATTTATTAAATATTCAATAAAATCAATATATTTTTTTCAAATATCGACAAATAAATATTTATTTAATTCACAAGATCAATACAACTTGAATAAAATTATTCCTTGTACTTGAGAATAATATTTATTCCATTCATTAAACTCAAATAAAATTTAGTCCAGATCCACAGAAATACTTAGCGTGTGACCCTCTAGGATTCTTTCTTGTTTGCATTAGGTGGTATTGCCTAAAGTCTAATATTACTATCTAGAAACTGGTTAAGGCACCGATGAGAAAGTACTTAATGTCATAATGTTGAAAACCACATAAAAATTATCACTAAATAATATAATCCATTTTTCACAATATCTCATCAAGAAATATGTATGATGGTGTCATTAACCTATTTACTCAATTCATCTTCCTTTTACTATCTAAAATAAACACATCATTACACCATGGTAGTAGAATTTAATGTGATAGTTCTATTTCAATCAAAGTTTTGAGATATCAGCTTCCATAAATTTGGAAGAGACAAATCCTTCCTTGAATTATACATTAATGACATATCAATCAAGAAGCACCCAACATACCCTACTTCCTTACAACTTATGGCATGATGATTTTAGTCAGTACATCTATGTGTGTGAGTCATGAAATATATTAATGATAATATTAAAGTCTAAGTTCCATTACACACCCACATATGGGAATATATGATGACACCAAAACATGAGGAATTCTTACTAGCTGGTCTATTTTTATAATCTCTCATCTTGGAGACTACCATGTATGAACTTCATGAGAATAATCCTCATCCACTTATGAGCACTCACACCTAATTTTCTAAATAATATGTATCCTAACACATTACATTATCAAAACACATAATTATATTAATAATATTATCATATAACTTCAAGGTTGTCATTATATAGGGGAAATTATATGACCTTATCAATGCAAAAAATACCATCAGACATTATTACATCAAATCCATGAAGAAACAATGAAAAATATGTAATAAGATATTAAATTAATATTCAATAAATAAAATATACATGTAATAAAAGTACAATTAGTTGGTCCTAGGAAGACAACTCCAACAAACTGGACTAGGTGAAACTGCTTATGACTTTCAGTCCGCTAGACCTCATAAGATAATCATGTTTCTGCTGAGTCAATGACTTAGTCAAGGGGTTACCACATTATCTTCCATGGAAATAATGCTCACTACAACATAACATCTTTTAGAAAAAACCCTTATGATATTATACTTAAGAATTATATTCTTCATCTATTAATGTGACCTTTTCGTGTTGGAGAGAGCCACCATTGCAGTATTATCACAATATATTGTGATATGATATTTATTGTTATGTACCACATAAATCTTTTGGATAAAGTGGTGCATCAATACCTATTTCTTATCATATTTAGAAGCCTCAATATACTCATAATTTTCTATATAATCTGTGATTGTAGTCCTCTTTGTGATCTTCCATCTCACAACACCTCCATTCAAAGTGAAGATATATCCTATTTGGGTCTTATTGGCATATTGATTAGTTTGGAAAATCTACATATCCTATGATGACTTGTTCCTTATATCCTTCATAGACCATGAATATATCCTTAGTTCTCCTCATATACTTAAGTATTGTCTTGAATTCCATCTAATGGTGGTCACCTGGACCATCTTGATATTTACATACAACACTCAATGCATCAGAAACAACTAGACGAGTATATAACATAACATACAAGACTGACCCAATCAATGACATGTGTATAATCCTTTCCATTCTATTTCTTTCCTCATTTTTTCTGAGGAAATTTTTCCTTGAAATACAAATTCCATGTGATGCTAGAAACAACCCCATTTGGATTGTTTCATATTGAATCTATTCAGTATCTTGTCAGTGTGTGTACTTTGACTTAGGGTGAGGAGCCTCTTTGATCTAACATGACAGATATGATCCAATGAATATATGAAGCTTTTCCCAATTAATTTATGGAAAATAATTTATTCATACATGGATTAATATAATTTAAGACTTTTAGTTCATTTCCTATGAGTAATATGCCAACCACATATACTATTATAGAAATGAATATACTCCCAATAAACTGTTTGTAGACACAATGATCACACTCATTCTTTACGAAGTCGAATTCTGTTATGGAATCATAAAAAAGTGATCTATGACCTATGTTCTTTCTTTAATCCCCAATTGGATTTTTTTTTCAATTTTCTTATCTTATTAGTATCCTTTTTAGTTATAAACCCTTTATTTTGTGTCATATAGAAATATTTATCAAGGTTTTTATTAAAAAAGGTTGTTTTAAAATCAATTTTCTAAATCTCATGGTAATGGTAAGCCATAATGGAAAGTAAAATTACAAGGTTTTTCAAAATTGAAACTTGTGAAAATGTTTCTGTGTAGTTAATGCATTGAGGTTGTTTAAATACTTTTGAAAATAGTCATTCCTTATCAGTGATGATTTTTTATTCCATGTCTATTTTCTTCTTGAATAACCATTTCCAACCAATGGGATTTACATCCACTAGAAGATCTACCAAAATCTAGACATGACATTAGTACATGGAATCCATTTTACAATTTATGCTTTCTTACCACATGGAAACTTCTATGAAACTTACTACTTCATTATAGGTTATAGGATAATTATTATCAATAAATAATGAGTCACCATCCTCAGTGACTAGAAAAACATAATGTTCTAGTTCTCTAACCACTTTTGTACTCTTAGGCAGTACTTGTTTCTCTATAGTAGTTTCATCTTCCATGGGGATTTTAGAATCTGTTCTTATACAAACTATTGTGTACCTTGAGCCTCAACTTCATCTAAGTTTATATAACTCCCACTATCTCTTTTAGAGATTTTCTCCCTATCAAGGAATATGGTGCCTATTTCCATTTTAACCTTTTTTCTGAGGGATAATAAATGTAATATCCACTTACTTCCTTGAGGTATCCTATAAAGGAACCCTTTATGCCTCAGGGTGAAAGTTTTTTACCGAAAGAGTCCTTATCTAACATTTCACTTCCCCACACATGCAAATTTGATAAAAAAGTTTTTCTTCCACTCCAAAATTTGTATAGAATACCCTTAATCAATTTAGTTGGTACACGGTTTTGTATATGTGCTTCTGTTTGTAATGAATATCTCCAAAATGATAAAAGATATCAGACATGAATAATAATTGATCTCACCATGTTCAATATAGTGCAGTTCCTTCTTTCTCTTACACAATTCCATGAAGGTTTATAAGGAGGAGTCACTTGGGATAAGCTCTCAAACTCTCATAATTAATTAATGAAGTATTTATTAAGATATTCTCCACTATTTTCTATGTGGAGTTACTTCATCTTATTACCAAGATGGTTATCAGATTCATTCCTATATTCCAAAAATTTATCAAAAGAATCCAACGTACACCTTGTCAAGTTGAAATATGCATATATACTAAAATCATCAGTAAATGTTATGAAGTACAACTACCCACACCATTCTTCAGTAAAAAATGATCCACAAACATTAGTATGAACTGACTCAAGAAGGTCTTTAGCCCTTTCACCTTTCACACTAAACGATGACTTGGTCATTTTTCCTTGTAAACATGAAATATATTCACTAAGTGGTTTTAGTTAAATTGAATATAAATATATATCTTGATGTAATTTAGTCAAGCATTTTTTTACACATGACCTAGTCACTGATTCCATTGTTGGGTCTAGAATGATTCATGTGAATTAACTTCATGATCTAATTCCATTACTTGGTTCGTTTAATCTGACACATAAAGACCATTATTTAAATGTGACTTACCATAAAAAATCTATCTTTATAATATAAGAAACATTTAATTCTAAAAATGAATACAAATCCATCCCAATCATGTTTTGTTATGTATGTATTGTTTTTGGTTGTAGATGGAACATAATAACAACCTTTGAAAACCATGATCTTTTAAATAGGCAATGTGAGATGGTAGTCTATGATAGCTACAGTAGTGAGTTAAAATCCATTGGCTGCTAGTAGATATTCCCCTTCTTGGTCAATATTTCTGAATCTACTTGGTTCTTATATTTGAGTACATATGTGATAACCACAAGCTATATCTAATACCCAATTTTTCAAAATATATAATTTTCACACAATAAAAAATGCACCTGAATCTTCCCCTTGAGTATTTGGTTGGGTGTAATATTTCTTCCAGTGGCCCTTCTTACCACATTCAAAATAGATAAAATCATATTACCTTTATTACCCCTTTATCTTCCTCTTCTTGAAGGGGTTTGAAGAATATTTTGGATAAAAAATATTAGTTTTTTCTTTAAAGTTTTTCAGAATAAGGATAAAAGAAATTTATCTCTTTATATGGAAAATAAGAGTGAGAAGATTTGGAAGATATTTCACAATGTTTTTCAAATTAAAATTGACAACAAAATAGGAGAAGCTTTGAGGGATTGATGCCAAAATGATGTCAATGCCCAGTTCTTCAGGGAGTGTAAACCTTAGAACCTCTTGGTGCTCAATGTAGCCAATGAGTTGGACTACATGAGGTCTAGATGGGGCACCATTTTCATGAATTTTTTCTAAAACACCACCTTTGAAATCTCAAACCATTTCCCATATATATCTCTCATTATAAATACTATAGAAGAGATCATGCATGATATACACATCTTTGTTTTTTAGACCACGTGAGTTCATTAGACATTGATGTAAGAATCAAACATTAAATTTAGACTATGTTGCTCACATATTTTTCATAGATAAGGGAATCTTCTTAAGTCACCTCCTCAGTAGGTAGATCATATATTAAGGATTCAAGAATTTAATATTTCCGTTCATGGAATAGAATAACCCAAAGGCATTTAAACAACTCCTAGAAGTTACTTCTAGTTAAGAGGTTATCTTTCTCTAATATTGATCATAGAGATAATGTGGATCACTAGCTTTCCATTTTATTTAAAATTAAAAGAGCATATTATTAGTACTTTTATTGATTACAAATTGGGTGAGATATTAATATATTAATTTATTTGTATTAAATGTTACTCTATTTTATCAAGTTACAATAGGCCACACCATTGAACTCAGAATGTATAGTTTCAAGGAAATTATCATGTAAAGGATCCATTTACCCATCTCATAAACCCAACAAGGGTTGGTAAAGCTATTTGAGGATATTTAGGCTAGAAAGTCCTCTCCAACTTTGTTCTTACTACTCCTAAATCCATTTATTGGACTCCCCAATCTAGAAATCTGGACATGGATTCATAAAACACTTTCCTCCAAATTAAACCATATCTACCAGGGGATACTCCTCTTGATGTAAAATGGTTAATTGATCCCAAAACCTTCATAATAACTACCCTTAAAAAGTACGTTTCCCAAAAATTGTTATTCAAATACTTATTTCTGTTGAGTTTCACTCCCAATAAAGTAATGGAATTCCATGATTGACATAATATTTGGTTGAGATATTTTAATTAACTATGCATAAATTTTATCTTATTTTATCATTTACATATTTTTTTAATATTCAGTGGATTCTACTTAATTAATTAACCATGTTCGATAAAATATTAATGCACAATTAATGTATTTAATTTTTTATGCATAAATGTTATGTTTTTTATCCTTTACATGTCATGTTAATTTTAATTTGATGTTACTTAATTAATTAACCATCCTGGATAAAATAGTTATGAATAATAGATTTACTTAAATTCCATATTTTAAAAATAATTCATTTATTTATGCGACCATATCCATGCATCCATAAAATAAATAATTGCATATAAATAATTAATTAATTAATTAAATGACCCATTCAAGAGCTTCATATAATAGTTGATTTAATGACTGGTCATTAAATCAACCTCTGACCTAGGGTAAATAATTCATTTTGATGGTCTTGGCATGTGTTACAACATTCCATCTTTACACTTGTGTATTTCTTGATTTGGAATCATTATGATTCCATCTAGAACTGTCTCCATATGCCATGGGATACTACATTAATTTTATTTATTTATGAATCACAGGTAGGTGAAGAGAACCAAATGATAAGTTAAAAGGGGTGAAGTAAATATCTTTAGACACCCAGGTTGTACATAATAATGGAGCGATGGATGACACAAAGACCATCATATTTAATTTAATAATAAATAAATGAAAAATAATGAAATAAATTATATTAAAACATCCAACACATACAAAGGTCTTGGAAAATCTCATGAATGGTCTTACATGCAACCAATATGCGAAATTAACCGAATATTATTCATTTTATTATTATTAACATAAACGTGCTTTCATTAATTAATTAATTAATTCCCTTTCATCTTAATGATCATCGAAACTTTATTGGAGATACCCATCATGTATGACATTCATGGAAAATTAATGACAGAAACAATAATTACATATTTATTATAATAAATTAATTGAGGATTCAAAAATATTTAAACAATTAATAAATTGTCAAACAAAAAATATGCTTCAATAAAATAAATCAGGTTTTAATGTTTTAGTTTTCAATTTATGTAATTTAATTCATTCATTAATTCATAGACTACATAGAAAATACAACCCAGCTACATTCCATGTACCTCAATTGTCATGTATCCAAGTCATAGGCTTGGGTCTTCAACATCTTAACTTGGCCTGATTACATGACATGTATATTCATGCTACATGCTATGTATTGATTTTATGTGTGTTTTATTGGCTTGGTCAACACACGGTGTGTACTAAATACAAATTGTGTAATTAATTTCTCAATGAATCCATTTATAATGTGAATTGGTAAATGTTTTGTGCTCAATCTACACACTATATAACTCAGTTTTACTGGCCAATGATTTGGCACTTCTCGATGGAATATATGTTTGTTCTTAATTTGTTCTTCAGAATTTAATAAATCAAAACACTAAATTAACATGACTAATATGTTGATAACATGTAAATTAATATCCAATTAAAGAACTAATGATATTAAATTAAAATTTAACCACAATTTTTCACATATCAACAATCATGTAAATAATTCTAAATTCAAATGAAACTCCTATGACACCACATATTAGTTTTGGGGAAATCAAAAGCATGCAGTGGTGGGATATATATATATATATATATTAATAATCATTTCTTGAAACCAAGAGTGAGGATTTTTCACAGCAAATTGACAATTAACTTATTTAATATTTAAAGAAATAAATAATTTGTCTTAGGAACTTTCTTCATTAGTGAATGTTTATCATCTGAAAATACCCTTTCATATTAACTTCATTGCACTATGATAATCCAAGGATATAGTCCCTCTTACAGTTATCCACACATGATCCTATGATTTTCGACCAATACCTCTTGATCTTTAGGTTCTAGCATGATGAGTCAAATGTATTACATTGTTCTTTCTTAATCACATGTTATTTAGTCTTAAAGAAACATCTATTTCACTTTTCTTTGTTGAGAGGAAAAGATAATGAGGATTTTAGAGATAATTCATTGTGCACAACAATTCGCTATTCTCAATTTTGGTTTCTCTAAACAATAGACATAACCATCTATTTATAGAGGTAGTATTTATGTTAAAATATTATTTATTTCATTTCATCCATTTATAAAAATTTATTACCTTTAATAAACCTCATTCCACATAATAATAATATTATTGTTTTATGGTGTGCTTCAACTTTCATAATAAAAAATACTATTTAACTGACCTACTAATTAATATTTTTGACCAGACAAGGTCTTGGTCCATTATAAATCCTCTTTCATTTACTGAACACCTAAATAAAAATTATATTCATAAATAAATATTTCATTAACATTATGATGAATAAATATTTATTAAATATTTTATAAAATAAATTTATTTATTTTTATTCGCATGGCGATGAATAAATATTTATTTAATTTATGTGATAAATATATCATGAATAAAATTATTCCTCAAAATTTAGAATAATATTTATCCTTTTAATTAAACTCAATGAAAATTTAATCAATATCAACGGATAAACTTTCTGTGTGACCCTCTAAGATTCTTTCTTATTGGCATTAGGTGGGATTTCCAAAAGTATAAGATTACATTATAGAAATGAGTCATGGAACCCAAGTGAATGAATATAATGTATCAAGGTTAAAAATAAAATATGAACAATCACTATGTAATATACTCCCTTTTTTATAATATCTCTTCAAGTAGGTCGCATGATGGTGTCGTCAACCTATTTACTCGATACGTCTTTATTTGACTATATGAAATAAACACATCGTTGCACCATGATCATGGAATATAATGTGATGGTTTTATTCTAATAAAAGGGACAATATATTAGCTTCCATAAAATTGGAAAGGAAAAAACATTTCTTTAATTATCTAATAATGACATGTCAATCATTACGCACCCAACAAACCCTACTTCATTCCAACATATGGAATTTTGGATTTGGTAAATAAATATTAGTGAGTGAGTAATGACATAAAGTAATGATATTTTTAAACTCTAAGGGCTATTACACATGCTTAAAAATAGGAATATCTGATGACATGAAAACACATGGAATTACTACTAGAGGTTCTGTTCTCATAATCTCCCTTCTTGGGGATTTCCAAGTGCGAACTTCATAAGAAGGAGCCTCATCCTATTATGATCACTTTCACCTGATGTGATAAATAATATGTATCCTATTGTAATACGTTAACCAATAATAAATCTATATTAAGAATATTTTAAAATCAATTCATGGTTCACGTCATATTGGGGAACTTCTATGAGCTTATCAATGCGACAAATACCCCAGGGAATTATTAAATTAAATCCATGCAAACGAAATAAAAAATATGTAATAAGATGTTAAATTAATATTCATTACATCAAATATATATGTAAAAAAATTAAAATCAGTTGGTATTAGGACACAAAATCCAATAGATTAATAATCATAGAGTTAATATAAATTCATCTTATGCATGAAAAATACATTTATAGAAAACCCACTTTTTCATCATGTCTGTAAGTTTTATATTAAATTAAAAAATTCCACTTATTTTAATGGAATTTGGTAAAATATATTCTAAATTTTTAATCAACATAATTTATATTGTCTAATAAGGTTAACTAATTTTTTCATAACTAATATTAAAAATAGAAAAAATCATTTACCGTGGTTTAGATGAAAACTGGTTTACGAGGGGTTAAACAAAAATGATAAGGGTTAAACTGACATAAAAACTTGAATAAATTCTATTTTATTGAAATATTTAAAAATTTTAATGTATAAGTATAGATAATGGATTATTTATTAGCATTTTTTTGTGAAAAAACATAGTTATCACTTTTTCATATCAAAATTTATAAGTATTCAACTCACCTCAATTATAAAAGCCCAACCCTTATCCTCATATATTCATAACTCCTAATCTATTTGGCTAAAAAAACATACCAAAATCCATACCTAATTTACTTATCTTGTTTATAATGCTTATGGTCATCCCAAAACACTATCCTTAGGGTCCTTAATAAGATATCTGAAGGGTGTTGTTCTAAGGGAAGGTAATTGTCTTTGTTAAACACTTTTTTATTCTCTTACTACTTTCATTCATGTATTAATAATTACAATATTATAAAATTAGAATCTAACACATACTGAGATTTTATTATTTTAATATAATATTCTAAATCCACCTCCTTTTCCATCTGATTGGAAAACAAAACTGTTCATCATGTGTACAATGGACTACCCCCTCATAGACTAATGTAATTCATTTTCCATCATTGCCTCTCACAGATATTTATAATGATGGATTTAAAGCATATATATATGATATTTGTAACCTAATTCTACTTATGTAACTATGATATAACATATTCCTTCTTAATTTCTATTCATTGAGGGATATGATAACGTCACACATATGTACAATGAACTACCTTATTGCAAAGTGATGCGATTCATTTTTCAGTAACACTTTTCATAGAAGGATAAAAGTATAAATTTAATGAATATATTCGATATATATGACATAATTATAATATTAATAAAATATTTATAATTCTAAAAATACAATATATTATTTAATCTATTACCTTTCTACACATTGAAAAATGATAAATTCATTCGTTCGTACGAGAGGACTACCACCTCCATAAAGCGATGTGATTATGTTTTTCACAACCACATCACATTGATTATATATAAAATTAAATTTATAGAAATAATATTATATTTATGATATTTTTATCATTATGTAAATAAAAACTAATATTTAACTTCTTTCTATAATTATTGTTTACAAATGTAAAAGTAACTCAAGCATATGTACGACCTACAGTCTCTATGATTGTCACATAGCTAAAATTTCATAACTATAATTCATTAATGGTTTTTAAATTATAATTGATTAATAATATAAAAAATATTTCATTATTATTATCATATGTATTTAGAAATAATTACCACTTTTACCACATTAGACGCACCAAATCTATTTTTTTATAAAATGAAGAGAACATCCTCAAAACACTCGATGTGAACTTAACTAATTAAGTATTTAAATTTAAATTCAAAATAAAAAAAGAAAATATTTAAGTATAAGGTATTAAACATAAAACATGCTCTTTAAAAAAAATTATGGTATGTTTATTATACAGGGGATAAAGGACATACATGGAAAGTCTCAACTCAAGGTAAAAGTCAAGTCTCAATTTTACTTCATTGAGATATATTTTAATGTTATCCACCTAATATATTTTATATAATGTGTATAATACAAATTATACATTTAATATCACAAATCCTTAAAACATCATTTTTTTAAATTGAATTATTTTATCCAAGGTGATTTGACTTGAAAGTTACCAACTGATAAAGAATTTAATAATTTAATTTTTTTATATTTGTTTATATTACTTCTTCATTTTCATTGATATTATTATATTATTATATTATTGAAATATTATTATTTTCTTTTTTATCTCCAATTTTTTATGTGGATTTAAATTTTATACAATTTATTGATTAACTGATTAATTGTCCCTTCAAATTTATGATAATAGTAAGGGTTTCATATTTCAGATTGTAATCTTTGAAAATACATTATGTTATACACCCATATTATTGTTTTATGAGGTGTATCTACTACTTATTTGATATTTTAAAATAATAATCGCATTATATTCATGATATTTAAAGTTCATTTGAACTTATTCTTTCATGAGGCTTATGATTGAGGTGTTACTAAAGTGGAAAAGGCATTATAATATAATTTACTTTAATTTTGGGATTGTTTATATTGAAGGATATTTGGAAGGAAATAACATGATATTATTTTATTGAACCACATATCTTTTATTTTCCTTTGGTTATAAATGTGGACAACATTTTAAGATGTTATTTCCATCATTATTTATTAAATAAACATTGAGAAATTTTTTTGTAAGTGAAATTGAATTTGAACCTTCTTTTAGATCAAGAATATTTATTTCTTATATCCACGTTTAATAAAATGTTTTAAAAAATTCATTTTATAGAGATAAATTATTTCCTAAATCTATTTTACATGATCATTTTCATTCATTTAAAAGGATTTAAAAAGGTAAATTAATAAAAAAATTCAAATGGATCACTTTTGACTCCCTTTAAAAAATGTTTTAAAAAAAATGCTTATTTTAATGTTTACAAAATAATCATATTTTTTCTAACATATCCAATATTTTCCTTAAGTATTCTTTTATATTATTCCAAAGTTGTTTTAAAATAAAATTACTTTCACAATATTTTTTGAAATGTTAGTTTTTAAAAGTTATTTTTAATGTGGAAAATTTATTTTCCTCAAGAATGGGTTTAATGATATTTTAATGGTATTTCCATTCAAAAAAAACAAAAAAATCTGATATTATTTACTCTACACTAGGAATATGTAGTATTCATACTATACTAATAATTTATCATGGTGGAATTATGAGATTGACAAGGAACCAATTTATTTTCCATGTGTGAATCAAGAAATGAAAGAATAACAATTTTTGTTATGAGTGAAAAGTGAAGGAATATAAATGTTTTATTCACAAATGGTACTTAGACATTATTGATGATAAAAAATTAATCTCAATACATATTATACAATGGATTGAGCCCCCTTATATCTCAAAGGTGAGCCTAATATAGCTTATAAAATTTGTGCACCCATATCGCGTTGGGTGAACCTGATATAGAATATATAATGGGTACATCCAGATAGGGCTCCAATACAATGGGTAATGTTCTTTGTCTTTAGATTAAATAAGTAGGGAGTAACTAGAGGCTTTATCTTATAGATTTAATTGGTCCCCAATTATTCTTGATGTTGGTTTAAAATGGGTTATGAAGGTGATGTTCCAAGATACCAATACATTTTCTTCATGCTTTCTATATATTTTAAATGTTTCCTTTGATCAAGATTGACAAAAAATTTCACATTATTGTTGAATATCATGAATATTTACTTTTTTAAAGCTTTATATAATTACATATATTTATTTATTGAAGTTATATGGGTATGGGTTCTCTTAAGGTATGCTCATGAAATTTGATTATATCATTATACCCTTATGCTCTTCTTATGCTCACTAATGAAATTCAATTTTCAATTATCATGTTTACCCTTATTGACATTTGAGCTTTCCATTTTTTATGTTTCCTTTTCCCCAAGTTACCAAGAATTTTATTAAATAAATTATTTCTATACGATATTTATATGGATGATGATTATGACCTAATATGGAATATAAAAAGTTGGGTATTGTGGGAAAATACTCTCTTGATGTATTGACAATTATTCATATAAGAGTTTGTCCTAATTATCTAAAACTCATAACCTAAAATGTATTTGGGTATGTGAGTGATCCAATATTTTCTTGTGATTTTGTTAGGTATGGATGAAAAAAGTGAGTCACATTTATCGGTATCAAATCCAAAAATGTAAAGTTAATGATTTTCGCACCAGGACCGAGAGAGTGAGTTCAGGGATGTTATATAGTTTTCTAGTTGACATCGTGTTGTATAGAGTTTTGATTGGTAGCTTATTATATGTTACTACTAGTATACTAGATATTTTGTGGCCTATTTTCTAATGTGAAATATTTCAATAAAATCAAAAAGTTTATCATTTAATTGATGTTAAAATGATTTCAAGATATTTAAAAGGAACTATTCTGCTATATAGGATTTATAAACAAATCACTGGTTTTGTTTTAATTTAATATTCAGATACTCATTTTGGAGGATATAGACTATATATTAGAAGAATATCAGGAAACTATTAGTTTTTAGGGGAATCCCTAGTTTCATGGTCTAGTAAGAAGAAATATTAAGTTTCATTATAATTTTCTAAAGCTAAATACATATCTGCGGGTAGTTGTTGTGAACAAGTGATGTGGATGAAACAAAAAATTCTGGATATTGGACTTAATTTTGACAATTTCCATAATTTATGTGATAATAAAGTACTATAAATATTTTAAAAAATCATGGGATTCAATCTAGAATAAGGAATATTGATATTAAACATCACTTTCTAAGGTATCATGTCTAGAAATGTGAAATTTAGTTGGAATTTATTATTTCAAAATATCATATTGCTGATATTTTTACTAAACCACTTCCCATGACTAGTATTGATTTTATTAATGGGTATTTTGGTTTATTTAACTTTAGGTAAATATTTTCATATTTTTTAATGTCCGATTTGTTTGATCATTTGTTTATCTATATTTTAAAGTAATTTTTTTCAAACACTTATTTACTATGACTTTAAATTTTTTATTTCTTTTTTTATTTTGTTTTCCAAAAACATATTCTAAATTTTTAAAAACCTTATTGATTATACTGAATAATCATCTTGAGAAACTGATATAGTGCCCAAAAGGGCCAGAGATAATTTTTTTCTCTTTCTCCAAACTTGAAACCCTATAACTCTCTCTTTGTCAAACTATTAATCTCTCAAACCCTAGATCTTTGTAACCCTAGACCTTCTAATTATTTTTTATAAGGTGAATACTAAGAGTAATAACATGGATTGTCCCATTGGTGTAAATAAGTAAAGAGTTTTTAGTATGGATTGTTGGTTGCTGCATGGGAAAGTTGTTGACTTCGAATGGTCAATTGAGATAAATATGTTGTTGAACCAAGTGTTAAAATTTCAAGGGGTGGAGTTAATTTTCAATGTAAGAGATTATTAATATTTATTTTAATGGTAATTAAATGAATTATAGGAGAATATCTAGTTTATATTTGTTCATAGTGAGGTTTTTGTTTCTTAAAATGTTAATAATAAATATTTTTCATTATCGACGGTCTCTATAGATCATATTTTTTAGTTTCCTACTGAAAAGAATTTTATTTCCAGTCTAATGTCTATTGTAGATGGAGTTAAAAAGTCTGATTACATCATTTTATTTGTTTTAAAAACTTATAAAGTTAATAATATACACATTAAGGATTTAAAAGATGACTTAAAAGTGATAGTGAAGTTCATTCAGACAACTGTTTTTCCCATAATTTCAGTGTCTAGGAAGATTATTTTTCAATAAATATATATAATATTCTTCATGATGATCAATATCATCAACAACACGAGGTGGTACATGTTCAGATACATGAACCACTACTTCTAAAAAGATACAAGGATTTTATTTTATCCTTGTGGTAGATTGAAGTATTTTCTTATTTACAAGATGCGGAGAATGGTGAGATTAAGAATGGTTTAAGATGTTAACACAGTAACATTCTATCTACTAGAACCCAAAAAATTGAGTTTTTTTGGAGTTCAGATAAGGGAATGTATATTCCCATTGATGAAGAAGAAGATAAAACATCTAGTTATCATGTTGAGGGGGATCATTGGAGTTTGAGGTATGATTGTTCTGAAAGGTATTGTGTAGAAGAATTCAATGAATCTAAAGTGTAAGGAGGTATATTTAGATCGTGTGTGGCTACATGTTTTAAAGATTCATCAGTTTTAGGTGAAAATTTCCCAGCAAACACCAGAAGGATAAAAGTCATAGATGATAAAATTCCTGCTAGAATTGATGGATTTCTTTAGTTTATCATATCTTATCATGAACCTTTTACCAAAGAAGGTATTGGTGATATGATTATATATATGCCTTAGAGAAGAGAGAAACCTACACCGGTAGAGAATGTTGTTGATGTTTATTAACAACTTATTATTTCTAAAGAAAGAGTTTAGTTTTCTTTTGTGTTTATTGTAGAATAAGTAGTTTAAGAGGATTCAGTTTTGGAAGTTCATGTGGATCCAATAGCTTATGTTTAAGAACAACTAGTCATGGAATCTTCTTAATATTCTGAATTGGAATGAATATATGAAGCTCATTCTATTTAGAATGTTAGTTATCCTATTTATACTAAAACTGAATTGATAGACTATCAATCATTCTATTTGTTTTAAATGACCATGTAAATGATTGTTGAAAAAGTTAAAATTGTTATAGAAGTTTTTTGGAGAGTTTTTATCTCCATTTAATGAATGAATAAAAGTTCATATACTTAAATTAATGAAATTTATAGAACCCTATGCAAGGACTGAGGTAGAATCCTCTGAATTTAATGATGATTCTAGTTTTTAATCTCATGCTTAAAATAGTTCTAATATAATTTTCTCAAGATTTGAGCTATTGAAAGATGAGGTTATAATGCTTCAAACAAAACATGATAGTTATAGGATTTTTTTTAAAGATGTTTCATTCCAAAACAGATGTTTTTCTCTTGATAGAATAAAAAAGTTTAAAGGAAATATTAATCTCTAATAAATATGCTGATTCTTTTAAGAGGTATATCACTTAACTGATTGGAAATATCATAAGTGAGATGCTTTAAAAGTCATATTTCAATGATTTCAATTTTTTTCAAATCAGTTTATGTTAGTAAGAGTCTCTAGTTCCAATCATGATGGAGCATCCATATCTGGTATAGTACGATTTGATGATTTTTCAAGATGGTTGGATCTTCTCAATGATGATATTTCTTCCATAGATGAAAATAATAAATGTTTATAGTTTTATAGTGTGCCTCTACAGACTATTTTAAAAATTCAGAAAGAATTGATTGAAATAATGACTTCTAATAAACTAGGATTCATAGTTTTACTAAACCAGTTAGGGATAATAATGAAGAAGCTTCTTTGGACTTCTTATACTTTTAAGAATTTTCTAATGGTTAATTTAGGTTGGATTATTCAATATGAGTCATGATTCAAGGAATATTTTGAGAGAGTGGACTAAACTATAGAATAATAATTTCATAGAACTGATGTGGAGTTGATGGTCATGAACAAGGCACTTATAGATTTTTTAAGATGTAATTATTCTTATAATGAATTTATATATGCTACCAATCTTGTCTCTCTCTAAGAACCTTAATATTTTTTCCCCTTGAGTTGAAATTATTTGTAATTATAAATCATTTATAAAAATTGAATTTCATTTTTTATCTTCAGTTGTCTTTAAGCTTTTTGTGTGATGTTATTTTATATTATAATACTATCCATTTCTATAATACTCTTATTTTTTCATATAAAACATTCATATATAGTTTTGTAAAAAACTGAATTTATTTTATTCCATTTTTATACTTTATTCTCGATCTCACAAAATAGGGAGAAATCTGTAAAAATATAAAATTTTAAAATAATATTTAATAATATCCTTTGATCAATATTTTTTAATCCTATTTTGTGTCATTTATTTATTTGGTTAAGGGATTTTGTTATCATAAAAAAGTGAGATATTTTTGGCCATATGAATGTTGATCTAAAATTTATACTTAATTTATTGTGGATTTTGATTCTCATAAACACCCTCATTTTGGTTGAATAATGTTTCTTTGAGTGGATTTCAGTTTTATATTGAATTATAATTTTATTTTTCTTGAAATTATTGAAGTCTTTTATTTGATCTTTTATTTTGGGTAAAATATTTTATGAAAATTATTTTTGATTTTTTGAATGTGTTTGTAATCACTATTCAAAAATTAATGCTACCACCCAATGTCAGTATCTAACCCTATGTGTGGAACTCCAAGTTTGAGATGAACAATATCTTTGGGAACCTAAATTTTGTCAAGGAACCTCAAATTGGAGTACGTAACATTAGGTATTTAGTAAATATAAGTAACCTCATCTTGATATCATACTCCCTATTCCAGAGATCTATATTTCAAATCAACTAAACACTGAAAAATATACTTTTGGTGTTATCCCCATGTAGAGAAACCCCACATTGAACAAGTAATCTACGAGTTTTAAAAATTTGAACTATTTTTGAGGTTTCATCTATGACTTCAGTGGAGTAAATATCTCAATAAATTGATTGAAAAGTTGTTTTAGAGAATATTTTTCCGTAGACTAATTCATTAAATTTTCTAGTTGGAGTTATATTATTCTATGGCTGCTAAATTTAAAATTTTAAACGTAGTATGAGTTTTGAAATCATGATTTTTATGGGGAAGCTTTGATATTTTCTTGATCGGAATTAAATATTATTTCTTATTTAATTCTCAAATAGATATATCTATTGTGGATTTTATCTTTTTCTCTAATGATCTATTTTTCATAAATCTAAAGAAATATCTACATCTATTTCTATAAATTTACATCATATTTTTCCATTTATATAATTTATTATCATTTCTTCTAAAACCAATGACTCATATTTGTGATAAATTTGTAACAATTAATTAATGATTTTTAGGCCTACACTTTGGGGACATATATGTAATAGTTTCTACAGTTTTTTCTAAATATATTTTCTTCATTGAGTTCAGAGATTATTTATAAGGAAGGTATTTTTAATCTATTTATCAATTTTCTATAAAGAACTTAATATTCTATCAGTTTCATTACTTTAATCTAAATTATTTCCAAGATAATGTTTCAAACCAAATACAATATCTTGTTTTTCTGAAGACTTAATTGTTGATTGTCTTAAGGGATGATACTTGTCTTACATTAAATCCTTATAAAATTTATTTTAACAAGTTACAGTTTCTTTCACTCAACTATCGAGATCCATTAGAAAAGGATCTACTGTTGAAAATCACCTAGCTCATAGAGAGAGTGTTGTTGGAGTGGAATAATGAAAATTTGTGCACTAAACTACTATAAAATTGATGTGTCTTCTTATTATAATTTCAAATTAATATTATTTTAAAGAAAATAGAACAATATCACTTTCCAAGTTATAAAGGGGGTCATTTTTAAAATTATAAATATTTTTACAAAGGATATAATTAACCCTTCATCTTGTGCTTTATTCATCATTTCGACCTAAGAAATGTCATTATATTTTTGTGATAGTGATATTATAAAAAAAATCTATTCCATAGCTATACTCACAAAAAGATTATAAAAAGTTCTTACTGTGTCAATTTAATAACCTATATATACAATGCTATAAATTTATATCATGCATGTATTAATAAACTTAATAATTAATATTAACACGTAACTAATTATTTTTTATTTTTTGGATTCATAATATTATCATTTAACTCATTAATTAAGAAAATAGAGTTCATTAATTATAAATTACCAAAATAAGCTCTTCACTAAATTATTCATCATTGAAAATAAATAAAATACTTATGAAGTGAAATTATAACAAAAAAACCCCTAGATTTTAAAAGAAGATAATTATGGCTTGCATTATAAGTAATATAAAGTATAGCTTGCATTACAAGTAATATCAGGTATAGCTTGCATCACATGAAATAACGAGTTTTAAAAAATCAATCTTGTTTGACTATATTAATGAAATTTATATATTATATATTCAATCTATTTTTTAACATTCATCATTTTTTTCTATATAATAGATAAAAATAAATCCAACAATATGCTTAAAAATGTATTTTTCAAAAAAAATGTTTTGGCACCTTTTATTGAACATTTATGTTAAATTTTTTTTTCACTTTTATAAAATTTATCTGAAAAACTAATTTTTTTTATATTGGAATACCAAAATTATTTTAGAATGAATATTTAGTATTTTTTGGAAATGTTTCAATTTTTTCGTGAAAAATATTGAATTTTAATTGAAAACATCTTCTCATTTAATTTATTTATAAAGTTACATTATATTTTTCATTGGTTTTAATGTAAAATTGGTTCAATTTTATTTCAATTAATCCAATTTAGTTTATTGTAATAATATTTATATTTAATATTGATATAAAAATATTGTAATCTTTTAAGAATTTTCACATTAAAAATCCACTTCTCGTCACTTCTGTAGAAATAATTTTAAATTAAATTATACCAATTTTGTTTGTTTAATTTGGATAAATAGATTCCATATTTTGAACTATAAAGATTTTTATTATTTAATAATATCAACTTAATTTTGGACCATTATGATTAGTGAAAATAGTTAAAATTAATTATAGTGATTAATGTAAAAAAGAGCTTACTTAGGGATTAAAAATTTAATATAAGGTTTAAAAAGAGAAAACACCTTGTCCAACACTAATTTTATGGCCATATTTTGACCCTTATCACTATATTATATATTTTTATGAGTTAGTGAGATAATATTCTAGGAAAGTGACCTATATAGTAAGTTAAGTAAATAAGAAGACTAAAAAGGAACTTTCCTTTCCTTTAATATCTATAATTCTTTGGGATAGGTATAAATAAAACATTGGTTTGGTTATACATATTATTTTGAAATATAAATGAGTTTCATTATCATAAAAATTTGTCTTTAATTTTTAGAGATGAATTAGTTACTTAATATTATTAAGAAATTCCAATGCTGTAATTATTTAGTTAATAATTAACTAAAATAAATGTTACTAAAAATATTAAAGGTACATAAAATTAGAGGAATTATTGTATTAAATTGATTTTAAGATAAATATATAATTTTAAGATTGTTTGAAATTAATATATTCAAATTCAATCATTTTATTGATATTTTAAACTTAAAATTAAAAATATAATATCAACATTTACATTAATGTTATTTTATAATAAATGAGGTTTTATTAAATGAATTAAAATTACTAAAAATACAATATCATACTAGGTTATTTTTAAATCTTAATAAATATCAAATATGGTCCATTAATGGACCGATTTATCTTTTATAATGAACATATTGACCCTTAAATCGTAAAAACTATATTATTGTGGTTAGGGAGAATGTAAGGTTTTTACGCATTACATGCACTTATGTTAAAATTAATTTCCAAAAAACATCATATTTTTTATAAATTATATAAAATATTTAGAATTAGTGGGTGTAAATATTATAATAATTCACACATTAATTAATTCTTAATTTAAAAATTATCAAGGGAAGGAAACTAGCTACCATGGTAAAAAAAGAAAAATTGAGTAAACTTAAAGACTAAGGAATAAAATGATAAAAATTATTTTGTTTATTATTGGTGGTGTAATTTATAGAACAGATAAATAATACACTCCATTATTATTCTAATTTTCATTCACATGAGTTAAGGGATACCTCCCAATGTTGAATACTTTTTTCTATTTACAAAAATTCCAATATTCTAATAGTATAAAAGGGAATTCACTCACCTCACTTGTTCACACCTATCAATACATTTGTATTATCCTAAAACAACCAAAATAAATTCTCAAAATCCATCATCTCATAAAAACCCTTAATTCGGGCATAAATCCATCCAACTAATTCCATTGGTGAAAACTAAAAGAAGGTTTACAAAGAAGAAGCAACATTCATCAATGAATGTTTTTGTTTTATTTATTTTTCCACCCACTTCAATTATTATTTTACCATGATCAATTAATAGAAAGAATATATTTCATATAATGATATTTTTTATTTTAATTTTATGACCTACAACCACACAAACTTCCATCAAATGGGTTTCAAAATTATCATTCATGTGTACGACATATTACCACCTTGCGAAACAATTTCATTCGTTTTTTTTTCAATTATCACCTCTCGCAGTTGCGTACAATGATGGATGTAAAGTTTTTATACGAAATTTATGAAATAATTATTCCCATTTAGTCATTATAAAATATATAACCATTTTATATTTCAATACAAAAGTGATATGATAATGTCGATCGTGTGTATGATGGACTACTTCCTCACGAAGTGATGTGATTCGTTTTTCACTAACGCGTTACATGGAAGCTAATATGGGTCAAAATATTGAATATATGCAATATATATGAAATAATTATTATATTAAAGACATATTTATCACTATGTAAATATAATATATAATTTAATTTCTTACCTGTTCACTCGCCGAAAATGTGATAATATCAATCATGGACATGTTGGCTACCATCTCCTCGAAGCGATGTGATCATTTTTTCCTCACCACATCACAAGGATGATATATATAAGTTTATATAATTAAATATTGTGGTATTTATGATATTTTTTTTGTAAATATAAAATATTACGAACCTTCTTTGAGTAGTGATCATGGAACAAATGGAAATATTACTCACACATTTGTATGACTTACCGTATCCATGATCATAATATTAGTTCCTTTTTAACAAAAATATTTATTGATTGGTTTTAAAAGTATAATTGATATATAAATATGATTATTATTTCATGATTATTATTCTGGATATGTTTAAATAATGTAATTTTCACTATATTCTCCCTACCAAATTCATTTTTGACACATAAGATGAATGTAGTCAAGACATCCAACTTAAATTTAATTGATTATGTTATTATATCTGAATTTTTTATAACTGAAATAAAATCAATAAGTTTCTCAATAATATAAATAATTAAAATCAATTTATTATTTAGGAAGATAAATGTCACAAACTAGACAGGGTACCTAGGTAACCTGATAACCAAGCTGACACTGACATAGGTCAAAGGTCATTCCTAATCCACATGGATCGGAAAATTGCACCAGGAATCATACAAAATGAAAGTGTGAATGATTTCTCCACAAACATTATGGAACCAAGAAACAAGACAACATTCATAAAAAAGAAACTCTATAGGGATAACTGTACCAGAAGTTAAACAGATATAAACAACCCAATATACTAAAGCAAAGTAATAGAAAATTGAAAACAGAACCCATGTCCTAAAGGACAAAACTATCCAAGTCCACAGATCAACATCTATAACCACCTCCAAGTTGCGCTTTCCCCTGCTCGAACCTAGAAGGACAAAATTTACAAACACCCAATGGCACAGGTAGGGTTTGAGATAAAATCCCATCAGGGTCTCACCAAGGGTTCCATGATAACCACATATAAATAACGAAATAAATATTTCAAGTTAAAATAAAAAGGTCTCGAAGTTCATATCATAATTAAAAAAATTCAAGCATTACATTTGAAATTATGTAAATACTTTAAACAAATGGCTTCACAAATTTTTTATATAAAATAGTTTATATAAATTAATTAGGCATGTAAAACTATTAAAAAATTTAGAACACATTTATATCTCATAAATAAGCAAGCGAGAAACATGGTCATATGCAAAAAGGTACAATAGTTCCATGCTACGGGATCCTGACACCCTTGAAGGTGATCATAGAAATATGCGTATACACGCGTCCCTATAAAACTAGACAAAGGGGACTCATCACCATCCCATTAGGGATGTGGGCTACTACAATAGGATTTCACTCAATTATATAGTGTAAAAATAGTTTCATCCCAAAAATTCTCTAACTACCCAGGCTTTTATGTTCTCTAGTACAATCAAATATATCTAATTTATTACAAAACCATTTAAAAAACAATTCATCCCCTCACCCCAATAAAAATGTGCCAGTTTTCCATTTAAAACCTGAAACATGTTCTTAATCAAATCAAACCTTTTTTCCAAGATAAAACCAATGGGTTTTAATTAAAAACCATTTGAAGCTCTTTTTTCAAATACAACTTTGAAATCAATTTAAACAAATAAATTTCATAATTTAAATTCCAAAAATTTTCCTTAATTTATCAAACATACCCAATTCAATGGAATTGGGGTTTTTCCCAATTTCATCATAGAAATTCAATTTCACATTGAAATCTCCCAGTTAAATGGAATTGGGTTTTTAATAAACTAATTAAAGGAAAATTTAATGTAATTAACTCTAAATCAAACAATTTAATTTCAATCAAGAAATTCATGTTTAACCAAATTTGGTTATCATAACGAAACCACCTAAATTTCTCATTAAAGAAATAATCATGCAACAGAACCTGTCAACAAGAATGAAAGCATAAAAGATCTAGTTACTCAACCTAGAAACAAGATTCAACAAAATGGAGTTTAGATCCATCAATCCTAAGATAATTTATATAATTACAAGGAAATAAATAGAAAGAGATGAACATATAGAGAGAATGATTAACCGATGAGTTATACCACAATTGAAAAAAAGATCAATTGCTTACCAAAATTACCTATAAGGATTTGAGGCCTCAAGAATCACATGGAAAAGGCTCTTGGGTTGAGAGAAAATAAATCTAGAGAAAATGAAAATAAATCTCATCCAAGATACCTATTAAAAAAATGACGAGGACTTTACATGACGTATAACCCAATTACACGTCGTGTAATTGACAAATCCAAAAATTTCTGAAAAACCAATTACGTTTAAATAAAAATGGATTTATTGTTATTTTTATAACTTACACATCATGTAATGACACTACATAATGTGTAAATCCCTAGGTGGGTGAATAACCAACAGGTTTGATGATGAGAATCCAAAAAAACACTAACTTCACCATTAGTGGTATCCTACAAATTCCTTCATGGCTCTACCCATATAATGAAGTAAAACCATGGAAAGTGTTAAAATATACCTGATAAAAAGGTAATAGGATGTTAGAACCTCCCCACTATAAAAACATTATGTCCTCAAAAATCATATCTAGAAGCTTCCATATCAAAAAGTTGATTCCACTACTCTATCATTAGTGCCTCGTGCTCCCATGTATCATAAGAATTAGAACTGTGCTACCAGAACACTCAAACCACTAAAGGTGTAATACTCCCACAAAGTAACTTGGTTTTAGAATCAACTATCCTTACTAGCCATTGAATCATGAATAAATTAGGTTTAATCTCAATTTCACTCCATCTCAGAACATGAGATGAATCAGATTGATAATTTCATAGATGAGATAAATGGAAAAAATTATGCATTGACGCCATCTATGGTGGAAGCGATAAATGGTTGTAAACTTTCCCCACATGCTTAATAACCTCAAAAGGTCCCAAAAATGAAGGGGCAAGTTCCCCTTGACACCCAAGCTATCGATGACCCCAATAGGATGAAACTTTCAAGAACACCTGATCACCAACATAAAACTCCAATGGTCTGTAATGATGATCGACATAAGACTTGTATGGGCTCTGTTCCATCAGCATACTATAATGAATCAACATAATCTTTTTTGTCATCTCCTATACCAAGCCTGGTCTAACCAAGGAACTTTCACAAATCATTGACCAACACAACAGAGATATGCAAGGATGGCCATATAGGGCCTCAAAAAGATCCATTATGATCATAGATAGGTAACTATTGTTATAATTAATCTCAACCAGCTCAATATGGTCTTCTCAATCACCACCAAAGTTGAGAACCCAAGAATAAATCATATCCTCAAGGATTTGTACAGCTCTTTATTTTTGGCCATCCGACGATGGATGGTGTGTCATGCTCAAACGGACCTGAGATCCCAGTGCCTCTTGAAGGCTTCTTCAAAAAATGAGGAGTAAATTGAGGATCCCAATAAGAGACTATTACAAATGGAATTCCATGAAAATGAAAAATATATTTCTAATAGAGATTTCCCAACTCCTTAACTTTAGTTATATCACGAATGGGTATAAAGTGATCTAATTTAGTCAGATGATCGATCACAATCCATATCACATTATTCTTTCTCTGGGTATGTGGAAAACCAACCAAAAATTCCATAGATATCTCATCCAACTTCCATGTTGGGATTCAATGTGGCTGAAGCAAACCTGGAGGTTTACGATTCTCTAACATGACCTGTTGGCAAGTCTAATAATGAGATACAAATTTAGTAATGTCATGTATCATACCTACACACCACAACCACTGTCACATGTCATAGAACATATTTGTTGTTCTTGGGTGCACTGCCCACTAGGAATTATGTAAATCCCCCAAAATAGCTTTCTTTACCACCACTATGGGAAAAATGACTTTTTGCGACGGGCTTTTTTGCAATAGGAATAAATCCCATCACAAAATGTTCGTCTAAGAGGTTATTTGTGACGGGTTGTTACCCCCGTCGAAAATAACCGATTATTTGCGATGTGATTTCGTGTCCCATCGCAAAAGGTTTGGCGTGGGTAGCGCGCCAAACCACGTGAAGGTTATTTGTGATGGGGGGATCCCCCCATCGCAAATATTTAAGTATTTGAGATGGGCCCCGTCGTAGATAACTGGTGTCAGTTAATAACTTTTTGCGACGAGATATCCTCCCATCGCAAAAGGTGTGTCGGCAGGGACTATTTGCGATGTGACCCGTCGCAAATAACTTTATAACCGCCGACAATAAATAATGCCGACGTAGGTATTTAGGACGGGTCCCATCGCAAAAGATACTATTTGCGACGGGTAACCCATCATAAATAGTCCCATCGCAAATAATCTAACCTATATATACCCCTATCCGTTTTTCTACTCATTCCACTCAATTTCTAGATCTTGTTTCTCTCTGAACTCTGATTACAGAGGGAAAATTTTTCTAAGTTAATTTTTTTGGTCACAAAGAAGTTGTGAAGCCGTCTACATCAATAGCAAATCTAGTTTAAAGGTATTCATGTTTTATTTAATTTATTATTTATTTCAATTTTTTATGTTAATTTTTACTATTGTTGATTAGTTGTAATTAAATTGAATTTAAATAGTTTTGGCATGACTATTTATTTGTACTAATAAATTGAAATTTTTAGTAATAATTTTTAATTATTAGTAGTAATTAGTAATTATTAACAATAGTTAGTAATGTATATAATTAATTTGTAGTAATTAATAATAATTTGTAATAAATACTAATAAACATTAATAATTTGTAATAAATATTAATAATTATTAATAAATAATAATAAATAGTAATAATGAGTAATAAATTGTAATAAACTATAATAATTATTAATAAATTGTAATAATTAGTAATAAATTGTAATAATTAGATATAAACTGTAATAATTAGTAATCAATTGTAATAATTAGTAATAAATTGTAATAAATTGTAACAATTAGTAATAAATTATAATAAATTGTAATATTTAGTAATAAATTTTAATAAATTGTATTAATTAGAAATAAATTGTATTAATTAGTAATAAATTGTAATAATTAGTAATAAATTTTAGTAATTAGTAATAATTAGTAATAAATTGTAATTATGAGTAATAAATTGTAATTATTTATAATAAATTTTAATAATTTGTAATAAATTTTAATAATTTGTAATAATTTGTAATAAATTGTATTAATTTGTAATAATTAGTAATAAATTGTAATAATTAGTAATAAATTGTAATAATTAGTAATAAATTGTAATAATTAGTAATAAATTCTAATAATTAGTAATAAATTGTAATAATTAGTAATAAATTGTAAGAATTAGTAATAAATTGTAATAATTAGTAATAAATTGTAATAATTAGTAATAAATTGTAATAATTAGTACTAAATTGTAATAATTAGTAATAAATTGTAATAATTAGAAATAAATTGTAACAATTAGTAATAGATTGTAATAATTAGTAATAAATTGTAATAATTAGGTATAAATTGTAATAATTAGTAATAAATTATAGTAATAAGTAATAAATTGTAGTAATTAGTAATAAATTGTAGTAATTAGTAATAAACTGTAGTAATTAGTAATAAATTGTAGTAGTTAGTAATAAATTGTAATAATTAGTAATAAATTGTAATAATTAGTATTAAATTGTAATAATTAGTAATAAATTGTAATAATTAGTAATAAATTGTAGTAATTAATAATAAAGTGTAATAATTAGTAATAAAGTGTAATAATTAGTAATAAAGTGTAATAATTAGTAATAAAGTGTAATAATTTGTAATAAAGTGTAATAATTAGTAATAAAGTGTAATAATTAGTAATAAAGTGTAATAATTAGTAATAATTGTAATAATTAGTAGTAAATTGTAATAATTAGTAATAAATTGTAATAATTAGTAATAAATTGTAATAATTAGTAATAAATTGTAGTAATTATTAATAAATTATAGTAATTAGTAATAATTAGAAATATATTGTAATAATTAGTAATAAATTGTAATAATTAGTAATAAATTGTAATAATTAGTAATAAATTCTAATAATTAGTAATAAATTGTAGTAATTAGTAATAAATTGTAGTAATTATTAAGTAATTGTATTAATTAGTAATAAAGTGTAATAATTAGTAATAAAGTGTAATAATTAGTAATAATGTGTAATAATTAGTAATAAACATTAAAAATTAGTAATAAACATTAATAATTACAAATAAACATTAATAATTAATAATAAACATTAATAATTAGTAATAAACATTAATAATTAGTAATAATTAGTAATAATTAGTAATAATTAGTAATAAATTGTAATAATTATTAATAAATACTAATAATTAGTAATAAATACTATTAATTAGAAATAATTAGTAATAATTAGTAATAATTATAAATAATTAGTAATAATTAGTAATAATTAGTAATAGTTAGTAATAATTAGTAATAATTAGTAAGCGTCAACCATGTCCAATTTAAACTCTATAATTGCCCTTGCTTAGTTGATCACCTTGCAAGTAGCGTTACAATAGGACAACCCAAGTCATGCCCTTCTCATCTATAAGAATTATCTCACATGACAGTTTATATAGACTATTCTTCCTTGATAATTTAAGGGAAAGATACTGAAGTCTCCTTAAATTTTTAAGGAATAATGATCTATATAAAGTGAGCGAGGTGATTCTTAGAGACGAGAACGACATTGCTTTGGTTTTCCTATTGCAACACTACTTGGGAGGTGATCAACAATGCAAGAACAATTATAGAGTTTACATTGGACATGGCTGATGCAAACTTTTTATTGCACATGACCTGAAAATTGGAAACCCTTTCAGATTTGAACATGTTAAGAATAAAGAAAAGATTGTTGCGAATATTGATAATTTTCATATTTTATATATTTTATTATTATTTTTGTAATATTAATATTATTTTTTCAGAAATATTAATAATATAATTTTTTTAATTAATAATAATTAGATATAATTAGTATTATTTTATTATTAATATTAGAATAATATAATTTTTTTATATTATTAATAATTACATATAATTAATAATAATTAGATATAATTAGTAATAATTAGATATAAATTAGATCTAATTTGTAATAATTATATATAATTCATAATAATTAAATATAATTCGTAATAATTAAATATGACTAGATATGATTTGATATGATTAAATATGATTATATGGTTAGATATGATTAGATATGATTAGATTTGAATAGCAATAATTTGCAATAAATAGCAGTAATTAGAAATAAATAGCTATAACTAGCAATAAAGAGAAATAATTAGTAATAAAAAGAAAAAATTAGTAATAAATTGTAATAATTAGTAATAATTAGTAATAGTTAGTAATAATTTGTAATAGATAGTAATAATTAGTAATAGTTAGTAATAAATAGTAATAGTTAGTAATAACTAGTAATAGTTTGTAATAAATAGTAATAGTTAGTAATAAATAGGAATAGTTAGTAATAAATAGTAATAGTTCGTTATAAATAGTAATAGTTAGTAATAAATTGTAATAGTTAGTAATAAATAGTACTAGTTCGTAATAAATAGAAATAATTAATAATAAATAGTAATAGTTAGTAATAAATAGTAATAGTTAGTTAAGAACAATTAAGAACAGTTAGAAATAAATTTTAATAAATTTTGAGAACTTGGCATAATTTCCAGTGGATTGATGACAATCCTTTTGCTCGATGACTTTTCTTTTTTCAACTCTCACCGACTCAAAAAATTATGAAAAATGTGCTGCTACATAGGAATATTCAATCTCGTATGCACAAGATTGGATATACATTCGTAGGATCACATTTTTTATAATTTTTTCAGGCAGTGACAATTGGAAGAAGGCGATTCATCAATGAAAAGGGGGATCTTTTGTCCGACGTCTCATTTACTTGCATCTTTCTCACAATGAAATCAAAATAAAGAATCAGGTCAGAGCTACGAATATTCATTCTCGTGCATACGAGAATGAATATGCTTACCTCTGACCAGATTCTTCATTGTGATTTTAGTGTGAGAAATATGCAAGTAAATGAGCCGTTAGAAAAAAAGAGTAATCTTCAATCCACTGGAAATTGTGTCACCCATAATTAACGGTAATTATTAAGAAGTATTAGTAATTAGTTATATTTTTTTAGATAGTGTTATTATAATTTCAAATTATTCAAAAACAATGATGATTTTATATTTTGTAGAAAAATATGGAACAAGGAAGTTGACATCAGTCATTATTAGATGATCGTGATTGGATAAATAAGAATAGAAATAAAAATGGTTTTGGTTTAAATCTTGTATATATTGAGGGTGTTGAAGATTTCTTAGCATTTTCATCATCAAAACCAGAATATGTTTCAGAAGGCACAATTAAGTTTCCTTGTAAAAAATGTTCTCTGAGAACGTTTGACACATTTGACAAGGTTGGGGGACATCTCTTGCAGTTTTGTTTTCAACCAGATTATATTTTTTTGGTATCAACACGGTGAACACAGTTCCAGAGAAGATACTAATAACTTGATTCTGGATCCATCACAGTTCCAACATTCAGTGCATGATGTTGCAGGTCCTTCTCTTCAACAAACTGAAACTCACGATGATATCGATTTAACTCCTAAGATGGCACTATCTGATTTTATGAGTTGTTGAGGTCTGATGAGGATACATAATATCTTGGTTGCATGATAAGAAAGTTAGGAGTGGTTGGAAAATTTATGGCTATTAAATCAGATAATGAAATGTCAAACAACTGTTTTGATCAAATATTTTCTTTGGTTAAAACACTGCTACCTGAAGCAAATGTGTTGCCTACAAACTACTATGAGATAAAGAGGCTAGTTCGTAATCTGGGCCTTAGTTATCGGAAGATTCATGCATGTGAAAATTATTGCATTTTATATTCTGGTGAAAATGATTCATTGGATAGTTGTCCCACATGTGTACAATCGAGGTATAAAGAAGCTCAACAAGGGAATTCTGGATCGATTCCTATAAAATAGTTGAGATATTTCCCCCTTACACCCATGCTGCAACATTTATTTATGTCTCATAACACAACGTCAATGATGTCATGGAACAAAACCAATATTTCGACCGATAGAAGCTTGAATCATCCATCTGATGGTGATTCATGGAAATATTTTGATCGTCTGCATCTGTCTTTTTCTTTAGAAGCCCGAAATGTGTGATTGGGTCTTTCTACTGATGGTTTCTTTCCATTTGGATTTTATGGTAGTCATTATTCATGTTGGTCTATCTTTATAACTCCGTACAATCTACCTCCATGGATGTTGACAAAGGATCCCTATATCTTTTTGACCTTATTAATCTTAGGACATCCGAAAAATAATATTGAAGTTTATTTTAAACCATTGATTGATGAGTTAAATGCATTGTGGATTAATGGTGTTAGTGCATATGATGTTTCTGCAAAACAAAATTTCAAATTAAAAGATGCATTTATGTGGACAATTAGTGAATTTCCGACATATGGAATTTTATCTAGCTTGAGTACACATGGTTCGAATTCTTGTCCTTACTGTATGAATGACAAAAAAGATTTTATGCTCTTCAATAGTAAAAAACCTTTCTATTTGGCTGTCATCGCAAATTTCTTCCAACCGATCATCCTTTTCAATGGAATGAAGCTCATTTTAGAAAAGGCACAATTGAAGGGTCTGATCCTACAAAAATGATCTCAAGTACATAGTTAAAATCTGTTGTATTTTCATTACCTCCCATCACATTTGGGCCAACAGTAAACCAATAGAAAATTCAGTGCTTTGGGAAAGAACATAATTGGATAAAATGAAGATTTTTTTGGGATCTCCCATATTGGTCTGATTTGTTGGTCCGCCACATGTTGGATGTCATGCATATTGAGAAAAACTGATTTTTATAATTTATTTAATACAGTTTTGGATACACCAGGTAAGACCAAAGATACTATAAAAGCATGATTAGATCTTGCCCAAATTTCCAGGAGACCAGAACTTGAAATTTTTGAAAATGTCGGATCACATAGGTTAATGAAGCCAAAATCAACATATACACTATCCAAAGAGAGTCGCTTATTATTTTGTCAGTGGATTGCATATTTGAGAATTCCAGATGTCTATAATTCCAATTTGGGAAGATGTATTAAGAATGGTCATATTACTGGATTAAAATGTCATGATTTTCATGTTCTAATGGAAATACTTATACCAATTGGATTAAGAGGTTTGTTGAATTCTATGATTTGGGATTCGATAACAGACATTTCATATTTTCTTTGAGACATTTGTGCAGCGACAACAGACTACGATGTGCTAAGAAAACTGGAAGAAGATGTTGTTGTAATTATATGTAAATTGGAAAAAATCTTTCTGCCTGCTTTCTTTGACTCAATGGAACATCTGATATTACATTTTCCACATGAAGCTAAATGTGTAGATCCAATACAGTTTTGATGGATGTACCCATTTGAGAGATGGATGTAGAAATTGAAGAAAAAATTGTGTAACAAAGCATCAGTTGAAGTCTCAATTGCTGAATCTTATTTGCATGAGGAAACTACTTTTTTATGCTCTCACTATTTTGAATCTGAATATCCATCAAATGAAAAATGGATTTTGTTTGAGAGGATCACATCCTAGAGAAACTGAATTTGAATTTTATGACATTCTGGATGAAATTATTGAGCTATGTTATCTTGGACAGAATTACATAACGATGTTTAAATGTCAGTGGTTGGATACTGAGAGAGGCTTGCATGTTCATCCGACTCATGGAATCGTCGATATTAAATATAAAAGTCTTCTTGCATTAAATGAACCATTTTTACTATCTCAACAGACACATCAAATTTATTACACAAAGTAATATGCTACTTCAAGAGACATGAGTGATTGGTGGAGTATAATAAAAATGAAATCTCGGGAAAATCAATTTACTCAAACTGAATATGGTTCTTCTGAAGTGGAAGGAATTGAAATTTTTCAAGAGACTACTCAAAATCCATATTTTTCACAAAGAGACATGAATATCGATGATGACATCCCACAATTAAGGGTCGATGGTGATGAAGATGTTAATGATGTTACAAATTAATTTTAAATGACAAGGGATGGTGAAAGTGAAACTCATATGGATATTGATGATGTCGAGAAGGAATATGAAGGCATTGACATCGTCAGATATGAAGATGATGATGAAGGTGAACATTGACACAGTTAAATGATGGTTATGATCATAACTAATAAATATCTATATATGATAGTTATTTTCAACTATCTGCTAAAAATAATCATTTTGTGTTTCAGATGGATCATGATCTATTTAATGAGTTGCAGGAGGCTGATCTACCTTTGGATGAGGGGGATGTGGGACTATCTAACCCTCAGCCTACTGGTGCTTCAGGAGGTATGTGGAGGGGGTGTAGTCTTGCGTGACTGATGATTCCTGACCCTATCCCTGAGCGATGTCCACGTCTTGGCTTCGATCCACACACATGGAGGTATGATAACCTGTATATTTTAGTTAGCTTTTTTATTAATTTATTTATATATATACTAATTGTTTGATTATTTATTATTTTTTCACAGTTTTTCACATGTAGTCGTTGGATAGGGGAGCGCTATCTTGCATAATTATTTTTCTCAGCCACGGATCACATGGGAATAGATTCCCATTGATTTGTAGCTCTCCATGTATAATCATTGGATGGTACATAAATAAATAATATTTATTTTGAAATTTATTTTAATAATAACTTGATATTATAAATTATTTGTCGGGTTTATGGTATCTCATCGAGGATATCATGCGTGATGCTATCCATGCAGCATGGGAGGTGGCTATGCGTGAGCGTTTGTGTCAGTTTTTGCACAATTTGAGAAAGACGACCATTAAAAAAGTAGGAGAGACAGTATTTGATGAGTCGTTTAGAGCCCACCGACCAGAGTACTTTTCATCTTAGGTTTGGGATGGATTATGTTCACACTGGTTGGGTGGTGGATTTCAGAGGAGGTCTTCATTGGGTCGGCAGAACCGTGGGCGACAGGAGGTGACACGTCAAGCTGGTAGTCGTACATTCAGTACGCATAAAGAGCATTTGGTAAGCATATTTTTTAAAAAAATTATATTACTTTAATTATAAACATTTTATTTTATATTTCTGTAGGCATTAGAGCATCCCGATATTACGGAGTTCGACATTTATTGGAGGATGTATAGTGATCCATCCACTGGAGAGATTAGAGGTGATCGCCAACGTCAAATTGTGGTTAGTATTATTTTTTTAGTTTGACAATAAACTGTATATTATATTTTTACAGTTTTAATTTCAAATTGGAATTGAAAGAGTCATATGAGGCTGAGACCTCTCAGACACAGGCTGAGGGTCAGGACGAGGTGACTGATCAGGCCAGTGTACACTATTTTGACGAGGTGACATGTATGCAGGCGACTCAATATGGCTTTGAGAAGAGACGAGTAGTTGGTATCATCTCTCATGTGACTCCTGGTACTTATTATGGTATTGCTGCGATGTCGGCATCCTGCTTCAGAGGAGCTTGTAGAGAGGCATCATCTTCTGCCTCACAGTATCAGGAGCAGTTACGAGCTCAGAATGACATTATAGAGAGTTTGTAGAAGCAGCAAGAAGAGATGGATCAGCAGTAGCAACAACAAAAGTAGCAGCATGAGGAGGAGATGTATCGATGGCATCAACAACATTAGGAGAAGATGGAGTACATGCGCCGTCTGACTCGTAGTTTGGGGATAGATTTTCCTCCACCCTCTCTTTCAGCTCCTCCACCTCCTCCAAAAGATGACCCCCAGTGATTTTTTGTATAAAATACATTTGAATTTAACATTTTTTGTAACATGAACTATTTACAGTTTCTGTCTTTTATATTGGTGTGAATATTAAATAATTTAATTTGTAATATATTATGATTTTTTATAATATAGATAATTTTTTTAATTTTTATAATTTTTTTTATTATTTTAATAATATTAATATTATTATTTCATTAATCATAATTTTATTAAATATATTTTTTCAGTAATATAATTTTTAATGTTTGTTTATTTTAATAATAATAATAATAATAATAATAATAATATTTTATGCTTTTTAAAATATTATTTTGTGAATATTGAGAATTTTAATATATTTTTATTTTAATTATTTTAATAATATTAAAATTAAATTTTCAATAATCATAATTTTATTAAATTTATTTTTTAAAAAATTTATTTATTATTTGCGACGGGATTTGTTGCGACGAGTTCCCATCGCAAATAGTCTAAATAATTTTTTTAAAAAAAGTATTTGCGACAGGATTAGGGACCTGTCACAAAAAGTATTTACGACGGGCCCGTCACAAATAGTCTAAATAATTTTTTTTAAATGTTTTTTCGGCGGGATTACGGGCCTGTTGCAAATAATTTTTTGTGACGGGACCTTCACAAAAATATATATATATATATATATATATAAAGTATATAATCGAAGACTTATTTGCAATGGGGAAGTAGCCGGTCGCAAATAATATTTTTTGCAACGCCGTTTTCTACGACGGGACCCCGTCACAAAAACATATTTGCGACGGGATCCCATCGCAAATAGCCCTTCGTGAATATCTAGATTCTTGTAGTGCACTAAAGACACAAAAATTTATTCTAATAGTGTATAATTCCCTCTTTGGAGAACCACAACTTAGCAACTATCTCCCAACCATAAAGAGAGTCTCTAATGCTACGAAACTCATCATCAATTTATTGATCCTGAAGAATCATCTTGAGAAGAGTGGATGTCATCTGAACACTAGACAAATAGTCCTCGACCACTGATTCTTGGACTCTAATATGAAACTATGAAAATAGATCTATCATGTTCCACTCTTTCGAAGATCATTTGAGGACTTTGGTATGAAGATTCCTCCTAAAATCATTTGCGATGAAATTCCCTTTCTCCAAGGTATAGATGATGTCAAAATCGAAAGATTACAGTTATTCCACCCAGTGCCTCTAGAAATAATTCGAATCCATTTGAGAGAAGATATAACTCAAGATCTTATGGTCTAAAAACATAGTAAAACTTTCTTCATAAATTTAATTCCAACAACTCTTAAGTGCGAGCATCATAACAACAAGTTCAAGGTCATGGGTCGGATAATTATTCTTGTGTGGTCTGAGTAGATGATATCCATATGTGATGACATGATCACCTTGTATAATAATGTTTCCAAAACCTTAACCCAGTACATCACAAAATACCACATAGCCCTGTCAGGATTATGGAAGATTCAACACCAGATCAGTAGTCAAAATATGTTTCATCTCATTAGAAGAACTCTTCAACCCAATAAAAATCTACTCCCTTACGAGTTAAAATATTCATCAAAAAGAAAATGTTGATACACCCATTAAAAACTAGTGATAATACCCAGCTTGACCCAAGAGGATATGAATCTAGAAAACATTTCATGGTTTATCCCACATCATAACAGGCTTCACCTTCTTAGGATCAACTGAAATACCATTTTATGATACCACGTGTCCCTATAACTTCACTTCCCAAATCCATAAATAACACTTTGAAATATTTGTATAAAGTTAGTGATTTCATATCAAAGTCAAAAAAATTTCTCATATGATGCACAATATCCTCCACAGACATAGAGTAATGAAGGATATCATCCACAGAGAATACCATGAAGGTATTAAGATACTCTTGGAAGATTATGTTCATTAAATTCATAAATATCGAAGGGGAATTGGTTAGAATAAGGGCATGACAAGGAACTCAAAATAGACATACCTACTCTGAAAGGAGGTTTTCTGAATGTCAGATTCTTTTGTCCTCATTTGATGGTAACCAGATCAAAGGTCAATCTTTGGGAACCAGTTTTCCCTTTTCACCTCAAATCTCTTTTTTTTTATTTTTTTAAAGCAACTTTATGGTAGTGGTAACCATACATCAGTATTACAATATTTAAATTTTCGGATTCAAAATTCAAAATTTAAACCAAACCAGATCTAGGAATTCAAAAATAAAGTGATCCTCAATTCCAAACAAATTGTCACCTCGAAGGTCATGAGATCCACTGCATAGATTGAGGATAAGCCTGTCAAGTCGCATCCATATAGTCACCACCATCATCACATCACCTAAGGAATCATCCCTTCTCCAAGCACCATCGTCATGAACTCCACTGGCCATCGGCCAGAGGAACCACTGACCTGTATCAGTACCATGATAACAGAAACCCCAACAAAACGAGGAAGGAAGAAATCACATATGTCGTCGTCCCCCAATTTTCATCACCAAATGAAGTTGGCACCATCATGTCGCCGATGTAATGAACCAAAGTTTCATTAATGGAAATCCCTCTTGATCTAATTAAATGTCTCTTTATGTAAAATGTTTATATAAAATGTCAGCTTCTTTGGTTTTATGTTTTGAATTTTGACAATTGCTAATATAGCCATTTAATAGTGATCACAAGATTAGTATAAATATAGGGCTTTAAAAAATACAAATTTACTCACAAAAAAGAAGCAATGGCCTCATCCAGTAGAATTTTTCCATATGAATCCCATTTGTCGGAGCTTGGAAAAGAGGTGGCATCCTTGGGTTTCACTCTTGACCAAGCCCAAGCTTAGCTTCATCATGTCAAGCCCGAATGGGACTGTCTACGGTAAAAGTGGAAGTTGATAGATATTACCACTCGAGCGATGTTATCTGAGCCACCCCAAGAGTCTCTCACCATCACACACCTTACCCTTAGGTATTATGCAGCTGTTTTAAGGGGTTATGTAACAAATCACTAGTACTATATTCATGTACATTATTTTTGTATATAATAATGAATATACTTTCTTGTCATTATTGACACATTGTAAATAGTTTTTAAAGTACAAATATTGTTTTTAGTTATTATATAAATAAGAATTATATTTTATTAAATTAAGAGTCTTTTTAATTAAATAATATAGTCATAAATTATTATTATTATTATTAAATTAATTTTTAATAAATATTAATGATCTTATAATTTTATGAATGCAATTGTAATTTTTATTAAGGTTTAAAAGCCATTTTTGTCCAAACCCGTGAATTTTCGATAAATATCGGTTTTTATTTTAAAAGTGAAAATTAACATATTTAGAAAATTATTTAGATAAAATATATGTTATTTCTGGAAGCAGGATGTCGAAATTATCCAACGGTTAATTTTTCATAATTTTTTGAGGCAGTCAAATTTTTGGGTAAAAATTAAATACTGTTTAAATATATAATGTGTGTTATGACATCATAATGACCCAATAGTGATGTAATAAAATACTATATGTTTTCATGTTCGGCCAATATATTTTTTAACATTAAAATAATATGATTTTGGGTTTGTTTGACTTATTTTACAAAGCATTAATGGACCCCTCAAGACTTATTAAACATCTTGTCTTTTTAAATTATTTTCCATGGGAGTGGGACTCACCTCCACATAAGAAACCCCATTATTTTAAGAATTTCAGACTTTGGCCTTATAAAATATTGTTTGCCTCTTCCCTTTTCCAAAAACCATGGGCAAAAACCATGACCTGATTTGTGGTTTGGGTTAGTTTAATGTAAGGGGTCCCAAACCTAAATAATAAAGAATTCACACAACTTTCCTATATAAACCCACCCAAGATCCCACTTACTCCTCACTCAAAGCCTTCGAAGTTCGTCCCACCTCTTCCCTACTCTCTATAGAATCCTCCCATGGTGCCCCAATCTCCCCAGAAGCCACTCTCAAGCCTCTCGCAATCCTTTGGAAGCATACTTCCAAGTAAGGTTTTTTCTTCCTTTCACTTTTTGTCCAATTTTCTTAATATTGTTATGCCCTTTTAATTTCAATTATAAATGTTGGGGTATGGTTTCAAACCTCCCCAATACTTCTATCTTATTGTTTCAATGATGGGATACCCCTTTCTCTCTCAATAAATTCCTCTCATGTACACCTGTTACTATGCCGAAATTCCAAAAGGAACTTCTCTCTCCTCATTTACATTCAAGCAATACTTTTGTATCATGAATATAAATTCCATTACAATTGTTGGTATATGTATCTATATGACCACCCTTACGTTCCATTTCATATATATATGATGATACACCCCTTTATCTCTCATCAACTATTTTTATGAATTCGTATATCATGCCGTTACGCTGCCGAAATTGCACCAATTTTCTAAGCCAATGCCATTGTGTAGTGATACAATGCCCATTTCTCCATCAAGGGTATTCACCTTCATGAACATTTACTTATTAATTATAAAGTTTCATTCCACATTCCTTTTACATGGAATAAATGATTATGTTTTATGAATCCATGTTTTATGATCCATGTGGCACACTTATGCATGAAATGAAATGTTTAAGAAGGGTGCGCCCTTATAGTGCTCCAATGCATTGGGTAAAGTATAGTATCATGATACGTCATGTGCAATGAGTGTTGAATCATGATAAATAAAGTGCAATGAGGGTTTACTAGTGCTTCATGTGCAATGAGGATTTACTCATGCTTCATGTGCAATGGGCCTTGGCTCATGCTAATTCCATGTTAAGTGTTGTTGCCACATTTCCATGTTATGATTATCATGCTCTATCACACCTTTATGTTCATGTTTATCTTGTGCTCTATTGATATACCTATTGTCTAGCATGTATTTTACTCCTCATGTATTCCATGTTTATTCCCTTACTGGGCTTTATAGGTCACCCTTTTCTTATGCATGTCCTCAGGTTATCCCATGCAATGCTAAGTACGAGGGAATATAGTGGTCATGTAAAGGAAGTTTTCAATAAAGATGTTGTATTTCATGTTTTAAGTTGTTATGTAATGATCCTAAGCCCCAAATACACTATACCTCTCGATCTTCCATGTTGTATCAAGTGAATTGTTTATGTAATAAATCATGTTTATGTTTGTAATAAAATCAGGGTTGTCATAGTTGGTATCAGAACATTGGTTTAGTTATTTTTGGGATTAGGATTAGAAAACCCTAGTAAAGCCTTAGATACAAGACTAAGTACAATAAAAACGTCCCTAAGTTTTGGTGAATATTGAGTAAGTGGGTTATCAAGCAAATACATCCCTATCTGGATATGAGAAGGTAGAGGCAGCTATGGCACTGATGTATCCTAGGGGTTAAACTTGAAAACACCGCTTTGAGCTAGACTCGAATGTGAACTGGTGCACGATAATGGGCATTGCTGCACTCTTGGTTATGACACTCCTGGGGGATATGCTTTGGTAAATTCACAAGCTTTGTATGAACCCTTATTAAGGGAATAAAACCCCCCCTAAGAATATATGTTAGAAAGTAGATCACAAAAAGGCTAGATAGAAGCCTAAAGATTCATAAGTTAAGGAAATAAAATTTAATTTATAAGTCATAAACTTTTGTCTTTGGATTACCCTTTGTGTGTTACCCATAACTTTCCTTTTATTCTAGCCAATGGCTGGTAATAAGAGGACTCGGGCTAACAATCGATGTGAAGATCAGTGTGATGACTGTACTAATGAGATGCTCGATCCAATGGGAGAGGGAATCATGAACTTTGTCACGCTTTTATCTTAGATAACTCAAGATTTGAATATAAACATGGGTCAAGAGGAACATTCAACCCCCCCCCCCCCCAAGAAAGAACAAGTCACTATCAAGAGCTTCATGAGAGAAAGACCCCCTACTTTTAGTGGATCATCCGATCCCACGATCACTGAAAAATGGATCAACTCCATTGAAAAGATCTTCTACATCCTTCAATGTTATGAACAAGAGAAGGTTATCCTAGAGGCTTATCGTATGGAGGGTTAATCTAAACAATGGGGTATTTTGATCAAAAATACGAAGCCTGAGGAGGAGATCAAGGCATTGGAATGGAAGGATTTCTGGAAGATGTTTTTTGATAAATATTTTCCGCACACCCTCCGGCTTAAGAGGGAAAGGGAATTCCTTCACTCAAGAAAAAAGATGAATATTATGTTGGAGCGTACGAGGAAAACTTCACAAGGCTTGCACGATATGCTTTCGGCTTTGTCGTTACCCCCAAATGCAAAGTTGACCGCTTCTTTGGTGGGATGAAGCCTAGCCTACGGAAAGCATTATCGATCCGTGACTTAGACAACTATGAGGAAATTGTCTGATGTGCCCTCAAGGTCGAAATGGAGATCAGGGAATCAAAGGGGTATCATGGGGACAAGAAGCCTAAGGTGGACTTTAATTCTGGCGGTCCGATGGATAAATCCAATGGTGCTAAGATGATCCAGCACCCCACTTGCCAAAAGTGCAGAAAGAAGCACCCTAGAAATTGCCTCAAAGGGATGAGGAAATGCTTTAGGTGTGGAAGATATGGGAACCTAGGAGTTAAATGTCGGAAAGAAAGACCCACGGCTACGATAGAGGAGAGGAACGCTCCATTCGAACCTCAACGTGTTTTTCATTGCTACAACTGCAAAGAACCGGAGCATTTTGAAAATCAGTGCCCTAATCCAAGGGTTTTTGGAGGCAACCAACAACCTCCAAGGCAGCAAGGAAGAGCTTTTTCCATCACTTCTACCGAAGTGCACCCCGAAAATGAAGTGGTGACAGGTGCGCTAGTTATTCATTCAAGAATAGCGAACATAATTTTTTATTCAGGTTCTAAGCATTCTTTTATATCTTGAAAGTTTAGTAGAACAATCCCAGCACCACCACAAATCATGGATGTGAAGATGTCGATGAGTATGGAAAATAGAGAAATCATTGCATCCCATGAATATATGTCCTCCCCTGTTATAATATATGGATTTAATTTCCTGGCGAACCTCGTCATACTCCCTCTGGTGTAATTTGATGCAATTCTTGGCATGGATTGGCTTTCTTTATATAGAGCCAACATAAATTGTCGGGAAAGGAAAATCACACTCCATATGGAGAATCAACCCCCGATTATTTACAAGTGTAAGGAGGAAGATGAATCTCCTTTAGCTCCATCATCTCAAGCATGGATATTACTTCCCTATGAGCACACCTATCTGGCTCAGATGATTGAGTCCAAGGAAGAAACCATCCTTGAAGAAATGCCTATTGTGAGGGAATTCGTTGAAGTGTTTCCCGAGGAACTGCTTAGTCTTCTTCCTAGAGGAGATGTTGAATTCTCAATTGAACATATATCAGGGGATCTACCAATATCCAAGACTCTATATAGAATGGTTGTTGTGGAGCTTTAAGAGCTAAAGAAAAAACTACAGGAGAATCTGGATAAAGGGTTTATATGCCTAAGTGCTTCACCATGGGGTGCACCAGTCCTCTTCGTCAAGAAGAAGGATGGGTCAATGCGCCTTTGCATCGATTATTGTGAGCTCAAAAAAATCACGATAAAGAACAAGTATCCTCTCCCACAAATTGATGACTTGTTTTATCAGCTGCGTGGAGAACAATACTTCTCCAAGGTGGACTTCCAGTCGGGATATTATCAAGTAAGGGTGAAGAAGGAAGATATCCCCAAGACTTCTTTTTTTCACAAGATACAGGCACTATGAATTCATAGTAATGCCTTTCGGACTCACTAATTCTTCAGCAATATTCATTGACTTGATGAATAGAGTCTTTAGAGATTACCTCGACAAATTTGACGTAGTCGTTATAGATGATATTCTAATATACTCCAAAACCAAGGAGGACCATCATGAGCTTTTAAGAACTGTGTTAGGGACTTTCCGCAAGGAGATGCTCTATTCAACATACATCAAGTGTGATTTCTGGTTGAAGGAGGTCACATTCTTGGGACATATCATCACAAGCAATGGGATATTTGTGGATCCCTCCAAAACAGATGCAATTGAGGGATGGCTGAGGCCAACATCGGTAATGGATATCCGTAGTTTCTTGGGGTTATCTGGATATTATCAACGATTTGTGAGAAATTTCTCACGATTTTCCAACCCTCTTACAAAGCTAACTCTAAATGGAGTAAAGTTTTGTTAATGTGATGAATGCGAAGAAAGCTTCAAGGAGTTGAAAAGGAGTCTTATCACTGCGCCCATGCTCACTTTACCCACAATTTGGGAACCTTTTGTGGTATTCAGTGATGCTTAGAAGAAGGGATTAGGCTGTGTTTTGATGAAGAATGATAAAGTGATATCCTATGCCTTAAGGAAGTTGAAAATCCATGAGCGAAACTATCCAACACATGATTTGGAGTTGGCAGTGGTGATCTTTTCCTTGAAAATATGGTGGCATTATCTCTATGGGGAGAAATGTGAGATATATACTAACCACAAGAGTCTTAAATATATATTCACATAGAAAGAGCTTAATATGCACCAGAGAAGATCGATAGAGCTCATCAAGGATTATGAATGTTCAATACATTACCACCCAGGGAAAGCGAACAAGGTTGAAGATGCCCTAAGTATAAAGGACCCAGCGATTCTATCAATGATGAGAATTGAGAAGGATCCAATCTTCTTAGACTTGATGAAGATGGACATGGGAATTATAAAGAAGGTAACATCATCAATACATTCACAAATTATTGATCAACCATATCTTTTGGGAAGGTTAAAGGATGCTCAAAAGGATGATGTGGGAATTCAAGAAAAAGTGGAAGCTATCGAAAAAGGGAAATCCTCGGATTTTAATGTTAATGAAGAAGGAATTGTGTGATTTGGGAAAATACTATGTGTTCCATCAAGTCTGGAGCTGAAAAAGGAACTTTCGGATGATGCATATAGTCAAAATTTCTCTATTCACCCAGGGAACAAAAGGATGTATCAAGATCTATGATAAAACTTTTGGTGGGATAATATGAAGAAGGAGATCGTTGTATATACATCAAAGTGCCTAGTGTGACAGAAAGTGAAGGCATAGATGCATAAGTCTAAGGGGATGATGAAACCATTGCCCATACCAGAATGGAAATGGGATAACATCACTATGGAATTTGTCACTGGACTTCTGAGGACATCCAAAGGCAACAATGCAATCAGGGTCGTGGTGGATCGTCTTACAAAGACTGCACACTTCATTTCTATTTAGTAGGATTTCTCATTGGATAAACTGGAACATATATATATCAGGGAAGTGGTAAGGCTTCCTAGAGTACCACTATCTATTGTGTCTGACTGAGATCCAAGATTAACCTCTATGTTTTGGAAGAGTCTTCAACATGCTATGAATACTGAACTGAACTTCAGTATGAACTATCATCCTCAAACTGATGGCCAATTCGAGCGGACTATCCAAAGACCTGAGGACATGTTGAGAGCATGCTCAATGGTCTTTAAAGGAGGATGGGATCAACATATTTCTCTGGTTGAGTTCCCTTATAATAACAATTTCCGCTCGAGCATCCAAATGGCACTATATGAAGCCCTGTATGGGAAAAGGTGCAGAACACCGACATGTTGGGATAAGGTTGGTGAACGTAAGCTTCTTGGACCAGAAATGGTCTAAGAAATGGTGGAGAAGGTGAAAACCATTCAACAGCATATCAAGGCATCCCATAGTCGATAGAAGAGTTATGTAGATAACCGTCGACGAGACCTTGAGTTTAAAGTTGGATACATGGTTTTTCTATGCATATCTCTGTAAAAAAAGGTTATGAGGTTTGGAAAGAAAGGGAAGTCAAGTCCAAGGTACATCAGCCACTTCGAGTTTCTTGATAATGTCGGGGATGTGGCCTATCGACTAGCACTTCCACCTACCAAGGCCAAAGTACATGATTTATTTCATTTATCCCTCTTAAGGAAGTACATAATGGACCCTTCACATGTACTTTCTTCTGAGGTGGTACAGTTGGAGGATGATCTTTCTTATGGGGAGAAACTAGTGAAGATCTTAGATTGTAGAGAAAATGTTCTATGAAATTAGACAATGACCCTCGTCAAGGTGTTGTGGAGAAACCACAAGCTTGAAAAAGTGACATGGGAATCAGAGGAAATGATGAAGGTGAGTTACCCACATCTGTTCTAGTATGGGAAAAGGAAATTTTGAGGTCGAAATTTCTTAAGGGGGGAATATTGTAACAACCCAAAGTTTCATTAATGGAAATCCCTCTTGATCTAATTAAATGTCTCTTTATGTAAAATGTTTATATAAAATGTCAACTTCTTTGGTTTTATGTTATGAATTTTGACCATTGCTAATATAGTCGTTGAACAGTGATCACATGATTAGTATAAATATAGGGCTTTAACAAATCCAAATTTACACAAACAAAAGAAGCGATGGCCTCATCCAGTAGAATTGCTCCATACAAAGCCCATTTGTTAGAGCTCGGAAAAGAGGTGGCGTCCTTGGGTTTCACTCTTGACCAATCCCAAGTTGAGCTTTATCATGTCAAGATCGAATGAGACCATCTACGGGAAAAGTGGAAGTTTACATAGATTACCACTCGAGCGATGTTATCTGAGCCACCCCAAGAGTCTGTCACCATCACACACCTTACCCTTAGGTGTTATGCAGCTGTTTTAAGGGGTTATGTAACAAATCGCTAGTACTATGTTCATGTACATTATTTTTGTATATAATAATGAATATACTTTCTTGTCATTATTGACACATTGTAAATAGTTTTTAAAGTACAAATAGTGTTTTTAGTTATTATTTAATTAAAAATTCTATTTTATTAAATTAAGGGATTTTAGAATTAAATAATATTTTAATAAAATATTATTATTATTATTAAATTAATTTTTATTAAATATAAATTATCTTATAATTTTATGTATGAAATTGTAATTTTTATTAAGGTTTGAAATCCATTTTTGTCAAAACCAATGAATTTTTTATAAATATCAGTTTTTAATTTAAAAGTGAAAATTAACATATTTAGAAAATTATTTAGATAAAATAAATGTTATTTCTGGAATCAGGACGTCGAAATTATCCAACGGTGAATTTTTCATAATTTTTTGACACAGTAAAATTTTTGGGTAAAAATTAAATACCGTTTAAATATATAATGTGTTTTATGACATCATAATGACCCAATAGTGATGTAATAAAATACTATAAGCTTTATTTTCGGCTAATATATGTTTTACCATTAATATAATGTGATTTTTGGTTTGTTTGACTTATTTTACAATGCATTAATGGACCCCTCAAGACTTATTAAATATCTTGTCTTTTTAAATTATTTTCCATGGGAGTGTGACTCACCTCCACATAAGCATCCCCATTATTTTAAGAAGATAGGACTTTGTACTTATAAAATATTTTTTTCTTCTTCCCTTTTCCAAAAAACATGGGCCAAAAACAGGAGCTGATTTGTGGTTTGGGTTACTTTAATGTAAGGGGTCCCAAACCTAAATAATAAAGAATTCACTCACCTTTCCTTTATAAACCCACCAAAGCTCCCACTTCCTCCACACTAAAATCCTTTGGAGTTCACCCAAGCTCTTCTATACTCACTCTAGAATCCTATGAAGGTGCCCCAATCTCCCAAGAAGCCTCTCTCAATCCCCTCTTAAGCCTTTGGAAGCACACTTCCAATTAAGGGTTTTTCCTCCTTTCACTTTTTTCCAATTTTCTAAATATTGTTATTCCCTTTTAATTTCAATTATAAATGCTGGGGTATGGTTTCAAACCTCCCCCATACTGTCCTATTATTGTTTTAATGATGGTAGACCCCTTTCTCTCTCCTTAAATGCCTCCAATGTACACCTGTTACTATGCCAAAATTCTGAAAGGAACTTCTCTCTCCTCATTTACATTCAAGCAATACTTTTGTTTCATGAATCTAAATTCCATTAAAATTGTTGGGACATGTATTTATATGACCCTCCTTACTTTCCATTTCATATAGATATGATGAGACACCCTTTTCTCTCTCATCAACCATTTTTATGAATTCTTATATCACGCTGTTACGCTGCTGAAATTGCACCAATTTTCTAAGCCAATACCATTGTGTAGTGAATACCATGCCCATTTCTCCATCAAGGGTATTTAACTTCATGAAAATTTACTTATTAATTATAAATCTTCATTCCACATTCCTTTTTCATGGAATAAATGATTATGTTTTATGAATCCTTGTTTTATGATCCATGTGGCACACTTATGCATGAAATGAAATGTTTAAGAAGGGTGAGCCCTTATAGAACTCCAATGCATTGGGTATAGTATAGTATCATGATACGTCATGTGAAATGAATGTTGAATTATGATAATTCAAGTGCAACAAGGGTTTACTCGTTATTCATGTGCAATGCTGATTTACTCATGCTTCATGTGCAATGGGCCTTGGCTCATGCTAATTCCATGTTAACTGTTGTTTCCACATTTCTATGTTATGATTATCATTCTCTATCACGCCTTTATGTCCATGTTTCTCTTGTGCTATATTGATATGACTATTGTCTAACATGTATTTTACTCCTCATGTATTCCATGTTTATTCCCTTACTGGGCTTTATAGCTCACCCTTTTCTTATGCATGTCCTCAGGTTATCCCATGCAATGCTATGTATGGGGGAATGTAGTGGTCATATAAAGGATGTTTTTAATAAAGATGTGGTATTTCATGTTTTAAGTTGTTATGAAATGATCCAAATCTCCAAAGACACTATACCTCTCAATATTCCATGTCGTATCAAGTGAATAGTTTATGTAATAAATCATGTTTAATTTTGTAATAAAAGCAGGGTTGTCATAGCTGAAGATGTTGCCACCATCACCAATATCTCATCTTCACACCACCAATGATCAGAATGAGATAATGAAACCACCTCTGTAGATCACAAACCACCATCGAGGAATAATCGAAAAAGATAAATGAAATTGGGGTAGTAGCCCTAAATGAAACCAAATTAATAGGAAACTAGGAATGAGACCCAAAAAGGGTAAAACAAAAGAAGGTAGGCTTGGGGGACTCCGCGAACACTAAACCACAAGGCCCAAAACCCCTGTGTATCCATCGCTCCAAATCTGACATGGAGAGGAGAGGTAGAACGCTAGGTTAGAGCAAGGCACGACGACCAAGGAAGAAGCCCTGAGAAAAAACCCTATAATTAAATCCCAAAAACCAAAGGTTGAAACTTTATGGAACCCATGTAGAGAGAGCTGAATCCGGTAATGCCTGGGAATCCGACATCCACCAAATTGCTTTCCTAAAACCTCGGAGTATCCCTCAATCCAAATCCGACATGGAGATGAGTGAAGGAATGCGAGGTCGGAGTGTAGTAGAGGTGGTCGGGAAGAAACCAAAGCACCTCATGGAGTAGGGTGGTGAAACGAAGACTGGAAACCCAAAGTGTAACATGTGATAGAGAAGATGGAAGCATTGGAAAATCTAGGACATAGTGAGTGAGGAATAGTAAAGAGAACCTGAATGGAGCAAGGTGAAGGATTCATCGACGCCAGGGAAGAAGAAACCCAAGGAGATGAAAGGAAAGCTGAGAGATTGAGAACGTCGGGTGAATGAGGTGTCACCCCCCTTTCAATTGATTGAATAGATCATTAATATATGGTAATAGATATATTTTCTTTATTGTGAATCTATTGGGTTTTCGGTAATCCACACAAAGATGTAGTGAACCATCAGTCTTCAAATAAAAATAGAACTCGAACCACCCATGGTGACACACTCGGTAATATAAATCCTTTTTCTATAATATCATCCAAATGAGTCTTTAGATCTATCAGTTCATCTAGATCCATGTGGTAAGAAGGAATTGACACTGGTTTACTACCAGGTACAAAATCAATAAGAAAAATCTACCTACCTTTCCAGTGGTATAATAGTGAAATCAGAAGGAAACACATCGTGAAACTCGACAAAAATTGGAGGGAGATCACCACTAAAATATTCCCACTCCAGATAAAAAAAACATAGATATCAATTTCCCTAACTCTGGATAATATGGTCTTTCTCTGTTCGACCTTAGGTATCATTCCCCTTGGAGGAGACAACACACACTATCAAGTGTAGTGGAGGAGTCCAATCAAAGATAGTAATCAATATGGGATTTATTGGAAATGATCCAATCCATCCCAAAAATTATTTCAAGTAGTTTTAAGTAGAAAACTTGAAAACTCCATGAAAGCTCAATATCTAATAGATGGAAAACACAACCCGGACTATGGAGAACCTACTCTCTCTTGATACCATGGGTAGTAGTAATATATGTTAGATAAGACAACGATAGGATAGGAATATTTAATATATTAACATTATGTGTTGAAATGAATGAATGAAATGCACTAGTATCAAATAGAATAGTCAGTAATGATGATGTAATAGGGATGGTACCTCTCACAGTCACTGGACTTGTATATACTTCCTATAGAGATACTTCAATTGTGTGAAGAATCTTCATTCTAGATGCGTATAGATAGAACCAATTTGTCCTTGAAGAATCTAATTGCAGTATAGTTTTGGTAGGATCTGATGATCCCTTGCCACTACATGGAGTGGAAAAGAGATGGTAAAACTTATGCAAGTTACCTGATCATCCTCTCGAGAAACATATCTTGGGTGCCTCCGGGAAAACCCTATTTGAAGGCCGCAACATTCCAAACTGGTAACATATCATTGAAACTCTACCTGGAACTATGGGTTTTTTTATAAAAAACATGTTTGCATGAACCACCATAAGAATCATCATGATTACTCTTCCCATTGAAAGAACTTTCACCTCCACTAGGAGTGAAAGAAACTCCTGACAACTGTGACTCTCCCTCCATGTCCATTTCAACCGTCAATGCTCTATCCAGCACATCATCATAAGAGAGAATATTTAGCAGGAAAAACTAATAAAAAATGTCTTCTTGAAGTCCCAAATCAAAATGATGAGTCATCATTTTCTCATTTGATACTACCTCAAGTGTAAACTCCACTAGATCATCCAAATGGTTTCTATACTCTGTCAAAATTATTTTCATCCAGATCAAGTTTGATGAACTCTAAATAATTGGATAACAACATAAAATCTGGATCAAAGTGGTTGATGAAAATAGCCTTTAAGTCTCTCCACTCTAAGCCCTCATTTTTCTTCTCTGTAACCATCATGTCCCACCATATCCTTCTTCATCCCTCTAACAAAATTGTGGCACACATCACCTTGATCTTTTTTGGAACCAAGGCTGATCGTTGCTAATAATGGAGGTCGATTTGTGTTTGTTGTCAATATGCACATGGATGAATAGGTAGTTTGAAAAGAATAGGGTTATACATTTGAGGTTGAAAGTAGTATTGAAGGTGGCACAATTTCCCAAAGATTCCCAAATTTTTGGGACTAAAAAATTAGAAGTTTGGTAACAGTTCGCAACAACGGTACATGGTGAATTCATGTGGTGAATGGTGAAGGCTTGCTGTATGTGATGAAGGCATGCGATATGAAGTAAAGGTGTGAAGTACACTTTTAAATCATGTGGTACATGGAATGGTTCATAGAACTGAAAACAATTTGCAGTGATGATACTTGGTGAAGGCATGCGGTATGTCGAATGCAGCCGAAGATGGTTCACAACAACAGTACACGGTGAAGAGACTCAGTATGCGGACCGAAATACATAAGGTACACATAAGGTTAATGGTATGTGATAAGGTTTCATAGTTTAGAGGATTGCAATATGTGGTGGAGGCTAATAGTATGTAGATAGAGTTCATTTTACTGTGAAGATTGTCCCACATTGAAAATTTGGGTAAATTAGATTAACAAAATTTGTAGATTTATATGCCTATTAAAAGAGTAAAAATCCCATTTGTTAAGGGATGAGATTAAAGATTAAAATTTCAGGAAAAAATTAGGTGAAGTCCGAAGTGGTATGCGAAGGATAAGATGATACGTGGAGAGAATCATCTGCATAAGCGGAAGAGAACGTGGTTCATGTATAAAGATCTTGTAGTACGCTCTCAAGCAAGGTAGTACGTGGAGCAAGATGGTACATGGAGGAGTGGAGCAATAAGTGGTGTAGGGGAGTACGCGAAGTGGGACATTTCATAGAGGAGTTGGACGGTATGTAGAAACAGTAGCGGTACACAAAAACAACTGGAAGGTACACGAAAATAGTAGCAGTACACAGAACACCCACTGAATCCTAAAAAATGGCCAAATTAGTTTGCGAAATTAATTTTCATAACAGATTTTTGTATGGAAAACTAAATTACATATATCAGTGATTATGGGACTTCAATAGAAAATCCATTTATAGTTGAGGATGCATAAATTAATGCCAAACCATTTAAGCGACCTTCAAGTCATTATATTGAGTGAAGATTCTTCCAACGTAATGAACAAGTTGGAGTCAGCAGAAGTGATCCAATGGATGTAGTGTTCTATCCATAAAAAATTATAATGGTACTTCACCTGGCACATAGTGACTATGCTAATCTCTTGTAATCCACAAATTGTAAAGATTAGTGGTTTTTTTATGACCGACACACTATCAGTGTATGCTCCTTAGACATAGCCCTTAGTGGTGAACCAATTAAAATGATTGTGTCATTTATTTACATGTGATTGTTTATTTTATATACTTCTTATTCAGATAGGTTTAACAGGTCCCTACCAATGTGGGAAAAAGATCCATCAGTTTAGAAGAAAAATTTGACACCCTGATTCACCCCTTCCCTATCAGGGTGTTTTAGGGTCCTTCAAGTGGTATCAGAGGATAAAGGTTTATAGTATTGAATCAGTCTGTCATGGAGAATCCAAATAACATTAAGGAATTTACCCTCATTTATGGATATAATATTAAAATATGGAAAAACAATACGAGATCATACCTAATATCTCTTATAATGGAAGTATTATTTTCTACTACACAATAAATACAAGTCACTGATCCTATAGGACTGTCGATGATAGATAAAAACATGAAATTTCTTGATGTAGATGCAAAAGCAGTAAATTCTCTCACTATAGCCTTTTCTGATTAGATTTATCTAAGGGTAATGAGTTGCAAATCTACCAAGTCAATGTGGGATAAAATGGAGAATATTATTGAAGGAGATAATAAAGTAAAAGAGGCAAAAATTCAAGTACTACACAATATGTTTTATGATCTTGAGATGCACCTTGATGAGAATATAGATGCCTTTTCGAATCAAATTACTGATGTTGTAGGAGCCATCTGAGGTCTGTGTGAAGAAATCAAAGACATTGACATAGTGATGAAAATCTTGAGAATACTTCCACCCCTTTATAATGAAAAGGTGTCAGGACTTGAGGAAATATATCTCTCCAAACTCTCAGAGGATGATCTTCTGAGCAAACTATCACCTTATAAAATGAGAATCAAACTAGAAGAAGCTATGACTCATGTGAGTAAGGAAATGGAATTAAACTCCATTGAAAAACTAAAATTTCAGGAGATTTCATTAATGAAGATGATGGGTAAAATGAAACCCTTTCTCTCATTTCCAAGAATCTCAACAAGGGAACACAGAAATTTGAAGGAAAGCTACTTATGGCTTGTTTTCACTTTGGAAGAGTTTGGAACATTGCCTCATAGTTCTCATGAAAATTTGATGATGAAGATAGAGAAGTTGAAAACATGTAAAAGCCTTAGAAATGATTATTCGAAAAGGGAAATTTTAAATTTGAAAAGGAAGTACAGAAGAAGAGTTTTGTCTGTGAGGAGGAAGATGATGATAATGTATTCGGTGGGGAAGAATAACTAGAATTTAAGACTTGAAACCATTCCTCCATGATGGCTACCATTGAAAAGTCAAAACCATTGATAAATAAAGCTATATATAATTAGTTGACTACTAATGACAATCCCAAGTATCAACTTAAGGATTATTTTGGTAATCTTGAGATTAAATGTAAGAGATTTAATAAGTGGAAAGCAATGGTGGAGGAATCATCAGAATATTCTAATTAGCTAGAAGAAGAAAATGAATGACTAGAAGAACTGGTGAAAGTACAATCATCATTCCTTGAAATCACTAATGATGTTATAGAACTAAAACTTAGAATTCAAGAACAATAAAAGGTCATTAATGAACTTACTTTGAAACTGGAGGATAAGGAAAAGACCATTAAGGGACTCTAAGAAGAAGTTATTACTCTGAGAAGTAATGTTGAAATTGAAGAAATTTTAAAAGAAGCAAAGAAGAAAATACAATTTGGAAGGTTCTTGGATGCTGAGTTTCTAGAGAGAGAAAATTTTTGTTCTGATGGAGTTGAAAATATCTCGAGTGATCAAAGACCCACATGCATGGGAAATAGTGGAATTCTCTATGATGTCAAAATGTCAAATGCAATAAATAAAGTGAGCTATGATAAAGGTAAGATGAAAGTTGATCATGTTGAAAAGCCACCAGAAGTGCTGAAAATGAAACCCTTAAATCAAAATGAAAGGAGAATTGATGATTATCCTTGAGTTTCTAGAAATTATAAGCAGTTATGAGGAGAAATAGAAGTGAGAAGACATTTCCTTTTCTGAAGTGTTAGTTTTGTGGCTAGCTGGGCCATACCATGTCATACTGCAAAGAGGCAAGGAGATATTTGAATGGGGAAGAGTTAGGAGTTCAAAAAAGGATAACATATTCATATCCTAATTATTATAAAGGAAATATTTTCTATGGATATTGTTTTCACTATTCTATGTTTGGTCATAAAGCTGTGTATTGCTGGAAGAGGTATGATAGGAGAAATTCTTTCAATGTTCAGAGATGTGCCAATACACGTCAATAAGACAGTGTCTCTATTTAAAATAGGTGTTCTCCTCTAAAAGAAGTATTTGAATATGAATAACCCATGTACTCAAAAGATATAATTGAAAATCAATCAATGCCCCACACTCAATCCAATATCTCATTGAAGGAAAAGAGGAAAATTGAAACCTCCAATTTTTCGGTAGTAACCCACAAAGCTACAAAGAACAAAAAAATAGATTCTTGATAGTGTCTTTTAATACCACATAATGGGTAATGCAGACATATTAAAAAATATCAATAAAAATATTGATGGAATAGTGATGTTCGATAATGATGGCGCTTTGAAGATAAAAGGAAGTATAAGTACTAAGATTGCTAATGGAGATCTGAAGAAAACTGAATTCCTGTATGTGGATGATCTCATTACAATCCAATTAATAGGAGTCAACTCTCTAACTCAGGTCTTATTGTGACATTCAATCAGAATGGATGAAATATAAGAGCAATGTCAGGGAATTCTCTCATTAAAGGTTGTAGAACAAAAGACAACTTATATCAGGTTCACAACAAAGAGAACATTTTCTACCTAACAGTTAGAGAGGAAAAAAACTTATGGAATTAGATATTGGTGAACATATATAAAAAAGATATGGAAAAGGTATCAACGATAAAGCTAGTCATGTATATCCCTAATTTGAAGCATGACGGAGAAGAGACCTATGATTCTTGCATACAAGGGAAACCGGTCTGCAGTTCCTACTGCCCAAATAAGAAAGGAGAATCGAATATTCTTGACCTCATCCATACAGATGTATATGGACCAGTAAATGTTTCTAGAATTTATAGAGAGAGTTACTTTGGTTTTTTCATATATGATTATAGTATAATGGCATGTGTGATTGTTATACATTGGAAGAAACAAGTTCTTGATTTCAGGAAAACCTATCTACGAATCACGAAGAATGATACTGAAAAATAGATCAAAGTCCTATGGTCTAAAAATATAGGGGAATAAACATCCGTTGAATTTGAAAATTACCTAGAGAAGCATGGGATACAACATGAGGTGGAAGTTGTGAGAACTCCACATCAAAATGGAGTTGTTTAGCACAGGAATCGATAGGTATAAAACATATCCAAAACTATGATGATTGAGAGTCGTATTCCTCGAAATTACTAGAAATAGTAAGTATAAGTTGTAGTGTATATTCAAAATAAAAAATGGCTATATATGTGTGAAACAAGTACACCATATGAATTGTGGCATATAAGGAATCCCTCTTTGAAATGTTTTCTTGTTTTCAGAAGAAAATGTTTTATCCGAAATAAAAAAGGAAATCAAGTAATGTATGGAGACAATGCAGATGAAGAAATATTTCTTGGATACTCAATGAACAGAAAATCTTACAAGTGTTTCAATAAGCTCATGAGAAGAATTGTGGAAAGTAGTGATATAAATATCATTGAAGAGAAAAACCCAAATGCTTTAAAGAATTATTATGATGATGTGATAGAACATTAGGAAGAATTTTAACATGGGAAAATGATAATATAGAGGTAGATGAAGGTATGAAAAACTATCTAGATTCACTTCATGATATTGACTCTAAAGAAGAATCAGAAGAGGAAGCCATAGCTGGAGAGAATTTGGTGGAACCCCAAAAGAGAAATCTAAGAGAAGAGATTGATCAGTCCAACATTATTAGGGATCAGTATGCACCAACACAGATAAGGAGAATGAGGAATAATGCAAAATATACATTTCTATCAGTTTTGGAACCATGTTTATTTGAATAAGATGCAAAGGTTGAGTCATGGGTGAAAGAAATGAATGAATATTTATATCAGGTTGACAAAAATAAGACATGGGATCTTGTTAAAAGACCTGAAGATCATAACGATATTGGTATGAAGTGGATTTTCAAGAACAAATTTGATGAACATGGAAATGTGATCAGAAATAAGGAATGCTTGGTCTATAAAGGATATTCAAAAATCTAAGGTGTTGATGGTGACAAGACATATACTACCATAGAAAGTATGGAGTCAGTCAGGATATTTCTTTCCCTAGAAATCCAAAAAGGTTATAAAGTGTATCAAATGGATTTCAAGACCACATTATTTAATGGATTATTGGAATAAGAAGTCTACATTGATCAACCATTAGGGTTCATTCCAGGCAATGATGAACCAAAGGTTTGGAAATTAAGGAAAGATCTTTATAGACTGAAACAGGCACCAAGGCATGGTACTCTCGGTTGGACTCTTATCTGAGAAATCTTGAGTTTAAAAGAGGAGGAGTAGATAACAACATCTATGTGAAGAACTATCAATAGGATTAGTTCACGGTATTGGTATACTTGGATGATATTATTTTTGGTGGATGCAGACACGGATTAGTGGATGAATTTTACAATCACATGAAATCGGAATCTGAAATGTCCATGATTGGTGAACTCGCATAATTTTTAGGGTTGAAGGTACTTCAGAAGAAGGATTACACATTCATTTACCAATAAATGTATGCTAGAGATTTACTGAAGAAATTCAATATGCATGATTCCAAAACAATTTCAACTCCAATTTCAGTTGGATCAAAGATCATAAAGCATGAGGAAGGAACTTATGTGGATCCCACCATATACAAAAGAATCATTGGAAGCCTATTGTACTTGATGGAGACATGGAAAGATATTTTCTTTTCAACATGCCTTGCATCCCACTTTCAGAGTAATCCGATGGAAGAACATATGGTGTAAGTGAAAAGAATCATGAGATACATTCAGGGTACACATAATTATAGGCTATACTTTTCTGCATGAAGATATAGTGAACTATCATCATTTTCTGATGCCGAATGGGATAGAGATGTAGTAGATAGAAATCCTACCAGGGGTGGAGCATTTTTTATCATGAAGAAATGTGTGGGCTCTTTAAGCAAGAATCGAGAAATTACTTCACTTAGTGTTGCTGATGTGAAATATATATCTGCTACCAAGACATGCACTAAGTTAATTTGGATGAAGTATCAACTGAGTGACATAGGTGGTGTGGTGAAACAACCAATGATGATTTACTGTGACAAAAATAGCACAATTTATCTTATGAAGAATCCTATTCAGTATTCTCATATAAAAAATACTGAGATTATAAATCCTTTCATCAAGGAAAAATTTGAACAAGGTCTGGTCAAAATAGACCATATGGGAAATGATGAGCAAGTGGCTGAAATTAAGACAATGCCATTGTCAGCAGCTGTGATAGAGAAACATCAGCTAAAACTTTAGGTTCAGCTACCTCCTAGTGCATAAAGAGGTTACGAGATTCCCCTCTCCCTGGTTCATTTAACTGTTTTTAATCTGTTTGTGGAAATTATGAAGATTTATGGGGGAGATACGATCCCGAGGGAGCATGTTTTTTAACTCTACAAGATAATATTCATTTTATTGGGTTTATTACCAATTTCGGAGAATGGATAAATTAATTATAGATTCATCAATTTCTTTCTGATTACCGGAAATATGGAGAATAGAAAAATCCATAAATGAAACTAGGGGTGAAAAGAAAAGGATGAGAACTCAATTCATGTCCTCTCCATTCTTTTCTACACCACGCACTTCTCATGTAGACTCAGAGTGATGGATGATTTGTTTCTTGAAGGTTCATGTTTTTATCGGGATTGGTGCATCAATGAATTTATCGAGAGATTGGAAAAAATCCCAAAGGGGGTTTATTGGAAACAAGGATACTTATGGCTAATAATGGAGGTTGGTTTGGGTTTTTTCAATATGCACATGGATGACTAGGGAGTTTGCAAATAATATGGTCATACATTTGAGTCTGAAATCAGTATTGAAGGTGGAGTAGTTTTCCAGTTCTTTTCTAATTTTTGGGCCTATAAAACCGGGAGTTTGGTAACGGTTCGTAGAAACGGTACGCGGTGAAGGCATGTGGTACGCAGTGAAGGTGCACGATACAGATTGAAGGTGCACAGTATGCGGTAAAGGCATGAAGTACATGGTGAAAGTGTGCTATACGTAGAACGATGCGTATAACTAAAAATAGTTCGCAGCAATGGTACGTGGTGAAGGTGTGCGGTACACAAAATGCTATCGAAAACAGTTTCCAGCGACAATACGCGGTGAAGAAATACAATACGTAGACCAACAGACATACGGTACGCATGAAGTTTAATGGTATATGATAAAGGTTCACATTTTAGAGGATTGTAGTACATGGGGGGATACTAGTACATAGATGGAGTTCAGTTTACAGTGAATATTGTCCCACATTGAAAATTAGGGTAAATCAGATTATCGAAATTTTATGAGTTATGTTCCTATTTAAGGAGTAGTTATCCCCTTTTTTAAGGGACGAGATTGGAGATTAAAATTTGGGGAAGAAATTCAGTGAAGTCTGAAGTGGTATGTGGAGGAGAAGATGATATGAGGATAGAATCATCTGTGTAAGGAAAATCGTTCGTGAAAGAGAGCATGGTCTGCACAGGAATCTCTCATAGTATGCTACCGAGCAAGGTAGTATGTAGAGTAGGACGGTATGTGGAGTGGAGTAGTAAGTGGTGTAGCAGAGTTTAGGAAGAAGGATAGTTCATGTATGAGTAAAATGGTACACAGAAATAGTAGTGGTACAGGGATAAAACTAGATGGTACGTGAAATAGTAGCAGTATTTGGAAATAGATAGACAGTACGCAGAAACAACAACAGTAAAAAGAACACCCACAGAAGCTTTAAAATTGGCCAAATCAGTTTGTAAAATTAATTTCTATAAGAGATCAGTGTACGAGAAAATAAATTATATCTGTGAGTGATTATGGGACTTCAAAAGAGCATCCATTTATAGTTGAGGATAAATGAATTAATTCCAAACCATTGAAGAAAACTTCAAGTCATTAAATTGAGTGAATATTCTTCAAACATAGTGAGAAAAGATAAGTCAATGGAAGTGATCTGAGAGACACAGTGTGCTATCTCCAAAAAATTGTAGAGGCAGTGCACCTGGAATAGAGTGACTATTCTAAACTCTTATAATCCACAACTTGTGAAGATTAGTGTTTTTGGTATGACTGACACACTGTCAATGTATGCTCCTTGGATTTATCCCTTAGTGTTGAACCAAGTAAAAATGTCATGTCATTTCTTTTCATGTGATTGTTTATTTTCTACACTTCCTCTTCAGATAGGTTTAATATGTTTCTACCAACGTGGAAACAAGATCCATCAGTTTAGAAGAGAAATTTGACACCCTAATTCACCCATCCCCTCTCAGGGTGTTCCAGGGTCTTTCAAGTGGTGTTAGTGGATAAAGGTTACTGGTGTTGAATCTATATTTGATGGAGAATTCAATCAACATTAGCGGAGTACCCCTCTTCAATGAATATAATTTTAAAATATTTAAAAAACAGGATGAGATCTTACCTAAGATCTCTTAGAATGGAAATATTTTTTTCTACTTCACATGGAATAAATGTCACTATTCCTACAATATTTTAGATGACAGATACAGTTATAAAAATTTCTTGATACTGATGAAAAATCATATAATTCTCTAATTGTAGCCCTTTCTAATCAGATTAATCTCAAGGTAAGAAGTTTCACATATTTTAAGTGAATGTGGGATAAATTGGAGAATATTTTTGAAGGAGATAGAAAAGTTAAGGAGGAAAAACTTCATGTACTACACAACAGGTTTGATGATCTGAAGATGAACCCTCATGAGAATGAAAAGTCCTTTTTTAATTGATTTACTGAAGTTGTAGGAGAAATATGAGGTCTGGGTGATGAAATCAAAGACATTGACATAGTTAAGAAAATAAAGAGAAGACTTCCACCCCTTTACAATGAAAATGTGTCATCCCTTGAGGAAAGAGATCATTCCAAACTCTCAGTGGGTGATCCTTTGAGAAATATATCAGCTTATGAAATGAGAATCAAACTAGAAGACGCTCCCACTCATGAGATAAAGGAAATGAAATTCAAAGACATGGAAAAACTAAATTTTTTAGGAGATAGTGGTGATAAATATGATTATGAAAACAAAAATCTTTCTTTCACTTCTAATAAGTTCAAGAAGAGAATATGTAAATTTAATGTTAAGATACATATGACTTGTTTTTTAATGGAAGAGTTGGGAACACTACCTCTTAGTGCTCAAGAAAATTTTATGATGAAGAGAACGAAGTTAAAAACATGAAAGAGCCTCGGAAAATATTCTTCAAAAATGGGAACTTCAAATTTTCAAAGAAAGTATAGAATAAGAGTTTTTTCTGTGAGGAGGAAGAGGATGATAATGAATTATGTGAGGAAGAAGAATCAAAATTTAAGACTGGAAACCATGCCTCCATGAAGGCTACCATAAAAAAGTCAAAACCATTGATAGATAAAGCAACATATAATCAGTTGACTACTAATGTCGATCCCAATAAGAAACTTAAGGATGCTTTTGGTAAGTTTGAGATTAAATGTAAGAGATGAAATAAGTGGAAAGTATTGGTGGGTGATTCATTAGAATATATTGATCATCTTGAAGAAGATATTGAATTACTGGAAGAACTAGTGAAAGTACATTCATCAATCCTAAAAATCACTAATGAGGTTATGGAACTAAAACTCAGAATGGAGAACAAGAAAATGTAATAAATGAACTTACCTTGAGACTAGAGTAGATGTCCATGACCATTGATGTACTTGAAGAATAATTTGTTACTCTAAGAAGTAAACATGAAAGTGAATCAATTTCAAAAGAAGCAAAGAATAAAATACAATTTAGAAGGTTCTCGGATGATGAGCTTCAAGAGAGAGAAAAACATGATTCTAATGGAGTTAAAAAGATATTTAGTGATAAAATACCCACATTCATGGGAAATAGTGGAATTGGTTGTGATGCCAAAATGTAAAATACCATAAATAAAGTGTGCCAGAAAAAAGGCAAGATGAAATTTGATCATGTTGAAAAGCCACCAAAAGTTTTCAAAATTAAACACTTAAATAAAACTTAAAGGATAATTGAAGATTGTCCTCGAATTTCCAAAAATGATAGGTAGTCAAACTATTTTCCTAAGGAAGAAGGCATGAGGAGAAATAGAAGTGAGAAGACATTTTCGTTCATGAAGTGTTTGTTTTTTGGCTATCTAGGCCATACCATGTCATACTACAAAGAGGTAAGGAGCTATATGAATGGGGAAGAGTTAGGAGTTCAACAAAGGAAAACATATTAATATAATACTTCTTATAGAAGAAATAATTTATTTGGATATTTTTTCACTATTCTAACTTTTCCCATAAAGTTGTATACTGCAGAAAGGGTTATGATAGGAGAAATTCATTCAATGTCTAGAGACGAGTCAATACATGCCAAATGAACATTGTTGATTTTTCAAATAGGTTTGATCCTGTGGAAGAAGAATTTGTATATAAGTAACCCATGTACATAAAATAGAGAATTGAATGGCCATCAACACCTTACACTCAATACAATATCTCATGGAATGGAAATAAGAAAATTAAAAGGTCCAATTTTCCAGAAGTATCCCTCAAAGCTACAAAGAACAAAAACACCAAGATTCTTGATAGTGGATGTTAATCCCACATGATGGGTGATTTAAACCTATTAACTAATTTCAATTAAAATATTGATGGAACAGTGAGGTTGGGTTACGATGGTTCTTTGAAGATAAAAGGCGGTGGAAGTACTAAGCAAGCTAATGGAGAGATGAAGAAAACTGAAGTCCTTTTTGTGGATGGTTTTCATCACAATATTTTTATTGTGAGTCAACTCTATGACATAGGTCTTATTGTGACCTTAAATTATAGTGGTTGTACTATAAGAGGAAAGTCTAGGAATTCTCTCATGAAAGGATGTAGAACATAAGGAAACATATATTTGGTTGACAGCAAAGAGAACATTTTCTACCAAACAGTTAGAGAGGAAAACAAATTATGGCATAAAAGATTTTGGCACATCAATCATCAAGATATGAAAAAGTTATCTAAGATAAATATAGTCATGGATATCCCTAATTTTATGTGTGAATGAGAAAAGACCTGTGATGTTTTCATGCAAGGGAAACTAGTCTGCAGTTCATACTGGACAAAGAAGAAAAGAGCATCAAATTTCTTTGACCTTATCCATACAGATATATGTGGCCTAATAAATGACGTTGTAATGCATGGAGAGCGGTAATATTTTCTTTTCATAGATTATTATAGTAGAATGGAATGTCTGATCATTATACACCGAAAGCGACAAGTTCTTGATTTCATGAAAACATATCGATGAATCGCCAAGAATGATATGGTATGGAAGATCAAAGTCCTACAGTCTGAAAATAGAGGTAACTACATGTCCATTGAATTTAAAAATTACCTAGAGAAGCCTGGGATACAACATGGGGTGGCTGCTGTGAAAAATCCATAGAAAAATGGAGTTTTTGAGAACAAGAATTGATAGGTAAACAACATGGCCAAAAAAATTCTGATTGAGAGTTGTATTCCTCAACATTACTGGAAAGAGGCATTTCAAGATGTAGTGTAAATTCGAAATCGAACAGAGCTATATATGGGTGAAACAAACACGCCATATAAATTTTGACATGGAAGAAATACCTCTTTGAAATATTTTCTTGTTTTCGAAAGAAAATGTTTTATCCAAAACAAAAAACTAAAGTAAGGGAAGTATGGATAAAATTAAGATGAAGTAATATTTCTTGGATACTCATTGAATAAAAAATTCTACAAGTGTTTCAATAAGAACATGGGAAGAATTGTGAAAAATAGTGATGTAAATATCATTGAAGAGAAAAACCGGAATGCTTCAAGGAATTCTTATGCTGATGTGATAAAAGATGAGGAAAAATTTGAAAATGGAAAAAATGAAAATATAGAGGTAGATAAAGGTGTGAAAAACTCTCAGGAGTCACATCATGATGTTGAATCTGAAGAATAATTGGAAGAGGAAGCCATTGCTGGAGAGAATTCAGTTGAACCCCAAAGAAGAATTTGAAGATAAGATATTGTTCATTCCAATATTATTAGGGATCAGAATGCACCTACACATACAAGGAGAATAAAGAATAATTCACAATATTCATTTATATCAGTTGTGGAACCATCCTTAGTTGAAGAGGCTGCAAAAGATGAGTCATGGGTGAAAGAAATGAAAAATAGTTGGATTAGATTGACAAAATTTAGACATGGGATCTTGTTAGAAGACTTGAATAGCATAATGTGATTGGTATGAAGTAGATTTTGAAGAAAAAATTGGACGAACATGGAAATGTGATCAGAAATAAGGCATGCTTGTTCTGTAAAGGATATTCACAAATTGAAGGTGTTGATGTTGGGGAGATATTTTCTCCCATATTGAGACTAGAGTTAATAAGGCTATTTCATTCCATGGAATCCAAGGAGGCTATAAAGTGTATCAAATGTATGTTATGAAAACATTATTAAATAGAGTATTGAAAGGAGAAGTCTACATTGAATAACCCATATGGTTCTTTCTTGTCAATGATGAACAGAAGGTTTAAAAATTAATGAAAGCTCTTTATGGCCTGACATAGGCACCAAGGGTGTGGTACTCTTAGTTTGACTCTTATCTGAGAAAGATGGAGTTTGAAAGAGGTGGAGTGGGTCACAATCTCTATGTGAAGAACTCTAAACATGATTAGTTTATGGTATTGGTATACATGGATGATATTATTTTTGCTGGAAGAAGACATGGATCATTGGATGAAATTTACAATCACATGAAATTATAATTTGAAATTTCCATGATTGGTGAACTCATATATTTTTTAAGGCTGTAGGTACTTCAAAAGAAGTACTAAACTTTCATTTCTCAATAAATAATGCAAGAGAGATACTGAATAAATTCAATATGCCTGATTCCAAACCAATTTTGACTTTGATTTCAATTGGACCAAAGCTTGAAAATCATGAGGAAGGGACTTATGTGGATCCTACCATGTACAAAAGAATCATTGGAAGACTATTGTACCTGACAAAGAGAAGAACAGTTATTATCTTTGCAACTTTTCTTTCTACCCGCTTTTAGAGTAATCCGAAGGAAGAAAATATGGCAGAAGTGAAAAGAATCAAGAGATACATTCAAGGTACACATAATTATGGGTTATACTTTACTTCAGGAAGAGAAAGTGAACTATCAACATTTTATGATACTGATTGGGTTGGAGATGTAGTGAACAAAAAGTCTACCAGTGGTGGAACATTATATATTGGTAAGAAATGTTTGGGTCGGTTAAGCAAGAAATAATAAAGTACTTCCCTTAGTACTGCTGAAGCTAAATATATATCTAATACCAAGGCATGCACTCAATTAATTTGGATGAAGTAGCAACTGAATGACATAGTTGATGATGTGAAACAACCAATGGTGGTTTAATGTGATAACAAGAGTGAAATTGATCTTATAAAGAATATTGTTCGACAATCTCATACAAAACATATTAAGATCAGATATCACTTCATCAAGGAAAAATTTGAACAAGGCGTGATCAAAATAGAACATATGGGAACAGATGAGAAAGTGGATAACATTATGACCAAGCCACTATTAACGACTGTGTTTGAGAAACATCAGTTGAACCTCAGTGTTCAGCGACCCTCTAATGAAAAAGGAGGTTACATGATTCCCCTATCCCCAGTTGTTTTAACTATTCTTTAATCTTTTTTAACTCTACTTGTCAAAATTCAGTTCATTGTGTTTATTTATAATGGGGGAGAATGGATAAATTCAATGGAGATTTATATGTTTCTTTTTGGTTATGGAAAAGATGGAGAATAGAAAAATCCCAAAAAAAACTACGGGGGATAAAAGAAAAGGATGAGAACTCAATTTATGTCCTCTCTCTTGTTTTCTACACTAATTTATTCTTATATAGACCTAGAGTGGTAGTTGTGTTGTTTATATAAGGTTCGGGTTTTGATCGTGGCTGGCGCATTAGTGAATTTATCTAGAGATTTCCAACAAACCCAAAGGGGGGGATTGTTGGAACCAAGGATGCTCATTGCTAATAATGGAGTATGGTTTGTGTTTGTTTTCAATCTGCAGACGGATGACTATGGAGTTTGCAATGGTATGTGGTGAGGGCATGCAGAACGCGGTGAAGACACACATTACACGGTGAAGGTGCATGGTATGTGTTAAAGGCATGAAGTATGCGGTGAAAACATGCTGTATGAATATCAGTGTGCAGAACTAAAAACAGTTCACGATGACTATACATGGTGAAGGCATGCGGTACTCAGAATGCTATCGTAAATGGTTCACAGTGACGGTACATGATGAAGAGATGCAGTACGTGGACCGAAAAACATATGGTACGCGGAAGGTTAATGGTATGCGATAAAGGTTTTCAGTTCAGAGGATTGCACTATGTGGTGGAGGCTAACAATATGCAGATGTAGTTTAGTTTACAGTGAAGATTTTCCCACATTGAAAATTTGGGTAAATCAGATTACCAAAATGTGATGAGTTATGTGCCTATTTAAGGAGTAGTAATCCCCTTTGTTAAGGAACAAGATTCGAGATTAAAATTTCTGGAATAAATTCAGGGAATTATGATGTGGTACACAGAGGATAAGATGGTATGTGGAGAGAATAATCCATGTAAGGAAAACAGTTTGCAGAACAGAGCATGGTACACACAGGAAGCTCTCTCAGAATGCTGCCGAGCAAGGTAGTATGCAAAGCATGATGGTACGCGGAGGAGTGGAGCAGTAAGAAGTATAGGGGAGTACGCAGAGAAGGACATTTTGTGGATGAGCTGGATGGTATGTAGAAACATTAGTGGTACACAGAAATAGTTGGATGGTACGAGGAAACAAAAATGGTATGTGGAAACACCTGTACGATATGCAGAAATAGTAGAAGTATGTAGAACTCCCACAAAATCCTGAAAATTGGCCAAATCAGTTTGTGAAATTAATTTCTGTAACATATCAGTGTACAAAAAATAAATTGCATCTTTGAGTTATTATGGGACTTGAAAAGAGTATCCATTTATAGTTGAGGATGCATAAATTATTCCCAAACTATTGAAGCAACCTTGAAGTCATTAAACTGAGTGAATATTCTTCCAATGTATTGAACAAGGGAGAGTCATCAAAAGTGGTTTGAGGGATGTAGTGTGCTATCCATAAAACCTTATAAAGGAAGTGCACCTGGAACAAAGTGACTTTGCTAAATTATTGTAATCCACAATTTGTGAATATTAGTGTTTTTTGGTATGATAGACATACTGTCGGCGTATGCTCCTTGGACGTAGCCCTTTAAGGTGAAGCAAGTAAAATTGATTTTTCATTTCTTTTCACGTGATTTTTTATTTTTTGCACTTCCAATTCAGACAAGTTTATCATGTTCCTACCAATGTGGGAGCAAGATCCATTAGTTTAGAAGAAAAATTTGACACCTTGATTCAACCCTCCCCTCTCAGGGTGTTTTGGGGTCCTTCAATATCCTCAGGTGTCTACAATAATTAAAAAAACACTATATCCTGCTCAACCATTCCTCATCCTCTTGGGGATCATTGGAGCTTTTGAACGCTGGTGGATTCTAGAGAAGGAACTCCTGAGAATAATTCTGGATAACATCCCTCTGAGGTTCCACAACTGGAGGCTGAATAGGGACCAGTGGTGGTTCCTGTCTAAGAACTTGGATAGTATGCATTATCACCTATTCTAGACTCAGGTCCACAAGAGAATTTTCTTGTTGTGGTTCAATAGCAGCTTCATCCTGCATCTGATTTGAATGGATTCTCATAGGCATGATTTTACACAACATTAGAAGATACAAAATAATACATCATATTAACATTGAAATTAGGAAACAAGGGATATTAATCCCATTATATAGATAACCAAAATATGGATTTCAATCTATTAAATTAAAAAGTATAGAAAATACTAGAATTAAACCTCAAGAAATATTTCCCTAATGACCCCTGGTGAATTAAGGTTCATTGTTGTTAGTTCTAGACAGACACTAAATCTCAAATACCTCTTATTTCTTGAAAAGAATACAATAATGAATATTGATATCAAAGGAATCTCAACCCCCATCTGATACCACTATGTCACAAACTAGTCTGAGTACCCTAGTAACTTGATAACCAAGCCAACACTGACATATCTCGAGGGGTGTTCCTAATCCCCATAGGTTGTCGACTAGCACCAGACATCATTTAAAATGAATGTTGGAATGATTTTTCTACAAACATTGTGGAAGAAAGAAACAAGACACTATACATACAAAATAAAATCTATAGGTAGAAGTGTCCCATAAGTCAAACAGGTATAAACAACCCAAAGTATTATAGAAAAGTTCATGAAAATTGAAATAATATCCCAAGTCCCAAAGGAAACAACTCTCTAAGTCCAAAAATCAATAGTTAAAACCACCTTCAAGTGTTTCTTTAACCCTACTTGAACTTGGAAGGAGATAATCTACAAAAACAGGAAGGGACATGTAGGGTGTGAGATAAAAGACCAGTAGGGTCTCACTAAGGATTACATAGAGGATGCCAACATTTAATTACCCAATTAAAGATTTAAATTTCCAATAAATAGGTATGGAATTTCTGAGCATAATTAAAATAATTATTGCGTTACATTTCATATGATGGTAATACTTTAAAAAAATGGATTCAGAAACTATTTATATAATATAGTTTATATAAATTAATTAGGAATGTAAAATAGTTTAGAAACATTGGAACACACATATATATCATATATAAACAAGTGAGAGAAATGGGAATTTACTAAAAGGTATGATAGTTTCAGGCTACATGATCCACACACGCTCAAAGGTAATCTAGAAAATATGTGTATACACACATCCCTACGTCATTGGCCAAAGGAAACACGTCACTAAACCATCGAGGATGTGACCTGATGAAAAATGTTTTATTTTAGTTGTAAATCATCAAAAGACTGATATCCTAATAACCCACTAACTACCTAGGCTTGTGTGGGCTCTAGTAAAATCATAAATGGGTAATTTATTTTAAAAATGGGTAAAATACAATTCATACCATTCCCCCATTCCAAAATTTCCAATTTTCAATTGAAAAAAAGATTCATGTTTTTAATCAAATCATGCCTGTTTCCAAGATAAAACTACTGGGTTTATATTAAAAAAATTTGAAGTCGTTTTCTCAAATACAACTTTGAAATCAATTTCAAAAAAAAATTCATAATTTAAATTCAACAATTTAAATTCCAGACTTTTTTATCAATTTATAAACCCACCCCAGTTCAATGGATTTAGAGTTTTCCCAATTTCATACTAGAAATTTCATTTCACATTCAAATCCCCCAATTCAATGGAATTGGTTTTTTAATAAACCAATTGAAAGAAAATTTCAAGTAATTGAATTTAAATAAAGAAACTCATGGTTAATCAAATTTGGCCATCATAACGGAACAACCTACCATTCTCATAGAAACAAAATGCTTGCAATAGAACCATCCAAAAAGAAAAAAGTTGATGAAGATCTAGGAACTGAATCTAGAAACAAGATTCGACAACATAGTGTTTAGATCTGTCAATTCCAAGATAATCTATCAAGATCTAAGGAATGAAAGAGAATGTGATTAGGATATAGAGAGAACACTTACCCGGTGAGTTACACCATAATAAAAACAAGGATATATCATAGATAAAAATAACACAGAAGGGTTTGAGAGAAAAATAATTTACTATAAAATGATATTGGATCAATATAAAAGAAATCTAGAGAGGGGGAAAATGAAACTCAACCAAGCTATATGTTCAAAAATAACCACCGAGACTTTACATGACGTTTAACCCAATTACACTTTATGTAATTTAAAAATACCAAAATCAATAGAAAACACAACAACCTTTGATAAAAAATTATTTATTATTATTTTATAACTTACACATAGTGTAACTACACTACACGACATGTAAATCCCCAACATGCTATAGAACCAATAAGTTTGATGCTGTGAATCCAACAAATCTCTAACTTCACCATTATAGGTATCCTCCAAATTCCTTCTTTGGTATACCCAAATAATAAAAGTGGAAAACCTTGAAATAGTTTAAAAAGTACCTAAATGATAGCTAATAGAATGTTACAATAATGGACAAGCATGAAGAATCAATATTTATGTATGAATGTTTCTCATCTCAATTTTATTTATGTAAGATATATGCCATATACACCAATATTTTTTGTTTTCTAGTGTATATACTTCCCATGAATATATTTTATTATTAATATCCTTAAATTTATGATGATTTACATATCCATTTTTTGATCTCACTTTCATGGTTTTTATAGTTTCAATGTTACCAAAGTGGTAATGGATTATTTTATCTCCATTTTACTCCTTTGAGATGTAAGTTATGTAAGACACATATCTTCCTTTATGAGGTATATATATTAAACCTTTGAAATTTTATATCTTGAATCTCCTTATTCACATGATATTATTTGTTTTATTTAATGTTATTATTTAATGGGGTTTACGATTCAAAGTTACAAAAGTTGTATGAGTTTTTTGTTACAATCTCACCATTTATTGAGATTGTTTATGATTATGCTTCCAATGTTGAAATATTATGATCTACCTCTCAAGAATTATGAAGAATATTCTTCTCCTCTAGTTATGTAATGCGAAAAAAAATTCCCTTAATTTTTTCTCTTTTTATTCACTCAATAATTTAATGAAATTCTTTATGAAAAATATTACGTTTAGTCGAAAACTCTTTTCTTCTAAAGCCTTGTTTTCTAAAAAATGTTTTACAAGGTGATTTTCAATGCTAAAATAATATTTTCCTAAAAAAATTATTTAAATAATTTTTAAAAATATTTCATTATAATCTTTCAATTTTATTGAAAAAAAAGAATTTATAAAAGGTATAATTTTTTAAAAAGTTTTTTCAAAATAAATAGGGTATTTTTCAAAAAAAATGTTTTAAATGACATTTAAATGGAATTTTCATTCACCAATATAAAAAAACCTTGTTGTTACTTATCATATACTAGGGATGTTTTTATTTATACGATACTCATTATTTATCTGGATGTATTATTATTGATTCAAATAGATTGTTTTGGAAGCAGTTTCTTTTCCATAGTTTATCATGTTTTAAAGAGATTATTAAGGAACCCATCACCTTTACATGGGTTAATCATGTTTTAAAAATAATAAAGGTTGTTTAAATGATTTATTATGAATTTAGTTCTCTATTTTATTTATTAATTATTTGTTTCTTGGACATTTTAAATGATTTGTGCACCTAGAATGTACATGGTGAGCTCGTTAAAACTTATACAATGGTTTCACCCAAATAGTGCTCCAATGCACTGGGGAATGATTATTTTATCTGGAGAATTATTTTTGAAGTCTTCCATTTGGTTATTCTAATTTGTAATTATTTTATAATGGTTTTGTAAGGTTTTCATGAGATGTTTTTTCAAGATACCAATATGTTTTATCTATTCTTTATATGGATTTATGTTATTTTATTTGATCATGATTTATGTCACATGGCTCATGATTATTGGTTTTTTTTAATATTTCCTTTGTTAAAGACTTATTCCATTTTTTTGTGTTTTATGATCTTGGTATTGATTGGTATTAATATTATTTTATTATACTCATGCACTTTTATTATTTCATCACAACATTATTCTCTTTTTATAATCATTAATGACATTTATTTTTTAATTCTTTCATTTTCCCTTATCGAGCATTTGAGATCACCATTATTATGTTTCATTTTCTCCTAGTTATAAATAATGGGGTTGAAAGTGTTATGAATATAATGGACTTCATATAGATAATTATGATATCTTAATGTGAAAAAGAAAAGATGGGTTATTTGGGGGAAATTCTAATTTAAACTCACATGAATTGTTTACATAAGAGTTATTCATAATTCTCTAAAATAATAAAACTAAACGTTCTTTGAAGATGTAAGGATACAAATTTTAAATTTTTTTATGATTTTTTTGGAAAAAATGGGTCACAATTATCAGAATCAACACTATAAATGTATTTTTTATGATTTTAGCACCGAATACAGGAGTGTTGGTTTTGGGCTCTTATAGTTGGTATTAAAGGAAATGTTTGGATAACATTGGAGATTTGGATGTTTCATATGATGTTGTATTATGAGTTACTGATACTATTATAGGTCTATAATATTATGTTTTATCATTTGTTCAATGTCTTAGACACCCCATTTGAGGTTTTATGTAGTAAATATTTTGTGGTTATTAATGAAATATTTGGAGATGTTTTATTTGGTTGAAGTTTTTGTAACCCCCAGGTTAAACCTGAAGTGATATATAGGGATGCATTATTTTTCATGTTTAATGAAAAGAGGGAAACCCTTATACTAGGTGACAAACCACCACATCTAGCAAGGCGGTGGGGCTTGAACCCATGATCGAAGAAAGATATGGGTTTCATGCCCACTACAGGCCTACATGATTTCATGGGTTGTATGAATTTTTTTTATTAGTAAAGATTATGTTCATTTAGGAAACATATATTATTTTATTTAATTAATAATAGTTCATTTATATAGGAAGAGTATTTGATCAAGTACTTCTAATCTTTGGGTATCAAACTCAGCCACGAAATGTTTGAACAATTTTAAGGATAATTTATTATGGAATGATTTGGTTTGAACTTTGAGTATTACTGTCAAAATTTAGAGGTTAATGTATAAAGGTCAATTAATTTTTGGAATTATATTACTATGTTATAGCCATTTTGGTTTGGGAAAATTTATAAATATAAAATTAATATCTTTTTATGCCTTTGGGGATTATATGGTCCTTTATAAGTCTATTTTAGTGCTCCATGCATTACAAATTGATTTTAAATAAAAATTTATTAGAGAAAAAGACGAGTATATAGTGTAAATTTATTAATGTATGAAATTATACTCATCAATTAAGTATATTTCTATATTATGTTAGTCTATATGGTAAGATAATTCATTAACTCTAGGAAGCAGATCTTGGAACAAAATTATTGTCCTAGTACATTGAATTCTGATGAACTGATGGTCTTTTTGATCATCAAGGATTTATGGTTATCAATTCCTTTAATTTACATTAATAATTAAATTATTTGTTCCCAATTACCTCCATAAAAATTATTTATTATTTATGATTTTCCTCTATTCCCACCTATGTTATCCTCTTTAAAAACCTAGATATGTGTAAATTTGTACTTCCCATTATTTATTATTAAGAGGAGGTTTGATTAACCCTTTTTAAGATGTGGGTTTCCATTTTTTTCCAAATATAAAACTTTTAATTACTGATATAATGTTCAAATTGTAATCACATGGATTGTTATGGGGTGGGAATGTAACTCCTATGGATTTTAAAAGAATAAAATTACACCTTACGTTACATGCAATATCAACTTTAGTTTGCATTACATGAAACACTGAGTTAAAAAAACCACTCTTGTTGGATTATATTAATGAAATTTAAATATTATATATTCAATATAATGTTTAAAATTTATCTTATTTGTTTTCTATATAAGAGATAAAAATAAATCAACTTTTTTATTACAACTATATTTTTCAAAAAAAATAGTTTTTTTTCATTTTTATGGTGCACTTATTTGAAAATAATTTTTAGAAAATTTTAAAAATTCATTTGAAAAAATAAATGTCATTTTTAAAATTTTAATAACCAAATTATATTAGGGTAAATTTTTGGTATTTTTCTAAATGGTTTCAATTTTTGATTAATTATGAAAAATACCAATTTTTAATTAAAAACTTTCTTTTCTTTTAATTTATACATAAATTAAAATTATATTCTGACTTGGTTTTAATGTAAAATTTGTTATGTTTTTTATAAATTAACCCAATTTAATAAATTTTATTTATTTTTATGTTGATCATTTATACAAAAAAGTTGTAATGTTTTGAACATTTTCACTTTAAAAACCTGCTTTCGCATAACGTCTGAAGGATTAATTTCAAATTAAATTATGCCACCTCTATGAGTTTAATATATCCAAATTGATTCCATATTTGTAATCCTCGTAATATTTATTATCTAATATGGTTAATTTAATTCTTTACTATAATAATTAGTGAAAATATTTAAAATTAATTATTGTGATTAAGGTAAAAACGAGTTTACTAGTGGTTAAACACAGAATATAAGGTGTAAAATGGCCTACCAACTTATCAAACCCCAATATTATGGACATATTTCGGCACTTATCACCTTGCTCTTGATTGGAATGAGTTAGTGGAATACTGTTCCATGAAAGTGACCTATATAATAAGTTGTGTAAATAAAAAGAAAAAAAGGAACTTTTCTTGACTTTAATATCTATATTGCTTTAGGATAGAAACAAAAACAACATTGGTTAAGTTATACCTAGTATTTTGAAATATAAATGAGTTTTTTGTTATCATAATAATTTAAATTTATTTTTTAAGGATGAATTAGCTACTTAAAATTATTAAGTAACACAGACAGAATAATTATTTAGTTAATATTTAACCAACATAAATGATACTAAAAATATTTAAAGTGAGGTAAAGTGAATGAATTATTGTCGTACATTAATTTGTTTGATGAATATATCATGTTATGAAATTTTTAAATTAATATATTTAAATTCCAACATTATATTGATATTTTTAATATTTAATTACATAAATAATATTGAAATTGACATTAATGTTATTTTAAAATAATTGATATTTTATTAAATTATTTAAAATTACAGAAAATCCTATAATCTTCCAAGTGATTTTTAAATTTTAATAAATTTAAAATTTTATCTATTCATTGACCAATTGATCTTTTATATTTAACATATTTACCCCTAAATAGTAAAAAAATTGTTATGTGGTTAGGGTTAAAGAAGTGTTTTTTATTACATGTGCTTCTGTTAAAATCAATTTCAAACACACATTAGTTTTTTATTTTATACATTAGATATCATATTTAAAATCTGTGCGTATTATGTTTCTAATAATTATCACTTTAATTTAGTCTTAAAGGATAAATTACCTTCGATATAAAACTAATTAACGTGATAAAAACAAAAATGTTAAAATTAAGGAAACATAAAGTCTATGAAAAAAAAATGATAAAAATATTTTTATTATTGTGCGGTGGATGTGTTTTCTGACCACATTAACCATACACTACATTATGTTTCAATTTTTTATCCACACGAGGTAAGGGATACCTCCCAATAGTGAATACTTTTGATTATTTATAAGAATTACACTCCTCCTCCATTAAAAATTGAAGTTCCCATTCAGGATCCATGTATCACTGAGAGGGGGAGGGGGTGAATCAGTGATACCATTTTCTTTTTATGTTTCCTTTGAATTGAAACAAAAATCGCCTACTATTAATGATTTTCTTCTCTGGTGAACACACACAACCACAGGAACACAATATTTACAAGATTCACTATTAAACAAGAGTAGCTACATCCTTGGTATGGTACGGAAATAATCCACTACCACACAATCCACTAGAAAACAATCCTTTGATGTGAAATACAATAAGTAGGATATACCCTTACACTCGTGTAGCACTTGGAAAACAATCCAAAAGCACGTGTTCACCCTCTTAGCACAAATAGGGAATTACAGTATTTCATTGCTTCTTTACAATTGGACAGTTGTATTCTCTAAAGTACATATCTTCACTTTCCTACCCAGAAGCTGGTAAGAACTCCCATACGCACAACTGAATATGTGCGAAGACCCCAAATTTTTCACGCAACATTTAAGATATCTTGCACCCAATTCAAATGCCTTGCGCATAAAAATTTCATTTTGGGGTGAAAAACATTCTCACACAACTTCCCTTTTGGGGCAACTTTTTCTCTTTTCGCGCATTTGTCCCCTTTTTGCGCAAACTCCTTTCTTTTCGCGCAACTCACATAGCATATAATTTTATGCGCACCAGAGATAATGATTTCTTCTAAGTGTTGAGAAACAAAAAATGAGAGGGGTTCACCATATATCTATAGGCCTTTTTGACCCCACGCGAAAAACACTAATCCGCGGGTAAAACCTCCTTCATGCACGTAAAAACTCTTTCACGCAACTTCATACTTCGCGCAATGCTCCAATATTTCGTGCACCTCCTGCGTTTGCCAATTTTCGAGCTTCTGATATTGAAACACCTTTTTCATGAAAAACTTCTTTCCTCTATTTCGTGAACCACATCAATATTTTACGCAACCATTATTTTTCCATGCATCCCGCTGATATATCACGCATCTCGCTATTATTTTTCACACCACTTTATTTTTTCACGCAACCTGCCTAAATTTCCATGCACTCCATGCCTTTAGAATTTTTCGATGTTCTGAACTTGAATCATTCCTTGTGCGCAAAAAACTAAAACATCTTCAATCTTGTACGCTATATCCATTTCCAAAAACACATCTTCATCGCCCAATTTTCAGGCCCTAAAATTTGGAACACACGGGAAAACGGCGCCACCTTAAACTGTGCTTTTATGCTGCCCCCAGATTGTCCATTGCATTGTAATTTCTCTCTTCACTACTTCCCATAACCATTCTTAATATTTTATCACAAATTACACTATCGTGATATGTATCCTTTGATAGATCAGATCTAGCATCATCAGAATTACAATGGGAAGTACAGAAACTTCCCTATCTTCCAGCAGCATCATTCCTTCTAATAAAAAATGTATATGACTGGCATCATAATTTCTCCCATTTCTTCATAAGGCTTGCATAAAAAGCTCTCCTAACTTATGATATATGTGAAATACATATCAGCAAAGCATCATCTGATTTCCAAGTCCTTTACAAAGTGAATTGATTTAGCTTCTTTGACAAGAAAAGACAATACTCTGTAACAGCAAACTTTTATTACTTCCTTATCCGTCCAACATGGTCCTAACAAAAAATGGTAATCCACTCCCCTCACTTCTTCACAAAACTCAAGCCATTTATACCATCCAAAAAATACCCAAATCACTTCTAAACATCCATCCTTTCATACTTGAAGATTTAATTTTTGAATATTTTAAATTTTGATCTTTGAACATTGAAAAGGGAACCTTTTGTTTTTGTTTCCTGCCCAGTGTGTAGGTTACTTCTTAACCTTAAAGAGAATTTTTAAATCAAATAAAAAATTAATTTTCCTTCAGTTTTTTGTGGACTACCACCTCATGTAACGATGTTATTTTTCTTTCCATTACCACCTATCATGGTTGGGTATGATGTTGTATCTAATGTTTATATATGTTATTTATTATATAATTATACCTTTGGAGTCATTATATCATATCTAACGTTTTTTATATTCCAGTACGTAAGGGATATTATAACATCACTCATGTTCATCATATAATACCACCTCACGAGTAATTATATCATATATACCATTTTTTATATTCCAATACGTAAGGGATATAATAACATCACTCATGTACATTATGTACTCCCACCTCAAAAAGTGATGTGATTCTTGCTTCTCTAACACGTTACCTGGAAGGTAATAATGATAATGATAATGAATATATGTGATATAAATGACATAATTATGATATTTATGAAATATTTATCATTATTGAAACAAAATATATATTTTTATTTCTTACCTGTTCACTCACTAGAAAAGTGATAATGTCATTCGTGGATGTGTGGACTACAACCTCCTCCAAGTGATGTTATTATTTTTTCATCACCACATAAAAAGAATTATATATATATATTATACATAATTAAAATTATCGTATTTATGATAGAATTATATTTACATAATGTTAAAATATTACTTATCTTCTTTCTATAATGATTATTGAAAAATGGAAATATTACCCATGCATTTGTACAACCTACCATCTCCATGATCACAACGTTAGTTCATTTTTCATAAACAAATTTCATGATTGGTTTTAAAAGTATAATTTATGTATAAATATGATAATTATTTCATGATTATTATTTTCTATATGTTTAAATAATGACTTCATTGACTATAGTCAACCTACTAAATTCATTTTTGAAACATAAGCGGAATACTGTCAAAAAATATGACTTAAACAAAATTGATCATGTAATTATATATTACATGTTAATATATGAAATATAGTTAATAATAAACATGAAAATTTTTAACAATAAACAAAATAATTAAAATAATTTTACTATTTAGGAATGTAAAGAAAAAGAGTGATGAATCAAACTTGAGGTAAGGGTTTTTCTCGTATCACTTTTATTTCTGTACGATTTGTTTCATATTAATGAGTTATTTTTGTTGTGTGGTGAATATAATGTAGATGAATATATTTTATGACTATTATACTTAACGATATAGGGATTTAAATTTCCATTTTAGGGTCTATATTTCAGGGGATTTATGTTTTCGATGTAATAAAAGTTGTAAGGGATTTTTTTCTCGATTTTCCTTCTTTAAGAAGTTTGTTAGGTTATAAACAAATATTATTTTATGATGTGGTTATACTTCCCCTTTGAAATTTTATATCATGAATCTAATTATTTTTATGATATTCAATGTTTCATTTACTTTAATTATTTTATGGGGATTATGATTCAATGTTTCAAAAGTGTTAAGGATTTTTTGTTACAATATCATCATTTACTGGGATTGTTTATGATAATTCTTCCAAGGTTGAAATATTATAATATAACTATCAATAACTATCATTATTTTTTTCCTCTATTTATGTCTTGAGAATAATTTTTTCCCTTCATTTTCCCTCTATTTATGTACTCCATAATTTATAGAAATGTTTTTATGAAATATCATCTTTTTGGTTGAAATTTATTTCTTCCAAAACCTTGTACTATAAAATGTTTTAAAAAATATTTTCAAAATTGATTCTAAAATATGAAAGAATATTTTTCACAATAAATGTTTTAAATTATTTTTAATAATATTATTTTATATTAGTTTAAGGTTATTTTAAAAAAATTTGTTCAAAATATTTTAATGTTCTAAGAACTAATTTTAAAATTAAAAAGGTTGTTTTATTCAAAATTTATTTAATTATATTTTAATGGTATTTCCATTAATCAATATCAACAACTCTTTTTGTTACGTATCCTCCACTGGGGATATTTTTTATAGATACCATCCTCATTCTTTCTCTGGATGAATTATGATTATTTCAAAGTGATTATTATAGAACCCATTTCTTTTTTATGAATAAATCATGTCTGAAGGAGATTATTATAGAACCCATTTATTTTACATGGTATAATAATCTTCAAAAAATAAGGGTTATTTAAATGAATTATGATAAAATTTATTCTATATGTTATTTATTCATTATTCTGTTATTTGATGTTATAAATGATGGGTATGACCATATAGCACTAGGTGATCCGAATGCAACTTATACAATGGGTGAGACTAGATATAACTCTAATGAATTGGGTAATGGTTATGTTTTATGGATAATTATATTGTAAGTTGGACATATGGATATTCCATTTTTTAATAGTTCTGTAAGGGTTCTATGTGATGATGTTACAAGATACCAATATGTTTTAGCAATACTTTATATGGGTTTATGATGTTTCATTTGATCAATATTGATATCACATGGATCATGATTATTGATTCTTATGAATATTTCATTTTTAAAGAATTATTCAATTTTTTCTTGTTTGATAATCCAATTATTGATGGGTATTAATATTATTATTTCATAGTCATGCACTTTGATTACGTCATCATATCCTTATGCTCATCTTATTCTTACTGTTAACATCTATTTTTTAATTATTACATTTTAAATTACTGAGAATTTGAGATCTCCCTTATTATGTTTATTTTTATCTAGGTTATAAATAATTAGGTTTAAAGAGTTATATCTATAATGGATCTCATATGAATGATTATGATGTCTTAATGTGAAAAAGAACATATGGGTTAAGTGTGATAAATTATCATTTGAAGTCATGTGAATTGTTTCTATAGGATTCTATTATAATTATCTAAAAATCTAAACCTAGAAGGTCCTAAATGATGTATGTGATCCATTTTTTTCCTTTTGATGTTGTATGGTTTGGATGAAAAATATGGGTTATAATTATCAGTATCAATGATAGAAATACAATTTTTAGGATTTCAATCCTGAATCTGGGGGGTGCGAGTTCTGAGTTATTACAATAAAATAATAAATAATTAAAAATGACTAATACAATTAACTTGTAACATATTATAATGATGAAATTTGGGATAAGAATGAGAAACAACATATCTATTATAAAATTTGTTCATAATGATCAAGTTTACACACACCGGATATCTGAAATAGATAATAACCAACTAATATAAATATAGATAATAATTATAAAATAAATTTATCAAAGGTTATACACATGAATAATTTTATGAAAAAATTTATTAAGATAATTATTTTAATTATATTAAAGGTTATAATTTTTATGAGTAAGCTGGAAAACACTGAAAGTTTGTCTTGGTATCATTTTTAAATACATGGGTCATATTTGAGATTTCACACCATCATTTATTTTATATATTGTGATTACTACATAAAAATTTTTCTATATTCATTAAATTCACATGGTTTGAAGTACCATTTCATGTTTTTTATTTAAATGGAAATTGATTAAAAAGATTACAAGATTTTATAGATCTTTGTTAACTCAACTCTCAACATTGAGTTATAATGAATCTTATTAAATATTTAATTTCTATTAATGTTTTTTTCTAACCAATGATTTAATTTCAGGACTCTTTCTCTTAATTTATAGGTATAATTAATTTTAATTCAAATATTTAACCTTGAGGATTTTTTTTCAACAAATGTATATCATTTTAAGAATAATTCCCATTCTCTTTAATGATGGTTTCTAATCATTGTCCATATTTTTATATTCCACCAGTGTTCTAATTTATATTTGGAAAAATAATGATGTATTATATCATGTGAAATTTATATTTCATTTTCTAATTTTTAAAAGGAATTTTTACTATCACTTTTTATGATGTGAGTTTTCAAAAAACCTTTTTAAAATATTTAATGGGGTTTATATCCTTTAAAAATAAAAATCTTTTCCTTCCACTACAGACATAATTTTTTATTAACATAATTTATTTTAAATTCTCTTTTATTGAATATTAAATTCGATAAGTAAAAGATTTTAATTTTTTCACTTCACATTTTCAAATGAGATTAGTTATCAAAGTGACTATAACTTCATATTTTACTCTAAATAAATAATAATTTTCAAAAAAACTATTTTATGATTTCACTACCATTATCTCCTTTATATGAAAATGCTATATTTCCTTGGAAATTATTTTTCATGAATTTCCTTCAATTTCTTTCTTGTGAAATACTCTATTGGGTGAATTAATTTTGGGTATCAACCATTCAAATTATTGTAGTTAATTTTTGTAATACCATATGAAAATATTACGAAACGTATTTTTTCCATGGGTTCTTAATGATCTGATGAAATATTTTTTTCAATTAGAACATATATGTATAGATGAATGATGAAAGGGGGCTTATATTTCACTGTAATTAATTGGTAAATATTATATATATTGAGATCAAATGGGTATATCATAGGATTTATACCATGGAAAAGGGAATAATAAATGTTTTATCCTAGGACAAAGGGTATATGGGAGGATTTATCTCAAGAAAAATGGTATATGAGAGGATTTATCCTTGTAAAATAGGTAAAAATGATGATTTATACCAAGAAAAGTATATATAGAGGATTTTTCCCAAACCCAAGGGTAGAAGGGAGGATTATCTCAATCCCAAGAATGTATATGGGTGGTTATCCCATGCCTACTATGCGATGCATTTCTTAGTAGGTATCCATAACATATGATTTATATGATGATATTTATTCCACACTCTAATGTCAAAATATTTTCATTATATTATAAAACATGAATTATGTTTAATGTCTCATGATTTGACACATTTATTCCATGGTGTATTTTCTCATTTGGGATAACAAGTCTTTTTATCATGACATATGGAAAACTATTATTGTTCCTTAGTCATTTTATAATATATTTATTCCATGATCATGTTTACTCATATGATTATGATATGACCCTTAATTAAATGGGGATAATTTTTCCTTAATTGAGCATTCGAGCTCACCCGTTCTTATGTTTTCTTTTCACTTGTTATGAAGATAAGTATAACATGTGGGAAGACTTTAAGGGATTATATAATAGTTTTATTATTGATAAATGTTCACATATATTGTAAAATAAATTACCTATATATCATTTCCTAAAAGACACTAAACAAAAAGGTTCTAAATATATGAAGATATTATAGTGATATGTAATACTTATTTGAAATATTTTCAGGGTTACCATGGATGATCACAATTGGTATAAAATTTAATTTGTAAAAGTATATGCTTTTATCATTGGATCATGACTGTGGGTTTGGTGAACCCCAGTTGGTATCAAAGGAGTGGTTAGATATTTTATTTGATTTTCAGGGTTATTTTTTATTATAGTGAGATAAATTTAGTTAAAATCCTAGAGGAAAGCCTAAGGGATAAGTATAAGTATAGGAAAACATCCTAAAATTTTGGTAAATAAGAGATTGTGTATTTTCCAAGTGTTTAAATACATGTTTTCAAGCTACAAATGGATGTAGGATATAGAGAAGATGTACCTATGGGAAGAAACCCCAAATGTGTCATGTTAGGTATTAACTGAATCATAACATGGTTCACAAAAAAGAAGCTGAACTACATAACTAGTTTAACACACCTAAGGGATATGATTTATTCAATCCATATTCTCTTTATAAACCGTTATGGATTATTTAAAAACACAATTATTTCTTTTATAGAACTAAGTAGGGTGATGATAATGGATAACATTTTTTTAAACCAATATATTAATTTGTAGGGTACATATGTAATTTATATGTTATTTATGGTATTTTGATAGTTATCTTTTTATGGAATTAATAATTTCTCATTTCTAATGTACTTTTATTTAATGCAATGGATGGAACACGGAGGAACATAGTCAAAAATTTGTGTAAGGTAGAATGTGAATATTATAAAATAAAATAAACATAATGGAATTTTAAATTGAGTGAAATTATTAATGAAAATTTTATCCCAGTTTATGAAAAATAACGCAAGCCTTGTTGAGGTCTCAAACACACCAAGGAAGGAGAATCTTTCTTTAGTCTTTTTCTCATGACAATGACCACCAACATTATAACTACCTATGTCTTTAATAAACAATAATTAAAAATTTATTATGTTAAATAACACTTAATAAAACCCAGAATATTGTGAATCCTATTGTATTTGGGTGATTCGGAACATATCATAACAACATGAACATGGGAGACAACAAATTATAATATAAACTACACAACATGAAATTATTATCCATGGATCCTCTAAGACTGCATGGGAAACCAGGGGACATGCATAAGAAAGGGATGATACATAAAGATCAATAAGGTAATACACAAATAATAGCATAAGTTAAATCAATACATATCATCCAAGAGACATATCAAGGTAACATAATAGCTGCGAGATATATAATCTTTTACAACAAAGCATGATATAACATGATAGTATAAAGGAAACATAGGAATGTGTAAAAAACATTAAACATATTAATGATAACTTCCAAAAAATCATAACATGGTGGATAAAGTCCCAAAATAGATTAGGTTTAATCCTTATACCATGCATAAAAGCCTCTTGAGACTAAAACACTATCCACTATGTGAGAGCACTATTAAGGAATGCCCATCATAATATGTACATGTTCGTCTGTGCCGCATAGATCATTCAACATAAATACATATTTCATCAAATTTAATCCCAAAATTAAGGATTGTGGAAAACATTCAAGGAATTTCCCAATAAACAAAGGATTGGTACATATAGTTGAATTCCCTTTAGTGGAAATGGGGAAGAGTATTCACAAAACAAATGTTTGGCATGGAAAATCAAAGGATAATTTTGGTAGCCTAATATGGGTACTTAAAGATTCATGGGAGGGATTAATGAGAGGGAAATGGGTCTCTCATCACTTGGACATCATAATGTATATAAGAGTTATGTGTGATATAATATCCCAAAATGAGCACATTGAAAAAAGGAATAACTTAAAGTATTGAATAAATAAGAGAAAAAGAGGATACCTAACCTTAAGAGGTTGATTTTGGATATTTGGGAGTATCTTCTTGAGAGGTTCGTGGAACCTTGAGTGGGATATAGAGAGGATAGGGTGGAGTATTTTCAATATGAAATATTTTTTAGTGATGTGAAATGGTTGTTTTTGTGAGTTTACATAGAAAAAGTGAGGAGAGTTCTTTATTAATTTCCAAACTTAGGTTTTAGGCTCTATATGGTAAAGTAATCAAGGCCAAAAAACATCCCTTTTTTCCCATGGTTTCTACCAAAGTGGAGCTGTTATAATTATTTTACATTATTAAAAAATAATATTATAAAAATAATATCCTTGGTGATGTGGAAGTAAGTCATGTTTATAAACAATTGATTTTAAAAACATAAAATAAAATATAGGTTTTGGAGGATTTGAAAAGGATTTATAATATTAATAAAATATCATAAAAACACACTATTTTAAAGTAGAAATATATATTTGGTTCTAGATACCTTTTATATCATATATTATATAACTTTTGTGTCATTATGATTCCATAATACATTCCATATATTTATGACATATAAATTTTTTATGAGAAAATTTAGTTGTCTTAGAGAATTATGAAAAAATAACAATTGGATAATTTTAATGTGACGATTTCAAAAATAATATTTAATTTATAAATATAATTATTTAAATATGATAATTTAAACTTTTAAATAAAAAATCAACAATTAATAAAAAATAATGGGTTTTTAACAATAATAGTTTTTATACCTTATAGAAATTATATTTGAATTCATAAAATTATACTATCATTTATAATTAATTAATAAAAATTAATAATAATATTTTATTAAAATATCAATTATTTCAAAAATTCTTTAATTCCTAAAAAATATTATCTTGATTAAAACTATAAATTTCCCAATAATGTAATTTGTGTTATATCGTATCAAAATATAATTTTTACCAAACTCATTATTTAATAATTTTAAAACTAATATTCAAAAGGATAAGTGTTATAATTATTTTTAAAAAATAAAACATATAAATCCACACTATTAGGTTCTAGATACAAAACAATTTATTATACCAGAAAATAGTGTAAGGGTAAGGTGCGTGATGGTGATATATTCTTAGGGTGGATTGGCATACATGGTTTCGTCCATGACCTCGATGATCTACAAATTTTCCTAAAAATATTTCATTTGAGATTTAGTTATTGAAGATCAACTTAGGTTTTGGCAGGGGCCCAACCCCATGATTTTATATTCCATGGAATCTTTGATAAATGGGCTTTATAGGGTACAATAATATTGTTCGAGAGGATCGCTTCTTATGTATGTCATAGTTAGACTTTATCAATGTTAAGTCAATAAGTATCCCTATGACTTTTACATTCCATTATATTTTTCAAATCTCAAAAACATTTCTTAAGGAAAATTATCTTTTTCTATAAATTATATTCTTAAGGAAAATTTTCTTTCACTAAGAAATGTTTTATCCTTACCATTGGTGTTCAATGTATTATTTAATATTTTCTTAAACCAAGACTTACCATCTTTTTCTTAAGCCAAAAAAATCGGATCCTTGCCTAACTCAAAAACTTACAGTTCCTTAGAATCTGATTTTCCTAGAATCATGAATCCGATTTATCCTGAAATCATACCTTGATTTTATTGGAAATTAGACTCTGATTTCTTCTGAAATTAGACTCCAATTTCTCTATAAATCAGGCTCTAATTTATCTTGAAATTAGACCCCAATTTCTCTTAAAACTAGACTCTGATTTCTTCTGAAACTAGACTTAGATTTATCTAGAAATCAGACTCAGATGTGTTATGAAATTAGACTTTGATTTCTTCTCAAATTAAACTCCATTTTCTTCTAAAACCAGACTCTGATATCTTGTGAAATCAGACTCCAAATTCTCTATAAACCAGATTCTAAATTCATCATAAATCAAATTCCAAATTCATCATAGATCATATTATGAATTAATGATAATTCAGACTCCAATTTTATATTATTTCAGAATGAGATTGTTCATATATTTATACTTTGATTATCACTTTCTTAATAATCTGATTAAATGATTTTCTTATAGTTACCTCATTTTATTAAAGAAACGTTTCATTTTATTAGATCATAAACAAGTTAATGTTTCTTCAGATAAATTTTTTTCCCTTACATATTATTGTTCCTTACACATGATATTGTTTCCAATGTTTTTCTTACATGAAATGATATTGTACAATTTTTTAAACTAACCATTTCATGAGTGACACATTTACAGGTCCCTCTAAAATTTAAGGAAAAATATTCCCATTGGAGGAGGAGCAGACTATTGGGATTTTCCACCTATAAATACCCAATCAGATGAATGATCCAAAAAACACATAGCACATATCTAGAGAATACATGTTGTGATGCTGTGATGTGATTTATAGAGATATAGTATCTCATTATTTGTGTGATCTATGAACGTCTTCTTCATCTATGAAAAAATTGTTTATCCTTCCTAGTGTGATTAAGATTGGCTGATCAATCGAGGGCTTCTCGGGATATGAAGACAGAGGTGCCGACTACCTTAATGTTTGAGGACTTCTAGGGATAGGAATAAAGAGGTTCAGACTACCTTAAGGTTTGAGGGATTGCGGGGATAGAAAGACATATTCTGATATTCTTATTGAGGTCTTACCCTACTATGGGTAAGAGAGACTTTCTTAAAAGTGTAAATAAATGGACCTTTATCCAAGGTTATTGGATACCTTTCTCTTTGAGTTAAAATATTTTCTATACTTGTTTTCTTGTCTTTATTACATGTTTTAATTATGCTACAATTATGTTAAAGAAAGAAACAATAAATTTATTATACTTTATTATACTTGTATACTCTGATAAATAAGATTCTATATGCTTTAAGGTAAAATATTTATCTAAGCAAACGTGTATTAAGTTTCCTTTTCCGATCCATATTTCCATATCTTAAGAAATATTGTTTCTTAGTTAAAAACTTAAGAGGGTTTGTAAATCCATCTTATTTAACTTTAGTACACATAGATTTTTTTAAGGATAAAAACAAATGTTTTTAAACCTAAAATTCACCCCTCTTTTAATTGAGAAACTACATATACATTTTGATCTTACAATTCAATTTAGAGTAGGCCTTTCAAATACTTATACTTGTATATAAGTTTTCTTGCTCAACTTTTCATGCTTAAATTTACTTGTACAAGTTTTTCTTAAATAATTTCTTTATAAAATATTTTGTTACTAATACTTTTTGTGGAAAATATTGTTCTTATTTTCTATATAGAATGGAGTGAATGAATGTTTTTTCTATAGACAATATAAATCCAACTAGACCAGAACTTTTTTATGGGAATGATTATGAGTATTGGAGATATAGGATCCAGACCTTTGTTATAAACACTAGAGTGGATAATTTTGTAATGCTCATTAAATAATACAAGATTCCTAACAAGGAAATCAGAACATTCACAAATCAGGAAAAACAAAAATATTAACTAAACTACATGGTAATGAATAATATTTTTTTCTCTATAACTAAAAATATATATATTCAAATATCCTCTTATGAAGATGCCAATAGTATCTAGAATAAACTTGATTTTACACACTTTGGGACTTCAAATGTGATAGAAACTAGAAGAGATATGTTAAGAGCTGAATATCATGGATTTGTATTTCCTTATCGAGAACTAGATTTCAATGTGAAGAAAATATTTATGACTAATATGAACAACCTTTATTCTATGGTAGAAAAATTACTTGATAATGAAATACTTTTGTACAAGATAATTGATATCATGTCTAAGGAGTGGGAATATGAAAGGATAGTTATTGATGAAAGTAGAAAATTATCTAACATCACTTTTGATGAGTTATTTGGAACTATACATATGCATTAAACAAGAATGAATAGATATGTTGACTTCAATAAGAATAATAATGGAAATGGAAGTGTTTCTTTCACTACTACATCTAAATCCAAGACCCCAAAAAGAATAACTTGATCTAAAGTTGTGAAAGCTATTGTAATATCTGAATCAAGTGACAGTGATCAATTTGAGATTGAACTAGCCAATCTTGCTCGAAGGATGAAAAATATTATGGAAAAATAAGATTTTAAGTATATATATAAGAAGAAAGGCAGTAAGGACAAAAAATATTTAGAAGTTACTTGTTATGAAAGAAAAAGGGCTACACAAATCCGACCTGATGGTCTTATGCTCAAAAGAAAAGACAGAAAGGATAAGCATTATTAAAGGAGAAAAAATTAGTACTATAAATATAATGCTATGGAAGTCTTGAAGGCTAATGACATATGGAGTTTCATTGGTGGAGACTCTTCATATGAATCCTCAGAATATGAATCTTTTAGTTTGAATAATATTGGTCTTATAGCCAGATTACCTATTGAAAATCATTATCTTATGGTTAAGGTACACAATGTTGAATCTTTAACCAATATTTACTTAAATACTAATTTTCATAATGAAGAATATTATAATATTTAGATGAATAATCTTCTTTATCAGAAGATAATACCTTACATTCATTTGAATAACTCTCTAGATTTTCTAAATTACTTGATAATGATAATTGTAAGATAAAAAATAAGTTATAGAATGAAAATTATATAATTTCTATTTTAACAAAATAAGTATCATATCTTTCAAAAGATCTTGATCAGAAATTTTTTTATTTTGAATATATTTCAAAAAATCTTAATGAAGTTAATTCTGAGAAGGATAAAATTTCTAAAGATATTGAAAATATCATTTTTTTTAAATGTATTAGAGAATAACTCAAACCGTAAGACTAATGACTATAAGGATAAGAAATTATCCATTAGACTAAAATATAAAATATTTCTCTTAAAGAAACTATTATCAAATTTTATGTCTAGAAGGAAAGTGTTTGATAAAATGTATTCACAACTTTGTCCTATTAGAAATAGTTCTTGATTTGGTTATACTCATTCAAAACCAACTTTTAGTCATAAATTTCCCTCCAATGTGCTCATTTTTTCACTAAATTTCAATTTAGTGGACATTCGAAGAAATGTTTTTCTTTAAACAAAACCCAATACTTAGGTTTTCATAAAGCTTACATTTCTAAAAAAATGTGGATACCTAATATTTTACTTTCTAACAATTCTAGATCCATAAATTTTTGGATTTCGAAAGTCAAATTATTTTATTTTCAAGAAAATAAAAAAAATTATAACAAAAATACATGTTATATGGATAATAGATGTTCTAGACACATGACTGGTAAAAAAATTCTTTGAAAATATTATCAAGATAAAAGGGGGAAAAGTTACTTTCAGAGATAATGCTCAAGGAGAAATTGCTGGTATATGTAACATTATTCTTCTTGGAAAACTTTAATTTCAAATTTTTTATTTTTTAAATGTATTAAGAACATCATTATAAGCATAAGTAAATTATGTGACGAAGGTTACCTTATAAATTTTTTGAATGATAAATTCCTAGTACAAAATTCCAATGAAGAGTTTCTTATCTCTACCTATAGGCATGAGAATGTTTATACACTAAACATAAAAGACCCTAGGAGCCAAGACCTAACCTGCCTTAGTAAAATCGAAGATCAATCTTGGTTATGGAATAAAATACTAGGACATTATAACTACAGGAAGTTATGAAAAATATTAAAGAAAAGACTTGTTAAGGATCTACTAGATCATAGTTTTTATTCTTCAAAAGTTTATGATCCTTGTCAATATGTCAAGAAATATAAGTCAAGCATTAAATCAATTAGTGATGTCTTCACTTCTGATGCATTATAGATAGTGCATATGGATATTTTTGATCTAACACAAATTGGAAGTATTGAAGTCAAATAATATGTATTTTTTAGTTGATGATTACATAAGATTCACTTGGGTCTATTTTCTAGAAAAGAAATATGAAACCTTTTCTTATTTTAAATATTTTCCAGCTAATGTTAAAAATTAGAAAACATTCTATTGATAACTATTCATAGTGATCATGGAGGGGAATTTAAAAATTCAAATTTTGAAAATTTCTATAGTAAGAAAGGTATTACACATAACTTCTTAGCTCCAAGAACTCCTCAACAAAATGGTGTTGTTTAAAGAAGAAAAAAATTATTCAAGAGATAACTAGAACCATGTTGAGTAAATATTATATTTCTAAATAATTTTGGGATGAAGTTGTTAGTACTTTTAATTATACTATAAATTGAGTTTTAATTAAACCTTTTCTTAATAAAAAAACCTTATGAATTGTGGACTGGTCGAAAACCCAAATTTCTTACTTCCAAGTATTTGGATGCAAAGTATTCATCTTGCATACTAAAGATAACATACATAAATTCACACCCAAATCAGAGGATGTAATTTTCTTATGATACTCCACTACTTCTAAGTCTTAAAGATATTTAAAAAAAATTCTTGTAATGTTAAAAAAACAGTACATGTTAAATTTGGTGAAACTAATCCTTTTTATTAAACAGTCTCAACCTATATCTTGACATGTGTTTTCAAAAACTAATTATCAACCATTGTTTGAGTATTCTTATAATAAATAAAAAACTCAAGAAAATGTTTCTAAAGTAATTACCCCAGAATATTTCTTACCATATGTTGATGAAAATGTTCTAGAAAACCCAAATCAGTTGTTTCATAAGAAACATCCCAGTAATAGTGTCATCGGTTATGTAAATCAACATGTAAGGACTAGAAGTTCTTTAAGAATTGAAGTAGAACATATATAATTTCTTTTCCAATTATAACATAAAAGAACTTATGAAGCTTTGGATTGTTATGATGAGATTAAAACTATGCAAGACGAACTAAATGAATTCAAAAGAAACAAAGTCTTGACCTTGGTTGAAATACCTAAGGAAGATTCTATAGTTAATGTAAAATGGGTCCTTAGAAATAAATTTGATAAAAATTTAATCCTAGTAATAAATAAATCAATATAATTTTCTAAAGGCTATAATAAAAAAGAAGGAATAGACTATCAAGAAACCTATTCTCCAGTAGCTAGACATGAATCTATTCATATTCTACAAGCCTTTGTAGAATTTTTCAATTTCAAACTTTTTTAAATGGATGCAAAGTGTACTTTTCTTAATGGGTACATTCAAGAGGAAGTTTATGCTTAAACAATTCATGGTTTTGAAGACACAAAACATCCTTAACATTCTTTTAATGTTACCAAATCTTAAATGGACTTAAACAATCCCCTAGAGCCTGGTATGATAGACTTACATTATTTTTTTTACAAAACAATAATGTTAAGGGAACTCATGATCCAACCTTTTTTATAAAGAAAGATAAGAAAAATATTTTTATTGTTAAAATATATTTCAATGAAATTATATTCAGATCAATTCAAGAATATTTAAATGATTCATTTGAGAATCTCATGAAATCTGAGTTTGAAATGAGTATGATGAGTGAGTTATCATTTTTCCTTGGTTTTCAAATTTCTCAAAAACCAGAAAAAATTATATATCACAACATAAGTATATTAAAGATATTAAAAAATTATGGATATGAAAATACTAAGAGTATAAGTACTCCAATTGGTACCTCAAACTTGCTTGATCTTGATGAAGTTGGGAAATGAGTAGATCAAACATCTTTTAGAGATATGATAGGAAGTTCATTATACTTAATAGTTATTCATCCAGAATTAATGTTTTTAATATTCTTATGTATAATATATCAATCTAATCCAAATTAATCTCATTTAAAATCAGTGAAAAGAATTTTTCTCTATTAAAAGGGAACCATGATTTTTAGACTTTTCTATTCTTCTGGAAATGATTTTGTTTTAAAAATATTTTCAGATGCTGATTGTAGTGGAAGTAGAATGGATAGAAAAAGTACATCCAGAACTTTTCATTTATTAGGAGAGTCATTAGTCTCTTGTTTATGTAAGACGCAACACTCAATGGCACATTCCACTAATAAAGCTGAATATATAACAGTTGGAAGTTGTTGTTCTCAAGTGTTGTGGATTCAATACACACTTTCAAACTATGGAATGATTTTTACCAAAACATAGATAACATGTGGTATTACTAGTGCCAATTCCATAATAAAAACCCAACACATAACTCCCATGAAAATCACATAGATATTAGGATTTTTCTTCTTAGGGATCACACACTTAAAGGAGATATTATTTTACAATTTATCGGAATGAAAGACAAACTTGCTGACATTTTTATAGAATCTTTACCCTCTGATAGATTTGAATATATTAAATAAAATAATAGAATGATAAACATAATTTAATCATCTAAATTAACTTTTTTGTTAAAAATATTTCCTCACATTAAGATACCGCTTTTCCTTGGGTGAGTACACACGTTTACTCTTTTATTTTCTCTTTTAAAACATTTTTTGGAACCAAAATTTATTTCCTTCCTCAAAAATTGTTAAGAACCTAAAAATTTTGTTTCCATAATAAATTTTTTCTAGAACATAATTTTTATAAGAAGAACATTATCATCATTAATAAATATTTTTGAGCAATCCAAAAGGTATGTTTCCTTTCTTAAATATTATTAATTTCATTTTTTACTTGTTGATATTTCTATATTATTTTAAGAAAATGTTATCAAATTCACTTTCCTTAAATCCTACTTTTTTTTTAAACCACAAAAGATTGGAACCTTAAAATTATTCTTCAGAACTGATATTAACTATCATAGAAAATTAAGATAATCTTTACCTTTGGATTGATTTTGGAATATGAATCGTCGCCACAAATCCTGTATAAAGGACCCCCATATTCGCATCGCACATCAGTTGTCTAAGTATTTTTGCATCGAAGCCCTACCACCATTCAAATCAAACATTCATTTTTCTCTATTTCCTTATGCTCTAAATGTCTCTTGAAGTTTCATTGGGAAATTTTATGGACTCCAACAAGGAACTCAAGGATTGGTTAATTTCTTGAGAAAGGATGGTGGACCCAAATTTCTTTGTGAAGTTTGATTCTCTAATTTCAAAAATCAATAAGAAAAATGGATTAGAAATCCTTTGTGTTTCCAAGAAAAAGAATCAGGGTAAGGTTTATCCTAATATTCTTATATAATTCTATGATATAGTTAGACTCAGAAGACACACCTTTGGTGTAACTATCTCCATAAGATGTTAAACTTGTGGAATACCCCATGTTAAACATGGGAAGCTGAGGAAAACCTTAGAGACCTACCCCTGGCATAAGATACCCTGCGACCTACATGGGATGCCTTGGGTTCTGAAACCTTGAAATGCCCTCTTATGAGGAAGAATACAGATTACCCAATGTCCACACATCCAGAAATTCCCCCGACATGCTTGATGTTACCATCTACTCCGGCCGAATGTTGCTACCATGTCAAGACACCATGGAATGTCTGGACGGAAGTAGTGTAATTAATCGGTGTCCAAAAATATATGGAACAAGGAATGAGTTTCAAAAACAACGAAACAAATCTATGAGGGAGACCCGGACAAGACGATGAGTTCTGAGGAGGAATCCACAGAATGGGAGACTGACATCCCATCATCCTGTTTTGATCAAGTAGCAGACATCCTTGAATAAGTGACGGATGCCACCCGCCATTGGAAAGTTGGAATATAGGGAAACAAATAGCACATCCTCCAAAAGAACAGATGTGTGCCCTAATGAAATCATCGGAAATAGACTTCATTTGATTTTTCTGTCTTTTCTGATTTTATTCCATTGATTTACATTAATATTGACTCTATAGTGTTTCAAGTATCATGGTTTCTCCTCTTTTGGTGATTTATAATCTATTATATATATATATATAAGTTTTTATGTATTTATGAATATTTGTGTATACCTATATATATTTATTATACATATTTAAGTTTATATATTTTTATATCTTATATATTTAAAAATATAGAGATATTTATATTTACTTGAGTTAATATATATATTTATATTAATATACTATTATATATCTATGTATGTTTATATATATTTATGTAAATCTTATTATTTGTATATATAGTTATAGATATTTATATCCACATACTATTTATTATTTATTATTAATTAAATTGTTATTTATTATTTTATTAGTTATATATAACTAATTTCTTAGTTATTGATTTGTTTTTTATTATTAAATTGCTGTTAAATTAATATTTATGGTTTATTTATTAATTAATATATATTATATATTATTATAATTTATTTTTAATTTATTTTTAATTTACTATGAATATTAATTTTTCATTTAATTATTAATTATTAGTAATATATAATTGAAATATTATTTATTATTTATTTTGAAGTTAATTTTTAGTAATTATTCATTTATTTATTTATTATTATTTATTTATATATTATTTATGTATTATGTATTATTTTTTATTTATTCCTTTATAATTTATTTATATGTTATTAGTAATTAATTTTCATTATTATTTTTTTATTAATTTTTTATTTGTTTATTAATTTTTTATTATTTGTTTTTTATTTAGTTACATTTTATACTATAATTAATTATTTTTTTTAATTTATAATTATTTGATTTTTAATTTATTATTAACATCTTGTTTATTATTTATTTATTTTTATATATTATTTTATTGTATTTCTCTTATTTATTTTATTATTATTTATTATTTGTGCCATAATTATTAATATATTTTTATCTTTATTAATTTTATTATTATTTTATTATTTATTACTTATTTATTACTTATTTATTATATATTTATTATATATTTATTCATAATTTATTATTTATTATCAAATATATATTTATTTAATATTTATTTATCATATATTAATTTATTTTTAATTAATTTATTATTTATTCATTATATTTATATTATTTATGTATATATTTATTATTTATTTATTTATTACTTACTAATTAGTACTGATTGTTTATTTTTCATTATTTTTTATTTGTTATTTATTTTTTAATATTTTTTATTTACAATTCACTATTTATTACCATATTAGTAATTTATTTATTTATTTATTTATCCATTCATTTATTTTTTAATTATTAATTATTAATTATTAACTATTTAAAATTACTATTAATTATTAATTATTTATTATTCAGGTCATATCTATTTGTTATGTGTTATTTGTTTTTTCTGTCGATAAATGTATATATGAATGAGTATATTAAATTCTTTTTACTCAACACTTGAATAACCTTCTGGAGTGATGTCTTTGTAGAATAACCAATAGGTAGGGGGTTCAAATCTCACCCAACGTACAATTTCTGCAAGGCTTAATAACAAATAATAATTAATATTACTAAATTATAATAATAAATTATAATGAAATATTAACATAATAAAACATTAATTACACAAATTTAAAATATAAAAAAATAAAAAATAAACCATCACGAAATGATTTATTGACTGTTTAAACCACCGCTAAATGATTCTTTAAATTTTAAAAATCTACTCCTAAATCATTCCATATTTGTTTTCAGAAACTGCCACACAATGAATGCTAACACACGATTTAGCAGTGGTTATTCAAAACCGCTATGAAATGATTTAGAGATGGTTTAAAATGATGCTAAATTAATAAAAAAAAGTCCACTAAACACTTTAGTGTAGTGTGTTTTGAAGTATGTTAACATACATTGTTGAATATTATGCTTTACTGAGGATATAGTCTAATGATATTATCCACCATATTTCTCCAGATTATTTATGATCAATTTTTCTGTAAAAATTATTGAAATTGTGCATGTTATTTCCTCTAATATGGACATTTATTTATTTTATGGGATTTTGATTATGTTGTACTATTTATTCATATGATAACTACATTAGAATTATAAAGTGAAATGTGGGGCTTGGAATTTCATATCACCTCAATTCATCAGTAAGCCTCATGAGACAAAACATGTTGGGTATTTTGCAAAGTCCTTACCCATTTATGTAATATTTCTAGGTATAAGGCCATAAAGGTTTGTTTAAGATGTTTGGAAACATAGATTCTGTTTTTATGAAATTTGTTATTGATTCCCTTTTGTTTGTTTGAAAAATTATATAATCCATAGATATGTTTCAAGATCTTGTAATTATTTATATAATACTAGCATATTATCATTTATTATTTCCATATTATTCGTTCCATGTTTATTTTATGATTTCTTCTGCTGTACGTATTCCCTTACTAAGAATCAAAACTCACCCTTTCTTATGTCTCATTTTCCCTAGGATCCTAGGATGTTTACTATGAATGATATGAAATGATATTCTACAGAGAATAGTGATGTTCTCAAAGAAAATAATGCGTTATATTTTATGTTTTAAAATGTAATGTGAGATTCAAGTATGCATCTAGTTTACCAAGACTACTAATATTCAGTCCTTTGGGATTCGATCAATTATATCTATTACTAATGTAATAAAAGAACCACTGACTCTAGGATACCAGGGCCTAAGTCTTTATGGTTGGTATTTGATAGAGTTTAGTAGAATCCTTGGGAACTAGATTTAGAAAATTGTATATTAGGGAACATAACCCAATGAAGAAATTTGATGATATGTCTTATTATTGAATAGAATCATAATGTTTTTGGTATGGTGGAGATTATATGTTTTTTCAAGTAATACATCCATTTATGGATATTATAAGTGGACATATTTTGAAATATATTCATCTAGGGGTAATAATATTGAAAAGTGTTTTTCGAATATATATTGGACATCATTCTCGTACAGTTTGAAAGGACCCTTACTACGCACCAGGTTTGATACACCCAAGTGATATGATTGGGTTAATTCACATTTTATTTACATATAACTATAGAAGATTTAAAATTATTTTTATAATTTTAGAATTTTCCCAAAGAAACCAAGATTATGATTTTAAGACTAGTTATGAATAAATTTTAAATTTATGTTACGAGTTTCACTATCATTAAAATTGTACACATTGTTATGATCAGATCTAGTGTATGATATTTTTTAGAAATAAATCATAGTAGAAGGAATGGAAACCATATCAATGTATATAATCATTATAGGAATTTCCCTCATAGGAAATATAATGAATCTGAAGTTGGATAAGGAACTATGAAATTATAACTATGTTTTGGAAGATGACTTAAGTTATAACCAATATCGTTTCCCGCATTGAGCATCCTACTGATCCAAAATGTTGTGTAATAATTTTTTACCATTTAAAAATATTACTATTGACCATTTCATTGATGGGATATATCCAATCCTTTAAAGGGTACTATTCTCCCAAAAATTCTTATCATATAAGGATATAGTGTCATGTGCTATCAAGACAGCGAAATAATATTACAAAGTTCTCAATCTTTGAAGGAAAACAAGAGAAAACAAGGATAACTAAGAAAACAGTTGATAATGGGAAGAATAAAAAGGGGGATTTTCTAACATGTGATACTTGTAGATGAAAAACTATGAAACATGATGAAAGGTAAAAGGTGTTTTTTATATATGTAGAGAAAAAGGTATTCATACTCATGAATTCATGGGTAAGGGAGAATCCATCAAAGTATAGTGAATTAACTATTATAAGAAGAGACACTATGGAAACCAATTCCCCAAATGTAAATGAAACTTACCATAGAATAAGCTAATGGATTATGTCCAAGCTTATGAAATTACTACAACTGAAGTCTAAGTTCTTAGTGATGCAGTGAATGGAACACTTCTCATCCACTATTTGATTGAAAATGTTTTATTCAGGTTGTACCCACTCTTTTATATCTGAAAAAATTCTAAGGGTATCAAATCCCCACCTAGAATATTAGATGTTGAGTTGGCAGTGAAAACATCTTATGGAAGGATGATTATATCTGAAGTCTGTAGATCCTCTCTAAAATAAGTTTTTAGGAATATTCTTCGAGTGAATATTTTTAATCTTCCTATAGTTGAATTTTATTTAATTTTAGGCATGGATTAGCTCTCTTAGTATAGATCCCATATCAATTATTGAGGAAGGGAAGTCACATTCAATATATTGAATCAAACTAGGATTGTCTATTAGTGTGAAGATGAACCTGGCCACCCAATGAAAATTAAAACCATCATATGGGTTTTCCTACCTATTCATGGGGGATATTTGTCTCAATTTTTTTGGTAGAAACTCAACATGGAAACATTTCTAGTTGTTTTTAGAATATGATGATGTATTTAATGCGTGATCTCCTTATCATCCACTAATAGTGATGTTTAGTTTTTAATAGAACTCATACCTCATGCAGGGTCTATTTAAAATACATAATATATAATGTCCCTGTTTTAGTTAAATGAATTGAACAAGAACACTTGGAGAATCTAGATATTGGATTTATGTGGACTAGAGATTCACAATGGGGTGTACATGTTATTTTCATGAAGAATAAAAATGGGTCAATGTGTCTTTACATTGATTATAAAGAACATAATAATATCACTATTAATATCAAGTATCCTATACTATGTATCGATGATGAGTTTGATCAATTATGTGAAGCACTATATTTTTCCATGACTGATCATTGATTTGTATATCATTATCTAAGGGTCAAAAAGATGGATATACTCAAGATAATATATTGTATGATATGTGGTCATTATAAATTTATAGTAATGCCTTTTGGAATTACCAATTCCCCTTCTATCATCATAGATTTAGTGAATATAGTCTGTAGAGAGTATCATGACCAGTTTTCATAGTGTTTATATATGGTATTATTATATATTCAAATATCAAGGAAAAGCTTGAATAAAATTTGATAATTCTACTAAATACCCTGAGGAATGATATGTTTTATGAAAAAATTATGAAGTTTAAATTATGGCTTCAGAATGTTTTAATCCTGGGTCATATAATCTCATGTGATGTTATTTTGGTGGGTCTATGAAATATAGAAGTTATTGAGAAATGTTCATGACCTAAATGAAGGTACTGGGATAGCAGTGAAAGCCAATGGGAAGGGGATTTTAAAATCTTTCATCACTAGGATGATAGAACCGGTTATCTCTAGTGATCCAAGCCCTAATACTTTATGAGGATATCACATAAATTAAATAGATCATAAAATATAAAATATAAACATACTTTTTTATTTGAAGTCTCAATAAACATCTTCTTCTTACCGACGATCACTACTCAAAGTATCCAAATTATAATCCCTCTAGATCATCCATATGAGCATAAAAAATCCATTGGAGCATCGACCATTGAATTATGGGTGCTAACTTAGATATCTCATGATGGCTTCGCCTCCCTGATGATCACCGCATCAATGTACTTGTTATGCATGAGTTATAACTCGATCTTATCACCCAAATTGAGAGATCCCCTATCAATAAAGTGGTATTGGAGATATAAGATCTCAACATCTCTCAATTAATAGTATCTAGTGAGACCCTCTCTCCTATTTTAAATATTAGATGCTCAAATACATGAAAAAGGGTTCCCCGACCCCTATATTTTTAACATACACTAAATATGTAATAGATAATAATCATTACGAAATAAATTGTGTAATAAATTTAATATATATTATTTATATTACTTGATAAACACAATTCAGTAAATCAAATTTTAATTCCCAATAATATTAAATGAACTAAGAAAATTAAAATAACATTAATTCATATAATATTATTCCATGTATTTACATATACATGTAAATAGATTTCATAAATTAAATCAATCCAATTGTTATTTAATTGAATAATAATGAATTAATTTAATTTTTTTGGGGATTGTACGTCCTTGGAAAATCCCAAACCCCAATGGTGGATCCCACCATGTCTTATTTACCTATTCCTTATAATATGTCATATTATTGAATATGCTATTGTGTGTGACCCTCTAGGACCTTATCTCAACAGTAGTAAATAATATTCATAGGCTAAGAGCAGAGCCTATGAACCCGTAAAGGTCCCCAAAGAGATAAGGAATGATCATAGAAATGACAACCAACCTATAGACACAGAATGTGTAATATATTTTTGTTTTCATTAGATATATTATAAAATAGGACACACACTTGTGTTATCATCCTTTCTTGATTCATTATTTCTTGATCTAACTAGATTTATTTACCATCAACTTCCTTTTCCAAGTACTTATAAAGGTAAAACTATTCTGATCAACTATACTCATGATATATTACTTGCTTAAATTGGAAGTGATAAATTTAATCTTGATCAATCAACCAATGCCATACCACCAGTGAATCACTCAACACAATCTACCTCACCATGATCTAATTATCATGTGTTTTCTTTATATAGATGTACGTGATCAAATGGAACACATTGATAATGATCTCAACTCAGAAGACCAAAACACATGTCCGTAGACAGAAACAACCAATGACACTCGAAACATGGGGTGTTCTTATAGGAATGTATTTCCTCATGATCTCACTACAAAATATCACCTAGTGAGAACTTCATGAGATTAAGTATCAATTATTATGAACCCCCAACACCTAACAGTTATAAATTATCTATTTCTAGTTAGTATGATGTATCTAGATTATAGGACCTCTGTTTAAGATTAATTTAATATTATCTCAAGGTTCTCATTATAGTCTGAGATCATCTATAACCTTTTTATATGAATATTAATCAATATAAATTACCATTAAATAGTGGACATAGAAAAATCTACACTATACTAGTAAGTACACATCATGTATATCTAAATCTAGACATTATATGGTAATTAAAAAGTACTATATAGTTGGGTCTAGGGAACCCACTCTTACAACACTCACCCTTGCAGTAGATCCAACTTACAAACCATCCTTGTTAGCAATCACATGATTAAGATCTTGTTTCTGTTAATTAATGAATTTATTTTCTGGGTCTACCATGTTTCTGCAACATAGAAAAGCTTATATGTGTGATCTCACATACTTAACGAAAACTTCTAAATATAAGGTATCCCCATGTATATCACTTTTTACACTATAAAAACTTAACATCATGGCTAGTACTATTAAAAGAAATATTATAATGATAAGAATTTACTTACTAGGTGTGATTACAAGAATTGGAACAAATCATCACATTTAATAACTAATTCATAGCTTCCTCAGAAGATTCAACATACTTGGTATTTGTAGCTATAGCTACCACTAGTTTTTATGAGTTGTTCTCGCTCATCACCTTTATCCAAACTATGATTTTAGATCATATTTATATAAGGAATTCTATTTTTTATCCCCTAAAAACTAGTATCCCTTCTTTTCCACATACTAAGTACATTTCCTTTGTACTTTTTCAAGTACTATTTGATAGTTATGGCTACTTCCATTTTAGTTATCCTTGATATAACTGATATTTTTTCACCATAATGTGTATGTTGGAAATATCATATTTTATAAAAATCATGGAATACAATATTGATATATCATATAAGTGTATGGAATATAAAATCACCACATTAATCTATACTAATGTATAAAAATGTATTCTTGGAGATATTTATGCCATGTGACATTGGAAAAAATTGTTCCTCAAATTATCCAATCTTGAACTCTTCAACACCATATAAATATATATACGATTGACTAGGTCTAAGAAACCATTAGATCGACCTCAGTAGATCTTTTTTCCTAGAACTTCGATTGCTACTATAATTTAATCTCTTGAGTATTAATTTCATTCTGGTCTTATATAACTATAATGGAAATAATTGTTTTCAATATGTTAACAAACATATTTTATATAGAAAACTATGGTGGTCCCACTAACTTCTAGTAGAAACACAAAAAAGATTAAATTTAAATGAATATTCTATGATTTTGTTACTTCCATGAATCCAGTACTAGATTATAGTAACTTGATCCCCTTTTTGGTGTTCTTTTATTTCACCTTTGCTTTCTGGTTATGTCGTATATACATCATCTATTATTTGTGGTCTTGACATCTAATGCATAATAAATGATCATAAAAATTATCTATGACTAGTAAAATTATAATGTATTTAGGAAAAATGAATTAGTATAACCAATCGATCCTTATTGTTTCCATACTTATACCATCAATGTATCATCTCACTTGAATACCCACCACAGTATTCAAAATAATATACCCCCTGTACTTTGATACATGAAATCCATTATTGAATTTTTAATTGATCTTTTCAATTTTGGATAATTTTCATATACTTACTACTTGTTAGAATTATTATTCTCAATGAATAATGTGTCATTTACCGTAATGAATATAAACCCAACACTATAGTTTTAGCCTTTCGAAGTTGTACGTGTCTCTGGAATATTTGTCTTCTATGCCTCTTCTGGATCTTTTTCCTATGCCAGCTACATGTGAAACTCTATAATTGATTCAAACCAAGTCAACATTTCTCCCACTATCTAAGATTGATATGTTGACCCTTTTATATAAAAATAGTTTATCAATTACCTATAACCTTTCTATCAAAAATGATTTATGTAATATCCCAATAAACATTTAGGATAGTTACTTCATATGAACGTTGTGTTTCTCTTGATGAAAATATGTTTATATTCAAATAAAATCTTTTTATCTAAACATGTGTCTTATGAAATAATTTATTCGCATCATACTATGAATCATGTGATATCTATTTTTCATTATAGTTGAAATATAGTTATGCGATAACATTATTATTTTTGATGCATTTCTTGAAAAAATAATCCAATTATTTATAATGAATATATTTTTCAACATTGATAATCCTTTTAACTTACATCATAACTTTTATTTTTATTAATACATGCGCATTTTGTAATTGATGAACACTATATTTTATTGATCAATGTTAACATGAAATACTCTTCATTTATCCTAATTATTAACACCATAGACCTAATGTTGATATAGTAACGTGATTTTAGGAATTTCTCTCTGCTATATTTTATTAATCAATGTTAACAGTCAAGAATCTTCACTGATCCTCTTTATTAACCTCGCACCCTTAATTTGGATAAGGTAATGTGTATTTAGAAACTACTCCACACTATATTATACCAATCGATGAAATCTTGGTCAAGATATTCTTAGGCATTAAAACCTGAAGAAACTCATATATTTTGACCATGTATACACAAAAATTCACTTTATAATTTCCTTAATAAACATGTAATGGAATATAATGAAGTCTATTTAAAAATATCACACCTTTGGAATAGTTTATTCTATCTTTCTAAAATAATTCTGAAATATTTTTTTCATACTTTTATTTCTAAAGGTTTTGTTGTCCAAAAAAAGTATACAAGTCCATAATACCTAAGTTTTTTAGATCCAATAAGTCTAAATATCATACTAGGTATATACTAGACGTCAAATTTTAGTTTTACTTGATAAATAATTCTCTTTCCACAACATGGTATATCGAACTTACATTTTATATTCATCATGTATTGCCTATGATTCATATATCGTTGTACTATTTCATAAGTATTTGACACCACAAACAACATTCATTACTAAACATGGAGCAATGTATCATTGTTTCTAAAGGACACATGAGATAATTGTTTTTGGTTATACTCAATAATATTTATAACAGAATAATTCTATTGGAAATTAGATGTTGAATGTCTCACACTGTTGACCTAAGAACCACCATTTCTCAGCCTATTGGAGAACATACCTTAGTTTTTTGTAAATTTTCTATAAATATTTGGTTAGTGTATTTAAATAAACATATTTTACAGGAAAAGTTTATTAAATACCCAAAAAGTATTACAAAAAATTAAAAATAATTGATGAATATGTTGGATATTGTGACTTGATTCTTAGATTGTGTTCATTGCATTTAAACATCCATAGATTTAATTTGATGATATCTGAATCAAACAATATCTTGTTAAATACCTCTTTCTTTGAAGGACATTACGAAGGTGAATTTGGCATATGTATTTCCATCGGACTTATCACATTGTCTTTGAATTTTTTATCTATAATAACTAATGATTAATATTTATTTAATGCTCTTATTTACTTTGTGAACCTTACCTAAAAAGTAACATAGCTTTTACACAATCTTCTCATTTTTAAATCTTAAAAACAATGGAGTAATTATGTGAAAAGAATATGAGAAAGGGATCTATTGAAAGATTATGAACAATATTTAAATTTATAAATATCCAGTGTAATCATCACCTTATTAATATATGCACTTTTCTTTCTCCTTGCTAGGTTTTCAGAGATGATACATCATATAATATCATCGATATAATGATGATTTATTGACAACAGAAATCATACGTAGATGATAAGTACTTTACATAAGCATCATATACATTATACATGAGTCTCCTATAAACATTTTTACACACACACTTCATAAGGTGTCTTAATAAGTATTCGGGACACTAGCACCTTGAATTTACCATATTGTTGTACTGTGTGAAAGATCTTGTACTACACTTAGAAATTGATGCTAGTTTGGGTATTTACTTTTTCCATGATTCTCTGTTAGGACCAATAGTGGCCTATATACCCTGAGATGGGGGGTGTGAATCAGGGTATGGATATTTGTTTCTGAAATTCTTCCTACCCCACTGGATCATGACCTCTTTATTACAAGGGTCTCTTTGTTTTCTCTTGTGTATTTATTATGACCAATTCTTTTCTTCTTTATCTGATGATGATGATTTAAATGCAATGCAGGGAAGCAAGCAGGCAGACACATAGATTTTTACTTGGTTCACCCTCACTGGGCTACATCTAAGGAGCATACAACGACGATGTGCCATTGTAACAAATCCACTAAGTCTCATTACCAATATTGTTTGGGCTAGATCACTTCTATGCCCAAGATCATTGCTTTTACAAAGTTTAGGGTCAGCTCACTGCTTTCCCAAGGGTCACTACCTGTTTCTCTTTCACTGGCTCATAGCCGGTAGAAAGGATTACCTTCTTCCTCATCCATTGATCACTGCACTTGGAAGCGATCCACTCACAGTTTATAGACTTGTAGGTCTCTTCATTTTCATTAATACATGCATCCTAAACTATTGATAGATGATCTGTTAAAGTCCAACTTTCATCCACTGATGAATACCCCTTTTCCTTTGAACACTAGGAAACAAACTTTGGAAACACCTTCGCAAAGCACCTTACTTTGCGAGGCTCCCAATTTTGAAAAGCTCAAACAAGCCTTCGAGAATATCCTACCTTTTTGTGAAGGACTCTTGTGAAGTAGTATCGTGAAGCACTCTCACGAAGCTCAAGTCGTCATAGAGATACTTCCCTTTCAAAGCTCACTGATCCAACGCGGAGCACAAAACTTTCGTAGAGCTAGAATAGCCGTCGCGGTGCTCCTCTCTTTCACGAAGCACACTGCCTTTGCGAACCACCTTCGCGAACCGAGAGCAAAATATTTTCTTCGAGAACTCTCTAACTCTCTTGAGGGAGTCGAACTCTATTTATAGGTAATTCCACCGACCCTCGACCCTTCCGCGCGAAGTCAACTCCACGTCATCGCCAATCGTGAAGCTCCGAAATTTCTTCCAGAATTCTCTAAAAATAACAAAGCACCATGAAAATTTTCTGATCGTGGAGCTTGAAGTAATCTTGAAGCATCACCGTCAATCCATTCATGCCTTCGCCGCAAAGCTCCCTCACAAATCCCTCCACTGCCACGATGCACTTCAACCTCTGTCGTTCGCGAAGCTTGTCATAATCGCGAAGAATCACCACCATCATTATTCTGGTCTTCGTGAAATCCAATCCATGAAGCCTCTATTCGTGAAATTCATGCCTTTTCCATATTTAATTATGATATTCATGGAAATCCTATTTTCATGATGCTCACCAAACTACAAATTTTGGACCCCAAAAATTTGGAAAACACTAGAAAACGACGCCACCTTGTACTTCTCTTTTATACTGACTCTAGATCATCCATTCCTTTGTCATGGTTCTTTGTCAACATTGATTGTCAAAAATATATCTGGAACTTGACAATTCACCATCGAAACCATCTTTGTCAACTAGCACAATTGACCCAAAAATACTGCACTGTTACCTTGAGGGATTTTTTACCAACAATATCCCCCTTTGGGTTTGTTGAAAACTCTTCACAAATATTCTAAGAATTATTTTCTGCATGTGGATACCTCACTGAGTCTCCGTCCATCATCTACCACCATTCACCTCTTGAGATTCAGGTAGCAACCAAAGATTCACACACCACATACTCTAATCCCACATGAGCAACGATCGGCGTGAGAAACAAGAGTAGTATGAAAAGTTCATCTATGAATCACTTCATGTTAGACACCAATTGTCGATTCCAAACTGATACCAGTTTAAAAATCGATATCAATTATTGAACCATACTGATACCAATTGGGGATAGCTGGAAACCTTCTCTCACCATTCCAACATCCTCTTCTGCTTTTATCACGATCCTCAACTTTCGTGATATCTAGTCTTTGATCGATCACTTCTAGCATTGTTAGATTTAAAAACACTCCCCCTGTCTCATTTATCCCCCTATCTCACTGATCTACCTGTCAGCTTCTCCCCGTTTCTTTCACAAAGACATTTTCTCCCTTTATAAACCACAGTTTCTCCCCCTTGAGGAGTCACTATTTCTCCCCCTTTGTCAACGACCCCAATGGTCACCCCTTTGCGGTCTGTAACATTGGAAAGAACACAGATTAGCCCAATAGAGAAAAACATGAAATACCTTAGGGAGAGAGGGGTTCGTTCCACATCCACACTCTTTTAAGTGCGGGGAGTCGACTGAACTCCCAAAATCAGTCAATGCCTTTCAAACGTTTACTTGGGTAAGGCCTTTGTTAGAATGTCTACAACCTGTAGTTTTGTAGGCACATACTCCAACTTCACAGTTCCTTGCTCAACCGTCTCCATGATAAAATGATACTGTATCTCAATGTTATTTGTCCTTGAGTGATGGATGAGATTTTTGCTGAGATTTTTAGCACTTGAGTTATCACATTGGATTCCGATTGGAGACTTCACTTCAACGCCCATATCATAAAACTAGTGTTCCATCCACATTAACTGAGTGCAAGATTGAGTGGCGGCAATGCACTCAGCTTATGTGGTGCTCAATGAAATGCAATATTTCTTCTTTCTTAGGAAAGAAACACATAGTCTGCCAAGATAGAAAGCACCTCCTGACATTGAATTCCTGTCATCCACTGAACCAGCCCAATCTTCATCAGCATATCCCAATAATTCTGACTGATATTTTCTATTATACTTCAAGATGAAGTCCAATGTTCCCTTGATATAGTGAAGTATTATTTTCACTGAAATCATGTGGCTTTCCTTGGGATTACTCTAATATCTAGCTACTTGGAATGTGGTGAATACAATGTCAGGCCTTGTTACAGTCAAGTATCGCAAACTTCCAATGATTTTCTTGTATTATGTGATATTAACTGCCTTGTCATCCTCATCTTTGGAAAATTTCATCCGGGCAGCTACCAGAGTCTTCATCTCCTCGGAATTTTCCATTCCAAACCTTTTAAAAATCTCATTGGCATATTTGGATTGTGAAATGAATGTCCCATTCCTTCCTTGTGTCACCTGTAAACCAACGAAAAATGTCAACTCTCCAATCATTGAGATTTCGAACTCACTTTTAATGAATTCAGAAAATTGTTTTCCCAGAGCTTCATCTGATTCACCAAATATTATGTCATCGACATTAACCAAGACCATCATCATTTGATTAATGTTTTTGTCGAAATAGAGATTATAATCAACTCCCCCACACTAGAAACCATGTTTTTTCAAGTACTGATCAAGCCCTAAGTACCATTATCTTGGTGCTTGTTTCAGCCCATACAATGCCTTCTTCAGTCTGAAAACCATGTTCTCATCCTCATGAATGAGAAAACATCTGGCTACTCATTATAAACCTCTTCCTCTAGAACACCGTTCAAAAATGCAGATTTTACATCCATCTTGAACACTTTGAACTTCCATTGCACTGCGATGTCTAAGAATATTATGATTGTCTCCGGCCTTTCAACCGGTTCAAATGTCTCATCAACATCTATTCCCTCGATCTAGGAGTACCCCTTGCACACTAGTAGTGCTTTGTTATGAATCACTATTCCATCATCATTCATCTTGTTGTGATAGACCCATTTAGTCCAGATGACATTCTTATCTGCTGGCCTCGAAATAATCTCCCACATATGATTCTTATCATTATGGTCTAATTCTTCAATCATAGCCTTAACCCAGTACTCATCTTTAGCTGCATCGGCAAAACATTTGGGATCCACCTGAGAAAAAAACAATGTTTTCTGTAATGCTTTTATTCTTCGAGTCTGAACTGGAGCTGTGTGATCACCAATGATATTTTGCCTATCAATTTCATCTCAGCCCTTTGGCTTCTTAGCCAATTTAGATTTTGTTTCCTCTTTCTCATCATCAGTATCTTCTGTTGAGTCAGCCTCTTCCACTTCTACTCCCCATGTGTTGCTATCCTCCTCATCACTTTCATCCCGAAATTGTTCATAGGGTCATTGAGTATTCTGTTCATTTTCAACTGTAGTGACATCATTTCTCTCAACAATTTTTCTAATATTATTGTTAAAAGATTTTTGTTACTATCTCGCACCTTCTTGGTATCCTAAAAATAGTTACCTGACACCAAATTGTTCGAACACAATAGATAAGCCTGGGATTCATGATTATTGTTGCATCCCCCATGATATGTCTTCCCTCTATAGACAACAATTGAGCTGAGTCATCCAATTATTTCATTGATGGCTCTTGCATCTGATTTTGTTATTGAATGCTCCCCCTATGTTATGAAAAACTTCCTGGGGTTAGGCCCACTATTTAGACTCATAACCTTTCTTCTCCACCTGCATCATTTATACCAATCTGGCACCCAGCATTGAGCCATTAATAAAATCCCTAAGCCTGCTGAGTTGGAACTCGGTGTAGGAAACAAGAGATAAAGTTAATAACACAATCACTTCCTATTGTGATATATTGGTCCCTTTCTCCATCAACATTGGTACCTGATTTGAGCCAATCGAAACTCTGAAGCATATCAGCTTTCCCCTTCGCATCCTTAGATGCCACATCCCCTTGGATTGTATCTTCCTAAAAACTGAAATACATGAATCATCAATTACCGACATTTATAAACATTGGGAGATGGGTGCTTCTGGAATCCTCAAGATGAGGATTGCGGTTGATCCTAATGGGTTAACCCTTTGATTATTTCTTGCAGAGAATCACACTCTTTACTTTATTCTTCTAGCTGCCTAGCCACTTTTAATTGTTCTGGCCATATGAATCTGCATTCTTTACCCAGATTCTGAGTCTTTTTCTGATATGTAGACTTTGTAGGCTTGGAATTTTTCACAATTTGGTATTTAAGACCACTTTTACACACTTTACTATTTGATGTACTACCAATATGCAACTTCTATTGATTCCATCTCTGGGTCAGAATCTCTCTGTTTGGCATCTTCCCTTTCTTCTTCCACAATTTTAGGGATCTTCCTCTTTGTTCTACGTCTCTCTATGGCACATGACATGTGAAGTTTTCAATAAATTATTTTTTCATATTTGTTTTACCAGATATCAGAGTCACCACACTATTTTGAATTGGTGGTAGGTCCTCCACTAAATGTACATTCTTCTTACTCACAACTGTAGCATTTCCTCCCCTCGTCTTCCAGATTGGTTCATGTTATTTCTTAGAGGGAGGTTGTGAGTGTGACAGAAGAGGTGACATATACACCTTTTGTCCAGCTACATGTGATTCCCCTAAGGCTCTAATCCTATTCTGCAACTTACCACTTTCTCTCCCAGTACATAACTTCTTATCATGCACTACTGGAGTCGATAATCTATTTTCAAGTTCCTTTTCCTTTCTTGCTTTCTTCTTGCTGCAATGTCTTGACAAATTCCCATGATTAGAAAATATGAAACATCTTCCATTAAAGGCATACCTCATTTCATCATCTCTCAGGTGATATGTTAATGCACCTTGAGTTCTTCCTCTATCATTGAGCACCTACGCTTCCTGACACATATTCATGGTGTTTCCCTTTCTTCCACAGTAATAGCATCTAAGGAATTCTTTCCTCTGAGAGACTCTTCTATCTAATTTCTCATGATGCTTCTTCTTATTCTCAGATTTATCAACGCTTCTATTTTCACGGACTGAAGTGTATTCCAGAGCCTCTAAACAGAATCTTAATGTGTGGCCATGAATACCGCAAAAATAGCACATGTTGTCACTTCTTTTTGAAACTGTCCTCTTAGGCCCATCTACAACACCTACAGGTTTTTCTCCACTCCTAGAGCTCTTCATGGCTCGCATTATATCGTGCACGGGAGGGGATTCATCAAATCCAATGCCATATTTTCCCAACCTATATGGTCATTGAGATGAAAAAATATTTTGTTGTTTCTACTTAGAAATCTCATACTTCCTTTTCATTTTATCATCACTTTCCGAAGGATAATTGAATAGTAAGTGCAGTGCATCCTTCCACTTAGGTTTTCCATTGTCTTTTGATATCTCCATTCATTTTTTGAATTTTTCTATGACTTCCTCCAATTTTTGAATCTTCTTATCTCTTGATTCATGTTGAGCATTGAGTTTTTTCTGAAGTTCTTCCCGCTACTCAAATCATCTCCTAGTTCCCGTGTGAGCTTTTCAACCATGTCACTTTTCTCCTTCACTTTCAATTTTTTTTTCTTAAATAAAATCAAAACAACATGCATTCTCTTGTTGTAGCCTTTGATTATTCTGAACTAGGTCAGATAGATATGTATCAAGATCAACATTTCTGGCATTCAAAATCTGAATTTCATATGTGTTCAGATTCGTTCCCTTAACATCGGCTTTGAGCATCTCTTTATTTATAGATAGCTTTTGTAGTTCTTCAGCTTTAGAATCATTCTTCTCCCTTATATCAATGGCCACATCAATAAGACTTTGATTTAATCCTCTTAGATTTTTAACCTCAATTTCCATTGCTTAGATCTTCATATCTTTAGATTTCATCTCTTCATCCAATTTCTGATCCAATTCCTTTGACTTGTGGAAAACTTCCACTTTTCGACTTCTTGGTGTTTCTACAGCATCAGTGGTACCAACATCACTTGGAATATCAGGTTCTTCACTCATTCCTTCTGCATTATTGAATGAGTAAGTATTTTCATAGTATAATTCATCCAAACCATTCTTCTGTTCACTGCATGATTCCTTTAACTGAATCACACTCTTTCCATTGACACTTCCACAGTGGGTAATTTCACCAGACTTCTTCTTCTTCTTTGAAGTTCTTCCCTTTTCCATGACACAATATGATAATTGCAGACTGGATATTTAACTTGAGCAATCGACTGAACCAATTCAGAGAAAAAAAATCTAATAAAAGAAACCTATCCCTATGATACCAATTGTTAGGATCAATAGGGGCCTATATACTATAAGAGGGGGGGTGAATCAGGGTCTGGATATTCATTTTTGAAATTCTTCCTCCCCCATTGGATATTGACATCTTTATTACAAGGGTCACTTTGTTTAATCTTGTTTATTTGTTATGAACACTTCTTTTCTTATTTATCTGGTGATGATGCTTTAAATGCAATGTAGGGAATCAAGCAGGCAGACACATAGATTTTTACTTGGTTCACCCTCACTCGGCTTCGTCCAAGGGGCATACAACAATGATGTGCTGCTGTACCAAATCCACTAAGGCTCACTTACAATAATGTTCAGGCTAGACCATTTATATGCTCAGGATCACTACTTTTACAAAGTTTACGGTCGGGTCACTTCTTTCCCAAGGGCCACTCCCTATTTCTCTTTCACTGGCTCACAACCGATAGAAAGGATTACCTTCTTCCTCTTCCTTTGCTCACTGCACTTAGAAGGGATCCACTCACAGTTTATAGTCCTGTAGTTCTCTTTATTTTCATGAATACATGCATCCTCAAATATTGATAGATTCTCTATTAAAGTCCAACTTTTATCCACTGATAAATACCCCTTTTCCTCTGAACACTAGGCAACAACATTTGGAAACACCTTCGCAAAGCACCCTCCTTCGTGAGGCTCCCAATTTTTCGAAGCTCAAACAAGACTTCGCGAAGATCCTACCTTTTCATGAATCACTCTCATGAATCATTCTCACGAGGCACTCTCGCAAATCTCAAGTCTTCGTAGAGAGACTTCCCTCGCGAAGATCACTGAGCCAACGAGGAGGTCGCAACTTTCGTGGAGCAAGAATAGCCGCCGCGAAGCTCCTCTCTTTCGCGAAGCAAATTGCCTTTGTGGACCACCTTTGCGAACCGATAGAAAAATATTTTCTTCAAAAACTCTCTAACTCTATCGAGGGGGGAGACCTCTATTTATATGCAATTCCACTAACCCTCGACCCTTCCGCGTGAATTCAACGACACGTCATCGCCAATTGTGAAGCTCCGAAATTTCTGCCAGAATCCTCTCAAAATCACGAAGCACCATAGAAATTTTTGGATCATGGAGCTTGAATTAATCACAGAGCATCACCATCAATACCCTCACTCCTTCGCCACGATTCTCCCTTGCAAATCCCTTCACCGCCGCGATGCGCTTCAACCTCTGCCGTTTGCAAAGCTTGTCGTAATCACGAATAATCCCTGCCATCATTCTTCTGGTCTTCGAAAAATCCAAACCATGAAGCCTCTCTTCACGAAATTCATGCCTTTTCCATATTTAATTATGATCTTCATGGAAATCCTATTTTCGCGGTGCTCACCAAACTCCAAATTTTGGACCCCAAAAATTTGGAAAACACTGGAAAATGACGCCACCTTGTTTTGATCTTTTGTACTGCCTCTAGATCGTCCATTCCTTTTTCATGGTTCTTTGTCAACATTGATTGTCAAAAATATCTCTAGAACTTGACAATTCACCATGAAAAACTGCTTTTTCAACAAACACAATCAACCCAAAAATACTGCAATGTTACCTTGAGGGATTTTTTCCCAACATTCTCATAGTATATCTTGTGGTATTAATTTCCATTTTCTAAAAAATTTCATTTAGCGGATTTGTGATTTTAATCTTGTTTACTTATTTAGACATTATTTATTATTTAATTAAACCATTAAATTTATCCCACTATTTTATCAAATTTTTGGAACCCTTTGTACTAGATTCGAAATACTATGTTTCTTGATTATTCTAGTGGAAATGATCCTTTTAACTTCCCCTCACAATCTACAAGCTTTGGTTATGACACTACTTAGATTGTTCAAGGAATGTGTTTGAATGGTCAACCATATTAAATCATGGTTCCGTGATATGTTCAGTGAAGCCCCAACTTCTAAAGTCATAAACTTGAATTACTCAATATTGCATTTAAAGTTTCATAAATATAAATTTTTCTACTTCATTGCATTCTACTTTAGTTAAGTCAACCCTTCACTCTCATAAGAACATAACGGTAGTAAGAAAAACCCTAAACTTTGGCATACATTCACCCCAAATGCCTAGTTTTGTTAAAATTTGAATGATGGAAGACATTTTTTGACTAAATATTTCTTTGATGTTTTTTAATTTTTTCTTCAATGAATGTAATCTATTTATTTTAATCATGTTTGTTCTATGTTGTCATTATCACAAATAAACATTAACAGAAGAACATTCATCACTTCTTTATAAATTTTTTGTATATTATTTTATATATTTTTCTGTTATCATAAAAATTCATTAAATAATAAAAAAAATGAATAAGTGAAATAAAATACCAGTCTGGTCTTGAGTAACTAAAACTAATCGATCCTTTTAAACTCAATGGATCAACCAAAACATCGGGATATCATAACAGAGTCATATCTTGATTCATGATGCATCTCACCCCATTTTAGTGCATCCATTTCTCTTATGGATTTCTCCTTATCTTAGCAGGGTCCTCCTTATACGCCATCTTCATAAAAGTGAAAATGTTCTCATAAGAATGTGGGGGGAAGTAGGGGAGGATTATACAATAGATAATTTTGAACGTGTAGACCCTAAATCTTTTTTGACCAAAAATAAGGTTATTTACAGACTGTCAAAAAATAATTAATTATTTAAAATCATCACCCACAGTTAAATAAATAATTAAATAAATAAACTAGAGATATACATGGCATTCAATTGCTGAAGGCCAGTCAATGATTACTATAAATACGCGATAAAAATTAAATTTAAATAAATTAATGTACATGGGTATTAAGGTAAAATAAATAATTAAATTAAATTTAAATGATTTAATTATATTTTTTCCAATAATTTATTTAATTTTAATTCCAAACACTATATTATGTAATTAATTTAATTTAACACCATAATTAGATTAATTTTTCTTAGGTGGTAAAATTATATTTTTAACCAAAATTTATTTCAATTTGTTTTGACTAAATAAAATATTAGAGGGGCCCAAATCATCACATAAGGCATATGTGGGTTGGGCTGAACCTGAACAGGCCCATTTGTGTGTGTGAAAAGCCTGGGTAGAGATATTTTGTGCCAAGGTAGGTCTACCCAAACCCTTTTTTGGTTGTGCTAACCCACCCTGAATCTGTTTCGGGGCAGAACCCGGTTGGGTTGGATTTGTGTGGACTGGGAAAAGGGGTTCTAGGCATACCACACTAAAGGGTTTCTTGTTTGGAAAAAAGGAGGGTAGTGATCGTGACTGGTCGGTATTATGTTGATCATCCAAGAGGGGGTGGCCCCTACTTTACTAGGTCCAAAGAGGGAGACGACGCCGCTCAAAAGATTTGGCCAAGGGAGGTGGTGCTCATTCTTAGGGGAATTAGATAAAACTTGGGAAGGGTGATGTCGACATTGAGATATATACATAGAAGTAGGATCCGGTGTATGGGGTAGGTCCGATGTGGTTGGTGGTTGTAGTAGGTGGGTTCAGCCGATAGTGGTTCATAGTCTAGTGCTGATCAGGGATGTGTAAGTTGAAACATGTGTGTGGTTGAGAAAATGGTGGTGGGAAGGATCTCATAGTGGTCCGGTGGAGAGAATGTTGAGTGGTCTTAATAATGTGGTCTAACCAATAGAGCCTAGAAAGTTTGGTGATGGACATGCACAAGGGGGACACGTGAGACCAGATATGGACAGAAGGGGCATATGCGATCCATGGTGCACCATAGAGGCATTGGTGAGGTCAGGTGCTTTAGCATTAGGGGTGAAGAAACCCATCCACTCTAGGGAAGGAGGATACTATGGATATAAATAGTAGAATGGGAGGTCCTACAAGGAGAAAATGTCAAGTGGGTAATGCTTGGATGGATAAGAAGATACTGGGGTAGCCATGTAGAAGAAGAAAATTCCCCTTCCCCGAAGGTTTTTTCATCTCTCTTTCTTGGATTATTTTTGAAACAAGAGGCATAAATTGTCAAAAGAAATTGAATTTTTTGTTTTTTTCTCATGTAATTAATTGCACACCCATTTCATGATATTCATGTTTTTCTAAATCCCAATTTGGATTTTGATAAAATGTATCATTTTTTTAATACATCGATGGAAAGGGGTCTTGTAGCCAAATTCCATCCAGAAATTGGCCGAATATGGGTATCAACCAAAATTAAAACCATCAGTGAAATTTAAATTTCACACATATATACATCTCCCATTATATAAATTTTTCATACATTCATATATGAAATTTTAATATCCGATCAGCAACCACTTTTGATCCATATTTTTTTGTATTTCTATAACTTGGCCATCTAGAATCAGATTGAAACATGGTCAAATCCAATGAAACTAAAATAATGATATCTATTAAAATTTAATGAAAATTAATTTTTCTTGGATAATATAATTTACACAATTTCTCTAATACCAATTGGAGGGATGAGGGAAGTAGTAGAAGCTAGTGGGCTGGGGATTTTAGAAATTTTCATCAACAAGAAAAATGAACTCATCGTCTCTAGCAATCAGAGATCTGATATGGTATACATATCTCACCTAAATTAAACAGAGAAAAAATTTTAAAGTTGAAAACATACCTTTTTTTGATCAAAATATACACTCCACATATTCTTATTTCTAGTTATTACTACTCAGTGGATCGAAATCAGGCCCCCTATAGATCATCAACACATTCTTCAAAAATCTACAAGAGCATTGATCATTAAATTCTGAGTACTAGTAATGAGATTTGACAAAGCCATCGATGCCATGATGATCACCACATCGAAGTTCTTGCGATTCATGATGGAGAAATTGATCTGATCACCTAGATTGAAAGATTCTCTCTCTCGTAAATCTGGAGAGGAGAGTGTTTCTCTCAAGAGATATCCATGAAAAGTATCTAGTAAGGGTCTCTCTCTATTAAATAGTGGATGCTAAAAAACCTTGAAGGGGTTCCCTAACTCCCGTATATTTAACAACCACTAAATAAGTAATAATTAATAATTATGATGAGATAAATTGTGTCATAAATATTATTTATGTTTTATCACATACCTATAATATATATTACATATATTATTTGATAAACCCAATTCATTAACTCATCTCATAATTCCCACTAATATAAAATGAAGCTGAAATATTAAAATCATATTCATTAATATAATATCATTCCTTCTATTTACTTATACTTGTACAAAATTTTTATAAATAAATTCAAACCAATTATTAATTACTAGAATAATGGTGAATTTATTTATTCTTTTAGTGATCTTACATATTTGGACAAATCTCGGACTCCAGTTGTGGATCCTACCATGTCCTATTTAACTATTCACGAGAATAGAGAAGATTCTTGAATACCTCATTGTGTGTGACCTCCTAGGACCTTATCTAGATATAAATGGATAATATTATAGACCAAGAGTATAGTCTATACACCCATAAATTCCCCTAAAAATATAGTTAATAGTCATTGAAATGAAAACCAACCTATAGGCATACACTTTACAATAAAATCTCTTTTTATTTAGATATATCATAAACCATGACACACACTTGTGTCATCATCCTTTCTTGCTTTATTATTTCTTGACATAACTATATGTATTTACCCTAGACTGACATGGCCATGTATTTATGAAGGTACTACCATCCTGATCAACTAACCCTGATATATATTACTTGCTCAACTGGGAAGTGAAAAATTCAATGTTGATCATTTAACCAATGTCATACCACAAATGATTCACCCAACAAAAGATACCTCACTATGATTTCATTATCATGGGTTTTTCCGTTCATTAATGTATGTGATCAATTAAAACACATTGATAATGATTTCTAGTCAATAGACTAATACACATGTCCATAGATAGGAACAACCAATGACACTCAAAACATTTTTTGTTTCTACTAGAGGGTCTATACTTATGATCACACTAGTAGAGATCACTTACTGTGAACTTCATGTGAAGTCTCAATGCTTATGAGCCTCCAATACCTGATATTCAGACATCAACTGTGTCCAGTCAGTATGATGTATATATACTATATGACCTTTGTTTAATATTAATGTCATAGTATCACAAGGTTCTCATTATAGTCCAAGGTATTCTATAAAATTTGGATAAAAAAATAAATCTATGGAAATTATCATTAAATAGTTGATACAAAAATATCTACACTACAATGGTAAGTATACTTCATGTATATCTAATTGCACACATGATATGGTAATTGAAAATTACTATAGAGTTGGTTCTAGGGAACCCACCATTACAACTCTCCCACCTGTACTAGGTCCAAAATGCTAACCATCCTTGTTAGATCTCACATGATTATGATCAATTTTGTGCTGAGTCGCAACTTTAGTTTCTGAATATTCCATGTTTCTAATGTAAGGCTAATCTACTTTTTGAAACTTAACCTCCTTGAGAAAAACTTCTCAAGAGATGGTATCCCATACTATATCACTTTTTTCCACTATCAAAATATGACATCTTTTCAAGTACTAGTAATAAAATTTTTATAATGATAAAAATTTAATTACTATGTGCGATTATGAGAAATGGAACAAATCATAACATTTAATAATTTATTTTTAGATGCCTCAAATGTTTAAACACACTTGGTATTTGTAGCCATGACAACCACTGACTTGTGTGAGATTGTGTCACTCGTCACCTTTAGTCGATCTGTGATATTAGATCACATTGATCTTAGGAATAAAAGTTTATGTCCCCTCAAAACTAGTTTCCCTTATTTTCCACATAACAAGTACATATCATTTGTACTTGCTCAAGTAATATTGGTTTTTTCTCCATTGTAATTATCCTGTATATAACAGATTTTTTCATACCATAAAGTATATGTTTGAAATATCATATGTTGTACATATCATCTCAAACAAGGTTGATCCATAATATAAGTGTATTGAATTTCCACTCACCACAATAGTCTCCTCTTATCCCCATACATTTATTTTAGGATATATTTATTCCATGTGACATTGGAAAAAATTATATCTTAGATTGTCGGTTCTTGTATGTTTCAACACCTTTTCAATTTATATATGATTGACTAAGTCTATGAAACCATTAGATATACCTCATTATATCTTGTTCCCAAGAACTTTGGTTGCTAATTTAAGTCAATATCTTGAGTATTACTTTCATTCTTGTCTTAGATAAATTTAAGACCAATAGTTGTTTTTTCATATGTTACCAAACATATTTTACATGGAAAACTATTGATCTCCAACTAACCTCTAGTATACGCATGGAAAAAATTAATTTATAATTAATATTATATAATTTTTTTACTTACATGAATGTAAAACTAGATTATAGTAACTTTCACCCCTTATTGGAATTCAATGATGCCACCATCCCTTTCTGGTTGCATCGTATAGACATCTTCCATGATCAATGGCTTTGAAATCTAATTCACAAGAAGTGATAATATAAATTTTCTATGATAAGTAAAATTATAATGGATTTAGGCATAATGACTTTGTATAACCAATTGAGACTTATTGTTACCACACTTTTACCATCCATGTATCATCTCACTTGAAAAACCATTATAATATTCAAAATAATATGCCCCATGTACTTAGATATGTGGAATCCATTATTGAATTTTTAACTGATATTTTTAATTTACAATAATTTATATGTTCTACCTACTTGTAAAAATTATTATTCACAATAAATAATGTATCAATAGCTATAGTGAATATAAATCCATCACTATGGTTTTATCCATCCTATGCAGTTTGTGTCTTTGGAACATTCCTCTTCCACACCTCTTGTGCGACTTGTTCCTATTCAAACTACATGTGAATCGATATCATTCTCTCAATCAAATTCAATATTTATACCACTATCTTAAGTAGATATGTGAACCATTTTATATAAATATATCTTATTCATTAACTATAACCTTCATATCAAAGGTATTTCTATAATATCCTAACAAACCTTTAGGATGAATAATTTATATGCACATTTTGTTTTTCTTGATGACATTTTGTTTATATACTAACAACCTATTTTCATATAAACACATGTATTATGACATAATATATTTCCATTATACTATGAGTCATATTATATCCATTTTTCATTAATTTTGGAATATAGTTATCGGAAACATCATTATTTGTGATGCATGTCTTGAAAAATAATGGAGGTATTTGGAATGAATATAAGTTTCAACATTAATAATCCTATTAAATGACAAAATAACTCTAATGTATATTAAGAAATTTTCAATTAGGAATTTCCCCATGCTATATTTTATTGGTCAATGTTATCATGCAAGATGATTTATTGATACTCTTTATTAACATCATAACCCTGATGTGGACAAGGTAATGAGAGTTTATGAATTACTCTACTCTACATTTAATTGTTCAATGTTAACATGAAAGAATCTTAATCTATACTTCTTATTAACATCATATCCCTGATGTGGATAAGGTAATGTGAATTTATAAATTACTACATGATACATTATATTGATCGATGAATTCTAGTTGAAGATATTTTTTGGCATGCCATCTTGAAGAAACTCTTATCTTCTGACCATGAATATATTACAATTCACATTCTCATTTCTTCAAAAACATGTAAAGGAATCTTATGAAATATATTTTCTACTATCTTACACTTGGAATTGTTCACGTTCTCTTGCTTAACTAATTCTAAAATCCTCATGGCGTACCTTTATTAGTAAAGTTTTCTTTTTTCATGAACTATATATATATATATAACTTAATGTTTTTAGCTCCACTGAGTCTAAATACCATACCAGGTATATACTTGGCATCCAATTTATTTTAGTTGATAAATAATTATCTTAAAAAAACTAGATATATAGATATTATATTTTATATTCATCAAGTATTGGCAATGATCCATGTATTAATGAACTATTTCTTATGCATTTGAAAACAAAAACAACATTCATTCCATAACTTGCAACAAATTTTCACTATGTTTAAAGCACACTAGAGATAATTTATTTTGTTATACTCAATAAAAGATACACCACAATAATTTTCTTGTCAATTAGAAGTTATATGTTTCTCACATATGATGTATGAACCACCCTTTCTCAGTTTCTTGGAGGACACACCTTACATCCTATAACAATTATATACATACTTGGTTACTGTATTCAAATACACATATTTTATAAGAATATTTTATTCAATACCCAAAACATATTACATAAAATTACAAATAATTTGTTTATATATCTTAATTAGAAAATATTTACTACATCAACTGATTTCATTGCTTTTAAACATCCATAGATTTAATTTTATGATATGTGAAGAAAATAACCTTCTGTTAAATACTTCTTTCTTTGAAGGACATTGTGAAAGTGACTTTTTAATCACTCTTTCTATTATCCTTATCACCATGTCCTTAAAAAATTGCTCTATAAGATCTAAATAATAACTTTCTCTAATGTTATTATTTAATTTGCGAACCTTACCTAAAATATAATGTAGTGTTTAATCCAAGCATTTTGTTTTTATATATCTAGTCTCGAGGAAAATATACATCTCCATAGTTTATAATATCCAATGATACCTGAAACATATGTTGTTTAAATTGGAGGGTCTGTCCTCATTATCTCATTGATAGATATCACCAAGTGTGAACATTATGATAACATGACTCAATGATTATGATCCCCCAACACCTGATAGTCAGACATCAGTTGTGTCTAGTTAGTATGATGCATCTTGAGTACATGACCATTTTTTGAGATAAATGTCATACTATCTCAAGTTTCTCATTATAGCCGTAGATCTACAACAACCTTTTGATGTGATAATTAATTTGTGGATATTATCGTTAAATAATGGATGTATAAATATCTATACTATAATGGTAGGTATATATCTTGAATATCTAAATGTACACATGATGTGGTAATCATAAAGTACTATAGATTTGGGTATAGGGAACCCACTATTACAACACAACCATAGTAAATGAGATCCATAATTTTATTAGGTTTATTGGTAACTACTGATGCATTGTGAGGGACTTTTCATGAATATCTAATCCACTATCCATGTTTAATTTAAAGGGGGTTAAGTTCTTGTCGAAAGATGAATGTGAAGATAATCTTAAATAATTGGAAAGAAGCTTTGTTAGTGTGCCTATGATTACTCTACCATATTATGAATAAATTTTTGTGATCTTTAGTGATAAATTGAAGAAGTAAATGAGATTAATCCTCATGTATAATGAAATAGTGATAACATATTCCTCTTGAAAATTAAAATTTCAATCAAAAAATTACTCGACTTATGAGTTGGAACTGGCAGTGGTAATTTTTTCATTGAACATATGGATGCATTATATGTATGGTGGAAGTTTTGATATATATACTGATCATAAATATAATAGTACATATTTATATGAAAATAATTGAATATTTGATAGAGAAGATGGTTGGAGTTTCTCATAGATTATGATTACTCAATATATTACAACCATAGGAAGTTGAACAATGTGGATGATGATTTGATTTGGAAATAAATTGCTAGTTTTTTTTATGATGATGATTTAAAGAGATCCAATATTTATGGATTTAAAAATTATGGATCTTTAAATAATGAGGAATGGGAACAAATCTTATCCTTCATAGATGAATGTTCAACCATATTTCAATGAGAGGATTAAGAGGATGTTGAAGGAAGATGTGGAATTATAAAATGAGGTGAATAATATTCCTAAGTTCAACCATGATCATATTGGAATGAAAAGGTTCAAGAATTGAGTATGTGTTTTTTCAATACTCATGTTTAATAGAGTTGTTTAATGGAGCTTATACTTTATCATTCTCTATCTATCATGGAAGTATGAATATGTATGAAGATATGAAAGTGTATTTCTTGTGGGATGATAAGAATATGAATATTATGTAGTATGTATCCAGATACCTATAATTTTATAAATGTAAAAATGAGAGACATAATTCTAAGGGGTTTTTATTAAAATTACCAATATCTAAATGGAAATAGAAAGCATTACCATGGATTTATTCATTAGACTCCTGATAACATATTAAGGGAATAATGCTATATGGGTTATAACAAATCACCTTATGAAATGAATTTATTTTATTTTCATTAGAGAAAATTAATTTCTTGATCTAATTTCATGGTTATACATTAAAGAATTGTTTTGATTTTATGGAGTACCGCAATAAATTGTATTTTATTGGGATTCAAGGTTTTCCTCAAAGTTATGGACAAGTATTAAGTAGAATCTAGATATAGAGTTGATTTTTAGAACTTCTTATCATCATTAGATATATTTTTAGTCTCAGTGGACCATTCAAACTCTAGAATATATTTTGAAATATTTCTATATCAATTTCAATAGTGGTTGGGATCAACCCTATCTGTTGGTTGAATTTTGTTTAACAACAAATTTAACTCAAGTATTCAGATTGATCCTTATGAAGATCTCTATGGAAGAAATTGAATAACTCTGTTTTACTGAAATGAAGTTGGAGAAATAATGATTTTGGTAAATAATTTATCCAAATAAAAGGTATGGAATGTTATATCCATTGAATAAAACATACATGCAGTTCAAAGTCGATAGAAAATTATGCTGAAAATCATCATAAAGGTCTTGATTTCAGATTTGGTGAGAAGTTATTATTCTGGATATATCCATGGAAGAATGTTATGAGATTTTTAAACAAGGTCAAGATAATATCTACATATATTTCTCCATTCAAAATTCATGATTGTATATGGATGATATATTATTAATCATACTTCCACTAAATCTCTCTCAAGTTCATGATGTGTTCTACATATCTCTCCTGGGAAAGTATATACCTGATACTCCACATGTAATAAACTCATAGGTAATAAAAATGGAGTAGTATATATCTTATGAGGAACTATTTATAGATATTCTAGATCATATGGAGAATGGTCTATGAAACAAGATCACTCACCTGGTCAAAAAATTTGTGGTGAAAGTGTAAATTTGAGGAAGAAATGTGGGATCATGAGGATGTGATGTGGTAGAAGTATACTAATTTTATTATATTACAGTGAAATAATATTTAGGGTTAAATTCTCATAAGATGGAAATAATTTAAAACCTTAGGATTTTATGATATATTTCACTTTAAATAACATTGAAGTGTTCAATAGCATGCTTAACATGCAACACTGAGCTTTAAGAGAACATCATTATACTATAAAAATTTACTATTTAAATGTGAACATTATAGAGTAGTAATTAAATTTTATTTATTAATACTATTAACCAAATTTGGAAATATATATATATTTTTTATTATTCAAATATATTAATTTTCATTATAGTGATTTTGCGCTTCAAAAATAAATTTGTCCGAGAAATGGGTTTTATTTATTTTTTTATAAAAAATAATATAACTAATTTATAACCCTTTTAGGAAGTGTATTTGAAAAAATTAACTTTATTTTTTTAAATAATATTTTCAAAATTATATTATAGTTAATTTTTAAGAATTTTCTAAAATGATGGGTTTTCAATGAATAGTGAAAAACAATGATTTTATTGAAAACATTATTTTTTTATTCTTCCATTTAAAAAGATCCATTTTGTTTTAAAATGGTTTTAAAAGTAAAATTATTTCATATATATTATTAATAAAACAATTAAGGTCATTTAAATCAATTTTTTTTTATTTGGGTACAAAAACATTTTACAGTTAAGAAAACATTTTTCCGGAAGAAAACATTTCATCACGTTTTTTGAGTTGAATATGAAGTTAAATTTTTCCACATCAGTCAATTTAATTTGATAAAATAAATTCCATAATGTTTATAATAATTTAAAAAATTTTAAATGATACCACTTTTATTTTGGGTAATAATGAATAGTAAAATAGTTAGAATTTTTCACCATAGTTAAGGTTAAAACGGGTTTACCGGGGGGTGTAAACCAAAAGTTAAGGATAATATTTCCTATTAAAATTTTTTAAATAATTTATTATGAACATATTTAAACCTCATGATATCCAAAATTTAAATCCATGTCCATTTGGAATCATATCATTAAGTATGATTTTTTTAATTTTAAAAAATTCCTTGTGTATCCTCACCCCCACTTATAAAAAGACACCCATATTGTCTCTACATTACTTTATTGTCAGACATATAGATCAAAAAACCCTACCCCAATTCACTTATCAACATTCATATCCATTAATTCAGGGTTTTTTATATTTTTAAAACACCATTCGAATGGTCCTTAAGAAGAGATCTAAAGGAGGCCTATTGAAGAGAAGGTAATCATCCTACCAAACTTTATTCACTTAAATTGTTATTATTAATACAATAAATATATGGTATTCATTATAAAATAATAAATATAGTATACTGAATATATTTTAATGTCATTATGAATATATAACCACCATTATCCACCCTATTTTTCATCAAGTGGGGTGTGAAAGTATCACTCGTGCTTACGAGTGGAATACCCCCTCCACGCAGCGATACTATTCATTTTCCATCACCATATTTAATGGATGGTTATTATGAAATGTTTAAAGTTTTTAAATGATATTTATGAAATAATTATTCTTCTGTAATTATTATTAAATACCATCCTTCTTACCTTCTCATCCATTGGAAGACGATAACATCTCTCATGTGTATGTGTGGATTTCCACCTCCACGAATCAATGAGATTCGTTATTTATTTTTATTTTACATCTATGGTAATAATGATATATTTAAGGTATAAATGTGTTATTTATGATACAGTTTTTTGGTTTTAATTATAAAAAATATTTATCTTTCTTTCCTTCTTTTTTAGAGAATGAAAACAGTGTTTATGTGTACATACAACCTACCATCTCCAGAAATGATGTATATAATTTTTAAATTTATACATTTTATGGATGATAATAAATATTTATATATTGAATATGTATGATATTAATTTCATAAATATAATATTGTAGATTATGTAACACAAGTATTGAAACTACCTAACTGTAACCGACATGAAAAAATGAGACAATTAATATTCACAAACAATGACTTTGATAAATAATTACTAATAAAAGAGTATTTAAATATTATAACCAGATAATATATGATATAAGTACATTTATTATTATATAATACATGCATTATTAATTTAAATTTATTTTAAACAAGGTTAAAATGACTTACGAAGAATGTTATACCAAAGGTAAGGGTTAATTTTAAAATTTAATCACTATTTGGAATTGTGTGTGTGGATGTTACATTTGGAGTAATTATATGATATTTCAATTATAAACCAAATATTTTTTATTAAATTTTTTTATTTAAATAGATTAAAATTTTTCCTTTTATTTTCCTCTATGTAAGTACTCAAAAGTCTAAAATAATGTTTTTGAGGAGAATTGAATTTGTTTTTCTTTAGATTGAGAAATATTTTTCCTCAATGTCAAGAGATTCTTTAACATGTTTTAAGGAATGATTTTAATATTATCCAGCAATTTATTAAATTTATTTTCACCCCAGTATTACTTTTTATGATATTTTTTAAAAATAATCTTCTTGTGGTTTTCCAAGTGGGTCAATTTTTACCAAAGGTGAAAAACAATGTTGGTTTTAACCTACACCATATGAAAATATTTTTCCACCATAATCAATAATATTTATTTGAATCTTTCTTTATATGTTTACATTGTTATTTCATAAATATGTTTTTCCTAATATTTTATAAATTTTTATATTTTAAATTAGTGATTGCAAAATGGAAAGTATATTTTTATCATGAAAATTTTCATTGACATTTTAAATGATTTTTTTCTATGAAAATATAATTTTTTCAATCACATGATCTGCTACGGAAATAATATGATGATACCATCCACCATATTTATAAGGATAGTTTATGATTATTTTTTTTCTAGGGAATTTGTCGACATTCTGTATGATATCTCTTCAAATATATATTGTTATTGATTTTAACGAATTTTTATTTAGTTGTGTTTTATATTCATGTGGTGAATGTATAGGAATTTTTTGGGGCCCATAATTACATACACCCTCAATGCATTGGTATTTATCATGACAAAAAATAGGTTCGGTATTTCACCGAGGACTTACCCCTTTATGTAAGATGTCTTGTTAGAAGGTTATGTTGGAAAGTTTAAGATGTTTGAGATAATGCATTCCATTATTATGAAATCAGTTTTTTGTACATATTATTATTCTATTAGTTATGTCATACATGCATAAGTTTCAAGTTCATGTGATTATTTATATAGAATTATTTGATCATCATTTATTATGGATATATTATTCATTCCTTATTTATTTTATAATAAGTTCCATTTTATGCGTTACCTTACTAAGCATCCGAACTCATCTATTTTCCGTGATTCCTTTTCCTTTAGATCATAGGATGTTTAATTTTGATATTTGAGTATCTTATAGAGAGAATAATGATATTCTGAAATAAAATACTATGCTATATTTTATCTTTTCAAATGTAATGTGAGATTAAAGTTTGTATATATTTTACCAAGACTATTTAATTATTTGGTTCATTGCGATGAAATAATTTATATATAGTTCCAATGTAATAAAGTGTCCTATGAATAAGGATACTAGGTTTAGGTTATTTACACGCTGAGCTCCCATCAACTAGTCAAACAAGACATTGATCCTCTGTAATTGGTGTATATTATTTATGGAAAATCTGTTCAACTTCATATAGTCTAGACACAACCGATGAATTATATTTATCTTCTTCTAGAACATAATTAAATAAACATAGGGATATGATCACAATCTAATAAAATTGGTCCCCTATATATCCTCAATTTTAACCTAATGTTTTGTTAACTTGGTGTTTGGTAACTCTTCTACCATCTAATACTAAAAATTACTTCAAATCTAGTAATATCATAAATCAAAAAATCCCATAGATTTCTATATCCATAGACTAATAAATGACATTATATAAACATTTAGAGATGATCCACTTTTTATGGAAGTGTGTGTCAAGAGAAGAGAACTCAGAATATAACATGATCGTTAAATCAATCCCAAGAATAACTTAAAAAAATTAAAATGTTTGAGATTATATTATAAAAAAAGTATATGATGAAATAGATGTGATAAAGATAATTACTTAAATAGTAAATGGCCCCTCTCCACTATTAGTTGTGCCTTAGTTCACTATATAAACTTTGTCTGCCTCAGCTTCATGAACCTGTCACTAATGTGGATAACTCTCCTTGGTTATTAAATTTAGTAGGGGTTAGAATCCACTAATAAGGATCACAATCATATCCCTAGGTCACAAACCAAATTTTATAATCCCCACTGTGAAATCTTGTTTACAAATCCCTAAAAAATAACTAGTAAATTTGGCATATCTTATGACATTTGTTTTGATGTTCTAAGAAATATTTGTGATATTGAAAAGTATTTTGATACTTGAAACATTGGATACTGCCTCCTCCTATATAGGATTCATATGAAACCTTACTCAACTATAATTCAGTACCATAACCCATCTATAACTCCCCATAGTTTATTTTCTTCCAGAAGAGAGACCCATTATAGAACTTGGAAGTCCACTAGTCATTACACTAAGAGTAAGAAGAATACATATAAAATTTTCCTCCTCCAGACCTTTCTCAATCCTAAAGGTCATGTGAAAAAGCCTAGATATATCTCATTTTCAATGATCCTACTTGAAAAATATTTTCTGAATGAATTCCAATTTTAAAATTTCTATCCTTCTGAACAAAATTCCAATCCATGATGGGAGGAAATAAATTTAGTTCCATGAAATGAGCATTATATGAAGACTCTTATATCATCCCCTACTGAATCTCTATAAACTCTTACGTACGATACAAATTTAGTGTGTTTTTAGAAAACAAATAAAATAAAATTCCCTTTAAGGTCTCCCATGTAAGCCCCTCATGTCATCCCACAAGGTTTATAACATCCCACCAACTCCTATAAGGTCCTTGAAGGATTAAAGATTCCAACTTTACCATCGATCATTTAGAGTCTCCACTAGATTGAAATTCATCACAATAAAATCAGTATATTCCTCAACATTATATAGGCCTCTAGTACCTTGGTAGGATGGGGATGATGATGCTTTAAGTATTGGTAATAATCAACCATCATCCTGGAAACTCATCTTCCATGAACATGAATTATGTAGAAGAGTACTAGTTATATAATTTCTTCTTCCCGAACCAATAGAGAAGGTATAAAAGCATGATTAGTTGCATTATATTTTCCATATGGTGGCGGTATATGAGTATCCTACCTAGAGGTAGCATTCTTACCAACTCCTACTGATGGTCCACTCATAAATCTTCTAGGTGGGACATATTTAATACAAATGAATAAATTAACTTTCAAAAATATTATATTTAAGATAACAACCTAATAATTTTATAATCTCACAAAAATTATTTTAATAGGATATTGATCCTAGGGGATATAAAGAAAGTTAATGAATAACTCTCACACTACAAACCAAGGTTCATTCCTAGCTCTCTGCACATGAACATTAGTCAGAATCATATATATATATACACACACACAATGATAAAAAAGCATGATCTAGTTAATGAAATATATATATCATCATAGTATATCATAGAATTATAGTTCAAGACATTTAATTAAATTAACTATGATGAAAATTAAGAAACATTTATATATGACATGTGATCTTTAGTGAGTAATATTGATGAATCTATGAACCTAAATTCCATAAAAGGTAACAAAATGATAATATTAATATAATAATGAAACCATAAAATCATAACTATAAAAATAGTTCCATCACTGGTAACTGAGAGGTTTATTACACATGAGATATTTAGTTACACATAAAACTCCCCTACCCAAGTTCCACATGACCTATATATGTCATACCATAAATAAAACATTTTTAATAAGAAATGAAATAATAAAAATCTTATGATACCGTTTTGTTACACCCTAAGATGAATTGTCGGGTATTGGCCAAAGATCTACATGGACTCATGAATGCCTACCCAAATGAATGATCTTACCAAATAGTAACGATGGTCCAATCAGTGAAGCGGGGATACTATACCCTTAGTATCAATTTCTATACCATATAATCATATAAATAAAGTTATTATGACCTAAAAGTCATATAATAACTAAAAAATATCATAATTTTATAACAATTCCACCCATGTCATACAATATAAAAAAACCAAGTATATATTGTGTGGTATGTTGGATAAAAGTATAATAAAAAGAAACATAAAATAAAATAGGACACTACCACATATATCTAGTGTCCTTATTAGTTTTTCCACCAAACACAAATATCTATCTTCTTTTCTATTTACCACTTAAACCATGGCCTTCCCTATATGCTTGATCATGAACTCTATATAGACACCACGATTCCCTTCTAGGGTGTGAGTATAAACCCAGTAGGACACCACCAATTGATACTTAAAATATGTTCTCATACATAAGTGGTGTATTCCATGGTAATCAGTAAATGTGAAAGAAAGAAACAATCAACCATGTTCCAAGAGATTATGCACTAACTAATCCACCCTGAACCCTGAAAACACTATCTTCAACTCTATATAAGAAGCGATGTCATAATAGAAATCATAATCATGGGTTGGCCACAAGGCCACCATATATCTATAAGAATTCATATAGAAAACAATCCTCAGGTTATGCTATGGGGACCGTCAACCCCCATCACTATCACAGGTCAGACCACAAGGCCATTATACCCCATAGATGCCTCATATTGGGACATAATGCAATAATATCCTACTTCATACTTGGTTTAGTACTCATAGCCATCATACCCCTTACATTTTTCTAGGTATATCAACATCATCATCACATGATCCCTAGGATCACTATCTAAGGGATAACCAAGCCATGATGGACCACCTGTCAATTGATACTAGAATAGAAAACTCCACATGTTATACATTCACACACAATAAGGAATGTCACATATAGTGAAAACATAGATTATCAAGGATGAGTGTGAATATACATACATAGGAACATGTGATCAGTAATGAACATGGGCCTCACGGGATACACACATGTGAAAATACATGCGATCAATATCAAACATTTTTATCACTGATGAATGTATAGACCCAAAAATTCCAGAATTTTTTTAAAATTATTTGGTATTACTAAGAGTCTATGAAAATTGACGGTGCTTGATTATGAGGCTCGGTGTGTCCGAAATGGTTTTTTGAACCTATTTAAGGTACATTTAGTAAACATGTGTGAGATGTTTTATATCTTTTGAACTGGTGCTCGGATTTAAAATCCAAGGTCACCGTTGAATCTGCAGTGCTGGGATTCTCTTTTGGGAGGCTTCACATCAACCACAGTAGGTCGGGAGAAAAAGTTAGTTTTCAGGCTTTTTAGAAAATAATAAAATGACATGTAATTATTATTTTATTTTTCTCTAGTGGTTGAGTGGTGGTGGTGGGACCAATGGGTTGTCAAGCCATTTAATGGATTGACTCTTCAATTTTATAACAACACCTTTGAAAATTAAAAGAGGTTCATTAATTTAAAACTCATTAATGAACCTCATTAATTATTTCGATGCGTAACTCATGTTTCCTTCTTCTTTTTAAGTGTGGCCCAGGGTTTGGTTTTTGACATTGCTTCATCAAACGTGGAACCTCTGGCGGAGTACTACGGCAACTTCCACCGACATAAGATGGAAGCTTGGGCGTCAATGATCTGGGAACGATGAACATCGATGACATCATTGAATGAGGAATCTTCTTCTGCCACAACCATGAAACCTCCAACAAAACTCAATGTAGGGGGTTAAATAATAAATTTTATCATTGTTGAATTAAATTGATGTTGCCTGTTATGATGTTAACACGGAGGGTGCGAGCCAAACCAATAATGCATGGACCCTTCACCACTTCATTTCTTGATTCGTTATTCATGGTAAGATTTTCAACTCAACGGAAAGTGGAAACTGGGTGGCACGCAGTTACGATGACATCCCATGAGGGCCGTAGGTGCATCCATAAGGGAGAACGAACAACTAGAGCACACCCGATGGCCTGTGGAAGACCAGTCGTTGCAGCACCAGCGACCAATGCTAGTGGCGAAGGCGGCGACCAGTGCTCACCCGTCATGGATGAGGGTGTCACCTCTCGGTGTCGTAGTGAATGAACAGGCTGCCGAATCTCGGCCAGCTGCAGAGGCGGGAGGCGGCACGCCATCACGTTTCGCAGGGAAGCAGGCTGCGACTTCAAAGATCCAGTGAAGGAAGGGACATGCTCCCTGTAGATCACGTGGACACCTAGGTGGTGCCACATGTAACTTACAATAAAAGATCTGAATTACCCTTTGATTCGTTCTCGAGGTGGACTGTGCAACCCATGCATGGGTCACACTAGCCAGGATGATGAGCCGTTGTGGACCCACCCTGTCGGGGTGAGCCTGGTCGATCTGAAGCCCAGGGGCCGCGCCCACTGTGGCCCAGCCTCACAAGGCCGGTCTAGGCCAAGTCGGGCCAGGCCGGGCCTGACTCGGTCCGGGATGGGTCAGCCCAAACCGGGTCCGCCCGACCAGGCTGGACTGGACCCAATCCCCAATCGGGCCCAAATACGCTTAAAAGTCTGTATCTTGTGAACCAGACATCCATTTGATAAACCGTCTACGGCATTGGGATCCTTGAAGCGAGACAGTACTTTTGAGATAATTCACGAGTGTTCTAGGGAATTTTGGTGTACATATAGGTTGGATTGACTCAGAATCCAACGAGGCCCTCAGCACTAAAATGCCAATAACTTATAGGATGAGTTTCCAGTTGACGCATAGTCTATTGTGTTGGAACCCTTATGAAATAAAGGATCAATGGGTAACTTCTTCGTGGGACTTCGTGCTAGTTGAAATATGAGTGATGGCTTGAAGAACGGTTTCTCCCAGAAATAAGTGTACTGTGAGCGGGAATCCTATGGATGGATTAGACATGAAGAATGAATAGCGATCCTCTGTGGATCAACACGTAGTGATTCTATGTGAATCAGCACTGAATGATTCTGTGTGAATCAGCACCAAGTGATTCTATGTGAATCATCACCCAATGACTCTGTGTGAATCAATGCCTATCGATTCTATGTGAATCAACACCAAGGGATTCTATGTGAATTAGCACCTAGGGATTATAGGTGAATCGGCACCTAGCGATTCTGTGTGAATCAACACCTAGAGATTCTTTTTGAATCAGCACCTTGGAATTCTATGTGAATCAGCACCTAGAGATTCTGTGCGAATCAGCACCTATAGATTCTTTGTGCATCAACACCTAGTGATCCTATGTAGATCAGCACCTATCGATCATGTATGGGTTTTTCGGGGGTCAGTATCTACTGATCCTATGTTGGTCAGTATTAGTTCCTCTGGACATAATAATTTTGACTAGGTTTATGACTAAATCATATGTACTACTATACTTAGTTATACTGAGTTTCAGAAGTGTCTATTTCTTTATGATTTGTGATTGAGATCGTGTTTTTGGTTTTACTTTGTGGAATTCTAAGATACCTTAGAGGATCTTGGGGTCCCTATATGGTATTTTTATACTCACACTTGAAAGGGTTTTTCCTGAACCTTGTTGTGTCTTGTGCAGACGACGGGTAGCCTTGATTGAGACACAGGGAGCTAGGATCTGACGGTGCACGGTGGTGATGGTTGACGTGGAGAGCTGTGGAGATGATTTGTACCTACACATCAGGTAGGATCCCCAGTGGATGATCTCTAGAGTTGTTTTCTGTTTTCAATTATTGATGTATCTTTTCAGTTGGTCTTGTATTCCTCTGCCCATACTTCCAGTGCACACTTTTACTACAACAATTTTACTTCATGGTTGCATCTTGTTGCATTCTAGTTCGTGTGTTTTTACAGTTTTAAAGGAAATTCCCTCCCATTTTAGGGATATAACATTCTGGTGCTAGTCACCAACCCCTGACCAATGGAAGGCGGGATTGGGGTAGTCATGGAATGGGCCCTGGGGGATGGTCTGTGACAAAGTGGTATCAGAGGAGTAAGTTCTATTGAAGAACGTGGACTCTAAACATTCCAATGGAGAAATAGTGTTGAGTGTTTTGAGTGTGGTTTTCAGTTCAGGGAATCCAATTTTGGTATGGAGGATAACGTATCCATTCACCAGGACCCTAAATTATTATTTCTGACTCGGTGCATGAAAACACTAATTACATGTTTTTGAATTTTTTTATTTTGATCTCTTTTGAGTTAGCTCACTAGGTATAAATTATTGACCATGGTGAACCTATTTATTTTCAGGATTCTGCCACATAGATAGCCAGCCAGTATTCCTGATAGAGTACATTATTATAGCCCACCAATCGATGAGGCCTCGGTACAGGGCCACCTTACTGTGTTGTCACCTTCGGGTGGTGCACCGACAACACCAACACCCATTGGGCAGCAGTTACCACTAGCCCTACATGTGTATAGTGCACGCCGACTGAGTGTGTTTCATGAGTTTCAGTAGCAGAGACCTTTAAGGTTTTGAGGATAGATAGATCCCCAGGCAGCTGAGGACTGGGTGGAGGCTATGTCTATAGTTTTCTTCCTAGTTGGTAAACCAATAAAGAAAATTGTGATCCTAGATTCTAGTCTTTTTATGGGCACGACAGGAAGACGGTGGATCCTGACGCTCTAGTTACATAACAAGGAGACCCTCACCTGGGTGGAATTTGAGAGCCTATTCTGGGAGGAGTTTGTTCCAGTGACACTGTGCTCTGTGTGTATCCAGGAGCTGCAACACTTATAGCAAGGAAGCTTATCAGTGGCCCAGTACTCAGTGAGATTCACTGACCTATCTCATTACTCCACAAACATTGTGCGAGAACCATTCTTCAAGTCTCAGGCCATTGAGAAGGGTCTCCAGTAGAAGATAAAATCATCAATGATATCACTAAATATCCCAACGCAGGTTAGAGTGCTTGAGTGAGAATTATTGGTGGAGATCTTCTTAGCTGATCAGGAACCAAATGTGAGAGCCACCGCCGGACGATAGGTAGTCGAGTCATCTGCAACATGCAGTAGGAAGATGACGCAGAGGAAAAAAGCAGACCCGACCTTCTAGAGGGATACTCCAAGATGTAGGTTCAAAGGTGTGGATCCCATGATGCAGATGGGTCATCAGGGAAGAATATTGTACTTCACATGTGGCGGGCAGGTCCACATGGCTCGCGACCGCCCGACCCGTTGTACCAACGATTATGAGATGGTCGAGGAACTGCCAAGGCAGTGGATGAGGTTTGAGCAAGGAGGTACACAGGGAAATAGACATGGAAGAGGAGTAGGCTGTGTAACAGGTGGTGGATGACAGTTTGAGGTTCTACTACCACCACCCCCAGGTGGTCCACCCTGACCATAAGGAGCAGGTGAACAGGGGCGAGCTCAGCTACAAGCAGTATAGGCCAATGACCACGACACTCCTGTGATTATTAGAGGTATGATCTATGTCTATTAAACCCTATCTGCATTACTTATAGACACCGTTTCCAGTCACTCTTTTATTTCCATGACACTTGTTCAAAGCTCATTGATTCTGATGGAGCCATTGGCTCGATCCTTATGATTAGAGACCCCCACAGGAGAGGAATAGATGATTACACACTAGTGCAGAGAGAGTGAGATCACTGTAAGAGGTGAGAGATTTTCCTGGGATCTTCTAGTAGCCACTTCGAGGCCTTACGATGTCATCTTCAGTATGGAATAACTATCTATAGTCCATGCTTAGATTGAAAATTTTAGGCACAAAGTGCGCTGTTTCCACGAGGATGGGATCAGGTTTTCCTTCACCGGTGAGGAGGAAACCTTTACCGAATAGGATATAATTTCTTAGAAGAGGGTGTAGCCGATAACTCACCAGTTGGATAGCCTCACCCTCATAGCAGTTGAAGCGAAGAGTATGATATATGCCATAGTGGAGGACTATTATGCTGATGTCCTTCCTGATGATGTTACGGGACTACCTCCTTGTAGAGAGGTTTACTTTTACATCGACATGTACCCTGGGAAGACACTGATATCTACACCAGCATATCGGATTTCTCCCATGGAGCTTCATGAGTTACAGTTATAGTTGGAGGACTTACATAAAAAGGGGTTCATAAAGCCTAGTGTTTCTACGTGGGAATCCCCAGTTTTGTTTGCCAAAAATGCAGATGGGAGCTTGATGCTTTGTTTGAACTATCAGTTCCTGAACAAAGTGAACGTGAAGAACAAGTATCCACTTCCAAGGATCAATGATATCTTTAACCAGTTGAAGGGATCTTGATGGTTTTTGAAGATAGACATCAGATTAGGCTATCATCAACTCTGGGTATGGGATGAATACGTACTGGAGACAACCTTCAGGTGACGGTATGACCACTGTGATTTCTTGGTGAGTCCTTTCGACATGATCAATGCTCTGTAGTGGTATTTTCACTAAATATGTGGTGACACTACTTAATGGGTGAATGATTTAATATTTACTCTGATCACAAGAGTCTCAGGTATATCCAGAAGGACCTGAACCTGAGACAAGGATGATGGCTAGAGTTCATCTATGACTATGAATTTTAGAGAGTTTATACTCTTGGGAAGGGGAACGTAGTAGCAGACACACTCAGCAAGAGGTATGGACTACAACTGCTGAGTGAGGTGACATAGTAGCTAGCCGCGTTGTAGATATCCTTCATAGATAGAGATGAAGAAGATTACCTCTAGTCTATGACTATCACTCCCTCACTTCTAAAGATATTTTGAGAGGCAAAACTTGGAGATGGGGACTTTGAGGCCCGATGTGATCAGATATCCTCAGGACTGGCTCCTGATGGATTTTCTGAATGTGGGGAGAAAGTCATCCTCTATAGAGGACACACCATAGTACCAGTGACGCCTCGAGAGAAGGTATTGGGGGAGTTCCACACATTCCCTTTGGATGTACATCTTGGAGTGGAAAATATGTACCAAGACCTCCAGCATCAGTACAAGTGGCCAAGGATGAAGATTGCAGTGGAGGAGTTCATATCTTGATGCCTCACTTGTCTATAAGTGAAGGCTGAGAACCAAGTACCATCAGGCTTAGCAGATCCACTTGAGGTACCAGAGTGGAAGTGGGATGGTATCTCCATGGAATTCGTGATAGGGATACCAAGATGTCCAGGGGCCACGATTCCATCTGGGTGATCGTTGACCGACTAACCAAGTCAACCCACTTCCTACCCATCCGAGAGCATGGATCAGTAGAGGGATTGGGGCGCCTTTACATGTAGGAGATTTTTCTATTACATGAGGTGTCATCAATGATCATCTCGGATCACAACAAAATATTTACATCCCGTTTGTGGAAGGGCTTGAAGGAGGTGTTCGGGACTCAGCTACGCTTGAGCACCACCTTTCACCCTCAGACAGATGGTCAGATGGAGCAGACCATACAGACACTTGATGACATGCTTCATGCTTCTATCCTCGATTTTGGCCATAGATGGGAGGATCACCTGCCCCTTGTAGATATTTCTTACAACAATAGTTATCACTCCACCATCGGCATGGCTCCATTTTAGGCCTTGTACAGATGACCATGAAAATCAACTCTTTACTAGACAGTACCAGGGGAATCAGCACTTATGAGTCCAGAATTGGTACAGGCTACTACAAAGAAGGTGCAGGTCATCCCAGAGTGGATGAGGACTACACATAGCCGGCATCAGTCTTATGTTGACCGGAGGTGGAGACCCTTGTATTTTGAGGAGGGAGAGAATGTCTTCCTATAGGTCTCGCCCTAATGAGGATTACAATGATTTGGCTGGGGCGACAAGCTATCTCTGAGGTTCATCATACCCTTCCAAATCCAAAATAGAGTAGGCAAGGTAGCGTACCATCTATCGCTTCCCCCATAGATGCACCAGATTCATAATGTATTCCACGTGTTGTAGTTGAAGAGGTACATGCATGATACATCACACGTTATTGATAGGGGTGAGCTATAAATTGATGATGGGGTTATGTTTGCGGACTTATTGGGGGAGTTATAGGATCGACATGATCAGGTCCTTTGTGGGTGGTCAATTACTCTAGTGCGATTTTTTTGGAAACATGGGAATCTCTATGAGAGCACATGGGAGCGGGACGCTTAGTTACTCGTTCAGTATCCGCTTTTCCCCCTAGTTTTGTAGTAGATTTCGTGGATGAAAATCCCTAAGGTGGGGAGAATTTAAAGACCAAGAAATTCCATAATTTTTTTTAAATTATTTGGGATTACTAAGAGTCTGTGAAAATTGACAGTGCTTGATTCTGAGGCCCGGTGTGCCTGAAATGATTTTTTTGAACTTTGTTTAAGGTACGTTTAGTAAACTGATTGTGCTATCATGAAACGTCAAATTGATTATGTTTTTGAGGATTTTATATAGTCTAGGGTAGACCCTAGGTCATCTCTCAAGGAGAGTTGGTAGGTTTAGAGTGTGTGTTCTTAATAAAAGGGACTAAAAGGGGGGTATTTTTTTAAAACAGTTTAAAGTAAATGAATTGATTTAAAGAGTTTAATAATTGAAAATTAAAAGAGGTATTTTAAAATTATGAGATAAAGGAGATAATTTCAAGTTCACTACACAACTTGGATAGTTAATTGTTCTGAAAATACTGACATGGTTTTGTTCAATTCTTTGGTTGAGGGTTGTCAAGATCTTGATTCCCCTCTTGCCCCTTAAAATGTTGCACAAAGCACCAACCCTTGACAAAATAGTCGTGTTGTCAAGGTTTGGATCTAAATAACAGAGTTAAGGCTACCAAAACATACTTAAATCTTATGTATGTGTGATATTAATAGAGTTCTTGTCTTGTCCTATCGGAACAAACCAAGATCCCCACTTGAAATCTCAACCCAATCGGTGTTGAGATAAAAAGTGTTTCACTTAAATTAAACCACACAAATGCATTCAGAAGAGAAGGGAATATAGATTAATCATAAGTGAAATATTTAACACACAAATTATACAAAACCAGTGGAAGAACAAGTGCTGTAACTCCCTCCCAAGTAAGTGTAGCTCCCTCGAAATGATCGCCCACCGTTTAGCTCGCCATCGTGAGGAGGAGGAGGCTCGGGTGAAACTCCTTCTTTATCCTTGATCCCCCTATGAGGATAGGGGACTCCAGAACTTCTTGGATGATGAGAGTAATCCCTTGGGTCTTCAAAATACCAGATCTTTTCCCCCTGGTCGAACTTGGAAATGAGGTTCCCTTGGTTCCCTTTTATAGCCAAATTGCTAAGTGGTTTTGAGAACCCATTTCTTTTTATACCAATTGAGTCTCGTTTTTGGGTTGGTATATGGAATTATCTCGACTCTGACAAAAGCTAAAATATGTTCCACGCGGTCTTGAATATCCCCATGTCAAATTTTCCTTCCATTTAACGTCTAGAAATAGAGATATAGTAATAAAACCGAACCAAACTCTTGACTTCATGCAGATTTTGTCCCTTGGACAGAATGGTTTGGATGCACCACCAGAGGAACGAATTGGCCTTCAGTTATTTGAGATTAATTGTATCCCATGAAGTTTTGGAGAGGCCCAAAAATTTTCATCCCATTTTCATGCACGGATTTCTCGCACTGTTTAAAACAGTGGACAGGTGTCCCTAGGATCCATGCAATTTGGGTCCATTTTCCTTCTGGATCATCTTCAGGGCCTCCAAATCACCTCCTCCTGCAATCAAATCCTAAAAATGATAAAACCATTTATTTCATCGAAAAAGAACTAATTTTCAAGAGAAAGTCACACCACAATGTTAAATTCAAGATAAAACACACATTTCATCAGTGATTTTTTTTTGAAAATGTTAAAATAACATAAAATGGGGAAATTACTCATGCATTTTTAGTAACTTTCCTGATTCAATTCAGGGGGCATCTTTTTCCATGATAAAATTAGCATTCTGACACAAAATTAAGGGGTGGAACGGGGGAAGGGGGGGCAAGTGACAATACCATTCAGCAAGCAAAAATAAAAAGAAAGAAAGAAAAGAATGAAAATTCTTAACTAACCCAGGAATGTACCCATCCCCCCACACCTAGAGTATGCAGTGTCCTCACTGTAGTAAAAGTGAATGTGGGAAGGAAGGATAAAACCTGGTGGATTTCATTCATAGTTTGCTTCTTGAACTTGGAGTTCCTCCATTGGGGACTCCAGAATGGCTTCATGGAAGTGCTTCAGCCGCTTCCCATTGACAGTGAAGGTTTTCTTGGTGTCTTCATTTTGAACCAGGGTGCAAATTCAGCCTTGAATTGTAGAGGAGGACCTTCTGCCCGATGTGGAATTGACGATGAAGGATGAGACGGTCGTGGGAAGCCTTGGTTTGCTCCTTATAAATCCGAGAGTTCTCATATGAATCTCTTCTCATTTCCTCCAACTCCTGAATCTGTAACTTCCTTTGAATACCTGCACCAGAAAGATTAGAATTTCATTGTTTAATGGCTGAGTAGGCCCGGTGATCCAACTCAACAGGGAGGTGACAACTCCTCCCAAAAACTAGCTGATATGGTGACATGCCAATTGGAGTTTTGAATGCAGTACGGTAAGCCCATAATGAATCATCAATAATAAGACTCCAGTCTTTTCTGTTTGGCTGAACCGTTTTCTCAAGAATCTGTTTTACCTCTCTATTTGACACTTCGGCTTGACCATTTGTTTGTGGGTGATAAGAAGTAGACACTCGACGCCCAACCCCATACCTGCACAAAAGAGATTTCATTGTGCGGTTGCAGAAATGAGAACCCTGATCAATGATGATAAACCTAGGTAATCCAAACCTACATAATATTTGGGTTCTCAAAAATTCCACAACTGTCTTGGAATCATCTGTCCTCGTGGCTCATGCCTCTACCCACTTTGAAACATAATCCACTACCAGAATAATGTAAAGGTTCCCAAATGAATTGGGGAATGGTCCCATAAAGTCAATGCCCCAAACATCAAAAATGTCATGAAAGAGAAAGGGTTGTTGGGGAATCTCATTTATTTTAGAGACATTCCCCATTATTTGATAGTGAGGACAAGATTTACAGAATTCATGGGCATCCCTAAACAATGTGGGCCAAAAGAGACCAGAATCTAAGACCTTGCGAGCAGTCCATTGGGGACCAAAGTGGCCCCCACAAACAAGTGTGTGGTAGAACCTAAGGACAGACTGAAACTCACTATCGGGAACACAATCCCTAATAACTTGATCACTACATGTGCGCCATAGGTAGGGTTCATCCCAAATATACCAACGAGACTCATGTTTTAGACGGTCGGCCTGGTTTTTGGTGAAATCAGCAGGAATGCAAGACGCTACCAAATAATTTACAATTTCAGCATACCAAGGAATAGCATATTGCACTCGGTACAATTGCTCATCAGGAAACAATTCATTTATGGGAATACAGGGGGATGATTCAATGTCCGTGGATGGGAGAATCCTACTGATATGGTCAGCAACCACATTCTCTGCTCCTTTTTTATCCCTAATTTCTAGATCAAATTCCTCAAGGAGGAGCATTCAGCGAATGAGACGTGGTTTGGCTTCCGGTTTCTTAAGGAGATACCGGAGGGCTGCATGGTCTGAGAACACAATGACTTTGGACCCTAGAAGGTATGACCAGAATTTATCCAAGGCAAACACAATGGAAAGAAATTATTTTTCAGTTGTGCTATAGTTTCCTTGGGCAGGGTCCAGAGTACGTGAGGCATAAGCTATGACATGTAGAGCTCGGTCGACCCTTTGTGATAAGGCTGCCCCAACTGCATAGTTAGAGGCATCACACATGAGCTCAAATGGTAAATCCCACTGAGGTGGTTGGATTATCGGGGGTGACGTGAGACTCCATTTTAACTTATTGAATGCTTCCTCACATTTTTTATCAAAAACAAATTCTTTTTATTTTTGGAGTAATCGGGAGAGGGGGAGTGCAATTTTACTAAAGTCACGAATGAAACGACAATAAAATCCAACATGACCCAGGAAAGACTGCACATCCCGAACATTTTTAGGGAATGGTAGGGAGGAAATGATATCTACTTTTGATTTGTCCACTTGGATACCTTCCCCAGAAATGACATGTCCCAAAACTATGCCTTGTCGCACCACGAAATGGGATTTCTCATAATTTAATACGAGATTTTTTCAATACAGTGACATAGGACAGAAGCAAGACTACTCAAACATTCATCAAAAGAGGATCCATAAACAGTAAAATCATCCATAAAAACCTCCATTCAATTCTTCAGGTAATACAAAAAAAATACTAACCATACATTGTTGGAAAGTACCTGGAGCATTGCACAGACCAAATGGCATCCTTCTATAAGCAAATGTACCAAAGGGGAAAGTAAAGGTTGTCTTTTCCTGATCCTCAGGGGCAATATAGATCTGAAAGTATCCAGAATACCCATCAAGGAAATAGTAATGGGACTTCTCTGCTAGCCTCTCTAGCATCTAGTCAATGAATGGAAATGGGAAATGGTCCTTCCTAGTGTGTTGGTTTAGTCGGCGATAGTCTATACAGACACGCCAACTATTCTGCACACGAGTTGGAACCAATTCATTATTTTCATTTTTAACTACAGTAAGGCCAGTTTTTTAGGAACTACTTAAACGGGACTGATCCATTGGCTGTCAAAGATAGGGTAAATGATTCCAACAGCCAACAATTTTGTTACTTCTTTTTTAACAACATCAATTAGGTTTGGGTTCAGTCGACGTTGTGACTGCCTCACTGGTTTAGCCTCATCATTTAATAAAATATGATGTGTAAAAATTGATGGGCTAATGCCAGGAATGTCAGCAAGTGTCCATCCCAAAGCTTGTTTATAATTTCTCAAAAGATCAAGCAGTCGCAATTCATGCTCAGGAGGGAGTGAACTAGCAATGATAACGGGCAACTTGTTTCCATTCTCAAGATATGAGTATTTTAAATCTTGAGGTAGTTGTTTCAATTCCAATTTTGGGGAATTTTGGATTGACGGAAGTGTGTGTGACAGTGAGAAGTCACTGATCTCATCTAACTGCTCAATGGTAACATCCTCAGATGAGGAATGAGCTTTTACAATCTTAGCAGTATCATCGACGGTCATGTGATCCTCTGTGTTCAAGAAATCATCAATTAACAAACATGCATGACATTTCTCTAGACCGCTACAACAATCAATGCATGATTCATTACCTAATATTTCAATCAATGAAGAAAACTCAGAAAGGGGATCAGGGGAATGAAAATAAGTTGTTTCAGGGGAAGGGAGAACATCAATTGAATTGACAGAGAGAGAGGAGTGTTCTTCTGAGGAGTGCTTCATGGCATCAAGGACATTGAAGTGGACAGTATTACCACAAAACTCCATAGATAATGTACCATTATGGACATTAATTATGTTTTTGGCAGTTTTCAAGAAACATCTCCCCAATATAATTGGGTAATGTCCATTCATCCTATCATCTTCCATTTTAAGCACGTAAAAATCAGCAGGAAAAATTAAAATTTTCACCCTCACAAGAACATCCTCTAACACACCAGAGGGGTGTGTTGTACTCCAATTTGCTAGCTGAACTAAAATACCAGTGGACTTCAGTTCACCGACCTGCAATGAAGAGTAAATAGAGTGAGGCATCACATTAATAGAAGCACCCAAATCAAGCATAGCATTGGAACATGAATACTCCCCTATGGTGCACGGAATCGAGAATGTCCCAGGATCATTGCACTTGGTAGGAAGTGATGGCTCTATCAATGGTGAAACATTCCTCCCCAGGCTCACCTTCTCATCACCACGAATCCTCCTTCGGTGTGTACACATCTCCTTCAGAAACTTGGCATATCTTGGAATTTGCTTCACAGCATCAATCAAAGGAATGTTAACCTGTACTTTCTTGAAAGTTTCCAAGATTTCTTTATCAAGTTCGATTTCTTTTTTTTCCTAGGTTTGGCAGCCCTTTGAGTAAATGGAAGAGGAATGGTTGGGATAGTTGGCTCATCAACTGCCATAGTCTTTCCTTTGGAAGGGCTTCTCTCAGGAAAATGGTTTTCTTCTCTTGGACCATTTTCAGCAGTTGGGATGGTGGTTTCATTTGGATGGGAGGACTCTAATAGAGGGGTCATTTGGATTTTGAGTTGTGTCCCACTCCTAAGGGTGATGGAACTAACATTTCCTTTATCCCTAGGGTTTACTACTGGTTGATATGGTAGTTTACCCGACCCATGACTTTGGATTTCCCCCACCGAGTTGGCAAGTTGTCCTGGTTGGGTCTTTAGGTCTTTTATGGATGCTTGGGTGGTTTATTGGAATTGGATATTATTGGCATCCATTTGCTTCATCATATCTTCTAGGCTAGGCTCGGTTTTAGGAGGGGGGGGTTGGAATGGCCTTTCGGGTGGTTGAGGATTTCTGGGTGGTGGTGGATGACTACTCTGACCCTGTTGGTTCCATTGCTGTTGAGGTTGGTTTGAATACCCCCTTGCCTATAGGCTTGGTTTTCCTTCCACCCTTGGTTGGATGGATAGTATGGTTCTTGCCTAAAGGGTTGGTTAAAGGGGCATCCTGGAAATATTTCCTTATAACTCTCAGAAGTTTCTCTCAATTGAGGACATTGGTCAGAATAGTGGGTGTCAGAAGAGCAGATTCCACAATGGATGGGAGGAGGAGATTGAGATTTCCCTTGGGAGAGAGAAAGTTGTCGTAGAAGGGTACTTACCTCTTCAAACTTCGTCTCCACCTTCTTCTCAAACTCAGTACTTTGCACCTCATGGACACCTCGAATGGGAACACTGGACTATGTACCGAATTGTTGAGTGTTCTGTGCCATGTTCTCAATGAGGGTTCTTGCCCCAATTGGGTTCTTATCTACCAGCGCACCACCTGCAGCAGCATTAATCATATTTCGATCAAGTGGAATTAAACCTTCATAAAAATACTGAATTAAGAGTTGAACACTTATTTTGTGGTGTGGGAAACTTGAACAAAGCCTTTTAAATCTTTCCCAATATTCATGAAGTGTTTCCCCTTGATATTGTCTTATACCACATATTTCTTTCCTTATAGTTTCAGTTCGAGAGGCTGGGAAGTATTTTTCAAGAAAAAGGCGCTTCATGTCCGCCCAGCCTCTTATTGGTGAATTAACATAGTACAACCAATCTTTCGTAGTGTCTTCTAAAGAAAATGGGAATGATCTAAGCTTTACTTGTTCCTCATCAACATTAGCAGGTTTTAAGGTTGAACACACAGTATGAAATTCTTTTAAGTGCTTATGAGGGTCTTCTCCAGGCAATCCCTGAAATCTTGGTAATAAATGGATTAGACCGGATTTTAGTTCAAAATTAGGTGTCTCTCCTTGAATTTGAATGTAAGTGGGTTGGATATCAACATTAGGTGAGGTTAATTATTTTAATGTTCTATTATTTTCATCCATGTTATTGAATATTATTTCAGGTTCTAATTTGGTTTCAGAAGAATATGGGTTTAGAAGAGTCTCGAGTGGTGTGTCCTCCTTTAAAAGGGGGTCTTGTGCGTCTCGGTGTCACAGACGTAGGATCCTCTCCGGTTCGGGTTCGAAAGGTGGTAAGTCTCCCGAAGTAGAACGCGTCATGCATAGAACCAACACAAGATATGAATCATAACATAAGAAGAAATAAAAAGGTAGAAAAAAAACAAACAAATATTCACAAAATTTACAACTACTTTATCAAAAACACGCACTAAAAACCAAAGCGCTCCCCGAAAACGGTGCCAAAATTTGACCGTTCTATCATGACACGTCAAATTGATTATGTTTTTGTGGTTGATATATAGTCTAGGGCATACTCTAGGTCATCTCTCAAAGATCATTGGTAGGTTTATAGTGTGTGTTCTTAATAAAAGGGACTAAAAGGGGGGTATTTTTTTAAAACAGTTTAAAGTAAATGAATTGATTTAAAGAGTTTAATAATTGAAAAATAAAATAGGTGTTTTACAATTATGAGATAAAGGAGATAATTTCAAGTTCACTACACACCTTGTATAGTTCATTTTTCTGAAAATATTGACATGGTTTTGTTCAATTGTTTGGTTGAGGATTGTCAAGATCTTGATTCCCCTCTTGCCCCTTAAAATGTTGCACAAAGCACCAACCCTTGACAAAACAATCGTGTTGTCAAGGTTTGGATCTCAATAATAGAGTTAAGGCTACCAAAACATACTGAAATCTTATGTATGTGTGATATTAATAGGGTTCTTGTCTTGTCCTATCAGAACAAACCAGGATCCCCACTTGAAATCTCAACCCAATCGGTGTTGAGATAAAAAGTGTTTCACTTAAATTAAACCACAAAAATGCATTCAGAAGAGAAGATCATAGAGATTAATCATAAGTGAAATATTTAACACACAAATTATTCAAAACTAGTGGAAGAACAAGTGTTGTAACTCCCTCCCAAGTAAGTGTAGCTCCCTCGAAATGATCGCCCACCGTTTAGCTCGCCATCGTGAGGAGGAGGAGGCTCGAGTGAAACTCCTTCTTTATCCTTGATCCCCCTATGAGGATAGGGGACTCCAGAACTTCTTGGATGATGATATTACTCCGTTGGGTCTCCAAAATACCAGAGCTTTGCCTCCTGGTCGAACTTTCAGATGAGGTTCCCTTGGTGCCCTTTTATAGCCAAATTGCTAAGTGGTTTTGAGCACCCAATTTTGTTGATACCAATTGAATCTCGGTTTTGGGTTGGTATATGGAATTATCTCGACTTGGACAAAAGATAAAATATGTTCCGCGCGGTCTTGAATATCCCCATGTCAAATTTGGCAGCCATTGAACATCTAGAAATGGAGATATAGTCATAAAACCGAACCAAACTCTTGACTTCGTATAGATTATGTCCCCTGGACAGATTGGTTTGGATGGTCCACCAAATTAACGAATTGGCCTTCGATTATTTGAGATGAATTGTATCCCATGACGTTTCGGAGAGGTCCACAAAATTTCAGCCCATATTCTACCATGGATTTCTCGTACTGTTCAAAACAGTGGACAGGTGTCCTTAGGATCCATGCAATTTTGGCCCATTTTCCTTCTGGATCATCTTCAGGGCTTCCAAATCACCTCCTCCTGCAATCAAATCCTCAAAAAAAGTAACAAATCCCATTTTAACAGTGATAAACACAAAATTAATGATTCAAATATGGAATTAAATATGGTATTATTTTTATAATATTCAATACAAAACTAGTTTACCACATGGTGTAGGGATGAAAATGAAACAGTGAATCGCGTTGTGATCATAAACGCACAAGCGACGTTTTTTATATTTTGAACCGGTGCTCAGATTAAAAATATGAGGGCACTGTTGAATCCACAGCACCGATATTTATTTTAGGGAGGCTTCACTTCGACCATAGTAGGTCGGGAGAAAAACTTAGGTTTCATAATTTTTAAAGATTAATAAAATAACCTGTAATTGTTATTTTATTTTTCTCCAGCGATTCAGTGGCAGTAGTGGGACTAATGGGTTATCAAGAAATTTAATAGATTGACACTTCAATTGCATAACCACATCGTGGGGAATTAAAATTGGTTCATTAATTTAAAACTCATTATTGAACCCCATTAATTATTTCGATGTATAACTCACCTTTCCATCTTCTAATTAAGTGAGGCTCAAGGTTTGGTTTTTGACAGATCATCATCAAGAAAGGAACCTATGGCAGAGTACTGCGGCAACTTACACTGATATAGGATAAAAACTTGGGTGGAAATAATCTGTGACCGATGAACATCGACGACTTAATCCAATGAGGACTCTTCTTCCACCGCAACCGCGACACCTCCAATAGAACTCAAGGTAGGGGGTTTAATAATAACGTTTATCTTTGTTGAATTAAATTGTTTCTTCCTGTTATGATGTTAACGTGGAGGGCGCATGCCAAACGAATGAGGCTAAGACTCTCTGCCACTTCGTTTCTTGATGTGTTCTTCATGGGATGATTTTCAACTCAATAGAAAGTGGAAAACGAGTGGCACACAATGATGACAGTATCTCGGGATAGTCGTAGGCGCATCCGGAAGGAAGAACGGACCACCGGAGCTCCCCCAGTGGCCCATGGAAGATCTGCCTACGTGACACTGGTGACCGGTGCCGACGAAGAAGGTGGAATTTGGCACTCACTGATCATGGATGAGGGTGGTTTCATGGCACAAGAACAGGCGGCCGGCTCTCAGCCTACCGCAGAGGTGGAAGGTGGTGCACCGTTGCACACTACGGTGAAGCAGACCTCAACATCGAAGTTGTGGAGAAGGGAGGGACCCCCTCCCTATGAGTCCCATGGAGCCATAGGCAGCACCACATGGAAACGCTAATTAAAGTGAAAAATAGATCTTTGATCTATTCGAGAGGAAGACCACGTGATCAATGTGCGGGTCGCGCTAGCCGGTGGGCTAAGCCGCTGCAGCCCAGCCCATCTTCTGCGTGTCAGGCCAGTTCGCGGCCCAGTGGACCGAGCCCACCACAACCCAACCCAACAGGGCCTCCCCATGCCGGGTTGGGTCAGTCCAGACAAGGTTAGGCCAGGTCGGTCCGACTGGGTCCCACCACACCAAGACCCCTCTCGAGCCCAGATTCACTTAAAAGGTCATATATTGCGAATCAGTCATCCGTTTGATGAACCATCTATGGAAATGGGATACTTGGAGAGAGACAGTCCTTTTGAGATACTCCATGATAGTTTTGGAGAATGTTTGAGTATGGCCTGATTAGATTGACTCTAAATCCAACTGGGCCCTCGACACTAAAATGCCAATAAATTACAGATCGGGCATCCATTTGATGCACCATATATTATTTTGCGACCCTTATGACATGACAGATCATTGGGTAACTTCTTTATGGGAATTCATGTGGGTTGAAATACGAACAATGGATTAAAGAGCAGTTTCTCCTAGAAGCAAGTGTACTGTGAGAGGGAATCCTATGGCTAGTTGAGACGTAAAGAATGAAGACCGATCCTGTGTGGATTAGCATCTAGTAATTCTGTGTGCATAATCATTGAATGATTATGTGTGAATCAACACCGAGTGATTCTGTGTGAATCAGCACCCAGCGACTCTGTGTGAATCAGTGCCTAGGGATTCTGTGTGAATCAACTCATAACGATTCTGTGTGAATTAACACTGAGTGATTTTGTGTGAATCAGCATCATGTGATTTTGTGTGAATTAGCACTCAATGATTTTGTGTGAATCTGCACCTAGAAATTCTATGTGAATCAGTATCGAGCGATTCTGTGTGAATCATCACCTAGTGATCTGGTGTGGATTAGCACCTATCGATCATGTGTGGGTTAGCAGCAGTGCCTCTTGACAGAATAAGATGATCTAGCTTTACAACTAATCATTTATACTAGTGTACTCAGTTATAATTAGTTTGAGCGGTGTATATTGCATTGTGATTTTTTATTGAGATCATGCTTGTGGTTTTTTTATGGTATTTTGAGAGACCTTCGGGGGTCTCAGGGTCCCTATTGGGTATTGTTAGACCCACCCCCTATATGTTATTTTTCTGCACCTTATTGTCTCTTGTGTAGACGATAGGAAGCCTTAACTGAGACTCGAGGAGCTAGGACCTGATAGTGGACAACGATGATGGTTGACATGGAGAGTTGTGGAGATGAGCAGTACCTACCCTTTAGGTCGGATCCCCAGTGGACAATCTTAGGAGTTGTTTTCTGTTTTCAGTTGTAGTTGTATCTTCTCAGTTGTTCTTGTATTTCGGCCCCCTTACTTTCAATACACACTTTTAATACAGTAGTTTTACTTCTTGGTTCCATCTTGTTTCATTCTATTCTTTTTGTTTGTATAGGTTTAAAAGAAATTCCTTCCCATTTTAGGGATATGCCTTTTCAGTTCTAGTTGCCAACCCCTGACCTATGGAAGGAGGGCTTGGGGTAGTCAGGGTACGAGCCTCGGGGGACAGGTCATGACAATACATATGCATAAAAATATGATTAATATGAAGGTAAAAAATAATTAAAGGGCCTGGTATGGTAAATACATCTTAATATAGGTTAATTGATGAAAAACATCAATATTTTATGGAAGTTGATACCTGAATAACACCCTCACACAAACCAGATCAAAATTTCATTCCAGGGACCCCTAAAGCTAGTTCTAATTCTTCCCAAAAGTGGTTGTAGAATAATATTGAAGAATTATATGGAGAATTATGTTTATAATCAATTCAATGTACCCAATTAAAACCACTATCAATGAAAAATCAGGACCTGGACTAAGGAAAAGTCTTCGACTCTCCAGATCCAATTATGATTTATCAAAGACCCAAGAATTCTTCATTATATCATGTCATAGTTCACATATATGTATCCAAAATATATTAGATATATGTCTAATTGTTTAAAAATAATATTATTTGGGATATAATGGATGGATATTATCTCATGGAATCTAATATTATATATAAACATAGAGCATTGAAGATAAGAGAAATATATGACCATGTATTCCAAAAAGGGATCCCATGTAGTCTTACAAGTATAATGTGTTTTGAGTTGTAGGAGGGATACATAAAAATGTTATTTCAATAGAATTTAATGGGTCACTATTAATAACTCGATCATCTGGGAACCACTAAAAGGCTAGTTCTAGGCCTCTAGTTAGCTGGTTTTTCCAACATAGGGGTAGTAACTCTTCCTTGTTGACCATTTAGCTAGTGGATTCCAACTAAGTGGACAATGGTAACTATAGAAATTCCATTCCTCTACCACTACAGCCATCTGTCTAGTGGGACCTGAGAAGTGTAGGTCTTTTACCACAACCACTGGTTCGCCGGTGGAACACCAGTAACTCCAAAGCTACTAGTTTAGTCTCCAAGATCTATATATTTTAGTTCCTGACTTCTATAGTCTCAATCATGCCTTAAATAAATCTTATACATAAAACATTCAACCAAAATATACCTAATAATAAACACCGCATACCTTTAATTGAGGATTTCACAATTAATATTATTCCCCTCAATTATATAAATTCAACTCTTCCTCTTCCTCTATATAGTGTTTCTCTTTTTCCTTCTTCATAACATATTAAACATATTACAGATCTTTTGAAACATTCACCTTGGTGTCTCTTTATACATTTTTATCATATAATAAATTTAATCTATTTTACTTCATCACTGTTTTCACCCAAACTTCCATGAGAGTCTATACTTTGATTCTTTATGTGCTTGGGAAATCAACTACTTCAAATTTTTTATCGTAAATATAGATAGATGGTTTTGTATAATCATAATTCCAATGACTCCAACTCCTGTGCTTTTAGTTTTTTTATTGGGAAAATCTTATCATTTTCCATGTCAATCATCACTAACAGGATTACTTCAGGATTCAGGGACCATTAAACACAAAAGGGGTTAACATGAGTGATGAATAATTAATATTATTATAGAATTATCCTAAATGATTTCATGAAAACTCAACCATTAAATATATTATGCTTGAAAAAAATTAATTTTAATATTAATTGAACTTAAATCACTCTCATTCCAATCTCAGTTCCAAAAGGATAGGTTCTTTAAAATTTCTTATATAAAATCCTTAACATAATGAATCCTTAATAATGGATTGTAAATTGAATGCTACGAACCAAAAAATATCCCTTAGGAGTGTCAAACGGGGTGTGATGTTATTCCCTTTACCATTCACTAGGTGAAGATTGATTTAATACCCAACATAGACTTTTTATGGTTATTACCCCATGATACATATATTCTAGATCCTTCATCCTTTTGTAGTATCTATATAGAAAAGCAATTCTAATGAAACCCACATAATCTCTACATTACCAAAATTTCATGATGTTATCATATACTTATAATTATCCCTTATAATTAACCTAAGGTATTTCACTAAATTTATTTTATCCTAATATAAATTAACTAAATAAATACCCAAAAATAACTAAAAAGTATTTGGATACCAACTAAGATGCCTTGGAGCCACATTCATGGGTCCAGTAAAAAAATATATACTTTTAAAAATTAACTTTGATACCATGTAAGATTATCCAAGATAAAATTATAAAAAATTCACATTTGTATTACATCTCACAATAATATCACACAACTCATATAAAATTTTATTTTAGTTCATTCTAGGACCAATTAAATTGGAAACATATTTTATAGTACTTGTAAAAATATATCTATAATCAGACCATACTAGTCTTCTTTATAGACTTCCCATAGTTTACACCCATCTTCATAACTTGAGGGGTGGAAAATATAAAGGGGGTAGCACATATGCTCATTTAAGGTAGAAATAAGTGATAAAAAAATCAAATATCATAAGTGTGAATAAGATGATAAAATGGGTATAATCATAGTAAATAAGAATTTTATAGTAAGGAAAATATATATCATAGATCATAGAATAAGGAGTGACATGAAAAAGTAAAAAATATCATGAAATCATGAAAAAATTTAGAAATGCATCATATCTTGAAAATGAAAATCATCAAAGTTGTGGAATAACTTGAAAGACAATTTGATGAAATGAAACGACAAAAAGAATTGGAAAACCTTATGAGAAAACACTTAATTCTCACAACTATGTGAAACAAAATTTATGTCAATGCCTAACTGTGTGAGAAAACTCATTATTCCCATCTAAATGTGAACAAACTTATAATTTTTATACCTAACTATATCATGACATATAAATGTAAACCAATGCATTAAAGGTTGATATATGACCTTGCACATCATCATTATTAGATATGTGTTCTTTAAGAAATAAATCATCCTTATATCCACCCCATTAAAAGAAAATGGGCTTCATATACTTTTCAAATTTAGTTACATAAGGAAAACATTCATAATTCCATAAATAATAAAATTATGATATACCCATGGAATATAAATATGTACCCAAATATATTTAGTAGATTTCTAGGTAAATACCATTTAATAAATATAATAGAGAAAATATTATTTAAACCATATAGATTAGAGGTATATAGTTAAGTCTATAATTTTTCTAATCAATTGATGTATGAAATATAGGTGAAAAGTCCTTAAGCAAAGGAATAAAAATATGGTTTTTATAAAGGAATGGGACTGATAAAAAAATTATTTATAGACGATATGTGATTTGGAAAGATAAAGGTAGTAATTGATAATTCAAATGAGGGACAATAATAATTCATAACCAACAGAAAAAATAAGGTAGATGATAACATTTGATGAATATCCATGATCAAGCATAAGATATTTCAATGGATATTTACATCGATGAAAACCAAATTTTAGGGGATTCAGATACTGAATTTTGGAAATAAGAAAAATATTTGATGCATTAAAAAAATTATAAAAAAATTATAAAAAATATTATTTTAGAATACTTGAAAATATATATAGAAACTTTTATATAAAACAACAATTGCATTGGAAAGATGTGTTCAAACTGAATATGTTAAAACATGATTTTAGAAGATTTTTTTTATATTTTCATAAAAATATGAAGTTACATTTCACTTTAAAAATTTATTTTCAAAAAAGTGATGTGAAAATATTGGAAAAAAGTTTATTTGAAAAACTAAACTCCAATAATATATCATTTAAAGGATATAAATGTTTTCAAATGAAATACGAGTTTGAATATAAGACCTCTGATTTTGAATGGATGGATTTTTTTAATATTTTGAAATTATATTGATTTAAATATCATATCATAAAAATAGTATTAGATTTTCATTTCCAATAGAGGTAAATTTAATTATATATATTATAAAATAAATCCATATTAGTGTTCCCAAAAAATATCGGATAAATTTTTTGGGTTGGAAAATATGTACCTGGTGGAAATGATACAATGGAATGAATATGAGTTATTCATTTAAATGTAATTGTTTTATTTTAGAAGGTATTTCATCATTGAGTAATGTCCTTGTAAATTTCACCATGCAGCTTAATTGAAACCCACATTTCCAAATGTGAAACCATGTATCATATTTGTGAACCACGTAGTTGATTTTCCAAAATCAATTATCTTCTTTATTTCAACCATAAAATTGGTTTCACAAATATAAATTGATTGATTCCTGGTGCATTGAATATATAGAAAAATTATCTTAATTATATTATAATAAAAAAATTTGAATCGATCTCTATAATTACATAAATTTGATTGAATTTACTATATTTTTATGGTATAAAACTTGAAGTTTTTTTAGAATTATTTTTCTATATTATTTTGATGATAACTTTAACTTAATAAATCCGATTAATTTTATTCTTGATTACATAAAAATATAATTACATTTTCTAAATATAATTAAATTAAACCTAAATATAATTCTTTCATTTAGCATTTTTTTTGAGTTATGAAATTGGAAAAGTCAATATATTTTTCAAAATTCTAGAATCCCTTACATGAATTCAGTTACGTGATTAAATTATCCTATATTAAAAAATATAATAATATTTAGCTATGTGAAAACTATTTCCAACCGGAATAAATTTGATATCTATTTAGAAATAGTTACATGAATTTTCTTACATAAAATAGATATGTAAATTACCTTCTGTAAATCGATTATATAGACACCCTTATGTACATTTGATTATGTGACATTCACTTATGTGAATTCTTTTATATCAATTGGATTAAATAGTGATATTCCGATACTTAGAGGAAAAATTTTATGTTTAAATTACTTATTTTAATTTTACTACATGGTTTTTAAAGTTTCTACATGATTTTCTAAAAATTACAGAAATGATATATTTTTCCATATGTTTTATATTTCAAATTAATTCATGTTTATTTTGAATATTTTTATGTTTTATTTGTTCAAAAATTAGTTATTAATTATATAGAATCCAAGTGAATAGGTTTTAAGTTGTTCAATGACGAATTATATATGATTCACATGGGATTTTTCATGAGAAGATATTTACGTTGAAACTTTCAAACATGAAATATCAAAATTCAAATACGTTAAAATATGATGAGTCTGTCTTGAATATTATCATAGGATTTTTGAAAGAAATTAATATTCATTATTAAATTCTTTATTATTTTTTACAAACATTATATTGAGTGAATGATCTTGTGGATATTAATTATCTCTATTTATCTAAGCACGAGAAGTTTTAATGCATTTGAAGTGAAATGTTAAAATTAGAATAATATTAGAAAATGGAAATTTAGTCTCTAATAAATTTTTGGAGTATTTTGAGGATTTTTTATCAATATTTATGGATATATTTAATTTTGTATTAATTCATTAATTTTATAATGATTATTTTTGTACAAAATGATTTTTAGTTTCAAAGTGTAATAAAAATATGCCTCCATGTGATGTTTTTAAACATTTAAATTTATGAAGTAGATTCATTTAATTTAACTGGAAAAAACATATGTTACTATTTTAGTGTATTAAAATATAAAATAATTATGTGATGAGATAAAATATGTGACTATTATTTAACTCCTATGTGATACATAGTTCACAACAGAGTCTTGGCACTTCATTGTTCAATGTCTTTCTGAAGTAAAATGTTGGTTGCTTAAGCCTTAATGTTTTAGCATCTCAAAGGGTCTTAGCACTACCTGATCTAAAAACCAAAATTTTAATCAAATATCATTCATTGGATTAAATAATTTTATTCCACCTTTGTAATTTAACTATTTGTTCAGCATTGTCTCACTTAGTGCATCTTGAATGAGGTTATAATACCTTAAAAAAGGTATGTCTTAGTTTAGTCTCTCCCCATGGAAGACTAGGTTTTTTCTATCCCATTAAAAGGTGATGTTTTCTTAATCTCTAAAATAGTATAGTAAATTATTTATCATGTAAGGGATTGAGTTAGGTATTTCCCATTAGATGACTGAGTTTCTCTTGACTCATAACATAGAAGAGGTTGAGACTGAGCATGTGAATATTTAAGATCCATCTTCACTAGTAAAATATTAGGACATGTTTTTCCTTGTAAATAACTATATTATTTCTAGACCCAAAAAGGCAATAATTTAGGATTGAGCTTATAAAAGTCTAGGTAGGGTCTTCACCTTTAAAAGGCTTGTTTTTTGTCTGAACCTGTAAAAGACAACAGAATTGGGTTGAGCCTCCAGGTGTGAAAAGGTGGATATAAATAGTTCTCACTATCCTTCAAAAGTGATATACGATAGTGGGTTCTATCCCTCTCTGTTTGTGAGAGGGGTGAACAGTGTATTAGGATCATTTAGATCTGAACCACTATAAAATTATTATGTTAATATTTTACATTATTGTATTTTATTTTATCAATCTTATCGTACATCGGTGTGATTGAATTGTTGAATATTTAAACCATGAATTTTCCTCAAAAAAAATTAAAACATTGAATAATTTTTTATTGTAATACAATTTATCTCCCCTTATTTTCCATTTCCACCACCTCTCTAGGTCCTACAATAGGTATCAGAGGTGGACACTTTTAGAGCATTAGTTTGTTTGGCACTTTGTTCTAACACCACATAATTAGTATTATATCTTGGTTATCTTGAATATATATTATGATTAATTTTATTGTTTATATTGAATTTTATAACTATTTATCCCGGTAATTAACAAGACTAAGGGAAATATATTTTCCAGTCATAGACTACTTAAGGAATAAAAATGTTTTTAATCTGATATTGCCACCAAATTTTAATGGTAGTAAGTATTCTCTATTGAAGATACAAATAGAGGATTATTTAAAGATGATTAATATTATCTTTTGAGAGATTTTGATTAAACTTTATGATTTACCTAAATCTAGTGCCATTAATTTGAAAGGGGGAGATGCTATTAAATATTATCTTAAACAAAATTCCCTTAATATTATTTATTGTTATTTTTGTGGAAATTTTTTTGAAAAAATTTCTAGTTGTTTTACTACTTATTATAATTGGAAATATATTCAAACAACTATATTTGAAGAGGAAAATTATAGGAAATCTATCCACTCTAATTATAGAATTTTTGGACACATTCAAAAGGTGTTTCAAATAATTAAAAGAAAAAAAATCATTTTCCTGAAGGGGATATGACTTAGGGTAATTCACATTTGAATATATAATTTTTAAATGTTATTTGTTATGTATGAATGAATATAGTATATATTAAAACAATCTAATGATCAAAAATCTTAATATGGTATTGAATAAATAAAATAAATCTGTGAATACTTGGAGTGATTCTAAAAGTTCACGTGTCAAGGCTGAAAGTCTAAAAGAAAATGGTAATGTGGAATTTCATGAAAAATATTCTATGTTAACATTTTCACCTTCAAATTTTTATTCAAGTTATATTGGTTTATATGATATAAAATATATAAATATAAATATGACCAGTAGAAATAATGATAGTGATTATATTTTTGATTCTCTTGATTCTGTCAATTCTGAAAAATAATCATCTGAGTATTGAAGATCTGATGGAAATGTGTGATTCATTTAAAGATAAAATAAATGAAATGACTTCTTTACATTTATCAACAACTGATAAATATAAAACGGTTTATAAAAATAAAATTATCTTATCTTTTAAATTTAAGAATATTATTGAAGATAAGATGTTTTTATCTCTTGAAATTAATAAATTGAGAAACTTGAATTTTGAATCTAAAATGTGGAAGCTTAAATATGAAAATGATTGGATTGAATATTTTCATTCTAATAATAATGAATATATAGAAATAAGGTTTACTTATTAATTGGTTGATATGTCTAAATATGAGGATCAATATAGGAATCTTAAAAATAAAAATGAAAAGATTAGAAACCAAGATTCTTTCTAACATGAAATTGTTTATGATGATTTTTAATTTGTTTAAAATGAAAAATAAATACTCAATAATGAGTTATATAATGTTAGGAATGGAAATTTTTATTTGAAAAATTAAAATTATTATAAATGTTATTTAAATTATAATTTCTTCAGGATTTCCTTTTTCATGATTGTGATGATAAAAGGAATGGAGTTAGTTGTGATTATTTTGTTCCTATAATTATTAAAATTAATTTTTTGAATGTAAAACTTGCTAGAATTTCATTACATAATTTCATTAAATTTGGATCTTATGGTCTTTATGCTTGTGATTTCCCTTTGACTTTCACTCAATATTTTGGTCATAAATATAATTTCATGTCTAAATATTATTTCAAGAGAAAACTATCTAAACCATCTACTTTATGGGTACCTAAAGATAGGTATTATCATTCTTGGTATATTAAGAAATTCTTTACACATAATTCATGTGAAATTAATCCATTATTTATAACCAGTTAATGTGCATTTTCTGATTGTTATGCCCAAGGTGCATGTCATTTTAGTTATCTATTTCATGTTTTCATAAGATTTAGAAAGTTTGTTTTTATCCTTTTTGGCTAGAATGATTTTTTTATAAAATGGGATTTTATAATATATTTTTTTCTATTCTATTTTAGTGAAATTGAGTAATACTGTTCTTATGTTAAGGTTTCATGAAATAGATTTAAATATGTTTTATCATTCATATCTATAATCTTTTATCATTTTATAAATTTGATGGCACTATAATTTGTTCAGAATCATTATATGACCAGTAATTATTTTATTATAGTTTTAAATTATTGTTTACATGAATTGTTATCATTATTTGGTTATTTTAAAAATTCATTAAGAATATTTTGACATGTTTTATCGATCCTTATGACATTAAATTTTGTTTTTGTTGAACTATTCACTCATGGAATTTAAATTCTTCATGTACTATTTTGTGATTTTCCTTTTGAAAAGAGATTATTAGTTTTGGTAGATTTATTATTATTTTTAAATTTAATTTATAATTTTAAATGTGCATACTTAAAATGAGTATTCACTATTTAATCTAAGATAGAATTTAGTATGATATTTTTAATTAAAATTTAATTTTTTTAATTGATATATAGTATGCATCAATTAATGGGGATGTAACCTTATTTTAATTATGTATATCTACGTGTAAATTATATATTTTGTATGTGGAAGGTATTTAGTTTTATCCTTCTGAAATATTTTTATTCTATTATAAATATGGATATAAATATTTAATATTTAATTTATGGAGAGTTTGAGATTGTTTATATAATGAAATTATCATTTTACAATTAAATTTATAAAATATGGAAACTAAATTTTTTATAAAAATTTAATTTTTTGTGAATATTTATTTATTATATTATTTCTTTAAGACTCCCCATAAATACTATATCATTTTAACTTACTTTTTAGTCTTTTATTTTTCATAAATGGATGTTTTATGAAGGCATTTATATTATTTTTTATAAAAAAATTACAAAATTATGCTCATCGTATAAGGATTGATGGTTTTAAAGTGGATCATTGATATATATGTTTTAAATATGGATGTTTAATAAATTTATGAAATGAAATTAAGCATGTTTATATTTAAAGTTAATTAAATTTTTATTACTAATTTCAAAGAGAGAATTTATCTATTTAGTCATTTTCTTTCTCATAATTTTAAAGGTGGTGTTTTGAAATCATAAATGGTTTTATAATAATCAATAAATGGGAGAATTTTGAGTTGATCCTTGAACCAAATCATGTTTTTATAATTAAAAAATATCATATCTGGATTAAATAAAATTTTTATAATTTAACTAAGTATTATCATTATTTAATTATTATTTTTATTTGTTATAAGTCTTTATACATTGATAAATTTAACTATTTTATACTCTTTAACGTAAGTCAGAATTCATTATTATCCTTATTTTTTTTTGTTATATATTTGTCAAGATATAATTTACTTATACATTACTTGGATTCTTATAAAATTTAGTTTTTATTTATTTTTTTATCATATGTTTTAATTAAAGTATGCTTAACTTTGATTATATAGTTTTATTCTTTACATATAACATATTTAGATTTAATGTTTTGATTGTTAAAAATATTTTCTACAATTTTAATATTGAGTTCATTGGCTAAATTAGTCTTTTGGGACTTTTAAATATCATTTAAAAAAGTTTTTCGGCTATTCACATTGTATCCATATTGAAATCCAAATATCCAAATTTGAAACCACATAACCGATTTGTGAACCCCATAAAGATAATGTAGAATTGGTTACCTTATGTATTTTGGGGATAAATTTGGCTACAAAACTTTAAATTTAACGATTCTTATTGAGTTAGAAATATAAAATATTATCTATAATTAATTATAATTCGTCATAGTCTGAATAAATCTATATAATTATATATATTAGATTGAATTCATTGCTTGTTTTCAGAATTAAATCTATAGTTTTTTTAGAAATTTTTTACTATAATGTTTTGATAAAAATTTGGGATTTAAAACTCTCATTAATTTTATTCTTAAATTTTTAGATATATAATAAAATTATATAAATATAATTAAACTTGACTGAAAGAAAATTATACTATTTAGGATGTTTGTTTTATATCTGAAATTTGACAAGTCAATCTGTTTTTCAAAATTCCTGAATCACTTATGCGAATTTGGCTATGTGATAAAATTTTCTTATATAAGAAATAGATATATGGATGTTCATCTATGTGAAAAGTATTCCCTCTCTTAATAAATTGGATATGTTGTGATAAAATATTATTTGAATATTCATATGTAAAATGGATGCATAAATTCCTTTACATAAATCGATTATGTAGTTCCCCTTACATAAATTCACTTACATGACGTTCACCAATGTGAATTCAGCTATGTCGATTTTCTTATGCGGTGATATTTGGATACATGGATGAAAAAGGTTATGTAAAAATTACATACATAAATTTACCATCATGGTAATTGTAACACCCCATTACAATCCTTCAGGTATTTCTTGTCTTTTGTTTTTGGTTTTCATTTTTATTTGGGTACATTAACAGATTGCTAAGAATAAGGAGCCTTTGAAAGGAAAGATGACCTAAAATTGTGGATGTATGTTTTTTTGAATTAATGGATTTTTGTTATAAATTTTTCAATGGATATTCAGGGTTATCCAAGATCTTAGAGAACACCAATGTTGGTTTGAGATTTTACACAGAATATGGACTATTTTCTATCTGCTAGATGAATTTAAAACATGAAATGGTTTTACATAATGAATTGGTTATCATACTGATTTTGTGAAAATTTTCAAGGTGTGAAAGGTTTATATTTCACAAATTGGTTTCACATCATGAAATTATCAAAGTCAAGAATTTTAATCTGAGGAAATACTTTTTTTCATCACATCATTAGTTTGGGGGATATAAAATCATGAAAGGGATTCAAAAGGTTAAATTCTCTTGTAAAATAATTTTATACGCACTACATGCCTGAATTATTATTCATTTCTACAAAACCACCACTCTAATTTCCTAGGAGCTCTCCCAGTCGATTTTGGGGATCTACACTCTTTCTGAATCATTCATTTAGTGATTGATCATCATGGTTGTAATGGTGAAACTCTCTAGGTAAGTGGTATCTGCTTATATGTTTCCATTGGTTGTGGTTATAGTGCTAGATACGTTCATGATGAATTAATATTTTCTTTTTTACCCTTTGCAGTTTCTTTTAATGATTTTTCTTTCAAAGTATGATCCATGGTTTTTTTATATCCATTTTCAAAGGAAGATAGGTTTCCATCTTTCTTGAGGTAGGTGGATAAATGGAACTATTTCTAATTCATTGTTTTCTATATGTTCTTATTGAAATGGATTTTATTTGGTGAAATATTATCTAAATTATATGTGAAAAAGGTTTTGTAAATCTTTTTTAAAAATCATGGGACATTTAGAACTTTGGGTGCATCAAGAAATAGATATAGGTGACCCTAGTTTGTGTGAAACCACTACTGGTTTCTTTTTTGATATCAACATATTATTGAAGGAATCAATATCATTTAGAAACAACTTATTCCTGGTTTAGGATTCTTTTATGTCTTGTATGTATTCCCATATTCCAGATCCCAAATGGTGTGCTTTGTCTTTTATACTTCATTTATTACATACTGATTTATTTCATGGATATGTTCTTAAATATTTAATTTACCTAATTTTCATTTATACCAAATATATTTCTAGATTTGGTGAATATGGTATTAATATTTGGAAAGTAAATTAATTTTTTACACATGGTTGTGTTTATGAAAATTATTTATAAAATTGATTTTTAAATCTAGAACTAGTGCATTATTGATGTTAAAACATATATAGATTCTTTAGTGGTATATTACTAAGCTCTTTTCTCAGACCCTACTTTTGTGTTGGGGAAGTTTTTAGCCTTTTTTTAGGAATCATTAAAAGAATAGGTGATCATGTATCCTAATGATTTCTCTTATCATCTATTTCCTTTATAGATGGATGGTTTGGTGGTAGAGGTTGGTCACATAGAGAATTGTTTGTTTGGTCTATAAAATTTTTTAGCCTCTTTGGATTCAGTTTTATAGATCATATTTTATCAATTTGTTCCGTATTTTACTCTTGTTTTATGACTTGGTTTGGTTATGTTCAATAATTGTTTCCTTTTTATTTATTATACTACACCACATGGCCAACCATCATGTGTGACTTGTCTAGTTGACATGGATTGATTTATTAAAAATTGGTATCCTATGGATGTTCAGCCTGATGTGTTTTAACACTTCCTATGTTTGGTTTAGTTTCTTTGGTAGATAGGAGTTCATACCATAACAATTTGGGTATTCAGCATGGGAGGGTTCCTAGAGATCTCACTTTTATGACTGAACTCAATTTACCATGTGTGGTTTGGAAAATTATTAGTAGATTTGAAAATTTGGGTTGGAGGCCATTTTAATGAAATGTATGGGAAGTTTATGTAAATTAAATTGTTATTTTAATAAAGTGTAATCCATTTTTTTGAAAAAAATAATATTAATTTAAATTCTTAACATTTTAAATCATTGATATCAATACCTAATGTTGATTTTAGGATTTTGTAATCTTCTCATGAAAGATTAGTTTTTGTCTTGTTGTTGTTAGAAAATTCCTCCTAAAATAACTATTCCAAATCCAATAAAGGTAGCCATGAGAAAATTCCCATTGGGAACCCCTCAAGTGTACCCTTCTTTAGTTGAAGCATTAATCCAAAATATTCAACGTCTGGGTCAAGAAAGTGTTGGGAACTCAAGATGAGAAGTGGATCACGTCTCATAATTTACAAAGAAGCATCAACCCACCTTCCATGGTGAAAAAATAATATTCGAATCTAAAGAATGTATTGTGTATATTGAGAGGATCATAAACTTTATGAAGACTCCTAATGACTCTAAGGGGGGTTTCCCACATATATTCTTGATGTACCAAGAATGAGATAATGGGAGTCTATTGTGCAAACTAAGTTGCATGAGGATCATACCAAGAATTCTTTCAAGAAATTATTCAACCAATAGTTTAATCTGGATACATTACATGTGAAAAATACATAAGAGTTTTTTGACCTTTGAGCAAGGGGACTGTAACATTCTTGATTATTCCACTAGGTGCACTATGCATCAGATCTTAGTAGTAATGAGTAACTACAGTCTCGTAGGTTTGATTTGGGACTATGGCATGATATTCGGTCTATGAAGATCCTCATAGTCCTTCTAAACATTACTGAGGTAGTTGATTAGGAGTATTTATAAGAGGATTATATGGCTAGATAAACAGGTTTGGGAGGTGCTTCAGTTGGTAACATCGTTATCAAGGTCATATCTTCTAGACTAAAAAGGAAGTAGAAATGTAGGAAATTCTTCTTAAGGACCAGGTTCAAGGGATTCATCTAGAATGTATAGTTCTTTTCTATTAGTATGTGTGTCCCTGTTATACCAAGACTAATTTTGTGGAGGCTCCAATAATTTTAATTATTTTGGATAATATGCACACCTAAAACATTTTTTGAAAGGATATCACAATGTAGTAAGGTTGGATCCACATTCACCAAGGGATCATTGGTTTTTATTGATGCTTCCAAGGGTGGTGGGTCTTATCCTTAGGTTATGGGGGTATTTTTATTCAGCTAAAAAATCTCATGGATGAGTTGAGATCATATTTATTTTTGTTGTGGTGTGTACACACCATAGTAATTATAAACAGTGCCAACCATAGTTAGAGGTACAGTGTCTAATTAATATTCTACGGTTCCATCCCTATTTAATATAGGTGATACTCATTCTTATATATCATCAAATCTAGTTGACATTTTGTTTTTTAAATCTGAACTTATTCTGTATTTTTTGGATCTATCTGTTCCTTTGAGAATGATTTTCAAACAAAGTTTCATGTGTCCTGTGAGTTGGGTAATGATAGCCAACATTGAGGTAGAGTGGGAGTTCTTAGTACTTGATATTGACATATTTTACTTTCTTATCTTCAAGTATTTATGATTAGTGTTAAGGTCTAGACATAATGTTATCAATATTTTCATTCATTTCTTATCTTCTGATGGGGTCACTCATGTCTTTCAGGTTGAGTGGGACTCTAGATCCTGAATGGTGGGACCTATTATTTCTTATACTGGGGGTGATATCATGCTAGTTATCAGGTATGTATCTTGATATTATTGACCCTTATATGGGAACCTCCCTATATTAGTGTGTGTGAACCCTAAGATTTTTCAGATTATTTTTCTATTTTACCGCCATAGAGAGAGATCAAGTTTTCTATTGAACTACTACCTAGAATGATGCCCATTTCTATTCCATCTTACCATAGGGTTTCTTATGATTTAGTAGAACTTAAGGTTTATATTTTTAATATCATGAATTAATTATTTATTCATCATTTCATCTCATTATGGGATTTCCTTCCCTCTTTTCTAAGAAGGTGGAAAAGAGACTCATACATTGTATTGACTATCAGAAGTGAAATCATGTGACTGTCAAGAAAAACTACCATTTCCCAAGATTGATGATATCTTATATAAACATAGAGGGGATCATTAGTTTTCAAATATCTATATGTGTTTAGGGTACCACTATTTGAGAGTCTTAGGAGAATATAAACCAAAGACATCGTTTAGAACCTCGTATAGGAATTTAGTGTTTTTAATTATGGTATTTGGACTAAGTAACACTCCTGTGGTGTTTATTGAATTGATGAACTATATCTATCATCACATATTGTAATATTATATGGTTGTTTTCATGGATTATAATTTGGTTTACTCTATGATAGTGGAGGATCATACGAACCATTTGAATATCATTTTGAGAACATTTTGGGAATATTTATGGTATGTTAACCCATGAAAATATGAGTATTGGATTCATGAAGTAATGTTTTTGGTGAATTTTATATCTTATAGAGGAGTATCAATGGATTCAAAAATTTGTAGGTAGTTAATATTAGGAGTAGCCTTGAAATGCGTTTAATATCCATAGTTTCTTAGAATTGGTCAGTTGTTATAGGTTTTTTGTTCAGGAATTATCCAATCCTGTATATCTGACGATAGATTTAACCTTTAAAGGTGTAAATTTTGAGTGGAATGATAAGTGTCTAAGATATAGTAAGGAACTAGAATGGCTATTAACATGAACTCCATTTTTGATTCCTTCGAAACCATTTTCAAGTTATAATTTTTAATATGATTCTTCAGGATTGATACTGGGATATTTCTTGATATAGGGGAGAAAAGTGGTAGCTTAACACTCTAAAAATTTATTCCCTCATGAGAAGAACTACCCTATCCATGATCTTGATTTGGAAGTGATTATTAAAACACTAAAAAAGTGGAATAACTACATCATCGAGGAATTATTTACAATATATTCTGATCATAAAATCATGAGGTATATTTTCACTCAGTGGAATATGAACATGGGACAAAGATGTTGGGTGGAGTACCTCAAAAAAATTGATTTTGATATTGTTTATAATCCTAGAAAAGTAAATGTGGTCACTGGTACATTGATCAGGAAATTTTTGATGCAAGCAATGATGGAATCAATGGAAGAGTGGACTTTGATGAGTTGATTTTCTGAGATGAGATTTGGAATGAAAGAAGCTGATGGGAAGGTATGTCTCTCCTTTATATAGGTTGACTCATAATTTGATGAGTGGTTTTTTCATGAGAATATATATGACATCATGTTCTAAAGCTTTAGTAAAGTAATTTATGTTGATAAGATCTCAGGTGAGTGGTATTGGTGTCTCAGTTGGACTTTTGTCTTCTGTAGGAGGCTGGTTGTTCTAATTTCTATAAAGTAAGATTTTATGGAAAGAGAAAAAAATTAGTATGTAAACTTAGGTACTTCCCAAGTGTATGATAATTTGGGATTTTTTTATTGGTGGATGAGGATGAGATGGTCAATTGCTTATTTTGTATCACAATGTTTTACTTGTTAGAGAATTAAGGTGGAACATTATAGGCCTACTGGTTTGTTACGACCCGTACATGTTCTGCTATGTAAATGGGATGATATTTAAATGAATTTTTTTGACCATGGAATCTTGTTGGGATGGATGAAATTTTGGTGATAATTAAAGGAGTCAAGAAATCTGTGCATTTTCTGCAAGTCATTGATACAAATAATGTTGAACAACATGGGGACATGTATGTAAGATGGACTATAAGACCTCATGTGGCTCTATATGTGGTTGTTTCTGATTGGGAAACGAGGATCACCTATAGGTTTTGGAAATGTTTATAGGAGTAAATGAGTTTCTATTTTAAATTTATCACATCATATTATCCATAGATTGATGGATAGGTAGAGAAATATATCTAGGTTCTTGCGGATAAGCTTTGGGTTTGTGTGCTTGATTTTGGAGGTTCATGGGATTTTTTTCCTTTCATCAAGTTTTCCTATAAAAATAGTTATTAGGAATTTCTAAATATGGTTCTATTTGAGGATTTATATGGATAGTCATGTAGATATCATTTTTTCTTCGATGAGTTGGGAGAGAGGTCCTTGGTTGGGGTGAGTCTTGTTCGGGAGACGACATAGAGGGTACAATAGATCTGGAAGAGATTGATCACATAAGAGAGTTTTCAAAGCTCTTATATAGACCATAGTTTCTGGCTGTAATATTTTGAGTTTGGTGATTGGGTATTTCATAGAGTTTCACATTTCTTGGTATATTTTAGGTTGGGTAAGTTGGGTAAGTTGTCACCAAGGCCTGTTGGCCCATTTGAGATTACTAGATGACTAGGAAAGGTGGCCTATCAGTTAAACTTACCATCTCATTTGAATTATATCCGTGTTTTATTTCATGATTCCCAAATGATTAGGTATCGATTGGATCCTTCCTAGGTGATTTAATGGGATGATGTTGATCTTTATCCCAACAACACTATGGTTGAGAAACCAATTCAGATAACAGATCTTTGAGAGATGGTTCTACATGGTAAAATGGTTCTTTTTGTCTGTGTACTATAGATGTGTTGATAAGATATCCATGAGACATTGGAAAAATAATTGTTGATAAGGTAGCAATGGCCTTCACTTTTTGTGATTCCATGATCTTGAGTACATTTTGGGGACAAAAGCATTTATGGTAGGGAGATTATAACACCCGGTTACCTTTGTTCAAGTTTTCCTTGTATTATGTTTTTGGTTTCTAATTTTGTTTAGGTTCTTTGTAGGATTTTGATGAATTGAAATCCTTTACAGGGGAAAATTATCTAATTTTTGGGGATGTATTTCTTTTTAATTAATGGAGTTTAGGTATAATTGTGACAAAGTATTTGTGGGGTTCTCCCCAATCATAGGGAACACCAGTGTTAGTCTGTGATTTTTTGTATAATCTAAAATATTTCTAGTCTATTGGATGAATTCACTATGTGAAAGGGTTACATGTAATGTATTGGTTATTGAGATGTTTTAGTGAATGGGTTCATGGTATGAATGTTTTACACACTGTGAATTGGGTTCATGTCAAAAAATTATCAATGATGGGATTTTTATTTTGAGAAGTTTACTTTTTCATTGTATGTTTAATTCATGGGATTTCACACCATGAAAGGGATACACAATGTAAAATTATCACATATAACGGTTTAAAAAAATCATGCTTTACTATTTATTCATTGGGATACAACCTTCCCTCTCAAGACCCAGGATCTCTTCCTGGTGATTATGGGGATATAGACATCTTCTAGATAATTCATTCACTGATTGATCATCATGGATGTTTTTGTATGTCCCACAAGGTTAGTGGTCTCTACTTCATCATTAAATTTGGTCCCAATAGTGGTTTTGTATACATTTTGTTTTAGATTCATGATCAATTGATGTTTTCTATTCACCTTTTATAGTTGCATATAATGCCTTTTCTTTAAAAGGATGATCTGTGGTTTTTTAATCTTGATTTTTGAAGGTAGATAGGTTTCCATCATTATTGAGATCAATGGATCTTTGAAAGTTTTTATAATACATGATTTTATATTGGTTCTTGTGTAAATGTATTTTTTGGGTGAAAAATTGTTTAACTTAAATGTTAACATGGCTTCAGAAATTGATTTGAACAATCTTGGAACATTGGGAACATTCGGTCAGTTGGGAAGTTGACATAGGTGACCCTAGTTTGTGTTGAACCACTAGGGATTTATTTTTTGATATAAATAGATTGTGGAAAGAATAGATGTTGGTTGAAACCAACTAATTCATGGTTTAGTATTATGTTATGTCCAGTACATATTCCCTCAGGTTAGATCCAAAATGGAATGATTTTTATTTTATACCTGGTTTTTCTTGTGATGGTTTATTTCATGGATATTTTATCATATGTTTAATTTTCCTATTTTTCATTTATAACTAATATATTCTTAGATTTTCTGAATATGTTATGCATTAATTTAATATAAGTTAAATGTTTACAAATGATTGTATTTACAAAAGTTATTTATAAAATAGATTTTGTTTTAAAGTTATAGCTAATGAATTCATGATATTAAAAATTATACAGATTATTTGGTGGTATCCTTCTGGTATCTATTCTCATAACATAATTTTTCCTTTAGGTGGTTTTAGATAATTTTTAGGACTTATGGGATGTTAAGGGAATCATTTAGTATGTTAGGTTATTTTTTGTCTGTCGCCTTCATAGAGGGACGGTTTGGAGGTAACAGTTGGTCACATGGAGCCTTGTTGGCCTTGTCTATTCTCACTTTTATGGTTTTTCCTATTTGTATTGGGTTTTATAGATATTGTTTTATCTCTTTCATTCACATTGTACTCTTTTTGAATTTATTTATTTGTTATATTCAATACATGTTGTTGTTTGCTTTATTATAACTCACCATGTAGAGGACCATCTTGGGTAACTTGCCTAGTTGACCCGGGTTAGTTCGTTAGAGTTATTCAAGATTCTATAGGTTTTTCTAAAAACTGAATGTTTTATTTTTTCTACATGTTTTATATTTCAATTTCTTGAAATTTTAGTTTTTTTATTTTTAACATTTTATTTGTTTTAAATTTATTCATTAAATATATATAATCCATGAAAACATGTTTTAAGTTGTTCAGTGATGAATTAAATATGATTCACATGGTATTTACTATAAACTAATATTGACACATAAATTTTTGAGCATAAAATATCCAAATTCAAATATATTTAAATCTGATGAGTTTTCTCAAATATTGTTAGAGGGTTTTTGAAGGACTGTAATATTCACTATGAAATTCTATATTAATAGTTCTAAACATCATATCGAGTGAAATATCACATGGATATTAATTATCTATTTTATCTAAGAAATATAAGTACAAATTAATTCAAAGTGAAAAGTTTAAATTAAAATTATATTTAAAAAATTGAAATTTAGTCTCACATAATTTATTACAGTATTCCAAGAAATTTATTATCAAAATTTTTTAATATATTTACTACTATATTAATTTTTCTAATGATTATTTTTGTACAATATGATCTTCATTTTCACAAAATAATTAAAATATTTCACCATGTGATGTTTTTATCAACCTAATTTTCGGAGGAGATTCATTTAATTTAAGTGTAGAAAATAGACATCACTATTCTAGTGTATAAAAATAAAAATGAATTTAGTGAAGAGATAAGAGAAGTGACTCTTCTTTATCTCATATGTGTTGTATAGTTCACAACTAAGTCTGAGCGCTTCATTGTTGAAAATCTTACTAAAGTAAATGATTGTTTTAATTAACTTCACCATTTCAACATCTGGAAGGACTTGAACATTACCTGATCCAAACACCAATATCTTCTTAAAAATGATTCATTTGGTTAAATTATTTTGTTATTCCTCTATGTTGCAACTATTTGTTCAGCATTGTCTCACTTAGTGTGTCATATATGGGGTTATAATACCTTAACCAAAAGTACATATTAGTTTGGTTTTTCCCCTTATAAGAATGATTTTATTCAAACCCCATATAATATCATGTTTATATTAATATAAAAAATATCAGAGAAAAGGAATGGGTTTATTCTGTCCCCTTAGAAGAGATGGTTCCTCTTCACCTATAACATAGAAGAGGTTTGGAGTGAGCTTGTCCATGGCTGGGTTGGGTATGCACCTTTAAAATACTAGGTTATGTTTTCTCCTATAAAATATTGGGTTTCATCTAAAATTTAAAAAGGAAAGAGTCTAGGATCAGTCCTATAAAATCATAGGATGGGTATTCTAATGTAAAAAAGTTGGATTTTTTTTTCTAAACTAGTAAAAGACATGGGAATTGGTTTCATCCTCTTGGTATGAAAAAATTGATGTAAAGAGTTTTCACTCTCTTTCAAGCGTTATATACCATATATGGATCCATCTCTCTCAGTTCTTGAGAGGGGTGAAACTTGTAGTAGGTTCATTTAGATCATAACCACTATAAAATTATTGCATTAATATTTTGCATTATTATATTTTATTTTCTCTCCTTTTTTTATATATATGTGGTTGAATTGTTTAATATATGAACAAATGAATTTCCATTAATCAATTTTATATTATAAATAATTTATTATTGAAATAAATTTCATTGCCTCTCTTGTCCATTACCAGCACCTATTCAGGTCCTACAATGTGGGAAACCTTGAATATTTTCCATAACAATGTATTTATAGAGAGGGTTTGGTAGCTAAACTAAAACTACAAAGAAATTAATTTTTTTATTAATTTTTTTTATTAGTGACAACAATTTAACATAGAAATCTACATCGAAAATGGTCATCATGTCTAGGGTAAAACCCACATTCTGGATTCAATAAAGGTGTAAGATTTCTAATTTGATAATCTTTTCAAGAGCTTTTCTATTATTTCAAAAAAACTATACATGTGTGATATAATTTATTTACTATTTTTATTATATCAAAATCAATCCTACCTTGGCAGCATAATCACACACCATCTCACTGAATATCTCCAAAAATATTACTTAAAATATTACAGTGTCTTGCATGGGAAAATGGTGATGTTAAATTCTCCCCAGCGTCAAATATTTTCATCCTAAAAAATGAAACCCTTCTTATAAAGGAGGATGTTAAACTCCCAAATGATATTCTCACTCCCACAAGTGATGAAAAAGGTTCCCATTCATTCCACAAACATTTACCCTAGGGTAATAAATTTCCCAATTATGATATTCTCTAGTCATGAGTAAAACACTTCCAGTTTTTTCAAACTCCTCAAAATGGTAACCTCATCCTTAATGTTCCACTCACCCCAGTTGACAACATGCAAGGAGGTGTGAACATGTCTCCACAACTTCTACACATAAAAAATCCAAGAACTCAATATAACTATGATCACAAGTTCTAGTATTATAACAAATCAATAACCCAACATAATAACTAAAAAATAACCAACGAAATTTGGAGATAGAATTATGTCCTAACAAAATCCCTTCCATCCTTGACATGTGGTGATCTATCTGGAAAAAAAATATTATCATTAAAACCAAAGGTCACTATTATAAGTACATAAATAACATGTGAAATAACATGGAAATCCTCATCCATATATGGATGTAATCCACCATTTATAATCATTGCTAGCTCTAACTCTAGTCCCACAAGCACTGTCTCCCACTGGCTCCGACCAGTACATTGCTGACCTGAAGTTTCTCTCATTTATGGACTCAAATTATTCCACACTGATGGTGGATTGGTATCTATTATGATATAAAAATATACCAATGTTTGATGATCCTCCTATCCATGGAATATAACAGACATGGAAACCCAAATCATGTTCACCAGAACCTAAATGGTCCACTTTACCTAGCTAACAACCAGGGGTATAAAATTGGTTATCAACCAAAAAAGAGTCACAAAGCTTCATTCATACTCTCCCTAACAATTCTATGAAGTGATAATCACTATCTAAAATTATCATTATGGTAATTCCATGAATATGGAATACTTCATACACCCATAAGAATCCCTAACACTCTAATATGATCTTTTCTCAGAAAGTTGGAAATAAAGAAAACTTGGTGATAGTAAATGGTCACTTAGATAGTTTCATGACCTTACACTAATAATGGAATCCCTATCATTAAAACCAAAAATTTATCATTACCTATCCACTTCTATCAAGGAACCTTGGCCTTCCCCTACTAATATCTAGTACAAAAAGAGTTAAACTCAGAAATGAGATACAACACCCCTGGCCACCAATCCCAATTCCATAAGATATTGGTACATATAAATCTATCATATACATATTTATATGAGAAAGAAACCTCTATAGAACATCCACTGACTACATGAATTGTGTCAATTTCTATCCATGGATGAATTGTATATACTCCACATTTAGAAAATCCATCATGAATATGTTTTCTGAATATTTGGTCATTCATTGTCTCGAAATTGATATACCAAAGTTTTACCTCCTTCAATCCCTGAAGAAGTGGAGTGGTAATAACCATAAACTAGATATATGAAGCCCAATAATCATCCTCATGGGATAACTACAAAGAGGTCAATGACTCAATCACCTATCAAAAAACAAACGGAAAACCTCACTGGGTATATTAGTTATCACCACAAAACTTTCATGTGGTTCTCAAGTGCACACTGCCTCAACCTCTTCTGGGTCCATTTTCAATCACATGTTTGAGAAAAAATATCCCTAAAAGTGGACCTATTTAATTTGAAAATAGATAATTTAGAAGCTTCCCATAAGGATGGTACTCTAGTAGCATGTCTAGAACCATCCTTTAATGTCTCACATCCTCTACCACTAACACCGATTACACTAGGTTGTCACCATAGAAGACTACCAAAACTAATCCAAGAGAAAGGAATGATTCATGAGTCTTAAAAACATCATTGGGGTTCCATCAAGGAAAAATATATCCCTATAAAATCAAAGAAATTGTACTGGCGTTAGAGTTCCACCTTCGGTATATCCTCCACTCGAACCTGGAACTAATGATAACTTTTCCTGATGTCAAACACCAAGAACTAATTTTCCCCTAACCAAAGGGTGAAAATTTACTTGATTATTGAGGGAGGATACCCCTATATGATCTTCACCTGGTTCAGGTTATGTTAAGCCACACCTAACTGTAGTCTCACATTCTCCTCCTAAGAGAATAATGTGGGGCAGCACAGGTGAACACACTAGGTCTAACAAAGCCCCTACATCTATAGATTCTCCAACTGAACATTCATATCTCATAGATACATAGTTCAATACAATATGTTGGGAAAATTATCATACCATTCCTAATATAATTATATATATATAAAAAGACATATATGGGGAGTTAACTTAAGAATATCCTTAGGGATGATTTCCTCATACCTTTCCCACATCACATGAACTAAAATATCATAACATATGATGCTTCATGGTTCATAACAACTAAATGGTAGTAATTCACCTATATCCTCCTAAACATGATCTAATCCTACCATGCCTAAGATTACCCCTTTCTAAAGGAGATGAAATCCACACCATAACTTAGATTCACTACAACCCTCACTGGTCACAACCAATTGAGCATGGATGGTAGATAACCAGTCTATAAAAAATAAAAAATCCCAAGGTGCCACTATAGCTACAAAAATTTTCCACATAGGGATATCCCCCTCATCCAGATCTAGGTCAAACTATAGATAGAAGCGCATTACAATAAAACCTCTCTCATAGATCCTCCAAACACCAGGTTCGATATAAGGGCCCAACCAGAATGTCTATGTTTCACACTAGGGATTTAGTAAGAAAAGAGTGGATCATTAATGTGTCTATTAAAATTGTAGATAAGTTATAAGAGACTTAGATCTTACCTTGAATCACTACTGAAGCCTCTTGGTCATAAGTCTATAATGATTGTATCTACCCATATACCTATCCATACGCTCTATTATCCTGGCCTAGACATCCTAGTGGTGCTTCTGGAAAAAAATCAATGCACTAAACACATCATGCCACTCTATAAGATCATCTACCTCACCCAACACCATATGGACCTCCTTGTTCCAACTACTACCTCTAAGTGGGTAGTCTATCGACTATCCCTCTATATGAAGTATGATGCATCTTAAAATCCCAAATGAGATTTACAAATCCATTCCAAGAATATGAATTCATCTACCTTAGTGAACAAATTTTTCCTCAGGGTACTCGCGAATGATGAAACCTCATGTGACATGACATGTATCACACACATGCAGTCAAAAAGTTAGTATCACATTGGATCCCAAAGAATCAATGAAAAGGAATATAATGATATGTTTTTGAACCCTATGAATTATAACCCAGCCCTAATAGATCATTATAGGACTCAATTTTACATGATGTATCCACTTGAACAACTGAAGGTTGGTCTATATATTAATCAATGGGTGAAAGAATGACCTTTTTTCCACCCAAAAGGAAAAATGCCAATTAAGAAATACACTACATGGAGGGCTTATCACCCATCAGTTTATACTCTCAACCATTCTATGAAAATCATTTTGGATATCATCATGTAAGCCTCCTAAAATAAGACAAGACATACCACAATGAATGAGTATATTTGGGGAGATGAATAACGAAAGACATAGAAACGCAACCCTTTCCTATATGATTCATTTAAAAATGTTTTTTCCATAACCAATGCATATATGATAGGAGTGAAAAAGCATGTAATTAGAGTCATTTTGAATAGATATGTTGGCTACTGCACTAAAACTAAGGTCCCCATCATGATAGTCGAACTTGAAACAAATAAATTATGTTTCTATAAATCCCCAAAAAACCTCACAGATAGAGAAAACTCTAACTCTGGTCTTAAGGTAAAACTGACTCCCCTAATACCAGATTGTCTCTACCTAACCCATTAGGTTCCTCCTTTATGGTGGTATTCTAAGTGTGACAACCCCAAACCCATGTTAAATAGGCCATGGGATAGCAAACACTTCCAATAAGTAACATGAAATACATGGGAGGCCTTAGCTTAATGTACCTACACACACACACATCTCAAAGATAATACAATGTTGAAATTATGGTACAAATGATACAAAATGCATGCATATATATATATATATATATATATCTAATAATCATAGTATAAAAAAATACTGAAAATCATAAGGGTTAAATACAGGCCCACTAATTTTGAAAAAGGGTCCAACATGATTAGAAAGATGGGACTAATATCAAATCAAACATCAGTATGAATCTCAGTATATCAAGCCCAAAACTATGATATAACTTCTATTGTTCCTCCTAACACACTATCAAAAAATATTTTCATCTACATAACACATGAAACATTTAATGAAACCCCACGCAGGGGTGAGTATAACAATACCCAGCAGGACCCCTAGAAATCATCAACTATAAGAATCAAGAGAGTAGTCATCTCATCATCACAAGTGATTTCAATCAATAATGAGGCATAAAAATAATAAATGAAACCGATATATACTCACAAAATACTCATTATCAAATAGTAATCAACCACTTCTATACACAATGTTTTACTTGAGGCTTGAAGGTAACAGTCATACAGGAGAACCCACTCCATGATCCATGTTATAACTGATGGTTCTCATCTGAGTGGTCATTATCATTAGGTCTCTTCAAATAAGTACTTACTAGATCTCCAAAATCTCAATAAATAGATACGGTATCACACTCAATTCCACCTAGGGACACCATGAACCCTATTATAATGACCCACTAAATAGGTTATCATATGTATGGTGATAAAACAAACCCTACTAGACTAACCTTCTAGATAGGGGATCAATTTTTCTTTCATGGTGGTTACTCCAATACAAAAAAACCCATACCTAGGGAAAAATAAGGAATGATAGAGGATCACATCCCGAGTTACATGGTTGCACACCAAAAACTCTATATGAGACTCCTCTTATATAGGGGATCACAATCCTATATAGAATATGTAACTCAACATAGTACCCTCATAGGGATGGACAAAGGGGAGGAAATAAACTTATAAAAGTCTATACTAAAACAGTTCGATGGTAAACACCCAATCTAATACTAGAGATTAAATAAGAAGAATTATGGCTCTAACATACCCTTTAAAGAGTACATGGAATTTCCCAAAAGGCACATGATGTAACGCCCTGACCCCAGTTATCCAAAGTCAGTGCATTATTGCATAACATTGGCATGATCGTAAGAAAATCAAGTCTCGAAAGACCGATTAGTGTAGTATTATTGGAAACAAGATTCATACATAAGTTCAACTTTACAACTTAAAATTAAATACAACACAAATATATTTCATTAGACACATCCAAGAAACCTAGATTATGCATGATGGTCACTCATAACTAACTTCTTCATATCCTGGGAAAATGAAACATAATAAAGGGGTGAGCTCAAACGCTCAGTAAGGGTAAGTAATACAGCAGAAAATGACATAAATATTAAGGATGGTAAATAATTGAAACCACATGCCTTTAAAAATAATAAACACGAACAATTTTATGGAAAGAATATGATCTGAGTAAATAATTCTATAATAAAACACAATCATGGGTATTCTACTAGTCGAATGACCACATGAACCATCAATATTATTTCCACAATGAGGGAATGTATAATGCCGGACATTCTGGAACATTTTTTCAAGGCCTTGGCCAAGACGTCTAAAAATGATTAAGGCCTCAGCCAAAACCATAAATCAAATTAGTAAAGGGCCTCAAAAAATTCCATATCTAGTTGTCTCATGAGACCTACCGATTCATCGAGGAGCTATAGAGGGCTCCACCCATCACTTACTAAGTCCAATACATTCCTCATATGAAAATGTTTAAACATATCATAAACATTCGTATTAAAACTAGCTTACGAAATGTCAATACTTTAACCATAAATCATGAATGGTATAAAAATAGAACATACACAGTTAAACATATCACAGAACCTTCAATACAATATGGAAGTTTTGTATCATAATAAATCAACTTGAAATAAACTTAAAATCCATCAAAGGATGTTGACATAGATGAAATCAAAACTCTTTTCAGAGAAATATCTCTTTCTATTTTGAAATCATTTAAGAGTCACATAATTATAAAATAAAACATTTACTTTGAAAATATTCTTATAAGCTTGTAAGGGAAGCTTTTATGAGTTTATAACGGTAGAAAATATCTGCACCCGTCGTATAAGTTAAAAAAAGACATTCTTATCTTAATTTTGTCGAAAAGGTTAAAAAGGACCTTATTTGGAAAACGATGGAAAGATTCCTTAATAAAAATCTATAAAAAGTAAAACAAGGTTATAAATGACTTTAACCCATATTCTTTAAAATAGTAAGAATGTTTTGAAATACATTTTTAAGAAACATGGATGTGGATGATAAAGCGGTTCCAGTAGATAATTATGTATAAACAACCTCGGATAATGAAGAGATTGTGAAATAAACCCTTAACTTGTACTTTTCCTTGGTTGAGGGTAGGTTAACCTCCTGTATAATGGTGAAATAATTGTTTTTAAATTATAAAAGAATCATATACATTAATATCATGTCATATATGATCTTTTAACATTGCTTTGTTAATAATATCTTAGTATTATCATCATTTCAGGTGTTAACTTACTCGTTTTCTTTTATATGTTTTATAACATAAGCCATGTTTGTTATGGATAGGTTGTATCTTATTCATATCCAAAATGATATCAAGTCCTTAAAAATTATTTTTAATCATCAAATGAGAATTAGACTTGAATGGATATGATGGGGAATGAATCTCATCGTGTTCGTGGAGACGGTTGTCCGTACGGACGCACGAGCGACAATATCATTCTTTTGATATTAAAATAATATATAATTGGATTGTATATAAAATATACAGAATAATTATCATGTTATATTTATCATTTAAATTAATTAAACATCATTTTTATACCCATCAAAATAACAATGTATTGAATAACAATTACACCATGATGTGGAGACGGTAGGCCGTACGTACGCACGCATGGTGACATGTCATTGAAAGGATGGATAGAATACTGAATATGGTTGTAACATATTTATAATAACATAACAGTATATAGAAGATACTGGGGTTATTATTTTAGAATGGAAACAACTAATAAAGAATAAGTTGAAGAAGAAAGGAACTTGAAAAAGGGTGGTGAAAACATTACCTCTTCTTCGGGTTCTTCCTTTTGATTTGATCAAATGGGTTCTTTAGGTAGGCCTTATGATCAAACTAAGGCCTCTAGGTTGAAGTTAGAGAAGTTGAGAGAATATTTGGTCAGGTTTTGTCTGAGCCAAAAGGCTTTGAAGGTGTGAATTAGTGAGAAGGGGGAGTGCCCTTTTATAAGAGGGGTGAGGGGCACCTTAGAAAAGCTAGAAATATTATTTTATAATAAATTACTATTCGGTTTCTAATGGCTCCAAAGTTGATTATTAAAAGTATAAGGTAGGGATGGGTTGAAATAATTTCATCCAATAGACTTTAGACAGGTTTGGGTCACTATATTAACCTTATCATTTATATTTAACTCTTACTCAAATAGTTTGACATTTACCATTTCACATTGTATTTTTATATTATATGGTTAATAAATATACTATATACTTCCAAGAGAGCCCCTAGTGGTCCATTAATGATACACCTATAATTATATAAGTCTTTTGTCCGAACCTTAGATTTTTAGGAATAGAATATCAATTAATAATATAATATTTTTTTAAAAAACTCATTTATGTCAATTTTGACACTATTTAATAATTGATTTTTGTTAAACTCTTAACATCTTTATTAATTCGAACCAAATTCATTAAATATATCCTAACATGTCATATTAACCAATATAATTTTTGGGTGTCATCAAAACTTTAAAATTATATTTATTTTAACATTTATAATACCAATTATTTGATTCTTTCATTAATAAGGAAAATACTACATCATTATTGTGTCATAAATATATTTAATTATTCAAAGTCTAAAAATTATAAATAAAATATCATTATGTAGGAAATATTTTTGATCTTTCTAATGAATATTTATAGTCTAAAATATGACATATATAACCCTATGTAAATTTTTTTTCTCTAAAAGATATATGCTTATGTCATTTTAGTATTTACATTAACTTAATTAATATAAAGTGTCATTATCACTTACAAGTTGATCCATGGGGTCCCAAAATTGACCCAAAGATGCCCATGGTCGGACATGTGTCAGCCAATAGGTTTAGGACACGTTTTAGGGTAATTTATTATTATTATAATTTTATTTTTTAACCTTATTTACCGGATTTACCCTTTAACCATGGTAAATAAAATATTTACCAAAGTAATTATTCAAAATTTTTAAAAATAAAAGTTACCTATTTACACAATTTGGACCTCCTGATTCTAAATACGGAATCCATTTTTCTAAATTCAAAACACAGAAGGGGCAGAAATTAATTTAAAATTAATTCCCGCTGTCAAAACAAAAAACACGTTTTTAAGAAATAATAACTATCAAAAGATTGACACTTCTTTATATCTAGTTTAAATGTGAAATTATGTCCAATGAAAAACAATGAATTAATTGGTAAAAATATATTATAAATATAATTTAAAACCACTCAAATTAATAATTTATCACTATTAATTATTTCAATTAAAAATATTGTTTTTAATTAAGATTTAGTGACCTTCAGTATTCATCAAAAATTGAAAGTTTTCAGAAAAATACCAAAAATTTACCCTAAGCTAATTTTGATATTAAGAATCCAAAAATTAATTCCATTTTTAAAGATAAAATGTATAAAATTTCAAAAAGGGGGCATTACTATTCATAACGGCTAGTTTGATTGGTTGTGGTGTGTGTTAGAACTCGAAGTTGCGTACAACACACGCTACTGTATTATTCAAAGAGAAGTGTATCGTGGAAGATTGGGGTGTTACATTCTCCCCTCTTTCAAATAATTTCTTCCTCAAAATTTCTAGAATACTACTGCCTGAAAAGACTCGGGTGGTTATTCATCATAAGTTCCTCGGGTTCCCACGTTGCATCTTCCATCTTATGGTTTCTCCATATAACTTTTACCAGATGAGTCATCATGTTTCTCATCCCATGTTCTCTTATATCAAGAATTCTGACGGGCTCCTTGCAATGAGACAAATCGGGTTCCAGTTCTAATTCCTCATAAGTGAGTACATGCGTTGGGTCAGACATGTATTTTCTCAACAGTGATACGTGGAACACATCATGAACTTTGGAGAGACTTGGCGGTATTTCCAAACGGTAAGCTACATCCCCAATTCGTTCTAGAATTTTGAAAGGTCCTTTGTACAAGGGACTCAATTTACCTTTCTTACCGAAACATATAACTCCCTTCCATAGAGATAACTTCAAGAAAACATGATCTCCATAGATATAACTTCCATCTTCATACACAAATTCACTCAATCTATCATCATTCACAGCTTTAATCTTATTTTGAAACTCTTTATCACCAGTCTGAGAACTATTTATCCTTTCTAGTAAAGATGGTTTGGCAACCATTTGAAAAAGTATTGAGGTTTCACCTTCCATGGTGATTCCCATATTCATCTTTACTAGATCCATGTATATAGGATCCTTTTAACTCCCATCTTGTTCAAAACTCCATGATCCTTTATGCTCAAAGCATCTGCCACCTTATTTGCCTTCCCCGGGTGGTATTGTAACGTACAATAATAATCATTGAGTAGTTCAAGACATCTCCTTTGCCTCATGTTGAGTTCTTTCTGTGAGAAAATATACTTCAAACTCTGGTGATCAGTATAAATCTCACAATTTTCACCATAGAGATAGTGTCTCCAAATCTTCAAAGCAAATATTACTGCATCTAACTCAAGATCATGAGTATAATAGTTTTTCTCGTGAATTTTTAGCTGTCGTGATGCATAGAAAATGACTCTATCATTCTGCATAAGGACACAACCATGTCCTTTCATCGATGCATCACTATAAATAACAAACCCATCATTTCCCGATGGTAGAGTCAAAATAGAAGCATTGACTAATCTTCTCTTCAGTTTTTCAAAACATTCTTCACACTCTTTTGTCCAAACAAATTTAACCCCTTTACATGTGAGCTTTATTAATGGGTTATCCAATCGGGAAAAGTTCTGGACGAAATGCCGATAATAACCTGATAAGCCAATAAAATTGCATACTTCGGTTATACTCGTCGGTGCTGGACATTCTTGGATTGCTCTTTTATTATAAGGATCAATAGAGATTTCACCCTTAGAGACAATATGGCCATGAAAAGAAATCTCCTGAAGCCAGAATTCACACTTGCTAAAATTCCCATATAATTAATTTCTTCTAAGAGTCTTCAGGATAATGAACAAGTGATTTTCATGATCCTATTAGATTTTGTAGTATACCATGATATCATAAATAAATACCACCACAAAATTATTAAGATATTCCTTGAAAACTCTATTCATTAGATCCATGAATACAGAGGGTGCATTAGTCAATCCAAAAGGCATTGTTGTAAATTCATAATGCTCATACCTGGTTCAAAATGTTGTCTTCAAAATGTCTTCCTTCTTCACACACAACTGATGGTATCCAGATCGAAGGTCAATCTTTGAAAATTATTGATCTCCATGCAGTTGATCAAATAAATCATCAATGTGAGGTAGGGGATACTTGTTCTTTATTGTTATAGCATTGATTTCCTTGTAATCGATACATAACCTCATAGATCCATCTTTCTTCTTAACCAAAAGGATAGGGGATCACCATGGAGAAAAACTAGGGAGAATAAATCCCTTATTACTCAATTCCTCTAGTTTTTTCTTTAGTTTAACTAATTCCAATGTGGCCATTCTATAAGGGTTCTTCGATATAGGCCTTAAACTAGGAATAAAATCAATGGAAAGCTCAATTTCTCATTCTGGAGGATGTTTAGGTAAATCTTCCAGAAATATATCAACATATTCTCTTATAATAGGTACATCTTCTATTTGAACATTATTGTTCTCACCCATAGTTATTTCATTCTCTTCTTCCCCGATAATTTAATTTAGTTAATATACTGGATGTGGATCTAGATAAGAATCATGTGGTGAAGATTCTGCTATAAAGATAAGGTGTTCTTTATCATCGTCATCAAAAATAGTAGCCTCCTTCTTCTTACAATAAATTTTCACATCATGGTCCAAAAGCCAATCCATACTAAGGATTATATCAAAATCAGTCATGGGTATGACGATGAGATCAGTAGATAAAGAACATTTATATGCCCTAATGGGAATATATCCACATAACTTTGTAGCAATGATACATCCCTTAGGAGTTTTGACTGAAAAATCCCTTGTTAAATCAAATTGGGAATATCTAATTTTCTTAGCAAACTGGGAAGATATGAAACAATGCGATGATCCAGAATCAAATAAAGCATTTTCTAAACTTGAGGAAACCATTAAATTACCTTCCACCACGTCTTTCGGAGCTTCAAACTCAGCAGTATTGATAACATAAGCTTGGACTTGATCCCTTGGCCTTTTCAGAGGTAAGTTCCCCAGACGATTAGGACATTCATTTTCATAATGTCCCATCTCCCTGTAATTGTAGCATTGAACATTGGTAGAGTCTTTCTTTCCTTTACAATCACTAGTTAGATGGCCTTTCTATCCACATTTGTAGCATACTCCTTTTCCTTTTAGACAGGCACCAAGGTGATTCCTTCCTAAATTATCACAAGGTGGAAATTAAATTCTTCCCTTCTTCTCTATTTCCTTATTTCCTTTCCCAGAGCGTTCAGCAGATCTCATCTTCTCTTGCTTTTATTTAAAGTCATAAGACTTAGAGAATTCTTTTTCTGTCTTGATAGCACACGAGACAATATCTTCGTATGATGAGAAGTATTATGATACTAATGCTCGAAAAAGAAATGGTTTTAACCCATAAAAGAAATGGTCAATCTTACTTCTTGTGTTACGTATATAATCTGCAGCATGCCCCACTAACCTTGTAAAGTTAGCCTCATACTTTGCGACATTCTCAGCCTCCTTTTTCCTAAGACTCAGAAATTGCCTTTCCATATCTGCTCGATGGTCACAAGGAAAGTATTTTTCTAAAAACTGATCTTTGAACTCCCTCCATTCCATATTTGATACTTCATTATCTTCTTTTGTGTTTTTAATCAATGACAACCATTGATCAGCATCTCCAGTGAGACGGTAAACTGCCATGATAACTTTTTTCCTTTTCACTACTCCCCAAGTCATGAAATACTTTCTCTAAATAATTTATCCATTGCTCAGCTACTAAGGGATTTGTACTCACATTTAATGTTGGTGGTTGTTGTCTCATGAAGCGATCTAACATTTATCCTCCATGTTGTGGATCAGGGTGCTCCATACGGGTAAGGTTATTATTCATAACCTCAGTGAGTTGTCCTAGTACGGCGATTAGCTAATCACCACCAGTTGCCTCACCAGCTCCACTATAATTATCTTGAGAAGGAGGTAAATCCCTACATGTAGTGTGTGCATTTATACGGTTTCCATTTCTTCCACTAGGATCCATTTCTAAACAATGGAATACACTATATTGGTTTATGAATCGCAATACATAAATCCAAACTTGTAAAACACTTAACATAAATTGAACAGTTTATGGATATAATCCATAATCATAAAAAAAAATTCTTTGAAGAAGTATATACTCACAAACCCTTCATAATGGTTTATAATGAGAATTATCCTAAGCATATCCCCCGGGAGTGTCGTAACCAAGAGTGCAGCAAGGCCCGTTGTTGTGCACCAGTTCCTGTTCGAGTCTAGCTCAAAGCGGTGTTTTCGGGTTTTACCCCTAGATAAATCTGTGCCAGAGCCACCTCTACCTGCTTGTATCCAGAAAGATATGTATTTCTTGGAAAACTAAAAAAATTTCTACAATACCAAAATTATAGGAAGTTCATTTATACTAATCCTCAAATTCCATCTTAGGTCTATGTTCTCTAATACGAGTTTATCTAAATCTAGTTTCCAAGGATTGTACTAAACTTCCTCTGATACTAACTGTAACGTCCCGACCCCAGTTACCCAGAGTCGGTGCATTATTACATAAAATTGGAATTATCATAAGGAAATCATGTCTTGAAAGATCGATCAGTTTAGTATTATTGGAAACAAGATTCATACATAAGTTCAACTTTACAACTTGAAAAGAAATACAACAGAAATATATTTCATTAGAAACATCCAAGACTCCTAGATTATTCCTGCTGGTCACTTATAAATAACTTCTTCATATCCTGGGAAAATGAAACATAAGAAAGGGGTTATTTCAAACACTCAGTAAGGGTAAGTAATACAGCAGAAAATGACATAAATATTAAGCATGACAAAAAATGGAAACCACATTCCTTTACCTATAATAAACATGAATACTTTTATGGAATGACTATGATCTGAGTAAATAATGCCATAATAAAACATAATCATGGGTATTCTACTAGTCGAATGACCACATTAACCATCAATATTATTTCCATAATGAGGGAATGTATAATGCCGGACATTCTGAAACATTTTTTCAAGGACTCAGCCAAGACGTCTAAAAATGATTAAGGCCTCAACCAAAACCATAAATCAAATTAAAAAAGGGCCTCGGCCAATTCTAATTCTAGTTGTCTCATGATACCTACCGATGCATCAAGGATATATAGCGGGCTCCACCCGTCCCTTACTAAGTCTAATACATTCCTCATATGAAAAGGTTTAAACATATCATAAACATTCGTATTAAAACTACCATACGAAATGTCAAAACTTTAACCATAAATCATGAATGGTATAAAAATAACACATCCACAGTCAAACATATCATAGAACCTTCAATATAATATGGAAGTTTTGTATCATAATAAATCAACTCCAAATAAACTTAAAATCCATCAAAGGATGTTGACATAGATGAAATCAAAACTCTTTTCAGAGAAATATATCTTTCTATTTCGAAATCATTTAAGAGTCACATAATTATAAAATAAAACATTTAATTTGAAAATATTCTTATAATCTTGTAAGGGAAGCTTCTATGAGTTTATAATAGTATAAAATAGATGTACCCACCGTATAAGTTAAAAAATACAGTCTTACCTTAATTTTGTCGAAAAGGTTAAAAGGACCTTGTTTGGAAAATGACGGAAATATTCCTTTATAAACATCATATAAAAATTCAAACAAGGGTATAAATGAATTTAACCCATATTCTATAAAATAGTAAGAATGTTTTGAAATACATTTTTAAGAAACATGGATGTGGATGATAAAGAGGTCCCAGTAGATAATTATGTATAAACAACCTCGGATAATGAAGAGATTGTAAAATAAACACTTACTGTGTACTTTTCCTTGGTTGAGGGTAGGTTAAAATCCTGTATAATGGTGAAATAATTGTTATTATATTATACAAGAATAATATACATTAATATGATATCATATATGATCTTTTAACATTACTTTGTTAATAATATCTTAGTATTATCGTCGTTTCGGGTGTTAACTTACTCATTTTCTTTTATATGTTTTGTTAGATAAGCCATGTTTGTTATGGATAGGTTGTTTCTTATTCACATCCAGAATTATATCAAGTCCTTAAAAATTATTTTTAATCATCAAATGATAATTACACTTGAATGGATACGATGGGGAATGAATCTCATCGCGTTCGTGGAGATAGTAGTCCGTACGTACGCACGAGCGACAATATCATTTTTTTGATATTAAAATAATATATAATTGGATAGTATATCATATATACAGAATCATTATCATGTTATATTTATTATTTACATGAATTAAACATCATTACTATACCCATCCAAATAATAATGTATTGAATAACAATTACACCACGGCGTGGAGACGGTAGGCTGTACTTATGCACGTATGGTGACATGTCATTTAAAGGATGGATAGAATACTAAATATGGTTGTACCATATTTATTATAACATTACAGTATATAAAAGATTTTGGAGTTATTATTTTATAATGGAAACAACTAAGAAAGAAGAAGTTGAAAAAGAAAGGAACTTGAAAAGGGTGGTGAAAACATTACATCTTCTTCGGGTTCTTCCTTTTGATTTGATCAAAATGGATCTTTAGGTTGGATTTCTGATCAAAATAAGGCCTCTAGGTTTAATTAAAGTAAGTTGAGAGAATATCTGGGTAGGGTTTGTCCGAGCCAAAATACTTTTAAGGTGTGAATTAGTGAGAAGGGTGAGTTCCCTTTTATAAGAGGTGTGAGAGGCACCTTAGGAAAAGATAGAAATATTATTTTATAATAAATTGATATTCGGTTTATAATGGCTCCAAAGTGGATTATTCAAAGTATAAGGTGTGGATGGGTCGAAATCCTTTCATAAAATAGATTTTATACAGGTTTGGGTCACTATATTAACCTTATCATTTATATTTAACTCTTAGTTAAATAGTTTGACATTTACCATGTCACTTTGTATTTTTATATTATATGGTTAATAAAATTACTATATACTTTCAAGATACCCCCAAGTGGTCCATTAATGATACACATATCTTTATATAATCCCTTTGGCCAAACCTTAGATTTTTAGGAACAAAATATCAATTAATAATATAATATTTGTTTTAAAAACTCATTTATGTCAATTTTGACACTGTTTAAAAATTGATTTTTGTTATAGTCTTAACATCTTTATCAATTCGAAAAAAAATTCATTTAAGCAGTACTAAAATTTCATATTAACCAATAAAATTCTTTTATGTCATCAAAACATTCAAATTATATTTATTTTAACATTTATAATACCAATTATTTGATTCTTTCACTAATAAGGAAAATACTACATCATTATTGTGCCATAAATATATTTAATTATTCAATGTCTAAAAATTATAAATAAATAACCATTATGTAGGAAATATTTTTGATATTTCTAATGAATATTTATAGTCGAAAATATAACATATATAACCCTATGTAAAAATTGTTTTGCTAAAAGATATATGCTTATGCCATTTTTTATTTACTTTAACTTAATTAATATAAAGTGTCATTATCACTTACAAGTGGATCCATGGGGTCCCAAAATCGACCCAAATATGACAACGGTCGGACATGTGTCAACCAATAGGGTTAGGACATGTTTTAGGGTAATTTATTATTATTATTATAATATTATTTTTTACCCATATTTACCGGATTTACCCTTTAACCACGGTAAATAAAATATTTACCGAAGTAATTATTCAAAATGTCTAAAAATAAAAGTTACCTATTTACACAATTTGTACCTCCAAATTCTAAATATGGAATCCATTTTTCTAAATTCAAAACCCAAAAGTGTTAGAAAATAATTTAAAATTAATTCCCGCTGTCAAAACATATAGCGTGTTTTTAAGAAATAATAACTATCAAAAGATTGACACTTGTTTATGTTCGGTTTAAATGTGAAATTACATCCAATGAGAAAAATTGTATTAAATGGTAAAAATTTATTCTAAATATACTTTAAAACCACTCAAATTCATAATTTATCACTATTAATTATTTCTATTAAAAAAGTTGTTTTTAATTAAAATTTAGTGATTTTCACTATTCATCAAAAATTGAAGGTTTTCAGAAAAATACCAAAAATTCACCCCAAGCTAATTTTGATATTCAGAATCAATAAAATAAGTCCATTTTGAAAGATAAAATGTATAAAATTTCAAAAAGTGGGTATTACTATTAATAACGGCTAGTTTGATTGGTTGTGGTGTGTGTTAGAACTCGAAGTTGCATTCAACACACGCTAATGTATTATTCAAATAGAAGCGTACTGTGGAAGCTTGGGGTGTTACATTATCCCCTACTTCAAATAATTTCATCCTCGAAATTTCTAGAATACTACTACATGAAAAGACTCGGGTGGTTTTTCATCATAAGTTCCTCGGGTTCCCACATTGCCTCTTCCATCTTATGGTTTCTCCATAGAACTTTTACCAGATGAGTTGTCCTGTTTCTCAGCACTTGTTCTCTTGTATCAATAATTCCGACGGGATCCTCACAATAAGACATATCGGGTTCCAATTCTAATTCCTCATAAGTGAGTACATGCGTTGGGTCAGGCATGTATTTTTTCAACAGTGATACGTGGAACACTTCATGAACTTTGGAGAGACTTGGCGGTATTGCCAAAAAGTAAGCTACAACCCCAATTTGTTCTAGAATTTCGAAAGGTCCTATGTACCTAGGACTCAATTTACCTTTCTTATCGAAACATATAAATCCCTTCCATGGAGATACCTTCAAGAAAACATGATATCCTACTTGAAATTCCAAATCCTTCCTTCGGTTATCGGCATAGCTCTTCATCCTAGTTTGAGCTTCTTTGATGTGGTTTTGGATTACCTTCACCTTTTCTATCGTTTCATCAACAAGTTCTAGGCCTACAAGTTTTCTTTCACCAACGTCAACCCAACAGGTTGGTGTGTGACATCTCTTTCCAAATAGCGCTTCATATAGTGCCATCTAAATACTTGAATGTAATCTATTATTATAGGAAAATTCCACCAGAGGTAAATATCGATCCCACATACCCTGAAAGTCAAGTGAGCATGATCTAAACATGTCTTCTAAGGATTGAATAGTTCGTTCTGATTTTCCATCTGATTGAGGGTGGTAGGAAGTGCTCAAACGAAGTTCAGTATCCAAGGCCTTCTGAATACTCTTCCAGAATCTTGAAGTAAAACGGGGATCACGATCAGAAACAATCGATAGGGGTACTACATAAAGTCTCACAAATTCATTAATATATAGTCTTGCTAGACATTCAAGTCATAGATCTTCTCTTATAACAAAAAAATGTGCTGACTCGGTAAGACGATCAACAATGACCCATATTGCATCGTTCATTCTAGGAGTCTATAGTAGTCCCATGATAAAGTCCATCGTAATATTATCCCATTTCCACTCAGTTATGGGAAGAGGTTTCCTGACTCTTCCAGGCTGTTGCCTTCCAGCTTTCACTTGTTGAAAAACCATACACATTGACAAAAAATCAGAAATCTCTCTCTTCATGTTGTCCCACCAAAAATGTTCCTTCAAATCTCTATACATTTTGGTGCTCCTAGGGTGTATAGAAAAATTATAACTATGAGAATCATCCAAAAACTCTCTTTTTAGATCAAGTATATTGGGAACAAAAATTCTCTTCCCAAATTTTAAAATTCCATCTTCATACACAAAGTCGCTCAATCTCCCATCATTCACAGCTTTAATCTTCTTTTGAAACTCTTCATCACCGGTCTGAGAACTCTTTATCCTTTTTAGTAAATATGGTTTGGCAACCATTTGAAAAATTATTTAGGTTTCACCTTCCATGGTGATTCCCATATCCATTTTTACTAGATCCATGTATATAGGATCATTTTCAACGCTCATCTTGTTCAAAACTCCATGATTCTTTTTTCTCAAAGCATCTTCCACCTTATTTTCATTCCTCGGGTCGTAGTGTATCGTACAATCATAATCCTTGAGTAGTTCAAGCCATCTGCTTTGCCTCATGTTGAGTTTTTTCTGTGAGAAAATATACTTCAAACTCTTGTGATCAGTATAAATCTCACTTTTTTCACCATAGAGATAGTGTCTCCAAATCTTCAAATAAAATATTACAGTAGCTAACTCAAGATCACGAGTAGGATAGTTTTTCTCATGAATTTTCAGATGTCGTGATGCATAGGCAATAACTCTATCATTCTGCATAAGGACACCACCAAGTCCTTTCTTCGATGCATCACTATAAATAACAAACCCGTCATTTCCCGGTGGTAGAGTCAAAATCAGAGCATTGACTAATCTTCTCTTCAGTTATTCAAAAAATTCTTCACACTCTTTTTTCCAAACAAATTTAACCCCTTTACGTGTGAGCTTCGTTAATGGGTTACCCAATCGGGAAAAGTTTTAGACGAAACAACGATAATAACCTGTTAAGCCAATAAAACGGCGTACCTCGGTTATACTCATCGGTGCTGGCCATTCTTGGACTGCTCTTATCTTAGAAGGATAAACAGAGATTCCATCCTTAGAGACAATATGGACAAGAAAAGAAATCTCCTGAAGCCAGAATTCACACTTGCTAAACTTCCCATATAATTCATGTCTTCTAAGAGTCTTCAGAATAATGTGCAAGTGATTTTCATGATCCTCCTAGATTTTGGAGTATACCAAGATATCATCAATAAATACCACCACAAAATCATCAAGATATTACTTGAAAACTCTATTAATTAGATCCATGAATACATAGGGTGCATTAGTCAATCCAAGAGGCATTAATGTAAACTCATAATGATCGTACCTATTTTGAAATGCTCTCTTCGGAATGTCTTCCTTATTCACACACAACTGATGGTATCTAGATCTAAGGTCAATCTTTTAAAAGTATTTATCTCCATGCAGTTGATCAAATAAATCATCAATACGAGGTAGGGGATACTTGTTCTTTATTGTTATAGCATTGATTTCCCTGTAGTCGATACATAACCTCATAGATCCATATTTATTCTTAACAAAAAGGACAGGGGATCCCCATGGATAAACACTAGGGAGAATAAATACCTTATTACTCAATTCCTATAGTTGTTTCTTTAGTTCAACTAATTCCATAGTGGCCATTATATAAGGGGTCTTCGATATATGCCTTGAACCAAGAATTAAATCAATGGAAAACTCAATTTCTCATTCTAGAGGGTGTCCAGGTAGATATTCAGGAAACATATAAACGTATTCTCTCACAATAGGTACATCCTCAATTTGAACATTCCTTTCCTCACCCACAGTTATTTAATTCTCTTCCTCCCTGATAATTAACTTTAGTTGAGCTACTAGAGGTGGATCTAGATAAGAATCATGTGGTGATGATTCTGCTCTAAAGATAAGGTGTTCTTTATCATCATCATCAAAAATCATAACCTCCTTTATCTTACAGTAATTTTTTACATCATGGTCTGAAAACCAATCCATACTAAGGATTATATTAAATTCAGTCATGGATATGATGATGAGATCAGTAGATAAAGAACATATATATGCCTTAATGGGAACAGATTCATAGAACTTTGTAGCAATGATACTTCCCTTAGGTGTTTTGACCGACAACTCCCATGTTAAATAAAATTGGAAATATCTAATTTTCTTAGCAAACTAGGAAGATATGAAACAATGCGATGATCCAGAATCAAATAAAACATTTTCTAAACTTGAGGAAACCATTAAATTACCTGCCACCACGTCTTTCGAAGCTTCAACCTCAATAGTAGTGATAGCATAATCTTGTCCTTGATCCCTTGGCCTTTTCTGAGGTAAGTTCCCCTGATGCTTAGGAAATTAATTTTCATAATGTCCTATCTCCCTCCAATTATAGCATTGAACATTGGTAGCATCTTTCTTTCCTTTACAATCACCAGCTAGATGGACTTTTTATCCAAATTTGTAGCATACTCTTCCTTTTAGACAAGCACCTTGGTGATTCCTTCCACAATTATCACAAGGTGGAAATTCAATTCTCTTCTTCTTCTATGTTTCCTTATTTCCATTCCCAAAGTCTTCAGCAGATATCTTTTTGTAGAGACCCGAAGCCTAACGTACATGGACATTACATTAATTTTGCGGAATACTTAGTACATTACAAAAACACACACACAAGGACCGTAATAGTTTAGTGTCTTTGGAAACTCTGAATATAATCTTCTAATCGTGGTGAAAGATATTCAACATCTCCCATAAAGATCTTCCTTTTTTTTCTTACCTAAAACCTTTCTTTATATCCTGGGGAAAAGAAAACATAAAAGGGTGAGCTCAAATGCTCAGTAAGGGTAAACAAAATAAATATCAATCACATCATATTCATAAGAACATAACATTTTGGAAATCTTAACCTGCAAAACAGATCATAATATCATAGCATGGTATACATCATAGTAGTTAAATGTAATCCCAATAATCATAACTTAAAACATGAACCTTTGTGGCATACACACATAATCATAGATAATCATTTCTTATTAGTGAAGACTCATTGCCAAGACTATCTTAGTGGACAAAGTCCATTTCTGAACCGAGTTCACTCCTCGTTTCAGTCCTATTTCACTGAACCGGTATAACCTACCGTTCCAGCCATGTCTATCTCATGAGATATAAAATCTTCACCCAATGCATTGGAGGGAGATATAGGTCCCACCCATCTCATAATGATACCATTCTTATGTGTGCCACAAAATCATAAATCATACATCATTGCATAACCCATGTAATAAAAATGGGAATCTTAAACATCGTGAAATCATCAAACAATTCATATAAGATAAAGGAATTTATAAAAATAATTCCATCACAACATAATCAAATAAATTTAATAATAGGGATATAAATAGAACCCTATATTATCTTAGATGGAAAATAATTTTGATAAAACACTGGAACTCCATTCTTGAGGAAAATATCCTTTCAAATTCAAAAAAACATTTCCCTTTTTTAACATGTCATACAATTTTAAACTAAATAAGTTGATTAAAAATAAACTTGAAAACTTGTAAAGTAATCTTCTTGGAAATAAGGTTTTAAAAATCCATTCATGTCGTATAAGTTAAAAAAACATTCTTCTCGTACTTTTGTCGGAAAAGTCAAAAAGTAACTCGTACGAAAAACGAGAAAAGATTCCTTTCATATCTTTTACTAAAAACTCACCTAAGGGTAAAATTGGATTTAAACAATTGTAGGTGGATGGAAATAATATTACATATTGAGAAAACATGGATTTGGATGATAAAATACACTCCAGTAAATACTAAAGTATAAACAATCTCGGATAAAAATGAGATTGTGATATTTCCCTTACCTTAGGTCTGATTTGCTTCGTAAGTGTCCGAACCTCCTGTATAATGATTTAAATAATGTCATTGACTTATTCTAGAATCATAATCATTGTTATGATATCATATATGGTTCACTTATGACTTTATTTTACCCGTTCTTTTGTAAATTCAATGTTAAAGAGCGTTTTGGGTAAAATCGTTTCATTTGTCGTCCGTGTTTTGAATTGTAATTATTTATATGATTACGTAGATCATGATTACTTAATTCCAGAATATAAAACATGATATATATATAATATATATTCATAATATACATATATATAATAGATCAGTAAATGGAATGAAATACACCATTCATGGAGACGGTAGACCGTACGTACGCATGAACGCTGTTTTCGTTTCCTTATTGAGTTGAGTGGAATTAAGTAGATGAAATACATATATATACACATAAATCCAGTATCATTATTATTTCATATATTTCATGATTACTTATTATATATATACTTTATAATCACTCATGAATGGTTAACGTGGAGAATGAATCTCATCGCGTCGTGGAGACGGTAGTCCGTACGTACGCACGAGCGATGATATCGTTCTCATGATCGTTGAATTGTATTGGAGTGTATGTATACTATTTAAGAATCAATATAAATTTAAAATAGTCATATATAGTAATTATTTACACCATTATACCCATCTAAGTAAGGTGGTGGTGGAAAATAGATTACACCACGGCGTGGAGACGGTATTCCTTACGTACGCACGCGCGGTGATTTCGTTTTCTGTAGGATGGATAGATGGTGAAATAGGGTTGTTTAATACTTATAATAACATATCCGTATATTAGTGATACTGATTTTATTACTTCATAATGAAAAAACCTAAGAAGATGAAGTGGAAGAAGAAATAAAGTTGAAAGAATCGGTAACGGACATTTACCTCTTCTTTGAAGAGCCTCTTTGAGATCTCCTTTTAGGACATTATAATTGGTCTTTGAGGAAGACCAAAACCTCTAGGATGTTTCTAGGGAAGTGTAGAAGAGAATTTGGAAGGGTTTGGCCGATCTTGAAGGCTCAATGTGGTGTGAGGAAGAGAGGGAGGAGGTTCCCTTTTATAAGGGAGGAGAGGGGTACCTTTAGAATAACTAAATATATTATTTTATTATAAAGCCAAATTCGGTTTTAAATAGCTCCAAATTTAGTTATTTCTAAGATAAGGTGTGTATGGGTCGAAATACACTCATCCAATAGAATTTGGACATGTTTAGTTCACTATTTTAACCTTATAATTTAGTTTTAACTTTAAGTTAGATAATTTTACTTTTACCGTGTCTTTTTGTGTTCTTACACTATAAGGTTAATAAAATTACTATAATAGGCCAAACGAACCCCAAGTTGTTTATAATTATTATATATAACCTTATCTAAGTCATTTGGCCGAACCTTAGATTTTTAAGAATAAAATAACAATTAATAATATAATATTTGTTTTAAAAACTATTTTATGTCAATTTTGACACTATTTAGTAATTTATTTTTGTGAAACTCATAACAGAATGATTAGTTCAAATAAAGTTAATTAAATCAATACTAACATGTCATAGTAACCTAAAACATTAGTGGAATTCATAAAAAGTCACAAATTACATTTATTTTGGTATTTATAACATCAATTATGTCAATATTTCATTAATAAGATAATTACTGCATCATCTTTGTGTCATAAAAAAATTAAATTATTTAATGTATAAAAATTAAAAATAAAATACCATTATGTAGGAAATCTTTTTATCTTTATAATGAATATTTATAGTATAATTTATCTTATGTATAACCCTATATTAAAAATGATATACTTATTAAACTTGGATTTTAACTATTTTAACCCTTCTTTAAATAAATTAATAATAAATGTCCTAATCTAATCCAAGTGGGCCTAAATGGTCATATTTTATTCCTAAGGTTGTTTTGGGTCGAATTAAACTTATCCAATAGAATTAGGACATGTGTTAGGGTAATAATAATATCATTTTTACCCTTAATTACCCTATTTACTTTTAACCGTGGTAAAAACAATTAAAAAGTTACTATTCACCAAAAAATTATTTTCAACTCATTGAACCACATTTTACTTACTGACATCAACTGTGTCTCTTGGATTTTTGAAATTCCACTGACAGAAGCGGTAAAATTATGTTTTATGAAAAATTCATTTTTTTTAACTACCACTTAGTGGTTTCACTATTCATCAAAAAAAATGAATGTTTCCAGAAAAAATACCAAAAATTAGGCCTAAGATATATTTGATATTATGAGTTCAAAAATGATTTCTATTTTACCAAATTCAAAACATATCAGTTGCATTAATTAATTTAAAAATTAGTTCTTGTCGTCAAATCAAATAGCGTGTTCTTAAGAGATAATAACTATCAAAAGATTGACACTTGTTTATGTCTGGTTTAAATGTGAAATGACATCCAATGACCAAAATTGTATTAAATTGTAAAAATATATTCTAAATATACTTTAAAACCACCACAATTAATAATCAATCACTATTAATTATTTCGATTAAAAAATTAGTTTTTAATTATAATTTAGTAATTTTCACTATTCATCATAAAATGAAAGTTATCCGAAGAGTACAAAAATTTCACCCTAAGCTAATTTCGATATTTTGAATCCAAAAATGAAGTCCATTTTGAAAAATAAAATTTAAAAAATTTCAAAAAGTGGTTATTACTATTCATAACGGCTAGTTTTAATAATATTTTAATAGTATATCATTGTTTAGTGAAACTCGTTATTGCGTACTACACACGCTATCGAGGAAGGTCGTGATTGCGTGCAAGGCAAGTCAAGGATGCGTGTTTTGCAAGATCCTTTTGGTGTAGCGTAAAACACAAGACATTAATGAAATTAAAAAGAATATTTTTTCATAAATTCTCGGGGTGTTACACTTCTTCTCTTGCAATGATTTAAAGTCATAAGACTTATAGAATTCCTTTTCTGTCTTGATAGCACATGAGATAATATCTTCGTATGATGAGAAGGATTATGATACTAATGCTCGATGGAGAAATGGTTTTAACCCATCAAAGAAACGACCAATCTTACTTCTTGGGTTACATATATAATATGCAGCATGCCTCGCTAACCTTGTAAATTTAGTCTCATACTTTGCGACATTCTCATCCTCCTTTTACCTCAGACTCAGAAATTTCCTTTCCATATCTGCTCAATGGTCACGAGTAAAGTATTTTTCTAAAAACATATCTTTGAACTCCCTCCATTACATATTTGATACTTCATCATCTTTCTTCATGTTTTGAATCAATGACCACCATTGATCAGCATCTCCAGTGAGGCGGTAAACTTACATGATAACTTTTTTTCTTTCACTACTCCCCAAGGCATGAAATATTTTCTCTAAATAATTTATCCATTTCTCAGCTACTAAGGGATTTTTAATCCCATTTAATTTTGGTGGCTATTTCCTCATGAAGAGATCTAACATTTATCCTCCATGTCTTGGTTCAGGGTGCTCCATACAGGTAAGGTTATTATTCATAACCTCAGTGAGTTGTCCCTGTATGGTGATTAGCTGATCAACACCAGTTGCCTCACCATCTCCACTATAATTATCTTGAGAATGAGGTAAATCCCTACATGGATTGTGTGCATTGATATGGTTTCCATTTCTTCCACTAGGCGCCATTTCTAAATAATGGCATACACTAGATTAGTTTATGAATCGCAATACATAAATCCAAACCTGTAAAACACTTAACATAAATTGAACAGTTTATGGATATAATCCATAATCATAAAAATGTTTTATTTGAAGAAGTATATACTCATAAACCCTTCATAATGGTTTTTAATGAGAATTATCCTAAGCATATTCCCCAGGAGTGTTGTAACCAAGAGTGCATAAAGGCTCGTTGTCCTGCAACAGTTCTCGTTCGAGTCTAGCTCAAAGCGGTGTTTTCGGGTTTTACCCCTAGGTACATCTGTGCCAGAGCTGCCTCTACCTGCTCGTATACAGACAGGGATGTATTGCTCGGAAAACTCACAAAATTTATACAATACCCAAATTCTTGAAAGTTCTTCTATACTAATCCTCAAAGTCCATCTTAGGTCTATGTTCTCTAATCAGAGTTTATCTAAATCTAGTTTCCAAGGTTTGTACTAAAATTCCTCTGATACCAACTGTAACGCCCTAACCCCAGTTACCCAGAGTTGGTGCATTATTACATAAATTTTTCATGATCATAAGGAAATAATGTCTCTAAATACCGATCAGTTTCGTATTATTGGAAACAATATTCCTACATAAGTTCAACTTTACAACTTGAAAAGAAATACAACACAAATATATTTCTTTAGAAACATCCAAGCCTCCTAGATTATGCCTGCTGGTCACTCATAACTAACTTCTTCATATCTTGGGAAAATGAAACATAAGAAAGGGGTTAGCTTAAATGCTCAGTAAGGGTAAATAATACAGTAGAAAATGACATAAATATTAAGCATGGTAAATAATTGAAACCACATACCTTTACCAATAATAAAAATTAATACTTTTATGGAAATAATATGTGCTGAGTAAATAATGCCATAATAAAACATAATCGTGGGTATTCTAATAGTCGAATGACCACATGAACCATCAATATTATTTCCATAACGAGGGAATGTATAATGCCAGACATTCTGAAACATTTTGTCAAGGCCTCAGCCAGGAAGTCTAAAAATGATTAAGGCCTCATCCAAAACCATATATCAAATTAGGAAAGGGCCTCGGCCAATTCCACATCTATTTGTCTCATGAGACCTACCGATGCATCGAGGAGCTATAGCGGGCTCCACCCGTTACTTACTAAGTCCAATATATTCCTCATATGAAAAGGTTTAAACATATCATAAACATTTGTGTTAAAACTAGCATACGAAATGTCAATACTTTAACCATAAATCATGAATGGTATAAAAATAGCACATCCATAGTCAAACATATCACAGAACCTTCAATACAATATGGAAGTTTTGTATCATAATAAATCAACTCGAAATAAACTTAAAATCCATCAAAGGATGTTGACATAGATGAAATCAAAACTCTTTTCAGAGAAATGTCTATTTTTATTTTGAAATCATTTAAGAGTCGCATAATTATAAAATAAAACATTTATTTTGAAAATATTATTATATGCTAGTAAGGGAAGCATCGATGAGTTTATAACGGTAGAAAATAGCCACACCATCCATATAAGTTAAAAAATACATTCTTACCTTAATTTTGTCGAAAAGGTTAAAAATGACTTTGTTAGGAAAACGACAAGAAGATTCCTTTAAAAACATCTTATAAAAAGTCAAACAAGAGTATAAATGACTTTAACCCATATTCTGTAAAATAGTAAGAATGTTTTGAAATACATTTTTAAGAAACATGGATGTGGATGATAAAGGGTTCCCAGTAGATAATTATGTATAAACAAACTCGGATAATGAAGTGATTGTGAAACAAACCCTTACCTTGTACTTTCCCTTGGTTAAGGGTAGGTTAACCTCTTTTATAATGGTGAAATAATTGTTATTAAATTATACAAGAATCATATACATTAATATGATATCATATATAATCTTTTAACATTTCTTTTTTAATAATATCTTAGTATTATCGTCGTTTCCGGTGTTCACTTACTTTTTTTCTTTTATATGTTTTGTTACATAAGCCATGTTTGTTATGGATAGGTTGTATCTTATTCATATCCAGAATTATATCAAGTCCTTAAACATTATTTTTAATCATCAAATGAGAATTAGACTTGAATGGATACGATGGGGAATGAATCTCATCGCGTTCGTGGAGACGGTAGTCCGTACGTACGCACGAGCGACAATATAATTATTTTGATATTAAAATAATATATAATTGGATAGTATATCATATATATAGAATCATTATCATTTTATATTTATTATTTACATGAATTAATCATCATTAGTATACCCATAAAAATAATAATGTATTGAATAACAACTACACCACGATGTGGATACGGTAGGTCATACGTACGCACGTATGGTGACATGTCATTAAAAGGATGGATATAATACTGAATATGGTTCTACCATTTTTATAATAACATCAAATTATATAGAATATACTGGATTTATTATTTTAGAATGTAAACAACTAAGAATGAAGAAGTTGAAGAAGAAAGGAACTTGAAAAGGGATGGTGAAAACATTACCTCTTCTTCCGGTTCTTCCTTTTGATTTGATCAAAAGGGATTCTTAGGTTGTCATTCTGATAAAACTAAGGCCTCTAGGTTGAAGTGAGGGAAGTTGATATAATATTTGGGCAGGGGTTGTCCAATCAAAAAGGATTTGAAGGTGTGAATTAGTGAGAAGGGCGAGTTCCCTTTTATAAGAGGGGTGAGGGGCACCTTAGGAAAAGCTAGAAATATTATTTTATAATAAATTCATATTCGGTTTCTAATGGATTAAAACTGGATTATTCATAGTCTAAGTGGGGATGGGTCAAAATAATTTCATCCAATAGATTTTATATAGGTTTGGGTCACTATATTAACCTTATCATTTATATTTAACTCTTAGTTAAATAGTTTGACATTTACCACGTCACTTTGTATTTTTATATTAAATGGTTAATAAACTTACTATATACTTAAAATGACCCCAAAGTGGTCCATTAATGATACAAATATCATGATATAAGTCCTTTGGCTGAACCTTATATTTTTATTAATAGAATATCAATTAATAATATAATATTTGTTTTAAAAACTCAATTTATGTCAATTTTGACACTATTTAATAATTGATTTTTGTTAAAGTCTTAACATCTTTATTAATTCGAACCAAATTCATTTAAGAAATACTAACATTTAATATTAACCAATAAAATTATTGGATGTCATCAAAACTTTCAAATTATATTTATTTTGACATTTATAATACCAATTATTTGATTCATTCATTAATAAAGAAAATACTGCATCATTATTGTGTCATAAATATATTTAATTATTAAATGTCTAAAAATTATAAATAAAATACCATTATGTAGTAAATATTTTTGATATTTATAATGAATATTTATATTCTAAAATATAACATATATAACCCTATGTAAAAATTGTTTTGCTAAAAGATATATGCTTATTCCATTTTTGTATTTACTTTAACTTAATTAATATAAAGTGTCATTATCACTTAGAAGTGGATCCATGGGGTCCTAAAATGGACCCAAAGATGACCATGGTTAGAAATTTATTAATAAATAGGGTTAGGAAACGTTTTAGGGTAATTTATTATTATTATAATGTTATTTTTTCCCCTTATTTACCAGATTTACCATTTAACCACGGCAAATAAAATATTTACTGAAGTAATTAGTAAAAATGTATAAAAATAAAAGTTTCATATTTACATAAGTTTTACCTCCTGATTCTAAATATAGAATCCATTTTTCTAAATTCAAAACATAGAAGTGGAATAAGTTAATTTAAAATTTATTCCCATTGTCGAAACAAAAAGCTTGTTTTTATGAAATAATAACTATCAAAAGATTGACAGTTGTTTATGTTCAATTTAAATGTGAAATTATGTCGAATGACCAAAATTGTATTAAATGGTAAAAAATATATTCTAAATATGCTTTAAAACCACTCAAATTCATAATTTATCACTATTAATTATTTCGATTAAAAAAGTTGTTTTTAATAAAAATTTAGTGATTTTCACTATTCATAAAAAATTGAAAGTTTTAAAAAAAATAAAACAAATTCACCCTAAGCTAATTTCGATATTCCAAATCCAAAAATGAACTCCATTTTGAAAGATAAAATTTATAAAATTTCAAAAAGTGGGTATTACTATTCATAACAGCTAGTTTGATTGGTTGTGGTGTGTATTAGAACTCGAAGTTTTGTACAACACACGCTACTGTATTATTCAAAGAGAAGCGTACCATAGATGCTTGGGGTGTTACACATGATGGGTCTCATTATGCATGAAACTACCTTTGTCTCGTGCTCACATGAATTTATTTTCTCTAAAATATACAACATGTCCCATAGGGGTTCACCATGTGTAGATGTCCATCGAGTACTCGATGTGTCATCCTATTTAAGTTCATGTACCTTTCAAAGTACACAAAATGTTACCCTATATAAATTATTTGTGGGTCCATATGGGTTCCTAGGAGTTTAAACCCTATACAAATTGTGTATTCCTCCAAGGGTTATAATTCATGTGACTTGGCACACATGGCGTGTAACACCACATGTCACCCTAGGTGTGTACTTTTTGTACATGATGATCTGGTCGGATAAGGGTCACATGACCTATCATCCCACCATATGACATGTGATATTTATCTCCATGTTTAAACCCTATAGTCCACATAGAGAAGACCACATAGTTTTTATCACTCGAGACTACATGGTTTGTGGTTTGGAATCAATTAAAAATTTAGTATTTTCTTATATCCTCTTCCTTCATTACTAGCACCACCGAATCTGCTGCAAGACCTATTTAAAATCACAGATCTAGTTGACCAAGACACTCTATTGTGGGTGGATGTATTCCACCCATTCGATTTTCTCAGTAAATGCTTACCATAACACCATGTCGCACACTTCATTCCATAACACAATTAAGGAACTATAATCATATTCTAATCTACCTATGATCATCCAATGTCATCACCCCAACTAGATCATGAACCCTCATCTATGGAATCGATCTGTTGTGTCGAATAACTTCCACATTATGATCAAATTCAAGGTATTGGATGAACTTCCAACCAAATGAAATTCCAGCGACGAACTTGCATAGAATGGAAGGGAGGAATCCATGAAACAGAAAAGTGTAAAAAACTTCAATTATTGTTTATTTTGGCCTCAGTTAGTTGTTATTATAATACCAAAAATAGAGAGAGAGAAAACAAGAAAATAATTTTCCAAAATATCAGTTAAATAAACTAGTACATGAAATACGATTGACCTAAAAATAAATCTATTGGTTGATTTTACTTTTTTCAACATGTGATAATAAAATGGAAAAACATTCAATGAAAAAATGTCTTAACTCGTGTTGTATTGATAGTCGGGGAAGAAAACATCAACTATAAAAGAAGATGAAGATCCCACTATGTTTGTTGTCCATCACTCAATTCACCTTAATCCATTTGTCGGCGATCATCAATCTTGATTCACCAATAAAAAAAGATTTCTTCATCTCTAATATCATATTGTTATGTGGTTAACCCTAGATATTTTCCATAATAGAATATTTATAGAGTGGGTTAGGTCACTTCACTAAGGAAATAAATAAATAAATAAAATTAATTAATTTTATTATTTCTGCTAGTGGCGACACCTTAACAAAACTCTCAATGTTGATAAAGGTTATGTCACACCTAGGGTAAAACCCACATTATAGATTCAATGAATGTATCAAATTTTTTATTTGACACTCTATTTGGGAGATATTTTTTTTATTTCAAGATAAATTATCATGTGTGATATATATATGTATATATATAATTTTTTTAATATATAAAACCTAAGCCTCTATAGGAATCATGATTACTCACCATATCACCGCATAACTGAAAACATATTCCATAAAATATTTCATGTTTTCACAATGAGAAAATAGGTATGTTACATTCTCCCCACCTTTAAGTACATCCTAAAAGGTGAAAACATACACACATGGGAGGATACTGAGCTCTCAATTGGGCTTCTTACTTCTACAAGATCTTCTAAAGGTTCCCATGTTATCAACAAACTTTCACACAATGGGAAACACCTTACCATGAATGGTATACTCTATTTTTCAATCAAACACTTTTGGGATCCTCTAAATCCACCAAAGGTAACTCCAATCTAGATGTTCCCCTTATCCTAGTATATATCATGTAATGAGTCTTGCAAATGTACCCTCAACTGTAACATGGTCAGAGGTTCTATGAGTATGACACCACATTAACCCAAAACTAGAAAAATTTCCTAAAAACCCCAAAGATAGCCTGATGTCTTAGAAATATTCCCAGAATCCTCGATATGTGGATATCCCTTAGAACATATGACCTTCCCATAAAACCCAATGGGTGATATCATTAGTCCATAAAGAACTCATGAAATTACTGGTAAGTCCTCATCCACCCCTAGATGATCTTAAACTTTTATAATCATCAATAAAACCAACTATAGGTCCCCAAGTGATGTCTCCAACTAGCTCCAACCAGTACAACGATGACCTTCAGTGTCTCATGTACATGGCGACAATTGTTTCTACACCGACGGTGGAGATGTAGCTATTATGATACAAAAACCTCACCAATAGTAACTGATCCTATCATATATAGACCATAACTAACATGAATACCTAAATCATGTTCACTAGAACAAGAATGGTCCACTTTACCTATCCAATAACTTGGGTTAGAAAAGTAGTGATCAAATAAAATAGAGTCCAAAATATTTCCAGATTCTCTCCCTACTCATGATGTGATGTGAGAATTAGAGTCTGAAATAATTATAGAGGGAACTTCCTAAATCCATACTACCACCAACACACACAGGTACACCATCATATCCACTAATCTCTACTCTTGTATGGTTAGGAATCATGCCCACTTGGTGTGAGTCAATGAACACTCAGATAGTGTCATGACCTTACACTAATCATGGAATCCCCATTACAAAAACCACAATGTTACCATCCCACATCCATTTCCATCATGGAACCTCTCCCTTCACATAATGATAGGGGAGACATCATAATTTATACTAAAACAAATCTAAAATATCCGTAGAGACTGATCTTGAATCCATAGGATATTGGTACATCCTTATATATCCTAGATATATTTCTATGAGAAAGTGTTGGTAAAAATTCCTCAAGGTAAATTTGTAGTGTTTTTGGGTTGATTGTTTTTTTGTAAAAGAAATCATCCAATGTTAGTTGTGGAGTTCCGAAAATATTTCTGACAAGTTATGTTGACAAAGATCCAATACAAAGGAATTGATACTATGGAGGTGGTACAAAAAGTTTTGTATACAATGTGGTGTCATTTCCCAGTGTTTTCCAAATTTTTTTGCTAAAAATTCAGTGGACACATGATTCATGAAAGTTGTATTTCCATAAATTCCCCATAAAAATGGAAACAGAAAGAATTATATGAAGGTGTAGTGTTTCATAAAGGTGTAGTGTTTCATGAAGGTTTGGTGCTTTGTGAAAGGTTGGTGTTTTGTGGAGGTGTGGAGCTTCGGGAAATAGGGATGAGGAAGAATGGTTGATGGTAATAAACATGATTATGAGAACCTTCACAATTGGTAAAATTTCATTTTAGCTTTGTGATCACAATGAGTTTTGAGAAGAAGAAGAAGAGAGCTTCAAAAAATTCAACAACAAGAATGAAAGCTTCACGAAAGGGAGGAAAACCCAATAAATAGGTGGATACCCATCATTTTAATGAAATCAATACTTAAATAAAATAAAAACGCTCTGAATTCATGAAGGTGATTCACAAAGTATTTTTCTATCAGGAATGTTCTTATAAGATTATCAATTTCATGAATAAATGAAAATCACAGAGGCTATCAAAGATTCACGAAAGTTGTGAGATTCCTAATGGATAATTAAGAATTGCGAAACTACATACCTTCATGATGGCTAATTAAGATTTTTGAAAGGAGTGAGATTTAAAATTAATATATGATATTCAAGAAACTGTTGAGATTCTTGAATGTTTAGATAATTGATAATGTAAGGAATTCTGGTAACGAATTGTGTAGTTTCATGAAGACAGTGAGATTCCCGAACTAGAACGAATTGTGTAGTAAATTTGCGATAAGGTGATACTCATAAAATTGATGAATGTGGAAGTTAATGATGCACCAAATGCGGTCTAAAAAATATTTATTCAAGTGATCAAAATAAGAATCATTTTAAGGAGTATTGATCAAACTTTAGTTAAGAGATCAGTGAGATTTTAAATTGTGATTGTTTTTAAACCATAAGGGATAGTGAGTCCACTCTAAAAATTATAAATACAGTTCAATTTAGTGGATTTGGTATATTGGAACATTTTCTTTGTATACTAATTGGATGTATCCTAGTGATGGTGAACCAAGTAAAACTATAGTGCCTTATAAATTCATTCATTTCTATTCACACATTTACACGGTAAAGGGAGAGAAGAGTGTTGTTTTTTACGAAGAAACAAGATCCTAAGGGAAAATAGTTTTAATATTTCATACATAGATTCAGCCCCCCCCCCCCTTAGGATATTTAACCAATTTTGTGTAATAATTAGTATCCATGTGAAAGGTTAATATTAGTGATTCTCTCTCAAGTGTGACAATTGAGGTTTTTAATCATAAATGGATTGCGACCATTGATGGAAAAAATCTAATTATGGGGGAATCAGATGAAAGAATACATCTGATCTTTTGAAATGATTTTATTTACAATAGTTATTCATGGTATTTTAGCCGTTCTGGAAAATGGTGCTTTATTGGTGGATAACCAAAGTGAAATGGATGTTGAATCCCTTAGAAAAACTGATTTAGGTGTATCTTAATCTAATAAAATATATCAAAATATGATGTCATGTAATTTATCACATGTTATTTTGGAAAAGGTGATAAATATTTATGAGGGAGACTCAAAATCTAGTGAAAAATAGATGCAGTTCCTATGGAACCAGTATGTTGATATGAAAATGCACCCTAATGAGTCTATAGATTCATTATTTGAATTGGTGAATGTAAATATTGAATACATGATTGGTCTTAGAGAAATTCTTGAATATGTAAAGATCATTACGCACATCTTGAGACTACTTCCACCTCAGTTCAATACAAAAGTTTCAGTATTGGAAGATATATATCCAAAGGAGATGAAATTGGATATTTTACACATTACTCATGTCGCATACATGATAAGAAATGATTAAAATGATTCTATAGAAAAATTTAAGTCTCATAAAGCTGAATTCAAGGCCATATAGAAGCTCAAAATTGGAGATGTTTGGGATATAGAAGAGAAAAATGAGGTGATGTCATTACATTCCTAAAATCTACAAAGTGGAAAGGGAAAGATCAAAGGGAAACCCAACTTTCATGATTTTTATTAGTAAATGTTGGACATCATACATAAATGTTCCAAAAGTAGTTTCTAGATGACGATAAGGAAGAATTTAAAAATCCTAGGAATAAGTCTTTAACCTATGTGAAAGCTAAGAAAATGTTTAAGAGAATTTTATTAAAAAAGAAGAATCTTATTACATAATAAAATTGTATTTCATAAGAATTTGAGGTTCAATAAACATAGATCTGAAAGGATTCGGGATAAAATTCTATGGTGGAAGTTCTACGTAGCTCCCAAAAAAGGGAATAAAGAGACAATGATGAAGAATAAGTTGAATGAATAGTTAATCTCTAGGATTCATTATATTATTCTCTTGAGGAGATATATATTTGGAGATAAAAATTTAAGAAATAAAATAGTGTGTTTCATGATTCCAAAAGTTATATGTAGCACCCAAAATAATAGATGTCTAAGATGAATGAAGAATTTGAAAAAATGATGTCTTCAATGCCAGAGAACTCAAAAAATAATTTTTAGTAAAAGCTCAAAATTAAAGCACCGAAATAAAAAATTGATTGTTTGAAAAACACTAGAAAATATCACATCAAACATATGAAATTTTCTAAAGAGGAAGTTTTCAACCTAGGAATAAATTTAGAAGATCATGAGAGACTAGTGACTGCTAGTATAAAATTAGTAAAGAAGATTACTCAGGAAATAGAAAATATAGAAGTGGAGCATAAAGGTCCACTAAAAAAGAAGCAACAGTAATATCCAAATGAAGATTCTAGTATGGGGATTCATCAAAAATATAGAAGGGTTTTGTGATTTATGTCAAACCACAAGACACTCTTAGGTTTAAATTTTATTTGGGTATAACATAGAATCATAAGACAGATAGAACCCAAGAAATAACTTGTACTATAATAACATTCAAGAACACACCTTGTATCTGGTGTTATTGTTATGGGAATATGGTATATTCTCAAAATGTATATTCTATATCCAAAAGGTACTAAATAGAACAGGAGTAAAAAAATTTGCCACATAGAGTTCAATATAATGAGAATGATTTTGTTGGTCGCTATTTTTGGTTTGGAGGATTTGGTCACAAGGCTATATATTACTCATCAATAATGAGGAGAAATTCATTGAAGCAGACTAAAAGTGGTCGTAAGAAGTTTCTCAATGTTTAGTCAAATGAGTTGAAACAAAAAAAAATTATATTCAGTTATGAAAGATATTCTAGTCCATTGTACTTGGAGGAAGATCATGATAATCAATCCATAATGAGTACTAAGTAAAAAATGTGGATAAAAAAATAGACAATCAATAAATTTTTGTAGATATTTACCTTAAAGTATTAAATGGTACTGGTGTATAGATCTTTGAGAGTGGATGCACGTCCCATATGGTGGAAAATAAGGATATTATTACAGGAATCAATTGTGATAATGAGGATGTTGTCAAATTTGGAAATGATGAAGGCCTGAAGAATGATGCCTCAGAAAAATCAAAATTTGGGGGAAAAGATATAAGATGGGTTGATGTCTTGGTCAAATAAGGGCTTATTCACAACTTGATTACTGTTAGTCAATTGTGTAACTTAGGTGTTTCTTTAAACATTACCAAGAAACTATGTATCATCAAGGGAAAATTTGGTAAAATTATTTGATAGGAAAAAACATGATGGTGAAGGTATACCTTGTGAGTTGAGAAGAAGATATGTTCTTGATATCTAGAGAGGAAGAAAATGGGTCGTGGCATAAATGTGTTGTTCATTAATATAAACCATCCATGTATGATTTGGTAAAATTCAAGGTAGCTTGATATCCCCCAAATAAATCATGTGATCATACTGTAGACGCCGAAAAAAGTCCGCAACTCCCAGAGGATGTTTCGAAATGGAAAAGCGAATTCATATTCGGAATCAGAGGCCCGGTCCGGAGGCCCAGGAAGAGGTGCGCGACATAAAGGAGGACTTGCGCAAAAAAAATTTGTGCACACGAAGCATCCCAGGGATTCACGTAATCGAGCCGCTGGTGCGCGCAATTTTGCGCGCCCCGATTCCGTGCAGTGAGGCTTTGCGCGCTGACGGTTCCCGCAACGGAAACTTCCGCGCACCGCCTGGATTTCGCGTCGGCTGGGCCCTATAAATAGAAGGCGACCCCAGACGGTTTGGGGGTTGAGGAATTCAGATCGGCTCTCGGGCGCGCAATTTGACTCCCCCTGCGTGCAATATGACTTCCAGGTAATCCCCCTTTTCGTGCAACTTTTCCCCGAGGTTCTCCTTTGCGCGCAACTCCATCGGCTTCGGTGAATTTGCCTCCTCCTCCCATTGCTTCCCTTGCGTGCGATCGTTGTCCCTTGTGCGCAATCCTCTTCTACGCGCGCAATACCTTGCGTGCAATTCCCTATCCGCGCAATAATTTGGCCTGATTGCGCGTCATCCTGGTGTTTTGCGCGCAAGCCTTCCTTTTGCGCGCAACACCCAGGACCCCTTTACCTTGACGCCCCTTGGCTTCCCTTCCACGTCGGCACGTGATGTCTTCCCTACCGGGCATGTGCGCCATGCGTTGTTTTCCCGTACGGCCTTCTAGGCTCGTACAAAGTAACCTCAAGGTCCCTTGGGTGGTGTTTCCCGTTGTGTTGCCTTGCCTTATGCTTCTCCGCATAGGCATGCTAACGGCTATTGCTTCTTCACATAGCCACGCTAACGTGGACCCCCTAGTGGTTCGCCCTGCGGCCCCCCTTCATCACGACCTTGCCAATGCCTTCCCTCCCACAAGGGGTAGAGGGAATTGGGCATGTAATCCCTAGGTGTGTGGAGCGAACCCACCTCGTCCAAGCTGCAGGACGTTAAACTGCTAAGCACCTCATCTTTAACACATGACGTTAAACTGTGGTCTGACCCCGTGCTTCGCACACAGGGTCCCCCCAGCTCGGACATTTTTTACGCCTCTCGTCTCCACAGGAATGGACTCTTCCTCGCATGGAACGAGATCCTCCTTTTCGGAGTGGATTTTGTCCACGGGGGAAGGGATGCCTCAGAGTGTAAGCCCCTAGCCTCTCTTACGGAAGATTGCACCCATGCATCAACATACTTCCCCCCTGCCAAGGCCAGTGGAGTCCCTTTCCCACTGTGCTTTGTCGCACCATGGGCCTCCACCCTGGAGTAAGCCCCAGCACCCAGGGCCGCTAACCACGATTAAGCCCCTGTTTTCTCTTCGGGCCGCTAACCACGCGTAAGCCCCTGTTTCCTCTTTGGGCTGCTCAACGTGTAAGCCCCATTTCACTTCTCACGGACGCACCCTTCGCGACGTGATCGCCTGGTCCCTACTACCTCTTGTTTCCCACACCGAGCATGACTCATGTGGCCTTAGAGTGCGCATCGACTATGACATTCTCCTATGGGCCGCCTCAGAGTCTAAGCCCCATGCCAGTGAACTACGTGGACTTTGATCCGTGCTAACGCATGGTACGTATGAAGCCTCCACGAGGTTCAAGCCCACCACTCGGTCGTTCCGACCTCTCCATGTCGGTTCCCCACACACCATGGGCCGCCTCAGAGAGTAATCCCCATATCCACCATGGTCCGCCTCAGAGCGTAAGCCCCATATCCACCATGGTCCACCTCAGAGCGTAAGCCCCATATCCACCATGGACCACCTTAGAGCGTAAGCCCCATATCCACCATGGGCCGCCTCAGAGTGTAACCCCATATCCACCATGGGCCACCTCAGAGCATAAGCCCCATATCCCTCATCCCGCATGATGTTAAACTATTATCCCTCGACCCGCATGACGTTAAACTGTATTCCCCCTCCTGGGCCACCTTAGAGCATAAGCCCCATGCCTCACTCCTTCATCCATCCTGATCCTTACCCGGGCTGCCACATCTCGGTGAGATCATGCCACTCCACCCCAATCCATAGTATTCGGGAAGCCGCCCACGTGCTGGCCCCAACATCGATGTTCCCCCTAGGGGGTCCTTCAATCTTATCCACTCTCAGTGTTTTGATCAGTCCAGTCCATCTCCACAAGACGTTAAACTTGCGGCATACCCCGTGTTGAACATGGGAAGCTGAGGAAAACCTCAGATGGTACACATTCCTCGCGTTCGATGTGGGATGCCTCGGGCTTCCACGCCCTCGAGAAGCCTCGTGATAAGGGTTAGAAGATAGAAATGTTGATCCCCAGCGTCAAGACATGCCAATGACACCCCAAAATGACCTTTCTCCTCACCGAAGGTTGCTTCCCTGACGAGACCCCTTGGAGCGTCTCGACGGAAGCAGCGTAATTAACTGGCATCCATGCAGATATGGCACCGGGAATGTGCTTCACGAACCCGTCTTAAATCTATGAGGGAGACCCGGATTAGGTGATGAGCTCCAAGGAGGAATCCACATAAGGAAGAACCAACATCCCATCATCCCTGTTTCGATCAAGGAGTAGACGTCCCTGAATAAGGAACAGATGTCGCCCGCCTTTGGAAAGCGGGAATGCAGGGCTGCGAGCTGCGCGTCCTCCCATGCGTGACGGACACGCGTGCATGCCCCGGCGTAAAAGCGTCGGAAACATATACTCATATGTGAATTTCATGTCAAGAAGGAAATATTATTAGAAATACATACTAAAAAAAATAACAAAAGTCAACTAGATTGATTGAATGGGTGCTTGTAGATTCATGTGGACCTATCTCACCAAGATCTATTGACAAGAAGAGATATTATTCTCTTTTCATTAATGATTTTTGTAGGATGAAATGGGTATTTTTTATTTCCCACCAGTTTGACATGTTTAATTGAATAAAAAAACATCGTAGGGAATATGAAAGGATGCTTTGATAGAAGATTCTAAAGTTTCATAATGATAATGTTACGAAATTCAAAGTAGTCAAGAGGAAGATTATTTTGTGAAATGTGGGATATGGCGTTAAGTTTCAGTAGTGTGAACTCCTCAACAAAATAGAGTGGTTGAGAGTTGAAATCATATCATCAATAACATGTCTAGAACAATGCTTATTGAAAAGGAAATACTAGAGAAATTATGGAAGGAAGAAGTATTGACATCAATCAACATATCTAACCAGGCTCTATTGTATTTGATAAAAGATAAGACTTCCTATAAGCAGTAGTAATGAATGAAGCCAAATTTGAAATAATTTCAAATATTTGGAAGTAAGTGTTTTATTCTCAATAAGGAGAAGCATAGAAATTTGTATCATGTAGATATGAGGGGATATTCATTTGATATTCAGGAAAAATCAAAGCATAGAAATTCTTTAATAAGTGGCTGGTAAATATAGTTGAAACAACTTATGTCACTATAGTAGGGAATGAACAGTAACATTAAAAAATGAACATTTTCATGATGATAATGATGCAGATGTATGAAAATCAAGGGGAGTAAAAGTAAAAAATTTGGATTCCAAATAAGACAGTGATGATGATAAGGAGGAAGTAAAATCAACATAAGAAAAAGTTTTAGGATGAAATTGGTAGGAAAAATATCATTGGTGACTGGGAAGTTCTAGTACAAACACAAAGAATTAAATATCCACAATAGACACATATACGATATCAGGTAGAGCCTAAATGTTTTTATAAAGTAGCTTGAGATAACAAATGTGTTTAGGCTATGAATGAGGAGCTTGGCCATATTGAGAAGAATTAGACATGGGAGATTGTTTTGAGAATAAATGATAAGAATTTCATTGGGACCAAATGGGTTTTTGCAACAAGTTGAATGAAGATGGTATAATGATTCCAAAGGAATCATGATTAGTGTGAAAACGATACTCCTAGATAGAGGGTATTTGTAACATATCAGGTCAATAAAGAATAAGACATTTTCATATTTATTAATATTTGTGGATTAAATATTGATTTTTAATTTAAAGGGGATTCTATGTTCGATGGCGTACCCGACACGAAACAATGGATTTCTCTGAAATCTCATGTTGCACAAAAGACTGATTCATACTGAAGAATAATAATATAATATTATTTTAAATGGTATTTAATGCCTAGCTGTTGTATTGGTGAGAATGAAAAGAACTAACTACTTTATATAATTATACAATTTCTTTAAATTTTTTTACATCTATCCAATAAATATTATAGGCTTAATATAATAAATAATATGATTTTAAGCATGAAATACTCTAATATTCATTGAAGGTCGTTTTACAGCCTTTTGATGGAGAACCCCTTTTAAATATAGTTTCTGTCAATTTTATATGATATATTTGAAAAAATTAAATTCTTATTTAGAATCAGGACCTTGAAATTTACTTTGGATAAAATTTTGGTATTTTTCTGATAATGTTCATTTTTTAATGAATAGTGAAAAATACTGCATTTTAATTCAAAACTGCATTTTAATCTAATTTATTTTTATGGTTAGATTATATTTTTAAATGGTTTTAAAGTGTCATTGGATTATATTTTTACCATTTAATCCAATTTTGGTCATTGGAAGTAATTTCACTTTGAAATATGATATAAACAAATGTCAATATTTTGATAGTTATTGTTTCTTAAAAACATGCTTTATAATTTTGACAACAGAAATTAATTTTATATTAATTAATGAAACTTCTATGTTTTAAATTTGTAAAAATAGATATCATTTTTGATTTCATAATATAAAAATTATCTTCAGGTTAATTTTTGGTATTTTTTCAGAAAAATTTCAATTTTAATGAATAGTGAAAAAACACTACATAGTTGTTAAAAACCAACTTTTACATTTAAATGAAATTTTACTGCTTCTATGAATTGAATTTCAAAAATCTGACATACATGGTTGTCATAAATAAGTAAAATGTGGTTCAATATGATGAAATTATTTTTTGCTGAGTAGTAACTGTTGACTTTTATTTACCACGGTTGAAGGTAAATAGGGTAATAAAAGGTTATTTTTTTTATAATAATATAAAATTACCTCAACACTTTTCCTAACCTTATTAGATGAGTAATTTCAAACCAAAAAAATACTTGGGTAAGACTTTTGGGCATTGAAATCCATTTGGGTAAAATAATTACCTTAATAACGTTTTATTTAAAGTAAAAATAAATATATCATAAACATGTATTATTCTTCCAAAACAATTTTAATGTTGGGATATATAATTGATATATTATACTATAAATAGTCATTAGAAAGATAAAAATATTTCATACATCATGGTATTTTATTTATAATTTTTAGACCTTAAATAAATAAATTTATTTATGACACAATGATGATGTAATGATTACCACATTAATGAATGTTTTAAATAAATTAAATTATAAATATTAAAATAAATTTATTTTGAAACTTTTTATGCCATTCACTAATTTTAAATATGGGGATTACTTTCTATCTTTTAAATAATGAAGGGTTTTATAAATAATCAAGTTGGTTTTTATTTTATAAAAAGTTATGATATGAATAGTATAAAAATTGACATAAATGTGTTTTTAAATCAATTAATATTTTATTAAATGATAAAATAGTCCTAAAAATATAATATTTGTCCAAGTGGAATATATGATATTAAAAATGTATTTAATGATCCATTTGTGTCACTTGTAATTTTATTGTAAATATATTAATCATATAGTTTGAATATATAAGAAGACATGGTAAAGGTTAAATAAGTTAAGAAAGGGTTAAATAAGAAATATAATGATTAAAAAATATCAAAAACCCATCCAATTATTATTGGATGATTTTATTTCTACTCATATGCACCTTATCTTTAAATTAAATAATTTTTGGACATTTTGACACCGAAAATCATTTTATAATAAAATAATATTTTTGAATATTCCTAAAGAGCCCCTCCTCTCCCTTATAAAAGGCCATCCACTCTAACCCATTAAACACACCTCTCAAGCCCCTTTGATCATCCAAAATCTTCCAAAATAAGCTCCCAATATTCCTCTCTCCTTCCTAGAAGCCTTACCTTAGGCATAAGGCACTTCAAGGTATCCTTTTGGTTCAATCCAAAGGGAGTTACGTGATTTAAAGGTAACTTCTTCCCTCAAGTTATCTTCTTTTATTTTACTTCTTCACTACCTATACTCTTATTATTATTTGTTTACACAAAACACAAGTATCCACAATATACTTGGTTTTTGTTATGATATGTATTAAAACTACACTTACACACACCTCTATCTAATGGATACAAACATACTATTTCTCTTACCAAAAAACTGCTGCCACTACTGGAAATTCAGGCTATATCCACGGTTTAGAACTGTGGTTATAGGACCTCAAATCGTGGCTAAGTTTGGCGTAGCTATAGGACTAGACCTATAGCCACGGTTTGGAACCATGGATATTGGTCTAGAGCCACGGTTCAAACCGTGGCTTTAGGTATACAACCACCGTTCAAACTGTGGTAATATCACTATAGCCACAATTTAGAATCGTGGCTATACGCGAGGAGGGACAAAATTTATTTCTATGGTTAGAAACTGTGGCATTAGAACTATAGACACGGTAAAAAATCGTGGCAGCAAACCTATACATACGGTTAGAAACTATGGCTATAGGGTGTGAAAAACAATAAAAAATAGCCACCCACCCCCCTACACAGCCCCCCTGCAGTATCCCACCCCCTATAGCCCCCACCCTATATAAACCCCCCTCCCCTAGACAATACCCTACCCCTATAAATCCCCCCTCTTGGATAGACCCTGGACCCCCCCCCCCCCCAGACAGACCCTAGACCCCCCTAGACAGACCCTAGACACCTCCCCCCAGACCCTGGACACCCCCCAGACAAACACTAGACACCCCCGGACAGACCCTAGACACCCCCATACCCTAGACACCCCTAGACAGACCAAAAACAGACCCCCCTCCCCCGGACCCTGGATACCCCCATAGACAGACCCTGGACACCCCCAGACCCTAGACAGATCCCCCTGGATAGCCTAGACCTCCACTCCCCTGGACAACCACCCCCCACCCTCCTTGATAGACCCTGTACCCCCTCCCCCCCCCCCCCCCCACAGAACATGGACACCCCCCCAGACCCACCCACTCCTATGGACAGACCCCCCCCCCCTCCTGGACATACCCTGGAACCCCCCCAAAACCTGGGCACCCCCAGACCCAGGACATATCCCCCTAGACACCCCCAGAACATGGACACCCTACCCCTTGCACCCCCTTCCAGTTAACCCCCTCCCCCTACCAGTCCCCCCTACTAGTTCCCCCCCTCCCCCTGCCAGTTCCCCTCTCCCCCCTGCCAATCCTGCCCTACCCCAAAACCTGGACACCCCTAGAACCCCTGGACAGAACCCCCCCAGATAGACCCTGGACAAACCCCCCCAGACCCTGGACACCCCCTGGATAGACCCCAGACACCCCCACCAGAACCTGGACACCCCCTTGACCCTAGACAGATTCCCATTCCCTTGGACAGATTCCCCCCAGACCATGATCATATTACCCTCCCCTGCCAGTCCTGCCCCCACGTGCACCCCCCCCCTCCCCTTCCAATTTTCCCCTGCCCCCAAGACCCTAGAGAGATCCCCCTTGACATATTCCCCTCCCCCTGGACAGATTCCCCTACCCCTGCCAGTCCTTCCCCCCCACCCTACCCCTGTCAGCCCCCACTTGCACCATCCTACCTGTTTCCCCCTGCCCCTGCCAATCCCCTCCAAATTAAATTATATATGAAACATATTTACACTATAAGAATTAACCAAATCCAAATATATAAAAAACACATAAATGAACATACATGAGTCTCAAGTGTAGAAATCTAGGACACAATAACCCTCAATTGTTGAACAAACCAGTGGATTGTAGAGGCTATGTAAGGATGGAACATATTTCTAATTTCTTCAGAAGATTCCCATCAGTTCATACCTAGAGGGGATATATACCCCCTCCATGTGTAAGAGCGAGGCAAGTTGTATCATGAAATCCAGGCATCTAGAATACCACTAGAAAATCAGAATGAGGTGGAAGTTGAGGCAGTGGAAATTAGAATTATAGTTCTCAGTTCTTGTAGAGTAGGCATGATCAGGGTACATATGAAGTGACTCAAAGCCACGGTACAAACCAATTACAATTATTCCCGACTATGGTAGAGGAGTAGGTTGTCAGACCTTCTAATATTCATGGTAAAATTCTAGAAGCATCCACATTAGTTTTTTATATATTTTGAAGATGAGTGTATCATTATTTTATATCTGAGGAAATCATGGAATGTCTGTTCCCTATGATTATGAAATTTCATGGTGTTATGATGCTTGATACCCTATTAGGTATCCGATTAGAGGTTTTTTTCTATTTTAAGGATTTTTATCTTGTGATAGGTGGATACCAATCTATTTGAAATCATTTAATCCTCAATATGATGGGTTTTGATGTGATCAACATGATTGATTGACTAGTTCCCTATTGATCCCACATTAACTACTGTCATTGGAGGGTGATGATTAAATCCCCACAGGAAAGTAGGTATGTGAATAAGTTATAATTGGATGTCTGTGTGACTCAAGATAGGTATGATCCATAAAGGATGGGTATTTTGATAGATCAGATCACTAGAATTTTCCTTGAGTACCAGGGGTTACAAACATTTGTTTTCCAGTGGTAGTGGGAAAATTCAGTGAAGACTATCCTAACCACATATGTGGTCTATCACTAGTATGGGAGGTAGAATACAATATCAAATTTTTTCCATGAGCAGTACCAATAACCATTACTCCTTATAGGATAGAACCTATAGAGCATCTAGATCTCAAGAAGATATTCAAGGACCTAGAGGATAAAGGATTCATATTCTCCAGTACATACCATGGGGTTTCACTAGTTCTTTTTTTACAAGAATAGAGATGGAACCCTCAGACTTTTCATGGATTACTACCAATTGAACCAGCTCACATTAATTAATTGGTTTCTACTACATAGAATAGATGACATATTTGATCAAATATAAAGATCTATAGTGTTTTAAAAGATATATTTATGGTCAGGATATCATCATGTTTGTTTCAGGACTTCATAGATACCTCTCACAGTTTTCAAGATCATGTTCGGTCTGCACAAGTTCCTTTTCTTGCCGTTTGGACTGACAAATGCACCTACAGTCTTTAAAGATCTTAAGAACTTATTTTTACACCCATATATAGATTCATTCATGGTAGTATTTATTGATGAAATCTTATTGTATTCAAAATTGAGACATGACCATGAAACCCATCTTGATATCATGCTGAATACACCTAGAGAGCATCATCTCTATGCTAAGATCAGAGAATGACACTTTTGGATCAACAAATTAAACATCCGGGGTAATATAATCTCTGAGTTAGGAGTCTTAGTAGGCCTATGTAACGTAATGGTTGTAGTTTCATGGGAATATTCCAACAATGTATTTGAAATCATGTGTTTCTTTGTGAAATTTGGTTATTAACGACGCCTCATCCCGTATTTCTCACGTCTTACAGCTCCACATACTAGCTTAAAAAATATAGTTGTGAAATTCATATGGTTATAAACATATTCAGAGGTAGGATAAGCTCTTATTGAGGTTCTTTGGACCCTTTGATGTTCTGAAATAGATCATACTAGTTGACTAAAAGATAGAACTCCCTCAAAAGTACCAGTCAAAGCATGATGTACTTCAGGTGTCTCAGATGCACTAATACTCTCTAGATACAACACATGTATTTCGTCCTGCTGAAGATTAGTAGGATGTACATGCTTCATTAGAGGAGTATCTCATTCATATTGTTGATCAGAGCATGAAGACACTCCAAGTTAAATCAGTTCCCCTGGTATAGGTGTTATAACACCGTAGTCGAGTACATGAAGAGACCTAGGAAAGGGAAGATGATATATGAGTTTAGCAGCTAGAAATATTCACTAACAATGCCTTTTGACCTTCATAATATCAACTAGAGGATGGGTATCACTGATTGGAGGTTGTAATTACCCACCTTTTCATGAAGGATCAGCTTGTTTGTTTTTGAATATAAATTCCCCCACCCCCCTGCTAGACCCCCTAGATAGCAGCTCCAGCCCCCTGGACAATAGTCCCCCCCGCTAGACCCCCTGGAAATCCCCCCTATTGGACCCCCTTGACAGCCCCCTTGATGGACAGTATCCCCCCTACACATCCCTTGCACATATCCTAAGGGATCCGTAGTTAAGCATATTGACCGAGCAGGTGAGCTTCAGGCTTTACCCTTAAATGTACCTACCAAATCGTAACCTGTAGAGGCTACTTTACCTAGTTTTGAGAGAGTTTTTTCCCAAGTGCCATCAGATTTTTTATCCATAGTATATTTATAATATTTCATAGAAATACTTCTTTTAGATTTTAGTGGAATTTTGAGTTATTAGGAACCTCCTATTGTTGCATATACATCTAGTGCTCCACCTCCCTCAGCTTTAGTTGATGCTGATTCGATCTAGTCTATAGTCAAATAGTATCTCCATGTTGTTATAGGAGATGTTCATTCATCTCATCAGGATTAATTGAGGCAGATTCTATAGAATGGGTTTTCTAGGAATAGGTTGACCAGTTGAAAGTGATGACAACTCTACTCAAGCTATTCATGGAGGACAAGATTTATTTAGTAGTATGGAGAGATGAGGAAATATTATTATAGACTTTTTCAATCTTATTAAGCGTTTCCTATATGTATCCAATACTCTAGTGGCTGCCGGCTGAAAGTCAAAAGAACAGTAAAGTGGACTCCAAAGTCCGCACTGCTACAGTGGTCAAAGTTGTTATAGTTTACATGGCTACTTTTTTGGGGGAAAGAGGGATCAGACAATCATATCTTCTTTCGCCTTTCCTTTTTATGATTTTCATTGAGTTTTTCTCTCTCATACTGAATATATTGAAAACATAAATGTGTGGTACAAACTATTGCAATAAAGTGTCAAAAAAATTACAAATTATTTTAGACACTACGTATAATTATCTATATGTGGGCCTCTATAAGGTGATATAGAAATCTCGGCTTATGAAAAGTCACTATATATAATTATCTTCAGTGTACATGACTTGTGTGACATTAAAATTAGGTTAATATTATGTGTTATGTGGTTCGACCATGTCATAATCATTAAGCACCAATTATAATGTCACAATACCAACTACTGTATCTTCTAGTCATATTTAACAATATGCACCATATCTCTTATAAAACATGGTGCTCTATTTTTCAACATCATGAACGATTCCTACAATTTCTTCATTTTAGAACATGATATTGTGAACAAAGAACACAACATAGGTCCAATACCACTAAGTGGGTTGAAATGATCAAAAGACCCTTATTATCTTATAGGAAACAATTAGAATCCCAAAATTCTAGGAACACCATGCATGAAACCCAACACTATGATGTATATTAAATAAATAACAAATTTTCATAACTTTCAGTGGACTGTAATTATACAAAATTTATCATTCATATTTTTAATGAATACCCCTCAAAAGATTTCCATCGAACCTCCCTCTACAGAGTTTATCTGTGGGCCAACATGAATAACTCAATTTTCAAGAAATATTTTCCAGCATTCCACAATAAAGTGTTAAGAAGTTACAAATTATTTTAGTACATATGTAAAAGATGATTATTTAAGGATCGATATAGTATTTTTTTTTAACCAACCAAAGAATTTTTTTTAAAAAAGTTACAACCATTTTAACAAATTAGTGCACAATGTGCATGTAGTCCAGCCAAATAAGTGCAGTTTATGGGGTAATTAGAGGGAATGTATCCATGTAAACCTGTTATAATCTTAGTCACCAATGATCATTGCATATTCACTATAGCTGTCATAGCATCTATCCCATATTGGGTGTCTGCAGACCTGTATTACATATGGGGTGAGAAGGAATCTAATTAGAAAATTCACCAATTAGAAATAGATTTATCTCAGCTCCTATTGAATTTGATGTACAATTTGATTTCTATAATTATATCTATACAGGAATCAAATATATACTGAATGGCAGTGTCTTTGACTACAAGAGTAGTTGCAACTACAATCTGCTTCAAAATTTTCAAATCCCTGTATGGAGAGAGGCAGGAACACATTATTGCTGGTTAAACACATATAGAACCTCTATTTATCTATAGTAAAATCACACTGAAAGAGAATGTAGGTGAGAAGATGACCACCCCCAATATGATTCTTTATTAGATGGACACAAGTTAGGGAATCCACTTGTACCTATATTTCCCAATTAAATTATACAATAAGAAAAGTAAGGGTCAAAAGTATATTGATATGTATATGTGAGAATATAAAGAATACACATATCATACCTGAAACTATCTCAAGCAGTACCTGATCATGTCCATCTCTTGTATACATCATCATATGGTCCTCAAAAATGGCACCATGAGTTTGGAATAGACTACCTATAGCTGGTGGTGGGATTGGATTGAAACATTATCCATCTAGAGCTCTTCATAATCTTGTAGCATCTCCTACTCCTCAAATGAATCCACCTCCTGAAGGAAAACACTATAAAATATAGGCATACCCCTAACTACAGTGATGCCTTTCTAATAGAGGTCCATCCACACTACTACCATAGTGATAGTGAATTATTATATTGGTTGTAAAATTTGGAACCATATCTTATCTAAAAATAGATGCATTTAATTTCCAACATCCCTACAATATTAATCCATACATAGATATTATGTAAATTTCTGGAATAAATTTCAATATATGTACACAAAAATTCAACAATATCTGTACAAATGTATTAATATGTACATGTTCTGGACAGTCAATCTTTGTACACATATATGGTGTTGAATCCCCCTAACATGAAAGCATCATTTATGTTTTCTTTCAGTGAAATAGTATAATATTTCTCGATGTCAATTTCTTCATGTTCCTGACATAAAATGAACTCTTATAGCCTATCATGATTTATATTGTTTTAAATCAATTAATATAATAGTTCGGACCCAATGTAATAAATGTACAAACAAAATAAGTGACCTAACTTGAAAATGTAGTGAAAATAGGTACATATTTCAAATTTATGGGCACATCTTGATGTGTTTCTTGAATAGAATATCAATGTAAAATCATTAAGGCAATGAAATTTTTAATAATTTATACTCTTCTGATTCACATGAAAAAATCATAAAAAACACAATTGAATAACAATGCTAATAAAAACAATGATAAAAAATGATCAAACTTAAAGAATAAAATTTAGAATCTAAATATAACTTTGGGCTAATTCAAATTCAATGGAATTTCAATTAACATTATCAAAATATAACATTTCAATAAATTTTTGAAAAATAATAATGAAGAGAGGAAATTCCATTTGAGGACCTGTATTAAGAAGCGATAAAACCAAAACGTCAAGAGGGAAAAGTATAGCCATGTATACACATTTAAATCATGACTCTTTCCTAGCATATCTTTATAATTAATAGAGTTTATAAACTATGAATAAACAGATTTTATTGAAAGAATGGGTTTATTAACCTTTGTGTTTAATGAAATAAGAAAAAAAATTAACATAGGCGACACAATAGTCATTTATATAAAAATGATAATTTACAGAAAACAAAATATAGAAAAACAAAAACAAAAAATTTGTAACTAAATGAAAAATAATATATATAAATGAATAATTTGAATAATTAAACAAGAAAATTATAGATTTCATAAATGAGATAAATTAAAATGGATTTGTAAAAAAATAAAACAGTAATTGAATCCTAGAGAATTTTGACAATTTTAAATATTGTGATGGATAATATGACAATAAATATTAATTGATAATTGAGAAATAGTTGAACTACATACCTTTTATACAATTCTCCCCGCCCAAACATTTTGTGAGGCATATTGCAATAGCATTTTCAATACTATTTCCAATGATGCTTGTCTTGAAAGCATAAATCTCATTAATGAAATGATAACTATACCATGTGATCATTAATTACAAGAGTATACATTTTAATTTTAATCTATAAAATAATATGATATAGAAATTTAACCCTTTTCAATGTCATTGATGTTGGAAGATGAAGAAGAATCAATTAAACTAGAGAATTAAACATGAAAATTATAGATTTCATAAATGAAATCAATTAAAATGTTATTGGAAAATTTAAATCATTAAATGAATCTAAAATAATTTTTAAAATTTTAATGATTTGAATGGATAAAATTACAATAAATAGTAATTGATAATTGATAAATAGTCGAACTACACACCTTTTATAAAATTCTCCCCACCCAACCCTTTTATAAGGCACATTGTAACGTCAATACTATTTGTATTGATGCTTGACCTGAAAGCATAAATCACATTAATGAAATGATAACAATATCATGTGTTCATTAATTACAAGAGTATAAATATTAATTTTAATCTTGAAAATAAGATGATATTGCAATTTTACCCTTTTCAATGCCATTGATGTTGGAAGACGAATTAGCATCACCTATACTGGATATTTCACCCATACATTGAAAACATTAAACAACCAAACATAAAACAGCATCATATAATGAAAATGTGAGTCTGGGGTTAAATTTCATATTTGAGGATGCAGTTGAGTAAAAAAAGAACTTGTCATGATGTAAAAAATGGTGTGGTAAAATCATACCTTTGGTGATGGTGGATAAGTCGACACCGTTATGGAGGGCGTGGAGCAGCAGATCAGACGAAAGTCAATTTACCAGAAATAGATGGCTATTGCACATGTCAGAGGAGGGTGTGGAGTAGTAGTAAAAATCTAGTGGGTGTCATAGAAAGTCCCGATGAAAATCATGAGTCGGAGATGCTGAAGTAGGGCATGGAGTATACGGATGTTAAAAATTGCAGTTGGTACTGTAGAAATACCTGATGGAAATTGTGATGGGAAAATATACTAATTCATGGAGTGGTGGGAAAAAACACTAATCGGTAATTCAACTATGCATTATCTGCATGAATGAAACTATAAAAATTATTTATTGAATGAAACCAGGTAGGCATAACAAAACTGCATGACACTCAAATACAGTGCATGCACAACCCCTACCCCCTTGCACCCCCCCCCCCCCCCCCCCGATGCCCACTTCCCCCTTGCACACCCGCTCCCACCCCCTATATAGCACCCCTTCTCCCTCCCCCTGCCCCCTTGCACACCCCCTCTGCCCACCGCACCCCTGCCCCCTGACCCCTTGCACACACCCACTGTCCCCTACCCCCTTGTAATGTAATTGAGTATTTAGAACCCAAAAAAACAATTTATCACAATATTTCCATGAAACACCAATAAAAACACAACAAATGGTTACTAATGTCTTGCAAAAAATGATATAAAATAACCATTACCTCCTGAATTTTATATTCACATCAATCCTGATTGAAAGTCATGGGAGAAAATCAATTGCATATACTATGTTTTCTTGTTGGTTCTCAGCATAGCATGCATCCCTATCCTACACACCAATACAAGTCATCAAACTGACAATTTGATCAGTGAAACTAATAGAGGGTCCGCCTTAGGAAAAAAATGTAAAATTGGACTACATACCGTCGAAGGTGTTCCAGAAGAGATAGAGGGGTTGCCTTAGATCAGCTTCATCAAAGAGGTACGATGGTCACGTTGAAGGAGGATACAAATCAATATAATAATAATAAAACTTAACTACTACATAAAAATTACGTAGAAACAGTCAGAAACACTGCCATACAATTCAATATTAAAATAAGAAAACCTCATTGCATAACAAAATTTCACATATTAAAAAACCAAAAATACAATTCAAATAAATAGTGAGTCTCAATATTAGTATCATAAGATTCATGATAACCCTCATCCACTTCTCTTATAGAAGAACCATCAGCACCTCTCACGCCACTAGCATCATCATCGAATCAGCATCGATACCAGCACCGACACTGGGACCAGCTCCAGCTCCAGCTCCAGCTAGAGCTCCGGATCCAGATACAGCTCTGGCTCCACCAACAGAACTCGTCAGCATTAAATATTCTTCAACAACTACAGATTCTTCTGGTGAAAGTGTAGATTAAATGGCAGACATAACTTTCTTCATATTTTCAAATATCACCTTTTCTGCTTTTTGAGTTGCTTCTTTGATTGAAAAATTTATATGTTCCACTATGAAAAAACCAGAACTGGTACTTGAAGAAACGTTGTCATTAGACCAATATTGATATTTTACAATCTTCTTCCCAGGTCAACAACACACTCTTCCCTGATGCTCATCTCCTAATACCTGATGTAGATGATTGTTTGGGCCCAAATTGCCAGGCTCTTTTTCTGCCAATGTCTCCAAAGCATTTTGTTGATTGATATATAACATAAATTAAAATGATAAAATAATATAAGGAATTAAATTTATTCAAAATAATGTAAATTGAAATATACTTACAATCGCCTTCTTGGTGTTAGTATTTGGCACAATACCATCTTTCTTTTTTCTGCTTATACAAAAAAAGTAGAGCGAGGAACGCGACCCTCGATATTAAATTATTTTTTCTTGGAAAAAAAAAATAAATAAATCAAAATTTGAAGTCAAAAAAATTACATTAAATGAAGCTAAATATTTTAAATATTAAATTACATGTGTTTACTCAAGATCTGCGAGTGAAGTGTGTCCATGAGTATAAACATGTTTTATTCCACTCTTATTTCATTTATTTTTGTCTCATTTCTCCTATAAACTAATATTTATATAATTTCATTAACATAAATAAAACTCATTTTTAAATAGATAAATTAATATATATATATATATATATATATATATATATATATGAATTTAACAAAAACCTTAAACTCTTGACCCTTCCAATAGTCGACCATCTCTTTGTATTGTGATATTGGGAAATCATGAATAACTGGTACTTATTCAAGCTCTATGCCAACTCTCTTTTTCTATCCAATATATAAGTCATAATTGTACGCTCGCCTCATTTCACCTAAATCCATTAACCTTGTAGCCTTGACATTTTTTCCATTAGGAAAATTATATTAGAGCTACAATGGAAAAAATATTTTTTAAGAAAATATTATAAATTAATATATATAAAAGGTGATTAACATTACTTACCCAGATCTCTGCCTAGGCATTGTCTTTTATTTGTTCTCCAACATCCCTCCAACTTATTGGCTGAAACAGAATGATATTTTTGTGTCTATCATGTGTTACCATAATGATTTTACATTATGTACCATTTTTTTAATTATATATTTGTCCTCATTGTATTCAACCATGATTTGCGTGTGTCAATTCCAAACTTCTCGCATTTTTGTGAGGCCTCTTCATCTGGTGGAGACTGGATCTAATCATGAAAAAAGGAAAAAAAGGATAATAATATATATAAATTTATCATTAATCACTAACATTAATGTTTAAACACATACTAGTAGATGGGGGATCTGTTGACCCCTGAAGTGCAGCGTCTAGAGGGGGAGTAGCCTCTATGGTAAGTGGGATATCTATAGTAGGAGTACTCTATAAAGTAGATGGATAACCTTGTACAGATGAGGTTGGATATGGATATGGATATGGTAGTGGGATATATGGGGGCGTAGTGCCCTGTACAGTGGATGGTGGGAATGGAAAATAAGGAGGGATGGGAGTCTGAGAACTACCATCCGATGTGGGTGCGGGCAGAAAGGGATATAGAAAATGTGGGTATGGATAATATGGAGGTGGCATAATGGGAGGATGACCTTCTAGTGACTCAAGCGGCATAGTAGTAGGCTAAACTATAGAATCAATACCCCTCGCCATACTATCAGCCTCGGTAGTATAATCCAACCGTCTCCTCGATGAAGTATCCTAAAATAACATAGATGATAAAGTTAAATGAACCATAACAAGATAAGTAATATGAAAGACCATAACATTCAAACATAAATTGAACTTACAGTGTTGGCCAACTGAGACATATGTTGGTTATTTCTTCATATTCTTATATTTCTTCTAATATCATCATATTCAAACATTTTGACTTGGAAATTTAAAATAATATTCTCAAATAAATAGAAATAATGAAAAATGTTAAATAATACAATTGTATCATAAAAAAAATGAGATAAATTTTAAATGTGATATTTATATTGATAAAATATACTAGTTAATTTGATATCATGTATGGAAGTTTAAAAAAAATACATACAATATTACGATAATGTCAGGTAACTACTTACAAATGCATTAACGTTCTGTGTGTTCTGTGACAATTTCTGGTTCACAATCTGTTCTAGAAATTGAGTCATCTGTGTCATCAAATTCAACATTTGAATAAATACCGATAGGTTCATCTACAACATCATTGCCATCCATGTCTTCATCCAAAATATTTCTGGGAATGACATCAACAATAACACCAAAATGTTGTTGTAACGGGTCAGTTACATAAAACACTTGTCTAGCCTGTGATGCAAGAATATAAGTTTCATCGGTGTGAAGTTGGCGATTCATATTAATCACTCTAAGTCCACAGTTATCAATATGAATTCGTTGTCGTGTCATTGAATCAAACCACTTACATTTCATCGTTGCGATGTGACCATGTACATAGTAATATAATAAAATGATTATTTCAACAACACCATAATATGATATATTTTCTGACCGAGGTTGTCTATCTGATGCACTCGCATAACAATCTATTTGGGTGCATATCTTCACACCATCATGTTGTGTTTCCATTTTTTTGCATAGATATTTATAAAAAAATTAAATCCATTGACAACCATTGCTTTACAATCACGTACCACATCGTTTGGACCAAAGGATAATGCTCTTACTTCATACGATACTTCATTCATTGGTATAGTTAAAACCTAAAAGATACCAACATTGAATATTAAACAGGGACATGTGATTTTTTTATAAGAAGAAGAAAAAATATATTACCTTTGACATTAACCAAGCAACAAATTCTTTGATGTGTAGCAGTTCCTTCCTCTTAATAAATAGAGAGTGATGTCTCTTTTTTATAATTTCTAAATGTTCTCTACAAATATGAAAGCTTAAAAATTTCTGAATATATGAAGAAATAACATAATGAAAAAATGCATATTTATTGGTTTACTTGATATAATCATAAATCACACCACAATTGAAAAATACTGTATGATGAGCCATTTCCCACTCTTCCCTGCTTAAAGTACACAACGAGTATGATCCAGATACCACCCCTATTTGGGGAAGAGAATAAAATGCAGGCTCAATGGGATCATATTGCTCATCTTCAGTTTTCATAAGTCGATTAGACCTCATGGTGACGTTATCCAAGTACGATGAAAAGAAATCCATGCATTCTTGTGCTAAATAACATTTCACAATAGAGCCTTCGAGGTGATATTTATTTATCACATAATATTTCAATTTAAACATCATTATTTCTATAGAATACATCCACTGACTCAAAACAGGACCACCAAAAAGAACATATGTGGGAAGATGCACAGTTAGATGTATCATACATGTGAAAATGACGATAGGAAATTTTTCTCCAAGTCAAAAAGAATAATCGGTGAATCTCTCTACAATTAATGACCAACACTTCTACTTAGTCTTTTGGCACAAAGGTCTTGATATAAATGACATAACTTAATCACATCAACTCTATCATTATGTGAAAGTAAATGTCAAATGTAAATAGGAATCAACTCATGTAACAAGACATGATAATCATGGGTTTTAAGAGATTTTAGTTTCACATCTTGTGTATTCACCCTTTTCGAAATATTACTTGAATAACCATCTGGAACCTTCAAAATTTCCAAGACCTGAAGAAATTTTTTCTTCTCCACATTTGTCATCGAATTACAAGAAATAGGGACTTTCCACTTATTTTGACCAATTAACTCAGGATGAAGTTTTACTCTTATACCCCAATCCATCAAATCACGACTAGACCACAAATCAACTTTTGTTTTAACTTTAACATTTAAAATTGTTGAAATTATCATCTCAATAATGTTTTTCTCGATATGCATTACATCCAAAAAATGACGCAATAAATTTGATGACCAATATGGTAACTCAAAGAATATGATTTTTTTCTCCAATTGTTATTGGAATTAGAATTAACATGTTTTCACTTTCTGATATTTGATTGACTTTTTCCAAGAACATAATTAAAATCATCAATTTCTTTAAAAATATCATTCCCTGACATTTTTTGACATGTCTCATCTGTCTCGACGACATTATCGAAGTGTCTTCGATTTTTCCTGTATGGATGATCCATCGGTAGAATCATCGATGCCCTATGAAGCTGAAAGTTCATTGAAACTTTAATCTTCAGAAACGTGTATTTTTTATAAAAATAGGGCAGGATAATTTCACTTTAGTACTCCAACCAGAAATCATTCCATTGGAAGGGAGATCATTTATTGTCCATAATAGAGCTACATGAAACATAAATTACTCCTTCTTGAATGCATCGTATGCCTATGCACCAACAATCTAAATCTCCTTTAACTCCTCTATTAATGGATGCAAATATATATCAATATCATTTCTAGGATCACTAGGTCTAGATATCAATATACTCATGATAGTAAATCAATTCTCCATACACATCCATGATGGAAAGTTATAAATGTGAATGAAAATAAACCAAGTACTATGTGCAATATGCATTTGGAAAAATGGGTTGAAACCATCACAGGATAATCCCATTCTAACATTTCATGGGTCAGCTACAAAATCAGGATGCAACCTATCAAATTTCTTCCTAGCCAACCCATCTATCGGATGAACTATTTCATCATTATGTTTATTTCTTTCATCTTCACGACATCTCATATTTTTTTCCATTTTTTCTGACATAAAAAGTTTTTGAAGCCTATGGATTAAAGGGAAGTGCCACATCACTTTCTCTAGTATGTGAGATTGTGTTCTGTCTTTATTAGGCTTCCACCTTGATGTGCCAAACTATTTTCACTGACTTAACTCTGCATTTTCCTTCTAGAATAGGCAATAATCTTTGGGGAAAGAATGAATCTTAATAGATGAAAATCCAAATTTTTCAACCAAATTTGATTCCATGTAATTATTTTCTAGAATACATGCATCATCAGGTAGTAAATCCTTAATAAATGTAAGTAGATAGTCAACCACGGTGTTACTAAATCCATGCATTGCTTTTCCATGATATAATCGCATTAAAAACTCAAGTTTGATCATTTTTCCACATGCCTAATATACTAGAGTATTTTCATCTTCCATCAGCTTTCTAACACTCTCAACATCATCATCCTGATTAATAGATGAAAACTGTGTTTCAGTATTAATTTCCTCTTGCACTGGTCTAAACGAGGAGCTGGCTTCAGAAATAAAAGGAAACCAATCGGAAATCAGATTTTTCATACCAATCCTTTCCGCTGAATCAATGTAATTCACCACTTGCGCTTTTTCTCCATTGTAATACCACACGTGAACATTTTTTTCGAAAACCTGGTTTAGTGATATGATAACTCACTTCCTCGCGAGTTAACCATGGTCTTCTAACACAATCAAAACATGGGCATCAAATCAATCTTCCATCTGAATCATTAGTGAATGCAAAGTCCAAGAAATGTCATAAATCCTTCTGAAATTCATCATTGATCCGATCAACGTTGTACATCTAGTATCTATCCAATCTGAGGAATATAAACATACATTAAATAAATAATCAATAAAATGACTTAACATTATATCTATTTTTAATAAGATAATAAGAAACCATCAATAACATGTCAAAAAAATCATAACAAATATTATGGTTAAGGGAATTCATAAATGTTTCAAATTATAAAAAATCATGAATACTCACACCATTCTATAACCACATAAGATTATTTTGGTGTACCTTCAACACCCACATTAAAACCTAGATGTTTGAATAATTACCTATTATTATTTTTATATAATTATATAATGGGAACCCCCCCCCCCTCCTAGACACCCCTCCCCCTCCCTCTTGGACGCCCCCCCAGACACCCCTCCCTCCTTCCAAGATAGCCCCCCGACCCCCCTGGACAGCACCCCTACCCCTGAACCCCCACACCCCTTTTTCCCCTCTCTACCCCCTGCACACTACTCCCCCAGACCCCTTCAACCCCCTCCTGGATAGCTCCCCTTCCCCTTGCACCCTCTTCCCCTCATTGTCAAGCAGGTTGTCTGTATCCTTTAAAAAGGTTAACGACCTACAAGCCTTCATGGATCATATAAGAGAGTTATAGAATTTGGTATTTCCATCACTGTTGGTTAACCATTTATCTTTAAAATCTTGTTTTCTCATATTTTATTTGAATGGGAGCAAAGAGTTGAGTTTGACTATAGTGTTTAGTTCTTGAGTAGGATCAGTGATGAGGCCAGAGCTGGTGTTTTTGTTTTGCAGATCATTGAGGACCTTCTCTCAAGAATCAGGATGCCATTGTTAACTTGTTTGGCTTTAGAGCCGCACCATGTTTTTAGAGTCTATTTGAGATGCTTCAATTTGAGGTTTCAGGAAAAGGCATCATTGTTATGAGACATTTAAGACCAATAGTTCTAGATGATATAGGTGAAATCATCCTTAGAGAACCACACATTGTTAAATATAAAAGGAAATCAGGGTTTCATGAAATTAGAGGAGACATTGTCCAAGATGGTATGATGACCAAAATTCAGCTTGTGAAGAGTGGTGCTGGAGATAGTGTCCCATAAATCTATAGCAGGGACATTCATGAAGTCTCTATTCAATTTGGAGGCAACCATTTTGTAGTAATGTCTTATATACCAAGTGTATTTTACACTAAGGAGATTAATTTCAATGATATTAGTTTCTTCAATCGAGGCTTTAAATTATTTCATTTAAATGGAAGCATGAGAATGTCCAATTTTCTCGCTTGAGTTAAGAATGACATTAAAGTCGCTAATTAGAAACCACAGGTAGTTATGTTAGTTCCTAGGGATGAGAGATCATTCCAAATAGTTCTTATTTCTTGGTATCTATTTTTAGAATTGACAAAGGAGTGGAAACTATGTGTTCCATAAATGATAAAGTTGCAAGTAAATATTTGGATAGAGATATCGAAAACACTAACATTGTGTAAATAAGAGTGTGAAAAAATCTATAAAGAATCATCGTTGAGTGTATTATTGATTGCAATAGTAAAAACATAATTATGTTGGCATAAATTTGATTATATAGAGGAAAAGAAAATTTAGGTTTAGCGATGGAAAATAACATAGGATGATGGTTGTTAACCATTCTTTTTAAAACAATGAACATGTCATAGTTAGCGATACCCTGACAATTCCAAAAGGGGATCATCATTTAAACCTGAATTTGGAGTTAGAACACCCTTTTCTCTTTATTCTAGAGCCTTTTTTTCTAGTAGTCCTTCTAACCTCTAGGTTATTTTTAGTGGCATGTTCTTGTTCATTCTTAGATGTGACTATAATATTCTTTATAGGTTTCCTAATTGGACCATCCATAGGAGAGTCTAACTAATTCTTAGAACAGATCGACAAAGAATTGATATTATAATTACAATTCAAGTTTCCATATTTCATATAGAAAACATCATTAATTATAGATGTAGAAATAGGAGTACCTAAAAACATTAAAGTATCCACTGTCTGTTGTTAGGCAGTATCCAGATCTGTTGGATGGTATGGATTCAATGAAAAGGAAATATTACATGCCTACATATGTTTAGGGTTTTATACTAGGGAGGTCCAAGTGGGTTTGATAGGTTAGACATCATTTTTAATATTTTTAGAAGTCATCGTATGTGTCTCAGTTGAAACAACCTTAAAAATGCTCCTCTGACTCCCTGATTCTACATAATTGGTAATAGATTTAGAGTGCTCAAGGGGAGAAGGAGCTAAATCTTTCTCTAAATTTTTGGTTAAGAACTTCATTTCAAGAGTAATATTATTATTAGATATGAAAAAGAAGTGATTAACAGATCTCATAGTAGCATGAGTTAATAAAGTTTTAATGGTTCAGTCTATAGGATTAAAATTACAAAGCATCAGAGAACTAATGACATAAACACTATTAGCAGGTTGTGAACCATAAAAAGAGTATAAAGTAGAAGAAGAGGTTGTAACTAGATCCTTTTTTTCTCCACCCCGGTATCCTCCATTGGCTGAATCTTCTTAATGGATCCAACGAGATCCTGTATTTTAGTCACCTGTACCGAGGGTGTACTTACCTTTATTGATTTAACAGTTTCCAAAACCATGGAAGCAATTGCAGTCATACTACTAGTATGTGTGATATCCTGAGCAGATTTCAGGATAAACAATAGATTCTCAAAATCTATAGAATGGCTAGTTGAATCTATAGTTTTAGAGAAATTATCAGGTACATTTGTTATACTTTTGTTCTGAATCTTTGTCCCTAATGAAATAGTGGAATTTAATAGGGAGGGGTCCTCAATTTTTCAAGTACTTAAATATGAGGAGTGATCATCCATAGATTAAATAAGAAATTATCTAGCTCACACATAGTTATGTGGGGGTGTAGTGAATGCATTGCATTCATTGAACTTCAAGTTTTTACTTGGGATATGTTTAGAATTTTGGTTAGATTCAGAAAATTGTTCGGCTGAGCATGTATTAGATTCGTCCTTATTGGATATCCTAATAGTGTCTAACACCAAAATTTCAATTTCTTCTAAGAGGCATTTATCTTTAATGGAGTTTTATTATTATTCAGCCATATCATCCCAGTTAGTACTTGAGTTATCCCCTGTGTGTATCACTTTGTTTGACTATTTCACCCATGTTTTTTATTTCATTGATTGGGGTACAGGTATATCTATCATAGGGGAATTATACTTTTTATTTCTCATAATTTCCTTCCAATCATTTTCAACTGGTTGTGTTACTTGTTTTCTAATTTCTCTAATGTTGAAAATTGTATAACCAATGATCTTACACTGTTCTCAAAAGGGAGGTTTCCTCTCATATTCAATTCTAATTTCAGTTTTGTAGTCATTTGAATTGAAATTAATTATGGTGGGCAGCTTTGAATCATGTTTAATTTCCACCATAACTCTAGAAAAGAGACATAAGTCGGCATTTAATGTTATATGATCAATTTTGAGGGGAGTTCCTATGGAGGAGACAATATCATTCAGAATTGTTGGGTGCCTAAAGAACCAATTAAGACCATGTAGTTTGACCCAGAGTTTGGCCAATGTATTCCTATGTGTGTGAGGATGGAAGTTAGAGTCCCAATTATAAATTATGAGTAAACCGAATTTAAGATTGAGGTTTCCAGTCATCCGAAATCCCTATATATCCTCTTGCGATTTCAACAAGATATGAAAATATACTTTGCCTATTGGAATTAACTTCAAGTTTGAAGAATTCCAATAGAGAGAAATATTTGTATGTAATTCAGATAAAGTTGATCAACTTTGAGGTATGAGAGGTGAGATGTTACCATGAAGTAGACCGGGTTTCTTCATTCGGTGAAAGTGATGGGCAGCATCACGAAGGGGATGAGGATGGGGCAGTGTCGTGAAGGTCGTCCAGGAACTATCGGGGGATGAGGATCGGGGAGAGGAGAGGTCGCCAAGGTTGTTGGGGAAGAAGGGTCGCTGCCAATAGAAGATGTCACCGCCGAGAGGAGAGGTCACCGTCGAGAGGAGAGGTCACAACCGAGAGAGGATAAGTCGCGAGGGTGGAGGAGGGAGGACGAGAGAAGAAGTCGCGTGGAGAAGAGAGGGATGCGGTCGCGGGGATAAGCTGGTCGTGAGGGGTTTGGGGAGAGGAATCGCGGAGGATCCCGATGGATGGTCAAAAAAACATAGATGTGGAATTTATTAAGCATGTCTATAAATAATGATTTTCCACAATCTTAATAGAAGTGTGTCTATAAACTAATCTATAGCAACGAACTTATAAAACCATGGCTATAAGTCTGTGGCTATAGCCTTATTTTCTAGTAGTGTGCGTCACGAAATGATGGTTGTTCAGTTCTCTACTACCGCCACTCATGGTGGAAATTATTATGGAACTATATTTATATATGATATATATTATGTTTATATTGTCTCTATTATTATGTATTTTGCATTTATAGGATACCTTTTTGGTTTCCATAATGGGTAAATATGATAATTTCATTTGAGGAAGTGCAGACAACCGCCCCTTCAAAGTGATATGAATCGTTCATGCCATACATGGAACATATAAAGGATGGTGTTACTAAAATTGTGGCACCCCAATCTTGCATAGTATGTTTCTCTTTGAATAATTTAATAACTTCCATTATACACAACTTCGAGATTCTAACACACCGTGACCAATCAAACTAGCCGTTATGAATAGTAATACCTACTTTTTGAAATTTTATAAATTTTATTTTTTAAAATGGACTTAATTTTTTAATTCTAAATATCGAAATTATCTTAGGGAGGATTTTTGGTATTTTTCTGAAAACTTTCAATTTTTGATGAATAGTGAAAAACACTGTGTTATTGGTTAAAACAAAATTTTTTATTTAAAAAATATTGATTTTATTTAAATTTATTTTAGGTCAAAATAGATACATAATACCTATATATGTTAAATGTAATTCATTGGAGTCATTTTATAATATGTTTAGATATATAAATATTTTATTGAACTTTTTACCGTCTTTTACCCACCTCCTAGGAGCATTTGCAAATTTGTATAAAACTTAATTTTACCACTTCTGTGAGTTGAATTTCAAAAATCCAAGAGACACAGTTGACATCAGTAAGTAAAATGTGGTTCAATAAGATGAAAATAATTTTGGTGAATAGTAACTTTTTACTTTTATTTACCACGGTTAAAAGTAAATATGGTAATTGAGGGTAAAAATGATATCATAATTACCCTAACACATGTCCTAATTCTATTGGATAAGTATAATTCAACCCAAACCATCCATAGGAATAAAATATGATTCTCTTTGGTATACTAGGATTAGATTAGTACATTTATTATTATTTTATTTAAAGAAGAGTTAAAAGAGTTAAATTCAAAGCTTAATAACTAAATCATTTTTAATATAGGGATGTACACAATATAAATTCCACTATTAATATTCATTAGAAATATAAAAATATTTCCTACACAATGGTATTTTATTTATTATTTTTAGACATTAAATAATTTAATTTATTTATGACACAATGATGATGCAGTAATTACCTTATTAATGAAAGATTAAAATAATTGATATTATAAATATCCAAATAAATGTAATTTGAGACTTTTGACAAATTACACTAAGTTTCAAGGTTAATATGACATGTTAGGGTTGATTAAATTATTCTTTTTCGAAGTAATAATGCTGTTATGATTTTCACAAAAACCAAATACTAAATATTTTCAAAATTGACATAATTGAGTTTTTAAAAAAAATACTATATTATTAATTGATATAATATTCATAAAAATATAAGGTTTGTCCAAAGGACAAAGATATGGTTATATATATATTATTAATGAACCACTTGGGTTTTTCTTGGATGTTTATAGTATGTTTAATAACCATATAATATAAAAATACAAAGAGACCTGATAAATGCCAAACTATTTAACTAAGAGTTAAATCTAAAATATAAGATTAATATAGTGACCTAAACCTATCTAAAACCTATTGGTTGAGATGTTTTCAATGGTTAAATAATTGTTTTTTGAGGTTGTTTTTATGTAAGTATCTACTGGGACATATTTATTATCCATGTCTATGTTTCATAAAAGAGTTTTAAATGGGATTTTTAAGGGACTTTTTACTAAAACATCATTTTAAATGTTTTAATGTTTTATTCTTCTAAGACTTTATAATTAATATTCATGTTTTCAAAATGGTTTTAAGGATTTATTTATATAAAGATTAATGTTTTAAAATTTTAATTCATTTCAAAAGTTCCAAAGTGGCATGGGAAACTTTGATTCAAAACTATATTTTAAATGGCTTCCTTTATATTACTTTTAAATGATTTCATAAAAAAGAGATATTTCTCTCAAATATTTTTACATATCATTTTAAACTATTTCAACATCCTTTACGATATATTATTATAAATCGATGCTGATTTATTATGATACAAATATTTAATATTGTATTGATGGTTTTATGATATGTTTGACTATGGATGTGTTATTTTTATACCATTCCTGATTTATTGATAAAGTATTGACATTTTTCATGATAATTTTAATATGAATGTTTATGTTATGTTTATTCATTTTCATATGAGGTATGAATTGGACTTAGTAAGTGACAGGTGGAGCCTGCTATAGCTCCTTGATGCATCAGTAGGTGTCATGAGACAAACTAGTGTCTTGGAATAAGGCTTTGACAAAATATTATTTGTAGTCTTGGCACAAGGCCTTGACTATGTGGTTATGATTTTTGGAATTATGCATTCCATCATTACGAAAGTGGCTATTGATATTTCATGTAATTGGTCGACTAGTAGAATATCCATGTGAATAAGTAAATGGAATTATTTGATTTTATTTTTCCCATATTATGCTGATGTTTAAGTTTAAAAGGCTTTTGTTTTATTCTTATAAATTTCCTTAAATGTTTATGCTTATTTATGAAAGTTTTCGCTATATTTTTATCCTTAATAAGCATCTAAGTTCACCCATTTATATGTATTATTTTTTCTAGGAAGTGATGAAGTATTTTATGGTTGACCTACAGGGATAGGCTAAGGATATAAGTGTGTTAAAAATGGGAAAAAATGTTGTGGATGTTTTTATTTCATGATGTAATGCAAAACTTATAAATGTATCTAGTACTTCCAAGGATACTAAATTGATTGGTCTTTTGGGACATAATTATTTGTATCATACTGATGTTATGTAATAATACACCGACTCTAGGTAACTAGGGTCGGGGAGTTACAGTTGGTATCAGAATAAGTTTAGTACAAACCTTGGAAACTAGATTTAGAAAAAATACACTGATTAGAGAACATTACCCAAAGATATATAGACTTTGAGGATTAGTATAGAAGAAATTCCTAGAATTTTGGTATTGTAGAGATTTTGTAAGTTTTCCAAGAAACACATATCTTTATAGATATGAGTAGGTAGATGCAAATCTAGCACAAATGTACCTAGGGGTAAAACCTGAAAACACCGCTTTGAGCTAGACTCGAACGGGAATTAGTGCATGATTTGCTGCACTATTGGTAATGACACTCAGGAATGATATGCTTAGGATAATTCTCATTTTCTTTACAAACCATTATCAAGGTTTTATGAGTATATACTTCCTCAAAGAAAACATTTTCATGATAGTGGATTATATCCATAAACTGTTCAATTTATGTTAAGTGTTTTACAAGTTTGGAATTATGTATTGCGATTCATAAACTAATCTAGTGTATGCCATTGTTTAGAAATGGGACCTAGTGGAAGGAATAGAAACTGTATCAATACACATAATCAATGTAGTGATTTCCCTCATACTCAAGATAATTATAGTGGAGATGGTGAAGCAATTGGTGCTGATTAGATTATCACCATACTAGGACAACTCACTCAGGTTATGAATAATAACCTTACCTGTATGGAGCGCCCTGATCTACATCATGGAGGATCAATGTTAGAATTCTTCATGAGAAAAAACCATCAACATTCAGTGGGAGTAAAAATCCATTAGTATCTGAGCAATGGATAAATTCCATAGAGAAAATATTTCTTGCTTTAGGGAGTAGCGAAAGGGAAAAAGTTGTCATGATAGTTTATCGCCTCACGAGAGATGTAGATTAATGGTGGTCATTAACCAAAAACAAAAATGAATATGAAGAAGTATATAACATGGAATGGAGGGAGTTTAAAGATATTTTATTAGAAAAATACTTTCCTTGTGATCATAGAGTATATATGGAAAGACAATTTATGATTCTAAGGCAAAAGGAGGAAGAGAATGTCGCAAAGTATGAGGCTAACTTTACAAGGTTTGCAAGGCATGCAGCAAATTAAATACATAACACAATAAGTAATATTGATCGATTCTTTGATGAGTTAAAACCATTTCTCCACCAAGCATTAGTCTCAAAATCCTTCTCATCGTACGGAGATATTGTCTCATGCGCTATCAAGAAAGTAAATGAATTCTCTAACTCTTACAACTTTAAAGCAAAGAAAGAGAAAAAGAGATTTTCTGAACACTTTAGAAATGGAAATAAGGGGAAGAAGGGAAAATCTGAATATCCATCATGTGGTAAATGTGGTAAGAAACACCTAGGTTCTTTCCTCAAGGAAATGGGAGTCTGTTACAAGTGTGGTGAAAAAGGCCACCAAGCTCGTGATTGCAAGGGGAAGAAAGAGGTTGTCAATGTTGAATGATACAATAATAGAGAAAAGTTTCATTATGAAAATAAATATCCTAAGCACAAAGGGAACTTACCTAAGAAAAGTCCAAGGGAGAAAGACCAAGCTTATGTGATTACTACTGCTGAGGTTGAAGCTCCGAAAGATGTGGTGGTAGGTAATTTAATGGTTTCCTCAAGTTTATCCAATGATTTATTTGACTCTGAATCATCGCATTGTATCATATCTTCCCTGTTTGCTAAGAAAATTTGATATTTTCAATTTGACTTAACAAGGGAGTTGTGAGTCAAAACACCTAAGGTATGTATCATCACAACAAAGTTTTGTGAATCAGTTCTCATTAGGGTATATAAATGTTTTTTATCTGCTGATATCATCGTCATACCCATGATTGAATTTGATATAATCCTCAGTATGTATTGGATTTCATATCGTGATACAAAAATTTATTATAAGAATATGGAGGGTACAATTTTTTATGATGATAAAAAGTACCTAATATTTAGAGCAGAAACGTCACCACCTGATTTTTATCTAGATCCACAACCTGTAGCTCTACTAAACTCAATTATTGGGGATGAAGAGAATGAAATAATTATGGGTGAGTAAAATAATTTTCAAATAGATTACAGACCTGTTGTGCAATAATATGTTTATGTGTTTCCAGAGGATCTACCTGGACATCCTCCAGAATGAGAAATTCAGTTTTTCATTGAGTTAATTCCTAGTTCAAGGCCCATATAGAAGACCCATTATGGAATGGCCACTATGTAATTAGTGGAACTAAAGAAAAAACTGGAGGAATTGAGTAATAAGGGATTTATTCACCCTAGTGTTTCTCCATGGGGATCCCCTATCCTTTTTGTTAATAAGAATGACAAATCTATGAGGTTTTGCATTGACTATAGGGAGATCAATTCTATAATAATAAAGAACAAGTATCCCCTACCTCGCATTGATGATTTATTCCACCAGAATCATGGAGGTAAATATTTTTGAATGATTGACCTTTTATATGGATATCATCAGTTGTGTGTGAAGATAGAAGACATTCTAAAAATAGCATTTCAAACCAGGTATGTGCATTACGAGTTTATAGTAAAGCCTTTTGGATTGAATAATACACCCTCTATCTTCATGGATCTAATGAATAGAGTTTTAAAGGAATATCTTGATGAATTTGTAGTGGTATTTAATGATGATATCTTGGTATACTCCAAAAGGTACGAAGATCATGAAAATCACTTGTGCGTTATTCTGAAGACTCTTAGAAGAAATGAATTATATGGGAAGTTTATCAAGTGTGAATTCTGGTTTCAAGAGATTTCATTTATTGGAAATATTATCTCTAAGGATGGAATCTCTATTGATATTTGAAAGACCAAGTCAATCCAATAATGGCCAACACCGATGAGTATAACTGAGGTATGTTATTTTATTGGTTTAGCAGGTTATTATCTATGTTTCGTCTAGAATTTTTCCGAGTGGGCTAACCCATTAACCAAGATCACATGTAAAGGGGTTAAATTTGTTTGGAAAAAAGAGTGTGAAGAATGTTTTGAATAACTAAAGATAAGATTAGTCAATGCTCCTATCTTGACTCTACTATCAGGGAATGATGGGTTTGTTATTTATAGTGACTCTTCAAAGAAAGGGCTCAGTTGTGTCCTTATGCAGAATGATAGAGTTATTGCCTATCCATCATGACAGCTAAATATTCATGAGAAAAACTATCATACTCATGGAATTGAGTTAGCAACTGTAATATTTTCTCTAAAAATATGGAGACACTATCTCTATGGTGAAAAATGAGAGATTTATACTGATCACAAGAGTTTGAAGTATATTTTCCCACAAAAATAATTCAACATGAGGAAAATTCGATAACTTGAACTACTCATGGATTATGATTCACTATACACTACCACCTAGGGAATTTAAATAAGGTGGAAGATGCTTTGAGCAGAAAAGATCATGGATTTATGAACAAGATGAGAGTTGAAACAGATCCTATTTTCATGGATCTAGTAAAGATGGACATGGGAATAACCATGGAAGGTGAAACATCAATGGTTTTTCAAATGGTTTCCAAACCATATTTACTAGAAAGGATAAAAAGTTCTCAGACTGATGATGAGGAATTTTAAAAGAAAATTAATGCTATGAATGATGGGAGATTGATCGACATCATATATAAATATGGAATTTTGAAATTTGGGAAGAGACTTTGTATTCCCGATATGCTTGATCTAAAAAGGGAATTATTGGATGATTCTCATAGATCCAACTTCTGTATACACCCTGGTAGCACTAAGATGTATATAGATTTGAAGGAACATTTTTTGTGGGACAACATGAAGAGAGAGATTGCTAATTTTGTGTCAAGATGTATGGTTTTTCAACAAGTGAAACCTAGAAGGCAACAGCCTGGATGATTCATGCAACCACTTCCCATACCTTAGTGGAAATGGGATAATATTATGATGGAATTTTTCATGGGGATACCAAAGACTCTTAGAAGGAATGATGCAATATGGGTCATTGCTGATCGTCTTACCAAGTTAGCACATTTTCTTTTTATAAGAGAAGATTTATCACTTGAACTTATGGAAAGGCTGTATATTAATGAAGTTTTAAGAATTCATGGAGTACCCCTATTGATTGTTTCTGATCATGATCCCCATTTTACATAATGATTCTGGAAACGTCTTTAGAAGGCCCTAGATACTAAACTTCATTTGTGCACTACCTACCACCCTCAAACTGATGGACAATCAGAACGGACTATTCAAACCTTAGAAGACATGTTGAGATCTTTCTCACATGACCTTCAAGGTATGTGGGATCAATATTTACCTCTGGTAGAATTTTTTTTATAATAACAGATTCCATTCAAGTATTCAGATGGCACCATATGAAGTGTTATATGGAAAGGGGTGTCACACACCAATTTTTTGGGATGATGTTGGTGAAAGAAAACTCGTATGCCCAGAACTTATTGAGGAAACAATGGAAAATGTGAAGGTTATCCAAAACCACATCAAAGCATCCCAAAGTAGGAAAAAGATATATGCTGATAACCAAAGGAAGGATTTATAATTTCATGTAGGAGACCATGTTTTCTTGAAGGTATATCCATGGAAGGGTGTTATACGTTTCGTTAAGAAGGGTAAATTGAGTCCCAGGTACATCAGACCTTTTGAAATTCTAGAACAAATTGGGGTTGTAGCTTACCATTTGACAATGACTCCAAGTCTCTCCAAAGTTCATGATGTGTTCCACCTATCACTGTTGAGAAAATACATGCTTGACCCAATGCATGTACTCACCTATGAAGAATTAGAACCGGAACCTGATCTCTCTTATTGTGAAGAGCCTATTGGAATTCTTGATACCAGAGAACAAGTGTTGAGAAACCAGAAAACTCATCCGGTGGAAGTTCTATGGGTAAATCATAATATGGAAGAGATAACTTGGGAACCTGAGGAACTTATGATGAAGAACCACCCGAATCTTTTTATGCAGCAATATTCTAGATATTTTAAGGATGAAATTATTTTACGGAGAGGAGAATGTAAAACACCCCAAGATTTCATGGTACGTTTCCCTTTGAATAATGAAATACCTTGAATTATACACAACTTCAATATTCTAACACACCATGACCAATCAAACTAGCCATTATGAATAGTAATACCCACTTTTTGAAAATTTATAAAAATTTTATTGAAATTTTTACTATCTTTTACCCACCACTTAGGTGCATTTGCAAATTTTCATAAAACATAATTTTACTGCTTCTGTGAGTTGAATTTCAAAAATCTGAGAGACACGGTTAACATCAATAAGTAAAATGTGGTTCAATAAGGAGAAATTAATTTTTGGTGAATATTAAAGTTTAACTTTTATTTACCACAGTTAAAAGTAAATAGGGTAATTTATGATAAAAATGATGTCTTAATTACCCTATCACATGTCCTAATTCTATTGGATAAGTATAATTCGACCAAAAAAACCTTCAAAATAAAATATAATCCTCTTTGGTCCACTGTGATTAGATTAGGACATTTATTATTATTTTATTTAAAGAAGAGTTAAAATAGGTAAATTAAAAGTTTAATAACTGAACCATTTTTAATATAGGGTTACACACAATATAAATTAGACTATAAATATTCATTAGAAAGATAAAAGGATTTCCTAAATAATGGTATTATATTTATAATTTTTTAACATTAAATAATTTAATTTATTTATGACACAATGATGATGTAGTAATTACCTTATTAACGAATGATTAAAATAATTGATATGACAAATATCCAAATAAATGTAATTTGAGACATTTGATGAATTCCAAAAAATTTCAAGGTTAATATGACATGTTAGGGTTGATTATATAATTTTTTTGAAGTAACCATGTTGTTTTTATTTTCACAAAAACCAAACACTAAATAGTGTCAAAATTGACATAATTGAGTTTTTAAAACAAATACTATATTATTAATTAATATAATATTCCTAAAAATATAAGGATTATCCAAAGGAATTATATAAGGTTATATATATTAATAATGAACCACTTTAGGTTCTCTTGAATGTTTATAGTATGTTTATTAACCATATAATATAAAAATACAAAGAGACATGGTAAATGTCAAACAATTTAACTAAGAGTTAAATCTAAAAGATAAGGTTAATATAGTGACCTAAACCTGTCTAAAACCTATTGGTTGAGAGGTTTGAGACCCATACACACCTGATCCTATAAATAAATCATTTTGGAGCCATTATAAACCGAAAATGATTTTATTATAAAATAATATTTCAAGCTTTTCCTAAAGTGACCCTCACCTCTCTTATAAAAGGGCACTTCCCCTTCTCTTAATTTCACACCTCCAAAGTAATTTGGATCAGACAAAACCTACCCAAATATCATTCCAACGTTCTTACCTTCATCCTAGAGGCCTTATGTTGGTCATAAAGACAACTTAAGGATCCCTTTTGGTCAAATCAAAAGGAAGAACCCGAAGAAGAGGTAAATATTTCATCACATCTTTCACGTTCTTTTCTTATTCCACTTCCTCTTTATTTGTTGTATCCATTATAAAATAATAACTCCAGTATATTCTATATACTGTGAAGTTAATATAAATATTGTAAAACCATATTCATTATTCTATCCATCCTATAAATGAAAAAGTCACCATACGTGCGTACGTACGGCTTACCGTCTCCACGTCGTGGTGTAGTTTGTTATTCAAACACTTAATTATTTTGGATTGGTATAATAATGAACATAACTGATTTAAATAATAAATATAACATGTTAATGATTCTTTATATATGATATACCATCCAATTAAATACAATTTCACCATCAATATAATGATATTGTCACTCGTGCGTACGTACGAATTACCGTCTCCACGAACACAATGAGATTCATTCCCCGTCGTAATAATTCAAGAATAATTTTTATTTTATGATTAAAAATAATGTTTATGAACATAATATCATTATTTATATGAATAAAATACATCATATCCTTAACAAACATGGCTTACGTAACCAATCATATAAATGAAAATGAATATGTTAACACCCAAAATGATGATACTACTGAAATATTATTAACAAAGCAATATTAGAGGTTTATATATGATATCATATTTATATATATAGTTATTGTATAATTTAATAATAAAGAATTAACTATTATACATAATTTTAGTGTACCCTTGACCAAAGAAAATTACAAGGTAAGGGTTAATTTCACAATATCTTTATTATCTGAGGTTGCTTTTACGTAAGTATCTATTGGGACATATTTATTATCCATGTAAATGTTTCATAAAATAGTTTTCAATGGAAATATTTTAAAGGGAATTTTTACAGAAACATCATTTTAAATATTTTAAATATTTATTCTTCTAATCCTTTCTCATCAATGTCTATGTTTTCAAAATGGTTTTAAGGATTTATTTATATGGGAATGAATGTTTTAAAATGTTAATTCCTTCCAAAAGATTCAAAGTGGTATGGGACACTTTGATTCAAAACTATCTTTTAAATGCATTCCTTTATATGAATTTTAAATGATTTCATGAAAAGGGATATTTCTCTCAAAGATTATTACTGATCATTTTCAACTATGTCAATATACTTTACATGATATTATTCTTGATCGAGTTTGATTTATTATGATACAAATCTTCCATATTGTATTGAAGGATTTGTCATATTTTTTACTGTGGATGTGTTATTTTTATACCATTCATGGTTTATGGACAAAGTATTGATATTTCGTATGCAAGTTTTAATACGGATGTTTATGTTATGTTTAAACCTTTTCATATGAGGAATGCATTGGACTTAGTAAGTGATAGGTGGAGCCCGCTATAGCTCCTTGATGCATCGGTAGGTCTCATGAGACAAACTAGGGTATTGTCACAAGGATTTGAAAAAAATCTTATTTTTATTCTAGTCACATGGCCTTGACTATGAGGTTATGAAGTATGGAATTATGTTTTCCATCACTATGAAAGTGGCTATTGATATTGCATGTGATTATTCGATAAGTAGAATATCCATGTGAATAAGTAAATGGAATTATTTGATTTTATCTTTGGCATATTATGATGAAGTTTAAGTTTAAAAGGATTTTGTTTAAGTATTATACATCTCATTTAATGTTTATGCTTATTTAAGAAAGTTTCCGCTATATTGCTATCCTTACTGAGCATCTGAGCTCACCCCTTTCTATGTGTTATTTTTCCCAGGATGTGAAGAAGTATTTTATGGTTGACCTGCAGGGATAGTCTAAGGATATAAGTGTGTTAAAAAGGTGGAAAAATTTTCTGGAAGTTTTTATTTCATGATTTAATGTAGAACTTATGAATGTGTCTTGTACTTACATGGCTACTAAACTGTTCAGTCTTTCGGGACATGATTCTTTGTATAATGCCATTGTTATGTAATAATTCACCAACTCTAGGTAACTGGGTCGGGGCGTTACAGAAATTATATATGATATTATACTGGAATTAAAATATACCAATATATCATTAATTTTTCATTTCATTATATATGAAATAGAAATGGAAGTAGCGTTTATGCGTATATAAGACTTACCGTCTCCATAAATGGTCCATTTTATTTCTTATCTATAAATGTTATATACTATTATATAGATATGTATATATACTGGATATATATGATATATATGATATCTAATTCATGAATATCATTCTGGAGATAATTTACTTTTGACCACATGGATAACTTTTATTGATAAGAAGTTCATTTTTGACTCAAGTACCTAATAACGACAAAATGACCGTTATTAACTTAAATAATTTTTTAATTTTTATAATGTGGTAATAAGTAATATTAAAAAAATAATAAAATTGAAAATGTTTTTTAAGAAAGTATAAATTAACTTTAATTTATTATTCAGGATATTAAAGAACGAATGAGTCAAGTCGGACACGAGGTAAGAGAACTTTTTAACTCAATTTCAATTTTTTGGGTTAAAATTTTACTTCTTGATTATGTCATTATATGAATATGTGTGAATGAACTCTCATTATTTTACAATTAATATCCACTTATATTTTCTGTATTTATACTTCTCATGCATAATTATTTCATTTATTTATGCTTAATCTAATGATATAATCTCTGTAAGGGACTATGTCTCAATCCCCTTTCATTGAGATATATCTTGATATTGTGAACCTTTATTATATTATAAGGTATATATAAAGCCCTTTTTACATTTTATATCATGAATTTCTATATTCTCTTGATATTTATAGTTTTCTTTGATGTTATTATTTAATTATTTATATTCAAGATTATCTCAAGTGGTAAAGAACTCTTTAACTAAAAGATCATTTTAAAAGTTTTAAAGAATTTATTTTCTAAATCCTTATATTTCATGTCCATGATTTGGAAATGATTTTAGGATTTATTTATATGTATGTGAGTGTTTTAAATTGTAAAATCCTTTGAAAATTTTCAATGTGGTATGGGAAACTTTGATTCAAAACTCTTTTTTTAATGTTTTAAATGAATTGATTATATCAATATCTTGAAATGATATATTGTGATTGCAATGTGGAAATGTTATATTTACGTTATGTTGGTTTTATGTTTTTTGATTATGTTATGTTTATTTGGAATTTTTTACGTATACAAGTGGTTCTGTGATAAACCTAGGGCGGGTGAGCCCAAGATAGCTCTATAATGCATTGGGTAATGTGATAGAGGTAAACGTTAATGTTTCTCCTAAGAGATTTAGGGAATATACTGTGATGGGTATTCCAATTGTAACTACCTATGTATTTGTGAATGCTACAATGTAAGTATGTTATGGATTCCACAAGTTACCTTTATGATTTATGATTTCCATGTGTTATTCATAAATCTTATGATTTTGTGTTGTAAGTTAAAGATTGAAAAGTATGATTTCATTGATTTTTAAGTATTGATGGACTAATGTTTTCTTTCCTTGTTTTATAACACTTACTGAGATTTTTCTGCTCATCCCATGTTTTTGATATGTTTTTCACAGGATATAAGGAAGGGTAATAGAAATAAAGAATTCAAGAATATTTTTATCAAGAAAATAATTATTGTTTTCTTTTATGAGTTTTTATTTTATGAAAAAATGGATGCTAAGTATAAGTGTCTACATCGTAACAATTGAGATGTAATGTAATAGTTATGGAATAATTATCAAAAACAGTAAACCTAAAAATATTCATAATGTGAATTATTAACATAATTCAAGATTACGTAATGTGTAAGGACAAGTTCTTATAGTTAGTATCAGATGTCGGTTTAGATAACTTTAGATATTAGGGTGTTATTTAAGCATAAGTAACATAACTATAATGGTTAGAATATTTAAAAGATTGATAGTTATTTTAGATAAATTTAATGGGTTTAAGATAACATGCATAAGTATATCTTAGTGTTTACCCTCCTCTTAAGATATTATATGATGATTTTACTGATATAATCACACCGACCTTTTTCATTTTAGAAAATGGCTTGATCTAGTAGGCACCAAAGTAACAATGGATGTGAAGGAAATTGTAAAGGTTTTATGAATAAGAAACTAAAGGAAATGAGATCTGTAATGATCACTCTTTTGGTTATTTTCAACAAACTATCTGGATTCATGATTGACCATCTGAAACATGGTGATTTTTATAATGCATTGTATATGAAAGAAACGAATCCCAATGGGAGTTCAGGTAATAAACCCAATGGTATGTATATAAAAAACCTATGTGTTAAGGATGTGGAAATAAACACCCATGAAAATGTTTCAAAGGGACGGCAAGATGATATAGATTTGGTAATGAAGGTCATAAAGAAATAACATTCCATGGAAAAAGGAAGAGTCTAGTTGACTCTAGGAATGGGAATGAAGTTATTTCCGAAGAATCATTCGAATGTTTTAAATGTGGTGTGCATGGTCATTATACAAATAGATTTCCTACGAATAAGGTTCAGGAATAGGATCAACATAATTGTACAAATATATTTTTACCAATTCTTAATGTCATTCCAATTGAAGATGAGGAAACTGAAAATGACCTATAAGAGGTATGGATTATTTCTTAGCTGTTGTTTTTATATTATTGAATCTCTGGGAATGATTCGTGATTTTTGTTTGTAGGAATGAAGTATTATGGAATAAGTTGGAAAATAAAGGTTAATGGATCATGAAGAACATTGAATGAGTAAGAAGTCTACATATAATTGATTTAAGAGTTATGATACAATTCAAGATGATGAAATGCTTAAAATTATTAAGGCTATTTTGATGATGGAATTACTTTGGAATACTTTTTCTAGCTTGTGTAACCGTGAAGTTGGATATGTGAAAAAAAAATTCAAGAAGAATTATCTTTTCTTATGTGAAAATAGTGGATATCCTTAGGGGTTCATGTGATATTTTTTTGAGAAAATTATGGGTTATTACTTTTTAGGATGAAAATACGAGGTATGAGATAATATTTGGGGTTAAAATATTTTATGGTTATTTTTGAGGAATTTATCTCATTTTTTGTAATTTCAAATAATTATTTATTATTTTAAAAATGAAAGCACGTAGATCATGTGCCAACCCGTCACGTCGGAAAATGCTTCAGGAATATAACCCACAACCAAAGTGCGATTGAGATTTATCACCTTCCACTTGACTACGTGAAGTCTCCGGTTAGTATGACTAATTATTTTTGGTTAAATGATTTTATGGATCTTGAATAAGTTGATTCTGGGAACAAATGTTTTATCAAATGGATATCCTTTGTATAAGAAAATTATTCGGTGAAGAAGTGAAAATGGTTATTTTGTAAGACATTCTCTCTTTTGAGGAAACACTATATGCCTAAGGAAAATAGAATACGATGAGATTTCATTTGTGGAGTAATTGTTGAAAGTTTATTTTGGAAGAATCTATGTTTTTATTGTGGAAATATGGTGATTTGGGATATTTAGGGAAAAGATTAACCTATTATAGATAATATGTGATTTGGTTAATTACACTTTAGTATGAGACTTTAAGAGTAGCCGATGCTATTTGGAGATAAATGTTAAGATTTTTGTAGAATACTATGTGATCAAATCCTTTGGAATTTGGGGTTTCAAACATATTTTGGATTATTTTGAATAAATTTAAAGACAATTTTGTATTGAATGGTCTTAGTTGAGCTTTGGGTACTGTTTGTTTAATTTTTCAGATTAAGAGTAGTATTTATTTTTATAAAAGATTATCCTTTTTGGGGATTAACGGGTATTTTACTAACCTTTTTGGTTTTGGTTAATTTATAAAGATAGGGGAAATATATATTTCATCTTTTGTGGATTATGTGATTCTCTAGAGTTTTATTTTAGCACTTTAGGTGTGACCAAGTAATCTTGAATACTCTTCATTTAGAGAAAATATGAGTTTTTGGTAGAAACTTTTTAAATAATGAAACTCTACTTTAAAAGTAACTATATTTTCATATGTTCTTATTAAATATCATAAATAAATTCTCCAACTTTATGAAATGGAACCTAAAAAAACATTGTCCATTTATATTTCCTATTATGAAATCAAAGACCGTTTAAACTATCACAAGTTTGTGGTTTTCTTATTGTTGACTTTCTCCTAGTCATGTTTTCTATCACTCTCCATCATAACTTGACACTTAGTTTCTCCTCTAAATCCATGTTTTCATACATGGAATCCTAGAATTTGTTTTCTTGGGTTACCTTTGTACTTCTCTTTCATTATTTTAAAGTGATAGTTTTATTCACTCTTTTTCCAATGTGGGACTTTTAATGATGTTTCTGAGCCCAATTTTAAAATTGCAAGGATACAATTCTAAAAGTGGGGGGGGGGGGGATGTAACATCCCAAGTAAATAAAGAATATGACATTTTCATATTTATTAATATTTTTGAATTAAATATTGATTTTAATTTAAAGGGTACTCTATTTTTGATGGTGTACCCGACATGCAACAATGGGTTTCTCTGAAATATCATGTAGCACACAAGGACGAGTCATACTGAAAAATAATCATATAATATTATTTTATATAGTAGTTAACGCCTAGATATTGTATTAGTGGGAATGAACAGAACTAACTACAAAATTGTTATACTTGTTTTCTAAATGTATTTACATTTATCTAATAAATTATAAAGTCTTTGGATAAGAAAGAATCTGATTTTAAGCATGAAACACTCTAATATTCTTTAAAGGCCATTTTACCATAATTTGATAATTAACCCCTTTTAAATCTATTTTTTGTGACTTTTATATGTTATATTTGAAAAAATAAAATTCTTATTTAGAATTGGGTCATCAAAATTTACTTTGGATGAAATTTTGGTATTTTTATGATAATGTTCATTTTTAATGAATAGTGAAAAATACTGCATTTTATTTCAAACTGCCTTTTATTATAATTTTATTATATGGTTAGTTTATCTTTATAAATGGTTTTAATGGGTAATTGGATTATATTTTAACCACTTAATACAATTTTGGTCATTGGAAGTAATTTCACATTGAAATTGGATATAAACAAATGTTAATCTTTTAATAGTTATTATTTCTTAAAACATGCTTTCTAGTTTTGACAACAACAAAAAATTTAAATTAATTAATGAGACTTATATATTTTTAATATGGTAAAATAGACATCATCTTATAATTCTAAATATCAAAATTATCTTTGGGAGAATTTTTGGTATTTTTATGAAAATGTTCAATTTTTAATGAATAGTGAAAAAACATTGTGTGGTAGTTAAAAACCGAATTTTTCATTTAAATGAAATTTTACAACTTCTATGAATTAAATTTAAAAAATCCGACATACATGGTTGTCATCAGTAAGTAAAATGTGGTTCAATAAGATGAAACAAATATTTTGTGAATAGAAACTTTTGACTTTCATTTTCCGCGGTTAAAGGTAAATAGGGTAATTCAAGAAAAAAATAATATTATAATAATATAAAATTACCTTAACACATGTCCTAACCTTATTGGATAAATTATGTCTGACCAAGATAATCCTTGGATAAGACTTTAGACCTTTGAAAGTCATTGGGGTAAGATAATGACATTAATAACTTTTTATTTAAAGTAAAAATAAAAATATCATAGACATGTATTGTTTTTCTAGAAAAATTTTAATGTGAAGATATATAATTGATATATTATACTATAAATAATAATTATAAATATAAAATAATTTCCTACATCATGGAATTTTATTTATAATTTTTAGACATTAAATAATTAAATTTAATTATGACACAATGATGATGTATTGATTATCTCATTAATGAATGTTTTAAATAAATTAGATTATAAATAATAAAATAAATTTATTTTGAAACTTTTTATGCCAAAAAAGAATTTTGGAGACGATTATTATTTGTTATCTTTTAACTAATGATGGTTTTTTGAAATAATCACGTTGTTTTGGATTTTTTAAAAAGTCCTGATATGAATTGTATAAAAATTGACATAAATTCGTTTTTAAATCAATTATTATTTTATTAAATGATGAAATAGTCCGAAAAATATAAGATTCATCCAAGTGACATATATAATGTTAAAAATCTCATTAATGATACATATTGTGTCTATTATATTTTTATCGTGAAAATATTAACCATATAGTTTGAATATACAAGAAGACATGGTAAATGTTAAATAAGTTAACAAAGGGTTAAATAAGAAAGATAAGGATTAAAAAATATAAAAAACCTGTAAAATTCTTATTGTATGATTTTATTTCAATTTATATTCACAGTATATTCTAATTAAATAAGTTTTTGACATTTTGAAACTGAAAATAAGTTCATAATAAAATAATATTTTCAAACTTTCTTAAAGAGCCCCTCCTCTCCTTTATAAAAGGCCATCAACTCAAACCCATTAAACACACCTCTCAAGCCCCTTGTCTCATCTAATCTCTACCCAAATAAGCTCCCAATATCCCAATATTCCTCCTATAAGTCTTACCTTAGGCATAAGTCTCTTCAAGGAAGCCTTTTGGTTCAAACAAAAGAGAGTTAACCGATTTAAAGGTAACGTCTTCCCACAAGTTCTCTTCTTTTATTTTACTTCTATACTCCCTATGCTCTTATTATTCCTTAATTAAATAAAAAAACAAGTATAATAAATATACTAGGTTTTTTTATGATATTTATTCAAACAAAAATTACACACACCTCTATCTAATGGATACGAACATACTACTTCTGTGTATGGCGAACTACTGCCTCACAAAACGATGATTATTTGATTATCTACTACCGCATATCACGGTGGCCATTATGATGGAAATTTATTTATATGTGATATATATTATGTTCATATTGTCTTTATACTTATGTATTTTTCATTTATATCATTCCTTTATGTTTTCCATATTGGCCAGTTATGATGATTTCATTTCAGGAAGTGTGGACTACCGCCCCCTCAAAGTGATATGACTTGTTCGTTCCATATGTGCAATTTATAAAGGATGGAGTTACTGAAATTTTATATGATATTATACTGTAATTAAAATATACCTATGTATCATTATGTTTTCATTCCCTTAAAAATGAAATTTATATGAAAGTTGTGTTCATGCGTACGTACGACTTACCGTTACCATGAACGGTGCATTTCATTTCATATCTCCAAATGTTATGTACTATTATAAATAAATATATATATATATATGGGATATATATGATATATATAATATATAATTCATGAATATAAATCTGAATATAATTTACTTTTGACCACATGGATAACATTTTATTTATAAGAAGTTCATTTTTGACTCAAGTACCAAATATCGACAAAACGACTGTTATTATCTTAAATGATTATGAAATGTTTATAACATGGTGATAAGTAATATTAATGGAATAATATAATTTAAAAATGTTCTTATTCATGTATAATTTAACTTCATTTTATTATTTAGGATATTAAAGAACGAACGAGTTAGGTCGGACACGAGGTAAGGGAACTGCTAAACCCAATTTCTATTCTTTGGGTTAAACATCTACTTCTTGATTATGTAGCGCTATGAATATGTGTGAATGAAATATGATTATTTTAAACTTAATATAAACTTATATTGTTTGTATTTATACTTTTCACACATAATTATTTCATTTATTTATCCTTAATCTAATGATATAATCTTTGTAAGGGACTACGGCTCAATCTCTTTTCATTGAGACATATCTTTATATTGTGTACCTTTATTATCCTATAAGGTGTATATAAAACCTTTTTGATAATTATATCATTATATTTATATATTATCATTATATTTATAGTTTTCTTTGATGTTATTCTTTAATTATTTTTATTAAATATTATCTCAAGTGGTAAAGTATTCACTAACAAAAAGATCATTTCAAAATGTTTTAAAGATTCAATTTTATAAATATTTATCTTTCATGTCTATGTTTTAGAAAATATTTTAAGGATTTATTTATATGTACATTATTGTTTTAAAGTGTAAAATCCTTTAAAAATTTTCAAAGTGGTATGGGACACTTTGATTCAAAACTCTTCTTATTGAATGTTTTAAATGAACTAATTATTTCAATATCATGAAATGATGTCTTGTGATTGCAATGTGGAAATGTTGTCTTTAATTTATGCTTGTTTAATGTGCTATTATTATGTTATGTTTCTTGGGAATTGTTTACGTATACGGGTGGTTTTGTGATAAACCTAGGGCGGGTGATCCTGAGATAACTCTCTAATAGATTGGCTAACATGACAGAGGTAAACATTAATTTTTCTCCTATGATATTTAGGGAATATACTATAATGCATACTCCAAATTTAACTCTTTATGTAGCTATGAAAGCTACAATGTAATTATGTTATATATGCCACAAGTTACCTTTATGATTTATGATTTCCATTTGTTATTTATAAATCTTATGATTTTTTGTGGTATGTTTAAGATTGAAAAGTATGATTTCATTGATTTGTATGTATTGATGGACTAATGTTTTATTTCCTTGTTTTATAACCATTACCGAGATTTTTATGATCATAGCATGTTTTTGATATGGTTTTCACAAGATATAAGTAAGGGTAAGAGAAATAAATAATTCAAGAAGATTTCTATCAAGAAAAGAACTCTTTTTTCTTTTAAGAGTTCTTATTTTATGAAAAAATGGATACTGAGTAGAAGTGTCTACTTTGTAAAAATTGAGAAGTTATGTAATATTTATGGCCTAATTCTATAAAACTCTAAACTAGAGAAGATCATCAATGTGAATTATTAAATTAATTCAATATTACGTATTATTTAAGGTCAGTTCCTTATATTATCAATGTTGATGAAACATTGCAACCTATTTTGAGGCTAGAAAAAATCAAATTATTCTTGGCCAAAACAGTAAAAAATAAATTCATTGTTTTCCAGATAGATTTCAAGTCATAATTTATGAATGGGGTTCTAGAAGAAGAAGTGTATATCGAGCATCTAGGAAGTTTTCTAATTCAGGAATACGGTAATATTTTTTTTGGTTAAGGAAGGATCTATGTGAGTTGAAGTAAGAATAATGATCTTGATACACATGACATGATTAGTTTCTAAAAAAGATTATTTTTCAGTGCAGTAGAGTGGATTATAATCTATATGTCAACAAAGATAGTAATCGAAGGATAATAGTGTCGGTGTATGTCAATAGCATAATATTTTGTCAATATGATGAATCATAGTGCAAAAAGCTAATATAATTCATGTAAAGTGAGTTCAAAATTTAAATGATTGGTGAACTGGCCTTTTTGATTGGTTTACACGTGACACAAGGAAGGAATTCCATGTTTTTTTCTCAACCCAAATATTCCATGAAGGTTTTGAGAATATTTTAAATGGATAATTCCCTGGATATTAAGAATTCAGTGGCTACCCAGATGAAACTATTATAAGATAATGATGTAAAAATAGTCAGTATCATAGAATACAAGCAGATCATTTGAAAAATATTGTACTTGACAACAAAAGGACCTGATATTGATTCTTCACACATGTCAAGAAGAATGGTATCAAATAAATCCAAAATAAATCCACTTAATTGAACATAAATTAATAAATCGATATATATAGGGAACATTTCATTTCAGTTTTCTATACAATAAAAAATCATAACCAGATATATTGGGTTGTACAGATACAGATTGGGTCTGTTCAGTAGATGATAAAAAATCAATGTCAGGTGGTGCATTCTATCACGTTGGATTGTGTATTTATTGGATAATAAAGAAACAATATTACATTTTATTGAGAACCGTAGAAGATTAATATATTGAATTTAATAAATCTTGTATGTAGTTTTTGTGGATAAATCAAAATCTTTATGAAATGGGTGTTGATGTGGAGTCTTCGATTAGAATCCAGTGTGATAATTCAAGTCCTATAAATCTTAGAAAAATATTTTCCATCACTCAATAACTAATCACATTAAAATCGAGTATCATTTAATAAAGGATAAAGTGGATAATGGTCTTGTTATGTGGTAATATGTGCCTATAGAACTACGAGTTGCACACAATCTAACAAAGGTGTTACCCATAGAGGTGTTTGAGAGGAATAGGCCTACTCTTAGAGTTGATTCTACTCCCACACTTGAAAAAGTGTGGATATGGGCCCCCTATCACTAGGGTATGGTGTGTTTCCCCTTATATGATGATATTTGTTCTTTACAATGTATCACCCCTAAAGGAATTTCCTTTGGTTTCTTTGAAAAAATGGGGATAAAATATATTGATCATGATAGGGGAGAATTTCATTTGGGGAGAAACAAAGTAGGGGTAGTTTTAAATATGATGATGCTAAAGATAAATGATTTAAGGTCATATATCACGATATATGGGGTTCTTGATGAAAGTATTTGAGTATTTTTTTAATGAAGTGATTCATTGATTTACTTTTCATACTACTCTAATTTTTTATACCAAGCATGGATCATTTGGGCTTAGGGTGTGTGTTGAGTAAATCTTTGATCACTATCTGAATCTCATGAAGGAAATTTTTATAGAATATGGTCAAATATTTAACATGGTATCAAAATGTGAAAAATTTTCACTAAACCCAATGGAGAATATTATTGGGAAAAATACCTCAAGGTAACATTGCAGTGTTTTTGGGTTAATTATGTCTATTGAAAAATTAGTTTTACAAGGTTAGTTGTGGAGTTACAAGAAAATTATTGACAATTTATATTTATAAAGATCAAATAAAATGGAATGAATGCTCTGGAAGGATTACATAAAAGTGTATATATAAATTGTCATCATTTACTAGTGTTTTCCAAAAATTTGGGGTCCAAAATTTGGGGTCCAAAATTTGGTTGACTCAAGATTCACGAAAGTTGGATTTCCATGAATGACTTATAAAAATATGGTAATGGAATGAATTTCATTATTTTTTTGTGTTCCTCGATGGTCTGGTTCATCACAAAAGGTCAGATATTTTTGAATGTGTGGAGAAACATTAATGAGGGATGGGTGTAAATTGTTCATGGTAATCTACAAAATTACAAGAAGCATTGAGAATAGAAAAATTTCCCTACAACTTAATAAAGATAGGGAGGCCCACAAAAAAGAAAGGATATCTTCGAAAAAAAGTTATTGGAGAGATTAAAATCTTCACAAAATGGAGGTAACACCTATAAATAGGTGGATACCTCTCATTTGAATCATGGAAAAACTTAATGAAAATCCAAAGGATCTAAATTCATGAAGTTCATTTCAATGATTTTATCTTGTATGAATGTTTTCATAAGAATATCTATTTCATGAATAAAGGTATTTAATGAAGATTATCCAATCTTTAGGAATGTTTTGAACTTCACAAAGGCTAATTTAACATCATGTAAAGACAAACCTTCATGAAGGATAAGTGAGTTTCGGAAAAGGAGTGATCTTCATGAAGGCTATATGAGCTTTGGGAAAGTAGTGAGATCCATAAAAGTTAGTAGAGTCATGAAAGCATGTAATTATTTTTATTAATTGAGAAATTTTCTTAAGTTAGTGAGCTTCATGAACAAAAAATAATTTCCTAATAAATCTTCAATAAAGTGTAATTCTTCGTGTGGATGAAAGATGAAGTTAATGATGTACCTAATGAGGTATAAAATATATTTATTGATGTGATCAAAATAAGAGTCATATGAAGGATCCATGATTACAATTTAGTTGATATATAATTGATCTTTCAAATAATTATTGGTTTTGAAATAGGAATAATAGTGATTCCTCTCCAAACTTTGTAATAATAGTTCACTTTAGTGGATTTGGTACATAGGAATGTTGCCTTTGTATGCTCCTCTGACATATCCAATTGAGGTTGAACCAAGTAAAATTACTATGTATCGTTCTTGATTTCATTATTATTCATACATTTTTTTATGAAAGGGAGAGAAGAGTGTTTTTTTAATGATGAAACAAGATCAAAACGGGTAGTTTTTTTAATCTGTCATACCCTTATTCAACCCCTCTCAATGTATTTATACTAGTTTAACTAAGAAAAAGCAACATCCTCAGCAGCTTCTTTCAAATCATGAGTAGTGTTATTTTCCATCTTTATAATGATGAAATACCCACCAACTTTATAAAATCCATCAAGAAAATGTACAATAGATATTTGTTCATAAAATATCATAAAATATATTTCCCTAGGATGTAACTACCAAACTCTATGAAGAAGTGGATGGGTGACAACCATCGACTGAAGATATACTACACCATCCTCATCCTTAAGGGTAAACTACAAAGATAACAATGGATCAATCACATATCCCAATAATAGTGAATGGAAAACCTTATTGTGTGTATCACCTATCACTGTTACACTCCTAGGTGGCTCTCAAGCTCACATTGCCTCAACCTCTACTGGGTCCACTGTCACTCTCATGTCTGAGAAGACATATCCCAAAAAGTGTACCGCTAAAATTCTATAACCTATACTTAGAGATATTATCATAAGGATGGTACTATCTGAATATATCTATAACTATCCTCAGATATATCACTAGCTCTTCCCCTGATGCCGATTACACTAGGTTTTCACAAGGGAAGACTATTAAAAACTGATTCAAGAGGATGATCATGATTCACAAGTCATACAATCACAACTGGGGTGTCCAAAACAAAGAAATATATCACCATGAACTCAAGGAAAACATATATACTTTATATATCTACCTAATGTATAAACACCACTCGAACATAGAGATGGTGATAACCTGTCTTGAGGTCAGACTCCATGAACTACTTCACACCAAACCACTGTGTGAAAAAGTCACCAATTATGGATGATGAATACACCTCTCAGATTGTAAAATGTTTTAGGTGATTTCAATCCACACCCAACCTCAAGATCCCATTCCCTTCCTAGGTGAAAAACAAAGGTATGCCTTTGTAAACACGAAGAGTATAAAAATCACCTTACCTCTATATATTCTCCAACTAAACCTTTATCTCTCACAGCTCTATGGGGTCATCCAATATGCTAGAAAAAATATCATACCATCTATGGTGAAAGTATATATAGAAAATATAAATTTTATCGGGGTGGTAAGAATAACACATCCTTAGAGAATATGTCCTCAATCCTCTCCCACATCATAATAACGGATATCTCATAACACACGTTGCATGAAGGGTCATACCATATAACTAGTAAGGAGACAGTTGTATCCCCCTACACATGAGATCATCTTTCCATACCTAGTATTACTTCTTACCAAAGTCAGAAAAATATATCCCACAGATTAGATTCACTACAAACCTCACTGGTAATATCCAACTAAGAATGTATGGTATATAACTAGTCCATACTAAGGAAAAAAATCATAGTGTACCACTATTACTACGGAACAGTTCCATACAGGTTTCCCAATCATCTAGAGACTATTCACACAACCAATAGAAGTGTGTGACCACCAAAACTCTTTATTGTAGCCTCAAAACACAAGGTCCAATCCAAGGGACCAACCTAAAAGTCTATTCCTTATACTAGGGATGCAATAAGAAAAGAGTGGATTGTTCTTGGGGATATAAAAACTATATATAAAGTATAAGAGACAGATCTTATACCTTGAATCACTCCTGAAGCCTTTGGGTCATAAACCTCCAGTGACTAAAAATTCTCATGTCCTTGTCCATTATTTCCTTGAGACTAACAGGAACCTCATAGGGATTGTTTTTGTGGGAATAGATCCAATATCTATCCACATCCTAATAATTTACAAGATCATCTTACAAACTCACCACCCTAAGGACCTCTCTGTTCGAAACACTCTCTATACTTGGTTGGTTTATCGACTGTCACTCTATCTGTAGTATAATATATAGGAAAATCTCATGTGAGATGTCCATGTCCATAAAACCATAAAAAATCCTTCTTACTCAGTGAATTGAGTTATCTATGGGGTCCTTACGTATAATGAAACCTCCTGTAACATGACCTAAATTGCACACCTTATTTCAATAGGTCATTCTCTCCATGGATCAGATGAAATCGGTGACAAAGAATCCCCAACATAAATTTGTTCCCAGTGTTTCATCACCTAGCACCAAAATCTCCATGCACAAATTAGTCAAACATGATTCATCCACCTGAACCACATGAGGTGGTTCTTTTATTGATCAATAATAAAAAGGCCACCTACTATCCACCTAGAAGAAAACCTAACTCATGACTAGGTCCCTACATTAAGGAATAATCACCCATCAGGTTATAATTTTGACCATTCAATGGAAGCCTCACCAGTTTTCATCATAGAAACATCTTAAAATACGATAATATGTACTACCTTAAAAGGCATATCATCTACATAAGACACAACGGGTGCAGATAGAGCCCATGAATGGGTGAGTATAAAAATACATTGTAGGAAACCCCAAAATCTACAAATATAAGCACTAAGAGAGATGTTATCTCATCATCATAAGGTATTTCAATAATTAATGTGACCTAACAATAATAAAATAAACCCATATAGTCTCATAGAAAAATACAAGTTTCAAAAATTCCATAGCCAATACTAGAAACTATATTCCACATGAGCCTTCAAGGTAATTCTCATTTGGGAGAATCCAATCCATGAGCTACACGATCACTGATGGACATCATATGATAAGTTTTTCTCATTGGATATCAAAAAATAAGTACTAATAGAATCTCTGAGATCTTGATTCACAGTTAGGGGATCACTCCCAGGACAGCTGGGGGACACCATGAACCCTTTTATAGTAACCTTCTATGTGTGGGATCATATGTACGATGATACCATGAACCCTACTAGACCCAACTTCTAGAATGGGGACCAAAATTCCATGAATAGTGGAAACACTAATACCACGAACTCCACATAGGCCAAAAGAAGGAATGATATAGGATCACACCTTCTTTCACATAGAGTGAAAGAATGAACTCTATTCAAGATTAACCTAGTATTGGGGATCACAATCCTATACTAAGGCTGTAATTCCACATTGTACCCTCATAGGGATGGACCATGGGAACACTCTCAACCAATACAATTTTACAATGAAATGATTTAAGGTTAAACACCCAAGATCTTAACAAATATAAAATAAGTAGAATGAGGGAACTGACCTACCCTTTAATGAGTACATGATGTGTCCCATAATGGTGAAAAATGTGTCTCACTAACTTAGGCACTAGTGGCATCTCTTATTAACATGAATTTATTCTCCCCAAAATACATGATGTGTCCCATATAGGTGTACAGCATATAGATTTTCATCTAACACTCAACATGATTTACTGTTTGAGTGTATGAACCTTCCAAATTATATAGAATGTGCCCCTCTATACATGATGTGTGGGGATACATGGGATCCAATGCATGTGCCCCCTATAAACTCCAAGCCGCTTGCTAGGGTTTACATGGTGTGAAACTTCTCACACTTTGTATGTAGCGCCACAAGGATTCATGGGAATGTACTCCATATACACATAGATAAATTCAGCTAAGGGTCACATGGAATGTGGTCCCACCACATGGCGTGTGATATTTATCTCCACATGGAAACCAAAAATACCACACAAAGATGATTATATTGTGTCTATCCCTATAACTATACAGTGTGTTATTCATAAACTCTCAGAAATTATAGGTGTTCCAATGTCTTCCATCTGTGTTGTCACCAATGTCGAATACACTAAAATAACTACTAGAAATCATGGATCTAGTTGACTGAGTACCACTTTAATTAGTTTTCAGATTTTACTCATCCCATTTACTCTATAAATGGTCCTCATTGCACCACATTGTACACCACACACCAAACCATAATAAGGTTAATTTGATCCAATACTGATCTCCCTCTAATAATACCCCATCATCATTGAACCTAAACCAATCTCTTGATCACAATCCCACACCCATAGTATCTTTCCTCTATTCTGATGAATGGTAACACAACAATCGAATATAGGGTATTGGCCAAACCACTTGCAAAAGGAATTTACAATGATTATCGTGAATAAAATGGGAGGGATGAATCCATGAAACATAAAATAGGAATGAACCTCTATTGTTTTTCATGATTTATTAGTTTAATTTCCATTATAACAGTAAATAATGAACAAAAAAACAATAATAAATAATTTCTCCAAATCCCATGTAAATAAACCTGCACCAAAAACATGATTAACCCGCAATCCTATATGTTGGTTGATTCAATTTTCATTCATCATGGGATAGTGAAACAGTGAAAAATACACATAAAAATATTACTTATATTAAGTTTGATTGATCATTGGTGATGAACATTTCATCTTGCGAGGAAGATAAAGATCCCACTTTATTTTTCCATCCTCTCTCGATTGACCTTGATTCATTTGTTTGTGATCCTTGATCTCAATATTTCAACCAAAAAATCCCCCTCCTCTCTAATCTAGTAGGATTATGTGTCTTAACCTATATATTTTCCAGAAGAACATTTTTTTAGATAGGTTTATGTTTCTATTCTAAAATAAAAAATAAATAAATAAAATTTATTTATTTCAATATTTTCCCCAACAATGACATAATAAAAAAACACTCAACATTGATAACGGTTATATCATTCCTTGGGTAAACCCTAAATTATGAATTCAAAAACTATTACATATTTGTGATATGAGAATGTATTTTTGTTCTTTTTCAATATATCAAGAAATTTATGTTTTCATGATATAATATAGTTAATATTTTTATTATATCAAAACTGAACCTCTTCGGGCCTCAGAATTGCACACCTTCTCAGTGCTTGACGTGAAATATACTACATAAAATATTCTAATTTCTTACAAGTAAAACCAAGGATTTCATAAGTAAATTTATGATATTGATGTTAATATCTTTAATTAGATGGGGGTCATATGGGGGTATTGGAATAATAATAAAATTTAACAATGTTATTCACAATTTTTTCCACTTTCATTGGATGCATCCACTTAGGATGTATCTTAAAGATATTTAGAACGGTGTTTAGATGAGAACAGAAGAAATAAAATGGGTGTGAGAGGGTTGTTATGAGATTTAGATAAAAATTTGGAATTATTCATGGCTTAAAAGGCGTGAGGAGAACATGGCATTGAGGGTGGAATTTATTTGGGGAGGAGATGGGTGTTTATGAATATTATATTCATTAGTTAATTTTTTTGGATCAAGACTATCTATAGTAATGATAATTATGTATATATATAGTAAATGGTGCATGTGATTTCAAACAAATAGGTTCATACATTATCCACGACTGAAAGATTATTGTATTTCTCTTATAATGTTAAATATCATATTCTACCATATTTCACTATTCACCAAAAATTCAATAATTGTATAAAGATAACAAAAAATTAATGTGTACATTTTTATGTGTAAATTCAAAAAAACCATTTTAGGAAAATAATTTTCTAATTTTGAGAAATTTAATTTTCTAAAAAAATACTCATTTATTTTAAAAATAAAAGTTTTATTATTATGATCAATTTTTAGATCCTTGGAAAAATTACTTAACATCTTAAAAAATTAAATTATCATTATTTTACAACATAATTTTTTTATTTATAAAACCTTTTTAAAAAAATATTTTGCTTAAATCATTATATTTGTTATAAAATTTATATAATATATATTTGTGTGAAAAATATACGAACACTTATTTTATAATATATTAAACATCTATTTACTTGTATCATAATATAAATATTCTATATTCTCATTTTATAAAATACATAAATTTTATTTTACATTTACATAGGTTAGGTTCTTATCCTAATGGTCTGGTTACTATTCCTAATGGTCATATTACTATTCTAAAAGTCATGTTAATATTCCAATAGTCAAATTACTATTCCAATGATCAAATTCATAACGATCATTTGGGTTCCCTACTTCTTATAAATAACTATTTTTTCATTTATTCTTCATTAAATTCTATTTTTTTCACGTTTGTATATATTTTCATTTTTATAATGCGTATTTGATTACTAACATTCTCTGTCATTTCTATAGTGTTTTTTACGAGTGCAATTAATCTAGTGGATTGAGAAAATCTAGATTTTTATATTTTAGTTATTTTTTCCAATATTTTATAAAATTTTAATGATATCAATTATTTTTGACATTTTTATTCACTGAATTTAATAATAAAATTATTATAATAAAATTTAGTTTGTTTTATCATTTGGTGCATGTGCATATAAGATATTACTAAATATAAAAAAATTATAAGAAAGGAAATTCCATTGATAAATTTCTAGGTCATTACATCGACTAAAACTACCTTTGAATAGTTTATTTAATGAATTGTAGTATGAAGGGTCATTGGATTTTTTTCATTATATTATCATAGTTCGGATAAACCAAGTAAAATTAATATCTATTGTGCTAATTATTTACATATATTCTTTAACACAAAGATATATGTTTGTTGATTATGTAATTATTAATAAAATTATATTAATGAAAATTTAATAAAAATAACCATCAGGTCATCATTGAATGAGAAACAGTAGAGTGACTCTACAAAAAGTGAAATCTAGATCATTTAGGTTGGAGAGAGTTTTGAATTATGTTTTTGAAATTAGACCAAGTTTCATACCCAGATTCATATGTACCTGTTGGGATATCTCAAATAAAATACCCTTTCATACATAAAATTTCATATTAAAGAAATAATTTTCCTTTTTATATTTTTTTCTGAATTGATCTAATTATTTATTGGTATTAAATTTTCTCCATCCTTCAAAATAACTCAATGTCATGGAAAAGGGAAATCTAATAAATAAGAACAAAATATCCAAGGTAATTCCATATAATGGAAAAGTATTTGGTGATTTTTTTATTCAAATCATGGTTTTCAAAATTTTTTAAAATGGTGGTATGGATGATTCAAATTGTGATTCTATTAATCAATTGAATTGTTTTTAATTACTATTTAAGGAGTCTAATATACCAAGTGATGTTAAATCCAATAAGGATGATGAAAGTTTTATGGAATAGAAGGAATAAATCTTCTCACTTGTCAATGTATCTAGATCTTGGACTATATGAAGAGATAATAATGCTAAATAAGGAGAATGAGGAACATGGGTTCTTTATTATGGGACTGATTATTAAGATAAATTTTTTTACATATTTAATAAAATATTGTTTGATATGAAAATCGATTTATCAGAAAAAATTGTCTCTTAAACTAAGAAATTGAGAGATTTGTCTTAATATGTGGATAATCTTAATGTTGGTTCCTTGGGAAGGGCCTTATATTAGAATACATTTTAAATTTTAAGGATAAGATTGATGAAATTTGTAAATACATAGTGTAATTGTTCAATGAAAATAAATGTTTTAAATAGGAGGTGATGAGACTCATAGATTCCATTACACCAATGAGCACCAAGATTAATGAATAAAGTGACAGACTATATGATCTTTCCCAAGTCATAGAGGAAAAAATGTATAAAGGGAATAAACTCATAGAAGAAATGAATTATCAACATGAAATGAAAAATATGAATATCTTCAAACATGAAGAGGAATGAATTTTGGTTTTAAAAATGTTTAACACCCAAAATTCGTTATAAAAATAAATCTAAAATACGATTTATATTTTTTATTAGAAAATACCTTATCAACAGATTGTTTTAATGAGATAATTTAATCAAAATTAAAATAGATTCATAAAAGAAGCATTATGACACAATGATCATATTCCATGGGAGAACCCAAAATTTTTTATGATGGAAGAAATTCTATTTTCTTAGTGACAAACAAGAAAGATGCTCTTAAGAAAAGATAAAATAGTGCATCAAATGTAAGAACACACTTGAAGTTCCTTATTGAAGGTAAGGAAAATAGACTTGTTTTAGGAGAATTCATGGAAGAATGTTTTATTATTTTTTAATTCATGGTCACATATCAATATTTAGTTATAAACCATTAGGATATAATTTTTTAATCAATTTTATGATTTTTTTTAAAATAGATTTACTATCTATAATAAAGTAGGTATAAATTATATTATTACAATTCATAATTTTCTAATCAAGTCTTTAGAGGTGACGAGATAATTTTTTATGTAGAATGAAATATGAGAATCTAGATGGATATAAAGGTTAATATATTCTTTTAGAAATAGATATCATGGGTTAGTTAAGGAAGATCTTAATATTGGAAAGAATATAAAGAGGATTTATATATTTTTCATTGATGGAAGGTTTTATTTTAAAGGCAAGCTGATGATTTATAGATGTGAAAATATTAAAATATTAACTCATGTGAAAGAAGTATCACAAAACAAGGTACATATTTTCAAATCTAATGATTCATGTAGGGATAAACAAGGTAGAATGAAGGTTTGTAAAAGAAAATTTTAATCTGTGATGTGTAAATAGATACTTGATTAGAGGAAAAACCAAGAAGGAAAACAAGTGAATTACGGTATGAAGTAATTGAAAAGACCATTGAAATTCAAGAATCTTTAAATTCTATCAAAAAATTTTAATCTCATGAATGATTTTAAATCAATGGATAAAGGGAAATTGGTGGTCCATAGTGATCCACCATCATACTTACCTTGAATAAATATAATTATCCCTTCTCCCCATGGATTAAATTGTTATAATTACTGATAAAGTATTGTTGGTTTTGGGGATATATGATTAATGGAGAGATATAATTGAAAAATTCAAGTGGTATCCATGCATGATCAAGAGTATTAATTAGTGTTGGAGTTGTGCAAGTGGTGTCTTGATAGATCTAAAACTATACTATAATAGTAAAATATGGGTAATTGTGTAAATCTCAAATGGAATCAATATATAATTATAGTATTTTTGTAAATAGAAAATTATTATCAAATCGCATCAGACTTGGAAGATGGAAGTTGATACTTTGATGGGGAAAAAGAATAAAATAGAGTATTTATTATTTAATTTTTTTGATTTAACATGTGATTTAATTTTATTTTTATCAAAATATGAAAATATATTATAAATGGATTAATATTACACAAAATATCAAATATTTAATGAGTGGTGTAGTTGATACTTGTATAGGGTGATTTGATTTGAATATTCGAATGGTTTTATCCCTATTACCCAATGAAAAACACCATGTTAAGGAACAAAGATATCTATTTTACCAAATTAATTTCTATATATGATCCTTAGAAGGGAAAATATATATGAATAATATATTTAGTGGCCTAAAAGTATTCCAGAATGGGTTTTTAATGTGCGATTATGTTCATAGGGATATTCATGAAGTAAGTAAATTTATCATGTTCTATGAATTTATAGAAGTAATTGAATACAATAGAAAAATTCGAAGCTATTAACATGAATTATTTTCTCATAAATCACATTCTTACATATTAGGATTATATGTTTTTTATGAATCTTTTCTTTTTTGAAGTTTACTCACTGGATAAAATTTATCTATAATTTCAAGATATTTTTGAGCATGAAATAGAATATTTGTACCATGATAAAAAAGTGTTGAGAGACCTTGTAATTGAAGGATCTATGAAATGAATTTCATAATGGGGAGCCTAGTCTCTCTAAATCTGGTGTAAGGTCTATGTTGTTATAGAGGAGAATATTTATTGATTATGAACCTGTAATCAATATAGTTAAAGTATAATATTTCCATGAAAACATTGGTATCGTACATTTTTGGACCCTCAATGAATAATATATATGATAGGTATGAATTATTTCAAAAAATCATGAAATGTTTGAAGTGTTATTATAAACTATGTTTTTTTCATTAATAAGATAAGGGTAGGATAATGTTTATACTGAATGGGGGTTCCCTTGTATCTCAAGGTAACTATATTCAAAAGATTTTATATTTGATATGTTTTTTAGAAGATTTATATTGAATTTTTTGTTAGGGGGTGTGAAAAAACCATGAATATATAATTAGTATATAATTCCGAATAGAGTTTTATTAGTATCAAAGAATCAAATATCATGATTATAGATTCATTTTGAGTGTTTCTAAAATATCCAAAGTGATAGATTGTAAGCATCCAATTGAAAATTGAGGTTAGTTTTATATTTTTTATTGACCACATTATATATTTTTTACCATAAAGAAGGATTAAAAGTGTTAGAGTTTCTACTAATTACATTGAAGGGAAATTAATACAATGTTGATATTGGATTAATAATTAGAAAATCATTGAGGTATGCTAGGAGATTCCCCATATGTAACTGTCTAGAAGAAATTGTGGATGTTTTTTTACATGACAGATATTATGCCACACTGATATGAATTACGCAATTTTAGGTTCTTCTAAGATTAATTTTTTTTGTTGAATTAAAATATGAATTTTAAATAAGGAATATATACATAACAGACCTATACCAGAATAATTCTTGGCTATGTTGGAATAAATCAAATCTATTGAAAATTAAATAATGATAAATCGCACCACAGTGAATTGTGTCATGCCATAATAGTTTTATGTTAGATTAGCCTATTCTAAAGAAGGTTTTTATGGAAAATGATTCAAATAAAATAAGGTGTTGTTATTCCATGAATAAGAATGTATAATTTCTGATGATGTAAACACAAGATAGAGTATATGTCATGGAGGTAAGGGATAGAATGCTTTATTATAGTTAAATTAAGTTCTTGAGTTCTTGTATGGGATTGAAAGTAGGACTCCAAGATATAATTTTTTTAGATGAGGGGAGTTGGGACATATCAAAATATATTGTGTACTTTTTAATACAAAAATTAAATAAGTGTGACATTAATTTTTTAAGAGGAAAAAGTTGTCACACCATGAATAGGTAGGTTATGCCGCCATAAATTAGAGTCAATAAGAATAACCAGAACTCATATTTATTATATTTTATGTATTTTTGGGAAATAAATTAATAGAGTTATATCAAGATTTTAAAGTATAATTAATGAGTGAATTAATTGTGTTTTTACTTAAATAAATCAAATAATCTTCCAACAAGATATCATTCAATGATTTTTGATAAATTTATAAGAAATCATTAACGGATAATAAATATGAAATTCTAAAAATAAAATAAATTAATTATGTGGAATAATTAATGGAATATTAATATATAGGATATTTTTCTATTATATGCCTTGAATATGGTGAAATTTAAAATATTATATAGATTGGATTTGTTAGAATAGGAAGGATAACATATAAATTCAAATTCTATAAATCTATATTTGAACAAGATTTATTCGATAAAATTCTTGAAACTCATGGATATTATTTGGTATGGATTTAATAGAGAGAAAAGATTTTTATCTTTGGGATTATCAGGGTATTTAGTTAAAATGAAATATTTTAATTGATATATTTGGTGATATTTATGAAAAATGAAGATCATTATTGTGATGACATTTGACATGATAACATTAAATCGAATTTGAAGGATATGTGTCTAAAAATTTTACATTCATGATTCACTATAATTGCTGATCTAAAATGAGAGAAACATGGAGAATTATATTTAATAGGGACAATAAAATTATCAAAATATATTAATATTGATACATTTTTTATCTATATAATATAAGAGTTTATCACTATAAAAAAGGGATGCAAGTAGGAACTAAAATGAAAGATAAAAACAAGAGGATCATTATAGATATAGAAGATAGGGGAATGTCTAACAATCATTGAAGATCATTCTAAGGGAAAATAAAAAATTATTCCCTGATGACTTAAAGAATATAGATTTATACTTATGGTGGAATTCAAAACATTCTTTTAAATAGTAGCAGGGATGTTGAGATTGATGTGCACCAATCTACACCTATTTTTTCAACAATAATGGTGATATTTTTATTACATTGGCATTATTTACAATGTATTTTCCTTTCTTGAGTAGTGTTAAAAGAGCAATGGTGTGAGGCAGTGATCCCTAAGAGGTAGTGCATCAACCCAATATCTTATAAAGGGTGTGATCATAGGCTTTATGTAACCTTATTTAAAACTAGCACTAGAAAATGAATTTTATAGAAACATGGACATTGGAACACTACCATTATATACTAAATTTTTTACTACAAGATATATGGTGTTGAATAAATGTGTGGAGGTTAGTTGTAGCCATAAAATGAGTATAATATTTCCCCCACTCAGCTAATTTGGTTGATTTGAAAATCAAATTTATGATCAACAATCAAAGTACACAATGAAAAAACATAACAAAATAAATGTATTAAATGTTAAACAATTGTATAATAATAAAAATAAACTTAATATAGTTTTAAATTATCACATAATTGTAAATATAATTCTTAGAGTATAAAAAACAATTCAAATAACCATAAATTATATTTTTATCAATTTACATCCAATTTATAGGAACCCTATATTTTTATCCATAGAGGAAGGGGATATATATACTGGGTCCCAATTATTCTAATTTCACTCCAATAACTTCATCAACTATAAACATATTCGAAGGTACTATGTTCAAAATGAGAAAATTGATAAAATTTTATCTTGTTGACAACAAAATTTGGGTCTATCCATGAGCACCTTATCAATAAAACTATCGACGGTATGTCATCACAAAGGATTTATTGACAATATTGTTGGAAGATACTACTTGAGAACCACAGCGCTTTGAAATCTTGTTGTATTGGAATATGAAAATTTCAGTCTTAGAAGATAATCATTCATGAAATATTATGTAAATAATTATCACAATAAAAAATTCTAAGATATTTGAAAGGTAATTATCACCAGATAATAACTCTTATCACAATTTCAAAATGAATAAAAACATGATCACTAAAAGTAAATGATATACATGCACAACTTCACTCATAATAAAATTTATAGTACATTTATTGAACTATAAATTTTACTTTTCCTTGAATCGATGACTTCATTATATATATATAAACTCTAAAAACCCCATTAGGAGGATATAAATTTGTTTAGGTTGAGTTGAAACTGTATTGCAAGTAATGATCCATCATCTTATGGATATAGATTAAATATCTATTGTTCAATGAGGTTATCATTTCATTAAATCATAACACTATTATGTGGTTTAGTGGATGTATAGAAAATTTCATTTCATTTGAACATATAATTCATACATTACATCCACAATCAATGAAAAATATGCATAAAAAGAAAAGTATGATTAAAATATTAATAAAGTGTATTGTGATTTTTAAAAACTAAACATAATAAGAGTTATTAACTTAAAATTTTACTCATTTTTGATAGTCACAAGATGAAAATGAAAACAATAGAAAACATATGTTTCGGTTGAATTTGAAAAGAAAGGTGTCATGTACCATGTATTTTTTGATTAATCTTCCCTGAATATAACATATGGGGAAACTAAAATATGTCCTATAAAAAATCATATGGGACTAATAGAAATATATTTATTTCTTAAAATATTATTCCCTCTTTTACACATTTTAAACATTCACACCTTTTAATAAATAAAGACATACCAACCTCTCCTTTGACATATCTCCCACAATAAAATTTCCTAACATATCTCCCCCATTATGCTATTAAAAAGTAGCAAATATAGAAGAGTTATGAGAAAATAGTAAGAGTACGTATGGTATCTAATATTGGTGAAAATTGATCGTTTTTTGTAACTTTCATGTCTTTTAAAATGAATACAAAAATCTACATCAATATTTTCATTATAATTTCCATTCCTTCTAAAATGTACCTCACATTATTACTGAAATAATTCAATAAAAACATTTCATTTTATTAAGTTAATAATGGAAATAAATATATACAGTGAAATGAATGGATAATATAAAAAATAAAGGTCCAATAAGTAATATAAAAAAATAATGAGATCAATGTTTTATAAAATAATATATGAAAATGTACTAGAGACAATTAGAGATAGAATCTGATACCAAATAATTTCCTATAAGATGTAAGATATAACACTATGATGGGAGTTAATTTTAGTCCAATAATGACCAACAGTTTTCATCACACTTGAGTAATTAGGTTAAGAATGTATTATTATTTCTGATCAAAAATCATATAAAAATGCAATAAAAATGGAAAACAAATTTATGAAAAGTTAAATTACAGTATGATAATAATATTATTATTATACCAAATAACTTATAAGAAAAATTCAATATAAATAAAATGATCAATATTCTGAGAATTGAATTGATATTTATTAATTAAAAAATAGAGGTGATATTAGTTTCATTCCATGAGTAGTTGAAATCAAGTAAGCAGTGAGATCTGTAAATCCATATAGTTCACCAATATGAGATGGTTTCTCAACCTAATTTTATTATTCTACCTAGTAAATTATTAAATATGATCTCATTATTATATTAAGGTATTATTTTAGAGGATTTTTCCTTCCCTGATTCACATGAAAAACTACTTTGGTGCTAATTACCAAGTCCAGACAACACTCTATGTTCAATTAATATCTACTAATTAGTTTGTTAAAATTATCCAAAAAATCATAGATGCCATTATCTACAACATAAACACACACCATATTCTTGGAATTATATCTTAGGAGAAATATTTTTTTGTAAAGGGTAGGTCCTATTGGGCTTCATTTTCCAAGATTAGGAAATGATTGGAGATCTCAATAAAAATGTGAAAGGAACAATTTTTATGATGAAAATTAATATGTATGTATCCTATGAAATTTATGATTGGAATTTAATTACAAATACAATGATGTGATATGAAATCTTATAATGGGAATGTGATATCTTCTTCTTATGATTTTATTCCCCGTGTCTATGAGTTTATCTTTTGGGACTTATGTTGGGTTTTGTTAAATCTATGACGGCCTTATTCAAGGAGATCCTATTTATCCTAGTATCATGATCCCAATGAAATGTGTTCTTATAATGATCATAAAATTTTTCATTTAAAATGGAGATATTTAAGAAATTAGATTAAGATACAACTTTATAGAAATTTCTCACATAATGTTTATAAATGATCTATTATTTGTTGTCAATTGAATGGATAATTATATTCAATATTTCAACAATATTTTGGTCTAATACATAGAGTGGAGTGGATAAATTATCAATATAGTAAAAACCAATTTATATATCTGTAATAAAAATACTCTTACCCTTTCTAAATAGATCTAAACATGTCTTAGTATTACAAGAGGAAATTTCCCTATGTTGTACTTGAGAACCCCTCTATTAGTCGGATGAATCATAATGCATCAATTTGATGTGATTATAAATTATATAACCACATAAAAAATGAACTAGAAGTATATATTTATATCATTTGGTGTAAATACAACATTGGTTAATAACATGTTTTCATTGATTCATATCCATGTTCAATCCATTATCAATGTGTCAAAAGATATTATCTAGAACATTGAAGGGGTGATTATTGGTTTTACTTAGGACTGTCATCTATAAAGTGGATTTTACTAGGATAGGATAGAAATGTTTTATACACCTACTATGGAAGGTGAGACAAATGTTAGTATTTTCGAAGTAACCATGCAATGTATGAAAGTTAATATTGCATGGGAGGTTTTGATGGGCCATTATTTCTGGGGTTTTATCCTGAAACAGAAATACAGGTTTCAAAATCAACTCCATTTTTAAGAAAACTCTTTAGTAAATCCACTACAGGGAGTCCTAAAACATAATTTTTTATATTCCTAATGATTATTCCCTTTGGATTTTGGGATTTTATGATATTGGTTTTCATATTTATAAATGGTCATGGGTTTGTTTTTTATTTCCATGATGCCTAGGTCAAAAAATTTCCATTATTTTGGATATCATTTACCTGAAGATTACTAATATTTTTATAAATAATATATTGAATGACTTACTCTCTAACATCCATATGGTGGGTAGGAAATAAATGCATGTTGTTACTATATCATGATCAAGTATGATCAATGGTATCAATTATTGTATGTTTATCTATCTAGGTAAGAACACATATTCTTGGGAAAAATGATATTGTTTAATAACATTCCAAATATGATTCATATTTTGGTGTGGTGTGTTGGTAATTATGGATTTACAATATAATTTAGACTGTATAGAAAAGGAATATATTTGTTGTATAAATGAAACTTCTCTATGAATTTTAATTTAGAAAAAATCCATCTTCTTTTTCTTAGGGGTGTGGAATTGTTTTATCTAAAACATACTTGAAAACTATGCCAGCTACTATATTAATTTTTATTCCCTTGATATCTTCTTATCAATTTGGTTCATTGACTCTAAATTATGTCTTGGTGAAACTCATGAACAAATATTTTTCTTCTCTATTGGATACATGACCCTTTAAGACTCAAAGAATGATTCCTGGTACAAAGGGAGTAAAAGGTCAATTGTAGTTGTTAGAATGAATGTTGTGAATCAAGATATGGATATTTTATAGTTCCAAAAAGGTTCTGATAATTCTATGTTAATCAAAATATCTGTTTCTCACTACCTCTTGGGCATAACTTCTCTTCTTATAAGACTATAGGGTATTTGGGTTTTATGGAAGTCTCTTATTTCTGGGTTGAAATTCAATATATACAGCTCATGTTATTATGGAACCATAAAGGGAGGTAGTATTGTTTAGTACTGTAGTGGATCCACCATGTTTTCCTTAAAAAACTTCATGATCATGAAAATACTCTATATTTTTATGTATGGGATATTTTCAATGGTTTCACCTTGAGTAAGAATTATAATCTAGACCTCACTACTTTTGAAATAGATTTTGCATTAGTGTAATGTTTTCTATTAAGGAATCTACGTATCCACTAGTCTATTACCTCTTTTATTAGGGACTTTCAAGTTATGATTTGGAAAAATTTGAAGAATTTACACATGTGGAACAATGAAAATATGCTGTCATATATTATTTCCTCCAATAGGTTATAGGATTTCATCTCCAAATTTTTCAATGTTTTAGACCCCTTAACCTAGAATATAAGGATATTGTTTATAGAGATGTTTAAGGAAAATTATTTTAGGCCTCCTTAAATAATGTTTAGAGTGAAATTGATTTAATTAAATATATCTAATTATTAGTCAATATAAAATATTTTAGAATACATAATAATAATTTTATGAAACCTAAAGGATATGTTTATAAATATACTTTCAATTCAACAGAATCCTTAGATTTTATCCAATATGGTAAGAGGATCTATAGAACTGATCCGAGGTAGCTTAGTTCCAAACATGGAACTTCTGAAACTATATAACTATTATAAAGTACCATGTTCCAAACTAGGAACTTCTGCAACTATAACCTCAATGATAAAATTTGTAGATATTTCATTGATAACCTCTTCGATCACCTCATTAGCAGTAAGCCCACAAAAGGACTTCATCAACAATAATTCTAGAAGATAAAACATCAAATTATAGATGATCATTAATACTAATTGACTAAATAATGTATATTCTAGCTTAAATATATCATTTATCCTGAGGGGTTAAGAAATATACATTTAAAACCTAAAATGAAAGAAACATTACAATGTAAGACTCACTATAAAGTAACTCTAAGTGAATTAGAAGAATGATTAATGATATGATCACTGAAAGGAAATAATATGTATACACATCATCATAGATAATAAAATTTACCAAACATTAAATTTTAGATAAAATATCTTATTACAGAAATCATTACATTCAATTTATAGACATCCATTATAACAAAAATTCTATAGAAAGAGTCATATATATTATTGTCCAATTGAAATAACTTCATATATAATACTCCCACCTATAATGGATTTGTATTTAGACTCTATCATTCTATGATTCATCTCTACATGCCACTACAATACATTTTTATGTACTAGTGGATGCATAGTAAGTTTTAGTTCATCATAAAATATGACACATAAATTATATATCCACTCAATTAAACCTAATCATACTAAAAAACTATGATTAAAACCATTTTGAAGTGTATTATGATTTCTTAAAACCAATATTTATATGTTTCATTAACTCAACACTCCTGGTATTAATCTAATTTTTGGGAACAATGTAAAATTATTATGTATTATGTGAATTAATTTACTTTTTGGAATATATAATTTTTTTGGGTTAAGTAATTATTGATAAAATATTATCAGTGATAAGATAATAAAAATAAAAAACTGATCAATATCAAAATTATAATTTAATATTGAAACTACTAACAGGATTTCAATATTGTTTAGTGTGGTGAATGTTGAGGATTATTTGTTTTAATTTTTGAAATTTTTAATACTATAATTCACCCCTTATTTTATCTCTCACTAAAGAAACTTTTGGACCTCACATGATCCTACCCAGCCCTCCATATCCATAACTCAAAGGATCCCACTTTCAATTCACTATAAGTTCACATTCCATCAAACTCCTAACCAGACACCACATTAGGAGAATCTATCATATTCACCTCGCGAGGTCCCACTCGTTGACTCAATCTCCCGCCAGAAAAGATCCATCTTGGACAAGGATTTTTCACTAGAATAGATTTATGAGCACACTTTGGAAACAATTGATACATCAACACATTAAATTAAATAATATACAGAGACCTTAGGCACTATTTTTTGATTTGATCATGTTATAGTGATTACCTAATAGCTAGAATCAACTACACCAGTGTAATCTATTGATGTTAACCTGCCTTATAGGCTAGTTTTTTCTATAGCATAAAGTATACAAAAATCAAGTCTTCCTAGATATTCCTTAGTTAACAAAACAAGGATTAAGAAGGTAAATTTATCCTTGTATGCTACACCATTTGTCCATGGGGAGTAAAATAATATTTATATGATGATTATGGAGAACACAAAGCAGTTTTAATAAAGTTTTATATCCCTCATTATTGTTGTTTTTTATCACTTTTTCATTTTTTTTCTCTCATTTTTCCCTTTCCTTTATCTTTTTATGCATATTGGTTATCCTTCTTGGGTTTACAAATTTCTATAATTTTATAACCTTTTAAAAATAATTGGAGTCATGTTTGTTCATTTAATATCTCAATTTTTATCTTATCATTATCTAATTGAATGATTTTGGATTTTTTTGGGATATTCACTATATGAAATTAATTTACATTATTTCATATCACATATAAGGGAATATTTGATGCATAAATGAAGGAATAATTATCTTATTTGTTATTTTATGAACTAATAATTTACTTTTTTAATTCTTATTTTCAATTTTTCTCGCTCATGTTATTTTAAATATTTAGGGAAATGTTTAATTTAACTCTCTGGGAGGGATTATTAGGCCCCAATTTAATATTTTCCTCTAACTAAGTTTGGATATATCATTAAAATGTAAAATAATGTTGACTTGTTTAAAAACATGGCTTAAAATATTCATAAATTCTAAACACAAAAGTGGAATTTGAGGAAAGTTTACTGCTCCTTCCCATTTTGTGTAATTTGGAAAAGATTTCTAATATTTTTTATATTCATGTTTTTTCTTTAAATAAATTTTAATTTAGTAGAAAATTAGTTTTTATATGCATTAACTTGATTAAAAATTTATTTAAATTATCATTCATGAGAGGTACTCTAAACATATTTTGAAATATTGTTAATTGCACCATATTTTGTAATATATTATTTTGAATTGCATGACTAATAAAATTTTATTTTTTATCATTTTAAACCATGATAATCTCAAAATACATTAAACTATTTTACACCATTGATAGTGAATGTTTTATACCCAATAATATTGAGACCTAACCCATATATAAAACTTTCAAAAACTAAAGAGTCTATTATTTTCTATGTAATAAGTAACATTAAAAAGCCTATTTTCCCTTATAACCTAAATTCTTGAGTATAATTTAATGATTTATAATTATAATAATAGGGTATTGGGTGATTCCATGGTTTTTCTAGATGTTTTATAATTAAATTGAGAAAATTAGATAATAACCACTTGTTCGGTTAGACATTTTGGCCATATGTTATTTTCCATGAACATATTCATTACACAATAATTTTAAAAAAAATGACCGAGAAATGGAATACAATGGACTGACCAACAACTTGACACCACCCCTATTCTTATATTAACCACAAATATTTTTATGAGATTAATCATAAGGATTGAGTTTATTTAATCGTTTTACTTTTAAAAGAATGATAAAAATGTATGCACAAATCCATATGAAAAAATGAAAATCTAGAAATTATTTAGAAATAAATAAGTTCAAAAGTGAGTTGAATTATGAAATTATTACCCAATAATTGAGAATAAGAGAAATGGTACTGTAAAACTATTCAATATGAAAGATAATAAATAGAAATAGTGTTTATTTACTATAGATAAATAATAATGTATCATAACTTAATGTTTATACTACCATTTTAAGACTAATATTTTAGATTCATACATGATTATAAACCAACACTTATCCTCATAGTCAATGGAACCATAATTAATGTCTTTTTGATAAGTTTAGTTTGGATTCTAATTCAAATTTGAGATGGATTTCAAGCATATGTATAGAGTGTAGGTACATGATTTTGAATATTGTACTCTGAGGTCATTAATATTCATTGATTCTATTATGATGTTGGTTTTCCATTTAATTCCTTTATCTTGGATCTTATATCCCTCAAAACACTCATTCATATATGATTGTTAACCATTTCATCATGATTGTGTTGTTATATTATATGATAGGGGATATGGAGTAAGGGGATAAAACTATACCATTAATGATTAATTTTCATTCTAAATTCTATGTGCTAGACTTGTATCAAATTGATACTAATTAGTACCCTATATCATAGATTCTTGGAGAGTGAATATTTGATTAATGGATGATCCTTAATGTTTTAGAGGAGCATGGGATCATGTAGTTATCCCTTAATTTATTTTTTGGAATAAATCATAATGCATCTAGATCTTATTATATTAATCTAATAATGAGAGTTGAATAGACTTAATTATTTTTAGTCATTATATAACATGATAGACTAATTACCTACACAAGTATGGAAATTAGTAAATCTAATAAATCTATAAGAATATTTAAGCATAACATTTTAACATATATCCATCGAAATCAATCCACTTTATCCATTCATCATATTTTTTTTTAATTCCGATTCATGTTTTTATCTACTATAATTTTCAATCATGGTTACTCTCTAAGATCAATTTTTAACTGTTAGTTTCACCAAATATTAAAGGGAAAATATTGGGAAATGATGATTAGGATATGCTCCTCATGTTTCCTAGAGACAAACCTAAACACATACAATTTATATAATAAACATTTATAGTTTCAGGGATTTGGGTATTGTGAAATATAAAATATAATATTTCAATCATGCAATCATGTAGTGAATATACCCAATTGCATTAAAATATAACCCTTTTATCATTGAAACAAATGAAAAATTATGGTTTTTTTCTTCAAATGATAGGTAGTATATCATTTTATAAGGAATAAAAATATAATTTATTTATAAAAATAATACCTTTTTTATGGTTTATATGAGATTATTCAATCCATGAAATGATTATAAATTGATACGAAGGACCATGAAAAATACATGGTTCATGAAATACTAACCTATTATGATGTAAGGATATAATAAAATAATTGATTGATAAACTCATAATTTTTCTAGTAATGTATAAATAATTTGGTTTACTTTAAAAATTATGAATGTGGGGAACTAGAAATGGTTCATGATATACTATCCTCCATATCTATGAGAATAAGGTTTAAATCATAGCAACCGCATTGAGTAGGATTTATGACACAAATAGTGACATAGGTGCTAATGGTGAAAGATGATGACACGAGCGACAATACTAGGAGGTGGTGTAAAGATGGGTAGAAACCCATGTAATGGTATTTGATCCACATAGACTTCATGATAATCAATGTAATGTCTTATTGTGTAGTGGGTTATCCCTTGGAGAAGTTCTTGCCTATCTTTGTCAGCTTGAAGATATGTGTGTTGTTTCCATAGATTGTGACCTCCAAGACCTCAAATAAATTATTATTATTATTATAAAATATGTAATTTCGTTATATATACAGATTTAGATTATTAATAACAATAATATTTTTATTTAATAAAGATTAGGGGATTATAAGATGAAAACAACACACACCCAAGAATTCCAGTCAGTATAGCCTTCTCACTAATCATAAGGAATGATCAGTACCCATTAGAACTATTTTATTATGTGGAGTGGTACAAAGGACCACATTATATATTTTCATGCTACCCCCAAAATATTTATCCCAAAAACCCTTTGGAGGAGATGACTCGATGTTCTGAAAGATTAGAAAATACCACACTATGTTATCCATGATTCACTACACTACCTCTATCAGAAATAATCACAATGTATCACCAATTTTGAGGTAACACTTTCCCCTAACAATAAGGAAAGTCACCTTCCCATATCATATCAGAAATATGTGTGAGAGTAGGGTCTATTATTAGGTTCCATCACACTAATCACCCTTTTAAACTACCCAAATATAGATTTCTATATGGAAACCCTCTGTATCACATGCAAAATTACACCACCCAATATGATGTATTCCACTATGCTGATCATTACATGAAAGGTCTCCCCAACATCCTCTATAAAATGTTCTAGTAGGTAGATGAATGTTTTATAGGCACCAATGAACCCATATCACTTTCATAACACCCACCAAGGGATACCGACATGTTTCAATAGGGTACTACCTACCTATCACATTTCACTATCTGTTTGATCTCACCATGATGGTTTCTTCTTTATTATTTAACAGTGATATATTTTTACTATGTTGTAATAGATCATTTTATATATTTTGATGAACATGTTATTAGAAATATTTCTTTATTTATACTATTGTTTCTATAATATATTATATCTAATCGGCATAGATTTTTACCAATAAAAAATATAATAAAAATGTAATGTATCACATAGATTCTCAAAAAATAAAACATGAATCAATTCATGATAAATTTGTTCATTTTAATTTTTAAAAAACTGATATGAAAAAAATATTCTTTAATATAGTTTCTTGAACAATCAATATGGAAAATTGGTTCTCCTGTTAGTATTTCATAAAAATTAATGTTAAATCTACCACTAATTTTATGAATCTGATGAAATATTCAACATTAGTTTTATTTAAAATCTATGTTGAGTAATATATAAAAAATAATATTTATATAATAATTAAATTAATAAACTTTTTAATTTTTGAAACATTACTTATGGTGATTTTATTTGACATTGAGTCAATTAATAAGCATCATTTTGAATAAATTTTTACATATTTATAAAAACTATTTTTTAAAATATATTTTATATATTTATTATAGAGGGATTTTCTCAGAAATGATGTTAAAAAATTAAATTAAATTTTATAGTTTATAAAACAGGAAAATATATTCACTACAATAAAATATTGTTTTATCAGAAAATATAAATATTTTCTACTATAATAAAAGTGACGATAAGAATAATGCTGATGAAATAATGTTTAATTTAATTATTTTTATTCCAGCATTGACAAAAGTATTATTTGAATAAAAAATAATTTAACATAGTAACATTTATTGTAAAAATAAACATTAAGTAGATGAATAAATTAGATTAAATGAAGAACATAGTATTGATGAAGAACGTGTAGAAGAAGTAGAATATGCAGATAATTTGGATCAAACAAAGCATAAGACCTTATAATACATCCTAAAGGCTAACAAGTTTTCGTATTTAAATCTTCAAAAAAGTTATTTTCATAAAAAATGTTATGAGTACTTGATATTCCTAATTGAAGAAAAAATGTAACAAATCTTGATATGATTTTTGTGATTATCATTTCACTATTCATATATATATATATATATTAGATATAAATAATTCATCCAATGGAAAGATTTTTCATGTGGTGGCTGAATTAAAATTTCTAACTAGGGTTTTAGTGGAGTGAGGGATGAGATATATTGAGTAAGAAATATTTTTAGATATCAATTAGTTTTTTTTTTGAAAAGTGATGAAAAAGGACTAATGAAAAACACATACTTACCTAAAATGTGGTGATAAATGTATGCAATTTTTCTATCATGTTTTTTGAAGTAATTTCATGTGAAAAATTTTATTTTAGGAATTTACTAGCACAAAAAAATCATTTCATTAATTAATAATCTTATATTAATCATCAGTGAAACTAGTTAATATTCAAAAAATATAAAATTGGACAAAAAATATAAAATCTAAAATCTAAAATAGGAAAATATGGATCTCCTCAATCTATTAGAATCATCACCACCGGTACTAACACTATAAAAAAGGAAAAAAAATATTTGTAAAAAAATAAAAAATTAGAAAACAAAAATATATAACCTTTAGAGGAATGATTTGAATAATGAATGTATGAAAGTATAAGTATTTTATAGAAGTTATGGTGACCATTGTGATAGTAATATGACCATTATAATAGTGACCTAATTGTTGGGAATAGTAATATGACAGATGGAATAGTAATTTTACATAGAATGAAAAAATATAACATAAATTAAATTTATCATGATTAGTTTCTGCAAGTATGAATATTATAATACTTAAAAATAAATATCATTATTAAAAATCACAAAGAAAGTATAAGCACATTTTTTAAAAAAATATTTTAATTTAATTTGTAAAAATCATATTTTATACAGTAAAAATTAAAATTACATATTTTATAAATTTATTTTGATAAAATTAATATCATTTCTTAAATCATCATGTTGAAATTTTCCAAGGGTTATTTTTTGAAATACTTCAATTTTTTGTGAATTTTAAAAATAAATTTTTTACATAATAAATGTATCTCAATTTACAAAACTCATGATGAAATAATGAGATAATAATTACTAAGAAATTAGGCTTGTACATGATATATTTTATTTCATAAATGGTTCATTAAAATAAAATAAACTTAATTTTCAACCCTAGAAAGCACTTTCCAAAATCTAAAGTCAAAAGTGATTCCATTAAAAAATATTTCTTTATTTTCCAATTTCATTTTTAATAAACTATTGAATTCAAATTTATAAATGGGATTTAAATTCTTAAAAACATTATATTATATGGATATATGATTTATATTTTAAGAAATTAACTATTATATATTTTAACTTTGATATAATATTATATTCAATATTTTTTCAAAAAATACCCCTCTCATTAAATATAAATAACCCCACTCCATCCCCTTGGAAAACCACTAATACCCCTCTTGAGAAATCATAACCCTAGAAAATTTCTTCCTCTAACTCCCCTTATAACCATTAATGATGTTATGCAGTAATCAAAGTCCAAAAAATAAGGGATTTTTAGAGTTATACAATAGAAGCTACATAGAGTAATAATCGATTTTCCATCAACTCTTCTTATTTTTATTTCTTCTTATTCTTTTTTTTTTGTTTTTTACAACCCCTTCCACAAAATAATCATATAAGATTAATTATTAATAAATTTATCATTATATAAAATTATTTTAACCTACTTTAAGTATCATATTTACTATATATATAAATTTTAGACTTCCCTTTCCCACTCTCCCGACAATATCCCATAAAAGGTCGGTTAACCACCTACATACCCATTTTTAGAAAAACAAATATAACCATCATCATATATGGATATTATAAACTACATGTAATATTTTAAATTTAATTATATTTATTATAAGATTATCTAATTTACTATACTAAATTATAAATAACATTGAACGAAGTAGTAAAATCGAGGAAACAATAGAAATTTATAAATAAAACTTGATATCAAAATGACAACTCTATAACTAAAGAAAATTAAAAATTATAATAAAATTACTATTATTGATAAATAGTGGTAAAAATTAAATTAATTAAATTTTACAATAATGTTTTAATAAATATATGTTCATTATTTAGGAGGTGAAAAAGAGATGAAATAATGCTAGAATTAAGGTATGGGGTTTCTCAAACCCAACTCCTTTTCTATGGGTTATTCAAATTTATTGACATATTTTCTATAGATATTCATATACTGTTCCTTAAATATAATTTCACTATTTTTTTATTTTTTTTGGGATATACATGCTTCTAAAATTACTTATTATCAAAATATAATGATCTTCCAAAAAAAGTCTTCAGTTCCAAAACACATCTTTTACTCATTTTAATTTTCTTCTTCTTCACTCAAGAATGATGATGGTTATTCTAAATATGTTTTGAATTATTAATTTTATAACCCAAATTTTATTCATGAAATTTTATTTGGTGAAATACTTATGGAACCCATTACTTTCCATGGGTTATTGTTTGACTACAATTGTTATAAATTATATATGGAATGTATGATTATGTAAATATTATAATGTGATAGGAGGGATCAAAATTATATAGCCCTCCAATTTATTGTTTAATGTGATGTATCTCATGATATAATCTATATTATGAAAAAACTGAGGATATATTTTTTCACAATGAAGATGTCATGGTTATGCACATATATTATTTGTGAACAGAAAAAAAGCTTTGTTCACAACTATGTGTGGTATTTGACCACTATGACATCCTGTCTCATTTTTATTCATTCAAATATTCCATTTCATTATTACATGTTTCTCTCCTGATATTAAATATTATCCTATGCTAATGTTATGATGATTATTATTATTCTCCCCAATGTTATGTTTATTCATGTCCCTTATTCATCCTCTTTCAAAGTGTTTAGTTCATCCAAATATTTTATGCATATCCCAAGGTGATTAAATTTAAAAAGGAAAATGCAAGTTTCTAAGGATAAAGATTAAGGATTTAAATAAATGTTGATGTTTTAATATGTTCAAGTTATGTATGATCTTGCATTTCCAAACATAATAAACCTTTTTATCATGAATTAGAATTTATATTATGTTGTCTATATTAAAAATGATTCTATAGTTATTTAATTAAAATTAAGGTATCAATAGTTGGTATTAAAAATGTTTTAGTATATTTAGAAATTAGGATTAGAAAAAATGAGTAAAAACCATAATTATTATCCTATTTATCAATAAAACATCCAAAAAGAGTCTTTTTAGAAATGGATATACATAAATATCCCATAAGATATGAATTTAGTGTTATTTACGTAAAAGAATAAATTATTTATTCTCACTTTTTGGGATTAAATTTTGTTCAAAGCATTTCTATTTTTTAAAATGGTAGGATCTAGGAGAAACCGGGCGAACAACCCATCTGAAGTATAGTGCAATGATAGTAAGAATGATATCCCTAGTGCCATGGGAGGTGAATTTCAATACCTCCTTGAAGTGCTTATCCAATTTTCTCAAGCTATGAATAATAACCTGAACCAAATGCAATTTACATCCTTACCCAAGGATAAACTTTCTGTTGATTTCCTTATGCGACAATTACCACTAATGTTTAGTTGAAATTTTTATTAACTTGTTATAGAATAATGGGTTAATTCAACAGATATTTTTTTGTGATCAATTATTTAGAGAAGTTGAATGTCACTCTAGACATCTACCATTTAGTTATAAAGGTAAATCAGGGGGGAGATTTGATTAATAACACTGATAAAAAGGAATAAATATATGATATGGAGTGGGAAGACATAAAAAAATATTTCTTAACAATTAGTTAACTCATATTATTTGAAAAAATATGGACATATAATTTATAGATCTAAATAAAAAGTATGGTTAATCTCTTAAAACTTTGGAGGAAATATTCAAAAGTCTTTCTAGATACACCAAGGGTTTTGTTATCATAATTATTGAAAAATTAAAATATTATTTAGTGGTTTAAATCCATCCTTCAAAATTATTTGGATATACATGACTTTTGGAGTTATGAAGATATGGATCGATGTGCTCTCAAAATTGAGATGGAGTTAGGATATTGGTCCCATGTTTATGGAGATAAGAAGTTATGAATATAGTTTCTAGCTGGTGAATCAAATAAAAAAGGAGGAAAGATGATCCAACCACCCACATGTCAAAAATGTGGGAATAAACATCATGGGAATTATCTCAAAGGGATGGGGAACTGATTTAAGTATGGGAATGAAGGCCACCATTCTCATGAATATTAAAGAGGCATGATGAAGTTGACTAACATGATGGAAGAATGTAGGGCACCTCCTAATACACCACCTAATGTTCAATGCTTCAACTGTAGGGACAAAGGACACCATGCATGCTAGTGTACTAAACCACAGTTCTTTGAGGGTAATCAGTGTTAACCACCACTACAGAAAAAATAGAAAGGGAAAGCTTATTCCATCACGACTACTGAAATAGAGCATGAAAAGGATGTCTTACAAGGTATACTTCCAATGCACTCAATAATGTAATTTTTTTATTTAATTCTATTTCAACACATACATTTATATCATACAGTTTTCTATAACTGTTTAATTGAAGCCGCAAAACCTTTAATTATATATATATAAACACCTAATGGTAAAATCATTGAAACCCAAGAGTTGGACTCTTCTCTTGTAAGCATATATGAGAAGATTCTTCCATTGAATCTCATAATAATTACCATGGTGTAATTTGATACTATACTCAGCATGGATCAACTCTATCTATGTAGAGAAAACATCAACTATCAGAAAAAAGAAAATCTATTTTCATATTCTGAACCATCTAATGCTACTCTATAAATTAAAGGAAGACCAAAAATCTCCTTTGAATGATCCATCAATGGTGTGGGTGTTGATACCCAGTGAAGAAGGATACCTTTTTCAAATGGTAGAGTCAAAGGGAGGTATGAGCCTTAAGGAAATTCCCATTATGAGGGAACACAATTATGTTGTTCCAAAATATTTACCTAGACTTCTCCCCAAATCATAATGTAGCGGTATCAATAGTACATATACCCAAAGATACTCTTATCTCAAAATTCTTCTATAGGATGGACTCGATCAAATAAGAATTATTAAAGAAGTAGTTGTAAGAGAATTTGAAAAAAGGATTCACATGACCTAGTGAATCACCTTGTGGTGAACTAGTGACCTTTTTCAAGAAGAAAGATAGATCAATGAAACTATTTATCGATTATCACAATCTCAACAAGATCACTATAAGAACAAGTATCCTCCACCAAGGATTGATGAATTGTTCAATAAACTACAAGGATCACGGTACTTCACAAATGTTGATCATCATTCTAGATATCATCAACTGAAGGTGAAGAAGGAAGATATTTTAAATATTGTTTTCTATATAAGGTATGGGAACTATAAGTTCATAGTGATGCCCTTACAACATACAAATTCCCATGAAATCTATATGTATTTGATGAATATAGTATTTATATAGTATCATGAAAAAAAATTGTAAGTTTTTATTGATGATATTATCATTTAATCTATGATAAATGAGGAACAGGAAGAGAATATAAGTATTGTGCCAGTGATATTAAAGAGAAACCCTAGGATAAGTTTAGAAAGTGTGAATTTTCGATGAAGAAAGTCTCTGTATTAAGCCACATGGTTATAAATGATGGAATTTCCATGTACCCCATAAAGAAAAGGAAAATTAATGAATTACCTAGACCCACTAGTGTCACAGAAATCCATAGTTTTCCTTGATCAGCTAGGTACTAATGATGTTTTTTGAGGAATTTATCATTATTGTCTATCCCAAAAACTAATTTAGCATGGAAAGGGGTAATGTAAGTATGGATTTAAGATTGTGATGAAAGATTTATAGAGCTCAATAATAGGTTAATTGCTACGCCTACAATCATACTACCAACAAGTGGAGAAGGTTAATTGATTTACATCAATTCTTTAAAGAAAGGACTAGGTTTTGTACTCATGAATAATGATAAAGTGATATCTTATGTCTCACTAATGTTGAAGATCCATGATTAGAACTACCTTAGACATAATCTAGAGTTAGTATTTGTGATATTTTCTTTGAAGATTTGGTGTCACTACCTCTATGTTGAAAAGTGTGATATGTATATATTGATAATAAGAGTATAAAGTGTACATTCACAAAGAAGGATCTCAAAATGTGTCAAATAAGATGGTTAGGTTTAATTAAGGAATAGTATTTCTCTATACACTACCATCTGGGAAAATAAAAAATGGTAGGTAACTCTCCTATAAGAAAATAACCTATTACCCTATCCATGATGTGGATTGAGAAAGACCCTATCTTCTTGGATATACAAAAGATAAATCTATAAATCGTAATGGAATGAAATAGATCCTTACTTTTCTAAAATTATTAACCAGTCATCTATCTGGGAGAATATTAAGGAGGCACTAAAGGATGATTTGTAGCTTCAAAATAAGGTGAAATAATTATAGGAATGGATGATACATGAGTTCCACATTGATGAAAATGGTGTGATTCAGTTTGGAATGAGGCTCTATGTTCCTTCATCAACAAAGATAAATAAAGAGTGATTGGATAATGCACATATCTCACCTTTCTCTATCCATCCATGAGAACCAAGAAGTACCACAATTTTAATAAAACTAATGGTGGGACAACATAAATAAAGGAATTATGGAGTACATATCAAGTTGTTTGGTATGTGTGAAAGTTAATGTAGAATGAAAGAAGTCCAAAGGGATGATGCAACAATTTCCTATACCCACATGGAAATCGGATAATATCACTATGGAATTTTTCATTGGGCTCCCAAGTACTTCCAAAGTAAATAACGCTATATGGGTTGTAGGGGATCAAATATATAAGAATTACCACTTATTTTCTATTTGATAAGATTTTTCACTTCAAAAAAATTACAATATATGTGTGATGAAATTGGTGAGGCTAAATGTGGTTTGAATTTTGATCATCTCTAATTGTGTTCCATGGTTCATATCTAAATTCTTGAGAAGTATTAAAATTTCATTGAGTACTGAATTGAATTTCATCACGATGTATCACCCATAATCTGAAAGGACTATTCAAATGATCAAGGTCATTCTAAGCAACTGATCAATGGAATTCAAATATGGATAGGATCAACAAATCACATTGGTTGAGTTCTCATATAACAATATCTTACGCTCATGTATTCAAAATGATTCATATGAATCTATGTATGATATGTGTTGAAGAACTATAACTTGTGGGGATAATGTTTGATAATGAAATCTACATTGACCTAACATTGTGCAAGAGTTGATAGAGAAGGTTCAATACATCCAACAAAATATAGAAGTTTCTCATATTAGAAAAAAGAGATATGATAACAACCATCAAAAGGACATGGAGTTTGATGTTGGAGGAAATGTTTTCCTTCGAATATAACCTTAGAAGAGAGTCATGTAGTTCGGAATGAAAGGTAAGATTAGCCTTAGGTACTTTGGACCCTTTGAGATTCTTTACAGCATTGGAGTAGTGGCCTATCAACTTTCACTTCCACTAAGTAAGTCCAAAGTTCATGAAGTTTTCTATATATCACTCCTAAGGAAGTACTTGATCCCTCACATGTACTAAATCCATAAGAGATACAAATGGATAATTACCTCTCATATGAAAAGAAATTGGTGAAGATCATGGACCATTGAGAAAATGTTCTAAGAATCAATACAACTCACCTTGTCAAAGTGTTGTGCATGAACCATAAGTTTTAAGAGGAGACATGGGAACCAATGGAAACAATGAAATAGAACTACCCTCAACAATTCTCAAATGATAATAGAAGTTTAAATTTTGGGGATGAAATTTATAATGGGGGAAAATGTAATAACCCAGAGTTTATAAATAATATTTATATCCTGAAATAAGTGAGTGTTATAATAAACTATATAGTATTATAGACACAATGATACAAAGAAATTATTTCATTAATAAATACTATTACATAAATCCAAAACAAAATAAATTAAAATTCTATACATTAAAATTGGAAAAAAAATATAAATTATAAAAGTTAATATTGGAAAAAATAGATCACCCCAGTCAACTAGAATCATCCCCTCACTTCCAAAACTCTAGAAAAGAAACAAAATATTAGTATACTAATAAGAATTTTAGAGAATGGAAATATACATCCTTGAGAGGATTTGAGTTGAATAAATTATTAAGGGAAGAAAATGTATTTATGGAGTTAATGTGACCATTGTAATAGTAATTTGATCATAGGAATAGAAACATGACCATTGGAATAGTAATTTGACCTAAAAATAAGAAAATACATTATAAATAATATTTATCATGGTTAATTTATGTAAATATAATTATTATAATTCCAAAAAATAAATATTGATGTTATTAATATTTTCATGACTTATTATATACTCACTTTACTTATTTTATATGAAATGTGCATAATTTTTGTGAAATATAATGTTTTAATATTAAGTATAATTTTGGAGCATTTTTTAGTAGTAGTCCAATTGATTCAGTTTACTGTTTTAATAATAACTATAACTATACTGACCCAAATTGTGTGGTTATTTTTTTTAGGATTCACCATTAAATATAAAACATTTCATTAGAAGGTAACATTATCCAATTTATCCATCTAAAGGGTCATATGGTCCTCACAAACAAGACCAAAGAATCTGTGATGAAACTGGACTATTCACAAAGATTGATTTACTAGGCTAAATAAAAAAGTCCAAATTCCATTATTATCCACCATAGTTCGGGGGACATGTTAAGGAGTCCAGGATAAAAAATTCAAGGCCTAATAAAATTATTAATGGGCCCAAATGATGCATTGAAATACAGCCCACAATTCTGTCCGAGAAATAAAAGAATCACACAAATATTGACATTTCTCTTGATGTGGACATCCATTCGATCTGATATTTTTCAGTATGAAAGAAAATATACGGTTTGGCAACTCTTTTGAAGAAATTATTTTTATTTGAGGGCATACTTCAATTCGAAAACTGATTCACATTATGGTCTTTGAAAAAGTCGGGATTGAAATGGACAGATCATAATTGTTTAGTAAAACCGCCATAACATTTTCTCCATAAGTCCAATGGATGCCACATTTTCACAGTAGAAAGAGGACTTTTATATCTACAACTTTAAAGAAGGAGATATTTCATTATTTTGATGTATTAATGTCAAAATCAGTGAGCCAAGTGGAGGGATAATTCTAGAATGAAAACAGTCCACCACTTTGGGCTATTAATACATCCTCTCCTCTCCTTTCAAAAGGGTTGGCATTTAAGAATAGAGGAGGATCAATTGGAACGACCAAGGCTCTTCCAAAGGCCTGGGTGGACATTCCAAACTCATTTTTTCACTTGATATACCCTTCCTCCTCTCTTTCATTTCATTTTATTTTGTGTTCTTCTTCATTTGAAATCTTGTAAGTGTTTGTTTTGTAATTTTGTTTTAATGAATGTTTCTTCTTCAATATCTCTTACTCTCACCCACCTTCTATAGTTTAATATTAATGCTCTTAAAATAGCCTAAATAATGTTAAAATAAATTCTATTATTTTTCTTCATCATTCAATATAAATTTTATATTTAACAATTTCTTCATCGTTTGTGTATGTGTTCGTCGCAATACTCTTATCTTGTACCTTTCTTTTTATTCGCTTTATAATTAATCACCAAAAAAATATATTACCATATTAATAACCATATTAATGGATGAGTAAATCTCTCATTGGGGAGAGTTTTAATTTAGGTATGTTAAGCGATTAAGAGCTTTTGCTCGATGAGTATTCGTTGAATAAACATGGTGTATGTTGGATTTAGCATTTCATGGATTAATGACTTGTTTTGTTTAACGTGTGGTTTCCATGGATTATTGGAACCATAAATACACTACCATAAACAATATATGATCAAGATTAGAACCCTAAGTTAGGTTAAGGCTTGGATTAAAGCCTTAATACTTGGGAATTCAAATCAATGTCAACTTGTGACATGGGTGTTAATTTAAATGCAATATAAAGAAAAGCTCAAGGATATCGCAAGCTTAACTAACCTAATGATAAACTCACCCAAATCATTATCAATTTGTTAAATCAATCATAATAAATTAGTCATTTCAATTAATCTCTAAAAACAAACCCCCCAATCATAATACAATCCACTAAAAACAAACTACCATTTCAAAGTATCATCTCCGAGGATTCGACCAGAGTGCTACTATACACATTAGCAGAGCACCAGAACCTTGACCGGTCGATAGGAAACAATTAGCCGTGCATTTAAAATGGTTCAGTTTCTGGGGATGGTTCATTGAGTAGTCATGAGTTTCTTGTTATTGTAAAAAACAAAAAAAACAAAATTAAATAAAATGAAAAAAACCCAAAGGCAAAACCGTCTTCTCATAAAAATCATAAATTGAAAAACAAAAAAAACAAAAAAAATCAGTCTTCCTATTTCGTTAAAAATCTCTCTGAATGCCCTATAGCCTCCCAAACAATCCCTCAGATTTGTTTGACCCTGAAATTGAGCGAATACTTCTCCAAATTAGGAGTAACATAAGAGATAATCAAATAATTCAAGAACCAGTCCTTTTCCAACTAGTTGAATTAGAAATAGCCAATCCTAGAGAACAAACCCTTAAAGAACTTGTTGCCCCTGATATGAAATACCAACCTCTTGGTATTCAATATCCAAACATAGAGGCTAACTTCTAACTCAAATCTGGTTTGATTTATCTTCTTCATCATTTCCACGAGCTAGCCGGTGAGGATCCACATCTCCACCTTAAAGAGTTCCAAGTGGTGTTCTCTACCATGAAGCCTCAAGGGGTTTCTGAGAAGCAAATAAAACTTCTATCATTCCCTTTCTCCCTAGTTGACACTGTTATGTCATGGTTTTACTACCTACCGCTTGATTCCATAACCACATGGAATGACATGAAGCGACTCTTCTTAGAAAAATTCTTTCCTACTTCTATCTGAAAGGAAATAGGTGGTATTCGTCAGTTCCCAAGTGAATCACTCCATGAGTACTGGGAGAGGTTCAAAAAGCTCGCTGCAACCTACCCACATCACCAAATTCCTGACCAACTCTTGATCAAATACTTCTATGAGGGGTTATTGGCTATGGAGAGAACTCTCATTGATGCCTCAAGTGGCGGTACTCTTTTTGATAAAACTCCAGCAGCAGCAAGAGATCTCATAAGTAACATGGATGCAAACACACAACAATTCCATACTCGAGAATATTTTCAAGTCAAACAAGCCCAATATAATCAATCAATTGAGCCGAACAAGATGACCGAGTGGATGAGTGAACTTACAGGTCTTGTGCGACAAATAGTTGTGGCTACCAAATCCCCAACCTCATATTCTCCACAATCACTATTTCCTGGACCTGTTAAAAACTGTGGAATCTACAACTCTCCATCTCATCCAACTAACACATGTCCACAAATTCAAGAAGATCAATCTGATTCTTCTGGACCAATGGAGATTAATGTAGCATATGCTCAGCAGAACACCAATCCTCAACTATCAGGTCAACTTTTTAGAAACTTCAACCAACCTCACTCTGAGACCTTCTCTTCTTCCTTTACCCAAGGCCTTAGGTATGGTAATAACATATCTCACCCCCTTCAATTCCATCCTCAAAAACCAAACCAGTTTTAATATGGTCAAGGTGTTGGTAACTTCCAACAACCATATCCTTTTATTCCTCAACCTCAAAGGAACAATCCTCCACCTGGATTCCATTATCCTAGTGAGCCTTCCCAATTCCAAAACCAAAACAACCTCTTTCCCAAAAACAAAAAACAAGGTAATCCCAATCCGGGACAAACCTCTTCTTCCAAGAAAACATGGGAAAGTGCTTTTGAAGATCTTGCATCTTTCACCCGTTCTAGTCTCAAGAACATTGAAACCCAATTTTTTCAACTTGCATCTCACCTTAGTCAGCAGAAACCATCCAATTCTTCCCAACTCACATCTCAACCATTATCCAACACCAAGGGTAATGTAAGTGAAATTGCACTTAGATCGGGAAAGAAAATTTCTATGCCTCATGTTGAGTCCTCCAACCCTCCTTTGAATGTTGACCTAGAAAATGAAAAGAAAAAGAAACTTGAAAAGGAACTTGAAACCATTCCCTCACCTCCTTCAATTCCACTTAGGAATCCAATTCCTTTTCCTCAAGCTGTTTCTAAGCTAAAGAAGTCCTTTTAACTTAATCCTGAAATGCTCGACATGTTTAGACGTGTGAAATTCAACATTCCTCTCTTAGATGCCATAAAACAAATCCCTAAGTATTCCAAGTTTCTTAAGGAATTGTGCACCCACAAGAGGCAACTTAGGACCTTCGAAAATGTTTCAACCCAAGAGTCCATACCCATTAAGTGCAAAGATCTAGGGACCTTTACGGTTCCATGCCAAATTGGATGTTACAACTTTGATGATGCACTCATAGACCTAGGAGCCTCAATTAATGTCATGCCTAAATCCATCTTCTCCAAACATGTTCTAGGTCCCTTGCACCCAATAGGTGTTGTCATTCAGTTAGCCAATTAAAGAACAACTAGTCCCGAGGGAATAGTTGAGGATGTCCTTGTTCGTGTCAATGATCTTATCTTCCCTACTGATTTCTATGTCCTTGACATGGAAGGTGACCAACTGGTCATGTTCAACATTTTCCAATCCATGCGATACCCATCTGAGGATCACTCTGCATTCTAAATCCATGCTTATGAGGACACTTCTAAGAGTCAATTGAACCCCAATCCACCATGTTCTTCATGTTCTAATAAAAATGGATCTTGTGAAATCTGCACCACGATTAACCAAGTCATAAATGGTGAAGTTGATGTGGACCTCTCATTCATAGACTCCATCAATCTAGAGGAACTTGAAAACTCTCTTTAATCCCACATCAACTCTGATCTCTACTGCTCCACCTTGGAAAGTGTTAAGGAGAATGAATCTGAAGCAACTGAAGTCCCTTCTTCCATTCCCGAGTTTTCTAACCCACAAATAAAAGATGAGACTGATCTGAAACCTCTTCATGAACACATGAAATATGCATTTATTTTCCATGATCACTCTTATCCAGTCATTATATCTTCCTCACTTACCGAAACTAAGGATTCCAAACTTGTTCAGGTGTTAGGGGAAAACAAAAGGGCCCTAGGTTGGACCCTATATGACATACCAGGAATCAACCCTTCTCTTTTCATGCATCACATCCATCCTAAGGAATCATCCAAAACCATTAGACAGCCACAAAGTAGACTCAATCCACTCATGCTTGAGGTAGTTAGGGAAGAGATTACCAAGCTTCTTCAAGCTATTATTATCTACCCAATTTCTGATAGTGAATGGGTTAGTGCAATTCAAGTTATACCTAAGAAGGGTGGGATAACTGTTGTCACAAATGAACATGGAGAGGTAGTCACAACTCGAGTGAAAAACAAATGGCATGTGTGCATCAACTATAGGAAATTGAATGTTGAAACAAGAAAATATAACTACCCTCTTCCATTCCTTGATCAAATGTTGGAACGATTAGCTGGAAAGTCACACTATTGCTTTCTTGATGGATACACCGGCTACTTCTAAATCCCAATCGCACCTCAGGACCAAAAACAAAGACGACTTTCACATGCCCCTTTGGAACATATGCATATAGAAGAATGCCTTTTGGACTTCGTAATTCCCCTACAACATTCCAGAGGTGTATGATGAGTATCTTTTCAGAATTCATTGAACACTTCATGGAAGTCTTCATGGATGAATTCACCATTTATAGGGAGTCATTTGAATCTTGTTTTAATTCACTCTCTCGGGTACTCCAAAAGTTTGTCGAGTATAACCTTGTGTTAAATTTTAAAAAATGTCACTCCATGGTTACAAATGGGATTGTTCTAGGGAACATAGTTTCAAAAGATGGTATTAAAGTTGATCCTGCCAAAATTGAAGTGATCCAATCAATTCCTCAACCCACTTATGTTTGAGGCATCCATTCATTTCTCAGTCATGCCGGTTTCTATCATAGATTCATCCATAACTTCAGTAAAATTTCCCTAACACTCACTAGGTTACTCCAAAATGATGTCACTTTCCATTTCGATGAGTTTTACAAGAGAGCCTTTGTTGAACTCAAAACTACTCTTACATCTGCCCCAATAATCCAACCCCTAGATTGGTCCTTACCCTTTGAGTTGATGTGTGATGCTTCTGATAGAGCAGTTGGGGCTGTTTTTTGTCAAAGAAGAGAAAAACTTCCTCATGTCATCTATTATGCCTCAAAAACATTGGATGAAACTCAATCTCACTACATTTTCACTGAAAAGTTACTTTTAGCAGTGGTTTTTTCCTTAGATAAATTTTGGCCCTATCACTTAGGTTTCAAAATCATCATCTTCACAGAACATTCTTCTATAAAGTTATTACTCAATAAAATTGATTCCAAACTGAGGCTAATAAGATGGATCCTAATTCTCCAAGAGTTTGACCTTGAAATAAAAGATAGACCTGGAAAAGAAAACCATGTGGCTGATCACTTGAGTAGAATTTCTAATTCTTCTCATTCTGAAATCATCGATCCTGAATTCCCCACTGAGCACCTTTCATCTCTCACTCCATAGTTACCATAGTATGCCCCAATTGTAAATTACTTGGTTTCTGGTGTTTTTCTGGAATATTTTTCAAAAGAACAAAAAAATGAAGTTGAAAAGTGATTCAAAATACTATTTTTGGGAAGAAAATAAACTTTGGAAAACTGGGGCTAACATGGTAATAATGATATGTGTCGATGAAAATGAACATTATTCCATCTTAGAATTTTGTCACTCAATGCCTGGTGGTGGCCACTTTGGACCACAAAGGACCTCCCTAAAGGTCCTAGACTTTAGATTCTTCTGGGATTCACTCTTCAAAGACTCACATGAGTTCTGTCAATCATGCCCCACTTGCCAAAAGTTTGGCACAATTTCAAAGAGAAATGAAATGCCCCAAAATCCTTTAATTTTCTGTGAGATCTTCGATGTTTGGGGTATCGATTTCATGGGACCATTTCCCCCTTCCAATTAATTCTCATACATAATTCTTGTAGTTGATTATGTTTCTAGGTGGGTCGAAGCCAAACCCACTAGAAAAGATGATTCACATACTGTTAGTGAGTTCCAAAAGACACACATCTTCCACCGATTTGGCACACCTCGTGCCTTAATATGTGACTTAGGAACCCATTTTTGTAAAAAAAACCATGGAATCTATTTTTAAAAAGAGTGGGGTTTTATATAAAACTTCAACTGGATATCACCCCCAAACAAATGGCATGGATGAACTTTCTAATAGATAAGTGAAAAGAGTGCTTGAGAGAATTGTAAAAACCACCAGAAAAGACTATCCTGAAAGACTTGGTGAAGCACTTTGAGCTTATCAAACTGCCTATAAAACACCCATTGGGATGTCTCCTTTTAGTCTAGTTTTTGGTAAAGCATGTCATATACCAGTTGAAATCCAACATAAGTCTTTTTGGGCAGTAAAAACTTGTAATTTTGAACTTGAAAATCCTGATAAGAAAGATTGTTGCAATTGGCTGAACTGAAGGAGCTTCGACTTGATTCTTATGAGACTTATATTCTCTACAAATAAAAATCCAAGGCACTCCATGATATACACATCCTCAGAAAGGTATTTCATGAAGTTGAAAAGGTAATGTTCTTCAATTCTCAATTTCGGCTTCACCCAAGTAAGCTTAATTCTCATTGGGAAGGTCCTTTTGTTATTACTAATGTTTACCGATTTGGTGTAGTGAAAATCCAAGACCCCTATTCCAAAAGGACATTCACATTTAATGGACATAAGTTAAAGCATCACCGTGAGAGGACACACAATCTTGGATCATCATCAACTTCCACTGTATTCCCAACTTCTCTAGTCGACCAACCACTAGATGGATATGGAGACCCGCCAAATCCAAATTAGGGGAACCTCTTTACCTTTAACTCTCTCTCTCTATCTTCCTCTCTCCACCTCTTTCTTCTTCTTCCTCTCTCTTTCCTTATTTTACCAATTTCTTTATCAAAACCCCTATTTTTCACATTCTCTTTTGTGTTGGTGTATTTTTATTAAAAACTAAGAAAACCCTAAACAAAAACAAAACAAAAAAAATCATCATAACAAAAAAATATACAAAAAAAATCAAGAGTCATGATTACTCACCTTCCAATTTTAAAATTTTTTACAACTATTTTGGGGAGTCAAAATACATGTTTTCATCTAAAAAATTTTGTATTTTCATCATAACTTTGGATAAAAAATTCTGTGTCAAAATTAACAAATTTTGAATGCTCAATTTTATATTTGGAAAATGCTTTTCACAAACCATGAGGAACAATATTTCCTTTCACGCCAAGGACACCTATGGAAATCTTTTCAAAATGTGTGTTTTCACCCCCATTTGTGAGTTTTGAGTTTGTGGACCTTCGAGCTGAATTTTCTACCTTAGTGTGCATTAATATGATAGATTCATTTTCTGAACCACATGATAATCACAATAACCAAATATCCTCCCATTTCTCGTACATTAATCTTCCTTTTGAAATCCCCTTAGAGCCTATGAAAACCTTTTCCTTGATAGAAACATTACAATCCCAATAACTTTTCTCACCCAATATCAACATGGATTTTCATTGCATAATTTTTTTGAAACTTAAGTGTGGGGGGAATGGATTTCATTGTTTGGGTACCCTATTATTGATTTTCAACGAGTTATCATCTGCTTGAGGGAATGCATCCATTTCAGTCTGGGGGAGAGTTTGTCATTCAGTGTGTTTTGGGAAATGTAATGTACTTACATTTATGTAATTTTGTAAATTTTATTGACAAGTGTTCAAAAAATCAAAAATGATGAAAAAAAATCAAAAAAAATGAAAAAATGGGTTGTGTCTTGGGTAGGTCAAAAATCACTCTTTCTCATCCTTTGATCTTGTAATAACTATTACAATTAGTGTCATGAGGAGATCAAACATGGGTTTGGATATGAGTGTGAGATCTGTTTCAAGGTCAACTTTCGAAAAAACAATAAAAAAAAGGAAAAAAAGAACACTTGCATTATATTCTTATTGGGAGAAGTTTTGTGGTTTGTAAATATTTCATCTTCTCATTACCTTCATATTTTCTTCCTCTATTGTTTCTTTCTTCACAAAATCATTCCCTTTTAAATATGTGTTTTTATTTCCTTCCATGTTTCATTTCAAAAAAATGTGCATTGCTTTTTCTATGTTGGTGTTTTATCCCTCTTCTTCTCTCTCTTGGACATTATATTCCTACCATCCCATAGCCACAGAAAAACCCCTTAAAAAGTCATCTTAATTATTGTGCACTTTGGATTGTGATTTGAGGCTGAGAGATATTTTCAAACTCTAAGATTTTCACTTTTGGTTGGTGAAAGAGTGAACCTCCACAAATGAATTTTATCATCTTGAGAGGTATGAGTTTTGAGTGTCCAAATTTTCCATTTATAAATTTGAGCATGGAAAAATGAATTAGTTTTGTAACATTTTTTCTGTAACAACTTTTGGTGGAATTCAAAATGGATGAGTGAAATAGTCTAAACCTCCTCTGATTAGAGAAAACAAAATTTTAATATTTGTTGGTGAATGAAAATGATTTTTTCATATTTTTATATTTGTTGCAATGAGGACATGAACAAAACTAAGTGTGGGAGAGTTGATGTTATTAATATTTTAATTACTTATTATATTCTCCCTTTACTGATTTTATATGAAATGTGCATAATTTGTGTGAAATATTAATGTTTTAATATTAAGTATAATTTTTGAGCATTTTCTAGAAGTAGTCTAATTGAGTCAGTTTACTGTTTTAATAATAACTATCACTATACATACCCAAATTGTGTGGTTCTTGTTTTTTTGTATTCTCCTTTGAATATAAAACATTTCATTAGAAGGTACCATTAGCCAATTATGCCATTTGAAGGGTCATATGTTCCTCACAAACAAGACCAAAGAATCTGTGAAGAAAATGGACTATTCATGAAATTGATTTACTGGGCTAAATACAGAAGTCCAAATTCCATTATTCTCCACCATAGTTTTGGGGACAATTTAAGGATTCCAGGATAAAAATTTCAAGGCCTTATAATACAAAAATGGGCCCAAATGATGCATTGAAATCCATCCCATCATTCTGGTCAAGAAATAAATGAATCACACAAATATTGACATTTCTCCTGATGTGAACATCCATTCGAGTTGATATTTTTCAGTGTGAAGTAAGGGATATGTCCGGAAAACTCTTCTGAAGAAATTATTTTTATTTTAGGGCATATTCCTATTCCAAAACCCATTCACATTATGGTCTTTGAAAAGTCTATATTGAAATGGACAGATAAAAATTGTTTAGTAAAACCGCCATAAACTTTTCTCCATAAGTCCAATGGATTCCAAATTTTCACAATCGACAGAGGACTTTTATATCTACAACTTTTAAGAAGGATTTATTTCATTATTTGTCTGTATGAATGTCCAAATCAGCGAGCCAAGTGGAGGGTTAATTTCGGAATGCAAACAGTCCACAACCTTGGGCTATTAATACATCCCCTCCTCTCCTTTCAAAAGGGTTGGCATTTCAGAATAAATGATGATAAATTGGCACGAACAAGGATCTGAAAAAGGCCTGGGAGGACATTACAAACACATGTTTTTACTTGAGATACTCTTCCTCCTCTCTTTCATTTAATTTACTTTTGTGTTCTTCTTCATTTGAAATCTTGTAAGTGTTTGTTTTGTAATTCTGTTTTAATGAATGTTTATTCTTCAATATCTCTTAATCTCACCCACCTTATGTAGTTCAATATTAATGTTCTTAAAATAGCCTAAATCAAGTTAAAATCCATTCTCTTATTTTTCTTCATCATTCAATCTAAATTCTATATTTAACAATTTCTTCATCATTTGTGTGTGTGTTCGGCGCACTACTCTTATCTTGTCCCTTTCTTTTTATTCTATTTATAATTCATCACCATAAACATATATCAGCAGATTAATAACCATATTAATGGATTAGTAAATCTCTCATTGGGGTGAGTTTTAATTTAGGTATGTTAAGCGATTAAGATCTTTTGCTTGATGAGTATTCGTTGAATTAACATTATGTATGTTGGACATAGAATTTCTCAGATTAATGAATTGTTTTGTTTAACTTGTGGTGTCCATGGATTATTGGAACCATAAATAAACTAACATAAACAAGATATGATCAATATTAGAACCCTAAGTTGTGTTAAGGTTTTGAATAAAGCCTTAAGACTTGGGAATTCAAATCAACGTCAACTTGTGACATGAGTGTTAATTTAAATGCAATATAAAGCAAAGCTCTAGGATATCACAAGATTAATTAACCTAATGATGAACTCACCCCAATCATTGTTAATTTTTTAAATCAATCATATTCAATTAGTCATTTCAATTAAGCTCTGCAAACAAAGCCCCCAATCATAATACAATCAACTAAAAACAAACGACTATTTCAAAGTATCATCGTCGATGATTCGACCCGAGTGCTGCTATACACATTAGTAGAGCACCGGAACCATGACTGGTTGATAGGCAACAATCATCAGTGTGTTTCAAATTTCATGGATAAAAACTCAAAGAAAATATAAGTATATTTTTTATAAACTGTATTTTAATGTATTTTGTACAAATCATCAATTTTAAATTAAAATTTTAAATTAAAAATTTTATATATTTGTTTTGATAAAATTAATTTTATTTTTTATATAATCACTTCAAAATTTTCCAAGGTTTATTTTTTGGTTAATTTTTTAAAATACATCACCTTTCAGTTGAATAAGAAAAATAAAACTTTTTAGATAAACAATGTATCTTAAATTACATAATTCATGATGTAATAATGACATAATCCTTTATACAATATTATTATCATCCATGGTATATTTTATTTCATAAATGATTCTTTAAAATATAATTTATATAATTTCCAATCCTTGAAAGCACTTTCTAAAACAAAAAGTAAAAAGTGATTCCTTAAGATAATAATTTTTTCCAACTTTCCAAATTACTGAACTATTGAATTCGAATAAAAATGGGTATTCAAAATCTTAAACCCAATATATTAAATTTATATATGATTTTTATTTTAAAAAAATATCTACTACATATTTTCCCTCTGGTATAATATTTTATACAATATTTTATTCTAGTAATACCTCTCTCTTCAAGTATAAATATTCCCACTCCATCCCCTTGGAAAACAACTCATACCCATATTTAAAAAGACTAAAATATTACAAAATCATTCATCTTAAGACCCTTATATTTTTTATGGATGTTATGGAGTAATTCATCTCCAAACATAAATGGACTTTAAGTGTTGTATAGGAGAAGATACACCAAGGATTAAGTATGTTTTGATCAACTACTCTTTTTATTTTTATTTTTCTTCTTTTTATCTTTCTTAATTTTACCACTCCTTTCAAAAACAATTAATTAGGCAGTAATTTAACATTATATTATTTATTTTTACCTATTTTATGTATTATATTTACTATATATATGAATTACAATCTCCCTTTCCCCCTCTCCTAACAACATCTCATCAAAGGTTGGTTAACCACCTATGTGGACATTTCCATCTCAACACATATTGTAACGACCTGTCCCCCGGGGCTCATGCCATAACTACCCCCAAGCCCTCCTTCCATAGGCTAGAGGCTGGTGACTAGCACCAAAATGGTGTATCCCTAAAACGGGAAAGCATTTCCTTTAATCCTATACAAACACAGAGAGTAGAACACAACAAGATTCTACTACGATGTAAACTGAAGTAGTGAAGAGTGATGAAAGTGAAGGGGGATAGAATACAATCCCAACTGAAAAAAATACAAGTACAACTGAAAAGTAAAAAATAGCTGAAATGTGAAAGGTATCTCTTTGATCATCCACCACATATCCTACTTGAAGGGCAGGAACAAGTCACGATCATTAGTCCATGCGTCATGTCATGCCAAATGGTCCACCTCCAAGAACCATCCAGTCTTGGCTCCCTCAGCCTCTATCAATGTTGTACGTCATCTACACAAGACAAAACAAGGTACAGGCAAAGCCCGTGTAGGGGTGTGTATAACGATACTCAGTAGGGTCCCCAAGATCCCATAGGATTCCTAAAGTTCTACAAAGGAAAAAACCACAAATAAAGGCATTAACGCTACTTAGGTATATTCCCATACATATACCTAAGTTATCAAGATATACTCATCTCATACATGAGGGAAATATACCACAATGTAACAACATGAAGGTAGAAGTACCACACATGTAAAATACATAGATCAATCAGAGTCTTATCTCAAACCAGGTATTGGTGAAGTGAATAAGTACATATGATTAGTCACGAAGCTATATTATCTTATACTATCAAGAGGCACTACTGCTGACCATACGAAGTCTAACCCACACAATATTGATAGGTACCTAACCCCCGCAATGAAACACATAGGATCTTACCCACACAGGATCGATAGGTAACTAACCCCTACAATGACCCACATAGGATCTGACCCACATAGGATCATTGTGTGCTGGCCTACATAGGATCGCTGAGCGCTAACCCACATAGGATCTGACACACACAGGATCGGCATGTGCTGACTCACACAGGATCATTGAGTGTTGACCCACATAGGATTCGTGCTTACCCACATAGGATCACTTGGTACTAAACTCTATATGATCTGTCTCCATCCTCTGCCTCACTACCAGCCACTGGATTCCTCACACCCAGTGCACTCGAGTTCCATAGAATCTGCACCTTGAGATATCATTCATACATCGACCACCAGTAATCTACACAAAGGAGTAACCCAATGGACCTCCATGTCGTAAGGGATCTAATGAGACAGACGGTGCATCAATCAGATGCTCGGTCTGTGAGTTATAAGCATTTTAGATCCGGGGGCCCAGTTGGATTCAGGTTCGATCCAACTCATCCATAATCCAATTATCTATAAAACTTAAGTGGATTATACCAAAAGGACCTTCTCGATCCATGGATCCCAATTCCATAGATTATTGAACAAATGGACGTCTGGTTCTTAAGATATGACCCTTTAAGTGTTCCTGGGCCTGGGTTTGATCTGACCCAGTCGGACAGACCCGACCCGAACCGGTTTGGGCTGAGCTGCGGCAGGCTCGGCCCGCTTGGTCGAGGTCCAACCCAGCCTACAAGGGGGGAGGCCCGGCCTGCAAGGGGGCATCTTGGCCCACAAGGGGGCCGTCCGCAAAGGGCGGCCCGCAAGGGGGTGACCTAGCCCGAAAGGGGGTGGCCCGCAAAGGGTGGCCCTCAAGGGGGCAGCCCTACCCGAATGGGGTGGCTCGCAAAGGGCGGCCTATAAAGGGGCGGCCTACAAGGGGGTGGCCGGGCTACGTAGGGCGCAACCCGCAAGGGGCAGCCCAACCATTGTCCACCCGAGCTGGAAAGTTGGGGAAAGTCCCCCTCGGTATCCTGAATGGACCAGAGGCCCTTCGTTTTCATGAAAAGGTGGTGCGATGTGGGTGTCTACTGGTTACTGCAGAACCCACACGGTGGGTTCCTCCTCTACTGTAGCTTTGGCCATGAATTCTGCTCACCAGCGACGTGCTGGTTGCACCACCTCTCCCACTCACCAACGGTGCGCTAGTCCCACCGCCTCCCATTCTACGGTCGTCTGATGTGCCGACTGCCTCCAAAATCCACCACGGCTGACAAGATGTGTCCCCTCCTCGTCGGTGGCACAAAACAGTGTGCCACACTTTCTCCATGGCCAGCTAGTGTCAGCTGCTCCGATGACCGCCGCAGTTTCATGTTGCGACCTCATCTAGCTGTGTACCTTGGCGTGCCACCTCATTCAAAGGTGGTCGATTCTTCCATGCAAATAGTCTTCCATGGAGGGTGCAAGGGTAGCAAAGTAGCGGAGGGTTCAGTCCAGGTTCGTTAGGGTTGTGCCCTCCATGTTATCTTGAAAACAAGAGGGAGGATATAGGGGTTCAATATAATTCACTTGAATTTAAAACAAGAATAAAAACCCTCCTCAAATCGTTGGAGTGTGATCACGATTAAGGAAGTCTCATTTTTCGTCATCCCTGCAACAAGCCGCCCATGACGCTGCTTGAACATCGATCTTCGGTTCGAGGTTACCGTTTCACTCGTCACCGCTCACTAGAACCATCTCTGTCCTCTTAGGGTTTGGCATCTCTGCACTTTACCAGCACTTCCCTTCATGGTTAAGTTGTGTCGGTATCTTCATCCAAGATCTATATAAATAGGATAGGGGGAGGGTAAGTAACGATGTTGGGAATTAATGGGGCTCATTTTTTAGAAATCTTCCTAATTTACCCAATGTTTTTGTTACATAGATTTAAAGTTCAATCCATTTAATGGCTTGAAAAATCATGTGGTCCCACACACCACTTGTCCATTGGAGGATATGAAAGAAAATAAAATAGTAAAGTTATTTTATTTTATTTCTTTTAAAAGGTCCCGAAACATAACTTTTTCTTCAGACCTACTGCAGTCAAAGTAAAGTTTCCCTTAAGAGAATTCCAATGCTGCAGATTCAACGGTGCCCTCAGATTTTTAATCTGAGCACTGGTTCAAAAGTTAGAAAATTCCGCTCACGTGTATACTGAACGTACCATAAAAAAAGTTTAAAAATTCATTCCAAGCACACCTAGCCTCGGAATCACGCACCGTTAATTTTTGTAGACTCATAACAATTCCATATAATTAAAATAATATTACATAGAAATCTAGGTCTTTATATTCTCTCCACCTTATGTATTTTCATCCCCAAAATACACAACATAGACTAAGGAAAAAAGTGGGGGTATTGAGAATGAATATGAACCTCCCGCTCCCATGTGCTCTCCAAGAGGTTCCCGTACTACCAGCAAACGCGCACTATAGGTATTGATCAACCATGAAAGACTCAATCATGTCGATCAACAATCTTTAATAGAACATCTACAAACGTCACCCCATTATCCAAGTCCAGCTCATCATGGTCAATCATGTGAGATGGGTTGTGCACATGTCTCCCCAGCTGGGATACGTGGAAGTCGTTGTGCACCCTCCCCAACTGTGGTGGAAATTCCAAGTGGTACACCACCTCGCCTATCCTCCGAAGTATCAAAAATGGTCTGATAAACCTTAGTGATAACTTTTATCCTCGTCCAAATCTCTGTAGTCCCTGTTAAGAAGATACTCGCATGAATACGTAGTCCCCCTTCTGGAACTCCAAAGGCCTTCATCTCCTATCAGTGTAAGACTTCTGTCTGCATTGTGTAGTCTTCATCCACTCCAAAATGATCTACACCTTCTCATTGGTATCCCATACCAACTCTGGACCCATAAGTGTAGACTCCCCTAGGTCTGTCTAGCATAGAGGGGATCTGTAAGGTCGACCGTATAGGGCCTCAAATGGTGACATACCAATGATAGAGTGATTGGTGTTGTTATATGCAAACTCCACCAAGGGTAAGTGATCCTCCCAAATGTGACCAAAATCTAGGATGCATGCACATAGTATTTCCTACAATATTTTTATGGTCCACTCTATCTGACTATCCTTCTAAGGATGAAAGGAGGTGCTCAAACATAGTTGATTCTCGAATTCCTCCTGCAATCCCTTTCACAGCTGGGAAGTAAAATTTCAGTCACAGTCAGATACGATCATCAATGGTACCCCATGGATTCTCACAATCTCTTGTACGTAGAGGCATTCCAAGCCCTCAACAGATCCCTTCTCTCGAATAGGTTGGAAGTGGGAAGACTTGGTGAGTTGTTCAATGATCACCCAAATGGAACCATGTCCCGTGTATGTACGTGGAATCCCTGTCACAAAGTCCATGGAGATTCCATCCCACCTGTTGAGGCGGAAGAAACACGGGAATGATGGCAAGAGGGGGGTGAATTGCCTTTTAAAAAATTGATTAACAAATTAAAAATCAAAGTAAAGTGCAGCGGAAATAAATAAGGCAAGACACACAAAAAATTGATAACGGAGTTCGGCCAAAACCCGGCCTACGTCTCCACTCCCAACTCAACCGTTGAGAGATTCCTACAGCTTTCTTTTCAATGGTTTTAGCAAGAAACCCACTAGGCTTTGAGGTAGCACTAGGACCTATTACAGCTTGCTTTTATTGGTTAAGCAAGAACCCACTTGCTTTCAATGGAATAGCAAGAACCCACTAGCCTTTTTAACGGGTGAAGGCTAGCTCACCGAAACACAAGCCTTTTAAAAGGGAAGGCTTGAAGAAACCTCTTCACACCTTAGTGGTGGTGTGAAACCCAAAAGAAAGGGGGATGAGAAAAGGGTTGGGGTTTGTAGGCACAAACCCAATTTTAAGCTCAAAATAATAAATACAAGAAAAACCGTATTGGAGGAAGACTTGGGCGCCAATTGGATGATGGAGTTGATGTAGCGTGCTCTCCCAAGCTTCTTGAGGTGCTCCTTGGATTGGAAAATGGTTGGAGCACTTGTGGATCCTTGAAGGTGGAGCGCCGGAGGTTCGCCAAATGTGCAACAATATGTCCGGGCGCTTGGTATGTGATCCGATTCGTGTCCGGGGCTTCCTTGGACTTTATTTATAGGCATGGAACCCATTGGGGGCCTTCGGAGCCGTTGGAGAAGTCCTCGGAGCCGTTGGAGGCCAAAAGAAGGTTGACTGGTCAAACCCAACGGCTAGTTTGACTGGGCCACCGGCTGGCCGGTACAGCTCCACCGGCTGGCCGGTGCCTTGGCAGTGGAGGAGAATTCTGGTCCAGGCTCCACCGGCTGACCAGTGCCAGAGCCACCGGCTGGCCGGTGCCTTGGCAGTGGCTGTTCTTCTTTTCCAGGCACCACCGGCTGACCGGTGCCAGAGCCACCGGTTGGCCGGTGGTGAGACAGTAGCTGTCACTATTGGGGCTGGATGCCACCGGCTGGCCGGTGGTCAAGCCACCGGCTGACCGGTGGAGCCTGGCAGTGGGAAATGCCTCTGCCAGGTCCACCGGCTGGCCGGTGATATCACACCGGTTGGCCGGTGGACTGAATTTCAGTCCACTTGAAGTCCATTCTTGGGCCAACTTCTTGGAAACCTTGTGCCTATCATCCACAACACTTAAAAACAATGTTAAACACATATTAAAGTGATTGTGATCATGAAAATCAAAGAGTGTGGGGTACAACAATCTCCCCCTATTTTGATGATCACAATCACTTATCTAAGCAATGTAAAAACTTAAATGAAAGACATGCTTTAAATGATAAATTGAAAATAAAAAACTAAGCATGAGTGGAAAGATTCTCCCCCAATCAATCAAGAAATTTCTCCCCCTTTGTGATTATCAAAATAGAATGGGGCATAAAACTTGATTGAGGGATATTTTGAAAAACAAAATAGAGATTTTTAAAATTGAAATGAAAATTTGAATAACAGTTTGAATTGAAAGTTTTGAATCAAAAACCAATTGAAACCAAGAGTTGAAAATGAAAGATGAAAAGAAAGTTTAAAATACTAAAACGATCCTAACTCCCCCTAAATAAAAACAATAAATCACCGGGGAGAGGGATTTTGAAAAGAGATGATTTTAGGCCCGGAGAGACTCGCCAAAAGGGATTTTTCAATCCAAACTTGTCTCATAGCGGGTCTTCTCCTATAAAATTCGTCTGAATAAAAAATCGATTTGGGTTGACCGTACCGGGCGTTTTTGCAATCACACTCATAAATGAGGTGCCCGGTTTTTTTGCAATAATTACAAAATTTATAACTAGAGCTCCCCCTTACAAAAACAGTAGGTGCATGGGAGGAGGAAGCTTGGTTGGTGTAGCCAAGTCCATTGGTGGTTCTAGATATTCGTTGAGAACCTAAAAGTTTGGACAAATTTTGTTCACCTTGGGTGAACTTGGCTAGGGACTCCCTAAGGTCTTTTATGGTTGATTCCATGGAATCAACATTTGGAAAATTTTGGATTTTAAGGGACAACTCTTCCTTCTCTTTGAGAAGTTGTTCTTTTTCGGAAGAGAGTTTTTTGAAATTCTTTTTCAAAGCAACAAATTTTGATGAAAGTTTATGAAAACCATTTTCTAATTGATCTCTAGCATGTGAGAGTTCTTCATAAGAAAGATGATTTAAAGAATTTGAATTTGAAGAGCATGAGGAAGAGGAGTCGGAAGAAGTTACCTCATGGAATTCCATTAGGCATTTGTTACCGTTGTCACTTGATGAGGAGGAGGAGGAGGATGAGGAGGAGGTGTCACTCCATGTGGCCTTGAGGACCTTTTTCTTTCCTTTCTCCTTATCCCGTTTCTTGTTGAGTGGGCAATCGGGCTTGTAATGGCCCTTTTCGCCGCACCCGTAGCATTTTACCTTGGGCTCGGATCTTGCGGTGGGTTCTTGCTTTCGCGCCTTGCGAGATTTCTTCTTCTTCTTGTGCTTCTTCATAAACTTGTGCATTTGGCGGGCGAGATTCTCCATTTCCGAGTCGCCGCTTGAAGATGAAGGAGATGAGGAAGATGAGGATGATGAGGAGGAGCTTACTTCTTTTTGTACCTTGAGGGCAATGTTCTTTGGTGTCTTGATTGGTGTGCCCTCCTTTTGAGCTTGCCTCCTCATCGTGATCTCGTACGTCATAAGGGATCCAATGAGCTCCTCTACCGGCATATTTTTGACGTCCTTAGCTTCTTGGATCGCCGTCACCTTTGGTGCCCATGAGCTCGGAAGGACCCATAAGATCTTCTTGACCATCGTCTCGGCTGAAACATCATCACCAAGAGATTTCCTTCCATTGCAAATGTCAGTGAAGCGTGTAAACATATCGGTAATAGATTCGGAAGGATGCATAGTAAAGCTTTCAAAATCTTGTCTATACATGTCTAACCGAGTGTCCTTAACTTTGTTAGTGCCATCATGAGTTACTTCTAAAAGTTTCCAAATTTCATGCGAGGAGGTGCAAGTAGACACTCGATTGAACTCATTTCTATCTAAGCCGCAATGGAGAGCGTTCATGGCTTTGCCATCAAGCTCAAAGTTTCTAATATCGGCGGGGGTCCATTTGGATTCGTCAGGGGAAGACAAAACATAACCTTGCATGACAATTTTGTAAATCGGATATCCTATGCTTCTTAAAAAAGTGGTCATGCGGGTTTTCCAATAATTATAGTCGGTCCCATCAAAAAATGGAGCCCGACCCAATGAGTAGCCCTCGGGGGCGAAAGAGGTAGATGCCATCAAAAAATAGGATCTTTAATTTGAAACCGTTTAAGGAATTATTCAAATTACCGCTCTGATACCAAGTGTTGGGTCGGAGAAAAACACGGTAATGATGGCAAGAGGGGGGTGAATTGCCTTTTAAAAAATTGATTAACAAATTAAAAATCAAAGTAAAGTGCAGCGGAAATAAATAAGGCAAGACACACAAAAAATTGATAACGGAGTTCGGCCAAAACCCGGCCTACGTCTCCGCTCCCAACTCAACCGTTGAGAGATTCCTACCGCTTGCTTTTCAATGGTTTTAGCAAGAAACCCACTAGGCTTTGAGGTAGCACTAGGACCTATTACAGCTTGCTTTTATTGGTTAAGAAAGAACCCACTTGCTTTCAATGGAATAGCAAGAACCCACTAGCCTTTTTAACGGGTGAAGGCTAGCTCACCAAAACACAAGCCTTTTAAAAGGGAAGGCTTGAAGAAACCTCTTCACACCTTAGTGGTGGTGTGAAACCCAAAAGAAAGGGGGATGAGAAAAGGGTTGGGGTTTGTAGGCACAAACCCAATTTTAAGCTCAAAATAATAAATACAAGAAAAACCGTATTGGAGGAAGACTTGGGCGCCAATTGGATGATGGAGTTGATGTAGCGTGCTCTCCCAAGCTTCTTGAGGTGCTCCTTGGATTGGAAAATGGTTGGAGCACTTGTGGATCCTTGAAGGTGGAGCGCCGGAGGTTCGCCAAATGTGCAACAATATGTCCGGGCGCTTGGTATGTGATCCGATTCGTGTCCGGGGCTTCCTTGGCCTTTATTTATAGGCATGGAACCCATTGGGGGCCTTCAGAGCCGTTGGAGAAGTCCTCGGAGCCGTTGGAGGCCAAAAGAAGGTTGACTGGTCAAGCCCAACGGCTAGTTTGACTGGGCCACCGGCTGGCCGGTACAGCTCCACCGGCTGGCCGGTGCCTTGGCAGTGGAGGAGAATTCTGGTCCAGGCTCCACCGGCTGACCGGTGCCAAAGCCACCGGCTGGCCGGTGCCTTGGCAGTGGCTGTTCTTCTTTTCCAGGCACCACCGGCTGACCGGTGCCAGAGCCACCGGCTGGCCGGTGGTGAGACAGTAGCTGGCACTGTTGGGGCTGGATGCCACCGGCTGGCCGGTGGTCAAGCCACCGGCTGACCGGTGGAGCCTGGCAGTGGGCAATGCCTCTGCCAGGTCCACCGGCTGGCCGGTGCTATCACACCGGTTGGCCGATGGACTGAATTTCAGTCCACTTGAAGTCCATTCTTGGGCCAACTTCTTGGCAACCTTGTGCCTATCATCCACAACACTTAAAAACAATGTTAAACACATATTAAAGTGATTGTGATCATGAAAATCAAAGAGTGTGGGGTACAACACCACCTTCACTTCAGCACCTTTAGTGGTTTTTCTAATCTTGTTGGAACCTGATGCTCGGCCTTCACTTGCTGACAAGTGAGGCATTGTGAAACAAACTCTTCCACTGCATTCTTTATCCCTAGCCACCAGTGCTGACACCAGAGGTCCTGGTACATCTTCACCGCACCAGGATGTACCGCCAGAGAGGACATATGGAACTCCCTCAACACCTCCTCACGTAGCACCATCGGTACCATGGTACATCTTCTAAAGAATATCACGTGCTCCCCACCATTAGAAAATCTATCAGGTGTATGTCCTGAGGATATCTAAGAACATCGAGCCTTACAGTTAATTTCCCCGAGCTACGCCTCCCTGACTCGTGGAAGGAGTGGGTGAGTGACTGCCATAGACTATAGGTAATATGTTCTATCTATATCCACGAAGGATATCTGCATCACAGCTAGCTTTTCTATCCCCTCACTAAGTAACTACAATCTAGACCTCCTGCTGAGTTCATCTTCTACCACATTCCCCTTCCTAGGATTATAGACTATCTCAAAGGTGTATTCCTTAAGAACTCTAGCCATCATCACTACCTCAGGTTCAGGTCCTTCTGAGAGAAGATATACCTGAGAATCTTATGATCAGAGTAGACTGTAAAACGCTCTCCCATCAAGTAATGTCTCCACATATTCAAGGTGAAAACCACGGCTTCTAACTCTTGGACATGAGTAGCATAGTTCTGTGCATGCTGTCTCGGCTGTTGCGAGCCATAGGAGATTGCTGCTCTCTCTTGTATCAGGAAACACCCAATTCTGGTCCCTAATGCATCACAGTAGACTACGTACCCAATGCCCTTTTCTGGTAGCCTGAAGATGGGGGCACTCGCTAGTCTCTACCTCAACTCCTGAAAACTCTCTTGGTATCCCTCCATCCATGAGAAGTGTTTTCCCTTCTTCGTCAAAGCTGACAAGGGTGACACAACTCTTGGGTGGATCCCAAGAAAGTACAACCTCTATCTTTACTGGATCCACTAAAACTCCAGCCTTCGTGATAACGTGTCCCATAAAGTGGACCGCTCATATCCATAACTGGAACTTCGAGAGCTTACCCTGAAGCTAGTGCTCTCAGAGTGTATCCACAACTATATGTAGATGATATGCATGCTCCTCCTCTGTTTCTTAGTATATCAAGATATAATCGATGAAGACCACCACAAAGTGATTGAGGTGCGGATAGAAGATCCCATTCATGGGTCCCATGAGCACTGATAGGGCGTTAGACATGCTGAATGTCATAACAAAGAACTTATAGTGGACATACTGACATCTAAAGGTCATCTTATGCACATACTAATCTCGTACTCTGAGGGGATGATAGCCTGATCTAAGGTCTATCTTCAAAAACCAATGAGATCTTTTCAGGTGATCGAACAGATCATCAATCCTCGGAAGTGGATACTTATTCTTCACAGTCACCTACTTCAGGCATCGGCAGTGCACATAGAGTCTTAAACTCCCAACTGCCTTCATGGAGAACAAAATCGGGGCTGCCCATGGGAAAATCTAGGCCTTATGAACCCCTTACTCTACAAGTCCTCCAACTATACCTGTAACTCACGAAGCTCCATGAGAGCCATCCGATATGTTGGGGTATATATTAGTGTTGTATCGCTGTATAGGTCGATGTAAAATTCTACCTCTCTATGTGTAGGTAGTCCTGAAACATCATCAAGAAAGATATCGGCTTATAAATCCACCACTACAGGATATCTCAGACTCTCAACATCTACTACCCCGAGAGTAAGGCTAGCCAACTGATGTGTGATCGGCTGCACCCTCCTCCGGGTAAGTCCATCTTGTGCTGCAAAGGTTCCCTTCTCACTGGTGAAGGAAAAACTTCTCTTGTCTACATGGACACACCGCACTTTGCTCCTAATACAGTCAATCTGAGCATGGACTATGGTTAACCAGTCTACACCCAAGATGACTTTGTAAGGCCTCAATGCCACTACTAGGAGATCCCAGTCGAAGCTCTCACCTCCTAGAGTAAGCTCACACTACCGGCACTAGTGTGTAATCGTCAAATCTTCTCCCGTAGAAGTCTCTAGCCGTAAGGATCGATCCAATGGATCCACCAGAATCTATGAGCTCTGAACAAGGGCAGTGGAAACAAAAGAGTGACTAACACCTGTTTCTATAAGTACTGAAGCTAAGGTGGAGTAGACACAGATCATACTGCTAATCATATCCAGAGTTCCATGGTCATAGGCCTCAGCTTCCTGGAGCTGAGCTCATCCTTGCCCACCTACTCCCTGTGGTCGGGGTGGACCACCTGGTGGTGGTGGCGGTAGAACCTCATATTGCCTCCCACCACCTACTGCACGACCATCTCCTTTTCCACGTCCTCCTACTGCCTTCGGATCTCCTCAATCGAACCTCTGCCTCTATCTCGGTGGTACCTCGACCATCTGTTGGTCATCCGTATCACGGGTAAGAAAATCTCGATCCATGTGACCCTACCCACCGGATGTGTAGCGCTGCCTGTCCCTCATCTGACCTCTTCTGCTTTGCAAGCCCTGCACCTCCGACCCTCTGTCCCGAGGCCGTCCACTAGAAGTTCTTGTCTACTAAGACCTCTGTGTCATCTTCCTAATAACAGGTGCAGATCACTCTGCTATGTGTCGCCCGGTGGTGGGTCTCATTTTTTATGCCTGCTCAGCTAGGTAGCTCTCAAAAAAAAGTGTTCACTCTAGCACACAATCCTGCATCAGTATGATGACCGATATAATTGATTCTCTAATCTATTCTTGGAGATGATTCTCAAAGGTTTAATCCCTGAAGAAAGGGTCTCATACCATGTCGTTGGAGTAATGAGAGAGATTAGTGAACCTCGTTGAGTACTATCCACAGTCATGTTGCCCTGCTGTGGGTGCAACAGCTCCTATATACGCACAGAGTGTAAGGGAACTAGGAATAACTCTACCCTGAAAAGGATCTTGAAGTCCACCCAGATGAGGGACACCTTGTCGTGTATCTGGAGCATCAAGCTCCACCATCTCTCTTCTGCTTCTTGGAAGATACTGGCTGCTAGGATCACCATAAGGTTAGTTGGTGTCCCAACCAAACAGAAAACTCTGACCACAACCTCTAGCCAGTCCTCAGCCGCCTCTGGGTCTGTCTCACCTCGAATCCTTGGAATCCACTTCCAATGAAACTCATGCAACGCACCCAGTCAGCATGCACCTTCTACTGGTGGGGATGGCAGCAACAGCTTCCCAACAAGTAGTGGTGCGACCGGTACACCACCTGAAGGTGCTAATGACAAAAGAGGGCCCTGCACCAAGGCCTCATCGTTCAGTGGGATATCATCGTGTACTCTCCCAGGAATCTTGGATGGATATCTATGTGGCATCACACTAAAAGAAGGCAGGTGTTCCGCGATAAAAAAGTTATAACTAGTGAGCTTACTCATAGAAATCCAAAGAAAAACTCTTCAAAAACACATGCAATCAGTGCTTCCATGTACTAAGTCAGAAATAAGAATTCAGGGTCCTTGTGTATGGATACGTCAGCCGCAGAACCAACACTGGATTCCCCAAACTAAAAACCACACTCATAACACATAACACAATTTCCACATTGAAAAGATCAGTGTCCTAGTTCCTCGGTAGAACTGACTCCTCTGGTACCACTTTTTCATGAGTCGTCCCCTGGGGCCTGTTCCATGACTACCCCAATCCCACCTTCCATCATCCATAGGATGGCGACTAGAACATGAAAGGTGTATCCTTAAAACGGGATGGAATTTCCTTTAAACCTATAAGAACTCCTAGGGTAGAATACAACAAGATACAACAACAAAGTAAATTGTAGTAGTAAAGAGTGCTAAAAGTGAAGGGTGATGGAATACAAGCCCAACTGGAAAAAATACAAGTACAACTGAAATGTAAAAAACACCTGAAAAGTAAAATACAACTTCTAGATTGTCCACCATGGATCCTACTTCAAGGTTAGGTATAGCTAATGATCAGTAGTCCCAGCATCACATCATGCCAAATGGTCCACCTCTGAGCACCATCCAGTCTTGGCTCCCTCAGCTTCAATCAATTCTATAGGTCATCTGCACAAGACACATCAAGGTGTAGGCCAATCCTATGTAGGGGTGAGTATAACGATACTCAGTAGGGACCCCGAGATACCCTAGGTCGAGAAAAGTTCCACAAAGGAAAAACCACAAAGAAATACATCAACTCTACTTAGTTATATGCCCACACATATAACTAATTTATCATGATATACTCATCTCATACATGAGGGAAATATTACACAAGGTAACACCAATAAGGGAGAAGTACCACACTGGTAAAAGGCTTAGATTAATTAGAGTCTCATCTAAAACTAGGTATTGGTGAAGTAAAGAAGTACAGATGATTAGTCACAAAGCTAGATCATCTTATTCTGTCCAGAGGCACTGCTTCTAACCATGCGGAGTCTGACCCACACAGGATCAATAAGTAACTAACCCCTGAAATGACCCACATAGTATCTGACCCACACAGGATTGATAGGTAACTAACCCCCATAATGACCCACAAAGGATCTGAACCACATAGGATCAGTAAGCGCTGACCCACACGACATTACTGAGTGCGGACCCTAACAGGATCTAACCCACACAAGATCAGTATGCATTGACCCACATAGGATTATTGAGCACTGATCTACACAGAATCTGGACCACACATGATTAGTGCTGACCCATAGAGGATTGCTCTGTAATAACCTTCGTATGATCTGCCTCCAACCTCTACCTCACTTCCAGTGACTGGATTCCTCGCACCTGGTGCGCTCAAGTTCTGTAGAATCTGCCCCTTGAGATATCGTTTATACCTAAACCACCACTATGATCCAAAAAGGAGCAACCCAAAGGACTTCCATGTCATAAGGGTTCCAACACGATAGATGGTACGTCAATCAGACACCCGGTCTATGAGTTACAAGGCTTTTCGCTCCTGGGGCCTGGTTGGATTCAGGTTCGATCCAACCCAGCCATACTAAAGCTATCTCTAAAACTCATCTTGAGTATAAAAAAACTATTGTCTCGGTCCAAGTATCCCAATTCCATAGACGTTTTGTCAAATGGACGTCTAGTTCTCAAGATATGGCCCCTTAAGTGTTCCTGGGCCTGGTTGGGGCCCAGGTTTGATCCGACCCAGCCCGACCCGATCTAGGCTCGGTCTGCTGGGGCAAGGTCCGGCCCGGCCCGCAATGGGGAGGCCCAAAAAGAGTGTCCCCCAAGGGGGAAGCCCAGCCCAAAAGGGGACAGCCCACAATCGGGCGGCCCAAGCCGAATAGGGTGGTACGCAAAGGGTTGCCCGACCCGAATTGGGAGGCCCACAAAGGGCAGCCCGCAAAGGGGCAGCCCGCAAGGGGGCGGCCCGATCGCGTAGAGAATGGCCCGCAAGGGGTGGCCTAACTGTTCTCTACCGAAGCTGGAAATGGGGTGGGATGTTCCCCCTGGTATCCCGAACAGCTCGAAGGCTGTTTGGTTTCATGAAACAGCGGCGCCATGTGGGCACCACCCGGTCACTGCAGAACCTGCGCGGTGGGTTCCTCCTTTGCTGTGGCATTGGCTGTAGCTTCTGATCACCAACGGAGTGCTGGTTGCGTTGCCTCTCCCACATGTCATCGGCATAATGGTCGCGCCTCCTCCCCTTCTGCGTCCGGCTGATGTGTTGGCCAGCTCCTCTGTCCGCTGCGGCTGATGAGCTATGATCGATGATGCGCCCCACTTCCTCCACGACCGTTTGGTGTCGGCCGCTCCGATGACCGCCATTGCCTTCTGTTGTGGTGTGCGTTGGCGCACCGCCTCCTTCAAAGATGGTCGATTCCTCCATGCCAAAGGTCTTCCATGGAGGGTGCAAGGGTAGCAAAGTAGTAGAGGGTTCGGTCCAGGTTCATTAGGCTTGCGCCCTCTGCGTTAGCTCTTAAACAAGAGGGAGGATAGAGGGGTTCAATATAATTCACTTGAATTTAAGACAAGGATCAAACCCCTTCCTTGAATTATTGGAGATCACTCGCGATTGAATAAGTCTCGTTGTTTGTTGTCCCCACAACAAGCCGCCCACAACGCCGCTCAAATGTCGATCTTCAGTTCGGGGTTTCAATGTCGCTCATCATCGATCGCTGAAACCAGCTCCATCCTCCAAGGGTTTGGCATCTTAGTACTTTAAAAGAACTTATCTGCTTGGTGAAGCTGTGTTGGTACCTCCCCACAAGCTCCGTATAAATAGAAGAGGGGGAGGGTAAGTAACGATGTTGTGAATTAATGGGTCTCAATAATTAGGAAGCATCCTAATTTCCCCAACATTGTTTTTACTTAGATTGAAGGGCCATGCCATTTATTGTCTTCAAAAATCACTTAGTCCCACACTACCCTTTTCTATTGGAGGATATGAAAGAAAATAAAATAATAAAGTTATTTTATTTTATTTCTTTTAAAAATTCCCAAAGCGTAACTTTTTCCTCAGACCTACTACGGTCAAAGTAAATTCTCCCTTAAGCGAATCTTGGTGCTATGGATTCAACGGTGCCCTTAGATTTTTAATCTGAGCATCGCTTCAAAAGTTAGAAAATTCCTCTCATACATTTACTGAACGTACCTTAAAAAAAGGTTTGAAAATTCATTCTGGGTAGACCGGGCCTCGGAATCAAATGTCGTCAAGTTTCACAGACTTGTAACAATTCCATATTATTAAAAACATTACATGGAAATCTGGGTCTTTACACATATAACCATCATCATGGATGGATATTTTTATCTATATATAATATATAAACATGTAGTTAGTTTTTTTATAATATTACGTAATTAATTATAATAATGTGTAAATTACTTTGAACAAAGTAGTGAAATTGAGGCAAAATGAATTTTTTTTTAAATAAAACATGATATCAAAATGACTACCCAATAACTAAAGAAATTATGAAATATAATAAAATTAATATAATTGATAAATAGTTTAAATAATTAAAATAACTAACTTATAGGACAATGTTTTAATAAAACTATGTTTATTATTTAGGAGGTGGAAAACTGATGAAATAATGTAAGAATTAAGGTAAGGGGATTCTTCAACCCAACTCCTTTTCTTCGGGTTATTCCACTTTATTGAAAACATCAGTATGGATATTAAAATATTGTTCCTTAAATATCATATCACTGTTATTCTATTTTATTTTTGGTGATATACATTCACACACCTTGACTTATAATAAAAACACCGTGATTTTCCAAAAATAATTCCATTCAAAAACACATCTTTTATTCCTCTTGAGTCGTTTCTTATTCACTCAAAAAATGATGATGAATAAGCCATATATGTTTTCTCTTAATCATTTGGGAACCCCAATTTTATTTATGAGATTACGCTTGATGAAATACTTACAAAATCCATTCCATTCCATGGGATTTTTCATGACTATAATTATTATACATTCTATGTGACATGAAAGATTATGTAAATATCATGACGTGACGGGTGGGCCTGAAATTATATATACCTCAAATGCATTGGTTAATATGATGTATCTTATGATGTAATGTGTAATATTTCTGAAAATGATCCTACATTTTTTGCAGTGATGATGTTATGATTATGCACACATGTTATGCATGAACATTATGAAAATACTCTTCGCAATAATGGGTGGTATTTGAACATTATGACATTATGTTTCATTTTTATTCATGACCACATTCCATGACATTATCACATGTTTCCATCAAGATATTAATCATGATTATATTATTATGATATGATTATTATTATTATTATTCTCACCCATGTTATATTGATTCATGTACCTTCTTCATCATCTTATTGTGCTTCTAGATCACCCCTTTATTTTATGTATATCCTTAGGTGATTACCTAAACTAAATATAACATGAGAATTCGAGAAAAAGATAATGAATTCAAATAAATGTTTATATTTTATTATGTTCATATTAAGTATGAGCCTAATTTTCGCAAGACACTAAACCATTTGTTCTGAGATTTGTGTCTCAATTATTATCTTTATCTTTAAAATGAAGTAATAGTTATGTATTGAAAAGTAGGGTTGCTATAGGAATTCAACATGAATGAAAGAGATGTTTATACACACCCTTATTTTTCTATATTCATAAAATATATTTCACCTTGTTGAACTATCCTAAGAGCCCATTAATTTTTATTAAAGTGTTACTTACCTCATTTGAACGCTAATTCAATTTTCTATTTTACTCTTGCTCTTATTTGTGAGCTTTATAGTTCTCATATAATTAAAATATCCCATTAATATTTTTAAGTAGAAAATAATTTCAAGAAAGGATTCCTTTTTATTTATTAAAAATAATTGAGAATGTGAGTCCCTTTTAGTGATCTTTTAGTGCTTACAAAGGTACCCATTTCTTAACACTTGATTCTCAATGAAAAAGCAACTGAAAAATCCATTTCTGAATGAGGGAAAAGTTGATATTTTGGTGTACTGACATGTTACTTGTGTCATGCATGAAAACATTACTTAAAATATAACCAATTATATAATATTCCCAAATAGGTTTTTTAGTGTTTGGGTCTCAGTGAAAATTAATTACCAAAATGATTCAAAAAAGCATGAAAACACTTCCCACCTTTTCTAAAATCTAGGGGTACTAAAAGCATGAAATGGTTTCATGATTTTAGTGTTCTGGATGATATAATTACATGAGACTATTTCTCACTTTTTTATTTTTAGAAAAATTACTTTTATGTTTATTACTTTTTATTTTTTTTGTATATATATATATTAAAATAAATAAATATTATATTAAAATGGAATTTTATTTAGAATTTCTAACATTAAATTAATAAAAAAAATATTTATAAAAACCCCATAAAGGACTCCCTTTTCTGGGGGAATGCCCTATAATATATTCAAAAAAATTCCATGTGGAATTTAGCTTCCACTTTTCTAGTATTAGAATAGCAATATACTACTATTAATAATAACACATAAATAATTATATATATTTTAAATTATAATCAATTAAAATAAATTATGATTATTATAAATATTAATAAATATTGCCAAAATAATAATAATAATATAATTCCTATAATTTATAATGAGTTATAAAATAATTCAAAATATATAATAAAATAATATATAAAAATAATAATAAATAATATATATAATAATACAAAATAAAATAATATATAATTAATAATATGATATGTAGATAGATTGGGAAGTGACACACTTGGGTGTCTCTTGGTGATTCTGGGAAATTCTCTCGTGATTCTAGAAGATATGTGGCGTTTAGGGCTCCAATCATTTGGAGTATGATCTAGAGTGCTATTTTGATCTATGTGATGTCTTTATTCTCATTGTAAAGGTATATTGGGAAACTGTTAAAGATGTTTTGGCTTCATTAGGTGCATGAAAGGTTATAGAATCTGAATCATTTTCATTGTAAGATATGAAGCTTCAAGAAGTCTCAATGTTTTTTCCAGAACCAAGGTCAGACCATGAGTCAAAATCCAGATCCATTTCATATTTTTGTAGTGATTCACATAATAAAATCATATGAAATAGCTCTATGGAATTTTTTGAGATGAATCCAAATTTTTTTGAAGAATGAATTAATGATTTCTGTTTCTCAATCCATGTTTGTATTATGATTTCATAAAAGGAAAAAAATTTGAAGCTTAAGGATCTTCAATATCATCTCATCCAAATTTGGGGGTTTAGAGGTCTAAGAATCACCTTTATAAGTAAGGAATTTTACCGTTTCGTTTTCCCCTAAAATGAATTGAAATTGAGAGCCTTAGTATTTGAAGTTTTTTCTTTCAATTTATGATTATTATGCTTACAAGATTGGGAACCCTCATTTAATAATCTTTTATCCAAGATTTCAATTACCCAAATATGTATTATAATTATCAATTTGAAATGGTTCTTATGGAACCAAAAAATCCTCTAGGTTGATTCCTTAGTTTCATACCTTTCTATAGCATATTACAAAGACACAAAAATTGACCGTTATAGTTGATTTTCTAGTGTTTTGGTGGAGTTCAATTTTAATTACCATCTATTTGATAATATCTTTTTGGTTTCTAATGAATTCAATGATGTTTTATCAATTGGTTTTGAAAACCTCCTAATTTCCATGATAAATGAATATTCCTTGGTCACTCATCTAAAAGGTTCCAAATAGGATTAAAATATACAAACTGTAAGAAGTTTGGTCACCGGGTAGATAATTGTCTGTTTAAATTTTTCGAGGACATAGTCCCTTATGTTTTTAAGGTTAAAAATCCTTCTATGACATGGATATTTCATCTAGAAAATAAAAGGCAGATCTTACCTATAAGGATGTAGTTCAGGGTTCATCAGTGAATCTTTTTGCATGTGATAAAACTTTTAAGTGTCTTATTTCTAATGATCTTATAGTGGATGTACAAAGTAGATATTGGTACAGAGACCCTAATCATGAGGCCTCTAATTTTTTTGGTATTTGAACTCATATGGATATTGAAATAATAGGTAGTTTTGAGTTTGAATTTCCTCTTCATGAGTTTGAGGGAAAGAAATTGTACAATGAGGTTGGTGGGGATATTGATGAATTATTGGTGGTGAAATTTCTTTCGAAATGAAATATTGATATCTGAAATACCCAACCAAAACTATCTCAATCATATTTGAACAAGGATATAAAAATCTTGGGGAGATACTAAAATCACTTCGGCTATTGAGATAGATCTGTTTCAGCATGAAGATACTATAACTTTTATGACTATAGCGCTAAAGCCAGGATATGAGCATGTTTTCCTATCCCTATAAGGGAGGTTTCATAGGAAGTTGATTTGGTTTTTTTGTAATGAAGTAAGGACCCATGCATCATGAGATTCTTCTTATAGACCTATTCTATAGGATCCTAATTTTTCCTCAATCTTAGTGTACTATCCAACAGTCACCAAGAATGAAGGAGGTCAACTTGAGCCTCATAGGGATATTATGGAATGTATTTAAAAGACTATTAAAATGTGAAAGTCGGATAGATATCTAGGAGGTAGGTAAAAAGAAGGTTATAGAGGGATAAGTTATTATGTTTCAGAAAATTTGGAATGCTCTTACCAATCTCAATTTTATCATAGGATGAAAACCACTTATAATTATATCAGAAAGGCCATGGCCAGGGAATGTGAATCCATAAGGTAAGATAATTTAAAAATTAATCTAGAGTACTATGAGTATGATAGTCTCCCATAGGGTCATATTGAAGATTTGGTATAATGGTTAGATCTTCATTTAGAATTTACCTGCACAAAAAATGGAACCAGATTTTTTTCGACATGGACTACCTTTTATCTAAGAAATTGTTACAAAAAAGATTGATTATGGTATTTATTCCAATATGGTGTTGGATTTTAGATAAATTTCATGGAAATACATGTGAATAATCATTCCAAAGGACTCTGAATCATCATCAGATGATGAGATTGTGCTACCTCAAAGGATCACAGAATGATAGAGAGGTTGGAACCCAAAAAATAGAGGTTGATATCCAAAGAACATAGGTTATATAGGAAGAGGAAATATTTAATTTATTGTCTTATATTATGTGGAAATTTCATGATTTATAGGGCCTAAATTTCCATTTTTTATGCACTACATTTTTCAATCATGTTTGAGGGTGTGGGTTTTCTTTCCAACTCACACTCGACCCTTTTCGACTATAATTAATAATATTCATGAGAATTAAAAATTAATCAGAAACCTTATGGGACATGGATCAAAAGACCCATCCCCGTCAACTAAATTAATTAGAGAGTATAAAAAATGAGTGTCTAAAAAATATTGGTATAAACATCCTCAACTACATTTATAAAGTTTAGTGATAACATTTCCTCACATAAAGGATATTACTAAATGTAATTTTTCTTCGTGACCACCTTTATAGAAAGAGCATCATCGACAATGTTGGATTCCCTGTAAACATGTGAAATGATGAAATTCATCTCATCCATTTATGTATGAAAATTAATCAATGTATAATAAAGGTGTGATGATGCATTTATAGATCGTTGTATGATAAGGGAAACAATAATAATTGAATCAGTTTAAATCCCTTGATTATCCCGACCATAATCTACAGCATGTATCACTGTATATATCAAAGCCCATGATTTTTCCTAAACCATTTCTATAATATTTCCATTGATAAAGCCTATACCATTTCTAAAACATCCAACATAGCAAGATAAACTTCAGTTACCCAAATAGACACCATCCATATTCACTTATATGTTTGGTGCAAGTGGAGAAATCCATCTCACACTATAACACCATAATATTTTAAAAAATAAACAATATGTTTGTTACTATATATGACACATAACACCAATTTTATATGATATTGTAAAATCCCAAGACATTATGATACATTTATTTTTAAATAAATTCAATCACTTTGATAGTTTTCATTGCATGAAACATTGTGTTTAAACAAAATATGATACTCTATTAAAATATTATTATTCATACAGGAAAAAAATAACCTAACTATTAAGTTAATAGGTATGAATAAGTAAAAATAAATAAATAAAATTATATGGTTTACAGATGTATAAAAAAAATCAATAGTTATGTGTTGATTAGTAATAAAATAAGAATCATTTGAATGAAAAATAAATGCTTTCTGAAAAATAGTATTTTTCTAAAAGGAAATTTAGTCATGTTTTTTCCACATAATTTAAAAATATATTTTAAAAAAATTAGAAAAATTATTTGAAAAAATAAAATTAATTTTTAAAAAATATAGATAAAAATTTTATTTGGTTGAATATTCGAGAATTTTATGAAATGATTATGTTTTAAGGAATAATGAATGAAATGATTTTTAATAAATACCACCTTTTTGTTTAAATTATTTAAAAAGTTAAACTATATTTTAAATTTGTTTAAAATTAAATTTAGTATATTTATTTTAAAATTTAACAAATTTATATAATTTCAATCAATTTCATATATAATTCTGATATAATTTTTTTAATCTTTTAAAAGTTTTTCTATGGATTCATCGCATCAACGAGTTTAATTTTAAAGTGAATCATGCCAATTATATGAATTAAATTTTAAAAACCGGATTACATATTTGTAATCATAATAATTAATATTATATAATAAAGTAAACATATTTTCTTTATCTTAATGAATTTTAAAAATAATAAAAAATTTAATTACCATGGTTTAGGTTAAAACAAGTTTACCATGGGGAAAAACTAATATGATCAGTTTTAAAATGAACTAAAAAATTATCCAATTCCTATTTACCAGATATATGTCTACCCTTATCACCTTATTATATGTATTTTTTGAGTTTTGAGGGCACTTTGTTATGAAAGTGGCCAATATAATAATCTATATAAAGAAAAAGACTAAATGTCACCCTCTTGCTTTTAAATTATAATTATGTGTTCACATTGGGAAAAAAGAAATATATTAAAAAATTTGTAGCTAATTATTATCAAGATGAAATTAATTTCATGTGGGAAATTTATTTTATAATTTTTATTAATCATATAATTATTTTAAGTGCATAAGATACACAGCCACAATAATTTTTTAATTAATAGAAAAATAAAATAAATTACACAAAAAATATTAAAAGTAAAATAAACTCAATTAATTATTATGTTCCATTAATTTTGTAGATAAATATATCATTTTTATACAGTTTCAAACATAATATATTCAAATTCCATCATTGTATTGATATTTTTTAAAATTCAAATTAAAAGAATATTTTCAAAATTTACATTTATGTTATTTTAGAATAAATGATATTTTATTAAATGATTTAAAATTTTTCAAAATCATATTATCTTCCATGTGGATTTTAAATATTAAAAAATAGAAACTATTGTACATTAATGGATTAATTTTTCATTTATGGAGACTATATTGATCCTTAAATAGTAAAAAAATTGTTATGAGGGCTATGGTTGAAACAATGTTTTTTCATGTTACATGTGTTTGTGTAAAAATAAATTTTTAACACTCATAAATTTTTTATTTGATAAATTGGATTTTTTCATTGAGAATTATTGGGTCAAAATTATCTAATAATATTAATTTTATTTTAGTATGAAATGATAAATAACCTAGGTTTAAAATACTTTTAACCATAGATAAAAACTAAATTGGAAAAAGGAAACATATAAGTTAAGGGAAAAAATGTTTAAAACATCTATTTTGTGTGTGTTTTAGAGGTGTTTCAAGATTATATAATCCCTCCACACTTTCAGATATCAATTTTAAAGCCATGTGGGGACAATTACTTCCTATTATTTAATAGATTTGGGTACTAAAAAAATTTAACTCCTCCTAAATTTTAAAAGGGAACTCACTCCCCTCACTACATCACACCTCAAAAGATATTTGTGTCGCCCAAACCCTATAAAAATCCATCATAAACATCCTTGAAAACATTATAGAGCTTATTTTCTTCCCCCAAGACCAATATTAGGGCTTTTAAAATGATATCTAATAGAGGTTTCTCTAAGAGAAGGTAATTGTCTTCACAAAACTCATTATTTTTATTTCTTCTTTTACAACCTCCAATTAGTTATTAAAACTTAGAATAAAATAAAAAAATATCTACCATATACTAATATTTTATTTTTTAAATGGTATTATATTTATCCATCTCCACTTCCATCAAATGGGAAACAAAATTTTCAAATAATTTGTACATTGGATTAACACCTTGCGAAGTGATGTAACTCATTTTCCATCAACACTTATCATAGATTGATATAATTATTAATTTTACATTTATAAATAATATTTATGATATAATTAAACTATTTGAGTTATAAAGTCACATATACTTATTTTCCTTCCTCTCCTTTTATAATACGATAAATCCACTCGTGTGTACGACTGACTATGACCTCGCAAAGTGATTTGATTTGTTTTTCAATTAACCATTACATGGAATATAATAATAATAAATTTAATGAATGATATATATATATATATATATTACATGATATTAATTAGTTACAATTAATATATAATGATGTTTTTTACCCTTTCATCCTTTAAGGGAAGGATATCATCGCTCATGCGTACGTACGACATACCATTTCTATAAAGCGATGCGATTCATTTTTCTATGTCCAATTTTCAAAAATTATTAAGAGGATAAATCCATATAAAAATAAAATTTTAATAACTTCATTATAATTATAGATATTATCTAATTATATCCTATATAATAGATCGAGGGCTTTAATGACAAAACCACATGAGAAAACAAGGAAATTAACACCCAAAACCAAGAGAATAATGAAATATTATTAACAAACAGGTGGTAAGATATTATAATAAGATCATATATGATGCCATATACATTAGTATGGATCTTTAATAGATTTATAATAAAACAATATTTATTATATAGGAGGTTGGGACACATACGAACGAAGTTGAACCTACATTAAGGGTTTCTCATATTAGTTTTTCATCCATGATACATATGTGATATTGACCACTTATTCCTTTGTGTAGTGTATATATGGATGATTTTGAAATTTTATGTCATGATTTTTTTATCATAATGGTATTTAAATTTTCATTTGATGTTATTTCTTTCCGAGGGAAAATGATTCAAAATTTACCAAAGTTGTAAGGGTTTATTTCACAATCTCATCATTATTCATGATTATTTATGTTTAAGTCTCATGTGGGGCGGATTATTTTATATTTCTATCAAAAAATAAATATTATTATATTTACTCTAGATATTAATGAACTATTCATGTAAAAGTATCATTTTCACAATCTTTGGTACATAAAATGATTTAGAAAATGTTTTTAATAAAATCTCACTTAATTTATTTCTCTAGTCAAAAATCATTTTCTCCCAAAACCATGTTTTCTAAAAATGTTTTCAAAAAAGATTTCTAAAAATATAAAGGCTATTTATTAACATAATTATTAACCATTTTTTTATTTTTAAAAAATTTCTTGAAAGTAATATTCCAATTGTTTTCCCAAACAATTCACTTTTATATTTTACTAAAAATGTGAAATAAATATTTTTTAATGTGTACAACATGAACTTAATTTCTTGATGTAACGAACATTTAATTTTTTAAATGTTACTTTATACTATTAAAATTTTATTTTCCATGAAAATAATTTTCAATATATTTTTGGGAACTTATAGTTTAAAAAAGTATATTTTGAAATGGAAAAGTTTATTTTCCTAAAAAATGTTTTTAGTGACATTATTTTGATATTTTTATTCATCAATTAAAATAAATATTTATTTTACTTATGATACACAAGGGATATGTTTTATTGGAATCATATTTATTATTTTTTTGTATGTTTTGTGATCACTTTGATTGAGGATGTAAAATTTAATTACCATTAACCATATTAAAGTGGAAGGTTTAGGATTATGTTCATTTGATTATGGGTAAGTTTTAAAATTTAGTTGTTACTTTTTCAATATCAATGTTTAGGTTGATTATGTTTAACTGCTCTCATATTAGGAATTCATTTGAATTAATATGTGATGGTTGGGTCTCAGTTTTAGATAGACCCTATATATATCGATTGGTCTCATGAGACAAATTATTTGGATAAATTAAATGGTTTTTCCCATAGATTTATTCACTAAGATAAGAGGTTCCACCCAAGGTGACACACTCTAGAATATAAAGTATTTATCTAATAGATCATCTAATGGAATATTTAACTTTTTCAACTCTGTCAATGTCGTATGGTAAGAATGAATAGATACTAGATGAGTACTAGGTACTAAATCAATAGAAAACTCTACTTCTCTTATCAATGGTATACCTGAGAAATCAGAATGGAACACATCATGAAACTCAACAATGACTGAAGGAATATCATTAATAAAATATTTTTTATCTAATTAAAAATAAAACATCGATATTACCCTATCCAAATCTAGAAAATATGGTCTGGCTATATTCAACCTAGGGTCCTATTATCCTTGAAAGACATGTCACACCCTCGTTAAGTGTAGTAAAGGAGACCCATTGAAGATAATAGTCAATTTGGGCCTTATTAGAAATCATCAAATCCATTTAAAGGATAATGTTTATAGGATTCATGTCAAGAACCAGAAAATTATAGGTTAGATGAATTTCTGCTATAGAGAAAACATAAGTAGGACAACAAATTCCCTACTCTCACTTCACTCTCAGGAACATATTAATATCCATCACATAATACTGAAGCTCCATAGAAAAAATTAGTAGGATCACAATATGAGCCAATATAAATGAGTGAGATACACCAATTTCAAATAAAGGTGAAACTTAGAATAAATCAATGGTGATGGTACATCTCACAGTTTTTGAACTTGTATCAACTTCTTATAGAGACTCTTACACTATGTGAAGAATATATTTTTTAGATTCCTATGTCTACAACCCCTTAAATCTTTAATAATATAATTACACTATAGTACTTTTTAGAGTTGATGATCCCATGCTACTGTGTGTAGCATAAAAGAAATTTCTAAACTTTTGTGAATGTCTTGAGTGCTCATAGGAACTATAGATTTATGGTGCCTCAGTACACATGAATCTAAATGTCCCAACTTTATCACACTTAAAGAAAGTCAATGGGACTCTTCTAGGAATTGTAGGAGATCTATAAGATTCCTTCTATCTAGAACCACCATGAGACTCATCACACTTACTCTTTAATTTAAATAAACTCACTAAACTTCCAATGGGAAAAAATTATCTCTCATCAAACTTGACTTACCAACTAGATCAAGCTCAACCATCAACATCTTATCCATCACATCAGCATAAGAATCCATATTCATCTAGAAAACATGATATTGGATGTCAGTTCTAAGACCCATCTTAAATATTTTTGCCTTCAACTTCTCAATAGTCACTACCTCTAAAGAAAACTGAACAAGCTCAGAAAAATAGTTTGTGTACTGAGTCACATTCAAGTCAATATTTTGAAGTTTGAGAAACTTTATGGATTTCTCCAAGACTGTAGGTTTTGGATATAAATTATCTATGAAAAGAACTCAAAAGTCGTTATATTCTAAGACCTTGCATTTTCTTTGTCATCATTGAATCCCTCCATCTTCAACTAGGCCCTTCAGCTTAGAGGTAGCACATTTCACCTTAATAGATTTGGGAATTTCCAAGAACTCAAAATTAAGCTTTGTATTTATCAGTCAATAGTTAGCCTCTTTAGGATCATTAGATACTTAAAATAAATGTTTCTTCGAAGGAAGAAACTTTATGGCATGATCATGATATTTATCCCTTAAAAGTTTCACAATCAGATCCTGAATGAGAATGAGTTCACGCACTTATCCTAGTGCTTAGATAGCTTGCATCACTATATCAACAGTATTCTAGTTTACTAGAATATTTTCTCAGTATGGTTCACCAGCAGCTTCCTCCTGGAGCCTATTCACATGTCTTTTTAGTGACATGATACTACACAACATCAATATACAACACTGAAGACATCAAAAAGGATACATCGAACAAAGATACATGAATAACAACTCCATAAAGAAGAAATTTAATATGGCGATTTCAATAAACTCATATCAAATTTAGGTAAAATACTAAAATTAGATCAAAAAATTTCTCAAATATAAATTTCTAAAACACCCATGGTGACTTAAGTCTATTTATGGTGACATATGTCTAGGCACTCACTTTCAACTACCTCCTAAGTCTGATCAAGACATCCCAAACCCCATACTGACATCAAGCAAGTATTTTTATCCTATACCTCTCAAACCAATTTTTTATTAACCATATCAGATACCCTAGTACCCCGATAACTGAGTTGACTTTGACATGGCCTAAAGGTAATTATTGATCCCCATAGGTTAGCTACTAGCACCTGGTATCATATAAGAAACAAGAGGGAATGAATATTCCAGAAACAATGGAAGATAAATGATACATGTTAGCATACTCAACACTCCAAAAGGAGCACAGTACTAGAAAAAACTATAAAATAGTACCTGAATTGATAGAAAAACATCCCAATGAAAACAAAAAAAATTGATAAGAAAAAATTCTTAGAAACTTTGGTGTAACAAGTGGAAAATAGCTCTACCAGTCACCATCATCACTCCATAGTCCCATGGATCAATAACTCACACCATATCCAAGTAGAAATTTCCCTTTTCACAGACCTGGAATAAGAAAATCTACAAACACCCAAAGGAAAACGTAGGGTATGATCTATAATTCCCATTTGGGTCTAACCGGGTATCACATAATAAATTATATAACGATTAAACCAATTATGTTTTCATTTAAATTGAACTAAAAAAAGAGTGCTATTTCATTCGTATATTTTAAAAATATTTTTTTTAATTAAAAGAGATGGAATATATATATATTTAAAAACTAGATTCAAAGAACATTTTATATAAAACACATATGTAAAGAAGTTGGCATGGAATAAATAGTTCAATAATAATTGGCATGTATAATAAAGTTCAAATATAATAACACTATGTAAAAAATCCCAATGTTATGTAACTTAAGGTAATATGATCTTCACACATCTTATAATGATCTCATCTCAAGATAGGTTTTCACCCTCAAATCAATTTACACCCCAATTGGGGGACCCTCTCAGGTGTTCATACAACAATTTTTTATTAACAGTTTTCATTTTCAATCTATTGATAGGGAGTCAAGTTCCTACTGTACTTATCCCAATTACCACTAACTACCTAGGAAAACATGTTCTTAAAATAATTAATTAATCAAACATTAAAAAATCTAACATTTCAAATCAATTCAATTCAAAATTCCCCAGTTTTCAGTTTTCAACTTACCTTTCTCATTTCAAAACCAAATAGAGGTCTCCATCAATTAATTACACTTAAAATAATCTTTCTCTTTAATATTTTTTTCTCAAATTTCAAAATAAAATAAATTTATCAAATCAGTTTCAAAATAAATCCATCATTTTACCAACATCTACCCCACATTTTAATTCTATTAAAATTGGGGTTTTATTTCTAGAATTTCCATTCCATTTCAAATCACACACCAAATTTTATCATATCTAGGCTTTTAAATCAATTAAAAAAATAATTTAAATTCAATATATAAATTGAAAGTTTAAATAATAAGTAAAATCATAATGAAACCACCAACCTTATGTCACACAGTCAAAGACAACACCCAAAACGATATCTCTAATGAAGAAAGAGGTGAAATAGATCAAGAAACATAACCTAGAATCATGATCCAAAAAAATGGAATTTAGATCCATAAATTAAACAATGTTCTATCAAAATCTAAGGAGGTGATAAAGATAGATTGGAAGAAACTACATGATAGGAGATCCACTAACCCATATGAGATTGAATGAGGTTAAAGATGCTTCGATCTACCAAGAAAAGTGGGTTTGAGGATCCAAAATCACCTCTTGAGAGCCTTAACAACCCAAAAAATAATATAAGGGCTTAAGGGGGTGATTTGGAATCTTAAATGGGGGGGTTACAGTTTTTAGTAAAATTCTCAATGGAATTGAAACTTTCACACATGTTTTTATTGGTAGGTTCACACGGTTAGAAAAATCGTGCACCCGAATCATTCGCCCCTACTGGTTGGGTTCATGGTTTCTCCTAGTATGGAACACAGTTTATCAAACCATGTACTAACCATGAAAACCCTCACTTATTTAGGTTTCATGGTTTTGAGGGGCTTTCCACATGTTTTGGACAAACTATGCTCCACCTTTTAGTGGCTCACAATAGGGCACATAGTTTTCTTGCCCAAACTATATGGTTATCATAAACACTTTCTATCCCCATCAATCCTATCAAGAAGATTCCATGTCAAAGAGATGAGTCCACTTCTCTCTCATCAATGTATCATTCTCCCAAGTATCATATTAATTAAAATCATGTTTCCATAGCATGTTGACCAAAGGTATCTTCATTCCATGAAGAACCATTTTCACATAATAAACAATCCTAATTGGATTCTTAGTCGTGGATAAATCTGTATTAGCATCAAGATCCTCCCAACTCAAGACATGATATGGGTCATAAATATACTTCTAAATATATGATACATGGAACTCACTTTGTATCAACATAAACTATGGTGGATGTGCTAAATGTAAATCCACTTTCCCCACCTCCTCAACAACTTTAAAAGTTTCCACAACACCTGGTGAAAGCTTCTCACGCTTCTCAAGTCTTTGATGGCCCAAATGAGGTGAAACTCTCAAAAGAACCTGGTATCCAACTAAAAACTCAAAAGTTCATATATGAGGGTCAAAATAAGATTTGTACCATCTCTACGCCATAAAAACTCTCTGAAAAATCAATTGAATCTTCATTTTTGTTTCTTGGACCAAACTCAGGCCAACCAAATAAATTACACCAATATCCGACCAACACAATGTATATTTACAAGGATGTCCATACAAGGCCTTAAACGAAGAAATCCTAATTTCATATTTATAACTATTATTATAATAATATTCAATCATCCCCAAATGGGCATCCCAATCTCTACAAAAATCTAGAATGTAGACATGAAGCATGTCCTAAATAATTTTTATATCTCATTCTATCAAGTCATTTGTATGAATATGATATGCCATACTAAAATATAATTGAGATCTCAGTGCCACCTAGAGGCCTCTCTAAAATAGAAAAGTAAGATAGGTTTCCCCATTTGAGACTATAGTAGAAGGGGATTCATATAATCTAAAACTATCCTGCATATAGAGACATCCCAAGTCCACAACTTTGGTTGTATCATGTATGGGTAAGAAGTGAGCCAATTTCTTCAGTCGATCGATCACAACACATATCACATTATTTCCCTAAGGGGTACACATCATCCTAACCATAAAGTCTATAGAGATATTATCCCACTTCCAAGTTGGAACTGGAAGTCCCTGAAGCAAAGCCATAGGTATCTAATGATCAACTTTGACATATTGATAGGTATACTAATAAGAAACAAAGGTTGTGATGTATCATATCATACATGGACACCAGAATTGTTGTTCCATATCATAAAACATATTCATTGTTCTATAGTGAACCTCCCACTAGGAATTATGGAAATACCCTATTATGGAAATCCTTATGGACAAAGGAACAAGAAACCAATAATGAAAACACAGGATTCTCTTGGAAGAGAACATCCACTCACTAACAGTCTCCCCACTATAAATAGAGTCCCTAGTTACATGAAATTGAACATCAAGATGCTACTATTAAAGAATCATCTCGATAATAGATGAGATCAACTGAATAGTTTTCAAGACAACCACAATCCCTTATTCCTAGACTCCTAAATTAAAATGAAAAAAAGTGTCATCAATTTCAAATCTTCTGGTGATTCTTTCATGGACTGCTCCAGAAGTTTCCTACTTAAATCATTATTAGTGACATTTTCTTTATCTAGGGTGTAGGTAATGTCAATGTCAAAAGAAAATATGTACTCTACTTGACACCTTTGATAAAGGTTCAAGTATTTTAAAGAGAATATATAATTCAGTCTTTTATGGTCAAAATAAATAGTAAAACATTCTATGAAAAGGTAATGCCAAAAACTCTTAAGAACATGAGTCAAATATGTGAGTTTAAGATCATGGGTTGGATAATTATTCTAATGTATCCTTAGTTGTTGGGTGCCATAGGCTACCATGTTGTATCCCTATGCGGCTCGATGTATAACCCATAAATATCCTACTTATATTCAATATCCCTACCTCCATCAGTGGTCTCACATGAAGGATATTTCTTATCAATGGAAGTTTCTGCTGTGACTTTCACAAAGGATGAGTCTTTCCTCAAATGGACTCTAGTTGTAAGGATTAGGGTAGAGAAACCATCGATCTCAGCCTTTCAATGCTTCGTTATCTCCTGGGGCCTCCTTTTTCAAACAAAGATCTCATCTATTCACCAGAATTCCTTATACTTAGTTTTCAATTCAAAATCAGATTTCATCTAGTCCTAGTGAAAGGATCCTTGTGTTATGGGGAGGCAGCATTTCAACCTAAACCAATGTTCACTAGATTTTCATAAGGGTAAAGAGAGTTCCATCGTGGCTATCTGGATATGTCTCCCTAGTATTCCACTACTATTTCAGAATTATGGTTTTCTCAAGGCTATTAGTGACTCCCTTGGTAGCTTCCTCTATTAGGATGAATGCACTAGGTCATGTGATGATGGCTCTGTTTCTCTATTATGAATTGAAATGGATATCTCTCATCCCCTCTCAGATAAGATCTCCCTTCAGGTGAAGGATTCCTTCTTATGGTCTGAGGAAATCATCTACCCCGTCTTCAGAGGTATTTCTCATCTTGTCTCCTCCAGGGTCACTCTTTGTAGTTATACAAAAAGAGGTACCAAGGTGGTTATCATCACCCCTCTCAAATAGCCCCCTCCTAATAACTTGATATTCCAATTTCCAGCCCCTCAGAATTTCATCAAGATCTACCTCTCATCGAAGTGATCTTAGTAGGGAATTATACTTCTTCTATGGATCCCGATCCCCCCACTCTCTCCCTACTCCTATGAAAGATGGGGAGGGGGGTTCAGATTAGATTTGTTGCCTTTCATCAATAGGATCTCTCCACCTTATGCTATTGATCCAACTCTTATCAATATTCTAATGGAATATAATGTTGGTATTATGATAAAATTGATGGGTCCTCATGTCAGTATCTTTGCCTCCCTCTTGCATCTTCTAGTATTAGAACCTCCGCCTGGTCCTCTTATCATCCAAGATATAGTAGAAGTTGAGTCCCCTCCTCTCTAATTTCTTCCATCAGAAGATATTAGGACTTGAATCTATTCTTATTCCCCTTATCTACCTAAGATCTTCACTCCTGATCAAGCTATTGTTCTAAAAATTCCAAGTATATTTCCTTCCTCTAGTGATTGGAGTGTGGAGTCCCCCCACTCTTAGGATTTCTCCACCCCCACTTCTTTTTCTCCTTCTAATAGCACAGTAATTTGCATGAGAGATCAGTCAAAGAAGTTAAGGGAGTTCTCTCCCTCCCACCTCAAGAAGGATAAATGTCCTGGAGCCAATTTTTAGATGCTCTGGGTTCAATGATTCCCATGCTCTTTTGGAACACTTGTGGCCTTGGATCTATGGTAAAAATGTATTTTCTTGCCTTTATAATCTGCAATCATAAGTTTTACCTTATTTTTATCCTTGAGAATAAGTAGAAACTTTCTAAAATCAGTGAGGTTATCCAAAGAATCAAGTTGCATGGATCCATGCATGAGGATCTCTCTAACTGTCACATCTAGATTTTTTGGCATAAGATCCTCTCTATAGACCTAATTCGGGAGGTATATCAGCACATTACTACCAAAGTTACTCATGATAGAGGATCCTTTGTTGTTTCCTTCATCTATGGGAGTTATGATACCCAATGTTGGGAACTTCTAGGGATTGAGATAAATGTTTTTGACCCCAGTAGTTTACTTGGGATTGTTGGGGGATACTTTAATTTCATTACCAACCCAGATGAGAAGAAAGGAAGGGGAACTTTTCCCAAGAAAGAAATCTTGGATTTTTTCCAATTCTTGGCTAGAAAATTCCTCATGGACCTTGGGTACTAGGACGACTGCTTAATATGGGGAAACAATAAATGTGGGGACCATCGCTCATGGAGCTTCCTAGACCACTGTCTTGGAAATATGCATGATCTCTACATTCTCCAACACCAAAGTTAGACATCTTGTGTATGGGATATTGCACCACTCCCCACTTCTGGTTTCCCTCTCTGTGATTCAAGAGGCTCATGATTTCTTTATATTCTTCCACCAATGGACCATCCTACCTAGATATCATCAAATACTTAGTGATTAATAGAATTAGCATACTCAGGGGAGTCATTGGTATGTCATTCAGAATAAATTGAGGAGACTTAGAAATTGGATTCAATGTTGGGTAAAGGACATACCTCATAGAGATAGGGACATGGAATCAATCAGTAAGTATATTAAATGCCTTGATTCTAGCTTGGAGGGGTCCTGGAATGAGTGAATGTTTGAAGAGATGTCTAAAAGAAGGATACTCTAGCTGATATGATTCTTAAATATAAATGTTTGGAAAGGGAGAATGTGAGGATCATATTTCATGCTCAGGGTGATAGAAACACCTCCTACTTTTAGGAATGTATTAAATAGAGGAAGCAGCAATCCCATACTAATGTTTTGTTGGAAGATGGTTTGTACTTGGATGAAAGGGATGATGTGGGGAACCTTACTCATTCCTTTTTCAAAGATCTTCTTGTCAGTCCTAATATGAGGATGCCTAATTGTTATCCAGGTGGGGATGTGGTATTCCTGGATAATATTTTAATCCAAGTTTCCATTCAATACAATGAGTTTATGAGGGCCATTCTTGAGGAGAAAGAAATTTTTGAGTCAGTTATGAACCTTAAAGCTGATAGCATGCTAGGTCTAGATGGTTTTCCAGGTATCTTCTATAGGGACTCTTGGTAAATGGTGAAGTAAAACTCCTCTGAAGCCATTTTTGGCTTCTTCTAGGGGAATCTTTCTTAGAGTTGCATATTCTACTACACTGGTACTCATTCCCAAAATAAAGAACCCCTTCTCCATTCTTCACTATAGATCAGTAATCATGTGTAACTTTCCTTATAAAGTTCTTGTGAGCATCATCAATTCTAGGATTTGATTTCACCTCTTGTGGTGGATCTCTATTGAGCAGCATGGATTTGTGAAGGGTCATTCTATTCAAGGGGCCATTACTCTAGCCAAAGAAATGATAAGGAATATAAACTCCAAAACTTTTGGCTCAAACCTGGCTATTAAACTAGATATGAACAACGCATATGATAGGATTGAATAGAGCATCATCAATACGGTTCTTTCAGGTATGGGATTGTCCCCCTAGTATACGAACCTCATTTTTAGATGCTTTAGTTCCTCATGGTTGGTTGTTAACTTCATGGGGAATTCCTATGGTTTCTTTAAAGTGACCTTTGGTCTCAGGCAAGGTGATCCCATATCACTGAGCCTTTTCATTTTCACCCAAGACATTCTTAGTCACCTCATACTTAGAAGCATGAGTAGTGGACTGATCCTCCCCTACTAAAGAAGGATAAATATCCCCTCCATCTCCCACATAATGTATAAATATGACAACTTAATATTCATTAATGGAAACAAGAGGTTAGTCCAAGTACTGATCAAGGTGTTGGACGAATACTTCCATTTGAGTGGATAGGATATAAACAAGTCTAAGAGAAACATTTTCATTTCCAACAGTTGTTCTTCCAATTGGGCCTCTTCCTTGTGTGACCTTTTGGACATGCAAAGAGGTTGTTTTCCTATAGAATACCTGGGTGACCCTATCTCCTTTGTCAAACTTCAAATTCCTGACTTCGATCATATCATAAACAAGATCACTAACAGGGTACTCAATTGGAAGAATAGATTCATGTAATTTGGGGGTCGGATTGCACTACTTAACTACATGCTCTTGGACTCTCTAGTTCATGCCTTTTCATCCATAAAAGTACTTAGGGGTGTCATAACCAGCATAAAAATCCTTTCTTGTTTTATATGGGATGCACTTGTTGATGGAAAACATCATTATGTTTCTTGGGGTAAATTGGCACGACCGGTTTAGGAAGGAAGAATTAATGTGTGTAGCCTTGTTGATACCCTCCTCTGCATGCATGCAAATCTGGCCTGAGAGATCCATGAATGACGTACACTCTAGGGTAAAATCATGCACACCATTAGTATATGTAGTTTGGAGTTGGGTGAAATACATGAATCTCATTTCTTGGCCATTATTTTACCCCATGTCACAACTCTTCAACCCCTCACCTGATGAATCATCAGGGAAGGTTCTCTGTCCTTTTGGCATAATAACTAGATTAGCACGGTTCTCAAATTCCTGGGCTTCCCAGCCACAAGTATCTCATTTAGATAGGAAATTCACTACTGTAGGATCAAAATAATGATGTAGATGCTCAATATACAAGAGGGGGGGTGAATTGTATACTTTAAAAATTCCTTTGGAACCTTTAAAGTTAGTTACGATTAACTATTTTTTCCTTAAGCAAAGGAAAGGGCTAAGTTTAACAAAGTTAAACTAAGAAAATTCACAACACCTCTAACACCGAATGAAAACTTGGAATGAGATTCCGAAAGTGGGTTCCGGAAATATGGTTCCGGAAATTGAAACTTAACAAGAGTTACAATATGAGATTCTATCTTAAAGCGTATAGAATCTAAATGAATCAGAGTAAAAGTAAGGAAGTATAAGAAAGTTATACTTTCCTTAAGATACAAAATGCAGCGGAAATCAAAACAAGTAGTTAAACTACAAGTAACAAGATATAAGTCTTTTAACCCAAAGAGAAGGGTATCCAACAACCTTGGATAAAGGTCCCTTGATTTATACTTTCAAGAAAGTCTGTCTTACCCACACCAGGGTAAGACCTCGATTCAAAGATCGGAGTCTCTGTCTTGCTATCCCCGCAAGCCCTCAACTTCAAGGTAGTTGGCAACCTTTGTCTTCCTCAGCAAGGAAGCCCTCGAACTTCAAGGTAGTCGGCACCTCTGTCTTCCTATCCCCGGAAGCCCTCGAATGTAATCACCAACATTCGGAGTCGCACGAAGCTTTGAGAGTTAATAAGAGCCTCTCTCTCTAGAAATCACTTCAACAGCATGTAGGCACAAAACCAAATTGTTCATCTGTCATCAGTATCGATCTCTTTCAAATGAGCTCCTATTTATAGGTAAGGTCGGCTCCTTCTCCAAAGGTAATATTTTCCTTAAAGATCGGAGGGACCTGTACACGTGTCACTTAGACAAAGGTTAGTTTATAACAAAATAGACGACATCGTTTTATAACAAAACAAGTGTAACAAAACGTACGACAACGTTTTAATTCTAACTCAAAAGTTCGGAATGAAAACTTCAGAATAAAGATTCAGAGTGTAATGAAAATAATAGAGTAAACAAATTATAGAAGTGTAAGAAGAATAAAAGTTCGGAGTTTAACTAAAATATTTTTCGGAGTCTGAATTAATTCAGAGTGTATAAAACAAAGATAATCAGATTATGTTTAATAGGTGAATTCGGAATGAGAATTTGGAATGGGAATTCGTCATCAGAATTCGTAATGGGAATTCTTCATTGGAATTCATAATAAAAATTCTTCTTCAGAATTCGTAATGAGAATTAATCATTAGAATTCGTACTGAGAATTCATTATCGAACTTTATAAGAATTCGTATCCTGAATCTGGAATAGAACTTAGTCAGAGTTCATTTTCGGAATTCGGAATGAAACTTCCTTATAGTTCTTATCCAGAATCCGAATCCTAAAACAGAATGCTTCATATCATCGTTTCAACGATTCTGAGAAAATAGAAATGAATCTGAATCTCATACTTAAGGAAAATATGGAAGAAAATATGATAAGGATAGTTTTTCTTTATAAAAGCGATTTTCCTTATAAAAGCGATTTTCCTTAAGAAAGCTATTTTCCTTATAAAAGCAATTTTCCTTAAGAAAGCGATTTTCCTTATAAAATCAATTTTCCTTAAGAAAGAAATTTTCTTTAAGGATAAGGTGTTTGTGATTTTCAAAACAAGAAGGAATGGAAAAGTCATAAGGAAAACCTTATTGACTCAACAATCTCCCCCTTTTTGGAAAGCACAATCATCCTTACGAAAAATAAATTCTAAGAAGAAAGAAAAACATTAAAGCTTATCTCCCTTTGCTTTAGGAAATTTATGAATACGACTAACTCCCCCTTAGGCTTTGAAACACTAAGGATCGTATTCAGATTTCCGGAGTGACATTTTATTATGAATGAGAAAGTCTTCTTTAATAAAAAACTCCCCCTTAGATAGACTCTTATTAGAGTTCTTTTTTTCCTTAAGGATCTTTTCCTTCTCCCCCTTAGATAAACTCTTATTAGAGTTCTTCTTTTTCTTAAGGATCTTTTCCTTCTCCCCCTTTGTGATTTTTAAAAAGAGATCGAGGGAATGGAAAAAATAACAAATTACCTGAAAAATTAGTAATAACAAAAAAAGAAATGAGAAGCACATTTTTCATTAGATTTGAAATGTCGGAAACAAAGAAAACTTGATACAACAAAAAGATCGGATTTGGTTATTTCGGATATTTTTCCTTCGAAATGAGCCCTTTAAGAATATTCTTGATCTTCTTCAGGTCTTTATGATCTTCTTCAGCTTGCTTCTCTAAGACAACTATTCTTGCGGATTGAGCTTCAATTTTTTCTTCCTGGGCTTTAAGATTTTCTTCCTGAGCTCTGATCTTTTCTTCCTGAGCCTTCACCCTTTCTTCAAAATCAATCCGATGATCCCTTTCAAACTTCCAGTTCTGAGAAATGGAATTCAGCTTCCCATTCAGATCTCTTACTTCTTGAATCCGGAAGTTCTTTTCTTCTGTCAGCTTCTCTTCAAAAGATGAAGTTAACTCATTTATCTTCTTGTCCTCGGTCTCAAAAGAATCTTTAACATTGTCTTGAAACTCATCGAATAATCTCATCTCTTCAACAGTCTTCTTCGACAAATTTTTCATCCTCTTTCAAGATTTTCTATGAGCTTCGTAACCAACAAAGAAGGTTTTGAACTGAGCCTCAATCTCAACGCACTTGTCCATAACCATAAATACGGAGTCAGTTTTCTGATTCAAAGCATGTTGGAGCATCTGACATCTTGAATCAATACTAGAGAATGTCGGAATGGATCCCACCAACTTCTTTAATGACTGGACAACAAAATCATGCCCCAACGAGGATGACTCCGAATCTGAAACTTTTCTTGGAGAGTTTTCTTCCTTAATAAGCTCCAACTTTCTTTTATATGAATCACCAAATTCTCTTTTCTTGCTAGCCACTGATTTCGGAGTCTCAACAATAAGTTGCTTTCCCTTGTCTTTTTTCTGAATTGATTGTTGATCAGGGGTTTTCTGCTCACCAGTAGACACTTGAACAATATCATCAACTACTTTTTGAACAACATCTTCCACATTCTTATCCTTCTCTGCAGTTACTAACTTAGAGGATTCAGCCTCTGAAGTTCGGAGTGACAGGTGTTCCGAAGGCGACCCCTTATACTCATCTACTTCTTTCAATAAGACTCTTGTTTCACCACTTGCTTCAGCAACTTGTTCTTCCTCTTGCACTTGTTGAACCTGCTCGAGTTGCTCAACATGTTCGGTTGTAACCTCTTCCAGAAAATCAAGGTTTCTTCCTAGAGTCTCAGGTAGAGATTCCAGGGAGAAAGATCTCGGAACTGGGATGCTTCCGGATACCATCTCATTAAACTTTAACAACGCTTGGACTGCCTTGGCTTCTGTCATCTTTTTCTTGAGCTTCTTCTCCTTTGCTTGTTTTTCAAGCTCATCAGCAGTTCTCTCCTTTAATGCTTTAGCTTCCGCAGGGTCCAATCCGAACTGCGGATCCCCTTCTTTCCTTTTCTATTTATCTTCTCTCCACTTCGCAACTACCTCATCAGGAAAGGCCTTCTTCTTCTTTGGTTTGGGAGGAGCGGATTGAGATTCCTTATATTTTGGATCCTGTACCTCATCTGCAACTTCCTTCAACTTTATTTTCTTTACTGGCTTAGACGATTCTGGTTCAGCAGTTTTTGGAGCCGCTTCTTCTTGATTAGGCAGATCAAAGAACTCACCAGTCTCCTTGTTGAAGTCCACATCCATCCTCTTAAGGGTATCATCACTAAGCAACAAAATTTTTCAAACCCTTAGTTTAGATCTGCAGGCTTCCTTGAACGATTCAAGACACCGAACTATCAATCTTGATAAAATTGCTGGGTACATTACGATCTGTGCTCTGAGATTTCCTTTCTTAAGATTCTCAATGGTTATAAGAATGTGCCTCATGAAGTTAAACTTCCTTAGATTTATCAGGAAATCTAAGATTTAGATCTCACTCTTCTTCAAGATGTCTTTATCACCTTTCCTCAGTACGATAAGACCTTTCACCCACAAATCTAGAATCCAGAAATTTGTGGATAAACTTGCAATATTCGGAGCCTTGTCATCAGCCAGTCCGAGAGTTTCTAAATCTTTTTCCTTGTCAAAACTACCTTTAGAATCTGGCAACACATGAGAAACAAACTCGGCTTCTCCTTCATAGGACAGCCCTACCAAGCTTGCTGCCTTGGTATAATAAAGTTTGTAAGTCTTACCATAAGACTTAAAAGAAAATTTTTCTCTATTATCTTCCTGAAAGAAGGAAACTGATTCATAGAACTCAACAAGTAACTCCGAAAAGACATCATCCTGATTCCCCGGTTTGGATACAGCAATATCTTCCCAGCCATTCAACTTAATGTTCTTATAAATGAGAGAATCGTAGTTGTTGAAAAAATCTGGATGGACAAACCTTTCTCTGTAAACTAACCATTGTGAAATAGGCTTAGTGGATGACATTTCTTGAGACGCTAACTCCGCAGACATTCGGATCTGAAGTCCTCTAGGAAGTTCGGAACGGAGAAAAATGAAGTTCGGAACGGCCTTAAATCAGAGAGGCAGAGATTTGGGATGCGAGAGCTTGAGATCGATGTGGGACGAGTATTTGGGTCCCCTTTATATAGGAAACGAGATGACGGTTCACCTTCCACAGTTGATCTAACGGTTGGGAGAAACTGAGATCATATCTGATGGTTGAAAACTTGAATCCGATCTTTTTGATGTTTTTATTAAAACAAGGGATTAAGAAAACTATAATACGAAATCATAATACAAGAAAATGCCAGCAAGTAAAATATGACTATGAAAACTTGAGTAAGGTAATCATACCTTTCGGATTAGCTTAGGAGGATTATTCGTAATGGGTAATATAAAAATGACTACGGAAAAAGATCTTTATTATGAGAAGACATATTTCGCAAAAACTTTACTACGGAAATTAAGCTTGGTACGAAAAACTCGTTACAGAATACTTATTACAGAAAACAAAGTACGAAAAACAAAATTAGTATAGAAAAACTTAGTACGAAAAAAACATTACAAAATTTTTAAAACAAAAAAAAACTTATTATGGAAGATTCGGTATGAAAATCTCATTATGAAAATACCAGTACGAAAATTTTCATTCCGGAAATTTTCAACATGAATACTTCCATTCCAGAAGTGTTCTGTATGAAAATGTCCAATCTGGAAAATTGTAGTTCCGGAAATTTCATTCCGGAAATCTTCTTTCCGAAAAGTTTGAAAACAAACTATGAAAAAAAAACTTTGTTAAATTAACAAACAAATGTACTCCCCCTATGAAAAGGAGTTTTATTGCTGTAAGGAGAGTTTTTCAACATAAAGTTACTTAAGGAGGATTACCTTACGGTTATCATCCCTAACTTCTGTTTAATATATTCAAATCTATCAGAAGGCAAAGATTTTGTGAAAATATCAGCAAGTTGATCTTGCGTTCCGATAAACTAAAGAATAATATCTCCTTTTAGTGTGTGATCCCTAAGAAAGTGATGCCTAATATCTATGTGTTTTGCACGGGAGTGATGTGCAGGGTTCTTACTAAGGGAAATGGCACTTGTGTTATCACACAAAATTTGAGTTTTGGTAAAACTCAAGCCATAGTCTATGAGTGTGTGTTGCATCCACAACACTTGAGCACAACAACTTCCAGCTGCTACATATTCAGCTTCAGCAGTGGAGAGTGCTACAGAATGTTGCTTCTTGCAGGACCAAGAAACTAGTGAATCTCCTAAGAAATGACAAGTTCCGGATGTACTTTTTCAATCCATTCTATATCCTCCAAAGTCAGCATCAGAAAATCTTTTTAAAACAAAATCATTTCCAGAAGTATAAAATAATCCTAGATCCATGGTTCCCTTAAGGTAGCGAAAAATTATTTTTACTGCCTTTAAGTGAGATTCCTTAGGATTGGATTGATATCTTGCACATAAGCATACTGAAAACATTAAGTCTGGTCGACTAGCTGTTAAGTAGAGTAAACTTCCTATCATACCTCTAAAAGATGTTTGATCTACTGGTTTCCCAGCTTCATCAAGATCTAAAGAGTTTGAGGTATCAATGGGAGTACTTATACTCTTAGTGTTGTCATAACCATACTTTTTCATAAGATCTTTAATATACTTATGTTGAGATATGTACGTTCCTTCTGGTTTTTGAGAAATTTGAAAACCAAGGAAAAATGTTAACTCACCCATCATACTCATTTCAAACTCATATTTCATTAGACTTGCAAAAGAGTCAGTCAAAGATTGCTGAGTTGAACCAAATATGATGTCATCAACATAAATTTGTACAATCAAAACATTGTTCTTATCTTTCTTTATAAAAAGGGTTGGATCTTCATTTCCCTTAACATAGTTATTTTGAAGTAAAAATCCAGTGAGTCTATCATACCATGCTCGTGGGGCTTGTTTAAGGCCATACAAAGCTTTGGTAAGTCTAAAAACATGATCAGGATGTTTTGTATCTTCAAAGCCAGGAGGTTGTTCAACAAAGACTTCCTCTTGAACATAACCATTAAGAAAAGCACATTTCACATCCATTTGGAAAAGTTTGAAATTAAAGAATGCTGCGAAGGCAAGTAGAATACGGATAGATTCAAGTCTAGCTGCTGGGGCATAGGTTTCTTCATAGTCTATTCCTTCTTGCTGATTATAGCCTTTAGCAACAAGTCTAGCTTTATTTCTTACTATGATTCCATTTTCATCACATTTATTTCTGAAAACCCATTTTACTCCAATAACAGAAGTTTCCTTAGGTCTTTCAACCAAGGTCCAGACTTTATTCCTTTCGAATTCATTTAGTTCATCTTGCATGGCTTTAATCCAATCATCATCACCTAAAGCTTCATCAGTGATTTTAGGTTCTAATTGGGAAAGAAATGCTAGATGTTATACTTCATTTCTTAAGGAACTTCTAGTCCTTACAGGTTGATTTACATCACCAATGATACTATCACTGGGATGATTCTTAAGAAACACCTGATTTGGGTTTTGTAAAATCTGTTCATCAACATAGGGTAGAAAGTCTTCTGGGGTAAATGTTTCAGGAATAACCTCTAGAACATTATCCTTATCAGAAGGTTCTTCTATCAAAGGTTGACAATCAGTTTTTGAAAACACATCTGAGGATGTAGGAAGAGATGGTTTAAAAACAAAAGGATCTGACTCATCAAATTTTACATGTACTGTTTCTTCAACAGTACAAGTGTTTTTATTAAAAACTCTATAAGCCTTAGATGTTGTGGAATAACCTGAGAAAATTCCTTCATCAGATTTTGGTGCGAATTTATGTAAGTTATCTTTAGTATTCAAAATGAATACTTTGCAACCAAAAACCTTGAAGTAGGAAAGTCTTGGTTTTCTACCATTCCATAACTCATAAGGAGTTTTATTAAGAAAAGGTCTAATCAAAACTCGATTTATAGTATAACAAGCAGTACTTACAGCTTCAGCCCAGAAATGTCTAGCAATATAATATTCACTCAACATGGTTCTAGTTATCTCTTGAAGAATTCTATTTCTTCTTTTAACTACACCATTCTGTTGAGGAGTTCTAGGTGATGCAAAATTGTGAGTAATACCTTTCTTACTACAAAAAGTTTCAAAATCAGAATTTTGAAATTCTCCTCCATGATCACTATGAATAGTTTTCAATGGAAGGTTTTTTTCATTTTTAACTTGAGCTCTAAAACTTTTGAAATAGGAAAAAGCTTCAGATTTATTTTCTAGAAAATAGACCCAAGTAAATCTAGTGTAATCATCAACTAGAACAAACACATAGTATTTGCCTCCAATACTTCCAATTTGTGTTGGACCAAAAAGATCCATGTGCACTAACTGTAATGCATCAGTTGTTGAGACTTCACCTATTGACTTAAAACTAGATTTATGTTGCTTTCCATATTGGCAAGAATCACAAACTTTAGAAGAATCAAATCTAAGCTCCGGTAGATCCTTAACTAGTTTCTTCTTAGAGAGTTTACATAGGTTCCTAAGATTACAGTGACCTAGTCTTCTATGCCATAACCAAGAATGATCTTCCATTTCACTTAGGAAAGGTAAATCTTGGCTTATAAGATCTTCTAAGTTCAAAGTGTAGACATTCTCTTGCCTATTGGCTGAGAGAATAAATTATTCCTTGGAATTGTGAACTAAACACTTATCATTCCTAAAATTCACAAGGTAACCTTCATCACATAACTGACTTATGCTAATGAGGTTGTTCTTAAGACCTCTAACAAAAAGAACATTTGAAATCAAGGTTTCACCAAGAAGAACAATATTACCAATACCAACAATCTCTCCCTTAGCATTATCTCCGAAAGTTACCTTTCCTCCTTTCGTTTTGACAATCTTTTCGAAAAAGTTTTTGTTACCAGTCATGTGCCGGGAACATCCACTATCCATGTACCATGTATTGTCGCTGGTACTCTCTTTATTTTCCTGAAATCAAGAAGAAAATTATACTTTCGGAATCCAAACTTGTTTGGATCTGAGATTTCCAGACAATAAAATTTTAGGAACCCACATATTCTTAGAAAAGTAAGCTTTGTGAAATCCTAGAGATTGGGTTTTGTTTAAGGAACAATTCTTTGCCCAGTGACCACCACATTGACACTTGGTACAAAATGGGGCACTTTGAGGAACAAAATAATTGTTACTGAAAATAGGTTTTTCATGGGTATAACCAAATCTGGATTTATTTCTTAAAGGTCGTATTTGGTAATACATCTTATCAAAATTTTCCTTACCATGGGTAAAGTTTGATAAACACTTCTTTAAGGAAAAAATTTCGGACTTGAGTTTTACAACCAAGTTTTTATCCTCAAAATCATTAGTTTTTGAACTAGATTTAGGCTCGAAAACATTTTTATTAGAAATTACTTTTTCTAATTCTTTAGAAAGTTTGTTCTTCTCAGAACTTACTTCCTCAAGATTTTTTGAAATAATTTCAAAATCAGCATTTTTCTTATTCAGATCTTTAGAAGGATCTGATATCTCTTTTGTAAGAATAGAATTCCTAGAGTTTGCCTTATCAAGTTTCTTATTGAGTTTGGAATTCTCAATCCCAAGAAGTTCAGAAAACCTAGAGACTTCTTCATAAGTAGGTAAAGTATTTTCCTCATTAGAAGATGATTCTTCATCAGAAGAGTTATAATACTTACTATCATTAGAATTTAAAGAAACATTTGTCAGTGATTCAGCATTTCGTACCTTATCCATGAAACAATGATTATCAATAGATAATCTGGCTATAAGACCAAGATTCTTCTATCCTGAAGATTCATAATCAGAAGATTCATCTAAAGAGTCACCACCACTGGCACTCTAGGTGTCATTAGCTTTCATAACTTTCTTAGCTTTAGCTTTATAAAACCTTTTTCTTTTCCTGTCTGAATGCCTTTCTTTTGTTTCTTTCTTTTTGAGCATAGGGCAATCTGGTCTAATATGTCCAGCTCTTTTGCATTCATAACAAGTAACTTCTCCATCTTTCTTATCTTTCCTTTCCTTTTTCTTATACTTAGATTTAAAATTCTTTTGGCCAGCGATCTTGTTCATCCTTCGAGCAAGATTGGATAATTCATTTTCTGAGACTTCACTCTTACTAGATTCGGATTGGAAAATAACTTTCTTAGACTTGGATCTAGTTAATCTCTCAGGAGTCTTAGCTCTCATCTGATTTGAAGTTGCAGTAAAAGCAACAGTACCATTTCCATTCTTCTTCTTGATGTTGTCAGCATCTCTCTTCATTCTTGTTTCATGTTGTATAAGAGTTCCAAATAATTCATCAAGAGTGATTTGAGTGACCTTCCTGTTCTCATATATAGCTGTTCTCTTGGATTCCCACTCATTGGGCATAATATCAATTATTTTGTCCACAAGAGCTTCATCATCTAAACCTTTCTCTCCCATAGATTGTAGACTGTTGACTATAGTCATAAATTTTTGTTGAACTTTACAGATAGGTTCACCATAAGGAAAATTGAATCCATGATATTCAGCTCTAAGCATAGCTCTTCTAGTCTCAATCACTTTAGAAGTCCCAAAGTGTGTAACCTCTAACTTCTTCCAGATACAGTTAGCTGCTTCACAAGAAGAAATTTGGCTATATATATTTCTAGTCATTGAACATAGTAGAGTGTTGCGTACCTTATAGTTGAGTTGATATTCCTGCTTTTCCTGGTTAGTGAATGTTCTAACTTCCTTGTCAGGAATTTTATAATCACCAGTAAGCATAACAAAGTTGCCTACTCCAGTGTTGATAAAAAATGTCTTCATTCGACCTCTCCAGTACTCATAGTCATTACCATCAAATATAGGTGGTCTTGTAGGATTCAGATTATCAATTTAACCAACATTAATTCCTGCCATACTAGAAATAACCTTTTGCAAACAAACTTGTTAGTAGCAAAATTTTTGTAATAACAAAGTTTGGAATGAGAAAGTTCGTAATGAGATAGTTCGGAATGATAAAATGAGCAAGAAAAACTTGTATGTGAGTACAAGTATTTCAGAGACCTCCTCTGATACCAATTGTAGGATTGAAATAATGATGTATATGCTCAATATACAAGAGGGGGGGTGAATTGTATACTTTAAAAATTCCTTTGGAACCTTTAAAGTTAGTTACGATTAACTATGTTTTCCTTAAGCAAAGGAAAGGGCTAAGTTTAACAAAGTTAAACTAAGAAAATTCACAACACCTCTAACACCGAATGCAAACTTGGAATGAGATTCCGAAAGTGGGTTCCGGAAATATGGTTCCGGAAATTGAAACTTAACAAGAGTTACAATATGAGATTCTATCTTAAAGCGTATAGAATCTAAATGAATCAGAGTAAAAGTAAGGAAGTATAAGAAAGTTATACTTTCCTTAAGATACAAAATGAAGCGGAAATAAAAACAAGTAGTTAAACTACAAGCAACAAGATATAAGTCTTTTAACCCAAAGAGAAGGGTATCCAACAACCTTGGATAAAGGTCCCTTGATTTATACTTTCAAGCAAGTATGTCTTACCCACACCAGGGTAAGCCATCGATACAAAGATTGGAGTCTCTGTCTTTCTATCCCCGCAAGCCCTCAACTTCAAGGTAGTTGGCAACTTCTGTCTTCCTCAGCATGGAAGCCCTCGAACTTCAAGGTAGTCGTCACCTCTGTCTTCCTATCCCCGGAAGCCCTCGAATGTAATCACCAACATTCAGAGTCGCACGAAGCTTTGAGAGTTAATAAGAGCCTCTCTCTCTAGAAATCACTTCAACAGCATGTAGGCACAAAACCAAATTGTTCATCTGTCATCAGTATCGAGCTCTTTCAAATGAGCTCCTATTTATAGGTAAGGTCGGCTCCTTCTCCAACGGTCATATTTTCCTTAAATATCGGAGGGACCTGTACACGTGTCACTTAGACAACGGTTAGTTTATAACAAAATAGACGACATCGTTTTATAACAAAACAAGTGTAACAAAACGTACAACATCATTTTAATTCTAACTCAAAAGTTCGGAATGAAAACTTCGGAATGAAGATTCAGAGTGTAATGAAAATAATAGAGTAAAAAAATTATAGAAGTGTAAGTAGAATAAATGTTCGGAGTTTAACTAAAATATTTTTCAGAGTCTGAATTAATTCAGAGTGTATAAAACAAAGATAATCAGATTCTGTTTAATAGGTGAATTCGGAATGAGAATTCGGAATGGGAATTCGTCATTAGAATTCGTAATGGGAATTCTTCATTGGAATTCGTAATAAAAATTCTTCTTCAGAATTCGTAATGAGAATTAATCATTAGAATTCGTACTGAGAATTCATTATCGAACTTCATAAGAATTCGTATCCTGAATCTGGAATAGAACTTAGTCAGAGTTCATTTTTGGAATTCGGAATGAAACTTCCTTATAGTTCTTATCCAGAATCCGAATCCTAAAACAGAATGCTTCATATCATCGTTTCAACGATTCCAAGAAAATAGAAATGAATCCAAATATCATACTTAAGAAAAATATGGAAGAAAATATGATAAGGATAGTTTTTCCTTATAAAAGCGATTTTCCTTATAAAAGTTATTTTCCTTAAGAAAGTGATTTTCCTTATAAAAGAAATTTTCCTTAAGAAAGCGATTTTCCTTATAAAATCATTTTTCCTTAAAAAAGCAATTTTCTTTAAGGATAAGGTGTTTGTGATTTTCAAAACAAGAAGGAATGGAAAAGTCATAAGGAAAACCTTATTGACTCAAAAACTACCTCACCTTAATTAAGGATATATTATATAATAATCATCAGGCCATCTTTAACCTTATTGATATCAAATCGGACCAGGATCGATGTGTGTTCACTCTCTCCACCTCGAGGAATTTTTCTATAAAGGGATTCTGTCAATATCTTTCTCCCCAGGATTATGTTGATTCCTGGAATGAGGTCTTGTGGTTTAATATACTTACAAATAAGTTTAACTTCCTCAAATGGATAATCATAAACAATGAGGTGCTCACATATGAGAACATTAGAAGATGTGGTATTAATATGGTATCTCGATGCACCTGCTGCAACTCCCACTTTGAGAAGAGTGTTGTCCATATTTTATTTGATGAAGAATGTATTCATGATTTATGCTCTTATTTTGGTGAGTTTACATCCTTATCTACCCAAGATCTACCAGATGCAACTTTCATTGATCATTGGATTCACGGCTTGGGTGATAGGGCCCAGAGAAAATGGAACAAACCACTATCATGCATGATGAATGCTAGTGCTTATGTAAAGCTAGTAATAAAGAGAGGTATGAATTGATTACTTCTTCAGGGAGTTCTATCATTTATAGAACAATAAATCTTCTCCTTGACCTGGTCAGATTCATCAGTAATGGGTGGGATTCTTCATCCTTGCACCTGCTAAGTACTTGCACTCAAATACCCAGATACAGTGTTGTGCATTACCAATGGGTTTGATGGCAGCCACCCTCCATGTGTCTAAAACTCAACATAGTTAGTTCATGTATCTTTGGTGTTATAAAATTAGGAGGGGTTGTTCGTGACTCTAGGGGCTTATTCATCTTAGTGTTCACTACCCACCTTAGCTACAGAACTTCTCTCCAGGCGGAGGCCCAGGCTTTACTCACTGACCTCTCCTTATAAAACCAGGGGAACATATATATTTCTAAAGCAGAAACTGATTGGATGATATTTCTAAATTATTTATGTGGAACCTATTCCACTCCTTAGATGATTACCTACATTTTCAAAAAAAATCTAGGCATTCTCTCCAGCAACATCTGAATGGTTCACACATGGTATGAGGGTAATAAAGTTGTGGGAAACCTTGCTTATCTTTCAATTCAAGGCTCTGGAATTTCCTATATCTATAATTTTTACTTCTTTTAACCTAAGGGGGTAAATATTATTAGAGGGGATACCCTCGAGTTACATTATTTCATACCACCTAGTTTCCTTATTTTCTTGGATTTGCCTTTCCTTTCAACTCTTCTTTTATAATAAATAAATACATTATGATGATGATGATATCCCTCCAACCTAATAATCTTCATATCTTGAAGACATTACATGGTTAATACCATGTCATAATATCTTTCACCTTCTTAGGATCAACTAAGATATCATTCTTTGACACCAAGTGTCCCAATAATTTCACTTCCCAAATCCAAAAATTACATTTTGAAAGCTTCATGTAAAGTCTTTGATTTCTCAAGATTTATAGGAAAACTCTCAGATAATGCATATGATCCTCCTTGGTTTTGGAGTAAACCAAAATACCTTCCACAAATACCACTATGAATAAATTGAGGTACTCATGGAATATTTTGTTCATTATATCCATAAATATCACATGAGAAATGGTAAGGCCAAAGGGAATAACAAGATACTCAAAGTGACCATACTTTCTCTTGAAGGTAGTATTCTAAATGAAAAATTATTTTATTCTCAACAGTTTATAACTAGATCAATGATCAATCTTTGAGAACCATATATCCCCTTTGAACTGGTCAACTAGATCATCAATCCTTTGTAATAGGTATTTGTTCTTTATAGTAGATATTGGACATTGATGAGAATTGGTTTTTCCATGTGTTGTTTGTTGGATTCATTTTTAACCCCATCACTATCAACCCTAGTGACTTGGTGTGTTAGATGTGGTGTTTCCATTGACTTAGTGTGGTGATGCATGTTGAATTTTTTCTCTATGTAAACAATTACAAGAGAGGGTGATGTTTCAAATAGAGTGAAATAGGTGTAGTGCATAAATCAATGTGTGATCCTAGAATTTTGATCAAGGTAATACTGATATATGGTTTGAAGATAAAAAATAAAGAGGAGAAACCAGATAGGTATGCATCATGAAAAGGTAATTTATAGAAGTTTCAATGTGATTTTTGATAAGGTATATTGAAAAATATTCAAGATAGAGTTATGGAAGCTCTAGAAGTGGTAAAAAAATTATATATAAGGTGGTTTTTTTCCTAGTGTTTACCAAATTTTGGGGTCTAAAATTTGGTGGGAGGGCCAAGTTTCATGAATGATGGATTTCAAGGAATGCCTGATGAAAATATGGAAGAGGCATGGAATTTGTGAAATTTGATGTTGTGAATGTTTGGATATTCATGAAAGAAATATTTTATGAAATATGGATAAGGAATGAAGGAAAAGGTGGTATCTTACATGATTAAAAAATGTTTCCTAGATAGAATATTTCCCTGAAGTTTCATAAAGAAAGTTTGTTTTGCAGTCATGAATGAATAGTTTCTTAGAAATTAGGGATGATATTGAAAGTTTTGTGAAGTGGAGAAAACATATATAAATAGGTGATCACCCCTCTTGTAAGAACCTAATTCTTAGTTTTGAGGTACAGGTTTCTTCTTTTCTCTTTTCCTTAAGTTTTTTTTAGAAAATAAGGAAAAATGGGGAACAATCCTAAATTTTATAAGTACACGTCATGTACTTTTCCACACGATGTGTACTTTTGGCCATGTGGGATGAGTACACAGGACGTGTGGCCATGTCGGTGATGAAGGGTGTAAGAACCAACTAAATGTTGTGTAGTGGTCCTTTACACGCTATGTAGTCAGTCGGCAGGAGAATAGTAAGGCGGTGGCTAGCTGTGTGACAGAACACGCTGTGTACTCAAGGATACACGCCGTGTAGTCATGTCAGCAGATGAACAGTGCCACGCTAGTGGGAAACCGCCAGAGGAACAGTTAAAAAATGGGAAGTACACATCATGTACTTGGAAATAAAAGTCGTGTACTTTGTTTTTTTCACATAAAATAGGAATTATCCTCCCTTGTTTACAAGGGAGGCTTAGAACCGGACGAGGGCTCGGGAGGGATGGCCGAATCTTCGAGGATCCGACGAGCGCACGTCGGGAATCCGTTTTCTGCACCGTCAATCTCCCTGAAACCGCGCGGGTGAGTTCTCCCTTCTCCTGGGGTAGTTCTTACCAATTATTTTCCATAAGGAAGTTATTTAAGTTTAAGCAAGTTTTCTTTTACGTCAGATCTACGCCGTCCTTGGGAGTTTCTAGAAACGATGTTCGCGTATACTGTTCGTGGGTGTTTAAGGTAGGTGGCTTGGTGTTTATTTATCAACTGTTGTGTGTTTGTGTGTATTTTTGAGATACACACCCATGAATGGGGTGTCTTATGGCTGAGGCTTGTTGAATTAAATACCTATAATTGAATAGGTAATTTAAATGTGATAATAAACTGCTATTTGGGATCGCTTCTTGGATCCAGGACCACCCCAGGGGTGCGTTCCTCTGTTTAGCCATTTGGCTAGGATACCCGAGGGTATGACTTTATTATAAATTATTATAGAATTTCCTTGAGAGGAATGGCTTTTGTATTGCATGTATATTTCTTGTTTACGTGTTGGGAATGGCCCGGTTACTTGTTTAGCCTGAGGGCAGTGTTGTGACTAGCCTATGGGAAACGTACTACTTAGCCTGTGGGAAACGTCTTCCGTTCCTGTGGGCAGTTGATTCTATGCCTGTGGGTGACACCCCATACGCTTACGGGAAATATTTGATATTCTTGTGGGCAGATTCTTGTGTTAGATTCTCTTTACCTGAGGGTAAGAGATTACACGTATGAGGACTCTAACTGATTACATAGAAATTCACTGTGGTGGTTTCTTAATAATGAATAATGAAATGAATGTTAAATGGAAATTTAACTGGTAAAGTTAGTTACTTTTGATTACTTCTTATTTTATTGCATTTACTTTCACACACTGTTGTTGCATGTTTACACACAATTGAGCACGGGCCTTTGGTGGGTGCCTACTGGGATTTATTTCTCACACCCTGTTTGGGTCATGCATTTTGGCCCAAACAGATTACGTTTCTATAGGTATGGATAAGGGAAAAGGTCCCTTTATAGGTACTTGATTGCTGCTGAGGAGTAGGGGAGCATGGGACCGGGCATAGGCTCACGATACTACCGGCTGTTTTGTTTTGCTTTGTTGTACTCCGTATTGTACTGTATTGTATTGTTGTGTAACATGTTCGGGCTGTTTTATTAGAACTTTAGTCATGTTGCATCAACATTATATATGACTGTTGGTTGTGTTTACTACAGTTGTTTATATTACATGTGTATGGTTTATTGCTTCCACTGTTGTGGTATGTTTTATCTTGTATTCCACTGCGCTAAACTTTGAAAAATGAGGGCATAGTTTCCCCACTATCAGACCTGGGCCCTCGCTGCTAGTCCGCAGCCTCTGGCGTTTGGGTAAATAAGCTTGAGGTCATGTGGCGAACCGGGTTCGGGGCACCCGTGGAGTGGTACCCGGGTCCGGGACTTTACAAAGTGGTATCAAAGGAGTTCTTTTCTTTGACTTACTATTTGAAGCCTTAGTCAGGGAAAGGAAGAAAACGGTAGTTGGTAATAAGTTGTGCTCGGGCGTAGCTAACCGGTGTACATGGAAAAGCCAATTTACCTCGTGTTTCAATTTTTCTGATTTTGCAATTTTACAGTTGAATAGATTTTCACCGAAGGGTGACACACTTGTATTGTGCTGTTAATATTTTATCCATGGGTTCTATTTAGTTGCAACCCGATGAGATGAAGTTATGCTATCTCATGCATCATTTAGGCACATGGTAGTAATCACATGCCATGCATAGTTTCCATGGCATGTAGGTTCATTATAAATTACATGTTGTTGTGATAATTATTGTTCTAGAAAAGCATGTTGTTTTGATAGCTGCTTGATAAAAACCTGTTATGTGATAGGGTATTTTTGTGTGAGCATGTTTATAACATGGACGCCAAATTTTGGTTTTTTTGGGATTATGGGCCCCCATTGATCGGAATTTGGTGGATCATTGATGGTTTATCCGGTTATAACACAGATAAGATGTCAAAATTTGAATCGTGGGGAGTATGGGCCCACACAGATCGGAATTTGTCACTTAGGTGTTGTTTTTCTGTATTTTCTAGGTTCCAGAAAAGTTTCTGAGGCATATTGTCCAGAAACCTAGTATACATGCCGTGTAGTACCTTAAACATGCCGTGTATGTTCTTCTGTTCGAGAAGAAAAGAAAACTTTTTGAGTACAAGTCGTATAACCTAAGTACACGCCGTGTAGTCTCTTCCCGTGTCATAGACCGTGTGGGCGGGGACACGGGGAGGGGAAATTTTTGGGGCGAACACGCCGTGTACCAGATGTACACGCCGTGTAGTGTTGACCCGGAGACCCGGCCGTGTAACTAACAAACACGGGTCGGTGTAGTCGTTTCTTTAACACGCCGTGTCAATGAGGAACACGTCGTGTAGTGTGACATGGGAACATGGACATGTAACTAACAACACGGGTCAGGGTAATCCTTTCAGGTACACGCTGTGTGTATATAGAACACGCCATGTAGGTTGAGTCGTGTATCCGGCCGTGTAACTAACGACACGGGTCGGCGGAGCTCATCTAGTACACGTTGTGTACCCATGGGACACGTTGTGTAGTCTTGTTCGAAGACAAACCGTGTGGACTTAGCTATGTGGCTGGGAAGATGGAGTGGTGTACACGCCGTGTGTGGGTGTAACACGCTATGTGGTATCAAGCCGAGTAGTCGGCCATGTCACAAATGACACGGGCAGTTGGAAAATTACACCATACACGCCGTGTAGATTATATACATGTCGTGTAGTTTTGTTCAATGGGATCCGTGTGTCTTAGCCGTGTAGAAGGACCCGGGCAGGGGAAGAAAAGTCAGGTACACACCGTGTAGTCAGTATACACTCCATGTAGTCTTGTTGTGAAATTTTGAATTCCTTCTTCCTACTGTTCCCTTTTGGGTTTCTTCGTTTTCAGTCATTGTTAATATTGTTCTAAGGTGTGCTTTTGACCTTGTAGAGTCATGCCACCGAGACGACCACGCATTTTTTTCCAGGAGAGCGACAACGAGTATACTCCAGAGATGGTGGCCCATGGGCTACCAGTGGATCCTCCAGAAGATCCAGATGTGGCGCCAAACATTATACCGGACACAGGCGTGAATGTGCAATTCCTGTGAAGGCTTTATGCGGTTCATGCGGACCTTTCAGGGAGCACCGCCGGCTGCCACATATATGGCAGAGCTAACACATATATTCCAGTAGTAGCATTCGCCTACGTTTTCAGGGGATGGTGGACCACAGGCTGAAGAGTCTTGGCTGGGGTCTATGCAGACTATTTTTGAGTATCTTGAGACGCCTCCAAGGTGGAGGGTCAAGCTCGCGACTTATATGCTGCGTGATTCAGCCAAGAGTTGGTGGGATGTTACCACCGAGACAGAGCATCACAGAGACATGGCGTGGGAAGATTTTCAGGCAGTCCTCTATGACTTCTTCTTCCCAGATACGATGAGGGAAGATAGAGCTCGAGATTTCATGAATCTGCAGTAGGGTGATATGTCGGTGATGGATTATTCTACTCGTTTCACTGAGCTTCAGTGTTTTTCACTCGTTCTGGTGGTTGATGAGATTCTGAGAGCCAGACACTTTGAGGATGGTCTTCGATATGACATCCGAACACTGGTGAATGTTTTCAGGTTGCCTTCCGTACATGCTATTGTGAATCAGGCACTGATTATAGAGTGGAACCTATGGGAAGCTAGTGGTGTGTTCCAGGGTGGTTCAGCACCATTTTTTGGTACTATTTCTACTCGTAATAGGAAGAGACAGATGAACTTCTCTCAGGGTGGAAGTACTAGCCAGAAGAATGTTTCATGTAGCCAGGTCATGTGCTACCAGTGTGGTAAGGAAGGGCACAAGAGACCTCAGTGTCCACAAGACCTAGTGGAGTGTCGAGCTTGCGGTATGATGGGTCATCTGCAGTGCTTTTGCAGGGCGTTTCCACCAGTGGATAGTGAGAGGGGTTCTGTGCAGACTCCGCACGCAGGGGCACGACCAGCAGCTTCTTACCAGTTGGGGATCTGGATTATGTCAAGGCGTGCAGGCAGAGATGGTGGTTGTGACCATGGTAGTCAGACACCAGGATATCAGAGGCAGCAGGGCGGGACAGCTCAGGGTAGTCAGGCTGTGTCGCAGGGCCGCGGCACTGGGCAGGCATATGTAGTGCAATAGACCCAACAGGAGCAGGATCCCTGACCTTCTACTGTCAGAGGTACTATTCTAGTAGCTTCTATCTTATCTTCAGTACTTTTTTAATACGGGCGCTACACATAGTTTCATATTTTTACCCGTTGTGGAGAGCCTTGGGCTCTGTGTTTCTACTTCTTCTGCTGTTATGACGTTAGACACTCCGTTGGGAACTAGAACGGCTAGTGTGCATCAGTGCAAGGAGTTCCCCCTTGTGGTTGGTGGGTGTCACTTTCTTTGGAACCTCTATGTATTAGAGATGACAACATATGACGTCATTCTCGAGATGGACTGGTTGGTTCGTTTTTGAGCCTTTGTGGATTGCTACTGTCGCAGGGTGAGTTTCACGTCACCAGAGGGCGGAGTGTTTCTATAAAAAGGTGAGTGGGATGTTCAGGTGAGTCGAGATGGACCAGAGAATCATGGGAGAGGTGGTATCATATCCCAGATTGTGAGCTTATATATGGACGACCAGGGGACTTGTCAGAAGGATTTCCCTCCAGTGGTTGATCGTTTCAGGTATTTCTTCCCGGACGACTTTTCAGGTCTTCCTCCGGAGCGTGATGTGGATTTCTTTGTTGAGCTTGTGCCAGGATTAGCACCGGTGTCCATTCCTCCTTATAGGATGGCTACACCAGAGTCGCAGGATCTCAAGATACAGTTAGAGGAGTTACATGAAAAGGGTTTCATCCGACCCAGTACTTCTCCATGGGGTTCACTGGTCCTCTTTGCGAAGAAGGCGGACGGTACCCTCAGACTTTTTGTGGATTATCGGAAGTTGAACCAGTTGACGGTTAAGAACCGGTATCCCTTACCAAGGATTGATGATATTGTTGATCAAATTTGTGGAGCACAAGTGTTCTCGAAGATTGACTTGAGATCAGGATCTCATCATTTGCATAATAGACCATCTGATATACCTCTCACAACTTTCAAGAGAAGGTATGGTCTATACGAGTAAATGGTTATGTCGTTCGGACTCACGAACGCACCAGAAGTTTTCATGGCTCTGATGAATCGTGTGTTCCATCCTTATCTGGATTCTTTTGTGGTAGTATTCATGGAAGATATCTTTGTGTACTCTCACACTCAACACGACCATGCCACCCATCTTGAGATCGTATTGAGTACACTGATAGAGAATCGGATATATGTTAAGCTCTCAAAGTGCCACTTCTGGATGGACCATATACACTTCCTGGGTCATATTATCTTAGAGGAAGGAGTTACAGTAGACCCAGAGAAGGTGAGAGCAGTAGTTTCCTGGGAGTATCCTAAGAACTTGTTTGAGATACAAAGTTTCTTGGGGATGGCTGGTTACTACAGACGTTTTATACAGGACTTCTCCTGGTTAGCAGTGCCATTGACAGGCTTGACTAAGATGGGTGTGAAGTTCATTTGGTCAGAAGCTTGCGAGATAGCCTTTCAGGAGCTGAAGGAAAGGTTTGACAAAAGCACTGATCCTAATACTCCCAGGGCAGGGGAAGAGCTATATAGTTTACTATGATGCATCAGGTATTGGGATAGGAGTTGTTTTGATGCAGGGTGATCAAGTTGTTGTGTATGGTTCTCAGCAGTTGAGGCCACAAGAGAGGAATTACCCGACGCATGATCTCGAGTTGGTTGTAGTTGTTCATGCGTTGCGTTGTTGGAGACATTATCTTTTGGGAGAGCATTTTATGGTTTTCACCGACCACAAAAGTCTCAAATATATCTTTACCCAGCGTGACTTGAACCCGAGACAGTGAATGTGTGTTGAATACCTTCATTCCTTCAATTTTGAGCTTGCCTACACCTGGTAAAGGTAATGCAGTAGTTGATACACTGAGCAGGAAGACTCAGATACAGGCAGTGCAGAAGGCCAATGGTGAATGGAAGCTTATAGATTTGTTCTCTGAGATGAATTTGGAGGTGCATGATAGTCAGGGGAAGACTTATCTTTCCTCTTTAGCTGTGACTTATACCCTCCTGGATAGAGTGAGGATGAGACATATATCTGATTTTGAAGGCCTAGTTCTACAGGAGTCGGTGGCAAGTGAGGACCCTCCTCCTGGGTGGACGATAGGCGATGATGAGGTTTTGCGTTTCCATGGACGAGTATGGGTTCCAGGGGATATACGCGAGGAGCTGATGTGGGAGTTCCATGCTTCAGCTTGGGCAGTTCATCCCAGGGTTACCAAGATGTACCGTGACTTGAGATGTCAGTACTGGTGGCCGGGTATGAAGAGAGATGTAGCTGGTTTTATTACGAAGTGTTCCACCTGTCAGTAGGTGAAGGCGGAACATCAGAGGCCAACTGAACTGTTACAGCAATTTCCCATCCCAGAGTGGAAATGGGATGATGTCACGATGGATTTCTTGACCGGTTTACCGAGGTCACCTCGAGGAAGTGATACAGTATGGGTTGTTGTGGACAGACTCACAAAGTTAGCTCACTTTTTGCCAATCAAGGAGTCTTTTGGAGTTGACGAGCTCGAAAGTTTGTATATCTGAGAGATCGTACGTCTTCATGGGGTCCCTCATTCTATTGTTTCAGATAGGGACACCCATTTTATGTCTCGTTTCTGGTAGAGTTTTCATCGGGTTTTGGGTACATATGTGCTTCTGAGCACAGCTTACCACCCTCAGACCGATGGTCAGTTAGATCGTATGATACAAGTGCTTGAGGACATTCTGTTTGCATGATTCCTAGACTTTGGTGTCTCTTGGGAGAAGCATATATCCCTAGTTTAGTTTTCCTATAATAATAGTTTTCAGGAAAATATTGAGATGGAACCTTACGAGGCTTTATATGGTAGGTCATGTCGATCACCCTTGTGCTGGTTAGAGGAAGGTGAGGCAGATTTACTAGGACCACCTCTCGTGCAAGAGACTTCTGAGCAGGTCCAACCGATTCAGAAGTAGATGGCTACAGCACAGTCTAGTCAGAAATCTTATGTTGATCGCTGCAGATGACCTTTGGAGTTCGTGGTCGGGGATCAGGTTTTCTTACGTGTTTCATCGAGTTTGGGACATAGACAGATCAGGAGACAGGGTAAACTTTCACTGAGGTATGTGGGGACATTTGAGATTCTGGAGAGAGTTGGGCCGGTTGCTTATCGGTTGCAGTTACCACAGAGGTACCGATCCATGCACGACATCTTCCATGTATCTCAGTTGCACCGCTATCATTCAGACCTAACTCACGTCTTTCATCCCGAGGAGGTTGAGCTTTAGGTAGATGCATCCTTTGAGGAGCATCTGATTTGTATCATTGATAAGAGCACGAAGGTTCTCCGAGGCCGGTCAGTTCCTCTCGTATGAGTGATATGGCAGCATGGCCAAGTGCAGGACAAAACCTGGGAGCGGGAGACCGACGTACGTGATCAGTGGCCAGAGTTATTCACAGCTATATCTTCACCACCCTTGGAAGGGAAATTTGGGGACGAATTACTTTAAGGGGGGGAAGTTTGTAAGAACCTGGTTCTTAGTTTTGAGGTACGGATTTCTTCTTTTCTCTTTTCCTTAAGTGTTTTTCAAAAAATAAGGAAAAATGGGGAACAATCCTAAATTTTGGAAGTACACACCGTGTACTTTTCCACACGTTGTGTACTTTTGGCCATGTGGGATGAGTACACGGGACGTGTGTCCATGTCGGCGATGAAGGGTGTAGGAACCGACTACACACCGTGTAGTGGTCCTTTACATGTCGTGTAGTCAGTCGGCAGGCGAATAGTAAGGCAGTGGCCAGCTGTGCGACAGAACACGCCGTGTCCTCAAGGAGACATGTCGTGTAGTCATGTCGGCAGACGAACAGTGCCACGCTGGCGGGAAACCGCAAGAGGAACAGTTAAAAAATGGGAAGTACACGTCGTGTACTTGGAAATGCATGTCGTGTACTTTGTTTTTTCGCTTAAAATGGGCAGTAGCCTCCCCTGTTCACAAGGGAGGCTTAGAACCAGACAGGAGCTCGGGAGGGATGGCCGAATCTTTGAGGATCTGTCGAGCACACGTCGGGAATCCGTTTTCTGCACCATCGATCTCCCTGGAACCGCGCGGGTGAGTTCTCCCTTCTCCTAGGGTAGTTCTTACCAATTCTTTTCCATAAGGAAGTTATTTAAGTTTAAGAGAGTTTCCTTCTACGTCAGATCTATGTCGTCCTTGGGCGTTTCTGGAAACGACGTTCGCGTATACCATTCATGGGTGTTTAAGGTAGGTGGATCGATGTTTATTTTCCAATTGTTATGCATTTGTGTGTATTTTTGAGATACGTTCCCATGAATGGGGTGTCGTATGGCTGAGGCTTGTTGAATTAAATACCTAGAATTGATTAGGTAATTTAAATGTGATAATAAACTGCTGTTTGGGATCACTGCTTGGATCCAGGACCACCCCAGTGGTGCGTTCCTATGTTTAGTCGTTTGGCCAGGATACCCGAGTGTATGTCTTTATAATAAATTATTATAGAATTGCCTTGAGAGGAATTGATTTTGTATTGCATGTATATTTCTTGTTTACGTGTTGGGCATGGCCCGGTTACTTGTTTAGCCTGAGGGAAGTGTTGTGACTAGCCTGTGGGCAACGTACTACTTAGCCTGTGGGAAAATTATTCTGTGCTTGTGGGTAGTTGATTCTGTGCCTATGGGTGACACCTCATACACCTGTGGGCAATCTTCGATATGCCTTTGGGTAGATTCCTGTGTTGGATTCTCTTTACCTGAGGGTAAGGGATTACGCGTCTGAGGACACTAACTGATTACATAGAAATTCACTGTGGTGGTTTCTTAATAATGAATAATGAAATGAATGTTAAATAGAAATTTAACTGGTAAAGTTAGTTAATTTTGAGTACTTCTTAGTTTATTTAATTTACTTTCGCACATTTTGTTGCACATTTACACACAATTGAGCACGGGCCTTTAGTGGGTGCCTACTGGGGTTTATTTCTCACACCCTGTTTGGGTCATGAATTTTGGCCCAAACAGATTACGTTTCTGCAGGTATGGATAAGGGAAAAGGTCTCTTTACAAGTACTTGATTTCTGCTGAGGAGTAGGGGAGCATGGGACCGGGCTTAGGCTCGCGATTCTACTGACTGTTTTGTTTTTCTTCGTTGTACTCCATATTGTACTGTACTATATTGTTTTGTAACATGTTCTGACTATTTTCTTAGAACTTGAGGCATGTTGCATCAACATTATATATGACTATTGGTTGTTTTTACTGCAGTTGTTTATATTACATGTGTATGGTTTATTGCTTTTGCTGTTGTGGTATGTTTTATCTTGTATTCCGCTGCGCTACACTTTGACAAATGAGGGCATAGTTTCCCCACTATCAGACATAGACCCTCGCTGCTTGTTGGCAGCCTCTGGAATTTGGGGAAATGCGCTTGAGGTCACATGTTGAATCGGTTTTGGGGCACCCATGGAGTGGTACCCGGGTTCGGGACGTTACACCTCTCATTTGAAGAATATGGACTTGTTGAATATCTACATTCTCTGAATTCATGAAAGAGTGTTTTGAAGGTTTTTCTTATGTGAAGGATTCATATGAAAATATTTTCCATGAATAAAGTACTTTTTCAATATAACCAAAGGTTTCTGTGATGGTTTATAAATCTTCATCAATGATTTAAAGTTTCAAAAAAACAATGGTTTTCATGAAAGTATGAAGTTTCATGAATATGAAGAAAATTTTATGAAATTGGTTCAAAGGTTCCATGAAAGTGTTAAGTTTGATGACATAGATAGTTATTGGAACTACATGAAGAATTTTCCAAAGTTAGTATTACTTTAAGGATAGTTCAATAGGGATGGGAAAGTTTCTATATTTGTGATATTCACAACTAGTATGTGAAAAAGAAGTTTGAAGATCAATGGTAATTAATTAGTACATCAACTATCATACAATGAATATATGCATTGGATTGTGATCTAAAAGGCATTCCCTCCTAAAGTAGTGAGAAAAGGGAGAAGATAAAGTGATTGACCCTTTGGTGGCAGTGATCCAGACCCTAAATCTTGTAAAGGCAGGGATCCTAGCATGGAGTGACCAAAAATGAATCATTGTATTCACAATACTAGTGAAGATTGGTGGATTTTGAAACATTGACACTGTAGAGACCGAAATCTTGATGTACATGGACATTACATTAATTTTGTGGAATACTTAATACATGACAAAAACAGACGCCCAAATACCGTATTAGTTTAGTGTCATTGGAAACTCAGAACGTAATCTTCTAATCATGGTGAAAGATCTTCAACATCTCCCATAAAGATCTTCCCCTTTTGGTTTTCTTACCTAAAACCTTTCTTTATATCCTGGGGAAAAGAAAACATAAAAAGGGTGAGCTTAAATGCTCAGTAAGGGTAAACATAGAGAACATAAAACAATCCATAAACATTTGAATGCAAAAACATGAACATAAAATCTAAACATCAAAATCTTGAGAAAAGACATAAATCTTGGAAGTACGTAAGGCATATATCATAAAAGAACATAAATCATGATAAAATAGCATGGGAACAAAACATATAATTGTGTAAAACCATTAAGAACATGATATGATTTCCATAGTAGCCAAGGCATTGTTGCCAAGACCATATTAGGGGACAAAGTCCCTTTCTGAATCGAGTTCACTCCTCATTCCAATCCCGTAACACTGAATCATATTAACTTACTGTTCCAGCCATGTCTATCTCATTAGATATAAATCTTTAACCAATGCATTGGAGGTAGATATAGTTCTCACCCATCTCATAATGAAATCATTCTTACTTATTCCACAACATAAACATAAATCATTCACAATAACCCAAAGAATAAAATGGGTTTCATAAACATCATCCCATCATAACATAATCCATATAAAACAAATGGATATAATTTCATCATAAGAAAAGTGAAACCATTTAAATCATAGAGACATTATACTTGAAACATACACATATTAAATAATATCATCTTAGATGGAAAATGGTTTTGATAAAACACTTGAAATAAATTCTTGAGGAAAATATCCTTTTTTATTCAAAATCATTTTATTTTCACAAAATGACATGAAATTTTAAAAGAAGAGGATTTTTTTGAAAATAGTCATGAAATATTGTAGAGTAATCTTCATGAAAATAAGGTGTCATGAAACCATAAAAATCCATTCATTCTATATAAGTTAAAAGAAACATTCTCCTCGTACTTTTAACGAAAAATTCAAAAAAGTTCCTCATATGGTAAACAAAAGAAAGATTCCTTCCATAACACAATGTAGAAGTAAAAGAGGGGTAAAAATGACTTTAAACATACATGGAAGAAAATTAAACATTTTATGAAAACATTTTCAGAACATATGGACATGAATGATAAACATAACCCCAGTAAATACTTACGAATAAACAATCTCGGATAAGAATGAGATTGGAATAATTATCCCTTACCTTATGTCCAATTTCTTCCGTATGTGTCCGAGACTCCTATATAGTGGGTTTAAACATATAATTAACTTGTAACAGAATCATAATAATATTTATGATATCATATATGGTTCACTTATGTATTTATATTACCTGTTCAATTGTCAATTCCATGTTAAAGCAACGTTTGGGGTAATATTCTTTTCATTTGTCATACGTGTTTGGACTTGTTGTTCATGATACTATTATTACTTATATCATGATTTACTTACTTCAAAAATGTAAATCATGATTTATATATCATATATATTCAGTATACATATATATATATAATAGATATATGAATGAAATGAAATACACTGTTCATGGAGACAGTAGGTTGTACGTACGCATGAACGTTGTTTTTCGTTTCCTTATTGAATTGAATAGAATTAAGTAGATGAAATTCATATATATATAAATAAATCAAGTAGCATTATTATGTCATATATTTCATGATTAGTTATTATATATACTTTATAATCATTCTTGAATTGTTAACATGGAAAATGAATCTCATCGCGTCGTGGAGACGGTAATCCGTACGTACGCACGAGCGATGATATTGTTCCCATATTTATTGAATGGTATTGGAGTGGATGATATAATATCATAGAATCATTATTATGTTATAATAATTATATATAGTTATTCTTTACACCATTATCCCCATCCAAGTGAGGTGGTGGTGAAAAAACTTATTACACCACGGCGTGGAGACGGTTTTCCGTACGTACGCACGCGCGGTGATTTTGTTTTCCGTAGGATGGATAGAAGGTTAAATATGTTTGTTTCATATTTATAATAACATATCAGTATATAATTAATACTTATGTTATTACTTTATAATGAAACAACTAAAGAATAGGAAGTAGAAGAAGAAGGAAACTTGAAAGAGTCTGTAGAAGAGATTACCTCTTCCTCGACGCACCTCCTTTAAACTTCTTCTTAGGGCACTAGAGTTGGTCTTTTTAGAAGACTAGAACCTCTATGATGTAACTAGAGAGGTTTATAAGAGGAATTGACATGGTTTTCCCGAGATTCAAGGTTGAAAAGGGTGTGAAGAGAAGAGGGAAGGGGTGCCCTTTTTATAAGGGAGGAGAGGGGCACCTTTGGAAAAACATAAAATATTATTTTATAATAAAGTCATATTCGGTTTATAATGGCTCAAAATTTATTTATTGAAAGATAAAGTGGGGATGGGTAGAAATACTCTCAACCAATAGATTTTAGACAAGTTTAGGTTACTTTTTTAACCTTATCATTTAGATTTAACTCTAAGTTAAATAATTTAACTTTTATCGTGTCTTCTTGTTTTCTTACACTATATGGTTAATAAACTTACTATAACAAGCCAAACGAACCCCAAGTAGTTAATTATTAATATATATATCCTTATCTAAGTCATTTTTCCTAACCTTAGATTTTTAGGAATAAAATAGAAATTAATAATATAATAATTATTTTAAAAACTATTTTATGTCAATTTTGACACTATTTGGTAATTGATTTTTGTGAGAATCATAAAAGCATTATTAGTTCTAAAAAAGTTACATAAATCAATACTAACATGTCATATTAATCTATAAAATTAGTGTAATTTATAAAAAGTCTCAAATTACATTTATTTGGGTATTTATAACATCAATTATGTTAATATTTCATTAATAAGGTAATTTCTCCATCATCATTATGTCAAAAATAAATTAAATTATTTAATGTCTAAAAATTATAAATAAAATTTTATTATGTATGAAATCTATTTATCTTTATAATTAATATTTATAGTCGAATATATCTTATGTTTAACCCTATATTAAAAAAAATTTAGTTATTAAACTTTGATTTTAATTATTTTAACTCTTCTTTAAATAAAATAATAATAAGTGTCCTAATCTAATCCAAGTGGACCTAAAGGGTAATAGTTTACTCCTAAGGTTGTTTTTGGCCGAATTACACTTATCCAATAGAATTATTACATGTTTTAGGGTATTAATAATATCATTTTTACCCTTAATTACCCTATTTACTTTTAACCGTGGTAAATAAAAGTAAAAAAGTTACTATTCACCAAAAATTATTTTTATCTTATTGAACCGCATTTTACTCCTTGATATTAACAGTGTGTCTCGGATTTTCGAAATTCCACTCACAGAAGCGGTAAAATTAAGTTTTATGTGAATTTTCAAATTCTCCTAGGAGATGGGTAAAAGACGGTGAAAAGTTCAATAAACTTTTTATATATCTAAAATTATTATAAAATGACTCCAATGAATTACATTGAACTTATATAGGTATTATGAATCAATTTTTACCTAAAATAAATTTAAATAAAATAAATAATTATTTAAATAAAAAATCAGTTTTTAAATAGTAACCCAGTGTTTTCACTATTCATCAAAAATTGAAAGTTTTCAGAAAAATACCAAAAAATCACCCTAGGCTAATTTTGATATTCCAAATCCAAAAATGAAGTCCATTTTGAAAAAAAAAATTCAAAAATTTGGTATTACTATTCATAACGGCTAGTTTATATAATATTTTAATAACATATCGTTATTTAGTGAAACTTGGTATTACGTACAACACACGCTATCTTGGAAGGTCGTGATTGCGTGTAATGAAAGCCAAGTCAGGGTTTTGTATAGTGAAATCTCCTTTTGGTGTAGCATTCAACACAAGACATCAATGAAATTAAAAAGAATATATCTTATAAAATCTCAGGGTGTTACATTCTTCCCCCATTAAAATGAATTTCGCCCTCGAAATTTGTCGGGGTTATAAATGGTTTACTACTTGAAAGTTTCTTTCATAGAAACCCACATCGTAAAAAGGAATACCAAAAAATAACTTTAAAAAACTAAAGTATGAAATGTAACGGTTACCCAAATTAACTCATCAATGGGTTTCCACATAGGAGAACATAGGTGAAAATATGGATATGGAAGAGAAATCTAACCATCATGTTCTGATGGAGAGTGGTAGAGAACATGGCTATTAAAAACCCATCAACCACAAATCCACAAATTTGTGATGATATAAGGTTCCATCTGATTTATCGAGTATGAGGATACTAGGACAATGTTTTTAGTTTTCAAGATAATTTCCCTAATGCTGAAGAATTGTTGAATTGAAAGAAATACTTACTTGATTTTGGTAAAATCTTACCGTTGTTCGTGCCTTGAACAATTTCCACTTCATCTCTTAAATAAATGAAGTTTAATTTGTCATTCGTGAAGTGTTAGTAGATCATGCGATAGAATGATAGGTCATTCCATTTGTTTATATCGCAAAAAGTTTAGCATAATTTATTAAATATACTTAAGTCCATCTATCTTGAGATTAATCATATATGGTTGCTAAAATAGACATATACTTCATCTATCATAGCACTTAATAAAATAAAACTAGTTTCTACTAACCAGGGACTTCCTGTAGGCCAGTGGTATACGATAATGTCCTTTCGTACTTCAGTTGTGGGTTCGATTCCCACAGCCTTGTCCGACACGACGGGTTGTCGCTCGTCCTATGGGTTGTCCTTTTTTCTAAAACTATACTATTATAACATTCCACAAATAATATCAAAAAAAAAAGTTTTATCCTTAAACAATACTATATGATGTCCAACATAATCCATTCCAATCTTTAGGCTTATCCAAAATACATCTGTCCAATCTCATAGTATAAAGAAAATTATTATTAGAGAGGTCATATACCAAGCATGTGAATACCATTATTTATCACCCATATATCATAAGATATATCTTGTTGGTCACATTACAAACATGTGAATACCTTAATCATGTATTCTTTTGAAACATGAATTACCATAGAACCTTAGTGAAAACATGAGTGCTGTCAAAATTTAACTCATTCCAAATACCAAAATCCCAAAATTCCTATATACTCAAACCATGATATCACTTTGTCCTTATATTAGTCATGACCTCATGAATACTATCAAAATTTCATTTTCTATTTATCCCTTCATTATGCTCATATCATATTCTTTCCAAAAATATCTGAATAACCTTTCATGGTTACCAGTACCATTCAACATATACTTTCAAATACTTTAGGAAAAACAATATTGTAATAATCCTTTGATGTTTCTTTATTCCATAGTACCATTAAATTACCTATACAACATAACTCTTGATAAAAATACAATCATTCCACTACCTTCTTAAACCATTAACCAAGATTCAACAGTTCTTTCATCTCATATATCATTTTTAGTCTCCTAATCATCATCCACATAAATACTACCCATATGACCATGCTGATTCTCTTCATGAGATTTTCCCTTAGGGCATTGGTTTTCATAATTCCCATACATTCCACATTTAAAACATCTAATCATTGTTGATGTCATAGCAATACCATTATCCTTATCCATGGTGTTAACTGAACCTTTTCCTTTGCACTTACTGGATTTGTGTCCTTCTTTTCCACACCCAAAGCATCTTCTAGTTCCTTTGAAACATTCTCCCTGATGCCTCTTCCCACATAATTTACATGAGGGAAATTTAACTTTCTTTTCTATATGATCATCATGAAACTCTATCTTTATCTTATTAGTCGAGTCAGGAAACTTACCAAAGTTGATATTATTGATCATATTATGAGATTTATGATTAGGAATAATAATAATGTTTAGACATCCAAATCCCATTTCATTTGGTTGCTCATGAAGAATATCATTCCATTGTCCATCATATTCTCCATTAACATGAATCCTCCTGTTTCCTGCCATTTCTTAAAACCCAAAAAGAATAGTATGAGAGGAAAAAATCGTACTAGAAAAACAACATAATCAAGCGGAAGTACTTTCAATCTATAACATCTTAGGTTTAATTCTAATATTGTTTTCTAAATTCTATGACTACAACTTAAACTTATACTTAACCTTAGGGACATCCCTAGACATACCATAGAAATATCTCTAGGGATCTCACTAAAGTTTTCGCATCCTAGTTTCTAAAGGTTATCAAAACCCTTCCTCTGATACCAACTGTAGATACCCAAAGCTTGACGTACATGGATATTACATTACTTTTGTGGAATACTTAATACATGACAAAAATAGACGCCCAAAGACCGTATTAGTTTAGGGTCTTTGGAAACTCGGAACGTAATCTTCTAATCATGGTGAATGATCTTCAATATCTCCCATAAAGATCTTCCCCTTTTGGTTTTCTTACCTAAAACCTTTCTTTATATCATGGGGAAAAGAAAACAAAAAAGGGTGAGCTCAAATGCTTAGTAAGGGTAAACATAGAGAACATAAAACAATCCATAAACATTTGAATGCAAAAACATGAACATAAAATCTAAACATCAAAATCTTGAGCAAAGACATAAATCTTGGAAGTATGTAAGGAATATATCATAAAAGAACATCAATCATGATAAAATAGCATGGGAACAAAACATGTAATTGTGGAAAACCATTAAGCACATGATATGATTTCCATAGTAGCCAAGGCATTGCTTCTAAGATCATCTTAGTGGACAAAGTCCCTTTCTGAATCGAGTTCGCTCCTTGTTCCAATCCTGTAACACTGAACCAGATTAACTTACTGTTTCAGCCATCTCTATCTCATGAGATATAAATCTTTACCCAATGCATTGGAGGGAGATATAGGTCACACCCATCTCATAATTAAATCATTCTTACTTATTCCACAACATAAACATAAATCATTCATCATAACCCAAAGAATAAAATGGGTTTCATAAACATCATCCCATCATAACATAATCCAAATAAAACAAATGGATATAATTTCTTCATATGAAAAGTGAAACCATGTAAATCATAGAGACATTATACTTGAAACATACACATATAAAATAATATCATCTTAGATGGAAAATGGTTTTGATAAAACACTTGAAATAAATTCTTGAGGAAAATATCCTTTCTTATTCAAAATCATTTTCTTTTCACAAAATGACATGAAATTTTAAAAGAATAGGATTTTGTTGAAAAGAGTCATGAAATATTGTAGAGTAATCTTCATTAAAATAAGGTGATATGAAATCTTAAAAATCCATTCATGCTGTATAAGTTAAAAAACATTCTCCTCATACTCTTAACGGAAAAGTCAAAAAAGTTCCTCGTATGGTAAACAAAAGAAAGATTCCTTCCATAACACAATGTAAAAGTCAAATAGGGGTAAAAATGACTTTAAACATACATGTAAGAAAATTAAACATTTTATGAAAACATTTTTAGAACATATGGACATGGATGATAAACATAACCCTAGTAAATACTTACGAATAAACAATCTCAGATAAGAATGAGATTGGAATAATTATCCCTTACCTTATGTCCAATTTCTTCCACATGTGTCCGAGACTCCTGTACAGTGGGTTTAAACATATTATTAACTTGTAACAGAATCATAATAATATTTATGATATCATATATGGTTCACTTATGTTTTTATATTACCCATTCATTTGTCAATTCCATGTTAAAGCAACGTTTGGGCTAATATTCTTTTCATTTGTCGTACATGTTTGGACTTATTGTTCATGATAATATTATTACTTATATCATGATTTACTTACTTCCAGAATTTAAATCATGATTTATATATCATATATATTCAGTATATATATATAATAGATAGATGAATGAAATGAAATACACCGTTCATGGAGACGGTAGGCCGTACGTGTGCATGAACGCTGTTTTTCGATTCCTTATTGAATTGAATGGAATTAAGTAGATGAAATACATATATATATATACATAAATACAATAGAATTATTATGTCATATATTTCATTATTACTTATTATATACACTTTATAATCATTCTTGAATTGTTAACATGGAAAATGAATCTCATTGCGTCATGGAGATGGTAATCCGTACGTACGCACGAGCGATGATATTGTTCCCATATTTATTGAATGGTATTTTAGTGGATGATATAATATCATAGAATCAGTATGATGTTATAATAATTATATATAGTTATTATTTACACCATTATACCCATCCAAGTAAGGTGGTGGTGAAAAAACTGATTACACCACGGTGTGGAGACGGTATTTCGTACGTACGCATGCGAAGTGATTTCATTTTCAGTAGGATGGATAGAAAGTGAAATAGGGTTGTTTCATATTTATAATAAAATATCAGTATATACGTAATACTTATTTTATTACTTTATAATGAAACAACTAAAGAAGAGGAAGTAGAAGAAGAAGGAAAGTTGAAAGATTTGGTAGAAGAGATTTCCTCTTCCTCGACGTACCTCCTTTAAAAATATTCTTAGGGAACTAGAGTTGGTATTTTGAAAAGACCAGAACCTCTATAATGTAATTAGAGAGGTTTATAAGAGGAATTGGCAGGGGTTGGCCGAGCTTCAAGGCTCAAAAGGGTGTGAAGAGAAGAGAGAAGGGGTGCCCTTTTTATAAGGGAGGAGAGGGGCACCTTTGAAAAAACATAAAATATTATTTTATAATAAAGTCATATTCGGTTTATAATGGCTCAAAATTGATTTATTTAGAAGATAAAGTGGGTATGGGTTGAAATCCTCTCAAACAATATATTTTAGACAAATTTAGGTTACTATTTTAACCTTATCATTTAGATTTAACTATAAGTTAAATAATTTAACTTTTACTGTGTCTTCTTGTTTTCTTACACTATATGGTTAATAAACTTACTATAATAAGACAAAAAACCCCCAAGTTGTTAATTATTAATATATATATCCTTATCTAAGTCATTTGGCTGAACCTTAGATTTTTAGGAATAAAATAACAATTAATAATATAATATTTGTTTTAAAAACTATTTTATGTCAATTTTGACACTATTTGGTAATTGATTTTTGTGAAAATTATAACTGCCTGATTAGTTCGAAACAAGTTACTTAAATAAATACTAACATGTCATATTATCCTATAAAATTAGTTGAATTCACAAAAAGTCTCAAATTACATTTATTTGGGTATTTATAATATGAATTATGTTAATATTTCATTAATAAGGTAATTACTGCATCATCATTGTGTCATAACTAAATTAAATTATTTAATGTCTAAAAATTATAAACAAACTACCATTATTTATTAAATCTTCTTAGAGTTATAATTAATATTTATAGTCGAATTTATTTTATGTATAACCCTATATTAAAAATGTTTTAGTTATTAAACTTTGATTTTAACTATTTTAACTCTTCTTTGAATAAAATAATAATAAGTGTACTAATCTAATAAAAGTGGACCTAAAGAGTAATATTTTACTCCTAAGGTTGTTTTTGGTCGAACTACACTTATCCAATAGAATTAGGACATTTTTTATGGTATTAATAATATCATTTTTACCCTTAATTACCCTATTTACTTTTAACTGTGGTAAATAAAAGTAAAAAGTTACTATTCACCAAAAAATATTTTTATCTTATTGAACCAAATTTTACTCCTTGATATTAACCATGTCTCTTGAATTTTTAAAATTCCACTCACAAAAGAGGTAAAATTAAGTTTTATGTGAATTTTCAAATTCTCCTAGGAGGTGGGTAAAAGACGGTGAAAAGTTCAATAAAATTTTTATATATCTAAAATTATTATAAAATGACTCCAATTAATTACATTGAACTTATATAGGTATTATGTATCAATTTTTACCTAAAATAAATTTAAATAAAATAAATAATTATTTAAATAAAAAGTCAGTTTTTAAATAGTAACCTAGTGTTTTCACTATTCATCAAAAATTGAAAGTTTTCAAAAAAATACCAAAAATTCACCCGAGGCTAATTTCGATATTCCAAATCTAAAAATGAATTCAATTTTGAAAAATAAAATTTCAAAAAGTGGCTATTACTATTCATAACAGCTAGTTTATATAATATTTTAATAACATATTGTTGTTTAGTGAAACTCGGTATTGCGTACAACACACGCTATCGTGGAAGGTCACGATTGTGTGTAATGAAATCCAAGTCGGGGTTGTGTATAGTGCAAGCTCCTTTTTGTGTAGCATTCAACACAAGAAATCAATGAAATTAAAAATAATATATCTTATAAAATCTTGGGCTATTACGGACACAATGTCTATGTGCACTCCTTGGACATTTCCCAGTGTGGGTGAACTATGTAAAATTATTTTGTCTTGTGTTCTTTCTTTACTTGAATTATACAAGACAACAATCGATGAATGTGTATTTAGTGATCGTAAATCTTATTTAAATATGGCCAAGATAACAACAGTAGTTAATCAAATCATCATTTTTCAGGTGAAAAGAAGATTGTCTCTACAAATAAGTGAGGTCAATATTGCTTATGATAGTGATATTTTCATGGGTGTGTGGGGAAATGTGACTAGGTTTCATACCCTGATTCACCCCCCCCCCCTAGGGGTATCTCTCACTAAAGTCATATGTGGGTCCAATAATTGATATCAGAGGGAAGGTCTCTCTTATTGGATTCATTTTGACCTGAATTAATCCAATCCATTTTTAGAGCTGAAATATCTTCTTCCCATAAAATATGGTAAAGATAAATAATCTAATTAAGAAGAAAAACTCTAAAGGAATTACATATAATGGAATAGTTTTTTAGAAGTGTGTGATCGAGATAAAGGGTCCCAGTAGATCAAAAATAGAAGATATGGATTAATCTAATTGTCTATATATGTGTTCATACATTGATTCTATAGGTATATATGAGGATCCTGATATCATAAGTAATGTTGAAACTATGGATGATGACTGTAATTCAAGATATTCAAAGGTGTAATATGTTCTCATACCTGAGGAGCTCGATCAGGTGATGAATTCCATGACCCTTCCCAATGGAACACATGTTGCGTGTAACATCCCAAGTAATTATAGACTAAGAGGTTTTCATATTTTTAATAATTATGAATCAGATAGTAATTATACTTTAAAAATGATGTTATGTCTGGTAGCATACCCAACACGCAATAATGGGTTTCTCCTAAATCATATGTCACACACAAGACCAAGTTATATTGAAAAATAATATATCATTAATATTATTTTTTTAATTTATAGTTATCACATAGACGTTAGAAAGGAGGTAATGAATGAAATTAAATAAATTATGGAAAAAGGATTTAAACATGTTTATATAATGAATCATTGGTTATAAAATTAATTATAAATGAAAATAAAAACCAATTGAATATAAAGGATGTGTTTTTATGAAAAAAAATTAAGTGTGAATAATTGTGTTTATAAAATAATCAATTCACAATTTTTGGATTATATTAATGAAATATAAATTAAATAATATTTTTAAAATTCATATTATATGTTTTCTAGACATGATATAATAATAAATACAATTTTATGAATAAAAGGTGTATTTTAAAAAAAACATTTTTAACACATTTAGATGGTGAAGCATTTTTAAATCTAGTTTTTTTCACTTTTATATGTTCTAGTTGAAAAAATAAACTTCTTATTTCGTATTGGGACATAAAAAAATTGGATAATTTTTTTTATTTTTCTGATAACATTCATATTTTAATGAATAGTAAAAAATACTCCATTTTAATTCAAAATTACTTTTTTGTCCAATTTATTTATATTTTTAGATTATACTTTTAAATTTTATTAATGTATAATTATATGAAGTTTTTATCATTAAATTTGATTTATTTTCATTGGATGATTTATTCAAATTAAAAATTTAATAAAAAAACTATGTGAACTTTTGAATGTTTTACTGAAAAAACATGTTTTCTCGATCTGTCAGCAGGATTAGTGTTAAACCTAATTTAACCACTTTTTTTAATTAAATTTTAAAAAAAAATACATATATGGTTGTACTCAGTATGAAAATTTTGGTTCAATAGGATCAAAATATTTTTTGGTGAATAATAAATTTAGTATTTTATTTACCACCGTTAAATGTAAATAGGGTAATTAAAGGTAAAATTAATATTATAATATTTCAAAATTACCACAAAACTTGTCCTAATATTATTGTATGAGTTATTATCGACCATTACCAACCATGGGGAGATATTGTCGCCTTTGGAAGCCTTGTGTGTGTGATTATGACATTTATAACATTTAATTTAACGTAAAGGCAAATATAGTATAAATATGTCTCTTCTTACAAAAATAATTTTAATATGGGGTTATTTAAATGTTAACTTAGACTATAAATAGTAATTAGAAATATAAAAATATTAAATACATAATGGTAATTTATTTATAATTTTTACGAATTAAATAATTCAATTCAATTGTGACACAAAGATGATGTAGTAATATATTTATTAAAGAAAGATCAAATAATTGATAATAATAATATTAAAATAAATATAATTTGAAATATTTTATGTCATATAATAATTTTATAAATGAATATTATATTTTAGGATTTATTTAATGTAGTATTTTTGAAGGAATCAAGTTGTTATGATATTTAAAAAAAGTCATGTAATAAATAGCGTCAAAATCGACATAATTCATATTTTAAAATATAAAATATTTAATTAATTGATATAAAATATCTAAAAATATAATATTCAGAAACCAAGATTATATAACTCTAAAAATTTCATTAATAACTCATTCAATGGAATTACATCAGGATTTGATAATTATTTTAACCCCCTAAGTGTAAATTACTTGATAAAATAGTAAGTGTTGAAAGGGTTTAAAACAAAAGGACAAGGTTAAAAAAATACTAAAACTTTTTTATTTATCATTTTATGGCTATATTTTCACCTGTAATCATACTATATTCTAAATAAATTATTTTTCACCCATTTTTAATCTAAATAGAATTTATATTAATTTAATACTTTTAATAATTCCAAGGGTGTCCATCCCCTCTCCTATAAAAATTCACTCATTCCTCTCTATTACTAACACTTATAAAACCTTTTTATTCAGAAAATATCTACCCAAAACCCTTATAAAAATCCATACACACATTATTGGGGCATTATATTAGTCATAACACCCTTATTGGAGGTCCTAAGGTGTTAATAAAGGTGATCATTTGAAGGAAAGAAAATGTTTTTATTTAAGTGTTTCTATTTTTATTTCTTCTTCCACTACCTTCAAATATTCTTCACCCATAATGAAATAATAACTCTCATATCAAAAATATATTGATATGTTATTATTTTAATATAATCACCTAAATCCATATCATCTTCTATTAAATGGGAAAGGAATTAATCGCTCATGCGTACATGTAAACTATCACCTCCACAAACTCATATAATTCATTTTCCATAATCGTCTCTCAAGACTAGTCATAATGACAGAATTAATGTTTTTATTTTATTTTTATGACATATTTATCATTATAATAGAATAATATATCAATTATTTTTATACTTTCCATGCACATAAAAATGATATTGTCATTCGTGTGTACGTGTGAACTATCACCTCCACGAAGCGATGTGAATCATTTTTATTCACCACATCACTTATATGATATATATAAGTATATTTAAATGATTATTATCATGTTAAATATATTATGATAATTTTTAAAGATAAAATAATAATTACCTGATTTCTATGTTGATAAATGAAAAATGGAAATGTTACTCATGTGTACGTATAGCCTACCGTATTTATGATTATAACATTTTTCATTTTTCATACCTTAAATAAATGTTTTAATTTAAAGGTATAATTGGAGTATAAAAATGATTATTATTTCATGAATTATATTCGTTAGATGATGTACTTAATTAACACATGAAATATTGATATCATAACAAGTTCATTTTCGACTCAAGTATTGAATATTGACAAAACATCTATTATGAACTTAAATAATTATGTAATTTTTATAACATGGTAATAAGTGACATAAAAGGAATAATAAACTTGAAAAAAAAGTTCTCAATCAATTAGAAACTATCATAAGTTTATTATTCATTAATATAAAGATTTTATGTGATGAGTCAGACTCAAGGTAAGGGACTTTGTCTAAATCTCCTTTCATTAAGGCATATTTTGATGTTATACATCACCTTCGTTTTATACACTGTATAATAAACCCCTTTTACTTTTAATTTCATTAAAAGGTATTCAAAAGGAATATTTTTATATGAATAATTTTAGTAAATGGAAGAAGGATTGTTTTTTAACATATACGGTGACAACGATTTTTCCAACGTCATGACCATTATTTAATATTTAGATTCCTCTACATGCTAAAATGTTTTTAAAAGAAAAATAAAAACCATTTTACCTTTTTAGGTATTTTGGTATTGAAAATTGTTTTAATAATGGATTTATTATATCAATATATTGAAATTATATCTTGTGATTGCAAATAAGAAATTTTATTTTTCCTTTATGCATGTTTTATGTGGTATGATTGTGTTATGGTTCTTGGGAATTGTTTATGTATATGGGTGGTTCCATGATAAACTGAGGGAGGCTGAGCTCGAGATATCTATATAATGCATTGGGTAATGAGAAAAAGTTAAATGATAAGGTTTATCCTAATAGATTTAGGTAATATACTGTGATGGGTATTCCAAATGTAACCATGACAGTTACTCCCTATGTAGCTGTGAAAGCAACAATGTAAGTATGACATAGATTCCACAAGTTACCTTTATTATTTATGATTTATTATACTTTTTTCATGAATCTTATGATTTCATGATTAATGTTAAATATTTTACTTTTTATGGGTGAAAAGTATGATTTTGTGAAAAAAATCATGAGTTTAAAGTATTCATGGACTAACAGTTTCACTGCTTATTTTATATTCCTTACTAAGCCTTTTTTATTCATCCCAAGTTTTTGAAATGTTTTACATAGGGTATAAAGATGGGTAAGATAAAGGAAGAAGTCAATATGAATTTTATGAATATTTTTATCATGAAAAAAATCAGGATTTATTTTAAAATGTTTTTTATTATGAAAAAAATGCATATTTAGTATACTTGTCTACTTTGTAATATTTGAGTTGTTATGTTATAATTATGGCCTAATTCTCTGAAACTATAAACATGAAAAGATCCTTAGTGTGAATTATTTATTTAACTCAATATTATATAATTTTAATGGGTTGGGAATTATATTTGGTATCATAATATGGTTTAGACAACTTTAGAGGTTAGCGTGATATTTAAGCATAAGTTAAAAGTTATGTATAACCATAATGGTTAGAATAATTGAAAGAGTCATAGTTATTTTAGATACATTTAATGAGTTTGAGATAACATTAATAAGTATATCCTAGTTTTTATATTCCTTATAAGATGGTATATGATGATTTTATTGATATACTCACACTAACCTTTTTTGTTTTACAAAATGGCTGGATCCAGTATGCACCAAAGTAACAATGGATGTGAAAGAAAATGTATTGGTTCTCTGAATAAGAAACTGAATGAAATGGGAGTTGAAATGAAAACTATCATGGTTATTATAAACCAACTATCTATATTAATGATTAAACACTTTAACATTTTCAGTTTTTATAATGCATCATATATGATAGAAATGAATCCCTATGGTAGTTTAGGTAATAATGATCATAAAGGTAAGCATATTCATCAATATATGTGTCAATTATGTGTAAATAAACACTAAGGACGATGTTTTAAAGGTATGGGAAGGTTTTATAGATGTTTTAATTAAGGTCATAGAGCAATGACTTTCCAAGGAAAAAAGGAAGCATTTGGTTGACTCTAGGAAAGGGAAATAAGTTCTTTCTGAGTTATTAATTGAATGTTTTAAATATGGAGAGTGTGTTCATTATTAAAATATATGTCCTAAGAACAAGGTTTGATAATGGGATCAATATGACTTTATAGATATATGTTTATCAATACGTAATGCCATTCCAATTGGAGATGAGGAAACTGAAAATGACATATAAAGGTATGGATTATTTTATGAACTCTTGTTTTTACATTATTCAATATTCGGACATGATTCATGTTTTTATTTGTAGGAAATAATTATTAAGGAATAATATGGAAACTTTTGGTTAATAGAACATGAAGAATTATGAATTATTAATAATTATACATATAATGTATTCAAGATTTATGTTAGATCTATGGATTATGAAATGTTTAAAAGTAATGATGTTTTTTTGATGATGGGGTTACTTTGGAAGACTTTTTCTAGTATTTGTAACCCTGAAGTTTGTTATGTGAAAATGTTATTGGAGTAAGAACTATATTTTCTTGTTTGTACATGATTATGAAGGAATGAATAACCTTTAGGGTTTATATAATCTTTATTTTGTGGTAATTATGGTATATTATATTTTGGGATGTAAAATGAAAGGTATGAGATAACCATTGAGGTTTAAATATGTTCTGGTTATTTTTTAGGGTTTTATCTCATTTTTGGAATGTTATAAGAGTTATAAGAATTATATAGTTTTATAAAAAATAAAACCCACAAGAATCATGACAACCCATCACATCAGACAAGGCTGCAGGAATCGATCCCACAACCTAAGGGTGATAAGGATTTATCACCTACCATTGGCCTATGTGAAGTCCCCGGTTAGTAATACTTTTTCTTTTTAGTTAAATAGTTGATGAAATAAGAATAAGTTTATTTTGGTAACTTATGTTTTATCAAATGGATATACTTTTTATTGGAAAATGATTTGGGGATTAAGTGATAAATGTTATTTTATAAGACATTCACTATTTTGGTAACTTTATATGATTAAGGTAAATAGAATACTATAAGAATTTATTTGAGGAGTAACGGATGAATTATATTTTGGAAAAATCTATGATTTTTAATTGTGGAATTATGGGTAATTAGGATTTTTATGGAAATGATTAACCTATCATTGAGAATATATTATTAGGAAATTACTTTTTGGTATGATACATTAAGAGTGAATTATGTTATTTGGAGATAAATGTTACAACTTATCCTAGAAGACTATGTGAAAAAATCTTTTATAATTTTGGGTTTCAATATTAGTTTGGATTATTTGAGGTCTATGTTGGACTCTGGATATTAATTTTGAATTTTTTAGATTAAAAGTAGCTATTCTTCTTTTAAAGTTTATTATATTTGGGAATTATATTATTTTATCTAGAATTTTTTATTTTGGTTAATGTCTCAAGATAAGATGAATAGATAGTTAATATTTTGTTGATTATGTGATTATGTTGAAGTTGATTTAAGTGTTTCAGGAGTGAAAATAATTCCTCCTAAATACTAATCATTTTGATAAAAACGTGAGTTCGTGGTGGAATTTGATTAAAGGATTAAACTCTACTTGTCAAGTAAGTGTATTTTCTTATGTTCTTATTATAAGTAGTAAAATAAATCCACAATTATATGAAAAATATATTAAAACAAAAACATTTTATGTTTAATTTTCCTATTATGAAATCAAAAACCATTTAACCCATGACAATTTTGTGGTTTTATGATTAATAACTTTATTTTTATCATGTTTTCTATCACTCTCCATTAGAACATGATGGTTATTTTTTCTTCAATATCAATGTTACCCTATATGGAATCCTAGTATGTGTTATCTTGGTTAACCTTTGTAATTAACTTTCTTTCTTTTAAAGTGCAAGTTTTTTATCATCCTTTTTCTCATGTGGGATTGCAATAAATATATTTTTAAAAGTGAAACCTTATCTACCAAGCCCAAATTTAAAATTACAAGGATGAAATTTTCAAAAGGGGGGAAGGATATAACATCCTAGGTAATTATAGAATAATTCTTTTTAATTTTTTTAATAATTATGAATTAGATAGTAATTTTGCTTTAAAAAGGATGTTATGTATTATATCAAACCTATCACGCAACAATGGGTTTCTATAAAATCTTACGTTGCACACAAGACTGAGTTATACCAAAAAATAATATATTATTAATATTATTATTTTAATTTGTAGTTATCGCATAACCATTAGAATGGAGGCAATGAATGATTTTAAATAAATTGTGAAAATAAGGTTTACACATGTTTATATAATGATTCACTGGTTAGAAAATTAATTAGAAATGAAAAAAACCAGTTGAATTAAGGATGTGTTTTTGTGAAAAACTAAGGGAGAATAATTGTATTGATAAAATGAAAAATCACACTTATTGGATTATATTAATGAAATATAAATTAAATATGATTTTTAAAATTCAGCTTATATGTTTTCTAGACATGATATTATAAGAAATTCAATTTTATGAATAAAATGATTATTTTTCAAAAAAAAACATTTTAAACATCTTTTGATGGAGAACCCATTTTAAATCTTGTTTTTGTCACTTTTATGTGTTCTATTTAACAAAATAAACTTCTTATTTTGAATTTGAAAATCAAAATTTAGTTTGGATAAATTTGTGGTATTTTTCTAGTAACTTTCATATTTTAATGAATAGTGAAAATATTGTATTTTAATTGAAAACTATTTTTTCAAATAATTTATTTATATTGTTAGATTATCCTTTTACATGGTTTTAAGGTATAATTAGATGAATTTTGTATAATTTAATCAAATGTAGTTTCATAGGATGAATATGGCGGAGAAAACCATAGACCTTCGGATGCTCATTTCCTTCCAGTGACGACGGTGGCTCTTGCACCGAACCCTCCCCCCTTGGTGGGGAGGGGGAATCATCGTCTCATGGGAGAGCGAGGTCCTTCAGGCGTTTCTCTAACCCGGAGTTCCTTCCTCCATTTCCTAAAATTTTGATTAACCCTAAAGTGCCAGATATAGTCGATGGACTACCGAATCTCCCTCTTTCTTTATCTGAGTTTACGGAATCTTCGGCTTTACTGAATCTTACCTTGGTGGCGCGGTTCAAGCACAGAAGGCCTTTAGTTGATGATTTCGACTGATTTTTATTCGGCGCTTGGGATCTTCAGGAACAAGCGGTGGTGGGGTTGCTAGATAGTAAGAAAATCTTGATTAGGTTTAAATAGGAGGTAGATTCTATTCAAGATTGGGCAAGAGCTCCATGAAACTTCAATGGATATCGCTTCATGATCATGCGTTGTTCCTTTGATCTCCATATGAACTGAGATCCTCCTTCCATAGTGGTTTGGGTAAGATTTCCTAAACTCCCCTTACCGTTTCAAAATATTTCAATTATTCGCATGTTGGGTAATATGGTTGGTAGATACCTTTGTTCTGATAGCCGTACCGAGGCAGTTTTCCATCCGGTAAACCCTCAGGTGTGTGTTGAAATGGATGCATCCTTCATTCCTTTTGATTTCATTTGGATCACAGTTGGCGAGGAGTACCGTTGCAAGCAGAGGGTTGTGTATGAGAACTGGACTAAATTATGTGGTTCTTACAAGCATTTGGGTCACCAAGTTGATTCCTGTCAAGGCGGTCCTCATTCCCAATCAAGGATGGATCATTTTAGTCGGAAGGATACCATTGTGAGTGCTGAGGAGGGTTCAGGGAGAAAGGTGTTGGACAAGAGTGTCAAGGGGGGTCTGGCTCAGACTTTTGGAGAACTGGATGTTGGAGGGAGAGGCTCTCAACTGGCTGTTTCAGCTGGGGAGGCCTATGAACCAGGATCTCGGAAGGTTTCTTTTGATGAGGGAGTAGTAGCTGGGGCTACTTGGACTAGAAGGTTTCAGGAGAAGGAGAAGAATGATGGGCATGTTGTTTCTTTGGAATCAGAACAGGTGGGAGATGTTCGAGGATCTAACTTTGTGGAGGTGTCTAACAGAGACAGGGCTAAGGTTATTAAACGTCTTGACTCTCTGGATAGACCTTTTGTACCCATAAGTAACAGGTTTGAAGGGCTTTTTGAGGATAGGTTACTTGAGGGACGGGAGGAGGAGGTCTTTGCAGGAGATGATGGTGAGGCCGAGGCCTTGGGAGATCTGCAGGTTGTTTTCATGGAGTAGGATCCTGTTTCAGGCTATGTGGAAGACACAAATAATGTTTTAAGGCCTCACCTCTTGTTGAAAGGTGCTGACTAGAGGCTAGGAGATGGAACCAGACAGAATGTCTTTGTTCCTTTGGTCCAAGCCGATCAAGTAAAGAAAGGCCTTGGCAGAGGTAATGCTTTGGAGGGTCCTCTATCTGAGGTTAAGGGGATGGATTCAGACTCTATGGTTGGGGAAGTCTCCCCTCGGGAGAACAGGAGGTTACCCTTATCAGATGATATCTCTACTGATCAGGGGTCGGGGCATAATTCAGAGTGCACTGGGTCTCATTTAAGGGAGAAGGTTGGGGTAGGAAGGGGGATTTTAGGGGGAGGAAAGGAAAACTTGAGTCCTCCTTTCAACCATTCATTCAGTGAAATCATCCAATGTAGGACTCAGAAGATGTCTTCTGGCGGAAAATTTTTATCTGGAATGCTGGGAAGGAGACCAAGGAAGGATTACTCCTATCTTCCGCGGCCGATGCAGACTAGGTCTGCCTCTAAATGTAATGGTGGAGTGGTTCTTGCAGTCAAGAAGGGCAGCGGAGTTAAGAAGGCATCCCCAGATAGGCTTGTTCTTGATCATCTTAGGAATCGAGTAAAAAGTGAAAGTTTTTGGAGACATCCAGAGTGGGAATTGGCTACTGGGGAAGAATAATCCTGCTTGGGATGCGGGGATGACTATGGGTACTATGATATGTAACTCTTTGTTTCCTTCTTTTTGTTGTTTCTGTTTTCTTGAATTTGTTTTGTGTTGGATGTGGGGCACCGGTCACCCTTAAACCGGATTTATGAAATGAAAAAAAAAATGATTTACAATCAGTTAGTTTCATAGGATGCTTTTTCAAATTCAAGTTAAATAGAAAAACTATGTGAACTTTTGAACGTTTTACTTAAAAAACTTGTTTTCTCGATCCGTCAACGGGATTAGTGTTAAACCTAATTTAACCACTTATTTGAATTTAATTTTCAAAAATAGACATACATGTTTGTACTCAGTATGAAAAATTTGGTCCAATAGGATCAAAATAATTTTTGGTTAATAGTAACTTAAGTATTTTATTTACTATAGTTAAAGGTAAATAGGGTAATTAAAGGTAAAATTATAATTATAATATTATAAAATTACCCTAACACTTGTCCTAATATTATTGGATGACTTATTATCAACCATGACTATATTTGGGCCAAAATTGTGACCTTCAGAATCCAATTGTCTAGGATTATGACATTTATAACATTTAATTTAAAGTAAAGGCAAATATATCTCTTCTTACTAAAACAATTTTAAAATCGGTTTATGTGAGTGATATCTTCAACTATGATTATTACTTAGAAATATAAAAATATTATTTACAACATAGTAATTTATTTATAATTTTAATTAATTAAATAATTAAATTTAATTATGACACAAAGATGATGTGTTAATATATTTATTAAAGAAAAAATCAAATAAATGATATTAATAATATTAAAATAAACATAATTTGAAATATTTGATTCTATCCAAAAAAAATTAGGATGAATACTACATTTAAATATTTATTTTATGTAGTTTTCTTGAAGGAATAAATTTGTTATGATGTTTTAAAAAAGTCATGTAATGAATAGTGTCAAAATTGAAAAAATTCATATTTTAAAATATAAAATATTTAATTAAATGATATAAAATTTATAAAAAAATAATATTCAGACAAAAAGTTTATATAAATCTAAAAATTTCATTGAGGACTCATTCATTGGAATTTCGGCATAATTTGGTAATTATTTTAACACTATGAGTGTAAATTACTTTATAAAATGGTAAGAGTTAAAAGGGGTTAAAAAAGGATAAGGATTAAAAAATACTAAAACTTGTATAATTTTCATTGGATGATTATATTTAAACCCATAATAATCATATATTATAACTAAATGATTCTGGACCCATTTGGAATATAAATTGAATTTATATAAATTTAATGATTTTAATAATTCCCGGGGCACCCTTCCCCTCTCCTATAAAAATTCACTCATTAATATATATTACTCACACTTCCAAAAATATTTTTATTTGGAAAATATCTAACTAACACCATTCCAATAATTCCTTTCCACATCATTAGGGCCTTATATTAGTCATAACAACCTTATTAGAGGTATTAAGGTGTTAATAAAGGTGACCATTTGAAGGAAAGACAATATTTTTATTTAAGTGTTTCAATTTTATTTCTTCTTCCACTACCTTAAAATATTATTCACCCATGATGAAATAATAAATATAATATCCTACATATAATTATATTTTATTATGTTAATATCATCACCTAAATCGATCTCTATTTCAGTTAAATGGGAAAGGAATTAATCGTTCATGCATACGTGTGAACTATCACCTCCACGAACCGATATAATTCGTTTTCCATAAACATATCTGAATACTAGTCATAATTATGTAATTAATGTTTTTATATGATTTTAATTCCATATTTATAATTATAATATAATAATATATCAATTTTTTTCTTACTTTCCATGCACATAAAAATGATAATGTTGTCCGTGCATACGTGTGAACTATCACCTCCACGAAGAGATGTGAATCCTTTTTATTCACCACATCACTTGTATGATATATATAAGTATATTTAAATTATTATTTTGATTTTAATTATAATATGATAATTCTGGAAAGATAAAATAATAATTACCTAATTTCCATTATGATCAATGAAAAATGGAAACATTACTCATGCGTACGTACAGCCTACTGTCACTATGATTGTAACATTATTCATTTTTCATACCATAAATAAATGGTTTTATTTAAAATTATAATTTACGTATAAATTATATTATTATTTCATTAATTTTATTCTAGAGATGTGGTAATTAATTAACACATGAACTATTGACATCATAATGAGTTCATTTTCAACTCAAGTACAGAATATTAACAAAACATCTCATATGAACTTAAATAATTATATAATTTTTATAACATGGTAATAAGTGATATAAAATTAATAATAAACCTGAAAAAAATTTCTCAATCAAGTATAAATTAACCTAAGTTTGTTATTCAGGAATATAAATATTGTATGTGATGAGTCGGGCTCAAGGTAAGGGACTTCATCTTAATCTCCTTTCATTGATTCATATTTTGATGTTATACACAACCTTTATTTTATATGGTTTATAATCAACCCCTTGGAATTTTAATTTCATTAAAAGTTATTTGAAAGGAATATTTTTATATGAATCATTTTACCAAATGACCAAATGATTGTTTTTTAACGTATACAGCGACAATGAATTTTTTTCCACCATAACCATTATTTGATATTTGGATTCCTCTACAAGCCAAAAATGTTTTTCAAAGAAAACTAAACATAATATTCCCTTTTCAAGTATTTTGGTATTAAAAATGGTTTTAAGAATGGTTTGATTATATCAATATTTTTAAATGATATCTTTTGATTGAAAAGTTGAAATGTTATTTTTCCTTTCTGCATGTTTTAAGAGTTATGATTATGTTATGGTTCTTAGGAATTTCTTATGTATACGGGTGGTTTCATTATAAAATAATGGTGGGTGAACCCATGATAGCTCTCCAATGAATTTGATAATGAGACAATGTTAAATTATAAGGTTTTTTCTAATAGATTTATGTAATATACTCTGATGGGTATTCCAAATGTAACCATAAAGGTTACTCCCTATATAGCTGTAAAAGATACAATGTAAGTATGATATGGAAGCCACAAGTTACCTTTATGATTTATTATTTCTCATAATTTTTCATGAATTTTATGATTTCATGAGGTATGTTAAAGAGTTTATGTTTTATGGGTGAAAATATGATTTTTTTAAATGTTTTCATGAGTTTAAAGTATTCATGGACCAATGGTTTCATTATTTATTCTATATTCCTTACTGATATTTTTATGCTCATCCCAAGTTTTTGAAATGTTTTTACATAAGGTATAATGATGGGTAAGAAAAAAGAATAATTCAAGATGAATTTTTTGATGGTTTTTATCAAGAAAAAATAAATCATGGTTTATTTTAAAATGTTTTAGATTATGAAAAAATTGGATATTGAGTAGACTTTTCTACTTTATAATATTTGAGTTGTTATGTAATAATTATGGCCTAATTCTTAGAAACTCTAAACCTGAAAAGATCTTCAATTTTAATTCTTGATTGAACTCAATATTATGTTATGTTAAAGGTAGGGGCCTTTTATTGCAACTACCCAAAGCATACCTCCAATAGGCCAGGGGCTGGAGACTAGCATCAAGAAGGCATATCACTCACATGGGAGGCCTTAGACTAAGGTACCTATACACATTCACATATATTAAAACCCATAAAATGATGAAATTTAAAAAAATTGATTAACCATGAATACATACATCTAAATCCAACTATCAGAGTACGAAAACAAGTGATGGAAAGAAAAATAGACAAATAAAATCCCACCACAAAGAAATTGAAAACAAGTACTACGTAAAAGTATATAAGGGAAAAAATTTCATGGTAACCGCCAGAGAACACCTCGATCAGTCTGGGTCACTAAACTCTATCTGGTCCTAGTCCCTCTAGGACTCTGTCAAAAGTTTTATCATCTACATAAGACACAACACATACAAGAATAACACATATAGGGGTGATTGTAATAGTACCCAATAGGACACCTAGAAATCACTAAGCATACAACAAAAAGAATAACATTCAGCTCATCACAGGTATATGTCTACAGTATATATAATACGAATATCTAGATATACTCAACAAATACACACAATATCAAGGTAAAGTTAAAATTTTAATGCCAACCTAGGAATTTCGCTCAAAGGTTACATAGAACTCATCTAGGAGAACACACTCTGTGATTCAGATAGAACTGATGGCATCCATCCAAGATGTAATTATAATCAGGTCTCACCATTATAAGTATATGTTGGATGTATGAAAAGAATTCTACATGGATTATGATCACACCCAAGGCCATGGGGTATAACAACAACTCAATCTTAATAACCTGTTAAGTGGAGGATCATTGCCCTGTGTAGTTTTGGTCACAACAATACCAATAACTCCACCTAGGTTTATTATTCCAAAATATAAATACTTTACATGATGATTCAAACTCAAGGTAAGGGAATTAGTCTCAATCTCCTTTCATTAAGTCATATTTTGAAGTTATACACCACCTTCATTTTATAAGGTATATAATCAACCCCTTTGACTTTTAATTTCATTAAAATGTCTTCAAAATGAAACTATTTATATAAATCGTTTTACTAGATGAAAAAAGGAATATTTTCATGTAAGAATCAACATATATACTCTTTACTAGAATCATATATTTGATATGTATAATTAAATTTGAGTTTAGGAATAATTTCATTGTACATTTCATGTTTGATGGATGCTTGGTAAGGATATTTTTCGGCAGGTGAGCCTAAAGAAATTCATATATTTTAACCTTGAATATATTTTACTTTACTTTTACAATACTTAATAACACATAAAGAAATCTTATGAAGTATATTTACCATTATATTAACCTTGTAATAGTTTTTTCTCTCTAACTGAAAAAATTATGAAATATCTGTGGCTTAACTTTATTTTTAAAGGTTTATTTGTCAAAAACTATATAAGTAAATATGTCGATAATTCCAAATGTCTTTATATATATAGATTCCAAATACCATACTGGGTATATCCTTGACAAATAATTTTAGTTTTATAGAAAAATAATTATCTTTCCAAAATTTTGTATAATTGGGTCTTATATTTTAATATTCATCACTTATTACCAATTATTAAAGCATTAATAAAAACTTAGTTGAGTATTATAAACCACAAAAAAAAATTCTTCCAAAACTAGAATAATGTATAATTTTATCCAATGGACATGTGAGATAAATTTTTTAATAATAAAATTTCAACTAGAATCAGTAAACTTGGAAATTATAAGTCATGTACTTCTCACCGCTGACTTATGAATCACCCTTTCTCAGTAACTTAAAGAATACACCTTATTAATTATAACATTTATTTTCTTACTTGCTTACTGTATTTTATTACACATATGTGATAGTCATATTTTATTTAATACCCAAGAGTTAGAACATAAATATAATGTATAATTGATAAATATACCTAAAAAATAAGAGACTACTTACTTATTCAACTTAGTTCATTGCATTTTATATTCCATAGGCTTATCTCATGACAAGCAAAGCAAAGAGGGTCCGATAAAATGATATACCTCCATTATTGAAGGATTTTATAAAAGTACCTTTGGAATCACACTTCCCATTGACCTTTCTGCCTTGTCTTGTGACTTGTTCACCATAATAAATAAAAATTTATCTTTCTTTAAGTTCTTAACAACCTGGAGAACCTTACCCAAAGGTAATGAAGTTTTTTTCTCAATTTACTATTCATTTTTTAATCTTAAATGAAACTGAAGTAATTTGGGGAATAAATATATTATAAATATATGTATTGAAAGATCATGCTTTATCTTTCAATTTATACGTATTCAATGTAATCATCACCCATTTATATCCTGATTTGATTTCTCCTCACAAGATTCTTGGAGATGAAACAACATGTGGAACCATCTATGTACAAATAAATTATCCACAACTCATTCGACATTGATGATATGATTTCGAAAAAAACATCTAATTCCATATACGTGTGTCTCATGTAATCACTTTCTTCACCCTCACATCCTATGGTGGATCAACAGTTAGTTGGGAAACCAACACATAGAATTTATTATATCGTAGTTGTAACACCATGAGAATTTGTGAAATATTTTTTTTCAAATAAAGTTATTTTTTTTTGTATTTTTAACTACAAGAAACACCAAGTTTATCTTTTGTTACATGAAATTAAAATTTTAAATGAAATATTACTTTCTGTTAAGAAATTATTATTTAATATGATAGTTATCACCAAATCATTGGAATGGTGGGTATGAATATGATTATCTAAATTATTAAAATATATGGTTTATAAATTTATATATATAATTATTTCTTTGGTTACCAATTAATTATAAATGAAAATAAAAAACTATTTGAACATAAATGAAATATTTTTTTGAAAAACTATTTTTATGAAAACAAACATGTTTTATCTCACTAAATTAAAAAAAACCTTATGGATAATTATTTTAATTAAATTTATATATTATACATTCAAAAAATATTTGACATTAATATGATGTGTTTTCTAGATAAGAGATAATAATAAATCCAATTTTATGCTTAAAAACTATTTTTTTCTAAAAAGTAGTTCTTTCCCCTTTATAGACATTTATTTTAAAACTAAATTTTAAAAAATTTGAAAAAAATATTTTAAGAAATAAATATCATTTTTTAATTATAATTTAAAAAATATCTTAGGTTTAATTATTCTGGATTTTTTGAAAAGATTAATTTTTTGACAAATAGTGAAAAATATTGAATTTTAATTGAAAACTGCCTTTTAGTTTAAATTATTTATAAAGTTAAATTATATCCTAAATTGGTTTTAAATTAAATTTAGTTAAATTATACAAATATTAATACAATTTATGTCATTGGTATCATTTTTATGTTGATTTTTGATATAAAAACCTTGTAAGCTTTTAAACATTTTCTCTTTGAAAAATCACTTTCTCATCGCGTCTCTAGGATTAATTTTAAATTAAATTTTGGAAATTATGTGAATGAAATTTTTAAAAATATATTCCATATTTATAATCATAATTATTTATATTATATAATAATTTAAAAATAATTTTTTACCATAATGAATAGTAAAAATAGTAAAAATTATTTACTGCGGTAAAGTTAAAAATGGGTTTAGTGGGGGTTAAACTAAAACATATGGATTAAAATGACCTAAATGTTTTTATAAAATATATTTTCAAGCTATATTTCAACCATATAATTTCTAATTAACTATAAAAATTATTTTTTTACCCTTTTGGCATGTGAAAAACATTGGTACACCACTTTATTTTCAAAAATTACAAGTGTTTCAGTCACATAACTTATAAAAGGTCACCCCCTATCCTCTATTATTCACACCTAAAAACAGTTTTTTTAAATAGTAACTTTCCAAATAAATTTCTAAATTCTATCCTATTATCCTATAATCCTTATTGTTATCATAAATTCAACCTAGTAATCCTTTTGGTTGAAACCAAATGATGTTACCCAAAGAAGGGGTAACGTTATTTAATGAGAATTTTTAATTTATTTCTTCCTCCACCTCCTTAAATTATTGTTAAACCATTATGATATAGTAAGTTCAGTATATTACATATAATAATATGTTTTTATTTTAATTTATTGACCTATAACCATCTCCAAATCCATCAAATGGGTTATGCAATCATCATTATTATGTCTGGAAGACTATTGTCCACTACTAGAATTCAGGGCTATAGCCACAGACCTATAGCCACAGACAACAAGAAATGTTTCTATATCCAATTTACTACCATGAAAATTTCCCTGCCTGTGGAAATTATCCCACCCCCACTCCCTAATTTACCCTAACCATCACATCCCTCCTCCAAACACCCCTCCTCCCCCTTGTGACTCTTCTCCCCAACATTTCCACAATCCTCCTCCTCTGACGGGCCACCAACCTCCCTGCAATCATCCTCCTCTGGCATGGCCACTCCACTTCCCTGTCATCGCCGCTCCGATGCGGACTCCCCACCTCCTCCTCTGACGTGCCCCCAATGCAGCCACCCCACTTCAATGTGATTCTTCTTCTCTGATGTGGCTTCGATGTGGCTTCGACGCAGCCCCGACATGGATCAGATGCAACCACTCCACCTCTCGGGATACTCCTTCTTCTAGGTGGCCACCCCTGATTCTTCTCCTGTGACATAATGGCCCCACCTTCCTGATTTCTCACTTGAACCAATTCCTACCCTCTCGATCCTCCTCCTATCATGATTTATCACTGACCCCACTCAGGTGACCCTTGATAAATCCACCCTTATTCATTTCTCATGTGAAATTCCTACCTACTATGATCCTTACCTCACCAGGTATCTTCTGATTTTTGGCTTCAACATAGTATTTAGGTCTCATCTTTTCCCTTCTATAGATTGGTCATTGAATTTATTATAATATTGATATTCATCTCTATTTTTTAGATGTTTTTTTCATGGATTTATGTACACCCACTTGGACGTGTCATTGAACTACATTGAAGATAGAACAAATCATATGGGATCTTTTGATGTCATTCTCAGCTTATATCAGGTAAATCCATCAATATATTCCATCGCATTCTCTTGATTTTTGGGATGAAATATTTCTGGATTTAAACCTCACAAGACATGATCATGTCCCCTAGGATCCCAAGATTAAAGGGGATGATTATAATACCTTTCATCATTGTCTTCCAAACCGTTTAATCTATGCCTTTGAATATGTTTGGATCATCCAAACCTATGTCAGTGCCATTGTTGATATGAATTATTAATTATGTTTTATTATTTTAATTGGTGAAAATAAAATTTAAAAAATTATAATTTAATTAGTTTTTGTGTTATTGGAACAACTTTTTTTAAGATTTTATTTCAATTTATACACTATTCTGTACAGTTTTATAAATAGTATTTTCTATACTATGCATTTCAAAATATTATAAATACTATATTATACACCTTCACCATCATTTGACTAATGTATTTAACAGAATAACATAAGGAATAAAGTTTATAATAGAAGATTTAAAAGCTGTATAAAATAGAAGGGATATGGAATATAAGAGCAAGTCACTAATTAATAAAATGTATCTAGTTTTTGGAAGTGTTTCAAATGAACACGCACATGAAAAGAGGATTGAATCTTCAAATTGGTTGGATTTCTATCTCAAAAATAAAATATCTATTTTAATATGGAAAAATTTTATAATATGACTCTTATACTGATCAATACAATAATTATACAACTAAGAATAAATTTGTGAAGAAATAAGAAGCAGAAGTTGATAAGAATATACTTTAATTTGGTATGTATTCTATTTTAACTCTAAACATGTGTTTATGTTAAGGAATTTATGGTAAGATTATGAGTGTGTGCAAAGAAACTAGGATGTTTAAAATTTAACATGAATAAAACAATCAAAATATATAGTTAAAATATTTTCTAGTTACTTTTTCATATATAGTGAATATAAACTTAAGAAAATTCATCGTTTAAGAGGGTTTGGGATAATATTTTATGGAAGATATTTTGAACTAATAAGTCAATTGAGAAATAGATTTGGAAACCATGTGAGTCATTTTAATCATTTTTTTGTTCGAAATAAATATTTATACACTTTATATGGTATAAAGTCGGGAATTGTGATTAAAAATCCCATAAGTCATGATGTTCTTTGGAAAAAAAATTAGGCAAAGAAATTTTCTTTGAAGTGGATTTAAAAGAATTTTAGTTAGGAAACGTAGATATTTTATAACTTATTTTCCTCACATATGGATGTAAACATTAATCTGTTGATAAATATAAATTCTAAGGTGAATGAAAAAGTTATGTTTAGTAATGGTGGTGTATAAAATATCAAGGTCACAAGCATAGTTAATCATTTTAGCTGATAAATATCTAGAAATTGATGGGGATTAAAGTAATTTATCCTTATCTATGAAATATGGAGTCAATATATGGAATAAAATATTTATTCATCTCAATCAATGAATCATGAAGAAACTAGTTTAGTAAAAAAATGATTTTAATATTCCATAACTAAAAAGTGATAGAGAAAATAATTTTCATGTATTATAAAATGGAAATATCATAAGTAAATTTTATAAACCTAAGAAAAAATACATATCCATGTATTATACATAGTTCATACCAATGCATATAGACCAATGAAGTAGAAAATAAGAAAATGATGATTGTAATATATTTTATTTTTTGGATGGATATAATTATGTAGGCTATATTACTTCTATGTATAAAAAAATAGAAGTACTTTATTATCTTTATAGGTATAAAAAAATATTGGAAATCTATTTTGGAATGAATATTAAAGTTCCAAGTCATAATAATGGAATTTAATTCACTTATTATTTAGTTAAGAAGTATCTAGAGAAGTATGATATTGTTTAACAAGCTACTATAATGTAGACACCCTAATAGAATGGGGTGGTTGAGAGGTAAAGTAGAACCATTAATATTGTAACAAAAACAATGGTGATCTCTATTGGTATTACAAGGTACCTCTAGAAAGAGGTGGTTCAAACTGAAATATAAATATATAATGGAGTTCTCCTCTACCAAGGTAAAAAACATTTCCTTCTAAACTAAGGTATAAAAGGAAACCAACATTGAAGTATTTATGAGTCTTTCTTAGTAAGTTTTATATTCTTAATATGGAAGGTAATCAATGAAAGTATAGAAATAACACGATGAAGTTATATTTTATATATATTCCTTAAGAATAAATGTTTATTGATTTTTTTAATAAGATTCTCAATAAAAAAATTGAAATAAAATATGTAATGATGGATAGTAAAGAAAAGGGAATATATAATAGGAGCATTGAAGATAATGTAGAGAAAATTTAATCTTTACAAGAGCCTAGAGAGTCTCTTAGTGTTAGTGAGGACTCCATCATAGAATTTTTTTATGAATATGAGAAATAAAAAGACATAAAGATTCCAGTTACACCTAAAATATTTACTAGAACTAAAAATATTGACGAAGAGAACATTTTGGGAGAAAATCTGTTATAGTATAAACTTTGAGGATGTATATAATTAAAAGAAATAACCTATTGTATTTATTTGAGTAAAAAAGCTTTTATTAAGCATAAAATGATTAAAATTGGATTAAATATATGAAACAGGAGTTAAATTCAATAGAAAATAATGACACATAGAAATTTGTTCCACAAACAATAGATAAAAATATCATATTCACTAAACAAGTATTCAGAAATATGCATAATGAAAATAGAGAAGTTATAAAATTCATAGTTAGAATTTTGTGAAATAGATATTCATTGATTGATAGGGTATTTTAAGATAAAATATTTTTACCAATTTATTGTATTGGGTTTATCAAATCGTTTCTTACCATAGTTATATAGAGAATATCATGGTATATCTAATGTATAATAAAAAGTATTCTTTTCTCGTTGGAGTTTTTTAAGGAATTTTAAATTGGTCAACTCTATTTATTTTAAATAAATAATTATGATAATAAATTTTTCACATTTAAGAATGATTTTTGTGGGTTAAAATAAGTACATGTAGTTTAGAACTCAATTCTTGAAAATGTTCAATATTTTTGAGGTTTATGAGAGGATTTGACTATAATCTCTATATTAATAGGAATTTTTATAGACAAATGATGGATTAGGTTTATAAAATTTAAAATATCTAAAAAAAATTTGTTGGATGAGCTAATAGGGATGTAAATTTCATATTCATGAGGTGTTTCTCATTTTTAGGAATTCCAATAGAAAATTTATTGCCTTAGAGTTCAATAAACTAAGTGTGGGGGAGTAATCGAACTAGAAATTTTATAAATTTTTATATGTAATTAATTTTTTTATTCCCTAAAATTTCATTAAAATCCCTAGGATTTATATATTCTCACATTTTTTATGATTTTATATGACTAAAATAAATCTACATTGATTTTTTTATTTTAGTGATAACCTTTTTATTTTTTCATTAAGTAAATGTGTTATCATTTATTTGTTTTCTGTTTATGAGGATTCTTCTTCTCCTGCCATTGATTTAGGTGCATATGTGATTAGAAAATAAAAACACATATGTTAATTACATTTTAATTGTATTAAATGTTCATTTTTGATCTTATGGACCTAAGTTAGTGAATTTTAATTTTTAACATTCATTCTCATCATTTGTGCACTTTATGCCTAATGTACACCAATTTAGGCCCAATGATTAATATGATTTTAAGGAATGTAATTATCCATATTTTAATTTTTTTGTTTTGGTAAATGGATATACACTTCAATATGAACATTTTAAATTTAGAAATAATTGGATTATTCATAAAGGATAATATGGATATTTGGCGATGAAAGGAAACAATTCTGGAGAAGGCAGATTGGACACCAGCCCACTAATGAGAATGTGGGTCCCACAATACAGTCCCAATGAAGCCCAAATTTATTTTTATGATAGAATACATATATAGTAACAAATAATTATTCAAAATGCAGTGCTAATTTGGCCTCCATGGTGGTTATTAAGATGACCCAAATAGAATATCAAAATATAGACCAGAATTTGCGTCCCAAAATGTTAGCCCACTAAATCGACCATAACTCCCTATCCACAACTCCAAATGGGACCAAACTTTACAGACATTTAGAAGACATAATGGGACACAAAAGACTATTATATGGACAACCACTATTTGGTTATATTCTTTCCAATATAGGATAATATTTCCATGGGAGATAAGGAGGATAAAAAGTCAAGGAGGGAGTCAATTTCTTCACTACTTTCCACCACCCTAAGGACTAAATTAATTTAATAATTGGGAATAAATTGATTGAGTCTCAGACTGAGGCTTACCAATTTCCTATTTAAGGTAGTGGTGGTTAGGGGGGAAGGTATCTCTTATTCTTTATGTAATATTATTATGCCAAAGTTCCTCTGTAATGTTTTCAATTGCCATGTAAGTTTCTTTTTTTTTGTATTTCCATGCTCGTAATCAACGTATTTCTCTTTTATTATTCCCATTTATTTAATTAAAACTATATAATCACAAATAAAAATGATATATCTATGTTTTTGTGAATTATTTCACATATAGGTGTGAATTTTGTTCACACACACGGAGGAGTGCTCGTTATTTACATGGTTTTAATTTCTTCAATCCAATTCTTATAAGCCATATTCTGCCCACCATTGAGAGTATACCATCAATGGAGGTCTGACCCTTTAATGGGTTGATCATAAAAATATGAAAAGTATGGATTGAATGTTATTTTATGAACTAATTGTTGTTAATTGGCTAACTAATTTAAGACTTCCATTCTTCAGTTATTTCCACTCTTCATCTTCTCTGTGTTTGAGGAATCTAAATCCAAGTACTAAAATGACCATATACCTTGGAGAGATAATTAATTTGGTTATATAAACATGTAAGGGATTAGTAATTTATTTTAGTTAGAATAAAACCAAAAATGATTAAGGTAGTGTTATTTTAAATAATGGATTCATCAAGAATTAATAAAACCAAATTTGTCTAAAGAAGTAAAATTCATTCAATCCACCCCGAGCATAATCCTAAGATCAACCCATTTTCATTAAATTGAATTCACTTAGGTTTATTAGTGTTATTTAAAACCATATAAAATAAAAACCATGTTATCCACTTCATATCCAAAAAACCATCTCATATGTTGTGTTTCTTAGGTATCTTTTTAGGTCTCAGTGGATTCGAAAACCCAAGCTAGACTACATGGATCATTCTACCTTCATCTCTTGGGTAAATTTGAGCGTGAATAACATTTTGGCACCATTTATAAGGACCAAGTAATTACCTTATACCAAAATCTTCTTTCTTCACCCCCATGCTTCTATTATTACCCAATATCTCTTATCTTTTCCCTTTCTAACTTTTTTTTCCTTTTGGCGCATGTCTGCCTACACCCGTGATAATTCAAAAAGACTAGTTAGTGTGGAAAGTCCCTGGATAAGGGTGTCAGGTGAATCTAGGGTATTTTTTCCATTATATCCTAATCTTCTTGATACTCCAGAATCAAAAATTGAATCAATTCTAATTGAGGGTATTCCAAGAAATCAAATTTTAAATCCTAGGGGAAATGAAATGGGAAACCAAAATCAAGAAGCTCCAAACCTAGGGAATATAGTCAATCAAACCATGAATGACTACCTCACTCTAGCTTGGACCAATGACCCTTAATTAATTAGACACAATTATCTAGGAGATACCAATTACATCTTTAAACCCCATGTCCTAAACCACCTTCCAACCTTTCATGGGATAGAGTCTGAGATGCCCTACCTTTATGTTAAGGAGTTCATTGACATTGTAGAAACCATGTGTCCCCCACATCAACTAGAATAAGCTATGATGAGGCACTTTACTTATTCATTGAAGGATTGAGCTAAAAATTGGCTAAATAACTTGAGACCTACATCAATCCACTCATGGGACCAATTGTAAAGAGAATTCTATAAAAAATAATTCCCTCATCACAAAAAAAAAATTGCACTTAAAAAGTGCATTCAAAACTTTTTTGATAAAGAGGGAGAGTAATTATATGAAACATGGGAGAGGTTCAAAGACACCTTGAACATGGTTTCACATAATGGTTTTTCTATACTTGAACAATTGAGAATTTTTTATGAAGGGTTGGGCTCAAGGAACAAAAAATTCATTGACATGATGTGTAATGGAACTTTTAAAAACAAAGCCCCAAATGATGCTTATGAGTATCTGGAAATCTTTACTGAACAAAACCAAACATGTGGAACTTTACCTTATTCCGAAAAGCCACAAATAACTACTATATTTCATACACTTATAGAAGAGGAAATCCTTAGGGCTAAACTCACAGCACTCTCCAAGAAGGTTGAAGAGATAGACCTTAGGAAAGTCCATGAAATCAAAACTGTAGACCCTGTTTGCACAATTTGTGACAAACATGACCATAAGATAGACAACTGCCCAACCATTTCATCTGTCAAGGATGTTCTTTTAGGAGGACCCCCAGAGGAAGTAAATGCTTTGTACTTTCAAAATTCTCAATACCAAAACACCTTCAACCTAAGATATAATGACCACCTAGGATTCCACTGGAAAGATAACCAACAACCTATCCAACCATAGGGACAAAATTCTTACCCCCATCAAAACTACCAAACCCATAACTAGTTCCAAACCCAACCTATTCAATACCAACAGCCATCAGTCGATTTTCAACAAACCATCCCATATCCAAAATATCCCCCTGGGATAATCCAATCTTCTCAAGAACCAACCCAAACTGTTCCACAAAGTGTACTAGAACAAATATGAAAACAAATGGAAAGGATGAACTCGGAAGTCTCTTCCCTAAAACCAGAACTTCAAACCATCAAAACTGGAAAGGCACCCATGCCTACACAAGTCATTCCACAACAAATATTAAGGGGAGAGTCAAGTTTCACTCAAATAACTCATGAATAACTAAAGGCTATGCCTGTTTTAAGAAGTTTCAAATCAATTGATAAACCTGAACAACAAATTTAGAACCCATCTAAAGATTAAAGATTGGATGAAAATTCAAATGAACCAAATGATCAAACTGAAAAACACGATAAAATTTTCAAAGAAACAACTCTTCAAAAAACAACCCCACAACCTGTGTTGGATCGGATTATACAAAATATACACAAGAAGGGGGTGAATTGTGTCTTTTCAGAAATCTTTATGAGATTGTGTTTTGCCCTTTAACTTTAATCAGATGAATTAATGTAGAGGAAATTTAAATAGTAGAGACGCAAGATATATAGTGGTTTGGGGAACAAAAATCCCCTAGTCCACTCCACCAAATATCTACTCCATGATCTTGGTGATTTTCACTAACTGGTCCTCATTTTAACAGATTGTTTCAACAATTGAGTACAGGTAGTTGACACCTTTACAATATAAGGGAAAACAAAGCCTTCTGGTTCACTCACAGAACCTACACATCTTAGAATGAGAATTCGTTCACTCGAGAATAGAAAGATTTATGTATTCTGAAAATACTTTCCAGATGTTCTTCATAATTGCAACAGCATGCAATTGACAATATATGGATCGTCACGTTCAGATATAATGATCTTCACAAAAAGAGTTGTTCTAAGTCGATCCCATTGCAGTAGATATGGAAATATAACTCACAACTTAAACAGTAGCAGATTCACAAATGATCTTCGAAATAAAACAAATGAATCTTCTATCGTGATTTTTCTTCTTCAGAAAACAGATCTTTGTCATTCTCTTGAATCTGCAGATCTGAATTTTTGATAGTCTCTGTTTTTCATCCCTTTTCTCTGAATGATCGAGAGACCACATAAGACCATTATTTGTTGTTCGAAAAAACTCATATATATATAAAAATGATAATTACTTATCCTGCAAATTTAGATCCACAAAATTTGCCTTTTGACTCACGACATTCAAACATTTGAATTTAAAAAGAATTCGTAAATTCCCTAAATACTTGGTATAAAAATCTTCTTTTAATTCAATCTTTAAACCATTGATAAAACGGCTTTGAATCAGTCAAATTCTCACTTTAAAATCAGCTTTAAATTTGGCTTGAAATCCGCATAATAATCAACTTGCTGACCATTGCATAAAAATATAAACTTTAAATTCTATGATGCCAAACGTAAGGTTGAGTTTTAAATTATGCATCCCTTGAACGTAAGGATGATGACGTAGTCTTCAAACATAGGTTTGAAAATGTATGGTTGATTACAAACGTAAGGCTTATGTCACTTTCTTCAAATGTAAGGTTGATCATAAATGTAGGTTTAGTCATCCATACTTTTCTCTTTAACTTTCAAACGTATGGTAAAAGATCTATACTTTAACTTGATCCATACTTTTCCAAGAACGTATGGTTGTTTACAAAAGTAAGGTTGATGAACCATACTTTTGAGAAACAAATGTAACGTTTAATACTTACATACAGTTCTCCTTCCATACTCTTCTAATATCCCAAATGTAGGGTTCCTTCCTAATGTAGGGTTATTTTTCATACTTTGTCAATAATGTATGGTTGATTAACCATACTTTTCACTTATCTCATAAAGAATATGCTGCATTTTATCCTTACGTTGTGTTTCTCTATGTACGGTATGAACAGTGTTTCCAAAACATGCTAAAGCATATACCAAATAAGTAGGGTATGAACAGTGTTTCAAGAACATGCTAAATGCGAATACTTTAGAAATAAAACCTCGTTAATCAAGAACTTAAATATTTCATCCAAAAATAAAAATATAATGAATAATAAAGTCCTAAAAAATACTTAACACATAAAATCATTAGAAAATAATTAAGGGTATTTGTGAGGCATCAAAATGGTCATAAAGAGATAGAGTATTGTTCTCAAAATACTCCCCCTTTAAATAAAACATTATGTATTGTTGAAAACAACACTTACTAAAAAATATCCCCCTTTTTGATGATCACAAAACCCATAAAATAATTAATGAACTTACCCAAAAATTAATTAATTACATATAGTTTTTAATTTTAAAAAGATAAATACAATATTATATTTAACTCAATTTCTCCCTTTAATTTATCCATTTTAATTTCTCCCCCAATAAAATGAAACAACAATAAAATGTTTTGTTTATCCAAATTTCTCCCACTTTTTGTGATATCAAAAATAATGATAAAAGATGGAATATAACACATTTAATGTTGCACTGAACTTAAGTAAATGTTATAACTAAGTGTTTGTCAATAATTAAATCTGGATTACTATAAAATCGAAACAAAGACAGTAAAACTAAATAAATATAATCTAATGTAACAGATTTTCATAAGAAGTACAAATATGAAAAATACAGGAATCATAGGTTTGGTCAGGGTTCAGGTAGGGTTTATCTCCTCTGAACTGCAGACTTGATTTCTGTCAACTTCTCCCTGAGTCTTTGCATCATTCCATCACCAAGATTAATAAAAAGATCTCTGGCCTCTTGAGTCATATGAATGTCTTCAATGATATTGACTCTTAAAAACTCATGAATTCTTTATTACTTCTCCATAAACAAAGACAGCTTCTCTGTGAATTGAGTCAGCACAAGTCTAAGAGATAGTTCACTTGATGTCAACTGATCAACTAAGAATTTCTGATTTTCTAACAGGACTGATAAAGGAGCATTGTTGCATTGAAGATCCTACAATCTGTTACTCATATTGATCATTTCATCTATGATAGCCTGAAACTTTCTGAGTAAATCAGGTGAAGTAACTAACCCACTAGCAGCACTAGTTCCGACAGATGCAAATTTTGTCTCCATAAGTAATTTGAGATCTGATAAATCTGACTTCATAACCATTTCTGAATTTAATTTTGCAACAACATTCAGCATATCCTTCTTAAAATTTTCAACTTCTTGCCTTGAAACTGTACTATCCTTAAGTCTCTGAAATTTGAGATGTTCTGATTTTAAGGCTCCCTTGAGAGTATTATTTTAAGATTCCAATTGAGACACCTTTTTGTACAGATCTTCAATTTCCTTATTCCCTAAATCAGATGCACCCTGTGCTTGATTCTCATTATCAGGTTCAGGGTGATGCAGCAATACTAAAGGTAGTGAATCTGTATCAGACTTCTCTTTTTCCTTTTCCTGAGCAGGTTGGTCCACTGATTTTTCCTTAGAGCCTCTTCCAGGCTCTTCTACAAAAAAATCCTCTTGAATTACTTATGTTTGAGCATCAAAAACATTCTCATCATGAAAATCAGCAACTTGTTCTTCTAATGGGTTTTCTAAGATAATATATTCTGGAGTGTCCTGAGGTCTGGCCACGTCCTCACTAGGCTCTTCCTCCTTTTCCCATTGACGTATAACTTCAACATCGGCTACAAGTTGTGGTTCTGTTCTTTCCACTTTAATTATTTCAGGTTCATGTTCTGTAATAGCCACATTCTGTTCCAAAGATTGTTCAATAATTTTTTCTCTAACAAAGCAGTAAGAGAGTAAATATCTTGTTGTCAGTACAGGGGAAACAGATTCCTCATTAACAGTTATTTTCCTCTGAGTGTGAAGTCCCTCCTAACTTCTTTCTTCCTCAGTGTCTTTCATTTCAAATCTTTTTCTCCTTGCAGTAGTGCTTACTCTTGATTCAGCCTATCCCTATTTGGACTAAGTAGACTGAGCTTGATCACTCTCTATTTCTTCCTCAAATCCTACTGGCAAGATTTTTCCTTTTATAGTACTCCATAAATATCCAATCTTTCTTAATGTTCCAGTATTAAAAACATTACTATGATGACATCATACTCTGGCATCCACTAGTCTCACCATATCCTTTTTGAACAACAGTTTGTAAATGAATCTACCAAAAGGGTAGAAGTTAATTTTGGATTCACTGTGATAGTAGTAATTCAGATACCTCACCATGTACCTAGGAAAAATGATTTTGATATCACTGAGCAAAAGATACATTATATACATGTCGGGATATAATATCTTCTCCATCTCAGACATCCTTGGTGTAATCCCTGTTTGCACAAATTTTACTAAAATTTTCTGATCGGGCTCCAGGTCCTTTATGAACATCTTATTTATAGAAGTAGAACCAAAAAGAAAATACATAATGTCCTCAGATTTATGCATAGAATCTCCTATATTTTTTAAATCAAAATGAAAGACTCCCTCATGAGGGCAGTTCAAAATCTGACCAATTTCAACTGAAGAGATCGAAAAATCCTTATCCTCTATATAAGCCAGCATAGTGTCCTCATTGTCTCCCAGACTAAACTATATAGACTTGAAGAAATATCTAAGTTCTACCTCATACAAAAATTATGTATACTCGATGTTGAAAGTCTGTTCGAGATTCTGAAACGACAGTGCTTGTTTTAACAGGAGATTCGTCTAAAATAGCCATTCTAGATCAATCACCTTTCCCTGTAAGATTTTCCTTCCTTCTGAGCGTTGTTTCTTGGCATTACTGGTCTTGGACTCATCAACTCTCTTAGTCTTAACCATATCTGTGAGAATCTCTGAAGGTTTTAAGGTTAGGGTTTCTGAGGTTCAAAAATTAGGGTTGACAAGAAGTGGTGCAGTTTCGCGGGTTAGAAAAGGTTTTGGTAGAAATGAAACCGTTTAAAAGTCAAAAGGGTTTCTGACAGCCTTGATTCCCGTTTTTTCATTAATCATTACATAGATTTATATATAAAAATAAAATTTATTACATGGATAAAAGAAACTTATTCTGTTTAAAAAACAAATAACCAAATTATTTTAAACAGAATTAAAATAAAGAAATAGCATTGTAAGATAAAACTTTATTTAAAATTAAATAAACCTAACTCCCCCTTAATAAAATCAAACCTTTTAGTGGGAAGTGGTTTAGTAAAAATATCAGATAATTGAATTTCAGTACTTACAAATTCAAAAGATATATCCTTTTTAAGAACTTGATCTCTTATAAAATGATGTATGATATCAATATGCTTAGTTCTGGAATGATTAATAGGATTTTTTGAAATATTTATTGTACTAGTGTTATCACATAAAATAGGTGTATTATTAAAATTTAGTCCAAATTCTATAAGAGTGTTTTTCATCCACAACACTTGTGCATAGAAACTTCTAGCAGAAACATTTTTTGCCTCATCAATTGACAGGGAAACTGAATATTGTTTTTTACTTGACCATGACACTAAGGATTTCCCTAAAAAGTGACAAGTTTTTGAAGTGCTTTTAATATCTAATCTACAACCCCCAAAGTCTGCATCTGAATATGAAATTAAATTAAAATCAAAAGTTTTGGGATAAAGAAGAGATTGAAAAACAGATCCTTTTAAATATCTAAAAATTCTTTTAACAGTAATTAAATGAGATTATTTATGATTTGATTGAAATCTTGCACAAACACATACTAAATACATTATATCTGGCCTGCTAGTAGTAAGATATAATAAACTACCAATAATACCTCTATATAACTTGTTGTCAACTAATTTTCCAGTTTTATCCAAATCAAGTTTTATATTAGTACACATAGGAGTTGTATATGTCTTGTTGTTTTCAAGTCCAAATTTCTTTAATAAATCAGTAATGTATTTTCTTTGATTCAAAACATTTCCAAAATCTTTTTGATAAAATTTGAAGTCCTAGAAAGAAATTTAATTCTCCCATCATGCTCATTTCAAATTCTTTTTGCATTAATTTTGAAAACTCATGACAAAGAGTTTTATTAGTTGATCCAAAAATTACATCATCAACATAAATTTGAACTAATAAAATATTAGAATTTACAGTTTTCCTAAAAAGGGTTGGATCTTCCATTCCAACAGAAAAGTCATTTTTCAATAAAAAAGAGCTTAATCTTTCATACCAAGCTCTAGGTGCTTGTTTAAGTCCATAAAGAGCTTTAGTAAGTTTATAAACAGAATCAGGTTTTTGAGAATTTTTAAAACTAAGAGGTTTCTCAACATAAACATCCTCCATTAAATAGCCATTTAAAAAGGCAGACTTAACATCCATCTGAAATAATTTAAAGTTTATATGAGATGCATAGGCTAAAAGGATTCTAATGGCTTCTAATCTAGCTACAGGTGAAAAGTTATCAACATAATCTATACCTTATTCCTGATTATATCCTTTAGCTACAAGTCTATCTTTATTTATAGTTATTATTCCTTGATCATCTTGCTTATTTCTAAAGACCCATTTGGTTCTTATCACTAGATAGATCTGTGGTCTTTCAACTAATTCCCAGACTTCATTTCTTTTGAACTGGTTTAATTCTTCTTTCATTACTATCATCCATATTTCATCATCTAAATCTTCTTCTATAGACTTGGGTTCTAATTGGGATAGAAAGGCATATAATTCTACAAGATGACTTATATTTCTTCTAGTTTTTATTCCTGTGTCTAAGTCACCTATTATAGTCTCTAAATGGTGATTATTTAGAGTTCTAGTCTGTCTAGGTATCACACTCATAGGTTCTTCAGTATCATGTTCTTTTGAACTGGACCGAATTTCATTTATATCTTTTTCAAAATAATTTTTCAAGTTCTCAAGTCTCATGTTATCATTAGAGTCATATTCATCCATTTAATTTGTCCCTTTCTCAAAGGGATCAGATTCATCAAATTTCACATGAACTGATTCTTCAACAATCCTTGTGTTCTTATTATAGACTTTATAAGCTTTGGAGGTAGCTGAATATCCTAATAAAATTCCTTCATCATATTTTGGATCGAACTTACCAAGATTGTCCTTGGTGTTCAAGATGTAAACCTTGTATCCAAAAACTTTAAAGTAATTTACTTTAGGTTTTCTATTATTCCAGAGTTCATAGGGTTTATTTTTTAAAATTGGTCTAATTAAAACTCTATTCATTATATTGCAGGCTGTGCTTACAGCTTCTACCCAAAAATAGGTAGGAATATTGTATTCATTTACCATATCCCTATCCATTTCCTGAATAGTCCTATTTCTTCTTTCAACAATTCCATTTTGTTGAGGTGTTCTTAGTGCAGAGAAGGTGTGTTTAATACCCATATTTGAGCAGAAGGAATTAAATTCCTTATTCTCAAATTCTCCACCATGATCACTTCTTAATGAAATTATTTTAAAACCTTTTTCATTTTGAACAGATTTACAAAAACTTTCAAATGAAGTAAAAGATTCATTTTTAAATTTTAAAAAGAAAATCCATGTAAATCTAGAATATTCATCAAATAAAACATATTCATATGATTTACCAGCCAAAATTTATACTCTTGAAGGTCCAAAAAATCCATATGGATAAGTTCTAGAGGTTTAGATGTAGCAATTCTATTAACATATTTGAAGGATGATTTGTGTTGCTTTCCAAGTTGACATGCACCACAAAATCTATCACTTTAAAATTTGAGACTAGGAAAATCAGAAACTAAATGTTTCTTAGATAAGTTATGTAAAATATATATATTACAATGTCCAAGTCTCCTATTTCCGATCCAAGATTCATTTACTTTAGCAGTTAAGCAATTTACTTTTTGTTTACACAAGGAATTTAAGTCCAGGGTATACACATTGTCAGTTCTAGGTGCTCTAAATTTTTGCAATTTATTTTTGAAAACAGAACAGCAATTGTTAGAAAAATCAACAGCATAACCATCATCACATAGTTGAGAGATACTTATCAGATTGTTTTTCAATCCTTGTACATAAAGTAATTTGTTGATTGACATAGATTTTGGATCTCCAACTATTCCAATACCAATGATTTTCCCTTTTGCATTGTCACAAAAAGTGACAATTCCACCATCTTTTTGAGTGATTGTAGAGAAATTTGATGAGTTTCCAATCATATGACTTGAGAAACCACTGTCCATATACCATATATCCTTTTTTCTTTTGTTACATGCTCCCTACAAAGGCATTTACACAATTTTATTTGGTACCCATATTTTGTTGGGTCCAGTGCTAGCAAGGATCTGGGAATCCAGACTTGCTTAGTTTTTATAATTTCACAAGAGTCAAATAAATCATTTGATACAAAGGACTTATTAATACCACTTATTTGGGGTTGTCTTAGGGAATAGTTTTTTGAAATATGTCTCCTTATTCCACAGTAATTACAATCTAGTCTTTTTGCACTTGGAATAAAATAATTCTTGTACAGCTTGGGTTTTTCACCTTTACTGCCAATTCCAATTCTTTCCTTTTTAATGACATTTTTCCCAAGAATTTCATTTAAAGTATTTTATCCTTTAGTAAAAACAAGGGCTGCATTTTTATAAGTTTCCACTTCTGTTTGCAGTGATTTTATCTTTGATTCATAATCTGTATTGTTAGTGTTCATTGAGTCAAACTTTTTAGTTAACTCCTTATATTATTTCAGAATTGTATCTATTTCATCAAAAACAACCTTATGAATGTTCTTTAAATACTTATGATAATTAAATAAGGAATCATATTTTTCTTCAAGCATATTGCAGTAGGCTACAAGTTTTTCATTAGAGTAACTAGATTCATAACTAGAGTCAGAAGAGTAGTAAGATTGTACCTCATTTGTTTCTACCATAAAACACATGTTAGATTTCATATTTGCTTCTTCCTTCTCTGATTATGATTCAGAAGTGCTACTGGAGTCTTCAAATACACTCCATCTAGCTTTCATAGCTTTCTTGTCTTTATGATCGTAATCATTTCTTTTGAATAATTTCTTTCTCTTATCTTCTTTTAGATGAGGACAGTCAGGTCTGATATGCCCCATTTTCTTGCATTCATAACATCTGACTTCCTTATCATCCTTTTTGAAGGATTTTCTAAATCCCTTATTCTTTCTATAGAATTTAGTGAATCTTCTAGCTAGTTGAGCCAGTTCCACATCAGAATTAGATAAATCAAAACTTTCTGATTTCTCTTTTACACTTTTCTTCATCTTTATGTTTTTGTTCTATGATGATACTTTCAAGGCAGTGTCATCTTTTTTTATAAGAACTTTATATTCATTTGCGTCACCTTCCATCTCAGCTTCATACATTATTAATGTTTCAATCAGTTCTCTCATGTTTAAATCTTTGATAGGTGTCAACTGTCTGATTTCTGAAGAGATTCCATTCCATTTTGTAGGCAGCACTCTCAGTACTTTTAAAGATTGATCAGCTTGTTTAATGGGATATCCCAAGGCAGTTATATTATTGAAAATATCTATCAATATTCCATTCATTTGAGTAATACTCTCACCTTCAACCATTCTAAAATTATCGAATTTAATCTTAGCAGTTTCATATCTCATTTCCCTGATATTGTTAGTTCCTTCATAAGCAACAACAATAGTTCGCCACATTTCATATGTTGTTGGGCATTGAGATACTCTGTTAAATTCATCAGGTCCTAGACCACATATAATTGCATTCATTGCCTTCAAGTTCATGTCATAATATACTTTATTAGCTTCACACCATGTTTCAGGTTTTTCTGGTATTTCATATGGAGTCAGAATCTTAGAATATACTCTGTATCCATGGTTTTTCAGATAGATAATCATTCACGACTTCCAGCATCCATAATTTTCTCCATTGAAGTATGGTGCTCTGACCATAGACATTCCCTCTCTTGTATCTGTCATCTTTCTCTATGTATAATCACTTTCATCTTGTTAAGGCTTTATCAGAAAGCTCAACCTTTGATACCAATTGTTGGATCGGATTATACAAAATATACACAAGAGGGGGGGGGGGAATTGTGTCTTTTCAGAAATATTTGAGAGATTGTGTTCTTCCCTTTAACTTTAATCAGATGAATTAATGCAGTGGAAATTTAAATAGCAGAGACATAAGATATATAGTTTTTTTGGGAACATAAAGCCCCTAGTCCACTCCACCAACGCTATACTCCATGAGCTTGGTTATTTTCACTAACTGGTCCTCATTTCAACAGACCGTTTCAACAACTGAGTATAGGCAGTTGACACCTTTACAATCTAAGGCAAAACAAAGCCTTATGGTTCACTCACAGAACCTACACAGTTTAAAATGAGAAGTCGGTCACTCAAGAATAGAAATATTTTTTTATTCTCAAAATACTTTTCAGATGTTCTTCACAATTACAACAGCATGCAATTGACAGTAGATGGATCATCACCTTCAGATATAATGATCTTCACAAAAAGAGTCATTCGGAGTCGATCCCGTTGCAGTAGATATAGAAATATAACTCACAACTTTGGCAGTAGTAGATTCACAAATGATCTTATAATTAGAACAAATGAATCTTCTATCGTGATTTTTCTTCTTCAGAAAACAGAGCTTTTTCGTTCTCTTGAATCATCAGATCTGAACTTTTGATAGTCTCTATTTTTCTTCCCTTTTCTCAGAATGATTGAGAGATCACATAAGACCATTATTTGATGTTAAAAAAAACTCATATATATATATAAACGATAAGTACTTCTCCTGCAAATTTAGATCCACAAAAGTCGCCTTTTGACTCGCGAAATTCAAACATTTGAATTTACAAAGCATTTGTAACTTCCCTAAAGACTCAGAATAAAAATCTCCTTTTAATTAGATCTTTAAAATATTGATAAAACAGCTTTTAATCAGTCAAAGTCTCACTTTAAAATCATATTTAAATCCAGCTTGAAATTTGCATAATAATCAGCTTGCTGACCGTTGTATAAAAATAACTACTTTAAATTCTACGACACTAAATGTAAGGTTGAGTTGTATTGTATGCATCCCTTGAACATAAGGTTGATGATGTAGTCTTCAAACATAGGTTTGATAACGTATGGTTGATTACAAACATAAGGTTTATGTCACTTTATTCAAACGTAATGTTTATCATAAACATAGGGTTGGTCATCCATACTTTTCTCTTTAACATTCAAACATATGGTAAAAGATCCATAATTTAACATGATCCATGCTTTTCCAAGAATATATGGTTGTTTACAAAAGTAAGGTTGATGAACCATACTTTTTAGAAACAAACATAATGTTTAATACTTACGTACAGTTCTTCTTCCATACTTTTCTGATATCCCAAACGTAGGGTTCCTTCCTAACGTAGGGTTATTTTTCATACTTTGTCGATAACGTATGGTTGATTAATATATATATCTTTATCTAAGTCATTTGGCCGAACCTTAGATTTTTAGGAATAAAATAACAATTAATAATATAATATTTGATTTAAAAACTATTTTGTGTCAATTTTGACACTATTTGATATATGATTTGTTTGAAAGTCATAACAGAATTATATGTTCGAACCAAGTTGATTAAATCAATACTAATATATCATAGTAACCTAGAAAATTAGTGGAATTCATAAAAAGTCTCAAATTATATTTATTTTGGTGTTTATAACATCAATTATGTCAATATTTCATTAATAAGATAATTACTGCATCATCATTATGTCATAAATAAATTAAATTATTTAATGTCTAAAAATTACAAATAAAATATCATCATGTAGGAAATCTTTTTATCTTTCTAATGAATATTTACAATCGAATTTATCTTATGTATAACCCTATATTAAAAATGATTTACTTATTAAACTTTGATTTTAACTATTTTAACCCTTCTTTAAATAAATTAATAATAAATGTCCTAATCTAATCCAAGTGGGCCTAAATGGTCATATTTTATTCCTAAGTTTGTTTTTGGTCGAATTACACTTGTCCAATAGAATTAGGACATGTGTTAGGGTAATATTAATATCATATTTACCCTTAGTTACCCTATTTACTATTAACCGCGGTAAAATAGTAAAAAGTTACTATTCACCAAAAAATTATTTTCATCTCATTGAACCACATTTTAGTCCTTGATATTAACCGTGTCTCTCGGATTTTTGAAATTCCATTCACAGAAGCGGTAAAATTGAGTTTTATGCAAAATTCAGTTTTTAACCTACCACTTAGTGGTTTCACTATTCATCAAAAAATTGAAAGTTTTCAGAAAAATACCAAAATTTCACCCTAGGCTAATTTCGATATTCTAAGTCCAAAAATGAAGTCCATTTTGAAAAATAAAATTTATAAAATTTCAAAAAGTGGTTATTACTATTCATAACGGCTAGTTTTAATAGCATATTGTTGTTTAGTGAAACTCGGTATTGCGTACGACGCAAGCTATCGAGGAAGGTCGCGATTGCGTGTAAAGCAAGCCAAGCAAGTGTTGTGTAGAAAAAGATTCCTTTGATGATTTATATAACATAAAAGTCTCGGGTGTTACATTCTACCCCCCTTAAAAAGAATTTCGCCCTCGAAATTCGTTACTTTGCACCAAATGAGGATACTTCTCCCTCATCATATCCTCAAGCTCCCATGTAGCTTCTTCAAGTTGGTGGTTTCTCCATAAAACTTTCACCAAGCGAGTGGTCTTGTTTCGTAGGACTTTTTCGCTACGATCCAGAATCTCTATCGGCTGTTCTTCATAAGAAAGATCTTGCTCCAGCGGTACAACTTCTGAGCTGAGTACATGTGAAGGATCTGGTATGTACTTTCTCAGGAGAGATACATGGAACACATCGTGAACTTGAGAGAGATTCGGTGGAAGCGCCAATCGGTAAGCTACCTTCCCAACACGATCCAGTATTTCGAAAGGACCGATATATCTAGGGCTCAACTTCCCCTTCTTTCCAAATCTCATAACCCTCTTCCAGGGAGATATTCGTAAGAACACTTTATCACCCACTTCAAACTCTAGGTCTTTTCTTCGGTTGTCGGCATAACTTTTCTGCCGACTCTGAGCTGCTCTTATGTGTTGTTGAATAGATCTGACTTTTTCTGCCATTTCATCAACGAGATCAGGTCCTAATAGCTTTCTTTCCCCAACTTCATCCCAGCAAGTTGGAGTCCTGCATTTCTTTCCATAGAGAGCTTCATAAGGAGCCATCTGAATACTGGAGTGAAAGCTATTATTATAAGAAAATTCCACCAAAGGTAGGTGTTGATCCCAACCTCCTTTGAAATCCATAGAGCAAGCTCTCAACATATCTTCTAGGGTTTGAATTGTTCTCTCAGACTGACCGTCTGTCTGGGGATGATAAGCAGTGCTGAAACTCAACTCTGTATCCAGAGTATGCTGAAGACTTCGCCAGAACTTCGAGGTAAATCTCGGATCTCGATCAGATACAATAGAAAGTGGTACTCCATGCAATCTTACCACTTCCTTTACATATATTCTGGCAAGCTGATCTAGAGAGAAATCCTCTCTAATAGCAATGAAGTGTGCAGACTTTGTAAGACGATCAACTATGACCCAGATAGCATTATTGCCTTTGGATGTTTTAGGAAGTCCTGTGACAAAGTCCATAGTGATGTTTTCCCATTTCCATTCGGGTATGGGTAATGGTTGTAACATCCCCTTAGACTTCTGTCTCTCAGCTTTAACTTGTTGACAAACCAAGCATCGAGAGACATATTCAGCAACATCTCTTTTCATGCCATCCCACCAGAAGTACTCTTTCAGGTCCCTATACATCTTCGTGCTTCCAGGATGAATAGAAAACGAAGAACTATGAGCCTCATCCAGCAGCTCTTTCTTTAATTCGGGGATGGGAGGAACACAAACCCGATTCCTGAACTTTATTATCCCATCACAATCAAGGTTGAATTCAGGAACATTTCTCACATTCTTTTGTAACTCGACATCTTCTTTCTGTGCCTCCTTAATCTTCACATGTATAGATGGTTGAACATTCATTTGAGAAAGATAAGATTTTTCCCCTTCCATTAAAATTCCAAGATCCATCCTTTGTAAATCCATAAATATTGGATCTTTTGTGATCCTCATCATGGATAAACTAGCATGGTCTTGTCGACTTAATGCATCTGCCACCTTGTTTGCTTTCCCAGGGTGGTAATGGATTGAGCAGTCATAATCCTTAATCAGCTCCAACCATCTTCTTTGGCGCATATTCAACTCCTTTTGTGTGAAAATATACTTTAAACTTTTATGATCAGTATAAATATCACACCTTTCACCATAAAGGTAATGCCTCCAAATCTTTAATGCAAAGATTACCGCAGCCAACTCCAAATCATGTGTTGGGTAATTTTGCTCATGGATTTTCAACTGTCGTGAGGCATAAGCTATCACCATATCATTTTGCATAAGAACACACCCCAATCCCTTCTTGGATGCATCACTGTAGATCACAAACCTTTCTCCACTACAAGGCAGTGTGAGCACAGGTGCACTGGATAACCTTCTTTTCAACTCCTTGAAATTCTCTTCACATTCCTCTGTCCAGACAAACTTAACTCCTTTCCGAGTCAACTTGGTGAGTGGATTAGATAATCGTGAAAAATCTTTTACAAAACGTCGATAATAACCAGCCAAACCAAGAAAACTTCGGATCTCAGTTACTGTTGTTGGTCTTGACCATCTTTCGATAACCTCTGTTTTTGCTGGATCCACAGATATCCCCTCTTTTGAGATTATATGACCCAAAAATGCAACTTTTTGAAGCCAAAATTCACACTTGGTAAATTTGGCATAAAGCTTCTCCTTTCTCAGGGTCTTCAATATAATTCTCAAGTGATCTTCATGCTCTTCCTTGCTCTTTGAATAGACAAGAATATCGTCTATAAAGACTACCACAAATTGATCAAGATAGTCTCTAAAGACTCTATTCATTAGATCCATGAAGATAGCAGGGGCATTAGTAAGACCAAATGGCATCACTATAAATTCATAGTGTCCATACCTTGTACGGAAAGCCGTCTTTGGTATATCCTCCCTTTTGACCCTTAATTGATGATACCCTGAACGAAGATCAATCTTGGAAAAGTATTGAGCTCCGCGTAGTTGGTCAAATAAGTCATCAATGCGTGGGAGAGGATATTTGTTCTTGATAGTGATCTTGTTAAGTTCTCGATAATCAATGCAGAGTCTCATTGATCCATCTTTCTTCTTAACAAATAGAACAGGTGCTCCCCAAGGTGACACACTAGGGCGTATGAATCCCTTATCAAGATTCTCTTGGAGTTGCTTCTTCAATTCCTGCAACTCAATTGGGGCCATTCTATAAGGTGTCTTTGAAATAGGCAAAGCACCCGGTACGAGTTCTATTGAAAACTCAACTTCACGATTTGGTGGAAGACCCGGAAATTCCTCCGGAAAGACATCATCAAACTCCCTTACAATGGGCATATTCTTAATCGTGAGTTTCTCACCAACCATTTGAGATAAATAACCTTCATTTAGTGGAATCAATACCCATAAGATGGAAGAAATTTCCACTGGAAGGTTATGTTCATCCTTGCATTGGTATACGATCGTAGATTGATCTGGAGTATGAAATGTGACTTCCCTTCTTTGGCAATTGATATGAGCTCCATGTAGAGAAAGCCAATCCATGCCAAGAATCACATCAAATTCCACTAAAGGAAGGATCACAAGATTTGCAGGAAGCACTTTCCCACAAACTTCGATCGGAGAAGAATTATAAACTTTTGATGCGACTGTTGTTCCATTAGGTGTTGTCACAGCTAACTCAACATCTAATTGTTGAGGTAATACGGTGATACCCTTAGAAAATTTTTCAGAAATAAAAGAGTGGGTGGATCCAGAATCAAATAAAACATTTGCTACTTTAGAGTGGATGGTAAGTGTACCTTTCACCACATCGTTATCGTACTCCACATCGCTGATAGAAATTGCATGTGACTTTCCTTTGTCTTTAGCCTTAAGAGTTTGTTGACGTCGACCATCATCATCAACCCTTGGATTTGGGCATTGATTGGCATAATGCCCCATCTCCTTGCACTTGAAACATTGAAGTGTAGTAGGTTCATTCTGTGTATCCCTTCCTTTGTTTGCATCATTAGACATCTTCTTCCCATTATCACGGCATTCAAATGCCCGATGACCTTCTTTTCCACATTTAAAACATTTACTTGTCCCTTTAAGACAACTCCCTCCATGTTTCTTTCCACACTTTGAGCATAAGGGAAAGTTCATCTTCTTTTCCGTGTGCTCTTTAGATTTTTCTTTGAATTCCATCTTCCTCTTCTTATCAAACCCATGTGACTGATGGGTTACTCCAATCTCCATCTCGACTTTGAGAGCACATCGAACGATTTCCTCGTAGCTATTGAAGTCCCTTATGGCTAACGCCCTTCGAAGACTTGGTTTTAAGCCACTAAAGAATCGATCGATCTTACTCTCAGGTTGGATAATAATACCAGAAGCGTACCTTGAAAGTCTTGTAAAATTTGCTTCATAGGTACTAACAGATTCATCATCCCTTTGCTTCAGTTCAAGGAACTCTTTCTCCATCTTTGTTCGGAGAATACGAGGGAAGTACTTATTGAAAAACAAGTTCTTGAACTCGTCCCATTCCATGGACTCAATTTCATCCCTTTGCCTCGTATTCTTAACAAGATTCCACCATTGATCAGCATCTCCTTCCAAACGATACACTGCTAGGATGACTTTATCATGCTCAGAACATTGAAGAACTGAAAATATCTTTTCAGTAGTACTAATCCATTGTTCAGCAACTAATGGATCAGTAGACCCGCTGAAAGAAGGTGGACGCTGCCTCATGAAGGATTCAACAGAATGTTGCTCCCTCCTTTGCTCGTTTGGAAATCCTGCATGATTCATAGCTTGAGAAAGTTGTGTGAGCATGGCTACAAGATTTTGCATTCCAGCTCCCATATCGTTTGGTTGCTCAGGGGGACAATCATTGCATTGCCCATCGCATTCCGCATTAACACGGTTCCTTCGGGTTCCAGCCATTGACTAAAACCAAGAAGAATAGTGTGAGCAACACTAATTATAATAGGAAACCACATAATTCAAGAGTAAAATTTTCATGCTTAAGGTCTTATCCTAGGTTATTCAAGGCCATTTCTAAAACACTAAGATTGTGTTCTATGCTTAGACTTATCCTTAGGGTTCTTACTAAGGCTTTCACATCCTAGTTTCCAAAGGTTGACTATACCTTTCCTCTGATACCAACTATAACGACCCACACTTTACATACATTGTTAATACTTCAAAATTGAAGCACACTTATTACAACATATGACAAAACCACAAAGGACCGTATAGGTATAGTGTCTTTAGAAACTGGGGAAACATAAACAACTGGTTCATAAATCTTCTACAGTGTCTCCCATTTATTTCATCATATCTAGGGTCCCTTTTAGCATATTCTACTTAATATCCATCTTCCTGACCTGGGGAAAAGAAAACATAAAAGGGTGAGCTCAAATGCTCAGCAAGGGCAAATAAAGGAAATAAAAATCATATCATATCTTTATGAAAATCAAAACCTGCAAAAGAGATCATAATATCTTAACATGGAATAAATCATAGAAGTGAAAATGAGATCCCCATAACATAAAACTTGAAACTTTGTGGCATGCACACATAATCATGGAAAATCATTTCTTGTTAGTCATGACTCATTGCCAAGACTATCTTAGTGGACAAAGTCCCTTTCTGAACCGAGTTCACTCCTCGTTTCAGTCCTGTATCACTGAACCGAAATAACCTTCCGTTCCAGCCATGTCTATCTCATGAGATATAAAATCATTACCCAATGCATTGGAGGGAGATATAGGTCCCACCCATCTTATAATGAATCCTTTCTTATGTGTGCCACATAATCATAAAACATACATCATCGCATAACACATATAACAAAAATGGGATTCTTGAAACATCATGACATCATAAATCAATTCATATATGATAAAGGAATTCATAAACATAATTCCATCACAACATAGTCAAACCAATGTAAAAATATGGATAGAAACAGAACCCTTTATTATCTTAGATGGAAAATAATTTTGATAAAACACTTGAATTGAATTCTTGAGGAAAATATCCTTTCTTCTTCAAAAACATTTTTCCTTTCATAACATGTCATACAACTTTAAAATAAAAGAAGTTGATTAAAAATAAACTTGAAAACTTGTAAAGGAAGATTCTTTGAAGTAATGTTTTAAAAATCCATTCATGCCGTATAAGTTAAAAAAAAACATTCTTCGTACTTTTGTCGGAAAAGTCAAAAAGTACCTCGTACGGAAAAACGACAAAAGATTCCTTTCATATTCTTTACTAAAAACTCACCTAAGGGTAAAATTGGATTTAAACTATTGCAAGTGGATGGAAACAATATTTCATATTGAGGGAACATGGATGTGGATGATAAAATACACCCCAGTAAATACTTACGAATAAACAATCTCGGATAAAAATGAGATTGTGATATTTCCCTTACCTTAGGTCCGATTAGCTTTGTACGTGTCCGAAGCTCCTGTATAATGGTTTAAATAATGTTATTGACTTATTCCAGAATCATACATATTGATATGAGATCATATATGGTCATATTATTAGCTTCTTGTTAGTAATATTTCATTGTTACTTGTTACTCGGGTCTTTATAACTTTTTGTTCTTATGCGTGTTTTGTCGAATAAATTCTTATTCTTATCTTTAGGTTATAGATAATTCATTTCCAGAATGGTATTAGTGTATTATATACCATATTCATTCATTCAATTCATTTATACAATCATTATGAAATGAAGATCATGTAGAACGAGTCGCATCACATCGTGGAGACGGTATTCCGTACGTACGCACGAGTGATGATATCGTTCCTATGATCGTGGAATTGTATTGGAGTATATATATATATTATTTCAGTATCAATATTATTTAATAATAATCATATATAGTTACTCATTACACCATTATACCCATCCTTGTAAGGTGATGGTGGAAAATAGATTACACCACGGCGTGGAGACGGTATTCCGTACGTACGCACGCGCGGTGATTTCATTTTTCCGTAGGATGGATAGAAGGTGAATTAGGGTTGTTTCATATTTATAATAACATATCAGTATGTAAGTAATACTGATGTTATTACTTTATCATGAAACAACTAAATAAGAAGAAGTTGAAGAAGAAAGAAATTGAAAAGATCGGTAATGGATATTACCTCTTCTTTGGAACGCCTCTTTGAATCCTCCACTTAGGGAACTAAGAGTGGTCTTTGGAGAAGACCAGGACCTCTAGGACTATTCTAGGGAAGTGGAGAGGGGAAAATGGCAGGGGTTGGCCGAGCTTGAGTGCTCAATTTGGTGTGAGGAGGAGGGGGAGGAGGTGCCCTTTTATAAGGGAGGAGAGGGGCACCTTAGGAATATCTCAAAATATTATTTTATATTAAAGTCAAAATCAGTTTATAATGGTTCCAAAGGGTCTTATTTCGAAGCTAAAGTGGGGATGGGTCGAAATCCTATCAACCAATAGAATTTAGACAAGTTTAGGATATTATTTTAACCTTATCAATTAAATTTAACTCTAAGTTAAATAATTTAACTTTTACCATGTCTTTTTGTTTTCTTTCACTATATGGTTAATACACTTACTATAACATGCCAAACGAACCCCAAATTGTTTATTATTAATATATATATCTTTATCTAAGTCATTTGGCCGAACCTTAGATTTTTAGGAATAAAATAACAATTAATAATATAATATTTGATTTAAAAACTATTTTGTGTCAATTTTGACACTATTTGATATATGATTTGTTTGAAAGTCATAACAGAATTATATGTTCGAACCAAGTTGATTAAATCAATACTAATATATCATAGTAACCTAGAAAATTAGTGGAATTCATAAAAAGTCTCAAATTATATTTATTTTGGTGTTTATAACATCAATTATGTCAATATTTCATTAATAAGATAATTACTGCATCATCATTATGTCATAAATAAATTAAATTATTTAATGTCTAAAAATTACAAATAAAATATCATCATGTAGGAAATATTTTTATCTTTCTAATGAATATTTACAATCGAATTTATCTTATGTATAACCCTATATTAAAAATGATTTACTTATTAAACTTTGATTTTAACTATTTTAACCCTTCTTTAAATAAATTAATAATAAATGTCCTAATCTAATCCAAGTGGGCCTAAATGGTCATATTTTATTCCTAAGTTTGTTTTTGGTCGAATTACACTTGTCCAATAGAATTAGGACATGTGTTAGGGTAATATTAATATCATATTTACCCTTAGTTACCCTATTTACTATTAACCGCGGTAAAATAGTAAAAAGTTACTATTCACCAAAAAATTATTTTCATCTCATTGAACCACATTTTAGTCCTTGATATTAACCGTGTCTCTCGGATTTTTGAAATTCCATTCACAGAAGCGGTAAAATTGAGTTTTATGCAAAATTCAGTTTTTAACCTACCACTTAGTGGTTTCACTATTCATCAAAAAATTGAAAGTTTTCAGAAAAATACCAAAATTTCACCCTAGGCTAATTTCGATATTCTAAGTCCAAAAATGAAGTCCATTTTGAAAAATAAAATTTATAAAATTTCAAAAAGTGGTTATTACTATTCATAACGGCTAGTTTTAATAGCATATTGTTGTTTAGTGAAACTCGGTATTGCGTACGACGCAAGCTATCGAGGAAGGTCGCGATTGCGTGTAAAGCAAGCCAAGCAAGTGTTGTGTAGAAAAAGATTCCTTTGATGATTTATATAACATAAAAGTCTCGGGTGTTACAACTGTGTTCACTGATCATTCTGCACTGAAATTCCTCTTCCAAAAACAAGATGCTAAGGCTAGACTGATTAGGTGGATCCTTCTCTTATAAGAATCTGACCTCACAATCAAGGAAAAAAGGTGTTGAAAATGTTGTAGTTTATCACCTCTCTAGGATAGAATTCAATGAAAATTTTTCTCACCTCTCTATGTCTTCTTCATTCCCTGATTAACACCTATACTCTATGAGTGATTTCCCTTGGTATACCGATATAGCTAACTTCTTAGTTACAGGGTTCATTCCAAAATTATTAGGGACTAAAGATAGAAGGAAATTCCTTTTTGATGTAAAGAACTATATGTTTGATGATCCATACCTTTATAAGTACTCTTATAACCAAGTCATTAGAAGGTGTGTCCCAGAATCTGAACAAGATTCCATCCTTAAATTCTGTCATAGAGAGGCATGTGGGGGTCACTTTTCCTCTAAGAAAACATCTGGTAAGATTCTTCAGTGTGGTCTCTTCTGGTCCACCCTTTTAAGGGACTCCTATACATTTTGTCAAAGTTGTCCAAAGTGTCAACAAGTAGGGTCCATCACAAAAAGGAATCAAATTCCACTCACTCCCATCTTAGTGGTTGAAATATTTGAATATTAGAGAATTGATTTAATAGATCCCTTACCAAACTCTAGGGGATATCATTACATTCTCTTAGATATTGATTATATCTCAAAAATGAGTTGAGTGCATTCCCAAAAAATCCAATGATCATCAAACTGTGATTATATTCCTAAAAGAAAATATCTTCTCTAGATTTGGAATTCCTAGGGCTATAATTAGTGATCGTGAAACTCATTTTTTCAATCTTACATTCTCATCACTCATGGACAAGTATTGAATTTCTCACAAAGTGTCCACCGCTTACCACCCACAAAAAAATGGTCAAGCTGAGCTAGCCAATCGAGAAATTAAACAGATTCTTGAGAAAACTGTTAATCCATCTAGAAAAGATTGGTAAAAAACTCTTATATTCCCTTTGGTCCTATCAAACTACATTTAAAACCATTTTAGGAATGTCTCTATATAGGTTGGTTTGTGGTAAATCATGCCATTTTTCAGTGGATATTGAACATAAGGCCTTTTGAGCAATTAAGAAAATGAATTATGACCTCTCATTGGTTGAAGAAAAAAGTAAATTATATCTAAATTAACTTTAATAAATTAGGATAGAGGCTTATGAAAATTCAAGGATCAATAAAGAAAAAGTACAAGCCTACCAATCTCAAAACCTTAAAACCAAACACATTTAACCGAGGAAACCTATTCTTTTGTATAATTATAAACTTCACTTACACCCAGGAAAATTGTGGTCTAGATGGTCAGGTCCATAAATAGTGCATAAGGTGTACCCCCATGGGGATGTTGAAATTCAAGATCCCACCAACGGTCAAACATTTAAAGTTAATGGTCATAGAGTCAAACCATTCCTGAAACCATTCCAAAAACATGAAGTTGATGAATAATTGTGTGAACCAACCTTATATGACAAAAATAATTGATCAATTATAGTTCCAAGTCGAGCTAACGATGTTAAAAAAATTGATTCATGGGAGGCAACCCGTGGTTTTCATGTTTCTAATAAATTTTTTTGTTTTAATCAAATTTATATTTCATATAGGATTAGTGGATAATTTTGATATAATTTTATTCTACCTTAGACTTTTGACATGTTTTTCTCTTATGAGTATGGATAGGTGTGAAAGGGGATCACCGTATTCATCCATGTCACATGGTGTGATCTCTGAGTACTACCTTACCCAGAAATTAAAAAGAAGACAATGTATCATCAGTTTTATTTTATTTTTTTAAAGGGAAATCATAAAAATGATGATACTTGGTATTAAATAAATTGTTGTGTTGTTTTTTTGTCTGATTTGTTCTTCTTTTTATGGTTCAAGGACTATTTTGGGTGATATATATTCAATCAAGGAGGTTCCTACAGCTCCCATGAGAACAAAAAGTGATTTGGTAGCACCACAATCATCATTATGAAGCCACCAGGTGATCTTGTTCCATTCCTTTTCCAACTCATCCCCCCCACCCACCCACCCACTTTCTCCTCTCTTTTCTTTTTAAGGAACTAGGGACAGTTTCATTCTAAGTTGGGGGGTGTGGAAACAAAATGTTTGTTAAAAAAACAATGAAAAAAAGAAGTAAAATTCCTTTATCACTAATATAATAATATCATTTCTCAAATTAAAAGTACATAGTAAATAATTTTTATTTCCTTGACTCTTAATTTAATTCATGATTAAGTTTACAAGAATTGATTTTGGAAGTTTGGTTATCCAATGAGAATTTTCATCATTTTTATTTTCATATATTAAATCAAAATACCACAATGCACGTCCTCTAGATTGTGGTGTACTAATTTGAATTTTTGGGTTCCCATAATAAATATAATAGGCTGGTTTTATTTTTGTGAATAATATTAGTATTCAAAGAAATATGTGTAGAGAAATGGATTGATAAAATGTGAGGATTTTGGCACTTGGGGATTGTGACTCTAGAGTTGTCTAGCCCAGAGTTTTTCACTCTATCTATATTTATGGTAATATTACTTTGTTTTTGATCAATTTAACTTGAGATTATGCTCGAGTATGTGGGCTTCACTTGGTGCCCTAAGGCCTTTGAGCCTGGGAGTCATCGGAAAAGTCTTGCTATATGGGTTAATTTGATTAACTGCAATCTCAATTACTATGAAAAAATTGCAAAAAAATCAAAAAAAAAATAAAAAAAATAAAAAAAATAAAAAAAATGAATACTCATATTAGGATTAAAGTGATTCCATCTAGCGCTTCCATGATTTCCCCCTTGAATGAAAATGAACCCCTATATCTATTGTGATTCACAACACATCATTTCACCTAATTGAGCTGGATTAAGTATGATGATGGATTTGATCAAATGAATGGGATTGGGATTGGGATATGATTTTAAATTTATATTGTTTTAAATTATTTTTATAGGTTATAAAGATATATTTTTCTGTAGTTTACATTGTGAGCATTGTTTGTTATAATGTGTTTGAAAAAAAAAAGAATTCAAATATAATCTTTGAATAATTTTCTTGGGACTAGAAAATCTCAAGTTGGGGGTGTGATTATCCAATAAAAAACATATGTTAATTATATTTTAATGGTATTAAATGTTCATTTTTGATCTTATGGTATTGAGTAAGTGGATTTTAATTTTGAACACCCATTATCAACATTTGTGCACTTTATGCCAAATGTACACCAATTTAGGCCCAATGATTCATCAGATTTTAAGGAATGTAATTATCCATATTTTAATTTTATATTTTTGTAAATGTATCTACACTTCAATATGAACATTTTTCATTTAGGGATCAATGAATTATTCATAAAGGATGATGGGGATATTTGGCGATGAAAGGAAATAATTCTGGAGAAGGTAGATTAGACACCATCCCACTGATGAGAATGTGGGGACCACATTAGAGGCCCACTAAAGCCCAAATTTCATGTGATGATATAAGAAATAAAAGGGAATAAATAATTATTTATGATCTAGAACTAATGTTTCCTCCATGGTGGTTATTAAGGCGTCCCAAATAGAATATCAAAATCTGGGCCAGAATCTAAGGCCCAGAATGTTATCCCCCTAAATCAATCATAACTCCTGATACACAACTCCATATGGACCCATATTCTAGAGAATTCTAGGATACATCCGGGTACAAAAAAGACTCTTCTATATCCCATCATGATTCAGTGATATGAATGCCCATACATGATGATATTTCGATGAGAGACAAGGAGGATAAAAAGTCAAGGAGGGAGTCAATTTCTCCACTACTTTCCACCACCCTAAGGACTAAATTAGATTAATAATTGGGAATAAATTGATTTAGGATCAGACTAAGGCTTAAAAATTTCCTATTTAAGGCATTGGTGGTTAGGGTGAAGGGATTTCCTGTTTTTTAGGTAATGTTATTATGCCAAAGTTCCATTGTAATGTTTTCAATTGCCATGTAAGATTATTTTTTTGTATTTTTATATTTTTAGTCAAAATATTTCTCTTATATTATTTCCATTTCATTCATTAAGACTATATAATAACAATGAACTGTGATATATCTTTGTAGTGGTGAATTAGTTCTCAAATAGGTGTGAATTTCGTTCATACACATGGAGGAGTGCTCGTTATTTCCACAGTTTTAATTTTTCAATCTAATTCTTGTAAGCCATCTTCCGCCCACCATTGAGAGTATACCATCAATGGAGGGATAACCCTTTAATGATTTTATCATAGAAATATTCAAAGTCTAGGTTTAATGTTATTTTATGAATTAATTGTTGTTAATTGGATAACTAATTTAAGACTTTCATTCTTCCGTTATTTCCACTCTTCATCTTCACTGTGTTTGAGGAAACTAAATCCATGTACTAAAATGACCATAAACCTTGGAGAGATCATGAATTTGGTTCTCTAAGTGTGTAGGGGATTATTAATTGAGTTTATTTAGAATCAAACCATAAAATTATGAAGGTAGTGTTATTTTGAAGAATGGATTCATCAAAAATTAATAAAACCAAAATTGTCTAAAGAAGTAAAATTCATTCAATCCACCCCAAGCATAATCCAAAGATCACCCCATTTTTATTTAATTGAATTAAATTAGGTTTCTTAGTGTTATTTAAAACCATATAAAATCAAAACCAAGTTGTCCACTTCATAGCCAAAAAACCATCTCATAGGTTGTGTATCTTAGGTGTCTTCTTAGGTCTCAGTGCATTAAATAACCCAAGCTAGACTACAAGGACCATTCTACCTTCATCTATTAGGTAAATTTGAGCATGAATAAATATGAAAATGTGGATGTTTATGATGATGGTTTTCTGAGATGTGGAGATAATGATGTTGGTTTTTCTAAAGGAGAAGATGAGGGTTGTGATGGTTTTGATGATACTGTTATTGAAGTACATTTTAGCTGTAAATTTTATTATTGGATTATACATTGAATTCTACCATATAACTTTGTTAGTGTTTGGTAGATGTTGTGATGTATACTTTTTTAGGGTTAAAGGGGTGTGTAGGTGTGTAGGGGGGTGCAGGGGCAGGGGTGTAGGGGGAGGAGGGTAGGGGGAGGGGGAAAGCGGGGAAGGGGCAAAGGGGGTGTACAGGGGGCAGGGGCAGGGGTGGGGAAGGTGGGGAAGGGGGTTCAAGGGGTAGTGGGGGATGGGAAACTAGCAGGGGGTAAGGGTGAAGAGGGAGGGGGAGGGGGCAGGGGGTCTGTAAGGCAGGGGGAGGGTAAAGGTGGGGTGCAAGGGGGGAGGGGTGGTGAAGGGGGGTGCAAGGGGGGTAGTGTGGCAGGGGGTGCAAGGGGCAGTGAGGGAGGGAAAACTGGTTGGGGGAGAGGGTGCAGGGGTGGGGGAGGGTGCAGGGGGGGAGGTGGTGGAGGGGGTATGAAGGTCAGGGGGGAGGGGGAGGGTGTAGGTGGGGTGCAAGGGGAAGGGTGTGGGGCAGGGGGTGCAAGGGTGTGGGGCAGTGGGGTAGGGGTGCAAGGGGGTAGTGGGGGAGGGAAACTAGCAGGGGGAGAGGGTGTAGGGGGTGGAGGAGGGGAAGGGGGTATATAGGGGGTCTATAGGGTAGGGAAGAGTGGATAGGTTTCATGTGGGTTATAATGGGGGAGGGGTGGGGAGGTGGTGGAAGGGGGTGGGGCAGTGGGGTAGGGACTACAAGGGGGTGGGGTAGTGGGTTAGGGGTTGTAGTTAATCTCTATAGGTTTATTTAATCTTAGATAAGGTTGAATATCCATTACAATCCATCTCTAACTCCACCATTTCTTCATGATTTGGTTTCTCCAAATATGACCTCTTATTTAAAACAGATTTCTTTCACTAAATCATGGATTTCTATCACTTTCAAAAATTCATATTTTGTATGATATCACTAGTTGTTATTGGTGTTGATTTAACACCTTTTCCTTTAAAAATACAGTCCCTTATCACCATTATTTTTCATTATAGCTTATAAAGATAGATTTGTATCCTGCAATCTATCCTCCTCCTTTTGGTGGGTTGATTCCACTACCACATTTCATGAATTTACCTGTACATACCTAGATTCGATATGATATTTTAAATTACATTAGATATATCCAAATACACCACATTTCATCAAGATCGTGATATTTTGCATTAGTTTAAATATGAAACATTATTTGTTTCATATATATTTCATATTATAACTTCCATGATCTTATAATTTCACTTGTTACATGTATTATCCATCTTTAATCTAGAACAGTTTTCAAATCTTGAATATATTCTTTGTGATTACCCTTACCTCATGAAAAAGTGTGGGGGTGCACAACTCCTTACCAGTTCATCTAATCAAAGATAAAAACAATCTATAATTATATCAAAAAAAATTATCCCACTATCTATCATAGTGGTTTGTCAGTGTATAATGACTCTGATTCCATGACAAGACTTTATAAGTAGATATTTCTTTCTTCTAAATTTAGGTAAACTCTAAATAATAAAAACCCAATTTTGTGATTATTATTTTACTAAAAATAAAACAATGTCATGTTTTCAATGTAGGAACAACTTCCAAGAGAGCATATTGATCAAGAAAATTGCTTCACATATTATGGTATCTTGAAACATTCAAAATTACTAATTTATTTTGTTATACAATAACTTTAATTTATTTCTAGATTTATGTTTCTGTTGTACTATAAGGTTGTCGATGTATCAACCAAATTTTTTGTGCTAGGAAAGGATAACAGTTTGGATCATTCATACATTAATGTCTCAACACTCTATCCCTATAGTGACCTTATCGATAATGAAAATATTAAAAAACCATATATTAACATACAACTAAAAATTGATAAGAGCATTCCCTAAAACCAAACCTCCTCATATATTTGACAATGAAACTACATTAAATCTGATCATATTCATTTTCCATGTCCACTTTAATTATAATGTTCAATCATAGTGCTTTCTTGTTTATTTTGTCCACCATCTATTTGGCTATTTCTATCTCCCCTTGAATACTCCGCCCTTGCATAGAGCTATCCTTCACCACCAAGACCATCCTAGGATTGACAAGGTTGAGTCTTCTATTGATAAGGGAGGAAAGGATTTTGTATGTGAAGTTATAGAGGTAGATAGACCTATAGTGATGATTGTAGTAGGATATTTAATATTTTGAATGAGCACCACCTTGGAAGAACAGAACACCCTATTGAGGCTTCGGCCTCTTATGAAATACCACTATTCTTATCTCACATTATCCTTGATAATATACTATGAAACCACAAAAAATGATCCCAAATATTCATCTAAGCCTGACACACTCTCTTGACTCAAGCTACACATCGCCTCTATTATCTCACCCGCATCATGAACTGCTACCAACATATCATTATCTCTGATTCCCACTGGACATAGGATGTGGTTTAAAAACTACTCCTCCTTGTCCTCACTGCTTAAGCCTCCACTATTGGGCATGATGTCTCCTGAAATTTTCTCCATGAAATGAACAATTTTCAATTTCCCATACACCCCCACTTCTGTCATATAAGATCTGTCATCCAATTTTATGTTTATTTTCTTGACCACCTTCCTCTCCTTCACTTTGGATTGGAAGAATGATGTGTTCCAATCACCCTATTTAAGCCAGAGGTTCCTTGATTTTTCCCTCCAATATCCTTCCATTTCTAGAATTATTTCATCTATATTAGTTTGTTTTTTCACCAGATTTTCAGACATTTCATCATCCTAGATATCATGAAGCCTCTCGTCCAGACTTTCTATGTCTTTGTTGATACCCTCTGGTATATTTTACCTACTCATTCTACCTTCCATCTATCTTAGAATTTCTTTCTTTAAATTTTTTAGGCGGTGTATTAAACCCATCCAAGAAGAGCCCAACTTGTACAAGCTAGAGAAAAACCTCTATCCTCATTAAATTCCATGATTAGAAAAATTACATACTATTTATTTCATCCTTCATCAGTTTCACTATGAAAAGTGAGTGGTCTGAAAGATCCTTTGTGAGATTATTAACAGATGTCTGTGTGTATGTGTCAATGCCTTGAAAGTTTAAAAGACACTTATCTAACATACTCCATATTCTCTTAATTCCTTTCATGATGTTGCACCATGTGAATTTTCTCCCTGAGAAACCAAAATCTAGAAGACACTTTGCATCTATGAATACTCTGAAATTCTCCATGTAAATGGTTGTGTACACTAAACCCCCTTTCTTTTCTGTCCAGGGGGTGTCCAATAGAGAGAAGGAGGGAGGGGTGTCCAGGAGGGAGGGGTGTGTCTAGTAGGGGGTGTCTAAGAGGAGGTTTCCAAGAGGGGGTGTGGGGGTCTGTAGGGGGAGGGGTGTGAAAGGGGGTCTATAGGGGGAGGGTTGTTCAATGGGTGGGGCAGGGGGTTTATCTAGGGATTGGATGGGGTGTGTCCAAGAGGGGGTGTGGGGGTCTGTAGGGGGTACAAGGGGGTGGGGAGGGGGGTGCAAGGTGGGTTTGCAGGGGGTGGGGTAGGGGGTCTGTCCAGGTAAGGGGTGGGGGTTTGTCCAAGGTGGGTGGGGGGAGGTTTGTCTAGGAAGGAGGGAAGGTCTATCCATGATGGATGGGAGGGGTTGAAAGGGGGTCTTTAGGGGGAGGGGGTTCAAGGGGGTGGGGTGTGCATTGTAGTGTATTTCAATAACTAAATCTATCATTCAAACATTAAAAATACATTTTATACTTCATAAATTATGAAAAATACATTATATATTGTTGTAGATACCAATTGTAGTTTTTGGTCAGTGATAACTCATTATTATTTTGGTTTATATAATTCAAATTCATTTTATGTTGACTAATAACCAATATGTATTCATTACAGGGAAATGATGAGTTTTTTTCACTTGAGCTAAATGTATTAAAACATAAAACACTTCTCATGACTATTGATATTTCAGATTTCAATGTCTACAACCAACATCTACCATTTGAACATAATAAATTCAAGGTAATATTTATGACATATGATGTAAATGAGATCAAACTTCAAGAAAATATTTCCTATGAAAATGAGGTACGAACCTGGTTGGATTTTCAAGCATTCACAATCAATAAGATGAACTTTATGACATGTCTCCCTCCAGTGTGTATCTTCAGTACAATATTCTAATTTGTTTTGAAATTTTATGTTTCAAATAATTAAATAACATTCACACATATGCTGCCTTTATTTTCACATTGAAACATATGTTATAAAAGTATGTCATTTTGAGTATTAATGTATTTTTGTTAAACTCTAGATTAAATTTCCTGACTTGTAAGCTTATTTTCACTTGGATAAAATGCATGGTTTTTATTCTACATACTAGGTTACAGGGTTTTCCATAACTAGATTTTAGAGAAATACAACATCATGGAACACAAAATTTATTGCATATTTTGGATTAGTGGATAATTTTATTCTATCTCGGTTATTAGTTTCTTCTACTTGTACTAAATATCACTTCAAATACATGTTTTCGAAAACTGGATCTTGTAATCTATTTAACCAGTCGAGGATGTATTTAATTTGACCAGTGGATTTTTTTTATATCATTGGAACATGTATTTTAGGGGTCTATTTGTATTTTATAGGGTTTTCCTTCATAAGGAATCTATGAGGGGAGGTCTGGGAGGGAGGGGTTGTCTAGGGGACATCCAGGAGGGAGGGGGTGTCCATGGGGGTGTCCAAGAGGGAGGGGGTGTCCAGGAGGGGGGGCTATACAGGAGGTATCGAGGAGGGAGGGGGGTTGTCCAGGGGGTGTCCAAGAGGGAGGTGTGTCCATTAGGGGGGGTTAACTAGGGGGTGTCGAAGAGGGATCGAGGCTATCCAGGGGGTTTATAGCAGGAGGGGGTTGTGCAGGGGGAGGGGCAGGGGGGTCTGTCTAGGGAGGGGTTAGAGTCTGTCCAAGGAGGGGGGGGGGTCTGTCTAGGGTGGGGGTCTATCCAAGGAGGGGGTCTGTCCAAGAAGGAGGGGTGAAAGGGGGTGTGTAGGGGGGCTATCCAGGGGTGTCCAGGAGGTAGGGGCTATCTAGGGGGTGTCTAGGAGAAGAGTGTACAAGAGGTAGGGGATATCCAGGGGGTCTATAAGGGATGGGGGTATTAGGGGTCTGTAGGGGGAGTGGATTGTACAGGGGAAGGGGGGAAGGGGGTCTTCCTAGGGAGGGGTGGGGTCTGTCCTGGGAGGGGGTTCTGTCTATGGTGGGGATTGTCCAGGAAGGGGGGGTTCTGTCCAGGAAGGAGGGGTGAAATTGGGTGTGCAGGGGGTGTCTAGGAGGGGTGGGGGTTGTCTAGGGGTGTCTATGAGGTAGGGTTGTCCAAGAGGGGGGATATCTAGGGGTGTCTATGAGGGATGGGGGGAATCCAGAGGGTATATAGGGGGAGGGGCAGGGGGTCTATCTTGGGAGGGGGTGGGGTCTGTCCCAGGAGGGGGGGGGGGGTCTATCCAGGGGATGTCTAAGAAGAAGGGGGGGTCTATCTAGGAATGAGGGGGTGAAAGGGGGTCTGTAGGGGGTAAGGGGGTCTACAGGGGGTGGGGGTGTGTCCAGGGGGTGTCAATGAGGGAGGGGTGTTTAGGAGGGGGTGTCACACCTCAACTTGTTAATTTATTTTTATTTTACTATTTCTTGGCTTTGGGTTCTCTCGTCAAGCCTCGGTCTGAGCTTGGGTCTAAAATTTTTGACATTTAATAATTTTAGTGGGTTTCAGACCCGTGTGTGGTCACAGCATGGTGGGAGGTAGCCATGCGGTCAGCCCGGGTGCCCACACAAATGTCTAACATTTAGAATAAATAAATATCTATGTAGATAAAATGAGTTTAATGTTTAAATCATAATAATAATAATGTTATTGTGTAGATAATAATATTTCTATTATTAAGAATTGTTAATAATATTTTTTATTATTTAAAAGTTGTTGTTAATATAATTTTTAATAAATTTCTATTAATATTCTTATTACTACTATTTTTTTATTTTTATTTTTATTATTATTATTATTATTATTATTATTATTATTATTATAGTATCATTATTATTATTATTGTCATTATTATTATTATTGTATTATTATTATTCTTTATATTATTATTATTTGTATTACTATTATAATTATAATAAAATGAAAAAAAACAAACCCTAGCACTACCCCCCCCCCCATTCCCTGCCTTTCCCCTGCACGATCTGCCTCTCTATGCACCCTGGTTCTCCCTCACCTCTCGTACCCCAATGCTCCAGCTACCTCTTGACCTCACCTCACTCTGGCCTTTCGTACCCTGTTCAAGTCCCAGCTAGTCAGCCCACTCTCGCCCTTTACTCTAGAGGGATTCTGACTACCTCCCTCAACTCCCCTGCACTGGTCACGCTCTAGCCGACCACTCTGACATCGCCCTCTACTCCGAAAGAATCCACACCCCCTGTCGGTCCACCCTCTCACCTCACCGCTATAACCTGCCAACCACTTCCCTACCCTCCCTTACTCCAGCCAGCAACGCACTGGGACCCCCCTACTCTCACTTGAAACTCGCACTAGCGAACCCACTCTTCCTTACTCCGGTATATTTATTCATTCATTTATTTATTTCTTTATTCACTTTTTCTTTCATTTTATATTTGGTGTTATTATTCAATTTGGCTAAATCATAATACCACGGGTTGTGTGTCGTGTGTTTTTCTCGCTGTTTAGCATGCATGGTTAGCCCGTGAGGGGTTTTTTGTCCTTCCATTGGAGATTTATCATGTTTGTGCTTGATTTTTTGTAGGTTAATTCATGTGTTTTTCTTTCTTAAACATTCCATTAATGTAATATTTCTTTTGATTAATTTTTAAATATATTTTTCACCTTAAATATGATTCTAACTAGTTTTTGGGTAGTGTATTCTTGTTGATGAAATTTTTTTAGAAATGGTTTTTAAATCATGATTGTGGGTTGGTATTTTATTTTAATTTGTTGATTAAATTACAGTTTATCATTTAAAATATAGAAGTCTAGTGATTTTTATGGTTTTCTTACTCTTTGTAAATTTATGGTAAACTAGTTGAGTCTCTTGATAGCATTCCATAAATTGTGCAGGCAGTTTATTAAATTGTTTGGAAGCTTGCAAAACTTATTTTGGTAGGTCCTTGGGGTGATTTTTCTTTCAGAAGATTATTTTGATTGTGTATTTGGTGAAAATACTTATTTTGACTCTTAGAAGTGTTTTTTTATTTATTTAAATGATTTATCAAAAATGTGTAAGTGATTTCAAATCATATCTTGAAATAATTTTGGTGCGTGTTTGATTGGGTCATCTTATGGCTTGTTGGTCATATAGAAATGTTTTAAAAAGAGTTCTATGGTGGTGTTGGGGTTCATTTATGTTTTCTAAATGAGGTGGATGGTAGATCATGGTTTTAATATAATTGGTGGGTTTTTCATAAATGGTTTTCAAATGTTCTCTTTGGATTTTAGTGTTCCATTGGATGTCGGCACATCCATGAGTGCACTAGGTGCACACATGGAAGTGTCCTCAAATGAAGATGGAACTTGTAAAATGATATCCTCTATAAACCTCGGGTTCTTTTAATTGGATTTTTAGTTTTCAAATAAATTTGGTCCCCTTGTGTGGTTTCTAAATAAGGTTTTAAATGAGGTTTTATAGAGTGTTTCTTTAAGTGTTTTGGAAAACATGCTTTTTAATGGGTTCTTCATTGTCTGTCCATTTAGTTTGAAACACCTTTTATTGTGGATTGAAAAGAGAAAAGGCATGTTTGGTAACTTGGGAGCTTTTCAATGTGTGATTTGGACTTAAAGTCCTGTTTAGATCTTCCAACTCATGGGTGAAGTTTTGTTAACCTTTATAATGGTTTGTGTTTGAAAATTTTGTGTCCCTAGTCATAGTTTTAAATGTTTTTAGAAAAATTGTTTCAACATTGATGTGATGTGATGGCCTTTTTGGAACTTTCAACTTTAGTGTGATGTTTGTGTTGATTCTTTGAAAGGATGGAGTTTTTGATTATTGTATACCCATTTAACAACTTTAATATTTTTTAAAAAGTATCAAATGGTTTTAATGATTTCATGGAATGATGGCCCGGTTGGAACCTTTGATGATATGATGTATGTATGTATATATATATTTTTGGGGCACCTCTATAGGGGGGATATCCCTTATGGTTTATCGTATGGAGTGTCTGTGTTTGGGGTAGGCAAGTGCGGTGAGATGAGTCATATGTGGGAGGGACTCCTACTTACATAGTATTATTATAACCACCATGGGTTCCTAGGCATATTTTAGATTATTGAGTGATGGTTGTTGATCAACCCCGATTAGACGGGTTGGTACCCCCTAGATTTGTTGTTAGGCCAAGCGAGCTTTTTCGCTATATTGGTCAGTTTTAGGGCGGTCATTTGGTTATATACTTAAGATATTCACCATACTCTGGCAGGTGGTTCCGAATCGATTATGTCCAAGGGTCTTATAAGGATTTTTAGGATCACCCATGGTTACTGTAATATTTTAATTTCTTATTCACTTTACGTTATACTAGTTTATTTCTAACTTACACTGGTTACCTATTTTACTTTAGCCCAGATTTGATATACTTTGTTTGGGTTTTTTTATCAAATGATAAATAGTTTTGTCAATGGTATGTCATGGGTTTTGGATTATTAAATGAGAAAAACATGTTGCTTATTTTAAAATGTGAAAACCATACTTTTATATTTTTTTTCAAACTTGTTTTAATGGATAGTTTCAGGAAAGTAGATGTTGGATTTTGTAGTTTATCTTGGTAACCCTACTGAGAATTTTAAATGTTCACACCTATTTTTATCATTTCAGTTTCAGTTCCCCTTTTCATAGGTTCTCTTGGTTGAGTTGAAAACTATTTAAGCAAGGTCATCCATTGGTTGGGTGGTGACATGGAAGGTCGTGTGGAGGTATGTGTGGTTTTACTTTCATTTCGTAGCTAGTTTTACTTTTATCATCAGTTTTTATTTATCTGTTTATCTTTTTTTCATGGTAAAAATTGTTCCCAGTGATTAAATTTTGATTCCCGGCACTGGTTACCAGCCTGTGGGGATCGGGAACTCCCCTTGGGCCATGTCGTGGACTAACTCGAGTGACCAGTTCAGGCTTGACTCAGGTTGGTTCATGAAAAAATACTATCATAGGTGGTTTTTGTAATTTGGGGTGTTTGGTATATGGATATTAGGACTGTTAAGACTCTGTAGGTAGGTATAGAAATGGCATCATAAACCCTCACTTGTTTCGAACCACGAGTTGCTAGGGGTTATCAGGGAATTGAGTCCTTGTCTGGTTTTCTTTAGATTGAGGGATAATAACGGAGGCAAGACAATGTTACATCATGATTTCTAATGGTATAGTTACCCATGTGAAGTCTGAGTACATAATTTAAGTTCCTCCTAGTTGTTTACACTTACTTGGTGCATGGCCCACTACCATGTCGCTAGGTTAAGCATGACTACTAGTCCCTCACTCCGAAGGTTTATGAAATTTGAGTGTTGTCTTGGTTCTAGTTGGTGTAAGTATGCTTTTAAAAATGAAAATGGGGTTTTTAAATGAGAATGATTTCTTTTAAATGGATTTAAATTTGTGAAATGGGTTTTAAAACCAAAAGATCTTAGGCAGAAAAAATTTGGTGTTTGTTTTGAAATTGGTAGAGAAGTGGTTTGTGTGCAGCCTCCGATACTCTTTATGAATGTTGGTACATGTGAGGGGATGCATGGGAAGTGTGTGTTGGTACCTATGGATGAAATTGGATGATGAAATGTACAATGGTTCATGGGATTATGGGGGTTTGTACCTATAATTAAAGGCTTGACCTTGTTTTTCTAATGTGATTAAAAAAGGGGGAAATGATTTTGGAAATTTATTTTTTTTTTTAAAAGTGGGTTTGGTATTTGAAAATTGTCCTTGAAAGAATGTAGTTTGAAATCTTAAATGAAAAGGGAATTTTGGGTTGTGTTTGTATTTTTTTGGTTTTTGATCTGGTCATTTTGGCTTAGGATTTTATTTTTAATTATACTTTGATTTGATATCGGTTTTGTCTTTGAGTTTTATATGTTGTTTAGAAAATGACAAACAGAAATTTCCCTAGGGTTTCTAATAAGTCGTGCTCAGTTTTTTGTCTTTATCATACATTGCTTATCCTTCATGGTGATCGGGGTCCGTTAGAGGCGGAAGAGTGTCTTGAAGAGGTAGAGTGTGTCTTCAGGGTATTGGTAACTCCCGAAGCTGTTAGATTGCATGCTATTTTGGGTCTATTCAAGAGTCCATCTTTGGACTAATGGGAGTTGTTCGCCCCACTATCACTACAAGTTTGGATGACGTGGGATGTCTTTAAATCCATATTCATCCGATGGTTCATACCTGAAGAGGTAAAGATGAATAAAAGGGAGGATATCATGTGTATTCAACAAGAAAAATAGATAGTGAAAGAATATGTTGACCATTTCAAGGAACCTGTATTCTTTTCTCTAGAGGTAGCATCGCAGGATTTGATGAAGACTTATCTCTTCATCATGAGTCTTCTTAAAGAGATCAAGGTGTGAGTCCTCCCTACTAAGGACCATCATTTCAAGAAGCTAGTGGATGAGGAATTCTTAGCTGAGTTAGCCTCCAGAGCACAGAGGGTTGGAAATCCAATGTATCCAGTTTCTCATAAAGTTTCCCTATCTGGAGAGCGGGATATTCCAAAGGGACCTAAATCTAGAGAATCACTACTGGAAATAAAAGTTTTTCCAATGATTTTTTCCCAACAGTTTGAACAAACCATTGGAAAAAATACCCTATGTCATTCATTGCCAACGGTTCATATGAACTGTTGGCATATAGGAGATAATAGCCAGTTTTCCCCAACGGTTCAAATGAATCGTTGGGATATATCTATCTAAAATCATCCCTCCATCGGGATACTTCTCCTATCCCTAAGCCGCACTTCTCCAAACACTCAATTTCAATCCCATACTCCTCTTGTCCTCACCGTCGCTCCCATACCGACCACCCCTCGCCACTGCTCCCATCCCGACCACCCCTCGCTGCTCGCCGCTCACCAATCACTGCTCCCCACTCCCCGCTCATCAGTGCTCGCGCTTTTTTTCCAAAATCTCGATGTGAACCCATAACCCTTCTCTTTTTACCCTAAAACATAGCTCGATGCACCCATATGGAAGATTTTTTCCAATAGCTCGGAATGAATCCTACTTCCCAACTGACTCTCGACGCGAACCCTACTTCCCAACGTGATAGGTCTGGTTTTCCAATGCTCTATTATTCCGCATTAAATGGGTATGTGTTATGATCACCTTACGATTTTAGGTTTTGTTTGGAACCCTGCTTCCCTACCTGATCTCAAGGGTTCTAACTCTACTTTCCAACCGATCATCTTATCTTTGATTCAAGTAATGTTTGTTCATTCACTTTAAATCAGTATGTATGCCTTCATTTATTTTCAATTTTTTTGGTTCCATTTCACTAAAATGTACTGTCTATTATGATCCCCTTATGAACACAAGAAATATATCATTTTAGGTTGTAGTTTTATCGTAATTTACCTATATAGAATCATTTTTATTGATATTGAAGAGGTAAAAATGAGGTGGGGAGGAGGGAGGATGTGCTGGAAGGGGGGATGGGCAGGGGTGAGGTGAGGAGGAGGAGGGCTGGACAGGGGGTTGAAGGTGGTTGTGTAGGAGGGGAGAGGGGGGGATGTGCTGGGGGTGAGAAAAGATAAGATATGGGGTGAAAGAACATCCATGTTGATGGCAGCACCAATACATCAATGACTATAAAAACCTGATCTGTGAGTGCCTCAACACATTACGATGTTAAAGCCACTCTATCCTAAGTACTTATTCAACTAGAGGGGTGTTTCACTCATCCAGATCTCCCATTAGATCACTAATCACATATAAATATAGTAAAAAAATTGATATAACTAGATCAAAACATAGTTCTAATGCCTGATCTATGATATCATATGTGTCTCCTCCTTGGACTAGAGTCCTGACCAGAAACATCCTCAAACCTCACGACCAAATTCCAACCAAACATGGGATGATCTATCCTTCAAACCACTATCCACATAGCTAATCTAGAAGCATAGATCAACTCACATAAAACAAATATCACACCCTCTCCATGGTCCTTGGGATATTATCCTCTAAAAACAACCACTATTGGCTCTATTTGACCCACCTTAGTGCTAAACCAAAACTTGGGGCTCCCATGGTCCTCAATGTGACAATATAAAGGGATTTCCAACTATAGCGTCCTCAGGTGCACCCAAAATCTTGGCTCAAGCCATTCAAAAGAAACCACAAATGGGAAAAAGTACACAGTAAGAACATACACTCTATGAGGGGTACCTCTAGTACATCCAAAGAACATGACACACCCAGTGCAGAAATATCCCAAATGCCCCTAAATGGCCTCCAACTGATCATCGATCAACGTCTCCAACTGATCATCTATAAACAACGCACCCAATGGGGTATATAAAAGAAATGAATAACAAATGAATTATCAATGGTCCTCATGAAAATCATAAAAGTTTTACCTTATAGGGGCTCTATAGTACAAGATTGATCGCTCCACATGGGCATTATTAATTAACAGCTATAGAAAACACTGGTCACTCAATCAGTAACAAGCCCACTATGTAACGCCCCGACCCCAGCTACCCAGAGTCGGTGCATTACTTCGTAACATTGGCATGATCACAAGAAGATCAAATCCCGAAAGACCGATTGGTTTAGTAGCCTTGGAAACACTAGATATATTCATAAGTTTTACATTAAAATGAAAGTGAAAAACTACTACAACAACAAAGTCTTCATATTCACACTATTAACCCCTCATAATATCTCTGCAAGTCATTCATAATTTACTTCTTTACTACCTGGGAAAAATAAAACATAGAAAAGGGGTGAGCTCAAATGCCCAGTAAAGATAACAATATAGCGGAAACTTTCATAAATAAGAATAAACATTTAAGGCAATGCATTACTAAAACAAAAGCCTTTTAAACTTTAACTTCAACATAGTATGGAAAAAGTAAAATGAAATAATTCCATTTACTTATTCACATGGATATTCTACTAATCGAATAATCACATGCAAAAATCAACAACCACTTTCATAATGTTGGAATGCATAATGCCAGACTATCATAACCACATAGTCAAGGCCTCGTGCCAAGACTACAAATAAGATTTTGTCAAGGCCTTGTACCAAGACACTAGTTTGTCTCATGAGACCTACCGATGCATCGAGGAGCTATAGCGGGCTCCACCCGTCACTTATTAAGTCCAATGCATTCCCATATGAAAAGGTTTAAACATAACATAAACATTCGTATTAAAACTAGCATACGAAATGTCAATAATTTCACCATAAACTATGAATGGTATAAAAATAGCACATCCATAGTCAAACATATCACAAAACCTTCAATACAATATAGAAGTTTTGTATCATAATAAATCAACTTCAAATAATCTTAAAATCCGTCAAAGGATGTTGACATAGATGAAATCAAAATTCTTTTTAAAGAAATATCTCCTTTTATTTTGAAATCATTTAAGATCCATATAAAATAAAACATTTTCTTTGAAAATAATCTTATAAGCTTTTAAGGGAAGCTTTGATGATTTTATAACGGCGGAAAATAACCGCACCTGCCGTATAAGTTAAAAAAACATTCTTATCTTAATTCTGTCGAAAAGGTTAAAAAGCACCTTGTTTGGAAAACGACGGAAAGATTCCCTTATAAACCTCTTATAAAAAAGTCAAACAAGGGTATAAATGACTTTAACCCATATTCTTGTAATTAGTAAAAATGTTTTGAAATACATTTTTAAGAAACATGGATGTGGATGATAAAGATATCCCAGTAGATTATTACGTATAAACAACCTTGGATAATGAAGAGGTTGTAAAGTAAACTCTTACCTTGTACTTTTCCTTGGTTGGGGTAGGTTAACCTCCTGTATAATATTGAAATAATTGTTACTAAATTATACAAGAATCATATACATTAATATGATATCATATATGATCTTTTAATATTGATTTGATAATAATATCTTAGTATTATCGTCGTTTCGGGTGTTAACTTACTCATTTTCTTTATATGTTTTGTTACATAAGTCATGTTTGTTGTATCTTATTCATATCCAGAATGATATCAAGTCCTTAAACATCATTTTTAAATCATTAAATGATAATTATACTTGAATGGATACGATGGAGAATGAATCTCATCGCGTTCGTGGAGACGGTAGTCCGTACGTACGCACGAATGCTATTTCCATTTAATTTTTATTTTAAAAGAATCGAATCCAAATGATACATAGGTATATTACTATTCCAGTATAATATAATATTTTATATATGTTACTTAAGTTCATTAACACCATCCTTTATACGTTCCATGTGTGGTATGAACGAGTCATATCATTTTAAGGGGGCGGTAGTCCGCACTTCCTCAAATGAAATTATCGTATGTATATACAACATGAAAGGCATAATGGTATGAAATAAAATGGAATTACAGAAGCTTATATATAAAATATATATCATTAATATCATATTTAATTACAGTGCCATCATAATGGCCACCATGAGAGGCGGTAAGATGTATTTGAACAATCATCGTTTCGTGAGGCGTTAGTTTGCCATCCACAGAAACATTATGTTCATCATCCATTAGATGGAGTTGTGTGTATGTGTAGTTTGAATACTTCTTATAACAACATCCTAGTATATTGAGGATACTGGTGTTGTTACAAAAGAAAGGAAATAAAAAGAGTTTGGGGGGTTGGAGAAGCAAAATAAATGAAAATAATTTAAGAGAAATCGTTACCTTTAATTTAGGTAACTCACTTTGGTTGGAATAAAAGGACTTCTTGAAATGATTTCTTCCTAAGTGGAAGCTTCAAGGAGGAGGAGAGGGATGTGGGGAGCTTAGTTGGGCAGAGTTTGGACGAGCCAAGTGGCTTGAGATGTGTGAGGAATGAGTAGAAGTGGTCTCCTTTTATAAGGGAGAAGAGGGGCTCTTTAGGAAAGAGTGAAAGTATTACTTTATAATATAATTATATTCGGTTTATAATGGTCCAAAAATCATTGAGGTCGAAGATAAGATGACTAATATTCTAAATAACATCAACCAATAAGAATTGTACAGGTTTTAGATAATATTTTAATCATTATAATATTATTTATTTCAATGATTTATTAATGAGGTAAACATTTCATCATTATTGTGTCATTAATAATTTAACTTATTTGATGTCTAAAAATTATAAATAAAATATAATAATGTAGGAAATCTTTTTAGCTTTCTAATGAATAATTATAATCGAAAATCCAACATGTATAACCCTATGTAAAAATTGTTCTTCTAAAAGATGTAAGCTTATGCCATTTTTATTTTTATTTTAACTTTATTAATATAATGTGTCCCTACCACATACAAGTGGCTCCAAGGGGTCCCCAAATTGACCCAAGGATGCCCATGGTCAGGTATGTGTCCACCAATAAGGTTATGACACGTTTTAGGGTAATTTTGTATTATTATAATATTATTTTTTAACCCTTATTTACCGGATTTACCCTTTAACCATGGTAAATAAAATATTTACCACAGTAACTATTCAAAATGTCTAAAAATAAAAGTTAACTATTTACACAATTTGAACATCCTGATTCCAAATATGGAATCTATTTTCCTAAATTCAAAACACAGAAGTGGCAGAAATTAATTTAAAATTAATTCCCGCTGTCAAAACAAAAAGCGTGTTTTTAAGAGATAATAACTATAAAAAGATTGACACTTGTTTATGTTCGGTTTAATTGTAAAATTATGTCCAATGACCAACATTATATTAAATGGTAAAAATATATTCTAAATATACTTTAAAACCACTCAAATTCACAATTTATCACTATTAATTATTTTGATTAAAAAAGTTGTTTTTAATTAAAATTTAGTAATTTTCACTATTCATCAAAATATAAAAGTTATCCGAAAAGTACCAAAATTTCACCCTAGGCTAATTTCAATATTCCGAATCCAAAAATGAAGTCCATTTTGAAGTATAAAATATATATGATTTCAAAAAGTAGGTATTACTATTCACAACGGCTAGTTTAATTAGTTGTGGTGTGTGTTAGAACTCGAGGTTGCGTACAACACACGCTATCGCATTATTCGAAGGGAAACGTACCGTGGAAGCTTGGGGTGTTACATTCTCCCCTCCTTCAAATAATTGCGTCCTCGCAATTTCTAGGGTATTACTGCATAAAAAGACTCGGGTGGTTCTTCATCATAAGTTCCTCGGGTTCCCACGTTGCCTCTTCCATCTTATGATTTCTCCACAAAACTTTTACCAGACGCGTCGTCCGGTTTCTCAGCACTTGTTCTCTCGTATCAAGAATCTTGATGGGCTCTTCGCAATAAGACAGATCGGGTTCCAGTTCTAATTCCTCATAGGTGAGTACATGCGTCGGATCAGGCATGTATTTCCTCAATAGAGATACGTGGAACACATCGTGAACTTTGGAGAGACTTGGCGGCATTGCCAATCGGTAAGCTACAGCCCCAATTCGTTCTAGAATTTCGAAAGGTCCGATGTACCTGGGACTCAATTTACCTTTCTTACCAAAACGTATGACTCCCTTCCATGGAGATACCTTTAGGAAAACATGATCATCGACTTGAAATTCCAAATCCTTCCTTCGATTATCGGCATAGCTCTTCTGCCTACTTTGAGCTGCTTTGATGTGATTTTGGATTACCTTCACCTTTTCCACCGTTTCCTCCACCAGTTCTGGGGCTACAAGTTTTCTTTCACCAACGTCATCCCAACAGGTTGGTGTACGACATCTCTTTCCGTATAACGCTTCATATGGTGCCATCTGAATACTCGAATGGAAGCTATTGTTATAGGAAAATTATACTAGTGGTAAATATTGATCCCACATACCCTGAAAATCAAGTGAGCAAGATCTCAACATGTCTTCTAAGGTCTGAATAGTCCGTTCTGATTGTCCGTCTGTCTGAGGGTGGTAAGCAGTGCTCAAATGAAGTTCAGTATCCAGGGATTTCTGAAGACTTTTCCAAAATCTTGAAGTAAAACGGGGATCACGATCAGAAACAATCGATAGGGGAACTCCATGAAGTCTCACAACTTCATTAATGTATAGTCTTGCTAGACGTTCCAGGGGTAGATCTTCTCTTATAGCAAGAAAATGTGCTGACTTGGTAAGACGATCAACAATAACCCATATTGCATCGTTCCTTCTAGGAGTCTTTGGTAGCCCCATGACAAAGTCCATCGTAATATTGTCCCATTTCCACTCCGGTATGGGAAGAGGTTGCATGACTCCTCCAGGCTGTTGCCTTCCAGCTTTCACTTGTTGACAAACCATACATCTTGACACAAAATCAGCAATCTCCCTCTTAATGTTGTCCCACCAAAAATGTTCCTTCAAATCTCTATACATTTTGGTGCTCCCAGGTTGTATAGAGAAATTGGAACTATGAGCGTCATCCAGCAATTCCCTTTTTAGATCAGGTATATTGGGAACACAAAGTCTCTTCCCGAATTTCAAAATTCCATCTTCATACACAAAGTCTTTCAATCTCCCATCATTCACAGCTTTAATCTTCTTCTGAAATTCTTCATCATCGGTCTGGGAACTCTTAATCCTTTCTAGTAAAGATGGTTTGGCAACCATTTGAAAAAGAATTGATGTTTCACCTTCCCTGGTTATTCCCATGTCCATCGTCTCTAGATCCATGAAAATTGGATCCCTTTCAATTCTCATCATGTTCAGAACTCCATGGTCTTTTCTGCTCAAAGCATCTGCTACTTTGTTTGCTTTCCCCGGGTGGTAGTGTATCGTGCAATCATAATCCTTGAGTAATTCAAGCCATCTCCTTTGCCTCATGTTGAGTTCTTTTTGTGAGAAAATATACTTCAGACTCTTGTGATCAGTATAAATCTCACATTTTTCACCATAGAGGTAGTGCCTCCATATCTTCAAAGCAAAGATCACAGCTGCTAACTCAAGATCATGAGTAGGATAGTTTTGTTCATGAATTTTCAATTGTCGTGATGCATAGGCAATAAATCTATCATTCTGCATAAGGACACAACCAAGTCCTTTCTTTGATGCATCACTATAAATAACGAACCCATCATTCCCCGATGGTAGAGTCAATATAGGAGCATTGACTAATCTTCTCTTCAGTTCTTCGAAACATTATTCACACTCTTTTGTCCAAACAAATTTAACCCCTTTACGTGTGAGCTTCGTTAATGGGTTAGCCAATCGAGCAAAATTCTGGACGAAACGTCGATAATAACCTGCCAAGCCAATAAAACTACGTACCTCAGTTATACTCGTAGGTGCTGGCCATTCTTGGATTGCTTTGGTCTTAGAAGGATCAACAGAGATTCCATCTTTAGAGACAATATGGCCAAGAAAAGAAATCTCCTGAAGCCAGAATTCACACTTGCTAAACTTTCCATATAATTCATGCCTCCTCAGAGTCTTCAAGATAATGCGCAAGTGATTTTCATGATCTTCGTAGGTTTTGGAGTATACCAAGATATCATCAATAAATACCACCACAAATTCATCGAGATACTCCTTGAAAACTCTATTCATTAGATCCATGAATACAGAGGGTGCATTAGTCAATCCAAACGGCATTACAGTAAACTCGTAATGCTCGTACCTGGTTCGAAATGCTGTTTTTGGAATGTCTTCCTTCTTCACATACAACTGATGGTATCCAGATCGAAGGTCAATCTTTGAAAAGTATTGAGCTCCATGCAGTTGGTCAAATAAATCATCAATACGAGGTAGGGGATACTTGTTCTTTATCGTTATAGCATTGATCTCCCTGTAGTCGATACATAACCTCATAGATCCATCTTTCTTTTTAACAAAAAGAACAGGGGCTCCCCATGGAGAAACACTAGGGCGAATAAATCCCTTATTACTCAATTCCTCTAGTTGTTTCTTTAGTTCGACTAACTCTACAGTGGCCATTCTATAAGGGGTCTTCGATATAGGCCTTGATCCAGGAATCAAATCAATAGAAAACTCAACTTCTCGTTCTGGAGGATGTCCAGGTAAATCTTCCAGAAATACATCTACAAATTCTTTCACAACAGGTACATCCTCTATTTGAACATTCCTTTCCTCACCGACAGTTATTTCATTCTCTTCCTCCCCAATAATTGAATTAAGTTGAGCTACTGGGGGTGGATCTAAATAAGAATTAGGTAGTGACGATTCTGCTCTAAAAATAAGGTGCTCCTTATCATTATCATCAAGAATCGTAACCTCTTTCTTCTTACAATAAATCTTCGCATCATAGTCCGAAAGCCAGTCCATACCGAGGATTATATCAAACTCAATCATAGGTATGACGATGAAATCAGCAGATAAAGAAAATTTATGTGCTCTAATGGGGACTGATTCACAAAACTTTGTTGCAATGATACTTCCCTTAGGAGTTTTAACTGACAACTCCCTTATTAAATCAAATTGGAAATATCTAATTTTCTTAGCAAACTGGGAAGATATGAAACAATGCGATGATCCAGAATCAAATAATGCATTTTCTAAACTTGAGGAAACCATTAAATTACCTGCCACCACGTCTTTCGGAGCTTCTACCTCAGCAGTAGTGATAGCATAAGCCTGGCCTTGATCCCTTGGCCTTTTCTGAGGTAAGTTCTCCTGACGCTTAGGAAATGCATTTGCATAATGCCCCATCTCCCTGCAATTGTAGCACTGAACGTTGGTAGCTTCCTTCTTCCCCTTGCAATCATGAGCTTGGTGGCCTTTTTCACCACACTTGTAACAGACTCCCATTCCCTTCAGGCAAGCACCGGGGTGTTTCTTCCCGCATTTACCACAAGATGGATATTCAACCTTTTCCTTCTTCCCCTTATTTCCATTCCCAGATTGATCAGCAGGTCTCTTCTTCTCTTGCTTCGCTTTAAAGTCATAAGACTTAGAGAATTCCTTTTCGGTCTTGATAGCACATGAGACAATGTCTTCGTACGATGAAAAGGATTGTGAGACTAATGCTCGACGGAGAAATGGTTTTAACCCATCAAAGAAACGATCAATCTTACTTCTAGGGTTGCGTATATAATCTCCAGCATACCTCGCTAACCTTGTAAAGTTAGCCTCATACTTTGTGACATTATCATCCTCCTTTTGTCTCAGACTTAGAAATTGCCTTTCCATATCCGCTCGATGGTCGCGAGGGAAGTATTTTTCTAAAAACAGATCTTTGAACTCCCTCCATTCCATATTTGATACTTCATCATCTTCCTTCATGTTTTGAATCAATGACCACCATTGATCAGCATCTCCAGTGAGGCGGTAAACTGCCATGATAACTTTTTCCCTTTCACTGCTCCCCAAAGCCTGAAATATTTTCTCTAGGGAAAATATCCATTGCTCAGCTACTAATGGATTTGTATTCCCGTTGAAAGTTGGTGGTTGTTGCCTCATGAATCGATCTAACATTGATCCTCCACGCTGCGGATCAGGGTGCTCCATACGGGTAAGGTTATTATTCATAACCTGAGTAAGTTGTCTCAGTATGGTGATTAGCTGATCGGCACCAGTTGCATCACCAGCCCCACTATAATTATCTTGAGCAGGAGGGAAATCCCTACATGGAGTGCGTGCATTGATACGGTTTCCATTTCTTCCACTAGGCGCCATTTCTAAACAATGGCATAAACTAGATCGGTTTATGAATCAAAATACATAATCCCATACTTATAAAACACTTAACATAAATTGAACTATTTATGGATATAATCCATAATCATAAAAATGTTTTCTTTGAGGAAGTATATACTCATAAACCCTTCATAATGATTTGTAAAGAAAATGAGAGTTAGCCTAAGCATATCCCCCGGGAGTGTCGTAACCAAGAGTGCAGCAAGGCCCGTTGTCGTGCACCAGTTCCCGTTCGAGTCTAGCTCAAAGCGGTGTTTTCGGGTTTTACCCCTAGGTACATCTGTGCCAGAGCCGCCTCTACCTGCTCGTATCCAGACAGGGATGTATTGCTCGGAAAACTCACAAAATCTCTACAATACCAAAATTCTAGGAATTTCTTCTATACTAATCCTCAAAGTTCATCTTAGGTCTACGTGCTCTAATCAGAGTTTATCTAAATCTAGTTTCCAAGGTTTGTACTAAACTTCCTCTGATACCAACTGTAACGCCCCGACCCCAGCTACCCAGAGTCGGTGCATTACTTCGTAACATTGTCATGATCACAAGAAGATCAAATCCCGAAAGACCGATTGGTTTAGTAGCCTTGGAAACACTAGATATATTCATAAGTTTTACATTAAAATGAAAGTGAAAAACTACTACAACAACAAAGTATTCATATTCACACTATTAACCCCTCATAATATCCTTGCAAGTCATTCATAATTTACTTCTTCACTACCTGGGAAAAATAAAACATAGAAAAGGGGTGAGCTCAAATGCCCAGTAAAGATAACAATATAGCGGAAACTTTCATAAATAAGAATAAACATTTAAGGCAATGCATTACTAAAACAAAAGCCTTTTAAACTTTAACTTCAACATAGTATGGCAAAAGTAAAATGAAATAATGCCATTTACTTATTCACATGGATATTCTACTAATCGAATAATCACATGCAAAAATCAATAACCACTTTCATAATGTTGGAATGCATAATGCCAGACTATCATAACCACATAGTCAAGGCCTCGTGCCAAGACTACAAATAAGATTTTGTCAAGGCCTTGTTCCAAGACACTAGTTTGTCTCATGAGACCTACCGATGCATCGAGGAGCTATAGCGGGCTCCACCCGTCACTTATTAAGTCCAATGCATTCCCATATGAAAAGGTTTAAACATAACATAAACATTCGTATTAAAACTAGCATACGAAATGTCAATAATTTCACCATAAACTATGAATGGTATAAAAATAGCACATCCATAGTCAAACATATCACAAAACCTTCAATACAATATAGAATTTTTGTATCATAATAAATCAACTTCAAATAATCTTAAAATCCGTCAAAGGATGTTGACATAGATGAAATCAAAATTCTTTTTAAATAAATATCTCCTTTTATTTTGAAATCATTTAAGATCCATATAAAATAAAACATTTTCTTTGAAAATAATCTTATAAGCTTTTAAGGGAAGCTTTGACGATTTTATAACGGCGGAAAATAACCGCACCTGCCGTATAAGTTAAAAAAAACATTCTTATCTTAATTCTGTCGAAAAGGTTAAAAAGCACCTTGTTTGGAAAACGACAGAAAGATTCCCTTATAAACCTCTTATAAAAAAGTAAAACAAGGGTATAAATGACTTTAACCCATATTCTTGTAATTAGTAAAAATGTTTTGAAATACATTTTTAAGAAACATGGATGTGGATGATAAAGATATCCCAGTAGATTATTACGTATAAACAACCTTGGATAATGAAGAGGTTGTAAAGTAAACCCTTACCTTGTACTTTTCCTTGGTTGGGGTAGGTTAACCTCCTGTATAATAGTGAAATAATTGTTACTAAATTATACAAGAATCATATACATTAATATGATATCATATATGATCTTTTAATATTGATTTGATAATAATATCTTAGTATTATCGTCGTTTCGGGTGTTAACTTACTCATTTTCTTTATATGTTTTGTTACATAAGTCATGTTTGTTGTATCTTATTCATATCCAGAATGATATCAAGTCCTTAAACATCATTTTTAAATCATTAAATGATAATTATACTTGAATGGATACGATGGAGAATGAATCTCATCGCGTTCGTGGAGACGGTAGTCCGTACGTACGCACGAACGCTATTTCCATTTAATTTTTATTTTAAAAGAATCGAATCCAAATTATACATAGGTATATTACTATTCCAGTATAATATAATATTTTATATATGTTACTTAAGTTCATTAACACCATCCTTTATACGTTCCATGTGTGGTATGAACGAGTCATATCATTTTAAGGGGGCGGTAGTCCGCACTTCCTCAAATGAAATTATCGTATGTATATACAACATGAAACGAATAATGGTATGAAATAAAATGGAATTACAGAAGCTTATATATAAAATATATATCATTAATATCATATTTAATTATAGTTCCATCATAATGGCCACCATGAGAGGCGGTAAGATGTATTTGAACAATCATCGTTTCGTGAGGCGTTAGTTTGCCATCCACAGAAACATTATGTTCATCATCCATTAGATGGAGTTGTGTGTATGTGTAGTTTGAATCCTTCTTATAACAACATCCTAGTATATTGAGGATACTGTTGTTGTTACAAAAGAAAGGAAATAAAAAGAGTTTGGGGGGTTGGAGAAGCAAAATAAATGAAAATAATTTAAGAGAAATCGTTACCTTTAATTTAGGTAACTCACTTTGGTTGGAACCAAAGGACTTCTTGAAATGATTTCTTCCTAAGGAGAAGCTTCAAGGAGGAGGAGAGGGATGTGGGGAGCTTAGTTGGGCAGAGTTTGGATGAGCCAAGTGGCTTGAGAGGTGTGAGGAATGAGTAGAAGTGGTCTCCTTTTATAAGGGAGAAGAGGGGCTCTTTAGGAAAGAGTGAAAGTATTACTTTATAATATAATTATATTCGGTTTATAATGGTCCAAAAATCATTGAGGTCGAAGATAAGATGACTAGTATTCTAAATAACATCAACCAATAAGAATTGGACAGTTTTTAGATAATATTTTAATCATTATAATATTATTTATTTCAATGATTTATTAATGAGGTAAACATTGCATCATTATTGTGTCATTAATAATTTAACTTATTTGATGTCTAAAAATTATAAATAAAATATCATCATGTAGGAAATCTTTTTATCTTTCTAATGAATATTTATAATCGAAAATCCAACATGTATAACCCTATGTAAAAATTGTTGTTCTAAAAGATGTAAGCTTATGCCATTTTTATTTTTATTTTAACTTTATTAATATAATGTGTCCCTACCACATACAAGTGGCTCCAAGGGGTCCCCAAATTGACCCAAGGATGCCCATGGTCGGGTATGTGTCCAACAATAAGGTTAGGACACGTTTTAGGGTAATTTTGTATTATTATAATATTATTTTGTAACCCTTATTTACCGGATTTACCCTTTAACCATGGTAAATAAAATATTTACCACAGTAACTATTCAAAATGTCTAAAAATAAAAGTTACCTATTTACACAATTTGAACATCCTGATTCCAAATATGGAATCCATTTTCCTAAATTCAAAACACAGAAGTGGCAGAAATTAATTTAAAATTAATTCCCGCTGTCAAAACAAAAAGCGTGTTTTTAAGAGATAATAACTATAAAAAGATTGACACTTGTTTATGTTCGGTTTAATTGTAAAATTATGTCCAATTACCAACATTATATTAAATGGTAAAAATATATTCTAAATATACTTTAAAACCACTCAAATTCACAATTTATCACTATTAATTATTTTGATTAAAAAAGTTGTTTTTAATTAAAATTTAGTAATTTTCATTATTCATCAAAATATAAAAGTTATCCGAAAAGTACCAAAATTTCACCCTAGGCTAATTTCAATATTCCGAATCCAAAAATGAAGTCCATTTTGAAGTATAAAATATATATGATTTCAAAAAGTAGGTATTACTATTCACAACGGCTAGTTTAATTAGTTGTGGTGTGTGTTAGAACTCGAGGTTGCGTACAACACACGCTATCGCATTATTAGAAGGGAAACGTACCGTGGAAGCTTGGGGTGTTACACACTATGGTATCATCATGAGTCCCTTTGACGCATATAAATATCTTAAGTAAATCCGACCATAACTTATATCCCACAACATCATCCCATCCCAATGGTTCCAATAGTTCCAATCCTAAAAAAGGAGGTAATCATCATCTGTTCTAACCTTGAGAAATAGGTACCAACATGTCAAGATAAAAAAAGATATATTCATATATACTACTTGATTATAATTTCCAGGATCTATATGAAAGAACATTGAACAAAACTAGCTTATATTTTACAATTCATTCCAACTAATGATCTCATAACCCTCACACATGATTCTCATCTCACAACCCAACCTGCTGGAGGATTCTGAATCCAATCCTTGAAGAAATCCTGATAAAGAATTCTTTTAGTTCAAAACATCATAAAGACCGCATTCAAACATAGAAAGTATTCCACCATATAAATTTATAAGAAAAACTAATCAAACTTGAATACTCATAAGTCGAATTCTGACTCCATGGTTAAAATAGGGTAAACACAAGAAGGAGAAAAAAGTACCGAACCTATACTTTAAATACATGATATGTAACCAAAAAATTTCCCCTCGTTCCATGTGACATAGACTGATCAGTGTGTACTTTTCCAAAGTACACATCATGTGTTCTAGTATATGATGTTTACCCCCACCTGGGTACATTCACATACAAGTCACCACTTAGCATGAAAACTTCCCTACTGCGTGGAATGTATCACCCCATACACAATCTTTACCCCACATATGGTTCCCATGTATGTACCTATCCATATATCCCCCTCACACAAGGTCTACCCACACACAATGTCTATCCATGTAACTCGCACTAGATATATCTTTATACCCTACATGGTCATCTGCCACTAGCACACCCCGATTCACCACTACATGGCATGTAACCCACCCCCTTGTATAAATCTTTTAGTTCCCAAAACCCATCCTTCCCAAGTATGAAGAACACATGATGTGTGTTCTCAAAACTACACATCATGTACATGAGCTCTCCCAAACTAAACCCCCCAAGAATATCCCAAAACACCTAATTTCTCCAAAGTATCCATAGATTGAATCATGAATGGGTCACCAGATGGGGTGGTGGTTGTGCAGGTGGGGTAGTGGGGGGCTGTGTAGGTGGGGTGGTGGCTGTGCAGGTGGGGTAGTGGGGGGGTTGGGCAGGTGGGCAGGTGGGGGAGGGGGTGGGATGTGCAGGGGGTTAGGCTAGGCTAGGCAAGGGGGAGGGGGGCTGGGCAAGGGGGGCTGTGCAGGTGGGGTGGTGGTTGTGCAGGTAGGGTAGTGGGGGGGTTGGGTAGGTGGATGAGTATGGAGATGAACTTGAGTTCCTTGAACCCAATTAGGGAACTACAAAACGATTTTGTAGGACCCTAGTATATCGGATAAGGCATATTCATGGAAGAATCTATAATTCTAGCCATGTCCCTACTTAGACTATCAATTTTGTAGAAACTGTGGAAGACCCATTTAGTGAGTCTAATAGGAGAAGGAAAATCCCCATGCATAATCCAACCAGGTACAGTTACTATGGAATTTAATAATGTCATATCCATCATATATCAATATTAATATGTCATTATGTTGAGAAACATTAGACCCTTGTACTTGTATTTAATGATAAATGTTATCAATATTTGAAAATATTACATTAACTATGATTTTTGATTTAATATCATTCCAATGTTGACACATTATCATATGTGATATGATGAGGACAATATAGAACCTTCCACATAGATACTACAGCTTTGTGTCCAATGCAATAAATGTCCATAAGTCTAATTCATGCTCGGGGATCAATTTAAAGACCTCATTTCTGAATCATAATTTATAGTAATTCTTTAGGATCAAAACTTCATTGACTTTTTAGGAAGGCCTATTTAAACTTTTCTGACCACTCAAACATAAATACATTCATAGTAATCCTAGTCATAGGCACTTTTAAAGGGGCAAAGATTTAAATGAACCATATGTAAAACCCAAATAAACAAAGGAAACCCACAATATCAAACATGTTTTGTATGCCTTCTCATGACACCCCAACCTATACATTCTTTGGGTCCACATAAATTCCCACATTATAGATTATGTGCCTAAGAAAACATACTTTATGGAAGTATAAGTGACACTTTGAGATCTTATAAAACATATAATGTGGTCAAAGTGTACAAAAAAATCTATAGGTGTCCAATGTGTATATCAATGGTCGGTGAGTATATAAGGATATCATCAATAAGCACCACAATAAATGAGTTGAGATATGTATGGAATATCTCATTCATGAGATCCATGAACACCATTGGATTAATTTTAAACATGAAAGGAAAGTCAAGATATGTATGGAAGATGCCTTAATAATTTTCACACCATTTTTAATACGAAATCATATATATACGTTCATTCAACTAATCAATTCATGTCCTTAAAAAATTTCCACATGTCTCATTACTACTAATTAAAAAATGTAAAGGATCAATATTTTCCCTCATGTACCTCTTTATTACCTCTACACAAGTAGTAATTTACCACTTTCAAAATAGTAAATTATCTTCACACATGTCTTTTCTATCCCAACATATTTATACATATCCACTACTTTTACCCTTATCAAAGCCCTAGACTAATACTTCTCACTCAATATAGCTCATCACTCAACTCCCAACATCTTACATACTACTAAAGGTAGTGTCTCATACAACTATATATCACATACCAACCTTCTCACTCAACAAACATCCATGTTAATACATTATGATCAATGTAAATCCATTTTCTGAAATAATACCATATTAACCATGGTAGTTCTAATATCACATTCCAAACGCTCCATTATCACTCATGGTTGGGTTCATCTAGAACCTTATCACTCAAGGTGAGGCCATTATATTGACCACTACCTTATCAATCATGGTTGGGTTATATATCATGTTATAATATGATAACGTCATTATCACTCAAGTAAGGGTCCTTTTAGCACCTTATCCCTCAAGGTGTTGTCATTCCTTATTATAAATCACTATACTTGTTAGAATTTCTCACCCAACATGTGTATGAAATAACAACAAGGTAATTTGGTCCATATCATAGATCACTGGATAGGTACAAGGTTCTAGTCACTCGGGACCTATTCCCCCTACCTTATCAATCATGTTAGTGTTAGATATCATTTATATAATATGATAGAACCTTTATCACTCAAGTAAGGGTCCTTCCAACACCTAATCACTCAAGGTGTTGTCATTCCTTAGGATATTTCACTATACTGTTAGAATTTGTCACACAACATGTGTATGAAATAACAAGGGCATTTGGTCCATATCATAGCTCACCATCTAGTGTACCACTATGAGAACCACGATCCCATGTGATAAATGGTTACTTTTTATGATTCACCCTATGGATCATCATTCAAATTTAAATGGATACAAAAATCATCTATGGAAGGTATATACTAAAATTCATGTTGTAATCTACTGGATTTTCATGGAGGATTATCTGAATGTTTGCATTACAGATTGGGGATAGAATATTACCGTATAATCTTATCCTCTTATAATATGATAGAAAATTTCCAAAGTGAGCCCAACAGATGATGTAAATGATTCATAACCACTGACAAACACCATGTTGGATGTCATCATAGCATATCCCCTTGAAAATTAGGCATGTGATATCTCTCATGAATCAAGTAAATATCTATCCACATATAATCTATGTGTCACAGTAGCCTGAATAATATCCCTCTCTTAAACACAAACCAATACCTTGATAAATGCAAAAATATAACTAAATCTCTTGACATTATAGAAGTCATTTCCCCATAGTATATGATTCCCCCATCATTATACTGTAGGAACAAAAGGGTTATAATGTTCATAGTGTAAATATCCTTCTAGGTTAGTATATTGAATGATTAAATTCATCGAAAAAATATCAAATTTATCCTGGAGTAATCAAAACCAATAACCCTTATCCGATATATCAGGATTGAGGCAGGGGATTCTTCATATATGAGTTATAAACTTGAATTTCTAATATCCCCTTCCCTATTTGATCAACAAGAAAACATTTTGTTGGTTCTTGTTCTCTCTACCTCATCAATATGTGAACCATACAAGGGGAAGGGATGTGAGTAAGCCTTCAAAAATGAGATGATTATTTCTATGTGTTTCTTGTGTGTTTTTTGTGTGATTACAGGTGATTGAAGTGAGTTTTTGTGAGTTTTTTATGTGTGTAGTGTGTTTTCTGTGTTTGCAGGTTGCAGTATTCCTAAACACACATAATGAGTGTTTTTTCATGATTTCAGTGTATTTTTGTGAGATGGCACGTTTTTTACACAGAGTTTTCATTGCAGCCTGTAGTTGATTATAGGCTATTTCATTTTAAATTAATGGGGGTCTAACCCAATGGTTTCAAAACCGTTGGGTTATACCCCTATGCGCTGATGCATTTCCCAACGGTTCAAAACCATTGGGTTATACCCCTGTGCGCTACTGCATTTCCCAACGGTTCAAAACTGTTGGGTTATACCCTTGTGTGTTGCTGCATTTCCCAATGGTTCAAAACCGTTGGGTTATACCCCTGTGTTCTGCTGCATTTCCCAACGGTTCAAAACCGTTAGGTTATACCCCCTATATTTTTATGCCAACGGTTTTAAAACTGTTGGGTTATACCCCTTGTGCGCTGATTTTCCCAATAGTTTATATGAACTGTTGGTATAATAGGATCCAAACAACCTTTTCCCAATGGTTCAATGTGAACCATTGGTATAAGGCTTTCCCGACGCCTCATAGCCCAACAGTTTCTAAAACCATTGGGATAAGATTTTACAACGGTTTGAAGGACTTTCCTAAGGGTTTAAAACTGTTGGGAAAACATATATTACTAGTAGTGAATCCTCTACAGTGGTTCTGGATTCCAGTTCGTCAAACCGTTCAGTGGTTTTCCACCAGTGTGACTGATTCGGGTAAGTGAAGTCGTCATGTTTCACCCCTCCAAAGACGTGTCATCATTGCGGCTATCTGGGCCATCTAGAGAAGATTTGCAGGAAGATTCACCTGAGTAAGATGTTGTGACCATAGGATTCCAATACCTGACTATGAGGCGGGAGATGCTTCATCCATCAAAGCCTGAACCACTGGTCTTGGGGTGAATCTCGCACGCAGTTAGGAGTTTTTGGGGGTGTGAAGCCTTGGTCTAGGTTTTGTTTTCTATGTTTCCAATAGAAAATTTAAATTCTTTTCATTCTTGTTTTTATGATATTAAATTTTTTATGTTGTTGTAAGTTCATTCTTTCATCGTGGAGTTGTGACGGACATGTTCTATTGTAATCTAAACAGTTTTGTTTTTCTGATTATGATTTTTCAAATCGTGTGTTCTTCTTAAAAGTGTGTTTATCCCTTGTATGGGTTGATATTGGTTTAGTTATGTTTGTTTGGAGATGTAAGTGTTGGTGTAAGAATCAATGTTTGTGGTTATGCACAAGTTCATTTCTTAGGGTATGTTCTACTCATAGGTTTTTCTCTAGTGTTGGGGGTTTTTGGTCTAGGTTGAGAGTTCCAAGTTTCAGCGGAGGTGTTGTTTCGCCCATGTTAAAGAAGTTAGTTGGGATCAGTTGGGAGTTTTCATGCTCCCCCACCCCCTGCCTAAGATGATATGTTTGGGTGTTAAATTTCTTCACTAGTTGAGTTCTTATGGTGGGGAGAACCCTCTCGTGTTTTCCCATTCTTTTGTGATTTGGTTTCTTTCAGTTTCAATCAAGCATGGATTCATGTTTTGACTATTGTTCGGCTGGGTGACTTTCTAGGGATAGAAAGTGTTTGTGGTGGGGATAAATATCACACCTTTACTTTTAAATTTATTTTTATTTTACTATTTATTGGATTCGGGTTCTCTCGTCAAAGAGCTGAGCACAGTTCTAAATTTTTTGACATTTAAAAATTTTAGTGGGTTTCAGACCCATGCACGGTTACCGCATGGTGGGCGGTAGCCCTGCGGTCAGCCCGAGTGCCCGCGCAAACGTCTAACATTTAGAACAAATAAAGATATATGTAGATAAAATGAGTTTAATGTTTAAATTGTAATAATAATAATGTTATCGTGTAAATAATAATATTTTTATTTTTATGAATTGTTAATAATATTTTTTATTTTTTAAATGTTTTGGTTAATATAATTTTTAATAAATTGCTATTAATAATCTTATTATTACCATTATTGTCATTATTATTATTATTATTATAGTATCATTATTCTTATTATTCTCATTTTTATTATTATTATTATCATCGTTATTGTATTATTATTATTATTATTATTTGTATTACTATTATTATTATAATAAAATGAAAAAAACAAAGTAACCCTAGCGCTACCCCCCCCCCATTTCCTGCCTTTCCCCTACGAGATCCACCTCCCTCTGCTCCATGGTTCCCCTTCACCTCTCGCACCCTAGCGCTCCAGCCACCTCTCTCCCTCACCTTAGTCCAGCCTTATGTGCCTTGTTTAGGTCCCAACCGACCATCCCCCTCTCACCCTCCACTCCAGCAGGCTTCCGACCGCAGCCCTCGACTCCCCAGCACCGGTCGTACTCCAACCGACAGCTCTGGCCTCGCCCTTCGCTCCTACAACAGCCACACCCCCTACTAGTTTTCCCTCACACATTATTGCTACGACTAGACGACCACTGCCTTGCCCTCCCTTGTTATGGCCAGCGACATACCGGGACCCCCTGCTCTCTCTGCGACTCGCACCGGCAAACCCGCTCCACCCTACTCCAGTATATTTATTTATTCATTTATTTATTTATTCATTTATTTATTTATTTATTCAATTTTTTCTTTCATTTAATTTTTGGTGTTTTTATTAAATTTGGATAAATCCTAATACTGTGAGTTGTGTGTCGTGTGTTTTTCTCGCTGTTTAGCTTGCACGGTTGGCCTGTGAGGGGTTGTTCATTCTTCTGTTGGAGTTTTGTCGTGTCTGTTCTTGATTTTATGTAGGTAAATTCGTGAGTTTTTATTTTCGAAACATTCCATTAATTATTGCTTTATTTCAATTAATTTTTAAATATATTTTTCACCTTAAATATTCTTTCAACTAGTTTTTGGGTTGTGTATTCCTATTGATGAAATTTGTTAGAACTAGTTTTCAAATCATACTTATGGGTTGGTATTTTCTTTTAAGTTTTTGATTAAATTCTAGTTTAGCATTTAAAATATAGAAGTCTGGTTATTTTTATGGTGTTCTTACTCTTTTTAAATTTCTGGTAAACTGATTGAGTCTCTTGATAGCATTTCATAAATTGTGAAGACAGTTTATTAAATTGTGTGGAAGTTTGCGAAACATATTTTGGTAGGTCCTTGGTGTGTGTTTCCTTTAAAAAGAGGATTTTGATTGTGTATTTGGTGAAAATAATTATTTTTCCACTTAAAAGTGTTTTTTTAATTGTTTAAACAATTTATTAAAAATGTTTAAGTGATTGAAAATCATGTCTTGAAATAATTTTGGTGTGTGTTTGATTGGGTCATCTTATAGCTTGGTGATCATATATAAATGTTTTAAAAAGAGTTATATGGTGGAGTTTGGGTTGTTTTATGTTTTATAAATGAGGTGGATGGTAGAACATGGTTTTGAGATAATTGGTGGCTTTTTAAAAAAAATGTTATCTTTGGATTTTAGTGTGCCATTAGATATCAGCACATCCATGAGTGCACTAGGTGCACACATAGAAGTGTCCTCAAATAAATATGGAACTTGTAACATGATATCTTCTATACACCTCTGGTTCATAAATGGATTTTTAGTTTTCAAACAAAGTTTTTCCCCTTGTGTTGTTTCTAAAGAGGGTTTTAAATTAGGTTTTATAGAGTGTTGATTCAATTGTTTTAGAAAACATTATTTTTAATGAGTTCTTCAAGGTCTGTTCATTTGGTTTGAAACACATTTTGGCATGGGTTGAAAATATTAAAGTCCAGTTTGGGAACTGGGGATTGTTCGAATATGTGTTTGGGACTTAAAGTCCCATTTGGATCTTCCAACTCATGGGTGAAGTTGTGTAAACCTTTAGAATGATTTGTATTTGAAAATTTGGTGTGCCTGGTCAGAGTTTTAAATGTTTTTAGAAAAATGGTTTCAACATGGATGTGACGTGATGGCATGTTTGGTACTTTCAGCTTTAGTGTGATGTTTGTGTTGATTCTTTGAAAGGATGGTGTTTTGATTACTATATTTCTATTTAACAACTTTAATATTTTGTAAAAAGTATCAAATGGTTTTAATGATTTCATGGAATGATAGCCCGATTTTCACCTTTGATGATATGATGTATGTATGTATATATATATATATATATATATATATATGGGTCACCTCTATAGGGGGATATCCCTTATGGGTTATCATATGGAGCATCCATGTTTTGGCTAGGCAAGTACAGTGAGATGAGTCACACGTGCAAGGGCCTCCTACTTACATAGTATTATTATAACCACCATGGGTCCCTGGGTGTCTTTTAGATGATCGAGTGATGGTTGCTGATCAACCCCGATTAGACGGGTTGGTACCCCCTAGATTTTTTGTTAGGCCAGGCGGTATTTTCCACTAGATTGGTCAGTTTTAGGATGACCAGTTGGTTATAGACTTATAAAATTCACCATATATGAGTATGTGGTTCCAAACCAAGTATGTACATTGGTCTTATAGGGATGTTTAGGATCACCCACAGTTACTGGATTATTTTTCATTTCGTGTTCACTTTCTGTTGTACTAGTTTATTTCCAACTTACAGTGGTTACTTTTTTTACATTAACCCAGCTTTGATATAATTTATTTTGGGTTTTATTTATTAAATGACAAATATTTTTTGAAATGGTATGTCGTGGGTGTTGGATTTTTAAATGATAAAAAAATTATTCTTATTTTAAAATGTGAAAACCTTAATTTTATATTTGTGTTTCAGACTTGTGTTAATTGATGGTTTTTGGAAAGGAGATGTTGGATTCGGTGGTTTATCTTGGAAACCCTACTGATCATTTTAAATGCTCACACATATTTTTATCATTTTAGTTGTAGGTCCCCTTTTCTCAGGTTCTCTTGGATGAGTTTCTCACTATTGGAGCAAGTTCGTCCTTTGGATGGGTGGTGACCTGGAAGGTCGCGTGGAGGTATGTGTGGTTTTACTTTCTTTATGATACTAGTTTTAATTTTATCATCAGTTTTTATTTATCTTTTTAAATTTTTTCATGGAAAAATCATTCCCAACAATTAAATTTTGATGTTTGACACTGGTTTCCAGCCCATGGGGATCGGGAATGCCCCTAGGGCCATGCCGCGAACTGGATCGGGTGACCGGTTCAGGGTCGACCCAGGTTGGTTCGTGATACGGGGTTTTCCAGGGGATCAAGGAGGGAGGGAGATTTCCAGGGGTGTCTAAGAGATAGGGGGTTTCTAGGAGGGGGGTTGACCAGGGGGTGTCTAGGAGGGGTGGGGAGATGTCCATGGGGGTATGCATGGGGGGTTGTGAAAGAGAGAGGGGAAGGGGGTATGTCTTGGGAGGGGGTGGGGTCTGTCCAGGGAGGGGGGTCTATCTACAGGGGATGTCCAAGAAGGAGTGGGGTTTATACAAGAAGGATAAGAGTGCAAGTGGGTGTGCAGGGGGTGCAATGGGGGTCTGTAGGGGGGAGGGGGTCTGCAGGGGTGGGGGGGTGCAAGGGGGGTCTATCCAAGGGGGTCTTTTAGTGGGGGTCTACCCAGGGGGGATTTTTTTATTAAATGAGAAGAGATATATCCACGGTTTCAAACTATAGATATATCCCCTATGTTTCTTAAGCTTCTTTCATGGTTTCAAACCATAGATATAAAGCTTTAGCCACGGTTTGAACCGTGGCTATAGGCCTTTACCAGTGGTTAGAAACTGTGGCTATAGGTTTTTTTCTATAGCCATGCTAATACTAGCCACAGTTCATTAAAATGTGTTTATAACCTATTGCCATGGTTTTTGAGATTATAAACACAGTTTGTAACTGTGGCTATAGCCTAAATTTCTAGTATTGGTCTCGCAAACTTATGTCATTCGTTTTTTCATTACTGCCTCTCATAGTTGGGTATGATGATGAATATAAAGTATATATATATGATATTTATAACATATTTATACCTATAAATTCATTATATTATATATAACTTTTTAATTTCCATTCTATAGGGGATACGATAATGTCGCTCGTGTGTACAGTAGACTACCGCCTCGCGAAGCGATGTGATTCATTTTTCACTAACTCTTTATATGGAAGATAATCAGGATAAATTTAATGAATATATGTGATATACATGACATAATTATGATATTAATGAAATATTCATCAATCTGAAAAATATAATATATCATTTTATTTCTTAACTTTCCACTCAGTGAAAGATGATAAAGTAATTAGTGTATGTGTGGATTATAGCCTTTATGAAGCGATGTGACTCTCTCTTTTCATAACCACACCACATAGATTATATGCATAAGTATATTTAAATAAATGATATTTTATTTATAATATTATTATAATTCTATAAATATAAAATATTACTTACCTTATTTCCAAAATGATCAGTGAAAAAAGGAAATGTTATGTATACGTAAGTATGGCCTACCATCTCCATGATCATAACGTACTTCATTTTTTCAAAACCATATTTCATGAATGGTATTAAAAGTATAATTTATGTATAAATACAATACATATTTCATAATTATTACTTTGGATATGATGGAACCATGATCAAAGTAAGAGGATTAAAAATAACATATCAAAACATATATGAAAAACAAAGTGTTATTGCCCAAAATGTGATTTTAACAAGGAATTATTAATAAATGGGTAATAAATTGTCATAAGTAAATAATATGTGATGTTGTATATATAAATATGGTTCTATAATATATTTATAATAAACTTATATTTATTAAACAATAGCTTTGAATATGTACAAAGGAAGTTGAGACATGGATTTTTAGTCTCTCTTTTATTTCTGGGAGATATATGAAAATTCACCACTTGTTTATTTTATATAGTGTAAAAACTACCCCTTTTAAATTTTATGTGATTAATATCCTCCTTTTAATGATATTCATACTTTAATTTTATGTTATTATTTATTTCTTCTTGTAATTCGGAATATTACGAAAGCGGTAATGGATCTCTATCTCATTTTTTAGTTCTGTGTGACACATGAAATATTTACCACCTATTTATTTTATGTGGTGTATATATTGAACATGAATGTATGTTATGACGATTATCCTGAAAATTATGGGGATTAAATATCCATTTTAGGATATCTCTTTCATGGTTATTATGTTTTAAATGATTACCAAAGTAGTAATGGATTTATGTTATAATCTCATCATTTATCTGGATTGTTTATGGTTAAGTCTCTTATATTGAAATATTATGATCTAAATATCATTAATTATCATTAATTTTCTTTTCCTATGGTTATTAATGATATTTTAAAGTAATATTACCATTCTTTCACTCTTTAGTACTAAAAATAATTGAGAAAATGTTTTTAAGTAAAATATTTTTTATTTCTCTCTTCAGTAGAAAACCCGTTTTCTTCCAAAACCATGTTTTATAAAAATTATTACAAAATGTTCTTAAAATTATTCAAATGATTTATTAAATATTTTTTTACCTGTTTTTTAATTTTTATTAAAAAATTAAAGGAATATTCATATCATTTTCCAAACAATACCCATTTGCCTTTTACTAAAAAAGTGAAAGGAATCTTTATTTTAATATGTACGTCATGAACATAATTTCCTGCCATCATTGCTATTATTTTCCTTTTGAATCTTATTTTATAAGTTTTAAATATTATTTTTAAATAAAAGTGTTTTCAAAAAAAAAATTGTTTTAAAAAATTATTCTCAAAGAAAAATTATTTTCCTCAATAAATGTTATAAGCGACCCTTAAAAACAATTATCCATATAAGATTACATCCTTTGATGTAACTTATGATTTATTTGGGATATAAACCAAGGATACCATTATTATTATTTCTTTAAATGTTTTATAATAAAAATATGTTTATGACACTCCTTTTATTCCATGAGTTATACCTTGAAAAAATTCTTATAAAACTCGCTTATTTTTTCATGAATTATGTTATGAAGAAATGATGAAATAATTATGAAACTTGACTATTTTCCACAGGATATGATATAGTGGAATTTTTATGAAACCCATTTTATTTAATGGGTTATTGTATGATGAATGTTTTATGTTCTTATGAAACACATACGTTTCATTTTCATTATGTGAACGGTGGGACCAATATCTCCCTCCAATGCATTGGGTAAAGATGTATAACTCATGAGAAGATATGTTATGCATGAACCTAATTACATGTTCACAATGTTATGTGTGAACCTGATTACATGTTCAAAATTTTATGTGTGAACCTGATTACATGTTCCCAATGTTATGTGTGAACCTGATTACATGTTCACAATGTTATGCTTGAACATGATTACATGTTCAAAATGTTATGAATGAACCTGATTACATGTTCATAGTGTTATGTGTAGACCTTTATTTCATGTCATTAATTTTATGAATAGACTTGGCTTTATGTCTATAAGTTTATGTGAAGGTATGATTTCATTTCCTTAACTTAATGAGTCAACCTATCTCTATTTATAGGTGTTCTCAATGTTATAAGTTGATGTGTATCCCAAAAATATATGTCTTATGATAATGTTATGCTCTCATGGATTATTTTATTTGATTACATTATGATTTATGTCTTATTTACTTCTAATATTTATTCAATGACTCGATATTATGATCCTTGATATGCAGGGTATGGTTTTCAAATGTTATTCTCATGTTCTCATACCCTTATGTTCATGTTATTCTTAAGTATCTCCCATGTTTACCCTTACTAAGCATATAATATCACCCTTTCTTATGTTTCCTTTACCCATGTTATGAAGAAATGTTTTAATTATTGAATGTTTGTGAATTTTACTAAAGGGGAAGAATGTTTTGGGAGATATAGAAGAAAATTCACCAAATTAAAAGATTTTTTATCTAGTCTCCAAATACACAAAACTACTAAGGTCCTTAGTCATGTGTTTGTGTAATGTATTTAATATTCATATAAAAAGGTGTAATATCTTTTTATGATGGTCCTAGGTCACTATAGTTGGTATAAGAGGAATGGTTTAGTTAAAATTTGGAAACTAGGATGATAAATCACTAGAAATATCCCTTGGTAAATTTCTACATAAATGTATAGGGATACATCTAATTATAATTTTAAGGATGATTCAAAGTATAGGAAAATGTCCTAGAGTTTTGGTAAAGGATGAAGCAATTGGTTTCCAAGCGATTACATCCCTATCTAGATACTACAAGTGGATGTGGATTTGGTACGGATGTACCCAGTAGTAATTACTCTAAAAATATAGAACTAATATTCACTCAATCATCACATACTATATGATTATGGTCCTTACTCACACCTAGTTTGACACTCCTGGAGTATATGCTTTGTAAATTCACAAGCTCTTTATGAACAATCATGAAGGATTTAAATAGATGGTGTCTATGACTGAACTAAGATAAACCAAATGTTCCATAGATCAAAAAGAAGGTATCATGATTTAGATATACTATAAGTAATTTCATGATTATTTGGTTTCCCATTATTATTAGTGTTTCTAATATTATTCTTTTTAGTTTTAGTCAACAACATGAGATCTAAGTAACTGGGTTAACATTGAATGTGATGTAAAATTCAGTGACTATGAGCAACCAAATTGGGTGATGAATGGAGAGAAATATATTGTGATTATGCATAATCATTTATCATGTAACCTGATTAAAAACATACACATTAACCAACTCTAAGACTTGCCAAATAAGAGAAGGATGGATTTCACTAAGAGTTCAGAAAGTGGATACTATGGTGGAAAGAAGATTAATTTTCCTATATATCAAAAATTTAGAAATAATCACTCAAGGTAATGATTTAGAGAGATGATAAGATTTTTTGGGTTTGGAAAATAAGGACACAAATCAAGTGAAAAGTAAAAATGAAAATTTTGGTTAACATAATGAATGAGAATAATGGTCTCCCTAAGGTATAATCAAATATTGAATGTTTTAAATGTGTAATGTAGGGGAATTATGAAAATAAATTTCCTAATGGGAAATATCATGAAGAGAATCATCAAGGTTGTATGATTAATGGTTATATTACTAATGGTGAAGATACTAAAAATGAAATATGCATTGAAAGAAGTGTTAAGGAATAAGACGACGAAGACTGGTTAATGGTTTGAGAATGAAGTGGGATAATTGAAGTGATCATGTATTGGAGTTCAAGAATTATTTTATATAAAACATGAAATATATAATTATTGTTCAGTATAGTTTTTTCATTAAGTATGTGAAAGAATATGTTTAATTGTACTAATGAACAAGAAAAGTGATTTAATGGAAGGGTAATAGTTTTTGGAAATCACATTATTAAGGGAATATAACCCTTAATGTGTTCCTCAGGTTGAGAAAATGGTGTTCAATTTGGATAAAGTGATGATTGATATGGATACTATAAATTAGATAGTATTGATGACCTTAGAACTGATAAAGGATTTGTTGATGAAGTGGTTAATGTTATCATTGATGGAGTTTACAACATTACTGGATATATGGAATATGTTCAATAATTTATTGTTTTATTCAACAATGAGTAATCGTGCATGTTTTCATTGAGGTTTTATAGTAATTATAGTTATTACCAAGATTTATAAGAATATATTACTAGGGTATTGACATATTTTTCATGTGAACATTAATATTTTCTTAATGATATTTGAAAGATTAATGTTGATTTTGGGAAATTTAGTGACCTTACTTATAAATTTTGAATTTTGTAAGGTTTATAAGGGTAACCATTTGTTGGATGTTTTAAGTTGAACTTTAGATGAGGTTTTAGATATTAATGTATTAATTCACAATAAGAATATTTATCCATATCAGATAATCAGTGTTGACTTTTTTTTAACTAGAGATGGAAGGAATGACATATCATTCATTTATGGATTGTATTTTGTGATTCATATATGAAAAATATCCATCTCTTAGAGTAATATATCAACTATAAATTGATCAAGGTATAAAAAAGGATGAAATTGTGCCTATGAAATAAATGGATATCAAGTAAGTACATTTTCATATGTTCTCAGTCTAGATGGAAAAAGAATTCCCTAATATTATTAAAATGATCTTAAAATAGAATTTTGTCCTCCAATCATCATTTTTTATGATATCAATGACCTTTTTTATGCCTCTTTGGTTTATGGTTTTGTTCTTATTAACCTTCTCCAGATCATCCAATTTCTTGTGGTCAATGATCTTTATCACTCTCTATAATTATTTATGATTTTATTTCATTTCCATAAATTTACTTCCCACCTATGTTATCCTATTTGAAATCCTAATATGTGTTATTCTAAATGACTTCTGAAAATCCCTTTATATTTTTCAAATAAATGTTTTATTAACTTTTTTTATGATGTGGGTTTCTATGAAGGAATTTTCAAATTCTAAACCTTTGATTACTGAGACAAATTTCGAGGGAGAAATTCATTTTAATGGGAGATGGAATGTAACACCGTGATATTTTGTGAAATATTTTTTTTCAAATAATTTTAATATTTTTGATATTTTACGTTGCACACAAAATTGAATTTATTTACTGTTACATGCAATTCTGATTTTAAATGAAACATGACTTACTATTAAGAAATTATTATTTAATATGATAGTTATCACCTAGACATTATAATGGAGGGTATGAATAGTATTATCTAAATTATGAAAATATATGGTTTAAAAATATATATATCTAATGAATTATTTAGAGACTAATTAATTAAAAATGAGAAAAAAAACTATTTTAAAATAAATGAATTTTTTTCTAAAAAATTATTTTTATGGAGAATAACATTTTTTACCTCAAGAAATTAAACAAACCACTTTTAGTTAATGAATTTAATGAAATTTATATATTATACGTTCAAAAAAATATTTAACATTCATATTATGAGTTTTCTAGAAAAGAGATAAGAATAAATACAATTTTCTTCTTAAAAACATTATTTTTATAAAAAACATTTTTATCACCTTTTTTCATGCTTATTTTAAAACTAATTCTTGACACCTTTATAAAATTTATTTGAAAAAATATAGTTATTTTTTTAATCATCATGTCAGAATTATTTTAGGGTGAATTTTTGAGAATTTTTTAAAAAGATTAATTTTTTATAAATATTGAATTGGTTTTAAATTAAAATTAGTTCAATTATAAATATATTAATCCAATTTAGGTCATTGAAATCATTTTCATATTTAATTTTGATATAAAAATCTTGTAAACTTTTGAAGATTTTCTCTTTGAAAACCAACATTCTCATTGTGTCTTGGGGATTAATTTTAAATTATATTTTACCACTTTGGGGAATGGAATTTGGAAAATTGGATTCTATATTTATAATAATCATAATTTATATCATATAATAAGGTTAACTTAATTTTTACCATAATTAATATTAAAAATAGTAAAAATTATGTACCGTAGTTAATGTAAAAATGGATTTACCTGGGTGTTAAACTAACAAATAAAGATTAAAATAACCTAAATATTTGTCTAAATATATATTTTATGGACATATTTATACTATATAATATATAATACTTAATAATAATCCATTTTGTACCCTTGTGTCATGTGAAAAACATGATTCTTTTCAAAAATTATAAGTGTGTCACTCGCCTCACTTATAAAAGTTCAACCCCTCTCCTTTTCTCTTTACACCTTCAAATATTTTTGGTTTATTCAATACTAGACCGATTAACTTCCCAAATTCCCTCCTCACATACTAGAATCCTTATTTTGTGCATAAATGTGATCTATTAAGTATTTTGGTGAAAACCTAAGGAAGTTTCGCGAAGAAGAGGTTACATTATTCAACTGTCATTTTTATTTTATTTCTTCCTTTACACCATTAAATTATTATTAAACCATGATGATATAATAAAATAATTATATTAAATATACTTAGATGTTTTTATGTTGACTTCATAACCTAAAATCATCTCCACTTTCATCAAATGGGTTGCAAATTCAACATTCTTGTGTATGGCGGATTATCACATCACAAACCGATGTCACTCATTTTTTCCATTTCCACCTCTCACGGTGGAGTATGATGAAGGATATAAAGTATATATATGATATTTATAACATTATTATACCTCTTAAGTAATTATGTAATATATACCTTTTTAATTTCCATTCCTTAGGGGATATGATAATGTCGATCATGTGTAGGGAAGACTACCGCCTCATGAAGCGATGTGATTCGTTTTTCACTAACTCTTTACATGGAAGATAATATGGATAATTTTAATTAATATATGTGATAAAAATGACATAATTATTATATTAATGAAATATTTATCATTCTTAAAAGATAATATATCATTTTATTTCTTACCTTTTCACTCGCTAAAAATGATAACATCTTTCGTATATGTGTGGGATACCACCTTCACAAAGAATTGTGACTCTCTCTTTTCATCACCACATCACATGGATGATATGTATAAGTATATTTAAATAAATAATATATTATTTATGATATTATGATAATTATGTAAATATAAAATATTACTTACACTGTTTCATAATTATCATTGAAAAATGGAAACGTTACTCATGTGTACGTACGGCCTACCGTCTCCATGATCATAACATACTTAATTTCTAAAACCCATATTTCATGGTTGGTATTAAAAGTATAATTTATGTACTAATATTATAATTATTTAATTATAATTATTATTATTTATATTATGGAACCATGATCAAATTAAGAGGACTAAAAATAACATATCAAAACATATATAGAAACAAAGTGGTTATTACCCGGAACATGATTTTAACATGGAATTGTTAATAAATAGGTAATAAATGGGAATAAGTAAATAATAAATTATATGATATATATAATTATTGTTATATAATATATATATAATAAATTGATACTTATTATATAGGATGTTTTAATGTGTATGTAGGAATTCAATACTTAAGGTAGGGGATTTCTAGTCTCTCTTTTATTTAGGGGAGTCATGTGTAAATTCACCACTTGTTTATTTTTTATGGTGTATATATTTCCCATTTGAAATTTTATATAATAAATATCATAATTTTCAGGATATTTAAAGTTTAATTTTATGTTATTCTTTATTGTGTATTACAATTCAAAAGGTTACTAAAGCGGTAAGGTAATTCTATTACACTTTTTACTTCTGTGAGACACAGGTTATATTCACCACCATTTTCTTTTATGTGGTGTATATAATTCCCATGAATTTATTTTATTATACTTATAATAAAAATTATATTGATTATATATCCATTTTAGGATCTTTATTTCATGGGTATTATGGTTTAAATGATTACCAAAGTGGTAATGTATTTTTGTTACAATCTCATCGTTTATTGGGATTGTTTATGATTAAGTCTCATACATTGAAATATTATGATCTAAATCTCATTAATTCAAATGAATTTTCTTATCCTATAGTTAGTAATGATATTTTCAAGTAATAATATCATTTTCCACTCTTTGGTACTTAAAATAATTTAGAAAATGTTTTTAATAAAAAACATCTTTATTCCTCTCTTCGGGACAATTACCATTTTTCTTCAAAAATCATGTTTCCTAAAAATGTTTTCAAAAATGTTGTTAACATTCTTTAAATGATTTATTAAATAAAATTTTACCCATGTTTTAATTTTTACAAAATGTTTTGAAAATAATATTCATGCCATTTTCCAAACAAAACTTGTTTGGCTTTTACCAAAAATGTGGAAGGAATCATTGTTTTAACATGTACATCATGAATGGAATTTCCTACCATCATGAAAATTATTTCAATTAAATACTACTTAATAAGTTTTTAAGTTTTTTTAAAAAAAATATATTTTCAAAATGTTTTATGTTTTAATAAAAATTATTTTCAAAGAAAAGTTATTTTCCTCAAGAAGGGTTCAAATTGATCTTTCAAAATAATTCTCCATATAAGATGACATCCTATGATGTAACTTTTGATTTTATAGGGATATCAACCAAGGATACCATTATTATTATTTTTATGAATGGTTTATGATGAAAATATTTTTATGAAATCCATTTCTCTTCCACAGGTTATACCATGATAAAATTCATATAAAACCTGCTTCTTTTCCACGGTTTATGATATGATGAAATGATTATGAAACTTGTATCTTTTACATAGGTTATGATATAATGAAATGTTTTTAAAAATCATTTCATTTCATGGGTTATGATATGATGAATGTTTTATGATCTTGTGGTATACAAACATATGATTTTCATTATGTGATGGGTTGGACCAATATCTCCCTCCAACGCATTGGCTAAAGATAAATAAATCATGAGTAAATATGTCATACATGAACCTAATTTTGTGTTCATAATGTTATGCATGAACCTGATTATATGTTCACAATGTTATTAGTGTACCTGATTACATATTCTCAATGTTATGTGTGAACCTGATTACACATTCAAAATTTTATGCATAAACCTGATTACATGTTCATAATTTTATGCATGGACCTGATTACATGTTCATAAAGTTATGTATGAACCTGTATTTAATTTCTATAATGTTATTCATGGACCTAGTTTCATTTCCTTAAGTTTATGTGATGAGATTATTTCATTTCCTTAACTTAATGTGTCACACCCCGACCGCAGATGTCCTTTTTTTCTTCTTTCTTGGTCTCGGTTTAAATTTTTTTGAAGCTTAATTGTGTTGGCGGTTTCGCGCCAGTGTGCGGTCACCGAATTATTAGCGGTGACCGTGCGTTCAGCCCGGGTGACCGTGTGTTCACCCGGCGTTTTAATATTAAAATTTTTATGTTGACATTTTATTTTTTAAAATATTTTGACCATAATAATTATTATTATAATTAACTAACTTTTATTTATTATCATTATTTTATTGTTATTCTTATTATTATAAAGTTTTATTATTATTATTATAAATTTTATTATTGTTATTAAAAATGTTTTATTATTATTATCATTATAAATTTTATTATCATTATTATAAAGTTTATTATTGTTATTAAAAAGGTTTTATTATTATTATCATTATAAAGTTTATTATCATTATTATAAAGTTTTATTATTATTAATATAAAGTTTATTATTATTATAAAGTTTATTATGATTATTATAAGGTTTCATTATTATTAATATTATTATTATTATAAGGTTTTATTATTATTATAAAGTTTTATTATTTTTATAAAGCGTTATTATTTTTAGGATTTGTTTTATTTAATTACTTATGTTCAATATTATTATTAGTATATTATTATGATTATAGTATTTTATTATTATTAATATTATTCTTATATTATTATTTATATTTTTGTTGTATTATTATTATTATTATTATTATTATTATTATTATTATCATATATATATATATATATATTGACCTAACCCTAATCTACTCGCGCCACCTCACCCCTCTCCCCTCTCCCCTCTCCCCCCTCTCTCTCTCCCCCGTTTTTCTCCCCCCTCCTAGTTCGGCCGGCCCGCGCCCCCCTCTTCTGATGTTCGGCGCTCCTCCACTGGCGCCCGACTCCCCTCCCTCTCCGGTGCTCCTCCGCCTGTGCGGCCTCCGGCATCCGCAACCGCACCCCCATCCGGCGCCCGATCGTCGGCCTCCACCTCACCGTCGCCGCCGCACGGCCTCCGTCCTCTCCAGCCGGCTTCCCCTCTTGCCTCCTCCCTGCGTCGCCGGCCACCAGCCCCCTCCTGCACACTCCCCTCCAGCACACCATCGTCCAGGATCCCTCCGTCCAGCCGGCCTCCTCAGACCCCATCGTCAGCGCACCCTCCTACCGAACCGCCGTGCCACCCCTCCGACGTTACGCCTTGCCGACCTGTCATCGGCTTCCCGACGTCCGGTGACCCCGCCCCTGCCGTCGGATTCCTGACATCCGGCAACCCTTCCCCCTGTCCAGACGGCCTCCCTCCGGTGCTGGCTTCTACATCCGGTGACCCCATCTCCGTCGCGCCCGGCTTTCCTATTCCGGTCGCCACCTCGCCAGCCAGCCAGCCCGACCGCCGGCCGACCCTCCTTTTCCAGCGGCGACATCACTTTTCCGGCGGCGACACCCCTATTCGGCGGCGACCCACTATCCGGCCAGCCCGCTCCGACCAGCCCGCTTCTGGCCAGCCACCCTCGATTGCGCCGCACCCAACCTACCCTGCTCGCCGCACCCTGTCATGCTCGCTTCCACCCACAGGATTTTCGCGGTGTCGACGTGATGTACGGTCAGCCTCATGCATCGTCGTCACGCCATCTAGCGCCCTCAAGACCAGTCACGCAACTTGTTCTTGTTTCAGCGAGCGGCGAGTACCGCTGCTGAAAGTGAGCAATTCGGGTTCATCAATTTCACCTGCTCTGGTGTCGAGGTGAGGTTTGCACTGCTTTTGCCTGAAATATTTTTTTATATCAACGTTTATATATATGTGTGTGTGTGTATATATATATATATATGTGTATATATATATACATGTATATATATATACATTTATATTAGTTTTTCTGCGTTGTTTATCCGTTTGAATTAGTACTTATGTGTTTTTAGTTATTTCTCTTTCGTTGTAGCGTGTCGCGAGGTAATTTTGCATTATCGAAATTCCCGTTTGTGTTTTCTAGTGCGCAAGTGTGTGACGTGTCGAGTTATCGCAAACAATCTAAAATTTGAGGTAGGTCTCCCATTGCACTTGCCTTTAAATTTAGAATTTATTTATTCCTTGTCTTTTTATTGAGTTTCAGTAAATTTAAAAGTATTATTAAGTAGTTATTTATAGTGTGGTGATCTGATGATAATGAAAGCTATTTAATTCTAGCGTTTCATTGAAAGTGTTTTTCTTGGTTTTAATTGTGTGCTTCCATAGTAATATTACTAAATGGGTTCTTTATGAAATGTGAAAGTCATGTTGAATTGTGTTTTGAAATGTTTTTGGTGTGTGTAAATTGGTAGGTGTATTGTTTATGGAAAAGGTGATTCTTAGAACCTTGATTAAAGGAAATGTTGTATGACCTTTAAACTTGATTTTGGGAAACTTTAAGCATGGTTCTTGGTTTTTGAAAAATGTTTTCCTTTGACGTGTGAATAAAAGTTTGGATTTCATTTGAGAAATAGCATTCCTTAAAAAAATGATTAAAGGCCCGTTTGGCCCTTGAGCTGGATTTTGGAATTTGTCAGTGGTGGTTTGGTTTTCCTTAAATTGGTTTCTAAGTATGTTTTTCTGGTTTTCAACATGATGGCGTGTGTTATATCTTTTGGCAATTCTTTGATATTAAATGGTTTAAATGTAGTGATGTGGCGGCCCGGTTGGAACTTTATTGAATGTGAAGTGAATATGTAAATATACGTACTTATGGGGCATCTCTACAGAGGGACTTCCCTTCAAGGGTTGTCATGTAGCGGTGTCCGTGTAAGGGGTTGGCAAGTGCGGTGAGATGAGTCACGCGTGCGAGGGCCTCCTACTTACATAGTATTATTAAAACTACCATGGGTTCCTGGGCGTCTTTTAGAGAATCGAGTGACGGTTGCTGGCTAACCCCGAATAGACGGGTTAGTCCCCCCTTGGTAGGTAAGGCCTTGTGGGTCGTGCCACTGGTTGGCTGTTAGGGCGGCCAGTTGGTTATTGACTATAGAGTACCATGCCGGCAGGTAGTCTAAACCCGAGTACGTCCAGGGGTTTTCTAGGGATGTTTAGGATCACCCATGGTTACTTGATTTTCCCTGCTTGTTTACTTTCAGTTCTTCTTTACAGGTTGTACTGGTTATTTTGTGGAAATGGATTTCAAATGAAAATGCATTTTTCTCTTGTGTGAAATTTGAAAATGTAACACTTCTTCCTCTTTTAGAACGAATTTAGCATCAATGAAACGAAATTCAACTTTTGAAAAGATTAAGGGTAATGGCTCGTGTTTTGATTTTTAAGTGAAATGTTATAAAAGCTTACTTTTATACATTGTAGTTCAAACTTGGAATATGTAGATTCTTTATTTACTGGAAGTGATTTGGGATTTGTTGTTGGGCTCACATACTGAGTAATTTTGTGCTCACGCCTTTTTTTTACCATTTCAGTTGCAGGTTCCTTGTGTTCAGGTTTTCCTGGCTTGAGTCGCTCAGTGAGGGAGCGACGTTGGTTGTAGTTGGGTGGTGACCCGTGAGGTCACGTGGAGGTATGTCGTGGTGTAGTTTTGTTTATGTCTTTAGTGTTTGTCTGTTTGTTTAGTTTATATTATTTCTTTTGATCCTATTTTTGGTTTGGGCTGAAATCTTTCCCAACGATTAAAATTTCAATGCCCGGCACTAGTTGCCATCCCGGGGGGATCGGGAACGCCCCTCGGGACTTGCCGCGGACCGGCTCGGGTGACCGGTTCAGGGTCGACCCGGGCTGGTTCGTGACATAATGGGTGAATCTATATCTATTTATTCATGTTCACAATGTTATAAGTTGATGTGTATTCCACAAATATATATCTTATGCCAATGTTATGCTCTCATGGATCATGTTATTTTATTCCCTTATTATGCATGTCTTATAAACATCCAATGTTTATGCCATGACTTAATATTATAATCTTTAATATGTAGGGTGTGGTTTTCATATTATATTCTCTTATTCTCATACCCTAATGTTCATATTATTCTTAATAATATCCTTTTTTTACCCTTACTAAGAATTTAAGGTCACCATTTCTTATGTTTCCTTTCCCCAAGTTATGAAGAAAGGTTTTAAGTAGGGTGTGTTTATGAAGAGTATTAAAGGGAAAATCATTATGGGGACATTTAATATATTTCACCAAATTAGAATATTGTGTATCTTGTCTCCAAATACACTAAAATATTATGGTCCTTAGGCATGTGTTTGTGTACTGTTTTGAATATTCATAAATATATATTTAATATCTATGTATGAGATGTCTGGGTCGCTATAGTAGTACTTTATACAATCACCTATACTACTCATGGAAATTCACACTATTATGAACATGTTCTTTGTAAAATAATAATCACATTGTATATTTGGTATTACTTTCCGTTGTTATGTAAAAATAAACACTATAATGTTAGTAATTTTATCTTTATTACCAGTATACATTTTTAAATTGTTAATTTTAAATGTCGCCCACTATTTTATCAAATCCTAGTAGCCCCCAACTACTATATTTGGAACACTCAGTTTATTGAGAATTCTAGTGGAAATGATCCTTAAAACTCTCTTTATAGCCCAATCTATTGAATCGCCACTACTCTGAGAGTATAAGGTAGTATTTTTATTGGTTAGATACATTAACCCATGGATCCTTGATCTATTGAGTGGTGTCCTATATCCTAAAAAGAATTACTTTTCATCGATAAACAATTTACCTCTAAAGTTGAAACAAGATAGATATGGATACTTCATTGCTTCTAAATTTAGTTAAGATGACCCACCACTCTCATAATAACTCCCTAGTAGTAAGTGGAACCATAAACTAGGGCTGATGAGAACCTCAAACAATTTTTTGTGTCTAAATTCAAGTGATGGAAGGCATTTAATGACTTAATATTTTCTTTGAGGGATATGGTAAGTTAATCATGATGAGTGAAATCATTTTCTATTTAACATGCTTGATCTATGTGGTATCACTCACAACTTAACCAGGATTTTAAATAGAAAACATTCACTACACATGTTAAATTTATCTTTGCATGCTTTTTAATATTATACTCTGTGATCTTATGTAATAAATACACATTCACAAATTAATAAACCATGAATATGATAAAATAAATAAATAATTATGTGATTACAATCCATTAACTATTGGTTAATCCATCGAGTGAATAATGGATTAACCATAGCCCAAAAAAGATTCATCAAGTCAATACCTAACTTGAATTTTAGAGCCTAAAACTCCCATGCACCTCAATTGTTTGGTTTACATCGGATCTCGACCAAAACTTCTTTTCCAATAACTCCTTCAATATTTATAATGTATACTCACATGCGGTTGAGGAGAACTCAGGGTGTAAAATTCATCTCATCACTTAAACGTGAACACACAGACCCTTATACAAATTAAAGACAAAGGGGTAATGCACAAATCATCAAAATAAAATAATTATTACATTTTAAAAATTAAGTGAAATAATTAAATTAAATAAATAATAAAACAAACATGCATAGTTCAGTCTCGTCTCATGATCAGTCAACATGCATTTATATTTCATAAAAAAATTAAATTTTCTAAAATTCAACCTAAGGGTTTTTTAATGCTTTAAATTTTATTAAAATAATTTTAAATAATTATTGTTATGTGCCACAATACCCAAAATAATTTTATTAAATCCTAGATAATTAAATTTAATTTTAGAAATGTTTTAAAAAAAATCAGGTCCATTTGGACCTAAATCAGATCATCAAAAATTAATTTAGGGCTTGCGATAGGTTTAACGGGTCAGGCAAGTCATATCTGAAATAATCGGGTCCAGCCTATGTCTAGTTGGGCATCTGTTTAAGAGTATATATATATATATAATATATATATATTATAATATATATTTTATATAATATATATTATAATATATAATATTTAAATTATATGTATATAAAGACAAACCATCACCCTCTTATAATGGGGGAGGGAAACTTTTCGATCCCCAAACAAATGGGGTGTGGAAAAAAATTTCCGTTTATTTTTATTTTTTCATTTTCTTACAAAAATCATTATCCTTCCATTTTAAATTATATGTATATATATATATATAATGGTATTGGTAAAATAATTAAGCTTGTAGAGAAAGATTTTATTTCCAATAGACTACCCAATTAGCTTATGATATTTCAGCCTAACATGAAACACGCTCACATCACACTTTAGCTAAAAATTAATCACACTGGTAACCATTAAAGTGTAGAAAAAATTAAAAAATTAGTTTTTATAAAAAAAAATATGTAAAACTCATCGATCTTTGATTAGAAATATCTTGGAAATACGAACACAATTTATGTTTGATAAATTGCATTGGGACCATATCGAAACCCAATATTTGAGTCATGGAAAATTTAATTAAAATTTTAAACTTTTAAAATTAAATAATTTCATGTTCCCTCTAATACCAATTGAAGGAACTCTAGGCACAGAAGAAGTGTGAAAAAAATGCAATTTAAAATTGTGGGTTCATATTCATGTTAAAAAATTTAAATCCACATAACCCCTTACCCATATTTCTTAAAGGAACGCATGCAATTCAATTTGAGAAAAAAATGTAAAATCAAACAAAATCATAAATGATACCTTGTTCATTTGAAATCAATGGTTTGATTCACTCACTTTTGACATTTCGTGGCTCAAAGGCACCAAGATAGGAATCCTCTAGATCATCCACTTGTTTGCTACAGCTCATGGATCATCAATCTATGATTCTTCTGTGATAACATGGTAAATCAAAGAGATTTACAACATCCCTTTGATCACATAAAGTGTAACATCCCAGGTAAATAAAGAATAAAACATTTTCGTATTTATTAATATTTATGAATTAAATATTAATTTTACTTTAAATGGGTTTCTATGTTCGATAGAGTACTCGATACGCAACAAAGAGTTTCTTTGAAATCTTACGTTGCACACTAGTAATAAAATAATATTATTTTAAATGGTAGTTAACATGTAGCCGTTGTATTGGTGGGAATGAATTTAAATAACTAAAATATGATTATATATGTTTTTTAAATGTTTTTACATTTATCCAATAAAAGATAAAGGCTTAAAATACAAAAAGAATTCAATTTTAGGCATATATACTCTAACATTCTCAAAAGGTCGACTTATCACCTTTTGATGGCGAACCGTCTATAAATATAGTTTTGGACACTCTTATACATCCTATTGGACCAAATAAAATTCTTCTTTAGAATCGGGACAACAAAATTTACTTTGTGAAAATTTTTGGTATTTTTCCGATAAAGTTCATTTTTTAATGAATAGTGAAAATGTTGTATTTTAATTCAAAACCTCTTTTTAATCTAACTTATTTATATGATTATATTATCTTTTAAATTGGTTTTAAAGTGCAATTAGAATATATTTTTACCATTTAATCCAATAGTGGTCGTTTTAATTAATTTCACTTTGAAATTGGACTTAAACTAGTGTCAATCTTTTGATATATATTGTTTCATAAAAACACGCTATTTGCTCTGACAGTGGGAATTAATTATTGAATTAATTAATGCAACTTATATGTTTTGAATTTTGTAAAAATAGAAATCATTTTTGAATTCAGAATATCAAATATATCTTAGGGTGAATTTTTGGTATTTTTTTGAAAAACTTCAATTTTTGATGAATAGTGAAACCACTAAGTGGTACTTAAAAAAAACTGATTTTTCATTTAAATGAAATTTTACCACCTCTGTGTTTTGAATTTCAAAAATCTGACATACATGGTTGTCATTAGGAAGTAAAATGCGGTTCAATGGGATTAAAATAATTTTTTGGTGAATATTAACTTTTAAGTTTATTAATCGCGATTAGAGGTAATATTATAGTTTAAGGTAAAAATAATGTTTTAATAATATGAAATGAACTTGAAACATGTCCTACCATTATTGGATGTGTCATGGCCAACCAATAAAATCCATGGGTCAACTTGGGGACCCCATGGAGCCACTTTGGTAGGAAAATGACACTAATGTCTTTTTATTTAATGTTAAAGTAAAAATGTCAAAAACATGAGTTTTTTTACTAAAAAAATTAAATGGGGTTATACAATTAAGATTTTTGAATATAAATATTCATTAGAAATCTAAAATAATTTCCTACATCATGATATTTTTTTATAATTTTTAGACATTAAATAAATTAAATTATTTATGACACCATGATGATGCAGCGATTACCTCATTATTTAACGATTTAAATAAAATGAAAAGATAATGTAAAATCTAAGACCTACACTTGTCAAAAACCTATTGGATTGGTGGATTTATAACTCTTATCACTTTATCCTCTAAATATATAATTGTGGGACCTTTAAAAACCGAAACTCATTTTATAATAAAGTATCTTTTCTTAACTTTCCAAGAGTGTCCCTCCTCTCCTCTTATAAAAGGCCCCCACCTCTACCTCCTTACCCAAACCTCTAAAGCCTTTGGCTCAGACAAACCCTGCTCATTTTGTCTCTCCACATCCCTCTCTTACTCCTATAAGCCTCACTTTTGGAAGAAGTCTTCCCAAAGAAGCCTTTGAGCTCAAATCAAAAAGAGTTACCCGTTTTAAAGGTAGTGTTTTCTCTTGTGTTCTTATGTTTTATTTTGCTTCTCCAACCCCCTAAACTCTTTTTATTCATTTATTTTGTAACAAATCCAGTATCTTCAATATACTAGGATGTTTTTATAAGAATAATTAGAGCTACACTTACACACACCTTCATCTAATGGTTAAATAGCATACTGTTTCCGTGGATGGTGAATTTCTGCCTCACGAAATGATGATTGTTCAATCTTCTTTTAACACCTTTAATGGTGGCCATTAATATGTCACTATATTTATATATGATATATATTATTTTTATGTTTTCCTTATGATTCTTTATTTTTTATTTGTGGTATACCTTTATGGCTTCCATTATGGGTATACGTGATATCTTCATTTTAGGAAGTGCGGACTACCGCCCCCTCAAAGTGATTTGATTCGTTAATGCCATATGTGGGACGTATAAAGGATGGATTTAAACTTATTATATATGATGTTATACTGGAATTATAATATACCTTTATATCATTATTATTTCTTTCCATTAAAGGATGAGATAGAAATGAAAGTAGCGTTCATGCGTACGTACGGCTTACCGTCTCCATGAACGGTGCATTTCATTTCATATCCCCAAATGTAATGTACTATTATAAGTACATATATATAATGGATATATATGATTTATGTTACATCTAAATGATGAATATAATTCTGGAATTAAAATATACATACCTCTCAGTTAGTTTGAATTCCATTAATATGACATAAAAATGAAAGTAGCGTTCATGCGTACGTACGGATTACCGTCTCCATGAACGGTGCATTTCATTTCTTACCACTAAATGATTATGTAATATTATAAATACATGTATATTCTGGATATATATGATATATATGATATCCAAATCATTAATATCATTCTGGATATAAAGAACATTTGACCACACGAACAACATGTAATTGTAAGAAGTCCACTTTCGACTTAAGAACCAAATATCGACAAAACAAACATTATTAACTTAAATGATTAAATAATGTTTATAACATGGTAATAAGTGATATAAAAGTAATAATTAACTTGAAAAATTTTCTTAAGCAAGTAGAAATTAACTCAAGTTTATTATTCAGGACGTTAAAGAACGACCGAGTCAAGTCGGACCCGAGGTAAGGGACTTCGTCTCAATCTCCTTTCATTAAGCCATATTTTGTTTTATACACAACTTTCTTTTATACGGTGTATAAACCCCTTTGAATTTTACTTTTATACAAAAGGAATCTTTTTCTACGAAGCGTTTTACTAAACAAAAAAAAGGAATGTTTCTTTTAACGTACGCGGTGACAACGACCCTTTTCCGTCGTCACAAGTATTATTTGGTCTTTGGATTCCTCAACAAGCCGTAATGTTTTTTTAAAATTAAATAAATACCATATACTATTTTATGTATTTTGGTATTGAAAAGGGTTTTTTATAATGGATTTGTTATATCAATATATTTAAGTGATATATTGTGATCAAAGTGTGGAAATGTTTTCTTTCCATTATATTTGTTTTATGTCTTATGATTTTATAATGGTACTTGGACATTTGATGGGTGGTTACGTGATAAACCATATGATGGGTGGTGCCGTGAATACCAGGATGGGTGGTTACGTTATAACCTCCAATTCATTGGGTATGGAAGTCGGCCGTATGGCTATTCCATTAAGTGATATGTGTGGAAGTCGACCGTATGGTTATTCCATTTAAGTATGTTTATGTCCCAAGTTACCTATATATGTTATGTGATCTTTATATGGGTTTTATGGTAATATTTTGGTTACAAAAGGGTAAGTAATGATCTTTTATTCAGTGAAGAGTTTTTACTACTTCATAAAGGTGAAAATTATTACTTTGATAAAGTATACATGGTTTACTTGTTGTTTTGAAAAAAACTAACAGTTTTCATTCTTTGTGTATCCCTTACTGAGCTTTTTATGCTCACCCCATGTTTTTTAAATGTTGTTCACAGGACTTAATGTGGAATATGGTCAAGGATGGGATCATGGAATAGTCATTCTATCTAAAACATGGAACTAGACAAGTTTCTTTTTAAGAGTTTTTAATTTATGGAAACTTAGTAGAAGTGTCTACTTTGTAATCTTTTGAGATGTAATAGTTATGTCATAATTCTCTAAAACTCTAAACCTAAAAAGATCCTCAATTTGAATTATTCATTTAATTCAATATTAAGTAAGGTTTAAGGACGGGGCCTTATAGTTGGTATCAGAGGTCGGTTTAGACAACTTTAGGAGTTAGAAAAGTGTTAAATTATAAGTTAATTTATGGTATGATTGAAATGATATAGCATTTAAAGATTACCATGTTACTTCGCCTAAGATATTTCTGTGTTAAGAATGGTTTTTCGTAGAGGAAACAGAACATCTTTTCTGGGAAGGCATATAGAGGGAAATGACCTTTCAAATCAGTATCCTGAGATGGTCGGAATCAGAACTAAACAGTTTGTTGCAGTGATGGCTCAGTTGACTCAGGAGTTGAAAATAAGATTGGTGAATGCTCCAGTTTTGGCACTACCTTCTTGGAATGGGGAGTTTGTTATTTACAGTGATTCTTCATTGAAGGGACTTGGTTGTGTCCTTATGCATAATGAACAGGTAATTGCATATGCTTCATGTTAGTTGAAAACTAATGAAGTAAATTACCCTACATGTGACTTGGAATTAGTTGCTATTGTTTTTGCTCTAAAAATTTGGAGGCATCATTTGTATGGAGTAAAGTGTGAAATATATACTGATCACAAAAGTTTAAAGTATATATTCACTCAGAAAGAATTGAACATGAGACAGAGGAGATGGATATAATTAATCAAGGATTATGATTGTACAATTCATTACCATCTGAGAAAAGCGAATAAAGTGGTTGATGATTTGAGTCGAAAAAGTAATTCTTCATTAACAATGTTACGTTTAGAACATAATCCTTTGGTTAAGGATTTTATGAACTTTGGCATAGAATTTGTTGGTGTAGGAAGTTCTTCTGTTTTATTTCAGGTATCAATGAGATCATCCCTATCAGACAGAATTAAGCAATCGCAGAAGAAAGATAGTGGGTTGCAGAAAAAGGTAGAGCTAGTTCAGAAGGGTAAGTTGCCTGAATTTAACATTGATAATGATTGTTTTTTGAGGTTTGGGAAGAGATTATGTGTGTCCGGTGATTCATAGTTGAAGAATGAGTTGTTATGTGAGGCTCATTGTTCCCTGTTTTAAGTTCATCCTGGCAGTACTAAGATGTACAGAGATCTGCGGGAGTATTACTGGTGGGATGGAATGAAAAGAGATATTGTTGATTTTACTATGAAGTGTTTGACTTGTCAGCAGGTTAAAGCAGAGCGGTAGTAACTGAAAGGGATGCTTCAGCCTTTACCAATGCCAGAGTGGAAATGGGAAAATATATCCATGGAATTTGTTGGGGGATTACCGAAGACATCTTGAGGTAATAATGCAATCTGGGTTATTGTTGATCGATTGACTAAATCTGCTCATTTCCTTCCTATTTGAGCTACATTCTATCTAGATCAACTTTCTCGATTGTATCTTAAAGAGATAGTCAGGTTGCATGGAGTTCCACTCTCCATTGTATCTGATTGTGATCCCAGGTTTACTTCTAACTTTTGGAAAGGCCTTCATAAGTCGTTGGGTACTGAATAAAATTTTAGTACAGCTTTTCATCCTCAATCAGATGGGCAGTCAGAATGAACAATTCAGACTTTGGAAGATATGCTACGTGCTTGTTCGATAGATTATCAGGTAAGTTGGGACCAACATCTTTCTTTGGTTGAGTTTTCATATAATAACAGTTTTCATTCCAGTATACAGATGGCACTGTTTGAGGCATTATATGGGAAGGGGTTTCAAACTCCAGCTTTGTGGGATGAAGTGGGTGAAAGGAAGTTTATGGGACCGGAATTGGTAGAAGAGTTGGTAGAAAAAGTTCAGCTGATACAGAGACACATGAGAACAGCTCAGAGCGGGCAGAAGAGTTATGTGGACAATAGGAGGAAGGATCTATCTTTCAAGGTAGGTGATCATGTTTTTCTCAAAGTTTCACCTTGGAAAAGTGTGATGCGATTTGGTAAGAAAGGAAAGCTGATTCCAAGGTTCATTGGACCATATGAAATTATGGAGAAAGTTTGATCAGTTGCTTATCGAGTGGCTTTACCTCCGAGTTTATCTCAGGTACACAATGTTTTTCATGTTTCAATGTTGAGAAAGTATATGCCAGATCCATCTCATGTTTTGAGCCCAGAGGTAGTTCAGTTGGAAGAGAATCTCTCTTATGAAGAACAATCAGTCCATATTCTTGACCGAAGAGAGAAAGTGTTGCGAAATAAGGTAATTCACCAGGTAAAGGTTTTTTGGAAAAACCACATGAGTGAAAAGGCAACATGAGAATCTGAAAATTCTATGAGGGATAAATACCCCCACTTATTTTGATAAGTGAATAAAATTGCGAGGACGCAATTCCAAAAAGGGGGGAAGGATGTAACATACCAGGTAAATAAAGAATAAAACATTTTCATATTTATTAATATTTACGAATTAAATATTAATTTTGCTTTAAAGGGGTTGCTATGTTCGATAGCGTACCTGATACGCAACAAAGAGTTTCTTTGAAATCTTACGTTGCACACTAGTAATAAAATAATATTATTTTAAATGGTAGTTAACACGTAGCTATTTTATTGGCGAGAATAAATAGAAATAACTAAAATATGATTATATATGTTTTTTAAATGTTTCGACATTTATCCAATAAAAGATAAAGGCTTCAAATACGAAAAGAATTCAATTTTAGGCATATATACTCTAACATTCCCAAAAGGTCGACTTATCACCTTTTGATGGCGAACCGTCTATAAATATAGTTTTGGTCACTCTTATACATTATATTGGACCAAATAAAATTCTTCTTTAGAATCGGGACATCAAAATTTACTTTGTGTAAATTTGTGATATTTTTTCGATAAAGTTTATTTTTTAATGAATGGTGAAAAATGTTGTATTTTAATTCAAAACATCTTTTTAATATAATTTATTTATATGATTGTATTATATTTTGAATTGGTTTTAAAGTTCAATTAGAACATATTTTTACCATTTAATCCAATAGTGGTATTTGAAATTAATTTCACTTTGAAATTGGACTTAAACTAGTGTCAATATTTTGATATATATTGTTTCATGAAAACACGCTATTTGCTCTGACAGTGGGAATTAATTATTGAATTAATTAATGAAACTTATATGTTTTGAATTTTTTAAAAATAGAAATCATTTTTGAATTCTGAATATGAAATATAGCTTAGGGTGAATTTTTGGTATTTTTCTGAAAAACTTCAATTTTTGATGAATAGTGAAACCACTAAGTGGTACTTAAAAAAAACTGATTTTTCATTTAAATGAAATTTTACCACCTCTGTGTTTTGAATTTCAAAAATCCGACATACATGGTTGTCATTAAGAAGTAAAATGTAGTTCAATGCGATTAAAATAATTTTTTGGTGAATAGTAACTTTTAAGTTTATTAATCGCGATTAGAGGTAATTAATGTAGTTTAAGGTAAAAATAATGTTTTAATAATATGAAATGAACTTGAAACATGTCCTACCCTTATTTTATGTGTCATGGCCGACCAAGAAAATCCATGGGTCAACTTGGGGACCCCATGGAGCCACTTTGGTAGGGAAATTACACTAATGTCTTTTTATTTAATGTTAAAGTAAAAATGTCACAAACATGAGTTGTTTTACTAAAACAATTTTTAAATGGGGTTATACAAGTCATATTTTTGAATATAAATATTCATTATAAATATAAAACGATTTCCTACATCATGATATTTTTTTTATAATTTTTAGACATTAAATAAATTAAATTATTAATGACACCATGATGATTCAGCGATTACCTCATTATTTAACGATTTAAATAAAATGAAAAGATAATGTAAAATCTAAGACCTACACTTGTCAAAAACTTATTGTATTGGTGTATTTATAACTCTTATCACCTTATCCTCTAACTATATAATTTTGGGACCTTTAAAAACTGAAACTCATTTTATAATAAAGTATCTTTTCTTAACTTTCCAAGAGTGCCCCTCCTCTCCTCTTATAAAATGCCCTCACCTCTACCTCCTTACCAACACCTCTAAAGCCTTTGGCTCGGCCAACCCCTGATCATTTTGTCTCTCCACATCCCTCTATTACTCCTAGAAGGTTCACTTTGGGCAGAAGTCTTCCCAAATAAGCCTTTGAGCTCAAATCAAAAAGAGTTACCCATTTTAAAGGTAGTGTTTTCTCTTGTGTTTTTATGTTTTATTTTGCTTATCCAACCCCCTAAACTCTTTTTATTCATTTCTTTTGAAAAAACTATAGTATATTCAATATACTATGATGTTTTTATAAGAATAATTAGAGCTACACTTACACACACCTTCATCTAATGGTTAAAGAGCATACTGTTTCTGTGGATGGCGAATTTCTGCCTCACGAAACGATGATTGTTCAATATTATTTTAACACCTTTAATGGTGGCCATTAAGATGTCACTCTATTTATATATGATATATATTATGTTTATGTTTTCCTTATGCTTCTGTATTTTTCATTTGTGGTATACCTTTATGGCTTCCATTATGGGTATACGCGATATCTTCATTTTAGGAAGTGCGGACTACCGCCCCCTCAAAGTGATTTGATTCGTTAATGCCATATGTGGGACGTATAAAGGATGGATTTAAACTTATTATATATGATTTTATACTAGAATTATAATATACCTTTATATCATTATTATTTCTTTCCATTAAAGGATGAGATAGAAATGAAAGTAGCGTTCATGCGTACGTACGGCTTACCGTCTCCATGAACGGTGCATTTCATTTATTATCCCCAAATGTAATGTACTATTATAAGTACATATATATAATGGATATATATGATGTATGTTACATATAAATGATGAATATAATTCTGGAATTAAAATATACATACCTCTCATTTAGTTTGAATTCCATTAATATGACATAGAAATGAAAGTAGCGTTCATGCGACGTACGGCTTACCGTCTCCATGAACGGTGCATTTCATTTCTTACCTATAAATTATTATGTAATATTATAAATACATGTATATACTGGACATATATGATATATATGATATCCAAATAATTAATATCATTCTGGATATAAATAACCTTTTACCACAAGAACAACATGTAATTGTAAGAAGTCCACTTTCGACTTAAGAACCAAATATCGACAAAACAAACATTATTAACTTAAATGATTACATAATGTTTATAACATGGTAATAAGTGATATAAAAGTAATAATGAACTTGAAAAAGTTTCTTATTCAAGTAGAAATTAACTCAAGTTTATTATTCAGGACGTTAAAGAACGATCGAGTCAAGTCGGACCCGAGGTAAGGGACTTCGTCTCAATACCCTTTCATTGAGGCATATTTTGTTTTATACAAAACTTTATTTTATACGGTGTATAAACCCCTTTTAATTTTACTTTTATACAAAAGGAATATTTTTCTATGAAGCATTTTACTAAACGACAAAAAGTAATGTTTCTTTCAACGTACGCGGTGACAACGACCCTTTTCCGCCACCGTGAGTATTATTTGGTCTTTGGCTTCCTCAACAAGTCGTAATGTTTTTTTAAAATTAAATAAATACCATATACTATTTTATGTATTTTGGTATTGAAAAGGGTTTTTTATAATGGATTTGTTATGTCAATATATTTAAGTGATATATTGTGATCAATGTGTGGAAATGTTTTCTTTCCATTATATTTGTTTTATGTCCTATGATTTTATAATGGTACTTGGACATTTGACAGGTGGGTACGTGATAAACCATATGACGGGTGGTGCCGTGAATACCAGGACGGGTGGTTACATTATAACCTCCAATGCATTGGGTATGGAAGTCAGCCGTATGGTTATTCCATTAAGTGATATGTGTGGAAGTCGACCGTATGGTTATTCCATTTAAGTATGTTTATGTCCCAAGTTACCTATATATGTTATGTGATATTTATATGGGTTTTATGGTAATATTTTGGTTACAAAAGGGTAAGTAATGATCTTTTATTCAATGAAGAATTTTTACTACTTCATAAAGGTGAAAATTATTACTTTGATAAAGTATACACGGTTTACTTGTTGTTTTGAAAAACTAACAGTTTTCATTCTTTGTGTATCCCTTACTGAGCTTTTTATGCTCACCCCATGTTTTTGAAATGTTTTTCACAGGACTTAATGTGTAATATGGTCGAGGATGGTATCAAGGAATAGTCATGCTATCTAAAACATGGAACTAGACATGTTTCTTTTTAAGAGTTTTTATTTTATGGAAACTTAGTAGAAGTGTCTACTTTGTAATCTTTTGAGATGTAATAGTTATGTCCTAATTCTCTAAAACTCTAAACCTGAAAAGATCCTCAATGTGAATTATTCATTTAATTCAATATTAAGTAAGGTTTAAGGATGGGGACTTATATAAATAATGTGGACTCGTTATAGAAATCAGGATCGATTCGGCCTTGTTCTTTCTTCAAAATCTCTCTCTAAGAGATTATGAGGAGTGGACAGGAGAGATTATCTCTCTAAATTCATCCAAATGGTGTATCTAACTATTCAAGAGGATAAAATGATATTTTATACCTAGCTTATACTTTCCAAAATTGCATGTAAGTCCTTATAAAGTAATAAGATTCATTTTGTACCATTTTGCACACTTATAACTTAATAAAATGTTCTTAAATGTCACAAATATTTTATCACTCACTCTTAAAACTTTAAAATGTTACATGCGAAAATAAAAATCATTAACTTAGACCATAATCACCCCAAATAATTTAACAAAACTTGAACATCCTATTTTCATTCAAAAAATGATATTTTCTCATGTTCATTTTTATGGTCAAACAACTTGTGAATACCTTGAGAAATACATTAAATCATCATTATTCTAAAAATTAATAATATAATTGAATTATTTTTTCTTTTGATCAATCACACTCATACAGTCACCATCCCCCACACATGGGTCCCATTTCATCCTGAATTCCTATTAAAATGAATAAGTGGAACTTGTGCATACACTTAGTGTGTGACCCTATAGGTCTTTATCTCAATAGTAGTGAGTCCAACCCACAAACCAAGAGTGAAGTCTAGCAACCCATCATAGCCCCTAGGGAGATAAATAATTTTATATCTATGACTACCTCCTATGAACATGTTCTGTGTAATATGTTCTATTTGTCTCGAATTACATCAAAAATAAGGATGCACACTTATGTAATCATCATTTTATTGATTTATATATTTCTTGACCATAATAGATATATGTACCATCTTATACCATCGTCATATATTTAATGAAGGTACTACCATCCTATTTAACCTGGGCCCACAAGATATCTCTTCCATTACTCAGAATAGAAAAATTATATCTTGTTTATTCAACCAATGTTATATCACCAATGATGCACCCAACATAAGCTACCTCACCATGACTTCAATTACATGCATTTTTCCTTTCATCATAGTACGAAATTAAATGTTACACATTAATAATTATCTCAATTCTAGATACTATGACACATGTTCATAAATAGGAACAACCAATGACACTTAGTATTTTTCTTATTGGTGGTCCATCCCTCATGATCACATATACTCGAGATCACAAAGTGAGAATTTTATGATGAGAAGTCTTGACTATTATAAGATTCCGACACCTGATAGTTATACATCATTTTTTCCTATCAGTATATTGTATCTAATCCATTAAACATATGTTTAATATTACTATCATAGTATCTTGAGGTTCTAATTATAGTTGAGAACAGCTATAACCTTTTTATTTGACAGGTAATTTAATGAAATTACCATGAAAATAGTGGATGAAGAAGTATCAACATTGTTTTGGTAAGAAAAAACACATGTACAGATAAAACTGTATATATGTAATAAAAATTAAAGTACATAAAATATTTGGGTCTTGGGAACCCACTCATAACATATGTTCAATTTTAATAAGTTTTAACCTAACTATAAATGTCAAAATATGCCTAAATTCGTGGTACAAGTCATTATCAAGAATTTGTGAGGTTCTCTCGCCACCTTATCAAGTTATAGTGAGAGAGAAGAAGGTTTGGGGTATCTCAATCCAATTTCTCCCACTTGATTGAATTTTTAATGATCATGTGATCGTTTCTATATTGAAATTTCCTTTGACTCTAGGTGCTAGCACTCGGGGATCAAAGATCATAATTTGAGAAAAAAATTTGAGTGTTTTTAGAAGATCTAGAGGGTTTAATATTTGGTTCCTTCAAGAGAAAATCTCATGATACAAGTGAAACACAATTCCAATTGAAATCAAAAGTGTTACAGTTTTGGGTAATGTTTTTGTTTCTAATTATTCATGATTAATTAAATTTCACATGATATTTGGATGAATTTGGGCAAGGGTATACCGAATTTGATGTCTTAACATAAATCGGTACTTAAAATTTTTAATAGAACAAATTTCATTCTTTTTCCCTAGCTCATATTTTCTTCAATTGGTATAAAAGGGATGCGTGAATTTAATTAATTCGAACTAAAAATTAATTTTTCATTTATTCAAGTAGAGGGAATCTATGTGATTATACTTCTATAAATGGAACATTGATCATAGATCAGATGATTGGGTTATGGCCATCTGATGATTGAAGAAATAATTTTTCGGGCTTAAAACCATGAACTCATATAGTGCATATTTATTTCATCGATGACTAAAGATATTGATTTGGAAGGTATGGAAAGAACCCTACCCATGCGGGGTGTTTTCTAAATATTCATAAAAACAGATAAAATATATTGGTATATATTTATATGTTATATCGTATATATAATAATAATATTTTAAGTCCCAAGATTATATATATAAATATATATAGTCATTTTATTATATACATATATATTATTTATATAGGTGTGTGATTATATGTATATATATAATATGTGTGTGTGTGTTTAATTTATATATATATATATATATAACATTTATAGCCATTGGAAAGTGGGGTTTTATTTTCACACCCAATCCTCTTTATCAATCCCAGTTCTAGGCTATAAAAATTTAATAATAAAAAAAATGGATGATAAATATTGGGGGCTCCACTGCATGGAAACAAAAAGGGAGATTCCCCTTTAAAGGAGAGGGAATGTGGACCACTATTTTTTTCTAAAAAAACATAACTTTTGTGGGTCACCTCCCACTGTACATGTGGCATGGAGAACCCTCGTTTGTGGAGTGACAAAAGGTCATTTAATATATATATATATATATATATATATATATATATATTATTTTTATATATGTGTGGAAGCTCGATGGGAACCCCACCCTCTATATGTGCGCCTAGTTTGCGAGTGTGCACACGCCCCGACCCGAAACCTCTACTGGGTTGGCCCAACCCTAGGCCAGTCAGGACAGGTTATATCTAACTCGTTTGGCACTTCTAGGTTTGTCAACGTGATCTGAAACTACTCTGAGGGAGTTTAAAAATAACCATGGAGCCAAAAAAAATATATAAAATTATGAAAATATTTAAAAAATATTTGTAATTTAAATAAATAATTTATGGGGTCGTGCAATAAGTTTTTTATGAACTAAAAATTAATTTTAATTCATAAAAATACCCTCAAGATGAATTCATTGAAAAATTAATTTATTTACATGAGTTTAATGTGTACCAACTAATAATGATTCATAGACAAAGTGATTCATGTCTGGTATTTTTTTATTAATTTATTTAATTATTAAAATGCATGGTTTGTAATAGTTATTTAATAAATGATGATATATGTATCATATTTTTCATCATTATATGTATAAGGGTTTTCACATCTAGATTAAAAATTATTTATTTGTATTCTGCATTCCGAATATCCCCCTGCTAGCATGCGAGTATTGTTTTATAATGGTGAGGTTGAAAATTGATGTAGTTTGCGCTGAGATTTGTCGACATACCAGACACAGATTTGATGCATTGGATGGGTGAGTTCTACAACTTGAGTTACATGCATAGTGACTCAAGGAGTTTTGCCTTGGGTCTAGGTTGATCCATTGTTCGCTCAATGGATCAGACAGTAGTATTGACTCATGATCACATCATTTAATTTTATTTATTTATGGTGTATTATTTTATGTAAGTGTAGATTTTACATGTGATCACATAAAATAATAAGAAATCATGCGTAGATAAAATGAACATATGTGGTGAATGTTTTTCTATTTATTTCATTTTAAATATGTGAGTTTAGTCACATAGAACAAGAAAGTGTAAATATAAATGGATTACATTCACCAAAAATAACAAAACAATCATTAAAATAATAATGTATAATGTCTTCCATCACTTAATTTTGAAAAAAACCAATTATACTAGGTTCTCATCAGCCCTAGTTTAGGTTCAATCCAACTAATGAGGGGTTATTCTAAGAGAGGTGGTTCGAATTAACTAAATTTGGACGTAAAGAAGTAGTTATGGCTATCTTTTTTAAAATTTAGAGGTAAGCATTGAGAAATCCAAGTTTATTTTTATGGGAGATGGTACTTCACTCAATAGATTAAGGAGTTGTGAGTTAATATGGTTATCCAGAAAAAATCCTAACATGAGACTCTCCGGGTAGTGTTATATCCACAGATTAAACTATAAGGAGAGGATTTATGGATAATTTCCACTAGAATACTCAAGTAACTAAGTATTCCCAATATAATAGATTAAGGATAATGGAAATCAATAAAATAGTGGGATACATCTGAGATTATAAAGTCTATAATGTCTACTAACTATTAATCAAGATAAAAGTACTAGTCTGATTAAATTTTAATTTTCTAAATTAATGGATAATAATACCACATGTTCACTTTGATCTATAATGGATATAGTATATGTCCTAACCAAAATGAATTTTTAATTTTTGTATAGAAACTTGTGCAAATTACTATGATATGATAAGAAATTAAACGTGTCAGAGTCCCCATAACCTATTGAGCCACTTCGAGAAGTGAGGGTGAGAAAGTTTCTTATAGGAGACTCATGTATGATGTATTTGATGTTTAAATAATAATTTTATCATAAATTTCCAATGATTTGTGGAAATAACATTAAGAAAATAATGATTTTACATATTGTCTCATCTTTGAGAATCTTATAAGGATAAAGTGAAGCACAAAATAGAATGAGATGATGATTATATTGAATACATGTAAATTATAAGATACGCCATGATCTTTCAATATATCCCATCCTCACATATTTATCATCTATTTACTCCAATTCTATTTAGGATTGCAAAAAAAATATGGACAAAACAATTCATTTCCTTTTTAGTAAGTTTCTCCAAGAAAATAAGAACTAATGAAAATCTTTAGTTCTTATGGTCAACAAGTTGAAAGATTAGGGGAAAAGGCCAATATAAAGTGTGATTCTAAAGGAACCTTTGCAATATATTTCAAATAACTTAGGTGTATCATTGTATAGGAGGCTATTTTCTTCATATGACAAGAGATAAATCTATAGAAGAATTAATGTAATAAAATGAAGTACATACAATCATAGGCTTCCACTTAGTGAATATTCATCATTGTATGTGGTGTTCTTTTCATACTTATTGGGTATTAAATAAATTATTACTATTACATATGTGTATTTAAATATAGTAACCAAGTAAGAACAAAACATTACAATAATTAAAGTGGATTATAAAAATGGATAAGAAATGTTTATTCCTAAGTAAGTAGTGAGAAGTACACAACTTCTAATTCCCGAGATTAATGATTCTAGTTGAACTTTTATTGATTATTACCAAAAACATTTATCCCATGTGTCCATTTTACTTAAGGAAATTTTATTCCTATTTTTAAATGGATGTTTTTAATAGTTTCTAATACTCAACTAATAGTTCATTAATGCTTTAATCATTGACAATAACTAATGAATATAAAATGTAAGACTCAATTATACCCAATTGTGTAAAGGTAATTCTTTATTTAGTAAAAATAAATAGTTTTCAAGGATATACCAAGTATAGTTTTAGACTCCTTGGAGATAAATACCTTAGGTATTATCAAAAAAATTACTTATTTATTTGTAGACAAAGAAAATTTTTGAAATAAAGGTAATCCACAAAGATTTTGAAATTTGTTTAGATTGAGAGAATGAACTATTCTATTGTTAAGATAGAGTTAAATATACTTCATAAGATTACTTTGAGTGTTATTAAGGAATGAAAATTTTAAGTATAGAATATGTATGGTTATAATATGTGAGTTAATTTAGGCTCATGCACTGAATAATATCTTGACCAATCATTCATCGGTTATTAAACTATAACATAGAGTAACTCCAAAATGTGAATTCCTTATATATATCAATGTTATGATGTTAATAAGGAGTATCTATGATGAGTATTACATGAAAATATTGGTCAATAAAATGTAGCATGGAGTAATTCCTAAATTAATATTTTATTATACACATCATATTCATGATGTAAGTATAAGGAGAATCAATGTTGAGACTCAAATTCATTGCAGATACTTCCATTATTTTTCGATACATGATTAGAAAATAGTAGCATTGTACCATAAAAATATTCCAACTACAATAAAAAATGGATATCATATGAGTTAATGTAAGATATAAATCCATTATTTCATAATTAACATGTGTTTATATGCAAATAGTTTTTTATGAATATAAAAAAACTTACATAAATAAAAACAAGATGTGCTTCTAATGTAATTATCATAAATGTTTCAAAGGATATTATTGAAATCCCTTAGAAAAAAATTGATAGTCAAGTTATAGACTATATTTCTATAAAAGGGTACGCATCTCTATTTGAGATAATGGGACAAATATTGACTTAGATTTAGTCAATGCTAGAAATACACAAATATTTGGCATAGGAACAAGTTCCACAAGATCTTGAGAAAAAGGAATGTTCCAAATACACATATAGTGTAGGAAGGATAAAACCATGGTAATGGTTTTAAATTCACTACATTGGGTGATATATTATTTGATTAGAATAATGAATCCTATAAAGAAGTAGTAAATGGAAATCATCTATGATTAAAAATTTTATAAGAATTCTATAATGGATTCCATGTACCAAACTTTTAGTGCTTGGTATTTTGAATGTTTTTCATCTTGATACTGCAGTGGGTATTCAAGAGAAAATATACATGGATGGTCAAGTTTAGACTAATTAGGAAGAATTGATAGATGAAAGTTTTAATAATCAATGTCTAGACATAGTCTAAGATGAAAACCTTTACACAGAACTTCATGATTAAATCCATTCAAATTCCACATGAAATAGAAACTTTATATGATCATTATATTGGGAATTAAATTTCAATAACACCAATCTTGTAAGGTGTTCATACAAAAACTGGAAATGGTTGGTGATACCATAGAATTCTATTATGGAATTCAAGTTATAGATATATATTTATAGAATAATACACACATTATGATCATAGAATATTCCTTTGGAATGAAAGAATTCCATGTGTCTAAAAGATTTTAGTAGGAGCACTATATTCTTCTAAATGAAATATTTTTTAAAACATTTGTAAAATAGCTATTATTATTATAGTTAGATAAAACCATAAATAAAGTGACTCTCTATAGGTCGACCAAATGTAGTAACATAAGTTCTAGGGAACAAGATCTACTGAGGTAAATCTAATTGGTTGATTAGACTAAGACAAAGTACATATACTTATAAGGTTTTGAAAAATAAAAATTAAAATAATTTTAGAGAGAATTTTTACCAATTTCACATTGCATAAATCTCTCTAAGAAGACATGCATGAGACATTAAAAGAGATAAAAGTGGTGAGTAGACTTCTATAAGTTCTATAAATTGATCTATGACCTATTCCATGCTATGTACTAAATATGATACTACCAATATATACTTTATGGTGGGAAAATATTAGTCAAATCTAAGAGAACTACATGGTAAGAAGTTATAACTATCTAATTTTACTTTAGAGGGTACAAGGAATATGTTCCTGATACTTGGAGAGGAAGGGAAACTAGTTTTAAGGGGACACAAACTAGTCTTCCTTTGGATCAATATAATCTAATATCATAGTCTGGCTAAGGTAATGAGAAATATAAGATCATTCAATCCAATGAATTCTATATCTGCAAATACTGAGTACATTGTGGATTTTGATATAGCTAAATAAGAAGCATAAAATATGAAATGTTTTTTCCCATTTCTTGGAATTTCACCTAGTAAGTAAATTGATTCTATAATATAAATTATGATAATATTAATATAATGGTACTAGAAAATATGTTAATATTATATAGATTAAAAACATTTATACTTAGGGATATCATCTCTTATGGATATTGTCACGACCCGCCCTCGGGGTCCGAGCCGTGACTACCCCAAGCCCGCCTTCCATAGGCCAGGGGCTGGCGACTAGCACCAAGGCGTAAATCCCGGTAAAAAGGGAAGGCATTGCCTTTGAAAAGTAAACACACACCACAGAGTAAACAAGCGGAAAGTAAACACTAAGCAAGCAGAGTACAACTGAAAGTGCGGAAAAGTAAATGGGCCAGAATACAAACCCAAACTGAAAGTAAAGTACAACTCAAAAAGGGAAAAACAGCAATTGAAAAGTAAAAGCCGCTACACCGAGCTGTCCACTGGAAATCCCACCTGAAGGGTGGGTACAGATAGCTCCTCTGCTCCACGGGTCCCGCCGTCCGCTCCGAGCACGTCCCGCCCAGTGGTCCACCTCCGGGTACCGTCCCGCTGTGCAAGCCTCAGCTAAGGTCAACGCTGTCCGTCGTCTGCAACCAACACAACGTAGTGCGGGCAAGCCCGTGCAGGGGTGAGTATAAGCTACTCAGTAGGGACCCCGAGACCCCTGAAGGTCTCTCAAATCCACAAAGGATAAACCACGAAGAAAAGTACAATCACGAAGTAACAACCGACACTGCTTAGGTATATGCCCATACATATACCTAAGTCATCAATTCAAATACGCTCCAACCTCCGAGCCCAAGTACAACTCAGTCCACGCAGGAAAGTATACGTATTCCACAAAGGAAAGCAAAACATAATCCACACAGGATTGCACAACACAATCCACATAGGAAAGCAACAGGATTCAGCTCACACAGGTATACTTCTTCAAGGACGATAAAGATGATCACTGATCCATCTAAGTCGTCGGACCCACGAAGGATCGTTAGGTAACTAACCCCCGCAGAAGACCCACACAGGATCGGGCTCACACAGAACCTGTAGGCGCTGGCTCACACAGAACCGCTGAGCGCAAGGACCCACACAGGATCGGGCCCACACAGGACCAGTAGCACTGATCCACGTAGGATCCCTGAGTGCTGTAGTCGTCGTCGTCGAATCCACACAGGATCTCTGTACTGTCATCGTCGAATCCACACAGGATCTCTGTACTGTCGTCGTCGCTGTCACAGTAGCAGTCGCAGCAGTAGTAGCAGTCGCAGCCAGCACTAGGGTTCCCGCATACAGCAAGCTCGTACGGAGGGTCCGCTCCACGAGCCGAGAGGCTGATACATCAACTGTCACGAAGACCGAAGTTGATGTATCCAAAAGTTCCGTATCGCCAACAGGAACTCAACGCAACAGACGGCGCGTCGATCGGACGCTCGGTCTGAGAGTTATTGGCATTTTCGTCTCCGGGGCCCGGTTGGTTTTTAAGGCAAAACCAACCCGACCGTACTCCACCTGCGTCCAAACCTCGGGCGGAGTATTCCAAAAGATCCGTCTCACTAAGAGGAACACAACGCGACTGACGGCGCGTCAATCGGACGTTCGTAGCTCAAGATATGAGCGTTTCCGCTCCGAAGGCCCGGTTGGTTTCGTGAACGAACCAACCCGGCCGAACCCAAAGTTTACCGAAACCTTGAGTGCGATATACCGAAACGACCGTCTCGATCCAAGGATCGCGTTTCCGCTGACGGTTCGTCGATCGGAGGTCTGAGGCTCAAGTTATGAGCCAAAAACCAAATCTGGTTCGAAATGGGGGGTCCGGGTCCGGGCCGACCTGGCCCGACCCCCCCCCCCCCCCCCCCCCCGGGGCGGCGGCGGCGGTCGGCGGCGGCGGGCGGCGGCGGCGGGCGGCGGCAGCGCGCGGCGGCGCGGCGGGCCGCGGCGGCCTGGCGCCGCGAGGTGGCGGCGCACGCGGGGGCTAAGCCCCGCGGTTCTTCAAGTGGCGCGGCCTATGTGCCGCGCCGGTTTTTTTTAAAACCGCCCCCCCCCCCTCACGTGGGGGGGCCTGCTGGCGCCGAACCAAGGGGGCGGTTGCCCCCTTCCCTCATGAACCCCCCCCCCCCCCTCATTAAGAGGGGGGTTTTAAAGGGGTTGGCCGGGGAATTAAATTCCCCGGTTTTAAGTCATCCGGCCGGCCAGCTGGCCGGCCGGTTTTTACCAACGGGACCGGAAATTCCGGTCCCGCCTTTGACTTCCGACGCCGGCGGCCCGGCCACCGGTCTCCTCTTCCGCCGCGGCCCGGAACCGGCCGCGGTCTTCTCGTCCCGCCGCGGCCCGGAACCGGCCGCGGTCTTCTCGTCCCACCGCGGCCCGGAACCGGCCGCGGTGTTCGTCGTCCGGCGCGGTGCGACGACACCACGCCCCTTCGCCGAACCATGATTCCTTCCAACGCGGCGCGACGGCGTCGCGTTCTTGAAGATTCTCCTCGGCGTAGCGCGACGGCGTTGCGTAAATTAATTGTACGATCATCCGCGTGGTGCGACGGCACCACGCTACTTGCTTACACCCGCATGAATAAACATGAACGTTGGAGGGGGGTTCGGCCGTGTTCGTGCGGTCCGGCCCCCCTCGCGTTAACAATAATAACGCAACTTAAAATAAATCAAGTCACACGTTAGTCTTGATAAAATCACGATCAAGAATAAAATAAGGAAACCAAAAGTAAACGACAACCCCTACCTCGGGTTTAAGATTCGAAGAATCGTCTACGTCCCGCGGAAGACGGCGTCGCGGAGGTCGGGCGTCGCGGTCGTCGTTCGTCAAATCCGTTGACGAAGTGTTATGCCCGAAGAGACACGACGTTGGCGGATCTTCGTTTGCCGACGAAGAAGGTCCGAGGAGGAAGAAGAGGTCCGAAGATACCGGGTCGCCGAGTCGAAGATCCTTGACGAAGTGTTGTCGTTCTTCGTTGAGGATGATGACGTTCTTCGCCGGAGAAGATGAAGTTCTTCAAGAGACTTAGAGCTCTCTCCTCCAATCCTCAACACAACCAAACTAACCCCCAAAAATAAAATAAGCTAATCTTATTTTATTAAGACATTCTATGAGTTCAAAAATTCAAAAACTTAATTCCATTAATTGGATTAGTGTGTTGGCATGATTAAAGTGAGGAGAGGGAAAGTCACCCAATTAATGGGAAGTTTAAAGGTTAAGATGAGTTACACATCTTAAGTGGGGGGGTTTAGAGGAGTTAGGGAAGGTGAGGGGTTGGGCTCGTGTGGGCCCCACCCCACCTTTATTCTCTCAAGGGTAGTTAACAACAAGTAGGTTCCACCCAACTTCCACACATAGGTTAACAACTTAGAATAAGAAATAAAATTGTAACACAATTTTATTACTTCACAATTTTATTTAACTCAAACTAAAAACCCCAAAACGTAACTTTCAACCCGCAACAAACGCAACTCCCAAAAAGGTCTCATTAAGCGAATATCGGTGCTGCGAGTTCATCGGTGCCCTCGGATTTCAATTCCGAGCACCGGATCAAAAGTTAGGAATTCCCGCTCGTTCGTTCACTGAACGTACCCGAGCCAAACTTCGGAAATTAATTCCGGGCACTCCGGGCCTCGGAATCAGGTGCCGTCTGAAACCGTGCTCTTGTAAAATTCTAAAGAAAATTAAGAAAAAAATTTCCCTTGAATTTTACGGGTCTTTACATTACTCCCACCTCAGGGCTTTACGTCCCCGTAAAGATACAACAAAAACTAGGGAAACAAATGAGGGTACTGAGCACGCATCTGAGCCTCCCGCTCCCATGTGCTCTCCTGGAGATTCCCGTGCTGCCATCTGATGCGCACAAGAGGAATCGATCGCCCACGCAGGACCCGCTCCTGTCGATCCTCTATCTCCACCGGGACCTCCGTAAAAGTCGCCCCATCGTCAACGTCAAGCTCCCCATGGTCAATGATGTGCGTCGGGTCGTGCACGTATCTCCTCAGCTGGGATACGTGGAAGACGTCGTGCACCCGGTGCAACTGAGGTGGTAGAGCCAGGCGATAAGCCACCTCGCCAATCCTGCTGAGAATCTGGAAGGGTCCGATGAAGCGCGGAGATAACTTGCCGCCTCGGCCAAATCTCCGAATACCACGTCGAGGTGAGACCCGCAAGAAGACGTGGTCGCCATCCTCGAACTCCAGTGGCCTCCGTCTCCTGTCAGCGTATGACTTCTGCCGGCTCTGAGCTGTCCTCATCCGCTCCTGGATGACCTGGACCTTCTCTGTCGTGGCCTGGACCATCTCCGGTCCCACCAGTGCTGACTCCCTAGGGTCTGTCCAGCACAAAGGAGATTTACATGGTCGGCCGTACAACGCTTCGTACGGTGCCATCCCGATGGTGGAGTGGTAGCTGTTGTTGTACGCGAACTCCACCAAGGGTAGGTGGTCCTCCCAGCTACGACCAAAGTTGAGGACACAGGCACGGAGCATGTCCTCGAGTGTCTGAATGGTCCTCTCCGTCTGACCATCTGTCTGAGGGTGAAAAGCTGTGCTAAGACGTAGTTGCGTACCGAACGCTTCCTGTAACCCCTTCCAAAGCCGGGAAGTAAAGCGGGCATCTCGATCGGAAACGATAGATGATGGCACGCCGTGGAGCCGCACAATCTCCTGAACGTAGAGACGTCCCAAGCTCTCCACTGAGCCCTGCTCTCTGATGGGTAAGAAGTGTGCCGACTTGGTGAGTCGGTCAACAATCACCCAGATGGAGTCGTGACCTCTGGAAGTGCGTGGAAGTCCAGTCACGAAGTCCATAGATATGCCGTCCCACTTCTACTCCGGAACCTCCAAGGGTTGTACCAAGCCTGCTGGTACCTGATGCTCTGCCTTCACCTGCTGACAGGTGAGGCATCGAGAAACGAACTCTGCTACTGCCTTCTTCATGCCCGGCCACCAATGCTGTCGTCTGAGGTCCTGGTACATCTTCGCCACTCCAGGATGTACCGCCAAAGGAGAAGTGTGAAACTCCCTCAGCACTTCCTCTCGCAAAGCGACTGGTACCATGGTACGTCCTCTGAAAAGGATGTCGTGCTCTGCTCCAAGGGAGAAACCATCAGGTGCCTGTCCCAAGGATATCTGTGCACGCCGTGTCTCACAGTCAGCGTCCCCATGCTGTGCCTCCCTGACTCGCTGCAGTAGTGGAGGAGTGACTGTGAGAGACTGAAGAAAGGCTGCTCCATCTCTATCCACGAAGGATATCTGCAAAGAGGCTAGCTGTTCCGTTGCCTCCTCAAGTAGCTGAATGCCCGTCCTCCTGCTGAGGGCATCGGCTACTACGTTCCCTTTCCCAGGAGTATAGACTATCTCAAAGTCATAGTCCTGGAGGAACTCGAGCCATCGTCGCTGTCTCAGGTTCAGGTCCTTCTGCGAGAAGATATACCTGAGACTCTGATGATCGGAAAAGACTGTAAAGTGCTCGCCCATCAGATAGTGTCGCCATGTCTTCAGAGCGAAGACCACTGCTGCTAACTCCAGGTCATGGGTAGCGTAGTTCTGCTCATGCGGTCTCAACTGTCGTGATCCATAGGCAATCACTGCCCGCTCCTGCATCAGAACACATCCGAGTCCGGTCCCTGATGCATCGCAGTAGACTACGTACCCTACTCCCTCCTCAGGAAACCTCAAGATAGGTGCGCTAGTCAATCTCTGTCTCAGCTTCTGGAAGCTCCGCTGACAACTGTCTGACCACACGAAGGGTTTCCCCTTCTTCGTCAAAGCTGTGAGTGATGCTGCAACTCTGGAGAAGTTCGGCACAAATCTCCGATAGTATCCATCTAGTCCCAAGAAACTCCGAACCTCAGTCACGCTCCTGGGTGGCTCCCATGCTAACACAGCCTCAATCTTCGCGGGATCCACTGCAACTCCCGCCTCAGAGATAACGTGTCCCAAGAAGTGGACCTCACGTATCCAGAACTGACACTTCGAGAGCTTACCATAAAGCTGGTGCTCTCGGAGTGTGTCAAGAACAACTCGCAAGTGATAGGCGTGCTCCTCCTCTGTCGTAGAGTAAATCAGAATGTCGTCGATGAAGACCACGACAAACCGATCGAGGTATGGCTGAAAGATCCTGTTCATGAGATCCATGAACACTGCTGGAGCATTGGTTACACCGAAAGGCATAACCAAGAACTCATAGTGGCCATACCGACATCTGAAGGCCGTCTTCTGCACATCCTCATCTCTGACTCTGAGCTGATGATAGCCTGACCTGAGGTCTATCTTCGAGAACCACCGTGCTCCCTTGAGCTGATCAAAGAGGTCATCAATCCTCGGTAGCGGATATTTGTTCCTCACTGTCACCTGGTTCAGGCGACGATAGTCAACACAAAGTCGCAAGCTCCCGTCCGCCTTCTTGGCGAACAATATCGGGGAAGCCCAGGGTGAAACACTGGGTCGGATGAATCCCTTGCCCTGCAAGTCCTCCAACTGTACCCGTAGCTCTCGAAGCTCGGCGGGGGCCATCCGATATGCTGGAGTGGATATCGGGGTTGTCCCGGGGTACAAGTCAATATAAAAGTCTACCTCTCTGCGAGGAGGTAGCCCTGGAACGTCGTCAGGAAAAACGTCCGCAAACTGATCTACCACTGCAGGAAAACCAGGACTCCTCACGTCAACTGCTCCAAGGATAAGGCTAGCCAACTGATGAGTGATGGGTTGTCCTCTCCTCCGCGGAAGTCCATCCTGTGCTGCTAAGGCTCCCTTCTCGCCGGTGAAGGTGAACCTGCTCCCGTCGGTGCGTACACATCGCACCTTGCGCCTAAAACAGTCAATCTGTGCATGGACCGTAGACAGCCAATCCATGCCCAAGATGACGTCGTAAGGCCTCGACGCTGCTACAAGAAGATCCCAGCCGAAGATCTCGCCTCCTAGAGTAAGCTCACACTGCCGGCACCAGTGCGTAATCGTCGAGTCTGCTCCCGTAGGAGTCTCTAGCCGTAAGGATCGAGCCAACGGCTCTGTCGGAATCTCCGAGCTCCGAACAAGGGCAGCGGCTATGAAAGAGTGACTCGCTCCTGTGTCTATAAGAACTGCAGCAAGGGTGGAATAGACACAGATAGTACTTCGAATCATCTCGGGTGCGCCGTGGTCGTAGGCCTCTGCTGCCTGGAGCTGTGCCTGTCGCTGCCCGCCAGCTCTCTGTGGTTGGGGTGGACCTCCTGGTGGTGGTGGTGGTAGAGCCTCAAAGCGTCGGCCACCACCAGCTGCTCGTCCAGCTCCTCTGCCTCGTCTGCCTCCTCCCTGCGGACCGCCACGGTCGACCCTCTGCCTCTGCCTCGGTGGTCCATCAACTGACTGCTGCTCCTCGGCACGACGGGTCGGGCAGTCGCGAGCCATGTGGCCCTGCCCGCCGCACGAGTAGCACTGTCTGCCTCTCGTAAGACTGGCTCCGCGCTGTGTGCCCCGCACTGCTGAGCCAGTGCCCTGAGGTCGTCTGCCTGAAGGTCTGGTCTGTCTGGACCCCTGAGTCATCCGTCGACTGCCTGCTGCAGATGACTCTGCCACGTGCCGCCCTGCGGTGGGTCTCTGTGCTGGTGTAGACTCAGCAAGGAAAATCTCGATCAGAAGAGCCCGCTCCAGTACTCCTGTCTGAGTCGGTATGCTGAGGGAGATCAGCGATGCCCTGATCTCGTTTCTCAAACCCTGCTCGAAGGTCCGGGCCCGGAAGAATGGGTCCCGTACCATGTCGGTCGAGTAGCGCGAGAGATCGGTAAATCTCGCCGAGTACTGGGCGACCGTCATGCTGCCCTGCCGCAGCTGTAGAAGCTCCTGGATGCGCACCGCTCGGAGGGTGGCCGGGACGAACTCAGAGCGGAAGAGGCCCTCAAAGTCCGTCCAAAGTAGAGATGCCTCATCGTGCACCTGGAGCATCAAGCTCCACCATCGTCCTGCTGCTGCGTGTAGTAGGCTCGCAGCGAGGATCACCATGAGGTCTGTTGGTGTCCTCACTAGCCTAAACACTCGAACTACTGCCTCCAGCCAGTCCTCTGCTGCCTGGGGATCCGTCTCCCCGCGAAACCTGGGCGGTCACTGGCGCTGAAACTCATGCAGTGCGCTGAGGCGACGTGCATCGTCAGCGGCTGCTGCTGGAAGCATCGGGGGCTTGACGGGTAAAGCTACCGCCGGTGCCACTACTGGAAAAGGGCCCCGCACCGAGGCCTCGTCGCTCGGTGGGTTGTCGTCTCGCTCGACTCTCGGAACCCTAGCTGGCTGCCGTCGTGGGGCCATCCTGAAAAGGAAACAGGTGCGCCACGGTCAGAACAGTATACCTGGTGAGCTGATATAAGTAATCACAAAGAAAACTTTGAAACACACACACAATCAATGTTTTCGTGCATTAAGTCGGAAATCAGAAGTCGGGGTCCTGGTGTACGGATACGTCGGTCGCCGCACCAACACTGGACTCCCTGGACTGATAACCACACTCAATATGCTAAACATTATTGCTTCACATAGAAAAGATCAGAGTTCGCGGTAGAACCGAACTCCTCTGATACCAATTTGTCACGACCCGCCCTCGGGGTCCGAGCCGTGACTACCCCAAGCCCGCCTTCCATAGGCCAGGGGCTGGCGACTAGCACCAAGGCGTAAATCCCGGTAAAAAGGGAAGGCATTGCCTTTGAAAAGTAAACACACACCACAGAGTAAACAAGCGGAAAGTAAACACTAAGCAAGCAGAGTACAACTGAAAGTGCGGAAAAGTAAATGGGCCAGAATACAAACCCAAACTGAAAGTAAAGTACAACTCAAAAACGAAAAACAGTAATTGAAAAGTAAAAGCCGCTACACCGAGCTGTCCACTGGAAATCCCACCTGAAGGGTGGGTACAGATAGCTCCTCTGCTCCACGGGTCCCGCCGTCCGCTCCGAGCACGTCCCGCCCAGTGGTCCACCTCCGGGTACCGTCCCGCTGTGCAAGCCTCAGCTAAGGTCAACGCTGTCCGTCGTCTGCAACCAACACAACGTAGTGCGGGCAAGCCCGTGCAGGGGTGAGTATAAGCTACTCAGTAGGGACCCCGAGACCCCTGAAGGTCTCTCAAATCCACAAAGGATAAACCACGAAGAAAAGTACAATCACGAAGTAACAACCGACACTGCTTAGGTATATGCCCATACATATACCTAAGTCATCAATTCAAATACGCTCCAACCTCCGAGCCCAAGTACAACTCAGTCCACGCAGGAAAGTATACGTATTCCACAAAGGAAAGCAAAACATAATCCACACAGGATTGCACAACACAATCCACACAGGAAAGCAACAGGATTCAGCTCACACAGGTATACTTCTTCAAAGACGATAAAGATGATTACTGATCCATCTAAGTCGTCGGACCCACGAAGGATCGTTAGGTAACTAACCCCCGCAGAAGACCCACACAGGATCGGGCTCACACAGAACCTGTAGGCGCTGGCTCACACAGAACCGCTGAGCGCAAGGACCCACACAGGATCGGGCCCACACAGGACCAGTAGCACTGATCCACGTAGGATCGCTGAGTGATGTAGTCGTCGTCGTCGAATCCACACAGGATCTTTGTACTGTCATCGTCGAATCCACACAGGATCTCTGTACTGTCGTCGTCGCTGTCACAGTAGCAGTCGCAGCAGTAGTAGCAGTCGCAGCCAGCACTAGGGTTCCCGCATACAGCAAGCTCGTACGGAGGGTCCGCTCCACGAGCCGAGAGGCTGATACATCAACTGTCACGAAGACCGAAGTTGGTGTATCCAAAAGTTCCGTATCGCCAACAGGAACTCAACGCAACAGACGGCGCGTCGATCGGACGCCCGGTCTGAGAGTTATTGGCATTTTCGTCTCCGGGGCCCGGTTGGTTTTTAAGGCAAAACCAACCCGACCGTACTCCACCTGCGTCCAAACCTCGGGCGGAGTATTCCAAAAGATCTGTCTCACTAAGAGGAACACAACGCGACTGACGACGCGTCAATCGGACGTTCGTAGCTCAAGATATGAGCGTTTCCGCTCCGAAGGCCCGGTTGGTTTCGTGAACGAACCAACCCGGCCGAACCCAAAGTTTACCGAAACCTTGAGTGCGATATACCGAAACGACCGTCTCGATCCAAGGATCGCGTTGCCGCTGACGGTTCGTCGATCGGAGGTCCGAGGCTCAAGTTATGAGCCAAAAACCAAATCTGGTTCGAAATGGGGGGTCCGGGTCCGGGCCGACCCGGCCCGACCCCCCCCCCCCCCCGGGGCGGCGCGGCAGCGGCGCGGCGGTCGGCGGCGGCGGTCGGCGGCGGCGGTCGGCGGCGGCGGGCGGCGGCGGCGGGCGGCGGCGGCGGGCGGCGGCAGCGTGCGGCGGCGCGGCGGCGCACGCGGGGGCTAAGCCCCGCGGTTCTTCAAGTGCCGCGGCCTATGTGCCGCGCCGGTTTTTTTTTAAAACCGCCCCCCCCCCCCCTCACCTGGGGGGGCCTGCTGGCGCCGAACCAAGGGGGCGGTTGCCCCCTTCCCTCATGAATCGCCCCCCCCCCCCCCCCCCTCATTAAGAGGGGGGTTTTAAAGGGGTTGGCCGGGGAATTAAATTCCCCGGTTTTAAGTCATCCGGCCGGCCAGCTGGCCGGCCGGTTTTTACCAACGGGACCGGAAATTCCGGTCCCGCCTTTGACTTCCGACGCCGGCGGCCCGGCCGCCGGTCTCCTCTTCCGCCGCGGCCCGGAACCGGCCGCGGTCTTCTCGTCCCGCCGCGGCCCGGAACCGGCCGCGGTCTTCTCGTCCCGCCGCGGCCCGGAACCGGCCGCGGTGTTCGTCGTCCGGCGCGGTGCGACGACACCGCGCCCCTTCGCCGAACCATGATTCCTTCCAACGCGGCGCGACGGCGTCGCGTTCTTGAAGATTCTCCTCGGCGTAGCGCGACGGCGTTGCGTAAATTAATTGTACGATCATCCGCGTGGTGCGACGGCACCACGCTACTTGCTTACACCCGCATGAATAAACATGAACGTTGGAGGGGGGTTCGGCCGAATTCGTGCGGTCCGGCCCCCCTCGCGTTAACAATAATAACGCAACTTAAAATAAATCAAGTCACACGTTAGTCTTGATAAAATCACGATCAAGAATAAAATAAGGAAACCAAAAGTAAACGACAACCCCTACCTCGGGTTTAAGATTCGAAGAATCGTCTACGTCCCGCGGAAGACGGCGTCGCGGAGGTCGGGCGTCGCGGTCGTCGTTCGTCAAATCCGTTGACGAAGTGTTATGCCCGAAGAGACACGACGTTGGCGGATCTTCGTTTGCCGACGAAGAAGGTCCGAGGAGGAAGAAGAGGTCCGAAGATACCGGGTCGCCGAGTCGAAGATCCTTGACGAAGTGTTGTCGTTCTTCGTTGAGGATGATGACGTTCTTCGCCGGAGAAGATGAAGTTCTTCAAGAGACTTAGAGCTCTCTCCTCCAATCCTCAACACAACCAAACTAACCCCCAAAAATAAAATAAGCTAATCTTATTTTATTAAGACATTCTATGAGTTCAAAAATTCAAAAACTTAATTCCATTAATTGGATTAGTGTGTTGGCATGATTAAAGTGAGGAGAGGGAAAGTCACCCAATTAATGGGAAGTTTAAAGGTTAAGATGAGTTACACATCTTAAGTGGGGGGGTTTAGAGGAGTTAGGGAAGGTGAGGGGTTGGGCTCGTGTGGGCCCCACCCCACCTTTATTCTCTCAAGGGTAGTTAACAACAAGTAGGTTCCACCCAACTTCCACACATAGGTTAACAACTTAGAATAAGAAATAAAATTGTAACACAATTTTATTACTTCACAATTTTATTTAACTCAAACTAAAAACCCCAAAACGTAACTTTCAACCCGCAACAAACGCAACTCCCAAAAAGGTCTCATTAAGCGAATATCGGTGCTGCGAGTTCATCGGTGCCCTCGGATTTCAATTCCGAGCACCGGATCAAAAGTTAGGAATTCCCGCTCGTTCGTTCACTGAACGTACCCGAGCCAAACTTCGGAAATTAATTCCGGGCACTCCGGGCCTCGGAATCAGGTGCCGTCTGAAACCGCGCTCTTGTAAAATTCTAAAGAAAATTAAGAAAAAAAATTCCCTTGAATTTTACGGGTCTTTACAGATATTCACTCAAGGAGGAGAAGTCGCAAATCACATAATTTATATGTATGAAAACATATCAGGACCAATGGCTAAAATCATAATTCAATATAAGCATGTTCTTATTATGTGAGAGCTAACAAGATAATCATTAACAATTTGGATCTAGTGCAAGTGGGAGTGTTGTAAAATTGGGTTCCCTGGACCCAACTTGAAAAGTACTTTTTGATTATCATATCATGTATACAGTGAGTTATGCATGATGTATTCTTACTATATTATTTTTTATATTTCTATGTCTACTATTTATATGGTAATTTCAATAGATTATTTTTCATATCAATGGGTTATAGTAGTTCCCAACTATAATGAGAACCTCAAGATAGTATGACATCAATCTTAATCATATGTAATATGGTCTAGATACACCATATTGATTGGACACAGATAATTTATGGCTATCAGGTGTTGGGGGATCATAAGTATTGAGGATTATTTTCATGAAGATCACACTTGGTAATCTCAAGTATAGGAGATTGGGAGGACGGTCCCACCAATAGAATCACCACATGTTTGGGGTGTCATTGGTAGTTCATATCTACAAACATGTTTATTGGTCTCAAGTCTTGAGATCATTATTAGTGTGTATCATTTGATTTCATACTTTGATGTAAGAAAAAATCTAGGAAATTTTTTACGTGGAATGGTATTTTACATTAGGTTTGTTATTTGTGGTATAACATTAATTGAATGATCAAGATAGTTTTTTTCACTTCTGAAAGGATGATATATATTTGTCCTGGCTGACCAAGATAGTAGTGTCTTTATTAAAACTATGGACATGGTGATAACAGGTAAGTCTATATAGAAATTCAACAGATAATAAAGTGAGAAAGGATGATGAAACAAATTGTACATCTTTATTTATAAGATATTTTTTAAGAAAAAAAGATTATATTACACAGTGTGTGTTCCCAGTAAAGGTTATTGTTGTTATGACTTTTCCTTATCTCCTTAGGGAACTTGATGGGTTTCTAGACTCCACTCTTGGTTTGTGAATAATATTCAATTCTATTTAGATAAGGAAATATAGGTCCACAAACAAAGCATATTCAAAAGATTGACCAATTCTAGTGATTTAAATATTAAGACACAGTGGGGCCCACAGTGGTGGTCGGGTGATGTACAAGTTTAAAAAATTACATGAGAATAAATAAATTCAATATTATTTAAGTTTGAAATAAAATCTAATTAATTTATTTACTTATAATATTCATGATTTATTTATTGAATATTGAAGAAATATTTTTCGAATGAATATTTAATAATATTATTTGAGGTTTTTTAAATATTTAATGTTGGAAAATGAGTTGAGTTAATAAATAATATATTATCATGTGACATTATTTTAATGTTACAATAATGTGTTAATTTACTCATGTTGTTTATGATATGATTTCAAGGTTTAAAGTATTATTTTGTGCATTAAATTAATGGTTAGCTTACTATAGGTATTATGTGAAATTTTAATAAATTTTAACCAAACTATAAATGTAAAAATATGCCCAAATTCGTGGTAATATTCATTTCCCACAAGTTTGATAGGTTCTATCACCTACTTCTCAAGTTATGGTGAGAGAGACGGAGTTTCGGGGCATCTTGATCCAATTTTTCCCACCCAGGTCAAAGTGTTAACAATATCATGATCATTTCAATGTCAAAAGTTCCTTTGAATCTCTTCACTAGCACATGAATATTGGATACTGACATTAGAACAAACTTATAGATTATTTGTGGATAATCTAGAGGTGTTCCGAGTTTAGTTCCTTCAAGCAATAATATCTTACAGTAGGCAAAACACAATTCCAATCGAAATTGGAAGTGGTGCAGTTTTAATTTATTTTTTTGTTTCTAATTCTTCATGATTAATTAAATTACACATGATTAATGGATGAATATGGTCTAGGGTATACAGGATTTTATTTTTTTACACAAATCCATCCCTTAAATCAAAATATACCATATTTAATGCTTCTGACATATCCTATAATTTCTTAAAAAGTCATCTTAAATATGGTTCATCTATGGGGGAAGTGTTATTTGATATGAAATAGTTCCAACATGATCCAAAACCTCAAAAGTCCTAAGAAACTAGAGAGGAAGATTACTCCCACAACCAAACCTTTGCTTCCCATGATAAGGAGTCCCCTTCAAAGACACATGGTCTCCAACATCGAACTCCAGAGGTCTCCTCCTATAGTGAAAATAGGATTTATGATGATCTTTTGATTCCTTCATCCTCTCATGAATCACCTAAACCACCTATGTCATGCTCTACTCTAGTTTTAAACTAAGAATTATGGACTCCTCAACCCCATTCCATCATAATGGAGAACAAAAAGGTCATACATACAATGATTTAAACTATTACATAGAAAAAGTTGAGTGGAAAATATTATTGTAAAAATATTAAACCAAAGGTAGGTTCCTCACCCAAATACCGAACAATATGTCTTCAAGAGTTTGTATGGTCCACTCTATCTGACCATCAGTCTATGAATGAAACCAGTTCTAAAGAACCAATGAGATTCAAAATCATGTTGACGTCCTCTTTACACATAGTATGTAAAATGAGGATCAATATTAGAGATTATCATCCTTGGGACTCCATGGATCCACACCACTTCATCTAGATATTACCTCAAAAAAAACCTCCATTGATCTTGACTCTATAATTGCTAAGAAGTGATCCAATTTTTTTAAATGGCCTGCTATCACCCATAAAGAATCATAGCCTCCCTGATCTCGAGGTAAACCAATGATGAAGTCCATCGAAATTTCTTCCTACTTACATTAAGTAACATCTTTAGGCTAGAGAAAACCACTAGGAACACAGTGTTCAACTTCACCTTTTGGAAGACTAAACATCTAAACATGAACTCTACAACTGAACACTTCAACCCAGGCCACCAAAACTAACCTCTTATAGAATGGTATATCTTTGTTACACTTGGATGTACAACTAAGGTCAATCTATAGAACTAATTTTGAACCACCTCATTCATCACTAAAGGAATGAAATACATCACCTAGAACAAAAAATGTTGTTGATAATCCTCAGACCAACCATTAGGGGCATTACCATAGATATATCAGTCTCTCTAGGCCTCAACCTCAGAATTCACTAGCTACGAATCCTATACTTATTTCACCAAATATGACTACAATTTCATCTAAAAAGGGAATCATCTTCTACTGACCTCTCCCATATCAGGATTCATCTTGTAGATCTCTTCTATCACTCTATGATAATCTACATAATCATGTACAACATCATTGTGTGACCTCCTTCTCATCTCATCACCTAGAACATTAACTTTTCCCAAGTTATAGGAAATATAAAAGTCATAATACAGTAATAATTCCATCCACCATCACTATTCTAAGTTCATTTCATGATAGGAGAAGATATACCTTGATCTCTTATGATTGGTGAAGACCGCAATGCATTCACCGATAAGTTAATGTCCCCACAACTTCAATGAAAACAAAATTGTTGTCAACTCATGTTCATGGGTGGCATAGTTATGTTCATGGGGTCATATTTTTCAATACCCTTAGGAAACAATAACTCTTTTCTACATCAAAATATTTCCCAATACAATACATGAATCATCACAAAAAACCTCAAATTAAACTACCTCTTCTGGAAAATGAAGAACTGGAGCACTAGCCAACTTCTTTTTAAGGTACTCAAAAGCTACCTAGAACTAGTTAGTTTACAATAATTTCATATCCTTTATGGTCAAGTATTTCATATGAGTTGAAATCCTAGAGAATTCATGTACAAACATCATGTAATAGCCTAAATGGTCGAAGAAATGTCACACCTCGACAACATTCTTGGGGGATTCCCTAGAAAAAACAACATTGATCTTCAAAGGATCCACATATACACCATGATGGTACACGACATACCCCAAGAAATTAACTTCATGATCCTAGAACACACACTTTGATAGATTCCCAAATTGCTACTGATGGTGAATAACTCCCACAACCACCTGTAGATGCTATTCATGCCCCTCCTTGAATGTGGGGTACATAGGGATGTCTTCAATGAAAACCACCAAAAACTAGTCCAAAAACACTTAAAACACTTTATTCATCAAGACCATGAATATGTATAGTGTGTTTTTTATACTAAATTAAATTACAATGAACTCATAATTCCCATAACAACATCAGAACATTGTCTTCGGTATATCTTCATCCTTCACTCGCGTATAATGATATCCCAATCACAAATTGATCTTTGAGAACTAACTAGATCCCTTCAGCTTATCGAATAAGTTGTAAATCCATGGAAATGGATAATTATTCTTTATTTTAACCTAATTCAAGTGATGATAATCGATACATAGATGTATAATTCTATTTTCCATCATTGCAAACAAAACCAAAACACCCCAAGGTGACACGCTTGACTGAACAAAACCACACTGCAAAAGATCATCAATATATACCTTCAGGTCAAGAAAATAATAAGCATCCATCATATATGGATACATCATGATCGAAGAAGTTCCCGACTATATTTCTATCCCAAACTCAATCTCTTTTTGAGGGGTTAATACTACAAACTCCTCATGAAATACATTAGGGTACTATTCCACAACCCTGGGGAACACTACCTTATAAAACTTATAGGAACTCTACATCAACTCATCCATCAAGGAAAATAAGTACATAACACACCTATAACCCATTCGAGGGTTTCTCTTTCTAATAAAGATGGCATAAATTCTTTCAACATCATAGAACACAATATGTATCTTCTGGAAATCCATAATATCTTAGACCAAATTCATCTAGTCCGTGTCAAGGATAATTTCATATGATTGTGTCCATAAACATAGTATGTCTCCACAAGAGTGGTGTTTCCCCACCACTAGCTCATAGTCTTTATATACTTCATACATATAAGTTCATCCTCTAACTGGTGTAGTAAATTCCAAGGGAAATGGAAGTATCTATACCTCATTACCTAATTCATAGACTAGGGCAGGTGATATGAAGGATTGTGTAGCTCTTGAATCAAATAAATCATTTAAAAAAGTAGAAATAAAGTAAAGGGTACCATGAAGGATTTCTAACTCACCTAGCGCTAGTAAATCTAGGCAATACAACTAACCATGACCTCTCTGGCCCTGATGGAGACATCTTCCATTGTCATGATATACTAGATTATTATGAGGAGAAGCATAGGTTTTTCCTCTACTTTCCATGTCTCCCCTATACTGATCAAAATCTAGAGCACCATGCTGCTTCTTACTTGGCTAAAACTGCTGCAAAGATGGACCCTAAAGTGTAACACCTTTCGAACTATTCCTGATCAAAAAGGTCAGACACTATTTTAGCTAATGACCATGACCTCCATAAGAAAAAAAGATATTTGGTCCTTTGGAAGGGTTATAAGAACCTCCACCCATGGATAAATGAGATAAATAGGGTTGGTAACTTCCCTTAACTATATGAATACCCTTATTCCTAGGAAACTAGGAACCCCAAACCACAACTCTACTAAGTGGAGAATCTTGAAGCCTCCCCTCTCATGATAACTTGGTCTTGGCCAGTATCCTCCCGACAAACTCCTCTCTTTATAGTACCTCATGATATGTTGGAAGCATAAAAGGATTAACCTGGAATTGGATCTTGAGACGTAAAACCTCCTTGAAATTTCTCACCCTAGACTCCTCATTTGGGAATAGATCTGAAGCATATCAAATAATATTCCTAAATCAGATCCCAAACTCCTGCACAATTGATCTTCTCTGTTGAAGGGTAAGAAGCTCCTAGAAACTAGATTCCTTCATGGTCAAAGAAAGAGACTTATCTCAAGACTAATCCCAGAACTTATCCCCTGAGATAGCCAACTCCTCCCAATACTCATGAAACAAGAACCATCACTACCTAGATACCCCATGAAGTATTGTCACCACTAAGCAAACCTAATTCTCTTTCCAAGAACAGGTCAAACTGAAGGTTATATTGTAACACCCCAAAATTATAAAGGGTTAAATGACTAAATTATATGAATCATGTCAACAAGGTGAACCTTCCTTTTTGGGAGCCTATCTGATTAGAAATCCACAGTTAAGTGTGCTTGGCCTGGAGTAGTGATTAGGATGGGTGACCTTCTGGGTGTATGTGAGTGAGGACAAAGCTCACTAGAAAGGACATGTATTGTTCTATAGGGAAAGTCATCCTCGTTTTGGTCCCTACATCTTAACCCAGGTAGTCCACCACACTTAAGGTTAGGTACCACCTCTGAAACCAAATGTAACAACTAGGTTGTGGTGACAACACAGACACCCTACCTTAAAGGGTGGGTAATGTAACACCCCAAAATGATAAAGGGTTAAATGAATAAGTGATATGACTCATTTCAATAAGGTGCACCTTCCTTTTAGGGAGCCTACCTGATTAGAACTCCACAGTTAAGCGTGCTTGGACTAGAGTAGTGATCAAGATGGGTGACCTTCTGGTAAGTTTCTCAAAGTGTGTTAGTGTGGATAAAGCACACTAGAAAGAACAAGTGTTGGAATGTGGGGAATTTCATTAGTCAGATGGCCCATTCGGGCATGCGGGTGGGCCCCAAGGTGGGGACCATGTGCCTGCGGGGCAACTGGTAGTACCTGGCGGGCTAGAACCCGACAACCATGTTAAGGCGGAGTGTCTGTGTTGTCACCAGGACCTAGTTGTGATATAATTCTACCTCCTACAAAAAATATTCTATCATTGAATATGAAATAGATCCCTTATAATTTTAAATACTTTGGTGTTGAAACTCTCTGAGTGTCCACCTTAAAGTCTCATCATCGTCGACCTTAACTCTATAGAGATCTGCTAACACATCCTACTGAACATATTCATTATGAACCTGATTAGAACTCCACAGTTAAGTGTGCTTGGCCTAGAGTAGTGATCAGTATGTGTGACCTTCTGGGAAGTTTCCCAGGGTGTGTGTGAGTGAGGACAAAGCACACTAGAAAGAACAAGTATTGGCATGTGGGGTATATTATTAGTCAGATGACCCGTTCGGGCACGCGGGTGGGCCCCAAGGTGGGTACCACGTGCCTGTGGGGAAACTGGTGGTACCTGGCAGGCTAGAACCTGACGACCATGTTAAGGCGGGGGTGTCTATGCTGTCAATGAGATACAGTTGTAATATATATCTACCTCCTCCAAAAAATATTCTATCACTGAATATGAAATAGATCCCTTATAATTTTAAATACTTTGGCGTTGAAACTCTCTGATTGTCCACCTCCAAGTTTCATCATCGTCGACCTCAACTCTATGGAGATCTGCTAGCACAATCTACTGAACATGTTCATTAAAAACCTGATTAGAACTTCAGAGTTAAGCATGTTTGGCCTGGTGATTAGGATGGGTGACCTTCTGGGAAGTTTCCCAGGGTGTGTGTGATTGAGGACAAAGCACGCTAGAAAGGACAAGTGTTGGCATGTGGGGACTTCATTAGTCAGATAACCCGTTCAGGTGCACGGGTGGGCCCCAAGGTGGGGACCACGTGCCTGCGGGGCAACTAGTAGTACCTGGCGGGATAGAAACTAATGTCCATGTTAAGGTGGGGTGTCTATGCTATCACCAGGACCCAGTTGTTATATATATCTACCTCCTCCAAAAAATATTATATCACATAATATGAAATAGATCCCTTATAATTTTAAATACTTTGGTGGTTAAACTCTCTGAGTGTCCACCTCCAAGTTTCATCATCGTAGACCTCAACTCTATGGAGATATGCTAGCACATCCTACTGAACATATCCATTATGAACCTGATTAGAACTCCATAGTTAAGCATGCTTGGCCTGGAGTAGTGATCAGGATGGGTGACCTTCTGGGAAGTTTCCCAAGGTGTGTGTGAGTGAGGACAAAGAAAATTATAAAGGACAAGTGTTGGCATGTGGGGACTTTCATTATTTAGATGACTCATTCGGGAATGTGGGTGGGCCCCAAGGTGGGGACCACGTGCCTGCAGGGCAACTGGTGGTACCTGGTGGGCTAGAACTCGATGGCCATGTTAAGGCGGGGTGTCTGTGTTGTCATTGGGACCCAGTTGTTATATATATCTACCTCCTCCAAAAAATATTCTATCACTGAATATGAAATAGATCCCTTACAATTTTAAATACTTTGGCGTTGAAACTCTCTGAGTGTCCACCTCCAATTTTCATCATCATCAACCTCAACTCTATGAAGATCTGCTATCACATCCTACTGAACATATTCATTACGAACCAGATGGTGATGTTGTCCTGGAAACATAACTAAAATAATGTTTAGGGACTACTAAACCCATAATATATAATATTTAAGATTAATTATTTTAGGTTAACCTAATCTCAAAGTCTACCCATTTCAAACACATATGTAAAAAAGAATGATACATGATTCTTTATTAGGTCTCTACCATGAAACCAACATAACTTTTTTTGGTAGGATTAGTAAACTTAATGGTCCTAACTTCATGTCATAGGGGGACCTAAATACTCAGGTCCTAACTAGTATCCCTTGTTTAAATCATATACTAAGATCAGCTGACATTGTTTCCCTACCAACCCATGTAGTCCTCAATAACGACTACCTCCAAAATCCATCCAATCCCTCAACCAGGGCCTTTGATACCACTTTTTCATGACCCCTCACCCCAAAGGTGCCCCTCCTAGACTGGTAATGATAGAAGAGAGATAATGACCCTTGAAGTCTGCCTCTAATAGGTTATGGGTTAGAAAAAAGGACTAAGGGTGTATAATACACACAAATGGGATGCATTACCCTTTAAGAAGAACATGAGCTACAAGAGATATGAAAAAACACAAAAAAACAATTCTCATAAAAAACCCAAGACATGCATTTAATTTCACAAAAACTGAACAACTACAAAAGAAAGTACAAGTGCTAAAATAAAATCATTGGTTGTGACCTCAAATCCCAAATAGCTCCTAAACAACTTCATGATCCAGTAATTTCCAACCCAATCTCCAACCATTTCTTACATACCTAAAAATTAGTTTATATATATATATAGTGATCATAGAATGTGTACTCTGTAGGATACACCTTGACACCTCTCATTAAAAATATAAAGAAATCATACTAAAGCCCAGTGAATAAACAAGTAAAAATAACCCATCACCTATACAGGTATGCTAAGTCCCCAGCCTCACCAAGGCCCTATCACTAAGTATTGCGTAAAAGTAATGATATAATATCAAACATAATATAAAAATAAGTTACCCCTCTACCACTTCCCAATTTTTCTCCTGCTCTTCCCCAATGTCATGCATCTTGATCCGTCTCTCTCCAAAAATATAATCCTTTTAGAATACACATGGGAAAATGTAACATAATATTCACCCCATAAATCACATAATCTCATCATCATCATCATCACCCACATATCCAAATAGTAAACAAGTAGTTTCTGGGATCCACCATTGCCCATACATCGTGTATTATACCTCGAGCCATCACCTCCCATACACAACATACCTATAATAATCCTTAGGATTCTATATCTAGAGATACATGTGTGTGAAATAACCGTAATACATTATATCCCTATGAACACACACACACACACATATATATATACATACATATATATATATATATGGGAAAGGTAACCACCATGCATACTAGTATATAATACTATTGGGAGAAGAGAGTGGGTAAAGGGGGGTAGTGAACCATCCATTCCTCACCAACCTAGATGTTAGGGAAAACACCTGCTAGAGTCCATTGGTGTCAGCCTCCCTACTAACATAGGTGGGGTAGCATATGAAATCACGTAACATATACTAATTTATTTATACACACACATATATATCTCACAACCATGCTATATAAAACTACCTAGCCCTAGACTCGTCTGCATGTATTTTCTCTCATACACCTGGTTGTCACTACTGATGACTAAATATATTATAAGCACAAAAACATTAAAAATCATTTCATTTGATTATTTTCAATTAAAATTTCTTGATTAAATTAATTACCATTTGAAACTCATACCCTCCAATCATAATCCAACTTATCCCATGATCTCTCAATATTTATCATCATTTAGAATTTAGTTAAACCACCAACCTCATGGGTTAGATTATTTAGTATTCATTTTCCCTCTATAATTCTAGGTACTCTTGGATTCATCTAAATATACCATAAAATATGCCTAAACTAAGAATAATCGGTTCTTTCAAGTAGTGGGGAAAAGAATATAGAAATAATAAACCAAGAAATCTAGCCTATAAAGAAGATTCATTATCAAGAAATCATCCAAGAATTCATCACAACAAACAATGGGAAATCTCATCTTTAACCCACTCCATTTGTCCTAATTCCATCCCCAATACCACCATGCATATCACCATGCATCCTACCATGAAAGGCACCATTTTACACCACAAAACTAGGCCACGCTACCCATTCTCACTAAACCATCAATTATCCCAGGCAAGCATCACATCATATCATAATGGTCACATCAAGAGAAATCATACAAGGTAATAAATAAACAATAAATAATCAACGGTGCATCTATGACTAAAAAACCAAGTCATCTAGCCTTTATAAACAAATAATATCACTCAGACCCAAACACTTATCTTTATCAAACAACTGGTTCATTACCATCTTGAATGAGATGATTTATTTATCATACTTTACAACAACATGCAACTTAAGGCTTCACCTATAAATAGATATAATATATTTAAAAATTCTTTCAAGCATAAGTTCTAGTTTCAACAAACTATAAGGAAGAATATTTCCATATCAAACATGCCTCTTTATTATTTAGCCATAAAGTATTACTATATTGTGTTATTTATACAATTTAAAAATATTAATCATGTTGAAATATATAATAAACATAGATATTACACTATCTAGAAAAACAAGAGGTTGATCTTTATCACATTGGAAATACATGCGACCTCTGCATTTAAAAATCGACTCCTTTATTCAATCTGATTTAATATTAACTGAGGTTAATTTCACTTTTACCCAATAAGACATATCATGATAACTTTATGATTTCCCATAAAAATAGTAGAGTAAATAATCCCCTATATTAAGTATTTTTAATGTTCTTTGGATTAGAATAGAACAACAAGTGTAGATCTATGATCTCCTCTCCCACAAGGAATCTATATCCCTCTAAGGATTAATGAAATGAATGCACCCAAAAACATAAAAAGAACTCCATGAGAATGAAATAGATCAACAACCATTTCGTGGTAGGGTAGAATAGGAGAAAAAACTAAACAGAGAAGAAACTATAATAAAAAGAGGTAAAAATCACCTTGGATCACTATATATCGAACTCAATAATCGTGGATCAATACCAATTTAAAGGGATTCAAAACACCTTAAAAGAGAACCTTCAGTATCCTAGGATTCAACTGGAAAATTTAGAATAAATACAAGTTTAAAGGGGGTTAAGGAATTTATAGAAAAATTAGAAATTAGAAGACCATGGTATAGTTTTCTACACCACATTACAAAGGTGTTGACATAGGACAAAACCATGTTGTAAGGTGATATACCACACCGCAAAACTCCTAGTCAAATTCATGTATGAGAAAGATATTACATTTCATTTAGATATCTTATTAATTAGAAAAAGTACCATGATGAAAAGGGAAAACCACTTTATATAATTCTAATTTATAAATCAAAAGGATATGTCGCAACTCAACTTCATGGTGTAGGGACCCCAAAAAAGGAAGAACCACCCAGACTTACCTCCAGAGATTCTATGTCACAGGAGTAAAAAAATTGGAAGAATTTCCTAAAATCCCTTATCAATCCTCGATGTTACATCTCTAAACCCACTCTACATCTTCATGGTATCCATGGTATAATACAAGCCTCCATGTTGTGGTATTTATCTGCAACTAAAATTTCATCTTAACTCTCTTCCTTCTTTCTCTGAGCCTCCTCTCAGTACCCCCAGCACCAAAAACACAAAGGAAAAAAACTACAAGGATCTAGGCCCTTAATTTATTGCTTATGATTAAGTTTAAATGTAATCACCTGCTAAGAGGGATCAATGCACAATCAAACTCCAATCATACATGTCAAATAATTGATCATGGAAAGAGGGACGTCATTGAACTAAATAAAAATGGTGTGTGAATTCCACCCAGCATCATTCTATAAAAAAGAAAAAAATTCATAAACTGAATTGAAGAATCAATGCTTATAAAATTATTAAATTAAATAAATATAGAGAAAACATTATCACTGAGTGACATGACACCAAAACCACTACCAATGGTGTGTGGACACATTATAGTATCCTCATTTAGCCATCCTGAGAAAAAAAATCCCCACATGGAAAAAACAATGAAAACATATAATATAGTATAAAATCTACTTTAATAGGGGAAACAAGGAGGGAATAAGGATATAAAGAAGAAGAAAACATAATAAATATGATCTCTACCTAAATCCATCTTTGATCCATGTTGATAGAGGAAGTAAAAATGAAGGAAAAGGGGAAGAGAACTCCTCCCTATTTGACTGTGAACAATCCAACCATGAACCAAAAAGGGGAAAATCTCCTATCATCCCTTATAATCATAGTTATTTATGGTGAAAAACATATTCATAAATATAAAATATTTATGACAATATTTTATATTTCATGCATCAAAAATAAAATGAATTCAACAATGTCACACATAAAGTACTCATATAAAAAAGACTAAACATACAATATTTAAGGGTTGAGGATCCTCACATTATCACTCTTTAAATTATTGATAGAGACTTCATTATCACCATCATCATTGTTATATGAATATTCTTTATAAAGAAAATATTGAATATCTTCTTTACTGGTTTATCTAGAATTTATCTCTTTCTCACTCTATTCATCTTTCTATACTTCTTTTTTTTAAATAATATATAGTCCTGGTGTGAGAACTTGATTATATAGCCGTATGAGTTAATTCTTCTACCCCATAAGTCAAACCCACATTACCCTAAGTTAAATCACTCTTTTCAAAAATGAAGACACTGACTCCATTGCGCTCCTCATTCATAGAACCAAGAAAATATTTATCTTCATACTTAAAATAAAAGGTTCACCCCTAAGATCTTTCATTTCAAATTTATTTGATAGAAATATCTTATTTTTAGGTAATAAACATATATTGTTACTAGAAATAAATATTTCATTAACATATAAAACTAGGAAAATATGTTTACTCCTACTGAACATATGGTATACACAATTATAAAGCATATTGATTTCAGAGACAAATGAAATGATAGTTTGATGAAACTTATGATACCATTAACCAAAATATTTATTAAGACTATAGATGGATTTATTTAATTTAAAAACCATTATATTTGGATCGACTAATACAATTTATTATAGTTGTTCTATATAAATTATTTCATTAATTTCACCATTGAGAAACATGATCTTTACATCAATATGATGTATCTCAAGGTCAAAATATTCCACAAGTTCCATAATGATACCAAAAGATTCTTTCAATGAAACTGGAGATAAGATCACTTTATAATAAATACCTTATTTTTTAGTAAATTCATTTTCTAAAAAAATATATTTGTATCTCTCAACATTTTCATTTAATCCCTTCTGTTCTTAAATACCCATTTGCAACTAATAGGTTTCACACCTTCAAAAAATTTAATATGATGTCATATATCATTGTATCTTATGAAATTTATTTCATAATTCATGGAACTAATCCACTTATCTGAATTAAAAAAATTCTTGAACTGGTAAAATTTGATAGGATCATCTTCCAGTACTCTTATTCCAAACTCATGTTATTGTATATAAATAATGTAATCATCTGAAATCTCACTTCCCCTTTCTCTAGTGGATATACTTAGTGTAATTATCTCTTGAAGTTATTGAGTTTACTCTTTAAGAGTAACTTCTTGGTTTTGGGTAGGTAGTTCATTATAATTATCTATATTTTATGGATTTTGTTCTTGAACAAATCCAAGGAAATAATTTTGATCAATGTTAATAACAACTGAAGGATGAGAAATAGATTCCTCTTCAAAATTAATTTTCTTAATATCTTCACCTCCAAACTCAACATCCTAAAATGACTGAGTATTTACTATCTCAAAAAATATTTGATATATAGAATCATAAAAGTTATAACCCCTTGAACTTTTAGGATATCCAACAAAATAGAAAGTAATAGTTTTAGAGTCCAATATCCTTTCATTTGGCCTACATGTACCTACCTCAATAGGATATCCCCAAATGTGTAAGTGCCTGATGTTGGTATTCTTTATTATCAGAGTTTATAAGGTATTTTTTTAGCTACCTTGGTTGGAACCCTATTAAGGATATTTTTTGTAATATTTATTTATGCACCCAAGAGGGATTCTTGTAAGGTATAATGACTAATCATTCTTACTACCATATATTTAAGTGTACTATTATGTATCTCTACAACACCATTCATGATAGGTTTTTCTTTTATTGTGTATTGTGGGACAATGCCACATTCTTATAGGAATTTAGAAAAAGTAATTGAATGTTCTCCACCCAATATATCATATCTATTGTAGTATTCACCACCATGATCAAATATAATGGCTTAAATTATTTTTACAAGTTGATTCTCAATTTTAGTTTCAAAAACCTCAAAATATCAAAGGATTGGTACTTCTTATTGATTGAATATAGGTATCCATATATTTAATAGTCATTTATGGATGTAATAAAATATTATTGACCATTATAAGAAATTATAGGGAATAAACCACAAATATTAGTATGTATTATGTTTGTATGTTTTCCCTTGATACAATAAACATAAACTTACAAGAAAAAAAAATTAAGTGGATCAATTATCTCATCAAATACAATCCTTTCAATTCTATGATTAGAGATCTAACCCAAATTATTATTCCATAATTCAGCACAATTATAAGGGGTCTAATTCTTCTTGAACCCTTCATTTATAATTTGTTGGTTTTTTAGGGTGGGGATTTTTCTTGGTATTTTGGGGGATTTGGAGGGTTTATAACAATTTAATAGAATTAAAAAAAATTGGGCTTTAGCCTATTTTTTAGCTAATACTAGGATAACCCTTGATTTTTTCCTTATTCTTGGATAAACCTTGTGTTTTTCCTTAGTCTAGGATGAACCATATATTTTTTTCACTTATCCATAAAATGAACATTACATTCCCCTCTATAAATAACCCTTATATTTTAAAGATTTAGTCAAATCTTCAAATGTAATAGTCTTATCAATAAATGAAGAACCATTCTTGTGAAACATAATTGTAATTTCTATAAAGTCTAAGATTCATTTTTCTATAGCATAATAGTCGTCCTTTTTTCAATTATTCACTATCCTCTTCAGGTTACTCTTATATATCATATAAGATCCTTTTTCCTTTATCAATTTTCTAGAACATTATATAATTAATCTTACATGTTTTATAAGATTAATTTCTGTTACTGAATCTTGATGCATAATAGTAATGCCTCCCCTATATAAGAGTCTTTCCATTAGTGAATTTTATTATTTTTCATGTGTTTCCCAAAATCATATTTTATGATTTATAATAAAATTTGAAATCATAAAATCCTTTAAATTGGTGGTTTTGAAACATAAAATGAACTCCTTCACCCATAATTACATATTCCATATTTTAAATAATTTAAATGCTAAAAAGTGATTTATTAATTCAAACCATTGGAATTTAATATTTGTTAGGAAAATAAAATCTATTCTTCCACTACCACATTTTTGTCATGTTTTTGGAGGAATTGAATGCTACCACAATATGGTAATTATGTTCCATGCCTTCCCTTTTTTATATCAAAATTAGATAGATGTTGATTGAGTTTTAAAGGGTAACCACTCAGGTGGATTGTGTAGACTATTTCATGCCTTTATTTATTTTTAGTATTATGGTTACTTCTATCTATTTTAACTTTCACGTTTCTCTAAAGACCCTAGATGATCAAAATGTCATTATTTGAGTCTAGTGAGTGAACCCTAACCAATTTTGGTTCTCAAATTTGAGACATCATCTGTTGTGATCCTGGAAAGAGTTCCCTCGAAATATTCTAGTCTTGTGAACCTATCACCATCCTTCTTGTTCATGTTTTATGAGTTATTGAGGCTTATCATCGATGTAGGGGATTTGTAACTTCTTATTTAATTTATGTGTAGATGTGAATTAATCATTTTTTCAGTTTTCACTGGGTAAATGGTTGATATTAAATTTAAGTAGATAATAGTCTAGAATTTAATAATTGGAAGAGATGGTATTATTTTCATGTGAATGTAATATTCTTATTATTTATGCATGTTATATTCTAGATAGTGTGATATTATTATATTGTATACTCCATGTAGATTCAAACATATCTCATGAATTTAAAATTGAATGTATAATTTAATGTTTGAATGATAAAAATAATAATAAATTTGGAATTATTTGAAATTTCTATTCTTTAATGAAAATGTTTAATGTGTTTTAGCACTACTTTGTTCTTATCATATTAGTACTTTTTTCTACCATTTATAGCCATTATATTTTGTTTAACTCTTGCTGAAATTGGAATATGACTAATCAAATAATCAAGATGGTAATGATATGATAATTTATGGAATTAATTTTTAATGGTTAAATGTATTAAAACCTTGTTTATTAATAACTTACATGCATTGATTGAAGCAATATTAATTTATCTTGATATATTATTACTTCTAAAATTAAATTTACTACCATATATATATATATATATATATATATCATTAATATGATTTTAAATGAAACCCTAGTATCGTTGGTTAGAATGGTGAGAATTGTGTTATGTTGTTATTTTATGTTGGTTAGAATGGTGAGCATTGTGTTATGTTGGTAATATTTATATCTTTTTAGATAAAGGAATGTGCCTTAGTTCCTAGAATCATATAATGTTATTTAAATTTTGAATTAATTGTAAGGGGGAGGTTAAAATGATTAAATGATGATAAAATCATATTATTAAATATGGATTGAGTAAATTATTAAATGATCAAATATATGATTTTAATGTTGAATTTAATATCCATGTTTTGTTGATTAATATACATATTAATCTCGGATAGCGAGGAAATATTATTAAATGGTTGGTAATTGATTATATTTCATGATGGAATTGGGCCTTGATGCTTATATGCTTATTTGATTCATATTCCTTGGTAATGTAAGTTGGGTCATCATATAGGATGTTAACATTAGAATGATTATAGGGTTAGGTATTTTTCTCAAGAATTTTTGTACATTATATATATTATTATGTTCTATTATTTATTATGCTCCACCACCTGAATCGATTGGGGAACTTGGCACCCATATTTAGACTTGGGTTTTAGTTTTTTCCAACATCTAGGTTGAGAATCCACCTATAGGTTATGTGGGAGATCATTGAGAGGGGGTGAATCAAATAAAAAACTTTTCCACTTATTATAATGTATTTATATAAACTATCTTTGCATCCACACATACAATAACACAAGTGAACATAGTAGATTTACAAGTTTCACCTCTCAATGTGATATGGATATTCCTTGGTTTGATATTGATTCCTCCAATATGACACTACCCACTAAAATCATCATGTGAGTACAAACGAGTAGGGTATAACCTTGAAACTCATGATTATATGTCTTCTAACTATGTTTTGGTTCATCCTACACACAAGTGCATCTCATACTTTACAAAAACAAATATTGATAACAATTAAAGAGTCTTTAACCAAATAAAATTCCTCTGATTCATTTAGTTTGATGAGTTCTTCCACTTATTCTCTAATTACATGGAATAAATCAAGCATAACTTCTTCTTCAAACATGCATAGGGAAAAGTTACTTCTTCACTTTGTATGCAAAACACAAGAACACAACCACTTCAATTTACTTCTCCTTCTACCTTTATTATTATTTGGATAATCATAGAATCTTTTCTATTTTTCACATATCCAGAACTTATTTTTTTTATCCTCTCTCCTTATTGTTTTTCTTATTACAATATCCATAATTTCATATATGTACAGCAGACACAATTTCTACACATTTAGATTTTAATTTGAAAATTAAAGTCAAATCCTCTTATTCAAACGCAACCCTTAGATCATATTCCATTAAATATTCACCATAAAAATTTGAATTTATAGTTATTATATGTTTAAATAACCACCAAACCTCTTAGATGATTCCAAGTCATATAGTCTATTTGAATAGCTCAATTTTCCACTTTCATTGTGTAGTATCCTTCTTTGCAGTGTAGCATAGTAGTTCACAATAGTTGTTTTTTTTAACTACCTAAAAACAATGTTATGGGATCTAGTAAATGCAGTGTATAGGTCTTTCAAAGTCTAGTGTCATATAAAAAATGTTCAGACTCCTTTATGGAATGGAAGCCTCTCTTACAGCATAGCCTTCTTACTTGTTATATGGTACATAAATTATGGTGTTGGATCCTTAAATATTCTAGAGACACTAAAAACAAAAATTATTATCCTATGAGGCATGTTCCTATTTCCATGGCATAATCACATCATCTTTAAATACATTGTGATGTGGTACTCATTTACAAGATAAAGTTTTTTAAAATTTATAATATAAGAAGAATATGTTCAAACTTATTTACAGTGTATCCACCTCCTTACAACATGGAGCCCTTAAAATAAGAAGGGCCACCCAAAAACTGACTTGATCTCCTTTGAGGAATAGTATATGTTTTATAGTGAAAAATTTCCTCTTCAATCATCTTATATGGAACAATCCCAAGATCTATGTCATGATATTTCATCCTTCAATAGCTTTCATTATAAACTCCTTTCATGATATGTAATCACTATAAAATTGATTAAGCATCCTCTGAATTAGTCTCTAAACATATTCACCTCAAAGGAAATGTGAGTTTTAATATGATTTATTCATTGAAAACAAAATTTGATATAATTAATCGCATTCACTCTATCATATTCTTCAATAAACTCCTCACAAAAACGTCTCAATGCCTATTGTTTTCAAAATAGGTTGTTGAGGATATAGATGGTTTACTACTTCATCTACCCTACTCTCTCTTCCATATGTAGACTTAGTATGTAGACATGTATAACCTATAGTGTCCTATAGATATATAATATATACCTATATAGGATTTAATGGATCTAGGTTATTGTAGGAATGTTTGTGAGGGTTGTGGTGACTTAAGGTTATAGCGTATAATTTTATTACATGTGTATTTATGCACAGGATATAATGTATAAAGGTATAGTTTATATTTACATAGGGATGTGATGGCTCTCTATCTTATTAAATGGTTATAGGGATGTGTTGGTATATGGTTGTGATATATTTGTATAGATTTATGTCATCAATTATGGAGAGGATGAGAGATCCAGGACATATGTCATTGGAGTTTGGGGTGATTGGTTCAATGGGAAAGTGGTAGTGAGGTTCCTTTATTACTTATATACTTCTGATGTTATGTGGATTACTGTTTGGCATTACCTTGTGAGTGAGTGTAATGACCCAAAATTTTGAATAAATCTTGTTTCATAATTTTGTGTGTTATTTTATTTTATTTTTATACGCAACAAAAATGTTTCATTTGATAACATGAGTATAATTAAAATGAGACCATTGGGTTTTGACTGTTATATGACCATTGGTCAATATGACCGCTGTAAACTAAACGTTTCGATTATTGTCTCTAAATACAAGTAATCTTGGTTAATTATTATAGAAAGAAGATTCAATCGCCTCACCCAGTAGTCCTGGACCGATCGAATCTCATCTAACAGAACATGGGAAAGAGGTAGCACCACTGGGCTTTGCTCTGGACCAAATCCAAGCCGAACTTCATCGTGTGAAGCTAGAACGGAATCGCCTTTGCGAGAAGTTCAAACTGAAAGAAATTACTACTCGTGCGATGTTGGCCGAGCCTCCCTCGGATTCTCTCACCTTATCACACCTTACACTTAGGTCCTATGCTGTTGTGATAAGGGGCTATGTAAGGAGACCGTAACTGCCTTGTGTAATCCTTTGTTTTAAATAAAAATTGGTATTTCTTCTTATGATGAAGTTTATGAATTTTCAAATGACCGGATAAATATAGTATGCATATTTTTGATGAATTTTAGAGAAAGGATATTTTAAAAATGTTTATGTAGACCTTAAATAAATAAAAATGTGTAATGATTTTCAAAAAATTGTCTTCTGCAAAAGTGTTCAGTAAGGAATTTGGAGTCTAATAAGATCAACTTAATTTTTGATGAATAGTAAATTATGAATAGTGATTTTACGCTTAGGATTAGTAATGTGACCAAATGGATTAGTAATCTCACTTGAAGAAAGTATTAATATAATCTAGGCACCTTGATTAAGTAATGTGATTCAATAAAATGGTTAAATAACGGTTTCATAAATTATTATTCAAGTATTAGTTTTTTCGGGTGAATAGTGTTTTTTAATTAAAAATTAAATTAAAAATATTTAGAAAATTATTTTTATAAAATGGATTTCATTTTTGAACTCGGAGCATCGATATTATGTTAAGGTAAATTTTGGGGTTTTTTCTCAAAAAAATGAATTTTCGGTGAATAGTGTATTTATTTAAAAAATAAATTAAAAATATTTAGAAAATTATTTTTATAAAATGGAGTTCATTTTTGAAATCAGAGCATTGATATTTGGTTAAGGTAAAATTTTGGGATTTTTCTGAGAAAGTTGAATTTTCAGTGAATAGTAAAAATACAGTTTTAGGGATTCGGTATGTTTAATGACATCATAACTGTGTCATGATTATGTCATGAGATATTTTAAGGGTTTTCCAACCAAAGGTGATGAATTATTGTATTGGGGGCCCCATGTGGCCTAACTCCATGGGAAATATCATGGGAGAGCACATGGTTTTGACAAAACCACTTGTGAGATGTCCATTGGCCATTAATGCCTTATCCCCTCACTTTCCCTATAAATACCCACCCTTTCCTCCTTTATTTTTCCCTCCCAAATCTCCCCCAACGAATTTTTGGTCTCATTACCTCCCAAGGAGTCCTCCCAAGGTGCCCCCAAGCCCTCAAGGTCCAAACCTTTGAGTTTTAAGAGTTACGTTTTAAGGTAAGGGATCTGACCTCTCTCTTTCTTTTCAAGTAATCTCTTTTATGTCATTTCTTTTATGCTCCATGTTATTATGTTAAAGGATGTTCTTTTATACTCCTCTTACTTTCCTTTTAATTTTCATAAAATGATAAATCCCCTCTTACTCTCATTATTTCGTTTTATGAAGTTTTAAGTGACGCCGTTAGGCTGCCGAATTTTTAAGTGGTTCTTTCACCCTTCTCATTTTTCAAAGTTCTACCTTCATGTCAAGTCTTTCAAGTTCCTTTTTTATTATGTTGAAGTATGATCTCTAAATCTATCATACTGATCTTTTATGTTCATATGATGAGAGACCCTATTTGATCTCGTCAATTCATTTTTGTTGAAGTTTAAGTGGCGTCGTTAGGCTACTGAATTTTTAAGGGATTCTTTCACCCTTCTCGTTTTCAAGATCTATTTTCATGTCAAGTATTTCATGTTACTTTTTATTATGTTGGGGTATGATCTCTAAATATATCATACTGATCTTTTATGTTCATATGATGAGATACCCTATTTGATCTCGTCAATTCATTTTTGTTGAAGTTTAAGTGACGTCATAGGCTGCCGAATTTTCATAAGAGAAATCTTATTTTTGTCTTCCTTTCATGTTCTTCATTTCATATGGTATATCTTTCAAATTTCATTACCATGTTCTAAAAACCTTTATATTCTATCCCCCTACTGTTTCATGGATCATTTATGAATTTTTGACCCATGTCCTCTCTCTTTTCAATGTTTTCTAAAACCATGTAACGTAGTCGTTATGATGTAGAATTTTTGTCTCAAAATGCCTCTATTTTTCTCAAAAATATTTTATGTTATTACGTGAATACTCAAATATATTATTTCTATAGGTGTATTCACATATATATCAAAATTTTCTATTTTAAATTCTGGTATTTACATACATGAAACCCACTTTCCCTTTCCGTGGGTTTAAAGTGACATAAAGATCATGTCTTTAAAGCAGTTTTTAAAACGTTATGATTATGAAATGAAACCCATTTCTTTTATGATATATGGGTTGTTTATGAAATGATTGATGATGATATATGTGGATCACATGATAATAAAGACATTTCAAGGGTGTGCCCAGATAGCGCTCCAATGCATTGGGTAAAGACTTAATCTCTAGAGATGACCATTTAGACTGATACCTTGGTGAATAACCTTGGTAATTTTTAATGACACCTTGGGGATGGACCTTGGTGAAACGAAATGATTGTCAATATTAAATGTTGTAGCCACATCTTCAAGTTATGAAAAATGTTATTTTTATTATGATATATCTCATGATTTCTTTCTCATGCCTTAAAGTTCTTTTCATGACCTTATTGAAGTATCTCAAGTTCAAATGTAAAATGTTTCTCTTGTTTCCCTTACTGGGCCTTCTGCTCACCCTTTCTTTTGATGTATGTCCCCAGGTTATGAGATGTAGTAATGAACCTAATATTAACATGAGGATAATCCTTTCAAGTGTTTAATAAGAATGTTTTAAGTTTCATGTTTTAAGTTCCTGGTTTCCAAGACACTAACCCTTAAAGATCCTCAGTTTTGTGTAATGAAATGAAAGTTTATGTTATAAAAAAGCGGGATGCTAAAGTTGGTATCAGAGGATGGTTTAGTTATTTGTGGAAATTAGGATATGAAAACTTTAGGAAGAAACCTATAGAAAAGTTTAAATATAGGAAATCTTCCTGGTATTTTGGTGAGTATTGAGTAAGGGGTTGCCAAGCAAATACATCCCTATCTTGATACGAGCAGGTAGAGGTGGCTCTGGCACAAATGTACATAGAGGTAAAACCCGAAAACACCACTTTGAGCTAGACTCGAACGGGAACTGGTACATGACAACGGGCCTTGCTGCACTCTTGGTTACGACACTCCCGGGGGATATGCTTTGGTAAATTCATAAGCTTAGTATGAACCATTGTTAAAGGAACAATGATAAAATAAAATAAATATTCACATAAGAATATATGATCATGGATAACCTAGATGGGAACCTAGGGGATCACAAGTTAGGGTATACTCTTCTTCTATAAGTTATCCTTATATGCTTTAAGTTCCTTTTCATGATTATTGGCTAAGTATTTAAGACCCTAATTATACTTTCTCTTCTTAGTTAATGGTGGGAAATGGAAGAACATGTCCCAACAACCAATGTGATAGGAAATGTGATGATTGCCGTATTAATATGATAGAGATGATTATGGGATTAAAAGATTATTATTATTTTGGAAGACATTCACTATTTTGGGGACCCTATATGATCGAGGTAAATAGATTACTATGGTATTTTCATTGAGGAGTAAGGTTGACTTATATTTTTAAGAATCGATGAATTTAAGGTAGACTTATAGTAATTTAGGTTACTTATGGGAATGATTAACCTATCTTGGGTAAAATATTTTTAGGTTAGCTACTTTTTTTATAAGATATTAGGATTGGTTGATGTTGTTTGGAGATGAACAATGAAGTTTATTTTGCAAGACTATGTTATCAAATCCTTCTTGTATTTGGGTTTAAATCTTAGTTTGGTTTATTTGGAGGAATTTTAAGGACTGTTATTTATGGAATGGTCTATGATGAACTTTGGGTAGTACCATAGAACATTGAAGATTTAAATGTAGTCTCATTTCCTATGGGATTCTTTCTTTTTGAAGAGTTGTTTTACCATACCCTTTCTGTTTTTGGGATAATGTTTAAAGATAGAAGAAATAGATAGTTAATCTTTTGTGGATTATGTGACTCTCTAGAAGATGATTCTTGTGATTTTGATGAGACCAAGTGTTTTTGAATTCTCATCGTTTAGAGAAAAGATTAGTTTTGGTAAAGACTTATTAAAGGATGAAACTCTACTTGAAGGTAGTTATATTTCCTTATGATTTTGTTCTATATTGTAAATGAATTCCTCAAAATTATGAAAAGGAACGTAAAACAAAAACGTTGTAGGTTTACGTTTCCTACTAGGTAATCAAAGACCATTTACACACATCATAAGTTTGGTATTTTCTTGTGGTTAACTTTCTCCTAATCATGTTTTCTATCGCTCTCCCCCAGAACTTGACCCTTTTTTTTCTTCCATATCCATGTTTTCCTCCATGGAATCCTAGTATGGGTTAACTCGGGTGACCTTTGTACTTCCCTTTCTTTATTTTAAATTAATAGTGTTACTGACTCCTTTTTCGATGTGGGACTTTCAATGAAATTTCAAAACCCAATTTTAAAAATTGTGAGGACGCAATTTCTTAAGGGGGGAAGACTGTAACGACCCGAAATTTTGAATAAATCTTGTTTCCTAATTTTGTGTGTTATTTTATTTTATTTTTATACACAAAAAAATGTTTCATTTGATAACATGAGTATAATTAAAATGAGACGGTTGGGTTTTGACTGTCATATGACCATTGGTCAATATGACCACTGTAAACTAAACCTTTCGATTATTGTCTCTAAATACAAGTAATGTTGGTTAATTATTATAGAAAGAAGATTCGATGGCCTCACCCAGTAGTCTTGGACCGAACGAAGCCCATCTAACAGAACTTGGGAAAGAGGTAGCACCACTGGGCTTTGCTCTGGACCAAACCCAAGCCGAACTTCATCGTGTGAAGCTAGAACGGAATCGCCTTTGCGATAAGTTCAAACTGATAGAAATTACTACTCATGCGATGTTGGCCGAGCCTCCCTCGGATTCTCTCACCTTAGCACACCTTACACTTAGGTCCTATGCTGGTTTGATAAGGGGCTATGTAAGGAGACCGTAACTACCTTGTGTAATCCTTTGTTTTAAATAAAAATTGGGATTTCTTCTTATGATGAAGTTTATGAATTTTCAAATGACCGGATAAATATAGTATGCATATTTTTGATGAATTTTAGAGAAATGATATTTTAAAAATTTTTATGTAAACCTTAAATAAATAAAAATGTGTAATGATTTTCAAAAAATGGTCTTCTGCAAAAGTGTTCAGTAAGGAATTTGGATTCTAATAAGATCAACTTAATTTTTGATGGATAGTAAATTATGAATAGTGATTTTACGCTTAGGATTATTAATGTGACCAAATGGATTAGTAATCTCACTTGAAGAAAGTATTAATATAATCTAGGAACCTTGATTAAGTAATGTCATTCAATAAAATGGTTAAATAACGATTTCATAAATTATTATTCAAGGATTAGTTTTTTCAGGTGAATAGTGTTTTTTAATTAAAAATTAAATTAAAAATATTTAGAAAATTATTTTTATAAAATTTATTTCATTTTTGAACTCAGAGCATCGATATTATGTTAAGGTAGATTTTGGGGTTTTTTCTCAAAAAAATGAATTTTCGGTGAATAGTGTATTTATTTAAAAAATAAATTAAAATTATTTAGAAAATTATTTTTATAAAATGGAGTTAATTTTTGAAATCAGAGCATTGATATTTGGTAAAGGTGAAATTTTGGTATTTTTCTGAGAAAGTTGAATTTTCAGTGAATAGTAAAAATACATTTTAGGGTTTCGGTATGTTTAATGACATCATAACTGTGTCATGATGATTTCATGAGATATTTTAGGGGTTGGCCAACCAAAGGTGATGAATTATTGTATTGGGGGCCCCATGTGGCCTAACTCCATGGGAAATATCATGGGAGAGCACATGGTTTTGACAAAACCACTTGTGAGGTGTCCCTTGGCCATTAATGCCTTGTCCCCTCACTTTCCCTATAAATACCCACCATTTCCTCCTTTAGTTTTCACTCCCAACTCTCCCCCAACAAATTTATGGTCTCATTAACTCCCAAGGAGTCCTCCCAAGTTTCCCCCAATCCCTCAAGGTCCAAACCTTTGAATTTTAAGAGTTACGTTTTAAGGTAAGGGATCTGACCTCTCTCTTTCTTTTCAAGTAATATCTTTTATGTCATTTCTTTTATGCTCCATGTTCTTATGTTAAAGGATGTTCTTTTATACTCATATTACTTCCCTTTTCATTTTCATATAATGATAAATCCCCTCTTACTCTCATTATTTCATTTTATGAAGTTTTAAGTGACGTCGTTAGGCTGCCGGATTTTTAAGTGGTTCTTTCACCCTTCTCATTTTTCAAAGTTCTACTTTCATGTCAAGTATTTAAAGTTCATTTTTATTATGTTGGGGTATGATCTCTAAATCTATCAAACTGGTCTTTTATGTTCATATGATGAGTGACCCTATTTGATCTCGTCAATTCATTTTTGTTGAATTTTAAGTGGCGCTGTTAGGCTGCTGAATTTTTAAGGGATTCTTTCACCCTTCTCGTTTTCAAGATCTATTTTCATGTAAAGTCTTTCATGTTACTTTTTATTATGTTTGGGTATGATCTATAAATCTATCATACTGATATTTTATGTTCATATTATTAGAGACCCTATTTGATCTCATCAATTCATTTTTGTTGAAGTTTAAGTGACGTCGTTAGGCTGCCGAATTTTCATAAGAGAAATCTTATTTTTGTCTTCATTTCATGTTCTTCATTTCATATTGTATATCTTTCAAATTTCATTATATTGTTCTCAAAACATTTATATTCTATCCCCCTACTGTTTTATGGATCATTTATGAATGTTTGACCCATTTCCCCTCTCTTTTCAACGTTTTCTAAAACCCTGTAACGTAGCCGTTATGCTGCAGAATTTTAGTCTCAAAATGCCTCTCTCTTTTTCTCAAAATTATTTTATGTTATTACGTGAATACTCAAATATATTATTTCTACAGGGGTATTCACATATATATCAAAATGTTCTATTTTAAATTCTGGGATTTACATACATGAAACCCGCTTTCCCTTTCCGTGGGTTTAAAGTGACATAAAGATCATGTCTTTAAAGCAGTTTTTAAAACGTTATGATTGTGAAATGAAACCCATTTCTTTTATGATATATGGGTTGTTTATGAAATTATTGAAGATTATATATGTGGATCACATGATAATAAATACATGTCAAGGGTGATCCCAGATAGCGCTCCAATGCATTGGGTAAAGACTTAATCTCTAGAGATAACCATTTAGACTGATACCTTGGTGAATAACCTTAGTAATTTTTAATGACACCTTGGGGATGGACCTTGGTGAAACGAAATGATTGTCAATATTAAATTTTTTAGCCACACCTTCAAGTTATGAAAAATGTTATTTTTATTATGATATATCTCATGATTTCTTTCTCATTCCTTAAAGTTCTTTTCATGACCTTATTGAAGTATCCCAAGTTCACATGTAAAATGTTTCTCTTATTTCCCTTACAGGTCCTTCTGCTCACCCTTTCTTTTGATGTATGTCCCCAGGTTATGAGATGCAGTAATTAACCTAAGATTAACATGAGGATAATCCTTTTATGTTTTTAAGAAGAATTTTTTAAGTTTCATGTTTTATGTTCCTGGTTTCCAAGACACTAAACCTTAAAGATCCTCAGTTTTGTGTAATGAAATGAAAGTTTATGTTATAAAAAGGCGGGATTCTATAGTGATCCATGGTTATTATAGAAATATAGTTTTCTATTTTAGGTGATTATTTAGTTTCTCTAATTTTTTATTGGTGTGTCAGTATGTTTATTATATATTTCCATGAAATATTTTAAGGATAATCATACTAATTATACCCATATTATCACCTATATATATATACATTATTTTTTAGATTTGTGGATGTGAGACGAATATTGTGTTGGGTCTTGATAGCTTGTAGATGTAGACTGAGGGGTAACTAGTATTCATGGATATAGAAACCTAGGATAAATGTAACTTTAATTTACATTTTTTACATAATTTTAAAACATTAAATTCCATACATAATAATATCCCAAGGACTGATATGTTCATTGTCTTTGGAGACTATAAATATAAAAATTATATTTTCCAATACTTGATATCATTTCTCCTTAAATTTACCCTACTAAACCATATTTTATACATCTCATTAGTAATAATCATCCTCATAACCTGGGGAATGAAAAAATTATAAAGGGGTGAGATATAATTCTTAGTAAGAGTTGAATAAATATTTCATCAAGGATCGGTTCATAAGAATAAGTAAAACCATGAGCGTAAGAGAAATATCATAGCATCGTGAGTAATAACCATAAAACACAAGTGAGATTCAAACTACATAGCATAAGAAATTAAATCCAAAAAATATCAACATGGAAACATAATAGTTATAACATTGATTAGAATCATTTAAAATAAACCTTGAATCATGGGATCAAAAGATCATAATAAAATAGAACCCATTTGTCTTAGGTTTATAATATAACCACCCATACTTGGTTTATAACAGAACCACACATCACTCATCCATACATATGCATGCCACTTAAAACCTATTCACTCTTCACATAATAAAGAACCACGAAAATAAAATTGGTTTTATAAAACAACCAAATTTAAATCATTCAATTTTCATAAGGAACCAATGGTAATAAAATGGATTTAATAAAACATCAAAAAAGTATAAAATAACATCGCGAACAAAATCATTTGATATTAAAAACTTTATCCCCAAAAATAATTACATAATAAAAGAATAATATAGGGTGAATCATGAAACACAACTCCATTGGAGATAGATAATTTTGATGATAATAAAAACAAATTCATAAAAATGTATTTTTAAAAACATTTTATATTTTTCATTGTAAATGTCATAGTTATGAGTCTCTTTAAAAAGTCTCCTTTCTTTAAGAAAAATGAATAGAAAAATTTTCATGAAAATGGAATTGGATAAAAAAACTATTTTCCCCAAAAATTAAAATATAACATCATTTAAAATGGAAATTCTTATAAAAAATATTAAATAAGAAATTTTATAATTTAAAGAAAGGAGTTTGGGTTACCAAGTCCCATACAAGTTTAGTAACTTCTGGATTAAAAGTCATTAGAAGCATGAAAATCATATCATTATATAAATTCCCTGAATTAAATCATGTATTATTTAAAAATAAATTCATGGGTAGTATATATACCATATAAATAATAAATTAGTTAATAACATTAAAATGTGTCTCGATGAAGAAAATTTGAGATGAAAAAACCCTTAACTTGTTTCATTAATTAGCGGATGACACTCTAAACTCATGTAAAACAAACATATATTCCTTAATAATATATTTTATAACCTTATTTATATATTTTTACTTTAATATCCCTCATTTATAATTATTTATTAGGGGTATATTAGATATTTATAGCTTATTTCAATTATCGGGTGTTGATAACTTTCACTGTTTGTGCACATTTTATAATACTGACATCATTGCTCATTATTTAGTACCAAGTTAATCAGTAAAAAAAATTTAATATATTTTAATATATATCTTATGTTTATTTTTAAATCTCTTATATCATTCTATAAGTGTTTTAGCTATGCTGTGTGAAAATGGAATCAATGTTGGATTATTTCAGGGATTTTAGTGAACGAAGATGATACTTCAATAATAAGTTAAATAATTAATATAATATGTATAGAACCATATTCCAATAAAAAAATTATTATTATATTATTATATTATTATTATTATTTAGGTTCCCATATTTATCCATGATATATTTTTATAGCATTGTTCATGTAGGTGGTTAAATTGACCAAAACTTGGGCAAACTTTAACTCGATGGGTGAGTATGGTAAAGGAGGTGTTTATTTTGAAATAATATCTTTATAAAACAATCATAATAATTTTTTTTATTTTTTTATGATTTTTAACCATATTTTAATATTTTTGGATAATGAATGAAAAAATAGAAGAGAAATGAAGAAATGATTCTTTGTGGAGGTGGTAGTCCGCACACACACACAATTGATGTTCCTTTGTTTTTATAAGTGGAAAGAAATGAAAAAATAGGGGTTTTAAAATTAATATAACAACATATATTTATACTAATTATAATTAATTCATCATATTATTATATTGATAAGATAATTATAAGAGTAACATTAAGAATAAAAACTTAAAAAGGAGATAATACTTACGTTGGAGACTTGATATTTCATTGGAATACTCCTTGGATTTAAAGTTATTAGGATAAATTATTATAAAAAAATTGTAAGGGGGATACAAATAAATGAATAAACCTACTACGCCAATAAGTACTTAGGGAGACTTGAACCTGGGAACTCTCATGAGACCCCTCAAAATCATAACCACTAGGCTACGCCCCTAGAGGAAAAGGAGTTATGATAACTTAGTGTGACCAAGGTATTTAGGAAGTTGGATTGGTTATGGTGGGAGAAAAATAGAATATTTTCAAGTATTAATTATAAGGTTAAGGGTAACTTTAAAGGGTTTAAGTGGTATCCTTTTATAAGAGAGGAAAACAACACTTTTGGAAACACTCGCCATTTTTCAATAATGTCATGACACTATTTAAGGGTCAATGGATCAAAATTGAAAAAACAAATGGATGGGAAGGTGTGTGTGGGTAAAAAATCACCTCAAATACTAATTGAAAACATGTTTTGTCCCTTTCCCATTAGTAAAATACTTTTTACAATTTTATTTTTTACAAGCTTAACTATTTTTTAAAATTAATAATTTATTTTGGTAACAAAAATTAAAATTAACCTTATTACCTGATTTGAACCATCTAATTTCAAATTTTAAAATCATTTAATAATATAAAATTCCTAAATTTGTGAAAAATAATTTTAAAATAAACATACTTAATCGCGTAAAAAACAAATTTAGAAAAAAAATAAAGTTTTAAGCATTAAATTTAAATATAAGATAAAATTATCATCATTATTGATTTTATTGTCATGAATTGAATTATTATATATATAATGAAAGTTATGATTCTTTCATGGAACTCCACAACTAAATATCAACTTGAAAATACTTTATTCAAAGGAAATACCAAAATTATTTTTTATTAAACATACATTTTAATTTAGTTCTAAAAATGTCGAGCATATGATTTATAGGGTAAAATAATATATTAGAATGCATAATTTTATTCCTTAAATGCATATTTTATTCCTTAAAAGGTTTTTAAACTTATATTATATTCTTAAATAATGATAAAATCATAAAAAATATAATTTTCATAAAAGCTGTATTTTTTTACTAAAAAACAATCTTTTGATGACAAATTCAAAAAATATTACTAAGTAAATTTTTATGATAGGAATTAAGAAATAAATTTTATTCTATCAAATTTACATTCTAAAATTTTTAAATTCAGTTTTTTAAATAAAATACAATTTAAATAAAATAGATTTTCTTTAAAATAAACTTATTCAATATTAATTCATATTAATTATTTATCTTCTAAAGTTAATAGATTTTAATAATTTACTATCCTAGTGTTTATTATAGATTTATTAATAATGTTATTCTAATAAGTTTTAGTTTGTTTACATTGGGTGTAGTGTGTAATGCAAGTTATCGAACACAGTATTTATTTCATGAGGAAAAAAACTTGGGTCATTACATTTTATCCCCTTAAAAATAATTTCATCCTTGAAATTTTATTACATGGAAGAAAACAAGTGAGGGTAATTTTTCCTCATTACATCCTCAAGTTACCACATATCTTCTTCAAACTTATGATTTTTTTCATATAAATTTGATCGTATAAGTGATATTGTTCTGTAGCGCCTTATCTCTTTAATCCAGAATTTCCACCGTTTGTTCCTCATATGAGAGATCAGGTTCTAGTTGCATGGATTCTGAGTTCAGTGCATGTAAAGGGTATGCTAAAATTTCTAAAAATTGATACATAGAACACATAATTTACTTGGTATGGGGTAGGTAGAAGTAATAAGCAATAGATACAGCCCCAAAATGATCAATGTTCTCCAAGGGGTGATATACCTTAGGCTCAACTTCCATTTCTTCACAAATCTCATAACTTTCTTCAATAGAGATATATGAAGGAACACCTTGTCACTAAGTTCAAACTCTATATCTCATCAAAAATTATCTTAATAACATTTTTTCTACTTTACGCTGATTTCATATACTACTAAATTGTTTAAAACTTCTTCTTCATTTCTTAGACAAGGTTAGGACCCATCAACTTCCTCTCCAACTTTATCCTAACATATTTGATTCCTACATCTCTTCTTATACAGAGCCTGATATAGTGTTATATGAATGTTATAATGGAAACTATTGTTATATTATAACTCTACCAGGGGAGGGTTTTGGTCCCAAAATCCTTGTAAATCCATCAAACAAGATATCATTATATCCTATAGAGTTCGAATTGTCCTCTCAGACTAACCATCTGTCTGAGGATGATAAGCAATATTGAAACTCAACTCTATATCTAGTGTTTTCTAAAGAATTATCTAAAACCTTTAGGTGAACCTCAGATCCCAATAATATATAATGGATAGTGGTATTCCATAAATCTTCACCACTTCCCTTATGTATATCTTGGATACTTAGTCAAGGGATAAATATTATTTTATAGTTACAAAATACACTAACTTTGTAAAGTGATCATCTACAACCCAAATAGCATTATGGCCTTTAGATTTTTTCTTAGTACTATAACATAATGCATGGAATTGTTTTACCATTTCCATATGGTTATGGGTAATGGTTTCAACATACCCTTAGAATTTTTTTTTTATCCTTAACCTTATATAATACCAAGAATCAAGATATGTATTCTGTAATCTCTATGTTCATACTATCCCACCAGAATTTTTTATTTAGATCTATATACATCTACATTATTCATTGATAAATAGAGAAGGGTGAGATATGAGCATCTTCCAAATGTTACTTCTTCAATTCTAGATTTTTTGGGACATATATTCAGGTTCTAGACCTTATAAAACCATCTTTATCAAAGAAGAACTTCAGAATATTCACTACCTTTTTATGTATCTCTACATCATCTTCCTATACTACTTTGATAATCATGTGAATATAAGGTTGGGAATTCAATTAGGAAATATAGGATTTATCTCCTCCCAATACAACTTCAAGATTCATCCTATGTAAATCCATGAGTATTGGGTTTTTTAAATCCTCATCATAAATTGAGTAGCATTGTCTTTCCTACTCAGATCATCAGCCACCTTATTTGCCTTTCCTGAGTGGTAATTTATTGAAAATTCATAATCTTTTATAAATTCCAACCATCTCCTCTAGTTCATATTTAATTAATTCTGTGTGAATATATATTTCAAGATCTTTTGATAAGTATATATATCATACTTTTCTCCATAGCAATAATATTGTAAAATATTAAATGAAAATATTATTTCTACCAACTATAAATCATGCATCGAGTAATTTTTCTCATGAGTTATTAATTTTTATAAGGCATAAGTAGTTACCTTTTAATTTTTAATGAGTAATCATCCTATGATCTTCTTGGTGGCATCACTATATATTAAAAACTCTTCCCCACTGCATGTTAATGTAAGTGCAGAAGTAGTGACCAACCTCTTCTTCAATTACTTAAAAAATTATTCACATTCGTATGTCCAAAGGAACTTTAATCCCTTTGTGTTAACATGGTAATTAGATTTTATAACTGTGATAAAATTCTCACAAAGAATCGGCAATATCTTGTTAACCCAAGAGAGCTATGAATCTTAGTTATAGTGGTTAGTATGGTCCATTGTCCAATAACTTCTATTTTTGAAGGATCTACAAATATGCCTTAGTTGGAGGATTACCTGACCCAAGAATGGAACCTTTTATAGACAAAATTTGAATTTTATAAATTTTTAATACATATTCTATATTATTAAGGTCATAAAATCAATCCTCAAATGATATTCATATTCTTCCTATCACTTTGAGTATATAAGAATATCTTCTAGAAAGATAATAACAAATTGATCCAGGTAGTCCCTAAAAACAATATTCATTAGATCTATAAATATGGAAGGATAATTCCTAATTACAAATGGTGTCACTATAAATTCATAATATCTATACCTTCTATAGAAAGTTGTCTTGGAAATATCATCCATTTTAACCCTTAACTAATGATATCCAGATCGAAGATCAATCTTCAAGAAGTCTCAATCTCCTTTGAGTTGATCAAATATATATTTAATATGAAGTAGAGGAAACTTAATTTTTATTATTATTTTATTAAGATCAAGATAATAAATGAAGATGCTCATTTATCCATCCATATTTTTTACAAATAGGACTAGTTCACCCCATAGTGAAGCACTAGGTTAGATAAAACCCTCGTCCAAATTCTCTTAAAGTTTTTTCTTCAACTCCACCAATTCAATGGGATCCATTCTATATAGACTCTTTGATGTAGTCATGGATCCAAGTATGGTTTTTATTGAAAAATCAACCATAATATCTAGAGTAATATTGGGATATTCCTCTGAAAATGCATCAGTATATTCTCATCCAATAGGAAAGTCATCAATTTTGCCTACCTATATGATCATTTGAGTAAAAAATCCATATCTATTGGTTATAATAACCTATATTATAGAATTTTATTTCATAGGTATTTCAAAAAAAATGTATATATGTTAACCTATGAATCTCTATGTTTTATCCTAGGTTATCCATGATTGTTTTCCTATAGTTTCTCTAACCAAATTAGTTAAAATAGTACTCAATTCCTTCACAATGGATCATTAAAGAAAATTTGAATTAAGAAAATCATATACTCTGATATATTCTATATAGGTGTACAATTAGGCCTCTTTGTCTTGCACCAAGTCTCTATTGAGTTAATACCAAACATGCCCTCTTGGGGGTTATTACCCATTGGTGTAATTGTGTTAGAGCCTACATCCACATGCCAGTATCCAGATAGGCATGTATTTTCTAGGAAAACCACATAATTTATACTTTATACTTATCCATATGGTTTTAGATAATGTTTACTCATATTAATCTCCAAAAATAACTAAACCTTTATTTGATACCAATTATAGTGACCCAGGCGAAACATGCCTTTATTTTACATCCTTTACATAATTGAAAAACATTATATTTCATACATAATAATATCCTAAGGACTTGTAGGTCTAGTGTATTTGGAGACTAAAATCATAATCATTATATTTTACAATACTTGAGATAATTTATCCTTAAAATCACCCAACTAGACCATATTCAAATAAATATCATTATCAAGACTCATCCTCATAATATGGGGAATGAAAACATAAAAAATGGGTGATCTCAAACACTCAATAAGGGGTGAATAAACATTTAATCGAGGATGATTTCATAATAATAAGTAAAACATGAGTATAAGATAAATATCATAACATCATGAGTGATAACCATAAAACACAAGTGAGCCTCAAAATATATGAAATAAGAACTTAAAGCAACAAAAAATCGACATGAAAACATGATAGTTATAACATGGATTAGAATCATTTTACATAAACCATGAATCATGATTGCATAAGAACATAATGAATAACATCCTTTAATTGTGGCACAAACATTAGTATAAGAAAAAATTACTTTAATGAGTCATATTATTAGTGTCCATGCATACGAGCAACTAAAATGTACTTGTGAATATCTATCTCCTGAGATACACTAGTACAAAAATAGATTCTTTACATCAATTTTTAATATTTTTAATTTCAGTTATTGAGGATACATTATAAATATGTTTTTTAATGTTTTATATGAAAAAAAACCTTGAAATGAATTTTTTTAATATTTTTTTATGCCAATTTTTAGAAAAATGATGTGAAAGACCATTTTTCACATCAGTTTTTTAAAAACAGACTAGAAAATATGTTTTTCAAAAAATATTATTTGATATCCTATAATATTACACATTTTTTTCTAGAATAAACAAGAAAAAATATTGTTCCACATAATAAAATAATTATTTTTCAATTATATAGTTTAAAAAAATAAGAATCATTCAATGATATAATGATAATAAACAAAAAATATTTATTATAATTTTTATTAATCCATCCAAGGAAAATAGAAGATCGATAAACCAAAAAATATCACATAAACTGGACAAAATCTAGAGAAACAAACTTAAATCCTTGAATTAATTTCCAATCTTGTTAAAGTATTTATCTATTTAATTTATTTTAAGGAAAGATCTCATGAGGTAACCAAAGTTGCAGGATATAAGAAATTTTAGACTCTAAAATAAGATTTGAAGTTTCAATGTGATTCGGATAAGGATTCTTCATTATGATAAAAACTAAATAAATAACCAGTATATAAATTAAGAAAACTAATCATAAAAAAATAAATCATTGAAAAATAATTATATATACCATGATTAGATCACCAAAAAAATAATTAGTGGAATGATTATAAATATTAAAAGAGTAGAATTGGTTTAATTATTATGATCGAACTACTGGATCATGAAATTAATACATGTGGTGTGTGAAAACATAAATGAAACTGCAAGATAAAATGTGGTATCATAAATTTTATGCTGAAATTGAAAATTTTGAAGGTGTATTGTAAAAAATGGAATTCCACATTAGTGGGATATTAAATTTCAAATTCCACATTGGTTTTAAAATAACCAATGTAAAAAAACTAATTTTTTTACATCAGTTATCCTAAAACCGGTATTAAAAATTTATTTTTTTCAAATCATTTTTATGATAACTGATGTGAAAATAGATTTTTAACATTGGTTATCATAAAACCAACATGAAAACCCCAATATTATTATTTTTAATGTTAGTTAGATAAATAACCAACATTAAAAACATTTTAACATCTATTTTTAAAAACCGATGATAAAAAATAAAACATTAAATATACTATTTTTACTAGTGATATAAACTCTTAACTAATACATTAAAGGTATATAATGGACTCATATATCTCAGGTTTATAATGTAACCACCCATAATTGGTTTATAACAGAACAACTCATCCATGGTTTATAAAAAAAACTATCCATCTCTCATCCCTATATATGTGTTCTGCTTAAAAACATTCAATTTTCACTTCATAAATAACACATGGAAATAAAATGGATTTTATAAAACTATCAAATGGAAATAATTCAATTTTCATAAGGAAACCATGAAAATAAAATAGGTTTTATAAAACATCTAAAAGGTATAAAATAACATCATGAACTAAATCTTTTGATACCAAAAACTTGATCATAAAAAATAATCACATAATAAAAGAATAATATAGGGTGAAATAGTAAATATAACTTCTTTTATGGTAGATAATTTTGATAATAATGAAAAAAAATCACAAAAATAACCTTTTGAAAATATTTTGTACTCTTTATTGTAAAATTCATTGTTATTAGTCTCTTTTCAAAAAAAACCTACTTTATTTTTTAAGAAAAATGAAAAGAAAACCATTCGTAAGAATTGAATTGGTTTAAAAACTCTTTTTCCCTAAAAATAAAAATAGGGTATCATTTAAAATGGAAAATAATGGGAAAATAAAGTTCAAATAAGAAACTATATAACTCAAAGAAAGGATTTTGAGTTACCAAGTCCCTTACGGCTTTAGTAACTTTTGAATCAAAAGTCATAGGAAGCTTGAAAATAATATAGACCTACAAATCTAATAAATTAAATCATTTAGTGTGCCAATATAGATTCTTGGGAAGTATATACACCATGTAAATAATAAATTGGTTCATAACATTAAAACATGCCTCAATGAAGATAAGTTGAAATGAAAAACCTTTACCTTATTTCATTGCTTAGTTGATGACACTCTAAACTATAGTAAAACAAAAATTTATACCATAATAATATATTTCAAAACATTATTCATATATTTTACCTTTTATACCCCTCATTTATAATTATTTATTATGGTTATATTGGTTATTTATATCTTATTTCAACCAACGGGTTTTAATAACTTTCATCGTTTACAAATGTTTTATAATATTGATATAATTAACCATTATTTTATACTGAGTTAATCATTAATATTTAATTTAAGATAATATAATATATGACTTAAATTTATTTATAAATCTCTTATATCATTCCATAAGTGTTTTAGTTATACTGTGTGAAAATAGAATCGGTGTTTCTTCATTTCGGTGATTTTAGAAAATGAAGATGATTGTTTAATAATAAGTTAAATACATGATATAATATTTTTAGAAAAATTTAAAAATAATGATTTTCTTATTATATTATAATAATAATAACATTTATTTTCTCATAGTCATCCATGATAGATTTTTATAGCATCATTCATATAGGTGGTTAAACAGAACCAAACATGAGCATGTTTTAACTCGATGGGTGAACATGGTTAAGGAGGTTTTTCCTTTGGAATAATATAATTATAGTAGAATAATAACGATATTATTTTGATTTTTTATGATTTTGAACCAAATTTTAATATATTTGGATAAATAATTAAAATTTTGAAAAGAAACTGAAAATATTATTCTTTATGGAGGGGTGGTCTATGCTCACGCGTGATTGATGTTCTTTTGTATTTCTAAGTGGGTGGAAATGAATAAATAATAAATGTAACATTAATAGAAAAATATATCAGTATAATTATGATACTTAATTCATCATATTATTATAGTGATATTATATATGGATGAGTAAGATTAAGAAGAAAAACTTAAGGAGATAATACTTACGTTGGAGACTTGATCTTTCCTTGGAATGCTCCTAGGAATTGAAGGACTTGGGATAACTTAGTGTGACCAAGGACTTAGAAATTTGGAGTGGGATATTTTTTGAGAAATGTGTAAGAGTTTCAATGATTGATTAGTGTAACTTTTAAGGGTGTAAGTGGTCATTTTATAAGAGAGAAAAAGGAGACTTTTGGAAACACTCATCATTTTTCAATAATGTCATGACACTATTAAAGGGTCAATTACTAAAAATGAAAAAACGTGGATGTTAAGTTGGGTGTCGGAAAAAATCCCCCTAGACATCTCACTTTAAAATAATTTTTTAACATGTTTTGTACCTTTCCACTCAATAAACTACTTTTTACCATTTCATTTTTTATTATGGTAACTATTTTTTATCATGGTAACTATTTTTTATCGTGGTAACTATTTTTTAACCTTAGTAATTAATTTTGATAACAAAAATTAAAATTAACCATATTAGCTAATTTTAACATTCATATTTAAGACATTATAATCATTTGATCGTATCAAATTCTTAAATGTATGAAAATTTATTTTTAAAATAAACACACATAATCGCATAAAAAAATTTAGAAAAAAATGATGTTATTCATAATTAAATTTATATATAAGATAAAATTGTCATTATTACTAATTTTATTTACATTAATTGATTTATTATAAATTAAATTAAATTTATGAGACTTTCAAGGCAATCCATAGCCGAATCTCACCTTGAAAACACTTCATTCAATGAAAAGACATAAAGTGGTTTTTATTAAACTAACATTTTAATTTATTACCAAAAATGTTGGTCATAGGATTTATAAGCTCAAAAAATATATTAAAATGAATAATTTTATTTCTAAAATACATATTTTATTACTTTAATGGTTTTTAAAACATCTAGGATATGCATATATAATGATAAAATCATAAAAATCATAATTTTCGCAAAAACCATATTTTTTGACTAAAAACGGTATTTTAAGAAAAAATTAAAAAATTCATAATAAGTAAATTTTTATGAGAGAAACTCAAAAATTAATTTTATTTTTCCAATTTTAAATTTAAAAAATTGTAAATTCAATTTTTGAAACAAAATACAATATAAAGAAAATGAAGTTTATTGAAAAAAAAAACTCATTCATTATTAAATCATTTTAATTATTTATCTTATAAAGGTAATAGATTTTAATGGTTTACTATAATATTTGTTATTATAGATTTACTAAAAAAAATCTTCTAATATGTTGTGGTTCGTTTATATTTGGTGTTGTGGGTAACATAAGTTATCAAACACAATATTTATTTAATGATGAATTAAAACTTTGTTCGTTGTAGTAGTCACTATTGTAGGTGTTATTTTGGTACATTTCATTTTTGGTTTTTAATTGTATGGAATATCATGTACTATAATTGTGTTATTTATTCATATTTATGGACTTTATTGGTGGTTTGATCATAATTTTTCGGTAATTTTGGGGTAATGCCTCTCATATTTGTATATTTTATACCCTTAGTGTTACTCGCCAACCCATATGTAAGATCTCAAGTTTTTCTATGAGGTGTGGATATTTTTAATTCTAGTTTGAATCTTTTTTTACCTAATATATATTCCTAATGAGTTCATTGGATTTTTGGGGGTGTATGGGGATTATTCGGATCCCAAAGGCTTAGTTTTTGGAAAATCAATTTGGGTTGCATGATTAGTAGAAACAGTGGTGCCCATGTCGCATAGTTTGATAAAACCATGTGGGGTGGTCCATCCCTCTATCAGGATCCACATGGTTTGAAGAAACTGTACAAGTCATACTGCACACCCTTAAAGGGTTTTCCTTGTTTTTTGAAAAGGAAAATGGGATGGTTTCTACATAGTTTGTCTAATCTTGCACATGAACCATGTGAAGGGGTTTAGAGACAAATAGGTACGCATAGTTGGCACACAGTTTTTCCAACCATGCGTCCAAACTATGTGACCTAGTTTTTTTAGGAAAAATTATTATTTTACCCTTAATGAATAAAAATGTTAAACCCACTCTCCTATTTCCTTTATTTTCCGGTCATGGTCTGCCTTATTCACCCATTAAGTTTAATGGAATCATAAATCTAGTTTATGGTGTGACTTCTTGATCTGGTCTCTGTTTTTTCCATTTTTAGTCTCATTGGATCCGCATCATTGAGTTCTTAATTCCTCTTACAACTTTCACTATTTATATTCTCCTCAACTAAGTTATTTTTGTGTAAGATAATATTCTCTATTTTCAGGGTATTCATATGTTCTTCCTTTTTCTTCCAATCTGAGTCAAGTTAGGAGTCAATATTGGATGGGTGTTCTACCATGGGTATATGGTAGGTGGTCTATAACTTTTCTTATAAGGAATTATTATTTTATACCCTTTTGTCATTATGCATCACATTGGACCTTCTGGTGTTGCTCTTAAAAATTAATTGAATGCCTTGTTTAAATTATAGAAACCTTTTTAAGTTTCCCTCTTAGTACCATGATATGGTTAGAGGTTATAAAACTCAACCTGGACCACCCGTGAGGTGAATTTATGTATCTTCTCCATGAGTTACCACCCCCTTGGTTGGGTGTGTGTGAGATCACCATCTTAATGGGAGATGTAATGAATTAAATGAGATATTAGGGGATGGATTATGTGTCCTTTTTCATGTGATTACATGTTATTAAATTGATTAAATGGATTAAATGGAAAAGGTGAAATGATTTGGATGAAATCATGGATTGGGTATAGATATGAAATGAATTATGAAATGGGTTAAATGGTAAAGGGAATAATTGAAGAATGAACCTTTTTTCCTTACGTGAACATGTTGAATTCCATGGATATTACTACTCTATGGATTCTGAATTATAGTGAATTCCATGGACATTATTACTCTATGGATTCTAAATTATAGTAAATGTCATGGAAATTCCAACTCCATGGATCCAAGATTACATTTAATTCCATGGATATTCTTAATCCATGGATTCATAATTACATTGAATGTAATGGACATTCCTGCTCCATGGATTCGAGATTATATCGGATGCCATGGTTATTTCTAATCCATGGATCTAAATTACATGGGATTCCTTGGACATTACTACTCCTTGGATCCGACCATTGGTTCTAACACTTGATTACACAGTATAGGCCATTGGGGATGCTGAGAAAATTTATAATCCTCATATATGAGCCTCATCGTCTAGAACTATATTACTCATCATAGGATTCATTGGATTTTTATCATGTTTAATAGATAGACCTGGTATGGGTATTTTTTTATAGTTGTCAGACTGGACAGTATTACACCTTCTTTATTATTCTTATCATGAACCAAGCCTATAAGAAACCAGCCTTAAAACATTACATAATCTTGAGTTTTAGTCAAAAATTACATTCTTTCACATTTAGGATCTTTTAGGTTTATAGCTTCAGATAATTAGGATATAATACATATATAACACCCAATATTTATACAGAGTAGATATTACAAAAACATTACCCATTTCTTCTAAAATATAAAACATTAAAAAATAAAACATGTTTTCTTTGAAAAATATTCATAACATTTAACTTGAATTCCTTCTTTATCTTAAAAATCCTTATAACCTATGAAAAAAATTTAAAAACTTGGGATGAGTACAAAAATCTCTGTAATGGATATAAAGAAGGAAATTGTTAATCAAGTGATAATATAAACACCATTAAAACACATTTCATAAAAACTCATTAATGTGAATAGAAACATCACGAAGTTTCCTTGGGAAATATTTACCATATCACTCTTACGTTCACCCTTAAAAATGGAATAACCTTTTGGTCAACTTCTGTCTCTGGAGTACCCAATGCATTAGAGAGCTATAATGGGGCTCATTCGTCATATCTTGAGCTATAATGGGCTCAACCCAACATATATTGAGCTATAATGGGGATCATACCATCATATATTGAACTATAATAGGATAAACCCAACATAAAAAATTTATAAGGAACATATCATGAAATAAAACACTTTATCACTCATTTAAACCCTTGAGAGAAACACTTTCATATTTCAAAATACCCTTTTTTCTTAAAAAATCACTTTTAAAATATAAAACCTGTACACATAATATGAAGTAATATTTTTCAAAAATAACTATAAAAAAATATAAAGGAAACATTATAGTAATAAAACATCATTTAATTATAAGAAAATTCTCATGAAATTAAAAAAAAAGAACAATCTTTTGAATTTCGTAAAAGATACATTTAAAAGGATTTTAAAAAGGAAAGTCCCTTACAAATACCATATCATTGAAGAAAAAATTAATCAAATGAAAGGAATAGGTATATTCACTATAAATACACATAATAGAAAATTATATAATTAAAATTCTTTTTACAAATAATCATATCATGAAAAAATCGATGAAGTAGATGGTTAACCCAATGAATGGAAATTGGGTTAAGAATTCCCTTACCTTGGGTTTTCAATACGTTAAACATGTCCAAACCTCCTGTATAATGGTTCAAAGAGTGTTATTAATATATTAAATAACCATATTAATATTTATAATACATTATATGATATTTTATAACATATTTTTACCCATTTATTGATAATATATTGTTATTTCCATTGTTTCAAGTGCGTTCATTACATAGTTTCCATGGTCGGTTCGCAGTGGACTTTCTTGTGGAATGGAAGCGAGACTCCAGAAGTAGAATGAAATGGTATTTTCATGTTTATAGAAATTTAAATTATACCATGTATCTTTTTTTATATGTGAGGATTATTCATTATATAAAACATTAATGATATTCGTTTAGATCATTTTGGCAGTTCTTTGATCATCAGGAACTAGTTTCTTTATATAATTCAATATGATGTATTTATGTTAATTACAGAATATAAAAGAGGTTATATCATAAAATTTACAACCTATTTAAACAATTAAAATGGTTTTATGATCATCCATGAAGTAATTAATGAAAATTGAAAACACATCATCCACAATGTTGGTAAATCGACACATCATGGACAATGTTTTTATTTTTAGAATAAAAGGGAGAGGAGAAGATGTACGATGATGAATTTTTTCATAAGCATGTAAAAATTACAATATATATATGATGTTGGATTTTACATGAATATTGGATAAGTTTAGTTTAAGAGAGTATAATAAAAGAAAAATAATTTAAAAGAAAATAAAAGAGAAATGAAAGAGGATTTTTACCTCTTGAATTCTCTTCCTTGAGAACAGTCTTAAGGCCCTTAGTTTTGGCCTTTTGGTGAGACCAGAAGGTCTTGGACGTGGGGAAGAGGATTGGGAGGAATCTTGGGTAGAAATTGGACAAGGATCAAATCTTGAGAGGTGTGAGGAGAATAGGGAGTGAGGGGTGGTATTTATAATGGAGAGAATGGTTTTCTATTATTTTAATCATTATTTTATTATCTTTCTCAAGACAAGAAATGGTGTTGGTTCTTGTAACTAAAAATATTAATTAGTGAATGTGGTTTTGAAACAAGGGTTATTACCTTAGTATAACATCATCCATGACTCAATAATTCATGTATTTAGCTTATTTCGTAAATTATCATATTTCACTATTCACAGAAAATCCAAGTATCTTAGAAAAATCTCAAAAAATCTCCCTAACCATTTTTTGACGTGTATAATTAAAAATTGAACTACATTTTTTGAAAATAATTTTATAAATATTAAAATTTTAATTTTTAATTAAAATCATAATTTATTCAAAAAATACTAGTTTTAAAACTATACCTAACTTTACAATACTTTGAAAAATTAATTAAGATATCATAAAATTATATTATAATAATAAGAAAATAAAATATTAATTCATGAATCTATTTTATAAAAATATATCTTCTTTTAAATCATTATATTAATTATAAAATTATAAATAAATATTTATGTTTTAAAAAACAATACTTAATCTATCATTTTCAAAAACAACTATTTACTCATTCCAAGATATAAATATATCATATTTTCACATATAGTATACATAAATTTTATTTATACTTTCATAGGTGTGGTTACTATTTTATTATCTGATTTACTATTCATAAGGGTCATATTACTATTCTTAAGGTAAAGTTACAATTCCATCAGAAAAGATTCCTTAAAATACCACTTATTTAATTATACATTTGTAATGGATTTAAATATTTAATTTCAAAAAGAAAATGATTTATTTTATAAGTACTTGGGTTGTTACAAAACCAGAGTGCCATCAAACCTGACACATAACCCAGTTTGTGGCATGGCTTGAAGGACATTCTCAATCCCCACAAGCTGGAAACTAGTGTTTGGGTATCAATGATACACTTTTGTGAACAGTTTCACCCAAGATAATAAACCATAAATAAAACTCAAAATATAACATCATACAAAGATCAATATCTATATCCAAAAATAAATAAAAAATTTCTAAGTTAAACATTTTTCAACTTGAAACAAAAACCAAAATACCAAACAGGGAAGGAAACCAACTAAGACACAACCCAAAATTTCCATGAAATAAGGGGACTAACTCCCCAATTCCACCTCCACCAACACCTACAAGGAGGAACTAGAAACATGATCCACCATCACCACTACAGAACATATTTCCTTTACCTAGGCTATACATAAAAAAATATACATACACCCAAATTTGTATATAGGGTGTGATCCAAATCCTAGTAGGATACCACCCAAAAGAAATATTTCATTCCATAACATTAGAAGATAAATTAACATGAAAGTTTTAGGAAAAAGATCAGAAAAACTCTTAAAGAAATCTTTTATAGAAAGTTTTTTTAAAGAAAACACTTTCAAAGGAAACATGATTGTAATTATAAATAAAAAAATTCCATCATATGTTGATGGTGAGCACCACATCACAAGAGAGAACCATTGAAGGACCTTTGAACACCCTAAGAGGGGATAGGTGAATCAGGGAGTCAAATTTTTCTTCAAAAGTGTCAAATCTTGTTCCCACGTTGGTAGGAAAAAATGAAACCTATCTTATGGGAATATGTAGAAAACAAACAACCACATGAAAAGTGATCACACATTAATTTTACTTGGTTCACCACTAAGGTATAGTCCAAGTAACATACACTGATAGTGTGTCAGTCATACTTAAATCCACTAATCTTCACTAATTATAGAATATAAGAGTTTAGACACAACCACTATGTGCTAGGCATACTGCCTTTACAAGATTTTAAGGATAGCACACTGCGTCCCTCAGAACACTTCCATCAATTCACCCTAGCTCACTGCTTTTTGAGAAGTCTAACTTAGTTTATTGACTTGAAGGTTGCTATAGTGGATTGGAATAAATTTTTTGTCATTCTCTAGCATGAGAATATTCTTGCACCATAGAAATGAGTTTATGCACTCTAAAAGCATTGCTTACTAAAAAAATGATGCTCAAAAACTGCCTTTTGTGAAACTCCTTCACGAAGCTCAACCCTTCGTGAATCTCACTGACTTCATGGAACAAACTACCTTCATGAATATTACTGAGACAACGTGGAATACCCCATCATAATGAAGCACCATTTAATCAGAATCATTGGCATCAGTCAAGACTAAACTATTCTTTTCATGATTCTCAAGCTTATGTAGAAACCCATATTCGAGGAGCTCCACTAACTTCACAAAATCAGACTAATTTCAGATTTTCCTTTAATAATTTCATGAAAAATGTAGTGGGGTAGCCTTGTATTTATATGATTAGTCATTCATGATACTCCACCACCTCCAGCACATTTTTTATATCTTTCAAAAACATATTCATAGTGATCCTCTATTTTTGATACTCCATTGAGATTTGATTTCATCACGAAGGTTTCCATCAAACCAGCATGTGCCCACGATGCTCTAATTCTAATAATCACAGATAACACCTTCATTGATTATAATGATCCATATCTTTATGAAAATCATCACAGCCTTCAAAAAACCCATGCCTTTACCATATTGATGAAGATTTTATTCCAAAAAACAACCCTTCGTGATGATATCCCTTCCTCCAGATTTGTTACCCCCAAAATTTGGAAAACACTAGGAAACGATGCCACCTTCAACACTTTTGTCAGCCTGTACTATAAGATCACTTGTCTTGTAAACTCCTTGATCAACCCAGTGTGGATTTACAAAAAAACACCTACCAAACTCCATTTATATAAAAGAACAGTCTTTGTTCTAATAATCTCACTCTTTGGGTTTGTTGGAAATATACAAATAAATTCAATAAATCCTCAGCCACTATCAAAACCTAATATGAAAGAAACAACTCAGTCAGCACTCTAAGTCTATGTGAGAAATTCTCAATGTATAAAATAATAGGGGAATCATGAATTGGGTTCTTGTGTTTTGGAATGCTTAAAGATTTCCAAGATAAGCTATGATTGTTTCCTCATAACACCGAATTGTTTTTCCATTCTCATTCTCCCCCTTTGTAACTCATTAAATTTATCCATTTCTTCATTCTACCCCTTTGTAAATAAACCCAAATAACCTGATTTTTACTTATAAATCTCAAAAAACACACTCCCCCTAGATCATATATCCCCCATAAACCTACATCACTTCCACAAAAAAATTAAAACAGTTAATACGACTGGGGAGAGGGGTCATCTGTGAACTCCTCATCCACTGGGAGGTGGTTGAACACTGATTTTGAACTTTTTTTTTGAACACATGTGCTGAAAATTGCTTGTTAGGTATGTCATCCACTTGATCATCTATTCCAGCATGATCCATTTTAATCATGCCTTGTTTAAATTTTTCCTTGATGAAGTGATATCTGATTTCAATATGTTTTATAGGAGAATTATGAATTGGATTCTTATTAATATTGATTATTCTCTTATTGTCATAGTGAATCGCCATTGGTTTTTTGAACTCATCACCAATATCAGTTAATTTTTGCTTTATCCATAATAGCCGAGAACAAGCCTTTGTAATAGAGATATGCTCTTCTTCCACAATACTAAGAGAAGTACTTTCTAGTTTCTTACTCAACTAGACAACACATTTCTTGCCAATAAAGAATGCTCCACCACTTTTGGACTTTATATAAACCACATATTTTTCCCAGTCAACATCAGAAAAATCTAACAACTCATTGTCTCTTCCTGTAGCAAAGTATAATCCAAGATTCAGTGTACCTTGAATATACCTCATGATTCATTTAACTGATGTCATATGTTCTTCTTTCAGATTTTTTTGAAAGTAAGCCACTAATAATGTTGCAAAGATAATGTATGCCCATGTTTCAGTCAAGTATAATAAGCATCCAATGATTCACCTATACATGGTGGGATCCATGAAATTCATATCCTTATGTATTCCAAGATTCATTCCAACCGCAATCTGATTCAAAATTGGTTTGGAGTCATGCATATTGAATTTCTTCATAAATTATCCTACATATTTTTCCTAAGAAATGAAAGTTTAATCCTTATTCTGAAAAACCTATATCCCCAAGAAATATGTGAGTTCACCAATCATAGACATTTGAAATTATGATTTCATGTTATTAGAAAATTCTTCTACTAATCCCTGCCTAATGTCATTGAAAATTATATCATCCACATACATAATCACTATAAATTTATCTTCATATGATTTTTTTCACATAAATATTATGATTAAAACCTCCTCTTTTGAATTGAATCTTATTTAGATATGCATCTATACAAAAATACCAAGAACATGGTGCATGATTTAGACCATAAAGAGCCTTATTTAATATACAAAGCTTTGCTTCACCATTTCTAATAAGAAATCCCATTGGTTGTTCAACATAGACTTCCTATTCCATAAATCCATTCAAGATTTCTGTTTTGACATCCATATAATATACTTTGTATCTTCTTTGAATTTCCATCACAAGTAAAAGCCTGATCAACTCAAATCTCACTACTAAAGAAAATGTCTCTTCAACATCAACACCTTCAGTATGTGAATATCTTTTACGCACCAAGCGTGCCTTATTTCAGATCATATTTCCATGCTCATCGAATTTATTTTTAAAAAACCACTTCATTATGATAACATTGTGATATTCACTCTCTTAACAAGATCACATGTTTGGTTCTTGTTAATCAGATCCAATTCTTCATTCATGGACTTAACCTGTGATTCATCCTTCGCTACTTATTCAAATGATGTTGGTTCTACAAATTATAGGAAGGCATAATGTGCATCATTCCTCATTATCCTTATCTATATTGGTGTGGTCCAATCCCTAATGATATTAGATTGATAAATTTTAGCTTTTTTATTTATCCTATGAGGTTCAAATGAATTTTATTCATCCATAATTTCTTCTTCTGATTCTTCTTCTGAATCATCATTGTTTTGTGACCTCTGAACTTTTTTCACACCTTACTCCACTTCTTTATTTGAATCTATTCCATGTCCACTGTCTTCTTCATCTTCTATCATATTATCATAAGGGATTCTTGAGGTATTTTTGGCCTTATCTTCAAGGATATTAACATTACTTCTTTAAATAATTATCCTCAGATAATTATTGAAACATTTATAATATTTTATCTGCATTGAATAACTGAGGAATATTCCTATATCTTCCACATCACCATACATTCCTTGATTTTTTTCTTTGTTTTTGATAAAAAAATTACTTCTGAAAACACAAAAATACTTTAAAGAGGGGTTTCTTTTATGCCACAACACATATGGTATCTTGGTTTCTCCCATATAAATATCTATTCGATTTTGAGTATAAATTGCATCTTGAACGGCCTCTTTCTAGTAATGGTGAGAGATACCATTCTCAATCAGCATAGTTCTAGCCATATTGTTCACCTGTTGATTCTTGTTCTCAATAACTCCATTTTTCTATGGGGTTCTCACAGCATCCACCTCATGTTGTATTCCATGTTTATCCGGGTAATTTTAAAATTAAAGGAATGTGTATTCCCCTCCATTTTTAGACCATATAAATTTCATCATGCAGCCAGTATCATTCTCTGTTATTTGGTGATGAGTTTTCATAAAATCAAGAACTTGTTGTTTCCTGTGTATAACCATCACACAAGACATCCTACTATAATCATCAATGAAAACAAAAAATTACCTTTCTCCATATTTTCTAGAAACGTTTATCAGGCCACATATGTCTATATGGATGAGATCAAGAAGATTTGATTCCCTTTTCTTTTTTGGTCGATATGAACTATAGACCAACTTCACTCATATGAAAGCGTCACAGGTCATTTCCTGTTCACATTTCAAATTGGGTAGATCCATGAATATCATCATCTTAGATACAGTTTTCACTTATTGTTTATTAATTTGACCCAACCTTTGATGCAACAAGTTGTTTTCTTCTTCAAATTTTAGATATATTATGTTCTCTTTACTATCAACTTGATATAAGTTGTCATATATTATACAAACTTTCATGAGAGAATTATCTATATTTCCTTTTATAGTGTATCCTTTTATTAAAATTTACTATAATTCTTGAGTTGTAGAGTTGACTCACACTCAAGATATTGTGATGCAAACTGTCCACATAAAGAACTTTGTTTTCTTAATCTCGTCACTTCCAGTTTTGTGCTCCCACTACCTTTGATCTTCAAAACACCATCATTTACAAACCTAATTTTTCTATCAACCCTTTTCTTTAAATAATTCAATAAATATTCATTTCCCATCATATGGGATGAGCATACACTATTAAGAATATAGGTGTTACTGTTCTTTGTAGATTTGATATCAACTTATTCAAGATTGAATTTCTTGACTTACTTCTTTTCCTTCCATGAAAAATTTGATTGAGTAGAAGATAAAGATGGTCTTTACACTCTCTTTTCCTGGTGTATTGGTTCATCATACTCATATTTCTCTTCCAAAGGAGAAAATTTTTTTGGTTAGTGAGTATTGAGTTGTCTCTAAGTTCTATATGTATTGTTCATGCCTTTCCTTTATCTGTAATAAAAATATTTATGTCCAAAGTTAGAATAATAAAAATGGTATCTATAGAAACTATTTCTTATATAATATGAAGGATATGAATTCATTCTCTTTTTTTGACTTCCTAGATCTTCCCCATTCAAATATCTCCTAGCCACTTCCTAGTATGACATGGTATGATCTAGATAGCCACATAATTAATATTTCATATGAGGAAATGTCTTCTCATTTCTATTACTCCTCATGTCCCCTTCCTTAGGAAAATCCTTTGAATTTAGATCATTTTTTGAATCTTTAGGATAGTTTTAAATTATTCATTCAGTTTGATTTGAGTAGTTCTTTATTGAGACTTCATGTGACTTTGAGATATGTCCAACTTTCATATTGCCTTTATTTTAGCCCATTTTATTTTCAGTATTTGATGTCTCAGCATCACTACCAATTCCATTGTTTCCCATTCATGTGGATCTTTGATCATTAAAAATCATTTCTACTCCATTAAAACCATTCTTATCTCTCTCCAGCAGCTCGGTATCTGATAATTTTCAAAATTTTATTTTCTTCTTTATTTATTTTGAGTTTAATTCACTTTCAAGTGTACTCCTAAGATTAACAACTTCTTCTTCAAGACCCTCAACAATCATGGACTTATCCTCCAGTCTGGATGTAAGTTCATTAATTACCTTTTCATATTCTTTAATTCTAAGATTAAGTTCAACTATATCTTTTGACCTTTCAAAATATGTTGAATTTTATTTTACAACTTCTTCCAGATGATTAATTTCAGCTTCCAGTCAATCAATATATTCTGATGACTCTTACATAACTTCTCTCTGATTTTTTTCTTATATTTATTTGATTATCAAGATCACCAAGAGAATACTCAAGTTTAATCTTGAGATCATCATCATAAATCAACTGATTGTCACTAGATTTATCTTTTTATGGATCTGACTTTTCATTTATAGCCATCATAGATGCTTGGGTTCCAGATTTAAACTCTGGTTCATATTTCTAAAAAACATCATTTTCATCATAATCTTCTTTACATAAAAAACTCTTTATCTATTATTTATTTCCATATTTGAAGTCTCCATTTTGAGAAAACCTTTTATGAGGTTTCTATGAGTTTCCTACTTCACTTTCATCATCCTCGAACTTCCTTGAGCACCAAGAGACAATGTTACCAACTCTACCACAACAAAAACATGACAAGGAAATCTTTCCTTCAAATATCCCTTTTCCTCTCCTGAATTTCATGGAAAAGATATAAAGGAGTTCATCTTCCTCATTACCTTCATTAATACTATCTCCTGAAATCTCAAGTTTCTCTATAGATTTTAATTCCATCTCCTTTCTAACGTGAATTTGTGCATCCTCTGGTTTGACTCTCATTTCATATGCTACCAGACTGCTCAGTAGATCATCCAAGGAAAATTTTGAAAGATACCTTTCCTCAAGGGCTGAAACTTTTGTATTTTAAAGAGGTGGAAGTATTCTAAATATTTTCTTTACAATTTCAATGTTTTTAATTTCTTCACCAATCCCTCGAATTTCTCTTACGACTTTATTAATACGATTGAAAAAGTTATCTGCATTTTCATCAGGATGCATCCTCAGATCATCAAACCTGTTGTGAAAAACATAATGTTTGGCCACATTCACTTTGTTATCAACTTCATATATATTTTCCAGTTTTTTCCACATAAACTTGGATGAAGTGAAACTCATTACCTTTAGATAGATTTGATCAAATAGTGTTACAGTAAGGGAATTTTGTTCTTTGTCATCTGCATCAATAATTTTGCTATTTGTTTCAGTCATAGACAGTCTCGTTGCATCAGTTACCTAAATTCCTTGTTCATTAGTAAGGAGTAATTCCATTATAAGAGATATCATCTTATTCTTCCAAATATAGAAGTTTATTCCATAACATAGGGGTACTTACTTTCTATTTAATATGTTCTCTGTGACAGCAAAGAAGGAAAGATTTAATACTAGCAACATGTTCCCTCTGATACCACTTGAAGGACCCCAGAACACCCTGAGAGGGGAGGGGTGAATCAGGGTGTAAAATTTTTCTTCAAAAGTGTAATATCTTGTTCCCATGTTGGTATGAACCAAGTAAACCTATCTTATGGTAATTTTTAGAAAAAAAACAACCACATACAAAGATATCACACAAAAATTTTACTCAGTTCACCACTAAGGAATAGTTCAAGGAGAATACACCAACAATGGGTCAAACATACCTAAATCCACTAATCTTCAATAGTTGTGGAATAAAAAATTGTATACATAGTCACTCTATAATAGGAACACTTCCATTATAATATTTTAGGGATAGCACACTGCATCCCTTATAACACTTCCATCGACTCCCCCTAGCTCACTACTTTGAGATAAGTCTAACTTAGTTTATCGACTTGAAGTTCACTTCAATGTATTTGAATTAAAGTATTTGTCCTTATATATCATGAGACTATACTTACACCATATAACTGAGTTGATCCACTTTAAAAGAACTGATTACTAAAAAACTGATTCTCAAAAACTACCTTTCACGAAGCTCCTTCATGAAGCTCAACCCTTCACGAAGCTCACTACCTTCACAGAACAAACTATCTTTTCAAAGTTCACTGAGTCAATGTAGAATACCCCATCATATCAAAGCACCATTTTCTCATAATCATTGGCATCAGTCAAGGCTAAACTAGTCTTTTCATGATTCTCAAGATCATATAAAAGCCCAGATTCACAGACCTCCCCTGGATTCATGAAATCATAGAAGTTCCAGATTTTCCTTTAATAATTTCATGAAAAATAAAGTGGGGTGGCCTTATACTTATAGGATTGGCCATTTTTAATGCTCCACTACCTCCAATTCATTTTTCAGATGTTTCAAAAACATATTTTTGGTGCTCCTCCATTCATGATGTTCCATTGATATTTTATGTTGTCATGACGTTTTCCATCAAACCATCACGCACTTGCAATGCTCCAATTCTCGTAATCACATTGAACACCATCATCGATCGTGATGCCCCATATCTTCGCAAAAATCATCCCAGTCTTCACAAAACCCATGCCTTTATCATATTTATGAAAATTTTATTCTAGAAAAAAACCCTTTGCAATGCCAGCCCTTCCTCTGGATTTTTTAACCCAAAAATTTGGCTGATTTAGTTAGACGGTCAATCACTACCCATATAGCATTTTGTCCCTAGGTTGTATGAGGTAAGTTGATGATAAAATACATGGCAACCTCATCCCACTTCCAGGTAGGAATGGGAAATGTCTGAAACAAACTGGAGGGCCTCTGGTACTCTGCTTTAACCTTATGGAATGTATAACATCAAGATACAAAGTCAGATACATCCTATCTCATACCAAACCACAAAAACTGATAACAAACATCATAAAACATCTTGGTGGTACTGGGATGAATGGACCACTTTGACTGGTGGATATCCCGCATCACTACCTTCCAGAATTAAAATGGCACTAAGAATCATCCCCTAAATCAAAAGCCTCCCTCAAAAGACAATAACCATTCACAAGACACCTCCCCACCATTTAAGAATGGCATAGATTACTGCAAAAAATCATCACTCAGATTATCTTGTCGAATCAACTCCAAAATGGAAGGTGTCAGTAGGACACTGTCCAAGAACGCTCCTCCATTGTGCTCTTTATCTTCTAGATGAATTTTGGAAAAAAGGTCCATCAAATTCCACTCATCACTAGACTCTTTCAAATATTGCACCATCAATTTTATTCTCAAATAATATGCTACCACATTACCTTTTCCTAGGATGTACATGATATCAAAATCAAACCCCTGAAGGTAATCCACCCAATGGCGCTGCCTCAAATTCATATCTTTTGAGTGAAAATTTAGGTTAATATCTTATGATCCAGGTAGACTACAAAATTCTCTCTGAATATATAATTATTTCGTGTCTTAAAGGTATGCGTCATAGATTATAATTCCAAATCATGGGTTGGGTAATTCATTTCATGTGGTTGGAGTTGGTGAGAACCATACGCCACCACATTCTCATCCTGTATCAATACACACCCAAGACCCATACCTAAAGCATCATAGTAAACCATGTATCCCTTTCCATACTCCATAAAAATAAAAATATGGGTTATGTTCAACCACTTCGTAATCCCTTGAAAGGATTTCTGAAACAATCAACTCCATTTAAACTTCACCCCCTTCCAGGTGAGTGTCTTCATGGGAGAATCAAGCCAATATAAATCTTTAAATAAACACCTTTAATACCCTACTAGGATCAGAAATCTTCTAATCTCAAAAACATTATTTGTATGATCCCCTGACATCACTGTACTAATCTTTTTGGGGTCCATTGAATTCCCTCCTTCCGAGACCACATGACCTAGAAACTTCACCTCTCTAATCGATAAGGTACACTTAGAAAATTTTTCATAAAGTCGATGATTCTAGAGAGTTCCCAACATAATCCAAAAAATTTGATCATGCTCCTCATCAATTTTGAAATAAAACCGGATTTTATCCATAAATACCATGACAAAGGAGTATAGATACTGGTGGAACACCTGGTTCATTAGCATCATAAAGACCACTAAATCGTTTTTTAACCCAAATGGTGTGACCAAATACTCAAAATGGTCATACCTACTCTAGTAATCTATTTTAAAAACATTTGTATCTCTAAATCTAACTTTATGATACCTGAAATAAAAACTGGTCTTATAGAACCACCTCGACCCTTTAAGCTGATCAAAAAGTTCATCAATATAGGGAAAGGGATAATTATTCTTGATAGTTACCTTATTCAGCCTTAGGTGATCAATTCACAACTAAAGAGATCCATCAACCTTCTTCACAAACAAGACTAGGGAATCCCATGGTGAGACTCTCAAGAGAATGAATCCTTTGGAATCCAAATTGTCTAGTTATACCTTTAATTCCATCAACTTGGTGGGGGAAATGCGGTATGAGGGAAGAGATATCAGATGTGTTCTTATTGTCAACTATATTGTTAACTCCACGTCCCACTCTATAGGAAAACCGGAAAAATAATCAGGAAATACCACTAGAAACTCATCCACCACCATATGTAATCTACTCTCAAGAGCATCAACATCATCCTCCAACATGAGTGATGAGATATGAAAAATGAGGTTGCCCAATTCCAGAAGTAGAGGTCCAACACATCTTGGTCGAGGATCACATTTGCCTTGGAAGACCTCGGTATTACCATCAAGTTCCACAAAACTCACTCACTACCGATAAAAATCATTGTGTGCTTCGAAGTGCATCATCCAATGCATGCCAAGGATTATTTCAAGAAGTTCCATCTCCAAAATTAGGAAATCTCATTCTAGCTCGACCCATAACACAGTGAGTGCATAAGACGGACACCTAAAACCCTGCTCCTTCCTACCAAGAAGCATCCCTAACTCCATCGCATAGGGAATAAGATCATTAGACAATTTCAATGCATCCACAAGATGGGTATAGATAAAATAAATAGAGGAACTGGTATCAAACAAGGAAATAACTAAAGATGATGCAATAATAATGGTAACTCGAATTGTCATAGGTCCTACATTAGATTATTCTAGTGCATGATCCAAAGCATAAAGATTCATGGTCTCTTCCTAGGCCTAAGGAATACCACTGATATATGGATCTTCCTTGAGCTAACTCTATCTAGAAGAGGATCCAACCCTGTTTGCATGACCACCAAACCTGGAACCTGATGTCCAGGATGGATCTGACTATATTGATATCCCTCTAAAGGCTACAGAACCTTCTCTACTCTGATATGGACACACCACCTTGAAAACCTGTTGCAAGTTCCCCATAGTTACATACTTATGGAAAGGCCTGGGTTGGGCTAAGAAATATGGAAATATATTCCCTACCTTACCAAAGTGATGGCGCAAAAATGATCCAGAACCAAAATCCATATACAAAGATAGTTTGGAAGGATGTCCTAAAATACCACCTCCCTTCTTCTCTAACTCATCCTGCTTCATCTTCTTTTCAAATAAAATGTTGCTACCCTATCCCACTGCTAACACTGCCCCAAAGAAATCATACTTCTTATTGTGATCAATCTACACCAAAAAAGTGTGATCAACCACCTCAGCATAAGTCTTCAACTTGATTAAGAATACTTGAGATTAGATATCCGATCACAACCCCATTTCAAAATTTTGATCCTTCAGATACTCGATGGTAACTACCTCAGGTGTAAATAAAACTAACTCCACAAAGTGGTGGCATACCTCATCATGGTCTGATCCCCCTGGTGAAGATCAAAAAACTCTCAGGTTTTAGAAAATTCCAAGGTCGTAGGGCAATTCTTCTCATTGAATATGATCTTGAAATCCTTCCAACCATTTGATCATGCTTTCCCATTTAAACCACTGAGTCCCACTACCTAAAACTAGTACCTTCCAATAAGAACAAAGAAAAGTTCACTTTAATCGCATCATAAGTATCAAGAAACTCAATCATCCTTTCTATCTTCTAAATCCACTACTCTTCTTCTTGGGGATTTATGATACCCCGAAAGGAAGGAGGCTTGTTCTTAAGGGACTCATGATATTTTTCTTTTCTAAGACCTAGTTAGGCTTCCTTGACATGAGTAGGACCAGAGTATAATCCCTTAACCAAATATTGGAAAACCTAAACCACAGCTTCCACTAGTCTCTGATTAATCGGTGAGGGAGAACTCTCTCTGGCCTCTTCCTGTGGCTACACAAGTGGTCTTCGGGGAGGCTTCTTTCTATATCAAGTAAAAACACAAGGAAAAACCATCAATACACCATTATGAAAAAATTTAGCAACAATAAAATATCCTAAACATTTTCATGGATTAAAACAGAACCAAATATATTAAAATAACAAGTCAAACAAACCACTCCACCTCCACCCGGTTTCCATATACAATCTGTAGCTTGTACGTCTCACCTGGAGGATAAGTTAATCCAATTCATAACATCCCATGGAGACCTGAGGTTCATTATGAGGTGTGTTGGCCAAACACCCCACTCACAACTAGAACCTGAAGCCCCGAAAATCCTAGCTCTGTTTTATCCAGTCTCTTTCCAAATAACATGCCCCAATAAAGGGTAAAAACCATGCTATGATACCATTTTTTCATGAACTAGTCCAGAGTGCCATCAAACCCAACACCTGGCCTAGCCTGTGGAATGGCTTGAAGAGCATTCCCAATCCCCACAGGCTAGAAACTAGTGTCTGGGTATCAATGATACACTTTTGGGAATGATTTCACCCAATATAATCAACCATAAATAAAACTAAAAATAGAACATAATACCAAGATCAATATCCATATCCAGAAATAAATTCAACATTTCCAAGTTAAACATTTTACAACTTGAACAAAAAACCAAAATACCAAATGTGGAAGGGAACCAACTAAACCACAACCCAAAATATCCATTCAACAAGGGGTTAAATCCCCCATGCCACCTCCACCAACACCTATAAGAAGGAGGAACTAGCAACCAGATCCACCATCACCACTACGGAACATCTTGACTTTAGCTAGTTCATACATAACAAAGTCTACATACACCCAAGGGTGTATGTAGGGTTTGATTGAAAGCCTAGTAGGATTCCACCCAAAAGAAATATTTCATTCCATAACATTAGAAGATAAATTAACATGCATGTTTTAAGAAAAAGATCATAAACACTCTTAAGGAAAGCTTTTAAGGAAAGCATTTTTAAAGAAAACACTTTCAAATAAAACATACTTTAAATTATAAAGAAAACAAATTCCATTGTATGTTAACGGTGAGCACCAAATCACAATATATAACCATTTCAGGAGAAGTCCCTATCAGTACTAGCACTAGTAGGACCCTAAGAACCTCGTATCTTAGTGAAACATGGTATAGAAACCATAACCCGCAGCATCTTCGTGCATGATCCACTAGAAGGTAATCTATCCCAAGGTCTAGTGGTCCTCAATCATCATCAAGTTTTGTTATTGTTGTGTCATCAATCCTTTCAAAAGAAACTATGCATCATCCCCTCCAATCCAACTAGCTTACTAGTCCTATTCCTCCCACATAGATACCTAGAATTCTCTTTGTGCGCAATTTCCATTCCACATTACACTAAAATCACCACATTCACATTCACACATCAAGTATAATGAACGCACATAATAAACCACCACTTTTTATAGATGAAACCCATATAATGTTTATACACATACCAAATCCATTTCTAAACAAGATTCACACCACTTATAGAATTTACAGAACATATTTATAAACCACAACATGAAATCACAAACAAAACACAATCCATTTTTTTTAAAAAAACCATATTTCGAAACATACGTACCTTAAATATTTTTGAAAATGTATTTTTCACCTTTTAAACAATATATAGAACACATTAAATAAGCAAAGAAAGCATACTAAAATCATCTAATAATGATAAAAAATGGAATCACCTACCTCAATCTTGGAAACATCCAGAATTTGGTGGAAAACCACAATTACACCTCAAGAGAACCCTATAAAGGAAACCTAACACCATAAACACCAAGATTAAACCCAAAGAACCATTTTCTACCCATTTTAGGGCAACCAACCTACTGGAGAAATAATAACTTCAAGGATAAAGAATGAGAACCCAAGAGAGAGGAAGAAATCAAGAACATAGGGATTTACTTTATGACTCCATGAAGAATCCACATCAAAACACCCAATATCTGAATGTACAAGAGAGAAAAGAGGAGGGGAGGAAGTTCCTAGGGTGAATAATCCTGAATGGGGAAGATAAGGGAGGAAATTTGGTTTAAATCAAAGAGGGAAAGGTGGGGAATTTTGGGTTTTTAATGACCTGGATAGGATGCACTATTAGCCCATAGGGTTTTCCAAACCATGTGGAAACCGTGTGTCACTCTCTATACAAGAGGAATGAGGCTAAATTGTCTCCTGGGAGAGGGTGCACACCTGTGCAGCCTAGAAAGAACCACTATATAGGGTGCATGGTTTTCCCTGGGATGGCGCACGGTTTCCCCTAAATGTGCACCAACTATGCGCCACCTGCTGTGGGTTTTAAAAATTCCATTTTCCTCCAAAAAATCTCCAGAAAACCAAGGGACTAATAAAAGACCAAAAATAAATAAAATAATACCTCAAAATAAGATCATGTATGTGACGATGCTTTATAGTTATATCATGTTAAATTTTGTTCTTAGTGAGCCTTGTTGGATGGATAGTTTCACTTATTCTTATTCATTTAAATTACTATTATATATTGCACATTGTCTATATTTATATTACATAGACTGAACTTGTTATAGACACTGTTGGTGTTGGGATAATTAGTATTATCTCACATCCTATTCAGGCCATCATTGGCTACCTAGACATACATTATGGATGCAGGTAGGGATTAGGGCAAGTGCTCACTTTATGATGCTTGATTGATTATGCATAGGAGTAGGAGAGCACAGGACCAATATATGCTCATGATGCTATCTAAAGATAGCTCATTTTTTATTTTGATACATGTATTGTTGTAGGGTCTTGAAAATTCCACCAAGGGAAGAAAATACTCCAACAATCACTTTATAGAAGGAATAAAGTACTCCTACAAGTCTAGAAAGGTGAATGGACTCAAATTGAGATGCAAATTTCAGAAGAAACTTGAAGGAATTCAAGTTTTCAAAGGATTTTCAGTGGATCGCATACCATCAATTGGAAGGGTTCTCGGACTACCTGGATCATGAAACACCATTATATGGAACAATCTGTGAGGCGCTAGCCCACAGACCGATGTCCAGTGAACACGGTGGACCGCGAACCACATCGTCAAAGGACTTACGCATGCGAAGTCCATCCGCATACCATCTCGCAAACTTAGTAGTTCTTAGATGAAGAGAATAGGTAGGGTTCCATGAACCATGATCGTGAACTGTAGCCTCTGTAAACCTTGGTTGACTGAGTCTTCCGCAGGTCAGGATATTTCTTCATGGGCCTCTGCAAATGGTGTCGCGTTCCCATAGATACAATTTCCTCGATGCTCTATAAAAGGAGCACAAAAGGAATTGAGAGGATAAAAATAGAGAAATCTTGAAGGGGACCCAAAGGTTGGAAGAAAGATCTCATGGAAGATTCCAGCTTCAGTCTTGAATCATTGGTGAAGCTCAAATTGTGAACCACGCCCTCTACAGGTACATCCAACTACGAACCATAAAACGGGGGAACTGAATAATAATAATAGAACCGCAGACCTAATTGGTGAAATCGTGAACCACATAATTCTCGTGAATTAACTCCCCACAAATGATAATCCCCTAGAACCTCCTTCCAAATGGTGTTCTGTGTAGTGTATCACTGCGCATATTTAACCCGGCATTGCGTACTGCATTAGTATGCAAATGAAACCCAAAGTGGTGTGATAGACCGCATACCACTGTGGTGTGTGGTGGTCCACACCCATGCCTGCTTACCACATTGATATGATAATGAACCCTCCACCCGCATACCACTAAGGTATGCAGAGCCTCCTCCATCCTGCACAATAAATAAGTATGAGGAATGGGGTGATTTTTGGTATTATTTCCTCTAGTTCCAATCTTTCCACTCCATTACTGTTCAGTCCTCCATAGTCCCTCCATGAACTAGTCCCCCAGCATCAAGCCAAAGCCTCCTCCAAAGACATCAGACCCATATGATCAGACCGTTGGGTGCATCAGCATGCCCCTTTGAGTCTACATACCCATGGTAAGTGGAGTCGCGAAGGATATCCCCACAACGGTTCGGGCTCCAAGGATGTCTTTAGGTCTACATTCCCATGGTAACATCGATTCCAACCTTGTGATGCCAACGTGAACCTCCCCGTTCTAGGGATTAAGGGTGATCACCTACTTTTCCATTCAATAAGGAATGGTGATCAGTCAAAGGGGTTATGTTCGCTCCCCCCCTGATGAGTATGAAACTCCTCCCCTTCCCAAAATGTGTTTTGGGGCACTCCCGTTGAGGTAAGTCCCTAATCTTCTAAGGCCGAGTCGCATGACCTTTAATTTCATTTAACATTGAATGTCTCATCACTATGAACCCTTTCCCACCTTCACCCCATCCATGTCCATTGTAGGTTCTCCCTCTCCCATTAGTAGGAGAGGAATCATGTGGTTGGTTGGATCTCTCACATCCTCTTGTTTCTCACACCGAGAATGACTCGCATGGGATTAGAGGTTTGTGATGATTACAATAACCACACACATCTGAACTATGAGAAATCTGATTCCTGATCAAACCAGGATACATAGGATTCTTACTCGAAAGCCCGATCTCAAAAGGGTGCCCATCCAAAAGGGTTCACCCAACCATGTTCCCCTCAACTGGAAAGCCTCCATAAATAATCCCTACATAATTCCAAACTACATGGGTTTTGATTCCTCTCATAAGGATATATAGGAAACCCATCCTATGGGTCTGATCCCAACATCAATTCACCTTCCATCCCCCCTAAATGACGATAAATTCCAGAGAGCCTTATTGTATGGTTCAAGTCAACATCACCTCCATAGCATAAAATCCATATATGCTTATGATGATCCTAAAAACTAGGGGTAGCCCATGGACACACTATTTGGGAATGAACCAAGGATTCATGAACATATGAACACAAATTAAATCTATAAGAGAGTCCCGTAATAGGAAATAATTCCCCCCAAAAGGGGTGTAGTGAGCCCGACTTCCCATCATCTTGACCAATAGAGTCCTTAAGTGTCGTTGGTTGAATCATCGATCAACGAGTGTCTGTCTTTGGAAATAAGGTCCATGAATCATGGATACTAGGGTCGTTAGGTGTTTCTATATCCATAAATAAACCCGTTGGAGACCATCCGAAGAAATTATATCCTAGGAGGCCTAATTATACAAGTACTTGACCCTTTGCAATCGCCCGTTGGGACCATCTGATTGTGGTATATCTTTCACAATACATAAGGGATAAACTAACCAGTCCTCACGGGGTTAATCTAACCCTTCTTTAATAGATAAGGATGCAGAATGGGTCAAAACAAAAGAAATGGTGAACTTGATGAGAACCCGTATCTATAAAAAAAGATGCAGGTGACGATTCTCGTCAGACCATTTCATCATCACTTGAAACGTGCCACCTTGTAGGTGGAAAAAAAATGGTGAACCTGATGTGAATCATTAACCAAGGTGGAGGTTCTACCCTAATGATAATAGACGCAAAAGGGTATTTCATGTCAGACCATTTTTTCCCCTGTATGAGCGAAACACACCACCACGGAGGCAGAACAAAAATGGTGAACCTGATGTAAATTTTTAACCAAGGTGGCAGTTCTACCCCAATGATAACAGATGCAAAAGGATATTTCACGTTGCACCATTTTGTTTGCCCATGTACACATGAAATGTTCCACCTTAGAGGCAGAACAAAAATGGTGAACCCGGCGTAAATCCTTAACCAAGGTGGCGTTCTTACCCAACTCAATCCCCTTCACCCCACAACCAAAAAATAGGGGAAAGGGGCCAAGATGAATCGCCAAATATGAATATGTTTAAAATAATTCTACTTTTATGGGGTTTTGTTTTCTGTATGTCATATATGTATATTGCAGGTTCCCATAGTGAAACCTTTGATCCAAATGACATCCCGACGACCAATGCAGACATGCGCATTAGTGATCCCACAGGTAGATGGGGCCCCGACGAAGAGCAGGACCCCCTCGCCTACCCAGCATCTTCAATTCTAGGTATCCAACACACTGATCAAAGAGTACCACCAAAATGGTACTCTCCCAATGGTGGAGGTTGCAAGACAAGACATCCAGTCTGTAAAGGTTTTCTAGCCACCTCCTCAACTATGGCCAGCACCCCAGCACAAGGTGGCCCCAGTGGTCGTCTCAACCCGTTTCAGGATCCTATCCTCAGAACGTGATAATGAGTACCTCCCTTACCTTAGGGGGGCGGATGAAGTCAATGCTAACAACTTCATCTTAATTGCACAAGGGTCTTGTTCATAGACCCCTTCCAAAGAGTGTCACCGCCGGCACTGGATGACCAGACCTCCTCCTGCTGAGGAGGACCTTATGCCGAGGGCACCTACTAAAGTCTAGAAGACCTGGGACCCTTGGACTGTCTGCCAAGGGAGGCGAATATATAATCATGAACATGTTATCACCCTAGTTCCTAAGGAGAAACTCTACCGTACTAATGCAGTGGCATTCAACAGGAAGACATACAACTCTTCCCCCTCCACTCAAGCCCACTACATAAATAGGGTGGAACAATACAAGTACATGCACATTCCTGCTAGTTCTCACCGGTCCCGCCACGCAGACAGAGCGGAAAACTACAGGCAAACGCAGATATCTTCCAATGAACAAGAATTATGTCATCCAAATAATATGAAAACCAACTATACACAAGCACAAATACCTGCTAATTCATGTCAATCCCACCATCCAAATAGGGTGGCAAGAAAATATGAGCAGAGTCAAATTCTTACGGATGCATACAAAGCCTGTGAGACAAATACAGCAACAAGAAAGCAGATGAAAATCCCCACTCATATATACGAATCCCACCAGTCAAATATGGTGGCAACTAAAGAGAAAAATTGGTGGTAGACTCATTCCTCTGTCCCGGTATAGGAGAACTTCTAGTATCTACTGACAAATCATAGAGGACCGAAGAAGGAACAAACACCTGCTTCAATATTGGAATGGGCCTTCATACCTGTTCTATCCAAAGATGTATCTCATCACATCCTAGAAATGATGGAATATCAGACATTGATCCCAGAACATATCATCCAAACATGCCAAGATATTATTACATCGGTGGAAAAGGTGAGAAACCAGTCCCATGACCCAGCTTCCTCAAACAGAATGACTTACTCACAAAATGGGTTTGTCACTCTAAAGTAGTTATGCATCCCTACTTCATTCCAGGAGGTTTGACAGCAATATCCTATGATACACGGACAACTGGATCAGTAAAAAACACTTTTTTCAATTGGGGAATGTCGGTCCAATGTGGTGGATGCTCCAGGGAAGACACATATTCTTTCCAAAACTCAATATGTTTTTTGGCGTATCTGGGTGGCATCATGGGACCCAACAAGATAGGGACCCATATATGAAGGCCGTTACAAAAAATATATGTCCTTGGTTACCTATAAGAAAGTGCTCAAAAATAAAATGTTCCAAATACAACTGGAAAATGAAGATCACATACATGATCCTTCTCTGATGGAAGATGGGGTTCTTGACACCCTAAAACATATATCAATAAGGGCTCAATACCCTGTCAAACCATTACCAAAATATGGAATTGGAAGTAGTAGTTTCAAATTCCCTTCCCGTAATGTCGCTACCAGCTACTCTGAAGGTCCTCCCCAAAGCACCCACGGGGGATCACTCCATGGTCCAAGAATGACTGGTCATGAGAGATTATCTCCTGATGTGCATCAGGTTATCCCTCCCCTCAACCTGAGGATCCGATGTCAAGAAGGTCATCCCCTTGATGTCATCCTCCTTGATGGTCCTCCCTAGGGTATATGCTACAGATATGCTTCTCCCTGTAGTCAGACATCAAGTCATGATGGTAGTCCTTGCCATAATGACGGTCATTGCAAAGGCCCTCCCCCACAATGGCAGTTGCAGTGAAGGCCCTCCCTATAGTAATGTATAGCAATGAGAAGGTTCCCCCCTCCTTGCAGTACATCCTAAAGGCCCTCTCCAAGATGTGAACTATAGAAATTCACCATGTAACCAGGTATCAAGCTGTGATAGAAGTGCTCTCCATCATAACAGTCATCGAGGAGGTCCTCCCCTCAGTGACATCAAGAAGCAAGAAGGTCTTCCCCTTGCTGTAGCCCGCCCTAAAGGTCCTCCCTATGGTATATTTCATAAAGAAATTTCCCATGGTCGGTCATCAAGTTTCAATAGTATCCCTCGCCATTGCAGCACCAATTGCAAAGGTCCTCCCCATAACCAATAGTCATACTGGAAAGAAGGTACTTCCCTTGCCAGAACAAATGCGAAAAATTCCTCCTATGTTGAGGCTCTCATAAAGATGGATTCATACATATCAGGCACTCTGTCTATAACGAGTGATATCCTTTCTCAACTAGATGATGGCCCAAGGCCATTCTCATCTTCTAATCCACCCATGCACCGTCCGTATGTCAATGGGGCTCCCACCAACCTGGTTGCTTGGAAAGAACTTATTAATAAGTAGTTGAGCTGGGTATATTAAGTACAGGAGCCCCCAGAATAAAAATAGTAGGATATGTTGCTTGTGAGAAGACAACTATCTTAGGATAATATACCGGTGATGTATTGGCCTACATCCACTTCTCACTTCGACATACCAAGAGAATTGTTTAGGGAATTTATATATGACATTCACCTCAATATATAGATGAATCTTTGACAATTGAAAGAAAAATTAATGCCCTATGAAGGGTATGTGGACCATGTCAACACGTTAGGGGAACTTCACCATCTAATTGACCTGGAAGCCCTCTCGTCTAAAAAACAGACACAATCAGAAAAGAGAAAGAAAAAACTTGAATAATCTTGCCTCCATGCACTGCACAAGTTGCGTCACCTCATTAGCGACACCCTGACTAGAGTTCACATTCAGGTATGGGGAGAACATGGAGCTCTGCACTTCACCCCACATCTTATCCAGAAAATCTAATTGAAAATTACATCCTGCAACATCATCGCCCAGAGGCAGCAATCAAATGAAACTCATACTCAGAAAATATGGGATACTCCTCAAAAACTGGCCTAAAGTAAGTCTTAAAATCATAAGGACTAAAGAGATCAAGCCATCGAAAAGCTTCTGAGTCAGGAAATCAAGAACATCTAGAAGGCTTCCCTCCTAAGGGAAGTCAACCAGAAAGTATTGCACATGTCTTCAAAAGACCATAGACTTTGTGCATGCCCAATGTCATACTCAGATCAGACCCACAAGGGAGTGCGTGGAATTGAAAAGGTGGTAGTAGCAGAAGCTACCGCCGCAATGCGGGAACAACCCCAGCCCACAGAATTGGGGAATTTTTAAATTAAAATGCCCATGTGAGACCAAAAAATCAAGGCCACAGCACATCAATGGAAGAATGGGAGTAACCCTAGCCCACAGGGCTGGGGGGAACTTTTACCTCAAGTCCTCACACAGTGGACGTCTTTCTTCTCCTTTCTAGGAAGAATGATGGACAGAGGAGTCACCCGTTCCACCCCTTCTCATGGTTTACACCCTCCAAGACAAAGGCGCAATAAGAGGTTAGATCAGGGCTCCCTTTAGTTCAATATTTTCTAAGAAACCTGAATAATACCACATAATGGATGGAGAAAGTCCAACAAAGGATGCAAAAATCCTTCCTACCATTTGGTACTGGATACACCACCCCCAATGTGGTATGCATTAGTGAACATGGTAAAATTCAACCCCATAGATCTAAAAAGAAATGGAATATAGGTAGAGGAAGTAAGGGAAGATGGTTCCCTCCTAGATGCATCCCACATTGAACCTGAGGGTGTGCATACCCAGAACTAGATAGTTGTCCTAAATTTGGGTGCCCCCTTAGTTAATCCTCCATTACCTACTGTGTGAAACCCCAATAATGAGAAGAATAAATCCAAGGCCATATATGAACCTCCTTCTCCTCCCCCTGAGAATGTCTCCCTCACTCTTGAGGAAAGGTTTGACAAGAAGGAGGAAGAAATGAAAGATCTCAAGCGAATTAACGCTGATTTGCATCAAGGGAGATACCTTTTCAGATGCATTCCCCCTGCGGAACATCAGAAATGGTTCCCATAAGAGGTTCCCTTACTACAGGCACTCATCCTGGTGAATAAATCCAAGCTCAGAGGCCCGTCCAATCCAGTATCAAGATCATCAACCTACTTAAACTCGGCCCCGGATGGACATCAATACTTCCCCTTGTTGGGAAGACATCCAAAATATAATTAGGTAAATCCATAAAGAATACCCCCGGCTAGGTATCCACCCCAAATCCTAGCAATTCCAACACACCAAGCTTTGGCCACTACCACACTAACCCAAGCTCAAGCCCGACAGGATATGCATCAAGAGATTTTGAACACCGTCGAGAAATTAATAGCTCAACTAGAAGCCATGGAGTGGAGGTGCGCTCTGATATAGCCAGAGTGAAAACCCTACCCTGAGTGGGTGAGTAATGTTCTGCCACCGCCAAATTTCGGAAACCCCATATTCCCAGTATTCAATGGCTCAGGGGACCCGTAAAAACATCTAATGCATTATGCCTCTTATTGTGTCCCCATGATGGTCAATCTGGAGCAGCAAGAAGTAGTAAAACGTAGGTGCTTTGTACGAATCCTGCAGGGCTCGGCCCTCGTATGGTATACTAGCCTACTAGCTAACTCAATCATAGACTAGGAGAACCTATGGTGACAGTTTCTCTTCCATTTCAATTCAATGCTGCCTAAGATGACGGTCAGTGATCTCATGAACTGAAAGCATCTAGAGAACAAAAAAGTCTCAAACTTCATTTCTAGATGGAAAGGCCTAACTTACTCCCTGAACTAGTCACTCCCCCAAGATTAAATGCTCGCTATGTGCATCGACAATCTTCATGATGAATTGTGAATGCCACTCATCCTGGTGAAGTACACAAATGGGTTCTGAGACATCTCTATCATTTCCCAAAGAATATAAGACTCCATGAAACGGACCAACCTCAAGTCCCGAGTGGCCCCATCAGCCCCAGGAAAAAGAGAGAGAAAAGCTTAAGTGGCTTCTGTCATGCTTAAGCCACCCCCAGCACCAACTCCAATTGCGAGGACCCCATCGAACTGTGTAGGACCCCATGGATGCCAACAGCTACCCCCATCTTGGCAAGATGAGCGATGAGGTGATCAAATAAATTAGTTCGAAGAAAGAATAAATAAAGTCTAATCATTTTGAGATGACCAAGTCTGCGGATATATCATAGCTGCCATGAATTGAAATTTTCTCTAGCTACCAGAGCCAAAGAGAGCCAATGAAGTGGGTCTCAATGACCATCCAAATTATTGTCCCTATCACCAAATAATGGGACACACCATCCAGGAATGCTTCATTTTCAAGGATCTTCTATAAAAGATTTTGGATTCTGGGAAATTCAATTTGGGCCCGCCACCAACACAGGTGGCCTATGTTTCCACCTCATAATCAAGAGAGGAATAGGAATAGAAAACAGTCTCTAGTAAGAAGGAGAAAAAAATTGACAATTGGATGACCCAGAAGATAGTCAACCGATTCCATGGAATCCTCTAGGCATAGTTGAAACAACCAATTGTGCCCCCCAAAAGTTCCTGATACAACACAGCCATCCTCCTAAGCCCTGCAGTCCTCTAAGGAATAGAAGGGCATAAAGCAAAAGCAAGAAGATGGGATAACACCAAAGCTGAAGTCCGTGTTAACACTGGAAGATTTCATACCAATAGAATTGGTACAACGGGAATAGACCCACCAAATATCACAACAGAAAATGCCCCGCTAAATGGTACCATCATAAGGAGATATTCGTACATAAACATTGTCAGATCAAGAACTGATCTTCATATCCATTAATTTCATTCACTTAATATACCCATTATTATATGGGGACTATGTCCATGAACTCACATTCCCCCCGCCCAACCGGAGAGATGGAGGAAGAGGTCGCAGAGGCCAGAGGTTTCCTGGAAGGCATGATCATGGCAGGAGTAAAATTCCCAGTCATTCCATACATCAAACTGTTAACATTGCAGAAACTCGTAGAAGGACCCTTCAGCAGACACAATAAGAACCGGAATGCTTCTATTCCCCCATCAGAATAAATCCAAGACCAGTTATCTTGGAATATCCATCAGGAGTAGAACAAATATCAAATCACCCAAGGCATATGGGTGGACTAGTTCGGCCAAACCGGAAAAGGACCGCAGCACCACCGGCCCCAGTCACAGAGGCTGAACCATCCATGTCAAAAGCCAAAACTCCTAAAGTGTCTATGAAAGAGCAACCTCGAGCTGGGAAGCACCGACCTTTAGATCATAAGTATGACATTCTAAAGCAGCTAGCTTCAGTACCAGCAAAGATGTCAATCCTGGATGTGTTAAGCCTATTCGTAGATCTTAGGGAGGCGCTCATCGAATCCTTACTAAGTCCCCAAGAGTTCAAGGCCGAATTAGCAGTAGCCAAAGTCTATCAGAGAGATACCAACCCTAAAGGATGTCACGTCCTCATCTCCTTCATAAATAGGGATGAGGAAACCATCATGAAAGGACACATCAAACCCTTATATGTGTCCATCAAGATAAATGGAATTGACGTTCGGAGAATTTTCATCGATAATGGCTCGGGAGTCAACCTCCTCCCACTAAAAACACTTTGTTGACTGGGATATAATGAAGACAGCTTGACACCCTACACCAAAACTCTGCTGGGGTATGACAAAAGTGAGCAAAATTTGTTGGGATAATTTAAGCTTAAAAATCATCTTGGAGACATCATCTCATATTATGATTTCCTGGTATTATGGTAAAGTATGTCCTTCAACATAATATTAGGGAGGTCTTTGCTGCATCAGCACACTGAAATTCCATCATCATACCATCAATGCATCAAATATTGCACTAATGGGAAAAAATGGACATTTCACGCTGATAAATCCCAGTTTGAGTCTTGTGAGTCTCATTATATCGACACAGGGTTCTATGAGTTGAAAGAAAAACACCATCGACTGATGACCTTGATTTTATTACTACCCCTAATGGATTGGAAACATCTCTCGATGACACCCTCTAGTAGCTTTGGGAAGAGTATGTATTACCCATCAACTATGTTGAATGCATAAGTGAAATTCTGGATGCAGAATCAATTGTCTGCATGATCTCTGTTGCGGACACCAAGTCCAAATACACGAGAGAATGGGTTGTCTTCTATGATGACAATAAAATCCCTACCAAATATTCTCCCAAACCATCCACGAGACCCCAAACTAACCTCTCCTCGCTCACTAAAGTGAAATATTATTTCTCTCAAAACATTGTAGAGTTTGTCTCGAGAATATTCTCTCCATCAGAAGAGGAAAAAGAAGAAGAAGATGAAGATGAAGATGAAGAAGAAGAAAAATGAGACCTCAAAGATTCCCCTTCTTCATTCAAAGAAGTTGTCTCCACCATAATTGATGTACTTAAGGAGATAAATCTAGGCACTAAAGATGACCTGTGGCCCACCCTGATCAGTGTGGCTATGCCTATCGAGGAGTAGGAGGCATATACCTCCTTTCTAACGAAAAATTGAGATGTGTTTACATGGAATTACATGGAAATTCCATGCCTTGATCCTGAGGTTTTCACTCATCATATGGGCTTACCAAAAGATCATTGGGGCTATAAGCAGGTAGCCAGAAGGACCCACCCGACACATGTTGCCAAAATAGAGGTTTAAGTTGACAAGCTGATTAGATCCAACATCATACAGGAAGTCTAGTATCTAATCTAGCTAGCGAACACAGTCCCTACCAAAAAAAAGAATATACATATTAGAATCTACATTGACTTCAGGGACCTCAATCGGTATTTCCCAAAAGACGATTTCCAGGTCTCAATTGCATAATTTTTGACCGATGCAATCACCAGATACGAATCCCTCTCTTTCATGGATGGCTATTTTAGATACAAGAAGATCTAGATGGCCTAGGGTGATTAAGAAGCTACTACTTTTAGGGCCCCTCAAGAAGTTTTATATTATAAGGTGATGCCCTTCAGTCTAAAAAATGTCGGCGCCACATATCAGTGTGTCATGCATGGCATCTTCAATCCCTTCTTGGGAAAGTTTGTTGAGTGTTATATTGATGATCTAGTGGTTAAATCACAACATCGCTCAAACCACCTGGCTGATCTTGAAACTTTCTTCAATAAACTATGATAGCACAGTTTAAAGATGAATCCCATAAATTGTGCCTTCAGCGTTACCTCTAGAAAATTCCTCAACTTCATCATACGGCATCACGACATCAAAGTCAACCCTGAGAATACAAAATCCATCATTAGCATGTCCCCACCTCACAACTTCATTGAGTTGAGAGGTCTCCAGGGGCACCTGGCCTACATTTAACGCTTCATAGCTAACCTGATGGGTAAATGTTTACCTTTCACCAGGTTAATGAAGAAAGGAGTTACGTATGAGTGGGATAATGATTTGCAAGAAGAGTTCAACAATATGAAAATATATCTCCTAATCCCGCTAGTGCTGATTCCGCCAGTTGAGGGGAGACCACTCATTTTGTGTGTAAACGCCCTAGAATAGTCATTAATCACCTTCCTCATGTAGAAGAATGATGCCAACAGTGAGAATAGCATATATTACCTCATTCAAACAATGATTGATGCTGAAACTAGGTATTAAAAATTTAAAATAAATGCCTAGCCCTAATCTTCATGGTTCAGAAACTCAGATATTACCTACAGCACAATGAGGTCCACCTGGTCTCCCACTGCAACCCAGTCAAATATATCCTCAATCGTACCATGCTAAATGTACACCTATCAAGATGGGTGGTCATCCTACAACAGTTTTACATATGGTATGTACCCTATAATTCCATCAAAGGACAATAATTAGTGGACTTCCTGGAAGAGAACCCCTCAGAAGAAACAACACCGTTGGATACCGAACTTCTGAATGAATAAGTGTTCTATGTCCAAGAGGACCCCCATACATGGGAAATGTACTTAGATGGTGCTTCTAGAAGCCCAACGGGGAAAATAATGGAGGATCCCAAACTCAATAAGGTGGGGCTAGGAATTATACTTGTATCCCCTGAAAAGGTCATCCTACCATACTCTTTCCTGCTTTTGGAAGGGTGTACAAATAATGAAGTAGAAAATCATGCCCTCATTGCAATCCTGAAACTTTTAAATATAAAGGGTGATTTAGAGATGGTCATCAAATAGGTCAATGGTGACTATGACATTAAGAAATATGTATTGGACCCCTTTATGAACCATGTTCAAGAACTAATGGAATAATTATCATCATAACCAACATTGACCTATGTCCCTCAATCTCAAAATGCTCAAGTTGATGCTTTGGAAAATGCAACCACAGCCTTGTCCAATCTAGATTGGGATGAAATGGTTATCATCATTACCCACCACCAAATGTTCTTTCCATTTATCCATAATAATGCGGAAGAAATCAATGAAATTAGCCTTGTTTCTAAACCTTATGGATACACCACCAGCTGGATGACACCCATTGAAAATTACCTTCGGAAGGGGGAAATCCCACCATATAGGGATAAAAGGGAACAGGTCCAAAGATGGGCAGTCAATTTTTCCATGTACAATGGGGTAAACCAAGAAAAGGTTCTCTTTAAATGAGGTCTTGATGGAGTCATTCTTAGGTGCATTGATGGAGAGGATAATTTTTCCATCATGAAAGAAGTGTACACTGGAACTTGTGGAGCACACCAATCAAAAATCAAGCTCTCTCACCAAATCTGAAGGCTTGGATATTACTGGCCCACTATGATACAAGATTGTGTCGTATTATCCAAGAAGTGTCATTCCTTCCAAGTTCATGCCAATTTTATACACCAACCCCTGGAGTTAATTTATACAGCTAAGTACTCCTGTCCAATTTTCACTTGGGGGATGGATGTTGTGGGACCATATCCTCCAGCCATAGCCAGACAATTCAATTTCATACTCACAGTAACCCATTTTTTCTCCAAATGGTCTGAATCCATACCCCTTAAAGAATTCGGGGTGAAAAGTGTCATTAGCTTTGTGAAGGCTAACATCATTACCAGATTTGGTGTCCCTCGTTCAATACTGATGGAAAATGGCACCAACTTCTTCTCTGTTGAATTGAAAAAGTTATACCAAGAGTATGGAATCAAATTCAATCGTTCATCTCGTTACCACATGGTGGTCAACGAGTATAAAGAGGATTTCAACAAGTCTCTATCCAACATACTCCAAAAGATGGTAGACAAGGATAATAAATCATGTCCAGACAAACTCCTTTATGCTTTGTGGGCTTACTGGACCACGACCCGCACTACCACCCAGGCAACCCTGTACTCACTAGTATATGGGGAAGAGGAGGTTTTTCCTATCAAAATCCAAGTTACATCACTTCGTGTGGCCATTTGCGATCAACTTTCAATGGACAAGAAATCCCAGAGATTGTTTGATGAGTTGGATTATCTAGATGGGAAAAGGCTGCACACTTTACACCATTTGTAAATCTATCAAAATCGGATCACATGAGCCTTCAAAAAAAAGGTTTTTCTTCGATCTTTCCTCGAAGGAGAAATGGTGTTAGTCCTCATAACGCCGATGATACTCAGTAAGAAGCCCCCAAAGCTTGAACCAAAGTGGGAAGGACCATATGTCATACATAGGGTCTATTTTAATGGAGCATACGCCCTAATATCGATGGACGGATAGCTCATCATGGCTCCCACAAATGTAAAGTTTCTGATGAAGTATTTCATGTAATAGAAACCACCATGTCATGGTCCAAACTCTATGACCCTAAACTATGAGTTATAGCACTACCATGTCATGGTCCAAACTTTATGACCCTAAACTATGAGTTGTAGTTCCATGTCATGATCTAAACTCTATGACCCTGAACTATGAGTTGTATTACCATGTCATGGTCCAAACTCTATGACCCTAAACTATGAGTTGTAGTACCATGTCATGTTTTAAACTCTATGACCCTAAACTATGAGTTATAGCACCGTCATGTCATGGTCCAAACTCTATGACCCTAAACTATGAGTTGTAGTACCATGTCATGGTCCAAACTCTATGACCCTAAACTATGAGTCGTAGTCTTTTACACATGATGTTAAACTGTAAGGAACTCTTCCTCATTGCATGAATCTAAACTACATAGCTTCATGTTCTCACTACAACACGTTAAAATGCATAGCACACAAAATGTCCTAATCACATAACGATAAACTGCATGATCTCTCATAGAACTACATATGGCTTGATTCCTACCCTCACAGGATATGTAGCGACACCTTGATCCTTGATCTTGGCCCAGACCCACCATAAAAAAATTCCTCTATCATATCCTCTATCTCCCTACACTGGCACAGGAAACCCTTGTCACTCCTTTTTTCTCACATCGAGTATAAATCACGTGATCTTAGGATCAGTGGTAATGATTCTATTACACAAACAAATTATAGGAAAATATGGTAGAACTGACACCTGTAGAAAATGAAACAAAAATGTCCCTACACATGGACTGAGCTAAATCATTACAGGGAATGTTTATAAATATGTACGGCTTGATTCCTACCCTTTAAGGATACATAGTGATGCCTGTATTTGGCATCCCGACCCAGACACTGAAGAAAATGACCTCACATGTCCCTACACATTGAGCAAACATTTGTAGGGAACGTTCATAACTATGTATGGATTGATTCCTTACCTTATAGGATACGTAGTGATGCTCAGATTTGGAATCCTAGCCCATCCACCACAAAATAATGCCCCTTTCCCTGTGCGTAGGTCAGACTTGTATAGGGAGTCCATGAAAAGTCCTAACCGCATGAAAATAAACTGCGAGATTCTTCAAGAGTTACGTGTGGCCCAATTCTCAGTGTTACGGGATCCCGCACATGCCCCTCACTCATGAGAATTCAAAAGATCCTACTTCCCCCTATACATATGAGTTAGATCTATGTGTAATTTCTAGTAGTTCACAGTTAATCATGGTTTGGGTATCCCTTACATTTCTAGTAACATCTTTCCTGTTTGAAAAACTCCATGTTATGGGAAAACTTGGATCCCTATAAACATTCATGGCCATCTAAGATAGAAGGCTAGTGTCCTATAGACACCTTTTTCTGACTATACACATCATGCCCCGGTGGCTCTACAAATGTCGCCTACAAAATAGTCATCAATCAAAGGAAAAATTTTCCCTAGCAGAGTCCTCTCCCATCTCAGTACACCTGATGGATTCTAATCCCCATGTCATCCCTTCTGATTCAAGTTTCCCCTGGGACTATGGTGTACACCTTCTATCATCACTCACATATAAGGAATACCATAATATCCCGACTGCGATTAATTCAAAGCTATTAATGATATTTATGATACCAAAATCATCCTCACTGCATGACCCTAAACCACACATCATCATGTCCTCACCACACGACATTAAACTGCAAGGACAAAATCATCCTCGTTGCATGAATCTAAACTGCATAGCATCGTATCCTCACCACACGACATTAAAATGCAAGGCCAAAATCATCCTCTTTGTACGATTTTAAACTGCATTACAATGGTTTAAGACTAAAGTGCTCTATGATGTTTATTTTTTCATTCTTAGGTGGTGATCTGGAACCCTCATAATCCCATGTTTCTCATGCTGAGCATAGCTTATGTGAGATTAGGGATCTTGGCGAGATATCCACTGTGACATTATGGTAAGACATTTCAAGAAGATGGTCCTAGAAGGACGACCCTAAAAGGCATGTCACAATTCCCTTCCCCATAAGGAACCTTACATCCTAGCCATACGATGTTAAATTATGTGGTGCCCCAAAGATGAGACAAATGTATCACCCTGCGTGTGAGTCAGATTTGCGTAAGGGATACCTAATTCTATGAGTAAATCATAGCCCAAATGTCTCAAATGTATCTGGATACACTTCTTCCATACCTCAAACTTCATGCTTTGAGTGATCTTGAATCCCCATAATCTTCCATGGCCATCTGAGATGGAAGGCTAGTGTCCTGCAGACACCTTTTTTTTGTCTATGCACATCATGCCCCGGTAGCTCTGCATATTTTTCCTACAAACAATAGCTGTCAATCAAAGGAATGTAGGATTGAAATGATACTGATTTTAGTATCTTAATAATGATGTAGATGCTAAAAATACAAGAGGGGGTTGTATACTTTAAAAAATTCATTTGGAACTTTTAAAGATGGTAATGTTTAACAAAGTTAAACAAGGTAAATTCATAAGACCTATTAGTTCTACGAACTTGCTTGATTCCGAAAAAGTGATTCCAGAAATGAAACTTGAAAAAAGTTTACAAAGATAATGATTCTACCTTAAAGCGTATAGAATCTTACTAATCAGAGTACAAGTATAAGAAATTATAAGATAGTTGTACTTTACTCAACAATAAAAATGCAGTGAAAGACTTGAAACAATACAAGTAACAAGTAGTAAATCTTTTAACCCAAAGAGAAGGGTATCCAACAACCTTGGATAAAGGTCCCTTGATTTATACTTTCAAGAAATTCTATCTTACCCACAATAGGGTAAGCCCTCAATACGAAGATTGGAGTATGTCTTGCTATCCCTGCAAACCCTCAACTTCAAGGTAGTTGGTACTTCTATCTTCCTATCCCCGGAATCCCTCGAATGTACTCAGCAAAATTCGGAGTCGCATGAAGCAATTCTGAACAAGATGTTCAGTACGAACAATGAATGAAAGTCTCTCACTAGAAATCACTTCAGCAGCATGTAATCTCTAGAGTTGTAGAACAGGGTTGATCTCATTCAAATGATCTCCTATTTATAGTCACATATTCAACGGTTGGCTCCCTCCTCCAACGGTCATATTTTTCCTTGAATTTTAGAGGGACCTATACATATGTCACTCAAACAACGGTTGGTTAGAAACAGAAAGCATGATATCATTTTATAACCATAACAAGAGTAATCAAAAATATGATGCTTAACCAAATTCATTTTTCGAAGTCTAAGGAAAAATGAAAGTTCAGATTCTAACCAAAAACCATTCAGTGTTTGTAATATATGAATATTCAGATTCTATCTTCAAAATAATTTAGAACCTGAATTCTATAGAATTCGGAGTCTGGATTTCAAGAAAATTCGGAGTCTGAATTTAGTAGAATTCAAAGTCTGAATTCAGAAGAATTCGGAGTCTGAACTCATGAGAGTTCGGAGTCTGAATTCTGGGAACTCAGAGTCTGAACTCATAAAAGTTCAGAGTCTAAATTCAGAGAACTCGGAGTTTGAACTCATAAGAGTTCAGAGTCTGAATTTAGAGAACTCAGAGTCTAAAATCATAAGAGTTCAGAGTCTAAATTCAGAGGACTCGGAGTATGAACTCATAAGAGTTTGGAGTCTGAGTTCAGAATGCTTTATATCTAAGTATATATATGATTCCGAGGTTTTGGATATGAAACCAAATTTTATACATAGAATATGAACAATGAAAACATGGTAAGGATAAATTTTCTTGGGGAAGGAAAATCTTCCTTATAAAGATAAAATAAATGAAAATGAAATTTTCCTTAAGGAAGAGTGTTCGTGATTTTCAAAACATGAAGGAATGGAAAAGTCATAAGGAAACCTTATTGACTCAACAATATCCCCCTTTTTTGAAAGCACAAACATCCTTATGAAAAAGAATATAAGGAATTAGAAAATATTTTTCTAAACTTTGAAAATAAAACTTATCTCCCTTAACACATGGGCAATGATGAATATGACTAACTCCCCCTTAGGCTTTGAAACCACTAAAGATCATATTCTGATTTCCTGAATGAGATTTTTTATTATCTTGAATACTGAAATATTTATAATGAATACTCCCCCTGACTTGGGCTTAGTATTCTTTTTGACATTCCTTTCTCCCCCTTTGTGATTTTCAAAAAGTATTAAAGAGAATGGAAAAGAAATTATGGTACCTGAAAAATTAGTACTAAACATTCAAAAGACAAGTAACCAAAAAATTCATTATGATTTGAAAAAAAATTACAAGGAATGAATACAAAAAAAGATCGGAATTGAAAAAATTTATCCTTCCTTCTCCTTGGGAATCAGCTTATTCACTATTATTTTCATCTTTTTTAGCTCCTTATGATCTTCCTCTGCTCACTTAAGAAGGTGATCCTAATTTTATGCTTTCTTCTCTAAGGATTTGATCTTATCTTCCTGAGCCTTGAGAGATTTTTCTTGACCCTTCAATATTTTTTCCTGCCTATCAAGCTTGTCTTCTATCACTATCCTGAGATCTCTTTCTCTCTTCCAACTCTAGGCAACTAAATACAGATTTCCATTCAGATCTTTTACTTCTTGAATCTGAGAATTCTATTCCAGAGTTAGCTTTTTATCAAAACTATTTGTGAGATCCTTGATCTTACTATCTTCGATGTCAAAAGCATCCTTGACACTTTCATGGAATTCATCAAGAATCTTCATCTCTTCTATGGTTTTCTTTGACCAGTTGGTCATCTTCTTGTAATATCTTTTGTGGGATTCGTAGTTTATGAAAAACAATTTAAATTTTGCCTCCATCTTGACACACTTATCCATCACCATGGATACTGAATCTGTTTTTTGATTTAGGGTGTGTTGAAGCATCTGGCATCTCGAATCAATGATTGAAAATATAGGAATGGTCCCAACAAGCTTCTTCAAAGACTGAACAACGAAATCATGTCCAAGGGATAATGATTCTGAATCTGAGATTTTTCTTGGTGAGGGGTCTTTCTCTAACTCAGCATCTTTCCTCTTTGATGATCCACCAGTTTCCTTCTTCTTCACAATAGCTTTACTAGGTGTATCAACAACCACCTATTTTCCCTTATCAAACTTCAGAATAGATTCCTCTTGGTTAGGGGATATATGTTCACTATAATATAGTTGAACAATTCTATCTTCATCAACCTCTTCCCTCAGAGCTCCTGCCTCAGTATCTTCAGGATGAATAAAATCATGATTAGAACTTCATTCTTCAGATATCTTATTCACTTCTTCTTCAAACTTGTTATTTTCACCTATCTCATCTTTCACAGGGGTAGCAAGATTTGAAGATTATGTTTCAGAAGTTCGGATTGAGAGCTTCTCAGATGGACTTTCCTTCTCACAGAAATATTCTACTTGCTTAATCAACTATGCGGTGTCACCACTGCTTTCTTCTTCTTCTTCAACATCTTCTACTACTTCTACTTATTTTTCTTTGACTTTTTCTGGAGTTATTAATTTCTTTACAGAGGTATCTAGTTAAGCTTCTATCATGAAAGATTTTGGTACCAAAATGTTTTCGGAAGCTTTCTCTACAGCCTTCAGAAGGGATTGCACAATCTCTTCTTCATTCATCTTTTTCTTTTGTTTATTTTCTTTTCCTTGCTTTTCAATCTCATCAGCAGTCTTTTCATTTTAATTATTTTGCTTTAGTAGGATCCAAACCAAAGCTAGGCTCCCCTGCTTTCTTGTTCTTCTTGTCTTCTTTCCATTTAGCTACTACCTCATCTGGATAATCTTTTTGTTTCTTAGGTTTTGGAGGTGCATATTGGATTTATTTAGGCTCTGGGGTTTTTTCTTCCTCTTCTACTTCCTTCAACTTCCTCTTCCTTCCAGCCTTTTTAGACAGTTCATCCACCTCCTGTTTCTTCAATATGGCTTCAGCTTCTTCTTTTGGAAAGATATAAAATTCTTCAGATTCCTTAGAAAACCTGAATTTAATCCTTTTCAAGGTATCATCACTAACTATCATGACCTTTCAATTCCTTAGCTTTGAACTGCAAGGAATTTTGAAAGACTCTAAGCATCGAACAATCAACTTTGAAAGAATGGTTGGATACATAATGATCTGAGCCTTCAGATTTCCATTCTTTATATTCCCGATCATAATCAGAATATGCTTAACCAAGTTGATCTTTCTCAGGTTCACCAGAAAGTCCAAAATATACATGTCACTCTTCTTTAATGTATCCTTGTCACCTTTTTTGGTATGATGAATCCTTGAACCCATAATTTGAGAATCCGGAAATTTGTAGATAGATGAGAAATCTTCGGATTCTTTACTTCAGAAAGTCCAAGACAAGCCATAGCCTTAACCTTATTGAAACTTCCTTGATTATCAGGCAGCTTATGAGAAAAAAACTCAGCTTCGCCTTCATACAGAATACTAACCAAGCTAGCAGCCTTGGTGTATGAAAGATCATAAGTCTTCCCATATATCTTGAAAGAGAACTTATCTCTGCCTTATTCCTTGAAAAAAATTACTGTTTCATAAAATTCAACTAGCAAATCTAGATATACTAAATCTTGGGCTCCTGGTTTCGATACACAAACAATGTCCCATCCATTATGCTTGATGTTATTTAAGATGGTGGAATCATACTGGGTGAAGAAGTTTGGATGCATCAACCTTTCTCTAAAAACCTTCCACTCTGAGATTGGCTTGACATTTGACATGTCTTTCTGAGAATATTCTTCGACAGAAATTTGGATTTGAGCAAGATCTGAGAAGTTTGGAATGATATTAAGTAGAAGGGAAGAGCTTTAGCACGCGAAGGATTGAGTTTTGATGTGGGACAACCATCAGGTGGTCCTTTATATAGACAATTTAGGTGACAGTTCAACTTCCTTAAATGATCCAACGGCTGACAAACTTCTTGATAAGATCTGATGGTTGAGATGATAGCCGTGAGGAAATTTTGGTAGAATCTGATCTTTTGAGGTTTTAAAGGAAAGCATTCGGATTTAAGGAAAATATAATCCAAAAAAAATTAAAAAACAAAATGAAAAATACCAAAAAGTAAAAGATGATTATGAAAACTCGAGAAAGAATCATACCTTTCATATTGATAGGAAGATTATTTGTTGTGAGGAAAAATTATTCTTGAAGAACTTTAGATTCTGAAAATTCGATTACGAACATTTTTGAAAAACTGACTACGAAAATTTTAGAAAATCTTCATTACAAAAAAAAACTTAGCAAATCTTCATTATGAAAATTTAGAAAATCTTCATTATAAAAATTTAGAAAATCTTTATTACAAAAATTTAGAAAATCTTCATTACGAAAATTTAGAAAATCTTCATTACGAAAATTTAGAAAATCTTCATTTTGAAAATTTAGAAAATATTCATTTTGAAAATTTAATAAAATATTCATTTTCAAATTTTAAGAAGAAAGAAAAGAAGAAAAAAATTTGAAAGATTTCTAGACTACGAAAAATAGACTACGAAAAATTTTAGATTACGGGAAAAAAATTTGAAATCTAACAAACAAATGTACTCCCCCTATGAAAAGAAGTTTATTACTGTAAGGAGATAGGTTTCAACAAGAAGTTAACAATGAATATTACCTTAGGGTTATCATTCCTAACTTCTATTTAATGTATTCAAATCTATCAGATGGCAAATATTTTGTGAAAATATCAGCAAGTTGATCTTGAGTTCTGATAAATTAAAGAATGATATCTCCTTTTAGTGTGTGATCCCTAAGAAAATAATGCTTAATATCTATGTGTTTTGCATGAGAGTGATGTGTAGGGTTTTTACTTAGGGAAATGGAATTGGTATTATCACACAAAATTTTTGTTTTGGTAAAACTCATATCATAGTCTGTGAGTGTGTGTTGCATCCACAACACTTAAGCACAACAACTTCTAGCTACTACATATTCAGCTTCAGTAATGGAAAGTGCTATTGAGTGTTGTTTTTTGCATGACCAAGAAACTAATGAATCTCCTAATAAATTACAAGTTCTAGATGTAATTTTCCTATCCATTCTACATCCACCAAAGTCAGCATCTAAAAAACTTTTCAAAACAAAGTCATTTCCAAAAGTATAAAAGAGTCTAAGATCTATGGTTCCTTTTAAGTAGCGAAAAATTATTTTCACTACCTTTAAATGAGATTCCTTAGGATTGGATTGATATCTTTCACATAGGCATACCAAAAACATTAAGTCTGGATGACTAGTTGTCAAGTAAAGTAGACTTTCTATCATACCTCTAAAAGATGTTTGATCTACTGGTTTCCCAGCTTCATCTAGATCAAGTGAATTAGAGGTACCAATGGGAGTACTTATACTCTTAGTGTTGTCATATCCATACTTTTTAAGAATATATTTAATATACTTATGTTGGGATATATAGATTCCTTCTAGTTTTTGAGAAATTTGAAAACCAAAGAAAATGTTAACTCACCCATCATACTCATTTCAAACTCATATTTCATTAGATCTGCAAAACATTTCCCTTAACATAAATTTGAACAATCAAAACATTTTTCTTATCTTTCCTTATAAAAATGGTTGGATCATCATTTCCCTTAACATAGTTATTTTGAAGAAAAAATCATGTAATTCTTTCATACCAAGCTCGAGGGGCTTGCTTAAGTCCATACAAATCTTTGGTAAGTTTGAAAACATGTTCAGGATGTTTTGTATCTTCAAAACCAGGAGGTTGTTCAACAAAAACTTCCTCTTAAACATAACCATTAAGGAAATAACATTTAACATCCATTTGAAAAAGTTTGAAATTGAAGAATGCTACAAAGGAAAGTAAAATACGAATAGATTCAAGTATAGCTACTGGAGAATAGGCTTCTTCATAGTCTATTCCTTCTTGTTGATTATAGCCTTTAGAAACCAATCTATCTTTATTTCTTACAATGATTCCATTTTCATCACACTTATTTCTGAAAACCCATTTTACTCCAATAATATAAGTTTCCTTATTTCTTTCAACCAAGGTCCAGACTTTATTCATTTCAAATTTATTTAGTTCATCTTGCATAGCTTTTATCCAATCATCATCACCAAAAGCATCATCAATGATTTTTTGTTCTAATTGGGAAAGAAATGCTAGATGTTCTACTTTATTTCTTAAGGAACTTCTTGTCCTTACAGGTTGATTTACATCACCAATGATACTATCACTGGGATGATTCTTAAGAGACAACTGATTTGGGTTTTGTAAAACCTGTTCATCAACATAGGGTAGGAAATCTTCTGGGGTAAATGTTTCAGAATTATCTTCTTGGACATTTCCCTTATCAGAAGGATCTTCTAACAAAGTTTGATAATCAGTTTTTAAAAACACATCCAAAGATATAGGTTGAGTTTGTTTAAAAATAAAAGGATTAGTTTCATCAAATTTGACATGTACTGTTTCTTCAACAGTATAAGTATTTTTATTGAAAACTCTATAAGCCTTAGAAGTTGTGGAGTATCCTAAGAAAATTCCTTCATCAGATTTTGGTGTGAATTTGTATAGATTATCTTTAGTATTCAGAATGAATACCTTGAAACCAAAAAACCTTAAAATAGGAAAGTCTAGGTTTTTTACCATTCCATAACTCATAAGGGGTTTTATTTAGAAAAGGTCTAATCAAAACTCGATTTATAGTATAACAAGCAACACTTACAGCTTCAGCCCAAAAATGTTTGGCTACAGAATACTCACTCAACATGGTTCTTGTTATCTCTTGAAGAATTCTATTTCTTCTTTCAACAACACCATTCTTTTGAGGTGTTCTGGGTGCTTAGAAGTTATGAGTAATGCCTTTTCTACTACAAAAAGTTTCAAAATCTTAATTTTGAAATTCTCCTCCATGATCACTATGAATAGTTATCAAAGGAAGGTTTTTATCATTTTTAACTTGGGCTCTATAACTTTTGAAATAAGAAAAAGCTTCATATTTCTTTTCTAGAAAATATACCCACGTAAATCTAGTGTAATCATTAACTATGACAAATATGTAATATTTGCCTTCAATTCTTTCAATTTGTGTTGGACGAAAAAGATCCATATGCACTAACTGTGATGCATCAGTGGTTGGGACTTCCACCAATTGATTTAAAACTTCATTTATGTTTCTTACCATATTGACAAGGATCACAAAATTTTGAAGAATCAAATCTAAGCTCTGGTAGATCCTTAACTAGTCTTTTCTTAGAGAGTTTTCATAGGTTCCTAAGGTTACATTGTCCTAGCCTTCTATACCATAACCAAGAATGATATTCCATTGCACTAAGGAGAGGTAAGTCTTGGATCCTAAGGTCTTTTAAGTTTAGTGTGTATACATTCTCTTACCTATGGGAAGAAAGAATATACTCTTCCTTGAAATTGTGTACTAAGCACTTGTCATTCCTAAAGTTCACAAGGTAACCCTCATCACATAATTGACTTATGCTAATGAGGTTGTGCTTAATACCTTTAACAAAAAAAACATTTGAAATCAAAGTTTTTTCAAGAAGGACAATGTTACCTATACCAATAATTTCTCCCTTAGCATTATCTCTGAAAGTTACTTTTTCTCCTTTCATCTTGATAATCTTTTCAAAGAAGTTTCTATTACCAATCATATGCTGGGAACATACACTATCCATTTACCATGTATTTTTGTTGGTACCATCTTTATTTTCTTAAAAATAAGAGTGTTAGACTTTTGAAACCCAAACTTTCTTGGATCCGGAAATTTCAGAAAGAAAAATTTTAGGCACCCACATTTTCTTTAAAAAATAAGCTTTATGAAATCCTAAAGACTGGGTTTTGTTTAAGGAACAAATTTTTGCATAGTGTCCACCACACTGACACTTAGTGCAGAATGTAGCACTTTGAGGAACAAAATAATTGTTACTAAAAATCGGTTTTGAACTTGTATAACCAAAACCAGAATTATTCCTAAGAGGTCGGATTTGAGAATACATCTTATCAAAATTTTCCTTACCTAAGGTAAAGTTTGAAAAACACTTCCTCAAGGAAAATATTTATGACTTTATTCTAATAACTAAGTTATTATCTTCCAAAACATTAGTTTTATAACTAGAGTTAGGCTCAAAAACATTTTTCTTAGAAATTACATTTTCTAGATCCTTAGAAAGTTTATCCTTCTCAGAATTTAATTCCTCAATATTTTTTGAAATTATTTAAAAATCAAGGGTTTTCTTATCAAGATCTTTAGAAAGATATGATATTTCCTTAGTAAGAATAGTATTCCTAAAATTTTCCTTATCAAGCTTTTTCTTGAGTTTTGAATTCTCATTCTCAAGAAGCTCAGCAAACCTAGAAACTTCTTCAAAGGTAGGTAAAGTATTATCTTCATCAGAAGAAGATTATTCATTAGAATAGTTATAATATTTATCATTACTATAATTAGCATTCAAAGATACATTGGTAATAGATTCATCATTGTGTACCTTAGCCATTAGATAATGATTTTCAATAGGTATTATGGCTATTAAACCAAGATTCTTCTGTCTAGAAGATTTGTAATCTGATGATTCATCTGAAGAGTCTCCACCATTGGCACTCCAGGTGTCATTTTCTTTTAATACTTTCTTAGTTTTAGCTTTGTAGTAGTTCTTTCTATTTTTCTCAGAATGCTTTTCCTTTCTTTCCTTTCTCTTAAGAATAGGACAATCTGGTCTTATATATCCAGCTCTTTTGCATTCATAACATGTGACTTCTGAATCTTTCTTATCTTTACTTTCTTTATTCTTGTATATAGATTGAAAGTTCTTCTGTCCAACAATCTTGTTAGTCCTTCGAGCAAGATTGGATAACTCATTTTCTGAAGATTCACTTCCACTAGATTCGGATTGAATAACAACCTTCTTAGACTTAGATCTTTTAACTCTATCAGGAGTCTTGGATTTCATATGATTTGAAGTTGTTGTAAAAGCAACACTACCATTCCCATTCTTTTTCTTAATATTATCAGCATATCTCTTCATTCTAGTCTCATGTTGAAGAAGAGTTCCAAAAATTTCATCAAGATAAATAAGAGTAACCTTTCTATTCTCATCAATAGCAGTTCTCTTGGATTCCCACTCATTGGGCATGATGTCTATGATTTTGTCCACAATAGCTTCATCATCTAATCCTTTCTCACCCATATATTGTAAACTATTAACAATAGTCATGAATCTCTATTGCACCTTACATATGGTTTCTCCATAAGGAAAGCAGAAACCATGATATTCAGCTCTGAGAATGGCTCTTCTAGTTTCAATAACTTTGGAAGTTCCAAAAGTGTGTAACTTCAAGTTTCTTCCAAATACAATTTACTGCTTCACAAGATGAAATTTGGATATATATATATATATTTCTAGTCATAGAACAAAGAAATGTATTGCGTACCTTATAATTCAGTTGATATTCATGCTTTTCTTGGTTGGTGAAAGTACTAACTTCCTTGTCATGGATTTTATATCCTCTAGTAAGCATAGAAAAATTGTCTACTCCAGTATTGATAATGAATGTCTTCATACAATCTCTCCAATATTCGTAATTATTCCCATCAAAAATAGGTGGTCTAGTAGGATTTAGGTTGTCTATGGAACCAACATTCATTCCTTTCATCTTAAGAGAAAAACTCTCTGCACAAACTTGTTAGTAATAAAGTTTGTAAACAAGGATAAGAATATCCTAAGTAAGGAAAATATAGAACAATGAAAACTTGAGCAAGAAAACTTATATGTGAATATAAGTATTTCAGAGACCTCCTTTGATACCAATTGTAGGATTGAAATGATACTGATTATAGTATCGTAATAATGATGTAGATGCTCAAAATAAAATAGGGGGTGAATTGTATACTTTAAAAAATTCCTTTGTAACTTTTAAAGATGGTGATGTTTAACAAAGTTAAACAAGGTAAATTCAAAAGACCACTTAGTTCTACGAACTTGCTTGATTCCAGAAAAGTGATTCTGGAAATGAAACTTAATAAAATTTTACAAAGATAAAGATTCTACCTTAAAGCGTATAGAATCTTACTAATCAGAGTACAAGTATAAGAAAGTATAAGATAGTTATACTTTCCTCAACAATCAAAATACATTGGAAAACTTGAAACAATACAGGTAACAAGTAGTAAATCTTTTAACCCAGAGAGAAGGATATCCAACAACCTTGGATAAAGGTCCCTTGATTTATATTTTCAACAAAATTTTGTCTTAACCACACTAGGGTAAGCCCTCGATATGAAGATCGGAGTCTGTCTTGCTATCTCCGCAATCCCTCAACTTCAAGGTAGTCGACACCTCTATCTTCCTATCCCTGGAAGCCCTCGAATGTACTCAGCAACATTCGGAGTCGCATGAAGCAATTCTGAACAAGATTTTTTGTATGCACAAAGCATGAAAGTATATCTCTAGAAATCACTTCAGCAGCATGTAATCTCTAGAGTTATAGAATAGTGTTGAGCTCGTTCAAATGAGCTCCTATTTATAGGCACATCTTCAACAGTCGGCTCCCTCCTCCAACGGTCATATTTTTCCTTGAATTTCTGAGGGACCTATACACGTGTCACTCAAACAACATTTGGTTAGAAACAGAAAGCACGACATTGTTTTATAACCATAACAAGAGTAAGAAAAAATATGATGCTTAATAAAATTAATTTTTCGAAGTCTAAGGAAAAATGAAAGTTTAGAGTCTAACCAAAAACCATTTGGTGTTTATAATATATGAATATTAAGATTCCGTCTTCAAAAGAATTCAGAACCTGAATTCTATAGAATTTAGAGTCTGGATTTTAAGAAAATTTGGAGTTTGAATTTAGTAAAATTCGGAGTCTGAATTCAGAAGAATTCAGAGTCTGAAATCATAAGAGTTCGGAGTGTAAATTCAGGGAACTCGGAGTCTGAACTCATAAAAGTTCAGAGTCTAAATTTAGAGAACTCGGAGTCTGAACTCATAAGAGTTTGAAGTCTGAATTCAGAGAACACAGAGTCTGAACTCATAAGAGTTCGGAGTCTGAATTCAAAGAACTTGGAGTCTGAACTCATAAGAGTTCGGAGTCTGAATTCTGAGAACTCAGAGTCAGAACTCATAAGAGTTCAGAGTCTCAAAACAAAATGCTTTATATATAATTATATATATGATTCCTAGGTTTTGGATATGAAACTGAATTTTATACTTATAATATGAACAATGAAAATATGGTAAGTATAAATTTCCTTGTGGAAGGAAAATCTTCCTTATGAAGATAAAACATAGGAAAATAAAATTTGTCTTAAGGAAGAGTGTTTGTGATTTTCAAAACATGAAGGAATGGAAAATTCATAAGGAAATCTTATTGACTCAACAAGGAAAAAATTTCCCCAGGAGATTCCTCTCCTATCTCAGTACGCCTAATAGATTCCAAGCCTCATACCATCCCTCCTAATTCAAGGGCCCTCAAAGTCATGGTTTACATTTTCCTTCCTATACACATCCTAGATATATCAGAACATATGGGCTTGATTCATCTTTGGTATCTTTTTATGTTTCTAAATATACCCCATCCATATGCGTAAATATGATCCGCATACAAAAGAAGAGTGTCCCCACTCATTTCTAGGTTTCCCAAATAAGTTCAGCTAAAATTCCCCTTTTCGTGTTTGGGTGCACCCCTCTTCAAAGGTCACATACTATGTTTAGAAAGTTCCCAATCTCTATAACCCTTCATAGCCATCAGAAATGGAGGTCCAGCATCATGTAGACACCTTTGTATGACTATGCATATCATGCCCCAGAGGCTCTGCATATTTCGCCTACAAAATGGCTGTCAATCAAACGAAAATTCATTCTCAGGAGAGTCCTTTCCAGTTTTCTTATGCTTGTATGACATTCATGTCATGTCACACCCCTGGATTTGGAAAACTTATGGATAATGGCTTATATACCTTCCTCTTCCAAATTCCCCTGACATAAAGAAAAAAAAAGGATTTCTAACTAGACTAACCATTCACTAGCTATCCCTTACATAAGTAAGAACCATGCGGGAACATTTTCCTACTCAAAGTCAATATGAATGTCCCTATTGTTTTCAGACACCATTACTCAGGAAAGCCACCCACTGTGCCTCCCAAAATCAAAATAAATTCAAAGTGTGGAAAATACTACCAGGCCATCAGAAATGGAAGGCCAGTGTCCTTATACACCTTTGTTTGGCTATGCACATCATGCCTCGATGGCTCTGCATATATCGCCTACAAAATGGCCATCAATCAAAAGAAAATTCATCCCTAGGAGAGTCCTTTCCTACCTCTATATGACTAAAACATATCTTGAGCCTCATGCATGTCCAAAATTCACAAATTTAGGGTTAATAAAATCCATAATCCATGTTTGAAGGATATTATAACACTCCCGGATGATGATCCTGAATTATGGCCCTACCCCATTAAGTTTGGTCAAAGTTGTTTGACCTAAAACATCAGTAATAAGTTTGATTGGCAGGACTATGAACTGCTAGAGAAAGAAAAAGATGTCATACTTTCCAGAGGTAAAATCCATATAACACACCTTTGGGAAAAAGTAAAGTATTGTTTTGTTAAAAATGTTGAGCCATCAAAAGATACATAAATCTTGTTAGGTCTAAAACCCAAAAAGAGCAGCCTAAGAAAAAGTCAAGTTATGCCTGCTAAGCCTGTTTCAAGCAGGCTTAGGAAAAAATTGGGGTAATAATGAAAAAGACACAAAAGCTCATGAGTTTATTCCATAAAACCTTAGTAATAGTTGGACAATGCTCGCTGAGTCCCACAGCTCAAGAAAAAATTAGAGCCTGAATCGATTATTTCGATTTACTAGTTTCGAATCATGGTTTAAAATTAAGACCTGATTGAAGTAATATTTATATGATTAATTTTGATCAATTGACATGATAGGAAAAGTCAAAGAATAAGGATTTAAAATAAAATCAGTTTCATTGAATTCAACAAAAATGGAGGAACATCCCCATTACGGAAGTCTCTCCAAAGTATTAAAAAAAATATAGAATTACATAGCATGATTTGGGACGGAGCTACAATAACTCTCGTCTCACCCTTTCCAGAAGGATGGAAAGTTATTGTCACAGTCCATCAATAGTTTTCTCCAAAGAAGCTCTCTCCTCCATTTCAACCTTGACCATCGGACGCACCCACTCTAGAACAACTTTAAGGTCCCACCTTTTCTTCTAGATAGCTTTGTAATTGGCACATGAAGAGGCCAGTTGATCCCTCAACCTTGTTGTGCAGGCCTCGCACTCCCACAGCTCTTCCTTTAGGTAGACTACCAAATCATGAGCTTTCACCTCTTCATCCTTTAAGTGATTGAATTCCTCCAAAACATCTCTAAAGTTCATCACCTGGTGATGGTAAGAATTAAACTTGGAAAGATTGTCCTCACAAGAAGCAAGGTCTTCCCAGGCTATGAAAATTTGATAAATAAGGAGGTATAAGTGCCGATAATCAAATCCATTGGAACCCAGCTCAGTGAATAACTGCTGAAAGTTTTCAGTATCATCATTAAAATTGGTTATAGGTGTCTCCACAGCAAGGGAACATAATTGACGCCATGCCTTTTTTCGCACTGCCTAGTGCCTCCCTGCGGCACCAGTACCTTGATCCTCCCCCACCATGACAGGTCTATAAATAGGAAGTTTCATTACATGAGTGGGAAGGGACCTAAGATAGGTCACCCAAGATGGGGGGCTCTCCTTTCCCTCAGATGATTCGATAGCTAGAACCAAATGTGGAGGAATAGTCGCAGCTTCTGAGGTGTCTAGTGATACTCTGCTTGGACCAGCCTCATTAAGGTCATGGGTAGTATCTGCATGAGGGGAGCAGTCTGAATCACTCCCCACTGAGATAGGTTGTACTGATGAATCCCCTTCCAGACGCTTCTGGCGGTGAATCGAGCATCTTCTTACCACAAGGGTAGGAATAGGTTGTGTATCAATTGTGGTTGCTATAGAGATAGGAATAGAAGACATAGTTTTCACGTTCATCAGAGAAAAAGGAATGTGTGGCATGATCGTCGGGGTGAGGGCGGGGCGGAGAATGGTTAAAGGCTTCTACACCCGCCGAACTGGTTCTCTTAGCACTCTTTCGGGGTAACAGTCTGTCCAAAGTTGGGAATATTCCGACGATAGAAAAGTGGATTCTGTCGTATTAGGGATGATTACTTCCATAGTGTCACATTCCCATATCATCATAATCCATAATTGACGATTAATTACAAGATGAGACTCTCCCCTTAACTGAGCAGCAGGAATAAGTGCAGCTTGTTGAAGGCACCCAAATTGATTGGCAAATCGGTAGGGGAGGTATGACACGCAAATGGCCACTTGATCTATACGAGTAGTGAGCATCCTGTCTCGAAGCACAATGATGTATGATTGTTCTTCTAAAGAACTTCCCCTGTCACCTCTTAATGACCCATGAGGGGTAGGATATGGTGCAAACGAGAAGCGATAAGAGTTATTCAGTAGCCCAACTGCATCAATAATTCTTAAAGTCCTCGGACGAATATCGGAAATGTTAAGAAGGGATGGTTGAAAGTAAGAATGAGGGACCTTTGCAGTATGACGATATTCATAATAGGGGAAGTGTTCTGCCATCCATCCATACAATAATTGAAACGGTCCATTGAGGTGATGTGGGGGCCTACCTTCCTATATTTGGGCCAATAACTCATAAAGCCAAGTGAGAGTAGGAAGGGCCAAATTAATGGGTTGACCCTCTACCAGTATGGCTTCCATCATCAAAGTACAGGCTCGAACCCCGGTATATACGTCACAGGATGGGAAAATCCATCCACTCAAAAACATGGAAAATAAACCTTCTAACCTAAGAATAGGTGACACGTCTGGTTGAATCTCATATCCCCATGTTGTATATTGTCCGGATTCAAGGGTAGCACAATATGACCTTGGATTCTGGAGGGACTGACGGGATGGATGAGTTCGACTGTGGAGAGCCCGTAGCTTAGGTTTGTTTGCCTATTAGAATAACCCTATTCATGCCTCTAATGGGATAAGGGAGTGATCCTAGAGGGGATGATCAAGTAATCCCTCTGCCATAACTAGTAGACTCCTTGCCAAAGGCGACATGTGGTCAGTTTCATTCCAAGTAACAGCTACCGGGAGAAACTTGTCATACATCTCTTCAAGGATTAAGAGTCCTCTAAGTTGGTGGATATCCCATAATCTGATTCCCACCTCCCAGTGTGATAAATGGAAGGTGTTGGTGCTTGAATACCAGTGGCTCAGTAGCTCGGGAAGGATTTCACCTAGGGATAAGGCTACAAACTGAGAAACCCAGGCTTCTTGGTATAAGCTTACTGCCTTCAACTGGTTAGGGGACTCCAAACAGGTCTGATGTACCTAAAATGCCCAGGCCCATTCGTCAGAGAAACATCCTTCGGCCCGCAGATCCCACTTGGTGCTCCACCCGCCGTTAGGGTTTTCTTGGGAAATGTTAATAATGGATGGGTACACTCAGGTGAATAGTTTTAGGGAAGCATTGTGACACCTATGATTTCCTTTAGTCCACGTTGAGCCTCCTAGTATGAAGACATTTTCTTGAATAGGATTAATTATGACTTCTCCCACTAGGGAAATGTTGGATCGATCATGTCCCTATGGTGATTCTAAGACAATGAAATGTTGGAACTAGGTATGCAGCGGAAGCCCCAAACAGGTGGGTTTTTAAAAAATTTCTACTGACGGTCGACGTAAACTTGTCAACGTCGAAGAAGAGCAACCCAGTCTAGCTGAGGACTATGTGCGGAGGATTTTAATCACAAACATAAACCGTAAAATACATGGTTTAGATCTGAAGTTGCGCACGACATCTGCTCTTCATTGGCGATCGCTGCTCGAAGAATCCGAAGCCTAATTCCTCTAGATCATCCACACGCGCTTCAAGGAATCTGTGGGAGCGTCGTTCGTCGTAGTCAGGGTGCTAGCGCGGAATACTGACGATGCCTTCGATGTTCCAACGATCACCGCATCACTTTTCTAGCGATGCCTGAGAGAGAGCTCCATCCGAGCTCCTTGGATCCAGAGCATATCTCTCTAGAGTATGGGAGAGAAGAGGAGAAAGAATCTCCATGAATAGTGTTTGGAAAATTCCCCTCCTCTTCTATTTATAGTTCTTAATTAAAATATCTGGTATCACCTCACCGGCCCCGAATACTTAACGCACTATCAATGACATTTTACGACTACTTGTCTGAGTCATAAATATTATTATCACTTACCTATAATATATTAAAATATATTACATGATGATAATTAAGTCATTAACTCGACTCATCGCTCCCATAAATATTAATTGAACCTTGAATAATTTAATATTCGTCAATTGATATTTTTTCATGTACTTACTTAAAACTCATAAATACATTTAATAAATAAATTCAATACTCATTATTCTAAACTTGAATAATATGAATTTATTTATTACATTGGTGATCGTTTAACTTTGGACAAATACCAGACCCCTATGGTGGGGCCCACCATGTCCAAAACTCCTATTCAATTGAATAGGGAAGATTCTTGAATACGCTATTGTGTGTGACCCTATAGGCCCTTATTTCGACAGGCGTGAATAGTATTCATAGATCAAGAGCGGGATCTAGAAACCCATCATGGCCCCTGAAGAAATAAGGATTGTCACAGCAACGACAACCAACCTATGAACATGCACTGTGTAATATAATCTATTTGTCTGTAATATCTCACAAAGTAGGACGCACTCACGTGTCATCGCCCTTTTCTTTCTTTATAGTTTGTTGATTTAACTGGATGGATTTACCCTTGACTGTCATGGCCATTGTCTTATAAAGGTACTACCATCCATATCAACATGGCCTGAGATATATTACTTCCATAACTCGGAAGTGACAAATCATTTCTTGACCATTCAACCAATGTCATGCCACCAATGACGCACCCGACACAAACTATCTCGCCATGACTTCATCGCCATGGTTTCCGTCTTGTATCAAAGTACGTAATCAAATGACATACATTGGTAATGATATCAAGTCAGGAGAACATTACACATGATCATAGATAGGAACATCCAATGACACCTGAAACATGTGGAGTTCCTATTGGCAGGTTAGTCCTCGTGATCTCGCTACTAGAGATCACCAAGTGCGAACTTCATGAGAAGAAGTCTCAATGCTTATGAGCTCCCAGCACCTGATAGTCAAACATCTACTGTGTCCAATTAGTAAGATGTATCTAGACTATAGAGCATATATTTAAGAATAATTTCATAGTATCTAGAGGTTCTCATTATATCCTGGGAACTGCTATAACCATTCGATACGACAATTAAACTTTGGACATTACCATTTCAATAGTGGATGCAAAACAGTCTATACTATAATAGTAAGATGACATCATGCATAGATAACTGTATACATGATATGGTAATCAAAATCACTTAATAGTTGGGTCTAGGGAACCCACTATTTCAACATGAAAGGGGTATTGGGGTCTGCCAAAGGTAGAGAAACGTCATTAGGGAGACCAAATCCATAAAGTAGCAACTACACAGACAACAGGTAAGCTAAGAGCACTACTATCAAGAGATATTTTAAGAAGTTGTCACGGGTAATAATGTAGGATTGAATATGATCCTCACTATCTCCCAATATGGTCTCCCTCATCTTAGTTGATTTTATCATAGTCTATGGAGCAGCCATTGTAGCCTACATAGGAAGATCCAAAAGCTGATAAAAAGTCAGTCCAATAAAAGTTGTTGGATTAAAGGCTAAGAAAGAATTGATAAAGGACTTAAAATATGTCCACATATATCTCCATTTATTGTTCCCAAAAATGGTGTGTGGTAGGCACATTCTGTGTACTTCATGATGTGCGAAAGCAACTATCACATACTGCTACGATACGCGGGAGCGTTACACCGCGTACACCCATGGAACGCAAAGAAACTGTGAGGTGCTAGTCTGTGGAGCATTGCCCGGTGAATAGAAGGGTTCTCATAAGGTGGATACTGCGAACCTAGGCCTCGTTAAGTTTTTTTTCAAAGGTTTTTTATTAAAATTTTATATTCAGATTAATAATTCTTAAAGTTTGGTTCGACAGTTCAAGCTTGGTATGCGGGCACATAAGCAGTGTAGCATTCTCCTACATGGAATCCATATTTTTATTTTAAAATCCCACAATGTTGTTCATGAAATCCAAAATTTGGTTTGCAGATAGATAAATGGTCAAAAGATCAGTTTGTGGCATGTACGAAGCAGTTCACGAATAGTATTTTCGCAAGAAGTACGGTATGCAAATGTAGAGGAATCTTAGGGAGTCGAGAAAAAAAATTTCCATGAGAAACGATAAAAGACAAATGAAATGGGGTCCCTATATATAGGTGCGGTCCCCTACTACAAGGCCTATCTATTCTACCATGAACCATTTCAGTTTAGGACCGCTTCTACATCATAATAGTCCCCTTTTCGTTCCGAACATACCCTATTCCAATGGGGGCATTTGTAGGGTTCTGAAAATTCTACCAAGGGAAGAAAATACTCCTACAATCACTTTGAAGAAGGAAAAAAGTACTCCTACAAGTCTAGAAAGGTGAATGGACTCAAATTGAGTTTCAAATTTCATAAAAAACTTTAAGGAATTTAAGTTTTCAAAGGATTTTAAGTGGCCCGCATACCATCACCGGGAAGGGTTTTCGGACTACCTAGATCATGAACCAACGGTACGCAGGATGATCCACAAGGCACTAGCCCACGGAGCGATGGCCAGCAAACACGATGGACTACAAACCGCGTCGCTGAAGGACTCACGCGTTCGAAGGCCATCTGCATACCGTCTCGCGAACTCAGTAGTTCGCAGAAGAAGCAAATGGGTAGGGTTCCGTGAACCCTGATCGCGAACTGTAGCCTTCACAAACCCTGGTTAACTCAGTCTTTATTGGGTCAGGATATATCTTCATGGGCCTCCACAAATGGTGTCGCATTCCCATAGATACGATTTCCCCAATGATCTATAAATAGAACACATAAGGAATTGAGAAGAGTACGGACAATGAAAGCTTGAAGGGGACCAAGAGGCTGGAAGAAAGAACTCGGGGAAGATTCCAGCTTCAACCTTGAATCATCAGTGAAGCCTGAATTGTGAACCACACTCTCCACAGGTGCAGCCAGCCACAAACCATAAAATGGGGGAACTAAATAATAATAATATAACTACAAACCTAATTAGTGAAACCATGAACCACATAATTCTCGTGGATGAACTCCATGCGAATGATAATCCCCCATAACCTCCTTAAAAATAGTGTTTTGTGTAGTGTATTGCTATGCAGATTTAACCAAGTGTCGCGTACTGCATCAGTACGTAGATGGAACCCAAAGTGGTGTGATGGACAGCGTACCACTATAGTGCATGGTGGTCCATACCCATGCCTGATTACCGCATTGGTACACAGAAGACCTCTCTACCCGCATACCACTGTGGTATGCAGAGCCTCCCCCATCCCGCATAAGAAATTAGTATGCAGAATGGGGTATTTTTTGGTATTATTTCCTCTAGTTCCAATCTTTCCCCTCCATTACCGTTCATTCCTCCATAGTCCCTTTGTGAAATAGTCCCCCAGCATCAAGCTAAATCCTCCTCCAAATCCACCAAATCTGTATGATCAGACCATTGGGTGAATCAGTGCACCACTTTAATTCTACATACCCATGGAAAGCAAAGTCACAAAGGCTCTCCCTATAATGGTTCAAGCTCCAAGGATGTTTGTGGGTCTACATTCCCATGGTAACCTAGAGTCTAACCTTGGGATTCCAACATGAACCTCCCTATTCTAGGGATTAAGGGTGATCACCTACTTTTCTGTTCAATTAGGAATGGTGATCAGTCAAAGGGGTTACGTTCGCTCTCCCCTTTAATGAGGAAGAAACTCCTCCCCTACCCAGAAAGCGTTCTGAGGAACTCCCACTGAGGTAAGTCCCCAATATTTTGAGGCCAAGTCACATGACTTTTAATGTCATTTCACATTAAAAGGCTCATTGCTCCATGCCCTTTCCCATCATCGCCCCGGCCTCATCCGTCGTAGGTTCTCCCTCTCCCACCAACAGGAGAGGAAGCATGTGGTTGGTTGGATCCCTCACATCCTCTTGTTTCTCACACCGAGCATGACTCACATGGTCTTAGAGGTTTGTGATGATTACAACATCCACACACATATGAACTATGAGAACTTTAATTCCTGATCAAACTAGGATATGTAGTATGCCGACTCGAAGGCGCAATCTCGAAAGGGTTCCCATCCAAAAGGGTTCACCCAATCATGTTCCTCTCAAATGGGAAACCTCTATGCATAAGCCCCACACAATTTTGAACTACATGGGTTTTGATTCCTCTCCTAAGGATATGTAGGAAACCCATCTTATGGGTCTAATACCAACATCAACTCACCTTACATCCCCCCTAGATAACGATAAACTCCATAGCACCTTATTGTATGGTTCAACTCAACATCACCTCTGTAGCATTAAATCCATATATGCTTATGATAATCCTTCAAACTAGGGGTATCCTATTGACACATTATTTGGGAATGAACTAAGGATTCATGAACATATGAACATGACTTAAATATATAAGAGAGTCTTGGAATAGGTAACAATTTCCCCCAAAAGGGGTGCGGTGAGCCCGACTTCCCATCCTCTCGACCAATGGAGTCCTTAAGTGTCATTGGTTGAATCATCAATCAATGAGCGCCTTCCTTTGGAAAGAAAGTCCATTAATCATGGATACTAGGGTCGTTAGGTGTTTCTAGTTCCACGAATAAACCCATTGGAGACCATCCAAGGAAATTATATCCTAGGAGGCATGATTGCATAAGTACTTGACCCTATGAAATTGCCCGTTGGGACCATCTGACTATAGAATCTCTTTCACAATATAGAAAGGATAAACTACCCAGTCCCCACAGGGTTAATCCAACCCTTATTTAATGGATAAGGATGCAGAATGGGTCAAAACAAAAGAAATGATGAACTTAAAGAGAACCCATGTCTATAAAAAAAGAGGTAGGTGACGATTCTCATCAGACCATTTCATCATCACCCGAAATGTGCCACCTAAGAGGTGAAACAATTGTACTGGATTCCTATTTCCATGTATTTCCTTCCTTTTTGTATGGAGACATGAAATAATCATATTGTATATGATATTTCCTTGAGCTTGGTTTATTACCCCTACTCTTTAGATGTTTATTTATTGTTACATTTGATTTATATTAGGCTTCCTCTATTGATCTATATGTTTACATCACTACATTACACTCTTACATGAGGGAATATTCTCCCCACAGACACACTCTAGGATTTCAATGCTAGTTGGAAGCTTATAGCATACAAGGAGGTGCGCTTGAGGCCATATAACCCACCAGATCAAGGCTCCATTTAGTGGATCCCAGGTCGAGACATTACAAAGTGGTATCAAAACTTTCTTTTATTTTATTTTATTGTTCAAGAATATTAAACAAGAGATTAAGAAATTGTTGGAATTTGGTAATGAGCTATGCCTGGGAGTAGCTAATCCACGTACAGGAAAAAGAAAAAATTACCTTAGATGGAATATGATATTCTATTTTATGATTATTACAATTGATTTGATTCCACCATTGGGTGATGCACATGATATGTGATGTTATTATTGATATGATTGAGGAATTTGATTTTATCTTTGGCCAGATATGTCAAGGAAGCATTGATCATGCATCATTTTAGGCACCTTATAGGATTCACATGTCATGTATATGCCATGCCATATAGGATGCATTACTTGAATTTTTGACCTTTATTATGTGTGCCTTGTGCGATATAATTTTTATCGACTAATGTTTCATGAAGGAGATTGAGAAACTTGATCAATACTTAAAGTTCCTACCACAACCTAAACAGTGTTTTCCTACATAGGCTGCATCAAACACCTTAAGCAGTCAATTATGGCATGTTGATTCATGGATCATTGGTCGAATGGGCTGGAACATGTTATGGTAGGGGTTAAATGGACGTCATATTTCAACTTATAAGGTGTATGAGCCTTTATAAATTAGAAATAGTGATCTATATAATTCAACCATTTAAAGAAATTTTCATATAAATTTGAATGAACTTAAAAGAAACTAAAATCAAATGGAAAGGTCATCATTAAATGGAGTTTCCAATTTCAATTGACAGTCCATATATTGAGGATCGTGCTATGAAATAGAGAGCTTGACACTAACCGGACCTTAGTAGTGGGTTGTAATAAGTGTCTTATGTGTTATCTTCTGATCTTTATGATTACCTAGTTCTGGATTTAAGAGAAGGCATAGAGGTTTTGATTATTTATAAGAATTCTTTGACATATCCTATGCTTTTATCTATTATCTTGTTGTTACTGAATTCTTTTTTGAGTCATGTGTTTTGAATTTGTAGAGATATACCACCATGAAGACCTCTAGTTGTGCACCATAATGGTAGATATGGCCATGATTTGGAGGTTGTTGGACATGGGATACTAGTAGAACCTCATGTGGTGCCACTTGCAGCAACACCCACTGTTCCTGATATGGGTGTTGATTCTCAGTTCAAAGAGAGTTTCCTTCACTTTATAAAGACTATTTAGGGAGCCTCTCAGCCTTCCTCTTCTATGGAAGAGCTAATGCGTGTGTTACAGCAATAGCATCCACCCAAATTTTCAGAAGATGGTGGCCCACAGGTAGCTGAGTTGTGGCTTGAGACTACTTTATCAATTTTCAATCATCTTAATACATCTTCTGATAAGAGGGTGAAGCTCACAATGTATATACTTTGGGGAGCCTCTAAGAACTGGTGGGTTGTTCTGAACTAGGATGATAGGCTTCAAGATATGGTTTATAGATATTTCCAATTCAACTTTTATGAATACTTATTTCCTAAGATTATAAGATCTAAATGGACCAGTGATTTTATACATCTAGAGCAGTGTGCAATGACCATAATGGAGTATTCGTCTAGTTTTATAGAGGTTCAACACTTTGCACTTATGTATCTTATGATGAGTTTTCTAGGGAGAGACACTTCGAGGAAGGTATCAAGCATGTCATTCGATCATAGGTGAATGTGTTTCGATTGAATACTATATTTGAGATAGTGAATTAGGCACTGATTACTGAGCGTAATTTGATAGAATTTGGGAGCTCGGAGTAGTGTAGTGAAACTTCTTGACCTAGTGGTTCAGTATCAGGTGGCAGGAAGTGATGTTTTTAGGCTTCTCATTAGGGGAATACCATCCAGTGTGTGAGTGATGATAGTTTTGTCTTCTATCATTAGAGTTTAAGGTGAGGACATATGAGGGGTCAATGTGATAGAGACTTAGTCGAGTGTCGAGAATGCAATAGGATGGTCCATATAGGGAATTTTTGTACGACCTTCCCTCTAGTAGCTTGTGAGAGGGGATCGAAACCAACTCTATATTTAGGGGAGAGTTTCATAACTCCATGTCAAACTAGGAGCTATATTACTACCATTCATACAGGCCGAGTAAGTGGTTTGGGTCAGGGGAGCTAGAAACCAATTGCATATCAACAATAGAGTGGGACTCCTTGTCATAGTCAGGCTATTTCATAGGGCTGCAGTTCAGACCAGATATATTTAGTACATCCTATACCTGAGTAGAAAAACATCGAGTCATCTATAGTGAGATTTATAGTATTAGTAGCCTCTACTCTAGTATCTTCTCTTTTTGATACAGATGCTTCCCATTACTTCATATCTATACATGTTTTGAAGATCCTCAAGCTCATTGTTTAGTTTTTTATGGCATTATGACACTTGACACTCTGTTGGGAATTAGATCGGAGAGTGGACGCCAGTGTAGAGAGTTCCCCCATAATATTGGTGGGTATTTATTTTCATTGGATCTCTTTATCCTTGAGATTACAAGGTTTGAAGTCATACTCGAGATGGACTTGGTAGTTTCTTATCATTCCCATGTTGATTTCTATTATCATAGGGTGACCTTCACATCACCATAGGGTGGGATTTTTATTCACAATGGTGAATGGGATGTTCAGGTAGGTAAAGTTGGACCAAAGTATCATGGGCTGGGTGGGATGAAATCCCATATTTATAGATTATATTTAGATTATTAGGGATCACTTTAGGTATATTTTCCTCCAATGGTTGATTTTTTAATAGATATTTTCCTAGACAACTTTTCTGGATTTACCTCTTGAGAGAGAGGTAGAGTTTTCCATTGAGAAAGTGTCAAGAGTTGCATTGGTACCCATTACTCTTTATAGGATGGATATTACTGAGTTGTGGGAGCTCAATAAGAATCTAGAGGACTTAGAAACGAATGGATTTATCTGACCTAGTACTTCTCTATGGGGTTCACCGGTCCTTTTTTCCAAAAAGGCAGATAGAACCCTCATGATATCTGTGGATTACAAGAAATTGAATTAGTTAACGGTTAAGAACTGGTATCCCTTGCCTCAGATAGATGATTTCTTCGACCATATCCAAGGAGATTGGGTGTTCTAAAAGATTAATTTGAGGTCATGTTTTCATCAGGTGTATTTTTGACCTACAGAAAAACCTCGTATAGATTTTTATAGCTGATACGGTCTATATGAGTATCAGGTTATGTCGTTTGGTCTCATGAACGTGCCAGTAGTTTTCATGGAACTGATGAACCAATTTTTCCATCCTTATCTAGATTCATTTGTGATGGTATTCATGGATGATATCTTGGTGTATTCTCACACTCGACACGACCATTCCAAACATCATGAGATCATATTGGATACACTGATAGAGCATCAGTTATATAATAAGGTCACAAAGTGTCATTTATAGGTGGATAGAATTAACTTCCTAGGTCATATTGTCTCGGATAAAGGAGTATCAATTGACCTAGAGAAGGTGAGAACTGTAGTTTCCTGGGATCATCCTAATAACCTCTTGATCTATGGAGTTTCTTAGGGCTATATGGTTATTAAAAGCATTTCATATAGGAATTCTCATGCTTAGAAGCACATCAGATGAGCTTGAATAAGAAGGGTGTGAAGTTTGTATCAGATACCTGTGAGACAGCCTTTTAGAAGATGAAAGGGAGACTGAAGTAAAAACTGGTCTAGATTCTACCAGAGTCGGTTAGAAGCTATATTATATATTTTTATGCATCTAGTATAAGTTTAGGATCAATTATGATGTAAGAGGAGTGAGTTGTGGCATATAGGTCTCATCAGTTCAGGACACATGAGAGGAACTACCCAAAGTACAATTTTGAGTTAGCTATTGTTGTTCATGTTTTGTGTTGTTGGAGGCATTATTTACTAGGTGATCATTTTTTGGTGTACACTAACCACAAAAGACTCAATTACATATTTACATAGCATGACTTGAATATTAGGAAATGAAGGTGGGTTGAGTACCTATATTCTTTTGACATTGAAATTGTATATATGCCCAGAAATGGAAATGAAGTTATCAATTCACTAAGCAGGAGGACTCAGATACAGGCAGTTCATGAGGTCAATAGAAAGTGGAAACTTATGGCCTTGTTTTTGGAGGTGAACTTAGAGGTGCAAGATAGTCGCGGGCATACTTCTCTCTCATCTATGGTAGTGGCTTCCACTCTTATAGATAGGTTTAAGATGAGAAAGTTTCTAGATTATGAGGATTTAGTACTACGAGAGAGTGTGGTAGGTGAGGACTCGCCTCCTTGTTGGACCATTGGTGAGGATGAAATCCTATGCATACATGGTCATGTTTTGGTTCTAGCAGACATACATGAAGAGTTGATATGACAGTTTCATGCCTCAGCCTGTGTAGTACATCTTGGCATAACCAAGATGTATCGGTATTTACACCTCCAGTATTGGTGTCCAGGTATGAAATGAGGGGTAGCTGGTTTTGACATGAGGTGTTCCACCTATCAATAGGTGAAGGAAGAACACCAGCAAGCACTGGGGATTTTATATCAATTTCCCATCCCTGAGTGGAAATGGTATGATGTTGTGATGGATTTTATGATTGGGTTACCAAGGTCGCCTCATGTTAGTGATGTCGTGTGGGTTGTTATAGACAAGCTCATGAAGGTTTCCCATTTTCTTCCTATCAGGGAGACCTTCTCAGTGAATGATCTTGGGAGACTTTATATCCATGATATTGTCTGCTTTCACGAGGTTCATCATACCGTTGTATCGGATAGGGATTCCTAGTTTACATCTCAGTTTTAGAATGGATTATAGAGGTCTTTGGGTACATAGGTTCTTATGAGTACGGAATACCACCCTCAGACTGATTGCCAATCAGAACGCACTATAAAGGTTCTAGAGGACATGCTTAGAACATACGTCCTCAATTTTGGGGGCTCTTGCTAGAGACATATACCCCTAGTTGAATTATCCTAAAATAATAGCTATCAAGAAACTATACATATGACACCTTATGAGGATTTTTATGGTAGGCCATGCTGATCACCACTATGTTGGATAGAGGTAGGAGATTCAATTCTACTTAGAAATCATTTCATTCAAGAGACATCGGAGTAATTTCAGTTGATCAGAAAGTGAATGGATGCTACACAGTATAGAAAAAAAATCCTAAGCCAATCATCGTAGATGAACTCTAGAGTTTGAGTTCAAGGATCACGGCTTTTTAAGTATCTCACCAAGGCTGGAAACATATAGATTCGAAGACAGGGTAAGATTTCACCATGATATGTTGGTCTGTTTGAGATTCTGAAGAGAATCGATCCGGTAAACTGTTGGTTATAGTTACCACAGATGTACCAAGTCTTACATGATGTCTTCCATGTATCTCAGTTGTGCCATTATCACTCAAACCCATCCCATACTCTTCATCCAGATGAGGTTGAGTTATAGGTAGATGCATCCTTTAAGGAGAATACTATTCATATCATTGAAAAGATCATAAATTCTCTCTTAGGATGGTCAGTTCCTCTAGTACAGGTGTTATGGCAGCACAGTCATGTAAAAGATGAGACTTGAGAGTTGGAGGTTGATGTACGTGCTCAGTGTCCATAATTGATCACATATTATGTTTGAACACCCTTGGAAGGTCTATTTGTGGATGAGTTGCTTTAAGGGGGAGATTGTAAGATCCTAGGTTTTTCTATGAGGTATAGACCTTTTGAATTACAGTTTGATTCTTTGGTTTCGACCTAATATGGATGTCTAATGGGGTCACGGGAGTTTCGGGGGTGTCTGGGGATTTTTCAGTGCCTGGAGGCTCAGTTTTTGGAAAAGGTATATGGGCCTCACAGTTAGTAGAAATTGTGCATCTGAGGCTGCATGGTTTGATAAAACCATGCGGGGTAGTCTAGCTCCCTATTAGGAGCTGCACAGTTTGAGGAAATAGTGTAAGTCAAGTCACACACTCGTGCAGGGTTGATTTAGTTTTTAAAAGAGGAAAACAACACAATTTTTGAATGGTTTTTGTAACTGTGCACATGAACCGTACAATGGGGGTTTAGAGATAGAGAGGTGTGCATGTTTGGTGCATAGTTTGACCAACCATGCATCTAAACCCTGTGAACTGGGTTTTTTAGGGAAAATTACCATTTTTTCCTTAATGAGTTAAAATGTTAAACTCCATCTCATATTTCCTTTATTCTAAAACTATGGAAAACCTTCTCCTCCCATTGAGTTCCATGGAAGCCTAAATATAGGCTATGGTTTAACTTCCTTATTTGGTCTATGTCTCTTCTGTCGTTGGTCTCATTGGATCTACACTGATTCCTCTTGTGTCTTTCACCATTTCTATTCTCCTTAAAAAAATATTTTGGTGTAAGATAATATGCCCTATTTTCAGGGTATTTGTTTTTTATTCATTTTTCTTCCAATCTAGGTTGAGTTAGGAGCCAATACTAGACAAGTTTTCTACCATAAAAATATGGTAGGTGATCTATACCCTTTCCCACAAGGTCTTTTTGTTTTATACCTTTTTGTCATTGTGTCACATGTCGGACCTTTTTGGCGTTGCTCATAAAAATTAATTGAATTCCTTGTTTAAATTATTGGAACCTTGTTAGGTTTCTCAATTAGTACCATGATATGGTTAGGGGTTTTCAACCTCAACTCAGATAACCCGTGAGGTGAATTTATGTATCTACCCCATGAGTTACCACTCTGTTGGGTGTGTGTGTGTTTGTGAGCTCACCATATTAGTGGGAGCTATAATGAATTAAATGAGAAATTAATAGAGGGATTATGCCTCATTTTCCATGTGATTACATCTTATTAAATTGATTAAATGGATTAAATGGAAATGGTGAAATGAGTTGGATGAACTCATGTCTTGGGTATGGATATGAAATGAATTATGAAATGGGTTAAATAGTAAATGGAATAGTTAAAGAATGACCCTTGTTTTCCTTATATGAAAATGTTGAATTCCATGGACATTACTACTCCATGGATTCTGAATTACAGTGAATTACATGGAAATTAAAACTCCATGGATTTTGAATTACAGTGAATGCCATGGACATTACTACTCTATGGATTCAAGATTACATTGAATGTCATGGACATTCCTACTCCATGGATTTAATATTACATTAAATTCCATGGACATTCCTACTCCATGGATTCAAGATTATACTAGATGTCATGGACATTTATAATATGTGGATTTGGATTTCATGGGATGCCTTGGACATTACTACACATTGGATTCGGCTATTGGTTCTGACACTTGATTACATAGAATATGCCATTGGGGATGCCGAGGATATTTCTAATTCTCAGATTCAGCCCTTGTGTTCTAACACTAGATTACTTGACATAGGCCATAGTGGATGTTTATCATGCTTAAAATATGTCCCTGGTATGGGTATTTGTTTACAGTTGTTATACTGGATAGTATTACACCTTATTTAGCACGTTTTATAGTTATCTCATGTTACGGTTGCTGGTTATCAGTGAGCCTTGTTGAATAGATAGTATCACTTAGTATCATTTATATTATTGTTATATATTGTACACATCCTCTACTTATATTACATAGACTGGACTTTTTATAGACACTGTTGGTGGTGGCCTACTGAGTATTATCACACACCCTGTTTGAGTCATCATTGGGTACTCAGATAGACTTTATGGATGCAAGTAGGGACCAGGTCAAGCACCAGCTTTACGATTCTTGATTGATTTTTCATAAGATCAATAGAGCATAGGATCGAGCTATGCTTGTGATGCTATTCAGAGATAGTCCTTTTTGGTTTTTTTATTCTTTTGATACGTTTATTTTATTGGATGCTTGTTTTCATGTATTGACTACCTTTTTGTATGGATACATGACATACTTATATTGTACATGATGTTTCCTTAGGCTTAGCTTATTACTCCTACTATCTGAATATTTATTTACTGGTGAATCTAAATTATACTATGCATATTCTATTGATTGATATGTTTACACTGATGCATTACACTCTGACATGAGGGAATAGTCTCTCCAAAGACACACCCTAGTCCCTCGTTGCCAGTTGGAAGTCCCTAGTGTACGGGGAGGTGTGCTTGAGGCCATGTGACCTACCAGATTGAGGAACCATTTAGTGTCTCCCGGGTCGGTACGTTACACCATGACATATTGAAGGAAGAATTTGGGGATCACATCCATCTTCACTATCATCCCAAGAGAGGTATCAGTGGTTGAAGGTCCTGATAAAGTGGTATCTGAGATTTGTTTTAGATATAGGATGGATTTTGTAGATAGTAATTGTAAAGGATTGCATGGGTTGGTATGGAAATAGTACCATCTAGATTTAGTATATGATTTAAGAAAGAGATACTGGCTAAGACATGAGATTTTATGGACCCTAGTAATCCAATTCAAAGACCATAAGTTTACTAAACATACTAAGTGAAGTAATGCTACTTGAGGGGTAGAGACCTATGTAAGGATCATACATCATGATTGTTTTTTCATGTGTTTAAATTGTGTAGATAATAAAAATTAAGATAAATCTTAATTAATAAATCTTAATTATTCCATATTTTAGGTTAGGAAGTCCGTAAACATTTTATATTTTTTAGGTATGGCTCTAAGTCGACGTCGCCATCAAGCCCATTCCAGAGAGGTCCAATAGGATGCACTATCAGATCATCATAAAGTTGAATCCAATAAAGACAATTATTTGAGGTAGATTATTCAATAGTTTTATTTCCAGGGTCTACAAAAGTATGAGGGATCTTTTTCTAATCCAAAGACAAAGGTTTGGTGGGAGGAGGTGGAGATTTCCTTAAGTTTCATTTATACTCAAAAGGGGTACTAGATATCATCAGTTGTTAGTATGTTGCAAGGATTTTCCAATTAGTGGTAGATTTTATATTTGGGTAATCGTGAGGAGTCAAGTGTATCATGGGAGAATTTTTATGACCAATTTCAAGTTGAGTTTCTCTCATCGACCGCAAAGGTAGCACCAGAAGGAGATTCTTTCCCTCCGCTAGGAGATTTCTAGTGTGTGTGAGTTCAATATTCAGTTCAAGAACCTTTTGTGTTATGATTAATATATTTTATATAATACAAATGCTAAAACAAGGAATTTTGTGTTATGATTAATATATTTTATCTAATACAAATGCTAACCCCCTATCACTCAGAGTTGGAGGGAAGGTCCTACAAAACTGTTGCACATGGCCCATTCTAATGCAAGCTCGACACTCGACTGGGTCACGGTCGCACTAACTCTTTATATGGTCTCACCTGCCACAGCGGTGAAAAAACACTGAGCTACCAACACTCACAGACTGACTGGCACTCAACTTACAGGAAGCCTCAAAACGGCACTTCCTACCTGAAGATGTAAAACCACTAGGTCGAGAAGCAGCACTGCCCTACTCTACACGCACAAATTCCCTCAGTTTCTACTCTGTAATTAGCACCTGATTCACAATATCAATGATAGATACCAATCAGAACACATTGAACTGAGATCTGATATCATGTTGGAGACCTTCCTCAAAGCGTCTCACTCTAGATAGCTCATTAATGATGTACATCAGTACAAAATGCTGCAACTCAGTAAAGTATGTTGAGTACTCTATAACTGTCATCACTCCCTACTACAGACGCATGAACTCACTATCCCACTCTGCCCATAGAGTCTTGGGGTAAAAGTAGTCATAAAAGTGGGTCTGGAAATCAGTCTAACTCATATCTTGCATCCCGTCATCCTGGTTCAGAACATCCCACCAGCACTTTGTTGTTCCATGTAGCATATAAGTGGCGAGTTTGACCCTCCTCTCAAGAGGTTTCTCTAGATGTTCAAAGATAGTTAGTGTGTTCTCAAGCCACAGCTCAGCATCCTATGGACTTTCATCCCCCAAAAACATGGGAGGATGTTGCTTCCAGAACACCCGAGTCAGCTCATCCATAGTTACGGCTGGCTACGGTGCTCCTTGAAAAGTTTTTATATAGCAAAAGAAACCCTTACGGAACTGTGCCACAATACATGTGTTCGGAATAGACTTTGGTGCCATAGCTAGCACTAAAGGATGATCAACTGATATCCCATGGCCTATCACCTCCCTTGCGGTGTACCACTAGAGGTCGTCATGGTGGCATGTCTCTACAATGACAAACACACACCTTAGAAAATAATGATATCAAAGCCACAGATCAAAAGTGTAGGACATGTCAAATCCCTCCTAAAACCAAGTCATAACTCGTAACCTAATCGTAAAGTTAGAACTATAAAAAGAACAGCCACCAAAACCACTAGAAACATTGCCTCTTTCTCACTCAAAATTTGGGTCTAGGTCAAGTCTATATTTTCCATTCCATTTCATTTTCATTTAACAGTTATTTGTTCAAATTATTTAGCCAATGATCCACCAAGTTCTGATCCATGAGGGCCCATAACACCTCATGAACCAAAATTTGATGCCCATATAATCCATACACATCAATTTTACTTCAAAAGTTAAATTTAAAAGGTGCATCATTTTCTAATCCTTCAAGGCCCATACACCTTATGAATTGAAAGATGGTGTCACTTTTCTATCCACTACACAAATTCTATCACAACAGCACACACAACTATCACATCACCTATCCCAACACCATGTGTTAAGTAATGCATCCTAAATGACATGGCATAATTCATGGCATGTGATTTCTAGCAGGTTTTTATATGATGCATGAGATGACATACCCTCATCTCATCGGGTTGCAATAATAGTAGAACCAAAATCATATCAATAGTAACAACAGAAATCAAGTGTGTTGCCCAATGGTGAAATCAAGTCAACTGTAATGGTCAAAATCATGAAAATAATAATGTCATTCAAGGAAATTTGGCTTTTCACTGTATGTGGGGTAGCTACTCCCGGGAACAATTTATTACCAAATTCCATTTCCTTCCTATCCCAATCTATTATCTCAAAATAGTAAATCAAACTAGAAAATAAATCCTTTGATACCACTTTGTAGCATCCCGGAACCGGATGCCACTCAATAGTGCCCTGAGCTCGGTTGGCTACATGCCTCAAGTGCATCTCCCCAAATGCCAGAGGCTACTAACTAGCAGCAATGGCCTAGGTGAGTCATTGGAGAGACTATTCCCTCATTAACAGAGTATATCACAGCGTAAGTCAGATACATTCAATAGAGGAAAGTGATAAATAAATAGACAATTGGAAAGTAAGACAAGATAGGAACATATATATAACAAATCCAAAAATGTCACATACTCAATAATGTAGATGATACATGTATCTAGAAAATAGATAGAATAATTACATGGAAATATAATATAATACAAGTATCCAAAATGACAAAAAGACCAAAAATTGTTTGTATCAACCCAAGCCTCAGCTTGGTCCCATGCTCCCCTACTCTAAGAAATGAATAAAAATGAGGGTTAGGGAACTTTCCCCTATTATAACCTACAACCATATAATCAGTTTAGGTCCCCATGGAGTCCCAAATAGGGTGTGAGATAAACATCATAGTAGATAACCACCCAGAAGTCTATATGGTTCTAAGAAGTATAAATAGTAGACTAAACAAGTGTGAGTAAGCAGTAACGTAAGTGTGAAAGCCCATGGAATATGTCTACTGCAATAAGTAAAACCAAAACTGCCTCTCAAGGCTCCCTACAAAAAGTGTTATCTCCTAACAAGATAGCTATAAGAAATGTAAACAAGTAACACGGTCTCACTGTACATCCATCCATATCCAACCCACACGGACTTTCCATATAAAGAAACCATATCCAAAATCCCACGACCTTTCCATATAACCAAACAAGGCATATATCCCATGGTCATGTTGTATAATGAAGTGTAGACCACGAAGGGTCATATCCAAGGTTTCGAATTGAGTCCCAGGATCATCTCGATGGAAACTCGATATAGGCACTGGTTGGAGTCCTAGGAGCATGTATACCAACATGTCCTATGCGAGTCCAAAAAAGATGAATCCAAGGGGTAGTAAGGCCCAAGGCATCCCATGGAATCAAGACTCTAGGAGTATACTCTATCCAAGGCGTCCACTACCACATTCCAGATCCATGGAGATCCATCCATGGCATCTATTTAAACAATCATACAATCATACCATTTAATAAATCAAAAACATATGAGTCTACCCACTCATATAATCCATTTCATTAAAACAAGTCACATGGATATACCCACCCATGCATCACCAATATCCATTTAATACATCACATGGCTATACCCACCCATTGATCATCCATTCGCAATTTATTATATCCCATGGGTATACCCACCCATTCAATTTAATCCATTTATGCAAAATATCACATTTGATCAATTCAACAATTAACCAATTAATGTTCAACATATAATATATATCAGGGCAAGGGAGGCAAACCATATCCTAACCAACCCACTCAACTCATTCCATTCTTAATTGGTTTCCTGTAGCAAGGCAAGCCCAAAACACACCCCTTGGGTTATTTAACATGGAATAATTAATGTATTTCCATAAGGTGCACCCCATGGGTGACCTTGGTCCGAGCAACGGGTACCAACACATCACAACAAATCCTATGGGCATCCCTAATAGGTCTGACTACATCTATTGCATGTAACCCATTCAAAATCGGGGCCGCATCAGAAATTCTGGCAGGCGGCATAACGGCTGATGACTCTAAAAACACCAAAAGCTGAAAGAAAAGTATGGACCATCTACTTTATCTTGTTATTAGAGTGATCATATAGTATCAAGTCCTGATTCACCTCGGTTTAGGAGAAATATGAAGAACAAGTGAAGAATAAGAAATTAGGGCATATGATCCTAAATCCAAATAGTGCAGTCGTTGTTCTGAATAATCTAGAACGGATAAAAAGGAATCCAGTAATTAATGATGCAGTTCCAACATGAATGATTGAATAAGAATTGGAGTTTGAATGGCCGCTAGATCTGAAAAAACTATAAAAGAGGGTTTTTTGGCTTCAAATGAGATGAAAAAGGTTTATGTGTCAAAAAGAGAGGCCTCTGCCTCTATTTTAAAAAAAATGTTGGGCAATTACACAGCATGTAATGCCCTATTTTCCCTATCTCGAAAAGAAAACCTACATGTCGTGAAAGGTCATGGCCAGACCATTACACATCATGGAATTGGATTACACGACATGTATCCCAATTACGCATTGTGTAATCAGCTGGCAGCCATCCTGAAAGTGCACGTCTGAGTATTGTATCACTGAGAGGGGGAGGGGGTGAATCAGTGATAATCTTTTCATTTTATGTTTCTTTTCAATTGAAACAACCTTCGCCTCCTATTAAGGATTTCAATTCCCTGCTGAGAAACAAATCAACACACATCCAAAGGAACACAATAATTTACAAGGTTCACTATTCAATAAGAATAGCTACGTCCTTGGTATTGTTTGGAAATGATCCACTACCATACAATCCACTAAGAAAACAATCCTTGGATTAAAACAAGTAGGATGTACCCTTTCACTCGTGTAGCACTATAAAACAATCCCACTAAGAAAATAATCCTTGTACTAAAACAAGTAGGATGTACCCTTTCACTCGTGTAGCACTATAAAACAATCCCACTAGTGCGTGTGCACCCTCTTAGCACAATAGGGTAATACAATTATTTTGTAACAACTCATGTTACCTACGCTTCTTTTCAATTCAACAAATGTATTCAAATTGTAATACAATTCATCAATTCCTTACCCAGAAGAAACGTAAGAACCTCAAAGGACTTTGTTAAAGAAATCATCCTGAATGCCAAGTCTGATTTTCCCAGTTCAGTTCTCTGAGAACGATTCTTCTAATACAGCTCATCAAGTTTGATTTTCTGATAGAATACAATAGAGTATAATCGGCATCACTTGACCATCTGAACAGAATTAGCACGACTGCACTAGCCGAACAGAATCAGCACCACTTCTCAAGCCGAATACAATCGGTGCCACTTCAAAACATGAGACCAATAAATATGCTCAGTACAATCCTTCCTCAGCCTAAGAATTCCAATACAGAAACACCAAGTACGGAAAACTCAAAACCGATTAATTCATCTTGATATCAAACCCAGCCGAATACAAACCCCGTAAAAAAGTATTCAATACAAAACAAAAATGATATCATTTTCTCTTACTAAAAACTTGAAGATTCTCTCTCTTCAGTAAGCCACACAAGTACAATGTACTTCATACCTTTTATAGGTGACCCAAAACATGATTAGGTGGGAATCCCAAAACACTTTCTTGCTCACTTAAATTTACCCAAATATGAATTTCTCCTAAAATCTTGGAGCAATTATGAATTCATCAATGAAACTCAATTCTTCTTGAATATTCTACAATCTTCATCTCTTCTTTTTCAGACTCCCATTTCAATTTTCAATACAATTACAATTGATGACCAATACATGGGTCTGAATCTGATTCTCTCATACTGATTTCTTCAAAACAATACTTGATACAATTCTAATTGAATGTGTTTGAAAAAATGCACTTCTCCATTTGAGATACAACCACTCTTTTAAAATAAAGGATCCCCCTTTGACAATTCATTCATCAGTCTCCTCTTTTATTTTCTATTTACCCACATGAGAAAACACACTTCATTCACCAACATGTGCATGTATCATGACTACCTTCATGACTTTGAATTCATTGAGGATCAGCTTTAGCATTGTCTGAGTTCAATTGGAAAGTATTGTAACTTTCTATTCATTCCTACTTCTTTCTTTTCATCTCAATCCAAGCATGATCTTTTCTGGATACAATGGTCTGGATACTATTATCCTGAATATGATCATGTTGGATACAATCATCCTAGATACTATCATGCTGGATATGGTCATTCTGGTTACGATCATGCTGGATATGATTGCTGATCATTTCTGGTTACGATTGCTGGATACAATCACTGATCATTTCTTGTTACAATTACTGGATATGATTGCTAATCATTTCTGGTTACGATTACTGGATATGGTCGCTGATTATTTCTGGTTACGATTGCTAGATATGATCGCTGGTCATTTCTGGTTACGACCCTACTAGATACAATCATCTTGGGTAAGATTGATGGACAAGATCAAATACAATCTGAAGACAAATATCTACCCCGATACGATACAATACAATCTGATAAGGATGATCTGCCCAGATACGATACAAAAAAATCTGAATATGATCCATTCTCAATCAACACCATCTCATTCCTTTTCTTCTACCATACTATGATTGTTTTGAAAAACAATCGGTGACTCATCTTCCATCGGTACCACTTCGATCGGCATCACCCTTTTCAATCAGCATTACCTATTCAATCAGCATCACTTTTCACTTTCACACGGTATCCAATTGTTTTGAAAGACAATAGATGTAATCTGGATAAGATTGTTTTGAAAGACAATCAATACAATCTGAATATGATTGTTTTTTGATTGCTTTGAAAAACAATAGGCACCACTGCTTTCTTTTCTGATTTTTTTGAAAAACAATCTAAATACAATTCTTTTTCGATTGGCAGCATCTCTTTCACCCCCCCCCCTTTCTTCTATCAAGATTTCATCACAAGTTCTCACATCAACTCTTGATTTATGAAATACAAATCAACAAAGCATCGTCACAATTAACATGGGTCTGATTATTTTCAAAAAAAACCCAAAACAATTGTTTCCACAAAACAAATTGAAGTGATTTCCTTTCTTCAAAACATACCTTGACAACAAAACAAAACACTTGAAACCTTCATCACCTTGATCATCAACTTGGTCTCAATAATCTCCTGCTTTGGATTTTGTTGTCAACCAAGTTTCATAAATCATTGAACTTTGTAAACTCAAGCAATGGATTGCATATCAACAATTCTAAGCCTACGTGAGCTAGCTCATTGTAGGAAACAAGAATCATTAATAGAAAAACAATGCTATCCAAAATAGTGATCATGACCACCTCTTTCTTTTCTTCATTCTTCCTGGAAAACAATTCAATTTATTTTCCTACAACCACTCCAACAAACAGTTAGAATAGTTCACACGCAAAACACAGCTGAATTCACATCTTACCCACAACTCTCTCTTTTGTGCAATAGATTTATGAAACAAAACAATTCTCCCCTTGACAAAACAATCCAAAGGTAAGATGCGAGAGGGGACAAATACACATACCTCAACCTTTAAGAGAAAGAGGTTGGACACCCATGTTCAACCTCATTTTTTAGAATGATTCCTTCAATAAAAGTTTTGTGAAGATATCAGCAACTTGTTCCGATGTTGGAACATACTCCAGCTTCAATTCACTCTTCTCTACATACTCTTTGATGAAATGATATTTGATATCAATATGTTTTGAATGAGAATGTTGCACTGGATTTTTGGTGAGATCGATTGTACTTTGATTATCACAACCCAAGAGCAAGGGTAACTTCACTTCAACAAGTAATTCTTCCAATTGTGTTTTCATCCACATATGTTGAGTAGTAGCTTGAGTAGCAGCAACATACTCAGATTTAGTTATACTAAGAGTTACTGAGTTTTGTTTCTTAGAATGCCAACTAACACAATTCTTTCCCAAAAAGAATACACCACCAGATGTGGATCTTCTATCATCTACATTTTCTGCCCAATCTACATCAGAATACCCAGATAAATCAAAACTATCTGAGCTGCAATACCTGATTCTGAATTCTGTTGTGCCTCTGATGTATCTGAGAATTCCTTTTCCAATAATAAGATGTGATTCTCTTGGAGCACTCTGAAATCTTGCACATATGGTAACAGCATAAACAATGTCGGGTCTTGAGGCAGTCAAATACAATAGACTTCCAATCAGCTTCTGATACTCTTTTTGATCAACTTCTTTTCCTTCTCCATCTTTGCTCAGTTTTGTTCCCATTGAAATGGGTGTGGAAACAGGTTTTGAATTTTCCATGCCAAACCTCTTGAGAAGTTCTTTTTCATACTTTTCTTGGGAAAGGAAAATGTATTCTTTCTTTTGCTGGATTTGTAACCCGAGAAAGTATTTCATTTCTCCATGCATGGACAATTCAAATACATTCTTCATTTATTCGGCAAATATTTCACAGCTTCTTTCATCATTTCCGGTAAAGATAATATCATCAATATAAACAATTACGATGAGGGAATACTCTTGACTTTCTCTGATGTAAAGATTATTATCTACCCTTTGTTAAAATTCATCTTTCTTAAGCATGTATCCAATTTGGAATATCATGCCTTCGAAGCTTATTTTAGTCCATACAAATCCTTTTTCAATCTGCACACATAACCTTCATCTTTTCCAATAAAAAACCCACAAGGTTGTTCAATATAAACTTCTTCTTCAAGATCACCATTTAGGAATGCAGATTTAACATCCATTTGAAAGATCATGTAGCCTCATTGTGCGGAAATAGCAAGAAAGATTCTGATTGTTTCAAGTCTTGCCACTGGAGCAAAGGTTTCATCAAAATCAATACCCTCAATCTGTGAATACCCTTTGCAAACCAATCTTTCTTTGTTTCTTATAACTTCACCTTCTTCATTCAGCTTGTTCTGGAAAACCCATTTTGTGTTAATGATGTTTTTGTCTTCAGGCTTGGGTACAAGTTCCCAGGTATTATTCTTTTCAATCTGATCCAATTCTTCATTCATGGCTTAAACCCATTCTGGATTCTCAAAAGATTATTTCACATCATTCGGTTCCACCTTTGAATACAAAGAAGTATGTGTAATGGAATTGGTTTTTCTTCTTGTTTGAACCTTCTGATGTTGATCACCAATTATATTCCGTATTTCCACATGTTTCCACATCCTTGGATATGATTCTTGATTGTCTTCATCACTTGAAATAGTTGAGTCGGATTCTTCTTCTTGAGAAGGAATACACTTGTCTGTATCCTTATCAGAATTGTTTTCTTCAACTTGCTCAACTTCATTGTTTGCCTGAACATGTTTCTCTTTCTCAGAAACTTCAATCACTTTCACATCAACTTAATCAACAATTCTTTTTGTTTCTTTGTTGTATCATCTGTATCCTCTTTCTTTTGGAGAGTATCCAAGAAAGATTTCATCCTCACCTCTCTGCTCAAACTTATCATAGTTTCCACCTTTCTTCTTTATAATACAAAAACTCCTGAAAACCCTAAAGTGCTTCAAACTTGGAATTTTTCCATAAAACAATTCATAGGGATTCATACCTGATTGGGGCCTGTAGAAACAACGGTTCTGAATATAAACAGCAGTACTCATGGCTTGCCTCCAAAAGTAAAGAGAAAGACCATGCTCAAGTAACATGGTTCTTCCCATTTCCACCATGTTTCTATTCTTTCTTTCAGCAACCCCGTTTTTTTGGGGAGTGTATGGAGAGCTATACTCATACCGAATTCCATGCTTATCAAGATAGTTTTTAAACTCTTCACTTTTGTATTCACCACCATTATCAGTTCTCAACTTCTTCACAGAATACTCACATTTTTTCTCAGCTTTTCTTCTAAAACTTTTAAACATTTTCAAAGCATTTGATTTGCATTTCATGTACATAACACAAGTAAAGAGAGTAAAATCATCAATGAAAGTAATGAAGTATTTATCTCCATGTGTTGATTGTTTGCTCATTGGACCACATATATCGGAATGGATCAGCTTCGAGGGTTGTTTTGAACAAATATCAACATTCTTATGCACATCATTTGTAATCTTTCCATTCTAGAAAATAGTGCAACACCAATCTCTACTTCTTGGAAAATCAGGAATGTCTCAAACACTGTCTCTTTTAAATAACTTACTCATGTTTCTCTGACACATATGCCCGAGCCTTTTATTCCATAACGTATTCTCTTCCACCATACTTATGTAACAAGATTTTTATGAATCACCAACCTGAAACAAGTTTCCTTTAGTACGTTGACCTCTTGTAACAATCATTCCATCTTCATCACTCTTCACAACAAATCCATCTTTCTTAAAGATAACTTTGTTACCCTCATCACACAATTGTGAAACACTTGGCAGATTGTGTTTCAGCCCATCAACATACAATGTTTTCTTAGATTTCATCTTTTCTTTTCCAATAACGGCTGACCCAACACCTTTTATTTTCAATGATTCATCATTTCCAAATGCCACCATGCCTTCTTTAAAATCTTTCACATCCTTCAACAATTTCAAGTCTCCTGTCATGTGAGAATAACACCCACTATCAAGTATCCAGGGTCGTTCTCCTTTCATGGCTTTTAATGTAGTTTCAACAACAAGCGCCTTTTCTCTATTCTTTTCATTCTTCACCTTCGGCTTTTGAGAATAGAGAATCTTTTTTTGATCCAGTAACAAAACAAGACATACTTTTGCAAGGTGTCCAAGTTGTTCACATCTTTCACAAATAGTTTCCAAGGGTTGGAACTTATTTTCAATCTTCACTTCATTCTTTTCAGATTTCTTCAAGAAAACCTTTTCATTTTTCTTTCTTTGAGGAGATTTATTCCCTCCCAATCTCATCCTTTCATAACCTATGGGATAATAGTAATGTTGTTGATTGAACCAACACATACTTGTTGTGTGCCCGAAACCACCACAATACCAGCAATACCCATAGAAAGAGTATTTGCCTCTGAAACCTCCATACTGATCATAATTTTGAATGTGTTTCTCAGCCACCTTCTTCACTTTCTTTTCTGATTCACCAACCTTTCTATTATCAATCATATTCCTTCTCTTCTTTTCTTAATTATCAGAACCAGAAGTATTGGAAACATTTCTAGATTCAGAATGTTTCAAAACATTCCCAACCTTGTTGGTCTTGGCCACATACATAACATTCTCAGCTTTCTTCATTTCAAAAACAATTTCATTCTTCTTATCACCCTTTGAAGGTATCTTATATTGATCCTTCTCAAGTTTCTCATTACAAGAACATTCACCAACTTCAGTGATAGAGTTTTGGAAACATAGACTTTTCTTTTCAGCTTCAGAGAGTTTTTGTTGGACAAGTTCCAACTCTTCTTCTTTTACTTTCAACTTCACCTCTAAATTCTCATTACGATTCTTTTCTTCTTCAAGAAATTTCTTCAAATCATCAATCTCTTTAATCAGCTTTTCTTTCTCACTAGAAAAACATTCTTGGTTGCTTGACCATTTCACTTCCATCGTTTTGTTTTTCTTTTCAAGCCTTCTGATCTTTCTCAGACATTCTTTCAACTCTTCTTTCATATGCATTTCAAGCTGAGTTTCTTCTTCTTTAGAACTACTGCTTCCAAATTCTTCATCATTCACTTTTCCAATGAAAGTATTTTCATTACCATACTCAATGTATTTCTCAGATTCAACATCACTCGCTTCTTCTTCATCATCTTTGGACAAGAAACTTCTTTTTTATTTGAAGAATTTTTTTTCTTTTTCTTTGTCTCCCTTTTTATTCCACGGTCTCCTCATCTTTCTTTCTTCAATGTCACTATCATCTTCTTTCTTTCTTCGAGGAAAATTAGCTGCAAAGTGACCAACACCTCCACATTCAAAACATTTCAAGGGAAGTTTCCCTTTGTAGTTCCTTGTACCTCTTTTCACATTGTTAGAAAACAAGGATAGGATTTCATTGAGATTTTTACATACCTCATTTTCAGAGTCAGAATCACCAGCTTCATCTTCAATAACAATCTTCTTTGACTTTTCTTTCTTCATAGCCTTGAAAGACATTTCTCTATCAACCTTTGTTTTGTTCTTTATAGCATTCTCTCTTATCATTTCATAAGTGATAAGATTGTTGTGTAAATCATTAAGAGATAATGTTTCAAGATCTCTATCTTCCAATGAAGAAACTTTTTCATCGAATTTTTCAAGTAGGATTCTCAAGATCTTTTCAAAAACTGTAGAGTCTTTCAGCTTTTCACCAAGACATCTAATAGTACTCACAATGTCATTCACCTTGGTAAAGAATTCTCCAACAGATTCATGTTCACCCATCTTCAAATCTTCATACTTCAATCTCCATATTTGTAACTTTGTCTTCTTCACTTTTGTATTGCCTTCGTATATGTTTTTCAATTTATCCCATATACCTTTAGTTGTGGCAACACCTTTCACTCTCAAGAATTCACTTTTAGAAAGTGATGATAATATAGCATTCTTGACCCTTTCATCATTCTCAAGAAACTTCTTATCAACAGGTGTAAGTGGAGCACTATCATCAATGGGAGGAAACTCATCTGTTGCAGCTTCAAGAACATCATAACTGATAGACATAAGATATGGCAGCATTCTATGTTTCTAGGTATGATAGTTCTTTCCATCAAAGACCGGAATACTTTTACTGTTCACACAATTCACGTTCTCCGTCAGCAAAGAATAACGAAGGTAAAATTTGCTCTGATACCAATTGAAAGTGCCTAGTTGGAGTATTGTATCACTGAGAGGGGGAGGGGTGAATCAGTGATACTCTTTTCCTTTTATGTTTCTTTTCAATTGAAACAATCTTCACCTCCTGTTAAGGATTTCAATTCCCTGCTGAGAAACAAATCAACAGACATCCAAAGGAACACAGTGATTTACAAGGTTCACTATTCAATAAGAATAGCTACGTCCTTGGTATGGTTTGGAAATGATCTAATACCATACAATCCACTAAGAAAACAATCCTTGGATTACAATGAGTAGGATGTACCCTTTCACTCGTGTAGCACTATGAAACAATCCCACTATTGCATGTGCACACTGTTAGCACAATAGGGTAATACAATTGTTTTGTAGCAACTCATGTTACCTACGCTTCTTTTCAATTCAACAAATGTATTCAAATTGTAATACAATTCATTAATTCCTTACCCAGAAGAAAGGTAAGAACCTCAAAGGATTTTGTTAAAGAAATCAACATGAATGCTGAGTCTGACTTTCCCAGTCTGGTTCTCTGAGAACGATTCTTCCAATACAGTTCTTCAAGTCCGATTTTCTGATAAAATACAATAGAGTAGAATCAGCATCACTTGACCAGCCAAACAGAATCGGCATGAATGCACTAGCCGAATAGAATCGGCACCACTTCTCAAGCCGAATACAATCGGTACCACTTCAAAACTTGAGACCGATAAAGATTCTCAGTACGATCCTTCCTCAGCCCGAGAAGTCCAATACAGAAACACCCAGTACAGAAAACTTGAAACCAATTAATTCAGCCTGATATCAAACCCAACCGAATATAATCCCCGTCAAAATGTATTCAATACAAAACAAAAATGGTATCACTTTCTCTTACTGAAAACTTGGAGCTTCTTTGTCTTCAGCAAGCCACACAAGTACAATGTACTCCATGCCTTTTATAAGTGACCCAAAACATGTTTAGGTGGGAATCCCAAAACACTTTCTCGCTCACTTAAATTTACCCAAATCTGAATTTCTCCTGAAATCTCAGAGCAATTATGACTTTATCAACGCTACTCGATTCTTCTCGAATCTTCTACAATCTTTATCTCTTCTTTTCCAGACTCCCATTTCAATTGCCAATACAATTACAATTAATGAGCAATACATGGGTCTGAATCCGATTCTCTAATACTGATTTCTTTAAAACAATGCTTGATACAATTTCAATTGAATATGTTTGAAGAAATGAACTTCTCCACTTGAGATACAATCACTCTTTTAAAAGAAAGGACCCCCCCTTTGACAATTCATTCATCAGTCTCCTTCTCTTTTCTTTTCGCTTTACCCACATGAAAAAACACACTTCATTCACCAACATGTGCTTGTATCATGACTACCTTCATGACTTTGAATTCATTGAGGATCAACTTTAGCATCGTCTGAGTTTAATTGGAAAGTATTGTAACTTTCCATTCATTCCTGCTTCTTTCTTTTCATCTCAATCCAAGCATGATCTTTTCTGAATACACTGGTCTGGATACTATTATCCTGAATACGACCATGTTGGATACGATCATCCTGGATATGATCATGCTAGATATGATCATTCTGGTTACGATCATGCTGGATACAATTGCTGATAATTTTTTCTTACAATTTCTAGATATGATTGCTGATCATTTCTGGTTACGATTGTTGGATATGATCGCTGATCGTTTCTGGTTACGATTGTTGGATACGATCGCTGATCATTTATGGTTACGATTTCTGGATACGATTTCTGATCATTTCTAGTTATGATTGTTGGATACGATCGTTGATCATTTCTGGTTACGATCCTTCTGGATACGATCATCTTGGTTACGATTGCTGGACATGATCAAATACAATCTGAAGACAAAGATCTTCCCGAATACAATACAATACAATCTGATAAGGATGATCTGCCCAAATACGATACAAAAGAATCCAAATATGATTCATTCTCAATCAACACCATCTCATTCCTTTTCTTCTACCAGAATATGATTGTTTTGAAAAACAATCGATGTCTCATCTTCCATCGGCACCACTTCGATCGGCATCACCCTTTTCAATCGGCATTACCTATTCAATCAACATCACTTTTCACTTCCAAGCGGTATCCAATTGTTTTGAAAGATAATCAATACAATCTGGATACGATTTTTTTGAAAGACAATCGATACAATCTGGATATGATTGTTTTTTGATTGTTTTGAAAAACAATACGCACCACTGCTTTCTTTTCTGATTGTTTTGAAAAACAATCTGAATACAATTCTTTTTCGATTGGCAGCATCTCTTTCACTCCCCATTTCTTCTATCAAGTTTGCATCACAAGTTCTCACATCAACTCATGATTTGTGAAATACAAATCAGCAAAGCATCGTCACAATTAACATGGGTCTGATTCTTTTCAAAACAAACCCAAAACAATTGTTTCCACAAAACAAAGTGAAGTGATTTCCTTTCTTCAAAACATACCTTGACAACAAAAGACAACACTTGAAACTTCCATCACCTTGATCATCAGCTTGGTCCCAACACGACCTATAGCCTCCAACCTCTTCTTTCCCCAAAACAACCCAACCGTCCCATAGCCCGGCTTAGGGTATAAGCCAAAAAGGAAGTAAAGTAGCATTTAACCTGAAAACAAAAGATATGTACCTCAAGAAAAACCTGAGATCTTACAATTTCACACATTTGTTTATTTTTAATATCATGGTTCCTTCCCTCTGTTTCAACTGTCATGTTTCACTCGAGACCATGGATGATCAACGAGCCATTCTTCTGAGTCAAGTTAGTGTTCTTCAACTAGTCTTAGCCCTCGACTTCGAGAGATCATCTGCTATGATCCGAGGAGTTCCCTTGTGATATTCTGGTCGTACAAACCTCCCCCCTTCCTATTTGTTTGCAGTGAGTTGTTGATGCTTTGCATCAAGGTAGGGGATTCTTAACTTCACCTTTATTTTATATATTTATGCGGATTGATCATGCTTCAATTTTCTTTGGATAAATGGTTGAGATTAACATTAAGAAGATAACAAACCAAAATTTAAGAACGGGAAGAGATGATGAGTTTTTCATGTGAATGAAATATTCTTATCATTGTTGCATATATTTGTTAAATAGTGTGATATTATTATGTTATAACCATCATGTGCATTCACACATATCTCATGCATTTAAAATTGGATAAACAATTTAAAACTTGGAAGTATAAAAATAATAATGAGTGTGTCATTCTTTAACATTTCTATTCTTTCTTGAAAAGGTTTAATGTGTTTTAGCACTGTTTGGTGCTTATCATATTAGTATTTATCACTTCCATTTGTAGTTGTTTTATTTTGCTTAATGCTTTCTAAAATTGGCATATAACTAATTGAATAATCAAGAGTAAAGATATGATAATTAATGGGATTAATCTTAAAGGTTGAATGTGTCCGGAACTCTTTTGTTAATAGCTTGCATGCATTGATTAAAGCAATATTAATTTATCTTGATAAAATTATTACCGCTGAAATTATATTTGCTTCCATATAAATATATATACCCTTGTTGTGATTTTAAATGAAACCCTAGTGTGGTTGGTTGGAGTGGAGAGGGTTATGCTATGTTGTTATTTTTTTTGTTGGCGACTTGATGTGGTTGATGGTGGGTAGTGTGAACGATGTGGAAAGTTCATGATGATAGATGTTATGAATGGCTCAAGCTGAGAACCTTATTTGATTTAAATGATTATATGCTTGATTGCTACTTGTTTTATGCTTACTATTTATTATTCATTTCCCTTTGGGCATATTTATATCTTCCAAGATAAAGGAATGTGTATTGGTGCCTGGAATTATGGAATGTTAATTAAATAATGAATTCATTGAAAGAGGAAGGTTAAAATGATTAAATGATGATAAAATCATATTATTAAATATGGATTGAGTGAAATATTAGAGTGGGGATATGAATTTAATATTGAATTTAAGCTTTGTTTGTTGATTGATATACAGGATGATGATGAAATATTATTAAATGATTGGTAATTGATTAAAACTCATGAAGGAATTGAACCTTAATGCTTATATTCTTATTGGATTCCTAGTCCTTGGTAATGGAAAATGGGTCTATCATATGGGAATTTAGCTTTAGAATGAGTTTGGGATTAGGTAGTTCCCCTAGAATAGTTGTGTGATATACATCATCATGTTCTGTTATTTCTTATGTTCCACCACCTGAGTCGATTGGGGATTCTGACACTAACACAGCCCGCTCACTGGGTTTGGGCCGACGATAAACCAAGGGTGTCACCCCAAACTCACCTCCAATTGTTCAGTGGTTAGTGACTAGCACTGAGTGGTCATATCACACACTTGAGAAACTGATCGCACTATGATTCACTGTTTCGTTTTCACCTTTACACCACTGTGTTAAACTAGTTTTGTATTAAAAATTATAAAAATAATAAAAAATTGCACTTCATGTTTTATTCAATTATTTTGTTTTTATTACTTTTAAAAAGGGCAATGATACTTGTTTTGATGATCTCATTGAATATGGAGGTGATTTGGAGGACCCATGGTGATGTCCAAGAAAAATGGGTCAAACTGCGCAGGATTCATGCACACCAATGGACTCAACCGCATATTGCAACTAAACCGTGAATCCAAATGGCGTGAAATTTTGTGGGTTGGTCCAAAATGTAATGTGCTACATTTCATATGAAGGAATCGAAGCCTCGTTTGTCCTCTAATATGCCCATCCAAACTGATATGTCCAAAGAATCAAATCTGCACAAAGTCAAATTTTGTGATAGCACATACAATAGTAGGAGTCCTATATAAGACTAAAACCTTTGAAAGAGTCATTATTATATATAATAACTCATGTAACTCAATTAGTCTCAAAATCTTACAGAACCCTAAACCCCCATCAAAAAATTCACTCTACACAGCTTTTAAAATCTTTCTAAAACCTATCACATCTCTAAAACTGATTAAAAATTATTCATCCAAATTCAATTCACTGAAATCCTTTTAAATAACAAAATAGCTCCAATCAAAGAAGTTTTAGGAGATAATTTTTAAAATTAAAATTAAAATAGGAGAATAGGCCGGAAAAAAGAGATAAAATTTTGAATTTGGATCATCCAAGAATGATTTTTTTTTATCAAAGAGGAGGATTTTATTTGATTTGAATCAATGAAGCTGAATTTTTGTGCAAAAAGGTGATAAAATTATAAATGTAATACATTTCTTACAAAATAACTTAGACTCCCCTAAAAACGCCACCGAGGCGTGGCTCAAGACTCCTTCAGCCTAAAAGCCAAATCCAAAATACAATAGGAAAATGACAATCTAGGACCAAAACTACCAAAACTGACACTTAATTACAGTTTGAGACCAAAAACATGATAAAATCCATTTAAGGACAAAAAAATATTATGATTTTTTAAATGAAATGAGATTTTACTTTAGTCCAAAAATATGCTGGTCCTTAACCAGAGCTAAGGGGCTATTTTGATTCTTCAATGTCATTCCCCCAAATACAATCCGTCCCTCAGCCTACTACAGCAGCCCCTACTTAATATCCCTACCAAACCAGCTAACAACTATTAACACAGAACTGTCCCTGGCATCCAACAACCCAGCAAGTTCCATCATTTCCCCCTCTAAAAAAAAAAAATTCTTGTCCTCAAGGTGAGAAAATCAATTTCATCTCTCCAACTTGGCCTTCATATCACCGGTAGCTTCTTGGGCCTACTTTTTTTTTTCTGCACAACAGCAGCCTTTACTTTTTCCACAGCAATAGGATTAGGAACACGATGTAGCTCCTTTCGGTACAGTTATGGGTGTAAATCCCGCCCTGAAAGCCCGTCTGGCCCGGCCCAAAGTCCGGTTGGGCCCGACCCGGGGCGGCCTAGGCCACTATATTTTGGCCCAGTCTGGCCCAAAATCCTGGTCCGGCAGCACACCCTGCAGGCCTGAATCAGACCAAGAAAAATCCAAAAAGTTACCGGATAACTTGCGATTAGGGATATTTGAACCCCTATCCTGGTCTTCTAAGGTTGCACCTAGACCAACTAGTCCAAGTGTTGCACCTAATATATTTATATAAAATCTATAATTATATATCTATTTTATGAACAATATTATACTGGTATTTTTTTAAAAATATTATTATTATTTTGCTTTGATATTAAAGGCCCGATCGCCCAGACCCGTGGCCCGGCCCAGCAAACCTAGCCCAACCCAAAGAATCGGGCCGGCCCGAGGTCAGGCCTAGGCTGAGCTATGGCGCTGTTTGGGTTGGCCCGGGCAAGCCCAAATAGTGCCTTCTAGCCCGATGTTTTAGGGTCAAGCCCAGCCTGGACCATTTATACACCCCACCCTGCATGCGGTGGTTCTGGTACCTCTATATCCTCCCTTTGGTCCCCAACATCTGCAGCTTCTTCTAGCTGCCGTTTATAGTTCTTTAATGCAGACTTTTGAGCTGCTTTTCTTTTCCCGCATTCTCCCACAGCTCTTGTGTTAACAATGCTTAATCTTGAATAACCACGCAGAATAACTTGGAACAGCCTTGAAACATGGATAAAAAACGTTCTTTGGAAGTTTCACCTTCCATTTTATGATCAGAACTGCCCCACGCTCTTTTAGAATTTCTGTAAATTTGGTAATGCGCCCCATTCTCTGACACCCCACTGTCAACATCCCCAGAATCTAAAAATGAGTTGAACAAACTACCATCTCAGATTTCCTTTTTGAACCATTTCCTCGTTGTGTTGTTCTTAATCAGCAGTCCTTTGTCCAATCCATCAACATCAACTGTTACGTATGTCCTGGTGGAGCTAGCAACGGGTAAGATAAGACAGGACTTCCTAAATCTTGTTGATTCCTTCTAATCAAATCCATCACAGAAGTTGTTCCCTGACCTCTAGAGTCCCTAAAATCAGCCAGCTTCAGGTCCCCCCTGTGTCATTGACGGGGCAATGAAACTGGTTGGAGTAAATGCTCTTTCGGTTAATTTTGTGGTGCCAGGTACTGGAAGAGACTACCCGCTCAGCTCGATCAAAGCTACAGGAGGATGCGCTTGCGCGGGCACCACCTGCAGCGCCTCACGCTGCAGCTGTGCAGGATTGGAAACCTCCTGCCCTTCTCAGCACATGCCAACAAACCAGAATATGCCCAATTTTCTAAAGAATGAGTCTCGGTTCAGGTGGTTAGAGCTATCGTTTCTTCCACTGTCACGGTTCCAAATCTCCCAAGCAACTCTACTTTGAACTGCGTCCAGGTAAGGTCAGCCTTATTTGGTTCCAAAAAGAAATTCCAAATTCGACCCCAACCCTCCATACACGATTCGAGCTCAACCCTTCATCCTTTCAGGAGTTCGGTGGATCTCAATCAAGTACGACCAAGAACGATCAAGAAATTGCTGCATCAAATGCGTCTGCTTCAGCTGCTGTCTACTGTGTCAGCCTTGAGTCCCTACGTCAGCTTCTTCCTGAATCTCAAACAGGAATCTTTTTCTTGATTCTCTCTCTAGATACTATCTCAATGAAACCACTAATTGATAGATATTCGGGTATCGGCAGCGTACAGGAATTACAGGAAACTGCAGGAATTAGAGATGAAAGAAGGAAGAAATAGAGAAGAGGAAGAAATAGAGAAGAGGAAGAAATAGAGAAGAGGAAGAAGTATTGATGGGACTCCCCTGGGAACGCCACCCCCGAGGCCTAGCCACGGCCTCCTTCAGCTAAAAGATGAAAGCCAAATCCAAAATACAATCCGTCCCCCCAAGCCTACTACAGCAGCCCCTGCTTAATAGCCTTCACCCACCGCCTAACTAATCAGCTAACAACTATTTATGACATTTACAGAACTGCACCTGGCAGCAAACAGCCCAACCTACTCCCTGCCACAGCAGAAAAGCAAAGCAAAGCCCCCAGCCCTATGCAACCTTTTGAAGCAACAGTTGGGGTTGCCCCACATTATACCCTCACCATATACCCCTACGCAGGTAGTCCCTTAGCAGTAGCAAGACCCTTGCGCAAGTTCCTGTCAGGGTTGGTCAATTTTATGAAAATAAAGAAGTCTTCTTTTGAGAAAATCATAATTTTATTACGTTAAAAGTAAATCAGTTGGAATTAGATTTGACCACCATTCAATTTTTAAGGGCTTTTGGTATTCCAAATGAGGGTAAATGTCAATTTTCATTTACTCTATATGATGAAGTGGTTTTAAAGGCACCGGAGCTATAATGTTTCTATTTGGAAATGAAGAAATAAATAAGTGAAAGGTCAATGGGCTATCCTTTGAACCATGGATTAATTTCATACAGAACAATACATCACCCAGGACTAGTGAACTTGAATATATATAATCAATTGATGTGTATACTCTATACTTGCAGACCAATATGAAACAATTCAATGTAACATTATTTATTTTAAGATTTCATAACCATGCTAAGAAAGGTAATAGAAGAATGAATTTTCTTCCATTTGGAAAAATTATTTACTCATTGTTCGAAAGAGTTGGAGTGCCAATGAATAAAGGGAATTGAAATAAATAAAATCATCAAATATTTTCACATCCAATACATAGGAAAAAATAAAATATGGATGCAGATTTTCTTATTCATCTTTCAAAAAGGAAAGGCTGTAGTTTAAGTCAATATATCTACTAATACTGAGGGGAAATAACAAGAAGTTAATGGATAAAGCGTTCAAGTTGAAGTGGAACAAATTAGTGAAGTTCTTCAAAAATCTATTGAAAAACAAATTTTTAATAGAAATCCCTTGAATAAGTTTCTCTGGCAAATAAATAACTTTTTTCCAGCTGAAAAAGAAGCAGATACAACTCAGGTAAATGGTGAAAATGAATAACAGAGTTGAATGTAATGTAGAGAACATTCATTGAACTGGTGGAGAAATTTATAAAAAATTAGTTATCAAAGCTAAAGAGGAAAAGATTGTTCAAGAGTGATTTGTTGAAGAATTGAACTTACAATCTATTCAACAAGGCATGGTTGAAAATCTTGTTCCAATTGCAAAATATACACGAAGCAGTTAGGACAAACCAAAGCCAATTCTGTGAAGCACAAGACTTCAAAATCATCTAACTAAAGAACGCAGACTGGCCATCTATACACGCCGCAGGACACAAAAACATGAAAGAATTGCAGCGGAAACGGATCAAAGGGTAGCCAGGGACCAGAAGTTCAGGAGAAATGATGGGGTGGTGACGAACCAGCCCAGAAACGCCATGGCTGTCGCGATTTCAAACCTCGTGCAGTGGTTCACGGAACACTTGTCGAGATCGTTGCTGATGAGAACCGTGATGCCAGCGGATGCAGAAGCAGCAGCAAATGTAAGAGTGGACGTCACCCCATCTCCAACAGTGAGAAAGCTCAGAACTCTGAAATTTCGCAAGCAGCGCTTCACAAGAAGGGCATGTACATCAACAGTCGCAAGAGAGAGGCTCCATAAGCTTTGCAGGGCGACAGCAGCAACCAAGTAACGAAAAGCTGTGACGGAGGGGAAATCACTGGTAGCCGCCATGACGCAGAGTGCGATAACAGAAAAGGTGAACTGGAGGCAACGCAAGAATAAACCTCCACGGGTGCCCGGCATGCCCTGCACATCTTTCATCCTAACCCTCGGCGGCGGAGCGCCATCGGCCAGCGCATCGGTGGTTGGGAGCGGGGCCACCACCGGATGCACCGACGGCCGACTCGCGTGCATCTCTCCTCAGAAAACCTTCAACTCTTCCCTAGTTCGATAGATCCCATGAAATCTTATCCGCAGAAACCCCCTCGAAAGTAGCACCAATGCGCGGATACTGAACTGAATCTGCAGCACCGCAAAGAACAACAAGTTGAGGCTCGGATCAAGCCCTCTTCACATCGGACTCGGGAGGAAAAGGAAAGATCGATCTGGGTGTGGTTGAAATCTCCTTTATGCTGGGTGGAAGGGGGTGGGGCGGAAAGGAAGGACCTCCAAGTCATTCCAGTTCCCTTCAAATTGGAGGATTAATGATGGGATGAAAATAAGGTGTTTTTTTAAATATATATATCAAAAATTAAGAAAATTAAAATAGATAAGAATTATGATGGTGGTATTATTATTATTATTATTATTTGTACAAAAACTCTAGTTGGATTATGCAATTAATGTTCTTCCCAGCGTAGCTCGTTTCCCTGCGTGTGTACCATGCCTCGGGTCGCTAGCATACAAGGTCGGATTGGAAAACCTACCCAGGTGAGGGGTAACATGGTAACATCCAAACCAAAATTCAATTGAAGATGAGACAATTAAAGAAATTTAATTTTCAGATAATATCATTATGGTTGTTGTAAATTATCTCAGTCAATATAATGTTGAGAGATGGAAGTAAAAATAAGTTTTTCAAGTTGCAGTGATTAAAGTTAAAATTACTAAGATTAAGTGTACTCTTAATCTACAAGATAAAGCACTTTATTTTTTTTTGATCCAAGGAATTTGAGTATTAAGTGACACATGTCTAATTGCTAACTAAATAAAGATAAATTCACTATGCAAGCCTGGACACATTGAATAAATAATTAGTTATATATATATATATTGTAAGAGCCCAAATTTTCCTCGAACCCTTTATTTTTTCCAAGTGTCGGGAGAATCTGGGGGACAAGAGTTTTTATGATAATTGTGGTGTTGAGGCAGAGTTTTAACATTCCAATTGTATCGGATGTCTTCGAAGAGATTGTTGAGGTGGAGTTTTATTGTTCAAGACGAAGTTTTAAAGTGATTTTGCAATTTTGGATCATATTCTCTATTTTTTGATTTTGGTTCAAATTTTGGAAAAGTCTGGAAAGTATCTTACATTTAGAATTTTTGGCTAAATATAAGATATTACATATGAATTTTAAAACTATCTTACACGTGAAATAAATTTCTTATGCATTGCCTTTAACTCTAAAAATATATTATATATGAACCATAAAAGTCTTATATATTGATTTTCTACCCATAATATCTTATGTGTAACCACTTGGGATTTTAAGATATATTTCTCTTAAAATAATTTGAAGTGTTCAATAGTCCGGTTAACACGCAACACTGAGCTTTGAGCGAATTGAGATATATTATAATTTTTTATTATTTAAATGTGATAACCTAGTTGTTGAATTCACAGACATGGATACGAGTAACTACATTATAAAATATATGTATAACAGTCATACTCAATACAAATGTATTGATGAATGATTTGGAAATACACACTCTATTTTCAGTGAAGTCGTTTTATACATCAAAAATATATTTTCTTTAAAAATGATTTTATTGCATTTTGTGTGTGTAAATTATAATTAATTTATGTCACTTTTAGAAACATTATTTTATAAAATGAACATTGTTTTTGAAATCAGCATATCAAAATTAACTTATGGTAAAATTTTGAGATTTTTCTGAAATAATTGATTTTTCAGTAAATAATGAAAAATATCGTTTTTTCAAATACTCTCATTTATTTTTATTAAATCAAGTAATTTAAAAGTCTTATTCTATTTTGGATTCGGTCTTAAAGTGAAATATGATTCATCTGATTTAAAATAATCTAATTAATTCCATTTGAATAAGTAATAATCATGATTTCGATATAAGTTAATTTTTATGCCTAAAAACGCATTTTTCTTAAAATTGTTTTTCGTTGCGTTTCACACATTTATATTAAAATTTATTTATTACACTTTTAGAGATTGAATCATGAAAAATTGATACCATATTTGGAATCAGGATGTTCAAATTGGATAAGTTGTTCTTTTTTTATCATTATGAATAGTAATCGTGATAAATATTCGTCGCCTCGGTAAGGGTAAGATACACAAAACATGGTTAAAACTATGAGATAAGATCTCAAAATCAACCCAAGACTTTCCCTTATTTCATTCTATGGGAGAAATTCAACCATAGCCATACCAAATTCGAATATATGACATTTTGGTGCCATTTTCCCTTGATAATGACATTTATATTATTTTAAGAAAAAAATTACAAAATGTCACTCTCGTTCCTTTAAAATTATATTATATGTTCACGTAGAGATAAAAATAAGTTGTGAACGAATCTTAAAGGTTATTTTGAGCATAATGGGATTATTTTTATGTTGAAAATTTATTTCTAATTTTTAGTGATTATATAATTATATTAAATGCTTATACAATGTTGACATAGTGCTTGTGCAAACAGTAGAAAAATCAAATAAATGATTTTAAAAAACATTAAAAGTAATAAAATTTGGATGAATTATCAAGTTTTGTGAATTATGTACATAAACATGACATATTATTAATGTGTTAAAAGTTTATATTCGAATTCCATAAATATCTTCAGGTCTTTAAAGTCAAATTAAATGAATGGTATCAAAAAAGACATTAATGATATTTTATGAAAAATAATATTTTATTAAATTATTTAAAAATTATAAAAAAATTTCAAGAGAACAAGTAGGTTGAGAAATGATCAAAAAATTTATTCCTTGTCCATTTATGATCCAGTTTTTACCTTATAAGTAAAATTATTACCCTTTGAGTTTGAAAAAGTTGTTACCGCGATTAAGGTTAAAAATGGTCAATGAAGGGTTTAAACCAAAAGATAAGAGTTAAAATGATTTAAACACTTTATTAAACCCTATTTGTTGGTTGGATTTTGACTTTACCCATATCACCTTCTAATATGAGTCATTTTGGATCCATTTGTTCAAGAAAGTGACTTAATAATATTTTAAAACATTGAAAAATTACAAATGTGTCACTCACCTAAATTATAGAAGGACACCCCTTCTCTCTCTTCTTTACAACAATTTGAACAACCTAGATCAACCAAACCCTGCCCACTTCTCTTCTAAAATTCCATGTACACGAATTATAGGTGTTTTTATTCTTAAATGACCATTCTAAGGGTCCTTAAGAAGGGATATAAAGGAAACCTACCGAAGAAGTGGTAATCGTCTTTACCGACTCTTTCAAGTTTATTTTTTCTTCCACTTACTCTAAATCCATTGTATCTATCCTAAAATAGTAACTACAGTATCATCAATATACTAAGATGTTATTATGATTATGAGAAAATCATTTTCCACCCATTTTCCATCCTACGGAAAACGAAAATATCGCATGTGCATACGTACGACTTACCTTCTCCACATAGCGATGAAATTCTTTTTTCACCATCTTTTTTACTTGGATGTTTATAAAGATGAAAATAATGATTATATATGATATTTATAACATAATTATGGTTTTAGAAATATAATATATCATTTAACTTCTTACATTTCCATCTGATGGAAAATGATAACATCGCTCGTGCATACTGTTGGATCGAAAGAGTAACTAAGATGGTTACTATTATAAGAGGGGGTGAATTGTAGTTTAAAAAATTAAACTAAAACAAAACACGATACCAATTTAAGTAAAAAGATTAAACTCACAGATCGTCTGATAATCATAGTGTAAGAATTGTAATAACAGATTGTCTAATTATATCAGAGTATGTTTTAATCATTATCTTAGATACGCCGATAAAACAAATGAAAAGAAAATTTTATAAAAAAAACTTTCTATTATAATATGCACATCAGAATAAAGACTTATACACTAACCAGTAACAGTAAGAATGAATTACAAGCTATGTTAAAAGAAATCACTCTTTTAACCTTAAGAGTAGAGGTAGTAAGCAACCTTGACTAAAATTATCCATAGTTTTATACTTACACTAAAGTCTGTTTTTCCTTACCAAGAAATACCTCAATATGATGATTGGAATAACTCTATCATCCTATCTTCAGAAGCCCTCAATACGATGATCAGTATCTGTCTTCCTTGCTCTAGAAGCCCTCGATCTGATGGATCAGATTCATCATCTTCTTTTCCCTAGAATCCCTTGATCGTAACAATGATCAGATACAAAATACAAAAGAAAATGTAATAAAGGAAACAACCCTGAACAATATTCCTTAAAATGATAATTATCTAAAGAGTTACAAAGACTAAGAATGATCAGTTCATGCTAATAAATCTTCAAAAAACTTGAATTGTGAAAATGTATCAGCTCCCAACTCTTCAAATAACCAATTATTTATAGACGGAGCTCCAATGATCATATTTTTGAGTTAGTTGCAATGGCCTCAGACAACTTGCACTTGATATCTTGGAAATAACTGAATGACCAACATCATTTTTTAGCATCATTATAATGTTATTTTTTATTCCTTACGATAGAAACAAAGTGAATTTATTTATATATATATTAGTTGTTTGAGGGTACAATTACATTAAACACACACACCAAACACATAGGCAGGAAAGACAGGTCATAGCCCCCAAGGGATATCCCACCCATCAAGCCTTATTTATTTAGTACATGGACCGAAGGCCTAGTGGGCATGAAGTCCATTACATGACCCAAATGCCCAAAAACTGCCCTGGAGGGCCAGTGCAGCGTCATGTCTGCATCACCACCTGCCTGCATCACCACATGCCTAGGGAAATTCAATCCCACTCGGATTTGAACTCAGTTCTGATGTAGGATTACAGGGAGCCCTTACCACTTAGGCAGGCCCCCAAATGTAAAGTGTATATATTTGATTATAAACTTAGGACAATCCGATGGACTTCTTTATCATTTTCCAATACAATAAACCTTATAAGGATTAGTCTGATGTATCGATACCGGTATTTGTTTGATGGTTATGAATTTTGTTAGTAAAAAGAAAAAATGATAGTCTAACTACTAGTTAGGATAAAGGTCAGTCTAATGAATCATACACATCCTAAATCTGATGGATCACATTCAATAATAATAATTTTATATTCGTAATACATTATAATTAGTTATATGTTAGGTAAAAACCAATATTTTTTACAGAAACATACTAAAACACTTGGGACATAAAAAGTTAGTAAACATAATTTTAAGAAAGTGTTTGTGATTTCCAAAACTAAAGGAATAGAAAAGTAAGAAGTAAAACTTCTGACTCAACAATCTCCTCCTTTTTGGAAATCACCAACCACGAGAATTAAAATAAAAAAAAATTATAACTTGAAATACTTACAACCATTTTACCTATTAAGAACTTTGAAGAGATACTTTATAACCCCCACCCCCTCATTTTATAAGTCTTCATGATATGATTGTAAGTATTAAAACATTTATCTAAAAAAAAACTTCTCCCCCTTAAATAATACTTTTACCCCTAAGGATAGTATCTCCCCTTAAAAAAACTTCTCCACTTTTATAAAACCTTCTCCCCCTTTTTGATTTTCAAAAAGGAATGTATAGTATATAACCTAAAATGTTAGTGAAAGATAACAAAAAAAAAACAATTCTTATATGAAATAACCAATCATCCAACAAAGAAATACAAGAACATACATCTAATAGTAATTGTAAAATACTCAAGCCCAAAGTATTGGATGAAAAGTCATTCAAATATTATAACCATTCAAAATTTTGAAATTATACATTGAGAGTTCAAATGTAAAAGTGTTCAATCTTTCTTCATCAATTTCTTCACAATTGAATTTATCTTCTTAAACATATCTCGATCTTTTTCAAGCTTGAAAATTCTTTCTTAAACTACTTCTTGCTTCTAGACTTGAGTCTTCAAGATTTCAATTTACTCATAAAACTTTTTATTCTCATAATTCACAAGGATTACTTCATATTCACAAGATCTCAGCCTAAAATTCTCTAATTCCAAACAATGAACATTTTATTTCAAAACTTTTACTTCCATAGTCCAGTCATTGGTTGTATCTCTAAACTCTTCCATGAACTTTAATCTGTCAGAAACATCTAAGGAAAACTTGTTGAAAGATTTTTCCATTTATAGAGTAAGAGTTTTCATTTCCATGAACTGGTCATCATACTCTCTTAATTTAATATCTACTTGATTCAACCATTTAACCATTTTCTTGTATGAAAACTTTTGTGTTTTAAACTTTTCTTCATAGACTTTCAAATTTTCCTTGATCCTGATCATTGATTCAGTCAAAATTTTTAGTGATTCTGGTTTCTCATTCAATTATTCCTAAATCAACTTACATCTTTCCTTTATGTTAGGTAGATAAAAAATTTGATCACTCAAACTTTTCAAGGTAAGACAAATATAATCAAATCCCTTTTGAATAATCATAGCTTCTGAGTTTTATTGATTGAGATCAACTTGAGGAGGTTTTGGTATGCTAAACCCGACATCAACTAATTTACCTTTCTTTTACACTTTTTTTTAAACTTTGTCTAGATATTTATATGGAACTTTTTTCCCTTTGAAACGTTTATAATATCAAGATATTTTTCTGATTCCTCCTTATCCTCAACTTTGGTATTTGATTTTTAGTCTTGTTCTTCTTCCTCACATGATGGATCTTCCTCCTTTTCCGTTGATGATTTTTCTTCCTAAGTGCCTTCCAAGTTTTCATCCTTACCAGATTGTGAAGGTAAATGTGTTGAGGATGATGAAGACTCCAATGATTTCTTTTCCTTCGATTCTTCATCAGTTTAATTCTTTTCCTTATAAACTTCTCTCTCTTTTTCTTCTTCTTCTTCCACTTAATATTATTATTCTATTTATTATTCAACTAATTCTTATAATTCTTCTTCAAATTATTTTTCTTCCTATACTTCCTCTTCAACTTCTTTCTCAATCTATTATTTTAATTGCCTATCCATTCTTAAAACTCCCTTTCCAACTGATTCAGATACAGATTATTTCTTAGGTATGATAAGGATTTATTCTTCAATAACTAGTTTTTCTTTTTCCCTTATTAGCCACTGAAGGGATTTCTAATTATATTGTATAAGTTTCAAGAAATTTAAGATTGGAATCATGAATGATTTGATTAGTATGAGAAATTTAAAGTATTGGGTTTTCATAAGATCTGTCCACATCTTTCCATAAAACATCTATAACTCTAGCTTAAACTAACATTTTACTTTTCATATTTCTTTTCTATTCTTCTTCTAACTATTCATATGTCCAAATTCTCAATTATTTTTCCTCAGCAGTATCAATACCAAACTCTAGATCTCCCAATTTCTTTTGTGCCTTATGTTCCATAAGTTTTTCAAAAACATCATCTGAAATTTTCTTATTTTTCTTTTATTTCACTGGTGGGAAAGATTCAACCTTTCTCTTTTTCTTAATATCCTAAAATTTCTTTGATGGTTGTGACTCTAAAACATCACCATCAACCTTATCAAGAAACTTCTTTGTCTTTGTGTTAAAAACCAATTTCATTCTAGAAATTGTATTTTCTCTAATAAGTGAAATTTATTCTCACATTGGATAATATTGGTTCTTAACGTTGAAAAGTTTCATAACTTTAATGAGTAACTTATTGATGAAATAGGGAAACATGATGATTTTTGACTTTATTGATGCATTTTTTAGGGCTTCTACTATAATGAAAACAAACTTTACAATGTTTATTTGTCTTATATTAATCAAAAAATCTCACACAAAATATCTAATTCCTTAATAGCGTCTCTATCACCCTTCTTGGGTATTAAATACCCCTGCATACACAAAGATACAACTCTATTTTTGGTGATATATGTGATACTTTCCCTACTTTCTCATAACAAGGAAACAAAAAATCCTATACTTTCCATATTTTTAAAAGAACCAAGACTATACGGTAATTAGTGTGAAGGTAATAAGGCTTATCCTTCATTAGGAACTCCAAACGGGATAACTAACCTTGTATATGAAAAATAAATAAAGGATCATGACCCCGACCCCATGGAGGGATACTTAACTCTATCCATGATCGGCCCGTAGAAAAGGGATCGTTTAGCCTGAGTAGTAGGGTTGGATACCAAACCCTATCCAGGGGGATCAAAGATTCTACTATCACACCCCATGCAAAGCCCTACTAAAATAGGACCATTAAAGGGTCTTAACACAAGAAAAAGGAAAGTACATAGTGTTCCCAAGGGGTACACAACATGTTGATCCAGGTTCAACACTCAGCATGTGCCTAACTTTCTAAGTCATGTTCTACCGAGGGTATATGGGCTGTAGCCTAGAAATATATAGTGTGTAGGCCACCTAGAATCCCTGGGCATGTACTTCCTATACACGCCAAGCTGGTCGTTTAAGGACACACAATGTGTGGGCCCAGCCACACAGTCATGTGATATTTAACTCGGTTTGGAAACCCTAATGATGCATCTACCAGGGAACACAGTTTGTGTTCTTCTAAAATAAATGTCATGTAGTCACATTTTCTCCATATTATTAATAGCTTCAACGACATGTGTGTGGGGGGGGGGGCATCCACATAGTTGTGTGATATTTAACTCGATTTGGAAACCCTAGTGTTTCATATCCCATGGAACACAACATGTGTTCTTTTGAACTACACATCATGTAGTCAGGTTTTCTTCAGATTGTGTGTGTGGGCCCAATCACACAGTCATGTGATATTTAAATTGATTCAGAAACCCTAGCACTACATCACCCTAGTAATGTTATGTGTGTTCTTTTGAACTACACATCGTGCAATCATGTTTTCTCTAGATTGTGCGTGAGGGATCAGTCACACGACCGTATGATATTTAACTCAGCTCAGAAACCCCAGTGCTACATCTTCCAGGGAATACGATGGGTGGGTGGGTGTGACGGACAGACGTTGTTCAAGGGATATCTAGTGTTTGTGGTCACATTGTAATAATTATTGTGGTACATTTTATTTTTAGTTTTGCATTGACATTTCATGTACTAGGATGTGGTTATTTATTTATTTTTATGGAGTTTATTAGTGGTTTGATTATCATTTACTAGGAATTTGAGGGTAATGTCTCGCATATATGTATGTTCTATACCTTCAATGTTAGTCATCAACTCATGACCTATTGGAGGTGGGTTTCAGATGTAACACATGTTTTCACTAACAACCCAAGAGGGGTACCAGTAGGGGTGGGTCATGATAAGAATAATTATTTGTTAATTTTCGTTACATACCACATAAACTAGTAAAGGTTTCTAACAAATATAGATTTCCATTCACAAATAAATATTTGATACCAGTAATATTTGGATTTTGAAAGACTAAAGTTTTTATTTCCAAATGAACAAGTGTAATTAAATTTTTCCAAAGAAAAAATAGAAATAAAATTCTATACAAATGGAGATACTACAAGTCTCTTTAAAAATAAAATAAAAATTTGTTTTATAAAAATCTAAAATTTTATATAGCTTTAACTGAAATTGATTTTTTATTGCCTAGAAAGAGAATCTTTCAACATCACTTGGATTTTGGTTCATTAGACAACCCTACATAAACACACTTATGTGACTAGTAGCACTAGAATCTATCCAAGTGTCTTTAAGTACATAAATTAACTTAAAAAAAAAGTCAAATTGAGAAGTGTTCCTTTATTTACATGTCCATTGGAGTACCTAGTACAATTTTCCTTCATGTGTCTAGTTTTCTTGAAAAAGTAATAGGTAACTACCAAATCTTGTTTCTTTTACCCTTTTTTCTTAACTTGTATTACCCTTTTTCTCATTTTATATTTAGAGGATATTGTCAAGTGAACACTTCGATCTAATTTTCTTTCATTCAATATTTTCATACACACAAAGAGAAATTAACTCATTAGTGTCCACTTCACCTTTTGGGCATTGTAGCTCACCAAAAATTGAATTGAAACCAAATGCATGAGCAAGTCCTATGATAGCACAAGCTTTAGTGCATTAAGTTTTGAAGAAATATTAAACAATTTAAACCAAAGTAAATTAATATTTCAATTTCAAAAATTAAGTTTATTTTATCAAATAAAAATTATAAAAGTGTCAAAAATTAAAATGTTTACATGTCTAAGTCCCTTTTCAATGAAACATTCATCTACAGAAGTATGGAGATATTCTATCCTTATCATAAGGTCAAGATCCATGCAAAAATGAACTATAAAGACATTCTCTTTCCAGGTCTTGAAATGTGTATCGCTAGGCATTGGGATAGAATTAATGTTTGCAAATATATTAGTAACATAATTTGAACAAAGAATAATAAAACTATAAACAACGCTCACAATCTTTAAATTTAATAATTTTCAAATAACGAGTTAAAATAATGTTACGACAAAAAACAAAATACCTAATACAACATTAATATTTTTCCCTTGGATAAAAATATTAATTCTAAGTGGTACTCTCAATCCAACAATAAAATATTCACAGTTAGTCCAACCAAATAATAAACCTTTCGTTGGATTGATTTATTGTTCACATGGAAATTAAAATTGTCAAATATTTATCATCACATTGGAATTTATTATTTGACCAAATAGAAACCTTCCTTTGGACTGGTCACTATTCATATAAATAATACACACTTAATATTTCAAATAAACTAATCTATGCAAAAGAGATCAATTTAAAAATATTTTACTTTAGTCAATTTAATTCAAAAATATTAGACATTAGTATATAAAATGATAAATACTAAAATTTGAATTTGAACTTTGAAACTAAATTTTTATCCAAGAAATTTGAAATTAAAATTTTACATAAAATTTATTTTAATTACATATTGATATATCATAAGTCATGCGGTAATATCTGAAACTCATCATCAATATACACTAATTTTGTATCATCATATAAAAAAATAAAACTAATTTAAGTTCAATTTGTTTCTTATATCATTACAAAAACGAAAAGTGATGTTTCCATTCATAATCAATAATTTTTTTTCCGATGGGTACAACCTAGTGGTGCGTCTGTGGCGGTGTTTGCGAGGTCTCGGTTTCAAGCCTCTCCATCTGAAAATTAGGTAGATTTTCATTCTCCCCCTCCCCTCATTGTTTTAAATAATAATAACAATAATAATAATAATAATAATTTTAAAATATTATAGAAAGATCCCCATGTAATTATCAAATAATTTTAATCCAAATAATATCTAACAATTTAGATACAACTGACTTGAATACCAAATATAGATAATTTTTCATCGCACAAATCAACTACAAAGTCCTAAGACCTTAGGTAAATAATTAGGGATTAAACAAAATTAAATGTGAACGTACCGTAATCCATGGTGAACTGAAGTTTTCTAAACCATAGGGTTTTCATGTTTGGAACTATCATTTCTCTCATGTTTTATCTGATGATGGGGAAGGCAAACTGATCAATAAGATATGACTCAACACCACAACCCCTTAAAATACCATTATATACTAGGTTGATTTAGGATTTCATAAACCCTATTCAATTTACCATTTTTCTTCTATAAATTTATTGAACATACCTAATAAATGTATTAAGACATTAAATATAAATCACTTATTAACCTTAACAAAATGACAACCCATAATATAATTATTTTAATATATAAACTCATAAAAATTATTATTAGATTAAAAAATCTAACATGATCTACAAATTAGATGGACCATTTGTTAATCTAGTTATTTAAATTTCTTTTTCTTTTTTTCTAACACACCTAGTCATGTGACGAGCACTTTCACATGGATCACAAAAATGAAATAAAACAACCTTGGATAAGAGTTTTTGGGTGTCTATCAAATTATTCTCTTTATGCCATGGAGGGGGTTCTTTACGCATTTTGTTAGCCCAATTCCACTAGAACATGCCATGGAGGGTTCTTCACACATTTTGTAAGCCAAATTCCACTAGAAATCCAGATTTAGTAGAACTTCCAAGACAATTTACACTCAAAGAGTAAAAATTATGATGGAACTTGGCATAGAAAAATGCAACGGACACTCCCTCACATGGAGAGGATTTTGGTCCCTAAAACAGAACCAAGTTGTTCATAAATGGTAAAGTCAAAAAGTCAATTATATATTAAATAGAATATAAAATCATGTGATGTGTTCATTATTTATAGAACAAGAACAACCCACCCTCATGCCATGAAACCTAATGTTCAGTGGTGACCACTAGAATGTTTCCACAGGTTGGGTTTTGGGAGGATGCCAAGCGGTTTTCCCTTGGGCGGCTCTTCCATGCCCTAGGCAGTGATGAGCCCTGCTCCGACCCCTCCCCCATCAGAGGGGGAGGTTCCCTTACTGCATCTCCTTAATGATTGGGCTAACCCTTTCACTCCCTTTTCGAACCCTGACTATATTCCATCCTTCCCATAGATTTCTGTCAGCCCGAAAGTCCCTGAAAGCTTTTAGGGGATCCTGCTTCTTCTGATCTCGAACCTGGAATTCATGGAGGCATCTTCCCTAATTAACCTGACCCTGATTGCATGTTTCAAGTGGCTTCAGCCATCGGTGGATACTTTTTATCGCTTCATTTTTGAAAAATGGGGTTTGAAAGAGCGTGCTATTTTCAGCCTCCTCGACTCCAAGAGTTTCATGATTCGGTTCTCCAATGAAGATGACATGATTCTCTCTTGGTCGAGCACTCCTCGATCATAGGATGGTGCTCGATTTATCCTCTTTAGATGGGAATATGATGTCCATATGAAATGAGACCCTACAAAGCTGGCGATTTGGGTAAGTTTTCCAGAACTTCCTCTACCATTTCAAAATCCCTCGATTCTTTGTTTACTTGGATATCTGGTTGGGAGATTCATATGTACTGATAATAGAACCCATGCGATGTGTCACCCGATCTCTCAAAGGGCGTGTGTTGAGGTTGATGTTTCGAAGCCCCCCATTGAATCCTTTTGGATTATAGTGGGAGAAGAATTTAGATATAAGCAGAACATCATGTTTTAATCTTAGTTTGATTATTGTTCCGTATGAAAGTTGTTTGGTCATAGTTTAGAGATATACAGGTGTAGGGAGAGGCAACTGTGAGCCACTTTAGAGGTCCATGCAGACTGGGTACAGGGTGGTCCTCCTGTCGATAATGGTTTACTCCATATTAGGGATGGTGTAGGGTTAGGAGATGGTTGTGAAGGTTCTGGGTAGGGAATAGCAAGGCTGGGTTATCCATAGGTTCAGTTGAAGAAACATTTCAAAAACCAGAAAAGATCACTCCTCCAGAACCCAGTGTAGTAGAGATTTTTAACAGAATGCAGAGAGATTTGGAGAGCCCTCCTGGAAACAAGTCATTAGCTGGTGGTTCCCATGCCAGTGTGATAATTGAGGCTCCTTTGAAATTGATGAAGGCTCATTCTCAGGATTCGGGGGCCTCTATGAGAGCTTTTAAACTAGCCTCTAAGGGTGTGGCTAGATTAAAACCATGCTCGTATGTGATGGAGGTGTGTACTGGTGAGAGCAACAACTATGACAGGGGGATACATTCATCTGGAAAGAGAAAGTACAAGGATGGACAGGAGTGGGAGGAGCCTACACTTGAGGTAGGCATGCCTTTGGTCACTAGTCCGGGATCCAATTCGGGGAGGATTTTGTCCGACCTCAACTTAAACAACAGATTCGAAAGTCTAAGTAATGAGGTATAGCTTGTATGCAACTCCAACTGTCCCACTAAGGCCGATACTAATAGATATTTCCAATCCTCAGATGATATTGGTTTGGGAGGGGTTGTTAAAGGTCTGTACTACCAAATAAGGAAGAAAGGGAGTAAGGAAAACAGGGATCTGGGGAGTTTTATTGTTTCCAAGAATCCGAAAGCTAAGGAGTGTAAAGACTACTCTTATCTTCCTAAACTGTTGGAGACTTGGTCATCCAAAAAAGAGGGTAAAATCAAGGAGCACGATATTTAAAAAGAGACATGAGAGGAGGTTAGGCAGGACAATGTCATAGTGTCCCAAGTTTAAGTGGATGGAGTCTCAAAGGTAGATGACCAACACTAGGGGATGCATCTGAACCCTGAGAATCTGATGCTGGAAAGAGAGGATACTCTTTTCCCTAGACAACAATGTGCAACAGGGTCTACTGTCGGCCTACAGAGCCTGGAGGAGGTAGATTTGGATTCTCAGCTGAAACTACTCATGCACTATGGCGAAGAAATGATGGAGGATGTTTTGGTGATCAAGGCGGTGAGGGAAGGCATTTATCAAATGATGGGAAGATTGATCCAAGTGGCAGTTACTAGGGAGAAAGATGAATGGATTGACAAGAAAAATCTCATACCGATCAGAGGCTTCAATATAGATAATATTAGCAAATAAAAATACATTCAGTCTTGGGAGTATCTAGTAAGGCACTATGGAGAGAACATATGGGAAGATCCAAGCTTCCATGTAAATTACCTCCCCTGACAACTGTTTAGGGAAGGAGACTCCAATCACCTTAGACTTGTGTTTAATAGGTCAGTTGTAACCTTTGATGCTTGACCTACTTTTCTGTAGGGTTCTCACTTCCCCCCCTTAAAAGTGTTAGAAAATAAAAAGGTTAATTTGGAGTGTATTGGTGACCACTGTAGGTTCAATGGAACATATGTTATCGAGAAGAGCTTGTTCATCAACAACAGGCCTATTGCCATGCCACCAAAAATATGATTTCATCCATCCATGGGTTCCCTTTACAAAATTATCTTTCATATTCTTATGAGCTCCAAATTTCTCATAAACTTAATGCAATCTCATCAAAACCTCAATTTTGGAACATATATCCTCTAAAAAATCACTTTTTGATAACAAATTCAATATAAATGAGACCATTAAGTCTAGTATAATCTTACAAGATCAATTCAATATCCCATAGATTGAATCTGAATCAATCTACCATTACCTCTAAAATCTCATCACAATAGCTTCAAATACTAGTATTATAAAGAATTGCGACACCAACCCCTTGGAGGGATACCTAACTCTATCCATGATTGGCCCATAAATAAGGGATCATTAAGCCTAAGTAGCATGGTTGGATACCAGACCCTGTCCGGTGGGTTCAAAGATTCTACTGTCAAATCCCATGTGGATCCCTACTAAAAAAGGACCACTAAAAGGTCCTAACCCAAGTGAAAGTAAATTACATAGTGTGCCCAAGGGGTACACAACATGTTGATCCAGGTTCAACACTCGGCATGTGCCTCACTTCCTAAGTCATGTTCTACCGAGGGTACATGGGGTGTATCCTGGAAATACATGGTGTGTAGGCCACCTAGATCCCTAGGCATGTACTTACTATAGATTCCAAGCTGGTTGTTTAAGGACACACAATGTGTGGGCCAATCCACACAGTCGTGTGATATTTAATTCGGTTCGGAAACCCTAACGATGCATCTACTGGGGAACACAGTGTGTGTTCTTCTGAAATACATGTCATGTAGTCAGGTTTTCTCCATATTATTCAAAGCTTCAATGGTGTGTGTTTGTGTGTGGGGGGGGGGGCATCCACACAGTTGTGTGATATTTAACTCGATTTGGAAACCCTAGTGTTGCATATCCTGAGGAACACAACATGTATTATTTTGAATATAAATATATATATAGCATAAATTAAGAAAAATAAGATAGATAAAAATTATGATGGTGGTATTATTTTCTTTTCCAAAAACTCTATTCTGACTATACAATTAATGTTCTTCCAAGCATAGTTCATTCCCCTACGTGTGTACCTAGCCTCGAGTCTCTAGCATAAAAGGTTGGATTGTAAAACCCACCTAAGTGAAGGGTAACATGCTAACATCCAAACCAAAATTCAATTGAAGATGAGACAATTAAAGAAATTTAATTTTTAGATAAAATCATTATGGTGGTAAATTATTCAGTCAAGATAATGTTGGAGAGAAGGAAGTAAAAATAATTTTTTCAAGTTGTAATGACTAAAGATAAAATTATTAAGATTAAATAGGCTCTTAATCTACAAGATAAGGCACTTTATTTATCTTTTTTGATCCAAGGAAGTTAAGTTTTAAGTGACACATGTATAATTTATAACTAAATAAAGATAAATTCACTATTCAATCCTGGACACTTTGAACAAATAATTAGTTTTTTTATATATATTGTAAGAGCCTGAATTTTCTTTGAACCCTTTATTTTTTCCAAGTGTCGGGAGAATCTGGGGGCATGTGCTTTTCTGGTAAATGTGATGTTGAGGAAGGGTTTTATCATTCCAATTTTATTGGATGTCTTCGAATAGATTATTGAGGTGGAATTTTATTTTTCAAGATGAAGTTTTAAAATGATTTTGCAATTTTTGGTTCATATTCTCCATTTTTGGATTTTGGTTCAAATTTTGGAAAAGTCTGGAAAGTATCTTACATTTTGAATTTTTGGCTAAATATAAGATATTACATATGAATTTTAAAAATATCTTAAATGTGAAATAAATTTCACATGCATTGCCTTTAACTCTAAAAATATATTATGTATGAACCATAAAAGTCTTATATATTGATTTCAATTAAATTATAATATCTCATGTGTAACATACTAATATTTTAAGATATATTTATTCAAAAACAATTCTAACTATTCAATAGCCTAGTTAACATGCAACATTGAGCTTTAAGAAAATTATAGATATATTATAAAAATATTATTATTTAAATGTGATAACATAGACATTGAATTGGAGGACATGAATACAAGTAACTGCATTATAAAATATATGTACAACATTCACACTCAATAAAAATGTATTGATGAATTATTTTGAAATACACACTCAATTTTTAGTGAAGTTGTTTTATGCATCAAAAATACACTTTCTTTAAAAATTATTTATTGCATTTTGTGTGTGTAAATTATAATTAATTTATGTCACTTTTAGAAATAGTATTTTATAAAATGAACATAATTTTTAAAATCATCATATCAAAATTAACTTAGGTTGAATTTTTTATTTTTTTCTGAAATAATTGATTTTTAGTGAATAATGAAAAATGTCGTTTTTTCAAATACTCTCATTTATTTTTATTGAGTAAAGTAATTTAAAAATATAATTATATTTTAGATTTGGTATTAAAGTGAAATCTTACCAATTTGATTTAAAATAATATAATTAATTCAATTTTAATCAGTAATAATCATGATTTTGATATAAGTTAATTTTCATGCCTAAAAACACATTTTTTCATTAAACTGTTTTTCATTGCATTTTGCACATTTATATTAAAATTGATTTATGAAACTTCTAGAGATTGAATCACAAAAATTTTATATAATATTTGGAATCATAATGTTCAAATTAGATGAATATGTTCTTTTTTTGTCATTATGAATAGTAACTGTGGTAAATATTTATCACCTCGGTAAGGGTAAGATAGAAAAAACATGGTTAAAACTATGAGATAAAGTCTCAAAATCAACCCAAAACATGACCTTATTTCATTTTATGGGGAAAATTCAACCATATCTATTCCAAATTCAAATATATGGAATTTTGGTGCCATTTTTCCTTGATCATGACATTTATATTATTTTAAGAATTTTTTTTACAAAATGTCACTCTTTCCTTTAAGTTTCTCTTAAATGTTCACATAGAGATAAAAATAAGATGTGAACAAATATTAAATGTTATTTTGAGAATAATGATATTATTTTTATGATGGTAATTTTTTCTATTTTTTAGTGATTATATAATTATATTAAACGCTTATACAATGCTAACACAGTGCTTATGCAAGCAGTAGAAAAATCAAGTAAATGATTTTAAAAAACTTTAAAAGTAATATAATTTTGATGAATTATTGAGTTCTATGAATTATTTAGATAAACATGACATGTTATTAATGTTTTAAAATTTTATATTCAAATTCCATAAATATATTCATGTCTTTAAAGTCAAATTAAACGAGTGGTATTAAAAATGAGATTAATGATATTTGTGAAAAATAATATTTTATTAAATTATTTAAAAATTATAATTTTTTTGAAAGAGAAAAAATAGGCTAAGAAATGGTCTAAAATTTCATTCCTTGTCCATTTATGATCTAATTTTTACCTTATAAGTAAAATTATAACCCTTTGAGTTTGAAAAAGTTGTTACCGCGGTTAAGGTTAAAAATGGTTAATGAAGGGGTTAAACCAAAAGATAAGGGTTAAAATGACTTAAAAACTTTATTACCTATTGGTTGGTTGTATTTTGACCTTACTCATGTCACCTTAGAATATGAGTCATTTTGGATCTATTTGTTCAAGAAAGTGACTTAATAATATTTTAAAACATTGATAAATTACAAATGTGCCACTCACCTAAATTATAGAAGGACACCCCTTCTCTCTCTTCTTTACACCAATTTGAGAAACCTAGATCAACCAAACTCTGCCTAATTATCTTATAAAGTTCTCTAGAAATGAATTAGAGGTGTTCTTATTCTTAAATGACCATTCCAAGGGTCCTTAAGAAGGGATTTAAAGGAAGTCTACTGAAGAAGAGGTAACTGTCTTTACCAATTATTTCAAGTTTATTTCTTCTTACAATTCCTCTAATTCCATTATATATATATCCTAAAATAGTAACTCCAGTATCATAAATATAATAATATGTTATTATTACTACTATACAATCATTTTCCACCTATTTTCCATCCTATAGAAAGCAAAAACATCGCTTGTGCATACATACGACTTACCATCTCCACATAGCAGTGAAAGTCATTTTTCATCACCATTTTACTTGGATAGTTATAAAGATGGAACTAATGACTATATATGATATTTATAAAGTAATTATGGTTTTAGAAATATAATATATCATTTACCTTCTTACATTTCCATCCGTTTGAAAATGATAACGTCGCTCGTGCATACTATTGGATCGAAAGAGTAACTAAGATGGTTATTATTACAAGAGGGGGTGAATTTTAGTTTAAAAATTTAAACTAAAACAAAACACAATACCTCTTTAAGTAAAAATATATGACTCACAAATCATATGATGTTCAGAGAGTAAGAATTAGAATCACATATTGTCCAATTATATCAGATTATGTTTTAATTGTTATCTCAGATACACCGATACAACAAATGATATGAAAGATTGGTAAAATAAATTTTCTATTGTAATATGCACAAAGGAATAAATAATTATAAAAAATAGGCAATACAATAGCTAGTAACATTAATAATGACTTACAAGATATATTAAAATAAATCACTTTTTAACCTTAATAGTAAAGGTAGTAAGAAACCCTGACTAAAAGTATCCACCATTTTATACTTATTGTAATGTATTTCTTTCCTTACCAGGAAATACCTTAATATGATGATCAGAACAGCTATTTATTCCTCTCCTCAGAAGAACTCAATACGATGATCGACATCTATCTTCCTAGACCTAGAAGCCCTCGATTCGATGGATCATATTCACCATCTTCCTATCCCCAGAATCCCTCTATCGTAACAATGATCAGACATAAAATACAAAAGAAAATTTTCTAAAGGAAACAATCTTGAAAAGGATTCCTTAGAACAACAATTCTCTAAAGAATTACAAAGACTAAGAATGATTAGTTCACACTAAGTAATATTTAGAATACTTGAATTGAAAAAATATATCAACTCCCAAATATTCAAATGACCATCTATTTATAGGTGAAGCACCAATGATCATATTTCTGAGTTAGTTGTAATGGACTCAGATAGCTTGCACTTGACATCCTATAAATAGTTGAATGACCAACGTCATTTTTAGCATCATTATAATGTTATTTTTTATTCCTTATGATAGAAACAAATTCTATATATTTGATTATAAACTTAGGATAATATGATGGAATTCCTTATCATTTTTCAATATGATAAACCTTATAAGGATCAGTCTGATGTATCGGTACTGATATCTATCCGATAGTTATGACTTTTATTAGTATAAACAAAAAACAAAATTCTAACTACTATTTAGGATAAATACCAATATGATGAATCAGACACATCCTACATTTTATGGATCGTATTTAAGAATAATAAGTTTACATTCATAATACATTAGAATTATTTTTATGGTAGGTAAAAACTAATGATTTCTACAAAAACATACTAAAACACTTGGGACATAAAAAGTTAGCAAACATAATTTTAATAAGGTTGTTGGTCGGAGTAGGACACTCAAGAGGGGGGTGAATTGATCTCCTATAAAAATTTATATAAAAAATTTTATTTAAAAGAGTCCCCCGATTTAAAACAAAACATGCCAATTAATCAAAGTAATGAATTTATAATAGTCTGATTATTCAACTAATTTCTCAAAAGATTGATTATTTATCAGTTATAATAATATGATATATTGATAAAACTTTTGAAATTAATCTAATAAGTCAAAATAGTTATAAACACTATCCAAGACTAACTATCAAAGTAAAATTCAGTTTTCTAAAATATAGGTAAAAATAGAGAAAACTAAATTTGAAAACACAATAGATATAAAATAATAGGTTCAGTCCCAAGCCTAGACTTAGTCCTCTCCACTTGGTGATCACATACCACCAAGAAATCTATATAGATAATGGGTTTTGATCCTCACCCTAGATCAGGGTTTACACAATAGTTTGTAGCTGTCCAGGTCACTTGACCTCTACCATAGTTCTACATGGGAACAAAATACAACCAGGTCACACAAGACCTCTACCAAAGTTCTACATGGGATAAACAAGTTTAAAAATATATTTGTGTGAGGATATCTAGTATCCTCGAGATTAGTGTAGGAGACTGTGTGTGTTTTACAGAAAGATGCACACACTTCTTAAAAAAGTAATAAAAGGGAAAAAATAGAGTAATAAAGATTAGATAGGGTTTAGAAGGCTCTGTGTGTGTTATGAAGTTCAGATCTGGACTCTTTGATGTATTAGAGTTGAATCTATATTCCTTTTTTGCAAACATATACTAAAATAGAGTATCATGGAGCAATATGTTCTGTCTTCTAGGAAGATGAGATGTTCTTCTCCTTAGGTTCAGTTTAATGCTGCAGTGATGTTGGAACTTTGGTGAACAACAGTTCTCTGATTCACAGTAAACATGAATGAAGGGTTCATCATGTATTCTTCCTTTCTGTATGTTTCTCATATGGGTTTGTTACTATTTCTACTCATATCTTTTTGTATCTCTTTCACATGCTACTCTGTTTTTGTATATGTATTTTTATTGTGTGTCTTTCATCTCGAGTCCTTTTCTTTTATATTCTTACAACCTGATAAGGTTCATGTTTTGAGGTATATGTTGTACCTCGTACTTCTGAAATCCTCATTAAATATGTCTTAAAAAAATTAAATTAATTAGTCGCATTAAAACACTCAAAATATGACCATTAGTAATAATATCAAATAAAATAAAATTTAAAAAGTCTATAGATGAGTCCTTTGTCGGTGAGTCCATGCGTCAGTGACTAATTCCATCAGTGGAACCATGCACTACGGGAAAAAAGGGTATTTGCGACGGGAATAAATCCCGTCGCAAATAGTCCGGTTAAAAACTTATTTGCGACGGGGGTCTTTACCCGTCGCAAATAAGTAGTCTTTTGCGACGGGATAGGCTTCCCCGTCGCAAATAGTTTTCCCCGGATTTGGCGCCAAATCGCGGGAAAACTATTTGCGACGGGGAAGCCTATCCCGTCGCAAATAGTTTTCCCGGGCTTTGGTGCCAAATCCGGGGAAAACTATTTGCGACGGGGAAGCCTTTCCCCGTCGCAAATAACCGGCGGCGGTAAAAGGTATTTGCGACGGGAAAGTATTCCCGTCGCAAATAGTATGTTATTTGCGACGGGTCCCGTCGCAAATAACTATTTACCGGTTGACCGTAATAAATGCGGGCGAAGGTATTTGCGACGGTGCCCGTCGCAAATAATACTATTTGCGACGGGATTCCCGTCGCAAATGGACCCGTCGCTATTAATCTAACCTATAAATACCCCCATCCGTTTTTCTCAAATCATTCTCATTCTCCACCTTCTTCTGCTCTAAAATTTCTATTTCTAAATTTGAGTTTTTGTTCAGTTTAATTTTTTTCTTCGGAGCTGTTATTAAAGTTTTGAAGAACGATCAGAGCTCATCAATTTTCAAGGTATTTATGTTCATTTTAATTTAATATTTATTTTTAATTTTGTATTAATTTCAATTATTTTTGATTAGTTGTAATTTAATTATGTTTATATTGTTTTCTTACTTAATAAATTTAAATTATTAGTATTGTTCATAGTTAATGGTAATTAGGAATAATTTGTAATAATTTTTAATAATTAAAAATAAATATTAATAATTAGTAATAATTACCAATAATTAGTAATAATTAGTAATAATTAGTAATAATTAGTAATAATTACCAATAATTAGTAATAATTAGGAATAATTAGTAATAATTAGGAATAATTAACAATAAATAGTAATAATTAGTAATAATTAACAATAAATAGTAATAATTACCTATAATTTGGAATAATTAACAATAATTAGTAATAATTAGTAATAATTGCCAATAATTACCAATAATTGCAAATAATTAGGAATAATTAGGAATAATTAGGAATAATTAGGAATAATTAGGAATAATTAGGAATAATTAGGAATAATTAGGAATAATTAGGAATAATTAGGAATAATTAGTAATAATTAGGAATAATTAGGAATAATTAGGAATAATTAGGAATAATTAGGAATAATTAGGAATAATTAGGAATAATTAGTAATAATTAGTAATAATTACCAATAATTAGGAATAATTACCAATAATTAGCAATAATTACCAATAATTAGCAATAATTATCAATAATTAGCAATAATTAGCAATAATTAGGAATAATTAGCAATAATTAGGAATAATTAGGAATAATTAGGAATAATTACCAATAATTAGGAATAATTACCAATAATTAGGAATAATTACCAATAATTAGTAATAATTACCAATAATTAGTAATAATTAGTAATAATTAGGAATAATTACCAATAATTGCCAATAATTGCAAATAATTAGTAATAATTGCGAATAATTAGTAATAATTAGGAATAATTAGTAATAATTAGGAATAATTACCAATAATTACCAATAATTACCAATAATTGCAAATAATTAGGAATAATTAGTAATAATTAGTAATAATTAGTAATAATTAGTAATAATTAGGAATAATTAGTAATAATTAGGAATAATTTGTAATAATTAGGAACAATTTGTAATAATTAGGAATAATTTGTAATAATTAGGAATAATTAGCAATAATTAGGAATAATTTGTAATAATTAGCAATAATTATCAATAATTAGCAATAATTACCAATAATTAGCAATAATTAGCAATAATTAGCAATAATTAGCAATAATTAGGAATAATTACCTATAATTTGGAATAATTACCAATAATTTGGAATAATTACCAATAATTTGGAATAATTACCTATAATTTGGAATAATTACCAATAATTTGGAATAATTACCAATAATTTGGAATAATTACCAATAATTTGGAATAATTACCAATAATTAGCAATAATTAGTAATAATTAGCAATAATTAGTAATAATTTGTAATAATTAGGAATAATTACCAATAATTAGGAATAATTACCAATAATTAGGAATAATTACCAATAATTAGGAATAATTACCAATAATTAGGAATAATTACCAATAATTAGGAATAATTACCAATAATTACCAATAATTTGTAATAATTAGTAATAATTACCAATAATTACCAATAATTGCCAATAATTGCCAATAATTAGTAATAATTATCAATAATTGCAAATAATTAGGAATAATTGCAAATAATTAGGAATAATTAGTAATAATTAGGAATAATTAGGAATAATTAGGAATAATTAGGAATAATTAGTAATAATTAGGAATAATTAGTAATAATTAGGAATAATTAGTAATAATTAGGAATAATTAGTAATAATTAGGAATAATTAGTAATAATTAGGAATAATTTGTAATAATTACCAATAATTAGTAAACGAAATCTGCTTGGATAATGAAGGGAAAATTTATAATCATCTCCACAACGATGATTACCAAATTTCCTTTCATTATTCAAACAGTTTTCCTTTTGCTAAGTATTGCTAAGTATTGCTAAATTAGTAATAAATAGTAATAATTAGCAATAAATTGTAATAATTAGTAATAAATTGTAATAATTAGTAACAATTAGTAATAAATTGTAATAGATTGTAATAATTAGGAATAATTAGGAATAATTAGGAATAATTACCTTATTACATGTGGAGACAGAATGTGAAACACACAGATGAAAGGAGAATTGTATATAATATAAAAAATTATATTATTTTAATATTAATAATAAAATATACTAATAATGTAATGATGTTATTATTATATAATTAATATTTATAAAAAAATTATATTAGTATTATTAAAAAAATAAAAAATCAATATAATATTAAAATTATCAATATTTGTAACAGGTTTTGCTTTATTCTCAATATATTCAATCCTTGCTTGAGTGTTTTTTCTAACAAATTATTCTAAACCAGTAATGCTTTTATATTTTATAGAAAAATATGGAACAACGAGGTCGTCAACAGTCATTATTAGATGACCGCATATGGATAAATCAACATAGAAATCCAAATGGTTCTGGTTTAAATCCAGTATATATAGAGGGTGTGGAGATTTTTTTATCATTTGCGGCATCAAATTCAGAATTTGTTTCAGAAGGAAAGATAAAATTCCCTTGTAGAAAATGTGCATTGAGAACGTTTGACACGTTTGACAAAGTGGGGGAACATCTCTTGCGTTTTGGTTTTCAAGCAGATTATGTTTTTTGGTATCAACATGGTGAACGCAGTTCCAGAGCAGGTGATACCAACTTGATTCCAGATCCATCCCGGTTTCAAGATTTAGTACATGATGTTGCAGGTTCATCTGTTCAACATACAGAAACTCCGGCTGATATAGCTTCAAATCCTGAGTTGGGACCGTCTGAATTTTATGAGTTGTTGAAGTCTGCTGAGGATGCATTATATCCTGGCTGCAAGATGAGCAAATTAGAAGCAGTTACAAAATTTATGGCTATCAAATCAGATAACGGAATGTCAAACACATGTTTTGACCAGATATTTTCATTGCTGAAAACACTGTTACCCGAAGGAAATGTTTTACCTGCAAATTACTATGAAAGTAAGAGGTTGGTTCGAAATTTGGGACTTACTTGTCAGAAGATTCATGCATGTTCAAATGACTGCATTTTATATTCAGGGGAAAATGAGTCGTTGGATAGTTGTCCCACATGTGGGCAACTGAGATATAAAGAAGGACAACACGGGAAGTCTGGTTTGATTCCTGTAAAACAGTTGAGACATTTTCCGCTTACATCCAGACTTCAGCGTTTATTCATGTCTAAGAATACAGCGACAATGATGTCATGGCATAAAGAGAATATTTCAACCGATAAAAGCTTGAATCATCCAGCCGATGGTGATTCATGGAAACATTTTGATAGAGTGCATCCATCATTTGCTTTAGAAGCTAGAAATGTTCGACTGGGCCTTTCTACTGATGGTTTCTGTCCGTTTGGATCTTATGGTAGTCAATATTCATGTTGGCCTATTTTTTTAACTCCGTATAATTTACCTCCATGGATGTTGATGAAGGAGCCATATATATTTTTGACTTTACTAATTCCAGGACATCCGAAGAAAAATATTGATGTTTATTTGAAGCCATTGATTGATGAATTAAATTTATTGTGGAGTACTGGTGTCAGTACATATGATGTTGCAACGAAACAGAATTTCATACTAAGAGCAGCATTGATGTGGACAATAAGTGACTTCCCAGCTTATGGGATGTTATCTGGCTGGAGTACACATGGTCAGAAATCATGTCCTTACTGTATGGGAGAGAACAAAGCATTTATGCTCATTCATGGAAAGAAACCTTGTTATTTTGACTGTCATCGCAGATTTCTTCCAGCTGATCATCCTTTTCGCAGAAACAGATCTCATTTCAGAAAAGGAACAGCTGAAAGGGATGGACCTCCAAAAATGCTATCAGGTTCGGAGTTAAAATCGGTTGTATTTTCATTACCTCCCATCACTTTTGGTCCCACAATAAACCAACAGAAAATTTCTGGTTTTGGGAAAGAACACAATTGGATTAAACGTAGCATATTTTGGGATTTTCCATATTGGTCTGATTTGTTGGTCCGACACATGTTAGATGTCATGCATATTGAGAAGAACTGTTTTGATAATTTGTTTCATACAGTTTTGGATACGCCAGGAAAGAGCAAAGACAATGTAAATGCACGTTTAGATCTTGCCCAAATTTGCAGGCGTCCAGAATTGGAACTATTTGAGAATGTCAGAACAGAAAGGTTACTGAAACCAAAAGCAGCTTATACACTGTCTAAAGAAAACCGTTTATTATTTTGTCAGTGGATTGCAGATTTGAGACTTCCAGATGGCTGTGCTTCCAATTTGGGTAGATGTATAAAGAATGGTCATATTACTGGATTGAAAAGTCATGATTGTCATGTTATAATGGAGAGACTTCTACCCATTGGATTAAGAGGTCTGTTGAATTCTGTGATTTGGGATTCCATAACAGACATGTCTCATTTTTTTCGGGAAATTTGTGCGGCTACGGCAGATTATGATGCTCTAGGCAAACTTGAAAAAGATGTTGTTGTAATTATATGTAAACTGGAAAAAATATTTCCGCCGTCTTTCTTCGACTCAATGGAACATTTGATGTTACATTTTCCATATGAAGCCAAATGCGGAGGTCCGGTACAGTTTCGATGGATGTACCCATTTGAAAGATGCATGCAAAAATTGAAAAGAAAAGTACGCAACAAAGCATCTGTTGAAGGATCTATTGCAGAAGCTTATTTGCAAGAGGAAATATCTTTTTTCTGCTCCCATTATTTTGAATCTGAGTATCCTTCAAAACACAACCGAATGGGACAGAATGAGAGGAATATTGATGAAATCGACAATCAATTATCTGTTTTCAACCAGTCAGAGCTTGGTTTTGGTGGAGTTTCTGAACGCTGGCTTTCAGATGATGAACATCATAGAGATCATACGTATGTTCTGCTCAACTGTGAAGAGATGACATCAGTTGTACTGTAAGTGTTTATATCACTTATTCTATCATTTATGTTACAGTAAATAACTTTGGTTTTTATAGGTTGTATGATAATCATATCAAGAAACAAATTCCACAAATTACAGCAGCTGCTCTCGAATAACGTCGACTGAAAAATTTCTCTCAGTGGTTTCAAAAACTGGTAACATAAATTCTTTATCATTTAGAAACTCATTCAATGTATAGTTTACTATATTGATAATTATTTCACAAATCTTCAGGTGTCTCGACATGCTGATAAAATTGACAAACGGCTGTGTGTATTGGGTAACCCACCTTCCAAACTTGTTAAAACTTATAATGCATATGTGGTGAATGGATTTCGATTCCACACACATGCATATGGGGAATCGAAAAAAACAATGAACAGTGGAGTTAGCTTGAGAGGATCTCATCATCGAGAAAATGAAGTTGACTTTTATGGCATACTTGATGAAATCATTGAACTCTGTTATCTTGGACAACATTACATAACCATGTTCAAATGTCGGTGGTTGGATACAGAGAGAGGCGTGCGTGTTCATCCGACTCATGGAATCATCGATATTAAATGTAAAAGTGTTCTCGTAGTAAATGAACCATTCTTATTGGCTCAACAGGCATATCAAGTTTATTATGCAAAGTACTGTGCAACATCAAGAGACTTGACTGATTGGTGGAGTGTAATAAAAATCAAAATTCGAGACAATCAGTTTAGTCAAAGTGAATGTGCTTTCACTGATGTGCAAAGAATTGAAGTTTTTCAAGAGAGTACTCAAAATAAATCTTTTTTACAAAGAGATATGAGTATCGATGACGACACCCCACATTTAAGAGTCGGTGATGACGATGATGTTAATGATGTCACACATGAATTTGAAATGGTAAGAGATGAAGCAACTGCAACTCGAATGGATATCGATGATGTTGAGGAGGAATATGAAGATGACATTGACATATATGAAGATGATGATGAAGATGAACACTTATAGAATTTCATGGTATTTATATACAATCATAATATGTATATATGTATATATAATAGTAATTATCAATTATTTGCTAATATTAACATTTTCTGTTTCAGATGGACGAGGCCACATTTCGTGAGTTGGCGGAGGCTGACCTGCCTTTCGATGCGGATGAGTTGCTGGCAGATGACCCTCAGCCTGCAGGCGCTCCAGGGAGTACGCGGAGGGGGCGCGGTCTTGCACGATTGATGATTCCTGACCCCGTCCCCGAGCGACGTCCACGTCTTGGGTTTGATCCGCGCACCCGGAGGTGTGATAACCTGTGTAATAACCTGTGAATTTGACTAAGATTTCATTAATCTATTCACATAATAAATGTTTATTATTTTTTTAGTTTTTCGCATATAGCAGTCGGACAGGGCAGCGCTATTTTGCGCAACTATTTCTCTTAGCCGTGGACCACATGGGAGCAGATTCCCATTGATGTGCAGCAGGCCATGTTCGGCCATTGGTTGGTATGTACGTAAATAAATAATTTTTATTTTGAAAATTATTTCATTTCTAACTTGATATTTTGATTTATTTGTAGGGTTTATGGTATCCGATCGAGGATACCATGCGTGATGCCATCCACGAGGCATGGGAGGTGGCCATGCGTGATCGCCTTCGTCAGTTTTTGCACAATTTAAGAAAAGCTGCGATGAAGAAAGCAGGAGTGTCAGATTTTGATGAGTCATGTAGAGCACACCGACCAGAGTACATTTCATCCCATGTATGGGATGGATTATGTGCGCACTGGTTGAGTGGTGCCTTTCAGAGGAGATCATCGGTGGGGAGGCAGAATCGGGGGAGGCAGGAGGTGACTCATCGAGCTGGGAGTCGTTCTTTCAGTACTCATAGACAGCATCTGGTACGTACATTATTTATAAATATTTTATATAACTATAAATATTAACAGTTTATTTTTTATTCTTATAGGCTGTCGAGCACCCCGATATTACAGAGTACGACGTATATCGGAGGATGTATAGTGATCCTGCTACTGGGGAGCTCAGAGGTGATCGTCAGCATCACATCGTGGTCAGTATTATTTGTTTTCAAGTTTAAAAATTAACTGCATATAATATATTCACAATTTTAATTTTAAATTGCAACTATAGGAGTCATATGAGGCTGCAGCGGCACAGGCCCGGCCTGAGAGTCAGGCCGAGGCATCAGATCAGACCACTGCCCGTTAGTTTGATGAGGGGGCATGGATGCAGGCCACCCAGTATGCCTTCGAGAAGGGCCGGGTAGTTGGTATCGGCTCTCGACTGACTCCCGGAGATTATTATGGCAGTGCTGCGATGTCGGCGTCCAGCTCGAGAGGAGCTCGTGCATCTTCTTCTACACAGTATGAGGAGCAGTTGCGATCTCAGACTGCACAGATAGAGAGTCTCCGACAGGAGCAGGAGCAGATGCATCAGCAGCATGAGGAGGAGCGTCGACGCCAGCAGCAGCTGTACGAGGAGCAGACGAGTCGGTGGCAGCAGCAGCATCAGGAGCAGATGGAGTACATGCGCCGACTCACTCATGCTTTAGGGATGGAGTTTCCTCCACCACCATCTGCAGATCCCCCACCTCCCCCCCTCCCCCCCTCCTACAGATTAGAGTTTGTATTTCTGTTATAAAATTTGTGAAATCAAAATATTTTTTTTTCTATTCGTAGTTTCTGTTTCATTATAAAATATTAATAATATTATATTTTTAAATAACAATATTAATATGAATAATAATAATATTTATATTTTATAATATTAAATTATATATATATATATTAAAATTTTATTTATACAATAAAATTTTATATATATATTAAAATTTTATAATATTATAATATAATTATTTTTTTGTAATACTTGAATTATTTTAATATTTGAATGTAAAATAATTCTATTATTTTTATATTAATTAAAATAACTTATTAATATTTTTTTTTATTTATGAATTATAATTATAATATTATTATATTAATTAAATTATTTATTAATATTCATTATTTTTATTTTTGAATTATAATTCTACTATTATTATAGTAATTAAAATAATTTATTATTTTCATTTGTAAATTATAATTCTATTATTATATTAATTAAAATAATTTATTAATAATTTATTTTTTTTTATTTTTTTTATAGTATTTGCGACGGGATACTATGCCCGTCGCAAATACTTGTATTTTTAATAGTTTTTTATTTTTTTTAAAAGAGTATTTGCGACGGGACCCGTCGCAAATACTATGAATAGTATTTGCGACGGGTCCCGGTTCCCGTCACAAATACTAGTATTATTAATTTTTTTTATTTTTTTAAAAAAAGTTTTTGCGACGGGCCCGTCGCAAAAACTGTTTAAAAAGTTTTTTACAAAAATACAGAATACTATTTGCGACGGGGAGAATGCCCGTCGCAAAAAAAGGCTTTAGCGACGGTCCCGTCGCAAATAAGTTTAGTTGCGACGGCGTTTTCAGCAACGGGCTATTTGCGACGGGATCCCGTCGCAAATAGCCCGTCGCAAATACCTGCTTTTCTAGTAGTGATGCATCAGTAGCACCATGCATCGGTAGGTCCTTGCATCGGTAAGTCATTGTGTCAGTAAGTCCTTGCATCGGTAAGTCCTTGCTTTGGTAAGTCCTTGCATCAGTAAGTCCTTGCTTCGGTAAGACAATTGAACTATCAGTGACTCGTTTGAACTATTAGTGATACAGTTGGTCTTTCAGTGTGTCAATTTCACTGTCGATGAGTCATCTATCAGTGAGTCATTTTTCACTATCGGCGACTTAGTTAAAGTGTCATTATCTCATCTCTTTTGTCAGTGTCAGTCTATCATACTTAGAAAATATTTCTTCTTGGACTGTCTTACAACATAAATATTATTAGAATATGTTAAACTTATATGTGATCATAGATAATTATAATTAAACATATTGAAACTTAAATAAACATGACTGAAATTATTAGAATGATTAATAGGATTTGACATGATTTGTGATTATTAAAACCATTAATACTAGAGAGGGTGGCCAGCAATATCTTATGGGCCAACAATATCCCCTTTTTTGATGATCACAAATCATGGCATTATAAAGTACAATCATTTGATATAGAATATAATCATTTTACTTATCATCTCTCATTATTGATGAATTTTATCAATATATAGATAAGGTTCAGAGGTAAAATAAATAGTAATGGTATCAAAGGGAACAAAAATAATAGTATCGAAGACTAATGCCTTTTCTTCCCATATATAATTAGAGGTAAGGAAGATAAAATACATAATAATGGTATCAAAGGTAAAATAAATAAGGATAATGCCAAATTGTTCTCCCCCTTTTGGGATTATCAAAAAATGAAAGGGGTTTCAAAGAATAAAATCAATAAAGAAATGGAATCAGTGTAATAATCATGAAGGAAATATGTATCAAAGAAATAAGATGTATTAGAGAATAATAGATACAACACAAAAAGGTGAAAGACAAGAGCACTGAATTCCATTAATCAATGAAGTACAATTTATTACAAATTTCCAAAGAAAGACAACAAAATACAACCAATCAGCTCTATCAGAGAGTTATCCACACTACTTATCAGGATAAAGAGGTTCCTTCCCTTTATCATAGGGGTTAATAGGAGGTCTAGTAGGCGTTGGATGAGAAATAAGAGGGTCTGGAGAAATCTTCATAGGAGGTAGGATCTATCCTTCTCAAACATTAGGTGAAAGTATTGGTTTGTGATGTGACAAAACATAAGGTTGGATCTGCTCTTGGATCACTAGTCGAATATGACTAAAAGCACGCACAATTGTCATCTGAGGAGGAGTCACTGATCCAGTAGGTCCAAAGGTGAAGCAACATGCACCAAAATTTCTTCACTTTGCACATGAAGATATGGATTCAACATCTTGATGAAATCCTAAATGATTTCACCACCATACTTCATATCTTTCTAAAATCCATCTTTATTATCCATGAACGTTTCAAGAAGAGGTGTGAAGTATTTCAATTGCTTGACTTGTTCTTTGAATGCTCTTGTAGCTGGGGGTAATGTCAAATTCTCATCCAAATACTTAAAGTGACTTTTCAACTGATGCTTGTTGTAAATATTTGAGAAATATAAATTAATCCTCTCTATAAGCTCATCCTGAGTGGAAGATGCTTCTTTGGTATAAAATCTGACCATATCATGCACATGATCAATGCTCTACTCAATTTTAGAAATAATTTCAAAACCAGAGGCACCAAATAGAGATTGAAGCTCTTCCTTAACAACATTCCTAACTGCCTCAATGTCCAAGGCCTGAGATTACTGACCATAGATAGAAGGAATATCACTAGCTAAGGTATGAGTCTTCAAAGATTTAAGAACAGTATCCATACAACCTTTATACTCAGAGGTCAGATTATTTATTATAAAGACAAGTCCAATAATTTCTTTTCTCAGCTTGGTAGTGTTTGCAATAATTGTTTCAACTATTTTGATTAGGCTAGGTTAAATTTCAGTTATGACCTTTTCTGAAATTTTGACTGCATCAGGCTCACTCACACAAACTTTCTGAACTAGAGTAGGAGCATCTTGCACAAACTACTTTATCTCTTTAATTGAATATTTTAGAGAGTGTAATTCATTACTCAGTTGTGTGTTTTCTATTATAGATTATTGAATCTCATGGACCATTTGAGATTGAACCGATACACTCACAACTGAACACATTTCATCCTTAAACCTTTCAAAGCCCGCTTTAGTGATAGATTCAATAGGAAGGGTCTCAACTACTGATTCTTTGGAAACAAGTAAAAACACCTCATCATCTGAGTCTTCATAGTCCAAGACAAGTTCTACATATCTAGGATGCCTTGCCCATTCAGACATAACATCATCATCTAAAGGGGTAAGAGTGTCAAGTCTCACACTTCCAGCTTGATGCTCCCCCTCAGCTTGATCTCTCCTTTCATGAGGCTACCCCTCAATCTATGATCTTCTAACTGATTTCTCACCTTCAACATGAGGTCTCCTTCTTTCATACACTAACTAAGGTGTAGGGATCACTTGAACTTACACTTTATCATGAAATTTATCATTTTCTATTTATTAAACAACAACTATAGAAGGTTCTACAAAAACTATTTGAACTAAAGCATAAACCATCTCTACATATCCACCTTGATCATCACTATGATGGTCACCATCACTTTCACTACATTCACCACTACCTTCATCATCATCATCATCATCATCATCATCATAATGTTCAGAGACATTCTGTTCACTTATATTTATATCTAATTTTTTTACCTTCTTCCTCTTCACTACCACTGCCACTACTAGCTTATTATCCTTCTCTCTCATCTTCTTATTTTACTTCTGAATCCTCTTCAGAGCTACCAGACTTGATAATATACTCTACACTAACTTAAACTTCTGTTTCCTTATCTCTATTAGTTCCAAGAGTGGGTTCATCTAAGGGTAAAGAAAGTGGTGGACTTGGAGTTCTAAAAGAAAAACCTTTTTGAGCTTTAGTGGTGTCAGGATCACTCCTATCATCGATAGGTGACCCTTGATCTCTGACTGGAGTGGTAGGATCTTCTTCCTCATATAATGAGTAAACAACTTCCTCATCTGGTCCCAGACCAAGATCAACCATATTCCTTGACCTATTTGGATTGTCCATTGGATTGAACTTATCATAAATCTTATCTTTATCCCCAACCCATTCTTTCTTCCATGGGTTTTAGTTTATCTTCATCCTTTTACAGATCTCTTTTCTTAGGAAAATCTCACTACACTCAGAAAAAATTTCATCTACTTTACTAACACAACATTTTTCTTTCAACATGAATGAGATTAACCTTATATAAAATAGGGAATTTGTTTTTCAAGAAGGATTGATCATTTCATTTATGTGCATAGAAAGGTATGTAAATAGATTTACTTTAATCCACTTTCTCAATAGATAAATAAAATAGAAATCTTGATACTTTATAGATACAAATTTCCCTTTCCTAGGATAGATCTGATGCTGTATAAACTTGAACATAATTCCACGCTCCACATTTAACTCTGTAGCAATGGGTCTCCTGTGCTTCTCATTGTTAGTAAGCTCCTTTAGACCTATCTCAAAGTAGAAAAAGTCACTCTCAAGTGGAGAACTACCCTAGTAATCATCAAACATACCCTCATGGGGTACCTTAAGACATTCAACCCACTGTCTAGATGAAAAATATATTATTTTTTCCTTTGACTATGGACTCAATCCAGCAAACATTACTACCTTCTAGCAGAAACTCAACATTCATATAAAATTCATGAACTAGCTTCAAGTAGAAAGGTATTTCATTATTTGAGAACCACTCAAGCCATCCTTGATCCTATAACACACTGAGTAGTAGTGACTTGATTTCCAAAAACTATTCTATAAGAACCACCTTTTCTGGAGTCACTACACAGTTCACTAGAGCAGGATTCACAAGTACAAAAGATTTTCTTGATTCCCCTTTCTATTTCTTAGCTACACGAGACTCCTTGCCTGAACCAACTTCAATAGTTTTCTTCACACGCACCATTACAATATTTTGGTTTGAAGTTCTAAAGGTGAAATGTTGGGGGTAGAGAGAGAGAGAGCAATAGATGAGTGAGTGTAAGGGTAAAGGAGTAGAATTAATTGACTCAAATTTATATCATTTAAGGAATTTGAAATCGAAAAAAATGTGAACCAAGTTCAACAAAATAAATGAAATAACATTATTTTGGTAAAAATATAAAATGGATAAAACAGTGATTCATCAGTGTTGGCATGAAATTTTTTTCATTACACTAATCGGTGCTAGCATAACAAAGTCATCGGTGTCAGCATGACATTGTTAGCTTCATACTATCAGTGTCGGTATAACAACTTCACTTAAAATTATCAAAGGAATAACAACATAATGTACTATATATTGATCATTCCTAACTCATGTCTAATGTAGTTAATTATTTCAGTGTTCAATGGATTAGTGAAAATGTTAGCAAGATGATGTTCAGTTCTAATGAACTCTAAATTTATATCACCTTTTTGATAATGGTATCTAAAAAAGTGATGTCTTACATCAATGTGTTTTGTCCTAGAATGTGAAACATAATTCTTAGAAATATTAATAACAATTGTGTTATCACAATTTATAAGGACATATCTGAATTGATATCCATAGTCTAGTAATGTGTGTTTCATCCTCAAAATTTATGCACAAAAACTACCAATAGCTCTGTATTCAGCTTCAGCAGTAGATAATGCAGTAAAATTTTGTTTCTTACTACACCATGAAACTAGAGACTTTCCCAAAAAGTGACATGTTCCATAGGTTCTATTTCTGTATAACTTACAACCACCAAAGTCAGTATCTAAATAACTCAATAAATCAAAAGATTATCCTCTATGATAGAACAATCCTAAATTTCTTGTATATTTGAGGTATTTAAAAATCCTTTTGACAGCGTTTAAATGAGATTATTTTGGGTTTTCTTGAAAACATGAACACACTAAACATAATATTTGGCCTACTAGAAGTTAAGTAGAGCAAAATCCCAATCATTACTCTATAAGTGGTTTGATCAACAGATTTACCATCTTCATCAAGGTCCAACTTACAAGTGGTACTCATTAGAGTGTCACTACTCTTAGTGATTTCAAATCTAAATATTTTTAAAATATTATTAGTATATTTATTTTGATTCAAAACAATACCTTCTTTATTTTGAAATATTTTAAATCCAAGAAAGAATTTGAGTTCCCCCATCAAACTCATCTCAAAATCGCTTTGCATTATCGTTGAAAAATCAACACATAATGAATTTTTAGAAGATCCAAAAATAATATCATCTACATAAATTTGAACAACTAAAACATCTTTGAAAATTAATTTTATAAAAAGGGTAGGATCAACAATACCTTTTGTAAAACCTTTAGAAATAATAAAATTGATAAGACTATCATACTAAGATCTTGGAGTTTACTTTAAACCACATAAAGCTTTAGTTAATTTAAAAACATGATTTGGAAAGTAAGGATTTGTAAAACCAGGGGGTTGCTCAACAAAAACATCCTCAATTATATAACCATTTAAGAATGAATTCTTGACATCCATTTAATAAAGTTTGAAATTTGTATATGTTGCATAAGAAAATAGGATTGGACTCAAGTCTAGATATTGGTGCAAAGTTTTCCTCATAGTCAATCCCTTCTTCTTGAATATAACCTTGTGCAACTAATCTATCTTTGTTTCTAACTATATTACCATATTCATCTACTTTATTCCTAAACACCCATTTAGTTCCTATAGTCAAGGTGTCTTTGGGTCTATTAACAAATTTCTAGAATTTGTTTACTTCAAACCAATTTAACTCTTCTTGCATAGCCATCACCCAAAATTCATCATTGATAGAATCATTGATCTTCTCAGGTTCAAGTTATGACAAGAAAGCTTGATGTTCAACCTAATTTATGAAAGAAGCTCTAGTATGAGTTCCTTTATCTATATCTCCAACTATAGCATCTAAAATATGGTTCTTGAGAGTTCTAAGAGGTCTAGAAAAAGAAGAGATAGATATTTATGGTTCTTCTATAGGTTTGGGTTCATCATGAATAGAGTCTGGAGAATTTCCAGAACTGAAAGTTTTAATAGATTCCTTAACAGGAGGGTTAGAAGATTTAGTATTGATGTCCAGATTTGACATATCATCCTCAAGATTTTCTAGAGAGGTATTTGGTTCACGTGGATCTGTCTCATCAGACTTAACATGTACAGATTCTTCCACACATTTGGTTCTCTTATTGAAGACTCTATAGGATTTACTAGAAATTGAATAACCTAGGAAAATTCCTTCATCACTCTTGGAGGAAAATTTGTCCAGATTATCCTTATTGTTAAGAATATAGACTTTACAACCAAAAAATTTGAATTAGCTAACCTTGGATTTTCTATTGTTACACAACTCATAAGGAGTTCTCTTAAGGATAGGTCTAATCAATACTCTACTGATTATATAGCATGCTGTATTGATAGCTTCTGCTCAAAAGTATATAGGTAGGTCATACTCACTAAGAATGGTTTTAGCAATTTCTTACAGGGTTCTATTTATTCTTTATACAACTCCATTTTGTTGGGGTGTTCTAGGAGAAAAGAAGTTATGATTATATCCATTTTGTGAGAACAAAGATTCAAACTCTTGGTTCTCAAACTCAAGACCATGGTCACTTCTTAGGGTTTTAATTCTAAGACCACTAAGATTTTCTGCAGTCCTAGAATACTTGGTGAAATAAGAGCAATCTTTACTTTTTTGAGTCAAGAAAAAGGTCCAATTATATATAGAGTGGTCATCTACAAAACATAGACATAGTGCTTCCCACTTAGACTTGAAAATATAGATGGTCCAAACAAGTCCATGTGAACCAACTTGAGATGTTGAGAAGTTGAAACTTATTTCTTTGGTTTGAAAGATATTTTTTGTTGTTTACCCTTTTGACAAGGATTATAGACTTTGTCATTTGGAAATTCAAGTTTAGGTAGATCCTTGACTAAGACTTTTCTAGTAAGATTTATAAGTGAGTTTATATTTCAATGCCCTAATATCCTATGCAAAATCCAAGATTCTTTATGAAAAACACTCAAACAAGAAACATTTTGAGAAGTTAAAGAATCTAAATCAACAACATAAACATTCTCATTTCTAAAAGCCTAAAAATACTAACTCACTTTTAGAATTGAAAACATTGCAAGCATCATTATCAAATTTAATATTAAAACAATTATTACATAACTGAGAGATACTAAGTAGATTGTATTTTAATCCATCAACAAAAACTACTTTACAAATTAACTCTGAGTTAGAGTTACCAATCTGGCCAAATCTAATGATTTTTTCTTTTGCATTATCACTAAAAGTGACATACCCACCATCAATATTTATCAAGTTCATGAAGAACGAGTAATCTCCTATAATGTGTCTTGAACATCCATTGTCCAAGTACCGTAATATTTTACAGGATCTCTTCAAACAGATTTCCTTAGATGTGTTTTTCATAAAACACATATTTACCTTGTTAGCCTTTTCATCATGAGAGGATTCTGAGTCACTTGAGCTGTCCTCATATGCACTCCATGTTTCCTTCATGGACTTTTTATAATTTCTAACCTTATCAACATACTTATTATTGTACTCTAGCTTGGGACAATAAACCTTTATATGTCCCTTTTTTTCACTCATAACAGACGATTTCATTTTAAGTGTCACTTATTTTCTAATGCTTTTTCCAATGGCCCTTATGATCATACTTTCCTTTGTAGTTGCACTTTCTAAAGAATTTATTCTTTCTATAAAATTTATTAAACCTTTTAGCTATTTGAGCCATCCCTTCATCATTGTCTGTTGAATATTGTTCATCACTTGAACTTTTAGTTTCATCTTGAGTTTTTCCTTCTGTTTGGATGTAGTATATTTAAAAGCAACAAATTTTCTTTTGGGTTCATCATCCTCATCTTTGTTTACTTTAGTTCTTTCTCATACATCATCAACTTTACTATCAGCTCCTTCACTGGTAAAGTGTTGAGGTTACATGATTCTCTTATTGACACAAAAGTCCCTCTCCATATATCTAGTATGCATTTGAGTATTCTCATGATTTTTTCCTTGGCTGTAATAGTTCTTACCAGAGAGACCATGGTGTTCAAAATTTCATTAAACCTGAGATACATGTCATAAATAATCTCATTGGGATTCATCTTAAAATTATCATACTTAATAGTATAAGTTTTAAGTCTCATTTCTTTAACATTATAAGTTCCTTCATGTGAAATATCTAAGGTTTCCCAAATTTCATAGGTAGATATACAATAAGATATTCTACTAAATTATTCATCTCTTATTACACAAAATAGGACATTCATAGCTTTGCAATTGTTATTATAAGCAGTATTTGTGGCATCACTCTAGGTATTTCTAGTAGTCTTTGGTATTTCTTATTTATCTTCTATAATTGTCCAAATATCAAAACCCATACTTTTGAAATGAATTTTAATCTTAAGCTTCCACTGGGCATAGTTTTTTACATTAAATTATGGGGATCTATTTGTAGCAGCACCTTCCAATCTATTATCCATACTAAAGAAAAGATTTTTAAGGAGCTAAATTTTTTGAACTAATAGAAATTTAGAGATCTTTAAAACACAAATAAATCATAGATGAAAATATTTAAAAAATCTTATAAAGAACCTATGATACCAAATTTTGGTCGGAGTAGGACACTCAAGAGGGGGTGAATTGAGTTCCTATAAAAATTTCTATTAAAAAGTTTATTTAAAAGATTCCCCCAATTTAAAAGGAAATATGCTGGTTAATCAAAGTAGTGAATTTATAATAGTATGACTGTTCAACTAATTTCTCAAAAGATTGATTATTTCTCAGTTGTAACAATATGATATATTGATACAACTTTTAAAATTAATCTAATAATTCAAAATAGCTATAAACACTATCCAAGACTAACTATCAAATTAAAATTCAATTTTCTAAAATATAGGTCAAAACAAAGAAAACTAAATTTGAAAACACAACAAATATAAAATAATAGGTTTATTCTCAAGCTGAGACTTAGTCCTCTCCACTTGGTGATCACCTGAGACCAATAAATCTATATAGATAAAGGGTTTTTATCCACACCTTAGATCGGGGTTTACACAATAATTTACAACTATCCAGTTCACTTGACCTCTACCATAGTTCTATGTGGGAACAAAATAAAACTTGGTCACACAAGACCTTTACCACATTTCTATGTGGGATAAAAAAGTGTAAAAAGATAGTTGTGTGAGGATATCTAGTATCCTCTAGTTCAGTGTAGGATACAATGTGTGTTTTATAGATAGATTCACATACTACTCGAAAAAGTAATAAAAGGGAACACAACAGAGAAATAAATATTAGATAGAGTTTAGAAGGCTCTCTATGTGTTATTTAGTTCAACTTTGGACTCTTTGATGTATCAAAGTTGAAGATAGAGTCCTCTTCTAGAAAAAGACACTAAAAAAGAGTGTGGTGGAGCACTGTGTTTTGTCTTCGAGGAAGACGAGATGTTCTTCTCCTTAGATTCAGTTGAATGCTGTAGAGATGTTCTAACTTTGGTGAAAAACAGTTCTCTGATTCATAGAAAGCAGCAATGAATAGTTCCTCACGTGTTCTTCCTTTCTATATGTTGCTCGTATGGGTTTGATACTGTGTCTACTCATATCTTTTTGTATCTCTTTCATGCGCTAGTCTATTTTTGTATATGAATTTGTATTGTGTGTATTTCATCTCGAGTCCTTTTATTTTATATTCTTGCAGCCTGATAATGTGCATGTTTTTAGGTAGATGTTGTACCTCATAATTTTGAAATCCTCATTACATATTTCTGCAAAAATAATTAAATTAATCAGTCACATTAAATCACTCAAAATATGACCGTTAGTAATAATATTAAATAAAAGGAAATTTAAACATTCTATTGGTGAGTCCATGCATCAGTGACTCATTGCGTCAGTGGAACCATGTGTTTGTATCACCATGCGTCAGTAGGTCCTTGCTTTGGTAAGTCCTTTCATCTATAAGTCCTTGTGTCGGCAAGTCCTTGCGTCGGTAAGTCCATGCATCGGTAAGTCCTTGCATGATTAAGACAATTGAAGTTTCAGTGACTCGTTTGAACTATCGATGAGATAGTAGGTCTGTGGGTGTATCTATTGCACTATCTATGAGTCATCTATCGGTGATTCGTTTTGTACTGTCGGTGACTCAGTTGAACTTTTGGTGTCTCATCTCTTCTGTCGGTGTCAATCTATCATACTTAAAAAACATTTCTTCTTGGACTTTCTTAAATTATAAATATTATCAGAATGTGTTAAACTTATATGTGATCCTAGATAATCATAATTACACATATTGAAACTTAAATAAATATGATTGAAATTATTAGACATTATTAATAGTATTTGACATGATTTGTGATTATTGAAACCATTAATACTAGAGAGGGTGGCCAACAATCTCCTATGTCCCAACAAACGTGTTTGCGATTTCCAAAACTAAAGTAATGGAAAATTAAGAAGTAAAACTTCTAACTCAATAATCTCCCACTTTTTGGAAAGCACAAACCACAATAATTAAACAAAAAATCATAACTTGAAATACTTACAACCCTTTTACCTATTAAGAACTTTAAAGAGATACTTCATAACCCCCCTCGGTTTATAACTCTTTATGATATGATTGGAAGTATTAAAACATCTATCTCAAAATAAAAACTTATCTCTCTTAAAGAATACTTATCCCCCCTAAGGATAATATCTCCCCTTTAAAAAACTTATCCAATTTTATAAAACCTTCTCCCCCTTTTGGATTTTCAAAAAGGAAGGGATAACATATAACCTGAAATTTTATTGAAATACAACAAACAAAACAATTATTATATGAAATAACCAATCATCCACCAAAGAAATACAATAACATACATCTAATAATAATTGTAAAATATTCAATCACAAATTATTGGATGAAAATTCATTCAAATATTAAAACCATTCAAAATTTTAAAACTATACATCAAGAGTTCGAATGTAAAAGTGTCCAATCTTTCTTCATCAATTTATTCACAATTGAATTTATCTTCTTGAACTCCTCTTAATCCTTTTCAAGCTTAATGATTCTTTTTTCCACCACTTCTTGCTTCTATACTTGAGTCTTAAAGCTTTCAATTTTCTTAAATGTTTTTTATTCTTATCCTTCAGAAGTATTAATTCCTCTTCATAATACCTCAACCTTCTATTCTCCAATTATAAACTATGAACCCTTTCTTTAAAAACTTTTACTTCCCTAGTCCAGTCATTGGTTATATCTCTAAACTATCCCATGAAATTTAATCTATTAGAAACATCTAAGGATAACTTGTTGAATGATTCTACCATTTCTAGAGTAAAAGCTTTCATTTCCATGAACCAGTCATCATTCTACCTTAATTCACTATCTACTTGATTCGACCACTTAACTATTTGATTGTATAAAGAATTTTTGTAAACTTTTCTTGATAGAATTTTAAATATGCCTCAATCCTGATCACTAATTTAGTAAAAAAAAATTAGTGATTTCGATTTCTCATTCAATGATTCATGAATCAACTTAAATATCTCCTCTATGTTAGGTAGATAAGAATTATGATGACTCAAACTTTTCAAGGTAAAAAAATATAATCAAATCCCTTTTGATCAATCTTAGATTCTGAGTTTTATTGATCAGGATCAACCTGAGGAGGTTTTTTTCTGCTATATCTGACATTATCTGATTTATCTTTCTTTTCCACTTTCCTTGAAACATTATCTGACTCTTTCTCTAGAACTTTTGTTTCCTATGAAACATTTATAATATCAATATCTTATTCTCATTATTCATTATCATCAACTTTGGTATTTTATTATTGGTCTTGTTATTCTTCCTCATAGGATGAATCTTCCTCCTTTTCCGTTGATGATTTTTCTTCCCGAGTGCCTTCTAAGTTTACATCCTCATCATATTGTGAAGTTAAAGGTGTTGAGGATGATGAATACTTAGATGATTTATTTTCCTTTGATTCTTCATCAGTTTTAATCTTTTACTTATGAAATTATTCCTCTTGTTATTCTTATTCTTTCACTTCAACTTTTTCTTCCATTTCTTCTTTAACTGCTTCTTTTACTTATTATTCAACTAATTATTCCACCTATACTTATTTTTCAACTTATTTATCAGTCTATTCTTATAATTTCCTGGATGTTCTTAAAACTCCATTTCTAACTAATTCAGATACTGATTCTTCCTTAGGTGTGATAGGGACTGATTCTTCAATAAATAGTTTTTCTTTTCCCTTATTAGACACTGAAGGGATTACTGATTTTATTTCACAAGTTTCAAAAAATTTAATACTAGAATCAATAATGATTTGATTAGTATGAGAAATTGGAATTACTGGGTTTTCAGAATATCTTTCAACATCTTTCAATAAAATTTCTAAAACTCTAGCTTTAGCTAGCATTTTCCTTTTATTATTTATTTTCTTTTATTTTTCTAACTGTTCAGTTATCCTAATTCTCAATGATTTTACCTCAGGAGGATCAATACCAAACTCTAGATCCCCCAATTTATTTTGTACCTTATGTGCTATAAGTTTTTCAAAAAAATCATCTGACATTTTCTTCTCTTTCTTTTATTTCACTGGTGGGGAAGATTCCACATTTCTATTTTTATTAATATCCTCAAATTTCTTTGATGGTTGTGCCTTCGAAACAGAATCACCAACCTTATCAAGAAACTTCTATGTCTTCGTGTCAAAAACAAATTTCATTATAGAAATTGTATCTTCTCCAATAAGTGAAATCGAATCTCACATTGGATAATATTGGTCCTTAACATTGAAAATTTTCATAACTTTCATGAGTAAATTATTGATTAAAGAGGGAAACATGATGATTTTTGACTTTATTGAGGCATTTTGAGGGATTATACCACATTGAAAACAAACTTTACAAACTTTATTTGTCTCATATTAATTAAGAAATATAAAAAACATATCTGATTCCTTAAGGGTGTCCCTATCACCCTTATTTCATATTAAATACCCCTGTATCCACAAATCTACAACTCTATTTTCTAGTGATAGATTTGATACTTTCCTTACTTTCTCATAACAAGGAAAAAAATCTCATGCTTTAGTTCTTTCAAAATAAACAAGATTATTCATTAATTAGTGTGAGGGTAATAAGGATTATCCTATAGTAGAAACACTAACCAACTCTACCACTATTTTATAAGTAAATTTGTATTTATTACAAAGAAAAGTTAAAGAAACTAGATCCTTATCAGCTTCTTTAACAAACTTAATAGAAGCATAGAATTATTTCTTGATTTATGGAAAATACAGGTTGAAATCATTATTCAGTTTCTATACACATACTTCTTCCCACCCTTGAAAACTGATGATCTTTTTGAGAGAATAATCATACTTATCAAACCAAGTCCTTTCAATGAGTCTTTCAAAAAACACAAACTTTTTTGTGTAATCTTCCTTTGTTTCCATTGTAATAATAATAGAGACAAAGACCATATGAATTCCAAAACAATTGGTCTGATGACTTTAAGGAGGGTGAGATCTTGAGAAAAAATATTTTTAAAACCAATGTGGTACATAGGTTGTTCCAATCTTATATTGGCCTAGAGAGGCAACCATTTTTATTTCAAAAAATTTCAATGGATTAGATTAAAAATTAACAAATCTGACGGTCGATACTTAATTGAAGAATGTTTTAAATATAAATTTCAACTCTCAAAGTTTTAAAAACTTTATCAAAGTGAGAATCATTCAAATTAGAATTTTTTTTAAAATTTTAAAAATAAATCAAAGTCATAAAACTAAAAGAATAAGTAATCGACAAAAATTATAAACTAAAGTAGTGAATTAGTGAAAAAATAAAAGAAAAATACCTTTTGGAGTAGAAAGTTTCATCAATATGAATAAACTGTTCTTATTGGTTTTTTTAACATAAAAAAATTACGATAGTTTTATAATAAAAATATATTATGATAGTTTTATTAAAAAAACTGATTATGACAGTAAATATTACCTGAAAACATTTAAAATTATTTTTCAGGCCAATAAATTCATTATGATAAAAACTTTAGAAAAAATTAAAATATTTAGAAAACAAAAAGTTTTTAGAAAACATAAACATATATACCTACCCTATTAAAAGGAGTATACTAATGTAAAGAGTTTAGTAAACAATAATTATATATGAATGATTACTTAACATTGATAATTCCTAACTTCTGTTTAATGTATTCAAATCTATTGGAACTAAGGGGTTTAGTAAAAATATAATTATATTGTTCTTTCATTCCAATGAATTGTAAAATTATATCTCATTTAAGTGTGTTATCCTGAAGGAAATGTTGTCTTATATCTATGTGTTTGGCATGTGAGTGATGTGTTTTGTTTTTACTTAGTGATATGGAACCAGTGTTGTCACAAAGTATTTTAGTTTTAGTTAAACTCATGCCATAATCTTTGAGTGTGTATTGCATCCACAACACTTGATCACAACAACTTCTGGCTGCTACATATTCAGCTTCAGTAGTGGAAAGTTCTACGTAGTTTTGTTTATTACAAGACCAAGAAACTAAATATTCACCTAATAAATTACAAGTTTCAAATATACTTTTCCTACCCCTTCTACACCCACCATATTAATCACCTGAAAAACTTTTAAGTTCAAAAAATTTCCATAAGAATAGAATAATCATAAATCCATAGTTCTCTTAAGATAAGGAAATATTCATTTTATAGATTTAAGATTAGATTCTTTTGGATTGGATTGATATCTAGCACACGAGCATAGTAAAAGAATTAAATCCAAATGACTAGAAGTTAAGTAAAGTAATCTTGAAATCATACCTATAAAAGTTTTCTGATCACCTAGTTTCCTAAACTCATTAAGATCTAAAGTATTGGAGGTAATAATGGAAGTAATAATACTTTTATTGTTGTCATACCTAAATTTCTTAAGTAAATATTTTAAATACTTATATTTAGATAAAAAAGTACCTTTTGGTTTTTTTAAAATTTGAAAACCAAGAAAATATATTAGCTCACCCATCATACTCATTTTGAACTCAAAATTCATAACATCCTCAAAGAAATCTATTAATTTTTTTTTGATTTGAACCAAATATAATTTCATAAACATATATTTATACAATCATAATGTTTTTATTTACTTATTTTATAAAAATATTTGGATCCACAACTACTTTAACAAAATTATTTTATATAAAAAATATAGTTAACCTATCATACCAAGATCTAGGTTCTTGTTTAAGTCCATAAAGTTCCTTGGTAAGCTTTTAAACATGTTATGGATATTTTTTATTTTCAAAACCATGGGCATGTTCTATATAAACTTCCTCTTGAACATTTTCATTAATAAAAGCACACTTCACATCCATTTGAAATAGTTTGAAATTAAAGAATGTCATAAAGGCAAGAAGTATCTGAATAACTTAAATTATAAATACCAATGCATAAGTTTGTTCATAATCTCTTGTTGGTTATATCCCTTAGCAACAATTCTATCTTTATTTCTAACTATTATACCGTTTTCATTACATTTTTTCCGAAAAACCAATTTTTTTTTTCCAATTATAGAAGTTTCATTAGGTTGTTCAACTAAAGTCTATATTTGGTTCATTTCAAACTCATTGAGTACATCTTGCATCGATTTTATCCAATCCTCATCACCTAAAGCCTCATCAGGATTCTTAGGTTCAAATTGAGATAAAATATTAGATGTTCAATTTCATTTCTCAAAGAACTTATAGCCCTAACTGGTTTATCTACATTACCAATGATACTTTCACTATGATGATTCCTAAGAAATAGTTAGTTTCATGGGTTTTAAAAAAATCTATTCTTCAATAATAGGTAGAAAATATTCCCAAGGAATAACTTTTGAAACAAATTCTTGAATTATTTCCCTAAGAGAATAAATTTCTAACAAATATTGAAAATCAGTTTTAGAAATAACATCTGAGGATGTTGGTTGGGCTTGTTTAAAAAAAAATAGATCAATTTCATTAAACTTAACATGCACTGTTTTCTCAATAGTACATGAATTTTTATTAAAAACTCTACAAGCCTTACTAGTTGTGGAATAACCAAAAAATATTCCTTTATCAGATTTTGGTTCAAATTTATGTAAGTTGTATCTAGTATTTAAAATGAATACTTTGTAATAAAAAACTTTCAAGTAAGAAACTTTTGGTTTTATTCATGTCCACAACTCATAAGGAGTTTTATTAAGAAAAATATAATTAAAGGAAATATTAATCACTTCAGCCCAATAATATTTAGCAATTGAGTATTCACTCAACATGGTTCTAGTAATCTCCTGAAGAACTCTATTTCTTCTTTTAACTACACCATTTTTATGGGGTTCTAGGTACTGAAAAGTTATTTTCAATACCTTTCTTACTAAAAAAAGTTTCAAAATAATAATTTTAAAATTCTCCATGATGATCAATAAAAATGGTTATCAAGGAGAGGGTTTTCTAATTTTTAACTCTAGCTACAAAAGTTTTAAATAACTAAAGTATTCAGGTTTTCTTGTAGGAAAATTGAACCATGTGTATCTGGTGTAATCATAAAATAAGTCATATACATGGAATTTTCCACCAATACTCCCTATTTTTATAGGACCAAATAAGTTTATGTTCCCTAAATATAAAGAATCAAAAGTTGAGACTTCACTAATAGATTTAAAACTTGACTTATGTTTCTTACCATATTGACATGGATCAAAAAATTTTAAAGAATCAAACCTAAGTTATGGTAGATCCTTCACTAGTCCTTTCTTATTCAACTTAGATAATTTCGTAAGATTATAATGTACTAACCTTATATGCCATAACCAAGATTTATCTTCCATTTAACTAAGGAAAGGTAAGTCTAGGTTCATAAGGCCTTCTAATTTTAGTGTATAAACATTCTCAAATTGATTGGAAGAAAGAATAAATTCACCCTTGAAACTATGTATAGTAAATATATCATTTTTAAAGTTCACAAGGTAACCTTCATCACATAATTGACTTATGATTATAAGGTTGTTCTTAATTCCTAAAACAAATAAAACATTTGAAATTAAAGCTTTTACAAGAATAACAATGTTACCTATACCAATGATTCCTACTTTAGAATTATCTCTAAAAGTTACTTTTCTACCTTTCATATTGATAATATTCTTAAAGAAATCTTTGTTTCTAGTCATGTTTCTAGAGAAAACACTATCCATGTACCAAATATTTTTGTTTTTGATATTATCTTTCTTTTCCTAAAAAAAAAAGTTTTTCTGAACCCAAACCTTCTTGGGTATGGCATTATCAGAAAATAGTATTCCAGGTAAACACATTTGGCCAATATTACTATGTTGAGAAAATTTCATTTCCTTAGAAAAATAAGTTTTATGAAAACCAAGAGACCAAAATATATTCAAAGATTTTTTTTCTTATAATGTCAACCACTTTGGAATTTTGTGAAAAATGGTGCACTTTTTGGAACAAAATAGTTATTACTAAATATGAGTTTATTATATGTAAAACCCATTCTAGAATTATTACCATGAGGTATAATTTTCTTGTATATCTTATCAAAATTTTCCTTAACACTGGTAAACATAGATAATATTTTCTTCAAAAAAGATATTTATGACTTTAGTTTTACAACTAAATTCTTATCCTCATCAGAAATAGTACTAGAACTTAGTTTTAAAAAATCAAAATTTAAACTATTTTATCAGAAATAATTTTCATATGTTCTTTTAATAAAACTATCTTTTTAGAAATTTATTTTATCTAGATATTTATAAAGATATGATATTTCATTAATTAATAGAGTTAGTCTCGAATACGCCTTTGAAATTTTAACTTGGCCATTATCAAGTTTTTTAAAAACTTTACGATTTTCATTTTCTATTTTTTTTTCAAATATAGAAACTTCCTTATAACTAGGTAAAGTATTATCTTATAATAAGGAATATTCTTCCTCAGAAGATGTATAATTTTTCTCATCATCAGGATAATTAGAATTTAAAGGTAAATTTTTAAGGGATTCAATAGTGTGTAATTTTTCTATAAGACATCGATTTACCATAAGTATTTTTTTAAATAGGCTAATGTTCCTATGTTTGGAACTTTCATTATCAAAATAATTTTACGAAGAATCTCCACCACCAATACTCCAAGTGTCATAAGCTTTTAGAATTTTATTACCTTTTTAATTATAATATTTTTTTTGGAATTTCTATCAGAATTTATTTCCTTTATTTCCTTTATATTCAACTTAGGAAAATTAGGTCGAATATATCATGTTCTCTTACATTCATAACAAGTAACATCATAATCCTTCTTTTCAAATTTATCCTTATGACCTTTTTTGTATATGTACTGAAAATATTTCTTTCCTAAAATATTGTTCATCCTTATAGAAATATTATTCAACTCATTTTATAAATGTTTTAATGAACTATAATTGGACTGAATAATTATTTTCTTCTTCCTTGAATATTTCACAACTTTATCAGGTGATTATACTTTATTAGGAACATTAGATGTTGTATAAAAATAAACTCTACCATTTTTATTTTTATCCTTTTCAGAATCTCTCTTCAATATTCCTTCATATTTCATTAAGGTACCAATAAAATCATTAAGATTTAGATTAGTAATATTTCTTTTGTCACCCCTATCAGTTCTTTTAGATTCCCACTCATTGGGAATTATATAAATAATATTTTTGACCAGAATATTATCATCAAGACCTTTTTCACAAAGATATTTTAAACTATTGATAATATTCATAAACCTTTGATGAATCTTGGAAACTATATCACTATGTAAAAATAAAAGGCTTGTTAATCTATACGTAGCATGAATCTTCTTATTTCAATGAATTTGGATGTACCAAAATATGTTACTCCCAACTTACTTCAAATACTATTGGAAGCTTCACTGGATGATATCTGACTATAAATACTCATCTTTATAGAACACAATAAAGTATTTATAACTTTTTAGTTCAAATAATATTATAAATTCTTAGCATTTGTAAAAGTAGAAACTTTCTTATTAGGAAACTTATACTTCCCAATAAGCATAAATAAATTATCAACTCTAGTGTTGATCCAATTTTTTTTCATTATATCTCTCCAATACTCATAGTCATTACTATAAAAAATTGGTGGTTAAATAGGATTTAGATTATCAAAAGATCCAATATCCATACCTTATATCTTAATATTTTTTTTACTAAAATAGGTTAGTGTAAAAAAAATTTATAAACAAGTAGTTTTAAAAAAACTTAATAACTTGCAATTGATAAAGAAATCAAAAACTTAGTAAGATAAAATAGTATAACCTTCTCTGATACCAATTGTTGGATCGAAAGAGTAACTAATATAGCTACTACTATAAGGTGGGGGGTGAATTATAGTTTAAAACTTTTAAAGTAAAACAAAATACAATACATCTTCAAGTAAAATTATTAGACTCATAGATCATCCAATGATAAGAGTGTAAGAATCAGAATCACAGATTGTTTGATTATATCTGAGTATGTTTTAATCATTATCTTAGATGCAATGATAAAAAAATGATAAGAAATATTTGTAAAACAAAATTTCTATCATAATATTCCTAGAGGAATAAATATTTTTTTTAAAAAATCAATGAAATAACTAGTAATAGTAATAATGAATTACAAGATATATTAAAAGAAATCACTATTTTAACCTTTAGAGTAAAGGTAGTCAGAAACCCTGACTAAAGGTATCCATAGATTTATAGTTACTATAAAGTATGTCTTTTCTTACCAGGAAATCTCTCGATATGATGATTGGAATAGATCTTTCTCCCTACCCTCGAAATCCCTCAATATGATAATCGATGTTTTTCTTCCTAGCCTCGAAATCCCTTGATCCTATTGATCTAATTCACAATCTTCCTATCTCTAGAATCCATCAATCATAACAATGATCAGACACAGAATACAAAATAAAATTTTCTAAAGGAAACAACCCTGAAAAGGATTCCTTAGAAAAAAAACTCTCTAAATAATTACAAATACTAAGAATGATCCATTCATGCTAATCAATCTTTAAAATACTTAAATTGAAAAAATATATCAGCTCCCAACTCTTTAAATGACCGAATATTTATAAAAAAATCTCCAATGGTAATATTTCAAAGTTAGTTGTAATAGCCTCAGAAAACTTTCACTTGACAGTTTGGAAATAACTGAATTCCTAATGTCTTTTTATTCAGAATCATTACAATGACATTTTTATTCTTTAAAATAGAAAAAAAGTCTATATATTCAATTATAAACTCAGGATAATCCAATGGAATTCTTTATCATTTTTCAATAAGATAAACCTTATAAGGATCAATATGATGTATCAATACCATTATCTATATGATAATTATGACTTTTGTTAGTAAAAATAAAATCCTAATTCTAACTACTAGTTAGGATAAAGGCCAGCTTGATGAATCAGACGCACCCTAAATCCAATGGATTGTTTTGAAGAATAATATGTTTACATTCACAATACATTAGAATTAATTCTATTTTAGGTAAAAAGTAATTTTTTATTTAAAAATATACTAAAACACTTGAGACATAAAAATTTATTAAAAATAATTTTAATAAGGTGTTTGTGATTTCCAAAACTAAAGGAATAGAAAAGTAAGAAGTAAAACTTCCTACTCAACTTGTACGTGTGGGTTACCACCTCCATGAAGCGATGTGATTCATTTTTTATTTATGATTTATATTTATGGTAGTAAGGATATATTTACTGAATATATATAGTATAATAATTATTTTTAAAGGTGAATTATTATTTACCTATCTTTCATTCCATCCATCAAAAAGTGAAAACAATGTTCATGAGTACGCACGACTTATCGTCTCTATGAGTAATGTAATTCATTTTTCTATCTCCTCCTTTCAAGAATTATTTTAAAAATGTATATAATAAATAAATATGATATTTATAAAATTAATATCATTATATAGATGATGAAACTATAACCTATAAAAAAGAACTATAAAATCCATGATGAAACATACATGAGAATACTAAGTCATTAACACCCAAAATGACGATGATAATGAAAGATTATTGACTAATGGGTGATAAGATATTATAAGTAGATAATATATGATATTATAAATATGAATATAGTTATTTTATAAATTAATGATAATTTTGAATCCATTATATAGGTGTTTAAATCATGTTCAACAAAGTGGAAACGCGAGGTTAGAGGTTTCTTAACTCAATTTCCATTCATTGAGTTACACCACTACTCCATTGATTATGTTATAAAAATATTATGTGTGTAATGACCTCATATCATTTTATGTTTTATTTATAATCATTTTATTTGGATTTACATTTGTTACACATAATCATTTTATTGATTAATCCTCACTTTAATGATATAATATTTGTAAGGGATTTCATCTCAATTTCCACTCGAGTGAGACATATTTGGTATTATAAACCTATTTACTTATATACAGTGTATATAAAACCTCTTTGATATATTTAACATGAATACCTATTTATTCATTATGATTAAAGTTTCAATTAAATTTTACACTTTTAAGGGGTTATGATTTAAAATTTACCAGAGGTAAGAATTTATTTTACAATTTAATTTTCTGGGGATTGCTTATATTTTTCATTAAAGGAATCTTATAATAAATCCTTTATAAATTCCATCTATTTTTTATCCTTTTGATATTTAATGATTTTCCATGTTTTCTTCCAAAATTTAATCTCTTTTTTTTCACTTGAATCAATCTAATAAATTTTGAAAATAAAATACGATCTTATTTCTCTTTTTGATCAGATATATTTTTATCCCATTTCTATATTTTTCAAAAGTATTTTACAAAATTCATTTTTATTTGCTCAAAAAATTTTAACAACATAATAAGTTATACTTGAATTTTACATGGTTTTAAAAGATATTTATAATGTTTTTCTAAAGGTTCATTTTTGAATTTTTTTACAAAAATTCAAATGGAATGTTTTTAATGTATAATACGTTAACAGGTTTTCCCACCACCATAACCATTTGATATTATTTATCTTCGTATATAAATTTTAAATGGTTTTAAAAATAAAAATATTTAATAAAATATTATTTCAATATTTCACTTTTATTTTATTAGGACATTATTTTATTACAAAACCTATATTTCTGGTGAACTGATGGTACTCTTTTATCTCTTATTAATTTTATGGTCATTAAATTTATCTTAAAACATTAAATTTATTTTTATCATTAGCCATTATATTTCTCTTAAATATCAATATTCTTTATATCATGAATGTGATTATTTCCTAAACTATATACCATTTATACATATAGTGTTTTACTTTTAAATTTATTTGATCGATTGAGGAAATATTTATATTTCGTATTATTTACTCAATAAAGAAATTTATTGATAAGGAATATTGTTTATGAATTAATTTTATCATTCATTATATGATGAATTCATTGAAAATGAAGTGATAGGTGGTAATAAATTATAGATTTCCCTACGATGCATCAAAAATTATCACGAGACAAACCAGTTGACTAAACTTATTAAATGGGGTTTTAGTATACCTATCCATATTTTAAACTATCTCGGCATAACACTTTGATAGTAAAGATATCATGATGTTTGATATAATTATGTCCAATATCATTTAGTTCCTTCATTAAGAATTCAATTATTATTATCCATGACATTACTACATTGATATTATCCATGGAAGTATTTCATGCTCAAGTTATTGATTAAATGGATTGTGTTTTTAGTTATTTACCTTGCCATATTAATTATTCCTTATTAACTCATGATATATTCCATTGTACATAACCCTTTCTGAGAACCTAATATCACCCTTTATTTGTTTTCATTTCCCTAGGATATGAATAAGGATATTATGAATAATATCAAGGTTGTGAGAATGTTTCTTATGCTTTGTTTTTTTTATATTTCCAATGTAATATGAGAATCATGTATGTATCTGGTTCTTTAATACTATTAAACCAATCGATCCTTGATGATGTGATCCCTTGTATCTTATGTCGATGTAATAAAGTGACCATCGACTCCGGGTTTCTGGAGTTGGAGTCTTTTACAGTTGGTATCAGATCTTGTTTAGTTGAAACCTTGGAATATTAATTTAGGAAAACATAGATTATGGAACATAACCCTATGAAAGAGTTTGAGGATATGTATAATTATAGGATAATATCATAAAAATTATGGTAAGTTAGAGATTATATGTTTTTCCTAGCAACACATCCTTGTCTGGATAATGTAAGTGGATATAGTTTTATCATAGATGCATTTAGGGGTAATAACCTTAAAAAGTGTTGTTAAAATATATCTCATCCATCATTTTAGTTCATGGTGAGTATTCCCTTACCATGCACCCAATTTGACACTCGTGAATGAAATTTTTGGTTTAATTCACATTATCTCTATAAACCCTTATAAATGATTTTAATATACAATGACCATGGATGACCTAAATTAAACCTAAAAAGTTATATATTGAAAAGAAGGTGTCAGTATTTAGATATCCTATAAATAATTTTTATGATTATGTGGTTTTCCACTAGGATTATTACTACACATTCTATTCTTTTTTACTTTCATTAAATAGATAAAACTAGAAGTAATTGTGTTAAAATTTAATGTAATGAACAATTGAATAATTTTACTCATGAGATACTAAATGAAATGGGAGATGGAATTTGAAACCTTGTTATTATTCCTAATCAACTATCTCATTATATGATTAATAATCATAACTTGGGTGAGTTTCCTAACACAAAAAATAAAATAAAACGGATTTTCATGTAATTTTAGGTGATAAGAACCATGGTTAAAAAGGACTCAACATCCTACATATCAATAATTCTATAAAAGGAATTTGTGGAAATGTATTAAAGGTGAATAAAGATGTTTTACATGTAGAGAATTTAATACATCAAACAATAAAATTCCCATTGAAAAGTTTAGAGGATGAAAGCTCAGAAGAAGGGTTAGAATGGTCATGTGAATAAAGGATTAGAAAATTTATATTCTATATAGCTGAAGTTGAATAATATACAAGTAACATATGAGATTTATGAATTATTTTAGCATTTAACCTTAAAATAAAATATTATTAGATTGAGATTAAGGAAATTTGAGATATGATTCATATTTAAAATTGTTGAAAGGATGTATTATGGAATAGAACAACTAATATTGGTTATAATTTTAGGAATTAAGTTTAATTATTGATGTACCTGTCACACCCACCACTTTTAAATTATTTATTTTATTAATTTTCTTGGCATCGGGTAGTTCAGGTTGAAGCCCGACTTAAATTTTTGATTTCTTATTTAAAAATGAATATTTTGTCCTTGAAAACATTCATCACACAGGAAGGGCATGGTCGAAGCCGCGTGGCTTCACTCGGGTCATCGCATAGCCTCTCCCGATTCGCCGCACGACCTGCTCGATGTTGAGGACAAATAAATGAAATGAAAGGAATAATGAAATGAGAATAAAGTAAAATAAAATGGATGATAAAATGGAAATAAAATAAAATAATAAGTGTAATAAAATTTAAATAATTGTTTTAATGATAACAATAATAAAATTATTTGAGAATATTATTATTGATATTATTAATAGTGTTAAGGATATAAATTTTATCAAGTTATTATTATTATTAGAAGTTTTTTTAATTTTTATTTTATTTTATTATTTTTTTCTTTTACTTATTTCTTGGGATTTCTTCCCCCCTATATTGCATTGAACCTCCTCCCTCTACCCCCTTGTTCCTCATGCCTTCCTGGCCGCCTCCCTACCCGTTGTTGGTTGGTTCTATCCCCCTTACCCTAATCTCATCTCCCTTTTCTCCCCCTCACCCCAACTAGGCATGTTACCCTCCCCCCCTTAGGGGATCTCCTCTAGCGTGGCTGTCTCTGACACTTCCTCCACCAGCGCCTCCCCTATTGGCCGCAACCTGGTCTGTCGGCGCCTCCCCTATTTGTTGTGTCCTGGTTCGGCGTGCTTACCCCCTCACTGGCTAGCATAGCTCTAATGATATTCCACTGATTCCCTTCTCCCCTACGGTCACCTCACACCCGTGATACCGACACACATCATCTTAGCCACACTCTATCCCCTTTCGGCAAGGCTCGGATGACACCCTCCTTGCGTGGCTAACTTCTCAGACCCTTTCCGCAGGTGTATCCTACTCTAGTATTCGGTTTCTTCCTTTTAGTAGAATTTTGGGTTAGGTTTTCATGCCACATTGGGTTCAATTATGATGAATATGGTTCAATGTCTTGTTTTTAGCATTCGATCTAAGTTTGTTGTGGTGTGACTGGCGAGAAACTAGAGTTGCACACCAAAATTATGGAGTTTTCCTACACCGAGGTAGGTGGTTCTGCATGTGAGTACTAATTGATGAATTAATTTTCTTATTTAATTAATTTAGCATGTTTATTGATTGGTTTGTTTTGTGTAAATTTGATTTTACTTGAGGTTTAATATGTTTTTGATTTTTTAGTAGTGTGTTCATATGGTATGAGTGTATTTTTGCTAGAAACTTATATTTAGTCAATTGTTAGTGTTTTAATAAATTGGGAAGTTGGTTGTTAATTTGTGAAAGTGGTGTGAACTATGTTTTGACATGGCATTGTGTGCGTTTGGTCATAAATGAGGGATTTGTATTCATTTAGTGGGTAAATCCAAGTTATTTATTTTTAAATTTTCTTATAAACTTTTATTTATGGTTAATTGAATTTTATGAATGGTGTAAAGGTGTTTTATAAATGGAATAAGGGTTTTATCAAACTGTTTACATGGAGAAATTCACATTTTAAAATTTTGTTATGTAGTGCGTTGGACTGTTTCGAGTGGTTTCAAGTCACTGAGTAAAGGGATACTTTCCTGTGTATTCATAGGTAAGTATATATATATATATATATGTGTGTGTGTGTGTGTGAACATGTGTGTGTGTGTGTGGGTTCCCCCATTACATGTATAGTCATCCATGGTTGTGAATATACATGTATGGGGCCAGGTGTGCCCATGTATATATATGTAAATGCATATATAGGTGAGTGGCGACTAGTATATGCATATAAGCATATGTTTAAGGATCCCCTTTCACATGTTCATGGCCATACAAGTGTGTTCATAGGGGCTAGGTGTCCTTATATGTATGTGAAAGTGCATATGCCTAGTGGGCGAGCAACAACTTCTAGTTAGAAAGTGCCAAGAGTTGAAAGTTTGGTTTGGTTCCACCTTGAGGTAGGTCCCTATGCCTATGCCACTAATTTGAACTCCATAATTGCTTGCTTGTTTTAAAAATTTGTGTTATATTTATGTTATACACACATTCGATGAAATCTGGTTTCGGTTGCTAGAAATGATTATGCCTTTGTTTTGGAAATTGAAATGTATTTCTAACACCCATTGGTCTTAAGTGACTTTTCTTGAAAATTAATTTCCTAAGTGGTTTTGAATTGTTAATGAATATTTCCAAAGGTGTTTGGAATTTTTTTCAATTAGATATAAAAGTGTTCCTTGTATGTAATTAAGCCCGTTTGGTACCTTAATAATGGTTTATGAAAAAGAAAAACCTCTCTTAAGGCATACCCCCTTGATTTATAAAATGATATGTGTGTTGAATGTGTGATTTGTGATATGTACCTAGTAAATAGGCTTGTACATTATTGTGTGACAAAAAAGGGGGGGGATACTCTCAAATAGGGATACCACTAGTGAGAGGTTGGATGTGTTTTTAGGTAAAGAAAATGATAAGTACATATATTTTTTCTTAATAAAAACTCACCACCACTTGAACTGAAGCACAATGGGAAACCCAGGTATCTAGGTGGGTGGACTAAGACTAGTATGCTAGATGATACGTAAGTGGTTCGTCCCAGTTTCGTCTAGCAGGATTGACTATACAACACTAACTAAATATTTTTGATGATTGGAGACCATTATGTTATGGGTTTGTTCCCTAATAGTGGTCTGTGCATGAGAATGTAGATCGTTGTGGTCCATATACCACATTTCACTGAGGTACGAGGATTCTAGATCCCCAACTAACACTAGTTACTTAGGGATTTTCCATGGTGCTTGTGATTTGATTTTCATTTTAGTTGTTTCATACTTTATGCCTCATTTGTGAAAATCATATTTTAATCTAAAATGGTTTCCTTTTAATTTGAAATGTTCATGCATGCTTGGAACCTAATTTTAAAATGTAGTGGGAGGGAAACAATTTTCTTGAAAATGAAAACTTGTTACTTGAATTTGAAAATAATATAAAATATTATTTTATTATGTTCTATTTTCAAACTATCATGTTTTGGATTTCTTATTAAAGGTAAGGGAATAGTTCATTATTGTATTTTGACATTACTACTAAGCATCTCAGTGCTCATGCCTAGTTTACTTTTTAGTTTTAGGTTTCTCTAGTTTTGGATCACTCTTGCAGCGAGTGTGCTTCTATTTTTGGTGGTGACCCATGAGGTCACTTGGAGGGATGTTTAACTGCCCAGTTCTATTCTTATTTTTGTCGCTAGTGTGGTATTTTTTTTGTTCTATTTACATTAGTTTATTTATTTGTAATTTTTATGGTTCAAATCATCCCAACTATTTAATTTTGATGCCCTACAGTAGTTTCCAGCCCGTGGGGATTGTGAATGCCCTTCGGGCTATGTCGCAGATTGGCTCGGGTAACCGGTTCAAGGTCAACCTGGGCTGGTTCGTGAAAAAATGGTATCAAAGGAGGTCGGCCCTTTTGGATCATGTTCCTTGAGGAAAAGTCACAGTAGACTGGAGTTAAGCTTTTTTTAACTCGATGTTCTGGTTACGAGTATGGTTCCTGGCTAGCACACCTTGTGGCGTGACTCGAGTTACCAGGGTAAGTTGAGGTTTGTCTGAGTCTTTGGTCCTTGTGGTTAATCTTGTTTGGGGAAAATGAAAAGGGATTAGGTTCAATGGTCTCATCGAGCTCGTAGGGCTTTATAATCCATGTAGAGTTGGGGAAATTTCCCTAGTATGCTATCTGTGATGGTGGAGTGATTGGCGTGTATGGCATTCAACCATATGTCTAAGTCACCCACTGGAACTAATTTCCTCTTGAATTTTCTTGTGTTCATTTAGGGTTTAAAAATCATTTTGAAAATATCTATTTGAAGATTTATGAAATATGTATTTTTAATTAGAAATAACTTGATTTTCAAAGTGGTGGAACATGAGTTTTTAGAACTATTTCAAATGAGGTTCTAGAAATGTGGATTTTTATGAAATATTTTTTGTGTAAAATGAGATTGGATTTCTATAATTGAAACTTATGGATTTCCAAACCTAATGGTTTGGGAAATATGGGAGATTTTAAGGTGGGTTTTGAAACTCTATTTTTTATGGAATTTGTTAAACCGATGATAGGTTCTTTTTAAAAATGTTTTTGAGATTCAAAATGGTTTTATTTGAATAGTTGGTACCTTTATGAAGTGTTTTTTTGAAAAATTTAAATGGAGTTTTAACCTTGTGACTAATAGTTTTGAAAAGAGGAGGCGTGGGTCTATTGTTGTTTTGAAAAATGGAAAGAATTTTGTTCCAACCTTGGGTACTTTAATGGATGAACATATGCATGGGCTATTTGTGGAAGGTGGTTTAGAGCCCTCTTGGCATGAGAGCATGAATGTGTATGGTCCATGAGGTACCATTGGTGAATGTGTAGCCCACCCTCCTAATTTTAGTTTCAAAAGTGTTTTTTTAAAGAAAGGATGGAGTGTTTGATGTTTCATAGTTGTGAGGTGTGTATTTTTTTTTGTGTTTGGGAATCTTGAAGTGGGGTGTTTTGATTTTTGAAAACCTTTCTTGTTTTGATGATATTCCATATTTGTGTTTCATTGGTAAGTTGATTTGAGGTGTTGGTTAATGGTCTTTCTCGAGAAGTGTTTTGGGAGGACTTTGAAATGGTTTCCCTATTCTTTTAGCATTTTCTCATGGTATGTTTGACCAATGGACCATTTCTTTTGGGTCCGTAGTTTTCCTTCTTGGCTAGTGTATGCCCCCCCATAAAGAGTTAACACGTGATTGAAGTGAAACCATGGGAAATTCACCTCTGGATGACCCTCTAGATGATCAAAGTAAGGAATTTCTCTCTTGAGTGTTAGTGTTAAATCTATCCCTTTTTCTTTTTCAGTTAAGCGAATCCTATCGCAGTGAGAAGATAGATGTTAGGGTAGTTAAAGGGATTTTTGGTCTCTTTGAGTTGTCTGAGTCATCGGGTATGAATCTTGACACCATTGTGTCTAAATGTCCCCCTGGAAATGGTGAAAATAATTCCAATGGGGAAGGGTGAAGGCGGTTCAGAGTTATTGGTTCCAATTGGTGTCTTGAAAGGCTTTGTAGTGCTTTCATTGTCCACAAGGGTGATGTTTGGTGACGTTTTGCAGTGTGAGTTCACTTTGAAGTGCAAGGGTGGATTTCATAGAATCCTCCAGGAATTCTTGTTTTCACAGGAGTGTGTCCTCCTCTTGGGTAGTTCTAATTTTTCTGTTCAAAGGGGAGTGTTTTCCGTGTGTCTTTTCTTATGAAGTTTCTTGGTGAAGGTGAAGAGGTGATGCATGTGCATCATCTAAACCCCTGTTTTGGTGGATGTGTCATGATGGAGTAGTTAGATATCGAGGTGTGTTGTGTCTGTTGGCATTGTCTCAGTTGTGGTGTGGTAGCTAGTGGCACCAGGAAAAGAAGTTCCATTTGGGGGTTTCTATAGCATGACTATGAGGTAGAAGATGCTTCAATCATTTAAGCTCCAGCCATAGGCCCCAGAGTGAATCTGGCGCATAGTCAGGAACCCTTGAGAGTGCTTGGGACCCCGACCTTATTTATGACATTGGTGATTAAGGCGAAGTAAATTTAAATAGTTTCCTATAGTTTTTCTATTCCGAATGACCCATTTGGGTGCGTGAGGTTTCCCGTGTCTATGAGGAGGCGTGGTCGTCTCATTACCTTAAAGTCCCAATGGTTCTATCCCACAATATGTAATCTCTTTTAGGGGTCTTATGGGGTATGTTTGGGAAAATATATCTTAATTTTGATTAGTTCTCATCCAGGGATGTGAAGATGTTGGTTTTTCTTCAACCGTGGTTTTGACACCCTGATAATTGGACCCTCCCCTCCCAGCCCCTTGTGGTGGGGTGTTTGGTCAGTACCGGGAAGTCTCTGAGTTCATGTGTTTCTGTTGAACCTAACGGTGGTGAGACCCATTATGGGTATCGCTAAAATTCCCCAAGAATAGACCAGTGTTAGCCTATTCTTAATGGAGGGGAGTCTGTTCAGGCCTCCCCATGCTAGTTTTTCTAGTATTGTCTCGGGGGTTGGTTGGTTCCTAATGGTGGGGAGTCTGTTCAGGCCACCCCATGACAATATTTTGGTTCTATTTCTAGAGATGGATCGGTAGTAGGTTATGGTAGTGTTTTTTGGGTGTGTTTTAGTTTTACTTGTTCATTTCAAACAAGTGTTGTAGTGTCCTTTCATAGTGCATGAGGATTTTTGTGTGTGTGAGAGGTTGGATTATGTGGGTGTGAAAATTTTGATCCTTGATCGATCAACTAGAGGTGTTCTATCTCTTTAGGGTGGGTGACACTTAGCATAAAGTATTTTTACAGGTTTCTTGAGGTTTTCATTTAAGTCACTTTCTCTAAGAACGATGCACTTTCCTCTTTTTGCTTATTTTTCATAGAGATCCTCTTTGAACCATAAGGGGGTATCAGTTTCTTATTTGGGTTTTAGCCTTAGCTATGGCTTTACAGGGACGGAAAGCACTACGGTGGGGAGAATTGTCACACCCGTAAATTTTAAATTATTTATTTTATTAATTTTCTTGGCATCATGTAGTTCGGGTTGAATCCTAGCTTAAATTTTTGAGTTCTTATTTAAAACACATATTTTGGACTTGACAATGTTTAACGCATGGTAAGAGTGTGGTTGAAGTCATGCGGCTTCGCACGAGTCACCGCACAGCCTCTCCCGGTTCACCGCATGACCTACCTGATGTTCAAGACAAATAAATGAAATGAAAGGAATAATGAAACACTGATAAAGTAAAATAAAATGGATGATAAAATAGAAATAAAACAAAACAAGAAGTGTAATAAAATTTAAAGAATTGTTTTAATGATAAAAATAATAAATTATTTGGGAATATTATTATTGATATTATTAATAGTGTTAAGGATATAAATTTTATTAAGTTATTATTATTATTATTGTTATTAAAAGTTTGTTTTAATTTTTATTTTATTTTATTCTTTTTTTCTTTTCCTTCTTACTAGGGTTTTCTTCCCCCCTATGTTGTTGCATCGAACCTCCTCCCTCTACCCCCTTATGCATCGCGCCTTCCAGGCCTCCTCCCTACTCATTGCCGACCAGTACCATCCCCCTTACCCTAAACCCATCACCCTTTTCTCCCCCTCAACCAACCAGGCACGTGAACCTCCTCCCCCTTGGTGGATCTCCTCCAGTACGGCTGTCTCCAACACGTCTTCCACCGATGACTCCCCTATTGGACACAACCCGGTCCACCGATGCCTCCCCTACCAGCCGAAGCCTAGTCCATTGTACTTCCCCCCTCACTGGCCAGTGCCACTCCATCGATCTTCCACCAACTCCCAGCTCCCCTCCGGTCGCCCCACACCCCTTCTACCCACGTAAAACCCCTTAACCGCACCCTCTCCCATTTTGTAAAGACTCCAGCAACATTCTCCTTGCATGACCAGCTTCTCGGACCCCTCACCGCAGGTGCATCCTACTCCATTAGTCAGTTTCTTCATTTTGGTAGAATTTTGGGTTAGGTTTTTGTGCCATGTTGGGTTCGATTGTGATGAATCTAATTAAATTTCTTGTTTTTAGCATTCTACCTGATTTTGTTGTGGTGCGACTAGAAAGCAATTAGAGTTTTATGTCGAAATTGTGAAGTTTTTCTACACAGAGGTAGGTGGTTCCAAGTCTGAGTAAAAATTGCTGAATTAATTTGTTTATTTAATTAATTTCGCATGTTTATTGATTAGTTTGTTTTGTGATAATTTTATTTTACTTGAGGTTTAATATGTTTTCGATTATTTTAGTAGTGTGTTCATATGGTATGATTTCATTTTTTCTGGAAACTTATATTTAGTCAATTTTTAGTGTTTTAATAAATTGTGAAGTTGGTTGTTAATCTATGAAAGTGGTGTGAACTATGTTTTGACATGGTGTTGTGTGCGTTTGGTCATAAACAAGGTCTTTTTGTGGGTTTAGTGGGTAAAGCCAAGTGATTTCTTTTTTAAATTGTCTTATAAACTTTTATTTATTGTTAATTTAATTTTATGAATAGTGCAAAGGTGTTTTATAAATGGAATAAGGGTTTTATAAAACTATTTACATAGATAAAGTCACATTTTAATTTTTTTGTGTAGTGTGTTGGACGTTTTCGAGTGGTTTTGAGTCACCAAGTTAAGGGAGACTCGCCTGTGTATGCATAGGTAAGTATATATATATATATATGTGTGTGTGTGTGTGTGGGTTCCCTCGTTACATGTATAGTCATCCATGGTAGTGAATATACATGTATGAGGATAGGTGTTCCCATGTATATATATGAAAATGCATACGTAGGTGAGTGGTGACTAGTATATGCATATAAGAATATGTGTAAGGATTCCCTTTCACATGTTCATGGCCATGCAGGCATGCGCATAGGGGCTAGGTGTCCTTATATGCATGTGAAAGTGCATATGCCTAGTGGGGGAGTAGTAACTTCCAGTTAGAAAGCACCAAGAACTGAAATTTTGATTTAGTTCCACCCTGAGGTATGCCCCATGCCTATGCCTTTAATTTGAACTCCATAATTGCTTGCTTGTTTTAAAAATCTATTTTATATTTATTCTATACACACATGCTATGAAATATGGTTGTGGTTTCTAGAAATTATTTTTCATTTTTTTTGGAAATTGAAATGCATTTCTAACACCCATTGGTCATAAGTGACTTTTCTTTAAAATTAATTTCCTAAGTGGCTTTGATTTGGTAATGAATATTTCCAAAGGCATTTGGCATTTCGGTCGGTTAGTTATAAAAATTGTTCCTTGTATGTAATTAAGACCATTTATCACCTTAAGAATGGTTTATGAAAATGAAAAACCTTCCTTGAGGCATTCCCCCTTTTTTTAGAAAATGATGTGTGTGTTGAATGTGTGATTTGTGATATGTGCCTAGTAAAAAGGCTTGTACATTATTGTGTGACGGAAAAAGGGGGGATGCTCTCAAGGAGGGAGATCATTGGTGAGAGTTTGGATGTGTTTTTAAGTAAGTAAAATGATAAGTACATATATTTTTTCTTAATAAAAACTCACCACCACTTGAACTTGAGAACAATGGGAAACCTATATATCTGGGTGGGCAAACTAAGACTATTATTCTAGATGACACGTAAGTGGTTCATTCCAGTTTCGTCTAGAAAGATTGATGCTACAACACTAACTAAATATCTGTGATGATTAGAGACCACTAGGTTATGGGGGTGTTCCCTACTAGTGGATTGTGCACGAGAATGTAGATTGTTGTGGTTCCTATTCCATGTTTCATTGAGGTATGAGGATCCTAGATCCCCAACAAACACTAGCTTCTTAGGGATTTCCCATGGTACTTGCGATCTGATTTCTATTTCACTTGTTTTATACTTGATGCCTTATTTGTGAAAACCATATTTTAATAAAAAATGGATTCCTTTCACTTTGAAAATTTCATGCATGCTTGTAACCTAATTTGAAAATGTAGTGGGAGATAAATTCTTTTCTTGAAAATGTAAACTTGTTACTTGAATTTGAAAAGAATGAAAAGAATTATTTTATTATGTTGTATTTTCAAACTAGCATGTTTTGGATTTCTTATTAAAGGCAAGGGCATAGGGAATTGTTGTATTTTGACATTCCTAATGAGCATATCGGTGTTCATGCCTACTTTACTTTTCAGTTTCAGGTTCCTCTAATTTTGGATCGCTCTTGTAGTGAGCATACTTCTGTGTTTAGTGGTAACCCACAAGGTCACTTGGAGGTATGTTTAGCCACCCATTTCTATTCTTATTTCCATCGCTAGTGATTTAGTTTTTTCATTATATTTACATTTTTTTATTTATTTGTCATTTTTTATGGGCCAAATCATCCCCAACTATTTAATTTTGATGCTCGATGCTAGTTTCCAGTCCGTGGGGATCGGGAACACCCTTCGTGCCATGTCGCAGATTGGCTCGAGTGACTGGTTCAGGGTCGACCCAGGCTGGTTTGTGATAGTACCTATGTATTAGGTTTTGAAAATTACTATGTATATGTATTTATTGATGGTATTTTGACATCAAAGGACTATTCTAATGATATTTAATGTAATGAAGTTGTATAGAAGGGTTAAAAAATATGAATTATGGAAATATGTGATGAAAGGTATTTATAATCTTAAGGGTTAATATAATATCTTATGTTGAGGTAATTACGGGTTATTATAATTTGAGAACATATGATTTATCATATAGATAACTGTGGGATTGAAAAGTGATTTGGTGATTAAATTATTAAAGTTATTTCAAAATAATTTCACTATATTTTTGGGGAAAATTATATGATCAAGGTAAAAGGAATATTATTTTTTAATATAGGATTTCATTTGAGAGATAAATATTGAGTTAACTTATCGAATAATATATGTTTTTTTAGTGGTTTTATAGTGATTTAGATTATTTTTGGGAAATTATTAGTATATACAAGAGAGAATATGGTCCAAATATTTATATGTTTGATATGAGACATTATGAGATACTTTATGTTGTCTGGGGATAAATGTTTGATCAAATATTTCATATTTTTGGATTTTGAATTTGATTAAATATATTTTAGAGGAGTCTTAAGTTAAACTATTTATGGAATAGATTACGTTGAGCTTTAGGGGTTATTGTTGAGGTTTTAGAGATTAATGTATTATATTTATCTATATTGGATAACTTGTGATTACCATTTTGGTTTTGGGTAAATATTTAAATAAAAAATAATTGAATTTTCATTATTTTATGGATATTATGATCCATTAAAAGTTAGTTTTAGTACTTTAGATGTGAAAAATTCATCTTAGAATAAGAGATGAAGTGGAAATTCATTGAATCAAAACCAAAAGATGAAATTATGCTTATGAAATAGAAAGAATTCAAGTAAGTAAATTTTCTCATGTTCTCTACCTTGATAAAAAATAATCCCTAAACTTTAATAAAATGATCTTTATAAAAAAATGTTATCATTTTACCCAAATTTCTGATGAATTTATGGTCTTTTCATTCCTCACTGATTTATGGTTTTGTAGTCGTTAACTTTCTCATGTCCATGTTCTCAATCACTCTATATTAGTCCTTGGATGTTACTTTTATATTCCATATCTATATTTTAACTTCCCACCAATATTCTCCTTATATGGGAACATGAATAATATTTCAGGTAACCTTTATGTTTCACACTTTCCCCTTTCAAAAGAAGTTTTATTATCTCTATGTACGATGTGAGTTTTCAACAAAGGTTGAACATTTCACGGCCAAGATAAAACCATGAGGGAAAAAATTATTTAATGGGTGATAGAATTTCAAATCCTATTATTTTAAGATATATTTATCTTTAAATAATTTGAAATGTTTAATAGCTTTCTTAATACACAACACCGAGCTTTAAGCCAATTGAGATATATTATAAAAATATTATTATTTAAATGCGATAACCCAGTCACTGAATAGATTGATATGAATATGAGTAACCACATTATAAAATATATTTATAATTATCCTACTAAATAAAAATTTATTTTTGAATTATTAATAAATACACACTCATTTTTAGTGAAGTCATTTTATTCTTTAAAAATGCATTTTCTTCAAAAATGATTTTATTTCATTCTCTGAGTGGAAATTATAATTTGTTTTTGAGACTTTAAAAAAATTATTTTATAAAATTTACATAATTTCATAAACTATAATATAAAAATAAACTTAGGGTAAAATTTTGGTATTTTTATGAAATAATTTTTTTTAATGAATAACGAAAATAATTTTTTTTTCAAATACTCTCATTTATTTTAATTAAATAAAATAATTTAAAAGACCCATTATATTTTTAATTTTGTATTAAAGTTAAATATGCTCTATTTTATTTATAATAATATAATTAATTCCATTTTAATCATAGATATTCATTATTTTTATATAAGTTATTTTTTATGCTTAAAACACATTTTTTCTTAAAATAGTTTTTCGTTACGTTTTATGAATTTATATTAAAATTAATTTCTTCCACTTATAAATATTTAATTATGAAAAATTTATGCCTTATTTATAATAATGTGTTTCAAATATTATAGATATTTCCCTTTTGTTCTTGGTCATTATGATTAGTAACTGTGGTAAATATTTGTTAACTTGGTAAGGATAAAATAGGTAAAACATGGTTAAAACTATGAGATAAGGTCCAAAAATCAACCAAAAACTTTAAATTATATCACTGGATGGGATAAATTATACCATAGATATACCAAATTACAATATATGTAATTTTGTGCCATTTTTCTTTAATAATGACATTTATATTATTATAAGTAAAAGATATTACAAAATTTCACTCTCTTGCCTTTAAACTTATATTATATGTTAACATAAGGATAAAAATAAGATTTTAACTAATAATAAAGTTTTTAGAATAATTAAATTATTTTTATGATGGTAATTTATTTATAATTTTTTGTGATTATATAATTACATTAAACACTTGTACAACGTGGACACAATTCTTGTGCAAGCAGTAGAAAAATCGTGTAAATGATTTTAAAAAACATTAAAAGTAAAATAATTTTGATGAATTTTTGATTTAAAAAAATTATTTATATAAATATTACATATTATTAATATGTTAAATTTTATATTTTAATTCCATTACTATTTTCATGTCTTTAAATAAAATTAATTGAATAGTATTAAAATGACACTAATGATATATTAAGAAATATAATATTTTATTAAATTATTTAAAAATAATAAAAATATTTAAAGAATATAATTAGGATGATAAATGGTATAAAATTTCATTAATTTTCCATTTATGATACAATTTTTACCTTATAAGTAAAATTACAACCCTTTGAGATTGAAAAAGTTGTTACTACAGTTAAGGTTAAAAATGGTTAAAGAAGGGGTTAAACAAAACGATAAGGGTTAAAATGACCTAAATTTTTATTAAAACCAACTGGTTGGTTTTATTTTTAACTTAATAATATCACATTTTAATACTATTCATTTTGGATCCATTTTTCCAAGAAAGTAACTTCATAATATTTTAAAACTTTGAAAAATTACAAGTGTGTCACTCACCTAAATTACAAAAGGAAACCCATCTCCTATCTTATTTACTCCAATTTGAGAAACATAGATCAATAAAAAACTACCAAATTATACTCTAAAATTCTCTATACATGATTTATATGTACTGGTCTTCTTAAAACACTATTTTAATGGTCCTTAAGAAAAGAAGTCTATCAAAGAAGAGGTAATTGTCTTTACCAACTCTTTCAAGATTATTTCTTCTTCCACTTCCTATAAATCTATTTTACCCCTTATTAAATATTAAATATTAAATAAAATAACATAAATATACTTATATTTTATTATTATTGTGTTAAAACCATTTCCACCTCTTTTTCATTCTATAGAAAGTGAAAACATAGCTCGTGTGTATGTACGACTTATCGTTTCTACGTCGCAGTGTAATTAATTTTTCATCACTATTTTACTTGGATGGTTATAAATATGGAAGTAATGAGTATATATGATATTTATGAAATAATTATGGTTATTAAAATATAATATATCATCTACTTTCTTACCATTCCATCTGTTGGAAAATGATAACGTCACTCGTGCGTATATGTGGACTACCACCTCCATGAAGTGGTATGATTCGTTTTTCATTTCCATTATACATGGTTGGAAATAAGGATAGATTTAATAAATATATATTATATAATAATTATTATATAAATTTTAATTATTATTTATCTTTATTTAATTCCATATTTTGGAAATGGAAAACAACATTCTTGCATACGTACGACCTACTGTCTCCATGAATGGTGTAATTTGTTTTTCTATCCACAACTTTCAAGAATGATTATAAAGACGCATCTAAAAAATAAATATTATATTTATAACATTAATATCATTATGGATATGATGAAACTATAACCTATGTAAAAGAACCAGAATATCCACGATGAAACATACATGAGAAGACTAAGAAGTTAACACCTGAAACAATGATAATAATGAAAGAATTGACGAATAGGTGATAAGATGTTATAAGTTAATCATATATGATATTATAAATATGGATATATATTCATGTTAAAAATTAATAATTTTTTTAAAACCATTATATAGGTGGTAAATCATGTTCAACAATGTGGAAGTGTGAGGTAAGGGGTTTCTTAACTCAATTTCCATTCATTGAGTTATAATACTACTCCATTGATTATGTTATGACAAGATTATATGTGAAATTACCTAATATTATTTTATTTTTTATTTCCACTTGTTTTATGTGGATTTAAATTTGTTACACATAATCACTTTATTGATTCATTCTCACTTTAGTGATACGATCTTATAAGGGATTTTGTATTGATTTCCACTCCATTGATACATATTTAATATTATAAACCCATTTAATTTTATGTAGTGTATATGATACCCCTTTGATTTATTTGACATGATTATATATTTATTCATGATTATTAAAGTTTTGATTCAAGTTTAAACTTTCAATAGTCTATAATTTAAAAGTTACCAAAGAGGTAATAATTTATTTTACAATCTCATTTTTTTGGGATTTCTTATATTTTTCTTTTAAGGAATATTATAATATATCCTTAAAAAACTCCATATATTTTCTTATAATTTGGATATTTAAGTATTTTCATGTTTTATTCCAACTTTTACTCTCTTTTTTATTTTAATCAATCTAATAATGTTTTAAAATAAAACCCAATCTTATTTGTTTTTTTGATTGAGTATATTTTTTTCCATATCTATATTTTTCAAATAAATTTCTACAAAAGTCCTTTTTAATTACTCAAATGATTTATTAAATAAATTTAATGTTATACTTGAATTTTTACATGGTTTTAAATGAATATTTATAATGTTTTCTGAAAGGGTCATTTTTTACTTTCTTTTAAAAAAAGTCAAACAAAATGTTTTTTAACATATATGCATTAATGGATTTTCCCGCCGCCATAACCATTTTATGATATTTAGATTCTTTTAAAAGTTTTCAATGGTTTTATAAAGAAAAATATTTAATAAAATCTTATTTTAATATTTCATTTATATTTTCTTTATTTCTACAATGGGCGCGATTTTATTACAAAACCTATGTTTTGGATGAACCAATGGTCATATTTTATCTATTATTAATTTTGTAGCCATTAACTTTATCTTCAAACATTAAATTTATTTTGATAATTGGACATTACATTTCTATTAAATATCCATATTCTTTATATCATGGATACGACTATTGCCTAAACCATATACTATTTCTATATAAAGTGTTTTACTTTGAAAGTTATTTGATTAAATGAGGAAATATTGATATTTTGTATTCATTACTCAATACAAAAATTTCTTAATAAAGAAAATTATTTGTGAATTAAATTTATCATTCAATATATGAGGAATTCATTGGACATGAAATGACGAGTGGGTCCTAGTTATAGATATCCCCTCAATGCATCAACAAGTCTTAGGATACAAACTAGTTGTATAAACTTATTAAATGTATTTTTTATGTATACCTACCCATAGTTGAAAATATCTTGGAATTATACCTTGATGGTGGTTATATAATGATTTTTGAGATCATGACGTCGAATATTATGCATTTCCTTCATTACAATTAATTTCTATGATATTACTGCAATGATATTATCCATGGATACATTTCATACTCAAGTTATTTATTAAATGACTTTTGTTTTCAGTTATTTACTTTTCTATATTGATTATTACTTATTCACTCATGATAGCTTCCACTACATGTAACCCTTACTGAGCATTCGAGCTCACCCTTTATTTATTTTCCATTCCCTAGGATATGAATAATGATATTATGAATAATATCAAGGATGCCAGAATGTTTCTTATGCTATGTTTTTTATATTTCCAATGTAATATGAGAATCATGTATATATCTAGTTCTTGAATACTACTAAACTGATTAATCATTGGTGATGTGATCCTTTCTATGTTATACTAATGTAATAAAGTAACCACTATCTATGGGATCTTGAAGTTGGGGTCTTTTAAATTATGTATATAATTCCCTCCATATAAAATATATTAAGTATCATAAAATATATTATGTATTCTCTATAAGTATCTTACACAATTATAAAATATATCATGCATGGAATTTTTATAAATTAAATATATTATGCAATGAGTAATATATTACGTATCATCAATATATATTATGTATCATCGGAAGGGACATTCAATTTTTGAATTTCTAATTTTGAAGAATATCTTATGTATAACCTTCCAAGGGATATATAACATATATCCATTTATAGAGATTCCAATCAATTTCACTTTAGTCAAAATAATATCTTATAATTTATAATTTCATTATAAATTATACAACCCTTAAATCTATAGTTCTAAAAATTAATGTTATTTCCTTCACCTCAACATGATACATGCCATAATTTGGGAATATTTAATGGGGATACATGAAGAATAATATCACTTATTATTTAAATGGGAATTATGGGGTTGATTGAGTTTTTTAAAAAAAGGATACACTCGGGAGAACCGCCACTTGGTTTTGGGGTTATATTATTTTAAAGTCGAGGAAGTACCACCCTTATATCTTTCATGTTTCCTCACAATTAAAAAACCATATCCCAACCTTTCCATCAAGAGATAACCCTAAACCATTCTAATTTTTCCATCATGAGTTACAGGTCCATGAAAAATTTCTCCTCTCACTATAGTTATGTAGTGAATTTTCAAAGCATAAAATAAGGTATAAGATTTAAGAAAATAAAATTTATTTTGTTTAAATCATGGAACTATCATTTTTCTTTTCCCATATAAATATATTGTATGAATTAACCTAAAATAAATATAATAACAATTTTTTCGATAAAAACTGGTTGCTCGATGGTTGATTGAAAGGGGTTTAATTTTGTGTAATCATTCACTTCAAGCACACTATTGTTGAACAAATTCCAATGGGACTTGTTTGTGGAGATGGAAGCACCCAAAATTTATATACTTAAGAACTCACATTGGTCGAGAGGATGGGGTTCGAGCTTATCACACACTCTTGGGGGGAATTATTGCCTACTCCAGGACTCTCTTATAGATTTAAGATATGTTTATGAATCCTTCATTAATTCCCAAGTATGAAGTGAGTTACCCTTGAATTAAAAATAAATTATTAGAATGTACATAATTTAGAATCATCTGTATGTATATGAGGTTCTTCATCAATGGAGATTTCCATATGTATATGAGGTTCTCCATTGATGATATACTCTTATGTACTGATTGTATATTATTTGGTTATTATTATGATGATGTTGGTTTTCATCCATGTAGTGGGGTTCTCTAAATTGTATCGTCATCTAGGGATATGAGATTTTTTTGATGTAGAGATCAAACCCATGAAATGGGATTCCTACGTATCCTTATGAAAGTAATAGGAACCCACATAGTTTGGTTCCACTTAATGAGACACATCATACCTTTTAAGGTCATGTGATCAGGACCAAACCATGCAATTTAATGTCATGTGGTGAGGACGTCTAAGTGGAAGGTGCTTAGTCAAATTTTGGTGTAGGACTTGTGCAGAAGTGGCCTAGGGAACATGGGAGGGATATAAATTACCAGGTTGAATAAGAATCTACTAGGAATGTGACCCAAAGAGAATAGGGTTGTTTTAGGGTGTTGTATTTTTACCTCAAGAAGGGTTCCTACATATCCCATTTGGAATTGAATCAAATCCTATATAGTTCATTTATGAGGACCCATACTTATGGAGGCCCTCAGGTTTGTCTCATAGGAGAGTATGGCCCTTTTAAAGTATTAAGTTGAGGATTATTACTAAAAAGTATTCCCTTGTATTGAGGTTTGGTTAGGGCTTACTTCTGAGGAGGATTCCATGGTGAATGATTATGGTTATATGGATGGGGATTACTTCTGATGAGGATTCCCTTTGGATGGTTATGATTGGGGATTATACCGAATAGGAGTCCCCTAGGGTCAAATTGGGGCTTATGCTTGGAATGAAACCCAAAGGTTGAAGATCATGAATATGTTATGATATTTTGAAACCTATAATACCAAATGAGTCATTATTAGTGTGAGAAAAAATAGTAAGTGGTAAATACTGGTAACTAAATAATCTTCTTTGCCCGCTGATGGATGGATAGACTTGAGGACCCATGCCCATGGATTCCCTCTGAAGGATGATGAGAGGAAGATCTAAGGAAATATTATCTTAAAAAAAATGCATCATAACATGTATATGTCATGATATCAAACAATATCTAAGACCATTTGAGTCATTATTGAATGTGATAACGAGGAATTAGAAGATCCGGAAAACCACATGATCCTCTTTCTACTAGTGGAAGAGACTAGGGATATGGGAGGAGAAGAAAGGGATTTTATGTTCCTGTTCCCTCTCCCATTTCATATCTCGGATATTCACATCGGACTACCCATCCGAGTATGAATTAGGAGGAAAAGAGGAGAAATAGTGTAACCTCTTTTAATAATGTCTAGGGGCTTACTCGAGGAGGGATACCCTAAAATTGGTTCTGGGAGGATGATCTCATTCCCTGTCTAAGGGAAAGGTAAGTTTGATCTTCACCCTCCTCACCTAGAACCAAAGTTCCCTGGTCTTAGAGATGACTAGGAAAGGACATAGTCCTAACCCTAGTATCTAAGACCTTAAATTACCTAACACTTCCTCTAGGTTTGGGGTCCTCATGACCATAGGAATGCATATCTACATGTATCCTAAGGACCCTACCCATCATAGAGGATAAGTGCAAGACACCTATGATCAGAGGAAGGCATATCAAAATGGGAGACACACTGCTGTTCCTCTTTCCATGGATTTTCAAGTCCAAAGGATTTAGTGGAGGTTTCAATTTGGTCCCTCTCATACAAGGGTTCCAAAGGAAGAGAATCCCTTCCATTAGTGGCTTAGAAGAGGGCATAAGAAGTGGATCACATATGGTAGAGTTTTGGAGAGCCAAGGGGGTATCACGGAAGGTATTCCTTCACGACATGGGAATGCTTCGCGTAGGTAGACTTATGTGAGATGAAGGTACTTTGGGTGACGAATCACCTAGGAAAAAACACTTGGGTGAGTATTTTCTCAAGGATTTAAGGGTCCCCAAAGGTGTTCCCATAAGCGTCTTGTGCAGGTCCCTAGTTAGAGAAGGGAACCTCATGCTAGTGTTCATAAACCATATGGTAAAGGGTTACTCATAAAATTTTCATGTATTTTAGACCATGGGAGGAATTTGGTTCTAATACCCACTTAATTACTTCTTCTCTTGGTTTTTGAGGGCCACCTGGAAGGTTTCTGAGGGCTTGGACGAATGACTAGGGTGAGAAAATCATCGAGAGTTATTCGGGATTTTTCGTCCATACAAATGAAGAGCCCCTAGGTCTTATTTATAAGAAAATATGAGACCATGAGTGAATGGGTTGGCTCACATAGGTCTATCACGTAGGCTGATGCATAGGTCCATCGTGCAGGCTGATGCATGGGTCCGTTATGTAGGACAATGTGCTGGTTCCCTGCACGTCGATGCCACTTGGGGGTGCCTATGGGGAGGGACTTTTCCAAAGGGGTGTGGCCTTTGGTATCCTTTGATCCTGTTATTTTATTTTACTTAAAGTATTTACCTTTAACAAATTTTCATCCATGTGAAAAAATAGAGCATCAATAAACCAAAATGATGAAAATATAAAGGGAAGAAGAGTATTGCATGATTTTATGTATTTATTTTATTTTATGTGTTTAATGACTATTTATGTTATTTTTGTGTGTATTATTTACTGTTATGATTTTTTTTGATTTTGTTGGTTTATTTTCTATTGGGAATCTTATTTTAGTTATTGTGATTATTTACTAAAACCACCTTTCATAAAAGGATGCATGTTTACTAATGGTAATAAAATGGTTGGGTGGAAATATGGAATTTAGAGGTTATTTTATATAGAAGAATTTAAGTTAATATTAAGGAATTTTTTATAAAGAAATTACTATATTGTTCTATTTTATATTTTTTTTGTTTATAGTAGTTTGGTTTTGTTGTTCTTCTTGTTGTGATCATGGAAGTCTCATTTTGGGATTTTGTGGCAAGTTTGAAATGTGGACATGGTTGTGCTATGGGTGGAGTAGTTGGATTTTTATAATTAGTAAGGTATTCACATGAAGTATGTTATGGTGGATGATTGAGATGTGTGAGGTTATGTTAGTAGATGCTTGATGGGTTAAAATATGATGGAAATAAAAAATTGAAAGATGGGAAGTGGTCAGAGATTAAATGAGCGATGAATGTTAATAAATTGTTTATGAATGAAAAGCATGGGTAAAAGATTGAAATAAAGTGGATGTTGGTTTATTAATGGGTTATCATTAAATATGATTAATGATTTTAGGTTTTGGGAATAGCGAAAGTGTCAGATAGTTCATACCCAAAAATTAATTTTTGTCATGATCAATGATTAATCCAAAGATTTACATGATGATAAATTCTATGATCAACATAATTGAATCAAATAATATAAATAATTTATAAACACTAGAACCAAGCATATTATCATCACATATTATTTATAATTAATTTATGCAATTAATAATTACCCTATAAGAAATTATTTATTCATTTATGTATCTGAAAATGGATCTATGATGTACTTTTGTTGCTTTGTGAGAATCAATATTTGATTCCCACTAGCGATGATTCACACGTGTTCCCAAAAATCTCCAAATGTCACCATATGAATCCTTGAGTGCTAACAAGATAGATCCTACCATTTACATCATTCAACTTTGATCGCCCAAATAATTTCTCCTAAATGATTCTCTTTGATATCTCTCGACTCGAGAGTTGAAGGTAGAGAAAGATCTCTCTCCATTCTTGGGATCACTCTAGGAGAGGGATCTCTGTTGTTCTTGATATGATTCTCTTCAAATGTCATTGTGCACAACACAAAATTAATTGACTCTATTGGAAAATAATATAATTGGGTTTATAAATAGCTAGTGTTAGAAATAAATAATTGCACAAGTTCCCTTTAATATTTATTTAATCTATATGGAACCCCATGTCTATAATAATAATAATATTATTATTATTATTTCTTGAAATGTGCTTAAATAGCGAATCAAATTAAATATTATTTAATAAAATAATATTAAATATATATATTATTTATCACTAGACCTATAAACTCGATCCTCCATTCTCCCACAATATTTATTAGGACTTTAATAATGAATAATTATTTAATAAATAAATACCACTACATTATTCACTAATAAATAAATAAATATTATATTCACTATATAACAAATAAATATTTATTAAATATTATTCTCACATAATTTTCTCTTGAATAACTAGTGATGGAAAATATGAAATCCATAAAACATGAATAATTATTAAACCAAATTTGGAAAAAATATTTATTCAACTTATTAAATAATAAATAATAATATATTATTTATCTGAGATTTTGGATATGCTTAGTGTGAGACCCTCTAGGTCTCTTTTTTAGTGGAATTAGGTAAAGGATCCTAAAGTATAAGTTAAACATCATGAAAAATGCCAAGGCACCCATAGAGAAATAAGTTAATGTTGTAATGAAATAATACCCCATACAAACACTTACTATTTAATATAATCCTTTTATATTGATATCTCTAATCAAGCAGGTTGCATGCTGGTTCCATCAACCTATGTGCTCGATATCTCTTTCTTTGAATCTCATAAAATTGAAATTTCCTATTGAACCCATTGGGCGCAAGTACTGTAGCAGCGACGACACTATAGCAATGGTGGGCATTGTAGTGGCGGCAAAGCACTGTAGCAGTGGCGGGCACTGTAGCAGCTCAGGTACTGTAGTAGTACTATTCACAGAATGGGCTTTGGGACAAAAAAAGGGCCTACGGGTCATGTAATGGGAAATGCCCACTGGGCCTTTGGGCTATGTAATGGGTCTCCCTCTACCCTGTTAAAGAGGTATTTGCTTTGCTTTAATAATAAATGAGTCTTTATCCCCAACCTTTAAAAAAAACCATGACCATGGATTTATTTAGGCTATATTACTTCCATAAAAGGTCCTAAGATATCAACATCTATTAAAGATCAGAAGGGACATATCCTTTCTCACATTATTCATTAATGAAATATTACTCATGATGTACCTATTGTATCCTAAAGGCCTATGAGTCTCCACACTTGATAACATGTATCATTTGTGTCCCTAAAATGATTTCATATGGCTATGGAACATATATTTAATTATATAGTCATGCCACTTCTGGGTTCTCATCATAGCTGGGAAATGCTATGGCCTTTTAGTGCGACATATACTCTTATAACACTATCACATGTTATGTTATTTAGAAGAATAATCATTATGTGATAAGGAGTTTATTAATATTCAAAATAATGAATACAGGTTATTATAAATTACATAGAAGTTGGTCCCTACTCCAATAAACTACCACTTGTACTAGATCTAACTGTTAACAACCTTCATTTCACTAGCTCTCACATGATACTTAGGCTTCTGCTATGATAGGCCTTTAGTCAAGGGGTCCTTCATGTTTTATTCTATGGGAGCTCTGATCATAGAAACCCCTCTAAGAAAAATCTCTCAAGAGGTGATGCTTTAAGAGTATGTGATTTGTTCGTTGACGTGACCTTAGCTCTTTTTCAAGAGCTACTACTATAGTATTATCACAATACAATGTGGTGGGGTCTTTATTAATAGGTACCACATCAAGATCATGGAAAAAGTTTCATATCCAAACAAATTCCTTAGCTATATCAGAAGCCTCTATATAGTCAAACTCCATTGTAGAATCAATGACAACTAGTTTCTTTGAATTATTCTAGCTCATAGCTCCTCAATTTAGATAGATAACATATCTGGACTGTGACTTCATATTATTTTTATCTGTTTGAAAAATAGAATCAGTATAACACCTAATGGCTAGATCCTTATCTCCTCCATACACTAGGAATATATCCTTAGTTATTCTCATATGCTTGAGTATAACCTTAACAACAGACCAATGTTGTTCTCTAGGATCTACTTGATATTTTCCTACCATGCTCAATGATTAGGAAACATCAAGTCTAGAAGATTACATAGAATACATGATTGATCCTATCACTAAATCGTATCAGATATTACTCATTATATCTTTCTCCTGTTGTGTCTGAGGAAACATTTTATTAGAAAGATGTATACCATGTGACACTAGAACCAATCCCCTCTTGGATTGTTCCATACTAAATCTCTTTAGTATTTTGTAAATATATGTACTTAGACTTAGTCCAAGCAGACTCTTAGATCTATCATGAATGATCTTGATCCCCAGAATATAGGTTTATTCACATAAGTCCTTCATGGAGAAACACTTGTTTAACCAGTCCTTAATAGACTGTAAGACCAGTATGTCATTTCCAATAAGTAATATGTCTTCAACATATACTACTAGGATAACAATTTCATTCCAACTAAACCTCTTATAAACACATGGATCACATTCATTCTTAATGAAACCAAATTATTTTATAGCTTCATCGAATCAAATGTTCCATGGCTTTGATTCTTACTTCAATCCATAAATAGATATCTGAAACTCGAAAATCCTTTTAGAATCAACTAGAGTCACAAACCCTTCTGGTTGTTCCATAAAGACATCTTCCTGAAGGTTCCCTTTAAGGAAAGATATTTTGAAATCTATCTTACAAATTTCATAATCATGGTAATATGCTATAGAAAGTAGAATTATAATGGATTTAAACATGGAAACTGGTGAAAAGGTATCATCGTAGTCAATTTATTGACGCTATTTAAACCCTTTATCCACTAGTCTTTATTTATAGGTATTTACTTTACATTCCATGTCTAGTTTCCTCTTGAATACCAATTTACACCCTATAGGATTTACATAAATTGTCTCATCAAACAAAACCCAAACTTGGTTCTAATACATGGAATCTATTTTAGAATTCACGTCTTCTTTATATCTTGTAGCTTCCGAGCTCTCAATTTTCTCTTTGTAGGATAAAGGTTCATCTTTTTCAACCAATAACGAGTCATTATATTTGGTGACTAGAAAACCATATCTCTCTAGTTATCTTACCTATCTAGTGCTCCTACCTAGTACTTATGTTTTTAGTAACTACTTATATAGGGACCTATGGAATCTATTACTATACAAACTCATGTATATCTTAAACATAAACTTCATTGAAGTCAATCTTGCTTCTATTATCCGTTTTGAGGTTTTTCACCCTCTCAAGAAAGATTGATTTTTAGTGAAATTCACTTTATCATCTATGGAGTTTTATATACAGTATCCATTTATTTCCTTAGGATACCCTATAAATATACAATTTATGCCCCAAGGCGCTAACTTGTTTCCTGATAAGGCCTTAAAAAATTCCTCTCAACCCCATACACATGTATATGACAAAACAAGTTTCTTTACACTCTATAACTATAAGGGAATTCTATTTTATACTTTAGTTGGTACTCAATTTAGTGCATATTCCAAAGTCTGTAATGAATATATCCAAAAATATAATAGAAGATCTTCGTGACTCATCATTGACCTCACCATGTCTAACAAGGTACTATTCTTCCTTTCACTACACCATTCCACTATGGCGTGTAAGGTTGAGTGAGTTGAGATATCATCCCAAACTCCCATAAAATGTTAATAAAATATTGGTTAAGATATTCACCACATTAATTTGATTGAAGATTTTGTATCTTATTTTAATGTTGATTCTATACTTCTTTATTAAATTATTTGAATTTCTAAAAGAAATCAAAATTATACCTCATCAAGTAGACATATCCATATCTACTCAATTCATCGGTAAAAGTTATGATGTAAGAATACCCACCTATAGCTTCTACCATAAATGCTCTACACACATCTGCATGTACCAATACTAAAATATCTATTGCCCTTTCACCCTGACCAATGAATGAAGTTTTGGTCATTTTGAATTATAAACAAGAATGATATATTTCAAGTGGTTTTAGATCAAAAGAGTCTAAATAACCATCTTGATTTAACTTTATCAAATGATTCCTGTTTACATGATCAATATGGTGATGCCGTAGCTAGGTTTTATATGAGTCAAGTGAACATGAACCATTATCCATTTCCAATACTTTGTTTTTTTTTCAATTTAATACATAAAGGACATTATTTAAATTCTCCATACCATAACATATGTTGTTTTTATAAAATAAACAACTTTTATTTACAAACTTGAAGTAAAACCTTCTGCATCTAGGAATGATACAAAAATTATGTTCTTGGTAATAATTGATACATAATAAAAATACCTTAAAACCAATATCATTCCTATTGGAAATGAAAGTTGGTAGTCACCAATGGCTATAGAAGTCAACCTTCCTCCATTGGTAAATCACAAATCCACCTCTCCTCTAGAAATATTTTGGAATCTACTTGGTTTCTACATTTAGATATAGATGTAAGCACCAAAAGTTGTTTATAATACCCAATGTTTTGATATTTAATGATTACACTTGATAACGAATACACCTTTATCTTCACCTTGTTTCTATGTGAAGTTCATCTTCTAGTGGCCTTTCTTTCCACATGAAAAACATATTTCCTCCCTTTTATTTCCCTACCTTTGGATCTTTCTCTTTTTGGAAGGATGATGCTCGAGAGCTTTAGACTTGTTCTGAGTTTTTGACCCCTTCTCCTTATTCTTAATTTTCTTATTCACCATAAGAAACATTGGTTTTTCATTCACCATGTTATTATCCACCTGGTGAAATTAAAAAATTATGAAAGACTCTTATATTTATTGATCATGTTATAACTAACAATAAAACTTAATAAGGTCATGGGTAGTGATGAAAGTATGAGATCTATGTGCAACTCATCTGTGAATTTAATCCCTAATATATATAAGAGTTCAATATAGACAATAAATGTGACTACATGAGGCCCATATGGAGCTGAATCTCTAAGATCAGTTTCAAAAAGATCATTGGATATCTCATATCTCTCTTATGTTACCTTCTCTTGATAGAGATCCCAAAGGCGAGACATCATGATATACACATCCATGTCCTCATGTTGCTTCAAAAGATTATTAGTCATGGATTATAGCATGAAACAATGAAAATATATGGAATTTTTTAAATTTTTATTATATATAGATAAATCTTTATCACTAGACTCATTACAAGGTGTATCAAAAATAGTTTCTTTGAGCACATACAATTTCATTACATGGCGTAGGACAACACGTAGTCACCTTTTCCATTATAAGGCCCCATTTTTTTTTAAATTATGTTTTTGTTTAAGTTTTGTCTTGGGAATCTCCTTTGTGGATAGATAAGTGTTTTACTAAGTCCTTGATAAGGCTCATGGGTGTTTTGGGGGTTCGAGACAGGAAAAAGGGGGAAAAGGGGCTCTCTGGGCAATCCTCACAATTTGCGCACGATTAGGAAAACCATGTGAGGGGGAGACCGTGTAGGTAGTAGAAATCCCCATGGTTTGTGCAGGGTCTAGAAAACTATGTGAGAGAATGGAATGCGAGTAGTATCCTCTTCATGGTTTGTGCATGGTTTGGAAAATTGTGTGGTTTGGAAAATCGTGCGGCTTGGAAACTTTGAGAAAATTAAAAAATTGCGACTCCAGTATTTTAAACCCCAACTCAGGATTCTCCTCCATTCCACCCTCTGCAACCCTAATGATGATCTTATATGAACCAAGCTTTACAAGGGTGTTTCTCCTTTGATTATTGGCCGTTTGGAGTTCCATTGGTTGTAGATCAAAGCCCTAGGTAAGTCTAACGGTCCTCTTGCTTTTTTTTCCAGATTAGGGCTTGTGATTTCTACCATATTCTTCCGAAGCTCTAAAACCCTCTTTTTTGGGCGAGGCTTAGGTTGGGGACTTAAGGGGTTATTGAATCCATATCTAAGGCCATGATTAATAGTGTCTTCATCAACTTATTTGATGTAGGTTTTCTACACGTATTATCCCATAGTTTTATTTTGGATTTGTGCATGGAAGTTGGTATTCTTGTTTTCCCCTTTTTGTGTTCTTGGTTATATTGAAGTGTTGGATAAAATTGGGAGTCTAAATTACCACATTGAAACCATAACGATCCCCGTGGGATGCGTAGAGCATTACTTGACTATTTTAGGGCCACCCATTGGGTGCACCGACATTTCCGGTCCTAGAGTGTGGAAGGTTTAAGTGAATTATTGCCAAATAATATTGTGGAACCCATGTAGAACATGTTTTAATGATTGATTAAGTTGTAAATGGAATTATGATAACTATTAATAGGGTTATAAGGTAATAAGGTGTTTTCGGAATGACATGAAAATGGGTAATTGGGTTGAAAGATATTATGTCGATTGCTTAATGAATTTTGGTTAGAAATGCCTAAGGGGATTACTGCATATTAAATGGTGAACTTGTAATTGGATGATGGAATGGGAAATGGGGAGTATGTTAATGGGATGTGTTAAGGGAATGTATGAATATGTTTAATGGGTTAACACATGGGAATTGTGGCACACCTAATGGTTTAATGCAATAAGTGGTTGGGTTAAGAGATATGAGAAATGGATTTAAAATGCATAAGTGGGTGAATGCTTATGAAATGATAAATGGGATAAATGGGTAAATGTATGGTCATTGATGAATTTGGATAAGGCATAGGGGTTGTTGAATACACTTAAAGGGTTAAGGAACAAAATTGGTAATTTGGATAAATAGATATGAATTGTAAATGGTAAATGTATTGATGGGTTATGGAATAATATTAATTACCATGTTGTTGTTATGTATTTGTGATATCTAGTGACATTGAATATGCTTTCTTGTGTTATGGTATGGTTGTGGTGACTTGATAAATAAGCATGTGCACATGGCTTGGTAGAGTGGGATAATTACTTGAGGTTCTATGCTCACGGTTCGAGTTAGATTGAGGCTCTAAACTACAGCCCAAAATGCATGAGTTAGGGAAGGGGACATAGGCTCTATTCCCCTAATGGTTGCATTCCACCCAGACCGAGGCTTCTAGGTGAGGATAATGTGTTGATGTTATATGTGTGTATCCCTAGTGATATAGAGACTTTATTTATTTCCCCTATTCATTGTGATCGATTGCCTTAGACCCTTTTGTAGATGATCATTATGCCTAACCCATGGAACATGTGATTAAATGGATTAAGTAATGAAGATGGTATAAGGAATGCAATTGAAATAAATTATAGGAATAAATTAGATGAATTTTTTTAACTTATGGCACCAAAATGTCCCTTGTTTACTTACCATTATTTTTTACTTTCATTCACTACTTGTTAGATTGGATATTTTGTAGACACTGTTGGTGGTGGCCTACTAAGTTTTTCTAGGGCCACCGTTGGGTACCCCAGAAGATCTCTTGGTTGCAGGTCAGGATGAGGGAAAGGTACCTACACTAGGATATTGAGTTGGGCTTGGGATGTACATGGATAAGGTTTCAGACTTAGAGTTGGGACCTATTGGAGTTTTGTCCATTTGTTTTATTTTGGGTTTCTTTCACTTTTTACTACTAGCATGACATGATATTATTGTATTTGATTTGTGTTTTTACCCTATTTGGGAAATGTTTGGTTATGAATGTTTACTGGTTATTCATATTATTATTCTATTTATATTATGTTCTACTATGGATTACTCTGGTAAAGAGGGAATAGTCTCCCCATGTGACTCATTAGACCCTCGTTGCTAGTCAGCAACCTCTAGCATTTGGGGAGGCACACTTGAGGTCATGTGACAACCCAACTTGGAGAACCGGTCTAGTGGATTCCGGGTTAGAGATGTTACAAAGTGGTATCTAAGGAGTTATTTTTTATTTCTTACTATTTCGGGATGGTAGATAGAATATCAGGATGTGGCGGGCCTTAGTAATGAGCTCATGGTTGGGAGTATCTAACCCATGTATGTGGGAAAAACCATGTCACCCTAGATAGGAATTGTTTTTCTTGATGTGTGTTATTATAATTGAATGATATTTCACCGTTGGGTGATTTTATTGATTTATGATATTTTTCTCATTTCTGGAATGGAATGGGGTTTTTCATTCATGCATCATTTTAGGAACCTAAGGATATTGGTGGCATGCATCATTATAGGCACACACACGGGATGTGTGTGTGGGGCATAAAGAGTAAAATACATTTTATTTCCTTGATAAATATGAAGAAAATGATTCATAATAATGGTAATTAAAGTGGGTGAATGGACATAATGCAAGTGAATATTCAAAGATTATTGGGTATAAAGAAATGTTATAACGAGGTTACAATTTTGGGTTATGATAAATTGGAAAGATTGAATGGTTTCCAAAAGAAAAAGATTTTTGTAGTCATGGAAAAAGGGTTAACGAGTTTGCCTAATGAAAAGTGTAAATGAGATTAAAATGACGATTTTAACAAGTTGTGAAATCAGAAATGTTCCTAAGAGGAATGAATCATGTTGTAAAAGAATAATTGGTTTGAAGAGGTGTTGATAAAAGACTTGTGATTAAGTAAATCAGTTACCCCATGCAGACCATGACCTGTGGTAAGTATGGTAGAGGGTAGTGTCCAAAGTGTGATGTTGATCATTGGGATAAAGTATAAATAATGGTTTGTTTAAGGTTGATAGCTTGGGATATTTCCACCTGTGGTTAAATTCTATCGTCCATTCTTTTAAGTATCGGGTGAACAAGAAGTTCAAAATGGGAATGATTGAGTTCGATGGTGGGTATCCCTTGTGTGGTCAGTTTGACCCTTGTACACGTAATTTGGGCAGTGAGAGAGTGATCTAGTTTGAAACCTTGGATTTAGATTGTGAGGCCTTACCGGTTATGATATGACCTAGGTGGTGTGTTTAGGGAAGCCTTGGTAGGGTTGTGGCTATTGAGTTGCAAGGCATTTTTCAGTAATGTGAGTGTGGAAACCCTTGTGGTTTGCGATCGTACAGAGTGCATGATGGACCCAAAGAATGGTGCCTGGGTCTTGGTGATCTTATCAGTAGAGACATTATGAGTTCTGTTTTGAATCCTAGAGATTATGTTTTGCTTTTGGTGATAACGAATGTGTGCACCTTTGGTACGAAACCTAGAGTAAATGGTTGTTAGGTGCGCTTGGCACAATGTTTATCAGGACGGAAGTAAGGCTTCCATTCACGAGCATTGAATTGGTTGTGGCATGATATGTATGGTTGGGAGAGAGGGCTAATGGATTTTCTTGGTTATGACTCTAGCCTAGGGAGTTGGTATCGTTCAACCTTCAAGGTGACCCATGATAGAGTTTGGACAGAGTTCCTAGTGCCTTTGGGTGTTTTTTTGAACACATAGATGTTTTGGACCTAGAAAGTGGGACTCAGAGTGTTTAATGGTGCATGTTTGGCCTTAAGGGACAAGTGGGAAGGTTGATGGTTGGTGGTTCTGCACGAGTCGTAGTTACATGATGACAGTTTCAGAAAGTCAAGGGTACCTCATGGGAGGTTAGGCTAGTAGTGCAAGGGACTTGGAAAAAGAAGCATGAGAGATGCTTTAGAGGTGGTGTCTAGGCATGCTATGTACCACCAAGTTTTAGTAAATGATATAGGGGTGACCCAGTTCTTTTGTAAGGGAACCCAAGTGCTTATGATAGGATCTAAAGTTTTTTTCAAAGGGTTTTATTATACAGATTTTCAAATCGCATGTTTGAGTGATGATTAATGGAGGCTTTAAGTTGTTTTCGAGCAGAAAATACAAGGGTGGATGAAGTTTGGTTAGGTGTTTTCACTCGATGGTGGCACCTGAGGTGAGGGTGGTCACATGGACGAACTTATTGGTATGAATGGTTTGGTTGTTGGGTGAGATGCATAGTCCACCTGAGGGATGATGAGGCTAACTAACCAAGAGGCATGGTTTGGTAAGTAAGAAGATGACGAGCTATATACAAGTTAAGGTTGTTTTATGAGAGACTGATGGTTTTATTGGTGTGGTAGACTGTGTGCTTCAGTTTTTAGATTTCAAGGATGCATAAGAATAATTAGAGAGGTGTTGTGAATGTAGTTCCACCTGAAATTTTGGTTCATGACTTCTTGGCGGTTTGGTCATGGAGCGATGGTTAAACTTGGTTGGAAATTACACCCAAGTGGTGGTGGTTAAGTGTTGATGAGATGCATTCAGAAAGGGATCCTGAGATCCCTACCAGTTCATGGTGTCTCATAGCTTTAAATTAGAAATGGATAAGTTGGTGGTGACATTCTTCTACAACTTCTTAGTGTACCTTGGCTAGTGAAAATCCTTCCCAATATCTTGATATCATCCTAGGTATGTTGAGAAGCTCTGGATTACACCAAGATACTTGAAGGTGTTTGTTTGGATGAGGGACATAATGGAGTTTACTCTCATGGAAACAATATGTGTGGATCTTAATGATGGGATGTACACCCTCTATAGCTTTGGGTGAGGTCCTTAGGATGGTCCAAATGTTGATAAACATCATGGGTGCCGTTCACAAAAGCTAAGAACATGCACTGAGTGATGTTCATTTTATTATTTTGAAAAAAATATGGATGGCCATGTCTAAGTTTGGGGTTCGTCTTGCGATTTATTATAAGATGCAGTGGTTGGAATCAATCATGGAGAGAAGTGGTAACAATACTCCTAAGGTAGGGAGTGATAAGTTAGTCCTAGGTGTGGAAAGGAGAACATCGATTTGGTAGTGGCACCGAGATGCCAATGAGGAACATATAAGGTGATTGAAGGTCTATTAGATAGGAAATTAGGGACTTAAATATGGTGACTGATGAGACAAGTTTTGGCTTTGGTCTTAGGGTGGTTCTGTGTGAATTTTTTGATGACTGTGCTGAGGTCGTAGAGGGGTGTGGTTGGATATGAAAACAGGTCATGGTGAGAGAGTTTGGGTTCTATAACTCTAATGAAGATTGGAATTAGAATTGGGTAATTTCTCCTTTTGTGGTTTTAGAACATTGTGAAGTTGATTGAACCTTTACCATGTGATGTGGTGTCATGCCAAGGGTGAAGCCTGATGAAAATCTAGATGGAGGTAATGTCATGATGATAGAATTCTACTGGAATTTAGGAAAACGACCTCAGTGGGTGTGTGGGATGATTATGATATGATTCAAGTCATTAAACACCTTGGGAATATGATAAAGGGGTAGTGTACCATCAATGGAGAGTGGGTGCTCTGGGGAAAGTAAGTCGGGTGTGGACTGAACTGATATGATAAACTTGAAAGTGTGTGGTGGGAGTGACCCCCATCTTGGTTCATATTGTGGTGGAAAGTTCCTTTTGGAAATTAATTTGTACCTGAGTGGGGTCGTGTTGATCTTAGTCCTTGAGGGGATAATGTAGGAATGTCCTTTCGAATGGTTTCAATAGTGAGGCTGGGTGACAATGTAGGGTAATTACCTAGGGATTCTTGGGCATGATGAGTTGAGACATATTAGGTGATGGGGAAGTTGGGTTGAGTTCTGGTGGTCCTTCATCGATGTAGGAGGTTCCAAGTAACTTAAAATGGTGGAGAGAACCATACTGTATAAATGGTTTGTTGATGATGTGATCGGAGTTTCGGGTTAGAAGAACTTGAGTAGTCACCGTTTGGGTGAGTTGGCCTTGGTAGAGATCTTTGGCACTGCTTAACTAGTTAATTAGTAGATAGTTTTGAGTTTTGTTTGGATTTATATTTGTGGAATGAAATCTTCAGAAAACATGTTTGGAAGGATCATGTGTTTTCCTTCGGGTGATATCGGTTTTGGGTCACCGTTAGAGTTTAAAAAACAGAGGAAAATGACACCAAGTGATTTAGGTCATGAGTTTTATAGAGGATCGGGTTGATGAGGTGATGATTGGTTCCCCCATGATGATTTAATGATATGTGTTAAGTTTCTATGTGTTTTGAGTTAGGTTTTATCACCTAAGTCTTCCCCATGAAGTTCTCGTGGTGGGAATGGTTGAAGTAGATGCATCCTTGAAAAGTTTTCAGATCGTGTTGTGGTTTTAGTGAGGAAGGATTGTGGGTCAAGTATGTGCCCTTGTTTCATGTTCGATGGGATTTGTGATGTAAAATTAGAAACTTGGAAAATGAAAATGGATATGCAGGCCTAGTAGAATGGCCTTTAGTTACGGAAGCTTAGTGATGCCTGGAAGAGCGACTTGAGTATGAGCCGTTATAAGGTGGGGAGGTTGTAAGGTCCCGGATTTTATTAAAGTATGGTTTTGTTTAATATTTGGTTTGGGCCTCTCCTTTGTGGCTAGATAAGTGTTTTCCCAAGTCCTTGAGAAGGATCGGGGGTGTTCTGGGGGTTCGGTACATGAAAAAGGGGAAAAGTGGCTCTCTGGGAAATCTACGCGGTTTGCACATGGTTTGGAAAACTGTGCAAGGGGGAGACCATATAGATAATAGTAACCCGCATAGTTTGTGCACAGTATGGAAAACCATGTGATATAAGGGAGTGTGGGTAGTATCCTCCGCAGGGTTTTCACACAGTTTGGAAAACTGTGCGAGTAAACCGTGCGGCCTGGAAACTTTGAGAAAATTACAAAATTTCCACTTCGGGATTTTAAACCCCAACTTAGGATTCTCCTTCATTCCACCCCCTATAACCCTAGTGACAATATTGGACAAACCAAGCTTCCCAAGGGTGTTTCTCCTTATATTATTGGCAATTTGGAGAACCGTTGGTTGCGGATCGAAGCCCTGGGTAAGTCTAACACTCCTCTTGTTTTTTTAGATTATGTCTTATGGTTTCTTCCACCTTCTTCCAAATCTCTAAAACCCTATTTTTTGGGAAAGTCTTAGGTTAGGGATTCAATGGGTGATTGAATCCAGATCTAAGTCCATGATTAAGAGTGCATTAATCAACAAATTCTAGGTAAGTGGTCTACAAGTATTATCCCATAGTTTTATTTTGGATTTGTGCATGGAAGTTTGTATTTTTGTTTTCCCCTTTTGTGTTCTAGGTTCCATTTAAGTGTTAGATAAAAAATTGGTGTCTAAGTGACCAAATTGAAACCCTCACGATCCCTACTGGATGCGTAGAAGAGTACTTGACCATTTTAGGGCCACCCATGGGGTGCGTCTGCATTTCCGATCCTATAGTGTGGAAGGGTTAAGTGAATGATTGCTGAAAAATAATGTGGAACCCATGTAGAACATGTTTTAATGATTTATTAAGTTGTAAATGGAATTATGATAACTATTCCTCAGGTGAAAAGGGCATAAGGTGTTGTTGGAATGACATGAAAATGGGTAATTTGGTTGAAAGAGATAATGTCTATTGTTTAATGAATTTTGGTTAGAAATGCCTAAGGGGATTAGTGAGTATTAAATGGTGAACATGTAATTGGATGATGGAATGGGAAATGGGGACTATGTTAATGGGAAATGTTAAGGGAATGGATGAATATGTTGAATGGTTTAACACATGGGAATTGTGGAACACCTAATGGTTGAATGTAATAAGTGGTTGGGTTACGAGATATGAGAAATGGATTTGAAATGCATAAGTGGGTGAATTATTATGAAATGATAAATGGGATAAATGGGTAAATGTATAGTCATTGAATAATTTGGATAAACCATAGGGGTTGTTGAATACACTTAAAGGGTTAAATAACAAGATTGGGAATTTGGCTAAAGGGATATGAATTGTAAATGGTAAATGTATTGATGGGTTATAGCATAGTATTAATTCCCATGTTGTTGTTATGTATTGTGATATCCAATGAAATTGAATATTCTTGGTTGTGTTATGGCATGGTTGTGGCGACTTAATAAATAATCATGTGCACATGGCTTGGTAGAGTGAGGTATTGACTTGAGTTTCTATGCCCATGGGTCAAGTTAGACTGAGGCTCTAAACTCCACCCCAAAATGCACGGGTTAGGGAAGGGGATGAAGGCTTTATTCCCCTAATGGATGCATTCCACCTGGAATGAGGATTCAATGTGAGGATAATGTTTTGATGTGATATGTGTGTATCCCTAGTGAGATGGGGACTTGATTTATTTCCCCTATGCATTGTGATTGACTGCCTTAGACCCTTGTGTAGATGATCATTATGCCTAACCCATGGAACATGTGATTAAATGGATTAAGTAATGAAGATGGTATAAGGAATGGAATTGGGATAAATGATAGGAATAAATTAATTGAACTTTGTTAACTTATGGAACCAAAATTTCCCTTGTTTACTTACCATTTATTTTGTACTTTCATGTACTACCTGTTAGACTGGATATTTTGTAAACACCATTAGTGGTGGCCTACTGAGTTTTGCACTCACACCCTGCTCGGGTTGCTATTGGGTACCCGAGCATATCTCTTGGTTGAAAGTCAGGATGAGGGAAAGGGACCTACACTAGGACGTTGAGTTGGGCTCGGGATGTATATAGAGAAGGTTCCAGACTTAGACTTGGGAACTGTTGGAGTTTTGGCTGTTTTTTTATTTTGGGATTCTTTCACTTTGCACTACTAGCATGGCATGAAATTGTTCTATTTGATCTGTGTTTGTACCCTGTTTGGGAAACGTTTTGTTATGCATGTTTACTAGTTGTTCATATTATTCTGCTATTTATATTGTTTTCTGCTGTAGATTACTCTGGTAAAGAGGGTATAGTCTCCCTACGTGACTCATTAGACCCTCGCTACTAGTTGGAAACCTATGGCATATGGGGAGGTGTGCTTGATGTCATGTGACGACCCGACTTAGAGCATTGGTCTAGTGGATTTTGGGTCGAGGATGTTACAACCATTATTTGAAATTTTTGTTAGTGAGAAGGTTATCCTTATCAATTATGGATCAAAATGACATATTTGAAGTCATTTTTATTACTATTTCTATAAATAATATGAGAAGAGTTTTAGTACTTTATCTAATAAAATCTCAAAAAATAAATAAATATTATATTTATTAATCTGCCACTATTTTATCGAAACCCAATATCCCTCACCGTTAGATTCAGAATATCATATTTCTTTGAATTCTAGTGTAAAGGATTCATATTACACTTCTCATCATCCCAAATTTGTCAGGTCAAGAAATTTTAATGGTTTTAGGTTGGCATTCCAAATGAAAACTGCATTAAGTCACAGTTCCTTGATCTGTCGAGTGGACTCCCCAATCATGAAATCCTTAAATTGGATTTCCTAAACCTTTTCCTATTATTTAAAACAATTCCTGCTTTGATGATCAACCCTTGATGTGAACAAATTTAAGTCAACCCAAAACTTCAAGTTAGAATTCCTTGATGATTTAAATCACCCCAACTTTGTCTGGTCACTTTGAAGTATGGTTCTATTTTAACTAAAGTAGTGTAAGGATATACTAATATAATATATATAATTGATGGAATTTATATTTCATGCATAAATTTATAATTATTATCTTTATTACATGCCTATTAATATTAATTGGATTTACTTAAGTGATTAACCATGTCTTAGATAACATTTATGAATAATCCAATTTATTGTAATTATATCTTTCATGCTTGTTAATTCATTAATTTATGTGATTGTGAAAATCATCCATAACAAATTAACCATTCAACTTGAAAATAAAATAAAATAATAAAGTGGTATGATCATGGGATTTTACTAATGGTTAGTTTATTTATCATATGATAAACTAACCGTTGATCTGGGGGAAAACCCCTTGAACCATTTATGGTTTGTCTTACAGCTTCCCACTAGTCCATCTATGTATCTCACTTGAATTGGTTTTATCTCGGCTCCAAACTTGAACCGCCTCCATTAGTTTGGGAGCTCTATAAATTACATATGTTTTACTCATGCATAGGCGAGGGGAACCAAAGGATTGGTTAAGGTGTTTACATAAATGAAACCATGGGCACACATGCCATTACATAATGAGATGAGAGATGACACACATGAAAATAATTTAATTTAATAATAAATTAAATGAAACCAATCATATATACTAATCTGGTCTAGTATCATGATCGTCCATATGCATAAAATAAATTGTGAATTTAATAAAATTAACATTCAATTCTAATTTTTATTATTTAAGATAAATCATGCTCGAATCAATTAATTATCTTCTTTAATTAATCAATTATTTTATCATAATTCTCATCTAAATTTACTTGTGATTCTCATCCATTATAATTTTAAAAAAATTAAAGAGATTTATTTTAAATTAACTATGTACAAAAATGTGCATTGGAGGCAACACGGTGAGTACCTGTCCGAATTACCCAATGCGTATTATACTCATATACTTCTTACTCTTGCAATATGTGGCATACATGACTTATCACATATTATCATGACGTGTACTATCAAATTAATGATCACATGGTTCACATTTTTTACATAGTGTGTAATGATTTAATGAATGTAGAGTAATAACTGTAATACAACTTATACATGATATATAGATCCGAACATTATATAGAAATTAATTAAACATTTATATATATATATATAAAACCCGTCAGATGGCGTGTCCTCTCAGCTTAATGACCACATGAAAGTACATGCTGATAAGGGTTTCATATTATAATAAATTAATTTTAATTCTATGTAATTTGGTAAAAGTACAGGTCATGTACATTTAATATACACAACATGTATTATTCTCACTATCTATCCATGGCACATGCCATGGTACTCAATGTGTAATTGTGCCGTGAAAAATTTTAGAGTACACGATGTGTACATGGGATACATGGTTTGTGGTATCCTAGTTACATGACCACCAGTATGCAGGTTGTGAAAGAAGATACATGGTTTGTCTGTGACTAAAACACTACACACAGTGTACAAATGTTACACAGTGAGTAATTCAGTTGACCGTGCATCAGGCTGGCCCGATCAACACACGATGAATAATTAAATTCACTGTGTATAATAAATGAAAATGACTTTAATTAATTATTGGTGCATTAAACACTAGTACATGGAATGTAACTCTGAGCTACACGACATATAATCTTGTCTTATATTTCCATAATCCTTGGCACCTCCAGATAATATCTTAAAATTTATTTCATTCATAAAATTAATTGATTTGATTATATTTATGATAAATGAATAGGAAGAGATAATATTTAATAATTAGGATTAATGAATGACTAAACTACAATTGAAAACCAATAATAAATGTGTAAATCAATAAATGATCTTTAAATAATTATAAAAAATTATGCGAACCCACTCTGATACCACTTATAGGTTCTAGGAGTAGCAGAAGTGTCGGATGGGTCATGCCCAATATTTATTTTTATCATGATAAATGATTAATCTGAGATTTACATGACAATAAACTCCGTGATCAATATAATTTAATCATAGAATACAGAAAATGGATAAATTCCAAAACCAATTGTAGGAGAGTTACTTATTATTTATAATTAATTTAAGCAACTAAAAATTACCTTGTGATAAATTCTTTCTTCATTGATGGATTTGACAATAGATCAATGTCTTACCATCATTGAGTTATATGAATCAAGATTAGATTCCCTCTAGTGGTTATCCACACATGTTCCACAATTCTTAGAATGTCACTAAAGTAATCTTTGGGTGGTAGCATGATAGATCCTATTATTTGCGTTATTCACCTTTGATCTCCCTAAGTATCACTTCCAAAGGATTCTCTTTGATTTCTATCAACTCGAGAGTGGAAGGTAGATGAATATAGATCACCTTACCTCACCTAAAATACACTACATATAACACACCCAAGAAACCATTTACTCTACGTTTCACACCAAAGATACTCACACACATACATTGACACTATGAGCCAAACACCCTATCTGGGGTCCAAAACACAACTTGAAAGGTCCCCAACCAAAAGGGTCACAAAAAATTAGGTAACATACTTAAGGACCAACATACATCCCACACAATAATAACCCACAAAGGTTACCACCCTCACATTATCGAAGAACATCTGACAACCCAAGGCCACAACCCTACTGAGGGCACAACAAGTACATCTCTTTCACCATGCATAAAAGTCCAAAAAATCCTCATGACCCATAAACAATGTCTCAAAATAGGGTACTCTCAATCCCAAACCACCCATACATAGGGTATAATCACAAAACTAGGGACACCCATTTTTAGTGTTCCAACACGTTCCATCATTTTCTATTTCTCTTCTTAATCAAACTTTACCATTTAAAACCCAAGGTTTTATATTTAAAAACTTCCCATTTTCAAAACCCAAGGATTTAAACTTTTAAAAACCTTTTTATTACCAACATTTCAAAAATTAAAGGTTTATTAAAATATTTACAAATAAATTTCATTAATAAACTTTTTAGGAAATACCAACAGGAATAAATGACAAACGAAATGTACACTACTAGCATATGAATTCCAAGGAACTATCAATCATATAAAACATATGGATAACCTATCAATCCTATGTTCCTATCATGATGCACAAACCCACACAACCTATATTTACTTACTAAGACAAGATATAGAACCTCATAAATCAATAACATCACATCCCAGTTCACCACTCAAGGTAGAAGTATCAACCAACCATAAAAGAAAAAAACATAACATCAATTCCCACCCCTAGAAACTTGAGTTTTGCCTCATGCGTGGGGATATAGGCACATAGGAATAAGATCATTACCAAGAAATGACAATATCATAGTATCCTATCTACCATGCCCAAATAGTAAGGGAAAAAGGCACCACTCTCATACTACTTTATAATATCCCCGAACCGTTAGCCACTATATTGGGTGCCCTAATTCGGGTCATCACATGACCTTAAGCGCAACTCCTTATACACCGGAGGATTACGACTAGTACTGCGGGTCAAAATAAAAACACGAGGAGACTATACCCTCTCATAATAGTAAATATACATCATAAGTAAGATAAAAAAATGAAATAATGAACCACGTCAATAAATGGAAAACATATGAAAAAAATCCAATAAGTAACCAAACAACATGTTCCATAAAAATATCATGAGTACACTATAAGTCAGATAGTCATACAAATGAAACCTCAAAAACCAATATATAAAGAAAACATGCATAAAGAACCTATTACCAACCTGGTCTAGACATCCCATGCTACAACCAAACAACCCATGAAATAACCATACACCAGGTCCCTATCCTGAACTTGTACCTAAAAACAAGTAACATCTGCTCAGTTACCCAAGTTATATGGTGTCCTAAACAGGTGTGAGTACAACTCAGTAGGACACCACCAACGGTGTCTAAAGACACAACTAGTCTAATAATAGCGTATGCAGAAAACAATGGTGTAATAAACAAACAAGGAAATAAGGAAAACATGATTCACATTTTAAACAAATTATCAATTCACTATTTTATCCTTTAATTTACATCATGTAATCCATCCAAACAACTAGTTCTAGTCATGTCGGGAGTCTAATACATAAGATAAAAAGGGTAACATACTTTTAGTCACAAAAAGGAATTCACTAATCAATAAAATTATCAACATACCTAAAATCATTGGTCCAAAAATCAAGCTATATCCATATGTTAGGATCACAGAACCTCGGTCCGACATCCTAACCCAAGAAATAAATTGGTGGGCCTAGAGAATAAGTTTATCCCAACCCAATCGGGAACCTCAATACATAATTTAGGAGCATATATCCTCAGTATGACTTCCTAACTCAACAATACATCAATGAGCCTAGAGAATCAGTCTAACCCAACCCAAATAAGGAGCCTTAGTCCATAAGTTAAGAGAATAAAGCCTTAGTCCAACATCCCAACCTAAGAAATACATTAGTGGGTTCTATAACATCGATTTTATCCCAACCCAATCGAGAACCCCAATCTATAAGTTAGAATAATAGAGCCTCAATATGACATATAAACTCAACAATACATCTGTTATCCCAGAGCATCAGTCCAACCCAACCTAAATGAGGAGCCTCAGTCCATAATTTAGGATCACAAAGCCTCAGTCTGACATCCTAGCCCAAGAAATACATTGATGGGGCCTAGAAAATCAGTATAGCCCAACCAGTGGGAGTATAGCCTTGGTCTAATACCCCACTCATACAAATTACCATAGAAACATTCTTATTTAGTCATTTATCACAATTTACCAATTAATAATTTCCACTAATAAGGTCCTGATGGACCCTCAAAACCAAATCATGACATAAAAAAATAAATAAAAATACCCATTGAAAATAATCTTGAAGCCACCCTTTAAAAAACAGGTCTTCCTCTTTGAAACAATAAACCATTCCCCAAGGATTTCATTTTCATTTCCAATAATTTCAAATAATAATTAATGTATTTCCCCAAAAGGGGAACCACACCCTCATTTAAAATCATCATTTGAAATCTATAAAGAAAATAAATTTCTAAATCACATTGAGGCCAACACCTCCTTTCAAAACATTGTCTAATTTTAAAACATCATATCATTATTTTAAAACCATAATTGGATCAAAATACAAAAACACATCATTCAAACCATTTCAAAATCCTCTTATGTATTTCACAAAATCTGATATACAACCAATTAAATTATCCCTTTAACCAATCCCACTTGAAAATTTACTATTCACAACCCATTCACTTTTATAATTACCCTATATAAATATTTACCAATTAATTCCCCCAATCCCAAGGGTTTATCATACCCCATGGGTAGCCCTTGGTTTGGCCTCATGTCATAAATGAACCCAAAGGGTTTTGTGAAGGGTCTTACACCTCAATATATGGCTCAAACCACTTTCTTTAGTCAAAGACATTAAAACACAAAAGGAAGTGAATTGGCACAACCACATACATATATAAAACATTAAAACTACAAGAAAAATATTTAATGCTACCTTACTCATGTACGTCGATTAAATCTTGCTTAAACACAACCCTTGATTCGAAATCAAACACCATTTAAACCCCAAACTTAAAATCTTATGAAAAAGTGAGGTTTTAGGGATTTGGAAGGAGAAGAATAATTTTACAAGCCATATTCTAGAAAATAGAAGGAAGAGGAGTGATATAATCACTCATAGCTTTGATTCACACCCAACAACACTCTAAATGTATTATAATTGAGGGAGAATCATCTCTTGGAAGTTTAGTAGGGTTTGGTTCATCATAAAAGCTACTGGATGAGGAATAGGGGATAAATTTGGGTTATAACCCTTATAGATCGAGGGAAAAAATGGTAAAGCCCCCATTTTAATATCCCACACAATTAGGCTACACTATTGTCCAAATTATATGCTAACCATGTGACTCCCTTTGTTCAAGAGGATCTTGGGTCGTATAGTCTCCTGGGAATCTTGTAAAATTTTACAAACCATGTGGTAATTGTGTGGTATGGCTCTGTCCAAGCCTGTATGGTTTGGTCTCCCCTCCTTGCACTATTTTCCAAACATGCACCAACTGTCTCCAGGATGCATGGTTCTGGTGCATGATTAGTACTAACCATGAACCAACTATAAAACCTATATTGGATGGCCTATTTTTCACCTCTTTTGTGTCCCAAACCACCAGGAATCCTCCAAATCCTCTCATATACTTGGGAAACATTCCGTTAAACATTTTAAGGGAGTTGAATCAAAATTTAAATAAGGACGTACCTCCATGAAAGGTTAGGATGTTACTCATGAAAAGTGGGCCAAAATGAACACTCGATTTGATACTCATGAAGGATATTCTTTTGTTGGCTTAAATGATCTCTACAAACCATTATGAAAGATTTAAATATAATTTTAGGATGTAATATATATAACTAGTAAGTCAGAGAGCCTAATAGGAACATGACCATGGATATCCAAGATTGAAATATAGAGATTCATAAGTTAGTGTATATGTGTCATTAGATATGGAACCATATGATTAATTTTATATAATTTTATTAGATATTATCACAACCATTTTGGTTTTAGTATTTTTTGAGAAACATGACCATGAAAATGAAGTTGTGAAAGGTATGTATCTAGAAAATTTTGGGAATTATAGATATCTAAGGATTTATATTTAGAAAAAATGGTTAGGAAGAAAATAAATATTAAGATATACCTATTATTAAGGAATAAATTAGTTTCATAGTCTTACCAAATATATTATGGTTAATATTATATCTTGAGTTTCTCCTATCTTATGGATACCCTTAGCTATTTTCATCAATGATAACAATTAAAATTGTGTGGAAGTAATTTATTTATGGGGAGTAGAATTTAAAACCTTAAGATTTTAATATATATTTTTTCTTAAATAAATATTTATTAAATAGGTTTTTTCATGAAACAATGAACTAAAATGAAACCAAAATACATTTTATTAAGAGAAAATTACAAGTATGAAAATGTGACTGTCATAAATTTAGCCACAAAATTATCAGGTATAAACATATGTAACTACATTATGAAATATATATTTAAATGAAAATAAATTTATCATTTTTAAATGTATTTATAAAATTTAATTTGTGTAGATAAATCACTAATAAGATCATTTTATGCTAAAAATACATTTTTTCTAAAAATTGGATTTTTAGGGACTTTGCTTTTTTATTTTATGAAACTAAATATATTATAGTTAAATTTTGATAAAATATATTTTTAAATCAATAAAATATAAGAAATAATTTAATTAGTAATTTATACGAAATAAGAATAAGAATAATTAATATTTTAAAAAAAATTATTTTCTTATAGAAACAAATTTTCAATATAAGTTATATTTAAATTTAAAAGATAAATTCAGAAATTTGATAATTTAATTTAAAAAAATGAACTTAATTTTTTAATTAATCAATTCAAATTTATCATAGTATGAATTTATGGTATTTTTTTGAAAATATTTATTTTTTATGAATAGTGAAAAATATCATTTTTACAAATACTGTACGTTTTATTACTTCATTAGGATATTAACATAACTGAAAATTTTATGAAACATTTTTAAAAATCAATGATTTATCTAATAAGTAATATTATATATTTAAATTATTATTTTTTATTTATAAACTTATGATTGACATTTTGGAATCCAAGTAATATTTTTTTCTTCTAAAAAATGTTTTTATGCATTATACAATTATTATTTTTGAATTAATTTTTATAATATTTATAAATTTAATATTATATTTTTTTGATATTTTTAATTATTATATTCAAATCATTTAATAAGGTTAATTTTTTTAGGAATAAAAATAATTTACTGAGGTAAAAAATAAGTTACCACGGTAAAATTAAATAATGGTAAAAAGTCAAATGAACTGAAAAATACCTAAAAAATCTGAAAAAATATCCATTATTTTCATTTATTATAGGTGTATTTACCAATATTAATCCCCTATACATTTTGTTATACTTTTGGAACTAATTTCCTTTGAATGCGACATTACATTAATATAAATTTTTTGGTATTTTCAAAAGCACCACCCCTTTCACTTATAAAATGACCCCTTCACTACCCCACTTATCCTCACACGACAAGACTTGTAGATTGAAATAATTATTCACAAAAACATTACCAAATATCTCCCCAAATTTCTAGATTTTCTTTTCTCACTGAAGGACAAAACTAAGAAGGATTAAGGTGTAAGCCCAAGGAGGAAATCCAATGAAGAGGTAAAGGTCTTAGCCGAGTTCTTTTAAGTTTCTTTCATCACCCACCTCCTAAAATTTTTATATAAATTCCTAAAATAATAAAATTTGTATAATTAGTAAACTAAAATTTTATTTTTATATAACAATCATTATCTACCTCATTTCCATTTAATGGAAAATGAAAACATCGCTCATGCGTACATGCAGACTACCACCTCCATGAAGTGGTGTATTTCATTTTTCATCACCACCTCTCATAGATGGTTATATATATGGATTTAATTAAAATATATGATATTTATAACATAATTATTATTTAAATATAAATAATTATCCACCTTCCTTTGTTTTTTTCTGTTGAAAAATGAAAACGTCGCTCATGCGTACGTGCAGACTACGGCCTCCATGGATGACGTGTTTTATTTTTCTTTTCCACCTTACATGGATGGTTATAAGAATGTATCTAACTAATAAATAATATATCTATAAAATAATTATTATTATATAATGATAAACCATTCTCTACTTTCCTTTCTTTCTGTCCATTGAAAAAAAAGAAAATATCACTTGTGTGTATGTGAAAACTACTACCTCCATGGATGACATGTTTCTTTTTTCATCACCACCTTACATGGATGGTTATAAAATAAATTTTATGAATATATATTACATTAAGGATTAATTTATTTCATGAATATTTTTATTAAATGATGACACAAAAATAAATGATCATTATCAATTAATCTGTTGATATCGAAAAATTACCCAAAACAAGCTCATCACTGATTTCATATTCACAAGTCATAACTAAAAATATAATACAATTATATTGGAACTTTATAAGTTATTATATAACTCATATTATTTTACCATTAATTATATTTTAGTTATGAACTTTTATAAAAAATGGGGTTTGACATCCCTATTACAAAACTTATGTGAAATGATCAAAATTACACATATCTGATGATGAAAATAAACATTAACTAACTAAAAGATGTGTAGTGAATGGTTATATTTTAGGAATATAAAGATAATATATTTTAATAACTTTATTTAATAATTTATTGAGATGGTTATTTTTATTATACAGGATGGTAAATTGCTTTCATGGAAGCCAAGAGTAAAGGTAAGGGTTTCATCTCAATCTTAATTCCCTGAGACATGTTTTTTATTATGAAAATATTTTATTTTATATAGTTTTTATATCGTCTCTTTGATATATCATATCATTAATAACTATTTAATTCTTTATATGTTAATTTTTATTTCATCTTCTATCTATTAAGTGGGTTTGATTCAAAAGTCTTAAATTTTTTAAGGGTTTTACTATCTCAATTTTCATTTATTGAGATATATTTCATATTCACCACTTAATTTATTTTTTGTGTTGTGTATACTAACCATGGATGTATTATTATTATACTTATCATTAATTTAAAGTGATTTAAAAATTTATACAAGGATCACTCTTTCATTGTGTTTTTCAAAGGTTTCCAAAGTCATAGGGGTTTTTCTTAACTCAATTTACTTTCATTAAGTAATAATGTTTCTTACTTAAATCCATTATTATACGTTGGGAATATTATAACCTATGATTGAATTCATTTTTATCACCTATTTTTTTTCTAGGGATTTATATTTGTTTCTCATGAACTCATTTTTAAAGTGTTTTTACCCAAATTATTCTTCATTGACAGACTTTTTTTCTTCATAAAAATGAAATTTTGTTAAGAATAATTATCATAATCATGATGATTGTTTCTAATCCATGAACATATTACTTCATGACACACTTTATTTTCTCTCTTATTTTTTAAATCCAAATTTTATTATCTAATGTGATATTTTTATTTCCCTTTAACCTCTTCAAAATAAATTTTTATTATCCTTTTTACAATGTCAGTTTCAATAAAGGTATTTTAAAAATATTTTAAAATGATTTTCCTTTCACAATTATGTTTTTAAATTTCACTAAAAATTTACTCTAAAAAAAATTCATATATTTTTTAAGGATCCATTATTTAGTATTTTTTTTAAAATTAAATTTTTTCAAAAATAGTCACTTCAAATTTTCAAAAATGACTTTTGAAAGTGACATGTAACTTAGTGTTTTTTGAAAATGTTAATTTTTTTCTAAAAAAATATTTACTATTTTTATTTCATTTTCCACCTTATCTAAAAAGGATTTATTTCCAAAGAAATTATTTTTAATTAATTACCCTATGAATTCCCTTATACTATTTTTATTTTTGGAAATTAAACTTGCGGTGTCAAAAAATACAATTCTTGATCCCTTATTATGTGCTACAGTTCAAAGTGTTATTCTAATAAATTTTTTTCATCAATGTAAACATCATTTAAAGTTTTTACATTTCATTGGGGATATATTATTATGATACCACCAACCTTATTTCTATGGATGTATTTTAAAATTTTATATGAAATATTTCATGAAACCCACCTATTTTTCACAGGTTAATTAATTTATGGTTTAAATATAAATGTTTTCATGTTATCTTGGTACACATATTTATGATTTTATTTATGTGATTTGTGGGAACATGATTATATATCCCTCTAATTCATTGGTTATATCTTGATATCTCATGAGATAATTTTAAATGGAATGGGGAGTGAACCTAAGAATACAAGGTATTATGTCCATTAAGTGATGGGTGGCCTATGAATTATATAGTCCTCCAATTTATTGGGTAAATAATTATATCTCATGAGATGAAATTTCAAGTATGGTGGAGTGAAACAAATATATTATGTGACTTTTTCCACTATATGATGATGGTCTTGGCAGTGATCCTTAACAAAGAAAATGATTTTCAATGCTTATGTTTGTGCCATAATATTATGTTTTCTAATGTTCTCATGTTATGATGACTCATGTATTTATATTATACTCATATTCTTAGGCCTTGATTTAATATTGATAATTTTTGTTTATATTGGCATGATGTTCTAATTTTTTATACATGGTCCTTGACTATGCTCCCATACCCATATTCTTATCAAATGAATACTTATTATCATAAATTATTATCTCTCATGTATACCCTTACTAATAATTTGAGCTCACACATTTATTATGTTTCCATTCCCTAGGTTATAAAGAAAGGTATTAAGTATGATAAGTCTATAATGGTACCATACGAGAAGAAATGTTGTGGGATATATGAAATAATGTTCATAAATAACTTTATTTTTTATCTAGTATCTAAAGACACTAAACATAAATGTTATTGAGATTGTGTGAGATTATTATGGCATCCCACCTTTCTATTACATAAATTTTCATTACATTTTACAAACAGAGGATATTTAAAGTCTAGTGTCTTGGAAATCAGAAACATAATACATGAAAAAAACATAAAAAATTATTCTAAACCACTCGTAAGGATTCATTATAGGTTCATACTATATAAAATTACTTCATATAATATCTTGGAGACATACATCAAAGGAAAGGGTGAGCAGAAGGCTCATTAAGGAAAACAAGTGAAACAGTTGACATGTGATCTTGAGCAATATTAATAAGAACATGATAAAAGTAATAAAGGCATGAGAAATGGAAGAATAGGAATATCATAATAAAAAGAACTTTAATAATAACTTGAATATGTGGCTACAAAATTTCATTTAGTCATTCATGAACATATCACAAAGGTTTATCCCCGAGGTGTCATAAATATTACCAAGGTAATTCACCAAGGTATCATGAAACTTGTCATCTCTAGAGATTAAATTCTTTACCCAATGCATTGGAGTGCTATTTGGGCGCACCATTAATATGTATTTATTTTCATGTGATCTACATATATCATAATAAAACATTTCATAAATAACCCATATAGAATAAAAGAAATGGGTTTCATTTTAAAATCGTGACATTTTAAAAGTTTGTAAAAACTTGATCATTAAGTCATTTATAACCCATGGAAAGGGAGTAAGGGTTATATGTATGTAAAATCAAGAATCAAATAGATAAATTTATGTATTGATGAATACCCCTGGATATTAAAATAGAATTAGGTATTCACATAAATAATACAAGATAATTTCTGGAGAAAAAGAGAGAGATTTTGAGACGAAAATTCTGCAGCATAACGACTATATAACATGGTTTTAGAAAACATTGAAAAGAGAGGGGACAAGATTCACCCAATAATAAATAACTCATAATACATTATGGGTATATAATAAAAAGAAATAAGATCATGGTATGGATATTTGAAGGAAATACCATATGAAAATGAGACTCGAAGGAAAAGAGAAGATTCAATTTCTTTTACAAAAATTTTGGCAGCCTAACGACGTCACTTAAAAATTCAAAAAATAAATTGATGAGAGTGGAAAGGGTCTCTCATAATTTTGAAATGAAATTTAAATTAGTAAAGATATATAAGAACAAGACCCCTCATAATAAAATAGAACTATAAGACATAACATAAAGGAAGTCATGACTTAAAAGAGGAGGGTGAAAGGTTCCCTTACCTTAAAGAGTAACTTCGAAAGTTTGAAGGTTGGGACCTTGGGAGGCTTGAGGGAACCTTGGGAGGACTCCTTGAGAGGTAAGGAGACTAGAAATTCTTTGATAAGGATTTTGAAATGAAATTAATGAGGGAAAGAGCTTGGTATTTCTAGGAAAATTGAGGGAATAAATTATTAATTTCCAAGGGACACCTCATCGGTGGTATTTGAAAAACCATGGGATTGACCATGGTATTTGACCATGGTATTGGCCACTTGGGACAACTCATAGTATATATCACTATTCATAAGTCGACCAGAAATCTTACATCATTATTACATCATTAATGATGTCATTAAACACCCGAAACTCACAACTGCATTTTTACTATTCACCAAAAACTCAACTGTTTCAAAAAAATCCCAAAAATTCACACTAACCTAACATTGATGCTCTGAATTCAAAAATGAACTCCATTTTATGAAAAAAAATTCGAAATATTTTTAAGTTAATTTTTAAATAAAATCATTATTTATTACAAAAATACAACTTTAAAACTATAACTCATTTTGTAACACCTTAAAAAAGTAATCAAGGTCCCATAAAATTATCGTATAACCATAATAAAATAAAGTAACAATTTTTATTACATTTTTTTGAAAATATATTTCATTTTTAAATTATTAAATTAATTATAAAATTGTAAATAAAATATTTATGACATACAAAAATACTAATACTTATACTATAATCATTTTTTCATTTTTAAGATGTCTAAAATGCATTTACACATTCATGGGTGAAGTTTCTATTTTATAGGTCGATTTACTATTCATTACTATTCATATGGGTATGTTACTGTTCATACATTACTATTTACTAAAAATTAAGTTGATCTTGTTAGACTCTAAATTTCCTACTGAACACAACTGTAGAAGACCATTTTTTGAAAATCATTTCGCATTATAAATTATTTAAAATTTACATAAATATTTTAAAATACCATTTTTTTCCAAAATTTATTAGTAATATGGAACTATAAATTCATCCTACATTTATTCGGATATTTGAAATTCACAAAATTTATCATAAGAAGAAATAAAAATTTTATTTATATAAAAGGATTACACAAAGCAGCTAAGGTCTCATTACATATCCCCTTATAACACCAACATATGACCTAAATGTAAGGTGTGCTATGGTGATAGAATCTCGGGGTGGCTCGGACAACATTGCTCGAGTGGTGATTTCTATCAGCTTGAACTTCTCCCTTAGGCGATTCCATTCAAGATTCATATGTTGAAGTTCGTCTTGGGATTGGTCCAGAGCAAAGCCCAGTGACGTTACCTCTTTCCCAAGCTCCGACAGATGGGCTTCATATGGCCTGAGTCTACTGGATGAGGCCATTCAAACTTCTTTATGTATTAATTTACCAAGATAACTATATTTATAAAAACATAATGTTAAGATTATAGTTTCCAGTTGTCATATTGACCAATGGTCATATAACAATCAAAACCCAACAGTCTCATTTTAATTATACCCACTTCATTAATTAAAGGATAGAGTTTTGTTGAGTATAAAATAAAATAACACACAAATTTAGGAAACAAATATAATTAAAAAGTTTGGGTCATTACAATTATTGTGAGATATGAAATTAATATGAAATATATGAGAGTTTATCATGATTAATATCACTCAGTATTGAATCCAATATGTAAATAATAAATTTTTAGCATTGGATTTGGATGTGTGGGTTTGGGACATCTCAATAATTCTCTTGTTTGAGACTTAAAAAAGTGTAAATTTTTTTGAGGAAAATTGTTATAGTTTTTCATTAATAATAATTAAAAAATAATTATATTTTCACAATGTGCTTTTATTTTAATTATTTTTTATTTAATAATTATTTATTCTATCATGATTTTCATGATCAAAGGACCCATATAAAAAATTATTTCATTCATATAACATTTATTTGTGGAAAATAAAATATGTTACAGATAAAATTCCATTTCTATGTGTTATATAAAAAAATAAATTTGTTTTTATGATCACAAAAACCCATAATTAAATTTTTATTAATTCATATAATATTAATTTTTTTTATATAAAAAATAATTGACAAAATTCATAAGCTATAAATAACATATAAACCTAGTAAATCTCAATGTAATTTGAAAATTATCTATACAAGATATAATTCATGCAAGGATTTTATAAAAAAACTATCTATAAAGATTAAAAGTCATGTATAGTACCAAATTATATCATTTACAGTATAAAAAACACATGTGTTATTTTAACCGAAATCATTATTAGAGAATCTAATTATACATGGAGTTATAAATAATTTGAAGCACCATAAAATGTAAATATTTATGTAGAAAATCATTTTTAGTTCTTCAAATAAAAATTATAGATAATGATAATGGATAAATCATACATAAAATTTTAAATAAGATCATTTATAATTACAAAACACAAGTTATCCATCGATTCTTAGATCAAAAAATTATTTTTACATGAAAGAATATGTAACTTATTGTTGAAGTCTTCTATGGATTTGAAAATCATCCTTAGTTATTAATGATTTTCCAAGTAATTTTAAGACTCAAAATCTTATGCAGATTATATAAAAAGTAATCAATGGTAGTAAAATACTTCATATAATTCACTAGTTAACTAAATCTAAAAAATTCAAACATAAAATAGAAAATTCATCTTTAACTATTGGAAACACAAGATCAAAAAAATGTATTATGTTTAATTGATTCAATGCTCACAAAAAAATCAGTAAAAATGCATGAAACATATTTTTATTTTAATTAAAAATATTAAAAATATTTTACTAGATATAAATAACATCTCAAATAAAAATAAAGTAAAAATATCATATTGATCATTTTTTCTGAAAGAACCTCCACATAATTCTCATATCAATAATCACATCTATAATTTTGAACATGTAGAAGCTAAATTATTATTAAAAAAACATTCTACAAAATTTAAGAACTAGATTTTGAGGATCATTAGTTACTATATATAATTTAATTATTAATTAGTATCAAAATAGAAGACTTATTATTCATTTATAATCTCTATAAACAATTGATATGATTTTTTATTTTTGTTTGGGATAGATGAAAACCAAATTTTTAATTCATATAATTCAATATTTTTAAATCATTAAAGTTAGAATCACTATTTTTATTTTTTTCTAGCCATGAAAATTTATTGAAGAATGATGACAGAAACTCAAGTTCAATTTTTATATTGATTTAAAATCATTAACTAATTTTATATAGTAAATAATATTCTAGGGAAAATAATCTAAAATCAACTATAATAAAAATAACTAAAATAACATTGAGTATTTGTGGATTGTAGTAAGGATTTTTCTTTGTTGGTACCTAGATCTTGAATGATAAACACACTCTGGGGGGGGGGGGGGTGAATAAAGGTGATAGAGGATTTAAAATTTATCTTCAATTACCAACTTTTAATTAGATCTCCTTATGTTGTTATAAGTGACACTAATTAACATAATTTATGTAATAAACATATAAAATATATAAATCATCAAGTATAAAAACAAAATGATTTTACTTGGTTCACCCTAAAGTATAAATATTCTACATCCAAGTCATATAATTAGATCACTATTATAATGTGAAAATCACTAAAATTGATGTACTAATAATTATAAGTGAATAAACCAAGTGAATATTATATTTTTTATTAATAAGGAAGGATCCCATCATAATGAAGATGTTATCAATATGTGTTGGGAAGTTGTGAAGTTAAGAGTGAGTTTTTTCTATATAAATCGAAAGGGAAGTAAGGCTAATAATTGAGGAATATATCCAGATAGATTCAATCACCATTTTATTTATGATTGTTAAACTAATCTTCAAGTTAAAGATGAGAATTAAATGGTTAATTACAATGTCTATAAAAACTTATAATAAATAGATGGATATATTTATCCAATTAGGGATATTGAATAACTAAAACTAAAATGAAAATGCTAGCTAGAAGTTAATGATGGATTTAGATGAGTTTAAGTGTTTGAGAAGGCCCTATAATGGTTGAAATATGTTCTGAGATGATTTGTGTGAAGTCTTGAAGTGAATTATTAAGATGAGGAAAGTGACTAAGTATTATTATCATGTTTCACTTCATAAGGATCATTTTTAAACTAGGTCATGATTATTTTATCCATATGATGGAAAAATTTGAAAAATTTGGATTTTTTGTAAGGATCATAAAAAATTACATAAGGATGGCTAAGCTGTGTAAGCATCAATTTGAGTCACCATAAGGATTATCTTCATAAGTATGAGCTAAAATTTCCTAAGGATGGTATAAAACTAGGTAAGACTCATCACATAAATTCATAAGCATCATTCAATTTATTTAAGGATCACTTATCCTTACAGTGGGCTTCATAAGTATGGTTGAGTTAATTTGTAAGGATGATTCCACAATCACATGAGTATGATTAGAAATTGGTAAGTATTAATTATTATAATGTAAGGATAAATTAATTTTTGAAATTATGAGAATCCAAAATAAATTATTCTGAGAAATATAAAAAAATTAATATTTTGATAAAAATAATTATGAAAATGTTGTTTTATCTTCGAGTAGTTAAATATCACAAAAATATTTTTTTTATTAAAGTTGAGATTGAAGGAGAACCAACCAAGGAGGAATATGGATCTTAAGAGTTCCATTCCATGAGTTGTTGTACTATGTAACACTAAATGAGTTCTTGCATACATGGATGTGGCATTTAAAAAAAATTAAAGCTATGGATTTTGTGGAGTGGGATTAAAATTTATATTCAAAATCACATGAGAATGAAAACACCCAAGTATTAATTGAATTCAAAATTGAAAAATTGACTAGGATTTTAGGAATAATTAAATGAGTTTAAAAAATGGGAAGATCGACTATTTTCGTGATTTTATGAGTTTAAAAACTAAATATAGAAAAAAATATTTACGATTATATGATTATAAAAAGAGACCATGGAGAAGAATATAAGAAGGATTTTACCTTATAACTGCACAAATAAACATATCTAGTAAAAGAAGAGAGATCCCATGATAATGCTACAATAAAAAGTCTATCTAGGTATCGAGGGAGGGGAACCTAACAATATCAAGCGACTCCCTGTGCATCAAGAAAGAATAATAAGGAGGCCTATGATACAATAGTTTCATATAGGGTGATAAACTAAGGTTTTATAAAGAAAACTAAGATAAAGATCATGGCCAGTGTTTTCCACAACAAGAAGGAATAGCATTTGATGTCATTCTCAACGGTTTGTGAAAGGATCCATTCATTGACCTTGTGAGGAAGTCAATTTGGTTGCGAGGAAAGAGTTATGTGAGACAGTGAAGGAGAACTAGTGGGAATATAGTAAATGTGAGATGCAGTATAAATACCCTTAGTGGGACTCTATAGAATATGATGGGACTCCATGTATTCATAGTGTGGGACTATGTCATGTAACTGATTACATTAATATCGGAAGAATCTATGGTTGGGGGACTAACCAGTCATGATAATAAGTAGTATTTTACGCCCAAAACTTGTAAATACTTTTGTTATTATGAATTTATTTACAATATAATTTGGGTGAGGTTGAGAGACACAAATGTGAGAGGATTCAGGCTTTAATCAGTCAAATAGGTTGAATTAAATTAGAATAATTCATAAAAATAGATCACTTATTCAACCCCTCTCAGTGATCCACTGAACCCAGACACTTTAATTGGCATCAAATAAAATCTAGTCCCCTGAAAAAATATCTAATATTTATTAAATAATTCAAAATATTCCTCAATTAAATAATAAGGAAGTCTACCCTAGCATTATCAATATGATATATTTGACAAAAATATTAAAAATAGATATAAAAAAGAGGCAAAGTAGATAAGGAGTAATTTGAAGAATAAATAATATACACCAACACTTTAATATTAACATATTGGTAAGTATTCAACCAAATTAGATAAGTATAATTTTGATGATGATTCAAGTTATAATAGTGATGATTTTTTTAGTAAGTTAATCACTTACATATTTTTTACTTTGAGATTATAGATTATTTTAAGATTATTCTGGTTGATTTTATTGTATATAATTTGGGATTTATTAATTTATTATAGGATGTAATGTACCAATTGGTGTGTTTTGATGGAATCATGGATAAACCCATGATAAAAAATTCCAATATTGTAAGGATCTCATTAAAAATTTGAAAGAAAATGAACATGTCATGTTGTTCTACAAATCACAATGCTCATTGGATAAAGAAAAATTTCAAAAAATATTTGATGAGAAAGATGAAGAAATTAATGTTTTTGATGAAATAATCCATGCTTTATAATAAACTCACAAAGCTTATATTGGTGTTAAGGAATCCAAATTGGATGTCAAATATAAAAGGATTAAGGATCTTAACAATGAAATATAATAAAGTAGAAAATTTCATGAGAATATAATTTAAAAGATAAAAATAAATTGGGAAGAATTATTTATATCATTTGATGATACGAATAACTACCTCAACATGAAGTTCCTTGAATTAGAAGTGAAACTAAAGAATCTGGAGTTAGAATAAATTGGAACTTCCTAATCCATGAAGAATAATGATGATACCACATAAAATTATACTAAGATTCATTTATCTAAAAACAATCCTATCATTGGTAATAAGATCTTGAAAATATCCTAAGATTATACTACAATAATCTCCAAGAATAATATTACCCATTAACTAGTTATTTATTTTTTTACTAATGAGGTTTCAAACACTGTTATATGTTTCTTTTTAACATTTTGGAAAGTTTGGTTAAAGAAAAATATTAAAAAATTTACCTCAAAATTAAGGGTAAATGTTAGCACATCCAAGAAAAGCATCTCCCCAATAAGATCCCAAAAGGAGGTATTTATACCCAAAACAACAAGTGATTAATTATAGCCTGGCTATAACTATAAGAAAAAATAATGAAAATTGTTAGCTATTGTTAGTGATATTGGAAGTTTGGGAATAGGGCCATAGAATGTTGTCACAATTTTTTAACCTTTATATATCATAGAATTACTAGTATAAGGGGGAGTATATTTGATGAGAGAATGAAAAATACTAAGAAAAATTAGATATCTAAAATAAGGAAGAATCTATCCACTGTGAAAAGATTTGGTTTCTTGGAAGACTTCTGCTATTAATACTATGAAATTGGTAATAATTAAGATCTGTGCTGGTACAAACCAACTGAACACAACTATTGTGTTTCTCTAAATAAAATTCCCTCACATAAAAAGAAACAAGTGATAAAAGAATGAAATTCATCCTTGGAGAGTATATTGAATAGAAATGCTAAAAAATAATCCAAATAAGTCACAAAACAAGGATGAAGGGGATAAGACTATATTTAATGAAAAATTGGAGAATCTACCAATTAATAAAACTTGAAGGCTGCTAAAAAGAATATGAATGGAAGGTGTAGCTAGGCTGATCATTGTACTAGACTATATTACTATTACATCAGTATAAGAAGAAATATTAAAGAAGATGAATTTTATGGGAAAGAAACCATTTATATAAAGTGCATTTCTTGTAAATGTAAACACACACATTCCACGCAACAGTAATATTGAAAAAAATTGGAATTCCATACTATCCAAGTAAGTAGAAAAATTTGAAAATTAAAAGGGGTTATATCATGGATATATCCTCTAATTTTTTTAAAGAAAGCATAAATAAATCAAAAGAAAGTTTACAGGAGTCTAAAGTATGGGATCATATTAAAATCTTTTTCATGTAAGGAAATAATATTAATGGGGAGGTCTTTGAACCAGGTAATCTCTTGATTTACTACCATGTTGGCCAGGCCATCAACAACTGTATTTTCTTCTCGATAAACATGAGTGGTGATATATTTGAGATCTATAAGAGAATGGGTGAAATCCATCCAACGGGTAGTAATCGGCCAAGCAAGATGAATAAATCCATTCCAAATCGCTTACATGATGGTTGTTGAGTCACTTTCGATCTAGAGATTGTTCCAACCAAATAACTTTGCGAAGGTGATGGCATGAATTAAGCTCATCATCTCAGCTTCAAGGGAGGTGGAAATACCACAAATACCCATGAAGCAACCAAGTATTTGACCGATATGATTCCTAAAGATAGAACCACATCCCATAGGTCCCTAATTTCCTTTAGAGGCACCATAAATATTGATTTTGATCCATCTAGGAAGAGGAGATCTCCAGAAAATCTCTAGAGTGTGGCGAGGTTGAAAAAAAATTTCCATTAATTCGAAGACGTCGCAAGATTCCGAAGTCATGCACAGTGTTGTGGCAATGTCCCTTTTGAATTAGAGCAGCTTCATGTATGGAAATGAGGATCTGAATACGACCTTCATTTTGATTGTATGAGTAATTCATATAAATAATTTCATTCTGATCATACCAGATCACATGGTGGAGCTCAACAACTGTAGCTAGGAAAAGGTTGCTGATTTGTTGAGAGCCCTCCATTTCTGAACATTTCTTTAGTTGAACTTTGATAGAGTCAAAATTTAACCATATTTAGTAAAAAATGTCAAGAATATATTTCAAAATAGTGGAATAAGTAGTGCAAGAAAGAAATAGGTGGTTGGTATCTTCTCTGTGTTGATTACATAAATTTCATTTAGAGTAGAGCTGAATACCAAAAGATTGATGGCAAATCTCTATAGGAACTCTATTGTGAGAAAGACGCCAGATGAGATTGAATCTAGAAGGTTTTATCCAATGATTTTTTAAATGTTTTAACCAACTATAATCATTATAAGAGTTAGAGAAAAAATGATGATAGAAATTTTTAGATTTTAGCATACCATTATAAGAAGGCTCCCAAATTAAGAAATCATTAATGTGAGTGAAAGAGTAATTTTCAATGATATTCATAATAGTATCAGGGAGTTGGTCATATTGAGAGTTTAAGGTTTCTCTAATATAGTAGTTAATATTTTCAGGGGTCTGATTGAGGGATATCATAGAAATTAAAGGCATGCCCACCCAGTTATCCAACCAGAATTTCATGGAGGAATCCATAGAGACCATCCATATGGAATTATTCATAATGATTGAAAAAGAATGTTTGATGGAGGTCCAAATGGAAAAGTTAATAAAATTCAAATTACCCTTATTAAGTTTATCAAGGAATATATTTTTGAGGAAGGTAATAGATACTGAAGTATTGTGAAAAAGGTTCCAAGTGAGCCTAGCTTGAAGGGCTTCATTAAATTATTTTAAAATTTTAATGCCTATACCACCTTTCTCAATAGGGTTGAAGAAAGTCGACTAGGGAATAATCACAAGCTTTATTTCAAGAATACTGCCAGTCCAGATGAAATTATTAATAGTGGTGTTCATTTTTTTGATAAGCCTAATAGGCTATTTATAGACCATCATGGAGTAGACCATCTTTGAGACAATGGTGGATTTTACAAGACAAGTCCTACCATCCATAGAGAGAGATTTTCCTTTCCAGGAAGATATCTGGTTTAGAACTTGTTCAACAATAGTCACAAAGTGGGAAGCCTTGGGTCTGCCCCAAAATATGGGGACATCGAGATAAATGAAAGGGATCGTACCTTCTTTCATACCCAGGTCACTGATAATATTACACTTTATAAGGGTAGGAAAGTTCTTCCCAAAGAATATGAAAGATTTATTCCAAGTGATGATTTGACCAGATACCTCTTCATAGTGTGAGAGAGTAGTTTTGAGGTTGAGAATGTTTATTTTGTCTCCTTGAAGGAAAAGGATGACGTCATATGCATAAAAAAGATGTGTAGGATCATTTACATTCCTGTATACATGGATGAGTTTTAGTTTGTTCTGTTCCACCAGATGGGTGATCAGATGACTAAGATAGTCCTCTGCTATTGAGAATAGAATGGCAGAGAGGGGGTCACCTTTTCTGACACATTTAGAGCATTTAAAGTAGCCTTTGGGAGATACGTTGATCAAAATGGAGATAGAATCTGAGTTGAACAAAGTTTTTATTGTAGTGATAAAAGTTTCACTAAAACTAAAACTTTGAAGGACCTTGAAGATAAATCTCTAATACATGGTGTCAAAATCTTTTCTGATGTCAAGTTTAATGGAAATATTCCTAACTCTGTTAGCCTTGTTCAAGTTGTTGACACACTCAGAAGCAATACATATACAATCTTGAATGTATCGGTCCTTAATAAAACAAAATTGGTTCCAAGAGACAAGTTTTTTTAGTGATAGTTGAAAGTCTGTTAGAAATCATTTTAGTAATTATTTTTTAAATAGTGTTGATAATAGAAATGGGTTGAAATAGATGAATCTCATAGGCATTTTCTACTTTTGGAATCAAGGTGGGAAACTGGGAATTAAGAGCATGAGGAAGGACACCATTAAAGAAAAAGGATTTGAAAAGTTTACAAAAATCAATATGAATTATATCCCAATAGTGTTGGAAGAAACCATTATTAAAACCATCAGGACCTGGATCACTATCTGGGTTCAGACTAAAGACAATGTCTTTGATTTAATTATATAATATAATGTTGAGAAGGAAAGTGTTTTCTTCATTAGTGACCACCATCATAATGATCTTTGGAAGGAGGTCCTTATTGGTATCAGGGCCATTAAAAATGGTTTCATAGTGGGAGACTATATGATGAGCAATTCCATCTTCAATGTCAAGAATCTTTTCTCCATCTTTAAGAAAGGTCAATGACTTTCAAGCCTTCCTGATTCTTTGAAGAGAGTTATAGAACTTCGTATTTCTGTCACCGTATGGAGATATATTCTAATGAAAAATATGGAAAGAATGGAAAATATTGGTTGAGAGATAATTTTAAACCTTGTTTTTATCATTAAATAGTTATAAAAACCCATCCTTATTCCATTTTATTTATTTATTTATACTTAAATATAGGTAATTAAAGGATTAGAGTAATGGGGGAGTTGGATGAGGTATTATATACACTATAAATCAAATAATCTTCCCACCATGGAGTGATCTAATATCTATGATGAAGAATATATAAGTGAATCCTTTAAGGGGGAGTTTATATAAAGTGAAGATGCCAAAATATATGTTAATTCATGAAATCTATAATTTATAGATATCTTTTAAAACCTAAAATTTAGGTATCCCAGTCATAAATTTCCCCCCTAATTTTTTCTTATAAAAGTTGTTAATTTATGTAGAGTGGTGGTTTATGAAAAGGATGATAACAAATGGAATTTATTGATCATGCACTTGGAGTTTATGATTTTTCTAATTAGAATGAGTATAGATGATGAAATTTTTGATTAATTTATTATACATCCCCCAAAATAAGAATTTGAGAATGGTATTAAATGATGAATTTGTTTATAAAAAACCTTGATGTCTTGGTTAAATCTATCTTTTTTTTTCTAAATCAGTCTTTCCCATGTAGACTTAGAGTTGATTCACTAAATATTTATTACTAAGGAATGTGTGGTGTCATCCTTAGCTCAACATATGAAGTGGGTTGTAATTATAGATAAAAAATAGGAGAAGATGTTGTGTTGAAGAGAAGATCACCCCCTATGACTTTGAATTTATTATCAATAAGGGGGATAAAAAACATAAGAAATAAACACACATATTAACATGAAGGATTAATGATATTGATAAAAAAATCAAAGGAGGATATTGAATAGCCCAAGTGAAGATTGTATTTGATGTCAATATGGAATAATTCCATCATAATGAATATGTTATGTGTTAAGAAGTTGTGAAGTGGTGAGTGAGATACTACCATATAAATGGAAATTTAAGGTTGCTACTTGGAGACAATAATATAATAGATTAATGTAGAAACACCCAATTGTGATGATTATTGAACTAACATTCAAGTTAGAGAAAAGTACTAATTGGTTGAGTGAATGGTCCACAATAACTTATAATAAGTGATAGAATTCATTTATCTTATTGGGTAGATTGAATACATGAAACTAAAATGAAAATATTATATTGAATTTGATGATGATTTGAGATAATTTTGAGTGTTTAAGAAGGTACAATGATAAATAAAAGATGTTTTGAGATGATTTTAGGGAAGTATTAAATTATAGTTCTATGATGAGGAAAATGACCAATTATTGGTCCCTATATTTCACTTTGTAAGGATCATGTTGGACCCCTATAATGATCATTTTATCATTGATATGGAAATTTGACTATGTCTTGGATTTTACATAAGGATAATAGAAAATTCTAGAAGGATGAATAAGCTGTGCAAGCATCAATTTGAGTCATTATAAAGATGATATTTATAAGGATGAACTGAATTTATATAAGGATATTACACACCCACATAATTATAATCACATACTAGCATAAGAATCATTCAATTTCCATAAGGATCATTTATCATTATGATATGATTCAAAAATATGACTAAGTGAGTTCATAAGGATGATTACACAACTGCTTGAGGATAATTGGAACTCAAATGGATCATTACTTACAACATAAGGATGCATTTCTTTATGGAATTATGAAAATACAAAAATGAATTATTTTGAGAAATATAAAAATAATATTATATTAAAAATAATTCTGTTGATGTTGTACCAATATTCAAGGAATTAAATATCACAAAAATATTTTTCAATTCAAGATGATATTGAAGGAGAACGAGTCAAGGAATAAACTAGTGTTTGAGAATTACATTCCATGAGATATAGTATGCTACATTACACTACATGATTTCATGAACATGTGGATGTGGAATTAAAAATATTTAAAGTTTTAGATTTTGTAGAGAAGAATTAAAAGTGATATTTAAAATATCATGAGTAAAAACATGCTCAAGTCTTAAGGGGACTCAAAAGGGAAACCATGAATAGATTTTAAGGAATAATTAAATGAGAATAAAAATTTGAAAATATCACCTATTTCCATGAGTTGAGGAGTTTACAAATTAAATATGGGAACAAATATTAATGATTCTATGAATGTAAAAAGAGAATGAGGAGAATAATTTGAGAAGGATTTGGCACCACAATTACATGAAGAAACATATCTAGTTAAAGAAGAGAGATATTCCGATAAAATTAAAACCAAAATACCATCTAAGTATCAAAGGCGGAGAACTCAAAAATATCAAGGGATACCCTATGTGTTAATAAAGAAGAATAAGGAGGTATATGATACAATAATACCATATAGGTTGATAAAATGTGGTATGAAAAATTATACTTAGAGGAAGAGTGAGGATTACATGTTCCACACCAAGAAGGATGAGTAGTCAAAGTCTTAATTAGTGGTTTGTGAAAGGTTCCATTCACTAAATATGTGAGGTAGTTAATCCAGTTTCAAGGGCCGAGCTACAAAAGAAAAACTAGAGAAATAATGGGAAGTTATTAACTGTGTGATGTAGTATAAATATCTTCAAGTGTTACTCTAGAGAATATGATGGGATGTATTATAAGCATAGTGTGAGACCATTCCATGTAACTTATTACATTATTAGTAGAATAATCTATGGTTGGGGGGACAAACCAATAATGTCAAGGAGTAGGCTTTCAAGGAATAAAATTGTAAAATCCTTGTGTTCTTGTGCCTAATATATAATATGAGTGAGGATGAGATATTGAAAGGAAGAAAGATCAATAATTCAATCAATATAATGGGTTGAATTAAATTGGAATAATTCTTAAAAAATAGATTACTGATTAACCCAATTTTTATTGATCCATCAAACTTGGGAACCTCAATAAGCTTAGATAAGAGGACTTCTCACAAAATATTATCACCTTTATAGAATCTAGTGATGAAACATTGCCTCCCAAGGGCCCCTCTTCTTATATTTTCACACACCATTAAACAAAATTAAATTAATTTATAGGCTTTTGGGACTTTGTAATTATTATAATATGAATAATAAAAATAAGAACATCACCCCATAATGGTGCATTAATGTTTTTTAGTTTCCTCATCAACTTATTCTTTTTCTCATTATTCTTGGTAGTTCTATGAATCCTTAGTAATACATTTCATCCTTATCTAGATATTAAATAGACATGTCACGAACCAGATCTGGTCGCCACCATTAACGGCACCAAGCCTGGCCCGTGGCAAGGCCCGAAGGGTGTTCCCTATCCCCACGGGCTGGCACAAGTGCCCAGGTATCAAACAAATCTAGTTTGGGAACGATCTACCCGAGTATGAAAGCATAAATCATAAAAAAACAATCAATTATTAGAATCTGAAATTTTCATGCTAAACAATTCTTAACAAAACCAGATCTGAATACATATGTTTAAAGAAACTACAAGTGGTCCAAAAATAAACAATGACAACATAAAGACATCCCCATGGACTCCACACGACAAGGGGGTCATCACTCGCAAGCCTTCTCCGCAACTCCGCCCCAACGATGGGGACTAACACCCTGAACTGCCATAACCCTTAGCCTTCCCTTTACCTGAGTCAAGCATAAGCAGGTCTACTTACACCCAAGGGGTGTAAGTAGGGTGTGAGCCTAATCCCAATAGGATACCACTATATGATTCCAAAGGGCATGCAATAAAATGTGAACAAAACAAGCAATTTTAATACACAAGGTGAAACAGTGTTAAAATTCGAAGAAATGCAACTTTCAAATGAAAACAGTTTTCAATCTAAGAATTTCAGAATGTTAACACATTAAATAGACATGTGAGCTATTGTAAAGTACTGCCAAAAACACCCTACAAAAAGGGTAAATACCACAAATCCAATGAGCAACAAAATTGAGAACACCCCTAAGCACTAGGTTGTCTCGGGCCCTATGTACCTCGTACCTCTGTGTAAAGTAACCATAGAAAAATCAGTTCTCGTGCACAAGCCACTAGTAGGGAAGATACCCATAACCTAGTGGTCCCCAATAATCATCCATATAGTTTATTTATAGTTGTCTTTATCCAAATTCTAAGTGAAACAGGGACAAAACCCATCCGATCCACTAGCCATACTAGTACAAATCCACCCCACCTAGGTACCCGGGCTTCCCCTTTTGTCCTCAAACAATTTCAGCAAACAACAAACATCCTTTTGCATATAAAATGTCACTACTGGTCACAAAAAACTAGTACAGTAGCTACACACATTTTATACCATTTAAAACACACAATAAAATAATTTGATTTTCAATAAAACAACCTCTCAAAACATCACATTGTTTTGCACCCAAAGCACTTTAAAATATCCACTTTGAACACTATGTGAACACTTTTAAGTCATTAAAACAAAATTTCAGTTAAATAAACTTTAATAAAACCAACAATTCAGATATGGGGAAGCCCAATGTGAACCAAGAAGTTATATCTTTTAAAAACCACCATTTTCACACAAACATAGCACTTAAAGCCCATTTGCTTCCCAAACACCATTCAAACAAACTTTCATAGAAACAAAAAAAAGAATAAACATTCAAAATATGATTTTCAGTCCTAATACAGTTCAATAAAACCAACTAAGTAATAATAGTTCAGCCCAAAATGAACTAATAAAATATTTGAATGAAAAACCCCCAATTTCACCAAAAATTGGAACTTAAAATTCATTTGCATTATAAATGCAACTAAAACCAATTTTTACAGAAACATTAAATGAAATAAACATTAAGGTACCATGAAAACAGCAAGCTAATTCACAAAAATTGCACACACAATGGAATCACCTACCAAAGTAACAAAAACCCTTGAATCTCCGTGCGAAAATAAAATCGCACCCCCGCCGCACCAAGATAGACCTAGATCAAACCTAAAACCACAAGAATTGGCCAAGAAATCCCAAAGTTAAACCCTAGGTTTGAAAACCTAGTTTCTGAAAATTATTAAATTAAATTATAAGCAAAGAAACCCTAAGAACAATGAATGAAACCCTAAGTAGTTTGAAAGAGGAAAGAAAAGGACTCATTTACTTGAAGTATCTTGAAGTAATCACTCCAAAACACTAGTATATGATATTTAAAACAGAAAAAATTCAGGGTTCATTCGAAAAATATTTATTAGGTAATTTAGGAGCTAGAATGAAGGAAAAATATTGAGAATTGAGAGAGTTATGAAAGAAAGACTTTACCTCTTCAAATCTGGGCAATTTGAGGAATCCTATGAAGTTCAGCACCGAATCGCGATTAACCAGAGCTCCAAAGAGGGGGGAGAGAGTTCAGAAGCACGGTTGGGTTAATTGGTCTTGGATGAGACTTGGAATCACCGAAAAATCCCAAAACTTGAATAAGTTATAACATAATCAATATTTATTTTTAAAATAGGAATTGGGCTTTCGGGCATGCCCAACCCCTTATATAAAAACCCAAATAAACCTTGGTTATGGATTTCTAAAAGATCCAAATAACCTTGGTGGTGTTAATAGGTTAGGGGAGGCCAAGTAGGAATTTTAATGGATGAAAAATGTTGAAAAATGAAAAAGTTATAAAAGATAAAAAATTTATTTTTCAATTTGGAATTGGGCTCACAGTTTGGCCCAATTCATAAATACTCATCTATTCCTCCCTAAAACCTAGGGAAACCACCAAAACAAATCAAGGATTTAAATTAAATGAAAAAATACCTTTAAAATATTTCATTTATGTGACAATTCTCCCCACCATGAAGGAATTTCTGCCCTGGAAAATCAACATGAATCTTGGTTGGAAAACAAGAATGGGTACTCTTCCTCGACCCATGACTTTCGCTCCCATGTCTCATGTGTATCATTACCATGATTCCATAGAACCCGGACTAAAGGAATAGACTTACCTCGAAGTATCTTCTCTTGGGAGTCCACTATTTTCACCGGCCTCTCAACAACAGACAAGTCAAGCTCTATCTCTAGTTCTTCCCAACTCAACACATGGGATGGATCCAGGTTGTATTTCTTCAAATGAGATATGTGGAAGACATCATGGATAGATGTCAACTGAGAAGGTAAGGCCAACCTGTATGCCACCTTGCCAATACGCTCAGTGATCTCGAAGGGACCGACATACCGTGGCATCAGCTTACCTTGCTTCCCCAATCGACGATGGCCTAGAAGAGGGGCCACTTTTAAGAATACCCTATCACCCATAGAAAACTCTAGGTATCAACGCCTCCAGTCAGCATAAGATTTATGACGACTTTGAGCTGTCAATAAGCACTGCCTGATCAACTTGACCTTCTTAGAAGTCTCATGCACAAGGCTTGGCCCCAATAGTGAAGTCTCTCCTACCTCAGCCCAACATAGGGGGGACCGACATGGACGACCATAGAGCACCTCAAAAGGGGCCATTCGAATCAAGGATTGGTAAATATTATTATAAGAAAACTCAACCAATCCCAAATGGTTATCCCAAGAACCTCCAAAGTCCAGGACACATGCACGAAGCATGTCCTCCAAAATCTGATTCGCCTGCTCTGTCTGACCATCCGTTTGAGGGTGGTATGCCGTGCTCATCTTAATCTGAGACCCCAAGGCCTTCTGAAGGCCTTCCCAAAATCGAGAAGTGAAGTGGGGGTCTCTATTTGAGACAACTGCTGATGGTATTCCATGGAGTCTCACCACTTCCTAAAGATACAAATGGCCCAACTCATCCACTTTAGTTGTATCTTTTATTGGAATGAAGTGGGCTGATTTGGTCAAATGATCAATCACCACCCAAATGGAATTATTACCCTGATGTGTACGAGGTAATCCAACAATGAAGTCCATGGTGACCTCGTCCCACTTCCAGGTAGGAATGGGTAGTGGCTGGAGCAAACTGGAAGGCCTTTGGTGCTCTGCTTTCACCTGCTGGCATGCGTAGCATCTCGAAACAAAGTCCGCTATGTCCCGTCTCATACCAGGCCACCAAAACTGCTGACGAACATCATAATACATCTTAGTGGCACCAGGATGGATATCCCACTGATACTGGTGGCTATCCTGCATCACCACCTTCCGTAGAGATAATGGCACTACTGAACGGCCCTTGAAGCACAAGATGCCCTCGGGAGACGACGACAAATCAGAGGATGTCTCCCCACCAGGAAGAAACTACTTCGACCGCTGACAAAGCTCATAACTGAGCTGTTCCTGCTGAATCAACTCTAATAGAGAAGGAGTCAACTGGACGCTTGCCAAGAATGGCCCTCCACTGTGTTCCCTGGTCTCCACATGCATCTGTGAAAAGAGCCCCATCAATGTCCACTCATCACTAGACTTCCTTAAAGCCTGCACTGGAACTCTTCTGCTCAAAGTGTCGGCCACCAAATTACCCTTTCCTGGTGTATAGACAATTTCAAAGTCGAACCCCTGTAATTACTCGATCCAGCGACGCTGCCTCAAGTTGAGGTCCTTCTGCGAGAAGATATAGGCTAATCTTTTGTGATCAGAGTAGACCACAAACTTCTCCCCAAAGAGGTAGTGATGCCAAGTCTTCAAAGAATGCATCACCGCTGACAACTCCAAGTCATGGGTAGGGTAGTTCTTTTCGTGTGTTCGGAGTTGGAGAGAGCCATAAGCCACCACGTGATCATCCTGCATAAGCACACACCCAAGATCCATACCTGAAGCATCACAATAGACCACATATCCCTTCCCAGCCTCTTGAAAAATCAGAACGGGGGCGATAGTCATCCGCCTCTTCAGCTCCTCGAATGAAACCTAACATTCTGGACCCCATAAAAACTTCACCCCTTTCCGGGTGAGGGAAGTCATCGGTGAAGCAATCCAAGAGAAATCCCGAACAAATCGCCTGTAATAACCAGCCAAGCCAATAAAACTCCTGATCTCGAACACATTATTCGGTTTCTCCCACAACATGACTGTACTAATTTTCTCAGGGTCCACTGAAACACCATGCTCTGAGATCACATGCCCCAGAATTATCACCTCTCTGATCCAGAATGTGCACTTTTACAACTTTTCATAGAGGTGGTGATCCCGTAATATTCCCAAAACGATCCTCAAGTGATGTTCGTGTTCCTCCTCAGAGAAAGAGTATACCCGAATGTCATCCACGAACACCAAAAAAAAGTAATAGAGATACTGATGGAACACCCTATTCATAAGTGCCATAAATACTGATGGTGCATTGGTCAATCCGAAGGTCATGACCAAATACTCAAAGTGGCCATACCTGTTTCGAAAGGCTGTCTTTGAGATATCTGACTCCTTCACCCTAAGTTGATGATACCCTGAACGCAGGTCTATCTTTGAGAACCACTTTTCCCCCTTAAACTGATCAAACAAATCATCTATTCTGGGCAAAGGATATTTTTTTTAATTGTTACCTTATTCAGCTTCTGGTAGTCAATGCACAACCGTAGGGATCCATCAGCCTTTTTTGCGAACAACACAGGAGTGGCCCAAGGAGAGACGATCGGGTGAATGAATCCTTTGGATTATAAGTCATCCAGCTGTATATTTAATTCCCTCATCTCGGTGGGGGCCATGCGATAAGAGGGAAGAGATATCGGCTGTGTTCCCAGCGCCAGATCAATCGAAAACTCCACATCCCGCTCCGGGGGAAAACCTGAAAAATCATCCGGGAATACCTCCGGAAACTCATTCACTACATGAGGTAGTGAAACATCAGGGGAAAGAACATCCTATAACATGAGAAAATATAAATGGAAGATAACACTTCCCAAATCTGGGAGTGGAGGCCCTGCACGACCTGACCGAGGATCCCATTCTCCATAAAAAACCTGACGACTCCCATCAAGTGCCATGAAACTCACATGCCGTCTGTAACAATTGATGTGTGCCTGGAAGTGTACTAGCCAATCCATCCTGAGTATGACATCAAAAATGTCCATATCTAAGACCAAGAGGTCCCACTCCATCTCGACCGCTGACATAGAAAGCGCACACAAGGGGCACCTAAGGCCCTGCTCCTTCTTCTTTCCCAGCGGTGTCACCAAATCCATCACGAAAGACATCAACCTAGTTGGAAAATTCAGAATGTCCACAAAATGGGTAGAAATGAATGAAACAGAGGCACCAGTATCAAAAAGAGCAGTAGCTATAGAATATGCGATCAGAACGGTACCTCGAACTATCGACGGTCCCGCCTCTGATCCTGCTAGTGAATGATCCACTACATGGAGATGTCCAGTATCTGCCTGAGGACGATTGCTAGTATGTGGCTATGCCCTGAACTGGCTCTGCCCAGAAGATGATCCAGCCCTACCACCACGACCACCAAATCGAGGTCCCCCAATCCTTGATGACTCGGACTGTGCTGGCACTCCTCTTGAAGCCACTGACCCTGCCCCACTTGGGAGTGGACATGCCACACCGCAGAAGAGCTGCAAATGACCTATACCTCCACACTGGTAACAAGGATTAGGAGGAAGTGGACATGTTGGTCGGATATGCCCTGGCCTCCCACATTTGTGGCACATGACCAATCTTGAATCAGAAGCCACAGAAGAAAACTGCCTGGAAGAGTGGCCTGAACTGGCCCCTCCTTTCTTCACATGATCCACCCGCTTCCTTTTCTTCTCTGAGGAGCTGCCACTGCCCACTTCTGATACTGAACCATAGAAACTATCCCTGCTTTTCCTATCAATCTCCACCATGTACGCTTGATCAACGACCTCATCATAGGTCCTCAGCTTAAACAAGAACACCTGAGAGTATATCTCTGGTCGCAAGCCTTTCTCAAACCTCTGGGCCTTCACTTTCTCATTAGAGACAATTTCTGGAGCATACCGAACCAACTCAATGAAACGGTTGGCATACTCCATCACAAATAGATTCCCCTGAACAAGTTCCATGAACTCTCTAGACCTGGAATAATCCAACACCTCAGGGCAGTACTGTTCGTTGAAGACAACCTTGAAATCTCCCCAGCGCATCTGCTCATTCTTCCCAACCTGAAGCAATGACTCCCACCATTTACGGCTGGGACCCTCCAACAGAAAGGAGGCACACTTCACCCTGAGCTCCTCGGGTGTTTCCAGGAACTCAAACATACGCTTGATCTTATCGAGCCATTCCTCTGCTTCTTGGGGTTCTGAGCTGCCTCGGAAGGTCGGAGGCTTATTTTTCAAAAACTCCTGGGCCTTGTCCTTTATAGGACCAGTCTCATATTCTCTAACAGGAGATGGAACTAGAGCTGGTCAATATCCTAGAGCTTGGAAAGCCTGGACCATGACCTCGACTAGCCTCTGATCAATTGGTGTGGGAGAACTCTCTCCAGCTTCCTCTCATGGGTGCGTGAGAGCTTTCTGGGGAGGCATGTTGTTACAAAATGAAACAGTCACAAAACAATAATCAATACCACAATTCAGAAAATTTTAATCAAATAAATCAAATATAAATAATCTAAACACATTCCAGTAATAAAATAAACAACTACTCCACATCCGCCTGATGTCCACATGTGGTCTGCAGCCCACACGTCTCACTTAGAAGTGAAGTCAATCCATAAATTCAAACATCCCCTGGTGACTCAAGGTCTTCCATGAGATGTGTAGGCCAGGCACCCTACTCACAACCAAAACCCCGATCCCTGACAGTCCTAGCTCCTATCTATCCTGACTCATCCCAAAATAACAATATAACCCAAAAACATTAACCTCCTCTGATACCATTTTGTCACGAACCGAATCTGGTCGCCACCATTAATGGAACCAAACCTGGCCTGTGGCAAGGCTCGAAGGGCGTTCCCTATCCCCACAGGTTGGAACAAGTGCCCGGGTATCAAACAAATCTGATTTGGGAACGATTTACCCGAGTCTGAAAGCATAAATCATAAAAAAAAACAATCAATTATTAGAATATGAAATTTTCATGCTAAACAATTGTTAACAAAACCAGATCTGAATAAATATGTTTAAAGACACTACAAGTGGTCCAAAAACAAACAATGACAACATAAAGACATCCCCATGTACTCCACACGACAAGGGGGTCATCACCCACAAGCCTTCTCCGCAACTCCACCCCAACGATGGGGACTAACACCTTGAACCACCATCACCCTTAGCCTTCCCTTTACCTGAGTCAAGTATAAGCAGGTCTACTTACACCCAAGGGGTGTAAGTAGGGTTTGATACTAATCCCAATAGTATACCACCAGATGATTCCAAAGGGGATTCAATACAATGTGAACAAAACAAACAATTTTAATACACAAGGTGAAACCGTGTTAAAATTCGAAGAAATGCAACTTTCAAATGAAAACAATTTTCAATACGAGAATTTCAGAATGTTAAAAAATTAAATAGACATGTGAGCTACTGTAAAGTACTGCCAAAAACACCCCACAACAAGGGTAAATACCAAAAATCCAATGAGAAACAAAATCGGGAACACCCCTAAGCACTAGGTTGTCTTGGGCCCTATGTACCTCATACCTCGGTGTAAAGTAACCATAGAAAAATCCATTCTCATGCATGAGCCACTAGTAGGGAACATGCCCATAACATATTGGTCCCAAATCATCATCCACATAGTTTAGTTAGAGTTGTCGTTATCCAAATGCTAAGTGAAATAGGGACAAAACCCATCCGATCCACTAGCCATACTAGTACAAATCTGCCCAACCTAGGTACCTGGGCTTCCCCTTTTGTGCTCAAACAATTTCAGCAAACAACACACATCCTTTTTCATATAATATATCACTACTAGTCACAAACAAATAGTACAATATCTACACACATTTTATACCATTTAAAATACACAATAAAATAATTTAATTTTCAATAAAACAACCTCTCAAAACATCACATTGTTTTGAACCCAAAGCACTTTAAAATATCCACTTTGCACACTATGTGAACACTTTTAAGTCATTAAAACAAAATTTCAGTTCAATAACCTTTAATTAAACTAAAAATTTAGCTATGGGGCAGCCCAATGTGAACCAAGAAGTTATATCTTTTAAAAACCACCATTTTCACACAAACATGGCACTTAAAACCCATTTGCTTCCCAAACACCATTTAAAAAAACTTTCACAGAAACAACAAAAAAGAATAAACATTAAAAACATGATTTTCAGTCATAATACAGTTCAATAAAACCAAATAAGTAATAATAGTTCATCCCAAAATGAACTAATAAAAGATTTGAATGAAAAACCCCCAATTTCACCAAAAATTGGAACTTAAAATTCATTTGCATTATAAACGCAACTAAAACCAATTTTTACAGAAACATTCAATGAAATAAACATTAAGGTACCATGAAAATAGAAAGCTAATTCACAAAAATTTCACACACAATAGAATCACCTTCCAAAGTAACAACTACCCTTGAATCTCTGTGCGAAAATCAAATCGCACCCCCGCCACACCAAGAGAGACCTAGATCAAACCTAAAACCACAAGAATTGGCCAATAAATCCCAAATTTAAACCCTAGGTTCAAAAACCTAGTTTCTGGACATTATTAAACTATATGATAAGCAAAGAAACCCTAATAAAAATGAATGAAACCCTAAGTAGTTTGAAAGAGGAAAGAAAAGGACTCATTTACTTGAAGTATCTTGAATTAATCACTATAAAACACAAGTATATAAAATTTTAAACATAAAAAATTCAGGGTTCGTTCGAAAAATATTTATTTGGTAATTTAGGAGGTAGAATGGAGGAAAAATATTGAGAATTGTGAGAGTTATGAAAGAAAGACTTTACCTCTTCAAATCTGGGCGATTTGAGGAATTTTATGAAGTTCGGCACCAAATCATGATTAACCATAGCTCCAAAGAGGTGGGAGAGAGTTCAGACGCATGTATGGGTTAATTGGTCTTGGGTGAGACTTGAAATCACCGAAAAATCACAAATATTGGATAAGTTATAACATAATCCAAATTTATTTTTAAAACAGGAATTGGGCTTTCAGGCAGGCCCAACCCCTTATATAAAAACCCAAATAAACCTTGGTTATGGATTTCTAAAAGATCCAAATAACCTTGGTGGTTTTAATAGGTTAGGGGAGGCCAAGTAGGAATTTTAATGGATGAAAAATGTTGAAAAATGAAAAAGTTATAAAAGATACAAAATTTATTTTTCAATCTAGATTTGGGCTCACAGTTTGGCCCAATTCATGAATACTCATCTATTCCTCCCTAAAACCTAGGGAAAACCCCAAAACAAATCAAGGATGTAAATTAAATGAAACAATACCTTTAAAATATGTCATGTATGTGACAAGATACATACTTATCTTCTTGATATTTTTTTAATGTCACCTATTATATTTGAGTCTTCATTCCGCTTTTATATATTATCAAGTACTTTTCTTTTTATAATGGATTTAATCCCATTAGCTTCTATAATTTTTATTATTTAAAAAAATATTCTAATCTTTTTTTTAAATCTATAACATCCATTATATATTTCACTTTGATTTGGGGAAAAAAATTTCCTTTAAAAAACAAACCTCATGCAACATCGTGTCTCTATATAATTTTTATTGCTACCAATATTATGATATATAAACCAAATATTATTATTTAAATATCTATTTTAGTCATCCATATTTCCTAAAAAGTTATTTTTAGTATTTATCTTGATCTATTGAAAAATATTACTCTTAAATACCTGATTTTTGGCCGTAAAATATGAAAAAAAATTAGTTCAAGCACTATGTTTCACAAACTAAATTAATTCCCTATGAACTGAGTGAAAATTCAAGTGTTCCCTCATGAAAATCCATTCAATATATGTCACACAACATTTTTTACTTGTAACACCTATCACATATATAATTTTTCATTCCACATAATCTATTTCATGAAACATTTTTTGTCATCAACATCTATCATGCATGAGTTGTAATCTATGTCATAAAAGTTTTGTTCTACCATAAAAAAGTTCTTATGCATCTCACAAAAGTCCTAAATTATCTCACATGAGTACTAGTTTTTCCAACAAATCCTAGTTTTTATTATGCAAGTTAAGGTTTATCTCATGTGATTTTGAACACATCCTTGATCACTACAACATGTATTTATTTAAGTTGGGCATAATTTATCATTTGTTGTATTATTATTTTTACCATAACATAAATACTTCAATTATCATAACCTCATTACAAAACAAAATATAAGACTTTAACTTAATTTTAATATTATATAAATAATTTAATTTTCTCCAAATCATTTGTTATAAATCCAAATCATGTAGACTAGCCATACATTAAATGATATCTATTGCAAAAAAATCTATATCTATCCATCCCATGGACTATATTATACTCCAATCATAATATTTTTCAGGAATTAATATATAATCTATAATATTTTTTTCAGAAATGTCCAACACCTAATCAATAATTTGTTGTAAAATTATCATAATCCCATTATTACACTTCAATAATTATCCTTATTAATGATTTATATTTTAAAAAAAGTTGAAAAAATCCAATAAAATAGAAAATAACTAGTTTTAACATGATTTGATGTGTTAGGGTTGTGAATCCACATCAAGTTTTCAAAATTAGTTGTCCAAAAGTTTTGGGTTTGGTTTAATAGAATATGGATGGGGAGGTAAAGACTTCATGTCTTAACCTGACCCAGTAGGCCCCTACTTGGGATGGTAGTAAGCTAAGAGTGACACCCCAAACCAGCCTCCAATATGCCAGGGGCTGGAATATAGTGTCTAGTAGGAATAAATCACATAATGGGATACCTTATCCTATATCAAATCTATAAACACACATCACCATAAAATTTTACTAGGACAAAAATAAATGTTAAAACATCTAGAGTATAATAAAATGTATGAAAACACCTCTAGGTAAACATCAGAGTATAGAAAAATAATCCAAGTACAAAGAGGTAAAAAACATGCACCTAATAAATGTAAGGTATCTCAACCTGAAATGAATTTTGGGGATTAAAAAGAGAGAGAACCTTGCTCATGATCTTAGGAACAAACCATAGCACATGGTCCCAGTCTCTTGGTATAACTAAGCTCCACCTACTCTAAGTCCACCAAAGTCTCTTCCATTCTCTATGTTATCTATATAAGACATTATAGGCATGGATAAACCCCATGTAGGTGTGATTATATAAATAACTGGTAGGACACCCTGGACAACATAAAGAGAGTAATAAAAAAAGATAGTCATCTCAATCCACAAGTCAAGAGGGGAAGGAAAACCCAACATATAATTTCTCAAAAATAAGTATCCCTAATCAAAGAGATAGGAATATATATCTTCCCATCCATATAATAAATATGAGTTGGACCATATCTCCAAAGGTCCCATCTCTGATTCCAAGCACTACGTGCAACCTTACAAGAATCATAATTGAGTACCCACACCTCATAAATGAACATCACAGTTGAGGGAGTACTGAATCCAGTGGAGGGCCCTATCCCCACCATATATTGATGAAGTGGGAGTATTAAATTCACATATACATGACTCGTGCCCTTGTGATGTAGGGGAGTAACGAATCAACCAGTATATACAATTTGGGAAACTTGTTTCTATAAAAACACAACCATTTGAGGAGTATCGATATCATAATCACTCAAATAATCATGCCTGGACCCTATAATCGACCAAGCATTGTTTGAAGAAGTGACCCACTTACATCAATTCATGTTTTATCTCAAATATCAAAACAAAGACCACAATTGCGTCTTATGAAGAATTATTACTAGAATAGACTATACATTGGCCCAAATACGAGTCCATAAGGAGGAGATATGAAAGATAGATCACCATAGAGAAATCACAAAGCATCTTCATTGGGTGTACACAACATGTTCTACTACCCAAGGTCCCCGAAACATTCTTCCTAGAATATAGACCAACTGGATGGATATCCCAACATGGTGTGTCCCTATGGGGAAACAGTGTGTAAGACCACTTAGGTTCCTTAGTGTTTACTCCCTATACAAGGTTTAACTACCCAGGTAAGGTCAAATTATGTGTGGGGTCAAAAACATGACATGTGATATTTGAATCGGTATTGAAATCCAAGATATCACAAATAGTGTACTACAAGATGTGTGTTCTTATGAAACACATGACGTGTAGTCAGTTTTTTCACAAATAGTGAAGTATGGTTCTTAGATCTTAATTCATCCACCATTTTCACTACTTCCAATTTAAATCATAACAAAAAAAATCCATAACCCAAGTTTACCATCATTAACGCTTAATCAAAAGTTAGATTCAAGATGTTCTTTATTGAAAAAAACTAACCATCATTTCCCTACTGTGTCATCTGCACATACTAGTTGACAAAACCATTATATCCAATCCTATTTCAAATTTATTCCATTAACATTGCACCTCCATCATAACGAAAACCATGATTTGAAACCCATAACAATGATCCATGAAAAAAAAGATCAAATTCACAACTAATTTGGTTCCTAGAAATGGTCGAACCACTAGTCAGAAAATATCCTTATGAACATGCGCCGAATAAAGGGAAAAATCCATAAAACACCAATGAAAAGAATGATAAATGGATGTGTTCAATTTTTTAACCATTTATGGATAGATAATGAACAATAAATATCAATATATAATTCTAAATTACAATCATGAAATAAATGGTCTTAACAATTAATGATTTCTAGGTAGTTGTTAGGAGCTATCCAGTAATCATAATGAAATAAAAATCTAGAGAAAAAAAACAAAATCCCTACCTCAAGAACAAATTGATAATTGGTGGATAATGTGGTATTTAGTGATTTCATTAAATAATCTACTATATTAGCCACTCGTTCCACAATTTCCCATGATAACATGAATGTGACCCTCAATTATTTGATTATCCACCAAAACGTCACCACTAAGAGCTCTCCCATAGGATATCACAATCATATAGGATTATGCGACTCAACCTAGAAAATATCTAATGATATTTTTATATAAAGAATCACCTAGGTAAAAATGTTTAGAATAAATTAAACTAATTAGTTAATTTTATCGATTTTAATTCATCCACGATAGTGCATCATCTTGAAACCTAATGCATATGAAACTTATGTTGCACCTAGGGTAAACACCATGTTTTGAAACTAACTTAAGTCTTATAATTTTCCTTAGAAAATATGATTAATGGGAAAACCATTTATTACAAAAAGGTTTGTACACACAATTAAATATATTTTAATATTTTTAATATATCAATTACTGGGTCCTTTGACACCTTTAACACCATGAAAACTCTAAATAAAAACATATATATATATATAGAAATATATAAAGGGTCCAAACATAAAAAATATAGTCATTAAATTCTCCCCACATTTATGTATTTTTCCCTAAAAATCAAAAACCATATAAAAAAGGTGAGGGTACTAGGCCCGCATATAGCTCTCACACTCCCGCGATCTCTCCTAGAGGTTACTATACTACCAAAGTACTTATAGTAGTGGGATAGATTACCAATGAAGGATCCTCTCCTATATATCCTTAATGGACACTATATACATTGAAAATGTGGATCCTTCCTCGACATCCAACTCTACCCAATCAATAATGCATGAGAGGTCATACACATATCTCCTCAACTGCAACACGTAGAAGGATTCATGCACCCAGTCCAACTACGGGGGTAAATACAAGTGGTATGAAACATTTCCAACCGTGAGTAGTATCTATAAAGACCCTATGAACCTTGGGGATATCTTTATACCTTATAAGAACCTCCAAAAACCTTATTTTGTCACATGAATATTAGCCCGATTTGTGAGGACTCGGCAGGTGCATCCAAGAGACCCGAGATCAAATCTGGGTGGAGGCGTATTTTTAGGTACTGTAGAAATACTACAGTAGGCAATGTGCATACAATATAGTATGTAATGTAGTAATACTATATCATGCAATGTAGCAGGCACTGTAGCAGGTACTGTTTGGTACTATAGCATTCAGAACTATTCATCCATCTGGGCCTTTGGGCCACCAGTTTGGTCCTCGGGTCCTGCAAGGATTTTGGGACACCCAAGGCCTTTAGGCTAGTTGTTTCTCAAGGACTTCAGGCCACCTTAAGTCCTTATGTCCACCCCAAGGCCTTCAGGCCACATGAATGCATATGTACTAGTCAGACTACAAGGGAAAAGGCATCAGATAAGGATTCAGGGCAGACACATTCACTAGAGCATAGCTAACTAAAATTGGAAGAATGAGAGGGTATGGATTTTCCATCGGTATTGGGCCTGTGTAGATTTTCATAGGATAGCTAGCCGACCAGCCCTGTGAAGGTGGAGTGCTGATATCATGACATATGCTGGGGTGGAGCAGTTCCAAGTTATCTTGTCTGGGTGATTCCCTCTAAGACCTACAGGTCATGTAATTGTATTTAAGTCTTTGGGCCTTGTAAGGGTTCCACCTCACCCCTTAAAAGGTGGATTATCAAAAATAATAAAAAATGAATGCCTTCAGGCCATTCCATCCGTCCAAAAACCTTATTTTATAGATACTTTTTAAGAACACATGGTCTCCCTAGTTAAACTCTAAGGTTCCATTATACATATTTTTATAATATTTCTGCTGAGTCTAAGTGGTATTTATCCTCTCATGAATCACTTGAAATTTCTTCATTTTTGTCTACACAATCTTTGGTCTTATAATAGATGACTCACCTATCTCCATCTAGTATAGGGGTGAAATGTAGGGTCTCTCGTACAATGATTCCAATTATTCCATGATGATAGTAGAGTGATAGCTGTCATTATAAGTTAAATAAACTAATGTAAAGTTATCATACCAACTATAAACAAAGTCCAACACATATAATCTCAACATATCCTAAAAAACATGGATGGATCATTCAGTCTAGCCATCCATTTGGGGGTGAAATGTTGTTCCCATCCATAATTAGGTCCTGAATTCCTCATGAAAACCTCTCCACATCCATGGAATGAAATAAGTTCCATGGTTGATGAAAATATTTGAGGGTACCCCATGATGCTGGATGATATCAAGCATGTAAAATTTATACAAACTCTCAACCGAACTATGATCCTTAATATTAAGAAAGTGAGACAATTTGGTAAGATGATTGATAATCACCTAGATAGTGTCGTGAACTCTCACTATCAATGGAATCCCCATAAAAAAAATCTATGGATGTTCCATCCCACTAATATTATAAGATCTCAATAGGCTGAGTCAATCCCACTATAACCCGATGTTCTACCTTCTCTTATTAATATTTGAGGTATTAAGAAACAAACTCGACAACATTCTACCACATACATTCCCACCAAAACTATTACTTAAGGTCATAGTATATCTTTTTCACTTCAGGATGTACCATTAAGGGGGAGGTATGAAACTATCTCAACACTTCCTTATGAAACATGATTGGAACCACAGTCCATTCTTAGAAAAAGGATAAGGTGATTCTCAACTTCAATAAAATAGTCTGGTGCATCTCTTGATGATATTTTTCCACTTAAAAATTCAAAATCTATGTATCCCAACTGAGCCTCTCTCACATGCTAGAGAAATGGTGGAGTTACTTCCACCAACTGGAGTTAAATTTTCCATATTTCCTCCACAAAGTCTAGCTATAAGTAGGATAACATCTCTAACGTATCCTCTATAAAGCGAGACCATAATTTTCAACCAAGGGCATCTACTACCATGTTTTCCTTCCCTAAAGTATAGTATATCATAACATAATAGTATTATAAAAACTATATAAAACACATATATCTTATGTTAAGGTATCTATAAGAAAATATATACTTGAGACTTTGGTGGTCAAAGTAAACCACAAAGCACTCACCCATAAGATATGCCTCAACATCTTCAAGGTGAAGTCAATTTCTGCTAACTCTAAATCATGGGTCTTGTAGTTAAAATATTGGGGTATCATATACCTTGACACATGAGTAATAATTTCATTAATTTGCATCAAAATGAACCCAAGTAATTTTCTAGAGGAATCATATAACATTACGTACTCGATACCTTCCTCTAGTAGTCTCAACATAGGAGCACCAGTCAACCACAACTATATATCCTAAAAGGATTCATAATATTGTTCATTCCATTCGAACATTTTTCCTTTGTGTTTAAATGTAGTCAAAGAGTCACAATACTAGAAAGTAATTCCATAAACCTTTGATATCACCCTTCAAATATGAGGAAACTATAAACCTCTGATACAATCTTGGGTGGTTCCCAAGCTAGCACTTCCTTTAACTTTGATGAGTCTATGGATACACCATGTTCAAATATGACATGACCCAGAAAGTGAACTTATTGAATCCAAAACTGAAACTTTGATAAGTTACTGTATAATTGGTATTATTAGAGTAAGTCTAGGAATATCCTCAAATGTTATGTGTGAAACTACTTATATGCAGATTAAATTTGAATTTCACTGATAAAGAAAACCACAAACATGTCTAACTAGGGCTAAAAGATCCAATTCATAAGTACCATGAAAACTATGAGGAATTCATCACACCAAAGGGAATAACCAGGAAATGATAGATCCCATAGCAAAATTAAAAAAAAATATTTGGAAAATTCTACTCGCAAACTCAAAAATTATGATAACCAGACCATAGATTATTATTTGTGAACCATTTTCACCTTTCAACTGGCCAATGAGGCCATCGATCCCCAAAAGTGGCAATTTTCCTTAATCATAACCTAATTTAGGAAATGGTAATCAATGATTGGAATCAATATCAAATATTCTTTATTGATTAATAGAACTAGATACACACAGGGGGACACACTAGGTTTGATAAATCCCTTCTCATGAAGGTCCTCCAACTACACCCTTAAATCTCATATCTCAGTAGGGGCCATCCGATATGCTATAGAAGATATCAGTATAGTCCTGGGGTCAAAGTAAATACATAGATTGATATATCAAATCCTAGGTAGTCCCATAACATATTTCATAAATACATCTATATAAACCTTCCCTACTACTGGAATACAGTTGTCAGAAGATCTCATTTAACCAAGGTCCAAACTCACTAACTGATGAGAGATAGGTTGGATACTTCTTCTCACGATCCCTAATTATTCTTCCAATAGGAACCTTTATCCATTAAAGGAAAAAATTATCCCATATACACATAGACATTTTACTCTCCTGTGGTAGTAGTCTATCTAGGTGCAAAACATAGATAACTAGTCCATACCTAGAATCACATTGTATGGTTTCATCACAACAACCAAGAGCTCCCACAAAAAAAACTCTCCACTGAGTTCCAACCTGCACTTTCAGTAGATGTGAAAAATTGTAGAATCACCCATATAGGTGAAGGTTCCAAGGAATAAAAGAAGTGGTTTGGGTGGTTCCCAACATTTTTTTCATCATATTCTTCAGTTTTCTTCTTAGAACTAGATAAAAATGCATTCTTGGAATCCATTAACAGATAAAATTTTCCAATATTATTTATAATTAATTAATTTAATTAAAAAATAAAATTTTTAATTCTTTCTTAATTGATGAATTGATATACAACTCTTATCATAATGTCATTATGTCACCGGAATCATAAGTGGATTCCCTATAGAGGTGATCCACATGTGATATGAAAACCTCTGATCATTACTGTAGAATTATCTAGGTTCTATCATGGACAAATATAATTCTTGTGATGATCACCATTGATCAAAAATGAATCATTAAAGAGGATAAAAATTCATTCTTGTGGAGGATAATTTATTTTCATTCTTTAGAGCATTCTAGGGAGTGAGATCTATAGGGCTTGATATGATTCTCTCTAGAAATAATTTTACACAATGATGGAATATGAATATCTATTTATAAAATTTCATAACCAAGTTTATATAGTTCTATTGTTAGAAAATATATAATCACACAAGGGACCTTATTATTTTTCTAATCCCTAGAAAACCACATATCTAATAATAATATTATTTTTATTATTTACTTGGCATGTGGTAAACTTGTGTATAAAATTTATATTATTTTTCTTGAATAAATTAATTAATACTTCTTTAGATAATATTTTAATATAAAATTTCTCGGTGCACCATTCAACTCATCCCTATAATCCCCCTTAATATTTATTAGGCCAGGAATAATGAATAATTAGTTAATTAAATAAATTTCACTTCATTATTCACCAATAAATATATAAATATTATATTCACTAAAATAGTGAATAGATATTTATTAAAAATTCACATAACTAAATAAATAATGATTTTTTACACTATGAATAAACAATAATAAATAAATATTTATATTCATATAAATAAATAAATAATTTCTTGGTGGATAATTATTGATTAAATATGAAACTCACATATATATTCTCTCAAATAACTGATGATTGAATATTTGAAATCAAACCAACATGAATAATTATTAAACAACATATGAGAATAATATTTATCCAACATGTTAAATTCATATGGAATTTTACTGAGGTTCCAAATACACTCAGTGTTTAACCATCTAGAACCTTTTCTTAGTGGCATTATGTTACACTGCCTTAAGTACAAGTTCATCATCTTGCAACACACCCAGGTTCCCATAGAGAAATAAGTTAAATTAATAATTAAATATAACCTTCTATGAACATATAATGGGTAATAAAATCCCTTTATGTCAATATATCTAATCAGAAAGGTTTCATATTGGTGTCATCAACCTATATGATTTATGTCTATTTCTTTGAATTTTGGAAAATGAACTTACCACTAACACCTCCATGCCCATGGAATTAATTAGGTAGTTAAATTCCCATCAAAGGGTCTGAGATATCAAAATCTATTAAATAATATATAGGAAAAATTCTTTCTCACATTATTCATTAATAAAATAGTACTCATGAAACACCCAACATATCTTACCTTACCATGAGCATATGCCATAACAATTTTCATCAATACACCATAGAACGTGACTCATGACATTTATTAATAATAATCTTAAATTATAAGGATCATTACACACATTCATAAATAGGAATATCCAATAAAACATATAAATATGGATTTCAAATTGGCGGTCCTATTCTCATAATCTCCTACACTGAATATTACCAAGGGATTACACCATGAGAAAATATCTTGAATTCCTATGAGTATCCAACCCTGATAGCCTGTATCATTTGTATATCATTAAATGATATCATCCTTCTATATAACTTATATTTAAGAATACTATCGTGACACTTCTAGGTTCTCATAATAGTAGGGAACTGTTATGACCTTTTAGTGAAACAAGTAAACATATAACATTATCACATACTATTCCATGTAGAATAAAAATCATGACGTGATAATATATTTTGTCAATATTCAAATAAACGAATACAAGTAATCATAAATTACTTAAAATTTGGTTCTAGGTTATCGAATCCAATAAAATCCCTCTTGTACTTGAGCCAACTACTAAAAAACTTCAGTCTACTAGCTCTTATAGGATGTTCATGTTTTTGTTGAGATAAGGATTAGTCAAGGGGTCTACCACATTTTTTTATAGAAAATATTCTCACAACAACTTCACCCCTTTGAGAAAAATCCCTTAATATGTGATATTTTTGGAGTATTTACTTCATCCATTGACGTGACCTTGGATCCTTTATGAGAGCCACCTCTATAGTATTGTCATAATATAATGTGATATGATCTCTACTACTAGCTAGTAAATCAAGATCTTGAATAAATTTCCGAATAAAAGTAGCTTCTTTGGATACATTATAAGCATGATGGGAAAAAATACATCAAGACATCCTCTTGGTGTTTTGGGTGTAATTATGTTTGTTGATAATGTCATATGAATGTGAATTAGTATGGTTGGTGTTTACTAAAGCAGGTTTTTAAGGTGGCGTAGTTTCCCAGTGTTTACTAAATCTTTGGGGCCTCAAAATTTCTAGTTTGTTTTTGGAAAAGTATTTCTGCAATGGAGTGAACAATACACAGACCACAAATCATAGTTCGCAGATCGCATTGGTGGTAAGAATGAAAAAGAGAGGTTTTCTATATATCAGCATTATGAGGACCTCTAAACGTGGTACACAGACTGTGTAGGGAAAACAGTTTGCGGGATGATCGTATTTTACGTGAGGAAAATTGTTTGCGGGATGGCCCGTCATTTGTGGATAAAAGGCGATGTGTAGTTTTTGGAAAGGAGGCAATGATTTTTGGAGTCACAAAGGGTTTAATTTGTGGAAGATATTGGCCTCCAAAAAGGATAAATCATGGTACGTGGACCACAGAGGGAAGAATGGTTTGTGAGAGAATCACAATACACGGTGAAGGATGTACCACATAAAAGATTTGAGAAAAACTGATTAGAGTATTTTTCAGATCTATTTACCTATATAAGGAATGCTTATCCCATCATTAAGTAGAGAATTTTTCATTAGAAAACATATTTTCTCTAGGAAGAAATTCGGTTATGTCCAAAATATTTCATGGGGAGTCTGTAAAGGAGAAGATGTTCTCAAGGTGGATTCTATAAAAGGGGAAGGAGTTCACAAGAATGGTTCAAAAAAGGGTTTTTTGGGGAACTGTATCCTAAAAAGGAAGAAGTATTAAAAAATAAGAGTAAATCCATGGAGGAGAGACAATATGAAATAGAATGACTCATCTATGAAGTAGGGACGGTTCATAGAAGAAGGGTTGGTCCGTAGAGGAAGAAGCGTCCTGCAAAGGAGATATGGTCCTTAGAAGAGGAGGTAGTTTATAGAGGATAGGTGTTCTATGAAGAATACGTGCTAGGAGGTGCGGTGAAGTTCACAAAATAAGAATGTTTTTTGTGAAGTGAATTAAAAAGTCCAAGAAAGAAATTTATGCTGACTAAAAGTAATCAAAAAAGTGGATTTCATCTATGGGTGAAAAAGGGACTTCAATAGAGAATCTATCCACAATTGAGGATTAGTGAATTAATGCAAATTAAGGGACCTAAGATTCTATAAACTATGAGTGGATCCCTTCCAAGAGCAGTGATAAAAGGAAAAGGAAGACGATGATCATTTCCATCAGTCGTGAGCCAGAGAAAGAGACATAGGGAGTGACCCTTTGGAATGTAGTGAGCAGACCCTAAATCTTGTAAAGGAAGTGATCCTGGGCATAGAAGTGATCTATACCAAACATCATTATTGGTAGTGAGCCTTTGTGAATTTGGTACAATCCTTATATTGCTGTTGTATGCTCTTTAGATGTAGCCCAGTGATAGTCAACAAAGTAAAAATCTATCAGTCCTTATTATTTCTTTATTTCTTTAATTTTAGTGAATCATTATCAGATAAAATTGGAAAGGAAATGATAAAAATTTACATTAAAGATTATAATAAGTCACTCTTGTAATAAATAGGTCAAGATCTAGTGGGAAGAAAGAAGTTTGAAAATAATATTCATACCCTGATTCACTGTAATAAACCAGATTTTCCCTAGGCCCTTCCTTTGTGAAAATCTAGTATTGAGGTATTTTGGGAGATTTAGGTGGATTACTTTAAGAGTTTTCCAAATTTCTAGTTTTTCCATCGGCATGTCAGTGCGTCATCATGTCAGTGCATTAGCATGTTAGTGCATCAACATGACATTGCGTCGGCGAGTCAAGGGCATTGGTATCAGTGAGTCAAGGGGCATCAACATTGGTGAGTCAAGGGGTGTCAGTGTCGGTAGGTCAGGGTGTCAGTAGGTCATGGCATCAGTAGGTTAGGGAATCTTTAGGTCGTTACGTTGGTAGGCCATGGCATCGGTAGCTCAATGTCGGTGGCTCAGCGTCAGTATCTCAGCATCAGTGACTCACCCATTGATGACTCATTTCCAGTTTTTCAGTTTTTTCCAATTTCTCCCCTGTTACGTATTTATCTCCTTGAGATGGTAACTTATTAACTCAAAGTTGTGCGATGGTTTGTATCCACCGTTTCCACATGTAATTATTAAATTCCACATAACTTGTAACATCCCACCACCCTTGTAACCGCTAGCTCCATGGTCAAACCATGATCTGATTTTTAAGCACTTTGAAATTGTCTCCCTGATTTTGAGGATCTCTCCCTTTCATAAACCGAGATATCTTATTTCCTTCTTCTTTTTCATTTCCCATGGTGCATCTAGAGCCTTCATCCTTAGACGAGTTGTGTGCCTATGCTAGAACCCCTCCTGCTCAGTTTTTCTTGAAGATCTTTCCTATGAATTGCATGATCCCCTATTCTTAGCACAAGGAGGAACTTTGATCCTTTAATCATATAGGTAGGGATTTGGTTTTATTCTCTTTAATTTTTCATAATGTGGGGTGGGTACTCTAATGAACCCTTATGAGGAACAGATGTGTAATTTATTAAAAACAAGAAACGGACAATAATTGGATTTGATTAAAAGATAACACGGGTAAATAATATAACGAGTAGATAGTAGTTTTATGTTGATCACATTTTTTATTGTTTATCCTTGATTATGTTATGGTTGTCGTGGCTATATTCCTTTAGAAAATCATGGACGTTGGTGGTCTTTGTTTCTGCACTTGTGATGTTCTATTTTGTAGATATTCTTGAATGATGACTGTAACACTAAATCTACTTAATCAAATATATTTGGTTAAATAAATGAATTTACTAGGATCAATCCTATTCTGTGATCACCTCGGTTATAATTAAGTGTAATTAAAGGACCCCTACTGGTTAAATATGAATGTATGTGCATCATGTTGATAGGTGTGGCTGAGTGTTGTGTTCTATTGAGTTTGTAACCTTGTGTGAGTTATGTGGTGCTGCCGTTGGAAGCATTGTTATAGGTACAAGTTTGGACAGGGGAGTTGTTCTTATGAGAAGGGAGTTGTATGAGTGTGTAGTGGGGCTATGGTTGAACTGATAGTTACAATGGGCTTTGCATGTGGGGTGGTACAAGAGAGGCGTGTTGTTATCTCAGTTTAAGAGATTGTTTGATTGTGGAATGGTTGAAATTGAAGGTATTTGAACTACCTTTCGTTGTGTTGTGGTTATGAAGCGACGTTGAGAAGTGGGATTGCGGTGTGGTTATGGACCCATTCTGTAGTGGTACTGTATTGGGGAATTTTTTGGGCAGTGGGATTGTAGGTATGGTTTTGATCTCTGTTTTGATATGGTTATGGTTGGTAGCTTCCCGGTAGTGATGGAATAGATTACAGTGAACCCATTACTTAATAAATAGAAAGTGGTTAAATAAAAAGGGGTCAGAATCATGTTCTTTTGTGGCCAGTTGTGCATTTAGGGGTGGCAACAAAGGTGGTTTGTGTGGGTTGGTTGTTGTTTGGAAACCCATAGGTTGGGCTGAATGTTTTCTTTCCTATATATATACACTTGTAGTTTCTTGTGATTTGTATATGCACGCCACCCTTGTTGAGTACTATGTGCCGAACACCTCCATTTCATGGGGGAGGGTGTATTTCCCAACATCCTGGTGGGAGGATGGATGGATGGTTACTGAATTTCTTCCTCGCACCCTCTTTCAGATCTTACCGCTTGGGAATATCCTAGAAAGCTGTAATGGCTTGAGGCTTACCATAGTACAGGATTTGTTGGGAAAGGGTTTGTTTTGTATGATGGGCCTAGGTGTTTGAGGGCCAAGTTTTTTTCCTAAGTATCTTTGGGATGAGGCTGAGGTGTCTTCGAGTGAGTGGTGTGGTTGCTGTGGCCTAGGTGTTAGCTAGCGGGATTTTGTGTGGTTGAGGCCCAAGTGTGTACGACCGAGTTTTGGTAGTGGGACTGTGTATGGGAAGAGTGGTAGTGTCAAGATGTTATCTATTAGTGACACACAGTCAACCAGGAGGAAAGTGGTGTGGGGTACCCAAATATCGATGTGGTTATAATATTAAATTACTTGACTTGCATTTTTAGTGAGTGTGCCTTGGTGAGGTTGGTCTAGTTTGTATTCCTTAGTAGGTGCTTGAGGTTATACTGTTTTCTCATAGATACATTAGTATGTTCCCCCACTTGTGCATAGGTATCCTTAGTTTTCCTACTATGTATGCTTTCATCGTCACCCTACATATATAAACTATTTTCAAGTTTCTAGGAGGACTTTGAGGACCGTGATGAACCTTATTAGCTCGGGCGTCTAGATTTTTTTTTGTTTCTTCTTAGAATCTTTTATTTTGGTACTTTAATTTGGAGTTTTTATTGTACCTTGTATTAGTTTCACTTTTGAACATTCATGTGGGAATGGATTTTGGATTTTCATTTTTCTTTTATTATTTAGAGTTGTTTGGGATTTACCATCTTATCTCCAAATCTTGTTCAATAAAAAGGGTAATGCCTTGCATTTTCATGTGAGATTTTATAGCCATGGTTTTAGTCGCCACTCCAAGGCCTATTGAAGGTGGGAATTGGGGGTCATTATCTCTCCTTCATCTTGAAGAATGGAGGGTCTGGCAGTTTTCCGTCCCTTCACTCATCTTGAAAAAGGCGGGTCGTGAAAAAATGGTATTAGAGGTAGGTTTTGGGAGTTTGATAGATAGGATTGAGTTTAGAGATAGGCACAATGAGGATTTCATGGGATGGTAGGGAAACAATTTTAGGAAACCTTGGTACATTAGATAGGCCAAGGAGGACTGGCTAGGATATAGGATTTTAGGCCCCCCCATGATCTAATGCAAGGACTTTGGACCTACTAAATGACCAAGTGAGGCTAGACTGATTGAAGGGTAGAGACCCTATAAAAGGTACATGCATCATAATGATTTGTGTTCTTGTGTGTGTCTTGGGTGTTTTGGGAATTTAAAATAAATAAAGTGTTCAAACAAAATTTAAGATAAATTTTCCACACTACTCAGGCTTAGGAATTCCTTGTTTAATTTTCAGAAATGGAACCCAGACATCGTCCCCGTGTGGTACGAGTAGTTGCGGCCTGACATGTTGAACTAATTGATTAGAAACAGACTGATCGAGAATAGGAGGATGACCACTGGTAGAAGATGCTTCGTGCCTTCCGGTGACAGACTCTGGGAAAGTACAAGGGTAACATCTCAGACATGGAGAGGGATAGTTGGATCGAGGATCTGGTGATCACTTTCAGCTTGATCCGAGATCTGATAGAGTACTGGGTTCCTCTGAAAGTGAGATATATGCAAAGAGTAGCACGTTAGTGGTGGACTCTTTATCTCGGAGAGAGGAAGGAAACTGAGATTTCATGGGCCAACTTTGAGAGGGAGTTCTGGGAGGAATTACTTTCTTCCATAATGACGACTAAGAAGAGGTAGGAACTACTCTCCCTCCAGTAGGGGAGTATATTGGTAAGGGAACTATGGATCAAGTTCAAAGATCTCCTGCGCTTCACAGCATATCTCTTCTCAGATGAGGAGTCCCGAGCGAGACACTTATAGGAGGCACTCTGACCTTCTCTTCAGTATGTTGTTACTCCCTTCACTCTACCAATGTACTTAGAAGTTCAGAAGAAGGACGAAATAGTGGATATGATGCACATGCTAGGTGGTGTTCCATGAGAGGGGAGCCAACCAAGTTCGTCACAGGGAACGTCCATCAGCAGCAGGTCTCCAGCATCAGGGCCTTACAGGTTTCGGCCAGTGGGGAGTAGGCCTCAATAGTTCTAGTTCCAATCTCCTAGTCCTTGCCCTTTCCTCATGAGCCTGAAACTGAGGTGATTTATCTATGGAGGTCATGGGAATATTTGAAACCAGTTCCTAGTTTTAGAACTGTATAATGGGGTGGGCAAGCTCAGTGCCCACCTCAGTAGCAACAATTTTCGGTCAGGCCCTTCCAACAGTAGGAGCAGCGAGATGCTACTCCACCGAGGTAGATGGTGTTAGGGGAGGCCGACCTCAGGGTTATCTTATGAGACCTCAACCAGAGCATGGTTCAGGAGGCGATCGATAGCAGAGAGGAAGAGGAGCTAGGCATGTACAGTTTCACACAGTAGAGTTAGTAGTTATAGTAGGGCCATAGGTTGTTTGAGGTACGATTAGTCTGTTTAGTACTCTTGCGTGTAATTTTTTTTGATTCAGGAACCTTGAAATCCTTTGTTTCACCTGGTCTAACCCATGCTCTGGGACTAGACGTAGAGAGACTTCCCATACCCCTGGTGTTGAGTATGATAGTTGGAGGTCACATCAGTCTATTTATTGTTTTTCGAGGGTGTAAACTGATGTTGGGACCACATTAGTCCAATGGGGATCTTCTTTTTCTATAGATGTAGCCATAAAATGTCATTCTAGGCATCAAATAGTTGTTTTCTATGCACAATATTATAGACTGCTTCCATAGGAGAGTCATATTCTCAGATGTGGGTAGACAACGCATAACTTTCATTGGTGAGGGGAGTTTTAGGAGAGAAACCGGCGTATGGAGCCTCTTCTTTCCTTTTTAGACGATCTGTCAACTGAATCAATAGATAAAAAAGATGGTGGAAGTTTTGGGAGTTGTTAGTGAGTTCCTGTATGTCTTACCTAAATAGGTTGTGATTATACCACCTCGATGTGAAGTTGAATTCAGAATAAACATGAAACTTGGTGCCCATATGATTTCTATGGATCCCTACTGAATGGAACCTTCTGAGTTGCGGGAGTTGCAGATTCAGGTTTACGACCTGATGAAGAAGGGTTTTATCTGGCCAAGTTTATTTCCATGGGGTGCTCTAGTCTTTTTCTCAAAGAGGGTAGACAGTGGCCTAAGACTATGCATAGACTACCATAGAATAAATCAAGGGGTAGTCAAGAACCGTTACCCCCTTCCGAGGATAGACGATCTTTTCGACCAGTTAAAGGGGGTAGGTTGGTTCTATAAGATCGACCTATGGTATGGATATCACCATTTGAGGGTAAAAGAGAGTGACATCCCAAAGAATGCTTTTAGGTGCAGGTATGGGAACTTCTAGTTCGTGGTCATGCCCTTAAGTGTCATGAATGCACCATATGTGTTCATGGGTCCCATGAAATCTGTTTTCCGTAAGTATTTGGATTGGTTCATCTTCGTGTTCATCGTCGATATCCTGATCTACTTAAGGTTATAGGAGGAGCACGCTGGGCATCTAAGGATTATATTGGAGGTCCTCTAACACCACCGAATCTACATAAAGTTGTCCAAGTGAAAGTTCTATACATGAGAGGTTCACATCATCGGACATGTAGTGTCTTAGCAAGGGATAGAAGTGGACCCATAAAAGGTCAAAGTATTTGTATCTTGGGTATCACCCAAGAATGTGGCAAAGGTTCGTAGTTTCTTGGGTCTGTAAGGTTATTACCAGAGATTCTCACCAGATTTCTCTTGAGTTGCAGCTCCTTTGACAAATTTGACAAGAAAATACAAGGATTTTGTATAGAGTGAGCAGTGCCAGGCATCTTTCATCTATCTGAAAGGGAAGATGGTCAGTGCCCCGATGCTTAGGTTTCTAGAGGAAGGGGTGTTGTTTGAGGTATTATGTGATGCTTCTGGCCTGAGCTTGGGATGTGTGCTGATGCAGTAGTGAGAAGTAATCTCTTATGGGTATAGATAGTTACATCCTCATGAACGTAATTGTGCCACCCATGATCTAGATATTGTATCAGTCGTGTTCACACTGAAGTTGTGGCTGCATTAACTCATCAGGGAGCACTTTTTGGTCTTTACGGATCACAAGAGCCTGAGGTATATCTTCTCCCAGTGAGACCTGAACTTGCGACATTGAATGTGGATGGAGTTTCTCCAGGATTACAACTTCGAGATCTCCTAAACCCCAAGAAAGAGGAATGTGGTGGCTGATGTCTTGAGCAAGAAGTCACTAAAGGAGGCAATTCGAGGATCGGCGAATGCATGGAAGGTAATGGAGGAGTTGAATCCTATGCACCTGGATGCTGGAGAGGATAATGGTAGAGGCTATCTATTTCACCTGACAATGAATTCTTCATTGGTGCGGAAGGTATATGAGTATTAGTGGGGATACTTAGAGGCTAAGGTGATGTGTGATCACATTGTCCAGGGTGATTCTCTGAAAGGATGGTCATGGGATAGCTATAACTAGATGATGTTCTATGAGAAGCTATTTTTCCTAGTGGAAATATGCAAGGGAGTTCTCCGTTAGTTCCATATCTCACCCCTGGAGGTGCATCCAAGAGTTTATAAAATGTACTGAGGATTGAGGGAATAGTTTTGGTTGCCTGGGGTGAAGTGGGAAGTGGTGGAGTTTTGGAAAGATTCCTAGTGTGTTAGTAGGTGAAGGCTGAGCACTGTGTTCTCAGCAGTCTATTACAACCCTTGTACATCCCCAAGTGGAAGTGGGACAACATCTCAATGGATTTCATCACAAGTTTACCTGGAGACCAGGGAGGATGAGATGCTCTTTGGGTAGTTTTAGATCGATTGATGAAAGTAGCTCACTTCCTAGAAATCAAGGAGACAAGAGCAGTAGATGCCTTGGCAATGAGGTATGTGGATGAGGTGGTGTAGATCCATGGAGTTCCAAGATCCATCATCTCGGATTGAGACACACGGTTTACCTCACAAGTTTAGAGGGGATTACAACATGATTTTGGAACCCAGTTATGCCTTAGCACTGCTTTACACCCTCAGATGGATGGGCTGACAGAGAAGACCATCCAAATATTGGAGGAAATGCTGCGAGCATGTGTGTTGGACTATGGAGGATCGTGGGTATGACACTTTCCTATGGTGGATTTTTCCTACAATAATATCTATCACTCTACCATTGTCACGACACCATTAAAAGCCTTGTACGGAAGGTTGTTTCGTTCACCAGTATGTTGTAAAGAGGTAGGGGAAGCATCCCTTCTTGGACCGGAGGTAGTGTAGAGCACAATAAAGAAGGTTCATCTTGTACGTGAGAGGATGAAGGTGGATCAGGACCTACATAATTCGTATGATGATCATAAGAGGAGGACTTTGGAGTTTAAGTCTGGGTACCACATGTTCTTAAGGGTATCATCTCAGTGGGAATAACAGAGGTTTTATAGAGGGATAAATCTTTCTTTTAGGTTCATATGACCTTTCAAAGTGTTGGGATGAGTTGTAAAGGTGGATTATCAGCTGGTGTTTCAACCCCTATTGGAGAAGATCCATGATGTCTTTCATGTCTCTTAGCTCTGTTGGTATCTATATGATGACTCCCACATCCTTGACTGGGGAGTGTTGGATATCAAGGATGATGCGACGTTCATGGAGAAATCGGTAAGAATCGAGGGTTGTGAGGAGAAGGTGTTTCATGGTAGAACTATTCCTTTAGTTTGTGTGTTATGGAGTCATGGTGGCCTCAAGGAGAGTACCTAGGAATGATAAGAATAGATACATTCCCAATACCCAGATCTATTATGAGTTTTTCTCTTTTGTTTGATTTGTGCCTTGCTTATGATGTAATGTTTGACCCTTCTTGCTGTATGATAAGTTGTTTCCCTGTTCTCTAATTTTTTATGAAAATTTATGACTATGTGGAGGGTAGAACCTAATAAATAATTAATATACATTAATGTGGATGTGATTAAAAACGTGCGGGAGAGTCAGTGCCACCTAAAGAAGATAGTATCTTGACATAGAGGAAGTAGCTCCAAAATCCATATGTCTAGACACCGCGAACTTGGTGTATGTGTGATTGTTTGGGGAAGTGCGGGGACTTAGTGTTTTGTGGTTTTTCAAGAGATATATTTCAGGGATGTGTCCTTGGATGTTGAGGTTTTCGCTCCAGCTTTAGAACAACACAATGTTGTTTACTCCTAAAAGGTATCTTAAGGGATGGTTGTTCAAACCTCTTTTCTTCTGGGTTAGTTTTAAATTCTTGAGGAAGAAAATAGTTTAAGAGGTATGTGATGTAATAACCTAGATTTTCCCCAATCCCTTCCTTTGTGAAAATCTAGTGTTGAGGTGTTCTGGAAGCTATCAATGGCTTACTTCAGCATGTTAGTGTGTCGGCATGCCAGTGTGTCAACATGATAGTGCATCGGTGAGTCAAGGGCATCAACATCGGTGAGCCAAGGGGCGTCAACATCCGTGAGTCAAGGTGTGTCAGTGTTGGCAGGTCAGGGCGTCGGTAGGTTATTGCGTCGGTAGGCTGTGGTGTCGGTAGCTCATCATCAGTGGCTCTGCATTAGTATATCAGCATTAGTGACTCAAACATCAGTGACTAATTTCCAGTTTTCTATTTTTTCCCAATTTTTCTAGTTTCACCCCTATTATGTGTTTATATCCATGAAACAGTAACTTATCAACACAAAGCCATGTGCTGGTCTGTATCCACCATTTCTGAAGGGAATCATTAAATTCCCCATAACATGTAACATCCCACCATCCTTATAACCACTAGTCACATGGTCAAACCATGATTTGATTTTCATGTACTTTGAAATAGTCTCCCTGATTTTGAGGATCTTTCCCTTTCATAAACCAAGATCTCTTCTTTCCTTATTCATTTTCATTTCTCATGGTGCATCTAGAGCCTTCCTCCTCAGACGCGTCGTTCACCTATGCTAGAACCCCTCCTTCTTAGTTCTTCTTGAAGATATTTCCTATGACTAACAACATCCCTTGTTCTTAGAAAAATGAGAAACTTCAATCCTTTGATCATACAAGTAGGTATTTATTTTTCTTATCTTTAATTGCACATCATACGGGGTGAGTATGCTAATAAACCGCTGTGAGGAATGTATGAGGAATTTCTTAAAAACAAGAAATGGATAAGAATTGGATTTGATTAAAAGATAACACAGTTAAATAATATAATGGGTAGTGAGTAGTTTTATGTTGATCACCTATTTTATTTGTTATCCTTGATTTTGTTATGGTTGTCGTGGCTATATGCCTTCTGAAAATCATGGCTGTTGGTGGTCTTTATTTACGCACTAGTGATATTATGTTTTGTAGAGATGATTGAATGATGAATGCAACAATAAATATGGTTTATCATGTATATTTGGTTAAATAAATGAATTCTCCAGGATCAAGCCTATTCTATGATCACCCCGGTTACAATTAAGTGGAATTAAAGGACCCATACTGGTTAAATCTGAATGTATGTGCATCCTATTGATAGGTGTGGCTAAGTACTGTGTTATATTGAGTTTGTAACCTTGTGTGAGTTATGTGGTTCTACCATTGGGAGCATGGTTGTAGGTAAAAGGTTGGACATGGGAGTTGGTCTTGTGAGAAGGGAGTGGTATGGGTGTGTAGCGGGTTTGTGGTTGAAATGATAGTTACAGTGGGATTTTCACGTGGGGTGGTACAAGAGAGGTGTGTTGTTATCTCAGTTCGAGAGATTGATTGATTATGGAATAGATGAACTTATAGGCAACTGAACTACCTTTTGTTGTGTTTTGGTTGCAAAGGATGTCGAGAAGTGGGACTGTGGTGCTGTTATGGACCCATTCTATAGTGGGACTACATTGGGGACTTGTTTGGGTAGTGGGAATGCATGTCTGGTTTTGATCTCTGTTTTGATATGGTTATGGATGGTAGTTTCTTGGTAGTTCTATAATAGATTACAGTGAACCCCTTACTTAATAAATGGAAAGTGGTTAAATAAAAAGGGTTTGAACTCATGTTCTGTTTTGGATGGTTGTTCATTTAGGGGTGGAAGTAAAGGTGTTTTTATGGGTTGGTTGTTGTTTGGAAACCCATAGGTTGGGATGAGTGTTTTCTTACCTATATATATATATATACACTTTTAGTTTCTTGTGATTTATATACGCACCCCATCCTTGTTGAGAACTATGTACCAAACACCTCTATTTCATGGGGGAGGGTGTCTTTCCAAACATCATGGTGGGAGGATAGATGGATAGTTACTGACTGTATTCCTTTCACCCTCTTCTGAATCTTGCCGCTTGGGAATATCCATGCAGATTGTAATGGCTTGAGGCTTACCATAGTCTAGGTTTCTTTGGTCAATGGTTTTTTTGGATGAGGGGCCTAGGTGTTTGCGGGCTAGGTTTGTTTTCCCAAGTATCTTTGGGATGAAGCCCTAGTGTCTTCAGGCGAGTGGTGTGGTTGTTGTGTCCTAGGTTTATGTGTGTGGGATTTTGTGTGGTTGAGGCCTAGGTGTGTGCGGGTGGGTTGTGGTAGTGGGATTGCATATGGGAAGAGTGGTAGCATCAAGACATTAGCCGTTAGGGATAAGCAGTCAACCAATGGGAAAGTGGTGCGGGGTACCCAAATATTGATGTGATTATTCTATTACTTTACTTGACTTGCGTTATTTGGCGAGGGTTCCTTAGTGAGGTTGGGATTGTTAGTATTCCTTCGTAGGTGCTTGAGGTTCTACTATTTTCTCATAGAGACATTAGTATGTTCCTCCACTTGTACATGAGTAGCCTTAGTTTTCCTGCTGCGTATACTTGTATTCTCACACTAAGTATATAAACTGTTTTCATATTTCTGGGATGACTTTTAGGACCACACATGACCTTATTAGCTCAGGCATCATTATTTTTTTCTATTGTTTCTTATAATCTTTTATTTTAGTTCTTTACTTTGGATTTTTCATTATACATTGTATTAGTTTCACTTTTGAACATGCATGTGGGAATAGATTTTGGATTTTCTTTTTCTTTTAGTATTTTGTGTTTTTTGGGATTTACCGTCTTATCTCTCAATCTTGTTCAATAAAAAGTGTAATGCCTTCCATTTTCATGTGATATTATATACCCTTGGTGCTATTCTACACTCTGGGGCCTATTGAAGGTGGGAATCGTGGTTCATTATCTCTCTTTTATATTAAATATAGTAGGGTCTGGTATTTTTTCATCCCTTCCATTATCTTGTAGAAGGAGAGTCATGACATTCACCCCCTCAAGGTGTCTAGGCCCCTTTTGGACCTAATAATTTGTATCAGAGTGTGGGTTTATTTTATCAGATTTGTTTTCTCTAACTTAGTTCAGTCAATTGTTGAAGTTATCTTGGTGTTCCATGGAAAAGGGAAGAACTTAAAATAAGAAGAATAATTATAATGGAATTCCTCAGTGTGGAAGTGTCTACGGAAAGAGCATGATACATTTGAAGGAAACCAACAATGTACTAAAGTAATACCTAGATGAAACAGGGAGTGAGATTATTCACTCTTTTAATGAAGCTACAAGAATAAGTGAAGAACCCTATGTTCTTAGTGATATTGGTACTAATGATGAATAAGAAATTTTAAGAAGACTAAAAGTGAATTTTTTCCATGAAACAAAGGAATTAAATCAAAAAATGGGTGAAGAAATTAAATCAAAGGATATCCGAATCCAAGTATAGAAAATTGAGATCAACAAGATCAGAGGATTAAATAAAAATATTATTGATGTGTCTACTAATCTAAGGGAGAAGAATGATTCCCAAACTGAAGAACTTCAAAATATGTCTACAAAGGTAGAAAAACTCAAAGCTGATTATAAGGAAAAAAGTTTGAACTTAGAAGAAATTATGAATTTGGAAGCCAGAAATGATGATCTTCATACACAACAATTTGAAATGGTTCAGAAGGACCAAAGGCTATAGAAAGAGAATGCATGCTACAATGACTCTGTTGCTCAGAAACATTCTAAACTAAAGGAGCAAGCTGACATGATAGAGAATATATCCTAAGAATTGGAAGTTGAGATAACTAGTGGGATGACTCTTATAATATTACATAATGCTCAAATTGAATCTAGGGACAAGAATATTAAATAATTGGGAGAAGATATAGAGTCATTAAAGAAATAAGTGGGGAAATCTATTTCCCAAGGAAATCCCAAATTGAAGGATCCTTTGTACTTACTATTTGATTATCCTTTAGTTGGTTATAGTGAAAAGAAAATAAAATGTAACGTCCCGGTTTTGGAAGCCACCCAGAGGCGCCCCGTACCCGGTTGGTCACATGGCCTCAAGCGCATTTCCCCAAATGCCAGAGGCTGCCGACTAGTAGCGAGGGCCTTGGGTGTGATAGTGGGGAAACTATGCCCTCATTGGCAGAGTACACAGTGGAAGAAAAATAAACATGCAATAGCGGAAGCAGTAATAACCAACAACATAAACAACGGAAGACTAAATCAACAAACTGGAGAACATATGTATATGTGAAATGATGCATGATACATATCTAGGAAAGTATCCAAACAAGTCACAATGCTGGAAAATGATACAGTACCAAAAAAAGTACAAAAGAAAATAAAACAGCTCCTCAGCATCGCAAGCCAAAGCTTGGTCCCATGCTCTCCTGATCCAAGCAATTAAGTACCGGAAGTCGAAGGGTGCTTGCCCTTGTCTATACCTGCAACAACATAGTCTTTTTGATCCCAAAAGCATGACCCAAATAGGGTGTGAGACTAAATCCCAGTAGGCATTCACTCGAAGATCTGTGCCTAACAGTCAGTGAGTATATGGCAGGTAAAAGTACAATAAGCAGTAAGCAACAACAACAAAATAGTAAGTAGTAAATAGTAAGTAGTAAAGAAGGATGATACACAATAGTGATAAACAACAATAGTGAAGTAAACAACTAACAAGCAGGAAAACCCTCTAAGAAGTACTCACAACCATCCCCTCTAGTCCTATCCATGAAGTACCACAACCCTCTGGGCAGTGCGCTCAGCCTAACCCCTCTGGTTTGGTCATACGGATTTATGAGACTCTCTAGGGAAGCACACTCGGTCAATTCCCCTTATAGTCTAGGGTAGTCAGGGACTCTCTGAGGAAGATCACGCGGTCTAACCCTCTTAGCCCCAAGGTCTAGAGACTCTCTAAGGAAGCTATCTCTGTCAATTCATCCTATAGCCTCAGGTATACCATAGACTCTCTGAGGAAGCTCACTCGGTCAATTCCTCCTCTATCATGGGAAGGTTCTTAAAGAGATTAAAACAAGGTAAGACTCTCTGAGGAATCTCACTTGGTCTATCCTCCTGTAGTCTATAATTTTCAAGACTCTATGGGAGCTCACTCGGTCTATCCCCTGTAGTCTATAATGTCTAAGACTCTCTGGGAAGCTCACTCGGTCTATCCCTTATAGTCTATAGCACCAGGTTCTCTCAGCCCCATGCCAGTCAATGAATAATAATACTATAAGGCCAAATTACACCTATAGAGCTACTTGGATAACCAAAGTACACCTATAGAGCTACTTAGCTAAATAGTCTACAAGGAAACAAGCATGTCATGTTTTTCACTTCAACCTATAACCGCAAGGCATGGAAACAGGTGTAACAACCAAAGGAAAATGAGACCAAAAGGTCATAAATAGAACAAAGTAAGGTCAAATACATCCAAGAATAAAAAATTATCCTCTAACATGATAAATTTACCTCTACACAAGCATAAAAGCAAGACAGGAAAACAGCAAGGGCAAAAAGGTAAACACGCAATACCCCATTCACGGGTATCGGTGGAAATTCGCACATAAAACTCAGAGACTTTGAACGGTAAGGCAAAAAACACATACCTTGATCCCATAAGATCAATATACGTGAACCACAATGGCTGATTATCCCCTGAACATTGTAGATCTTAGAAAAAATCTAAAACTCTCATCCTACGATAACTTGATAAAGAAGAAGAATTTGAAAAAAAGGCTCAAGAAGAAGGGAGAACTCACCGCTGCAATTCCAACGCAATCAACGGTACTCGAATCGGAGAACGGACGGAGGAACGATGGTTCGTCGAAGATCAGCAGATTCCCGGTGCTCTCGGACGAAGAAGCTGGAGAAGAAGATGTTTATCGTGATTAGGCGCGACCCCAGTCCATTTAATGAAAAAAAGAAAAGTACACAATGTGTACTTTTAGAGTACATGACATGTAGTGGGTTTTTCCATACTCCACCAAAATCAGCCTCTACGTCACCCCCACACACCGTGTGTGTGGCCCAGACACGGCCAGCACACGGCTTCGAGCGGGAAAAGAGTACATGGCGTGTACTTAGAAAGTACACGGTGTGCACTTCAAAAATTTCTAGAAACATTATTTTTCCCAAAAACTTCAGAAAAAGGAAAAAGATACCTGAAACGAAGATCCAGGTTTTTACAAACTTCCCCCCTTAAAGAAATTTGTCCCCGAATTTCCCTAGAGGGGCGTAGAAGAAGAAACCTCGAACAACTCCGGCCATTGCGATCGAACCTCGGCATCCCTCTCCCAAGTCTTCTCCTGTACTTGACCGTGCTGCCATAGCACTCAAACCAGAGGAACATACCAGCCTCAGAGAACCTTCATACTACGATCGACAATCCGGATAGGATGCTTCTCAAACGACGAATCCACCTCAAGCTCAACCTCCTCGGGTTGGAATACATAAGATGGGTATGAAAAGTAACGTCAGAGATGGGAGACGTGGAAGACATCTTGCATAGCCCGATACCTCTAAGGTAGTTTCAACCGATAGGCAACCGACCCCACTCTCTCCAACACCTCAAACGGCCCGACGTACCGTGCACTACTGGAAAAACGGCCTATACCCACGGTTCAAAACCGTGGGTATAGCCCCCAAAACCGTGGGTATAGCCTATACCCACGGTTTTGGGAACCGTGGGCTGGAACGCCGTCGGTATAGGTCCCCAGCCTATACCCACGGTTTTGGAAAACCGTGGGTATAGGTGTCCTGCCACCATGTCACCGAAACATAGATAATTTCCACGGTGTCAACGGCTTTTACCCACGGTTTCAAAACCGTGGGTATAGGTCCTAAAATAATGCAGGCGCCGAGTTTCGATCCCGCAACCTCTTCGCTGCAAACACCGCGTCTAACCACTACCCTAACTTCACATATATGTATATATATATATTTAGTTAAATATAGTTATAAAAACCGTGGGTATAGAGGGAAGAACCGTGGGTATAGGGTTCCCGCCAAAAAAAAATTCCTTCCCGCGGAAAAAAAATTTCCCGCGCACACAAAATTGACCTATACCCACGGTTTTTCAAAACCGTGGGTATAGGTATTTTATCCCAGACCTATCCGCACGGTTTTCACCAAAACCGTGGGGATAGGTACATTTTCCAGTAGTGGTGGTGAAAGCTTACCATGTATCAGAATCCTCTTGTGCCCCTACCTCAGTGTGACACATAGGAAAACCTGATCTCCGACCTCAAACTCAAGAAGTCGTCTCCGCTGATCAGTATAAGACTTCAGTCAAGACTGTGCTGTATCCATCCTCTTCCGAATCAACTCTATCTGTTCTGAGGTCTCCTGAACAAGACGAGGTCCTAGTAGAGTTGCCTCTCCTACCTCCAGCCAGCATAAGGGTGATCGGCATGGCCTACCGTACAAAGCCTCGTAAGGTGCCATCTAAATGGTCGCCTGAAAACTACTATTGCAGGAGAACTCCACAAGAGGTATATGCTTCTCCCAAGAACTGCCGAAGTCTAGAATGCAAGCTCGGAGCATTTCCTCAAGCACCTAGATCGTACGCTCGGACTGACCATCAGTCTGGGGATGGTATGCTGTACTCAAAAGTACCTGTGTACCCAAAGCCTTCTGAAGTCCCTACTAGAACCAAGAGGTAAAGAGCGAATCCCTATCTGAAACAATGGAGTATGGAACTCCATGTAGATGTATAATCTCTCAGATGTACAGTCGTCCCAGATCATCAACACTGAAGGTATACTTGATCAGCAAAAAGTGTGAAACCTTCGTAATCCTGTTGACGAAAACCCAAACAACATCACTCCCCCGAGGTGACCTTGGAAACCCAGTCACAAAGTCCATCGCGACATCGTTCCACTTCCACTCCAGAATGGGTAACTGCTGTAAAAGCCCTACTGGTCGCTGATGCTCTACTTTCACATGTTGACAAGTAGAACATCTCATGACAAAACCAGAAATATCTCTCTTCATACCTGGCCACCAGTACTAGCGATTAAGATCCCGATACATCTTGGTGACGCCAGGATGAACTGCCCAAACTAAGGATTGAAAACCCCGCATCAGCTCCTCGCGTATGCCTGCTGGCACCCATACGCGTCCCTGGAAATGCAAGATCTCATCCTCGCCCATTGTCCATCCAGGAAGAGGGTTCCCTCATGACACACTCTCCCGCAGGACCAAGGCCTCTGAATCTGATAGCTACCTCATTCGTACCCGATAAAGAAGTGTAGAGGTAACAACCATAGATGAAAGGAAAGTCTGTCCCTGCCTATCGTGAACCTCCAGATGCATATCAGAGAACAGATCCATAAGCTGCCACTCATTGCTGGCCTCCTAAGCTGCCTAAATCTGAGTTCTCCTACTCAAAGCATCAGCCACTGCGTTTCCCTTTCCCGACGTATAGGAGAGATCAAAGTCGAAAGACTGAAGATACTCGACCCACCTGCACTGTCTCAGATTCAGATCATGCTGAGTGAAGATATACTTGAGACTCTTGTGGTCGGTGAAAACCACAAAGTGCTCTCCCAGAAGATAGTGTCTCCAACTGCGTAAGGCATGAAAAAATGCTACCAACTCCAGATCGTGCATTGGGTAGTTCCTCTCATGTGGCCTCAACTACCGAGACCCGTACGCAATGACTCCATCTCCCTGCATAAGCACAACTCCTAGCCCGATACCTGAAGAATCATAGTAAACAGTATAGCCCTTGCCCGACTCTGGCAAGACTAGTAGCGGTGCTGAAGTCAACCTCCCTTTTAGCTCCTAAAAGGCGGACTCACAAGAATCTGACCATAAAAACTTCACCCGTTCTTGGTCAGACCTATCAACAGTGCTTCTAGGTGTGAGAAGTCCTGAATGAAGCATCTGTAGTACCCAGCCATCCCTAGAAAACTCCATACCTCAAAAACTCTCTTCAGATGCTCCCAGGAAACTACAAATCTCACTTTCTCTGGGTCCACTGAAACTCCTATCTCTGAGATGACATGATCCAAGAAGTGAATCTGATCTATCCAAGAGTGGCACTTCGAGAGTTTAGCATACAACCAGTGCTCTCTCAATGTACTCAGAACGATCTCAAGATGTGTGGCATGGTCGTGTCGAGTGTGAGAGCACACCAAGATGTCGTCCATGAAGACCACGACGAAGGAGTCTAAGTATGGATGGAACACTCGGTTCATCAGTGCCATGAAAACCGTAGGCGCGTTTGTGAGACCGAACGACATGAATGTATACTCAAAAAGACCATACCTGCTCCTAAAAGCTGTCAGAGGTATATCTGATGGTCTAACACGCAACTGATGACAACTGAACCTCAAGTCGATCTTCGAGAACACCTGGGATCCTCGAAGATGATAAAAGAGGTCATCGATCCTCGACAAGTGATATCAGTTCTTGACCGTCAACTGGTTCAGCTTCCGATAATACACACAAAACCGAAGGGTACCGTTTTCCTTCATCGCAAATAGGACAGGCGAACCCCAAGGAGAAGTACTGGGTTGGATGAAACCCTTTGCCTGAAACTCCTCCAACTTCTTCTTGAGCTCCTGCAACTCAGGTGTAGCCATCCTATAAGGAGGAATGTACACCGGTCCCGCTCCTGGCACAAGCTCAATCGAGAAGTCTACCTCATGATCCGGAGGCAAACCTGAAAAGTCCTCTGGAAAGACATTCCTGAAACAATCCACCACTGGATAAAAGTCTAACTGTGAAGTCCCCTGGTCATCCAGATAAAGATTGGAAATATGGGCTGTAACTTCCCCTAGCCCATGATGCTCTGGTCCAACTCTACCCGCCTGGACATCCCACTCGCCTCTATGAAGGAAAGATCCACTCTCTGGTGATACAAAACTCACCCTGCAACGATAACAATTGACGACTGCCTGGAAAGGAACCAACCAGTCCATACCAAGAATGAAATCATAACCCATCATATCTAGGACATAGAGGTCCCATAATAAATGAAACCCCGTAACCTCAAGAGGGAACTCTCTGCACTGACGTATGCTAGATGTCCTCGTTCCCAAAGGTGTGTCCAGAGTCAACAAGTAGGCATATGAAAAGATACAGAGCCCAAGGATCTCCACGACAGCAATAGAGATAAAGCTATGGGAATCACCAGTATTAAAAAGAGATGAAGATAAAACTGAGGCTACTAAGATCATACCTCCAATTGTAGAAGGACCAAGATTCTGCTCCTGATAGGTATGCTCCACGGTGAAGGATTGGCCTACACCACGGCCCTGCGCCCCTGGCTATCCGCTCTGAGCTGATCTACTCTGCTGTCGCTAATAACCTGGTGAATAACCACCATGGATGCTACCTCCACCTAGGCCCGAACATCCGGAAGAACTCCAGTTCCCAGACTGGTGGGAAACTAGTGAAGCATCTCTAGAACGCGGGGCCATAGAGGAACCCCTACCACCAGCTGAAGGTGAGAAGATATGAAAGAAGCACTGAAGATGGCCCATCTTGCTGCAAGATTGGCACTCCATTGGATCTCTCTAGAACTGAGGCCTAGTATGTCCACTCCTACCGTACTGGTAACATATAACCTGGATTCCAGAAGATATATCCCGCGAACCCCGATCACCTCGAGAAGACTCTATATGATGCTTCCTACCGTCCGTAGGAGGAACACCAGCCCTGGATATCGAACTGCCCTGGCTCACTACTCCAGAATCCCTCAGATTACACTCAGTAATCAGCGCCTGGTTGACGATGGAGGATATCGAAGTCAACTGGAAGATATTCACCTGGGAACATATCTCCTTCCAGAGACTGTCCTCGAACTTCCTAGCAAGGAAAACCTCATCACCTGCTAGGATCGGTGTGAAATGCTGCAGCTTAGTGAAACGAGATGAGTACTCCATAATAGAAAGAGTACCATACTGCAGACTCATAAACTCTTGGGATCGATTGTCCCTCAGGGTCTCTGGATAGAAGTAGTCATAGAAGGTTCATCAAAACTCGTCCCAAGACATATCCTGCTGATGCCCTAACCGTGAGATCACCTCCCACCACCTCTTGGAGGTGTCCCAGAGCATATAAGTAGCCAAAATTTACCCTTTTCTCTGGAACGATCTCTAGGTGCTCAAATATGGCCAGTGTGGCCTCTATCCACGACCCTACTGCCTGGGGTACTCCATCCCCTGAAAACATAGGAGGATGCTGCTGCTGGAAAACCTGAGTCAACTCAGCCATCGACGGGGAAGGAGGTGGCACTCCCTAGAAGGTCTGCATCATCCTCAGGAAATCCTCCCTGAACTGAACCTCAGTTCTTGTGACGGGTATAATTGCTGGTGCCAAGGTTGGCACAGGAGGAGGATCTGCAGGAGGTCCCTGATCGGCCATATCCAGTGTCTGGTCACCATCTGGAAACTGACGTACGACCATAGGACGTATCAGAGGCATATATCTGAAATATCAAAAGAACAACTTAGATCAGGATTAACAAAGACTGAAAACACAGGATTACAAAACGGGAACAGGGAAAAGAAACTATCAAGCTTTATAAAACACGACTACACGACGTGTATAAAAACTACATGGCGTGTCTGCTTAAGCCATTAACATGGGCGTGTACCCCTACCCGACAGGTCGTGTAACACCCCAAACTACATGGCGTGTTGTTCTCACACACGACATGTACATGAACTCTTAGCCCCTACCCGAGTATCCTTACACGGCTAACCCACATGGTCCAGCTAACCCCCGACTACACGGCCTGTTCCCTAGGGACATGGCGTGTACTGGACATAGTCTCGGCGGCCCGTGTTGTTAGTTACACGGCCGTCTACACGGTTGGCACTTACACGGCGTGTTCCGAACAAAAACGGCATGTATATGAGAAGGTGACACCATCCCGTGTTGTTCGTGACCCGATTGGGTACCTGAAAAAGACTACATGACGTGTTCCGAAAACAACACGGCGTGTCTAAGAGAAGGTAACGCCGACCCGTGTTGTTCGTGACATGGCCGGGTACCTGGACAGGACTACACAACGTGTTCTGAAAACAACACGGCATGTCTAAGAGAAGGTAACACCGACCCATGTTGTTCGTGACACAGCCAGGTACCTGGACATGACTACACGACATGTTCCTTAAGTTATTTCTACAACACCGTGTTCCTGCACACACAGTCAGTAACACGGCCTGAAAACTACACAGCGTGTAACAAGAAAGTACACGCCATTTATTCTGGGTTTTTTTGGGAAGTAGCTCAGAAACTGCACAGAAGTCCAAAAACACTAAAAACAAGGCAAATAGGTGCCAAATTCCGATCCGTGAGGGCCCATACTCCCCGTGAATCAAAGCTTGGAATCTCCTACAGTCATGTACGAGAGGAAACGGGATCATGATCCACTAACTTCCGATTCAAGAGGGCCCATAACACCTCAATAATTAAAATTTGGCATTCATTTAAGAAAAGTACAATACAACAAACCTCTAACAAAGTAGCAGGGATTCTATCAAGCATCTATGACAAAAACATGCATAATCTACACAAATTCTATCACAACAGTATGCAATCGCTAATACACCCTAGATGTCATGACAAGAATGCATGGCATGTGATTTCTACAAGTGCCTATATGATGCATGAGATGGAATACCCTCATCTCATCGGGTTGCGATAGAAATAGAACCGAAATAGTCAAAAAAATAACAACACAAAGCATGAGAATCACTCTAGGTGAAATCATATCAGCCGTAAAATCTCAAAATAGAAAACTGCAATAAACAAGGTAGTATGGCTTTTCCCTGTACACGGGTTAGCTACTCCCGGGCACAACTTATTACCAAGTACCGAATCTGTCCTATCCCTGGATAAAGTCTCCAAACAGTAAAGCAAGAGAAAATAATTCCTTTGATACCACTTTGTAATGTCCCAGTTCTGGAAGCCACCCAGAGGCACCCCGTACCCGGTTGGTCACATGGCCTCAAGCGCATTTCCCCAAATGATAGAGGCTACCGACTAGCAGTGAGGGCCTTGGGTGTGATAGTGGGGAAACTATTCCCTCATTGGAAGAGTACACAACGGAAGAAAAATAAACATGCAATAGCGAAATTAGTAATAACCAACAACATAAATAGCGGAAGACTAAATCAACATACTGGAGCATATATGTATATATGAAATGATGCATGATACATATCTAGGAAAACAGCCAAACAAGTAAAAATGCTGGAAAATGATATAGTACCAAAACAAGTACAAAATAAAATAAAACATCTCCTCAACATCGTAAGCCAAATCTTGGTCCCATGCTCTCTTGGTCCAAGAAATCAAGTACCGGAATTCGAAGGGCGCTTGCCCTTGTCTATACATGCAAGAACATAGTCTATTTGGGCCCAAAATCATGACCCAAACAGAGTGTGAGACTAAATAACAGTAGGCATTCACCCGAATATCTGTGCCTAACAGTTAGTGAGTATATGGCAGGTAAAAGTACAATAAGCAGTAAGCAGCAACAACAAAACAGTAAGCAGTAAACAGTAAGCAGTAAAGCAGGATTATATACAACAATGATCAACAACATTAGTGAAGTAAACAACTAAAAAGAAGGAAAAACCTATGGGAAGTACTCACAGCCATCCTCTCTAGTTCTATCCAAGAAGTACCACAACCCTCTGGGTAGTACGCGCAGCCTAACCCCTCTGGTTTGGTCATACAGATTTATGAGACTCTCTGGGGAAGCACACTTGGTCAATTCCCCTTATAGTCTAGGGTAGTCAGGGACTCTATGAGGAAGATCACGCGGTCTAACCCTCTTATCCCCAAGGTATAGAGACTCTCTAAGGAAGCTATCTCGGTCAATTCCTCCTATAGCCTCAGGTATACCATAGAATCTCTGAGGAAGCTCACTCGGTCAATTCCTCCTCTAGCCTGGGAAGGTTCTTAAAGAGATTCAAACAAGGTAAGACTCTATGAGGAAGCTCACTCAGTCTATCCTCTTGTAGTCTATAATATCCAAGACTCTCTGGGAGCTCACTCGGTCTATCCCCTGTAGTTTATAATGTTTAAGACTCTCTAGGAAGCTCACTCGGTTTATCACTTATAGTCTATAGCACCAGGTTCTCTCATCCCCATGCCAGTCAGTGCATAATAATTCTATAAGGCCAAAGTAAACCTATATAGCTACTTGGCTAACCAAAGTACACCTATATAGCTACTTAGCTAAACAGTCTACAAGGCAACAAGCATGTCATGATTTTCACTTCAACCTATATCCACAAGGCATGAAAACAGGTGTAACAGCCAAAGGAAAACGAGACCCAAAGGTCATAAACAGAACAAAGCAAGGTAAAATACTTCCAAGAACAAAAAATTATCCTCTAACATGGTAAATTTACCTCTACACAAGAATACAAGCAAGGCATGAAAACAACAAGGGCAAAAAGGTAAACACGCAATACCCCATTCACAGGTATCAGTGGAAATTCGCACATAAAACTCAGAGACTTTGAATGGTAAGGCATAAACCACCTACCTTGATCCTAGAAGATCGATATACTTGAACCACGAGGACTGATTCTCCCCTGAACTTCGTAGATCTGAGAAAACGTCCAAAATTCTCAACCTATAATAACTTGAGAAAGAGGAAGAATTGGAAAACAAGGCTCAAGCAGAAGGGAGAACTCACCGCTGCGATTCCAACGCAATTGACGATGCTTGAATCGAAGAATGGACGGAGGAACGATGGCTCGTCGAAGATCTGCGGATTCCCGATGCTCTCGGACAAATAAGTTGGAGAAGAAGACGTTTATCGCGATTAGGCGTGACCCCAGTCCGTTTAATGAAAAAAAGAAAAGTACACGACGTGTAGTGGGTTTTTCCGTACTCTTCCAAAATCAGCCTCCACGTCACCCCCACACACTGTGTGTGTGGCCCGGACATGGCCATCACATGACTTCGAGTGGGAAAAGAGTACACGACATGTACTCAGAATGTACATGTTGTGTACTTCAAAAATTTCCAGAAACCTTATTTTTCCCAAAAACTTCAGAAAAAGGAAAAACATACCTGAAACGAAGATCCAGGTTCATACAGAAAATATGCTACATAAAAGAAAAAACATGCAAGGATTGTATCATATGAAATTCTATCTTGTTTTGTAAAAATTTGTATTGGATATGATGAGCCTTCTACCATGCATAACAGGAAGAGAGTTGTGAATAGTTCCAAAAATGTGGAAAATCATGAAGACACTAGAAGCCTACCTAAAAAAGCTTTTATAGGAAGTAATAACAGCATATTCTATTTCTGTGGATTGAATGTTCATACTTCAAGATTTTGTTTTGAGGTTTTGGAATATATTTAATGTTGTGAAGACAAAAATACTTCAAAATTAGAGAATAAGAATAAGTTTATTGATAAATCAGAATGAAGAGTCTCTCAAAAGAAAGTATCCATGAAATTCTACTATTGTGGAAGACTGGGACACATAATGAGTATGTGTTAAGAATCCCATGACCTCAATGTCCAAGGAACAACTCCAACTGCCTCAAAATATTAGATGACAAAGGATGAAATGAGGTATTCCCTTAATGTAAGATGTTTTATATGTTTTGATCATGAGAATATTTCAAGACATTGCAGCAAGAAGAAAGAAGGGAAGAAAAAGAAACTCAGAAGGAGATCCCAACACTGGCAGTGTGTAACAAAAAGTCCTACATTGAAAGACAACATGAAAAGTTGAAAAATAGGTTTCCAGCCTTAGGGGAATCACAAAGAGCTCAATGAAAGATGTATCAATCACCTCCTCTTCTACACTAACAAAAATTATATTGGAAATAATGTGAATAAACTTGGAATAAAAAAAAGGAGATGCTCCAATTTTGATTAATAAAAATGTAAATTCAGTGGAAGACTCAACCCTAACAAGAAAGGGTGGAATGACTCATATAACTGATAAAATAAAAATTAATAAATAATGATTGAAAAATTCACATGTTATGCCACATGGTGACAAGTAAAGGAAATAGAAATATCCCTTCAATGGAGGAAGAGTAAGGAGTATATGACTACTAAAAAGATTCCTGCTCAAAGAAAGAGTCATGAAAAATGAAATATCAGTGGAGAGTCAAAGAAGGAAAATTCTACAAATGGTTTTAAACCCAAAATTATGAAAAATTAAAAACCTAAAGAATACAACTATAAAAATAAGAATCAACATGTGGGTAAATAATATTTAGTCGTATGGCCAAAATAGTTTAAGTTGTTTGGAAAATTGGAACATGCACAAAAATAGTATAGGGCTTTGAAAGAAAGTATCAATGAGTTGATCCATCAAGATCAACCATAATCCTATTTTTGAGGAATCCACAGGTTCCCCTATCCCTATGTAAATAAATTATATTAACTAATGTTCAAGTGTTTCAGGTTCAAGGGGAGGTATAATCCAAGGGGAAGTGGCATCAAAAGATGCAAAGTGGTGATGTGATATGATCCAGAATGTTAACTAATTCAACTTAGTTACCAGAGCTAAAGAATAAATCTAGAAGAATTCCTTGAAATGATTTAATGGATTATGGATTCATGAGATATATGGGATTAATTGAGTGTAATGGATAGTTATGGTTTTATTAACTTTTTCTCTTGTTTTTTACACTGATTTTCAACTCAATAGGCATAGTGGTTTTATTGATGGATCATTGCTAAGTGGTAAATTCATCCAATAAAAATCTCATTGAAGTCAAATACAACTAGAAAATGTTTTTTGAGTTGGATGAGTCTTTCAAACTTGCAATCACATGAAAATAAATGATGAAGGATAAGAATAATGTTTGTGGGTATAAAAACTTGGCCTGACAACCAAAAGAGTTTCATATCATAGGGGGAGAATTAAATCTTCTAATCAGATAAAAGATCTCAATGCTGACTATTTTCAAGAAACCAAAAAGTTGTAAGAGAAGATTAAAAGTTTTTATAATAATAATTCTACCCATTATAAAGAGAAATTCAATATATGAAATCAGAAAAAAAATGGTATTAATGATTTATATCAGTTCAATGATAGAGGTTTTATGGGAGATTATTTTGAGGCCAACATATAATAATGTCATTGGGACTAAATGAGTCTTTCACAATAAGAAGAATTGACATGGCACAATGATTCAAAAAAAAGCATGAATAATATATAAAGTTTACTTCTAGATAGAGATTATCAAAGTTAATGAAACATTTCACCCATTTCAAGGATAAAGACAATCAGATTATTCTTAGCCATAATAGTTCAAAGATGGTTCAATGTTTTCCAGATGGATGTTAAGTTATTGTTTCTGAATGGGGTTCTGGAAGAAGTTTATTTTGAGCAGCCAAATAGTTTTCTCATTCATAAATATGAGAATAGAGTTTGTCAGCTGAAGAAGGATTTAAATGGTTTGAAGCAAACACTAAGACCATTATATTCATGGCTAGACCAGTTTCTGAAAAAGCTCATTTTTCAGTGTGGTGGAGTTGATTACAATTTATATGATAGTAATCAAGGGATGATGGTGCTGGTATATGTCAATGACATAATATTTAGTATATCAGAAGGAGATCAATGTAAGAAATTCATAGAATTCATGAAAAGTTAATTTGAAATGTCGATGATCAGTGAATTGATGTTTTTCCTCACTTTACAGGTGACACAAGGAAAGAATGAAACATTTATTTCTCCATCCAAATATGCCAAGGAGGTTCTAAGAATATTTCGAATGGATAATTCCGAGGATATGAAAAATTTAATGGCTACTTGAATGAAACTGTCAAAGGATGATGAAGGCAATGTTTTCAATATCACAGAATACAAACAAATCATTGGCAGTCTATTGTACTTGAAAATGAAAAGACCTGATATTGTCTTTTCCACATGACAAGAGGTAAGATATCAAAGCTATCCCAAGGAAAATCACTTTCTTACATTGAAAAGAATAATTTAGTACATCAATAACATAGTGGATTTCATTTTGATGTTTAATGATGAATCTTATAAAGAGTTATTGTAGATGAAACAATAGCTTGGTGATATGGGAATTGAAGTGAATTATCCAATATGAATCCATTGTGATAATTAAAATGCAATAAATATTATCAAAAATCTAGTCCATCACTCAAGGAAAAATAACATTGAAATAAAGTATCATTTCATCATGGAGAATGGGAAAAAAGGGCTTATAAAGTTGGAGTATTTGCCTAAAAAACATTAGGTTGCAGACATTCTGAAAAAGGTCTTACCCAAAGAATAATTTTAAAGGAATTAACTAGCTATAGGAGTTCATTAATCTCCCCACACTTGAAAAAGTATGGATATGGGACCCCTCTCCCTGAGGTATGGTGTGTTTTTACCTAAATGTGTTCTTTTCCCTATTGCAGACCTTAATAGAATGACCTTAGGGTTTTTTGAAAAAAGGGGGAGAAATTTTAGATAACAAAAGGGATAAAATGTCTTAAATCAAGACATGGGGAGAAGCTGCTAGGTGGAGCAATGAGACAGGGGGAGTTGAAGTTGATATAGGGAGAAATGATGTAGGGAGGTAAGGATTTAGGGGGGGTATTAAACCTGATGATATGAGGATTGATAGATCAAAATATTATATATCATGACATATGAGGATTGTGATGAAAGAAGATGAGTGGTTTTGGAATGGAATGAAGTGATTCATTGATGAACTTTGCATTATACTCTTGTTTCTCACACTAAGCATGGATCATGTGGGCTTAGAGTATGTGTTGTGTAAATCTATGATCACTATCATTATCACAATAAGCGAATTCTAGTTGAATATGGAAGAAGGTTTAATGAGGTATCAAATTGAGAAGAGTTGTCAACAAACCCAAAGGGGGAGATTGTTGGGAAGAAATACCTCAAGACATCCTCTCGGTGTTTTTGTGTGTGATTGTATTTGTAAAAAATACTAGATTATTGTGAATGAGTATGTTTGGTGTTTACCGAATTAGGTTTTTAAGGTGGTACAATTTCCCAATGTTTTCCAAATTTTTGGGGCCTCAAAATTGGGAGTTTATTTTTGGAAAAGGAAGGATTTTTGCAAAGGAGTGAACAATAAATGGACCACGAAGCGTTGTTCACAGATTGAATAGGAGGTACTTGGAATGATAAAGGGAGAATTCCCACATAGTATAACTATGAAAAACATGAAGCATGGTATACAGACTGCATATGGAAAATGGTTTGTAGGACGATCTTAGTTCACATGAGGCAAATAATTCATAGGATGGCCCATCATTTTCATCTGAGTGGTAGTGTTCCATTTGTGTAAAGGAGGTGGTGATTTGAGGATTCACAAAGGGTTTTTTCATAGTAGAGATTTTCCACCGAAAAGGATAAATCGTGGTACACAGATAGTGGAGGGAGGAATGGTTCGTGGGAGGAGCACAGTACGTAGTGAAGGTTGTACCACATTGAAGATTTGAGAAAAATATATTAACATATTTTGAGGATCTATTTTTCTTTATAAGTACAACTAATACCATAATTAAGTAGAGAATTTTCATTAGAAAACATCTTCACTCCAGGAAGAAATTAGGCTATGTTTGAAAGAGTTCATGGGGAGTCTGAGAAGGAGAAGAGGTTCGCGAGGTGGATTTCACGAAAGTGGAAGGAGTTCATAGGAATGGTCTGTGAAGGTTTTTTTGGGGAACTATAGCCCCAAAAGAAAGAAGGATCCATGAAGAAGTGTTGGTCCGTAGGAAATCAAATGGTATATGGAGTAGAGGAATTCCAGAGAAGAAGAACTCTTCTATGAAGCAGGGATGATTCATGAAAGAAGGGTTGGTCTGCAGAGGAAGAAGTAGTCTGCGAAGGAGATAAGATCCACAGAAGTGGAGGCAGTCTATAGAGGAGAGGTCGTATGCAAAGCATACACATTACATGGTGAAGTGTAGTTCATGGAGGAATCAAGTTTTTTGTGAAGGGACTTAAATAGTTCACAAAATCAATTTTCACTAACTAACAGTACGCGAAAAGTGGATTTTATCTATGGGTAAAAAATGGATTTCAACAGAGAATCTATGTATAGTTGAGGATGATTTCTTTCATGAAAATGAAAGGACCTAAAATTCCATGAACTATGAGTGGATCCCTTCTAAGAGCAGTGACAAAAGGAAGAGGAAGATGATAATCCTTTCCACCGGCAGTGAGACAAAGAAAGAGACATAGGTAGTGACTCTTGAGAATGAAGTGAGTAGACCCTGAGTCTTATAAAGGCAATGAGACTAGGAATATAATTGATCTAGTATGAACATCATTATTGGTAGTGAACCTTAGTGTTTTTTTGTAAAATCAGCACATTGTTGTTGTATTCTACTTGGATGTATCATAGTGAGGGTGAGACAAGTAAAAATCTATATTTCATTTTGCTTGCTTTATTTCTTTACTTTTAGTGCATTATCATCAGATAAAATTTGAAAGGACATGATCAACATTTACATTAAAGAGTATAATAAGTGCCCCTTGTAATAAAGAGGTCAAGATCCAGTTGGGTAGGAAGAAGTTTGAAAAGAATATCCATACCCTAATTCACCCCCCTCTCAGGGTATCTAGGCCCCTTTTGGACCTAATAAAGCCAGTATATACTTAAAATCAATTATAGAATAAAAAAAAACCGGATGCTTTGAACTCTTCCATCTCACATCTCCCCTATTGAAATTGAAGACATATCCTGAATATGACATCATATTATTATGATCTATTTATAAAATAGCATCAATATATCCTATGATAATTATTTCCTCATCTCCTTTATATATTTAAAGAAGCTATATGATCACTGAGAGAGGGAAAAGGTAGATTGGTGATCTATTTTTCTTTTATATTTTCTTTATTAAGAAACAACCTTAACCTCTTGTTAAATATTTATATTTTTTTAAAACAAACTCATAATAACCACCATAGGAACACATGTATTTACAAGGTTCACTACTCAAAAATGAGTAGCTATTCATTGGTATAGTTTGGAAATAATCCAATAGAAAAAACTCCTTTTATATGGTTTCAACAAGCAGAGAATATCCTTACACTATCATTGGACTATTATACAAACTATAGTTCATATGATTTCTATAAAAATAAAATATTTAATAAATATTCCATAAAAACTTTATAAACTTTCAACAATAAGTTCAGTATGTTTTCACTGTGATGACTTCACTTCTTCACTTTTGATATTCTTGAAAAAACCATTTTCTTCAATTTCTTATCCAGTAGTAGGTAAAATATTTCTTCTTGGAATTTAGTATGAAACTTCCATTCATTCACTATTCATCTAAATTATTTTTTCATTTTTTTCATTCAATAATTATTTCTGAAATATTTTTCTAAAAAATATAGTGGGTGCCTTATAATAATTGGATCAAACTTCCTTACACTCAATCAGTCTGATTACACCCATTCTAAAAGTTTTTCCAACTACTTCTTGATTTTTCTGATTACAAAAAATATAAAAGTTCATTTGATGAAACTTTGTCCACTTACTCATATCACTACACCTTTATCCCTTTCCATTTATTATTATTATTCTTCTTAAACCAAGATATTACTTGGTTGGAAACTTCTTGGTCAAGATTTTATTTTAGAATATTATTATGTAACTATTTCCAAAATCAATTCTGTAGCACTTTAATTTTTTCACATGTGAAAAATATTTTTTTGTACCATGTAATTTCAAACTTTGTTTAGAAAAATTTAAGGGATAATAGGTGGGAACTCTATTTTTATTTTTTACTCAATGAAAACAAGAAATTAAAAACTCATGCCTAAAAAAATTCACCAAAATCTTCCCAAAAATTCTAAAATATTCTTAAGCACACATAAGAACCTTTACTGAATTCACCCTTATTCATATTTCCTTAAAACTTAGTGAGTCACTATTTTCCTCTATGATATTTAGAACATTAAAATACTAGATCAACATCATCACTTTTTATATCTATATGAATTTTTTTAAAGAATTTCTAATCAGTAAGAATATAAAACCATTAAAAAGTTGGTATCATAAAAACTTTATAACAAAACTTCCATCCAATGAGAATCACCGTTTTATTTTTCTTGTGAAATAATCATATGAACTTCTCAATATTCTTTCCCAAAATCTTCCTATGTACGATGTCTTACTTCAGAACCCTTTTTCAATTGTCTTCATATTCCATCCTCTATTCAAAGATATTTATTATTTTTTTCATCCAATCATATTGTAGAAAATTTAACCACACAAAATCAGATATGAATGTTCAATGGAAAATGTAAAAAACGTTTTTTCAATGGATTTAATTTCAATTTTTTTTACTTGTAATTTTTCTAATGAAATTATTCTATATCTCCCTTATAACTTTATAGACTTTCCACTATAAACTAGAATTTTTCTGATGATTTTTTTTATTTTGACTTCATTCAATTTGGAATTTGTTCAATTACATTTCTAAAAAACTCCCCTTTGATCTTTTATTACTTTACTTGGTTATCCAAACTTTAAAAATTTCATAATTCCACAAAACATTGTATGATGAACTTCCAAATATCTTTATATGATAAACTTTGTACACCCAAACAAGTTTTTCCTCTTTTCAACCAATACACTTGAATCATGAGATCTTTGTAACACATGATGATGGAAAATTTCATAATAGAAAAGTATTATTAGATTTGTTATAAAACATTCCATTTGATACAAATTTTGAAACTTTTTAATATAAATATTAATCACAAAATTAAATCCGATATACATAGAAAAAAATGTTTTTCCGATGGAATTAGTTTATGGAACTTTCATCTGATCCTATATTCCAATTATATCTTTATCTAATTGCCTTTGTTAAAAAAATTTACAAAGTGATGTTATTTTTGTTAAGATAACAAAAGAAAACCATTTTAATAAAACCTTATTTTTTTTAAATAATCCAACCAAACTTCTTCATAATAAATTCTTGTAACCTCAAAAAATCCTTTATCCAACTTGGTCCCAATAATCTCTCCCATTATATTTTGTTGTTATCTAAGAAACATACATCACTAAAACTTTTTAACTAAAGTTATGGATTACTTATCCAATAATTATAAGCCTATGTTGGAAAACATGATATAGGAAATAAGAATCATTAAACAATAGAACTATACCATCCATAACTAGTGACTTAAGGAAATTTATCATAAACCTCAAACTTTCACAACTTTTCACTTTTTTCTTCAAGAACAATGTTTCCTAAATACAATTCAACAAACTATTAAAATATTTCACACATGATGAAATCATGGATTACCCCTTTTAGAAACTTCCCCTAAATATATGACTTACTTAAAAGATTAAGAACATACTAATGGATAGATTTATCTTACAAAATTTTCTCCCGTTTGGAAACACTATCCAAATAAAATATGAGAGAGGGGATAGAGATCAAATACATTATCATTGAGGTTAGGGAGGTTGTACACCCATTTTCAACCTCAAATTATAAAATATTTCCTTCGAAAATGTCTTAGTGAATATATCAACAACTTGTTTCATTGTAGGACCATATTCAAGAATCAATTAATTATTCTCCACATTCTCTTTGATGAAGTGATTTTAATATCAATGTTTATTAAATGAGAATGTTGCACTGTATTTTTAGTAATTTTATATCACTTTGATTACATAAACCCAACATTAGGGGTAGCTACACTTCTACTAATAAATATTCCAACTAGAATATACATAAGTTGTGTTTTAGATTGATTGGAATCAACATACCTAGATTCATCCCTAAGGAGAGTTATATAATTTTTCTTCATTGTATTCTAAATTAAAAAATTTTATTCTATAAATAATACTTCTCAATATTTGGATATTCTATCATAAAAAATTCCTACCCAATAAATATATATATAACCAAACAAATCAATATTTTATGAACAATAATATTTTATTCCAATGTTAGTTACAACTTTTATGTATTTGAGAATTATTTTTCCTACCATAAGTTGATATTATTTCAATGAACTTTGATACTTGTCACATAAAGTAACAAAATAAAAAATATATGGTCTTGAAGTTACTAGAGATAATAATCTTCCAAAAAACTTTCTAAACTCTTAGGACCCACCTTCTTTCCTTAACCATCTTTAGAAAACATGGTTCCCACTGGAATTGGTGTAGAAAATATCTTTGAATCTTCTATGAATAACTTTATATGAAGTTTCTTAGCATACTTATCTTGATATAGAAAAATAATTTTTTTATTTTTCAATATTTGTAAGCCATGAAAATATTTCTTTTCTCCCAACACAAACATCTTAAAAAGCTTATTCATTTCCACAACAAAATTTTCACTTGTTTCTTTATAATTCCCAAAAAATATAATATCATTCACATAAAAAAACAAAATGAGGGAAACCTATTAATTTTATTTGATGTATATATTACTATCAAATCCTTCTTTATTAAAGTTAAAATTACTTAAAAAAGTATCTAGTTTTGAATACCAATCTCTTGGATCTTGATTCAATCCATACAACTTACACACATAACTTTAATCTTTCCAAATTAAAAATACACACAGTTTTTCAATATAAACTTCTTCGTCAAACTCTTTATTAATAAAATATTACTTTATATCCATATGAATAATTTTATAACCTCATTGTTCAATAATAGAAGAAAATATTTTGATAGTTTCTAATCTTACCACTAGAGAAAATGTTTCATCAAAATTAATGCCTTAAATTTCTGAGTAACCTTTACAAACTAGTCATTCTTTTCTTCTTATCACTTCACTATCTTCATTTAAGTTATTTTGGAACACCCACTATATACCAATAAAACTTTTATTTTTTCGTTTGTGTACAAGTTATCAAGTATCATTCTTTTTAATTTGATCCAAATCTTTGTTCATAGAATCATTCCACTAATGATTATTCCAAGCTTATCAATATATTTTTGAACAACCTTTGAGTATAAATAAGTATGTAAAACAATCTTTAAATCTCTTCTGGTTTGAACCTATTTTGGTTGATCTCTAATGGTTTTATGAGATTCCACCTAGTTTCTCATCCTATAATAAGATGAATGGGATTGTTACTCATCACTTGAGATATATGTGTTTGAATCTTTATCTTGAGAGTCTTAAACATTGTTACAAACATTAAGAACTTTTTAACATTGTTTTACTAAAACTACTTCATCGTCCCTATCCTCCACATCTACATCTATTTATGAAGATTTCTTATCAATTTTTTTCAAGAAATTTTACATCTATAGAATCAACTATATTTCATGTTTATTTATAAAAACATATTAATCATTTTATATTAGGATTGTATCCAAGAAATATTCTATCAACACCTCTCTAATAAAACTTTCCAAGATTTCCACCCTTGAATTTTATAATGTAATGACTGAAAAACACCCTTAGGTGCTTCAAACTTGAGGTTTCATTGTAAATTTTTTTGTAAGAAGTCACATTAGAGTTTATTCTATAGAAACATCGATTCTGAATATAAACTATTGTAAAAAAATACTACCTCCAAAAATAAGAAGAAGTATAATGTTCTATCAATATTATTCATTCCATCTTTATCAAAATTCTATTTCTTATTTCTACAACACCATTTTTTAGTGGTGTTCACAGTGTAGTAAACTAATGAATAATTATATTTTTTCAATATAATATTTGAACTCATCATTTTTATATGCACCTAGATTATCAGTTCACAACTTCTTCATAGAATATATAAATTCTTTTCCTTCTCTTCTCCTAAAACTCTTAATTTTTTTAGAACCTCTAATTTATTTTTTAAAAATATAATACATGTAATGAAATTAAAATCACCGATGAAATAAATAAAGTAATTATCTATGTATGTTTATTTTTTACTCATTGGGCCATAGATATTAGAGTGAATTAGATTTAAGGGATGTGTTAAATGTATCTAAACTTTATTATGAATTAATTTTGTTATCTTTATTTTCTAGAGAATAGAACAACAAAAATATTTTATTATTTTCATATTAGTAATATCATAGATACTATCTCTCTTTATTATCTTTATCATATTCCTTTGACACATTTGACCTAACCTCTTATGCGATAACTGATTTTCTTCCACCATTATAATATAACATAAAATTTCTTCACAACTAACTTGAAAAAAAATTTCCCTTGGTTCGTTGGAATTTCATAAAAAATTTCCCATATTCTATTATTTTTACAACAAAACCATATTTTCTGAAAAAAAGTTTATTTCCTTCATTAATTTTTTTGAAACACATAATAAGTTGTGTTTCATCCCATAAACAAATAAGGCTCATTTGGATTTCAATTTTTCTTCCCCAATAATTACAAATCCAATACTTTTGATTCTGAATGACTCATTATTTCCCAAAGTCACTACACCTTCTTTAAAATATTTTAAATTCTTTAACAATTTCAAACCTCCCATAATATGTGAAGATAATACACTATCCAAAATCAAGGTTTTTCCTCCTCTTGTAGCTTTGAGAGTAGTTTCAACAAAAAGATATTTTTTCCTTGCCTTTTTCTTTCTTCGTATATGGATTTTTATATTTTAATAAATTTTTATGGTGATAACATCACAAGAAATAGTTTTTCAAGATGTCTAGGGTGTTCACATATCTTACAAATAGTTTCCAAGGGTTGAAATCTATTTTCTATATTCACACCAAAATTTGGATACTTTCTTCTTTGAGTGGGTTGACTCCCCTCAAAATCTACTTTCAGTTTCTATTAGAATTATTGTAATGTTGATAATTGAACCAAAAAATATTTTTTGTATGGGTAAATCCCCCAAAACACCAACAGTAACCATAAAAGGGATGTTGTCATTTGTAACTTTCATACTGTTTGGAGTTGTGCATATTCTCTCTATTAACATTATTCCTTTCCACTTTAGAATAGGTTTCCACCCTAATGTTTTTATTATATTCTTATATTTTCTTCTTCAGCTTAATATTATTTTTATCCTCAATAGAATCACTAGTATTAGCTATATTTGGTTTAGATTTTGAAATTTTAGGAACTTTAGATTTTTTGAATCTGTTGGTTTTGGATGCATACATGGTTTTCTCAACTTTACGATTATTTTTAACATATATAGAATTATTTTAAAAATTTGAGGATAAATTTATTTTATCCTTCTTTGGTTATCACATTTCAAAACTTTCACTAAATTCTATAACTGATTTTTGGAAATTTGAAATTCCTTGCATAATTTTAGCAACTTTCTGTTGAGTAAGCTTTAACTATTCCTCCTTTAAATTCAACTTTTATTCAGGATCAATATTTATATTTTTCTCTTAATCAAGTAATTTATTCAAAACATCAATCTATTTAAGAAAAATGGATTTTTTTTCAAGAACACATTCTTGATTATTTACTGAGATATTATCTTTCTTCAACTTCTTGTTCACCTTTTCAATTCTTACAATATTTTTAAGACATTCTTTCAAATCTATTTTCATCATAATATCTGTCTAAGTATATTCTTATTAATAAATAAATCTTTCATCACTAGTGAAATTTTCTTCATTATCTTTTTCAATAGATTTTTTAGTGGTTTTATCACTGTATTTTTTGGCTTCTTCTTCAATCTTGTCATCTTTAGACAAAAAACTTCTCATTTTTCAGTTAGATTTTTTTTATCATTTTCCTTGAAATAAGTTATGTTTTTCATTCTTATTAAGGGATATTCTTGATTTTATGTTATCATCTTCACTTTATTCATCTTTATTTCTTCAAGGAAAATCTGTATCAGAGTTCCCAATAGCACCGCAAAAAAAAAAGAAGTAACTTTCCTTTGTGCATTCCTATAAACCTTTTCACATTTGTAGAAAAAAGGAAATAAATTCATAATTTTTTTATTAACCTCATATTTGATGTTAGATTCATTAAATTCTTTATCTTCTAGAAATTTATTATCTTTTAATTAATTGACTACTTTGAAGAAAATTTCTTGATCGAACTTTTCTTTACTCTTCACAACTTTATCTCTTCTTATTTCATACATGATGAGAGTGTTATGTAGATCATCTAGAGAGGGTGATTTTAGGATATAAATATTATGATGATGAATATTTAGAATCAAATTTATCAGAAATAATTCTTAATATATTTTCAACAATTGTTGAATCTTTTAACTTCTCACAAATACATCTTATGGTTCTTAAAATTTCATTAAAACTTATAAAGAAGTCACCAACATATTCATAATTACTCATCTTAAGATTTTTTTAATTAAGACTCAATATTTTTAACATTGATTTCTTAACTTTCATATTTTCTTTATAGATTCACTTCAACTTTTCTTAGATAGCTTTATTAGTTCTAACTCCTTTAACTCTAAGAAAATAACTTTCATTGAGTGAGAAGAGAATATAATTTCTAGATCTCCCATCATTCTCTAAATTATTCTTATAAGAAACTATTAGGGGAACTCCCTTAGAACTCAATGGGAAAACATCTATGTAAACTTTGAGAACTTTATAAATAATAGACTTAAGATATAGAATCATTCTATATTTCTAGATATGATTTTCTCTCAAAAAAAAAACTAGAATCCCCTTACAATTAATATAATTCATAACATCTCTATAATATTATATTCTCTTAAAAATTTATTAATGAGTCAAGGATGGAAACCTTTTCTCTAATACCAATTGAAATTACCAATATAATTAAAAATATGGGGAGATATTTAATCAGTAATCTCTTTTTATTTTACGTTTTATTTCTTAAGAAAAAACCTTCACGTCTTGTTAAAGAGTTATAACTTTGCTTAAAAAAAACTCACAAGAACAACCTTAGGAATATAAGTATTTATAAGGTTAATTACTCAAAAATTATGGATAGTCCTTGGAATAGTTTTTAAATAATAAAATACCACACAATCCACTATAAAACAATCATTTTATATGGTGAAAATAAATAGGGAACATCCTTACACTTGTATTTAACTATTATCAAAAGTAAAATTCATGTGTTTTCTACACAAATAAAAGATATAACAAAGATTTCGTAATAAATTTAGAAACCTCCAACAATTGGTTCAATATGTTTTCACTGTAATTCTTTTACTTATTAATTTTCTCTCTTCTTTCAAAAACCTTCTTCTTAACTTTTTTACTCAGTAGCATATAAGAACTTTCTTCTTGGACTTCATTATAAAACTAGCATCTATTCACTATTTATCCAAATTATTTGTTTGATTTTTTCATATGATTAGTATTTCAGATATGTTATTCCATAAAATCCATCCAGTTCCTTATGATAATAAGATTTAACTTAAATACACTATGTTTGTTTGATTCCACCTAATATAAAAGTTTTTCTAGTGAATTATTTATTTGTTCGATTCCACTATATATAAAAGTTCATAAATTTAATCCTTTTCCACTTAATCTAATCACTGCACCTTTGTAAGTTTCCACTTTCTCTTCTTATTCCTCAACCAAGATATTCCTTGTTTTTAAACTTCTTCTTCAAACATTTCTTATAGAAGTTCATCTAATAACTTTATCTGAAACCAATTCTATAGAACTTGAACATTTTTACATGTGAACAATACTCATTTTTTAATATGTAATTGCACCCTTTATATAAAAACATTTTAGGGATCATAGGTGGTAATCACATTTTTATTTCCCACTCAATCAAAACTTGAAATTCAAAACTCCAACATAAAAAAAATAATCAAAATCTTCTCAACAATTATAGAATATTCTTGAATGCATACGAGAACCTTTAGAAACTTCACTTTTATTTGAATTTATTTAAAACTCAGTGAGTGTCATTATTTTACTCTATGATATTTAGAACATTAAAAGAATAAATCAACATCATCAATTTTGATATCTTTATGAAAAATTTGTAACGAATTTAAACAAAAAAGAATATAAAACTACTAATTTTTTATAAAACTTTATAACAAAATTTCCATTCGATGAGAATCTATGTCTGATTTTTTCTATGAAAAATTCATAGGAACTTCTCAAACAAATTTCCCAAACTCTTCCTCCATATGATGAATTTCATTAGATCAATTTGTTATCTAACTTCATACACCATCTTCTATCTAAATATATTTATACTAGAAATACCATCCCATCATCTCGTAGGAAATTCAACCTCCTAAAATCAAATATATATGTCAAATAGATTTTTTTTTTAAAAAATCTAATGGATTTCATCTGAAAAACTTTGTTTGATGAAATTCTTCATCATCTCCCTTTAAAATTCAATAACCTTCCTCTATTCTGTATAATTTACATGATTTTTTTTCTATTTTGGACTTCATCCAATTAGGACTTAATATGATTCCATTTCTCAACAACAACCCTTTGATATTTTATAACTTTAATTGATTTTAAAAACATCATACTACCACAAAACTCAATTTGTCTGATGCGATATTCATCTGATTTCATTTATTATAAAACTATACAAAGTGATGTGATTTTTGTTAAGACAAAAAAAGAAAAACATTTCAAGAATACCTTATTTTCCAAAAACAATCCAACCAAACTTCTTCATAATAACTTCCCACAACCTAAAAAATTATTTTAGGAAACTTGGTCCCAATATATACTAGGAAAATATTCTTATTATGCCCCTGATACATAAGTATAGACTTAATAATAAACTAATTCTATTATCCTGGATTAGATTGATATCGACCTACCATTATTAAAGCATAGGAAACATCAAGACTAGTACATGACATGGAATAAATGATATAAGTTATCATATAGGTATGGAACCCTACTCATTCAATTTCTCTTATTGTGTCTCAGCACACATTTTATTGAAGAGATTTATACCATGTGACACTAGAACCAATAACCTCTTAAATTGTTTCATACAAAATATGTTTAGTTTCTAGTCAATTTATGTACTCTAACTTAGTTCAAACAACCTTTTGGATCTATCATGAATGATTTTGATTCCAAGGATACTGCTTAATCTAATTCTTTCATAGAGAATCTCTTATTTAACTAGTCCTTAACTGACTGTAAGACTAGTATGCCATTTTCAATAATTAATATGTCATCAACATATACTTAAAGGAACATGTAAAAAATCCCACTAAACTAATTTTAAACACATGAATCACATTTTTTCTTTATTAAATTGAATTCTTTCATGGATTCATCAAACCAAATGTTCCATAACCTAGAATCTTTATTTAACCCATAAATGGATTTCTTAAACTTCCATATCTTATTGTAATTTCTTGAAGTCAAAAACCCTTAAATTTTTTCCATATATAACTATTCATAAATATTTCATTAAGGGAAGCTATTTTGACACCCATATTCCAAATATCATAGTAATGGAAAGCTACTTTGATAAGTGTAATTCTTATGGATTTAAGCATGGAAATTAGAGAAAATATTTATTTATAGTTAATATATTATGACACAAGACTTTTTACACATATTATTGCATGTTTTAAATATAAATATACATTAATTAAAAACCATTATTGAAAAGTTCTAGTATATTTAGAACACTAGGTTCAAAATACATCAAAAGGAAACTAAAAATTTAAATACTTATTTTATTCTCCATAATGAGATCATAAATCCATTTGAGATCCTAAAACTACATAGGATAACCTAGGGAATACATAAAATAAAGGGGTGATATAAAACTACTAATAAGAGGGTAAACATGACAAGGAAACATAACATGTGTGTCATAGGTATACCATGATATCATAAAAGATAAGTTTTATGAGTAATAAAATGGGATCATAACATAAATATAATTGTATCATAAGATCATGAAAACTTTTAAATGTGGTAGAAACCTATAAAATTAAATAAACATGAGTCATGGATAACTTCCTATACAATATCACATGGTGGAAAAAGCCCTAAAATGGATTAGGTTAACTCCCTAATCCCATACATAACGTCTCATGATACAAAATCTTTACCCAATGTATTTGAGAACTATCTGGGTGCACTCATCATAAAATGTTCATGATTTATGAATCCCACTAAAAGGAAATAAATTATAAGGAATAAAATTAAGAATCACCCATTTAAAAAAATGAGTTTCATAATCTTGCCTCATATCATAATCAAAGGAAATTTCATAAAGGAAGTATTTGAGAAATGAACACCAGACATGTATAATACATCAAAGGAAGGGGGAATAATATAGATATATATTTTGATATATATATATATATATAAATAATTTAAAATCATTATATAACATTAAATATAGAGTGAAAGTGGGTTATAGAGAGAAATTTCATAACCCAAAGAAAAAGGGTGGTTCAGAAAGATCCCATATTTAAAATCTAGAAATTTATCAAATACTAAAGAAAAAATTTTATTTGAAAATAACCTTGTAAACTTAATAAGTAATCTTCAAATAATTGAGTGTTCGTGATAGTAGGAAATTATATTCATTCCATGTATGTTAAAATAATGATTCCTTTAACATTTTTGGTAATAATTCAAATGTACCTCATTCAGAAAAAAATAAAAATATTCCTTTTAAACCATTTCATAAAAATTATAACATGGGTAAAAATGTATTTAATAAATCCTTTAAGAATATTAAAAAAATTATTTAATTTTTTTAAGTAAAATATAAACATGGATGATAAATATTTAAAAAATAAATCTTTACAACCTTTAAAGATTTTTTTTAACGTAAAGCGTCCCTCACTTAAAACCATAAAAATATTCCTTTCCAAAAAATTCAAAATAAAATAATACATGGTTAAAAAATAAAATTTATCATCCATTGAATCATAAATAAAAATTTTCCTAAAAAATTTAAAAGAACATGGACATGAGAGAAAAAGAGTTGGAAGGTAAAATTTAAAAGATATTTTTTTAAAAGAAATCCACTTATCACATTGGTACCTTTTGAATCATAATCCCCATGAAGGGGTTACATAAAATGAAAATTTAAATATCATGAAAATAATGAGGTTCACGATATAATATATACAAGGGGTAGTATATACACCAGAAAAAAGGAACAAATGTTGAATACAAATAAATTCCCCTGAAATAGAAGTGAGACCATACATCCCTTACCTTGAGTCCATACTTGATGTGTATGTACTTTATCTCCTATATAATAAAATTCTATATTTTTTTATCAATAACCTTTAATATGTTTAATCCCTTATACTTAAACTATTTAATTCATTTATTTTAAGGACATATTTAATTACTTTATTTATTATTTCCACATCGTATGTTTTGAGGAAGTTCAGTTCTTAATTTAAAAATTACATCGGTGTGTTGACCATTGTCAAAGAGGTATTATATACACCAAAAAAAGGAACAAATGGTGAATATGGAATAAGTCCCCTAGAAATAGAAGTGAGACTAGAAATCCCTTACCTTGAGTCCATACTTGATGTGTATGTAATTTATCTCTTATATAATAAAATTGTATAAATTATTTGTTTTATTAATAAAATTATCTAGGTTTAATACCTTATACTTAAACTATTTACTTCATTTATTTTAAGGACATATTTAATTACTTAATTTATTATTTCCACATAAATTTTTTTGAGGATGTTCAATTCATAAATTGAGACATTAGTGTGTTGAGAATGGTTAAAGGGGTCACTGTTCTATAATATCTATATAATACTCATAAAATAATTATAATTTTTATAAATAAATTATACTTAAAACCGACCATGAAATATGGTTATGAAAATTGAATTTTATTATGATCACGAAGATAATATTCCATACATACACATGAGTAATATTTCTATTTTTCAAAGATCATGATGGAAATAATGTAATCTTTATTTTATATTTATATAATGATAATTATTCCATATATATCATTTTATTTCTTTAAATTCACTTATATATATCATCCAAGTGGTTTCGTAATAAAAAAAATCACGTCGCTTCGCGAGGTGGTAGTCTACCGTACACACGAACGACACTACCATTTTTCAATGGATGGTATGGTAAGAAAGTGTATGATATATTATTTTTCCAGAATTATTAATATGTAATCAATATAATATATTAAAATTAAACCCATCATCATGAACATCCGTGAGAGGTGATGATGGAAAATGAATTACATTGGTTCGTGAGGTGGTAGTCCATTGTACACATGGTCGATGGTTTCGTGTCCCATTTGATGGAAGAGAGGATGGATATAGGTTATTACATTAACACAATAAAATATTAGTTTATTGGAGATAATTATTTTATTATATCATCATGGTTTAATTATATTTTAAGGAGGTGTAACAAGAAACAAAAAAACCCCCGATTAAGAACAATACCTCTTCTTCAGACTACCTCTTTAGGATTATACCTAAAGAATCAATAGATTTTATTTATAATAAAACTAAGGCATCTAGGAAATGAGTAGGGAAGTAAGAATTGGATTTGGGTAGCCCTTTTCTAAACCAAAATTATTTTTATGTGTTTAAATAAGATGAGTGTAACTTATCTTTTATAAGTGAGGAGGAGTGACCTTTTTATAAATATCTAAAACTATCCAATAATAAGAAGTCACTCTCATGAAAATTAACTTAAAAATTGATAAATAATTAATTATTATAATTTGGATCCAATCCTCAAAAATTTAAAAATAAATATGTTTTAAATGTGTTATTCCCTTTACCTCTAAGGTTACTCACTTTTACTATTTTAGATTTCACCACAGTAACTATCTTTTTACCTAGATAATTTATCCTTTAAGCATATAAATAAAATGATATTTATTAAATAATTTAGATCCAGTAATTTAAAATATTAAATACAATTTATAAAATAAAAAACCTATGTTTATGGAAAATTAATTTTAATAAAAACACATGTAATGCGCAAAACCCCATTTTAACCTTAACTATGGTAATTAATTTTTATTATTTTTATTATTAATTATGACAAAAAATTAAGTTGAAATTATTTCCTAATATTATTTATGCTGATATAAAATATGGAATACATTTTATAAATTTCAATTCAATGACGTGGAATAATTTAATTTGAAAATAAACCCACAAAACGTGCCGAAAAACTGGTTTTCAAGAGATACATTTTTGAAGCATAAGGTGATCTTACATTTACTATACTATTAGTAATTATCATTATAAGAATTTAAATTAATATAAATAGATATATAATATATAAATTTCATTTAAATATTTCCTTAATAAGGTTTATTTTAAATTATTAAAATTTATAAAAAATTTTCACTTAAAAATAGTTTGTAGAAAACCATTTTTTAAGCATAAAAATAAACTTATAACAAAATCATGAAAATTTATGATTAAAATGAATTTAATTAGATTATTCTAAATAAAATTGTTTCTATTTCACTTTAATACAAAATCCAAAATATAATAGGACTTAATAATTACTTTATTTAATTAACATAAATGACAGTACTTGAAAAATCTGTAATTTTCACCATTTACTGAAAAATAAATCATTTCCAAAAAATAAAAAAATTAAACCTAAGTTAATTTTAATTTTATTATTTCAAAAATATTTTTTATTTTATAAAATACAATTTCTAAAAGTTTAATAAATTAATTATAACAATTTCTCACAAAAAATATAAAAAATAAATTTTGAAGAAAAAATATTTTTAGAAGAATAAAATGCCTTCATTAAAAGTTGAGTGCTTATTTAATATTAATTTATCAATAAATTTATATCAATTAGAAAATTTATATATTTTTCATAAAGTAGTTAATCATATTCATACCGACCAATTTAACGGCTAGGTTATATCAGTCATATCTAAATAATAATATTTTAATATTATATCATGGTACATTTAATCTCAGTGCTACATGTTTTATACACTATAAAACATAGTTTCTTTTAAAATCTTGGGGTGTTACATTATACCCACTTAAATAAATCATGTCCTTAAAATTTTAACTTGTTCTCAATAATCAAGGGTTTGGAATTTGAAAATAAATTTTTGGAAAACCCATATCATAAAAATGGCTAATAAAACATCAGTTTAAAAATAGATAAAGATAAATGCAAAGGTCATGTTAGATAAAAAAACTTGGTTTACACATAAGGATAAAATTGGAAGGAAGTGAAAACATGGATTTGGAAAGAAGATCCATTTAGAGGATAATGTTGTACTTTTTAAAGTATGAATAAGCCATCGATTTAATGAATACCATTTGTATTTCATGACACTTCCTAAAGTTTAGGGATAATCTTCCCATATAGACTAAAAAATTAAGAAAATATACTTACTATACAAGTATAATTTCACCCTTTAATCATTTTCACCCCAATATCATCTATTTCTCCAAATGATGGGTATTCAAGATGATTTTTTCATGTCTGAAGGACTAAAATAAACTTCTAATAGATCACATAATCCAAAAAGGGATAAAAATATATTCTTCATATCTTTAAATATTAAACAAAAATGAAATCGTTACCACAAGGTATTCTAACATCCAAAATGTATAAACCTTTATATTAATCTCCATATCACAAGTTTAACTTAAATCATTCTATAAATAAATAATCCTACATCCTAAATAACCTCAACCTTTAAAATTTAATTGTGTTATTCCCAAATAATATTTCATGTAAAATCACATGTTATACCTATGGGTTACATATAGCTTAACCCAATGAAACATTTCCTAAAATATCATTAATCAACCCAAAATCCTAAAAATTAAAAAATATTTGATCCTCTAATATTTTTCCCAAAATTGACATAATATTTATCCACTAAATTATTTATAAAAAAAAATTTCATTCTAACCAAGACATCATGTAGGCCATTGGTTGGTGTACACCCTTATCACCCTTCAGTTGTGGGTTCAATCACCAAAAAATTTCCAGATGTGATGGGTCATCACCCTTCTTATGGGTTATTCTTTTTCTAAATCTATGGAAAATATAAAGTGATAATCATATTCATAATTCATATTGATCCTATAAAATTATCATTAATATGATGAACATATTTAAAAATAACATTATTCATCAAATCACATTTTTTAACCACTAAGGGTTTCTATCCAACATATTCTGTTTTAAAAAATCAAATAATTTTAATTGACTATAATTACCTCAAAATCCATAAAATCTCTAAGATTATCCTTTATTAAATTATATATTTTTACATAAAATATCACCTTAAATTTAAATGAAATTTCTAGGTTATTAATACCATTAAACATATTCTTCCTACTCCTTTAAAAAAATAATGTAGAATAATATTTAACAGTTTCATGATTCTTATATCTAAAATAACATTGATAAAAATACTTCAACAACATGATTCTCGAGTTCCAACACCTAAAAACTTCAATCATTACACTTAAATGATTCTAATAACATAGGACCCTAGGAATTAATATGTGTATTTGGGAATTTACTTGGATAATGACCAAGTTCCCCATATCTACAACATTGAACTGCTAATGGTACCTTAGGTCTAACTTTATTTACCTATGTATTGTTATCTGGAATATCCATTTGTTCTTAAGAAATTAGCTACTTTGTGATATCCTTTTCCATGTATAAATAATCTTATAGCTACTTTAATTAATTTCCCATGGTGCCTATTACCACGTTTTTGACATGTATGAAATCAAATCTTATTTTCTTTATCATCTTTAACACTTGAACTTCCATGAGATGCCATCTGTATCTTCTTTGATGTGTTTAAAAATTCAACTATGTTCTAGTTATTAATTATAATTCAATACGGTCCATTTTTAATGACCAAAATATGTTAACCATCTATTCCCACTAGGTTAAAAATCCGATTAGGGAAATCATTTCATTTCCCACCTCATTAGTTGTTGGATTTATTTCTCATATTTCCCTCCTTTAACTAAGAAAAAAGATAAGATGATAATACATTAACATAAAAAGGTAAAATTATAAACCTAGAAATAATAACATATAAATGATATGTATACCCTAAAAAATGAGTCTCTAGGGTTCAATCATGGTTAACCATGGTAAAATTTCCAATCAGGTTTTCTAACCTAATAATTTGTTCAAATCCTTTATGATGGTTTGTAAAGAGTTTTTCAATTTACAAAACATATACCCCAAGAGTGTCAAACCAGGTGTCCAAAAAATGACCATATTCATGCACCATTAAATAATAAAGTCAATACCAATACACAATTTTCAAAGTTATTAACCCTATATAAAATTCTGTCAGACCCACATCCACTTATTGTATATAGATAGGGATATAATTTTTTGGTACCCACTCACTCATACTTCACCAAAATTCTAGGATATTTTTATATACCCAACCTTATCCTTATACTTATCCCTAGGGTTCACACTAAATTAATATAGTACTAATCCCAAAAAATAACTATACCATCCTATGATACCAAATATAATGACCTAATCCTTCTTACACATATGTAATTTTTTAGCATAAATATCCATTAATACAAAAAATGGTTTGAAAAGTATTAGTTTCTTTGTAAGAATAGGTCATAATACATCGAAAGGATACTAAAACATGAAATACTTATTTTATTATCTATAATGAGATCCTAAATCAATTTGAACTCCTAAAATTGTATAGGATAACCTCAAGAATACATAAAAGAAAGGTATGAGCTAAAAATTCCAACAAGGGAATAAACATGATAAGAAAACATAACATGTGAGTGAAAGGTATAACAAGATATCATAAAAGAGAAGGATCATGAGTAATAACATGAGAGCATAAAATAAAGATAATGGTATGATAAAATCCCAGAGAATTATAAAATGTGGTAGAAACATATAACATGAAATACACACGAGTCAAGGCTAATTTCTTAGACACTATCACATGGTGGAAGAATTTCCATAATGGATTAGTTCTACTCCCTAATCCCATACATAACATATCATGAGAGAAAAGACTTACCCAATCCATTGGAGTACTATATGTGAATACCCATCATAATGAGTTCATGATTTATGTGTGCCACATAAATTAAATCAATCAAAAGGTATAAACATAATAATTACCCATGGAAAGAAATGGGTTGAATAATCTTACCTCATATCACAATCAAAATAAATTTCATAAAGGAGGAATTTGAGAAATGATCATAAGACATGTATTAACCAATAAAAGTAAGGTATAATAATATAGGTATATATGTGGTAGATATATATAAAAAATTTAAAATCATTCCATAACATTAAAGGGAGAGAGAAAATGGTTTATAGTGAGAAAGTAAATAACCTAAAGAAAAAGAGTGGTCTAGAAAGATCCCTTATTTAAAATCTTAAAATTCATCAAATATTAAAGAAAAAATTCCTTTAAAAATAACCATAGAAATATGTAAAGTAATCTTAAAATAATTGAGTACTCATGATAGTGGGTAATTCATTCATTATAGGTATGTTAAAACAAAGTTTCCTTTAAATTTTTTGCAAAAAGTCAAAAGTACTACGTTTAGAGAAAGACAAAAATATTCCCTTTAAACCATTTGGTAAAAAGTAAAACATGGGTAAAAATGTTATTAATAAATCCTTGAAGAATGTTAAAAAAATTATTTAAAATTTTTTTTAAAAAAATTTATAGATAGAAGAGAAATATTTATAAAAATGAATCTATAAAACTTTTAAAATGTGGTTTTAAAAGTAAAGTGTCCCTCACGTTAAACCATAAAAAGATTCCTTTTGAAAAGAAATTATAAATAAAATAATATATGGTTAAAAACGAACTTTATAATACATTTAATCAAACATAAAAATTTCCTTGAAATATTTATAAAAAAATTTACATGAGAGAAAAATATTTAGAAGGTAAACTTTAAAAAGTATTTTTTTAAAATAAAGCCCCTTACCACTTTAGAAACCTTTTAATCATAATACTAATGAATGAGATACATCAATTGAAACATTAAATATCATGAAAATAAGTATTTTCATGATATAATATGTAAAATGGGTAGTATATACACTACAAAAGATGAAAAAGTGTCGAATATGGTATAAGTATCCCATAAATAAAACTGATACTAGAAATCCCTTACCTCAAGTTTAGACATGTCGTGCATATCCTTTATCTCATATATAATAAAATTATATAAATTATTTATTTTATTAAACAAATTAGAGGTTTAATCCATTATAATTAAACCATTTAATTCATTTATTTTAATTACAAATTTAATTACTTAATTAGTTATGACAACATCAGGTGTTCAGGGGATATTCAGTTCATAAATTCAAAATGCTATTAGTGTGATGACTGTAGTGAAAGAGGTCATTGTTCCGTAATCTAAAAAATAATAATAATGACATAATTATCATTTTTATTTTAAAAACACAAGATATTACAATAATTACATTTTTGAATAAATTTAATTTTGTTGATAGCTTTATTTATACGCAACACCATGTTAAGTTTAAATTATACACAACAATGAGTTGGCTTGTGTTACACACAAGACCGAGTTTTACTAAACAAAAATATATTATTAAAATATCATTATATAATATAATAAGATATAACCTAGACATTAATTTAGTGGTTATTAATAGCATTAACTAAATTATATGGTTGAATTAATTGGTTAATATTAATTAGAAATAAATATAAGTACCAAATGAATATATAGGAAATATTTTTATAAAGAATTATGTGTATACTAATAAAGTCATTTTATACTGAAAAAATAAATTAAATATTATTAGTGAATGATATTAATGAAATAAAAATTTATATATTCAATCAAATATTTATTATATTCATCAAAAAGATTTTATAGGCATAAGATAAGAACAAACCTAATATTACATATAAAAACCTCTATTTTTATAAAAGTAGTTTTATCGCATTTTAATGGAGAACTTATTTTAAATCCAATTTTAACACTTTTATATAATTTATTTGAAAAAATAAACTTATTATTTTAAATTATGATATAAAAATTTAATTTTTTTGAATTATTGGTATTTTTCGAATAAGTTTAATGTTTCGATGAATAGTGAAAAGTACTAAATTTTAATTTAATTTTTTTCATCGAAATAATTTATAGTGTTAAATTAAAATTTTAATATTTTTAAAGTATAATTAGATTATTTTTTTATCATTTAATCCAATATAGGTCATTGAAATTAATTTCAAATTGAAATTAGATATAAAAACCTTTCAATCTTTTGAATGTTTTCACTTTAAAAGCCAATTTTCTCGTTTCATCAACGAGATTAGTTTTAAATTAATTAATTATAATTATGTTTTTTTAATCTTGATAAATATATTTTATATTTTTAATTAGTGGGTGAAAATTATGTAAATATGTTTTTTTATTTTTGGGCATATAAATAGTAAATTTAGTAATATTTTAATGACTGCAATTTAGGGAAAATCAAGTAATTATGGGTAAAAATAATATTATAAAGAACATAAAATTATCCTAAAACTTGTAATAATTTCATTGGATGATTTTTTAGACCAAAATAATCCTTGGGAATATTTTATGGCCTCTTTGAGACACTTTAATGACTTTAAGGATTTTATTGTATTTTATTATAAGGAAAGTCCAATATGTCTTAATATAGTTTCTAATAAGTATTACATTTTTATATATGGTTATTAAGAATATATCTTTGACTATAAATAGTAATTTTAAATATTTTTTATTTATTTATCATGATAATATATTTTTAAATTTTTTGTAAGAGATAATTAAATTTAAGGCTAGCACAATGATGATGAAGTAATTGTTTAATTAATAGACATATAAAATAAATGATGTTAAATATATTAAAATAAATATAATTTGATATAATTAATGTTATAAAATAATTTATGGATTAATTTGATATGTTAGGGATGTATTATTTTTTTTCTAAGTTATATTATTTTTTGATATTTTTTAAAAAGTCATGAAATAAATATTATCAAAATTGATATTAATGATATTCTAAAATAAATAATATTTTATTAAATGATATAAAATTCATAAAATATAAAATTCAGAAAAATTATTTGGATTAAGTGAAATATTTCATAAATTGTTCATTTATGGCTCTTTTGGAATCTTAGAGTAACTATATTAACCCTTAAGGAATAAAAACACATGTTGTTATAGTAGGAGTTAAAGAAACTAATTTAGGGTCAAAGCCAAAAGATAAGGTAAAAAATATAACATAACTTATATAAAAATTATTTTTTGAGATGATTTAGAACCATAATCATCTTAAATTATAAATAACTCACTTTGGATCTATTTATAATTGAAAAATTATTTTATATTAATTTAATATTTTGAGAGTTTTCTAAGGTGACCCTCCCATCTCCTATAAAAGGACACTCATTCTTCTCCTTTCATCACACTCCAAAAATTAATTGATTCACCCATTCCACACCAATTTATCCTACCAAATTCCCTTTATTCATTCTATAGGTCTTAATTTGGGAAGAAATCCAACCAAATATGTCCTTTTGTTCAAATCAAAAGGAGATACCCAAAGAAGAGGTAACGTTCATCAACAAACGTTTTTTATTTCTTCTTCAAAACACTTAAATTATTTTTATTTTACGTTTATATAATTAAATAAGTATCCTAAATATATTGATATATTTTTATATTAAGTTTTTACAAACACTCTCACACACATCCATCAAATGGGATACACAATCATCATTCGTGTGTACGACAAACTACCACTCTACGAATCGATGTCATTCATTCATCCATTGCCACATTTTATGGTTGGTATTATTGATGGAATTTCTATTTATATATGAAATATATTATATTTATTATGTATTTATTCTTCTGGAATTCTTGTATAACACCATTTTTGTGTAAATACGATAACATCGTTTGTTGACGTGTGGACTACCGCCTCCTTAAAACGATGTGATTCATTCACGCTATACATAGAATATATAAAGAATAGTTTTAATAATAATATGTGAAATATATGAAATAAATATGATACTAATAAACAAAAATATATATCATTCACTTTTCATTCTTTTAATACGACAAATAAATGAAAGTAGTATTCATGCGTACGTACGACCTACCATCTCCATGAACAGTGAATTTCATTTCTTATCTCCATATATTTTGGATTATTATAAATAAATATATACTGAATATATATGACAATTAAATCCTGTTTTACATTCTGGGGATGATGAAATCCTGATGTAAGTAATAAGAACAACACATAACATTTCAAAACTTACTCGAGAAACTAAGCAATTAACACCTAGAATAGTGAAAATAATAAAAGACCATTAATGGGTAATAAAATAATATAAGAATATCATATATGATATCATAAAAAAGGTTTTGATATAAGTTAATAACTTGTTTAAAACTATTATACATGATTTTTAATCACGTCCAACTAAAGAAATCATAAGGTAAGTTATTTCATCCCAATTTCGTTTCCTTAAGGCATATTGTAATGTTATGCACCTCGTTTCTTTTATATGGTGCATATATTTCCCCTTGACATATTATATCATGATCTACTTATTATCATGACATTATATGTTTCATTTAATGTTATTACTTCATGGGGATTATGATTAAAATATTTCAAAGTGATATGAGACACTTTGATTTAAAAATATTTTTTAAATTAATTATTCGATATATAAGGAATGATTTAGACTGACACATAACGAGTTAGGGAATATTTAAAGTAATACCCTAGATGCATCGTTAGTCTCATGAGATGAATCAATTTTCCAAATCATATGGGTTTATACCAGATATGCTAAACTGTATTATGAAAGGTGTTGATGGTAAATGTACCATGTACCTAGGAAATATGACGTCCAATAATTAAGCATTTAATCTATTGAGAATTCAGTTATTATTATACATGATATTTTTCATCAGCATATCTATAGATACATTTCATTCTCATTTTATTGATTAAATGGCACGTGTTATCAGTTTTTTACTTTTCCATATTTATTATGCCTTATCTAGTTATTTGAATGGCATGTGTTATTAGCTATATAAATTTCTATATAGATTTATTCTCATGGATTCATTGTTACTTCCACTGTACTTACCCTTACAAAGAATTTGATATCACCATTATTATGTTTTATTTCCCTCGGATATGAAGAATAATTTTTTATGAGATTTCAACGATGTAGATCTTTTACTTATGTTATGCTTTATTTCCTTTTTCCCAAATATATTATGGGTGACATGTATGTAATCTGGTTTTCCAAAACTGTTAAATTGTTTGGTCCTTTAGGATTTTATTTATTGTAATAATTCTAATGTAATAAAATAATGCATCAGCTCTGGGATTCTAGGGTCGGGGAATTGTAATTTTATCAGAGAAAGTTTAGCAGCAACCTTGGAAACTAGATTTAAAAAATATAGAATAGGGAACATAACCCTAAGATAGAATTTATGGATAAGTATAGAAGACAATCCTATAATTTTGGTATGGTAAATATTATGTGGGTCTTCATTGTAATACATACCTATATGGATACTATAAATATACGTGGTTCTGGAACAGATGTACCTTGGGTGACAACTCCGATAAGGTGCATCATGCCTGACTCGGCATAACCTGGTACATGAAAATGGGTCATACTGCACACTTGGTTTGGCACTCATGGGGGATATTCTTAGGATAATTCACATTTTCTTGAAAAACCATTATGAAGTATTTTAACGTAAAGATATCTCCAAAGAAACCATGTTCATGATTATGAGATTATCTACACATAAAATTTTCTATTTATGTCAAGTATTTCACTAGTTGTGGGTTTATACATTATGATATGATATGATATAGTGTATTACATTATTTATAAGTGAAACCTAGAAGGACTAATGATATCAATACTTGTAGAAAATTTATATCTTTCCCCAATGAGGAAACCAATACAACTGGTTTTAGAACATAGAAAATCTTGGCCATACTAGGGTAGCTTAATCATGTTAAAGAAAATAACATTTACCAAATAGAGAAACTTTCTTCACAATGATATTCTATGATATTGGATCACTTTATGCGATGGAGGCCCCCATCATTTAGTGGGACTGCTGACCCAATTATATTTGAGCAGTGGATTAAGTATTTGGAGAAGATATTTATGAAATTGGAATGTGGTTAAAAGAAAAAGGTTATACTCTTAATATATTTTCTAAATGGATATATGGATCAATAGTTTCTGTTGATCCAGAATACTAAGGAGGAAGAATAAATAGAAATCATATAATGTATAAATTTTAAGGATACATTCTTTGATAAATACTTCCCTTGTGGTAAAAAACCAAGATTAAGAGAAAGTTCCTTAGTTTAAAGAAAAAGGTGGAATAAAGTGTTACAGAGTATAAGGCTACCTTTACTAGGATTGGAAGGTATGATACAGATTTCATACATAACACGAAATGTAATATTGATCATTTGTTAGAAGGACTAAGTTAAGTCTCCAAAGGGAACTGGTGTCTCAAAACATTTCTTCATATAATGAAATAATTTTATGTGCTATCAAGAAATAGAAAAAATTCTCCATGTCTTAGGGATTCAAATAGAAGAAAGATAATAATAGAAAGGAAGAGAAAATAAAAAATAAAGGGAAGAAGGGAAAGAAGTATTTTCCCACATGTGATAACTATGGAGAGAATCACCCTGGTAAATTCTTGAAAGGATTGGGTGTATGTTATAAGTGTGGAGAGAAAGGTCCTCAAGAGAAAGAATGCAAAGGGAAGAAGGAAAATGCTACTATTAAGTACTACAACTACAAGGATATGATGCACTATGAAAACAAATTCCCCAACCGTTAAGTAAATATACCTCAGAAAAAGATAAGGGATCAAGGTAAGACATATGTTATTGACTCAAATAAAGTTGAATTATTAATTTGATTTTGTATTTGCATCTAATTAATATTTTTTAAAAGTATTTTATTGATGATGGTATCATTATATGAATTATGAAATATAAAAGTATTGTATTGTAATATTTTTTCGTTAAGTATTTGAGATCATGTGTTGGATGGTACCAAGAAAAATGATCCTATAGCAAGTTAAACATTTTGGAAAACACAAGTTTGAGGGAAAGATGAACCTTAATATTTTTTTAATGATGGGATAATGATATTGGATAAAGATTTGAAGTATAAATAATTCAAGGTACAACCAAAGGGTAATATTGTTTTTTAAAATAACTTCTTTTTTTCTTATACTCTTAGAGAATGAAAGAACTCCAAAACTCTAGGGAAAATAATCTTAATATTTTTCCTATTATCATCATTTTTGATGATATTAATTAATTTTATTCACACATATGGTTTATGGTTTTGTGGTCTACAACTTTCAACCGAACATGTTCTCTATTACCCTCCATCAGAATTTGATAGTTAGATTTCTCTTCCATATACGTGTTTTCACAAATGTTCTAATATTTGAAAGCTTATTTTTGTGGTGACCTTCATACTTACGTTTATTTATTTTAATGTTGAAGTCTCATTAATCCTTTTTTGAATGTGGTATTTCAATAAAGATATTTTGAAAATTCAAACCCCCAGTTTTTGATCTCGAGTTTAAATTGTGAGGACACAATTTTTTGATAGAGGGGAGAATGTAATGCCTCAAGACTTTACAATATTTTCATTATTGAATAAATTTAATTTTTTATATCATTATTTATACTCAACACCATGTTTATCTTATGATATACACAACAATGATTTGGATTGTGTTACACGCAAAGACTAGTTTTATCGAACAACATTGTATTATTAAAATATTATTATTTAATATAATGAGATATAACATAGAATTTAATTTTATGGTTATTAATAGCATTAAGTAACTTATATTGTTTAATTAATAGGCTAATAATTAATTATAAATGAATATAGGAACTAAATGAATATATAAGAAATATTTTTATAAAGAACTATTTTTATACTCACAAAGCTATTTTATCCTAATAAATTAAATTAATTATTATTAGTGAATGATATTAATGAAATATATAAATATTATACCTTCAATAAAATATTTTTGATATTCATTGAAAATATTTTATAGGCATAAGATAAGAAAAAACCCAATATTACACATAAAACCTCTATTTTTATAAAAGCACTTTTACAACCTTTTAATGGTGAACCTATTTTCAATATAATTTTTGAAAATTTTAAATAATTCATTTGAAAAAAACTCATTCTTTAAAATATGGATATAAAAATTTATTTATTTTTAATTATTGGTATTTTTCTGACAAGTTTCATGTTTTGATGAATAGTGAAAGATACTAAATTTTAATTGAATTTTATTTTCATTGAAATAATTTATAGTGTTGAATTATATTTTTAATTGATTTTAAATTATAATGAAATTATTTTTTTATTATTTAATCCAATTTAGATCATTTTAATCAATTTCACATTAAAATTGGATATAAAAACCTTTTAATCTTTTGAATGTTTTCACTTTAAAAGCCTGTTTTCTTGTTCCATCAATGGGGTTAATTTTAAATTAATCACTAAAAATCATGTGTTTTGAATCTTTCTAAATAGATTTAATATTTGGAATCATTTGGTAAAAATTATGTAAATATATTTATTTTGTTTTTGGGCATATGAATAGTAAATTTAGTAATATTTTAATCACCACGGTTAAGGGTAAATCATGAAATAATGGGTAAAAATAATATTATAAAGACCATAAAATTATTATAAAACTTATCTTAATTTTATTGGATGAGTTTGGTTCAACAAAAATCATCCTTAATCCGATTTTATGGCCCCTTGGAGCCACTTGGATGATTTTAAGGATTTTATAGTATTTTATTTTAAGGAAATTCCAATATGTCTTACTCAAGTTTCTAATAAGTATTAAATTTTTATATATGGTTATTAAGAATATATATTAAAAAATAAATAATTAATGGAAAGATAAAATATTTATATTCATCATGATAATTTATTTTTAATTTTTAGGGAATAAATAATTAAATTAAAGGCTAACATAATGATGATGCAGTAATTGTTTAATTAATGAACATATAAAATAAATGATATTAAAAATATTAAAATAAATTAAATTTGATATAATTAATGTAATAAAACAATTTTATGGACTAATTTGACATTTTAGGGATGTATTAAATGTTTTTTAAAGTTATATTATGTATTGATTGTTTTTAAAAAGTCAGAAAATGAATAGTGTCAAAATTGACATGAATGATATTCTAAAATAAATAATATTTTATTAAATGATATAAAATTCATAAAAATATAAAATTTGTCCAAATTATTGGTATGAAGTTAAATATTTTATAAATGGTCTATTTATTGATATTTTTTAATTTTAGAGTAACTATATTAATGATTAAAAAATAAAAACACATGTTGTCAGAGTAAGTGTTAAAGGAATTAATTTAGGGTTAAATCCAAATGATAATGGTAATAATATAACCTAAACATTGTATTAAAATTATTTTTGAGAGTTTTTAGACCCATAATTATCTTAAATTATAAATAAATCACTTTGGATCCATTTGAGATTAGAATGTAATTTAAATTAATTTAATATTTTGAGAGTTTCCTAAAGTGACTCTCCCCTATCCTATAAAAGGACACCCATTATTATCCTTTAATCACCCTTAAAATCCTATTTGATTCCTCCAATACCTAAAATTTTCCCCCCCAAACTTAACTATATTTATTCTATAGAAATTAATTTGTGCTTAAATTCAACCAAAGAAGTCCTTTTGTTCAAATCAAAAGGAGATATCCAAACAATAGGTTACGTTCATCAACAAATGTTTTTGTTTTATTTATTATTTAAACCAATTATTTTTTATTTAATGTTTATATAATAAAATAATTATCCTAAATATACTAAGATTTTTTATATTCAGTTTTTGACCTACACTCAGACACACGTCTATCAAATGGGATATGCAATCATCGTTCGTGTTTATGGCAGACTACTGCCTTGCGAACCAATTTCGTTCGTTCTTCCATTTCCACCTTTAATGGTTGATATTATTGATGTAATTTATATTTATATATGATATATATTATATTTATTATGTCTTTATACTTCTTTAATTCCTTTATAACACACACCTTTTTACTTTCCATTTTTTTGTAAATACAATAATATCGTTTGTGGAAGTGTGGACTACTTTCTCTTCAAAGAGACATGGTTCATTCATGCTATAAATGGAGTATAAAAAGTTTGATTTTAATAATAATAATAATTGATATATTGAATTAAATATGATACTAAAACAAACACAAACACAAACACACACATACCATTTACTTTTTATTCTTTTAATACGAAAAATAAATGAAAGTAGCGCTCATGCGTACGTACAACCTACCGTCTCTATGAATTGTGCATTTCATTTATTATTGATAAATAATATAGATTATTATAAATATATATATACTTAATATATATCAAAATTTCATCATGTTTTACATTCTTGATATGATTAAATCATGATCTAATTAATAGGAACAAAAAATAAATGTCAAAACTCATTCGAGAAACTGAGCAATTAACACTTGAGATAATGAAAAATTTGAAATACTATTAATAGGTAACAAAATAATATAAGAATATAATATATTATATCATAAATAATATTCTTATATAAGTTAATAACATTCCTAAAACCATTATATAAGAGGTTGAATCACGTTCGATTAAAGGAAGCGTAAGGTAAGGGATTTCGTCTTAATTTAATTTACATGAGGCATATTGTAATGTTATGAACCTAGTTTCTTTTATGTGATGTATATACTACCCATTAACACATTATAACATGAATATACTTATTCTCATGATATTATACATTTCATGTAATGTTATTACTTTATGGCTATTATGATTCAAATATTTCAAAGTGCTATGAGACACTTTCATTTAAAAATATCTTTTTAAATTGATTATTCAATATATAAGGAATGCTTTGGACTAGTATGAAATAGGTTGGGGAACATTTAAAGTAAGCCCCTCGATGCATCGATAGTCTCATGAGATGAACCAGTTGGCCAAATCAAATGGGTTTTCTACATGATATGCTAAATCATCTTGTGAAAGGTCTTGACGATAAAGGTACCATGCACCTAGGAAATACATCATAAAATAATTAAGTATTTTATCTATTAGGAATTCAATTATTATTATCCATGGGATTTTTCACTAATATATCTATGGATTCATTTCCTTCTCATTTTATTGATTAAATAGAATGTGTTATCAGTTTCTTACATTGGAATATTTATTATGCATTATCTAGTTATTTTAATGACATGTGTTATTAGTTATTTACCTTTCCATATAGATTTATTCTCCTTGATTCATTATTACTTCCACTATATTTAACCTTACTGAGAATTTGATCTCACCCTTATTATGCTTCCTTTTCCCAGTATATGAATAAAAACCCTGTTCTTTATTACACACTTAAACATGATTTATTACATAAACTTGCACTTAAGATAACTCTGAGGATCGAGAGGTATATTGTCTTGGAAAATTAGGAAAGTTACATGGAAACTTAAGACATAAAATAAGAAATCTTTATTAAATTATTTTTTTACATGACCACAAAATTCCTTCGTACTTATAATTGCATGGGATAACCTGAGGAAATACATAAGAAAAGGGTGAGCTATAAAGCCCAATAAGGGAGCAAACAAGCCATAACATGAAGAATACAATACATGTTAGGTAATAGGCATATCAATGGATCACAAAAGAAACATGAAAATAAAGGAATTATATAGCATATTTAGCATAACATGTAAATGTTTCAACAACATACAACATGATATTTTTATGAGAAAAGGTTCATTGGACATGGATTGGCATGAGTAAACCCTCATTGAACATGAATAATCATGAGTACACCCTCATTACACATGAATTAGCATGAGTAAAACCTCATTGCACATGTATTAGCATGAGTAAACACTTATTGCACATATATTACCATGAGTAAACCCTAGTTGTACATGACGTATCATGATACTAATCATTACCCAATTCATTGTAGCACTATCATGACATACCCTTTATAAACATATCATTTCATGCATAAGTGTGCCACATGGATCATATAACATGGAATCATTAAACACCATCATTTATTACACAATAAAGGAATGTGGAATATATACATGAAATTATATAATCAATAAGTATATGTTTATAAATGTGAATACCCTTTATAGAGAAATAGACATGGTATTCACTACAAGATGATTTTGGCATGGAAAATTGCAGTACAATTTCGGCATCATAACGTCGTCATATAGAAATTCATAAGTTGGGTTGATTATAGAGAAAGGGGTCTCTCATCATTTATACATTAAATAGACAGTAGTGGGATCATGGAACATAATATATCTACATATGAAATGGAATTTAGATGCAGAATATGAGAGAAATACTTGAATGGAAATTAGAAGAGAGAAATCCCTTACGGAATTTCAGCATGGTAACGAGTATTAATGAAAGGCATTAATGAGATATAAATGGGTCTATCATCATTAAATCTTAAGTAGATAGTATGGGGGAGGTGAAAAATCATACCTAAACATTTTTAATATAAAATTAAAGGGTATAACAACATAAAGAAACTTGGACAAAAATGATAATGGAAGGAATCCATTACGAAAATTCAGCATGATAACGAGTATACATAAGGGTTCATAAGAGGGATAAATGATAGTGAAAGGGGATCTCATAATTTATAAATAAAATAGGTAGTAAGGTAGATATTTAATAACATATCCCAATATAGGAATAAAATAAATTCATATACATAACATAAAAAGAATGTTTGATATAAGAGGAGGGTGGAAGATCCCTTATGGAATTTCGGCATAGTAATCGGTGTGCTTAAAGGATCATAGGGGGGTATTGATGAGAGTGAAAGGAATATATAATCATATATACATCAAATGGACAGTATTGGGGGTCTTGGAACATCATAACCAAACTTATGAATATGTAACTTAAGAAGTATAATGTAAAAGAGTAACTTGAATGGAAATGAGAAGAGTGAAATCCCTTACGAAATTTTGTCATTATAACAACTTAGGTAAGGGTAAAAATGAGGGAGGATAAATAATCCCTCATTAAAATAACATTAAATGTAAATTAATAGAATTATTATAAAAGAATAAAATTATAACCATTATAAATTTCAATAAATACTTTCAAATAAGATGCTTGAATTTGAAAGGAGGAGAGAAAAGTGAGGATACCTTACTTGGAAGTGTGATCCCAAAGGCTTGAGAGAGGCTTGAGAGAGGCTTCCTAGGTGATTGGGGTGCCTTTAGAGGATTATAGAGAGACGATGACAGAGGTTGTTCTAGCTCCAAATGGTTTGAGTGAAGAGGAATGGAAGATTGAGTGGGTTTATAAAGGAAAAGAGAGGGAATTATTTATTATTTAGGTTTGGGACACTACACATCAAACTAATAAAAACCACAAACCATCCCATGTTTTTGCCCATGGTTTCTACAAAAGTGGATTAGTATATAATATTTTATAATTCTAAGGTCCGAACATATTAAAATATTTGTTTTACTTACGTGGAGGTGAGTCACACTCTCAAATAAATCATTTTAAAATGTTAAAAAATTTTATAAGTCTTGGAGGGTCCACTAAGACGTTATAAAATTAATCAAACAAATATAAAATCACATTATTTTAAATGAAAAACATATATTGGCCGAATATCCCTTTTATAGTATTTTATTACCCCACTATTGTAGGGCCCCAACATTAAACATTACATAATCTTGAATTAGGTTAATAATTCACATTGAGGATCTTTTCAGGTTTAGAGATTTATAGAATTAGGTCATAACTTATACATAAAAACATGAATATCCCATGTAGACACTTCTATTTAGTATCCATTTTTTTCATAAAATAAAAACTCTTAAATGAAAACAAGATTTCTTTTCTTGATATAAATATTATTGAATTATTCCTTTCTCTTACCCTTCCTTATACCCTGGGAAAAATATTTCAAAGACTTGGGATGAGCATAAAAAGCTCAGTGAGGGTTATAAAATAAAGAAAGAAAACATCAGCCCATAAATACATAAAAAACATAAGATATTTAACATACCTCATGAAATCATAATATTTATTAATAACACATAGTAATCACAAATCATAAAGGTAACTTGTGGCATCCATAACATACTTACATTGTAGATTTCATAGCTATATAGGGAGTTATGTTTGTAATACCCATCACAATATATTCCCAAAATCTCTTAGGAGAAACATTAAAGTTTAACTCCATCACAATACCCAATGAATTAGGGATCTATCTTGGGCTCACCCACCCTAGGTTTATCACAGAACCACTTGTATACATAAACAATTTCCAAGAACTATAAAATAATCATAACACATAACACAAGCATAAAGGAAAGATAAAATTTACACATTACAATCACAATATATCATTTCAATATATTGACATAATAAATCCATTATCAAAACCATTTTCAATCCCAAAATATTTAAAAATAGTATATGGTATTTATTTTCCATTTAAAAACATTACGACTTGTTAAGGAATCCAAATATCAAATAATGCTCACGACAACGAAAAGGTCGTTGTCACCACATACGTTAAAAAGAAACATTATTTTTGTCATTTAATAAAACAATTCATAAAAGAAATATTAATTTTAAATAAAAGTAAAAGTCAATGGGGTTTATTATACAGCTTCTAAAACAAAGTTATGTATAAATCAAAGTATTCCTCAATGAAAGGAGAATGAGATGAAGTCCCTTACCTCGTGTCCGAATTGACTCGTTAATTCTTTAATCTCTTGAATAATAAAATAAAGTTAATATATAATTGCTTTATAACCTTTTTAAATTTTATTATTCCTTTTATATCACTTATTACAACATTATAAATATTACATAATCATTTAAGTTAATAACTGTCGTTTTGTCAATATTTGGTACTTGAGTCAAAAATGAACTTCTATTAATTACAAGTTGTCCATGTGGTCAAAAGTAAATTATATCCAGTATTATATTCATGATTTAGATATCATATATGTCATATATATCCATTATATATATATATATATGTATTTATAATAGTACACAACATTTGAAGATAAGAAATGAAATGCACCGTTCATGGAGACGGTAAGCCGTACGTACGCATGAACGATACTTTCATTTCTATTTCATATTTAATGGAATGAAAACTTACTGATACATAGTTATATTATAATTCAAATATAATATCATATGTAATTTCATTAAATCCATCCTTTATTCGATGCACAAATGTCATGAACGAGTCATATCACTTTGAGGGGGCGGTAGTCCGCACTTCCTCAAATGAATTTATCATATTTACCCATTATAGAAACCATAAAGGTATGATATAAATGAAAAATAAAGAATCATAGATACAATATAATATAATATATATCACATATAAATAAATTTCCATCATAATTTCCACCATGAGAGGTGGTATGAGATAATTGAACAATCATCGTTTGGTGAGGCATTTGTTCACCGTCCAAAGAAACAATATGTTCGTATCCATTAGATGAAGGTGTGTAGATGTGTTGTTATAATAATTATCATATCCACATAAAAGTATATTTAAGATACTGATTTTTTTATAAAATAATGAAATAAAGAAAGTTTATGGGGTTGGGGAAGGAAAATAAAAGAAAAGAACTTAAGAGAAGACGTTACCTTTAAATCGGGTAACTCCCTTTGGTTTTTACCAAAAGGATTTATTGAATTTACTTCTGCCCAAATTAAGGATTATATGTGTAATATAGATATTTTTGGAGCTTATTTGAGCGTATTTTTAATTATCCAAGGGGATTGAGAGGTGTGAGTAATGGGTTAGAGGTGGTGGCCTTTTATAAGAGGGAGGAGGGGCTCTTTAGGAAAGTTTGAAAGTATTATTTTATTATAAAATTATTTTCGGTTTCAAAAGGTCAAAAACTCATTAAATTAGAATATAAAATGAATATAAGTTTAAATAAAATCATCCAATAATAATTTAACAGGTTTTGGATATTCTTTAATCCTTATCGTTTTTATTTAACCCTTTTTTACTCTTACCGTTTTATCAATCATTTAACACTTTGAGAATCAAAATAGTTACCAAAACAAGAAAAATATCCAATTAAAGAGTAAATAATAAAATTTTAGACTTATTATAACCATTTGGAAGAATATTAGATTTTCATGACTATTTTATATTTTAATAAAATATTAATTTATTTAAAAACTCATTTATGTCAATTTTTATACTATTCATATTATGACTTCTTAAAAATCCATAACAACTTCATAAATTTGAAAAAACTTCATTAATTCAATTATAGAAAGTCATAATCATCCATAAAATTCTTTTATGGCATAAAAAGTTTCAAAATAAATTTATTTTAATATTTATAATCTCATTTATTTAAAACATTCATTAATGAGGTAATCATTATATCATCATTATGTTATAAATAAATTTATTTTTTTGATATCTAAAAATTACAAATAAAATACCTTGTTTTAGGAAATATTTTTATATTTATAATGAATATTTATAGTAGAGAATATAACTTATATAACCCCATATAAATTTTTTTTACTAAAAGATATATGTTTATGTTACATTTTCCTTAACTTTAAATTAATTTTTATAAAATGTCATTTTCACTTACAAGTGGCTCTATGGGATCTCAAAATCGACCCAAGGAATCCCATGGTTGGACATGTATCATAAAATAGTATTAGGACACGTGTTAGGGTAACTTAATATTTTTATCATATTATTTTTTACCCTTATTTACTAGATTTACCCTTTAACCATGGTCAATAAAATATTTACTAAAGTTAGTATTCATAATGTCTAAAAATAAAGTTACCTATTTAAAAAATTTGGAACTCCTAATTATAAATATGGAATCCATTTTCAAAATTCAAAATATAGAAGTTATATAAATTAATTTAAAATCAATTCCCATTGTCAAAACCTAAAAGAGTGTTTTTTAGAAATAATAAATATCAAAAGATTGACACTTGTTGATGTCCAATTTTAAAGTGAAATTACTTAAAATGACCCAAATTTAATTAAATGGTAAAAATATAATCCAATTACACTTTAAAACCAAAAAAAATCTAACTATATAAATAAATTAGATTAAAAGGTAGTTTTGAATTAAAATACAGTATTTTCACTATTCATTAAAAAATTAACTTTATCAGAAAAATACCAAAAATTTACCCAAAGTAAATTTTGATGTCCTTATTCTAAAGAATAAGTTTATTTTATCAAATTTAACATATAAAAGTGAAAAAACTAGATTTAAAAAGGGTTTTCCATCAAAAAGTGGTAAATCAACCTTTTTAAGAATATTATAGTATTACATGATTAAAACCGGATCCATTCCTATTTTAAGCCTCTAAAATCTATTGGATAAATGTAAATAAATTTAAAAAACATGTATAGTAATATTTTAGTTATTTATTTTCATTCCTTCCAATACAACGACTAGGTGTTAACTACCATTTAAAATAATATCATATTATTATTTTTCAATATGACTCAGACTTGTGTGCAACATAATATTTCAGAGAAACCCATTGTTTCATGTCGGGTATTCCATCAAATATAGCATCCACTTTAAAGTAAAATTAATATTTAATTCAAAAATATTAATAAATATGAAAATTCCATATTATTTATTTACTTGAGATGTTACATCCTTACCCCTTTTGAAAATTGCATCCTCACAATTTTATTCACTTATAAAATAAATGGGGGTATTTATCCCTCAAAACATTCTCATATCCCCACATTGCCTCTTCAACCATATGGTTTTTCCATAAAAGCTTTACCTGATGAATTAACTTATTCCACAACACTTGCTCTCTCCAGTCAAGAACCTAGACTAGTTTTTCATCATAAGAAATATTTTCATCCAACTAAACTACTTCTAGACTCAAAACATGAGATGGATCCGACATATACTTTCTCAACATTGAAACATGAAAAACATTGTGTAGCTGGGATAAAATTGGAGGTAAAGAAACCATGTAGGCAACTGATCCAACTTTCTCCAGGATTTTATAGGGTCCAACAATCCTTAGACTCAACTTTCCCTTCTTACTAAAACACATCACACTTTTCCATGGAGAAACATTGAGAAAGACATGATCACCAACCTCGAAAGAAAGATCCTTCCTCCAGTTATCCGCATAACTTATCTGCATTCCCTGATCTATTCTCATGTGCTTCTGAATCAACTAAACTTTCTCTACCATATCTTCTTCCAATTATAATCCCTTCAACTTCCTTTCACATAATTCATACCAAAAATCTGGAGATCGACACCGCTTTCCATATAATGTCTCAAATCGAGCCATCTGTATAATGGAATGAAAACTGTTATTATTAGAAAATTCAACCAAAGAAAGATGTTAGTCCCAACTTCCCTGGAAATCCACTGAGTAAGCACACAATATATCTTTCAATGCCTAAATTGTTCTTTTTGACTTCCCATCTTATTGAGGATGAAAAGCTGTACTAAAATTTAATTCAGTAACCAACGACTTCTGAAGGCCTTTCCAAAAGTTAGAAGTAAACCTGGGATCACAATTATATACAATGAAGAGGGGAACTCCATGAAACATGACTATCTCTTTAATATACAATAGAGAAAGTTTATATAGATATAGAGTATCTCGAATTGGAAGAAAATGAAAAAATTTAGTTAATCGATCAACAATAACCCATATTTCATTATTACCTCAAGATGTCTTCGGTAATCCCAAAACGAAGTCCATGGATATATTTTCCCATTTTGACTCTAGCACTGGTAAAGGCTGAAGCATCCCTTTAGGTATCTTTCATTATTATTTAACCTGTCGATAAGTCAAACACTTCACAATAAATTCAGTAATATCTCTTTTCATTCCATCCCACCAGTAATACTCCCGAAGATCTATGTACATCTTAGTACATCCTGGATGAATTGAAAATGGAGAAATATGAACTTCACATAAAAAATAATTCTTTAACTGTGAATCACAAGCCACACATAATCTCTTCCCAAATCTCAAAATACAATCATTATCAATGTTAAATTTAGGCAACTTACCCTTTTGAACCAACTCTACTTTTTTCTGCAACTCATTGTCTTTATTCCATGCTTGCTTAATTCTGTCTGATAGAGATGATTTCACTGACACATGAAACAAAATAAAGGAATATCCTACACCAAAAACTTCTATGCCAAAGTTCATCAAATCATTAATAAAATTATCTTTTTCTAAACGTAACATGGTTAATGTAGCATTACTTTTTTGACTCAATGTTTCAACCACTTTATTTTCCTTTCTTGGATGGTAATGAATCATTCAATCATAATCCTTGATTAATTCTAGCCATCTAATCTGTCTCATGTTCAATTATTTATGAGTGAATATATACTTCAAACTTTTTTGGTCAGTATATATTTCACATTTTACTCCATACATATGATGCCTCCATATTTTTAAAGCAAAACAACAACATCTAATTCCAAATCATATTTAGGGTAATTTAACTCATGAGGTTTCAACTGACGTGAAACATAAGTAATTACCTGATCATTCTGCATTAGGACACAACCAATTCATTCCAATGAAGCATCACTATAGATAACAAACTCACCATTTTTGGTAGGTAGTTCCAAAACTAGAGCATTCACCAATATTATTTTCAATTAATGAAAACAATCATCACATTCTTTTGTCCAGATAAACTTAACACCTTTTCGAGTGAACTTAGTTAGTGGGATAGATAAATGTGAAACATTCTCAACAAACCTTCTATAATAGACTTCTAAACCAAGAAAACTATGAATATCAGTTATATTTGTAGGTATTGTCCATTCTTCAACAAATTTTGTTTTAGTAGGATCAACAATTATGCCATTTTTTGAAAAAATGTGACCAATGAATGAAATTTGTTGTAACAAAAACTCACACTTTCTGAATTTACCATATAATTTATATTCTTTTAAAGTTTGCAAGACAACCCTCAAATGACATTCATGCCCCTCTTTACTTTAAGAAAAATCCAATATATCATCAATAAACACAACCAAAAACCTATCCAAGAACTCACAGAAAATTCTATTCATAATATCCATGAATACAGTAGGTGAATTGGTTAAACCAAAAGTCACAACTAAAACTTCATAATGGCCATATCTAGTACGAAATGCGGTCTTTGAAATTTCTACTTCCTTTACTTTCAAATGATGGTATCCCGACCTAAAGTCAATCTTCAAAAAATACATAACTCCATGGAGTTGATTAAACAAATCATCGATATGAGGCAAAGGATACTTAATCTTAATAGTTATATTATTCAAGGCTCTATAATCAATGAAAAGTCTCATTGAACCATGTTTCTTTTTGACAAACAAGACTGGAGCACCCCACAGTGATGTGCTAGGTCAAATGAAACCTTTATCTAATAACTCCAGCAATTTATTCTTTAACTCTAAAAATTAAATTTGATCCATTTGATAAGGGGGTTTTGAAATTGTCTTAGCATCAGGAACTAATTCAACAGAAAATTCAACTTCTTGATCAGGCATAATACTAGGCAAATCATTAGGAAAAACTTTAAGGCACTCATTTACTACTAGAACATCATTAATCTAAACAGTTACTTTTTTTTAAAAAATACATGTAAGGTAACATTCATTTCCATCTTTCACTAGTTTCTCAGCTTCCTGATATGTTATCAAAAGTAAAGTTTCATTATTGTACACAAACTAAAATTATTTCTGAAAAGAAACCTATTTATCTCTACAGTAAATCTTAGCATGATAAACGGAAATCCAATCTATACCCAAAATAATATTAAACTCTACTAGAGGCAAAAAAATAAGGTTTTCAGGTAGAATATTTCCACACACAAGGACATGAATGTTATTATAATTTATTTTTCTCTCAAAATTTCCTCCTAGTGTTTTTACCATAAGTTCAGTATTCATATCTTGAGATGGAATTCCCAATTTACTAGAAAATTTCTCAGTAATGAATAAATGTGTAGACCCTGAATCAAAAAACACATTGACATAATATGAATAAACAAACAGTGTACCTGATACTACTTCATTCGATGGACCAACATCTACTGAAGTAGTTACAAAGGATTTCACCACCTATTTCTTCTTATAGTCTGACAGCTTTTCCTCTGTTGAGTTCTTCGTTGGACACTCATTTGCATAATGACCCATTTCCTTACACTTAAAACATTTTACTGATTTTAAATCAGATTTTGTCTTACCATTACCTTGATATTTTTCAGTTCAATTATGTGCCTTATGCCCCATTTTACGACATCAGTATCACTTAACAGAATTCAAAATACATTCACCATCATGCTTTTTACCACAATTTTCACAAATGGTAAACTTAAGTTTCTTACCATCAGAAGTTTTTGAAGATTTCTTACCTTTATTCTGCCACCTCTACCTATTATTTTGTTTTTTTTCAAAGAACACCTGATCATCGGAAAACTCCATTTGCACCTTCTCCACACATCGAACAAGTTTTTCATAACTTTTGAACTCACGAGAAGTGAAAGCCCTTCGATACTTTGGCTTTAATCCTGAGTAAAAATTATTGATTTTACTATCAAAAAATTGTATGAAATTTGGATCATACATTTCCAGTAGAGTGAATTTTGCTTCATAAGTAGCCACTAATTCATCCTCCTACCTCAATTCCAAGAATTATTTCTCCATCCTAAGTTGAACCGTTTTAGGAAAATATTTCTCAAGAAACATACCTTTGAATTCATCCCAATCAAGAGAATCAATCTAATTACCACCCCTGATATTTTTAACCATCGATCACCACTGATAGGATTCACCTACAAAATGGTACACAAAAAGACTAACCTTTTGATGTTCTGAACACCCCATGACATCTAAAACCTTTTGTAGTGATTTAATCCACCCTTCAACTAGCACAGGGTCATATGATCCTCTAAATGATGGGGGATGTTTCCTCATGAAATTCTCCACTACTAACATGTTCCTCTAGGGTTGATCTTGATGATCTCATGCAAGTATACCACCACCATTTATATCCAGAGTCAACAATTCCATCACTACAAAAAACTGTTCAGTTCCAATTCCAACCATCTCAGGTTGCTGATTTGGAAGGCTATTTTCCTCTTGATTTTGTCCCATCATAGCTACCTTGTTTCCTTTGTAGAAAACCATTATGAACACATAAATATCTTAGGAAAATCAACATAGTAATATATAAATGCTATATCATTTCAATATTATAATAAATTAATTTATGGATATTAATTTAAAAATACCCTAACTCCTAAAGATGTCTAAACTGGCCTTTGATACAAACTATAAGGCCCCAGCCTTAAACATTACATAATCTTGAATTAAGTTAATAATTCACATTGAGGATCTTTTAAAGTTTAGAGATTTAGAGAATTAGGTCATAACTTATACATAACAACATGAATATCACATGCAGACACTTATACTCAGTATCCATTTTTTTTCATAAAATAAAATCTCTTAAAATAAAACAAGACTTCTTTTCTTGATATAAATTTTCTTGAATTCTTCCTTTCTCTTACCATTCCTTATACCCTATGAAAAAAATTTCATAGACTTGGGATGAACATAAAAAGCTCAGAAAGGATTATAAAATAAAGAAATAAAATATTAGTACATAAATACATACAAACATAAGCTCTTTATCATACCTCATGAAATACTAAGTTTTATGAAAAACACATAGTAATAAAAAATCATAAAGGTAACTTGTGGCATCCATAACATACTTACATTGTAGCTTTCATAGCTACATAAGGAGTTATGTTTGGAATACCCATCATAATATATCCCCTAAATCTCTTAGGATAAACGTTAAAATTTACCTCCTTCATGTTACCCAATGCATTGGAGTGCTATCTCGGGATCACCCACCCTAGTATTATCAAGGAACCACCTATATATGTAAACAATGCCTAAGAACCATAACATAATCATAACACATAAAAAAAGCATAAAGAAAAGATAAAATTTCCACATTGTAATCACAATATATAATTTCAATATATTGAAGTAATACATCCATTATCAAAAACATTTTCAATACCAAAATACGTAAAAATATCATGTGGTATTTATTTTCCTTTTAAAAACATTACGACTTGTTAAGGAAGCCAAATATCAAATAATGTTCGCGGTGGCAAAAAGGTCATTGTCACCACGTACGTTAAAAAGAAACAATATTTTTTTGTTTAGTAAAATGATTCGTAGAAAAAAAATATTCCTTTTGAATAAATGTAAAAGTAAAAGGGGTTTATTATACAATATATTAAAGAAAGTCATGTATAAATCGAAGTATGCCTCAATGAAAGGAGATTGATACGATATCCCTTACCTCGTGTTCGAATTGACTCATTCATTCTTTAATATCCGGAATAATGAAATAAAGTTAATTTATACTTGTTTCAGAACCCTTTTCAAGTTTATTATTCCTTTTACATCACTTATTACCATGTTATGAACATTACATAATCATTTAAGTTAATAACGGTCATTTTGTTGATATTTGGTACTTGAGTAAAAAATGAACTTCTTATAATTACAAGTTGTCCATGTGGTCAAAATTCCATTATCTATAGAATTATATTCATGATTTAGATATCATATTTATCATATATATCCAGTATATATATTCATTTATAATAGTACATAACATTTGGAGATAAGAAATGAAATGCACCGTTCATAGGGATGGTAAGCCATACGTACACATGAACACTACTTTCATTTCTATTTCATATTTAATGGAATGAAAACTTACTGATAAATAGGTATATTATAATTCCAATATAATATCATATATAATTTCATTAACTCCATCCTTTATTCATTCCATGTATGGCATGAACGAGTTATATCACTTTGAGGGGGCGGTAGTCCACAATTCATCAAATGAAATTATCGTATTTATCCATTATAGAAACCATAAAGGTATTATATAAAAGAAAAATACAGAAGAATAAAGACAATATAAATATAATATATATCACATATAAATATAGTGCCATAATAATGTCCCCCATGAGAGGCGGTAGGAGATAATTGAACAATCATCGTTTCGTGAGGCAGTAGTTCGCCGTCCATAGAAACAGTATGTTTGTATCCATTAGATAGAGGTGTGTGGATGTGTAGTTATAATACTTCTTATAAAAACATACTAGTAAATTGAAGATACTAGTATTTTTATAAAATAATGGAATAAATAGAGTTTAGGGGGTTGGAGAAGGAAAATAAAAGAAAAGAACTTGAGAGAAGACGTTACCTTTAAATTGAGTAACTCCCATTGGTTTGAACCAAAAGGATTTATTGAATTGCCTTATTTGCAAAGTAAGGATTATAGGTAGAATAGAGGTATTTTGGGAGCTTATTGGAGAAAATTTTGGATGAGACAAGGGGCTTGAGAGGTGTGAGTAATGGGTTAGAGGTGGTGGCCTTTTATAAGAGGGAGGAGGGGCTCTTTAGGAAAGTTTGAAAGTATTACTTTATTATAAAATTATTTTCAGTTTCAAAAGTTCCACAACTCATTATATTTGAAGATAATATGAATAAAAGTTGAAATAAAATAATCAAATAAGAATTGGACTGGTTATGTATATTTGTTAATCCTTATTTTTTTTATTTAACCCTTTTTTACTCTTACCGTTTTATCAAGAATTTAACACTTTGAGAATCAAAATAGTTACAAAAACATGAAAAATATCCAATTAAATAGTCAATAATAAAATTTTAGACATATTATAACATTTTTTCCAAATATTTTATATTTAGTACTGTTTTATCATTTAATAAAATATTAATTTAATTAAAAACTCATTTATGTCCATTTTTATACTATTCATATCATGAATTTTTAAAAATCCATAACAACTTGATAAATTAGAAAAAAATTTATTAATTTAAATAAAAAAGTCATAATCATATATAAAATTCTTGGATGTCATAAAAAGTTTAAAAATAAATTTATTTAAATATTTATAATCTCATTTATTTAAAACATTCATTAATGAGCTAATCATTACATCATCATTGTGTTACAAATAAATTTATTTATTTGATGTCTAAAAATTATATATAAAATAACATTATTTAATAAATATTTTTAGATTTATAATTAATATTTATAATCTAAATTATAACTTATATAACTCCAAATAAAAATTATTTTACTAAAAGATATATGTTTATGTTATATTTTTCTTAACTTTAAATTAATTTTTATAAAATGTCATTTTCACTTACAAGTGGCTCCATGGGGTCCCAAAATTGACCCAACGATTCCCATGGTGGGACATGTATGATCCAATAGGATTAGTACATGTGTTAGGGTAATTTAATATTGTTATAATATTATTTTTTACCCTTATTTACCGGATTTACCCTTTAACCATGGTAAATAAAATATTTACTGAAGTTACTATTCATAATTTTTAAAAATAAATGTTACATATTTACACATTTTGGACCTACTGATTCTAAATATGGAATCTATTTTTCCAAATTTAAAACATAGAAGTTGCAGAAATCAATTTAAAATTAATTCCTATTTTCAAAACCAAAAATCGCATTTTTAAGAAAATAATAACTATAAAAAAGACTGACACTTGTCTATGTTCAATTTCAAAGTGAAATTACTTACAATGAACAAAATTGTATTAAATGGTAAAAATATAATCTAATTACACTTTAAAACCAATAAAAAGAACAATCTAACTATATAAATAAATTATATTAAAGTCAGTTTTGAATTAAAATGCAATATTTTTCACTATTCATTAAAAATGAACTTTATCAGAAAAATACCAAAAATTTACCCAAAATAAATTTTGATCTCCCAATCTTAAATAAGATATTTATTTTTTCAAATGGAACATATAAAAGTCACAAAAACTAGATTTAAAAAGTGTTCCCTATCAAAAGGCGGCAAATCGACCATTTAAAGAATATTAGAGTATTTCATGCTTTAAATTGGATTCATATTTATTTTAGCCTCTAAAATTTATTGGATAAATGTAAAGAAATCTAAAAAACATGTATAATAATATTTTAATTAGTTCTGTTCATTCACTCCTACACAACAGCTGGAAATTAACTACAATTTTAAATAATATTATATTATTTGTTTTCAGTATGACTCAGCCTTGTGTGCCACATGAGATTTCAGAGAAACTCATTGTTGCCTGTCGGGTATGCCATCGGACATATAATCCATTTTAAAGTAAAATTAATATTTAATTCAAAAATATTAATAAATATGAAAATTTCATATTCTTTATTTACCTGGGATGTTACAACTATTGGGTCATTATGATGTCGTAAAACTCAGTATATATTAATAAGGTATTTAATTTTTATCCAATAATTCGACTGTCTCAAAAAATTATTAAAAATTAACTATTGGATAATTTCAATATCCTGATTCCAAAAATAATATTTATTTTATCTAAATATTTTACTAAATATGTTAATTTTCACTTTTAAAATAAAAACCTCTATTTATTGAAAATTCAAGGGTTTTGAAAAAAATAGTTTTCAAAACTTAATGAAAATTAAAATTGTATTCATAAAAATAATATGATCATTTATATTTAATAAAAAGTAATTTATTAAAAGTAATTTATTAAAATCTTATTTAATTCAAAGATCCATTAATTAATCAAAATAGATTTCTTAATTGAATTTAAATATTTAACAAAAATACTATTTATGATTTAAAAACCATTTACAATGTAATGTTAATAGAATGAAATTATATTAATTATTCTATACAAAGATAATGTACATAATCATAATTCTAGGTTCTTGATACATATCTATTTATTACACCAGCATATTTCTTAAGTGTAAGGTGCATGATGGTGGGGCTTTCATGGGGTCAGTTGGTGAACATGGTTTGGGTCGTGATCTCGATGAGTTTAAAATTCTCCCAGAGGTGATTTTGTTCAAGCTTTACATATTGAATATCAGATAGGGCTTGGTCCAGAGTGAATCCTAGTGGCACTACCTCCTTCCTGAGCTCCAACAAATGAGATTCATATGGAAAAATTATATTAGTAGAGGCCATCAAATCTTCTTTCTGAAATAATTTTTCCATTTTAATTTCTTTTTATAAAAAATAATTATACTGTTAAAATTATTATTGTTTCCAATGGTCATATTGATCCTTATTCATAATTTACCAATGGTCATATAATGGTCAAAAATTGATAGTTACATTTTAATTTATACTTATATTGTTTTAATTAATGGAACATAGTAAAACATACATTTTTAGGAAACAAAATATTATTCAAAAGTTTGTGTCATTACATTATTCCCCCCTTAAAAAATTTTTCTCCCAAAATTTCATTTTACATACTAATGAGAAAAAAGGTGAGGGTAATTATCATTCATCACTTCAATGAGGTCTTCAATATTTCCTATTAGCATTTACTTTAGGTAGAAAGTGTTCATGCATCACAATGGAACCTCATGATTTTTTCAAAATCATCTAATTCCTTTTCCCAAAAACTTCTCATCCATCTTAGATTATATTGATGGAAGAATCAATACATCCTAAAAAAGGTATTTCCTATATATAATTTTGAAACATCATCTTGAACATGTTTTTTATAAAAAAGTCTTACTGATTCATCTTCAAATATATCAAAATATGGTATTATTAAATCAATTTTTGTATATCCAAAAAGATAGAAATATATAATTTGATAAATATAGGATTCTCGGATGTCTCCCACTTTTACAACATCTAGGAAATATTTTAGTGCATCATAATTTTTAAATAAATTGAAGAATTTGAAAAGAACCTGATGGTACTTCCCATAGTTAGCATGGTAAGAAAGTTGAGAGTGAAAGATTATACAATGGAAGGTACTTGATCCTTGAAATAATCTTGCAATGATAGAGGTATTGGATGCCTCATAAAGTTGTTTTAATGTAACTTGGATATTTGAAAAAGTTTTAAATTCATCTGTGCATGAATTCTGTATAATCTTTACAATTTAGGAAGAGAGAGAAGTGTTGTTCATCATCTTCCTCCTTCCATGTTTTAACTAAGAAAAATAAAATACAATTAGGGGGTTTGAATACTTTTCTAATAAGAATGTAAAAAAGAAAACATTGGACATAGAAGGATAAAATTGTAATTTAATAGTATATCCTAACTTGTGATACCCTATGTTTCAATCTATGTTATCCAAGATCTATTTACCAATATATATTCTTAGGGGATTTTTTTATTCCCTTAATAATAGTTCATACTAAGCTTATTAATTTACCAAATCATATACCCTGAGAGTGTCTAACCAAGAGTGAAGAAAGGCCTGTTATCATGCACCAGTTCCCTTTTGAGTCTAACTCAAACTGGTGTTTTTGGGTTTTACCCACAGATACATCTATGTCAGAGCCACCTCAACTTGTTCTTATCTATACAGAGATGTATTTTCTCGATAAACCACTTACTCTATACTCACAAAAATTTAGGGATGTTTTTATTATACTTAGTCTTATCCCTAAGGCTTTCACTAGGGTTCTCTAATCCTAATCCCAAAAATTACTAAACCTATAATTTGATACCAACTATAACAACCATGATCTTTATTAACCACTTAAACATGATTTATTATATAAAATTTCACTTAAGACAACTTTGAGGATCGAGAGGTATAGTGTCTCGGGAAATTAGGAACATTACATGATAACTTAAAACATAAAATACAACATCTTTATTGAAAATGTTTTTTACATGACCACAACCTTACTTAGTACTTAGCATTGAATGGGATAACCCGAAGACATACATAAGAAAATGATGAGCTATAAAGCCCATTAAGGGAGAAAACAAGGCATAACATGAAGAATACAATACTTGGTAGGAAATAGGCATATTAATGGAGCACAAGAGAAACCTGAACATAAAGTCATGATATAGAATGGTTATAATAACATGGAAATGTGGAAACAATATACAAAATGATATTAGTATTATCCAAGTCTCATTGCCCTTGTATTAGCACGGGTAAACCCTCATTGCACATGAATTATCATGAGTAAACCCTCATTGCACATGAATTAGCATGAGTAAACCCTCATTGCACATGGATTAGCATGATTAAACCATCATTTTAGATGGATTAACATGATTAAACCCTCGTTTCACATGGCGTATCATGATACTAAACATTACCTAATGCATTGGAGTGCTATCAGGGTGAACTCTTTATAAACATTTCATTTCATGCCTAAGTGTGCCAGGTAGATCATATAACATGGAATCATTCAACATCATTATTTATTCCACAATAAAGGAATGTAGAATACATACATGAAATTATATAATAAATAAGTATATGTTCATAAATGTGAATACCATTGATAGATAAATGGATATGGTATTCACTACATGATGATTTTGGCATGGAAAATTGCTGTGGAATTTTACATCATAACGTCATTATAAGAAAATTCATAAGTTGGGTTGATGAGAGAGAAATGGGTCTCTCATAATTTATAAATTAAATAGATAGTAAGGGGAGCATGGAACATAATATCCCAACATATGAAATGGAATTTAGTTTCTTAATATGAGATAAATAATTGAATGGAAATAAGAAGAGAGAAATCCCTTACATAATTTTATCATGTTAACGTGTATGCTTAGAAGGAATTAATGAGAGATAAAGAGGTCTCTCGTTATTCAATAATAAGGATGGAATTATTAGGGAGGTGTAAAATCATACCCCGACATTTTTATTTTATAATAAAAGGGTATAACAATATAAAGAAACTTGGACAAAAATGAGAAAGAAAGGAATCCCTTAGAGAAATTATATATGGTAACAAGTATACATAAGGGTTCATAAGGGGGATAAATGAGAGTAAAATGGGATATTATAATTTATACATCAAATGGGAAGTAATAAGGATATTTAATAACATATCCCAACATATTAATGAATTAAATTCAAAGACACAACATGAAAATAATTCTTGATAAAAGGGGAGGGTGGAATATCCCTTATGGAATTTCGGCATAGTAACGAGTGTGCTTAATGGATCATGGGGGGGGGGGGGGGGTCATGATGAGAGTGAAAGGAAGATATAATAATATATAAATCAAATGGATAGTATAGGGGGTCATGAAATATCATAACCCAACATATAAATACGAAACTTAAGAAGCATATTGTAAAAGAGTAGCTTGAATAGAAATGAGAAGAGTGAAATCCATTACGAAATTTTGGCATAGTAATGACTTAGGTAAGGGTAAAAATGAGGTAGGATAAATAATCCATCATTAAAATAATATCAAATGAACAGTAATATAATGATTATAAAATAATCACATTATAACCATTCAAAATTTCAAGAACTACTTTCAAATAAGAAGCTTGAATATGAAAGGAGGGGAAAGTGAGGATCCCTTACTTGGAAGTGTGATCCCAAAAGCTTGGGAGAGGATTGAGAGAGACTTATTGGGATATTGGGGAGCCTTTGGAGGATTATTGGGAGAGAATGTCAGAGTTTTTTCGATCTCCAAATGGTTTGTGGGAAGAGAAATAGGAGATTGAGTGGGTTTATATAGGAAAAGAGAGAGAATTCTTTATTATTTTGGTTTTGGACACTACACATTAAACTAATCACAACCACAAACCATCACATGGTTTTTGCTCATGGTTTCTACCAAAGGGGAGTGGTATAAAATATTTTATAAGTAAAAAGGCCTAAAATATTAAAATATTAGGTTTTATTATGTGGAGGCGAATCACACTCTCAAGGAAATCATTTTAAAATGTTAAAACATTTTATAAGTCTTGGAGGGTCCACTAAGGAATTATAAAATTAATCAAACAAATTTAAAATCAAACTATTTTAAATGAAAAACATATATTGGCTGAATAAAAAATTTATAGTATTTTATTACATCACTATTGGGTCATTATGATGTCATAAAACACATTATATATTTATAAGGTATTTATTTTTTACCCAAAAATTCAATTGTCTCAGAAAATTATGAAAAATTAACCATTGAATAATTTTGATATCCTCATTCCAAAAAAATATTTATTTTATCTAAATAATTTTATAAATATGTTAATTTTCCTTTTTAAAATAAAAACCTATATTTATTGAAAATACATGGGTTTTGACAAAACTAGTTTTCAAACCTTAATAAAAATTACAATTGTATTCATAAAAATCATACGATCATTTATATTTAATAAAAAATAATATATTAAAAATATTTTATTAAAATATTATTTAATTAAAAAATCCATTAATACATCAAAATATATTTCTTAATTGAATTTAAATATTAAAAAAAATACTATTGATGATTTCAAAATATTTTATAAATTAATATTAATAGAATGAAAGTATATTCATTATTATATACAAAAATAATGTACATAATCATAATTCTAGGGTATTAATACATATCCATTTATTACACCAATATATTCCCTAAGTGTAAGGTGCACGATGGTGGGGCTTTCATGGGGTTGTTCGGTGAACATGGTTTAGGCCTTGATCTCAATGAGCTTGAACTTCTCCCACATGCGATTTTGTTCAAGATTTACATATTGAAGCTCAGATAGGGATTGGTCCAGAGTGAATCCTAGTGATGCTTCCTCCTTCTCGAGCTCCAAAAAATGGGCTTCATATGGCATAATTCTACTGGTAGAGGCCATTGACTCTTCTTTCTAAATTAATTTTCCTTTTTCATTTCTATTTATAAATAATAATTATAACATTAAAATTATTATTCTTTCCAATTGTCGTATTGATCCTCATTCATAATTGACCAATGGTTATATAATGGTCGAAAACTGATAGTTACATTTCAATTTATACTTATATATTTTTAATTGATGGAACATAGTAAAATAAAATTTTTTAGGAAGCAAAATATTTTTCAAAAGTTCGGGTTGTTACATTAGTTCCCCCTTAAGAAAATTTTCCCTAATTTTTTTTTACATACTAAGGCAAAAATAGGTGAGGGTAATTCTCATTCATCTCTTCAACAGGGTCTTCAGTCTTTCCTATTTGCATTGCCTTTAGGTAGAAAGTGTTCATCTATCATAATGGTACCTCAGTATTTTTTCAAAATCATTTACTTAAATTGACCAAAAACTCCTCATCAATCTTGGATTGTATCGATGGAAGCATCGATATGTCATAAAAAGGTATTTCCTATATATAATTTTGAGACATCTCCATGAACACGTTTTTTATAAAAAATTATTACTGATTCATCTTCAAATATTTAAAAATAGGGTATTGGTAAATCAGTTTTCGTATATCCTAAAAGAAAAAATATATAATTTGATACATATAGGTTATTCGGAGGTCTCCCTCTTCTGAAGCATTGAGAAAATATTTTAGTGCATCATAATTTTGAAATAAAGTGAAGAATTTGAAAAGATCCTGATGGAAGTTCCCACGCTTAGAATGGTAAGAAAGTTGAGAGCGCAAGATTCTCTAATTGACGGTACTTGATCCTTGAAATAATTGTGCAATCCTAAAGGTATTGGATGCATCATAAAGTTGTTTTCTAGTAACTTGGGTATTTTAAAAAGTTTCAAAGTCATCTGCATATGACTTCTGGATAATCTTTGCAAGTAGTTCTTCAAGAAGAGAGAGAAGTGTTGTTCATGATCTTAATACTTCCATGTTTTAACTAAGAAAAAGAGAATACAATTACGAGGTTTGAATACTTTGATAACAAGAATGTAAAAAAAGAAAACATTGGATATAGAAGGATAAAATTGCAATTTTATAGTATATCCTAACTTGTGATACCCTATGTTTAAATCTAGGTTATCCATGATCTATTTCCCAACATATATTCTAAGGGGATTTTTTTATTCCCTTAATAATGGTTTATACTGAGCTTATGAATTTTCCAAATCATATCCCCAAGGAGTGTCCAACCAAAAGTGCAACAAGACTTGTTATCATGCTTCATTTCTCGTTTGAGTCTAGCTCAAAGTGGTGTTTTCAGGTTTTACCCACATATACATCTATGTTAGAGACACCTCTACTTGTTAATATCTAGAAATGGATGTATTTTCTCGATAAAACACTTACTCTATACTCAAAAAAATTTAGTAATGTTTTTATTATACCTAGTCTTATTCCTAAGGATTTTACTAGGGTTTTCTAATCTTAATCCCAAAATAACTAAACCTATCATTTGATACCAAATATAACAACCCTACTCTTTATTACACACTTAAACATTATTTATTACATAAACTTTCACTTAAGACAAATCCGAGGATTGAGAGGTATAATGTATCGGGAAATTAGGTACATTACATGACAACTTAATTCATAAAATAGAACATATTTATTGAAATTTTTTTGTTAAATGACCAAAAAATTCCTTTGTACTTAGAATTTCATGGGATAACCCAATGAAATACATAATAAAATGGGGATATATAAATACGAGTAAGGGAGAAAATAAGGAATAACAGTAAGAATACATTACTTGTTAGGAAATAGGCATATCAATGGAGCACAAGAGAAACCTAAACATAAAGGCATGATATAACATGGTTATCATTTCATGTAAATGTGTAAACAATATACAAAATGATATTATCAGGAGCCAAGTATCATTTCACATGGATTAACATGATTAAAACCTCATTTCACATGAATTACCATGAGTAAACCCTCATTGTACATGAATTTTTATGAGTAATCCCTCATTGCACATGGATTAACATGAGTAAAACCTCATTGCACATGGATTATCATGAGTAAACCCTTATTGCTGATGGAGTATCATGATACTAAACATTACCCAATGCATTGGAGTGCTATCAAGACACACCATTTATAAACATTTCATTTCATGCATAAGTGTACCACATGGATCATATAACTTGGAATCAATCGACATTATCATTTATTCAAAAATAAAGGAATGTGGAATACATATATGAAATTATATAATCAATAAGTATATGTTAATAAATTTTAATACCCTTAATAGAGAAATAGATATGGTATTCACTACATGATGATTTTGGCTAGGAAAATTGCGGTGCAATTTCAGCATCATAACGTCGTCATATGAAAATTCATAAGTTGGGTTGATGAGAGATAAAGGGGTATCTCATCAGTTATACATTAAACAGATAGTAAGGGTATCATGGAACATAATCTCCCAAAATATTAAATGTAATTTAGGTGCATAATATGAGAGAAATACTTGAATGGAAATAAGAAGAGATAATTCCATTACGGAATTTTGGCATGGTAACAGGTATGAATGGAAGGAATTAATGAGAGAGAAATAGGTCTCTCATCATTAAATAATAATGAGGAAAGTATGAGGGAGGTGAGAAATAATACCCCAAAATTTTTAATTGAAAATAAAATGGTATAACAACATAAAGAAACTTGGATAAAAAATGAGAAAGGAAGGAATCCCTTACGAAAATTTGGCAGGGTAACAAGTATACATAAGGGTTCATAAGAGGGATAAATGGGAGTGAACGGGGATATAATCATTTATGAATAAAATGAGAAGTAATGAGTATATTTAATAACACATACCAACATAGGAATAAAATAAATCAAAAAACATAACTTGAAAAGAATGCTTGATAAAAGCGGAGAGTTGAAGATCCCTTGTGCAATTTCAGCTTAGTAACAGGTGTTCTTAAAGTATTATATGGGGTCTTTATGAGAGTGAAAGGAAGATATCATTATATATAAATCAAATTTAAAATATGGGTGGTCTTTTAACATCATAAATCAATATATAAATGTGGAAATTAAGAATCATAATGTAACATAGTAGCTTGAATGGGAATGAGAAGAGTGAAATCCCTTACAAAATTTTGGCATCGTAATGACATAGGTAAGGGTAAAAATGAGGGAGGATAAATAATACATCATTAAAATATCATAAAATGGACATTATTATAATTATTATAAATTAATCACATTATAACCATTCAAAATTTCAAGAAATACTTTAAAATAAGATGCTTGAATTTGAAAGGAGGAGAGGAAGGTGAAGATCACTTACTTGGAAGTGTGATACCAATGGATTGGTTGAGGCTTCAGAGAGGATTATTGGTATAATGGGGAGTCTTTGGAGGATTATAGAGAGATGAGGGAAGAGTTTGGTCTAGATAAAAATGGTTTGAGTGAAGATTAATGGGAGATTTAGTCGGTTTATATAGGAAATGAGAGGGAATTATTTATTATTTAGGTTTTGGACACTACACATTAAACTAATCAAAACCACGAACCATCCAATAGTTTTTTCCCATGTTTTATACTAAAGGTGAGTGGTATAAAATATTTTATAAGTCCAAGTGCTGAGAATATTTAAATATTAGGCTTGCTTATGTGGAGGTGAGTTACCCTCTCAAGGAAATCATTTTTAAATGCTAAAATATTTTATAAGTCTTGGAGGGTCCACTAAGGCATTATAAAATTAATATAAAAAATATAAAATCACATTATTTTAAATGAAAAACATATATTGGCCGAATATTCCTTTTATAGTATTTTATTACATCACAATTGGATCATTATGATGTCATAAAACCCATTATATATTTATAAGGTATTTAATTTGTACCCAAAAATTTGATTATCTCATAAAATTAGGAAAAAATCACCAGTGGATAATTTCGATGTAATGATTAAAAAAATATTATTTATTTTATCTAAATAATTTTCTAAATATGTTAATATTCACTTTTAAAATAAAAATCTATATTTATTGAAAATTCATGGGTTTTGACAAAAACAGTTTTCAAACCTTAATAAAAATTACAATTATTTTCATAAAAATTATACGATAATTTATATTTAATAAAAATTTCTTTATTAAAAATATTATTTTAAAATATTATTTTATTCAAAAATCCATTAATTCATCAAAATAGATTTCTTCATTGAATTTAAATATTAACCAAAAATACTATTTATGCTTTAAAAATCATTTACAATGTAATGTTAATAGAATACAAGTATATTCAATATTATATAAAAATAATAATATACATAATAATAATGCTAGGGTCTTGATAAATATCCATTTCTTACACCAGCATATTCCCTAAGTGCAAGGTGCACAATGGTGGGGCTTTCATGGGGTTGTTCAGTGAACATGGTTTGGGATGTGATCTCGATGAGCTTGAACTTATCTTGAAGGTGATTTTGTTCTAGATTTCAATATTGAATCTCAGATAGGGATTGGTGTAGAGTAAATCATAGTGATGCTACCTCCTTCATGAGATCCGAAAAATGGGATTCATATGGCACAATTCTACTGGTAGAGGCCATTGAGTCTTCTTTCTGAATTAATTTTTACATTTTCATTTCTATTTATAAACAATAATTATAACGTTCGAATTATTATTGTTGCCAATGGTCATATTGATCCTCAGTCATAATTTACCAATGGTCATATAATGGTTGAAAACTAATAGTTACATTTCAATTTATACTTATATAGTTTTAATTAATAGAAAATAGTAAAACATACATTTTAGGAAGGAAAATATTATTCAAAAGTTCGGGTTGTTACATTCTTACCCCCTTAAGAATATTTTCCACCAAAATGTAATTTTACATACTAAGGTAAAAACAGGTGAGGGTATTTCTCATTAATCTCTTCAAAGAGGTCTTCTGTCTTTCTTATTAGCATTGTCTTTAGGTAGAAAGTGTTAATGCATCACAATAATACCTCATGATTTTTTTTCAAAATCATATACTTCATTTTCCCCAAAACTCCTCATCTATCTTGGATTATATCGATGGAAGTATCAATATGTCATAAAAAAGGTATTTTCTATATATAATTTTGAGACATCATCTTGAACATTTTTGTTATAAAAAAGTATTACTGATTCATATTCAAATATTTCTAAATAGGTTATTGGTAAATCAGTTTTCTTATATCCCGAAAGATAGAAATCTATGATTTGATACATAAAGGCTACTCAATGGTATTCCTATTCTGTAGCATCTAGAAAATATTTTAGTGCATCATAATTTTGAAATAAAGTGAATAATTTGAAAATAACCTAATGGTACTTCCCATGCTTATCATGGTAAGAAAGTTTAGAGTAAAATATTCTCCAATTGACTATAATTTATCCTTGAAATAATCATTCAATTCTAGAGGTATTGGATGCCTCATAAAGTTGTTTTCATATAACTTGGATATTTGAAAAAGTTTCAAAGTTTTCAACCCTTTTTGGATAATATTTTCAAGTAGTTATTCAAGAAGAGAGAGAAGTGTTGTTCATGATATTCCTCATTCCATGTTTTAACTAAGAAAAAGAAAATACAATTAAGGGGTTTGAATACTTCTCTAATAAGAAAGTAAAAAAGAAAACCTTGGACATAGAAGGATAAAATTGTAATTGAATACTATATCCTAACTTGTGATACCCTATGTTTCAATATATGTTATCCATGATCTATTCCCCAAAAAATATTATTAGGGGATTTTTTTTATTTCCTTAATAATGGTTCATACTAATATTATGAATTTACCAAAGCATATTCCTTGAGAGTGTCGAACCAGGAGTGCAGTATGGCCCGTTATCATGCACTGGTTCCCATTTGAGTCTATCTCAAAGCTGAGTTTTTGGGTTTTACCCATATATACATCTGTGTTAGAGCCACCTCTATTTGTTTGTATCCAGATAGGGATGTATTTCTTGATAAACTACTTACTCTATACTCACCAAAATTTAGGGATGTTTTTATAACACTTAGTCTTATACTTAAGGATTTCACTAGGTTTTTTATAATACTAATCCCAAAAATAACTAAATGTATTATTTGATAACAACTATAACAACCCTAATCTTTATTACACACTTAAACATGATTTATTACATAAACTTTCACTTAAGACAACTCCGAGGAACGAGAGGTATAGTGTCTCGAGAAATTAGGAACATTACATGACAAATTAAGACATAGAATACAACATATTTATTAAAAGATTTTTATACATGAACACAAAATTACTTTGTACTTAGCATTTCATGGGATAACCCAAAGACATACATAAGAAAAGGGTGATCTATAAAGCCCAGTAAGGGAGAAACAAAGGCATAACATGAAGAATACAATACTTGTTAGGCAATAGGAATATCAATGGAGCACAAGAGAAACCTAAACATAAAGGCATGATATAACATGGTTATCATAACATTTAAATGTGGCAATAAAATACAACATGATATTATAATGATCAAAGTATCATTTCTCTTGGATTAGCACAAGTAAACCCTCATTGCACATGAATTAGCATAAGTAAACCCTCACTACACATGAATTTGCATGGGTAAACCCTCATTGCACATGGATTAGCATGAGTGAACACTCATTACACATTTATTATCATGATTAAACCCTCATTTCACATGGCATATCATGATACTAAACATTACCCAATGCATTGGAGCACTATTAGGAAACACCCTTTATAAACATTTTATTTCATGCATAAGTGTGCGACATGGATCATATAACATGGAATCATTAAACATAATAATTTATTCCACAATAAAGGAATATGGAATACATAAATGAAATTATATAATAAATAATTATATGTGAATAAAGGTGAATAAACTTTATGGAGAGATTTACATGGTATTCACTACACGATGATTTTGGCATGGAAAATTGTGGTGCAATTTCGACATCATAATGTCGTCATATGGAAATTCATAAGTTGGGTTAATGAGAGATAAAGGGTTATATAATCATTTATACATTAAATAGAAAGTAAGTGGATCAAATAAAATAATATCCCATTATTTTAAATGGAATTTATATGCATAATATGAGAGAAATACCTGAATGGAAATAAGAAGAGAGAAATCCCTTAAGAAATTTCAGAATGGTAACAGGTATGAATTGAAGGCATTAATGAGATTGAAAGAGGTATATAATCATTAAATAATATGTAGGGAAGTATGGGGGAGGTGAAAAATCATACCCAAACATTTTTAATTGAAAATAAAAGGGTATAACAACATAAAGAAACTTCGATAAAAATGAGAAAGGAATGAATCCCTTATGAAAATTTGGCATGGTAACGAGTATACATAAGGGTTTATAAGATGGATAAATGAGAGTGAAAGAGGTTATCATAATTTATACATAAAATTTGAAGTAAGTAGGATATTTAATAACATATCCCAACATAGGAATAAAATAAATTTAAATACAAAACATGAAAAAAATTCTTGATATAAGAGGAGGGTGGAAGACCCCTTATATAATTTCAGCATAGTAATGGGTGTGCTTAAAGAATCATGGGGGGGGGATTGATGAGACTGGAAGGAAGACATAATAATATATACATCAAATTTACAGTAGGGGGTCTTTTAACATCATAACCCAACATATAAATACGGAAATTAAGAAGCATAATGTAAAAGAGTAGCTTGAATGGAAACGAGAAGAGTGAAATCCCTTACGAAATTTTGGCATAGTAACAACTTAGGTAAGGGTAAAAATGAGGGAAGATAAATAAGAATTAATTAAAATAACATAAAATTGATATTAATAGAATAATTATAAAATAACCACATTATAACCATTCGAAATTTCAAGAACTACTTTCAAATAAGATGCTTGAATTTGAAAGGAGGAGAGGAGAGTGAGGATCCCTTACTTGGAAATGTGATCCGAAAGGCTTGGGAGAGTCTTGAGAGAGGCTTATTGGGAGCTTGGGGTGACTTTTTAGGATTCAAGAGAGAATATGACATAGGTTGGTCGAGTTAAAAATGGTTTGAGTGAAGAGTAATGGGATATTGAGTGGGTTTATATAGGAAAGGAGAGGGAATTATTTATTAATTAGGTTTTGGACACTACACATTAAAATAATCAAAACCAAAAACCATACCATGGGTTTTACCCATGTTTTTGAACAAATGGTAGTGGTATAAAATATTTTATAAGGCCATGGTCCGAAAATATTAAAATATTAGGCTTGTTTATGCGGAGGTGAGTCACACTCTCAAGGAAGTCATTTTAAAATGTTAAAATATTTTAGAAGTCTTGGAGGGTCCACTAAGGCATTATAAAATTAATCAAACAAATATAAAATCATATTATTTTAAATTAAAAACATATATTGTCTGAATATCCCTTTTATAGTATTTTCTTACATCACTATTAGGTCATTATGATGTCATAAAACACATTATATATTTATAAGGTATTTAATTTTTACCCAAAAATTTGATTGTCTCAGAAAATTATGAAAAATTCACTATTGGATAATTTCGACATCCTAATTCCAAAAATAATATTTATTTTATGAAAATAATTTTCTAAATATTTTAATTTTTACTTTTAAAATAAAAACTGACATTTATTAAAAATTCATGGGTTTTGACAAAAACAATTTTCAAACCATAATAAAAATTACAATTGTATTCATAAAAATTATACGATCATTTATATATACTAAAAAGTAAATTTTTAATAATATTTTATTTAAATATTATTTAATTCCAAAATCCATTAATTCATCAAAATATATTTCTTAATTGAATTTAAATATTAACCAAAAATACTATTTATGCTTTAAAAATTATTTACAAAGTAATGTTAATATAATGATAGTATATTCATTATTATATAAAAAATAATATACATAATAAAAATGCTAGGGTCTTGATACATATCCATTTATTACCCCAGAATATATCCATGTTTAAGGTTCATGATGGTGGAGATTTCATGGGGTCATTCAGTGAACATGATTTGAGCCGTGATCTCGATGACCTTTCACTTCTCCCATAGGTGATTTTGTTCAAGATTTACATATTGAATCTAGGATAGGGTTTGTTCTAGAGTGAATCATAATGATGATGCCTCTATCCTAATCTCTAACAAATGAGCTTCATATGGCCCAATTATACTGGTAGAGGCCATCAAAACTTTTTTTTTTGAATTAAATTTTCCATTGTCATTTCTATTTATAAACAATAATTAAAAAGTTAAAATTATTATTGTTTCCAAAAGTCATATTTATCTTCATTCATAATTGACCAAAGGTCATATAGTGGTCGAAAACTGATAGTTACATTTCAATTTATAATTTTATAGTTTTAATTAATGGAACATAGTAAACCATACATTTTTAGGAAAGAAAATATTATTCAAAAGTTCCAGTCGTTACATTTTACACCCTTAAGAAAATTTTCCCCCAAAATTTTGTTTTACATAATAATGCGAAAACAGGTGAGGGTACTTCTCATTCATCTCTTCAACGTGGTCTTCAATCTTTCTTATTAGCATTGTCTTTAGGTAGAAAGTGTTTATGCGTCACAATGGTACCTTAGGATTTTTTCAGAATCATCTACTTCCTTTGACCAAAAACCCCCATCCATATTGGATTTTATTGATGGAAGTATCAATATTTCATAAAAAGGTTTTTCCTATATAAAAGTTTGAGACATCGTCTTGAACATGATTTTTATAAAAAAGTATTACTGACTCATCATAAAATATTTCAAAATAGGGTATTGGTAAATCAGTTTTAGTATATACCAAAAGATAGAAATCTATAATTTGATACATATAGTCTAATAGGAGGTCTCCCTCTTGTGTAGAATCTAGAAAATCTTTTAGTGCATCATAATTTTGAAATAAAGTGAAGAATTTGAAAAGAACCTGATGGTACTTCCCATGCTTATCATGGTAAGAAAGTTTAGATCGCAAGATTTTCCAATAGACAGTAGTTGATCCTTGAAATAATCTTACAATGATAGAGGTATTGGATGCCTCATAAAGTTGTTTTCATGTAACTTGGATATTTGAAAAATTTTCAAAGTCATCTATGCATGACTTATGGATAATCTTTTCAAGTATTTCTTCCCGAAGAGAGAGAAGAGTTGTTCGTGATCTTACTCCTTCCATGTTTTAACTTCGAAAAAAAATTATGGGGCTTGAATACTTTGCTAATAATAATGTAAAAAAGAAAACATTGGACATAGAATGATAAAATTTTAATTGAATAGTATATCTTAACTTGTGATACCCTATGTTTCAATCAAAGTTATCCATGATCTATTTCCCAACATATATTCTTAGGGGATTTTTTTATTCCATTAATAATGTTTCATATTAGGCTTAAGAATTTACTAAATCATATTCCCTGGGAGTGTCAAACCAAGAGTGCACCAGGGCCCATTATTTTGAACCTGTTCCCATTCAATTCTAGATCAAAGAGGTGTTTTTGAGTTTTACCCCAAGATATATATGTACCAGAGCCACTTATATTTGTTCGTATCCAGACAGGGATATATTTTCTCAATAAACTACTTACTCTATACTCACCAACATTTATGGATGCTTTTATTAAACTTAGTCTTATCCATAAGGATTTCACTAGGGCTTTCTAATCCTAATAACAAAAATAACTAAACCTATCATTTGATACCAACTATAATAACCCTGCTCTTTATTACAGACTTAAACATGATTTATTACATAAACTTCCACTTAAGACAACTCCGAGGATCAATACTTATAGTGTCTTGGGAAATTAAAAACATTAAAAGACAACCTAAGACATAAAATACAACATGTTTATTAAAAAATGTTTTTACATGACCACAACATTCCCTAGTACTTTTCATTTCATGGGATAACCTGAGGACATACATAAGAAAAAGGAGAACTATAAATCCCAGTGAGGGATAAAACAAGGCATAACATGATGGATACAGTACATGTTAGGCAATAGGAATATCAATGGAGTACAAGGAAAACATTAACATAAAGGCATGATATCGCATGGTTATCATAACATGGAAATGTGGAAATAACAAACAACATGATATTAGCATGATCTAAAGCTCATTTCACATGGATTAGCATGAGTAAACCCTCATTGCCCACGAATTAGCATGAGTAAACTCTCATAAGACTTGGATTATCATTATTAAACCCTAATTGCACATGGATTATCATTATTAAACCCTCATTTCATATGGCGTATCAAGATACTAAACATTACCCAATGCATTGGAGCACTATGAGGGAACACCCTTTATAAACATTTAATTTCAGGCATAAGTGTGCCACATGGATCATATAACTTGGTATCATTCAACATCTTAAAATATTCCACAATAAAGGAATGTGTAATACATACATTAAATTCCATAATCAATAAGTATATGTGCATAAAAGTGAATAACCTTTATAGATAAATGGATATGGTATTCACTACATGATGATTTTGGCATGGAAAATTGCGGTACAATTTTAGCATCATAATGTCATCATATAGAAATTCATAAGTTGGGTTTATGAGAGAGAAAGTGGTCTATCATAATTTATACATTAAATAGATAGTAAGGGAATCATGGAACATAATATCCCAATATATTAAATGTAATTTAGATGCATAATAAGAGATAAATACTTGAATGTAAATAAGAAGAGAGAAATATCTTATGAAATTTTAGCATGGTAACAAGTATGTATGGAAGGAATTAATGAGAGAGAAAGAGGTATCTAATCATTAAATAATAATAAGGGAAGTATGGGGGAGGTTAGAAATCATATGCCAAAATTTTTAATTTTAAAATAAAAGGGTATAACAACATAAAGAAACTTGGACAAAAATGAGAAGGGAAGGAATCCTTTACGAAAGTTCGACATGGTAACAAGTATACATAAGGGTTCATAAGAGGGATAAATGAGAGTGAGAGGGGATACAATAATTTATACATAAAATGGGATGTAAAGAGTATATTTAATAACACTTCTCAAAATAGAAATAAAATAAATTCAAATACATAACAAGAAAACAATTCTTGATAAAAGAGGAGGGTGGAAGTTCCCTTATAGAATTTCGGCATTGTAATAGGTGTGCTCAAAGGATCATGGGGGGGGGGGGTTGATGAGAGTGAAAGTAATATATCACACACACACACACACACACACACACATATATATATATATATATATATCAAATTTATAGTATGTGGGGTCTTGTAACATCATAACCCAACATATAAATATGGAACTTAAGAAGCATAATGTAAAAGAGTATCTTAAATGGAAATGAGAAGAGTGAAACCCCTTATGAAAATTTGGCATAGTAACGGTTTAGGTAAGGGTAAAAATGAGGGAGGATAAATAATAACTAATTAAAATAACATAAAATGGATAATAATAGAATTATTATAAAAAAATCACATTATAACCATTCAAAATTTCAAGAGCTACTTTCAAAGATGATGCTTGAATTTGAAAGGAGGATAGGAAAGTGAGGATCTCTTACTTGGAAGTGTGATCCAAAAGCCTTGAGAGAGGCTTGAGAGAGGCTTATTGGGAGCTTGTGGTGACTTTGTAGGATTATAGAGAGAGGAGGGTATAGGTTGGTCAATCTTAAAATGTTTTTAGTGAAGAGGAATGGGAGATTGGGTGAGTTTATATAGGAAATGAGAGGGAATTCTTTATTGTTTAGGTTTTTTGACACTACACATTAAACTAATCAAAACAAAAAACCATACCATGATTTTTCCATGGTTTCTAACAAATGGGAGTGGTATACAATATTTTATAATTTTAAGGCCTGAACATATTAAAATATTAGGCTTTCTTATATGGATGTGAGTCACACTCTCAAGGAAATCATTTAAGATGTTAAAATATTTTATAAGTCCTGGAGGGTCCACTAAGGCATTATAAAATTAATAAAATAAATATAAAATAACATTATTTTAAATTAAAAACATATATTGGATTAATATACCTTTTATAGTATTTTATTACATCACTATTGGGTCATTATGATGTCATAAAACACATTATATATTTATAAGGTATTTAAATTTTACCCAAAAATTCTATTGTCTCAGAAAATTATGAAAAATTCACTATTGGATAATTTCGACATCGTAATTACAAAAATAATATTTATTTTATCTAAATAAATTTCTAATTATATTAATTTCCACTTTTAAAATAAAAACCGATATTTATTGAAAATTCATGGGTTTTGACAAAAATAGTTTTGAAACCTTAATAAAAATTACAATTGTATTCATAAAAATTATACGATCATTTATATTTAATAAAAATTAATTTTGTAATAATATTTTTTTAAAATATTATTTAATTCAAAATTCCATTAATTCATCAAAATATATTTCTTAATTGAATTTAAATATTAACCAAACATACCATTTATGATTTAAAAATCATTTAAAAAGTAATGTTAATAGAAATAAAGTATATTCATTATTCTATACAAAAATCATGTACATAATCATAATTCTAGGGTCTTGGTACATATCCATTTATTGATCCAGCCTATTCCATAAGAGTAAGGTGCACGATGGTGGGGCTTTCATGGGGTTGTTTGGTGAACATGGTTTGGGCTATGATCTCAATGAGCATGAACTTATCCCGTAGGTGATTTTGTTAAAGATTTACATATTGAAGATTAGATAGGGATTGGTCCAGAGTAAATCCTAGTGATGCTACCTCTTTCCCGAGCTCCGAGAAATGGGCTTCATATGGCATAATTCTATTGGTAGAGGCTAACAAATCTTCTTTCTGAATTAATTTTTCCATTTTCATTTATATTGTAAACAATAATTATAACATTAAAATTATTATTTTTTCCAACAATCATATTGATCCTCAGCCATAATTGACCAATGGTAATATAACGGTCAAAAACTAATAGTTACATTTCAATTTATACTTATATATTTTTAATTAATGGAACATAGTAAAACATACATTTTTAGGAAACAAAATATTATTCAAAATTTGGGTTGTTACAATATGAAGAATAAATTTTTGAATGAGCTTTCAAGTTTGTAGAGATTTTACTTATGTTATGCTTTATTTTCTTTTCCCAATGTATTGTGGGTATCATATATGTAATCTTGTTTTCCAAAACTGCTAAACTATTCAGTACTTTATGATTTTTTTTATATTAATCACTATAATGTAATAAAATAATGCACTGTATTTGGGATACTTGGGTTGGTGAACTAAATTTATACATAAATTATTCTTTTAAAACCAACCTTGAAATATGGTTACGAAAAATGAACTATGTTATAATCATGGAGATAGTAGGCCATTCTTATGCATGAGTAAAGTTTCTATTTTTCAAATATCATGATAGAAAGAGGGAAAGTGTTATTTTATATTTAAATAATTATAATTATATAATATATATCATTATATTTATTTAAACACAATTACATATATCATCCATGTATTTCTATAATAAAAAAATGAATCATATCACTTCGCGAGGTGGTAGTCTGTCATACACACGAACAACATTATCATTTTTCAATGGATGGTAATATAATAAATTGTATGATATATTAATTTTAAATAATTTTAAATATGTAATTAATATCATATATAAAAATTAAATACATCATCATGAAAAATCATGAGAGGTGATGATGGAAAATGAATAACATCAGTTTGCAAGGTGGTAGTCTGGTGTACATGCAATCGATGGTTTCATTTCCCATTTGATGGAAAAAGATATAAATGTATGTTATGACATTAACATAATAATATATTAGTATATGTTAGATACTTATGTTATTATAGTATTATGTTTTAATAATATTTAAATGAGTTGGAAGAAGAAACAAAAAAAATTCTCAATTAAGAACGATACCTTTTCTTTGAACCACCTCCTTAGGATTATACCTAAATCCTACATAGATTGGATTTTTGATCAAAAAAAGGACTCTAGGACATGGATATGGAAGTAATTATGGGATATGGGAAGGTATTGGATGAACTATATAGATTTTGAGGTGTGTAAAGGATAGGCGAGGATGTACCTTTTTATAAGTGAGGAGGAGTGATAACTTTTTGAATACCAAAAAATATTCAATAATTGAAATTAAATCTCAAGAAAATCTCCTCAAAAATTTATAAATAATGTATTTTAGGGATGAGAAGTTCATGAAACACCTCCAAAATTTAAAAATAAACATGTTTTAAGCATGTTATTCCATTTATCTCTAAGGTTACTCACTTTTATCATTTTTATTTTCACCACGGTAACTATTTTATTACCTAGTTAATATATCCTTTAATCTTAAAAATAAAATTATACCTATTATATAATTTATAACCATTGATTCTAAATATGAAGTAAAATTTATCAAACAAAAATCCTATGTGTATAGAAAATTAATTTTAATATAAGCGCATTTTACTCATAAAAACCTACCTAATATTAATTATACTGATATAAAATATAGAATAAATTTTATAAAATTCAATTCAAATAAGTGTAATAATTCAATTTTAAAATAAATAGGTAAAATGTGTTGAAAAATGGGTTTTTAAGAATTGTATTTTTTAAGAATAAAATGATCTAACATTAACTATATAACTAGTAATAATCATTATATGAATTTAAATTCATATAAATAGATGTATAATATATACATTTCATTTAAATATTTCCTCACTAGGGGTTATTTTAATTAATTAAAATGGATAAACTTTACGCACTTAAAAACAGTTTGTAGAAAATCGTGTTTTAAGCATATAAATAAACATACACCAAAATCATAAAAACTTCTGATTGAAATGAAATTAATTAAATTATTCTAAATCAAGTGGTTCATATATAACTTTAATAAAAAATTAAATATATAATGTTACTTTTAAATTACTTTATTAAATGAAAAAAATGATAGTATTTGAAAAATTGGCAATTTTTAGTATTCACCGAAAAATCAATCATTTTATTAAAATCCAAAAATCTCACCCTATGTTAATTTAAATATTTTTTTTGTAAAAAATTATATTCATTTTATAGAATAAAATTTCTAAAATTTGAAGAATTTAATTATAATACTTTCTCATAAAAATTAATAAAAATAATATTTGAGGAAAAGATATTTTTTGAAGAATAAAATGCCTTTATTAAAAATTAAGTGCTTATTTTCTAGAAATTTATTAATAAATTTATATCGATTAAGAAATTTAAATATATTTCCTAAATTTATTATTCTTATTCATACCAACAAATTTAATGGATAGTTTATAATGATCATATCTAAATAATGGTATTTTAATAGTAAATCACGATTCATTTAATCTCAGTATTGCATGTTGTATACATTATTAAAAATTTTGTTCTTTTAAAATCCCAGAGTGTTACATAGTTTATTGAAAAATTTTAAAACCTTTATCCACTATCCTTTCATTATAGGTAGTTTTCTCTTTAATACCCATTTTTACATAAGGAGCTATACATCAGTAGGATGATTGGACATAATCTAGAATTGGTTTTGATGAAATCTAATCAAAATTTATGGCTTCTTCCCATATTTTAGATTATGATCTCTATAATACCAACTTATAGGAAATATGATCATTATTTTCAACAAATAACAAGTCAACATCTTCAGTGATTCAAAAACCATATCTTTCTGGTTCTCTAACTTTTCAGGTGCTCCTACATAGTACTTGTATTTTAGGATCAACATAATCCATGGAGACATATGGAATTTTTTTCCTATACTAGATATTTTATATTTTGGGTATCAAATTCATTGAAGTTAATATTTATCTCACTATCCTCATTAAGGATGTGTTCCTCTCAATAAAAATGGTTGTCTTGTGATAATCACCTTTTTTCTTAGGGGTTGTATAAATAGTATTCAATTTTTTTGGATACCCTATAAAGTTACAATTAACCCCCACCCCCTGAGGAGATATTTTGTTTCCAAAGACATCCTTAACAAACTCATCGCAACCCCATGCATGAATATATAAAAAAAGGTTTCTTTCCAACCCATAACATGAAAGGGAAATTATTTTCTACTTTATTAAGTACACAATTTAGTGTGTATATTGAAATATGTAATGAATAACCTTAAAAGGATAATGGGATACTTTCATGGATCATCATTGAACTTACCATGACAATCATGGTAGGTTTATTCCATTCATTAACACCATTCCACTATAGTGTATAGGGCAGAGTAAGTTGGGATAAGATCCCACACTCCTGTATAAATTTGATGAATTCCCAATTAATATATTCAATACCTCAATTAGATTAAAATATCTTTATCTTCTTACAAAGTTGATTCATTAATTCATTCTTGTGAAGTTCAAATTTCTTAAAGGATTTTAAATTATACCCCATTAAGTAGATATATCCATATCTACTTAAATCATCAGTAAAAGTAGTGAAGTAAGAATACCCACCTCTAGCTTATACTAGAAATGGTTTGCACACATCAATGTGTACCAACTATTGAAGCTATGTAGACCTTTCACTTACTCAACCAAAAGGCAGCTTAGTAAATTTTACTTGTAAAAAAGTGTATCATTGGGGAAAAAGAGTGTAACCTAGAACCGTCATTTAGGTTGGTACGGTTTGGCCTAATGGTTTATTGGGAGGTTTTTATATCATGCACAGTCATTAACACCGAGTTATCATTTTCTCTTTTTAACTAAAACTCCCAATGGTCCCCCTTTCCATAACTGGGTACATACCTTCTTTCCAAAGGTAGGCAGTCATCTGGGTTTTTAGTCCTGATGACACTTGGGGAATCTCATTGGTCAAGAGGATGGGAGTTTGGGCTCATCTTACCCTTTTTGGGGGAATTGTTTCCTACTCGAGGACTCTCTTATATATTTAAGATATGTTGGAGAATATATTCCTAATCCATATATGAGACCAATTACCGTAATGAAATAATTATAGGTTAAGTATCTCTTTATGCAGAAGGTGGAGATCTCATCTGTGAATCTATCAGTATGTATCCAAGGTTCATCATCCATTTACCAATAATTAACATCTGATTATGTGCTAAAGCCATATATTTAGGAGATTCGTAATTTTCTACTACATAGGGAGTCAGTTAATATACTAAGGAGGAGATTGAGCCATTATAAGGCATCATACATATCCTGGTTATTATAGTAATCAAAACCCATGTAGTTCATTAAACCCATTCAGTTTACTATCATATATAAAGGCAATATATGAGTGCTCTGAGGCACAAAATATTCAATCTTGAGTCTCGGGGGGTATAACCTACGTATCTCGATTATAGAGAGAATCAGATTTGTTGTAGTTCATTTGATTTCTCTATCCACTGAAGGATGAGGTAGGATGGTCATCCCATGGGAATGATTCGGTTATGATGGTTGAAATGTTGGAGACATGGTGGGACCCACACTGAGGTGGGTGCCTTTTTGAGCTTGGGCCTTAGAAAGGCATCCTACATATCCTGGTTATTACAATAATTGGAGTTCTCATAGTTCATTTATTCCCTTGGGATTGGACCTAATGTATATGTCCTCATATAGGGGAGGTTATATCATGCCACTCATTGGGGATTCTATTTTGACATTGTCTAAGTTGGTGGAGATTTGTAATGAGAATTATATGACTATTGAAACTCCCTAAGCTCACATGAGCTATGCTTAGTGTGAGAAATAAGTGATAGCAAGTAATCCATCTCACCACATACAGATGCGGGGCTTATGTACTGGGACAACCCTTGGGATGTTCATTATAAAACTAGAGCCTTAGGAAGGCATCCTACATATCCTAATTATTGTAGGAATAAGAGTTATCGTAGTTCAGTTAATTTCTCAGTCTACTGAGGGATGAGGTAGAGTGATTAACCCATGGGAATGATTGGTTCTCGATGGTTCAAATGTCATAGATATAGGGGGAACTAACACTGATGTTGATTCCAATTTAATTCAAGATTGGGACCTTGTAAGATGTTCTATGTATCCTGGTTATGGTAGGAATTGGAGTCCTCATAGTTCAATGAATTTTGGATTATATAGTGATGTTTCCTTAATATTTGTAGGGGTTTATAGTGTAGATGATATGATAAATAGAACTCCATAATCCCACATGATCCATGATCATTGTGAGAAACAAGGGATGGAAAGTAATAAATATCATTACTTATTGATGTGGGACTTATGTACTAGGACTTCCCTTATAAGATTAATATGGATATCGAACCTCAAGGATTTTTCCAACATATCCTAGTTATGGAAGGAATCAAAGTTGTCATAGTTCTCTTAACTAAGGCTTACACACTGACATTTCCCTACTCGTTTGGACATATCATATCATGATACCCATTGGGACTTACATTTTGAGGTTTCCCTTAAGTTTTATGCCTACACACTGAGGATGGGTAAGGTTATCCAATCCTAGGATTCCCTTTTGACCTATCCTTCTTTCCTTCTTATCATGCATTGATTTCCTGATCGTCATGCATTGATTTCTTGATTTTCATGCTTTTATTTCCTTATTGACATATCATAGAGTGTCTACCTAACATGTCCAAAGGAAATTGTATAATCTAGTTGCCTTTTATATATGAATTCACACAATATGTATGGAATGTAAAAGGGGTTTTACATGATCAAGGATGAATTATCCAAAGGACATTACAAGACCTAACCAATTGATCTTGGAATCCATCACATGATCCTGGAGGACTTATCCAAAGGATGTTGCATGATCTAGTTGACTTGACTAGGTGTCATCATAACAATTGGTTGACACACTTGGGGGGCATTGTGAGAGTCAATGCGACATGTCTCGGAGGGCGTCATGTGTCCTGGATATTATGTCTTGAGGGAATCACAAGACCTAGATGATGTGTTTCGAGGGCATCGTGTGAGACAGTTTACATGCCCGGGTGCTACCACAAGACTTGGATGACATGAATTTGTGTTGCCATACTGTCTGAAGACACATCTGAGGGACGTTGTGAGGCTTGAATGGTGAGCCCTAAGGGTTTCATGAGACTTGGGAAACATGCCAAAGGAGCACCATGTGACTTGACTTGACATGTCTAGAGGACTTCGTATGACCCATATAGTATATTGAAGGAACTTCATCAGATTTGAGTGAAATTTCCTAGTGCTGTCGCATGTCTCAGGTGGCTCACAAGAAGATAATGAGGGTCATCATATATGTTCTTTTCTTAAGTATCTCATATTTAGTCTTTGTTCTAGACTTTATATTGAAAATTCCTTAGATTTTATTAGTGATAACTCGTACTAAGTCTCACTTTATCTAGTAGGTGTGTGGGATTTTCTTCCCTTTCCCTACCTGGAGGCCTTAACGTGATATATAAATGATCACGTGAAGCACCTATTCTATTTTCATGATTTATTCAACCGTTTTCTTGTATCTTACCTGATGGAAAACTTTCCAATCGTGAGATCCACCACTCTGAGAATTCTTATATGGTGCTTGGATGAAAGAGGGATAACTTATTGACCATAAATTCATCATTATTTTTTCACACCGGGGTGTGGGATTTATTTTCCTTTCCACCCTAGTTGTTTTCATCTTTGCACAAAATATGTCATGTGAGAGTAGGTTGTAATCGGTGAAGGCTTCAGTGTCATGTGTTTTTGTGATTCATTTTCGTGGATAACTTTGAGGTTATCACCTTATTTTCAATATCCATGAGTCCATCCCATTAATGTATAATTTATTGGATTATTTCCAATTAATGGTTACTTTATGATTCATGAGGGAATGATTAAGGAATTCTATATTATCATATTTAAACATCTAAGTTCCTTAGCAATATCAGGATGCCCATAAAAAGTAATTCTCATGATCTCAGGTGACTTTTCTAAGAATTTTCATGAGACAAGGATGGCTTGTCCGTGGCCTTCAAAAGATCACATCGGCTTGACAAGGGGTCTTGTGATATCATGTTGCAGACATACTTATCACGTTGAAAGATTTTTATGAACACAAGAGGCTTCTACCCCCTCCCTTTTTTATTTCCTTTATTTTATTTTACAAAGTTTGTGGAGTTTACAAGGTTGTTTGGGTGTTATTTATTACAATCACCCTACCTCTCGGTATTGCGTCGTGTGACCAATAAAGGTTCTATGAAGATGCATGATCATTTCATGTACAATTCCATCTGTTTTTCTTTAGGGATACAAAGGGGGAGTGGGAGGTCACCTAGAAATACCTAAGGCTCCTAAAGTTGTGAGGATGGAATTCCAAAAGTCTTTCACGAGATGACACATACATGTATCTAGGGTATCATGGGGTCTTTCAGATAACTAGGGGAAAATAGCATGACATTTACAATTGTTGGTGTCTCCCACATCCTCCCCTTATATTTCCTTTATATTATATTACAATGTCTTGGGGGTCTCATTAGTTTTATTTAATGTTGTAAAGGGATATCATCCTCTCCATAGATGATCCTTCGTGTGAGTTTTATGACTACAAGAGTCCTCCACCTTTTGGATATTCTCCTCCTATTTTTAAGGATTTTTGGATGGGTTTCTAGGAACCTACTGGTTGACAAACTGTATGGCTTGGGAGAGATTGTCCGACTACCACCGTGTGACCACCTGTTGTCCAAGGTGCCTTCATGAGAGAAAAAGGGCTTGTTTAAGGGACTTCACATGATCTTTTATAGGCTATTAACTTCACATGCTTCCTTCTCATGACTTTGTTATGGTCACACAATTTCATGTCTCTTAGAGGCTTACATGACCCACAGGATTTGTCCACATTGACCTTAATTTTCTCTTATGGGGGAAATAATACACATATACCTGTATTTCTTCCTTTGTGAATTTAACTATGCTCATTTGGTGGGTGTTAATAACCCCCAGGAGCGATGTCTATGGAGATAATGGATTGGTTATGAGGAAAGTAAATGCCTACCCAAGTCTTCAGCACTGTTATGAATTAGTGTCTTGGGTAACCCTTGGTATACTAGGAAATTAATGGTATTCAGAGAAATGCCCTATAAATAGTTTGGGTGGAGAGACACTCATTTCACCGACTACTCATTCCTCTAGATCACTCTCACCTTGATTCCGTTGCATTCCCCTGTCTAAATACTATTATACAAGACCTGATCATGAGACCTCACCACAAGCCTACTTAAGCAAGGACTATACCGTAAGAACTATTTTTCATAGGTTCCCTCTCAAACAAAATAAGAACTTTATTTTGGTAATTTTTTGAACTTTTTCCATGAGTATTACGATTGTATTTAGGATTTTTTGGGGACTGATGACTTGATCATATGATCGATTGACTATCAGACAGATCATGTAACCATGTCTAGGTCATGTTATCTTGAGTCTCCAAGGGTTCATACAATTGTGTGACACCCTATGGGGTTACGTAACCTATGATATTTTCAGCAGTCAAACCATTTTCAAACTCCTTATGTGATTCATGAATCCCTTACTGATTCATGATATGTGCATGATGCTGCTAGTTTATTATGCCTTTTCTTTGATAAGATCTTACTTTATCTGTATGACATATGCCACTTACTTCTATTCAGATTACTTCTAGTTATTTCCAAGGTTTGTCATCTGTGGCCAATAAAAGGTCTATGATTTCTAGAAATCATAACATCGACCCCCCTATATTGTGTATATTCTAATAATGATATTCTAAAGAGGTTATCCACATATGAGTTTAAGGATTATCATCTATCTCACTGAGTTCCTTTATCAAGGTTCAGTTTGCTGGACGATGTTGTTATCCCTACTTAAGACTTCAATATTCTATCTCACTAGGTTTTAACTTCTTCGCAGTGCATTCAGATGAAAAATTTTGAGGAATAACCATGGGGTTTGTATTATATGTTAGAAAAATATCCTTTGGGCCTAGATGGATGTGATTTTTCACACCAGACTATCACTCATAACTATAAGATTATTTTTTCCTCCTTTATAAATAATCATGGAAGTGTATGAATATTGAAATGGGATCTCCTTCCTAATGGTAATTTTTTATGATGAATGGGCTTGGCCCTTTTAGGTCAGGCAATGTTGCATAGAGTTTACTGATCAGTTATGCAGGGTTCATCTTTATGAAGCCATGTGGATTTAACAATTCATCATCAACCACCAGACTAGTCTTCTTTTATAAATGATCATCTATTGATACCCTGGTACCAAAACATTCCTTTTTTCCTATAGTGAAGTGGGAATTATCCTATGGAACTTATACCAACTAGATGGGATCCCACCTCTTTGAGATATATATGATGAATTCTTCCTTATTGTGGATGTTTGGGATGATCCCTTGTAGACTCCAGTTTTAGATAAGGAGATGCTTAACATTGTGAATGAGAAACTATGAAAGGATATTATGATGTTCTTTCTCATTTATTTCAAGGACTGAATCAATATTTTTCTTTGTTACTATGGGGTCAAGCCAATTTCCATACACCCTCATCGGTGCCCTTCTCAGCAGGTCCACGATAGTACTGGCCCATATTAGGCCATCTTAGAAGCTGGGGACTATAACTTATGGGGATACTGAGTGAACACAAATATCTCCCTAGACCTTAGGCTGTCAATCTTTACAACCATGTTTTTGAATGGATGGATTTTCCTAACCAGGGATGTGCGTTCAGGGATCCGTGTCAACACATTAGTGATTGTGGAAAATCTTGAAAAAGGAAAACACTTCAATTTGGAAGTGTAAATCCTTGCACACATTTATCAAATATTGGGCCATATTTAGAAATGAAACACCCCTTATAGGATCATTGGTACTCTCTATTTTTTTTATTTGGATAGGGGAGCATTTCCATTGTTATGAATACTATAATTCCATAAGGATCCCATTATCCTTATCTCACCCAAGAATGTTAAACATATTTGGGATTAGAACCATGTTTAAAATCCCTTTCAAGGTTAAGGATACACTGAGCCAATATGATATCTTCGATTTCACCCCATACCATGCACCAGATGGTCCGATTATCAATAACAACGATAGTTCCCTTGAGGAAAGGTCATATATGATCTCTTTTTTGAGATGTTTTTCTTGTAGCTAGGATATATGATCTAATCATCTATAAGACTTATACTCCCTATCGATTTTCTCATAAATTTTTCTACATCCAAGGGGTCTCAACTCTTTCCTTAGATGAAATAAGAGGAGAGTGGCATCTTGGGGTCATTTTCTAGTTTTGGATGATGTTGGCATATGAAGATACTAAGGTTGAGATCATACTTTTTCCTGCTGGTTCTCCTACCCCTTACCCATGATTATGCCCATTATTAGGTAGAAACTTACCTAGATGGAATACTAAGATAGCTGGTTCATCATTTGGGTAGTCTTTTTACCTCACTGACTCTATTTTCAATTGTAATGATAGAGTTAATCAAATATTTGGTCAAAATGTTAAGGATGATCCCTCATTATAGTGATGGATACCTTCATAGTGAGACATAGTTTGTTGAGGAAATTTTTCCTCTAGAATATTCTATAGATAACAGGCCTATTGAGAGAATATAATATGAGGCTTCTTCTCCTATTTCCTTTTTGGATCAACTGGTTATTCCTCCTCTCGCCACACCAGCTCCATCAGTCACAGAGGCTTAGACACAACGTAGAATGATTTGGAAATAGATTCATTCCATGATTACTAAGAATCATTTGAAAGTATTCTATGGCCAAGGGGAATGCCTTCATAAGCTATTTCATGACTTGGGGGTAGATGATTTTTAATGAAAACCTCTGTACAAAATCATGAAGAAAATTTTTATAACTCAGAAAGATCTGGTCACCGATGAAAGGGATTTTCATGATCTTACAAATTAGGCTCCTTTTTCAGATAAGATAGAGGAGATGTTATAGGCATTGGATAAGGGTATCCAGTTGATATTTAAATTGCAAGATCATATAGATTTTTAGACTTTTAAAATATGGAGGTAGGAGGAAATCATATCCCATATAAGGTTTGAACATTCAACATAATCATCCTCATTGTAAAATACTCAGAAGAGAGTTGAAGAGTTGACTAATTTGGTCATGACTCTTCGTCCTAGAGTAGAAGCAAAAGAGTTTGGGCTAGTATCCCTCCAATGTTCAATTGATGCTTCCTGATAGACCCTCATCATTTTGGATATTTCAACAGATAAATTCTTATCATAATTTTATATACTATTCTTTTGTTGAGATTCTTTGAGATACTCCTAAATGTGAAGATTCCTCCTTCGCTTCACATTATCAAGGAATTAATTTTACTAAACCCTCCATTTTTCTGTCCCATTTTCTCTTCTATCCATGATATGCATGAAATTTCACTTCTCCAACATTATTTGAATCACCAAGGATACCCATACCTTTTATAATATCAATTAAATATGAATTACTATATTAAAATATTGAAATTATAATAGATTACTTCTTGAGAAATTCTCATAAATTCCCAAAAACATGATATTTATCATTGATAATCTCTTCCATCTATCTTGAGATCACTTGATTTGCAGAAGGATTTCTTGGGTTGGATATATATGTCTTATAGGGAGGGTTGTCTTTATTTTACCAAATATAATAGGCTTGTCAAGCATATATTGATTTCTTATAAGGCCATATGGTGGGACTTACATGCTCTTGCAGGATAAATTTCTGTTGTTCTATAGTGTAGGGTCTTTTGGATCAGACCTTATATCACTGTAGTTTAGGGAATTTTAGCTCATAACTTCTAATGCTTTAGTTTAGGGTCTTTTATCTCAAACCTTCTACTGTTTTAGTTTAGGGTCTTTTAGATTGAACCATATATCTCTTAAATTTAAGGTATTTTTTCTTACACCATCTATCACTTTAGTTAAAGGTCTTTTAGCTTGGACATTCTATCACTTTAGTTTAGGGTATTTTAGCTCGGACCTTCTATCTCTATAGTTTAGGGTCTTTTATCTCAAACCTGCTATTTTTTAATGTTATTTAAGTCATAACTTCTATTGATTTAGTTTAGTTTATTTTATTTCAGACCTTCTATCGCTTTAGTTTAGGTTCTTTTAGCTCAGACATTAAATCTCTTTAGTTTAGGGTCTTTTAGCTCATACCTTCTACCACTTTAGTTTAGGGTCTTTTAGCTTGGACCAAATCAATGACCATAGAATATGGTGTAGACATTCTAAGAATGAACCAAAACACACTGAGTTGATAGGTTCCTCCATGGTGTTTCCAAGGCTTACAAGGATCAGAAATCCCTTTTTGTAGAGTGATGCATTTCATTGAGGACAATAAGCACATATGCCGAAGCCACATACATACATACATAATCAAGAAAAGGTTCCTTGAAGTTGGGTATCCTTTCTAGGGGATATGGAAGATTTATGTAGGTGATATCGGTTGAGGGATAAATACTAGGAATGCTAGGTCCACATAGATAGTTGGAGCATGAATGATTTAAGTCATAACCCAGAAGTTGGAGCCCGTGAATAGAGGATGGGGAAGACATTACAGGGATGACTTATAAAACTATGAGGTTCTAGGTTTCTATATGGTGTTTCTAAGGCTCACATGGATTAAAGATCCATTCTTGAAAGGAGTAGATTCCTTTAGTTGGTGGTTCAAGGCCTTTATTCATCGGTATTATGGCCAGTCAAAAAATATTCTCCACTCATTCCGGAGGGAGATGAAATATTTTTGAAGACTCAAATGTCTATATGATGAGGTTGGGTATGTAAGGTTAGCTATCCAGGAAGAGTTCTAGATCCCTAGGGAAATTTGGATCGTATATTATAAAGACAAATCCCCACGCCTTGTGGCTTTGATTCATGAGGCATGGGTTATCAAAGGTTTGAGAATGGAGTGTCGCATTCATGCTATGAGAAAGGATATAAAAAATGGTGATGTAGCATTGAGGATGTCGAATCCGCTTGGAAAGTTTGGTATAAAGATTTTAAATCATGGTTCAAAGTGCTCATGTTAGGAGGATGATATGGGAAAATCGTACTGAGAATGACCCAAAACATGCTGGGATGCTGGGTTCTTCCATAGTGATGTCAGGGATCATAAGGATTGGAAATACTTTTTTGCAGAGTGACTCATTTGGTTGATGACCATAGGCATATATGCAAGAGACATATAAATACTTTCATAGTCAAGAAAAGGGTCTTTGAAGCTAAGTATCCTTTCAAAGGGACTTGGAAGGTTTTGGTGATCTAAGGCACTCAAATCATGAAGTGTGAATTGTGGAATGTGTAATATCCAAGAAGGGTTCAAGCACCCTAACATTTGTGCCACTGCTTAGCGAACATATTCTCACAGGTAGAAAATATGAAAAATCATTACTATAACCTTTTCCTAAACTTGGTGGTCTAATGAGAATAGATTTGATTTTACTAGGGATATAAAGTAGACCCTATGATATTTATTCCTTGTTTATTTTTACCCTAATTTTTTGCCTAAACTCTGGAGATAAATAGTTTAGTGTGTAAAGACTTGACTTTTTCTTAGGCCACCATTTTTAGGTTTTCAACCTAAATAGTTTTGTGTCTCTTTTTCTAGAAGTTTAAGGTCTTTTAATTTGGACCATTATATGTTAGTGTTTATGTTCATATAGATTTGACCAAAGTGCAAGCATTTTATGGTTGTGACACATATGGACCTAATATGAAGGATGATACACAAGAGACCAGTTAGTATACCCAGGGTCAAGAGTACCCCAACATTCTTCTAAGAAGGAGATGAAAATGATGTAAATCATGGATCAAGGTCCTCGGGTCATGATTAATGATATGGGACAATCATATAAGGAGTAGTTCAGATCACACTGAGGTATTGAGTTCTACTGTGATAATGTCAGGGCTCAGAAGTATTAGAAATCCCTTTTTTCAAAGTGACTCATTACGTTAACGACCATAAGTGCATATGAATGAGACATAGACATACATACATAGTTAAGAAAAGATTACTTGAATCCAAGTATACTTTCCGAGGGCCTTGTAAGGTTGTGGTGATATGAGGCACTCAAATCATGAAGTGTGGTTTATGTATTAAGTTGCTTTTAAAAGATGATGGAAGAAACTTGTACTCTGAATGACTAGGGTAAGTCTCTTGTGGTCCTTTGATAAGGGAGAAAATGAGTGATGGACTATAAATTTTATCATCATGTAGTGTGGAAGTTTTTCATGTAGTTTAATGTCATGTGGTAAAGAAATAAGCTGTGTAGTTTATCTTTGTGTGGTGAAGACATAAACCATGTAGTTTTAATGTCATGCGACCAAGACATTTGCCTTGTAGTTTAACATCACACAGTAAGGATGTGGGAAACAACATGATTTTTTTTTCATGACATATTATGTAAAAAATCAATCCATACATAGATATAGCTTATATATTGGAAAATGATATTGTGTGACTCGAATCCTATGCAGTTAGCATTCATTTTATATTAGTTGTTGTATCTTGAACCAGAATTAGGGATTTGGATGTCACTATATATCCTATGATAACATGAATAAAGACACACATAGTTCTTAAATGGGAAACACTCTATAGGTTTGGATCTTCCATAAATGTGGGCATTTTTTTCATTGATTGTTGTAGTTGAGACCTAGATTGGAGATCTAGATGTCATTACATATTCTGTGATGATAGGAATCAAGCCACACATGGTTCTTTATGAACTGTGTAGTTTAATGTCATGTGGAAAGGACATGGGCTTCCTGACATGAAAAAGGGAAACTTGAGATAGACCCAAGGATATAAATATGGGCATCACAATGTATCTCATGGGAATGAGAATCAATAAATATGTAGTTCTTGAAATCCCATACAGTTTAATGTCATACTGTGAGGAAAAAGATGAATTTAATTGAAAGAATGGAAATTTTGTGGTTTTACCTGTGGGTGGAAGTCCATGCATCACAATGCATCTAATGAGAATGAGAACCAAGACACACACAATTATTGGAGAATGACCTTGCAACACAAGTATAGACTATATGCATAAATGGTCATTTTTTATATTTTTCATGACTGGAATGAGTATTGAAGATCTGGGAGTTACTACGTATCCTGTGATGCCAGGAATCAAGTCACACATAGTTCTTTAATGGAAGTGTGGTAGGATGCCAACACTAACAAAAATGGTCATATCAGGTGAGGTTCATAAAAATGTATAAATTTATTTCATGCAAGGGACATTAACCATGTAGTTTAACCTCATGCAATGAGGACACATGGTGTGCATTTTATGGTCTTTTTATACAGAACCATGATGATCCTACCACATGTTTCTATGCCTTTCTTATGGGAGGGGTCCCTTACTAAAATTCCTAAGTTCACATGAACTATGATCGGTGTGATAAAAAAGGAGTGAAAAGGGTTCCTCTCAATATGAAGAGTCAATTAAGGATTAGACATGGTTATTTTGAATCATATGGTGGTTGGACCAAGATATTTTATCGAGGAATCCCAACATATGTCATAAGAATGAGAATAAATCCACACGTAGTTCTAGAAAACCCATATAGTTTAACATCACGAAGAAAGGAAATCAGTCATGTAGTTTAACATCTTGTGGTAAGAACATTGATCACCCAATGTGAAGGAAAAAGGAAGACTGTGGTTGGGCCCAAAACTAGAGGTTCAGGAATCACTACGTATCATTAAATGATAGGAACCAATCCATATGTAATTATTGGGGAATCATGCTATTTAACATCATGCAATGAGGACTTAATCCATTTAGTTTAATTTAATATGGTAAGGATGTGGGATATCTTATAGTTTAAAGTATTGATATTAGTATTTGGGGCTGTTTCTCAGTTTATCATCTTGCTTCTAGGACAATCTCCACATAGTTTATCATCATGTAGTCAAGAAGATCTCCATACAGTTTATAAACATGTGGTCAGGATGAACTCTATAAATATTGTCATCATGTGGTCAGGACGATCTCCATATAGTTTATTGTCATATGGTAAGGATGTGGGATACCATGTAGTTTAAATTCTTTCTATTAGGACTTTTATGCTTGAGGACAACTATTAAATGTATTTATTGAGAAATATCACATTGGTGGGAGGTGTGACAAGCTCCCTGTCCATGATGGAAATGAGTAAGATCCATTTTAATAGACCTTAAGTATGATATAAGGTCCTTCCACTTGGTTTCCAGATTTGGAGTCTTATTATCTAGTATAATTGGGGCCTTGAGAGCCAACAACAGTTCTTTTTGGAGGAATGAATCAAGGTGAACCTTCTTATTAAAGGATTATACAATACGATTCTAATATACCTCCATGTTGTGTAATGTAAACATCCTACTCTCATAGAGGCAATCCAATTAATCCATACACTTTTATGATCACTCATCATGTGATGACTATCCAAATAGGTCTATTTAGAGCGAAGGCAACTAGAACTCTATGGGTAACACTACTTCAATTCTACATACCAATGAGTATGACGTCGCTTCTATAGTTGTACACATTGTGGTACCATAGGACCATAAAGCATGAAGAAGATTCTATGGATAGGGATTTTTATCCTTGTTCACCATATTCTAGAGTATTTTTGACATAGTCTTATAGAAGGCCTCTATCTATCCATTTTCTATTGTATCACAAAAAGATGAGTGGTTGGACTTGATATTGTACTCCAGGTACAACTTCTTCAAAATAATAGAGAAGAATTTGGTATCTTTCTCCATCAATATTGTGTGAGGGACCCCAAACCCAGTGAAGATATGAGAATTTATGAAGTTGATAATGTTCTTCATCTCAATTTATTTGGAAGTATTTCCTCATTCCATTTTAAGAAGAATTCGATAGCAGTAAGGATGTACTTGAACTGCTTAGCTATGGCAGGGGGATATGGCCCCACAACATCCATTACCCAAATAGAAAATGTACAGGAATATTTAATGGTATGTAGAAATTCGAAGGGTTGTTGGATGAAGTTTGAATGGATCTGGAACACATGAAATTTATCTTTGTACTCCACATAGTCCTGTATCATGGTTTTTTATTAATATCCCAACCTCTTGATTTGATGGGAGATCCTAGTCCCAAATTGATGGGAACTGTAAGAGCATGCATAGACTACTTCCATGATGGAATAAATCTATCCTTATACTATGAAAATGATGAGGAATCTATCAAAGACTCATTTGTAGAGGGATTTTGTTCATTTAGACCATGTTATAGGGTGATGTTTGCTGCACGATACTAAATCTGTTCCCTTTCAACTCGGTTTATCAGGATAGTCCTGTTTTGGAGATAACAGATTATGAGTTCCATCCATCTAGGGGTGGTTATTGATTCATCATGCTATGAGGTGGTGCTGACCTGATTTATTTTCTTCGTATCTTATATGATGATCGGTGATACCATTCTTTGATGTGTGATATGAATGATTTCTTCTTCTTGATTAGGGTCGGCTAGGATGGTGGATGCATTAGCCAATGTGTCAGTGTGATCATTCTATGATTGGGGAACATGATGTAATGTGGGATAAAAAGAGAACTCTACCATCAGTCCCCTAACATAGTCAGCAATAGGGGTCATTTATTCCTTTTTTATGGAATATTCATTATTGATGTTCTTTATTACTAGTTCTGAATCCCATTTGATATTCAGGTAGGCTATGTGTAGTTATAGGGATAGTTCTAAACTAGTGATGAAGGCTTGGTACACTACCACAAAACTGGGTTTCCACAGTGACACCCTTTATCATCACTAAAACAAGCACTGATAAAGGGGGTGCCTTTATCAGCACTAATAAAGAGCACTTTTAACAGTGCTAAAAAAAGTGCTTTTAAAAGTGACCCTTTATCAACGCTTTTTCCTAGTGCTGATAAAGTTTATATCTCAAAACAAAATTCATGAAAAATAATATATTGATATATAAGTATATTTATATTGATATAAATATAATATATATTTTTTAAATATGTTTTAGATAAGTATAAATAGACTATTACATTTAATATAAAAGAAATTTAGTGAAAATAACTTTAAAATATTTTAAAAAATATTATTAATTAATAATTTGATAATTATCATCAACTAATAACCATTTAATAACAATTTTAAGACACAAAAAATCACAAAAATTAATAAAAGATCTAAAATAAGTTGAAAATGAAACTTAAACTTCAAACGACCATTACTTTTGATCCGAGTGTCCGTTTGAACTCTAAAGCATATCAAATCGAAACCTACGACATTATCTACATGCTAGTAATTGAATAAAACCTTATGCCACATCTTTTGAGGCCAAAAAGGCCCAAAAGGCCTCCATAATTGAGTTTTTAGTCGGGATACCCCGATTTTTTAACATTCAAACAACTATAACTTCTGATCTGGATGCCCGATAAGCCTGTATTACATATCATATCTAAGATTGTTTCATTTTATTTTATTTTTCTAGTTGTGTAGTTGAAATAGATTTCTGGATTAGATTTTATGTTCATTTTAAAATTATATGGATTTTCAGATACACACATATATATGTATTTATTCGTAAATATATATATATATATATGTGTGTGTGTGTGTGTGTAGGTTTCTGTGTGTGTGTGTGTGTGTTGTATATATGTATGTATGTATTTATTTATTTATTTATAAACACGTATAAAAAAACATATTTTATAAATGTATTTAAAACTAATCTTATAAATATATATTAATATACAAATAAATATACAAATAAAAAATTATATATATATATATAAATAGATATAAATAGATATGAATATATGAATATATATATATATATTAATATATGAATAAATATATATGTATTAATATAATTAAATATATTTATATTAATATGAATCTACATTAATATACGAATAAATATAACTATATATATATATATATATAAACAAACAGATATATCATTAAATGGAAAAAAATAAATGAAATAGTAGTAAAGGTGTTGGCACACTAGGTGCAGACACTGATAAAATGGGTCATTTAACAGTGCTAAAAAAGCACTGATAAAGGACCCAATTATCAGCATTTTTTTATCGCTAATAAAAGGGGCCTTTATCAGTGATTTTCTGAGCACTGATAAAAGGGAACCACCTTTATCTTCACCTCAATTAATAGTGCTTTTATAGCATTGATAAATTCCATATTTTCAATAGTGGTATTCTACATCATTGTCTGTGCAGCCTTTGGATAATGAGAAATATTAAGGAAAATTGATTTTTCTATAGAGACAAATACAATCCATAGACCAACCTGATTGAGCCAAAAGTTTTCTACCCTTTTACCAACAGGACTCTAAGAGGCACCATCAAAATACATCTCCCATGTTTAGGAAGTTTAATGGTCATAAAATACCTCCCCATCTGAAAGATCGATGTCCACTACTATATTTTATGAGGTAGGATGTGATGCAAGGAAATCAACTAGGGATTTCACTTTCACTAAATTTTTTGACATGAAATGAATTTACTATTGTTTTAGAATGATCTCCTAAGGGTCCAAGCACCTAGTTAATAAAGTGATACCAAGTATGTACCTAAGATAGTTGACACGAGAGACAAGATGGACTTTATGGTGATGTAAGTAATGCCTCATCTTTTCCACTATGAAGATGAGTGAAAGGAAGTTATTCTAGACATCCTAGTATCTAGTATCAATACCTAGAATTTTTTACTGATGTAGTAGAGAGTGTTCTTAATCCACACATAATTTTTCTGTGCAAGGAGGGTTCCTAGTGATCATTCCATGGTGTCCACATAAAATATGAGTGGACTTACTTCTAATAAAGGAATCAAAACTAGTGGGTGAAAAAATTACTTCTTGATACTTTCAAAGTATTCTTATAAGTCATTATAACATTGATAGGTGATTCCATTCTTAATTAGACTGGTGACGGGGAGAGCATTTCCTACTAGGTTGGCTATGAATCAATGATTGTAGGTGATGTGCCCTTTGATCCCCCTTAGTTATTTTAGATTTATGGGGGTTGACATTGTAAAAATAACATTAGTATTCACTAGGTTGACCTCAATTCCATGATGGAATACCAAAAATCCAAGTAAATTTCTAAATGTTACCTTGAAAGTGAATTTCAGTGGATTCATCTTCAGACTGTGGTGTTTCAACTTGTTGATGACTATTTGAAGATCCTTAAAGTGATCACATCACTACTAGGACTTGAAAAATAGGTCATCAACATAATATTAAGACTATACTTCCCAAGAGTGTCTTAAATATATTATTCATAGAACATTAGTATATGGCATTGGTATTCTTTAACCAAAAGGGAATTACCTGATAGTAGAAGATCACCTAAGGAGATTTGAAGGTCATGGCTTCCTCATCTTCAGGAGCCATATTTATTTGATTGTACCTTGAATACCCATAAATGAAGGAAAGGGATTATAAGCTATAAGTTTCATAAATCAATAGTTATGTCATCAACAATGGGAAGTATTCCTTTAGGATGTTCTAATTGAGGACTCTAAAATTGATGCAGACCCTAATTTTCCAATTCTTTTTCTTGATCAGGATGATGTTGGTAAGCTATATTGGGTATTTCTCTTCTCTAATAAAGTTGTATTTGATCATTTTTTCAACTTATGCCTCTAAAATAGTGTAATGAGAGGGGTGAATATTCATGGATGCCTTCTTGAAGCCTCAGTTCCCATCGGGTGGTCTGAGATGGTGTATAGCCATAGTTGGATTCAATCTTGGAATTTATGTATAGTTCCAAGTGAACACATATAGGTGTTTCTTTAGAAATTAAACGTACATATATTTCTCATTGAGGGGAATGGAGACACTAATCAGATTAGTACATGGGTCTTATTCCATCCCAATATCTATTTGTATAAGATCATCAGTGGTGGTGGAGACACATTCCTCGAATGTGGGAGGGGCGCTCCTGAGGTCATCCTCATATTCATCCAACTCTAAGTCCATGGATACATTTTTAGGAGAATATTAAAATCTGGGGGCTTCTTCACCACTATCTGGGTGAGGAAGACCATGGGAAGAGACATTATCATCCCATACCACCTAACGAATTTCAAATAGATGTGTAAGTTGATTGTTTTTCACACTTTGGGATTAGAGGAGCTTGGATCTCTTGGACAAGGTCTATTTTCTCAACAAGATTTATGGGGAGAACATAGTCGATGCTGAGTACACTCCAGGGGTTTGTAGGGGCTATCCCCATGATGTTGGGAGCTGAAACATGTGTATCATCATCCATCATTGTTTTTTTCCTCCCTTTTTATAGAATCTTACTTCAATATATGTGGATTTGCAGGTTTCAAAGTGGGAACTATCACCATGTAGTATGCCAACTTTTCCATTGATGAGGTATTTCACACATTGATGGAATGTTGAATGTACCTCCATGTGGCTATAGATCGAGGTAATTTCGAGTATGAAATTGTATATATTATCATTCTAGATAACCATAAACTTAGCTTCAGATTTGATCTCCCCAAACTTAGTTTTGAGTTTTATCTTCCTGATAAGTCTCTGCTCATTCTTATTGTACCCTTGGTTAGTTATCTTTGTGGGATAAAAATCTCTTCTGCTATATCCAAAAAATTGGAGGGTTCAAATCGAGATGATATTGATCCCAGAAACATTTTCAATCAGAACTCTTTGGATATTGACATTATCAAATCTCCCCAAAACATATAGGGGTCTGATGTATCCCTGGATGGCCTCCTCCTTATCATGATCTATGAACGAGATGCCGACATGGAATTATACTAACATGGTCTCCATTTGAGAGAACTCTACTGCAGCGACTTATGTCTCAAATTCCTATGGGATTTGGAGGGATTTAACAACTGCCTATCTAAGTTATTTAGAAATATGTAGTGCATACATGATTTATAGATTGGTTGAGAAAATTTAAAATTGCTTCAGAATGTCATAATTTTGTGCCTGAGGTGAGTGCTTCCTGATATGGGGTTGTTCCTAGCCATGTGGTTCAAGAACTGAGGCATTTGAGGTAGATGTTCCTAGTTCCTATGAAGAGGTCACGAGAGTATCTACTTTCAGTAGTGTGGGTCATGATAACCTTCCACGTTTCCTGGGTTGATTAGGTAATCATACACCCGATAGGTGGTCATGCAAGATAATTGGGTGTGGATGACCACTAAAAGGTTGTGATAAACCTCAATGTATTTTCTAGGATCACTAGAGTGACTTCCCACATGTCTCAGCTATATATAATCCCTCTATGGGTATGAGACCAAAATATTAGGTCTGAAAATGTCTATGTTTCCCCTGTATCCTCAGTTCCTACGCATGCAGCCTCTCATTCCCCGATTATATATATGGAACTATTATTTTGAGGCATATTGATCATCAGAGATGGTTTTTTCCAAGTGCATCACATTGAAAGAACCAAATATGATCACTTCATCTAATGAGGATTCAATTTGTTGAGATGGTTCCCCTGCTTTAGATATTATAGAGAGGAAATATTCTACAGTTAGATATTGTGTTAGAGTAGAATATGATGATTTTTATTCAATCTATTCATACTTATGATGATCGTGCCCACCCTTGGAAGGTATATATGATGTTATCCCATTAGGAGGTGGAGTTATTGCGGGTCAACAAAACTATTCTCCTAGGGTGGCATGAGGTTGGTCAATTTTTTGTGAGTCATCCAAATGTTAAACTTCTACACATGCCTAACCAAAACATTCTACCAACCATGCTCTTCTTATAGCTGGGAAATGGATATACATGCCACTTAATCCAAGAAGTTATCTTACACCGCCTGTCTAGAATTAACCATGCCTTGAAGGATGTCTTTGAATATTAAGTAGCCCTTGATATTATGACCCAACCTTCTATGGAAAGGGATGTAGTTGGGATAGTTAGTGAGGTTGATCTCATCGAGCTTCTTAGGATATGGTATCCTGATAAAATTGTTTTCCATGGCTATAGAAAAATAACAGGGAACTTTTTTATTTCGGAAGGAATATGCTCTATTCATATGTTCCTCATATATAGAACCTTATTTTTATTACACTACTAATACATCATTTTAATGATAAACAACATAAAAAAATTACACAATGAGGATCCAAAGGTTTAGTGTATTTGGAAAACTAAGACTATAAAAAACTTTTAAAACATAAAACCTAAACATTTATTTAATTCCTTATTATCTAGATTCTTATTGTCCCTTGTGTTCTCCTTAGTACATGTAGTCACATGAGGATATACATAAAATGGGGGTGAGATAAAAGACTAGTAAGAGGATTAATAAAAAAATGATACAATATAACTTAGGGTGATCATAATCATCATCATAGCATAGGCATAGGATCATAAACATGATAGTAAGTAATAAGAATATGCTTAGAATGTGGGAATGCATAAAAATGGAACATCATGTCTTAGTGGTTAAATACCACACATAGTTTTGAAAAAATATAGCATAATGTTCACCCATATCTCACATTCCTCACGAGATAAATAAAATTTCCCAATGCATTGGAGTGCTATATAATTCTAGGTGCACTCGTCACATCTTATCATTTACTTTACGCTATATAATTCTGGGTGCACCCATCACATCATAAAATTGACAATATCATGCATGCCATATACAAAATAACCCATGAAAAGGGGTGGTATTTAATCCATAAAGAATACATTCAAAAACCTTGGGTTTATAAATTAAAGAGGGAATAACATACTTGATATAAGAATCATCAACTTTGAGTGAAGAAGAAATAATCTCAAGAAGTGTGTTTTTTTGAAAGAAGAGTTCTTTTGGAAAACATTATGTTTCTAGTAATATAAATTAGAAAACATTTATATCCCAAAAAAGGTAATATATTGATTAATAAATGATATTTAAGGAATATCCATACTGAAAATGAGATGAAAGAGGAAAAACCCAAAGAAAGAGAGCTGGGTTTAATAATTCCCCTTACCCTGTGTCAGAATTCTTTCTTCATAATATCATGTATAATCACATTATATTAATTAATTAACTATTATAAAACCTTTTATACATGAATATAATTAATTATGGATTAATTAAGTTCTTTTATGGTACTTTATAGGATTTATAAAGTTTAATTTCATCGTCCGGGAGCATTCATTTTCTTAGTTTTCACGATTAGTTCACTTATATTCATGAATAGAAGGTTGTGTAAAATGAGGATAAATATACATAATTGTTATTATATGTTTTTAATGATTCTATAGAATCTTAACTGATCTTACAAATGATTTTTTATATACCATGAGGATGGTTCATTAGATAAAAGTTAATGATGATCATTTTAGGTTAATTTTAGTAGTTTTTCGAACACAATGAACTCATTTTGTTTTATCATCTAGTATTATGAGTATAAGTTATTTTAAGAACATAAAAAGGTTATAAAATAAAATATAAAATATGTTTTAAACCATTTAATGGACTTATTAACATCCTTGAATATTATTAGGGAAAATTAAAGTGAATCGCCCATGATGTCAGTAAATTGACACATCACAGGTGATCATTTCATTTTTAGGATAAAAGAGAAAGAGGGAGAATTTTAATGTTGGATCTTACATTAACATGATATAATTACTATATATGTATGGAATTGGAGTTATAATTCCATTTAGATGAAGTTAGGGGAGGTGATAATAAGAAAATAAATTTAAATTGAAAGGAAATTAAAAGAAAAGGAGAGAGGACTTACCTCTTGAATTCTCATCTTGAGATCCTCCCCTAGGCACCTCAGATTCTTATTTTGATAAGACCAAGAGCTCCTTGAAATTGGGGAGGGTCTAGGGATGATTATTGGTAATAATTTAGGCAAGTATCAAAGATTGAGAGGTGTGAGGAGAATAGGGTGTGAGGGGTGGTATTTATAGTGGAGGAGAGGGGTGTTTTATTATTATTTTAATCATTAGTTTGTTATGTTTCTCTAGACAAGAAATAGTAAGAATTCATGTGACTAGATATAGTAATTATTACACATTAGTTCGAAACAATGGTCACTTACATAATCTATGACTTAGGCATGACTAAAAAAATTCATGTTTTTAACATTTATCGTAAATTATTGTATTTTACTATTCACAAAAAATCACGTATTTTAGAAAATTCCCAAAAATTAACCCTAAACGTGATTTAATATATAGAATTAAAAAATGAACTCAATTTTATGAAAACAATTTTCTAAATAGGATTAATTTAATTTTTAAGTAAAATCATTATTTACTTGGAAAATACAGATTTTAAAATTATAACTGATTATGTAACACTTTGAAAAATTACTTAAGGTATCATTAAAATATATTAAAATAATAATTCATCAAAATATTAATTTTTGAATAAATTTTAAGAAAGTAATTTTTTAAATTATCAAATTAATCAAAAAATTGTAATTAAATATTTATGACTTATAAAATACCAACACATTATTAATAAATTTTAAAATATTTACTTACTTCTACTTTGATATAATTATATCATATTTTTACTTATAAGATGAAAAAATTTTATTTATAATTTCATGGGTGATTCTACCATTCATTTGGCTGGTTTACCATTCATAAGGGTCATATTACTATTCCTAAGGTCAAGTTACTATTTCATCAATATTGGTTCCTTAAATTCTTGAAATACTTCTTATTTCATTAATTCATCATTTATAATACTTTTATTATGGTCTATAATTGATTTTACATGATTTATACTATATGACATTACTATAATAAGGGATAAATTCTATTGATAAAATTTTGGTTCGTTACATTCTTCCCCCCTTTTGAAATTTCACCCTCAAAATTTCATTTCACATAAATAGGTGAGGGTACTTCTCCTTCATCACCTCCTTTGGTTCCCAAGTTGCTTCTTCATACTTATGGTTCCTTGACAAAACTTTGAAAAAGTGGGTTATCTTGTGGTAATGAACCTTATCTCTCCAGTCCAGAATCTTTATTGGGTTATCCTTATAAGAGAGATCATCTTCCAACTGTACCACCTTTGAGTTCTGTACATGTGAGGGATCTAGTATGTACTTCTTCAGGATTTATACGTGGAACAAATCATGAACTTGAGCCACATTTAGTGTAAGTGAAAGCTAATATTCCACTGCTCCTATGTGATCAAGGATATCAAAGGGGCCAATGTACCTTGAGATTAGCTTCCATTTTTTCCAAACCACATCAATCTCTCACATGGTGATATTTGAAAGAAGAATTTATCTCCAACATTGAAATCCAAGTCCCTTTGATAGTTTTCATCATAGTAATTTATCTAAATTCGACCAGCTTTGATATATTGCTGGATGGATTGGTCCTTCTCTGTCATATATTTCATAAGATAAGATCCAAGTATCTTTATTTCACCAACTTTATCCCAACATCTTGGAGTTCTACATCACTTTCCATATAGAGCTTCATATGGATCCATCTGAATACTCGATTAGAAGCTATTATTGTATGAGAACTCAACCAATGGGATATGATGATCCCATCCTCCTTTTAATTCTAAATATAAGGATCTTAGAATGTATTCTAGAATTTGAATAATACCTTCAAATTAGCCATTGGTTTGGGGGTGATAGGTCGTGCTGAAATTTAACTCAGTACTAAAAGCATGTTGAAGACACTTGAAGAATTTTGATGTGAACCTAGGATCACAATCAGAGACACATGAAAGTGGAACCCCACACAGTCTCACCACTTCCTTCAAATATATATTTTCAAGTTGTTCAAGCAAGAGATCTTCCCAAATAGTGATAAAGTGTAAAGTCTTAGTAAGTCAGTCCACCAAAACCCATATCAAATAATTTCCTTTGGATTTCTTTGGGAGACCTATGACAAAGTCCATAGTGATATTCTACCATTTACACATGGGTATTGTCAATGTTTACATCATCCCTCTCGACTTTTGTCACTCTGATTTAACTTACTGACACATCAAGCACCTTGAGATGTACTCCACAATATCCTTCTTCATGTTATCCCACAAGAAGTGTTCTCGAAGATCATAGTACATCTTGGTACTACCAATATGGATGGAGAAAGTTGAGCTATGTGCATTTTCCAATAGATCCTTCTTTATTACAGGTGATTAAGGCACATAGATCATCATTCCAAACCAAATTACACCATCATCATCAATATGGAACTCTTATATCTTACCTTCCTTTACTACATTCACCTTCTTTTGTAACCATGTATCATACCATTATAACTCCTTAATCTTATCTTGGATAGATGGTTGGGAAATCATTTGGGAAAGGGAGGATGTATTTTCTTCTTTTATGATTTTAAAATACATCCTTTGTATATATATGAAGATAGGGTCTTTCTCAATCCACATCATGGATATAGTAGCTGGTTCTTTCGTATTAAGAGCACAAGCTACCATTTTTTTCTTGCCAGGTTGATAGTGAATAGAGAAATCATAGTATTTGATTAGCTCTAATTGTCTCTTTTGACGCATGTTGAGATCCTTTTAAGTGAATATATACTTTAGGATCTTGTGATTGGTATATATGTCACACTTATCACCATAGAGGTAGTGCTGCCATATTTTCATGGAAAAAATCATAGCTGATAACTCCAAATTATGTGTCAGGTATTTCTACTCATGGATCTTCAACTACCGTGAGGTGTAGGATATCACATTATCATTTTTCATGCGTACACAACCCAAGCCTTTCTTTGAAGCATCACTGTATATGACAAAAATCTCTATACTTCTTGGTAATGTGAGAATAGGTGTAGTGATCATCCTTTTCTTTAGCTCTTTGAAGGTTTCCTCACATTATTCCATCCTAAAATACTTTACCCCATTTCTTGTTAATATAGTTAGTTGGATTCAAAATCATGATAAATTTATCTCAAAACATTGATAGTACCCAGCTATTCTAAGAAAACTACTGATTTTCATGACACTAGAGGGTTTGGGCCATTCCTCAATTGCCTTTGTTTTTAAGGGTCCACAGAAATTACCTCACTTGTGATCACATGTCCCAATAATGTGAATTGATTTATCCAAAATTCAAATTTGCTGAGCTTGGCATACGACTTCTACTTCCTCAATTTCTCCAACATAAGAGCTATATGTTCTTTATGTTCCTCCTTACTCCTAAATTAAATGAGATTGTCATCAATAAACACTAACACAAATTTTTCAAGGTAATGTTTATAAACTTTATTCATAAAATCCAATAAGATCATAAGGGAACTATAAGTATGAAGGGAATCACCATAAACTCATAGTTCCCATACCTTTTACAGAAGTTATTCTTCTAAATATCTTCTTTCTTAACCTTTATCTGATGATATCCAAAAAAAAGTTCCACCTTTGAAAAATATCGATATCCTATATACCGATCAAACAAGTTGTCAATATTTTGAAGATGATACTTATTCTTTATGGTGATCTTGTTGAGTTCTTGATAATCGATACACATCCACACTGATCCATCCTTCTTCTTGATAAAGAACACTGGTGCATCCCAAGGTGATGCACTAGGATTTATTAACCCTTTGTCCAAGTGATCTAGAAACTACTTCTTTAACTCCTCCAGTTCGATAGGAGACATCCAATATGGAAATTTTGAGATATGAGTGGATCTAGGTATGAGTTCTATTGAGAACTCTACCTCACGATCTGGGGGCAGTCCAGGTAACTCTTTAGGAAATATATCACTATATTCCCTCACAATGTGAATTTCCCCTAGGTTGATACCTTCCTTTGACTCAACCATTTGAGTTAGGTATTCTTCTTCATAGTGAATCAACACCCACACCATTGGATTATTTTTCAAAGGAGATTCTTGATCTCTATTACATTTGTAGAGGAGCATGGGATGGTTTTGAATATAAAAATATATTTCCTTTTTTCTAATAGTTGATGTTTTCTCTATATAAAGAGAGCCAATCCATCCACATTATATCATCGAATTCCACCAAGGGAAGTATTATGAGATTATCTAGATGAATATTCACACATACACCAATAGTAGAAGAGTAAAACACTTGGGTTTCAATGATTTCACCACTTGGTGTTTTTACAGATATATCTTCTTCTAGTTTTCCGGGCTTCAATTCAATAATTCTATCAAACTTTCAATATATAAAGGAATGCATAGAACTAGAATCAAATAAAACTTTTTCTATTATTTAGTGAATATTAAGTATACCTTGTATGAATTTTTTTTCTTGCCCTACTTCAGTAGTAGTAATGGAATAATCCTTTCCTTCCTCCTTTATCTTTGATGTCTACTAAAAATGATTCCCCTCAAGGATTTGAGGTTTAGTGAATTTGGTTTGATAATGCCCTTTATCACTACAATTGTAGCATTGAACCATGGGTGGTTATCTCCTTTACTCCACCACATTGTCCTGCTTCCTCATGTATTTTCAACATTCATGAGCTTGGTGGACTACACTCCCACACTTGAAGAATTTCCCCACCCCTTTGAGGAAGTTCCCATGATGCTTCTTCCCACATTTTTTACATGTGGGTGGTTGATTTTTCTTTCCACCTTTCACATTAGATTCTCCGGCATGAAACTCTATCTTTCATTTCTTATCACTATAGCCATGGGAACATTCTACAAACTCTATATCCACCTTGATATCACATCAAAAATCATATTCGTATCTCCCAATGTCTCAAATTATAAGATCCTTTTGATGGTGTGGTTTTAGACCACTAAAGAATCAATCAATCTTGCTATCATTTTTGATAAAAAAACTTGAAGCGTACCTTGAAAGCCTTGTGAAAATTTCTTTGTAATCCATGATAAATTATACTTTCATTTGATTCATCTCTATGAATTCTTTTTCCATATTTGTTCAAAGAGTTTGATGGAAATACTTATTAAGAAACATTATATTAAAGCCTTATCACTCTATCTCTTCAATTTTGTCCATAGGTTTTGTATTCTTAATCAAATCCCACCATTAATCTAACTATCTATTTAGATGGTAAATGGAAAGTCACCTTCTCCATCTCAGAAAAATGAATCACAGAAAATATCTTATCTATTGAGTATACCCACTATTCTGAATCTAGTGGATCATAAGATACACTAAACATTGGTGGTAGTTGCCACATAAAACATTCGATATCTAGTTTCTCCCTTTCAATGGATGTTATTAGTTTCGATAGTTTTTTACAAGTTTTGCGACGGTGGTGTCGATTCTTGTTTATATATTCAATTTTAGTCATTAAAATATCATTATAGTTATTGGAATATATTGTTAATAATTACTTATAATGTTTTAATTTCATTTTATAAGTATTTTACTTATAATCCATGATTGCAAGGTTAGTGAAACTCTTGTTTCAGTAATTTTAATGAACGAGGGGGAGGAATCTGAATTATAGGTTATATATTACCATTAAATTTACAAAAAAATTATTATTTAATTATTATTTTTAAATCTCACCAGTAATTATGTTTTCTTATCTATCCATGATAAAAATTTATTGCATTGTCAATGTAAGTTGTTAAACCGAACCAAATAGGAACGTGTTATAATTTATGAGTGAGTATGATTAAGAAAGTGATTATTTTGAAATAATATCATTATTTCATAATAATAATGATATTATTTATATTTTATCAAGTTTTTGAATTAAATTTTAATATTTTTTTATAAATAAGAAAATACTAGGTAAAAAACATGACACTTTTGTGGAGGCGGTAGTTTGAATGTATGCATGAGTGATTTTTTCATTTAATGGGATCATAAAGGTTGTTGGAGCTGGTCTATACTTTCATAATATTATTAATTATTTAATTATAAAAGTTATTAATTAAATAACCCCTTTTAACCATAATTTTAAAGCAGTTATGAAAAATGGATCATGTCACTTAAGGAGGCGGTTGTCTGCACGTAACACAAATGGCATTTTCATTTTTTAATATGGTTGGGATGAGGGTAGGAAATAGATATTACATTAGTATAATAAAATTTAAAAATATTATTAATAATTATGTTATCAAAATTTTATTTTTAGGGTAGGTTCACAGTAATATAAGAATGAAATAAATTATAGATCTTGGTTGAAAACATTACCTCTCCCTTTGGATGTTCTCCCTCAGGTAACACCTTAGAGATCCTTAGCATGGTATTTTGGAAAGCACCATAATTATAGAATGTGGGTAGAGATTTTATGAGAGTCTAGGGAATAGTTTTTTAGATATAATTATTTTTAAATGGTGGATAGATGTGGTGGAATTTAACCCCTTTTATAAGTGAAGAAAATGAATTTTTTAAATACCCATCACCTTTTCAATGATGACATGATTCTATTCAAGATTAAATGGCTAAAAAGTGGTAAATAATAATGTTTTGGGTGATATAATGTCAATAAAGCCTATAAATGTATTTTAAGACATGTTTTAAACACGTTACAAGTCTTTTAGAACTGAATCTTTACATTTTTCTATTTCAATTTTTACCTTGGTAAGTAGTTTTTAGTTAATAAATTTATATTTTATTAAAAATATTAGGTAGAAAATTTATCAAATATTTATGTTATAATAATCTCCATATAATATAATTAAATTTATTACTAAGGTAAAATTATCTTTTAAATTAAAACATTATATATATAGAAAAACTATTTTGTAGAAAAATGTTGTTTTTACCATTAAGTGTTTTTAATCTTATTTAGTTTTGATCACTAGTTTAATTAGTGTTAATATATTTAAATATAGGTTTAAAAATTATAATATAATAATTTTTTTGATATTATGTTATTTTATTAGATAAAAAATTAAACACTGTTAATAAAAAATATATAAAAACAATAGTTTTACTATTATCACGGTAATTAAATTTAATCTTAGTAATATTAATTTAATATTTAAAAATGATATTATATTTTTTATATAATTTGGAATTACATATTCCAATTATAAAATAAATTTTACTAAATATTGTTTCAAAGGTTGATAAAAATTAATTTTAATATTAGCACACTTAATGTTTAAAAACCATTTTTTAGAAAAAGTGTATCTTCAAGTATAAAATGACCATTATTTTATTATAAATTTTGAATAATTTTTGTAAGTTGGTTACTTATTATTTCTACCCAACATTTTAAAATCCATACTATAATAATAATATTTAATAATTTTATTTTATTAAATTATCATGGTTTTTGTTTTAGTTTAGTGTTACTTATAAGAAAATATACTCAACATGATTTAAGGAAAATTATTTACTAAAATCATGGGTTATAACATTTTACCCACTTAAAAATAATTTAATTATAAAATTTTTATTACTAAGAATAAAAAAAGTGATGGTTCATTCCTCTCATTAGATCATAAGGTTCCGTTGTAGCTTCCTCAAACATATGTTTCCACCACAAAACTTTGATTAGGTTAGTGGTCTTGCTCCATATCACTTTGTCTCTTTGAACCAGAATCTCCTCCAGTTCTTCCTAAAATGATATATGATGTTCCAATTTCATAGATTATTAGTTTTTTACATGTTAAGGGTTCGGTATGTACTTCCTCAAATGTGATACATAAAAAAAACCATGTACTTGGGAGAGGTCTGGAGGAAGTGTTAAGCAATAAGCTATAACCCTAACATGATCATGGATCTCAAAGGGATGATATACCTAAGGATTAGCTTCCATTTCATCCTAAATATCATATCCCTATTCTTAGGGGATATCCAATTGAACACATTTTCACTGAATTAAAACTCTAGATCTCAATGACGATTAACCTCATAATACTTCTATCGACTTTGTGACACTTTTATATACTAACGAATGGTTTGATCATTCATTGTCATTTCTTGGGAAAAGTCAATCCCTATCAGCTTCCTATATCCAACTTCATCCCAATGTATTGGATTCTTAGATATCTTCCCATACAAAACCTCATATAATTCCATATGAATTCAATAATGGATTTTTTTTAAATAATAACTCTAACAAGGGAAGGTATTAATCCCAACAAGTTTGTAAATCCATTAAACATGATATTAGAATATCCTTAAGATTTAAAATGGTTTTCTCATATTGAAAATCTATATAAGGGTTATTAGTATGGATAAAGTGTATTTATGTCCCCAATTATTGTTAAATACTTATGTAGAACCTCATGCTAAATCTCATATCTTTATCAGATAAAATAGAGAGTGGTACTCTATGTAGCTTTACCAATTCTATTATGTTTATCATGTATATTTAATCAAGAGATAAATATTATTGTATTGTAATAAAATTCACTCACTTTTTAAGGATATTAACTATAAACCAAATGACATTATGGCCTTTAGGTGTCCTAGAAATTCCCACACCAAAAACTCTGGTAAGGTTTTACTGTTTCCATGTTAGTATGGGTAATGATTTCAACATAGCCTTGTAATTTTTTTTTCAAAATAATCTTATTGTAATACTAATAATCTAGATATATACTATGAAATATACCTATTTTTTATCTCATTAATTTTTTATTTAGATCTATATACATCTTCATGCTTCCTGAATGAATAGTGATGGATGAGCTATGAGAATCATCCAAAAGTTCCCTCTTCAGTTTTGGGTTTGATGAGAAACATATATGGGTTCCATAATATAGAATTCCACATTTATCAAAGTTTAAATCTCTAATACTTACTACCTTTTTTTGGATCACTTTATCATTATTTTCTTATTTGATATTCATATTAATAGATGGTTAAGAAGTCATTTCGTAAATATAAGATTTATACCCTTTCCTTTTAGATTCAAGATTAATCATTTTTAAATCCACGAGTATTGGGTTATTTTCAATCCTCATCATGGATAGGGTAGAATGATCTTTTATGATCATAATATTAGCCACCTTATTAACCTCTACTATGTGGTAATGTATTGAGCATTCATAATCTTTTATCAATTAAAATCATCTCATGTGGAATATATTAAACTCCATATATGTGAATATATATTTAAAGATATTTTTATTATTATATATATCACACTTTTCTTCATAGACATAATGATAAAAAAAAATTAATTCAAAAATAGTTGACACTATCTCTAAATCATGCATCAAGTAATTTTGATCATGTGTATTTAATTTTCATGAGGTTAATAAATTACCTTATTATTATATATGAGGATTCAATATAATCCCTTTATATAGAATTAATTTATATTACAAACCCTTTTACACTATAGGTAAATATAAGTATAGAATAAATGACCAACCTATTTTTTAGGTTTGTGAAACTTTCTTCACATTCCTATGACCCAAGAAAATTTACTTCCTTATGTTTTGACTTAGTTAATGGATTTGATATCCTTGGGGAATTTTCCACAAAGAATAGATAATATCATGATAACCCAAGATAACTATATATATTAGTTATAGTGGCCAGTATGGGATACTGATCGATAACTTTGGTCTTTGATGGATCTGCTGCTATTCCCTTGCTTGTGAATGTATGATCCAAGAATGATACTTTAAACATCCAAAATTCACACTTGCTTATTTTTTCACACAGTTTCTCCATTATCAAGGTCTTTAACAAAATATTAAAATTATATTAATTCTCTTCATTGATCTTTTAATATATGAAAATATCATATATAAATATAGCCAAACATAGTTCAAGGTAGTCACTACAAACTCTATTCAATAGGTCCATGAATATAATAGGAACATTGATAATTACAAATGGAATCGCCAAAAATTTATAGAATCCATACCTCATATGGAATGATATCTTTGCAATATCCTCCCTTTTGACCCTTAACTGATGGTATCCAGATGGAAGGTCATTCTTTGAGAAGTATAGAACTCCAATTAATTGATCCAAAATATCATCGATACAGGGTAGATGATAGTTTTTCTTGATCATGATTTTATTATGATCATGATAATCAATGAAAATACACATTGATCTATCCTTATTTTTGATAAATAAGACTGATGCACCCCTTAGTGAAAAACTATGGAATATAAAATCCCCATACATATTTTCTTATAATTACTTCTTTAATTCTTTCAACTTAATGGGAGCCATTATATAAATAATTTTTAAGATAAGCATGGATCTAGATATGATTTAAATTGAAAACACTTCACTTTATGAGTGAAAACTAGTCATATAATCTATAAATATATAAAAATATTGTTTTACAATAAGAATGACATCATTTTTGACTTATTACTTGATCATTTCAGTTATAAATCCCTTATTGATAGGTATAATGACCCATATAATATAATTTTGGTCCAAAGGGAGATCATGATTATCCTTCTATAGATATTTGATCATCAGACAAATCGAAATATGAAATTTTCTCTCCTTATCCTGATAATTGATTTGTTATCTATGTAGTGAAATCCAATACATATATAATATTACATAAAATTCAACCATGGATAAAAGAAAATAATTATTAAGGAAATATCTTCCCACAAATATTGATCAAATAAGAGTTATATATCTTAGATGAAATCATCATGCCTCAAGGAAGTTTCAAATATAGTTCAATATATAATGATTGGGGTGGTGACTCAACATTCTTAGAAACATGTGTAGTATGAAATAATGTGAATAATCATAATAAAATAATGAATTTATAGTTTTGTAGTGGATAATGAGTATACATTCCACTACTTTATTATCATTATCCACATCCATCAAAGTGAAGGAATGTGATCTCCCTTTCTCCCTTGGGTTAGGAGGTTGCTAGGTTCTATGCTCTATAACAACTATAGGGTTAGGAAATTGACTTTCATAATGCCCAGACACTTATAATTTGAAGAATTTAAGTGTAGGTGGTGCATTGTTTGGGGACTTCTTTTCCTCTATGGGGTTATTTGGCCTTTTTACATTGCTTTGAAAATTATGATCTAGGTGGTTAGGTTTACCACACTTCATACACTTTCTTGATCCCTTGAGGTAATTACATAGGTTATATTTCCTATATTTTTGACATGTAGGTATGTGGGATTTATTTCCCCTATATCTATTATCATTAGATCTTCTATGATACTCTATTAGTATTTTCTTATCCTCAGAATAATGACAATACCCGATTTCTATCTCCACCTTCAGTGAAAATTGAACAATATCTTCAAAGATTCTAAATTCTCTTGCAGATAATTCCCTTTTAAGACTTGTTTTTAAGACATGAAATAAATTAAGGATCTTTATTTCAGAATTATAGATATATCAAGAGGTGTACCTCATGAGTTTCATGAAATTTTCATTATAGTTTCCAAAAAATACATCCTCATTCTATTTCTACTCTAGGAATTCTCTCTCCATTTTCATGAGAATAGTTAAATAATTTTCTTAATGAATAATAAATTCTTAAAATCTTCCCATTATATAGAGTGTACTTACTCCATTCTCATTGTATTCTTAATGAGTTTTCACCATTGGTCAGACAACCCTTCCAAAAGATATACATCCAAAATGACCTTATCTCACCCTAAGAGTTAAATAACAGAAAGTATATTTTCATTGTGTTGATACAATTGCCATAAATAAGTGGATCTAATATTTATTGAAGGAGTTTTAATATTTTCACATGAAATAATTGATAAAAAGTTTCTCATTATTTAGTATGTTTGTGTTCTTGATTTATTTTTCATTATTATTTATAGCTTGTATCAGTTGGGTGAGTATCAAAATGTGGTTTGTATATCAGCTACAATACCATTTTTTTAGTTTATTTGTAAAATCACCACATTTTACTTTATATCCATGTTTAACATGATTCTTCCTTTTTCCATCCATTACCTAAAATAAAATAAAGTTTATGGATTGTAATACTTAAACTAATGAATGTACTGATGAAAAAATATAAGATTAAAAGAAATAATTCATAAATGATGTGCATACCCCAACTTATGAATATCTATGATTCAATAAATGTTATTTATAATAATTTTTCTAACTATTTATCTAACCTAAACATATTAAAATCTATCATAAAATTTCGTAAAGATAACTTGAATTAACCAAATCATATCCCTCATGAGCATCTAGATTGGTGTTAGTATTTGTCCCACCCATCATGCACCAAGTGCAGATCGAATTAATACTCAACTAAAATTTTAGGGTGATTATCCATAGGTAAATTTATTCCCTATTTGTATTAACTTTCTACTATCTAATAGGGGATGAAATTTCTTAGAAAAGCATATGATAAAAACATTATCAAAATTCTAGGATATTATCCTATATGTAGTTTTTTATCTAGGGTTTTCACTAAAGTTCTATCATCTTAATCCAAAAAATAACTAAACCCTACTCTCATACCAACTAAGACAACTCGAGCTAAAGAAATCAACTTAATTTATTATTTTACATCAATTATCCTTTTATCATATAAATATCCACACAATTCTGAGGCTGAAGGTTTACTATCATGGGATATTAACTATATAAACAATTTATTTTACAATACTCATGAATATTTTTCTGTTACCATACAAGTATAAACATCATTATAAACATATCACATTAAATACTAATATTTATAACTTAGGGAACGGAAAAAACCTAAGAAATGGGTGAGATTAAATGTTCAGTAAGTGTAAACATGAGAGACAATAATCATAGAATATAAGTGAGCATAATATTATAAAAGGGGCATGAGAACATAATAATAATTCATAATAATACATAATATAAACATACCTTGAAAATAATAGATCATAAAAGAGTCATGGAATAAAATATTGACATAACATGAAGTATGAATAACATGGGAGTTAAAACATAAACCAATAATCACATGTTTTATTGAAAAAACACAACAGAGGCATGTGGAATAACATAGGAATATATATCATAGAAATTCAACATGTAATAGAAATAATTAATGAAATATAATTTTGGAGCAACAAACTTCACTATACATACACTTTCACCCATGCTTTTGAGAAACTAAATTGTGATCACGTATACATTTCTCATGAGATATAAACATTTAATCAAAATATTGAAGGGAGATATATGATCCCACCCATAATTTGTCTATACTCACATGTTCCATTATAAAATAATTCAATTATAAAATCATAAATAACACATGTAAATAAAATGGTTTATATAAAACTTCTAAATGAATATCATTAACTTTTTATAATAAAAAAAACCCATGGAAATAAAATGGGGTTTATAAGATTTATAAATAGTATAAAATAAAATCATAAATTAGATTGATTGAAAACAAAAAATTGATCAACCAAAAGGGATAAATTCCTAAGAGAAAAATAGAGGGTGAAACATGTAACACAAATCTATTGGAAAATGAAAACCAAATCACTAAATGATATTTCTTTAAAAAAATATTGTGTAATCATTGACAGAAAAATCATATTTAGGAGTGTCTTTTCATGAAATAATTTTTGAAGAAGGTGAAAAGAAGACATTATAAAATTTTACCTTTAAAATATATTCCAATAATTGAAAGTTAATAATAATTATCCTTATTCAAAAAACATGTATAGAAATATAAAAGATAATATTATGATAGAAAAAAATGTTTTCTTAATATTCTTTTAAATACCCTTATTAAAACCCGAATCATTGAAAAAAGACAATAAAAGTTCCACTTGAAAACAATTTAAGATAAATAAGAATATCATATAGAAAAAATATATTTATATTTCTAAATAATAAATGAGAACATTGGTGGGAAGTAAAACCATGTATTTAAAAGGTCCATTAAAAGTATAGAAATTAGTCTTAACAAATTTATAATATTAAGAAAAAGGGAATTATCAAGGGAAATACTTTGATGTAAAAAATTAATTCACTATAATAAAGTTTGTGGATAAAACATAGCTTCATTATATGGTTTAATATATCAATATTTAAATATCATAGTCAAATAGGAATGATTATGACCTAAAGAAAATATTTCAGTTAAGAAAACCCCTTACCTTTATTCCTACTTAATCAAATGTGTTCTATCATATGATATAAGAAAAATAATTATATTAATCACCTATTTCATAACCTTTCTCATATATATAACTCTTTATCAAATTCATTTTAATCATTTATTATAAAAATATTAATTATTTATACCCTATTTTCATCATCAAATGCTATTTGTTTCTCTAGTTTGTTTTGTACTAGCTTTATAATGGTGGTGTAAAATATTGTTTATAGATTAAAAATTCACCATTAAAAGATAATTATAGGTAAATGAATAAATTTTTATTAATTATTTATAAATTTATAATTTTATTTAATAAGTATTTTAGTTATATTCATGTTGACGAGGTTAGTAATGAGATTATTTCAGTAATTTTAGTGAACAAAGGGGCGTTACCTTAATTACAAGTTAGATATTACCATTAACATTATCGAACCTAAAAAAATCAATATTTAATTATTATTTTCCAATATCACCATTAGTTATGTTTCCTTGGTTATACATGATATAATTTTATCACATTTTTCATTTCGGTGGTTAAACAAACACAAACAAGAACATGCTATAATTGATGGGTGAGTATTGTTAATAAAGTGATTATTTTGGAATAATAAAATTATTATAAAAGAATAATTATATTATTTATATTATATTCATTTGATAATTATATTTTAATACTTTTTTATAAATAATAAAAGTTTATATGAAAAAGTTAATACATCACTTTCATAGAGGGGGTAATCTGCACTTACGGACATGTGACAAGTTCATTAACATAGAATTTAAAGAAGTTAGTAATTTTTATACATTTTAAAAATAATAATAAAAATAATGTTTTATGTATCATATTTATTCATTAAATACCCCCTTTTAACTATCCTTGTAAGGCTTTATGAATAACGGATCACATTGCTTATTGATGTGGTAGTCCGCACGTAACACAAGCGACATTTTCATTTTTTGATTTTTTTCGAGGAGGGTATGAAATAAATATTAAATCAGTATAAGAATATTTAATAATATTATTAAAAGATATGTTATTATACATTCATGTATAGAGTATTTTTGAGGTGGTATAAGAAGGAAAGAAATAAGATATCTCAGTTGAGAACATTACAACTCCCTTTGGATGTTCTCCCTTGAGTAACACCTTAAGGCTCCTTAGATTGGTATTTTAGATACAAAAAGTCTCCTATAAAGTGTTTATAGAGTTTATGAGAGAATATGGAAGAGTCTTTTAGTGATAAATCTTTTTATATGTTGTATAAGTGTGGTACAATTTATCCCCTTTTATAAGTGAAGAAAATGACATTTTGGAAAATACCCATTACTTTTTTGTGACGACATGACAATATTGAAGATTAAATGGATAAAAAGTGAGAAATAATTAATTTTGGGGTTATATAATTTCAATAAATACTATAACATGCATTTTAATACATTTATATATATATTTGAAGTGTTTTACCACTATATTTTTATATTTTTCCATTTTAGTTTTTACCTTGTTAACTTGTTTTTACCTAAGTAATTTATATTATATTAAAAATATAAGGAATACATTCATACCAAATTTTGATATTATGAAACAAAATTTAATACCCATATAATCTAATTCAATTTATTAATAAGATAATATTAGTTTTTAAATTAAAATATTTAATTTATTGAAAAAATGTTTTGTAGAAGAATAATTTCTTTACCATTAAGAGTTCTTAATATTATTTATTAATTATTAAAAATTGAATTAGTATTTATATATATATATATATGTTTAAAATTTATATAATATTCCTTTTTATAAGATATTAATTTAATTAATTAGATAAATAATTACACAATATTAATAAAACAATTCTTTGAAAATAATAATTTCACTATTATTGTGGTAATTAAATTTAATCCTAGTAATATTTTATTATTACTAAAAATAAAATGATCCTTTTAAAAAAAATTAAATAATAATGAAAAATAAAAAATTCATTTTACCAAATAAAACTTTTAATGTTGAGAAAAAATGATTTTTATATTAGTTCACTTAATGTGTAAATTCTATTTTTTAAAAAGTGTATTTTCAAGAATATAATGATATTTGTCTTATTATACCTTTTTATATCATTTTAGTAAGGTGGTTAATTCTTATTGATACCCACCAATTCAACTGATATAATATAAATATCATATTCAAAAATTTTATTTTATTAAAGTTTCATTGTTTTAGTTTTTGTTTGGTGTTGCATATTAGTCAATCTACACAACATGATTTAAGGAAAAGTAGTTACTAAAATCACATGTCATTACATAATGATTTTTGAAGGCATGAAATGGATCGTATAATAATTTTTATTCATATATTCAATGTATTAGTGATACTTAATGAGTTTCTAAGGCTTATGTATTATTGGATTAAATAGGGAATTTAATTATAAATGTTTATAATTAGTTGGTTGTGGATTGTAGTGTAAGAAAGGGGATTAGAAATTTGAAAATGCATGGTATAGGTTGAGTCATGGTTGAGAGAGCATGAATGAATCTAATATCATTATAGCTATTCCCTTTAATAATTCAAAACACCTCATGAATAAATGTGATTTCATGCACAAGATTAAGAGTTCAAGTTCATGATGTCTGTGTAGAAGACATGTTGAAATAATTGAATAAGGGGACATGGTAGATCCTTATTGGAGTGCAGAAAGTATATTTCATATAGTTTGGGGACTCTATAGACATCTAATGAATATATCACCAAGGGGTTTTTTCACTAATTACACTTAATAGACCCGAAAAGGTTCTCTTTATGAATAATAGATAATGAGTGGATTTGGAAAATCCTTAGAGAAATGGGTAAGGGAATCCAAAGTGGTTATATCCTTGGGTAGTAGTTCTAGTTAGTGTGAAACCTAAAAAGCAGTGTGATAATGGGATTTGAGTATGGTCTTTGGACCTTCGAACTCACTAGAATGGGGTATATTGATGGGAATGGGTGAAGTAGACTATAATTAGCCTATTAAACTTAGTGTTCATCAGTGATTAGGTTAATTTGAGTTATTTAAGGGTATAACCACTCATCATTAGCACACCTAACGATGTAAAGTGGAGAAATTTGGGATATAGTTTCCCTTGGATGTTATGATCTCATTTTTATTATAATTAGTATATTTTAAGCATGATAAATCACCTAAAATCCTCATATAGATTACTTTCATGAGTGGAAATGTTATGATAACATAGGTTGAGTAGTGGGTTATGTATCATTTTTTCCAACCTCTTAGAGAATGTTTGGGTGGAAATAGGTAGATAAGTTTCAGGATCATAATAGAATGGTTATTTGGGAGAAAAAAACAAGGGAAAGACTAGAAAAGTTTCTTTGTATTGATATGATGTAACTTGTATGTAATCTTGATATGTAATCAGTTTGACCATGTATAGTGGGTGATTCATGGTTGGTATATTGAATATGACCTAAGGGATTTAGGATAATAAATGGGGATGGTTAAAACTATAGATTATATATAGTAATTTAGTCATATTAGATGAGTTGGGGTTTTAATTCTTATTGTTATCATTTGGAAGAGTGGTAGGGGTGGTTTAGTAGCTAGTTGAGACAAAGGATATAAGATATGTTTTCCATGAATTAATGAAAATTATAACTATATTGATGTAAAATGTTTATAAAAAACATGAATGATATGGAAATGGATTGGAGAACTAAGATCTGAGGTGTTATACTACACCATCCAGATTCTCATTTTTCATGGACGCGTGAGAGGATGCACAATTGATCTGAGGTGTTATAATACAACATCTGTAATCTTATAAGTATTACCTTGGTTAGACTATCCATAGATCGAGCTTCCATCTAACATTATCTTATAATTTCCATGGTAATACAAGACATGATAATGGGAAATAATATTTATTATAATTTACTGTATGATGGATGAAAAACATGAATACCAACATTAGGTGAAACTGGTGATGTCGGGTAAAGTGGTGGCCTAGTTAACACATAATGACCCAACAAGTTAATTTACACGATGCATGTTTCAAATTTATTTATTTTCTATCCATATATAAATAGATATTGTGGTATATATAAGGGACCCTCTTAGTGGTGTACTAATATGTTTTATCCTCACACTACACATTCACTTTAGTAGACGTGTAGGACTTATGCTTATCATGAATGATTATTAACAGGTTGTATAAAAAATTAGGTTAGAGTAGATTGATGGTGTTTGATAGATAAGTCTTTAGAGAGAATCAAGATTTAAATTTAGGTATCTATTTTGATCTTTTTCTTAGTTTATTTTTTTAATTCATCAACCCAATATGTTTTTTTTGATTTATGTATGTATGATCAGCATGGGTATGTTATGTTATTGCATGTTGATGTTTGAATATTATTGATGGTTGGATCATAACTGTAAATGAATATGAGTATAATCTTATATAATCTATTTAAATATTATTTTATTGATATTTTATATTTTTATATTGATAATATAGTCTCCGCAACATTTGTTATAGACGCTTGCCATTATATGAAGACATTTTTTATACAAATAAGTTCTCTTGAGGTCACATAGAGACCCCAATTCAATCTCTTTTTGGGAGGACCCAAGAAGGGGTGTTATAAAATGGTATTAAAGTATTTGTTTTAGTTTTATTATTATTTGTGGCATGATATATATATATATATATATATATATATGATTTTTTGGATCATGGTTTGTACACAAACCTTATTCATCAAAAAATATAATGAACTTCCCTTGATTAACCCTGAACCCAAGGCTACTCACCAATAAATTCAGGCACACTTACGATCACGAGAGGATTATAAAAAGTGGTAAGGGATGAAATCATATTGTGGTGGAGTGTTTTCCCTAAAAAATAACCAATCCATAATATGTATTTCAATAAAAAATTAAATAAAACAGTTATACAATATAAATGCATGATAGTTCCAAATATCACAAAATAAAGAAACATTATAAATCTAACATAATCCAAAAATGAAATATACTCATGGACTAAATGGATGAGACCCATCAAGGATCACCGTTGAACCAACCCTTATATAAAAATAGGAATACTTTTCCACCAATGACACCAACCAGGAATGACCCCATCATATCAACCTAAAATCAAAACAAGAAGATATATATATATATATATATATATATATTCATATTCATTAGGATAAAAATACATGGGTTGGGTATACACATATCAATTAATAATTTACTTAAAGTGAACTATAATAGTTTCATTTAATGATAAACCTAATATGATTGCATGAAATAAATAAACAAAAGTAAAATTTTAATTTTTATTACAAAAAGATAAAAATTTTGGATCAAATTTAGAATTTAATTTAAAATAATAAATATTATCTAAATTATAATAAAGTGATTACATTTACATAAATAAAACTATAAGAGAAAGAGACCATATATTTTATGTCTAGTCTAGGTATCATGAGAAAAATACCTATGGGACAAAGGAAAGGGAACTAAAGGATGTCATACTATTCAAGTCAATAATCAATCCATATCCATATGGATGTAGGCCCCTCACCAAGGACTAATCCTCAACTAGTGGTGAGTCCTATAATGATACCATCCAAATCTAAATACTAAACTAGTCCATACTATATAGAGTGAAGTTCTAAGCTAGGATAGGAAAAATTGGGTAATGCAGATTCATTCCCCAAAATGTAATTATCCTAGAGACCCACTTAAGTTTCTAAGGTATTATCCTAAATATTTTATATATTCAATTTTTTTTAATTAATCCTGTATAAGAACATGTAATATCCCCTCAGCATTAATTATTAACATCTATAAATGAATATATATTAATCTCATGACAATCAAAACAGAAATATATTGAAATAATATTAACATATTTGATAAAGTGATTTTAATCAAGATAATAATTTCTTAAATTATGGATCTACCTTATGAAATCACTTTTGTAATCCTTCAACATTCATATCAAGAAATTTCAAAAAATTATTTTCCGTTATTTCATTATATACATTGATTTAGATGTTCCGTAATCAATTCACATGTTTCAATAATACATGAGAAGATTTTATACATTTAAAGGAAAACATATTCTATAAAACTAATCGAACAAGGAAGAAACAAAAAGTAAAAACAAAATTAGTTTAAAATATATCACATATACATTTTTAATAAAATAAAAATGGGTTTAAAATAAAAAATGATCAAAGGTAATATTAATTGATGGAAGTGGTATAGAGCCCCTACCGAATCCTTTTGTGCCACTTTAACCCAATAAATATTTAACGAAAAACATTCATCAATACCTATTTAAAAAATAAAACATCATAAACATCAACAAATATACCAATGGATAAAGTACAGGAAAAGGAATATTACTGGATAGTTGTAATGTGGTCAATATTCTTCTATTTTGGTGTGATGGACCTAAATCGGCACCCCAAGTATCTCCCAAAAAAAGGCCCATCATTTCAAGTGAGTTTCACCATGTTTCAATAAAAAACCCAACTTCAAAATCCCTAGAATCCAAAATCTTCATATAAATAATCTTTAGAAACTAGTAGAATAGGTAGGAGAAGTAGTGTAAAGAAGAAAAGTTAGAGGAGAATAAACCTTACCAGGCCATTATTCGATTCAAGGTTAATAAAGTGTAAAAGAGGAGGAATAGGGGAGGATAACACCTCCCCTGTTAGGTTATCACTATGTATGGCCCATCCATATTATTTATGGGTTATGGTTTTCTTTATTTCTTAAAATGATTCATATAATAATAATTTTATTTATTTATTTAAGGTCTTAGATGTTACAAAAAATGAAAACGCACACACCCCTTTAGAAAGGATAGATCAAACCCTCTATAAGGGTTGAACCTCTCCACAACTATCCATTATAATTTTTAAATTCTAAATTCCCTCCATTTGATGGCCCAAAGGCCCATTCATTTTGGCCCAAAGGTCACCTACCTATGTCATGAGATGTATCAACGTGTACCTAGGTTTTCACCCCTACTGGTATCATCAACCATAAATATCCTAGAAATACCCCCCTAAGGGAGGCTATTAGGATTTGAACTCTAGTCATATACTAAATTATGGGGTGACATTAATAAAAACATGACTAATTTATAAAAATGTTAACATAATATTAAAAATTATACCCATAATCCACTTATTAATAATATTATTTATAAATAACAAATATTTTTTTAAAAAATAATAACCAACAATTATTATTGTTCACACTAATAATATTATCTAACAATAATAATATATTTACTAATTATAATTTCACATATTAAAATAAAATTAATTTTCAAAACAAGAACTATTTAAATTTCACATAATAATAATAATATTGACAACGTATAATGTCTATTACTAATGGAAACAAATATATATATTAGTAAAAAAATCCAAAAAATATATTATATAATATCAATAAAAATTGTCCAAAATATTATTTAAAATATATATGATTCCATTTAAGTTCCCAATATTCAATCTACATTAAAATAAACAATATCTGCTATAAAAATAACAAAACATATTTATAAATTTAAAATGATATAAATCACCCATTTATATATCTTCTTATCTATTAATAAAATAATTATGAATATAGTCAATTTGAATAATATATATGTATATATAGTGAGTATTAAAAATCTACCCACTTTAAAATATTACTACCCTTGATAATTCTATAAAAATCATTAATTAAAACTCATTTAAACAGTCATTAAAAATCGCATGTTGTTTTAAACACATTTTAAAAAAACTAAATTTTCATTCTAAAACCCTCTTGAAACCCTTTAATCCTTTATAAAACATCACCGTGAATTTATAAAAATCTACCATACCAAAATAAAATTTAACCCTTTAATAATTAAATAATTTCATTTTAAACTCTTTACCAGATGGAACTTCTATGTTCTATTGAGATCCAAAATGGATCCCATCCTAGTCCAACACAAGTACTTACTTCTAAAGAAGTTATTAAATATAAAAATTTAAGAACCCAGATCTTTGTTTCAGGTATGTTTTTCCTTTTCTGGTCGTTTTTAAGAAAAAAAAGAGTTTTCTGGAAATATTTGAAGTACACACCGTGTACTTTCAGAGTACACACCGTGTAATCCTTTGCCGCTCGAAGCCGTGTGCTGACCATGTCTGGGTCACACACACGGTGTGTAGGGGTGATGTGAAGGATGCTTAAAGTGGAGTTCGGAAAAATAGAGTACACGCCGTGTACCCCAGAAGTACACGCTGTGTATTTTTTTCACTAAACGCACCGGGTTCACGCCTAATCGCCAGAACGACCTTCTTCTAGGTTTCGTTCGGCTGAGAGCTCTCGTACGACCAGGATCCTTCTCTGAGCCCCCAAGATACCGTTAGATCTCTGTTTTATCCACCGTTGATTGCATTGGGATCGCCTTGGTAAGATCTCTCTTCTGCTTTATCCTTGTTTCATGATTCCTCCTCGTTTTCAAGTTATCTTGGATTGATCATTTTGGACGTTTTCTCAGATCTTCGATGTTCTAAGGAGAATCAATCATTGTGGTTCACTTATATAGATCCACTAGCATTTAGGTAGGTGTTTTGTTTCCCTACGTTGAATGTATTTGAGTTTTGGTTGAAAAAGTGCCGGATATCCATGTATCGGGTATCCCGGGTTTGGGATTTTGATCTTATTGTTTAATTAAATTAGATTTCTTGTTATCTTATTATTAATTGATACTAATGTATTCTTGGTTGTATGTTTGAGGATCATCCCATGGGTGTTTTTCCCCGTTTGGCTGTTTATCACCGTTTGGCACCGTTTTCCTCTGAGGAAAACCCTATTGCAATTGCTAGTTTACTTGATATAATTGCTTGCATGTGTTGCCTACTGTTTAAATGTTTTTGATGCATTTAAGCTATTATCCAAGTAGTTTTTAAACTTAACTAGGGCTGATGACAGTTGATTAAGCTCGACTGGACTGCTCAGGGCTGTGAGAACCTGGTGCGGGAGATCAAAGAGGGAATAGACGATTAAGCACTTCCCTAGATGGTCTGTTGGTTTTAGTTTCATATGCAGGACCTACAGGAATATGACTTTATGCTTCCCAAGAGTGTTCTTAGTTTACACACGTATCGAGACTACATGAGGAATTAGACGTAAGTTCTTCCTCAGAGAGTCTGTAGCTATCGTTGCAAGACCATATGAGAATTGACGTGAGAGCTTCCCAGAGTGTCTGTGCCTTGTTTGATTACTGGACTATAGGTGTTTTCTAGTTTGATCCAACCAGAGAGTCAGTGTAAATTTTGTTTGGTTGGTTGTGATGAGTCCACCAAGCCAAAGAACAATCTTGGGTTTGTACTTCTTATGGGTTAGGTTGTCTTTTGAGTTACCTGCTGTGTTACTTGCTTTACCTTGGAATATAGAACTTTGCTAGTTTCCCTGGTTGTTTAATTAAATGAATGTGAATGGTAATTGGTAGGATTTTTACTGGTGTGCTCCTAGTTCATTACTGTATTTATTTTCTTTACTTTTTCTATATTGCTCACTGACAGTAAGGCACAAATCTTGTGGTGGTTGCCTACTGGGATTAGTCTCACACCCTATTTGGGTCCTATTTTTCGGCCCAAACAGATTATATGGTTGCAGGTGTGGATAAGGATTTTGGACCTTCCACCTCAGGTACTTGATTGCTGGTTGGAGCTGGAGAACATGGGACCGAGATTTGGCTCGTGATGTTGCTGGAGTTGCTGTTTACTTTTAGTATTTGGTTTCAGTTGTATTTCAGCATGTTTATTTGTTTACTGCTATTCATAGACACATGTACCATACTGCATCATTATTATATCAGATATTTCTTCTACTTTTAGTTTCAGTTTTCGTATGTTGTTACTGCTTCTGCTATTGTGTATGTTTGTTCTTCCGCTGTATACTTTACCCAATGAGGGCATAGTTTCCCCACCGACTCACCAAGGCCGTCGCTGCTAGTCGGTAGCCTCTAGCATTTGGGGAAATGTGCTTGAGGTCATGTGGTGAACCGGGTACGGGGCACCAGTTATGAGATTCCAGATTCGGGTCATTACAAAAAAAGCATGATATAGAAAGATATTAAATAATATAAACCATATACCAAAAACATTACAACACTACATATCCGAATTATAAAGTGTATGGATACTTATTTATCCAATATATAAATTTTCATTTCAATAAATCAACCACAACATAATAAAAAAAATATAAAACTAATGATTTTATTTAAAAACAAAAAAGTGTTTAAATTACATTTTAATATGAAAAGTAAATTCTTAAAATAATCTAATAAAAAATGACAGTTTTAAAACAAAACAAAAAACTTACCCGTCTCCCAAAAGTATAAATCAAGTTGTAAGAAAAAATAGAATCTTTTATAATGAAATAATCACCTTTAGAAAACATTGAAAGGATAATATGATATCAATACTTTCCATAAAAATAAAATTGTACTTAAAGCATATAATTCCAAACTCAAACATATACTTTAAGACTAAAAAAAACATTTTTTAATTGTTAAGAAAATAAAAGTAAATTTTCTAGTTCCTATAGAAAAAATAACACCTAAACCATAAGGAATTCCCAATAAATCATTAAAAGGATAAATTTTTTAATAAATTTCACCCGGTTTGTTCTTTTAAAAACCACTCAAAAATATTTTAATATAAATATTAAACAAATAAAAATTTTAAAACTCATTTAGTATCATTTCGAAGCATACTAAGTAAATTTAAAAAAACACTTAAAAGTTCATAATTTTATAACTAAACATGTTCCTACATTCCAATTAATTTCTTATTTATATAAAAAATCAATTTAAATATACTATTATAAAACAAAAAAATAAAAAATAACCCCTGGAAACCCCCCTTAAAAATCAATTGAAATAAATTCAAACCAAACTAAATTATATAAAGATATAAAAAATCGAAATAAGGATAAATATAATCCTTACAATATGAACAGGTCCCATGTATTGTAACACCCAAATAAATTAAAATATTTTAATGTTAGAATAAATTTTATTTTTTCTATTTTTATACGCAATACCATGTTAAGATTATTCTATACATCACATTGAGTTAACTTGCGTTGCATGTACGATTGAGTTTTACCGCCTTTTAATGGCGCACCAATTTTAAAATTAATTTTTTTCAAATTTTATTAATTTTATATGTCAAAATAAACTTCATTTTTGAATTTTTAATGTCAAAATTAGGTTAGGTTATTTTTTTTGTATTTTTCTAAGACGTTTTCTTTGATGAAAAGTGAACAAATACTGCGTTTTAATTAAAAAATGTCTTTTCATTTAAATAATTATTTGTGTTAAATTATATTTTAAATTAGTTTTTAAAGTCAAAAAAGATAAATTATACACATATTAATCCAATTTAGGTCATTTAATTAATTATATATTTGATTTAGATATAAAAACTTATTGAAATTTTGAAAGTTTCTACTTTAAAAACATGATTTCTCACCACGTGTGCAGGATTAATGTTAATATTAAATTTCCCACTTATATGATTTTAATTTTTAAAAAAGGACATAAACGATTGTAATCAGTAAAATATTGTTTGTATAATAATATCAACTTAATTTTTTACTACAAATTAGTGAAATTTATTAAAATTAATTATAATGATTATGGTAAACTTAAGCTTAATAAGGCACTAAAACATAATCTTAAGGACCTAAATGACCTGGAAACTTGTTCAAAGAACATTTTCTACCAATAATTCGACCATATCCCCTATTTTTTAAAATTTTACGGGTTATTGTGATATTATTAAATGATAATTCCCTATAAAAGATGTTAAGTAAGGAAAAAGAGAAAAAGGAAACTTTCCTTACCTTTAACATTTATAAAACTTGGAGATATGTAAAAAACATCATATTTTTTTGTTATACATATAATTTTGAAAGAAAAATGGTTTATTATTATCATAATAATTTATAAATTATTTTTAGAGATGGTTTAGTTTCTTATAATGCTTAGTAAATTCCAACATTGTGATTATTTAGTTAATAATTAACTAAAGTAAATAATACTCTAAAAATTATAAGTGAAGTGAATTGATTGAATTATTGAATTTAATTATTTTTTTAGATGAATATATCTTTTTATACATATTTAAAGTCAATATATTTTAATTCAAATATTTTTTTTGATATTTTAAAATTAAAATTAAATAAGTAATGTCAAAATTAACATTATTGTAATTTTATAATAAATGATATTTTATTAAATGATTTAAAGTTAATAAAAATCATATATTCTGCCATGTGATTATTAAGTGTTAATTAATATTAAATATGGTATATTAATGGACTAATTTATCTTTTATAATTAACATATTGACCCATATATTGTAAAAACATTGTTAACATGGTTCAAGTTTAAGTAGTGTTTTATCACGTCACTTATACTTGTTTTAAATTAATTTTTTTTTAAAAACATGGTATTTTTATTTATAAATTATATATTATATTAACAATTAATTATATATATATATTTAATAATAAATCTCACTTTATTTTAGTCTTAATGGTTAAACTACTAAGGTTGGAACACTAGATTCTTTAATAAAAACAAAAATGGAAAAATTGGGGATTCTTAGAAGTTAAGGAAAACAAATATTAAAATGCACTTATTTTTGTGTGTAATAGGTTTATATAGACCATTATTACCATTTAATACATTATTTTTTCATTTTTTAGGAACATTAGGTAATTTATGAGTCCTATTAATGATTAACTTTTGGTATTTATAAGAGTGCCACTACCCCTCCACTATAAAAAGGCAACCACTATAGCCCTTCCTCACACATATCAAGCCAGTTTTTATCATCCGAAATCTAGTAAAATAGTCTCCAAACATCCCAAAACTCAACCTATAAGCATAATTTTGGTCATAAATCCAACTAAGGAAGCCCTTTGGTACAAACCAAAAGACGTTACCCGATTAAGAGGTAACATTTTCACTCAATCTCTCTAGTTTCATTTCCATACTTCACCACCTCAAATATCCTTATTATATGATTATGTAATGAAAAATTATCCTAAATATACTTATTTTTTTGATAAGGGTTATACCTACCCTTACACACACCTCTATCTAATGGATAATGAAAATATTGTTTTTGTGTACGACGAACTACTGCTTCACGAAATGACGACTGTTCATTTTTCTTGTACCACCTCTCATGGTGAGAATTATGATAGAAAATATGTTTATATATGATATATATGATATTTATAAGGTCTTTATACTTATTTAATTTTTATTTAGAACCTACCGTTATTTTTTCCATCTTGTGTAAATATGATAATTTCGTTTGAGGATATATGGACAACCGCCCCCTCAAAGCGATGTGACTCGTTCATTCCATACATGGAATTTTTAAAGGATGGTATTAATAAAACTATGTAACATATATAACAAAGATATGATAATGTTATTATAATATACACATATAATTTAATTTTAAGACAACAAATAAATCAAAGTAGCGTTCATGTGTACGTATGGATTACCGTCTCCATGAACAGTGAATTCCATTTCTTATCTCTAAACTTTATAGATTATCCTATATGAATATATAACGAATATATATGATAATTAAATCATGGTTTAAATTATTTATTTTATTAAATAATGATCTATTTAATAGAAAAATAAATGAAAAGTCAAAACATACTTGAGAAAACTAGGAAATTAACATCCGAAGTAGTTAAAATAATGAAAGAGTGTTAACAAACGAATAATAAAATATTATAAAGAATTAATACATGGTGTTATAAACATTACTATGGTTCTGGTATAAGTTAGTAACTTATTTTAAACCAATATATAGAATTATAAACATCACACAACAAAAGGAGTCATAGGTTAAGAGATTTTCATCTCAATTTACATTCTATTGAGACTTAATTATTGTTATACACCTAGTTTATTTTATATGGTGTATATACTACCTTTGAAATGTTATATAATGAATATAATTATTTTATTTATCTTATAAGTTTCATTTTATTCATGATTAATTATGAATTAAATGTTTCAAAGTTATATGGGACACTTTGGAACATTTAAAGATTATTTTCCTCAAGAATGTTTTAATGATCTTTAAATGGTATTTACATTCATCAACTTCAACAACCCTTTTTGTTACTTATCCTACAATGAGTAATTATTGATAAAACCATATTATTTATTACATATAGATATTTGATGATAAGGAATATTATTTATTAATTAAATCAATTATTTTACATATGAGGAATGCATTAGATTAGTATGTGATGTACGGGGACCGTTATATCCCCTAGATGCATCGGTAGGTTTCATGAGAAAAAATAGATATGGTTTTATATGAATCCTCAACCATTTATTAGATTCATAGAATAAATTCCTTTATAATATTAGATTCTTATCATTAATCCTTTATAGTATTAGATTTTTAACATGAAGCCTTGACAATAATAGATTCTTGGAATGAAGCCTTGAAAGTATTAGATTCTTGGCATAAAGACTCAATGATATATTTTAGAAATCCATCATTATGAATTATATCATTATGTATTTAGTTATTTATATTCAATGTGATTATTTTATTTTTTATAATATCCATGGTTAAGTTTCAATCTTAGATTATTGATTAAATGGGATGTGTTTCAATTATCTTATATTCAATATTAATTTATTCTAATTGTTTTATTATTTATTGCACTTTACTTACCCTTGATAGGAATTTTAGCTCACCATTATTATGTTTTATTTCTCCAGTTTATGAAGAGGAATCCTTTGAATGAGTTTTGAGGATGTAGTTTATTTAATTTTATTAAGTATCATGTTTTTATTTTGTATTTACCAATGTATTATGGGAATCATGTATGTAATCTGTATTTACAAGACTAATAAACTAATTAGTCCTTTGGGATTTGATTTCTTGTAATCATGCTAATGTAATAAAATAATACACTAGCTCTGGGCTTCTAGGGTTGGTGTGTTATAGTTGATATCAAAGGATTTTTAGGAGAAACCTTGGAAACTAGATTTAAAAAACATAGATTTGGGAATATAAACCTAAGGTAGAAGTTGAGGATAAGTATAGAAGAACATCCTAGAATTTTGTAAAGGTAGAGAAAATGTGGGTATTAAAAGAAATAATTCCCTGTCTGGATACTACAAATGGATGTGGTTCTATAATAGATATACCTAGTAGTAACATCTTTGATAATGTGTGCATGGCCTGAATCGGTGTAACATTATACAGACAACAGGCCTTACTGCGCACTTGGTTTGACACTCCTAAAGTATGTTCGTAGGATAGTTCACATTTTATTTACCTAACATTATTAAGGATTTAGAAATAAATATATCCCCAAATTATCCATGTATCTGATTATGATATTAGCTATGCATAAATTTCTTAATTTATATTACGCCATGTTTAGAGTCATATAAAGTTCATAATTTTATGAGCTAATATAGTATATGCTGTTGTTCAGAAATGGAACATGGAAGGAACAATGGTATTAGTACTCATGAAAAATGTATATATTCACATGCTGAGGAAACCAATACAGTTGGTATTGGAACTGAAAATGTTATGGAAATATTAGGCCAGCTTAATCATATTATGAAATGTAACCATTCTCGGATGGAGAAGCCTATTCCACAATGATACTCTCCAATGTTGGATAACTTTATGTGATAGAGGCCCCCATAATTTAGTGGTACTACTGATCCAATTAGAGATGAGAAATGGATTGATTCTTTAGATAAGATATTTGCAGCATTGGGATGTGGTGAAAAGGAAAAGGTTACACTTGTAATGTATTGTCTCAGAGACGATGCCGATCAGTGGTGGTAATTGATCCAAAATACCAAGAAATAAGAGGTGATAGAACTCATGGAATGGAAAAAATTTATGTAGCCATTATTCAATAAATACTTCCCTTATGAGCAATAAATTTGGTTGAAGATAAGGTTTCTTAGTTTAAATCAAAAGGAGGAAGAAAGTGTTACGGAGTATGAAGCCACATTTACAAGGTCAGCAAGGTATGTTACTGATTTCATACACAACACAAAATGAAATATTGATCATTTATTTTATGTAATTAATCCAAGTATCCAAAGGGTTCTAGTTTCTCAAAACTTTTCATTCTAGAATGAAATAGTTTTATGTGCTATTAAGATAGATAAATAATTATCCAAGTATTATGGATTAAAATAGAATCAAGATAAGAAGGGGAAAATATAGAAAGATGTGGATAAAGGGAAAAGGGAAAGAAGTATTTTATAACATGTGATACTTGTGGAAGGAAACACCTCAGGGCATGTTTAAAAGGGAAATGAGTTTTCTTAAAGTGTGGATAAAAAGGAAACCATGCTCAGGATTGTAAGGGACATATTTTTTTTTCTAATGTTCATTGCTTCAACTGTATGGATATAGAGCTCTATGAAAATGAATTACCCAAGTGCCAAGAGAATAGACCTCATAAGAAGATAAGGGATGATGGTCAAGAATATTATTAAAAGAATTTAAGTGGAATGATTAATTTACTTTTTTATTTTGATCTAAGAAATATGTTGAAATAGTATTTTGTTGATGATTTTCTCAACATATGATTTATGAAATATATAAGGATTATACTGAAGTACATTTTTATTAAAGATTTGAGATCACATATTGAATGGTACCATAAAAAGTAATTCAGTATCAAGTTAATTGTTTTGTAAAAAACACTGTTGAGGAAAATATAAGACTTAATATGTCTTTAATTTTGAGTTAATTTTGAAAAAATGACCATTCTTATGGATAAAGTAAACTGCATACTACTAACTACCATTGAAATGATTCTAAAGTGTTAGATCATAATATTTTAAAAAGGTTAACCATTTAGGAAATGGTTTATGTTTTAATTTGGATGTGGTTTTAGAGATTGATATATTACATCACTATATGATGAATCTTTTTCTAAGAGATGAAGTATAAATAGTTCAATTCACAACTAAAGGATAAGATTTTTCTTATAGAAATGTACCTAGTATATTTACTTATATTCTTAGAGAGTGAAAGAATTCCTTAACTATAGAAATAATGATCATGAAACCAAAAATGTTATCCTATTACCTTCATTTTTGATGAATCAAATAGCCTCTTAGTTAATCGTAGATTTATGGCCTTGTTACTATTAACTTCCTCCAAACCATGTTCTCTAACACTCTACATCAGAACTTGATTGTAAGATTTTTCTTCTATTTCCATGTTTCCATTTCCCACGCATGTTCTCCTACCAGGGAACCTTGTTATGTGACTATTGTAAATTCCATTATCTCTTATTAAGAAGATGTGTTATTAACCCTATTTACGATGTGGATTTTTCAACAATAGTTAATTTTCAAATATTGATCCCTTGATTACTAAGATCAAGTTTAGATTGAGAGGGAGAAATTTAAATAAGGTGGGGAGAATGTAACAACCCAATACATTAACATATTTTTATGTTATAATAAATTTTATTTTCTCTCTCTTTATACTCAATACCATGTTAAGCTTACACTACAAACCACACTGAGTTAACCTGTATTGCATGTAAGACTGAGTTTTACCACCTTTTAATGGAGAACCTATTTTAAAATTATATTTTAGAAGTTTTCAAAATTTTATCTATCAAAATAAACTTCATTTTTAAATTTTGATTTCAAAATTAGGTTATGGTGAATTTTTGGTATTTTTTTGAGAAGTTTCATTTTTTGATGAATAGTGAAAAATATTGCATTTTAATTTAAAAAGACATTTTTGTTTAAATAATTATTAGTGTTAAATTATATATTAAATTTATCTTTAAAGTAAAAATAGATCAATAACACATATATTAATCCAATTTAGGTCAATAAAATAATTTTTATATTAAAATTAGATATAAAAACTTATTGAACTTATTGAACGCTTCTACTTTAAAAACCCGCTTTCTCGCCAAGTGTGCGAGATTAACGTTAATATTAATTTTCCTACTTATATGATTTGAATTTTTAAAAAGGTAAATACAAAGTTATAAAAAGTAAACTATTTTTGGTCTAATTAGATGAAATTATTTTTTTGACCAAAAATATTAGTGAAAGTGATTAAAATTAATTATGGCGATTAAGGTAAAATTTTGCTTAATAAGGGAAAAAAACTTAATCATAAGGACCAAAATTACCCAGACACATGTAAAAATGACATTTAATGACAATAATTCTACCATATACCATCTTTATTATAATTTTATGTGTTATTAGGATATTATTAAATGGAAGTTCCCAATATAAAATGTTAAGTAAGGAAAATGGAAAAGCGAACTTTCCTTACCTTTAACATTTATAAAACTTTGAGATATGTAAAAGACATTATATTTTAGGTTATACATATCCTTTTGAAATATAAATGGGTAATTTTTATCATAATAATTTATCAATAATTTTTAGAGATGATTTAGTTACATAAAATGATTAGAAAATACAAACATAATGATTTTTTAGTTAATAATTAACTAAAAATGATACTATAAATATTAAAAGTGAAGTGAATTTATTGAATTATTGAATTTAATTATTTTTTAGATAAATATACCATTTTTTAAATATATAAACTGATATATTTTAATTCAAATATTGTTTTGATATTTTAAAATTGAAATTAAATTAATAATATCAAAATTGACATTTTTGTTATTTTACAATAAATGATATTTTATTAAATGATTTAAAATTAATAAAAATAGTATATTCTAAAAAGTGATTATCACGTGTTAATAAATATTAAATATTTATATTATTGGACCAATTTATCTTTTATAATTAACATATTTACCCATATATTTTAAAAACATTGTTAACACGATCATGGTTTAAGTGGTGTTTTAACGCATCAATGTGCTTGTTTTAAAATTAACTTAAAAAAACATGGTGTTTTTATTTTAAAAATTAGATATTATATTAATAATTAATTGGCTCTATATTGACTAATAAATCTCACTTTATTTTATTATTAATGGTTAAATTACTTGGGTTTGAAAATAAGATGATTTAATAAAAAACAAAATGATAAAATTGGAAAATCTTAGAAGTTAAGGAACAAAATTATTAAAATGAAATTATTTTTTTGTGTTGGAGGTTTTTTTAGACAATTATTCACCTTTAATCCATTATTTTTTCATTTTGTAGGCACATTAGGTAAGTTAGACATCCCATTAATGAATACCTTTTGATATTTACAAGAGTGCCACTCCCCCTCCACTATAAAAAGGTAAGACTCTACCCCTTCCTAAAACCTATAAAGACACTTTTTCTAGAACAAAATCTTAAAAAATAGTCTCCCAAAATCCCTACAGTCAACCATGATCATCCATTTTTTCATAAAGTTACCTAAGTAACCCCTTTGGTACAAACCAAAAGGAGTTACCCTATTAAGAGGTAACATCTTCTCTCAAGCTCTATAGTTTCATTTCCATGCTCCACCCCCTAAAATATCCTTATTTTACTATTATGTAACAAAAAAAGAATCCTAAATATACTTATATGTGGTTATTCTATGGGTTTTAACTACACTTACAAATACCTCCATCTAATGGAGAACATATTGTTTCTATGTATAATGAACTACTGCCACACAAAATGATGATTGTTCATTTTTCCTTTACCACCTATCATAGTGAAACTTATGATGTAAAATATGTTTATATATGATATATAAGATATTTATAAAGTCTTTATTATTCTATATTTTTTATTTAGAACATACCTTTATTTTTTCCATCTTTTGTAAATACGATAATTTCGTTTGAGGAAGTGTGGACTACCACCCCTCAAAGCGACGCGACTCATTCATTCCATACATAGAATGTATAAAATATGGTATTAATAAATCTATGTAACATATATAACATAGAAACTATACTATTATTATAATATACATATATTATTTAATTTTAATACAATAAATAAATGAAAGTAGTTTTCATGCGTACGTACGGCTTACCATCTCCATGAACGATGCATTTCATTTCTTATCTCTAAACATTATAGATTATACTAAATGAATATGTACTGAATATATGTGATAATTAAATCATGATTTAAATTATGGATATTATTAATTTGTGACATATGTAATAGGAATAACAAATGAAAAATCAAAACATACTTGAGAAAACTAGGCAATTAACACCCGAAGTAGTTAAAATAATGAAAGAGTGTTAACAAACTGGTAATAAAATATTATAATGAATTAATATATGATATTATAAAAATTATTTTGGTTCTAGTATAAGTTATTAACATATTTTAAACCAATATACATGAGGATTAATACCACACAACACAAATAGGGTTAAGGTAAGTTATTTTTATCTCAATTTACATTCCATTGAGACTTAATTTTTATTATGTACCAATTTGATTTTATATGGTGTATATACTACCTTTTAAATGTTATATCATGAATCTACTTATTTTCATGATATTATAAGTTTCATTTAATTCATGGTGAATTATGAATTAAATGTTTCAAAGTGGTATGAGACACTTTGGAATGTTTAAAGATTATTTTCCTCAAGAATGTTTTAATGATCGTTAAATTGTATTTCCATTCATAAACATCAACAACCCTTATTGTTAATTATACTCCACTGGGGAATTATTGATAAAACAATATTATTTATTAAATATGTATATTTTATTATAACGCACATTATTTATTAATTAAATTAATTTTTCTACATAGGAGGAATGCATAGAATTTAGAATGTGACAGGCGAGGCCCACTATAGACCCTCGATTCATCAATAGGTTTTATGAGACAAAATAGATATGGGTTTGGCTAAGGACTTACACATTTATTACATTCTTGTAACAAATCCTTGACAATATCAAATTCCTGGAAAAAAGTCTTAATAATATTAGATTCTAAACATGAACCCCTGACAATATTATATTCTTGGAATGAAGTATTGAAAGTATTAGATTCATGGAATAAAGCCTCATTGATATGTTTTAGATATCGGTAATTATGCATTCCATCATTATGTATTCAGTTATTTCAATTCCATGTGATTATTCTATTAGTTATAATATCCATGATTAAGTTTCAATCTCATATTTTTGATTAAAAGGCATGTGTTTCAATTATCTACCTTTCCATGTTGATTTAATCTCATTGTTTCATTATTAATTCCTCTTTACTTAACCTTACTGAGCATTTTTAGCTCACCCTTATTATGTTTTAAATATGTAGGTTGTGAAGAGTAATTATTTTAATGAGTTTCTAGGAAGCATTTAATTTAATTTTATTATGTATCATGTTTTATTTTATATTTCTAATGTATTATGGGTATCATGTATGTAATATGGATTTCCAAGACTGCTAAACTGATTGGTCCTTTGGGATTTTATTCCTTGTAATCATGCCAATGTAATAAAATAATGCACCGACTTCAGGATTCTAGGGTTTTGGCATTACATGTATCTTTCAAAACCAAAGAATATAAGTGATAAAGTTAAAACCCAATTCATAAAAACTTAGGAAATAATATAGCGAGTTGAATACTATTAAATATTTCCAAAAAAAATTATTAATTTAAGTAGAATAATAGTTGAATTTATAAAATGAAATTTATCAGTAGACCAATTATTTAAGATAGTATATAATAGAAACATTATTAATTCACTCTAGACACCAAGTGATATTTATAAAGTTGATTAATTCTATTTTAAAACTACATGATACCACTAATCAAAATAACTTAAAAACTAATTCCAACCCAAAACATGATTGAAATCAATTTCTATTTGAAATAGACAATAAAAAACACACCATATTACTAAATTATCCTTTTAAAAGAATTAAATCATCCATAAAATTAAATAATTCACATCAAAACCCCTTTATATTAGAACGAAATATTCCAAATAGTATAAGTGTACATTTAAATTTAGACAAAAAAGGTCTCGAATGACTGTCAAAAATCATAATTTATGAAAATTCAATGATTTTTATTACGATATAGATGGATTTAAACAAATAACACATATAAACACACCATTGAACAAAAATAACAATTTTTATCAATATAAAAATAACTTCAACCAACTAAATCAAAATAGATTTTGAAAACAAACAGACAAAAACCACATAAACTAAACTAAATGAACCCATTTTTTAGAATTTAAACACTAAATTATATAAATTAACCATTAAATTAAATCACCATTTCATGATTTAAACTCATTTATACTATTGAGTAAAACATTTACCAACCTTTTGAAACCTTCATTGTAACTTGTTCAAGTTGTTTCAAAATCATAACTTTGTTAACAAACCTTGAAAATCCCTATGAAATTAAATCAAATTAAATTAAATAAAAAAATTGTTTAAAATACTTCTAACCCAAAAACATTAATTTTACATAATCAAAAATATAAAATATTAGTTAAACAAGTGATTTTAAGATAATATATTTTGTAAATACAATTTTATTATTCCTATACATTAAAAAATGATGCTTATATCAACATATTTTTTTATAGAATTATCAATAAAGAACTACCAATAATTCCTCTAGGGTGATAATAGAGTGGCACACCTAGTTGTTACTAATTCTCTACCCATGGGAACTGGCTTAGGATCAAGTCCCACTAGAATCATACATTTTTCATATTATGAATAGGGTGATTCAAATCTATTGTCTAACTAGGAAACATGTGGTGTGTGTAAGGCTTGGTTGGGGTCCCTCACTAGGAGTCAATTATAAACCATGCACACATTTTACCATCAGGAATATTTCAAATTAGTATAGGTTCCTTCTTGGAATTTAAAAGAATATGGTTCAAAATCTAGCGGGGGTGGATTTTTGATTTATTGTAATAGCCACTATTGAAGTTACTATAGTAGTATAAAATTTCACCCAGTTTGGTCCTACAGGCCACATATTTGGGACTTCTAGCCACAAGGCCTTAGGTAGACCATATTTCTTTAGGATAACAATCTTATAGGCCACCACAAAATAGCATGTGATGTAGAGTGACCAATTGATCAGTGCAACACATCAGGTAGGTAGTGGAGATTAGTTCTACACAAAATTACTGGGTGGAAAACTCTAAAGAGCAATAGGGGAATTGGAACATATAGAATATACCTATAACCACTTATAAATGAGGAGTTATCTTCCATAACATTGTAAAGGAAAGTGAAGTTTAATGGTTCTTGGAAAATAGGTTGATGCATTGTGTGATTGGTAATGACCAGGAAGGTGAAGTGACACATCTTGGTAGGCAACATGGAAAGGGTACGCACATGCATTGTAGGGTTGGAAGCTTGAAAGGGAGATGGGTGAATTGACACCTATCATCTATCCCTCTTCCTAAATAAGGTTCTAAGAGGGTTTCTCTACACTGAATTCATGGTGGGGTAGTTTAATGGAATAGTTTCTATTAATGGGGGGGGGTCACAATGAAAAGACTGGGATCATGATGCATAGTTTGGATACTCAGCATGGACATTCAGGTAAACTGCTTCAACATGTAATCCATAGGGCCTTTGGATTAGCAAATTTTAATGGGACTTTGATCCACTGGGCCTTCGGGTCATGTAAGGGTTACATATGAACCCTATTGAAATGATGTCTTTATTTCCTTAATAAAATTGGCAATCAACCCTAACCTGCTAAAAACAACTACCAATAAATTATTATATAAAAAACATTGATTCAAAACAAAACATTAAAGTAGTTTAAATATGTAAAAAATCTCCAAAAATATTTCAAAAAATATTATATTCCAAAATAATTATATTTTAAAAAAATATATGATTTCTTTTGTGAAACTAAAAAAACTTGAATCAAATCAACACCAATATAAATTTTTTTTATAAAAGTTTTATAATTTTTCAAAAATACTAAAATGTTTTAAATCACATAAATAACTTATAAAAAACTAAATAATTCTATTTAAAACAAAAAAAACACATGTATACAATGATATGATTCCATTTAAAACCTATTTTAAAATCATTTAAATGTACTCATTAGAAATAATAAATATTTAAATTTGATTTAATATTTTAAAATGAAAACTATTTTTATCACTCAAAATGATATTCCAAAACATAATATTAAATAAAAAATTACCCATATAAATCACAAACAAGATAAAATCATAGATTATATCACATTAGTAATAATCATTTGTAATTTTTAATATAAACTCAAAAGTGTTTAGAATTTTAAAAATCAAATATACACCCGAAAATTAAAAAAGTTTCAAAATGTAATCATAACACATGGATCTAAATCTTGATAAATTAGACTACTATCCCCCATTAAAATTTTACACCATTTGGAAAAATCATTTTACATATGTTATATGGTTGTCTAATGACTTTTAAATTGTATAAATACCCATCCCTATTTATGGAATCCTAATGATAATCACAAAAAATCAACATAATAAAAACTATTGTATTTTTTAAACAATATTTATTATTATAAGGCACGCATCAAAAATAATAATAATAAAAAATAATAACACAAATAAACATGTAAATGGTAACTAAATGCCTATATTATTCATAAAACATCAGAATACTCTATTTTTCTAATCATGGATAAAGGAACCTCTCCATGGGTTATAATAAAGTAAATTAAAAAGTGCATCCTTTCAAAGTTATTATAAGAGGACTCTTATGAAGATTTAATCTGGTAACTTGAGGCTCATAACTAAAGATGTTGGAAAAATAGGTTTGGTAATATATCCCTAAAGTTACAATGCTCCCATCTCCATGCCAACCACTTACTCAACCAGTCAAACTAGGATCTGATACCATTTATAATGAACTATCCTAGACTTACCTTGAACTCAATGAAGCACTATAATAGTATTATTCATTTATACCTAATCACTAGAGGCCCTCAAAAATAGGCGAGGGATGAAATAATACTATAGTGGGGGGTTTTACCTCAAACACAACCAATCCATAATTTGAATTTGAGTAGAAAAATGATATAAAAGTTTAATAAAATATGAATACAAGATAATATCAAATATCCTAAAAAAGTAAATATATACATATAAAATTAGTTGATAATTAAATAATCAATATTAAAATATTCATGGACTAACTGTATGAGATCCTTTGAGGATCACCATCGACCCATTTCCATGTTTTAAATTGGAACAATTTCCCACCAATGACCCAATTCGAGAACACCCCATCATATCAACCTAAAATAAAAAATAAGAATGTATATATCTATATATTCATCAAGATTAATATATAGGTGTTGGTATATAAATACATAGTAGTAATTTTTCTGAATATCTCTATAAAATTTCAACGTAATAATAAACATAAAATGCCAGTTTAAAATAAAATTAAGGAAGTACCATATAAAATTTTATTAAAAATAGATAACAAGTGTGGATAAAAATTAGAATTTACTTTAATAATTTACATGTTACCTAAATTCATATCATGTAATTAAATTTACATAAATAACAATATTAAGAAAAAGTATCTATATTTTTTAATCTAGGACATGGTATCATGGAAAAAATACATCTAGGACTAAGGCAGGGGAACTTGAGAACCTTATACTAATCAAGTACATAATCAATCCTATAAGATACATAAATTTTCAAAAGTTTAATCAAGATTATTTTAAAATATTGTTTTCATTTTTGAGCATATTTCGTTTTGGTTTTATCTTTTGTGTATTTGGGTGAAAATTAGAAGTTTTTGGAGGAGTTTTGAACAGTGCACTATTGGTGCACTATTTCCCCAAATCGTGCATCCTACCCTAGAAAATCACAAAACCCCCAATAGTGGGGAATTTTATGGATGGAATAAGGTTTATCAAACCATATTCCCTGTTAAGAGTAGTTGTGACCCCCCAAGAAGAGGAAGAGGGTTTAGGTACATGATTTGGAAAACTATGCACCCCTACCCAGGAAACCATGCATGTGAGATTAATTAATATAAAAATTTATTTTAAAATTTACAACCACAAAATATTAATACTAATTCAATAAAACTTTTACATAAATTATTTATCTCATTTTTTGAGGCCCCCTAATGGATTCCAAGGTCTTACAACCACCGTTATTGAAGAATCAAATCCTGAATTTAAGATCTACACCTCTCTCAGTAAGACATTGTTATCCCAATTATTTTATCCTATCTCTACCATCTTTATCTTATCCTTTGAAGGGATATTTTCTTCTATTAGCAGTGTATATAGATCTAGTTTTTTTAATATATATAATATTTTGATCCTGGATCTAGGTTTAAGATCTAGATACTGTTCTATGTCGTGTTCTTGATCATTAAGCTTCAATTGAGGATTTTAAATGGTGAGTTTTCCTCATCAATATCGAGGTAGGAGGTCTAAATTGAAAATTACCATAGTCCTAATTTAATTATTTCTATGTAATTGTGAATTTATTAATTTATGTGATTATAAAATCATGTTGATGATTAAATTTAATGAATTTAATTTCCATGTGATAATTATTGGGGTTAAATTAGGGAAATTAAAATTGATGGAATTGGATTAATTAATTGGTTAATTAATTAATGGAATGTTGTGATTATGGATATCATTGGAAATTGGTATTGTGAAATTGGACAACTAATGTGATATGAATTAATTGAAAATGGGGGTTATTATATAGTTGACATTACTTTAATGGGTTAATGTGTTATAAAAATTGAATATTGCAAAATGGTTTAATGGTGAATTGCACATTTTATTTCATGTGATTAAAGTATTGAATCATGATTTTATTTATGATAAATTGTAATGGTATTCCATGATGTGAAATATTTATGAATGTGTTAATGATTATTAACCATGGTAAATGTGATATATGTGATTGATTTATATATGTGCGTTGGACATGGACTGCTAATTCAAAATCCCAAAGTGATAAACTGATATATACATGTGGGACTTGGACTACTACTTCAAAATCCCATAGTGATAATAGTGTGGGAAACAGTCTGATTGTTTAAAATACCACTTGTGTGATTGATTTATAGTAAGTGTGGGACACATAATGTTACTTCAAAACCCCTTGCGGTCCTAGCCATAACATTCTAGGCCCCAAATGGTAGCATTGGAACATGGTTCCAATTAGTCGTAGTATAAATTCAATTTAAATGATACATAATAAACAAGGAATTGTGATATTTTATATACCTTGGGGATAGTTCATACTCTAGTATGGTACAATGAAGGTATTGATGGTTTATGCGTCTTTGGGAACCCGAGGGTTTATGTGGTTAAATAAAGAATAATTTAAAATATGTAAATTGTTTACCTTATTGATTGTATTTGGTTCTTTATAAAACTGTATACAATGTTATTGATTGGATATTGTTTTATATTCCATTGGTCATGGCCTACTGATTTTTACTCACACCGTACTTAGGCTACCTGATCGGTACCTGAATAGACTTCAAATTTACTGAACATGATAAGAGTAAGGCCCCTATGTTAGATAGATGATTTGGGATGGTTCATGAATCAGAGAACTAGAAGTGATTCAGTACCCATTTGGGAGTCTTTAGTGTCTTTATTTATTCTTGGTTTTTCATATTGACACTTGACAAGTATTTGTAATGAAATACCTACTGTTCAGTTTTAGATATTGTATTTCTATTTTTGGTCATCATGTGATACTGGTATGTTTGGTTATTGGTATTATTTTTTATATTGTTTAGTTTTATTCTACTATTATGATACTTTTATAAAGAGGGTATAGTATCATTATGATCAGTATTATACTCTATATTCTATTCAATAACCTATATTATATGGGGAGGCATGCCTAAGGTCATGTGGCCAATTGGATCGGGGAGATGGTGTGTGGAACTTGGGTCGGGACATCACAAAGTTGTATCAGAGATGTCTTATTTTCGATTGTATTACTATTTGGGGAAAGGTAGATAGGATAATAGGATGATCCAGGACTTGGTAAGTTCTCATGCATGGGAGTAGCTAACCCGTGTATGAGCATAAAATCCAAGTACCCTAGGTGGTATTATTATTATTATTTTTATTTTTGGTTTTTTACAGTTGAATCTTATTTCCCCTCGAGTGATAAACTTGTTTTCTGATGTGATTATTATTAATAACCTTTTTGAGATTTGAATCATGGACCAGTACAACACTAGATTTGAGTAATAATGCATCATTTTATGCACTCATGATTTATTGCGACATGAATCATTTTAGGCACGCATGAGAAAAGAAGGATTTGGTTAAGTTGTTAAATGAATATTTGTTTTCCATGTTTGTGTAGCTTAAATGAAAATGTGACTAATATGAAATTGAAAATTTTAAATGATTCAATATGTGAATAAATTTATGTATAATGAGACTTGAATATATGATAATATGTTTAACCTTTGTTAAATATGACCTAGATATAGGATGGTTAAGGGTAGCGTTAGTGCCTCGGTTTTAACCATGTGGCAGGAAAAGGGGGAATGATTTGTTATGGATTATTACGAATCTCTCTTATGTAAATGTGTTAAAGTTGGGTTATGTGCCCTAAAATGTGTGTTTGGTAGTGTAGATATATGCCTACACGACAATGATTTCTGAGGGAATTCCTGGAGATTATGGTGGGAAACGATACACCATCAGTGGATCTTGAGGCACGATATTTCTGGGTGGGGAAGTTGGAGAGAAGTTCCATGAGAAATTTACTCACTTAATGCAGTTTATGGAAAGAGGGAATGTAATGTTTCATGACACTAAGCCTACATTTGTGGATATAGATGATTGACCATTAACAGTTAGAGGTACTATTATTGAAGATTCTACACTAGCTAGTATTGTATTTGATACTGGGAGTTGATTCTGGCAGTGGAGTTTGTGCATGGGGTTATAATGATTGATACAAATTTTGGAGTATTTTTGAGATACATATTCTTATGCAAGGGGTGTTCTCTCATGGTTGGGAAGTATCCTTTTAGTTGGGATCTTTATATCCTTGACATGTCATGATTCGACCTAATTATGGGTATGGACTGGTTAGTAGCATACCGATCCCACATTCATTTTTATTGAAAGAGAGTGACTTTTACATCTCCTAAAGGTGAAAATTATGTTCATGATGTAGAATGAGATATCCAAGTAGGCCATGTAGGTACAATTCATCAAAAACTAAGGGATATCACTGCCTAGGTTTCTAGTCTTTTACTCGATAATTGGGGTGAAAATCATGAGTTCTTTCCACTTATAGTGGATAGGTTTCAGGATGTTTTTACTAAATATATCTCTAGGATACCACCTAATAGAGTTTTGGAATTTAAAATTTATCTCATTCTTGGGACTGATCCAATTTCAATTCTAGCATACAAAATGATACCTATAGAGCTTCAAGAGCTTAAGACTCAACTAGAAGAGTAGATGGGTAAGGGTTTTATCCATCCAAGTACGTCACCTTGGTGTTATCTAGTTTTATTTATAAATAAGTCTGATGGGACTCTACGCTTATGTGTTGATTATCATAAGATGAACTAGATGACTATGAAAAATAGATATTCTCTTCCATTCATAGATTATCTATCTGACTAGTTGAGAGGAGCTTGTGTTTTCTCCAAGATCGACATGATATAAGAGTACCATTAGTTGAAATGTTAACCTTATAATATACCAAGGAATTATTTTAGGAGTATTTATAACCTATGTGATTTCATCGTGATGCCATTTGGGTTGAAAAAAAACTCCTACAGTGTTTATGGACTTGATGAATACAATCTTCCACCCATACCTAGATCATTTTTTGGTAGTGATTGTGGATGATATCTTGATGTACTCCAGAAATCATGAAGATTATGCTCAAAATATTGAAATATTCTTGTGTACAGTAAGATAGAATTAGTTATACATGAAGATATTTAATTTAAATTTTGGATTGTTCAGTTACACTTATTGGATCACATCATCTCAGAAGAAGGTGTGTCAGTGGACCCTGAGAAAGTGTAGGTAGTGTTTTCTTGGGAGCATCCAAATAATTTTTTCAATATCCATAGATTTATAGGATTATAAAGATATTATCAGAGGTTCATCCTAGAATTTTTCCATTTGAAAACTCCTCTCTCATAATTGACCAAGAAGAGGGTAAAGTTTGAATGGTCTGAAGCAAGTGAGAATGCCTTTCAAGAGTTTAAAAAGTATTCTAATATGACACCAATCTTGATCCTACCTAATCCAAGTGAAGAGTGTACAGTGTTTTGTCGAACTTCTGGGATCGTTCTTGGTTAAGTGTTGATGTAGGGAGATTGAGTTGTTGCATATTAGTTTTGAAAGTTTAGGCCAAATGAATGGAACAACCTTACGCATGGCTTCAAATTAGCTATAATTATTTAGGCTCTAAAGTGTTGGTAACATTGTCTACTGGGAGAGAAGTTTACTATGTATACAGATCATAAGAGCGTAAAGTATATATTTTCATATTGAGTCTTGAATCTAAGATAACAGAGATGGGTTCCATATTTTCAGTTATTTTACATTTATCTGGAATATATTCCCAGGAAGGGAAATAATGTTGCTGATGCTCTAAGCACAAAAAATCTAACTCAGGTAGTTTAGGAGTCTTGTACTGAGTAGAAGATGATTACCTTACTAGATGAGATGCATGTTTTGGTTTAAGATAGCAAGGAGTAGATGAATCTCATATAAGTTTTAGTAGAGTCTACACTTTTGATCAAAATTAAAGACAGAAAGTACAAGGATTTGGAATGTTTGGGCCTGAGGGAAAGCCTTGAAGGTGGGGAGTCACCTTTCAAATGGACCATAGATGAGGATGAGATCATCTATAGTTGGAATTGCAATTTTATGCCTATGAGCATGCATGATGTCCTGATGTGTGAATTTCATGCCTTAAAGTGGGAGGTGCATCCTGGTTTTACCAAAATTTACCATAACCTACGTCGGTATTACTAGTGGACTTATGTGAAAAATGATATAGGATGGTTTGTGACACGATGCTACACTTATCAATAGCTTAAGGCTGAGTATCGATGACCTGATGGTTTACTACAACCATTTACCATTCCATAATATGAGTGGGAAAACATTACCCTGGACTTTGTGGTGGGTCTCCTAAGGAAATCTTGTAAGAATGATGCTATTTGAGTGATTGTGGACCAAATGATGAAAGTAGAACATTTCTTTACAAGATGGGAGACTTTATCAGTGGATCCATTAGGAGATATGTACATTCAATAGACAATCCTTCTGCACAGGGTTCTATGGAGTATTTTTTGGACCATGACTCGTGATTTACCTTATGCTTATGGAAGGGTTTGCAGAAGGTGTTTGGTAAACAAGTCTTATTGAGTATGGATTTACACCTATAAATAGATAGACATTTGGAGCGTACTATACATGTTCTTGAGGATATGCTTCGAGCATGTGTCTAAGACTTTGATGGGTCTTAGAAGAATCTCCTAGAATTATGGGAGTTCACCTATAAAAATAGTTATCAGGAAACTATGTATATAGAACCATATGAGGCTCTTTATGATAAGTCATACTGATCACCTCTATGTTGGAAAGGTTGGTGATTCAGAGATGTTGAGACTGAGTTTCATACATGATATGTCAGAACAAGTTTAGTTGATTTAGAAATGTTTGTCTATGGCTCGAACTAGGAATAATTTACATGCCAATAGACATCTATGATCCTTATAATTTACCAAGGGTGATCATGTTTTCTTCCAGGTGTCTCTTAGATTGGGTCACCAAAAGGATTCAGAGATATCCCAAGTTAGTGCACAGGTTTGTTGGACCATTTGAGGTTGGGGAGAGGATCAGGCTAGTGGTGAATTCATTAGATCTTCTATAGTAGTATATTGTTATGAATGAAATTTTTCATGTGTCACAACCACAGTGGTATCACCCCAAACCCTCTCATGTGATTAATGTGGATGATGTGAAGCTTGATACCGATGCGTCCTTTGAGGATCATCCAATACGTGTGTTAAATCATAGTGAGAAAGTGTTTCCGGGAAATGACATGCCTATAGTTCATGTACTGTGGTTTCATGGGTGTGTTCAAATGGAAACATGGGAGATATAAGTGGATATGTGGGCTCATTGACCCAATCATTTTACCTCAGAATCTTAGAGATTCTTGGGAGTACAACTTGAGGATAAAATGTATTAAGGTGGGTAGAAAATAAGATCTCTACTTTTCTATAAGTTTTCTTGAGATCATTTTAGGTAATATTTTGTCTTGTTTTAGTTTATTTTGTTTAGGTTTTATATTGGGTAAATTTTGGTGAAAATTGGATGTTTTTGTAGGAGTTTTGGGCAGTGCATGGATCACACATGATTTTCCCAAATTGTGTGCCCTACCCCAAAAAACTGTGAAACCATAAAAAGATAGATATTTCATGGATATTGCATGGTTTTTTTTAAATTGTGTTCCCTATTAGAGGTTACCATGACAACTAGAAGAGACTCATGGTTTAGGCTCACAGTTTGGAAAATTATGCACCCCTTCCCAAGAAATCGTGCACGTGGGATTAATTAAAATGAAAATTTGTTTTAAAATTTCAGGACACCCTAGACATCCCCCTAAGTCAACCCAACTAAAACTTACATGATTTCTATCATTTTTGAGGCTCCTAGATATATTCCAAGTCCTTACAACATCTGTTCCTGTTGAATCGAAGCCTATATTAAAGATCTGTAGCTCTCCCGATAAGAGATTGTCATACCAATTAGTTTCCCCCATCTATCCCATACTTATCTTATCCTTTGAAGGGATATTTTATTAAATTGGAAGTGTATATAGATTTAGGTTTTGATATATCAAATCCATTTGATCTGGGATGTAGGTATCAGAACTAGAACCTGTTCTATGTCATATTCTCGATCATTCAACTTCAATTGGGGATTTCTATTGGTGATATTTTATCACCAATCTCAAGGTAGGTGGTCTAAATTGAGGATCCTATAGTATTTATTTAATTATGTTTATTTAATTTTCAATTGAAAAATTTCCATGATTGGGTAATTTCATTGATGATTAAATTGATTAAATTTAATTTTCATGTGAAAATGATTGCGGTTAAATTTGGGAAATTGAAATTGTTGGAATTGGATTAATTAATTGGTTAATTAATTAATGGAATGTTGGGATTGTGGAATTGGTGATAAATTGTGATTATGAAAATTTTCAATTAATTTTATAGGAATTAATTTACAATGGGGGTTCTGAGATGGTTTACTTGACCTTAACGGGTTAATGGGTTATATGAATTGAATATTGAAAAATGCTTTAATGGTGAATTGCACCTATTATTTCATGTGATTAAAGTATTGAATCCTGATTTTTTTGTGATAAAATGTAATGTTATTCCAATATGTGAATTTTGTATGAATGTTTTAATGATGATTAACTAAGATAAATGTGATATATTTGTTATATGTGATTGATTGATATACGTGTTTGGGACATAGACTAATTCTTCAAAATCACATAGTGATAAACTGATATAAGTGTTCAGGACATGGACTACTACTTCAAAAGACTATAGTGATAATGAGTGTGGGACATGAAATGATGATTTAAAATACCACTTGTGTGATTGATTGATACTGAGTGTGGGACACATAATGCTGCTTAAAATTACCATGGGGTCCTAGCCATGACATTCTAGGCCCAAAATCTTGGCATTGGACCATGTTTCCAATTTGACATAATATGAGATGAATTGAAATTATAAATGATAACCATGGAATTAGGATATGTTATATCCCTTGAGAATTTATCAGACTAAATCATGAGTCGATGAAGGTATTGATGGCTTGGGTGTCTTCAAGAACCTGAGGGTTTATAAGATTAAATAAAGAGTAATTGAATATATGTAAATTGTTTAATTTATCGCTAGTATTTTATTATTCATACTACTACATAAACTGTTATTGACCGAATATTATTTTAGACACTATTGGTGGTGTCCTACTGAGTTGTACTCACACCATACCTAGGATTCCTGATCGGTGATCGAATATACTTCATGTTTATAGGATATGATATGAGTAAGAGTCATATGTTAGATGGATTATTTGAGATTGAGTGTGTATTAGGGAACCATACATGAATTAGGGCCCACATGGGAATTGTCAGTTTCTTTATTTATTTTTGTTTTTTCATACTGACACTTTTCATGTATTTGGAATAAAATACCTACTCTTCATTTTTGGATATTATATTCCTATTTTTGGGCAATTATGTGATACTATTTTATCTTGTTATTGGTATTATTTTGGATATTTTTTATTTTTATTATGTAGTTGTGCTAAATTGATAAAGAGGATATAGTCTCCCCTTGATCTATATTAAAGACTTGCTGTTAGTTGATAACCTCTGACATATGGGGAGTCATGACTGAGGTCATGTGGGAAACTAACTTGAAACAACGATGTGTGGCACCAATGTTGGGATTTGACAAATCCATATCTATTTTCCTATATGACACTTGATATAGTGGAATTATAAACAAGTGGTGAATCCAATAATGAAACTAGTAAGAGTGAAATACTAAACGAGTCCATGATATGAAGATCAAAATACTAGTCTTAGCTGGGTAAAACTGGGTAGAGTGGAATAATTCCTTAGAATGTAATTGTAATAGAGACCCACCTAAACATGAAAGGTTGGCTCGGGATCGCTCCCGGGTGAGATGGCTTCAAGAGGGGGACTGTAATTAGGCTTTTTTCCATGCTTTCATCAGAGAGAGAAAGCGCCTATCCACACCTAAACTCCTGTTAGAAGACGACTCTTATTCGAATGATAGGGACACAGTGGGGGGTTTAGCAGTTTCCTTCTTTAAAGATCTCCTTGCTGGAACTAATACGGGGATGGCTACGGGATATCCTAGTGGTCAGAGCGAGCTGTGGGAGGCGATCCCCAAGAGGGTGACTCGGGCGGATAATGAGGTCCTTGAGGCCATTCCTAGTGAGGAGGAAATTCAAGCAGCCATGCAACACCTTAATCCAGATAGTGCCCCTGGGCCTGACGGCTTCCCGGGATCGTTTTACAGAGGGGTTTGGGAGAGAGTTAAGAAAGATATTATTGAGGCGGTCCAAGACTATTTCCGGGGTGGGAGCATTCCAAGGGTGGCTAGTGCAACAAATATGGTGCTCATACCAAAAATTAACAACCCTTATTCTATGTCTCACTATAGGCCAGTGAGCTTATGCAACTTCCCCTAGAAAATCTTGGCGACAATCATTAACCAGAGATTAACCATGTTTCTTCCGGCCTGGATTTGTTTGGAACAACATGGGTTTGTGAAAGGGCGATCCATTCAAGGTGCGATAGCGACGACTCAGGAGATGCTAAGGGATATTAATATCAAGACCCACAACTCGAACTTGGAAATCAAAGTGGATATGAACAAGGCTTTTGACAGAATTTAATGGAGCTTCATTAACAGAGTTCTCTCAAGCATTGACCTTTCAGATAAGGTGGTGGATCTCTTATTCCGAAGTTTCAGTTCCCCATGGATGGCGGTGGCTCTTATGGGCAAGGTGCATGGCTTCTTTAAGGCTACTAGAGGCCTTAGGCAAGGAGATCCCCTATCTCCCAGCATCTTCATCCTGGATCAAGACACTCTAAGCAGGATCATTCAAAGAGGTCTAAATCAAGGGATTCTAAATCCTTTTAAGAGGAGGATGAATGTACCCTCGGTTTATCATCTGATGTTCGCGGACGATACTATCATATTCATCAAAGGTGGGAAGAAGTCGGTTCGAGGTATTATGCACATCCTTCAAACTTATTTCCACTGGAGTGGCCAGATCATCAGCTCCACCAAGAGCAGTTTCTTTCTTCCAAAACAGAGCACTGCTAGCCGGGTGGCCTCATTGTGTAGACGGCTGAACATGCAGCATGGGGATCTGCCTCTGGAGTACCTGGGCACACCAATTTCCTCGGGGAGACTCCGGGTACGTGACTTTGATCCAATTTTGTGTAAGATAACTAACCGAGTGCTGAACTGGAAAAACAAATTCCTGTCGTTTGGAGGCCGTATTACTTTAGTTAATAGCGTTATTTCTTCCATCCCCATGCACGCGGTGGATGCTTCCAATGTGCCTCAAGGTGTGATCAAAACGATTGATTGGATCTTATGTAACTTCGTTTGGGATGCAAAAGCCGAAGGCAAGAGGCACTGGGTCTCTTGGGATAAAATGGCAAGGCCGGTGTTAGAAGGGGGAGTTGGTGTCAGGAGCCTTCGCAGCTCGATTAACTGTATGCATGAAAATCTTGCCTGGGAAGTTCTGGAGGAACGAACACTTTGGGGAAGAACCATGTCACGGATTGGTGGGGTTCGGAAAGATGAAAGGCATGGATACAGATCTCCTCTGTGGGGGAAGGTTTTCCCCCTGATTCAGTTTCTGCTCCCGCATGCCAGATGGATTGTTGGTTCAGGGGACCTTTCTTTTTGGCACAAGAACTGGGCTGGTAACTCTCTTGTTTTCACGGGGTGTCCTGCTCCTTTGATTACAATAAAAGAGGCGATGCTGTTTCCCAAGTTTACAGAGGCTGTGCTGAATGCTGATCAGCAAGACCTTCTGGCGTCCATCGAGTTAAACACAAGTCCGGATATCTGTGTTTTCTCTCCCTCAACTTCTGGAGTCTTTTCCAATAGAGAGTATCGAAGGCTGGTTTCCGAGCAGAACCACCAGGAAGAATGGAATGGCGTGCTGTGGTGCAATCTCATCCCAAATAATTTCAACTTTCTTCTTTGGCGTATCAGAAGGAAAGCAGTGGCCACTGATGATCGTGTTAAAAACTTGGGCACGAACCTAGCATCTGCATGCCACTATTGTAGGAATAAGAAGGTGGAGAGCGTGATTCATCTATTTTTTGAAGGGGACTGGGCAGCAGAGTTGTGGAAATGTTTCGGTGGTTCTGGTTTTTCTTACCCTCGAAAATGGGATGTCTGCTCGTTCCTGGAGGGCTGGTTTCAAGGGTCTCTCGGGATGGAGAAGGAGTGTACGGCTCGGACGGCGATTCTGAGTGCAGGGTGCTGGTGTTTATGGCAGGCCAGAAACCAGGCCCGCTTCGAAGGTGAGGTCTCTTCGACTCGATCCATTTTAGCAAGGATGAGATTCTTGCTACTGGACTGGTCTTCTCTTCACAAGGAGTGGTGGGATGCTCCTTCGTTTGGAAGGTTGTAGATTAATATCCCCCATCCTATGATTGCTCCAGAAGAGGTGCGGGGAAGGTGGGTTTCCTGGAAGCCACCTAGTTCTGGTCTCAAACTCAATACTGACGGGTCATGTGTGGCTGGTAGAATGAGTGGAGGGGGTGTGGTTAGGGACACCCAAGGTGATGTTGTTCTAGCTTTTTCCTCTTGTTTTGGCATGGGTAACCCTCTCATGGTGGAGACCAAGGCTTTGCTCACGGGCCTACTGCTCTGCTTCCATAAAGGTTGGTGATAACTCAGGCCGATACCGACTCTCTCATTCTTCATGATGCTCTGAGGGGAAAGGGCGGCTCCCATTGGTCCATTTCATATCAAGTTAGGAAATGCAGATCACTGATTCGGGACTCCATTCATGTTTCCCATACAAGGCGGGAGGGCAACAAAGTAGCTGATCATTTGGCCTCCTTGGCTGAGCAGACTACCGGGCACACTTGCCTCATTCCTATTTACAACCTGAAACCTGAGGCGGTGAACTTAATTAGAGGGGATGCCCTCGGCTTACATTATTTTAGACCTCCTTAGCAAGGGGATTCCCTTGATCTGGTGTGCTCCCTTTTTTTTGAATAAAAAATTTATCTTGGATGGAATTAAGATAATTATTATATTAACTACAGAGTTACTTTATGAAAGTACTTTAGTAACCCTTCATAATTCATATCAAGATATTTTATTAAATTATTTTCCATGATTTTATTATATAAATCATGTTATCAATTTCATGATCATTTAGTGTGTGTCAATAATACATGGGAATATTTTATAAATTTCAATGATAACATATACCATGGAACTAACCTAACTAGGAGGAAAAAACATGTAAAAACCAAATCATTATCACATATAGATTTTTAATAATTTAAAACTTAGATTAAAATAATAAATACTCAAATGTAATTCCAATTGATAGATGTGTTATAGATACCCTACCTCATCTTCTCAATTCCACTTTAACACAAGAAATAATCAATTGAAAATCATTCATCAATACCTATTTAATAAATGAAACATCATAAAAATAAAAATTATACCCATAACTAAAATGAAGGTTAAGGAATTTTCACAATAACTTTATAGGGAAACTGTGAAGTGGTTGGTCTTATTCTATTGAGGTGTGATAAACCTAAATAAACATCTTGTGGCCTACCAAAAAAAAGCCCCACTATTTTTAGGGGGTTTCACTTTGTTCTAATGAAACCCCAACTTATGAATCCCTAAAATTAATAATATACATAAAAATTGATTTTAGAAACATGAAGAATAGGGTTAGGAGGATAGGAAATAAGAAAGAAGAGAGGAGAATAAAGCTTATCAAGACACGAATTGATTCTTAGTGGTAGAAGAGGAAGGGTGGAGGAAGAGGGGAGGACAATGCCTCCCTACTTGGGTGTCCACCATGCACAACTCACCCCTATTTGTGGTGTGTTCTCTCCCTTTTTTATTTCATTATTAAGCTTACACATATAATAATAATAATAATGATAATGATAATGATAATAATAATAATAATAGAAATAATAATAATAATAATTATTATAATAATAATAAAAAGTCCTAGAGGTTACAATAAAACAAAACAATTCACAGAAGGACATGACACCCCTCCCACCAAGTGCTAAACAACTCTATAATAAGCCCATTACATTGATTTCCCCAAAGTACTAGTGACCCGAATTCCATTACATGGGTCTAAAGCCCTTCCTACATCACTATTACATCACTTCCTCATGTCATCATCTATGTCATCACCTACCTATGACAATTCTCATGTTACCACCTATATCTTAAATCCCCCAAGGTGGCGGCCATGATTTAAACCCTGGTATCTTGTATGCGGTGTCCAGTGTGAGTACTAATAGACCTGAACTCATTCCCCATAATAATAATAATAATAATAATAATAATAATAATAATAATAATAACCATAGTATCAATATTAATCATGCATCTAGTACATTAATAAAAACATAAAACATAAATAAATATATTAACTTAATATTAATAAGTATACCCATGACCCTCATATTAATAAATTATCTATCAATAATCAAGAAAATATTTTGACAATAATAACCAACCAATATTATTATTCACACTAATAATATTATCTAACAATAATAATAAATCATAATTCCATATATTAAAATAATATTAATATTCAAAACTCACACTATTAAAATTACACATAATAATAATAATAAAATTAACAACTAATAATGAGTGTTGCTAATAGTAGAAACTATACCAATTAGTCATAAAAAACTAAAAAATATAATATATAATACCAATAAAAATAGTATAAAATATTATCTAAAACATATATGTTACTATTTTATTTCCAAATACTCAATATATATGATAATAATATATATCTTTAATAAAAAAATTATTTAAAATTTTAAAATGATAGAAATAACCCATTTAGACATCTTCTTATCTGTTAGTTAAAATATTATGAAAATAATCAATTTAAATAATGTATATTTATATATAGTGGGCGTCATAACAAAAGCCTAAAAGATGGAATCCCAAGTTACTAGGGGTGTGGGATTATTGTTATTTCTTTTCATTATTATGAATGAGATAATTATTCATGTATGATGTATTGGTCTGAGCTTATTATTAATTATTTTACTCTTGGCCCAAGGTGGAAAGGGTGTGTGAGTTCTTACATCATACTAGGCACATAGTTATAAAATAGATGTGAATTACTTCTTGTAAGTGAAAAATAGAATTTGAAAAAGGAAATGGTTTTGGGAGAATGTCTTTTAAGAAATAAATGTTTCAATAAAAAGATTATGGAAATAGTTTTTTAGTTAATTAAAACATCAACAATCAGTTATCATGTGTTACCCTAAATAATATATTGGGGGAACATTAATTAATAAAAACTATAATTTTGGTTTTATATGACAATGCTTTGATATTCTGATATCACAGTTATGCATGTTTGGTATACGATGGCTCTATAGTGGTTAAGATTCATTATTATTTTCTTTAGGTGTGGTATGGTGTGGGAAATTTATATCTCTAGTATATTTAGTTTTCAAATGGGATGATTTAATGGATGAGAGACCATCATTTGGGTGTAAATTTTAGTGATAAAACCTTCATATTATAAGGTACAACTCTCTATAAAGTAGGTTGAGTGGTTTTTGGGTAAGGTTAGTGGTTATGCATGTTGAGAAGTTATTTATGAGTCAGTTAGTAAGTGGGACAATTGAAACTCACATTATTTAGAGTTAAGTGAGTTAGTTTTTCTACTTTCCATGATAGTAAGTGTAAATTTATTATAAGTGGTGCTTGGTGTATGGGATGGTGTGACCAGGATTGATAGGATCATAGGTAGATAATTAGAACACTAAAATGATGCTTTAGTGATATAAAATAGATTGTTTGGTTTTATTAGGAATTTCCTTAGTTATGTTAGAAGTAAAAAAACCATTTTTAATTTATGAGGGTTGTGTTAAGATTCAAAAAATGGGTAGAGTTTAGGATTTTTATTCGAGTTTAAACTTAGAATAAAGAGTTAAGTCTTAGAATAGGATGAAGCATATTTTTATGGTTTTAAATTAAAAATTCATATGAGACATGGTGGTTTAAGGAGAGGGGTTATGTGACATGCTTGGAAAATCATATTTTTAACTCTATTGGGTTTTGGATGGATGATGATTTAAATTGGAAGTAGATGGTGCAAGAACCCGGATCTTCGTTCAGGTATGATTTTCCTTTTTTCTGGAGCTTTTAAGAAAAATGGTTTTTCTGGAAATTTTCAAAGTACACGCCGTGTAATTTCTGAGTACACACCATGTACTCTGTTCCGGCTCGAAGCTGTGTGTTGTCCATGTCCAGGCCACACACACGGTGTGTAAGGCTGAGGTGGATGCCGGTTTTTCGGAGTATGGAAAAAATTGAATTACACACAGTGTACTTTCTTTTTTTAATTAAACAGACTGGGGTCACGCCTAACCCTCATATTCGTCTTCTTCTTCAGTTTTCGACCGTCCGAGAGCGTCCGTACGACCGAATCTTATCCAAGCTTCCACCTCGCCGTCCGTTCTCCGATTTGAGCACGGTCGATTGCGTTGGAATCGCAGCGGTGAGTTCTTCCTTCGGATTGAGCCTTGTTTCTTTATTCCTCCTTGTTTTTATGTTATCATGGGATGAACGTTTTTTGCGTTTTCTCAGATCTACGTCGTTCTAAGAGGAATTTGTCATCGAGATTCACGTATATCGATCTCCTAGGATCAAGGTAGGTGGTTTGTGCCTTTCCATAGAAAGTTGATGGATATTTTGTGCAATTTCCACCAATACCCTTGAACGTGGTATTGCATGTTTCCTGTTTTGTCCTTGTTACTTGTCTGCTTTTCTTGATTTCTTTTGTAGAGGTTATTGCTTCTGATTAGAGGATTTTTTTTGTGCTCAGTTTGTTTGCCATGCTTGTTCTGCCTGTTTGGAATTTAGCCAGTTGCCATGCCTAGTTGTAGGATTGTGGACTGTTTCCTTATTTTTCTATTGAGACTTAGTTTATAGCCAAGTAGTTCTTGAGGTTTACTTAGACGGTGTACACGCGCGCTGAGCATGTATTACCTTTCACTCAGGACTGTGAGAACCTAGAATAGTAGAACAAAGGGGGAATTGACGGAAGGGATTCTATAGAGTGTCTTTTAAATCACGATGTGATACCAAGGGGAGAATTGACGAAAGGGATTCTCCAGAGTGTCTTTTAATTACGACGCAGGCCACAGGGGGAATTGATGTTGAGTGCTTCCCCAGATAGCCTTTAGCATGATACGATACTATAGGGGGAATTGACAGTGAGTGCTTCCCCAGAGAGTCTGATTATTTTTCTGTAGCTAAACCAGAGGGGTGAGACTATGTGTGCATCCCAGGGGGTTGCTAATACTTAGAGGTTGAACCATAGGGGTTAGACTATGAGAGCTACCCAGAGGGTTACCTGTTTTCTTCTTGTTGCTCACTACTTACTTGTGTGCTTTCCTTGTTAGAATTGTGGTTTGTAGTTGCTTGTGCTTTTCCGTTTACTTCTTCTTGTTTTATTACTGCCATGTATTCATTGACTGTTAGGTACAGATCTTTGGGTGATTGCCTATTGGGATTGTATCTCACAACCTGTTTGGGCCATGCTTTTGGGCCCAAGCAGACTATGTTGCTGCAGGTATAGATAAGGGCAAGCGCCCTTCTACTTCAGGATCTTGACTGCATCAGAAGCTGGGGAGCATGGGACCGAACCGTGGCTCGCGATGCTGAGGAGATTATTTTTTTATTTTGCACATGGTTTTAGTTGTATTTTAGCACGTTGTTGTGTTTTCTGTTTTTCCTTAGATACTTGTGCCTGCTGCATCATTTTCATCATAGTTATATATCTACATTACTTCTATTGTTTGGTTTCTGTTGTTATGCATGTGATTTGCTTCTTCCACTGTTTATTGTTGTTTTCATACCTTTTATACCTTACCGAATGAGGGCATAGTTTCCCCACTGACTCACCAAGTCCCTCGCTACTAGTTGGTAGCCTCTGGCGTTCGGGGAAACGCGCTTGATGTCATGTGGAGAACCGGGTATGGGGCACCAGGGGAAGGGCTCCAGACTCGGGACGTTACAGATGGGTCATTGGACTATGTCTATTAGGTGAATGTATTAGAATAGACGAACCATGGTTGATTGGTATCCAATCATATATTTTCAAGAGAAAAAATTGAGTGACTCTAAAGGGAAGTACCTTAGTTAAACTAATTTATAGTGTATTGATTATAAACCATCATAACTCTTGGTAGTGGGTTAATAGAGGATATATAGATAGATAATAATTAGTATTATTTGGGTTTTCAAGAGTAATACTAACCAATCCTTAGAGTATGTCAAGATACTAATGATGGGTCAGTATTTGATCCTTGTTTGGAAGGATTTATTTTATGGTGTAAATGAAAGTCTCATAGGATAGTTATAAAATAAGAATCAATACTTCTATATAGATAAATACCTCTAGATTATAATGGATAAATGGAATTCCTCAGTTATGGTGAGTTGAGATACCAGTATAGCCTTATAAGACTCTTCATAGAGAAGTAATGAGTTTCAACAGGTGTTCTTGGGAAGTAAAGGATAGTGATCAGGGTTCACTAAGATAGGCTTATATTGGTTAAATGGGTGGAGTGTGGTCATTACTTAGGGACTTGATAATGTTTCTAGTTAGAAATTATGACCAAGTGTCAGTGATAATTAGTGGGGGATTTTTAAAATATCTTAGTATTAAAAAAATTGAGATTAGGTCTCATGGGTTGAGATTAATAGGTATTAATGAGAAACGATTATGTGTGGTGATCCCTGTGGAATGTTGGTATTTGAGAAAGTGGGTATTGTTGGGGGGGGATAGGGTAATACTATAGTTGGGAGAACCCTATAACCCATTTTGGATTTGAATTTAGTGAAGTTTTTACTAAATTTATAGTAGATTATAGATTAATATAAAAGAATAGGATTCCATGACTGAGGTTTTTTCTGATATATAGTTTGATTAATGGTATAAGTAGGAATCATGTTTAGAAGTAGGAAAATACATGGAAATTATAGTATGAAATTGAGATTAATGGATTAAAAATGGATATTAGATATATTTAACCATAGACCAAGGTTGAAATTAGTGGAATATACATATGTGTTTTCATAAGGTTTCTTTGGTAAAGTAATTATGGATCAAATTTGAAATCCAGTGCCATAATGAGTCGGTCATGAAAACTGTATATGTAGTCAATATAATATAGGATTAGATAAATTTTTTTAGGGTAATAAAATATGAAAAAATATAATTTATACTAGATATGTTTTTAGAAAGTGAAAAATGTGTGGGAATGGTTGAAGTTATATTTTCAATAAAAATCAATTATGAATAGTTCATGAACGTAAATAATAGGACAATATTCTGTTTAGAATAAAAAACAAGTCATGGACCTGGATTAAAATTGATGAATTGATAGTCATAAGTATTTTAAAATTTATTCTTAGTGATGTTAGTCCACATTGTAGTGAGTTTGTAAGAAACTATGTTATTAAAGGTCAGTAATTTTAGAGGAAAATTAAATTTTTAAGGACTGGGAGAAGTGGGTTTTGAATTAGTTTTTGGATTCAGTTTTTGGGGTCTGAGTATAAAATTAAGGTTAGTTTTATCCATGTTTTGGAGTTCTTGGGTTTCAATTAATGAATAATTAAGGTCAAGGTGTATATGTTATTTTAATTACATAGAAATATTCACTGAGTCCCTAGTGTAATGACATCAGGTACCTGGTGAAAATTCTAAGAGTTATTTAACCACTAAAGGTTAACAAGATAGTCGGTGGACCTATACTATGTGGACAATAAGATTAGGGGTAATAGATACAAGTAAATTTATACCCAATGGTGTTCTAGGTATTTTTTAAGTAAATTATACCCGTTATTTTAGTGTCCCCCACTTATTTTCTACCCGATTTCTACTCAAGATAGGGAATTTGATTAACTATATCCATTTATAATTCCCATCTTACTCACATTTTCATACAATTTTCTTATAGGGCCAACAAGAGTTTTTTATTATGCTAGTTCTAGGTAAACTCTTCCCTTACCATCCTCTTCTTTATCTTTTCTTTCTCTATATAATTTTAATGATTTTTTGGTTTGGGATTTGGGATATATTTTACTAAATCATTGTGAAATACATCGCGAACAATGGGGATTCTTAGTACATTTTATTAAGGTCACTAAAACAGGTAAACACAGCCTATTAAACTAAATTTTGATAGAGGTAAATAATACGGTGTTTTTTGGTTAGGATTTAGTTAATTTGTTTTTTAAAATTTCTAATTGATTGAATATTTATTAATGTGCCTTTTTCTTGTAGGTCAGCCAAAGGTAGGACATGGACCTTATGATCACCATTTGTTAGGGTTTTAGTGTATAAATGATGATTAATAAGTTTTTATATCTTATTCATCTTGTATTAAATTTATATTTAAAATGTAAAATTTTATAATTAATTATTTGTAGGTTATGATGTAATAACGGATCTTGAGAGCTTAATTGTAACAACCCGTGATTTTAAAATATATATTTCTACTTAAATAAATGTTGTTAAATAAAAAGTGGAGAACATAACACTAAACTTAAGTGAAAGATCTTATATTAAAATATAAAATTTAAAAAATTACAAGATATTTAAATAAAATTGATAAAATAAATGACTTTGTAAAATAAATGTAGTCTAATTAACTTAGTAAAACAAAATTGATTCTATAGAAAATGTTTTAAACTTCTTTGGTGATTTCTGAATTTTTGTTGGATTTAATAATTTTAAGGAATGATATTAATAAAATGTATTGATAAATATTCAATTAATAATTAGGGAAATAAATTATTAATATCAATGAAATAATTAAGTAATTATAAGTAATACTAATCTAATAATTTTTCAGTAAACAAAAGTATTATATTTTTGAACATTTTTTATATTTCTTTAGAAAGAGAAATTTCCATTATTCATAGTATTAAATCAATTTAAAATTATTTTTTATACATGAAAACAAATGAATAATCACTCATACATATATTATCAATTTGTTATTAATGTAGGGAAAATAATTTTAATATAGAAAGATATATTTTTAGAATACTAGTTTGATGTGTGAAAATGTATTTTTATCTTAATAAATTTAATTAATAAAAATTTATTAATTATTTCAATTAAATTTAATTATTATATAATCAATAAAATAAATAAAAAATATTTAATGGTTTTTACTAGACAAATATTGAGAATAAATTCATATTTGTGCTTAAAGATAAATTTTCTCTAAAAAAAATTATGCGTCATGTGCGCTAATATTAAAGTTCATTTTTACCACATATATAAAGTGAGTCTAATAAAATGGTTTACATATTTTGAATTGTAATATTCATTTTTTAATAAGTTCAATTTAATTTTTGGTCATAAAAATGAGTTATGATAGTAAACTTTTGTCACTATGATAAATGTTAAAAAGGTTAAAAAGTGGGTTAAACTAAGGGATATGTCCCTAATTATCATAATAAACATGTCCATAATTGATTTTTTAAGTGGATTATCAACCCAAATAATATATGTTTTTTTAAATTTGATAATTTCATGCCATTTATTTGTAGAATTAAATTTATTTTCTTTTATAATTATATGAATTTACAAGAGTTCTACTCTCAATTATAAAAGGTGACCTTCACCACCTCACTTCTCCACACTCCCAAATATCGATAACATTACCAATACATAAAAAATTCCTATGAAAATATATTTTTCATCACTTATATGTTTTATATTTCCCCAAATACCAATCTAAGAGGGATTAAGGTGTGATCCAACAAAGGATATCCAAGGAATATGTAATTTTCATCTCATACTTATTTCAAGTTTCATTATTATTCCACCTAATAAAAGATTCTATAAACATCCTAATAAATTGAAATAAGTATCATTATTTTAGTGAAATGTTTTTATGTTATTGTAATAACCATTACCTACCCTAATTGTATTCTATAGAAAAGTGGAAATGTTTCTCACATTATATGCGAACAACCACCTCTATGAAATGATGTATCTCTTTCTTCATCATAAAATCAAATGGATAATTATGAAAAATAATTTAAAAAATGAATATGATATTTATAGTCTGATTATTATTCTATAAATATAATTTGGACATTCTATAAATAATATTAACAATAAATGGTCATCATCAAATTTTGACTGCTTAAAAAAAGCATACCGAGACACTTCATATGTAATAAATTCATACCAATATGTTTCATTTATCTACTTAATATAAATATTTTTGAATTTAATTTATCGATTTAATAATTTTTTAAAAAAATAATTAAGCCCCTTTAAAATTTATACTATAAATTTAAAATAACATGTTCTTACTCATTCAATTATTATAACATGTTCTTTTTTTGTCAGCTTTACAACCCACATGAACATTATTACAATTTTTATCTCATGAATGAATAATAAAACATAAATAATGAAAATAATATATAATAACGATGGTTGTAAAAGGTTTTCATAATTTTATAATGGTAATATTCAAAAAGAATATTTACTAATTAATCAAATTGTTTCATTAATTCAACATTCACCGAAAAAGGGAATTTTTAATCATTTTATATGAACCATCAATATACGATCCACTAAAAATATACGAGACTCAAAAAATATTTAAAATAAATTTATTACCTTATCCTAAAAAATATATAAATTATGAAAATATTTTATAACCCCTTATACCTTATTCGATGTACCAAAGTAGTTTTGAAGGAAATTCCCTAAATGGCTGAGGAGTGTAACGACTATATAATAAATGAATGGTATATGATACTAAGATGAAATAAATAAATGAAATATATTTGTAAAATTTTATTAATAAAGTATTTAAAGAACATAATTTTCTTATTCAAGAGGATAAATAAACTCACCAAGAAAGTTTGGACTTGAGGTAAGCGTTTCTTGTCTCAAATTTCCTTCTTTGAGATTATTTTTGAATTATACACCTATATTCATTTATATGGTGTATATAATGACTATATGAAATGTTATATCTTGAATTTATTTAAATTAATGATATTGTACTTTCTTTCTTAGGTTATTTCTTTCAAGTAGTTTTTTATTTATAAAAGTTGTAAGTGGTTTTTATTTAAAATCATTGCCTTAAATGTTTTAAATCCTTTTACCAAACTATCTCTATTACATATCCATATTATTTATATTATTTTGAAAACAATTCTCTATATTTCGATTTTTTATGGTCTTTTTAAACTATATATTACTTTATTTACAATGGTTTAAAAAAATATTCTTAACAATTATCATATGGATACATTGTAATCTCCTTATAAAAGTGATAAAAGAATAATTTTTAACCTTTAACGATTGAATTAATTTCACACCATCATGAAATTTCTTCATTATCAAGATTAATTTAAAGGTTTACATGGGTTTCCATTAAAAATTCTATCCTCATTGTTCTATGAATTTTTTAATTTTTAAATATTTCCAAAAATAAAAGGATATTTCTTCCAATGTTTCAAATATCATTTTTAATGATTTTATAAATTTTTTCATCTATGTCAAAATAATTTAATGATTATTTTGATCCATTGGGGATATAATATCATGATACCATTCAACCTCTTACTCTATATGATTTATGATGATATTTTAAGGAGGTTTTCATGAAACCCTTTTCTTTTTATGGGTTAAATAAGCTTTGATGAAATTAGGATTATTTTCATATTATTGTGCCACACATATGTATGGTTTTTATTATGTGATGGGTTTTTCAGTTGACAAACATGTGATCCTTTTCAAGTACTCCATCACCACATGAGTGGTGATTCCAAAAGGGGAAAAGTCATGTAAATCCAATGAGCTCACCCAAAGAATTGGAGAGATCCAGGGCTTTGATGAATTGGGGATTATGACTATGGGGAATGGTTTTTAAAATGTAGTATTTCCATCCAATGAGTGAAAATGGTGCGTTTTGAGCTTAAGTTTAGTTTCTATTAAACATGGGGTTCTCTAGATTCAGGAACGGGACAAAAAATTCAATTCTAGAAATGTTAGGAACACTCATACTTAGGTATGGATCTGAATTTGTAAACTGAATTGGATTTATTAGCCTCCATGAACAATTTTGGACATTTTCTCCTCTATTTAAAATCATATAAGGATGTATAGATAGAAAAACAACCAAAGGTTTGGTAATTATTAAAGTATTATTATAGAGGTTGATATGGATACTACTTTATTTGAAGATGTTGTTTTGAATACCAAGGATGATAGTTTCAATCTAGAGGTTCACTATGAGAGTAAACTGATGTTCTTCTCAAATTTTAATTTCTTTGATCATGTTAACTCTGAATGTAATAGAGATAAAATGTGTAGCTTTTAGAAAATTAGGGGGAATGATGATGCCACCTATAGGAGGAGGAAAGGGAAGAAAAAAGTACCTTCTTCTAATTCTCAAAACCTTGATCTAGGTTTATCCAATGATGGGAATGAAAGTATTCCATATAAGGCTGGAAAAAATGACTCTTCTACTATTAATGAAGCCAATGATTACACATCACCCCCATGGTTGTGATTAAGGATCATAATGATAATGCTTTTTATGAAGATGTTTCAGTTTAAATTATTACCAATAGCAAGTCTTTACATGATCTCTTGGGTGTGGGTTGTAATATAGACAACTACATAAAAGAAATAACACCCTGTACTATAATTAATAGCGAGGATAATGTTTTTTCGCTTTGTAAAATTCATGTTGTTATCTCTGAGAAGGATAATGAAATTTATTTTTTGGACTCTGTTGGTCTTTCCCATCAAGGTGATTCCCTTACAATCACATATGAGTAAGATTATGATCCTATAAAGGTCATTGTTTTGGATTCTATTGGTTCTGATACTAAGGGTATCAATTCCATCCTAACTCAATAGGCTGGAGGCACATATATTTTTGGATTTTTCCACGTAATGTGAAGTGTGGAGGATGTTTAATTATGGGAACCTCTATTAATCCCTCAATAGAGTGAATTTTGATCAGTGATATATGGTACAATGTGGTTAATTATACACATAATGATTCTCATTCTCTAATTAGATACCTTTTCTCATAGTTTTCACAATAAAAAACTACAAGAAAGAAGATTCCTGAGAGCTTCAATCTGAAACCTGTTCAATCATCTAATAAGTTCACCCCTTTAAGTGGTGTTTCCTAGGATGAAGGTGTTAATGAATTACCCTCATCTAGAAATATTTATAGTGATATTTCTATTATTGTTGATGATTGTAAATCTAAATCAATAGATAAGGGAAAAAGGATTACAGATCAACTAAAAACTGATGAAAGTAAGAACCAATATCAAGATTGTCCTAGGACAAGGCTTAGATTTCTTAATCAATAAAGTTTATATTCTATAATTTCCATTTTCTTAGGAACTCTCCCATGGTCACATCCCTTAGGAACTTTATTGTGACTAACAAACCCATAATTATTGGTTTTTCTAAACCAAGAATGAAATTTGATTATTGTAATGATTTTAAATGGAGTTACCTAGGTTATTACTTTGTTTCCTATAATCTTTTTGAAGGTGATATAGAGACTATATGGGCTCTAAATCATGATATCATTACTCTTACTTCTTGTAGAAAAAATCATAAGTCCATTTCTATTTCCATTTAAATAAATGGTGTTGAATTTTATGACTTTTTTAAATTATTTTAACCAATATACCAGAAGAATATATATTTGGAGGAGTTTCTAGTGCATCTCTGAGAGTATGTGTTAGAGTTAGATTATAATGGGGGAATTCAATACTATGTTAATACTTACTAAAAAAACTTGATGTAACTTGTTTAGGCCACAAACCTATAAATTCTCTTCTTGAATTTATTAATGTGGCTTGGTTGAAGTTCCCATGGTTTGAGATGATTAGACATGGAGTAGGTATACTCTTAATGGGAGACATGCCAACAAACTGGATAAATGTTTTGTACTAGTGGATGATAAGAATGATGCTATTCATTTATTTGGTCTCACTTTACCAAATATAAACTCTGATCAAAATCCTATGTTGGTTGATGTTTGTATTAATAAATAAAGGTCGTCCCCTTTAAATTTCAACTCCAACAATTCTTGGATTGTTGTGACTCATTGTAGAAAAATTATTATGGATTCTTGGAGGGTTTATTACTATGGAGGTCCCTTAAAAATTATGGCCACTAAGATAAAAAATGTTAAATCATGGCTCAAAGAGTAAATCAAAATATTTTTTTTCTAAAATTGATCTTGATATTAGGGAGGATAAAAAACACTTAAACCATTTCTACAAAATTAATCAGATTCAAGAAGTTCCCTCTTAGGAGGATATTCAACCCCTTTCTAAGATTGATGATATTTTTTCCCTTAAGGATAATCTTGCTCGAAAACGATTTAAGATTAGGTTGATTAAGGAGGGAGATATGACCTCAAGATTGTATATCTACATATATAGGGATAAGAAGGAAATAATGAGGATAAATTCCGTCAAAATCCATGGAAATTTGTTTAGTTCTAAAAGTGAAATTTTAAATGTTGTGTCCAGTTATTTTGAGAACTTCATTGTAGATAAATGAGAGGAAAATAATCAAAAAATGGTTAATTATAATATTCCTAGCATTTATGTCCTCATGCATAGTAGGATTGTAGAGGCACCCAATGCAGTGGTAATTAAGGAAGATATCTTATCTCTAAATATTGACAGTTTTATAGGAATTTATGACCTCACTAATAAATTCTTCACATTAAATTGGGATATTTTTCACTCTGTGTTCATCAATGCAGTGAGATAATTATTCAATCATTCATATATGCCTTATGGAATGAATTAAAACTTCATTACTTTGATTATTAAAAAGGATAATGCTCTAGATATTAGATATTTTAGGACTATTTATATTGGGAATTATATTCCAAAGGAGATCGATAAGATAATGAATCTTAGACTAGGAGAGATTTACAAGGGATTTATTACTAAAAAACACTTTTTATTTTCCCTAGGAGGAATATCCATAACTTCCTTATACTACATTTTAGTGTGTTAATATAGTGAAGAAAAAAGTAAAGGATAGTAATATGGCCTTGAAAATTCATATTTCCAAGGATTTTGATATAATAAAGTGGAATTTCATTTTTTCTATTACGGGGATGAATTTTTTTTCTCATAGATTAATCAACTTGATCGGTATTATCCTCAATATTTCTAGCCTCTCAATTCTTGATAATGGGTCTTGTAGGGGTTTCACCCCCACACCACTTTTACGATGATGAAATTATTCTATTTGGGAAATCTTATAGAATTACCATATCTTATATCAAAGTAATTTTTGGGCATTGTGAAGAAGTTTATGGATAGGTTATCTGTTGAAACAAGTCTTCTGTGATTTTTGGAAAAGGAGTGTCTATATCTAAACAAAAAAAAGTGTCCAAGGGTCTTGTTGTTAAGAGAGGGTCCCTGGTATTTAACTACCTTGGGGTACCCCTTTTTTGGGGTAAGGTGAGAAGGTGTTACATGGAGAATATTTACTGTAGAATTATCAATCAGTTGGAAACATGGAAGATGAAGACTATGTCTCACACATGCAGAATTTTTTTGGTCAATTCTGTAATTATCTATGTGTTTTTATATGCATTATCATTATACATATAGATTAGAAATCTCATTATTTAGTTTTAGATCAGGATTTTTAATTTTATCTAGACTGGTTAAATTCCTAAAATGAATATGGTTATGGTTTCTTAGAAATAATGTGTCCAACCAGTGGATATATGAGGTATGGGGATCAAAGATCTTAGGCTTTTTATTGACACATTTCTCAAAAAATTCACCTAGTGCCTTCTTTACACTACTAATTATTTATTGGAGTTTCTTTCCACAAGATTTATCACCAAAATAAAAAATATAAATTCTATTTATGTTCCTTTATCTTTTCGAACTACTATTAAACATTCCCATCATGATATAATGCAATTCTCAAAGTGGATCACTTGTAAGTAGTCGTCCTTAAATTTCTGGATTACTCCATGGATTTCTTGTAAAGACCCTAACCCTAGTAGCCCAAGGTTGGTGCCTTACTTTATTACATTAGAATTGAAACAAGAAAAGAATCCCAAAAAACCAACTAGCTTAGTAGTTTATGAATCTATATTACATACATGAACTTTACATTGCAACTTAAAAGAAAAAAACATAGAAAAATCCATTAGAAACACCCATAAAATCATAGATTATACCTACAAATCATTCATAATATAAATCTTCATATCCTGGAAAAAAAATAAAACATAATAAAGGGATGAGATAAAATGCTTAGTAAGGGTAAGAAATATAGAAAAATCATAAATAATAAGGCATGGTGAATAACTAAAAGAACACATTCCATTAAAACATAATCTTGAGCATAATATGGAAGGAATAAAATCTAAATAAATAATACCATTTAAATAATCACATTAATATTAACCAATGATATTGTACTAGTTTAATAATTATGTGATTTATCAATTACTATTATCATAATGAGGGAACTCATAATGCAGAATATTTGAAACATATCGTTAATTCCTCGACCAAGACATCTAAAAATAAATGGTTAATGCCTCAGCCAAAATACATTTCTGCTTTCTCTCATGAGACCCATCGATGAATAGAGGGAATATATAGGGTCCCACCAATAACATGATAAGTCAAATTCAATCCTAATATGAATTGGGTAAAATATAAACATCATATATATATGAAATGTAAATAACTTTACCCAAACTGTAAACATAATCACTAACCATTCTGATTAGTATGGTGAATGGTATCAAGATATCACATCCACATTCTAACTAATCATAAAACACATAATAAATTTTTTATATGATAATAATAAGATATAAATATCAATAAATCATAAATTCAATAGAGGTGTTGAAATAGATGAAAATGTTCTAATAAAATAATTGAGAAATTGTTTATAGAAATACCCCTTTTACTTTGCAAAGAAGAGTTCTTTTGGAAAAAAATCTTTTGAATTTTTCATGATTTTTTAACAAAAAAAAAACAAATATAGTTTTCTTGATTTTTTTTTGGATTTTATAAAATAATAGTGTCTTAAAACATATTATAAATTGTACTTGAAAATGGTTAAGAAACTGGTAAGTTTCCCTAAATCGGGCTTGCTTATGAGGAAGAATTGAGAAGGGAACCTTATAAAACATGTATTATCTCATCAAAGAAAGAGTGAATGATCTAGATATATGAATTTGGAATATATAAACAAAATTTATAAGAATTATTTAAAAAAATAATTGTTAAGTTGGGGTAAATATAGATATAGTGTAACCCGAATAAAAAATGAAGGTTCAGGAATAAACCCTTAACTTATGTACGAAAGTGTTATACAGTTGACCTCAATTTCCTAGATAATCAAATTAAATGCATTAATTAATTAATTCATAAACATTTATACATTTATTTTATTTAATATGATTTTATTATGTTAATTTTGTGTCTCTTTTTTGAGTAATAAGATACAATTTTATCATTCGAAAGCATTTGTTTCCTTGGTTTTTATGATCAGTTTACTTATTTATAAGTAACGATGTTCATGTAAAATTGGTAAAATTCTATAGAATCGGAATTATATGTTATTAATAAATATAAAAGATATTTAATGGTATTATATATCATTTATTTCATATATTAGTAATATTCATTAAATATGACTTTATGATAATGGTATAGATCATTTTGGCGATTTTTCAATCGTCACAAAATAGTTTTGTCTTATTAATTAATATCAGGAATATATAATGGTTAATGAATATTAAATAGGATATAATACATATATTATAATTTTTTTGACCATGAAAATGGTTTTATGACCATCCTTGAAGGTGTTAATGGAAAATTAAAATGTATTTTCCATGATATCGATATATTAACCCATCACGAGTGATTTTTTCATTTATAGAATAAAAGAGAGAGAAAAAGGATTATGATGATTTATATTCCATTGACTTGATATCATTATAGTATATAAATTATAATTTATTTATCATGTCACTTTGGATAGGGGAGGTGGGGGAAGGATAAAAAAAATAAAATAAATTGGAAAGAAAATAATAGAAAAGAAAATAATAGAAAAGAAAGAGGATTTTTACCTCTTTAATTATCCTCCTTGAGAACCTCCTTAATGGGATTGTTTTTAGTATTTTATTGGGAAAAATGCTCATGGAAGTGGTGGAGGGGCTTGGTAAGAGTATCGAACAAAAATTTTACAAGGATCAAATTTTGGAAGGCGTGAGGAGAAGTGGTATTTATAGTGAAGGTGAGTAGTGTTTTTTTGAATATTTTATTCATCTGTTTATTATTTGGGATCAAAAATATGAATTGATTAAGAATTATCACAAAATATATTTAAATAATGAATTATATTTCAATATTATGGGCTTAAATAATCCATACATTACCTATGACTCAATAATTCATGTATTTAACATTTCTCATAAATTATCATATTTGTCTATTCACAAAAAATTCAAGTATTTTAGAAAAATACAAAAAATTTACCCTAAATATTTTTTTATTGATAGAATTAAAAAATAAACTCTATTTTATGGAAATAATTTTATAAATATAATAAATTTATTTTTTAATTAAAATCATCATTTACTCAAAAAATACAGATTTTAAATTTATAACTAATTTTTTAACACTATGAAAAATTGACTAAGGACTAATAAAATTATACTAAAATAATAATAAGATAAAATATTAATTCATGAATACATTTTAGGAAAATAAATTGTTTTTTAAATAATTTTATTAATTATAAAATGGCAATTAGATATTTCTGACTTACAAAAATATCAAAAGTTAATTAATAACCTTTTAAAATATTTATTAGCTTATACTATGATATAATTATACCATACATGCATTTATAATATGCCTTAATTTTATTTATACTTTCATGGGTGAGGATAATAGTCATTCAACTAGTTTACTATTCACAAGGGTTGTATTACTACTCATAAAGTCAAGTTACTATTTCGTCGATATATGTTCCTTAACTTTTAGAAATACTTCTTATTTCATTAATTATTCATTTATAAAGTTTGTATCATGTTCTATAAGTGATTTTATGTGATTTATACTATATTAAATAATTATAAGAAGGGGATGTTTTATAGATAAAATTTTGCATCGTTACATTCTCCTCTCCTATAAAAAATTCCTTCCCTGAAATTTCCATATTTTCATTTTATAAGAAGATTTTGGTAGTTCTTCATCATAAGTTCCTCATGCTCCCACATCGTCTATTCAATTTTTTGATTTTTCCAAAGTAAATTCACCAACTGAGTCATCCAATTCCTTAAAACCTATTCTTTAGTGTCTAGAATTTAGATAGGAACTTTACATTGAGATTAGGTTCTAAATATATTCTTTCAGAAGTGAGAACATGCGTTAGGTCTGGATTGAACTTCCTTAACAAATAGATGTGGAAAACATTATGTAATTTAGAAAGGTTAGGAGGAATCTTTAAATGATAACCCCCAACTCCTACTCTATCTAGCACTTCAAAAAGGACCAATGTACCTGGGAATTATTTTTCATTTCTTTCCAAATATTATAACATGCTTCCATGGAGATACTTTCAAGAAAACATGATCTTACACTTGAAATTTTAAATCTTTTCTTCAATTATCTTCATAGCTCATTTTCCTACTTTGAGCTACTTTGATATGTTTTTGAATAATATTTACCTTTTCTATTGTTTCCTCCACAAGCTCTAGGCCTACAATCTTCCTTTCACCAACTTCATCCCAATAAGTTTGTGTATGACATCTATTTTCATACAATTCTTTATATGGTTCCATTTTAATACTATAATGGAAAATATTGTTGTAAGAAAATTATACCAAAGGAAAATACTGATCCCATGTACCTTGAAGTCGAGTGAGAATGATCTCAACATGTCTTCTAAAGTTTGAATGCTCCTTTCAGACTACTAGTAAGTTTGATGGTGATAAGTAGTATAAAAATGATGCTTAGTATCTAATGTTTTCTGAATAATTTTCTAGAATATTTATGTAAATCATGGATCATGACCATACATAATTAAAATATATGCTCTATGAAGTCTTAAAACTTCATTAATATTGAGTTATGCAAGGAACTCTAGTAGAAAATCCCCCCTTATATCAGGGAAATGTGAATATTTTCTAAGTCGATCAACAATCACCCATATTTCATCATTCTTTCTTGGAGTTTTTGGTAATCTAGTGACAAAATACATAGTAATATCATCCCATTTCCATGTAGGAATAGGTAAAGGTTTCATGAATCCCCTTGGATGTTGTCTTTGAGCCTTTACTAATTTAAGGACTAAACAAGTTGACACATAATCAAGAATTTATCACTTCATATTATCCCACCATAAATGATCCTTTAAATCTCTATACATATTATTACTACCAGGGTGTATAGAGAAATTCAAGATATGAACATCATCCAATAACTCCCTCTTTATCTCTGGTATTAAGGGAACATAAATCCTCCTCCCAAATTCTACAATTCCATATTCCTACATGAAGTATGCAAACTTCCCATCATTCATAGATTTAATTTTCTTTTGAATATTCCCATTATTATACTTGGAAATCTTTATCCTTTCCAATAAGGATGTTTGAGAAAACAATTGAAAAAGAAATGATGTTTCAACTTCCTTTATAATTCCCATATTTATCATTGCTAGATCCATGTACATAGGATCCCTATCAATCATCATTTTTTTTCATAAATCCACGATCCTTCATGATCAATTCATCTGCTACCTTATTCGCCTTACCTGGATGGTAGTGTATTTAACAATCATAATCCTTGAGAATCTCTAGCCATCTAATTTTCATCATGTTGATTTATGTCTATGAGAATATATATTTCAAAGACTTTTGATTTGTATATATCTCACATTTTATACCATATAGATATTGTCTCTATATTTTCATAGCAAATATTATAGCTTCTAATTCAAGATCATGAGTTGGATAGTTATTTTTAAGAGTTTTTAACTACCTTGATACATATGCAATAACACTATCATTCTTCATAAGGAAACAACCAAGTCCATTCTTTGATGCATCACTATAAATAAAAAATCTTCCATTTCTCGATGGTAGAGTCAAGATTGGAGAATTCAATGATCTCCTCTAAAATTATTCAAAAAATTATTTACATTATTTTGTCCATACAAACTTAAGACCTTTACAAGTAATCTTGGTTAATGATTTATCTAATCGGGGAAAATTCAGAATGGAACACTGATAATAACCTTCTAAACCAATAAAACTACACAACTCAGTTATGTTCATTGGTGTAGGAAATTATTGAAACACCTTTGTCTTCATAGGATCAACTGAAATTACATCCTTAGAGACAATATGGATGAGAAATGAAACAGTTTGAATCCAGAATTCACACTGCTAAACTTCCTATATAACTCTTTTTATCTAAGAATCTCCGAAACAACCTGAAATGGGTTCTCATGTTCCTCATAGAGTTTAAAATATATCAATATATAATAAATTAATGCCAAAAACAATTTATCAAGATATTCCTTGAATAATCTGTTTATTAGATCTATAAAAATAGAGGTTTTATTAGTCATTCCAAATAGAATTACTGTAAACTCATAATGTTCATACCTAGTTCGAAATGATGTGTTTGAAATATCTTCCTTCCTCACATGTAATCTATGTTGTCATGATCGAAGGTAAATCATAGAAAAATGTTGAGCTCTTTGAAGTTAATCAAATAAATCACAAATGAGAGGTGCGAGATGATTTTCCTTTATTATAATAGAATTCATTTCCCTATAGTCAAGGCACAACCTCATGAATCCATCTTTCTTATTGATAAATAGAATATGGGCTCCCTATAGAGAAACACTAGGGCGAATAAATCCTTTATCACTCAATTACTCCAGTAGTTTTTTTAGATCTACTAATTCTATAGTGTCCATTCTATAAAGATTCTTTGATATAGGTCTTTCACTAGGAATTAAATCATCTAAGAATTCAACTTCCTACTTTGGAGGATATCTAGGTAAATCCTCTACAAATTCATCACTATATTCTTGTACAATAGCTAAATATTTAATTTTAATATTTCTTTCCTCATCCATAGATGATGTTTTATATTCCTCCCCAAGAATTTCATTTAGAATAGCTACTGTAGGTGGATCCTGATATGACCTAGATGACGAGGTGTATGCTCTAAAGATAAAGGATTCTTCATATTCCTCACCTATCATAATTTCATTTCTTTGCAATAGATATTTGAATTATATTTTTAAATCTAGTCTATATTGAGGATTATATCAATGTAAATCATAGGTATGATGACAAGTTCATCAATAAAAGCACGTTTATGTGTCATAAATGGGACTAACCGACATATATTTTTTTAAAATGATACTTTCCTTAGAATTTTTGACTAATAACTACTTTATTAAATCAAAATGTAAATGTCTAATTTTCATTGAAAACTAGGAAGTTATAAAAGAATGTGATGATCTAGAATCAAATAAAGCATTGGAAATTTTTGAGGAAATTAATAAATTAGACATATTTAGTTCACGAAATGCCTTTATAATGTTATAAAGTTGGATTGAAACTTTGCAACATTTTCATCCTCTTTTTGTTTCAGAATCAAGAGTTTCCTCTCCGTATACGCTCGCTGTTCGTGAGAAAAATATTTTTGTAGGATGATTTCCTTAAAATATTTCCATTAAATATTTTCAATTTCTTCAGCCTACTTTTTGTTTTGAATCAATGAACACCATTGATCAACATCTCCTAAGAGATGATAAACTACCATGATAACCTTATCCCTTTCATTACTTCCCAAAGTGAGAAATACCTTCTCTAAGGAACTTATCCACTGCTTCACTACAAATAGTTTTTTAGTCCCATTGAATGATGGAGGATTTTGTCACATAAAGTGGAATAACATTTCTTCTCCACATTTTAGACCAGGATCCTCCATACAGGTAAGGTTATTGTTCATAACCTGAGTTATCTGTCCTAGTATAGTAATAAGTTGCTTAGCACCGGTCGTAGTTCTAGTTCCAACATTATTATCTTTCATAAGAGTTAAATACCTACATAGGATACACATGTTTATATGGTTTCCATTTCTTCCACTAGGAACCATTTCTAAACAATATAATACACTAAATTAGGTTATGAATCACAATACATAATCTCGAACTAGAAAAACACATAACATAAATTGAAATTTTATGCATAACTAATCTCATAATAATAAAAATAGTTTCTTTAGGGACATATTTACTTTTAAATTATTTATAATGGTTTACAAGGAAAATGTGAATTATCCTAAGTATATCCCCTGAGAGTTTCGAACCAGGAGCACAGTAAGTCCCATTGTCATATACCAGGTTACCCCGAGTCAGGGATGAGACACCTTGTTAGTGTTTTTACCCCTAAGTATATATCTTCCAAAACCACATCCACTTGTAGTATCTATACATGGATTCATTTCTAGTAATAACAACATAATATATAACTTACCAAAATTTTAGGATGTTATTCTATGTTTATTATCAAAGTATATCATAGGGTTTTGTTTCCAAATAAAATTTTTCTAAATCAAGTTTCCATGTTTTCTACAATACTTCCTCCTATACCAACTTTAAAGACACTGACCCCAGTATCCTAGGGATAGTGCCTTAATTTGTTACATTGGCATAGATAAAATACAATAATCAAAAAGGACTAATAATCTTAGTAGTTTTTGAATCTAGATTACAAACATGAACTTTACAGTACAAAATGAAATGAAAAACAACATAGAAAAATTCATTAGAAACACCCATAAACTTCTAGATTATCCCTATAAGTCATTCATAATATACATCTTTGAATCCTGTAGAAAAAAGAAAACATAAGAAAGGGGTGAGTTTAGATACTTAGTAAGGGTAATAAATATATCAGAAACATAAATAATAATTAATGGTTAATAACTAAAAGTACATATGCCATTAAAACATAATCTTGAGCATAATATGGTAGGAATAAATGCTGAATAAATAATTCCATATAAATAATCACATGAAGATTAAACATGGATATTCTACTCGTTAAATAATTTAATTATTTATCAATTACTAATATCATGATGAATGGATTTCAAAATTTTAGACATATGAAATATATCGTTATGGACCGACCAAGACATCTAAAAATAAATGTTTAAGGCCTCAAACAAAATCCATTTTTGTTTTGTCTCATGATACCTAAAGATGAATAGAGGGGTTATTGTGGGCCCCACCTATCACATGATAAGTCCAAATCATTCCTCATATGAATGGGGTTAAACATAAACATCATATACATATGAAATGTAAATAACTTCCCCCAATCAGTAAACATAATCACTAACCATTATGAGTAGTATAGTGAATGATATCAAGATATCACATCCACAATCAAACTAATAATAAATTAATTAATAAAATATGGTATATGATGATTATAAGAGATAAATCTCAATAAATTATAAATTCAACAGAAGTGTTGAAATAGATGAAAATACTGTAATAAAATCATTGAGAAATTCTTGAGAGAAATACCCCTTTTACTTTGAAAAGAAGAGATCATTTGAAAAAAAATCATTTTAATTTGTCATAATTGTTTGTATAAAACCAAAAAAGAACAAATATTATTTTTCATGTAAAAATATCGGATTTTAAACATATTTTTTTCTCAAAAAAAAATTATAAATTCTACTTGGAAATGGATAAGAAACCAGAAAGTTCCCTTAATTCGGGCATGCTTATCGGGAATAATTGATAAGGGAACCTTATAACACATGTATTCTATCATAAAAGAAAGATTAAATTATGTGGATATATGATTTTGGAATATCTAATCCGAATTTATAAGAAGTTTATAAAAATAATGAAGATTTATATTAGTGTTAATAGAGAGATAGTGTAACCCGAATAAAAAATGGAGGTTCGAGAAGAAACCTTGACCTTATGTCTGAAAGTGTTCTTCACTTGACCTTAATTTCTTAGATAATAAAATTAAATAATTTAATTAAAAAATTTATAACCTTTCATAAATTTATTTTATTTAATATAATTTTATTAATTTCCTTTATGGTGTTTTTTATGAGTTATAAGACACAACTTTATCATTTGGGAGCATTTGTTTCCTTGGTTTTCATGATTGGTATACTTGTTTATAAGTAATGAAGTTCATGTAAAATGGGTATAATTATCCAAAATTGGAATTATATGTTATTAATGAACATCTAGAAGATTTAATGGTATTATATATTTTTTTTCCATATTTAAGGATGATTCATTGGATAGAACTAATGATAATCATTTAGATCATTTGGCAGTTTTTCGATCATCATGAAATAGTTTTGTATTATTAATTAATATCACATGTATATAATGGTTCCATAATATTAAATAGTATTTAATAAATATATTATTATTTTTTAACTATAAAAATTGTTTTATGACCAGCCTTGAATGTGTTGTTGAAAATGAAAATGCACTGTCCATGATGTCGGTAAATTGATACATCACGAGCGATGTTCTCATTTATAGAATAAAATATATAGAGAAAGAAGTTTGATGATTTATATTACATTAAAATAATATAATTATAGTATATAAATGAAACTGGAGTTATCATGTCACTTTGGACAGGGGATGTGATGGAAGGATAATTAAATTAATGAAATTGAAAAGAAAATAAAAGAAAAGAAAGAGGATTTTTAACTCTTGAATTATCCTCCTTGAGAACCTCCTTAAGGGTATTTTTTTGTATTTTTTTTATACCAAAGGCTCTTAGATTTTGGGTAGGGTCTTGGTAAGAGGAATTGTTAGAAATTTGACAAGGCTCAAAGCTTGTAAGGTGTGAGGAGAAGGGGTGGTATTTATAGTGTAGGTGAGGAGTGTTTTCTGAATATTTTATTCATTTGTTTATTATATTGGATCAAGAATATGAATAGTTTAAGAATTATCACCAAATATATTAAAATAATGAAGTATATTTCAAGATTATTGGCTTAAATCATCCATACATCACCTATGACTCAATAATTCATGTTTTTATTATTTATCATAAATTACCGTATTTTACTTTTCACCAAATATTCAAGTATTTTAGAAAAATATAAAAAAATGAAACTAATTATTTTTCTAAATGTATAATAAAAAAATTAACTTCATTTTATGAAAATAATTTTATAACTATGAGATATTTAATTTTTAATTAAATTCATCATTTACTCAAAAAATACAGATTTTAAATTTATAACTGATTTTATAACACTTTGAAAAATTAACTAAGGCCTCATAAAATTTTACTAAAATAATAAGATGAAAAAATATTAATCCATTAATACATTATATGAATATAAATTTTATTTTAAATCATTTTATTAATTATAAAATTGTAATTAAATATTTATGAATTAGAAAAATACCAATACTTAATTAATATATTTTTAAAAATATTTATTAACTCATACTATGATATAATTATATCATAATTTCATTTATAAGATGCCTAAAATTTATTTATGCTTTCATGGGTGAGTTAACTATTTATTTGCCTGGTTTACTATTCATAAGGGTTATATTACTATTCTCGAGGTCAAGTCACCATTTCATCGGTATAGGTTCCTTAAATTCTAGAAATATCTCTTATTTCATTCATTATTCAATCATAAAGTTTTTATTGTGTTCTATAAGTGATTTTATGTGATTTATATTACATGAAATAATTATAAGAAGGGGAAATTTCATTTATAGAATTATGGATTGTTACATTTCTAGGATAATTAATGTGGATGTCAATATTCCTTACTCTCTGAAATATTCTTCTATTACTGACATACAGTGTAATACTAATCTGCATGGGTTTTATTCGTCAAATTATTATGGAGATTCTCTAATATTAGTACATCTAACAAGAAATTCTAATCTAGACACTGAATATGACTGGTAGCTTCAACACCATGGAATTCTATTGGTATTGTTGTAATGGTTCAACCACTATGCCTGTGTGGTTATTAAGATTTAATTATATTTTTATCTCACTAGTCGATATGCTTTTAATCTAGAGGATATAGAGGCAGAGAATTCCATTACAGAGGTTCATTTAGTGTGCCGAGATAATCCTTTACCCTATATACTATATGTTTCTACAAGATAAGGATATTTTTTTATCACATGTTTGTTTATTGATGCTTCACACGAAGGATGTGGGTGTATGTGGATGATTTGTTTGGATGCATACTTTATTTTGGGAGCTTTGAAGAACTATTTAAATCCATCTACAATGTCATCTAGAGTGAATAGATCTATGCACTTTTTTTTCTACTGCCGCTGCTATCATTTCCTATACATGGAGTGCAAGGAATAGTTTGGATTTTTATGATTATACTCCCTATTTTCATGGTGAAATTTCTTCAATTGACAGGGAAATATTTATTGCCTCAAAAATTCAATCTGGTTTAATGAATAAGGAATTTTTATACTTTTTTTATCTGGAGGTCACTTGGTGTTTGTGGTAGGGTTAAAAACCATTGGTGGCCAAATCTATTAGATATATACCTCTAATATCAAGGTGGATAAAAGTTAATGTTGATGGGGTGTCTTAAGGTGCAATGGGGACCTTGGGTTGTGGTGGTGTCTTCCACACTCATTAGGTTATCATTAATTGATTTTTTATAATTTCATTAGGAATGACCATGAAATTGAAGCTAAGTTGTGGGATATGATCATGGCGGTTAGGTATGTTGTCTTTCATGGTTAGAAATCTCCACGTATAGAATCTGACTCAAGTGTGTTTGTGTAAATTATTAAATCTAGATCTATGAATGTACCATGATGAATATTGAATTCTTGGATTTATTTTATTTGACTTATGGATTAAATATACCTTAATGTTACACATGTTTATAGGGAATCAAATGTGGTTGTTAATGGTCTCTTTAAGAAGGAAATTATGGAGGCCAACTCAAGATGGACCATTGTGATCTTATTTTTTTGTTCGTGTTTGGTTGAAGGGGATGCACATGGTGATTTTCATACATGTTTTTGTATATCCTATTATAATGTCTCTCATGATACTTTTATTTTGTAATAAGTTTTTTTGGATTAGTCTTTCCTTCCTCCTGAACCTTCTGATTATGATTATATCTGTATTTTTCTAATTTTTTACTCAAGATTATATTCTAACCAATTATGAATCATTGAATAGTTTTCCCTTACTGAGCTTTTAAGATCACCCTTATTATATTTCCTATTTACACAAGATATTATATATATGATTATGAGAATAAGTAATTATTATATAGAGATGTCTGTGAGAGATTATAAAGGAATATTTTTTAATAAGAGTTTTATATTACTAATCTCCAAAGACACTAAACCTTTAGGATCTCAAATTTGGGTCATTATTTGTGATATGTAATGTCTGAATTATTAAAATTATGTAATATATATATACATGTTTATCTTGAATCACCTATGTTTATATTGGAGTAGTGTCAAGTTATTTATGGGGATTAATCTTAAAAATATATGAGAAACCAACTAAAAGAACCCTAAGTTGAACCAAAAGTATCATATGTTTCATAGAGTAAGATAACATAAGATAACTTATCATTGGGTTTTTTAAAATTATTATCTTAATATATTATTGTTTTATCACTCATTTAAAACCTTTTGGATTTAGTAATGTATAAATTCAGGAGGAACCAAGTTAACAATGGGTGAAAAGGGAAATGCGGTAATTTTACCATTGAGTAACCAAATGGGATTATAGCTGTATTAAAAAACTTCATGGTAATGATTACACATCTTTTTTAAGATATGAATAAAAATGTGAACCATATTAAGCCCATAAAAAACCAAGTAAAGAGAAAATATCTATAGAGTACTTAATAAGGAAGCGTCCACCATCCTTTAGTGGGTCTTCAATTCCTCTAATTTCTGAGTAATGGATCAATGTAATGGAAAATATATTTTTAGTTCTCCAATGCTTAGATATTGATATAGTTTTTAATAGTTTATATACCATACGGTGAAGCTGACCAATAGTAGACACTCATTATGATTATAATATATAAGGAAGAAGTTAGATCTATATAATGGGATGAGTTTAATAAAATATTGTTTACTAAATATCTTACTTGAAAACTTCAAGAAAAAAATGAGGGAGAATTCCTAGAGATAAAAAAGGATGATGAATCCATTGGTAGGAAAAAAATCATGATACTTTCAAGGTATGCAACCAATTTTATTATTGACACTGAAATAAAGATCAATAATTTCTTATTGTCCTGAAACCAACTCTTCAAAATCCACTAGATATGAGATAGTTTTGTATCTATGTAGAATTTTTTTAATGTGAAATTAATGTAAAAAATGGAAGGTGAAGACTGTTATTATTCTCATGGGTCTGGTGATAAGAAAAGAAAGATAGAGTTTCATGTAAACTTGAATAATAAATCATATAGAGTGAATAAATTTCAAATGCATACGTTAAAAAAATATGAGAGGAAGCACCTAGAAATATTCATTAAAGGAATTTTAAAATGGTTCAATTATTGAAAGGTTGAATATCAACCTGATGATTGTTGTATAGAGGTAAAAATGAATAGATAAATAAATGAAATAAAAGAATTCCCCAAATAATGAACCACCCACACATAACTTCTTCATATGTAAGGGTTTGGTAATTATGAAAACCAGTTCCATTATCTAAGGGATAATAAATATATTAGGCCTCAACAATCTCCAAGACCAAGGTATCAAGGTAGAACCTATGCAGTATTTTCCTTTGAAGTAGATCATGAAAATGATGTGGTGAAAGGAACACTACTATCCACTCCAAACCTAGGGATGTCTTATTTGATTCTATATTTACTCAATCTTTCATATCAATAATTTTCTCTAAGAATATAGATTCCCCACAAAAAAATATTGAATATAAAATTATTAGTGAAAATACCTAGTGGTGTGTTGATTACATCCAAAGTATATGATTATTCTATAATCAAATTTTGTGGGAAGATAATTCATTTAGATCTAGTTATTCTTCCCTTAGAGGAATTCGATGTGATATTGGGCATGCATTAGCTCTCTCTTTATAGAGATTATATATATTTATAGGATAAAGAAGCCTCATTTTATATTCCACATCATCACTTTATCCAATATTAATAAAATGATGATTATTAACTCCCTTAAAAATAAAATTATATAACATGGTCCATGATACCTGATGTGGCATTGTTTTCACACTCTTTTCCACATCCTTTTTTGTATTTTTATTGACTTTTTTATATCAAAATGTTTTTTATTAAATAATTGAAAAATAATGTGATTTTGTACTCTGCTGTGTAAAATAATAATTTTTAGTTTAAACCAATTGTTTTTAATATTCATTATTGTCTTTTTAAAAAATTATTAAATTAATTTAGTCTTTCGAATTAGAATTTTATTTATTTATTATTTTATTTTTTTTCTAGTTAGTTTATTAATCCATTAAAAAAAATAAATTAATTCTTTATTATTTAAATTGTAAATAAATAACTCAATTTATTTTTTGGTCTTTTGATAATTTAATTAGTTTTAACAATTTATTTTTATTCAATTAATAAGTTTATTCTTTAATTTAATTAATTATTTAGTTTATTAATCGGTTACTTAATTGGTATAATAATTTAAGAAATTAACAATATTATTTTAATTTGTTTTAAATTATTATATTAAACCCAAATAAATTCATTCATTAAAATAAAACACAATTAATTTTATTATTTAATTTTGTTTTATTTATTTAGTTTTTAATTCAATTTAATTTGTTAAACATTTTTTAGTTTTATTTAAATTATTAATTTATTTAATCTGTTCTTTTTAATTTGCAGGTACTCACAGTGGCACATCACACCATTTCCATCATGGTGCCTCCATTCCTGTCCCACCGTTTCAGCCTCACTGTGAGACCGTGATCATCACTCACAGTGCCACCACTTTCTAGCCACCGTGAACACACCTCACGGTGCCACTGTCTGCCCCACACACAGTATTTCCTTACTGTCCCGCACTCACTGTGATGGTGAGACTGTGAGAAACAATTATAGTGACACCATTTCATTCACGGTGCCACTGCCACCGCTTCCACTGATTTTTATTCACGGTGGAACCACCCCTATCTTCCTCTCTCCCTCATGGTTCCTCACCCACAATAGCTTCATGGTGCCTCTTCCTCCTGCACCGTCTCACCACTTCCTACTATTCCTGTCTCACCATCTATTCCCACAAATCACATCAGCAACACAACCATCACACAAAAGCAACACAAAAATCACAATAGCAGCCTGACAACAAACCAACACCAGCAATCCACAACAACAATAAGATGAAAATGACATAAAATCAAGAGTGATTCAACAAATAAAAATCAACCCAGCCGTAGATGAATTCTTCAATCAACAACATTTCCACACCGTGAACCTGAGCTCACCGTTCCCAAATCTGGAGCCACGTCATCGATTCTTGACCGCCTCTTCCTTCTATCCACTGATTGAATCTGGCGCTCCCACTCGAATCACCTCCACAGCATTGCATGAGATCCTTCGAGCCACTTATGAAGTAGCACCACACTCCAGCTTCACCTTTCCTCACATCCACATCTCCTCCTCACCGCAAGCTGAACCACCTGTGTGCCGGCAACCACCGCTACTCTCTCCACCCCGCTTCCACCGTTCAGACACCATAAACCCTTAGCGAACCCCCTGGGCCCTCGCCACCACTATCTCCAAGCCGCTGCTCCCATTCGCTTCCCTACATCGTCACCCCCTGCTAGAACAACCACCGCACCAGAGCCTCGAACCGCCACCACCTTCCTTTCCCTGAAACCATGTCGCCCAGCTCCCTTCCCCCTTCACACCACACAGAGTCCCCCTTTCTCCCCTCTCATCTCCACCTCGAAGATTTACCCCCCCTCTTCATTGTTTTTTATTTTGTTTTATATACTATATAATAACATTTATATAATATATACTTAATATATTAACATATATTTAATATAACTATTATAGCATATACTATAACATAATATATTATATAATATATATATCAAATAATATACTATAATAATTATAGGTATATTAATAATAATATATAATATTATATATAATATCAGTATAAATAATGTTATTAAATAAATATAATAGTCATTAAACATATATTAGTAATTATAATATTATATATTATTATAATATAAATACTCCTTTATAAGTGTTTTTGTTTATTTTAAGTTGTGATATAATATATGGTAGTTTAATTTTTTATTTATTTGACTCATGTGTCTTTTTTGTTTTTTCGTTGCAGGGGAGGGATGCACTCACTTGGAGTTCATTAAAAAGATCGTGATGTGCACATAAAATCACGCCACGTGGATCTGCTATTTCCAGGGAAGAAATTAGCTCGTCGCGCGCGCATCTTTTTCATTCGGTTAAGAGAAATTGCTCCGGTGACCAGCACGTGAGGATTAGTGTAGTGAAAGATCCACGTGGAGGCCAGGGAACGCCTCAGGGGAGATTCCAGAGACTTCGACTGGGTGATGAATGTGCAGGAGGCGAGAGAGGCATTGAGCTATCCAGCGGAGTGGGAGTGGGGGCATGGGAACATCATCCAGGGGGGAGGATTGAACATTTATCCAGATAAAAGGAGGGAAGCAAGACGAACACATGACTGTCCATTGTGAGTAGATTGGAGCATCGAGAGTTGTAGATAAGAGCATTTTTCATAACTCGATTCCGAGGGTGGGATATCGAGCAGATTCCAGAATGGCATCTACCATCATGTAGAATTAGTTGGAATTTCCGAGAGCTCGATCAGGGAGATGAGCATCCTTATTTTTCTTGTGATATATTTTTCTTCATATCATTTCAATATTAACTAAATTGATTTTAATTCTATTGTTTCATTAAAACCAACCATTTTGTACAACTAATTTCCTTCAGGGGGAATAAGCTGGTTGATTTGATTTGTTTAGTCTCATTCATGCACCGCATCATTTAATTGGATTGTCTCTCTCATTTTTTATAGACGAGTTTATTTTCAAAACAACAGGATCGAGTGAAAACCGATATTGTTTGCACCATAATAAAAACTGTTTCAATTTGAGTAACTCACTAACAAGTAAGTTATGCTAGAATGAGAGAGACACACCGAACTCAACTGAAAAGTTGAGCTCGGTGACTTCGGACTTTATTTCACAATTGGATGGAATAACTTTTATAGTCGAAGCACTGTAAGAGCTATTTCATCACAAACTGACCAAACGACAAATCTGGCCAGTTACTTTTAGTCAGATCCATATTTCTTAACTTCAATGCATGAATAAGTCTAAAAAATATCGAATCGGCCAGTGGACTTTCCCCCTACTCATTTATTGGTTGTTTACACCACAATTTCTCTTGCTGCTCGGTCTACTTTCTTTGCACTCACTATCTTACCCTCACTTCTTTACACACTAAATCTCATTCACTCCACTTCACAACCACCAATTGTTTTTTCTTGTTTTTGTGTGTGTGTTTTTGTTAATTTATTATTTTTAGATTTCCAAACACAACATGAGGCCTCCCTATGGTTCAACCCTATCTTGACACTATCCTAAGTAGTAAGTAGGTTATAAATTTTAGTTTGTCGCCCATGCCCAATGACGCGCGAGCGTGAAATACCTGATAATAGATGAAACTTGGATGAAACTCTAGTAAAATATAGACAAGGGATCAATATTCTCATGTCTTTGACCATATGATGGAATAATAATATTTTTCATAAAGAAGGATGGATCGATGTTTCTCTTCACCTATTATTGTATATTTAACAAAATCCGATCAATAATAAGCATCCGCTAACCTAGATCAATGATCTATTCGATTAATATAGATGATATTAATATAGATGCGATTAATACTTCTTGAAGTTGTATATTTGGTCTTTATACCATAAATTAAGTGTAAATAGAGAAAATGTAACCATGGTAGCCTTGCACACAATGTATGGATGTTACAAATTCATAGTAATGCCTTTTGGACTTACAAATAACCCTCTAAATATTCATGAACTTGATAAATAACTTTTTTAGAGATTAACTTGAAATTTTTTTATAGTCATTATTGATGATATTATCATATGTTCTAATAGTAATTAAGAGAATAAATATCATTTGAGTATTATTATAAATACTTTATGAAATGAGAAATTATATGCCAAGTTTAGAAAGTGTACATTTTGTATATAAAAAATATCTTTCTTGGGTCATGTGATTACAAGTGAGGGTATATCTGTTGATCATTTAAAGACATAGTTTATTAAAAAATGGCCCAGAATAACCCTTGTGACATAGATCCATAGTTTTCTGGGTTTACCATGAAACTATTGATTATATGTGATAAATTCATCCTGATTTTCAATTCCTTTAACCAAGTTAATGAGGAAGGGAGTAAAATTACATTGAATATAAGAATATAAATAAATCTTCAAGAATCTTAAGAAGATGTTGGTCATTGAACCTATAATCACATTACCTAGTAGTGGAGAAGGGTTTTTCATGAATAGTGATTATTTAAAAAAATATTAGGGTGTTTCCTTATATAGAATGACATGATAATTTCTTATGCCTGTCAAAAATAAAATACCCATTAGAAAAATTACCCAAAACATGATCTTGAGTTGGTAGTAGTAATATTTTCATTAAATATTTGGATAAATTATTTCCATGGTAAAAAATGTGATATATATATATATATTAATCATTAAAGTATAAATTATTTATTTACATAAAAGAGTTAAAAATTCACCGAAGGATATTATTGAAAGTGATAAATGATTACTATTTCTCAATACATTACCATATCGGTAAAGAAAACAATGTAGATAGTGCTCTATAAAGAAGGTATAAAATTACCTTATCCTTGATGAGGATTGGAAGACATCCAATACTCATATATAATCAAACTATGGACACATAAGTCATAAAAGAAGGAATGGAATCATACCTTACATAATTTATTGCTCAACCATCTATCTATGTTAATATAAATGAGGAACAAAACGATGATATGAAATTAAATAATATGGTTACAATTATTATAGAGATTAACTTTGATTATAGAGGGGTTATATGACTTAGAAAACCAATATGTGTCCCCTAAAACTATAATTCATGAAGGATATTTTGGATGGTGCACATAGCTCATCCTTATCTATCCAAACATAAAGAAATAATGTTTATAGATACCTTAAGAAAAAACTATAGAGGGGAAAATTAAAGTGGAATATTTCAGAGTATGTATCTCGATGCATGATGTGTTAATAAGTAAAGGCAAGACATTGGAAATATAAGGAGATGATGCGATAATTACCTATACCTATATGGAAATGGGAAAAATATAACCATGGATTTCATCATAGGTCTTCCCCGGACTCATAATGGGAACAATTCGTTTCTATTCAAGAGGATTTATCATTTTATCAACATTCCATTTTATATATAAATGATGTGTTATGGCTACATAGAGGACCACTTTACATTGTATCCAATCAATATCCAAGGTTTACATAAAAATTTTGGAGGAGTCTAAAACAAGAAATGGATATAGAGATATAAATTATCCCTACCTATCACCCTAAAACTGATTGTCAATATAAATGGACCATTAAAACATTATAATATATGCTTAGATCCTACTCAATAGACTTCAAAAGAAGTTGAGATCAATATAATCCCATGGTTAAGTATTCACATAGAAAAATTTTATAATATATTATCCAAATGGAAACCTATGAGTCTATATTTGAGAAGAGATGAAAGAATATAACATAATGGGATGAAGTCAGGGAGAGTAATCTATTAGGACATGATCTTATCAAATAAATAACATAAAAGGCTCAAACCATTTAGTGGAATATGAAATATGAAAAAACTTTACAAAATATCTATGATGATAATCATCTATTTTAACGAACCAGCCCAGGTCGGCCCTGAACCGATCACCCGAGCCGGCTCGTGGCAAGTCCCAAGGGGTGTTCCCGATCCCTCCAGGATGGAAACTAGTACCGGGAATCAAAAATTTAATGTTGGGAATGATTTGGACCATGATAAAAAGATAAACAGAAAGAAATCACTAAACTCTAGCAGAAAAAAATACTAAATAGTAAACATACCTCCATGTGACCTCTAGGTCACCTCCAACACTAACAAACTGCCTCAACGGGCAGGTGAAACAGGAAGCTGAACCAAGAAACTGAACATGCATATGAAAAGATAGAATAGGTGTGAGAATTAAAAATGCTCAGTAGGGTTGCCCAAGTATACCACAGAATCCAACCAAGACCACTTTCCAGAAACAAACCAAAAAACACTAGTTTTCACATAAAAAGATAGAAAATAGGGTTTTCATATTCTAAAGGAAAAAGAATCCTGATTTTCCATTTCAAAAACCAACACACGCCACAACCCGTGTTCCCCAAAAACAATGCATTTCTTGAAAACTGAATTTCAAATCCATGTTTATCACATTTGTTCAAAAGAAGAACAGGTAATAAGTAAATACTGGAAACCAAGTGCAAGAAAAAGTAAAAAAGCAGATATAAGCAATAACCATGGGTGATACTAAACATCCCTAGAAAACCCTTGGACGTACTCGGTTTCAGACTACCTGCTAGCATGGTACTCCATAGTCAATAACCAATTGGCTGCCCTAATACCCAACCAGTGGCACATCCCTCCTGGCCTGTCCACGACTCCAGGGGGTACTAACCCGTCTAATCAGGGCTAGCAAGCAACCGTCACTCGATAATCTATAAGACGCCCAGGAACCCATGGTGATTTCGATAATACTGTGTAAGTAGGAGGCCCTCGCAGGCGTGACTCATCTCACCGTACTTGCCAACCCCTTACACGGACACCACCACACGACAACCCTCGAAGGGAAGTCCCCCTGTAGAGATTCCCACAAATATGTATATATGAAATTCTTTCACATTCAACAAGGTGCCAACCGGGCCTTCACAACATGTGTAGTTTCAAAACATTTCGTAAATGAGTTAAGTTGCCAATCAGGCACACACATTTTTCCCAAAAGTCAGTACAAACACCCCATTCAAAACCCAATACCAAATGGGCCTTCAAACTGAACAACCATTCAATTCACACCAAAGGACAACTGGGCCAACTTCTTTTCATCCCTCTTTGAAATACCAAACCATTTCATCAAAAACCTATCTTTAAGAAAATATAGTTTTTATGTGTCATTTTCATTTGGAGGCACATCCATGTGAGCACCTAGTACTCCCATGGATGTGCCAACATCCAACGACACATCTAGTTTTTTGAAGAATCACCCTAGAAACCATTTTCAAAAAACACATAGCATTGAAACCAAACCCAATTCTTTCACAACACTTTATAAAAGCAAACCGCATCTTTCAAACTAACCACCCTTTCCAAAACATTTCTAAAACAACCTATTGGTTCATCATTTTGTCAAACAAACACACCAAACCAAATCTTACATTTCCAAAACAAAATCACTATCAATTACAACCAAACACATCACAAGGCACTCAATTTAACTTTACCAAGAACCTATTCATTTCATATAAACCAACATCAAAATACACTTTCAGAAATTTAAAACAACAACACAACTATGTCAGATTCTTTTCATAAACACAAAATAAATGAAACGACATAAAATAATTAATTGAAAACATTTAAGTGATCAAGGTTTGAATCAAAAAGGGAAACGGTTAGAAACACCTACCTTGGCTAACCCATGTCCAAAACGCACGCTCTTCCAGTGGTAACCATCTTCACACGTCACACAGTCATGCACACGTGTCTTTTATGTGCATATATACATATATACACCATACACCTATATACCGTAAGTATACATATCCTACAATGAAAATAATGAGACATTGCTAAATTAATAATTCAGGTAAAGCCGACTCTGGACCAGATAAAGACCTCAAGGATCTGAAACTCAATTTCACATTTAAATTGGCGTAAGAATATATAACAATGTATAAATATATCCTTACCCAAATATCGGAAATAAACGCAGTTGCGCTCACCCGCGGTTATCGGAGCGTGATCCAACAGTCCTGACAAGCTGCTCGCACAACCTTGAACATATAAACATGTCACCACATTAAACTCAAATAAAAAAAATGATACTCAACTTAACCAAAGGAAAATCTCAGCACTATGATCCTACCACATCGAGGAACCAATTTGGATAAAGAACTCGCGGTAGACATAATCGGAAGGAAGGGGGGTTTCACGCTGCTAGGGCTGTCTAAGAAGCCACTACACACAAAAGGGGAGAAACCACAAGGCATGTGCGCTACTCGGGGTCACACTGCAGGGAAGGGATAGTTGGTCGCGGTGTGCCTCATCAGGATAGAGGTATGGATGTTACGCCATAGAGGAAGGAGAGGCTCACGCCTTCTGTCCGGATTGCGCTACCTGGGTTACACAGCAGGGAGGGGAAACCAGAGGAGGGTCCGGCCATGGGGGGGGGAGAGGGAGGAGAAATAACAGCTAGCGAATAGATGGTGGTGGTTTCCGGACCAGATCCGGATGGGAGGGGGCGACACCGGCAAAATCGAGTGAGGGAGCAGGGGGCGGGCCGACGACAGGCTGGCAGAGGCGGACGGCGAGGGGCGGCGAGAGGGCCGATGAGGCAGAGGTAGCTGGTGGCCGGAGCACCGGGATGCGGCCGGCGCAGGGCTGCAACGTGCAGGAGCGAACCAGGGGGGCGCTGCGCGATTCCGAGGGGGGAGGGGGGCGTCGCCTGGCTGGGTAGATTAAGTTTCCATTTTTTTCATCTTAATAATAATAATAATAATAATAGTAATTATTAGTATTATAAATATATAAACATATATAAATATATATAAACATATATAAATATATATAAACATATATAAACCTAATAATATAAACATAGATACATATATACATATATAAACATATAAACATATATGAACATATATATAAACATATATACACATAAGCATATAATGTTAAAACATATTTATTTATAACATATGTGTATATATATATACACCTATAAAAATATATACACATAACATTAAAACATAAAAATATACAAACATAGATACATATATATATACACATATATAAACATACAAACATACATATACATATATATCTACACACATAATGTTAAAACTGGATGACCGTGCGGTATTTGTGCACCGTACGGTACCCAAGCGGACAACACGTCTTAAACATACAGTGTTCGCGCACTAACCCAAACCATCAACTCATCCTAACATTAAAATTTTAAACTTGGACTCACCCGCACTTACACAAAAATCACCCGACGCCAAGAGAAATAAAATAAATAAAATGACTAAAAAAACGGGTGTGACAATTCTCCCCACCACAAACACTTTCTACCCCCATAAAGTCACCAAGTAAATAGTTAGCATAACTCGAGTCCGTGCCCAGGAAAAACCAGAAGAAACTGAGAGGCTCGGGGTGACCATTACCAACACAAGTCATATCCAACCTACTTGAGTACACTCATTGTCCGAGGTTGAGGGGAGAACACGGGAGGGTTCTCCCCAACACAAAAATCTAATAACACGGAGACCTTGAAACTCGAACACACCACCCCTGGGGGGGGGGGGAATGCGGGAACTCCCCAACTAAACTCATCCCAACATTTCAATGCTAACAGAACAACTCCACCACTAGGATTAAAACTATTCTGGAAAAAACTGGCACACTGAGACACCAGGAAGGAAGAATTCCCTACACAACTCAAATGCAAAAAATGAAAAGCCACAGAGAGGCATCTGGCCTAATAAAGATATCAGAAATGACACCCATTAATTATGCAGATCCAAATGTCCCCATAACATACATAGCTGAGACCATCCTAAAGATCAAAATGGGTTCGTTTAGTCACAGACCCGATGTCTTTCAAATAATCTGAATGATTTAGAAACTACACCAAGAGCAAATGAGGCCACTTGGATTGTAGTAGAACAAGTTCATCGTGCAACCACAATAAGGATGAGCTTAAAACGACGATAAGAATTGAACAAGAAAACTTTGTATATTTCCCTTAAGAAGGCTGAAAACATGGACCGAACCAAGGTTCCACACACTCTCGACAATTCCTGACTGTGCGCGAGCTTCACCCCAAGACCTGTTGTTGGGGCACTGATGGCTGAAGCATCCTCTTCCTCATAGTCAGAAATTTGCATTCTCTAGTCCCCAACTTCTTCTTCTTCTCGACGATTTAATCAACCACAATAGTGACATGTTTTTTTAGAGGAACAAAAGATAATGGCTTAGAATGCCCAAAGAGGCTACACTAGTGGCACAAAAGAGAATAGTTAGACAACCTGGAAGTCGGCACCGATGAAGATGTTTTCTCAACAACATGTTCCTCTGGCATGTACTCCTTTCCTGATGGGGAACCCTCACTAGAGACAATTACCACCAAACACACCCCAAACTTCAACGATGGCGAGGCATTTCATTGTTACTAGTCCAAAACTGGACCCTCAAATAATCCTGAGATGGTATGAACCCTAACAACCCTGGGAGTTCCCAACAACTTGAAGACCCACTCTAATTACACAACCACACAACTACCCCTCACAGACTTTTATTACTTTGATCGATAAGCAACATGCAAAAAGAACTGAAAACTGGGCATGTATCATTAGTAAACTTAGCGACCTTTCTGGGCGGCATACTCAGAACAAAATGAAAAACACAACTGAAAACGACATCTATCCAACACTCAATCAAAGCAACAACCCGATCCAAGGGCAAAAAACTCATAAGATAAACATATACAAACAAAAGTAAAAATTTCTTTTCCAAAAACCGTCATTTATTTTAAATTTTAAAACTCACCTATGGCCCCTTATAGACTATCACATGTGCGTTCACCAAATCTCGGCTACATAGCTCACGGACAAGTGCTCCCACGCACTCTCTACACATATCGATGCACATGTGATCCTCCATAAGGAATACCAAGGTTTGACCACTTCTTTCCCTTATCAAATCCAAACAACCAATAAAATTTTCTAAATCGAAACACTCCCACTTTAATAATTCAGTTGACCAATTTAAAAAAAATTAAAAGAAACAATTTTCCACTTTAAAATCGCTTTCATTTTTAACACAAGCTCACATAAACTGAGATAAAAACAAAACAAATTCAACAACAAACCACCAGAATGAGGATCTAGTGCATATGCCTAACTCGACGTCATGGTGGTGAGCCATATCCCAAGTATGGTATATCACTAAAAGGACCTTGAACTAGACACTTGGAATCCACATGGGTCACCACCCCAGGTGAGGCCACAACATGAACCAATTATCCTTCATTATCATCCCTCAAACCATAACAATCAAAGGCAAAAGACTCAAAACCCAGACTACCCCTGGTAACTCAGGTCTTATCACGGGCGGTGGTGATCAAGCACCAACCCTCAACCTACCTCCTAAGTCTTGAAAAATCATAATCTCCTTATACCAGACATCCCAAATATCATGCCCCCCCCTTTGATACCATTTTGTCATGAACCAGCCCAGGTTGACCCTAAACCGGTCACCCGAGCCGACTCGTGGTAAGTCCCGAGGGGCGTTCCTGATCCCCCCGGGATGGCAACTAGTGCCAGACATAAAAAATTTAACGTTGGGAACGATTTGTCCCATGAGAAAAAGATAAACATACAAAAGCACTATAATCTAGATGTGGAAAGAAAAAAAAACTAAACAGTAAACATACCTCCATGTGACCTCTAGGTCACCTCCAACAGTAACAAACTGCCTTAACGGGTAGGAAAAACAGGAAGCTGAACCAAGAAACTGAACCTACATCTGAAAAGATAGGATAGGCGTGAGCATTAAAAATGCTCAATAGGGTTTCCCAAGTATACCAAAAAATCCAACCAAGACCACTTTCTAGAAACAAACCCAAAAACACTAGTTTTCACATACAAAGATAGAAAATAGGGTTTTAATATTCTAAAGGAAGAAGCATCTTGATTTTCCATTTCAAAAACCAACACACGCCACAACCCGTTTTCCCAAAAACAATGCATTTCTTGAAAACTGAATTTCAAATCCATGTTTATCACATTTGTGCAAAAGAAGAACATGTAATAAGTAAATGCTGGAAACCAAGTGCAAGTAAAAGTAAACAAGCAGATATAAGAAATAACCATGGGAGATCCTAAAAATCCCTAGAAAACCCCTGGATGTACTCAGTTTCAGACTACCTATCGGCGTGGTACTCCATAGTCAATAACCAACTGGCCGCCCTAATAGCCAACTAGTGGCACATCCCCCCCTGGAATGTCCACGACTCCAGGGGTTACTAACCCGTCTAATCAGGGCTAGCAAGAAACCGTCACTCGATAATCTATAAGACGCCCAGGAACCAATGATGATTTTGATAATACTGTGTAAGTAGGAGGCCCTCACACACGTGACTCATCTCACCGCACTTGCCAAACACTTAACGGACTCCACCACACGACAAACCTCGAAGGGAAGTCCCCCTGTAAATATTCCCACAAATATGTATATATGAAATACTTTCACATTCAACAAGGTGCCAACCAGGCCTTCATAGCATGCGCAGTTTCAAAACATTTCATAAATGAGTTAAGTTGCCAATCGGGCACACACATTTTTTTCCAAAAAGTCAGTACAAACACCCCATTCAAAACCCAATACCAAATAGGCCGTCAAACCGAACAACCATTCAATTCACACCAAAGGCCAACCAGGCCAACTTCTTTTCATCCCTCTTTGAAATACCAAACCATTTCATCAAAAATCTATCATTAAGAAAATATAGTTTTTGTGTGTCATTTTCATTTGGAGGCACATCTATGTGAGCACCTAGTGCTCCCATGGATGTGCCAACATCCAACGACACATCTAGTTTTTTGAAGAATCACCCTAGAAACCATTTTCATAAAACACTTAACATTGAAACCAAACCCAATTATTTCACAACACTTTATAAAAGAAAATAGCATCTTTCAGACCAACCACCCTTTCCAAAACTTTTCTAAAACAACCTATTGGTTTATCATTTTGTCAAACAAACACACCAAACCAAATCTTACATTTCCAAAACACAATCACTATCAATTAAAACCAAACACATCACAAGGAACTCAATTTAACTTTACCAAGAACCTATTCGTTTCATATAAACCAACATCAAAAACCACTTTCAAAAATTTAAAACAATAATAAAACTATGTCAGATGCTTTTCATAAACACAACAGAAATGCAATGATATAAAATAATTAATTTAAAACATTCAAGTGCTCGAGGTTTGAATCAAAAAGGGAAATGTTTGGAAACACCTACCTCGGTTAACCCATGTCCAAAACACACACTCTTCCAGCTGTAACCATCTTCACACGGCACATATTCGTGCACATGTGTCTTTGATGTGCATATATACACATATATATATGTATATGTATATATGTATATATACATATATACACCATACACCTATATACCATAGGTATACATATCCTGCAATGCAAATAGCGAGACATTTCTAAATTATTAATTCAGGTAAAGCCGACTCTGGACCAGATAAAGACCTCAAGGGTCCGTAACTCAATTTCAGATTTAAATTGGCGTAAGAATATATAACAATGTATAAATATATCCTTACCCAAATATCGACAATAAACGTAGTCGCGCTCACCCGCGGTTGTCGGAGCGTGATCCAACGGTCCTGACAAGCTGCTCGCACAACCTTGAACATATAAACATGTCACCGCATTAAAATCAAATCGCAAAAATGATACTCAACACAACCAAAGGAAAATATCACCTCTATGATCCTTCCACATCAAAGAACCAATTTGGATAAAGAACTTGCGGTAGTCATAATCGGAAGGAAGGGGGGTTTCACGTTGCTAAGGCTGTCCAAGAAGCCACTACACACTGAAAGGGAGAAATCGTAGGGCCTGTGCGCTACTCGGGGTCACACTGCAGGGATGGTATAGTAGGTCACGGTGTGACTCATTAGGAGAGAGGTATGGATGCTACACCATAGAGGGAGGAGAGGCTCGCGCCTTTTATCCAGATCGCGCTTCCTGGGTTGCGCAGCACGGAGGGGAAAACAGAGGAGGGTCCGGCCATGGGGGGGGGGAGAGGGAGGATCATCGGTGGTCGGCGAATGGACGACGACGGTTTTTCGAACCAGATCCAGACGGGAGGGGCCGGCACTGGCGCGGTCGGGTGAGGGAGCAGGGGGCGGGCCGACGGCGAGCTAGCGGAGACGGATGGCAAGGCGGTGGCGATAGGGCCAACGAGGCGGAGGCGGCCGGTGGCCGGAGCGCCGGGATGCGGCCGGCGTAGGGCTGCAGCGCGTAGGAGCGGACTAGGGGGGGTGGGGGGTTTTGCGCGATTCCGAGGGGGGGGGGGGGGGGCGCCGCCTGGCTGGGTAGATTAGGTTTCCATTTTTTTCATCTTAATAATAATAATAATAATAATAATTATTATTATTATAAACAAATATACATATATAAATATATATAAACAAATATAAACCTAAATATATAAACATAGATACATATATACATATATAAACATATAAACATATATGAACATATATATAAACATATATACACATAAGCATATAATGTTAAAACATATTTATTTATAACATATGTGTATATATCTATACAACTATAAACATATATACACATAATGTTATAACATAAACATATACAAATGTAGATATATATATATACACACATATATAAACATATAAACATACATATACATATATATCTACACACATAAAGTTAAAACTGGATGATCGTGTGGTATTTGCGCATCATACGGTACCCAAGCGGACAACGCGTCTTAAACGTACGGTGTTCGCGCACTAACCCAAACCATCAACTCATCCTAACATTAAAATTTTAAACCGGGACTCACCCGTACATACGCAAAAATCACCCGATGCCAAGAGAAATAAAATAAATAAAATTACTAAAAAAACAGGTGTGACATCTATGATATCTATAGTTTGAAAATTTGAAAAGGAGTTCTTGTATATATCTCATCGAAATTAGGTTATGAGATTTAGGAAGAAGGGGAAGCTAAGCCCTAGGTACATCATTCCCTTTAAGATTCTTGATTGTGTCGGGGTTATAGATTATCACCAATAACTCCTTCCACATATCTCATAAGTACATTATGTGTTCCATGTATCACTTTTATGGAAGAACATACTAGATCCATCACATTTAATGAACTTTAAAGCATTGGAACATGACACCTCTTATGGGAAAAACTAGTGGAGATCCTGGATCGAAGAGATAAAGTGTTACAGAACATGAAAATCCAACTAGTTAAGGTTTTATGAAAAAATCATAAGTATGAGGAAGCTATGTGGGGACACAAGTATGTAATGAGACAAAATTACCCATTATTTTATCCACGTATCATAATTTATAAAATGAAATTATTTTAGGGTGGGGGTGGTGGTAAAATATAACAACTCATGATTTTATAATATATGTTTCTCCTTCAATAAATATTGTTAGATATATTGTGGAGAAAAAAACACCGAACATAAGTGAATTATTCTCTATTAAAATAATTAATAAATAAATTAATAGATAATTAAATAAAATTGATAAAAGTAATGACCTTGTAAAATAATAGGGGTTTAATTTTCCTAATAAAATTCCATTAAATCTATAGAAAATGTTTTGAACTATGTTGATGAATTATGCACTTTGTAGGTTTAATAATTTTGAGAAATTATATCAATAAAATTTATTGATAAATATTTAAGTAATAATTAATAAAATAAATTGCAAACATCCATTAAATAATTAATTAATTATAAGGAAAACTAGTATAATATTTTTTCACTATACAAAAAAAGATTTATTTTTAAATATGATTTTACGTTTGTATTCAAAATTTCTCTTATTTAGAGTGTTAAATTTATTGAAACATATTTTGTATATATATAAAAATAAATAATGATTCATACATTGATTATAAATTAGTGACAAATGAAGATAAAATCATTTGAAGGTAAAACAAGATATTTTTTTAGAAAACCGTTTTTATATGTGACAATGTATTTTTTTCATAAAAAATTAAATTAATCACTATTTATGAATAGTTTTAATGAAATATATTGATTGTATATTCAATAATTTTTTTTTAAAAAAATAATTGCTATTTCTAGGTATAGAATGAGAATAAAATTAATTTTTACGCTTAAAGATACATTTTTCTAAAGATGGTTTTTACACAAGATGTGTGCTAATATTAAAATTAATTTTCACCACCTTTATTAAGTGAATATAATAAAATGATTTTCATATATTGAATCAAAATAATTAATTTTTTAATATGTTTAATATTATTTTTATTCATAAAAATAAGATACCATGATATAGGTTTTTCACCATGATAAAGGTTAAAAGGGTTAAAAAGATGGTTAAACTAAGGAATAAGGAAATAATTATAACAAAAAATTGTCCCAAATTGATTGGTTGAGTGGATTATAAACCCAAATAATTTTATATTATTAAAATTTTCCATTTTATTATTATTACATTTGATAAATAAATTTATTTTATTTTAATTTTTTTATGTATTTACAAGTGTGCCACTCCTCACACTTATAAAAGGAGCCCTTCACCACCTCATTTCTCCACAAAAAAAATATTACTAGCTAGAACAATCTATAAAAAACCTTGTATAATCTATTTTTCATGTAATATATGTTTTTTTCTACCCAAAAGACCAATATAATAAGTATTAAGGTGTGATTCAGTGGAGGATATCCAAGGAAGAGTTAATTGTCTTAATTGAGTTCTGTTAAGTTTATTTCTTCTTCTACCTCCTCAAAATATTTTATAACCATACTAATATGATTATATCAGTATAATTAGTATTTTTATATGTTATTTTTTTGATTGAGTAACAATTTTATAAATTCCTCACTTCCTTCTAGAAAAATGAAAACATTGCTCATGTTATGTGAGAACTACAACCTCCATGAAACAACATATTTCATTTTTCATCAATTACATACATGGATGGTTATAAAAATATATATAATAATTAAATATTATAGTCATAAAATAATTATTATTATAGAAAGATAACTTTTCTTTTATATTAATAATATTAACAATAAATGATCATAAAAACATTTATCACCTAAAACAAGTATACAATGACACTTTGTAAGAAATCGACTCTTACAATTTTATTTCTTTTATATTATTCACATACCTCTTATTGAAGTTTATTTATAACTTTAAAAAACATTTTTTAAACCATTAAACTTCTATAAAAGTTATATTATTATTATAAAATAACTTGTTCTTACTCATTTAACAATTATAAAATGTTCTTGTTTTGATTAGTTTTAATCCTACATGAACATGTTATAATGATTATATAATGAATGAATAAGAAAACTTAAATATTGGTAATAGTAATTAGCAATTATTAATTTAATATATTTTTATAATTATAGATTTTTAATATTCAAAAATTATATTTACCAATGAATTTAATTCTTTCGTTAATTGAAAAATCACTGAAAAAGGGATTTTTAATACCATAAGGATATTTTTTTGATATCATATACATATTTCATTATCAATTATAATCTTATGATTATTTTTATTAGATATTTATATCATTTTAATGTTTTTCTCTCAATATTGTTTCCTTACCAATTACGACTCATTGAATAATTTTCCCATACTAAGAATATGAGCTCACTCTTACATATATTTTCCATTTCCCTAGAATATTATATATATTATTATATGTATAAGGAAATATTATATAAAATATGTTTTAGAGAAGTTGAATCAATAGGTTGTAATAATATTTTTATATATTTAATCTCCAAAGTCACTAAAATTTTTTGTTTAGAGATTTTTGTGATAATTTGTGAGATGTAATGTCAAAATGTCAAAAATAATGTAATATATATGAATTTTGAGCCTGGTTCACCTCATTAATGGTGATTGGTATGAGATTCGGAATGGTTGGGTGAGAGAGACTAAATAATGGTGAATCCAATATTAATGTACTCTATCTCTATAATACATAATAATATATTATGTGAATTATTTTTCTTGTATTAGTTATTAGAGTTTCAGGTTTAGGATGTTCATAAATGATTCAATTAGAACCAATTGTGTATGTGGCTTGGATAGAAACTGTACAAAGAAGATAAAGTATTACATGTATGGTTTATTGACTCTAGAGATGTTTGGAGACCATGTTACTAAGGGTATTGACACTAATTACTCTTAAAATACCTCAAATTGGTCTCTTTTTATATTATAGGCCATGAGTGACTAGGTAAAATTATCTTGGACATAGGTAATTGAATCTAAGGTAAATACATTGGTATTCATTTGGGTTAGTCTTAAACCTTAAAATTAGTGCGGGAAAGGTCTATGAGTATGAAATTGTGACCATGTAACTCCCTAAAAGGGTGTATATTTATGGGAATAGGCACAGTGGACAGATCTTAGCCAATTTGTATTAATATATCTTATTGATTGGGTTACCTAGGGTGGTTTAATTGTGTAACCACTCATCTTTGGTATGACTAGTGGCACTAAGATGATAAATTTATGATATTATTTCCCTTGGATATTACACTCTCCTTATGAGAGGAAACTATATATGTTAAATATAGGCTATTAATGAGAATCCTCATATTCCTTGTCTACCATGAGTGAACATGATAACTCATGGTAGGTTGAGTAGTGGGTTATGTATGGTTTCTCCTACTATCTTAGGTAATGGTTAGGTGGAAAGAAGAAGGTAAGTTTTAGTAACATAATAAAATAAATTCTTATCATTAGAAACACAAGGGATGTCATGACCTGACTTGTTGGGTGATTCCTAGCTATCAATAAGATAAGTGTGACACCATAAGACCACCTCTAATAGGGAAGGGGGTGTAAAAATTTATGAGTAAGAATATCACACACATGGGAGTCCCTAGACTAAGGTACTGATACACATTCACACATATCCAAATACACATACAATGCTGAAAGGAAAAATAAAATGAATATTACTACATGTATACATTTATACCCCACAATCATTGTATAAAAAAGGAACAGGAAATCATAAAGGTCCAAATACAAGCCCTCCAAAACTGTAAAGGAAATCCAACCTACTAAAATAAGGGGAATGTATTCAAATGCAACACCTAGTATGAACCATGATGTATCTATCTGAACTATTCTCTATCTACTCTTTGTCCACCAAAGACCGCATCTAATGACCTATAATCAGTAAAAGAAATTACATGTGCATGTAGATCCCATGCGAGGGTGAGTGTAAAAATACCCATTAGGACACCCCAATATCACCAAACATAAATCATTAAGATAATATTCAACTAATCATGAAAGAATGTTAATCAGAATCTGAGACATATAATAACAACACCTAGATATATTCATGATAGAAACCAAGACTTGGGGTAAGGTCACAACAGAAAATATAGCGTAGTATTCCTACTCAAGGTTTAAAAGTTACACTCATACAAGAGTAATAAATCCATGATCCTAACAATACCAATGGTGCTCATTTGAGAGTTCTTGATCATTGTGCCTCACCATGAATATTTTTATTCCAAAAAATAGAAGAGATTGATACAAAAATAGGGATTTCTCTAAGGTCATGTGGGGCATAATAAACCCAATCTAGAATAAACTTCTAAGTGGGGATTAAAGGCCCAAGTAAGTTGGCCATGCCAATTTATGAAACCCCACATAGGGAAGAAGATACAATCTTGGATCCCACCATGGTACTCATGGAGGATTCCTAAAACTATATCTGAGACTGACCCTAGAGAGGGGATCACATCTTATAAATATGATATCATGACACACTCTACCATCATGGGTGATGAACCGAGTTAACACACCCTAAGGAAAATAATCAACATTGAAGAGAAAAAGGTCATCAAACTACCTTGGAGAAAGAAAAAGGTGTGTACTTGGAGTACATGGTGTTTCTTGCCTACCCTGGGTATTCCCATGTTCTTTGGCCTATGAATTTTTACTTCATGTCATTCCCGTGTACTTTAGTTGTGATCATGTACTTTGGTTGTGACCATGTACCAAGCTATGTCTAAGTACCAGGTCATGCCAGTGTACTTTATATATTTCTGTGTTCCTCTCCATGTGTGTGATCGTGTACTCTATGGGTACACGACGAGATACTAGTGACGGGTCACATGGAATGTGATATTCATTTCTACACATAAACCATAGTATCGTAGGAGGAGACCACATGACATATATTCATCACAATACATATTGTGTTGTTGGAAATTTTCAAGAACTCATAGGTTTCTCACATATCTACTTATTCCACTTTCATGTTTTATTATGTTTCTAATATCACACAAACATCATGGATCTAGGTTAAAAAATACCCACTATCATCTATGGTCGGATTCCATCCATACAATAATATTCATAAACTATCCTATTGCACCACACCATCACCACATGCCAAACTGTGAACGATGGATCTCCAATCTAAACCCTGTTCACCCATGGTCATCTCCACACCTTGACCGTCCATTGATTCCAACCCCAAACTCATAGTGATGATCCATTTCACTAAATAATGATTACACAATGATTGAACATTGGGTATTTATCAAACAACAGGCTAAATGTAATTCCAGTAATGAGCACATGATGAATGGTGAGGGAAAATCATAAAAACAAACTAAAGTATTAAACCTCAACCATTTTTCTTTTTTTCCTTAATTCATTTATATTTGAATGAAAAAGTAATAACCCATCATTGAGTTTAATCAAATTATTATTTTTAGGAAGATAAAACAATAACCATAATCAACTATCGATATGAAGACTATTTTTTATAAGGTTATCTCATGTTCAATGTCAGTAAAAAAATGAAATAAACCCACACAAATAAAATTCCCTACCTCGAGTTTGGATTGATCATTGATGAATAATGGTTTTGGGCTATTTTTTGTAAGAAAACAATTTTTATTTGAGTTATGGACCCTTTTAATTTAAAATTGTTAACTTGGTTTTATCCTTACATGGATAAATAGTAAGGGTATATAGAATACATAGGTTTTTGGGGTTGGTTCAGAGCTCAGATTCTTATATTTTGGAAGAAATAGATGGGACACATGGTTAGTAGAAACCGTGCAGCCTAGTTCACAATGTTTGATAAAACCATGTGAGGTGGTCTAGTGCTCTGTATGGGGCCACACAGTTAGTCTAACCATGCCACCCAGGCTGCATGGATGTGTGATTTATGCAGGTACGATTACAAATTTGTTTTTCATAGGCTACACATGATTATTCTAATTGTGCGCCTAGATCATGTGATGGGTGGCATAAGGTTGAACTGGGTGCACTCTAGGCGCACAAGTTTTCCAACCATGTGGAAAAACTATGTGACTCCTTAATTATTGAAAAAATGACCATTCTCCTTTAATACTTCAAAATAACTAACCCCTATTTCTTATTATTTATCTATCATACAGAACCTCCACCTCCTCTCATTTGAAGCTCTCCTCATGCCTAGTATAGGCCTTAGTCCTATTATTCTTTCCGACATCCAATTCAAGTACCATTTATCATGTTGGATAAACACAAGTGAATTATTCATTTATTAGGCTCCTTTAATAATTTTTCTCCCTCTAAATGGAGTTATTTTGGTGCACGATGATATACCCTATTTTTATGGTATTCATATAATATTCTATTTTCCTATAATCTAGACTAAATCAGAGGATGATATTGGATGAGTGTTCCTTTACATTCATAAGTTACATGTTCTATACCTTTTTTCCTCAAATTTTGGTTGTTTATAAACTATTTACATTGTACTTCATGCCAGACCTTTTGGGCATTGGTTATTAAATTAGTAAAAACCTAAATAAAATGTTAAATGATTGTTTAAGACATTCCATGATATCCTTATAATGGGTTAGAGGTTGTTGAACTCAACCTGAACCACCCATGGGGTGGGTTATTCCTTTTTCAATGGAAATGTCACCCTTAGGTTGAGATGAGATCACTATTATTTATGGGGAATTAAATGTGGTAATAAAGTGGACTGTTAAATGTTTTAAGCACCTTAAAACACCTTATAATTTTTATATTAAAGTTAATAAATTTATAATCTTGTGAATTGAATATTGTTATGAATGGATTAATGAAATGATTAATGAAATGGCTTATGAAATGGTGAATGAATCAATTATGACGATAATGAGGGGATCACGATATGACATCGATGAACCGCTTGGATGCCTTAGATATTCCTAATCCTTTGATCTAGATTACTTGGATTACTTAGACATTTATACACCCTGGATTTAGATTAATTTGATTCCTTGGTTTTCTAAACTTGGATCTAACATGATTGTATCACCTTGGAAATGCTCATTGGGATCCAACCAATTATTTACAAAGTTTTATATGGATGTGATATATGGACTTAAAGATGATGCACTAGTCTTTGGCCTTGGATCCTAGACTATATAGGTTTGATAATTGATCACTTGGTTTAGGCTATTAGTGATGGTTGATATAATTTATAGTTTTACCTTATGGCGTGGTTTCTTGATCACAATGAGCCTTGATTGATTGGACAATATCACTTCTACTTTTGCCACATTTATTTTTATTATACATACACATTACTTAAACTTATATGAACAGACATGACTTTTTATAGACATTTTTAATGGTAGACTACTTAGTGTTATCTCACACCCTATTTGGGAAACTGTTTCATACCCAAAAAAAACTTCATGGATATTGGTAGGGATAGGAAAAAACAACCACTTGATAGTGCATAATTTTGTCATAGGAGTAGTGGAGCAGATTACAAAGGTATGTCCCATGATTCTATTTGGAGATAGTCGTTTGTATTTTTTGTACTTTTGAAACACACATTGTAATGGAATCCTATGATTTTTTTTTATTTTTTATAGCTCCATGACATACTCATCATTTTGTAAATGACACTTCTCTTGGATATGATTATTATTAAATTTGTCTGAATGATTTACCATCTATTTCTGGTTGATATTATAATTTTTTTCATTTTTTTTCATTTATAATAACACTCTATTATCTGTATCATGGTGGTATATTCTCATCACTGTAACATCAAATACCCTTAATTCTATTTGGAAGCCTTTATTGTATGGGGATGTGTGCTTAAGGGCATGTAACCCACCAACTCAAGGAACTATTTAGTGGCTCCTGGTTCGGGACGTTACAAAGTGGTATAGGATAAGGGTTTCTTTTTTTTATTACTATTTGGGATTGATATAAATAAGACTATGAAATATTTGGGATTTTTAATGATATATTCTTGGGATTATCTGACCCACATATAGGGAAAAAACAAATTACATGGGAATGAGACTTGACATTCTAGCTTGTGCTTATTACTATTGAAGTAATTTCACCTTTGGTTGATGCATGTAATTTGTGATTTTGATTTGGATTTAGATTTTTCCCTTGTTCTAGTATAGAAAGGAGATATTGGTCTCATGAATCATTTTAGTCATGTATGAAATTCACATTCCATGCATTTTTCGTGTCATATATTGTTTGTGTAAGAACCCAAGTTTTTAGAACGGGTCAAAATCCCGACCCTGTATGAATTTTTGAGTTGTCCCTGAGAAATCTAGGAAAATATGGGATATTCTACAATTTTTCAAACTACACGTTGTGTACTATAGAGTACATGTTGTTTATGGGTTGGGAGAGCACCGAATGTGTGCCGCCGAGTATATGTCATGTGATGACCGTGTAGAATTTTCTTACTACACGACGTGTTGTTATAGACAAGACGTGTACCTGTGACCGTGTGGAGGCCATACAAGGCATCTAGGCCTATTGTCCAGATAGAATAATTTAAACCAATTCCACGCTATGTCTTTATTGGACACGCCGTGTAGTCTAGCTGTGTATGAGGTATATACATGGTGTGTGGGTAAGTCGGCAAGGAAGAGAAGAAAAACTAGGTACACATCGTGTTCCCCTAGGTACATGCCGTGTACTCATGTCGGCAAGTTCTGGAAAGTAAGTCGGCGGAATTTCAGCCATCATATGAATAGTAAAATGATACAAGTTGTGTAGTTAAAGTACATGCCGTGTAGTTTCATTTTTCCCTAAAATGGGCAGTAGCCTCGTATTGAGGCAGAACCTCAATACTTCCGTCGGGTTGAGCAGGGAGAGCCGACCAGGATTTCATTCCCCTTCCGTTCCTTCTTCCAAGCCCTAATTCAAAAAACGATTGATCCGTTGGAACTCCCTCGGTAAGGCCTTGATTCCTCTTGGGCCATTTTGTTTGATTTTTTTCTAGAATGAGTTATTGGGGTTTGAGCAGTTTTGATTATTTTGTAGATCTACCACGTTTTATACCTAATTGGAGGCTGTTATCAGAGTAGTAGCATCTTAAGAGTCTCAGGTAGGTGGTGCATACACCTTTTTGTGCTTTCGTGGTCATTTGGGTGATGCGGCCTTTGGCACGTTTTTAGGTATTTTGAGCGAGACCCAGTTTTATATGATATTGCATATTAAATTGTTTATTAGACCCATGGGATGCCTTTGGGTATACCCTTTACCTATTTTTCTTGAGCAAGGACGGGTGAGAGGTCATTGCTCAATTGGGGCATTTTGGCCAGGGGAAGGCAAAATGGTTATGATTGAACTGTGATGTTTTATCGGGTAAGATTAGTTTATTAAGCCTGATAATAATTGTTAGAGGCTCTCAAGACCTCAGTGCTGGTATGGGAAAACACCTTGCTAGTGCAATTCAACTATTTAAATTGTTTTTCCTATTATTTTGTTCTGTTTAAATGTGTATATATGCAATTGCTGAATTGCATATGCTGGAACCCTTTTGGTTGTGTTGGGCATGGCCCGAATAATGTTGAGTGATGTTGATCATAGGTTGGGCTTGGCCTGGGTTAGGTTGGGTGGTTTTGACCCTGAGATTGGGCATCAGTTTGAGGCAGGATGACTGTCAAGTTGGGCATGGACCGGGTTACTGGGATGACAAGACCATCAGACTTAAGCGGCATGGTCGTAGGGAAACGAGGTGTCAGAGGTGTTGTGGATTGGGTACTATTTTGGTGATTACCGCTCACCCGGAAAATTTGAGTAGTGTGCACACATAGAGACTCCATGATGAGGTGGTTTTGACCACTCGTGTGGGTAGAGGCCCCCGTTAGTTGCGGTTTAGGTACTATTGGTTTGGGGGTGCTATTCGTAAGAAGCCACGTGGAAGGTGAGAAGCCTTCAGGGGATAGCATTGAGGTTATCGGGATGGGAGAAGTGGCTCGTCGTTATTTGAGGGCAGACATCACTGTCCCTCTGGGTACTTTATTTGGGGGCATACATCGTTGTCCCTCTGGTTAATTTATTTGAGGGCATACATCATTGTCCCTCCAGTTACTAATTTAGGGGAGGCATCGCTGTTCCTCTGGGTTACTATTTCTCAGGTGTGCCTTCGGGATGTCGGTTCTTGAGACACACAGTGTCAGGGGGCACATGTTGCTGGGTTACATGACAGATATTTCGACGTTGGCTGAAGTAGGTGACACTCCATGGTGGCTACTGATCACCAGTGGAGTTAGTTTTTATTTTTTCATTTTATTGTTTACTGCTTTCCTTACAAATGTATGCCTACTTAAACACTTATATTAGGTATGCACTGTTGGGTGGTATCCTACTTATATTCATCTCACACCTTGCACGGGCCCTTCGGGACGTGTGAAAACTTTATGGATTTACGCGCAAGAAAGAGGCCAGCTTCCGGAGCTGGGCTGCATTAGTTGTTGCATGGATACGGTATGGACCTTGAGGTCTTGCCTAGTTGGAGTTTACTATGTTTTGCGTTTTTTCTTGTATCAGCATGCTTGTTTGTAGCTACAGTTCGTTAGCCCTTGGCGCCCTTTATATTTTGATATGTATGACCTAGTTTGGATGCATGTTTGTTTCTTAGTAGTGGTTACAAGTGATTAGCATGATGTTGTGTTTACTTCCGCTGCTGTTGTTTATATTTATTGCTTCCTCTATTTATTGAAATTGAATGTGCTTCCGCTCTGCGGGTCTGGTTCGAGTCTGCTGAGTCATTTATTCCGCTGCATCTTTATTGTTATACTTGGACCAGTACCATTGTAATTATCATCCGAGAGGGTATAACCTCCCCACTATACCTATAAGACCCTCGCTACTAGTCGGAATCCTTTGGCATTTGGGGAGGTGCTCCTAAGGTAGTAGCACCCGACCCGTTTAGAATTATTCGGGTGGCTGTTCAGATCCGGTTCGTTACAAAGTGGTATCATACAAGTTCTTGACATGGATTTAGTAGCAACCTTTTACTGACTAATAATGAGATTTAGGCTTTTATTTTATTTTTTATGGTTTTACTAATTGGGATATGGTAGATTGGAGATATGTTGTTACTGGAACTGGGTTTATAGCTTGTGTTTGGGTGCCTGCAACCCCAGGTACGAGGAATGGACCAAGTTTCCATGGGTGGGATCTGCTATTTGCTTTTTGCTCAGATTATAGTTTATATGATTTTCACCTTGGTGTATCACTTGGTGTGCGATTTTATTGATTGTGATATGTGACCCTTGAATCAGTGCGGTAAGGGAGAATTGGACCTTGGCCCAGTATGGAAAGGCTGGTTTTCTTGGATTTTGATAGGCACATTGTAGGGTATTTCAATTTCATAACTGCACATATTCTTTGTGAAGTGATAACTCTATGTGAATAATATCAATCTCCATGATTTATATGATTTGAAATGTGAATAAGTGAAATTCCTAATATAATTTCTTGTCGTTGCAATGTGTATGCCATGCTTTATCTATTGGTTGAATTGCATGTGACATGATATTAGGGTCTGGCTCTTGTATGAGCAGGCATGTACTAATGGTTGAGGTGATTTTGATTACCACAATTGGGCGACTCAGTCGTCATTTTGAGGTAATGTGGGTTGTCAGGACGGGTATGGACCGATGTACTTTTGATACTTGGCTCTGTTGAGGGGTGGGTAAGGAGGCCATGAGGCTGAGATTCCATGGGCATGGGTTGCAGTGGGAAGAGTAAAGGTAGTAGTTATGCACTGCCTTTTTTACTTCTTTTCTTATCTACGTTGAATATATATATTGTTATATATATGTGAGCTGTCTGACCATTTATGGTATTCAGTGGGTTCCTCTTATATGTCTCGATGGAGCATCCGGAAAGTGAGGATCCAGTGCCATAGGTGCATGATCAGGTTCAGGATCCGGTGCAGGCAGAGCAGGAGCCATAGGTACAGGCTTAGGGATAGGATCAGGTCCATGATTCAGTGCATATAGGACAACTGCCGGGTTTGGTAGCATTTGGACCATGGCTCGACGAGTAGGTCCGAGCTAGCCTGGGGCGTGTCTTGCAAGGGATCGACAGAGGCGCGCAGGGTACGAAGCCATCTATGGCATATCTAACGCGGGAGTTCCAGTCGCAACACCCACCACTTTTTAAGGGTGAGGGTGGTCCGCAGGCTGCTGTGAACTGGATAGAGAGCATGTAGATGATCTTTGAGCAGCTCGAGATACCTCCAGGGTAGAGGGTTAAGCTGGCGACATACATGCTGCGAGGACCGGCAAAGCGTTTGTGGGATGTGTAGGTTCAGGCTCGCAGGCATGAGGGACTGGCATGGAAGGACTTCGAGGACAAGTTATTTAATCACTTTTACCCAGAGACACTGAGAGCAGATAGATATCTGGAGTTCTTGAGTCTTCAGTAGGGATACATGTCTGTCATGGACTATGCAGCTACTTTCACTGAGCTCTCTCACTTTTCACCTTGTATGGTAAGCGATGACGCGACTTGGGTGAGGTGCTTTGAGGATGGCTTACGACATGCCATTCGGGTCCAGGTGAATATCTTCAGGCTGGGCTCTTTTTCAGAGGTGGTGAATCAGGCACTCATAGTGGAGGGAAACCAGAGGGAAATGTCTCAGGTTAGCCGGACGATGACTTCAGGTGAGGGTTCAGATAGTAGGAAGTGAGAACGGGATGAATTCCAATAGGGCATTCAAGACAAGGACATAGCTAGACCACCTCATAGTAGTTATTCAGTGATTTTATTTAAATGTGGACATCCATGGCATGTTCAGACTCAGTGTGATAGGCCTCCAAAGGAGTGCCAGGCATGTGGACAGGCCGAGCATATGGAGAGGTTCTGCAGGAAGCCTTCTCAGATGACTGGTAGGTAGGGACCAGGATAGACAATGTCATTTAGAGTTGGTTCATGTTCGGTACCAAGAGAGGGTAGCTGAGGTTCAGCTACACATGGAGGACGTGGCAGAGACAGAAGGATCCAGCTGAGGGGTCAGTGGCCGGTGGCTAGAGTAGCACCACAAGGAGGTCAGGCATCAGGAAACTATACATCAGTCCAGGTTCATGTCGTGGAGATGCCAGAGGCTGAGCAAGCTGGTGAACTGACAATGGTTAGAGGTACACCATGGGTGTGTCCATGATTTCCATGTTTCCTTTTGGCATGACCTATAGAGGCATGTCCGTTTTGAGTGCATGAGATGCATAGGATCTATGTGGACTAACTAGATGCTAGTCAGTGGGATTGGAACCATATCAAGTGCATGATATATTTATATATATGTATGAGATGCGTAGCATCAGGGGCATCGAGGATGCAGGTTACTTGAGGTTCCTTGGGCATCGGGGCATCAATGATGAAAGTTACTTGAGGTGCTAGGCACCAGGACCTCGTGAAGGCGGACACCGATGCGGTTCGAGATACGTTGGGTGTCGGGAAAGACACAGGAGCACCAATGAGGTGCAGGGGTGACGAGGCGCAATAGAAGGACTATGTGTCTAGAAAATAGGATAGTGAACCTTTGTTTGTTTTGAGTTATGTTGGGTTGAGACGGAGTTAGGAAACTCCTAAGGTGGGGAGCCCCCTTGATGATTTTAGCCAGGGCCTTTGAGACCAGGGAATTTCGGGTTACTTTGATTAGGGTGGTTTGTTTAGTGCCATCTCTAGGTTTTTTTTGATATCTCGGGGATGAGCTATATTAAGGTGGGGAGATTGTATGAAATCAGGTTTTTAGAACGGGTCAAAATAATGACCCTGTTTGAATTTTTGACTTGTCCCTGAGAAATCTGGGAAAATCTGGGATATTATGGAATTATCTAAACTGCACGCCATTTACTATAGAGTACACACCATGTATGGGTTGGGCGAGCACCGACCGTGTGCTGCCGAGTATATGTCGTGTGATGACCATGTGGAATTTTCTTACTACACTACGTATCATTATAGACACACCATGTACCCATGACCATGTGGAGGCTATACATGGTGTGTAGGCCTGTTGGTAGGGTAGAATCGTTTAAACCATGTCCAACCCATATCCTTCTTGGACACTCCATTTAGTCTATCCGTGTATGAGGGATATACATGGCATGTGGGTAAGTCAGCGAGGAAGAGAAGAAAAACTAAGTACACGTCGTGTACCCCTAGGTACACACTGTGTACTCATGTCGGCAGGTTCGGGAAAGTAAGCCGGCGGAATTTCAACCGTCATATGAACAGTAAAATGATACACGTCATTTACTTAAAGTACACACCATGTAGTTTCTTTTTTTCTCTTGCTAAAATGGGAAATAGCCTCATATTGAGGCAGAACCTCAATACTTCCGTTGAGTTGAGTGGGGAGAGTCGGTTGAGATTTGAATCCCCTTCCATTCCTTTGTTCAATACCTGATTCAAACACCAATTCATCTGTTGGAACCCCCTAGGTATGGCCTTGATTTCTCTTGGGCCGTTTAGTTTGATTTCTGTTCAAGAATGAGTTATTGGGGTTTGAGCAGTTTTTATTATTTTGTAGATTTAGTGCATTTTATACCTAATTAGAGGCTGTTATCAGAGGAGTATCATCGTATGAGTCTCATATAGGTGGTGCATACCTCTTTTTGTGTTTTCGTGGTCATTTGGGTGACGCAGCCTTTGATGCGTTTTCAGGTATTTTGAGTAGGACCCAGTTTTATCTGATATTTCATATTAAATTGTTCATTATACCCATGTGATGCCTTTTGGTATACCCTTTACATGTTTTTCTTGAGCTGGGTCGGGCGATGGGTCGTTGTTCAATTGGGGTATTTTGGTCGGGGGAATCCAAAATGGTAATGACTGAACTGTGATGTTTTATCGGATATGTTTAGTTTATTAAGCCTGATAAGAATTTTTAGACTCTCAAGACCTCTATGCTGGTATGGGACAACACCTTGAAAGTGCAATTCAATTGTTTAAATTTTTTTCCCGGTTATTGTGTTCTATTTAAATGTGTATATATGTAATTGCTGAATTTTATATATTGGAACCCTTTTGGTTGTGTTGGGCATGGCCCATATATTGTTGAGTGATGTTGATCATAGGTTGGGCTTGGCCTGGGTTACGTTGGGTGGTTTTGACCACGGGATTGGGCTCCATGGGCGTCAGTTTGAGGCAGGATGACTATCAGGTTGGGCATAGCCCAGGTTATTGGGATGGAAAGGGCATCAGACTTTAGCGGTATGGTCTCAGGGACACAAGGTTTCAGAGGTGTTGTGGCTTGGGTACTATTTTGGTGATTACCGCTCACCCGGAAACTTTGAGTAGTGTGCACACAGAGAGACTCCATGATGAGGTGGTTTTGAACACTCGTGTGGGTAGAGGCCCCCATTAGTTGCAGTTTGGGTACTATTGGTTTGGGGGTGCTTTCCGTAGGAAGCCACGTGGAAGGTGAGGAGCCTTCAGGGGATAAAGTTAAGGCTATCAGGATGGGGGAAGAGGCTCACCGTTATTTGAGGGCATACATTTCTCTCCCTATGAGTACTTTATTTGAGGGTAGACATCGCTGTCCCTCCGGTTACGTTATTTGAGGGCAGACATTGTTGTCCCTCCAGTTACTTATTTTGGGCAGACATCACTGTTCCTCTAGGTTACTGTTTCTCAGGAATGCCTTCAGGATGTCAGTACTTGAGGCATGCGGTGTTAGGGGGAACATGTTGCTGAGTTAGATGACAGATATTCCGACATTGGCCGAAGTAAGTGACACTCCATGGTGGTGGCTGAGCACCACTGGAGTTAGTGTTTATTTGTGCATTTTACTATTTACTGCTTTCCTTACAAATGTATGCCTCCTTAAACAATTGTATTAGGTATGCACCATTGGGAGGTATCCTACTGAGATTCATCTCACACCCTGCATGGGCCCTTTGGGACGTGTGAAAACTTTATGGATTTACATGAAGAAAAGAGGCCAGATTCAGGATATGGGCTGCATTAGCTGTTACATGGAGATGGTGTGGACCTTGAGGTATTGCCTAGTTGGAGTTTACTATGTTTTGTGTACTTTCTTGTATCAGCATGCTTGTTTGTTTCTAGAGTTGGTTAGCCATTGGTGCCCTTTATATTTAGATATGTATGACCTACTTTGGATGCATGTTTTTTGCTCAGTAGTGGTTAAAAGTGATTATCATGCTGTTGTGTTTACTTCCACTGATGGTGTTTATATTTATTACCTCAGCTATTTATTGATATTGAATGTGCTTCCACTCTTCAGGTCTGGTTCGAGTCTGCTGAGTCATTTATTCCACTACATCTTTATTATTATACTTGGACCAAAACCATTGTAATTATCCTCTGAGAAGGTATATCCTCCCCATTATACCTATAAGACCCTCACTACTAGTCGTCATCCTTTGGCGTTCGGGGAGGTGCGCCTAAAGTAGTAGCACCCGACCCATTCAACACTGTTCGGTTGGCTGTTCGGATCTGGGTCATTATAGTTTGACTGCTTTACATTTATTATATGTGACTTGAGTGGTTTATATATTATGAAGTTAATGTTTATTATAGGGAACTAAGAAACATAATTGGTAACATAATGTTCCCACATAAACCTAATATTTTTTCCTTTGTATATTGATACAAACACCTTAAGTAGTAAATTATGGCATGTTGAGTCATAGACCATTGATTGCATTGGATGGAATGTGTTTATAGTTGTGATTAAATGGATGCCATAGTTAAATTTATAAATTATATGGGACATTATAAGTTGGAATTTTTAGTCTATATAATTCAACCATTTAATAATATTTGTAATAAATAAAGAACAAACTTAAAATAATTTAAATTATGAAATGAAAATGTTTCCAAAAAATAGATCTGCAAATTGAAACTTAACAGGTTATTTCATCTATAAATTGAAATTGAAACTCTATATACCGAAGACCCTAAGTTGTTTTAGATAACATGAACTTGATACAACCTTATTAGTGGGAATTATGTAGTGTCTCTTATTCTCTTAGGATATGTATATCACCCAGACCCATGTTTAGAAGTAGGAAGAGGGATGTGACTTGTGTATATGAAGGCTTGTACCTATCTTATTCATATATATATGACTATTTTGATACCAAATATTGAATAAGGTGTTTTCTTGGAATCTTTAGACACATTCCATCATGAAAACCTCTAGTCGTATTCTAGGAGGGGGGTGATGACTATGCTCCAAAGGTGGTGGTCCTTAGGCCACTAGTAGAATCTCCAGTGATTCCACTTGTGGAATTTAGGTTTTACCTAATATGGGTGTTTTTTTCTAGTTTAGAGAAGATTTAATATGATTTATATAGACTATAAACATATCCACTTATCCTACCTTAACTATGGTAGATCTAATGCATGAGTTTCAGTAGTATCATCCGCCAACTTTCTCAGGGGAAGATGGCCCCCATACTACTGAGATTTGTCTTGAGATTTTCTTTCATATCTTCGTGAACATTGAGATGCATTCATAGATGCGGTTGAAGATTTTGATATATATGCTTTGGGGATCTTCCATATGATGGTGGTTCATCCTAAACTATGTAGATAGGCCTTAAGATATGGTTTGGAGGGATTTCCAATCTAGTTTTTATGAATATTTTTTCCCTGAGACATTGAGAGCTGAGAGGCCCAGAGAGTATTTGAATCTAGAGCATGGTGAAATGTTATTTATGGAGAATTCATCTCAATTTATAGATTTTAATTTCTTTATGCCTATCTATCCAACTGATGAGCCGACTAGGGAGAGACACTTTGAGGAAGGGCTCAAGAATGTTGTTCGATCGAAGGTGATTGTTTTTTTCTGGATACTATATTTGAAATAGTAAACCAGGTGCTTATTACTGAAAACAACACAAATGATATTGGGGGGATAGAGTAGGGTAGTTCAGTTTATCAACCTAGTGGCACCAGGTCAGGTGGCTGAAAGCGACGCATTGAGACCTCTCATGAGGGAAGTACTAGCCATAACATGAGTGTTGGTAGTTCTGTTTTATTTTAATAGTGTGAGAGGTAGAGACACATGAATATCTAGTGTGATAGAAAACTAGTTTAGTTATAATATTTAGTAGGATGATCCCTCAAAATTGGTTTTGTAAGAACTTACCTCCAACAGTTTGTGATATCGAGTTGAAACCAACTCTAGGTACAAGAGAGGGATTCACAGCTCTGTGTTAGGAAGATAGCTAGAATAATTTTGATCGCTTAGTCCAAGGAAGTGTTTAGGGATAAGAGATCCAAACACCAATTTCAATGAAAAAGTACAGTGACCTACTAAGGGTAGTTAGGCTATTTCTTAGGGCCACAATTCAGGCCATATATATTCAACGTAGCCTATACCTAGGGAGTAGAGCACCGATCTGTCAAAAGTGTAAGATATGATCTTATTTGATTCTAATCTAGTATATTCCTTTTTTGATATGATAACCCCTATTTATTTTATTTATATGGATTCTATGGGAATCCTTGTTCTTGATATTTAGTGTCTTAGTGGTATGATGGCTATGGATGCACCATTGGTAGTATAATTAGAAATTGTACGCCAATGTAATAAATATCCCCTTAAAATTCGAGGTTATCATATTATAAGGAATCTCATTATCATCAAGTTTATGGTATTTGATTTCATACTAATAATGGAATAATTGGTTCCTTACCATTCCCATGTATACTTTTATCACTGGAGGATATCTTTCATGTAACACCCCATGGATTTATAAATAAATTTAATATAGAATGTAATGCCCACAACATTGAATCTCTGTGAAAAAACACTTTGTTATTATATATTTAAAGAATATAGTTATAACCTAGCCATTAAGCATAATATTTCTACTTCTATGATAATAATTTATAGAAACAGACATACACTGTTGTGATCGGCAAGATATTTAGAGTTTGATAAGATCAACATAATTTTTTGATGAACAGTAACTTGACTTTAGGAATAGTAATAAGATCGTTATGAATAGTAAATCAGTCGAATGAATAGTAACCTCATTCATGAAAGTATAAATGAAATTTAGGCACCTTATAAATTAAAGTATGATATAATTATATCATAGTATAAGTAAATGAATATTTCAAAAAGTATTAATTAATTTTTGGTATTTTTGTAAGTCATAAATATTTAATTACAATTTTATAAATAATAAAATGATTTAAAATACAATTAATTTTCATAAATTGTATACATAAATAAATATTTAATTGTTTTATGATTTTAGTATAGTTTTATGAGTCCTTAGTTAATTTTTCAGAGTGTTATCAAATTAGTTATAAATTTTAAATCTGTATTTTTTTTTTGAATAAATGATGTTTTTAATTAAAAATTAAATTTATAATATTTAGAAAATTATTTTCATTAATTTTATTTCATTTTTTAATTTGACATGTCAAAAAAAAATTGGGTGAATTTTTTGTATTTTTTCTAAAATACTTGAAATTTTGGTGAATAGTAAAATACGATAATTTACAGTATATATATATAATATGTTAAATACACTATTAATTGAGTCATGGATGATGTAATAACCATTTTTTTGAACTCACATGATCTAATTACTAAATTTAATTTCAATAATAAAAACCATTTCTTGTCTTGAGAAAAATAATAAACAAATGTATTAAATATTCAAAAATCACCCCTCTCATCCACTATAAAAATCACCCCTCGCCCCCTTTTATCCTCACTCCTCTAAGTCTTGAATCTTGTCAAAGTTATGCCCAAATAATCTTCCCTAGTCTCTTACCATATCCACGAGCTCTTGGTATTACCAAAATACCAAAACCCCTTTCCTTAAGAAGGTCCTCAAGGAGGAGTATTCAAGATGTAAAATCCTCTTCCATTTTCCTTTTATTTTCTTTTCAAGTTCTTTATTTTATTATAATCTACTCACCTCCTATTTAAAAATAATCATGATAAACATATTATCATATATATTCTGTAATTATATCATGTTAAGGTATTACCCATCATCAATCACCTTACACTCTCTCTTTTATATTAAAAAATGAAATCATCATCCTAGAGGTTCCAATTTACAACCTTCGTGGACGACAAACTTTCATTATTCAATTTATTATTAAAGGATAGTCATGATAACATTTTTATGGTTCAACTAAAATATAATATGTGTATTATAACATATTAAATATTCTATGACTAGTATATATATGAAATACTAATTCATACGACAAAAACTAGTTCATAATGTTATAAAACAGCCAAAATAATCTAAATGATTATCACTAATGTTTTATCTAATAATTAATAATCATACCATATAAAAAATTGAATTATATAACCATTTAATATCTTGGATGTTAATTAGTATAATTTAAATTCAATTATTGGGAATTATATCCATTCCTCATGAACTCTATTACTTATAAACAAGCGTACCAATCATGAAAACCAAGAAAATGAATGCTCTGGAATGATGAAATTAAACTCTATAACTCATAAATAATGCCATAAATGAAATTAATAAAACAATAATTATTATAATAAATGTATAAATGGTTCTGAATTAATTAATTAAGGGATTTAATTTTATTATATAGTATATTAAGGTCAAGTGAAGAAAACATTCAAACATAACATAAGAGTTTTCTAATCTCACTTCCATTTTTGTATGATATTCTTTATTCACTACTATTTCTTGTGTATGGGTTATTTATACTACCCATTGATTTATCATATCATGAATATATTTATTTTCATGTTATTCAATTCATCCTTTAATTATTATTAATTTTGGGCACACGATTCGATTGATTACAAAGTGTTAAGGGATTCTACCTGAACCCCCTTTTTTCCTTCGGGTTACTCTTTCTCTACATTTAATAAAATTTAATGATTATTTAATATTAAATATTTATTATAAATTCTATTTCTATGTTCCATACTCATATACTTATATCATATCATACTTATTTTATGGGGATATTCATGTGTTAAAATGGTTCCCTTCATAATTCTTCTCGATAAACAAGCTCGATTAAGGGGAACTTCTTTAACTCTTACCCATTTTCAAGTGCATCTATAATCTATTTTAACCAATAATTATTTTTCTAAAATAAAAAAGTTTATAATGAAAACCCATATTGGTTAATTTATGGTTTTATTAAAAAAACATTACTTTCATATTTAAAAATATCTTTAATATTTTCATTAAACCGCACTAAAATGTTTTATAACTAAAATTTCTTAAAAACTCTTTTTACAAGATTTCACTTCAATGGGACATCATTTATGAATCAAATATATTTTTCATCTTCCTTAAAATTTCTTTTATAGGATATACATGTTTAAAATCATATTTTATGACAATACAAATGATTTTCCAAAAGAATTCTTCTTTCCAAAGTAAAAAGGATTTTTCTCATCTCAATTTTACTTCAATGAGATATATGTATTGTTCAACACTATTTCCTTATGTGTGGTGTATATGATTCCATTTTATATATTATATAATAAATTATATCATTATCATGATATTAAAATTCTCATTTCATGTTAAAAGGAATTATGATTTAAATGTTTCAAGGTGGTATGAGACACTTTGGAATGTTTAAAGATCATCTTCCTCAAGAATTTCTCAATGATTTTTAGAGTAATTTAGTCTATGACACTTCAAAGTGGTATGTGATAATTTTATTTGAAGATATAATTTTATTTGAATTATGATGAATGAATGCGACTTTGTATGTGATGGTTGGGGCCTGCTATAGCCCCTCTATGCATCATTAGGTCTCATGAGACAAAACAAAAATGGATTTTGGCTGAGTCATTAACCATTTATTTTTAGAATTCTTCGAAGAGGCATTGAAGATAGGATTATGATTTATGGTATATGAATTACCTAATTATGATATTTTTTATTGATAAATCATGTGAGTATTTGACTAGTATAATATCCATGGTGAAGTTTCATGTGATTATTTATATGGCATTATTTATTCAGATTTTATTACTACTATATTATGATCAAGATTTTGTTTTAATGGAATATGTTATTATTTATTCATCATGCCTTACTGTTTATTTTATAGCTTCCCCTATATTTATTACCCTTACTGATCATTTGATATCAACCCTTTAATATGTTTATTTTCAATAGGATTTTAAGAGGTACATTATGAATGACTTGCATTGTTAATCTAATAGTTATTGGGTGTTATCAATGGAGTTTATATATTGTTTTTCCTTTAAATTTATAATGTAAGGTTCATGTATGTAATATAGTTTCCAAAACATCTAAACTGATTGGTCCTTTGGGATTAAATTCCTTATAATTATATAAATGTATTAATATAAGTCACCGGTTCTAGACAATTGGGGTCTGGGCATTTAAAGTTGGTATTAGAGGAAGTTTAGCCACAACTTTGCAACTAGATTTAGAAAAAATATATTAGATAATGTAAACCTAAGATATAATTTTTTGATAAGTATAAAAGAATATACTAGAATTTTGTAATGGTGGAGATTATCTAGGTATTCTAATCAATGCATTCATATCTGAATACTACAAGTGGATGTGCTTCTGGCATAAATGTAGTTAGGTGTAACAACTCCGATAAGGTGTACCGGGCCTGATTTGGGGTATCTTGGTACACGAAAATGGGATTTATTGTGCACTAGTTTTGATACTCCTAGGTGATATTCTTAAGATAATTCACATTTTATTTACAAACCTTTATGAATGATTTAAATGTAAACAAGTCTTCAATGAAACCATTTTTATGATTATGAGATTATCTAAGAATAAATTTTTCAATTTTTGTTATGTATTTTACTAGTATTGGGATTATAAATTATGTTACATAATTTTATGATATAATATAGTGTATCAAATTGTTTAGAAATAAAATATAATGGAAGGAATGGGAACCACCTCAACCCACACAATCCAAAGAGTAAGAATGATCATTTCTTTGATGGGTTTAAGCCAATATTTCGAAGGTAACTAGCCACTCAAACATTCTCATAAAATGGGGAGGTAGTATCATTTAATAACAATAATTATAAATCATTTTAGAAGAATTATTTATTTGGAAGTAAGAAAGAGAATAAGAGTACAAATGAGAAAATAATAGATAATGGAAATAAGGGAAATAAGTATTGTCCCGCATTTGATAATTGTGGAAGGAAACACCTTGGTATATGCTTAAAATGAACATGAGTTTGCTAAAAGTGTGGAGTGAAATGCCACCATTATTATGATTGAAAGGGTAAAAAAATGTTTTCCAATATATAATTCTTTAACTACTAGGAGATTGGACCCTACACAAATCAATGTCCCATGTGTCAAAGGAATATACACCAAAAGAAGAAAATGGATCATGATCAAGATTATGATACTACCATAGATGAAGAGGAATGATTAATGTTCATATGTTTGTATTCAATAATTATGTCAATTGATTATTTTATCAATGATGTAATGGTTATAATAATTATAAAATATATAAGGATTGTACTACAATACTATTTCATTAAGTATTTGAGGTCATATGGTGAAGGGTTCTAAGGAAAAGTGACTCAGTATCAAGTTAAAATTTTAAAAACATATATGTTTTAGGGAAATACAACCCTTAACATGTTCCTAATACTGATATATCAATTTCAGATAATTTAAATTGGATATCACTTACTATTTGGATATAAATAATAGACTATCGATAACGTGGTAGAGTCTACCACATTTTGGACTTAAGGACTATATCCAAATTTCTATGTTTTACTTAAGGAATAAAGAATCATGAGCGTATTCAATAAGGTTTTGTGGAAATTCAAGTTATTACCATGCTTCAAGAGAATACAAGAATAATATACTCACATGTTTATATGTTATGATTAAGAGGCACTTCATGTTGTTTACTAAGTTCATTACGGAAATTTAGTGACCTTCTTTCTAAAAGTTAACCATTTATGAAATGGTTTAATGTGATCCTTAGACAAGGTTTTAGAGATTATTTTACCCTATGATACCAATTTTTCCATGAAATGAAGTAGTAAAGTTATAGGCACAACATAAGAATAATATATTTTTTTTATAGAAATGTATCAAGTACTCATATTTCCGTAAATTTTTATAGAAATAATTTATCAACTTTATGGAAAGGATCTTGAAACAAAAAAAATGTTATCCTAGTACCATATTTTTCGATGTGGGTTTTCCACAAAGGTATTTTCTAGTATCAACCATTTTTTATTTTTTAAGTGAAATTTAAAATTACAAGGTTGAAATTTATTAAAGGAGGAAAGAATGTAACACCCCAAGTATTTACAAATAAATTTAATATAGAATGTAATGAACACAACACCGAGACTCTATGAAACAAAAATTTGTTATTATAATTTTTTAAACAAGATTGTTATAACCTAGCTAATAAAAATAATTTTACCACTTCTGTGATTTAAATTTTGGAAAACAGACATACATGATTACGATCAATAAGATATTTAGAGTCTAATAAGATCAAATTAAAATTTTAGTAAATTGTAACTAGACCTTAGGAATAATAATATGATCCTTATGAATATTGAATCAGCCTAATGAATAGTAACCTCATCCATGAAATTATAAACTAAATTTATGCACTTTATAAATAAAATTATTATATAATTATACCATTGTATAAGTAAATGAATATTTTAAAAATTATTAATTAAGTGTTGGTATTTTGGTAAGTCGTAAATTTAATTATAATTTTATAAATAATAAAATGATTTAAAAGAAAACTAATTTCCATAAAATGTATTCATAAATAAATATTTTGTTTTCTTATGATTTTAGGATAATTTTATGAAACCATAGTAAATTTTTTATAGTGTTATAAAATAAATTATAAAATTTATATCCGAATTTTACCTGTAAAATGATATTTTTAATTAAAAATTAAATTTCTCATATTTAGGAAATTGTTTTCATTAAATTGTGTTCATTTTTGAATTCAACATGTTGAAAAATGGTTAGGGTGGATTTTGGGTATTTTTCTAAAATACTTGAATTTTTGGTGAATAGTAAAATACAGTAATTTATAGTATATATACATTATAAGTTAAATACACAATTCATTGAGTCACATATGATGTAAGAACCATTTTTTCTAAGTCAAATAATATAATTTATTTATTTATTCTCAAGAATCAATACTATTTCCTATCTTCAGTAAAATAACAAACAAATGAATTAAATATAAAAAAAATCACCCCTCTCCTCCACTATAAACCCACCCCTCAACCTCTCTTATCTTCACTCTAATAATCCATGAATCTTGTAAAATTTATACCCAAATATTATTACCTAGTCTCTACACACATCCAAGAGCCATTGGTCTTACCAAAATACCAAAACCCCTTTCCTTAAGGACTTCCTCAAGGAGGAGTATTCAAGAGGTAAAATCATATTCCTTTTCCTTTTATTTTCCTTTCAATTTATTTATTTTATTTTAATCTCCTCAACTACTCTATCCAAATGATCATGATAACTTCAGTATAATCTATATACTGTAATTATATAATGTTAATGTAATACCCATCATCTATCTTCTTACTCTCTCTCTCTTTTATTTTAAAAAATGAAATAATCATCTGGGAGTTGCCGATTTCCAACCTTTGTGTACGATGAAATTTCATTCTTTAATTTATTATTAAATACTGATCATGATACCATTTTATGGTTAAAAAACTATAATATTTTTAATATAACTTATTTAATGTTTTGTAACCAGTATATATATACACTACTAATTCATACAATAAAACTAGTTCGTGATGATAAAAAACCTCCAAAATAATCTAAATGATTATCACTAATGTTTTATCTGATAAATCATTCTCATACCATATAAAAAACTAATTATATAACAATTTAATATTATATATGTTCATTAGTCTCATATAACATCAATTATGGATAATTATATCCATAATATATGAACTCCATTACTTATAAACAAGAGAATCGATCATGAAAACCAAGAAAACAAATGCTCTGAAACGATGAAATTAAACTATATAGATCATCCATAAGGCTATAAATAAACTTAATAAAACTATAATAATTCTAATACATGTATAAATGGTTCTTAATTAATTAATTTATGAATTTAATTTTATTATCCAGGATATTAAGTTCAAGTGCAGAAAACATTCAGACATAAGGTAAGGGTTTTCTCATCTCACTTCCATTTTTGTGCGATATTCATTATTCACCACTATTTCTTGTTTATGGTGTATGAATAATTACCATTGATGTATTTTATCATTAATAAATTTCTTTACATGGTATTTTATGTATCCTTTTATTATTATTAATTTTTGGTCATATGATTCGATTGATTACAAAGCGTTAAGGGATTCAACCTGAACCTCCTATTTTTCATTCGGGTTACTCTTTATCTATCTTTAATAAACTTTAATGATTATTTATTTTTGAATATTTCTTTTAAATTCTGTATATATGTTCCATAATCGTATACCAAGATCATATAATTCTTATTTTATGGGGATATACATGTTTTAAAATGGTTCCCTTCACAATTCATCTTGATAAAAAAGACCGATTAAAGGGAAATTCTCAAATTATTACCCATTTTCAAGTGCATTTATAATATGTTTTAATCCATCATTATTTTTCTAAATTTAAAAATTTTATCATTAAAACCCATTTTGGTTCATTTATGGTTTTATTAAAACAAACATTCCTTCCCTCTTTCAAAATCTATTTAATATTTTCTTTAAATCGCACTAAAATATTTTATTACTAAAATTTCTTAAAAAATATTTTTACATGATTTAACTACAATGAGATATCATTTATGCCTAAAATATAATTTCAATGTCCTTAAATTTTCTTTTCTAAGATATACTGGTTTAAAATATTATTTTATGACAAATACAAATGATTTTCCAAAATAAATCTTCTTTCCAAAGTAAAAATTATTTTTCTCATGTCACTTTAAATTATATGAGATATATGCCTTGATCCACACTATTTCTATATGTGTGGTTTATATAATTCCCTTTGATATATTATATCATGAATTATATTATTATCATGACATTCCAAGTTTCAACTAATGTTAAAAGGGATTATAATTTAAATGTTTCAAGGTGGTATGAGACACTTTGGAATGTTTAAAGATTAATTTACTCAAGAATTTATCAATAATTTTATTAGAGTAATTTCATATATGATACATAAAAGTGGTATTAGACACTTTTATTTGAAGATATCATTTTATTTTAGACACTATTAAGTTTCATGTGATTATTTATATAGAATTATTTATTCATCTATTATTACTATCATATTATTATCAAAAGTATGTTTTAATGACATGTGTTATTATTTATTCATCATGAATTACTATTTATTTTATATCTACTGTGGTATTTATTAACTTTACTAAGCATCTAAGCTCACCCATTTTATATGTTTCTTTTCCCTAGGATTCCGAGAGGTACATTTTGAATGACTTGAAGAGTTAATATAATAGTTACTAGGTGTTATAAATTGAGTTTATATGTTGTTTTTCCATTAAATTTTTATACTAAAGTTTATTTATGTAATCCAGTTTCCAAAAAATGCTAAACTAATTGGTCCTTTGGTATTCTATTCCATGTAGTCATACTAATGTAATCATATAGGGCACCATCTCTGGGAAATTCGTGTTGGGGCCTTTACATTTCACATCACCATAGTGTGGTAGATATTTCCACATGGGTGAATGAGATGTCAAAGAAATTCAAGTTATACCCAAGGATCTTGGGATTTAAAAAATGATATCCGAGGTTGCTAGTTTATATCTGGATGATCAAGGAATGCATTAGATTAAATTCCCTCTAGTGATTGATCATTTTAGGGATTTTTTCTTAAATAAAATTTTTAGACTACCTCTCGATAAAGAATTAGAATTTTCCATAGATATAGTTCCAAGAGATACCCTGGTATCTATTCACCCTTACATGATGTCTATTATTAAGTTACAGGATCCTAAGAAGTAGAAATAAGACTTAGAGGAAAAGTTATTTATATGAAATAGTACTTATCTATGGGGTTCACCAGTTCTTATCACTAAGAAGTATGATTTAACCCTTCATTTATGTATGGATGAACAGTTTTTGAATCAGTAGATGGTTAATAATCAACATCCTTTTACCCATATGGATGACCTATTTGACTAGCTCAAAGGAGTTTGAGGTTTCTCAAAAATTGATTTGTGTCCAGGTTATCACCAGGTGTATGGTAGACTGACATATATAACTCATATAGTATTCCATAGTATTTATGGCCTCTATGTGTACCTATTTATGCCTTTTGGTATTAAGAACACTCTAGTGGTATTCATGGTCCTTATCAATCAGGTTTACAACCATATTTAGATTCTTTCATCATTGTTTTTATGGATGACATCTTGGTGTATTCTTAGACTCGACACTATCATTTTAAACACCTTGAAATCATTTTTACTACACTAATAGAGCATAGGTTATATGCCAAGCTCAAAAAATTTCAGTTCTATATGGATAAAGTTCACTTTTGGAGTCACATCATCTCAGAGGAATGCAAGTTTGTGGACCTAGAAAAGGTGATTACTATAGTTTCTGGGGGCATCCCATGAATTTATTTGACACATAGAGTTTCTTAAGTCTGGATGGTTATTATAGGTGATTCATCAAAGACTTCTTAGATCTAGATACACCTATCAAGAGATTGGTTAAAAAGGGGGTGAAATTTATATGATCTGAAGCCTGTGAAAAGTCCATTCAAGATATAAAAGGGAATGTTGAATTTAGTGTAGATCCTAATTTTGTCAGATCCTAGATGAAGCTATACAAATTATTATGATGTATCGAGAACCAGGATAGGAGATATCCTAATACATGGAGATAATTTCATGGAATATGAATCTTTTTAGCTAATACCTCATGGGTGTAATTATCTAAAACAAAACTTCAAGTTAGTTGCAGTTGTTCATGACTTCCATATTTGAAAGAAATATTTTTTGGGAGATAATTTTTTGGTGCACACAGACCAAAAAATCCTAAAGTAAATATTTATGTAGCATGAATTGAACCTAGATAGAAGAGGTGGGTTGAGTTTCTCTAGTTGTTCAATTTTGAGTTATCCCATACGTCTGGTAATGGAAGTGTAGTAGTTGATGCTCCAAGTCAAAATAATCAGACCCAAGTAGTATGGTTGGCTATCAGTGAATTAAAACAATTGGAATTGTTCTCTAAGATGAAATTGATGGTGCATGATGGTCCTATGTATATTTTAACTCATCCTTATCAATGAAATCTACACTTTTCAATAGGGTAAAGATGAGGAAATTGTTAGATCCCAATGGCTTCATCCTAAGGGAAATCATGAAATGTGAGGACCTACCACCGGGTTGGACCATTGGCGAGGAAGAAGTTATATGTGTTCATGGTCGCATTTGGGTTCCAGAAGATGTATGGGAAGAGATGATTTGAGAGTCTCACGCATCAACTTTGGTAGTGTATCCAAGTCATACTAATATGTATTGGGATTTGCGCCTCTAGTATTGGTGTCCTGGTATGAAGTGAGAGATAGTTGGTTTTATTACTCAGTGTTCCACCTATTAGTACATGAAGGTGGAATACCAGTGACCAGTATGGATTTTATAGCACTTTCCCATTCACTAGAGGAAATGAGATTATGTTTCCATGGATTTCATGACCAGGTTATCGTGGTCACCCCGAGGTACTGATGTCGTATGGGTCATTGTGGTAAGGCTGGTGAAGGTCTCCCACTTCCTTCTTATCAAAGAGTCCTTGACAGAAAATCTTGGGAGAATTTACATTTGTGTGATATTGAACCTTCATGGGGTTCTTTATACCATTTCATCAGATAGGGACTCCTAGTTAACATCTTTGTTTTGGAAGGTTCTACCAAGGGAATTGGGTTCATAGGTTCTTTTGAGTATGACTTACCACCCTCAAACTGATGGGAAGTCAGAGCACACAATACAAGTTCTAGAGGATATGCATAAATCATGTTTCCCTGATTTTGGGGGTTCCTAGGAGAGGAATATACCATGTTTTAGTGATCTTACAACAATAGTTATCAAGTTATTATACATATGGAACCTTATGGGGACTTGGATGGTAGACCATTCCAATCACCTCTATTCTAGTTAGGGGTAGGAGAGGCAACACTACTCAGACCTTGTCTCATTCAGGATAATTCAGAGTAACTGAAGCAGACCAGGAAATAGATTGCTACAACTCAATATTGACAAGAATTCTATGCCGATATCCTTCTAAGACCTCTAGAGTTTGATTTTAGGGATCTAGTCTTTCTATGTATCTCACTTAGTATGGGGAATAATGGATTCAATATAGAGAAAGATTTTTCCTCATTATATGAGGCCCTTATATATATTTTTTGAGAGTCTAGATGATAGCATATTAGTTAAATTTACCTCAAAGGTACCAATGCATGCTTGAATTATTTCATGTATCTCAATTTCATCATTATCAATCAATCCCATCTCACACTCATCAGCTGGATGAGGTTGGGTTATAGAAAGATGAGTCCTTTGAGGATCACACTATTCGAATCATTGATCAGAGCATGAAGGATCTCCATGTAAGGTCTATCCCTTTAATGTAGGTGTTACGGTAGCACAACCATGTACAAGAAGATACTTGGGAGCAAGAGGCCAACTTATGTGCTTATTCTCAAGAAAAGTTCTACCAACTATAGAATTAAAACTCAGGAATGAGTCTCCTTAAGGGGTAATACTATAATAAATTAGTTTTTATTTGAGGTAGTAAACCTTTTAATTTTAGTTTTTTTAGTTTTATCCTTATATGGATACCTAGTAATATTATGGAGGAAATGAGGGTTTCTAGGGTTTTTTGGAGATTAGAGCCCCATATTTTGGAAGAAATAGTTGATCCAAACAATTAGTAGAAAATATACCACCCAATATTCATATTTTTATTAAACCATACACATAGTTTGTCTAACTATGCCTCCTAGGATGTAGGGCTGTGTGATTTATATAGTTCTGATTGCAAAGGTGTTTCACATGGGTTGTGCATAGTTATTGTCACTATGCACCTAGTCCATGAAAGTTTTGTCTTGAGGTAAAAATGGGTTCATGTTTGGAACATGATTTGGCCAACTATGTGGTCAAACCATGGAAGAAATGATCATTTTCCCTTGTTTAAAATAACTCACCCCTATTTCTTCTCATTTCACTAGAAAACAGAAACTTCACCTCCTATCCTTTGAATATGTCTTCAAGCCTAGTCTAGGATTTGATCCTTTTCTTCCATCTAACATCCAATTTGAGTGTTGTTCATCTCATAGGATAGACACCAGTGAGTTCTTCATTCCATAGATTCATTTTTTCTTTTTTATTTACACAACAGAGTTATTCTGGTGCAAGATAATATGCCCTATTTTCGGGGTATTCATATAATATTTTGTTTATTCTGATCTGGACTAATTCCTAGGATAATACTGGATGAGTGTTCCTCTATAGGCATAAGGTAGGTGGTCTATAACTTTTCCATAAATGTCTGGTTGTTTATAACTTATTCCTATTGTGACACATTCCAGACCTTCTCGACATTTCTTCTAAAATTAGTAAAACCATAAATCAAATGTTAAATTAATTTTTAATACATTCCATGAAATCCTTATAATATTTTGGATTTTTTGACCTAAAACCAAACTACTGATGGGGTTGGTTATTCATCTTTCTAGGGAATTGTCACCCTTGGGGTGAGATGAGGTCGCTATGATTTATAGGGAAATGAATGTGGTAATAAAGTTGATTGTTAGAGGTTATAGGAACCTCAAAACACATTTTCTTTTGTATCTGAAAGTTAAGAAATGGAAAATTCCTTGGATTTAATATGATTATAATGGGATTAATTAAATGATTAATGAAATGATTTATGAAATGGCGAGTGAATAAGTTATGATGATAATGATGATTTTGTGGTATGGCACCGGCGACCTACTTAAATTCCTTGAAAATTTCTACTCCTTGGATCTAGCTTACATGGATTCCTTGTACATTTATACTCCTTGGATTTAACTTTATTGGATAACTTGGTTTTCACACCTTGAATCAAGCATTCTTGGACCACCTTGGACATGTTTCTTGGGATCCACGAAAGTATTTACAATATTTTATATGGATGTAATTTGTGGAATCAAAGAGGATTACCTAGAAATTGGCCTTGGATCCAAGACCATGTTGGAATGATACTTCATTACTCAGTGTATGTCATTGGTGATTCTTATTATGCTTTATAGTTATCCTTTATGATAAGGTTTCTTGATCCCAGTGAGCCTTGATAGTCTGAACAATATCAATTCTAATTTTTCACATTTATTTCTATTATACATGTACAATACTTAAGATTATATACCTAGAGTGGAATTGTTATAAACACCATTAGTGGTGGCCTACTGAGTATTATCTCACACCCTGTCTGGGTCAAAATTTGGCACCTAGACAGACTTCATGGATATAGGTAGCGATACGAGAAAGCTCCCTATAGACAATGCTTGAACGTGGTATAGGATTAGGGGATCATAGGGCCAAGACATGGCTCGTGATTCTATCTGGAGATAGTCTTTTGGTTTTTTTACTTTTGACACATGTATTGTACTGGATTCCTATTTCCATGAATTTCCAATATTTTGTATAGATCCTTGACATACTCGTCATTTCATAAATGGAGCTTCCCTTGGATTTGATTGTTATTAATATTGTATAGATGATTTACCTTCTATTACTAGTTGATATTATTCATTCACATTTTTATTCATTTATGATACCCCTTTGTTACTCTAATAATAAGGGTATAGTCTCCCCGCTGTACCATCAAAGACCCTCACTACTATTTTTTAGCCTCTAGAATATAAGGATATGTTCTTGAGGACATGTGATCCACTAGATATGGGAACCATTTAGTGGCTACTGGTTCAGAACATTAAATTATTGACGAGATCCACAAGATACATTAGCAAAACAATATCCAATGCACGATCTATTGGTGATCATCCAAGAATCCTCCTCTAACATCCCTCTCTCAATCGCTAGGGTTATTCATCTAAACGTAGGGAATTGGAATAAACATGCTTATATAGAGGATTTTAGGTCTCTAGGATCAAATAAACAATAAATAAATAAATATATGAGTTTATAAATCCTCCCATGATGGTTATTTTATGAAACATATAACACCAAAAGAGTTTATTTCATGCATAGGGTAAAATTGTATTCCTAATTTAATGGTGGTCTTATATTTTTGATCCAAGACCCTTTTTGAGATTTATTCTATTAATTTTAAAAAATATCACATGCATTATATAATATATTTAATCTTTTTATTATACAAATATCGAGATTCTTCAGGCCTCAAAATCTCTCACAAACTTAGAACCTGACCTCAAAGATATTTCTTAAAATATTTCCAATCATTACAAGAAAAAATAGAGTCATTACATTCTCACCACGTTAGGGATTTTCATCCTGAAAAGAAATACTCCTATTAAAAAAGATGAGGGTACTGGGATCACATCCAATTTTCCTGCTCATAGGTTCTCTCTTGAATGTTCTTGTGCTTCCACCAAACATGCACCAAGGGAATTGTTCACCCATGAAGGATCTTCTCCTACTGATACTCAATATACACTGGGTACTATATAAAGGTAGCTCCATACTTAATATCCAATTCTCCCCAACAAATAACATGAAATGGGTCATGTATATACCTCCTTAGGTGTGACACATGGAAGAAATCATGTACCTAGTCTAACTATAAATGTAGGGATACGAAGTATGATACTTCACCTACCCTATGAAATATCTATAAAGGGATAATGAATCTTAGAAATAACTTTCCACCTTGGGAAAATATCTATAATCATTTTTGAGGTGAGAAATTCAGGAACAGAAGGTCTCCCTTATAAAACTTCAAAAGATTCCTTCATCATTATACATAATAATTCTAATAAAATCTGGTTGTCTTTATCTACCCCTGGATGATCTGTAACTTATCTATTAGTTCTCGCACCAACTATAGTACCATGAGTGTTGAATCCATCAGTTTGGTCTAATAGTGTGGTGACCTACAGGGGATTCCATACAGTTCCTCAAATAGTACCATACCAATGTTAGAATGGTATCTATTATTGTATGAAAACCCCCACAAGGGTAAATGATCCACCCTACTCTCAATAAAGTAGGCCTAGGTATTATCTTCATTACCCCAACACAAGCCATTATGTTGTATTCATTCCTATTTTCAGAAGGCTGCGCAAACAATGAGGTGGAGTATTAGGCTCTAATTACTGGCCTTGAGCTGGCCCTCGAGATTAAAGTTCCCCACTTTGTGAAAGGGGACTCTGAACTAATAATCAAGTAGATCAATGGTGACTATGTCTTAAAAAAGCCAAAACGTCGTACCATTGTTGGAACACACTCTCTAGATAATGGCCCAGTTACCATCACAGTCAGAAGTTACTCATGTACCTAGATCCCAGAATGGTCAAGCTGATGCCTTAGTCAGCCTAACTGCATCACTTGCAGATCCCAAACAAGATAATATAATTATACACGTGGCACACTGGAGATTCATTGCTTCCATCACTCTAGATGACGATGAAATCCCATAGGTAAGACACCTTACCACTGACGCCTACACGTCATGACCTCCTAGTCCCCTAGATGTGGTGATTGAGGTGACTCTCGACTGGAGAACCTCCTTTGTCGAGTATCTCCAAAACAGAAATCTCCCAGCGGATCGGGCCGAACACGAGCGAATACGATGCCACACGTTACAGTTTACCCTTCAGGACGGTCTTGGTCGTGAGCAGATCCTCTACTAGCATGAGTTTGATGGGATTCTCCTCTGTTGCATCCAAGGAGTTGAGATTTCTCAATTCATGTAGGAGGTTCATGCTGGTTCCTATGGGGCTCATTAGGCAGGGCCAAAACTATCTCACTAGATCCAGAGACTAGGGTATTTTTGGCTCTCCGTGATCCATGACTTCATTGAGTTCTCAAAGATATTCCATGCATGACAAATTTATGCCAACATTTTGCATTAGCCGCCAGAGACTCTCAACACAATCAAGTACTCCTGGTCCTTTGTGGTCTGGGTACTTGATGTCGCGGGACCATATCCACTGGCGACGGCTCGCCAATGCCGGTTCATCCTGACTACTATGGATTTATTTTCAAAGTGGGCAGAAGAAGTTCCGCTGTAACAACCCGATATTTTATGATAAGTATTCATTTTAATTTATTTTATGTCATGTGTTTTATGCTACAAAAATATTATCTTGTGCTATATGCCACATTTTATTAGCTTGAAGTATACACAACACTATTCTTAGATTGTGTTACACACAATTTCAAGTTCATTTTACAATAGTCTTTCTACGCAACATTGAGTGTATATATATATATATTCAATGTATAAATGAAATATGGTTGGATTCAGTTATACGAAATAATAAAGGATTCTTGCACAACACGCAACCCTGACTTGACTTGCATTACACGCAATCACGACCTTCCTCAATAGCGTGTGTTGTACGCAATACCGGGTTTTACTAAACAACGATATATTATTATAATATTATTATGAACTAGCCGTTATGAATAGTATTAACTAAAATTTTAATTTTATAACATTATTATTCTTCTTACACATTTTCTAGAACATGGTATATGAAAAAAATAAATTTTAAAATAAGTATTTTTCAAAAAATGCAGTTTTGCCGCCTTTTGATGGCACACCCACTTTAAATCTAGTTTTTGACATGTTTATAATTTCAATTTCACAAAATAAAATTATTATTTGGAATCAGGATATAAAATTTTACATTGGATAAATTTTTCACATTATTCTGATAACTTTCATATTTTAATGAATAGTAAAAACAAGCTATATTTTAATTAAAAACAACTTTTTCCATCGTAATAAATTATGTGATTAAATTATAATATTTAATGGTTTAAAAGTATAAATAGAATATATTTTTACCATTTAATATAATGTATGTCATTAGGCTTGATTTTACATTGAATTCGTAGGTTAAATAAATTCAATCTTTTGCAATGTTTTAAACAAAAACCCGTTTTCTTTCGACAACGAGATTAATTTTAATTTAATTTCTGAAACTTCTATGTATTGAATTTGGAAAAATGGATTCCATATTTGGAATCAGTGGGTCCAAATTATATTAATAGACAACTTTTTATTTTTGGGATTTATGAATAGCAACAACGGTAAATTTTATTTACCATAGTAAAAGCTAAATTGGGTAATTAATGGTAAATATAATATTATAAAATTATCCTAATACTTGTCTTAATACAATTGGATGATTATAATTTGTCCTAAGTCATATGTGGGTATAAATTGAATCCATTAGAACCCACTTGGAGGTGATTAAGACCTTTAGTTTATTTCATTTAAAGGAAAGTGAAATATGTCTCACTCAACTTTAATAATTAAAGTATTTTTAATATAAGTTTATACAGAATATAAATTCGGTTATAAATACTCATTTGACAGATAAAATGTTTTTATTTGTCATGGTAATTTATTTGTAATTTTTAAGAGGTATTTAATTACCTTATTATCTTATACAATAATGATGCAGAAATTATTTATTTAGCGAAAAATCAATAATATAGTTTTTATTCAAATAGTAATACATATCAAACGGCCCAAAAATCTTCAAAACACTTATTATTAGAGAATATATAAACCCTAATCATCCGCTTTCCTAATTGTTGACCATTTGGATCCTTATTAAGGCGATTATGACACTTATATTATTTTATTTTAAATGATGCCAAAGTTGTCACCTTCATAATTTAATAAATATAACAATTTATATATTGTTATTTTAAGATGATAAATTCGAGTAAAAGTATTATTGTGAAAGGTAATAGATTTATCTTCATCATAAGATTTTATTTTTAAATTTTATGCAACAAATATGTATATTAAATAATTATAAAAAAATGTTGTAGTAATTATTTTATTAAGAGATAAACCAAATAAATGGTTTTAAAAATAATAAAATAAATATTATATGAACTATTTAATGTCCTCCACTAATTTTATAGACACATATAACCTTTTATTAATATATTAAAGCTTTTAGTTAGAACATATATTCTCTATATATTTTAATTAAATTCAAATAAATGAATAGTGTCAAAATTGACACTATTGTTATTTTATAAAAATAACATATTATAAAATTGTTTAAAAATCACAAAAATATTTAAAAATTATAAATTTAAATTCATATGGTCTAAAATGTTATAAAGTATCCAAGTATGTACAATTCACAACAAATAAGTAATTATTTGTTATATTTTAAAACATTGAATTTTATTACCACAAAAAAAATTAAATTGATTAAATAATGATAAATCTAGTTGATAATGTTTAAAATAAATTCCTAACATGTCTAAATTTTATTGGTTGATGAGATTAAAACCCTATCTCATCTAGTATTCGAATATGAGTCATTTTGGAAGTTTTTAATAGGGGTTGGGATTTAATATAAACTAATATTTCTTATATTTCCAAAGGTGCCCCTCTCCTCCCTAATAAAAGGGCACCTCCTCCCTCTCCTCATCACACCACTTTGAGCCTTCAATCTCAGCCAAACCCTGAAAAATTATCTTCTCCACTTCCCTAGAAACATCCTAGAGGTCCTGGTCTTCTTCAAAGGCCAATTTTAGTGCCCTAAGAGGAGGCCTCAAAGAGGCGCTTCAAAGAAGAGGTAATGTCCGTTACCGATTCTTTCAACTTTATTTCTTCTTCTACTTATTCTTCTTTAGTTGTTTCATTATGAAGTAATAACATCAGTATCACTCATATACTGATATTTTATAATAAGTATGAAACAACCATATTTCACCATCTATCCATCCTATGGAAAACGAAATCACCGCGTGTGCGTACGTACAGAATACCATCTCCACGCCGTGGTGTAATCTATTTTCCACCACCACCTTACTTGGATGGGTATAATGTTGTAAATAATGACTATATATGATTATTGTAAAGTTATATTTATTCTTAAATAGTATACATACAATCCAATACATTTCCATGGGAACGATATCATAGCTCGTGCGTACGTACGGATTACCGTCTCCACGACGCGATGAGATTCATTTTCGTTGTTAAAAATTCAAGAATGATTATAAAGTATATATAATAAGTAATAATGAAATATATTACATAATAATGCTAATTTATTTATGTACATATATAAATGTATGTCATATACTTAATTCCATTCAATTCAATAAGGAAACAAAAATAGCGTCCATGCGTATGTACGGCTTACCGTCTCCATGAACGGTGTATTTCTTTCCATTTATAGATCTATTATATATATGTATATTCTGAATATATATTATATATAAATCATGTTTTACATTCTGGATGTAAGTAATAATGATCTAAGTAATCATATGAATAATTACAAGTTAAAACATGACTGACAAATGAAACGATTCTACCCAAAACGCTACTTTAACATGAATTTACAAAAGAACGGGTAATATAAAGTCATAAGTGAACCATATATGATATAATAACGATGAATATGATTCTGTAATAAGTCAATGAAATTATTTAAATCATTATACAGGAGGTTTGGATACGTACGAAGCATATTGGACCTAAGGTAAGGGATAATTTTTCAAATCTCATTTTTATCCAAGATTGCTTATTTGTAAGTATTTACTGGGGTTATTGAAATCATCCATGTCCAAGTTTTATAAAAGTGTTTTCAAGTATGTTTTAAGTTCTTTTTACCCATTTGTGACTTTTTGACTTTTACTACATTGTATGTAAGGAATCTTTCTTTTGTTTACGTTATGAGGTATTTTTTTTTACTTTTCCGGAAAAAGTACGAGAAGAATGTTTTTTTAACTTATACGGCATGAAAGGATTTTTACGGTTTTATAAAGCCTTATTTTCACGAAGCTTCATCCAAAATCATTCATGACTATTTTCAACAAAATATCATTCTTTTAAAATTGCATGATGTTTTGTGAAAAGAAATTGATTTTGAAGAAGAAAGGATATTTTTCTCATGAATTCATTTCAAGTGTTTTATCAAAACCATTTTTCATCTAAGATGACATTATTTCATATGTTTCAAGTATAATGTCTCTATGATTTACATGGTTTCACTTTTCTTATTATGAAATGATATCTATTTCTTTTATATGGATTATGTGATGATGGGATGATGTTTATGAAACCCATTTTATTTATTGGGTTATTATGAATGATGTATGTTTATTTTGTGGCACAAGTAAGAATGATTTCATTATGAGATGGGTGGGACCTATATCTCCCACCAATGCATTGGGTAAAGATTTATATCTCATGAGATATATATGGCTGGAACGGCAGGTTAAACCGGTTCAGTAATACAGGACTAGAACGAGGAGTGAAATCGATTTAGAAAGGGACTTTGTCCACCACTAAGATGGTCTTGGTAGCAATGCCTTGACTACTATGGAAATCATATCATGTGCTTAATGTTTTTCCACAATTACAAGTTTTATTTACAAGCTATTTTATCATAATTGATGTTCTATTTTGATCTATACCGTACATACTTCCATGTTTTATGTCATTGCACAAGATTTCTATGTTTAAACATTATGTACATGTTTTTATGTTCAAATGTATATGGTTTGTTTTATTTTCTCCATGCTTACACTTACTGAGAATTTGATCTCACCCTTTTTATTTTTTCTTTTCCCCAGGATATAAAGAAAGGTTTTAGGTAAGAAAAAATGGGAAGATATTTATGGGAGATGTTGAATATCTTTCACCATGATTAGAAGATTACATTCCACGTTTCCAAAGACACTAAACTATTACGGTCCTTGTGTGTTTGTTTTTGTTATGTACTAAGTTTTCCACAAAAGTAATGTAATGTCCATGTACGTCAAGCTTCGGGTCTCTACAGTTGGTATCAGAGGAAAGGTTTAGTTAACCTTTGGAAACTAGGATGCGAAAACGTTAGTGAGATCCCTAGAGATATTTCTAAGGTATGTCTAGGGATGTCCCTAAGGATAAGTATACGTATAGGATATAGTCCTAGAATTATGGTAACGATCTTAGAATTTAACCTAAGATGTTAGATATTGAGGGTACTCCCCTTTTACTATGTTGTTTTCCCTAGCATGATTTTTTCCCCTCACACTATTCTTTTTGGGTTTTAGAAAATGGCTGGAAATAGGAAGATTCACGATAATGGAGGATATGACGGACAATGGAATGATATTCTTCATGAGAAACCAAATGAAACGGGATTTGGAAGTCCAAACATCGTTATTATTCCTAATCAGCAATCTCATAATATGATCAATAATCTCAACTTTGGTAAGTTTCCTGACTTAGATAATAAGAGAAAGATGGAGTTTCATGATGATCATAGAGGAAAGAAAGTTCAATTTCCCTCATGAAAATCTTGTGGGAAGAGGCATCAAGGAGAATGTTTCAAAGGAACTGGAAGATGCTTTGGGTGTGAAAAATAAGGACACAATGCCAGTAAGTGCAAAGGAACAGGTTCAGTTAACACCATGGACAAAGATAATGGTATTTCTACGACATCAACAATGATTAGATGTTTTAAATGTGGAATGTATGGGAATTATGCAAACCAATTCCCTAAGGGAAAATCTCATGAAGAGAATCAGCATGGTCATATGGGTAGTATTTATGTGGATGATGATGATCAGACTACAAATGATATATGAGATAAAAGAAGTGTTGACGATCAGTCAATTGTTTAAGAAGGTAGTGGAATGATTGTATGCTTATCAAGAGTTATGTTGTATAGTTAATGGTACTATGGAATAAAGAATCATCTAAGGATTGTTACTCTATTGTTTTTCCTAAAGTATTTGAAAGTATATGTTGAATGATACCGGTAACCATGAAAGGTTATTCACATATTTTTGGAAGGTAGATGATATGCACATAATGAAGGGATAACAAGATAATGAGATGTTTGATTGTATTCATGAGCTCATGATTGATATAAGCACTAAGTGATGTCATGGTTTGAGTATATAGAAATTTTGGGATTTTGGTATGTGGAAAGAGTTAACTTTGGACAGCATTCATGTTTTCACTAAGGTTAAATGGGTATTCATTTTTCAAGAGAATACATGATTAAGGTATGCACATGATTGGAATGTGATCAACAAGATATATCGGGGATAAATGATGGTATTCACATGCTCGGTAGATGACATTTCTAGTAATTTTTTTCTTTATACTATAAGACTGTACAGAAGTATTTTGGATAAGAATAAAGATTTGAAATGGATTATGTAGAAAATAAGTTAGTTTAAGGCTAGAACTGTTTTCGATATTATCGATGGAATGTCATAATTTTAGAAAAAAGTACAACCTGTAGGATAGGCGACAACCCGCCACGTCGGACAAGGCTGTGGGAATCGAACCCACAACTGAAGTGCGACATGCCTTTATCACCCACCACTGTCCTACAAGAAGTCCATGGTTAGTAGAAACTAGTTTTAAGTGGTATGATATATGAAGTTTAAGTTCATTTTTGGAATCGTATATGATTAACCTCACCATAGATGGACTTATGTATATTTGATAACTTTTTCTAACCTTTTTGAAACAGATGGAATGACCCATCATTCTATCACATGACCTGTTAACACTTCACGAATAACAAATTCAACTTCATTTCTTTAAGAGATGAAGTGGAAATTGTTCAAAGCACGAACAACAGTGAGATTGTACCAAAATCAAGCAAGTATTTCTTCTAATTCAAAATTTTCAACTTTAGGGAAATGATATTGAAAACCAAAAATGTTGTCCTAGTGCTCTTATATCCGATGAATAAGAAGGTACCTTAGATCATCACAAATTTATGGCTTTGTGATTGTTGTCTTTTTCATAGCCATGTCCTCTACCACTCTGCATCAGAACTTGATGGTTAGATTTTTCTTTCATATCCATATTTTCACCTATGTTCTCCTATGTGGAATCCCAGTGATTAGTTAATTTGGGTAACCATTATGTTTCATACTTTAGTTTTTAATGTTAAGTTTTGGTATTTCATTTTACGATGTGTGTTGCAATTAAAGAAAATTTTAAGTAGAAAACCATGTATAACACCGACAAATTTCGAGGGCGAAATTCATTTTAAGTGGGGTAGAATGTAACAACCCGATATTTTATGATAAGTATTCTTTTTAATTTATTTGATGTCATGTGTTTTATGCTACAACAAGATTATCTTGTGCTATACTCCACTCTGTATTAACTTGAAGTATACACAACACTATTCTTAGATTGTGTTACACACAATTTCAAGTTCATTTTATAATAGTCATTCTACACAACATTGAGTGTGTATATATATATATATATATATATATTCAATGTATAAATGAAATATGGTTGGATTCTGTTATACGAAATAATAAAGGATTCTTGCACAACACGCAACCCTGACTTGGCTTGCATTACACGCAATCGCGACCTTCCTCAATAGTGTGTGTTGTACGCAATACCGAGTTTTACTAAACAACGATATATTATTATAATATTATTATGAACTAGCCGTTATGAATAGTATTAACTAAAATTTAAATTTTATAACATTATTATTCATCTTACACATTTTCTAGAACATGGTATAAGAACAAAATAAATTTTTCGAGTAAAATAAGTATTTTAAAAAAAATGCAGTGTTGCCACCTTTTGATGGCGCACCCACTTTAAATCTAGTTTTTGACATGTTTATAAGTTCAACTTTACAAAATAAAATTATTATTTGGAATCAGGATATAAAATTTTACCTTGGATAAATTTTTCATATTATTCTGATAACTTTCATATTTTAATGAATAGTAAAAACACACTATATTTTAATTAAAAACAACTTTTTTCATCATAATAAATTATGTGATTAAATTATAATATTTAATGGTTTAAAAGTATAAATATAATATATTTTTACCATTTAACATAATGTATGTCATTAGCCTTGATTTTACATTGAATTCTTAGGTTAAATAAATTCAATCTTTTGCAATGTTTTAAACAAAAACCCGTTTTCTTTCAACAACGGGATTAATTTTAATTTAATTTCTACAACTTATGTGTATTGAATTTGGAAAAATGGATTCCATATTTGGAATCAGTGGGTCCAAATTATATTAATATACAACTTTTTATTTTTGGGCTTTATGAATAGTAACAACGGTAAATTTTATTTACCTTAGTAAAAGGTAAATTGGGTAATTAAGGGTAAATATAATATTATAAAATAATACTAATACTTTTCTTAATACAATTGGATGATTATAATTTGTCCTAAGTCATATTTGGGTCGAAATTGAATCCATTAGAACCCACTTGGAGGTGATTAAGACCTTTAGTTTTTTTTATTTAAAGGAAAGTGAAATATGTCTCACTCAACTTTAATAATTAAAGTATTTTTAAAATAAGTTTATACAGAATATAAATTAGGTTATAAATACTCATTTGAAAGATAAAATGTTTTTATTTGTCATGGTAATTTATTTGTAATTTTTAACAGTTATTTAATTACATTATTATCTTATACATTAATGATGCAGAAATTATTTATTTAGCGAAAAATCAATAATATAGTTTTTATTGAAATAGTAATACATATCAAAAGGCCCAAAAATCTGAAAAACACTTATTATTAGTGTATATATAAACCCTAATCATCTACTTGCCGGATTGTTGACCATTTGGATCCTTATTAAGGCAATTATGACACTTATATTATTTTATTTTAAATGATGCCAAAGTTGTCACTTTCATAATTTAATAAATATAACAATTTAAATATTGTGATTTTAAGATGATAAATTCTAGTAAAAGTATTATTGTGAAAGTTAATATATTTAACTTCATCATAGGATTTTATTTTTAATTTTTATGCAACAAATAAGTATATTAAATAATTATACAAAAATGTTGTAGTAATTATTTTATTAAGAGATAATCCAAATAAATGGTTTTAAAAATAATAAAATAAATATTATATGAACTATTTAATGTTCTCAAATACTTTTATAGATACATATGACCTTTTATTAATCTATTAAAGCTTTTATTTCGACCATATATTCTGTATATAGTTTATTTAAATTCAAATAAATGAATAGTGTCAAAATTGACACTATTGTTATTTTATAAAAAATAACATATTATAAAATTGTTTAAAATCACAAAAATATTTAAAAATAATAAATTTAAATTTATATGGTCTAAAATGTTATAAAGTATCCAGGTATAAACAATTCACAACAAATAAGTAATTATTTTTTATAATTTAAAATTTAGAATATTATTAGCACAAATAAAATTAAATTTATTAAATAATGATAAATCAAGTTGATAATGTTTAAAATAAATTCCTAACATGTATAAATTTTATTGGTTGATGAGATTACAACCCTATCTCATCTAATATTCGGATATGAGTCATTTTGGAAGTTTTTAAGTGGGTTTGGGATTTAATATAAATTAATATTTCTTATATTTCCAAAGGTGCCCCTCTCCTCCCTTATAAAAGGGAACCTCCTCCCTCTCCTCATCATACCACTTTGAGCCTTCATTCTCGGCCAACCCCTTCCAAATTCTCTTCTCCACTTCCCTAGAAAAATTCTAGAGGTCCTGGTCTTCTTCAAAGACCAATTTTAGTGCCCTAAGAGGAGGTCTCAAAGAGGCGCTTCAAAGAAGAGGTAATGTCCGTTACCGATTCTTTCAACTTTATTTCTTCTTCCACTTATTATTCTTTAGTTGTTTCATTATGAAGTAATAACATCAGTATCAATAATATACTGATATGTTATTATAAGTATGAAACAACCATATTTCACCATCTATCCATCCTACGTAAAATGAAATCACCACGCGTGCGTACGTACGGAATACCGTCTCCACGCCGTGGTGTAATCTATTTTCCACCACCACCTTACTTGGATGAGTATAATGGTGTAAATAATGACTATATATGATTATTGTAAAGTGATATTTATTCTGAAATAGTATACATACACTCCAATACAATTCCATGGGAACGATATCATCGCTCGTGCGTACGTACGGATTACCGTCTCCACGATGCGATGAGATTCATTTTCCTTGTTAAAAATTCAAGAATGATTATAAAGTATATATAATAAGTAATAATAAAATATATGACATAATAATGCTACTGTATTTTTGTACATATATATATGTATGTCATATACTTAATTCCATTCAATTCAATAAGGAAACGAAAACAGCGTCCATGCGTACGTACGACCTACCGTCTCCATGAACGGTGTATTTCTTTCCATTTATCGATCTATTATATATATGTATATTATGAGTATATATTATATATAAATCATGTTTTACATTATTGATGTAAGTAATCATGATCTATGTAATCATATGAATAATTACAAGTTAAAACACGAACAACAAATGAAATGATTTTACCCAAAATGCTACTTTAACATGAATTTACAAAAGAACAGGTAATATAAAGTCATAAGTGAACCATATATGATATAATAACAATGAATATGATTCTGTAATAAGTCAATGACATTATTTAAATCATTATACAGGAGTTTTGGATACGTGTGAAGCATATTGGACCTAAGGTAAGGGATAATTTTGCAAATCTCATTTTTATCCAAGATTTCTTATTTGTAAGTATTTACTGGGGTTATTGAAATAATCCTTTTCCAATTTTTATAAAAGTGTTTTCATGTATGTTTAAAGTCCTTTTTTACCCATTTTTGACTTTTTGAATTTTACTACATGGTATTTAAGGAATCTTTCTTTTGTTTACATTACGAGGTATTTTTTTGACTTTTTCGGCAAAAGTACGAGAAGAATGTTTTTTTAACTTATACGGCATGAAAGGATTTTTACGGTTTTATAAAGCCTTATTTTCATGAAGCTTCCTCCAAAATATTTCATGTCTATTTTCAACAAAATATCCTTCTTTTAAAATTGCATGACATTTTGTGAAAAGAAATTGATTTTGAAGAAGAAAGGATATTTTCCTCAAGAATTCATTTCAAGTGTTTTATCAAAACCATTTTTCATCTAAGATGAGATTATTTAATTTGTTTCAATTATAATGTCTCTATGATTTACATGGTTTCACTTTTCTTATTATGAAATGATATCCATTTCTTTTATATGGATTATGTGATGATGGGATGATGTTTATGAAACCCATTTTATTTATTGGGTTATTATGAATGATGTATGTTTATTTTGTGGCACAAGTAAGAATGATTTCATTATGAGATGGGTGGGACCTATATCTCCCTCCAATGTATTGGGTAAAGATTTATATCTCATGAGATAGACATGGCTGGAACGACAGGTTAAACCGGTTCAGTAATACAGGACTGGAACGAGGAGTGAACTCGATTCAGAAAGGGACTTTGTCCACTAAGATGGTCTTGGCAGCAATGCCTTGGCTACTATGGAAATAATATCATGTGCTTAATGTTTTTACACAATTACAAGTTTTATTTACAAGCTATTTTATCATGATTGATGTTCTATTTTGATCTATGACTTACGTACTTCCATGTTTTATGTCATTGCACAAGATTTCTATGTTTAAACATTATGTACATGTTTTTATGTTCAAATGTATATGGTTTGTTTTATTTTCTCCATGCTTACCCTTACTGAGCATTTGAGGTCACCCTTTTTATGTTTTCTTTTCCCTAGGATATAAAGAAAGGTTTTAGGTAAGAAAAAAAGGTGAAGATCTTTATGGGAGATGTTGAAGATCTTTCACCACGATTAGAAGATTACGTTCCATGTTTCCAAAGACACTAAAATATTACGGCCATTGTGTGTCTGTTTTTGTTATGTACTAAGTATTCCGCAAAAGTAATGTAATGTCCATGTACATCAAGCTTCAGGTCTCTACATCCTCTCAAGGAGGTCAAGGCCCATTCCATCAATGACTTTGTGAGCTCCGACATCATCTACTGATTTAGAGTCCCTCAGGCCATCCTCACTGATAACGACACAAACTTCTGGGCAGTTGAGCTGAAGAAATTGTATTCTATGTACAACATTCGTTCTAACCATAACTCCCGCTATCATGCATAAGAAAATGGATAGATCGAGGCGTTCATCAAAATGATCTCTAACATTCTATAGAAAATGGTTGGTCAGAACAAGTAGAGTTGGCCGGAAAAGATCTCCAACGCCCTTTGGGCCTATCAAACGATGACTTGCAATTCCACCCTAGTGACCCCATATTACCTGGTGTGTGGAATAGATGCCATCCTACCAATCGAGATTAAGTTTCTTTTATTGCGCAGAATTGTATATGATTAGAAAGCACCATATGAAGTAGCTGAAATCTGTCTGGATAAGTTGGAAGTGCTCGACGATAATAGGCTTCATGACCTGCACAATATAGAAAGGCATTAGATCAAGATAGCTAGAGATTTCAACAAGAAAGTTTGCCTTCACTCTTTCTTGCAAGGAAACATGGTGTCGGCCCTAAGAACACTAATGATACCTAGCAGGAAACCTCCCAAGTTTGAGCCCAAATGGGAAGTACCTTACATCATTCACAAGGTTTACTCTAATGGAACATACTCTCTAGTTACCATAGATGGTGAGTGTATAAATCCTCCCATCAATGCCAAGTTCCTCAAGAAATACTTTGTCTGAGTTTTATGGTCCCACATGACCTTAAACTGTATGGTCCTGCATGACCCTAAACTACATTACGATCCTGCATGACCCTAAACTGCATTACGGTCCTGCACGACCCTAAACTGCATTACGGTCATGCACAACCCTAAACTACATTATGGCCCTACATGACCTTAAACTATCTATTCCTACATGACCATAAACTGTCCAGTCCTACATGAACATAATATGTTCAGTCCTACATAGCCTTAAACTATTCGGTCCATACCACAAGACGTTGAAATGCACGGTTCATTCGAAATGAAGGATGTAAAACTATTCAGCGCTTGTCCTGTATGACGTTAAACTGTGAGCGGCAGATGAATTTTCATGTCATGCATGACATTAAACTGTATATCATCCTTTAAGACGTTAAACTGTATATGGTCCCACATGACCTTAAACTGTTATGCCATGCGTGGCATTAAACTCTGTGTCATCTGAAAAGACGTTAAACTGCAAGAACTATATATGGCTTGATTACCATCCTAATGGGATACGTTGGAATGCTCGGATGATTCATCTTGAGTCCATCCCCAATTTCCTCTATGACTATCCCCTCTGGGTATAGTTATCTTTGAGGATCCCACATGGTGTCGTGTAGGATTCTTTGGACCCACTCATGTCAGGATTACAATAATCGCACCATGCGCCCCTTCTTGTTCTTCTATTTTCCCCCATCCTCACCACACGATGTTAAACTGCATGGAATTAAAGAACTATGTATTACTTGATTCCCATCCTCATGGGATATGTAGGAACGCCCATAAATTTATTCTATTGTCCCATCCCCAAACTTCAAGATCTCCCCTTGGGCCAAAACACATGGTGGTGTAGATTTTTTTTCTCATTCGCATCAATTTCATCAAGACCACACCATATATCCCTATATCTGGAGATTTCCTACTCTTTCACCATCCTTCTTGATGTTAAATTTCATTTTCACATTTATTCTTCACAAAATCCATGTACTTGGGACTTCATTATCTTTCACATCCAAGGGGACCCCCAAATGGCATGGATGCTCGGCCCAACAACTCCCCTACCATTACGGGCCAAAGTCCTCAAGGGTTTTGAACAACAAATTGATACAAGTCCCACATTGAGAATATGGTCAGCGGTCGATGCTCATTTTTTGTCCCCATTTCAGGTCACATGATATGGATACATTATTTCTAATATGGTAAACATCTATCCTTTATCATTGTCTCCGCCTCCATATGTCCCAAACATTGGGTGTAGCGGTTGATTCTGCCCCACCGTCTCTTCATGTTTTAGTCTTCCTTGAGCAGGAGGGTGATTCCAGCTATCATAACCCTATATGTTGGGGAGAGCACAGTCCTACTCATTGTTTCCCACACCGATCATTGCTCACATGGGATTAGGATCTGTGGTAAGGAAATACCTGCATGAGGGATCATATGACTATAGTTAGCCGGGACTCCCAGCCTCAGGTCCCATGACCCTTTCGGCCCCTTGGCCCAAGTTCTCATATAGGATTGTGCTGTGTGGTATAGAATCAAGTCCTCATTCACATTGGACTATTTTTCCATGCCATACATATCCCCTTGAGATATCCCTCGTTCATTTATCATTTTTTCCGCAAGCACAATCCCTGTAATGCTTCGCGCGCCCCATCACTTGTGTTTCCATCATCTTTTATATCCAAAAGACCCCCAAACAACATAAATTCTTGGACCAAGGGCTATCCTACCATTTTGGACCAACGTCCTCAAGGATTTCGAGTGAAAATTTGATACAAGTCATGTGTTGAAAATGCATTCAATGGTCGATGCTCAAATGTTTTCCCCCGACCTCCGGTCACATAAATATAGATATTGTGTTGGGAACATGGTCAACAATTATCCTCTCTCATTGTTTCTATTTCATGGTTTTCCACAATCATGATGTTTCTCCCTCTCAACTTAGTTGTCCCATGCATATGACATTAAACTAGGCATGTACGGTCTGAGCCCTATGACCTTAAACTAAGAGCGCTGTCATCCTTACTGCAAGACGTTAAACCGTGAATTGATTAAGACTTCCCATTTCAAGTCCCTCAACCTTTTAGGCCCTTTGGCTCAAGTGTTCATTTGGGATTGTATGATGTGGTATGAGATTATTGACTCAATCACCCTAGGCTACTCACCGCTCCATACAAATCCCTCGCTGGGGTACCTTGCCCCTATTTGCGTCCTTGCTGCATGATGATAAACTACACAACATCCTTCCTCATAACTACGCGTGTCTTGATTCCCATCCTTATGAGATACGTAGGACTGCCCGAATGTCTAGTCTTTGGGTCCAACCCCATCTCTTAGAAACCTCCTTAGCAATCTGGCCTCTTGGCCTGAGTCCTTCTAGGGGAGGGATACACTGTGTGGAATGGGCTTGTGTCCCCATTCAAATCGGGTTTATAACAACCATGCCACATACCTCTCTCTCCTGATATCCATTATCTCCCTTTCCCTACACTCATATTTTTGAGTCATCTTCTCTTTAGTTGGGTTCCTAGACCCTCTTCGGTGATTCACCAATGTGCCCAGGAGTACTCTGGTTTGGAACCTAGAGTGTTAGATTCTACATGGACATGCTTTCACCCATTTTTCAGGCTTCGTGTTCCCCTTAATTTTATATTCCATTATCTTTCACATCCGAAAGGACCCCCCAAATGGCATGGATTCTTGGCCCAAGGGCTCTCCTACCATTATGGGCCAACTTCCTTGTGGGTTTTGAACAAAAAATTGTTACAAGTCCCACGTTGTGAATATGGTCAGCGGTTGACGCTCATTTGTTATTCCCATTTCAGGTCACATGATATGGATGCTGGGTTTCGAACATGGTCAATGATTATCCTCTATCATCATGCCAAACCCATAAAGCCTTAAATGTTCCTTTCATGATTTACATCATTCTTCACTACATCATGTCCATGTGTAATTTCGACACTCTTGGTACTATCCCTTAGTGCACATTTTCACGTTAGGAGGACGAATCCACGGTAAGGTTTCATTTGGGGCTCCGCACCGACTTCCCATTTACGTGTATCCCATGTATTGCAAAGACCTATTCCTCCCTTGTTTCCCATACTGAGTTTGACTCTTGTGGGCTTTTAAATCAGATCGAGGTCTGCGCTCACTTGTTAGAGTTTCACTTCTTCATGGTACGAGATATAAGACCATAAACTAAGATCTCATTATACGTCCTCTCCTTAGAACTGCGTATTTCATGATTCCCATATTCATGGGATACGTAGGAATGCCCAGACATCTGGTCTTTGGGTCCAGCTTAGATTTCACTAATTATCAATTCTGTTCATCCTTTTAGGCTCCGTCTCTTATAGGATTACATGGTGTGGCGTGTGTGGGCTTATTCCCTCATTCATGCCAGGTTTGCAAGAGATGCACCACATACTCCCCTTACTAGATATAGTCTCTGCTGCCCCATACTCTCTAAGATTTTCAGGCCCGTTGGCCTGAGGATTATTTCCTAGAATTGCATGCGTTGTGATGTGGACCTTGTCCTCATTCACGTCGGGTATGCTTTATCATGTCGTCCACATCCCCTCTTGAACCTCGTTTCTCCTGCATATGGCTGGGCCATATGACTCTAAACTATGAGTCCTAGTCCCACATGACTTCAAATTGTTTCATATGTACTACACGGCGTTAAAATTCATGGTTGGTCCTACCACATGACCTTAAACTGTGACCTTATCGTCCTAGTCGCACGATGAAAAACAGCACAACATCGTGGTGTCCTCATTAAAGAGGACATCATGATTGGTATCAGTTACACACCATACCATTTTTCAATGCCTGCATATGACTTGATTCTTGTGGTGACACCTAGAATTTCCATCATAGGTCCATCGCTTCACAAAAAAACACACATTCATCCTAAAGGTAAAACAAGATATATCAAATGACGCTTCTTTTGGTGTGGAGGCCAGACCCGCAAAACGTTATTATCCCCGTCACTGGTAGCTTACCATGCCACATTAAGAACTACATATGGATTGATTCCCATGGGATACGTAGGAATGACCAGGAACTTTGCATCAAGCCCAGCCAAACTTTCACTTTTGGTCCCCCGACATAAAGTTTCCAAGGGAGCACATTGTGGTGATACAGACTCCTACTGTCCTCATTCACATCAAGTTTAGTAATTATTTTACCATGTGTCTCCCTCCATAAGTTCAATCTATGGTCTGAGATCTATGAAAATAAATGAAGACCACTTCGCATCCTTGCTGCAAGACATTAAACTACACGACATCTTTCAGAACTACGTATGGATTGATTCCCATTCTCATGGGATACGTAGGAATGCCCAGGCATATTGACTTTGTGTCCAGCCCCAGGAATCTAAAATACTGCACCTATATTTAGCACCGTGGTCTGAAATCTTTGGGGAACATGTGGTGAGGTGAGTGTCACTTGGGTTCTTTTTCAGGTCAGGTTTTGCAACAGCCGCACCATGGGCCTCCCTTGTCCTTTCCCAATTTGGTCCAAGTTGTATGAACCTAAACTAATTTATTTTTAAGGGAAATATGGGTTGGGTTTTGATACTTCACCGCCCAGTGCACTATCCATTAAATCAATCCCAACCCCCCTTAATGGACCATCCTACGACCTTAAGCTGGAAGCGTGCAACCCCAGGAACCTTTCCCATGGAAAGGGACTTGAATCCCTCTATCTGATGCATCTTATTGTCGTACTCAGATGCATAGTGACAAGGAGCCCAAAGTGTGGAATTTTCACAGGGACATTCCCTAGTTCCATGTATATTCTTAGTGATCCCGTTATTTGGATCTTCATACTCTTCCACTTATAAAGGGACCCCCTTTACAGCCTGGTCTCATTCCACATTGTCTTACCTACCATCCTGGGCTAACGTCCCTGAGGACCTCAGACGAAAAATTGGTACATGTCCCATGTTTCGAACATGGTCAGCGGTCGACCCCAATTTTTATGTCCCCATTCTAGGCTAACACAATATTTATTCTATGTTTCGAACATGGTCAATAGTTATCCCCTATCATCACACCGCCATCATTGTGGTCCAGATCTCGAGCATCATGATTCACATTTTTCCACTTCCTTATGTTCAAGTTGAATTCCAACATACTCGGCTTTACCCTTTTGTGCATCTAGGGGCGTTAAGTACGCGGGTCATCATTATGGGGACATCATTCACCTAGCATCCCATTTCCTCTAATGCGTGCCTTCCGATAATAAGAAAGTCCCATCACTACTCCATGTTTGCCACATCGAGCATGACTCACGTGGGATTAGTAGTTTTGGTAGGACTTGTACTGGTGCATTCATGACACACATGCCTTTCATCATCCCAAATGACGTTAAAATGCACTCTTAGAACTATGTATGGATTTATTTCCATTCTCATGGGATATTTAGGAATTCCCATACAACCTATCTCGGGCCCAACTTGGTTTTCACCTTCGGCCGCTTGACTTAGTATTTTTTAAAGTGCGTGTGGCATGGAATGTACTATTATGGTACTCATTCACATCAGGGTAAGTACCACACCACACATTTCCTTTCTAGGTATCCATGTCCTTGATGCATGACGTTAAACTATGGCCCCTACCCTGAACAAGTTTAGGATGCCCCATGATAATTATGGGACGCGTTGACTTCTTCTCTAGAGAGGATTCCCCCTATGAGCATTGGTCTATGACCACACTATTCTCAAGAAAGATGTTTGACTTGATTCATATTCACATGGGATACATAGTGACGCCCAAGTAATTGTCCTTGGGCCCAACCCTAGGTTTATTAACCCTTCTGGCCCCTCAGCTCCGATCATGGTTCAGGCAGTATAACCTTTAAAATATGTGCACCATCCACACCGTACGACATTTAAACTACATGTTTATCGTCTTTATTGGAATGATGTAAAACTAAAAGTCATTCCAGGTCCTTACCAGAGAGGTCCTATTCGGAAGAAGGTATGATCCCTGATCAGACTGATGTGCTCACCTAACATGTTTCTCCCACGACAGCGTAATTTCAAGAGTGTTGGACTCCATTCGGACAAAAAATCTCTCCAAACTCCACGCTTTGAGTATCCTTTATTTAGATCCTCATCCTATTTCATGTTTAATGGAACCCCCTAATAGTATAAATGCTTGGACTATGTCTCACCTACTATACCAGGCTAACGTTTCAGGAAACAAAAGGATGACATTTTGAGTCAGGACCCATGTTTCGAACAAGGTCAGCGGTCGACCCTCGTTTGTTATCCCTATATGAGGCTAACAAAATAAGGATATTTTGTTTTGAAAACAGTCAAAAGTTATCTTTCATTGTCACACCATCCCTATAATGTTCCAAATTTTGGGTATCATGATTCAAACTTTCCACTCCCCTATGTTCGGATTAATTTTAACACCCCTGGCATTACCCCGCTCGTGCACTAGAGCACACTGTGAAAACTGTAATTTGACTGTTCCAAGAGCTTCATTCTCTAGTCAGGTATCCATATTTCTACCTAGAAATATTGATCAGTTGTTCATAGATACCCATTCTCCAGCTGCAATCCCTCTTTTAGGATGTTCCCAATGGTTATCAATGTCCCATTCCGCTCCCCACACACCTTCCATTGTTTAACATTCTCGTACAGGTGAATGAACTCCTATTATCTCTTGTTTCATGCACCAAGAATGGATCACATGGGGTTAGATATTTAGTTGTATATTTTCTCAATGATATCAAGATAAAATGGTCCCCAAGGCATGCATTTTCCTCAGATGTTTCCTCAGAATGAGGTCCGCCTCACCCTCTTCATCCTCGTCGGACCCCATTCTTTGGGGGGGATTTGTTGGAACTGGAACACACATCCAGGTAATTAATAGAATGATTCCAAACATGATCTCGGAGCATATCTCATTTTGAAAGCTTCAATTTGGCTGGTCGTGGATCCCGAACAGAGTTACAGATCAGAAGTTATGGCCGTTTGAATTTAGGCTATTGGAAATGGCCATCCATGACGATTTTGGGGGAATGTATGGTTTTGCACGCAAGAAGTGAAATCTTTCACACAAGAATGGTTGTTTTTCCCAAAATAATGGAATATTTCACACAACAGTAAAATATTGTGTGAAACATGTCACGCTAACCTTTTACGTGCCTAATCAGATGTCCGCTTCTACCCAGGCCACCTGAAAAACGTCTAAGGAAGCTGCACGCAAGTTTGGAGTGGTGTGCACAAGATTAGCATCCAAATGAAAGATCCTAACCTGACCAAATGCGATGTCAAATGACCATTTTCATGCACACATATCGCAAGTTTTGCGTAAGATCACTTCCGCGCCCAGAATCTTACCCGCAACTGCTCCTGGGTTCACCTATAAATACAAGTGCCGCCCCCACCCCCCGGGGGAGCTCTCCAAAGGTCAAATGATGCTCTACTACGCATAAGACCGCCTCTTCCATGCCCATGAAGAATAATGGAACCCTCCATGTGAGATCTTTCACAACAGGTCCCATATGGGTCTGTTTTCGCGCGGGACCCCGGTGGTTTGACCCTCGCTCGACCTCTTTTCTGCCTAAGTCATGTGCGTGCAAGATTCCATTATTGCCTGAAAAACTTATAATCATGCATGAAAGACTTAAATCTTACGCACAATAGTACCAAGGTGAAAAATCTTGTGTGAAATAGTACCAAGGTGTCGAATCTTGCACGCACCTATGCCGTACCGTCCAATCTTGCGCGCAGACCGTCCTTCGTGTATCTCATCTTACACGCAACAATATATAGGCTTGCATCTGCTGGTCCATACCGTAGGGATTACGCCCTCTCACCCGCACTCGGGATTAGTGCCGGACTAAAGTCCCGGACCTCTGAGCCAGTCCCTTCGCTACCGTCATTGACCCCCTTGAAAAATGGAGAGTCGTACTATGAACTTTTTGGGCCAGGATGTTGGCATTTTCCATTGCTCCCTTTTATGCACCCACCTTAAACCTATGGAATACCATGATTTGTCGTTATCCCATTTGTGAACTAGTGCATAGGTGTAGGCCTCTATTATATGACTCAACCCACTAGTGATTTGGGATGCCGTCATTTACAAACATGAGGAAGAAATTACAAGAAACCTTTGTGCGTAAGTCCATCCACCATTTCTGCTCCATAACAGCACACAGGTAGCTTCCTTGCATAAGCCTCATTCACCATTGACTCTCCATAGTGGCACCCTGGAATCTTCCTTTCATAAGCCCCATTCACCATTTTCGGTCCATAGTAGCACCCGGGAAGCTTCCTTATGTAATCCCCATCCACCATTGCTGCTCGATAGCGACAAACAGGCAGCTTCTTTGCATAATCCCCATTCACCATTGCCGCTCCTTAGCAACACCTGGTCATCTACCTTGCGTAATACCCATACACCATTGCCGCTCCATAGCGACACCTAGGAAACTTCCTTGCGTAAGCCCCAAATATCATTTCAGCTCCATAGTGGCACCTAGACAACTTCCTTGGGTAAGCCCCATCCACTATTGGTAGTCCTTAGCGGGACCCAGGAAACTTTCTTGCGTATGCCCCATTCACCATTGCCACTCCCTAGAGGAACTTGTGCATCTTCCATGAGTAAGCTCCATTCACTGTTGCTTCACCTTAGCAGCACCCGAGTAGCTTCTTTTCGTAATCCCCATTCACCATTGTCGCTCCTTAGCGGAACCTGGGAAGCTTCCATGAGTAAGCCCCATTCACTGTTGTCTCTCCTTAGTGGAACCTAGGAAACTTCATTGTGTAAGCCCCATCCAACATTGATGCTCCCTGGCGGCACCCAAGAACGCTAATGGCTATTGCTTATTCACATAGCCACACTAAAGTGGAACCCTCATTGGAAGAATCCACCACACCCCCTCACCATGGAATTACTGATGCCTTCCATTTTCTAAGGGCGAGTGGGTATCAGTTATGTAAGTCCTCGGGGTGTAGAGTGAACCCACCTTGTCCGAGATATAGGTTGTTAAACTACCAAGCACCATCATCCTCAATACATGACGTTAAACTGTATCCTCACCTCGTGCATTGCACGTAGGGTGCCCTATCTCAAACATTTTCTACGCCCAAGGGTCTCCACGGGAGTGAGATCATTCCTCACATGGAATGAGATCCTCTTTTTCTGAGTGGTTCCTATCCACGGGGAAGGGAAACCATCTTGGTGTAAGCCCCTAGCCTTTCTTACAAGAGGTAGTACCCTTAATCCTCCTTTCTTCATCCCAGCCAAGGACCAGAGGGGGGATGGGCACCAAGACCTTCATCATCCCATACCTCTCCCTCTGGGATTTTTCGCCTCTCTGGCCTCCATCCTGGAGTAAGTCCCAATCTCCATCACCCTGGTCTATGAACCATGCATAAGCCCTTTTTTCCTTTTTGGGTTGATAACCATCCGTAAGACCATGCTTCCTCTCTGGGATGCTAACCACATGTAACCCCACTCCACTTCCCATTGATGCACCTTTCACGACGTGATCGTCAGGTCTTTGTTTCCTCTTTTTTCTCACACCGAGCATGACTCACATTGTCTTAGAGTAAGCAATGACCTTGAATAAACACTTCTAAACTTCGTGGACCTTGATCTTTTCTAAAAAAAGGTACGTAGGAAGCCTCCTAGAGGTTCAATCCCAACACCTATTGGTCCCAAAACCCCTCACATCAGTTCACCAACACCATTATGAACAAAGTGGACTTTGATACTTTCCAAGGAATGGTACGTAAGAAGCCTACCAGATGTTCAATCCCAACATCTATTGGTCCCAACCCCTTTCACATCAGTTCACCAACACAATTCTGAAATTTTTTGACTTTGATCCTTGCCAAGGAAAGGTATGCAGGAAGCCTCCCTGAGGTTCAATCCCAACAACCATTGGTCCTGACCACTTTAAGTCGGTTCACTAAAACCTTTTCTAAACTACGTGGATTTTGATCTTTACAAAGGAAAGGTACGTAGGAAGCCTCCCTGAGGTTCAATCCCAACTCCCATCGGTTTCGACTACTTCATGTCATTCCACCCCCGTCCTGCATGACTTTAAACTGTATGCCCCCTTTTCCCCAATGATGCTAAACTATCCCCCAATCATTGGTAATCCATTTTCAATACCAATCAGCAGTAAGCCGTTGTCAACCCCAATCGGCGGTAAGTCATTGTGTTTCTCAATCGATGGTAAGCCGTTGTGTTTCCCAACTGACGGTAAACCGTTGTGTACCTCGATTGATGGTAATCCATTTTCAATCCCAATCAGTGGTAAAACATTATGTTTCCAGTCGACGATAAGCCATTTTCAACCCTTTCATTGGGACCCACATATCTGGTCTACCCCAGTGGCGTAAGACCAATCCGGGCTGCTAACCATGTGTCAGCCCCAACGTGTCATCGAGTCATTGTCCTCGGTGCACACCCCAATTCCATGCCCCATCCTGAACTACATGGACTTTGATATTTTCCAAGGACATATATGCAGGAAACCTCCATAGGGTTCAAGCCCATCATCCATGTCTCATCCTGGTCTTTCCCTTGAGCCTATGTGTTTTGGGAAGGTCATGCTCCAACATAGAGGTTCTAATTCCTCCGGGTCACCTTCATACGGGTCGCCTCCTTAGGTGTCCCATCTGCTCACTGAACTATGAAGACTTTGATTCCCTGCCATGGGGATACATAAGAAGTCTCTTCGAGGCTCAAGACCAATACTACCATCACCTTCACGATGGTTCTGTCTTATTCCCCCACCACCTCATTTAATTCTCCACGATCCATCCTGATTCTTACCTAGGCCGCCACATCCTAGTGAGATCATGCCAATTCACCTCTTCACTTTTCTTAGCAGCAACCAAGAAACTAACCACGTATTAGTCCCAACATCAGTGTTCCCTCTAGTAGTTTCACCCATCTGATCCACTCCTGTCAGTGTTGTGATCGATTTGATCTGTCTCTATTAGACGTTAAACTCACGAAATACCCTGTGTTTAACATTTGAAGCTGAGGAAAACTTTAGAGACATGGATATGGGAAAAAATTCCCCACATTTTACATGGGATGTCTCGTGCTTCTTCACTCTCGAGAAGCCTTAACATAAGGGGAAAAAACCTAGACGTGCTGGTGTTCCTGCATCGAGACATGCTAGTGATGTCCAACGTGATTACTCCCACGACCAAAGGTTTCTGCCCTGACCGGACCCCTTGGAATGTCCTGACAAAAGTAGTGTAATTAATATGTGTCCATGAAGACATGGAACCAGGAAGAGTTTCATGAACAACATCTTTATCTATGAGGGAGACCTGGACTAGGTAACAAGCTCTGAGGAGGTATCCACGGAAGGAAGAACCGACATCCCATCATCCTATTTCGATCAAGGAGAAAACATCCCTGAATAAGTGAAGGATGCCACCCGTCTTTGGAAAGCGGGAATGTGGGGAAACAAAAAGCGCTTCCTCGACAGACGGATGTGCACCCTGACAAAGGTTTCAGAAATATGTGAATGTTTTTCAATCCTTTAAGTTGGAATGAATTTTTATGGGTGGATTTTTTTAATGATAAGGGTTGGCCAATAGGTAGAGAGGATAAAGGAATAATAGCATCAGATGTCTCTCCAACAACATCTCAAAATGTTAGTAAGTATTATAAAATACCTATTAGATCATGTAGAGTGATTCATACAGATGTGTATTTGATGTTGGGAACAACTTGCTGAGCTCTCTCCAAGCAAAATTTATCTCTTTCAAAAAAGAATAATTTATAAAAGGGGTTAGGTTTAGAGAAATAAAATTCTTCCACAAACCCTTTATTTTTCATTTGATAAAGATCAATAAGATCAAGGATTTATTTAAATCTTTGCAAATAGGATGCATGTCGATCGGTGATGGGAGGTCCTGATATGTGTCTACTTCTAATTTTAAGAAATGAATCGAAAAAAGAATCAATATTTTTCCCCATGCCGTGATTTAAAAATTATAAACGCATTGTAAATCCATTCCATATCCTTTGTATGATATTTATAAAAGGTAAGAAACATCTCCTTTATTTTCACAAGTGATCACCAACTTCTTCATAGTTTCAAATAGATTATCTAAAATCCCTATTTAATGATCAACTGAAACAATCTATTTTATGTTCAGTAATAGTATATTTTTCTCAAGATTAACAATAGAATCAGACACTTATTATTCATTATTTCCATATGATTCTCGCTTCATACTACTTATAGAAATTTTATGTAAATATTCAAATTTATTCTGTAAAATTTCAATTTTATTGGCTAGGGATCCATTCTTATTCTGTAAACCAGTAATAAAAAAACTTACATATTTTTGTACTTGTGATGTCAAATATTGACCTACATGAATCTTCTCCTATAATAGGGTGATGATTTTATTATTATACTGATAAATTAACATATGATAATCTTTATTAAACAAAGATATATTTCTAATTTTATCTATTAAGTCCCTTTAAAGATCCTAAATTACTTATTTCAGTAAAAAGTCACATTGCATAGAAGAAATTTTAGAATTCATTATGTCTATTGCTATAGAAACTCATTATAATCTCGATAAAACATTTTATAAATTCAAGGCTTCCATAGATATTTCTATTGAAATTTCATCAACCATATATTTAACTAACATATTCAATTCTTTAACATCATATCATGAAACAAAATTATCACAGATTTAAAATTTCATTTCTTGATTTGATTAACTTGGCCTTTATGAATTAAAATTAGAGTACCAATGTAGAATATCTCTTTTTAGCTCTCTCAGTTTTGTCTCTACTGACTTCAAGTAATTATGATTTTTTTAGTCTTAATTGATCGGATAGAATCTATCTTTTTGAACTTATATAAATTCGGCACAATATGGATGAGTTTATCCAACACAAGGTAACTCTTCAATAAGATTTCATTGTTGAGATTCTGATATGATTATTTTTGTGGTTAATTTACCCAATTACTTAGAATAATGTACAATAATGACAGGTGATGTTCTTGGTGTTATTGAGATGATCCCCTCCGACCAATAGAAATAATCGAGTGATAACAGAGGATAATATTTCTTTATTTCTTAGAACTGGAATAGAAATAGGAACATGAGGTGAACTATCATGAGGAATAGCATGTTACCCAGATTCAACAATATCATGACCCGTCCCTTGGGGGCTGTGCTGTGACTACCCCAAGCCTGCTTTCCATAGGCCAGGGGCTAGAGACTAGCACCAAAAAAGGCATATCCCAAAAAGGGAAGTCATTGCCTTTAAAATTGTACATACACACAAACCATACTATGGAAAGTAAATTTGGAGCTGGGATACAAAAAAAAATTATGTCAGATGAGGAAGAAACCACACAGGTAAAGGTGAAACTGAAAGGAATAAGAGGGCCAGAATACAAACCCAGCTGAAAAGGAAAGTACAGTAAAAGGATGTAAAAGCTCTGGAGGTCTTCCGCCAAGGATCCTACCTAAAGGTTAGGTTTAGCACACTGTCAGATGTCACTAATGTGTACTACGTCTATAGATCCACCTCCAAACACCACCTAGACCTGGTTCTCTAAGATCCTAGTCAAAGATGTCTCTCATCTTCAGAAGACACAATAGGTGCGAGCGAATCCCGTGCATAGGTGATCATGAAAATACTTTTTAGGGACCTCGAAACCAACTCGGGTATCACAGAAATCCATAAAGGAAATAAAAAAATGCACAAATATTAGGGTCACTAGAGTCATCTCGACACAAGTATAACTTTAATTGTTGATAGAAAAACCAATGGTTACAAACAATGAACATAAATCACTACAAAGTAACTCTTCCATGATGATTCCTTTAGGCTATCTATTTCACCTAGACCTATTTAGTAGCTAATTCATGAATCCTTTATGGGTAGATGATTCAAAATGCCTTGCTGATATCTGAGTCATGAAGCTTCGCTGGGTAGCTGAGTCCTGAAGCCTCACTGGGTAATTGAGTCATGAAGCCTCGCTGGGTGGATGAGTCATGAAGAGTCACTAATAGCTGAGTCATAGAGCCTTTATGGGTATCTAAGTCATGTAGTATCACTTGGTACCTGAGTCACAAAACCTCATTGATAGCTGAGTCATGGAGCCTCGCTGGGTAACTGAGTCACGTAATCTCACTGGGTAGCTGAGGCATGAAGCCTAGATGGGTCAAAATCCATGAAATATTACATATATGATTTCATAAGGACCACCACATCATGTGGGTACCAACACCGTAGAAATCACATCAATTTGACACAGAGTTTGGGAGATACGTCCCTTTTTGTAAACAAGGGCGGGTTATGTTCGGGCCCTGTCTGATTGGTTTGGACAGACATGAAAAACCTATCCTAGGGTCTAGAATGACTTGATCCTATCCGTATGGCCCATTGGGCCTCCCTGGACCCGACCGAGGTTGGTCGTGGGCCCATTACGCCTGGTCACCTAGTGACCCAATTGTATCCGGCCCGACCCGCATTGGTGAGTCGGTTTCATTTCCCTACTCGGGCCGCCCCACGACCTAAACTTATTTTGTCAGCCCAATCCGCTAAAATGGAATGAATCGAAAAATTATTTGGGCTTGTTCTCTAGCCCGGTTTGGTTGGGGCGCATGCAGCCGATCATCTGACCTCACCCTTTGGTCAACATGCATCCCACATAGAGCGGGCTGCTCCTCCTATGTGATACCACATCCATCCAGTCCTCCTTCGCCAAAACGCCCACAGAGTGCACCACCTCTGCCAGTGTGGCCGACAAGATCCGGCCACTTCATCCTGCATGTGGTACCCGGGGTGGAATTGCCTACTACTTATGGCCGATGCTGGTCGCCGGCATTGCCACACCGACGACACCTTCCGCGGGTCATCGAGTTTGCTTCAGTGGTATGATCTCGGAACCTTCTGCACCCTTGGGCCTCTTGGGTCACCACCATCTCTTCAACGGCCTCAGATCCACCTTTCATCCATTTCTAGGATTTTTACATTAAGAAGGCACAAGCGGAGGGGCTTAGGCCTTGTTCATGTCAGCCCGGGCCCTCCATGTGAGAAGTTTAAAAATAGGGGAGGCTTGGGATCACATCTCTATCAAATGATCATCGATCTCGGTGAAACCCCCCCAAAGAAAACACCCTCCTACAAGAACGTATGATCTGCAGATCAACCTATTCTCGAGTTGATCCTCGTTTGTCATTTTATAATAAGAACGGGGAAAACTTTAAACAATTAAACACCTACTTGGATTGAGGACCCGTCCCTGACGAGGGACGAAGCTACAAGACATTGTCAATCCTCGATCTGTTATCATTCATCTTCATTATTTTTCTCTCAAATCCTTCCCAATGGTGTTCATTGATCTTGGATTCAATTGTGTTCTTCAATGGTGTTCATCATCATCAAAGAGAGAGAGAGATTCCTCATTTGTTGGAGGATTTCCTAGGGTTGTTTTTCAACTCTGGATCCCTATTTAATTAAAGGAAAGAGACATGTTGTGCGCTACCAAACTGTCTCATTAATGATTTAGTGTCACCTCGTCGCTGCACCACAATGTTAATAGGCTGTTGTGTCGTAGAAGAAATAGTTTGAATAAAATAAAATTTTAGGTTTATTTTATTATTCACTCAATGTCCAAAAATTATCTTTTTTGGTCGACCCACACCGGTCAATGTTTGGCCCTACTTAGGTGAATCTCGACATTCTAAATTCAATGAAACCATCATATTTTCGATCTGGGCACCATTTTAAAAGATACGAAAAACCATTCTCACTATTACTTAACCTACTTTTAAAAAAGTTCTAAAATAATTTTCAGCCTCTCTGGGCCTCAGAATCATGTGATGTCTCAGAGCCTGGTCTCCAAATAATTATATGTAATTAAAAAAAAATTACACAAAAATTATGGGACATTACATTACTACCCCCTTTTTGGGCTTCATGTCCTTTTAAGCCAAAACAAGGCTAAACAAACAAATGGGGGTACTAAGCATGAATATGAGTCTTCCACTCCCATGTGCTCTACTAGAAGTTCCCATGCTACCACGGAACGCATACTAGAGGAATCAACCATCTATGAAGGAACTTCTCATTTTGATCCTCTTTCTCCATTGGAAACTCTGCAAACATCTCCCCATCATCAATGCCTATCTTTCCCCAGTCGATTACGTGTGATGGATCATGCATGTACCTCCTCAGCTGCGACACATGAAAACAATCGTGCACCTGGTGCATCTGTGGGGGAAGAGCTAGGCAGTATGCCACCTCGCCAACATTTCCTAGATTCTGAAATGGTTTGATAAACCTCAGAGATAACTTGCTGCCCCAGCCAAATCTCCATGATCCCCATCGTGGCGAGAACTGAAGGAAAACATGGTCTCCCTCCTCAAACACCAAGGGTCTATATCTCCAGTCAGCATATGATTTTCTCCTACTATGTGTTTTCCTCATCTACTCCAAGATGGTCTACACCTTCTTAGTGATAGCTCATACCAACTCTGGACCCATGAGTGCTGACTCCCCTGTTTCTGTCCAGCATAGAGGTGATCTATAAGGACACCTATAAAAGGCCTCAAACGGTGCCATGACAATGGTGGAGTGATAACTATTGTTGTACACTAATCCACAAGTGGAAGATTGTCCTACCAACTACGACCAAAATCTAAGAGACAAGCATGAATCATGTCTTCTATGGTCTGAATGGTCCGCTCTATCTGACCATCCGTATTGGGGTGAAAAGCTGTGCTCAAGCATAGCTGAGTCCCAAAAGCCTCCTAAAATCCCTTCCACAACTGGGATGTAAAGTGTGCATCATAGTATGAGATGATCATCAAATGGACCCTGTGTAACCGAACTATCTCCTGGACGTAGCAGTGTCCCAATCCCTCTACTGATCCCTGCTCCTAGATGGGTAGGAAGTGATCCAACTTGGTGAGTTGGTTGATGATCACCCATATAGAATCAAGGCACCTGGATGTGCATGGTAACCCCGTCATGAATTCCATCGAGATAATATTCTATTTCCACTGTGGTACCTCTAGTGGTTGGGCCAAGCCTGCTGGAACTTGATGCTTAGCCTTTACTTGTTGACAAGTGAGGCATCGTGAAACAAACTCTTCCACCACTTTCTTCATCCCTAGACACTAGTACTAACATCATAGGTCTTGGTACATCTTCCCCACACTAGGATATACTGCTAAAGGGGATGTATGGAACTCCCTCAAAACGTCCTCCTGAAACGTCACTGGTACCACTGTGCATCCTCTGAAAAGGATCACGTGTCCCTCACTTATCAAAAATACATCAAGAGCTTGTATTTAGGACAACTGAGAACATATGGACTCACAATCAATATCCCCAAGATATACCTTCATGAATCACTATAAAAGTAGAGGAGTGATAGTGATCAACTAAAGGTAAGATTCTCCATTATCATCCATGAAGGGTATCTACATCGTGGCTAGCTGCTCTATTTCTTCACTCAACAGTTGTAAACCAGACCTCCTGTTGAGCACGTATGCCACCACATTCCCCTTACCAGGAGTATAGACTATCTCAAAGTCATAGTCCTAGAGGAACTCCAGCCATCATCACTATCTTAGGTTCATGTACTTCTGTGATAATATATACCTGAAACTCTTGTGGTTGGAGTAGATGGTAAACCATTAACCCATCTAGTATTTGCACCACATCTTCATGGAAAAGACCACTAGTTCTAACTCCAATTAATGGTTCGCATAGTTCTACTCATGCTAACTCAAATTCCATGAGCTGAAGGTGATCGATTCTCATTCTTGCATTAGGAAACAACCTAGTTTGGTCCCAGATGCGTCACAGAAGACTACAAACCCAATTCCCTCTTCTGGTTGTCTCAAGATAGGGGAACTCGTCAGTCTCCACCTCATCTTCTAGGATCTCTTCTGATACTTCTCCATCCACACAAATGGATGCCCCTATTTTGTTTAGGTTGATAAAGGTGCTTCTACTCTGAAAAAGTTGGGTATGAACCTCTAGTAGTATCCATCCAACCACAAGAAACTTTTCACCTCATTCATGCTCTTGGGTGGATCCCAAGCAAGAACTACCTCCATCTTTACTGAATCCACTGCAACTATAGACTCCAAGATGACGTGTCCCAGAAAGTGGAACTCCTAAATCGAAAACTAGCACTTCGAGAGATTACCGTAAAGAGGGTGATCTTGGAATGTATCCAGGATTATCCACAGGTGTGTAGCGTGATCCTCCTCCGATGCCTAGTACACCAATATGTCATCAATGATGACTATGATGAACCAGTAAAGGAAAGGATATAATATCCTATTCATGAGTCCCATGAACACTTTTGGGGAATTATTCACACCGAAAGGAATCACTAAAAACTCATAGTGTCCATTCCGACATCTAAAGGTTGTCTTCGGTATGTCCTCATCCCATACCTGAAGCTGATGATATCTCGACCTGAGGTCGATCTTAGAAAACCACCACACTCCCTTCAGCTGGTCGAAGAGATCATCAATCCTCATCAGTGGAAACTTGTTCCTCATGGTCACTTGGTTTAGGCACCGGAAGTCTACTCATATCATCATGAATCCATATTCCTTCTTGGAAAATAACACTAGGGATGCCCATGGTAAAACAATGGGCCTCACAAAGCCCTTCTCTTGTAAGTATTCCAATTGTACCCTCAATACATGAAGCTCCAAAGGATCCATCCAATATGATGGTGTGGATATTGGTGCCATCTTGGGGTACAGGTTGATGCCAAATTCTACCTCCCTGCAAGGACGTAGTCCCAAAACATCCTCAGGAAAGACATCCTCGTACTTTTCTACTACTACAGGAAATCTTGTACTCCTCACATCCACCGCACCGAGGGTGAGGCTAGCTAATTTGTGAGTGATAGGTTGCACCCTCCTTAAAGAAAGTCCATTCTATGATACAAAAGTTCCCTTCTCACTGGTGAAGGAAAACCTAGTCCCATACTCGTGGACACATCACACTTTGTGCCTAATACAATCAATCTGATCATGGACTATAAATAACCAGTCTGTACCCAATATGACATCATAAGGCCTAAATGTTGCTACTAGGAGATCCCAACCAAAGCACTCATATCCTCGAGTAAGATCACACTACTGGCACTAGTGTATAATCATCTAATCCTTTCATGTAAAAGTCTTTATTCTTAAAGACCGATCCAATGACTCCACCAGAATCTCTGATAATTGAATAAGGTCCATGGAAAGGAAAGAGTGTCTTACACCTATGTCTATAAGAACTTCAGATAAGTTGTAGAATACATAGATCATACCTATAATAATCTATTGGGCATCGTGGTTGTAGGCCTACATCGCCTGAATCTAGCCTCACCCATATCCGTCGGCTCCTTGATCTAGTGGTAGAAAACATAAGAGTGGTGGTGGTAGCACCTTGAACCATCGTCCACCACCAGACACTCAACTTGATCCCCTACCAAGTCTGATACCCTGTGTACCTCCTCACTCGAACCTATACCTCTTCCTTGGAGGTCCCTTGGCTGCCTAAATATTTTCTATATGGTGGGTCAGCTAGTCTCGAGCTATATTCCCCTGCCTTCCATAGGTGAAGCACAACCTACACCTCTGATGGCTTCCACTGCCCATGGGGCCTCGTACTACCGATATAGTATGACGGGGCCATCCATTGGTGGGTATGACCCTCTTGGAACCCTATGTCAGCTGTCCGCTTCCCACTGCTGAGGTCTCCACTACCTTCCTTTTGGTGTTAGCACTCACAGTCGGTGCAGGTTCTTCCAGGAAGTTCTCCACTAGAAGAGCTCGCTCCAGCACCTCAGCCTGCAAAGGGATGCTGAGAGAGATCATCAATGCTATGATATCCCATATGATCCCCTTATCAAAGGTTCATACCCTGAAGAAAGGGTCCTACACCATATCATAAAACTATCAGGAGAGGTATATGAACCTCGTAGAGTACTCAACCTCGATGAGGCTACCTTACCATAAGTGGAGAAACTCGTGTATGCATACTGAGTATAAGGTTGCAGAGAATAACTCCTCCTAGAAAAGGCGCTCGAAGTCTACCTAGGTGAGGGTCACCTCCTCATGCATCTATTGTGTCAAGATCCACCATCTCCCTTCTGTGCCCTATAAAAGGCTAATAGAAAGAACCTCCATCTAGTATGAAGGTTTCCTCACTAGGAAGAAAACTGACATCACTACCTCCAGCCAATCCTCAGCTTCCTGAGGATCTGTCTCTCCTTGAAACCTTAGAGGCCTCTTCCTTTGGAACTCATAAAATGTGCTCAGTCGGCATGCATCCTCTACTGGTAAGGTTGGTAGAAACTACTACTCGATGGGTAGTGGTGCTTCTGGTACACCACCAGGGGGTTCTATATCTGTAATTGGTCCCCACACTGATGCCTCATCACTTGGTGGACCATTTTTGTAATCATGTATCGAGATCCTGACTGTATGTCTATGTGGAGGCATCTTGAGAGAAATCAAGATGTACCACGGTCAATTAATTATAACTAGTCTGCTGAATATGACTCAAAGATATTATGAAAAATATTTTAAAGACATAAGAAATTAGTGTTTTCATGCACCGAGTTTGAAAGTAGAATTCAGGATCTGGGTGTATGGATAAATTAGCCTCTGCACCAACACTAGACTCCTTGAATCTAAAATCCAAACTCAAAATATTTAATACTATTTCCCAAAAACCAAACAACCAACTCTCATTATTTGAGGTAGAACCAACCACCTATGATACCACTATGTCACGAACCGTCCCCTAGAACCTGTGTCGTGACTACCTCAATCCCACCTTCCATAAGCTAGGGGTTGGTGACAAGAACAAAAAAGGCATGTACCAAAAAGGGATAGAATTTCCTTTAAACCTGTACACACACAACCCATACTGTAGAAAGTAAAGATGGACCTAGGATACCAACAAAAAGTATGTCACATGAGGAAGAAACCACACAAGTAAATGGGACACTGAAAGAAAAAGGGGTCTAAAACACAAACCCAACTGAAAAGTATAGTACAGTAAAAGGAAGTACAAGATCTGAAGGTCGCCCGCCAAGGATCCTACCTGATGGGTAGGTGTAGCTCTTTGTCAAATGCTGCTGAAGTGTACTACATCTGTAGATTCACCTCTATGCACCACCTGTCCCTATCTCTCCAAGATCCTAGTCAAAGTTTTATGTTGTCTACATAATACACAATAGTTTTGGGTGAAGCCCGTGTAGGTTTGATCTTAACAATATTCAGTAGGGACCCCAAAACAAACTCGGGTCTCACAAAATTACACAAAGGAAATCACAAAAGAATGCACAAATATTAGAGTCACTAGAGTCAAATAAACACAGGTATAACGTTAAGTGTTAAAAGAGAAACCAATGGTTATAAACACTGGACATAAATCACTAAAAAGGAACTCGTCCCCAATGATTCATTTAGGCTATCTAGGTCTCCTAGACTTATTTAGTAGCCGATTAATAAAGCCTCATTGGGTAGCTAAGTCATAAAGACTCCTTGATAGCTGTGTCAAGAAGCCTGTCTTAGTAGTTGAGTCATGAAGCCTCACTAGGTAGTTGACTCACTAAGCCTCTTTGGGTAGATGAGTCATGAAGACTAGCTGATATTTGAGTCACGAAGCCTCACTGAGTAGCTGAATCATGAAGCCTCCCTGATATCTGAGTCATGGAGCCTCACTAGGTAGCTGGGTCAGGCAACCTCACAGGGTAGCTGAGTCATGAAGCCTCGCTGATAGATGAGTCACATAGCATCACTAGGTAAACTTCCATGAAAACTTACTTAGAGGATTTCATAAGGAAATACCCATCACGTGGGTCCCAATGCCACAAATGGTGCGTTAATTAGACGCACAGTTTGGGAGATATGTCTTTTTTGTAAATAGGGGTAGGTTGTCACGACCCCCTCCCACCAAATATGCCCCTCCCGAGCTGGAAATGGTGAAAGGGAGATAATGATCCCCGAGTCCCGCCTCCAGTAGGCCCTAGAGTGGCGACTAACACCAAGGGTATGAGTTTTAACAAATATGGGAGGCATTACTCTTTTTATTATTTAATATCGGGAAATATGATGAGTCAAACACCAAAAGGAAAAAAAGAACAATTAAGTGAAAATAAACCTAAAACCAAACCCATATGCATGTTTTATACAATACTAAAACACAAGTACAAGTATAGAAAAGCTCCAAAGTACTGTACCAAAAAGTAAAGGAAAACAACAACAGAAAATAGCAGCAACTCCCCCTGCCTGACTAGTAAGGTCCCGCACAGTCCCTGTAATCCTCCTGAAAACCTGAAAGCAAACGTAGGGTGAGCATACAAGTATACTCAGTAGGGAAACCTAAAGCTCTCATGCATAAGTGGGGGGACATCCTAATTCCCCATGAGAAAACAAAAGAACAAAAAACTATCAAGGAATCTATCCACCCAACCTCACCAGTCACACTCACCAAGTAACACAAGTCAATATAGTATAGTAGTAATGTTATCAAAGTATGGGTACCCCTCACCACCTTACCACTGGATATAGCTTAAGCCCTCATGCCTGACGCTCTGATGCTTCCCCCTCTTCTAGAGCTAGTGCTGTAACTTGGCCATATGAAGCTCAAGCTAGTGCCGCAACCTGGCCATAGGAAGCTCATAGTAACCTGCCAGTACACAATCCTCAGCCATATCAAATCACATCCCGCCGACACACAATCCTCGGCCATAACCACATCTCATTTCGAAGACACCTGGGAACATATCACACCTCATCCTGAAGATTCTTGGGAAACATCTGTCATAACCTACCCAAAGGAACTTGGGCTATAGAACCTGGAAGAGGGAGCATAGGGAATAATAGTAACCATCCATCCTTTGGATGTTTGAGAATCTCACCCCCCGTCCCACGGGTGTTCGACACATAGTGCTCGACATGGGTGGGGTGCGTAAAGAAACATAAAACGTACAGATTTATATAAGTATAACAACCACTCAACCCATCCTAAGGCTTATACACAAATATCTGAGCACGTGCCTTGGCACTGCTACTTCGAGAGTATGCACACAACAATCAATACCAAAACCCCATTTAATATTTTCATGTTTCAAAAGATTTAGTTATCAGTTTCTTAACTACTGGGAAACTATCAACAACCATACTGGATGAAGCATTCATAAAACATACCCATGACATCCAGAAATCAAGTTAGGAAAACACAATCAACACAAACAAGTCCCTTCTTATTAACCAACCAGTCCCATTGATTATTATTCCCGTTCCATTACCATGCCCCACCATTCATTAACTCTTCTACTTTTATTTATTATTCACAACCCATAGTTCGTTCACATTCAAACCCACCCCTGAAGCCCCGCTGCCAACCACCATAACCACAATCACACCGAAACTCGTACACCATCATCCCTTCGATACCATTTATCGTAGCCCCGTTGCCCATCACCAACATAGCATTCACACCAACCCACAACCAATCCAACCACAGCCCTGCTGCTCACCCGATCCACAACATTCCACAAAACACCCCCTTCACATAAATAAACCCTAACCATCACCCACATGTTTATTATTTCAGTTTGTTCAACCAGGGTGATCACACAAGGGTTCCAGGTATTTAATCAGACAACTTTACGTGATTAACCAATTTCAAAATTCAATAAAATTACATCCATAAGAAAATTAATAAGGAGAGGGAAACATTTAACGGTGTAAGCAGAGGCCCCCAACGACCATGATTTTTAGTAGGCAGAAGCCCATTCATTTCAAAACATAATATCATAGGATATAAAAAAATTAGTTGCATTCACAAACTTCCCATACCCGTTATATAAGAAAATTATTATCTTTATTAAACCGGTTAAAATGTGTTTCACATAAACAAGAGGACACCCACCCCGCATGATGCACAATTTAGAGAGATGAAGGTAAGATACCTACCTCAACAGGCTCCAATGTCCTTCTATGAACACGACCACCACGATCACAAGGCTTCCTCCAGAATGACTGCACCCAACAAGGACGTCGCGGAACCACTGAATCAACAACACAAGAAACTCCATCAACACAGAGATCACATGCCGTAGCATGGAAATAAAATGGGAGAAGTAAGATCAGAAAGAGAATACAAGACCAGAGGTTTAACATACCTTTTTAGAGTCGTTCGTCAAAGACCGTCGTTCTTGTCAATTATAAGTAGTCTCCTCAGCTGGAAAATGTAGAGGGGAAGTCGAAGAAGAGGAAACAGAACATAGTGTACAATGTTCTCCTCGCTAACACGATCCTTCAGTCACTCACGGATCGACGATCGGTGTCCGGATGAAGAAGTTATGAGGATGACTTCTCAGTCATCTAGGAGTGTCATCATGTGGAGAAGAAGGGTCCACAAATAATATGTTACCCTATCTTACATAGGCAAAGAAAATGAAAACCGTATTCAGTGTGAATTAATGAATATGTGCCGTAACCGTACAAAAGTTACGCTACTTGACAGGTCAACACACGACACTTCACACGATTTCCACGCGTTTTAATAATAATGATAATAATAAATTAATATTCTGTGTTTATTTGACCCGAGGAAAAATTCATAAAAATATATTCATCATTGGTCTTAAAATGACTGTCTTAATTTCAGGGTCACAGTATCATAGACAGTTTTTCATTCCGACACCGTATGAAGAAGTTACGGTCAAATTAAGATTATTCGACAAAAACCATAATAATGATATTTTTTAATATCATTAATTATATCAATTTACTCATTTCAAGGGGGGGGGGGGGAGGAAACACGCATGAACTCCCTCCTCACCATGCGCCTCCCCCTTATTTCATTTATTATAATAATAATATCATTATATGAATATTATTTATTTAAGGGGAAAAAATAAACCCCTTGTGCGCCTCCTGTACACCAACAACATGCCCCCCCTTCATGGTTAGATTTATTTCTTACATCCATTGATTGTCTTAATATTATATTATATAAATATTATATAAGTTATATAGTATATACAAATCAAGTATTCTCAATGCGCCTCAAGTATAATAGAAATATTATTAATTCCCTTGCCTTTTATCCATTATTAATTTAATTGTATTATCATATTATTATACTAGAAATATTATTAATTTCATATTTCACTTTGCGGAGAACCTATGTACAACCATTCCATTTAATTGAATTAAATGACAAAAAAAATTAATATAACTTACATATTCAACCCCTTTTTTAATACATTTAATTTCATTAACCTCTCGCACATAGTTTTATGCCATCATTGTTATTAATTGTTTTTCAATAATAATAAAAATTCATCAAATTATTTTATTAACTCATCACCGTTATTATTTTTTAATAATGATAATATTTATGCTCATCGCATTGACCACGTTAAACCACCCCGTTGGATATCTGAATCTGACCATGCCACGTCAATGTCGCATAACATCCTTCAATTTAATTATCTAATTCTATTTATTTTTATTTCACACTGATTAAATTGAAACCACTTTTATTAAATTAAACCATTCAATTTAATAATCCCAACATATTTTTATGCCACCATTATAATTATTATTTAACATAATAATAATAACGAACTCACCTTTAATTTTATTAACGCACCACCATGCTTCCACTGTGCATATTCATTTATTTATTTGCAATAAATACCATGACTCATTTTATTAATTTCTCATTATTATTAATATTATGAATAATATTAATAACACAACACCCATTATTATTATTCAAATTTAATTTCAACAATTACTCAATTAATAATAAACCACATGTTTCATTTATCAACGTCTAATGGGTCACACACCTTCCAACTTCACATAATTAAAAATAATAACACCCATTAAATCATTTTATCATGATTTTTCTCTTTTTAGTTTAATTAATCACACAATTTATGTCATCATCATTATTATTTAACATATTTTTACGTTATCATCAGTAATAAAAATTATCATTATAACGTGCGTCATGTTGACCATATCGATTTCAACAAAGGAATGGACCGGAGGGGTCCGGGCCATTACATCAAATACCTCTCAAAACATTCTCATCCTCAAGAATTAAAAACCAACCCAGAAGAAAGAATGGATCTGAACAACCACTCCGCAAGATACCTCTCAGGGCGCTCATCATAACAAGAAACAACCAACAACCCTAATTATATGAGTTAGGAATTCCTTCTCCCATATCGAGATATTATCCGCTTTAGGTGGCACTGACTCACCTGCACAGGTTTAATTGTATCCACATTAATTCCTCTCGATTAGTAATTAGGTCTTCCAAATTCCATATATTAGGATTTTCCAAACTTAAACTGCCCCCAAAACCATAAAAAACAACAATAAATTTCCCGAACACATAGATTGAGGAATTCCTTCTCCCATGTCGAGATATTATCCACTTTAGGTGGCACTGACTCGCCTGTACAGGTTTAATCACATCCACATTAATGCGTCTCGATTAGGGATCATTTCCTCCTCTCCCTACATGTTATGACTCTTCACACACATTTAAAGGAAATAGAGAAACAACTTAGCTTTATAGACTCATAAAAAACAAGGTCCATGCCCAAAGCATGGATGAGAATGAGTTTCAACAAAGGAGTGTGATGCTCTAAAACATAAACGAGAGCATTTAAGTAAAACCGAAAACATCTCTATCGATCTCCGGCCTTGCTAGGGTTGCCGCTTCTATTATGTTCAACTGTCTGCATCCCACTCCTCTGCCTCTCTGTTGACATCCACCTCATAGACCATGTCCCAGTTGGGGTCCTTGAGGAACTCCCTGTGGTTGGACACCACTTTCTCTAGCTCCCCTTGGAGGGACTAGAGCATGTTACTGCTGGAAGGGTAAGGCTAGGAACTGCTGCTGGGGCTGGGGCTAAACCTGAATAGTCCTTCCATACTGAGTCTGAAAAGGGCAATGTATACCAAGATGCCCAAGATTCCCACATGCAAAGCACCTCGGTCCCTAGCCCATAGAAAATGGGCGAAAATTTTGAGATTGGTATGAGACCTGCTGAAGTCTGCTCCTTGTCGGTCGAAACTTGGAAGGTCCTGTTGCTGGGGATCTACTGATGACTGCCTCCTTCTTGGATGAACTTGGGTGACTCCTCTCACATGGTGGACCTACTCGCGAGTGCATCCTCTCGATTATCTCCTCCTTCTTCTGTACTTCTAGGTACGTTGGTAAGGTGAAAGTGGTCACCATGCACCGAATAGAGGGGTGAAGTTCCTCCTCTAAATGTCTGGCTTAGGAATCCTCATCCGGAAAGTGATTCGGGGAAAAACGGAGGAGATCCTTGAACTTGACCCCTAGTTCCCGCACTGTCATGATTCCTTTTTGGAGAGACAACAACTCCGTCCTCTTCTCAGCCTTCCTCATCGAGGAAAGAAATTCCTCGCGGAACTCCTCCTCAAAGTTGGCCGATAGAAATTCTATCTCCTTCCCCTCCCCAAGGTAAAGCATCCACCATTGATGCGACGCTCCTCGCAGCTGGCTTACTGCTAGAGGAACCCATTACTCTAATGGAGCCTTGATCAACCCAAAGGTGATCTCGAGTTCCTCCAACCAACTCTATGATTCCGTATCTGAAGTGCTACCTTCATAATTCTTCAAGCTATATCGCTGGAAAGCATGAAATGTGTGCCACCAGAATTTGTCTTCCTCCTCTCAGTCAATCCTCAGCTGATCGACCGTCTGAATATGCTAGGCCTCGATTGCCCGAGTCACCCGGGAATGACATCCAGGTGCCATAGCTGTATGGAAAAGAACGCCTAAGCCCAAGTTGCAAGGAAATTTTCTCAAGGTTTCATTTTATCATTTTATTTCAATTTCTTCCCCAAAACAACCAAATCATGTAAAACACAAATCATGATGATGCATGTACCTTTCCTAGGGTCTCTACCCTACAATCAATGTAGTTGTACTTGGTTGTTCGGTAAGCTCAAAGTCCTTGCATTGGATCACGGGAGGCCCTAAAATCTCGTGTCCTAGCCGGTCTTCCCTGGACTATGTCATGCAGCAAGATCATCCAACAACATTTCCCTACCATCCCATGTAATCCTCACTATGCCTAACTCCAGACTTCATCCTATCTCTCAACCATCAGCCTTTGATACCATTCTGTCACAACCCCCTCCCAACAAAGATACCCCTCCGGAGATGGTAATGGTGAAAGGGAGATAATGACCCCTGAGTCCCGCCTCCAGTAAGCCCTAGAGTGGAAACTAGAACCAAGGGTATGAATTTTCACAAATATGGGAGGCATTACCATTTTTATTATTTAAGATCAGGAAATAGGATGAGTCAAACACCAAAAGGAAAAAAAGAACAAGTGAAAATTTGTAACACCCCGAGATTTTATGAAAAATATTATTTTTAATTTCATTATTCTCTTGTGTTGTATGATACACTAAAAGGAGATTTCAAAAAACGTATCCCTGACTTGGCTTGCATTACACGCAATCGCGACCTTCCACGATAGCGTGTGTTGTACGCAATACCGAGTTTCGCTAAACAACGATATGTTATATAAACTAGCTGTTATGAATAGTAATACCCACTTTTTGAAATTTTATCTTTCAAAATGGACTTCATTTTTGGATTCAAAATATCGAAATTAGCCTAGGGTGAATTTTTGGTATTTTTCAGAAAACATACAATTTTTGATGAATAGTGAAAACACTGGGTTACTATTCAAAAACCGACTTTTTTTTAAATAATTATTTATTTTATATAAATTTATTTTAGGTCAAAATTGATACATAATACCTATATAAGTTAAATTTAAGTCATTGGAGTCATTTTATAATAATTTTAGATATATAAAAATTTTATTGAACTTTTCACCGTCTTTTATCTACCTCCTAGAAGAATTTCCAAATTCACATAAAACTTAATTTTACCGCTTCTGTGAGTGGAATTTAGAAAATCCGAGATATACGGTTAATATCAAGGACTAAAATGTGGTTCAATGTGATGAAAATAATTTTTGGTGAATAGTAACTTTTTACTTTTTTTTACCATGGTTAAAAGTAAATAGGGTAATTAAGGGTAAAAATGATATTATTATTACCCTAACACATGTCCTAATTCTATTGGATAAGTGTAATTCGACCAAAAACAACCTTAGCAATAAAATATGACCATTTAGGCCCACATGGATTAGATTAGGACATTTATTATTAATTTATTTAAAGAAGGGTTAAAATAGTTAAAATCAAAGTTTAATAACTAAATCATTTTTAATATAGGGTTATGCATAAGATAAATTCTACTATAAATATTAATTATAAAGATAAAACGATTTACTACATAATGTTATTTTATTTATAATTTTTAGACATTAAATAATTTAATTTATTTATGACACAAAGATGATGCAGTAATTATTTAATTAATGAAATATTGACATAATTGATGTTATAAATACCCAAATAAATGTAATTTGAGACTTTTTATTAATTTAACTAATTTTATAGGTTAATATGACATGTTAGTTTTGATGTAATTAACTTTTTTCGGACTGATCATTCTGTTATGATTTTCACAAAAATCAATTACCAAATAGTGTCAAAATTGACTTAAAATAGTTTTTAAAACAAATATTATATTATTAATTGTTATTTTATTCCTAAAATATAAGGTTCGGACAAATGTCTTAGATAAGGTTATATATATTAATAATAAGCAACTTGGGATTTGTTTGTCTTGTTACAGTAAGTTTATTAACCTTATAGTGTAAGAAAACAAGAAGACACGGTAAAAGTTAAATTATCTAACTTAAAGTTAAATATAAATGATAAGGTTAAAATACAAACCTAAACTTGTCTAAATTCTATTGGATGAGAGGATTTAGACCCATACCCACCTTAGGTTCAAAATAAATCAATTTGGAGCTATTTAAAACTGAATATGACTTTATTATAAAATAATATTTTTAGTTTTTCCAAAGGTGCCCCTCTCCTCCCTTATAAAAGGGCACCTCCTCCCTCTCTTCCTCACACCACTTTGAGCCTTCAAGCTCGGCCAAACCCTGAAAAATTATTTTCTCCACTTCCATAGAAAAATCCTAGAGGTTCTGGTCTTCTTCAAAGACCAATTTTAGTTCCCTAATAGGAGGTCTCAAAGAGGTGCTTCAAAGAAGAGGTAATGTTTGTTACCGATTATTTCAACTTTATTTCTTCTTCCACTTATTATTATTTTGTTGTTTCATTATGAAGTAATAACATTAGTATCAATCATTTACTGATATTTTATTATAACTATGAAACAACCCTATTTCACCATCTATCCATCCTACGAAAAATGAAATCACCGCGCGTGTATGGAATACCGTCTCCACGCCGTGGTGTAATATATTTTCCACCACCACCTTACTTGGATGGGTATAATGGTGTAAATAATAACTATATCTGATTATTGTAAAGTGATATTGATTCTTAAATAGTATACATACACTCCAATAAAATTATACGATCATAGGAACGATATCATCGCTCGTGCGTACGTACGGAATACCGTCTCCACGATGTGATGAGATTCATTCTCCATGTTAACCATACATGAATGATCATAAAGTTTATATAATGAATAATAATTAAATATATGAAATAATAATTCTACTGGATTTATGTATATATATATATGTATGTCACCTATTTAGTTTCATTCAATTCAATAAGGAAACGAAAACAACGTTCATGCATACGTACGACCTACCGTCTCCATGAACGGTGTATTTCATTCCTTTTATAGATCTATAATATATATATGTATATGATGAATATATATTATATATAAATCATGTTTTACATTCTGTAATTATGTAAATAAGGATATAAGTAATAATATCAAGAACAACAAGCCGAAACACATACGATAAATGAAATGATTTTACCCAAAACACTACTTTAACATGGAATTTACAAAAGAAAGGGTAATATAAAGTCATAAGTGAAACATATATGATATCATAACAATGAATATGATTCTTTAATAAGTCAATGAAATTATTTAAATTATTATACAGGAGGTTTGGATACGTACAAAGCATATCGGACCTAAGGTAAGGGATAATTTTGAAAATCTCATTTTTATCCGAGATTGCTTATTCATAAGTATTTACTCGGGTTATTGTTATCATCCATGTCCATGTTTTAAAAAATTATTTTAATGTATTTTTAATTTCCTTTTTACCCATTTTGACTTTTACTACATGGTATGTATGAAATCTTTCTTTTACAAGGTACTTTTTGACTTTTCCAACAAAAGTACGAGAAAAATGTTATTTTTAACTTATACGGCGTGAATGGATTTTTACGGTTTTATAAAGCCTTATTTTCATGAAGCTTCATCAAAAATATTTCATGACTATTTTCAAAAAAATCCTTTTCTTTTCAAATTGCATGACATTTTGTGAAAAGAAAATGATTTTCAAGAAAAAAGATATTTTGCTCAAGAATTCATTTCAAGTGTTTTATCAAAACGATTTTCATCTAAGATGACATTATTTCACATGTGTATGTTTCAAGTATCATGTCTCTATGATTTAAATGGTTTCACTTTTCTAATGATGAAATGATATCCAATTTTTCTTGTATGGTTTACATTATGATGGAATGATGTTTATGAAACCCATTTTTATTCTTGTGTTATGATGAATGATTTATGTTTATATTGTGGCACACGAAAGAATGATTTCAATATGAGATAGGTGGGACCTATATCTCCCTCCAATGCATTGGATAAAGATTTATATCTCATGAGATAGACATGGATGGAACGGCAAGTTAAACCAGTTCAGTAATACAGGACTGGAACGAGGAGTGAACTCGATTCAAAAAGGGACTTTGTCCACTAAGACGGTATTGGAAGCAATGCCTTGGCTACTATGGAAATAATATCATTTACTTAATGGTTTCCACAATTACATGATTTATTCCCATGCTATTTTAACAAGATTGATGTTCCTTTATGATATATGCCTTACGTACTTCCAAGATTTATGTCTTCGCTCAAGATTTTGATGTTTAGATTTTATGTTCTAGCTTTTGCATTCAAATGTTTATGGATTGTTTTATGTTATCTATGCTTACCCTTACCGAGCATTTGAGCTCACCCATTTTATGTTTTCTTTTCCCCAGGATATAAAGAAAGGTTTTAGGTAAGAAAAAAAAGGGGGAAGATCTTTATGGGAGATGTTGAAGATCTTTCACCACGATTAGAAGATTATATTCCGAGTTTCCAAAGACACTAAACTATTACGATCCTTGTGTGTCTATTTTTGTTATGTACTAAGTATTCCGCAAAAGTAATGTAATGTCCATGTACGTCAAGCTTCAGGTCTCTACAGTTGGTATCAGAGGAAAGGTTTAGTTAACCTTTGGAAATTAGGATGCGAAAATGTTTGTGAGATCCCTAGAGATATTTCTAAGGTATGTCTAGGGATGTCCCTAAGGTTAAGTATAAGTATAGGTTATAGTCCTAGAATTACGGTAACGATCTTATAATTAAAACTAAGATGTTAGATATTGAAGGTACTCCCCCTTTATTATGTTGTTTTTGCTAGCATGATTTTTGCCTCTCACACTATTCTTTTTGGGTTTTAGATGATGGCTGGAACTCGAAGGAACCGTGTTGATCAATGCAATGGAAAATGAAATTATTTTCCTCTGGAAACAAAAAAAAGTTATGGGAGATGGAGTGAAAAATCTTATTGCTATACTTACACAATCTATGAATCATTCTGGACTTCCAAATGAGTAGAAAAGGGAACAATATTCTATTGAGTCCTTCATGAGGCAATGCCCACCTTCTTTCTGTGGGTCTTCTGATCCAATTGTTGCTGAACAATGGATCAATACCCCTGAAAAGATATTTTTAGTTCTTCAATGTTCTGAACATGATAAATTCATCTTAGCAGTATATCGTTTGGAAGGTGAAGCTGATCAATGCTGGAATCTTATCAAGAATATGAGGCCAAGAGATGAAATTGATTCCATGGACTAGGATGAGTTCAAGATCATATTTTTCAATAAGTACTTCCCTCATATTCTTTGAATAAATATGGAGAAGGAGTTTCTTGAACTAAAGAAAAAGGATGATGAATCTATTGGTGTATATGAAGTGAATTTTACAAGGCTTGCAAGGTATGCATCTGGCTTTATCATCCAAACTGAAAGTAAAGTTGATCGATTCTTCAGTGGCTTAAAACCAAATCTTTGAAGGGAATTAGCTATAAGAGACTTCAGTAGCTATGAAGAAATTGTGCGTTGTGCTATCAAGGCAGAAATGGAAGTTGGTGTTACTTATCCATCTCATGGGTTTGACAAGAAATGAAAGATGGAGTTCAAGGAGAAATCTCAGAATAATGGTGAAAAGAAGATGAATGTTTCCTTATGCTCAAAGTGTGGAAAGAAGCATGGTGGAGATTGTCTTAAAGGGTCTAGAAAATGTTTTAAGTGTGGAAAAGAAGGTCATCGAGCAGCTGAGTGTCAAAGTAATGGAAAAATGGTTTCTAATGATGTGAATAATGAAAAGACTACAGAGAATGCACCACCAACACTTCAATGCTTCAAGTGCAAGGAAATGGGGGCATTATGCTAATAAATGCCCTAATCCAAGGGTTAGTGATGATCGACATGAGAAACCACTTAAGGCAAAGGAAAAAGGGAAGTCACATACGATCACTATTGGCGATGTTGAATATGAAAATGATGTGGTGGAATGATTAAGTATTTATGTAATGGGATTCCAAAATAATGTTGTATATTGTATCATGGAATATTGGAATATTTATGTATTGGTCTACTGTGGTTTTCAATAATTTTATGGTACCGGTAACCATGGAAAGTGATTGAGATATTTTTGGGAAATATATGATATGCGCATAATGAAGGGATAAGGAGAAAATGAAATGTTTGACAGTATTCATGAGCTCATGACTGATATAAGGAAATAGTTATATCATGGTTTGAGTATATAGAATTTTGGGGTTTTGGTATGTGGAAAGAGTTAACTTTTGATAGAACTCATGTTTTCACTAAGATTCAATGGGATACATGATTAAGGCCTTCAAATGTTTGGAATGTGACCAACAAGTCATATCTTATGATATATGGGGATAGACGATGGTATTAACATGCTTGTTATATGAAATATCTGGTAATCGTTTTCACTATAATATGAGAGTGGACTGTAGTATTATGGATAAGCCTAAAGATTGGAATGGATTATGTTGGACATAAGTTATTATTGTTTAAGGATAAAAGTTTTTTTTTCGATATTATTGATGGGATGTTATAGTAATGTAGATTTAGAAAAAGGGCAACCTGTAGGACGGGCGACAACCCATCGCGTCGGACAAGGCTGTGGGAATCGAACCCACAACCGAAGTGCGACTGGCCTTTATCACCTACCACTGGCCTATAGGAAGTCCATGTTTAGTAGAAACTAGTTTTATTATATTAAGCAGTATGATATATGAAGTATAAGTCCATTTTAGGAACCATATATGATTAATCTCACTACATATGGACTTATGTATTTTTGATAACTTTTATAACCTTTTGTTTGAGACAGATGGAATGACCCATCATTATATCACATGATCTGCTAACACTTCATGAATGAAAAATTCAACTTCATTTATTTAAGAGATGAAGTGGAAATTGTCCAAAGAACGACCAACAGTGAGACTGTACCAAAATCACGAAAGTATTTCTTCTAATTCCAATTTTATCAACTTTAGGGAAATGATCTTGAAAACCAAAAATGTTCTCCTAGTGCCCTTATATCCGATGAATCAGATGGTACCCTAGATCATCACAAATTTATGGCTTTTTGATTGTTGGATTTTTCATAGCAATGTTCTCTACCACTCTCCATCAGAACATGACGGTTAGATTTCTCTTCCATATCCATATTTTGACCTATGTTCTCCTATGTAGAAACCCAGTGATTAGTTAATTTGGGTAACCGTTAAGTTTCATACTTTAGTTTTTAAAGCCAAGTTTTGGTATTCCTTTTAACGATGTGGGTTTCTATTAAATAAACTTTCGAGTAGTAAACCATTTATAACCCCGACGAATTTCGAGGGAGAAATTCATTTTAAGGGGGGTAGAATGTAACACCCTGAGATTTTATGAAAAATATTATTTTTAATTTCATTAATGTCTTGTGTTGTATGCTACACCAAAAGGAGCTTGCACAACACGCATCCCTGACTTGGCTTGCATTACACGCAATGACGACTTTCCACAATAGCGAGTGTTGTACGCAATACCGAGTTTCGCTAAACAATGATATGTTATATAAACTAGCCGTTATGAATAGTAATACCCACCTTTTGAAATTTTATCTTTCAAAATGGACTTCATTTTTGGATTCAGAATATCGAAATTATCCTAGGGTGAATTTTTGGTATTTTTTTGAAAGCTTTCAATTTTTGATGAATAGTGAAAACACTAGGTTACTATTCAAAAACTGAATTTTTATTTAAATAATTATTTATTTTATTTAAATTTATTTTAGGTCAAAATTGATACATAATACCAATATAAATTTAATTTAAGTCATTAGAGTCATTTTATAATAATTTTAGATATATAAATATTTTATTGAACTTTTCACCGTCTTTTACCTACCTCCTAGCAGAATTTCCAAATTCACATAAAACTTAATTTTACCGCTTCTTTGAGTGGAATTTAGAAAATCCGAGTGACACGGTTAATATAAAGGACTAAAATGTGGTTCAATGAGATGAAAATAATTTTTGGTGAATAGTAACTTTTTACTTTTTTTCACCACAGTTAAAAGTAAATAGGGTAATTAAGGGTAAAAATGATATTATTATTACCCTAACACATGTACTAATTCTATTGGATAAGTGTAATTCGACCAAAAAAAACCTTAGGAATAAAATATGACCATTTAGGCCCACTTGAATTAGATTAGGACATATAATATTAATTTATTTAAAGAAGGGTTAAAATAGTTAAAATCAAAGTTTAATAACTAAATCATTTTTAATATAGTGTTATACAAAAGATAAATTCGACTATAAATATTTATTAGAAAGATAAAAAGATTTAATACATAATGGTATTTTATTTATAATTTTTAGACATTAAATAATTTAATTTATTTATGACACAAAGATGATCTAGTAATTATTTTATTAATGAAATATTGACATAATTGATGTTATAAATACCCAAATAAATGTAATTTGATACTTTTTATGAATTTCACTAATTTTATAGGTTAATATGACATGTTAGTTTTGATTTAATTAACTTTTTTCGAACTAATCATTCTGTTATGATTTTCACAAAAATCAATTACCAAATAGTGTCAAAATTGACATAAAATAGTTTTTAAAACAAATATTATATTATTAATTGTTATTTTATTCCTAAAATCTCAGGTTCGGCCAAATGACTTATATAAGGTTATATATATTAATAATAAACATCTTGGGGTTAGTTTTTCTTGTTATAGTAAGTTTATTAACCTTATAGTGTAAGAAAACAAGAAGACACAGTAAAAGTTAAATTATCTAACTTAAAGTTAAATCTAAATGATAAGGTTAAAATACAAACCTAAACTTGTCTAAATTCTATTTTATGAGAGGATTTAGACCCATACCCACCTTAGATTCTAAATAAATCAATTTGGAGCTATTAAAAACTGAATATGACTTTATAATAAAATAATATTTTTAGTTTTTCCAAAGGTGCCCCTCTCCTATCTTATAAAAGGGCACATCCTCCCTCTCTTCCTCACCCCACTATGATTTTTAAAGCTCGGCAAACCCCTGAAAAATTCTCTTCTCCACTTCCATAGAAAAATCCTATAGGTTCTGGTCTTCTTCAAAGACCAATTTTAGTTCCCTAAGAGGAGGTCTCAAAGAGGCGCTTCAAAGAAGAGGTAATGTCCGTTTCCGATTCTTTCAACTTTATTTCTTCTTCCACTTCTTCTTATTTAGTTGCTTCATTATGAAGTAATAACATAAGTATCACTCATATAATGATATGTTATTATAAGTATGAAAAAACCCTATTTCACCATCTATCTATCCTACGGAAAATGAAATCACCGCGCGTGCGTATGTACGGAATACCGTCTCCACGCTGTGGTGTAATCTATTTTCCACCACCACCTTACTTGGATGGGTATACTGGTGTAAATAATAACTATATATGATTATTGTAAAGTGATATTGATTCTGAAATAGTATACATACACTCCAATACAATTCCACGATCATGGGAATGATATCATCGCTCGTGCGTACATACGGAATACCGTCCCCATGGCGCGATGTGATTCATTATCCATGTTAACCATACATGAATGATCATAAAGTTTATATAATTAATAATAATGAAATATATGAAATAATAGTTCTACTGGATTTATGTATATATATATATATATATGTATGTCATCTATTTAGTTTCATTCAATTTAATAAGGAAACGAAAACAACGTTCATGCGTATGTACGACCTACCGTTTCCATGAACGGTGGATTTCATTCCTTTTATCAATCTATAATATATATATGTATATGATGAATATATATTATATATAAATCATGTTTTACAATCTGGAATTATGTAAATCAGGATATAAGTAATAATATCAAGAACAACAAGCCAAACACATACGATAAATGAAATGATTTTACCCAAAACACTACTTTAACATGGAATTTACAAAAGAACGGGTAATATAATGTCATAAGTGAAACATATATGATATCATAACAATGAATATGATTCTTTAATAAGTCAATGAAATTATTTAGATCATTATACAGGAGGTTCAGATACGTACAAAGCATATCGGACCTAAGGTAAGGGATAATTTTGCAAATCTCATTTTTATCCGAGATTGCTTATTCGTAAGTATTTACTGGGGTTATTGTTATCGTACATGTCCATGTTTTATAAACGTGTTTTAATGTATGTTTAATGTCCTTTTTAACCATTTTTTACTTTTACTACATGTTATGTATGGAATCTTTCTTTTATGAGGTACTTTTTGACTTTTCCGACAAAAGTACGAGAAAAATGTTACTTTTAACATATACGGCGTGAACGGATTTTTACGGTTTTATAAAGCCTTATTTTCATGAAGCTTCCTCCAAAATATTTCATGACTATTTTCAACAAAATACTTTTCTTTCAAATTGCATGACATTTTTTGAAAAGAAAATGATTTTGAAGAAAAAAGGATATTTTCCTCAAGAATTCATTTCAAGTGTTTTATCAAAACCATTTTCATCTAAGATGACATTATTTCACATGCGTATGTTTCAAGTATCATGTCTCTATGATTTACATGGTTTCAATTTTCTAATGATGAAATGATATCCAATTTTTCTTGTATGGATTACGTTATGATGGAATGATGTTTATGAAACCCATTTTTATTCTTATGTTATGATGAATGATTTATGTTTATATTGTGGCACACGAAAGAATGATTTCAATATGAGATGGGTGGGACCTATATCTCCCTCAAATGAATTGGGTAAAGATTTATATCTCATGAGATAGACATGGCTGGAATGGCAAGTTAAACTGGTTCAGTAATACAGGACTGGAATGAGGAGTGAACTCGATTCAGAAAGGGACTTTGTCCACTAAGACGGTCTTGGAAGCAATGCCTTGGCTACTATGGAAATAATATCATGTGCTTAATGGTTGCCACAATTATATGATTTATTCCCATGCTATTTTATCAATATTGATGTTCATTTATTATATATTCCTTACGTACATTCAATATTTATGTCTTTTCTCAAGATTTTGATGTTTAGATTTTATGTTCAAGCTTTTGCATTCAAATATTTATGGATTGTTTTATGTTCTCTATGCTTACCCTTACTGAGCATTTGAGCTCACCCCTTTTATGTTTTCTTTTCCCCAGGATATAAAGAAAGGTTTTAGGTAAGAAAAAAAAGGGGGAAGATCTTTATGGGAGATGTTGAAGATCTTTCACCACGATTAGAAGATTATATTCTGAGTTTCCAAAGACACTAAACTATTACGGTCCTTGTGTTTCTGTTTTTGTTATGTACTAAGTATTCCACAAAAGTAATGTAATGTCCATGTATGTCAAGCTTTGGGTCTCTACAAAATTAACCCAAAACCAAACCCATATGCATGTTTTATACAATACTGAAACAAAAGTACAATTACAGAAAAGCTCCAGAGTACTGTACCAAAAAGTAAAGGAAAAAAACAACAGCAAACAGCAGAAACTACCCCTACCTGACTTGTAAGGTCCTGCATAGTCTCTGTAGTTCTCCTGAAAACTTGAATGCAAACGTAGGGTGAACATACAAGTATACTCAATAAGGAAACCTAAAGCTCTCATGCACAAGTGGGGAGACATCCTAATGCCCCGTGAGAAAACAGACGAACCAAAACCTAGCAAGGAATCTATCCACACAGCCTCACCAATCACACTCACCAAGTAACACAAGTCAATATAGTATAGTAGTAATGTTATCAAAGTATGGGTACCCCACACCACCTTCCCACTGGATACTACTCAAGCCCTCATGCCTGACTCTCTGACGCTTCCCCCTCTTCCAGAGCTAGTGCTGCAACTTGGCCATACGAAGCTTGAGCTAGTGCCACAACCTGGACATACAAAGCTCATAGTAACCTGCCGACACACAATCCTCGGCCATCTCAAATCACATCCCGCCGACACACAATCCTTGGCTATAACCAAATATCATCCCAAAGACACCTGGGAACATATCACACCTCATCCCGATGATTCATGGGAAATATCTATCGTAACCTGCGTGAAGGAACTTGGGCTATAGAACCTGGAAGCAGGAGCAGAGGGAAGAACAGTAACCATCCATCCTTTGGATGTTTGAGAATCTCACCCCCATCCCATGGGTGTTCGGCATGTAGTGCTCGACATGGGTGGGGTGCGTAAAGAAACATAAAATGTACAGATTTATATAAGTATAACAACCACTCAGCCCATCCTAAGGCTTCTACACAAATATCTGAGCATGTGCCTTGGCACAGCTACTTCGAGAGTATGCACACAACAATCAATCCCAAAACCCCATTTAATGTTTTCATGTTTCAACAGCTTTAGTTATCAGTTTCCTAACTACCAGGAAACTATCAACAACCAAACTGGATAAAGAATACATAAAACATATCCTTGCCATCCATAAATCAAGTTAGAAAAACACAAGCAACACAAACAAGTCCATTCTTATTAACCAAACAACCCCATTGATTATTATTCCCATTCCATTACCATGCCCCACCATTCATTAACTCTTCTAATTTTATTTATTATTCACAAACCATAGTTCGTTCACATTCAAACCCATCCCTACAGCCCTGCTGCTAACCACCATAACCACAATCATGTCGAAACCCGTACATCATCATCCCTTTGATTCTATTTATCGTAGCCCTGCTGCCCATCACCAACAAAGCATTCAAAAAAACCCACAACCAAGAAAACCGCAGCCCCGCTGCTCACTCGATCCACAAAACCCACAAAACACCCCCTTCACATAAATAAACCCTACCAGCACCCACTTGTTTTTTATTTCAGTTTGTTCAAACGGGGTGATCACACAAGGGTTCCAGATATTTAATCATCCAAATTTACGTGGTTAAACAATTTACACATTCAATACAATTCCATATATAAGAAAATAAAGAAGTAGAGGGAAACATTTAACTACATAAGCAAAGGCCCCCAACGACCATGATTTTCAGTAGGCAGAAGCCCATTCAATTCACAACATAATATAACAAGATATAAAAAAAGAAACTTCATTCACAAACTTCCCATCCCCGTTATATATGCCAGTTGTTATCTTTATTAAACTAGTTCAAATGTGTTTCACATAAAAAGAGGACACACACCCCTCATGATGCACAATTTAGAGAGACGAAGGTAAGATCCCTAACTCTACAGGTTTCGATGTCCTTCTACGAACATAACCACCACGATCACAAGGCTTCTCCCAGAACGACTGAACCCACCAAGGACGTCGCGACACCACCGAATAAACAAAAAAAGAAACTCCCTCAACACATATATCACATTTCGTAGCATGTAAATAAAACAGGAGAAGTAAGATCGGAAAGAGAATACAAGAACAGAGGTTTAACACACCTTTTTAGAGTCGTTCGTCAAAGACCGCCGTTCCTTTCAATTATCAGCAGTCTCCTCGGCTGGAAACTGTGGAGGGGAAGTCAAATAAGAGTGAATGGAATAGGGTGTATGATGTTCTCCTCACTGACACGATCCCGCAGTCATTGACAGATCAATGATCGGAGTCCAGATGAAGATGTTAGGAGGATGACTTCTCAGTCATCCCGGAGTGTCATCGTGTGGAGAAGAAGGGTCTGCAAATAATATGTTACCCTCTATTACATAGGAAAAGGAAATGAAAACGATATTCAGTGTGAATTAATGAATATGTGCCGTAACCGTACAATAGTTAAGCTACTTGACTGGTCAATACATGACACTTCATGCGATTTCCACGCGTTTTAATTATAATGATAATAATAAATTAATATTAGGCATTTCTTTGACCCGAGGAAAAATTCATAAATAGATATTCATCATTGGTCTTAAAATGACTATCTTAATTTCAGGGTCACATTATCACAGACGGTTCGTCATTCCGACACCGTATGAAGAAGTTACGGTCGAATTAAGATTATTCGACCAAAACCATAATAATGAAATTTTTTAATATAATTAATTATATCAATTTACTCATTTCAAGGGGGGGGGGAGTAAACATGCATGAACTCCATTCTCACCATGTGCCCCCCCCCCTTATTTCATTTATTATAATTATAATATCATTATATGAATATTATTTATTTAAGGGGAAAAAATAAACCCCTTGTGCGCCTCCTGTACACCAACAACACACCCCCTTCATGGGTTGATTTATTTCTTACATCCATTGATTGTTTTAATATTATATTATATAAATATTATATAAGTTATATAGTATATTCAAAGCAATTATTCTCTATGCACCTCAAGTATAATAGAAATATTATTAATTCCCTTGCCTTTTATCCATTATTAATTTAATTGTATTATCATATTATTATAATAGCAATATTATTAATTTCATATTTCACTTTGCAGAGAACCTATGCTCAACCATTCCATTTAATTGAAATAAATGACAAAACAAAATTAATATAACTTACATACTCAACCCCTTTTTTAATACATTTAATTTCATTAACCTCTCGCACATAGTTTTACGCCATCATTGTTATTTATTGTTTTTCAATAATAATAACAATTCATCAACTTATTTTATTAACTCATCACCTTTATTATTTTTTAATAATGATAATATTTATGCTCATCGCATTGAACACATTAAACCACCCTGTTGGATATCTGAATCCGACCATGCCACGTTAATGTCGCATAAAATCCGTCAATTTAATTATTTAAATCTATTTATTTTTATTTCACACTAATTAAATTGAAACCACTTTTATTAAATTAAAACCATTCAATTTAATAAACCCAACATATTTTTACACCACCATTATTATTATTATTTAACATAATAACAATAACGAACTCACCATTAATTTTATTAACACACCACCATGCTTCTACTGTGCATCTTCATTTATTTGTTTGCAATAAATACCATGACCCATTTTATTAATTTCTCATTATTATTAATATTATGAATAATATTAATAACACAACACCCATTATTATTATTCAAATTTAATTTCAATAATTACTCAATTAATAATAAACTGCATGTTTCATTTATCAACGTCTAATGGGTCACACACCTTCCCACTTCACATCATTAATAATAATAACACCCATTAAATCATTTTATCATGATTGTTATCTTTTTAGTTTAATTAATCACACGATTTATGTCATCTTCATTATTATTTAATATATTTTTACGTTATCATCAGTATTTAAAATTATCATTATAACACACGTCGTGTTGACCATATCGATTTCAAAAAAGGAATGGACCGAAGGGGTCTGGGCCATTTCCTAGGTTGTGTCCGGGCCCGGTCTAACTGGTTCGGAGTGACCTGAACAACCCAGATCGGGGTCCCGCTTGACCCGATCATGTCTGTATTTCCCATTGGGACTCACTGGACATGGAATAGGTTAGTCATGGGTCTAGTCCACCTGGTCACCCAGTGACCCAATTTTATCCATCTCGAACTGCATTGTCGGGTCGATTTCTTTTCCCCGCCCGGGCCGACCTATGGCCTAGCTTTATCTCGTCGGCCTCGTCCACTAAAAAAAGGCTCAAAAAATTAATTTGGCTACTTGGGTCTCCTGATCCTCTGTCCTAGCCTGAAGGGTCGGCTGGTTCGATTCAGCCTCAACTGGCTCGGCCCTTCTGGTTGGGGCGTGTGTGGCTGGTCACCAGAAAATCCTCTTGGTTAACATGTTGCTCACATGGAGCGGGAAATCCTCCTACATGGCTCCATGCCAGCGCCGTGTCTAGCCAGCCACTATGGCCCTCCTTTTCCATGGCGGGCATTGAGCGTGCCTCCTCTGCCAGCGCAACTGATGAGAGCCTATCACTTCGTCCCACATGCGACGCTTAGGGTGGCACCGCCTCCTTCCTGTGGCTGCCAACACTAGTTGCCTGCGTCGTCGCACTGGAGGCACCTTTTTTGGGCCACCAGGTCTACTATGTTGGTCCCATATCAGATCCATCTGAGCCCTCATGCCTCTAGAGTCACCGTCATCACTATCACAATCTCAGATCCACCTTGCCTCCATTTCAAGGATGTAAACATGAAGAATGCACAAGAGGAGGGGATGAGGCATTTTTCGTGTCATCCCACACCCTCCACGTTATAATTTAAAAAAAAGGGAGGCTTTGGATCACTGGTCTATCGGATGATCATCAATCCCTATGCAAAAACCCCAAGGAAAACACCCTCTCACAAGAACGCACGAACCACAAATCAACCTGTTCATGGGTTGATATGCATTTGTCATTTTAGAATAAGAACAGGGAAAACTTTAAAACAATTAAACCCATATTTGGATTGAGGATCTGTCCCTGATGAGGGATGAAGCTCCGAGCCATCGTTGATCCTCGATCCATTAGTGTTTGTTGTCGTTCATCGTCTCTTGAATCCATCCCACCGACGTTCGTCGATCCTTGATTCAATGGAATCTGTCGATGGCATTTGTCATCGTCAGAGAGAGAGAGATATTCCTCATTTATTGGAAGATTTCTCAGGGTTGTTTTTCAACTATAGACACCTGTTTAATTGAAGGCAGGATAAGTGTTGTGTGTTTCCACACTATATCATTAATGATTCAATATCACCTCGTCGCTAAACCGCAGAGCTAACTGGTAGATGCATCGTAACGAAAATAGTTTGAATAAAATAAACTTTTAAGCTTATTTTATTTTCACTAAAAGTCCAAAATTTATATTTTTCGATCGACTTGTGTTGGTCGAGGTTAATCCCTTCTTAGGAAGATCCTAAAATTTTGAATTCAATAGTGCCCTCATATTTTCAATCCAGGAACTTTTTCAAAAGATAGAAAAACCCGCTCGCATGATTACTTAACGTAATTGTTTTTTAAAAAAAATGCCTTCTGAACTCTTAGGGCCTTGAAATCACATTTTGTCTCATATCCTGGTCTCAAAAAAATTACATGTAATTAAAAAAATACATGTAAATTTTGGGACATTACAGACAACAGATTTGACTTTCCTTTGAATTTCAACACTCTAAAATGGTCTCTCTACTAAAAACGGTCTTCCATATTGGTGGGATGACTCCACTGAGTTGAATTGGGATCAAATACAGGTGATGAATTTATAGACACCAGCTTTCTCAAAGAAAAATACCAACAAAACCACTTCTTCTCAATGAAATTTCACTTAATTTTGTCTATCCATGAAAATAATTAGCATTATTCTTGTAAAAAATTATATTTTTGAAATACCAAAGTCAATATTCTTCCAAAAGGAAAGAAATTCTCATAAATTTTTAAATTCCACATGTACCTCTTAAAATACCATGCTAGATTAACATGCTTTTCAATCATAAAAAAATATTACAAAGTAACTTATTAAAATAAAACTTTTTTATATCACCATTTTGCTGAGAGATTGCATATTGGATGAAATTGATATGGACTTCTGTTTATAGTATAGGATCATTCACTAACTTATTCTCTAAATTAGCTGCTTCGAACAACAAATTCATAATCTCTCGAGGAATAACATAGTCTAAGGAATGTAGTGAAGTAATAAAATCTACATAGCATTCATGTGGTCACTTAAAATCTTCATCAATTACCAATGAGGTCAATGATAAAATTTTCTAGTTCATGGTTATGGTGGTGATGTCATCATTATCACTGAATCGAAACACCCTAGTGTAGTAGAGGTCTCACAATTACCTTCTAAAGAAAAACTCAGTTCTATTTTCTTCAAACACATACTCCCATTTTTGATGATTTATGACTTTCCAAAACAACATAAAAGTTACATTGATCCATGAAAAATCAACTGCTTGTCCACTGAGAACGTTTCTTGATGTTCTTTTATTCTTAGCTCTTCTTAAAGTAGTTCCATCAATTCTCTTTGTTTTCTATATTGTTGAAAGTATTCAGAAGGTTTGAGTGAAAGAACCTAATTATTATTTTGAGGTATGGATCCTTCCATTTCAGTTTGTACTTAAGAAAATGGGGTAAAATAGGTCAAGGAATGAATTCAAGACTGTTACATGATGTGACTGGGAACTAGACGCCATGTATTTTTGGATACATGCCATGTAATCCCGGTACATGACCATGTAAAGGTCAGGCCAGAAATTGTACGAACACAAAAAGTAGTCTCAAGTATATGTCATTTATTTATATTTATTGATCAAATCAGTAAATAGCATTGTTTATGATTATATGGATAGGAGGATCGCCCCGTTATGTGAACAATAGTGCAATAAGAGATTTTCCCTCCCAAATCTCCATCCAAACTCCGAATCAAATGTTGTTGAATGCATTTCAACCCAATTGGTAAGCCCTTGATTCCTCTTGGGCCATTATTCATGAGTTTTTCTCTCAATGAAGTTATTTAAGGTTGAGAATTTATTGTTTTTTTGTATATCTACATCAATATAGATCGAATTGGAGGTTAAGGCTAGTTGAGGAGAGTCGTACTACGACAAGGTAGGTGGTTTTGTGCCCTTATCCCAATATCGAGTTGTTTATATGCATTGTGGTGATATTCACACACGTTTAGGGTGTATCATAGAATGGAAATTGACCCTTTTTGTTGTCTAATGATGATTTGGTGAAGAATTGAATTAATTTAAGCATGCCTGAGCTTGTTGGTTGGATTAAGGGCCACCTCGTGGGTGTGTTTCCCTCGAATGACTGTTTATGGGCATTTGGATGATGTTCATTGTGAGGAATGAATTGATATACCTTATTGGATTTATATGTATGAATTAAATTTAGAATGGAATTAAAATTGTGATAATTTGTGATTGATTTGATTAAGGGTTTGGGATTAGTGGTTTCCCTTTTCCCCATGATGTGTCAAATATCGTTTAACCCTTGTGATAGTTTAGTTAGCTTATTTCATGGTAAGTAAGATTAGCATGTGAGTTTTTACTATATTAACCATTTAATAGTGTAATATATGTGTGTTGTATATTATGATGAAATGTTGATACATCGAGCTAGACCCTATCGACTGCTATGCCTAAGGGTAAGGATTTGTTATGCCTCTGGGTGAGAATTTGTTATTCCTATAGGAGAGGATTTGTTATGCCTATGGGTGAGGATTGATTATGCCTATGGGAGGGGTTTTCCTATGCCTTCAGGAAGGATTTTTAATTGAATATGAAAATTAAATTACTTATGGAGCATCTACCAAGTGAAATAACAAGCTGGGATTGGTTCCTTACTTAACTTGTTTTGATAGAGTTATGAGGTATCTGTTGATCATACATTCTATGGGGGATTAATGAGATTAGGACGAATCTTGAGAATTTTGTAACTTAATGTAGTTGAATGGTCGAACTGAACATAATGAATGAAAATGGACAATAGTACTTGTAGGATTGTTTACTTCTGAATACTTCCTTGTTTATTACTTTTCCTTTTTGTACACTACTTGTTTCATATACTCACTGACAGATAGGCATAGAATTTTTGTGGTTTCCTACTTAGATTTATTTCTCACACCCTATTTGGGTCATGATTTTTGTGCCCAAATATATTATATTTTTGAATACATCAATAAGGTAAAGCACCCTTCTACAGGTACTTAAAATGTTTTTTAGGAGCCGGAGAGCATGGGACCGAGCCGAGGCTTATGAGGTTTCTTAGTTTCCTTTGTTTCTTTTCTTTTGGAACATCTATTGTGTATTACTAGAGTGTACTTTTTTCAGATGATTTCTTAGAACATATGACATTCAACATCATCATTTGTATATAATGATTCTTGGTTACATATCTTATTAGTATTTCACTATTTATTTCAATTGTATGTTGTTTACTAATTCCGCTATTGTATATTGTCATTCCTCTATGTTACACTCTTCCAATGAGGGAATAGTTTCCCCACTATCAAACCATAATCCATCTCTATTAGTTGGTAGCTTATAATGTTTGGGGAAATATGCTTGAGGCCATACGGCCAACCGTATATGGGGCACTAGTTGAGTGGCACCCGGATCTAGGACGTTAAAAAGTGGTATCAGAGGATTTTTTTCCTGGTTTGATTTATAGTTTGGTGACGATATAAAGGAATTTTTTTTTAATTATATGTGACTGAGAGTATCTACCCCATGTATAGGTAAAATCCCAATTACCTTAAATGAAATAGTATTATTTGGATTTTGAGTTATTACAGTCGATTCAATTTTACTATTAGGTGACACACTTGTTTTGTGAAGTTATTATTGATATCATTGTTGTTCAATTTTGTTGCAACCTGATGAGATGAGGGTATTCCATCTCATTCATCATATAGGAACTTGTTAAAAATCAAATTCCATTCATTCTTTCCATGTCATTTAAGATCATTACTAATTACATTCTTTTGTGATAGATGTCATGCCATATATGCCTACTATTGTGATAGGTACCACGATAAATATGCCTGATGTTGTGATAGGTGCATCGGTATGTGTTATGGTTGAATTGGATGGTCACCAAAATTTGGTCCCCGAGGAGTATGGTCCCTCTTGGATCAAAATTTGGTGGATAATGTTTCAGCTATGGGAGATAAATTGTATTGAAATGTGCTATATGTAGATTCCAAGATTGATTCGTAGGGAGTATGGGGCCCCAAGGATCATAATTTTGCACACCGTTTCATTATTTAGAAAAATCATGGGTTTTAAGGAAGTTTCTGAGGATTAATGTCTGGAAACCTAGACAACACGTCATGTGGTCCTAAGAACACATGCTGTGTGTTCTTCTGTTCGGGAAGAAAATAATTTTTTAAGTACACACCATGTACTCTGATTACACACCATGTGGTTTTTAACTGTGTATCCGACTATCAGAGTGAGAGAGAGAATGTGTTGTTGAGTTTTGATCAGAACATGTCGTGTACCCTATGTACACCCTGTGTAGTTTTTCATAGGAATAACTGTCTGGTTCAGGCCATATAAAAGTACATGGCTAAAAGGGAAGACTTGAGTACATGCCATGTGTCAACCTGAAATGTCGTGTAACTAGGACATTTACCCGAGAAAGGAAGGTGGAGTTACATGACTATGTAAGAGATTAAGTGTACACACTATGTTTGATATCTACACACTGTGTACCTGGGGTGTTTACATGCCCATGCTGGTGAGAGTACATGACCATGTAAGGGCTTAAGTGTACATGACGTGTATTGTCCCTACATGCTATGTACTCATATTTTATTAAATATTGATGCTTTTCTTCTCTTTTTTTGTTCTTTCACTCTTGAACTGTGTACATTGATGAATAAGCTTATACTGAGGTGTATGTACTGGTATTTATAGAGCAATTCCACCACGAAAACCTCCGGTAGTATGCCAAGAGGGTGGAGATGATCGTACCCCAGAGGTGGTAGGTCATGGGCTATAAGTGAATCCTCCAGTTGTTCCAGTTGCAGCAATATATATTATATTGGATGTAGGTGTAGATGCACAATTATATTAATGCTTCATGAGGTTTATACAGACCTTCCAGGGAGTACCTTATCCTTCCACGTCTATGGAATAACGGACACGAGTGTTCCAGTAGTAGCATCCACCCACGTTTTCTTGGGAAGGTGGGCCACAGGCTGCAAAGTCAAGAATAAAGGCAATGTTATTGATGTTAGATCATCTTGATACACCTCCGGAGAGGAGGGTAAAGATCATGGATTATATTCTGTGTGATTCTGCTAAGAGGTGGTGGGATGTTACCACACAGACAAAGCATTAGTGTAACATGGTGTGGGAAGATTTTCATACAGTCTTCTATGACTATTATTTACCCGAGATACTGAGGGATGATAGAGTCTGGGAGTTCATGCTTCTGGAGTAAGGTGCTAGGATAGTGATGGACTACTATGCATACTTCACTAAGCTTTTGATATCCACACCTATTTTGATGGGTGAAGAGACATCGTGGGATTGGAGAATCGATGACGGTCTCAGGTATGAAATCTGATCACAATTGAACAATTTCAGGATGAATTATTTATACGCCTTTGTGAACCAGTACTTGATTACCGAGTATAATATGCGGGAAGCTAGAGGTTCAAATCAAGGTGATTTGACACCGAGATATGGTAATATCTTGAATGGGAGCATGAAGCGGTGTATGGAACATTTTTGCGGGGATACAAGAAATCAGAATATTTCTTCTAGTATCCAGGAGAGGTGCTACCAGTGTGGCAGAGCTAGGCATGTGAGACTGTAATATCCAATGGAACCAGTAGAGTTCTGATCTTATGGGTGGATGGGTCATCTATAGTGCTTTTTCAAGGTGTTTCCACTAGAATCTAGTGAGAGAGGATCCTCACTGAATCCACATTTAGGTGAAGGGTCAACATCTTCTCACCAGTTATGGAATTGGAATATGCCAGGACGTTCAGGCTGAGGTGGTGGTTGTGGATGTGGTAGAAAGGCCCCAGGATCTCAGTGATAGCAAGGCAGGTTAGCTCAGGGTAGCCATACAGTGTCACATGGTAGTGGTACATGGCAAACTTATATAGTGAAATAGACTCAACAGAAGCAGAATCCCAAACCTTTCACTATCAGAGGTACTATTATAGCTGCCTCCATTTTATTTTCCACACTGTTTGATACATGGGCTTCACATAGTTTCATATCTGTTCTTGTTGTGGAGAGCCTTGGGCTATTTGTTTTTACTTATGAAGAAGTTATGACACTAGACACTCCGTTAGTGTAACGCCCTGACCCCAGTTATCCAGAATCGGTGAATTACTATATAACATTTTCATGATACAAGGAATTATGTCCCAAAAGACCGATCAGTTTAGTAGCCTTGGAAGTACTAGATACAAACATAAGTTTTACATTACATCATGAAAAAAAACAACAACATTGTATCCCCTTGGAACACTCTTATATCCCTTAGCCTATTCCTACAGGTTAACCGTAATATACTTATTTGCATCTTGGGAAAAAATAAAACATAAGAAAGGGGTGATATCAGATGCTCATTAAGGATAACAATATAGGGGAAACTTTCATAAATAAGAATAAACATTTAAGGCAATGTATATGACAATAACAAAATCCTTTTAAACTTAAACTTCAGCATAATATGGAAATGAAAAATCAAATAATTCAATTTACATATTCACATGGATATTATTCCAGTCGAATAATCACATGTAATATCAGTTGTCAATTTCATAATGATGGAATGCATAATGCCACACATCATAACCACATAGTAAAGGCCTCATGACAAGACTAAAAATAAGATTTTTTCAAGGCATTGTGCCAAGACACTAGTTTTTCTCATGAGACCTACCAATTCATCGAGGAGCTATAGTGGGCTCCACCCATCACTTACTACGTCCAATGCATTCCTCATATGAAAAGGCCGAAACATAATCTAAACATTCGTATTAAAATTAGCATATGAAATGTCAATATTTTAACCACAAACCATGAATGGTATAAAAATAGTACGTCCACAGTTAAACATAACTCATTCAATAAAATATGGTAGATTGTATAATAATAAATTAACCTCAATCGAGAATATTGAAGGATATTAACATAGATGAAAATAATCATCAAAACTATTTGAGAGAAATATCCCCTTTTCCATGCAAACATTTAAAAGTCTAAGTATTTATCAAGAAGTTGTTTAAAATATATTTTTGAATAAAAGTGTCCAATACCACTTTGAAACTTTTAAAAGGAATTTCAATTTTAAAACAATAATGTCCATATAAATAAATCCTTAATATAATTTTATTAAAACATGGACATTAATTATAAATATTTAGAAGAATAAAATTTTAAAAAATTTAAAATGATATTTTAGTTAGAGTTCCTAACCAAATGATAGATGCTTGAATACAAATAATAGAGGTAATTAAAACATTATAATATCATGAGAATAAATGGATTCATGATATACTATGTCAAAGTACATTATATACACCAAATAAAAGTGAATTGGCTCATAACAACAAAGAAGTCTCAATGGAATGTAAGTTGAGATGAATTCCTTTATAAAGACAGTACACTTAGGTTAAGGATAAATCAATGAAATAATTATGTGTGAAAAATATAAATAAACTCAATATTATTGGATATTTAATTTAAATCAATCAGAGGACATTCACACATATTCGTGTAAAAACAACACCAATGACTTGGATGTTTAAATCAATGAATAGAAATTGAGTTAAAATTACTCTTATCATGTTTATATCGATGATTTTAGAATTTATAAATGGAGTGATTATGTGTATCAAAAGTATATCCACACAAAGGGGAGTGTAAATTTACAAAATAAGTAAATAAATAGTGATTTCACACATAATCTTGGAGTAAAGTAATCAATAAAGTTTGCGTAAAACCGAATGAGAGGAAATTGAAATTTGAAATTCCCTTAACGATTTGGTAACTTAAGAAAAATACACCCCATGAAATAAGGATCATAAAATGATGATGTAAATACCCATAAAATAACGTATATTATGCAAACAATAAAATCAAGGGCAGTACATACACAACACAAAAGGTAATAGTGGAAAATATAGCATGAATCTCACGGGAATAAAAGTGAGATGAAAACCCCTTACCTTGTACTTTTCCTTAGTCAAGGGTACGTTAACCTCATATATAATAGTTAAATAACTTTTATTAAATTATAAAAGAACCACATACATAAATATGATATCATATATGATCTTCTAATATTTCTTTGTTAATAATATTTTAGTAGTATCATTGTCTCGGGTGTTAACTAATTCATTTTCATTTATATGCTTTGTTATGTAAGTAATGTTTTTTATGGATAGGATGTATTTGATTCATATCCAAAATGATATCAAGTATTTAAAAATTATTTTTAATCATAAAATGAAAATTAGTCTTGAATGGTGACGATGGGGAATGACATCTCTTCATGTCGTGGAGAAGGTAAGCCGTACGTACGCACGAGCGACAATATAATTCTTTTGAAGGTGAAATCATATATAATTGGATGGTATATAATATATAAAGAATAATTAACACTTTATATTTATTATTTACATCAGTTACACTCATTATTATACCCATCCAAATAGTGAAGTTTTTGAATAACAAACTACACCACGACGTGTAGACGGTAAGCTGTACGTACGCACATATGGTGACTTTTTCATTTATAGGATGGAAGGAATAATGAATATGGTTTTACAAAATATATAATAAAATCACATTATGTAGGAGGTACTGGATTTATTATTTTGTAATGGAATCAACAAATAAATAGGAATTGGAAGAAGAAAAGAACTTGAAAGAGGGTGGTGAAATTATTACCTAAACTTCGGGTGCTTTCTTTTAATTTGATCAAAAGGGATCCTTTGTTTGGATTTATGTTAAAATGAAGGACTCTAAGATTTAGTTACAATAGTTGAGAGGATATTTGGGTAGGGTTTGGCCGAGCCAAATGGATTTGGAGGGGTGAAATTAAGGGAAGGTGAAGTACCCTTTTATAAGAGAGGTGAGGGTCACTTTAGGAAAAGCTTGAAATATTATTTTATAATAAACTCATTTTCGGTTCATAATGGATAAAAAATAATTTATTTCGAGGATAAGGTGGGTATGAGTCTAAAATCTCTCAACCAATATGTTTTAGATAGGTTTAGGCCACCATATTAACATTATATTTTAGATTTAACTCTTAGTTAAATAGTTTGACATTTACCATGTCTCTTTGTATTTTTATATTATATGGTTAATAAACTTACTATAACAAGAAAAGCGAACCCCAAGTGGTTAATTATTAATATATATAACAATATATAAGTACTTTGGCCGATAATTAGATTTTTAGGAATATTATATCAATTAATAATATAGTATTTGTTTTAAAAAATCAATTATGTCAATTTTGACTCTATTTAGCATTTTATTTTTATGAAAATAATAACAGAATAATTACTTTAAAAAAATTATTTAATCAACCCTAACATGTCATATTAACCTATAAAATTATTTGAATTCATCAAAAGTCTCAAATTACATTTATTTGGATATTTATAATATCAATTATTTTAATATTTCATTAATAAGGTAATTACTACATCATCATTGTGTCATAAATAAATTAAATTATCTAATTTATAAAAATTATAAATAAAATCCCATGATGTAGGAAATCTTCTTAGATTACTAATGAATATTTATATTCGAATTTATATTCTGTGTAACCCTATATTAAAAATGGTTTTGTTATTAAACTTTGAATTTATCTTTTTTAAATCTTCTTTAAATAAATTTATAATAAATGTCCTAATCAAATACAAGTGGACCAAAGAGGAACATATTTTAACTCTAAGGTTGTTTTTTGTCGAATTACACTTATACAATAGAATTAGGACATGTGTTAGGGTAATTATGATATCATTTTAACCTTAATTAGCCTATTTACTTTTAACCATGGTAAATAAAAGTCAAAAGTTACTATTCAAAAAAAATTATTTTCATCTCATTGAACTAAATTTTACTTACTAATATCATCCTTGTATCTTGGATTTTTAAAATATAACTCACAAAAGCGGTAAAATTACGTTTTATGAAAATTTTCAAATGCTCCTAGAAGGTGGGTAAAAGAGGGTAAAAAGTTCAATAAAATTTTATACGTCTAATTTTATTATAAAAATGACTTCAATGAATCAAATTGAACTAATATAGGTTTTATGTATCCATATTTACTTTAAAAAAATAAAATAAATAATTATTTAAAAAAAATTTGGTTTTTAAACAATAATGCAGTGTTTTTTACTATTCATCAAAATTTGGAAGTTTTCAGAAAAATACCAAAAATTCACCCTAAGATAATTTTGATATTCCAATTTCAAAAATCAATTATATTTTACAGAATTAAAAACATATAAGTAGCATTAATTAATTTAAAATTAATTCTTGTTGTCAAAACCAAAAAGCAAGTTTTTAAGAAATAAAAACTATCAAAAGATTGACATGTGTTTATGTCAAATTTAAATGTGAAATTACTTATCATGACCTAAATTGTATTAAATGATAAAAATATAATCTTATTATACTTATAAACCATTCAAATTAATAATTTAACACTATAAATTATTTTGATAAGAAAATCTGTTTTCAATTAAAATTTAGTATTGTTCACTATTCATCAAAATATGGATGTTGTTAGAAAAGTACAAAAAATTTATCCAAAATAAATTTTTATGTTCAAATTATAAATAAGAATTTAATTTTATTAGATTTAATATATAAAAGTGTGAAATATTGGTTTTAAAAATGGTTTCCCATTAAAAGGTGGAAAATTGCATTTTTTGAAAAATACTTCTTTTATCTGAAAAAAATTAATTTATTCTTCTATTATGTCTATGAAATACATAATATGGATTCTAAAATTATATGGAGTATATAAAATTCAAAATTAATTTAATACTATTCATAACCGCTTTTTGAACAACTAGTTTGGTAAGTCGTGGTGTGCTCGAACTCGGTGTTGCGTGTAACACAAGCTATTGAATTTAATTTTAAAAAATAAGTTACTATGAAATAGTGGGGTGTTTCATTATTCTACCCTTTTGAAAAATGCATCCTCACAATTTTAAAATTGGGTTTTGGAACTTCATTAAAAGTCCCATATCAGAAAAAGAGTCAATAAAACTATGACTTTAAAAGAAAGAAAGAGAAATACAAAGGTCACCTAAGATAACCCATACTAGGATTCCATGTAGGAGAACATGGATATGAAAGATAAAATAAGTGTCAAGTTCTGATAGAGAGTGTTAGAAAACATGATCATGAGAAAGTTAACATCAAGAAAACCACAAACTTGTGATGGGATAAACAATCATTAGTTTTCTAGTAAGAAAAGTAAATAGACAACGTTTTTTTGCTTTAAGTTCCATTTCATAAATTTGAGAAATTTATTTATGATAATGACTAAGAACATAAAGATATATACTTAATTTTTAATTATATTTTTATCCTTTAATAAATTTATACCACTAACTAATCTTTTTCTTTTTACAAATGATGAGTATTCAAGATGACTTGGTCACACCTGAAGTGCTAGAATCAACTTCTAGAGAATCACATAATCCACAAAGGATAAAATATATATTTCCCTTGTATTTATAGATTAACCAAAACCAAAATTGTTAGTACAAGATCAGATGATCCCCAAAAATGATAATCCTTTAGAGAAATAAATACTAATCTTAATTTCTAAAATTAAACCAACAATACCCAAAGATCAATAAATACTAATCAATAAACAATTGTCCTTGAAATCCTTCAATATAATCCAAACTATTATTGAAACCCAAAACATATAAGAATTTTATTACGAAGTCTTCCACGTGAAATTGTATCTCCAAATAACATTAACTACTCTTAAAGTCACATACTTAAAAGTAATTAACCTGATCACATATTCTCAATGATAGGTTAATTATTTCCATAAATAACCCAAATCTCTATAAATACACAATAAAAACATAGATAAAAATCCACCATTACTCCTCAAATAAAATCCCATAGTATTCTATTTTACTTAGGCATATATTGTTCCCTAATAGAGTGAACATCTTGCAAAATAACATTTATCACTTAATCACCAAATCATTTTCCTATACTAAGGATATCCATTTGATAAGACATAAGATCCAAAATAAACTTTTTATTGATCAATAAAATCATTTAAATAAAAATAATTAGTCACACTAACCAGAGACTTCACGTAGTCCAGTGGTAGGAGATAAATCCAAATTGAACTCTGGTTGTGGGTTCGATTCCCATAGCTTTGTCTGATGCGACAGGTTGTCACATGGTCTTCATGTTGTCTTTTTTCAAAAACTATATTTTATAACATTCCCAAAATGAGATAAATTACTCAAAATAACCATAACGAAATTTCACCACAAATGTCATCTCATACCTCGCATTTTCATCCCAAAATTTAATAACTTGTAATTGCCTCAAATTCAAGGTTCATACAAACCCAAATGGTTATTTATAACTATATCAACAATAGAAAAGACATTTTTTCCTAAAATATCATTTTCACATAAAAACTATAGGGTTACACAGACAAGACAAAAGGCATCCAAAGTAATCCCATCAACAAGGAGCACTAATAATTTAAAACATTTCTCCACCCATTTATTTCAATATAGGGTTTTCCTTGACCATGGGGTTATCCTATAGAATAGAACATTCACTCGGGTAATGTCTAGGTACCCTAAATTTACAGCCAATGACTGTAAATGGATTCTTGGGATCATTTTTATTTTCTTCCATAGTACTCTTTATTTTTCATCGACAATTCTTTACATTATGTCCTTATTTCCCACACATAAACCATTTATTTGTTCCATTGATACAATTTCCTAGGTGTCTCCTTCAACATTTCCTGCATGATGGAAATTGAGATTTCTTTTCTCCATGGTCTCCATTACTGGAGCTCTTATCATTCACTGCCTTTCTCATCTTTGTTGAGTCCAGGAGTTGGTTAATATATATGTTGTTGATCATATTTTTAGAAAATTGATTCATCATGAACACGATATCCTTTACACCTATCAAAATTCCATTTCAATTCTCATTTCAACCACCCTTCCCACCTTGTACATCATGTTGAGTGTTACTATGAATTCCTTGGAATCGAGCCATTGATTAATACAAGAAAGCATAGCGTGAGTCATAAAATAATTTATAGAATATCATAACACCTTGTTTTCAATCTAAAAAACCTTAGGATTAATTAAGGTTATTTATTATTATCTTATATTAAAATCCTTCAAATTAGTTTGTAAAGAAAATGTGAATTATCCTAAGCATATCCCTCGGGAGTGTCATAACCAAGAGTGTAGCAAGGCTCATTGTCATGTACCAGGATACCCCGGGTCAAGCTTGAAACTCCTTGTCGGAGTTTTCACTCCTAGGTACATCTGTACCAAATCCACATATACCTGATTGTATCCATACATGGATGTATTTCTTAGAAAAACCACATAATATTTACATTAAATTTTTTTTGGATGTTCTTCTATACTAATCCTTAATGTATATCATAAGTTAGTGTTTTCTAATCAGATTGTTTTTATAAATATGGATTATGAGGTTTGTACTAAACTTCCCGTAATACCAACTATAATTCCCCGACCCCAGTTACCCAGAATCGGTGAATTATTACATAACAGTGGCATGATACAAGGAATCATGTCCCGAAAGACCGATTAGTTTAGTAACCTTGGATGTACTAGATACATATATAAGGTTTACATTACATAATGAAATAAAAAAACAACATTGTGTCCCCTTTGAACACTCTTATGTCCCTTAGCCTATTCCGGCAGGTTAATCGTAATATAATTCTTTTTATCCTCATAAAAAATAAAACATAAGATATGGGTGAGATCAAATGCTCAGTAAGGATAAAAATATATCAGAAGATCTCATGAATAAGAATAAACATTTAAGGCAATGTATAAGACTAAGACATAGGCCTTTTAAACATAAACTTTAGCATAATATGGAAAAGATAAATCAATTAATTCCATTTAATTATTCACATGGATATTCTACTATTCGAATAATAACATGTAATATCAATATACAATGTCATATTGATGGAATGCATAATACCGGACATGATAAAAACATAGTCAAGGCCTCGTGCCAAGACTACAAATAAGATTTTGTCAAGGCCTTGTGACAAGACACTAGTTTGTCTCATGAGACCTATTGATTCATAGAGGAGCTATAGTGGGATCCACCTACTACTTACAAAGTCCAATTCATTCCTCATATGAAAAGGTTGAAACATAATGTAAACAATCTTATTAAAACTAGCATATGAAATGTCAATATTTTAACCACAAACCATGAATGGTTTAAAAATAGCACATCCACAGTTAAAAATAACTCATTCAATAAAATATGGAAGATTGTATTATAATAAATTAACCTCAATCTAAAATATTGAAGGATATTGACATATATGAAAGTAATCATCAAAACTATTTGAGAGAAATATCTCCTTTTTCATGAAAACATCTAAAAGTATCACTATTTATTAGGAAGCTGTTTAAAATAGATTTTTGAATAAAACTGACCCATACCACTTTGAAACTTTTAAAAAGATTTTCAATTTTAAAAAATTAATGCCCATATAAATAAATCCTTAAAAACATTTTTTTAAAACATGGACATTAATGAAAAATATTTAGAAGAATACATTTTTAAACATTAAAAATGATATTTTAGTTAGAGTTCCTAACCAAATGAGAGATGATTGAATAAAAATTATGGAGGTAATAGAAACTTTATAATATCATGAGAATAAAGGGGTTCATGATATAATATTTTAAAGTACAGTATATACGCTAAATAAAAATAAATTGGCGCATAACAACAAAGAAGTCTCAATGGAATGTAAGTTGAGATGAATTCCTTTATAAAGATCATATCCTTTGGTTAAAGATAAATCAATGAAATAATTATGTGTGAAAATATAAATAAACTCAATATAATTGGATATTTAGTGTAAATCAATCATAGGACATTCACACATATTCTTTTAAAAAAACACCAATGACTTGGATGTTTAATTGATTGAATAGAAATTGAGTTAAAATTACTCTTATCATGTTTATATCGATGATATGAGAATTTATAAATGGAGTGATTATGTGTATAAAAAGTATATCCACACAAAGGGGAGTGGAAATTTACTACATAAGTAAATAAATGGCGATTTCACACATAATCTTGGAGTAAAGTAATCAATGAAGTTTGCATAAATTCGAATGAGTGGAAATTGGAATTTGAAATTCCCTTACTAATTTTTTAACTTAAAAAACATACACCCCATGAAATAAATATCATCCAATTATGATTTAAACACCCATAAATTAAATTATATTACTCAAACAATACAATCATGGTTAGTACATACACCACTGAAAAGGTAATAGTTGAAAATATAGCACGAATCTCACGAGAATAAAAGTGAGATGAAAACACCTTACCTGGTACTTTTCCTTAGTCGAGTGTACATTAACCTCCTATATAATAGTTAAATAATTATTATTAAATTATAAAAGAACCACATACATAAATTTGATATCATATATGATCTTCTAATATTTCTTTGTTAATAATATTTTAGCAGTACCATTGTTTAAGGTGTTAACTGATTCGTTTTTATTTATAAGCATTGTTACATAAGTCATGTTTGTTATGGACAGGGTGTATTTGATTCATATCCAGAATGATATAAAGTATTTAAACATTATTTTCAATCCTCAAATGAAAATTAGTCTTGAATGGTTACGATGGGGAATGACATCTCTTCGCATCATGGAGATGGTAAGCCGTATGTACGCACGAGCGACAATATCATTCTTTTGATGGTGAAATCGTATATCATTGGATGGTATATCATATATAAAGAATAATTAACATTTTATAGTTTTTATTTACATTATTTACACTCATTATTATACCCATCCAAATATTGAGGTTTTTGAATAACAAAGTACACCACGACGTGGAGACGGTAAGCCATACATATGCACGGATGGTGACTTTGTCATTTATAGGATGGATAGAATAATGAATATGGTTGTAACATGTTTATAATAACGTATAAGTATGTAGGAGGTACAAGAGTTATTATTTTGTAATGGATTCAATAAATAAATAGGAATTGGAAGAAGAAAAGAACCTGAAAGAGGGTGGTGAAATTATTACATCTTCTTCGGGTGCTTCCTTTTGATTTGATCAAAAGGAATACATAGGTTGGATTTATAATCAAATTAATGACTCTAGGATGTATTTAAGGTAGTTTAGAGGATATTTTGTTAGGTTTTTACTAAGAAAAATGGCGTTGGAGGTGTGAAATTAAGAGAATGGGAAGTACCCTTTTATAAGAGAGGTGAGGGTCACTTTTGGAAAATCTTGAAATATTATTTTATAATAAAATAATTTTCGTTTTATAATGGCTAAAAAATGATTTATTTCGAGTATAAGGTGGGTATTTGTCAACCAATAGGTTTTATACTGGTTTAGGTCACCATATGAACCTTATCTATTAGATTTAACTCTTAGTTAAATAGTTTGACATTTACCATGTCTCATTGTATTTTTTTATTATATGGTTAATAAACTTACTATAACAAGACAAGAGACACCCTAGTGGTTAATTATTAACATATATAACATTAGTTATGTCCTTTGTCCGAAAATTATATTTTTTGGAATATTATATCAATTAATAATATAGTATTTGTTTTAAAAACTCAATTATGTCAATTTTGACACTATTTCTTATTTGGTTTTTATGAAAATCATAACAACATGATTACTTCGAAAGAATTTTTTTTAATCAACACTAAAATGTTATATTAACATATAAAATTAGTCTAATTCATAAAAAGTATCAAATTACATTTATTTGGATATTTATAATATCAATTATTTTAATCTTTCATTAATAAGGTAATTACCGTATCATCCTTGTGTCATAAATAAATTAAATTATTTAATGTATAAAAATTATATATAAAATACCATTATTTATGAAATCTTATTATATTTCTAATGAATATTTATAGTCGAATTTATATTGTGTTTAACACTATATTAAAAATGTTTTAGTTATTAAACATTGAATTTTACCCTTTTAACTCTTCTTTAAATAAAATAATAATAAATGTCCTAATCAAATCCAAGTGGATCAAATGGGATCATATTTTATTCCTATGGTTTTTTGTGATCTAATTAAACTTATCCAATAGAATTTGGACATGTTTTAGGGTAATTATGATATCATTTTTACCCTTAATTACCCTATTTACTTTTAACTATGGAAAATAAAAGTCAAAAGTTACTATTCAACAAAAATTATTTTCATCTTATTGAAACACATTTTATTTACAGATATCGACCATGTCTCTCCAATTTTTGAAATTTAACTCACAGAAGCAGTAAAATTACGTTTTATGCAAATTTTCAATTGCTCCTAGAAGGTGGGTAAAAGACGGTAAAACGTTCAGTAAAATTTTTTACATATAATTTTATTATAAAAATGACTCCAATGAATCACATTGTGATAATATAGGTATTATGTATCCATATTAAATTAAATAAATAAAATAAATAATTTTTTAAATAAAAAAGACCGTTTTTAAACAATAATACAGTGTTTTTTCACTATTCATCCAAAATTAAACGTTTTCAGAAAAATACAACAAATTCAACCTAAGTTAATTTTGATATTAAAATTTCAAAAATTAATTCTATTTTACCAAATTAAAATCATATAATTAGCATTAAATAATTTAAAATTAATTCCTGTTGTCAAAACCAAAAAGTAAGTTTTTAAGAAATAAAAACTATCAAAAGATTGACATGTGTTTATGTCAAATTTAAATATGAAATTACTTATAATGACCTATATTATATTAAATGATAAAAATATAATCTTATTATACTTAAAAACCATTAAAAATCATAATTTAACACTATAAAATTTTTCCATTAAAAAAGTTATTTTCAATTAAAATTTAGTATTTTTCACTATTAATCAAAATATGAATGCTATCAGAAAAGTACAAAAAAAATTATCCAAAATAAAATTTTATGTCTTGATTCTAAAGAATAATTTAATTTCATTAAATTGAATATATAAAAGTGTCAAATATTGGTTTAAAAATAACTTTCCATTAAAAGGTGAAAAAATTTCTTTTTTTGAAAAATACTTCTTTTATCTGAAAAAATGAATTTGTTATTATATTTTATCTAAGAAACACATAATATGAATCCTAAAATTATATGTAGTATATAAAATTCAAAATTATTTTAATACTATTCATAACCGCTTTTTGAACGGCTAGTTTGGTAAGTCGTGGTGCGCTCGAACTCGGTGTTGCGTATAGCACAAGCTATTGAAATTTATTTAAAGAAAATAACTTACTATGAAATATTGGGGTGTTATAGATAGGAATTAGAATGGTAAGTGTGCATCAGTTCAAGGAGTTCCCCTTGAGGTTGGTGGGTGTCACTTCTTATGAGACCTCTACGTCTTAGAGATGAAAGGCTTTGATGTCATTCTCGGAATGGACTAGTTGGTATCCTTTCAAGCCTTTATCGATTTCTATCATTGTAGGGTGAGTTTTACATCACTAGAGGGAGGATCGTTTCTACAGAGGGTAAATGTAATGTCTAGGTGAGCCAAGATGGACCCAAGCATCATGGGTTAGGAAGGATGGCATCCCATATTGTGAGTTTTTATCTATATGAATAGGGAAAATGTCAGATAAATTTCCCTCTAATGGTTGATCATTTCAGGATAATTTTCCTGGATGAATTCTCAGCGTTACCTTCAATGAGAGGGGTGGATTTCATGATCATGCTAGTTCCATGAGCTAAACTGGTATCCATTATTCCTTACAAGATGGCTATGAAGTAGAAACATGATCTCAAGAGGCAACTAGAGAAATTAGAGGCAAAGGGGTTTATCTAACCCATTACCTCTCCATGTTGTTCGACGGTCCTTTTTGAGAAAAAGGCGTATGGTACCCTCAGGCTATGCATGGACTATCAGAAACTGAACTAGCTATTGTTTAAAAAATGACATCACTTTCCACAGATAGATGACCCATTTGATCAGCTTTGAGGATCCCAGGTGTTCTCTAAAATCAACTTAAGGTTAGGATATCACCAGGTACGTGTTTGAGCTTCAGACATACCTCACACCACATTTTGTAGCAGGTATGGTCTATATGAGTATCTAGTTATTCTGTTCAGTCTCACGAACAAGCCAGTAGTTTTCATGGAATTAATGAACCGAGTGTTCCATCCTTACATGGATTCTTTTAAGGTGGTTTTTTTTGTGGATGATATCTTGGTGTATTTTCATAATCGACATGACCACATCAAACATCTTGATATTGTTTTGAGTACATTGGGAGAGAATCATTTATATGCTAATATCTCAAAGTGCCACTTCTGGATGGATGAGATTCACTTCCTGGGTCATGTCATTTTAGATATAAGAGTATCAGTGGACCTAGAGAAGGTGATAACAGTAGTTACCTGGGTGCAACCCAGGAATTTCTTTGAGGTGTAGAGTTTTCTAGGGCTGGTTGGTTATTATAGGTGTTTTATATAGGACTTATCATTCTTAGCAGCGCTAATGATGGTCCTTCCATATAAGGGTGTGAAGTACGTATGGTTAAATTCCTATGAGATAGCCTTTCAGGAGCTGAAAGGGAGATTAACATCAGCACTAATACTGATTTTTTCAGAGCTGGGAAGGAGTTACACTATATACCACAAAATATCAGGTATTGGGTTGGGAGAAATTCTTATGTAGGGGGATAGAGTTATTGTGTATGGGTCTTAGAATTTGAGGCCACATGAGAGGAACTATTCGATGCGTGATCTCAAGTTACCCACAATTGTTCATGACATATGTTGTTAGAGACATTACTTATTGGGAGAGCATTTTGTGGTGTAAACGGACCAAAAAAGTCTCAAGTACATATTTATACAACATGATCTAAATCTGAAGAAGTGAATGTGGGTGGAATACCTTCAGTATTTAAACTTTGAGATTTCCTACATGCCTGGAAAAAAATGAAATGGAAGATGCACTGAGTGGGAGGACTCAGATGCATGCTGTACATGCGACCAATAATGAGTGGAAATTGGTGGCATTGTTCTCTGAGATGCATCTAGAGGTGTAAAACAGGAAGGGTTATACTTTTCTTACATCCTTAGATATTACCTATACCTTACTAAAAATAGTAAAGATGAGGAAACTATCAGATTATGTGGGCATAGTCCTGTGGGAGAGTGTAGCTGGTGTGGATCTACCTCCTGGTTGAATTGTAGTTGATGATGATATATTGAAGATCCATGAACATATCTGGGTTCCAGTGGACATAAAAAAGGAGATGATGTGGGAGTTTCATGATTTACCTTGGACAGTGCATCTCAAAGTTACCAAGATGTAGTGTTACTTGCACTGCCAGTACTGGTGGCTAAGTATGGAGAGAGAGGTGGAAAGTTTTGTTACAAGGTGTTCCACCTGTCGGTAGGTGAAGGCGGAACATCAATAGCTATCCAAGATTTTACAGCAGTTAACTATTCTAGAGTGGAAATGGGATGATTTCATGATGGATTTTATGAAGATTTTGTTGAGGCCACCTTGAAGAAATGATGCAGTGTGGGTGGTGGTTTAGAGACTTACAAAGGTCTCTCACTTTTTACCAATCAAGAAGACCTTCATTGTTGATGAGCTGGGAAAGATGTATATTTGTGAGGTGGTATTACTTCGTGTGGTCCCTCATTCTTTCATCTCAGATAGGGACTCCCACTTTATTTATCTTTTCTAGAAGAATTTTTAGAGGTCACTGGGTACACAGGTGCTTCTGATCACAACATACCACCCTCAGACTGATGGCCAGTCAGAGAGTACGATATAGGTGATGGAGGGAATGCTATGATAATGAATCCTAAACTTTGGGGGATCTTGGTAGAAATATATTTTCTTGGTTACATTTTCCTACAATAATAGTTTAAATGTGACTATAGTGATGACACCTTATGAGGATTTGTATGGTAGACCATGCCGATCACCCATGTGCTGGCTGGAGGCAGGTGGGGCACCTTTACTCGGACTATGTCTCATGTAGAACACTTCTAAGGAAGTCCAGTTGATTCAAAAATATATGGATACTATGTAGTCTCATAAAAAATCATATGCTGATCTCTATATATGATCTTTGGAGTTTGAGGTCAGGGATCAAGTTTTTTTACTTGTCACACCGAGGTTGGGACACAAGATGATCATGAGACATGGTAAGGTTTGACCGAGATACGTCGGTCTATTTGAGATTATAGAGAGGGTCAAGTGGGTTTCCTATTGATTATAGTTACCTCATGCATGATATCTTCCATATTTCTCAATTACACCATTTTTTTAAACCCATCTGACACCTTTCTGCTTGAGGTAGTGGAGTTGCATGAAGATGCATCATTTAAGAAGCATCCCATTAGTATTTTGGATCGTAGAACAAAGGTTCTTCATGGCCGGAATGTTCCTTTGGTATGGGTGATATGGAAGCATGGTCGAGTGTAGGAAGATACTTAGGATAGGGAGGCCGACGTATGATTGTAATGGTTGGAGTTATTCTCTGATGTTTCTTTACCACCCTTGGAAGGGAAATTCGTGGACAAATTGCTTTAAGGGGGGAATGTTTATGAAGTGGTTCTTCCTTCGAGGTATGGATCTTTCCTTTTCAGTTTATACTTAATAAAATTCGGGAAAAGAGGTCAAGGGATTCCTTTAGGCCTGTTACACAAGGTGACTGGGAACTACATTCCGTGTACTTATAGGTACACACCATGTATGTTCAGCTACTGGCCATGTAATCCTTGTACCCCACCATGTAATGGTAAGAGAAGAAATGGTACAGACCCGACGTGTAGTCTCAAGTACACACTGTGTAATTTTTTATTGATTAAATTTGAAATAAGCGTCATTTTTCATTAGATGTATAGGAGGCTCACCCCGTTACGTGAACATTAGTGCTAGACGGGATTTTCCCTCCAGAATCTCCATCCAAACTCCGAATCGAACGCCATTGGATGCATTTGAACTCAATCAGTAAGCCCTAGATTTATCTTGATCCATTCATCATGATTTTTCTATCAATGAAGTTATTTAAGGTTGATATTTTATCTTTTTTTTAGATCTACATAGTTTTAGCTTGAATTGGATGTTAAGGATAGACAAGGAGATTTTTACTATGATGAGGTAGGTGGTATTGTGCCCTTCTATCAATACCAAGTTGTTTATATGTGCTATGATGATGTTATCCCATTTTTAGGGTTTATCCTTGAATGGAAATTGACCCATTTTGTTTCCTAATGATAATTAGTTCATTAATTGAATTAATTTAGGCATGTTTGAGCTTGTTGGTTTGATTAAGGGCCACCCCATGGGTGCGTTTACCTCAAATGACAGTTTATGATCCTTTGGCTGAGGTTTCTTATGAGGCATGTATTTATTTCCCTTATTAGGTTTATATGTATGAATTAAATTTATGATGGAATTGAAATTGAGATAAATTGTGATTTATTTTCTTAAGGTTTTGGGATTAGTGGGTTTCCCTTTGACCCATGATGTTCCGACTATCATTTAAGCCTTATGATAGTTTAATTCACTTGTTTCTTGGAAAGTAAGATTCCTCTATGAGTTTCTATTATGTAAACCATGTAATAATTTAATCTACATGTGTTGTCTACTATGCTAAAATACCGATACACTGAGATCGACCTTGTCGACTGCTATGCCTGAGTGTGAGGATTTGTTATGCCTACAGGTGAGAATTTGTTATTCCTACGAGTGAGGATTTGTTAATCCTATGGGCGAGGATTGGTTCTGCCTACGGGAATGGGTTTTCTATTCCTGTGAGAAAGATGTTGAGTTGAATATTGAAATTAAATAGCTTATGAAAGTATTCCATTACAAAGAAGAAGCTTGTATTTTTTCTTCACTTTACTTGTTTAGATATCCTTCTGTGGTATATTTTGAGCATCCTTTCTATAGGGGATTGATGGGATTAGTATGGATCTCGAGACTTATGTACCTCAATGTAATTGAATGATTGAAAAAAACATAAAGAATGAAAATGGAAAATATGACGTATAGGATTATTTACTTCTAAGTACTTTATAGTTTTTTACTTTTACTTTTTGTAAACAACTTGTTTCATATACTCACTTATAGATCGATACAGACCTTGGTTGGTTTCCTGCTGGGATTTATTTCCCATACCCTATTTGGGTCATTCTTTGGGGCCCAAACTGATTATATTGTTGTAGGTATCGATAAGGTAATGTTCCCATATATTGGTACAAAGATTCTATTTTGGATCTGGGGAGTACGGGACCGAGCTGAGGCTTGCGATGCTTTTTAGTTTCCCTTGTTTATTTTACTTTTGAAACATCTATTGTGTATTGCTATAGTGTACTTGTTTTGGATGATTTCTTATAACATATGACATGATACATTATTTGTTTTATGGAATGATGTTTAGTTACTTATATTATCATTATTCCACTATTTATTTCAGTTGTATACTATTTACTTCTTCTAATATTTCAAATTATCATCCCTCTATGTTACACTCTCCCAATGAGGGTATAGTTTCCCCACTATCACACCATAAGCCATCACTGCTAGTCGGAAGACTCTCACGTTTTGGGGAAATACCCTTGTGGCCATGTGGTCAACCGGGTATGAGGCACTAGTTGAGTGTCACCCAAATCTGGGATGTTACATTGAGGACTAGGGTAAAGTGGTTTGGGTAACATAGATAAGAAAAGGGTTTGAAATATTGATAAAAATTTCATGCGTTGGTTTTTCACACTATCTTTTATTTCAAGGTAATTGAAGGGTCACACAATGATGTGTAGCGTAATAATTATAAAATCTATGTGACATGTTATATTTTTATATTCTTAATACTTAAAAATATTGATTCAAGAAATTAAAAGAATTAAATAAAATAAAGTATTTACTCGAATAATTTTTTTTCTATTTAGAATAATGTCAAAATAATATTAAGAAAAATGAAACAAACCAAATTCTAATATAATACAATTAAATCTTTCAGTAGGAAAGGGTTTAGTAAAAATATCTACTAATTGATTTTATATGCAAAAAAATTCTAAAGAAATATCAGTCTTTAGTGCATGATATCTTAATAAATGATGTCTTAAATCAATATGATTTTTTCATGAATGTTTTATCTTATTATTTGAAATGTTGATAGAACTAATGTTTTTACAATTTAGTGGTACTAATATGAAATTAAATCCAAAATCCATTATGGTGGTTTTCATTCATAATAGTTTTTCACAACTTCTTACTAAAATATACTTCTCTTCAGAATTTGATAATTTTTTAAAGTGTGGCTTCTTAATAGAATAAGATACTAGGGACTTTCCAAGAAAATTATCTATTATTGAGGTGGTATACCTATCTATTATACATTAAAAAAAGCATATGAATTTTAATCTAAACGAAAGTCATAATATGTTTCGAAAAATAAGAGAGAGATAGAGAGACCCATTTCCTTTTAAATATCTTAAAATTCTTTTAACAGTATTTAAATGAGATTCTTTTAGATTGGATTGAAATCTTGTACAAAGATATACTAAGAAAATAATATCTTATCAAATTATTGTAAGACAAAATGAAATTCCAATGATTCCTCTATGTAACTAGTTTTCAATTTGGTTTCCTCTTTAATCCTTATAAAGTTTGATATTGGAGCTCATAAGAGTCGAGTAAGTCTTACTATTTTCAAGTACGATCATATCAAGTAAATCAGTTGTATATTTTCTTTGGTTAATAATATTTCCAAAATCCTTTTGATAAATTTTAAATCCTATAAAATAGTGTAAATCACTCATCATACTCATTTCAAATTATTTTTTGATAATTTTTGAAAAATCATTACAAACTTTTTGATTGATTGATCCAAAAAAAACATCATAAACATATATTTTTACTAAATAAATATCATAGGATGAAGTTTTATTAAATAATATTATATGTGACATTTATACTATAAATCCTTTTGATAAAATAAAAGAACTCAGTCTTCCATACCATGATCTTGGGGCCTGTTTAAGTCCATATAGAGTTTTGGTAAGTTTAAAAACTGAATTTTGAAAATGAGGGTCTTGAAAACTAGGAGGATGTTCTACAAAAACTTCCCCCATTATAAATTCCTTTATAAAATTATATTTAAAATCCATATGATATAATTTAAAATTCATATAAGATGGATATGATAGAAGGATTATAATTTCTTCTAACCTAGCTACATGAGAGAAGGTCTTCATAATCTTTCCATATTCTCGATTGTATACTTTTGAAACTGGAATAGATTTATTTCTAGTTTTTACACTATGATTATCTAGTTTTTTTATAAAAATAAATTTTTTTCCTATTAGAGGATAATTAGTGGGTCAATCAACTAATTCCCATACTTCGCCTATTTTGAACTAATTTAACACTTCTTGTATAGTGAGGAATCAAATTATATTTTACAAATATTCTTATATAGATTTTGGTTCTATTTGGAATAAAATAGAATAGAATTATACTAGGCTTCCTGTATTTCTTCTAGTTCTAAATCCTTTATCTAGGTTTCCTATAACTATTTCGAAAGGATGGTCTTTAAGATTTATTGGTAATAATGGAAACATGATTTCTATTTCTCTAATAAAATACATAATGGATTTGGTTTAAAGTAATCAAGTTCCAAATCACCATTCTAGTTGTTGTGGTTAAAGAAAGGTTCTAGTCACATATCCTTGAGAGAATCACTTTATTCATTAGTTTGAATCATTTTGTGATCAAATGGATCACTTTCATCAAACTTCACATGATCCGATTCGTCAAAAATATGCGACCTTTTGTTGAAAACTCTATAGGATTTGGATGGAGTAGAGTAACCTAGGAAGATACTTTCATCAGTGTTTGGATAAAATTTACCAAGTTTATCCTTGTTGTACCAGATATAAACCTTATATCTAAAATCTTTAATGTATCCCACCTTTAGTTTTATATTATTCCATAACTCATAGGGCGTTTTCTTCAAAATAGGTCTTATTATAACTATATTAATGACATAACATGATATGTTAACAAATTTATCCTTTAAATGAGTGGTCATGTTATATTCATATAACATAGTTCTATAAATTTCTTGTAAAGTATTATTCCCCCTATCAACAACACCATTCATTTGAGGTGTACTGGGGGTAGAGAATGTAAGTTTAATTCTTTACTTATAGAAATATGAATTATATTCGTGATTCTAAAATTCACCTCTATGATAACTTCTCTAAGTCATAATTTTAACATCCTTTTCATTTTTAACAATATTATAAAAATTAATAAAAACAGAAAAAGCTTCACTTGTAAGTATTAAGAACTAAACCCATGTAAATCTTGGAAAATAATCAACCAACACATAAAAAAATTATTTTCCTGCAACACTTTCAGTTCTTGTAGGTCAAAATAGATCCATATGGATAAGTTAAAGAGGTATAGAAGTATAAACCTCTTTAATTAGTTTAAAATATGGCTTATTTTACATTCCCATTAAAAATTCATCATATAACTTCTTTTTATCCAATTAAAGGCCAAGTAATCCATAAATCAGATATCTTTTAGATAGATTTTTCATGTAATGAACATTGTAATGTCCAATCCATCTATGAAAAATCCATGATTCATAAACTTCAGTATTCAAAAATTTACATTTTGTCAACAAAACGAATTTAGATCTAGTGTGTAGACATTATCAATTCTAAGTGATTTAAACTTAATAGATTTGTCATTTAGAACTAAACATGAAATGTTTGAAAAATAAACAGAATAGCCATCATAAAAAAGTTGAGATATACTTATCATATTATTCTATAAGACATAAACATAAATGATTTTTTTGATGAGAATTGATTGAGTATTTCTAATAGATCCAATGCCAACTATTTTTCCTTTTTCATTGTTACAAAATGTGACATAGCCTCTATCAATATTGAATAATGAATAAAAATTTGAGAATTATCCACTCATATGTACCAAAGAACCACTTTCCATAAACCATTTTTCAATACTGTTCATGTGATTTTTTACCTATATATAAAAATCAAAGAACAAAATTATTTGCTACCCAAAATATTTTGGATCAAGAAATATTAGATATACAATTATTAGGGATCCAATTTTTTTAATAAAACCTAGAAACCTATTTTGAAAAATATTTTTAAAGAAATGAGTTTTTTAATCCATAGAATTGGGTATTTCTCAAATTTAGGATATCAGAATAATTTCTAGTTTATCCATAAGGAAAATAGGTAACTTTAGAAAGGTTTCTATTTTTCAAACTTGGGAAAAAATATTTTTTGTAAAATTTAGGCTTTTCACCCTGAAATCCTCTTCCAAAATTTTCTTTGTTAAGTTGATTTTTACCAATTATTTTGTTTAGAAATATTCTCCCTTAGTGAAGACACTTGTGAAATATTTAATGTTTTGAACCTCCTTCTGTGAAATTTTCAATTGTATTAACATGTTCGGTACATAATGCAGTAGAATTTTACAATTGATTATTTAGAAGCATTTTTTTTATTTATATCATCCTCTTCATTAAAAATGTTAATGTTATAATTTACAAGTTCCTTAATTTTCTTCTTTGTTATTTCATAATTCATTTTTAATATGGTATAATATTCATTTAATTATTCATATGAGCAGTTTTTATTTTTTGATTCATGCTCTAGCTTAAAAGAGTAATAAGATTGTACCTCATATGAATGTGACATAAATCATATATTATCATTTTGATTAAGAGTTTGATCTTCTAATTCGGATGTAGTTAACTTGCTAGAATATTCGAAATCACTTCTGGTGGCCTTTATATCCTTCTTAGATTTCTTATTATAAACAAATTTCCTGAAGTATTTCCTTTTTGTATTTTTATCATCCTTAATATGTGGAAAATATGGATTTATATGTTCTAGATTATTATACTAATAACATCTTAATTATTTATAATTGTCACCATACCTTTTTTTCTTATTGAAAAGTCTTAAGAAGCCTCTTCTGTTGTTATAGAACATTTTGAACTTCTGAGAAAACTGTGAAATCTCATCATTTGATGTATAATTTCTTGAGGAGTCTTCTTCTTTATTTGTTTTATATATTATTATGCTTTTATTCTACCTGTCATTCTTAGAATTTGAAACCTCTAAGGAAACATTCTATCTCTTGATCATTTTATTCTCTCCAGCTCTAGCTTCCATTTCAACTTCATACATCAGAAAAGTTCCAATGAGATCTTTTATTTTAAAGTTATTAACTTCTGTATATTGTCTTATAGTAGTTGAGATTCTTCTCTACTTAGGTGGTAACACTCTGAGTAATTTCAATGCTTTTTTAGGTTTAGTGATGGGTGTTCCTAGAGAAGAAATATTATTAACAATCTCAGAGATCATTCTTTTAGATGAGGGATAATTTACCCTTAATCCATTTTGAATGTGTTGAACTAAATTTTGGATATATCATATCTAAGATCCTTCACATTGTCAGTACCTTCATACGAAACTACTACAATGATCCACATTTCCTGATCTATTTGAAATTGAGAAACTTTATTAAATTCATATGATACTAATATATATATTACATCATTCTTAGCTTTTGAATTCATATCATATTATTCATTAGTTGTAACATACCACATTTTAGATCTATTCTTAAGATCTTTATAGGTATTTACTAGTTTTAAATAAAATTTCAGGATAATATTATTTAGATAGATAGTCATGCAATTCTTCAAGAAACTATTGTTTTCACCCTTAAATTATGAATATCTTACCATTGAAATACCTTCTTGGTTATCATCCAAAACATTCATTCCAATATAAATTGTTGGAATTAATCTTTTTTTAGTTGAAAACTCAATATTAACAAGATTTGATACCCATTTTTTCCCATATAATGGCTAATGAAAAACTCAAGAGGGGGGGGGGGTTGACTTTCAAAAAGATTCTTTACATATAAAATCACTATTTAGGTATGATTAATCAAATATTTTTCTTAAAATGAAACGGAATATGAAATATAAATAATTAAATGAAAGGGATTGAGCATAAGATATTTATAGTGGTTTGGGGAATAGAAATCCCCCAATCCACTCCACCACACTAGTGCAGAAAACGTTTTTTACGTCACCATTTTTTACGTCGGTTATATAAAACCGACGTCATAATATGTAAAACGAGGTTTTTTATGTCGGTTATTTAATAACCGACGTAACAACCTGTGTTTAGTACACCTTTAACGTCGGTTATTTTTATAACCGAAGTTATTAATCGCGCGGCTTCGTTTTTTACGTCGGTTATACATTAACCGCCGTAAAAAACAGAAGCGGGGGGCGTTTGTTACGTCGGTTATTCAATAACCGACGTAAAAAACACGGTTTTTGAAGGCCTTTTTATGTCGGTTATTTTATAACCGACGTAAAAAAAGAATCCGCAGATGTTTTTGACGTCGGTTATGGAATAACCGACGTAATAAAACGCGGATTTTGAGCCCTTTATAACGTCGGTTATAAAATAACCGACGTAAAAAAATAATCCGAGGAAGGTTTTTATGTCGGTTATTGAATAACCGACGTTATAAATGTTTTTAAAAAAATTATAACGTCGGTTATTGAATAACCGACGTGATAAATCATTTAAAAATTTACCCATACCCGTGGATTGTCATTCGCGAGTTTACCTTCGACAGTCGCGACTTGTCTCTCTCACGCGTAAACCCGAATCGGCTCGTCCATTTCGTTGGTTTAGATTCGTTTTGCGATCATCGTTTCTCATATTTAATCTCCTCGGATCAATCATCTAAACTCGCAGCACTCAGGTAATCCTCCCAGTCGTTCTTTTTTTTTTTCGCGGATATTATATATATTTGTGTTGTGATTTTTTTGTTGAAACTAGCTAAGATTCTTCGATTGCGAACCCTTTTAACTCGTTTTGGCACCATAATCTTATTTATCATCCCTAGATCTATTAGTTCGACTTGAAATATTGACTAATTTTATGATTTCACTAATTTTTCATCGTTTTCTATAAATCCCCGAGAGGGTTGGGGCGTGTCCATTTGGATGGGGTGTCCAGGGGGGTGTCCAAGGGGTTGGATGGGTGTGGGGGGCTGTCCAAGTGGGTGGCGGCCTCTCCAGAGGGTATTTGGGGTTGTCCAGGGGGGTTTAAAAGGGGTTGGGGGATGTCCAGGGGGTGTCCAAGGGGGTAGGGGGTGGGGGGTGGTGTCCAGGAGGGGCGGGGGGCTGTCCAGAGGGGTCGGGGGGGGGGGGGGGTGTCCAGGGGGGTTTACAAGGGGGTGGGTGGGTGTGGGGGGCTGTCCAAGGGTGTGGGTGGGTGTTGGGGGGTGTCCAGGGGGGTGTCCAAGGGGGGTAGGGGGTGGGGGTGGTGTTTAGGAGGGGTGGGGGCTGTCCAGAGGGTTGGGGGGTGTCCAGGGGGGTGTCCAAGCAGGTCGGGGGTGGGGGGTTGGGTCCAGGAGGGGTGGGGGTGCTTTCTAGAGGGGTCGGGGGCTGTCCAGATGGGTCGGGGGGTGTCCAGGGTGGTGTCCAAGGGGATGGGTGGGTGTGGGGGGCTGTCCAAGGGGGTGGCGGCCTGTCCAGAGGGGTCGGTGGGGGTGTCCAGGGGGGTGTCCAAGGGGTTGGATGGGTGTGGGGGGCTGTCCAAGTGGGTGGCAGCCTCTCCAGAGGGTATTTGGGGTTGTCCAGGGGGGGTTACAAGGGGTTGGGGGATGTCCAGGGGGGTGTCCAAGGGGGTAGGGGGTGGGGGGTGGTGTCCAGGGGGGGCGGGGGGCGGTCCAGAGGGGCCGGGGTGTGTCCAGGGGGGTTTACAAGGGGGTGGGTGGGTGTGGGGGGCTGTCCAAGGGTGTGGGTGGGTGTTGGGGGGTGTCCAGGGTGGGTGTCCAAGGGGGGTAGGGGGTGGGGGTGGTGTTTAGGAGGGGTGGGGGGGCTGTCCAGAGGGTTGGGGGGTGTCCAGGGGGGTGTCCAAGCAGGTCGGGGGTGGGAGGTTGTGTCCAGGAGGGGTGGGGGTGCTTTCTAGAGGGGTCGGGGGCTGTCCAGAGGGGTCGGGGGGTGTCCAGGGTGGTGTCCAAGGGGATGGGTGGGTGTTGGGGGCTGTCCAAGGGGGTGGCGGCCTGTCCAGAGGGGTCGGTGGGGTGTCCAGGGGGGGTGTCCAAGGGGTTGGATGGGTGTGGGGGGATGTCCAAGTGGGTGGCGGCCTCTCCAGAGGGTATTTGGGGTTGTACGGGGGGGTTTACAAGGGGTTGGGGGATGTCCAGGGGGGTGTCCAAGGGGGTAGGGGTGGGGGGTGGTGTCCAGGAGGGGCGGGGGGCTGTCCAGAGGGGTCGGGGGGGTGTCCAGGGGGGTTTACAAGGGGGTGGGTGGGTGTGGGGGGCTGTCCAAGGGTGTTGGTGGGTGTTGGGGGGTGTCCAGGGGGGTGTCCAAGGGGGTAGGGGGTGGGGGTGGTGTTTAGGAGGGGTGGGGGGGCTGTCCAGAGGGTTGGGGGGTGTCCAGGGGGTGTCCAAGCAGGTCGGGGGTGGGGGGTTGTGTCCAGGAGGGGTGGGGGTGCTTTTTAGAGGGGTCGGGGGCTGTCCAGAGGGGTCGGGGGGTGTCCAGGGTGGTGTCCAAGGGGATGGGTGGGTGTGGGGGGCTGTCCAAGGGGTTGGCGGCCTGTCCAGAGGGGTCGGTGGGGTGTCCAGGGGGGTGTCCAAGGGGTTGGATGGGTGTGGGGGGCTGTCCAAGTGGGTGGTGGCCTCTCCAGAGGGTATTTGGGGTTGTCCGGGTGGGTGGGGGGCTGCCCAGAGGGTTGGGGGATGTTCAGGGGGGTGTCCAAGGGGGTAGGGGGTGGGGGGTGGTGTCCAGGAGGGGCGGGGGGCTGTCCAGAGGGGTCGGGGGGTGTCCAGGGGGGTTTACAAGGGGGTGGGTGGGTGTGGGGGGCTGTCCAAGGGTGTGGGTGGGTGTTGGGGGGTGTCCAGGGGGGGTGTCCAAGGGGGTAGGGGGTGGGGGTGGTGTCCAGGGGGGGTGTTATATCTTACTATATTTTGTTTAAAAAATAATATTCAAGCATATTTTTTTTAAATACACATCGATTTGTTTTATATTTCAAAATTGTTTACATTCAAATTATGATTTTTTTCATATAAACATATATTTGTCTTATCTAAAAAATATATATATATTTTCTATTTGTTATAGGTAACAATGAGTCAAAGTTGGATTACGGCACATCGAATGAGCAATGAATATGAGGAAGGTGTTGATTCCTTTTTGGAATTTTCTAAACGAAATGTTCCAATTAGTGACATTTTTTTCTGTCCATTCCTGAAATGTCTGAATATGAAGAAGTTGAAAAGTAGAGAGATAAAAGATCATCTGATTTGTCATGGTTTCAATCCGAGTTACAACCCTTGGATTTGGCATGGCGAAACTGGACAGAATGTCACTGATGATAATGAATCGCAAGATGGTAACTCCGATGGAATTGAAGAAATGATTCGCGATATTGTAGCAGAACAAATTGAGATAGAACCGACAGTTTCACGTCTATATGGTGATGCCGAAAAACCATTATATCCTGGTTGTACAGATTTTACGGTTTTGTCAGCGGTGTTAAGATTGATTAACCTGAAGGCAAAACATGGATGGAGTGACAGAAGTTTTACAGAGCTGCTACAATTGATGAAAGACATTATTCCAAAAGATAACGATCTTCCAGATTCACATTATAAGGCCAAAAAAATATTATGCCCGATGGGATTGGGATACAGGAAAATACATGCATGTCCGAATGACTGCATTATATATAGGAAGGAATATGAATTTCTGAAAGAGTGTCCTAAATGTGGGACATCACGGTATAAGGTGAAAGAAAAATCACAAGATGATGTAGAGATTACAAAGCTCCCTTCAAAGGTATTTTGGTATCTTTCTATAATTCCTCGTTTCAAACGTTTATTTGCTAATTCACATGATGCAAAAAGGTTAAGATGGCATGCTGATGAGTGGGTATGTGATGGAAAAATACGTCATCCAGCTGATTGTCCACAATGGAAGAAAATTGATGCCCAGTACCCTACATTTGGAAATGAAATTAGAAATCTGAGACTAGGCTTGTGCACAGATGGAATGAATCCATACCGAACCCTCAGTAGCACACATAGTTCATGGCCTGTTTTATTGGTAATTTACAACCTCTCTCCTGAAGTTTGTATGAAGCGCAAATATGTCATGTTGAGTATCATGATCTTTGGTCCAAAGCAACCCGGCAATGATATTGATGTATACTTGTCACCGCTGATTGATGATTTGAAACTGTTATGGGCTAATGGTATTAGGGTTTATGATTCTTATAAAATGGAATATTTTCAACTGCATGCAGTGCTTCTATTCACTATAAATGACTTCCCAGCATATGGAAATTAGTCTGGATACAGTGTTAAAGGGCATAAAGCATGTCCAATTTGCGAACAACAGACGTCATATTGTCAATTGCATCATGGGAGGAAAACAGTGTACATGGGTCATCGAAAGTTTTTGCCTATGGATCACCCTTATAGAAGACTAAAAAAGGCATTCAATGGCTCACAAGAATTTGATACTGCTCCAAAACCTTTATCCCCAGATTTGTATTTTGAGAGGGTGAAAAACCTTGATGTGACATTGGGAAAGACACATAAATCTGGTAATGATAGACATATTTGGAAGAAAAGGTCAATATTTTTTGAGCTACCATATTGGAGGTATCATGAAGTCAAACATAATATTGATGTCATGCATGTGGAGAAGAATATCTGTGATTCTTTGATCGGAACATTGCTAGATATTAAAGGAAAGACAAAAGATGGGTTGAATGCAAGGTTAGACCTACTATCAATGGGAATACGTTTGGAGTTAGCTCCCACTCCTAAAGGAAGACGAACATTTCTTCCCCAGGATTGTCATACATTATCGAAGAGGGAGAAAAGTAGCTTCTGTCAGTGTCTTCATGATATCAAAGTGCCTCAAGGTTATTCTTCAAATGTAAAAATTTTTGTCTCATTGAAAGACTTGAAGTTGATAGGTATGAAATCACATGATTGTCACGTCATGATGCAACAAATTCTACCAGTTGCACTGCGTGGAATATTGCCCATCCGTGTCAGAAAGACTATAATGAGGTTGTGTTATTTTTTCAATTCAATTTGTAACAAGGCGATTGATGTGAATGCTTTGAACATTTTGGAAAAGGATGCAATTTTTATACTTTGTCATTTGGAAATGTATTTTCCTCCAACTTTTTTTGATATGACGGTGCATTTAATGATTCATCTGGTTCGAGAAATAAAGCTTTGTGGACCTGTATATCTTCGTTGGATGTATCCTTTTGAAAGGTATATGAAAATATTAAAGGGATATGTTAAAAATCCATATCGACCTGAAGCCTCCATTATTGAAAAGTATATTTCTGAGGAGGTAGCAGAGTTTTGTACGAGCTACTTGGCTACGGCGCAACACATAGGTTTGCCTCCATCTCGCCATGAACGGGTTAATAATGAGGGAAAGGGGATTCGTGGCTTGAAAGTCGAATCACTGTCAGCTGTACATATGAAGAAGTTAGAATCATACATCTTGAATAACATAGCTGATGTTCAACCGTATATCACATTGCATATTAATGAGTTGAAACAATGTCATCCAAAGAAGAAAGAAATGTGGATTTTGAATGAGCACAACAAAACTTTTTTGCCATGGTTTAAAAAGACCTTGCTTGGTAGATCAGATGTATCAGAGACATTAAAATGGATAGTGGGTGGTCCATCTTTAAATGTGATAACATGGTCCGCTTATGACATTAATGGCTATACATTTCATACGAAAGCTCAGGACAACAGAAGTGTAGTTCAGAATAGTGGTGTATTGGTGTTTGCAGAAGCAATGCATTTTTCGAGTGCTAAGGACAGAAACCCAATTTCGGCATCAAGTGCATATTATGGAGTGATTGAAGACATATGGGAAGCTGATTACTTTAAAATTAAAGTTCATGTTTTTAACTGTAAATGGTTTATCGGTAACAACAGTGTCAGACACGATGAATTTGGAATGACACTTGTTAATCTGAATAGATTGGAAGACACAGCTGATTCTTTTATAATGGCAACACATGCCAAACAAATTTTCTATGTAGTAGATCAATCAGATATGTAGTGGACCGTTGTTTTACAAGGGAAAAAACAATATGTTGGTGGGGATGAATTTGATGAAGATGCTGATTTATGTGAGATCCCTACTTCCATGGAAAGATTAATAGAACATAATGATGAGTATGTTGAAGACATGGTTTGTGCCATAAGGAACGATCACGACGAAGGAATTTGGGAAAACAATCCAACTGTACATTCCTAAAATTATAGGTAACACATGTTTATTTCTTGTTTACATTTAGTTTTTTCATATAATGTTAGATATTGTAAATTTTTTACTTATTAAAACATGTATCAAACCAAAACGATAAATCAATAAAAACTGTAAAGAGGAGAAGTCCTGGGCGCACCGGCTGGCCGGTGGTGGATCACCGGTTGGCCGGTGGTCCAGAGCAAAGCTGTCTGGTCCACCGGCCGGCCGGCCGGTGGTGAGCCAGCGGCCGGCCGGTGGCACCAGGCAGTGGGCAAGTCTACTGCCTGGGTCCTCCGGCTGGCCGGTGAGCTCACACCGGCTGACCGGTGGACTCAGTGAGTCCACTTTTCAGCTTTCTTGGGCCAACTCCTTGGAAACCTTTTGCCTGTGTTTACCATGTTTATCAATGTTTAACATGCTTACCATATTACCAATGTTTACTATTATGTAATTTAGTACACTTTTCTATTTTCTGATTAAGTAGTATTACAATATTTAAATTTGTATATTTGTGAACTAATGTTTGTTTTTTTGATTTGAAGGAAAATGACAGATCAATCAGTTGATCAGCCACATGATTCTGGAGATGAGCATATTGGTTATACATCTGGGGAGGAACATTCACATGCTCCTATTACGAAAAAGATTTCAAAGGTTGGTAAGCATGGGTGCACACGTTTACCAAAATTATCACTTGCCCGTACGAAGGAGGAGAGGATAGTCGTGGAGTTTGATGATGATGATCTTCCTAGAGGTCCAAATGCTAAAGATTTTAAGGGTTTTGTAGCAACTCAGGCTAAGAGCAAAGTAAGCATTCTCTATGATGATTGGAGAAGTGTGGATAAGGCGATAATTTCTCAGCTGTGGGAGACCATTTTGGTAATATCTTTTGCTATTGTTTGAATGTTCTTTAAATGTTTCTAGTATATATAATATTTTAACCTCTTTTTTATCAGATGACATTTGATATTCCTGACACTGGAGGAGTCAGGAAGAAATGCTTATCGTTGGCTGCTAGGAGATGGAGGGATTTCAAATCAACCCTCTCATCTGATTTCATTTATGGTCATAGGAGTCGTGAGAATCCATGTCGTATATATCCTTTTATAGATGAAGACACATGGAGACAATTTTTTGAAAGTAGAAGAAAAGAATCATTTTTGGTAAGGGAAATGTAAACTTTTATAAGCTTTCTTATACAAATGATCTTATTATTGTATTGTTAATGATTACTTATTATTAATTTACAGCAAACAAGGAAAGCTCATCAAGAGATCCAATCTAAAAATGTATACCCTCATAGTTTATCTCGGGGAGGGTATGCATTATTGGAAGAACAAATGATGGCAGAAAAATTTCAACAACTAAGAGCTGAGTCTTCAAGCTCTGGAGAGGTGGCCCCTCCATCCCCTCCATCTAAACATGAGAAATGGAAAAGAGCTCGGAAGGGCAAAAAAGGACAATATCTTTCGGAAGAATCGAGACTCGTAGTTGAGAGGATTGTAAGATATCTATTTTATTTATTTAAGTTTACTATTTTCGTCATATATTTCCAATCATTATAGAAATGTTCAATTAATTATTACAGGACTCTCATGAGGAGCAGAGTTCACAGGGGACATTTGCACCATCTGGGAGGGAAGATATTTTATCTGTGGCATTGGGAAAGCCCGAACATCCTGGCCGTGTAAGAGGATATCTGGCAGGTGTATCGGTAAGAAAAGTGTTGCCACGTTCCTCAACTTCTAACATTGAGGGAGTTTATAAAAAAAATAGAATCCTTGGAGGCTGAAGTCCATAATATTAATGCGACAATGGAGGACAAGATTAGAGCATCGGTGCAGTTTATGTTTGCAGACTTGCAAAGACAATTTCATGGTGCAGCTCCCACTCCACCTCTCCCAGTAGCTCCCACTCCCCCACCTCAGCCTGCGGACCCCATTTTTGATCCTCATCCTCCGCCGCAGCTACCTACTTATTGTGAGTTGTATGTTGATGATCCTCAACATCATATAGTTGCATATGGGATGGTATATTGTATAGGAGATACAGTTCATCATCAACAGTTAGAGGAAGAGAATCAGAGGGTCACTATACAGGATATTATAGATAGATCAGCTCGGATACCATTACCTACAGATGAGGTGACGACAGTTGGACATAGTATCGACCATTTTTTACTTTGGCCATCCAGACTTCTTCGACTCATTACCATAGAGGTATGGATGTTATATCTTTTATTTTATATTTTTATTAATGTTTTATCATTTGAAAACTAATATATTTTTCAATTTATTTTTACAGGAATACTTCAAAGGTAAAGAAATACTGTATAGATAACAACAAAGACAGATAGCTATGACATTAGATGCAGATACTAGCAGTCTTGACAAATTGTCAAGATATTCAAATTTGTTGGCGGATCATTATGACTTTACAATGGAAGCTCATGTCTGTGGACGTGAACTAAGTGTGGGGATTATGAAAACTGATATCATGGAGTTTGTCACTAGAGATAAGTTGGGCATCAATGTGGTGAAAATGTTTATCATGTAAGTCTTAACACCTTTTCCTTGCATTATATTTATTAAAAATGTATACTTATGTCTGCTTTGTATTAGGTATCTGTATAAAATTTGTGATAGGAATGAGCTGACAGATGTATATGGATTCGTGGACCCACAATTGATTTCCCCTGAAGCGTGTGCATTGGATGAGGAACAAAGAATGCTTTATAATGCTGATAGATTTGGAAAGAATGTAATCACACAGTGTTGGATGATGCCTTTTTGTGAGAGGTATGAAACACATCCCTCTCAAAGAGTTAATTATCTTTTAACATAAAAAACCACTAACGTTAAATTTCCTTTTATCAGGGATCATTGGATGTTAGGGGTTTTTTGCCCTAGGGAGAAAACACTTTATTGGATATGCTCTCTCCATGATGATGTGCGAGAAAGTTTTAAGAATATATTGGAAACGTAAGTTTCAATTTCACAATAGTTTTATATATTATAATGAATTTTAAATTTACCCCATTCGTATTATTTTCTAACAGGGCATGGGTCCACTTTCGAAAAAGCGCAAAGAAAAGGAATTTCAAGATCAAATATGTACATGCGAAGGTAAATATCCATTTATAATTTGTACATCTTGATTTATTACATAAAAATAATATATTGAATTTACACTCATTCAAACAGAAATGTCATGAGCAACAAGGCATCATCGAATGCAGATATTACATGTTAAGATTTATGTATGAAATAATAACAACTGGGACAGTTCTGAGTTTTGACCTCGTAAGATTTCCTCTTTCTCATAATATTTCAATTTGATTTATTCATTATACACATTGACTACTATCCTTTTCCTTTGTAGATTTTTGATGACCCTCAACCCTTTACTGCTGATGATATCAAACACTTACAAGTGGAGTGGTCAAATTATTTTACAGGTTTGATTGACTTTTAGTTGTTTGTAATGTAAAATGTAATTTTGAATATTGTCAATGTAATTGTGTATTTCGTAGTCGTTTAGGTTGGATTTAGTTTTTTTTGAAGTTGACAGTGTAAGTTTTGAATGTTATATAAGTGAATGTTTAATTTTTCTCTACTTCTTGTTTTGGTCTACTGTTGATGGTTTTTCTGGTCTGGATTTTGGTATGGGGGGAGAGGTTCCAAGGGGGTGGGTGGGTGTTTGGGGGGTGTCCAAGGGATATGGGAGGGGTGTCCAAGGTGTGTTTGGGGATGTCCTAGGGGTCGGGGGGTGTAAATGAGGGTGGGGGGGGGGGGGGGGTGTCCAAGGGGTGGGGGGTGTCCAAGGGACATGGGAGGGGTGTCCAAGGTGTGTTTGGGGCTGTCCAAGGAGTCGGTTGGGTGTAAATGAGGGTGGGGGGGGGGGGGCTGTCCAAGGGGTGGGGGGGTGTCCAAGTGGTGGGGGGGTGTCCAAGGGACATAGGAGGGGTGTCCAAGGGGTGTTTGGGGCTGTCCAAGGGGATGGGGGGGTTTCCAAGGGGTAGGGGGGGGGGGGGGTTTCCAACGGGTCGAGGGGGTGTCCAGGGGGTGGGGGGGCTGTCCAAGGGGTGGGGGGTGTCCAAGGGGTGGGGGGGTGTCCATGGGATATGGGAGGGGTGTCCAAGGGGTGTTTGGGGATGTCCTAGTGTTCGGGGGGTGTAAATGAGGGTGGGGGGGCTGTCCAAGGGGTGGGGGGGTGTCCAAGGGGTGGGGGGTGTCCAAGGGATATGGGAGGGGTGTCCAAGGTGTGTTTGGGGATGTCCTAGGGGTCGGGGGGGGGGGGGGGGGTGTAAATGAGGGTGGGGGGGGGGGGTGTCCAAGGGGTGGGGGGTGTCCAAGGGATATGGGAGGGGTGTCCAAGGTGTGTTTGGGGCTGTCCAAGGAGTCGGTTGGGTGTAAATGAGGGTGGGGGGGGGGGGGCTGTCCAAGGGGTGGGGGGGTGTCCAAGTGGTGGGGGGGTGTCCAAGGGATATAGGAGGGGTGTCCAAGGGGTGTTTGGGGCTGTCCAAGGGGATGGGGGGGTTTCCAAGGGGTAGGGGGGGGTTTCCAAGGGGTCGGGGGGTGTCCAGGGGGTGGGGGGCTGTCCAAGGGGTGGGGGGTGTCCAAGGGGTGGGGGGGTGTCCAAGGGATATGGGAGGGTTGTCCAAGGGGTGTTTGGGGCTGTCCTAGTGTTCGGGGGGTGTAAATGAGGGTGGGGGGGGGGGCTGTCGAAGGGGTGGGGGTGTCCAAGGGGTGGGGGGTGTCCAAGGGATATGGGAGTGGTGTCCAAGGTGTCTGGGAGTTCTGTCCAAGGGGCCGGTTGGGTGTAAATGAGGGTGGGGGGCTGTCCAAGTGGTGGGGGGTGTCCAAGGGGTGGGGGGTGTCCAAGGGATATGGGAGGGGTGTCCAAGGGGTGTTTGGGGCTGTCCAAGGGCTCGGGGGGGTGTCCAGGGGTCGGGGGGGGGGGGGTGTCCAAGGGGTCTGGGAGGGCTGTCAAGGTGTGGGGGGGTGTCCAATGGGTGTTTGAGGCTGTACTAGGGGTCTTGGGGGTGTAAATGAGGGTGGGGGGGGGGGGCTGTCCAAGGGGTGGTGGGTGTCCAAGGGATATGGGAGGGGTGTCCAATGGGTGTTTGAGGCTGTACTAGGGGTCGTGGGGGTGTAAATGAGGGTGGGGGGGCTGTCCATGGGGTGGGGGGGTGTCCAAGGGTTGTGGTGGGGCTCCAATGTGGTGGGGGAGGGCTGGCCAGGTTCTTAGGTGGGTATAGATGAGGGTGGGGTTCAGTTGGGGCTTGGGGGAGGGCTGGCATGGTTATTTTTGTTGTTTGGTTTCTGGTTGCTTTTTGGTGAGAGCAGTGCAATTATTTAAAAAAAAATATCGCTTTCACGTCGGTTATAAAATAACCGACGTGGTAAATAAATCGGTAGGGGTTTATCACGTCGGTTTTTTCGAGAATCGACGTGATAAACCGTTTCCGGGCCTTTTATCACGTCGGTTCTTAATAAAACTGACGTGCTAAAAGGCCTGGGAATCGATTTAGCACGTCGGTTATTGGATTACCGACGTGCTAAAACGTTTCCCAGGCCTTTTTATCATGTCGGTTATTTAAGAAACCGACGTGATAATAGGCCCGGGGAAGGGTTAATCACGTCGGTTATGACATAACCGACGTGATAAACGATATCCCAGGCATTTTATCACGTCGGTTTAGAAAATAACCGACGTGATAACCCCCCCCCCCCCCCGCGCATATTTATCACGTCGGTTATTAATGAACCGACGTGATAAACACCGTGATGTCAGGGATGTTACGTCGGGTTTTAAATAACCGACATAAAAAACGTTATTTATAACATCGTCCGTATTAACGTCGCCTAAAAACCGACGTAAATAATGAAAAATAACCGACATAAAAAATGTTTTCTGCACTAGTGCCAACACTCTAGCCCATGAGTTTTTTGATTTTCACTAAAATCCATTTTATCAGGGGATACCAATTGAGTACAATAAGCTATCACTTAATACAAAGGTCCAAGAGATTTCAACCAGGCTATCCCTTTAAAAGACCCATCCTCGGTCTCAATACACACTTTTACAAAAATGTGTAAAAAATATAAATAAGTAAACTTTTTGAAAGAATAATTGCAGTTCACATTTACAAGAAGCACCTAATAGTAGTTTAAGATATGTCATGAGAATATGATATACTTCAAGGTGGATCTCCGAATGATCGTTAGTGAAGTAGATAAATATGTAATTACAACACGAGTGTTTCTGTTTGATATTTTCTATGTATAGCCGTTCAGATAATTCAAATGTATGTACATGCATTCTATTCATTATCTTATCCATTCTTCTATATCCTCTATCTTCATGCTATTACTAACTGTGAATTTTATATCTCCTTTTGAACTTAAGTATGATATAATCATAATGGTTGAGCGATCCATCCATTAAGAAGTTGATAAGATATGCTATTAAGGACATGTATCCATTATTTAAAAATATTGAAATTACTTTTACAGCATTTATGTTAGACATATTCTTATTCTATGGATCTTTACATTCATGGAAATTCTTGTGTAGACAGAAATTTGGTTAAATAGATATTCCCTTTTATGATATTCTCTAAAATCATGAAATTACTTATCAAGAGATTGGAAAAGTAATCATGGAATTATGCATAATAGCTAAGTCTTTGTAAGATATTTAACAAATAGTACTGTTCAAAATAAGATAACTTCGTAAGATACTTCATAGGAAAAATAAGATATGTGAATTAAACTAAGAATAAAATAAATAGACTTAATTTTTGTGTAATGTAAGTATTCAATGTAGGATAAAATATGTTACTGTGATGTGACACTTAGATTCATCAACTTCTTCCATCTTTCATAATATAATATTTCATGATTATCCATTTCATAAGATAAAATTTTCTTATTTGATTCATTCTATCTAAAATATCCAACTGGAGTATGTAAAAAATCAATCATTCTTTTTGTAAGATAATATCTTATTTATTAACATCCAATTTCAACATGTAGTTTTATAATTCCAAGTTGACAGAAGATAAATACTTCATACATCATAATATAATCACCTCGAGAATCAACATGAGATAAATTACTTTTATAAATATAAATTGAAAAACATAAGAAAAACTTGTTAGATTAAAAATAGCATTTTATAATCATAGAAACATATAATAAATGATATATATTGGAAAAATATAATTATGTTGAATAGAAAAACCCAAAGACCCATAGAGCGATTTTTTCTTAGGCGACTACTATGGAAAGTTATAAAAGGAATCTCAACCATGGATCAAGGTTCTCAAGATCCCATTGAAGGAGGTTTGAAGAAATATAGGTACCTTTAGGAATCCATCTCCTCTCTTATTCAAAATGGTATGATTTTTTAGAATTTAGATCCTTTTTTAGAAGTCCAAAGGTTTCATCCCCTAAAAATTCAGATGGATGGGGGTACTTATATACATGGAAAAAGTGGGAATTTCACATTCATGAAAGATAACTCAACATATTTAAATTTAAAAAAGGGTTTTCATTAGGGAGGGAAGATTTGTGAATTGTAATATTCCCTGAAGAAGTTACTCCCTTGAAATCAATGGTTTCCTGGAAACCTTCAATAGGAACTGTTTGTTCATGAAGGATTTAACCATCATGAAAAAAGACCTTTAGGTGAATTATTGAACTATTTGGCCTATATTTTCTCAAAAATAGCAATGATTTCATTTATTTTTCCTATGAAACATATATTTCAACATTAATAAATCACCCCTAAAAAATAGGAGCTAATGAGAGAGGGGGGGGTTATTTGGAGGGGAAACTACTAAAAATTAGTGATTTGAGACCCATATTAAAAACATAATCCATTTCTAATGCCTATAAATTAGGGTGGGGGTACAAGAGGGGATTAAGATATTTTCACAAAATACAGGTGCTTTTATATCTATTCTCAAAACTCAATACGTTCATAAGGATTCTGCAATTTTGATCCTTACCAATAATAAAATATTACTCTTCTATGAATAGTAATTTCATGAAAAGACCTCTACAGAAATTGAGGAATTTTAGAAACTCAACATTCAAAAATATACCTTCAAAAAATAATTCCAGAAAACATTCTAAGTATTGTAAACAATAGCTTATGAAGGTGAAGATGCTGCTACGGCTCAACAAAGGGAGATGGATGGAAACATTTTTATTGGGGAGTTTTTTCTGAGTGATTTAAATTATGATACACTTACTGAATTGATAATAGAGTCACAAAATGAATTCCTAATGGGAAATGTGATAATATTATATGGATTATAGTTGATAGATTAAGTTTTGGTCCTAAATGTTGATTTAGATGAGCCTGCCTATTGGTTCAAGACTTCATCTGGGTTGGACCAGTGGCACAAAACTACTAAGGGTCACATTATGAAAGACCATATCATTGATCAATTCAAACATTCTATGGAACCCATTGAAAAAAATTAATTGGGAGACAATGGATGTAGAGGTTTCCCCTCCTCAATATGAACCCACCTATTGAGAGGTATTGTTAGGGCCAATAGGGGCCTATATACCCTGAGAGGGGGGGTGAATCAGGGTATGGATATTCTTTTTCAAAGTTCTTCCTGCCCCACTAGATCTTGACCTCTTTGTTACAAGGGTCACTTTGTTTGCACTTGTGTGGTTACTGTGATCACTTGTCTCCTTTACCTGATGATGATGATTTGAATGCAATGCAGGAAAGTAAGCAGGCAGACACAGAGATTTTTACTTGGTTCACCGCTAAGGGCTACGTCCAAGGAGCATACGCCGACAAGTTGCCGGTTCGTACCAAATTCCACTAGACTTCACTAGATGTGGATTACAATGTTCGGGCTAGATCACTTCTATGCCCAGGCTCACTTCCTTTGCAATGTTTTGGGTCAGCTCACTGCTTTCCCAAGGGTCACTCCCTGTTTCTCTCTCTCTGGCTCACTGCCGGTGGAGAGGATCACCTTCTTCCTTTTCCTAAGCACACTGCTCTTGGAAGGAATCTACTCACAGTTTATAGACATGTAGGTCTCTTCATTTTCATGAAGGAATGCATCTTCCACTGTATGTAGATGCTCTGTTGAAGTCCAACTTTCACCCGCAGATGAATCTCACTTTGCACCGGATGTACCGGGCAACCTCAATTTTTACGCGCAACCCTTACTGTGTCTTGCGCGCAATTTCTATGGTTTGCGCGAAATTCCTTTTTCGCGCAACCTCCAAATATTACGCGCAGCCTGGAAACTTCCTTGCGCGCAATTCACTGCTTTTGCGCGATATCCACTTTTCGCGCAACCTTCCTTTTACACGCCCACACCAACTTTCTGCGCAGCCTTAGCTTTTCGCGCAACAACTGACTTTACGCGCAAACTTTAAGTTTACGCGCAACACCCTTTCTGACTTCAATTTCGCGCACTAGAGATCGGGTATTTTCTATGTCTTGAACTATCTTGAATGGAGGAGGGTCACTTCATATTAATAGGCAAAATCGACCCCGCGCGAAAAACCCTTCTTGAGCGCGTAATCCGCTTTGATCGCGAAATCCAAATCTTCCGCGCACAACCATTTTCCGCGCACTGCTCCATAATTTCGCGCACCTCATGCCTTTTCCATTTTCCAAGCTTTGGACCTCGAAACATCTTTTTCGCGAAATACTTCATCCACTATTTCGTGTGCCACTTCAATTTTTCGCGCACGCCTCCAAAATTTCGCGCGCCTCATGCCTTTACCGATTTTCAAGCTTTCGGCCTTGAAACATCTTTTGGGCGAAATACAATTTCGCGCAACCCGCTGTTTTGCGCGCCACACTTCAAGATTTCGCGCAACATGCTAATTTTGCGCGCCACGCTTAATTTTTCCGCGCACCTCTTTCATTTATCTCTCCTCAACCTTTGCCAAAAACATATCACTCCATTTTCCATTGGCGATTTTCAGGCCCATAAATTTGGCAAACACTGGGAAACAGTGCCACCTGGTACTGCTCTTTTGTACCGCCTCCAGATCGTCCTTTCCTTTTTCATAGTTCTTTGTCAACATATAATGTCAACAACTTCTCGGGAACTCGACAATTCTCCATGGAAACCTGCTTTGTCAACAAACACAATCAACCCAAAAATGCTGCAATGTTACCTTGAGGGATTTTTGCCCAACAATCTCCCCCTTTGGGTTTGTTGACAACTCTTCACAACTCTGCTCAGAAATATTTTCTGCACTTTGATACCTCACTGAGTCTTCTTACAGCTGCTACCACCATTCGCCTCTTGTGATTATGATAGCGTTCAAGGATTCACTTAACATGTACTCTAAGCCCACATGAGCAATGCTCGGCGTGAGAAACAAGAGTAATATGAAAAGTTCATCAATGAATCACTTCATGTCAGACCACAGTTGTTGATTCCACCCTGATACCAATTCTTAAAATAAAAACCAGTTGTTGAACCACACTGATACCAATTGGTGATAGCTGGACACCGTCTCACACTATTCCAACACCACTGTTCTGCTTTTATCACGATCCTCAGCAGTCGTGATTTCTATGATTTGATCGATCACGTCTAGCATTGTCAGATTTAATACACTCCCCCTTTCTCATTGCTCCCCCTTTCTGGCCGCTCCACCTGTCAGCTTCTCCCCGTATCAATTATGATTTATCAAATCTCTGCACTATTTTCTCCCCCATTAACAAACACTTTTCTCCCCCTTTGTCAACGAACCCAAAGGTAACTCCTTTGTACCCTGTAAGAGAGTAGAGAACACAAACTAGCGCATTAGGGAAAAACACACCATACCTCGGGGAGCGGGGGGGGGGGGGGGGGGGGCTCCACATCCACACTATTTCAAGTGCGGGGAATCGACTGAACTCCCAGAGCCAGTCGATGCCTCTCAAAAGCTTCCTTGGGTAATGCCTTTGTCAGAATGTCTGCAACCTGTAGCTCTGTAGGCACATACTCCAACTTCACGATTCCCTGCTCAACCTTCTCCTTGATGAAATGATACTTGATCTCAATGTTCTTTGTCCTTGAGTGATGAACGGGATTTTTGATGAGATTTATAGCACTTGAGTTATCACACTGGATTCCGATCGGAGACTTCACTTCAACTCTCATATCTTCAAGCTGCTGCTTCATCCACAATAACTGTGTGCATGCTTGAGTGGCCGCAATATACTCAGCTTCTGCGGTGCTCAATGAAATGCAATCTTGTTTTTTTCTTAGCCAAGAAATACACAATCCACCAAGATAGAATGCACCACCTGATGTTGATTTTCTATCATCTGCTGAACCGGCCCAGTCTGCATCAGTATATCCCAATAACTCTGTCTGATATTTGTCGTTGTATGTCAAGCCGAAGTCCACCGTGCCCTTGATATACCGAAGTATTCTTTTCACTACAAGCATGTGACTTTCCTTGGGATTACTTTGATATCTCACTGCTTGGCATGTGGTGAAAACAATATCAGGCCTTGTTGCGGTTAAGTACAACAAACTTCAAATGATTTTCCTGTATTCTGTGATATTAACTGCCTTGCCATCCTCATCTTTTGATAATTTCATCCGGGTAGCAACCGGAGTTTTCATTTCTTTGGAATTCTCCATTCCAAATCATTCCAAAACCCTATTCACATATTCGGATTGATAAATGAATGTTCCATTCTTTCCCTGTGTCACCTGTAGACCAATTGTACTGCAACGGCTAGGAATAATTTGATTGTCTCTAGCATTGCAACCAGTTCAAATGTCTCATGAACTTCAATATCTTCTTTCTGGGAGTATCCTTTGCACACTAGTTGTGCTTTGTTCCGAATCAATGTTCCATCTTCAGTCATATTCTTGTTGTGATAGACCCATTTAGTCCCGATGACATTCTTGTCTACTGGCCTCGAAACAATCTCCCATGTCTGGTTCTTCTCAATCTGATTTAGCTCTTCATTCATGGACTGAACCCAGTTATCTTCATCAGTTGCATCATTAAATCATTTTGACTCAACCTATGATAGTAATGATGTCTGCTGTAGTGATTTCATTCTGCTTGTCTGAACTGAAGCTCACTGATCACTGATGATATTCTGCCTGTCAATTTCAGCTCGATTCTTTGTCTTTTGTGCAGATAAGGATTTTACTTCCTTATACTCATCATCAGTATCTTCTTCTGAGTCACCCTCAGCCACTTCTTCCCCCCCTGTGTTGCTTTCTTCTTCAACACTTTCGTCAGGAAATTGCTCTATGACTCATTTTTCAGTGGCTTCATTTCTTTCAGCTACTTTTCTCTGTGTCATTGTTCAATGAAATCATTCCTTTCAACTTCTTCTCACAACTTCTTGGTATCCTGAAAACAGTCAGCTGATACCACAATGTTAGATCAAAATAAATAAGAATGAAATTCTTGATCACTGCTGCTTCTCTCATAGTATGTCTTCTCTCGATAGACAACACTTGAGCTGGGTCATCCAATTATTTCCTTGACAAATCTTGCATCTGATTTTGTTGTTGAATTCTCCCCCTGTGTTACACAACACTTCTATCTGTTAGGCCCAATGGTAGAGACCCATAATCATTCTTCTCCACGTGCAAAATTTATACTAATCTGGCACTCCTCATTGAGCCATTAACAAAATCTCTAAGCCTACTGAGTTGGAACTCGGTGTAGGAAACAAGAGATAAAGCTAATAACACAATCAATTTTAATTGTGCTCAGTTTCATCTTTTCTTCTTCATCCCTGGTTCCTGATTTGTATCAATTGAACCTGTAGAGCATATCAGATCTCCACTTCACATCCTTAGATGCCACTTCCCCTTGGATCGTATCTCCCTAAAACCTGAAACACACCAATCATCAGTTAATAGCATTTATATACATAGGGAGAGGGGAATCCTTCTGGACTCCTCAAGATGAGGATTGTGGTTGATACTGATGGGTCAACCCTTTGATTCTTTCTTGAAGAGCATCACACTCCATTCTTGCTTCCTCCAACTTCCTAGCCAACTTTAATTGTTCTGGCCATATGACTAGGCATTCATTGCATACATTCTGAGCCTTTTTCTGATATGTAGATTTGGTAGGCTCAGCCTTTCTCACCGCTTGGGGTATAAGCCCGCTGATACAAATTTCCTTCTTTGAGGTTCTACCAAAATTACACTTTCCTTGATTATTTCTATGAGTAGAAACCTCTCTATTTGGAATCTTCCATTTCTTCTTCTCCCATCTTAGGGGTCTTCCTCTTTCCTTCACTTCTCGCTGAGAAATACGAAATGTGGATTTTTCGATGCATTCTTTTCTTATCTGCCTTTTATCAGATTTATGGGTCACCAACCTATTTTTCATTGGTGGTGGGTCCTCCATTGAATGTCCATTCTTCTTTATCACTGCTGGAGTAGATCTCCCCTTAATCTTCCAGGTTTGCTCACATTCTCTCCTTGAGAGCTGTTGTGAGTATGACAGAGGAGGTGACTGATACACCTTTCGTTCATCTCCATGTGATTTCCCCGAGGCTCGAAGCCTATTCTTCTCCTTACCACTTTGTCTCCCAGTACATGCTTCTTTCTTGTACACTTCCTGTAGTGGAGATCTCTTTTCTTGTTCCTTTCCCTTTCCTACTTTCTTCTTACTGCAATGTCTCGCCATGTTCCCATACTGAGAACGTATAAAACATTTCCCCTCAAAGGCATACTTCATTTTATCATCTCTCTGCTGAGATGTTGATGAACCTTGAGTTCTTCCTCTGATATTGTTCTCCTGAGCTTCCTGACACATTCTCATGGTGTGTCCCATTCTTCCGCAGTAATAGCATCTAATATATGCTTTCCTCTGAGAAGCTCTTATTTCTAATTTCTCATGATGCTTCTTCCTGTTCTCATATTTATTAATGTTTCTCTTTTCACAGCCTGAAATGTACTCCAGATCCTCTGTACAGAAGCTTGATGTGTGGCCATGAACTCCGCAGAAATAGCACATATCATCACTCCTTGAAATTATCCTCATAGGCCTATCTCCAGCACCTACAGGATTTTTCTTACCTTTGTAATTTTTCACTGCATTTTTCTTATCATCCATAGGAGTGGGATTATCATATCCAATACCAGCTTTTCCAAAACTTGCTGGTCTTTGAGCTGAGAAAATATTATGTTGTTTCTCTTCAGAAACAGCATATCTGTTCTTCATTTTATCATCACTTTTCGAAGGGTGATCAAATAACAAGTGTAGCACATCCTTCAACTTGGGCTTATCTTTGGATTTAGACTTCTCTATTTCCTGCTTGACTGATTCTAGCTCTTCTACCAACTTTTGAATCTTCATATCCCTTGATTCAATTTGGACATCATGTTTTTCCTTGAGAAGCTTCCCTCTACTTACCTCATCTTCCAGTTCATGCTTCAGCTTATCAACCATGTCATTTTTCTCCTTTACCTTCAATTTTTCTTGAGCGACAGAGTCAGAGCAACATGCATTCTCTTGTTGTAGCCTTTGATTTTTCTGAACTTCTGCAGACAACTGTGCTGCTAGATCATTATTTATGGCTTTAAGATTCTGTGCTTCATCTGACTTTTGACTCTCTTCATAATCACCAGGCTTTTGTTTTCCTTTCATTCTAGCCATCTTCTGCAGCTCTTCAGCATGTGAATCATTCTTCTCTATTAGGTCAGTAACTATATCAATAAGCCTTTGATTTAATCCTTTTAGCTTGTTGACCTCAATCTCCAATCCCTTGATCCAGATATCTTTAGATTTGGATTCTTTAGTGTTTCCAACGTCACTTGGAATATTCGGTTCTTCGATGCTTTTGAATTGATCTTTCACTTTTCTATTCAAGCCATCGATCTCCCTTTTCTGTTCTTCAATCTTAATCATATACTCACTAACTGATTCTGAGTTCTCTCGTGTGGATAACTTGAGTTTCTCAATTTCTCTCATAAACTCAGACTTCTCTTCTTCCTGCTGCTGCATATAGAGTTTGGCATCATGAACAACTTTGTTGGATTTCTTTGTTTTTGCTCTCCAAACATCTATCTCCTCAAGTGAAGCCTCCAACTCAGCTCACATATCTATTCTTCCTTCAATTTCTTCTTCTGTTTCAGCATCACTCTGATGCTCATGTACTTCACTCATTCCAACATCATGATTTAGTGAATCAATCTTTTCCCTATCAGATTCATCCAGACCTTCCTTCAGTAAGTTGTTTGATTCTTTTAGTTGAATCACACTTTTTTCGAAAACACTTCCACACTTAGGGAATTTACCTGACTTCTGATTCTTCTTTGATGCTTTTCCTTTTCCCATGTAAGATTGAGAGATAATAGAAAAATGTATCTTCAACCACACAGATCGACTACACTAAGTTGAAGCAAACAAATCTGATAAAAGCAACCTATCCCTCTGATACCAATTGTTAGGGCCAATAGGGGCCTATATACCCTGAGAGGGGGGGTGAATCAGGGTATGGATATTCTTTTTCAAAGTTCTTCCTGCCCCACTGGATCTTGACCTCTTTGTTACAAGGGTCACTTTGTTTGCACTTGTGTGGTTACTGTGATCACTTGTCTCCTTTACCTGATGATGATGCTTGGAATGCAATGAAGGAAAGTAAGCAGGCAGACACAGAGATTTTTACTTGGTTCACCGCTAAGGGCTACGTCCAAGGAGCATACGCCGACAAGTTTCCGGTTCGTACCAAATTCCACTAGACTTCACTAGCTGTGGATTACAATGTTCGGGCTAGATCACTTCTATGCCCAGGCTCATTGCCTTTACAATGTTTAGGGTCAGCTCACTGCTTTCCCAGGGGTCACTCCCTGTTTCTCTCTCTCTGGCTCACTGCCGGTGGAGAGGATCACCTTCTTCCTTTTCCTAAGCACACTGCTCTTGGAAGGAATCCACTCACAGTTTATAGACCTGTAGGTCTCTTCATTTTCATGAAGGAATGCATCTTCATCTGTATGTAGATGCTCTGTTGAAGTCCAACTTTCACCCGCAGATGAATCTCACTTTGCACCGGATGTACCGGGCAACCTCAATTTTTACGGGCAACCCTTACGGTGTCTTGCGCGCAATTTCTATTGTTTGCGCGAAATTCCTTTTTCGCGCAACCTCCAAATATTACGCGCAGCCTGGAAACTGCCTTGCGCGCAATTCACTGCTTTTGCGCGATATCCACTTTTCGCGCAACCTTCCTTTTACGCGCCAACACCAACTTTCTGCGCAGCCTTAGCTTTTCGCGCAACAACTGACTTTACGCGCAAACTTTAAGTTTATGCGCAACACCCTTTCTGACTTCAATTTCACGCACTAGAGCTCAGGTATTTTCTATGTCTTGAACTCTCTTGAATGGAGGAGGGTCACTTCATATTTATAGGCAAAATCGACCCCACGCGAAAAACCCTTCTTGAGCGCGTAATCCGCTTTGATCGCGAAATCCAAATCTTCCGCACACAACCATTTTCCGCGCACTACTCCATAATTTCGCGCACCTCATGCCTTTTCCATTTTCCGAGCTTCGGAACTCGAAACATCTTTTGCGCGAAATACTTCATCCACTATTTCGCGCGCCACTTCAATTTTTCGCACACGCCTCCAAAATTTCGCGCGCCTCATGCCTTTACCGATTTTCAAGCTTTCGGCCTTGAAACATCTTTTGCGCGAAATACAATTTCGTGCAACCCACTGTTTTGCGCGCCACACTTCAAGATTTCATGCAACCCGCTAATTTTGCGCGCCACGCTTAATTTTTCCGCGCACCTCTTTCATTTCTTTCTCCTCAACCTTTTCCAAAAACATATCACTCCATTTTCCATTGGCGATTTTCAGGCCCATAAATTTGGCAAACACTGGGAAACGGTGCCACCTGGTACTGCTCATTTGTACCGCCTCCAGATCGTCCTTTCTTTTGTCATAGTTCTTTGTCAACATATAATGTCAACAACTTCTTGGGAACTCGACAATTCTCCATGGAAACCTGCTTTGTCAACAAACACAATCAACCCAAAAATGCTGCAATGTTACCTTGAGGGATTTTTTCCCAACAGGTATACATCAGTTAGTGGGTTCTCTAGCAGTTTTTTGGGATCTCAATCTTCGGGGATATGTATGAAAAATTCCTCCGCACATATGATGTTTGGGAGGATCAGGATTTGATGACATCCATAGGTAGATTTATTCTTCATTTGGTATAAAAGGAGTGTGAGAATAATATGGGGATAATTAAATTTTCTTCAAGCATTGGTTTGGTAATTTTCTAAATGAGCATGAGGACATGCTTCTAGGTAGGTCATGCTAGTATCTAAAGGTATCTATGTGAGATAAGAAGCACTTGTGTTATAATACCCTCAAGGCCTACCAATGGAGGCTACATGGACACAATTTCAAGGATGAGGCCCCCATGGATAGATTTGTGGGGTTTATTGTGGCACTCATCAATGAGTGGATTATCTTGGTTTTGGATTCATACATGTGGGTTCATCTTAGTAACCTTATCACAACAAAAATTCCAGAAATGGTGTAGTGTATCAACTTAGAGGTGTCGGTACTATTGAATCTATGCAAGTTGATAGACCACATTATCTAGAGAAAGTCCCTATTTCATGTGTGTGGGATCATTCATTTATTGTCGGATTGGGTCACCACGCACATGGGGGAGGGGGGTATGAGTACCCGAATACTATCTCCCATGGCACCAATTTATTTCCATCAACACACAAAATTTTGGGAGTCATCCACTCATGTTGGATCCAGTTGGTGTGCTGATGAGGATTAGGCTTCCATACTGTTTTATATTCCATGAACCCCCATTCTAATAGGGTTAGTTATAGATAATGGCCTAGTTATAGTGGAGAAATGGTCATACTTACTGACCATATGAGGTAGGGTACTGGTCGCGAGGGTGTATTGTAAGGAAAAATGAAAACCATAAACCCTATATTGGTTTACCAAAAAGTTAAGGTGCCTTCAGAGACTTACAAGAAAGGTGTACAGAAGGTCATGTTCTGAAATTCATCCATTAGTTCTCCAAAAACTAGAAATGATGTTTACGTGGGAATACGGAAGAGTGAAAAATGAGTTACTATTGGTCAATTCCTCATACAGTCTCTTTAATTAAAAAACGGTGAACCGTGAAAGTGTATATCCTTGGGAGATTTTGAGATTTCATGTCACCTGTGTGGATGATTTAGAAGGGAACCTGTATCAATGGGGTCAGAGGCATACTGTTATAGTTAGGGAATGATGAGGAGGTAGGGTTTTACTGGATGTAAGGGGAAAATTGGTCGTAGATCCTTCAATTCGAGAATGGATAGTGACACTAAGCATGAAAATCCCGAGGAAACAACCTTGGGAGGAAGTTGGACCCTCTATAGTGGTTCAAAGGGTGCACGTATAAGTTATGTGGAAACATTTGTGCTTCCCATACATCCCCAGTGATGATTCTTTCCCTAATGCTTTGGAGAGCTAGGGGATCCACATATAAATCACCTCTCTTCATGGGATATAGCTTCATCTCTATGATGTGGGGGATAATTCACTAGGATGGGCCACACAAGGGAATGTTTCCATAGTCCCTAAGATGATGTGGTGAAATATATCACGGAGTTCGTTGAATTCGTTCAATATTGTGGCATTTCACATCCCTTGACTAGTTGGGTGAAGGTGTTTTTTGGCACGCGTTCTTCTCAAAATCTCCCCATGGGTCAATTGATAACTTTCCCAGAAGGGGGTAAAGAATTAGCAGAGTAAGAATCATGGGGGATTGATGCCTGCCTATAACCCTCTATGGAAAGTAGTTCTATCATCGTTTAGGTAAAGTTTCTAATTTTTTGTACTTTTACTATTTCCAATCCTCTATTATTGTTGTCTAACTCCTTTTTACCTTATGCATGAATTATATAATATTTAATAAGTTGAGGTTTGTGATAAACCTCAAGTAGAGGATGAACAAGATGTAACCCTTAAAGTTGTGAGTGTAGGGTCTCCCCCTATTTTGGTGGCTATAGGAGACCAACCATCTAGTTCTGAAACAACACATGTGGGGGGGGGGGGCTTTTAGTAAACATTTTTGAGTTTTTTATAGTATTTACAACTCCTGTAATATTTATCTACTTTTCCTCACTCAAATATTTGTTACTTTTTACAAGTTGAGTCCTACCAAAACTATGTCTACATGGTAGTCAAAACTATGTTGGGGACCTAGCCACTAGTGGTGAGGATATATCATGCAGGAATTGAAGACAAGGCGACGATGGTTTACCCAACAATTCCTATAGAGGAAGTTGAGGTTGTGCCATCTATGGAGGTGTTTGAGAAGGATGTGGGGGATGTCCCACCTTATAGGTGTAATATAAGGTGGATGCTGGTGATGAATCCTTAATGGAGGTGGTTTAAAGTTCACCACCAATGGAGAATTCCAATGAGGCTATAATGTCTGAGACTACCTCAGATGTGCCACAGAAGGTGGCTGCTAAAGCCGAGGCCTCAACAGTAGTAGTTGATATTTTGGTACCAATGAAGATGGTCAAAGTGGGTATGATGACTGATGCAACCCTAGAGGTTCCAGGATAGGTTGGAGGGTCTCTGGTTAGGAAAAAAAGATCGAGCGAGGATGACTTTCCCATAGAATTGGGTCTTTTCCCACTCGAGGAAATGTCTGAAGATGATACTTCCACTAATTTATTTTTGATCTTCTTTGAGTATTAGCATATGATGCCTGTGAACCTTGAGGAATCCAACACTGATGTTTCCGAAGAGACCTTATCCATCCATCATAGGGCGTGGAGGAGTGTGTGGAATTTCATAACTTGCAACCCACTTGCTGATCTTTCAAACTAGATAGGATCTCTTAGCCATTAGCTTGTTAGCTTATGGACCAGTGGAGTGGAAACTAGTGGCCTCTATGATATTTCTTTAGATTTTCTCTTCGAATGGGAATAGGATGAGTGGAAGGAGTTTTAAAATTCTTGGTACAAGTAGAAGTATGATGAAACCTAGTCACTCAAGGCGGTTGTGGAGGAGATCACCCGACTTGAAGAGCAAGTGAGAGTGCATGAAACCATCATAAATGATCAAGTAGGGATACCTAGACAATTGATGGGTCATTTTTTAGTGTTTAAATATAGGTATATATGGGTAACATCATTGGTTTTTTAGTTCCAAGTTGAGAAGATCAGGTGAAAATTTATAGTGATGAGGTCCATCTCATGGCTGAGGAGGAAGCATGAGAGTTTACCTAATGGCAGTAAGGACTCGAAGAATCTTGGTAAAATATAACTAATTTAGAAAGATCAATCTCCAAGGATTACCCTTATAGGATTTTTTTAGTTTTAAATAAAGGAGAGGCTCCAATGCGTGGATGAACCTCCCAAAGCATTGAATTTTTCATTTTAAAATTTCTCATATCCTTAAATTTTTTCCTTTTTTTCTAAATTTAAATCATATTAATTAGAAAATCAATGAAAAATCATTAATCAAATATGAGTCTCACTTGGTTTGGGAAATAAGGTACAAATAAGAGATGTATCATTTTTATGAGATTTCCAGATAGGATCGGAACACTTGAGGTTTGAACTATTTATTGACAACCAAAAGTGTCCCATCTAGGACATATTTGGTTGGAGAGTATGACTCTCTTTAAAATTGAATTTATTTCTGAATTTTCATAGGTGAATTAATGGGGTAACACTAGGGTCATTGAATTCTACCTAAAAAAGGGACGAAGAGTGTGAATCATAATGTCTAGGATCTGGAACTCAAAGGGGATGATAGGACGATAGAGGATGACTGCTAACCATATTCAAAACATAGATTATATTTTCATTCCATCAAGTATGGATAAAAAATAAGGGTAAAACATTAAAAATATTTGAAACATGGTACCTATTAAAATGTTTTCGGATGTATTTATGAGTGTGTTCCTTGGATGGAAGGTGATCTAATGTGTCTAGGAACCATTTCCATTAAGGGGACCATTCATACATAAAATATGACGGGGATCCAAATTTAGGAATATGAAAAACATGGTGATGAACTAAGGGAATGTTTGAATGGAATTAAACACTCTCGAGAATTACCCCCCTATGCCTTTGAGCATATCTAGTGGGAGTAACATTCTGAACAAAGGCCAAAATCATCTTCCATGGAGAGTGTCATCTTGTATGCTAAGCGACTATCTAGGAAGTCGAATGGTGTAGTAGCTGACCAAAACCGACAGAAAATAACAGGGATTCTAACCCAAGGTCCGAAGACTCTTTACTATTTTATGCCTTGAAATGAGGATAAATAGTATAAAGTTTTAATGACTTTATGAAAGGACATTCAATGTATATTCTAATATCTTATAGTGAGTAAAATTCATTATATTTTTTAACTTCTTGTGATTAAGATGTTTGGGGAATAATTTAGTGTCTTGCGACCAGGATTTGTGAATCGATGTGAATAAATACCCCATGGTCTAGGTAGTGGGATGCATGAAAAGGGAAAAAATGTGTACTAACTCATATAGGTAATTTTTGAACAAAGGGATCTAAGAATTGGATCTAACACTTTCCTAAACTGATGGGATCTAGTGAGTGTAGCATGATTTTTTTCATGTTTAATATTGGATCCCACTAGCTTGATATCTTTTTATTTACACCATCATTTATACAAAGTATTAGTTTGATGTTTTAATTTTAATATGGTAGAGCACAATAAGGGGTAATATAATCCAAATTATTCATCGAATGTGAGTGTATGGGAAAATGAGACAATGGGTACTGAAGTCCCTACTAGAGAAAAGGGAGGAAAATAATTACTTCCAAGATCTAGACAGAATAAATGGATTACAAATGGGTGGGAATCACTATTGAACATGTTCAAAACAGAGGTTCCATAGCCATTCCAATCAAGGATGGGATGTTAAAATTATTGTTTTCTGTTAACCATGTTTTCAAAATATGGGGACCAATAAATGTCGTGAAAGATTCTTCAAGGAGTGTTCCCAAAATAGTAAGTGATTAGTGTGAGCAAACAAAATTGTTGTTGGGAGGGACTGTTTGAATATAGAAGATGATGAGGATCCAAATTGAAGGAATAATGAATTGTGAAAGTGGAATTGGAGGACGTACCTGGGGAAAATGGCTATGGGAGCCACTCCACCCCATGCTCGAACACACTGGATGAGCATATCAGTAGGTAAGAAATTGGTTGGAGCCTGAGGGGGATTACCCAAAATGTGTTTTTGGTGGGGATAGACCTAGGATAAGAGATATAACCTAGACTGAGGATAATAGATCTATGAATCTTTATGTCTCCCATTGGAATAGGAATCAAGCCACACATAGTTATGGAATGCTTTATAGTAGGAGACTAATGCCAAAAGGGTGGTGTCCACTCTGAAGAGAATGATTGATCATATCATAGTCATTATATGAGTAATCTTGTGTTTATTAGATAAGGTAAGTATAGTGCTTAACATCAGGGGTTGAGGACAAAATTTTGGTCATCCCATACTTTCATATGAGGTATCATGTGTTTTTGAAAATGGGTAATTCTACAGTTTAATTTCATGTGATAAAGACATGTGTGGGGATTATGAATTAAGATTCATATTCTTTCTTTCACATCTTGGGTTACGAGTGAATCCTAATCCATTGATGGGTTGAAGAGTATGATTGGGTATTGCACCTGATAAGAAGGCACGAGGCATTTGTTAGTACTATGGATGAGTGGTAATTAAAGGATTAATGTTTAAAATTACCTCACATTGGGAGAGGAAACCTTCAGTTAAGATTTGATAAAAAGGGTATAGTCATAACTATATGTCTCATTAGGATGGGAATCAAGCCACACATAGTTCTTCAATGTGGCATAATAGAAGATAATTTCAAAGGGAGAATAATGATATCATTTCTAGCGAGGACCCATTATATCTTTTAGTTTTTTTTTCACCGTATGAAAAGGACATTAAAACATATCATATTTATCACATGAGGCATCATATGTTCATCAAATAGGGTATGTCTACAATTTATTGTCATGAAATGAGGATTTTGGTTTTGGTCATCTCATTCTTATAACACATGGAAAGCAATGTTCGTCACATAGGATAAAGTTTCAATTTAACATCATATGCTGAGGATGTTAGTTTTGGTCATTCCATATTTATTATATAAGGCATCCTACATTCATCACATAGGGTGAGGCTACATTTTAACATCATGTGTTGAGGATGCTGGTTTTGTTCATGCCACATTTATCACATGAGGAATCCTATGGTCATATTATAGAGAAATGTTATAATTTAAAGTCATGTGAGGAGGATTATAGTTTTGGTCATCTCACATTTATCACATGATGCATCCTCTGTTCATCGCATAGGGTAAGGATATAGTTTAAAGCTATGTGCTGAGGAAATTAGTTTTGTTCGTCTCTCATTTATCATGTGAGGCATCCTTTGTTCATCATATAGGGTAAGGATAATTTTTAACTTACTGTGATGAGGATGATAGTTTTGGTCATATCACATTTATCTTATGAGGCATCTTATATTCATCACATAATGTATGTATAAATTTTAACATCATGTCCTAAGGATGTTATTATTTGTAGTTTAAATCCATACAACTTGAACTATGGCTATTTCTACTTTATGGTTATAGAGCTTAGACTATGGGAGAAGATACTAGTCCCTTAGGATTTATTGTTTAAAGTCATACAGATTGGACTATGGATTCTTCTGGTTTAAGTTCATAGAACTTGGATCATAGATTCATGCATAATACCATTTGAGAAATTTTGTGTTGGTGGGAGGTGCGATACACTCCTCGTATATGGTGATTAAAGAGTATGCACTATTGAAGTAGACCTTGTGGATGATATAAGGTCTTTCCCACTTGGGTTCTATAATTAGTGGTTTCTTACCTAGTATCATTAGTATTTTGAGAGTCAGTACTATGTAACATTGAAGGAATGATCAAAGGAAAACCTTCTTATTGAATTTTCACACTACCTAGTTCTGTTACCTCTCCATTATATATAGATCCTAGAGCATATTTTTTTCATAGAGCCTCTAACTCAGATATATGGACTTATGCAACTCTTTATAGAACCTAATGGTTGTAAATGACCATACATAGAAATGATAGATGAACCTTTATGGGGAAAACTATCTTTTTTCCATACACCAGGGAATATGGGGTCACATGGGAGGAATTTTGAGTTTTTTATTGACATTTATTGATGGAATTGAAGATATTTTCAGGCCATATATTCTTATTCATCTCTACCATTTTCTATATGATGTTTTGGAGGGTTTTTTGAACTCAATGATCTACCCATTCTCTTGCACATGATAGCAGGAAGTTTGGTGAGACCATACATTATACTTAGCTTACAGCTTCTTCAGCTCACTAGCTCAAAATTTGGGGCTATTTTTTTTTAGTATAGTGCGAGGAAACCCAAATTAATATTTGATATGGGAACTCACAAATTCAATCATAGACCATGTGTTGAATTATTTGAGCAGAAAAACCTCTTCCCACTTTTGAAAGAAGTTTGTTATGGGAAAAAAACATACAATATTGAGTGGTCACTTTTGGGTAGGGAACCACAATGCTGGGTCCCCAAATACAAATGGACTAGAATACTTAGTGGTTTTGAGAAGATCTGGTGGTTGGTTCACAAAGTTGGCATTGATCTGGAACACATGGAACCTCTTAGTAAACTCAATACAATCATGAACCATGTTGGGACAAAAGTAACCCAAACTTAAAATCTAGTGGGAGAGATTCAATCCTCTATAATAGGATCCATAAGATCCATCATGTACCTATTTCATGACTTGTGGTATCTCATTCCCTTAGATGTAGTGGAGAATTATTCCATTGAACCCACCATAGTATTGTGTCCACTCAATGTTTGGGCCAATTTGGAGGGTGAAATTTACTACACGTTGGTGGATTCTATCATGCTTCACTCAACTTGGATGAATAATTCCATACTGGAGAAAAAATGAATGGATTCATAAATTTAGGTGTTTTTTGACAATGTGAGAATATCAGGGCCCTAGGGAAGAAGTAATGGAAGCTAGCTGATTTACTTGTTAGACATCATGTTCAAAATTAGTATGGTAAATTAATCTCTTGTATGCTACATGGATGACCATGTCATTATAGACGAGATTTTAAATATATTTATCTAGTATTTACAAAGCATTGTATTGACCATTATGTAATTAAAGAACATGTTTCACCCTTGGATGGGATGAGAATTGACCAATTTGCTGATTTTTTGGTTACAACAGGGGCATGAGTTCTTTCTTTCTGAAAACATAGTCACTATTGATATGATTGATGACTAGAATGGTTTCTATATTCACATGTAAATGAGGTATATATCAATACTAGTAATAATAGATTGATTATTATTAGTACATCCTTCTTATAATAGGAACGAGTGTGGAAGGAATCCTTGAGAAGGAGTGATGAAGATTATCCCCAGACCTACCTTGTTGAGTTTGGGGTCATTAATCCTTTTACCATTTAGACTTTGGAATGTACTATCAAGATGAATCTTAAAAAATGGAATAGCTTTATCTATTGATAGAATGGATTCATTTAGGAAATCAAAATTCTGGGGATTTTCCTTAGGGGTCGAATGTGCGGCCAAAAATTCTGCCAGTTCTTGGCCCTTCATGGATTTATATGGTAGAAATATGATGAAAAATTATTTAAGGATTACTTAATAGTATATCAATAGTCCTATCAGCATGGGGTGGTTGAGGATTTACATTATCAGGTCAACACAGAGCAAAAACTATATCTCATATTTCTAAAACTAATGTTGCAACTTCTGCACTACAAAAACCAGTGGAAGACAACTCTTCTTGATGGGGGAGTATCTGGTCTCTATATTGAGGAGTATGAATATAAGATAATATAGTATATTTTCCCTACCCTTATTGTTATTTTTGAGCTAGGAGGGTGCTAAGGGATTATTTCATGGAACTCACATAACTAACTAGTGTCTTCACTGAGCTAGGTAGAATTAGGAACAGAGGTTATAGTAGGTAATTATTAATATCCTCAAAGATAATTTATTTGTCCTCATGCCACTAGTAAATGGAACCTTTGATCATGATCCTAAAAAATGGCATAAACTTTCCAACTAGATTATAACTAATTAGAAAATATAAGCTAAGTGGACTTGGAGGCCTCACAACTCCTATAGGTTATGCAGAGGAGGGATTTTATTGATAACCTTGATTTTCTTCAGATCAATCTCAATAAATCTGAATCTGATGATGAAGCCAAGAAAATTTCTATAGGAAACCCCAAATCCACAATTCAAAGTGTTTATTTTCAATTGGTGGGTAGAAAGGAAACTGAAAACATTCTTTATATCCTTAATATGGTACTATATATGGAAATATTTAACTACAAAATCATCCATGTAACACTCCAAAAATTTCTTGTGGAGTGGATTGATGATACTGTTCATGGAGTGTAGGAAAATAGATATAGAATTATTTAAGTCTAAAGGAATGACCTAGAAGTAGAAAGTGTCTTAAAGTCCCCTAATGGAATTGGCCTCCTCATCCCCATGGTCCGTCTAGATTAGATTATATTTGGAATATCCATCCATAAATAATAGGGATTAGAAGCTAGATATAATGTCAATGAGAAAATCTATCATCATAAGGAGAAATTTATCCTTTTGAAAATGAAATTGAGGCCTTGTAAGTCAATGAAGAATCTTATATTCACATTATTACATTTGACTAATACAATGTTGGCCAACCACTTGGGGTACTGAAATTCTCTAACAAAATTATCCTTAATGAACTTATCAAATTTTTTCTCGAGCATGGAACCGTTGGAGGGGAGAATATTTCTTGGAGGATTTTTGAAAACCAGGTGACACAGATGGATTCTAAAGTGGTGGAAAGAATCTAGGGGTCAAGGCCTAACAACTCATTATAGTTCTTGGCGAACATGTCACAATGCTACTTCATGAAGGCCACATACTATTGTTGTTACTCTCGTGACATAGCTATACTGATCAATGTCAGCCTTAGATCTTACTCATTCCATATTGAACCTGATTCAATTCATTAACATTGGTGGAGAAAACCTCTTTAAATGCCGGAGGGGTATCCTTAAGATCGACTTTTCTATATGATATACAGGGGTTATAGGGAGGAAGTGACTCTCCCAAAATTATAAATATTAGGATAGAGTCAAAACTTGATATAATAGGGGAAGAGTATTCAAACATGGACTCTTTATCCATAGATACTATAGTGAAAAATGTTTATGAGCCAATCCCACGTGGTTTCCAACCATGAGGTTCACTCTGAATATCTAAGTAACGATGATAAGCATACTTCTATCAATTCAACTCTTTTTTATGGAATATGCATAAATTCCATGTATTAGTGGCCAGGGGGTGAACTTATTAGTGCTTTACAGAGGTAGGGTCTTTTGATACTGTTTGATATTTTCCATTGTATAATTATATGGTAATTTGTGAGAACTTATTCTTTTAGGGGATTAAGAAACAACATCCTAGGTCCAGTGTCTTGGGATCTAATCAATTTATTGTCTTGACAAAAATTTATTGCATGTCTGCCCAAGGATCTTTTGTAGTGGCTGTTGGGTTATTGGAAGTGTTGACACACTTGTCCCTATCCCCATAGGGTTGTTTTCCTTCCCTTTTTAGTACTTGGAATACAAGTAATGCCACTCACAAGAGATAAAGAGAGAAACATCACCATGGATTACCTCTACTCATCCATGAAGGGAGTATTTAAGGCACTGGTGGTACAAATAGGGGACCACTACATGAAGATGAAGATAGAGCCTTCTTAGAAGGTCATCATAGGGTATATCTGGTGAGACCACAAAAAATTTAGTGCTTACCACTAATCCACCTAATTTATTCTTAAACCAAATCCTTCCACCCATCTTCTATTTACTATTATATTATCCTTGAATTTTCTGGTTGGAGGGGATCAAATATTCTTTTTTTATCACTAGTTTTTAGAGAATCCGAGTTGGGATGATATTGATCCTTGAGCTAATATCAACTAGGTAATGGTGTATTTCCATTCCATTGAACAGTTTGGTGATATACAACAGGCGTATGTTCCCCTGAATGGTAGCACCCACCTCTTCTTCAAAAAAAGAAACGACAGTCTGAAATTCTTCCCATTCAGGTGATTCCACATAGTGGTCCTCAATGGTAGCTACCTCAGTTTCAAACAAAAGGTGGGACTTAAAAGATTCAATAAAGTCCCTAAAAATATCCTTTGATAAGGGAATCACTTCAAGGATAAATATAATCTATAGTATACAACAAGGTGTTTTTTTCACATATAACATCCACGTGAGGGGATAATTTTTTCATACAGAGGGTTGTTCGTTATAGGATAGCATAAAAAACACTGCTGGATGAGGCAATGTTCCTAGATAGTGTTATATCATCACTCTATTTTTTTATTTGGTTTTCTTTGAAAACCTGATGGCTGACCATTAGATAGATGAGGCTGAGCCCTTGCTGGATGCGTCTTTACACAACATGGTGATGATTGAGTTTCATATTCAACCAATATAGTTTCCTATGGAGGCACAACCAACATAGTAGCTTGAGAGTTTTGTGTTCCCTGAACCCTATGTGAGGATTTATTTTTGGTCTTAGTGTCATGAAGTGTCTGTTTTGAAGCACAGACATGAAAATTATAATTTTTGGTGTGTCTTATACCTCTTCTATGATGATGTTCGTCAGAGGTTCCTAAGGGACTCACATGGGACTCTACATTACCAAGTGTCATAAATTGATCTAGTAGTTCAATAGAGTTCATAGAGGTGTAATATTTATCCTCGTTAATTGAATATTCTAGAGATGGAAAAAATTTGGTTGAATCCACCAACCCAAGAGGCATGAAGTCACCAAGGGTTGGGGTTGGTTTCACCACTGATGGGGGACTCTTATATCTATTAAACTACCAACACCTTCCCTTTGAGGATTTAATGGATACAATGAATATCTGAATGCATCAGCCAGAGGAGCGGTGGTAACTACAAGAGGTTTTGGTTGGTCATGTGGAAAATTATTATACCATGGGTGTGAGTGACTATCTTTCAAGACAAATGTTCATTGTACTTTTTTGTTCCTCTACTGGGATCCAAATTCTGCTCACCAATGTCCTTAATATCACTATTAGGGTTAGTAGAAACATGTTCTACATTTTCTTGGACATATTTGAATTTGAATAGGCCACTATCTATTTGGTCTTGGAGTCAATATTTTAATAAAAATAAGTCTTTTATGTTTTATTGAGGAACCTAGGGTATGGGTATTGGTTTACATGGAAAGTGAGTTCAGCTTCATAGTGTCTCATTCATTTTAGAAGCTTCAGAATTCATTTTTCCAAGGAAGGTTTGAAGTATCCCAAGACCTATGCATCCTTGAAGGAGTAGGTCTTTTAGTTCCATTCAGTGAAATAATCCCTAGGTTCCTAGCCTTGATAGGGGGTCATTGAAACATTCTCTAAGTGAGGCTGTGCTAGGAAAGTCACTTCTTGGAAAGGTTGGTATTGATGAGTTTGTTCTTGGTGGGGATCTTTAGGTAATGTGGTATGTAGGTAAATAGACTCGAGAGCCTTTAAATGAATGGAATTAGCTATCTCTTCTTTCATAGTCTTTCACCTAGGAGATAAAAGGGGTAATGGGCATGACTGTTTCCTATTCCAGTATAAGGATTCTTCTATATTATAAGATTTTTCATCGAACTCTTGAAATATTATCAGATAAATCAATGGGATATGAGTAGAAACTAGATCATTTTTAAGATTATCTATACATATTTTTAATCCTAGGAAAGCTACATATCAAGAGAGTATGTGAGACCCTTACATTGAGAAATGAATTTAGTGACTCACTCATTCATTATCTACTTTCACATGGAGAGATACATGATACTAGTAATGTGTATCGTGGAGTTGAACTAGTAGAGGAATTTATTATAGAGATCCTCCCAACCTGTAATAGATCATGGGGGAAACTGACTATACCAAATTAATGAGTGTCCCTCTAGAGTTTTGATAAAACATCAGATATTGGTGGATTACTATTGTTTTAAAAGTAACCAACAATTGGTCACACCATATGATGTGGTGGGACATATGTTTCTATGGATCACCCATCTCATTAAACAAGTTAAATGTTGGATTTTTTAATTCTAGCAGTGGGTGGATCTGGTTTACCCAAGCTAGATACTACTTTTTCTTCATGTGGTATTGAAAATAGTCTCATTTCTATATCCTAGAGGAGGGTAAATAGAGTAGAGACCACAAATTCTAGTGAGGATTTGTGGTCATCGGTCCTCTGATAGTGCCATCATCCTTAGAGGAGTGACATTCTTGATCCTAAAGTAGACAGGTGTATTGATCATATAGAGCAGGTGACTCATATCATGGTTGTTTTTTATAGCCACCAACTTCTTCCCTGATTGGATGTGCAGGGACACCTGATTAACACATGGGTTCCAATCCAATAAGGATTGGGTGTCCAAATAGAGGGTTGATAGGGTCTCTTTTGATGCTTTCATGACTCAAACACTTCCTATAGATAATTTCATCTTTAAGCCACTTTTGAGCTTCAAGATTTTGGAGAAAAGTGTCAATCATAGAGTTTGACTTGATTTTTGGTGCTCCCTCGATGAACCCATGGTCTTAGAATATCCCTTTCCTTTTTGAGATAATGGAAGTTAGGAATAAATGTATCAATGGGGGGATTCCTATAGCCTATTGCAAGAATCAACTAATGTGTGTGAGCACTTATCGGGGGATCCACAAAATAATTTTCTTCCCCTTGGAGTCGGTTCTCCATATCATCATTAGTGAACTAGTTTCTCAGATTCTTGGGAGGGTAAATAGTGATGAAATTCACCACAGTGATAGATAAAGATGTAATTTAACATTCAATGGGAAGGATTGACTGATGATCCCATTTTTTTCATGGGATAAATCTGAAATGGAGGGGAGTGTAAAACCCACAACCTCTGATATGAATGTATTTAGATGCCTCTTCCATGAACCACTAAATCAAAGTGAGGCTCAATATGTAGGTATTTTGTGAAGTTTGTTGATCTCTATAATAATCAAGGTACTAACATACCAGGAGTGATATGAAGTTAAATTTATTTCACTTTTAGTGGATGGAATCAATATTTCCATGGATTCACAGATAATTTAGATGGTGTTCCCAAAGGAGGTTGAGCATCACCCAAGTATTCCAGTAGAAGCAGGCTACTTGGTCCTCAGTGAGGTGTATGTAATGACAGAATTCAGGGTTGAGGGTGTCAATAATGTGATAGATATTTAGTCGATGGATATAATTTTCAACAAGTCCTATTGATCATCTACTGTAGGATCATCCTAATCCTAATTATACTATACCCCAATTGGTTCCATTTAGGAGATTGAAAGTGTAACATATGAAAACCTTTTTAATAATGACTATTTTAAAGAGTGGGTGTAATGAATGTAAACAATCCTCTGAAGATTTTGATTTCTTTCAGAGGTGGGGCCAACTTCAAGATCATGGAAATGTAGGATAGGTTATTTACAACCTCCTCACTAGTGAGAGATGAAATATATTTTTAAGTATCAGCTGACTGTCCACCATCATCTCAGGGAATGAAACTAAACCATAAAGTCTCTCCCACATATACTGTGGAGGTTTGTTAGATGGAATCTAATGATGAAAAAGATGGCTACATTACAAGTCTTTTAATGGTGTCCAAAGATTCCACCATCTATAGGTACCCTGCGTGGGATTTAGGGATGTTCTGAACCTTGAATTCATGTATTGTTGGCCTCAATTGACGAGTTTCTTTCCTTATTTATAGAAATGGATTTGAAGGTTACTTCATGGAGTCATCCATCATCTTATAGTATGAGATATTTATTGTGGCACAAAATTTTCTATGGTTCTTCCTCTGAGGGTATGGGAGTTTCCCAAGAACAAGTTGCTGGGAGGAGCTTGAATTTATTCCATGGAAATCATGACCCTCACTATCGGCACAACCCCCATGATGGTTGTTTGTCCTCTTTCCCTAGGTAGGGTCTTTAGAGTAGGGAATATCTTTGTCATGGGGAGTACCTCGACACTGATTATTGATAGTGCAAGGAGAACCTCCATAGTAAAACTCTTCATTATGGGAAGACCCTTAATGGTTTATGGTGGTTCCAAATTTTAAGAGAGTCAACCCGAATTGATAGTGGGTCAACTAGGGTCTCAATAAAGAAAAGGAAAATATGGGCCCCTCACAGTGGTTGTGGAGACAGTTTGATATGAACCAGTGGCATTTGTGGCCACTATAGCTAGATAAGAGGCCTCATGATGAGTATACATTATGACCTACCCCCAGATTCATCACTGGGTGTCCTAATCAAATTTGATAGAGTAAGGGTGTGATAGATATGCTTTTCAACCTAATAGGATAGTTGACATCATCAACAGGGACTGGTGGGAGTTCTCCATGGTGTCTCCCATTGGTGGTCACCATGGGTACGACCCATATATCATATACTTCATTGAGGCAGGGAAGGATGATTTTAGAGAATTATCGAGAGAGGATCCTAAAATGATTCATCATTATGATTTATAGGGATTGACCCAGCACAACCCTCATGGGTGGTAGCACTGTAATAGTACCATGTATTCCAGGTCATGATGGTCTATTTCATAGTTGAGATGTACCCTTCTTTCTTATATTGATGAACAAGGGAATTGATGACCCTTATATAAACATGCTCATAAGGGGATATAGGGATAGTGTTCATGGTATTCATGGAAGATGTTCCCATCATGTTGGGATCACATTTTTTTTTGAGATTAGTAAACTATTAGTTCGCATACCCTCCACATCAATTGGAAGTGGATGACCATGAATTTAAGGTGTCTTGAGTATTGTAATATATATGAATTAAAACATTAGTGCATGGATAATAAAAGTTATTCCCCATATACCCAATAGTATTCATCATTTCCCAAGGTAGAGGGAGGATCCACATTGATGATCCCTCTATTCAGGTATTCCTAACAACCTTTAATTTTGCTTAGTTAGAGGATAAGAGTATCACATTGGGCCCAAAATTTTTTTGGTAGGGACATGGTACCATATATCTGGATCTAGTAATGATCAAATCTGTTGGTACCTAGAATTATAGATCTACTCACTATTTAAGGAAAATTGTTTCATATCAGTTTCACAATTTTTTTCTAAGGATTTCTCAATAATACCGCATATCGATATGATGAAATACTTTTCTTTTACCTCATATTACAACTTTCCAAAGGAGGTTGACCTCTAATAATATGGTTGGTGATGTAAGATCCTCGATTGAAACAAGATAATGGGATTCATAATCTTCCTTATAGGGATTCCTCATTGGATCTCATCACATAGTATGGGTCTCCTAAAAAATATTTAATTCATGTTTATGAAACTTACTCCCAACACCATCTCATAGTATACATAATTTAATTACGCTAATTATGTCTCGATATGATGAATATCCGTGTTCAGAGTAGATGGGAATATTGATAATGGGTGATCATTTCTAGACATTGGGAAATTTAGTAACCTATAAATTCTTCCCCTTATGAGGCTAGAGTCATCTTTCATATGAGTCATATTTGGTGAAGATCTTAACGAATCTAGCATCATTCATGGGTTGGTTAGTGCTGGGGTAATAAGGAATATGTGGATTTTTACCCCAGGGATCACATTTTTATTTTATGAGGTATAGATTTCATGTGGGTAACATTTTTTTATGTATTTTGGGGACAGGTAGTTCAAAAATTTAATGTGTTGTGGAGATAGGTGGGTGGTTAAGTGTGTCGCCAGGGTGTAAGATGATCACACTCAAGAGTTTGGTTAAGTGTGTCCTCATGGGGGAGATGATAACACATGAGGGTTTGATTAAGTGTATCCTTAGGGGGGAAGATGACCACACTTGAAGTCTTTGTTAATTGTTTCCTAGGGGGGAAGATGATCAAATAGAGTGTTGTTGTCTCCCATGGGGAGGGAATACGATTTTGTTTTGTTCTGTGGTGTTGGGATTGAACGTCAGGGAGGTATCCCATGTTTGTTGAGATATCAGGATTGAACCTCATAGAGGTGTCCTACGTTCCCCATTAGGAGACAAGGATTAAAACACATATATTTTGATGATGTAGTTTTAGGTTGTGTGAAGGATTAGTCCATGTAGTTTTCCATCATGCAGTAAGGATGATCATTTCATAGAAAGAGAATCAATGAGTGATTATGTGATGATTACGCATAATAGATTCCCAAAGGCAGAGGATCATCACATGGTGGGGGAAGAGGTGTCATCCCATGATGGTCATACATGGGGTATACTATTCTCATCACATAGGGTAAGGATACAGTTTAAATTCATGTACCAAGGAAGTTATCCTGTAGTTTTATTTTGTATAACTAGGAAGTTGGCATATGCATTTTTACATCATTCTTATCAGACATTGTGAGGCCTACACCCAAGGAGACCATTTTTGGTGGGAGAGGAAGATCTGACATAATTACTCTATACAAAGAAAGGTGTGCAGTTTTCCTTATTGATTCCACCTTTGGGGATTATGTATATACCACTCATGCACCTATGGGTAGGGCATGGTGTAAACAATATCTTGGATGAGTGTAAATGAGGCTACCAACATTATGGTGCATATTCTTATGAGAAAGAGTAGTTATGGTTCCAATAATTAGTAGTATAACGAATATGAATGGTCCATACCTTTATTTAAGTAAAGGATGTGGGAAAAAGAGATGATGGTACCAGTTGCACAAAATATTCGGGTGAGGATGAACCAATTTTGGATGGGTACAGGGTCCCTAAAAACTTGAATTTCATGAAATAGTACTTTTTGAAAGGAGGAACTATAGAGAGTCCTGGCAGACGAGTTTTGTGAAGGTTATAGGTTAACTAAGTTTGACTGTTTCATGAATCATAGGGGTTTTGAGAAGGTGTATCTTTCATGAAATAGGGTATCACTACTTCAGAATAAAGTCTTGGTTCCCATGTTGTTGGTTTCATGAAGGATAATTATCCAAAAAATACCCAATAGTCACAAACGAATTTCTTCTTACATGATGTCCATGGACCATGGAAAAAAGAATCTCAACCATGGATTGAGGTTATCATTTACCCTTTGGAGATAGTTTCATGAAATATGGGTACCTATGGGAATACATATCCCCCATTTCTCACAAAGGATAGAGTTTCATGAATTCATAACCATTTATAGAAGTTCAAAGGTCATGTAACTCAAAAAGATAGATGGATGGGGGTATTTATAGGCATGGTTAAAGTTGGGATGTCACATTCATGAAATTTAATGCCTCCAAAATATGATTCATGAAGGTTTTTCATGAGGGTGGGAATCTATATTAATGGAAATATGTTGTGTCAAAGTTACAACATAAAATTTCATGGTGTCCTAGAAACCTTCGCAAGTTGTTATTAATTCTTGAATTTATTCACCTGCACAAACATAGAACCTTAGGTGTAATTTGATCTATTTTGGTATTTATTCACTCTAAACTGACTGTTCTTTCTTTGACATTTTTTGTGACATGTTTATTTTGGCATAAACAATCATAATTCTCCAATACATTACACTATCAATTTTGGGATGTGTATTTCTATGTATTTTTGACTTAAAAATGATATAATAATTAATTAAGTGATGCATAGTCACTATTTTTGGTATCGAAGAAAGCATTAGTTAATTTGGTTATTAAGTTAAATAGTAAAAGACAACCAATTCTATATTAATGGATTTTATTAGTCAACTTCAGATGACCTAAGAATTAATTTTTATGTTTTTTACCTATGAATTATGGAATTATATTTTATTATAACCTTTTAGATTTTAAAAAAAATCAGGATGCATAAAAAATAAATTCAATAACCCATGTGATATAAAATGTAATGATTATATTAATTACATTTTTAACGTAATAGGGCATGGTGATAAAAACCTCATGGTGGAACTTAATCACCTATATTAGTAAATAATAACTCAAAACATGAAATGTGTCCACCTTCATGAAAAATGGAGTGGTAAGATATTGATTCCTTTATGTGAAAAAGGCAACCATTATTTAGTGGATATTTTGAACCACTTCTATAGACAAATATGTTAATAATTTGGAAAATATATTTTATATGGTTCATTATTCTATGAAAGAGAAGTTCACTCTAAACATATACCATTTATATGGAGAATCTAGTCAATGGTGGAAATTAACAAATAATAGGAATCCAAAGGATGATGTTAAGTCAATAGAGTGAGAAGAATAAAATAAAATATTGCATAACAAGTATTTTCCTTTCACCCTAATAACAAAATTGAAATATAATTTTAGAGATAAATAAAAATGATAATGAATCTATTATAACATATATGGTGGATTTCACAAGGATTTCAAGGTATGCCTTTTGATTTTTTTATTAACAATCATAGTAAAATCAAATTATTATTAAGTGTCTTAAAAAATATCACTATATATATTATTAACATTGGGATATATGAAGAATTCATTTTTTTAAAGGGTTCCCTCGGTGAATGCGATTCAGAGGCGAAGGCCTATGATTCATCTCGTCTTTCCTTTCCCTTGCTTCCTCCTCATCCACCCAGATATTTCATGGTGTTTTTATCACTTTGAGATTGATTATATAGATATATTTTGTGGTTTTTTAGTTTTTGGGTCTCTCTGTTGGTGCTCAAGTCAGATTTGAACACTATTATGGGTTCATGCACCTTCACAGATCTCCCAGTAGGTTTGCATTGGTGGTTTCAAAGAGGCTCTAGGATGTGTTGTCTATTCAGCTAACGGTGTTTCAGGAGGTGCATCAATCATTGGTTCTATTCTGGGTCACTATGTTTCTTTCATATTGTTTTTAATCTATAGAACATGGGTTGGGGTTCATTTCTTTGATAAAGGGTCATCGATTCTGAAAGGGTTGATGGTTCTGGTGTTGGTGCTTCCTACTGCGGTAGGCAAAGTTCTCTCAAACTCTTATCCAACTTTCAGTTCCATTGGTGCTCCCCAGGCCAGTCCAGTGCGACAGTTCCAAGGAGGCTTTATATCAATCTGGTTGAGCAGCCTTTGAGGTTCCAGGTGCATGTTGTTGTATGTGGCGTTCAATTTTCATGGCTATGCTGTTTGGAAGTTATTTCAAGTTTTGATTATTTTTGTTTATGGAGTGTTGATGATGAGGGTGAAGCGACAACATTGCAGGTGATTTCTGTGATGGATGTAGTGGTGGTATGTTCTCTAGTGTGTCTCACTTGTGATGTAGTGACATTAGGGAACACAACTCAAGGCATCTCGTAGCTCTGGTCTTGAGATGATGGGATGCATAGGTGAATTACATTTTGAATTTCAAATTTCGGTTGTGGTTTTTTTTAATTTTGAAATATGGCTGTGGCTTGGTTAGAATCACTTGAATGTGAGGTTCCTACTTACCCATAAAGTGGATTTTGAAAAATGACAAAAAATAGATTTAGTGGAGGTTAGAAAAACCCATAAAAATATTATAATTCATTAATGTGTGTAACCATAATGTATATGAAATTTTGAGAATAATACCATGTACATGAAGATAATAAATTAAGAATGGGGTTCCACACTGGTGGATCTAATTAAAAGGGCATGGAGGTAAGAAGACCCAACTACCCCTATGTTAAAAATGCAGAAAGAAGCACATGTGTAGCTACATTAATGGAATTGAAAAATGTTACAATTGTAGAAAAGGAGGGAATAAAGCACATGAATTCTTAAGGGATATGAATAGGTTACTCAATATAGTGATGTAAGGGAAGAATCCACTCAATGAGCCACTCGTGGTCAAATGATTCCTATGTAAGGAATATTGTAACTATGTAAGGTATCTCACTAAACCAAGGGTATTTGAGGATAATCAATAACAACAACCACCTAAGACAAGGGATAAATTAAAATCATATTCCATCACCATAACCATGGTAGATAAATAAAATGAAGTGGTGAAAAATATGACTACTTTTCACTAAAAATCAAAAATAGTATTATTTGATTTTTTTGACTCATTAAATTTTATTTTTCAAGTTTATAAGAAATATTTAATAAACTTCTTGATATGTTAAAGTTATGATATTTTTTAAAACAACAAGTGGTGTAGTTTTTATTTCACAAGTGTGTAAATAATCCCCAATTAATATTTATAAGATGATTATTTTGAAAAATATCATAATTCATCCTTTGGGAAAATTTGATAATATATTGGGCATGGATTGTCTCTCATTATATAGAGATAATATCAAATACTTTGTAAAATAAATCATATTATATACCCTAAACTACCGTATACTCATATCTAAATTAATTGATAATTATGTTATTTACTCTAAAAGTATGGGTATTTATACCCAATGAACAAGAACACATTACTCAAATAGTAATGAAAATGGAAAATTGTAACATTGAAGATAAGCCTATTATGAGGAAGTATACTTATGTATTTTATAAATATTTTCCCTGTGTCCCATCATATTGTGGGGTAGAGTTCTCAATAAAAATTACACATGGAGTCACACCTAAATTTTAAAGACTCTGTAGAAAAACCTTGATAGAATATAAATAATTTAATAATAAACAAAAAATAGAATTTCGAAAAATTGTTTATTCACATCATAAATATCCCAAGGGTGATCTATAACTATTTGATAAGTATAATGATAAGTCAAGGTGGATTTATATTGATTAATGATATATTTACATGATTACTATAAAAACAACTATCCTCTACCATGGATTGATTATTTGTTCAATGAAATTCATATAGATTGATACTTCTCAAAATTAAATCTTCATTATGGATATAATTAACTAAAGGTGAAGAGATAAAATATTAAAATTAAATCCTCTATATAATATATACAAAATATGATTTCATAGTAATTCCATATGAACATATAAATTCCCCACTCAACTTCATAGACATAATGAATAAAGGCTTTAGAGATTACCTTGATAAATCAGTGGTAGTATATATTAATGATATTATTTTATACAATAAGATAGAATAATATTTTTAAGAACATCTAAGGATTTTTTTAAATATTTTAAGGAAGAAGATGTTATTTGAATATTTTAGAAATTTTGAGTTTTTGATACAAAAATTCATATTATTGGGGTATGTGATCAAAATAAAGGATATTTATATAGACCCTTTAACATAAAAGGAAACTAGATAATGACCTATAGAAACAAGTTCCATAGAGAGCCATAGATTTATTAGGTTAGCTTGGAACTACTAAGACTTTGTGAGAAATTTCTCAAAATTATATGACCCACTAACTATGTTAATATAGAAGGGAGTTATTTTGTTTGGATGGATGAATGTGAATAAGGATTTTATAATATAAATAATATTTTATTACATTACTTATACTGACACTACCCATAATAAGATAATGGTTTTCGATATACAATAATGCTTCAAAGAAGGATTTGGATTGAATCCTCATCTAAAAATGATAAAGTGATTTCCTATGCTTCATCAAAACTAATGATTCATAAGTAAAATTACTAGATGCGTGATTTAGAGTAGGAATCATTTATATTTTTATTAAATTTTTGGAGAAATTATCTCTATAGATAATTATGTGAAATCTATACTAATGGAATAGTTTTAAGGTATATTTTCAAATAAATGGATTTGAGCATGTTCCAATAAAGTTGGTATTAGTTAATCAAGGACTATGAATATGTAATAAATTACCATCACATTAAGGAAAATAAAATATATTATTGTCTTAGTTGAAAAAAATTATACCCTATCCATGATGAGGATTGAGAAAGATCTCATTTTATAGACATGAAAAAGATGGATCTAGAAATAATTAAGGCATGAACAATATCCTATATTACCTAAAATATTTACAAACCATCCATCCAATAGGAAATCAAGGTAGAAAAAATAAATTATTTGAATATAAAGAAGGAGTTATAAACCCCTGAGGTAGTGATGATTCTTGAATTAAAAATTGATAATGATAGATTCATTTGGTTTGGAATGAGACTACGTGTTCCAACAACACAAAAATTATTAAAGGGTCAATTTTATTCTTCCCAGAGAATATCTTTCCCCATCCACCCAAGAGGTACCAAAAGGAAATGATATCCTCAAGATAATTTTTATTAAGAAATAATGAATAATTATATTTTATAGGTACACATAATGTTATCGGTATTCTATTGTGTTAGGGAAAATCATAAAAAATCTCAAGGGATGATTTAATGATTACCCATATTGATTTGGAAATGGTATAAATTTACCAAATATTTTATCATGGGTCTTATAAAAATTTATAAAGGAAATAATTCTGTATGGGTTGTGGTGGATTGACTTTCCAAGACTACTTACTTTATCAAAAAATTGGGAAGATGTATAACTTTATCATATTTTCAATATATATGTTATGAAAATATTGAGCGTTCAAGGGGAACCGCGTTATTTTTTTTTTGATTAGGATCCAAGCTTCAAATAATTGTTTTATAGGAGACTTCAATATTATTCAAACACTAAGAAAACATTTAGTAAAACATATCATCACCAGGAAAATAGTTGATTTGAATAGACTATTCGGATACTTAAAGACATGTCGAGATCTTATTTAATGGACTTTACTGGTGGTTAAAGTAAACATATTCCATTGGTCAAATTATCATACAAAATGGTTTTCATATAACTATATATATGTCACAATATGAATCACTACATGAGAATAGATAAATAACTAAAAAATATTTAGATAAAGTTGGTGAATAAAGGTTTTTGGGACTTGGACTTCTGTAAGAAATAATAAAGAAGATTCAATCCATTCATAAATGCTTTTTAGTGGAATAACATACATAGAAGACCTAAGATAATAGTCATCATTGAGATCTATAGTTTGATATTAGGGATAAATTATTTCATAGAATATATCGTTATAATAGATTCATGAGGGTTGGAGAGAAGGGAATTTCACACCCAAGGTACATTAGCCCCTTCATGATTCCTAATTTCATGAGAGATGCGACCTATCAACTTGCACACACAATGGATAAAGTTCATAATGTGTTATATCTATATCTCCTAAGAAATTATATACCTATTCCCTTTCATGAAAAGAATATGGAGGTGGTATAAGTGTAGAATGGTATATCTTATGAGGAGAAATTGACGAAGATATTGGATTATTGAGACAGTTTCCATGAAACAAGACACCTCAGTTTATCATCATATTTTTATGAAACCATAATTATGAAGAGTACAAATGGGAAAATGTGTATGAAATGAGAAATAAGTACCCCCATATATTTTTAATAGAAAATAAAAATTGAAATTTTAATGAAAAAGTTTCTATAGGGAGAAAATGAAAATTTTTAAACTTTTCAATATGAAATTTTCTTTTATAACATATATTTATGTCATATTTATATGAATTAATATTTATAACACAAGGTATTGTAACAACCCAACATGGAAAAAATTTTCAAACCCTACCCTGAGCCAAATCATAAATTTACTTGGCCCTTAATGTTATCCACCAACCACCAAATGATCAACAATAAACATACATACACCTATAATTACTATGGGGTATGATATAACAACCATAAAAAAAATAACCACATACCTATAAAATATATCATAATGAAATGTAACAAATTAACATGATTATAATACAAATACAACAAAAATATAATAAATACAAATACTACTTGGTTCCATGCTAACAGAGTGTAACCAATCAAATAATTATTAATAATTCAACCTTCACTAGTCTTCACTAGGGGACCTCCATTGATTTTTATAATAAAACAATGAAATACCATGAAAACTTATAACTAAAGTCAACATAGAATTAATTTCCACAACAATTACCTTATAGGGGGAGATTTCAAGTCTGGATAGGTATCCATAAGGCCATACATTCAAACTATCCATTTGAAAATCCAAAAATCTATAAATTCATTTTTTAAAACATTACCAAATCTGATGAAATTTTGTAAAATAAAAAGAAAGAAAAAAAACACAATTAATAAAAAAAATTATATTTAACCATGACCAATACACAATCATAAAAAAAAATTCCAAAACCTGACACCACATACCTGTTTACTCAACCAAAACCCATCATAATCCTTAAACCATGATTAATTACCAAAATTGGTATCACTAACTCATATGTTGAACCAATACCCCCCAAAAATCACCGTAAAAGTACTAAAAATGTTCCCACACTTGAGTGGGAGATTACTACAAGCTCACCTCATCCTTACCGCAAGGTCCCTACAATCAAGTGAGTGTTTTCAATATCTAATTTCTAATTCCTTACCATAAATTAGTCAATACCAACATCAACCAAACAAAAATTATAACATATATACCAACTATTAAACGCCCAAATTCTATAATATTGCCAAAACAAGGTAGCACAATACAAAAAACCACAATAACATCTACCTCTATACATGTTAAAGCACTCATTTTCCCATGAGTCCTTTTTAAAACCCTTCTTAACATTTCCCTAGACCCTCTCTCAAAAATAACACAATTACCACTAAAATACTCCATTTAATTTCCCTCCAAAACCACAAAAATCAAGTCTAATTTGTTAAAAACATCTCATTAACATAATTATATAAACATAAATTTACATATTAATTTAATTTAGAATTCAACAACCAAGATCACTTGATTTATCACAAAATCAAGGCTAGGAGAACACACCTACATCAATCATGATGAAAAATAAAAGGCAAGACACCAAATGAAAGACCCTCTATATATCCTCCCTAGACCCTTAAAAACCAAATCTACATCAATTTAATGAGTTTATACATGACTTGATGAAACCATCAAGTCTAAACCCTATATCTTGAGAGATTTATATGATATTAAAGATGAATAGTGACATATCATTGATTCAACACCCAATCATCTAATGATTTAAGGATTAATATATTTAACATGTTTCTCCACCAAAATAACCCCAAAATTTCTCAGGAGACCTATCTCACAAAATAATACAAAAAAAGGTGAGAAAGAAGGGTGTTTGGGATTTAAAATTTAATTATTGGGACTTTTTTAAAGGTTTCATAATCCAAATTCATAATAATTAAAACTAAGAAACTTCCACTATCTGATATTCTCGGATGAATGGCCTAATTAAATAGTGCCTTGGATTATAAACCAAATTTACCATCCCCCTTTTCTATACTACCATATTTTATAAACTAGCTTCACATTTCCAAGAACCATTTAATGACCATAAAACTCTTCCAAGAGACATAAAATTCACCTCTAGCTCTCTTAACTCAAACAAAATATTATCTATACCTCTATAACACTTTCAATAATTTATACACACTTGAAATTCCTCATAAAACATTTTACAATGGATTACACTAAATGATCCTAAATCTTTTTCTTTATATGAAAAACACAATCCTTAGAATTTACCATTATAGATTTTTTTATTCCTTGCAAAAATAGGCATAATACTATTCATTAAATAATCATAAAAATAACTAGGTATGAAAAATCACATTACTATTTTTCTTTTTAACCTTGAAAATATTATGGATATGTCAAGACTCATGATGTCTTTTTATAGGAATGATAAACATTAATTATCTCCTCACCTTCAAGGATTACCATTCCTAATAGAAATATACACAACTATGTATGATCACCATCCTCTTGGATAACATAACTATCATAAATACCTAAAACTAATACCAATACATTGAAGTAACCCACTATATCTCTTATAACCTCTTCTATAATACTAAACTCACTAAAAGAACCATATAAAATTCCACCCAAAGGTATTGTTTTATATATTCCTTAACCTAAATCCAAATAGAACAAATACATGATCAATTTTAAACTAATAAAAAATAATAAAATTCAATTTACATAATGATGAAGTCACCACTCTAGGAAACTTGACACACACTAAAACCTTTATTTAATATCAAATTGGATTCCAAAATCCAAATCGAAGATCTAAACCATCAATGACCACACTGTAATACTCAAAGGGTAATTACACAACTTATTAACCCAAAACCAAAAAATATGTAACATAAATAAAAAATAAACCACCAAACCCTTCATAAAACTTTGTATGGTCATTCAATAATGATCCTAATACCGAGATGTTTATCCAATTCATAACCTGAACCAAAAGTGTTTCCTTAAATTATTCAATGGGAACACTCAACATAAATTCCATTTTTTTATTTTACACCAAATAGAATACCATTGGGGCCATCCTAATGGAACCGTTTACACTATACAACAACCACATACTCTTAATCAAGAAAAAATATTGAAAGTGACAAATTGACAATTGATAAAATCATAAAAACCATTGATGATACTATAGACATCTAACCCCCAAATTCAAATGAAGCATCAAATCCATTCCGGTATGTAAAGCTTATGATTCAACCATACATTACCCAAGTCTCCCAAAACCTAACTCACAAAATCTTTAAGGTTGATTAGATTCTAAATTATTAGATATATACCATAAAACCAAAAATTTTATGAAAAATACCAAGAGACAATTCATCTTTGGAATATACCAACAAGACCTAAAAAACTCATATTCTAGTTCTACTGACCATGAGCCTAAAAAATTTCCCCACCAATTATCCAAAAAATCATACTCCCCATTATAAATACTATTTCTATTTCAATATCTTCCTACCGATCCAACACCCATAATTCAAACCTTACCTCACATAGTTTGGCATGTATCCAAATACCTACAAAAATACACTAAATTCCTTTCTCCCATTCAAATTCAAATAGAAAAAAAACATTTCCCAATGGTGAAACCTAGAAACACCATTACCCAATCACATACCCAATAAAAATAATGTTAACACCTACACCACATTATGCCAAAAGTGGGTAAGATAAAACAAAATAACATGGAAACATATTTTATTTCTTTACCAACAACTATATTAGCATAAAATGATAATGAAAAATAATGAACCAATATATCAAAACTACACCAGACATGAAAAAGACACAAAATAATTTGTAATTCAAATCTAATTCTTTCATTACTCTATTATCCAAGAACAAATTAATGTAAAAAATCATTCTTTTTGTGACCCATAATAAGAAAAAAAAACAAGGTTGGGTCCTCACCAGCCAATACATTCCAAGAGAACCATCTATCTCCCTTGGAGTATTCACACTCAAGTAGTTAGCTCATATATATAAGAAATCCATACAATTTTTATCCATACAAAACTAAAACCAAGAATAAATTTAATAAGATAAATTTATTTACCCTGGTATAACCCACTCTATATTAAGAAACATTAACATACTAAAAAAGTGATTATTACGATTATTAAACTTTTATTGATAAAAAATCAAATCACATTATAAAAAATATATATAAAATATCCCTTATTATTAAAATGAAATTTTTTTACACAACCGAATTACTCAAAATAGTTTTAACCTAATTTTTAAATATTACTAGAACATCAAATACACTATTTAAAAAATACCCTCACCAATTTCAATTTGTTTAAATCCACTATTTTTAAAATAACCCCATCATAAAAAATTTCAAATTTTAATCAAATAACTTTCTAGTTTTAAAAAAACCCACCCACTTTAAAACTATAAATTGAACTTTTAAAAATACTTATTACATCAACATAGTCTAAAAAATAAATCTTTGAAAACTGGTTCAATTAAGAAGTAAATCGTTCTTTAGATTTTACCCAAATAATTTATCTTGAAAATTAAATTCCCAAAAGAGGTAATTCTAGTTAATATTAAAAAAACAACATGAAATAATTTTAATCATTGGAAAATCACTTCACTAAAAAAATTATTTCAAGTAAAACAACTCATTTTTCTATAAAAAACATGAATATTTCAAATTTTTATAAATTTTAAAAACACCCCACATAAGGAAAATCTCATTTTCCTAATAAATGATAAAAAAGGAAGAAATTTAGAAACTTATATCTTTTTCCCAAAATACTGAGAACTATTGGAATAATTGAAAACCATCATAATAAAATAATTTCTTAATTTTTCTATTTCATATGAAGTCCAACTTAACACACTATTCCTTTTAGAAATACCCATTAAAAACCTAATAGGAAGACCACATTTAAAGTTTATTTTATGTGAAAAATCCAATTTATTTACAATCATAGATAAAAAAATGGTTTCAACACCAAATTATTCTACAAAATAAAATCTATCACAGCCTAGAAGGATTTTTTTTCTAAATTCAAACCCTATAAAAAATATTCATCTATTTCCTTATAATAAAATAATTCATTTACACAACCCAATTAGAAATATGAAAATTCTTTTTTTTGAAAAAAATTACATGTATTCTAGAAAAGTGACTATAAAAATTGATCTAATTAGGTCGCCATAATATGAACTATTTAGCCTTTCCTTTAAAAAATTTTTTATTATTTTTTTTGTAAAAACACACTAAAAATTACACTTATTCGAACATATTCCTTGTGATTCATATCATAATACTGCATGATGTATGAGGCACAAAAATCTTCTTAGTATGTTGTAACCAAGACAATAATTTAATGTCCTAAACCTTTCCAACCCATCCTCTGATGTCTTTTGGGTGTTAGAGGTGATTAGAGGAGAATATCGAGATAGAGAGGGGGAGGTTCTACTGGAGTTGATATCTTAGTTGGGAGAAAGAGGTTATGGTAGATCCTTAAGAGTCATGACTCAAAGTGATAGTATAGAGAAGAAGGTTGTTCTACAATTTGTTTTGTCACAATATATATAGGAGTCCCATATATGGTATGTAGGTCAAAATAGTAAGAGTTTTTATTATTTTAATAAGGTGTATTCATAATAGGGTGTAAGATGTGTGTTGTGAAAAAAAGGGGTTCAAAGGGGGGACTTTTTACAAAGTAAAAAAGGTTTATTTTTTTCTTGGATAACTGTTATGCAATTTTTTTACTAGTTTATTGAGGATTATCTTTCATGAATTTAGACTGGTGAACATCTCTTCCTCAACACGTTCTTTTGTTGTAGTTTTAGAGGAATAAATTGAGGTTTATTATTCAAGAACTCTAGTTTATTTTCGGTATAATGGGGATGTAACATGATTTTTCTAATTTTGGAAAGATGGTAAGGATTAAAATAATGAATATAATTAACCATAGTAAAAATAAATTGAATGATATGGTGAGATTCAGAGGAATTTATATGTTTCCATGATATTACAATTTTTATTGATGACCATTTATGGTTTTTTGAGAGTTAATACTAATACGAAGTTATAAGTTCTATTTATATGATTTTATTATTGATATCACTTTTCATAAAAGGATAATCAAGTAAAAATGGTAGTAAATTGATTATAGGAAATCCAGAATTATTTTGTTATCCCACGTGTAATATATGTTAAATAAATATTATAAAATGTTTTAAAAAGGTTATTGTGGAAGTGAATCATTATAAGAATTGGATACTCTGTGTAGTTATAATGATTATTGTTAGTGCAATGAAGTTTTTTTTTCTATTGTGAGGGTTATTGTGTGATACTTTATATATCTAGTTTTCTGTAATAGGATATATTTTGCAGTTGGTGTGGTATATGTCTTTCCATAATTGGTATGATAGAATATTGATGTTGATGAGGAAGAATGGTATGGTTAGTTATATGAGAGATTAATGGTTTTATGGAAATTTTTATGGTTGTTAGCCTGTGTTAGGGGGAAGTGTTGTGGTTATTGAATGATGGTTACATGAAATATATTATCATTTCATAGTAAAAAAACTATGATTAGTAATGATAAACTCAATAATGGGTTTGGAATATAATTGAATAAACTATAGGTTATAAATGATCTTTATAATACTTAAAATTTAATGGGTAAGGGATAGATTAATAGTGGGTGATGGTTGGGAATTTATTTTCATTAAACATAGAAATAAATGACATAATTAATGTAATATAATTAGTAAATGGTAAATCTGAAAATTATTAAATGATGTGATTTAGTGGAAAATTGTGAATGGTTATTGTTGTTGTTTTGTATAGAAAGTGTGGTTTGATTATGGTAAAGAAATTGAAAATTATGGATGCATGTGTAAGTGGTAATGTGGTGTATGCGATGGGTGTGTTAGTGATATTTGTATGTGTACCCCTTTTAGTTAGGTTCATGTTTATCTATATTATATATTAATTGTTCGTAGGTACACACCACACCCGAGTAAGATAACCTCATCGAAAACTAAATAGTTTTGGTTATGGGAATTTTCTTTAAACATCTATGTTGGGGAAAGAATTAATATATGATTAATCCTTCTTCCCTAATCTCCCTTCAAGGGGTAGTATGAGATTTGATGGATCTAGTTTGGTATAAGAATATGGGCTGTAACGTTTAAAAGTTATATTATATGACATAATCGATTACTTGAATATGTGATTGAGATAATGGTTTATATTGGTGTTTATACATGGTTCAAGGAGTTAATGAGGTTATTATTATTAATTTTCATGATAACCTATGATAATGGATATGTATCAATGGTATATGGCCGATGATGTATTATGATGATGATGTTGATGTGATATGTGACACAATTATGATATGAGATATGATGTATTATAGTATGACCACAAAAGGGATTAGAGAATCATGATTCTTTTTATTAAGGATTGAGATAGATAAATCCATGGAGTATTTGTTGTGGGGTACCTATTTTATATATTCATGATATTATTTTATTACACTTGGATGTGATATTTTATGAGTGGTCCATAGTGAGGTTGTGGTTAGATGACCTTGTATAGGTTCATGTGGGTTAAATTATTTATTAATTGGGGGAACCAGTATACTTATTTTAATTTATCCATGAGAGTTACATAAGAGGATCCTAATAAGTATATATTTATTCTCACACATACTTATATAAATCTATTTTCATGTTTTTGGTGTTATTTTAGTGAATAAGATAGACATTATTAGCCTAGAGTAAGGATTATTTATCAGTGTTGCTTCCTAAGATATTATTTTGATATTTTACTTTGGTGACTTTGTTTTCTATATGATATTACTATATTATGGGATATCAATTTAATTTTATATTATGTTTTTTTATTTTACTATTTATATATGTTCATGTGATTTATGAGAGAAATTTATCCTGCATTCATGTTTTATACCATCTATACTAGTCTCCAACCTGAGGCCAATTATTGGTAGGCCTCAAGGGTCACTCTCATTTTCACTGTAGACCCATGAGGGGTTCTCAGTGAGTCTAATTCATAAAAAATTATTAAAAAATCTATGTATGATAGATGAGATGAAGCTAGGAGTAAGGAACTAGTGATGATTTCATGGGTTTGTTGTGGAATTAATATTAGTTTAACTTAGAGTGTGATTTAGAAAGAGATAATGGCTAAGAAACATGAGATTATGCCCCCTCTGTCCTGGATAGTAAAATTACTGAACACCACATGTGAGATAATTATTATTGTGGTGTAGAGACTGAGTGAAGGTACATGCATCATACTTTTTTTTTCAATTATATTTAAATCAAGTTGATTTTATGGGATTTAAATAAATCTAATAAATTCCCTGATATTTTATTTAAGAGATTATTTTTTTTGTAGTGATACATATTGGTCACTGTCCATGTGTGGTTCAGGTAGGTGAGGTATAATAAGATGATCTGGTTGACCTCCAAATGATTGATTTGACCATGGAAGGTGAATTTTATAGGGATACCTATATGAGTTATAACATTAAGACTCATAGAATCATGAGGGGAGTGTATCTTATCGAAATATGGTGAACTAGTTATAGGATTTCAGGATTTATTTCCTTCATATCCATGCTTCGGTGAAGTATTGGGCTCTATTCACTATCATCCAAATGTGAGAGTGGAAGAATAATGGAAAGTTTTGCATCTTTGAGATCAAAATGAGGCAAAGATTTCCTAGTATGATTTTATAGAGGTAGTTTCACATGGAATTTCTTCCATTAATGGTGATTTAAATGAAGATTTATGAATTTATATACATTTATTAGGGGATACTAAGCATATTATAGATCATGATATAATTCAAGGATCTCATTTTCTCTACTTCTGATTTTTTTTCAGACATTGATTCTAAGGAGAGGCACCAGGGGGAGGAAATGCATCCCTTTAACTAGTATACAACCACCCCATTTACATTAATTATATATTTGGATGTGAATAATAAGGTTTAGGTAATCGAGAGGATACATGCATTACTAAGATCATATCAATAAGGGATTTATTAAGGATTTTAGAGGAGTATAGGTGCATGAGAGGAATCATGAATGTTTGTACAATCAATGTTCTAGATATTGAGGATTCAAACTACATATTTTTTTCCCCAGAACATCAGGATTAGTATTTCTCACATATCCATCAGACCCTTTGTAACTGTATTATTTTATTATGGTGTCTGTGACCCTCAGTAATATTAATGCTTGACCAATCTTGGGGCCCAACATGGCATAAGATGTTATATTTATTATCAACCCCAATAGTAGTTTACTTTGAGTTCATATTAGTAAAAAATATATCAGGAATATTTTTTATCAAGAGGATATGTATCTAATATTGGGTATCCACATGATATCTACCTACCTTAGGGATATGTGGCTAAGCACAACCATAGAGGTAGTTATCAGTAGTGAGTAAGATGATTCATACATGAATAATTTATTATTATGAAGATGCTAGTGAAAGATGGGACAAGGGCAATATGATGTATGATATACTTATCTTTTAAATTAGATTCTTCTTTATTCAATTAAATTTATTTTTACTACTTTATTTCACTCACCTTGTACTATGCTTTTGGAATCAAGGTGGAGGGGATTCCAGTGTAACTAATGTTCACAACATAAGTTGGAGGTCATGCAAATTTTTTTGTGTTCCATTGTTGTGATTTGATGACGGGGAAACAAAAATCATTGATTAATTTATTTCTAATTTAGATACAACTATAAAATTTCATTCTTTACATACATTATCAATATTTTATAGGAACCATCATCAATTTCTTATGAAGGAGGGTTCTATTTCATGGTTTGGGTGGCCATCATTTAGTGTTTATTATTGAGGGGGATCATTAGATAGGATACACGAATCAAGTGTGATGACCTAGACTCTCTTGGTCCTTACCTTTGCCAAAATCCGGGTTCTAAAGGAGTGGCGTCTCGGTGAGACCGATAGGGGAAACTGATCGGCGCGACCGATCGGTGAGACCGATCGACGTCACCCGGCCTTGTCAAGTTGTTTCCAGTAGCGCACCTTTGCGTAAATAGGGTTTCAAACCCTATTCTGACTCATTTAAGCGTGTTTTTAAGACCCGTAATGCCCATATAAGTTTTAATTAAATACTTCATCAATTCATGAGTCATCTTAAACCAACTGACCCCCTTTTTGTGACGAGTGGAGTCGCGTGGTCAACCCACGACCCCCGTGCCTTACGCGGTTTTTCATTTTCACCTCAACCGTCCCCGACTCTTATAAACTAAGGGTTAGCCGTGGTTTCTCCTTTTCTCGATCGTGGATTTTCACAAACAGCTTCTGGTGCATCAGGTGCATCGTTATCCGTAAAGTTCCGCGCCTCCGGCCTAAACGCCGATTATCTATCAACAAGTAGGGAATTTCTCCTTCATCTCTCTCTTTTGTGTATCATGCGGGGTGGGCGTGCTTTTGATCCTGTAGAATTGGGTAAAACAGACCTAATTAAAGATAATGAACGAATTCTATAAAGAAAGAAGAGAGGGGGGCCATGATTGTTGATGCTGTTTCTTCTATGACCATCTTGTTGAGTTGTGCTGACTTATGACTCCTGAAAATCGAGGACGTTGGTGGTCGTTGTTTGTGCACTAATGAACCCTACTGATGTTTTAAATGGATTGGTTGTGATTTTAAACTCCTACTGTGAAAAGTGAATCGGTTAATCACGTATATCCGGCTGAATAATTGAAAGCACTAGGATCAACCCTTCTGTGATAAATCTCGGTAATAACACACGGAATTTGAATCATGGAGTGTGTTAAGTCGTTTAAATATGAAAATACCGGCAATCCTTGACTTGTATTGGTGGTGGTAGTTGGTTGTTTTCCTTTCGAGCCGATTACTGGAGATGTGGGAGGGGATGGGATCCCCTGTTCTTTTATACTCACGGTGGTTGTGTGAATTTGGGGATGGGATCTACTGTTGGTATGGATTCGGTGGTTGTGAGTTTTAAATCCGGGTGGTTACTTGTTTATATCACGAATTGGGGTGGAATCCTCTGTTTTCGAGAACCAGGTGTGGGCGTTTTGGTTGATGTTTGACTGTTTACTTTCCTGGACTTATGACTATGCTTACTAGTTGCCCAGTAGTGCTTAAACATAAACATTATTACTGAACGTGAAATAAGAAAGGGGACAAATGGGTTGTTAGCGTGGGTCGTGACTCAGACTTGAGTGCTGTTGTGATCTGTAGGCTGTCTGAAGAAAAACCTAGCTTGGGTGAGTGCTTGTTACTCTATATATATATATATACTTGTAGCTTTGTATTTCTTATTCGCGCCCCACCCAAGTTGAGCACTTAGTGCCGAACACCCCCATTTCATGGGAGAGGGTGTTTTTTTTCCAACACTATTCATAGTGGCTGGTTATTAGCTCCTTTTCTTCTCCCTTTCCCGGATAGACCAAGTATCTTCGGGTAGGCTGTGATGGCTTGAGGTCCATTAATAGCCCAAGAACCTTCAGGCGGGGTAGTGTGGTGGTTGGACAGGTGTGTGCGGCAGGTGGTTTCCCAAGTGTCTTCGGGATGAGGCCCAGGTGTCTTCGGGCGTGGCAGTGGATCCTTTAGCCCAGGTGTCTTCGAGCGCGGTGGTGGTTGTTCTGGCCTAGGTGTTTGTAGGCATGGTTATGTGTGATAGTTGTGGCCCAGGTGTGTGCGGGTGGGATTCAGCAGTGGGACTACGTGCGGTTGAGGCCCAGGTGTGTGCGGGCGGGATTTCGGCAGTGGGACTGCGTGTGGTTGTGGCCCAGGTGTGTGCGGGCGGGTGCGACAGTGGGACTGCGGTGAGAATGGAGGGATTGGTTCAATGCGTAGGATGTCTCAATAACCAGTGGGAAAGTGGCGCGGGGTACCCAAACATCGATGTGCTCTTATTATATATATTACTTGACTTGCGTTATTTGGGGAGTGTGCCTTGGTGAGGCCTGGGGTGGATAGTTTACCTTTATAGGTGTTTGGTTTACTCCTTTTCTCACGGGAATTTAGTACATTACCCCACTTGTGAACAAGAGTCTTTAGTTTTCTCTACTGAGTGTACTTGTATGCTCACCCTACGTATATAAAACTGCTTTGAGGTTTCCAGGAGGACTTCTGGGATCACGCATTACCTTACTAGCTCGGAACTTTGCAGCAATTGTAGTTGTTGTTTTCTTTTTTCCTTTGGTACTTATCTTGTAGTCACCTTTTTGCACTTTGTGGCCTTTACTTTTGAAACATGCATGTGGGAATGGTTTACTTTTGGCATTAATTTTCTTTCTACCTTGGTGTTGTTGGGTTTTCTCCTCCTTATCTCTCGATCCTATAAAATAAAAAGGGTAATGCCTTCTATTTGTGAAATTTTTTTGTACCCTTGGTTCTAGTCGCCACTCCGGGACCTACTGAAGGCGGGTTTCAGGGGTCATTATCTCTCCTTCAACATAAAGAAGGAAGGGCTTGGCAATCTGCTGACCCTTCCCTCCTTTTAGTGAAGGCGGGTCGTGAGAGAATGGTATCAGAGGGAGTTGGTTGATAGATAGGATGGAGTCTGGAGTTAGGCACAGTGAGGATTGCATGGGATGGTAAGGCAACAATGTTGGGTGACCTTGGCGCATGAATTAGGCCAGGGAAGACCAGCTAGGACACGGGATTTTAGGGCCCCCCGTGATCCGATGCAAGGACTCTGGACCTACCGAACGACCAAGTGAGGCCACACTAATTGCAGGGTAGAGACCCTAGGAGAGGTACATGCATCATAATGACTTGTGTTCTTGTGTTTCTAGGATGTATTGGGAGTTAAGAATAAATAAAATTTTTAAGAAGTTTTAAGAACGATATTTTTCACTACTTGGGCTTAGGCATTCCTTGTTTACCTTGCAGCTATGGCACCTGGAAGGCGACCACGTGTGGTACAGGCGATCGAGGCACCAGAGACTACTTTGGCCAATCGGCAGAGAGCTGATTGAGAGGAAAGGGACGACCAGTGGCAGAAGACTCTTCGAGCCTTCCAGCGACAGGCCCTCGAGAAGTATGAGGGCAGCACCTCCGATATGAAGACGGAAGGCTGGCTAGAGGAGCTAGTTATAGTCTTCGGCTTGATTTGGGCCCCGACCGAGTACTGGTTTCCTCTGGCTGTTAGCCAGATGTGGGGAGAGGCACGTCAGCGGTGGAGCGGATGCATGCTCTAGGGGGAGTGTCACAAGAGGGTATCCAGCTGGGACCATCGAAGGGGAAGGCTGTTAGCACCGGGCCTCCAGCGTCAGAACCCTCTAGGTTCCGACCCGCAGGGAGCAGGCCGCAGCAGTTTCAGTTTCGATCCCCCGAACCTCGCCCTTTTCCTACGGGCCCGGGACCACGATGCTTCATCTGTGGGAGCCCTGGGCATCTCCGGAGTCAGTGCCCCGACCGGGTATAGTACAACAGTGGTAGTCATCCCCAGCACCCGCCCCAGCAGCAGCTTCCAGCCAGACCTTTCCAGCAGCAGTAGCAGGGACAGCGAGTTCCCGCTCCTCTGAGGGCAGACGTAGGAGGAGGAGGCCGACCTCAGGGTGCTCCACAGGGACCTCGACCAGGGCGTGGTCGGGGAGGTGGCCGACAGCCGAGGGGCAGGGGATCTGGGCGTGGAAAGTTGCATGCTACAGAGGCAGCAGTTCCAGCAGGGCCAGAGGTTGTTCGAGGTACGATCAGTCTGTTTAGCACTCTTGCTTATGCTTTGTTCGATACCAGAGCTTCGCACTCTTTGTTGCACCTAGTCTAGCCCGTGCCTTGGGTCTAGATTCTGAGAGACTTCCAGTGCCCCTAGTATTGAGCACACCAGTCGGAGGTCAGACCGACTTGTTGTTCGTTTTTTGGGGATGTAGACTGATGATAGGACCACACCAGTCGGTTAGGGATCTTATTCTGCTACAGATTCAGCCATAAGATGTCATCCTAGGCATCGATTGGATATTTTCTGTGTGCGCCGTCATCGACTGTTTTCGAAGAAGGGTGGTGTTATCAGACTTGGATAGCCGGCGTGTTACCTTCACCGGCGATCGGAGCAATCTGAAGGGAAATAGGAGAGGGGAACCTCTCCTCTCCTTGTTGACCAAGCTGATAGTGGAATAAGTAGATGCTGAAATAGTGGAAGTACCAGAGATTGTCTGTGAGTTTATGGACATCTTTCCTGAGGAGGTGACGACTCTACCCCCTCGACGTGATATCAAGTTCGGGATAGACCTGCAGCCCGGTGCTCATCCAATCTCGATGTCTCCTTACCGGATGACACCTTCAGAGCTACGGGAGTTGCGGATACAGATTGGCGATCTGATGAAGAGGGGTTATGTTCGTCCGAGTGTGTCACCGTGGGGTGCTCCGGTCTTGTTTGCAAAGAAGGCAGATGGTGTTCTTAGGTTGTGCATAGACTACAGGAGGCTGAATCAGGTGACGATCAAGAATCGCTACCCTCTTCCAAGGATAGATGATCTTTTTGACCAGCTGAAAGGGGCAAGATGGTTATCAAAGATCGACCTGCGGTCTGGGTACCACCAGCTGAGGGTGAAAGAGAGCGACATCCCGAAGACAGCGTTCAGGTGCAGGTATGGACACTTCGAGCTCGTAGTCATGCCCTTCGGTGTTACGAACGCCCCGGCTGTGTTCATGGGACTTATGAACTCCATCTTTTGGGAGTACCTGGATCAGTTCGTGGTTGTTTTCATCGACGACATCCTGGTCTACTCTAGATCAGAGGAGGACCATGAAAATCACCTGAGGACAGTTTTGGAGGTCCTCTAACAGCACCAGCTATATGGGAAGTTGTCAAAATGCAAGTTCTGGACATGAGAAGTGCACTTCCTCGGGCACGTAGTGTCTGAGCAGGGGGTAGTGGTCGACCCATAAAAGGTTGAGGAAGTTGTTTCTTGGGAAACACCCAAGAATGTGGCAGAAGTCCGAAGTTTCCTCGGGCTAGAGGGTTACTACCGGAGATTCGTACCCAACTTCTCCTGAGTAGCAGCCCCTTTGATGGTTCTGACCAAGAAGGACCTGGATTTCGTATGGAGTGAGCAGTGCCAGTCAGCCTTCAGATATATGAAGGAGAAGTTGGTCAGTTCCCCAGTGCTGAGATTACCAGAAGAAGGGGCGTCTTATGAGGTGTTCTATGATGCTTCGGGAAAGGGCCTGTGATGCGTGTTGATGCAACGACAAGGGGTGATCTCTTATGGGTTCAGGCAGATGCGTTCCCATGAGCGTAATTACGCCACCCATGACCTAGAGCTTGCATCGGTCATTTTTGCGCTAAAGTTAGGGCGGCACTACCTCATCGGGGAACGCTTTGTGGTCTTCACGGATCACAAAAGCCTGAGGTATATCATTTCCCAGCGGGACTTAAACTTGCGACAGTGGAGATGGGTGGAGTTCCTCCATGATTACGACTTCAAGATCTATTATACTGAGGGAAAGGGCAATGTGGTGGCTGATGCCTTGAGCAGGAGGACGCAGAAGGATGCGGTCCGAGAGTCCACGGACGCCTGGAAGGCAATGGAAGAGTTGGCTGCCTTACACCTGGATGCGACGATGGATAGCGGAAGAGGCTGCCTATATCAGATGACAGTGCAGTCATCCCTGTTTCAGTAGGTGGAGGAGTCTCAGTGGGGAGACCTAGAGTGTGAAGTGATGCGTGACCAAGTTGACCAGGGCAATGCTCCGGAAGGATGGACCGAGGATGGTCAGAATCTGATGCTTTTCTAGGGAAGGTTGTTTGTACCAGAGGCGATGCACGACAAGGTTCTCAGTGAGTTCCACAACTCACCCCTAGTGGTACACCCAGGAGTTTACAAGATGTACCAGTGTTTGAAGAGGCAGTTTTGGTGGCCCGGAGATAAGCGAGCGGTGGCAGAGGTTGTGGCCAAGTGCCTAGTGTGTCAGCAAGTGAAGGCTGAACACCGAGTTCCAGGTGGCCTACTACAGCCCCTAGATGTACCCGAGTGGAAGTGGGATGACATCTCAATGGATTTCTTCACGGGACTACCCAAGGTCCAAGGAGGGTACGACGCCATCTGGGTGGTAGTGGACAGGTTGACGAAATCGACTCACTTTCTGGCGATAAGGGAGTCGAGTGCTGTGGATTTTTTGGCATGAAAGTACGTGGATGAGGTGGTGCGTTTGCATGGAGTTGCGAGGTCTATAGTCTCGGATAGGGATGCACGGTTTACCTCACGGGTCTGGAGAGGATTGCAACATGCGTTTGGAACCCAGTTACGCCTTAGCATTGCTTTCCATCCCCAGACAGATGGACAAACAGAGCGCACCATCCAGACCTTGGAGGATATGCTGCGAGCATGTGTTCTGGACTCAGGAAGGTCATGGGTGCAATACTTTCCTATGGTAGAGTTTTCCTACAATAATAACTACTACTCTACCATTGGAATGGACCCGTTTGAAGCTTTGTACGGGAGGCCATGCCGTTCGCCTGTGTGTTGGACCGAAGTAGGAGAGGTAGGCATCCTTGGTCCGGAGGTGTTGCAGAACACGACAGAGAAGGATCAGCTCATACGGGAAAGGATGAAGGCAGCCCGGGACCGGCAGAAGTCATATGATGATACCAGGAGGAGGCCCTTGGAGTTTGAGGTTGGGGACCACGTGTTCTTAAAGGTCTCCCCTCGGCGTGGGCAGCGGAGGTTCGACAAAGGGAGTAAGCTATCTCCCAGATTCATCGGACCCTTCCAAGTGTTGTGGCGGTTTGGTGAAGTGGCTTACTAGCTAGCGTTGCCACCAGCGCTAATAAGGATTCATGATGTCTTTCATGTGTCCCAGCTCCGTCGGTATCTGCACGATGATTCACATGTCCTTGATTGGGGTGAGCTGGACATCGAGGACGACGTGACCTTTGTGGAGAGACCAGTGGTGATCGAGGATCGCAAAGAAAAGGTGCTTCGCAGGCAAACCATTTCCTTGGTTCGCGTGTTTTGGAGACAGGGTGGTCTTGAGGAGAGTACGTGGGAGAGGGAAACACAGATGCGTACCCAGTACCCAGAGTTGTTTTAAGTTTTGTTCCATGTTGTACCTGTTGTGATAGAACGTTTTGTCTTTTGGCTATGAAATGTACTGGTTTTCTTCCTCTACTTGTGTGTGAAAACCCCTGGCTATAGGGAAGAAGAGAACCCGACCCCTAATCAAGACGCATTAAGGTGGATGCAATTAAACCCGTGCGGGTGAGTCAGTACCGCCCAAAGAGGATAATATCTTGACATGGGGGAGGAGACTCCCCAACCCACGTGCCCGGGAAGTTTGGCATGGTATGTTGCTTGGTTCGTGACAGGAAGATGTTCTTAGTTAACGAGGAGGTTCACTCTTGAGAGGTATCTTTTGGGGTGGTTGTTCGGCCTCGCCCTTTCCTTCTGGGTTGTTTAAATTCTAGGGGACGAGAATAGTTTGAGAGGTATCTGATGTGATGACGCAGACTCTCTTGGTCCTTCCCTTTGCCAAAATCCGGGTTCTAAAGGAGTGGCATCTCGGTGAGACCGATCGGTGAGACCGATCGGCGTCACCCGGCCTTGTCAAGTTGTTTCTAATAGCACTCCTTTGCGTAAATAGGGTTTTAACCCCTATTCTGACTCGTTTAAGCGTGTTTTTAAGACCCATAATGCCCATAAGAGTTTTAATTAAATACTTCATCAATTCATGAGTCGGCTTAAAACAACTGACCCCCTTTTTGTGACAAGTGGAGCCGCGTGGTCAACCCACGACCCCCGCGCCTTACACGGTTTCGCGTTTTCACCTCAACCGTCCCGGCTCCTATAAACTAAGGGTTAGCCGTGGTTTCGTCTTTCCTCGATCGTGGCTTTTCACAAACAGCTTCTGGTGCATCAGGCGGATCTTTATCTGTAAAGTTCCGTGCCCCCAGCCTAAACGCCAATTATCTATCCACAAGTAGGGAATTTCTTGTTCATCTCTCTCTTTTGTGTATCATGCGGGGTGGGAGTGCTTTTGATCCTGTAGAATTGGGTAAACCAGAACTAATTAAAGATAATGAACGAATTCTATAAAGAAAGAAGAGAGGGGGGCTGTGATTGTTGATGCTGTTTCTTCTATGATCATCTTGTTGAGTTGTGCTAGATTATGCCTCCGGAAAATCGAGGCCGTTGGTGGTCGTTGTTTGTGCACTAATGAACCCTGCTGATGTTTTAAATGGCTTTGTTGTGATTGTAAACTCCTGTTGTGAAAAGTGAATCGGTTAATCACGTATATGCGGCTGAATAATTGAAAGCACCAGGATCAACCCTTCTGTGATAACTCCCGGTTATAACACACGGAATTTGAATCATGGAGTGTGTTAAGTCGTTTAAATCTGAAAATACCAGCAATCCCTGACTTGTATTGGTGGTGGTAGTTGGTTGTTTTCCTTTCGGTCCGATTGCTGGAGATGTGGGAGGGGATGGGATCCCCTGTTCTTTTATACTCTCGGTGGTTGTGTGAATTTGGGGATGGGATCTCCTGTTGGTATGGATTCGGTGGTTGTGAGTTTTAAATCCGGGTGGTTACTTGTTTATATCACGAATTGGGGTGGAATCCTCTGTTGTCGAGAACCAGGTGTGGGCGTTTTGGTTGATGTTTGACTGTTTACTTTCCTGGACATATGCCTATGATTACTAGTTGTCCAGTAGTGCTTAAACATAAACATTATTACTGAACATGAAATAAGAAAGGGGACAAATGGGTTGTTAGCATGGGTCATGACTCAGACTTGAGTGCTATTGTGATCTGTAGGATTTCTGAAGAAAAACCTAGCTTGGGTGAGTGCTTGTTACCCTATATATATATATACTTGTAGCTTTTTGTTTCTTATTTGCGCCCCAACCAAGTTGAGCACTTAGTGCCGAACACCCCCATTTCATGGGGGAGGGTGTTTTTTTTCCAACTCTATTCATAGTGGCTAGTTATTATCTCCTTTTCTGCTCCCTTTCCCGGATAGCCCAAGTATCTTTGGGTAGGCTGTGATGGACTGAGTTCCATTATTAGCCCAAGAACCTTCGGGCGGGGTAGTGTGGTGGTTGGCCAGGTGTGTGCGGCAGGTGGTTTCCCAAGTGTCTTCGGGATGAGGCCCAGGTGTCTTCGGGCGTGGCAATGGATCCTTTAGCCCAGGTGTCTTCGGGCGTGGTGGTGGTTGTTCTGGCCTAGGTGTTTGCAGGCATGGTTACGTGTGACAGTTGTGGCCCAGTTGTGTGCAGGAAGGATTCAGCAGTGGGACTGTGTGCGGTTGAGGCCCAGGTGTGTGCGGGAGGGATTTCGACAGTGGGACTACGTGTGGTTGTGGCCCAGGTGTGTGCGGGCGAGTGCGGCAGTGGGATTGCGGTGAGAATGGCGGGATTGGTCTGATGCGTAGGATGTCTTAATAACCAGTGGGAAAGTGGCATGGGGTACCCAAACATCGATGTGCTTTTATTATATATATTACTTGACGTGCGTTATTTGGGGAGTGTGCCTTGGTGAGGCCTGGGGTGGATAGTTTACCTTGATAGGTGTTTGGTTTACTCCTTTTCTCACAGGACTTTAGTATGTTCCCCCACTTGTGCACGAGAGTCTTTGGTTTTCTCTACTGAGTGTACTTGTATGCTCACACTACGTATATAAAACTGCTTTCAGGTTTCCAGGAGGACTTTGGGGATCACGCAGGACCTTACTAGCTTGGACCTTTGGAGCAGTTGCAGTTGTTGTTTTCTTTTTTCCTTTGGTACTTATCTTGTAGTCACCTTTTTGCACTTTTTGGCCTTTACTTTTTAAACATGCATGTGGGAATGGTTTACTTTTGGCTTTACTTTTCTTTCTACCTTGGTGTTGTTGGGTTTTATCCTCCTTATCTCTTGATCCTATAAAATAAAAAGGGTAATGCCTTCCATTTGTGAGAAATTTCTATACACTTGGTGCTAGTCGCCACTCCGGGACCTACTGAAGGCAGGTTTCGGGGGTCATTATCTCTCCTTCAACTTAAAGAAGGAAGGGCTTGGCAATCTGCTGACCCTTCCCTCCTTTTGGTGAAGGCGGGTCGTGACATCAAGAGCTATTATTTTATAATATTGCATCACTATTGCTTGATTTTATAGAGAAATAGGTTGTGGGGTTCTCTATAGGTTTTGATTAATTTCTATATACATTCCCTAAAGAGGTTGTAACCTTACTCCATCAATGTAATATAATGTTCTAGATAGATTTATATCCTTGTACCTATTTGATTTCAATTGATTCTTATTGGGTGGAACCTTCATATCTATAGGATTTTGGGATCTTGATTAATGATTTGATGTATACAACCTTCATCCATTACAATATGCCAATGTGGCATTCTTCAGTTTTGGTATACAAGAAGATAGATAATTGTTTGAGATTATGTATAGATTACTAGTATTTGAATCAAGTAATAGTCAAGAACTATTTTCCTTTTTAAGGATATATAATTCATTTGATCAGTTGAATTGAGCTAATTGGTTTTTGAAGATTGACCTTCTATTTGGATATCATTAAATGAGAGTGAAGGAGAAAGATATCTCAAAGATTTATTTTAGGTTTTTATTTTGGAACTTTTAGTATGTATTTATTTCATTCGGTGTGTTGAACAGACAAAATATTTTTATGGGACTAACATAATTTGTGTTCTTTGATTTTTTAAATTAATTCATATTAAAGTTTTTCAATGTTGTCCTTGTGACTCAAAGATTGATGAGAAGAATGTATGTAATCTTAGAGATATCATTCTAGTCCTTCACCACCATTAAATCTTTAGTAATTTTAATATGTGTTCATTTTAAATGCTCAAGGTTCATTTTATTTTGCATGTGGTTTCTCAACATGGACTATCATTTGATCCTTTGAATATGAATGTGGTTGTTTTTTGGGAAAAACCCAAGAATGGTATATATTTTTATAACTTCATTGGTCTCATGTTCCACTATAAGAGGTTTGTGATTGATTTATCCTAATTTAAATCCCGATTGATAACCTTTACTATGAAGTACTAGGATTTTGTATAGAATAATCAGTGTTATAAAGCTATTGACCATACAGATTAGAGGTTTATTAATGCCCCTGTTCTTTGAATGTGTGAAGAGGGAGTTATGTCTAAGGTTTTCTATGATTCTTATTATCTCAATTTAGGATGTAACTTGATTCAGCTAAAGGTAGTGATCTTATATGGGTCTAGGTAGTAATGTTAACATGAGAGTAACAATTCCACCCATGATCTTGAGTTAGTAGTAGTGTTATTTTTTTTAAAGATATTGAGACCTTACCTCATCAGTGAGTGTTTTGTGGTCTTTATAGATCACTAGATTTTGAGGTATATTTTTTCTCCATAATATCTAAATCAATGTCACTAATAATGTATTTAATTATTATAGGACTAGAACATCAATATATTATATAGCCTAGAGAAATGGAATGTAGTTGTTTATACATTGAGTATAAAGTCATGAAAAGCTGTTTTTTGGGGTTTAGGGATGCATCAATAGTGATAGATGAGATTTTAGTTTAGTATCCTGATATGGAGGAGGCTAGGGGAAGAGGTCTCATGTACTGAATTACAGTTTCACCATCCTTGTTATAGTGGGTGGAGGAATCTAAATATGGATAATTGAATGTTGAGGAGACACAGTACCACATATTTTATGACGATGCTCTGGGGGATGGTTAGAGGATGACCAGCATCGATTTTTTTCTAGGGGAGTTTTTTTATTATAATTATATAATACTTTTATCCATTAATTTCAAATCTCATCCTTGGGAGTAAATCTTGGTGCATCCATGATGTTTCATGCCTTGAGGATTTTGATTCACTGTCTTGGGACAAAGTGATCTATGGTGGAGTTTTATTGAATTGTTTGGTCGACCAACATTTTAAGGTAGAGCATCATGTTATAGCTGGTTTTCTATGACCATTGGATATCCCTAAGTATGAGTGGGAGGAAACATTGATGTATTTCATCACTAGTTTTCCTCAAGCCCCATGAGAATGTGATTTTTACCTAGTGATTATTAATCTATTAAAAAAATATCTAATTTCTTAGAGATTAGGGAGTTGGGTAATATTGATATTCTAGAGAGGTGGAATATGAATGGGATAGTTAATAGGGTCTAGAGAAGCATTATATCTAATCTAGATCCACTTTTTACCTGAATACTCTAGTGGGGCCTTTAACATGAATTTGGATCTCATCTGTACCTTAACACTAATTTCTATCCTAATAAAAATGGGTAGATGAAGTAGAACATTTAATGTTGGAGGATATGATTCATGCATGCATTTTGTATATTTTTTGGATCATCAGCATATCACTAACCCTTGGGAAAATCATTCTTATAAAAACACTTAGCACTCTTCCATCAGGCATAGACCCATTCATGTTTTTATATAATAAACCTTGCATATCTCTATTGTAATAGGATGAGGTTGGGGATTTAGTGTCCCCTCAACTATATATGTTTCAAAACATGATCGAGAATTTCTAGAGGATTTGAGAGAATATAAAAAAGGAACATGACCATATAAATTATTATGATGGTTAGATGAGGATACATATAGAGTTAATGGTAAGTGATCATGTGTTCTTTAGGGGTTCCCCTCATTATGGGTAGTAGATATTTTATCATGAAATTAATATTTCTCCCTAATTTATCAGTTCCTCTGTGGTATTGCGATGAATCATAGAGGTGGTGTATTAGTTGGAATTTCCCCTACTAGATCCACAATGTCTTACATGTGCCATAAATTTGTTGATATCTTTATGATGATTCCCATGTCATTGATTTGGGGGGGGGGGTTTGATAACCTTGGATCACATGATGGTCATGGAGAGGATTTAAAAGGCTTAAGATCATAAAGATATATTTCCTTGTGTCTATTTTATTCCCTTAGTATTAATTCTATAGAGGCATGGTTTTTTGGATGAACGTACATTGGAATTTTAGTTATAGATGCACATTCTGTATATCGAGTTATTTTATACCATAAATTTATTTGATGATGATATTATTTATTTATGTTTACGTGTTTGAGATTAATATATTTTGAACTATTTTTTTGAATTTATTTACCTCCTATGTTTCATTGTGCCATGATGGTGGCGATGTTTCTATTTGAGAGTTGACACCCAGGGATGTTAGGATTGGTGATTATTTTTCCCTACTTGGTTAATTTGTTTCATTGGGATGAGAATTATTTTAAAAGTATAAAATGTAATGAACCATACCTTTACAACCCATTGCATTATATATTTTATGTATTGGAGCTGATGAGAGGAGATAGGATGGAGAGAGAGAGAAATAGAGGTGTTTGTGCTGATGAGATTTCAGTTGGGAGAAAGAGGTTTTGGTATGGAATTGAGAGTCTCAATGTGAATCATTTTTCTAGAGAAGAGTGTGGTTCTACCATTGGTTGTGTTGTGTCCTGAAGAGGATTCATGGATCTAGTTTACTGTAAATAAGAGTTAGATTTCCCATTATTTCATAGAGGATTCATGGATCTGGTTTATTGGGTTACCTGCTAGCGGTTTCAATGGTGTTGTGATCATCAGATTGATTCTAGTTGGTTGTAGTGGTGATAGAGGTGGGAAAGATGGTTAGATATGCAAGAAAAAATCCTCAAGGTTATGACATTGATATTGTCAGGATATAGTGATAGTTCTCATCTCCAGGGGTCTACTGTACTCCCATGATTACCGTTTTAATTTTTAATTTTAATTTGATTTGGATTTTTGATCTATATTTTTTGGTTGAATTTATTTTATTAGTGGTATTGGGTTTGTGAGGGTCTTCACTTAGCCATTAAAATGTGTTTTTATGAAAAATACAAAAATATAGATTGGTATTATGTCACAATGTGAGGGGTTCTGGGGGGGGTGGGGGGTGGGAAAAGTAATAAGATTTATGTTTTTATGGGATGCATCTTATTAAATTTTTTTACTATCATGTAAGGTTTTGTTTACCATTATGTTTTTTCCCAAATTTTTTTTGTTCATGACTATTAGGTTTGGTTTGTGGTGTGATATTACTATATAGAATTTGTGAAATTTTTTATTGTTGATAAATGAGATGTGGAGACAACGTCCATGAAATTATTATTGGGAGGCTGATTTTATGGGTTCTATTTTGGTTAATGTGTTTCCATATTGTTTGGGTAATGAAATGAACCTTTATTGGCCACAATGGATTTAAGAATTTGAGTAAACCATAAATTAAGGAAGTCAAATTGGATTATGGATTTGGTCTTTGTATTTCATTTGATTTGGAATAGTTATGGCGTGATCATGGAATATCATGATAAGACAATATTGTTTTTACTTCCGGTATAAAATCAATATTTCCTTAGAATTATTTGATTTTCCTCTGATTTTGATCGAACCTAAAGTGATCATTGGTGTCTTATTAGAGGAATTTATGTTTTATTTGGTTTTCTTTATCCCTAGGATTCAGGTTGTTGACCAGTGGTGATCTGAGGTGAGTCCCACATCTTTTTTACTCTTGGTTTTCCTCCATGTTCTTCATATGGGACAATTGTTCCATTAGTTTTTCTTTGATTTTTTTTTGGGAATGATTCATGGGTTGTATGGGTATTATTATTTCTATTGTTATTTAGGATTCTATTATATGATTTTAGACTTGATATAATATGTTCTTCACCATGTTCTTGTACAACAGTTTTGGATGCATCGATTGTGGTAAGGGATTCAAGAACGTTCTTTTATATTATGTATAATGAAAAGCAACATGATGTTTCTTGATTTGGGTGTATGTTAAGGATTAAAATAACAAATATAATAAATCATAATTAATGGAAATTAAAGGTTATATGGGTGATTCACATGTTTTTACTTATCTCCAGGATATTTCATATGTTATTGTTTACGTTTTATTTTTATAGATAATTGTTGTTGTTAATGAGTTATAAGTGTTATTTATATGATTTCATTATAGGAATATCCTTTCATAAAATGTTAATCATGTAAATATTTTGTAATTAAAATTTTATGTGAAATCTATAGTTTATACATTATCACCCATGAAATATATGTTTAATGAATTTTATGTAATGTTTTTAAATGAGAATTATGGAAGTTACTTATTGATGGAATTGGGTACTGTGTGTTCTTAGTATGACTATTGTTCGTTTATTGAATAGTGAGGCTATTGTGGGGGATATTGTGAGGTAACATTGATGGCTGATTTTGGGTGTTGGGATGTGTTGTGTAATGTAAACTATGGAACCCTTTCCATGGTTGATATTGATTTGTAATAATGTTATGTTTGGCAATGTGGGTGAGGAATGATTTTGAGGTTATTTTGGTGGATGTTCCTATGTGTTATGGATAAGTTTCATGGTGATTGGTTGATGGTTATATGGGTTGTTTTACAGTTTCATGGTTGAAATTAAATATTATTAATAAAGATAAAATGATAATGGGTGTGAACAATAATCAAATAAATTATAGGCTATAAATAAAAACGTAAATATTTTAAAGGATTGTGTTACAAATGGACTAATCATGAGTGATGGATGAGAATGGTTTGTTATTAAATATGTAATTGATTGAAACAATGAATTTAATATTTTTGGTAAATGGTAAATAGAAAAATATTAAAATTATATGACTAAGTAAGAAATTTTGAATGGTTGTTGTGGCCATTTTGTTTGGAAAATGGGCATGGTTTGTGTTATTGAAATTGTAATCCATGATAACATCTGGAAGTGGAATTTTAGTGGTTGCGATGGGTGTGGAAATTTTTTTCAGTGTGAAATTATTTAGTTTGGTCTTTTTTTGGCACTATTAACTTGTATTATACTGGTTATTTCAAACACACCCCACCTGAGTCAGATAACCTCACTGAAACTGAAATGTTTGGGTTCTAGGTATTTTACCAAAACATATTGGTTTTCATGGGAATAGATATGGAAGGAAACACCTTCTTAACTATTCTCACTTCTAGGTATATTGTGTGATAAAATGTATTAAGGTAGGTATACTTATATAATATGTAAAAACTCAATGTTACAATGTGTGGTAAATTGCATGACTTGATTATATGGTTGAGATGATGGAATTTGGTGGGGGTTTGTTCATGGTAGGAGTAGGTAATGGGGGTGATGTATATATTGTTAATTATATACAACTATAATTGATATATGGATATGATATATGATAGAATATATGTGATGATGATGTGGTTGTGATATGTGGCATTGTTTTTATATGATATATGATGCGCTGTGACATAGTTACAGTTGGAATCAGAGAACCATGAAGTATTTTTTCAGGGAATGAGAGAAAAGAACCAATGAGGAAGTGGTTCTAGGGATCCTATATTATATATTATTGATATTATTTTATCAAAAATTGATGATATATTTTTTAGTGATCCTTGGTGAGGTTAGGGTCATATAACTTGGTGTAGGTGCATATTGGTTCTGCTATTTATTCACTAGGGAATCCATATGATTTTTTCACATTGTACATGATAGGTATTGAGGGGGATTCTATGTAGTATACATGTATGATCACCCCTGTATATATAATTATATTTATAGGTTTCTATGATGAGTTTGGTGAATAGGTTGTGCATTACTAGCTCATATCTTATATCCATGGTACGTGCTTCTGCATAAGAGTTTATTTTAGTACTTCATTTTAGAGACTATGTTTTCTATATGACATTCATTTATTATTAGATATCAGTTTAATTTTATATTAGGGAGTTTATTGATGGTTTAATTTGTATATATGTTTCTAGTATTTATGAGGGTAATGCTTCCCACTTCCATATTTTATACCCTCAATGTTAGTCTCCAAATCAGGGCATATTAGAGGTGTGCCTTGTGGGTCAATCTCAACTTCACAGTAGTCCTAAGAGGGGTTACTAGTGGGATTATGCCATGAAAAATCACCTGGAAAAAACCTAAATAGATAGAAGTCTTTCCGATTCAACCAAGTCACCACCTTCCCCAACTTTATAGAAACTTAGGTCCCACTATAAAGATGTTGACTGTTATTATTTATAGTTTACATCATGAGTCCTTACATATCCTATCTCTATATATAATAGACCCAAATTTAACAAAGTTGATTCAATTTTTAACATATTTTCTTGGTTTAGCTACTCAAACTTGACCCTAATCTAAATAAAATATGCTACTTGGACTTCGGTACCATCCCTTAGATTGCCAAATACTTGATAATAAACATCCATAAAACACTACCTTCAATGAGGAATGGTATATAAACCATCCATCACAACAACTAGATAATTTAAAAATAGTTCACACTAGAATACAATGAATTAACATATATAAAAAATAATACAACATTACTATAATAATAAAAAATTATTCATAGTACCAAAACAATATTATGATATCAACCAACACACCACTAACATTGTAACCTCAACTAGTCTCCACTAGTCCGGTAACTCAAACCAACATTATATACATAAGATCAAATATTCCATTATAGGGGGTGAGTAAATGAACCAGTAGGACATTCTCAATACTCCCCATGAAACCAACCCTTGTGAAAATCCCACGATATATATAAGAATTTTATAAAACATACCCCAATCAAATTAGATGTTATAAAAACAAAATAAGTAATATATGTACCAATAAAAACAAGTAATCAATAAACCAATACCATTACCAAATAATCAATAAAAATTAAAAAATTCATTTCCACACACCTTTTTACTTAACCAAAACCTAAGGAAATACTTGTACCATGAGTAATAACTAAAATGGGTATCACAAACTCATGGGTGGACCAACTACCCCCAATTATCACCATTCCATTAACAAAAATGCCCCAAACTCATGTAGAAGTTTACCACAACATCACCCTATCCTTACCAATGAGGTTCATACACTTAAGTTGTATTTTCCCACAACACCACTATATTATTTTCAACATGGTACTAACATTATGAATTCTTTGTGATATTGAATTTTCTTTTTTATTCTGAATCTCATTAAAAAAATATCCCCCAATTTATTTTTTTTCATTTCTTTTTAATAATAAAAAAGTAATAGAAGGAGAGAACCCTATATTTATCATCAAACCTATATGAATGATTATATATGGTCTTAAAATATTTTTTATTATGTTTTTTTATAAAAATCGTATATTATCATATCATGAAAGGCCTAAATTAGGCACTATAAGAGGAAAATGAATGTGAATAATTGGTCGTGTGTATGAAAATTAATTATATCAAAATTTAAGTTGAAAATTATTTTATGAAAATGTTTCCAAATTAATTAAAATTACCAAAAAAATATTTTGTATTTTATTAATTAATTTATTGGATTCCATTTAACTAACTATAACTAAATAAATGACAATAAATATATTTTTAAAATTAATTTATATACATATTATTCATGATCATGAAATTAATATAAATATATTTTATATAGATTTTATTAATATGTGTTAACTTAAAATGAGAACACTTGAATTTCTAAGATTGACTATAATGAATTTACATGTTAACTAATAATTTTTTTTGGGTGAACCATTCAAAATATTTATTGTATGATGGCATAAGGTTTTCTATTTAAATTTGACTTTATAATTTTAGTGAAATGAATATTTATATTATGATATTATTTAATATAAAATCATATTGAGTGATGTTTTATTGAATCATGTAAAAAAATTAAAATGTTTATTGGAATAGATATATTATAATTTGATCATATTTATACATGATATGACTATTAGGATATGGTTTGGAGAGTAGACCTTTAATCTACATTTTTATTTTATTTTATATATACTAAAAATTTTATCTGGGTTGAGAGGGAACTCATACATGGAATGAAATACACATAATTTCCTCCCTAAGGATCCATAGTACATGTCCCAAAGGACTTTTGGAATAAATACCTAATATGATGTATCTCCTTTTATCATTCACAAGCCTGATTCAATGATGCTATTTCAATAGCTAGTCATCTCCACACTATGTTGAGGATATACCTGTGCTCTAAAATTTGTTTTTTGGTACTAGTGAATTTTCATATAAACGATCATCCTGCCTCTTGATTCTATATTTATCACTGTTACACCATCCACTGTTAGAAGCTTCTCCATATCACCATATAGACCTTGAATGATGACCCGTTATTTCGGTAGACTAATGTCCATTTATGGACCAAAGTACCTATGGCCCAAATTCCCAATAAGTGGACCGAGAGGCCATTTATCTAAATAGTACTATAGGTATAATACCATGTTACAATAATATCTATAGTACATACACCACTACAGTGCTACATTACTATTACTGTACCAACATAAATTCCTCCTACTAGGTTTTGAGCATGAGATTCATGCAGGATTATGAGATTACTATACAACATAGGTAAGCCACCAAATATTTTTTTTCATATAGTTTTTTTTCTTGTATACATGTGATTATATCGGATAAAAATGAGATTGAATTTTAAAATGAGGCCCACCTGGAGTCAATTAAAATTTACCCATCAATATATAACATTAAATTAAATGGTTGGTTTATAATGAGTTAATTGGGTGGAATAGAGGGTTTGATTAATTATATTTTGTATAAATTATTAATATTTAATTTTTTATAGATATTATGACGTTCTAAAGTTTCATAGCTCCCTTTAACGACATGTACACACCTTTAGACTCTATGGGATGATGGCCCAATCTGGTGATTTGTCTACTTTATGTGACTTTTTTGGAAAAGTTGTTTTAATAGATGACTTAAAATTTGATTTTTAAAATGGGTTAGGATATGGTAGAAGGTTTTTTGGATAGCCTCATAAATAACCATTTCTATGATAAAAGGTTTTATGAAATAAAAGTGTAACATTAGTAAGAATAATCCATTTTCTTACCGATGAATACTTTCTTACATATCCATATTTTCCATCATACAAATGTTCCCCTCCATATATTGAAATATAATATGTATTATTTTCTATGATTATAATAATTATATTTATCCCTTTTTAAAAGGAAAATATAATACTTTTTTACGATGTGGGTTTTGAAACAATGGTATTTAAATATATTTTAAAATAAAAAAGGTTTTCCATTTTTTTTAAATCAAATGTTTCATCATCCATTACATATTATTTTGATACCATTTATATATTTTCTTGTATCTATTTTTTGTATATTAATTTTCGAAGGTAAATTTTTTAAATGTATTTACTACACCTATTAGAAAAATACTTTGGAAATTTATCTGTAACATCTTATTTTTATGAGAAAATTAAATATTTTATAAAGACACTTTTTAAGTTTTTATTTCATATAAACACATATTTTAATCAAAATTTTCATTATATATAAATATTATACTCTATGTATTTATGGTTTCTAAAATAAACTATTTTCCACCCAGTTTTATAATATATATATATATATATATATATAATGAATTCAAAAGACCAAGGAATGTTCTTATTTAAAAAGTGGTTTTTATAAAACTCCTAAATAATGTTTTTCATCTAAGTCATTATCCTTTATTTCATATTATGATTGATTCAAGGATATTTTTCAAATATTACCATACAAATTATTTCTCTAAATGTATTATGTAATATTCTTTTGTATCAAATATATTATCAATCACTACCTTTCACTTTCTTTGCCATCCACTATGAATTGGCACAAATTTTCTTCAAAAGAATTTACTTTATGAATACCATGTTTTCCACATCCTTTTTTTAAGGGTGTTCACATATATTTATTACTTAAATTGATTAGTGATATTATTAAATTAACTATGTAACACCCCGACCCTAGTTACCCAGAGTCGATGCATTATTACATAACATTGGAATGATCACAAAAGATCAAGTATCGAAAGACCGATTAGTTTAGTAGCCTTGGAAACACTAGATACATTCATAAGTCTTACATTACATGATAAAATGGAAAAATACAACAACATAGTCTCCATATTCCACACTCATATCCCGTCAGACTATCCCTGTAGGTCAGTCAAAAAATACTTCTTCACTTCCTGTGAAAAATAAAACATAGAAATGGGTGAGCTCAGATGTTCAGTAAGGATAACAATATAGAGGAAACTTTCATAATTAAGCATAAACATTTAAGGAAATGTATAAATAAAAAAATCATTTTAAACTTTAACTTCAACATAACATGGAAAAAATAAAATGAAATAATTCCATTTACTTATTCACATGGATATTATACTAGTCGAATAATCACATTCAATATCAATAACCAATTTCATAATGATGGAATGCATAATGCCAGACTATCATAACCACATATTCATTACCTTGTGCCAAGACTACAAATAAGATTTTCTCAAGGCCTTATGCCAAGACACTAGTTTCTCTCATGAGACCTACCGATGCATCGAGGAGATATAGCGGGCTCCACCTGCCACATACTAAGTCCAATGCATTTCTCATATGAACATGTTTAGACCTAATACAAACATTCATATTAAAACTAGAAAATGAAATGTCAATACTTTATCCATAAACCATGAATGGTATAAAAATAAAACATCCACAGTCAAAAATATCACAAAAATTTCAATACAATATGTAAATTTTGTATCATAATAAATCACCTTCAAATAAGGTTAAAATCCATCAAAGGATGTTGACAAAGATGAAATCAAAACTATTTGAGATAATTATCTCTTTTTTGAATTCATTTAAAAGTCACATAATTATAAAATAAAAATTTTACTTTGAAAATATTCTTAGAAGATTTTAAGGGAATCTTCGACAATTTTATAATGGTAGAACATAGTCACACTCGTTGTATAAGTTAAAAAACATTCTTACCTTAATTTTATCGAAAAGGTTAAAAAGGACCTTGTTTGGAAAATGACAGAAAGAATACTTTATAAAAAGCTTATAAAAATTCAAACAAGGTAATAAATTACTTTAACCCATAGTCTATAAAATAGTAAAAATGTTTTTAAATACATTTTTAAGAAACATGGATGTGGATGATAAAGATGTCCCAATAGATAATTACGTATAAACAACCTCAAATAATAAAGAGATTGTGAAATTAAACCTTACATTATACTTTTCCTCCATATAGGGTAGGTTAAACTCCTTTATAATAGTTTAATAATTGTTATTAAATTATAAAAAATTCATATACTTGAATATGACATCATATATGATCTTTTAATATTGCTTTGTTAATAATATTTTAGTATTATTATCATTTTGGGTGTTCACTTACTCGTTTTCTTTTATATGTTTTGTTATATAGGAAATGTTTTTTATCCATAGGTTGTATATTATTCATATCCAGAATTATATAAAGTTCTTAAACATTATTTTTAATCATCAAATGAAAATTAGTCTTGAATGGGTACGATGGGGAATGAATCTCATCGCATTTGTGGAGACGGTAGTCCGTACGTACGCACGAGTGAAAATATCATTCTTTTGATATTAAAATAATATATAATTGGATGGTGTATCATATACAAATAATCATTACAATGTTATATTAATTATTTAAATGAATTACACATCATTATTATATCCATCCAAATAATAATGTATTGAATAACAATTACACCACGACGTGGAGACGGTAAGTCGTACGTATGCACGTATGGTGACATGTCATTCAAGGGATGGATAGAATAATGAATTTTGTGGTAACATATTTATAATAAAATCATAGTATATAGAAGATACTATAGTTATTATTTTATAATGGAAACAACAAAGAAAAAGGAAGTGGAATAAGAAAGGAACTTGAAAGAGATGGTGAAATTTTTTACCTCTTCCTCGGGTTATTTCTTTTGATTTGATCAAAAGGGATCCTTAAGTTGGCTTTATGACTAAAGGATGGACTCTAGGATGAATTGAGGGATGTTTAGATGATATTTGTTCAGGGGTTGGCCAAACCAAAAGGCTTTGAAGGTATGAATTTGAGAGAAGGTGGAGTGACCTTTTATAAGAGGGGTGCAGGGCACCTTAGAAAAAACTTAAAATATTATTTTATAATAAATTCATATTCGGTTTATAATGGCTCAAAAGTGACTTATTTAGAGTCTAAGGTGGGGATGAGTTGAAATAATTTTAACCAATATATTTTAGATTGGTTTGGATCACTATATTAACCTTATCATTTATATTTAACTCTTAGTTAAATAATTTGACATTTACCATGTCTCTTTGTAATTTTATATTATATGGTTAATAAAATTACTATAACAAGCCAAGTGAACCCCAAGTGGTTAATTATTAATATATATAAACTTATATAAGTCATTTTACCAAACCTTAGATTTTTAGGAATAGAATATCAACTAATAATATAATATTTGTTTTAAATACTCATTTATGTCAATTTTGATACTATTTAATAATTGATTTTTGTTAAAGTCCTAAAAACTTTATTAATTCGAAATAAATTCAATTAATCAATCCTAAAATGTTATATTAACCTGTAAAATTATTTTATGTCATCAAAACTATCAAATTATATTTATTTTAACATTTATAATAGCATTTATTTGAATCTTTCATTAATATGGAAAATACTCAATCATTATTGTATCATAAATAAATTTAATTATTAAATGTATAAAAATTATAAATAAACTATTTTTATGTAGGAAATAATTTTATCTTTATAACTAATATTTATAGTCTAAGAGAAAACATATATAACCCCTATGTAAATGTTGTTTTATTAAAAGATATATGCTTATGTCATTTTTGTATTTACTTTAACGTAATTAATATAAAGTGTCATTATCACATACAAGTGGCTCCATGTGGTCCCAAAATCGACCCAAGGATGCCCATGGTCGGACATGCATCATCCAATAGGGTTAGGTCATGTGTTAGGGTAATTTATTATTATTATAATATTATTTTTTTACCTTTAGTTACCAGATTTACCCTTTAACCGTGGTAAATAAAATATTTTCCAAAGTAATTATTCAAAATGTATAAAAATAAAAGTTACCAATTTATAAAATTTAGATCTCCTGATTATAAATATGAAATTCATTTTTCTAAATTCAAAACACATAAGTGGCAGAAATTAATTTAAAATTAAATCCCGTTGTTAAAACAAAAAGCGTGTTTTTATGGAATAATAAGTATCAAAATATTGACACTTGTTTATGTCCAGTTTAAATTTGAAATTGTGTCCAATGACCAAAATTGGATTAAATGGTAAAAATATAATCTAATTATACTTTAAAACTCCCCAATTGTATAATTTATCACTATAAATTATTTTGATTAAAAAAGTTGTTTTCAATTAAAGTTTAGTATTTTTCACTATTAATAAAAAATTGGAAGTTCTCAGAAAAATACCAAAAATTAATCCTAGGCTAATTTCGATATTCCGAATCCAAAAATGAAGTCCATTTTAAAATATAAAATTTATATAATTTCAAAAAGCGGGTATTACTATTTATAATGACTAGTTTGATTGGTTATGGTGTGTTAGAACTCAAAGTTGCGTACAACACATGCTATTGTTTTATTCAAATAGAAAAGTACTGTGGAAGCTTGGGGTGTTACATTCTCCCCTCCTTCAAATAATTTTGTTCTTGAAATTTCTATAATATTACTTTGTAAAAAGAATCGGGTGGTTCTTCATCATAAGTTCCTCGGGTTCCCACGTTGCCTCTTCCATCTTATGGTTTTTCCATAGAACTTTTACTAGATGAGTCGTACGGTTTCTCAGCACTTGTTCTCTCATATCAAGAATCCTGACGGGCTCTTCACAATAATATAGATCGGGTTCCAGTTCTAATTCCTCATAGGTGAGTACATGTGTTGGGTCATGCATGTATTTTCTCAACAGTGATACGTGGAACACATCGTGAACTTTGGAGAGATTTGGCAGCATTGCCAAACGAAAAGCTAAAGCCCTAATTCGATCTAGAATTTAGAAAGTTCCTATGTACCTGGGACTCAATTTACCTTTCTTACTGAAATGTACAACTCCCTTCCATGGATATACCTTCAAGAAAACATGATCTCCTACTTTAAATTCCAAATCCTTCCATCGGTTATCGACATATCTCTTCTGCCTACTTTGAGCTGATTTGATGTGGTTTTGGATTACCTTCACCTTTTCCATCGTTTCCTCCACCATTTCTGGGCCTATGAGTTTTCTTTCACCAAAACCATCCCAACATGTTGGTGTACGACATCTCTTTCCATGTAACGCTTCATATGGTTCCATCTGAATACTTGAATGAAAGATACTGTTATAGGAAAATTCTACCAGAGGTAAATATTGATCCCACATGCCTTGAAAGTCAAGTGAGAAATATCTAAACATGTCTTCTAAGGTTTGAATAGTCCGTTCTGATTGTCCATCTATTTGAGGGTGGTAGGCAGTGCTCAAACAAAGTTCGGTATCCAAGGCCTTCTGAAGACTTTTCCAGAATCTTCATGTAAAATGTGGATCACGATAAAAAAAATTGATAGGGGTACTCCATGAAGTCTCAAAACATCATTAATATATAGCCTTTCTATACGTTCAAGTGGTAGATCTTCTCTTATAGAAAGAAACGTTGCTGACTAGGTAAGACAATCAACAATGACCCATATTTCATCGTTCCTTCTAGGAGTCTTTGGTAGTCCCATGAAAAAGTCCATCGTGATATTATCCAATTTCCACGTAGGTATGGGAAGAGGTTTCATGAATCCTCCAGGCTGTTTCCTTCCAGCTTTCACTTGTTGAAAAACCATACATCTTGACATAAAATCAAAAATCTCTCTCATCATGTTATCCCACCAAAAATGTTCCTTCAAATTGCTATACATTTTGGTTCTCCCAGGGTGTATAGAGAAATTGGAACTATGAGCATCGTCCAACAATTACCTTTTTAGATTAGGTATATCGGGAACACAAAGTCTCTTCCCAAATTTCAAAATTCCATCTTCATACACAAAGTCACTCAATCTACCATCATTCACAGCTTTAATCTTATTTTGAAACTCTTCATCATCAGTCTGAGAACACTTTATCCTTTCTAGTAAAGATGGTTTGGAAACCATTTGAAAAAGTATCGATGTTTCACCTTCCCTGGTTATTCCCATATCCAACTTTACTAGATCCATGAAAATTGGATCTCTTTCAACTCTCATTTTGTTCAAAACTCCATGATCCTTTCTACTCAAAGCATCTACCACCTTATTTTCCTTCCTCGGGTGGTAGTGTATAGTGAAATCATAATCCTTGAGTAGTTCAATCCATCGAATTTGCCTCATGTTGAGTTCTTTTTGTGAGGAAATATATTTCAAACCCTTTTGATCAGTATATATCTCACATTTTTCACCATAGAGATAATGTCTCCATATCTTCAAAGCAATGATTACATCATCAAACTCAAGATCATGAGTAGGATAGTTTTTATCATGAATTTTTAGCTGTCATGATGCATATGCAATAACCCTATCATTCTGCATAAGGACACAACCAAGTCCTTTCTTTGATGCATCACTTTAAATAACAAACCCATCATTCCCCGATAGTAGAGTCAATATAGAAGCATTGAATAAACTTCGCTTCAATTCTTCGAAACATTATTCCCAATCTTCTGTCCAAACAAATTTAACCCCTTTTCTTGTGAGCTTTGTTAATGGGTTATCCAATCACGAAAAATTCTGGACAAAACGTCGATAATAACCTACTAAACCAATAAAACAGCATACCTCAGTTATACTCATTGGTGTTGGCTATTCTTGGATTGATCTTGTCTTAGAAAGATCAAAAAATATTCCATCCTTAGAGACAATATGGCCAAGAAAAGAAATCTCCTGAATCCAGAATTCACACTTGATAAACATACCATATAATTCAGGTCTTCTTAGAGTCTTCAAGATAATCCGCAAGTGATTTTCAGAATATTTTTAGCTTTTTTAGTATACCAAGATATCATCAACAAATACCACTACAAAATCATCTAGATATTCCTTGAAAACATTGTTCATTAGATCCATGAAAAAAGAGGGTGCATTAGTCAATCCAAAAGGCATTACTGTAAACTCGTAATGCCCTTACCTGGTTCGAAATGCTATCTTCGGAATGTATTCCTTATTTTCACACAACTGATTGTATCCATATCAAAGTTCAATCTTTGAAAAGTATTGAGCTCCATGAATTTGGGCAAATAAGTCATCAATGCGAGGTAGGGGATACTTTTTCTTTATTGTTATAGCATTTATCTCCCTGTAGTCAATACATAACCTCATAGATCCATCTTTCTTATTAACAAAAAGGACAGGGTCTCCCCATGGAGAAATACTTGGGTGTATAAATCCCTTATTACTCAATTACTCCAGTTGTTTCTTTAGTTACACTAATTCCACAGTGGCCATTCTATAAGGGGTCTTCGATATGGGCCTTGATCCAGGAATTAAATCAATGGAAAAATCAATTTCTTATTCTAGAGGATGTCTAGATAAATATTCATGAAACACATCAACATACTCATTCACAATAGGCATATACTCTATTTTAACATTCATTTCCTCACGCACATTTATTTCATTCCCTTCCTCCCCAATAATTGAATTTATTTGAGCTACTAGGGGTGAATCTAGATAAGAATTAGGTGGTAAAGATTCTGCTCTAAAGATAAGGCGTTCCTTATCATCATCATCAAAAATAGTAACCTCCTTCCTCTTACAAAAACTTTTTGCATCATGGTCCGAAATCCAATCCATACCAAGGATTATATCAAATTCAATCATGGGTATGTCGATGAGATCAGCAGATAAAAAACATTTACATGCTCTAATGGGAAGAGATTCACAAAACATTGTTGCGATGATACTTACCTTAGGAGTTTTAACTGAAATATCCCTTGTTAAATCAAATTGGAAATACCTAATTTTTTTAGCAAACTGGGAAGATATGAAACAATGCGATGATCCAGAATCAAATAAAACAATTTCTAAACTTAAGGAAACCATTAAATTACCTACCACCATGTCTTTTAGAGCATCTACCTCAGCGGTAGTGATAGCATAATCTTGGCCTTGATACCTTGTCCTTTTTTGAGTTAAGTTTCTCTGATGCTTAGGACATTCATTTCCATAATGTCCCATCTCCCTGCAATTGTAGCATTGGACATCAGTAGCTTATTTCCTTCCCTTGCTATCACGAGCTTGGTGGCCTTTTTCACCACACTTGTAACAGACTCCCATTCCCTTCAAGCATGTACCGAGGTGTTTCTTCCCACATTTACTACAGGATGGATATTAAACATTTCCCTTCTTCCCCTTATTTCCATTTCCAGAGTGATCATTAGATCTCTTCTTATCTTTCTTTGCATTAAAGTTGTAAGACTTAGAGAATTATTTTTCTGTCTTGATAGCACATGAGGCAATATATTCATAAGACGAGAAGGATTGTGAGAAAAATTCTAGACAGAGAAACGGTTCTAACCCATAAAATAAATGATCAATATTACTTCTTGGGTTATGTATATAATATGCAGCATGCCTTGCTAACATTGTAAAGTTAGACTCATACATTGCTACATTCTCTTCCTCCTTTTTCCTTAGACTCAGAAATTGTCTTTCCATATCCACTCGATGGTCATGAGGAAATTATTTTTCTATGAAAATATCTTTAAACTCCCTCCATTCCATATTTGATACTGCTTCATCTTCCTTTGTGTTTTTTTATCAATGACCACCATTGATCAGCATCTCCAGTGAGGCGGTAAACTGCCATGACAACTTTTTCCATTTCGCCACTCCCCAAGGTGTGGAATATTTTCTCTAAAGAATTTATCCATTTCTAAGCTACTAGTGGATTTGTACCCACATTGAATGTTAGTGGTTTCTTCCTCATAAAGCGATCTAACATTGATCCTCCACTCTACGGATCTGGGTGCTCCATACGGGTAAGGTTATTATTCATAAACTGAGTGAGTTATCCCAGTATGGTGATAAGCTGATCAACACTAGTTGTATCACCAGCTCCACTATAATTATCTTGATCAGGAGGGAAATACCTACATGGATTGCATGCATTGATACAGTTTCCATTCCTTCCACTAGGCTCCATTTCTAAATAATGGCATATACTAGATTAGTTTATGAATCACAATACATAAATCCCAACTTGTAAAACACTTAACATAAATTGAACAGTTTATGGATATAATCCATAATCATATAAATGTTTTCTTTGAGGAAGTATATACTCATAAAACCTTCATAATGGTTTGTAAAGAAAATGAGAATTACCCTAAGCATATCCCCCAGGAGTGTCGTAACCAAGAGTGCAGCAAGGCCCGTTGTCGTGCACCCGTTCCCGTTCGAGTCTAGCTCAAAGTGGTGTTTTCGGGTTTTAACCCTAGGTACATTTGTGCCAGAGCTGCCTCTACCTACCTGTATCTAGACAGGGATGTATTTCTCGGAAAACTCAAAAAATATCTACAATACCAAAATTCTATGAAGTTCTTCTATACTAATCCTCAATGTCCATCTTATGTCTATGTTCTCTAATCAGAGTTTATCTAAATCTGGCTTCTAAGGTTTGTACTAAACTTCTTCTGATACCAATTATAACACCCCAACCCTAATTACCCAGTGTCAGTGCATTATTACATAACATTGGAATGATAAAAAAAGATCATGTCTCGAAAGACCGATTAGTTTAGTAGCCTTGGAAACACTAGATACATGCATAATTCTTACATTACATGATAAAATTTAAAACAACAATAATATAGTCTCCATAGTCCACACTCATATCCCCTTAGACTATCCCTATTGGTCAGTCATAAAATACGTTTTCACATCCTGGGAAAAATAAAACATAGAAAGGGTTGAGCTCAGATTCTTAGTGAGGATAACAATATAGAGGAAACTTTCATAAGTAAGAATAAACATTTAAGGCAATGTATAACTAAAACAAAAACCTTTTAAACTTTAACTTCATCATAACATGGAAAAAATAAAATTAAATAATTCCATTTACTTATTCACATAGATATTCTACTAGTCGGATAATCACATACAATATCAATAACCACTTTCATAATGATGGAATGCATAATGCCAGACTATCATAACCTCATAGTCAAGGCCTTGTACCAAGAATACAAATAAGATTCTTTCAAGGCCTTGTTACAAGACACTAGTTTGTCTCATGAGACCTACCGATGCATCGAGGAGCTATAGAGGGCTCCAACCATCACATACTAAGTCCAATGCATTCCTCATATGAATAGGTTTTAACAAAACATAAACATTCGTATTAAAACTAGTATAAAAAATGTCAATACTTTATCCATAAACCATGAATGGTATAAAAATAACACATCCATAGTCAAACATATCAAAAAACCTTAAATACAATATGGAAGTTTTGTATCATAATAAATCAACTTCAAATAATCTTAAAATCCATCAAAGGATATTGACATAGATGAAATCAAAACTATTTGAGATAATTATCTATTTTTTTCAAATCATTTAAAAGTCACATAATTATAAAATAAAAAATTTACTTAAACAAGGGTATAAATGACTTTAACCCATAGTCTATAAAATATTAATAATGTTTTGAAATACATTTCTAAGAAACATGCTTCTGGATGATAAAGAGTTTCCAGTAGATAATTACATATAAACAACCTCAGATAATAAATATATTGTGAAATTAACCCTTACCTTGAACTTTTACTTGATCGAGGGTAGGTTAACCTCCCGTATAATCGTTAAATAATTTTTATTAAGTTATAAAATAATCATATACATAAATAAGATATCATATATGATCTTTTACTATTACTTTGTTAATAATATTTTAGTATTATTATTGTTTTGGGTGTCCACTTACTCATTTTATTTTATATGTTTAGTTACATAAGTCATGTTTGTTATACATATGTAGTATATTATTCATATCCAAAATTATATCAAGTTCTTAAACATTATTTTTAATCATCAAATGAATGTTAGTCTTGAATGGGTACGATGGGGAAATAATCTCATCACGTTCGTGGAGACGGTAGTCCTACGTATGCACGAGCGACAATATCATTCTTTTGATATTAAAATAATATATAATTGGATGGTGTATCATATATAAAGAATAACTATCAAGTTATATTTATTATTTACATGAATTACACATCATTATCATATCCATCCAAATAAAAAAGTATTGAATAACAAATACACCATGACGTGGAGATGATAAGTCGTACGTACGCACATATGGTGACATGTCATTCAAGGGATGGATAGAATAATGAATTTGGTTGTAACATATCTATAATAACATCATAGTATATATAAGATACTGGAGTTATTATTTTATAATGGATGAAACAAAGAAAAATGAAGTGGAAGAAGAAATGAACTTGAAAGATGTGGTGATATCTTTTACCTCTTCTTTGGGTTCTTTATTTTGATTTGATCAAAAGGGATCTTTAAGTTGGATTTATGACTAAAGGAAGGCCTCTATGATGAAGTGAGTGAAGTTGAGAGGATATTTGGGCAGGTTTTGGCCGAGCCAAAAGGCTTTTAAGGTATGAATTTGAGAGAAGGGGGAGTGCCCTTTTATAAGAGGGGTGAGGGGCACCTTAGAAAAAACTTAAAATATTATTTTATAATAAATTCTTATTCGGTTTATAATGGCTCAAAAGTGACTTATTTCCAAACTAAGGTGGGGATGGGTTGAAATAATTTCAAACAATAGATTTTAGATAGGTTTGGGTCACTATATTAACCTTATCATTTATATTTAACTCTTAGTTGAATAGTTTGACATTTACCATGTCTCTTTTTATTTTTATATTATATGGTTAATAAACTTACTATAACAAGACAAGAGAACCCCAAGTGGTTAATTATTAATATATATAACTTTATCTAAGTCATTTTTTCAAATATTATATTTTTAGGAATAGAATATAAATTAATAATATAATATTTGTTTTAAATACTCCTTTATGTCAATTTTGAAACTATTTAGTAATTGATTTTTGTTAAAGTCCTAACAACTTTATTAATTCGAACTAAATTCATTTAATCAATACTAACATGTTATATTAACCTATAAAATTATTCTATGGCATAAAGACGTTTAAATTATATTTATTTGAACGTTTATAATACCACTTATTTGATTTTTTCATTAATAAGTAAAATACTGCATCATCACTGTATCATAAATAAATTTAATTATTCAATGTCCAAAATTATAAATAAAATATCATTATGTAGGAAATATTTTAATATTTTTAATGAATATTTATAGTATAAGAGAGAACATATATAACTCTATGTAAAAATTATGTTACTAAAAGGTATATGCTTTTGTCATTTTTGTATTTACTTTTACTTAATTAATATAAAGTGTCATTATCACATACATGTGGCTCCATGTGGTCCCAAAATCGATTCAAGAATGCCCATGGATGGACATGCATCATTAAATAGGGTTAGGGAACGTGTTAGGGTAATTTATTATTATTATAATATTATTTGTTTACCCTTAGTTATCAGATTTACCCTTTAACCATGGTAAATAAAATATTTACCGAAGTAATTATTCAAAATGTCTAAAAATAAAAGTTACCTATTTAAACAACTTAGAACTCCATATTCTAAATATGAAACCAATTTTTCTAAATTCAAAACACAGAAGTGGCAGAAATTAATTTATAATTAATTCCCGTTGTTAAACCAAAAAGCGTGTTTTTATGAAATAATAACAATCAAAAGATTGACACTTGTTTATTGCCAGTTTAAATGTGAAATTGTATCCAATGAACAAAATTGGATTAAATGGTAAAAATATAATCTAATTATAATTTAAAACTACTCAATTTTATAATTTATCACTATAAATTATTTTTATTGAAAAAGTTGTTTTTAATTAAAGTTTAGTATTTTTCACTATTCATAAAAAATTGGAATTTCTCACAAAAATACAAAAAATTCATCCTAGGATAATTTCGATATTCTGAATCCAAAAATGAAGTCCATTTTAAAAGATAAAATTTATATAATTTCAAAAATTGGGTATTACTATTCATAAAGGCTAGTTTGATTGGTTGTGGTGTGTTAGAACTCAAAGTTGCGTACAACACACATTATTGTATTATTCAAAGAGAAACGTACCATGTAATATTGAGGTGTTACAAACTATATACCATTCATATATATGGTAAAAATTCCATATTCTTTGTTATCATGGTAGAATTGTAATAACTTTGAATGTTACTAAATATCTTTGGATACTCGGTTAATTTACATAGGTATATCATGTTATGATAATGGATAAAATTATGAATGATTTCCTTATGTTATTACATTTGAAATGGATATGAAACCCATTTAATTTCTATGGGTTATTTATAATATTATTTATTTTACATGAAAACAATATGTATGGGTGATTTTGAGTGGGGTCGTATATCACCCTATAATGCATTATTTTATGATTATATCTCATGATATGGTCATAAGTGGACATAATAATTTTGTTTACATAGGCATGGGCATACAATTAAAATTTCATAAGTGGATCTAAGGAGTTTTTTCACACCGTATTGGGCATAATTAATTATATCACAAAAGTTTTCCTATGATTATAATTGTTTCATATTTCAAAGTTATTTTCCATGATATTCTAAATGTTTATTCTTATTATTATGTTTATATTATGCTATCATGGATCATTTTTATTGAATCAAAATTCCACACTTTTTTTATTCATGTACTATATTACACCAAGTATTATTGTATGATTTATAATATATGATTTATTGGTTATGACATTCTTATGTATCCAGATTATTCTTATATGATCATCTTTATATATCTTATGATCTTTGATTATTATCGCTTATGTTTACCCATACAGAGGATTTGAGATCACCACATTCTTATGATTAAATTTTAACAAGTTATGAATAAAAGAAATACATAATATGTGTCTATAAGACTATCGTGTTTAGATAATTTATGGGAGATATTGAATACATTTTATGGACAAATCAGTTTTTTACATTGGGAAAAATTTCAATTGGTTGAATAAGACACGAGGTTTTTAGTTAAATATTTTTTATGATTATCTAAAAACCTAAATCTAAATGATTATGGGAAAGTTTTTTAATGAAATATTAAGTTTATGTCATGTAATTAGGCGGCACATTTATCTACTACTATAGTTGGTATTATGTATAGGTTTAGGTAAATATAGATGTTAGGATTTTGGTTGAGGATAATTTAAGAGTTTAAAATCCCATCAAAGGGTGATAAGTTAATGCTGATCATAATTTCAAATGTATAGATAAAATTTTAGTATATTTGAGGTAATATTAAATATTTTTGGTATTAGGATAAGAAAACTTTAGTGAAAACACTAGGGATAAGTCTAGGTATAGGATAATATCTCGAAGTATTTTTAAGTTTGATATTTTATAGTTATACTAGATTTAACTTCCTTGTAAAGATACTACAAGTAGATATAGGATCTGTCACATATAAAAATTGAGGTAATAACCTTGAAAAAGGTGTGTTGTGACTTAACTCCGTCATCCCCTGGTGGATGAAAAAAATCCCTAACTACACACCTTGTACGGAACTCCAAGGGGATATGTATTGGTTAATCAAATTCCCTTTACAAGCCATTATGAAGGATTTATTTTATAATATATTTAAGGTATTAAGATAATAATTATGATAGAACACAACCTAAAGTATACTAGGAAGAAACAAGAGAGTTATAAGTTGAGCAATGTTTGACATAGTCAAAAATAAAGTATAAAAGGTTTAAATAAAGGTGTCAATCGAGAATACATCTTAGGAATGAGAATTCATATTCATATGATAATTTACTCAAATTATATTATATATTATCCTAATAATTTTGGTTTTAGTATTTGGTTGAAACATGATCACGAAAATGATGCTTGGAAATGAATGTATCCAGAAATCACTATATATTATAATTGAATAAGATGGAACACTTGAATGGTTACAAATAATAGTATATTCAATTTAGGAAAGAAAATGTTAGTATCTTAGTCATACCTAAGGAAGTGATGACAACTCTTAATAGAAAATAATTCTTTATACTTGTATCTATTTTAATTCACAAGTGATATTTATTAATGGTATTATGATATATTCTAAAATTTATGAGGATTATGTGAGACATCTAAGGACCTTTGTTCATTAATTTTTGTAAACATATATTAAATGGTATCAATAACATTGAAAATTGATTTTATGATACAATTATATTTTTAGGGATAAATATTAAAATAAAAATAATTATGGGATAAATAAATATTAGGATTAATATATTTTCACTATTGAGGTAATATTGGGTTGATTGAATTTGAGAAAAGAAAGTTAGATATACTGATAGCTCTAACATTGATTATCAATTACGTAAAAATATGCTTCACGGTATTTTTTTTGAATTGTATACCATTTTTGATATTATTATATATATTTACTAGTTTTATAATTTATATCAATACATTTTAGTATTAAAGATAGAGTTAATTTTTAGATAAATATATGATTTCAAAGTGGTTCAATGACTTGGAGATTCAAATGGTTTTATGAAATGTATATTATTGAAAATAGATGATTATGGTATATACATTCTTGGATATATGGTTGTATGGAAGATTAATGTTGTTTGGGGAAGGATAATTAACTTTATATAACCTAAGATATTATGGTAGATTTCATTTTATAATTTATATACCAAATCATGAATATTTTTAATAATAATCTCACATAATTGCATCAGTGAGTAATAATTAAAATTAAGTGTTTACAATTTACTTAAGGGTGTAGAATGTCATGATCTGATACTTCACTATGTAATTTTCATAAATAAATATCATGTTAAATAGTTTTACTCATACGGAACATTAAAATAAAATGATCCACAACATATTTGTTAAGTATTTTTAAGAAAAATTATGAATTATAATACCTCTAGTAAATAAAAAAATTAAGATGAATTAGAAATTCCTAAAAATAGAATAAATAACACCAAATGTTTTAAAAATAAATTTTTCAATAAAATTTGATGTCATTTATATATAATATTTTATTTTAAAATATAAATCTATAAATTTTAGAATTCCAAATTTCTAAAATTAATTTAATTTTTGAATTTAACATATCAAAATTATCCTAATATGAATTTTGATTTTTTGTAGTATTTTATTTTTAAGTGTATAATGAAAATTATTTAACTTTTTATAACTTTATCAATTTATAATAAAAGAAAAATAACTTTATAAATCCTTTTAATTTATTAAATATTTATTTAAGGTGTAAAAATATTTATTTTGGAACTTATAAAACCTATGTTTAACATTTTATAACATAAGTAGAATTTTATTCTAATTTGAAAACTATTATTAATATTTTATTTTAATTAAAAATTATAATAGTAATATTCAGTTTTAATTTTCTTTAAAATTCAAATAAATATTAATTTTTTATAATAAAATAATTTATATCATTAAATTCAATTACATTGGTAAATTAACATAATAGATTAATTTTAAACATAAAAATAATCTTTTTTAAAAACATTTTTTTGATCCAATATTAAAATTAAAATTTTCTATCCTTTATAATTTGTATTTGATTAAATGGATTTTAATTTTTTAGATAAAAATGTTAATATAATTTAATAAAAATAGTTTCATTTTGAGGTATAAAATTAATTAAATCATATAAATACTAGTTACCATGGTAAAGTAGTTAATTTTCAAGAAATAATAATTTTCCAAAATGTTATGATAATAAATTAAATTGTTTTATTTTCAAATAAGGACTATAATATGTTTTTAAACTTATATAAAAATAAATTAACACCCATTTTACTTTTAATAAATGTTTAATAATATTAATAACACTTAATGATTAACAATAGAATTTCTACAAGAACAATTTCTCAACACATTATATTTTTTCATTTAAAAGTAAATTTTATTTTATTTATAAACTTAATTAGGTTAATTGGAGACATAATTCAGATTAAACACATTATAATTATATTAGAATGGTAATATTATATTTTTAGTTATAAAATAATTACCATGATTAATATTTAATCAATATTAATGAGTGTTAAAATGGGTATTCTATTATGGCATGAATTTTACTAAATCATTTTGACAGTTAGACATTAGAGAGTATATTTTTTAGGTTTTAAATTTATACCTACTTGTCTCAAAAATAATTCCCCATATAAATCTCGTAAATCTTCTGAAATTCTATTCTTACCCCTTACACAACATTCATTTCCATAGATTTGTCCCCTATTTTCACCTATAAAAGGATCCCACTTCCACCATTTTCATGCGACACCTATAGTTAAACAATTTCAATACATATCTACATAATTGAATTCTTCTAGATCCCATATACACATTCGGAATAACCAATCACTCAAAAAATTTTACCACAAGCCCCATATTCAAAAATAATATCTCAAGAGATGAACTGAATTCTCAACGTAAAAATTACTCACCTTTTAAATTTCTTTATCCTTATCATACACCCTCATTAAAAAAATATAACTATATATACATAGTGAAATATGTATAAATAATATGTTTAAATATTATTTATTTATGTAATAATCATTTTATATTCTCCTCTCATTCAATTAAGAATTCAAAAATGTTGGTCATGTGCATGTACAGACTACCGCCTCAATGAATGACATGTTTTATTTTTCATCACCAAATTTTAATGTATGATTATATAAACGGTTTTATTAAATATGTATTTTTTTTATTACATGATTTAATTTTTGGTAAAATAATTTTATCATTCTATATGTAATATTATCTATAAACAATCATTGCAAAACTAAAAACCTAAAATTAATATTCCAAGATAAAAATTTGTTTATTTATAATTGAAAACATTTTTTTCACTTAAATTATTCTTATAAAACTTCAAAATTTTGATTAATAATCATAATAAAATCTAAATAATATCCTTATACTTTTTTAGTAGTGATATTATAATAAAATTATCTAATATATAACAATACTTATACATAGATCACAACATACTCTTATTGGGTCGGTTTAATGACATAAATTTAAAATGATATAAATTTATATAAATTATGGAATTATAAACATAATATTGGATATTAATAATTAAATAATGATTTTTTAGGTTTTGGTTCAATAATGTAAACATTTTAATCATTAATTAAACTACCAAAATTCAATTGTTAAAAAACACTAAAACAAGCCCATTGAAAATTTCATCTATAAGAAGCATAACTAAAAATATCATAGAATGAATTATCAGTTTTTAAAATATCATAAAACATAAATTACATTACATTATATTATTTTTAATTTATTTAATTTTGTAGAATAATGAATATAAAAATAAAAATTATGAAGCGAGTTCAAACGATCAAGATTACTCACTACTGATATTGAAAATAGATAATAAATAACAAATATACATTAGGAGAATAATGATAATTTATGCTTATAAAAGGTTATGTATATAAAACATTTTCTTAAATAGGTGACTAAAATATTTATGTTTATTATATAGTATCTTAGAGTTCATTAATGAGATTTTAATATCCATTTCAGGAGAATCCTCTCAATCTCTTTTGATTCGTATATTATGGATTTCACAAGAGTTTCATCGACTTAATTTTAAATTCATTGGGTCATAGTATTTTTTTACTTGTATATACTTAGATTTATTTTATCCAAAAAATACCCTATTAAATATGGTATTTCATTTTTTTATCTTTTCAAATAACTTCTAATCATCAATACCCACTTCTTTGATAAAATTATTTTCAAAATAAAAGAGTAATGTTGGTTATAATAACTCTCATTATTACCAAAGGATATTTTCTTCCATATATTTGTTTTCATTACTGAAAATTTTCTCCTCTCTTTTTTTGAAATAAAATATAGCTTATTTTCTATGATTCACATAATTATCTTTACCCCCATTTTAATAGAAAAATTTAAGACTCTTTTTATTATGTGGGATTTCAAACAATAGTATTTCAAAATATTTAAAAAGAAAAAGTGTTTTCATCATTTACAAATAGATTTATTTATCTTCCAATCAAAAATTTTATTAATAACCTGTATATATTTTCAATTATCTATTATTTTATTTTATTTTTCAAATGATTTTTTTTAATTTTTTCACTTAATCTTTTGTAAAATTACCTTTAAGAGTGACCCATAACTTCTTATTTTTATAACATTATTAATAATGTTTTCTAAACACTCTTTGTAGGTTTTTATTATATTTCAGAACTTATTTTCACAAAAAAATTCATTTTATTAGAAACTTTCGCTCTATATTTTGATGGTATATAAAATTATTTATTTTCTCTTAGTTTTATAAAATATATCTTTTAAAATACATTGAAAAGATCAGTGAAATTTATTATTTTTAAAGTGGTTGTTTTTAAAATCACAATAAGTGATTATTATTTTATCCATTGACCTTTTATACATAATATTCTTTATTCAAGGATATTATTAGAATACTACCATAGTTCTTTTATCTTTAGATGTATTATTAAATATTATTTTCTATCAAAGATATAATCTATCACTTCTTTTTTCATGCCTAACCATCCACTGTGAATAGACATAATTTTTCTTCCAATTCCATTACTTTGTGAATACCATATTCTTAATTATTTTTATTGGATGATGCTCAACTAGATTCCGTACATTGATTGATTGGGTATATTATTAAAATAATAATATACCCTTTATCTATATGATGTAAATACCGTATTATCTATTATCTTTATTGAATGATATTTACATAGAAATCTACTTAATATAATTGGATACCCATTTATTTTCCCTGGGTATATCATGTTTCAATAATTTATGGAATTATGAATGTTTTCCTTATATGATTCCATTTGAAAATGATATGAAACTTATTTTATTTCTATGGGTTCTTTATGATATGATTGATTTTACATGAAACACATATTTATGGACGATGATGGGTGTGATATTATATTTCCTACTAATGAATTGGTTTAAGCTCATTCCTCATGATATTGTGAGATATTGAAATTATGTGTAGTGCCCCACCCCAATAAGAAAAGAGATCTTGTCTAATACCCTTAAATTGGCTTGATTACAAGGAATCAAATCCTAAAGGACTGAAGAGTTTAGTAGTTTTGGTAAACCAAATACATACATGAGTCTGGTATTAAAAATTAATACACTAATTAGAACATATTTTTTTTCATTTGAGGATAAATTTGTTTTATCTATCATATCCATGTATATCTTTCTTAGTAACCATATTTGATTCATGGGGAAAGGAAATGAAATACGGGTGATCTCAAATGATCAGTTAGGTTTAACTAAAACAGAAACAATAACCAATCAATGAGAATAAACAATATTTAAAGGTGAATAATTGAACACAATTCCATTTAAATAATTGGACATGAAATAATCAATATATTAAGGTAAATAAATGAACACACGTACCATTTAATAAATAAAATGTGAATGGAATTCATCCATAGATTTTATCACTGTGAATATGTCATAGATAATGATAAATAAATCCGAATGAAGGTAATTATTAATTATTGGACGAAATTTCTACCAGGTACAAGATACCTTTACCATAAAGTCCTTTAAAAAGATAGTTTAAAACATACTAGGTAAAAAACCCACTAAGGTAAGACAATTGACTCATCCCATGAGACTACTGATCCATTAAGAAGATATATATAATCAGGACCTAACCATGTATTTCATGTCCAAATAAATCCTCATATATAGAAAAATAATTTAATTCATGAACAATGTACCTTATTAAATATTTGTATTGTGTAAAAGTTACCAATTTTTCAATACTTCCATAGTTAATCAAATAACTATTACAGTGAAAATTGTATGTACAAATGGTACGTGGTTTAGGAAATAATAATATCTATTGAATAAGAGTATTTATATTTAATATAAATTTAATTTCAAATAAAAATTATCTTAATAAATGGATTATTTCAATAGAAAGTTCACAATCACAAAAGAAAGTGATATTGCAAAGATAACTTTCACCACTTAGTAATTTTCAAGTCAAAATCCCTGGGATGAGATAGTTCAAAGTAAAACATAAAATTCAATGAAGTTTGAGTGAATCATGATATTAAATGGAAATGGGTTATTATATACAACACATGAAATTTAATTTTTTCATAATAACAAATAAGTCTCAGTGGAATATAAATTGAGATGAAATCTCTTATTACTTATTAACATTCAAGTAAAAACCCATCGAATGAAATAATTCAAGTTGAAACTTAAAATATCTTGAAGTATGAATTATTCATTATATTACATATATATGTTTAATTATTTACACAAATTATAAGAAATTAGATGCACAATAATAATATATTCCTCATAGAATGGAAATTAAGATGAAGTCCCTTACCATGCATTTCCTTTTGGGTGAACATACATTAACATCATGTATAATTGTTTTAATCATGTTATAAAAATATAAAAAACCATATTAATAGCTATAATATCATATAATTTCTTATTATAATTTCTTATTACTCTTTTTTTACAATATTTTATTATTTTCATCGTTTTGCGTGTTAATTGTCATGTTTTTCGAGTATGTTTTGGATTTTTATCCTTGTTTTTCTTATATCGATCATGATTTCATTATATCTAGGATCTAAAACATAATTTTAATATCATATATATATTAAATATATATGTAAAAATAATAATCAATGAAATTTGGATATAGGAAATGGAATATACCGTTTATGCGGATATAGGTCGCACATATGCATATACGAACATTGTTTCCATTTTTTTCCATATTTAAAGAATAAAAAGAAAATATATATATTTATATATTATAATTAAATTATAATAATTGTGTCATATATACCAAATATTTTTAATAAAATAACCTTTATAAATTCCATGTACAGTGTGAATGAATCACATCTCTTTGAAGAGGCGGTAGTCCACATGTCCACGAATGACGTTATCATATTCCCAAAAAATGGAAAACCTAAAGGCATGTGTTACAAAAGAATTATACAATCATAAATACATTATAAATTTCATATATAAACTATAAATATATCATTATTACCAACCTTTAAATGTTTTAATGGAATAATTAATGACATCCGTTCGTGAGGCGGTATTCTACCGTACACGTGAATGATGATTGCGTATCCCATTTGCTGGAAGTGTGTGCGAGTGTTATTATTACCCTTTAAATAACAAGATATAATTATATTTAATACAATGATGTTATTATATGATCAATATATAAGAATAATTGAATGGTTGTAGAAGTAAATGAAACAAAAAAGTGATCATTGACGAACATTACCTCTTATTCGGTTAACCCCTTTTGGTTTATACCAAAATATTTCCTTGTTTTTCCTCTTGAAAAAATTATGTATTATAGTATGATGGGAGGGATTTTGGGAGATTATTTTTTCATGGGTTTAATGAGACAAATTGATTTGTAGGTGTGGATAAGTGGGAGGGGTGAGTTCCTCTTTATAGTGGAGGAGGAGTGGCATTCTCATAAATATAAAAAGGTAAACATTGTTGGGAGGTATTAATTAAATCACATTCCTCCAATACTGAACAAAATTAAATAAAATAGAGAATATGGTCTAAATATTTCCATAAAAATGTTTTAAACATTTTTCTAGTTTATTTTGGTCTTCAATTTTAAGGTTTAGTTTCTTGTTAAGTTAGTTTTTCTCTTAAACGCTATAATTAGTTTTATTTAATGTAACTAATATTTTTAGAAAAAAATATGTTAAAATTAGTAGACATTATATATTATTAATATTAAAAATATTTAATCCAATTTTCTAAATTCCAATCACATTAGGGGCGTTAAATAATTTAAAATTAATCTCAAAGAAGTGATAAGCCAATATGTTTTTTTAAATAAAAAGTACAAAAGTTTAAAATATTTTTATATGAAATATCAATTTGATATTGGTTAAAATGTAATAAATTGGATTACCTTATGTATAATTAATCTAAATATAATTTAAAAAAATTAAAATATAATTTAACAACATAAAAAAATTAGATGAACACACAATTTTCAATTAAAATTCAGTATTCTCCACTATTCATTGAAAAATGAAGCTTCTCAGAAAAATAAAAAAATATAAAAAAATAATTTTAAAATTTATCTTTCAAAAATTATGTTTATTTTGTTATATAAAATTTATAAAGGTTCAAAAAATTTGATTTAAAATAGGTAATCCATTATAATGTGACAAAACTGCCTTTATAAAAACACATGTTTTTATGGTTAAAATTGGTTTTGTTCTTATATTATGACTATAAAATATATTGGATGGATGTCAAAAAACGTTATTGGATATATATAATATATATTTAATTAATATCATTCCTTTATAGAAATTATTTTAACTTATTAAGACAAAATGCAATTGGATGGATAAAAATAGTTTTTTTGATAACAAACATTTCCCTTAAATTCAATTGGTTTTTATTTTAATTTCGAATTACTTGAAAACCAATGAATTAGTTTTATATTTGTGTAAAATACACATTTTCACTATTTATTTAATCATATTCATAAATAATAATTTAATAGTTAGTAGGTAATTGTTATTTTAAATAATAAAATTAATAACATCTTTTAAAACTCGGTCCTGTGGATAACGCAAGACAACGAAGAAAGTAATTGTTTCATGCAATGAAAGATAAATAAAGATTGCATGCATTGAAATATATAAAATAGATTTTATTTATTTAATAATTGAAAATATTTAATAAATAATTGGTATATTATATTCATTTTTACACTTGGTGTTGGGTGTAATACATGCCATCAAATACAATTTTATTACATTAGAATTCTGGGGTATTAAATTCTCCCCACCGTAATTAAATAGAGTACTCAAAATTCAAACTTGATCTTAGTAATCTATGGTTTGATATTTTAAAACTACCTTGTTGAAAAAACCACATATTAAACAAGGTTATAAAATATCCTCTTAGTAAGATGGAACGAGAAGTACAAGGGTCACATGGAATAATATATAACCAGGTTTATACGTAGGATAACTTTAGTGGAAAGTGATGATATGGACTAGGAGAATGTTTTTAAATATTTATAGGGAGTGACTAAGTTCATTAATAAAAAACAAGTAAATGACTAATTCAATGTTTTGGGCCTCAAATCCCAAAAATCTACGATGATTTAGGACACCATTAGCTAAACAAAAAGTAAGGTATTAGGAAAACATTTTTTAAGATCATTTTCCAAAAGATGAGGAATTTTTTCACTCTCCAAAAATATAAGGAAATATACTTGATATATTTCTAATTAATATAAAAAATTTCATACTTTTTTTGTTCTTTTATCAATTTAATAATTATCACTTTACTCTAAGAAATAAATATCCAAATAAGATATTTTTCCCGAAGTGCTAAAATTCATGGATCAGAAGATTTATAAAAAAATTATTACTTTTTTATCTAACCAGTTTCAAAAAATAATTTGTTTAATAAAATAATATATATAAACCTAAAAATATATAATACCAGCTCATCATTAATATTTATTTTTTAAATTTTTTAATTGAAATCAATGACTTATTAACCAGGACATCATGTAGTCCAGTGGTAGGTCTGAACCCCTTATCATCCTTTGATCACGGGTTTAAGCCCAAGAACCTTTCAAGATTTGATGGGTTTTTACACTGCACGTGGGTTATCAATTTTATAAACCATATTAATATAATTATTATTTTTTTCACATAAATTTTATGGACATCCTTGAAATTTAATAACATTTTTTCTTTGGTTTTCTATACAACATATTTTTTTATAAAATAGAAATCATCTCATTTTACTTATATTACAATGTCAGTAATAATCATATCTACCCTAAAGGTTATCAAATCCTTTAAACTAATGTATCTAAATAATAAAGGCATTATTCCAAAAATAAAATTTCCATTAAAATATTTTCTAATCTAATGAATTTTATAGACATAATTTTTTCCAAAAATATGCTTAATCTTGGTAGAATCTCATTATAGTAAACCTAAAAAGATATTATTAAGACGCAGAACATATGATTAACCTTAATCTTATAATCATGTGATGTTATCCATAACTCTTAAGTTAATGAATACATATGTTCTTCTATTATAATCCTCAAATTACATATATGGGTTTTGTTCCATAATATATGTCTTCCTAAATCTAGTTCCTAAAATTGTTACTAAAATTTCTTTGATACCAAATTTAGAGCCACGACCATAGTAAACCCAGAGACGATATATACAACCATTAAATTGACATGATTACAAAGAATCAAATACTAAAGGACAGGAGAGTTTATTAGTCTTGGTATACATGATACATACATGAGTATTTTATTAAAATGAATAAAATAATTTAAACATATATTTTTTTCATTCATGGTTAACATTATTCCATCTGGAATATCATTGTATATCTTTCTCAGTTTACTTATTGGATCCATGGGGAAAGGGAAAAAAATAAGGGTGATTTCAAATTCCCAGTAATGGTTAAGTATGGTATAAAAAATAATGAATCAATGAGAGTAAGAAATGTAGGAAGGTATATAATTAAACACATATTCTATTTAAATAACTAGATAATGAATAATCAATATGGAAAGGTAGGTAACTGAGCACACATTCCATTTAATAAATAAACTGAGAATGAAATTCATCCATAGATTTTTTCATAGTGAAAATATCATGGATAATAATAACGTAATCTTAACAAAGGAAATGATCAATTATCATATTCCATGTTTCCTTGGTATAAGATACCTTTACTTTCAAGAATTTTCACAAGACATTTTAAATCGTACTTGGTGAAAAACCAACTAAGTCTATACAACTGACTCATCCCATGAGAATACAGATGCATCGAGGTGATATCTATATCTGGGACCCACCTATTTCATACCTTTACAAATAATTCATCATACATTGAATAATATATTTAATTCATGAACAATGTGCCTTATCAAATATTAGTACTGAGTAAAAGATATAGATTCATCAACATTTCGACAGTTAATCAAATAACAGTCTTAATGAACAATTTTTGTAAAAATGGAACATGGTTTAGGATATAATAATATAAATTTCATGATAATATGGATATTTAAGATAAAATCTCAGGTATAATAAAAATTATCACAATGAAGTGATTGTTTTAAGAGAAAGTTACCAATAAAAAAAGTGATATTGCAATGATAACTTTTACCACTTGGTAATTTTCTAGTCAAAACCCCTTGGGTGAGATATTTGAAAATGAAACATAAAATACCAAGAATTATGAGAGAATAATGATATTAAATTATAAAAGGATAATAATTGACCATATTAATGTTAATTTGTGTGTAATAATAAATAAGTCTCAATGGAATGTAAATTGAGACGAAATCCCATACAACTTGGTAACATTCATGTAAAATCCCATCAGATGAAATAATTCAAGTTTAAGCATAAAATACCATGAAATATAAATTATTACTAATATTACATGTCAAATTGGATGTATTTACACCATATATAAGGAAATAGGCGCACAATAATAAAGTATGTCGCAAAGAATGGAAATTGAGATGAAGTCCTTTACCATGCCTTTCAATTTGGGTGAACACCATTTGAACTACTGTATAATGGTTTTAAACATATTATTAATTTATAATATAACCATAATCATATTTATAATATCATATATGATATTATTAAATTTTTTAATTACCTTTTTGTTGACAATCTTTTATTATTTTCATCATTTTGGGCGATTATTGTCATGTATTTCGAGTACGTTTTGGATTGTTATTTTTTTTATTTCATCAATCACGATTTAATAATCCTGATAATGTAAACCATTATTTAAATATCATATATATTTAGTATATATGTATTTATAAAAATCCATGAAATTTGGAGATAAGAGATGAAATAAACCAGTTTTGGGGATGGTATGCCACACGTATGGATAAACATTATTTCAATTTTTTTTATATTAAAAGAATGAAAAGTATATAATATATATGTATAATATAATTAAATTATAATAATTGTGTCATATATATCACATATTTTTATTAGAACTATCGTTTATATATTTCATGTATAGTGAGAACAAATCACATCGCTTTGAGGATGCGGTAGTCCACACATCCACAAATGAGGCTATCATATTCCCACAAATCAAAAGCTTAAAGGTATGAATTATAATATAATTATATAAGAATAAATAAATTATAAATATCATAAATATTATATATAAACTATAAATATATCATCATTCCAAACCATAAAATTTGTTAATGGAATAAAAAATGACATCCGTTTATGAGGCGTTAGTCTACCGTATACACGAACGATGATTGTGTATCCCATTTGATAGAAGTGTGTGTTAGTGTAGGTATTAACCTTAAACAAAAATCAATATTTTTAAGAAAATTATGTTATTATATTATAAATATATAATAATAATTAAATTTTTGGAGAATTAAATAAAATAGAAGTGATCGTTGAAGAACATTATATCTTATTCGGGTAACTTCTTTTCATTCATACCAAAAGACTAACATGGTTTTATTTCATCCCAAAGTGAGGATTATAAGATGAGGGGATGGATTTTGGGATATTATTTGGGAATGGTTAGGATGAATCAAATTTCTTGAGAGGTGATAATTAGTGGGAGGGGTGAGTGACTTTTTATAGTGGATGAGGAGTGTCGTTCTTGTAAATATTAACAGGTAAATACTATTGGGAGGTATACATTACATCATGTTCCTTAAATAATGAAATGAATTATATAAAATGAAAATATGGTAGAAATATGTCTAAATTTTTTTTTTAAATATATATAATAAATTTATTCCTTTAAGTTTAATGTTTAGTCCTTTGTGAAGCTAATTTTTCTCTTAATCATAGTAATTATTTTTAATCACTTTCTGTAATATCTTTAGTAAAAAATTAATTTGTTCTCATTATAAATTATAAATTATTATGATTGAAAAAGAACCATTTTTGAAAATCACAATTACATTATTTCCAGAAATTAATTTAAAATTAATCCCACAGACAAGATGAGATTGCAGGGTTTTAAAGTAAAAAGTTCAAAAAGTCTGAAATGTTTTTATATCCAGTTTCAATGTAAAATTGGTTAAAATGATATAAATTAGATTAATATATGTAAAATTGAACTAAATATTCTTTAAAATAAAATTAAAATAAAATTTAACTATATAAATAAATTAGATTACAAATCCGTTTTGAATTAAAATTCAGTATTTTTATATATTTTTCAAAAAATAAAAATTTATCCGAAAAATAGAAAAATATTACACTAATTTTTTTTGAAATTTATATTTCAAAAAATAATTTTATTTTCTCAAATAAAATTTATAAAATTTCTAAAAAATGGATTTAAAATAGGTTTGCGATTAAAAGGTAGCAAAACCGCCTTTAAAAAATACATGTTTTTATGCTAAAAATTAGGTTTGTTCATATCTTATGAATATAAAATATATTATATGATTTTCAAAACATTTAATTTGATATATAATAATATTTTTTAATTAATATCATTCACTAATATAAATTAGTTTAATTTATTTAGACAAAATTCATTTGGGTGTATAAAAATAGATTTTTTATAAAAACATTTCATCATTTCATTTACATTCAATTGGTTTTTATTTTCATTTATAATTAATTTAAGACCAATGAATTAATTTTATATTCATATAAACCATATATTTTCATAGTTTAGTTAATACTGTATGTAACTACAAATTCAATTGTTAGGATATAATTTTCATTTTAAATAATAATATTAATATTATTCGGTAAAACTCTATCTTGCGTATAAAACAGGCCATCGATGAAAATTATTGTGGCATGAAATAAAATATAACATAGAATTATGTCCCTTTCAAGATATAGAATCTATTTAATTTATTTAAAAATTTTAATTACATAATAAAGTATCAAGATATTATATTCTCTTCTATACTTAGTGTTGCATGTCATACATGCTGTCAAATATAATGTTCCTAAATTAAAAATTTGAGGCATTAAATAATGTGTTTTTTCACACAATAATGGGAATAATTATTTTGTGTAAATTTTAAAGAGTGGAAATAATTATATTTAACACATAGGTATAGTAATAATTAGTTTTCTCCCAATTTTTTTATGATTATGGATGCTCTATATTTCGATGTTTTTTCCATGATATTCCAAAATTTTATACTTATTCTTATTCCTAGGTTATGCTCTCATAGATCATGTTTATTGAATCATGATTCCACACTATTTTGACTGATGTATTATGATATTCCAAGCCTTATTCAGTGATTTACGATCTATTATTTTTTGGCTATACCTTTCTTAGATTCCTTGATTATACCCTTATGATCATCTTATGATAAGTTATTAAATTTGATTGGTATCACTTATATTTACCCTTACAGGGTGTTTATGCTCAACCCTTTGTTATGTTTACATTTACCCAGGTTATGAAGAAAAGTAAAACATAATATTTGTATAAAATAGTGTCTTCTATATATAATTTTTTAAAGATATTGAATACTTGTTATGGATTAATCAGTTTCTTGCATAGTTGAAAAAATTTCCATTGGTTTAAAAATACATTGGTTTTTATTTAATTATTTATACAAATTTTATAAGAATATTAAACTAAAATATTGTGGGAATGTTTTTCAAAAATTAGTTTCTATAATTCATGTAATTAGGTTGTTACATTTGTTGGATACTTGTAATGAACTAGCATAGGATTCCATCTGCTTAGCATTTGACCCAAATATCTGCAAGGCTTGAAGGGAATTCATGATCCCCATAAGCAAGCCATAAGTTCCAAGGACTCATAAGAAAATATGTGGGAATTATTTCTCAAAAAATTATGTTAAAAGAATCAATGGAACATTTTCCTAGTCCGACATAGACCGTCCTTACATTGGATTCCCAAGAAACATCAAGCATGTATAAAACCAATATAAAAAACATTCTAAATAGGTCTTAACCAATGACCCTAATATAACCCATCTATATAAATTTAAAACATGATATAAAAAAACACAAAAAAACAATGACAAAATAAAAAAAATAACATCAAGTAGCTACAAGGATGGCCTTTTTGATTATACAACACTAACAAAAAGAAAAAAACCCTAAAAACATGAGACATGCCTAAAACAACCTCCATGAAACATAAAGTTTCTCACCACCTCCCAACTCACCCCATGTTGGAATCCAGAAAAAATCCCAAATCAAGGTAAAAACCAAAAACTTGTGATATATAGGCATGAGATAAACAATACTGTAGGTGGACACCCACTGTGACTTTATAATTCATTTCATAAGAATATTAATAAATTCTAATTTAAAAATAAAATTAGAAATAAGGGTTTCTGAGGAAAAAATCATTTGTAACCAAATGAATTCTACAATAACTTTTCAAATGTTCCATTTTTATATTAAAATTAAGACACAAACTTTGAAGATATTCTACCAGATTAAGTCATTTCAAACCAAAAAACCATTTTGAAATAAAATATAAAAAATTACACAATAGTATTTAAATTAAAAAGAGTTTTTACAAAAACATTTTAAAACCATTTAAAATAAAATAACCCCAAACAAGATGTATAAAACATAACAATGCATGAACCACAAGTTACAAGGAATATAACAAATAGTGAAACATTTGAGGGCCATAATAATGGAATTCAGGGGATGATATAATTTTAAACTAGATAAATCCACAAAATTCAACCCCCAAATAAGAAAATGAATGTTCCATGGGATATAAACTATAAAGATAACATGTGACATAACAATATTTGTTAATTTCTCTTACATATTTTTTTTGGCATATGATGAGTCAAAACCACATAACATCCAATGTTACCACACAGCCCTCACTATAAGTGGAACACCCCTCTTAGACCAAGTGTCTAGAAATACTATGGAAAAACTAGAAACATGTTAACTAACTAGTGTAACATAAGAATATACCTCCAACTTAGTACCCGAGTTTCCATTACTAATAGAAATGTGAGGTGAGTAAACACGCAATTCAATATTAATACAAAAGTTATAATAAACATATTCCCCTCACATACATCACGCTTATAATGAATATCCCCATATGTTTCATTCATCCTTAATCCACGGTGTAAAAATTTATATTCCCACACCAGGGGGAGATTAACATCACATAGAGATAAAAAAACAATTTGGGGATTAAATAAATCAAGTAGAAATTAAGAGGGTTTAAAAACCTTTTAGTAATACTCTTTTATAGTGCGATAATTGTTCCTTTACCATAAAACATGCCTCAAAATGTAAATCCATTTCCAATTCACAAAAATGATTAAAAAAACCTCTAAAATCCATTGAAATCACACACACAAACACACACCATTTTCCATTTCAAATGCCCCTTGAAACATGGGTATTTCCCTTTGAAATCCAAAAACAAGTTAAAAGGAACTATATTTTAGTAAAATACATTTTAATGATCCAAAAATGAATTTTTACCCTAGGAAAATAACTAAATCATTTCAAACAAATATTTTAAATACATTAATTGTTTTTAAAACCATTTGATAGGAAAACATCATTATAAAAAATATATTCTTTTTAAAACCTAATTTTCTCTCTTTAAAACCCAAAACTAAATCCAAATCTGATAAACACAATCATTTTTTAAATCCAAAATTTCAGTTCAAAAATGTATTTTACATTAAAAAAAATCCCATTTCAACCATGAAAACATGGTGTTAAAATGGGAAACCTTTTAATCTAAACTCAAAATTCATGGAACCAATCTCAAAACATCACATGGATATCACATATATTAATAATTTTAATAAAAAGATAATTTTGAGTACAAGAATAATTCTAATTACAAAATAAAACAATTTCATAGAAACACCTACTTGGATGGCTCTGAAACTAATGAAAAAAATGTCACCTTAAATAGAGAGCATCCAAAAAGAGATAAAGATAGAATCTATAAAATCTAAACACCAAAAACCCCTACATTATGTCCACCAGGAACCCTTTAATCATCCATAAGGGTTCTTGGGTTCACGAGAGAATCCAAAACCAGGAGGAAAGAGGGAAGAAATAAATTAAGGGGGAAAGAGAGAAAGATTTACCCTATAACCAATTTTAAATCACCTTGAACAAGACTATATTGAATTAGAAAGAAGGGTGGATATTTTTTTTGGGATTCCAAGGGTCAAAAAATAAATATAAGGAAATAAATCGGTGAAATACCTTTTAATTTTAAAGGGAAAAAAGATAAAATCACATTTTAAGTGATTTTGGGTAGGCTGCATTGTTTGACCATACATTTTTCCAAACCAAGTGTCAACTATTCATAATTCATTCCTTGGAAAAAACCACATGGAAAATTTCTTAGAAGCTTTACATAGTTTTAGAAACCATGTGTATACCATTAAAAACCTCACTTTTCCATGATATTGTTCTCCTCATGGGTGTTTCATGATTACCCTTAACCATGTGGGTAAATCGTTCAACACCCAAAAGACATATGAAACCTCAAATTTCTAACAAAACAACACTTGGACCAATGGAAACCCAAGAAAAGATAAAATAAAAAAATTAATCCCCACTATGACATGTGGGTGACATAATTCTCTCCATTATGAAAATTTTTATCCCCATAAATATTATGGTAAAAAATAGGGAAATAAAATAAAATGAAAGATCCTACGAAGAATTAACTAAAGAGAACCACTTAACGTGATCTGACCTTGAATCCAACTAACCAAGATACTAAAAAATGATCAAACCGAACATCCACTATATTTATAAATGTATCCATTCACAATCAAAATAGGAGTCTCAAACTATAATTTATACGAAAGAAAAATAGGCCTAACATGGTCTCCCCACAATTAATAATTCTTCTAATATAGTGGAACCCAAGAAAAATACCAAGATACATATCCTTAATATAGCCGATAAACCACAATAGAAACGTATTCTCAAACAAAAAGCACCTCCAAGACTAAAGAGGGACGGAAGAACCAAATGTAGCCTTGAAAGGATGGCATGAGGCCTAACCTTATGCCACAATGTGTATGAATATCCTATGTTCACTAGATGGATCACCCTCAAGTGGTTGATCTAAAATATCCTAAGCCAAATAAGATCTAGAGCATAAACTAAAGTATCAGAACAATCACCATAGTTATCCAATTAGGCACTTAAGAATTTTCCTCATGTCAAACCAATTATCACCTTAATATCTCAATATAAAAACCGATGAATCCAAAATTCTCAATATATGTTCACCTATACAATGAGGTGCATCAAAAAATTCACATAACCATTCACAAAAGAACTCAATATGCTTGAATATGAAATTCAAATTTATCCACAAGGGATATCCCATATGGGAAGATCCACTAAATTATTAAATAACCAACAACCATATATCTAAAAACATAACCCAAATTATAAACATCAAATAAAGGCCCCAAAATAAGCCAAAAACCTCAAGAAGATCCGACCTAATATGTATTTAAAAAAACCACCTCACAAAACTTCTAAAAATGTCTCAAACTACCAAAATATTGGAAAAGTATAGAATCATTATTATAGGAGGGCATAAAATTTCCTAATACCAACAATGGAAATACCCAAGAGATATTTTCTTCCTATGATAAAGAAGCTTTAATTCTAGTCCATGCCCATCTTGATCTCGCTCCTCAACTAATAGGTCACCCTCATTTCCATCATATAGAACCGATGCATCACTGACCACCGGTTTCCTAGAAAAATTAAATTACACCTAAATTTACTCATTGAAAACCTACTATAAATATTTCAAGATAGATATAGTTATAGATAAACCAAAATTTTTGGATGTCCTCATTTGAAGAAACAAGATTTCTTAGAATCATTGACAACTAGCCTCCAAGAGAAGGTGTTCAACTCAAAGAATTTGTTGTTGTAATGATTTACTTAAATTTTAATTTATTGAAGGATCACAAGATCAAGCACCCTCTTCACTCTTAAAACTTAAGGAATGAACCACTCTATAAACACCATATAGAAAAATCTCAAGACATATGTTCATGTAGCTGGTGAGGTACCATAGACTCCCACAAAACTTGCCTATAACTGACAAGAAAGATCACAAAAAATATTACTTATGAAGATTTAGTTGTTTGGATATAATTGAAAATAACCTAAATACTTGTAAACTACCACACCACTTCCATCAACACTTGATCACTAAATAAAAAATGAGGATAATGATACAAGAAGTTTAGGATGGTGTTTGAGAGTAGTGAAGGTTCATATTCCAAAACTTTACATGGAGTATGGGTAGCTTCTAGACGTGTGGGAACTCTTTCTAAGAGAAGGTAAAATTCAATAAGAGGATCATCCACAAGTAAAATCCTTATAATTTTACTTTTTAAAATTATCATAGGCATGAAATAATCAACCCCAGACATGAGAAACATATTTTCATTCTTCAAAACTTAATTTGAACGATCCCATTATAAGTTAGTGGTCAAATCCATAACATAAATAATTGAAATAAGGAACATTAATTCCACACTAAGAAAAGAAAAATTTATTTTTAAATTTACAACTTTCACCAAGTTATTTTGATAACACCCACAACTAAAAAATAATCTTTAAAATAGTGACAAACCCATTATTTGAAAACAATTCCCCCTTAGTGGAATGCACATCACCCAAATAAAGAATCTCACAAAATTTCATTCAAAATTCAGTCCTATTTTGAAAACAAAATCATGTGGAGAATTATCACCAAAACACACTCCATTTTTTAAAACACCTTCCAATATTATTTCAAATTAAAACCCCCTTTATTTTAGAAACACTTTCCAAACTCCATTTCAAAATCCACCAACTTTGGTAAAACCCCAAAGAATAAATTTAAAACATCCCACTTTCCCCCATTATAAATATTTCTCAAATACCACAATGGAAACAAAAACTTTATAAATTTTTTTAATGATGGTAATATAATTTTATCTCTTTAAAAATCTATAAAAACAAAATTTAAAATTAGACATTTCATAAGATTCCTCACTTCCCAAAAAATATTTTAAATCGAGAATAATTAAATCACCACACAAATATTCAAACAAGTTTCATAAGAACCGCATATAAAAGGAATTAAAACACTCCGTAATCTATCTATAATATGTAAAGGTCATCTTAAGAGAAACCTAGAACCAAGAAGAACCAATACAACATAACCATGAGAGAAAAAATGTTGTGGATTCTTTGGGATCATGGGTTGAGAAACTATATTCCAATGATGAAAAATACTCTATGAAAGTGATAGACCCAAAACTCATGTGCATTGAACAGTATCCCATGTCACATAAGATAACCATGAAAATAATGATTTTCCACACTTTCACCCTAAAATATTTAAAAACATCAAAAATAAGAAAAATCTCAAATGGGGATAAAAATTACATCACTTCAATTAATAATACATGAAAAAATAGATCAAAAACTTGAATTATCAATTGACTCAAAATGATACTTTTATTAAGGAAGAGGAAAAAAAACCCCTTAAAGTATAGAAAATATAAGGAGAAAATGATTATTGGGTTTAAAATAGGTAATCCCAAAAGAATCACCTATAATAATATTCCCAACATCCATAAGGATAGATCCTAGACCTTAAAAATAAGCTATAGGAGAATCATAAGGAGACCTGGAAGGAATAATGTGAGCTGACTTGTTTCCCTTATGCCAAGAGTGAGTAATTCAAATGCAGTTGGCAATAAAGATCCCACACTTGTGCAACTGATAAGATATGTTCCATGGGGTTGGGATAAATTCACTAATAGAGTTAAAATGTACATGAGATTCTATTTCAAGACATGTGAGCTAGATAATTTTGAGCCAATAGAGCCATAGAATAGTTAACATGGCATTGGATTAAAATGGAAGAGAGTCACTAACCTTGAACATTGTTGAGAATGTGATAATAACAGATCCCTTAAAGTCATGGATGACACCACCACCCTTCATGGAATGCATGTTACATGGCCCTTCAATATTGAGTTTAAATCCTAAAATGTGAAAATCCATCAAATACAATGGCTGATAGATGGGTAAGGGGAAATAGATGATGATCATCTAGTACACTTGAGAAAACTGAGATAGGGTGACAAATCACAGTCCTTAAGTGTTCTCACTATATTGATCAAGAGTTTTTTTTATTTTGAAAACCATGGTTATAAATGAACTTTTAGTCTCCTCAAAATGATTCTTATTCCTCGTTTTCTAAATGCACAAGAACCCCATAGTAAGAAGGAGTGTTCATGCCTTCCTATACTTAATTTCATCTCCCAATACATGAAAGAATTTTTCCAGAAATATGTTAAAAGAAATCTCTTATTCTAGAACTACAATGAAACAAATGATGGTATGTCTCACTTTTGACTCCTAATGACTCTAAAAAAATTGGCGGTACAATGACTCAAAATTAGGATCACCAAAAAAGGATCAATTCAATACAATATGGATACACTTACGCTGAATATTGTCATACATTGGGACCACATGGTTCCTCACCCTCAAAATGAAAAATCTCAGCTTAACAAAAACATCTTTTTTGCAGTGTGTTTTACCCCATAAGTCTAGATTAGTCAATGGATGGAACACCCTAAAAAAATATTTAAAATAGAGAAAAGTGAATGGAGATCCAGTGAAAATAAATTTATCTTGATCATGAGATAGCTTAGTAATCTCCAAGGTTCCATGTTGAACTTTGCACAAGACAACTTGGATAAACTACAGATACCTGCTAGCTTCCTTGAAAGATAAATATAGGGTAGGAAATCATATGGACCCAAGTTTACATCCAACCTAGTTAAGTTTCTAGAAGTTGATTTTTCATCTACAAATTATCCACCATGCATGTTGTTCCAGATGAAGAGTAATTTTGTTAAGATCTCTCCATAACAATAAAGATCTTCCCCTATGGTTACTAGAGTTCACACTATATTTTGAGTTGAAGAATTTACCCCATTTTTTCTACCTTCGATTTCCACCAAATAAATTTATTCATGGTGGGGGGGAATGAACTATAACTAAAAATATCTTAATGTTTATCCCTCCCTCCCTCACCAACATTTCTAGCCTTTCCCAGGAAGCCCAATGATATTTCCCCTGACAATGGGAATCCTAGATAAAAGCAACCATAATGTTTTCAATTCTTTAAATGATGGCCTTCAAAACCATCAGATCCAAGAGAGTATTCATGGGGGGTAAAATAGAGTTTGTGGTCAACCTAAGAAATTCTCCCTCTAGAAGATAAGTAATGGTTCTTCCAATTAGTGATCTGGCCAATGATCCGGGAAACCACCCTATCAAAGTGATGGAGGTGAAGCATTGGGGACGAAATAAGGAATTCCAGACTATTTATCAAGAAGTTATTCTTTTTAATTCCCATGATTGATTCAATAAAGATCACCCTTCTATATAAGCATGAGATTGAAATATAGATTCTTCTATTATCTCGATTAATTTCTGGATTACTCCACATAAAAAAATCATCAAGTATATATGAAACCAAAATAAATAAACATGTTAACTGGGTTATAACCAATGAACCTAATTTAAAAATTCCATATAAACATGAAATATTATCTATATACAAAACAATAAAGAACAAAATTACTAAATACAATAAAAATAACTGAATCAGCAATAAGGGTGACCTTTTTTCCAATACAACACTAACCATAATAAAACAAAATCAACCAACTCGATCTAATCCCAAAACCACATCCATGAAACCTTCAGTTTCTCACCACATCTAAACTCACCCCACATTTTTCTTAATAATGAAACCAAAATTTAGGTAAAAAACTAAATCCATAAATATATAGGCATGAACCAAAAAACTTGTTCGGTCACCACCCACCGAGATTATGTAATTCATTTTAAAAAGAAATAGATAAATTATAGTTTGAAAATACATTTTGAAAATAATATTTTCAAACCTTAAATCAGTCAAAAAAAAATAAAGTCAACAATCGATTTTTATAATTTACATTATTATTTCGTAATATGAAAACACATACTCTGAAATTATCCACTGACCATAGTTATTTTAAACCAAACACCAATTTTTAAACCCTTTTAAAAACCCATAAAAAATTATTTAATTTAAAAAATAGTTTCCCAAACATCATTTAAACCCATTTAAATGAAAAAATCCCTAAAAGGATGGATCAAACATAAAATATAAGGAACCATTAGTCAGAAGAACTATAAAAAATAAGAGATAGATATAGGTGAAATAAAAAATCAAGTAATTGGGATGATAAAATAGAGAACTAGATCAAACCCCAAATTTAAACCACCAATCAAGCAAAAAATGTGTCATGGGATCTACCATGAGTTGATAACATGTAGTGTTTCTATCTTTATTAATTTTTATCATGGACTAAATATCAGGGCAATAAACCCTGATTTCATGTATGTAACCATTTATTTATGTATTTTATTTATGTAAAGTGTCTGGGTTATGTTTTTAAGGGTTTAGAGGACTTTTGAAATGTTTTTGGGTGTTTTTTTAGAAGTTTCATAATTTTATAATGGTTAGTAAAAACCTTAAAACTCCTATAGAAAATCATGAAAAGTGAGGCATTAGGATCTTAGTATTCCCATGGTTAGGCAGAGAATATGAAAAAACTATGCAACCACCAATGATTAATTGTGTAAAGTGGAACATATGGATTCATCATGATTGGTGTATATTTTTTCTAACTCTATGGGATAACCATGTGACGTGATTCTTTTTGAAGAGTTGTGTTCATGGTGAGTGTGTGATTTTTGCTAACTATGTGAGCTAACCATGAACAGTAAATAGTAATATCCAAAAATTGTGGAACTAACTCAGTTTGGCCCCTTAACCCCTTATTTTTATTCTATATTGACCCTAACTCAGTTTCTCTCCACTTAAAGAATGTGGAGACCATTCCTCTTGATCCAAGATCAATCCTTTGAAAAATCTTAGTGTGTTGAAGGTTGGATTTCTTGATAATTCTTTTTTCTTGGTGGTTTTCCTTAGATATATTTTTATTTCCTCTCTTAGATTCATATACCTAGTCCATTGGGAATAGTTATATGATATTTGATGCCAATAATGATGATATTTGGCTATGTTGATGTTAGGGGATAATATATAAGATGTTTTTTTAAAATTTAACCCGATTTTGTTGAAGAATTCATGTCGTTCATAATTTATGCCAATGTTTTTGAGGTAGTTGGCATCAATCTTGAATCCTCTTTTTAGAACTTGAAGGAATAGTTTAAAATTATTGGAATTTCTAGAATTGGATTGTGAAATTTATGTGAAACATATGGTAGAAACACTCTTTAATGCTGGTTTTTGGAATTTTGAAAATTTTTTGTTGTGAAAAGTGCTTAGTTTATTGATTTTAAAATGATTATTTTAAAATGTGAAATTATTTGGATTCATGGAATTGCTTTTATGGTAACATTTTTAGTAAAACAATTTTTATTGAAATTTATTTAAATAGTTTATTTGGAATTGGTTTTTTTAATAATGGTTCGTGTGTGTTGATATCTATTTGAGATGAATATAGGTTTGAATTTTCATCCATTAATAGTGGGATGGACATGGGTATGAACTTTACCCCATAAAAATGGTTCACCAAGTGATGGATTTGTGAAAGGATGACTCACTAATTGTTGGTACATAGAGTTCCCTGGATGCAAACATGGTTAGATGTGTGTATATGTGAAATGGAATGGATTATCCCAAAATGGAGAATATGAGAAATGATTTTAAAGAGTTTTTTGGTTACTTTCCTTGAAAACTGTATTGGTGTAAAACTTATATGCATTGATATAAGCTGTTAAATTATTTTTAAGTGTTTTATATAAATTTCTTTATATAAATGTGTTATAATGTTCTATCCTAGTGGTGTCATTAGGGAATTAATTTGGGGAAAACCTACTGAGTTTCATTACTCAGTCCCTACTTGGGAACTTTGGTGGGTTTGCATATATCATTTATCGGGACAAAGGTAAAGGTAAAGTATCATATTTCATTAGTGATTATTTTTTATTATTGGGAGTGGATTAGGGATTTTAATATTTTAGAATATTAGGAGTTGATGTATTGGTGTCTTTGACCTATGTTGGTTTTTTATTTCTCTTTATATTTTGATTTTGGTCCTGGTTTCTACTTTGCACTCTCATATAGTTTAGTTTGGTTTGTTATACATTGATTTATACTACATTGTTATCATTCATCATATAGTTTTTATTGCTTATGGTTTTATTTGTTGTGGTTGTTTTATTTTCAAAGGGTGAATTATCCCCCAACTATTATGAAGCTCTTGGAATTTATTAGTAGCCTTTTGCATCTTGGGGATATCTTATAAGGCATAGTAGAAATATCACCTCAACTAAAACCAATAAGGATGGGAGGGATGTAACAATTAGTATGTGGTGTGTCCAAACAACAAGAAATATATTTATCCCACACAATCCTCATTCCAAATGGAACACCACTCATAGACCTATTAACAAGAATATTTGAAGGGATAATATCCATGTGTGGACTAACTAGTGTAACAAAATAATTTAACTTCCCCTTATTATGTAGACTTCCATGACCAATATAAATATTAGGAAAGTGAACACATAATCTAATATTAATCTACAAGGAATAAGCAACAGATCTCCCTCACCTCCATCACTCGTATAATGAATTCCCCCAAATATTTTATACGTCACACATCCATAGAATAAAAATGTACATTCCCATATAAGGGGAAAAAGATAATTACATAAAGATAAAATTCCCAAAAAGGGGCAGAAAACTCAAGGGTAAAACAAGAGGGTCTCAAAAGATTTAAATAATTCTATTTAATAATGTTCTAGTCGGGCATTTACTATAAAACATAGTTGAAAAGTCTATGTCATTTCAATTTCACAAAACACCACTTAAAACACCCTTTATAAATCAATTGAAACTATATAATCCATTTTCCATTTCAAATACAATCCTTCAAAACATGGATTTTCCTCTTTAAAATCATAAAAAAATTCCAATGGCCTTATATTTCTATCAAACCCATTTTTAAAGATCCAAAAATGAATTTTCAAAAGGGGAAAACAAATCACTCATTATAATCCAATATTTTAAATTCATTAAATATCCCCTTTTAAAATAATTTCAAGGCCAACACCTCATTATTAAACAATCCTATCATTAAAACCTAGTTTTCACTATTTGAAACTGAAATCGAATCAAAATAAATTAAAAAACATCAAAATCATTTTAAAATCCTTAAAGGAATTTCCAAAATGATTCTGATTCTAAAAAATTATGCTTTAAATAATAAAACATGAAGTTTAAAAGGGAAACCCTTTTTTCCAATGTTAAACTTCAAGGAGAAAATTTCAAAACATCACATAGATATCACTTATATTCATAATTTTAATTAAAAGATACTTGGAAAGCACAAGAAAACTTTTAATTGAAAAATGAAATATTTTAATGTAAAAAAACATTGAATAATCAGAAAAAAATCCAATATCTGTTGCCATCAATAGAGAGCATCCCAAAAATGATATAGATGGTGTTTATAAACACTAGACACAAAAAACCAAAAATAGGTCTAATCAGAAAACTAAAATTTGTCATAAGGGTTATAGGGTTTGAGGGAGAATTAAAAACCATGGGGAAAGGTGTTATAAAGGAATAAATAGGGAAATATAAGAATATTTACCACAAACCCACATGGAAATCACCAGGAATAATTCATTATCGAAGAGTTAATGAGGTAGGATATCCTCCTTGGGATCACATGGGTCGGCTAACATGTGTGATGGATAAAAGGGGTAAACTCCATTTTGATTTAAAATGAAAAAAAGTTCAAATACCATTTTAGGTTATTCTTGGAGGCATGTATAGTTTTCCAAATTGTGCACAAACTATTCAAGGATAGGTATCTATGCCAAAACCACCTGCACAGTTCCTGAGTAGCACTACACAGTTTGAAAAACCATTTATAGACTGTATGAAACCTAACTATCTCCATGATAGTAACCTCTATATTGGTGAAACATGGTAACCCCTAACCATGCAGGTAAACCACACAACACCAAAAAACACACCAAAACTCCAAATTTCTAACCCGAAGATTACTGGGCCCTACAAAAACCAAAGAAAACCAAAAATTAAGAAAATTAAGAACTACAGTGACCTGTGGGTGTCACACGACTGTAACTTTAACCTTATAAATTTTCTCCCCTACGAGTCTTATAAAATCAATACTCCTTTCCCCAAATTTGTAAGACACTATGATTTTAGAATATGTTTTCTCTTTAAATGAAGTGTAAGTGTTCCACCAATTTCTTGATATGTAAAACTGATCTTAAAATGAATCAGGACATATTATAACATAGATATTAAATTGAAAGGTATGAATAAGATAAACAACATTATGATATATATACATATACATATACATATATATTACACAAAACAAATGTATTTATTAATGTAAAATAAATAAGTACTTAATATTTAACAATGTCATTTTATGCTTAAAAAATATGTTTTCTTCAAAAATTCGTTTTATTTATTTTTGTAAAAGCTAATTATAATTAATTTATACTATATTTTAAAATTATATTTGAGGAAGTGAATATATTTTCTGAAATCAGCATTTCAATATTAGCCACAGGTAGATTTTTAAATTTTTTATGAAATGATTTAGTTTTACATGAATACTGACAAAAATATCTATTTTTAAACATTCATTTATTTTTATTAAATAATTTAATTTTAAATCACCTTTATTTTTTATTTCTTTTTGAATTTACATAATATTCCTTTAATTATAAACAATATAATTAATTTTATTGGAATCAGTATTATACATTATTTTGGTATAAGTTAATTTTTTTGGATTAAAAAACAACTTTTATATACAGTTTTTTATTTTGTTTTATAAATTTATATTAAAATTGATTTATTCAACTTTTATAAATTTAATCCTTAAAAATTAATTCTATATTTGGATTTAGGAGGTTCAAATTTGGTACATAGGGCCCCTTTATTTTTGGTCATTACGAATAGTAACATTGGTAAAAATGTTTCCACTATGGTAAGGGTAAAATGAGTAAAAATGGGTTAAAATTATGGGATACAACTTCAAAATAAACCTAAAAATTTCCTTCTATCAATCAAATGAAAGAGGATTTACCATCCTCATCCAAGATTTGACATTATTGTAATTTTGTGCCATTTTTCTTTGATAATGATATATATATTATTTGAGGTAAAGAAAAATATAAAACAACTCAATATTTTCTTTTTAAAACTCTAATATTTTTTCAGGTGGATAAAAATATTTTATGGTTAGTGACAAATTGATATTTATAATATTCATAAATTGTTTTTATTAAATTATTTTAAAAACATTAAAATAAATAAATCATGGATGAATTGTGGCATTCCTAAAATTTTAAGGGTAATTAAAAATTACAATTTATTGTTAAGGGGTCTATATTATAAATAAATTATTTTCAATCTAACATAAAAGTAAAATTAAATTTATATTCCCAAAAATGACATTAATGATATTCTATGACATACAATATTATATTAAATTATTTAAAAATCATAAATTTTTTAAAATAGGACAATAGGAATGAGACATGGATTAAAATTTAATCCCTTGAAAATTTTTGTGCTATTTTTTATCTTATAAATAAATTTATAACACTTTAGTATTGTAAAATTTATTACCTTGGTTATGGTTAAAATTGGTTAACGAAGGGGTTAAACCAAAAGATAATGTTTGAAATTCCACATAAACCTATAAAATTTTATTTTTTAATGTATTTAAACCTTAAACGTTCTTATATTCTAAAATTTTATCACTTGGTGCGAGTTTTTCATGAAAAAAAATTTATAATATTTAAATCTTTTAGGTAATTTTGAGTGTGTCCTTTCCTTCACTATAAAAGGACACCACCTATCCTATATTATTCACACCCAACTGAGTAATTTTTCTCAACAAAACCCTATATAATAATATTCTAAAAATCATTATCCATGTTTTTGAGGAGCTAATATCCTCAAAATACCATCCCTAAGGTCCTTGAGAAGTTATGTAAAGGAGGTCTCTCGAATAGGAGGTAATTGTTTTAACTGATCCATTTCATTTCGTATCCTCTTTTTCATCTTACAATTTTTTTCTAAACATTCCTTTATAATAGCATCACTGTAACTCATATAATATAATTTATTGTGTTTATTTTATAACCATTATCCATCTACTTTCCATTAAGTGGGAAGTCAAAGTTGTAATTTCATGACCCAATTGACTACTAATACAGTAGCTGAACCAGTGGGACACATGGCCTCAAGATCATCTCCTCGTATTCCAGAGTCTAATAACTAGTAGCCAGGGTTTGAGGATCTGATAGTGCGAATTCTATAGCCTCATATAAAAGTATCAAAATTTTGTAATCGGAACTAAATAGAAAAAACATCAGAATTAGTAAATAAATAAAGAGAAACCGGAGAAGATAATATAATAAATTAATAAAACTAAAATAGCCAATTCCAATTCCATATAAGGATGCATGTAATTTCAGGTGTTACTATAAGGTAAAAAAATTAGAATATAACAAAAGAAAATAAAAAACCCAACATTCAAGTCCATGTGAATCCTAACCACGAGCCCAGTATTGTGCTCCCTAGCTCCCATGTACACATCACAAAAAAATCAATGAATATGAAGACCGACAAGTAGAAAGATCTACTTGGCTTCCACAAAATTCCTGAGTAGTGTGTGAGAAATGACACATATTAGGTCATCACCCATGATGTCTTGGATAATCCCTCTCATACAATTAACATGTAAGTGGCATGCCAATATGTATCAATGGAGAGAAGTAAACTAATTAAATAATAAAAACTAGGTCTGGGTTTCCAAATGGGCACCCTTCCCTTATCACCTACTTCTACCTAAGCTCTGGATGCCTGAATAGGGTACCTGTACAATCCATAATTTGTATAAAATTGCCAAAGTAAACAAGGGAAACCAAGAATAGGTACACCCCAAGCTTGTGCTTTGTCATGGGGTCTAATTCAAAATTCTTCAATAAAGTGTGTTAGTAAACAATGGAGAAAAATCCCTAATGTGTAAGTAATATCATAATAATAATAAAGAATGCATCTTATGTAAATGCACAATCTATCAATCCATTTTTCAAATCTAATCGTCAAGTCCCATGCCCATCCAAGGTGATCTAAAAATAATCCTTAGAATCGTAATAAGAACATCCGATAATTAAATACCACTGAGCCCATCCCAGGAGACCCTTATGCAATCCCTAATATCAATCGAGGTTTGGTAAACTCTGATTTTATCCCTGGTATCTCATGTAGGGGACTGAGAATCACACAAGGCTTGACATAACCATCTTTCCAATGGGTCTATCCATGGTTTCTCCCCTAGGGGGAATTATCACTTAAGAGTATAATAAACGTACCAGGAATCCTTCACATGGCAAGCCAAATCATCTCCCCCAATGCATTGGGTCATAACAAAAATGAACATGGCGAGTCTATCCATGAGTCCTTAATACAAAACCCACATTCTCTCCAAGATGGTATCTAGTGAACCATGTAGCCCATCATGTCACAAGAAAGGGAATATATCAGGAGGCAAGGCATATAGAAAATTCATTCTATCAAATAAGAATCATAAAGCAGTAATATATTCAATCTATCCAGGTTTTACGTGTCAAATAAAATGGTATGAGGCATTAAGCTCATGCATAAGATCAGATCTAAAAGGTATGAAAAATAGGCAATGTTACTTAAGCATAAACAAGGGAAGGAAAGTTTAACCACATGGTATTATCATGCCTCTAATAACATGTCAATAATGACATTCAAAAAACTCATGAAATCAGGCTTGATCGTGCATAAAATTCTGTTCGATCCATCCATTTATGGAACAAAGCAACAAGCATGACATAAGGCATAGTTCATAAGGAACAAGACATAAAATATAATTCCAGACACTCAAATAGGCATAAAAAAAGCACTAAGCCTTAGGAATGGACATATTACCTTTTCCATTTGAATACAATGCACCTCATTAATGGTTTTTATTAGAAATCATGACATTTTATTTCAACAATTCATTCCATTAAATTTTAAGAGTTAAATTCATCTCATGGAATAAGGGATATAATATACGGAATAAGGTAAGGGTTAAAGGCAAGACAAAAATCATGGAGGCACACACTTAAGAATTTAACAAATTTAAAAATATAGATGGAACAAGATATAGAGTATATTTTAAAAAAAGGTATAAAAAGGGATTGAATAAGGAATCCTACCTAAAAGGGAAGAGTACCATGATGAAGAATTCAGTACTTAATGCTTTCATCAACGACCTCTAGAAGACACCACTTCCTACCTCTGAGAACATGCACCTTCACATATATATAAGGACACCTAGCCCCTATGTACATATTTTCATGACCATGAATATGTAAAAGGTGATCCTTAAAATCACATATATGCATATACCCATATTCACTCACTCATGTATACATTTTACACACACACACACACACACACATATATATATATATAAAAGAACACCTAGCCCCATATATATATATATATATATTCATGATTCCATCAGCAAATATAATTATAATGGGGGAACATATATATATATATATTCTTACTTATGTATACGTAGTAATTCTCTTTTGACTCTGGTGACTCAAACTCTCCTCAAGGGTGATCAAAACTCACTACAGATAAATATAGGAACTCAAACTCACTTAAAGTCCCCAAATAATATTAGTCTACATCAGGTTGTAGATGTAACCCTACCTCAACTAGTGATTAAAAATAGATATGAACTAATCCTCTTTTCCTTCAGCGACAGTTGTTGGAATACACAAGTAGATGTCCCGAGAGACCCTTCACATTCCCTAACACCGGGGAAGAAAATAAAAATACGCATTATCCCAAACCCTAGGTTTTGAAAAAACATCACCAAGAAATATATTGAGGGAAAAAACACAATCCAAATGGAAGTTAATGGATAAAGTGATCTTACTTGAGACATCTACCAATAATCGAGTGAAAATTAGTTTGAAACTGACAATCGAAGAAGGTGCCGAGGAGGGGCATGTGTTGGGTGCCTTGAGAGGATGGGGTGAGGTGTGCCAAATTAGTGAAGTGGGTGGAATGAGTCAATTCGGTTAATATTTATATTATTTTAATATTTATTTAATTAATTTAAGTTTTGAAAGAAAAGGCATTGTGCACGGTTTGGGCCACATGGTTTAGAAAACCGTGCACCCTCTACTAGGTACCTAAAGAACCCTGTATGATTTGGAAGCATGGTTTAAAAAACCATCCACCAACTATGAATTGAATATCTTTGAGGTACTTCCCATATTACACTAACCATGTGGGATATGTGTAGGGTTTGGTAAACTATGCCCTTCCCGTGTGACGCCTTCCATTATTTTCAAAAAGGTCGCACAATTTTCTCCAGAGGGCCACACAGTTTCTCACAAATTGTGCACCCCTATCAGACTCTCAAAAAAATGTTTTCCATATTACGATTCTCTCAAAACTAAATGAGACATTAGGTAAACCCCTTAGGACTTCACACAAATACCAACACAACACATTAAAATGATAAAACTATTAGAATTATGTACCCAATATCAGTTTGTAAAATGACCCATCAAGTAAATGAAAAAAATTCAAATTCATTTGCATTTTTTTCTTGATCAAAAAACACGGGTCATTATAACCTCATCAATTTACAAAATCTTATACTCAATAATACATAGGGAAAATGAAAAACATCACCTGAAATAAAAGGTCCATGAAGTCTCATTCAAAATTTCATATTTCATTCTCAATTCCCAACGCACCTCTAAGAACTTCATTTAAAAACAAAACACTTAAGATGTCAAAAACCAATCCAATGATATTTTTTCTACCTGAAACACCAAAAGAACCATTACCCAATAACACATAGCTGGAGACATGACCACATTATTGACTCATTAAACATATGTCAAAAGGTACTTCCCACCATAGGATTTAACATTAAAGAGGGCCAATTCTAATCTCCAACACTTCCCACTATTATAATTGCCTTACAAAGCATGCCTTTAATCATTATAGTGATGCTTTTGGTGTGATTAGTTTTATAGGTAAAACATGATACATCAAAAGGTTATAAAAAACCACATAAAAAAGAAACAGTTGAATCCCAATCGACCAAACCAAAACTGGTTACATTATCTTTCCTTGAAAAACACTTCCAACCATTAGATTAGAATCACCTAAACCCAATGACATGTTTAAACAAGATTCATTTGATTGTAAACATCAAACAAGAAGAATAAAAAATCAACCCACTCTTTCGAAACACTAAAGAAGACGCTCGATATAGTAGGCTAGCAATTTATAAACTGAAATGTGATTCCTTCTCAGAAGGCATATCGGGTTTTAAAAAAACTCTCACCGAAGTCCCTATTTAACTTCTAGTGATGTTACATGGTAAATAATTACATGACCATTTTAAACTATTATGTTACGACATAAAAAATGGTGCAATAGAGATTCATTCCACTAGAATTGCCACCCCTTTATAAGCTTTACCTCTGAGCCCAACAAATGCTTAGGGTAACCTTAGTTTGAAAAGACATGAGTTCAAGGAACTAACCCAGGTAGTACATAATCCATTTTTATAAGAAGGATGTCAGTACAAGCCAACACGTCCACATAAAACATTGATTGAGCCAATAATGACATCCTCATGGTAGTCGAGATAGAAGAATAGAGCCTGTGTCTAAGAGTTTGTCCAAGGAGTTACCACTTGGGAACCCATGTATCACACAAGACTAACCAAGTCTCGATAATAAGCATGCATCAGTCCGAAACACAAAGAAAACCACCCAAAAAAGCCCATTGGATTTTAAAACATTAGCATGATGTAAGACTGATGCAATCCTTGTGCATTAGGGATGATGTTATTATAGAGGAAATTATTATCGCTCAAAGAAATTACACTAATTGTTTTATAATATTACCATGAAGAAGAATACTCAAACCATTATTGGTTGACTTCCTTTGAAATAAATGCGATTTCACCTACCGACATACCACCATTCACCAAACCATAAGGCCTTTACCAGCCAAGGAATCCGTGGGTTGTTTAATATTTACCACTAAATTCCATCCAAGAACAATGATTTTTCTTAAGGGTCCTTACACAACCAACCACATTAATGTCAAGTTGCCGAGCAAGCACCAACACGATTCAATACTTGCAAGCCTTGAGGGAATTTAAGCTAGAGACAAAAATTTCCTAATGGTCCAACTTGGTTGTGATCCTACTTAGAATGGAAAATTTACATGATTTGACACAATACTCCCCACCTTAAGAGTGTCCTAGACATATAATGAAGAGATAAGGAAGCCCCTCATAAGAACAGTAGATCAGATTTATCTTAGATTCACATGTGATTCTCCTCTAAACCATGCTCACATACGTCGTATCACATGGTCATTGTAGCCAAAAGCAAACTGATCGATGTGTCAAAACACCCAATCTTATTGGAAGGTCATCCAATGAATTGGGAAATATTTATTCCTTAACTCATTGGTTAATCTACTATGATGATGACCCATGGATGTACTCAATAGCACTAGGCTTAACAATTCAACCAAACTCAACCTAATTTTTATAACATTTAATAACTAAACAGGCACCACATATGTGAACTCATACTACCTCGAGGTTTCACTAATGAAAGAAACATCCTTTATAATATCTATAGGATTACCGACCATATGAATATAAGTATCCAATGGTCCACAACAAGGATTTTCCCAAGATATCCATTACTCGTATGAATGTAGAACAAGCAGCTGACCTCCCACATCGTCAAACACTAAAAGGGAAAGAAGGAAGGGTCAATAGATCTACTAAGAGGCTGAGCATTACCTTGGAATTCCTATCCCATTTGAACTGAGAATTTTAGAATACTCACACTCAGAGAAAGGGTTAAATAATAGAAAACCACCAGTAAAAATAAGGTGTAGTTTTTAGAAACTAAGAGTCCTACAAGGGGAAGTTGTACCTGAAAAGTACCACACAAGAGTGATTGTTTGTAATGAATAGAAAATATATTTAAATTGTATGGTGGTTATAAATACAATGGTTGTTCTTAACCAAAATATAAAGCATCAACCCTACTAGGGGATCATGCTGATTAAGGTCAGTATGTTTAAGAGGCAACAATGCTTATGCTCAAGCTATAGGAAAAGGGGCCTATGGTAATGCTCACACACCCATTTTGAGGCTGGAGAAAATAATGATTTAAACTACCCTTAAACGTGGGAAAAAGTGAAGAGAACCACTTGAGGTTTCATTTTAAATCATTTAAACTAAAACAAATTTTACCCTTTAAACATATTATGTTTAGTTTAAAAAATAAACCAACACTAGTCAGAAGAAAAAATATGCATGGTATCCTAAAACACACTTTTAACCATTGTAAATTACTTTTAAATCATTATTATTCAGTTAAATCCTCTTATAATTAGTCTATTTTATCACATAACCCCATTTGAACACCATTTATTTATTTAAAAATCCTCACACAAGATAATCTCGAGTAGATTAAGAGGTATTTCATTAATTGAAGGGGTAGTAGTCAAGAAATAAGACACAAAAAAGTGGTCACTTTAATTTACCACCTGTATATAGAATAACACACCCCATGGGGGATATAACAACGTGTTTAAAAGAAAATGAGACCTAGGAGGGCCTCATTATACATTTTGGGTCAAAAAAAAGTAACACAAACATTTTTTAGACATTTATATTTTTAAAACACCTTTAGCGGTTTCATTTTATTAACAAAAATCCACAACATACCTACTTGGGTCATGTTGTGCATTTAGAAATTAGCAATACGGGTCATTAAGCCCAAAAAAATGAGGTACAAACCTTATAAAGGAAACCCAACATTTAATGTCAAGATTTAACAACACATATATTCAAAAAATCATCTAAGTATAAGGCCTTATAGTTTATGGTTTGGTTTTTATAGTTTACCTTCTGAATTTATATAGTGCACACACACCTTACAAGTTGAATGAGGCTCCCATATGATTGAAACTATTTGGTTTGGATAAAAGAGAAATTTTTAGTGGTGTAAAAATTTACAAAATGGTATTTAAGATAATTTAACACATTATTACTGGTTTTTTATATGGGTTGTTATTTTCCCCTTATAAGGAGCCCATACACATTATGAATTGGAATTTGACCCCCATTTAATTGCAACAAGAAAATTCCATCCCATTCTAAACAAGTACAAAAGCATGAAAATTTTAAGCAAGAACACTAATAAGTTACCTAAACATGGAAAGTAATCATGCCTTCCAAAATAATCACATGTCATAACAAGTATGAATGGAATACCACAAGCAGGAAATTGGCACACAAGGAACATCAATAGTTTCAAACAACCTAACAATGAGAACTACATGGCATGTTATATGCATGGCATGTGAATTTACTATGTCACTATTATGATGCATGTAATTATAATTCCTTGTTTTACCATGCCAAGGGAAAAATCTCATAAATATAATAATTAAATAAGCATTGGAATTCACACCAATCACTTGAGGTGAAATCAAATCAATTGTAACATCAAACAATAATAACAACAATCCTAGACCCAACAACTTGGTAATTTCCCCATGGATGGTGTGATCAGTCCTGGACATGGATATTTTTTATGTTTTGACACATTTAAGGTCTCATATATAACATCCTAAAAAAGAAATAAAAAATAAAAAAGATAGCTCTGATACCACTTTGTAACATCCTGGCTAGCTTACCACTAAGACAACAACCGAACTGATGACTCACATGGCCTCAAGTGAATTTCCCTATATGCTAGAAGCTTTCAACTAGTGGTGAGTGTTTTAGAAGATTATAGTAGGGATATTATACCCTCGTATTAGGGTATCACAATCGTGTAATCAGAACTAATTAGCAAACACTATTGGAAGCACTAAATAAAGAGATAGAAACAATATAAGATTATATAATAAATAAATAAAAGTAAAATGGTTAACACCAATTAGATATAATTATTAATATAATGTCAAGTGTTAATAAAAGGTACAATAAGTAAAATATAACAAAAGAAATGAAAAAAACCAACAGTCAACTCCACGAGCATCCAGACCATGAGCTTAGTCTTGTGCTCCCTAGCTCCCATGTTCCCAGCAGAACACAAGAAATGAATCCAATGACATGTGAGAAAAAAGATATAATCAAGTACCAAATAGCACTCAAAGATGGTGTGAGATATAATTCTCAATAGTATCACACATACTTTGCATAAGAACATCCATCTCTTGCAATAAACAATTAAGCAGTGTGCTGATATGTTTCAATGCAGAGCAATAAACAAATTATATACTAACAACTTGTTTTGGGTTCCGAAATGGACATCTATCCATTATCACCTACTTCATCCTAAACCAAAAGTCTTAATATGGTACCTGTACAATCCATAATGTTTATACATGGTCCAAAGTAAACAAGGAAAACTAATAAGAGGTACACCCCCAAGCTTGTGCTCCGACTTGGGGTCTAATTCACAAGTCATCATGCAAGTTTATAGTATATCATGGAGAACCATACCACACATATAAAAATGCTCATAATAATAATAATAAAGAATACATATTATGTAAATAGAAAATAAATCAATCAAATCCAGTGGTGGAGTCCCATTCCCATCCAATGCAATCTAAAAAGAATCCCAAGTGTCACAATAAGAACATATGATAATACAATACCACCGAGCCCATCCTAGGTGACCCTTAAGGAATCCCTAGTATCACTCAAGGAATGGTAAACGCTGAGTCCATACCAGGTATGTCATGTGAGGGATTGAGTATCACCCAAGTTATGGCGTAGCCATCATTCCAATGATTCTATCCATGGTTTCTCCCCCATGGAAATGATATCACTCAAGAGTATATAATACTGCTGAGGAATCCTTAGCCTCGAAAGACAAAACGTCACCCCTATTATGTTAGGTCGTAACCCAAATGAACATGGTGAGTCTATCTATGATTCCATAATACAGAACCCACATTCTCTCCCAGCCCATATTAAGTGAACCAATTATCCAAGAACATCAAAAGAAAGAAAATATTTCCCAAGGAAAGGCATCTCTATAATTCATGCTATCAAGTAATCATCATAAATCCACAGTCCATTCAAGATATCCATGATTTACAACTCAAATAAAATGCAATGAGGAATTGAGCTCAAGAATAATCGCATAGCTATAAGGTATAACCACTAGGAAACTTGTATTAAGCATAAACCAGGGAAACAAAGTGTAATCACATGGAATTATCATGCCTCTAATCACAAGGAAATAATGAAGTTCAAATTACTCAAACCATAAAGATTGATCATGAATAACATTAAGTTAGAGCCATTCATTTATGAAACAAAGAAACAAGTATAAAACAAGTCATAGTGCACAAGGAACATGACATTTCATACAATTAAATCCACTCAAACTAGCATAAGAAAAGAATTAAGCATCAGGAATGAACATAAGGCCTTTTTAATTTGAGGGAAGCACAACCCATTGACGAGTTTTATTAGAAAACATGAAATTCTATTTCAACAATTCATTCCATTAAATTTTAAGCGTCCAATTTATCTCAAGGGATAAAGGATATAACACATGGCCAAGGTATGGACACAAAGCAAGACACAAAGTAAGGTAGCACAAAATTAATAATTTAACATCTCGGAAAAGATGGAAGGAACAAGATATAGAGAATTTTTTTAAAAAATAAAGGTATAAAACAAAGGGAATAAGCAAGGAATCCTACATCAAAGGGAAGAGTACCAATCCAAACACTTCGTCAATTAATGCTTTCATTGACGACCACATGAATTTTTTGCTTCCTTCAATGAAGAATATGCACCTTCGCATATACATAAGGAAACCTAGACCCTATGTACATATTCACATGGCCATGAATATGTACAAGGGGATCCTTCCAAATAGCTTACATGAATATACCATTTTTCACTCACACATATATGCATTTTTCATATATATACATAAGAACACCTGGCCCCATATATATTTATATTCATGCTACCATGAGTGGATTTACATATAGTGAGGAAACACACACACACACACACACACACAGAGAGATATATGCATACCTATGAATACATAGTACATCACCTTTGACTTTGGTGGCTCGATCCCACCACAAGTGTGATAAAAAATCACTAGAGATAAATCTTGAAACTCAAAATCCCTAAAAGGCCCAAAAAATTATTATGCAAGACATGGCAATAGAAGTAACCATACCTCAAGTGGTGACAGTAAATTGATATGAACCAATCTGCTTCACCTTTGGAAGTGGAAGCCATAATATGCAAGAAGACATCCTGGAAGACCCTTTACACGTTCTAACATCAGTGAAGAGACCAAAAATCTTCATTAACTGAAACCATAGGGTTCATCTTCACATCAACAGGTGATAAAGAGAGGAAAAAATGACAACCAAAGAAAAGAGGATGGAGCAAGTGATCTTACCTCAATACATTAACCAAGAACCAAGTGGAAATCTGGTGGAAAACGAAAATCCAAGGAGGATCCAAGGAGGGGGTGCATTGTGTTCTTGGCGGGTAAAGGGATATGTGTGTCATAGAATTAAAGGGTGAAGAATGAGTGAAATAAGTTATTTTTTATCTTAATTTAATTAATATTTAATAAATTGATGTTTTAAAAGAAAATAAACCACACACTATTTGGGACACATGGTTTGGAAATTCATGTTCCAATCACGCATCCTCTACTAGGTACCTGGAGCACTCCACACAGGCTGGCCACATGATTTTAAAAACCATTCACCAACCGTGTAGTGAATTGTTTTGAGGTACATCCCATTTTCCACTAACCGTACAAGATAGAGGCATATTTTGGTAAATCATGCACAACCGATGCGACACCTTATATTCCTCTGAGAAATGACACACATTTTTCTGTAGAGGACCATAGGGTTTCAGATAGGCTGTGTGCATCTATCAGACCCTCAAAAACATTTTTTATGGGGTCTGATAATCCCATAACTAAACAAGACATCTGAGAAACCGCTTAGGACTTCTCCCATATAAAAAACACATTAAAGTGATAAAAATATAATAATTATATTCCAAATATCAATTTTTAAAATAGACCATCCATAAATGAAAAAATTTAAAATTCCTTTCAATTTTCATCCGATTCAAAAACACGGTTCAATACAAAAATATTGATATGGCATATGTGTGGACTACCACCTATACATTTTGATATGATTAATTTCCACCACCATATTTAATTTTTGGTTACTATGATGGATTTAATGTTTATATATGATATTTATGATATAATTATTCTTTTTGAATTATAATATACCTTCTTACCTTACTATCCCTTGGAAAGCGATAACGTCACTCGCGCGTATGTGTGTACCACCACCACCACAAAGAAATGTGATTAATTTTTAATTTACTATTTTAATGGATGGTAATAAGGATATATTTAATGATTATATATGAGTTTATAGTATAATAATGATTTTTCAAGGTGAATTATATTTTATATTTTTTTCTATCCATTAAAAAGTGAAAAGATCACTGACGTGTATGTACAGACTACCATCTCCATTAGGTCATATAATTCATTTTTCATAACCGATTTACATAAAAGGTTATAAAAGTGTATTTAATTATTACATATAAAACTAATAAAATGGTTAACATTATTTAGACTATAGAACCATGACCGAAGTATAAGGAGGCAAATTGAAACATGCATAAAAAACAAAAATCTATCACATAGAATAGTGATTTTAATAAGGAATTGTTAATAGATGGGTGATAAAATGTTATAATTAAATAATATATGGTAATATTTATATGAATATACATATTTAATATATTCATACTAATTATATATTTATTTATAATATAGGAGTTTTGGACACAAATGATGCATGGAGAGACTTGAGGTAAGGGTTCTACATCTCAATATTGTTTCATTGAGACATGTTTGATATTGTAAAACTATTTATGTTACTATGTATTATATAACAATCCTTCGAAATTTTATATCATAAATAGTTATTAATTAATGGTATTTACGGTTACAATTCATGTTAAATTATCCACGTGGTTTTGGATTGAATGATACCAAAGTGGTATGGGTTTATTATCTCACATTGTCTTATTAGTGACATATTTTATGTTATACACCTATATTATTTTACAAGGTGTATATAATTCCACTTTTATATATTTTATATTTAATACCATTCCTTTCATGGTATTTAAATTTTCATTTTAGTTTAGTTCTTTCATGGAGTTTATTAATCAAAAGTTACTAAAGAGGTAATGGATTCATGTTTCAATATCATTTAAATCAGGATTTTTTATGACTGGATTAACATTGATGGAAATTATAAAGACCTTATAATTTTGACCCCACATATTTTATTCTCATATGGTTATTATGGGAGTTTTTATGTGTTGTTACCATTTTACACTCTATGGTACTTAAAATGATCAAGAAAATGTTTTTAAATAAAAGTTGACATTATTTCTTCTTAAATTGGTGATTTTTTTCATTCAGGTTCATACTATTCAAAATTTTATGATGAATGTTTTTACCTATACATGAAATGTTTTATGAATTTAATTTTCAATATATTTGAATTTATTTAAAATGTTTCAAAAAATTAATCCTTTTATAGAAAAATTGTTTCAAATAATTCATTTTCACCTTTTTATAAAAGCATTAAACGAATGTTTTCTTTTAATGTATCTAACATGAATAAATTTTTTATTATCATGACTATTATTTTCTTTGAATATTAATTCAAAAATTTTATTGGCTATTTTAAATGAAAATTATTTTCTAAAAATTAAAGTAATTTTTAGTTAAATCGTTATCAAAATAAAATGATATTTTACCAAGTTTTCAAGGAATGGTTGGAATGGTATTTTAAAGGTATTTATCATCTATATCAATATCATTATAGGATTTTTATTCTTTATTAGGGAAATGATATTATGATATGATCATCTTTTTTTAGGATTAAATACATTGATGATGAATTAAGGATGATTCTATGAAAATTATTTATTTCCCACTGGTTAGTTAAGTTAGGTTGAAACCATTATAACCACATTTTTTATACAAGCTATGGCAGGATTAAATGTTTATGAAACTACTTTACTTTACATGTCTAATGATAAAATGTTATGATGAATTCCTTTTGATGTTATGGAACACGTATCTATGGTTTTAGTTATTTGATGGGTGGGACTGAGATTATATATCCCTGTAATGCATTGTGTAAAGAGAGATATATCATGAAATAATGAGAACTATAACGGGGAGTGAACATAGTTCAGTAAGGGAATCTATCCACTATGATATTATTGGGAGCATGCCTTTTTTAATGAAATGAGGGAATATAGAGTTAAAAAAGTCCACCATGATAGTATTGACCATGATAATTAACTATGGAAACGACTTTATATGAGAATGTGTAGGCTAAAAAATTACTTTTTATGCTTTTGATATGTTCTGTTGGCTCATGATTGATTATTGATGATTCTACACTCTTATCAATGTTTTCTTTTGTTATGAAAAAAAATTATACTATGTTTCGTTATTTAAGATATTTGACCAATTGGGTATGAATATGTTAAATTATGATAATTTTATAATACCATTATGATTGTGCTCACTTAAGATCATTGATTGATATCTCTTTTGTTGAGCCTTATAGTGAATTTGAGCTCATCATTTCTTATTTTTCATTTCCCGAGGTTATAATGTTTTTAATTAGGGTGTTTTTATGAAGAGTACTAAGTGAGAAGATATATATGGGAGTTTTTTAAGATCTTTCAATAAATAAGATGATTATTTATATGGTATCCAAATACACTAAACCTTTATAGTACACATACATATATTATTATGAGATATATTGAATATTCATATAAATGATGCAATATTAATGTATGTTATCCACTATTTGTTATAGTTTATATTGAATCAGGATTTAGTTACTTTTAATGATTATTATTAAAAAACAATAATTATACCCATTGGGATAAGACTATGTATAGGAGAACATCATATGTTATGGTAAGTAAAGGTGCATATTTTTTGCAAAAACATACATCCCTATCTTGATACTAAAAAGTGTATATGACTGTGGAACATATACACATAGGTTAAACAACTCTAAAAGAATCAAATTGGGTATTAAATATTTCTTCACAAGTGTACAATGAGTGATTCTAATACTACACACCTGAATAGACACTCTTGATGGATATTCTTGGGATAATTTAGATTTTCTTTATGAACCACTATGATTGATGATAAGATAGAAACTATGTATAGGGACCCAGCCTTTTCTTTCATTACTATTACATAATTTCAAAGATAAACAACATAATAGTACTACACATAGAGGATCCAAAGGATTAGCATCTTGGGAAAACTAGGACCACACATAACAAAGACAACATCAACCATAAACATTTATTTAATTTTATCTTCTCTAACTTCTTATTGGAACTTTTAATCTCCTTAGTAAATGTAGCCACATGAGAACATACATCAAAAGGGGTGAGAAAGAAGCCCAGTAAGAGGATAGATAAGAACAATATATCATGGTGTGAGCATAATCATGACATAGGCAAAAGATCATGAACATGAGAGGAGCATAAATAATAGACTTGAAATGTGGCAATGCATAAAAATAAAACATCATGTCTTAGTGGTTAACTACCACACATACTTGTGAACCAAGATATAATCTTGTTCACACATCATCTAAAATTTACTCATGAGATTCATCACTTTACCCAATTCATTGGAGCGCTATATAATTCCGGGCGCACCTATCACATTTAATCATTCATATTGTTCTATATAATTCCGGGTGCACCCGTCACATCATAACATTATGATTATCATGCTTGCCACATGGAACACATATCAAACATGTACAGAAATAACCCATGGAAAATAATGGGTTTCATCTCATAATGACACATTCATAAGCTTTGGGTTCCCAAAAGAAAAAGGGAATAACATACTTGATATAAGAACCATCAACCTTGAATGAGAGGTAAAAGGTGAGATCTTGAAAGAAGAGTTCTTTTGGAAAACATTTTGATGGACATAAAAACCAGTGAAAAACATTTATATCCCAGAAAAGTAATGTAAATTACGAACAAATGATCTTTGATGAGTAACAATATCAAAAATGGAGTGAAAGAGGGAGAACCCGAAAGAAGAAAATTGGGTTCGAGATTTCCCCTTACCTTGTACTCGAATGCCTCCTTCTCTTTAATGTCCTGTATAATGACATTATATTCATTAATTAGAAATTACATAACCTTTTATACATTAATAGGGTTCATTCTGGTTTCATTATTTCATATTATGTTCCTTTGGATGACTTATAGAGTTTAAAAACATTGATCGAGGATGTTCGTTTTCATGGTTTTCTTGAGCGGTCCACTTGTATTCTTAAATTGATGTTTGGGTAGAACATGGGTAAACATCCAGAACAGATATTAAATTTTATTAATGATATTACATAATCTTTAATTATTTTATAATGAGTTATGTTAGATCCATGTAAATGAATCATTAGTTAAGAATTAAATGAAGATTATTTGGGTTAATTTGAGTGGTTTTTGGATCACAACGAACTCATTTTAACTTTTCACTTAGTAATACGGCCATATGTTATTTACAGAACTTAAAATAGAACACAATACATATAAAATATTCTGGTTCAACCATAAAAATGGTTTCATGAGCATATTTTAAGATTTACATGGAAGAAGAGAACATGTCATTTTTTGAAGGTGATAAATTTAACACCTCATGAACAACGTTCTCTTAAAATAAAAGGAAGAGGGAAAGGGTGTGGGGTTATATAATATCCCATTATAATCATGAAATTATATTATATTTATAATACTATAGTTGAGAAACAATTTGGATGAATATAGGTGGGGAGAGGTCAAGAAAGGAACTTGAACTTGAAAGGAAACTAAAGGAGAAGAGGGAGAGAAATTACCTTTAGAATCCTCCACTTGAGAACCTCCTTAGGGGCCTAAGCTTGGTCTTTTGATGAGACCAGAAGCTCTTGGACGTGGGGGAGGGGCTAGGGAAGGTGTTTGGGCAGAGTTTAGGGAAGTCTTGGAGCATGCGAGGTGTGAGGAAAAGAGGGAGTGAAGGGTGTCTTTTATAGTGGAGTGGAGAGGGGTTTCCTTAACATAAAATTGATTAGTTTATTAATTTCACATAATACAAGGAATAGTGAATCTTGGAAGACCAATAATAGTAATTTTATAATTTAATCCCGAAACAAGTGGGCTTACATCATCAGAACATCATCGGTGACTCAATTAATACATTATTTAGCATTTATTGTGAATTATCGGATTCCACTATTCATAAAAATTCATGTATCTTAGAAAAATCTCAAAAATTTACCCCAACCATTTTTGGACGTGTAGAATCCAAAAATGAAGTCCATTTTTCAAAAATAATTTTCTAAATATTACTAATTTAATATTTAATTAAAATTATAATTTACTTAAAAAAACAGTTTTTAAAATTAAAACCGATTTTGTAGTTCTTTCAAAAATTACGTAGGGTCTTATAAAATTATCTAAAAACTATTATACATTGATTCATTAATTTATTAATACATTACAGGAAAATAAATATTCTTTTTAATTAATTAATTAATTATAATTAATTATTTATGAATTATAAAATACCAAAACCGTTTACTAAGGTCAAATTGTCACTTTCTATGATGTCTAAATTTTATTTTATTATTCATAGGTAGTGTTACTCTTATATAATATTCATAAGGGTCATGTTAATATTCATAAGGGAAGGTTAAAATTCACTAAAAATTATTTTTGTTTCATTAGACTCCAAAAACCATCTTGAACACAACCGTGTTTGTTGGATTTTCAAAATTCCAAACATAGGGGTGATAAAAATTATGTTTAAAGGTCACTTATCACTTAGTAGTTCATTATTTTCTGTTGTTATGACATAAATATAAGAATGGAATTTTCCATTAAAAAAATTTGGGTCGTTACATTCTTCTCCCCTTAAGAAATTTCGCCCCCAAAATTTCACTTTACACAAACAGGTGAGGGTACTTCTCCTTCATTACCTCTCCGGGTTCCCACCATGTTCTAAAATAGAAAAGAATAGAACAAAACATAAGTAAACAAGTCATGAATAAATTATTAATTTAAACAATTATACAAAAAACATAACATATGGGATCCCTAGGTAAATATTCTTGTGTTCATATTTGTACTTATTCTCATGCTAGAGGTTTTCTCTAGGGTTTACTAATCCTAATTCCCAAATTAACTAAACCTTTCCTCTGATACAAAATATAGCGACCCGGCCTTTTCTTTCATTACTATTACATCATTTCAAAGATAAACAACATAATAGTATTACACATAGAGGATCAAAAGGTTTAGCGTCTTGGGAAAACTAGGACCACACATAACAAATACAACATCAACCATAAACATTTATTTAATTTCATATTCTCTAACTTCTTATTGGAACTTGTCCTCTCCTTAGTAAATGTAGCCACCTGAAGACATACGTCAAAAGGGGTGAGCTAGAAGCCCAGTAAGAGGATAGATAAGAAAAATATATCATGGGGTGAGCATAATCATGACATAGGCAAAAGATCATGAACATGAGAGGAGCATAAATAATAGACTTGAAATGTGGCAATGCATAGAAATGAAACATCATGTCTTAGTGGTTAACTACCACACATACTTGTGAACCAAGCAAGCATCTTGTTCACATATCATTTCACATTTACTCATGAGATTCATCACTTTACCCAATGCATTGGAGCGCTATATAATTCCGAGCACACCCATCACATTTAATCATTCATATTGCGCTATATAATTCCAGGCGCACCCGTCACATCATAACATTATCATTATCATGCTTTCCACATGGAAAACATATCAAACATGTACATAAATAACCCATGGAAAGGAATGGGTTTCATATCATAATAACACATTCATAATCATTGGGTTCCCAAAAGAAAGAGGGAACAACATACTTGAAACAAGAACCATCAACCTTGAATGAGAGGTAAAAGGTGAGATCTTGAAAGAAGAGTTCTTTTGGAAAAAAATTTGATCGACATAAAAACCAATGACAAACATTTATATCCCAGAAAAGTAAAGGAAATGATGAAAAAATGATCTTTGAGGAGTAACCATATCAAAAATGGAGTGAAAGAGGGAGAACCCGAAAGAAGAAAATTGGGTTTGAGATTTCCCCTTACCTTGTACTCGAATGCCTCCTTCTCTTTAATGTCCTCAATAATGACATTATATTCATTAATTATAAATTCCAGATCCTTTTATACGTTAATAGGGTTCATTATGGTTTCATTATTTCATATTATGTTCCTTTGGATGACTTATAGAGTTTAAAAACATTGATCGAGGATGTTTGTTTTCATGGTTTTCTTGAGCGGTCCACTTGTATTCTTAAATTGATGTTTGGGTCGAACATGGGTAAACATATAGAACTTATATTAAATTTTATTAATGATATTACAGAATCTTGAATGATTTTATAATGAGTTATGTTAGATCCATGTGGATGAATCATTAGTTAAGAATTAATTGAAGATTATCTGGGTTAATTTGAGTGGTTTTTGGATCACAACGAACTCGTTTTAACTTTTCACTTAGTAATATGGCCATAGGTTATTTCCAGAACTTAAAATAGAACATAATACATATAAAATATTCTGGTTCAACCATAAAAATGTTTTCATGAACAGATTTGATGGTATAAATGGAATAATAGAACATGTCGTTTTTTGAAGGTGATAAATTTAACACCTCATGAACAACGTTCTCTTAAAAAAAAGGAAGAGGGAAAGGGTGTGGGGTTATATAATATCCCATTAGAATAATAAAATTACAGTACATTTATAATACTAGAGTTGAAAAACAATTTGGATGAATATAGGTGGGGAGAGATCAAGAAAGGAACTTGAACTTGAAAGGAAACTAAAGGAGAAGAGGGAGAGAAATTACCTTTAGAATCCTCCTCTTGAGAACCTCCTTAAGGGCCTAAGCTTGGTCTTTTGATGATACCAGAAGCTCTTGGACGCGGGGGATGGGATAGGGAAGGTGTTTGGGCAGAGTTTAGAAAAGTATTGGAGCTTGAGAGGTGTGAGGAAAAGAGGGAGTGAAGGGTGGATTTTATAGTGGAGGGGAGAGGGGTTTCCTTAATATAAAATTGATTAGTTTATTAATTTCACCTAATACAAGGAATAGCGAGTCTTGGATAACCAATAATAGTAATTTTATAATGTAATCCTGAACCAAGTGGGCTTAAATCAGCATAACATCATCGGTGACTCAATTAATACATTATTTAGCATTTATTGTGAATTATCGGATTCCACTATTAATAAAAAATTCAAGTATCTCAGAAAAATATCAAAAATTTACCACAATCATTTTTCGACGTGTAGAATCCAAAAATGAAGTCCATTTTTCAAAAATAATTTTCGAAATATTATTAATTTAATATTTAATTTAAATCATAATTTACTTAAAAACATTTTTTAAAATTAAAACTGATTTTCTAGTTCTTTCAAAAATTACGTAGGGTCTTATAAAATTATCTAAAAACTATTAGACATTGATTCATTAATTTATGAATACATTATAGGAAAATAAATATTCTTTTAAATTAATTAATTAATTATAATTAATTATTTATGAATTATAAAATACCAAAAACGATTACTAAGGTCAAATTGTCACTTTATAATATGTCTAAATTTTATTTTATTATTCATAGGTAATGTTCCTCTTATATATTATTCATAAGGGTCATGTTACTATTCATAAGGGTAGGTTACTATTCACCAAAAATTATTTTTGTTTCATTAGACTCCAGAAACCTTCTTGAACACAACCGTGTATGTTGGATTTTCAAAATTCCCAACATAGGGGTGAAAAAATTATGTTTAAAGGTCACTTGTCACTTAGTAGTTCATTATTTTGTGTTTTTATGACATAAATTTAAGAAGGGAATTTTCCATTGAAAAACTTTGGGTCGTTACACTATGGAAATATATGATATTCTATATTGATATGGGATAAAACTAATGTGTCAAGGGTAGATAATTATATGGTTAATTATAAGTTTAATGTCATGCGTACCAATATAGAGATTTTAGGTAATGGTTATTTAAGATGAATAAGTATTTTTTCGAAGACATTTATTGGAATATATCCCTATGATTTATTATGTGTTTTAGTGAAAAGGTTATTTGAGAGATAATGATTTATATTTTGTAGAAATTATTATAAAGTTATTGATGACCATTATGGTTGATAAGATAATTAATCCTGAGGTAATTATGGCTATTTGGGATTAAAAAGTTATTACATTTTAGGAATATATTTTTATAGTATAGGTAACCTTGGGATTGAAAAGTGACATTATAACTATGTGAATAATGTTCTTTTTAAAAAATTGGACTACATTGGGAACATTATATGATTATGGTAAAAATAATTTTAGTAATTAATATACAGTTAATTAATGGAAACATATAGGATTTTACTGTTGTTTTATGGTGATTTAGGTTATTTTCGAAAACGATTTCCATATTCTATAAGAATATATGATCATAGTGTTCATGTGTTTTGTATGTGACATTATGAGATAATTTATTTTTTATATTGATAAATGTTAAAGTTTATCATGGAAAATAATACGTGTTCAAATATTTCGAATTTTTGGGTTTTGAATTGGTCAATCATATTTTGGAGGAGTCATATGGTTAACAATTAATGCAATGTTTTAAGTTGAACATTCTGTACTATTATTGAAGTTTTAGAGTTCAATATATTATTTAATGATATGAATATTTATCCATATTTGATAAATTGTGATAACCATTTTGGTGTTGGTAAATATCTAGAGATAGAAGGATTTTTTTTTATTTTTTTATGGATATTGTGATATGTTAAAAGTTAATTTTAGCATTTTACGATAAAATATTCCTCTTGAATATTCATTTCTCTCAATAAGATATTTGATAAAAGTTGAAATGTATTGAATCACAACCAAATGATGAAGTTAAACTTATAAAATATAAATAAATAAAATATGTATGTTATCTCATATTTTTACCTTAAGGGTAAATGATTTCATCACATCAAGTAATATGGAGATAAATTCATTGAGTCTTATCTGCAATGTATCGCTCAACTATCAAGGTTTCTTTTTGAATACCCATGAGTCTTATAAGGATTCTAACTTATTTTAGAAATATTTTACTAGGAAACACTATATTTTCTAGTAGTGACATAGAAAATGGATATCATGATATAATATACATCATATTTTATTACTATGTCATTGTGAACCAATTCTAGTAAGTGATAATTAATATTATGGGGGTGAAATTTATTTAATCGGTGAACAATGTAATAACACAATATTTTAGAATATATTTTATCTTTAAATAAATTTTAAGTGTTTGATATCTTTTTTGACACACAACATTAATGTTAAAATGAACCGAGATATATTATAATCTAGTTGTAAAATTAATAGGTATGAATAAGATTAACCTCGTGATGAAATACATATAATTTTTTTATTCATGTAAAATATATTGATTAATTCAGGATAAATAAGCACTCAGTATTTAGGAAAGTCGTTTTATGCTTAAAAATTATGTTTTCCTAAAAAATGTTTTTTATTTAATTTTATCTATATAAATTAAAATAAACTTATACCATCTTTAGAAATTATATTTGAGTAATTGAATATACTTTTTTAAATTATCCTTTTAATATTATCTTAGGGTTATTTTTTGGGATATTCTCAGAATACTTATTTATAATTAAATAATGAAAAATACAAATTTTGTTAAAACACTCATTTTTTCATTAAATAAATTAATTTAAAAGACCCATTTTGTTTTGAATTTGATATTAAGGTAACATAAAAATCATATTATTATATATATTTTAATTAATTATTTAGTAATCAAAATTATAATTTATATTTGTATAAGTTAATTATATATTTAGAATTAAATAGTTTAAATTTGGTAAATAGAACCTACTTATTTTTAGTCATTGTGAATTGAAACCATAGTAAAAACATTTCACCACGATAAGAGTAAATTGATAAAAACAAGGATAAAACCATGTGAAAATACATTAAATTAACCATAATATTTTCATTTGACTCTCTCATTTCTTTTAAAAACTATAATATTTTTCACTAAGACCAAAAGATTTTTTGTTCAGTTATAAATGGTTATTTATAATATTAATATATTATTTTTTAATTATTAAATTAATTTATTTTTTTATTGATGGTATAATTACCTTCAATTATTATGAAATGCCAATATAATTCATGTGTAAATAGTAGATAAATTTACTAAATAATTTTAAAAACCTTAAAATAACTATGTTTAGGATGAGTTGTGGAGTGAAAAGTTTTTATGGGTAATTATGATGAATAATGGATGATTAAAGATTATATATTTGAAAAAATTTCTATCTTCTTGATGTTAAATTTAAATTAAACGAATAATCCTCAAAATGAAATTTATGATATATTTTGTAAAATAATATTTCATTAAATGATTTAAAAATTATAGAAATATTGAAATAGGGAAAAGGGGATGTAATATATTTTAATATTCCATCAATTATTCATTTTATGTCAATTTTTACCTTTTATGTAAAATTATATCCATTTATCACTTAAAAGTTTGTTACCATGGTTAAGGATAAAGTTGGTTAATGAAGAGGTTAAACCGAACGATAAGGTTTAAAATGACATAAAATTTATCCAAATTTTATTTTTAAAAGAGATTTAATCCTTAAAATATTTTATACTCTTAATAGTAAACATTTAGTTCCACTTTATCCTAAAAAATAATTTATTATATTTAAATATTTTAATTAACTCCAATTGTGTAATTTTCTTCATTATAAAAGGACATCACCTCTCCTCAATTATTCACACCAAATTTACATATTTTGCTAAAAAACATTCCAAAACAACCTATTCTAAAAATTCTTATCCATGTTTTAGATTCTCTAATATACTCAAAATACCATCCCTAGTTTCCTTGTGAAGAGATCAAATGGTGGGCTCTCAAAGAAGAGGTAATCTCTTTAACCTACCTCATTCTTTTTAATTTATCTTTTACCTATAATTATATCCTAAATATTATATTTTAATAACATAAATATATCTCATATACTAGTATTTTATTATGTTTTTGTAATAATATTTTTTCATCACCTTTCCATCAAGTGGTAAATAAATGTATTGCTCGGGCGTACGTATGGGTTGCTGCCTCAACATATCGATATGAATAATTTTCCACCACCATATTTCATGGTTGGTTATTATGATAGATTTAATTTTTTTCTATATTATATTAATTGAATAATTATGATTTGGTAATTACAATACCTTATTTACCCACTTTCCTTTAGATCCCTTGTAAAATGATAATATTGCTCATTCATATGTGTGGACCGTCACCTCCATAATGCAATGTGATTCATTTTTAATTTACTATTTTAGTGGATGGTATTAGGGATATATTTAATTAATATATATGTTTTTTATTTTTTAATAATAATTCTATAATGGTGAAGTATAATTTACATTTTTTTCATCCATTAGAAACTAAAAACATCACCTGTGCCTACATATAGACTACCGTCTTTAAAAGCGATATAAGTAATTTTTCATAGTTTATTTATATAAATTGTTATAAAATTGTTGTAATGATTAAATATTATTCTTATTATATGATTTAATTTTTTAATGATGGATCCATGATAAATGTTCAAGGGAAAAAACTTCTGAATCGAAACATACTTAAGAAATGAAATAGTTATCATTCAGACCAGTGATTTTAATAAAGATTTATTAATAAATAGGAAATAATATTTTATAAGTAAATAAAATATGGCACAATATGTATGAATATTACTTTTTAATATATTTATAATAAATATATATATTTTTTACACTAGAGTTTTTAATGCATACAAAGCAGGATAAGGCTTGACACAAGGGTTCTTCATCTCAATATTGTTTTATTTAGACATTATTCATGCTGTGAATCTATTTTATTTATGAGTTGTATATAAAATAAATTTGAAATTATATATTATTAATCATTCCTAATCCATGTTATTTAATGTTAAAATTCATATTAATTCATCAAAGGGGATTGGGTTTTAAATTTACCAAAGTGGTTGGGGTTTATCCTCTCAGATTATATTCTTTGGGACATGTGTATATTATATAAATATCTTGTTTTATGAGGTGTATCTACTATCCATTTGATATTTATATTGTGAATAACCACATTTCCATGTATCTTAATGTTTCATTTGACTTTATTTATTTTATGGGGGATTGATTTGGATTTTACAAAAACGATAATGGATTTTTGTTTCAATCTCATTTTAATCGGGACTGCTTATGCCTGAATTTACCTTGAAATAAATTATATCTATATTATCCATTTAACCCAATATATTTTATTCTTCTATATTTATTTATTTAATTTTATTGGTGTTATCTTCATTTCCTCATTTTTCACTAAACATAATTAATAAAATATTTTTAATGAAGAGAAAACCTTATTTCATTTTTGGTTGATGAAAATTTTCTTCTATATCCATAATCTTATTTTTTTTGTGAAAGTTCATAAATATAAATGAAAATTTTTAAAAAGTTAATTTTCACTACCTTTTACATTATTTACAAAATTTTATAGAGGAATATTTTTAAATACATATTTTTTAAACAATTCATTTTTTAATTTTTAAAAAAGTGTGAAAAGAATGTTTTCTTTTAACATATATGACATGAATAGATTTTACACTGTCATGGAAATTATTTACTTTGAATATTAATTTTCAAATTTTATTAGTTATTTTCAAAGAAAAGGATTTTCAAAATATTCTAGTATTTTTTAGTCTAACCATTAGCAAAATAAAATGACATTTTCTTATGTTTTCAAAGAAAGGTTAAATTAATCTTTCAAATTTAATTTTAATCTATTTGAGAATTCGTTATGTGTTATTATACTTCATTGGGGATTTGATATTATGATTCAATCCACTTTATTTATTTAGATGTTATATGATGATGATGTTTTATGGATGACACTGTGAAACCTGTTTCTTTCTCATGGGTTAATTACGTTGGGATGAAACCTTTATAAAAATAATTTCTCTACCATGTGTTATTATATAATGAAATTATTACTTTTTTATGAAACTAAATTCCTTTACTCGTTTAATGATATGATTATATGGTCAATTTTTTTTATGATCTTGTGGCGCACATATGTGTTGTTTTCATTATGTGATGGGTGGGTCTAGAATTATATATCCAAGTAAATAATTTGATATAGAAGGATATATCATGAGATAATAAGGATTGGAATGGGGAGTGAACCAAGTTAATAAAGGACCCTATCCACTATTATCTTCATGGGAGTGAAACATGAATAAGGAAATGATGGATGAAGAGTGAACCCAATCCACTATTATAAACCTGGAAAGGATAACTGAACAAGGAAATTACATTCTATTCTTATGAATATGATAAAAACTTATGTTTTATGCTCATGACATGTTCTCGTGTATCATGTATGATTATTGATGATTCCAAACTCTTTTTTATTGATCTTTTTTATGAAAAAACTATTCCATGATTCATGGTTTAATCTTATTGAATGGTTGGGTACGACTTTGTTAAGTTATGATCATGTTCTCATACCCTTATGCTTATTCTCACTTAATATCATTGATTGATATCTCCTATGTTTACACTTTCTATGAATTCGAGCTCACCCTTTTATATGTTTCCTTTCCAAATTTTACGAAGACTAGTTTTAAGTAGGGTATGTCTAAGAAGTTTACTATTTAAGAATATATTTTTGTGATGTGTTGAAGATATTTTAGGAAATAATATTAGTACGTATCTAGTCTCCAAATACACTAAACATTTATGGTCCTCAATCATGTATTATTAGGAAATGAATTAAATATTCATTGAAAATGATTCAATATTAATGTATTCTATCATTATGTAATTATAAACTTTATCCTAATAGTTTGGAGTATGGAACATTTTACTATACAAGGCCTCATACAATGAAGTATTTATGATTAAATAGAAGATATTATTTTATGAAAATTATACTATAGGTAGGTACAAGTACTATATTATTTTTAAGTTATGGGATAATGAAATATTCATGTCCTATAGGGATTGGATGGTCTCTTCAGACTGACTAACATTTTGAGGATGATAGGTGATACTAAAATGAGCCTCTATGTCCAAATGATTTCTAATATTCATCTAAAATTTCAATGTGAGTTGACAGTCATGATCATCTAAAATTGACAAAGGTAAACCTTGTTGCCTTACAAATTCATTGATATGGATCTTTATAATACATTCAATGGTTAGATCTGTAGGTTCAGGGAACAATAAAAGTGTGCGATGGGTGGTGTCCAACATTTCTTTCTGTCATGATCGATGACCAATATGAGATTTATGTGACCAAAAATGATATGATCTATAGACTTATGTCATGAACCATCCCTAATGGGCCTATGTCTTGACTACCTTAAGCCTGCCTCTTATAGGCCAGGGGATGGTGACTAGCACTGAGTAGGCACATCCCACAAATATGAGGCATTGGCCTAAAGTAACTGTATTCATATTCACATATCCAAGCCACAAATGATGAAATAAAAAAAACTAAGTAAAAAATGTAGGTAATTCAATATATCACACAACAAGAGTTCAACAGTGCAAGAGTTGGAAAGTAAACAGGGCCAAAAAAAGCGCAATAAAAAGTGTCTTTAACCACAAGTACAAACTATAAGAGAAGAGATTATGGGACTACTGTTTGGACCGCAAGAACAACTCATTTGTTCGGCCTTGCTAAGTACCACCTGATACTGGTCCACCATGGACTCCTTCAATGGGTTGATCATTTACAAAAGACATGAAACAAGCGTGAAAATCCCATGAAGGGGTGAGTATAACAATAACCAATAGTACACCCCAAAATCATAATGGAAACATACCACAAATGAAGTACCACAATGGAAAATACCACAAAGGAAATACTAGTCAGCTCCACACTGGTATATATCAACAGAAAATATAACAAGAATTATCTAGATATAATCATGAGATAAATTTCACCATCAGGTGGTCTTAAACAACTATTATCCATAGGATTGGGCACAAAGAATTCTCGTTCTGGAAAATCTCACTCATCGAGCCATGATATCATTAGAGACACTCACGAAGAGGTCTAGCTCATTTGGGCCCTACACAAATGAGAACATATTGGTCAATGAATATTACGATACCATAATGATGGGATCATGCCCAATCACACTAGGGAATACCATTAACCCAAACTGGATTCATTCATAATGTAGGGGATCACACCTAGTCAAACTAAGGGATACCACTAACCCTAATTATGTGGCCCTATAGGTGGAAGATTAGCATCCTTATCAAAGAGTTTATTAGATTCTACAGACTCCACTAGAGGTGATAGAGAATCACAATCCTATCTTGATGAAAAATGCCTGACTCTATCTAGGACACGACCTCTAGAGGGGATTAGAGTCCAGTTATGTGGATGTAATACCATACTGAACCCTTGAGAAAAGGACCAAGGGAAACACTTCCAAAATACCATGGCACAAGCTAAAAACTGACCACATTATCTCAAAAGGACTGTTTCATAATTAGGGTCCCAACTCCATAGACATCTCATCAAACCGAAAAAGTGTTCAAATGTTATCACAATTTTAAGTTTCAAAGAAGGGGTGTCACTGGGCCATGGACCGACCATGGTGGTCCACCACCGGGACCGATGGCCTCACCGCTGCTGCGGTCAACTTCCAGGATCCAACTTGTCCCAAACTGATGTGGCTACATGATATATGAATCGACCATCACTCATCGTCGACCGTGGCCCATTCCAACCGCCCTAGTGTCCGACCTGAACTGCTAGGTCCTACCTGGACCGATGGTCCCAGACTGCTACTCAGCTCAGCCCATGATCACATGAGCCTTCTTTGCCCAACCCATCATCCAAGGCCTGACTCGATTCCACATGGGCTTCCTGGGCTACCACACATGGTCCGAGAGACTTCCATGTAGGCCACTTGAGATAATGCACGAGGTCTCCCGTGATGAACACTACCGCTCCACACAGCCTCCCCACTGCATCACGTGGCTACCCCGCCTCATCATGCAGCCGCACCGCCACATCCCACTATTTCTACTGACACTAGTCTCTGCAAAATATTCTATTTTTAGCCTTTGTTCTTTATCTGATTCCCAAATCTCAAAATGATCATAGATCTATGTTCCGCGGGTCCCAATCTATACTAATCCGGCCTTCGATGTCAATTTTCCTTGAATCCGAGGGTTCAATCATGTTCAAAGACTCCCGATATGTTGAGCCGCAAACAAGTGGATCCAATGGTGAATAATGTCACGACCATGGGAGGAAAAATAACAAGAACACCTTGTGTAACAAACCTAGGCATTTTTTAAGTCAGCCTCAATTCATTCTCGGTAGAACAAGAAATTTAAGAACCAATTCACGAGAAATCCCGAGAAATTATCCCCACGATTATAACCATCCTACAACAATTAAACTACAGATCAATATGTTTGTGGATTGACCCATGTTATTTGTGAAAATCAAGAATAGAGAAATATTACAAAAAATAACCGCCCTACCTCGATTCATATCAGTCACTAATGAAGGGAGATCATTGTGTCATCATCACGGGTGATGTACCTTCAAATTTGACACACATTGATCATCGATCCGTGATCCCTCATTTCATTTTCAATAGATTTCTTCCAAAACTAACCCTAAAACTAGACAACATTTATAGGGTTATAAAAATGTCCCTGGGATTTCATTATAAGGATATATTTAAGGGAAAAGTCAATACATTAATAAAATTTATTTTTTTAAAATTATTTAATGAAGATTACATCCTTTTTGCATTTTTCAAAAAATGCTAGTACCAATAATGTTTGAGTCATGCCTAGGGAAAAAACCACATTATGAACTCAAAGGTGTTCTCAGATTTCCTATCCAAGTCTTGGTTCATGAGTTATTAGGATTTCAAAAATAAAGTAATTTTATTTATGGGTACGTCCTTGATGACTTTTCTTCAGATGACCCATGACAACCAAATTCAGGTCATGACTATGGTACAACCTCGATTATGAGCTCAAAGGTGCCCTTAGATTTATTATTCGGCTATCCATTTAATAGTTATTCCATTTTTTTAGGGGAACCGTGCACGTGTGCTATTAAAAAGTTTAATATTTTTAAGTAATTTTTTTGGGAACACTGGGCTCAAAATCAGACGCCGTCTCAACACCTGGTTTAAAAATGAATCTATATAATATTTAAAAATAATACCTGGAAAGTAAGATACTTTACATTCTACCCACCTTGGGTATTTACCTCCCTGAAATCAAAAACACAGGCTACCCAAAGAGATGAAGGTACTAAGCATGAATCTGAGCCTCCCGCTCCCATGTTCTCTCCCATAGATTCCTGTCCTTCCACTAGATACACAATTAATGATTTTTTACCCATTAAGGTTCCTCCCAACTCTGACCAAAATCCAACATGCACGCCCGCAACATATCCTCCAGAACCAGAATGGTCCGTTCAGTATGGCCATCCATCTATGCGTTAAATGATGTGATCAAGCATAACGGAGTCCCAAAGGCCTCCTATATTCCCTTCCACAACTAGGATGCAAAACAACCATTATTATCAGAAACTATCATTTATGTAACTCCAAGGAATCAAAATATCACTTGAACATAGAGGTATCCCAATCTCTCTAATGAACTCTACTATCACATAGCTAGGAAGTGGGCTGACTTGGTGAGTCGGTCAATGATCACCTAGATGGAATAGTGTCTCCTGGAATAATGTGTTAAACCCACAATTAAGTCTAATGATATCCATCCCACATACATTTTGGCACCTCAAGTGGTTGAGATAAACCCACTGGAACCTGGTGTTCAACCTTCACTTGCTGACAATTGAGGCATCGAGAGAAAAACTTTCAAACTCATTTCTTCATCCCTGGACACCAAAAATGACATCAGAGCTTTTGATACATCTCCTCCTCACATGTATGTACCTCTAAAGGGGTTGTTTGAATCTCCCAAAAAATCACCTCATGAAACACCATTAGTATGACTATTCACCCCGTGAAAAGAATGATTTTCTCCCCACATTCCAAATATCTATCAGAAGCATGCCCTGTAGACAACTGGGAATGTATGGTATTGCAATCAGTATCCCCAATCTATGCCTCAATAACAACCTGAACTATTATAAATAAAATTTCCCTTTTGATTTAATTAAATGTATTATTTTGTAAAATGGTTATATAAAACACATACACTTCAATGGTTTTATGTTTTTTGATTTAAAGGACCATTTAGAATGTTTACCATTTAAAATATAGCCATTGAAAAGAGATCACATGATTAGTATAAATATAGAGCTTTAACAAATCCAATTGACTCAGACAAAGGAAGTGATGTCCTCAAAAAGTAGTCATACCCCCTGAAGTCCATTTATCAGCCATTATGAGGGAGATAGAGTCTCTGGAATATTACCTTGACCAAGAACATAATGAGATATAGCAACTTAATCATGAGAGAAACTATTTACAAGAGAATTTCAAGCCCATCAAGATCACAACCCAAACTATGTTCACCGAACGACCCCTTGATAATCTCACCATCACACACCTTACTCTTATGGAATTCACTAGTGTAATAAAGGGATATGTATCAAGAACTTATTAATTTGAATATTTATATTATATAATAATGTACATACTTTCATTTTAATTTTCTATTTTAGATTATTTTTGTTTTCACTCAATTAAAGAGAAATTGTATTTTTAGGTAATATTCAAATTCAATTTAGGGGTTTATTTTGATGAATTAATATATTTTTAAAATAATTATTATTTTAATAAAATATTATTAATAATTAATGATTATTAATTAGAAATTGTTATGTACCTTTTATGAAGTTAAATGTACTTTTTATAAGTGTTTAAAATTATTTATTGCCAAAACACATCATTTTACAATAAATGTTGAATATTATTTTTAAGGTGAAAATGTAAAAATTTTAAAAAATTATTTAGATAAAATGAATATTATTTTTGGAATTAAAATGTCAAAATTATCCAATGGTAAATGTTCGATATTTTTCTTAGACAGTCGAATTTTCGAGTAACAATTAAATACCGTATAAATATAATGTGTGTTTTTTGACATCATAATGACCCAAAAATGAAGTAATAAATAATATAATGGATATTCTCAGCCCAATATATGTATTCCCACTAAAATAATTTTATTATTTTTATAATTTACTTATAATTCCTTAAAAATATATAATATATTTTATGATTTTAAATTTATTTCTTTAATAATGGAACTCACCTCCACATAAGCAAGGATAATATTTTAATATCTTCTGACCTTTTACTAATAAAATAATGAAAAACTCCCATATTTTTTAAAAACCATGGAAATCACCCATGGAATGGTTTGTGGATTTGAATATTTAATTATATAGATTCTAAAACCTATGTTTGTGAAAAATTAAAAATTTCCCATATGATTTCCTATATAAACCCACCAAATCTCTAACTTCACTTCACAAAAAAAAATTTATAGAACATCATTACTTTTTCCTAACCTCTCTATAATTATCCCAAGGTGCCCCAATTTTTAATGAAGCCCCACTTCATGGTTTTGAAGTGACACACTCAAGTAAGGGTTCCTTTTTTTCTCATTTTTCCATGTCTCCTTATATTGTTACACCATTTTATTTTCAATTAAAAATAATAGGGTACTTTTTCAAACATCCCACATACTTATATTATTATTTTTTAATGATTATAGATGCCTTTATCTCTCATTAACCTCCCCATATACACTTGTTACCATGATGAAATTTCGTAAGAGTTATTCCATTCCTCTTCTTTATTAAAGTTTCTTTACTATGTTACACCTTTTATTTCAAAATTAATTTTTTTGAACAAGTATTTCTATGACTATACTAACATCAATTTCACATATATATGATGGGATACCACTTCTCTCTCATCAATCCTTTTTATGAAATTTTATGTCACGCCGTTAGACTACTGAAATTGCATCGCAAATTTCCATTCCAAAATAATTGTGTAGTGAATACTATACCCATTCCATATCAAGGGTGTTCAATTTTATGCACATATAAATTTTTATTGTGGTATTATACGTATTTATTACACACACCTTGATCATGTAATAAATTATGATGATGAATGAATCCATGTTTTATGATCCATGTGGTACACTTAAGCATGAGAAAGAAATGAAAGTGAGGGGTACAACCAAAATTATATTGTGCTCAAATTCATTGGGTAATGATTAGTATCACGATACATCATATTGGGATAGGGGTTTACCTGATTTATTTATTGTAATTTTTCCACTATGATGTCTTGGCTGTTTAGCCTTGACATATGATGTCGTGTTTTAAGTTGTTGTCACATTTCCATGTTATGAATATCATGCTATATCATGAGTTATGATTCATGTTCATTTATGCCTCATTGATATGACTTTCCTCACATGTATTACCATCTTCATTTTATTCCATGTTTACTCCCTTACTATGATTTATATCTCACCCCTTTCTTATTTATTTTTCCCAAGATATACCACAATGTTTTAAGATCAAGAATGTTGAATATGTTTTCAATAAAGTTGTTACTTTTCATATTCAAAGTTGTAATGAAATGTACCTAATTCCTAATGAAACCGAACTTCTAAATCTTTTAGGTTGTATTTGGTGTAATTTTATATAATTAAATCATGTATGAATGTAATAAGAAGAACATGGTTGTTATATTTGGTATTAGGGGAATATTTAGTTATTTTTGGGATTAGGATTAGAAAACTCTAATGAAATCCTTTTAGATAATTCTATGTATAAGGAAAACATCCCTAAAATTTGGTGAGTAAATAGCAAGTAATTTATCAAGAAAATAAATCCATGTATGGATACAAACAAGTGGATGTGGCTATGGTACAAATGTATCTAGGTGTAAAACACGAAAACACCACTTTGAGTAGGACTCTAATGAGAAATGGTGCATGAAAATGAGCCTTGCTGCACTTCTAGTTTGACACTCTTAGAGGATATACATTGGTAAATTCATAATCTTAGTACTAAAAACATACCCATAAGAATATACGATAGGAAATATCAAGAATAACTTAGACTAAAGCCTAGAAATTAATATGTTAATGAAATAAATGTTATTTACAAGTTATCCATTTAATATCATTGGATTCCCCATTATGTGTTTAATATTTTAAAATAATTACCCATAATTTTTCTTTTAGTCTAGCTGGTGGATGGTAATATGAGGAATCCTACTAACAACGACTACGAAGATCATTGTTATGACCTCCCTAATGAGATTCCCAATACAATGGGAGTAGGACTCACACACTTTGCAATGATAATCACTTAACTAACTCAAGATTTGAATTGAAACCTAGATAAATAGGAACATAAAGCCCCCCTAAAAAAGAACAAGTCAAAATTGAGATCTTAATTAGACAAAGGCGTCCTAATTTAAATGGATCATTTGATCCATCAATTACCAAACAATGGATCAAATATATTGAGAATATATTATACATACTTCAATGATCTGAAAAAGAGAAGGTTATTCTGGATGATTATCATATGGAGGGTGAAACTGATCAATGGTGGACATTGGTAAAAAATATGATGCCTGAGGAAGAGATCAAGGTAACGAGATGGAAGGATTTTCAGAAAATGTATTTCGATAAATAGTTTCCTCGCACCCTCTAACATAATATGGGAAGTTATTTTATTTTCCCACGTCAAAAAAGGTGACAAATCCATCAGAGTGTATGAGTAAAACTTCACTAGACATCCAGTATATGCCTTTAGGTTTGTTGTTACCCCTAAATTCAAGGTTGACCACTTCTTTTGAGGTTTAAAACCTAGCCTATGGAAATACCTAGAGATATGTGACTTTTATTGCTATGAGGATATTGTCCGATGTTCCCTCAAAGATGAAATGGAGATCAAAAAATCTCATGGGTATCATAGAGATAAGAAGAATAAGGTGGAATCAAATTATGGTGGTCCAAAAGAGAGATATAATAGTGCCTATAAATTTCAACATCCCACTTGACAAAAGTGCGGAAAGAAGAGCCCTAAAAATTTCTTTAAGGGGATGATAAAATTATTTATGCATGAGAAGGAAGGGAACCTAGCCAATGATTGTTGGCAAGAAAAACCAACTACTGTGATGGAGGAAAGTAATACTTCGGAAAAACCTCAACGCATTGTTCATTTCTAAAACTACATGCGACTAGGAAATTTCTCTAACCAATGGACTAAGCCAAGGGTTTTAAAAGACAACCAACAACCTCCAAGGAAGTAAGGGAGAGCTTTTTCCATCCAACTACTGATGTGAATCTTGACAATGAAGTGTTGAAAGGTACAAAAGTTATTCATTCAATAATAGCGAACATACCTTTTGATTCTATTTCTACACATTTCTTCATATCACGAAGGTTTAGTGGAACTATTCATTCACCATCACAATTCTTCGAAGTGGAGTTATTAGTCAAAATAAAAAATGGCGAAATTATTACATTCAAAGTATATAACTCCTCCCCTATCACATTTTTGGGTGGAACTTCCCAGTGAACCTTATCATATTACCTTTGGTGTAATTTAATAAAATCATAGAAATGGATTGGATTTCTCTATAAAAAGGCAACATAAATTTCCACAAGAAGTAAATAACTCTCTGTATTGTGAATCTTCCCCCGATTCTGTACAAATTCAAGGAAATGGATGAATCTTCTTTAGAACCATAATCTCAAGAATGGATATTATTTCCCAATGAGCAAGCATATCTAGCTCAAATGATTGAGTCAAAGGAAAGAATCACCCTTTAATACCTTTCCATTGTGAGGGAATTTGTTGATGTGTTTCCCAAGGAATTGTCGGCTCTTCCTCCTAGCCGAGAGGTCAAATTTTCAATCGAGCTCATGCCTATGGAATTACCATTATCCAAGACTTCATATGGACTGGCTATTTTTTGAACATGAGGAAATGAAGAAGAAAGTGCAGGGGAATCTAGATAAAGGTTTCATACACCCAAGTGGTTCACCACGGGGTGTAACAATACTTTTTTGTTAAGAATAAGGATGAGTTAATGCTACTTTTCATTGATTATTGAGAGATCAACTAGATCATGATAAAAAAAGTATCATCTACCAAAAATTTACAACTTTGTCGATCAGATATGTGGTGCCCACTACTTTTACATGGTGCATCTGTGGTTAATATATTAGCTATTTAGGGTGAAGAAGATGGATATCCCCAAGACTGCTTTTCATACAAGGTTTGGGAACTATGAATTCAAAGAAACACCTTTCGAACAGACTAATGCTTATTTAATATTCATGGAAATTATGAATAGAGCATTTAGATATTAACTCGAACAATTTTTGGTGGTCTTTATTGATGATATTCTAATATACTCCAAAAGAAATAAGGATCATGAAGATCATTTTAGTACTTTACTAAAGACCTTGTGAAAGGAAAATATTTATGCCAAGTACAAAATATGAAATTTTTGGTTGAAGGAAGTATCTTTCCTAGAACATAACATTACAAGAAATGGGATATCTATTGACCCTTAAATGATTTTTGAAATTGAAAGATGGATGAGGCCAACATCGGTAGTAGATATCCATAGTTTACTTGGATTATCTGGGTATTATCGTCGAGTTGTGAGAAATTTTTCATGATTTCAAAACCCTATAACCAAGATATCTCAAAAGGGAGCTACGTTTTCTTATAATGATGAATGTGAAGAGAGATTAATGGAGTTATAAAAGATTATTATCACTATGTCTATGCTCACACTACCCAGAAGTGGAGAGATTTTATTGATATTTAGGGATGCTTCAAATAAGGGCTTGGGATGTGTGTTGATCAAAAATGAAAAATTCATTGCCTATGCTTCAAGGTAGTTTAACTTTCATGAGAATAACTATCCAAAACATGATTTGGAGTTGGCTGTAGTGATATTCTCTCTGAAAATATGGCTACATTATCTTTTCTGGGGGAATTGTGAAATATATATGGATCAAAAAAGTCTCAAATACATGTTCACATAGAAAGAGATTAATATGTTCCAATGAAGATGGTTTGAGATAATCCAAGAATATGAATGCCCAATTCACTAACACCTAGGGATAGCGAATTAAGTTGAAGAAAATCTAATTAGAAAGGACCTTACAACTCTTTTTTAATTATTATTGAGATAGATATGATATTCTTAGACATGAATTGGATGGACATAAAAATACTAAAGGAAGGAACATCATACATCCTTTCACAAATGATTTCTCAACTATATCTTATAGAGAGGTTAAAGGATTCTTAAAGAGATGTTATAAGAATTTAGAATAAAGTGGGAACTATTAGAAAAGGGAAATACTTGGAGTTCAATGTTATTGAAGAATGTATTGTATGATTTGAGTCAAGAGTATGTGTACCATCAAAACCTAAGTTAATGATGGAGTCGTTGGATGATGCACATAACTTAACCTTCTCTATCCATCCTGGAATAACAAAGATATATCAAGACCTATGAGAACACTATTAGTGGGACAATATGAAGAAGTAGATCAAAAAATATACATCAAGATGTCTTGTATGTTAGCAAGTGAAGGAGGAAAGGAAAAAACTAAGGGGATGATGAAACAATTAATCATACCTATATAGAAATGGGAAAACATCACCAATGACTTTGTCACCAAGATTACTAAAACATCTAGAGGAAAAAATGATATTTGGGTTGTGGTGGATCATCTTACAAAGACTGCACACTTCGTTGTAATTACATAGTATTTCACATTTGATAAACTTGAATGGATATATATCAAAGAGGTGGTGAGGCTGCATGGTGTACCACTATCAATTTCATTTGATCAAGATCCAAGATTCAACTCTATGTTATGAAAGAGTCTTTAACATGCTCTAAATACCAATTTAAACTTCAGAATGATCAATCACCCTCAAATTGATGGTCAATATGAGCAGGCTATCCAAACACTTGATGTCCTATTGAGAGAATTCTCAATGTACTTTAAAGGATGTTGCAATAAACACCTTCCTTTGGTTGAGTTCTCTTACAAAAAAATTTTCCACTCAAGGATCAAAATGTCTCCCAATGAAGCCATTTGTGGGAAGGGGTTCATAACACCTACATGCTGGGATGAAGTTAGGGAACAAAAATTTCAAGGTACTAAAATGGTTGAGGAAAAGGAGGAGAAGGTTAAGACCATTTAATAACACATCAAGGCTGAGGAGAGTCGACATAAAAGCTATGTTGATAATCAGAGAAGAGACCTAGAGTTTGATGTTGGAGATATAGTATTCCTCTGTATATCTTCATAGAATAAAGTAATGAAATTTGGGAATAAGGGAATATTAGTCCAAGAAACATCATACCCTTTGAGATCCTTGATCACATCAGAACATTGTCTTACTGAATAGAACTCCCACCTAACCTATCTCAATTATATGATTTATTACATCTATCACTCTCGAGAAAGTAAATAACTGAAATTTCACATGTACTCAATCCACATGTGATAACATTTTAGAATGAACTATCTTGTGTGGAGAAACCAGTGAAGATCTTAGATCATAGAGATAAAGTTCTATGAAATAAGACAATGCACCTAGTCAAATTATTGTGAAAAAACTAGAAGTTCGAAGACGCAATGTGGGAACTATAGGAGGTGACGAAATAGAGTTACCCTCATCTGTTTTAATGTGGGAAATGAAAATTTAGAGTGAGAAATTTCTTAAGGGGGGAATATTGTAATGAACTGAATTGTTATAAATGAAATTTCCCTTTGGATTTAATTAAATGTCTTATTTTGTTAAATGGTTATATAAAACACATGAAATTACTTGGTTTTATATTTTTGGATTTAAAGGACCATTAATAATGTTGACCATTGATAATATAGATAGTTAAAAATGATCACATGATTATTATAAATAAAGGGATTTAACAAATCCAATCGACTCAGACAAAGGAAGTGGTGGTATCACCAAGTAAAATCGCGCACTATGAAGTCCATTTATCAGAGTTTCTGAGGGAGATAGTGGCTCTAGGATTTTACCTTTACGAAGAGCATGATAATATCTAGAAATTTAAGCCTAAGTGAAACCATTTATGAGAGAAGTTTCATCTCATCAAGATCACAACCTGAACTATGTTCTCCCAACAACCCCATTATAATCTCATAGTTGCACACCTTACTCTTAGAGAGTACATTGGTGTAATAAACGGACATGTATCACGACCTTAATAATGTGAATATTTATATTATATAATAATGCATAAATTTTTAATTTTTATTGTCTCTTTTAAATGATTTTGGTTTTGATTCAATTATACATAAATTGTTATTTCGGGTAATTTTAAAATTTAATTAAGGGGTTTATTTTGATGAATTAATGGATTTTTGAAATAAATATAATTTTAATAAAATATTATTATTAATTAATTATTATTAATTATAAGTTTTCATTTAATTTTTATGAAATGAAAAGTAATTTTTATAAGGGTTCAGAAACAATTATTTTAAAAAAACCCAACATTTTACAATAAATGTCAAATCATATTTTAATAGTAAAAATGCACATATTAATAATTTTTTTAGATAAAATGAATATTATTTTTGTAATAATAATGTCAAAATTATACAATGGGGAATTTTCCATATTTTTTTGAGATAGTTGAAAATTCGGGTAAAAATTAAATACAGTATAAATATAATGTGCATTTAATGACATCATAATGACACAAAAATGAAGTAATAAATATTATAATGGGTATTATAATCCCAATATATATTTTAAAATTAAAATAATATGATTTTAATATGATTTTATTATTTTTATAATTCCCTTAAGAATCCTCCAAAATGTATAATATATTTTATGAAAATAAATTAATTTCATTAATAATGTGACTCACGCGCACATAAACAGGGACAATATTTTAATATATTCGGGTCTTTTAATAATAAAATAATTACCCCCCAACATTTGGAAAATACCATGTGAGAAACTCATGGGAAGGCTATTGGATTTGAATATTTAATAATATAGATTTCAAAACCTAAGTTTGTGAAATATTAAAGAATTACTCTCTCATTTCCTATATAAACCCACCCAATCATACACTTTTATTCAATAAAAATCCTCAGATCACATACTTACACTATACTCTCCTCTCTATAATCCCCAAATGGTGCCCCAAATTCTCAACAATCCCCTCTTCAAGCTTTTGCAGTAACACACTCAAGTAGGGTTTCCTTCCTTTCTCATTTTTTCCAAGTTTCCTTATATTGTTTCACCTTTTTTTTCAAATAAAAATGATAGGGTAAATTTTCAAACCTCACCATACTTCCATTATTATTTTTTAGTGATTTTATACCCCTTTATCCCTCATTAACACCTCCCATGTACATGGGTTACCAAGCCGAAATTTCTTAAGAGTTATTCCATTCCTATTGTTTCTTCAAGTTTATTTATTATGTTACACCTTATATTTACAAATTACTTATTATGGGAAATGGATTTATATTAACCTAATACTTTCAATTTCATGTATATATGATTAGGTACCCCTTTCTTTCTCATCAACCATTTTTATGAATTTTTATATCACGTCGTTCGGCTGCTGAAATTTTAATGGAATTTTACATTCCTTTATGAGATTTTGTCCACGATGATGTATTGGTAGTTTATCCTAGTCCTATAATGTATTGTTTTAAGTTTTTTCCACATTTAAATGGTATGAATATAATGATATATCATGATTTATGATTTATGATTTTTATGACTCATTGATATGCCTTTCCAAACATGTATTACTATCTTCATGTTATGCCATGTTTACTCCTTTACTGGGGTTTATAAGCCACCCCTTTCTTATGTATGTTTCCCGGGATATCCCAGGTAGTTTTAGTCTTGATCTTGTTAAATAAGGTTCCAATAATGATGTTGTTTTTCATGATTAAAGTTGTAATTTAATGTACCTAATTCACAAAGACACAAGACTTCTTGATATTTTGGGTTTTATTAGGTGTAATTTTAGGTAATTAAATATTTTATGATTTTAATGAAAATAACAGGGTTGTTATAGTTGGTATTAGAGGAATTTTTTGTTAATTTCGGATTAGGATTAGAAAACTCTCGTGAAATAATTAGTTATAAGACTAAGTATAATAAAAACAACCATAAATTTTTGTGTGTATAGAGTAAGTGGATTATCATTAAAATAAATCTCTTTCTGGATAAAAACAAGTGGATGTGGCTCCAGAATAGATGTATCTAGGGGTAAAACCTGAAAACACCACTTTGAGATTAACTCAAATGGGAAATGGTGCATGAAAAAGAGGATTCATGTACTCCTTCTTTGACACTCCCTTGATATATTATTTTGTTAATTAATAATATTAGTATGAACCATTATTATGGGAACAAAATAATCTCATATGAATATACATTAGGAAATAGATCATGGTGAACTTAGATTGAAGCCTAGAAATTCATAAGTTATGAAAATAAATGTAATTTATAAGTTATCACTTTAAGGTTATTGTATTCTACTTTAAGTGTTTAATATTTTAAAGTACTTATCCCTAATTTTCTTTTTATTCTAGACAATGGACATTAATAGGAGGAATCTAGAAAACAACCAATGTGATGATCAATTTAATGAGTTCCCTAACGAGATGCCCAATTCGATGGGTGTGATAATCACAAACTTTGTCAAAATAATCTTTCAAATAACTCAATTTATTAATAGAAACATGTATCAAGAGGAATTTAAAACACCCCCCATGAATTAAAAATTCGCAATCAAGAGCTTCATGAGAAAGATGCCTCATAATTTCAATGGATCATCTGATCCCTCAATCGTCGAACAATGGATCAACTCCATTGATAATATGTTCTCCATCCTTCAATGATCTGAACAAGAGAAGGTTATTATGTATTATTTTCATATGGAGGGTAAAGATGATCAATGGTTGACATTGGGAAAAAATATAAAGCCTAAAGAAGATATCAAGGCGATCAAATGGAAGGATTTATGAAAAATGTTTTTCTATAAATATTTTCCTATACCCTCTGACTTAATATGGAAAGGGATTTCCTTTTCCTATAATGAAAAAATATGATGAATCCATCCAAACATATGAGGAAAAGTTCACAATTCTTTCACGATACACCTTTGGCTTTGTTTTTACCCCCAAATTTAGAGTTGACCGCTTATTTTGTGGGCTAAAACCTATCCTACATATATCTTTAGCGATTCATGACTTTGATAGCTATGATGAGATTTTCTGATGTTCCATTAAAGTTGAAATAGAGATCAAAGAATCTTAGCAGTATCATGGACATAAGAAGAGGAAGGTTTAGTCAAATTATAGAGGTCTGATTGTGAGATCTAATGGTTCCAAGAAATTTCAACATCCCACTTACCAAAGGCGTGGAAAGAAGAACTCTGGAAATTGCTAGAATGGGATGAGGGAATGATTTAGGTGTGGGATGGAAGGGTACCTAGCCAGTGATTGTCAGCATAACAAACCCACTACTTAGATGGAGTAAAATAATGCTCTGTTAAACCCTCAACTCATTATTCATTGCTATAACTGGAAGGAACCAATGCATTTCTCTAACTAATGCACTAAGGCAGAGGTTTTTAGGGGAAACCAACAACCTTCATGGAAATAAGGGATAGATTTCTCCATCACAAATACCGATGTGAATCCCAATAACGATATGGTGATAGGTATTCTAGTTATTCATTCCATAATAGAGAACATACATTTTGATTCTAGTTCTATGCATTACTTCATATCACGAATTTTTAGAAGAAATATTCAGTTTCCATCACAATTCAGGGAAGTGGTGTTATCGGTGAAAATGGTAAATGAGGAAATTATTTCATCCCACGTATATAACACCTTCCCAATCAAAATTTTTGGGATGAACTTTCTATTTAACCTTGTCACACTCCCTTTAGTGGAATTTGATGAAATCCTAGGCATAGATTGGCTTTCCCTGTATAGAGCCAAAAAAAATTTCCATGAGAATAAAATCACTCTCTATATGTTGAATTATCCATTGATTCTATACAAATCCAATGAAATGGATAAATATTATTTAGTACCATCATCTAAATAATGGATATTATTGAAATTTTAACAACCGTATCATGCCAAAATGATTGAGTCTATGAAAATAATCATTCTTGAAGACATTCCAATTTTGAGTGAATATGTTAATGTGTTTCCTGAGGAATTTCCTGGCCTTCTTCCTAGTTGAGAGGTCATATTTTTAATCAAGCCCATACTGAGTGCGCTACCATTTTCAAAGACTCTGTATAGAATGGATGTTTTTGAAATTGATAATTTTAAGAAAAAACTACATGATAATCTAAATAAAGGATTTATACGCCCAAGTGCTTCACCTTGGGGTGCACTAGTCCTCTTAATTAAGAAGAAGGATGGGTCAATTCACCTTTACATTGATTATTGTGATCTCAATATGATCAAGATGAAAAAGAAGTATCCACTACCATGGATTTATGACTTGTTTTATCAGCTACATGGAGTAAAATAGTTTTCCAAGGTGGATCTATGGCTTGGATATTTCCATGTTACGGTGAGGAAGGAGGATATCCACAATAATACATTTCGTACAAGGTACGTGCACTATGAATTCATAGTAATGCCTTACAGACTCACTAATTCTCCCTCAATATTCATTTACTTGATTAATAGAGTCTTTAGAGACTACCTCGAAATTTTTTTGTGGTCTTTATTGATTATATTATAATATACATTAAAAGTAATGAAGAGAATGAGTATAATTTAAATACTATTCTAAAAACATTGTGAAAGGAAAATCTTTATGCCAAGTACAACAAAAATGTGTTGTGTTTGAAGGAAGCCTATTTCTTAGAGAATATCATCATAAGTAATGTGATATCTATTGACCCTTAAAATACTGAGGCAATTGAAGGATGGTCGAGGCCAAAATATATGACATATATCCATAGTCTCTTTGGATTAGCTAGGCATTATCGTTGATTTGTTAGAGATTTATCATGATTGTGAAACCCTCAAACCAAGATAAATCGGAATGGAGTCATGTTTTCTTGGAATGGGGAATGCAAAGAGGGCTTCAAGGAGTTGAAAAGGAGGCTTATATTTTACCCTGTGATCACAATACCCATAAGAGGAGAGTTTTTCATGGTATTAATTGATTTTTTGAAGAAGGTCCTGGGATGCGTTTTAATGAAAAATGAGAAATTCATTGCCTATGATTCAAGGAAGTTGAAAGTTCATGAGTATAACTATACAACACATGATATGGATTTGGATGTAGTGATATTTTATTTGTAAATATGATGAAATTATCTCTATGGGGTGAATTATGAAATATATATGGATAAAAAATGTCTCAAATATATATTCACATATAAAGAGAAAAATATGCACGAATGAAGATGGTTAGAGCTGATCAAAGACTATGAATTATAAATTCACTATGATTCAGGGAAAGCATATAAAGTAACAAATGATCTAATTAGAAATAATATAGAAACCCTTTCATCGATGAGAATTGATAAGGATCCAATATTCTTATACTTGAAGAGGATGGATATGGGAACCATAAATAAAGGAACTTCATGAATCCTTGCACAAATGATTGCTCAACCATATCTTTTGGAGAGGTTAAAGGATTCTCAAATAAATTATTTGGGATTTTAGAACAATGTGGAAACTATTAAAAAATAGAAATCTATGGATTTTAATTTTAATGAAGAAGGTGTTGTAAGATATGGGTCAATACTATGTGTAACATCAAATCCCTAGTTCAATGAGATATTTCATGATGCACATAGCTCAAATTTCTCTATCCATCCTAGAAGCACAAAGATGTATTGAGATCTCTAAGAACACTATTGGTGGGAAAATATAAATTAGGAGATCATATAATATACATCAAGATGTCTTGTATTTCAGCAAGTGAAGGAAAAAAGGAAAAACATCCAATGGGATGATGTAACCATTACCCATAACTACATGGAAATGGGAAAAAGTCACCATAGACATTGTCATTAGGAATTTTAAGACATCTAGAGGATATAATTCTATCTAGTTTATGGTGGATCATCTAACAAATACTACAAAATTCATTGCGATTTGAGAGGATTTATCATTGGATCACCTTTCACAAATATACATTAGAGAAGTGGTGAGGATGCATCATGTACCAATATCAATTGTATCCTATCGAGATCCAAGATTCACCTCTATGTTCTATAAGAGTCTCCAACAGGATCTAAATACTTTGTTAAACAAAATCACAATATATCACCCTCAAACTGATGGCCAATCTGATCGGACTATCCATGAACATGAGGACATTTTGAGAGCATGCTCAATGGACTTCAAAGGAGGATGATATCAAACTCTTCCTCTAGTTTAGTTATCTTACAACAACAGTTTCCAATAAAGAATCCAAATGTCTCCCTATGAATTCCTTTATGGGAAGGGGTGCATAAAATCTATATGCTGCGATGTAGTTGGGGAATGAAAACTTCTAGGTCTTGAAATGGTTGATGAAATGGTGGATAAGGTTATAAAAATTCAATGGCACATCAAGGATGCTTAGAGTTAATAGAAAATATATGATGAAAATCATAGACAAGACCTAGAGTTTGATGTTGGAGATATGGTATTCTTCCACATATATCCATGGATGAAAGTAATGAGATTTGGTAAGAAGGGAAAGTTTAGTCTAAGATATATTGACCCCTTTGAGATCCTTGATCGCATTGGAGTGGTGGCATACCGACTTGCACTCACACCTACCTATCTCAAGTAAATAATTTATTCCATGTATCTCTCTTGAGAAAGTACATAACAGACCCTTCAGATGTATTCAATCCATAAGCGATAACATTTTATAATGACCTCTCTTATGAGGAGAAACCAGTGAAGATCTTATATTTTACATAAAACGTTCTACGGAATAAGACAATACACCTAGTCAAAGTGTTGTCGAGAAACCACAAGTTTGAAGAAGCGACATGAGAACCATAGGAGGTGATGAATCATATATAACCTCATTGGTTTTAATTTGTGAAATTAAAATGTACAGTGTGAAATTTCTTAATGGGGAAGATTTTAACAACCTAAACTATTATAAATGAAATTTCCCTTTTGATTTAATTAAATGTCTTATTTTGTAAAATGATTATATAAAACACATGCACTTACTTGGTTTTATTATTTTTGATTTAAAGGACCGTTAATAATGTTGACTGTTGATAATGTTTCTATTTAAAAATGATGATATGATTAGTATAAAGATAGGGATTTAACCAATCCAATTGACTCAGAAAATAGAGGTGACAACCTCAATAAGTATAATTGTGCTCTATGATGTCAATTTATTGGAGATTATGAGGTATATAGAATCTTTGGTATTTTCCCTTGACCAATACCATGATGATATCCATTAACTTAAGTATGAGAAAAACTATTTTCGAGAGAAATTCAAGATCATCAAGATCATGACCCAAAACATGTTCTCCTAATGACCCCAAGATAATATCACCATCGCACAACTTACTCTTAGGGCGTACGCTACTGTAATAAAGGGATATGTATTAATACCTTAATAATATGAATATATATTAAATAATAATGTATATATTTTCAGTTTAATTTTCTCTGTTAAAATGATTTTGGTTTTGATTAAAGTAAATAAAAATTTTATTTTCAGGTTATATTAAAATTTGAATAAGGGGTTTATTTTGATGAATTAATGGATTTTTAAAAAAAATATAATTTTAATTAAATATTCTTATTAAGTAAATATAATTAAAAATAAATGTTGGTGTAATTTTAATTAAATGAAATGTAATTTTTATAAGGGTTCAAAAACTGTTATTGTAAAAAAAACCCAACATTTTATAATAAATGTCGAATCATATTTTAAAAGAGAAAATGAACATATTTAGAAAATTATTTAGAAAAAATGAATATTATTTTATGAATATAAACTTCTAAATTATCTGATGGTGAATTTTCCATATTTTTCTTAGACAATCGAATTTTCAATTAAAAAATAAATACAGTATAAATATAATGTGTGTTTTCTATCATCATAATGACAAAAAATGAAGTAATAAATACTATAATGGGTATTACAAGCCTAATATATGTTTTACCACTAAAATAATGTGATTTTAAGATAATTTTAATATTTTTATAATTTTTCCCTTATGAACCCTCCAAAATGTATAATATATTTTATAATTTTAAATTCATTTCTTTAATAATGTGACTCACCTCGACATAATTAAGGATAATATTTTAATATCTTATTCCCTTTGAATAATAAGAGAATATAAACCTCCCCTATTTTGAAAAAACCTTGTGAAAACCCCATAGTAAGGGTTGTGTATTTGAATATTTAATTATATAGATTACAAAAACCAATTTTTGTGAAATATTAAAGAATTCCCCTCTCATTTCATATATAAACTGACCCAAGATCCCCCTTTTCTTCACTAACAATTCTTGGATCACATCCTCACTCTGTCCTACCCTCTCTAGAATCCTCCCAAGGTTCCCCAAGCTCCCATGAAGCCCATCATCAAGATTTTAAAGCCACTCACTCAAGTAAGGGTTCCTTACTTTCTCATTCTTATCCAAGTTTCCTTATAATGTTACACCATTTTATTTTTAATTAAAAATGATGGGGTGAATTTTCCATCTTTTCCCATACTTACCTTTTTATGTTTTAATTATTAGAGGCCCCTTTATCTCTCATTATCCCTCCCATGTACACCTGGCACCATGATGAAATTTCATAAGAGTTATTCAATTCCTCCTCTTTCTTAAAGTTTATTTATTATGTTACGCCCTCTATTTCCAAATTACTTATGTTGGGATATGTATTTCTATCAAACTAATACTTTACATTTCATGTATATATTATTAGATACCCCTTTATCCCTTGTCAACCCATTTTATGAATTTTTATATCATGTCGTTGGGATGTCAAAATTGCACCGCAAATTTCTATTACCCAAAAAATGTGTAATGAATTCCATAACTATTTTATATCAAGGGTTTTTACTTTTATTCACATATAAATTTTTATTAAGTACTTAAATTTATGTATTCTATACCCCTTGATCGTCGAATAAGTTATGATGATTAATGAATCGATGTTTTATGACCCATGTGGCACACATAATCATGAGAATGAAATGAAAGTGACGGGTGTTCCAAGAGTTATATAGAACTCAAATGAATTAGGTAATGTTTAGTATCATGATACTTCATGTTGGTATAGGGGTTTACCTGATTCATTTTTGGGACTTTCTCCACTATGATGCATTGGAAGTTTAGCCTTGACCTATGATGCTGTGTTTTAAGTTGTTTCCACATTTCCGTGTTATGAATATCATGATATATTATGCTTTATGATTCATGTCCATTTATTACTCATTGATACACCTTTCCAAACATGTATTATTATCTTCATGTTATTCAATGTTTACTCCCTTATTGGGTTTTATAGCTCACCACTTTTTTTATTTATTTTTCCTAGGATATCCCATCTTGTTTTATGCTCGGTCATGTTAAAAAAGATTTCTTAAATATGTTTTTTTCATGTTTAATGTTGTAATTCAATGTACCTAATTCCAAAAGACACTATAGTTCTCAATATTTCATGTTGTATTAGGTGTAATTTTATGAAATTAAATCATGTACGAATATAATAAAAAGAATTAGTTTGTTATAACATACATGACTCTCTGTAAGAGAATAGGGATCAAAACTATCGACTGGAGGTAAGCTGCCACATCTCCATCCACAAAGAATATATACAATGAGTCCAGCTGATCCGAAAAATCAATCAACAACTTTAAACTAGATTTCTTACTAAGATCTTCTTCCACCATTTTCCCCTTCCCAAGAGTGTAGAAAATCTAAAAATCATAGTCCTGGAGGAACCCTATCCATCGCCTCTATCTCAAGTTAAAATCCTTCTAAGAGAATATATACTTGAGACTCCTGTGATTAGTGTAGATGGTAAACCATTCACTCATTAGGTAGTGTTTCAACATAATTAATGTGAAGAATACCATTTCTAGATCAAGATCATTGGTCTCATAGTTCGGCTCATGCACTCTCAACTAGAGTGAACCATAGGCAATCACCATTTTCCCATATAACAAGAAACAATAATGCATAGACCCAGATGCATTGAAGAACACTACATACTCAATGCCTTCCTCTAGTAACTTCAGTATGGTACCACTCGTCAACCTCTCCCTCATCTCTGGAAAGAACTTTTGGAACTTCATTTACCACATTAAAGGGTTCCCCTCTCGTGTTAAACATTTCAAGGGTGTTTCTACTCTGGAGAAGTTGGGAAAAAAATCTTATAATATCTTGCCAAGCCAAGGAAACTCCGTACCTTGGTAACAGTATTAGGTGGATCCCAAGTAAGGACCACCTCAATATTCACTGGATCTAATGAAAATCCAGCCTAGGAGATGAAGTGTCCTGAGAAATGGACCTCTCAAATACAGAACTAACACATTGAGAGATTTTAATAGAGTTGGTGCTCTCAAAGAGTGTCTAAGACCGCCGTCAAGTGTATTGTGTGCTCCTCTGTAGACACTGACTACACTTGGATGTCACTGATAAATACCACCATGAACCGGCCAATGTAAAGATGAAATATTCGGTTAATGAGTCCCATGAATACTATTAGGGAGTTCTTCACACCAAAATAAATCACTAAGTAATCATAGTCACTGTAATGACATCTAATGTCTGTTTTTGGTATATCCATATCATTTACTCGCAATTGGTGGTAGCCTAATCTGAGGCTAATCTTTGAGATCCATCATTCCCCTTTCAACTGGTCAAATAGGTCATCGATCCTCAGTAGTGGATACTTGTTCTTCAAGGTCACCTGGTTCAAGAACCAATAATCCACACATAACCTCAATCTCCTATCTTCATTCTTGTCAAACAAAACTATGGCTACCCAGGGTGAAACAATGGGTCTTAGGAATCCCTTCCTTTGTAAGTCCTCCAATTGCACCCTTAGCTCGCGAATCCCTAGGAGAGAAATCCGATATACAAATGTAGATATTAGAGGTTTCCCTGGGTATAGATCAATACATAAGTCCATCATCCTATGGGGAGGTAAAATTGGATCATATTCACAAAGACATACTCATAATCCAACACCAATGCACGACATTGAGGACTTATATCATCCACTTCACTTAGAGTGTGGTTATCCAACCGATGAGTAATTGGTTGCACCATCCTATGTGCGATTCCATCATGCACTGCCAATATTTCCTTTTCACCAACAAAGGAAAACCTGGTTCTATTACTATGAAACCAACAAACTATATTCCTAAAACAATAAATATAAGCATGAATTGTTGATAACTAGTCCATACCATGAATGACATTGTAAGGAAATGACCCCACTGCCAAGAGATCCCAACTAAAACCCTCACCACCAAGAGTCAGGTCACACTGTTGGAAATAGTGTGTGATCATTGGGACTACTTTGGTAGGAGTTTCCAAGCATGAGGGTAGAGTCAATGGTTCAACTAGAATCATTGAGTGTCGAAAAAGAATAGTGGAAAGAAAATAATGACTAGCACCCGTGTCTATCAATAAAAAAACTAATGTAGGAATGATATAGATCGTACCTCGAATAATTCCTAGAGACCCTAGGACATATGCCTCAACAACATGCAGCTACCCCCTACCCTATCCTCAAGGTCCCTAAGCTGGGGGTGGACCACCTATGGGTAGCGAAGGTAACATGTGGAAGCATCTACCACATCCTACTACTCTCCTAGATCCTCTTCCATGTCCACCGACCTGCAAACCACCTATCTATTGTCTTTGTATTGGCCTCGAGGGTCCATCTGTAGTCCCCCTACCAGGAGTACGATGGTTTGGAGAATCTCAGGTGAGGTGTCCCCTACCTTCACATGAATAACACTTTCTGTCCCCCAGATTCCTTGATCTTCCCTTGGATTGCCTATGTATATGCTCAAACCACTTAGATCCACTTGACTGTCATCAGCTACCAACTACTAAGGTCTATGATCTTGTTTTCCCATTACGAACTACCACTAGCTGCATCTTCCTAGCCAAATAACTCTTAACTACGAAGGCTCTCTCTTTCACCCCATCATACGTGAGACTTCACAGAGAGGTAACATGGGCTCAAATTTCCCAACACATACCTCACTTGAAGGTCTTATCCCTGAATTGCAGATCTTATTTCATATCCATAGAGTACCTGGAGATGTTGGTATGCCTCAATGAATATTCATATATTGACATATCATTCTTCTGGTGTTATATCCCTTATCTTATAAGGTTTTAACTCATTTCTAAAAAGTTTCTCAAACTATGTCCATAGAAGAGTCGCCTCATCATAAGATTAGGTAACCAAACCCCACAATTTCTCTTCTAAGCCAAGTAGAAGGCTCACTATCAAGACCACAATATGATATAATGCTGTCCTGACAAGATGGAAAACTAGGTCACCACCTCAAGCTAGTCCTTATCCACCTATGTGTCAGAATCGCCTCCAAACCTAAGGGGTCTCTGCTACAAAACTCATGAAGCATGTTCAGCCCGTGCTCTTCATATACTGGTACTGCGTGTACCATGTGCTACTCTATAGGTGGTGGTATGGTTGGTGGACCACCTATAGGTTCTATCTCAAGTATAAATACCTACACCGATATCTCATCACTAGGTGAACCACCCTCGTGATCATGTAATAGAATCTTGGTTGACCATCTATGTGGAGGATTCCTATAATAAAACAAGATGCACCATAGTGAATAGAGTATATCTGAAGAGCTGACTCGAGAAGGACATGGAACCACAACCCATTATTACATGATGAATGTGCCATTATTTTTACCAATAACTAGTGTTTTTATGTATCATAGTGCAGGAAACGTTATTTACGTCGGTTATTTTTCATTTTTTACGTCGGTTTTTAGCTGACGTTAATACAGACGACGTTATAAATAATGTTTTTTACGTTGGTTATTTAAAAACCGACGTAACAAACATAACATCACGGTGCTTATCACGTCGGTTAATTAATAACCAACGTGAAAAAACCCGGGGGGGGGGGGGGTTATAACGTCGGTTATTCTATAACCGCCGTGATAAACCAGGGGGGGCTTTATCACATCGGTTATACAATAACTGACGTTATAAACACGTGCGGGGGAGTTTATCACGTCGGTTATTTAATAACCGACGTGATAAACTCCTGAGCGATGGTTTATCACGCCGGTTATTAAATAACCGACGTGCTAAACCATTCCGGGGGGGGGGGGGTTATCACGTCGGTTATTGATTAACCGACGTGATAAATCATTTCCCAGGTCCTTTATCACGTCGGTTATTACATAACCGATGTGATAAACCAGGCCACATGTGTTTATCACATCGGTTATGAAAAAAACCAATGTGATAAACCCATCTCGATTTCTTTATCATGTCAGTTATAAAATAACCGACGTGGAAGACAATTTTTTTTTTAAAAATCGACTACCGTCCTCTCCTCTCCCACAAAATCAACCAGAAACCAAATCAATAATTCGTACCAAAAAAATAAAAGGAGATCAAAACATAAACTAAAGAAAATTTAAGAATTTACATTGATAACATATAAAACTTACCCCACTTGATATCCCCCACCCTCATGTATACCCCCTGTACAACCCTCCCCCACCCCATTGGAGCCCCTACCACACCCCTAGACTGCCCCCGACCACCTGGACAACCCCAAACACCCCTCGAAAACCCCCCACCCTCCTGAATAGCACCCCCTCACCCCCTCACCCAACATGACACCCCACCACACCCATGGACTACCCCCGACCCCCTGGAAAACCCTAAACACCCCTCGAAAACCCCCTCCCCCCCCCTCCGGAACAACACCCCTCACCCCCTCACCACACTTGACAGCCCCCACCACACCCCTGGACTGCCCCCCGACCCCCTGGCCAGCTCCAAACACCCCGAGAACCCCCCCCCCCACACCCACATGTATACCCCCACACCCTGGACAGCCCTCCCTCACCCCATTGGAGCCCCCCACCACACCCCTGGACTGCCCCCACCCTCCTGAACAGCACCCCCTCTCCCCCTCACCCCACTTGACAGCCCCCACCCCATTGGAGCCCCCACCACACCCCTAGACTACCCCCTGACTTCCTGGACAGCCCCAAACACCCATCTACAACCCCCACCCTCCTGAACAGCACTCCCTCACCCCACTTGACAGCCCCCACCACACCTCGAGACTGCCCCCGACCCCCTGGACAGCTCCAAACACCCTGGGACAACCCCCCATCCTCATGTATACCCCCACACCTTGGACAGCCCTCCCCCCCCCATTGGACCCCCCACCACACCCCTATACTGCCCCCAACCCCCTGGATAGCCCCAAACACCCCTCGACAACCCCCACCCTCATGTATACACCCACCCCACCAGACAGCCCTCCTAAACCCCTGGACACCCCCAACCCCACTGAACACCCCCACACCCTTGAAACCCCTCCCCCCCAGACCAGAATCCATACCAGAAAAACCATCATAAGTAGACCAAAACAAAAAGTAGAGAAAAATTAAACATTCACATATATAACATTCCAAACATACATTATCAACTTAAAAAAACTAAATCCACCTTAATGACTACCAAATACACAATTACAATAACAATATTCAAAATTACATTTTACATTACAAACAACTAAAATTTAATCAAACCTATAAAATAATTTGACCACTCCACTTGTAAGTGTTTGATGTCTTCAGCATTATAGGGTTGAGGGTCATCAAAAATCTAAAAATAAAAATGATAGTATTTAACATGTATAATGAGTAAATCAAATTGAAATATTATGGCAATGTTTAAGATGAAATCTTACTAGGTCAAAATTCACAACTGTCCTAGTTGTTATTATTTCATACATAAATCTTAACATATAATATCCACATTCGATGACACCTTGTTGTTCATGAAAATTATGTTTGAATGAGTGTAAATTCAATATATTATTTTAATGTAATAAATCAAAAAGAAAAAATTATAAATGGATATTTACCTTCGCATTTACATATTTGATCTTTTCATTCCTTTTCTTTGTGTTTTTTCGAAAGTAGGCCCATGCCCTGTTAGAAAATAATACTAATGGGGTAAATTTAAAATTCATTATAATATACAAAACTATTGAAAAACTGAAACTTACTTTTCCAATATATTCTTAAAACTTTCCCGCACATCATCATGGACAGAGCATATCCAATAAAGTGCTTTCTCCCTTGGGAAAAAAACCCCTAACATCCAATGATCACTGATAAAAGGAAATTTAACATCAGTGGTTTTTTATATTAGAAGATAATTAACTCTTTGAGAGATATGTGTTTCATAACTCTCACAAAAAGGAATCATCCAACATTGTGTGACTATATTCTTTTCAAGTCTTTTAGCACTATAAAGCATTCTTTGTTCCTCATCCAATGCACATGCTTTAGGGGAAATCATTTGCGGGTCAATGAATCCATATACATCTGTCAGCTCATTCCTCTAACAAATTTTATAAAGATACCTAATAAAAAATAGTCATAAGTATAAATTTTTAATAAATATAACACAGGGAAAAGGTGTTAAGACTTATATGGAAAAAAATTTCACCACGTTGATGCACAACTTATCTCCAGTAACAAGCTCCATGATATCAGTTTTCATAATACCCACATCTATTTCACGTCCACAAACATGAGCTTCCATTGGAAACTCATAATGACCCGCCAAAAAATTTGAATATCTTGACAACCTTTCAAGACTACTAGAATCTGTATCTAATTTCATAGCCAATTGTCTTTGTTTTTGTCTATAGAATATTTGTTTACCTTTGAAATATTCCTATAAAAATAAATTGAAAAATATATTAGTTTTCAAATGAAAAAACAACTTTAATAAAAAAATAAAAATAAAAGATATAACATTCATACCTCTATGGTAATGAGTCGAAGAAGTCTTGATGGCCAAATTAAAAAATGGCCGATACTATGTCCAACTATCGCCACCTCATCTGTAGGTAATTGTACCCGAGCTGATCTATCTATAATATCATGTACAGTGACCCTCTGATTCTCTACCTCTAATTGTTGATGATGAAATGTATCTCCTATACAATATACAAACCCATATGCTACTATATGATGTTGAGAATCATCAACATACAACTCACAATAAGTAGGAAGCTGCGTCGGAGGAGTAGGATAAAAAATGGGGTCAGCAGGCTGAGGTGGGTGAGTGGGAGCAACTGGCGGAGGTGGAGGATAAATAATGGGGTCTGTAGGGGGAGGTGGAGGAGTGGGGGCTGCAGTTTGAAATTGTCATTGCATGTCTATAAACATAGACTGCAACAATGCTCTAATCTTGTCCTCCGTCGTCGCATTAATATTATGAACTTCAGCCTCCAAGGATTCTATTTTTTTTATAAACCCCCTCAACGTTTGAAGTTGAAGAACATGGTATCACTTTTCTTACCGATACACCCTCCAGATATCCTCTTACACGACCAGGATGTTTCGTCCTTCCCAATGCTACAGATAAAATATCTTCCCTCCCAGTAGCAGTAAATGTCCCCTGTGAACTCTACTACTCAAGAGAGTCCTGTATTAATTAATTGAACATTTCTATAATGTTTTAAATTATATGAATAAAATGGTTAACTTAAATAAATAAAATATATATCTTACCATCCTCTCAGCTATGATTCTCGATTCATCTAAAAGATATTTCCCTTTTTCCCTTCCGAGCTCTCTTCCATTTTTCATGTCTAGATGGAGGGGATGGAAGGGCCACCTCTCCAGAGCTTGAAGACTCAGCTCTTAGTTGTTGAAATTTTTCTGCCATCATTTGTTCTTCCAATAATGCATACCCTCCCTGAGATAAAATATGTGGGTATACATTTTTATATTTGATCTCTTGTTGAGCATTCCTTGTTTGATGTAAATTAAGAATAAGAAATCATTAAGAAAACGTTAATAAGATCATTTATATAAGAAATCTTATAAAAGTTTACATTGCCCTTACCAAAAATGACTCTTTTCTTCTACTTTCAAAAACATGTCTCCATGTGTCTTCATCTATAAAAGGATATATACGACATGGATTGTCATGACTCCTATGACCATAAATGAAATCAGATGAGAGGGTTGATTTGAAATCCCTTCATCTATGGGAAGCCAACGAAAAGTATTTCTTCCTGACTCCTCCAGTGTCAGGAATATCAAATGTTATCTGATAAAGAAGGGGTTAAACATATTATATATACTAGAAACATTTAAAGAATATTCAAACAATAGCAAAGGATCTTACCAAAATCGTCTCCCATAACTGATATATTATCGCTTTATCCACACTTCTCCAGTCATCATACATAATGCTTACTTTTCTCTTAGCCTGAGTTGCTACAAAACTCTTAAAATATTTTGCATTTGGACCTCTAGGAATATCATAATCATCAATCTCAACGACTATCCTCTGATACTGTATACAGGAAACTGATAATTTTGGTAAATGTTACCATCCTTTGAACTCTTTTTCGTAATAGGAGCATGTGAATGTTCCTCCCCAGAGGTATGGCCAATATGCTCATCTCTAGAATCATGTGGTTGATCAACTGAATGATTTGTCATTATCCTTAAAATCAAAAAAACAAATGTTAGTTAAAAAATATACAAATTCAAATATTTTAATTATACTGTAATCAGAAAATAGAAAAGTGTACTAAGTTACATATTAGTAAACATTGGTAATATGGTAAGCATGTTAAATAATGGTAAAGATGGTAAATATGGTCAAGATGGTAAACATGGTAAACATGGTAAACCTGGTAAACATGGTAAAGTAATTGTCACTGAACAAAAATAATAGATATGTAACTCATGTAATGGTAAACATGATAAAGTAAACTAAACAAACTTAAAACAAAAAAAACTTATACTTATTTTGTTTTAAAACATTTATTAATTAATAAAAAACATAAAACATCTAACATTTATGAAAAAAATAAATGTAAATAAGAAATAAACATATGTTACCTATACAACACTATTCTGAACTGCACTTCTATTGTCCTGAGCTTTCGTATGAAATGTATAGTCATTAATGTCATAATCGGACCATGTTATCACATTTAAACATGGACCACACACTATCCATTTTAATGTCTCTGACACATATGATATACCAATCAAAGTCTTTTTAATCCATGACAATAAAGTTTTTTTTGTGCTCTTTCAAATTCCACATTTCTTTCTTCTTTTGATGACATTTTTTCAACTCATTAATATGCAATGTGATATACAATTGAGCATCAACTATATTATTCAAGATGTATGATTCTAACTTCTTCATATGTTCAACTGATAATGATTTGACTTTCAAGCCACGAATCCCCTTTCCCTCATTATTAACTCATTCATGGCAAGATGGAGGCAAACCTATGTGTTGCACCGCAGCCAAGTAGCTCGTACAAAACTATGCTACCTCCTCAAAAATATACTTTTCAATTATGGAGGCTTCAGGTCGATATGGATTTTTAACATACCCCTTTAATATTTTCATATACCTTTCAAAAGGATACATCCAACGAAGATATACAGGTCCACAAATCTTTATTTCTCGAACTAGATGAATCATTAAATGCACCATTATATCAAAAAAAGTTGGAGGAAAATACATTTCTAATTGACAAAGTATAAAAATTGAATCCTTTTCCAAAATTTTCAAAGCATTCACATCAATCGCCTGGTTACAAATTGAATTGAACAGACAACACAACTTCATCATAGTCTTTCTAACACGAATGGGAAATATTCCACGCAATGAAACTGGTAGAATTTGTTGCATCATGATGTGACAATCATGTGATTTCATACCTATCAACATCAAGTCCTTCAATGAGACAAAATCTTTTACATTTTAAGAATAACCTTGAGGCACTTTGATATCAGGAAGACACTGACAAAATCTAATTTTCTCCCTCTTCGATAATATATGACAAGCCCGGGAAAGAAATGTTCGTCTTCCTTTAGGAGTGGGAGATAACTCCAAACGTATTCCCATTGATAATAAGTCTAATGTTGCATTCAACCCATCTTTAGTCTTTACTTTAATATCTAACAATGTTCCAATCAACCAATCACATATATTCTTCTCCACGTGCATGAAATCAATATTATGTTTAACTTCATGATACCTCCAATATGGTAGCTCAAAAAATATTGACATTTTCTTCCAAATATTTCTATCATTACCAGATTTCTGTGTCTTTCCCAATGTCACATCAAGGGTTTTCACCCTCTCAAAATATAGATCAGGGGATAAAGGTTTTGGAGCAGTATCAAATTCTTCTGAACCATTGAATTCCTTTTTTATTCTTCTATAAGGGTGATCCATAGGCAAAAACTTTCGATGACCCATGTACATTGTTTTCCTCCCATGATGAAATTGACAATATGACATCTGTTGTTCACAAATTGGACATGCTTTATTCCCTTTAACACTGTATCCATACAAATTTCCATACATTGGGAAGTAATTTATAGTGAACAGAAGCACTGCATGCAGTTGAAAATATTCCATTTTATAAGAATCATACACCATAATACCATCAGCCCATAACAGTTTCAAATCATCAATCAACGGTGACAAGTAAACATCAATATCATTGCCGAGTTTCTTTGGACCAGAGATCATTATACTCAACATGGAATATTTGCCCTTCATATAAACTTTAGGAGAGAGGTTGTAAATTACCAATAAAATAGGCCATGAACTATGTGTGCTACTGAGGGTTCGGTATGGATTCATTCCATCTGTGCAAAACCCTAATCTGAGATTTCTTATTTCATTTCCAAATGTAGAATACTGCGAATCAATTTTCTTCCATTGTGGTCAATCATCTAGATGACATATTTTTCCATGACATACCCACTCATCAGCATGCCATATTAACCTTTTTGAATCATGTGAATTAGCAAATAAACGTTTGAAATGATGAATTATAGGAAGATACCAAAATACCTTTGAAGGGTGATTTGTAATCTCTACATCGGCCTATGATTTTTACTTCACCTTATACCGTGATGTCCCACATTTAGGACACTCTGAAAGAAATTCATATTCCTTCATATATATAATGTAGTCATTCGGACATGCATGTCTTTTCTTGTATCCCAATCCCATCAGGCATAATATTTTCTTGGCCTTGTAATGTGAATCTGGAATATCGTTATCTTTTGGAAGAATGTCTTTCATTAATTGTAGCAGCTCTGTAAAACTTCTGTCACTCCATCCATGTTTTTCCTTCAGGTTAATCAATCTTAACACCGCTGAAAAAACCATAAAATTTTTACAACCAAGATATAATGGTTTTTCATCATCACCATATAGACGTGCAACTGTCGGTTCTATCTCAATTTGTTCTGCTACAATATCGCGAATCATTTCTTCAATTCCATCGGAGTTACCATCTTGTGAATCATCATCATCAGTGACATTTCATCCAGTTTCACCATGCCAAATCCAAGGGCTGTAACTCGGATTAAAAACATGACATATCAGATGATCTTTTATCTCTCTACTTTTGAACTTCTTCATATTAAAACATTTCAGGCATAGACAGAAAAAAATGTCACTACTTGGAACATTTCGTTTAGCAAATTCCAAAAATGCATCAACACCTTCCTCGTATTCATTGCTCATTCGATGTGCCGTAATCCAACTTCGACTCATTATTAGCTATAAAAAATATCAAAAATATATATATTTTTAAGATAAGACACATATAAGTTTATATGAAAAAAATCATAATTTGAATGTAAAACAATTTTGAAATATAAAACAAATCTATGCGTATATAAAAAAATTTTCTTGAATATTATTATTAAAACAAAATATAGTTAGATATAACCATTTTAAATTCCATTGAATAAAATAAAACCATAGAGCCTACATGGTTGATAGAAACTTAGAGAGAATGGAGTAAACTTGAGAATCAAATCATATGTAAAATAAAAATTCAAATGGAGAAAATCACAATGTAAATCCAATCGTCACGGCACAATCATCATGTCATAATCTCATAAACCACGATGCAGTAGTCAATCCCCCTGGACACCCCCAACCCTCTTGATAGCCCCCCACCCCCCGGACAACCCCCAAAATCCTCTGGACAGGCCCCCACCCCCGTAGACAGCCACCCACACCCACCCACCCCCTTGGACACCCCCCTGGACACCCCCAACCCTCTGGACAGCCCCCACCCCCCGGAAAACCCCCAAAACCTTCTAGACATGCCCCCACCCCCTTGGACAGTGCCCCCACACACACCCACCCCCTTGAAACCCCCCCTGGACACCCCCAACCCTCTAGACAGCCCCCACCCCCGACCAACCCCCAAAACCCTCTGGACAGGCCCCCACCCCCTTGGACAACCCCCCACACCCACCCACCCCCTTGGACACCCCACAACCCTCTAGACAGCCCCCAACCCCCTGGACAGCCCCCACCCCTCTAGAAAACACACCACCCCTCCTGGACACCAACCCCACCCCTACCCCCTTGGACACCCCGCTGGACACCCCCAACCCTTCGGACAACCCCCCACCCCCTGGACAAAACCCTACCCCTCCAGACAGCACCCCCACCCCTCCTAGACACCACCCCCACCCCCGACCCCCTTGGACACCCCCCTGGACACCCCCAACCCTATGGACATCCCCCACCCCCGGAAAACCCCCAAAACCCTCTGGAAAGGCCTCCAACCCCTTGGACAGCCCCCACACCCACCCACCCCCTTGGACACCCCCTGGACACCCCCCAACCCTCTGGACAGCCCCCCACCCCCCTCGGACAACCCCCCAAACAATGGTTTACATATAAAAACTAGGCATGGTGAACAACAAAAAACACATGAAAATAATATATACTTCAGCATGAAATAGATGTAATTAAATATTATTAAATATGGATACTTAAATGATCGTATGATAATTAAAAATAACCATTGGTATTCAACTAGTCAAATGATCACAAGTTTTCACGATAAATAATATCATAATGAGGTAATGGATAATTCTAGAAATCTTAAATATATTGTCGAGGCCTTGGCCAAGGCCTCAAAAAATACTAGGGTAATCCCTCAGCAGAACCCATTTTTATTTGGAATCATGAGACATAACGATGCATTGAAGGGCCATAGAGGTCAAAATCCATTAAATTATATGTCTAATAGATTCTCATATAAAATAGGATAAACATAAGTAGCAACAACACATGAAATATCATTTTCGAATTCATACATATATCAATAACCATTCTATGCAGTAATATAGGTGAATGAGATCATTAGTTGTCAATTACAACAAAAATTACCATCAATGCCGGGCATTCACGAAACAAAAACAAACTAGATAGAAGTAGTTGAGGCTTACATGAATATTTCGAGTTGATCTAATAGATCTAGGGATGATAAATAAGATGATGATGGAAAAAAGAGGTAAGAGGGTTCGAAATCAAAGAATCTTACCTAGTTTAAACACAAAAATCGCAAAACATAAATATAGACTATCCGGAAAAAATAATGAACGAAATAAATTCGTGGAAGGCTTACTTGAGTGATGCGAGTTGAGATGATAGATCTGAGGAGAGTAAATATGATAAACGATGAAGGCAAAATGAGTTTAACGCAGTGAGATCGATGAGTTGATTAGGGTTTACCACGTGAGAGAGACGAGCATCAGGACTGTCTATTGAAAAATCGTAAATGACAATACACATGGCTTGTTAATTTTTTAAATGTTTTATAACTTCGGTTATTTAATAACTGACGTTATAAACTATTTTTTACATTTATAACGTCAGTTATTATAATAAACTATGTTATAAATGTATTAGATACAACTTTTTTTTTATGTCGGTTATAAAATAACTGACGTAAAAAAATCCGTATGTTGTTTTTTTACGTCGGTTATTCTATAACCGACGTAAAAAAGACATCAAAAATCACAGTTTTTTACATCGGGTATTGTTTAACAGACGTAAAAAGCATTCTGTGGGATGTTTTGTTATGGCGGTTATAAAATAACCGATGTCAAAAAGGCCTCAAAAGCCGTGTTTTTTTATGTCGGTTATATTATAACTGACGTAAAAACGAGTTATCTACGAGTTTTTTACATCGGTTATCAAATAACCGACTTAAAAACCCCCACGCTTTGGTTTTTTTACGTCGGTTATTTTATAAACGACGTAAAAAACTCATAGATATCTCGTTTTTTACGTCGGTTATCAAATAACCGATGTAACAACCCCCCGTGCTTTGGTTTTTTACGTCTGTTATTTTATAACCGACGTAAAAAACTCGTAGATATCTCGTTTTTTACAACGGTTATCAAACAACCAACGTAAAAAACCCCCACACTTTTGTTTTTTACATCGGTTAATTTATAACCGATGTAAAAACCGAACACGCGTGATTTGTAACGTCGGTTATTAAAATAACCGACGTTTAAAATCTACTCACCGCATTCGTTACGTTGGTTATAAAATAACTGACATAAAAAAACACGTTTCACATATTATCACATCGGTTATATATAACCGACATAAAAAATGGTGACGTAAATAACGTTTTCTACACTAGTTAGGTACCTAGAGTCCTTGTGTATGGAAATGTTGGTTGTCATTCCAACACTGGAGTCCCTGGCCTGAAATATGAACTCGAAACACTTAACACTGTTGCCCCAATCCAACCTCATAGACTCCTGGTCCAAAATTAGAACTAACTCATCTAATACCACTCTATCATGACCAGTCCCTAAGGGTATCAAACTGGGACTACACCGATCCCACCTCCAATAGACCAGGGGATGGTGCCTAGAACCAAGTAGAAATATCCCACAAAATGGAAGGAATTAGCCCAAGTTACCTATAAACACACACACATCTTCATGCCACTGATATTGAAATGAAAAAAACTAAGTAAAAAATGCATACAAACCACTATATCCCACAACCAGAGTACAACAGTGAAAGAGTTGGGAAGTAAACTGGGCCAAAAAATCCCACCAACAAGAGTCCATAACCACAAGTCCCACCTATAAGAAAAGATATACTAGGACTACTATTTGGATGAAATGAACACCTCATTTGTCTAGCCTCACTAAGAACTACATTCTCCTAGTCCACCAAGGACTCCGTTAAAGGGTCGATCATTTCCACAAGACATATAACATGCGAGAAAAGCTCATGCATGTGTGAGTATAAAAATACACAGTAGGACAACCTATAAGCATAAAGGAAAAATTCCACTATAAAAGTACCACAAAATAAAAAACTACAATGGTCATACTAGTCATATCCAAATAGATATATGTCAACAGAACATATTATTAAAATTATCCAGATATACTCACGAGAAATTCCCCATCATCAAGCAGTCTTAAACAACTTTCATCCATATGATTATTCTCGATGCACACTCTTTCTGGGAGATCTCACTTTTTGAGCCATGATATCATTAGAGACACTCACGAATAGGTTTATATCATTTGAGCCTTACACTAATGAGAATGTAATGTTCAAGGAAGATTATGATACCACATAAAGGGGATCACGCCCAATCCTACTAGGGTATTCCACTAACCCAATCTGGGTCAATTCAAAACATAAGGGATTACACCTAGTCACACAAATGGATACCAAAAACCCTACTGATACAACCCACTAGATGGAGGATCATTAACCTACTCATAGAGGTTACATGATTCCATAGACTCCACTAGGGTTGATAGAGGATCACACTACAGTCCCATGGAGGGATTCTTGACTCTATCTATGGTTCACTATTATTGCGTTGTAGAAAAAAAGTTTAAATTTCTTATAGTGGAGATTTACACATGTTCCATGAATCTAAATATGTCATTGAAGGAATATTTGGGCGCTAGTAGGATAGATCCTTATGCTTGCATCTTCCACCTTTGATCTCATTGAGAACCACTTCCAAAGTGTTTTCCTTGATCTGATGGAGGAGGATTTCTCTCTATTCTTGGGAGAATTCTTGGAGAAGGGATATCTCTATTCATGAGAGTATTATCAACATCTGTAGTGCACAACCAAGACAAATGAATTGGATATTTAGAGAGAATAACTTAATTGGGTATTTATATTTCTAGGGTTAAAATAAAATAAATTCGAAATTTCCCTTTATTATTTATTTAATCCTATAAGAAACCCCATTTCAAATAATAATAATATTATATTTTTTCATCATTGTCATACCTTGTGAATTAAAATTAAATGTTATTTAACTAAATAATATTAAGAATTCATTATTTCTTATCAGACCATTAATCTTGGTCCTCTATTCCACTATGATATTTATTGGGCCTTTAATAATGTCTATTTATTTATTAAATAAATATCAAACAATTATTAAATAATAAATAAATAAATATTATATTCAATAAATTATAAAAAAATATTTATATGCAATAATTCATACATGAATAATTATTAAACCATGTGTGTAAATAATATTTATTCAACCTGTTAAATAATAAATAAAAATATATTATTTGACAGGGATTTTGGATACACTTAGTGTGTGACTCTCTAGGCCTATTTCTCAATGACATTAGAAGAAGAAGCCCGAAGTCCAAGGTTAGAATATTGAATCATACTAATGAATTCATAGAGAAATAAGTTAATGACACAATGAAATGTCACCTCATATGGATGCTTACTATGTAATATTGTCCCTTTATATTGATATCTCTAATCAAGAAGGTTAAATGTTGGTGCCACCAACCAATGTGCTTGATGTCTCTTTCTTTGACTTACTAGAAAATGAACATTACTTTAGAACACAATGGACATGGATTTATTTGGGCTATATCATTTCTATAAAATGGCTTCAGATGTCAACTTCCATTAAAAAACAAAAGGGACAAATAATTTCTCACATTATTCAGTAATGAAATATTACTCGTGACACACCCAACATATCCTACATCACCACAAAAATATGTCATCCATGTTTTCATCAACACATTTAACTACGTGAATCATAATACCAATTAATAATAATCATAATATCTAAGGACCAATTCACATGTCTATGGACAAGAACATCTAACGACACATGGAAATGTGGATTCCCTACTAGTGGGTCTCATTCTTATAATACCCTACTTGATATTACCAAGGGAGTACACCCTGAGAAGGTTCATCAAAGTCTTATGAGTATCCACCCCTAATAGACTATATCATTTGTGTCACTTAAATGATATCATCCATCTATAGAACACATATTGAAGAATAGTGTCATAACACTTCCAAGTTCCCATCATAGTTGGGAACTGTTGTGACCTTTTAGTGTGATAACCACTCTTGGGACTTTATCATATACTATGTTACGTAGAAGAAAAATAATTATGTGATAAGTATTTTATTAATATTAAAAACCATCAACATAAGTAATCATAATGTTCATAGAAGTTGGTTCTAGGGAACCAACTCCCACAAGATCAGCTATTATTGTAAGGAAATGGGAAGACTCATGAATTCAATCCATAATAACACAATAACATTATTTCTATTAGATGTATTAGACATCAAAATAACAAAGTAAACTACAATGTTATCCCACATACACATTGGTATTGGGAGAGGTTTCTTCATAACCTTTGAGATTTGTCTCTAAGAATTTACTTGTTTCATACCAGGCATCTCTACACATAGTTACTAATTTCCTACTTCTTTTTTCCCACCACATTTACTCCTTTAGGTCCCTATAATTATTTTACTACAAAGGTTTATAGATAATTTTGATTTATGATATTTATCAAAAAATTCCATTTTTATCCTAGGTATTGATGGAATGCATAATATATTTATAAAAATCAACACACCATCTTCATAGATGATGTCTGTCAATATCCAATTTTCAATTACTTTAATCTTATTTTGTAAAACATTTTCATCCTATTTTGAAAAATTTATATTATTTTGTAAATATGGTATGGAAATTAATTATAAAATTAATGATGTTCCTATTCCTTAAAAACTTATTAAATATAACCTTAGTAAATTCATGAAAATTTGATCATTGTTTATCCTTTCCAAATATAGGGCTCCATGATCTTTTATACTCAACACATCATCCACGTTGTTTTCACTTCTATGGTGGTAGTGTATTGCATAGTCATAATCCTTGAGTAATTATAGACATCTCATTTATCTCATATTGAGAACTTTCTACATGATTATATGCTTCAAACATTTGAGAAAAATATACATGTCATATTTTTTTTTTCAGTAAATGCAATGTCTTCATATCATTAAATAAAAGATAATTATAACTAACTCAAGTTCATGAGTTAGATTATTTTCTCATGGATATATGACTTCCCTATTGTAGAGGAAACTAATATAAAATTTTTTATAAAGGAAAAACTTATAAATTTATTATATGTATAACTATATACAAAAAATCATTCTTTTTTTTATGATAAGGTTAGTACTGTTCCATTAATCAATATTTTCAGAAATTCCTCAAATATTTATTCACACTCCTTACACAATGGAAATTCGATACCATTACATGTGAATATGGATACTGATTAGATAATTTGGAAAAACATATAACAAAACATCCATAGTTAACCATCTAATCTAAGGAAAGTACATATTTTATTTATATTTCTTTATGTGAGACATTATTTAACAACCATTGTCTTCTATAAATCTACTAATATTCTATCAATAGAGACAAAATTGTTAAGAAAATAAACATTTTGAATCAAAAATTCACAATTAGCAAATTATTTATATATTTACTTCTCCTTTAGTGTATCAAGGAGAATCTATAAATTGATTTTATTCTATTCCTATCAATAATAGAATATCAAAATTTAATTAATAAAAACAAAACAAATTTATCAGCATACTCAATGAATAATCTATTCAGGAAATCCATGAACACAGTGGGTGTAACACCCTGATCCCTATTACCCAGAGTTAGTGTATTATTTTAATATATTGGCATGATTATAAATAATCATCTCCTCAAGGATAGATCAATTTAACAGTCTTGGAAAATAGATTACATACATGAACTTTACATTATAATTTCTAACATAAAACACAACATAAATAATCCTTTCAGAATGCCATTATTCCCTTAGCTTAAACCTGTATATAAATCATAATATACTTCTTGACATCCTGGGAAAATAAAACTTAATAAATGGGTGATATCAGATGCCTATTAAGGATAAAAAATATAGTGGAAGCTATCATAAATAATCATAAACTTTTATGCCAAGGTATAAAATTGAAATACTAGCCCTTTAAAAAGAAACTACAACATAATATGGAAGTGATATTTCAAATAATTCCATTTACTTATTCATATGAATATTCTACTAGTCAAATAATCACATGTAATATCAATAGATAATTTCATAATGATGGAATGCATAATACTGAACATTATAACTACATAGTCAAAGCCTCATCAAAAGACTACAAATAATATTTTTTCAAGGCCTAGTGCCAGACACAAGTTTGTCTCATAAGACCTACCAATGCATCAAAGAGATATAGAGGGCTCCACCCATCACTTACTAAGTCCAATTCATTCCTCATTTGAAAAAAATGAAACATAACATAAACATTCGTATTAAAACTAGCATACAAAATGTTAAAACTTTAATCTTAAACTATGAATAGTATGAAAATATCACATCCACAATCAAACATATCATAACTCATTCAATACAATATGGAAGATTTTATTATTTTAAATCACCATCAATCAAGAATAATATCCAATAAAGGATGTTGACATTGTTGAAAATAATCAATAAAAATATTTGAGATAAATTCCTTCTTCTACTCTAATGGACCTAAGGCCTTCATTTTTTATTTAAATTTTATAATCCACCCCTCTAGGGTTGAGGTGGAACCCTTACAAGGCACGTAGGAATAATTATTACATGGACTATAGGCCTTAGAGGAATTCATTTCACGTAGGATTTAAAAATTATATACAACCCAGTATTACTACTTGAAACTGCTCCTCCCAAGCATCTTCATCGTGAAATTGACTCTCCACCTTCACATGACTGTTCGTCTAGGCTTGTCCCAATGGAAGGTACAATTCCCTATCATTCGTCCATTTAGTTTAGATTATACTATGGTTAATGATCCTATCTCATCCTCATTCTGGAGATTTTTCCATGTAGGTTGTCTGGTTTTCATCTACACATAAGGTGGCCCGAAGGCCTTGAGGTGGACCAAAGGCCTTACTGACCCGAAGGCATTGGTGGCCCGAAAGCCTTAATGGACTTAGGGACCAAATAGGTGGCCTCAAGGCCCAAAGATAATTTTGAAAGTAATTCATTTAAAATATATTTTTGAATAAATTTATCCCATACAACTTTGAAACTTTTTAATGAAATTAACACTTTAAAACAATCATATCCACGTTAATAAATCCTTAAAATCATTTTGAAAACATAGACATTAATTAAAAGATTTAGAAAAATAAATCTTTAAATTTTTTTAAAATGATGATGTAGTTAAATACCCCCTTCCATAAAAACATAAAATATTCATTTTTAAAACATTTTAATGATACATGGACATAGATGATAAATATTTCCCAGTAGATACTTACAGATAAACAATTTTGGATAATAATGAGATTGAGAAAATAACCTTTACCTTGTAATTTCCTTTAGTAGAGGGTAGATTTAACATCCTTTATAATAACCATAGTATGTTATTAAATTATTAAAAAAAGCATTTTCATATTTATGATATCATACTTGATTCATTTTTTGCTTTATACAACCAATTTAATAATAATATCTGTGTTAAAATAACATTTCAGGTAATAATCGCTTTCTTTAACATACATGTTTTAACTTGTTATTATTTATCGTATAACTTATATCATGATTTAATTAATTCCATAATATAAAAAATTATTTATGTATCATACAAATTAAGAATATTAGTATGTATAATATATTGTATATGAAATGGGAAACACCGTTTATGGAGATGGTAGAACGTAGGTATGCATAAACGCTGTTTCCGTTTTCATATCCTATTGAACGGAAGTAAGTGAATGAGATATATATATATATATATAGTTTCATTATTATGTCATATATTATGTACTTATTAATAATTTATATATTTATAATCATCGTTGAATGGTGAATGTGGAAATGAATCTCAACGTGTCGTGGTAAAGGTAAGCCATACATTCGCAAGAGGGGTAGTATCATTCTATCGATAGTGAAATCATATGTAATTGAATGGTATATAATATATAAATAGTAATTAACATGTTACATTTATTATTTAAATAAATTATACTCATTATTATACCCATCCAATCAATAAAGTGTTGAATCAGAAACTACACCACGACGTAGAGACGGTAAGCCGTACGTACGCACGTATGGTGACTTTTTCATCCATAGGATTGATAGAATAATGAATATAGTTAAACCATATTTTTAAAAACATTTCATTATATATATTGTAATGGTTTTATTATTTTAGTATGGAATAAATTAAAGAAATAGGAAGTGGAAGAAGAAAATAACTTTGAAAGAGGTGATGATGTAATTACCTCTTCTTTGGGTTCTTCCTTTTGATTGGTACAAAATGTATCCTTAGGTCTGACTTACGATCAATGTATAGCCTATAGGACGAAATTATGGAAGTTTGGAGGATATTTTTGTAGGGGTTTTTTGAGACAAATGGCTTTGGAGGTGTGCTTTTGAGAGAAGGGGAAGTACCCATTTATAAGAGAGGTGAGGGTCACTTTAGGAAAAGCTTTAAATATTATTTTATTATAAAATAATTTTCGGTTTATAATGGCTCAAAATGAATTTATTTAGAGGATAAGGTGGGTATGGGTTGCAATACTCTCATCTAATAGGTTTTAGACAAGTTTAGGTCACCATATTAACCTTATCTTTTAGATTTAACTCTTAGTTAAATTGTTTAACTTTTATAATGTCTTATTGTATTTTTATATTACATGGTCAATAAACATACTATAAAATGACCAGTGAACCTCAAGTGGCTCATTAATGAAATTTATATCATTATATAAGTCCTTTGGATGATCCTTATATTTTTAAGAATATAATATCATTTAATAATATAGTTTGTGTTTTAAAAACTCATTTATTTCAATCTTGACACTATTTTGTATTTGGTTTTTTTGGAAGTCAAAAAAACATTATTACTTAGAAAAACATACACTAAGTCAACCCTAACATGTCATATTAAACTATAAATTTGTTTAATGAATCAAAAGTTTCTATTTACATTTATTTTGAAATTTATAATATCAATTATTTTAATCTTTCATTAATAATGTAATTAAAGCATCATCATTGTGTCATAAATAATTTTAATTATTTAATGTATAAAAATTATAAATAAAATACCATGATGTATTAAATATTTTTAAATTTATAATGAAGATTTATAGTCGAATTTATATTAGGTATAAACATATATTAAAAATGTTTTAGCTATTAAACATTGAATTTACCACTTTTAACTCTTATTTAAATAAAATAACAATAAAGGTACTAATATTATCAAAGTGGATAAAAAAAGATAATATTTTATTACTAAGGTTTATTTGGGTCTAAAAAAACTTATCCAATAGAATTATCACATGTGTGAGGGTAATTATAATATCAATTTTACCTTTAATTACCATATTTACTTTTAACCATAGTAAATAAAATTTAAAAGTCACTATTTGCCAAAAAATATTTTCATCATATTGAACAAAATTTTACTTACTGATGTAAACTGTGTCTCTAAGAATTTTGAAATTCAATTCATCGAAGTGGTGAAATTACATTTTATGCAAATTTGCAAATGTGCCTAGAAGGTGGGGAAAAGACATTAACATGTTCAACAAAATTTTATACATCTAATTTTATTATAAAATGAATCAAATTAATTACATTGAACATATATAGGTATTAAGTATCTATTTTTACCTAAAATAAATTTTAAAATAATAATTCATTATTTAAATTAAAATTACGTTTTAAACAATAACACCGTGTTTTTCACTATTCATCAAAAATTAAAAGTTTCCAGAAAAAAAAAATCACCCTAAGATAATTATGATATCCTGAATCCAAAAATGATGTCTATTTTAAAAAATTCAAAACATAGAAGTTTCATTAATTAATTTGAAATTAAATTCATGTTGTTAAAACCATAAAGTATGTTTTTTTGAGAAGTAAAAACTATCAAAAGATTGACATGTGTTTATGTCCAATTTAAATGTAAAATTATTTCTAATAATAAAAATTAGATTAAATGACAAAAATAAAATCTAAATATACATTAAACCCATTAAAATATATAATTTTAAAACTAAAAATTATATTTATTAAATATTTTTTTCAATTAAAATTAAGTATTTTTCACTATTCATCAAAATATGAAAGTTTTCAGAAAAACAAGAAAAATTTATCCAAATTATGTTTTTATGTCCTTCATATAAAAATAAGTTTATTTTGTCAAATTGAATACATAAAGGTGTTAAATTTAGGATTTAAAAATGGTTCACCATTAAAAGGCGGTAAAATTTTATATTTTGAAAAATACTTCTTTTTTCTGAAAAATTGAATTTGTTCTTATATTATGTCTAAGAAACACATAATATGGATGTTAAAATTATATGGAGTATATAAAATTCAAAATGCAGTTAATACTATTCATAACCTCTTTTTGAACGGCTAGTTTGGTATGTCGTCGTGCGCTCGGATTCAGTGTTGCGTGTGGCTCAAGCAATTAAATTACTTTAAAGAGATAACATACTATAAAATCCTGGGGTGTTACATTTTCCTCTCCTTTAATAAATTCTGTTCTCAAAATTTGAAATTTTTCTTCAAAGATAAAATGTTAAAAATAGAAAATACCTTTGTGGAAAAACTACATCAGAAATAGGTTTAATAAAATTTATTCTTAATAAGAGGGAAAAGGAAATGAAAAATCCACCACCAAATTAGGGTTTCTAATAGGAGAACATTGGTGGGAATTATAGAAATATAATTGGAAGAAAACATAAATATTTATAGGGGTGATAAAAGTCATCAATCACAAACAAGTGAACAGTAAATGGAAAATTAAGGGCCTCAATGCCATAAATCTATGACGATTTAAAATATCATCGATTGAACAAAAAATAAGGTATTAGGATAACATATTTTTTGGTTTAAGTTCATTTCCCTAATGTTTATGAATTTATTTATTCATAGAAAAATAAAAATAATAATACTTCACAAGTAGAGTTCTATCCTTTAACTAATTTTACAATAAACTTATCTTTCACTCTAAAAAATAATAGAAATATAAAACTATTATATTTATGCTAATTGTATAGGGTTTAAAAAAATGAATTTATAATTTATCTATCATATCAATTAAAATATTTATATTATACAAAACAGGACATCACGTAGGCCAATGGTAGGCGACGCACCCTTATTGCCTTTCAGCTGCGGGTTCAAGTCTCGCGGCCTTGCTGGACGTGATAGTTTGTCACCCAACCTTCAGGTTGTCCTTTTTATAAAAAATAAAAAAATAATCTTATGAAATGTTTTATCCTTAAGTCATAGTATCAAATGTCCAAATTTATCCATTCCAATCTTTAGACTTATCCAATACCCTTTTTTCCAAACTCACAGTCCAAACTTTATAAGGAAGGTCACACAATATACATGCGAATACATTCATCATGTATTATATTAAAATGTGGTAAAAAAATTAATTACTAGAAAACCATATTTGAATAGGTATGTACTTCCTTATTCCTCCTGTAAAACATAGAATACTGGATATACTCCTTAAATCAAAAAATGTGGTAACCTATAACAATGATGAAATAAAAAAACCATTAATTAGTTCCAATGTAGTCAATAATATCCAATATAATTTATCCAAATCAATCATATCTTATTCCAAAATCAATAATTCAGTATCAGGAACATATTAATGTTTATCTTTCCTTCAACCATGTATTTTCCAAAAAGATTAACTTGCTATTGAGTCACTTTTCATGGTTCCACACAATCTCAAATGCCTAATGAAATAATATTGCAGTATAATCCTTATGTACACCATAATTCTTATAACTAGTACATCATTGATATAACACTCAAATGACATAATTATTTAATATCAACATAAGAACACTAGTCATTCTTCTTTATCTGAGGCAGTATCATAATGTGATTATTATCCAACAACATCATTTGCGGTATACTCTGATGATTATGACATTGATTTGTGTAGTGTCTCAACTCCTTACAGATGAAGAATTGTACATTAGTAACCTTTTTCATACCCTTTCAATCGCGTAAATGGTGTTCTTTTACTCTACACTTATAAAAAACTCTCATTTCTTCAAGTATTTTATCATGGAGAATCTTTCCGTAGTTATAACATATGGGAAAATCATTCTTTCCCTTCTCTCCTTTATCAATATTTTTCTCTACCATCCTTTTATTCTTTGTATTCCCTTAAAATTTATAGGACTCAGAAAATTATTTACTTATCTTACTAACACATGATATTATTTCTTCATATGATGAGAATACATGATAGACTATTTTCCTTATAAATGTTGGCTTAAGACCATAAAATATATGATCCTTATTACTCTTTGGATCATGCGTATTGCTAGAGTTCTCATTCCTTCTACTAGGAACCATTTCTAAACAATGGCATACACTAGTTTAGTTTTTGAATCACAATGCATAATTCCAAACTTGTAAAATACCTAACATAAATTGAACAATTTATGCATATAATCCATAATCATAAATAAATTTCTTTGAGGAGGTATTTACTCATAAATCCAACATAATGGTTTGTTAAGAAAATGAGAATTATCCTAAGCATATCCCCTGGGAGTGTCCTAACCAAGAGTACATCAAGACCCTTTGTTGTGTACTAGGATACCCTGGGTCAAGCACAAAACTCCATTTCAGAGTTTTCATTTCAAGGTACAATTGTGACAGAGCCACCTCTACCTATTCATATCTAGATAGGGATTCATTTCTTGGAAAAAATACAAAATATTTACATTACCAAAATTATAGGATGTTCTTCTATAATAATCCTCAAAGTCTATCTTAGGGTAATGTTTCAAAATTAGAGTTTATCTAAATATATTTGAAAGGCTGTTTCTAAACTTCCTTTGATACCGACAGTAACACCTCAACCCTAGTTAACCAGAGTCGGTGCATTATTTTAATATATTGGAATGATTACAAGGTATCAAGTCCTGAAGGACCGATTAGTTTATTAGTCTTGGATAATTGGTTACATACATGAACTTTACATTTCAATTTCTAACACAAAACATAACATAAATTATCCTTTTAGAACACCATTATTCCCTTAGCATAAACCTACATATAAATAATAATATAATTCATAGAATCTTTGAGAAATAAAACATAAGAATGTGGTGATCTCAGATGCTCAGTAATGATAAAAAATATAGTGGAAGCTATCATAAATAATCATAAACTTTTATGGAAAGGTATAAAATTGAAACACAAGCCCTTTAAACCTAAACTACAATATAATATGGAAATGATAAATCAAATAATGCCATTTACTTATTCACGTGGATATTTTACTAGTAGAATAAGAACATGTAATACCAATAGCTAATTTCATAATGATGGAATGCATAATGTCGGACATCATAACCACATATTCAAGGCCTAGAGACAAGACTACAAATAATATTTTGTCAAGGCCTTGTGTCAAGACACTAGAGTTTCTCATGAGACCTACCAATGCATCTAGGAGATATAGCAGGCTCCACCCATAACTTACTATGTCCAAGGAATTTTTCATATGAAAAGGTTGAAACATAACAAAAACATTCGTATTAAAACTAGCATACGAAATGTAAATACATTAACCATAAACCATGAATGGTATAAAAATATCACATCCATATTCAAACATATCACAACTCATTCAATACAATATAAAAGATTTTATTATAGTAAATCAACCCCAATCATAAATAATATCCAATAATGGATGTTGACATAGTTGAAAATAATCAATGAAACTCTTTGAGAGAAACAACCCTTTTCAAGATATCATTTAAAAGTTGCACAATTTATAAAGGAAGTAATTTAAAAAAGATATTTTTGAATAAAAGTGTACCATACCACTTTGAAACTTGTAAAAGAAATTAACACTTTAAAACAATCATGTCTAAGTAAATAAATCCTTAAAATCATTTTAAAACAGAGACATTAATTAAAAGATTTAGAAAAATAAATATTCAAAAACATTTAAATTGATGATCTAGTTAAAGAGTCCTTTCAATAAAAACATATAATATTAATTTTTAATTCATTTTAATGATACATGGCCATAGATGATAAATATTTCCTAGTAGATACTTACAGATAAAGAATATCAAATAATAATGAGATTGAGGAAATAACCCTTACCTTGTAATTTATATTTGTCAAGGCTACATTTAACCTCCTGTATAATGAATATAGTATGTTATTAAATTATAACAGAACCATATTCTTATTTATGATATAATAACTGATTTATTTACGGCTTTATATGACCCATGTAATAATAATTTCTATGTTAAAATAACATTTCAAGTAATAATCGCTTTTTTTATCATATGTGTTTTAACTTGTTATTATTGATCATATAACCTTTATCATGATTTAATTGATTCTATAATATAAAAAATTATTTATGTATCATATATATTCAGAATATAAGTATATATAATTGATTTTATATGAAATAGAAAACACTATTTATGGAAACGGTAGGCTGTACGTACGCCTAAATGTCATTTCCATTTTCATATCATATTGAACAGAAGTAAGTGAATGATATATATGTATATATTTCAAGTATCTTTATTATGTCATATATTACATACTTAAAAATAATATATATATATTTATAGTCATCATTGAATGGTGAACGTGGAAATGAATCTTATTGCGTCGTGGAGACGGTAAGCTGTACGTACGAGCGAGCGATGATATCATTATATTGATATTGAAATCATTTGCAATTGGATGGTATATTATATATAAATAATCATTAACATGTTATACTTATTATTTACATTAATTATACACATTATTTTACCCATCCAAACAATTAAGTGTTGAATAACAAACTACACCATGACGTGAAGACGATAAGTCATACATGCGCTCGTATGATAACTTTTTCATCCATAGGATAGAAAGAATAATTAATATGGTTTTAACATATTTATAATAAAATCCCCGTATGTAATAGGCACTGGATGTATTATTTTAATATGAATAAAATTAAAGAAGAGGAATGTGAAGAAGAAATGAACTTTGAAAGAGGTGATGCTGTAATTACCTCTTGTTCAGGTTCTTACTTTTGATTTGAAAAAAGGGACTCTTAGGTTGAATTTATGAACAATGTAAGGCCTCTAGGATGAATTGAGATTATTTGGGAGGATATTTGATCAGTGTTTGGCCTAGACAAATGGATTTGGCGGTGTGATTTTGAGAGAAGGGGAAGTACCCTTTTATATGAGAGGGGAGAGTCACTTTAGGAAATGCAAGAAATATTATTTTATTATAAAATAATTTTCGGTTTATAATGGATAAAAATGGATTTATTTAAAGGATATGGTGGGGATGGTTCTAAAGTATCTCAACACATATGTTTTAGACAAGTTTTGGTCACCATATTAACCTTATCTTTTAGATTTAACTCTTATTTAAATAGTTTAACTTTTACAATGACTTATTGTATTGTTATATTACGTGCTTAGTAACCTTACTATAAAATTCCAAAAGAACCTCAAGAGTTTAATTAATGACATATATATCATTATATGTGTCTTTTGGCCGATCCTTAGATATTTAGGAATATTATATCATTTAATAATATAGCATGTGTTTTAAAAACTCATTTACGTCAATTTTTACACTATTTAGTATTTGGTTTTTTTGAAAGTAAAAAATACTTGATTACATATAACATAATACATTAAATAAACCATAAAATGTCATATTAACCTAGAAAATACTTGTAATGCATCAAAAGTCTCAATTTTCATTTATTTTGATATTTATGATATCAATTATTTTAATCTTTCATTAATAAGGTAATTATTGCCTCATCATTGTGTCATAAATAAATTTAATTATTTAAAGTATAAAAATTATATATAAAATAACATGATGTATTAAATATTTTTATCTTTCTAATGAATATTTAAAGTCGAATTTATCTTATGTATAACCCTATAGTAAAAATGTTTTATTTATGAAATATTGAATTTAACACTTTTAAGTCTTCTTTAAAAAAATAATAAAGGTCCTAATCTTATCCAAGAGGATAAAAAAATATCATATTTTATTCCTAAGGTTGATTTGGGTTAATAAAAACTTATCCAATATAATTATCACATGTATTGGGGCAATTATAATATCATATTAACCTTTAATTACCCTATTTACTATTAACTGTGGTAAATAAAATTCAAAAGTTACTATTCACAAAAATTATTTTCATACTATTGAAGAAAATTTTACATAATGATGTCAACCGTGTCTCTTAGATTTTTTAAATTATATTCCTAGAAGTGGTAAAATTAAGTTTTATCTAGAAGGTTGGTAAAAGATATTAAAATGTTCAATAAAATTTTATACATCTAATTTAATTATAAAATGAATCCACTAAATTATTTTGAAATTATAAAGGTATTATGTATCAATTTAGACGTAAAATAAATTTTAAAAGAATAAATCATTATTTAAATAAAAAGTAATTTTTAAACAATAACACAGTGCTTTTAAGTATTCATCAAATATTGAAAGTTTTTAGAAAAAATACAAAATATTCACCCAAAAATAATTTTGATACAATGAATCCAAAAATGGTGTCTATTTTACCAAATTCAAAATATATAAGTTTCATTAATTAATTTATAATTAATTTCTGTTTTCAAAACCTGAAAGCGGGTTTTTTTGAGAAGTAAAAACTATCAAAAGATTGATATGTTTTTATGTCCAATTTAAATTTAAAATTACTTGCACTGACCAACATCGTGTTAAATGATAAAAATATCTTCTAACTATACTGGAAAACCATCGAAATGTATAATTTAACACTATAAAGTATTCTGATTAAAAAATATGTTTTCAATTAAAATTTACTATTTATTAAAATTCATCAAAATATGAATGTTTTCAGAAAAACACAAAAAATTTATCCAAAATAAATTTTTATGTCCCGCTTCTAAAGAATAAGTTTATTTTGTCAAATTGAATATATTAAAGTATCACGTATTGGATATAAAAAGGATTCTTCATTAAAAGGCGATAAATTTTCATTTTTTTAAAAATAATTATTTTATCTGAAAATTTAAATTTGTTCTTATATTATGTCTAAGAAACACATAATATGGATGTTAAAATTATATCGAGTATATAAAATTCAAAATGTAGTTAATACTATTCCTAACCACTTTTTGAACGGCGAGTTTGGTAAGTCGTGGTGTGCTTAAACTCGGTGTTGCATGTGGTGCCAGCTATTGAATTACTTTAAAGAGATAACGTACTATAAAATATTGGGGTACTAAAAAGGGTTCATTATTTAATCAAAAGGGAATTAATATGAACTCATAATTATTTTATATTGTATGAAAAGATATATTTGAAATCTTAACCTTCTTGAATTTTAAATGACAATAACAAGAACATAGATCAATCCTTTACAATTATGGAGTTCCTTGATGTGGATCGAATAATTCATCAATGTGAGATAATAAATACTTGTTATTTGTAATAATGATATTTATTTCTCTATAATAAATTTAACAACTCATATTCCATTCCTTTTTCCAAAATAATATCATTTCTTTCTATACTTAAGCACTTGGGTGTGTGAACCCCTAATCACAAAGACCCTTTAATTATTTCTATAATTCCACCAATTCCATTAGATCCACTCTATATAGAAGCTTTGATATAGGTTTTTTACTAGGTATATGGTAAATAGATAATTCAATTTAATGTCTAGGTATATTTCTAAATATATCATTAAGAAATTAATCAATATAATCCCCCAAAATAGATACACTCTCTATTCAAAGGATATCCCTATCTGTTATTGATGCATATTATCCAAGAAGTTCATTGAGATTTTCCACTAGAGTTGGTTCTGATCTATACATAGGTAATGATGTCTATCCAAAAAAAATTAATTATATTTTCTCCTTTGAGATTATAATATATTTCTCATGATAATAAATGCATGTATTCCCCTTTGAGATAAAATTCATGGTATAATAAACTAGTTTGTAACAAAGGAACCTCTAGATAATTTAATAGGATAGGACCAATACAATTATATTTATATGGGATTTATATATTTTTTTAATAAAAAATTTATTCATTAATTCATTAGTTGGTGATACATTGTTCATAGAAATCACTACAAAGATTACGGGTGTTGACATGATTAATATTCCACCCATTAGGAACCATTTCTATGCAATAAAATATATTTGTTTAATACATGAATAGTAATATGAATCATAAATCATAGTATATAATTCATATTAATTTATTTTAGATTCGTTTCATATTATCAAAAAATATTTCTTGAAAATCCAAAGGGTTTATCAAAGATTTATGTTCTTTAAATATGTTTTTCTAAATATAGCTCCTGAAGTTTCTACTAATATTTCTATGGTACTAAATTTAACATCCAAACTCCAGTAAACCAAATATAATGGTTATATTATTAAAATGGAAAAAAATAAATAGATCACACTTCACATTATATATTTTTTAACAACCTCAAGAACTAGATACATTAATGAAGATTACATTGCATTGAAAATTTGTGGTACATTAGCTAAATACATGGAAATTTATTATTTCTTCTTGTAAGTCCACATTTCATATGTGTTAATATTTATACATTCCTAGTGAAATGAGAAAAAATATAAATGAGTGAACTCAGATGATTATTAAGGGGTAATATACCATGGAATCAATCACAAAATAATTATGGCATAAATAAATATATAGGAAATAAATAAATTGAATAATGTAATAAAAAAACTAAAAGAATAATATATCCTTGGATTAAATGAAGAAAATAGAACACCTAGATATCAATAACTAATCTCATAGTAATGGAACATATAATGAAATAAAAAACTAACATACCATCAATGCCTCATTCCAAGACAAGATATAGAAATAGTTATAGAATATACCAGATACCCAATCTAGTTTATCCCATGATACCTAAAGATATATCACAGGGATACATTATTCTGTTCCCCACTCATTAATTATTAAATCCAATGAATCTATAAAATTAAGTTAATGGACAAAAAACTTATCACAATGTTACATAAGGAACATCATATATAAATCATGGATAAATATCAATGTTTACCCATTCAATTGAACAATGTGTCTATTTAGGGGGAAATTAAAAAATTAATAAATAAAATAGTGGAAATTCCCAAAGAAAAAAATTAACCCTAAAAATTGATTTTTTACAAGGAATTATTAAGGATTATTTTTATGTTTTAGGGATATCAATTGTAAATTATCCGTATTGGTGGTTTGTAAAGATCATGTGAATAATCCAAAGCATACCCCGTATGAGTGTCAAACCTGGTGTGCGGTTCAAAACACTTATTGTGAACTAAGTATAGATTGAGTTAATACCCAACCAATTTATTTTAAGGACATTAAACCCAAGTTAAGCTATTCTAGATCCTATATCTAATTTTTTGTTTCAATACAAGGATGTTATTTCTTCGAATCCAAACACTATTTTCATTACCGAAATTTTGGGACATTTTATGTATACAAGAATGTTAGGAAATTATAATTGATTATGAAGTTAGTATAATTATAGGAAATAGTGATATATAATTGGTGATAAAACAAGTATTTTATAACAATATATTATAATAATATTTTTCTACAATGAAAAATAATATGAATGATTTCAAAAAAAATGTAATAGAAAGGTCACAGACCCAAAATTTGACACAATAACCACTTCAGAAAAGGTTAAAATCAGAAGAAATAAGTAATTTATTAATAAAAAATATATCAAAGGGATGATAATATTATATATTAATTTTTATTATTATATGTAAATGAATTCTAAATGGAATTATAACTAAGGATTGTAATTGAAAATGAAATAGGAGGAGTGAGAACCCTTACTTAAGCATAATAATGGATTAGAAAAAGGATATAATGAGTAGGAATAAATAATATTTAATTAAAAATATATCTAATATATTTTGATACTGAGTAATTAAAATAATCTTATTGTATGATAAATAATTCTGAATTACATTATAACAAAGCATTGCAACCAGAAAGGAAAGAGGAGGGGTGAAAAATATTACATTTGAATAATAGCAACTTGGAAAAAAAATTTAATGTGAGAGAATAAGTAATAAATAATTAAGAATATATAAAATATATTATTATAATATAAAATAAGAACAATTTTAGTGTATGAAAATTAATTATAAATGAAATTATAGCAAAGGAATGCAATTGAAAAGGAAAGAGGGTGAGTGAGAACCCTTTCCTTATAAGGAAGCTTCTTAGAGCTTGTGGAGGGAACCATAGAAAGTTAAACCCTTATTAAAGAGTCTATTGAGAGATGAAATGGGATTAAATTCATGTTTAATTTTTTGAGTGTAAAGGTATGGTTGAATGGTTGGGTATTTATAGAAAATTTTGGGTATTTGTTAATTAATTTCTCAACATTAGATTATGACTCTTGGTTATCGAAAACAGGAAACTGTTAGCCTTACCCTAGTTTTAGACTATAGGTTTTGATATTTATGGAATGATTTTGGGGGTTTTACTTATTTAAGTATAGAACCACCATTAAAATATATTATTTTGTATGTGGAACATTTCATGTTCATAAATAAATATGTTTTAATATATTAAAATATACAATTGGTTTTAGAACTTTATAGGTTTTGAATTTAATTTTCTTACATATATTTTTTTTCATTTTAATTATTAAAAATTATTTATGTCTATAAATCCTTTTTTTTATTTTTATATCATTTTAAGTCATCATGATGTAAAATACCTACTGTAAACTCATACCATAGTTCACCTTACAACTCAAAATTCATCTATCTTAGAAAATTATAAAAATTCCCCTATGGATAACTTTAGAATTCTAGGAAAAAATATTAATTTTTTTTGTGAAAATATGTTTATTTATATGTTAATTTTAATTTTTAAATAAAATTCTTGTTGTATTTCAAAATCAAGCATTTGTCACCAAAAATTTAAAAACTCTATTTTCTTGTAAATCATTTTCATTGTAATTAATTTGTGTATACTTAATTTATTATTCATTGATTAATGTAAAATTTTAATAATCCTTTATTATATTATAAAAAAATAAATTTATTTATTTTATAAGACACTTGCATGAATAAATATTATTTTACTATTAAAAGGGTCTGATTACAAATGATCATATTACAATGGATAGACTATAAGGTAATGTTATTGCATTATATATATACATACTTTATTATAACATTCTAGGATCATTCATATATCCTTCTCATAGTACTACTTCCATGCATGTTCCATTTATTATTATTCTTTTCATAATAGCAAAGTATATTATATATTTATCAATAATTTAATATTATTATCCTCTACGATTCCAGATTATAGTGATTCCTTATACATCTATGTGTCTTATAACACTAGTTGTGGCCATTATTGTGAAGGTAATTTCTTAGTTTTGTGTTACACTATGTGGTGTACCATTATAAAGAATTAATTGAATTCAAATTGTGGAAAAAGTTTTTTTTGAGGAAGTGTTAATTTAGTGTAGTATAATATTGGATATTACATCAATGACCAACTTCTTTGGCTCTATAGGATTGACATGTAGAGTTTTATTATCTAATTCAATCATTGTGGTTATGATGTGGGATACTTGTATCGATGATATGTATTATTTATGGTAATGAAGTGGACGTGCCCTAATGATAATTCCAAATGAGATAATTATGATGGTGATTATGTCGATGATATGATAATGATGAAAATGACATGATTGGTATGATGATGGTGGATTATAATAGTTTCACAAATAAAGTAATGAGATTATATGAGTTGATGTTTATTTTTTTAAACAAATGAAAATTTATTTACTATTTCATAAAAAACAAAAAGATGTTGTTGTTTATGTAAGATTTAATGTTATAAAACCATTGAATTTTACTTTTATTACCAGTATATTAAACATTTTAATATTAATAATACATTTAATTACATATTTCTCATTTACCTGAATGAAATTAATGTGAAAATTCCATATGGAATATTTCAAATTGATAAGGTCATAATAGTTCCCTACTATGATGATAACCATAGGGAACTATGAAAATATTCTTAAATATAGTTTTAAAGTAGGAAAATGTATTATGATAGTACCAATAGTATATAGATTGTGTGGTGTGAGTACTCATAATTGAATGTATATTATTCTCATGAAAGTTTCACTTGGTAAACTCCAAGATTAGAAATTATGAGAACAAACCCACTGATAGGAATTATATATGTTTTGGTGTAAACAGTTATTACTACATGAGAGCATGTGTAATAGTCCTTAGACTTGAAGATTATCACTCAGGAAGTTCATTAATCACACACAAATATTTAATCACCAAAACCATGACTCTATATGTTCAAAGGAAGAAGGGTATATTGGGTGTTTCATGAATGACATGTTATTAACAACTAAGTAAAGAAATGATTTGTCCCATTCATATTTATGGAAGTTGATATCACCAATTTAACTACAACAGAAACATCCCCTTAAATTCAATGACCACGTTTTAATGATGTGTTTATTTTTAATTGTAAAATAAGGGTGTATCAATCATAAAGGTTGATGACAAGGATATGAAACTATCTGGATGAGTTATTTAGACAAAAAATTATATCCCACAATTAGAATTCATATGTTGTTCTCAACATTGCCTCATTATGTTTTTTATCATAGGTTCCTTGACTCAATACTAGATATTAATATTCAACATCAGTAAAGCCTACCTAATGACAATGAAAAGAAATATTATAGGGTCACACACTATATGTTTTCTGTGATCTCAATTAAATTCTATTTGAATTTAATTAATTTAAGATATATTATTTTAATGAATTAAGAATAATTTTATTTATATTTTATTGATCACAAATATCTATTGATGATTAAAATATTCAATTAAGTATTTATTTGGGTAATCAATAAATGTGGAGGAGATAGAACAAAACAAGATCATATCTGATGATGAATATTTATTTACAATCCAGTAAATAATATTTATCATTATAGAAATGAGCACAAGCCATATAATTATAATATTAATATTATTATATGAAATGGGGTTTTATAAGAACTATTGTATTTTTTAATGGTTTATATGTAATTAAATAACATCTTAACATAAACCCCAGCTCTAAAAATATATGGTTATATAAATCTTGTAGGGTTAATTAAAATAATAATAATAGTGAATCATTATGTATAACCAAATTCTCTCCCTCAATTTTTTCCTCTTCTCTATTCAATAATGAGAATAACTCCTTCCAGATCAAAGGATATTGAAGTGATAAATATGAATAATGAATGATTATTGATTCTTCACATTAGCACCCAAAAATAAATTGGCACCATTCAGAGGTCAAATGAGAACATGTGGGTCCCCACTAAAGGGATTCTACACTAAGATCCTATAAATGCAACTAAAGTTTTCCAAATAAGTATTCTTGGAATGACCATCCTCTACATCGAAGAAAGACCCTAAGATGAAATAATATTTTATTTCACTCATAAATGAATTTATTATAAATTTAACTTCCAAAGATACTCTATTTGGGTTTCATGTTTTATCTATGTCAATATTTGGTAGAACAAATCTACGGGTCATTGATTTAACATCTTGTAATATATTTTGAATGATCCATCGAATAAAAAAAAACCTATATGTTTATTTCACACAGAAAATGACTTCTGCAATGACCAGAACCTTCAAGTGGTATCGTAGTGGTCATGTTTAAATTTAAAGTTATTTAATTAATTTTTGATCTATATGCACAATAATGGTAAAATATTTCAGTTCTATAACATTCATTCATTAATGCCATTCTAATTGAAATGTTTTTGAAGTATTAATCATATTCATCAAGTGTTTCATTTTTTTAAAGGTCTAAGAATAGACAAATAATAGATATAGACTCTATTAGGAAGTGGCAAGGATTATCTTGGGATATTATGTGATTACATGGTGTATAGATAGAGTACACATCGTGTACCCAAGTGAATTCCACTTGGCCATGTCACAAGATACATAATGTACCCAAACGTAACTGCACATGGTGCATTTATTTCATACCATGTGTGGACTGGTCCAAACTAGAAAAAAAAACTTGTTAGATTACAATTTAGGCATTTTTCATGAACGTTGTGTAGTCTAAAAAGATTAGTAGTGAAATTTATGCAAATCTTGTGGCCAAATACATAGTCAAATCTATGTGAGACTAACACCCTATATAATTAATGAAATGCATGCTATTTTTTTGGTATAAATGGCGTCTAGTTCATTATGTTCCACATTTTATGCACACATTGATCCACTAAGTAAGTCAAATAAACACACAACTAGAAAAACACATGACATGTAGCTAGATTACACATCATGTGGTCCTGCATTTGAAGAACATTATATGTCCTTCGACAGGTTGTACAGACACACAAAAATCATGATACATGGTGTGTGCCTAGCTATTGTATGCTATGTAGTCTAGCCGAGGTACATACCAATGCATCAACTATTTAACTCAGGTACATGAAAACTGAGATACATGGTGTGAAGCTCGCAAGTACACAATGTGTTGTGTCCCAATAAAGGATGAAATTAATTATATTAAATTATTAATTGTAGCATTAAATCCTTATTATATTGATGGACACTATATGTGTTTTAATGTTTTATATTGGTTTGAAAGAATTATTAAATTCCAAATTAATTTAATGTAATTATCTATAATTATTTATTTAGCCATTTATTTTTCAGGAATTCCTTTATGATCGATATCTCTAACAGATTTTTGATGGTCATTTAGATAAAGGGAATTAATTAATTAATGCAAGAATGTTTATCTTAATAATAAATAATGAATAAATCTCAATATTATCCAGAGTACTTTGAATTAACTATTTCATGTATGTGACAAATCATGAGATTAAATAAGACTTGTGTATGTGTTGGTATTATTTAAATTTATTTATTACATGGTTTTGAAATTTATAATTATAAATTTAATTTTATGTTCAGAAAGTCATCCATCCATCTATTATTATGTACGACCAACATGTCCAAGGTTATTTATATAATTCCCATTAACCAATTTTTTTGTTCCCCTCAACTATGTGTGTGTTATAAATACATGTAATAAATAGAGTATCTCAAACTGTTTAGTGGTGGTTCAAGAAGGTACCGGGATCATACCAACCCAGATGATACACAAGTGGATTGGTGGAAAGCTGCAACTCATTCCAAGACTAACATAAGTAGTTTTCCCCAATGTCATATTTTGATTTATTATTTTCTCTAAAAATAAACCATTAGATAATCTCATTATATGGTCATTAATTAATTAATTTCTTTTTAATTATTTATTTTATGGAACCATGATCGTAATCACAAAAATAAATGAAATAACATGAAAATATAGAATGCAAATAAATTGATTATGTGTAAATGTTTTATCAAAACATGGCTAGCCACATATGTATAATCCACTTAATATTAATAGGAAATTTGAAAGATAAAATATGATAAATTTTATGGGTAATAAAAAAATATCTCTAATATATATTATCTTAGATTTGGCCTTCCATTTCCTGAATATTATTTAATTCCATATAACTAAGAATTTGACCAACCCTTGTTTCGACACATAATTTTTTTTAGAGAGTTGTTATGAATAGTATTGGATGAATAAACCATATTTCATTAAGATAAGTATATATATAAATAATTTGTGTAATTTGGAATCAAGTATTGAAGAAATCCAAGTTTGTATTTCTAGATTTGGGGGTCTACTCAACAGATCAATGAGTTGCAAGTCAATGATTAGAAAATATCTACCTACCTAAATACCTTAAAGTATATTGAAAAACCCCTGATTGGTTTTTGTGAAGAGGAATATGGATAAGTTTCACTACAATATTCAAGAAATGTTAAATTTTGAGTCTAATATTGATGGATTTTGAATGTGCAAAAATAATGGGAGATTTAATAAAATTGAAATTATTTTCACTTCGAAAATAATTTGTGTAGCACCGATGGTTTTTGGTATGTAACCATTATATGATTCTTTTCACATCTTTAAATGTTATTTGAGAAGTTGAGGAATAATTTGGAGTAATTTATGAAGGTTTTGGGTAAAAAAGGTGGTGCACGGTTATCACACGGTTTCGCCTAACGGCGTGGCCAAACCATGTAAGGCCAAAACTAATTCCCTATCTTTGTGGATCTAATTCGGCTTGGTCATATGTTTGATATATTTCGACCCAAATCAACCATAAAATGATTTTTTTCTCCCCCAAATTCCTATTTTTATTCTACTATAGATCTAGAATCAATCCAAACACATTCCATGGTGAATCGAAGGCAGATTCTAAAGGTAAGTGCCCGTTCTTCACCGTTTTCTTCACAATTTTATAGGTTTACTCCTCCTTCCATATCATCTTATTAGATCTATGACCCTTGTGAGTATATATAAGAATATATAGTAAAAATAAGGTTTTATATTGTGTTTTTAATTATTGGGGAGGTTATCTTGGGTGGTTTCTTGGAATCTTGACCCAGATTCTTGAGCGTTCTTCATCCATTGTCAGTTTCCAACGAAACGAGCGAGGTAGGTTGATTCACTCTCATATCCTCTTGATGAAATTGATTGTTATTAATTAAAATTTAGTTTTTGATGAAGTTTAAATTCTGTTTTTTCTTATGTAAAATTTGTAAACCCTCTTTAGTGACGGGTGATGGAAAATGTGGAAAATTGGGGGGTTTTGTGAAGAACACCAGTTTTTGATTTTAAATGGGGATTTTTAAATTATGAATCCTAAATTATTTTGTAAAATTTATTTATTTAGAATGTTTCAAGTAGATATATCTGGTTTTATGTGATTTAATATTTTTAAATTGGATGTTTGGAATGTTTTCAATAAACGAGTGTTTTTTTGAAACAGGGGAAATTGTTAGAAATTGGACTAGGTTTTTGGAAAACATGGTGTCTGTATCATATTGAATTACTAGAAATGGTTGAAATATGATAATGTTATTTGTTCCAAAGGTTAAATGTAACATGGGGAATTATTACTTTGTGGTGACTTGGTATATCAATGAGAAACTCTCATGAGCATCGAATTATCATAATGATGCATGCATTTTTATTTGTAGTAGTTGTGTGGAGTTTATTAGTTTGAAAAAGTAGTTTTCATAATGTGTTTTAAATATTTATAGAATTTTTTTACTATATTGTATAATTATATAAAATTTTTTCACATGTTTTTAAGTTATATTTAGTTATAAACTATTTTGAGAAGTGTTTATATTTAGTTGAAAAAACATTTCAGAATTATTTTAATATAAATTGTTTTTGATAAATGTTTATGTCTATTTTATCATAGTGTAATGATTATGGAATTCAATGAGGAAAGCCTACTGATTTTTATACTCCCCCCATCTTTGAAATTTTGGTACTTTTTTAGATGTCATCTTCTGGGATGTGGGTGAATGTAGGGTGCATTAGGTTTTTAGCAATACTTCTTGAGTTATGGAGCTGTCTAGTGGTGGTGGAACAAAGAGATGGTGGATCCTGGAGTATTTTGGTTTCTTTGGGGTATTTTTGATATATCTTACACTATTAGTTTTATATCTTGTTGTCTTCCACTACAACACTTTTGTTTGTTCTCACTTTCGTATAAAAGATTTTCTAAATTGTAATTATTTTGTTCATGCATCATATAACTACTATGGATTGTATTTGGATAGTTTATAGTTTATATTTAAAAAGTTAAATCATCCCCAATAGTATTTGAAACCCTTCTTCATTTATTTCCAGCCTTTGGCGTCTTGGGTATGTCACCTAAGGCCCAGTAATGACACATTGTGTTCTCAAGACAAAGAGAATGAGCGGGTCATTACAAATGGTATTAGATTGTTCCCTTATTTGTATAACATATAGTATTGATATTATTGGTCTTGTAGTTGAAATAATTATTTTCTATTCCTTGGGTGGTATTATTATAAAATAGTAGGATTGTGGGGACTAGAAATGTAGAGCATGAAAAGATGTCGCTAACCCTTTTATGCGGGACTTCAAGTTACTAGGGATTTGGGTACGTAAGTGTTTTAGAAACACTAGTAGGAAAGTGGAGTTTCATTTTCATGGGTTTATCCAATGATACCATATTCACATAAATTTTATATTAATGAAATAGAAATATCTAGAACTTTTTCAGGGTAGAGATCTCTTTCAACTTTCCGGGGATGGAAAGACCAATGGTGGGGAGAATGTAGCACCCCCGATTTCTAGTATGTAAAACTTCCCGGATGCTTTTCAAATGTTTAAAGGTTATTTGTGGAGGTGAGGGAGAATTTGGAGTAATTTTGGTGGGTTTTGTGTAAAGAAAAGGGGTACACGATCCACACATGGTTTGTCTAAACCGTGTACCGAAACCGTACAAGGCCAAAACTAATTCTCTATCTTTGTGGATATAAATCAGATTAACCATATGATTGATATATTTCAACCCAAATAAACCCTAAAACTAAATTTTTCTCCTCCAAATTCCAAAAGAGGATATCCCATTGATCTGGAAGTGATCTGAGCACGTTACATTGTGAATCAAAAGCAGATTCTTGCAGTAAATGCTCATTCTTCATCGTTTTCTTCACAGTTTCATAGATCTACTACCCATTTCATCTCTTTTTATTACATATACACCCCCTGTGGGTAGATATAAGAGTTTACATGGAAAATAAGGTTAGATAATCAGTTTTTCATGATAGGGAAGGAGATATTGGGTAGTTTCTTGGAATCATTACCCGAATTCTTGAGTGTTCTTCGTCCTTTGCCAGTTTTCGATGAAACAAGTGAGGTTGGTGTATTCAATATAATATCACATTTCTGTTATTGATTTTCATACATTAATTTTTTATGAAAATAAAATTGTGTTTTATCTTATGCACAATTTTTAAATCTTCTTTAGTGACAGGTTATGGAAAACGTGGAAAATTGGATTTTTTGGGAAAATCATAGTTTTTAAATTTAAATTGGAATTCTTAGACCATGGATCTTCTAGAATTTTGTAAAATTGATATATTTTGAATTTTTCTCGTAGATATATGGGGTTTTGAGATGATTTAATGTTTTTAAATTGGATGGTTGGTTTTTTTTCAATAAATAGGTGTGTTTGTTGAGACAGGTGAAATTATTTGAAATTAGTTTTGGTTTTTGGAAAACATGGTGTGTATATCAAATTTAATTACTAAGACTGGTTAAAATATGATCACATTACTTCTTCCAAAGGATAAGTGTAACATGGGGAATAATTACCTTTAGAAAACATGGTAGATATATGAGAAACCTCTCATGAGTATGGAACTATCATAACGATGCATGCCGTTTTTGGTAAATGTTGTTCTGTGGAGTTTATTGGTTTGAAAAATTAGTTTTCAGAATGTTTTTTAAAGATTTATTTAATTCATTTCCTATATTATAGATTTTTTGAAAAATGTTTCACATGCTTTGAATTTATATTTAGTTATAATGTATTTTGAGAAGTTTTTATATTTAGTTATAAACTATTTTCAAAAATTGTTTTATATAAACTATTTTATATAAATTTCGATAAATATTCTATCTTATTTGTTTATGTATAGAAGTAATAATGAAAATACAACTGAGTTTTATACTCACCCTTACTTTGGAACATTGGTTCTTTTTTAGATATAGTCATCCGAGACATGGTAAAATGTAGGGTGCAACAGGTTTTTTGAACTACTTCTTGAGTTGTTGAGATGTTTGGTGGTGGTGGAGTATAGATACAGTAGAGCCTTGAGTATTTTAGTTATTTTGGTGTCTTGTTGAGTTATCTTCTACTGTTAGTTTTATTTCTAGTGGTCTTCTACTGTAGCACTTTTGTATGGGCTCACTTTGGAAAAAAAGATTTTCTCAATTCTCATTATTTTTTTCATGCAACATGTAAATACTATGGATCATGGTTAGTTGGTTTATAGTTTATCTTTTAAAGGGTAAATTTTACTCCACTGGTCATTAAATACCTTTGGACTTTATTTCTAGCCTTTTGCGTCTTGTGGATGTCGCCTAAGGCCCAATAATGATTCATTGTGTTCTCAAACTAATGAGAATGAGTGGATAATTACTGTTTGTAATTAAGAAAAGTACTAATAATATGATATTTTAAATTTTAGAATAAATTTAAATTTATTTATCCACACTATCCTTATTGTAATTATTATAGAAAGATACCCTACTCATTTTTAGTAACTTTTAAGAATGGTTTATGTGCTTTTGGGGTGTGTTTTTCAATGTATAAAAATATTACCAGATAAAATCATCAATACATGATCCACCTGCTAAGGACATGAGTGATGAAGATTTTTTTATCTATAAAAATAAAATGAAAAATATTTTCAATATTCAATGTTTAATGCATTTTCCTTTGTATAGTAACCTCATGGCATCTCACAAAAACATGATTGCTTAAAGAATACTCTTGAATCTCCATGGTATCTACCTAGAGAGATCCATATAGGAACATTTTGAGATATCCAATTCATTATTAGAGATTAAACATGGGGAGGGTTTACTAGAGGGGCCTTACATAGTCATACTCAGTGACTATATTGAGCGCTTAGAGGTTCTAGGGTTTAAACTTCCTGAAGAAATGTGCATAGATCACATTCTTACATAAATCCCATAGAGATTCCTGACACTTTTTTATCAATTTCAATATGGAAAACATTGATAAGTATCTTCTAGATCCGGTCACTCTTTTTAATGAAGTAGATTATGAGAAGAAGGTTTAAAAGCCTTATATCTTTATGGTGAAAAAATGAAAAGGCCAAACAAAGAGTTCAATGCCTAAATATTTTTTTCAACACCCTTCCAAGAAGATAATGATCAAGGGTATAGTAAGGGATAAGGATGTGATTTATTTTTTATATGGAAATAAGGGCCAGTTGAAAAAATAATCACATATCTAAAGAAAATAGGGAACAATTTTGGTTCATTTTTTAATAAGGTAAGTTTTCAATTTCTACAAATCAGCTATTAGATACATCTTATGGTGATAAAATATGTATTAAAATATAGTAATCATGTAGATTCATAAATATTGACTGAGGCGAGGTAGATCTAAAATAGAGAATAAATAAAAACTTACTGTTATAACTATCAACAACTACCATCTTACATTTCCAGCTAGAATTATATTGGTTTTGAATGTTTTTTATTACGTGCCTTCTTATATAAAAAACATTATTTCTTTATCTAAAGTTGATAAAAATGGACTTATTTTTAAATTTTCGAATTAATTTTTCTTCTTTTATAAGGATAACATTTTTTATGGAAAGGAACATTTAAATAACGATTTTTATGTGTTCGATTACATGAACTAAGTAATATAAATAGATTACTAAATTACATCATATGATTCATAACACACCAACCATTGGCTTTACCATCTAGGTAAAGTAAATAAATTGTGTTTTATGGAATGAAATCAAGATGGATATTTAAATTCCTTTGATCTAAAACCACTTTGTATATGTCATTCATGTTTTGAAGAAAAAAATACTGAATCCCCATTTAGTGGAAATGGAAGGGATATTGTGTATATTCTAATGGTTTATACCGATATGTGTGGAACATTTCCTATTGAATCAATGGGTGGGTACTCATATTTCATAACTTTTACCCATGATTTTAGTAGATATGGATATGTCAACATGATGATGTATAATTCAGATTCCTTTTAGGGATTAAAGGAGTTCAAAAATAATATTGAGAAGTAGCTTGCTAAGATGATTATTAAAATCTCCTTTGATTGTGGTGTAGAATATATTAATGAAAACTCATGGATTACTTATGGGTGTTTGGGATTATATATCAACTCGCTCCTATATGTACCCTTTAATGGAATGGTGTAAGTCAAAGGATTAACCACATCATTTTAGACATGGTCATATCAATGGTGAGTAATCGATGTATTCCATTATCCTTTTAAGGATAAAATTTAAAAACAAAATCACAAATACTATTCCAAGTTCTAATTGATGTGGAATATGGTATACCATATCAATTCTAGAATAGAAATAAAACCATGTTTTCATACATACATGTGTGGGGTTGAGAAGCGAATGTCAAGGCCTATTTAGTTAAAAAACAAACACCCCCACTAGACTAATTTTATCTTTATATGATAACATTAGGAAACAAGGGGATATTTCCTATATGACCGCTTAGAAAAAGGTAATAGTGGGAAGACACACCATATTTATTAATATATATCACATCAATTGAATGGATAGTGGGAGTGATATAGAATTTGATGAAGTCATGGGTTATGGTATACAAGATTTCCCACAAAAAAAAATTCATAAAGCCCCATGAAAGAAGATGTTCTAGAGGCACAAGTACAACATTAGAGTACAATAGCGGTTAGAGAGCCAAAAATATATGGTTTTATGGTTACTTAGTATAGTGACTCATTATTATTTGATAATAATGATACCTTAGTCTATATAGAATATGTAAGTGGTTGAAATATTTCCAAAAGGAAATAATTTATAAATTTTAAAATAGATTTAATGTACCAAAACAAAGTATTGATTTTGGTAGATCCTCTAGTGGATGTATATCCCATTGTTTGTAAATGGGTATTCAATAATAAATTGAAAATGGATGGAAAAATCAATACCTATAATGTAAAATGGTTGCATAACAGTACAAACAGATTCATGACATAGACTATTATGAAACTTTTTCACCATATAGAATTATAAAATCCATTAGAATTATAATTTCCATTACAGTATAGAAAATGTATTTCTAAATGTATTTCCTTAATGGGAACCATCATGAATCTATCTATATGATATAACTTTTAGGGTTTTTGACTCAAAAGGGAGCCAAAAAAGTTTTCAAATTAAAAAGATCCATTTATGGAAAAATAAAAGCATCCAGTTCAATGAAAATTTGGTTTTATGAATCCATAATTGAATTTTATTTATAAAGAAAAAATGTGAAACTTGTTTCTATAATAATTTTAGTGGGAGTTTGATCATTTTTTAACAGTATATATCAACTATATATTACTTATTGGAAATGAAATACTAGTTTTAAACTCAGTTAAAGCCTAGTTAAATAAATACTTATTCACGAAGGACTTATAAAAGACAAAATATTTTCATGGGATCAAAATCCATGGTAATAGATATAGGAGACCACTTATCCTAGGACATGATAAATATATTGACAAGATACTAAAGAGGTTCCGTGTGGGACTATCCAAGAGGGGATTATTTTCAACATTTCATAAAATTAATCATTCTAGGAAAATATTTCCTCAAACAAATTAGAAAATAAAAATGATGGAATGTATTCTATATAAATAAATGACTGGGTTAGTAAGGTACGATATTATATGTACTAGGATAGATTTCACCTATGCCTTGAGTGTAGTATCATAATATTAAAATTATCAAGGTGAATACCATTAGTTGGTACTCAAGACCATCCTTAAGTATATATGGAATACTAAGGATATATTCATGATGTATATGGGAGATGGGGAAATTTGCATTAGAGTGTATTAAGATTCTAGTTTTCCAATATATTAAGATTATATGAAATCACATATGGGATAAAATGTCACTCTGAATAGAGGTGATGTGAGTTGGAAGACCTCAAAGCAGGTTGTCACCAAATATTCTATAGAAGTGTCCAAGAATATTGTGGATTTTGGGGAAGCTAAAGAATCATTTTTTATATGAATATCTATATAATATCTTGATTTGGTACCTAAATATAAATATCATATCACACTCTATTGTGACAATACTTCAAAGGTGGATCTCAAAAAATAGATAAGTTCAAATCAACAGAAAAAGAATATACATTGGAAGTATCATCTCTTGGGGAATTTCTCTCAAAGAGGTTATGTTATAGTGGATATAATTTTCATGGAAGGAAACATGGAATACCCATTGAATAAATCTTTAACTTAGTAGAAACATGATCTTTTGGTGAGGTCTAAAAGACTAAAAGTTGCATGAATTTGGATTTAGTCCAAGTGAGATTTTGTTAGAGTTGGTGTTCAAGAACCGATGAATTTTACTTTGATTTGATGTATATTAATTTTTTTTAATATCAATAAAACATATTAATACAAGTTGATTATTATTCTATATGAATTTAATATAATAATGTCCTAGATTATCCATCGTATTGATAAGGTCATAATAGTTCCCTAATATGATGAAAAGATTAAAGTGCCAGGATGATATTATTTAATATAGTTAAATTTTTGGATAACGTACTATGATAAGACACACAATATGTTGACTATAATGGGTGAGTTTTCATAAGTTGATAATGCTTCTTCTCATGAATATCAAACTTGGTAATCTCTATAATTGGAGATTATGAGAACATACCTGCCTTTTGGAATTCCACATGTTTTTTTTCATCATATATTCCTCTCTAAGAGTATGTGTAATGGACTTTATAATTTAATATTATCATTAATACAAAATGAATGAAATGTTATGAATGGATAAGTTGAGGAAGGATTTTCCCTTCCATCTTTATGAAAGTTGATATTTTCTCCCCTTGATTGGTATATAACTGCTGCATTAAATTCTATGTCCATGGTGTAATGACATATTTATTTCATAGGGTCCTAAAAAAATATAAAGCATATAAGGTGATGAAACAAATGTGAAACCTTATTTATAAGATATTGAGATAAAATGATTATATTACCCAATGAACATTTTAATGTGATTATCGATGTTGATAAATTATGTTTTTTCAATTAGGTTATTTGACCAGTTTCTAGAAAGTAACCCTTGACTTTAAGAAAGCTTATCCAATTACACGGAGAAATAATCTTAGAGGGTCTCACACAAAGAGTTTCTATTGATAATAGTTAAATCACATTTCAATTTAGTTAATGGAATAAATATTATTATCAATACAAATGAATATTTTTACTCATGTTTTATTGATCAAAAATATTTATTGATGAATAATATATTTAATGAAATATTTATTTGGGTATTTTATAAATGAAGAGGAGTTAAAGTTTACCAAGATCATTTTTGGTGATAGATATCTATTTGAAAGTTGGTAAATAATATTTATCATTCTGAAAGTTAGAAAATTCATAGAATAATAATTATATTATAATTATCATGTGGAATGGGGTATGTTAATAATTTATATATTTTTTAAGGGAATATGTGATATTATATAATATCTTAACATAAATCATAGTTCTATAAATAGATGGATATGTCTATTATATAAGGTTAATCAAAAAATTGAGAATAGAGAATTGTTGGGTACAAAAGAATTCTCTCTATCTCACTTGAATTATTCTTCTAATATTATCCAGAATGATAATAACTCCTTCAAAAATGAAGGATCTAGAAGAGATCAAGATGAACCATTCTAGATGATTTATTCACCATTATAGCACCTTAAAGCCAGTCAATTTTTTATAGTTCAAAGGTGAATGTGTGGATCGCCGTAAGAGGGATTCTACACTTAAATACGACAAGCACACTAAAGGAAATATGAGTAGGGTTTTTTAGAATGGTCAACATATATATCAAAAAATGACTCTAATATGAGGTAACATTTTATTCCAGTAAAAAAAATTAATTTTTTCATTTCAGGAGAAAAGATATTCTCTTTGGGTTCAGGGTTTTATATATATCAAAATTTAGTGGGAAAATTTCACTAGTCATGGAGTTCATGTCATGCAAAATATTTTGAATGATCCACTAAATAGATAAAGCATTTTTAGTTATTTCTCCCACAATGGTTGTTTTTATTCATCTGAAACCTTCATTTTATTGATTTTATGGTAGTTTTTCTATAATGGCGGTACTATTCACAACACAGCCATTACTTGGGGAAATATTCTTGAGTGTGGCCCGACATAGACTTGAGGAACATACAATATAGTATTCCATCCCTTACCCTAATGATTAGTACAGATTGGATATATATATATATATATATATATGTTTTTAAATAAAATTTATTTTGGACCTGAATATATTTTTGAAAAGGATATTATGAATTTATTTAGTTTTTATAATAGTTTTTTGATGACATATTAGATGTTAGATGTGATGGAACTATCCAATGGGAGTTGGTTCACTATAATAATTTATAATTTTTTATAGTGTGTATTGTATTATAAACAATATGTTATTTAGAGGTATATGTTTATGGTAAGAATGTGAATGGAATAATATAATAATTGGATTTTTTAACTATCATATGTGGACTAAGGGAATTGAATAGACTTGTATGTATATTCTTATAAGGATTTAAAGACGAGATTGTTTCTATAATGATATTTTTTCTAAATTACCCCTGGTTAGTATTGTGTGGCGTGGATGTGAGTTTTTATTATGATTTCAATTCCATAAATATCATGTATGTTTATGATTGAATTAGTTGGTCAATATTTTGGTTCAATTATATTAAATATCGATATACTCTCTTTATGGTAACAAAATAACATTATTAGATTATTGAGGTGTTATTATCTTGATGATCCTAGAAACATGAGATACATATTAATGGATTAAGTCATATTTCAATAAGGTATACTCAATATTTTAGGTTATTTTTCATATTTGAGGTTTTTAATTATATTAGACACAAGTAGATACATAATTTTCATTATTGTTTGATATTCATAAATTAAATATTATTTATGATATATATTTTGATTATATATTTTTTTTATCATTCTTGGTTTGAGGTTTTCACTTATATTATAGTTTTGTGATGGGCTCTCTAGAGAATAAAACCTTATATAAAAGAGTAAATGACCCTCACCACTAGTCGAAAATACTTGAAACATTGAAGGTATGATTATGATATAATTCTCATTCTATACACCTATCTTGAATGGGGTCTCAACAAGGAAAATTCATAACATAGTGGTATCAGAGAACATTTTCTTTGATGATCTAGATTAAAATTTAGAGTTAGTTGGAATTTTGGTTTTGACTATTTTGGGAAAATAAGGGTGACAATGATATTTCTAATTGGGGTTTGTTCAATTATCATTAAACCCGATCTAGGGAGAAACATATATCCTGTTTTTATACAAGGAATATGATTTTCTATAAACTGACTTGAGTGTAAAGATTATTGATTGTAGTGTTTGAGTAGAATAGTATATGAATCATATAATGGACAAGGGGTGATCTTTGTATAGTTTTTCTTATTATAGTGGAACTGTTATAGGAATGATAATAGATAAATTCATATGATATCTTCTAAATTTCCACATAATTTCATTATAAACCTGTTCATATTTTTATATTCTATTTAAATGAGGTAAAATTTCATGTATATGAATTTATATGATTTCTTTAACTAATTATGAATTGGGTTTCACCCATGTAAGTCCCACCCATGATTGATCATGAGTCCCATGAGAACTTATTTTAGATATTTGTGTATATGAGGCCAACACCTGATCCCATTTTTAGAATTGGGATCATTGTTCTAGTAAATATTATTTTTTTGAAGATTAAAAATACAATATTTTTTGCTTGATACAATATGTATAGTGAGGTGAGAATTCTTTCAGGTGAAAGAGCCTTGGATGAATGAGATTGAATTGGTTTTTCCCTATAGTAGATATGAATATTTATTATAATTATTCTCATTAATACCATTTTTTATGTTTGTTTTGAATGTGGTGGGATATAATTATTTGTTTTTAAGGGATGAGTGTCTTGGCATAGATATAAAATGTCATATTTTTTTTATCAAATTTAGTTATTTATTTTGATTACAAATGAATTTATGTCACTTTATAATTCATGAAATATTTTTGAGAGGTTTTAGAAATATATTTTTTCGTATAATATTTGTTTAGTTTTTAAGAGGAGTTGAGTAACAAGCTTGTGAAGGATCATCAGTGTGAGTATAAGCTATAGGAGGATATTGGGTGATTATATAGATTCTTGACATGCTTAGAGCTATCATGATATATGATAAATATTTACATAATTTCATTAGTTTAAGGATTGATATTTATTCCCGAACACTATGAATGCTATGATGATTGATTATATGAACATGGAGGTTTTAGTTCGATTCTTTGATCAAGATATATGTGTTGTGTTTCTCTTTATTATTTTATTTTAATGATCAAAATATTCTTTAATGTTTTTTATTTAATATTTTGTTTTTATTTAATTCTTCATTTAATAATTAAAAAAATTATTGTTTCTATTTATAATAATTATTTTGTTTAATCTAATTAATTAATTAATTAATTAATTAATTAATTATTTTTATTATCCTTATTATTCTATATAATTATTTTTTTGTTAAAACTTGTGGAAATTTAATTTTATAAGTATCATTTTTACCTATATGTGTCTTGTTTTTGTCCCTTATGTAAGTTCTAATTTTTTTATTTCACTTATAAAATTCTTCTTTTACCCTTATACGAGTTTTAGAAATTATCCTTTACCATTATATAGATTATTTCTACCATTACACGGCTAGAATATTTCCTTACCCATGATTTTTTAATTATGTTTTACCCTTTTATGACATATGATTTATTTTATTTACCCTTAATCATGTTATAATATTACTATTCTATATCTCTCTAAACTACCATTATACAAAACATAAATCAAATTATAAATTTACATGAGCATATCAGATACCCTTATGCAAGATATTTAAATTCCATATTACTTTAGAACAATGATGAATAACCTATATACAGGTGATGAACATTCCTTTCTACCCTTACACAACATACACATTACCTTTATGCAATTTTTTGATAATGTTATTTACCATTATACAACGCATTCTCATAAAATTACACAATATACAGAATTCAGGTTATCTTTGGGTAACCTATATAATTTAGGTGTTACCTTTATACAATGTGTAAAATGACCCTCACATAAGTATAAAAATCTATAAATATACTGTTTAATCAATTTTCACGGTTTTCATGTTAATGTTTTTTTATTATAAAAAATATTTAAATTATTTTACGAACTCTATAAGTTCATTTTAATGTTATAAATATTATTCATATTATTTTTCCATTATTTTAAACAAATTTTTTATAAAGATTAAATATGTTCTTCAATCTCATATATTTTTACAGTATGAAACTCAAATATTTAAAATTTATTTTTCTGAGTTGCTTTTATTTGATTATATTATTTCTAAAATCATTCTTAATATAAATTAAGTAATAAAAACATGTTTTTTAATTTTTAATAAATTATCTTTAAATATTTTAATTATTGGATGTATAAATATGAAAATTTATTTGAAATTAAAATTTTTAATACTGTAGAATATATCTATATGATATTTGTGTGTTTAATTTGACCTTATTTTTTTTAAACGAGTGTTTTTAAATAATCTAGATTCATTAAAATGGGTTTATTTCAAATTATAATATTTTTTATGATATCTTTTTTTATCTTCTATAATCCTATAATAAAAATAACAATAATATTAGAATTTGATTTATTTAATTCTCTATTTGAATGATTTGAGTTTTTTATTATTTAAATGTGTCAAGGAATTCATAGAAATAATACTGGCCAAGATTCATTGAATGTGGACATTAATTAATTAAAGGCCCAAATGATTATAGAAAATTTTTATAGGATTTGGGGGATCTATATAGAGATATTTGGAGGCTTGGAAAACAAAAAAAACACATCAATAAAATCGTGGTCACCCTGTATACCAATGTTATCATTATCTCTTAAAGCTCTTAAGATATTTCTTTCTAAATTTTCTTCTTCCTTTAAAGAGTTTCTTACAAAATTGTAATATATATATCACTCTCACCATATTCTCATTCTTCCCTTGTGATTTTCATATTCTCTCTAACTAATATATTGAATCACTTAGAGATTTTGGTGGTATACATTTGGAAAAATTTAGGTACTATAACCGAATGACCTTACCAAATATTGTATTCTTTTTTACATTCCATTAGCAATTTTATTTTTCACTTTCAATTGTTAATTTCATATTTTTTTAATCCATCAAACATGATTAATAAATTCATTCTCAAATCCCTCTTTGTTTATTTCTCCTTCTTTTAATTATATTGTTTTTCTTTCAATAATTTGATTTATTTATTATTTTAAAAATAAAATTTTATAAATTAGTTATTATATTATTTTCTTAAACAGAAATTCACCACTTTTTATATTTTATCTCATATTTGAAACCTATATTTAGTATCAAATGAGTTTTGATTTGTTAAATTTATTTGTTTTAAAAATAATTCAATGTTTTTATTTTAAAAGTCATTAAATATTTTGTTTTCAAATAAATATATCTTTTTGAAATGGTTTTTTCAACCACTCATGGTGGTATTTAAGGAAAATAACTGGGTCATGTTTAATTTTTTATATTACTAGTTATTATTATTATAAATAAATAATGTATTCATAGATATTAAGGTTATATTAGTTATTTATTTTGATGAATATTAATTCTCTTTAATATGGTAAAGAAGAAAAATGGACTCCTGATGGTATATCAAAATTTTAATTATATGATAAATAAATGAATTCATTTAATTTTGGTTTATATAATAACAAGTTTAATAGAGTCTCTTTATAAAAAACTACACACGAAATCCATAAATTATTAGAAGTTACATATGAAAGTACAAATAAAGTTTAGGATACTAGGGCTTACTTGTATAGGAAATATTTTTAGAGTTTCTATATCCATTCTAATGAGTCTATCACTTATATTTTTTATTATATTTACATTAATTTGTAATATATGAAATTATTTCAATGAAACAATTTTTATAAAATAATTGGTTAATAAAATCATTTGGGTTTTACTAATTATTTGGGCTCTAAATGTCACAATAATCCAAGAGAAAAAATATGTCAAAACAAGAATATTGTGGTACTCATATCTTTTCTCATGAAATATGAGATAACCATGAAGGGACAAGCAATAAAGTGGTTTAATATGGTCAAAGAAACAAAAATAACTCCTTCCTTTAAAGAAACATATGATTAATCATATGAGGGTGAATCCATCATTGAACATTTTAACAAGATTATGGGAAATTATAATAGAAATAATAGATCCACTTTAAATTTTTAAAAGAAAAATCAAGAATTGAGTATAACTTGTTTTGATTTTAAAAAGAAGGTCCACATAAAATCTTATAGTCCCTTAAATAATAAAAATCATAAATACAATAAGAAAGGTAAGAAATATCTAAAAGTATCAATTTGGAGTGATACTGAGGTCTCAATTTAAATATACAAATAAATCAATGAATGTCCCAAGTGTCTCATGAAACATGTTAGGGATGAAATTGAGGTTAGTTCCAAAATTTGTCTCTCTCATTCTCATTCCTTTTATTACTATTCCACTTCATATACCACATAATTATCTTATTAAGATATTCTAAATTCTAAAATTTAACTTCAAAAGTTTTTATTTTATTTTATTTCAAAATTAAAATATCATATATGGAAAAAAATAATGTTTCCAAAAATATCATTTTTTTAAACGGAAATATAGACTTATTTTAAAATTAGAAGATGTACCAAGTGTTAAAAATTTTGAATTTAAAATTGAAGATCCTAAATACTCTCTATTTCATTTGAACCTGGAAGAATAAAATCCAAATAATATTTTGGGTTTTAAAAAACATTTTAGAAATCAATATAGTTTTGATTTTTCAGAATAATATTGTTTTCCTTACAATTCTAAAAAATGTTTTCTTATAATGGGAATTTCATAGAAAAATATAATTATTATAATAAAGTTGGTCATTTAGTTTGTGAATTAATTTATTAAAATTATTTTTATGTTATAAATATTTTCATTCATCTTCCATTTCATATTTTAAATGGAAAAACATTCCCAAGAAAATATGGATTCCAAAATAATTATTAGCTAATTAATGTGGACCCAAAATATTAGTATGGGAAGCTAAAATTTATAAAAAAAAATTCACAAAAGATTATAACCCATGAAAATACATGGTATATGGATAGTGGGTTATCAAGACAAAAGTGTGGTGTTTCTTTTGAATTTAATCATCTCATATGGTTTGATGGAGGACATTTCACCATTGGAGATGATTCAAATTGTAAAATTACCATTATAGTTATGATTGGTTTCTCAAAAACTACTCTTATTAAAGTGTTTTTATTTTTAAAAGTCTTGAAACATAATTTACTAATTATTAGTCAATTATGTGATAGTCATTTTAAAAATAATTTATTTATTTTAATTTTTTTAATTATAAATAATGCTTTTATTTATTGTATACCATATTCAAAATATTTACATGATTAATATAAAATATATAATAAGATAAAATGTTAAGTGTTTAAATAAAAAATATAATGAATCTTGTATTTTTAACTTGAGCCTTGGGAATTATAATATTCATTATATTATAAAACTCAACTATATCCAACTAGTATGTAATTAACTGAAATTCTCTTTTAAAGATAACTTAGTTTGTGATCCATTCCAACTTGGAAAGAAAAAAATGCATTTCTTTAAAACTAAAAATCATTTTTCCTCTTCTAAATACCTAAATCTAGTACACCATGACCTTTTTAGTCCAAATCAAGTTTCTATCATTGAAGGTAAACATTTAACCATTATAATTATCAATTATGTTACTAGATTTACAACGGTTTTCTTCTAAGCTTATAATAATGAGTCTTGAAATATATTTATCAAATTTTTAAGGAAATTTTATAATTAAAAATGCTATAAACAATTTTTCCTTAGAAGTGACCATTGTAGAGAATTTAGAAACAAATATTTTTATAATTTTTTTACTTCTCATTGTTTTTATCAGTCATTTTAATCTCCTTTAACCAAGTGTTAGACTTAATCTAAAGACCATACTCTTGAGAATATTATTAGATAATTACAATCTAGAGCTCAAACAATAATTTTATTTTTTAATGAGGTTGAACATCAATATTTTAAATATTATGTTGAACAAAAATCAATTGATGATGATATTAATGATGAAAATGGGATAGTGTATAAAAGAGGAGTTTGACCAATTTAAAAGGAATCTCCCGATAATCATCCTATTATTGTCATCATGTGAGTTTTTCAAAACAAACATGATGAAAAAGGAAATGTTATTAGTAACAAGGATTGCATTGTTTCTAAAGTATATAATCAGGAAGAAGGTATCAATTTTTGTAAAACCATTTAACCCATTTCATGGCTTGAATCAATTATAATCTTGTTGTAATTCACTACACTATTTAGTTTCAAACTTATTAAAGTGGTTGTCAAAAGATTTTTTCTAAATGGTAATATTTCTAAAAATAATTTTTTGGACCAATCACTTAGTTTTGAAAATTTTGAATTTACAAATATTGTTTTTATGTTAAAAAAATCTCTATAAATTTTAAAATAATCCCCTTAGACTTAATATAGGAGGTTATCTAATATTATTTTAAAATATTATATCAAAATATGAAAAATTGATTTCACTATTTTTCTCTATTGATTTTCGAATGATTTACTAGTCATTCAAATTTATACTGATGATTTTATTTTTGGCTCAACTGGTGAAACACATCATGATAATTTTTTTGATTTAATTTATTAGGATATTGAATTGATTTTTATGAAAGAACATATATAGTTCTTTAGTTTTCAAATTTACCAAAATTATGAAGGAACTTTTTTAAACCAATGTAAATACATTAATTAACTTCTAAATATGTTTTTTATGGTTCATTATAAATTAATTATAACACTCATGAGTAAAACTTATATGTTTACTGTAAAGACCCAAGTTTGATGTACATGGTAATTACATTTTTTTAGAATACTTAATACATGTCACAAATATATTCCCAATGACTATATTAGACTAGTGCATTTGGACACTCGAAAACATAAACAACTGGTTCATAAAACATATACATAATCTCCTGCATTATCCTTCGCAATTAGAACCCCTTTTTGACACATCTTTTTTAATATCATTATTCAAATCCTAGGGGAAAAGAAACATGAAAAGGGGTGGGCTCAAATTATTTATAATGGTAATCATGAGAAATATCCTAAAAAACATAAATATAATATTGTAAAATTATTAACAAAAGTTTTGAAAAACCATACCACATTTAACATATACCAAAATCTTGATTCATGAAATAAATCTTGGTAGTTTATAAGGCTTAAATAATAATGGAATCATGAACCATGAGAAAATAGAATCAGTATAAAACATGGAATTAGGGAAAACACATAAGCATAGAAAACTATTTCGATATTAAATAAAGAAATTTTCCAAGACCATCATAGTGGAAAAATTCTATTACTCAACCATATTTACTTGCCATTTCAGCCCTGTATTACGGAATAATATTTATGTATCATCACATCCCTGTAATAATGAACCATATTTACTTTTCATTCCATCCATGCATATCTAATGTGAAGTAAATATTTACCTAATGCATTGGAGGGAGATAATAGTCCCACCCATCTCATAATGAAATCATTCTTATGTGTGTCCAAAAAATATAAATCATTCATCATAGCATAACCAAAGGAATAAAATACGGTTCTTAAACATCATTCCATTATTATATATATAAAAAAATGGTTGTAATATATATAATTCCATTATAAACACAATCAAATCATAGTAATAATAGGGGTATTACATAACCCTATTTTGATAATGTCCTCTTAGATGGAAAATAAGTTTGATAAACCACTTGAGATTAATTCATATAGAAAATATATTTCCTTCTTAAAATCATTTTATTTTCTCAAGATACTGTGGAATTTCAAAAGAAAATAATTTAATTAAAATTAAAATTGATATCTTGTAAATTAATCTTCATGGAAGTATGGTCTTATGTAATCTTAAAAATCCCTTCATGTCGTATAAGTTAAAAAAATATTCTTCTTGTACTTTTATAAAAACTCATTGTACCGAAAATGAAAAAAGATTCCATTCTAAGAATTTCATAAAAACTAACCAATGGGTATAATTGATTACAAACAATTATATAATGGTAAAAATAATATTTATGAATACATTTCTAGGAAACATGGATGTTGATGATAAATATAACCCTACAAATACTTAGTAATAATCAATCTCTGATAATAAAAAGATTGAAAAATTATCCCTTACCAATTTTTAATTTGTCAAATCTTATGCTTCATAAAATAAAGACAATTATATTCATATGTAAATATAATAAACTTAATAATAAGAATAATAAAAATATTCATGATGAACATAAACAACAAAAAAAATAATTAGATGGTATATAATGCATATGTCCCACAAAAAAAGTGAGACAAAATAATCCTTTACCTTAGGTATGATATGTGTGATATGTATCAAAAACTCATATATAATTATTTAAATAATTTTATTTAATTATTATATAATCATAGTCATTTTTATTATATAATATATGATAATATTATCATTTGTTTGTTTGCAACATTTTATTTTCACTCGTTATTCGGATATTAAGTGTTTTATGATCTTTTGAAAGTTTTGTCTGATAAGTTCATGTTTCACTTCTTAGGCTATATTTATATCATTTAAATAATTATATTAATATAATATATATCATATTTATTCATTCCATCAATTTATATAATCATGGTTTAATGATGATCATCATGGATGAATCGCATCGTATCGTGGAGATGGTAGACCGTACGTATGCACGAGTGATGATATCATTCACTTAATGGTTAAATGGTATGGATTTGGATGGTATATTAATTATAAAGAATAATTATCATGTCATATTAATTATTTAAATCCATTATACTCATCATTATACCCATACAAATTAGGTATCATTGAATAAAATATTACACCTCGGTGCGGAGACGATAAGCCGTACGAACAACGCATAATGATATTGTTATTCGTAGGATGGATAAAAAAATTTATTAGGTTGTATCACAATTATAATAAAATATAATAACTTTTAATATACTGGATTTATAACTTCAATATAGAAACAACATAATAATAGGAAGTAGATGAAGAAAATAATTTTGAAAGAGGTGAGAATACAATTACCTCTTTTTCAAGTATCTTCTTTTGATTTTCACAAAGGGTCTCCTTTGGGAGGATTTATGACCAAAGTGTGTATTGTAAGTGGAATTTAGGAATTATGGGAGCTTATTTGAGAAATTTATTGCAATACAAGACACTTTATAGGTGTGAGTAAGTGGGTAGATGTTGCGACCTTTTATAAGAGGGAGGAGGGGCACTTTAGGAAAGTCTCAAAATATTACTTTATTATAAAATAATTTTAGAATTATAAAAGATAAAAAGTTATATTTTTAGAGGATAATATTAATATAGTTTGAAATAATCTCATAAAATAATTTTTATACATGTATATAATTTTTTTTAAACCTCATTATTCTGTTTACCCTTAATTACTCTCTTTTAATTTTAATTGAGGTAACACTATTTTAATTATTAATAAGATATTAAGTTTACTTATATGGGGTAAATTTCCCATAATTGGAAGAATAATTAACTTTTAAACCATATAAAATTCATTTATTAGTTTTAAAATAATTTTATTATTTTTAACTAATTTAATAAATTATTATTTTAATAAAATATCAATTGTGTCAATTTTTACTCTATTAAATTCATTGAATTTAAATAAAATAAAAATTGAGATAAAAATTTAAAAAAAGAATTTAACAGTTTTATAAAATTCCATATTCACCTATAAAAATAATTTATGTCAAAAATTATTTCAAATAATATTTATTTTACTATTTATAATATCATTTATTTGATATTAATCTTAATAAAATAATTATTGTATCATTGTTGTGTCAATATTTATGGTCATTATTTAATATCTAAAAATTATAAATAAATTCACATGATGTAGATAATTTCATTAGATTTATTGAGACTATTTATGTTTGAGGTTTTATCAAATATATCACTAAATTTAAATTATTATACTTATAAGAGATAAGAGAGTGACATATTGTCACTTTCTTTTGTTTTATTTATAATTACATCACATTCCTAGAAAATGTCAATTAAATGAATAATTTACAAAACATAGGTGATATTGGTCGACTTTAATTCATCCAATAGTATTTTGGTAGTTGTTAGGGTAATTTTTTTATCTTTATCTTATTTTTGTTACCCTAATTTTTCAGATTTACCTTTAAGTGTGGTAAATAAAAATTACCTTAATTACTATTCATATTATCTAAAAAAAAGTGACCAATTAAAATTATCTTGACCCACAAATTAATAATTTGGAATCCATTTTTCCAAACTAAAAATATGGATGTTTCAGTAGTTAATTTAAAACTAATTCCCATTTCTAAAGTGAGAAAACATGTTTTTTAAAAGTAAAAACCATCGAAAGATTGATGTGCGTTTATATCAAATTTCAATGTAAACTAACTTCAATGAAGAAAATTATATAAAATGATAAAAAATAATCTAATTATACTATAAAACCAATTAAAATGACAACCATTCTTTATAAATAATTTACATGAAAAAGAAGCTTTAAATTAAAATGCAGTATTTTTCACTATTCATTAAAAATGATTATTATTGTAAAATTACCAAAAACTCAACCAAATTAAATCTGGATGTCTCTATTCCAAATAATAATTCAAATTTGTCAAAAATAACTTATAAAATTGTAAAAAAAAACAGTATTTAAAATGTGGTCTCCATCAAAAGAAGGTTAAATAACTTTTTTAGAAAAACACTTATTTATGAGTAAAATTGAATTTGTTCTTATATCATGTCTAAAAAACATATAATATGAATTTTAAACATTAAATTAAAAATACTAAATATATATTTCATTAATAAAATTCTTTAAGAGTGATTTTATTATTTTATATACTCACTTATCTTCATTTAAATAGTTTTTTAGAAGGAAGTTAATACTATTCATACACGTCATTATAATCGCTAGGTTATAATATTTAGTTATTAATTATACTCAGTCTTGAGTGAAATTACTTCTTTAAAAAGAACTAAAAATTTTTGGTAACAAAATCCAAGAATAGTGTGTCATATATTGCAAGCTAATACATTGTTGCATATAGAGCAAGCTAATCTTGGTGTAGCATACAACAAAAGAAATAAAAAAAATTAAAAAGATTAAATCTCATAAAATCTCGGGGAGTTACATTAACATTAGATAAATCTATTCAATTGGTTGAAAATATTATTTATCTAATTGTGATTGTAATTATACATTACCATACTATGACTCACCCAAAACACATTTTTACTATCTATATTTATGCTAATTTTAAAACCAATACAAAGGAATTACATTTAAAATAATTGAAAATAATTTTCTATTTTTTTAATGGAACTAAAAACCTTGGATTATTTTATACAAAGGAAACCTCTTCTAAACTTTCTTGTGTTTTCCGATGGTGATTTTGTAGGATTCCAATTAGATTGGAAAAGTACATGCGGGACTTATAATCTAATAAGAAAATGCCTTTTCTATTTGAGTAGTAAAAATAAAAACTATGTTGCTCTTTCAATATGTGAAGAAGAATACATAGTCAGTGGGAGTTTTTATTCCCATGTTATATGGATGAAACATACTCTTTGGAATTTGGGATAAAATATTCTTCCCTCCCTATAATGTTTGAAAACTTAAATGCGATCAGTATATTTAAAAATCCTATCCAAAAATATCTCACAAATAAAATTGACATGAGACACCATTTTCTCTGAGATCACCTTCCAAATAGTGATATGATTCATGAATTTGTTTGTGAAAACCTTCAACTTGATGATATGTTCCCTAAACCCTTCCACTTGATCACATTTACTTTTTCAAATGTAGGTTGGATATGATTAGATTATGAATCTTATATATTAATATCCTGGGAGGGATGAGATGTTTCCTCATTTTAAAATATGTTTTTCAAAACTATTCATAAATTTGGAAAAATGTAGTGAGTGTAAAATTCTCTTGAAAATAGTCTTGCCTAGATTCAAAAAATTGTATGTATTTTTTGGCATATATTATAATATGAATTTTAATGAAAATAGTTTATTGGGTTTGTTAACCCTTTCTAAATATTGGGTATGTTGAATGGGAATTTAATGCACACCTGTTTGACCCACATATTATTTTTTTATGGTTTATTAATACATTGTTTAATAATTTTTAATAATTAAAATGTTTTTTAAAAATTTTGTTTTCTAATTATTTTATTTATTTTAGTCTTGTTCAATAGATATGACTCGTTTAAACTCTCCAGATGCATTAATTTAGGGGGGGGGGGATAATATTTTTAATACTAAAATGATCCTAAATGATACATTTTCTTTCTCTAGTTTTTTTTTCAAATGTAGAATTTTGATTTTTTTATCAAAAAATTTGTTTTTCTCATTTTTTAATTATATATTTTTCAATGTTTTATTTAAATTATTATACACTATTTTTAAAAATATAATTTGACAATTATTCTACTAAAATATTTCATTTTTACAAAATATTTTCAAAAAAATAATTTGAATCTCTCTCAAAATATTATTAATAATGATAAATAAAGAATGTTTTTTTATATTTTTTTATATAACCCCATGTATTACTTCTATTTTATAATTTAAATGGTGGAAAATTTTATGATCCCATCCCAAGGAAGGTTAATTCATGTTTTTCGAATGTTTTTATTTCTTTACTCATGTTTAATTTATTTTTTTATTCAAGTGTTTGTGATCATAAAAATGAGTGAGATTATTGTGATTCTAACCATTTTTTATTTTAATTATCACATTGTTAATGTATTTTATTTTATTTATTATTTATTTATTTATTTTCTTTATAATAAATAATAATATTGTTATTTTTTATAATAATTATTTTGTTCAATTTAATTATTTATTCATTATTTAAGAATATATTTTTATTATTCGTATTGTTCTATATAATATTATTTGGCTAAGCCTTTAGAAAAATTAATTTTATATGTGTTATTTTTACCCTTATATAGCTTTGTTTTTACCCTAAAATAAGTTTTGTTATTTTCATATTACACTTATGAATGTTTTTTACCCATATATAAGTTTTTTTATTTTTCTCTTACCCCCACGTAAGTATTCGTTTAACCTTATTTGAGTTTTACAAAACACCTCATACCTTTATTTAACTTGTGTTTACCATTACATATCTTACATTTACATGACACATACATTGTTAATTTGATTTTACCCTAATGGGTGCTATGATTTACTTATTTTCCCTTAAAATCACTTTAAGATTACTGTTATGTAGCTCTCTAAGTTACCCATATGAATCACTTAAATTACATTCTATATATACATGAGCATATCAAGTACCCTTACCCTAGATATGTAAATTTCATATTACCTTTAAAAAAAGAGTAGTTACGTTTACAAAAGTTATGAACATTCATGTGTAACCTTACACATATTACCCTTTAACTTTATGATATGTATTGAAAATGTAAGTTACCTAGTGCATTATCTTACCCTTGAGAAATCCAAAAAATACATCTCAACATTATGTAACCTATATAATTCACGATTTCCGATTATACAACATTTAAAATGACCCTTACATAGGTACAAGAATATGAAAATCTCTACTTCACTCTATTTTCACAATTTTCCTGGTATTCCATTTTACTTCATGACTATAAAAAATGTTTAATTTTTTTAATGATTGAAGAAATTCATTTAATGTTATCGATCCTATGTGATGTTTTTTTATATTTTATTCATTCTTTTATATTTTAACAATATGAAACAAAAATATTTTGAATTTATTATTTTGAGTTGTGTTATTTGTTTTTATAATTTCTAAAATCATGTTTAACCTAAATGAAGTTATTCCAATTTTTTTGGTTTTAATAAAATATCGTTAATGATTGATATTATCACACATATAAATATGGAATGTTTTTTGAAATTCAAATATTCAATATTATAGAATATATTTAAGTGAGTTTTTTGTGTTTTCATTGACCTTATAACAGAAGTCTTCAAATGAGTTTTTTAAAAGAATTTGAATTGTAAAAATGGTTTTTTTTCAAGAAATAATATATTAGATAATCGGTTTCTCTATCCATGATATTCCTAAAATAATAATAATATCATTATTTTAATTGTTTAAGAATTTATTTTGTTCTATTGATTTACCTCTTATTTAAAGGGGTCGAGGAACTCATATAAATATTTTTTGTCAAGATTTATTGAATGTGGACTTCATTGAGTTAATATATCTAAAAATTATAGAACAATTACAAATTATTAGATATATTGACATAAATATCTTCAGAGGATGGAAAAACTACACAACATATATACATTATATTTCTCATCCTTTCTGCCAACATTCTAATTTTCTCTTTGATTTCTAAAAAACATTTTTTTAAATTATATTCTTCCTTCAAAGGGTGTGTTCCAAAAATATAATATTTCCCGCACTCTCTATATTTTCTTATTCTATACTTGTGTTTTTATTATTACTAGGGATAATTGACACTGAAAAAAATTTCTTCTTGCTCTTATTTTTCTATTTTTATTCTTACTACCATTAAAATTAAAGGATGAAAGTTTACTTTTTATTTTTTCTTCAAATAGATAAAAGACTTTTCATATTAAGGTTTCTAGATTTACTCTTAAAGAGTTAGATTATTTGTATCTAGTTTCATACTGTAACATAAAAATAAAGGGATAGTTTTAGTGTCTTCTGTACTAGTAAATTCAATTGATAAATATATTAAATCCTTAACGACTACGGTGGTAGATATAGGGGTACCTTCAGGTACTATTACCAAACTACCTTACCAAATATTATGTCCTATTTACTTTCCAAACATTAATCTTTTAATCACTTTTAATGTTTTATTTAATAATTTTTTTTAATAAATTTAACTTACATAATTTATTTATTCTAAGATCACTCTCTATTTGTTTCTTTGGGGTTTAATTATATTAGTTTGGTTTCAATAATATGATTCTTATACTGTTTTAAAAATATAATTTTAAAAATTAGAGTTTTTTCCTTTATATTTTAAAGTTCAATTCACTTTATTTTATTATTTTATCTCATATATCTAACCAAATATATGTTTATGAATTTCTATTAATTATAACTGATGTGGAATTATTTCATTACAATTTTTTACATCCTTTTTTGGTAATTTATTTTTTATTTAATAAAAAATGAGTTTTTTTAGAAGATTGTTGAATATTTATCATTTTTGGGGTTTAGTTAAAATAAATTGATTATTATTTTAATGTGATAATTTTTTATTCTCAAATGTAAAAATTATCCTATTATAACTTTAATACATCTTGAGAACATTTTTTTGGATGATGTTGTTTATTCTTTTTTAGGAATTTAATTTTTAAAAGTAAATTTGAGTTATTGTGAAAATTAATTATTTGTTAAAGAAATTTACTTTAATATGGCAGTACAAGGTTTTCAATTATTTTTCAATTTTATTTGATGAATTCGATGGGAATATTTTTTTGATAATTTTAAATATTTTTTAGAAATAATTCATTCAGAATCCATTTTTAAATCTCGAATATTAATTGATGGAATATATTTTTTATTCGTCGTTTGAAATTTAATTTTTTATGTTTGTTTTAATTTTAAATTATCATTAACTTATTGATTTTTTATCATTAGTTTTTAATTATATTTCTACAAGAAACCATAAAGTCATACTTTTAAGAAATGGAATTTACATATCCAATTATTACCCACCATAATGTATCCAAATTTTTTAGCTTGGATACGTAACAAAATATTAGAAAATTTATATATCTGCATTCCCAAATGGTACTTAATTATCCAAATTTTAAATTACCCACATATCCAAATTAGATTTTGTAAATTTATATCCAATTCTATGTAGCCAAAATCCAAGGTCTTTCACATATCTAATTTCAAAAGTAGGAACCATGTGTCTAGCCACAATTTATCATGTATCCAAATGGGAACTATTTATACATCTAAAAAATAATTACATATGGGTTTCCACACTCACATAATATTTCTTTAAAGATAAATTTTGTTGGAGATTTGAACTCAAAATCCTTACGAACTAGAAGATAGAAGATGAAACCCTGAATGATATAACTATTTGTGCAAGAACACCTGAGGTCGAGTCTACTGTTAAAGGGAGGATATTATTAAATGTTGATATAGATCAGAATGACATTATTTATTTAAATATAATGATGTCTGGATTCATCCAGGTTGAAGATGAATAATTGAGGTACACATTGAATAGTGGTGGACTGACTGTGTTAAACACAAATTTCTAGAGCACGATGATGGTGAATTGAGAAACATAAAGTTGATCAATTATGAAGTTGATGATGGATAGTTTATATTCACTTTATGAGTCTATAATTCTTACAATGATGCATGACAGATTCCTCCCAAGTTTATCAAATGATTATCTATGCAAGATTATTTGGATTTATTTTAGTTTTTGTTCACTCTAGATGAGGCTGATGATTTATTTCTCCATTTTGGGTTAAAACGAGATAAGTATTTTAACCAAAATTTTGGTTCAAAGATTTTTTACAAGAATTTAAAGTCCGATTTTTTTTTATAAACTGATTAAGTGGATTCAAAGTGTGTTTCTGCAAGGTTTTTTTTGCATTTGATCAGAAATCACATATATTTGTTGATATGGTTTCAATTTCAAATATTAAATTAAACAATGGGATTAAAAAATGCCCTTGTGAAATTGTTTCCTTGCCTTGGGATTTCAAATAAACTCATTTAGTGTTGTTTTTTTCTATGTCAAAGATTAAAGAAATCTATTTTTTTGGACTGATGAGTGTATAATTTTTTTAGAAATATCTGGGCCAAAGAAAGCTTCCTATTCATTATTTCAGAATTCAAGGTCCTATAGTTGGTGGATTTTTCCATGCACAAGAGAGAGTAGGAATCCATGAATATTTTAATATTGGTGAGATGAGAAAAAAATATAAGTTGGAATGAAGAGAATATTGAGAATGATATGTGGCTACCAAGATTCTAGGAAGCAAATTATACATTTAAGATAAATTTAAATGTTTTTAAAAAATTAATGATTGCTGGAATTCAAATTTAATGTCTTATTCAAGTGGAATAAGTAGTTTTATAGTTTTTCTAAAATTATAACATGGTGAAAAAAGGATAGAGAATCTATAACATCCATTTGGAAGTCATCAAATGAGGTGGTAAAATATGGAATTTTATTGAACTTTTTTATAATAAGATGGGACTAAAAAATAATGGGTTACAATAATTGGGGTTTGGAAGAATAAGGGGATGTGAATGAAAGTAAAAAATTTGAATAATCTTAAAATGAAAAAATTATATTTGATAGATACGATTTATCTCACCTATTTTTTTATCTACTCTTCAACTTTTTGGATTAACTTTTTAATAATAATAGTTATTGTTTCACTAATTATATGTAGCTAATAATTTTTAGGGGAATTATAATAGAATTAATTGAATATTTTACATGTTCATGATTAGTTAAATTATTGGAGGTCTGTGTTCTTCCCTGTTTAATTCTCTACCCAATTCTGACTTCTCAGTAATATGTCAACATATGATATTATACTTGAATCATATTATGTGGATGAAAATAAAATCCCAATTCACTTTAAATCATCAGATTTAAGGTTTTATTTTTAGTATTTCATAGCGTGTCATCTTTATCTAGGTTACTTTGTTTAAGTTATTCTTGAGCGCCAATTTTTCCCTACTTTAAAAAATGATACGTGAAGATTAGGTAATTCTTATAAACTTCAACATAAGTAATTTAATTATAAATCGTTGAAGTTTTTTCTTTCTCCAAGAATAATTTTATTTCTTTTTGTGTTAGTGGTAGACAAGTCATCCCTCAGGAGATGTCACTAAGAACCACATCCTTTACAAAACACTTGTAAGTTAGGAGTATGATTCTATGCATGAACATTGAATTTATTCCAATTATGGATATCCAAATTATCTTCATTTTTCACCCTTTTTTGTAGATTTTTCTTCTCAATATATCTACTTCATCACATCATATAAACTCAGATAATTTATTCTTTTATTTTCCATCATTTCTCCTCATTCACTTTTCCATGCATCATTTTTATGTTAACAAAACTAAGCCTTATATTGGGTTTGACGCCTGCTCACCACGACAGTCACTATAATTAGGTTTATAGATAAAAAAATTAACGAGTGCTTTAACGACCATGATTTCATCACATGTTTTTGTTTTTTTCATGGAGGGAGTGTGCGACCAACAAGAAAATAAAAAAAATATTCTTCTTAAATATTATACTTTTTTCTTCTTAAGAACCATTTTAACTTTATTTCAATGTATTATTTTTATAAATATTATACCTTAAAGGATATTAACATAAAGGAAAAGTCTAAATATGAAATTGAACCACTAATTATTGAAATAAACATACTTTTTTCTGACCTTAAGAAGATTTTTTTTTTAAAAAGGATAAATCTGTTGGACTCCTCTTGTATTATTCATGTTTTATTGATCACAAATCTCATTAATGATCACAAATCTTATTCAACCAAGTAAACTCTTATAAATTATATCCAATCATGTGTATTTATGTTTCAAGTTCTCCCATGCTTTATAATGGTTAAGCTCAATCCATTTCATGCATATCACTATTTAAGTCTGAATACAGTTTTTTGCCTAAGTACAAGACACCGTAAGCCATACACTGTAAGCCAGACACCGTGAAGACAAACATCGTAATCCAGACAACGTAAGCTAGACACCGTGAATCAAGACACCATGAAAAAGACACTGCGAATAAAGACACTATGAGAAGACATCGTAAAGAAAGGCACCATGAACAAGACACCGTGACACTCATACACCATGACACTCAGACACCGTAACACTCAGACACCATGTGAATGAGACACCATTTTCATAACATACTGTTACACCGTTTCTTAAACTATTTTTCCGTCTTTCAATTTAATTTTTAACGGTCATATTTGATGCATTTAATGAATTGAAATAATTAATGTTTCATTGTAGACATAGTACGAGGTACGAGGTGAAGAACACATAGAACATGTCAGCTAAAACTCATGCATTCAAAGATAAAGAGCAAAGAGTTCCCAAGAGCATTAGAGCGTGATACTGAATGAAAAACAAGACTATGAGAATGATTGTGAATAAAATATTACATGATTTTCAAAGAAAGAATTATCTCATGCAGGCAATCCGACTCTGCTGAAGAACATACGAAGTATACTAGAGATCCAGAGAACATATTCACATTATCAACACTCGTGAAGAACACAAGATGAATCGAGGCACTCTATTTTTCATGAAAAAAAACTAGAGAAGGACTTAGAAGCATTTCAGTTTTATCAGAGGAGTCCATAGCTGCACTTCAAATCATTAGAGCATTCTAAACTCATATCTACTCTCTCTCAGTGATTCTTTTACTTACTTTTTGAGTAGTTTGCGTACTCTTTATATTCCATACACACATTGACTCATGTGATAAACTGGAGGATTTATAAATCCTTACACCAAAATCTTTATACTTTTTTTTTACCCACAAAAACTATGGAAAAGGTCACTGTGTGTCCTGGTTATTATTTTTTGTTTACCCACAAAAATTGTGGAAGAGGTCCCTGTGTGACCTGGACATTCTGTGTACTCTTTTTAACCCCGATCCAGGGTGTGGATCAAAGGTTATTTATATAAACTACTTGGTGGCAGGTCATCAACAAGTGGAGTGGATTAGGTCTCGGCTTGAGATTGAACCACTTGTTTCATATTCGCTGTGCTATTTCAATTTAGTCTTCTCTATTTTACTGCTTTATTGCATAATCCAGAAAACACTAATTTCACTTTAATAGTTAGTCTTGGAAAGAAGTTACAACTGATTTGTCATAGTAGGATAACTTCAAAAGTAATATTAATTATATAAATTAAGATTACTGAGAATTAATCAATCTTTTAAGAAACTGTTTAAAAAGTAAAACTCTTATAACAGTATAAACTTGATTAATTGGGCTGTATCTATTTTTGGGGAAACTATTTCTTTTGAAAATAATAATTTTTTAATGGAAATTTTTATAGTTAGTCAATTCACCCCTCCCCTCTTGAGTAAACTACTCCGACCAACATTAGGTATCAGAGGTGCAATTATTAAGACTTTGTGTAATCTTACTCAACTGTGATTGTAGATGTTCTTTAAATATCAATAAATTTCTGTTAATTCAAAATTTCTACCTCTTTTAAAGAAATAACTTAGTATAGATAATAGATTAGAAGGTTCTGCAACCAACAGACCACCATTCGTTAATGGAACTAACTATTCTCAATGGAAAATTAAAATGAAAATGTATCTAGAGAGTATGAGTTCTGAAATTTGGTCATCCATTATAGATGAATACCAAATTTATTTCACTGATAGAATTACATGGGATGAACCTACCAAAATTGATTATAATAACAATTGCAAAGCCATGAATGCTTTGTACTATTCCTTAGGAGATGATGAATTTAATAAGATTTCTTCTTGTGAAACTGCCCATGAAATTTGGGATACCTTGTCTGTCTCACATGAAGGCACATCAAGTGTAAAGGAAATGCGACTTAATGCTTATACTATAAAATATGATAATTTTAAAATGAAACCTGATGAGCCTATTTTTGACATGTATCTCAGGTTCAATCAGATTTTCAACACAATGATTTATGTTGGAAGAGAAGTCACTGCCAAAGAATAGATCTTGAGAATCCTTAGATGTCTACCTGACAGATGGAGGGGAACCTCTATCTCTATTAGAGAATCATGCGACATCAGTAAGCTACCTGTAAAAGAACTCATCGGGAAACTGATGATGTATGAGGGAGAGCTTAAAGTCAACAAAGAAGAGGAGGATGAACCAAAGAGGAAATCCATAGCATTCAAGACCACCTTCTCAAAGAACAAAGACAAAGGGAAACTAGAAGATTCTGTAGAAAGTTCCACCACTGAACAATCATCACCTGATAGTGATGAGGAGATGGCTCAACTAGCCAAAAGATTCTAAAGATTTTACAAAAAGAAGAACTTTTTCATAAAGCCTAACTTCAAGGGAACATATGATCTTAAAGGAAACTGAAAAAAACTGAAAAAGAAGTGACAAAACTGATGAAATTGTATGCTATGAATATAATCACGAAGGAAATATGAAGGATGACTATCTAAAGCTCAAGTATAAGAAGAAATATGAGGACAAGGATAAGAAGTACAAAAAGAAAATAAAGAAAACCTGGAGTGCCTCTGAGGACAGTTCAAGAAACTCAGAGACATCACATGATGAACGGGCTAACAAAGTCAGTATGTGTTTTATGAAAAACACATCTGAGGTAACACTGAACTCTTCTGTACATGATTCATAATATTCTGAAGAGGAAAGTGACATTGAAAATATGACTACTTAAGAAATGTTCGAATACTGTTACATGCTTGAAGAGACATGAAATAAATTAAAAGATAAATATAAATCATTGAATAAAAAAAATTCTCTAACTACAAATGTTAAGTCTGAACTTACTACGGAAGACTAGAAAAATACTCAACTGCTCAAAGAAAACAAGGAATTAAATTTTTTTAATGAGCCATTAAAAAGTGACATAGAAAAGTTTACTAATGGGAAAAATACCCTTACCCAAATTCTAGGAAAACAAATTTCCTTCAAATACAATACTGGCATTGATTATCAACTAGGTAAAAGGAAACTTGTTAGAATGAATATTGTTACAAAGTCTAGGACATGTAGTTTTGTTCCTAGTTCTGGCCACAACTCAACTAGCTCAAGTCATGATAACTATTCTACTGTTTCATGTCTTTTTGGAAAAAATACAGTTTATTTTTCAAATACTTTACATAATGATTATATGAAACCTATGAGACAAATATGGGTTCCTAAGGCACTTATTACTAATTTTACTGGACCCAAACAAGTATGGGTACCAAAATCTGTCTTTGCTTGATCATGTTATAGGAAATCTGCATAAAGAGCTCCTGCAAAAATCTATGGTACTTGTACATTGGATGTTCAAGGCACATGACAGGAGACTACTCATGCTTCAAGAACTTGATAAAAGTAGATGGAGGACATGTCACATTTAGTGACAATGCCGAAGGAAAAATCATTGTCTTAGGCCAGATTGGTAACTCTGATTCGATTTTAATTTATATGTACTATTTGTTAATGGCTTAAAATATTATCTGCTTAGTATCTCATAATTATGTGATGATGGATATCATGTTAAATTTGAAAATGATGCCTGTAATTTCATTAATTCTAAAGATGAATTAGTATTTTTTTCATCAAGGAATTAGAATGTTTATTCTGTTAATTTAGATTCCTTAGATTCTCAAAATGTTTCATGTTTAAGTGTATTTCATAAAGAATCGTGGCTCTGGCATAGGAGACCAGCGCACTATAATGTTTACTCCCTTAAAAATCTAATGAGAAAAGGCCTAGTTAAAGACTTACCCAAACTTGAGTTTTCACATGACAAATTATGTAATCCTTGTCAAAAGGGAAAACAACACAAAATATCGTTCAAAACAAAGAAATAAGTTTTTAATTCTCAACCTCTCGAATTGGTTCACAAGGATTTGTTTGGACCATCTAGAGTTTCTAGTGTAAATGGGAAGAACTATGTTTATGTTCTGGTAGATGTTTTTTCTAGATATACCAGGGCCTTCTTCATGGTTCACAAAAGTGAAGCCTGCTCTTATTTTACTAAGTACACCAAGTATTTAGAAAATCTTAGTGGCCTTAAAATAAAATCTTTAAGAAGTGATCATGGATGTGAGTTTGAAAATCAAGAGTTTGAATCCTTTTTCTCACAAAATGGTTATAATCACAATTTCTCTACCCCTAGAACACCTCAGCAGAATGGTGTTGTAAAAAGAATAAATAGAACCCTACAAGAAATTGATAGAAAAATTCTTAGTGAACATGACTTACCTATTTACTTTTGGGTTGAAGTTGTTAATAATGCATGCTACATAATCAATAGAGTCTTGATTAGACCAATTCTCAAAAATACCCCGTATGAACTCAGGAACAATAGGTATCCTAAGGTTAATTACATTAGAGTTTTTCATTGCAAAGTCTTTATTCTCAACACTAAGGATAATCTTGAAAAAATTTCATCCAAAAGTGATGAAGGTATTTTCCTAGGTTACTCAATATTAAGTAAAGCCTATGTAGTATTAAATAAGAGAACTAAATGTGTGGAAGAATCTGTTTATATCATCTTTGGTGAAACATATCCAAATGATCCTAGAACCATCCTTGAAAATCTAGAGGATGATGTATCAAATCTGAGCATCAACTCAAAATCCTCAAATTCCACTGTGAAAGAATATATGAAAACATCCAATTCTGGAAATTCTCTAAAATAGAGTCATAATGAGCCTGAATATGTTGATGAGCCTGAAATCACTAGTCCCTCTTTTTCTACAAAGGTTAGAACCCTTAAAAACCATCCCTTAGATGGTGTCGTAGGAGACTTAGAGAAAGGAACACAAACTAGATATTCTCTTAGAAATAAGGTTGAACATCAAGACTTCTTATCACAACTTTAACCTAAAAACATTGATGATACCATCAATGATGAATTTTGTGTAATGGATATGCAAGAAGAACTTAATCAGTTTGAAAGAAACAAAGTTTGGAAACTTTTTGGAAGTCCCAAGGACACATTCATCATAGGCACTAAATGAGTTTTTAGAAATAAGGTAGATAAAGCTAGAAATATAGTTAGGAACAAGGCTAGATTAGTTTCACAAGGATATAGTCAACAAGAAGGAACTGACTATGAGGAGACCTTTTCTCCAGTATCCAGACTTGAAGCCCTCAGAATCTTACTTGCCTATACTACACATCTGAATTTCAAACAATATCAAATAGATGTTAAGAGTGCATTCTTAAATTGGTATATAGTTGAGGATGTCTTTGTTGAAAAACGCCCTGGATTTACAAATCCTCATTTTTAAATCATATTTTTAAACTATCAAAAGCTTTATATGGTTTAATGCAAGCTCCAAGAGCTTGGTATGAAAGATTAAGTACTTTTATCATTTCCAAAGGTTTTATAAAACGAATAGCTGATCCTTCCCTCTTTAAAAAACGAATTTCTAATGATGTTTTAGTTGTTCAAATCTATGTAGATGATATTATTTTTTGATCTTCAAAAAATTCATTATGTATTGATTTTTCTAAAATGATGATTTTTTTTAAATGAGTTAAATGGGATAACTAAAATTCTTTCTTGGATTTCAAATCTATCAAAATAATGACGGAATTGTTTTAAATCAAAGTAAATAAAAAAGAGATATTCTGAAACGTTTTGGATTGGATATCACTAAAATTAGTGACACTCCCATGAGTACCACATGTAAGTTAGATCTTGATGAAGTTGGAAAATCTGTTGATCAAACCACTTATAGAGGAATGATTGGATGTTTACTCTACTTAACTGCTAGCCATCCAGACATTATGTTTTGTCTATGTATGTGTTCTCGTTTTCAATAAAATCCTAAAGAATCTCCTTTAAATGCTATAAATAGAATTTTCAAATACCTCAAGCATACACCCAATCTAGGACTGTTCTATCCTAAATGAAAATCATTTTAACTAGTTAGTTATTCTAATTCTAAATTCTATGGCTGTAAGTTAGATAGAAAGAGCACCTCTGGAACATGTCACCTTTTAAGGAAGTCACTAGTATCATGGTGTAGTAAGAAACAAAATTCAGTTGCATTATCTACTATAGAAGCTGAATACATACCTGTTGGCAGTTGTTGTGCACAAATTTTGTGGATGAAACACACATTACTAGATTATGGATATCAATTCAGACATGTACCAATAAATTGTGACAACACATGTTCTATTAACATCTCAAAAAATATTTCTTCACATTCTAGGACAAAACATATTGATGTAAGACATCACTTTTTGAGAGATCATTATTAGAAAGGTGATATCACCTTGGAATTTATTGGTACTAAATATCAACTTGATGATATAATAACTAAACCATTAAATTCTGAGAGAATAGACTACATCATACATGATCTTGGCATGATAAATCTCAAATAGATATCTTACTTGTCTTACTATTCAAAATTTTACTATGTTATACTTTACTGTTTCATGATTATGGATTCTTAATTACTATCTCTCATGTTTACGGCCTCACTGTTAGCACTTTGTACTTGCGGTCTGACATTTATTATCTCATCGTAACACGCCTGGAATAGCTCACTTATTATCTCACCATGACACCAACTCACTATCTCGCCAGGACGACCACTTACTATCTCACCGTAACGACCATTCACAGTCTCACAGTGAAAATTCTTTATGATTTTATTTAAACCCATATCATGATAATTATTATTTCACCTATTTTGCTTTCCCATGTTTTTATTTTTGTGACGATTGACATTCCTAAATGATAAAAAAAATGTTTCACTCAGTTCTTCACTCAGATTTTCTCTCATTTCAAACCCTTTCAACCTGCAACCCCTTCTCTATCTCTCTCTCTCGAGCCTTCAGTGGATACCAAGAATGAAACATCCGTCATCATCCACACCTGAGAAGCGCTACACTAAGAAGAAGAAGATGTCACCTAATCTGACACCCGAAGGACCCTTGAATCTGAATCTGGTTAATCGAAGTGTTGTACCTGAGAAATAAATTTCCCCGAATGGCTTCTGTCTTGCAAATCTCTGGTCTTGAAAGTGTTAAAAGAACAAGGCTAGTTAGAGTGGTTCTCAAGGGAGAATATAACCATCTATCCTAGGTTAGTAGCTCAGTTATACCAGTACGTGTAGTTCTCCTTTGATTCTGGTGAAAGTTATGTTGTGAGAATCTGGATTAATGGCCAAAGATGCTTTTTATCTATGAGGTTATGGGATGCATGCCTTACGATTCCTATTGAAGTTATATGTGAGGATTATCAAAGAGAACCTCCTCCTTTAACTGATTTATTTGATCTTGAAGAAGATCTTAAAACCCTAACCGGAAATGGCACTAAGAGAATAGCCATCGCTGCTGAACTAGATGGAGAATCAAGGCTTCTGTTTAAGTTTGTTCAAAATCTGGTTAGTCCAAGAAAAGGTGAATTTTCTATGTTAATGTATGAAGATGTATTTTTTATTTATCTTATGAAAAATGGACATAAGATCAACCTGTACAAGTACATAATTCACCATATGTGTGAGTTGATCAAGGTTACATCCAAGTCTACTTTTCAATTCTACTCTCGGTTAATATCAGCCATGCTTGTTGCAAAAGGCATGGTTGGACCTAATATAAAAGTGCTTATGGACTGTGAGTACTATCTCTCTAAATCCACCATTAAGATAATGAAGATAAAATAGAATCCTTGGAAAAAGTAATGGGTGGACGATAATGATAAGATTTATGATAAGTTTAATCTTGTGGATTATCCATCAAGGCCGAAAGACATTTCTGATCCTGGTTTGGAACCAGATGAACATAATGAGTACTCAGAAGAAGAAGAAGAAGAAGAGGCTGAAGTACCACATAGGGAAGAAATTATTGTTGAGGAAGAAAGGACTATTTTTCCTCCTGTTGTTCTTGAAGAAGAAGTTAATACCCCTAGTGAAGATGTCAATCTAGAAAACCAACCGGAGGCTGAAAAAGATTCAATGGTGACAGAATCTGAGAAGCAAGTCATGGAAGAGCCTACAGTAGAAGAAATCCCTATTATGCAAGAGGCAAATCTAGAAGAACTCCCTGTTATGCAAGAGGCAAATCTAGAAGAACTCCCTACTGTGCAAGAAGAAAATCTGGAAGAACTCCCTGAGGAACAATCTGTTCCTGAAATCATACCCTCTATTGAAGAAAAGATTGAGATGGCCTTTCAGCTGGCTAGACAAGAAATGAATGAGGAACTTAGATATGGAAATGTGGATTTAGACCATGATCCTGAGCCTATCAGTCCTGAGAAGGAGGCACCTGTTGAGGGGGAGAAAACCCGAATTCTTGATTCAGATGAAGCCTCACATCCTACTAAGTCATGTCCTATATACTTTCAGTTTAAATTTCCTAGTTTCTATGATGTGAGTGAGTCACAACAGGTTACTGAAACTGGGCTTGATATTTTTTCCCTGTTTTAGTTGAAATCAATCACAAACGTTTCACTTGAGAAGGAACCCGAACCAGAAACTGCACCTGTCCCAGTACCAATTACTACACCTGAACCTTTATCTGAACAACTGTCCTTTGTCAGTAAGGATGATTTGAATGATTTTGGAGATACTCTCTTATCTGGAGTTGAGAAACTTATGAACTCCCAACCTCGTCCAGTGACAAATTTTAGTGATAGAGATGCCTCACTACTTTTTGAAAATATCAATTGGAAAATCCAACCTAAGATTCTCCATGATATTTAAGAAGTAAGGGTTGAAAATAATTTTCTCAGTAATGAAGTCACAACCCTGAGAAGCATGTTTTAAGACATGTATAAAGAGCTACATTCAAGATCAGGGCCTGCTACTACTCCTCTAGCACCCACTGACTCTCAAATCTCTCGAGATGTTGTGTCTCAGATTCACCCTTATCTAGAATCCTTCGATGAAAAGACTATGGAAAGCCACAAACATATGTTGAAGGACACGATAGATCTTGTGTTGAACATTAATAAACTCACTGATGAGTAAACTGGTTGTCTTCAAAAGGTATTGAATCAGCTCAAATCTCTGACAATAGCCGTCAATGATTCTAATACCTCGGGTCAATCCTCTACACCTTCTTGGACAATACTTTGCTCCGATCTATAGTCAAAGAAGAGCTTCATAATTCTTTCAGTGGCTTTATGTGCTCCTTTCTCTAAAGTTGCCAAGAATAGTGATAGAGTTCTTGACCTTGTACAAATTCACTCCAAGATTTCAAATGATGCCTAGCAGGATATTTCTATGAAAGTGGATTTCTATTTAAACCAAATTTTCTCCAAGACTGATATGAACACCCACTTCAAATACCTTTTAGATAATCTGCGAATTCCTTCTGTGAGTCAAGCCTTCAAAACCAAAGTCCAGAAGCTAACCGAGTTCACCCAATTGTGGGACATGTTTATGGATAACAAAGATGATTTTGAAAAATCCATGCAGTATGGTAGAGGGATTATTGCAGACTTCATAAAACTCCTGATACCTTGTCTTCATGTCCAGAGTACAGCAATTGTTGCTCCAGCGGCTGCACCTCACAGACCGAGGCTGCCTACCTTCACCTCTGCCTTAACCTCAACTACCATGTCTGTTGGCCAAGATCTTAGTTAGATCAGGCCTGTGATTCTTAATCAGCAACTCCCTAGATCTTCGAATTCTCCTCCCTTGGCTCCCTCAGTCTTTCAAGGACTCACATTACCCTCTTTATCTACAATATATCTGCCTTCTTCCACATCAACCACTGCCCCTATGGCTTCCTCTTATGCTGCTGATAAAGGAAAAGAGAAGGTCAGTTCCTAAAGAATACTAGTGCTTACTCCTTTCTGATGGGGACGCCATTATTTTTGTATTTCTCCTTATTTTTTACTCCAACATGTTTACTCTTAATGGAATGTGCACTGTTTACCCTCTCTTCTTTTAACTTTTTGATAATCCCAAAAGGGGGAGAAGTTTATATCTATTATTTTCTCTATCGTTGCATCTAATTTACACTTTAATTGTACATGATATGTGATCATCAAAAAGGGGGATATTGTTGGACTCCTTAGGTATTAATCATGTTTTAATGATCATAAATATCATTAATGATCACAAATCTTATTCAACCTAGTTAACTCCTATAAATTATATCCAATCATGTGTATTTATGTTTCAAGTTTTCCAATGATTTATAATGGTTAAGCTCAATCAATTTCATGCATATCACTATTTAAGTATGAATACAGTTGTTTGACTAAGTACAAGACACTGTAAGCCAGACACCGTAAGCCAGACACCATGTAGCCAGACACCGTAAGCCAGACACCGTGAAGCCAGACACCGTAAGCCAGACACCGTAAGCCATACACCGTGAATCAAGACACTGTGAACAAGACACTGGGAATCAAGATACCCTGAGCAAGACACGATGATGCAAGACACCGCGAACAAGACACCATGACACTCAGACACCGTGACACTCAGACACTTGGAACCCAGACACCGTGTGAAGGAGACACCGTTTTCATAACATACTTTCACATCATTTCTTAAACTATTTTTTCATCATTCAATTTAATTTTTAACGATCATATTTGATTCCTTTAATGCACTGACATAATTAATGTTTCTTTGTAGACATAGTATGAGGTACGAGGTACAGAACACATGGAACCTGTCAGCTAAAACTCATGCATTCGAAGATAAAGTGAGAAGAGTGCCCAAGAGCCATAGAGCACAATACTGAATGAACAACAAGCCTATGAGCACGACCTCAAATAACATATTAAAAGATTTTCAAAGAATGAATTTTCTCATACATGCAATCTGACTCTGTTGAGGTACATACGAAGTATACTGGAGATCCATAGACCATATTCACATTATCAACGCTTTTGAAGAACACAAGCTGAATCACGACACTCTGTTTTTCAAGACAAAAAATAGAGAAGGACTCAGAAGCAGTTCTGTTTTCTCAATGGAGTCCAGAGCGAAACTTCAAATCAATAGAGGATTCTAAACTCATATCTAATCTCTCTTGGTGATTATTTTACTTACTTTTTGAGAAGTGTTTGTACTGTGTACATTCTATACACACACCGACTCCTGTGCTAAACTGGAGGATTTCTAAATCCATAAACCAATCTCTTTATACTTTGGTTTACCCATGAAAACTGTGGAAGAGGTCCCTGTGTGGCCTGGTTATTATTATTTTTACTCATGAAAACTGTTGAAGAGGTCCCTGTGTGGCATAGACAGTATGTGTACTATTTTTAACCCCGATCCAGGGTTTGGATCAAAGTTTATTTATATAAACTGATTTTTGGAAGGTGATTACCAAGTGGAGTGGATTAGGTCTTGGCTTGAGACTGAACCACTAGTTTCATATCCGCTGTGCTGTTTCAATTTAGTCTTCTCTGTTTTACTACTTTATTGTATAATCCAGAAAACACTAATTTCACTATGATAGTTAGTCTTGGAAAGATGTTATAAATGGTTTTTCTTAGTAGGATAACATCAAAAGTAATATTAATTATACAAATTATGATTAATGAGAATTAATCAATATTCTAAGAAGCTGTTTAAAAATTCAAACTCTTATAACAGTATAACCTTGATTAACTGGGCTGTATCTATTTTTACGGAAACTACTTATTTTGAAAATAATATTCTATTAATAGAAATTTTTATATTCACTCAATTCACCCCTCCCCTCTTGAGTAAACTACTCTGACCAAAAAAATCAAAATCTAGAAATTAAAATAGCTCTGGTGAAAATAAAAATCTCTTTAAAACATCACCTAGGAATTAAATTTTTAGAGTCCTAATGTTAGGGATTTAAATATTCTTAATATCTCAGAAAATCAATATGTTATAGGGTTATCTCCCATATTTAGAAATTATGAGATGAATAAATCTTATCTCTATACATTACTATCCTTTAATAGATAATATTGATGAGGATTATTTAGAGATATTTATATATTTTTATATCACAATTCAGTAACTTACTTTTAATAGACTTTGTGTGGAGGATCTTAGGATTAGAGTCTTAATATTTTCTAAATAGTAAGACAAGAACTTGGTTTTATTACTTATATAAGGAAATACTTGATACCTGGGACCAGGTATTCAATTCATTTATAATGAAATTTTATCCAAGTAACACAACCCATGAATTGAGGCATAAAATTACTATATTTTTACAAGATTACGAAGATCTATTTAATAAGTATTGGGATAGATTTATGGGGATTATAAGATAATTTCTCATCCTTTATCTTGATCCAAATTTTCTAATAGATTTTTTTTAGTATTATAAAATATCATTAGAATATTGTTGACTAGTCCTTAAGTGGTGACTTTTATGATAGGAAAATAGGGAAACAATTTTTTTTTAAAAAAAACATTAAAAAAAGTCCCAACACAAAAAAAGTACTAGGGTTATCCATAGAGATAAAACTATCTTCCAGGCCACAATATTTTAGGAAAATTCACTTATGGAGTAGTGTTTTCATTATTGGATGTATGGTCACAATCATACATGATATCTGAACTTTGATCTCCCTATTAATTTTTAATATAGTGCCCAATTTTCTGAATTTATGGAAGGAAATCGAGTTGTCACCCTTTCTTGAAGTAGTATAATGGGGGATAAAAAAATAACCCAAATCATTATTAAAGATAATAAGGTATAATGAAACACATTACAGGTCCTGGTTTCTCATTTCAACCAGAGAATAAATTTAAAAAAAAATACTTTAGACTGTCAAATTATAATTCTAAACTATTGGGTCCGGTTAGTTAATTGAAAACCAAATTTTGATTCTCAATAACCCAGTATCCACAATTTGAAAGTTCAAATTGGATAGAGGGATAAGGGCTTAATAGGAAGATACAAGGTTAAATTTACTTGTACAAAAAAGCTTTATAATATTGAGAATTTTAGAAATTTAACTACTATATCATGTATAGAAATAGAATAAAAAGTTAGTCAACATCCTTTGCAATTTGAAACAAATGTTTAAGATGAACCTAAAAATGAAAATTTGAGAGACACCAAATATGGAAATATGGAATAAAATGTCTAAATTTAAAAAACTAGTGAATATTAAATTATAAAATTTTAATAAAAAATAAAATAAATTGAGAAATCATTAAATACGATAAGAAAAATGTTATGTTTTATGATTATGGGATTGAAATATTTATTTCAATGAATTATTCCCCTTATATAAATTTTATAAAAAGACTCAAATTGATTAGTAAGCATAAATACTTTATATTTTTTTCAATGTTTCATAGATTTATTATCAATAGTTATTTTTTTAAATCATTAAATAGAATATGATATTATCTAAAATTTATTAAAAATATTGTTGGTTAACAAAATGGATTAGGGTGAGACTTCAACAAAAAATATTAATAAGAAGTGTAGTGATATTATTCAAAATAACATTCCTCCAAATTTAAAATACATTGGAAGTTATTATAATTAGTATATAATTGGTGGGATTTAAAATATTATGTAACTTTGTGGATTAAATGTAAGAATTAACTTTATAGAATACTTCTTACTTAAAAAGATGAGGCTTATGAAGCTAAAACCAACATTATTTCTGTATAGCTAGCTGGAAGGTCATGATCTTATCCTTATGGGATTTTAGATGACTTATTAGTTTATTTAATGAAACTATATTTACCCAAATACATCTTTATACTTCAAATGTAATGTGATAAAAAGGCCCCATTAATTTTATGTAGATCATTTTTAGCCATAACTAGGACTTTTATTGATTTTTTATGGGAAAAGTGACACTTCTAGATGGTGAGGATCAAGAGGAATTCACTTTTTTCAAATAATCCCATTCTATTGTGATGTATAAAATTTTAAATGTGTCTCATCTAGTTTTTTGAGTTAAATTTAGAAGATAAAATCACTATCCTTTTGATGATTTGTTCAATGATACTTTTAATGAACATTTTAAACCAATTTTTTTGAATATGAGTCCACGGTTGAGATAGAAAGGACAGAGAGAAATGAGAACCAAATTATTAAATACATTTCTCAATACCATGTGGTGGTCTATCCTAAACCAATATCTATTATTTTCAGTGTTTCATAACCTATTCATCAATGTTTAAATCCCACCTGTCTTCCCAACCCTGATTATTGTCCCTTTCCTTAGTTACTATGATGTGTTAGTCTGTTAATGGTGATTAGTTTACTAAAAATGAGAGTTCTAAAGATTATATTGATTATCTAGTCTATTATTTTTGTCTTGGAGTTAAATATCAATTTTCTTAATCAACTGAGAAAGAGTTAAAGTAGTTTTTAGGAATTTTACTAGATGTGGAAAACATGTTTGTCCCTACTTCATTTCATTTCATGGAAGATATATTTTTTATCCATGATTTTTTGAGAATATATTAAATGAGATTGAGGCATATTATTCTACTTCACACAAGTAGTTTTTTTGTGATTCATATTAAGGTTCTTAGTGATTAATTTTCAATAATAATGGCTTATTTTTTCGACCATGTAAATATATTTTTTGTGGGGGTGAGTGTGGGTTAGAAATTGGGTAGTGAGGTTGGTCTTTTAGGAATATTTTTTATATTTATTCTCATTTTTTTGATTATGTGAATGAAAATTTTGGTATTGAAGATACTGGTGGAAAGAGGATTATTCTCAGTACATTAGAGTTCTTGGGGAGAATTATTTAGGTTTTTGGATTAATTGATGTCTTCAGTAAATTTTTTAAAATTTATAATCACAATACTGCAGCCTAAATTAATAACAATTACAACCCATTTAATTATTACAAATATAGAAATTTAGGGGGTTAAGTCTTTCTAAATAGTTTAAATTTAGCACTACATTGATGGAAGCCCATGTTTTTTTAGGTTTTTAATTTTACAATTTCAATTTAAAATTAAAATCTCTAATTAAAGTTTCTCTCTAGCTTTGAAGCCTGATCCTATTGTTTTTAATCAATTGTTTTTAATTATTTTACAAGGGAAAAAGAAATTTTTTCTTTGAAATAAAAATGGATTGAACTTCTTCAGATCATTTCCTTATTTTTATTAAATATTAAATTATGGAAAGTAATATATTTCTTTTTCATTTTCTGGGTGCTATTTTTTTACTACAATAGGAACATTATCAATTTGAATAAAAGGAAGTTGTGTCGGCCTAAAATTATAGTGTCAAATATATATTAAATGGTAGTTAAAATTTAAATTCTAGACTTTATATTTCTTTTATCTTTAACTCTTATGTGTTTTTTTTGTTAAAAAATAATTGAAAATTGACTTAGTGTAGTGAACTACATGACGAAACTATCTTGTAAACCATGATGGTAACTGATTAACGTTTAAAAATATTCAATGATGATTTTTTTCATTGAATTATCATTTAAGTTTCTGAATGATTACATTTTTAAAATTAAAATTTCTAGAAATAATTATCTCTAAAAATCACAAGTAGTGTAACTAATTGATTATGTACTAACTGAAAGGTATTTTTGTGCATACTATGATTTTTCTGGTTGGTTGTGATATGTGGATCCTTGTTGTTTTGAGCTGAATTGTGACCCTGACACATTATTCTCAGTACACATTTTCACAATCTTTTTGAAATAACAGCATCAAAATTATTTCTTCGCACTTTAAAATTCAACATTGGAGAAATTTTTGGGTTTTAAGGGTGGGGGAGGGGTCCAATTTGAGAAATACGATAATTAACTGAGAACCCATAAAAAACTTTATTTTTTTTGTGAATTTTTTATTTTTTAATATTCACTTAGTAATTTATCACAAGGTTATATTTTATCATATAATTGAACATTGTGTTTTCACTTTAGAAGGATTAATAATTATTAACATAAGGATTATTTAGGTAAATGATTTTTCTTTCCATCTTGAAAAAATGGGTTTTAGTAATACTTTGGGATAATTTTATACAGTGAAAATTTCTTTTGTACATTTTAATTTGAATTCAACTCATAAGATATGCATCCAAATGGATTATGAAATGAAGATAATAATCTAGGTTGAACTCATTATTTCTTATTTTCATTATTTATTTATTAAATGTTGGATGGTTATTTATTACACCTATAAATTATCAGTCCACATAATTCAAAAATTTTATATTTATTATCTCTTCTTAAATTATATGATTTTACTCTTATGAAAGAAAATAGAAGATTGAAACATTATTTGGATGAAAATTTTCATCATTCAAATTCACATTAAATTTTATATTTTATTAATTTTTGTAAAATATTATATGATTTTTCATTAACGAAATTTAATTTTGGAGGGTATTCAAATTTTCAAATAGAAATATTCTAAGAGGGAAATTTTTTTTGAAAATCGGACGGTAGTATCATTTCAATTGATCCATTTTAGAATTATTTTCTTTTATTGATTTTGACTGAAATATTGGATGAGTTCATGAATCTTTTTATGGGTGGGGAATTTATTTGTATTCCACCTTATTGTTAATGAAACCTTCATATTACATGGATAAAGGTATAATTTCTTTTTTCCATGGAATTAAAGACAATCCTGAGGCTAACCTTGTTGAGCTTCACTTAACCCATGAGGTAGTTATTTGATGGATAGTATAAATTACCCTATTTGAAGGGTAGTTCACTTCAGTTTTGAATGCTATGAGTTCAAACAATCATTATTTTATTATGAGTAATAAAAATTAATAGGAGTGCATAACCAATTTTCCATTAGTGATTATTTGAATCTTTTTATTTTGATTAAATATTTGGATTTATTTATATTATGAGGATTTGATCCAAGAGATGATTTTGTTGGTATTTAATATAGTCTCTTTCTCACTTAATTTCATTTTTAAGGTTTAAGAATAATTTTTAATGGTCATGATGTTGATCATGTAATTATTAGTTTTCTATTTGTCCATCATAAATCCCTAATATTATTAATTATTTAGCGGATATGGGAACATGTGTTTAGTGAAATGATGTTGATCTATTTTCATATTAGAAATTTTATCTTGAGTTAATTTTTATATATAATAGAAAATTACATGATTGTATCTATCATTGGGATTTTTATATATAACGATATATATAAATATGATAATGAGGTATTATATCACCACCCAAACTGTGATGTAGTATGAGATCGAATGATAATTTATGGTGTAGCTGAGATGAGAGCATGAACGATGTTGGTATTAATGGTTGGATAATAGGGTAAGTTTGTCCAAATTCAAATTTAATTTACTTATTATAATTATAAATCTTGGGTGTAAAAGTGTGAGAATAGGTATCTATAGAGTCTATGAAATAAGATAACAATATTTTTATTGGCTATGTTTATGTGGGAGAATTAATTTCCTAGAGTAAATGATAGTGAACACAATTTTTACATCATTGGGTGATGTAAAACCGATTAGAATATATTATTTATTAGTTGTATGATGCATTCATACTTTTTAATGTAATTATACAAATATATTTTATTTTATATGGAGAGTGAGAACAACATTATCCCTTGAACTAGAATAGGGATATCAAAAATTTAAATAAGAGAATAATTTTTATCTTAGTTTCACATCCCAAACTAATGGAACACTTAGATGCTCAGAGGTAATACCATGAGTTTTAGTATAATAACTCAAACATAACCATTCCATTATTAAATATATTCTAAAAAATATTACAACATTCATATTCCCTAGGCCTTTTAAGATATTGTTATAGATAATTAAAAAACATAACCCATAACGTACTACACTATTTAAGAATCTATTTCTTTACGTTTCAATTTATTCTCACATACTTCCTTTAAGACTAATTGTTAAAAAATTAATTTTTACTCATATATTATTATTAATCATCCTTAACCCCTATTAAAATCATTTAAATCATGGAATTAGAAAGTAATTCTTAGCAAGGGATATAGAAAATAAATAGAACCTATTTAGAAATTGAAATACATGAAAACACATGTAAATGTATTTATTTAAAATAATAAACTTTGAACTCACATAAGATCTTGTCATTATTTAATATCATGAAGTAAATATATTTTCTTAATGATTTCAATAAAAAAATCCACAATAATGTATAATGGTAATGGAATAATATTTATGGATTAGTGGTACATTATTATCACTAATAGTCATCCTTACAATCAACTTTATAATCAATCGTAATGTAATTACCTTTTTGGTTACATACAATATATTTTATCCTGAGTATAAATTATCTCATAATGAATTGGGTTGAAATTTAATTCATGAGACACCTATCAAAATCTACAATTTTCAATTACCATATTATTAGAAAAAGACATTAGAACATTAATTAGAATTGATAATAATAAGTATAATAGTTCACCAAATAAGAGAAAGTGTTTTAAAAATAATGACTCAACTAATTTCATGTTGAGATTACCAAAAAGAAAAAAATAAAATTGATAAATATAAATAAAATTTTGAGAATGAAAATTCATATAAAAAATATAGAGATATAGTTTGTGACAAATAATTCAAAATAATAAATGTAAATGTTTAAATGAAAAAATATGAATTTGGTATTATATGATTCAATGCTAATGATAGAGAGAAAGTTAAATGAATTTTTTATTCCTATAAATTGAAAATAAAATATGATAAATGGAATTCATGAGAAAATATATACATCGTATAAAAATTAATTATTATGGAAGACTTCTTGGATAATGTAAACCATTATGAGAATTCCCTTACCTTGAAACTCAATCCACTTTATATTTCCTCTATCTTTCAAAATAATAAAATTTTAATAATTATTTACTTTCTCAATGTAACACTCTGAAATGATTAAAATAGAACATCATATTGAATAATATATATGATTCGAAACAGAAAGCAGATAAGAGAATATAAAACTCCAATACTTTAAGAGATATTTATTTTTAAATAAATTTGATATCTTGGATAGTTTGTAATGCACACAACTCCTTCTTTGAAAGAAATGTGATACTCAATTAAAATATTATTATTTTAACATAGACATTAGAACATATAAGTTAAGTTAGAAAGTATTAATAATGATAAATAAATTATGAAATTTATATTATTTATAAATGTATAAAAAAATTCAATGATTATCCGTTTATTATAAATAAAATAATAACTATTTAAAATGAAAAATAATTTTTTTTCTGAAAAAACACTATTTTTAAAAATAGATGTGTAGTTTTTCCTTCTAGACATAATTTAAAGTTCATTTTTACTAATTTTAGAAAATTTATTTTACAAAAAAAATTAATTTTTTAAATCTACACATCAAAATTATCTTTGGGTGATTGATAATTTTCTAAAAAGATTATTTTTTATGAATATTGGAAAAACTGTATTTTTAAACTTATATCTTCAATTATATTATATACAAAGTGATATTATATTTTCAAATAGTTAAAAAGTAAAATTAGTTCAATTATATTAAAATTTATCTAATTTAGGTCTTTATGATCAATTTCTTATCGAAAACCGATAATAGATCATTCCATACTTATGATAATTTTCTCAAATGGAAAAGAGCACTTATATTGCGTCCGTAGTTTAATTTAAAATTGAATTTCACCACTTATGTAAATTTAATTTATAAAATTAGAGTTAATATATTTAATTTGAATTTTTTTTATTATCTAATAAGGATAACTTAATTTTTTACAATAATGAATAGTGAAAAATAAAAAATTAATTATTATGGTTAAGGTAATATTGAGTTTACCAGGGGTGAAACAAAGAAGATAAGGTTTAAGAATGACCTAAATCTTTTCAAACACCCATTTAAGACCATATGTTTACCCTATAATCTCTAAGGTTCCATAATAACCAATTTTTGTAGATTTTGTAATGATAAAAATGTGGTTATCACTTTATCTGTTTGAAAGTTACATGTTTATCCTCTCCCCCGCTTATAAAAGGACACCCCCTCTTATCCCTTATCAACACTTCCAAAACCATTTGGTTCAAATAATTCCTACCAAACTCTCTTCCTTACATCCCTAACCACATAATAGAGTCCCATTATAGAACATAAATCTAATCTATAATGGTTAACCGTTTTAGGTTAAACCTAAAGTGGTTTCCAAAAGAATAGGTAAAGATTTGAACTGTGCTTTTTCATTTTACATATTCTTCTAAAACCTTATAATATTATCCAAATTTGAAAAAATAATAAAAAAATAATCAATAATATAATTATATTTTATTATTTTAATATGATAACCTAAATATATTTCCACTTCCATCAAATGGGAAATGAAGTCGTCGATTTTTTTACGGCAGACTACCACCACATTAATCGATGTAATTCATTTTACATCAACACCTTTAAAGGAAGAATACAATATGGGAAAAAGTGGTATTAGAGACGAGTTATTTGCGACGGGACATATGCCCGTCACAAATAACCCCCGCAATCAGGGTATTTGCGATGGGGCATAATCCCCGTCGCAAATAAAGAGTTATTTGCGACGGGATATTCTCACCCGTCGCAAACGGTTTGGCGCGAATGCGCGCCAAATCACGCGAAAGATATTTGTGACGGGTTTCCCTTACCGTCGCAAATAACCGGCGGTGGTAACAGGTTATTTGCGATGGGATATTCTCACCCGCCGAAAATGGTTTGGCGTGAATGCGTGCCAAATCGCGCGAAAGTTATCTGCGATGAGATCCCCTTCTCGTCGCAAATAACCTAGTGGAAGGGGTTATTTGCAACGGGCCCCATCGCAAATAATCCCTTTTATTGCCTCCCATAATAAATGCAGCCAGGGTTATTTGCTACGGTCCTGTCGAAAATAATACAAATTGCGACGGGAATACCGTCGCAATAAACCCCGTCGCAAATAATCTAACCTATCAATACAGCCATCCTTGACAAGTTTTTTGAATCTGAACTAATTTTTACTAGTTTATATGTGTTGAGTGAATCTTGTTTTGCAAGTCGATTTCAAGGAGGTTGCGGGGATCATCATACAAGTACAACAAATCGAAAGCTCGAAAACCAGTTTAAGGTTTTTTTTCTGAATTTTAATTTAATATTTATTTAATGTTTTTGTTTCATATTTTTACATTAGTTTTTATTATTTCTTATTAGATATAATTATGTTGTATTAAGGTATTAAATTTGATTTGTTAGATTTAATTATTAGTAATTAACAATATTTAATAATTATGTGACTGTAATTAGTAATTAATAAATTTAATTTTAATTAAAGATAATAATTAGAAATTAATGAATGTAATTAGTAGTAAATGAATGTAATTAGTAGTTAATGAATGTAATTTGTAGTAAATGAATGTAATTAGTAATTAATGAATATAATTTGTAATAATTGGAATAACTCAAAAAATAGTAATAATTAGAAAAAATTAACAATAATTAGTAATAAGTAACATTAATTAGTAATAATTAGTAATAATTAATAATAATTAACAATAATTACCATTAATTACCAATAATTAGTAATAATTAACAATAATTACCAATAATTGGTAATAATTAGTAATAATTAGTAATAATTATCAATAATTACCAATATTTAACAATATTTACCAATAATTGCCAATTATTGTCAATATTTACCAATAATTAGGAATAATTACCAATAATTAGGAATAATTACCAATAATTAGGAATAATTACCAATAATTAGGAATAATTACCAATAATTAGGAATAATTACCAATAATTAGGAATAATTACCAATAATTAGGAACAATTACCAATAATTAGGAATAATTACCAATAATTAATAATAATTACCAATAATTATCAATAATAAGGAATAATTACAAATAATTAGGAATAATTTCCAATAATTAGGAATAATTACCAATAATTAGGAATAATTACCAATAATTAGGAATAATTACAAATAATTAGGAATAATTTCCAATAATTAGGAATAATTACCAATAATTAGGAATAATTAGGAATAATTAAAAATAATTACCAATAATTACCAATAAGAGGGAATAATTACTAATAATTAGGAATAATTAGTAATAATTAATAATAATTACCAATAATTACCAATAATTAGTAATAATTACCAATAATTACCAATAATTAAAAATAATTACCAATAATTAGGAATAATTAGTATTAATTAATAATAATTACCAATAATTACCAATAATTAGTAATAATTACCAATAATTACCAATAATTAGTAATAATTAACAATAATTACCAATATTTAGTAATAATACCCAATAATTATCAATATTTACCAATAATTACCAATAATTGAGAATAATTGTCAATATTTACCAATAATTAGGAATAATTACCAATAATTACAAATAAATACCAATAATTAGGAATAATTACAAATAATTAGGAATAATTACCAATAATTAGGAATAATTACCAATAATTATGAATAATTACCAATAATTAATAATAATTACCAATAATTACCAATAATTAGGAATAATTACCAATAATTAGGAATAATTACCAATAATTAAGAATAATTACCAATAATTAGGAATAATTACCAATAATTAGGAATATTTTTAAAGACCCGTAAATTTCAAGGAATTTTTGTTTCTTAATTTGTTTTGGAATTTTACAAGAATGCAGTTTCTGACGGCACGTGATTCCGAGGCCCAGTGTGCCCAGAATCATTTTCCAAAATTTGGCTTGGGTACGTTCAGTGAACGAATGCGCGGGTTTTTCTAACATTTGAACCGGTACTCGGAATCAAATTCTGAGGGCACCGATGGAATCGCAGTGCCGGTATTTTCTTAGAAACGGGTCTTCCGGAGTTGCGTTTGCTCGGGTGTGGTTTTTAATTTTTGGCTTTAAGTTAATAAATAAAATAAAGTGGTGCGACAACTTTATTTTATTTCACTTAAAGCCACTTAAATCCACTTAAAGCCACTTGATCTAAGTTGAAGTGGATAGGGTGCAATCCAAAATATCCTACCCTCTTGGTAGGATATATTGTGAGGCGGGGCCTGCACGAGCCCCACCGTTTCTTTTCCCCTAAGTAACGCACCCGCGAAAACCCATCATTAATGAAAGTCAACTGGTGTGTTTTCTAAAACTCTTAACACCCCTATTAAATGGATTGTTAAGTCGTTACCATTAATTCACCAAATTTATGGTTCGTTTCTTAACCTGTTTTTCAAACTGTTGGCATAACAATAAAATAAGACCAACACCCTTTTTGTTGACGGGTTGCTTGTTGAGAGGATTTGGAGAGACTGTATCTTCATCCTCTTTCGCGAAGAACGCGAAGAACGCAAAGAACGCAAAGAACGACTGCCTTCGACGAAAGGCGACGAAGAACGCCGAACCCTCAGAGATCGACGACGCGACGCCGTGTACCGCGACACCGACGATTCTCTTTCTCTGACGTTCTTCTGCGATGATTCTCCTCCCGCGACAAATCTTTGATCAACTGCTTGAGGTATGAGATTACAGAACTTTTAAATTTCCTTTGTGGATTTTATCCTTAACACGGATTTAATTCGTGAAATTAAATCTGTGTGTTTTCCTAAACCCTCGGAGATCGTCGACGCGACGCCGTATTCCGCGATGACGCGACGCCCTTCCACGACGCGACGATCCTCTTCTTCCGTGACGGTCATTCTGCGAAGAACTCTCGTTCGACGACTAAGACGAGGTAGGGGTTTTATTTGAGAATAATATTTATTCCCATGGTTGTTTCCTTCTAAAACAAAGAACCCATATCAAAGTTCAATTTTAATTTATTAAAATTGTGCCTTGTTGTGTTTCCATGTGTTGAATATTATATCCAATTTGTTATCACCTAACGCGGAGGGTGCGGCCCAAACAAACACGGCCTGACAACCCTCCGTAGTTTTTCATTGATGCGTGGATTAACGGAATTTACGAAATGGGATCATATTGGTGATTGGAGGCCTTCCCAGCAAAGTTCGGATCCCGGGAGAGCCGTAGGTGCAGACCACAGGCAAACCGGACCATCGGAGCGCGTCCGGTGGTCCACGAAAGTTCCCGTCGGCACGCCCAGCCGGCACGGTGGTGCCGGCGGCCGGCAGCGGCCGGCCGCCAGGAAGCAGCGGCACCCGGCACACCACCAGAAAGACACGCCGCAGCTAAATCCGCGATGGCAAGAGCCGGTCCCGCAGCCGCGCGGGACCGCGGGGAAGGGCCGCGGCCTTGCGCCGCATCTAGTGACACGGAGCGGCCCCCGCGCGGGGGGTCGCGGCTCCTTCGGCGCAGCCGCTCGGCTAGCACCGAGCCGCCAGGCCGGCAGCCGAGCCGGGCCGGGCCACCGGGCCGGGCCGCGCCCAGCCGGGCCAACCTGGACCCGGGTCGGGTCGACCCAGTTCGGGCCGACCCAGGGGGTCTCGGGACGGGTCGGTCCGGGCCCGAAACCCCCGTTTTAAGAACCTTTTTGGTCTTTTGGTCGTATCTTGAGCTACAAGCCTTCGATCGATGCTCCGTCAGCGGTGATGCGATCCTTGGATCGAGACGGGCGTTTCGGTATATCACACTCAAAGTTTCCGAATAATTTGTGTTCTGCTGGGTTGGTTCGTACACAAAACCAACCGGGCCCTCGGAGTGGAAATGCTCATACCTTGAGCTCCGGATGTCCGATTGATGTGATGTTGACTTTGGTGGATTCCTCTAAGTGAGATGGATCTTTTGGAATACATCGCCTGAAGTTTGGACACAGGTGGAGTACAGTCGGGTTGGTTTTTCCTTAAAAACCAACCGGGCCCCTGGGACGAAAAAGCCAATAAATCTCAGACCAGGCGTCTGTTTAACACGCTGTCTGCGACGTTGAGTTCATGTTGGCGATACGGAACTTCTGGATACATCAACTCTGGACTATGTGTCAGTTGATGTATCAGCCCCTCGGGTCATGGAGCGGACCCTCCCGAAGCGAGCTTACTGTGTTCGGGAACCCTAGAGCTGGCTGCATCTGCGACGACAATGAAGACAGTACGGGAAACCTCTGTGAGTTCGGTAGTGACCACTACGGTACTTTTCGGATACATCAACTCCCGACTATGTGTCATTTAATGCCTAGACCTCTTGGCTCGTGGATTGGACCCTCCCGGAACAAGCATACTGTGTGCGGAAACCCTCGAGCCGGTTGAGACTTGATGACTGCTGATCGAATGACTCGGTGTGTTACGAATAGTCCAGTGGGAAGCGCTTGGTTGTAGCAGCAGACCCATGGCGGAGAAGCGCTTGGTTGCGGCGGTAGACCTGCGGTACTCAACAGAAGGAGTTCCTCTAGAGGCTATGAGGGGGAGCGCTTGGTTGTAGTGGTAGACCCACAACGGAGGAGCGCTTGGTTGTAGCAGCAGACCCACGGCAGAGGAGCGCTTGGTTGTAGCGGGAGACCCGTGGTACTCAACAGAAGTATTACCTCTAGAGAATTTGAGGAGGAGCACTTGGTTGTAGCGGCATACCCATTATGGGAAGCTCTTGGTTGTAGCAACATGCCCACGGTACTCGTTAGGCGGAGTACTATAGTAGTCTAAGGTTAGAGGGAAGCGCTTGGTTGTAGCGGTATAACCACTGTAATTGATGGAGAAAGAGTTTCCCAATAGCTATGGTTCCAACTTCATGATCAATCTTGTGTGGGTCATTGCGGGGGTTAGTACCTACCGATCCTTTGTGGGTCCTATGACTTAATGAATCAGTGGCTGCATCTGATCATCTCTATCGTCTTACGAAGAAATATACCTGTGTGAGCTGAATCCTGTTTTGCTTTCCTATGTGGATTGTGTTGTGCTATCCTGTGTGGATTTAAGTTTGCTTTCCTGTGTGGAATGGGTTGTACTTGAGCTTGGATGTTGGAGAGTACTGGAATTCATGACTTAGGTATATGTATGGGCATATACCTAAGCAATGTCGGATGTTATTTCGTGATTGTATCTTTCTTCTGTGGTTTATCCTTTGTGGATTCTGGGATACCTTCAGGGGTCTTGGGGTCCCTACTGAGTATCTTATACTCACCCCGGCACGGGCTATGCCCGCACTACGTTGTGTTGGTTGCAGACGACGGACATCGCTGATCGTGGTTGAGGCTTGCGGAGCAGGGTGGTACCTGGAGGTGGACCACTGGGCGAGACATATTCAGGGTGGACAGCTGGACCCTAGGAGCTGTGGAGGCCATTTGTACCCACCCTTCAGGTGGGACTTCCAGTGGACGGCTCGACGTTGCAGCTTTACTTTTCAGTTGCTGTTTTCTCTTTCCAGTTGTACTTTACTTTCAGTTTGGGTTTGTATACTGGCCCACTTACATTTCTACACTTACTGTTGTACCAGTTTTTACTTAGTATTTACTTCTGCTTGCTTGCTCTGTGGTGTTTTTGGTTTACTTTACAAAGGCAATGCCTTCCCTTTTACCGGGATTTACGCCTTGGTGCTAGTCGCCAGCCCCTGGCCTATGGAAGCCGGGCTTGGGGTAGTCACGGCACGGGCCCCGAGGACGGGTCTTGAAAAATTGCTATCAAAGGAGTTCGGTTCTACCGCAGAACACACGACTCTGATATTTTTCTATGAGAAGCAATAGCGTTTAGCGTATTGGGTGTGGTTATCAATTCAGGGAGTCCAGTGTTGGTGCGGCGGCCGAAGTATCCGTACACCAGGACCCTGACTTCTGATTTCCGACTTAATTCACGAAAACATTGACTGCATGTGTGTGTTTCAAGTTTTATTTGTGATTACTTTGTGTCAGCTCCCCATGTATACTGTTCTGGCCATGGCGTACCTGTTTTTTTTTTCAGGATGTCCCCACGATGGCAGCCAGCTAGGGTTCCGAGAGTTGAGCATGACGACAACCCACCGAGCGACGAGGCTTTGGTACAGGGCCCTTTGACAGCTGAGGCACCGACAGTACCTCTACCCGTCGGGCCACCGATGCTTCCAGCCTCAGCCGCTGACGATTCCCGTCGCCTTAGTTCACTTCACGAGTTCCAGCACCAGCGACCACCCAGGTTCCGCGGGGAGACGGACCCACAGGCAGCCGAGGACAGGCTGGAGGCAGTGGTGCGAGTTTTCCGGTTATTGAGGACACCAGCAGACCTCATGGTGATCCTCACAGCGAGCCTACTGCACGCGGCAGCAGGCAGATGGTGGAGCTTGATGCTCCAGGTGCATGACGAGGCATCACTTCTTTGGACGGTCTTTGAGAGCCTTTTTTTCCCAGAGTTTGTCCCATCCACCCTCCGAGCGGTGCGCATCCAGGAGCTACTACAGCTGCGGCATGGCAGCATGACAGTAGCCCAGTACGTGGCGAGGTTTATCGATCTCTCGCGCTACTCGACAGACATGGTACGAGACCCGTTCTTCAGGGACCAAACTTTCGAGCAGGGGCTTAGGAGAGAGATCAGAGCTTTAGTTGTTTCTCATAGAATTCCGACACAGACAAGGGTGTTGGAGCGAGCCCTCTTAGTGGAGAGTTTCCTTGCTGAGCAGTCTCTAGTAGCAGGACCCACCACTAGCCGGCATGCGGCAGAGTCTTCTGCAGTGGGCAGTAGACAAATGACGCAGGGTTCTAAGAGGAATAGACCTACCGGTGGTCGACCGCGTGATACAGGGTCGTTTGTGAGAGTCACCTGGGGTGGACAATGACTTACCATGAGCGAACAATGTTACTCATGCGGCGGGGTTGGTCACATGGCTCGTGACTGCCCGACCCGCCTTGCCGAGGAGCAGCAGACGGTTGAGGGGCCACCCAGGCAGTGGTAGAGGGTCAACCATGGCGGTCCACAGGGAGCAGGCGGATGAGGCAGAGGAGTTGGCCGAGCAGCAGGTGGTGGGCAACGCTTTGAGGCTCCACCACCACCACCACCAGGAGGTCGACCCCGAACGCAGGGAGCTGGTGGATATGGGAGAGCTCAGCTCCAGGAAGTTGAGGTCTACGATCGTGGAGCTCCGGGAGCAGTTGGACAGGAGCGAGACTAGCTCCAGACCAGGAGAATTTTGTTTATGCTGCTTCTAGCATTGTTGATGTTTGTTTGTAGGTATTTTGTGTCATTGTAATTTGAGCTGCAGTAATAAAAGACACCTTTATTTTTGCTTTTACCTTCCTGTCCTCTCTTTGTGTTTTTACTAAGAGGTTCCGGTTTAAAAACCATTGACTTGACCCTCAATTTGAGATACCTACTGGAGGAGACCCAGTGACCACACACTGATGCCGACAGTGTGACTCAACCCTTAGAGGCGAGAGTAACAGTTGGATCTCTTGGTAGTAGCGTCGAGGCCTTACGAAGTCATCCTTGCTATGGGTTTGTATCATCCATGACGGGATTGACTGTATTAGGCGAAGAACGTGGTTCATCTAGGGGATGAGACTGAATTTCTCTTCTCGGAAAAGCAGAAATCTCAGCAGCTCGAGTAGGACCAGAAAGGTCCATGTCATCCAAGAGCGGATGAGGAAATCTTAGAGCCGGCAAAAGTCTTGTGCTGACAGGAGGTGGAGACCACTAGAGTTCGAGGATGGCGACCACATTTCCTTACGGGTCACACCTCGACATGAGTTACGGAGAATTGGCCAAGGCGGCAAGTTGTCTCCACGCTTCACCGGACCATTCCAGGTCCTCAGCAGGATTGGCGAGGTGGCTTATCGCCTGGCTCTACCACCTCAGTTGCACCGGGTGCACGACGTCTTCCACGTATCTCAGCTGAGGAGGTATGTGCATGACCCGACGCATATCATTGTCCATGGGGAGATGGGCGTTGATGATGGGGAAAATTTTACGGAGGTCCCAGGGGAGATCGAGGATCGACAGGAGCGGGTCCTATGTGGACGGTCGATTCCTCTTGTGTGCATCAGATGGCAGCACGGGAACCTCCAGGAGAGCACTTGGGAGCGGGAGGCTCAAATGCGTGCTCAATACCCGCTTTTCTTTCCCAAGTTTATGATGTATCTTTACGGGGACGTAAAGCCCTGTGGTGAGAGTGATGTAAAGACCCGTAAATTTCAAGGAATTTTTTTTTCTTAATTTTCTTTTGAATTTTACAAGAACGTAGTTTCTGATGGCACGTGATTCCGAGGCCCGGTGTGCCTGGAATCATTTTCCAAAATTTGGCTCGGGGACATTCAGTGAACGAACGAGCGGGTTTTTCTAACTTTTGAACCGATGCTCGGAATCGAATTCCGAGGGCACCGATGGAATCGCAGCGCTGGTATTTTCTTAGAAAGGGCTCTTCCGGAGTTGCGTTTGCTCGAGTGTGGTTTTTAATTTTTGGCTTTAAGTTAAGAAATAAAATAAAGTGGTGCGACAACTTTATTTTATTTCACTTAAAGACACTTAAAGCCACTTGATCTATGTTGAAGCGGATAGGGTGCAATCCAAAATATCCTACCATCTTGGTAGGATATTTGTGAGGTGGGGCCCGCACGATCCCCACCGTTTCTTTTCCCCTAAGTAACGCACCTGCGAAAACCCCTCTTTAATTAAAGTCAACTGGTGCATTTTCTAAAACTCTAAACGCCCCTATTAAATGGATTGTTAAGTTGTTACCATTAATTCCCCAAATTTATGGTTCGTTTCTTAACCTGTTTTTCAAACTGTGGGCATAATAATAAAATAAGACCAACACCCTTTTTGTTGAAGGGTTGCTTGTTGAGAGGATTTTGAGAGACTGTATCTTCATCCTCCTTCGCGAAGAACGTGAAGAACGCGAAGAACGCGAAGAACGCCGACCTTCGACGAAAGGCGACGAAGAACGTCGAACCCTCGGAGATCGACGACACGACGCCGTGTACCGCGATGCTGACGATTCTCCTTCTCCGACGTTCTTCTGCGACGATTCTCCTCCCGCAACAAATCTTCGATCAACTGCTTAAGGTAGGAGATTACGGAACTTTTAAATTTCCTTTGTGGATTTTATCCTTAACATGGATTTAATTCGTGAAATTAAATCTGTGTGTTTTCTTAAACCCTCGGAGATCGTCGACGCGACGCCATATTCTGTGACGACGCGACGCCCTTCCGCGACGCGACTATCCTCTTCTTCCGCGACGGTCATTCCGCGAAGAACTCTCGTTCGACGACTACGACGGGGTAGGGGTTTTATTTGAGAATAATATTTATTCCCATGGTTGTTTCCTTCTAAAACAAAGAACCCAGATCAAAGTTCAATTTCAATTTATTAAAATTGTGCCTTGTTGTGTTTCCATGTGTTGAATATTATCTCTAATTTGTTATCACCTAACACGGAGGGTGCGGGCCAAACAAACACGGCCCGACAACCCTCTGCAGTTTTTCGTTGATGCGTGGATTAATGAAATTTATGAAATGGGATCATATTGGAAATTGGAGGCCTTCACAGCAAATTTTGGATCCTGGGAGAGCCGTAGGCGCAAACCGCAGGCAAAACGGACCACCGGAGCACGTCCGGTGGTCCGCGGAAGTTCCCGCCAGCGCGCCCCGCCGGCACGGCGGTGCCGGCGGCCGGAGGTGGCGGCCGGCCGCTAGGAAGCGGCGGCACCCGGCGCGCTGTCGGGAAGACCCACCGCGGCTTCAGCTGAAGCGGCGAGAGCCGGTCCCGTGGCCGCGCGAGACCGCGAGGAAGGGACGCGGCCTTGTGCCGCGTTCGGTGACACGAAGCGGCCCCCACGTGGGGGGCCGCGGCTCCTTTGGCACAGCTGCTCGGATAGCACTGAGCCGCCAGGCTGGCAGCCGAGCCGGGCCGGGCCGCGCCCAGCCGGGACGACCCAGGGGGTCTCGGGCTGGGTTGGTTCGGGCCCGAAACCCCCGTTTTCAGAACCTTTTTGGTCTTTTGGCCGTATCGTGAGCTACGTGCCTCCGATCGACACACTGTCAGTGGCGATGCGATCCTTGGATCGAGACGGTCGTTTCGGTATATCACACTCAAGGTTTCAGAATACTTTGGGTTTGGCCGGGTTGGTTCGTACACGAAACCAACCGGGCCCTCGTAGCAGAAACGCTCGTACCTTGAGCTTCGGACGTCCGATTGATGTGCTGTCGACTTTTGTGGATTCCTCTAAGTGAGACAGATCTTTTGGCTTACTCCGCCCGAGATATGGACTCAGGTGGAGTACGTTCGGGTTGGTTTTTCCTTAAAAACCAACCGGGCCCCTGGGACGAAAAAGCCAATAACTCTCAGACCGGGCGTCCGTTTAACGCGCCGTCTGCGACGTTGAGTTCTTGTTGGCGATACGGAACTTCTGGATACATCAACTCTGGAATATGTGTCAGTTGATGTATAAGCCCCTCGGCTCGTGGAGCGGACCCTCCCGGAGCGAGCTTGCTGTGTGTGGGAACCCTAGAGCTAGCTGCGTCTGCGACGAAAATGAAGACAGTACGGGAATCCTCTGTGGTTTCGGTAGTGACCACTATGGTACTTTTGGGTAACATCAACTCCCGACTATGTGTCAGTTGATGCATCGACCTCTTGGCTCATGGAGTGGACCCTCCCGGAATGATCATGCTGTGTGCGGAAACCCTAGAGCCGGTTGAGACTTGACGACTACTGATCGAATGACTCGGTGTGTTGCGAATAGTTCAGTGGGAAGCGCTTGGTTGTAGCAGAAGACCCACGGAGGAGGAGCGCTTGGTTGTAGTGGCAGCCCTGTGGTACTCAACAGAAGGAGTACTTCTGGAGGCTATGAGGGGGGAGCGCTTGGTTGTAGCGGTAGACCCACGACGGAGGAGCGCTTGGTTGTAGCAGCACGAGGGAGTGCTTGGTTGTAGCAGCAGACCCACGGCAGAGGAGCGCTTGGTTGTAGCGGCAGACCCATGGTGGGAAGCGCTTGGTTGTAGCAACAGGCCCACAGTACTCGTTAGGCGGAGTACTACAACAGTCCAAGGTTAGAGGGAAGCGCTTGGTTGTAGCGGCATAACCACTGTACTTGATGGAGAAGGAGTTTCCCAATAGCTATGGTTTCAACTTCATGATCGATCCTGTGTGGGTCATAGCGGGGGTTAGTACCTACCGATCCTTTGTGGGACCGACGGCTTAGATGAATCAGTGGCTGCATCTGATCATCTCTATCGTCTTACGAAGAAATATACCTGTGTGAGCTGAATCCTGTTTTGCTTTCCTATGTGGATTGTGTTGTGCTATCCTGTGTGGATTTACGTTTTCTTTCCTGTGTGGACTAGGTTGTACTTGAGCTCGGATGTTGGAGCGTACTGGAATTCATGACTTAGGTATATGTATGGGAATATACCTAAGCAGTGTCTGATGTTATTTCATGATTGTATCTTTCTTCTGTGGTTTATACTTTGTGGATTCTGGGAGACCTTCGGGGGTCTCGGGGTCCCTACTGAGTAGCTTGTACTCACCCCTGCACGGGCTATGCCAGCACTACATTGTGTTGGTTGCAGACGACAGACAGTGCTGATCGTGGTTGATGCTTGCGGAGCAGGGCGGTACCTGGAGGTGGACCACTGGGCGGGACGTACTCGGGGCGGACGGCTGGACACTAGGAGCTGTGGAGGCCATCTGTACCCACCCTTCAGGTGGAACTTCCAGTGGGCGGCTCGACATTGCGGCTTTACTTTTCAGTTGTTGTTTTCCCTTTCTAGTTATACTTTACTTTCAGTTTGGGTTTGTATACTGGCCCACTTACTTTTCCGCACTTACTGTTGTACCAGTTTTTACTTAGTGTTTACTTCTGCTTGCTTTCTCTGTGGTGTTTGTGGTTTACTTTACAAAGGCAATGCCTTCCCTTTTACCGAGATTTACGCCTTGGTGTTAGTCGCCAGCCCCTGGCCTATGGAAGGCGGGTTTGGGGTAGTCACGGCACGGGCCTCGAGGACGGGTCGTGACAATAATTACCAATAATTTGGAATAATTACCAATAATGAGGAATAATTACCAATAATTAGGAATAATTACCAATAATTAGAAATAATTAGTAATAATTAATAATAATTACCAATAATTACCAATAATTAGTAATAATTACCAATAATTACCAATAATTAAGAATAATTACCAATAATTAGGAATAATTAGTAATAATTAATAATAATTACCAATAATTACCAATAATTAGTAATAATTACCAATAATTACCAATAATTAGTAATAATTAACAATAATTACCAATATTTATTAATAATTACCAATAATTATCAATATTTACCAATAATTACCAATAATTGCCAATAATTGTCAATATTTACCAATAATGAGGATTAATTACCAATAATTAGGAATAATTACCAGTAATTAAGAATAATTACCAATAATCAGGAATAATTACCAATAATTAGGAATAATTACCAATAATTAGGCATAATTAGGAATAATTAAAAATAATTACCAATAATTACCAATAATTAGGAATAATTACCAATAATTAGGAATAATTAGTAATAATTAATAATAATTACCAATAATTACCAATAATTAGTAATAATTACCAATAATTACCAATAATTAGAAATAATTACCAATAATTAGGAATAATTAGTAATAATTAATAATAATTATCAATAATTAGTAATAATTACCAATAATTACCAATAATTAGTAATAATTAACAATAATTACCAATATTTAGTAATAATTACCAATAATTATCAATATTTACCAATAATTACAAATAATTGCCAATAATTGTCAATATATACCAATAATTAGGAATAATTACCAATAATTAGGAATAATTACGAATAATTAGGAATAATTACCAATAATTAGGAATAATTACTAATAATTAGGAATAATTACCATTAATTAGGAATAATTACCAATAATTACCAGTAATTAGTAATAATTAACAGTAATTAGTAATAATTACCAATAATTACCAATATTTACCAATAATTGCCAATAGTTTCCAATATTTACCAATAATTGCCACTACTTGTCAATAATTACCAATAATTGGGAATAATTACCAATAATTAGGAATAATTTCCAATAATTAGGAATAATTACCAATAATTAGGAATAATTACCAATAATTAAGAATAATTAGTAATAATTAGCTAATTGGAAAAAACTAGCGTGATCATTATGTTTCTCAATTATCTTTTCATCTCTGTATTGGTTTTAAGAAAACTTCTATCTCCACATGTAATATTTGCTTTCTTTTTCAAAATTATCAACCTATTCACCAATAGAGAGGTGAAAGTGAATGAAAATATTACATGTGGAGACAGAATGTTAAACACACAGATGAAAGGAGAATTGTAACATAATATTGAAAATTATATTATTTTAATATTAATAATAAAAAATACTAATAATGTAATAATGTTATTATTATATAATTAATATTTATGAAAAAACAATATTAGTATTATTAAAATAATAAAAAATTTATTAAATATTAAAATTAAGAATATTTGTAACAAGTTTTTCTTTATTCATAACATGTTCAATTCTTAAATGGTCAATTTTTAGGTCTATCCCAATAAAAAGTTTTTGTAAGTCGTGTCTGATGTAAACTCTATAATTATCCTTGCTTGAGTGTTTTTTCTAACAAATTATTCAAAACTAGTAATGCTTTTATATTTTATAGAAAAATATGGAACAACGAGGTCATCAACAATCATTATTATATGACCGCATATGGATAAATCAACGTAGAAATCCGAATGGTTCTGGTTTAAATCCAGTATATATAGAGGGTGTAGAGACTTTTTTAGTATTTGCGGCATCAAATCCAGAATTTGTTTCAGAAGGCACAATAAAATGTCCTTGTAAAAAATGTACACTCAGAACATTTGACACATTTGAAAAAGTTGGGGGACATCTCTTTGGTTTTTGTTTTCAACCGGATTATGTTTGTTGGTACCAACATGGTGAACTTAGTTCTAAATAAGGTGATACTAACTTGATTCCGGATCCATCCCGGTTTCAAAATTTAGTGCATGATGTCGCAGGTCCATCTATTCAACATACAGAAACTCAAGATGAAGTTAATTCAACTTCTGATTTGGAACACTCTGAATTTTATGAGTTGTTGAGGTCTGTTGAGGATGCATTATATCCTAGTTGCAAGATAAGAAAATTAAAAGCAGTTGCAAAATTTATGGCTCTCAAATCAAATAATGGAATGTCAAACACATGTTTTGACCAAATATTTTCTTTGGTTGAAAAACTATTACCCGAAGGAAATGTTTTGCCTGTAAATTACTATGAGAGTAAGAGGCTAGTTCAGAATTTAGGACATAGTTGTCAGAAGATTCATGCATGTTCAAATGATTGCGTTTTATATTCTGGGGAAAATGATTTGTTGGATAGTTGTCCCACTTGTGGGCAATCGAGGTATAAAGAAGCTCAATATGGAAAGTCTGGCATGATTCCTGTAAAACAGTTGAGATATTTTCCTCTTACATCCAGACTTCAGTGTTTATTCATGTCTAAGAATACAAGGAAAATGATGTCATGGAACAAACCAAATATTTCAACCAGTAAAAGCTTGAATCATCCGGCTAATGGTGATTCATGGAAACATTTTGATAGAGTACATCCATCCTTTGCTTTAGAAGCCCGAAATGTGCGACTGGGTCTTTCCACGGATGGTTTTTGTCTATTCGGATCTTATGGTAGTCAGTATTCATGTTGGACTATCTTTTTTACTATGTACAATTTACCTCCATGGATGTTGATGAAGGAACCCTATATATTTTTGACCTTACAAATCCGAGGACATCAGAAGAAGAATATTGATGTTTATTTGAAACCATTGATTGATGAATTAAATATACTGTGGAGTATTGGTGTCAGTACTTATGATGTTGCTGCGAAACAGAATTTTATACTAAGAGCAGCATTGATGTGGACAATCAGTGACTTCCTAGATTATGGCATGTAATCCGGCTGGAGTACACATGGGTTGAAATCATATCCTTACTATATAGGAGAGAAAAAGGCATTTATGCTCGTCCATGGAAAAAAAATGTTGCTATTTTGACTGTCATCGCAGATTTCTTCCAGCCGATCATCCTTTTCACAGAAACAGATCTCCTTTTAGAAAAGGCACAATTGAAAGGGATGGACCTCCAAAAATGCTATCAGGTACGAAGTTAAAATCAGTTTTATATTCATTATCTCCCATCACATTTGGACCCACAATAAACCAATAGAAAATTTCTTGTTTTGGGAAAGAACACAATTGTCTAAAACGTAGCATATTTTGGGATTTTCCATTTTGGTCGGATTTGCTGGTCCGCCATATGTTGGATGTCATGCATATTGAGAAGAACTATTTTGATAATTTGTTTCATACAGTTTTGGATACACCAGGAAAGAGAAAAGATAATGTAAATGCACGATTAGATCTTTCTCAAATTTGCAGGCGTCCAGAACTCGAACAGTTTGACAATGTTAGAACAGAAAGGTTAATGAAACCAAAATCAGCTTATACATTGTCCAAGGAAAGCCTCTTATTATTTTGTCAATGGATTTTAGATTTGAGACTTCCAGATGGATGTGCTTCCAATTTGGGTCGATGTGTAAATAATGGTCATATTACCGGATTAAAAAGTCATGATTGTCATGTTATAATGGAAAGAATTCTACCCATTGGATTAAGAGGTCTGTTGAATTCTGTGATATGGGATTCTATAACAGACGTATCATATTTTTTTCGGGACATTTTTGCGGTGACAACAGATTACGATGCTCTATGAAAACTTGAAGAAGACGTTGTTGTAATTATATGTAAACTGGAAAAAATATTCCCGCCGTCTTTCTTTGACTCAATGGGATATTTGATATTACATTTTCTATATGAAGCAAAATGTGAAGGTCCGACACAGTTTTGATGGATGTACCCATTCGAAAGATGCATGTAGAAATTGAAAAAAAAGTACGTAGCAAAGCATCTGTTGAAGGATCTGTTGCTGAAGCTTATTTTCCGGAGGAGATATCTTTTTTCTGCTCCCACTATTTTGAATCTGAGTATCCTTCAAAACACAAGCACATGAGACCGAACAAGGGGAATATTGATGAAATTGACAATCAATTATCTGTTTTTAACCAGTCAGAGCTTGGTTTTGGTGGAGTTCATGAACGATGGCTTTCAGATGATGAACATCACAGAGCTCATACGTTTGTTCTTATCAACTATTAAGAGATGACATCATTTATACTGTAAGTGCTTCTATTACTTATTTTAATATTTATGTTACAATAAATAACTTTGTTCTTTATAGATTGTATGGTAATCATATCAAGAAACAACTTCCACAAATTACAGTAGCTGCTCTCGAAGAACGCAGACAAAAAAAAATTTCTCAGTGGTTTCAAATACTGGTAACTTAAATTTTTCATACTTAAACATCTCCTTCAATTTATAGTTTACTATATTGATAATTATTAAACAAATTTTCAGGTGTCTTGACATGATGATAAAATTGACAAACGACTTTGTATATTGAGTAACCCACCATCCAAAATGGTGAAATATTATAATGCATATGTGGTGAATGGTTTTCAATTTCATACACATGCATATGGGGAATAAAAAAACAATGAACAATGGAGTTTGCTTGAGAGGATCTCATCATAGAGAAAATGAAGTTGACTTTTATGGCATACTTGATGAAATCATTGAACTCTGTTATCTAGGACACCATTACATAATGATGTTCAAAAGTCAGTGGTTGGATACTGAGAGAGGCGTGCATGTTCATCTGACTCATGGAATCATCGATATTAAATGTAAAAGTGTTCTTGCAGTAAATGAACCATTCTTACTGGATCAACAGGTACATCAAGTTTATTATGCAAAGTACTGTTCTACGTTAAGAGACTTGACTGACTGGTGGAGCATAATAAAAATGAAAATTCGAGACAATCAGTTTAGTAAAAGTGAACGTGCTTTCACTGAAGTGCAAGGAATTGAATTTTTTCAAGAGAGTACTCAAAATCAATCTTTGTTACAAAGAGACATGAGTATCGATGATGACATCCCTCAATTAAGAGTCAGTGATGATGATGATGGTAATGATGTCACAAATGAATTTGAAATGGTAAGAGATGAAGCAACTGGAACTCAAATGGATATTGATGATTTTGAGGAGGAATATAAAGATGACATTAAGAGATATGAAGATGATGATGAAGCTAAAAATTGATACAATTCAATGGTAGTTATATATAATCATAACTAATATATATGTATATATAATAATAATTATCAATTATTTGATAACAAAATTCATTTTCTGTTTCAGATGGATGAGGACACATTTCATGAGTTGGCGGATGCTAACCTATCTTTCGATGCGGATGAGTTGCTGGCACCTGAACCTCAGCCTGAAGGCTCTTCAGGGAGTATGCGGAGGGGGCACAGTCTTGCACGAATAATGATTCCTGACCCCATCCCCGAGTGACGTCCACATCTTGGGTTCAATCCACGCACCTAGATGTGTGATAACCTGTGCATTTTACTAAGATTTCATTAATCTATTTACAGAATAAATGTTTTATTATTGTTTTTATAGTTTTCCGCATATAGAAGTCAGACAGGGCATCGCTATTTTGCGCAACTATTTTTCTCAGCCATGTACGACATGGGAGCATATTCCTGTTGATGTGCAGTAGGCCATGTTCGCTCATTGGTTGGTACGTACGTAAATAAATAATTTTTATTTTGAAATTTATTTCATTTATAACTTGATATTTTGAATTATTTTTAGGGTTTTTGGTATCCGATCGAGGATACCATGCGTGACGCCATCCACGAGGCATGGGAGGTGGCCATGCGTGATCGCTTTCGTCAGTTTTTGCACAATTTAAGAAGAGCTGCCATGAAGAAAGCAGGAGTGTCAGATTTTGACGAGTCATGTAGAGCACACCGACCATAGTACATTTCATCCCACATATGGGATGGATTATGTGCACACTGGTTGAGTGGTAACTTTCAGAGGAGATCATCGATGGGGAGGCAGAATCAGGGGAGACAGGAGGTGACTCATCGAGCTGGGAGTCGTACTTTCAGTACTCATAGACAGCATTTGGTACGTACATTTTTATAAATATTTTATATAAATTTAAATTTTAATAATTTATTTTATATTCTTATAGGCTGTCGACCACCCTGATATTACGGAGTACGACGTATATCTGAGGATGTACAGTGACCCAGCTACTAGGGAGCTTAGAGGTGATTTCCAGTGTCACATCGTGGTTAGTATTATTTGTTTTCAGGTTTAAAAATTAACTGCATATAATATATTCACAATATTAATTTTAAATTTCAACTACAGGAGTCATATGAGACCGCAGCGTCACAGACCCGGCCTGAGGGTCAGGCCTAGGAATCAGATCAGACCTGTGGCCGTTAGTTTGATGAGGCGGCATGGATGCAGGTGACCCAATATGCCTTCGAGAAGGGCCGGGTAGTTGGTATCGGCTCTCGACTGACTCCTGGTGATTATTATGGCAGTGCTGCGATGTCAGCGTCCAACTCGAGAGGAGCTCGTGCATCTTCTTCCGCTACATAGTATGAGGATCGGTTGCGATCTCAGACTGAGTTGATAGAGAGTCTCCAAAAGGAGTAGGAGGAGATGCGTCAGCAGCAGCAACAGCATGAGGAGGAGCGCCGACGACAACAACAGGTGTACGAGGAGCAGATGAGTTGGTGGCAGCAGCAGCAGCAGGAGTAGATGGAGTACATGCGCCGACTCACTCATGCCTTAGGGATGGAGTTTCATCCACTAGCAGATCCCCCTCCCCCTCCTCCTTCATATTAGTTATTGTTTAGATGTTATAAAGTTTGTAACTTTAAAATATGACATTTTTTCTATTCAGAGTTTCTGTCTCTCTTATACTAGTGTCAATATTGTATTATTTAATTTCTATTTATTTTTAATACTTTATTATTTATTATTGGTATTTATTTTAATGTTTCTTTATTTTATTAATAATAATATAGCTCTTAGTATTTTATTATTTGTTTATATTTCTTTTTTCAAATGTTGATAATTTTCATATTTTTATTTTCTAAATATTTTAATAATTTTATATTCAGTATTTTTAATACATAAAAAGTTTCAAAAATTTTAATTAAAATTATAATTTTTTAATTAATTATAATAATATGAATTTGGTATATTATTATTTTTAGATAATATTATATTATTTATATTACAATATTAATATGATTAATAATATTATTCATATTTTATAATATTAATTATATATATATATATATTTAATTTTTTTAATATTTTAATTTAATTATAATTTTTTCAATATTTGAATGATTTTTTTAATAATATTTGAATGAATTATAATTGTATTACTACTATTATAAGATTAATTAAAATTTTTTATTAATAATTTAATTTTTTTTATTTTTTTATAAATATTTGCGACGGGATAATCATCCCGTCGCAATAGGTAATTGCGTAGGGACGGTATCCCGTCACAATTAAATTTTTTTAATTTTTTTTTAATTATCTATTGCGATGGGAATTTTTGCCCGCCGCAATAGAAAATGGCGATGGGCCCGTCACAATTACTTATTTCTTTTTTTTGAAAAAAAATTAACTCTTTCGGGACGGTATTCGTGACCCGTCGCAAATAACATTTACGATGGGCCCGTAGCGAAAGTGTTATTTAAAGTTTTTAATATATATATCGATTAGTATTTGCGAAAAGACATATTACCGTCACATATAATATTTTCAGCGACGGACCCATCGCAAATAGTGTTTGTTGCGATGCCATTTACCGCAACGGGTCATTTGCGACGGGATCCCGTCGCAACTGCCCTGTCAAAAATGAGATTATTTTTAGTAGTGATATAATGATGGATTTAAAATTTTTTATGATATTTATGTAATTATTGTTTTTATTTAATTATTATATGAAATATACCTTCTTACCTACCATTCCATGGGGGGTACGATAACATCACTCGTGTGTACGGTGGACTACTACCTCATGAAATGATGTGATCCATTTTTTTCTTAAGCTTTAGATGGAAGATAGTAAGGATAAAGTTAAATAATTTTTTTATATTTAGAAAATAAATATATTTATTGAAATATAATATATTATTTAACATCTTACCTTCCAATGTATTGGAAGATAATAATGTCGTTCATGCGTACGTGTGGACTACCGTATCCATACAACGATGTGAAATGTTTTTCATTTTATTTTTACATGGATGATAATAAAGATGTGTTTAATTAATTTAAATTATATACATAACATAATAATTATTTTTAGAGTTTAAATATCATTTTTTCCTTTCATTTAATATGCTAAGAAAAATGGATACAATGTTCAGGCGTACATATGACTTATTGTCTCCATGAATAGTGTAATCTGTTTAGTGGCTCTATCTTTGAAAAATTACTCTAAATGAATATATAAAGAATATATATGATATTTATATCATTGTATAAATTTTTAATATAATTTAATCATTATCTAATTAAAAGGGAAAAAATTACCAAACTAAAACATCCATGAAAAACGAAGCAATTATCACATGAAACTATGATTTTGAAAAAGAATTTATAATAAATGGGTGATAAAAGTCTATAATTAAATCATATACGATTTATATAAATGATTATTATAATATAAAGGATCTAAAAAACCTATATTTATTATAAATATGGTTCATAAACACACAAAATAAGTCAAACCTGAGGTAAAGGTTTCTCGTATCACTTGTATTTTTGATAAACATACACCATATTCACTACTTACTACTTTGTGTGGGGTAGATACTACCCCTTTGAAATGATATATAATGTATCTATCTATATATCTGGAATTTAAGGTTTAATTTGATTACTATTTATTTTATGGGGCTTATGATTCTATAAGTTACCAAAGTGGTAAGGGTTTATTTTATTATTTGATAATAATTCAGGATTGTTTTTTTGGAAGCCTCATATGGGGAATTATTTGATATTTATATCTTAAAATTAATCTATTATATTCCATAATTTTTACTCATGAATTTTTAAAGTAATTTTACCATTTCCCCACAATTTGACTCATAAATTACGGAAAAAATATTTTTAAGAAAATATGTTTTTTTCTCTCTTTCATCGAAAATCATTTTTTCATCTAAATCTATGTTTTCTAAAAATGATTTCAAAAATGTTTTAAAAATATTTACAATGTATTTATTAAATAAATTTTAACCCAATTTTTTTACTTTTTACAAAATATTATGATTGGATTTTTCTTGTCATTTCCAAAACAAGGCTCGTTTGGATTTTATAGAAATTGTGAAAGGAATCTTTATTTTAACGTGTACGAAATGAATGTAATTTTCTGCCATCATGACTAATTAATGTTTTAAATATTATTTTATAATTTTTAAAATCCTATTTTTAAAGAAAAGTATTTTAAAATAAAATTATTTTCAAAATATTTTCTGATCTATTTGTTTAAAAAATATTTTAAAATTGAAAATCTTATTTTACTCATTAATTTTTTATGAACTTTTTATGATATTTCCATTCATTAATAACACTGACCCTTTTATAAAATTATGCTACATAAGAGATATGTTTTATTGTTATCAACATTATTATTAGTTTCTTTGTTTTATAATTACTTTGAATAAGGTTGTACAAATTTATTACCAATCACCATATTATCCTAGATGGTTTATAATTATATTAATTTGATTGGGGGTAAGTATTAACATTTCATATGATATTTTTTCAATAAGAATATTTTTTTGGATTATGTTTCACCCCATTAATATGAGTATTTAATTATAAATATTATATGACAGTTGGGGTCTGGTTATAGATATCCCCTTGATGTATCAACTGGTCCAATGATACAAATCAATTGGTCAAATTAGTTGGTTTTATACACAAATATTTGAACATTATTGTGAATGGAATTAATAGTTTCAAATTTCTAGAATTATGAATTCCATCATTATGAGATCAATTATTGATTTACATATAATTATTCAATTAGTTAGAATATCCATGAATAAGTTTCAAGTTTACGTGATTATTTATTTGGCTTTATTTGATCACCATTTATTTATTCAATATTATGCAAAATTTATTGATTAAAAGGAATGTGTTTCAGTTATTTACCTTTCTATATTTATTATGATAATTTATTTATGATATAACACATATTATTATTACCCTTAATAAGAATCCGATCTCACCCATTTATTATGGTTCATTTTCCTCACTATATCAGAATGTGTTTTGTGATTGATATAAATGGATCAACTATGAAGAATAAAGGTATAATTAAAGAAAACACTTTTGGTATTTGATGTTTTCAAATGTATATGAAATTTATGTATTTATCTAGTCTACAATGACTATTAAACTATTCAGTTATTTGGGATGTGATACCTTGTATGTAGAGATAATGTAATAATGTAACCCCAGACTCTAGGTTACATGGGTCAAGGTATCTTATGTTGGTATAAGAAGATGTTTAGTTTAAATCATGGGAACTATATTTTCTAAAACATATATTAGGGAACATAACCCTAGGATAGAAAATGAGGATAAGTGTAGAAGAACATCATAAGGTTTTGGTATGGAACATATTATGTGGGGTTTCTATGAAATATATCCCTGTTTGGATACTACTAGTGGAAGTAGTTATGGAACTGATGTACGTCGGAGAAATAACATTAAAAAATTAATGTCATGTTTTAATCAAGTGTTACCTATTATATGAAAATAGGACTTACTGTACACTTGGTTTGACATTACCGGGAGATATTTATTTCTCATAATCAATATTTTATTTTACAAACCAGTATGATGGGTTTGAAAAAAATATATGATTTGGAAAATTTCGCAAAGAAACTATATTTATGATTATGAGATTATGTACACATAAATTTCTCAATTTATGTTACGTGTTTAAATATTTTTGGTATTACACAATATGATACATAATGTTATGATAAAATATATTTTATAGAACTTTTTAGATGTGGCACCTAATAAAATAAATAAGAACCATATCAATGAACGTAATACAAAGGGAAATGATGATTTTTTATTTTATGGTATTAAGATAATATTTTGAAGGGGACTATTCTACCAAACATTGTCATCATACGAAGAAATATTATAAAGTTCTATAAAGATAGAGGAAGAATTATCTTTGTATTATTTCTTCTAAGGGATGAAGGGGAAGAAGATTATGAAAAAGAAAAAAATGGATACGGGGAAGAAGAGAAAGAAGGTTTTTTTTCACTTGTGGTAATCATGGAATGAAACACCAAGAACCTTTCTTTAAGAGAATGTGTGTTTATTATATGTGTGGAGAGAATCTCCTCTATGAAATTTATCGGAAGGGAAATAAATAAGTTTCCAATGTTCAATGATTCAATATTATGGAGATGAGGGAACTGCAAAAATAAATTCCACAAGCATCAATGGTGTATACCTAATGAGAAGATAAAGGATAAAGGTAAAGCTTATGATATTAATACAAAAGAAGTGGAATGATAAATTTTCCTTTTTTAGATTCAATAATTATGTTATAGGAGTATTTTTATTAATTATATTTTGGTTTTAATAACTATGAAATGTATAAGGATTGCACTACAATAATTTTTCTTTTGATATTTGAGAGAATATCATGAATGGTACCAATGAACAAGAAAAGTGATTCAGTGGCATGCTGAACTTCTTATAAAAACATGATTGTGGAAAGAAAACCATTAATACGTGATATATGTTGACATAATAATGATAATGAGATTCTTATGGGATAGTATTAGTAACCTTGAACTTGGTCAATTATTTAATGTTTTAAGTTATCTATTATGGAGTTTACTACATGTTTCTATTTGTAGAATATATTCGAAAATATGATATTTTATTTTTTAGAAGAATACATGTTTTTAATATTTTTTATGGTTATCAATGTGTTCACGTATTTGGAATGTGACATTAAGAGCCATATTATATTGTCTGTGGAATATAATGTTGATTTAGTGACATTCTATCTAAATTTGGTCATACATATTTTGTATGATCATTAAGATTAAATATTTATAGAATTAATTAAGTTTAAATTTGAGTTTAATTGGATATGTTTTTCAAAACATTTTTTATTTTATTAAATATAGTAGGAATATCTTATTACACTTTTGTGGATCTTACAAACTATTACAAGTTAAATTTTAGTTCCTTTTGCATAAAAAAATTCATTTTTGGATATTAATTTATTGGAATCAGAGATAAAGTGAAAATTTATTGAATCACAACCAAAGGATGAAATTGTAACTAAGAAATATAAAGATATCAAGTAAGTATATTTCCTTATATTATTAGATATTAAAATAATGTATTAACTCTATGAAAAGGATCTTGACTAAATTTTTTAACCAAATACCTTAATTTATAATGAACCAATGGATTTTTAACTCTTTATTTAGTTATGGTTTTGTGGTAGTTAACCTTATATGCATCACCCACTTTATTATGATCAATTATATCTATCACTCTCTATATTTATTTCTTATTTTCTTCCAAGTTCATATCTTCACTTCCACCCATTATCACCTACTTGGAAACCTAATTTTTTGATTATTCTAGTTGACCTTCATACAAACATTTGTATATTATCAATAGTATATTTTATTAAACCTTATAATGATTTGGGATTTAATGAAAATAATTTCAAATGTCAAACCTTTGATTTGCAAGATCAAGATTAAATTACGGGGATAAAATTTATATAAGGGGGTAGAATGTTACACCCTATGATTTTAAAAGGGGAACATAATATTATATAATTTATTTGACATGAAACAAAATTATTATAAGAGAATGTAACAACCTAGGACTTTATGATATAATTATTTTTAAATAAATCCAATCACTTTGATAAATTTCAAAACAGGCAACACCAGGTTTGAACAAAATGTAATACTCTACTAAAATATTATTATTTAAACAAGACCATTATAACATAAACAATACGCTGGAAGGTTTGAAAATCACTAAAAAATTATTAAATTTATATGATTTAGACATGTATAAAAAAAACTAAATGGTTATATATTTACATAATGTAAAATAAAAATCATTTGAAAGAAAAAAGAATTTTTTTTAACAAATGTATTTCTCTAAAAGGCGGTCTATTCACTCTTTACACACATAATTTAAAAATAATTTTTAAAATTTTTGGAAAATTTAATTTAAAAAATTAATTTATTTTTAAAAATTAAATGTAGAAATTATCTTTGGGTGAATTTTTTGAAATTTTATAGATAGATTATTGTTTTAATAAATAGTGAAAAATAATTATTTTGATTCCACAGTTACTCATTTAAATTATTTAAAAATTTTAGTTATATTTTAAATTATATTTAATTATATATTTTTAAAATTATATAAAAATTTATATAATTTATATCTTTGGAATCATTTTTATTTTAATGTTTTTATAGTAAAATATTATATACGTTTGAGAATTTTCTCTTTTGAAAAATTCTCATTCATCACGTCTGTAGTTTAATTTTAAATTGAATTATTTCAATTATAAGAAATAAATTTAAAAATACTGGTAATATATTTGGAATCAAAATAATTAATATTATCTAATATAGTAAAATTAAATTTTTATTATAATGAATATTTAAAATAGTATAAATAATTACCGTGGTTAATGTAAAATTGGGTTTATTGAGGGTTAATCAAAGAATATGAGGTTTAAAAATGAACTAAAATTATCCATCCCCCTTTTTATGCCCATATTTATAACCTATAATATCTAGGTTTTATAATGACCCATTTTTGAGTCTTTTTATATATTGAAAAAATGAGTATCACATTATCTTTTCAAAAGTTTCATTCGTGCCCTCTCATGTACTTATTAAAGGCCACCGCCTTTCTTCCTTTATTCACACATAAAAAACTATTTTTTTCAGTCAAAAACTAAAAAAGAAATTCTTTAATTATCTCACAAAATACTAGATTCCTTGTTTATATCATGAATCCAATCTATAAATAATTTATGGTAAACCTGAAGAGGCTTCCCAAAGAAGAGTTAATGTTTTTAACAATGCATTTTCATTTTACATCTTCTTCTAACTCCATAAAATCTTTTAAAAATAATAATAAATAATTAAAATATATTCTAATATATAAATATATATTATTATGTAAATTTCATTACCTGTATATATCTCTATATCTAGAAAATGGTGAATGAAACCACCGATCGTGATTTTGGCGGACTACCACCTCGCAAACTGATGTAATTTATTTTCTATCACCACCATTCAATGTTGGATATAATGTATGATTTAGAATGTTTATATGATATTTAACAAATTATTATAATTTTTTAATTATTATATAATATATAGCTTTTTACATACCATTCTTTTGGAGGATATGATAACATTGAATGTGTGTAGGGCAGACTACCACCTCACAAACTAATGGGATTCGTTTTTCTCTTATGAATTACATGGAAGGCAGTAAAGATATAATTAATGAATATATGTGATATTTATTTCTAAAAAATAGTTTGTTAAATATAATATCAGATATAACTTCTTACATTATAATCTGTTGGAAAATAATAACATCATTCAGGCGTACGTTAGGATTACTGCCTCTATGTAGCGATGTGAAATTTTTTTCATTTTATTTTTTAGATGGATGGTAATAAAGATGGATTTTATTAACAAAAATACTATATATAACATAATAATTATTATTTTATGGTTAATTTACATATATTTTCCTTTCATTTGATCTGTTAATAAAAAAGGAAGCAGTATTAATGTGTATGTAAGACTTACCATCTCCATGATCAGTGTAATCCACTTTCTATATCCATCTTTTATGAATTACTATATATACATATATAATGAATATATATTATACTTATATCATTTTTTACATTATAGGGATGATTTAACCATGATCAAATGTAAAGGACCAAAATTACCAAACTAAAGCATACATGGAAAATAAACCGATTATCAACCCAAATGGTGTTTTTAACAAAGAATTGATAATAAATGGGTGATAAAATACAATATGTAAATCATATATGGAATGATATATATTATTATGGTTCTATAAAAGATTTAAAATAAACCTATATTTATTATACTGGAGGTTTATACACATATGAATGAAGTCGAACCTGAGGTAAGGGTTTCTCATCTTACTTTTACTTCTGGGAGACATACGACTTATTCCGTACTTATTTATTTACATTGTGTGTATACTACCCCTTTGATATGTTATATAATGAATATATTTATATTAATTCAATATAAATATTCAATTGAATACTTTTTCTTTTAGGGGGATTTTAAATTAGAAGTTATCAAAGTGTCAAGGGTTTATTTCCCAATATCATTACTATTCATGATTGTTTTTGTTTAAGTCTCCCTTGGGGGAATTGTTGGATATTTATATCTTAAAATTAATCTATTTTTTATAATATGGTTATTAATTAACTTTTTTAAAATAATTGTACCATTTTTCACAATTTGTTAATTAAAATTATTGAGAATTGTTTTTAAGAATATCTGACTTTATTTCTCTCTTCAGTGAAAATACCTTTTTCATCAAAATGTATGTTTTTTAAAAATATTTAGTAATTTTTTTAGAATTTTAAAAATTATTTATTAAATAAAATTTTACCCATTTTTACTTTTTACAATATTTTTTAATGTAATCTTCATTTTATTTTCAAAACAAGGCATGCTTGGATTTTACGAGAAATGTGAAAGGATTATTTAATTAAAAAAATTTATGGTATGAATATAATTTTATACCATCATGAACACTAAATGTTTTAAAGATTATTTTACATGTTTTGAAATGTTATATTCAAATAAAATTATTTTCAAAATATATTTTTTACTTTTTGTTATAAAAATATTTGAAAAGTGAAACAGTTGTTTTCTTCAAAAATATTTTTAATGAATTTTTAGAATATTTTAATTCATCAATGATATAAACCACATATTTTAATTATGATACTGTGGGGATATATTTTATTTATATTATCTTTATTATTTATTTGTATTTTGTATAATCAATTTTATTAATGTCGTAAAACTTTGTTACTATTCACAATATTACTCTAGATGCTTTATAATTATGTTTTTTGATTGGGCTACGTATTATTATTTCCTATGTTTGTTTTTAAATATGAATTTTTATTCTTATTATGTTTCAACTTTTTCATATGAGTAATGAATTGAACATAGTATGTGATGGGTGGTGTTGGGTTATTGATACCCCCTGGATGCATCGACACGTCTCATGAGAAAAAACAGTTGGACAAATTAAAAAGCATTAGACCCATAGATTTAAACTATCTTATAGAAGTTCTTCACAGTCTTATATATCCAAAAGTATGAATTCACTAATTATGAAATTTGTTATTAATGACCACGTGAGTTTTCTATCAGTTAGAATACCGAGCGATTAATTTTAATCTCATGTGATTATTTATATAGATTTATTTGTTCATCAATTACATCTTCCATATTATGCTCAATTTTTTAATTAATTGTATTTTTTATTTATTTACATTAACATATTGATTATTATTATTTATTCATGTTTTTTCCTACAGTACGCTTACTCTTACTGAGCATCTAAGATCACCCATTTCTTATGTTTTATTTTCCAAAAGATACTCATAAGTGTTTTGGGATTGAGATGCAGGGATACACTCTGAGGAATAATGAAATTCTCAAAGAAAAAACATTGTGTATTCAATGATTTCAACTTTTTTTGATATTCAATATATATATATTTTTCCAAGACAACTAAACTATTCGGACCTCTGGGATGTAATACCTTATATCTAGTGCCAATGTAATAAATTTACCACCCAAACAAGGTCACTATGGTTGGGGTATTTACACTCAATAACCTTTTCCATGTACAATTTAATTATCATTAACCATTATTTATTTATTTATTATCATTTATTATTCATTTGTTGGATTAATTTTCCTTATACCCATAATTTTGTGGTTATTTAATTCATAATTATAAAATAAACATGATATAATAATATGGGTAAAAAATTATTTATTGATAATTAAATAAGCTCTAGAGGTGTCAAGTTATATGTTTTATGTCATTCAAAAATAAAATGACTTCAATATCTTTGTAGATAGTAAAAATCATGAAAATATTCCTCGATAAAATTGTTTTAGACACATAAAAATAACTTCTATAGATTACGTTGAATATAGTAATTATAATGACTAGTTTTCCATCAATGAATAATAAAAAATAAATGAGATTCTATTTAATATTATATTAATTAATAATCCATTTTTTGTGATATTGATGAGAAACATAAGTGAATGGCAGAACATCATAGTCCACTTAGGTATCATAAAACAAACACACTTGAGTTGCATTTTCTGAAACAATTTAAAACAAAATTAATTCAAATAAATATTTTAGTTTCTTAAAAACATTAGAATATACTTATAATTTTTTTTAATTTACTTTTAAAATTTACCCATGTTATTGAAATGGGTAAGAACTGATTTGAAAAGAAAAGACATGGATTTTGAAACCCATTCTCTGAACAAGCCATAAGTAGGGAAAACTATTCATTGAGTGAGAATAATTGATATGTCAATAATAATAAATAAAATGGGTGTTAATTACTCGTAAATAAAGTAATTTAATAAAAATAATAGATGTATTAAAATTTTTTATGGAAGAAAAACTTAAATAAGAAGAGAAATAGTGACTTAGAAACTATTACCTTGCTCTTTGAGCCACCTCTTTTAGATCGAGTCTTATACCTTAATAGGAGGGAATTTTTACTTGAACTAATCCTTATGAAAATTTAAATAGATGTTTATAGTGGTATTAATCTATAATATTAAAAAAACCAAACATTAGATGTGTTTGGAAAGGGTAGAATGATATCCCTTAGAGAAACAATATTAGATGTCATTTTTGAGAATATTCAATCATTAAAGAATAATAATGTAATATTTATGTAGAAAATGGATCATAAATTGAAAATAAATTATATGGTAGATCAAAAATCACCAACATATGAACCATGATACTTTTTTTAATTTTTCATGTTAATGAATTAATATTTTTAACAAAAAATATAATTTAATGTCATTGTTAGGGATTTTTTAATATTATATTGAAAATATGTAAATAAATATGGAATTAAAATTATAATATTGAAATAATTACATTACTATCATATTGTACCTCTAAAAAATTAAATACTTAATTTCACCTAATAATTTTCAATTTAAAAATTTTAAACTGTCAATTTTTTATTTTTCTCTTTCTTGTACAGGTGTTGTGCTAACACTGGAATTTTTTATAATTTATTTTCAAAAAATATACTAATTACATAAATATAATTTTTTATTAATATATATAATCAATTAAAACTATTTATAACACGATTTTTTATCATCTATATAATTATAAAATTCATAAGATAATAACTCTTAATTTTCTTTCCTCGTATAAGACGTTTGTAATCATGGGGATAATAAACATATTATTTAATTTTAAAATGCATAAATATAGATCAATATCATTTATTACTCGCACTACTTCAACATATTAATTTGTTCTTTCTTATTTATAATGACATAAAAATTAACTTAATTTAATTTAATAATATATATGTGATATTTTGTGTATATTATTTTTTAATACACATTCCATTAATTTTTATAATGTTTCATATTATTTTATACAAAAATATAATAATTGGTAGTAAAATTTCATTTGAACCCCAACTATTATTTTAAAAATAAAAATTCCTTTTTTACTCATCCTCTAATACAATTTAAATTAAATTTTGAACCTTTAAATGACAATGTTTTATAACTATAATATTACAATATATTATATATATTTCCAAATTTTTATAATGTATTCTATATATCTATAAATTAAGATGAAATAAAATTAAATTTGAAATTTAAACACTAATTTTTTTAAAAAGGAATTAAAATTAAGTCACATCACTCAAATTGTTACTAAATTGAATTTGACTATTAAATTTTAAAAATAATTCCTCTAAATAATTAGAAAAAAAAGTTGATTTATAATTTTTAATCTTTTACCATAAATTTTAAAATAAATAGTGAATACATATCGCATTTACCAATTACTATCATACCTTATTATCCATAACTTTTTTAAAAAATACCTTTACCTAGTTTTGAACATAAATATTTAAGATAAATTATTAATTTTATTGGAATAAATATACAATTATTAAAGAATAAATTTTAAAAGAAAAATTATTTATATATTAAAATAATATTTTTTTAAAAAATAAATATTTCTTTTACAATTGGAAATCATAATCTTGTTTTATTCAGTTATAAATTTTTTAAGACAATCATAGTAGAAATATAAATACATATAAATTTATAATATATATATTTATTTATTAAATCATAAATTGGTCAAAATAAGAAATAACGATAAGAAAGATCTTTTAAACATTAGGTAAAATATTGTTTTATCAATAGGTTGGGGCCAAGATTCCTTTTATTTGAAAAAATAAAATCCTTTTTTAAATAATAAGAGGTAACCTTTACATGACCTGGAGGCCCATAGATAAAATTACTCAAAGCAACATGGCCTGAAGGCTGAGTGGCCCGAAGGAAAATCTAGAATTTCTAAATCCAATCATGTTTGATGCATCCCATAAAAAGATTAATGGATGGTCCTAAGGCCCAAATACCAAGAACAATGCTTGAATGAACAAAAGAAGAACGGGAACCCCGGGAATAACACCACCACTTAAAGCCAGGACACCATAGAGACTTGACGTCACCACCCCACCATTGCCACCACACCCACCTTATTCTCCACTGACACCAGACACAAATGACACCATCAGAGACCTCATACCAAATCTTATGTCATGTATCCACATTCCAATGACACACTCTAAAAGTACTCTCCCCTATTACTAATTCTCCTACGGAACTAGATCCACTTGTTGTGTGAGGCCCCAGAACAGGTCTGCAACACCACCTCAATGCTAAGACCATTTCCACAACTGCTTCCACCCATATGACTAAAACTTGATGTGCTCATAATAAAATGGAGATGTAAAAGGACAAAAGAATGGAGGAAGGAATACTACATGGAATACTATCATTTCCACAGTAGAATAACCACCATCATCTCCCCGAACACTAATAATCAACCAATCCTAACCATCATCAACCTGTCCAAAACCAGATATATATTTAGGTTTAAAGAAGATTTCATCCCCCATGAAACTTCTATTACTATTACGTACTGAGAAGATGTATGATGGAAGCTCCATTTGTTTGTTTAAGATTACCTAGTACATGATCTAGAGGAGACGACACTAAAGAGGATGAGGTGGAGAAACCCTAGCACCACCAGAGAGCTCTCTGCCGAAGCTGAGAGCCCCCATTATTGAGAAGAAGTATAATAAAATATCATTTTAAATAATGAAGTAAACATAATAAATTTAAATTTATAATGATTATATAATAAATTTTTGGGTCTCCATGCAGGTACTTTAGGTAGTAAGGGTCAGCACTGGTGGGGACATTCAAGGTTGTTCTTCCCCTCTTCCCTTATTGTTCGACCCGTCACGCTCAACCCCATATTGGTCAAGCACGATGCAAATTTTGGGACATTGTGTGATGGTGTTGGAGGGGGGCTGGAAGCATCCTTAGTGCATTTTCTTCACTAAAGTTGGTTTCTTTTTCTTTGTGTTGGTTTCCTTCTTCTCTGCTCATAGCGGTGTTTCTTCTGACATTTTCTTCATGCATTCATTTGAGTTTTTTTTTTCATTTTTTGGTGTTGTTTTGATTTATTTTTTTGTGGTTCGTTATTTCAGTTTTACTATGGTGTCGTTTTTATTTTTGCTTCCCGATAGCAACGATGTAGTCTTTTATTTTTTAAGGTACCGATGATTATGATGTGTGGGGATGTAGTAGCCATCGTCGATGGCTCTATTTTAGATATTTTCAAGGTGTTGCGATGATGGTGAGATGGTATAAGTTCTTTGGTAGTGTTTTGATGCTGCAGAGCGACGTTCACCAGTGGGTACTCACTGACAATGGATCTTTTAATGATGTGGTTGACTATTAGGGGGAGTGCGTCAATCCGATGCCAGCCAAGTTTTTCATGTCCCAAGAATATGTGATGGTGTTATGTTCGATTTGTGTTTTTTTCATTTTCAATTGTGGTTATTACAGTTCAGGTCATGGCTGGTGGCCCGAGATTATTCAGGCAGTATGATGGTTTTTGTTTTAAATTTGAATTTTGAAGATTGTATTTTTTTATCACGGGCTAATAAATTTGGATGTGTATAACACTGATGAGGTGAAGATGTCATCAATTTTTACTGGTTATCAGATGGCCTATAGTTTTTTTAATTTAGTCACTATGGTTTATGTATGTTTTTGTTTTTTTATTATTGTATTGATTTTTGGATTTATTTGAATTCTAAATTTTGTTGTTACCACTAAACCGAAAAGAGGATTTTAGAAATTTTAATAAATAGATTTTGGATAGTATATAATATCTTTTTGACAAAAAATAAACATAAATAACTTGTAAAATAATTATTTATTATGTATAAAAAAATAGAACAATTATTAATAAATAATAAAACAAATATATTTTTATAAATACCTGGGTTGTCACATACGATGATGAAGAATGGTGTGGTAAAAAGGCTGAATTGGTTCTTATTGTTATATAAGGTAATAAACAATGCAATTAATATTTAGGTAAAATGATGCAAGGTTCTAGTGATGAAATAGTCAAAGTGCATCATTATGGATATTTTATGATTATTATTCAGAATTGAGGTATTTTTAAATATATCTTTATATAAATATCAATAAATTGATATAGTTTTTGTATTTTATTATCAATCTATATGTTTTGGTTACATTACAAAGTTATATGACACCACGTGTATAAATTCGAATGGGATTTATCTTGTGGAAGAATCCATAAAAGATGATGATTATATTAAGTGATGTTAGCTCAATAATGTGATATTTTGGATTTCAAATTGGTGTGTCATTTACTCTTGTAGAAGGATGAGTTTTCCAATATTATTGTATTGTTAGGTTTTGGCTGAATTTTACTTCTTCTAAATAAAATATTCAGGTATCATAGAGGTTTTTTAAGGTGTTTGTTATACTAATATGGTTATTTTACAATTAATTCAAATATGGGGTTTTAAAAGGAATCCAAGTTGACATTAAGGTACATGGAACCTTTTAATTTTTTTAATTGGTTGAAAAGTGAAATATTTTTTGGAACTAAAATTTCTATAAGGTGAGAAAATAAAAAATCCTATGTGTCAGGTGAAAAAATATATACCATATTCTTATGATATAATATAATGAATGATTTTTTTATGGAATATATAGTGTTCATGTAATAACTAATAGAGGTTTTAAACAATTTTATATTGATTTAAATGGAAGTGTTATGGGTATATAACCCATAGGTTTTATGTGGTGTAATAATCCCTTTGGTTGATGTTTTATTGATAGAAGAATGTGTATATAATATTACATGATAATAATAGTTTCTAGAGAGTTTATAGTTCCTTGATTTTCAAAAATATTATTACTTTTCATATAGATGAAATTTTAGGATGATGATATATTTATGTATAATTGATCGATGTAGTGGTTCTGACCCAAATCTCGAAATTGTTTGTTAACTTAATCGAATTGTTTATTTTTTTATAATCTATAAAATCTTTGAAAAATCATGTATTAATATTTGTGAGTTAATTTTCTTGAGTGTTTGAGGTAATAAGGAAATATTTGGTATTTTCAATGATGAAATAGTTTCAATGTTTATATATTATAATGGTCTAAAAAATATAATAATTAATATTGTAAGGTTTTGAGGGTTTGTAGTTCCCTTAAACCATCAAAATAAGAACCTTAATCACACCTATATTTATAGAATTATTCCTTGGTATAAGGATTTGACCAGAGTCATCAACGTCCACAACCGTAGAAATTACATTGGGTTTTCCTAATAGAACTGAAGGAGAAAATGAATCTTCTTGTGTAGTGGCGATGAGTAGTGAGATTATAAAAGTGGTTAGAATATAAGGAATCTAGGGGATTTTTATTTTGGATTAAATATATATAGATTTATTTCACTTTTCATAGATACTTCCAATGGGAGGTTTTTCCATTTCATTATAAGAAGTCCATGTGTGAACAAGCATAAGGTAACAAAACAGATGTTGTAATGAATCTTCAGTGATGCAATATCATAAGGGGGATTTGAAGCTCAAGAGAGTGGAATTATCATATGAATGATATGGTATATTTCAAGGGAGTCCTAGTGAATTCAGAACTGAATATGGTGTTTTGTGGTATTTGGTGGTTGGTGTAGTTTAACTAGCACAGTAGGGATGTATGGGGTGGAATATTCACTTTGTTTGGACCTTGGGTTTTTATAGAAGTGAATACTTATTTTTCGACACTTTCAAAGATATTAAATTACTTATTATATTAAATTAATTTAAATAATTATTGAATTATTATAAGATATCATGGTTGTATGTTGTGTGTGATGTTCTAAGAAATTATAGATTATGATGAATATTTTTTTTTGGATTAACTTTTTGAACAACCTATATCATATTTATATGATGTTTATATATATATGGTTAATTTAATTATATAATATGGTTGATATATATATATATATATATATGTGTGTGTGTGTGTGTATGTGTGTGATTTTGTGTTTATATGTGTATATAAATCTCCCATATTAAATTTCATTATACATATAGGAACATGTGTTCCATACATGACTTAGCGACACACCATGCTACCTAATCCACATGACCCTTTTCTCCCTAGTATCATCAAGTCTCTTTTAATAATCAAATTGTGTTTTTTTCATATTTCTCCATTTATCTATTTAGAAAAATCAAATAGTTGATTTAACTTATTTTTATGCAGATTGTGATAATGTTAATTCTAAATCCAACTATAGTTTTTTTAAAAGGTCCCCTAACCAAAAGTCCAAGGCTAATATTCAAACAAGAAATTAAGGTTACAAGAGATGAAAACACGAGATCTTATTACAATCAGCCTCACAATGAGGGAGCATGACAACGAGAATCGAATCTTACTACGTAAGAGGCTTCCCAACTCCCATATTAGCAAGACCATCCACAACCATATTCTCCTCCCGATAAACATGAGTGATGGTGAAATTAAGACTCAAAAGGTTCTTCATGAATTCCATCCACTTTGCAGCAAGACTCCAAGAGATATGAAGTTATCCTTTTCAAATGTCCTGGTCAAGAGTTCTAGAGTCACTTTCCAACCATATATTATTCCAACATATAATTTTAGAAAATGAGACAACGTGAATTATTCTAAGAATCTCCGCATTGAGTGAACTAGTCACACCACAATTTTCATAGAAACATCCCATAACAGAATCATCATGTGTCCTAAAAACCGCACCACATCTTGCTGGCCCCAGATTTCACTTAGTCACACCATCCTTATTCACCTTTATCCAATGAAGAATAGGAGTCAACCAAAAAACATCAAAAAACCCCAAAGAAGGTCTGAAATTTCCCTCACCACCCAGGTTTTTCAGAAAATTAAAATCACGAATACTATTGTCACAATACCCCATGCCAGCGCAAAACATATCTCTTGAGGTTAAAAAAATGTTTTGTGACCTGCTTCACATAACATCTTTTTCCCAATACAATTGGAGCATTTTTCTGCCCCATATAGCATGAAAACATTCATCTATAGCCATACCAAGTAGAGCTTGTACCTAGGGAGATAACTGGATGACTGAGCAGCATCAACAGAGTGTTTGCCGACCGAAAAATAGAAGACCGACGAACTCAAAAGCCACCCAGACCTCCTTCCAAATGGCTAAGGCCATTGCACAACTGAGAAAGAGATGCTCTACATCCTCCCTATGCTAGTGACACATAGCACACCTAGAGAAAAGGGGACTACCAAACATTTTAATGACATCATCAGAGGGTAACCTGTTGTATGCCAGTCTCCAAACAAGGGTAAAACGTGACGACCTGATCCATTTTTTATTTAAAGGAGATAAAATGTTGATGTTAGCATTATGGACCTTGGTGACATGCTGATAGATGAGTTTTTTTAGTAAGAAATACATTCCTAGTAGGTTCCCAAAGCAGAATATCAGGACCACAAATAAAGTCATAATGATCGACAAAATCCTGTAGCTCATCTGGAAGTGGTGAGGGAGGAGCATAAAAAACTCTTTAATAGTGACCTTCTCATTAGGTTCCAAGACATCCAGTTGGAAATTATCAGATAGAGTGACACCGGTCTAATTATCATCCCAAAATATGAGATTCGAGTTCCTATTAAGAATCCATCGAGAGCATGTCATAATATCGAGAAAAAAGATTTAATTAATGGCCATAAAGTAGAGTCAATGTAATCATTCCTTCTCTTCTTCAATTTACCATAAAAAAAAGCATTGAGAAAACCCATTGATTCAGAATTATTATAGAGAATCTTCCAAACAAGGCAGTCTTGATGGGAATCATTGAAAAAAAATATTTTTCATTCCCAAGCCACCATTATGCAGAGGGAGACAAAAAAAATTACAATTGATTGTTTCTATTTTCCTCTCATGTATATTACCACTCCAAATAAAATTCCTGAAAGATATGTTAAGACACTTGAGAAGACCCATTTTCCACTATTAGACCATAAATGACTACACCAATTTAGAAACTATAACCGACTACACCAAGCCTAACTGTCTAGCCATAGATAGACTCTTCCCCTTCCAAGTTGAGAGTGGTCCATTAAGCTTGTCCACAATTTCAGAAAAGAAAGATGCTCTATGATACCCCCAAAATAATGGAACTCTAAGCTAGTGAAAAGGTTGGACAATTTCTCTGATTTCTGACTCTGCAGTAATCCAATGCTTCCTGGAGATATAAAACCCCTTCCTAAAGTTTATGGAAGATTTATCCCAACTTATAAATTTTTCAGAAACACCCTCATAATGATTAAGAACTTACTTTAGGACACAAATATTCTTTTTTCTACCCAGCAGGAAGATGATAATATCAACCACATATAAAAGATGAGATGGGGTGATAGGAGACCTGGAAGCCTGTATCGGCTTGAGCTGACCCCGTGAGACCATGCGATAGATGAGTCTATTAATATAATCTTCAAAAATTGAAAAAATCAAGGCTGAGAGAGGATCTCCCTAAGGAACATATATAGAGCAAGAAAAGTACCGTTTCGGGGAACCATTTAACATAGCCTCATTAATTTTTTAATAAATGGTTATATTCATTTTCTTGATAAGAATTATATAGTTTACTCCATTGATTCACTTAGAAATCCTATGAAAATGAAATAGTTAAAAGATGTTTTTTTATGAGTCTACATGTGAAAAAACTGACACCTTTTAATATTACTATGATACATGAGGAATATTCAAGTGGGACTTGTGATCATGAGCAGAATTATATGAACTATTACCTATTAGTAAATCATAATGATATAAGAATTTTATGATGTTATTAAGGACATTGGGTTTTAAATATTATAAAATGAGAATTTATTACTATAGTTTTTGAGATATACAAGTTATTATATAATGAAATTGATGTTGTGATCCGTTATTTTTTTTCAACTTTAAGATGGATAATTTTTATAAAGATAAAGTATTCTTGACACGATATTGAATTGGAAAAATTACATTAATGATGCATAATTGTTTTAGGATACATTATGTGGTAGAAACTTGGTTTGAGTTTTGTGCTATGATTCAATAATGAATTCCACAATCTCATTTTAACACAAAAATATTTAAAGATCTAATAATCCATTAAATAGTAGTATGTTCGATAGCATATGTTACAAAGAAAATCAATCTAAATTGAGTCGCATAATATTATAATAAAACATTAGTAAATATAAAACAAGTAATCAACTATGAAACATATATTTTATTATTTTTTTTGTTAAATAAAATTAATTATTACAAAATAAATAAATAATATTATATGATTAAAATTATTTAATGTTTAAAAGGGATATTTATCAAAGAAATTTTTTAATGTATTATGTATATTATATTAATTAATTAATTTGATCTATTTAAAAATAAGATTATGATAATATTTAATATTTCAATTTTTGATCTAATATATTACAACTCATTTAATTATAAATTTACAAGAGTAGTACTTTTGTTTTAAAAGGCTCATTTTTTAAAAGAAAATTTTTATATTTTATATTCTCATGTAAAAGATATATTTATGAGTTTTATAATTTTAACTTTATGAAATTAAATCAATATTTAAATTCATCATCTCAAAATTGGTACATAGTGAATTTTTTGGATTTTTATGAAAAGGTCGATTTTCTGGGTGAATAGTGAAAAATACAAAATATAAAAAATTATCACTTTTATGAAATTAGAATGATAAAAGAGTGAAATGAAAGTTTATCAAATAATTTTTAGATAAATATATATTTAAAATGTATTATAATTTATTTAAAATAATAATTTTTAAATTATAAATCTATGTTTTACATTTTGTAAATCTAGGGGTTGTTTTATTCAAATAAAAACTATTTTGGTTTTTCTACATTAATTAAGTATTCATATGTTTAAATTTAGTTTTGGGTTTTTAGCAAAACATAAGTTCTATTTGATTAAAAATAATCAATATAATTCCATTTCATTAAATATTGTACTTTATTTTGGTATAAAACCATTTTTATGCCAAAAAATTGAATTGTTCTAAAAACGGGGTTTGGTGCATTTTAAAAATTATATTAAAATTATATTTTAATAATTTTAGAAATTGAATAATAGATTTTTTTAAATATTTAAGATCATAATTTTCTATTTTTTAATGAGTTAAATTTCGTTTTAATTTAAAATTATTAGTATCCATGGTAAAAGTTTGTCATTGCGGAAAAGGATACATGGGTTAACGTAGGGGGTTGAACAAAGAGATATAGATTCAAATATCACTAAAAATTATCTAAATATAATTAGATGTGTCACGACCATCCTAGTTGGGCCCTTGCCGCAACTCCCCAAGCCCGCCTCCAATAGGCCAGGGGTTGTTGACTAGCACCAAGAAGGCATGCCACTAACATGGGAGGCATTGCCTATAAACCTGTACACACACACACACACATCTCCAAGCCTGCAAATCTGAAAGGTAAAAAATAATGAAAATGGAAATGCATGCATACACTAAAATCATAACCAACAGAGTATGATAGGAGAGTAAATTACAATAATGTAAAACCCTGGGCCAAAAGTACAATCCCAACAAAAGAAAGTCTGTAACAAAGTCCAACCTGTAAAGAAAGATACTGGGACTACAATCTATAGTTGTAGGAACACACCTCAGCCTACCTGATCTCACTGAGCACCATCCGGTCCGAGTCCACCTAGAATCCTGTCAAAGGCTCGCTCGTCTGCACAATACACGACATGTGCGGGCAAAGCCCATGCATGGGTGAGTATAACAATACCCAACATGACACCCTGAAACCACAAAGGAATAAAACAAGGTAAAATACCACAAAGGAATGATACAGTCAGCCGTACACAGTATATGTTTATAGAACATATAACAAGAATATCCAGATATACTCATACACAATCGAATATCGTGATACCACCACTAAGATCCATCTCAAAGATTCCACTAAGCACGTAACCGGGAGAACATACTCCAAAGTCTTTAGAAAGATATGATGCACTCATTCCGGGAGAACTCACCCCATGAGTACTAAAGAATGATACTTGATGCGTCAGATGAGGATTATAACTAGTAGCTATGGGTGATTCTAACAACTCAGTCTGAACTAACATGATAAATAGTGGATCGGAGCCCAGGTAAAGTAGGCCACATCGATATAAAGAAACTCTACCTAGGGTACTACGAAAGAATAGAGGATCTGGCTCTAAGTCTCACAGAAGGAATTCCCACAAATCTATTCAGAAAGTCCTACTGAAGGGATCATACTCCTGTATATAGGAAATGATACCGGAAACCTTCAGGGGAAAGACCAAGGGAACGAACCCTAAGGAAACTAGTCCAAGTCACAGAAGAAAACTAGCTCAAGCCATGTAAACCAGGTTACACAGTGTGTAGTATGGTTACACACATTATTCCTTGACCCTGGGTACTGCCCATGTTGAATGGCCCGTGACTTAGTCCAGGTGTGTAAACTCGACTACACGACGTGTTGAATGATCACACGCCATGTTCCGTGACTTCGGGTACTGCTCTTGTAAATGACATGTGTCTCAAGGCTTGTCGTATAAAAAGAAACTACACGACATGTGTAAGATTACACGCTGTGTCCAAGCACCTGGGGTTCGCTCCGTGTATGCTGGACATGTGCCTGTACATGGCCTCAACCCATGTCACCTTCCCGTGTACCAGTACACGGGGTATCCCATGTATCTGGACGGGTCTCGATGGGGAAGGGTATACACGCTGTGTCCTTGGCCGTGTACCCAACCTTTGTATGCGTACTCCCGGAGTACACGCCAGTTGGTTCACCGAAGAACACACACCGTGTAGACCATACTACATGCCGTGTAGTCTGGATTTCTCCAGAACTGTTGTCTTCCTCCTCATGCCTTGGCCGGATCTCCGGATCTCGTTTCTCTTGTCTGTTTTCTGTAAAACTCAAGATCTCAGGTCGTCTCGTCATCGTGATTCCAAATCTATGGGTTTTAGGCCTTCTATCGGCTCTGAAATCCAATTCTAGTCACCCATGCAGAAATCGTTCGAAGAACAATATCTTCCGATTCGCTTTGATCTGTCCATCGCCACCACAGTCACACCTCCGTTGAGTTGTCCCGATGCCAGACCTTCAATTTGGGATCATTTTGTCGCACAAAATATGTGCAACGATCCATCGATCATATCTCCGTGAAGAATGCGTGGAACACACACGATGAATGTGAGAAATCGGGGATGAAATTCACAACAAATCGAGAGGGATGAACCTCGATCGATGTTCATGTCGATCTTGGTTTGTCATCGTTAGAAGGCTAAATGAAAAAAAAAACAACCTTCAAGAATCAAATCCCCAAAATCCCTGCAAAATTACCTCTCGCAAACATGATCGATCCGTGGGCTAATATGTCTGTGGATTAGTCCGCGTTCTTCATAGAAAATAAGAACAGGGAAAGGAAACCAAAATCAAACATCCTACCTGGATTCGCGACGTTCGTTGGCAAATAAATATATTTATTGAAATATAATATATTATTTAACATCTTACCTTCCAATGTATTGGAAGATAATAATGTCGTTCATGCGTACGTGTGGACTACCGTATCCATACAACGATGTGAAATGTTTTTCATTTTATTTTTACATGGATGATAATAAAGATGTGTTTAATTAATTTAAATTATATACATAACATAATAATTATTTTTAGAGTTTAAATATCATTTTTTCCTTTCATTTAATATGCTAAGAAAAATGGATACAATGTTCAGGCGTACATATGACTTATTGTCTCCATGAATAGTGTAATCTGTTTAGTGGCTCTATCTTTGAAAAATTACTCTAAATGAATATATAAAGAATATATATGATATTTATATCATTGTATAAATTTTTAATATAATTTAATCATTATCTAATTAAAAGGGAAAAAATTACCAAACTAAAACATCCATGAAAAACGAAGCAATTATCACATGAAACTATGATTTTGAAAAAGAATTTATAATAAATGGGTGATAAAAGTCTATAATTAAATCATATACGATTTATATAAATGATTATTATAATATAAAGGATCTAAAAAACCTATATTTATTATAAATATGGTTCATAAACACACAAAATAAGTCAAACCTGAGGTAAAGGTTTCTCGTATCACTTGTATTTTTGATAAACATACACCATATTCACTACTTACTACTTTGTGTGGGGTAGATACTACCCCTTTGAAATGATATATAATGTATCTATCTATATATCTGGAATTTAAGGTTTAATTTGATTACTATTTATTTTATGGGGCTTATGATTCTATAAGTTACCAAAGTGGTAAGGGTTTATTTTATTATTTGATAATAATTCAGGATTGTTTTTTTGGAAGCCTCATATGGGGAATTATTTGATATTTATATCTTAAAATTAATCTATTATATTCCATAATTTTTACTCATGAATTTTTAAAGTAATTTTACCATTTCCCCACAATTTGACTCATAAATTACGGAAAAAATATTTTTAAGAAAATATGTTTTTTTCTCTCTTTCATCGAAAATCATTTTTTCATCTAAATCTATGTTTTCTAAAAATGATTTCAAAAATGTTTTAAAAATATTTACAATGTATTTATTAAATAAATTTTAACCCAATTTTTTTACTTTTTACAAAATATTATGATTGGATTTTTCTTGTCATTTCCAAAACAAGGCTCGTTTGGATTTTATAGAAATTGTGAAAGGAATCTTTATTTTAACGTGTACGAAATGAATGTAATTTTCTGCCATCATGACTAATTAATGTTTTAAATATTATTTTATAATTTTTAAAATCCTTTTTTTAAAGAAAAGTATTTTAAAATAAAATTATTTTCAAAATATTTTCTGATCTATTTGTTTAAAAAATATTTTAAAATTGAAAATCTTATTTTACTCATTAATTTTTTATGAACTTTTTATGATATTTCCATTCATTAATAACACTGACCCTTTTATAAAATTATGCTACATAAGAGATATGTTTTATTGTTATCAACATTATTATTAGTTTCTTTGTTTTATAATTACTTTGAATAAGGTTGTACAAATTTATTACCAATCACCATATTATCCTAGATGGTTTATAATTATATTAATTTGATTGGGGGTAAGTATTAACATTTCATATGATATTTTTTCAATAAGAATATTTTTTTGGATTATGTTTCACCCCATTAATATGAGTATTTAATTATAAATATTATATGACAGTTGGGGTCTGGTTATAGATATCCCCTTGATGTATCAACTGGTCCAATGATACAAATCAATTGGTCAAATTAGTTGGTTTTATACACAAATATTTGAACATTATTGTGAATGGAATTAATAGTTTCAAATTTCTAGAATTATGAATTCCATCATTATGAGATCAATTATTGATTTACATATAATTATTCAATTAGTTAGAATATCCATGAATAAGTTTCAAGTTTACGTGATTATTTATTTGGCTTTATTTGATCACCATTTATTTATTCAATATTATGCCCAATTTATTGATTAAAAGGAATGTGTTTCAGTTATTTACCTTTATATATTTATTATGATAATTTATTTATGATATAACACATATTATTATTACCCTTAATAAGAATCCGATCTCACCCATTTATTATGGTTCATTTTCCTCACTATATCAGAATGTGTTTTGTGATTGATATAAATGGATCAACTACGAAGAATAAAGGTATAATTAAAGAAAACACTTTTGGTATTTGATGTTTTCAAATGTATATGAAATTTATGTATTTATCTAGTCTACAATGACTATTAAACTATTCAGTTATTTGGGATGTGATACCTTGTATGTAGAGATAATGTAATAATGTAACCCCAGACTCTAGGTTACATGGGTCAAGGTATCTTATGTTGGTATAAGAAGATGTTTAGTTTAAATCATGGGAACTATATTTTCTAAAACATATATTAGGGAACATAACCCTAGGATAGAAAATGAGGATAAGTGTAGAAGAACATCATAAGGTTTTGGTATGGAACATATTATGTGGGGTTTCTATGAAATATATCCCTGTTTGGATACTACTAGTGGAAGTAGTTATGGAACTGATGTACGTCGGAGAAATAACATTAAAAAATTAATGTCATGTTTTAATCAAGTGTTACCTATTATATGAAAATAGGACTTACTGTACACTTGGTTTGACATTACCGGGAGATATTTATTTCTCATAATCAATATTTTATTTTACAAACCAGTATGATGGGTTTGAAAAAAATATATGATTTGGAAAATTTCGCAAAGAAACTATATTTATGATTATGAGATTATGTACACATAAATTTCTCAATTTATGTTACGTGTTTAAATATTTTTGGTATTACACAATATGATACATAATGTTATGATAAAATATATTTTATAGAACTTTTTAGATGTGGCACCTAATAAAATAAATAAGAACCATATCAATGAACGTAATACAAAGGGAAATGATGATTTTTTATTTTATGGGATTAAGATAATATTTTGAAGGGGACTATTCTACCAAACATTGTCATCATACGAAGAAATATTATAAAGTTCTATAAAGATAGAGGAAGAATTATCTTTGTATTATTTCTTCTAAGGGATGAAGGGGAAGAAGATTATGAAAAAGAAAAAAATGGATACGGGGAAGAAGAGAAAGAAGGTTTTTTTTCACATGTGGTAATCATGGAATGAAACACCAAGAACCTTTCTTGAAGAGAATGTGTGTTTATTATATGTGTGGAGAGAATCTCCTCTATGAAATTTATCGGAAGGGAAATAAATAAGTTTCCAATGTTCAATGATTCAATATTATGGAGATGAGGGAACTGCAAAAATAAATTCCACAAGCATCAATGGTGTATACCTAATGAGAAGATAAAGGATAAAGGTAAAGCTTATGATATTAATACAAAAGAAGTGGAATGATAAATTTTCCTTTTTTAGATTCAATAATTATGTTATAGGAGTATTTTTATTAATTATATTTTGGTTTTAATAACTATGAAATGTATAAGGATTGCACTACAATAATTTTTCTTTTGATATTTGAGAGAATATCATGAATGGTACCAATGAACAAGAAAAGTGATTCAGTGGCATGCTGAACTTCTTATAAAAACATGATTGTGGAAAGAAAACCATTAATACGTGATATATGTTGACATAATAATGATAATGAGATTCTTATGGGATAGTATTAGTAACCTTGAACTTGGTCAATTATTTAATGTTTTAAGTTATCTATTATGGAGTTTACTACATGTTTCTATTTGTAGAATATATTCGAAAATATGATATTTTATTTTTTAGAAGAATACATGTTTTTAATATTTTTTATGGTTATCAATGTGTTCACGTATTTGGAATGTGACATTAAGAGCCATATTATATTGTCTGTGGAATATAATGTTGATTTAGTGACATTCTATCTAAATTTGGTCATACATATTTTGTATGATCATTAAGATTAAATATTTATAGAATTAATTAAGTTTAAATTTGAGTTTAATTGGATATGTTTTTCAAAACATTTTTTATTTTATTAAATATAGTAGGAATATCTTATTACACTTTTGTGGATCTTACAAACTATTACAAGTTAAATTTTAGTTCCTTTTGCATAAAAAAATTCATTTTTGGATATTAATTTATTGGAATCAGAGATAAAGTGAAAATTTATTGAATCACAACCAAAGGATGAAATTGTAACTAAGAAATATAAAGATATCAAGTAAGTATATTTCCTTATATTATTAGATATTAAAATAATGTATTAACTCTATGAAAAGGATCTTGACTAAATTTTTTAACCAAATACCTTAATTTATAATGAACCAATGGATTTTTAACTCTTTATTTAGTTATGGTTTTGTGGTAGTTAACCTTATATGCATCACCCACTTTATTATGATCAATTATATCTATCACTCTCTATATTTATTTCTTATTTTATTCCAAGTTCATATCTTCACTTCCACCCATTATCACCTACTTGGAAACCTAATTTTTTGATTATTCTAGTTGACCTTCATACAAACATTTGTATATTATCAATATTATATTTTATTAAACCTTATAATGATTTGGGATTTAATGAAAATAATTTCAAATGTCAAACCTTTGATTTGCAAGATCAAGATTAAATTACGGGGATAAAATTTATATAAGGGGGTAGAATGTTACACCCTATGATTTTAAAAGGGGAACATAATATTATATAATTTATTTGACATGAAACAAAATTATTATAAGAGAATGTAACAACCTAGGACTTTATGATATAATTATTTTTAAATAAATCCAATCACTTTGATAAATTTCAAAACAGGCAACACCAGGTTTGAACAAAATGTAATACTCTACTAAAATATTATTATTTAAACAAGACCATTATAACATAAACAATACGCTGGAAGGTTTGAAAATCACTAAAAAATTATTAAATTTATATGATTTAGACATGTATAAAAAAAACTAAATGGTTATATATTTACATAATGTAAAATAAAAATCATTTGAAAGAAAAAAGAATTTTTTTTAACAAATGTATTTCTCTAAAAGGCGGTCTATTCACTCTTTACACACATAATTTAAAAATAATTTTTAAAATTTTTGGAAAATTTAATTTAAAAAATTAATTTATTTTTAAAAATTAAATGTAGAAATTATCTTTGGGTGAATTTTTTGAAATTTTATAGATAGATTATTGTTTTAATAAATAGTGAAAAATAATTATTTTGATTCCACAGTTACTCATTTAAATTATTTAAAAATTTTAGTTATATTTTAAATTATATTTAATTATATATTTTTAAAATTATATAAAAATTTATATAATTTATATCTTTGGAATCATTTTTATTTTAATGTTTTTATAGTAAAATATTATATACGTTTGAGAATTTTCTCTTTTGAAAAATTCTCATTCATCACGTCTGTAGTTTAATTTTAAATTGAATTATTTCAATTATAAGAAATAAATTTAAAAATACTGGTAATATATTTGGAATCAAAATAATTAATATTATCTAATATAGTAAAATTAAATTTTTATTATAATGAATATTTAAAATAGTATAAATAATTACCGTGGTTAATGTAAAATTGGGTTTATTGAGGGTTAATCAAAGAATATGAGGTTTAAAAATGAACTAAAATTATCCATCCCCCTTTTTATGCCCATATTTATAACCTATAATATCTAGGTTTTATAATGACCCATTTTTGAGTCTTTTTATATATTGAAAAAATGAGTATCACATTATCTTTTCAAAAGTTTCATTTGTGCCCTCTCATGTACTTATTAAAGGCCACCGCCTTTCTTCCTTTATTCACACATAAAAAACTATTTTTTTCAGTCAAAAACTAAAAAAGAAATTCTTTAATTATCTCACAAAATACTAGATTCCTTGTTTATATCATGAATCCAATCTATAAATAATTTATGGTAAACCTGAAGAGGCTTCCCAAAGAAGAGTTAATGTTTTTAACAATGCATTTTCATTTTACATCTTCTTCTAACTCCATAAAATCTTTTAAAAATAATAATAAATAATTAAAATATATTCTAATATATAAATATATATTATTATGTAAATTTCATTACCTGTATATATCTCTATATCTAGAAAATGGTGAATGAAACCACCGATCGTGATTTTGGCGGACTACCACCTCGCAAACTGATGTAATTTATTTTCTATCACCACCATTCAATGTTGGATATAATGTATGATTTAGAATGTTTATATGATATTTAACAAATTATTATAATTTTTTAATTATTATATAATATATAGCTTTTTACATACCATTCTTTTGGAGGATATGATAACATTGAATGTGTGTAGGGCAGACTACCACCTCACAAACTAATGGGATTCGTTTTTCTCTTATGAATTACATGGAAGGCAGTAAAGATATAATTAATGAATATATGTGATATTTATTTCTAAAAAATAGTTTGTTAAATATAATATCAGATATAACTTCTTACATTATAATCTGTTGGAAAATAATAACATCATTCGGGCGTACGTTAGGATTACTGCCTCTATGTAGCGATGTGAAATTTTTTTCATTTTATTTTTTAGATGGATGGTAATAAAGATGGATTTTATTAACAAAAATACTATATATAACATAATAATTATTATTTTATGGTTAATTTACATATATTTTCCTTTCATTTGATCTGTTAATAAAAAAGGAAGCAGTATTAATGTGTATGTAAGACTTACCATCTCCATGATCAGTGTAATCCACTTTCTATATCCATCTTTTATGAATTACTATATATACATATATAATGAATATATATTATACTTATATCATTTTTTACATTATAGGGATGATTTAACCATGATCAAATGTAAAGGACCAAAATTACCAAACTAAAGCATACATGGAAAATAAACCGATTATCAACCCAAATGGTGTTTTTAACAAAGAATTGATAATAAATGGGTGATAAAATACAATATGTAAATCATATATGGAATGATATATATTATTATGGTTCTATAAAAGATTTAAAATAAACCTATATTTATTATACTGGAGGTTTATACACATATGAATGAAGTCGAACCTGAGGTAAGGGTTTCTCATCTTACTTTTACTTCTGGGAGACATACGACTTATCCCGTACTTATTTATTTACATTGTGTGTATACTACCCCTTTGATATGTTATATAATGAATATATTTATATTAATTCAATATAAATATTCAATTGAATACTTTTTCTTTTAGGGGGATTTTAAATTAGAAGTTATCAAAGTGTCAAGGGTTTATTTCCCAATATCATTACTATTCATGATTGTTTTTGTTTAAGTCTCCCTTGGGGGAATTGTTGGATATTTATATCTTAAAATTAATCTATTTTTTATAATATGGTTATTAATTAACTTTTTTAAAATAATTGTACCATTTTTCACAATTTGTTAATTAAAATTATTGAGAATTGTTTTTAAGAATATCTGACTTTATTTCTCTCTTCAGTGAAAATACCTTTTTCATCAAAATGTATGTTTTTTAAAAATATTTAGTACATTTTTACTTTTTACAATATTTTTTAATGTAATCTTCATTTTATTTTCAAAACAAGGCATGCTTGGATTTTACGAGAAATGTGAAAGGATTATTTAATTAAAAAAATTTATGGTATGAATATAATTTTATACCATCATGAACACTAAATGTTTTAAAGATTATTTTACATGTTTTGAAATGTTATATTCAAATAAAATTATTTTCAAAATATATTTTTTACTTTTTGTTATAAAAATATTTGAAAAGTGAAACAGTTGTTTTCTTCAAAAATATTTTTAATGAATTTTTAGAATATTTTAATTCATCAATGATATAAACCACATATTTTAATTATGATACTGTGGGGATATATTTTATTTATATTATCTTTATTATTTATTTGTATTTTGTATAATCAATTTTATTAATGTCGTAAAACTTTGTTACTATTCACAATATTACTCTAGATGCTTTATAATTATGTTTTTTGATTGGGCTACGTATTATTATTTCCTATGTTTGTTTTTAAATATGAATTTTTATTCTTATTATGTTTCAACTTTTTCATATGAGTAATGAATTGAACATAGTATGCGATGGGTGGTGTTGGGTTATTGATACCCCCTGGATGCATCAACACGTCTCATGAGAAAAAACAGTTGGACAAATTAAAAAGCATTAGACCCATAGATTTAAACTATCTTATAGAAGTTCTTCACAGTCTTATATATCCAAAAGTATGAATTCACTAATTATGAAATTTGTTATTAATGACCACGTGAGTTTTCTATCAGTTAGAATACCGAGCGATTAATTTTAATCTCATGTGATTATTTATATAGATTTATTTGTTCATCAATTACATCTTCCATATTATGCTCAATTTTTTAATTAATTGTATTTTTTATTTATTTACATTAACATATTGATTATTATTATTTATTCATGTTTTTTCCTACAGTACGCTTACTCTTACTGAGCATCTAAGATCACCCATTTCTTATGTTTTATTTTCCAAAAGATACTCATAAGTGTTTTGGGATTGAGATGCAGGGATACACTCTGAGGAATAATGAAATTCTCAAAGAAAAAACATTGTGTATTCAATGATTTCAACTTTTTTTGATATTCAATATATATATATTTTTCCAAGACAACTAAACTATTCGGACCTCTGGGATGTAATACCTTATATCTAGTGCCAATGTAATAAATTTACCACCCAAACAAGGTCACTATGGTTGGGGTATTTACACTCAATAACCTTTTCCATGTACAATTTAATTATCATTAACCATTATTTATTTATTTATTATCATTTATTATTCATTTGTTGGATTAATTTTCCTTATACCCATAATTTTGTGGTTATTTAATTCATAATTATAAAATAAACATGATATAATAATATGGGTAAAAAATTATTTATTGATAATTAAATAAGCTCTAGAGGTGTCAAGTTATATGTTTTATGTCATTCAAAAATAAAATGACTTCAATATCTTTGTAGATAGTAAAAATCATGAAAATATTCCTCGATAAAATTGTTTTAGACACATAAAAATAACTTCTATAGATTACGTTGAATATAGTAATTATAATGACTAGTTTTCCATCAATGAATAATAAAAAATAAATGAGCTTCTATTTAATATTATATTAATTAATAATCCATTTTTTGTGATATTGATGAGAAACATAAGTGAATGGCAGAACATCATAGTCCACTTAGGTATCATAAAACAAACACACTTGAGTTGCATTTTCTGAAACAATTTAAAACAAAATTAATTCAAATAAATATTTTAGTTTCTTAAAAACATTAGAATATACTTATAATTTTTTTTAATTTACTTTTAAAATTTACCCATGTTATTGAAATGGGTAAGAACTGATTTGAAAAGAAAAGACATGGATTTTGAAACCCATTCTCTGAACAAGCCATAAGTAGGGAAAACTATTCATTGAGTGAGAATAATTGATATGTCAATAATAATAAATAAAATGGGTGTTAATTACTCGTAAATAAAGTAATTTAATAAAAATAATAGATGTATTAAAATTTTTTATGGAAGAAAAACTTAAATAAGAAGAGAAATAGTGACTTAGAAACTATTACCTTGCTCTTTGAGCCACCTCTTTTAGATCGAGTCTTATACCTTAATAGGAGGGAATTTTTACTTGAACTAATCCTTATGAAAATTTAAATAGATGTTTATAGTGGTATTAATCTATAATATTAAAAAAACCAAACATTAGATGTGTTTGGAAAGGGTAGAATGATATCCCTTAGAGAAACAATATTAGATGTCATTTTTGAGAATATTCAATCATTAAAGAATAATAATGTAATATTTATGTAGAAAATGGATCATAAATTGAAAATAAATTATATGGTAGATCAAAAATCACCAACATATGAACCATGATACTTTTTTTAATTTTTCATGTTAATGAATTAATATTTTTAACAAAAAATATAATTTAATGTCATTGTTAGGGATTTTTTAATATTATATTGAAAATATGTAAATAAATATGGAATTAAAATTATAATATTGAAATAATTACATTACTATCATATTGTACCTCTAAAAAATTAAATACTTAATTTCACCTAATAATTTTCAATTTAAAAATTTTAAACTGTCAATTTTTTATTTTTCTCTTTCTTGTACAGGTGTTGTGCTAACACTGGAATTTTTTATAATTTATTTTCAAAAAATATACTAATTACATAAATATAATTTTTTATTAATATATATAATCAATTAAAACTATTTATAACACGATTTTTTATCATCTATATAATTATAAAATTCATAAGATAATAACTCTTAATTTTCTTTCCTCGTATAAGACGTTTGTAATCATGGGGATAATAAACATATTATTTAATTTTAAAATGCATAAATATAGATCAATATCATTTATTACTCGCACTACTTCAACATATTAATTTGTTCTTTCTTATTTATAATGACATAAAAATTAACTTAATTTAATTTAATAATATATATGTGATATTTTGTGTATATTATTTTTTAATACACATTCCATTAATTTTTATAATGTTTCATATTATTTTATACAAAAATATAATAATTGGTAGTAAAATTTCATTTGAACCCCAACTATTATTTTAAAAATAAAAATTCCTTTTTTACTCATCCTCTAATACAATTTAAATTAAATTTTGAACCTTTAAATGACAATGTTTTATAACTATAATATTACAATATATTCTATATATTTCCAAATTTTTATAATGTATTCTATATATCTATAAATTAAGATGAAATAAAATTAAATTTGAAATTTAAACACTAATTTTTTTAAAAAGGAATTAAAATTAAGTCACATCACTCAAATTGTTACTAAATTGAATTTGACTATTAAATTTTAAAAATAATTCCTCTAAATAATTAGAAAAAAAAGTTGATTTATAATTTTTAATCTTTTACCATAAATTTTAAAATAAATAGTGAATACATATCGCATTTACCAATTACTATCATACCTTATTATCCATAACTTTTTAAAAAAATACCTTTACCTAGTTTTGAACATAAATATTTAAGATAAATTATTAATTTTATTGGAATAAATATACAATTATTAAAGAATAAATTTTAAAAGAAAAATTATTTATATATTAAAATAATATTTTTTTAAAAAATAAATATTTCTTTTACAATTGGAAATCATAATCTTGTTTTATTCAGTTATAAATTTTTTAAGACAATCATAGTAGAAATATAAATACATATAAATTTATAATATATATATTTATTTATTAAATCATAAATTGGTCAAAATAAGAAATAACGATAAGAAAGATCTTTTAAACATTCGGTAAAATATTGTTTTTTCAATAGGTTGGGGCCAAGATTCCTTTTATTTGAAAAAATAAAATCCTTTTTTAAATAATAAGAGGTAACCTTTACATGACCTGGAGGCCCATAGATAAAATTACTCAAAGCAACATGGCCTGAAGGCTGAGTGGCCCGAAGGAAAATCTAGAATTTCTAAATCCAATCATGTTTGATGCATCCCATAAAAAGATTAATGGATGGTCCTAAGGCCCAAATACCAAGAACAATGCTTGAATGAACAAAAGAAGAACGGGAACCCCGGGAATAACACCACCACTTAAAGCCAGGACACCATAGAGACTTGACGTCACCACCCCACCATTGCCACCACACCCACCTTATTCTCCACTGACACCAGACACAAATGACACCATCAGAGACCTCATACCAAATCTTATGTCATGTATCCACATTCCAATGACACACTCTAAAAGTACTCTCCCCTATTACTAATTCTCCTACGGAACTAGATCCACTTGTTGTGTGAGGCCCCAGAACAGATCTGCAACACCACCTCAATGCTAAGACCATTTCCACAACTGCTTCCACCCATATGACTAAAACTTGATGCGCTCATAATAAAATGGAGATGTAAAAGGACAAAAGAATGGAGGAAGGAATACTACATGGAATACTATCATTTCCACAGTAGAATAACCACCATCATCTCCCCGAACACTAATAATCAACCAATCCTAACCATCATCAACCTGTCCAAAACCAGATATATATTTAGGTTTAAAGAAGATTTCATCCCCCATGAAACTTCTATTACTATTACGTACTGAGAAGATGTATGATGGAAGCTCCATTTGTTTGTTTAAGATTACCTAGTACATGATCTAGAGGAGACGACACTAAAGAGGATGAGGTGGAGAAACCCTAGCACCACCAGAGAGCTCTCTGCCGAAGCTGAGAGCCCCCATTATTGAGAAGAACTATAATAAAATATCATTTTAAATAATGAAGTAAACATAATAAATTTAAATTTATAATGATTATATAATAAATTTTTGGGTCTCCGTGCAGGTACTTTAGGTAGTAAGGGTCAGCACTGGTGGGGACATTCAAGGTTGTTCTTCCCCTCTTCCCTTATTGTTCGACCCGTCACGCTCAACCCCATATTGGTCAAGCACGATGCAAATTTTGGGACATTGTGTGATGGTGTTGGAGGGGGGCTGGAAGCATCCTTAGTGCATTTTCTTCACTAAAGTTGGTTTCTTTTTCTTTGTGTTGGTTTCCTTCTTCTCTGCTCATAGCGGTGTTTCTTCTGACATTTTCTTCATGCATTCATTTGAGTTTTTTTTTTCATTTTTTGGTGTTGTTTTGATTTATTTTTTTGTGGTTCGTTATTTCAGTTTTACTATGGTGTCGTTTTTATTTTTGCTTCCCGATAGCAACGATGTAGTCTTTTATTTTTTAAGGTACCGATGATTATGATGTGTGGGGATGTAGTAGCCATCGTCGATGGCTCTATTTTAGATCTTTTCAAGGTGTTGCGATGATGGTGAGATGGTATAAGTTCTTTGGTAGTGTTTTGATGCTGCAGAGTGACGTTCACCAGTGGGTACTCACTGACAATGGATCTTTTAATGATGTGGTTGACTATTAGGGGGAGTGCGTCAATCCGATGCCAGCCAAGTTTTTCATGTCCCAAGAATATGTGATGGTGTTATGTTCGATTTGTGTTTTTTTCATTTTCAATTGTGGTTATTACAGTTCAGGTCATGGCTGGTGGCCCGAGATTATTCAGGCAGTATGATGGTTTTTGTTTTAAATTTGAATTTTGAAGATTGTATTTTTTTATCACGGGCTAATAAATTTGGATGTGTATAACACTGATGAGGTGAAGATGTCATCAATTTTTACTGGTTATCAGATGGCCTATAGTTTTTTTAATTTGGTCACTATGGTTTATGTATGTTTTTGTTTTTTTATTATTGTATTGATTTTTGGATTTATTTGAATTCTAAATTTTGTTGTTACCACTAAACCGAAAAGAGGATTTTAGAAATTTTAATAAATAGATTTTGGATAGTATATAATATCTTTTTGACAAAAAATAAACATAAATAACTTGTAAAATAATTATTTATTATGTATAAAAAAATAAAACAATTATTAATAAATAATAAAACAAATATATTTTTATAAATACCTGGGTTGTCACATACGATGATGAAGAATGGTGTGGTAAAAAGGCTGAATTGGTTCTTATTGTTATATAAGGTAATAAACAATGCAATTAATATTTAGGTAAAATGATGCAAGGTTCTAGTGATGAAATAGTCAAAGTGCATCATTATGGATATTTTATGATTATTATTCAGAATTGAGGTATTTTTAAATATATCTTTATATAAATATCAATAAATTGATATAGTTTTTGTATTTTATTATCAATCTATATGTTTTGGTTACATTACAAAGTTATATGACACCACGTGTATAAATTCGAATGGGATTTATCTTGTGGAAGAATCCATAAAAGATGATGATTATATTAAGTGATGTTAGCTCAATAATGTGATATTTTGGATTTCAAATTGGTGTGTCATTTACTCTTGTAGAAGGATGAGTTTTCCAATATTATTGTATTGTTAGGTTTTGGCTGAATTTTACTTCTTCTAAATAAAATATTCAGGTATCATAGAGGTTTTTTAAGGTGTTTGTTATACTAATATGGTTATTTTACAATTAATTCAAATATGGGGTTTTAAAAGGAATCCAAGTTGACATTAAGGTACATGGAACCTTTTAATTTTTTAAATTGGTTGAAAAGTGAAATATTTTTTGGAACTAAAATTTCTATAAGGTGAGAAAATAAAAAATCCTATGTGTCAGGTGAAAAAATATATACCATATTCTTATGATATAATATAATGAATGATTTTTTTATGGAATATATAGTGTTCATGTAATAACTAATAGAGGTTTTAAACAATTTTATATTGATTTAAATGGAAGTGTTATGGGTATATAACCCATAGGTTTTATGTGGTGTAATAATCCCTTTGGTTGAAGTTTTATTGATAGAAGAATGTGTATATAATATTACATGATAATAATAGTTTCTAGAGAGTTTATAGTTCCTTGATTTTCAAAAATATTATTACTTTTCATATAGATGAAATTTTAGGATGATGATATATTTATGTATAATTGATCGATGTAGTGGTTCTGACCCAAATCTCGAAATTGTTTGTTAACTTAATCGAATTGTTTATTTTTTTTATAATCTATAAAATCTTTGAAAAATCATGTATTAATATTTGTGAGTTAATGTTCTTGAGTGTTTGAGGTAATAAGGAAATATTTGGTATTTTCAATGATGAAATAGTTTCAATGTTTATATATTATAATGGTCTAAAAAATATAATAATTAATATTGTAAGGTTTTGAGGGTTTGTAGTTCCCTTAAACCATCAAAATAAGAACCTTAATCACACCTATATTTATAGAATTATTCCTTGGTATAAGGATTTGACCAAAGTCATCAACGTCCACAACCGTAGAAATTACATTGGGTTTTCCTAATAGAACTGAAGGAGAAAATGAATCTTCTTGTGTAGTGGCGATGAGTAGTGAGATTATAAAAGTGGTTAGAATATAAGGAATCTAGGGGATTTTTATTTTGGATTAAATATCTATAGATTTATTTCACTTTTCATAGATACTTCCAATGGGAGGTTTTTCCATTTCATTATAAGAAGTCCATGTGTGAACAAGCATAAGGTAACAAAACAGATGTTGTAATGAATCTTCAGTGATGCAATATCATAAGGGGGATTTGAAGCTCAAGAGAGTGGAATTATCATATGAATGATATGGTATATTTCAAGGGAGTCCTAGTGAATTCAGAACTGAATATGGTGTTTTGTGGTATTTGGTGGTTGGTGTAGTTTAACTAGCACAGTAGGGATGTATGGGGTGGAATATTCACTTTGTTTGGACCTTGGGTTTTTATAGAAGTGAATACTTATTTTTCGACACTTTCAAAGATATTAAATTACTTATTATATTAAATTAATTTAAATAATTATTGAATTATTATAAGATATCATGGTTGTATGTTGTGTGTGATGTTCTAAGAAATTATAGATTATGATGAATATTTTTTTTTGGATTAACTTTTTGAACAACCTATATCATATTTATATGATGTTTATATATATATGGTTAATTTAATTATATAATATGGTTGATATATATATATACATATATCTGTGTGTGTGTGTGTGTATGTGTGTGATTTTGTGTTTATATGTGTATATAAATCTCCCATATTAAATTTCATTATACATATAGGAACATGTGTTCCATACATGACTTAGCGACACACCATGCTACCTAATCCACATGACCCTTTTCTCCCTAGTATCATCAAGTCTCTTTTAATAATCAAATTGTGTTTTTTTCATATTTCTCCATTTATCTATTTAGAAAAATCAAATAGTTGATTTAACTTATTTTTATGCAGATTGTGATAATGTTAATTCTAAATCCAACTATAGTTTTTTTAAAAGGTCCCCTAACCAAAAGTCCAAGGCTAATATTCAAACAAGAAATTAAGGTTACAAGAGATGAAAACACGAGATCTTATTACAATCAGCCTCACAATGAGGGAGCATGACAACGAGAATCGAATCTTACTACGTAAGAGGCTTCCCAACTCCCATATTAGCAAGACCATCCACAACCATATTCTCCTCCCGATAAACATGAGTGATGGTGAAATTAAGACTCAAAAGGTTCTTCATGAATTCCATCCACTTTGCAGCAAGACTCCAAGAGATATGAAGTTATCCTTTTCAAATGTCCTGGTCAAGAGTTCTAGAGTCACTTTCCAACCATATATTATTCCAACATATAATTTTAGAAAATGAGACAACGTGAATTATTCTAAGAATCTCCGCATTGAGTGAACTAGTCACACCACAATTTTCATAGAAACATCCCATAACAGAATCATCATGTGTCCTAAAAACCGCACCACACCTTGCTGGCCCCAGATTTCACTTAGTCACACCATCCTTATTCACCTTTATCCAATGAAGAATAGGAGTCAACCAAAAAACATCAAAAGACCCCAAAGAAGGTCTGAAATTTCCCTCAACACCCAGGTTTTTCAGAAAATTAAAATCACGAATACTATTGTCACAATACCCCATGCCAGCGCAAAACATATCTCTTGAGGTTAAAAAAATGTTTTGTGACCTGCTTCACATAACATCTTTTTCCCAATACAATTGGAGCATTTTGCTGCCCCATATAGCATGAAAACATTCATCTATAGCCATACCAAGTAGAGCTTGTACCTAGGGAGATAACTGGATGACTGAGCAGCATCAACAGAGTGTTTGCCGACCGAAAAATAGAAGATCGACGAACTCAAAAGCCACCCAGACCTCCTTCCAAATGGCTAAGGCCATTGCACAACTGAGAAAGAGATGCTCTACATCCTCCCTATGCTAGTGACACATAGCACACCTAGAGAAAAGGGGACTACCAAACATTTTAATGACATCATCAGAGGGTAACCTGTTGTATGCCAGTCTCCAAACAAGGGTAAAACATGACGACCTGATCCATTTTTTATTTAAAGGAGATAAAATGTTGATGTTAGCATTATGGACCTTGGTGACATGCTGATAGATGAGTTTTTTTAGTAAGAAATAAATTCCTAGCAGGTTCCCAAAGCAGAATATCAGGACCACAAATAAAGTCATAATGATCGACCAAATCCTGTAGCTCATCTGGAAGTGGTGAGGGAGGAGCATAAAAAACTCTTTAATAGTGACCTTCTCATTAGGTTCTAAGACATCCAGTTGGAAATTATCAGATAGAGTGCCACCGGTCTAATTATCATCCCAAAATATGAGATTCGAGTTCCTATTAAGAATCCATCGAGAGCATGTCATAATATCGAGAAAAAAGATTTAATTAATGGCCATAAAGTAGAGTCAATGTAATCATTCCTTCTCTTCTTCAATTTACCATAAAAACAAGCATTGAGAAAACCCATTGATTCAAAATTATTATAGAGAATCTTCCAAACAAGGCAGGCTTGATGGGAATCATTGAAAAAAAATATTTTTCATTCCCAAGCCACCATTATGCAGAGGGAGACAAAAAAAATTACAAGTGATTGTTTCTATTTTCCTCTCATGGATATTACCACTCCAAATAAAATTCCTGAAAGATATGTTAAGACACTTGAGAAGACCCATTTTCCACTATTAGACCATAAATGACTACACCAATTTAGAAACTATAACCGACTACACCAAGCCTAACTGTCTAGCCATAGATAGACTCTTCCCCTTCCAAGTTGAGAGTGGTCCATTAAGCTTGTCCACAATTTCAGAAAAGAAAGATGCTCTATGATACCCCCAAAATAATGGAACTCTAAGCTAGTGAAAAGGTTGGACAATTTCTCTGATTTCTGACTCTGCAGTAATCCAATGCTTCCTGGAGATATAAAACCCCTTCCTAAAGTTTATGGAAGATTTATCCCAACTTATAAATTTTTCAGAAACACCCTCATAATGATTAAGAACTTACTTTAGGACACAAATATTCTTTTTTCTACCCAGCAGGAAGATGATAATATCAACCACATATAAAAGATGAGATGGGGTGATAGGAGACCTGGAAGCCTGTATCGGCTTGAGATGACCCCGTGAGACCATGCGATAGATGAGTCTATTAATATAATCTTCAAAAATTGAAAAAATCAAGGCTGAGAGAGGATCTCCCTAAGGAACATATATAGAGCAAGAAAAGTACCGTTTCGGGGAACCATTTAACATAGCCTCATTAATTTTTTAATAAATGGTTATATTCATTTTCTTGATAAGAATTATATAGTTTACTCCATTGATTCACTTAGAAATCCTATGAAAATGAAATAGTTAAAAGATGTTTTTTTATGAGTCTACATGTGAAAAAACTGACACCTTTTAATATTACTATGATACATGAGGAATATTCAAGTGGGACTTGTGATCATGAGCAGAATTATATGAACTATTACCTATTAGTAAATCATAATGATATAAGAATTTTATGATGTTATTAAGGACATTGGGTTTTAAATATTATAAAATGAGAATTTATTACTATAGTTTTTGAGATATACAAGTTATTATATAATGAAATTGATGTTGTGATCCGTTATTTTTTTCAACTTTAAGATGGATAATTTTTATAAAGATAAAGTATTCTTGACACGATATTGAATTGGAAAAATTACATTAATGATGCATAATTGTTTTAGGATACATTATGTGGTAGAAACTTGGTTTGAGTTTTGTGCTATGATTCAATAATGAATTCCACAATCTCATTTTAACACAAAAATATTTAAAGATCTAATAATCCATTAAATAGTAGTATGTTCGATAGCATATGTTACAAAGAAAATCAATCTAAATTGAGTCGCATAATATTATAATAAAACATTAGTAAATATAAAACAAGTAATCAACTATGAAACATATATTTTATTATTTTTTTTGTTAAATAAAATTAATTATTACAAAATAAATAAATAATATTATATGATTAAAATTATTTAATGTTTAAAAGGGATATTTATCAAAGAAATTTTTTAATGTATTATGTATATTATATTAATTAATTAATTTGATCTATTTAAAAATAAGATTATGATAATATTTAATATTTCAATTTTTGATCTAATATATTACAACTCATTTAATTATAAATTTACAAGAGTAGTACTTTTGTTTTAAAAGGCTCATTTTTTAAAAGAAAATTTTTATATTTTATATTCTCATGTAAAAGATATATTTATGAGTTTTATAATTTTAACTTTATGAAATTAAATCAATATTTAAATTCATCATCTCAAAATTGGTACATAGTGAATTTTTTGGATTTTTATGAAAAGGTCGATTTTCTCGGTGAATAGTGAAAAATACAAAATATAAAAAATTATCACTTTTATGAAATTAGAATGATAAAAGAGTGAAATGAAAGTTTATCAAATAATTTTTAGATAAATATATATTTAAAATGTATTATAATTTATTTAAAATAATAATTTTTAAATTATAAATCTATGTTTTACATTTTGTAAATCTAGGGGTTGTTTTATTCAAATAAAAACTATTTTGGTTTTTCTACATTAATTAAGTATTCATATGTTTAAATTTAGTTTTGGGTTTTTAGCAAAACATAAGTTCTATTTGATTAAAAATAATCAATATAATTCCATTTCATTAAATATTGTACTTTATTTTGGTATAAAACCATTTTTATGCCAAAAAATTGAATTGTTCTAAAAACGGGGTTTGGTGCATTTTAAAAATTATATTAAAATTATATTTTAATAATTTTAGAAATTGAATAATAGATTTTTTTAAATATTTAAGATCATAATTTTCTATTTTTTAATGAGTTAAATTTCGTTTTAATTTAAAATTATTAGTATCCATGGTAAAAGTTTGTCATTGCGGAAAAGGATACATGGGTTAACGTAGGGGGTTGAACAAAGAGATATAGATTCAAATATCACTAAAAATTATCTAAATATAATTAGATGTGTCACGACCATCCTAGTTGGGCCCTTGCCGCAACTCCCCAAGCCCGCCTCCAATAGGCCAGGGGTTGTTGACTAGCACCAAGAAGGCATGCCACTAACATGGGAGGCATTGCCTATAAACCTGTACACACACACACACACATCTCCAAGCCTGCAAATCTGAAAGGTAAAAAATAATGAAAATGGAAATGCATGCATACACTAAAATCATAACCAACAGAGTATGATAGGAGAGTAAATTACAATAATGTAAAACCCTGGGCCAAAAGTACAATCCCAACAAAAGAAAGTCTGTAACAAAGTCCAACCTGTAAAGAAAGATACTGGGACTACAATCTATAGTTGTAGGAACACACCTCAGCCTACCTGATCTCACTGAGCACCATCCGGTCCGAGTCCACCTAGAATCCTGTCAAAGGCTCGCTCGTCTGCACAATACACGACATGTGCGGGCAAAGCCCATGCATGGGTGAGTATAACAATACCCAACATGACACCCTGAAACCACAAAGGAATAAAACAAGGTAAAATACCACAAAGGAATGATACAGTCAGCCGTACACAGTATATGTTTATAGAACATATAACAAGAATATCCAGATATACTCATACACAATCGAATATCGTGATACCACCACTAAGATCCATCTCAAAGATTCCACTAAGCACGTAACCGGGAGAACATACTCCAAAGTCTTTAGAAAGATATGATGCACTCATTCCGGGAGAACTCACCCCATGAGTACTAAAGAATGATACTTGATGCGTCAGATGAGGATTATAACTAGTAGCTATGGGGTGATTCTAACAACTCAGTCTGAACTAACATGATAAATAGTGGATCGGAGCCCAGGTAAAGTAGGCCACATCGATATAAAGAAACTCTACCTAGGGTACTACGAAAGAATAGAGGATCTGGCTCTAAGTCTCACAGAAGGAATTCCCAAAAATCTATTCAGAAAGTCCTACTGAAGGGATCATACTCCTGTATATAGGAAATGATACCGGAAACCTTCAGGGGAAAGACCAAGGGAACGAACCCTAAGGAAACTAGTCCAAGTCACAGAAGAAAACTAGCTCAAGCCATGTAAACCAGGTTACACAGTGTGTAGTATGGTTACACACATTATTCCTTGACCCTGGGTACTGCCCATGTTGAATGGCCCGTGACTTAGTCCAGGTGTGTAAAACTCGACTACACGACGTGTTGAATGATCACACGCCATGTTCCGTGACTTCGGGTACTGCTCGTGTAAATGACATGTGTCTCAAGGCTTGTCGTATAAAAAGAAACTACACGACATGTGGTAAGATTACACGCTGTGTCCAAGCACCTGGGGTTCGCTCCGTGTATGCTGGACATGTGCCTGTACATGGCCTCAACCCATGTCACCTTCCCGTGTACCAGTACACGGGGTATCCCATGTATCTGGACGGGTCTCGATGGGGAAGGGTATACACGCTGTGTCCTTGGCCGTGTACCCAACCTTTGTATGCGTACTCCCGGAGTACACGCCAGTTGGTTCACCGAAGAACACACACCGTGTAGACCATACTACATGCCGTGTAGTCTGGATTTCTCCAGAACTGTTGTCTTCCTCCTCATGCCTTGGCCGGATCTCCGGATCTCGTTTCTCTTGTCTGTTTTCTGTAAAACTCAAGATCTCAGGTCGTCTCGTCATCGTGATTCCAAATCTATGGGTTTTAGGCCTTCTATCGGCTCTGAAATCCAATTCTAGTCACCCATGCAGAAATCGTTCGAAGAACAATATCTTCCGATTCGCTTTGATCTGTCCATCGCCACCACAGTCACACCTCCGTTGAGTTGTCCCGATGCCAGACCTTCAATTTGGGATCATTTTGTCGCACAAAATATGTGCAACGATCCATCGATCATATCTCCGTGAAGAATGCGTGGAACACACATGATGAATGTGAGAAATCGGGGATGAAATTCACAACAAATCGAGAGGGATGAACCTCGATCGATGTTCATGTCGATCTTGGTTTGTCATCGTTAGAAGGCTAAATGAAAAAAAAAACAACCTTCAAGAATCAAATCCCCAAAATCCCTGCAAAATTACCTCTCGCAAACATGATCGATCCGTGGGCTAATATGTCTGTGGATTAGTCCGCGTTCTTCATAGAAAATAAGAACAGGGAAAGGAAACCAAAATCAAACATCCTACCTGGATTCGCGACGTTCGTTGGCAAAGATATGGATGTCGTGTCGTCGTCGTCGGTGAAGCTCGTCAAGAACATTGTCTCCTCATTGGGGTTCCCTCCAGAGCCTCCAAAGCCTCCAAGGGTTTCAGGGTTTTGAGGTCTGCAACCCTAGATCCCTGGGCAAATATATATTTAAAAATACAAAAGATATTCTCCGCCAGAAGATTTAATAAAATGTTTTTATTAAATATTTTATTAAGGTTACGTCCAAAAACTAGATTTCACCACCGACCTGCTCCAGCCGATGTTAGGCCTCTCCTAAGGTAGAATTTCTATTCTGAACGCAACGGTGCCCTCAGGTTTTTGATCTGAGCACCCGTTCATGATTCATTCCACTTTTTCAGGAAAACCATATGCACACATTATTTAATTAAATTCAAACATTTGTTCCGGGCTCATAGGGTCTCAGAACTGCATGTCGTCTCAGAGCTTGTTCTTGAAAGAATTACCATATAATATTAAAATAATTCATGGAAAAATCCTGGCCATTACATCCTCCCCACCTTAGGGAATTACGTCCCCGAAAAGACAAAACAAAGGCTACTAAAAAATATGTGGGTATTGCACACAAATATGAGTCTCCCGCTCCCACGTGCTCTCCGGAAGATTTCCGTGCTGCCACCAGACACACACCATGGGAATATCTTGCCCCTGAAGGATCTTCTCATGCCGATCCTCGACCTCTACTGGGTACTCAGCAATGGTCACTCCATCATCGATGTCCAGCTCGCCCCAATCGATAACGTGTGATGCATCATGCATGTACCTCCGTAGATGCGACACATGGAAGAATTTGTGTACCCGGTCCATCTGAGGAGGTAGATCCAAGAGGTACACCCCCTCGCCAACTCCACTTAGAATATGAAAAGGGCTAACAGACCTCAGAGATAGCTTGCCACCTCAACCAAATCTCCACAATCCCCGTCGAGGTGGGACCCGAAGGAACACAATGTCTCCCTCCTCGAACTCCAAGGGCCTCCGTCTCCTATCGGAATATGACTTTGGCCGACTTTGTGCAGTCTTCATCCACTCCTGTATGACCTTCACCTTCTTCGTAGTAGCTTGCACCATCTCTAATCCCATGAGTGCTGACCGTCCTCGGTCAGTCCAACAAAGTGGTGACCTGCAAGGTTGCCCGTACAATGTCTCGAATGGAGCCATACCAATAGTGGAATGATAACCGTTTTTATAAGAAAATTCCACCAGTGTTAGGTGATCCTCCCAGCTATGACCGAAGTCAAGTATATAAGCTCGTAGCATATCTTCTAGAGCTTGGATGGTCCGCTCTATCTGACCATCAGTCTGAGGATGAAATGATGAGCTCAAGTGTAACTGAGTCCCAAAAGCTTCCTATACTCCCTTCTAGAAATAGGATGTGAAAAAAGCATCATTATTTGAGACAATCATTGATGGAACTCCATGAAGTCGAAAAATCTCCTGCATGTAGAGGCGTCACAAGCTCTCTACTGAACTCTGCTCCTGTATTGATAGGAAGTGGGCGGACATGGTGAGCCAGTCAACGATCACCCAGAAGGAATCGTGTCCCCTGGATGTACGTGGTAAACCCATCACAAAGTACATAGATATCCCATACCACATCCACTTTGGAACCTCAAGGGGATGAGTCAAACCTGTTGTAACCGGGTGCTTAGACTTTACTTGATGACAAGTAAGGCACCGAGAAACAAACTCTGCCACACCCTTCTTCATTCCTGGACACCAGAACTGATGTCGGAGGTCCGGGTACATATTTTCCACTCCTAGATTCACTTCCAAAGGAGATGTATGTAACTCCCTAAAAACCTCCTCCCGCAACGTCACTGGTACTTCTGTGTGCCCTATGAAAAGAACAACGTGCTACCCACCTTTTGAATATCCATCGGCAGCATCACCTGTGGATATCTGAGCACATAGAGTCTCACAACTAACATCCTTGAGCTGTGCCTCCCTGACTCGCTGTAAGAGTGGAGGGGTAACAACCATAAAATGAAGGTAAGATCCCTCAACTCTATCCACGAAGGATATATTTAAAGAGGCAAACTGCCTCGTCACCTCATCCAGCAACTGCGAACTGGATTTCCTGCTGAGAGCATCTTCCAAAATGTTCCCCTTCCCAGGAGTATAAATGATCTCAAAGTTGTAATCCTAGAGGAACTCAAGCCACCGCCTCTATCTCAAATTCAGATCCTTTTGAGAAAATTTATATTTGAGACTCTTGTGATCAGAGTAGAAGATAAACCACTCTCCCATCAGATAGTGCCGCCACATATTTAATGTGATGATTACTACTGCCAACTCAAGATCATGGGTCGCGTAGTTCTGCTCATGTGGCCTGAACTGACGTAAGCCATAGGAAATCACCCCGTGCCTCTACATCAGGACACAACCAAGCCCAGTTCTTGATGAATCGCAGAACACAACATACTCAACACACTCTTCTGGTAATTTCAAGATCGGGGATCTTGTCAGACTCTATCTCAATTGCTGAAAAGCCTGCTGAAATCTCTCGGTTCATAGGAAAGGCTTCCCCTTTTAGATCAAAGATGTCATGGGTGCTGAAATCCTGGAGAAATCAGAAATTAATCTCTGATAGTAGACTACCAACCCAAGGAAACTCCGCACCTCCGTCACGCTCCGGGGTGGCTCCCATGCTAACACTACCTCTACTTTGGCTGGGTCCACTGATACACCATCTACTGAGATAATGTGTCCCAGAAAGTGGACCTCATGTATCTAGAATTTCCACTTCGAAAGTTTCCCATACAACTGGTGCTCTCGGATTCTGTCCAGAACCATCCTTAGGTGCCTCGCGTGCTCCTCCTCGTATGCAGAGTACACAAGGATGTCATCGATGAATACCACCATGAACCGATCTAGATAGGGCTGAACGATCTGGTTCATGAGTCCCATAAACACTGTCGGGGAGTTCATCATGACGAAGGGCATCACTAAGTAATCATAGTGACTATAGCGACATCTGAAATTCGTCTTCGGTATATCCTCATCCCATAATCGCAACTGGTGATAGCCTGATCGTAGATCAACCATAGAGAACCATTGTGCCCCTCTTAACTAGTCGAAGAGGTCATTGATCCTCGGTAGTGGATACCGGTTCTTCACGGTCACTTGATTCAAGTACCGGTAATCCACACTGTAACACCCGAGACTTTTATGTTATATAAATCATCAAAGGAATCTTTTTCTACACAACACTTTCTTGGCTTGCTTTACACGCAATCGCGACCTTCCTCGATAGCTTGCGTCGTACGCAATACCGAGTTTCACTAAACAACAATATGCTATTAAAACTAGCCGTTATGAATAGTAATAACCACTTTTTGAAATTTTATAAATTTTATTTTTCAAAATGGACTTCATTTTTGGACTCAGAATATCGAAATTAGCCTAGGGTGAAATTTTGGTATTTTTCTGAAAACTTTCAATTTTTGATGAATAGTGAAACCACTAAGTGGTAGGTTAAAAACTGAATTTTGCATAAAACTTAATTTTACCGCTTCTGTGAATGGAATTTCAAAAATCCGAGAGACACGGTTAATATCAAGGACTAAAATGTGGTTCAATGAGATGAAAATAATATTTTGGTGAATAGTAACTTTTTACTATTTTTACCGCGGTTAATAGTAAATAGGGTAACTAAGGGTAAATATGATATTAATATTACCCTAACACATGTCCTAATTCTATTGGACAAGTGTAATTCGACCAAAAACAAACTTAGGAATAAAATATGACCATTTAGGCCCACTTGGATTAGATTAGGACATTTATTATTAATTTATTTAAAGAAGGGTTAAAATAGTTAAAATCAAAGTTTAATAAGTAAATCATTTTTAATATAGGGTTATACATAAGATAAATTAGATTGTAAATATTCATTAGAAAGCTAAAAAGATTTCCTACATGATGGTATTTTATTTGTAATTTTTAGACATCAAATATCTTAATTTATTTATGACACAAAGATGATGCAGTAATTATCTTATTAATGAAATATTGACAAAATTGATAATATAAATACCAAAATAAATGTAATTTGAGACTTTTTATAAACTCCACTAATTTTCTAGGTTACTATGATATATTAGTATTGATTTAATCAACTTGGTTCGAACATATAATTCTGTTATGACTTTGACAAAAATCATATATCAAATAGTGTCAAAATTGACACAAAATAGTTTTTAAATCAAATATTATATTATTAATTGTTATTTTATTCCTAAAAATTTATGGTTCGGCCAAATGACTTAGATAAGGATATATATATTAATAATAAACAATTTGGGGTTCGTTGGGCATGTTATAGTAAGTGTATTAACCATATAGTGAAAGAAAACAAAAAGACATGGTAAAAGTTAAATTATTTAACTTAGAGTTAAATTTAATTGATAAGGTTAAAATAATATCCTAAACTTGTCTAAATTCTATTGGTTGATAGGATTTCGACCCATCCCCACTTTAGCTTCTAAATAAGACCCTTTGGAACCATTATAAACCGATTTTGACTTTAATATAAAATAATATTTTGAGATATTCCTAAGGTGCCCCTCTCCTCCCTTATAAAAGGGCACCTCCTCCCCCTCCTCCTCACACCAATTTGAGCACTCAAGCTCGGCCAACCCCTGCCATTTTCCCTTCTCCACTTCCCTAGAATAATCCTAGAGGTCCTGGTCTTCTCCAAAGACCAATCTTAGTTCCTTAAGTGGAGGATTCAAAAAGGCGTTCCAAAGAAGAGGTAATATCCATTACCGATCTTTTCAATTTCTTTCTTCTTCAACTTCTTCTTCTTTAGTTGTTTCATGATAAAGTAATAACATCAGTATTACTTACATACTGATATGTTATTATAAATATGAAACAACCCTAATTCACCTTCCATCCATCCTACGGAAAAATGAAATCACCGCGCGTGCGTACGTACGGAATACCGTCTCCACGCCGTGGTGTAATCTATTTTCCACCATCACCTTACAAGGATGGGTATAATGGTGTAATGAGTAACTATATATGATTATTATTAAGTAATATTGATACTGAAATAATATATATATATACTCCAATACAATTCCACGATCATAAGAACGATATCATCACTCGTGCGTACGTACGGAATACCGTCTCCACGATGTGATGCGACTCGTTCTACATGATCTTCATTTCATAATGATTGTATAAATGAATTGAATGAATGAATATGGTATATACTACACTAATACCATTCTGGAAATGAATTATCTATAACCTAAAGATAAGAATAATAATTTATTCGACAAAACACGCATAAGAACAAAAAGTTATAAAGACCCGAGTAACAAGTAACAATGAAATATTACTAACAAGAAGCTAATAATATGACCATATATGATCTCATATCAATATGTATGATTATGGAATAAGTCAATAACATTATTTAAACCATTATACAGGAGCTTCGGACACGAACAAAGAAAATCGGACCTAAGGTAAGGGAAATATCACAATCTCATTTTTATCCGAGATTGTTTATTCGTAAGTATTTACTGGGGTGTATTTTATCATCCACATCCATGTTCCCTCAATATGTAATATTGTTTCCATCCACTTGAAATAGTTTAAATCCAATTTTACCCTTAGGTGAGTTTTTAGTAAAGAATATGAAAGGAATCTTTTGTCGTTTTTCCGTATGAGGTACTTTTTGACTTTTCCGACAAAAGTACGAAGAATGTTTTTTTTAACTTATATGGCATGAATGGATTTTTGAAACATTACTTTAAAGAAGATTCCTTTACAAGTTTTCAAGTTTATTTTTAATCAACTTCTTTTATTTTAAAGTTGTATGACATGTTATGAAAGGAAAAATGTTTTTGAAGAAGAAAGGATATTTTCCTCAAGAATTCAATTCAAGTGTTTTATCAAAATTATTTTCCATCTAAGATAATAAAGGGTTCTGTTTCTATCCATATTTTTACATTGGTTTGACTATGTTGTGATGGAATTATGTTTATGAATTCCTTTATCATATATGAATTGATTTATGATGTCATGATGTTTCAAGAATCCCATTTTTGTTACATGTGTTATGCGATGATGCATGTTTTATGATTATGTGTCACACATAAGAAAGGATTCATTATAAGATGGGTGGGACCTATATCTCCCTCCAATGCATTGGGTAATGATTTTATATCTCATGAGATAGACATGGCTGGAACGGAAGGTTATTTCGGTTCAGTGATACAGGACTGAAACGAGGAGTGAACTCGGTTCAGAAAGGGACTTTGTCCACTAAGATAGTCTTGGCAATGAGTCATGACTAACAAGAAATGATTTTCCATGATTATGTGTGCATGCCACAAAGATTCAAGTTTTATGTTATGATTATGGGGATCTCATTTTCACTTCTATGATTTATTCCATGTTAAGATATTATGATCTCTTTTGCAGGTTTTGATTTTCATAAAGATATGATATGATTTTTATTTCCTTTATTTGCCCTTGCTGAGCATTTGAGCTCACCCTTTTATGTTTTCTTTTCCCCAGGTCAGGAAGATGGATATTAAGTAGAATATGCTAAAAGGGACCCTAGATATGATGAAATAAATGGGAGACACTGTAGAAGATTTATGAACCAGTTGTTTAGGTTTCCCCAGTTTCTAAAGACACTATACCTATACGGTCCTTTGTGGTTTTGTCATATGTTGTAATAAGAGTGCTTCAATTTTGAAGTATTAACAATGTATGTAAAGTGTGGGTCGTTATAGTTGGTATCAGAGGAAAGGTATAGTCAACCTTTGGAAACTAGTATGTGAAAGCCTTAGTAAGAAACCTAAGGATAAGTCTAAGCATAGAACACAATCTTAGTGTTTTAGAAATGGCCTTGAATAACCTAGGATAAGACCTTAAGCATGAAAATTTTATTCTTGAATTATGTGGTTTCCTATTATAATTAGTGTTGCTCACACTATTATTCTTGGTTTTAGTCAATGGCTGGAACCCGAAGGAACCGTGTTAATGCGGAATGCGATGGGCAATGCAATGATTGTCCCCCTGAGCAACCAAACGATATGGGAGCTGGAATGCAAAATCTTGTAGCCATGCTCACAAAACTTTCTCAAGATATGAATCATGCAGGATTTACAAACGAACAAAGAAGGGAGCAACATTCTGTTGAATCCTTCATGAGGCAGCGTCCACCATCTTTCAGCGGGTCTACTGATCCATTAGTTGCTGAACAATGGATTAGTACTACTGAAAAGATATTTTCAGTTCTTCAATGTTCTGAGCATGATAAAGTCATCCTAGCAGTGTATCGTTTGGAAGGAGATGCGGATCAATGGTGGAATCTTGTTAAGAATACGAGGCAAAGGGATGAAATTGAGTCTATGGAATGGGACGAGTTCAAGAACTTATTTTTCAATAAGTACTTCCCTCGTATTCTCCGAACAAAGATGGAGAAAGAGTTCCTTGAACTGAAGCAAAGGGATGATGAATCTGTTAGTACCTATGAAGCAAATTTTACAAGACTTGCAAGGTACGCTTCTGGTATTATTATCCAACCTGAGAGTAAGATCGATCGATTCTTTAGTGGCTTAAAACCAAGTCTTCGAAGGGCGTTAGCCATAAGGGACTTCAATAGCTACGAGGAAATCGTTCGATGTGCTCTCAAAGTCGAGATGGAGATTGGAGTAACCCATCAGTCACATGGATTTGATAAGAAGAGGAAGATGGAATTCAAAGAAAAATCTAAAGAGCACACGGAAAAGAAGATGAACTTTCCCTTATGCTCAAAGTGTGGAAAGAAACATGGAGGGAGTTGTCTTAAAGGGACAAGTAAATGTTTTAAATGTGGAAAGGAAGGTCATCGGGTATTTGAATGCCGTGATAATGGGAAGAAGATATCTAATGATGCAAACAAAGGAAGGGATACACAGAATGAACCTGCTACACTTCAATGTTTCAAGTGAAAGGAGATGGGGCATTATGCCAATCAATGCCCAAATCCAAGGGTTGATGATGATGGTCGATGTCAACAAACTCTTAAGGCTAAAGACAAAGGAAAGTCACATGCAATTTCTATCAGCGATGTGGAGTACGATAACGATGTGGTGAAAGGTACACTTACCATCCACTCTAAAGTAGCAAATGTTTTATTTGATTCTGGATCCACCCACTCTTTTATTTCTGAAAAATTTTCTAAGGGTATCACCGTATTACCTCAACAAATAGATGTTGAGTTAGCTGTGACAACACCTAATGGCACATCAATCGCATCAGAAGTTTATAATTCTTCTCCGATCGAAGTTTGTGGGAAAGTGCTTCCTGCAAATCTTGTGATCCTTCCTTTAGTGGAATTTGATGTGATTCTTGTCATGGATTGGCTTTCTCTACATGGAGCTCATATCAATTGCCAAAGAAGGGAAGTCACATTTCATATTCCAGATCAACCTACGATCGTCTATCAATGCAAGGATGAACATAACCTTCCAGTGGAAATTTCTTCCATCTTATGGGTATTGATTCCACTAAATGAAGGTTATTTATCTCAAATGGTTGGTGAGAAACTCACGATTAAGAATATGCCCATTGTATGGGAGTTTGATGATGTCTTTCCGGAGGAATTGCCGGGTCTTCCACCAAATCGTGAAGTTGAGTTTTCAATAGAACTCGTACCGGGTGCTTTGCCTATTTCAAAGACACCTTATAGAATGGCCCCAATTGAGTTGCAGGAATTGAAGAAGCAACTCCAAGAGAATCTTGATAAGGGATTCATACGCCCTAGTGCGTCACCTTGGGGAGCACCTGTTCTATTTGTTAAGAAGAAAGATGGATCAATGAGACTCTGCATTGATTATCGAGAACTTAACAAGATCACTATCAAGAACAAATATCCTCTCCCACGCATTGATGACTTATTTGACCAACTACGCGGAGCTCAACAATTTTCCAAGATTGATCTTCGTTCAGGGTATCATCAATTAAGGGTCAAAAGGGAGGATATACCAAATACGGCTTTCCGTACAAGGTATGGACACTATGAATTTATAGTGATGCCATTTGGTCTTACTAATGCCCCTGCTATCTTCATGGATCTAATGAATAGAGTCTTTAGAGACTATCTTGATCAATTTGTGGTAGTCTTTATAGACGATATTCTTGTCTATTCAAAGAGCAAGGAAGAGCATGAAGATCACTTGAGAATTATATTGAAGACCCTGAGAAAAGAGAAGCTTTATGCCAAATTTACCAAGTGTGAATTTTGGCTTCAAAAAGTTGCATTTTTGGGTCATATAATCTCAAAAGAGGGGATATCTGTGGATCCAGCAAAAACAGAGGTTATCGAAAGATGGTCAAGACCAACAACAGTAACTGAGATCCGAAGTTTTCTTGGTTTGGCTGGATATTATCGACGTTTTGTAAAAGATTTTTCACGGTTATCTAATCCAATCACCAAGTTGACTCGGAAAGGAGTTAAGTTTGTCTGGACAGAGGAATGTGAAGAGAATTTCAAGGAGTTGAAAAGAAGGTTATCCAGTGCACCTGTGCTCACACTGCCTTGTAGTGGAGAAAGGTTTGTGATCTACAGTGATGCATCCAAGAAGGGATTGGGGTGTGTTCTTATGCAAAATGATATGGTGATAGCTTATGCCTCACGACAGTTGAAAATCCATGAGCAAAATTACCCAACACATGATTTGGAGTTGGTTGCGGTAATCTTTGCATTAATGATTTGGAGGCATTACCTTTATGGTGAAAGGTGTGATATTTATACTGATCATAAAAGTTTAAAGTATATTTTCACACAAAAGGAGTTGAATATGCGCCAAAGAAGATGGTTGGAGCTGATTAAGGATTATGACTGCTCAATCCATTACCACCCTGGGAAAGCAAACAAGGTGGCAAATGCATTAAGTCGACAAGACCATGCTAGTTTATCCATGATGAGGATCACAAAAGATCCAATATTTATGGATTTACAAAGGATGGATCTTGGAATTATAATGGAAGGGGAAAAATCTTATCTTTCTCAAATGAATGTTCAACCATCTATACATGTGAAGATTAAAGAGGCACAGAAAGAAGATGTCGAGTTACAAAAGAAGGTGAGAAATGTTCCTGAATTCAACCTTGATTGTGATGGGATAATAAAGTTCAGGAATCGGGTTTGTGTTCCTCCCATCCCCGAATTAAAGAAAGAGCTGCTGGATGAGGCTCATAGTTCTTCATTCTCTATTCATCCTGGAAGCACGAAGATGTATAGGGACCTGAAAGAGTACTTCTGGTGGGATGGCATGAAAAGAGATGTTGCTGAATATGTCTCTCGATGCTTGGTTTGTCAACAAGTTAAAGCTGAGAGACAGAAGTCTAAGGGGATGTTACAACCATTACCCATACCCGAATGGAAATGGGAAAACATCACTATGGACTTTGTCACAGGACTTCCTAAAACATCCAAAGGCAATAATGCTATCTGGGTCATAGTTGATCGTCTTACAAAGTCTGCACACTTCATTGCTATTAGAGAGGATTTCTCTCTAGATCAGCTTGCCAGGATATATGTAAAGGAAGTGGTAAGATTGCATGGAGTACCACTTTCTATTATATCTGATCGGGATCCGAGATTTACCTCGAAGTTCTGGTGAAGTCTTCAGCATACTCTGGATACGGTGTTGAGTTTCAGCACTGCTTATCATCCCCAGACAGACGGTCAGTCTGAGAGAATAATTCAAACCCTAGAAGATATGTTGAGAGCTTGCTCTATGGATTTCAAAGGAGGTTGGGATCAACACCTACCTTTGGTGGAATTTTCTTATAATAATAGCTTTCACTCCAGTATTCAGATGGCTCCTTATGAAGCTCTCTATGGAAAGAAATGCAGGACTCCAACTTGCTGGGATGAAGTTGGGGAAAGAAAGCTATTAGGACCTGATCTCGTTGATGAAATGGCAGAAAAGGTCAGATCTATTCAACAACACATAAGAGCAGCTCAGAGTCGACAGAAAAGTTATGCCGACAACCGAAGAAAAGACCTAGAGTTTGAAGTGGGTGATAAAGTGTTCTTACGAATATCTCCCTGGAAGAGGGTTATGAGATTTGGAAAGAAGGGGAAGTTGAGCCCTAGATATATCGGTCCTTTTGAAATACTGGATCGTGTTGGGAAGGTAGCTTACCGATTGGCGCTTCCACCGAATCTCTCTCAAGTTCACGATGTGTTCCATGTATCTCTCCTGAGAAAGTACATACCAGATCCTTCACATGTACTCAGCTCAGAAGTTGTACCGCTGGAGCAAGATCTTTCTTATGAAGAACAGCCGATAGAGATTCTGGATCGTAGCGAAAAAGTCCTACGAAACAAGACCACTCGCTTGGTGAAAGTTTTATGGAGAAACCACCAACTTGAAGAAGCTAAATGGGAGCTTGAGGATATGATGAGGGAGAAGTATCCTCATTTGCTTGTTGCAAAGTGACGAATTTCGAGGGCGAAATTCTTTTTAAGGGGGGTAGAATGTAACACCTGAGACTTTTATGTTATATAAATCATCAAAGGAATCTTTTTCTACACAACACTTTCTTGGCTTGCTTTACACGCAATCACGACCTTCCTCGATAGCTTGCGTCGTATGCAATACCGAGTTTCACTAAACAACAATATGCTATTAAAACTAGCCGTTATGAATAGTAATAACCACTTTTTGAAATTTTATAAATTTTATTTTTCAAAATGGACTTCATTTTTGGACTCAGAATATCGAAATTAGCCTAGGGTGAAATTTTGGTATTTTTCTGAAAACTTTCAATTTTTGATGAATAGTGAAACCACTAAGTGGTAGGTTAAAAACTGAATTTTGCATAAAACTTAATTTTACCGCTTCTGTGAATGGAATTTCAAAAATCCGAGAGACACGGTTAATATCAAGGACTAAAATGTGGTTCAATGAGATTAAAATAATTTTTTGTGAATAGTAACTTTTTACTATTTTTACCGCGGTTAATAGTAAATAGGGTAACTAAGGGTAAATATGATATTAATATTACCCTAACACATGTCCTAATTCTATTGGACAAGTTTAATTCGACCAAAAACAAACTTAGGAATAAAATATGACCATTTAGGCCCACTTGGATTAGATTGGGACATTTATTATTAATTTATTTAAAGAAGGGTTAAAATAGTTAAAATCAAAGTTTAATAATTAAATCATTTTTAATATAGGGTTATACATAAGATAAATTCGATTGTAAATATTCATTAGAAAGCTAAAACGATTTCCTACATGATGGTATTTTATTTGTAATTTTTAGACATCAAATAATTTAATTTATTTATGACACAAAGATGATGCAGTAATTATCTTATTAATGAAATATTGACAAAATTGATAATATAAATACCAAAATAAATGTAATTTGAGACTTTTTATGAACTCCACTAATTTTCTAGGTTACTATGATATATTAGTATTGATTTAATCAACTTGGTTCGAACATATAATTCTGTTATGACTTTGACAAAAATCATATATCAAATAGTGTCAAAATTGACACAAAATAGTTTTTAAATCAAATATTATATTATTAATTGTTATTTTATTCCTAAAAATCTAAGGTTCGGCCAAATGACTTAGATAAAGATATATATATTAATAATAAACAATTTGGGGTTCGTTGGGCATGTTATAGTAAGTGTATTAACCATATAGTGAAAGAAAACAAAAAGACATGGTAAAAGTTAAATTATTTAACTTAGAGTTAAATTTAATTGATAAGGTTAAAATAATATCCTAAACTTGTCTAAATTCTATTGGTTGATAGGATTTAGACCCATCCCCACTTTAGCTTCTAAATAAGACCCTTTGGAACCATTATAAACCGATTTTGACTTTAATATAAAATAATATTTTGAGATATTCCTAAGGTGCCCCTCTCCTCCCTTATAAAAGGGCACCTCCTCCCCCTCCTCCTCACACCAATTTGAGCACTCAAGCTCGGCCAACCCCTGCCATGTTCCCTTCTCCACTTCCCTAGAATAATCCTAGAGGTCCTGGTCTTCTCCAAAGACCAATCTTAGTTCCTTAAGTGGAGGATTCAAAAAGGCGTTCCAAAGAAGAGGTAATATCCATTACCGATCTTTTCAATTTCTTTCTTCTTCAACTTCTTCTTCTTTAGTTGTTTCATGATAAAGTAATAACATCAGTATTACTTACATACTGATATGTTATTATAAATATGAAACAACCCTAATTCACCTTCTATCCATCCTACGGAAAAATGAAATCACCGCGCGTGCGTACGTACGGAATACCGTCTCCACGCCGTGGTGTAATCTATTTTCCACCATCACCTTACAAGGATGGGTATAATGGTGTAATGAGTAACTATATATGATTATTATTAAGTAATATTGATACTGAAATAATATATATATATACTCCAATACAATTCCACGATCATAGGAACGATATCATCACTCGTGCGTACGTACGGAATACCGTCTCCACGATGTGATGCGACTCGTTCTACATGATCTTCATTTCATAATGATTGTATAAATGAATTGAATGAATGAATATGGTATATAATACACTAATACCATTCTGGAAATGAATTATATATATCCTAAAGATAAGAATAAGAATTTATTCGACAAAACACGCATAAGAACAAAAAGTTATAAAGACCCGAGTAACAAGTAACAATGAAATATTACTAACAAGAAGCTAATAATATGACCATATATGATCTCATATCAATATGTATGATTCTGGAATAAGTCAATAACATTATTTAAACCATTATACAGGAGCTTCGGACACGAACAAAGCAAATCGGACCTAAGGTAAGGGAAATATCACAATCTCATTTTTATCCGAGATTGTTTATTCGTAAGTATTTACTGGGGTGTATTTTATCATCCACATCCATGTTCCCTCAATATGTAATATTGTTTCCATCCACTTGAAATAGTTTAAATCCAATTTTACCCTTAGGTGAGTTTTTAGTAAAGAATATGAAAGGAATCTTTTGTCGTTTTTCCGTACGAGGTACTTTTTGACTTTTCCGACAAAATTACGAAGAATGTTTTTTTTAACTTATACGGCATGAATGGATTTTTAAAACATTACTTCAAAGAAGCTTCCTTTACAAGTTTTCAAGTTTATTTTTAATCAACTTCTTTTATTTTAAAGTTGTATGACATGTTATGAAAGGAAAAATGTTTTTGAAGAAGAAAGGATATTTTCCTCAAGAATTCAATTCAAGTGTTTTATCAAAATTATTTTCCATCTAAGATAATAAAGGGTTCTGTTTCTATCCATATTTTTACATTGGTTTGACTATGTTGTGATGGAATTATGTTTATGAATTCCTTTATCATATATGAATTGATTTATGATGTCATGATGTTTCAAGAATCCCATTTTTGTTACATGTGTTATGCGATGATGCATGTTTTATGATTATGTGGCACACATAAGAAAGGATTCATTATAAGATGGGTGGGAACTATATCTCCCTCCAATGCATTGGGTAATGATTTTATATCTCATGAGATAGACATGGCTGGAATGGAAGGTTATTTCGGTTCAGTGATACAGGACTGAAACGAGGAGTGAACTCGGTTCAGAAAGGGACTTTGTCCACTAAGATAGTCTTGGCAATGAGTCATGACTAACAAGAAATGATTTTCCATGATTATGTGTGCATGCCACAAAGATTGAAGTTTTATGTTATGATTATGGGGATCTCATTTTCACTTCTATGATTTATTCCATGTTAAGATATTATGATCTCTTTTGCAGGTTTTGATTTTCATAAAGATATGATATGATTTTTATTTCCTTTATTTGCCCTTGCTGAGCATTTGAGCTCACCCTTTTATGTTTTCTTTTCCCCAGGTCAGGAAGATGGATATTAAGTAGAATATGCTAAAAGGGACCCTAGATATGATGAAATAAATGGGAGACACTGTAGAAGATTTATGAACCAGTTGTTTAGGTTTCCCCAGTTTCTAAAGACACTATACCTATACGGTCCTTTGTGGTTTTGTCATATGTTGTAATAAGAGTGCTTCAATTTTGAAGTATTAACAATGTATGTAAAGTGTGGGTCGTTATACACACAAAGCCTCAAGATTCAGTCTGCCTTCTTGGAAAACAACACTGGTGCCACACAGGGTGAAACACTAGGTCTCACGAAGCCCTTCCTCTGCCAGTCTTCCAACTACACCCTTAGCTCAAGAATCTCTGCAGGAGCCATCTGATATGCTGATGCTGATATCAGTCTCGTACAGGGTTGCAACTCAATCCAGAAATCTATCTCCCGACGGGGTGGTAGCTTGGGGACATCCTCCAGAAAGGATTCCTCGTACTCAGCCACTACTGCTAGAAACTAGAAACTCGTAACATCTGCTGTGCCAATGGCTAGGCAAGCCAAATGATGTGAAATCAGTTGTACCTTCCTACACACGAGTCCATCCTGTGCTGCCTGGGTCTCCTTTTCACTGATGAAGGAGAACCATGTTCCATCACTGTGGACTCACCGCACCATTTTCCTAAAACAGTCAATTTGGGCATGAACTGTGGATTTCCAATCCATACCAAGAATGACATCGTAAGGCCTCAAGGCTACCACCAAGAGGTTCCAACCGAAACTCTCACCTCTAAGGGTCAGGTCACACTGTTTGCAAAGGTGTGTGATCTCTGAATCTTCTCCAGTCAGTGTTTCTAAGCATTAGGGTTGAGTTAATAGCTCAACTAGATTCTCAAGGTCTCGAACAAGATAAGCAGCTAGAAAAGAATGACTAGCACCAGTTTCTATCAGTACGACAACCAAAGTAGAAAAGACACATATTGTACCTCTAATCATTCCAGGAGTACCTAGGTCATAATCCTCTACTGCCTGCAGCTGTCCTTGCCTCTGTCCACTAGCTCCCTGAACCTGGGGTGGACTTCCTGGGGGTGGTGGTGGTAAAGGTTCAAAATGCTGACCACCTCCAGCTGCTCTCCTAGCATCTCTACCACGTCTGCCGCCCCACAGATCTATCTGCTCCACACATTGCCTCTTCCTCGGTGGTCCATCCCCTACTCCCATGTCAGTAGTACAGCTGGTCGGACAATCTCGAGTGAGATGTCCCCTTCCATCACATGAGTAGCATCGCCTCTCTCAAGGATTGCTGGATGCGCCCTGTGAACCATGTACGGAAAATCCTCTATCCTGGGATCTCCTCTGAAAACGTCTCCCACGCCTGGGTCCCTGATGTAGGCTCCCTATTACTGAGGTCTCTACTCCAGCTCGCTCACTACCGACTACTGCTGGCTGTCTCTGCTATTCCAATAACCTCTCGACCACCAAAGCCTGCTCAAGAACCCCAACTTAAGTAGGAATGCTCATAGGGATGATGGTAGCTCGGATGTCCCTGTACAAGCCCTGCTCGAAAGTCATAGATCTAAAGTACTAATCCCTGAACATATCTATCGAGTACCGTGAGAGGCTGATAAACCTCGATGAATAGTCAGCCACCATCACGGTTCCCTACTGGAGCTGAAGAAGCTCCTGTATACGTACTGCTCTCCGGGTAATCGGTGAAAACTCCTCTATGAAGAGATGCTCAAACTCCGACAATGAAAGAGTCGCCTCGTCCTGAGTCTGGGTATCCAAACTCCACCATCGCCCTACCGAGCCCTGCAGAAGGCTCGCCGCCAGGATCACCATCTGGTCTGCTTGTGTCCGGACCAAATGGAAGACTCTGGCCACTTCCTCAAGCTAGTCCTCTGCCGCCTGAGGGTCAGGCTCACCTCGAAACCTGAGGTGTGTCTATCTCTGAAACTCATGGTGTGATCTTAGCTTGAGATCCTCCTCTACTAGTACAACAAGCACTAAACATTGCTCCACGGGTGGTGGAATAACTATCACACCACCCGAAGGTAAAACTGGGGGATCTAGTCCCTGTATCGAAGCTTTATCACTGAGGGGGTCATCCTCGTGATCAAACTTCTGGATCCTAGTGGGTGCGCATCGCGGAGGCATCCTGTAAAGAAACAAGATGTATCACATTCAGTGAGTATATCTGGAGAGATGACTCAAGAAGGAAATGGAAACCACAACCAATTATTATATGATGCATGTACCATTATTTTCCCCTAAAACTAGTGTTCTCATGTTCTGAGTCGAAAGGAAAGTTATTAGAGTCATGGTGTATGGATACGTCGGTTACCTGTACCAACACTGGGGTCCCTGGCCAGAACGGCGAACTCGAAACACTTAACAAAATTTCCCCATACCAACTCACAGACTCTTAGTACTAAGGTATAACCGACCACCTTTGATACCACTTTGCCATGACCCGTCCCAATGGGGCCCGTTCTGCAAATCCCCAAGCCAGCCTCCAATAGGATAGGGGCTAGTGTCTAGCATTGAGTAGGCATGTCACTAACATTGGAGACATTGCCTATAAACATGTACACACACACACACACATCTCAAAGCCCGAAAAGCTGAAAGGTAAAAACTAATAAAAATGGAAATGCATGCATACACTAAAATCCCAACCTACAGAGTACGACAGGAAGGTAAAGTACAGTAATGTAAAACCCTGGGACAAAATTACAGGCCCACCAAAAGAAATTCTGTAAAAAAGTCCAACCTGTAATGAAAGGTACTGAGACTGAAATCCGTAGCCATAGAAACACACCTCGGCCTGCATGATCTCACTAAGCACCGTCCGTTTCTGGTCCACATAGAATCCTATCTAAGGCTCTCTCGTCTGCACAAGACACGACATGTGCGGGCAAATCCCGTGTAGGGGTTAGTATAACAATACCCAGTAGGACACCCCGAAACTAAAAATGAATACAACAAAGGAAAATACCAAAAAGGAATGATACGGTTGGCTCTACGTAGTATATGTTTACAGAACATATAGCAAGAATATCCATATATACTCATACACAATCTACTATCGTGAAACCACCACTAAAATCAAACTCAAAGATTCCAATAAGCACGTAACCAGGAGAACATACTTCTAAGTCTGCATAATGATATGATGCACTCATTCTGGAAGAACTCACTCCACGAGTACTAAAGAATGATACATGATACATCAGATGATGTTTACAACCAGTAGCAATGGGGTGATTCTAACAACTCAGTCTGAACTAACCTGCTAAGTAGAGGATCGATGCACGGGTAAAGTAGGTCATGTCGAAACCAAAAAACTCTACCTATGGTACCACGAAGAAATAGTGGATCCGGATCTAAGTCTCACAGAGGGGATTCCAACAACTCTATTCAGAAAGTCTTGCTAAAGGGATCATACTACTCTATATAGGAAATGATACCAAAAACCATGAGGGGAAAGACCAAGGGGACGAAACCTAAGGAAACTAGTCCAAGTCACAGAAGACAACTGGCTCAAGCCATGTAAAACAGGTTAGACGACATGTAGTATGGTTACATTCCATGTTCCTTGACCCCAGGTACGGCTCAGGTAGAACATCCCGTGTCTTAGTCCAGGTGTGTAAAACTAGACTACACGGCGTGTAGAATGATCACACACTATGTTACATGACTTCGGGTACTGCCCGTTTAAATGGCCCGTGTCTTAAGGACTATCATATAAAAAGAAACTACACAACGTGTAGTAAGATTACACGCCATGTCTGAGCACCTGGCGTTCACTCCGTGTACATTGGTCATGTTCCCGTACACGACCTCAACCCGTGTTGCCTGCCCGTGTACCAGTACACGGGGAATCCCGTGTATCTAGCTGGGTCTATCCGGGGAAGGGTATAAACGTTGTGTCCTTGGCCGTGTACCCAAACCGTGTTCGTGTACTCCCAGAGTACATTCCAGGTGGTATGTCGAAGAACACACGCCGTGTAGCCCATACTACATGCCGTGTAGTCAGGATTTCTCCAGAACCATCGTCTTCCTCCTTGCGCCTCGGCCGAATCTTCAGATCTTGTTTCTCTTTTCCTTTTTCTGCGAAACTCAAGATCTCAGGTCGCGTTGTCATCGTGATGTCGAATGCATGGGTTTCGGGCCTTCGATCGGCTCTGAAATCTGCTTCAGGTCACCCGTGAAGAAATCATTTGAAGAATGATATCATCTGATCCACTTCGATCCATCCATCACCATCGCAGTCGCACCTCCGTGCAGTTGTCCCGATGCCATACCTTCAATTTGGGATCGTTGCATCACACAACGGATGCACAACGATCCGTCGTTCATATCTCCATGAAGAACGCGTAAAATGAACATGAAGAACGTGAGGAATCAGGGAAGAAAGGTATAAAAAATCGTGAGGGACAAACCTCAAACGTTGTTCGTGTCAATCTTGGTTCGTCACCGTTAGAAGTCTAAATGAAACAAAAAATACAACCTTTAAGAATTAAATCCCCAAAATCCCCACAAAATCCCATCCCACAAACACGATTGATCCATGGGATAATTTGTTTGTGGATTAGTCCGCGTTCATCGTAGGAAACAAGAATGAGTAAAGGAACCCAAAATCAAACATCCTACTTGGATTCGCGACGTTAGTTGGTAAAGATCTGTTCGCCGCATCATCATCGGTGGTGAATCTCGTCAGGAACACCATCTCCTCGTTGGGGTTCCCTCTAGAGCCTCTAGAGCCTCCATGGTTTTCGGGGTTATGAGGTCTGTAACCCTAGATCCCTTCACAAATCTCCATTTAAAAATATAAAATATATTCTCTGACACTAGATTTAATAAAATATTTTTATTAAATATTTTATTATGGTTATGTCCAAAAACTAGATTTCACCACCGACCTACGCCAGCTGATGTTAGGCCTCACCTAAGGTAAAATCAATGCTCTGAATGCAACGGTGCCCTCAGATTTCTGATCCGAGCACCTGTTCAGTATTTATTCCACTTTTTCAGGAAAACCATAGGCGCACATTATTTAATTACATAATTAAATTCAAACACTTGTTCCAGGATCACCGGGCCTCGGAACTGCATGTGTGTCAGAGCCTTGTCTCAAATGAATTCCCATATAATATTAAAATAATCCATGAAAAATCCAGGATATTACAAGTTGAGTGTATTTTGACATTTTATTATCCTATATTTTAAATTGGACTAAAATTGTGCCACTTTCCAAGAAAAATACATTTATTAAATTTTAATTTTTTTAATATTTACAAAAGTGCCACTCTCCACACTTATAAAAGGAAAAATCATCTCTTTACATCTACACATACCCAAAGATACGTTATATAAACCAATATATTCAACAAAAAAACTTAAAAACACCCTTATACACATTTTACTAATAACTTACTCACCAAAATATAATTATTAAAAAGCATAATTTGTAATCCAAAGGAAGTTTTCTAGGGAGGAGGTATACATTTTTACAAAATTATTTAACGTTTATTTATTATTTTAATTAAGTAATAAATATCTTAATCATCGTAATATAATGCAATAAATATCTTAAATATACTAAAATGTTATTATATTGATGAAATAAATATTTTATACCTTTTTTTCATTGAATTTGAAATGAAAACATCACCAAAGCGTAGGTACCAACTATCCTCTCCTTGAAGCAATGTATTCCATTTTTTTTTCAATGAATCATATGAAAATTTATAAACCTTGAATTAACTAATATATATAATTTTTATGAAATAATTATGATTCTATACATATAATATATTATCAACCTTCTTACCCCCCATCTATTGTAAAATTAAAATATTAGTCATGCGTATGTGCAAAGTACAATCACCGCAGAATGATTTAATTTTTTTTAATAATAAATTCACATGGATGGTAATAAGATTAAATTTTATTAATAAATACGATATTTATTATATTATTATTATCCTCTAAGAGTATATATTTATCTAATTTATTTATTTTCCATCTATTATGAATATGAAAATGTCTCTCATATGTATGTGCAGACTACCACTTCCATGAATGGAGTATCTCATTTTTCATCACCAAATTACATGAATGGATATATAAATGTATTTAATTTATTAGTATTATATACATCACATGATTAAAATTAACAAAAGTTATGGAATTATGACCAAGTTGAATGGACGGAGATTGCAGAATCAGTACATGCATGAAAAATAAAACTGTTATCAACTAAATAATTTATTTTAAAAAAATATAATTAAATTGATAGAATGAAGTTATAAATATATGGAATTTTGAAATATTTATAAAAATATTTATCTTATATATATTAGTAATAAATATAAATTTATTATATAGGATTTTGGAATGCGTCTGATCAAGTGAGAATCCAAGGTAATGGTTTTGTATCCCAAATTTTATTCTTCAAGACATTATTTGAAATATGGACCAATTTACATTAAATTGTTTATATGTTCAAGATTATAAATATTATATCATGATCTAATTTTTAATCATTTCAATTGGGTTTTCATTTCAAGTTACCTCTATCAAGGTCTTCAATTTAAGTGTTATAAAATACCTAAGGGCTCTTAGTGTCAATTTCAATTCCTTGAGACATGTTTTATATTCTGCACCAAATTTTTTAATATGGAATACATACAATACCATGAATATATTTTTAAATAATATTTTATGTAATTAAATTAATTTTAAAAACATATCATATTCTAACTATCAGTGTTTTTTGATTCAAAAGTTACTAAAGTCATAATGATTTTTTTACTATCACATTTATATCCTAGATTATTTTTGATTAAATTAAAATTACATGATTTATAAGATATTTCAAAATTAAACCCCATATATTTTATTCTCTAATGGTTATTCTTTATCTTTACATGTCTTCTTATTAATTTCTCTCCCTTTAGTTTTAAAATTAACATAATGAATGTTTTTAAGAAAAGCTGACATTATTTGTCCTATAGAGTCAAATGTATTTTTCATCCATGTCTATGTTATTTAAATTATTTCAAGAGTACTCATCTATAAATATCTGTGGTTGTTAATGGATATTTTCAAATGTATTTCACTTTTTTTGGGTAGGTTTAAAAATGAATCATTTAACATTTTGTTGTCTGTGTCATATTTGACATTTTAAAAAAATTAGGTAAATAATGTTTTCTTTTTATGTTTATGACCTGAACACATTTTACCACCATAATAGCCATTATTTGTTATCAATATACCCTTATAATATTTTCATTATTTTCAATTAAAATCATATTCCTTTGTTCTGTAAATTTTTAGTTTTCAAAAAACTATCTAAAATAAAAATATACTTTTTTTGTATTCAAAGTTACTACCTTGGACTTTATAAATAAATTTTTTTATTTATGCCATCATACATTAAAGTATCTTATGATTCACTGGGGATATGATATTATGATACCATCCAAATTATTCTTATAGATGGATTGTGAGAATGTTTGTTAACTAAGGAAAATATTGAAATTTTGTATGATCTTTTTCAAATTCTATTATTATTACTAATACATTTTGATCATGTATTTTATTGATTATTAATTTCTTTCAAACAAGTGATTCATTATAAATAGTAAGTGATTTGTGGGTCCTAATATTAGACAACCCCTCGATGCATCTATAAGTCTCATAAGACAAACTATCTTGGAAATTTAGTGAATTCCTACCCAATTATTTATGTTGTCATGGTTGATGATTAGAAGGTATGCAAAATGTCTTAGATGTGGAATTCACTATAAGATTATAATGTTGGAAATTTTTCATTCTATAATTATAAAATCGTTTATTATTTTCCATGTAATAATTTATGTTTTCTTATGTTATCCATGGAAATAATTTATGCTCATGTTTTATGTTAAATGAATTATTTTATTATCACTTACTCTTCCTTATAATTGATTTTTTACATATGATAGATTCCATTAAATACTACTATATAGTGAGTTTTTGAGGTAAAAAATATTATGTTTCCTTTTCCATTGGGTATGAAAAAGATTCATATATATTATATATCTAGATGGGTATCATGTGTAGAGAATATTGTGAGAGATGTCAAATAATTACATGGAATAAGAAAACATTGGTATAGTGGAAAAAATTTAAATTTGATGAGAAATATATAGGTTATCATATATATATATTTCTTAATTATCTAAATCTTTTAACTTAAAAAGGCCTTTGGTATACAAGTGTATCAATCATTTCATTGATGTTGAAATTATAAAAGGTCAAAACAGGGCCACTTGAGTTGTTATGAAATCCAATATATGAAGATTATATTTTAATCCCAAGATCTAGGAGTATGGGTTTGGTCTTGTATGGTTAGTATCTGGGTAGGGTTCAAATACCTTTAGAGATTTCGATTTTTTTTAAATTGAAGATGATTTAAGAGTTATATGTTTAAGGCTGATTATATGTTCAAAGGTATAGATACCCTTTCAAAGTATTATGTTAAAAATTATTAATTGGATTAAATATATTTTTAGTTACACCATAATATTTTATTTTGAAAATAATAATATGTTAATGGGGTGTACCACACACAATACTTTGCATAAACTCCTAAAATATTATTATACAATAGTTATAACATAGTAATTGGATTTTTCATTATGAAAAGGAGTTAATATATTTGGAAATAAATGTAGGTAATTTTTACTTAATAAAAATTTAATGAATAATTAATAGGAAATAAAAACACAGTTTTAAATAATATTATATTGATTAAAAGAGATATTTTTCAGAAAACTGAATCATATGAGAAAACTATTTTTATCAAAATAAATTAATCCAATTACTATAATTTATATTTATAAATCATATATTTAATAAAATAAATCAACTTTCATTAAATTGTGATCAATATATATAAAATGAGTATAAATTTATTTTATATGTTAGAAATTCATTTTTTTTCAAAAAAATAGTTTTAATTACATTTTGAGCATAAATATTATGATTAATTTATACCAATTTTAGAATTTTATTTGATAAAATTGAAATAATTTTTTAAATAATAATTTTAGAATAATATTATCATAAATAATTGGGATTTTTCTAAAAAGGTTTTTCGGGTGAATAGTTGAAAATACTGATTTTGCAAAAAATGCCTTTCCTTTTCTTTTAATTAATTTAATATCACTATTTAATTTGGTTTTTTGTCTATTTTAAAGTCACATAAATTTAAATTTATTAAAAATAGTTAAATTAGTGTATTGTGAATGAATATTATAAATTATTTTAGTATAAAATAATATTTATGCTTATAATGATTTTTTTTTCTAAAAATGGGGTTTTTTGCGTTTTGAAGAAATATGATAAAATTAATATCTGAAACATAAAAAATTTAGTTGTGAAAATTGTATTATATATTTTGATTAAAGTGGATAATTTTTTATAATGAGGTTAATTTCATTTTTGGTCACTATTAATAGTGATAATGATAGAATGTTTTGACCACAATATAAAATAAAACAGGTTAATTAAGGTTAAAACATTGTTATAAGGTGACAAAATATCATATTAATTATTTTTAAATGATATTATATCAAATATTATAACATTATATTAAAGTATATGGAAATTTGGTAGAACGTTTCTTTGATTATTAGTTTATATTTTTTATGTAAAGAATAATCACAAAATGTCACTATATTTATTTTAATATGTATTATATGTTTTCATAGGGATAGAAAAACGTATTACTGGATATAAAGGGATATTTTTAATATGAATACATAAATTTTGTTATAGTAATATATTTTTAATTTAGAATTAAGGTATAATTACCTTTATACTTACAAAACATCGATGTAGTGCTTCTGAAAACAATAAAAAATAATGTAAATGATTTTAAAATTACTAGAAGTTATGTATTTTTTGGATAAATTATGTGGTTAAAAGAATTTTATAGACAATTATAATAGATTATAGTTGGTAAAATGTTTTATATTACAATTACATTGATAACTTAATTTCCTTAAATTCGTGATATGTAGATAGTTAGGAAATTGACTTTAAATTATATTTAATGTTTAAAAATTATTTTTAAATCAATAGAAAACAAAGAAAATATTGCCCTAACTCAAGTTTATTGAAAATTGGAATTCTTATTTCTCATGGTACATATATGTTACACTTGAAAAAAATATATTAATAATTACCTATAAAAATAGACTCACTTCACCCGTTTCAAAACAAAAATCAAGTTCAATTTTCTAAAAAAAATCTACCCAAATACCTATTTACACATCTATTTCCATACCTGTAATGCATGGGAGTGACAATAAACCTCTCCCAATAATTCATTAATGTCAATAAAAAGTATTATATCAAATGAGGTGGTATAAGTTGTAATCAATTTCTTTTAAGTACATTTATTATTCTACATCCTTAAAAACTGTTATAACCATTCATATATAATAACATAAAAATTTAAAATAAAATAAAATTTTATTATATTTATGATATAAGTATTCTTCATCACCTTTTCCACACAATGAGTTATGAAAGCATCACTTGTGTGGATGTATCGATTACAATCTTCACGAAGCGATGTACAACATTTTTCATCACAGCCTCACACAACTATATATAAATATTGAATTAATAAATATAAAAAATTGTTTAGTATTATTATAAATAAGGAAATATTCTATATTAATTAACATCTTACCCTTTCTTCAATTTAAAATGATAATGTCACTGGTGCATACATGTGTACTATCACCTCAATGAAGTAATGTGATTCATTTTTCATTTCCACCTCACATAGCTCTTAAAAAGTATATAAATAATGAATAAATATGACATGTGAAAAATAAAAATGATTCTATAAAAAAATATTTTCAAATTTATTTATTTTCTACTCAGTATAAAAAGTAAATCATCATTTATCCATACATATGGGACGCTGTCTCTATGAAATGATGTGTTTCATTTTTCCCGACCGCCTTTTTTAGATGGTTCTAAAATTGTATTTGATGTATAAAAACGATAATTATGTCATGATTAATATTTGTTAGAAGATATAACAATGAACCATTCAACTATTATCAACCAACCAAATATTTTATGGGATTATTAACCAGAATTCCTCAAAACCCCTAACATGAAATTATTTAATTTAGTAACTATATAAGAAATTCTAATAAATAAATTTAAAGGGATTACGATAAGGGAATAAAGATTAAAATGTTATTAACCAATTAATTAATAAAAATATTTTTATTATATTGGATTTAAATAATGTATGTTGTTATTTAAACATGATACAGGTGAGTTTCATTATAAACTTTTTAAAGTGTTTTAATGTTTTTTTTCAGAAATTTTCCCTACATATCCATTTTTGCATTAAATTTTTAAATATTTTTCTTATTTATAATTAAATTATTTTTAAATTTTATTTTCTATTAAATTTTATTTTTAAATGTTTTTAAAAGTAAAAATTTCAACGTTTTCTATATAGGTCACTTTTGACTCTTTACAATAGTGAAAAATAAGGTTTTATAAACATATACGACTTGAACATATTTTTCCATTTCTATGACTATTATTATTTAATAAACTTCCCATTTATGTTTTCTTGTTTTTTTCAAATAATATTCCATTTCCCATTCTTTTATAAATTTTTCATTTTAATATTTTACGGAGACAAATAACATTATCTTTATTTCAAATTGAAGACCAAAATTATTTATCTGTATTTTTAAATAAAATATTTAATGTGATAATATTATGGAAATGAAATATTCTATATTTTTTATAAATTTTATTACCCTTTTAATTTTTTAGGGTGGTTTGTGAGAATAATATAGCTCTCCAAAGCATTGGTTAATGATTTTCTCTTTTGAGAATTATGTTGGAATAAACCAAGTTGGTCATTCTATTTGTAATAATTTTTGTAAGGGTTATATGGAGATAATATCCCAAGGAACCTACATAAACTTAATATTCTTGGAGAATTCTCTTTCTAGAAACAGTTATATTTCCTAAGTTAAAAAAATGATTTTGAGTGTCAATAATGGTTATAACCCTTTTAAGGGTGAAATGTATCTTTTTCAAGGAAAAGTTTCTTAGGGGTTCACAAGTTATCTAAAAAACCCTAATTATGACTATTTTTCCTTCATTGTTCATTTTTAAGTATTTTATGAAAAATGGGTAATAAATATAATTTTATGAGATAGAATATGGAAATATAAGTTCAAAGTTTATTATAAAAAAGGGGAAATTTTTATACAGATTCCATGATTTAAAAAATGGAAAAACATGTTTCTTTTTTACTTATATCCCTTAATAAAATTGTTTTCTTCATCCCATGTTTTCAAATGTTATTAAAAGGGATTAAAGATGATAAACTTTTATCAATCTTTAGACTATGTGGATTTATTATAAAAATTAGTTTTTTTAATGTGAACCGATTTTAGATATATGTATCCTATTTTTGTGGGAAAATAGATTTTGAATAAACGTTTCACCTTTATTTCCTAAGGATTAGACATATAATATATTTTACTAAATCTCTCAAACTCTCAACCAAAATTATACTAATAATATAAAAAAATTCAGACATTTCTTAGAAATATAAAATTATGTGTTCTTGAAGGCACAAGTCCTTATAGTTATTATTAGAGTAATGGTTTAGATAAATTTAGAAGATAGAGTTTCATTTATGAGTAAGTTATAATTCCTATATAACCGTAAATGATAATATTCTATATAGAATTGTGGAAATGGAATAATAGATAACATGGTTACCTATATATTAGTATTCATCCTCCTCATAAGATGATTTATTAGGATATACTCACACTGATTTTTTTTAATTTTAGTAAATTATTGGAACTATTATGATCTAAGTTAATGATGTGTGTGAAGGACAATCAGGTGGTTATTTAAATGAAAAACTAAATTGGATACAAGTTGTAGTGAAAACTATTGTGGTTAGGCTTAACCAACTATATCGAGTAATGATTAACAACCTAAAAAAATTTGAGTTTCCTAATGCTGAAAATAAAATAAAAATAGAGTTTTAACAAAGTTTAGGTGATATATATTATGAAGGTAAAAAGGTTCAATGTATTATGTGTCCATGGTGTGGGATGATACACCCAAAAAAATATCTAAGAAGACAAATAATATTTTCCGATTTAAAGTGTATATGAATTATGATAATTAATCTTCTTAGATGAATGATTGCGAAGGAAACTAGAAAGATCATATTAATAATTTTTTAAAATTTTATATTCCAAAGATGAAGAAACATAAAATGACATATAAAATGTGTGTGTTAGTTTATCATTTTTTCTTACGTTTAAAGTAGAAATGTTGATTATGTTGATATTTTCAAAATTTAGGACATGATTTATATTATAAGAAGGAATTTTTAAGGAATATGATGATAAAAATAGATTAAAGGATGGAAAATAAAGTTTAACAATTGATGTTTCAATAAATAGGATTTTAAGAGTCATGATGTAGTGGTATTTTATTAAAAAATGTAAGGATAATCATAAATTTAAATGAAGTAATAATATTTTGAACTATTATGTGATGGGAGTAAATTTGAGAAATTTATTGAGTTTTAATAGATATTTACCATATATGTAACCCTTAAATTTAAAATTTTAAAATTCTATTTAAGGAATAAATCTTTTATAATTTCTGTACATAAGTTGAATGTTATTGATAACCTTTTGTGTTAATATTATCTTTGATGTAGAGATAATTATGGTTAATTGGGATGAAAGGGTTATAAAATATTGGAAATATACATTTTATCATATAGATAACCATGAGATCGAAAAACGAATTGATGGAAAAGGTATTAAAGTTATTTTTGAAGAAGTGAACTATTTTTTGGAATTTTATATGATTAAGGTAAATAATAATGTTAATTTTATTTTAGAAATATAATCTGATTTAACATTTTGAAGCATATGTTATTTTATTGTTGATTTAAAGTGATTAAATTTATATATGGAAAATATTATCATATTTTAGATTTTATACTCTTAGGGAATATGAATTTTTGGTATATGACATTATGAGTGATTGATTTAGTTCAGAGATAAATGTTATGTTGATCTTGAGAGAATTTGTGATAAAATATTTTTAATTTTGGGGTTTTAATTTTGGTCTAACAAATTTGGACGTTTTTTAGGGTAAGTTATTTATAAATTTATTTAATTTAAAATTCTTGTGATATTATTGAGGATTTATCGATTAGTGTTTTATTTCATTATTTGGATATTATCTTAACTTATGATGACCATTTTTTATTAATAGATATAAATAGGATAAAATTTTATTCATCCTTTTTTGGATCTTATAATCCATTAATAGTCTATTTTATTGATTATATCATAAAAAATTCGTCTTGAATATTTATTTATTGGAGTAAGAGATGTGATAGAAGTGGAAACTGATCAAAGGAAAAAAGAATGAGGGAATTCAACTTATATAGTGTAATAAAATCATGTATGTGCATTTTATTAAAATCTATATATTAATGATAATATAATTTATGAAATATATTGAGTATTATGTTGGATGTAACACTAAAATTTTATTTTACACTTTCAGAAAATCATACACAAGTATGAGTCTTATAGAGGTACACTAAGTTTTAAAATAATTAGTTTCGTGTTCTTGAATGAGAAACTAAAAATCAAGATAAAACCCATATCTGATTTTATTACTATGTTATTATAAATTCATTTTGAGAGAATCAAATAAAAATTTAAAGGAAGAAATTTATTTAGGTGGATGAGAATGTAACACCCTAAAAGTTTTGATTAAAAATATTACTATGTTTTATTGTGTGTACTACATGTAATTCTGAGATTAAAGAAAACTGTGATGTAAAATTAAAATATTATTATATGACAATTATAACATTGTCATTGGATTGGTGGGTATGAACAAAATAACCACATTAAAAAATATATGGGTGAATGTTTTCCTTAATATAAATGTACTGATTAATTCATAGTAAATATGAACACAATTATAAATTGTATAATATAATATTAAAAAAATATTTTTCAGAATACTGATTTATATGCACACCGTATTTTTATGATGATAAATTTGGATCATAACTCTAGATGAAATTTATATTTAATATATTTAATAAAATAAATTAATATCCACCTAATTGTGGTTATGAGATAATTAATGAGTGTAAATTCATTTTATATTTAAAAAATAAATTTTCTTCAAAAATTGTTTTTATTTCATTCTTGTGTGCGGATATTAGGAATAATTTATTCCAAATTTCAAAATTTTATTTGAGTAAACTGATAAAATATTTGAAATCAACATTCCAAAAAAATATTATTTTTATTGATTGGTATTTTTTGAAAAGGTAGATTTTTAGGTGAATAGTGAAAAATTTCGATTTTGAAAAAACTTTCATTTCTTTTATTTTAATGAAAGTAGTTCCAATGATAAATTTATTTGTTGGATTGTTTTATAACAACTTTACTCTTTATTTCACATTAATTCATGCTTTATTACATAAAAGTACAGATAATACAACCCAAAAAGACTGATAATCCTAGTGACTTTTTGAATTAGGTACACAACATAACATCTTGAATGTGGGATACAACAAAATTATTGAATACTTCCTTAAAATTGTTATAAAATTCCACGACTTTTAAAATTACATGGCATAACCTAGGAAAAACATAATAAATGGGTTTCTTATAAAGTCCAGTAAAGAAATAGCCATGAAATATGATGATAAATGTTAGATAATAAAATATCAATGGGGTGTAAAAATAGTAGTATTCATAAACTTGACCAACTATACATGATATAAAATGTAATCATAACATGTGAAATGTAGAAACAATATAAAACACTTCATCATAAACATAATTCAAGGATAAAATATGAAGAAATCATGGTGTAAAAAAATAACAATAAAGGAATCAGGTTCACTCCATGTCTCAACATGAGGTATCATGATACTAAACATTACCCAATTCATTGGAGTGAAATATAATTTCAGGGGCACCCATCACATTCATTTCATTCCCATGATTAAGTGTGCCACATAGAACATACAATATAGATTCATTCATAGTCAAAATTTATTACACGATCATGGAGTGTTTAATTCATATATGTAATTACCCAATAAAAAAGTATATGCTCATAAATGTGGACACCCTTGATAAGAAATTGGTATTGTATTCACTACATAATTGTTTTGGCATGGAAAGTCATGGTGAAATTTTAGCAGCATAACATCACTTAAAGATTCATAAAAATGGGTTGATGAGAGATAAGGGTTCTATCATAAAATATACATCAAATGGGATGTAATATGGACATGAAAAAACGTACCCCAACATTAAAAAATGGAAATATAAGGCATACGGTAATGATAAAACATGAATAAAGAAGAGAATCCCAACTATATTTTGGCAGGGTAACGAGTGTTAATAAAGGATCACCAAAGGCTTAATGAGTGTTAAAGGAAGATATAATTATATATAATTAAAATAGAAAGTATGGGGGATATTGAAGAACATATTCCAACATAAGAAAATGGTATTTAAGAGACATAACTTGAAATAAGTGCATAAATGGAAATGAGAATAGATAAATCCCTTACAGAATTTCTGTATAGTAACATATTAGTTAAAGATAAAAATGAGATATAATAAATGATCTCTCATTAACTAAACATCCATTTTATGGTAGGCTTTGTTTTTAAATAAATTACATCATTAAGAAAATTCAATTAAGAATGAATCTTCTATAGTAAGTGCTTGAATTTAAAGGAGGAGAGGAATGTGAAAATCCATTACTTGAGTGTGTGAAAAAAATCTATTTAGGGGCTTATTGAGATATTGGGAAGCCTTAATAGGACTCTTGAGAGTTTATGAAAGATTATGGATGTTATCCAATGTGTTTTAGTGATGAGAAATTTGATCTTGGTTGGGTTTATATAAGAAATGATGTGGATTTCTTTATTATTTAGGTTTTAGAATCTAGATAATAAAACATTAAAAACCAGAAACCATCCAATTGTTTTTCCCATGGTTTCTTATAAATGGGGGTTGTTTTTATTATTTTATAATGTAATGTTCTGAAATTATTAAAATAATTCTCTTAATTATGTGGAGGTGAGTCACACTCTTAAAAGAATGATTTTAAAAACATAAAATATATTTTAGGTTTTGGAGGATTCATAATGGATTTAAAAAATAAATAAAATAAACCTAAAATCACATTATTTTAAAGGGAAGACATTAATTTGGACATTAATCTAATTTATAGGAATTATTACTTAACTTTTGGGCCATTATGATGTCATAAAACACAAATAGTATTTATACGATATTTAATTATTATCAAAACTTTAGCTATTTCAACAAATTATGAAAAATTAACCATTTGATAATATTGAAATTATATTTCAAAAAATAATATTAATTTTATATAAATAATTTTTATAGTTAATCAAGTTTTCACTTTTTAATAAAATCGACATTAATATGAAATGTAGGGTTTTTGATAATAACAGTTTTTAGACCCTTATAAAAATTACATTTGAATTTATAAAAATTATACACTCGTTTATATTTGATAAAAATTATTTAATAATAATATTAAAATATTAGTTATTTCATAATTACATTGATTCATAAATTCTATTAATTAAAATTTCAATTTAACCAAAAATTCATTTTTTTTCTTTATTTTATCAATATAAAAATCATTTACAAAGTAATAATAATAGGATGAAAATTTATTCATTTTTCTATAAAAAATAATTCACATATTCATATTATTAGGGTCCTGATACAGATCCCATTAATACACCATTAAATTCCATAATAGTAAGCTGTGCAATGGTCAGATTTTCTTGTAGCGATTCGTCATACATGGTTTGGGCCCTGATCTCGATGTTCTTGAACTTCTCCCATAAACTATTTCTCTCATGATTAAATTGTTGGATCTCATCTTGGGCTTGGTCAAGAGAAAATAATAGAGTTGAAATATCCCTCACAATCTCTAACAAATTATCTTCAAAGGGTACAATCCCACAGGTTGAGGTCGTCACTTCCTGTGTCTATGTCCATTGGATTTTTTAAACCCTATATTTATACTAATCATGTTATCACTATTAAATGAATTTATTATGATGTTAATGATACTTAAAGGTATTTTAAATCCATTTCGTTATAATAAAACAAAATAAGTTCATGTATTCTCTATAACCATAATAAATTATAATCCATTTAATTAACTTAAAAGGTGAATTTTACTTTTAACAATTTGGGTAGTTACAGTCGTCCCCCATTAAGAAATTTGATCCTCAAAATTTTCATTTCCCACACTAAAAAATGATTATAACTCTTATTCATCACCTCCTATATTTCCCATGTTAATTATTCACACATGGGGTTCCCCCACTACACTTTGAAAAGGATCATTATCATATTTGGTAGGCCGTTTTCTCTACAATCTAAGATCTTCACCAGATTCTTCTCACATATAGTTTATTCTTCAATGGTACTGACTATTGATTGAGTACATGTGAGGGGTCTTTTATATACCTTCTTAAGAGTGATATATGAAATACATCATATACTTGAGATAGATTTGGTGGGATTTCTAATCGGTAGGACACTGCTCTGATGCGATCAAGGATCTCAAAGGGGCCAATGATTATTTTATTAAGTTTTCCATTATTCACAAATCTCATTACATTATTCCATGGAGATATAAAGGGGAATACTATGTATATATCATAAATATATAAGTCTCATTGATGATTTCCACCATAGATATTCTCTCAACTCTGAGTAGCCTTGTTGTGTTGGTGAATGGTCTTAACATTTTTCAACATTTAATGTACCATTTCAGGACCTAGCTGATTTTGTTCCCCAACTTCATCCAAACATGATGGTTTTTTTCACCTCTCCCCATAATCGGATTCAAATGAAGACATTTGGATGTTCTTGTAGAAACTCATTTTTAAGATAACTCGACCAAAGAAGATGTTATTACCATACTCCTTTGATGTCCATAAATCATGCTCATAGCATATCGTCCAGTGTTCGAATAGTCCAATTAGATTGGACCTCATTTTGGGCATGATAGGTCATACTAAAGTTTAACTCGATATTTAGAATATGTTTGAGACTATTCTAAAACTTTTTAGGTGAATCTCATATCACGATCAGATATAATCGATACTGGTATTCTATTTTGTCTTACCACTTCCCTAATGAATATCCCAGAAAGTTTATCCCGTGAGAAGTCATCTTGAATTGTGATAATGTGGGATTTTTTTTAAGATGATCCAAAACAACCCATATAACATCATTTCCACTAGATGTCTTTGGTAGTTTGGTGAAAAAGTATACGGTGATATTCTACCATTTCCATGTTGGTATGGGAAATGGTTACACCATCCCCTTCAACTTCTACCTTTTAGAAATCAGTTGTTGGAATATTGTTCTCTTTGATGTATATTTAGTGATATCCTTCATAATATTTCCCAACCAATAGTTTTCAGGGAGATATTGATACATCTTTGTGATTCCTGGGTGAATGGAGAAATTAGAACTCCATGCATCATCCAAAAGTTTTTTCTTTAACTCATGATTTTATGGAACACATATTCTTGACCCAAATATCACAAATCATTCTTCAATAACATTGAAATCTGATAAATTTCTTTTTCTTATAGTTTCCACTTTCTTCTAAATTCCCATATCATTTCTTCTATATTCCTTTAATGTTTCCAAAAGAGATAGTTGAGAAATCATTTGTGAAATATTTCATGATGTTTCATTCTTTATGATTACAATTTCAATCCTATAAAAAAACTAAGAATATTGGATCCCTCTCAAATTTCATTGATGATAAAATTTTTATATCCTTTATATTGAGAGAATAATGTATTTTATTCCATATCCTAGGATGGTAATGAATTGATCAATCATAGTCCTTTATCATCTCTAACAATTTTCATTGGCCCATATTCAACTCTTTATGTGTGAATATATACTTAAGGATTTTTTGACATGTATATATTTCATACTTATCCCCAAATAGATAATTCCACAATATTTTTAAAGTCAATGTCACTGAATCCAACTCTATTTCATGCATTGGGTAGTTCTGTTCATGAACTTTCACCTTCTTTGAAGCATAAGATTTATCTTTTTTATTCCGTATTAACAAACCACCCAATCCCTTCTTCAAATCATAACTGAATACTATAAGTGGTTCTCTACTTTTGGGTAGTTTTAGTATAGGGTAATTGATAATACTCTTTTTAATGTCCTTAATTTTCTCTTCACATTCATCATTTAATGTAAACCTGACTCTGTTCCATGTTATCTTGGTAAGATCGATTGATCATCATAAGAAATTTATCACAAATAGATGATAATACCCTGATAACCAAGGAAACTATGGATATCTATCACAAATTTTGGCTTCATACATCCTTCAATTGATTTTATCTTTGAAGGGTCTATAAATTTCCCATTTATTGTGATGGTATTTACCAAGAAAGAGACTTCCCTCAAATAGAACTCACATTTGTTGTACTTGGCATAAATATTATCCTTTTATTGGGTTTTCAGCATAGTTCTTGGATACTCCTCATGCTCCTACTTACTTTTAGATTATATTTAAATATGATATCAAAATACAACCGAAAATTTTCAAGGTAATCACTAAATACTCTATTCATAAAATCCATTAATATTTATATATCATTGGCGAGTCTGAAAGGAATCACTATAGACTCATAGTACCCACACTTTATAGGAAAAAATTATTGAGGATATCCTCATTCTTAACCATAAGATGGTAATATCATGATTTCAGATCCACCTTGGAGAAGTATTGTGATCCATGTAGCTGATCAAAAAAGTAATCAATACAAGGCTGTGGATAATTTTTCATTACCTTGATATTTTAGAGCACACAATAATCAATGCAAATTCCCATTGACCCATAATTAATTTATGATGAAGAGGACTGGTGCACCCCATGGTGAAGCGTTTGGGCGTATAAAACCTTTATCTATATGCTCCTATAGTTGATTCTTAATGTTCTAAAGTTCCAAAAAATCTATTCCTTACAGATTCTTGGATAAGGATAACACCCCAGGTATAATATCACTAGAAAATTGAACCTCTCAGTTAAGTAAAAGACATGAAAATCCATCATGAAATAGATCATCATATTATTTCATAATAGGAATGTCTTTGAGGATAGTTACTTCCTTAGACTTAATCATTTGATATAGATACATTTTCTTATAGGGAAATAATATCCATGCTTTAGATGATCGTGCTAAAGAATATTCATCCTCCTCCTTTCACTTGTACAGAATTGGGGGTCGATTCATAATATGAAGAGTGATTTCATTCTCATAGAATCTTCATGTTGGATCTATATAGAAAAATTCAATCCATGCCCATAATTGCATGAAATTAAAACAAAGAGAGTATGAAAAGGGGTTTTAGGAAGTTCATCACATAAAATTTGATAGGGTAAGAGTTATGTACTTGGGATGCAATAATTTCCCCAATTTCCATTTTCACAGACAACTCTAGTGCTATTAGTTGTGGTGGTGTTTTGATAGTTTTACTAAACTTTATTGACATGATGAAATGAATATAACCATAATAAAATAGTAAACTCACTATTTTTTAAAAAAAAACTAGAGTAACTATCACCAATTATTTTTTGGGATCCACTTCAGTGGTAGTGATGGATAAAATATCTCCCTTGCTACCTTGGAGTTTTTTTTGTATTTGAAAATTTTTGTATTAGTGCATTGGTTTTCAAAGTTGCCAATTTTCTTATAGTCAAGTAAATGAACATTATTATGTGTGTTGACTTGATAATTTCTTCACTCCATCACATTAGTGTGTTTCTCTTTTTTGTAATTACTATCTATGTTCTCTTCCTTCCCACAACAATATCTTTTCTTCTCCCACTTAGGTAAATTCTGACATGCTTCTCCCCACACCATCGTCAAGTGGGATGTTGAAATTTCATGGAATAGTTATATTTACCTATCAGAAAACCATAATTTAAATATACTTTACTCTTATTATCCACACAATACCCTTGAGATTCACTAACATGCATTTTGACTTTGAGGGAACATCAGAAAATTTCTTCATAGCTATTTAAGTCACAGATCACCAATTATTTTTGTAGACTAGGTTTTAGCCCACCAAAATTTAGTGTTAAAACATACATTTAGTGGAAATGAAAAAGTCAGAGGCATATCATGAAATTATTATGATTTTTTCCTCACACTCCATGATAGATTCATCATCTTTTTTCTTGAGGTCAAAAAAATACCTTTTCATTTTATGTTGGAGAGTGCGGGGAAAATATTTATTGAATTTTTTCCAGAATTACTTATAATACATTACTTCTATATATTCCTTAGGATTCATAATTTAGATAATTTTATAACCACTAATAAGATTCTACATCTATATGATAAAAAACAACACAACCTTCTCTTACTCATAACATTGATGGATGGATAAGATCTTCTAAATGGAGTTGATCCATTGTTCTTTGATTTAGGGAATATATTATCCATTGAAATTAGAAGGCCTTTATTGCATGATGCTCTAAATTGAAGTTTTTTCTCTATTTTGGAGGTTTTTTTTCTCTTCATCATCCAGTTCTCTATTAAAACCCTAAGTTAACGGAGAGAGTATTGTTATAATGTTTGTGATTCACACTCCCATTGGGTTGGGTATCTCGTTGGGGCAGTCATTGCATTGCCCATCGCATTGACTGTTTAATTTATTACTTCTGTTTCCATACATTGGATAGAATAAATGTAAAATTAAGGATATTTATTTTAAACTATTAAACACATAAATGGGAATCCATTGACTTTAATGAGATAACTTATAAATTTCAATTATTTCTTTAACTTATGAATTTCTTGGCTTCAATCTATGTTATCAATGATCTATTTACAAACATATATTATTTTGGGAATTATTTTTGCCCCATAATAATGGTTTATAATGAGCTTATGAATTTACCACCAAATATCCATCAGGAGGGTCAAACAAGGTTCATAGTAATGCTTGTTTTCATGTACTAGGTTATACCGAATCAGGCCCGACACATCTTGTCGGATTTGTAACTCCTAGGTACATCTATGACTAAACCATGTCTACTTGTAGTATATATAAAGGGATGTATGTGATTCATAAACCAATTAATCTATCCTAAAAAAATAGGGATGTTTTCTTAAACTTAGTATTATCCTGAATGATTTCACTAGAGTTTTGTAATGCTAGTCAAACAATTACTAACCTTTAGCATTGATACCAACTATAACAAACCCAATATTTATTTCACATTAATTAATGATTTATTACATAAATTTAGATATTATAAAACCCAAAATATCAATAAGTATATTATATTTAGTAATTAGGTACATAACATTACATCTTGAACATGAGATACAATAACATTATTGATAATTTCAATAACATGATTCTAGAATTTCGTGGCTTTTAAAACTGCATGGGATAAATTGGGGAAAACACAAGAAAGGGTTGAACTATAACTACTAGAATAGGAATTAACATGGTATAAAGTGATTCCTTTTATACAATAGGACTGTTAATGGGTCATTAAAATATTTTTAATCATAAACATCAACAACAAGACAAGATATAACATGATAATCATAACATGGGAAATGTGGAAACAATTTGAAACACTGCATCACGAATATAGGTCAAGGAAAAACCACCAAGACATCATGGTGGAAAAAGTCCAATAGAAGAATCTGGTTCACTCCCTATCCCAACACGACATATCTTGATAGTAAACATTACCCAATTAATTTTAGTGTTATATAATTTTGGACCACCCATCACTTTCATTTCATTCTCACGCTTAAGTGTGAAACATAGATCATAAAACATGGATTCATTCATCAAAATAATTTATCCCATGATCAAGGAGTTCGGAATCCATATATGTAATTACAAAATATAAAAGTATTTGGTAATACATGTGAACACCCCAAATAAGAAATGGATTTCTTATTCAGTACATAATTGTTTTGGCATAGAAAGTCAGGGTGAAATTTTAGCAGCAAAACTATGTAACTTAAAGATTTGTAAAAATTGGTTGATAAGAGTTAAGGTGTTATCTAATAAAATACAGATCAAATGAGAAGTAATAGGTATGTGAAAATACATATCCCAACATTAGAAATTAGAAATAGAATGTATAAGATAATTAATAAACATGAAGGAATAAGAGAATCCTAACTATATTTCGACATGGTAACAGGTGTACATAAAGAATCATGGGAGGATTAATGAGAGTGAAAAGAAATTTATACTTATTTATAAATAAAATGGACATTAGGGGGGGGGTATGTAATAACATATATGAACATAAGAAAATAGAATTTAAGAGGCTTAATATATAATAATTGATTGAATGGAAATGAGAAGAGAGAAACCCCTTACACATTTCAGCATAGTAGTAACTTAGGTGAAGATGAAAAATGAGAGATAATAAGTTATATCTCATTACAATCACATCTATTGGAATGTAGAGGATGTTTATATACTAAACATTGTCTAATAAAGTATGCTCTATATAATTATGGGTTCACCCATCACATTCATTTCATTATCATGCTTAAATGTGACACATAGATCATACAACATGGATTCAATATTAATCATAATATATTCCATGATCAATGAGTATAGAATAAATATATATAATTTTCCAGTAAAAAAGAATATTTTTATAAATGCAAACACCATTGACAGGAAATGGTTATGGCATTTATTACACAATTTTTTTGGAAGTGAATGTCGCGGTGAAATTTTGGGAGCATAACGATGTCACTTAAAGACTCATAAAAATTGGTTGATAATAGAGAAAGGGGTATCCCACCAAATATAAATCAATTCTGAAGTAATAGGGACATGTATAATCATATCCCAACATTATAAATTAGAAATATAATGCATAAATTAATGAAGAGAAAACATGAATAGAGAAAATAATGCTAACTATATTTCAGTAGGGTAAGAGGGTTTCTTAAAAGTTAATGGAAGGTTTAATGTCTATGAAATGTAAATATAATCATTTATGAATTTATTGTATAATAATGCTAATATATAATAATATATCATTACATAAATATGGAATTAAAGATACATAACATAAAAGAGGTGCTTGAATGAAAATGAGAAGAGAGATAGCCCTTACGAAATTTCGGCATAGTAACGACTTAGGAAAAGGTCAAAATGAGAGATAATAAATAATATCTGATTACAATTAAATAAATTGGATAGTATGGGGAGTTTATAAATAAACATAATCCTAAACAATTAAAATTAATATGATGAATTCTAAAGGCGGTTCTTGAATTGTAAGGGTAAGAGGATGATAAGGACCCCTTGCTTGAGTGTTTGACTCCAATAGCTTGATATGGTATTTTTTAAAGATTGGGGGTGCCTTGAGAGAAAAATATAGAGTTTTCGAAGAATATGGACGTTCTCTACATATTTTTAGTGAAGAGAAATGGTAGTTTTGGTGGGTTTATATAGGAAACAAGTTAGATTTATTTATTATTTATGTTTTGGAGTCTACATAATAAAATAACCAAAACCGCAAACCGTACAATGGTTTTTTCCAAATGAGAGTGTTTTTTTATTATTTTAAAATTTAAAGGGCTGATCTTATGAAAATAATTCTCTTTATTGTGTGATGGTGTGTCACACTCCTAAAGAAATGATTTTGAAACCTTAAAATATATTATAGGTTTTGGAGGTTTTATAATGGATTTACAAAATAAATAAAATATACCTAAAATGAGATAATTTAAATAGAAAACATATATTTGGTTGTGGATCCCATTTATAGTAACAATTACATCACTTTAGGGTTATTATGTTATCACAAAACACAATGGATATTTATACGATATTTAATTTTTACCCGATAATTCGACTTTCACTACTGGAAAAACTACCTATACCCATAGTTCAAAACCATGGGTATATCCCCCAAAAACATGGGTATAGGCTATACCCACAGTTTTGGGAACCGTGGGCTGGAACGGCATCGGTATAGGGGTCACATCCTATACCCACGGTTTTGGAGAACCGTGGGTATAGGGGGGTCAAAGTGTGTCACACTGCTCTTCCAATGTGGCACACTGCAAACCCCATAGTTTGAAAACCGTGGGGTATTTAAATTCCAAAAATGGCGCAATGGGGATTCGAACCCGCTACCTCGCACATCACCTCAATCCCGTGCCCCACCGAGCGACCAACAGGGCTAATGCTTCTATTTATTTATATAGATAATTTCATTTTATTATATTAATCTAACAGCTATAATCGAAAATAAAAGTTCGTTGAGTTTCGAACCCGCGCCTCCCGCTTCCTGCACAATCACAGCGACCAACCGAGCTAACTCGACAACTGTTATATGAATATACGTTTTTTTTATATTTTAATATAGCGGATATAATCTAAAAATATGAATTTGCGGGTTTTCAAACCAGTGACCTGTGATGAGGGATAACAAGGACATGCCAACTAACCTTAGAAAAGTTTTGGTTTATATATATACGCCTCTTTACTTATATTCATATACACATATATTTGAAAAAAATGTAGTCGCAGGATTCCATCCCGGGTTTGCCTCATGAAAACATGAATTCTAAACCAACCAACCTAAACTCTTTGTACGATTTAATATTTCATATCCATAAATGTATATTATTCAAGATCATCTATTCACCAAAAATATTTTCCTCTCCCGCAGAATTTTTTGTTCCCGCCATAACGCGGGAATGATATACCCATGGTTTTGAAAAACCATGGGTATATGTCATTGAAAAAAATACCACCTATACCCATTGTTTTCAAAAACCATGGGTATAAGCCAGCAGAACCACACCTTTACCCGCGGTTTTGGCAAAACCGTGGGTTTAGGTCTTCAAAAAAAACCTATACCCACGGGTTTTCCAAGAACCATCGGTATAGGGGACCTATACCCAGGGTTCTCCCAAACCGTGGGTGTAGGGGCCCTATACCCATGGTTCTGCACAAAACCGTGGGTATAGACCCATTTTCCGGTAGTGTTTCTCGGAAAATTATAAAAAATTCACCATTGGATAATTTTGACATTCTGATTCCAAATTAAAATTCATTTAAACTAAATAATTTTTCTAAATATGTGAATTTTCACTTTTAAATAAAATCCTTATTTATTATGAAATGTCGGGTTTTTGAAAATAATAGTCTTCGAACCCTTACAAAAATTCCATTTTACTTCATAATAAATATATTATAATTAATATTTGATAAAAATATTTTAATAATAATTTTAAAATATTCTTTATCAAAAAAATATATTAATTCATAAATAAGTAAATTATAATTGAAAATTAACAAAAAATACAATTTGTGCATTATTGTATCAAAATAAAAATCATTTACAATGTTACAAAAGTAGGATAAAAATATATTAATTATTCTATAAAAATTATTCTACGTATTCATATTACTATTGTGTTGATAAATATCCCTTTAATGAACCATCAAATGCCTTAAGATTAAGGTGTGCAATGTTAGACTTTATGGGACATTTCAACGTACATGGTTTGAGGCGTGATATCGATGAGCTTGAACTTCTCCCATAAATGGTTTCAACCGTGCTTTTGTTGTTGGATCTTAGATTGGTATTGATTAAGGTAAAATAACATATATTCTATCTCCCTCTAAAGCTCCAATAAATGGGTTTAAAAGGGTATGATCCTACTATTTGAGGTCTTCGCTTACTTTATCTATGTTAATTGAATTTTTATAAACATATATTTATACTAATCATGTGGTCAGTATTCAAAAACAATATTACAAATGGAAATTATACTTAAGTGTCTTTTAAATATAATTGGATAAAATAAAACAAAATAAGTGTATGTGTTTTCTATTACCATAACCCATAATAATACATTTAATTGACATAGAAGGGGAATTTTGTTTGAGATCGTTTGGGTCATTATAGTAATAAAGTCACATAAGTTTCATTTTATAAAAAAAAATCAACTAATTCTTTATAAATAAATATTATACACGACTTTGGTGTAAAATAAATTTTATTCTTAATAAGTGTATTTTTCTAAATATGTTTTCATTGCATTTTGGGAACTTATATTAAAATAATTTTTTGAGATATATAGAAATTGAATATTGAAAAATGTGTTTCGCATTATGAATCATGAGTATTAAATTTATTGATGAGGTTAATTTAATTTATGGTCACCATGAGTAGTAACCTTGGTAAAAAAAATTCACTATAGTAAAGTGTTAAACATGTTAATTAGGGTTCAAAATTGATGATAAGGTCACAAAATATCATCTTAATCCTTATTTAATGAGGTGATTTTCTAATCATATACCCTTATATTTTAAAATAAGGAAATTATGTGACATATTACTTTAATTATTAACTTTATATTATTTTATGTAATGTATAACTTGAAAATTCCACTCCCTTTCTTTTAATATTTCTAATATTTTGTTTATAGGGACAAAAAAAGTTATTAATGGTTTTAAATGGTTTATTGAATATAAAAATAATATTTTATATAGTAACTTATTTTTAACTTTTAATATTTGTGTATGTATCACCACAAGACTTCACCATGTTTTACTATTAGAATTAAATTTATTTTTTTGGATGGATTTGCAATACACACAACACCCGATTTAAAAAAAACACTCTTTAGTCACGTTTTGCATAATTAATCAAATTCTAAAACTTTTATTTAGTTTAAATAGTTAATTTATATATTATATATGAAACCAAGTATTTTTACACTCAACCAATATATTTTATAAGTATAAGATAAAATAAAATACAATTTTACACATAAAATACAATATTTTTATAAAGGCAGTTTTATAGCCTTTTAACTGTGAAACTATTTTAAATATAAATTTTGAAACATTAATATATTTTATATGTCATAATAAACTTCATATATTAAATATTAATATAAAAATTATTTTAGGGTGAATATTTAGTATTTTTATCGTATAGTTTCATTTTATTAATGAACTGTGAAAATAATTAATTTTACTTGAAAAATTCCTTTTCATATTATTTATTTATAAGTATTAATTAAATATTTAAATGTTTTTAATGTTTAATTAGATTAATATTTTTTAAACAAATCTAATATAATTTATTTTAATCAATTTCACTTTGAAATTGGATATAAAAATAATAAAAACTTTTGAATGTCTTTACTTTAATAATCAACATTGTCACCCCGTATGGGGGATTAAATTTCAAATAATTTCTCCAACTTTTGTGATTGGAATTTATAAAAATATATTCAATATTTAAAATAATCATAATGTATAATGTCTAATATGGTGAAATTAGTCTATGAAATAAAATATTAGTGAAAGTCATTAAAATTAATTACAAATATTAATGTGCGATTATGCTTTAAAATTGACTAACCATAAACTTATGGGCGCAAATTATCATGAACCACTCAGGTCCCCATCATGATGGCACATGACCTTGTCTACGACGAGGCCCGAAGGGAATTCCCAATCCACATAGGCTGGCAGAAGTGCCCGAGTATCAAAAATAAAACTTGGTAACGATTTACCGAAATAAATAAATATTAAACAAATAGAAAGATGAATAAATTAAAACTAAAATCATACAGACCAACATGCCCTTAAACAAAGATCAAATTTAATTTTTACAACTTGAATTGAAAATCCAAAATAAACTTCCACAAAGTAAAAACAAAACACCTACACAAACATCTATGTGACATGATGAGTCACATCCCCAATCCACCGCCAACAAACCTACATGATCATTCCACTAAAAACTTGAAAAACCAATGATATACCCAATTACTTAACCAGAAATACAAAAGAAACATGATATATATACAACCTAAGGTGTAGGTAGGGTGTGAAAAAATAACCCAGTAGGATTCCACTGTGAAAAATGTTCCATACATAATTTTTAAATGAAAAATAAATTTCTAATTTTAATTTAAAAAATAAATAATTGTTTAAATAATTTTAATGAAAATATTTTTAAGGATAACTAATTTAAAGAAAATTACATAAATTTAAACACACACATAATAGCTTTCATGGTAACCCTATTTTCACCCCAGGTGCTGATGGTGAGAGAAGAGTAAAGGAGGAGCACATTGCATGGGAGAGGCGCTAATGATACTCGTGAGATGTGGGACACTAGAACAACGTGTCTCAGTAAATATGGTATAGAAAAACAAAAAAATATATTCTCGTGCATGATCCAGTAGTAAGGAAACACATCCATAACCTATTTGTCTCGCAACATCATCCAAAAGTTTAGTTAGTGTTGTAGTTGTCAATCCAGCTAAGTGAAACCGGACTGATTCCACTTCCGTGTCACCAGCACACTAGTCCTAGTCCACCCACCTAGTACACAGGTTTCCCATTTTTTTCTCAAGTGGTTCATAGTTCATGTCATATGTCATAATCATACACTCAAACCAAACAAGACACTACACACGCCAAAACCACCATTTGCACACACAAAAGCCACTTGAAATAATATACACACTAAACAATCCTCGAGACAAGTTTCACACCATTAATATAATTTAATAATATATTTAATTTTTTTATAAAACAATGTCCCAAGGGTATCCCAAGATCTTGTACACAAAATCTACTCAAAAGTATCTTTTATGATCAAACACACACCAACACATTTCTAAAAAGCAACTCACAGCCTTTTTACATTTTAATAATCCAACTATGTGATTTCATAAAAACATATTTGATGATACAATGTGGAATTTCATCAAAACAACACCATACCTCATATGAACATAAAAATTCAAAAATCAAGAACATAATAAATCTCTCAAAACTATTTTCGCACCACATACACCATTTAATAAATCAAGTACACACATAATTGAACATTTCCAAGGTGTGAAACAATGTTTTACCACAAAAATACACTCAAATTATTCTCTTTCAAATTAAACACACACTAAAATATTCTCAACACACCATTCACATCACTTAAAAATTTCGATAAATCACCTATGATGTTCAATAAATAATTTTCACTACTTAATTAATTAATTACTCAATTTCTAAAACAAATAAAAATAAATTATTTAACATGAGTTTTCACAAAAAGTGGACTCCATAGCATATAAACATGACAAAAAATTAAATAAGAAAATAAATTCATGAATTTCTAAAAAATAACATTATATTAATTAATGATTTAGATAATTTTATAAAATAATAAAACTTGAAAATTAATTCATCAATTAATAATCAAACGTGAAACCACATACCATGGTGTAATAGACTTCACAACTTGGCACGCAATGATCGTTTTAATTCAAACACACCACAAACAATACAACTAAACCCTAAAATCAAATAATTAGATCTATTACACCACAAATGAACCAAACATAAAAATGAAACCCCAAATCGGAGGAGGGGGGTTTACCTAGAGGGAAGTTGTGCTAGAGAAGGGATGTGGGGAACCATCGGAGGATGGGATGCCTGCGAGGGGGTCGGAGAGGCGGCATGTGGCTGGTGAGGAGGATGATGAGGCTACACCGGATGGAACAAGGAGGACGTAGATTGAGGGGTTCAAGTGGGGGGGGGGGGGGGTGCTATGATAGTTTAGTGCACTGGAAGAGGCCGAACGGGGTGTATGGGGTGCAGTTAAAGGGGCTGATGCGACGGGAAGTGATGAGGTGTGCTGGTCCGGTTTTTCAGAGAGGGAGAGGAGGGTGGAACGATGGCGCGTAAGATGGGGGGGGGGGTATAGACATTGTTCAGTCCCGCGACAAGAAGAAGGAGAGGAGGCAGTCTGAACTAGAGGATGAAGGTAAGGGGAGGGGAGTTTGCGGCTATAGGTAGGGTTAGAAGGGGGCCGCTGCACAAAAACAAAATGGGGGGAGGTGTCCGCGTGGGGAGAGAGGGGAGAGAAAGAGAGAGGGAGAAAAAAAAAGAAATAGAATAAAAAAATGAATACAAAAAAATGAATAAAAGGAGAAAAAAAATTAGAGAGAAAATAAGAGAAAATAAAAAGGAAAATAAAATAATGAAAAAGAATAAAATAAAAATCTAATTAAAAATAAAAAATTTTAGTACTAATAATAAAACTAAAAATAATAAAACCAAAACAATAAAAACAACCAAATTAAAGTATTAATATATATAATAATAAAAATAATAACCTAATTGATACATTAATTTAAATAATAATAATACTAATAATAAAACAAAAAATAATAAAACCAGTCAGAAAATAATTTTATTACTTATTGATTCTATACACCGCACACAGACGCATGCATAGTCCCAACATAGTTGCATGCCCATGTAATTATAAATTTAATCATAAAACTTTCTATTATTAAGGTTGGGCACTACACATAGTCGTGCGTACGACTGTACACCCATTTAATATCCAAAATTTATTTTAAAATAGAATATTTTCATACCGTAGCTCGAAAGTGAGACCCAAAAAAATTAAAATAAACTAAAGCATCTAGTCAGGGTGTGACAATTCTACCCACCATGAAACTCTCTACCCGCAGAAATTCCCAAAAGACTTGACCAATCTAAGATTCCAATCAAGACCATGAAGATTCCTAAAACAACAATTCAATCACCTCAAGACCACGCATCCAAAACACCCATGTCCTAAAACTTCAAAGATCTAAAAACTAGAATCCCCAAGAAAAATATCCAACATCAAGGAATTCACCTCCAAACAGAACAACAACATGAAACACCCTATACCCTAACATAGAGATCAATAGGTCCACTCAAGAACTCAAAGAACACTCTTCAGGTGACCCATTACCTGAGATACCGAATTACCATACTCAGGGTCTGTCAAAGTGGAAGTAAGTGGTTGCCCCACCAAGCGCACTTTGAAAACAATGTTTTTCCACAAGTTCATCCTATGGTGATCTCCCCACCAAATTAGGATTATTTTAAAATGTTAATTCTACAAACCAAAATGACTCACAAACGCTGATAACCTCTATCTCTAGCTCGACCATCCAAGTTCTCTATATTTTACAAAACCAACACAAGAGAGGACATCGGTGAGGCCAGTAGTGGTTCTCCCACCATTTTAGAATCTGCCTAACACCACGAAATCCATGAGGGGATTCCCACTTTATATTGAGCGATATGGAATGAACTCTTCATCACGTACCCACCAATATGGGCCGATGTGCATGGATAATTTTTACATTGGACAATACTCCACCACATGAGATGGTTTTAATAGCATAAACCCCAAACATGGTGGTGAACTGGACAAGTGCACATCAATTCCACAAGACATGAGTATCTTAAAAACGAGTACATTTTCGACTCCAAACCAACCCATAAGAAGGTTCACAAAGTGCACTCGCTGGCTTTTCTAGAATATGGATTATCCAAACCTCTTTATGGCTGAAGAGGAACTCCCATAAATTAATACCATAAAAAATAGAAAAGATCTTCATTCCCCTCACAAAAAAACAAAAACATTAAAGACAGTACCACAATAGGGAAATTTAATCCATCACCACCCCTTAACTGCGGACTTAAGTTGGACTAAGCCCATCCCACATCCAACGAGTTTTGACTACGTGCAAGCTTCAATCCGAGGACTATGGCTGTGGCCCTGATGTCTGAAGCATGTACCGCCTTACAGTAAAAAGTTGACCACCTCTGACTGGAACTTCCATCACTAGAAAATAAACCTGCACACTTCTCCTCATGTCCCAAGTGGTCACTCCATCAACATAACCACCGAGAATTATAGCAAAAGACTTAGAGTGTTTGACTAACCATACTAGAGATATGATATTGAGAGGCCTATCAAACACGTGATGCAAACTGACAGGAGTACTCAAAGAACAAGTCCATTTGGGTCACATTCCTCATAGGATTAGGAACCTACACTTACCAAAAAATGAACAAGACGAACAACTATTATGAGATTTAAAATGATTGTTCTACACAACCTATGGGGAACATGAATCTATCTCATCTGAATGGGAAATACACCTCTTCCTCCGCCTGTTGACTAGTCGAGCACCTACGAGATCCCCCAATTTTCTTGACCTTCACTTACTTAGGTACAACCACAGAATGTGGATAGTCTTGAGGATTACTCAATACTTCCCCACTCAAAATGAGAATGGAACAATCCCCGATTACCAGTCTAGTGCCGCTCCACTAGACTTACTCGAGACAGGTTACAGTGAAAAAACTTTTGGAGTTCGTCAAAATCCAGAGACACTTCCAACTTTTCCAAAGCACTCAACGATATTCAACCATCCTTGATGTCTACAAATAGTCGACACAACCGAGTAGAACCCAACTCTGCCATCCACTAGGAGTCTGGGATGAACCAAGAACTGAGATATCTGATTGAAACCCATGGGACCTTTCTAATGGGAATATCCCAAACAAGAAACAAAAAACAACCTTCCACAAAACCAAGAACTTCACCAAATAAACATCTATATTCCAAAAATAAATCCAATAATTGCAATTTAATTCATCAATTATTTATCAAATAAAAACACATTCTTGAAAAACCAAGCATAGTACAATAATGCTCAGTAACACTTTTGAACCTATAAAATTCACTAAAAACTCAAAACCATTTTCCAATTCCAAAACTATTTAAGAACAAAAACCCATTTTAGAGAAAAATACAATTTTTAGGAGCTAAGAAGCATCCTTATAAATCAATCACTCACCACTGATATTCCATGATTCCTAAAAAATATGCATTTTTGTGCCACTCAGGCAGCCATCCACATGATGCACCAATATTCCATTAATCATGTCCTCATGCACATGCGATAACCCATAGGAATACCACTCTACAAATCAAGGATCTTCCTCTTTTAAAAAAAAAAATTCCCAATATTTTGAGAATATATTTTTTCCTAAAACCAAATTAAAAAATTCAAGACAATTTTTAAAAATGCTTCGCATTTCCAAAATAAATCACTTCGAATTCAAATAACCTAAGACATTCTTTTAGAAATTAAATTTCAAAAAATCAAACGCCAAATTCCAAAAATAATGTACCAGAGAAATAAACAAAAAAATATTGTCAAACTCACATCAAATGAAAAATAAGAGCTACCCCAAATTCTTCATTCCTTTAAAAACCCCTTAACACAACCCAAAACCGAACCACGACATCACCAACACTAATGAACCTAGATTGATAACTAGTGGTTATTCCATACCTAGCCACATGGTTAATCAGACCATGCCCTAAGAAAGCGTCAACCACTAGGAGTGTCAAACTGTACTTTTGGGCATCACATGGGTCGTTACTCCATGTCAGACCACACGCAGTACCAGTTTACTCCTATTGTCATCACCCATCCACAAAGACCAAATCCAAAAACTTAAATTCTGGAATACCCCGAGTTACATGAGAATCGGAATGCGTAAGAGTTTTTGATGCTCTTCTCACACCTACCCCTAGAGTACCAATAGTCTTATTCTTGATCTACTTGATATCCCAAATAATAAAGAAGAAGACTTACTCTAATACCAATTTTTCACAAACCAAGTCAGGTTTCCATCAAATCTATGCTCGAAATAATCTATGGTAAGGCCTGAAAGGCGTTCCCGATCCCCAAGAGTAGAAACAAGTGCCCAAATATCAAAAATAAAACTTAGGAATGATTTACCCAAATAAATGAATATAAAACAAACACCCAGATGAATAAAATAAATCTAAAATCAGACAACCAAATAGTCCATTAAACAATGTTTATATTTAATTTTTAAAACTTGTACTAAAAATCCAAAATAGACGACAACAAAGGAAAAACAAAACTCCAACTCAATCTTATGTGCGACATGAGGAGTCATATCCCCAAGACACCACCCCCAAACCAACATTAGGATTCCAATAAAAACCCGAACAACCAATGCTATGTACGATGGATCAACCTGGAATAAAAAAGAAACAGTATCTACAAACACCCAACGGTGTATGTAGGGTGTGAGCCCGGAGCCAAAAAGGATGCCACTGAGAAAAAGGGTCCACACATAATTATTAAATAAAAAACACATTTTCAATTTTAATTATAAATATATAAATAAATGCTTAAACAATTTTAATGTAAAAAGTTTTAAGGATAACTAAATTAATAAAAAGAACTAAAATAAAAATTCACACACTACATTTCATGGTATCCCCAATGGAATCCAGTGTGCCAATAGTGAGTGAAGAGTTAAGTAGGAGCACAATTCATAAGAGGGGAACTAAAGATACTAGTGAGAAGTGGGAACAAAGAAAATCACATCCTATTGAACAATTGTATAGGGACACAACAAAATATGTTCTCGTGGATGAGGCACTAGTAGGGAAACAAATCCATAACCTAGTGGCTTAAAATATCATCCAAAAGTCTAGTCAGTGTTGTAGTCATTAATCCAGCTAAGTGAAACCAGGGCGACTCCACTTCTGTGTCACTAGTGAACTAGTCCTAGTCCTCCCACCTTGAACCCAGGATTCCTATTTGTGCTCAAGTTATTCAAAGTTCATGTCATATGTCATAATCATACACTCAAAACAAACAAGACACTACACACGCCAAAAAACCATTTTCACACACAAAATCCATTTGAAATAATACACACACTAAAACATCCTCCAAAATACTTTCACACCATTGATATAATTTAATAAACTATTTAAAAATTTTATAAAACAATGTCCAAAGGGTATCACAAGATCATGCACACCAAACCCAATCAAAAGTATCTTTTATGACCAAAGGCACACCAACACATTTCTAAAACACAATTCACAACCCTTGTACATATTAATAAACTAGCTAAGTGATTTAATAAAACACTATTTGATGACACAATGTGGATTTTCATCAAAACTGCATCATATCTTATATGAACATACCACTTCAAAAATCAAACGCATAATAAACTATCTTAAAACTATTTTCACACCACATATACCCTTTAATAAATCAATTAGAAACTTAATAGAAAATTTCAAAGGCATTAAACAATGTTTTAACAAAAAATAGCACTCAAATGATTCTCTTTAAAATTCAGAAGACACTAAAATATTCTCCGCACACAATTCGTATCACTTTCGCAATTTGAAAAATCACTTATGAAGTTCAATAAATTCTTTACACCATTTAATAAATTAATTAATCGATTTCAAAAAAAAAATATAAACGATTTAACATGAGTTTTCACCAATATTGGAATTTATAACATATAAATATTCCATAAAATTAAATAATCGAAGAAATTCATCAATTGATAAGAACTAATTTTGCACCAAAAAAATAATTTAAATAATATGATAATTTAACCAAACATTCAATTTAATTCATCAATTAATAATAAAATGTGGAACCAACTACCATTTTGTAGTAGCTTCAAAACTTGGGGTATAAAGATAATTTCACTTCAATCATGCTGTAAACAGTACAACTAAACCCAAAAATCAAATAATCAGATCAATTACATCGCAAATGAAGAAAACATAAAAAAACAAACCCCAAATAAGAGGAGAAGGGTTTACCTGGGGGAAATCCGTGATGGAGAACGGAATTGGGGAGTCATAATAGGACATGATAATAATGAATAGGTCAAAGATGTGGAACGTGGTTGGTGAGGAGGACGACGGGGCAGCGCCGAATGAAAGTAGCTGGGCACGGGTTGAGGGGATGAAGGGGGAGTTGATGTAGCTGTTTGGTGCCCTGAAGGAGGTTGTCCAGGGTGCAAGGGGAGAAGTTTGAGGGGCTTCTATGATTGGAAGAGGAAGGGCATGCTGGTCCGATTCACTGGGGAGGGAGAGGAGGGAGGCATGACGGTGCGTAGGATGGGGGTGGGTTGTGGCATGTTGCATGATGAGAAGGAGGAGAGGAGGAGGTCCACACCGAATAAGGAAGAAAAAGGGGAGGGAAATTTGTAGCATCTAGTAGGGATAGGAGGGGGAAGCTACACAAAATCAAAGGGGGGAGGTGTTTGAATGGGGAGATAGGGGAGAGCATGAGAGGGACAGAAAAAGTAAAGGAATGAACAAAAGAATAAATGGAGAAAAAAGAAGAAGAGAGAAAATAAAATAAAATAAAATAAAAAAATAAAAAAAAGTAAAAGAATAAAATTAATATCTAAATAACAATAACAAATTTTTGTATTAGTAATAAAACTAAAAATAATAAAACCAAAATAATAGAAACGACCAAACTAAAGTACTAAAAGAAATAATAATAAAAACAATAAACTAATTGAAACATTAAATTAAATAATAATAATACTAATAATAAAACTAAAGTAATAAAACCAGTCGCAAAATAATTGCATTAATTATTGAGTTTGGACACCGCGCAGAGACTCATTCATGGTTGCTGCATAGTCGCGCACCCATGCAATATTAAATTTAATCATAAAATGTTAGATTATTATGGTTGGGAACTACACATGTTATCCCATATGGTCGGACACCAATATATGAACCAAACTTTCTTCTAAAATAGAACTATTTCAAACCGCTTCCCAAAACTGAGACCCAAAATAATTAAAATAAAATAAAGCATCTCACTGGGGAGTGAAACAAATAACCTAGAAACTTGTCTAAATTCTATTGGATGGACATAATTTGACCATATACTCCCTTTATTGACTTTGGATCATAATTAGATCCATTTTCAATGAAAAAAACATAGTTGGAATTCCATTTTCCAAAATTTGCAAGAGTGCCACTCCTCATGAACTATAAAAGGAACTCATTACTCCAAATTCCTTAAACCAATCAAGATACATTTGATTGAACTAGATCTATCTAAATAGCTCTTAAATATTCCTCCCTTTGACCTAGAATCATCATCATGATAATAAATCCATCCAAGGAATCCCTTTGGAAGAAACCAAAATGAATTACCCAAATAAGAGGTAGTTTTCTTCCAAAATATCATTATTATTATTTTCATCCTCCACACATAAAATATTCTTATTCCCAGCATATATAACAATATCAGTATCTAGAATTTACTGGTATGTTGTTATATTAAGGTTTCTACCTTCACTAATACACACATCCATCCAATGGGTATCAAATCTACCATTTATTAGTATGGAGAACTACCAACTCATGAAATGATGATTGTTAATTTTTCTTTTATCACCCCTCATTGTTAATTTTTCTTTTATCATCCTCCACCCATGAAATATTATATTAATACAATAACATCGTTTGTGGATGTGCGGACTACCGTCCCTTAAAGAGATGTTATTCTTTCACACTATACATTGAAAGTATAAAGGATAATTTTAATAAATCTATATAATATATATGAAATAAATTTGATAATGGAATTATAATATACATATATATTATTTACATTTAATTCTTTTATTTTGAAAAGAAATGAAATTAGAATTCATGTGTACGTACATCCTACGTCTCTATGAACGATGCATTTCATTTCATATATCCAAATATTATGGATTATTATAAATACTTATATACGGAATATATATTATATTTAAATCATTTTTTACATTTTTTAGATTATGAATCCATGATCTAATTAATATTAAAAACAAGTAACATGTAAAATCATACCCGACAGACTAGGTAATTAACAATTAGTATAGTAGAAATAAAGAAGGATATTTATCAAAAGAGTAATAAGATAATATAATAAGATAATATATGATATTGTAACCATTAATATGGCTCTATAATAAGTTATTAATATTATTAAAACTATTATACTAGAGTTGAAATACTATTTACAAGAACAGAAACACATGGTAATAGATTTCGTCTCAATTATATTCTATTGAGACTTATTTAATATTATGAACCAATTCACTTTTAATAGTTTATATAATTACATTTTACATGTTATTCCATGAACCTCCTTAATATCTTAATATTATATGTTTCATTAAATTAATGGGGAATTATGATTCAAATGTTTCAATGTCGTATGGGACACTTTGGAACCTTTAAAGAATATCTTCCTTAAGAACGTAATCAATGATTATATTTTCAATATAAATTTCTTTTTTGATTGTTGAATTTATCATGAAAAAATCACATTATTTTAATCATTCTCCATTGGAAATTTCTTTGAATATCCATATTCCCATAAAATGGATATTATTATTTCATAAACCATATATCCTTTTTTATATACTGTGTTCACTTTGATAGTTATTTAATTAATTGGGGAATTATTGATAAATAAATATTATTTATTCAATGTGGATATTTGATAAGGAACATAATTTATTTATATCATTCTACATGATTAATTATTTATACAATAAATTATGGATGGGGCCTAGACTATATATAGACCCTTTATGCATCGACAACTTCTCATGAAACAAATAAGTTGTCCAAATTAAATGGGTTTCAATCCGTAGTTTTAAACATTCTTGTGAAAGGTCATGATGGTATAGGTTTTCATGTGACTCAGATATAATTCCTAATAATTAATCATTTACTTCATAAATATTTCAGTTTTCATTGTTATTATACATGATATTTTCATATTATAAAATCTATGGATGATTTTCATTCTAACTTTATTGATTCAAATGACTGTGTTTTCAATTTATTACTTTTACATATTGAATAGACCTTATCTAGTTATTTAAATTGAATGATTTATTAGTTATTTCCATTTCCATGATGATTTATTCACATTGATTCATTATTTATTCCACATTAATTACCCGTACTGACAATTCTAGATCAGTATCATTATGTTTCCTTTCCTTAGGTTATCAAGAAGAAAACATTAAATAAGAATTCTAGGATGTAGTTTATTACATTTTATTATATAGCATGTTTCATTTTATTTTCCTAATCACTAGTGCAGAAAAAGTTATTTACGTCGGTTATTTTTCAGTTTTTTACGTCGGGTTTTAGCCGACATTAATACGGAAGATGTTATAAATAAAGTTTTTTACGTCGGTTATTTAAAAACCAACATAACATACATAACATCACAGTGTTTATCACGTCGGTTAATTAATAACCGACATGAAAAAACCCGTGGGGGGGAGGGTTTATAACGTCGATTATTATATAACCGCCGTGATAAACCTGGGGGGGGGGGATTTATCATGTTAGTTATACAATAACTGACATCATAAACACGCGCGGGTGACTTTATCACGTCGGTTATTTAATAACCGACATGATAAACTCCTAGGCTATGGTTTATCATGTCGTTTATTAAATAACCCACGTGCTAAACCACTCCAGGGAGGGGTCTATCACATCGGTTAATCAATAACCGACGTGATAAAAAGCCTGGGAAATGGTTTATCAGGTCGGTTATTAAATAACCAACGTGATAAACCAGTCCCAGGAGGGGTTTATCACATCGATTAGTCAATAACCAATGTGATAAAGCATTTCCTAGGTCATTTATCACGTCGGTTATTATATAACCGATGTGATAAACCATTCCACAGATGTTTATCATGCGGTTATGAAAAAACCGATGTGCTAAACGCTTCTCGATTTCTTTATCACATTGGTTATAAAATAACCGCCGTGAAAGACAATTATTTTTAAAAAAAATCCACTGCAGTCCTCTGCTCTCCCCCAAAATCAACCAGAAACCAAATCAATAATTCGTACCACAAAAAAAGAAGATCAAAACATGAACTAAAGAAAATTTAAGCATTTACATTGATAACAGATAAAACTTACCCACTTGATAGCCCCCACCATCATGTATACCCCCTGTACAACCCTCCCCCACCCCATTGGAGCTCCCACCACACCCCAAGACTGCCCCCCGACCCCTTGGACAGCCCCAAACACCCCTTGACAACCCCCACCCTTCTGAACAGCACCCCCTCACCCCACTTGACAGCCCCCACCACACCCCTGGACTACCCCTGACCCCCTGGACAGCCCTAAACACCCTTCGACAACCCCCACCCTCCTGAACAACACCTCCTCACCCCCTCACCCCTCTTGACAGCCCCCACCACACCCCTGGACTGCCCCCTGACCCCCTGGCCACCTCCAAACACCCCAGGACAACCCCCTCTACCCCCATGTATACCCCCAATAACCTGGAAAACCCTCCCCAACCCCATTGGAGCCCCCAACTACACCCCTGGACTGCCCCCACAACCTACTGAACAACACCAACTCACCCCCTCAACCCACTTGACAACCCCCACCCCATTGGATCCCCCACCACACCCCTAGACGACCCTCGACCCCCTGGACAGCCCCAAACACCCCTCTACAACCCCCACCCTCCTGAACAGCACCCCCTCACCCCACTTGACAGCCCCCACCACACCCCTGGACTTCCCCCAACCCCCCTGGACAGCTCCAAACACCCCGGGACAACCCCCACCCTCATGTATACCCCCACACTCTGGACAACCCTCCCCGACCCCATTGGAGCCCCCCACCACACCCCTGTACTGCCCCAAACCCCCTGGACAGCCCCAAACACCCCTCGACAACCCCCCCCCCCCCCCACCGAGCAGCCCTCCCAGACCCCTGGACACCCCCAACCCCACTGAACTAGAATCCATACCAGAAAAACCTTCATAAGTAGACCAAAACAAGAAGTAGAGAAAAATTAAACATTCACATATATAACATTCAAAACATACACTGTCAACTTAAAAAAACTAAATCCAACCTAAACGACTACCAAATACACAATTACAATGACAATATTCAAAATTACATTTTACATTACGAACAACTAAAATTTAATAAAACCTGGAAAAAAATTTGACCACTCCACTTGTAGTAGTGTCTTCAACATTATAGGGTTGAGGGTCATCAAAACGCTACAAATGAAAAAATAGCAGTTGACATGTATAATGAGTAAAACAAATTGAAATATTATGGCAAAGTTTAAGAGGAAATCCTACCAGGTCAAAATTCACAATTGTCCCAGCTGTTATTATTTCATACATAAATCTTAACATATAATATCCGCATTCGATGACTCCTTGTTGTTCATGACAATTCTATTTTAATGAGTGTAAATTCAATATATTATATTAATGTAATAAATCAAAAAGTACAAATTATAAATGGATATTTACCTTCACATTTACATATTTGATATTTTCATTCCTTTTCTTTGCATTTTTTTGAAAGTAGACCCATGACATGTTAGAAAATAATACTAATGGGGTAAATTTAAAATTCATTATAATATATAAAACTATTGAGAAATTGAAACTTACTTTTCCAATATATTCTTAAAACTTTCCCGCACATCATCATGGGCAGAGCATATCCAATAAAGAGATTTCTCTCTTGGGCAAAAAACCCCTAACATCCAATGATCACTGATAAAAGGAAATTTAATATTAGTGGGTTTTTATGTTAAAATATAATTAACTCTTTGAGAGAGATGTGTTTCATACCTCTCACAAAAAGGCATCATGCAACATTGTGTGACTATATTCTTTTCAAATCCTTCAGAAATATAAAGCATTCTTTGTTCCTTATCCAATGCACATGCTTTAGGGAAAATCAATTACGGGTCCATGAATCCATATACAATTTTCAGCTCATTCCTCTCACACATTTTATAAAGATACCTAATACAAAACATACATAAGTATATATTTTTAATAAATATAATGCATGGAAAAGGTGTTAAGACTTACATGGAAAAAATTTGCACCACGTTGATGCCCAACTTATCTCCAGTAACAAGCTCCATGATATTAGTTTTCATAATCCCCACATTTATTTCACTTCCACAAACATGAGATTCCATTGGAAACTTATAATGATCCACCAACAAATATGGATTTCTTGACAATCTGTCAAGACTAATGGATTCTGTATCTGATGTCATAGCGATTTGTCTTTGTTGTTGTCTATACAGTATTTCTTTACCTTTGAAGTATTCCTGTAAAAATAAATTGAAAAATATATTAGTTTTCAAATGATAAAAAAACATTAATATAAAAAAATATAAGAAAAGATATAACATTCATACCTCTATGGTAATGAGTCGAAGAAGTCTGGATGGCCAAATTAAAAAATGGATGATACTATGTCCAACTGTCGCCACCTCATCTGTAGGTAATGGTACTCGAGCTGATCTATCTATAATATCCTATACAGTAACCCTTGGATTCTCTACCTATAATTGTTGATGATGAACTGTATCTCCTATACAATATACCAACCCATATGCTACTATATGCTGTTGAGAATCATCAACATACAACTCGCAATAAGTAGGAAGCTGCGACGGAGGAGTAGGATAAAAAATGGGGTCAGCAGGTTGAGGTGGGGGAGTGGTAGCTACTGGCGGAGGTGGAGGATAAATAATGGGGTCTACAGGGGGTTTTTGAGGAGTGGGAGCTGCAGTCTGAAATTATCTGTGCATGTCTGCAAACATAGACTGCACCGACACTCTAATCTTTTCCTCCATCATCACATTAATATTATGAATTACAGACTCCAAGGAATCAATTTTTTTCTATAAACCCCCTCAATGTTTGAAGTTGAAGAACGTGGAAACACATTTCTTACCAATACACTTGTCGGATATCCTCTTACATGACCAGGATGTTCGGGCCTTCCCAATGCTACAGATAAAATATCTTCCCTCCTAGTAACTGTAAATGTCCCCTATGAACTCTGCTCCTCAAGAGAGTCCTGTATTAATTAATTGAACATTTCTATAATGATTGAAATTATATGAAGAAAATGGTTAACTTAAATAAATAAAATATATATCTTTCAATCCTCTCAGCTACGATTCTCAATTCATCCGAATGATATTGCCCTTTTTTTCCCTTCCGAGCTCTCTTCCATTTTTCATGTCTAGATGGAGGGGATGAAGGGGCCACCTCTCCAGAGCTTGAGGACTCAGCTCTTAGTTGTTGAAAGTTTTCCACTATCATTTTTTCTTCCAATAATGCATACCCTCCCCGAGATAAACTATGAGGGTATACATTTTTAGATTGGATCTATTGATGAGCGTTCCTTGTTTGCAGTAAATTAAGAATAAGAAATCATTAACAAAACATTAATAAGATCATTTATATAAGAAATCGTATAAAAGTTTACACTGCCCTTACCAAAAGTGACTGTTTTCTTCTACTTTTAGAAAACTATCTCCATGTGTCTTAATCTATAAAGGGATATATATGACATGGATTGTCATGACTCCTATGACCATAAATGAAATCAAATGAGAGGGTTGATTTGAAATCCCTCCATCTCTTGGAAGCCAACGATAATCATTTCTTCCTGACTCCTCCAGTGTTAGGAATATCAAATGTCATCTGATAAAGAAGAGGTTAAACATATTACATATACTAGAAACATTTAAAGAATATTCATACAATAGAAAAAGATCTTACCAAAATCGTCTCCTATAACTGAGAGATTATCTCTTTATCCACACTTCTCCAGTCATCATACAGAATGCTTACTTTTCTCTTAGCCTGAGTTGCTACAAAACTCTTAAAATATTTTTCATTTGGACCTCTAGGAATATCATCATCATCAAACTCAATGACTATCCTCTGATACTGCGTACGGGCAACTGATAATTTTGGTAAACGTGTGCACCCACGTTTACCAACCTCTAAAGTCTTTGTTCTAATAAGAGCATGTGAATGTTCCTCCCTAGAGGTATGACCAATATTCTCATCTCCAGAATCATGTGGTTGATCAACTGATTGATCTGTCATTATCCTTAAAATCAAAAAAACAAACGTTAGTTCAAAAATATACAAATTCAAATATTTTAACACTACTGTAATTAGAAAATAGAAAAGTGTACTAAGTTACGTAATAGTAAACATTAGTAATATGGTAAGAATGTTAAACAATGGTAAATATGGTAAAGATGGTAAAGATGGTCAATATGGTAAACATGGTAAACATGGTAAACCTGGTAAGCATGGTAAAGTAATTATTACTGAACAAAAATAATAGATATATAATTTATGTAATGGTAAACATGATAAAGTAAACTAAACAAACATAAAACAAACAAAAACTTATACTTATTTTGTTTTAAATCATGTTTTAATAAATAAAAAACTTACAACATCTAACATTTATAAAAAAAATTAATGTAAACAAGAAATAAACATATGTTACCTGTAATTTTAGGAATGTACAAATGGATTGTTTTCCCAAATTCTTTCATCGTGATCGTTCCTTATGGCACAAACCATGTCTTCAACTTGCTCATCATTATGTTTTGTTAATCTTTCCTTGGAAGTATGGATCTCACATAAATCAGCATCTTCATCAACTTCATACTCACCAACATATTGTTTTTAACCTTGTAAAACAACAGCCCACTGCATATCTAATTGATCTACTACATAGAAAATTTGTTTTTCATGTGTTGACATTATAAAAGAATCAGCTGTGACTTCCAATCTATTCAGATTAACAAGTGTCATTCCAAATTTATCGTGTCTGACACTGTTGTTACCGATAAACCATTTATAGTTAAAAACATGAACTTTAATTTTAATGTAATCAACCTCCCATATTTCTTCAATCACTCCATAATATGCACTTGATGCAGAAATTGGGGTTTTGTCCTTAGCACTCGAAAAATGCATTGCTTCTGCAAACACCAATACACCACTATTCTGAACTGCACTTCTGTTGTCCTGAGCTTTCGTATGAAATGTATATCCATTAATGTCATAACCGGACCATGTTATCACATTTAAACATGGACCACCCACTATCCATTTTAATGTCTCTGATACATCTGATATACCAAGAAAAGTATTTTTAATCCATGACAAAAACGTTTTGTTGTGCTCATTCAAAATCCACATTTCTTTCTTCTTTGGATGACATTGTTTCAACTCATTAATATGCAATGTGATATACGGTTGAGCATCAACTATGTTATTCAAGATGTATGATTCTAACTTCTTCATCTGTTCAGCTGACAATGACTTGACTTTCAAGCCACGAATCCCCTTTCCCTCATTATTAACTCGTTCATGGCGAGATGGAGGAAAACCTATGTGTTGCGCCGCAGCCAAGCAGCTCGTACAAAACTCTGCTACCTCCTCAGAAATATACTTTTCAAAAATGGAGGCTTCAGGTCGATATGGATTTTTAACATACCCCTTTAATATTTTCATATACCTTTCAAAAGATACATCCAACGAAGATATACAGGTCTACAAAGCTTTATTTGTCAAACCAAATGAATCATTAAATGCACCATTATATCAAAAAAAGTTAGAGGAAAATACATTTCCAATTGACAAAGTATAAAAATTGCATCCTTTTCCAAAATATTCAAAGAATTCACATCAATCGCCTTGTTACAAATTGAATTGAAAAAATAACACAACTTCATCATAGTCTTTCTAACACGAATGGACAATATTCCATGCAATGAGACTGGTAGAATTTGTTGCATCATGAAGTGACAATCATGTGATTTCATACCTATCAACTTCAAGTCCTTCAATGAGATTTTTTTTTACATTTGAAGAATAACCTTGAGGCACTTTGATATCATGAAGACACTGACGAAAGATAATTTTCTCCCTCTTCGATAATGTATGACCATCCGGGGGAATAAATGTTCGTCTTCCTTTAGGAGTGGGAGCTAACTCCAAACGTATTCCCATTGATATTAAGTCTAATCTTGCATTTAACCCATCTTTAGTCTTTCCTTTAATATCTAACAATGTTCCAATAAAACAATCACATATACTCTTCTCCACGTGCATGACATCAATATTATGTTTAACTTAATGGTACCTCAAATATGGTAGCTCAAAAAATATTGACCTTTTCTTCCAAATATGTCTATCATTACCAGATTTTTGTGTCTTTCCCATTGTCACATCAATGTTTTTCACCCTCTCAAATTACAGATCTAGTGATAACGGTTTTGGAGTAGTATCAAATTCTTGTGAGCCATTGAATGCCATTTTTAGTCTTCTATAACGGTGATCCATAGGAAAAAACTTTCTATGACCCATGTACTCTGTTTTCCTCCCATGATGCAATTGAAAATATGACGTTTGTTGTTCGCAAATTAGACATGGTTTATACCCTTTAACACTGTATCCAGACAAATTTGCATACGCTGGGAAGTCATTTATAGTGAACAGAAGCACTGCATGCAGTTGAAAATATTCCATTTTATAAGAATCATACACCCGAATACCATCATCCCATAACTGTTTCAAATCATCAATCAACGGTGACAAGTAAACATCAATATCATTGTCAGGTTGCTTTGGAACATAGATCATTATACTCAACATGATATATTTGTGCTTCATACAAACTTCAGGAGAGAGGTTGTAAATTACCAATAAAATAGGCCATGAACTATGTGTGCTACTAAGGGTTCGGTATGGATTCATTCCCTCTGTGCACAACCCTAATATGAGATTTCTTATTTCATTTCCAAATGTAGAATACTGCGCATCAATATCATACATTGTGGACAATCAGCTAGATGAAGTATTTTTCCATCACATACCCGCTCATCAGCATGACATCTTAAATTTTTTTCATCATGTGAATTAGGAAATCAACGTTTGAAACAATGAATTATAGGAAGATACCAAAATACCTTTGCAGGGAGCTTTGTAATCTCTACATCAGCCTGTGATTTCTCTTTCACCTTATACTGTGATGTCCCACATTTAGGACACTCTGACAGAAATTCATATTCCTTCCTATATATAATGCAGTCATTCGAACAGGCATGTATTTTCTTGTATCCCAATTCCACCGAGAATAATATTTTCTTGGCCTTGTAATGTGAATCTGGAATCGTTATCTTTCGGAAGAATGTCCATCATCAATTGTAGCAGCTCTGTAAAACTTATGTCACTCCATCCATGTTTTTCTTTCAGGTTAATCAATCTTAACACTGCCGACAAAACCGTAAAATTTGTACAACCAGGATATAATGGGTTTTCAGCATCACCATATAGACTCGCAACTGTCGGTTCTATCTCAATTTGTTCTGCTACAATATCGCGAATCATTTCTTCAATTCCATCGGAGTTACCATCTTGTGAATCATCATCATCAATGACATTTCGTCCAGTTTCACCATGCCAAATCCAAGGGCTGTAACTCGGATTAAAACCTTGACATATCGTATGATCTTTTATCTCTCTACTTTTCAACTTCTTCATATTCAAACATTTCAGACATGGACAAAAAAATTTCACTACTTGGAACATTTCGTTTAGCAAATTCCAAAAAGGCATCAACACCTTCCTCATATTCATTGCTCATTCTATGTGCCGTAATCCAACTTCTACTCATTATTACCTATATCAAATATCAAAAATATATATATTTTTAAGATAAGACAAATATAAGTTTATATGTAAAAATCATAATTTTAATGTAAAACAATTTTGAAATATAAAACAAATCTATGCGTATTTAGAGAAAATATGCTTGAATATTATTATTAAAAGAAAATATAGTTAGATATAACAGTTTTAAATTCCATTGAATAAACGAAAACCATGGCGCCTACATGGTTGATAGAAAATTGGAGAGAATGGAGTAAACCTGAGAATCAAATCATATTTAAAATAAAAACTCTGATAGAGAAAACACAATGTAAATCCAAACACCCCTGGACACCCCCAACCCTCTGGACAACCCCCACCCCCCAGACAACCCCCAAAAACCTCTGGACATGCCTCCACCCCCTTGGACAGCCCCCCACACCCACCCACGCCCCAGGACACCCCCAACCCTATGGACAACCCCCCAAACCCCTAGAGAGCCCCCACCCCTCTAGATAACACCCCCACCCCTCCTGGACACCACCCCCACCCCCTACCCCCATGGACACCCCGCTAGACACCCCCACCCCTTTGGACAACCCCCACCCCCTGGACAGCACCCCACCCCTCCAGACAACACCCCCACCCCTCCTGGACACCACCCCACCCCCGACCCCCTTGGACACCCCCCTGGACACCCCCAACCCTCTGGACAACCCCTACCCCCCGGAAAACCCCCAAAACCCTCTGGACAGGCCTCCACCCCCTTGGATATCCCCCACACCCACCCACCCCCTTGGACACCCCCTGGACACCCCCCAACCCTCTGGACAGCCCCCACCCCCCGGACAACCCCCCAAAAAATTGTTTACATATAAAACTAGGGATGGTGAACAACGAAAAACACATGCATTTACATATACTTCGGCATGAAATAGATGGAATTAAATATTATTAAATATGGCTACTTAAATGATCGTATGATAATTAAAAATAATAATTGATATTCAACTAGTCAAATGATCACAAGTTTCTCGATAACTAATATTATAATTTATTTTATAAAAAAAGTCACACAAAATAGTCCACAAACATGTTTCACACCAACATCAGAATTTAATAAAACAATTCCTCAATTTATAAAACATTTTGAAAATGTTTGACATCTTAAATCACCTCTTTACCTTTCAAAAACCCTTATTAGGTGAATAACATCACCAAAACATTGCATTTACACCATTTTATCACTTTTTTTAACTCACTAAATCATTTTCAATTTTCATAAAACAATCCCAAGAGGAACAACCATGTTTTTCACACAAAAGACATTTGAAAACCCCCATTCAAGAAAAAAATCATACCAATACAAATCCAAAATGTAAATTTCAGCTCAATACACATTTATTAAACCACCCCCATATTTTAATAATTTACCTCAAATAATGTCACAAACAATACACATGAAAAAACTTTTTCACAAAACACCTTCAAGAGGTGTGACAAGGTTTTACACATAACACCCATTCAAAACCCCCATTTTGAGGCCCACATGAAAACAAAGAACTAAAAAACCATAATTGGATTCCCCTTTCAAAATTAATGAATCACTTTCATAGGTTATAAAATACACCCAAATATTAACCTAAGAGTCACACATTTAAATAACCCAATTTAAAGATAAAATGAATATATAAAATTAGAGACATATCCAAATCCGTCAAAAAAAAATTTGGGACAACAAAAAATATACGATGTAGGAAAAATGAATGAAAAAAAGCACACAAAAATATAGTGTTGCGTGTTGAAGGCTTACATGAAATGGGGGTTTTGGAATGCCTTTTGTGTTGCGAGTTGAAATCACACAAAACGAGTTGAGATGATAGATCTGGGAAAAAAAGCACACAAAAATCGAACGAGTTAAAAGCACACAAAAATCGCAAAACATAAATATAGAATATCCGAAAAAAAATGAACAAAATAAATTCGTGGAAGGTTTACTTGAGTGTTGCGAGTTGAGATGATAGATCCGAGGAGAGTAAAGATGATAAAAATTGTAGGCAAAACGAGTTTAATGCATCGAGATCGACGACCCGATTAGGGTTTATCGCGCGAGAGAGACGAGCCGCCAGACTGTCGAATGAAAATTAGTAAATGACGAACCTCAGGGGTTGTTGATTTTTTAAATGTTTTTATAATGTCGGTTATTTAATAACCGACATTATAAACTATTTTTTTACATTTATAACGTCGGTTATTATAATAAATGACATTATAAATGTATCAGATACGCCTTTTTTACGTCGGTTATTCTATAACCGACGTAAAAAAGACATTAAAAATCATAGTTTTTTACATCGGTTATAACATAACTGATGTAAAAAACACGTAGATATCTCGTTTTTTACGTCGGTTATAAACTAACCGTTGTAAAAAATCCCCCGCACTATGGTTTTTTACGTCAGTTATAAAATAACCGACGTAAAAAACTCGTAGATATCTTGTTTTTTACGTCAGTTATCAAATAACTGACGTAAAAAACCCCACGCGCTTTTGTTTTTTACGTTGGTTATTTTATAACCGATGTAAAAAACGATATATCTACGAGTTTTTTACGTTGGTTATTTTATAACCGACGTAAAAATCTAACACAGGTGCTTTTTAATGTGGGTTATTAAAATAACCAACGTTAAAAATCTACTCACTTCATTTGTTACGTCGGTTATTTTAAAACCGACGTAAAAAACCACGTTTCACAGATTATCACGTCGGTTATATATAACCGATGTAAAAAATGATGACGTAAATAACATTTTCTGCACTAGTGAATGTATTATCGGTATAATTTTTGTAATCTTTCATTCCAATTTTTATAAACTGACCAATTATTTAGAACTTGATTTCTTGTAATCATGTGAATGCAAGAAATTAATACACTGGCTCCGGGGTCAGGGCGTTATAATTGGTATCAAAGGAATTTTAGCTGCAACCATGAGAACTTGATTCAGAAAACATAGATTATGGATTATAACCCTAAGATATAATTTAAAGATAAGTATACAATATCATCTTATAGTTTTGGTAAGGTAGTTATTGGGTGGTTATGTCTAGAAATACACCCATGTTCGGATACTCTAAGAGGATGTTATTCTGGAATAGATTTACCTAAGAGTAAGAACTCTAAATGGTGTGTCAGGCCTAACTTAGTGTAACATGATATATGATAATGGGCCTTTCTTTACACCTAGTTTGACACTCCCAGGGGATACACATAGTATAATTCAAATTTTATTTAAAACCATTTCAATGATTGAGAATTTAATATGTCCACAAAGAAACTACAGTTTATGATTTACGATGCATAAATGTCATGTGCTATAACATATCTATAATTACATATTATGGTTTTGTGAGCTAATCCAGTGTATTTCATTTCATAAAAATGGATCCTGGAAAGAATAATGGTATCAATACTTGTAAAAAATTTAGATATTTCCCCACTAAATAAGACAATAAATATGGTATTTGAATAAATAAAGTTATGCATATATTAGGGAAAGTTAACCAGGTTATAAGAAATATACTTACATGAATGGAGAAACATATTCTACAAAGAGAATCTCCTATGATGGATCACATTATACAATATAATCCCTTATATTTTAGTGGGACTACTAATCCAATTTTATATAATTAGTGTATTATGTCTCTAGAGAATATATTTGTGTCCTTAGGATGTAGTGAAGGGAAAAATGTCACACTTGTCATATATGGCCGTAAAGGTGATGCTGAAAAATGGTGAAAATTGATCCAAAATTATAGAGAAAAATAAGAAATATAAATCATGGAATGGATAACCATTAAGGAGGAAAAATATGATTAATGCTGCAATTGTGATCAAGAAATTGAGATGAAGAGGAAGTACCTTATGTTAAAGAAAAGGTAAGAATAAATTAATGCAATTATGATGATACCTTTATAATTTTATGCAATTATGCTATGGAATATATAAACAACATGAAGTTTAGGAATGATCATTTTTATGAAGGGTGTAAGTCGTGTCCTTGAAGGGAAATGGTCTCCCATAACTTTTCATTATATGTTGAAATAGTTTTATGTTCCATAAACACATAGAATAAATTTTCTAGAATCAATATATTCAAATGAATACCAGATAATAAGAGGCCAATTATGACCCATTGAAAATATAATTCATCAACTAATATGAATATGAATGTATGATTTCTATGTTTTGTTAACTTTGGTAAAAGAACCTTCGGTACTATTTGAAGGGATTTTGAGTTTTTTATAAATACAGAGATAGAGGTCACTGTAATCATGAATGTAAGGAGAATAAGTTTATCAATGATGCAAAGTGCCATAATTGTAAGTATATGGGACATTATAAAAATTAATTCCCCAAGCATCAAGGTAATATTTTACAGAATAGGCTGATGGGAGATGACCAAGCTTAAGTGATCACAATAATAGAGGCAGAAGTACCAAATAACATGGTGGAAGGTACACTAATCCTATATTAAAATTTATCCAATGGGTTATTTTATTCTTTATCATCACACTCTTTTACATATACGATGTTCTCAATAAAATTAGACATTTCCCTTTTGATTTAGTATGAGTGTTTTTAGTCAAAACTCATAAGGGATGTATCATTGATAAAATATGTATTTGTCGGTCCCAATTATGTCACATAAAAATGATTTACTTGCTAATGTTTTTATCATATCTATGGTTTACTTTGTTAAAATCCTTAGTATAGAATATCTATCTTTATATGATGAAATAATTTATTACAAGAAGATGGAAATTATGATTTTTTAGGAGGATATAGAACCCCTCATCTTTAGAGAAGAATATTACTAAATTGATTCTAATTTAGATTCATCACTAGTAGATCTAATAGATGTAATTATCGGGGAAGAATAGAAAAAAAAATAGTGAATAATAAGGAAATATTTAAATAAATGATATACCTATTATGAATTAATACATTAATGTATTTCCCGAGGAATTACCAATATATCACTAATAATGTGAAGTTCAATTTTCTATTGACTTAATTCCTAATTCAAGGCCAATATCAAAGACTCCCTATTTAATGAATACTTTATAATTAGTGGGATTTAAGAAAAAACTAGATGATTTTGGTAATAAGTGATTTATTTACCCTAGTATTTCACCATGGGGATCCCCTGGCCTCTTTGTTAAAAAGAAATATGGATCTCTGTGGTTGTGTATTAATTATAGGGAAATAAATGCCATTACAAAAATAAACAAGAATCATTTACCTCACATTGATGACTTTTTTGATCAACATAATGGTTCCAAATATTTTTCAAAGATTGATCTTCATTCTAGGTATCATAACTATGAGTAAAGATGGAATAAATTCCAAATATTGTTGTTTGTTTATGGTATAAACATTATGAGTTTAAAAAAATTACATTTGGATTTACTAATGAACCCTTTATTTTTATGGATCTAATGAATAGAGTATTCAAGTAAAATCTTGATGATTTTTTATTGTATTAATCGAGGATATTCCGGTGTATTCCAAAATCTATGATGACCACAAGAATCACTTTAAGATCATTATTAAGACTCTTAGAAGGGAAAATTTATATAGGAAATTTACTAAGTATGATTTCTGAATCCATGAAGTTTATTTTCATGAACATATTATCTCTAAGGATGGAATATCAGTTGATCCTATAAAGAAAAAGGCAGTCATAGAATGGCATACACCAAATACAAAACTAATGTACATAGTTTCATTGTTTTGGTATGTTACTATCAGATATTTATTCTGATTTTTTCCCAACTAGCTAACCCACTAACACAAATTATACGTAAAGGCTTTAAGTTTTTCTTGAAAAAGAAATGTGAATAATTATTTGATCAACTAAAGAGAAGATTAGTCAATGCTTTGATTTTTAATCGACCATATGTGAGTGATTGGTTTTTCATATATAATGATGCATGGAAGAATAGAATCAGTTTTTTCTTAATAGTAAATGATAATGTTATTAATTATGCATCAAGGCTAGAGAAGAATCGCAAAAAAAACTATCTAATCCATGATCTTGAGTTACTAGATATAATCTTTTCTTTGAAAATATGGATACATTATCACTATAGAGAAATATGTGAGATATAAATTGACAATAAGAGCCTAAAATACATATTATCATAGAATAAGATCAATATGATACCAAGGAGATGGATCAATAAAAAAAATATTAAGATTTCCCAATAAACTATCACCTAGGTAAAGATAATAATGTATCATATGCTCTGAGTAAGATTTATCATGGATTTCAAACCTATATAAGGGTTGATAAGGGTACCATGTTCAAATATTTAGTAAATATGGATATGGAAATTTCTAAGGTAGCGTAGACATCAATAATTTTTAAAATGATTGAAAGACCATATTTATTAGAGAGGATAAATAATTCTTAATATAATTATGATGACATTTAGAATAAAATCAATGATATGAATGATGGAAAATTAGCATACTTTGTTTGTAAAGATAGTATTCTAAAATTAAAAGGAGGATACATGTTCCATCTATAATTACGTTAAAAAGGGAATTGTTGTCTGAAGCATATAACACAATTTTCTCTATATACCATACTAACACAAAGATGTATGTGGAATAAAAAGAATATTTTTGGTGGGATAAATTGGAGTAGGAAATTGTAGATTATGTGTCTAGATGTTTAGTTTTTCAAAAAGGTAATGCTATGTGGTAACATCCAAAAGGAGTCTTGAAACCTCATAAAGATCTATATTAATTAAGTTGTAAGACTTCATGGCACACCTCTATTAATTTTTGTCTAACTGAGATCCCCAATTAACATAAAATGTATGGAAGAGTCTTAAAATGGCTCCTGATACCAAGCATCATTTGAACACTACCTACCATCCTCAATCTGATGGATAGGCTAAGAGAACAATTCAAACAACAGAAGACATGTTGATGTTTTGATTACTCAACTTTCAAGGTATGTGGGATTAGTACTTACCTTTTCTAGTTTTTTCTTAAAATAATAGTTTCCATTCAAGTATTCAAATGGAACCGTATGACGTATTATATGGAAAGATGTGTAGTACTCCAACTTTTTGGGATGAAGTTGGAAAAAGGAAACATGTAGGCCCATAAATATTTGCAGATATGATGATAAAGGTAATGGTTATTCAAGGTGATTTTAAATCAGCTCAAATTAGGAAAAAGATTTATGTTGATAATTAGAGGAAATATTAATATTTCCTTGGGGTAGATCATGTTTTATTAAATGTATCTCCATGGAAGGGTGTTATCAGGTTTTGTAACAAAGGGATACTGAGTCCTAGGAACATCACTCCCATATAAATTATAGAAAGGGTTGGGATTGTTTCTTATCATTTAACAATGCCCCCAAATATCTCAAATGTACAAGATGTATTCAATATATCTATGATATGAAAGTACATGCCTAACCCAATGCATCTTCTCATCTTTGATGAGATTGAGTTGGAACCTAATCTTTTATATTATAGAAAAACCATCAAGATTCTTGATACTAGAGAATAAGTATTGAGGAATCAGACAACTCATCTGGTAAAGGTAATCTAGAGAAATCAAAAAATGGAAGAGGAAACTCAAGATATATGGGATTATATAAAGGAGAAATAAAAAATAACATTTAAGGTAATGGTTATGAAATTTTGACGAATAATTGTTTTAGGAGGGAATAATGTATCACCCCAAGATTTTACCATATTTTCGTTTCATAATTAACTTAATTTTCTTTATAGATTTGCAATACACACAAAATCCTATTTAAATAGAGCTCTATTTATTCATGTTTTTCATAGTCAGTAAAATTATAACAATTTTAGAGAGTATATATAGTAAATTAATATATTAAATATCCAAAAAAATATTTTTTCACTCATCTAATATATCTGATAAGCATAATATAAAAATAAAACCAATTTTATTTATAAAATACTATATTTTAATAAAGGAAATTTTATAGAATTTTAAGGTAGAACCTATTTTAAATCTAAATTTTGGAAATTTTATATATTTTATAAGAAATTGGAATATAAATACTTGTTTAGGGTGAATTTTTATTATTTTTCGGTGAATTTTCATTATTTAATGAATAGTGAAAATAATGAATTTTAATTCAAAACTTTTTTTTCATATAATTTATTTAGAAGGATAAATTATATTTTTAAATGGTTTTAAAGATTAATCATCTTTATTTTTTATCAGTTAATAAAATTCAGGTCATTGTAATCTATTTAAATTTGATATTTGATATAAAAACATAGTAAACATTTGAATGTTTTTACTTTTAAACCCCACATTACCATCCCATATGTGGGATTTAATTTAAATTAATTTATGCCACTTATCTGATTAAAATTTAGGAAAATGGATTCCATATTTAGAATAATCATAATTTATAATTTATAATAGGTTCAAAATAGTTTTTGACCAAAAATATTAGTGAAGGTAATTAAAATTAATTACAATGATTAAGGTGAATTTAAGTTTAACAAAATACTAAACCTTAAACTTAAGGGCCCAAATGACCTAGAAATAGGTGAAAGCCCCTTTTATGGATATATTCAGACACTATACTCCATTTTATTTGATTTTACCATTATTATTTCCACTCAAAATTATAAAAATGTCGGTGGAATTCCCTTTTCCAAAATTTAAATTTGTACCACTCCTCCTCTACTATAAAAAAGAAATTAAACCCTCCCACTTCCCCAAAACTCTCAAGACACTTTGGATCAACCACGATCAAACCAAATAGATAATAAAAATTCAAACCATAATCTTATAAGAATCACCTTTAGAATAAATCAATCTAAGGAATCCCTTTGGTGGAAACCAAAAGGGGTTACCCAAATAAGAGGCAACATACAACCTCATATTCATTATTTTTATTATCATTATCAACCGAATAAAATATTATTATTATAATATTATATAATTAAATTATTATAATAAACAAAATTTTATGTTTTATGTTATGGGTTATACCTGAAATTACATACACATCCATCTAATAGGTAATGAATCTACGGTTTATGTGTACGGTGAACTACCACCGCATAAAATGATGATAATTAATTTTGTCCTTTACAAAATCTCATGGTGGGAACTATGATGTACACACTATTTTTATATGATATATATGATATATATAATGTATTTATTATTCTAAAAGTTTAATATAACACAAACCATTATTCTTTCCATATTTTGTAAATATGATACCATCATTTGTGGAAGTGTGGAATACCTCCCCCTCAAAGCGATGTGATTCGTTCACACTATACGTAGAATATATAAAGGATGTTTTTAATAAAACATTGTAGTATATATGTAATATATATGATACATGAATAATTTTATTAATTAATATCATTTACTTTTCATTCTTTTAATATATAAATAAATCAAAGCACTGCTCATTTATACGTACGACCTATCATCTCCATGAATGTTGCATGTCATTTATTATCTCCAAATATAATGGATTATTATAAATACATATATAATGAATATATATGATATTTAAATCATTTATTACATTATTTATAAGATTAAACCATGATCTAATAAATAATAACAATAAGTAATATGATAAAACATACTCGACAAACTAGGCAATTAACACCCAAAATAATGGAAATAATGAAATATTGTTATCAAAAGAGTAATAAGATATTATTAGAAGATAATATATGTATAATCATGAATATGGTTCTTTAATAAGTTATTAACACTATTAAAACCATTATATAGTATTTAAAATTCCATTCATACAAATGTAAATGGAAGCTAAGGTATTTCATTTCATTTTACATTCCCTTGAGACTTATTTATTATTGTTCACCAATTTAGTTTTATATGGTGTATATAATTCCCTTTGACATGTTATATCATGAAAGTAATTATTCTAATGATATTATATGTATCATTTAACTCTTGTTTAATTATTACTTAAATGTTTCAAAGTGGTATGAGTCACTTTGGAATGTTTAAACATTATCATCCTCAAGAATGTTCTCAGTAATTAACTTTTCAATCTCACTTACTTTTGGGATTGTTAACTTTAAATTAAAATAATAACATTATTATAATTATTATTAATTAAAAAATTCATTGAATATCCATATTAAAATAAAATGGATATTAATATTTCCTAAATAATATATCATTTCTACATACGGTGTTAACTATAAAAGTTATTTAATTAGCTAAGGAATTATTGATAAATCCTTATTCTTTATTCAATATGGATATTTGATAAGGAATAATATTTATTTTTGTTTATTTGATATGTGGAATTACATGGTGTGGAAATTATGTGGGGGTATAAAAATTTATATGACCTATCCATGAATTGAGACATTCTCATGAGATAAATAAGTTGTCCAAATTAAATGGGGTTTTATCCATAGTTTTAAACCATCCTATGAATGGTATTTTTGGTATATGTTTTCATGTGCCTCAAAAATGATGTCCAATGGTTAAGAATTTACTTCATAGATATTTTAATTTTCATCATAATTATCCATGGAGTTTTCATACGATAAAATATACAGATGCATTTTATTTTTAGTTTACTGATTAAATTCCATTTGTTTTCAGTTTCTTGGCTTTCTATATTGACTATTCCTTATCTAGTTATTTTAATGGAACGCGTTATGAATTATTTACCATTCCATGTTGATTTATTTTCATTGATTCATTTATTTTTATACTTAATATACCCTTTCTAAGAATTTGATATCACTCTTAGTATGTTTTGTTTTCCAAGGATATAAATAAGAAAACATTAAACATCTAAGATGTAGTTTATTTCATTTCATTTTGTATTATGGATTATTTTCTTTTCCTAATGTATTATGGTAATCATGTATGTAATATGACTTTCAAAAACTGCTAAACAGATCATTCCTTCAGGATATTCTTCTTAATAATCATGCTAATGTAATAAAATATTGCACTGGATCTGGGATTTTGGGGTAGGGAAATTAAATTATAATTACCTTTAATTATTATACAACACCGATACAGTGTTTGTGAAAGCGGTAGAAAAATCAAGTAAATGACTTTAAAAAAATTAAATGTACTATATTTTGGATGAATTATGTGTTCCCATGAATTTAATAGATAATTACAAGAGATTAAATCTAGTTACAATATTTATATTTGATTTAGGTTCTTATACTGATGCCTTTAAAGTAATGATATGTGATTAGTAATGAAAATGATTTAAATTATTTTTAATGATTAAGAATTAATTATAAATTATTAGAAAAAAAACAATATCGAGTCATGTGTATAAGAAATTCTATATCCTATAATTTAAGTTCAATGTATTTATAAATTTTGTTATTTATAATTATATGAATGAACCATAATGATTGAAAAGATTCGAAAATGTTATTGTTTTTTCTTATAAAAAAAGAATCACTTCAACCTTTTCAAAGCAGAAATCAATTTTATTTTTATCTCAATACTATACCAAAATAAATTTCTAAACAAACATTTATATATACCCAATCCCATGTATTGACTGTAAACCTCTCCTTCAGAGTCATTAAAATCAATCAAAAGGAAAGTATCAAATGAGGTGTTATAAGTGTTAATTAATTAATTTTCTATTTTTTTCTTCATACATCCGTCAAACATATCATAAAAACTTATATATAATAAAATTAATCAATAAAATTTAATATTTGTTTTATGTTTATAGTATAAACCTTTTTCATCTCTATTTCCATCCAATGTGTAATGAATGAACCACTTATCTATACGTACAAAATATGGACTCCATGAGGAGATTTATTTTGTTTTTCATCAACACCTCCCAAAGATAGTTATAGAGATTGAATTATTTAATATACAAGATATTTAACACATTATAATGTTTCTATAAGGGAAATAAAATATTTTTTGTCTTACCCTTCCATTCGTTGAAAATGATAATGTCTTTCATATGTATGTGTGGATTAATACATCCACAAAGAGATGCGATTATTTTTTATTACAACCTCACATGTTTTTTCATAAGGATAAAACTTAGGAATAAATATTACATATATGATATATATATGGTTTTTTAGAAGAAAAATATTATATAACGTATCTTTTTTTCACTTCGTAGAGAAATGAAAACATCGTTCATGGGTACATATAGACTGTTGTCTCAATGAATCGATGTGTTACATTTTTCATGGTCACCTTAAATTGATGGATCTAAAATTGTATTTAATGTTTGAAAATTACAATTATATGATTATTAATGTTATAAAAATTATGGATAAATGAACCCTTTTTCCTTGATAAAAATATTTAAATTATCAAGGGATTATTTACCAAATTTTTGGAAAATGTCTGATATGAACTTAATAAATTCTGTAACTATATAATAAATGATAATAAATGGAGTAAAAGTATTATTATAAAGTAATAAACTATAAAGTTTTCTTTAAACAAGTTAACAATTAAATTATTTTAATTTTATAACATTTAATGAATATAGGTGGCGATTCAGACTTGTAGTAATGGATTTTAATTAAAACCTTGATTAATATTTTTTAAAATTTTCTTTTTCTCACAATTTCTTCCTCCATGTCCTAGATTATTTTAAATGAATCAATAATGTTATAATTTATTATTAAAATATTTTTAAAATTTATTTTGAACTATACTTAATTTTTAAAAAAGTTTTTAAAGATACAGTTCACTCTTGTATCTTTTTACAAAATTGAAAAATAATGATTTTATAAAACATATATGACTTGAAAATATTTTCCAAATATCATTTACATTATTACTTAATAAAATTTCTTTAATTTTTTTTATGTTTTTTGGAATAATAATCGTTTTCCTATTCATCTATGAATTTTTTATGTTAAGAGTTTTCAAGGAAAAATGATTTTTATCCTTATTTTTTTGTTAAGCCTGAAATTGTTTCTATATAAATTTTAGAAAGAATATTTTATGATATTTTAGGATTTAAATGAAATATTATGTGTTTTTTATGTAATTTATATTCATTGGACATTATTTATGATGACAAGATAGATTGATCTATCACTTCAATGCATTCCATAGTGATTTTTTATAGAGAATTAGGTTTGAATTAACCAAGTTGGTTCTTCTATTTGTAATATTATTATAAGGATTATATGAATATGATGTCCAAAGGCACATCTATGACTTTTCTATGCTTCAAAAATATATATTTTTGAAATACTTAGATTTCACCAAGAATGCAAATGAACTTATCTTATAATAATTATATGTCCCTTTTAACGGTGAAAGGTATGTTTTTTACAAAAATATTTATCATGGGTTCTCATGTTTCCTAAGAATCCCTCATTATTATGATTTTTTCACTTCATCCATATTTAGAAATTTATTTTGAAAAACATTTGGAAATAAATATAATATCATGAGTAAGTAAGAAAATTTATACAATCAATGTTTCTTATGTAAAAAGATAAAAATATTGATATATATTTATTTATTTATAATTAGAGTAATTTTTTTCTTTATTTTTGAATCACTTTCTGAGAATTTTTTACTCATCTGATCTTTTAAAATATTTTTCATTGGGATTAAGGATGAGGTGTAACTATATAAAGTTTTATCTTTGTATAAAAAATATTCATCTTAAAACAAGTGAATGTGTTTTGAATATAATATGAGTTTATATTGAAGAATATTATTTTTCTGGAAAAAATTGGATTTGGGCATATTTTTCAACTTTTTTGTTATAAAGATTTCACATATAATATTGTTTTGTAAATTATCTACAACTACAAACATTAAATATCATGGGAATGTAATAAAATTAAGTACGTGCAATTAATGTTATAATTGTGGATTGTTAAAGGACTGATCCCTTTTACTTTGGGATATATTTATGAGAATACATGATTATGGTAATTAAAAAATCATGGATTTAGAATATGATATAGGGTGGTGGTTATTTAGGAAGAATTTTATTTATAGAGACAAATTGATTGTTTAGATAAAAATTTGGATGGTTTATTGATTTATGTTAGGAAAATTATTGTTATTAAAGGATAAATATGGTTTTCATATTATTTGGAATGTATAGATAAACTTTTGGATTAAAAGGTAGTTGGATGAAAAGTTAGTACCGGAAGATGTTTAATGTAAATCAGGATTGTGTTGTATATTTTATAGAGTGCAAGTCGATGATTTTATTAAAAGAATAAATAATGAGTAATGTTTTTGAATAATATTTGATTTTTTTGTTTTATGTGGTGAAGAGTTAGATTATTTTTGCGAAATTATTAGTATATTTTAATGAATATATAACCAGGGAATATATTATTATTTTTATGTGACTATGTGTGATTAATTTTGTTTGGAGGTAAATTTTATATTGATTCTAGAAGAATATGCGATCAAATGTTTTTGATTTTTTTGGTTTAGATTTGGTTAAGATTATTTTGAGGTGGATTAAGATTATTTATTTATAAAATGAATAAAGTTGAAATTTAGGTGTTGTTATTGAATCATTGAGGATGAAATTATTATTTTTCCATAGGATGTATTTTCTTAAATTTTGTTAAAAATATTTTCTTAGGTAAATGTATTGATATGAGTTGAATAACTTTTCTTCCATTTTTTGGATCTCATCAACCACTAAAAGTCAATTTTATTACTTTGGTTATATAAAAATCACTATTGTTATTCATCATTTAAAATATGAGATGAAATAATGACGAAAAGATACTTAAAGCACAACTAAATGATGAGATTTTACCTATGGAATAAAAATAAATAGTGTAAGTATACTTTATTATATTTTCTATAGTGATGCTAAATGAATTCCTCAACATAAGAAAGATAAAGATAAATCCATCACGTTTTATGTGGAAAATTCCACTAATCCATCAAGGTATGATTTTTGAAGCTCAATTAAAATAATGAGTCTTATCATGATACATATATGGTTTTTGAAGTATAATATAAAAAATAATATATATCTGATTAATGAATTAGAAATAAATTATGATGGTAAAATATTCATTGGATTTTATTATTATGTCATGATACACTTATTTTTCATAAAAATAAATTAAAATTTTTACATTTGGAATTAATTTATGTGGAGAGGATAATATAACACCTTCATATTTTAAAATGTAATTATATTTTAACTAACACTGTGTTTGATAACTTACGTTATACACAACCCTGAACAAAATTGAGTCGCTGCATATCATAATAATAATTTTTTAAATATAAAGGGTATTGACCCAATCATATTTAAAAATAATATGATACTTATTTTTTTTAATCTTTTTTATTTAAAAATGAAGTTATTATAAAATATATGATTAATATGATATGATTAAATTTATTGAATGTTTAATATGGTATTTTTAGAATAGGTATTTTAAAAATTATATGAATTTTATTTTAATAAATTAAATTTATCTATTAAAAATATGAATATTATAATATGCAATATTTTAATGTGTGAAATAAAATATTAACACTTAATTAATTAGAAATTGATATGAAGAACACTACAAGTTTCAAAAGGGTATGTTTTCTTTTAAAGGAGTTATATATTTTTTTATTTTCATATAAAAGGTAAATATATGAATTTTATAATTATAATTTTAAAAAATATGATTTATTTGTTCATTCATCATTTCAAAATTATATGAGGGTGAATTATTGGGATTTTTCGAAAAAGGTTTATTTTTTGTTGATTATTGAAATATAATGATTTTATAAATATTGTCACTTTTATGACATTATTTTTTAAACAAGAATGAGTTTAATGTAAATGAATTATTTATTACTGACTAATTATATATTTAAGAATTAATATAATTCATTTTATAATATAATTATAAACTTAGAAATTCCTTTTTGATGATTTGGAAATCAGGGTAATGTATTTATTCAATTCAAAATTATTTTGATTCTTCTCTTATAATCATGTATTCAATATTTAACATTCTGTTTTGATTTCATTTTAAATTAAAATAATATCACTTGGATTAATAATAATTGAATTATTTTATTAGTAATAAATATTATACATTTTTGGGTATAAATTCAATTTTATAAATAAAATCTGAATTTTATAAAAAATTGTTTCCATTACAATTTTAGAAATTATATTAATCGATATATTTGACAACTATATAAATTGAATATTAGAAAAATGATTCCATAGTTTTTTATCATTATTTTTTAATCTTTAAATTATTTTCATTTAATGTTTTATCACTAATAGTTACCAAGATTTGTTTTTGTCACAATGGTAAAGTTTAAAAAGTTTAACGAGGGGTTTAAACTAACATATAAGGATCCGAATTTCTCTAAAAATATATAAATGTGATTTTATGAGATTATTTTAACCTTAAAGTATTATATATTCTATATTTCTCAAAATTAAATTAAACATACAAGATAAATAAATATTTTTTGTTTTGAATTTCATAATATTTACGAAGGTGCCACTCCCGTTATTTATAGAATAACACCTTCTATCCTCACTTCACACACACTCAAAGTTCATTTTCTCAACTATTATATTCATAAAAAAATAGTCTTATACATTTTTAATGGTTCTAGTCTCATATAAGGATAATTAATAGAAGGATTACAGTATAAGAAAAAGAAATATATTTAAGGAGGAGGTATAAGTCATAACCAAATTATTTCAAGTTTACTTCTTCTTTTATCATCATTAAAACATTTTATAATAGTCATAACATAATAAAATAATTATATTTACTATACTTAAATTTCATTTTGTTGATTTAATAACAATTTTCTACATTCTTTAAATCTAAAGGGAAATGAAAACATCACTCATGTGTGTATACAAACTACTGTCTCCATAAAGCGATGTATTTCATTTTTTGTCACCACCTCACATATTTGTATACAAAAATAGAATTTATTAATATATAATATATTTTTTAAATAATTATGGTTCTATAAATATAATATATTGTTAACCTTATCGCCCTACAATTCATTGTAAAATTGAAACGTCGGTCATGCATACGTGGAGGATATCACATCCACAAAGTGATGTAATTTATTATTCATCACCAACTCATATAAATAGTAATAATAATGGATTTAATGAATTAATATTATATTATTCTAATTTTTTAAGGATAAAAATTTATATACATTTTTTCTTTTTCCTCAATCATAATAATGAAAACGCCTCTCATGCATATGGGTAGGTTACCACCTCCTTGAATGTTTTATCTCATTTTTCATCGTCGTTAAACATGCATGGTTAAAAAAATATATTTAATATATAAATTTTATATGTTACATGGTTAATATTATTTAAGTGATTAAATCATGAGTAAGGTGCAATGACCAACATCATTGAATCAAAAGATGCTTGATAAATAGAACAATTAACCACTAAATAATTGATTTTTACTAAGTATTATAAGTAAATAGATAGAAATAAGATATGAATAAATGATGTCTAGAAAGATAGAAAAATATATAAATATTATATACATAAATAATAAATAAAAAATTATTATATAGGTGGATATAATGCATCTAACTGAAAAAAATCCAAGGTAACTATTTCTTATATCAATTTTCCTTCTTCGAGACATTTTTTGAACTACACACTTATTTATATTACATGTTGGATATAATAATACTTGTAAATATTATATCATGATAGATTTCATAATTTTTGTTATTAATATTCCATTTCATTTTCTCCCTTTCAAGATGTTTTGTTTTTAACGTTATAAAATATACATGGGTTCTTGGTCTAAATTTTGATTCATGGAGACGTATCTTCATATTACACACTATATTTTATTTTATATGGAACACTTACTCTATTTGAATAAATTTGGAAATAATATTTTATGTAATTATTGAATTTATATTACCATTTCATATTATTACTATCGGTGTATTTTCAATTGAATGTTACCAAACCTGTTAGTGTTTATCTTAAAATATCATTTTTAATTTGGATTGTTTATGTCTAAATATTGATTAGTTAAATTACAAAATATTTATCTATTAATAAAATATATTTTTTATTATATTGTTATTATTTGGGTTAACATGTATTATTATTTTTTTCTTTCCCCTTAGGTTCAAAAATGAAATGAAATATTGTTTACAAGAAAAGATGACCATATTGTTCCTCTTTGGATGGAAATTATTTTCTTAAATATATATATTGTATAATTTGTTCCAAGATTTTTATTATATAAATTAAATTTTAGTTTAGTGAAATTAAAAAATATATTTTTATTTTTTAACAATTGTTCAAAATTTAATCATTTTAACATTATATATACATTCCATTTTTATCTTTTTACAGAAAAGTATGTAAAGAATATTTTCTTTTAACATTTATGTATATGCTGATTTTTTTACCATATGATAATTATTAATTTTAAATATTAAATTTTATTTGTCCATAGTTTTCTAATATAAAATCTTATTCTAATTTTTTTGGGGAATTTTTAGTTTTTAAAATGTTTTTCAAAAGAAAATGATATTTTATCTTGTTTTCAGAGGGAATAATTATGTCTTTATAAAGGTTATTTTTAAACTATGTGAATATACATTAAATTATATTATACTTCACTGTGGATATTATGTTGTATAACTATAAAACCTTTTCATAAAGACAAAATTTAATAAAGTTGTTCTATTTATTTACTGGGGAAAATATCGACATTCTATATGCTAGTTTTCAAATATGGACGTTAATTACCAATGCATGTTGATTATGTATTTTATTTATTATTTTACCCTTTCAATTTATTAATTAATTAAATTGTTCAGTTATGTGTGTTTTTTAATATTAGATAACCCCTTGATTCATCAATAAGACTCTTGAGACAAACTATCTTGGGTATTTGATTTATGATTTCCTAATTATTTATAATGTCCAGTTTGAAGACACGATAGTATGTATGATATCATTGATAAGGATTTTATGGTAAGATTATGATGTCTATAATTATTAATTACATCATCATGAAGTCATTTATTATTTTAAATATGATCATTTATATTGATTTATGTAATCTAAGTAAATATTTAATACTCATGTTTTATGTTAAATGGAATTTTTGGTTATTAATTACATTGATGTATTACTCATATTTAGTTTCCATATTATAGATTACATTGAACTCTACCCCTTTTTGATCATTTAATATCACATTTCTTATTTATCCACTTCCCCAGGACATGAAAAAGTGAAATCTGTATGATATATCTAGTTGGATATCATTTATAGATAATTTTTTGAGAGATGTTGAAGAGTTATTTTGGAATTATAAAATCTACTTATACTGGAAAAACATCCATTGGGTGAGAAATATATATGAGTTATGTTAAGTAAATATTATCTTAATTATAAAAATATCCGAACCTAAAATTTTTTCATGTATATAAGTGTTTCAATAATATCTTTGATGATTTAATTGTGGAGAGTTAAAATTGGGTCACTTGAGTTTGAATCAGAGACAATATGTTGAGATTATGTTTAAAGAACTAAATCTAGGAGTATGTGTTAGGGATACTAAACGTATTTTCATTCTATATTATAGGAAGGTGGTGTTTGGGGGTATTTTTTATTATTAATTCACTAAAATAAGGGATATGTTGTTGTAATATATTAACTAATTTGTTATATATTACATGGATGTGATGTGTATCATAGTTGAAAATATGATAATATCATAAGAAGAATTTTATTCCACTATAATCCTCTATTATATTGTATGATAGGGTTTTATATAGGATGTGTAACATCACACCACTCATTATTGGCTTGAGAATATGCAGAGACATTACTTTGACTTAGGTGGCATCCCATAGGCCGTAAAGGCTGTAAATAAATTCTAATAGACACAAAATATGTTGGGGGTTATTTTCTATTTGAAAATAAAAAAACTCTAAATGATGTATGGAAAAAATGAAATAAAAATAAAAGTAATACAAACCATGAATAATATTATGCTACAACCAAAACTATATCAGAGTACAATATGGAATATGAGACAAATATCAAATATTAAAGTGGAAGAAAATTATTTTAAAAGATTACATAGATATAGAATCTACATATCCCAACATTATCCATGCTCTAAATCCAAAATATATTCCTAAATAATCATTATGAATCTCTAAAAAATGAGACACTTTACCATTAACCGTATCACTATATAAAATATCTTCAAACAAACTAATGTTCCCAATTTGGGGGTGTGAATAAAACTATGTAATTGTTCCCCAAATGACTGATCTACTCAATCAACCATGAGAGAACATGTAGGAACCTTTATATAAAACAATTTAAAATAGTGTTTCTCAATAGAAAAACCACATATAAGAAAAATATTTTCCAAACCAAAACCGTTTCTATGGAAAGAAACCAAGAAAATCTTATAAAACCATTTCTAAAATCCATTTGGCTTAAAACATTCCATTCCACATATCCACACATCCACGCATGAATGAAACCATTGGCCTACCTTCACATAAGAGTGGTGAGTCATCCCTTCACTAAACCTTCACATAGTGAACTATCTTGATAGGGGAAGGTCATACCCTTATTTTTCCCATATTTTATGGGTGAAACATCATACCCTTATCTATCCCAAACTAACACGAACACACAAAAAAAATTTATTCTAAAACTATGCCAACCTAATTGATCCATATTATTTCCATTAAAAACTTTCATTTAAAACATTTTCCAACCAATATTCCATGAATCAAAACCAAACATCCATTAAAAAATCACAATTCTAAAATCATTTAACAATTTCACTTTCAACAAAACAACCAATTTCTCTAATTCCCGAAACCATCACTAAAAGGGTTTCCAATAATTTTTTTCATAAATATCAAAATTAAAACCAATATAATAGTCAATTTAAAATAAAACCTTCATGTTTGAGAGAGTAGATGCTAACCTCCAATCATATGTGAAAATGAAGAACGAAACAAACAAATCAACAAAACCAGATTAAAACTCCAAAAAACATAGTATTGGTCTTGTTCCCAATCAACCATACAATGACATCTCAACACTATTGGAATCTACAAATATAGATATAACCCCATATGATTATATATATGAATATATGCTATGTAGTAAGATGAAATCAATGGAATAAAACTGTGAATGGGTACTGACAAATGAATCTGGGTCTCCCACGCACAAATAATCTCTAGCAAATTTCTCCCGGGTCAAGGGGAAGGGTATCGAAATATATATAATGGAGAGGAAATTTTATATGGGTTTATAGTTAAAAAATAAACCATTAAAAATTAAATATAAATTAAATCTGTAATTTTTGGATCTTGTTTTTGATAGTGTAAGGTCTAGGTGTATGGTTAGGAAAACCATACTCAAACCATGTACCGGCCACTCCCTCTAAATACCCCTCACATGGTTGGATTGTATAGTTAGAGGAACCATTTTCCAACCCTGAAAACACCTCTATTTAAATTTACATATTTACTCCTAGTTGGCCACATGGTTTGTGAAAACCATGAACCAAACCGTTCGCCTACCCAGATCCCACTATTTTCATTGCATGATTTCCGAGAATCTTTTACATAGTTTTTACTAACCATGATCAAACCATAAAACTTTAAAAAAGTCCCAAGAACTTTTCAAAACTACTCTAATCCTCCCAAAACTTATCCAAATAAAATTATATAGCTAAAATACCTAATTAAATCTTTAATGACCTGAAACTTAGGGTGAAACATTCTCCCCACCATTGGCCTTTCAATCAATGGAAAGTAGAAATCCACTAATACCCTGAATGATTTTGGGTTATTACTCAACGATATACTTCTCCTTTTCCCATGTTTCTTCGAGAATTATTCCATGTTTCTATAAAACCCACACTATACTGGTACTTTTTTAATGAAAGGTTTTATCTTTCCTATCCATAATCCATACTAGAATATGAACCATAAAAGCATCCAACTCTAGGTCTAAGTGATCATAAAAAATCACATATTCAGAATTATGCTGATTCTTTTCCAATTGATATACATGAAAAAAATTATTCACTGAACTAAAACATGGTGGAAAATCCAACCAATATTCAACCTCTGCAACCCATTCAAGGGTATCAAAAGGGACTATGTATTGAGAAGATAAATTTCATTGATTTATAAATTGATAACGCCCAAGCCTCATAGAGGTTCTCAAGAACACAAGATCCCACACATCGATTGAAAATTGATTTCAATAATAATCCACATATGATTTTTGATGACTATGAGTTTTTTATATTCTATTCCTAATTGAATAAATCTTCTCTGATATCTATTGGAGAGTTCTTGGTCTAACTAGTGAAGTCTCACCTATTTCAACCAAACAAAGTAAAGAACAACAATGGTTCCCATGTAATTCTTCTAAAGGAGACACATGTATCAAGGAAAGATGAATTTTCTATTTAGAAACACCACTAATTGTACGTTCTCCTCTCAAGAGTGACCAAAATCCATTACAAAAGCCCAAATCATGCCTTAGAAGATTTTTATCACCCTTTCAGATTTTACATCCTTCTAAGGATAATATTCCATACAAATAGTCAACTGAGTCCTAATATATTGTCGTAATTATTTCTAGAAATGATACATAACCCTTGGATATCAGTATGATACCATTGAAACTAGTATTCCATCCCTCTTTACCACTTCATTGATATAAATTTTGTATAATTCCTCCATTATATGGGATTCATGAATAGGGATGAAATGGGAAAAATTTGTGAGTCGATCCACTATCACCAATATAGAATCATGTTTCTGAACCTTCATTGGAGACATATCAAAAAATCCACTTATATATACTCCTATTTCCAAATATGATTAGGCAAAGAATAAGACATATGTTGGACACAGGTTCTCTACCTTAACCTTCAAATAGGTGAGGAATCTCATAACAAGCTCAACCACTTTTATTTTCTTATCCACCCACCAAATTTTTTCATTAATTTCCTTATTGATGTTCTGTATTCCAAGATGAATAACCCATCTCAAATGGTGTTAAGAAAGAAGAAGTAGTTACTAATAGGACATCTATAAAATCATCTACACTAAAACCATAAAACTAAACTCCCATCTAGCTTCCATCCCTCAATGGTCTCCCCACATTGAGTTTCATCTAGACAGAAACATATTCTGATTTGGATGTCTATATCTTTTTAGACATTGAAACTAAATCAAGAAAAAAATAAACTAGAAATAAACCCAAAACAGTACCTTGGTTTTCACAATCCATTTACATTTCAGATAACATCAACATCAACTGCCACTAATCAAAATCCTCATTTCCAACTAACTATATGAGTTTTTACTTAATGCATCTGCCACATAATTTCATTTACCAGATGTATACATCATTTCAAATTCAAACATATAAAGATAATATATCCATCTTATTTTACTTAGGTTGAAATTTATTTGTGATTAAATGTGTATCAATCTCTTATGATTAGTAAAAACTACAAATTTCTAACCAAATAGGTAATGACGTTAAGGCTTCAAATCATAGACTACAGTATCCAATTCCAAATTGTGTTTTGGGCAGTTCTTCTTATTCAACTATAACTTATGTGATCCATGTTCAACAACATTATCTCTCTACATGATAAAAAATCCCAACTATGGTCCCGAATCATCACAATTCACCACATAACCTAGTCAATGTTCTAGATATATCAAGAACAATGTTTATGTAAGGAAAATATTAAACTCTTGAAAAATAATTGTGACATTCTTAGTTCTATTAGAATGAGAGATTTTTTCCTTCTAAAAGTTTCTATTACTGAATCTAGTAAAGAAAAATCACGAATAAAGCACTGGTAATAACTAGCCAATCCAAGGAAGCATCATATCTAAAGAACATTTTTTGTTAAAGTCCAGAAGATCACAACCTCTATCATTTTATGACCAATATAAAAAACTTTTTCATAGATAAAATTAACAAGGAAACATAGATAATTTATCCAAAAATCACACTTTGAATGTTTGGAATACAAATGATGGGCCTAGAAGATACCCAACACTGTCACTAAGTACTCTTCTTGCTCAGCCAATATCCTTGAATACAAAAATACATCATATAGATACACCACTAAAAAAGAATATAGATACCATTGAAATATATGATTCATAAATTCCATAAATAAAACTTTGGAATTAATAATATCAAAAGGCATAATCACATACTCATAATGGCCATATGAACTCCTAAATACTATCTTTGGAATAACCTCCTTACGAACTGACAATTGTTGATATCCTGATCAGAAGTCAATTTTAGAGAATCCTTTAACACCCCTGAATTTAGAGAAAAAATAACCAATTCATGGATGTTGATATCGATTCTTTATTGTTACTTTATTAAGGTTATATAATATACACAAATCCTTAGAGTTATGTCCTCCTTTTTCACAAACAACACTAGTGAAACCCATGAAGAAGTACAAAGTAGAATGAACCCACTACTTTAAATCTCTTCCAACATCACTTTAAATTTCTTTAATCTTTATGGTTCTATATTATAAGACGAAAGAGAGAAAATTATAGTCCCTGGTAAGATATGAAACATAAAATACACTTCTTTTTTTGTGGAAATCATGAGAAATTATTGGAATTTTTTTTTTCAAACTGATCAACAATTTCTTGAAAATGGATATTCTTGATCTCATCCGCCAATGATAAAGTAAAATATACCAACTAGTATGAGAGTGTTATAACTACTAGTTCCAACGAGCCTGTTTCACATACATTACATTTTGATCTCCTCTAAAGAGATTCTTGATGCCATCCTCAGTTTTAAAAATAACCATTTGGGTATAAAATTGATGTGAGATTTAAAAATACTCAATCAATAAATACCCAAGATTATATAATATACATATATATCAATCACAAATAAATTCCATATCATCTCATCTCCATAAATAATTATAAAACATGATTTTTACATATATGCTCGACATTCTCTTAGTCCAAGAGAAGTTTGATGTTTAAAAAAAAGGAATTATCTCAATAAGAAAACCAATCTGATCAATAATGTGAAAAGAAATAAATTAATTATATTCATTCATATCAAATAATTCATGCCATAGGGTATAATTACAAACAGTCATATATCTCACTGTCGATGGTCAATACTAATTATCCATAATTACCTGATTGTCTCCATACGAATTCTTTCTTACTACAATCTAGTATTTATTAACATGTTGATATTTCCATTTTCGATGTGCCAAAATGCTCCAAGAATCACCATGGATATTTTGGTTTTGTTGATGAGAGGTATTCTTCTACCCTCACCCTATCAAATCATATGATATCTGCGAAATATGAGATGTGTCATGAACACCCGACCTTTAAAAACTATGACAATAGATCTAAAGGTGCCTCATCTATTTACAATTATGGAATCATGTTTGTGGTTCCATAAAATTTTGCTTAATGTGATCAAAATAACCACATTGAAAGCATCTATGCTTTCACTAGGGTTTAAGAGTAAGATTCGTAGATCTTTCCACCTGATTTCAAGTCATTCCACAACCTCAGAAATACGTGTCCCTCTTCCTCTTGTTCCCATCATTAAAGTTTACACCATTTCCAATAGGTACCAACATACTTACTCCACAAGTATCTCCTGATATGAATCTTTCTTCCATTATTTCTCTATTTACCATCTCTATATAATCTATAAAACAAATCCCATAACTATGTGAGATAATTTATGGCCTAAACCCTAATTTACAAATGTGTTCCTTCAAGGATGCACTGACAACAACTTCAAGTAAAAAACAGACTAAATTCATAAATTTATTCCCACACTTTTAAACTGAGAGATTATATTTCTTGAAGATGAAAATTTATATCATTCTATAAATTCCAAATGAGTTAGGATAGAATAATTTATTTAATAATTCTTCAGAATCCTTTCATGAAATGAGTTGGTGTAATTTAGCCTAAATTTCTAAATCCCACCACTGGCATGTAATATCCTCTAGGATATATGTTTTAAATTTGAATTTTATCATAATTTGTGTGCCTATGAAAATGAAGATCGATCCATCCTATTCAACCACACTTTTTCTTACACAGGATTCTAATAGGCTAAAAATATGGCCGGATTTTTCTTCTTGAATTAAAATGAATGATCAAATAGCCTTGGTTAATCCCTTTGGTTCCCAAGATCCCTGACCGGAAAATCATAGAAAATACTTTGATCTAGTTGTTAGTTAACACGTGGACCAGGTGCAACAACATTTTTAGTAGTTTCTTTTAGTTTGTTTCGATGACACACACTGGGTTCCATTTTCTATAACCCAAAAAACACCATTATTCTCAATCTCTAGAAATGAATCCTAAAATTTTTAAAATTTAACAAATTACACATATCCCAACAAGGATTTCTGAAATTAAACATTTTTCAAATTTTAGACCATTTTTTAAAATTCCACCACACTCTTTTAAAGTAAAAATATTTTCACCCTTTTTCAAAAATAAACAAATTTTTTATCAAATCATATATCATTACTAAAAAATAAATATATAGTTTTAGTGTGATGTCATTATTTTCAATTATTGTCCCGATATTCTGATTGGCTACACCCATAACAATGAGGTTTCAACGATAAAATGTGTTTGAGAATACTCATGTAACCAAAATCCCTTGTAACGTGAAGTTTATCATGAATAGGTATGTTACACCATTTTATGCTATACATTTAATGTTCTGACAAAGTTAGTCCTTTCAGCCATCCAAGCTCAAGAAATAATTAAGAATGATTCTCTAACACCATTAAATAATAAACCAATACCATTTATGCCAAATTGATAGACATAACAACCAAAATTGATACCATTTGTGACATCCTTACCCCTACTATTTTCTTGAGAAGAGGCCGATATATTACAAGGCCTTAGGTGACATCCCCAAGACACCAAAGGCTAGAAATAAAATCCATGGTATTCATAAATAGTTAAAATATGATATTCCCATTTAAAATAAAACAACCAATAAATGATGTATGAAAATAGTATAATAAAAATCAAATTAATACTAACTGAAAAAAATACAAAACTATATCCAAAATCATATAAAATTATAATATGGAATCTAAGACCAATATCAGAGTATAAAGTGGAAGACAAAAAAACGTAAAGACTCCAAATACATAAAATCCACAATACCAAATATTCCTTAAACTCTAACTCCAAAATCCATGAAAAAAGTATCAAAATTAATCACTAAACAAATAAGATAATTTTCATTTACATGTGTCTTGAAATACAATATGAATAGATTTATCAAAGTGGCCAATCAGGGGGTGAGTATAAAACTCAATTGTATTTCCCTAAGTGGATTCCCAAATTATGCCACAAGGATAGAACAAGTTAGTACATTTATATAAAACAATTTATAGAAAACAATTTTAAAATTTTTCTCTCAAAACCAAAACAATTTTTAAGAAAAATCTTTCTCCTAATCAAAAACATTTTCCATGAAAAAACCAAGAAAATACATCAAAACCATTTCAAAAATATATTTGACATAAGAAATTCCATTCTTCATATCTACACATGCATGAAACCATGGAACTTTGTATACTCAGGAGTGGGGATTATTACTTTCACTATGACCTCACATAGTGAATCATTTAGAAGTTTTGAAGTTCATTCCCTTATCATTCCCACATTTGAATGGGATAATTTATACACATATCCATATAAAATGAACATGAACACACAAAAACTATTTATTCCAAAAACCAATAAAAAATATAAAAAATCAATTAAATAAAAAATCATTTTATTGAAATCCTTTTAAAACCAATTATACATGCATAAAAACCAAACAACCATGTTAAAATCATTATTTTAAAATCATTTAAATTTTTCAGCTTAAACAAAAAAAATTCTAATATTCCACAAGAAATCACTAAAGAGGGCTTCTAACAAAATTTCACATCAATTTAACAATTAAAATTTAGAAAAAAATAAACATGAAATCAATACTTCATTTTATAAAAAGATATGTTGAGAGTGAAGCCACCTACCTCACAAACATTGTCAAAAATGTAGAATTTCAAAAAAAAAAACATCAACAAAACCGGATTGAAACTCCGAAAATATACCTTAACGCTTGTTCCTTATCAACCATACAATAACATCACAACATTATTGATATATACCAATATATTATATACTAAAAGTATTATACATATGAATACAAGAGAGGGAAGAAGATGTAATCCAAGGAAAACAACCATGAAAAGGTACATACCAAGGATATATTACTCCAATGCATAATGAATCACTAACAGATAGCTCATGGATTAAGGGAAGATGTCACTATAGCCTTACAGAGGAGAGAAAATCATATTATTGTCTATTTTGTGAAAAAATGAACCATTAAGGGGAAAATCTAAATTAGATTCATAAATTTTGGATCTTTTTTTAATAGTGCACAGTTATGGTACATGGTTAGGAAAACAGTAAACAAATTATGAACAATCCATTACTTCTAAACACTACTCACTTATTTAGATTGCATAGTTAGAAATAACATTCACCAATCATAAGAAATCATTCTATTTCTCTTTTCATGTTTACACTTTGGTGGCTGTTTGGTTTTGAAAAACCATTCACCTAACCGTTCCCATAACCAGAGCCCGCAATTTCAGTTGCACAGTTTCCTAGATTTTTTTTCATGGTTTCTACTAACCATGATCAAATTTTATACCTACATAAAAGTACTAATAGCTTTCTAAAACTCCTCCAAACATTCCAACACTTATCCCAATAAATTTATATAATTAAAATACTTAAATAAAGGGTTAATTACCTGAAATTGGGGTTCTATATGATATGATTCGAAATGAGCGGATGGCCACAGCTAAATATTCGAGATATTTTTTAGTTCTAATCAATGTAATCGATTTATTTAATATCTAAAAATATATATATTTTAGTAAATTTATGCTCTCAAATTATTATAAAATATTCAATAGGACATGCATTACTATAACCCATATCAGCTTCTATGATATGATAGATGAAGCTAAAAATATTTTCTTTTAATGAATACAGATTATAAAATGGATTCTATCCCAGAATTAATGGTATTATGATACATGAAATCATAACCATAAGTGAACTTTAGTTTCTATTTCTTCAAACATACTCATTGTGGGATGTACAAGAACATATATGAAGAACCAGAGTCCTATCATTATGAAATATGAAACAAGGATGGTATAATTCTACTCTAGGAAATAATATTTTTTAAATTTCTTCAGTGTTACCAACCAATGATGCTTAATCCCTTTCAGGACATATGGAAATCATAGTGGTAAAGGTAAAATTGTTTTTGGTACTTTATATAACACATTGATTCCATTTATGAATGATCATGAATTATTTGGGTTTTATTCTACTCTCATGGTAATTTGATGATCACAAAAATCCCATTAGTTGTATTAAATCCACATACATCCATGAGTCAATATCTTCTTATAGGTTTTTAAAGAACATGTTTATTTTATGGTTCTTTGGTCTATTTTGAAGAATGTGACATGTAGGATTTCTTTTTTTATATTAGTAGTAGTGTAAAAATATGCTTATTACAGGGTATGATATATTTATATCCCATTGGGTTTCACTACATCATAATAAATGATATGAGATATCATAACATGTGATTGAATATTCGATAGATGAAAAACATAGCATTGTTTTTTATTGGAGATATAAGTTCCATCATCATATATGATGAGAACCTTATGAAAACACCAATTATGATAAGTTATATTAATCATATATTATTACTTATAATCCCATAATCAGTCAAAAAATATGATGTAGAATAAATTTGTTATAAATTTAATATTCTAAATGAATTACTTTTAGTTAATTCTTTTTCTTATTGATAAATGCTTGAAATTTTAAAATAGAATTTTTAATGCTTAATTAAATATAAAATGTTCATATTTATGTCTTGACCTTTTGAAAAATAAATTATGTGTGAAGTTATTTATTTATTACATTTAGATATTCATATTTATAAAGTATAAGAAATTTGGATATGATGTGTGCTTTAATTTATGTGATAAACTGCTTATTAGATAATTATTTAGCAAGACATCACACGGTTGGTATAAAAACATAGGATTTAGTTTTCATATAACTTGACCTACATTTAAAATAAAAGTTATTACCTTAAATTAATTTTTTTAATATAGTTTATACATATTAGGATTTAGAATTATTATTAATTGGATTACACATCAAGTATAGTATCATAGGGTAGACTGAATTTGGACCAGACTTCCCACAAGCCATAAGGCTTATATATATTTTTTATAAATGTGGAAGTGGTTATTTTTTTCTCCATGAATACTAATGTAGATATTTTCAATATCATTTAATTAAAAACAATTACATGATTATTTTATGCATAATATGCATGAGATACATTTGGATATGTGTAAATATTTTTTATTTCTAATTTTGGGTGAGTAAGATGAGATATCAGTTGTGTAAATGATCACATAGTAGTATGGTGTGAACATATTAATTTGGGGGATTAAATTGGGATTCAAAAATGAAATCATTGGAAGTATTCATACATAAAGGAATAAAATGTGAGATTAAAATTTTTTCATACAAAACAACAGTTATGAATTTAATATTAATATAATGTACATGAAATTAGTGAGAAATTAAAATATAACCTCTCAAAAACTAAGAGTGAAATTCATTAAAAAGTTTTAGTTTTCATTACCCACTCCCTCCAAAGATACCACAATGAAGGAAGAGAGATAATGTCCCCTAAGACTCACCTCCATTAGGCACTGGGTTGGTGACTATCACAAGGGTATAAGAATCATATAAATGGGAGGGATTAACCTCTATAACAAAACAGGATCGAGAGACATGATAAATAAACCATTGAAAAAGTCATGACATACTGTAAAAAAGGAATCCAAAAACATTCCATAATGCATGTATAAATAAAATAGATACATATAAAGAACACCAAAAGAATGTTTCAAAATAAAATCTAATATGGTGACACAACAATAGCTCCAAAGGTCCTTACTACTAATGTCTATCATGGTCCATGAAGTCCTCTCAGAAACCTAAAAAAATATTATATACGTAGGGTGATCATATAAGTATTCTCATTTGAAAAAACCAAAGTATCTCATACACATGTGAAAGTATCATACTAATGCTTCCATGGTAAAATAATAGAATCAAACGCACCTAAGCAGGTCAACTAACTAAACCCCATCCAACCCAAGGATCTCTCACCAAAAAATAGACCCATTTGTAATAACACAATATAAATCATATCGATGAAGGGTAACCTAACCCAATTTACCACTGATTTTATTCTCTGACATCCTACTGAATTATTTCATGGTTCTCCAATATCATATGAAAAACATATACCACTGGGCCACAACAAAGTCACATAATATCATTACCGCATTAACACATTCCATCACATCATAACCACATCCATTACTAGAGTAGTTGGGTATTGTGAATATTATGTATATCAAAAACATTACCACCTACTACCATGTAAAACAACCACCATAAGCTCCCCCACAACATAGTAATATCACATATTACCAAAAAAACCTGGGCCACAACCCCCGAGCATGGTAATAACACATATTTTCTAAAAACACTTGGAAAACCACCCCACAACACAATCAAATCACATGTTTCTTGAAAACGAGAGTGACATCAACTAGTGCAATCTAAAACCTCAAGATATCACATCTTGTGCATATGTATTATCTTAGAAGAGTGTTCATAGAAGAGAGGGTAGTCATCCATTCATCATCATCAATGGGGAGTTGAGAAAACACCACCCATGTAAATATATGGGTGTCAATACATAGTGCTCAACATAGATGGGATGTGTATATAAATCAAAAGGAATATGAAAATCATATATATAAAAACACACAAGGCCATCATATGGGTCCCAAAAAAGCACTAACCATCTCAAAACATTTCCATGTTTGCTGCAACCTCTAAATGAATAACAGCACACAAGCCACAAGCCACATTTTGTATTTCTTACCAATTCCTTTATCTAGCCAATTCATTTCATTATTTACCAACAACCGTATTTATCAACATAGACCACTATCAAATTGTTCATTAATAATTTACATCCCATTAACAAAAGAAATCCACAATCATTTTAATCATTTTAAATAATTATTCCATCACTACTCGAGCATTTCAAACAACACAACAAACCCTCACAAGAAACTCTTAATTCCCATCGAACCATTTCTTAACCACACCAAAATCATGAATAAACAAACCATCACCTCTAACCCTAAAATAACAGCTAAATAGGCCATCACTAACCACAAAAAAGCATGTCCAAATAAATCATCTTCTCACCACCCGAAAAGAACACCCAAACATACCATCATCACCCCACAAAATATCAAAACCATGCATCACCACCCCACAAGAATTTAAAAACATAAAAACACATTAATGATCATTTTATTGATTTAAAAAAGTTAATTTTAACACATTTCACATTATTTTATGGGTGTTATCCCACAATCCATAAATTATGAGGAAAACATTTTATTAACCAAATATAATTGATTAACCAGTTCCATTTAATGAGATCGTGAAAAATCATACCAATGATGGTTCCAATACACTTATAAAATTTTTACAAACAAAGGATTACAACAACCATGATTTTCAATGATGCATTAAACGTGTATAATCCATGAAAAAAATATTAAAAAACAATAAAAACATTTTAGATATTAATCTTAATAGAAAAAATAATAATTATATACATGTGATTAGAATTTTTTCTATCTAGGAAAATATTTCAATTATCTAAATTAGATAAAAATGTGGTTATAAGGATAAAAATTCTATATGCATACAATAATACTTTGAATGGAAACAAATATTTATAACATGAAGAAATCATATAAAATACCAGAATAATTATCTCATTTCACGTCAATTCCATTTAATCAAACAATTATAACTAATAATTCAATTCATAATATATTTTTTAAGAATAAATAAGTATATTAGAACTCAGATTATTCACTAGGTTAGATACGAAGGATTCCATGCCTCGATTCATAGACCCAAAAACATGAGAAACAATGTTTGTGAGACCCGACATTAAGATATAATCATTTGATTCTCTATCTTCAACAAATTAAAATTTAAAAAATAATATTTCATTACATATGGAAATTATAACTTGGAGCTTATAAAAAAATTATGTTCTCACCTTTTACTCATCGATTAAAATCCAACCAAACCAATGGTGCATCTATTCAATTAGTATTGACAGAGATACTATAGAAAGAAGTTGGATACTCTAAGGTATTTATTTACATAAATTTTAATTCTCAAAACAAATTTTTCATTTAATTAACTTATTTAATTCAAAACATATTACACAATATATTATTTTGTTTTAATGTTTCAATTTTTACCATTTATTATTATTTTCAATACTTTTTTACTCAGTGTGGCACCCCCACATGGTGACCCTCCCCCCCCCACATTGCTTTTTCAGCACCTCACCCAACTCCATATTATACTTTATTTTTATTCTTATTTACTTTCTACTCTCCCCAAATTCATCATTATATCAAATTAATATTCTATTAACATTCTATTTAAATCCCAAAAACCCCAACTTTATTTTCATTTTATTTTTATTTCCTTATTTCCCACACACACTCTCTCTTCCCAATTTCTATTCCTGTACCCAAAACCCCATATATTCTATTTTTAATACTATCGGTGCTATTTCAATTAATTCATATATCTTCACTCTATCCATCCCTCCTTTCTAATCATTTTTTTATTTTAATTCCTCACACTCCCTTTAATTATTCTTTATTTTTTTAAACTCCACCCAACACACCGAATGTCCCAGAAAACATGTTTTTTATTTTTTTTTAAATCATATATAGTTACGAAATATATATAGATCATTCATATAAAATAATCAAAATCATGATATATATATATATATAAATTCAACATGTTGTAATCCACACACACACATATATATATATATATATAAATATATACATATATATTGATATATATATACACACACACACACAAAATACACACACACACATATATATTTGTGTGTGTGCATATATATACCTATATGCACACTTTTATATGTATAAAAACTTTAATTATATATACATATATATAAACATATGTCTATAATATGCAACTACATAATACCTAAAAGTTTATTTATATAACAATGTGATGTGTGTTTGTGTGTTTGTGGTTAACATTCGTAACACAGTCATTTTGAAATGTCTAATTATAACATGGTGCATAAAAATATACATATTTACACATGTGTAGAATTTGTTTTATAATGTTATATATATCACACAGAATTAAAATTTTGGAAAATATAGTTAAATTTGATAATATTGATTTACTTAAAATTAAACAAATCTTCGTAAATTAAATCATTTTTAAAACATCAATTTTTTTAAAAAAAAAATCAAATTAGTAAAAATAAATTTTAAAAGCCATATTAGAATTCTTTTAAACATTTTTAAAAACACCTGAACCTAGAAATAACAAATAAGTTCTGTTATAATTTTAATGGAAGGCTATAGAATATTATATAACTTTACATTAGATGTTGAGTCAGTCATTTCCCTTATCACTTTCCCATTCCTTTAGTTTTGGAAATCACAAAAAATTACTTAAAACTATGTTCACTAACATCTGTATTTCACAATTGTTTTAGTATTTGTTTGTTGAAAGAATTACTTTATAACATATATAGAAATGTTTTTAATGTATTACATATATAAACATTCATCACTCAAACTAGTACATCCGAATCAAATTGAGTCTGATAAATAAGACTGACCTATAGTCTGATCAGTTGTTATACTTATATATTTCCTATCATATATTCAAAATTACTAATCATTAGATTGGAAATGGAACCGATACATCAAATTCTCACTCATTATGATTATTATATTGGTAATTAATGTAGAATTCTATCAGATTGTCAAAAATTTAATAATCAAAACATATGGATTTAGTTATATCGTATGGAATATAAAATAATATTGTAATAGAGATAAACAAAATTACATTGTGCATTCAGTTATTTATATGAGGTAATGAAAAATATATCTAACCCCTTTTAAAATAAATAATAAATATTACTATTGGTTCTTAGCCTATAAATAACCCTTCATTTTAGGAGTTTGTAGCAGATAAAATTTTGAAACTCAAGTCTATAAAAAATTATTATCATGAATCGCACCTTATTCTGTGTGATAATTTATAGAGTTTTCATTATAAGGAATCCTTTTTGGGGTTATTTCCTTTAGAAAATTTGATTTTTTATTCTATATATAATCATTATATTGATCAAGGTATTCCAGGGATAAAAATGTAGTTAATACGATCAATTAGATTGAGGGATTTTAGGGCTAGGAAGATAGGGACTGATCATTTGATAAAGGTATTATAGGTATAAGAAGTTAGAGCTATTTTCGATCATCATATTAAGGTATTCCTAGTAATTAGGGGTATAATTTCCAGTAAGTATAAAACTATGGAAACCTTTATTTATGGTTGATGGATACCTTTAATCTTAAGGATAAAAGAGTTAATTATTTTAATATTTCATGGAAGAAATTGTTACATTTATTAGTGATTATATTGATTTTTTAGTATCATTTATTCTTCTGTGTATATTACGATATAAAGTTTGTTTTAAAAATCATTATTACCATTTGTTTTATCAATGTAACTATGATAATGATTATATCATACTATTATATAATAAGACCTTATGGTTCCATTTCTCACACTTTGATAATTGGATATTCTTTGAGTTCGATATTTTTAATTAAATAGGTATTGTGTCTTGTTGTAGTTTAAATTTTTTAAACTAAAAATTTTCCCTCTATTATCATAGTAACCATCTTATTTACTCTTATGATCCAAAAATTGGAATTAGAGTAGGTACTAATATTCACTCTTGCTGAGGTTTTACATCATTTATCAACATCAAGTTTTATTATGTTTTATAGACTACTTTAATTTAAATTGTTATACACTAATGTGTTTTTGCAGAAAGAAGTAACTTTTTTTTTTTGAAATGATAGGGTTAAATATTAGAACCCATGAAAACCAGAATCCAAGCAGCAAAACTATTTTTTATGGTGCGGACTATGAGTACTAGAGAGATTATATGAAATCTTTTTTTATCAACATATGAGTTGATAATTTTATGATGTTAATTGAAAATTACAAAATTCTTGATATGGAATTTTCGAATTTAAAAAGTCAAGAGAATTTGGAATATAAACTCAATTATAGTGTAAGAAAAAATATCTTATTCTCTATGAATATAAGAATATATAGTCCAATTTCAGCTTGTGAAGATTTTAAAAGTATTTGGATGAAGTTAAAAATCACAAATTTTGGTACTTCAAATTCTATTGAAACAAGAATAGATATGCTTCAAATAGATTACCAAGCCATTGATTTTTTACTTGGTGAGATACATTCATGGATGTAGAAAAGTTTTATGACGATTATTAATAATTTATAATCTCTTGGTGAAAAATATCTTGATGATATTATTCTGATATGAAATATTATTGATATAATTCCCAATGAGTGGGAATATAAATTATCCATTATAGATGACACAAGGAAGATTACCAATCCTACTCCTAATGATCTTATTTTAACCCTCAAGAAATATAATGTAATTTGAAAGAAAAATGATGAAAATAGAAAATGAAGAATAGTGGAGTTTCGTTTTCAATAATATCTACTAAAACTACTAAATTATAATCAACTGATAAAGTTGTGAAATATTCATGGAAAGAAGAAAAAAATTACACATTTTAATTATAGTACATTAGAACAATATAAAAATGTGTTTGAAAATCTTTCTAGAAGGATGGAAAAAGCGTTGGAAAGAAATATTTTCTATACACATACAAAAAGTTCATAATGATAAAAGTGAAAATAAGGATTTTGAGGTTACTTTTTATGAATGAAAGAAAACATGAAAAATTCAAATGGATTTTACAAAGTTAAAGAAAAAAGAAATTATGGAAAGAAATTCAGATAGAAATTAACAAAAGTATTATAAGTCAAAAAAATTATTAAATCTTCTGACACTTGGAGTTGTAGTGGTGTAGATAATTCTTAATAAATTTATTTAGACAACAATGTAACGTCCCGGATCCAGGTGCCACGCCACGGGTGCCCTGAACCAGGTTGGTCACATGACCTCAAGTGCATTTCCCCAAATGTCAGAGGTTGCCGACTAGTAGCATGGGCCCAGGTCTGATAGTGGGGAAACTATGCCCTCATTTGTCAAAGTGTAGCGCAACGGAAAAGATAAATAACATACAACATGAAAAAATAAAAGCAGTAAACAACACACAACTAAAGTAAAAGAGAACCAGTAGTAATATATATAGAGATGCATCATGTCACAAATTCAACGAAAACAGCCAGAACAGGATATACTACAATACAATACAATACATGTATAGTAAAAGGTATAGCCAAATAAAAAAAAAGTAGAGTACACAACACGTAGCAGCATCGCAAGCCTAGGCTCAGTCCCATGCTCTCCTACTCCTTTTCCACAATCATGCACTTGTATGGGGACCCATGCCCCTATCTACACCTGCAACAATATAGTCTATTTGGGGTGATGGCATGACCCAAACAGGGTGTGAGAAATAAATCCCAATAGGCAACCACCAAAGGCCCGTGCCCAACTGTTAGTGAAAATGTGAAACAACAATGTGCAGTAGTAAATGGTATAAACTAAGCAGTACTCAAAAGTAACTAACTTTACCAGTTATATTTCCATTTTAATATTATTTTAATCATTCAATTTATGAAAATCACCACAGTGAATATTCTAAGTAAACAGTCAGTGTCTTCAGACATGCAAACCCCTATCCTCAGGTAAATAGAATACAAACCCACAGGAGTCTTTCCACAACAATATTGAATAATGCCCACAGGCATACGAGGTGTCGCACATAGTCACAAAATCTACTACCCACAAACATGAAAGGAGTTGCCCTCGGGCTAAACAGAGCACTTCCCAAAGTCTAATCACAACACTGCCCTTAGGTTAAACAAGTAACAGGGCCATTCCCAACATGTAAGCAAGAAATTTAAATACAATTCCTCCCAAGGTAATTTAAAACATGCTAAAATTTATTGTATACCCTTGGGTAACCTGGCCAAATGGATAAACAGAGGAACACACCCCTGGGGTGGTCCAGGATCCAAGAAGTGATCCCAAATATCATTTTCAAAATATCATTAGATTATATATAAAATTCTAGATATATTTCATCAAAGGACTCATCCATTCGACACCCCAAACATGGTTTCATAGCACAACGGTACACAAAAACGTACATCAGTTGGAATTTAAACACCAGACCAGCTACCTCAATCACCCCAGATCGGTATACATGAACGAAACCTCCCGAAACAAACAATAACAGAGTAGATTTGAGGTGAACATAAACCCGTTCAAAGTCAAATAACATTCTGTTAGGAAATAATTGGTAATAAAGGATCAAGGAGAAGGAAGAGTTTACCTTTGCCGTTCCAAGGAGATCGACGAATACGGAATCGGGTTCCCGGTGTGCGGTTAGGAGATCCTCCAAGCTCTGTCCATATCTCCCTCTCTCCTCCGGTGTTCTAAGATTCCTCTGTGAATAGAGGTGGCTACTTCTTTCTTTAATTGAAAAAGTCAAACTACACGGTGTGTACTCTCAAGTACAATGCATGTACTTTTAATTTTTTTAAACTTTTCCCCTGACAACCCCTCTCCAGCGCGGCACTGTTTATCTGTTGACATTAGTACACGACGTGTAATACCTGATTACACGACGTGTACTGTCACCCAGCTGGAGGCTTCCTTTACCACCTTACTATTCACCAGCCGACTGACTACATGATGTGTAAATACCCACTACACGGCGTGTAGTCGGTTTTTACACATATCATCGCCATCCGGACTACACGACCTATGTACTCATCCCACACAGACAAATTACATGGCGTGTGGAAAAGTACACTTTGTGTACCCACAAAATTTGGGATTTTCCCCCATTTTACTAATTTTCTAAAAAACACTCAAGGAAAAAGGAAAAGAAGAAACATGTACCTCATGAATAAGAACCGTGTTCTTAAAAACTTCCTCCCATAAAGAAATTCGTCCCCGAATTTCCCTTCCAAGGGTGGTGAAGATAATGCTTAGAACAAATCTGGCCACTGAGCACGTACGTCGGTCTCCCGCTCCTAGGTTTCATCTTACACTCGGCCATGCGGTCACTACACCCATACGAGAGGAAATGACCGGACACAGAGAACCTTCGTTCTCCTATCAACAATACGAATCGGATTCTCTTCAAAGGATGCATCTACGTGAAGCTCATCCTCCTTGGACGGAAAAACATGAGAGGGGTCTGAGTGATAACGACACAATTGAGATACATTGAAGACGTCGTGCATGGCCCGATACCTCTGTGGTAAATCATGATAACATAGAAGTACATAAGGCATAGATCATAATGGAACATAAATAATGATAACATAGCATGGGAATAAAACATTTAATTGTGGCATCCATTAAGCAGATGTAATGATTTCCATAGTAGCCAAGGCATTGCTTCCAAGACCATCTTAGTGGACAAAGTACCTTTCTAAATCGAGTTCACTCCTCGTTTCGATCCTGTAACACTGAACCGGATTAACTTACCATTCCATCCATGACTTACCCATGAGATATAAATCTTTACCCAATGCATTGGAGGGAGATATAGGTCCCACCCATCTCATAATGAAATCATTCTTACTTGTGCCACAAAATAAACATACATCATTCATAATAACCCAACGATTAAAATGGGTTTCATAAACATCATCACACCATCACATAATTCATATAAAAGAAATGGATATCATTTCATAATAAGAAAAGTGAAACCAGGTAAATCATAGATACATTATTCTTGAAACATACACACATGAAATAATGTCATCTTAGATGAAAAATGGTTTTGATAAAACACTTGAAATCAATTCTTGAGGAAAATATCCTTTTTTCTTGAAAAGCATTTTATTTTCACAAAGTGTCATGAAATTTTAAAATAAAATGATTTTGTTCAAAATATTCATGAAATATTTTGGAGGAAGCTTTATAAAAATAAGGCTTTATAAAACCGTAAAAATCCTTTCATACCGTATAAGTTAAAAAAACATTCTTCTCGTATTTTTGTCGGAAAAGTCAAAAAGTACCTTGTAGGGAAAATAAAAGAAAGATTCCTTCCATACCATTTGTTAAAAGTCAAAATGGGTAAAAAGGACTTTAAAAATACATGAAAACACTTTTATAAAACATGGACATGGACGATAGAAATAGCCCTAGTAAATACTTACGAATAAGAAATCTTGAATAAAAATGATATTTGCAAAATTATCCCTTACCTTTGGTCCGATATGCTTTGTACGGATCCAAACCTCCTGTATGATGACTTAAATAATGTCATTGACTTATTAAAGAATCATATTCATTGTTACGATATCATATATGGTTAACTTATGACTTTATATTACCCATTCTTTTGTAAATTAATGTTAAAGTAGCATTTTGGGTAAAATCATTTCATTTTCCGTTCGTGTTTTAACTTGTAATTATTCATATGATTACATAGATCATGGTTACTTACATCCAGAATGTAAAACATGATTTATATATAATCTATATTCAGAATATACATATATATAATAGATTGATAAATGGAAAGAAATACACCGTTCATGGAGACGGTAGGCCGTATGTACGCATGAACGCTGTTTTCATTTCCTTTTTGAATTGAATAGAATTAAGTAGATGACATAAACATATATATACATAAATACATTAGATTTATAATGTCATATATTTCATTATTATATCTTATATATACTTTATAATCATTCTTAAATGGTTAACATGGAGAATGAATCTCATCGCGTCGTGGAGATGGTAGTCCGTACGTACGCACGAGCGATGATATCATTCCCATAATTATTGAATTGAATTGGATAGGATGATACAATATATCATAATCAGTATGATGTTATAATAACTATGTATAGTTATTCTTTACACCATTATACCCATCCAAGAAAGGTGGTGTTGGAAAAACAGATTACACCACGGTGTGGAGACGATATTCCGTACGTACGCACGTGCGGTGATTTCGTCTTCTGTAGGATGGATAGATGGTGAAATAGGGTTGTTTAATACTTATAATAACATATCAGTATATGAGTGATACTGATCTTATTACTTCATAATGAAACAACTAAATATGAAGAAGTAGAAGAAGAAATAAAGTTGAAAGAATCGGTAACAGACATTACCTCTTCTTTGAAGCACCTCTTTGAGACCTCCTCTTAGGGAACTAAAATTGGTCTTTGAAGAATAACAGGACCTCTACGATGTTTCTAGGGAAGTGGATAAGAGAATTTGTCAGGGGTTGGCCGAGATTCAAGTCTGAAAATGTTGTGAGGAAGAGAGGGAGGAGGTGCCCTTTTATAAGGAAGGAGAGGGGCACCTTTGGAATAACTAAAAATATTATTTTATTATAAAGTAAAATTCTGTTTTTAATAGCTCCAAAGTGATATATTTTGAATCTAAGGTGTGGATGGGTAGAAATCCTCTAATCCAATAGAATTTAGAAAAGTTTAGGTCATTATATTAACCTTATCTTTTAGTTTTAACTCTTAGTTAATTAGATTGACATTTACCATGTCACTTTGTATTTTTATATTATATAATTAATAAACTTACCATATACATACAAGAGACCCCAAAGTGGTCCATTAATGATACACCTATCATGATATAAGTATATTGGCTGAATCTTTAGATTTTTAGGAATATAATAACAATTAATAATATAATATTTGTTTTAAAAACTATTTTATGTCAATTTTGACACTATTTGGTAATTGATTTTTGTGAAAATCATAACAGAATGATTAGTTCTAAAAAAATTAATTAAATCACTAATAACATGACATATTAACATATAAAATAATTGGAATTCATAAAAATTCTCAAATTACATTTATTTGGGTATTTATAACATCAATTATGTCAATATTTCATTAATAAGATAATTACTGCATCATCATTGTGTCATAAATAAATTAAATTATTTAATTTCTAAAAAATTACAAATAAAACATAATTATGTAGGAAATATTTTTATCTTTATAATTAATATTTATAGTCGTATTTATCTTCTGTATAATTTTATATTAAAAATGATTTACTTATTATACTTTGATTTTAACTATTTTAACCCTTCTTTAAATAAATTAATAATAAATGTCCTAATCTAATCCAAGTGGGCCTAAATGGTCATATTTTATTCCTAAGGTTGTCTTTGGTCGAATTACACTTATCCAATAGAATTAAGACATGTGTTATGGTAATAATAATATCATTTTTACCCTTAATTACCCTATTTACTTTTAACCGTGGTAAATAAAAGTAAAAACTTACTATTCCCCAAAAATTATTTTCATCTCATTGAACCACATTTGACTTACTGACATCAACCGTGTCTCTCAGATTTTTGAAAATTATTCACAAAATAGGTAAAATTATGTTTTATGTAAAACTGCAAATTCTCATAGGAGGTGGGTAAAAGACGGTCAAAAGTTCAATAAAATTTTTATATATCTAAAATTATTATAAAATGACTCCAATGAATTACATTGATCTTATATAGGTATTATGTGTGAATTTTGACCTAAAACAAATTTAAATAAAATAAATAATTATTTAAATAAAAAGTCGGTTTTTAAATAGTAACCCAGTGTTTTCACTATTCATCAAAAATTGAATGTTTTCAGAAAAATATCAAAATTTCACCCTAGGCTAATTTCGATATTTTGAATCCAAAAATGAAGTCCATTTTGAAAGATGAAATTTAAAAAATTTCAAAAAGTGGTTATTACTATTCATAACGGCCAGTTTTAATAATATTTTAACCATATATCGTTGTTTAGTGAAACCTGGTATTACGTACAACATACACTATCGAGGAAAGTCACGATTGCATGTAATGAAAGCCAAGCCAGGGTTGCGTGTTGTGCAAGACTCCTCCATTGTTTCATATAAAAGAATCCAACCATATTTCATTTATACATTGAATATATATATATATATATATACACTCAATGTTTTGTAGAATAACTACTGTCAAAATTGTGTGTAACATGATCCAAGAATAGTGTTGTGTATACTGCAAGCACATATGGTGTTGCGTGTAGCACAAGGTAATCTTGTTGTAGCATACAACACAATACATCAATGATATTAAAAGAATATTTTTCATAAAATCTCTAGGTGTTACATACTCAACCCACCATCGCTGTCTCAAGTTCAAGTCGTGCTGGGTAAAGATATATTTAAGACTTTTGTGGTCGATAAACACCACAAAATTCTCTCCCAAGAGATAATGTCTCCAACAGTGTAACGCATGAAAAATTGTATCCAACTTGAGGTCATATGTTGGGTAATTCTTCTCATTTGGCCTCAACTGTCGAGACTCGTACGCAACAACTCGATCGCCCTGCATCAAAAATGCTCCCAGCCCAATTCCTGATGCATCACAGTATACTGTATAGATCTTCCATTACTCTAGAAGTATCAGGATTGGTGCTGAGGTCAACCTCCCCTTTAGCTCCTGAAAGGATGTCTCACAAGCTTCTTACCAAACGAACATCACACCCTTCTTAGTCAAACCCATCAACGGCGCTGCTAAGTGAGAGAAGTCCCATATAAAGTGTCTATAGTAACCAGCCAGCCCCAAGAAACTTTGTATCTCAAACATGTTCTTAGGGTACTCCAAGGAAACTACTGCTCTCACTTTCTCTAGGTCCACCGCAACTCCAACCTATGAGATCCTGGTGTCTAGATACCATGGCCATGACCACCATCTCTACCTGCACTCCGTGACGTATTCTAGTTTCCCGACTAGTAAGAAGCTGCTGGTCCTACTCCCGCACGCGGAGTCTGCATAGAACCCCTCTCACTAGCCACTGGTGGAAATTCCCTACAAAAGCACTGAATGTGACCCATCCTGCCACAAGATTGGAATTCCATTGGGTCATGTGGATACTATGGTCTCTTGTGCCCCTCCTTACCACAGTGGTAGCACATAAACTAGACACCTGAAGAATTCTTCTAGCTGGTACTACCATTGTGAGAGAAATCAATCTATCTTTTCCTCTTACCGGTAGAAATAGTACCATAAGCTGGTGTCAAACTGCCCTGTCCCTCACCACTAGCTTCCCATAGGTTCCGCTCAGTAATCAGTGCCTGGTTTACAATAACTTGTACATTAGGAACCCTAAAAAAATTTACCAGTGCTTGGATGTCATATCAATGACCATGCTCAAAGCATCTGGCCCTCAACGTCTCATCACCTACCAGAACGGGTGCAAAATGCTGATGCTAGGTGAATAGAGTATAATAATCCATCACTGACATGGCTCCCTACTGAAGATTCATGAAATCTAGAGCTCTATCTTCCCTCAGCATCTCCGAGAAGAAGATGTCAAAGAAGGATGTCTGAAAATCTTCCCATGCCATGTCTCTGTGATGCTCATATTGGGTGGTAACATCCCACCATCTCTTGGAAGAATTAGTCAGCATGTATGTAGCGAGCTTGACCCTCCGCCCTGGAGGCATATCCAAATGCTCGAAAATATTCTACATAGAACCCATCTAAGACTCCGTAGCCTATGGTCTGCCATCCCCTAAAAACGTAGGCAGATAATGCTGCTGGAATATAAAAGTCAGCACTGCCATAGATGTGGCAGCCGACGGTGCTCCCTAAAAGGTTTACATGAACCGCATAAAGCCTTCACTGTAATGCACATCCATGCCTGTTTCCGATATAATGGTTGGCGCAACATCTGGATCTTCTGGAGGATCCATCGGTAGCCCATGGCCTACCGTTTCTGGAGTATAATCGGTGCTGCTCTCTAGGTGAACAACTGGTGTTCGTCTCAGCGGCATGACTCTATAAGGTAAAAAACACGCCTTAAATTAAATTTCATCAAAGAATAAAAACTAGGGGACCAAAAAAAGAACAGGAGGAAGAAGGCATTCAATATTTTCAAAACAAGACTACACGACGTGTATATTAACTACATGACATGTATATTAACTACACAGTGTGTACCTGACTTTTCTTCCCCTGCCTGGGTCCTTCTACATGGCTTAGCCACACAACTCTCTTCTGAATATGACCACACGACATGTATAACATCTACACAGCGTGTATGGTTTAATTTCCAACTTCCAGTGTCATTCGTGACATGGTCCACTACACGGTTAACACTACACGACGCGTTACAACTACACACAGTGTGTACACCACCCCATTTTTCCCAACCACAAGGAAAAGTCAACACGGTCTCCTAGATATCAAGACTACACGAAATGTCCCACGGGAACACGGTGTATACCATGTAGGGTAACACCGACCCGTGTTGTTAGTGACATAGTCGGGTACTTCGGTCAGACTACACGGCGTGTTCAAGGTGGACACGGTGTGTATGTCTTAAGGTTTCGCCGTCCATGTTGTTAGTTACACGTGTGGAAATCGGGTCTAAACTACACGTCTTGTACAAATGGTACTTGTCGTGTTTCACCCATGTGATTCCCTACCTCGTGTCCCCGCCCACATGGTCTATGACCCGAGAATAGACTACATGGCGTGTACTGAGGGTACACGATGTGTACTTAAAGAAAATTTCATTTCTTCCCGAACAGAAGAACACATGACGTGTGTCCATAGAACTACATGGCGTGTATACTGGGTTTTTCTGGACAGTAAGCTTCTGAAACTACCCCGAAACCCAGAAAAACACTGAAACTACACCTAAGTGCCAAATTCTGATCCCTGAGGGCCCATACTCCCCACGAATCCAAGCTTGGCATCTTATACATGTTATAACAAGGAAAACACATTAATGATCCACCAAATTCCGATTAGTGATGTCCCATACTCTACAAAAAGACATGTTTTGCATTCATTCTATCAACAACCTCACAAAACAATACCCTATCAAATAGCATGTATTGATCAAAGCAGCTATCACAACAAAATGATTTTCTAGCACAACAACAATCACAACAACATGCAATTTCTAATGCACCTACATGGCATCGAAAGAATGCATTCCAGGTGATTTCTATCATGTGCCTAAATGATGAATGAGATGGCATACCATCATCCCAACGGGTTACAACTAAAAAGAACCCAAGTATAATATATAAACAAAAAACAACAAGTGCATCACCCAATGGTGAAAATCATATCAACTATAAAATTTGACAAATCAGTAATAATTGCAATAACTAAGTTAGAATGGCTTTTCCTTGTACACGAGTTAGCTACTCCTGAGCACAACTTATTACCAACTACCATTTCCGAACTATCCCTGACTAAGGCTCCAAATAGCAATTCAAAGAAAAGAACTCCTTTGATACCACTTTGTAACATCCAGGATCTGGGTAACACGCCACGGGTGCCCTGAACCCAGTTGGACACATGGACTCAAGCACATTTCCCTAAACGCCAGAGGTTGCCGACTAGCAGTGAGGACCCAGGTCAGATAGTGGGGAAATTATGCCCTCATTTTTCAAAGTGTAGCACACTGGAAAAGATAAATAACAAACAACATGAAATAGTGGAAGCAGTAAAAAACACACAATTAAAGTAAAAGACAACCACTATTCATATATATAGAGATGAAGCATGTCACAAATTCTACGAAAACAGCTAGAACAGGATATACTGAAATACAATACAATACATGTCTAGTACAAGGTATAACCAAATAAAACCAAAGCAGAGTACACAACATGCAACAACATTGCAATCCTAGGCTCTGTCCCATGCTATCCTACTCCTCTGCCACAATCATGTACCTATATGGGGACCCATCCCCCTATCTACACCTGCAACAATATAGTCTATTTGGTCTGAAGACATGACCCAAATAGGGTGCGACAAATAAATCCCAGTAGGCAACCACCAATGGCTCGTGCCTAACTGTCAATGAAAATGTGCAACAACAATGTGCAGTAGTAAATGCAATAAACTAAGTAGTACTCAAAAGTAACTAGCATTACCAATTATATTTCCATTTTAATATTCATTTAATCATTCAATTTAAGAAAATCACCACAATGAATATTCTATGTAAACAGTCAGTGTCCTCATACATGAAAACCCCTACCCTCAGGTAATTAGAATCCAAACCCATAGGAGTCTACCCACAAGCATATCGAATAATTCCCACAGGCGTACGAGGTGTCGCCCGCAGGCACAAAATCTAATACCCATAGGCATGAAATGAGTTTCCCTCAGGCTAAACAGATCACTGGCCACAGGCTAATCACAAAACTACTCTCAGGCTCAACATGTAACTGGGGTATACCCAACATATAAGCAAGCAATTTATATAAAATTCCTCTCAAGGTAATTTAAAACCTGCTAAAATTTATGGTATACCCTCGGGTAACCTGGCCAAATAGCTAAACAGAGGAACACACCCCAGGGGTGGTCCTAGATCCAAGCAACGATCCCAAACAGAAGTTTAAACTTGTCATTAGATTATATATACAATTATAGATATCTTTCAGCAATGGCCTCAACCATACGACACCCCAAACATGGGTTCGTAGCACAATGGTACACAAAAATGCACAACGGTTGGAATTTAAACACCAGACCACCTACCTCAATCGCCCCTGATCGGTATACGTGAACGACGCCTCCCGAAACAAACAAGAAAGGAGCAGATACGAGGTGAACATAAACTCGTTCAAACTGAAATAACTTTTCCTCGAGAAATAACTGGTAAGAAATGATCTAGGATAAGGAAGAGCATACCCGTGCGGTTCCAAGGAGATCGAGGGATACATAATCGGGTTCCCGGTGTGCGGTAGGGAGATCCTCCAAGCTCCAACCATCTCTCCCACTCTTCTCTGGCGTTCTAAACTTCCTCTATGAACTGATGACGTCACAGCTCATTTTAGGAGAAAAAAAAAACAAACTACATGGCATGTACTCTCAAGTGCATGACATGTACTTTTCATTTTATTAAACCGTTCCTCTGGAGGCCCCTCTCCTGCACGACACTGTTTATCTGTCGACATTAGTACACGTCATGTAATACCTGAGTACACGGTGTGTACTATTGCCCAGCTGGTGGCTGCCTTTACCACCTTACTATTCAACTACCGACTGACTACACGGTGTGTAAATACCCACTACATGTCGTGTAGTCGGGTTTACACCTTTCATCGCTAGCATGGCTACACGCCCTGTGTACTAATCCCACACGGCCAAAGTACATGACCTGTGGAAAATTACACGGTGTGTATCCACTAAATTTGGGATTTTCCACCATTTTCCTTATTTTCTCAAAAACAGCTAAGGAAAAAGGAAAAGAAGAAACCCATACCTCAAGAATAAGAACCGGGTTCTTACAAACAATAATACCGAATAGAGGAATAATGTAAATGTTTTAGAAATTAATTTTATTAAAAAATATTTAAAGGATAAGGTACAAAATTTTGAATCTATTACTAATATGTCCTTAAATAGAAACAATCCTAATGTGAAAAAATATAGATATTCTGAATAAGAATCTTTTTTAGAAGAATATAACACTCTAGAAATTTATGAAGAGGTTTCCATGTTTTCTTAAATTTTGGAAAATGAAAATTGAAAAGTGTTTAAGAATCATTGTAATTCCCAAGACAAACATGCAAAGATAGAATCAATAATAACTATTTTAACCAATGAAATATCATATCTTTCTATATATCTTGATAATTAAATTTTGGAAAAGGATACTTTTTTATAACATCTTTAGAATAAAATTTATCAAAAAAAAATTCACAAAATTATTTTTATAAACTTAGTTCTAGTTCTATTTATAATAAAGAAAAATATTATTTGTAATAGAAAAGTGTGAAATATATAGTTTGAAGAAAATTATATCCATGTTTACCATTGGTAAGAAAAACTTTGAAAAATGTAAAAACAATTAAACCTCATGGTAATAATTCTTCAAAGGGTTATACAACCAAAAAACCCATTTTAATTAACAATTATTTTGTTCCAAAGAATGCACTATTTTTCATAAAATACCAAATTGGTGTACATTATTTGAAAAAGTGTTCTTTTAATAGAGTTCAGTCACACATTTTTCATATAAATTATTTTTTATAAGGAAATGAAATTTACTCAATGAAGTAAATTCCGTAAACAGTGGCTTCCTAAAATCATATTTTTTATAATAATAGATCCAAGAGGGTTTGGGTTCCAAAAAACTAATTCTTTTGTTTTTAGGAAAATAAATAAAGAACCAAAAGGCAAATATTTGACACATGGATAGTGGAATATTTTATGAATAATATTATCAAGAAGAAATGGTGGAAAAGTAACATTCAGAGATATTGCACAAGGATAAATTGTTAGTATATGTAAAATTATAATTCCTAGAAGAGATTTAGTTTAAATTTCATTATTTTTTTAGGACTTAAGCACAAAATTATAAGTATAATTCAATTATTTGATGAAGGTTATCTTGTGTTATTTTGGAATGATAAATCTATTATACATAGTTCAAAATATATTTTATTATTTCTTCCAATCTATATGAGAGTGTTTACAAAAATACCTTAGAAAACATTATGATCCAAGAATAAATTTTCTTTAGTAAAGTGGAAGATCAATATTGGATAAGTAATAGAAGTTTAAGACACTATAAAAATAGAAAATTATCAATTTTGAATAGGAAAAGACTTTTTAAGGATCCACCCGAATATAGTTTTGATACATAAAATGTTTTTGACCCTTGTTAATATAGTAATAAACTTAAGTCAAGTTCTAATTATATTAGTGATGTTTCAAATTGTGATTAATTATAGTTAGTTCGCGTGGAATTATTTGGCCATATAGAAATAGTATAAATTGGTGGGAAATAATTTGTATATGTCTTAGATGAAGATTAAAATAGAGACACATGGGTTTATATTTTAACCAAAAAATATGAATCCTTTATTTATTTTAAAACCATTATTTCGAGAGTTAAAAATGATAAAACCCCCACTTTAATAAATATTTTTAGTGATCATGGGGGATAATTTTAAAATTATGATTTTGAAGATTTTTTTAGAAATAAAGGTATTGGACACAACTTTTCATCACATAGAACCCCACATAAAAATGGTATAGTTCAAAGAAGAAATATTATTCTTTGGGAGATTACTAGCACCATACTGAGTGAATAATCAGTTGCTAAACATTTTTCAGTTGATGATGATAAAACTTATTTTTATATATTATATCTAATTTTAATTTGACCTTTTATTAATAAAAATATTTATAAGTTTTGGATAGTAATAAAATAAAAATATTCTTAGTTCAATGTTTTTGGATGAAGAGCATCAATATTTAATATTAAATTTTATCTTTATAAGTTTGCACCCAAATATGATGAAGGAACATTTTTAGGTTTTTCCACAACTAGTATGGATTATAGAGTTTTTAGTTAAAATCTAGAACTATTTAGAAAACATTGCATGTTAAATTTGATGAAACAGATCCCATTGTTTTCAAACAACCCCCACCAACATATTCAAATGATATTTGTGTAATTTATTTTAAAAATATATTAGAAATTTCTTCTCATATGTAAATAACTTAACAATATGTTTTTGAAGTTATTCCTTAGGAATATTTTCACCCTATTTTTTGAATAATAGATTTTTGAAAACATAAGAAATTAGTTGATTCTTATGAATCATCCTATTGATAATATCATTGTTGACACATATTGATCAGTTATGACTATAAGTTATTTGAGAAATAAAACTCAAAATCTATCATTTTTATCTCAATTTTAACCTAATATTCTAGAAGAGGATTTAGGTGATGAATATTGGTTAAAATCAATACAGGTGAACTCAAGGATTTTTAAATGAACTAAGTATAGACTTTATTTTAACAACCTAAAGATACTTATATAATTGGAGTAAAATGGGGATTCTAGAATAAAAGTTATGGAAATTGAATAATAGTTAGATATAAATCTAGAAATGTTGATAAACGTAATAATAAATAATAAAGAATATATTATGGAGGGACTTATTCTTTGGTAGATATAATTGAAGCTATAGGAATACTTATAAACTTTACAACATTCAGTAATTTCATTTTTTGCAAATCGATGTGAAATGACTTTTTCATAATAGATATGTTCTGGAGGAAGTGTATGTAGAACAACCGCATTTTTTTAAAAATAAAAAAACATTCATAATATGATTATAAAATGTCCAAATATATGTATGCACTCAAAAAACCTCCGAGATCTTGGTATGACAGGATAACTATATTTTTGTTACAAAATTATTATTAAGAAGCTGCATATACAAATATTTTTATAAAATATTTAAATAAAATATTGTGATTTTTCAAATATATGGAGATTTTATTATATCAATTTCAACTAAAAAATATGTAGTAGATTTCTTTTTGAATCTTATGATGTATGAGTTTGAAATTAGTATGATGGGTGAGTTAACATATTTTCTTATTTTTTGTAGTAATCTATCCCTATAAATCCTAGATCATGTGGCTAATATCAATTACATTAGAATGATGAAAAGGATTAAAATCACAAAGGACCGAAGTGTTTAGTAGTATTGGTAAACCAGATACATACATGGGTCTTTTATTACAAAGAATACACTAATTAAAATTTAGTTTTTTATTCTTTCTAAATAAATAAATTACTTCACGGATAACAATAATCCATCTAGTAAATCCCTACATACCTTTCATAGTACGCATCTTGGATTCCTAGGGAATGAAACACAGTAATGTTTAGCTAAAATGACCAATAATGGAAAAATATAGCAGAATAAATAATGAATTAATGAATTTAATAATTCTGGCATGGTAAATAACTAAACCCACATACTATCTAATCAACAAACTCAGATGCAAGTGAAAAACGAATATCGCAAGGTAGTAACTAGAAATAGATTCCATTTAAATAAATAGATAAAAAAAATTTAGTATGGTAAGGTATGAAAATAAAACACGTGACATTTAAACAATGAAATTAAAATGAAATGTAACCATTCATATGTCAACAAATAAGATCATAGATGAATAATAACTAAAACTAAATGAAGGAAATCCTTGATTATTGGATTCCATATTTTCTAGGTATACGGTACCTTTACCTTCAATACCATTCATAAGACGGTTTAAAACATATCATGTAAAAATCCATTTCATACAACTATCTAAATGAATCATCACATGAGACTGTCAATTCATCGAGGGGATATTTGTAATCGAGCCCGACCTGTTTCATATCAGTCTAAAACATTCCTCACATATAGAGCAATTGATTTAACAACATGCCTTATCATGTATCCATATAGAGTATAAGATATGAATTTATAAATATTTCACAAAAAATAAAATGACATTCAAAGTAAAAAATGTATGAAAAATTGTATAGGATTTAAGCAATAGAAATATCCATGGTAAATGATAAATATAATTAGGGGAAAATTAATGTTCAAGGATCCTATGAAATTGAATATTCCAATGGGGACTAACAAAAAAATCAAGGTATTGAATGTGAATACTATCCTTAGAAAAATTAATTATAAACCATCCGTAGTAATAAAAATTATTATATTAATACAATTTACCCCAAGTGATTTAAAATAAAGTTTTTCTTTCATTGATTAATGTAAATATTATAAAAAGATATTTAAAAAAAGTATTGAAGAAAATATCATTTTGGTTCGAAAAACCTTTGGAAAAACCACTTCTTTGAAAATAAATTTTTTTAAAAAAATATTTAAAAATCAACCTCTTAAACATGAAAATGAAACATTAAATGAATTACTATGGGTAAATCCATACATGTCATACAAGGTAAAGAGAATCTTCCTTTTGCATAGTAAAAGGTTAGAAAACATCCTAGTTCATAAAGTGATAAGAAGATTATATTGAAAACATTAATTAAAGGAAAAAATGGTAAAAATGTATTTACAAGATCATTTTAAAAACAAATTTTAAAATATTTTAATAATGCATGGTTTATAGAAGAAAACATGTTCCCTGACTAAAGAGAGAAATGAAGTCGGGTTTTCTTAAAAAATAATTCTGAAACACATTCAGAACCAGAGAGGGTAAAAATGGTAATAATACTTGAAAAAGGTCATGATTAACAAGAGGAAAATAAAATTAAAGGGTTTATTGGACAATTGTCATATAATTTTCCTCGAATTGAAATGAATGATTAGTAAAATTATTCTTGAGGAAAATATTTTTTAAACATTCCAAAGTGTCCCAAACCTCTTTTAAACATTTTTAAACATAATCCTCGTGAATGAATAAAATTAAATGAGAGTTATATTATCAAGAGATTAATTATATTCATTATATATCATGTAAAAAGTCATTATATACACTATATTAATGAAACTAGGTTTATAACAATAGATAAGTATCAATGAAACATAAATTGAGACGATAGTCCTACCCTGTGTTTCCATTCAGATGAACATCCATTAAAATAATCTATAATAAACATATGTTAATTATTTAATATCTTCATAAAATTTTCATGTTTATCATTAATTTTATTTCCCTTATTACCATTTTTTATTCAACTATTTAAACAATTATTTTTATGTCAGTTGTTTTGACCAAATTTGGTTTATGTATCTAAAACAAAAATGGTAGGTAAACTATAGTCAAAAGGGTCATTATATAACACATAAAAAATAATAATAATGAAATAATTACCATATTTATACCTAAATTATACTTTTAAAACTAATAATTAAATATTTTTATGAAAAATGAATCAATGTTACAATCACGAAGACGATAGGTCATACGTACACATAAGTAATGTTCAAATTTTTCAATTATCATTATGGAAAGAAGGCACGTAACCCATAGATTTATAGTATGATAATTATATCCTAAATACAAGTTTTATTTAATCATATATATTTATATAAATAATTCTTATGATGTAAAAGGAATCACATCGTGTCGTGGAGGTGGTAATCCACACAAACACGAATGACTTTATCCCTTTTTAATTGTGTGAAAGGGTAATAAAGAAAATGATATATATTATATTTAATGATATTAAGTTATTTTATTAATATTATAAATAGGTTTTTATGTCACATTTTTTTAAATAAAACCATTCATTATATGTTCCATGTATGGTGTGAAAAAATCAAATCACTTTGAGGAGTCGGTAGTCCACACCTCTGCAAATGATGTTATCGTATTTATATAGAATGGGAAGTGTAATGGTATATGTTATAAAATAATTAAAGAAGCTTAAAGACATAATAAATATCATATATAAATTATATAAACATAGTTTATAACATAATGACCACCAAGAAAGGTGATAAATGAAGAACAAACAGTATTTATTTCGTGAGGTGGTAGGTCACCATTCACATAAACAGTATGTTCGCCACCCATTAGATGGAGGTTTGTGTATGTGTAGATAGAACAATTAATAAAAAAATTCATAGTATATTTATAATATTTGTTTCATTATATAATCATTATGAAAAAAAATTGATGGGGTGGAGGAGTAAATGAACGTAAATAGATCGTTTGAAAGTGCTACCTTAAAAATAACATATCTCTTTTTTTGTTTATAACAAAAGGATTCCATGGAATTAATTATTACCAAAGGAAGGATTATAGATCTAGGGTATGGATTTTGGGAATATATTTGGTCTGATGTTTTCCAATCCTAAATTGTTTTATAGCTATTAGTAATTGGGATAAGTGGTGGCCTTTTATAGTGGATGAGCAGTGGAACCCAGTTAATATTATGGCAATGGAATTCTTCCTATGTTTTTCATATTGAAATTAGACCCAATAATGAACCAAACTCTAGGAAATAAATTTTATGGTCAAAATATGTCCATGAAATGTATATTATATAAGTTTATAGGTCCTTTTGGGCCTTATGTTTAAGGTTTTGTCCTTTTAATCTTAATTTAACCTTAATCATTGTAATTAATTTTAATTACATTCACGAATATTTTTGGTCTAATAAAAAGTTGTTATTTTTATATTTTTTTAATTATTATTATTCAAAATATTTAATCCATTTTTAAAATTTCCAATAATATAATTGGAATAAATTAATTTAAAATTCATCCTGTATGTAGGATGACAATGCGAGTTTTTAAAGTCAAAACATCTAAAAGTTTACAATGTTTTTATAATCAACATCAAAGTGAAATTACTTAAAATGACTTATATTGTGTTAATTGATAAAAATATGATATAATTAAACATTAAAACTATTTATAAGTATAATTTATCCTTATAAACAAATTATATGAAAAAGTGATAATGAACTAAAATTTTGTATTTTTCACTATTTGTTAAAAAATGAAAGGATTCCAAAAAATAAAAAAAATCATCATAAACTAATTCTTATATTCATATTTTAAATATTAGGATTATTTTGACACATTAAATACATTAAAGTTTAAAATTAATAATTAAAAAGGTGTTCTCCATAAAAAGGTGGTAAAATTGCCTTCAAAAAAATATAGGTTTTTATGTGCCAAATTAGGTTTGTTTTTATCTTATGCCTATCAAAACTGATTCATAACTAAAAAAAATATTCTATTGTATATATTAAATATATATTTTATTATTATCATTCAATAATTGAAATTAATTAGGTTTACTTAGAAAAAACTCCTTTTGAATCATAAAAATACTAATATTTATTTTTATATCCAATTGGTTCTTATTTTCATTTCTTACTAACTGGTAACCAATGGATTAATTTTATTTTTATATAAACTGTAATTTTTTATAATTTAATTAATAATATTAATAATGTATATTATATATCATATTATATTAAATAACATTATTTTAATAATACATTCTTATTTGATGAAACTCAATCCTGCGTGTAATGCAAGCTATCCTAGAGGGTCTCTCTTTCAGGTAATTCACAATAAATCTGTTTTTCATGAATTGAATTATATAGAATCAATATCAAAAACTAAATATATAATAAAGTATCCCGATATTATAATCCCTTATATGCTCGGTGTCACTTGTCATATATGCCGTCGAATAAAATGTTTTTACTTGAGAATTTTTGGGTGTTACATTATCCCCACCATAATTAAATCGCAGCCTCGCAATTTAAACACAATCTTGGTGATATATTGTTTTATATTTCAATTGTTTAAGTCCCACATTGTGATAAGGTTTTATAAAACTTCCTCTAGAAAAGGTAGAATGGTTAGTAGAAGGGTCACATGGAATGACATATAACTAGGTCTCTAAGTAATAGAACATCAATGGAAAGTATAGATAAATACTTGGAGGAAAAGAATAAATATTTATAGGGATTGATTGAGGTCATAAATAAAAATAAATTGTGTGATCAATATAATGTTGAGGGCCTAAAATCCATAAATATTTTATTATTTAGAAGTCCATCAGCTCAACAAAAAAATAAGGTGTTATGATAATATTTTTGTTTGAAGATAATTTTCCTAATGTGGTGGAATTATTTTACTATCTATGTATAATTACATGATATATTTCAATAAAAATAATTTCAACATTTGATTGTTCTTCGATATATTTTACAATTCATTAGAAAATTAATATCGATGCATGAACAACAAAAATAAATTTCTAAAGGATGTTAAGGACCAATAAAGAGTAGACAATATTACTATTTGACTTTAATTATCTTTCAAAACCAATATGGTTAATATATTAACATATAATCATAAAATGTGATACTAATGTTTCAAAATTTCCATATATTCATAAAATTATTTTAACTAAAAACAATTAAAAATTAAGTAGGACATTTTGTAAGTCATTGGTTGTCATGAAACCCGTATCATCCTTCAGTCTTAGGTTCAAGACCTATGGCCTTTTCAGGATCGATAGGTTGTCACCCGGTATATGGGTTTTCCTTTTTAAAAGCCATATTAATAGAATTTAAAAAATAAATCTAATGGAAATCCTTCAGATAAGTTTTATCACAAAATTACCTTTTAAATAATGTTTCCAATACAACCTCAATAAAAAAATAATTCAACGGTTTTATTTCTACATAGATCCTTCCAGGGTATAGGGTTTATCCATAACATTGTCTTTTGGATTTATAAATATTGAAACCTTAACATAAATTTAAAACACCATAGGTTTATCCTAGGTTATTCAATTTCATAATCCTTTATAATGGGTTTTAATGAATATGTGAATCATCTTGATCATCTCCCCTAGGAGTGTCAAACCAAGTGTGTAGTAAGGCTGGTTGTCATGGACTAGGTTTCCCCACGTCAGGTCCAAAACAACTTTTTAGAGTTATTACTCCTAGGAATTTTATTTACAGAACTATCTACACTTTTATTATCTAGAAAAGGATATATTTCTATAAAATACCACATTCTTTATACCTTACCAAAGTTCCAGGTTGATCTTTTATACTTATCCTAACATTATAACATATAGTTATGTTCTATAACCTATGTTTTACTGAATCTAGTTCCCAAGGATTCTATTAAACATTCTTTGATACCAACTATAGCATCCTGACCCTAGAAACTCCAGATCTATTGTCTGATCTCAATTATAATGGAAAGATTACAAGGAATCAATTCCCAAAGGACTAAAGAGTTTAGTAGTATTTGTAAATCTCATATATACAGTATTCTATTATTACAAAAGAATAAACTAATTATAATTTTTTTTATTTTTTCTAAATAAATAAATAACTTCATGAATAACTCTAATCCATATAGTAAATCCCTTTATACATTTCATAGTATGATTCTTCGATTAATGGGGAAAAACATAATAAGGGTGAGCTCAAATTATTAGTAAGGGAAAAATATAGCATAAGCAATAATGGATCAATGAGAGTAATAATTATGGCATGGTGCATAACTAAACACACATACCATGTAATAATGAAACTATGAAAGAGGTATATAAACAATATTTAAAGGTAATAGCTAGAAACAAATACCATTCAAATAACTAGATAAGGAAAAATCAATATGGAATGGTATGGAAATAAAAAATATTCATTTTTTCAATGAACTGAAAATGAAATTTATCCATATATATTTTGATGAAAAATATAATGGATGAATAATAACCATAACAAAATGAGTTAAATTATTGATTATTGAACTCCATGTTTCCTAGGTACATGGTACCTTTAGTGTAATGACCTTTCACAAGATAGTTTATAACATTTCAGGTAAAAACCCATATATGATGGCTATTGTAAAGACCTGAAATATTCTATGTAATTTTTTTCTAATTATTTGGGATTTTTACGAGTCTGTGAAGATTGAAGGAACGTGATTCTATGGCCTGGTGTGCCTAGAACGAATTTCTAATCTTTTTTTAGGTACGTTCAGTAAACGCACATGGGGCATTTTCTATCTTTTTAACTTGTTCTCGGAATTGAAATCTAAAAGCACCGTTGAATCCGCAGAACCATGATTATCTTAATGGAAGATTTACTTTGACTGCAGTTGGTTGGGAGAAAAAGATAGTTTTTTGGACTTGTAAAGAAATAAAAAAATGACATAAATTGTTATTTTATTTATTTTCCTTTTTCCTACCACCTGTTGAGCGGTGATGGCGGGGACCATGGAGGTGGTCAAAACTTTAATTATGGGGTGTTAATTTCATGGTTACACTTTAGTTGCATAACCACCCCTCACATAATTAATGAGACACTTTAATTATGTTAATTAATGAGGCATGTTAAGTATGTCTAATAATGAGTCACATTAATTACGTCAATTAATGAACCTCAATAATTTTTCAAGGCATTTCTTGACTTTCCCCCACCTATTTATAGGGAGTTTGGCTTTAGTTTTTGGAACGAATTCAACAAATGTGGAAACCCTGATGAAGTGACGCCACACCTTCCACTGATGGAGAACGAAGGATTGATGACGCCTGTTGTAGGATCGATCTGAAGTTCGATGGACAAAGAACGCCAATGCACGCGAACTTCCCTCTTTGCCTACAACAACTAGAAATGTGGAAGCACCACCGTCCACAATGTCCACAATGAATCACAAGGTAGGGGTTGTCTTTTAATTCATGAATTTCCCTCGATTATATACCTAGTTCTTGTATTTGAAGTAGGTTATTGCGGGGGATTTGAACAAGGTTGAACATTATTAAAAAGTGATTAATAGTTACCACACTGTTGTTATAAAGAAAACACAGAGGGCGTGGGCCAAACAGACAAGGACTAGAGCCTCTGCCAATTATTTTTTTGTTACCATATTTGGGGATGGTTTTCTCAATTTGACGGAAATGTGATACATAGGGTTACACTATGATGGCTGTAGTTCAGGAGGCCCGTAGGCACATATGGTAATGGAAATAGAGCTCTAGAGCATCGTCGGAGCCCTGTGGAAGCTTCTCCTACGCTGCACTGCCACGGTAGGACTGTGAACCGGTGCCAGAGGCTCTGTCAACAGGTTCTAGTGGCAGAGATGATGGCCATCTCTTATAGGATGCAGAGGAGAGCAAGGCCGCTCAGCGCCACGTCAGTCGGACATGCGGATGACAATGGTCGACCGCAGAGATGGAGGAGGTGCACCGTTGTGCGCCGCATTGAAGAAGCCACCACAAACGAAGGGGACCCACATCCCGAAATTCCCATAGACCATGTGGTAGTTCCATTTGGCTCCAAAGATTTAAGGGGCTGAATGACTCCTTTTATTCATTCGACAGTAAGATCGTGCGGCCCGTGTGGGGCACGTGAGCAGGTCGGACCACGTCGCCTGATGGGTCGGGCTGGTCCATGACTCAACCCCACTGGGCCGACCTATGCCAGTTCGGGATGGGTGTTGTTAGACCCAGACCGGGTTGGGACTTGTCGGACCGAACCCAGACCCCTATCAATCCTAGAAATGCTTAAGTGACCATAACTTACGAACAAGATGTCCATTTGGAAAACTATCTACAGCACTAGGATCCTGGCAGCAAGAATTCCATTTTGAGATACTCTACGAGAGGTTTGAAAAATGTTGGAGTATGACTGGGTTGGATCGACTCTGAATCCAACCAAGCCCTTGGCATTGAAATGAAAAAAACATAAAGACTAGGCGTCTGGTTGATGCGTTGCCTATTGCTTTGGAACCCTTATGAAGTGACAGATCATAGGGTTAGTTTTTCGTGGGTCTTAGTACCAGTTGAAACATGACAGATGGCTTGAGGTGAGGTTCCCCTCAAATATAGCATGCAATGATTGGGAATCCAGTGGCTGGTTGTGACAGGAAGAAGAAGATCGATCAATATGGGTCAACATCATAAAATCCAGATTGGGATGATATTGTTGTACGACTAATCATCTCTACCTTTGTACCAGCGACTAATATAGGTTACTACCAGTAACAATTACGGGTCAGCACCAACGACCAATACAGGTCAGCACCGGTGACCAATATAGGTCAGCACCAGCGACCCATACGGGTGAGCCTCTAGCAAAAAAATATGGTTTAGCCTACGGTGACCTATACAGGCCAGTAGTAGAGTTCTATAGGTAGGATGATCTATCTTTACGACTATCCATCCCTATCATAGTAACCTTGATGTTATATTGTTAGAGTGAGCTATCTCTTTTTTTCTTTGTGATTCATATCATGCTTGTGATATTACCTTTGTGGTATTTCTTGTGATGTTTTCCTTTGTGGATTATTGAGATATCTACGGGGAAATCTGGGTCCCCTATTGGGTATTGTTATACTTGCCCCTGTATGGGCTCCACCCGCACGTGTTTGTTTGGTGCAAACTACTGACAATTTGAGGCAGACTTTTGAGGTATGGGAATTTGTGGAGTTTGGTGGGATGGTAGGAGTCACGATCCTCTTCTTCGGTTTTAGACATACAACTACTACACTCCAAGTAGAGCTACAAGGTTGGCTTGACAGCTGTTTAGTTTATTTTTAGTTTATAGGGCTTTTATTTCGGCCCACTGTTTTTAGTTTACTGTTTTACTTATTGTTTTACTTTACTCTCATGGTTATACTTTACTTTTTTTGGTTGTTTACATCGGTTTCCCTTTTTTATTGTGTATAGATCTCTAAGGAAATTCCTTCCCCATTTGGGAAAAGCCTTCAGGTTCTAGTCACCAACCCCTGGCCTATGGAAGGCGGGCTTGGGGTAGTCACGTTCGGGACCCGTTGGATGGGTCGTGACAGCAATCCAAATGACAGGTTCCATGAGACTACCAATGCATTGAGAGACAATCTATGACTGGGATCCACCCATGTCATAACTAGAAAAAAACTTCCTCATATATCAAATAATCAATTTAACAATATGACTTATCAAATATCCATACAGTGTTAAAGGTACAAATTTATCAATATTTCCCCAAATAATAAAATTACATTCAAATTAAAAAAGATATGGAAATTGGTATATAGTTTATGAAATGTACATATCCTAGATAAACTATTTAGATAATTTTTTTAAATTAAAATTTCAAATATCATAAGAAATTGAATATTTCAAGTGGGACTAACAAAGAAGTAAATGAAGTGAATGTGAATAATATGATTTTCCAAAAAAATCATTAACCATCCATAGGAATAATAGGAATGGTTTCAATACATCCTACCCTAAGTGAAGTAAAATAATGGGTTTCTATCATTGATGAATGGAAATATTATAAAAAGATCATTTTAAAAACATTCTTGAGGAAAATATGCATTAGTTTTGAAAAGTATTTTGAAAAACCATTTCATTGAAAACCAATTTTAAAAACATTTTCTCAAAAAAATAACCTTCGAAACCTTAAAATGAATCTTCAATAGAATTATAGTCGGTAAATTTTTACATGTTATAAAAAATAAAAATAACATTCCATTTTCAGGGTAAAAGGTTAGAAAAATCCTTCTTCATAAAGAGACCAGAAGATTACAATGAATAAATTGGTAAAATATAAAATGGTTAAAAAAATATTTACGAAATTATTTTTAAAAAAATATAATATTTTTTAATTAACCCTGAATTTTAGAGGTAAACATGATCCTTGAATAAAGAGAGAAATGAAGTCAGGTTTTCTTAAAACAAATTCTAAAACACCTTGAGTACTAATGAGTGATGAAATGGTACAAATACATTTAGAAAGTAGTGATTAACTGGATGTGAGTAAAATGAAATGTTTTATTGAACAATGGTAATATATGTTTTCATTAATAGAAATTAATGATCATTAAAATTACTCTTGATGAAAATAATCTTTAAACATTCCAAAGTGTCTCATACCAATTTAAAACATTTTAAATCATAAGTATCGTGAAAAAATAAAATTAAATGAATTTTATAATATGATGAGAGTAATTATATTCATTATATAAATTGTTAAAGGTAAGTATGTACACCATATTAATGAAACTAGGTTCATAACAACAAATAAGTCCCAATAGAATGTAAATTGAGAGGATGTCCCTTACAATGAATTTCCATTGGGGTGAACATCCTCTAACTCCATGTATAATAAAATTATGTCAATTATTTAAATAGTTGAGAAGCTTTTTCATGTTTATCATTAATTTCATTTCACTTATTATAATTATGTATACAAATACTTAAACCATTAACATTATGTCTATTGTTTTGACAAAATTCAGATTATGTGTCAACAACAAGTTTTACAGGTCAACTAATTCCAAAAGGGGTCATTATATAACATCTCTTGAATAATAATCAGGAAATAATTATCATATTTATAAATAAATTATACTTTTAAATCCAATTATTAAATATCGTTATGAAAAATTAATCAACATTACAATCATAGAGATGATAGGTTATGCGTACGCATGAGCAACATTCTCATTTTTTGATGATCATTGTGTAAGGAAGGTAAGTAACACAATATATTTCCTTAATGATCATTATATCATAAATAACATTTTATATATTCATATATAATTATAAATATAATTCTTGTGATGAAAAAATTATCACATCGTGTCAAAGAGGTATTATTCCGCATGCCCACGAACGACCTTATCACTTTTTAAGTGTGTGAAAGGGTAATAATATATATTATATTTACATAAAAGAAATTATGTCATGAATATAATATAGTGTTTTTTTACCCACATATTTTTAATTAAAATAATCCTTTATACATTACATGTATACTGTGAACAAATCACATCACTTTAATGGGGTGGTAGTCTACACTTAAAAAAAAGATGTTTTTTACGCAAAATGGAAAGTATAAAGATATGTCTTGAAAAATAATTACAAGATCTTATGGAGAAAATAAATATCATATATAACATATATTAACATAGTTTCCATCATAATGACCGCCATGATATAAGGTAAAGGAATAAAGAACATTCATCGTTTTGTGAGTCGGTAGTTCTTTGTTCACAAAAATAGTATATTTGTTACCCATTAGACAGATGTTTGTGTATGTGTAGGTAAAAAACTTATCATAATAACACCATAGTATTTTAAATATAATGGTTATATTATATGAACATATAATAATAAAATTATATTTTGTAGATATGAAATTTAAATAAAAGTGATCGTTAGAAAACATTAGCCTATTGGGGGGTGCGTACATATATTTTTGTTTGTAAAAAAATATTTGTATTCTTAATTATTTTGTTTTCTGGATTTTTTTTATTTTTTTATTATAATCAGTCTTAATTATAAATCAATCTTTATTATTTGTCATTATAAAACTATTGTAATTACTTCTCATTATATATCTATTATAATCAGATTTTAATTGTAATTAGTTTCATTTACAAAAACCAAGAATAATAGGTTATTCATACTAATGAAACTTTATACTCCGTAAGGTATTCTTGTTTGAGTTTTTTTAATTATCCTTTACATTAGTTTATAATTGTTTTTGAAATCTTATTTTAGTTTCAATAATTTTTTTTACTTTTCAATCTTAAACAGTTTTCAAACTATACTATTTTATACTATTATAAAAATTTTATTTACTTTTTTAACAGTCTTAGATTAAATATCAGCCATCAGATCTATTAAAGTTTTAATACAATCCATTTAATGTTTTCAGTAATAAAAACCCAAGATTCTCATGCCTATATAAAGGAGATACAACCCCTTTCCCAGATTAAGGTTTATAATATTTTCTCCTGACCTCTCCCCCTCCTTAAAACTATTAGTCTGATTGATTTAACATTCATATGATCCCTTTCTCAACTCTCATTGTGATGGAAACAATGGATGATTACAAGAAAATTCATGTGTTTAGATAATGACTCGTCTAAATGTATTGGTTTGGTATGTATTATTCTTATCTCAAAAGGATCATCAATTTTTCCGGATTATAGGAAATATGTGAATAGAAACCGAATAATGATTTTGACCTATATTATCCAAAATTCTTGAATGAGTTCTATAAATATGTTAACTTTTTTAATGAAGGTTATAAGGATATATTTTATTTCACTTTCATTTGTATGATATAAAATGTTTATTATAAAAGAGTTGCAGATTTGGTTGGACGTTCTACATAAGTAGAATCCTTTATACCGTCATAAAAATTACTAAATATTCTTGCTTATTTTGAAATGATGAATGCAGAGGATTATTTGTTTTTTTATGATAAAGTATAAAAAATATGACATCAATCACCAAAATATAGAGTTGTAGCTTTATGGATTTATGGGGTATTTAATAACTAGGAAGGGTGATAGGGACACCCTTAAGGCATCAATTATTTTCATGTTGGATATACAGATCAATATGGGAAAAATAGACCATCTAATGTTTGTTTTCATTGTGGTATAAGCCCTCAATAATGCCTTAATAAATTCAAATATCACAAAGTTTTCCTGTTTCATCAATAAGTGACTTGTGAATGTTATGAATCTTTTCAACATTGAGAACCAAAATTATCCAATGTGAGAGAAGATTTAATTTATTGTTGAATATACAATTTTAATAATGAAATAGATATTTTATTCTTAGTCAATTTTTTTTTGAAAATGTTGATTGATATGATTTGGAGGAACAACCATTGAATAAAGTTTAGGAGGTCAATAAAATGGGAAATGGTGGATTTACCCCACTAGGGAAACTATAGAAAGAAAAGAAAATAATAGATTATGTTTTGAAAAACTAATGAAACATAAGGAACTTATGAAACCCAGGGATTCTGAGTTTTGTGTTGATCCTTCTATGTAAAAAGATTTGAGAATTTGGGCAACTGACCAGTTGAAAGAATATGTGAAAACAACAAAATAAGATACTTATAGAAGAAATATTGTAGAATTTTTGTTGAGAGATATTGAGAAAGATTCTAATAATACTAGTATACTATTATCTAATACCGATCAAGCCATTCATGATGTTGGACTTGTTCTTAATGAAACTTCTCGTATTCTATCATTTTTTCCTTTTATGGTTGACATATATAGAGACAAAGTGGTTGTTGTAAAATATGTATAATCTATGCATGAAAAAGTATAGATGAAAACTTGGAAGGGGAAATAATTGGATTTATAAATTGTTGGAAAGGTGTTCTTCAAAAAAAGGAACTTGAATAAGTTAGAGAATAATAACAAGAAAAAGAAGAGGAAAAAAATAAAATAGGAAAAAAGATAATAAGAAGAACGTAATGATGAATGAATATAGACTGATGAATAATAAAAAATAGAAGAAATATTTGAACACATTATCTTCATCCCCTTTACCATCTCGGTATAATAAGGATGCTCAGTTTGTAGGATTATAAGAAAATATGAATTCTCAAACAAAGAAAAATCATCATCTAAGGAGAAATAAAACTACTCCTCAATAGAATCTAAAGAAAATGATCAACAATAACATAAATTTTTTTTAGAAAAACCCCGAGTTAGATTAGAATTTGGAAATTGTTGTTGTTTTATATGATAAGAGTGTTTCAAATAAAGAAATATAGAAAGATGAAAATGTATCAAAAAGTAATGTCAAATCCTCAAGACTTAATCCTCTCAAACCTTTATCATGTTCATGAGATTCAGAGGCAACGATTTCTCAAAAAAGGATTTTATTTCATTTTCTAATATTTTAGATGGTTTTAAAAAACCACTCCTTTTTCCAACATTTGAGTAATGATGTAAAATTATTTCAAATTTCCTAGTGACAAATAAAAGTCACTAAATTTTTTAATAGAATCAGTTTACTGTATTTAATTAGAGTGGAAAACCATTCATGTAAAGTACTAGATTCACAAAATATTGTACAATAAAATTTTAAAGTGGTCTAATCAAGTGGACTGTGATACCATGGATGGTGACGATCAATTTATTGATATTATGAGACATTATTAGAAAATTTAGAATCCTTAAACAATTTATCTTCTAACATATCTGATAGATTGATGTTTGTATAATAATTCTAATTCATAATAAATGACATTATAGAGGAAGTAAATTTATTAAAAGAAAAGGTTCTCAATTTGGAGTTAAAGAATAGCACACTAAAATATTGCAAAGATTAATTCATTCCTTTAAAGAAGGATAATAAAAAAATTATGGGGAGATTTAAATCTTGAATACTAAAGTTCAAAAGTAAGAAGTGATAGAAGAGAAGATCGTGAAGATTGAAAAGGATTGTGAGGAGTTAAAAAATGAAATATATTATCAAAACATTTATGAAAAAATAATGAATACTTTTTTATTTTGAACTATCAATATATTTTTTAAAACATTTTAATGTTTAATGAATGATATTATATTTTCATCTGATAATTTATGATTTAATTTCATACAATAATTTTGTTTGAATGTTATTTATATTATTTTTTAAAAGATTAGTTATTTCTAAATTTAATTTTTCATATGTTATCTTTCCAAATATATTAGGAAAATATGGTTACTTTCCCATTATTTTTGTAAATCAAAAATTGGGAGGTGGTTTCAATGATTTATTAATGGGGATTAATTCAAGAAAGGGAGAATATTTTTAAGGGGAAACATTATAAAAGGATAAATTTTTTGGGGGATATGTATTGTGCAGTTTTTAGGGATTTCATAAAGGGGGAGTTACTATCCTTAGGGGAGAAGTATGAATAATATAAATTATATCATAAAAGAGTTATAAAATCTGGGGTGTTATGGAATATATCTCCAAATATCTTAATAAGTAAAAGATTTGTATGTATTTCTAGATATAATGTTTTGTTCATGTATTGTGATTTTTTCATCCAAAAAATGGGGAGATTATTGAGAATGATGTTTTACTTCTTGTTTTTATATTCCTTTAGTTTTTAGATCAAAATCACCAACTTAAAACTATGTTTACTAACTTTTATATATCATATGTTTTTATTATTTTTTTTTTAAAATATTAATTTACACCATATATATAAAAGTTTCTAATGTATTATGAATATAAAATATCATTACTCAAACATGTCCATCAGAATGAAAGTGAGTCTAATCAATCGAATGGAACTATGGTTTGATATGTGGTTATACTTATCTCTTGCCTATAATACTTAAAAAAATGTATTAACCATTAAACTGACCTTGGTACCGATACATCAAATTTAAACTCATTAGGATTAGAATATTTTTAATTAATAATGAAGCCTATCAAACTATCTAAAATTATATTATCGGAATATATATATTTTTTTTATCAAAAGGAATAGAATATTCTATATTAATTTTACTAAAAATAATGTCGTTCATTCAGTTATTTCAATGATATCAAGTTCATGATATTCATGGTTGTTGAAACTAATATCGAAATATAACCATTAGAGCTTAACCTATATATAGCCAGTCTTTTAATGATATGGTAGATGATAGATTTTCACAACCAATTAATTTTAATTATTTCATATCATGAACTTCTCATTATTAGTCTTTTTGATACATTATAGAGTTTTCATTCTTTAGAATCATTATTAGGGTTGTTTCTTTTAAAAAATTCTCTTCTTTATCATGCATCTGATCATGTACTGATCAAAGGATTTCATGGATAGGAATATGTTTAATCTAGTCCATGATATATAGGTATTCTATGGATAGGAATCCACACAACATTCATCGTGATGAGGGTTTTAGATGATAGAGAGATGGATTAATTTTTGATCACCATATAGAGGTATTTCCGGATAAAGAAGGACATAATTTATGGTAACTATAAAAATTTGGATACCTTTAGTCAGGATTTTTTACATTACTCTTTATGTTAAAAAGTGAATTCTTTTAATATAACTTGGAATTCATAATTACTTTTACTAACTTTTGTATTTCTTCTCTTTAAATTTTTTTATTCCACTGTTCATATTAAAATAGAATGTTTGTTTTTAAAATATTTCTTATCATTGATTTTATCATTATATCTATCTTAAGGATTAAAAAAATACAATGATATAATAGAAAATTATGGTTTTTATTATTACACTCTTGTCATTAGATGATCAAGGGGTCAGATATTTTTACAAAATGAGGTATTTCATTTCATTTTAGTTTAAAATTTTAAAACACAACGCAACTCCTCTTATAATAGCAACCATCCCAGTTACTTTTTCAATCCAACTTTAGATACCTTCCAAACAATTATCATCTTTGATAATCAAAACAAAACCATAATGAAATGGAGATGGGGTCTAAAAAACTATCCTCCGATATTCCGCCCAAGGATATTGCTATATATTTGGAACCAAAAAAATTGCAGGGATATGATGTGTAAATAAAAAAAATACATTAAAGAATATCTTGGGGAGATACCTCTCAAACATGAGTAAGAACATTAATAAATTATTACATTAAGGAAGGAAATGTCTGACCTATACAAACATGAGATCAAATAATTCATCCAAGAAAAGAAGACTTAAATAACATGGAATATTAAGCGTACATGCATAAATCTCATTCCTATGAAAGGCTACACATATTACCCTAACTAAACCATCATGTAATCTATATCACTTAATTATGAGATTTTTTTTCAAATAAATTAATCATTAACATTTCAAAAAAGTAGATTCATTTTAAAATATACCTTAATAGTAATATATTTTTTGAATCTAAATAAAAAACATCATCAAATAACTTTTTAATTTTAATTTATTTTTTCATTGACTCGATATTCTCAAGGACTTTGAAGAAAAAATATTTATTTCACAATTTCATGAATTTCATTTAAAAAACAATAATTTTATTTTGAAAACCCATGCCTCTTATTTCAAATAATTTATTTTAGGAGTCCCAAATTTAACATACGAAATAAAATATAAAAAAAGGTATAATTTTAGAAAAATCCATTTTATCCAACATTAAAACTTTTCCCATGTTTATTAACAAAACATTATTTACTAGGAGCATACACATGAAACTATTTCACACTACATTTCCCAACCAACAGAATAAAAAATATCAATATAGAAAAATATTCTGAAAGAATTAAAATAAAATGAACCCATCACACAGTGATATTTTCCACTTCGGGAGGCACTAACTTTCTTTCATGGTTGTAAAACGTGTCATAATATTACATGTGTTGATTCGAGAAAGAGTTTCCCCATTTTCATATGTTTGATATAATGAACCATAAATTTCATAGGGATTTATTCTAAATATAAGAATATTCATTAAAAATAGAACAAAGGCAATTACAGGACAATATAGGTTTGTTGTCTTTAGAAAGTGGGAAACAAAAAAATTGGTTTATAAAACATCTATGTCGTCTTCCACTTATTAATACATTTATAAAACCTTTTTGGATACTTCTTACATAATAACATTTTTTTATCCTAGGGTAAAGAAACATAAGAATGGGTCAGCTCAGATTATCAGTAATGGTAAATAGAATAGATATTATTCCAACCATAATAATAATACATAATAACTTAACCATAACAATTTTAAATAAAATATTTCTAATCAAAGATCATGATATCATGTCATTAGATAAATCATAGAAGTTCATCAAGGAATATATTCCTAAAGGGAATAACATAAGACATGGAATTTGTGGCATAAAAGTAAGAATATTAAATCACTTTCATATTAGTCATGGATTATTTCCAATACCATCATGGGGAATAAAGTCCTTTAATTATCCAAGTCAGCTCCTCATTCTAGACCTGTGTTACTGAACCAAACATACATCTAGTTCCTGCCCTATATTTTTGAACCGATATCATTTCTCATTCAAGTCCATTCTATCTAATTAGATATAAATCTTTTTACAATTTATTTAAGGAATATATAAGTCCCACCCATCATACAATTAAAAAAATACATATGTGTTACACAAAAACAAAATTCATTAATGAAACACAAAAAATAAAAGGGTTTTATAAACATAATTCCATCTTAAAATATACCATAGAAAAGAAACAAGTTTCATAAATATTATTCCATTATTAAAAAAAACTAAGCATATGAATAATAGGGATAACATCCTCGAAAAAATGCCGCATTAAAACTTAAGTAACATTTGAAATATCACTTGAAAATAAATCTTGGGGAAAATATCTTTTCTTCTTTGAAAAGAATTTTCTTTCTTAAAAAAACAAAGAAATTTTAAAAGCGAAATTTTTATTTGAAAAATTAAATTTTAAGATTATAATTTATGTTTTATGTTACTAAAGAATCCTTAAAGAATAAAAATCCATTCATTTTATATAAAATAAGAAAACAGTATTCTCATAATTTTGTCTAAAATATAAAAATTACATCGTTAGGAAAATGAGAAAAGATTCATATCAAACAAATTAGTAAAAATTCACACAGGGGTAAAAATGACACTAAAATATTTATAAGAATAATAAAAAAACTAGGAAAACAATTTTAAGCAACATTTACATAGATGATAAATGTTATCTGGAAAATAATTACGTAAAAACAATCATAGAAAATATCGAGATTGTGAAATTAACCCTTAACTTAGGCCGAATTTCATTTTTAATAATATGAAACTCCTATATAATGGTTTCAATAATGTTACAAATTTTTAATAGAACCATATTTATAATTATTATATGATAATTGGTTATCTTATTGCCATTTTTTATTAATATTTAATTATTACCCTTCTTTTGGGTGTTAAAACCTTCATTTTACTATACATATTTTGTTGTATATGTCATTGTTATTATGCATCGAATATAATTACATCACTTAAAAAATCATATTAAAATTATATATATTATATTTTTTAATTATATACATCTATATAATCTGTATTTAATGGTCATATCGGAGAAATAATCGCATCACGTCGTGAAGACGGTATGCCATATGTATGCACGACTGATGATATAATTCCCTTAATGGTGAAATGATATGAAAGTGGATGATATATATTTTTACCAGAATTAATATCATTTGAAAATTTTAATATATATTTATTATTTCCATCATTATACTCTTTCATGTAATGTGGTTATGAAAAACATATTACACCATGGCATGAAGACAGTATGTCGTACATATACACCCATGGTACATTCATTTTTCATAAGATATATAAAAGGTATAATTTTGTTATTCCATAATAATAATAACATCTAATAATATATGTTATATTTAATTTATTGATTTAAAATTAGAACACATAATAAGGATGAAAAAGAATAATAAATAATATTGAAAGTGTCGGTGGAAGAGATTACCTCTTCTTCGGTGAGTTCCATCTAGATCACTTCTTAAGGATAATAGTGTTGATCTTTTTATAATACAGGAAATTGTAGAATGTGAATAAGGTTTTACAGAATTGAAATGGGTTACGTATTGTAAATGTTAATTTATTAAAGGGATGTGAAGAAGCGAGTGAGGATGAACCCTTTTTATAATTGAATTGAGGGGCACTTTTAGAATTTTTGAAAGTATTAATAAATAATAATTACAATATCAATCCAAACACCACATAAAGGAAATGGATTCTATGAAAATGTGAGATAATGTTTTAATTTTATCAATAAATATATTTTGATAAGTTTTTTTTTTGTTTTAAACCATATCAATTTAGCGGCCGCGCAGCGACCGCCATTGGCGGTCGCTGTTGCCTCGTCGCTAGAGGCCTTGAGCGACCGCCTGGCGGTCGCTGAAGGCCCTCTGCCGGCCACCCTATAACGACCGCCATTGGCGGTCGCTGAAGGCCCTCTGTCGGGCACCCTATAGCGACCGCCTATGGCGGTCGCTATTCTAAACAAAAAATTTAAATTTTTTTTATTGAATTGAATATAAATATATATATATATATATATATATATAAATATTCATATATATACTATTAAATAAAATATTTTAAATATATATATTTATATATATATATAATATATTTTAAATGTTTTAATATATATTTAATATATATATAATATCAAATCATTGTGCTATAATAATTTAAAAACTTCGATTCAAGAAATAATCTCATTTCAGGTCGTTCGGAGCACGTTTGCTCCGAATGGGACCGCCGCACGCCGTTTTGGTGTTTTATGGCGCCAGAAACGCGTTTCTGGCCGCTGCGGTCACACGGCACCTCCGAATGAGGTGCCGTCTGGCCGACCATTTCACAATTCACGCCCTGGATGTTGTCGTACGGTTTTGTGGCATTCGGAGGTCGTTCGGGTGGTTTTGACCCCCCAACGCGCCAATTCAGCGCGCGCCGTGCTGCTGAAAACGACACAATCGGACGTGCGGCCTTCTCCTGCATCTCAGGAATAATATTTCTATCGTTCCTGTGAGGTTTCAGGTCGTTCGGAGCACGTTTGCTCCGAATTGGACCGCCGCACGCCGTTTTGGTGTTTAATGGCGCCGGAAACACGTTTCCGGCCGCCGCGGTCACACGGCACCTCCGAATGAGGTTCCGTCTGGCCGACCATTTCACAATTCACGCCCCGGATGTTGTCGTACGGTTTCGTGGCATTCAGAGGTCGTTCGGGTGGTTTTGACACCCCAACGCGCCATTTCAGCGCGCGCCGCGCTGCTGAAAACGACACAATCGGACGTGCCGCGCGCACCGCACGTCTGATGGACGTGCGACCTCCTCCTGCATCTCAGGAATAATATTTCTATCGTTCCCGTGCGGTTTCAGGTCGTTCGGAGCACGTTTTCTCTGAATTGGACCGCCGCACACCGTTTTGGTGTTTAATGGCGCCGGAAACGCGTTTCCGGCCGCCGCGGTCACACGGCACCTCCGAATGAGGTGCCGTCTGGCCGAACATTTCACAATTCACGCCCCGGATGTTGTCGTACGGTTTCGTGGAATTCGGACGTCGTTCGTGTGGTTTTGACCCCCAACGCGCCATTTCAGCGCGCGCCGCGCTGCTGAAAACGACACAATCGGACGTGCCACGCGCACCGCACGTCCGATGGACGTGCGGCCTCCTCCTGCATCTCAGGAATAATATTTCTATCGTTCCCGTGCGGTTTCAGGTCGTTCGGAGCACGTTTGCTCTGAATTGGTCCGTCGCACGCCGTTTTGGTGTTTAATGGCGCCGGAAACACGTTTCCGGCCGCCGCGGTCACACGGCACCTCCGAATGAGGTGCCGTCTGGCCGACCATTTCACAATTCACGCCCCGGATGTTGTCGTACGGTTTCGTGGCATTCAGAGGTCGTTCGGGTGGTTTTGACCCCCCAACGCGCCATTTCAGCGCGCGCCGCGCTGCTGAAAACGACACAATCGGACGTGTCGCGCGCACCGCACGTCCGATGGACGTGTGGCCTCCTCCTGCATCTCAGGAATAATATTTCTATCGTTCCCGTGCGGTTTCAGGTCGTTCGGAGCACGTTTGCTCCGAATTGGACTGCCGCACGCCGTTTTGGTGTTTAATGGCGCCTGAAACGCGTTTCCGGCCGCCGCGGTCACACGGCACCTCCGAATGAGGTGCCTTCTAGCTGACCATTTCAAAATTCACTCCCCGGATGTTTTCGTACGGCTTCGTGGCATTCAGAGGTCGTTCGGGTGGTTTTGACCCCCCAACGCGCCATTTCAGCGCGCGCCGTGCTGCTGAAAACGACACAATCGGACGTGCCGCGCGCACCGCACGTCCGATGGACGTGCGGCCTCCTCCTGCATCTCAGAAATAATATTTCTATCGTTCCCGTGCGGTGTCAGGTCGTTCGGAGCACGTTTGATCCGAATTGGACCGCCGCACGCCGTTTTGGTGTTTAATGGCGCCGGAAACGCGTTTCCGGCCGCCGCGGTCACACGGCACCTCCGAATGATGTGCCGTCTGGCCGACCATTTCACAATTCACGCCACGAATGTTGTCGTACGGTTTCGTGGCATTTGGACGTCGTTCGGGTGGTTTTGACCCCCCAACGCGCCATTTCATCGCGCGCCGCGCTGCTGAAAACGACACAATCGGACGTGCCGCGCGCACCACACGTCCGATGGACGTGCGGCCTCCTTCTGCATCTCAGGAATAATATTTCTATCGTTTCCGTGCGGATTCAGGTCGTTTGGAGCACGTTTGCTCCGAATTGGACCGCCGTACACCGTTTTGGTGTTCAATGGCGCCGGAAACGCGTTTCCGGCCGCCGCGGTCACACGGCACCTCCGAATGAGGTGCCGTCTGGCCGCCCATTTCACAATTCACGCCCCGGATGTTGTCGTACGGTTTCGTGGCATTCGGAGGTCGTTCGGGTGGTTTTGACCCCCCAACGCGCCATTTCAGCGCGCGCCGCGCTGCTGAAAACGACACAATCGGACGTGCCGCGCGCACCGCACGTCCGATGGACGTGAGGCCTCCTCCTGCATCTCAGAAATAATATTTCTATCGTTCCTGTGCGGTTTCAGGTCGTTCGGAGCACGTTTGCTCTGAATGGGACCGCCACACGCCGTTTTGGTGTTTAATGGCGCCGGAAACTCGTTTCTGGTCGCCGTGGTCACACGGAACCTCCGAATGAGGTTCCGTCTAGCCGAAAATTTCACAATTCACGCCCCGGATGTTGTCGTACGGTTTCGTGGCATTCGGAGGTCGTTCGGGTGGTTTTGACCCCCCAACGCGCCATTTCAGCGCGCGCCGCGCTGCTGAAAACGACACAATCGGACGTGCCGCGCGTACCGCACATCCGATGGACGTGCGGCCTCCTTCTGCATCTCAGGAATAATATTTATATCGTTCCCGTGCGGTTTCAGGTCGTTCGGAGCACGTTTGCTCCGAATTGGACCGCTGCACGCCGTTTTGGTGTTTAATGGCACCGGAAACGCGTTTCCGGCCGCCGCGGTCACACGGTACCTCCGAATGAGGTGTCGTCTGGCCGACCATTTCACAATTCACACCCGGATGTTGTCGTACGGTTTCGTGGCATTCGAAGGTCGTTCGGGTGGTTTTGATCCCCCAACGCACCATTTCAGCGCGCGCCGCGCTGCTGAAAACGACACAATCGGACGTGTCGCGCGCACCGCACGTCCGATGGACGTGCGGCCTCCTCCTGCATCTCAGGAATAATATTTCTATCGTTCCCATGCGGTTTCAGGTCGTTCGGAGCACGTTTTCTCCGAATTGGACCGCCACATGCCGTTTTGGTGTTTAATGGCGCCGGAAACGCGTTTCCAGCCGCCGCGGTCACACGGAACATCTGAATGAGGTGCTGTCTGGCCGACCATTTCAAAATTCACGCCCCGGATGTTGTCGTACGGTTTCGTGGCATTCGGAGGTCGTTCGGGTGGTTTTGACCCCCCAACGCGACATTTCAGCGCGCGCCGCGCTGCTGAAAATGACACAATCGGACGTGCCACGCGCACCGCACGTCCGATGGACGTGCGGCCTCCTCCTGCATCTCAGGAATAATATTTCTATCGTTCCCGTGCGGTTTCAGGTCGTTCGGAGCACGTTTGCTCAGAATTGGACCGCCGCACGCTGTTTTGGTGTTTAATGGCGCCGGAAACGCGTTTCCGGCCGCCGCGGTCACACGGCACCTCCGAATGAGGTGCTGTCTGGCCGACCATTTCACAATTCACTCCCCGGATGTTGTCGTACGGTTTCGTGGCATTCGGACGTCGTTCGGGTGGTTTTGACCCCCCAACGCGCCATTTCAACGCGCGTCGCGCTGCTGAAACGGACACAATCGGGGGGCTGTACGGCGGTGCGGGGGGTGGCGGGGGGCTGTACGGGGGTGTGGGGGGTTGTACGGGTGTGTCGGGGGGCTGTACGGGGGTGTCGGGGGGCTGTACGGGGGTGGCGGGGGGCTGTACGGGGGTGGCGGGGGGCTGTACGGGGGTGCGGGGGGCAGTACGGGGGTGCGGGGGGTTGTACGGGGGTACGGGGGGGCTGTACGGGGGTGCAGGGGGCTGTACGGGGGTACGGGGGGGGGGGGGAGCTGTACGGGGGTGCGGGGGGCTGTACGGGGGTGGCGGGGGCCTGTACGGGGGTGGCGGGGGGCTGTACGGGGGTGTGGGGGGTGTACGGGGGTGCGGGGGGGCTGTAAGGGGGTGCGGGGGGCTGTACGGGGTGACGGGGGGCTGTACGGGGGTGGCGGGGGGCTGTACGGGGGTTCAGGGGGCTGTACTGGGGTGGCGGGGGCCTGTACGGGGGTGGCGGGGGGCAGTACGGGGGTGCGGGGGGTTGTACGGGGGTGCAGGGGGGCTGTACGGGGGTGCGGGGGGCTGTACGGGGGTGCGGGGGGGGGGGGGGGGGGGGCTTTACGGGGGTGCGGGGGGCTGAACGGGGGTGCGGGGGGCTGAACGGGGGTGCGGGGGGCTGAACGGGGGTGCGGGGGGGGGGGGGGGGGCTGTACGGGGGTGCGGGGGGCTGTACGGGGTGGCGGGGGGCTGTACGGGGGTGGCAGGGGGCTGTACGGGGGAGCGGGGGGGGGGGGGGTGTACGGGGGTGGCGGGGGGCAGTACGGGGGTGCGGGGGGTTGTACGGGGGTGCGGGGGGGCTGTACGGGGGTGCGGGGGGGGGGGGGGGGGGGGGCTGTACGGGGGTGGCGGGGGCAGTACGGGGGTGAGGGGGGTTGTACGGGGGTGCGGGGGGCTGTACGGGGGTGCGGGGGGGGGGGGGGGGGGGGGGGCTGTACGGGGGTGTGGGGGGGCTGTATGGGGGTGCGGGGGGTTGTACGGGGGTGCGGGGGGGGGGGGGGGGGGGGGGGCTATACGGGGGTGCGGGGGCTGTACGGGGGTGCGGGGGGCTCTCCGGGGGTGAAAAGGCCATCCCATTGATTACAAAAGTGAAAAATAAAAGTGATAACATCTAATTAATACATATTTCTTTTATCGATACCATACAGAAATTTATAAAAAATATATTGGATAATACATAATCTATAATATCAGATTTATTGATCTGTTGGAATTAGTTCGACTTTTTCAAATGTAGAATCATTCAAGATTATCTGATCAAAAACTCAATATGTGTATAAAATATTTAAAAGACCACCATGGATGGTAATAATGCATTACTTAAATGAATAAATACAGTACATCAATGTCAACCCTACCAGTAAAAACAAAAAACATATCTCGTGAATATATGGTGTGTCACGCGTTGCCATCACTGCTAACTCCTTGTGGTGGGACAGGTGCCTACAACAAATAAACATTATAAATATTTTAATAACAAAAATAATTTAAATTAAATAAATAAATATTGTATATACCTGCGTCGTATGATCCCCTGTACCATCAGCTCGACGCACATATTCCCGCAGTGCTCTAACCTCAGCTATCAATTGCGCATTTGTCTCCTCGGAAGCGCGCAACCGTGCCTCAAAATCTGACATCTGTTGTGTCATATGAGCAACAGCAGGACCGACAACCACAGCGCGTGACACTACAGAACGAGGAATCCCTGCTCCATAGGTCAAACTATAGCCATGCCCGTCCCGACCAATAATGTGATGAAAGATCTCATCCCGTCGCATGGGAAGCTGTCGCTGGTCCTCTGGCAGATGTTCTAACTCAGCTTCAAATTTATCCTGTGAAATATTTAAATATATATAAATATATATATGTTAATATAAAGATTTATGTAATTATTGGTAAGTACAGACACTTACTATCAATGATGCAACCTCTGGATCATTGCGATCACGAGTCCTTATCCACACCGACATTTTATCAGTTGCTGCACCTTGCCCTCGCAACTGTATATTAAAAGAATATAAACACAAAACCATATTAATTAATAAATTAAAAAATGAATAATATATACCTCATGTCGGATCTGAGACACGTGACGAGTCCCGAGCCTGTGAGCTGGTCCCTGCAACGCTCGATTCTCCGAATGGCGTGTTGACACCTCCTACATTCAATTCATTCAAATTTCAAACAAATCACATATTCTTGAAAATATATATACAGCAAAATAATTAATATACAAACCGCAACACCCTCATTAGACCAATATGCAACCAAGTCACGCCACTGAGCCGGGAGGACACCTCTCGGGACTTTTTCCAAAATGTCAGGGGCACCCACATTTGGTACCCAGTGGTCCCTCTTCACTTTGCCTTTATAATCTTTCCATAGCTTACGACATTTTCTCATACACACGGGCCGAAACTCTTCAGGGCATACTTTCAAAGTTTGCTATAATGAAAATAATCAAACTTATTAGTATTATTTATAAATAGAAAATAAAGTAAAATTATTTTCTTACCTGAACCTCCCTCCATAGACGATCTAATGTGTCCTGAGGGATAGAAGCCCAATCACGCGTGGTCAATGGAAATCGATGTGGGTCACGTATGATATGACCCAGCTGACGAATAAATGCTGGGGAATTCGGTCACACGGGATGAAATACCTCATCAAATGAAACATCTATCGTCGTGTCGGAATTCCATGCTAGTATGACACGACCAGGGCCTCTCCTGCGAGAGGAAGAAGCAGCCGAGTCTGATCCTGTTGAAAACAATTTTATATATAAATTGACAAATGTTATATATATATATATGTTAATTACATAAATAATATAGATAATGACTGTCAAACATACCTCGACCCTGAGACGTAGATGCCTCAGATGGATGATGTGGATTTTCTGCCTCTTCCCCTGACATGTCTGCAATCATACAAAATATCAGTAATGAGTCCAAAGTGTTTAAAAGATAAATTGGATTATTCTTAATAAATCAAACTTGTACAACTGTTAATCAAACAAAAAATGGATTGAATAATTAGTAGTGAATGAATTTTAAAAAATCAGAAACTTAATCAACCTAAATATTTATGACTGAATTAACTTACAAAAGTGAGTATTAAAACTTATAAGGATTTATAAAATGATTAGATAATTTATGATATCCTAGGACATTCTACTGAATAGCGGGAAAACAATTATACCTTTCATTAAGAATGAAAATTGACCGTTTCTCCTTCAACAGCCACTCTGACCCAATAAATATCTTCTTCACGTTGAACTACGGTATGTTGATCAAGTTGTTGGTAAACAAACGGAACAGTCTCGGGTTCATCGTCTTCAAATAAAAACACTCCTCGCCGAGACATTTTGACAACAACTTGCCAACTTGGATCCGAAGGCAAAGTAACGAAGAATACTTGTTCCGCTTGTGATGTCAAGATGAAAGGTTCATTCTCAACTCGTTCATTATTTCTGTATAACATATAGTTAAAATTCACCAATGAAAACTGATATTGATCGACTTTACATCCACACACTGGATCAACCCAATTACACTTTAAAAATATGTACTTCAAACCGTGTGTGTATACAACTTCAATGATGTCTATCAATTGACCATAGTAATAACCAGAATCGACAAAGGGACAACCGATTCCACTATTTTGTGTTGCTCGTTTGTTGTCAACATCTTTAATGTGAAATCGAAAACCATTAGCATCAATATCTTTATAACGACGAGCCGTTATAGATGGACCCTCAGCCAGTTGGATAAATACTTCAGGTAGCGTGGGGTCCCCTAACTCCCTCAGCTTACGAACCTACATAATTTATAAAAATCAATACTGATATATGAAGAAATAATTAGTTTAATACTTCACTCATAATGAAAATCAATTTATACATACATAATCCTTGAACTAATCATGAAATGCCGCATAATGAGATTGTTGAATTTGCAACTCAGCCGCACGATGCATCTCTTCTTTTATCTCATTAATGTGTTTCCTGCAAATGATTACGCGATGTTTAAAAGATCAACTTATGCAAAGAAAACATGTAAAAGTTATACAAGCACATTGATAAGATACTTACTGCATTAATGGTGCAACTGATGGAGTATTGAACAAGATATATCGATGTGCTTCTATCCACTCGATGTTGTCCATATCAAATGTGGTTCCTTCTCCAACTGGACCATCATGAATCCGAGAGGGCTTATCTAATTTTGTTTCAACATCCGTAAGATATTCTGCACAAAAGGTAGTACACTCGTCCATCAAATAACCATTGGCTATTGATGCCTCTGGACGAGCTCTGTTGCGTACAAATCTTTTCAATGTACTCAAATACCGTTCAATAGGATACATCCACCTGAATTGCACTGGACCAGCAGCCATTACTTCATCAATTAGGTGCACTGTTAAGTGGACCATAACATCGAAAAATGAGGGGGGGGGGGAAGTTTCTCAAAGTGACAAAGCGTAAGTAAAATTCGGTCCTGCAAACTTTTTAAATCACTCATTCGTTGATTTCTTAAACAAAGGTGTCTAAAAAAATTACGCATCTCAATCAAGGGATGAACAACATTGGGGGATAAACAATCACAAATTGCGATTGGAATCAACTGCTGAAGTAATATGTGATTATCATGACTTTTCAACCTTTGCAATGTCTTCCTCGTCAGATTCACACACTTTGAAATATTAGAAGAGTAACCATCAGGCACCTTGACCATCTTCAAAATGGAAAGAAATGTCTATTTCTCCTCTTTAGTCATCGAATACTGTGCAGCAGGCATATATGACTTGTATCCCTCAGCTAATTGTAAATGCAACTGTTTCCTTAAACCCATTTCTTCCAAATCACGGCGTGCATTAACATGGTCCTTTGACTTTCCACTGACACCTAAAATGGTCCACAATATGTTATGAGAAACATTTTTTTCAATGTGCATGACATCCAAATTATGCCTCAACATGTTAGTTTTTCAATACGGAAGACTATAAAAAATACTTTTCTTTTTCGAATTGTGACTGCGCTGCCTACCCGCAGCACGAATATTACGTACTGGAGGAGCCACCAAATCCTGAATTTCATATACCGTGCGGATGTTTTCTTCCTCAATCTGCGATAACATTTCGACTCCTGTCATGATCTTTGGTGATGGTCTGAACTCTCTAGAACCATCAAATGACACTCTGTCCTTTCTGAACCTGTGCTGGGGAGGGAGAAAATGCCTGTGACCCATGTATGCCCATTTTTTGGAATGTTTAAGCCATACAGATTTTTTACTTTTATTGCAACAAGGGCAAGCAAATTCCCCTTTCGTACTCCATCCTGATAAATTTTCATAAGCTGGGAAGTCATTGATTGTCCACAATAAAGCAGCATGCAGTTTGAACATTTCATTCGTTTCGCAGTCATAAGTCATCACACCATCGCCCCAAAATTCATTCAACTCATCAATCAATGGCTGAAGGTAAACATCAATCTTATCCCCCGGACTTTTAGGTCCATCAATAAGAGTGGAAAGTAATATAAATTGTTGCTTCATACAAAGCCACGGAGGAAGATTATATGGAACCAACACCACGGGCCATGTGCTATGAGTTGCACCAACCATAGACCTGAATGGATTGAAACCATCTGCTGCCAATCCCAATCGTACATTACGAACATCTTTAGCAAAGTCGGGATGTCTCTTATCAAAATCCTTCCATGCATGAGAGTCTTCCGGGTGGGTTAACATGTCACTTTCATGAACTCTTTCTGCATGCCATCTCATTAAATTAGAAACTTTAGATGACATAAAAAATCTTTTCAACCTCGGTTTAAGGGGAAAGTAACGCATTTGATTTACGGCAATCGGTTTCCCCTGTACCGCAATCTGACTTTGATGAGTCTTATTTCCCCTGTTCTCTTTCCACCTGGAAGCGCCACAAACCGTACAGATATCCAAATGAGCAGTTTCATTTCTAAACAACATACAGTTGTTTGCACATGCATCTATAGTCTCATATGTAAAACCTAAGTTCTCTGTCAACTTACGAGAATAGTAATACGACTCAGGAATCTTAGCGTCGACAGGAAGAACTTTTTTCAATAAAACCAAAAGCATGTCGAATGATGTGTCTGACCAATTATTCAAAGTCTTCAAATGCAACAACTCCACGATAAACGACAGTTTATTGTAAGTAGTACATCCAGGATATAATTCTGTTTTCGCATCATCAAGTACTTCATAAAACCTCCTCGAATCACGATCTACACCAGAGCGAAGATTTATCTCACCGGTCTCAAGATTCTGGATGTCAATGCCTTCAGGATCAAACCCACGTACCATTTCAGTAAGCATTTCATGCATTGGATCAGTCATCCTTGCATCAACATCCATCTGAGCTGCATCTGTATTTTGACAACGAACATATTCTTCTCCATGACGAGTCCAACTCTTATAATTTTTCAGAAATCCATTAAAGAAAAGGTGCTCCCTCACAGTATCTCGTGTGAATTGATATCTGTTAGCACATTTTCTACATGGACAACTAATATAGTCACTTTCAAATCCTCTCGTGAAGTCAATAAACTGCATAATGCCATTGAAATATTCTCTAGACGTTCGATTTGGAAGATCAATCCAACTCTTATCCATAATAATATCTGTATAACAAACATTTACACAATACTTATTACATTTACATTTTTCAAATCAACTATATTCAAAATAAATATTAACCATTGATAAAATAATAATGTAACTGAAAGCTCATGTTACCTGATTGAGCTACAAACCTGAAAGGGAGGGGAGCCGAAGGCGGTGCTGCGAGGGAGAGGAGGCAGCGAAGGGGAGCCGGAGCCAAAGGCGGTGCGGCAAGGGAGGGGACGGGTGGCGGCGGCGGCGGGGAGCTGGAGGAGAGGAGGCGGTGAGGGGACAGGGGACGGGCAGCGAGGGGGGGGGGGGTGTCCGGGGTCGGGGGGGGGGGGGGGGGTGGGGGGGCTGTCCGAGGTGCGGGGACGGGTGTCCGGGGTGTCGGGGGCCTGTCAGGGGTGCGGGTAGGGGTGTTCGGGGTGCGGGGGTGTCCGGGGTGCGGGGGTGTCCGGGGTGCGGGGGAGGGGGGCTGTCTGGGGTGCCGGGGGGCTGTCGGGGGTGCGGGTTGATGTGTCCGGGGTGCGGGGGGGGGGGGGGGGGGGGGCTGTCCGGGGTGCGAGAGGAGGCGTCCGGGGTGCGGGGGGCGGTCCGGAGTGCGCGGGGGGGGGGGGGGGGGGGCTGTCCGGGGTGCGGGGAGGCGTCTGGGGTGCGGGGGGCTGTCCGGGGTGCGGGGAGGCGTCCCGGGTGCGGGGGGCGGTCCGGAGTGCGCGCCGGGGGCTGTCCGGGGTGCGGGTACCGTCCGGGGTGGGGGGGGGGAGGGCCGAGAGGTCGGAGGGCGGCGGCCGGAGGCCCGAGAGGGCGGCGGCCGGAGGCCCGAGGGTGGAGGGCGGCGGCCGGAGGCCGGATGCCAGGCGGCGGGGGAGGGCAGGCGGCGGGGGAGGCCGGGCGGCGGGGGAGGGCGGGCGGCGGGGGAGGGCTGGCGGCGGGGGAGGCCGGGCGGCGGGGGAGGGGAGGGCGGCGACGGAGAGCGGTGAGGGAGGGAGGGGGTTAGGGCGGAGCGAGATCGAGGGCGCGGGGGGGGGGGGGGGCAGAAACCCCCCGAATTTTTTTATGCAGGTTAGCGACCGCCATTGGAGGTCGCTAATGGTAAGCTATAGTGACCGCCAATGGCGGTCGCCCGAGTCTGGGGGGCTCCACTGCCCCCTTTTCTAGTAGTGAAATATACCTATGGTAACATATATTTCAATATTAGAAGATTATAAATAATACTTATTTGATGTAAATTAGACCATCTATGAACAATATATAACATTTTAGACCATATTATAATTTTTTTTACTTTTAATTATATTTTCATGATTTTTTAAATAATTTAATAAACCATTATTTTGATAAAATATCAATCGTGTCAATTTTGACACAATTCATTTCAGGGATTTGAAAAAAATATCCACATTAGAAGATCACATTAAACCAATTATTTTATTATATCCCTAAGAGGTCAAGGTAATATATGAAATACATTAATTACATAAATTATATAATATTTATTTTTTTTAAAATTTTATTCACATTTATTTGGTATTTCCATTAATAAAATAATTACTACATCAACATGGTATAATTATATAATATAATTATTTCATTATTAAACTTAAAAATACAAAATTTGATAAAGATAAATATTATATATTTTAGAATAATATTTATCATATAATTTATCTACTATATAATCCTATAATTAAATTGACATAGTTATTAAAAACATGAATGTGACATCAATAAATAATTATTAAATAAAATTTTATAAATTTTATAATTTCACCAAAGTGGATAAAAACATCATAAATAATTTTATATCCTGAAAATATTTTTATAAAGTTAATAATTTACAATGAGACTCATTTATGACTTACATTTGTCTCTATGTGGTTGCATAAGTGATATTGAAGGAAAAGAAAATGACATTTCGTGTGTTCCTTTTTTTAAATATTATGTAATTAGTTTTCATGGAAAAGTGTCCATTAAATGAATTAATTTAATTATTTAAGTTTTAATGATCTAATTTAATTATTCTAATAAAATTTTGGAATTTTTAGTGTCATTTTATTGTCTTTATAATTTTATTTTTAAACTAAATTACTAAATTCACCCATTACCGTGGTAACCAAATTTTACCAATGTTACTATTCACTTAAAAAAAATACCCATTAACTTTATTTTTACCATTTGAATCTAAATTTGGAATCCATTTTTCAAAATTCAAAACAAAGATGTTTAAGAATTTAAGTTAAAATAAAAATTCTAAAATGCGATGAAAAACCGTTTTAAAAAATACACTTTTAAAACATAAAATGTTTTTATAATACATTACTATGTAAAGTACTTTTGAAAAAAAAATTATTATCAAAATATAAACTAATTAAAATTTAAAACCACTCCCAAATTTTTTTGACCATGTAAATACTTTAAAATATAATTAGAGTTTTCAGTAAAAAATTGTATTTTCATTATTCCATAAATTTTTTCAAGAAATTATAATAAACTAATTTTAAGATAATTTTTACATGATGAATTGAAAATTTTAATTCCTTTAGTTCAATATATTTTATATAATTTCTATAACATTATATTAACTCATAAAAAGAAAACAATCTCATTTTTGATGCGAACATATTTTTGATGAATAAAGTGACTTTATTAAAAATTGTGTGATTATTTTATAAGAACGCACCAATAAATTTATATTGAGTTGAACCTTTATGTTTTTTTCATAAATTAGTTAATCATATTTATTCTCTATAATTTAACAGCTAGGTAATATCAATCATTTTATACTTACAATTTCTATTAGTTTTATTAAAATCATGATTGTATGCAATGCAATATTTTGAAGAATTAAAATTATTTAAAGGAGAATATTTATTAAAATATCGTGTTATTAAATTATAGCCCCTTAAAATTAAATTTTACCTTGAAATTCATCACTTGTATTCAAACATATGAGGATACCTTTGGCTCATGACATCCTCAAGTTCCCATATGGCTTCCTTAAATTGGTGGTTCCACCAAAACAATTTACCAAGAGAGTGGTCTTGTTTCATATAACTTTTTCCCTATGATCTATAATATCTATTAGATTTTATTCATATGAAATATATTTCTCAAATGGTATGAATTCATAGTTTAGTACATGTGAAGGTTCAGATATGTACTTTCTGAGGAGATATACTTGGAAAACATCATAAACATGACATAGATTCAGTGAATGCACCAACTGATAAGCCACCTTCCCAACACGATACATAATTTCAAAAGGAAATATATATCTAGGATTTAGATTCCCCTTCTTTCCAAATATCATCACTCACTTCAACGGAGATATTATATGAAACACATTGTCACCCACTTCAAACTCTATCACCTTTCATCAACTGTCTGTAATATTCTTTTTTCAATAATGAGCTACTCTTATATTTTGTTGAGTAGATATAACCACATCTTCCATATCTTCAACTAGTTAAAGACCTATTATATTTATTTCCTAAACTTTATCCCATCATGTTGGAGTTCTACACTACTTATCATAGAGGGATTTATAAGGATCCATCTAAATACTAAAGTCAAAGCTATTATTGTATGAAAATTCAACCAATTTTAGGTGTTGATACCAACCACCTATGAAATCCCTAGAGAAATATTTCAAAATATATTTTATAGTTTCAAATTTCCTTTTAGATTGAACATCTGTCTGAGGATGATAAGTAGTGTTGGAACTTAACTTTGGATCCAAAACTTGCTAAAGGCTTCTCAAGAACTCAGAGGTAAACCACATACCCTGATAAGATATAACTGAAATTGGTACACCATAAAATGTTCAAACTTATTTTATATATATTCTAGATAGATAATTATGATATAAATATTCTATAATAGTAATGAAGTGTTCTAACTTTTTAATATGATCAATTATAACTCATAAAATTAAAGCCTTTAGATTCTTTGGTAAGTCTGATGAAAACATCCATGGTGATGATTTCCTATTTCCATTTTGGAATGTGTAATGATAGTAAAATCCACTTATACTTATATCTCCCATACATAACCTGTTGACAAACAGAGCACCAAGAAACATATTCTTCAATATCTTTCTTCTTTCAATCCCACCAGAAATACTCTTCAAGTTCTATATACATCATTGTACTTCAAAGATGAATATATAATAATAAATTGTGAGCCTCATCCAACAAATCATTATTCAATTATGGTATAGGATAAATATGAACATGGTTCCTGACCATTATTATTCAATTAAAATCAAGGATAGACTAAGGTACTTTACTCATATTCTTTTGTTGTTCCACATCTTCCTTCTGTGCGTCCTAAATATTCACTTATATAGATGGTTGGAAATTAATATGAGAAAGATGATATTTTTTCTATTTCATTAAGAGTTATAGATAAATTATTTTTAAATCCATAAATACAGTATAATTTTTTATTCTCATCGTAGATCGTATATCATGGTCCTTTGACTTAATGAATCTACCACCTTATTCATTTTCCCATGGTGATAATGTATTGAGCAGCCATAATTTTTAATAAACTCCAACCATATCCGTTGGTGCATATTCATCTAATTTTGAGTGAAAATATACTTTAAACATTTAGGATTTTCATATATAACATATATTTCTATATAAATATAATTAATTGATATCTTAAACAAAAATATTACTATAGTTAAATACTAATCATGGGTTGGGTAATTTTCTCATTGATTTTCATTTTTCATGAGTACTATGGTATCACCCTATCATTTTGAACGAGAACCCATCCCGACCCCTTCTTGGATGCATCACTATAGATCAAAAACATATCTCCACTCTATGTTAGTGTGAGTATAGGGTCACTAATTATCCTTATTTTTTTATCCTTGAAATTATTTTCACATTATTTCATCCAAATGAATATAACTTATTTTCAATTCATCTTGGTGAGTGGATTATATAATAATGATAAGTCTTTCAAAAAAATTATGTAATATCCAAAAAAGCTAATAAAATTTTAGAAGCATAGTCACCGTTTTTTTCTAGGACAATATTCAATAACTTGTTTCTTTTTTGGATCCCCATATATCCTCTCCCTTGAGATTATATGACCCATAAAATGAAACTTTTTTAAGAAAAAAATCACACCTTGTAATGTTTTCATAAATATTATTATTTATTATGGTATTTATTATAATCCTAAAGTTATCTTCATGTTATTATTTACCCTTTGAATATACATGAATATTTTTCTATAATGAATACCTCAAACAGATCAAGATAGTCCTTAAATACTATGTTCATTAAATCCATGAAGATATAAGGATCATTAATAAGACCAAAATACATCACTACAAATTTATAGTGTACATACCTCATATAGAATGTCATCTTAGGAATATCCTCCTTCTAGAACCTTAATTGATGATATATAGAATGAAGATAAATATTTTAAAATATTTGAGCTCAGTGTTGTTGGTTAAATAATTCATCAACATGGGGAGGATGATATTGTTTCTTGACAGTGATCTTGTTAAGTTATCGATAATCAATTCAGAGTCTCTTTGATCCATATTTTATTTTTAGAAACAGAACATGTTTACCCTAAGCTGAAACACTAGGGATTATGAATCACTTTTTTGGATTATCTTATTATTGATTAGTCAATTCCTGAAAACTAAATTGGGTCCATTCTATATAGAGTCTTTGAAATAGGCAAAGTACCCAGTATGAGTTCTAGTAAATACTCAACTTTATGATTTAGAATAAAACCTAGAAATTCACCAAAAAATACATCATAAAAATCTTGTACAATAGGTGTATCCTTAATGGTGAGTTTCTCCCAAACCATATGAGGAAAATTATATTCATTTATAGGAATAATGGCCCCTAATATGGAATAAATTTCAAAAAAATGTTTATATTCATCATTTAATCGATATAGGAGCATAGATTCATTCAAAATAAGAAATATAACTTCTCTTACATGAAAATTGATATGACATCTATATAGAAGAATCCAATCAATTCCAATAATCACATTGAATTCAAATGTAAGGATAATAAGAAGATTTATAGGAATCAATTTTTAACAAACTTCATCTAGAGAAAAAGTATAAAAATGTGATCTGACGGTTGTGCCATTATGATATTTCAAACCTAACTCAACATCTAATCATTGTGTTAAAACAATTATTTCCATATAAAATTATTTATTAATAAAAGAGTGGGTAGATCTATAATCAATTAAAACATTAGTTATTTTAGAGTGGATAATAAGCCTATCTTTGACCACTTCGTTATTGTACTCCACAATGTCAAGAGTGATCACATAACATTTGCATTTGTCTTTATCATTAATATGTGTTGCATGTTGATCATCATTGTTAACCCTAGGATTAGGTCATGGGTTAGCATAACGACCAATTTCCTTTCACTAATAGAATTAAAGTGTGAGAGTTTCATTATCTGTAGCCTTTTCTTAATTCACTTCATTAGATATCTTATTCCCATCACATTGGTTGCCAACTACCTGATGACATTTTTTCCACACATAAAACATGTGATAATCCAGATAAGATAGTTTCTTCCAAGTTTCTTTCCAATGATTAAGAATAAGGGAAAACACATATTGTTTTGACTATGTTTTTTTAGATTCCCCCTTGAATTCCATTTTCATCTTCTTATCGAACCCATGAGATTGATGTGTATCTCCAATATCCATATCAACCATGACATCACATCGAAAAATTTATTCACAGATACTAGAGTCTATTATGGATAACTCTCTTCAAAACATGGTTTTAAGCCACTAAAGGATAGATCTATTTTACACTCAATCTGAATTATAATTCTAGAAATGTACCTTAAAAGTCTAGTAAAATTAACGTCGTTGGTACCAATAGATTAATAATCATTTTTCTTACGTTCAAGGAAAAAATTATCCATCTTTGTTCAAAGAATAAGGGGAAATTAATTATTGAATAATAATTTCTTGAACTCATCCCACTCCATGGATTCAGTTTCCTCTCATTTCATCATATTATTGATAAGGATCCACCATTTATCTTCTTCACCTTCCAAATGATAAATTGTCAAGTTGAATTTCTCATGTTTGGAACATTGGAGAACTAATTTTTTTTAGTGGTACTGATCCATTACTCATACTCTAGTGGATTAGAATACCCACTGAAAGAAGGGAGACACTAACTCATGAAGTACTCAATAGAGAGTTATTCCCTCATTTTCTCATTTGGAACTCTTGCATGATTCATATCTTGATAATGTTTACTGATCACAGCAACAAGATTTCAAAATCCATCTCTTGTTATATTTGGTTATGCAGGAGGAAAATCATTATATTTCCCTTCACACGTAACATTAACCCAGTTCATTCGGGTTCGACCCACTAAAACCAAGAAGCATAGTGCGACCCACATGAATCATAATAGGATATCCATATAATCAAGGGAAATTACTTATAATATTTCAATTAAATAAATATTAGGTTTTAACTAAGGTTATTTGTGATTACCACCAAAACATTAGGATTAAATCCTATACATAGACGTATCCTTGGGGTTTATGCTAAAGTTTTCTCATTCTATTTTATGAAGTGTAACTAAACCTTTTCCCTAATACCAACTACAACAGACCATATTTTTCATAGACATTTCATATAAATAGAATAATAATTGATAAATAACATAAAAAACCACACCATGATTGTATAGGTTTAGAGTCTTTAAAAAATAGAAAACCTAAATAACTTGTTCATAAAAGACATACATCATCTCTAGCTTATTACTTCCATTACAAAACCCGTTTAGAAAAATCTTACTCAATACCCTTCATTATATCTTGGTGAAAATAAGAAAAATAAAGGGTGAACATAGATGGTTAGTAAGGTTATACGGGGGAGATATCATTCATTCCATAATCATAAAAATATAAACTATAAACATAACATTTCAAAATAAAATCCTACATTTTAGAGATCCTCATATCATGTCATGGAATAAATCATAGAATTTAAAAAAAAATATTCCAAAAGAGAATAACAAAAGACATGGAATTTTTGGTACACATATGAATAGAAAATCACATACATAATAGTCTATAATCATTTCCAAGACTATTATAGTGGAAAAATTCCTTTATTGAACTGATTTGACTCCTCGTTCCATCCCAGTGTTACTGAACCAGGTCTATTTCACATTCCATCCCTATAGTTCTTAACCAATATCATTATCCATTCAATTATTATCTATCTCATGAGATATAAATCGTTAAAAAATTAATTATAGGGATATATAGGTCTCTCCCATAACATAATGATTGCCATAAATATGTATTCCATAAAAATATAATTCATTCATTTAACCCATAAAATTAATGGGTTTCATAAACATAACTCCATCACAACGCAACCCATGGAAAAGAAATGGGTTTCACAAATATCATTCCATCATACAAATAAACCAACCATATGAATAATAGTTATATAATATTTGAAAATTATTTCCATTAAATCGTATGTAATATTTGACATATCACTTAAAAATAATTATTGAGGAAAATATCATTTCTTTATTGATTTTTTTTAAAATGCCACAAAAGTTTGAAAGAAAAAAATTTATTTTAAAATAAAATAATTATATTGTAAGGGAATCCAAATGTTATTAAGTCATAATGAAAGTGTAAAAAAATGTTCATTACATATAAGTTAAAGAAACATTATTCCTATATTTTTTCCAAAAAGTCAAAAGTACCTTATTAAGAAAACGAAAAAAGATTCCTTGAAAAATGTTTAGTAAAAACTCCCACATGTGAAAAAATTTGATTATATGTTTTTATAAGGATAGTAAAAATATTATGTAATTTTTTTATGATACATGTACTAGGAGGATAAAATTTCCCTAGTAAATACATACATATAAAAAATCCCAGAAAATATTGATATTTTGAAATAACCCTTACCTTACGTCCGATTTCATTTTCATGTATCTGAAACTTTTGTATAATGGTTTAAATAATGTTAATAATTTATACTATAACCAAATTTATATTTCTTATATCATAAATGATTATATTATTACCCTTTTGTTATTAATATTTCATTATTACCCTTCTTTTGGGTGCTAACTACTTTATTTTCTATGCATGTTTTGTCGTATAAGCCCTAAATCTTGTGAAAAGGATATAATTAAATAACTTAATGAATTATTTTTAAATAATATATATCATATTAATTCATGATATAAATTTATATAGGCATTCATTAATAGTGGTATTGTGAAATTAATAACATCACCTCATAGAGATAGTAGCTTGTACGTACGCATGAACAATGATATCGTTCATTTAATGGTGAAATGATATAGAAGTGGATGGAATATATATTTTTTATGTGAATCAATATAATTTCATAATTATCATATATATTTATTATTTCCATTATTATACACATCCATGTAAAGTGGTTATGAAAAACTAGAATACACCACAGCATGGAGACGATAAGCCGTTTGGACGCACACATAGTACTTTCGTTTTTCATAGGATGGTTAAAAGGTGGAAGTTCATCATTCAATAAAAATAAAAACATATCATCATGTATTTGAAAATTTATTTATTAATTTATAATGGTAACAAAATATGAATAGTATGTAGAAAAATAAATAATCTTGAATGAGTTGGTGAAGGAGATCACCTCTTCTTCGTCAAGTTCCCTCTAGATATATTATTAGGGATACTAGAGTTGGTATTTTGAGATTATAATCACCTATAGAATTTGTCTAAGGATTTTTATAATGGAAATGGGAAGGGTATGGTATATATTCAAGGCTCAATGGGATTTTACGAAGTTTGGGGATGGTTACCATCATATAATTGAAGTTGGGGTAAATTCATTAATTTCCATAAATATTAATTTATAATAATTTAAATATAAAAAAATACCACAAAAAGGACATCAATAATAAAATAGGATGATATAACGTTTTAATATAATAAACCAATAGATTTTGGACATGTTTTTTATTTTTCATAAACCTTATCATTTTGATTAACCCTTTGTTAACATATCTTAATTTTAAGTAAGGTAACAACTTTTTCAATATTAAAAGATCATAACTTTTATTTATTTGATGTAAATTAGAAAATAAATTAACAATTTATATAAATTTATATCATATTTTAATTATTTATTAATTTTAAATATGTTTTTATGAATCTTAAACAATTTAATAAATCATTATTTTGATAAAATATCAATTGTTATAAGTTTTACACCATTCATTTCATGGTTTTTAAAAAATAATCATATAGAAATTTAACTTTTAAAAAATATTTTAATATATTTTTAAGAACTCAAATTAATATGTCAAATTCTTTTATTACATTAATTATCTCATATTAAATTTAATACACTATTTTTATTTATATTCATTTGGTATTTTCATTAATAAAATAATTACTACATCAAAATTTTGTAATTATTTAATATACTTATAGAATTACTAAACATTTCAAAGAAAAAAACATGATGAAGATAAATATTATATATTTATAATAATATTTATAGTATAATTTATCTACTCTATAACCCTATAAAAAATAATTAATAAAAAATACCTGAATGTGACATCATTAAATTGTTATTAAATATAATATTATCAATTTTGTAATTCCACACAAGTGGCCATAAACGTCAAAAATAAAATTATATCATTAAAATATGTCTATTAATTTAAAATTTAAAATTTATATTCGTTCATAATATTCTTTTTTCCCTATATAGACACATAAGATATATTAAAGACAAAAAAAATGATATTTTGTGTATTTTTTTGATTTAATTATTATATAATAATTTTCATGGAAAAGCGTCCATTAAATGACTTAATTTCATTCCTTAAGTGTTAAAGGTAAAATTTAATTAATGCAATAAAATTTTGTCCTTTTTTGGGTCAATTAATTGTCTTCATAATTTTTTTATCCTAAATAAGTAAATTTACCCATTAATGTGGTAATTTTTTTACTGGGGATATTATTTATATTGGAAAAACATGGAATATTCACTAAATTTGGATCTTATAAATATAAATTTGGCATCCATTTTTTAAAATAAAAACATAATATTTTCAGAAATTAATTTAAAATAATACTGGTAAAATATCAGAAAAAACATTTTAAAAAAATGCTCCATAAAAAAATAAAAAAATTTCATAATGAAGAAGTTAAAAACCACATTTGGATAAAAATAAACTAATTTAATTTTAAAAACAATCCAAAAAATAATTTTTTATTGTAAATAATTTAATATAAAAACCCATTTTCAATAAAAATGTGTATTTTCATTATTCCTTAAATGTTTTCCGAAAATTAAGATAAAATAATTTTAAGATAATTTTGACATGTTGTATAAAAAATTATAATAATTTTCTAATATATGTTATATAACTGAAAAAAATTATATTCAGTCATAAAAATAAAATAAACTAATTTTTGAATAAAATGTATTTTTGGAGAATAATGTGATTTTACTAAAAATTATGTAATAATTATCTAATAACATTTGAATAAATTTATATTGTGTCAAAACATTTTATTCATTTCATAAATTAGTTATTAATATTTATTAAGTGCAATTTAAGGGCTATATAATAATGGTTATTTTTTACTAATAGTGTCTCACAATTCTCTTAAACTAACGATTGCGTGTAGTGCAAGCTTTTGAAAAATTTAATTTTTTTAAATAAACATATTTATTTAAACATTGGGGTGTTACATTTGAGAACATTACAGATGTTATCAACATAATATCAATCACAATAAACCCAAAAACTAGATAGTAATAAAAAAATTCACATCATTTCATTGTAAACAATAGTTACGCCTAGGAGAAAGCCAATCTTCATTAAAATTAGGACATTATAGACATGCCAATTATTTTATTACAAACTTTAAGTGATTCAGCATTTAATGGGAGGTTGGGGTTCCACCGATATTAACACATCATAACACAACACAAACCATATCACTATAAATACCACACATCATAGAAATTGCACATTACCACTGGTTCACAACACAACAACTTTCCAAAAATACCAACAAATGAAAATGTTCACCAAACATTTCACACAACCACATAACCATACCCCTTACCATCTGAAAGAATCCACCATTTTCACATAAACAAATAATCTATCTAATTATCCACATCTCCCCACCATTGACCACCACTACGATCACACATTGAATCCCAAAACACACAAACTAAGGAATTCTATCTCCCACCTCAAGATATTATCCACTATGGGTGGCACCGACGCACCCACATTATTCTAATCACATTAAATTATAAAACATATTGATTAGGTATAAAATTTACCCATATTCATCTACTTGGTGTTTTTAATCACAAATCATATAAATGAACATAATAAGAAAAACCACACAAAAATGCAACATATCCCAACTTTAAAAATTATTTTGAGGATGACATCACTTAACCTCATTATTTAGCATGGTTATTTTCAAATAATATCAAAATTTTCATGGTAAACTGGCTCATTAACCTTATATATGTGATTTTACTTTTATTTAATAGTGATATTAATTAAACAGTCACACCTAGGGTCTCATAATCTATGATAATCATAGCTAAAACAATTTTTCAAACAACCATTATTTTCAACAAGGTATAGGAACATGCCAATGAAACATAACAATACAACCATAAAAACCACTTAAAATTTAAAAGTTATTTCTAGTGGAACACCATGCCATGCATTTAAATATAACTATCATGTGTCCATGTTAAAGACAAAACTGCACACATATCCTCTCACATAACATGTTTAATATATATAATAAAGACATTACAGGTTTATCTTGTTGTCGAGGAAATAATATTCCAACACCATTTGAAATAATTTACATACTATGTTCTTGTTCTTAATTCAAATAACCCTTCACATTTACAATATGATTTAATAATTAACTAAATAAACAAATGCTCTTTAATCTAGAAATTAAAATTTCACATGCTATATTACAATGTTTCATGCATTATCATGCTCCAACTAAACTATATTGAATCATTTAATTTCTTGTGAAAAAATTATTATGTACCGGAAAAATGATAACATGAATCTAATTTCATATTTAAATATAACATATTAAGCATTCTATATGCTCAAGTATCACATACTATAATTTACCTAGTTACAACACAAATTTTTTCTACTTTATCTTTGCTTCCCATAGAATACTAATCATGACTTAACATGTTAGGGAAGGTGATTTCAGTACATAAAAATTATTATCAATAATATAAAGAATAATTTTAATAATTTAAATAGTTTGAAGTCTTAACAGGTTACCACAAGGCATAGTTATCATTTTTTTCAAAAATCTAAAAATAACTTCACAAGAATTTTCTTCTTAATGAATGACTTTGACATATAATTATATCAATATTTTCGAAATGAAATCACTAAAAAAATAATTAGAATGTAATTCTTATCATGGTTTCCCATTTCAAAAGAATTATCAATAATGAAGTTGTAAATTTTCAAAAAACTATTCGGAATATAAATGTCTGAAACATAGTTTTACAATATGTTCATAACACATACCCATGATTAATTAAAAATTTAAGGAAACACGTTATATATTAACTCATATGGAAACTAAAATACTTATACACATGATTTAAAAATAATTTATTTTATCATTCTATTTTAAAAAAAAAATTCGAGGTAACTTTCTTCCTATGGATTTTCAAAATTAAATAGTTTTTTCACAAAAAATAGACTATGTATGATTCTATAGAAATTTAAAACATTATGAAATTATTATGGAATGATATAAGTTTTAATAAAGGATGAAAAATTCAATTAATTATGAAATATATTATAATAGTAATGGAAAATACTCATTCAATCATTAAAAAGGTTTTAGACTAAATAACATGGGACCTTTCACCATCATTTTACTCATTACCATTAGTTTATATGATTAATAAATTGAACAATAACAGTTCAATAACAACCACAACATGGGAAAAATAAAATATATGAACATAAAATTACATGATTTATTTAATTAATTACCTTAGCTTCTCTAATAAACTTTGTTCAATCATAATAAATAGAGGGTCCCACCCTTAAATATTACATAATCTTGAGTTTTAGTCATGAAATTAAATTATTTAACATTGGGTATATTTTCAGGTTTAGGTAATTAGATAAATATTCCATAAATAATACAAAACAAAACCATAAAATACAAAGTGGACACTTCTGAACTGTATCAATTTTTTCTATAATCTAAAAATTTTAAAATAAAGCATGAATTATTTTCATGGAAAATATCCAAGGCTTACAACTCGAATTATTCCTTTAAATTATCCACCCTTAATCGATGTGATTATTAATAAAACCTGGTATGAGAAGAAAATCTCATTAAGGGATGAAAAATAATGGAAACCATTTGTTTATAAAAACATGGAAACTCATGTAACATTTACCTTTATCTTAAAATAACTTTTATATAATGAAATAAATAATTTTCAAATGAATAAAAAACACACATTTTAATAAAATAAGATCACAAAGACCCATAATAATAAATTAAAACACTTTTGGTTACTTAGAGAATCATATTCATTAAACCCTTTCAAAACCCTTTTAATTAGAAAACCCATAAAGCCGACTTCCAACATTATCATTACTCAATGCATTAGAGATATATAATGGGGATCACCCTATGTATAAGATATGTTGGAATTAACTATATTCTACAATGGGTCTCAACAATTATTATAATATATATCAGGATCACATGTTTCTCATGAGCTATAATTGAGATCAACCCTTTAAATAAGATATATAGGGATCACCCATGAGATATAATGGTGATCAACCCTTTTTATAAGCTATATAAGGATCACCCATTTCATATAATTCTAAATTACTATATATAGATTAAAAAATTATCATTATTAAACCATTTAAAAATATCTTACTAAACACATATGAAAAATACATTCAGATAAAAAACCCTTTTCTTTTAAGAACCTGTTTTCAATACCGTAACACCATGTTAATTGAAAACCCATTTTCAATACCATGAAAACTAAAATGGTAAATATAGTTTTTAATTTAAGAAAACATGAAATATTTTAAATTAGTCCAAAAATAAAATAATGTCCATAACAGTTGAAAAGTTATTTTTTCTGTATATATTAATAATGGAATATTCCTTTAATAATTTGTCAAAAAATCCATATAAAACACATAAAAAGATTCCTTTTGAAAAAAACATAAATTAAATAAAAAATAGATATAAAATTTACATTATAATACCTTTATTCAAATAAATATTTTATAAATTATCAAGAATATTGGAAGAAATGTAATAAATCTTTAAGAATTCGAAGCATCCCATACAACATTGAAGATTTAAATCCTAAGCACCATGAAAGGGTAATATTTAAAAAAACATAAATAACATGATAATAGATAAAATATAGTTATAGAATTTCAATGTTTCTTCATATATACAATATAATATAACAAAGGTACATATCATCAAGAAATACCTCAATGAAAGGATATTGTGACAAAATCCCTTACCTTGAGCTCAATTTTCCATTTGTTTCATTATCTTCTTCTTTATCAAATAACTCAATTTTTTTGAAACAAAGGAATTATTGGTTGTATTTAATCCCAATTTGGCACATCTAGGGTGAGAAGAGGTATATTGGGAGCTTATTTTGGAAGGGGTTATATGATCCAATGGTCACTGAGAGTTGTGAATAAATGGGAATGGTGAGTTCCTTTTTTCAGTGAAGGGGGAGTGACATTCTTATCAATTTTTGAAATGGAAATTACACCCACATTATTATCATTTCAAGTGTTACACCCCATGATTTCATAGTAAGTTATATCTTAAAAGTAATTCAGTAGATTATACTGCACACTACAATGACTTGGCTAGTATTATAGGCATGATTGAGATTCAGCAAAACTACACTTTTGTATTATAATTATTCAAATGATATAGCTGTAACTTAACAATTAAATATTGTAATAAGAATTGTAAAAAATGAAAATAAAATTTTATTTCAAATTATTCCACATAAATAAACTGTATTTTTATAGAAATAGATATGTTTCATTAAAATATAAGTACCATTTTTGATAAAGGAACTACTTATTAGGTCCTTTTGTATACAATAATAAAATTAATTTTAGACACTATTATAAATGTAATATGGTGAAACTAACTTAATTTTTGAATTTATAATATCAATATAATATTAGGGTGAATTTTTGCTATCTTTCTTAAAACATTCAATTTTTGATGAATAGTGAAAAATACTCCATAGTACCTAAAAACTGACTTTTTCATTTAAATAAATTTATTTAATAAAAATTTATCTTAATGTAAAAATATATACATAATACATATATTTTTTCACTGTATGTCATGTGTGTCATTTTATAATAAGATTAGATATATAAAATTTTATTGAATTTGTTAACGTCTTTTACTGACCTTCTAGGAAAATTTGCCAATTATCATAAAACACAATTTTATCGCTTCTGAGAATTGAATTTAAAAAATATGACTGAAATTTTTGTTATCAATATTTATAAATGTGGTTCAACAGGATGGAAATAATTTTTTTTGTGAATAGTAACTTTTGAATTTTATTACCACGTTTAAAAGTTAATATGGTAATTCAAGGTATAAACAATATTATAATAATATAAAATTACCCCAGCACAGATCCTAATTCTATTGGATATGTTTTTCTCAAAAATAATCAACCTTAGTACCAAAATATAATCCCTTTTGATCCACATGGGTTAGATTAGGACATTTTTTATAATTTATTTAAAGAAGAGTTAAAAGTGTTATATTTAAATATTAATAACAAAATAATTTTTCATACAGGGTTAAAAATAATAAATATTTGACTACAAATATTAATGAGAAAGATTAAAAAATATCCGGCATCATGGTCTTTTATTTTTAATTTGTAGACATTAAATAATTAAATTTATTTATGACACAATAATGATGGAGCATTTTCCTTCCTAATGAAGGAATAAAATAAATGATATTATATATATTAAAATAAATATATTTTGAATGTTTTGATGCCATAAACAAATTTTATGGATGATATTGACATATTATGTTTGAGTTAATATCGTTTGTTCAAAGGAATCAAGTTTTTATGACTTAAAAAAATCAATTACTAAATATTGTCAAAATTGACTTAAATGAGTTTTTAAAACAAATAATATTTAATTAAATGATATAAAAATCCTTAAAATATATAGTTCATAAAATAACATGGATAGTGATAAAAAATTTATAAATTATCAACTTTAGGTTCTCTTGACATTTTATAGTAACTATATTAACCATGTAGTATAAAAATACAAGAAGACGTGGTAAATGTAAAACTATTTAACAAAGGGTGAAATATAAATTATAAGGCTAATTTTATGACATAAACATGTCTAAAACTTATTTATTGAGAGTATTTAGACCCATCATAATTTTAGACTCAAAATTAATAAATTTTTACCTATTATAATCTAAAAATAATTTTATAGTAAATTAATATTTCAATATTTTTCTAATGCGCCCCTCACCTCTCTTATAAAAGGGAACCTCTCTTTATTTTTAATTCACCTAACCAAATCCATTTTTATTAAACAAAAACAACTCAAATATCCTCTAAACAACCCAAAATTCAACCAAGTGGCATTACTTTTATCATAGAGCCATCCTAAGGAGCCCTTTTGTTCAAATCAAAAGGAAGCACCTGAAGAAGAGGTAATTATTTTATCACCTCTTTCAATGTTCTTTTCTTCTTATACTTCAACTTTATTTGTGGTTACCATACTAAAATAATAAATCCAATACCTTATATATTACTAGATGTTATTATAAATTTGGTACAACCATATTTATTGTTCTATCCAAACTAGGAATGACAAAGTCACCATGGCTGCGTACGTAAGGCTTATCATCTCCACGTTGTGGTGTAGTTTGTTATTCAACACTAAATTATTTAGTTGGATATAATAATGAGTATAATTATTTTAAATAATTAATATAACATGATAAATATTCGGTATATATAATATAACATCCAATTAAACAATGTTTCACTATCAATTAAATGTTATTGTCGCTCGTGTGTATGTACGACTTACCGTCTCCACGATGCAATGAGATTCATCTTCAATGATCAACCATCAAGAATTTTTTATAAAAATATATATATATTGATTAATTATAATTTATAGGAAATAATATTTCTACTAGAATAATATATTTGTATGTCGATAAATATATGTCGTTTACTTGCTTCTAAATTATACAATAAAGAAACAAAAACAACATTCATACGTACGTACGGACTACCATTTCCATGAATGGTGTTTACATTTCATATATCTATTAATCAGACATATTTATATTCAGAATATATATTATATATAAATCATTTTTATATTCTTGAAGTATGTAAATCAGGATATAAGTGATACAGTCAAGAATGACAAGTTAAAACAGATACGACAAAGAAAGCGATTATTTCACAAAATGTTACTTTAATATGAAAATTATTATTAAATGGGTAGTATAAAGTCATAAATGAATCATATATGATATCATAAATTTTAATATAGTTCTGGTATAATTTAATAACATACTATTATAATTATACAAGAGGTTAAATGTACCCTCAACTAAAGGAAAGTACAAGGTAATAGTCAATTCCTTAATCTCATTATTATTTGAGTTTGTTTACGTGTAAGTATTTATGGGGAAATATTTTCAACCATGTACATGTTGCATAAATTATATTTTCAAAAGTAATCATTTATGGTTATATGGATGGGAATATTTTACTAGATTATCATTTTAACTATTTTAAATATTTATTTTCATAAATATTTTTAATTAATGTCCATGTTTTAAAAACGATTTTAAGAAAATATTTATATGAAAATAATTGTTTTAAAATGTTAATTCCTTTCAAAAGTTTCAATGTTGAATGGGACACTTTGACTAAAAAATCTCTTTTAATTTACTTCCACTAAAAATTGTGAGACTTTTAAATGATTTCATGAAAAGGGGGTATTTCTCTCAAAGATTTTTACTGATTATTTTCAACTATTTCAACAACCTTTATTGGTTATTATTCATGATTGAAGTTGATTTATTATTATACAATATTCTATATTGTATTAAATGAGTTATGATATGTTTGACTATGTATTGATATTTTTATACCATTCATGGTTTATGGTTAAAGTATTGGAATTTTTTATGCTAGTTTGAATATTAATGTTTATGTTATGTTTCACCCTTTTAATATGAGGAATGCATTGGACTTAGTATGTAATGGGAGGGGCCCGCTATATCCCCATGATTCATCACTATGTCTCATTTACAAACTATTGTCTTGGAACTAGGCCTTGACAAAATTTATAATTAGGGTCTTGGCATGAGACCTTGACTTTGTGGTTAAGTTATCCGACATTATGCATTCCATGACTATGAGATTAGTTATTGATGTTACATGTGATTATTAGACTAGTAGAATATCCATGTGAATAATTAAATGACATTATTTTATTTATCATTTCCTTATTATAGTAAAATATATGTTTAAAGGGCTTGTGTTTCAATTTTTTACCTTTTTATAAAAGTTTACGATTATTTATGATAGCTTTCCTATATTGTTTATCCTTACTGATCATTAGAGCTCACCCATTTCTTATGCTTTATTTTTCCTGGATTCCAAGAAGTGTATTATGATTTTATGAGGGTTTACGATATGATAATAATGGAATTCTCAAAAGATTATATATGATGTATTTTATGTTTGAATTTCTAATGTAATGTTCATGTAAGTAATATTTTTTACAACACTGCTAAACTGATTTGTCCTTCGGGTCATGGTTTCTTGTAATCATGCCATTGTATTAAAATAATGTACCAGCTCTGGACTTCTGGGGTTGTGGCGTTACAGTTGGTATCAGATGATGTTTAATACAAACCTTGGAAACTAGATTTAGAACAACTCGGATTTGATAACATTACCCTAATATAGACTTTCAAGATTAGTATAGAAAAACATCTTAGAATTTTGGAAATGTGGATATTTTGTGAGTTTTCCATGAAATAAATCCCTATCTAGATATTATAAGTGGACGTGGTTCTAGAATAGATGTACATGGGAGTAAAAACTCTAAAATGGAATTTTGGGCTTCACCTTGGGTATCCTGGTACACAGAAACGATCCTTACTACACACCTGGTATGACACACCTATGGGATATTCTTAAGACAAGTAAAATTTTATTTACAAACTGTTTTAAATTATTTTAATATATGATTACAATAAATAACCATTTTTAATTATAAAGTGTTTTATATTGAAAATAATGCGTCATGATATTCTCTAAATTATTTGAGGACAATTATTACTCACAAAATGATTTTTGGTTTTAGTCAATGGATGGATTCCAAAGAGGTCATTATAACATTGAATATGATGTAAAAGGTGGGAATTGTGGTGGAAATGAGAAAAAAATTGGAATGTTGATAGACAGAAAAGATATCATGTTCATACCAAATCAATTTTACAAAAATATGATCAAATGCATATACATTAACAAACACCTGGAATCAAAAACGAAAAGAAAGTATCAGAATGATTAGATCTCCAGTAGTGGAGACCACAGAGAAAAGAAATTTAAATTTCCATCATATAAGAAATGTGGAAGGATACACCCGGGAAAGTGTCTCAATAGAACACAAATAGTCTTTATGTGTGGGAAAAAAGGAAATAATGTAAAGAATTTCTGAGTAAAATTGAAAAGTAATATGAAAGAAAAAAAATGATCCTAATAATCCCTTTATAGTCATTTTCTATAAATTTCGGGGACCAGAGACCTACCTAAGTCAAATTCCATATTTTATAGGATAAACTCTAGGTCAAGGAAAAACCTATGTGGAAATAAATGGATGGAGAAATGATTAAAATTATAAATTCTTTTTGTTTATGGGATTAATCTTGAAGAATTTTCTCTTATATGTGCAACCCTAATGTTTGTTATGTGAAAATTCTATTGGAGGAAGAATTATCCTTTATTTTGTGGATATAGTTATAAAGAATCTTTTCTGTTTATATGATCCATGAATTTTAGGAAATTACAGGTTATTACTTTTTGGGATGAAAATGTGAGTTATTATATAAAATTTGAAGTTAAAATATGTTATGGTTATTTTTGAGGAATTTATTTCATTTATGGGAATGTTATAAAATTATACCGTTTTTTGAAAAAGGACAACACGTAGACCGTGTGACAACTTGTCACATCAGAAAAAGCTATAAGAATTCAACCCACAACCAAAGTGCGACGGAGATTTATTGCCTACCACAGGACTGCATGAAGTCCATGGTCAGTATAACTAATTCTGGTTAGTAGATGATTTTATTGATCAAGAATGTGTTAATTTTGGGAAATTATGATTTATCAAATGGATATCCTTAGTAATGGAAATTGAATTGGTGATTAAGTGATAAATGTTATTTTAGAAGATGTTCTCTCTTTTGGGAACACTATATGCCTATGAGAATTAAAATAATATGTTATTTCATTTGAGGATTAAAGGTGGATTTTTAATTAAGAAGAATCTATGTTATTATTGTGTACTTATAGAGTTTTGGGTTATTTATGGAAATGATTTACCTATTATAGAGAATATGTGATAATGTTAATTAATTTATGTATATGACATAAAGAGTAGTCGATTTTATTTAACAATATGTGTTAAGATTTATTGTGGAAAACTATGTAATCAAATCCTTCTGAGTTTTGGGTTTTAAACATAGATTAGATTATTTTTGAATAATTTTAAGGGCAGTTGTATATTGAATGTTCTTCATTGAACTTTGTGTATTGTTGTTTAATTTTAGAGATTAAGAGTAGTATTTATTTCTATAAAGTATTATCCTTTTTGGGGATCATTTGATTTTATACTAACCATTCTGATTTTGGTTAATGTATAAAGAAAAGGAAAATATATATTTCATCTTTTATGGATTATGTGATTCTCTATAAGTTGATTCTAGCGCTTTAGGTGAGACCAAGTCATCATGAATAATAATCATTTGGAGAAAATATGAGTTTGTGGAAAAAAATTATTAATGGATGAAACTATACATGGAATGTAAGTATATCTCATTATGTTATTATTAAATATCATAAAGAAATTCTTCAACATTAAGAAAATGAACTTAGAACAAAAATTTTGTATGTTTACTCTTCATACTGGGTAGTAAAAGACCGTTTAACCCATCCCATGTTTATGGTTTTATAGTTGTTAACTTTCTCCTAATCATGTTTTCTATCACTCTCCATCAGAACTTGATGGTTTGTTTTTTCTTCCATATCAATGTTATCCTACATCGAACCCTATTATGGGTTTTCTCGGGTGACCTTTGTGCTTCTCTTTTTTTCTTATAAGGTGATAGTATTATTGACTCTTTTTTCAATGTGGGAATTTCAATGAAATTTACAAACCCAATTTTAAAATTTTGAGGATGCAATTTCCAAAATTGGGGAAGAATGTAACACCCCAAAATTTTATATTAAGTTATATCTTTAAAGTAATTCAATAGCTTATAATACACACAACACTAACTTGGCTTCTATTATAGGCAAGATTGAGTTTCTGCAAAACAATACATTAGTATTATAATTATTCTAATGATATATTTATAACATAACAATTAAATATAATAATACATATAGTAATAAATAAATTATAAATGTTATTTATAAATTTTCCATATAAATAAACCATGTTTATAAGGAAATGTTTATGTTTTATTTAAATATAAGTATAATTTTGATAAAGGAACTACTTCTTATGTCCTTTTGTGAACAATAATAAAATTAATTTTGAACACTATTAAAAAAATTAATTTGCTGAAACTGGATTAATTTTTCAATTCATAGTATCAAAATTCTCTTAGGCTGAATTTTTGGTATTTTATTGAAAACATTCACTTTATAATGAATAGTGGAAAATAATACATATTACATAAAAACCGACATATTCATTTTAATAATTATTTTTAATTATAATTTGTCTTAAAGTTAAAATTGATACATAATACATATATTTGTTAAATTCAATTCATTTTAGTCATTTTATAATAAGATTAGATATATAAAATTTTATAGAACTTTTTAATGTCTTTTACCCACCTTCTAGGAACATTTTCAAATTAGCATAAAATGTAATTTTACCACTTATGTGAATTAAATTTCAAAAATGCGACATACAGGGTTTTCATTAGTAAGTAAAATGTGGTTCAATAGGATGAAAATAATTTTCTGGTGAATTGTAACTTTTGAATTCTATTTACCACAGTTAAAAGTAAACAAGGTAATTAAAGGTAAATATAATATTATAATAATATAAAATTACCCCAACACAAGTTTTAATTCTATGGGATAAGTTTTTTTTGACCCAAATAAACATTAGGCAAAAAATTTGATCCTTTTTGATCCACTTGGTTAATATTAAGACATTTATTATATTTTATTTAAAGAAGAGTTAAAAGTGTTAAATTCAAAATTTAATAAATAAAAAAAATTAATATTGGGTTATACATTAGTTAAATTCAACTATAAATATTACTTAGAAACATAAAAATATTTCCTACATCATGGTATTTTATTAGTAAATTTTATACATTAAATAGTTAACTTTATTTAAGTTACAATAATGATGCATTATTTTCTTTATTAATTAATGAATCAAATAAATGATATTATAAATATTAAATTAAATATAATTTTCATGTTTTGATTCCAAAAAAAAATTCTAGATGATATTGACATATGAGGTATGATTTAATGCCTTTTTTATAAGAAATTATGTTATTATGACTTTAGTAAAAATCAATTACTAAATAGTGTCAAAATTGACATAAATAAGTTTTCAAAACAAATACTATTTTATTAAATGATATAAAAATATGAAAAATATAGATTTTGGTCAAATAAAATTCATAGTGATAAATATGTTATAAATGATCCACTTTAGGTTCTCTTGTAATTTTATAGTAACTATATTAACTATTTAGTATAATCCTTAAAGATTGATTATTTTAATCTTTAATCTGTGAATTGTTTGAAAAATGTTAATATTATTTGATAAGGAAAATAATCAAAAAACATTTTAGTGGAAAATGATAAATGACTAGTGGACTATTATATCTCATACGTTGTGATGTATATGGTCTAATTATTAAATTACAAATATTTCGTTTTAGGAAGATTATTACTTTTACTAATAAATTAAATCAATATGGTGATGTGTTTTTGATGAGACACAAGTTTTAAACTTTTGAAATGTTTAAATAGTTTCAAAACAAAGTAGAATATAAGAGAGAAATCATTAATAAGATTCTATAATCAAATTTGGGTCATGGTAACAAGAACCATGAATTCACTGATCATCTAAGATATTTTTGTATTATTCTATAACTCACTCCTCCTAGAATACCATAATTTAATGGTGTGTTTCGGAGGAGAAATCCTAGACAATTAGACTTTCATTGAAAGATGAATAGTCAGCATGGGCTTCCTCTTTTATTATAGGGGTATTCCTTGAAAAATACTTTTTTACTACTTATATTCATTCCATATAAATCTATTGTAATGAAACTATATTAAATATAGAATGGAAAAAATCTCAATACCACTTTTATAAAAATTTGGGGTTATGAAGAACTTGTACTGTAAATAGTTTCTAATAAAACATGGAAAAAATTTATGAATTCTGTATTTGTTAATTATCTTAAGTAAATAATGGTATATTATTTCTATATGAATACTATAGTATAGATTGTAGAAAAAAATGGTAAATTTATTGATAAGTAACATATAGATTATGAAACTAGTGGGAGGTATTTTGAACTTAATGAAGTTCAAAATTATAAAATAGGATGTTTTCCTAAGATGAAAGTTTAACAGGTTCTTTAAATAGTTTTTGAAAAATAACCAAATCATGTTAAATAAAAATCACTATGATTTGTTATGGGTTTTTATGAGATAAACAGATATGGATTTATTTTGTAAAGTAATGATGAGGTAATGTTATAAGAGATTAAACTACTACCTACCATGAGGCATCTGAGAGTTATGATTCAAAGAAGATATTAAAATACATAGAATCTGAAATAGACAACATGTACACTAACCAAGTTTGGAAATTTTTAACTGAACTTGAAGGGGTGATTCCTAAAGGTTCCAAGAGGGTTTTATACAAATAAATAACATGGATGGTAGATTTTCTCCCTATAAATAATGTATGCTGGTAAAAGATTACAAACAAATTCATGGCATTGATAAGGATAAGACCTTTCACTTGTTATAATGAAAAATTATTTTCAGATATTACTTTACATAACAACACATTATGATAATGAGATATTTGAAACTGATTTTAAATTTCATTCATTTAAAAAATGTATTAAAGAAAAGGTACATGATATAAAAATATGTTTTTAAAGTGTTAAATGAGTCTATGGGGGTTTGTAAGCTATAGTGATTCATTTATGAATGAAAAAACGATTCTCAGAGAAGAAATATTCAATTTGGTGATTCAATCAAAGTGTTTTTTTGTCAATTATGATTAATATTCATGTGGATACAAGTGTATTATTGATAGGGTTTTATTATTTCAGATAAATTATGTGGATGATATATTTATTATATTATTTGATTTCCCGACAAAACACTTGATAAATTTGTGGTTGGGAAAATTCTTATTAATGAAATATATAGGTTACATAAACAACATATCGGGTATGAATATCAAAATATATAAATATCTAAATGGTTAGTTGGATTGAGTTAAACTATATAGTGGTAAATCAATTTATAGGATTATTATAGAGAACATTAAAAAGGGATCCATCACTGTGTTTCTTGGTATGGATCTTAGAAATATTTAATATCCTTATAAAGAGTTTGAATGGATGGATATAATTCCCAATTCAACCACCAAATGATCTATCATGTATTCCATGTTGTGAACAAGACCTGATGTCACTTATACCCTGTGAATAACATGTAGATACCAATCCAATTCTAGAGAGAGTCGCCATATTAATGTTAAAAACATCCTTAAGTAATTAATAAGAACTAAATACATATTCTATGTTTTTAGAGGAATGAATGATATCTTTTTAAGGGTATAAAATTATTCTAGTTTCGAATATGATAAATATGAAATGGAATATAAATATAGTATTTTTTACTTAGTGGTGGAGTGATTAGTTGGAAGAGTTCTAAACATGACATCATAGAGGACTCAACAATAGAGGTAGAATACATCATTGGATCAAATACTATGATGGAAGCTATTTAGATCAAGTATTTCATTTATTATATTGAGGTTTTCCAAGAATTGTGTGTCCAATAAAGTTTTATTATGGAAAACATATAGTTATTTCTCAATCCAAAAAAACCATAATCTCACTAAAGGACCAAACTCATTCTTCACAAATAACATTTCACTTGAGAGATCATTTAGAGGAGTGATGTTAATATCTAATGGGTGGTTTTTGAGAAGAATGTAACAGATACATTGAAAAAATTACTATAATAGAAGTATGAGATTCACATTAAACCATATAGTATAATAAATTTTAAATAATGGATATAACTGTTTCTGAATGTGTCATTGTTTATAATAAATACAATATTCATTAATTATTCATTCAAATTTGCTGAAATTTATTTTACATGAATAGTAGAATGAAAATATTTTCTTAAATTATGAATTTTAGTTTTCATTAATCCATAATAAACATGGGGTATTATAGGTTGTGATTATATGTTATTATTATCATATTGTGAACTCCATATATAACAAGTGCAGACATATTTTGTGGACTGACCAAATAAAGTATATCTCATGGAATTTTATACAAATATTGATATCCTTTGGGATGTGTTCTTATTATGAATCATTTTTACTAGAATATTTTGATATATACTATCATTTGAACATTCAAACATTGATACATTTCTTATCCAAAAATTGACTCTAAGTTAATCATGTGGTGTTTAGGAATTGTTTTATCACGTCTTTATTTAGTGCTCAACCAAGAGGTTATTTTTTTACTCATATGACAAGTAAATACATTTAAAACCTTTATTAAATTTTAATATGAAATTCATGAACATGATTATGTGCATTATAAAAAATTTCCTTAGATACTTGGACGAGGGACATGTGATGTGCTCATGTACTAGATGAATGACATGTGATGTATTCATCATTCTTGTAAATGTTTTGTATAATCTTAAATAAATGGGACATAATATAAAATATTTATAAGTTAAATGTTTATAAATTAGTTTATATCATGTAAAAAGGTATTACATAGGTATAAATATGATTTATATGTTACATATTTTGGTGGAAATATCCCAATGTAGATATGATTACATTGGAGAAAGATCACACCAGGCCGATTTATAGGTCGGTAGCACTAATTTTTTACTAGAGGCTGTATTTTTTACATTATTGAAATAGGGACTTTATATTTATTTCAGTTATATAATGTATTAAAGGGTCACAAATTTATCCCTTAGGACAACGATTAAGTTTTGGGAAAAGTTTTTTTTTGTAATGCGTCGAGATTTTTGATATTCCATCTCTAAAGAGTTCAAATGGATTAAAAAAGTTGTGCAATTTTTCATAAATCTCTTATACAATTTTAGTGAAAGTGAGAAATTATTATAAATTCCCTATAATAAGAGATATCGTATTTTAGGATATTCCAATAGTCATATGATATGATATTAATGTGTTGTGTATCATAAGTTATGATATTCTAATATCATAAGGGGAATTAAATGTCACTATTAGCCTCTAACTTTCTATATGATAAGATTATAAAATTGTATCAATGTTCATGAGAGATCATACTCCCTAATAAATCATTGAATTCAGTTTCTTTAGGTTTGACTTTGTTACGTCTTTGTTCTGGGAGGTGCCTAGATATCCCCCATACCCGGTTGGTCACCTGGCCTCATGCGATTTTCCCTAAACTCTAGAGGCTGCCGACTAGTAGCGAGGGCCTTGGGTGTGATAGTGGGGAAACTATACCCTCAATGGATAATTAAAGTAGTAGAAATGAACATATATCAATAGAGAAAGTAGTAATAACATGCAATATGTGAACATTGGAAGAGTGAAAGAAATAACAACTGGAGTACATATATAAATGATGCATGATACATATGTCTAAAAAACAGGAAAACAAGTTACAGTTCTGGAATACAGTACTAATTAGAAGTACAAATAAAACAAATAAACTCCAATTGCATCGCATGCCATGACTTGGTCATATGATCTCTATCTCCACAATAATAAAGTAACTGACATAGAAGGGCTCTTACCTTTATCTAGTCCTACAACAATATAATCTGTTGAGGCCCAAAATCCTGACCCAAATAGGGTGTGAGACGAATCTCAGTAAAAAACTAATCCTATACTCACCGGTGCTTCCATAGCACTCATACTAGAAGAACAGAACAACCACCAAAAACCTTCACACTATAATCAAAAATCCGGATAGGATGCTTCTCGAACAATGCATCCACTTCGAACTCAACTACTATGGGATGAAAAACTTGAGTCGAGTCTGAGAAGTAACACCACAACTTAAAAACATGGAAAACATCATGCATATAAAGATACCTCTATGGTAACTATAGCCGATAGGCAACCAGTACGACTCTCCTTAGAACCTCAAATTGTCTAACATATCTCGATGAAAGCTTACTATGTCTCCTAATCCTCCAATGTCCCAACATTGGTGTGACACATAGGAAAACTTGTTCTCTGACCTCAATCTTCGGAGGTCATCATCATCGGTTAGTATAATATTTTGTAATGATTGTGCAGTATCCATCCTCTTCTAAACCAACTATAACTATTCTGTGGTATCCTGGACAAGATGAGGTCCCAGCATAGTTGCCTCTCCTACTTCCAACCAACATAGTGGTGATTGGCATGACCTACCAAATAGAGCCTCATAATGATCCATCTTAATAGTTGATCGAAAAATATTATTGTAGAAAACCTCCACAATAGATATGTGCTTCTCCAAAGAACCTCAAAAATCTAGGACACAAGATCAAAGAATATCATCTTGAACCTGAATCGTACGCTCGAACTAGCCATCTGTCTTGGGATGGTAAGATATAATCAGAAGTACCTATGTACCCAAGGCCTTCTATAGTCCCTCCTAGACCTGAGAAGTAAAACGTGCATCCATGTCTAAAACCATAGAGTTTGGAACCCCATGTATACGTACAGTCTATCTGAAGTACTACCTTTCCAGCTCATCAAAACTAAAGGTCTCCTTGATCGACAAGAAGTGAGAAACCTTCATGAGTCTGTCGATGACAACCCAAACTGCATCATTCTTTCAAGTTGACATCAGTATACTAGTCACGAATTCCATCATGACATCCTTCAACTTCTACTCGGGAATGGGTAACTGCTGCAAAAGCCCTACTGGTTTCTGATGCTTCTCCTTCACATGCAGACAAGTGGAAGACCTCATGAAAAAACAAGCAACATCTCTCTTCATACCTGGCCACCAATACTGATGGTACAGATCTCCATACGACTTGGTGACAGCAAGATGAACTTCCCAAACTGAGGAATGAAAGCCCCATATCAGTTCCTCAGGTATGTCTGCTGACACCCATACATGTCTATGAAGATGAAAGATCTCATCCTTTCCTAATGTCTATCCCAGACTAGTGTCATCTCCTAACACACCCCCTCATAGAAATTGGCCTTCAACATCTGATACCTACCTCATTTGCACTGGATCAATTAGAGTAAAGGTAACAGCTACATAAGAAAAGATAGTCTACCCTTGTCTATCATGCACCTCCAAATGCATCTCAAAGAATAGAGCCCTAAGCTTACACTCACTACTAGTATCCTGAACTATCTGTATCTGAGACCTCCTACTCAGCGCATCGGCCACAGTGTTGAATTTCTTAGGTGTGTAGGCAAGCTCAATGCTAAAGGACTAAAGGTACTCAACACACCTTCACTGTCTCAGATTCAGATCACGATGAGTAAAAATATACTTGAGACTTTTGTGGTTAGTGAAAACCACAAAATGCTTCCCCAGAAGATAATGTCTCCAACAACGTAAGGCATGAACAACCACAGCCAACTCGAGATCATGCATCGGGTAATTCCTCTCATCTGACCTCAACTGCCATGACCCATATGCAACGACTCCTTCTAATACATAAACACAGCTCCCAGCCTGATACATGATGCATCATAGTATATAGTATAGCTCTTGCCCAGCTCAAGAAATACTAGTATCAGTGTTGCAGTCAACCTCCCTTTCAGCTCTTGAAAGGTTGACGCGCAAGAATATGACCACAAGTACTACTCACCGTTCTTAGTTAGGCCTGTTAGTGGCACTGCTAAGTGTGAGAATTCCGGTATGAAACGTATGTAGTAACTATCTATCCCTAGAAAACTCCTTACCTCAAAGACTTTATTTGGTGGCTCCTAGGTAACTACTACCCTCACTTTCTCTGGGTCTACCAATACTCTTTCATCTGAGATTACATGACCCAAGACATGAATCTGGTCCATCAAAAAGTTGCATTTTGAGAGCATAATATATAACTAATTCTCTCTCAGTGTACTCAAAATGATCTCACGATGTGTATCATGGTCATGTCAATTGTGAGAGTACACCATGATATCATCCTTGAAGACTACCATGAATGAATCGAAGTATGGATGGAACACTCGGTTCATCAGTTCAATGAAAATAGCAGGCGTGTTTGTGAGACCGAACAACATAACCAAAAACACGTATAGTCCATACCAACTCTGAAAGGCTGAAAGTGGTATATCAGATGGTCTAATGTGCAACTAATGACAATTGAACCTCAAGTAAATCTTTGATAACACATGGGATCCTTGAAGCTGATAAAAGATGGCATCAATCCTCAGTAAAGGATATTAATTCTTGACTATCAACTGGTTCAACTTATGATAATCCACGCAAAGGTGGAGGGTGTTGTCCGCCTTCTTCGAAATCAGTATAGGTGAACCATAAGAAGAATTTCTAGGTCTGATGAAACCCTTTTCCTACAAATCCTCCAACTGCTTCCTAAGCTAATGTAACTATGGTGTAGCCATCCTATAGTGAGGAATGGACAACGGTGCCACTCCTGGCATAAGCCCAATATAAAATTCCACCTCTCACTCTGGATGTAAACATAAAAATTACTCTAGAAATAAATCCATGAAACGATCAACCACTAGAGGGAAGTCCAACTGTGAAGTCCCCTGGTCATCCAGATATAGACTAGCAATCTAGGTTTTAACTTCTCCCAACCCATGATTCTCGGGTCCTGGTCTGCTTGCATGGACATCCCATTGGCCCTTATAAAGAAATGATCATTGTTCTAGTGATGTGAAACTCACCCTACAGTGATAGCAGTTGACAACAGCCAGGAAGGGAACTAACCAGTCCATTTTGAGAATGAAATCATAGCCCGTCATCTCAAAGACATATAGGTCCCATAAGAAGTCACACCCACCAACCTGAAGAGGGAACTCCTTGCACTGACGTACACTAGCTGTTCTTGTCCCCAAAATAGTGTCCATCATCAAGACATCTGTAGATGTAAAGATAAAAATCCCAAGGCTCTCCACAACAACAAAAAATATGAAACAATGGGAATCCCTTGTATCGAAAAGTGCAGAATCTAAAAATGAGGCAACTAGGATAGTACCTTGAACTATTAAGGGCTTGGGATCCTGATCCTGCTGGTCTACTATACTACAAATTCTTGATCTATACCATGGCCCTTTGAACCCTACACTGATCCATCCTATGGCTATCAAAAACCATGGGTCGGGCCACTGTAGCCACGACCTCTACCTCATCCTGAATGGCCTGAAGAACTCTAGTTCCCAGACTGATGAGAAACTAGTTTTCCTACTATGGTATGAGGAGTCAAAACAGAACACCTATACCTAGATATTGGTGACAATATCTGATAGAAGCTCTGAAGATGTCCCATCTTGCAGCAAGATCGCCACTCCACTGGGTCTCTCTGGAAAAGTGGCCTCATGTGCTCATTCTTCCCGCACTGGTAGTACACCACTTGGCCACCAGAAGAAGTATTCAACCTACTCTGATATCCATGTATAGAATCCCTATGGCGGTTACTACTGTCAGTCTGATGGGTACCCACTCTTGATTCAGAACCACCTTGGCTTAAAGCTCCAAAATCCCATAGATTTCTCTCCTTGATCAACCATTGTTTGACTATAGAGGTGATGGAAGTAAACATGAATATGGTTAACAAAGATCATATGTCATGTCGGAGACCATCCTCAAGATTCCTCTCTAGGAATAACTCATAACCTCCTAGGATGGGTGTGATGCATTGCAGCTTGGTGAAACAAAAATAATACTCTATAACTGAAAGAGTACCCTGGTCTAGACTCATGAACTCTCGGGCTCAGTTAGCCATCAAATTCTTTGGGTAATATTAGTCATAGAAGGAATTTTGGAACTCATCCCAAGCCAAAACCTAATGTCATCCCATCTGTGAGATCACATCCCACCACCTCTTGGTGGATTCCCAAGGAATATATGTAGTGAGCTTTACCCTCCTCTCTGAAGGCATCTCCTTATGCTCGAAGATAGAAAGTATGGCTTATAACCATGATTATACATCCTGAGGACCTCTCTCCCCAGTAAAGGTGGGAGGATGCTGCTACCATAAAACCCACGTTAGCTCTACCATAGAAGGGGAGGGATATGGTACTCCCCTAAAGGTCTGCATGAACCTCATAAATCCTTCTCGAAACTGTGCATTAACACCTATATCAAGGATAATAGCTAGTGCCAAGATGGGAACAACTGGAGGGTCTTCCGGTAATTCCTGATTTTCCATGTCTACTATTTGGTCACTACCCTGTAACAGGCGGACAACTGGAGGAAGTCTTCATGGCATGAATCTGTAATCTCAAACGCACACCTTAACTGCAGATTTACATGGACTGAAACATAGAATAGTAACAAGGGAATATGATAAATAAATCATTCAGGATTTCAAAAAGGGGGATACACGGAGTGTATAACGCCTACACGTCATGTTATTTTAAGCCTCCACATGGGTGTGTACTCTTGCCAACCCTAGTCATGTGACACCCCATACACACGATGTGTTCTCCACAGACATGGTAGGTACTTGAATCATGTTCTCCTACTTGATTTATTCTACATGACTAACCGACAAGGTTCTCTTAGAGAAAGACTAAACAATGTGTTTGTTCCATACACAACGTGTACTAGATGAACTTCACTGACCAATGTTGTTAGTCACACAAATAGTTACACAACTAACTCTACACTCTGTGTTTGTGCTAGACACACCGTGTTCTAACTACCCATTATCCACCCATGTCTTTGGTCACTCGACTGGAAACAAGGTCTATAAACATGACGTTTATGTCTGGTACATGGCATGTTCCCCCAAGATTTTTTCCCAAACCATGTGTCTCTGCCCACACAGCCAGTGACACCATTAGAGAATACATGGCGTGTATATGCAGTAAACAATTTGTACTTCAGAAAAATAATTCCTTCTCGAATAGAAGGACAGAAGGCGTGTATTAATCAATACATGCTGTGTATTATGGGTTTTTATGGAAAATAAGCCTTAGAAACTACTCCGGAATCCCATAAATCACATAAACAAACATCCAAGATCCAAATTCTAATCTGTGAGGGCTCACAGTCCTTGAGTATCAATGTTTTTCATCTTATAAATGTCATATAAAAGCATAGTAGTGTAATGATCCACCAAATTATGATCTATGAGGGCCAATAACACCTCAAGAAGCACAGTTTGATATTCAATCAGACTAAACCTTAAACAATTTAATATCCTATCAAAATAAAGTATTATATCAAGGAATATATCACAACAACATGTCTATCTCGCACAACATCTATTAAAACAACATGCAATCGGTAATTCTTCCAAAATGGCATGGCAAGAATCCATGACATGTGATCTCTAGAAAGTGCCTATATGATGCATGAAATGGAATACCCTCATCTCAATCGGTTGAAATAGAAATAAAACCTTAATAATATAAACAACAACAACACAAAACATGCGAATCACCCATAGGTGAAATCATACCAATGGTAATAATTGTAAAACTAGAAAAATTTCAATAATCGAGGTAAATGAAATATTCCCTATACATGGGTAAGATAATCTCGTGCATAGACTATTACCGATTACCTATTTTGTTCTATTCCTGACTATACTAACTGAAAATAACCATTTTTATTTATTTTTAAAGAAAAAAAAATGAACAGCAATCACGGAGGTCTGAAGAAGTGGAATCCAAGGGCATCATTAATAACATGATGAAACCCCTGCCTTGGAAAAGACCCTAGTGCAGTGAAAGAGGAAATAAACTTGTCCGGTGAAGCCACATATGCCAGGAAATCCGCAACCATGTTCCCCTCCTGTCATGTGTGAAAAACCTCAATGTGATGGCCCAAAAGATTTCTTCACCATAAAATTAGATATTCAATTTTCCATGGAGTAGAACATGTTCCCAAGAGAGCTTGATGAAAGATAATGGAGTCTGTCTCCACCACGCTAAGATGAATGTGCCTCTGCTAACTATAGTCTCCAAATAGTAGGTCAAGAAAAAAATAATTCGTCTGATACCGCTTTGTAACCAACCGTTTCTGAGAGCCACCCATAGATGCCCCGTACCCAGTTTTTCACATAGCCTCAAGCGCATTTTCTCGAACACCAGAGGCTTCCAACTAATAGTGATGGACTTTGGTGTGATAGTGGAGAAACAATTTCCTCATTGGAAGAGTAAAGTGGTGGAAATAAAGAGATATCACTAACAGAAGTAATAATAACATGCAATAGGTAAACAATGGAAGACTGAAATAAATAACAACTAGAGTACTTATATAAAAAATGAATGATACATATATCTAGGAAAAAATCAAAACAAGACATAATGATGGAATATAGTAAAAATCCAAAGTATAAATAAAACAAATAATCTCCAACAGTGTCACAAGCCTTGGCTTGGTCATATGCTCTCCATCTCCACATAAATCATGTACCTAAAGTAGAAGGGAACATGCCCTTATGTAGACCTACAACAATATAATCTATTTGGGACCAAAATCATGACCCAAACAGGGTTTGAGATGAACCCCAATATGCAACCACCCAATGATCTATGCCTAATAGTCAGTGAATTTATATGGAATACAATATGAAGAATGAAACAATAAACAAGGAATTACTCAAAAATAAATAAGCTTATAGTTTCAATTACATCCATTTTCATTTATTAGTTAAGCAACAAAAATCATAAGTAACCCTCTGGGAAGTACTCACACCCTAACCCCTCTAATTAAACCAAAAAACAAAATTAACCCTCTAGAATGTACTCACAGTCTTACCCCTATGGTTTAGCTTAGGCAAAGAATCCTTGAGGAAGAACTCACCATCAATCCCCCCTATGGTCTTGTATGTGTAACTGTAGACACTCTTAGGAAGCACTCAATGTCTAATTCCACTTTTGGTCTCGCAAAGTGTAACTTCATACACTCGGAGGGAGAACAATGTCCACCCCCCTATGGTCTCACAATGTAAAACATAAAAAAACACTCTAGAGAAGCCCTCATCATCCATTCTCCCTATAGTCTACTACACTAGGTTCCCACAGTCATGTGTAAGTCAATCATGCACAAATGATATATGTAATCTAATGTAAACCTCAATAACTACTTGGATAAGTGATATAACACATCTCACAACATGTTAGATTAAATCACTCCATCCTAACAATACTAGGCATGAAAAACAGAGAAGGCTAACATGCAAATCTAGACTAAATGGATGATATTAATCAAACATGGGAAACACATCGATAGCAAGGTAAATAACCCTATTTAAAATTATAAATCCTCTACCCAAGAACACAAAGAATATATGGAAACAACATGGAAAGATACCATAACCACACAATAACCTAAACTTGGGTATTGGGCAATTTTTCACATATAGGTCAAATACTAACTACAGGAACACACAAACCACCTACCTCACCATTGAATGACCAATACAATTAAATCCCAAACTTTTATTCAACCTATAAATCCTTATATGTACAAAAAAAATCTAAAATGTTCAACCAAGAATATCTCACGAAAGAAGATAAATCATGAAATGAGGTTCGAGTAAAAGGAATAACTTGATGTGGTGATTACAATGAAATAAAAAATTTTCAATTTGGAGAATAGATGGCAAGTCGGGGGCTCATAGAATAATCGTCAGCTACAAATGCTCCGAGATCAGATGAATGAAGAAGAATGGATTTCTATCGATTAGAAACGATACTGGTTCATTTAATGAAATAAATTGAAATTACACGATGTGATCTTTGAGGGTACACAACATGTACTTGGTTTAACCGGCCTTCGCTTTAGGTAGTATTCAGGACACCCCACCTAGCCATGTGCTCGTCCATTACATGGACAACACACGGCTACCCACAACAATTGGGTACACGGCGTGTACTTAAAAGTACATGACATGTTGTCCTGAAATTTCCAGAAAACCTCTATTTATCTAAAAAACAACCAGAAAAGAAAGACATACATAAAATTAAGATCTGGTTTCTTACAGATTTGATAATATTGATTTATTTAGTGGATTAAAAATCATACATAAGTTTATCACATGTTCAAATAGTCCTGAAAGATTCAATAAGAAAAGTTTTACTATAACACATTTCAACTTTCATGATATGGATGTTTATTCTCAAAATCTCATCATTTAATGAATATATTCTAAAAAATATATGGTATCCCCTTCTTGATGGTATTTTTATTCACTCTAGATTAATCCAAATTTCTCTTATGTTCATGGATATGTATTAATCTACATCAAGTAAGGTTCTTGAATACCTTTGAAGAAAAAGAGTCATGTCATTATGAATGAGTATCCAAGTCTAGTGTAATTACCTTATATGTAAAAATCATCATGATTTTAATTCACTTATCCCAATCAAATACACTTAATCACAATCATTAGAGTTAAAAATCACAGTGGTCAAGGTATGATTTTTTAATGTTCTTTATTTAACACTTTGATTTTATTGAATATTGGACAGGAATTATATATGTTTTCATCCAATAAAAATTTCATTTGATGTCCAATATATCCAATTTATTGTATAATCCAAATAAGAAATGGTTTGTTGTGTAACCATGAAAGGTTAACATATTTGTGATTAACCATATCTTGATATATCATTGAAAATAAATTTGTAGTTAAGGATTAACAAAGAGAGTTTTATTCTCTAGGAAATTAATTTTGATGAAAATGGGGAATATGTTAAATAATGATGTGTATTCCTCATTTTAATTATGTGGATGTGAATATATTACCCTTAACTACCCTCTCCCTATGATTATCTAGTGGTTCAATGCTGGTTACGGCGACCCCTACCCCACCGATAGGGGAGGATGGAATTCTTCCCCCTCAGATTTTTCTTCCCACTAAGGCTTGGTGTTCGGAGATTTTGACCATTAATTTAGGATTGAAGGTTCTGAGTCACTCGAAGGGTCTTCTCTGGGTGGAGATTTCCTCGTTGAAATTTTTACTTGCCTCATATCGGATTTTCTTCTCTCTAATTTCTCACTTTGCTAACATATGTCTATATTTTCAAAATTACATGCTCCATGTAAGGTCATATTAGTGTCTGAAGAACTAAATATTGATTGGTCATCTCGGTACAAGGTGTTTCTCTCAAATTTTCAAAGATGAGGAGTATTTTTGGAAGGCATGGTCACATCAATATTGGTACTTTAGTTCATTAATATTTCTCTTGTTTATATTGTTCATTGACTATAACATGGTCCAAGATCCTCCTTCGACTGCTATTTAGGTCCACCTTCAATGTTTAACATTAACTTTTTCAATCCTATATTATTGATACTTGTTGGAAATACTTGTAATAGATTCTTGTGTTCAGATCCACCTTTGAAATCATTGCAGCATCCAGCCTATGGATGACTAGGTATGGAAGCTAATTTAACAAAATATCTCCCTAATTTTATTTGTATTTATATAATAGTGGATATAATCCTAAAAAGTATTCAATTTTTGAATCACAACCTGTTTTTAGTATAAGATGTTTCCAGTAATGTCAGGCTATTGATTAATGCCCCAGGGTGTCATTTAAGAAGAACCCGAACACTACCCATTTAGAGGAAGTGAATAGGGGTTAGAATGTTTTCAAGGTTGGGGTTGATCCTATCTCAGGTTCTTCCCTACTGAATTTACAAACTCTGGTTGGTTTATAGTGTATGTTTTAGTTTGGATAATGGGAGGGCCCCAACGCCTAGTAGGTTAGTATTGTCCCTGAGAGGGAGTTAGTTCTAATCCGGCTATAGTCCCTTCCCTAGTGGTCAGATTCCCTTAACATGTTCATGGTGTTACCCTCCAAGGCAACCCCATCATTTCAAGTTGGAAGGAATTTCTATGGGATAAAGGGTATCCTAGAGAGGTAGGAATTTTTTAGGGTAGTCAATTAGATTTGTAAGGAAATGACGATCATCACATCAAAAAAAATATCAAGAAAAAAAATTCTATTTTTGATAGGGTGCTAATAGTTAGGGGTTAATTCGGGTCAAGAGACATTTAAAGGGTGGTGTTGAGTCCCCTCAACAATTATTCAATTAGGGACACAAATAATTTATGTCATAATGTGTATCCATGAGCTGGTGGAATCCCAAGGGACAAATTAGTTAAAAGATTCAGTACACTATAAGAGGTTGTCCTGACCCCCAATGTGGAGATGGTTGGAAGTTAGTAGGATCCAAAAACAATAAGAACAAATCTTGGGATGGTGATATAGATCAAAATATGGACAAGCACATTTCTTCAGAATATTATCTCTCTAATGAAATAATATAAATATACATTATACCTATATTCCAAAATTGGATGAATTTAATATTGTGGATGGATTTTTTGATCAAATATAAAGAAACTAAAAATATATTCGAGGGATGACAAAGTATTTTCAGCACCTACTAATAAGAAGAAAAATAATATGAAAAAACTAGACTCACCTTCACAAACTTATACTGACCCAATTAGCTGGGGAGCTGGGAGTACCCCTAAGAGAAAAGGAACAAATACTTGATCAATATTTGAACTCAGATGTTCCCTTAGTCTCCAACCCCTCGAAGGTAGGTGTGACATCAGATGTTCATAAGAAGGGAGATGCTTTGAGAACCATGATTCTAAATGAAAATATAATAGTGACATTTAGTAATATTAGAAAGGCTGCAAAAGAAGAAAGAAATAGGGAAACATGTGGAAGATTGTTTGATGGTGGAGGAGTGGTACATTCATAATCGGGAGAGATATCCATAGAATCTTAACCTAGAACAAATGGCATAGTATACATCCTAACTTGATGACATTTTTCATGTATATTGGTAATCTATTTTAGATAGACTAATTTATAAATTTGACTAACATTATTTTCTATCATGTTAGAGTGGTACATTGAATGCAACCTTGAAAATGATATTATAGAATTATCTTGGAATTACTGAGATGACCCAGCCGAGTAACCTTAATGACATGTTTGAAATTCTTCCTCAATGAATTTGAATAATGGTGTAATGAATGAAATTCTAGAGGATATGTTTATTTTTGTAGAATTTGTGTATTTGTGAGATTTTTTATCTTATTCTAAATCAAGTGGTGGTTGGTGGATATATTCTCTTGTATTTGTGGTTTGGAACATGCATTTGATATTATTTGGAGGTTTTGGTGCTTATCCAACTTGGGGTAGAAAATGATACTTTTCCAGTTAATTGATATTTTGACACTTTAGTTTGGTTTTTTGAAACTTCTGTTGTGTTTGGAGCTGTTTGATCCATTTTATTTAACTACTAAAATATTTAATGTGGGGATTTTCCTTTTGGTTCTGGTTTTCTTGTAATGGTTCCCACATTAATAATAAAAGTGGTTTTATACAAAATTCCAAAAATTATTTGGTAATTAAATGGATGTATCCTAAATATAATGATTGTGGTATTAGATTGATGATTATGATAATGGTATGATTATTATAATAATGACATGTATGAAAAAGTAATGATATATTATTCTAGTAGGTTAATTATTGGTATTATATTATTAGAGTTATTTTTTAACTTTTTATAATAATATTTTTCATGGGAGTACTATTCTATACATGACCATCAACAGAAGGAAAATTTATATGAATTAATCAATATCCTACTTATGAGTAAGTTAATATTATAGGTAATATAGTATTACATTCATCAGAACACCTGTCAAAATTGATTGGATATGTAACAAATTGATTTTTATATGGATGTGGATATGATCTTGCTATAATAGATATGGTGCAGGTATGAAAGAGGGTTGTTTCAATGATACTATAAAATAAGGATGATGGAATATTATAGTGAGATATGGTTTGAGGGGATGGATTCAATATTTTGATTGGATTTTTTATATTATTCATACTATGTAATTTTTGGAGTGATACTTATAGTGATCTTGGAAATACAATACACTAAACTTCAATACATACAAATTATGATCTTTGTACAACTATAATTGGATAGACATTAATTTATTATCTTATTAGGATTTGAAAATATGATAGTTTCTTAGTTGATGACGGACCAGGATTACCCTTAGGTGGTATTGAATTTAGAGAACTCAACAATATATTAGGATTTCACTTTTGGTATTGTTATATATGCAAGGTATTCAATTAGTTGTTCATCATTGGGTATAAAATATTGATTATATTAATATAATAAACAATAATTATACATAAAAGGTTACATTATTTCATTATTGAAGGTGTCATGAAATGTTAACACAACAATTGAGGCTGATAGACGGATGTTAATATTCAGGTATTCATTCACAGACCACTTAGTTATACTTATTAAATGTTTTTATTTTGTATATTTGGGGTTAAATTTTTTTCTCTAAAATGGTACATAAAATCTTATAATTAATAAATAATACTCATGACTTATATTTGATTTACGATATAAGTTGATTGTGGATTCTTTACTATTCAAGGTTTGGAATTTTAATTTCATTTATATTAATTTATTGTGTTCTCTAGTGGGTAATTTCTTTCATAATATTTTTAAAAACCATCAGTAATATTTGAAAAACAATTACCTACTTATGGTGGGATAGGGGAGACACTCTTATTCTCACTGTAAATCCAAATAGCAGTCCCAATAGTTATGGGTCATATTATGTCATATATTGAAGTACATATTTTTATAACATTTATTTGAATATATTGTATTTTTTAAAATAAATAATTATTAAGAATGAATGATTAACTATATATGTGATTTTTTATATTATATATCTACAACAAATTTAAAATTTATTTGATTTGAAATGGTGAATTTAAACTGAGTTTTTTTTATAATTTTATTCAATCTTTATAAGATATGATTTGTTTTTGTTATTGTGTGTGTGGATATTATTTGATTAGCTATTTTCTTACTATAATTTGAATGGAATGGACTTCCTTTGTTAGGATATTTTTATATTATATACGTATATGATTTTAGAGGAAGAATACATATTGAATTAATTTGACATTGATCAAATGGTGGTTCATATATGAATCTAATTTAATTAAAATTAATAGTTAATTCTTAACCCAAGAAGATAGAATAGTATATTAATCAATGAAAAAAAATGGGAAAAAACGATGAAAATTGAAGTGTGGGCTCAATATAAATTGAATAATATACATTTAGGATTGAAATTTATTTTTCTGAACTAGCGTTTTATGAAAAATTCAATCTTTTTCTCAATTGTGATTTATTTGTTGCTCAAAATAATGTTTTCTTATATAATGATTTTCAGAGAATTGAACCCAAATCATATAATGAGTATTTGGGGGGAGACACTCACCCTGTAGAGGAACCCATTGATCCCCAAGTTACAATACATGAACATTGTTTGTTTTAAATAAGGGTGGTGGTATATATGTATTGGATAAGTATGATTTTAATTATGAAGTTTCTTCCATTGATGACATATTGAGCTTGCATTTTAAAGATCATTTACATGGTAGAAAGGTAGGTTAATTAACTGATGCATTTTAATGGGGATGTTCAGTATAGGAGTCTACTTGTGATGATTGTTTGTGAGATAACATTCATAATAAAAGACAAGTACCAATCTTTTGGAACTTTTATCTACTTCATTTTATGTAAGTTGGAGGATTCCAAATAGTTGAAGAGTTTATAGATTTTATTATAGAATATATATTCTTGAAGAAGTCAAAAGTTGAGGTGATGAATAACTATCCATAAATAACTACATGTGAAAATTGATGTTTTTGTGTAAAGAGATCATTTGAATAAGGATTGTATATTTTTTGATGTGATTGAGATATAAATGAAGTGAGTTGAATATGTACTACAACTATTCATACAATGTTTTAATGTTTGTAAGGTGTTTATAGACTAGTTATAATGTTGACAAAAGATGCTCATAATATTAATACAGGTTGTTTATAAGGTTGATACAAGCTATTAATAATATTTTAAAAATGAACCATAATATTTATTCACTTCATTTTAAGGTTGAGATTAAGGAGGCACACTTCTTGTAAGGTTGACGTGTTTCATTTTATGGTTTGTGGAAGATAACCATGAATTTGAGATAGAGTGTAAAAGATGAAAATAAGATTGAGGAAAATACTTTGAAATATTGTTACCGACGTTATCAGGTTCGTATGTAGATTTTATAAGTTTTAAGATATTCAATAGTTTAATTCATAACGTACACATGAAGATCTATATAATGAATAAATATTAATCCCAAATAATTATTAAATTTAGAATAATTTCATAAAGAATTTTATAAATCCATGTGAATTAATCAGAATATGACTGAGAACTGGTTTTAATGGATTTAAATTGCATGATCTATTAGTTGTTCACGATCTAAGTTACTATCAGGATTAGGAGTGGTCCATATTATAGAAGGGTAATTCCACACCACTGAGGTGCATGTTTCAATGAAAAATTGGATATTTCAATGAAAAATAAATATGAAAATTTCATGGAGATATAGAAGATTGAAATATTTGAACTATCACATGAAGAAACCCCAAAGTCTGTAGGTGGACCTTGACTCAATTTTAATGATTATGTTGAATAAAATTTTTAATGGGAAATAATCCAACTATTTAAATGAATATAATATCAATACCATAAAATAAGGGAGATTTCCACAATTCAAAATAGAAACAATAGTCAAATAATATTATGTGAATGTTAAAACAATGATAAATAAGAAGAATGTTTTCATAATATAAGAATTATGGTACCGTGGTAATACATAAAAAATTTTCTATTTATTGTACAAGAAGGAGTAGACACATCTAAGAGTGCACATGTGTGACAAATAATAAGGATGATTAATCAAGTGCTGTTTCTTCCATTTTAAACTAATGATTTAGTAGGAATTTGCAATCTAATATTACCGAGGATAATACAGCATCAATAAAACCTATAAATAAGTCTTAGTGATCTTTTAGAAGACCCAAATGTGGGGAAATGAAGGGGAATAAAGTAAAAATACAAATACACCAATATATAAGAGGAGTTAATGATATTTTCAATGAGAATTTTTGGAGCACCCTTTAAATAATTTTTAAAAGGCATTACAAAGATCTTTTATGGAGACGTTCAAAATATTTTTGTGAGATATCTTCATCTAGAATGATCTAGTTTAATGAAACCATTGGGAGACAACCATTGGTCACTTAGGACCAAGCATTTTGGTAGATTCTTTGAAAAAAATTCAAGATATTATTTTTACTTGGACTCAAATTGATTTATAGTGGAAGAACCAAGTCTTGATAATCAAATCAAACATATAAAGATGTATTCCTTAAAAATGATAAACATTGTAAATTTATTATTTTCCTTACATTATTTACTAAATCACTCAAAAGTTTTAAGATAGAAAATAAATATTGGATCATACATTGACCATAAAAGAGGTTTAATAAAAATTGAACAATTCTTAAAAAGAAAAGAGATCACTGATTAAGGCCTTCCCCCTCTCAATGATCTTACAAAACATAGGGATTATAAGGTGTATTATAGATAATATAGTTATCTATTTAATGATATAAAGAGAATTATGAATAATATCAATAATTTATATATTATAATAGTACATATCTTTTATGTAATGATTTTATTTTGATTAAAGTATCATGTGCTTTTATATTTTCTATCACAAGGATTTTGAGGTATGTGATACTATCACTATAGGATTAATTCCACATGGAATATATTATCCCATGACTTATGAAAATAAGATAAATATTGAATTATATGGGAAAGCTATAAATTCTACGCTACCATATCTATCTGATAAATTTGACACCAAGATAACAAAACTCAAGACTGTTTAGGAAGTGCGGGAGGAGGTATAAAATATATTTAAAGGAAATGTGAAGATTATGGTGGAAAAATTTATATAAGATTATGTGGATGATGATAAGATAGTTAATGAAAAATTTATCATGGTTAATGTGATTATTATCCACATTTATAGGGTTTGGAGTTAATCTAGAAGAGTTAACTATTGTAAAGAATCTATTGAGGGAATTTTTAGATATGTTGGACTTTTCTATTTCCACCAATGAGGATATTGAAAATATATATCTTTATGAGTTACACAATACCCACCATAACTATGAAATAAGGATATCACTAGTATTGAAAAAGAATGAAAGTAAGATTATGTAATTAAAATCTTAGAATGAAGGCCACCTAAAGGGAATGTATGTTTAATCAAATAAAAATTCTAAAAGTGATGTTGAAAGAATAGTGGAGTATAATAAAGTTTCTACTTTTAACTCTAAGAACATTAGAATAGGGATAGGAAAAGTCAAAGATATTATTCCTCTTAAATTATTTATTTTGGGAGTAATTTGGTATTTTTATATGTACTACCTTGAGAAGAATTTTAATGAATCTAGAAGAAATAAAGAGTAAGAACAATATTCTATAAGAATATAAGGAAAATAAAAATTTGATTCTTCAAAAAAGATGTATTTAAGGAAATATAGGAGTAAATTTAAGAGTAGAGAATAAAGTAAACAATAATTATCTTGTATTCATTAATATGATTAAGGCATATCTAAAAGTCACAAAACATTTATTTCCCTAGTTAAAATAAATAAAGACTCATCAAGTACATATGTGGAGGGAAAAAAATGCTATATTATGTATATTTTGAGGGCTAAAGTAGAAAAAAATTAAAATTTAAAGAAGTGATTTAATCTAATAGAATAATATACAATAGTTTATTATGAGAAAAAATTTGATCTTATCAAATTGATAAAAAATTCTAGTGAAAAAATTGCAGAACATCTTAAGTTCCTAGAAGAGAATAAGGAAAACAATTATTTCTAATAATGAAATATTAATGGGGAAAATAAATTCATAATAAATAAGAGAGGAACTACATGATTATGAGAAAATAATAGGATAAGTGTGTTTAAATTTAAGATGATTAATCCAAAAAGGATAAGAATATCGGTCCAAATAATGTGGTAGAAACTGGACCCATTTTTTATGATAATGAATATATTTTTATAGTTATGTATGATTAATGCCTCAAAATGGAGATGATCAAGATACAGAATGAAAAAAATGTGATAATTATATAATGTCAAATTTATAAGATTTAATAAAGTAATGAATCTCAATGAGAAATAAAAAAGTATCTTTCTTATCTATATAAAAAACATATTTTCAACAGGTTAATCAAAATTATGGAGGAAAACATTTTAAGGGAAAATAATTGTGTTATAGAGGATGTAAACACAATGGCTATGACCACTGGAAAAAAATTTCATAGAAAGGAAACTGACGAGAATTGAAGAGAGATATCCAAAAAGTAATATAAGATCATCTATAATAATGGTAATCAATATAAGGAAGAGGAATCTTATTTCTTAAAAATCAGCAGATCGTTCTAACCAAATATTCATGATATATTAGAAGAATAATTTATAATATGTGATAAAAATGTTCACCATACCAAAATGTATATGAAATTTCCTCCTATATTTACTCTAAAACATATTTAAGATAATAATGTGTTGTGTGGGAAGAATGGTAAATCTAAATAAAATTTAGAAAGTGGATTTATATTATAACTAGATTATAAAAAATTTCTAAAGAATAATAAGACGAACCAAAACTTTTCTAAGAAAGTGTCTGTATTTATTTCCAACAACAAGGATCATTTTAAACAAAAGTAAAGAGATTAAAAAAATTATATAGTCATGTTTTCTAAAGAAAAATATCCTTGGATAAGTAACAAATAAGTATTCATGAAGAGTTTCCCTAAAATTAGACTTAAAAAGGATGAATGATTCTTGTTGACAGATGACTCCCAACCTTGATTCTCTTACTATGGAGAAATAGAAACTCGTACTTCTTTCATTTTTCTTTTAGGATTGTGATAACATGTGGTTATTTGAATGAGAAATTCTGAATTCAGAGATGGAAAGTGTTGTAATAATTTTACACAATAAGAAAAATAATCCATCATGGAACAAGTTACATACCATGATTAAAATAAGTGAGTATATCCCATGAGGGGGAGGGAAATATGATTATAATATTTCATGTGTTATGTTATTTAAATCTATAATTTATATAAATTTCTTAAAAACTGAAATAACGAGTATTTAAATCACACTTTCTACCATTGTTTTGACTATAAAACAATTTTTATAGATGGTGAGTGTTGAATGATGTGTTTGTTAATATGAAGGGGGAGATAAAATACCTTGAACATGAATTGTTCTAATGTGATTTTTGATATATTTTTAGGTTACAATATATTCCCCATAAATCTATAGAAATCCCCTATATATATTGATGTTTTCAGTATGGTATCACTTGTATGGGAATTTATGTATATCCATGATTTCATGGTTAAATATCCATTATTTTTATACACCATGGTTTCTCATATATACATCGAGTAAACTAAGTAAAGTCTCTTCACTATGTTGGGAATGGTTCCATCCTTCTATCTACTTTTGGTAAGGTCTTTAATTTTGGTATGATTTGGGAGAAGATGATAATTTCAAAATAACTTAGATGAGGTGAGAATATAACATCAATTTTTACATTAATTATCAGTAAAGGGGATAAAATAATTGAGAACACATATTTTCATTAGAGGGGCTTGGTTGTGTTGGATATAAATTCAGAGGGGGAGATTGAGATATCAATAAATAAATTTAATATTTTATCAATAAGAAAGGTGTTAAATATATATTATAGAATTATGAGAATAATGATAAATATATTTCTATTTAATAACTCTTTATGATTCATTTTAGTATGAATTTACATTATGGTAATGGTGAAAAACATCTAGATTCAATTGAATGAAATAATTGAATATATTATTTTATATGTCATGATTTTTAGTGACATAAAATCGAGGTAAAAATATATGTAAGGATATTTAGGAAGTGTTGTATACAAATTTCTTATGGTTTTTAGGGGTTTCCATGAAAAAGAGGATCTTGTTGATTTTATTGAAGAATTGATTTTCAAGGTGTCACTTGATAATGTGATGAAGAACTATAAATGTAGAACTATTCATGAAAAAATGTGAGGAGATATTTTGGATGAGTATTAAATATGATTTGAAGTGATTGAGAAGTCCTTGAAGTGAGTTTTATATGTACTTCAAATATGTTAACTGCGTCTGGAGTTTATAACATTTAGACAGATTGGTCATAAGGTTTATACAAGATGGTTGTTAGTTTGACCCATGTATCTCTAAAGGTTTATACCAATTATTCATGATGTTTTGTGAAAAATATCAAAAGTTTTATTTGATTATCTATAAGTATGGGATAATTTATACACACTACTCACAAGGTTTATGTGAGTCAACATAAGGTTGGTGTGTGATGTACATAAGGTTGAGTCTGACTGAACAATCTATGCATAATATTGAGATAGAGGCATTGTAAGGTTATTAAAAGACCTCTAATGGTTGGAATGAAGACCTAATAAGGATTGTATGAAGACCTCACAAGGTTGAAGAGATTCATAGGTTACCTTTATGAGGAACATATGATGAAATTTATAAAGAAAAAATATTAGTCTAAAATAATGAGAAAAATCAGATTAAATTTATAATGAATATTACGATACATAGTGAATAAATTTAATGATTATAAAGAATCCATATTCATGGATTAGAATATCATGATCCTATAATAAGATCATGATCCAATATTATATCATTATGACAGGTTTTCTACGAAGTGTAATGGATACACTACATCATAGATGTGCATGGTTCCATGCACACATGTAGATTTCAATGAAATACAAATTTTTTGATTTTGTGGATATAAATAAGGATGTAATTTCTGATTTTTACATAAAGTAAACAAGTTATTCTAAAGTAGAAAATTTAATCAATTTGATGTTAGATTTTAAATTATAATTCTATCTAGAAATAATATACTAGTTTGATTGAAGAGAATATATGTTCAATTAAAAAAGGGAGTTTCCCTAATTCAAAATGGAAAAAATATTCACATAATATAATATGAATATTAATGCAGGTCACATGAAGAAGAATGTGTTGAGAACTTGAGAATTAAGGTACCATTGAAACACTTATTAAATTTATAGTGTATCAATGGATAATAAGATTATTCATCCAAAATAACACATGTGTGTTAAATATAGGTGGGGAATATTTTTTTTTCTATAATGTTGAATCCAAGAAGAAATTAAGAATTAGGATTGTACTACTACCAATGATATTACATTATCATGAAAACCTATGAGAAAGGTTGAGTGATCTTTTAGAATAGCAAGTGGTTAAGAATTAATGGGGAACAAGGATAGACCACCACTAAACTAGTCGATTGGGAAATTCGAAGACCCATTCAAGGAAAAGTTCAAGGGTAATCAATGGAGAATTATATAGAGTAAATATAAAGACTATCTAAGATGGTGGGTGTATTTTTTTAAAAACAATTCAACTTTTAGGTTTTCAAATAAAAAAAATATTGGGATATTTATATTTAATCACTTGGGACTAGAAATTTCAATAGATTTTAGGACATAATTTTTTATAGATAGTTTTAATTTAGACTCAAGCTAATTTATAATGAAACCCCATGGCCTGAGAACTTGACCAGAACGTAAAAATTATTCTCATTTCTAGTTTAATCAATTTTAATTGATTATGTTTCTATATTTATTTATTGCATCACTCAAGTTGATATGAGAAATAAAATGAATATGGGATAAATATTTAACCTTTAAAATAGGTTTAATTAAAATATATATATTTAGAAAATTAAAATGGATCATTGAATCACCCCTACCCCTCTTAGTAATCTCACTAAAACTTTTAACTAAAATATAAATATCATGAAGAGAATATTTTGGGATTTCCAATATATGGGAATATTTTTTACTAAATGGGATCCATTAATGGTTGATGTAATTCCATACTTTTAGTTGAATATCAATTGACATTTTAGAATTATTTAGAACCATAGGTAAATGATAAATGGGTGGAAAATATACATCACATTTTTCAGAAAACTAGTGAACTGAATGAGAGTAAATTTATGTGTTTTAATTTTATTTTAAAATGAGTTTTTTAAAATTGATATGAAGTATTAATATAAGCTAAAAATGTTGTGGGGTTATCCTAGATGATTTTTATGGAATTATTATATATTTAATTTTATCTTATGATACTAATAATTATAAAATATTAGGTTTTCATTGAGGTACAAGAGATAATATTATAATAATTGAGTGTGAAACTAAATTCACTCTCTAACTCTGAAAATTATTCCTCGTGGTATGGGGTGACATTTTTATGAATGATCTATGTAATAATACATGTCTTTGAAAAATAATTTGATCAAATATAGAATTATTCTTATATCTAACTTATTTAAAGGTAATAAAAATGGTTCTTATAACAGATTTTAATCTTATAAGGGTATATAAAATCAGTAACATAGATTCATTCAAGAGGTAAATAAATCAATGATTTTGTGAGGGGAACCAAAAAAGGTGGAGAAACATTATTATAGTGAGAGGAAAATGACAATGAAAAGAATAATAAAATGTATTGTTTTCAAATAAAGGGTTTAATATTATGTTATAAGTGTGAAAAGACTAGTCACACTGTAATTGTGTATTTAGTAAAATAAATTTTTATCAACTAATATAGTTATTGGGGACACTTTATTCTATTTGATACTCATTGGATATCTCCAGCTTGTGGTATGAGATCAGATGATAAGAAGAAAATTCATAACAATGATGATAATATAAGCCTTTAGTTTTCTTGGGATTTGGTACAATATAGGCCAAGAGACCTTGATAATGAGAAAAAATTAAAGATATTAGAGATATCATAATTAAATAAGAGACCTTGGTTTTCTAGGAATCATAGAGAAGATAAATATTGGAATTTAAATATTTATAATGAACAAATAGATAATTTTAGGTGAATAATCATGGTGATATGTATTTTTATATAATTTTTTCATTGATTTATTTTTTAATACATTATAATTTGTTGAATTCAATTAGTTTTATTAATTAAACACAACTTATTATGATAGTTTAATAATGATAATTATGTATTTCTGTGTTTGATAATACGTGAAAGTATCACTAGAATATTATAGGGATAATTTCATATCAATAAAATGTTATTCTTAGATGTTTTTTAAGTAATATTATTGGCCTTAATTTTTTATTTTGTTTTTTTTGATTTTAGTAAAATTATTATTTTTTATCATGTGTTAATCCAATAATGTAGTGAAAAGTTTCATATTGTGTGAATATTATTATTTGATAGAGTTATCAACACCTAATTATGTTAGGTTTTTTTGAATAAAGAGAAAAGGTTATGAAATTATTCTCTTTAATCTAGGTACACATCAAATAATTTGTTTATTTTTAATATCAATTTTAATTTTTTTTATTTTTCATGATATATTTTATGTATTTAAGTTATATTAAAACACATCAATGTCGGTGAAAAAGTAATGGTTTGTTTCTAGTGGATTAAAACATTATTATTATAGGTGTTTTGATGACCTGGGTAATAAGTGTTGAATGTAGAAATTTTGAGTTATTTTATTTTATATTTCTTATTCATATAACATAATATAGATCTCTTAGACTGACAAACATGGATTTTTTATTATAATTTTCAATTTTCAGTTACATCTATAATTAATTCCTTAAAACTATATTATATTATAAAATATAATGTTTTAATATATGATAACACTCAAGAAACTAAGAAATGTGTTGGTGGTTAATGTAAAATTTTATTATGTGATGGAATATAAATTGGTGCAATGTGTTTTCAATTTGAAGAAAACTAATTTTGATTTTGAAGGCCATTTAGGATCAAGGAACACTAAGTAGTGAGTAAATCCTTGTACATAAATATTTTAAAAACAAATTTATTTCATTTTTGGTTATAACATAAAGAAATTTCTCCCTCTCACTCACAATTAAATAAAAAAATAACCATATATCAATATTAAAATTATATACATGGATTTACACCATAAATTATTAGAAAATTCTTGGTGTATTATATGTGATATACCATTTCACATGATCTTCCATGTATTATAAAGGCTGAACATATAGGAAAAAGGAGATACCCTTGAACCCTTTTATAAATCATTCTCTTAAAGTTATTTAATCCTTATACTAGTTGTCTAAATAAAAAAATATTAATGTGATTCCAATCATATAAAAGATTATTCACATAGTATTGGTGTTCATTGATAAAAGATAAATCGACTTTCTCAAAAATTCATATTCAAAAAAACTGCCCAACTTTTTTATTATATTTCTCATATTCTATAATTATAAATTTGTATCCGACAATAATAAATATCATTATAAATGATACACTCTTACTAAAATACTTATCATTGTGAAACTGTGATCCCTTAGATTTCTCTTTATCCTTATATTAATATTCTTATTTTTCTTACCCAAAAAATAAATGTGGAAGATCAATTTCTTTTAACAAAAATATGAATAATAAGATTGTTTTTCTATTATAACTAAATCTTATGAAATCATTATAATGCTCCATTAAGTTTTTTATAACCTTAAAATCAACCTCACAATTATTTTCTATGTTTAGTCTAATATTACAAATCATGTTAAATATTGGAGTCAATATAATGAAATATATATATTAAAATTTCAATATAAAACTACCTATATAAAATTTAGTTTAATATCATGTAATGAAATTTCACTATTATGAAACCTTTTCGAATTTTCCTCCAATATTAATCAATGTCAATTCACTATTGTGGATAATTTTTCATTTTCATTTCAACCTTTCACAGAGATAATTTACATTTATTCATCCTTTGAAATTTTAAAATTCAATCTTTTATAAATCGTAAATTTGTGGCTCAACCTACCAAGACTTTATTGTTTGATTTTTATAAAACCATGATTAAATATTTTTTTGAGTGATCTTTCTAAGTATACACTACTTTGTATACTTTTCCCAAGTTTTAAACAACCCCCAATGAATATATTTTTCATGATTGATATTATTAAAAAGGATTATATATTTAATAAGAAAAGAAAAACATATGGATATATTTCAATACAATTATCAACTATATCCCATATATTTATATAGAGTTATGAAATCAATAATATTCCTAGCATGGTCTTATTAATAATTAATTTTGTTTTTTGTTTTTTCCAATTAATACATCTTGATAAATTTATATAAATACATTTTCAACTAGTTTTATATACCGTTTTCAAAAAAATGTAATCAGTAAAAAATATTTATTCCAATTTATATATAACCATTAAATTAATAATACTGAACTCTTAGTAATTAAGCATCAATCAATTGACTCTAGGTCAATATTATTGAAATCATTTTAGGGAAAATGTTGATAAAAAATTAAAGAAGTTTAGTAAGAATAAATAAACCAATTTATTTAAGGTATCAAACCCTTCAATACAGCTAAACTTGTTAAAAAATAACATAAAATTAATATTACTTCCATTCTCACCAAAAGTATTAAAATAACCGAACAACATATAATGTTGATTTCATATATTAACATTGTGATTTTTTATCTCTTACAATTTCCCATCCTAAATTTTCCTCCACTTTTTAAAAAATATTTTCACTCTGAAATAATTCCATTTATTCCACATTGAAAAACACTATAAAATTAAATTGAATTGGATAAAAATATACACAATATTATAAATTTATACAAGAGAAGTTGAACACACAATAATAATATTAAATTTTGAAATAAATAATTTTGAAATGTCTTTGAAAACAATATTGGGAACATATGATTATATTGTAACAAATATTATATTTTATATCCCATCATTAATAATTTCCATTATTAAGTGATATTTAATATTTATGTTCTTTAAATTTAGTTATTTACTGAATTCCATGATAAGTTTAATATTCTGTATCAATACTTATTAGACTATTATGGACTAATCCATATGATACTTCTATTTTGTATCTTTTGGGTTCTATAGGTGTCAATAGAATGTTTGAGAAACAAATGTGCATTTGGTGCTAAAATTTTAGCTGGGGAAGTTTTTTATTATGTGATTGTATATGTTTCATAATGATTTGTTGGATAGAGAGTTAGGATGAATCATGAAGCTGTGTTGCATCTTGGGGTGTGATCCATGAGAGTTATGTTTTTATTTTTTCATGTTGGATATATGGTTGTGGAATGAAGGGATTTGGTTGTAGTGAAATGCCTTATAATTTCACCTTAAATGAATTTAGTGGCAACATTGAGCATTATTATATGCTATTATGAAACTTGTAATGTATTTGTTTGAAAATCCACAATTCTAGTTATTTCGTAGTTGGTTTTGGTTGTGTCATGAATTCCTATGAGTTATTGTTACATGTGGGTGGTTTCTAGGTAAATTTGGAATGAGGTTTCAAGCTCACCTCATGTTAGTTATCCTTATGAAGTAAAAATATATGATACACTCTAGTTTCTTAAGCTATTTTTTTCATTGTTCTTACTTATGGTGTTTAAGTTCACCATACTCCCATTTACGTGTTGTGTTTTGGTTCGGGTGCATTAAGGATGATGTAAGAAGGATATGGGTTTTCCATGTTTTCCAAAGGATTGATTATTATGGAATGACCCCAATGGTTATGTTCTGCCAATCATCTAATGTGTAGGGTTATACTGGTTTTTACCCCAATATAACAAGATATATAAGGAGAGACCCTATTTAGATTTTTGGAGGTGTGTTCGATTTGTCCCCTTAGTGGAATGATTATAACCTTTCATTCCATGATTCACCAAATTTTATTTTTTTTGTTAATTAAGAATCCCATATGAATTATTATAAAATCATTTTACTCTTCTAAAACCCTAGGTATCTATAGGTGCATCTCTAAATATCCTTATCCACCCCCGGATTGGGTTTGGCCCAATTTTTTAAGAGATCATTCAATTTATAATCCAATTTCAATTTTTATTCTCTCCATATTGTTTATCTCCCTATTATTATTTCGTATATAAGTTGTGAAAGAAGTTATGATTTATGTTTTTTGGTTTTGTGTTATTATTTCAATGGATAATGATTGAGAAAGTCTATGTGGTTGTTCCTCAAGTGTTGTGAGGTGTTTTGATGGAGTTTTCTCATTTTATCATGAAATATATTTTGAATATGTAGTATAGAAATGCGATTCAATAAATATAATTAATTATCTATGTATAAATTGTGAAAGTATCATGTGTTTTTGGTAAATATTATAGACTAATCTGACTAAGATAATGAATCAAACTAAAGGAAATGGAAGGTAAAGGGGTAATTCACATGTGTTTTATGGGAGTTCCATGTTATTTTTATCATCTTATTGATTTTTATAATATAAATATTTATTTCCTACTATGGTATTTTTTTTAAATAGATATTTTTTTGATCAAATTTCATAGTTTTTTTATTATATAAATTTTGTTAGAGGATCGACTTGGTGTGAAAGGCACTGTGGGTGAATCATTTCATTATATTTCTTCTTTTATTTCAAAGCTATAATCCCTTTAGCTTATTCAAAATAGATATCAATAACCATACAAGAAGATGAGAATTGAAGCACTGCTTATCTGATAATGCAGTTCACCTCCATAAATATGACTAATTCCCCATTGAGTGGTATTTTTCTCCCATATACAATTAGTGAATCTTTTATAATAGAAAATGTTTTTGAAATGAGTATGATCTTGAACATACAATATGTATTGGAACTAACTAGTTAAAATATTTCTTCCATAAAGAAAAATTATATCCTAATGAATTTTTAGGGATGAATGTATGATCCACCTAAATGAATCCAAAAATTTAAATCCTCTTCTCCCCCCTTACAAAAAAATCTCATGTAGTTGTTCTAAGAATTTATTCTTTAATAAAACAATGTATCAGTTATTATTCTTATAACTCAAAAATATCTCTTCATTATTTTTGGTTATTTATATTCATAAAATATTATTTAAATATTATTTTTGAAATAGTTATAGAAATCTTGTTGAATCTCGATGAGAAAAATCAACCCAATCAAACACATTCATCATCGAGTCAATGCCCTCCTTTTAACAATTTTTCAGACTCAGGTAAAATTAAATCACATGATATTTTATATATCATGATCTTATTCTTAATTTAAATTTACCAGAAAGTCCAAACATATATTTTATTTTAAAATATTCTATTTAATCACGACCTCTTCTGACTACGACATTAAACTTCATTTTGTGGAATGGGGTTCCTTAAGATCTAGAAACTCCCTCAAATGGTTATTCCCCATTGTTTGTAACCTGAATTAGAATCAATGATAATGATCATGACGTTCAATTTATAAGTAACATTAAATTAGGATCATCTTGGTTTATTTTTAAATTATTCAGAATTAAAATTCGGGAAATGCTCTTCACTTCATTTATCCAACTTTTGAATTTTCCTTACATTTTAAAATACACCTTAGCACAGTGGTTTCATACCAACAATTATTAATTAAAACTTATGTTCATAATGATTACACCTATAGTATAGAAAATTACACACACAATAATTCAATCAAACATATTTTTAGTATGATAAAATATATATTTAGCTTGATAAAACTTACGCTCAGTAGAAAAAAACATATACTAACATTACATTTCTAATTTATTATAGTCTAATAATTTAAAAATTTATGCTAGTGTAACACAACACCTATACTAACAAACAATTCCAAAAAATCTTTGATCAACCTATAATGTGCAGGCATCAAATTAATCAAATTAGAGCTTTCTCGTAATATCACAGAAGCTTCATGAATAACTCAAACATTTATCCTACTAGAACCGAGGTGTTCTTCGATGGAGTTCTATATTTAAATTGTGTTTATTGAAATTCCATTTTTTGGTTGATTAAATATGTTCTAATACAAATGAAGATTTTATATAGAAAATGGAATCCCTATAGAGGGATTAAAGAAGAATGTTTAGTGGGGTTGTTTTATGGTGTTTTCAAAATTATTGGGCTAAAACAATAGATGTTCTAATGATGTTTTTCCTCATATTCAAGGAAATGGATGGGAATCCACATAGTAAAAGTATGTAGTTTATGTATTCAATTATGGGGAACACTTAGATAGTTTAAAGTAGGGGTTCTCATGGAGCAAGAACATGCTTGGTGAAGTTAAGTATATGGATTTTATGGAAGAAAAAGACCAGGGTAGTAGTTTATTTAGTGTTAGAACATAGATTTTTTATCAGTTAAAAAGTCAAGTATGAATTTTTCATGTGAATTATGTTTCTATAAAAAAAAATTTTAATACAATGAATGATATTTTTCAATGCACTAAACAATATATTTTTTTCTTAGCATGTTTATCAAAGGGATTATCCTATTAATACCCCACTAATGCATTATTTAAATATCAATATGAAGTTAGGTAACATATGAAGATAATATAAATATAGACTAGGAAAATAATCATCCAAAAATTAGGATCTATGTGGCATGTAGAGGGGAAATAGTTAATGAATTTAATTTTGAATGTGATGTTCGAAAAAAAGGATAGTGAGGATTGTTCCATGAATGGGAGTATATGGTCTATATAGTTAGTTTTTTGTTGTGTTTTTATAGACTACATGAAAATAAATAAGTCAAATTACAAGGGTGGTCCATGTATTGCGGTGTGTGGTCTGTGAGGTTGGTACATGGTAAAAAAGGAATCTCATTAGGGTGTTCGATGAAGTGATGCATGCAGTTCGTGAAGGTAGTACGTAGTTTTTGAGGTATAATATGCATAGAACTATGTTCTTCATAGTTAATTTGCATATGGAATATTAAAGATATTATTTTCACATAATGATCAAAAGAAGTTATTTTTAGAGAATTTATTATTTATTAAACTATCAAAATTAGGTTTTCATTATTAAAATTAAAGCATAAACTCCTAAAAGTGTGAAAGTTACCATAATGTCATCAAACTAAGGAAGAATTCATCCAATAAAAATATAAAAGAGGATTTCATAGGAGTGATCTAAGAAAGGTAGTTCCTTATCCCAAAATAACTTGTAGATGTGGCGATCTGATTAGGATGTGATTATAACAAAAAATCAAAATCCAAAAAATCAAATGGTGCTAAGAGGATTATGAATGAATGACACATTGTCAAAATATTCTCTTTGGACTAGATCATAGTGGTGAAATAATTAAAAAGTATTATATTATGGTATATTTATACATGTGTATGTTTAGTGAATGTGACCCATAATTAGATATTTTAACGAGTTCCTATTAATATGTGGAAAATTTCCATTTAATGCAATTGAAATTTTCAAAACCTTGTTTAACTCCTCTATCCTATGGGAATCCCTATGTATATCCCAAAAAAACCATTTCATAACATTAAACATTAATCAATTAAAGGTTGATTTTGAAATATTTGATGAAATACATTATTATTGAAACCACCACTCTCACTTGTACATATAGGGACTAAGTTGGCTGAAGATTTTTTTCGGATTGATGAATGTTTGATATCTACCAAATTTATTTATTATATTTAAGAAAAATAACCTTACATTTTAAAACATGTTAATCAGATGAATGATGTTAGATACATATGACTGAACATAGTTTTATTTAGAATTTTTTTATTGATGTTTTTAGTTATGAAGGTTTTTTTTGAGTTTACTTATTTTATGACATATTTTTCAGATATAGAGATTATTAAAACTTGTGAGGAATACCAAACATAGAATATTGAAAGATATGTTAAAAAAATAAATCATATGATTATTTCTAGATCTCAATGTTCTAAACATCATAGATAACCTCATGATATTTTCTTTTTCTAAATGATAAGTCAAAGTAGTTAAAACATAAGATATCTTAACATAGAGTTATAGATATATAATTCCAGACATGAAATTCCAAGCAAAAGGTTTCATATAGAGTTCATAAAAAAATCTGGAAATGCATGGCTTCTCTTATGTTCTTCACATCATGATTCTTCTAAGAAATCATGATCCATAATTTTATAAGAAGACTGGAAAATTATTCATAAATACAAACCTTTCTCTAAGACGTTGTGTGAAATATCTCCTGAATCAAGAACGAATAATGTTTTGGTAGTAGAATAAAATTTATAGAGTTTAAATTTCATTGATGATGAGAAGTTTTTTAGTTAAAAAAGCTGATAATGTTTTTAATGCACTGAAGTTACTAAAAAATTATTTTTAAAAAACATAATACGAGATATAGTCTTCATATAGGAATGTTTTGAAAATTTTGTGTTTTTGAATTTTTTTTGTTTTTTATTATGTCATAATGAAATGGGTTTTAATTTAGGCTTTATGGAGAGAGGTTTAATTTGTTAACAATCTTAATAGTGAGATATTAAGAGTTCTAGAAATATTTTTCTGATGGAATGTTGTTGAGGTTTTTGAAGTACCAGATGGAAATTGTATGGCTGAAGAAGTTACTAAAATAGAAAATAGATCATTTTTTATAGAACTGAGTTATTGATAAATATAATATGAGACATAGGTGAGCGGATTACTCTTCTACAAAAAGAAATCTAATGATTTTTTACTAATGGTTCCTCTATTAGGCAAATTTTTCTAATGAAAGAAATTGAAAAATTAATTTTTGATTATGTTTTTTAAATATTATAAAGTAGAATATATGTTTTGGGAAGATTTTATTGGTTTCAATTTGAGTGACATTTTTGAATCATGAATGTTCATTAAGGAGAAAATTAATTTTGAGTTACAAACATTTATTTTTGAGTGTACCTTTATAAATCAGGGAAAATACAATGTATTGGTGTACTTTTTATGTGAACAAAAATTGAGAGCATAGAATTTTTGGTTTCAAATACATTTTCATGACAGAACCCCCAAAGGATGTTTTTGGGAGAGAACATTTTGGGTAATTTTTCAAAATAGAAAAATTGGTCTCACAATTTCTCATACATAATAACTAGTTAGAAAAATTTTCAGATAGAAGAACCAACCAATATCAGTAGACAAACTTCTATTGGTTAGAGTGTTGAGAATGATATTTCAAACCATGGAATCACTTAGTTTTGGAAAATAATATGTTTTAGGTGAATAAATAAGCCGTATTCAGGGTTCTTCAGAAAAACATTATAGTTGGGCTCTTCAGATGGATATGACTTGATAGAGGAATTAAACTGAAAAATTATGTAAAAATAGAGTAGAGGGATAGAGTCGGGTTTTATTATATAGAAAAATTATATTGAATAATCTCTAAATAGACAAATCAAATAGAGTAATCTGACCGAGTCGCATGAGTGGGATTTTTATAAAGCATATAGAATAAGTTCCTACATACTATTGGGTAAGAAAATAAAGAACTATTCTTAAAGAATAAAAAAATGATGTTTATTTAATTTTCATAGTGAAAAAGTTATTAACCTATGGGGAAGGGTTTTTAACATATTTAAAAATATTATATACACATTTTTTTCGAAAAGAATAACACACACTACTGTTTTTTATCATTATTATTTACAAGTTCATGGATATTTCCTACTTATTGTAACCACTCTAAAATGATTGTTTTCTAGTAGATTTTATTGTATTGGATAATTTCCAAACCATGTCAATGATTGGAAACTCTTATTGAGTAGTAAACCGTATAAATTATTGTGTTCCTATGGATGTGTTTGAATGTTTTGATTTCATCAATGTGAAAAATCATTAACATGAGGTGAAGGTGGTTTCAAAATAAAGATAACATAAAATTAAAAGATATCACTAATTCAACCCCCCCCCCTAGTGATTACATTAATCTTTTATCGGCCAATTCAATTAGTCTTAAATGGAATGTTACCTTAATTTACCACTTTTCTATGTTTGATCAAAAGTTATTATGGAAAATTTGAATTGTTTGAATAATAATGAGATTATAATTTTTTATGAAAAAAACTATCATAACATAAAAGATATATTGTTTCTATATTATATTTCAATTTGTTATTAAGTTATGGATGTTTGTATAGATTTATTTCGACATTATATTGATAATTTTATCCCTTACAATTGCTAATAAGAAAAATCTAGAGAATGATGGAATTGATAAAAATGATTTAATTTTTTAACTTCTTGAAATTGATTTGCTTAGATTAAATAGAGATGGAACTTCCAAAGTTATTTGGTAAAAGATGAAAAATATCAATGATGGAAATATGAATTTAAATAATGAAAAGATAAATATTTTGAATTTGAAGTGTGAAGATCACCGAATTGGTGACTATGAATACGTTAAATACTAATTCACTACTGTAAATGAAATTGTAAGCGCCATAATATGTCTTGGTGAAAATATTAATGATTCAACTATTGATGATAAAATATTATGAATTATTACTAAAAGTTTTAATGAAAATGTTTCATATTAAAGAGATTGATATATGAAAACCCTATATTTGGATAAATTATATAGATATCTCATTACATATTAATTTAGAAGAGAATAATATATGAAATGCAATGAAAACATTGATGAATGAATTTCCATGAAATCTACTAAGAAAGTAAAATCCAATAAAATTATTAACGATGGATTAAATAATGTATCTAAAACCAAAGATGAGGTTTCTAATAATATCGATATTTTTCGGTCTTTACATTTTAAAAATGTGAAATGAGGAAAAAAAATTACAAATGGAATTTACCACTAAAATGATTTTTCTATGGAGCTATGGGTAATTGTTTTGAAAACATCCATCAAACAAAGGATGAAAGATAAATTTATTAAGATGAATGAAATTCAAGACAATTCTCTAAGAAATAAGTGTTAAAATCTAAATCTTTTTCCAAGGGAAAGAATAAAATCTTCTCCAAATCGAAAAGGATATTCTTTTTTCCATGGATGACAAAGATGATGAATCTGATGTTGAAACTAAAAAATTATCTATAGCCAATAGAGAAAACACATTTATTACCAAAAAATAAATGATGAATATTTTTTTTGGTTATATAATAATAATTTTAAATAAGAGGTGATATTATAATATTCCCTAAACAAAGAGTTGAATGAATGTATCTGGATTATTGTAAGACTTGAATAAGAAATCAAGAAGTTGAAAATGGAATTTTCTACAAAAATTTGTGATGAATAATTTCTTAATGATTATTAAATGTTTCTAAAAGAGAATTATTATTTTAATAAATATCTGAAAGGAATAATATAAATGAATATATTTAATTATGGATAAAATTGAAGGTGAAAATTATAAATCTGGTTCAACATAGGTTCTCTAAAACTGAGTAGGGAGTTATAAGCTTCAAAAAATATGTTTCAAAAATTGGTGAAAGTTATGAGATGAGTGAACCTTTGAAATATCAAAAAAGGTTATCTTAAAAGGTGGAAAATAATAATTAATTCTTTTATAATATTAAAAAAGTAATGAAAAATAAGTATGTTTCCAAAACTAAAAAATTTAAAAATTCAAAGGTTTCGAAAAGTTCAAATTCTAGAAACAATAGTGTAGCTACTAGTGATTCTATTGATGATAGGATGAATCAAGGTGAAGAAGAAAATTTTTAAAGACAATATAAGTTTTGAGGCTCCAAAAACCGTAATGTGAAATGTAATAAATTTGTAGAAAAAATGTTTACAACTCCATGAAGTATATAAGTTATAGAGGAATATTTTATTTATATGGATATTTTTGGTATTTTTGTGCATTTTTTCATTCTAAAAATATGTGTTACATCAATCAAAAACACCAAAATAATCCCAAGAGTAACTAGAAATATGGTTTGAGGGGAGAGTCAATCAACACAAAGAAGGAGCACTGTAAAAGTTTGCATGAATGATAAAAATAGACTACAACCATTGGAAATTATTTTTCAATTATTTTAATAGCTTGGACATCTTTCAAAATTATTTCTGGTTTTGTACCTGATACAACAATAATGTTTTAAAAATTATCAAAATCTAGATGTGAAGAATGATAAAGGAAAATAAAAATATCTTTTTTAGAAGCTATTCTCTAGTAGCAGAAGGAAAACATCCCTAGATTTTGGATAGGGGTGATCTACACATATGAAAGAATACATGAATCCTTTGAATAATTTGAATGATTTTAATGAAGGAACATTGACTTTTAGGAATGATTAATTTCTCAAAATCAAAGGAATTTTATTCTCTATTATTGGGGAAGAAAAACTGAAATTAAAAAATTTCTTCATTTTTGATGGATTGAAACAAAACCTGTAATGTTTTTCACAACTTTATGGTAAAGGTAATAATTTTTCTCATAAAATATTGTTTTGTTGTAAAAAGAGTAGAATATGGAAGACAATTATGAGAGTCTAATGAAAAAACAAGAACTTGTTTCAAGTATGTGATATTAAAAATCTATATTTTTTTAGTATTGAGAAAGAATATAACTTGTGCATTAAATTTTATGATATATTCTTTATTTTAATATGAGAAATTTAAAAAATAACAATAGTTTGTGTGACATTGATGATATTAAAATAATAATATATTGTTGTTATTCGATTTTCAAAAAGGGAAAATTATACACTTGATGCATAAGAAATTTAAAATTCATCCAACTCATCCCCTAGAGCTGATTCATTTTGATATTTTTGGCTCAATAATAAAATAATGATCTTTTAGAGATAAGAACTTTTTTTCATTTATTGATGATTTTACACATGTTACATGTATTACGTATTTGAAAGACAAATCAGATACTCCAAAAATGTTTAAGAGTCTGGAGAAGAGAAGAAATGTAATGTGGACATTCTTGGAAGAATTAGTGAACTAATAATGGTAGTGAATAAAAAAATGAAAAATTCATAAATTATCTTGAAAATTATGGTATTTTTCATGATTTTAGTGAACATTGAACACTATATAAAAATGGTGTTTCTGAAAGATAGAATATAAGTTTTGTGGAGATGGAACATACAATGTTTATTGAACATGGTATTTCACACTATTTCTTGAGGTTGGTGATGAGTCCAATAGTTTATATACTAAATCAGTGTTTCTATAGAACATGTTATAATATGAATTATTATGTAATGTTTTGTAATGAAATTACATGTTTTAAACACATAAGAATTTTTTGGATTCCCTGCATTATAAAAATAAAAAGAGGATGTCTAGAAAAATATGATCAAAGAGGTGTATAAGATTTAATTTTGGAAATCCACCAAATATTAGATAATATATATGATTCAAAAAATAAATACGAAACAAAATTTATTCTAATGATGTAAAATTTATTGAAAATCATTAATAAAAGGATGCCAAAACCCATCAGGTTAAGGAATATGGGGAAGATGAAATGGTTTTTTTGAGAAACAAAAAAAATCCAATAAGGTTGATTCCATAAAAATTTTAGATTCTAACTCAGCTATCTCTAGTGATAATGAAAAAAATCATACATCAAAACCTAGGATGTAGAAGTAGGTGGAAGTAAAAAATGTCATTGGTGTTCAACAACAAAATGTTTAAGTGAAGAAAACATAAAATTATATTTCACATGCATCCTTGTATTTCTAATTTAAGAAAAAAATATGTAATTAAATATTTTCAGCCTTATGAGTGGGTTCATGATATAATTGAAGAGTTGGGAAATATTGGGAAAAATGATTCTTTTAAAATTATACCCAATCAAAATAATAAAAATATTATACGTAAAATATGGGTGTTTCAAAAAAAAGTTAAATAAATATTGTAAAGTAATAAGAAATAAATTATGATTGGTTTGTAAAGGATACACTCAAATTAAATTCATTTATTTTGATGAGATTTTTTCTCCAATTGAAAGGTTAGAAAAAATTAAAATATTTCTTGATATATTAGCACAATGAGGTTATATAGAATTTCATATAAATGTAAAGTCATATTTTATAAATGGACAACTTGCTGGAGATGTATATATTGAAAATCCATGTGGATTTATAATTGGAAAAGCTGAAAGCTTGTGTAAAAGTTAATAAAATACCTTTACATGTTAAATAAATATATGAGAAATTGGAATTAAAAATTGGATGCCTTCTTATGTTGAACTTTATGAAAGGAAGGGTTAATAATAATATCTACATCTTAGAAAATTAGGATATCTCTCTCATTATAATAGTTTATATTGATGATATTATCTTTGATGGTAATTATAAAGGAACCTGCCCAAATTTTCCCAAAGAGATGAATAAGTTATTTGAAATTTCTATTCATGGTGAAAATAAATATTTTATTGGATTAAAAATATCACAAAATAATAAATATATTTTTCTATCTCAATAAAAGCATTATAAGTAAATTCGTAATAATTTTTTCATGTAAATTAAAAAACCTTTTTCCAGACCAATTTTTCTAGCAAACAAGTTTTACAAATATGGATAGGGAATGGAAATAAATGATATGGAATTTCAAAAGATGGTTAGATGTTTGTTATATCAGATTACTTGAAAACTATATATTGTATATGCTGTTACTTTATGTGAAATGTTCCCAAGTTCTCCTATATAATATAACCTATTGGAAGTAAATAATAATTCTCATATATATCATAATCCCAATATATCTCATTAAAAAATATTATATATAAGAATAATTGATTTAGTTGGTTATACAGATACTGATTAGGAAATAATTGTGGATGAAAGATGTTCTATATTCGATGGATTTTTTAATCTGAGGGAAATTATTATGAGTTGGAATTGTAAAAATAAAAATACCGTAACTTCAAGCATGACTGAAGTTGAATAATCTTCCACCAAAAAATATGAATAAAAAATTACGTGGATGAAAACATGATAAGAATATTTTGAAGTTGAAGTCAACTTACCTCTTCTCTTGGGTTATGATAATAAATGTTCAATAAATCTCACTAAAAATCTATTAAAAAAGTATCATACAAAGAATAATGTTATCAAATATTATTTAATCAATGATTATGTGTAGAATAATGAAATCAAATTGGAATATTATCCTACAACGAAAAACATTTTTGACATATTCTCAAAACCTTAACCAACAAAAGATTTCCATATACTAAGGTTGAACATGGTCATTTGAACTCATTATCTTCATGGTTTAGGTATGTTTCTATATACCCTCTCTCATAATTTATTTTTATATTGTTATTAAGGTGGAGAGAAATTATGTTTCATAAATCTATTTATTGTAATGTGCTTAAACTTTTAAAGCATATATTTTGGGGGGTTTTAAAAGGGGTAAGATGTGATATCAGTTTTTGAATGTGTGAAATATTTTAATATTTTGTTGATGTGATTGTAGGAAATATTTAGTTGAATTTATTGAAGTAAACATTATTTTTATTAGAATGTTTAAATGTTATTAACAGATGTAAATATAAAAATTTAAGATGATATTTCTTATGTCACTTCTTATGGAGAGAATGGTTAATCTATTCAATAATTATTGTTTCTAACATTTAGTTATATCATGTAGGCCTAGAATTTTTGAGAAGTGATCGATTTTTTATGTTTTAAAGTTTTAGTGATTTCTGAATCTTGGTTGAAAATAAAATATAAAGGGTGATGCTATTGGGACCAAGTTGGATGAAGATATTTTTCATATTGTTAGATGTTTAATGCCTGCTGAATGTTTTGGATTTTTTTGTCTAAATCAAAAATCATCTTACTTTGTAAATCCTAGTGATTGGGTGAAGGAGTTTGGATATAGATATCCAGAAACAGTTTTCTTAAGAAAGTGTATCCATTGATTTTTATTGTTCTGAATGTTGTTTTCTATGAATACATTTTTTCAAGACATAATTTTCCAAAATAATGATTATTTGACAAAACAGGATGGAATACCGAAAATATAATATAAGAAGTCATTCTTAAAAAAATAGATGATGTTATAACAATATCAATTTTCTAAACGTCTTGGAAGACCTCATGATAGTATGTTTTTGTTAATAAGATGTTGAAGCTATTCATACAAAATATTTTAGGACACAATGCTAAAAAAAATTAAACACAAAATTATAAACATAGGGTATATGATATTGTAAATCTAATAAATCTACAAATCCTTAAACCCTGGTTTGTAATGTACATCAAAAATCTTAAAAAACTAATGATAGAATTATTTTGTAAGAAGAGGAGAAACTAATTAAGGCATATTATGTTTTCTCAGAGATTTCAGGTAGAAGATATCCAAAATCAAGATCGAAAAGAGTGTTAATAGAGGAATTCATTTTACAATGTTTGAAAATAATTTTAATTTGAGAAGTTGTAATGTTGAAAATGGTGAGAAATTTTATAGGTTTATATCAGGCTACATTGTGAGAGGTTTAATTTCATCACAATATTAAAAGTGAGATAATTGGAGTTCTTGACATAGTTTTTCTGATAGGGTGTTTCTAATGTTCTTTGAAGTGGTGGGAAAAAAGGCGTACGAATGAAGAAGTTACATAATGATAGAATAGAGTATGTTTGTTATAAAATTTATTTTTCTTTATAGATAATACAAGACATAGATGAGTCGACATAACCTCCAAAAAAATATTGTGAAGGTTTTCTGAAATATCTTTTACCAGAAAAAGAATTCTGATGAAAAACAAATTTGAAGAAGAAAGTTTCACAGAAGTTTCATTGAATAATATAGAAGAGCCTATAATTATTGAGTCATTTTAGAGGATTCCATATTAGTGAAAATTTGGAATCATGAATATTCATTGAGTAGGAATATTATTTAATGATCCCGCATTTTTTGTTTCATGCAAACATAAATAATGGGGCTGAAGTACAATATACTGGTGTACTATTCATGTGCACAAAAGGTGGGAGCACTAGAGTTTTGGTCTGAAATAGTGTTTTTGAATAGAACATCTAGAGGAAGGTTTCGAGAAATAAATTTTGGGGGAAGGATTTCAAATAGAAGAATTGGTTAGACAAATTACTATACCTAACAAGTGCTCAAAAAAATTCCTAGACAGAATAATCATCCAATATCATCGGATGAAATTATAACGGATAAATTGTCTATAATACTGTTATTATCCAAGTAATCTCTTAGTTTTAATAAATAATAATTTTTAAGAGAATAGATAATTTCTATTCAGGGTTCTTTGGAATAAATTTACATATAATCTATTTATGTGTATAGTATTGGATTTAATAATTTTATCAATATATTTCTAATAAATAATTTTGAGGGAAAAGATAAGGGTTCTATTATACTAGAGAAAAATTATACAGACTCAATTCTAGATAGACTAATCGGATAGTGAAGTCAAATAGTGTTTTCACACTGAGTTTTGAATAGGGTTTATAGATGATGTTCTTACTTGTTATAGGGTTAAAAAATGATTAACTATTCTTAACGATTAAAAAAATTGATGTTTTTAAAAGTAGTATATTGACAAAGTTATAAACCTATTTTGAGGGTTTCTATACTAGTTGAAAAATATTATCTTCATATTGGTTTCATGAAGAAGAACATGAACTTTTTTTTCATCATAGTGATATTGAAGATCAATGATATTTCCTACTTGTTATAACCACTCTAAAAGAATTTTTTTGTATATTGTGTGGTATTGAATTATTTCAAACATATTCCAAGGACAAGATACTCTTGTTGAGTAGTGATCCTTGTAAAGTATTTTATTTCTATGGATGTGTTAAAATTTTCAATTTTTAGAAAGGATATGAATCTTTAATAAGAGGAAAACCGTGTATTAAATGAAATAAGACAAAAAGGAAAACTGATATCATTGATTCACTGATCCCCCCTATCTGTGATTATATTGATCTTGCATGGTATTTTTAAGTTCACCTTTCATAATTGTTTTCACAAAACCAATGATAATTTTTACCCATTATTCCAGACCATACGTTCACATTTAGATCACACAATATCTAAAACAATTGTAGAATATAGCGTTACTACAATCCTCAACACCTATATTATACTTAAAGGACAGTTTAATAAAAAAATTATTTAAGAAAATGTTTCCAAAAATACAACATCATCACAAAGGGTTTAAAAATTCCCCCTGGTTATTTCAGGAATACAACTTATTTCTCTCATTTAATAGATATAAATCCAAAGAGTTGAATAAAAGGGGAAAAATAAAATCCCTAAGAAACTAAAGAATCATTATCCAACCATATCGATGTCTACATGATCAAGCTCTTTATATAAAACAAGGGTGATTAAATCAATCATCTATGGTGTCCTTGCAAACCCCAAAACATAATCCATTTATTATGTACGTTCATTTGAGAGGTATAGAAAAAGTAGATTTAACTTTGGTATTCCCTAAATAACATAAAACAATCAAAAAAATAGATCACATAAATGGAAAATAATGTTATCCCCTAACCAAAAATTTCTCCTCCAAAATGAATGATGAGAAATAGAGTAGGGAACTAAAGATATTCATATCTCACAATTGAGGCGCATCTTGAATTTCCATTTTAAGCCTTTATCTTTCAAAAACATTAATTATATGTAGCTTCAATATAATATTAATAACCTTTTCCTTGGATATAAAAATTCTAGCTTTTGGATACTATCTTCCATATTCTATTGAAAGAAGTGATATTTTATGTTAATATGTTTTGGTTAATTATGGTAAACCATATTTATTGAAATAATTATGGAAATTTTATTATCACATGTGACAGTTGGTGGGTATCTAGCTAAACATTCATGTCCTCATTTTCTATTCTCATCAATATTATTTAATCTGTTTTGATTGTAATAGTGAAATATTCAATCTTATTAGAACTAAATGTGATTATAGGTTTTTATTCAAATTCTATGTAATATATATTTTTTACTAATATGGAATAATCCAACTAATGTGAATTTTCTATCATTTACAACATTTTCCAAAACAACATCAAAAAAATCAAACTTAGCTATCCTCCCCTCTTTTAATGCAGACTATAGTTTGAGGTATTAAACATACACCTATGAATTATTTTGGATAAAAGAATATGAGATTTATTTGGGTTAGACTGAAATCTATCACAAAGTGCGACATTGAATACAATATAGATTCTTGAAGAATTTAAGCCCAAGAGACTTCCAATGATATTTATGAACTCCTTTTTATTCACTAATTTAACTTCATTATCACTTTATATCTTTTTTACCACTTGTTTAGGAGAATATACTCAACTTTCTTCAATGATTTCAAACATATTAAACTACTCATTAGAATATGCTTCATATAGAATGAATATATGATCACCATTTTGATGATTTATGATCCCATAAATAATTTAGTTTCAGCCACCAATGACATAATACATTTATTCCACATCTACGTAAAAAAATATTCACTCATTTATTTTTCATCAGGAGAATGAATTGTATCATTGACATACACAATCACAATGGGTGATGTGGTATTGATTTTGTTTCTATACATATGTCTTTCCACTTTTATGTTATTAAATACCATGCGTATCAAGTATTTATAAAATGTAATGTACCAATCCTATGGGTCTTGATTCAATCCATAATTTTTTTAATATTTAAAACATCATATATCATTAGTAAACAGATTTAAAATATGTAATTATATTAACAAATCATCCTTATGTTTTATTTTTTAAAATAATGTCTTCAAATCCATAAAAATGTTTTTAAAATTTTATTTATAATTTATATGAAGAAACATTCAGATGATTTATATTCTATCTACTGTAGAAATTTTCCCATAAAAATCAATTCCAACTATTTGGGAATAACCCTAAAAAAGTTATGTCTTTATTTCTTATACCACTTCCATTTTCATTATGTTTTTTTGGAAAAAAAATTCATTACAATGATATTTTATTAGTTGAAATTTGAAAAATTTACATTGTCACATTAATTTTTATTTTATCTAGCTCTTCATTAATGTATTATATCTAGTCATTGTGTTAATAATATTATTCAATTTTTTTAGCTTTAACTTTTTAATGTTTAGTAGTGTGATATATTACCATGATTATCCTCTGAGTCTAAACACCTATATTTTGATCACTATTTTTATTATTTGTATCCACATGATTCCTTTATCTTTAACCTATACATGTGAAATTTTATTTTCTAACTTCACCATTGGCATATGAATCATCTGCATTATCTTCCAAATATTGTTCAGTATCATTTTCTACTTTTATTGATTTAGCATCAACATTATTATCCACATTGAATCCCAAAATAGATTTACTAAAAAAAATTATTTCCAATTATATTAATATCCTCTCAATCAAAATAATTATATGATTTGTTGTTATAACATTGGTATGAAATTATAGTTTCTATTTATCCAAGGAATATTCCTTCACCTGTGTTCTCATTAAATTTACTTCTAATTTTTATTTTCTTTTTTATCATACATGAACTCCCAAACAATATAATTTGTTTTACTCTCAACATTTTTTGATCCATATTTGATAAGGAGACATGTCATAATTATTCCTCAATTAATATATATTTGGAATAATTATACAAGTTATTATTTCTTATAATTATAAATAACTTGACAATTGTGTTCAATAATATTTTCTTTATCCATGGAGAAAGATTTTTTTCATCCTCTAATCCAACCAGTTTTATTGATTAGTGTATGAGTTGCTGAGAAAATGATTTATTATATGTTTGTTAATGTATTTTGAGATTTATATATTGTCATATGCAATTCTATTGTGTAATAAAATTCTTTTTAAAGGTAAATATATTAGTTTTTTGTCAATCCTCTTGAAACTCTAAAATATATCTTGATATTGAGACATGTGAGATGAAAACATAATACATGTTATCCTGAAAAATACTCAGTGAATGTGATTTAATACTTACCTACTCTTGGTTAATGTTTTATCATTGAACTGCACATGTTAGTGTGCACCATCATAAATGGTTCCATTGTTTTAATTTCAACTCATTTGTGAGTTTTTTTTATTATCCTAAATTTCTTATAGGTATTGAAAAAATGTAGTAGTTTTTTCCTTTGTATTGACCATATTATTTCCATGAAACACCTTGAAATATATTAAGGGATATTTTTGGAGCCATGCACTAAAACACAATGAGATTTCAAGACCTGGTGATCCCAGAGTAGAAATTATAAAAATATTAAATGTATTAATACCATATGAATGTATTTTTCATGAATAAGTGGAATAAATACCATATAAATCCTCAAATCATAATTGGAGACCATAGTTTAGTACGTAATTCATGTTTTAACTTAGGTGTGACCTAAAGTTGGTCTGAACTTGATGTTTGGTTAAGGATTTCATTGGTGGTGTGTCTAAATGAAATAAATTAATTAAATAATAAATTTTATTATTAAATTATGAACTGGCCTAATATCCTCTATTTAATCATTTTTATAGTGTTTTACTGCGGTCAGCTACATAACCTTTTGAGCTCTCAGAAGAGAAGATTCGTCCTTCTTTATTGGTTGATCACATAAGAGGATGATGAGAGATCAGATCAAGGTGGATTTTAAGGAAATGAATGCACCGAGATCCTTAGATCACAGGTGAGCACATTCTTCACCAATGATATTGATCCAAATTGAGGTACAAATCATTAAAAGTGGATTCCACCCAATTTATTACAACATTGTGCATGGATATTTTATATGGATTTGATATGAGTTTTCATACCCTTAAAAAGTTACCATTGTTGAATTAAATTATTTTATTCAATTTATTATTTTATTCCATTATCTCGCCATGATTTCCCCTATTTATAATTATTGTCCATGAACTATTGGAAAATGGTTCTTATCACCCTTTTTATTGAGAATTTTTACTATCATTCTTCACATTCTTCATTGTTGGCGTACTAGGTCACTATTTGACATTTACTTATTGGGTTTTATCATGATAAAACATCAAAATTCATGGTGAATGTGAAAATGTGGATTGGGATTTTCATTAATTTTGGATCAGGGGTGATGGTGGGAGATGGGTAGTGCACAACATGCACGAAGAAACACCTTGGGTGATCAGAATCCATTTTCCTACAATAGAAGGCTGAGAAAATATGTGATTATGTGACCCCAACAAATTTTGGTTGGTCAATGGGTGAGATTCATGGAATGGTGTCCAGATATGGTGACCTCATGAAGATTCTAGAGTTTCTATGAAAAACCCAACTACATTTTCTGTAGTCCAAGAACACACATCATGTATCCCCACACGACTATGATGGCTAGTGTTTTAAGGAATTAAATTATCACATGCCATGTGGGTGGGCCCACATTCTATGTGTCCATCCACATGTAGCCAACATCTGTGCTAGTTAACATATGCCCAAGTCCCTATGTGGGAGAATACATTGTGTACTTTGGTAGTGCATGAACATGGGATGGTAACCATTCATGGACATGAGGATTTGGGTTTTCCTTAAGAGGGTGAGACATATTGTGAGTGATCCATATACACCAGTACTACAACATGGATTCTAAGCCATGTCTACAAGATAACACGTTCATGCGATGAAGTGGGGTCACCTATTGTGTGGGATGTCTTAAAATTCATGTATTCCCTCCTTCAATTTATAATTCTCATATAACCTTTGTTTAGACATAGATAATGGTCCATGAGTTACCTATCCTATGTAGTTTTCCACGTATAATGTGATGGTGGACTTCATAGTGGCTTTTGAGATATGACATGGAATTTAACAAGATTGACGATTATTCAAGAAACACTTCATGATGGAATTTAATAGATACGATTATCAGAGAGATGTTGGGGTATTAATCCCCTTTCACTCTATGGTGTCGGTTCCCCATTCCATTAAAAATATGTCGGGGTAATTATTCCCCTATTTCAGTAGGTTTTCAGGTTATCCATATTATTTGCACTGTTGTTGCTGAGGTCAGTACTCCCTTATTTCACCAGGGTGTAGGTTCCCCTTATTCCTCCCACAAGTAGATTCAGTTCGCCCCTTACTACTACAGGGTGAGTGTTATCTAACTACAGAGTGTTAATCCCTTTTATTGAATCTCTAACAACATATAATACCTCTAAGTGTGCTTTAGATCCCTTTTTTTAGAGCATAGTTGGGAGGAGCAGTCCCCTCGACTCATATTTAATTGTGGTTATGTAGGATGCAATTTATGGAGTCGCATCTCCCTTGTATTTAGTTCATAGTGGTGAGGTGAAGACCCCACCACATGTTTCCTTATGTAGTCTTTCTTGATGATGGCCTTTAGATTTATACCTTGGTGCGGCATGATGTCTCATCGACGTTGGCTATGCTATGATATTGGGTTCCCCTTTCTCTATCATTGGGGTTTTTTTATGAGAATATATATGTGTATCTATTGAGTTTCTTTTACAACATTTTTTTGGATTGAGAAAACTATATTTTTATCTATCTATCACTCCCTTTTAGTTTTCAGGTGTTCCAACTATGTATGTACATACTCGCCCATATTTGTTCTTTTCCAACATGTGTCATGTCTTGTGTTGATGAAAGAAAGATTGGTGGTGATTATAGTGGAGCATAGTGACACCTAGGTGCATTGATTGTGTATGATGGTTGGTCTTGGAAATCAGGAGTCCAGGTCTCTCATCTTTCTTCATTTGAAGTTTTTAGGTTGAGAATTCATTTCTAGTTGGGCGTGGGATTTTCCCTTGTACACATTTGTTGTGTTCTATTGAAAAATGATGTATCCCCTATAGTTTATAGCATGCATGGTTTATCTCTAGATGTTGTAGTATTTACATTATATTCTTATTCACTATTGCATAGAGATAGTTTGGTACATGCATATAGGTTCATTAGGTTAAGATATCCCATTATAGTTATTTCTTCATGGCACTTGTCACCATCCACCGGCCTATTGAAGGTGTGCTTGGGGTTGTGATGGTTTGACCTTTTGTAAGCTATGTTTGAATCAATAGACCGATTTTTTACAGTGTGTTATCAGAGGTGGTTCATACTTTGGATGATTTTTGGATTTTTCCCCTTACGAGTATTGGTTGGAAACATAGGGAAACAATATCATAGTAACCCTAGTATGGATTTCTGGTTAAGGAACTGAGTGTTATGAAGCATCAAATGGATCCATACACTATGAATTTGACAACATGATCATCAACTCATTATATTGAGACATTAGTTGTAGGAAATATTGGTACATGCATCATATATGATTGGTTTCATCAACAATCTTTATTGAATCAGGTCCCCATATATATATATTTATATATGTCACATAACCATGGAATGTTATGATTACTTTCAAGATGCCTCTGTGAAAAAATATCATAAGATTAGAGATTCAGGTTTTTAAAGATGATCTAATGATTGATGAGGTCTCAATTCATGGGCAATACCATGAGGTGTTGGTTTCAAGAAGTCGGGTGGAAGCACCCCTACCTATCGGGCATCAATTGGTCCTATAAGTTTAGGATGAGGATTCATACAGTCTTAATGAACTCTACAAGTTATAGCATCAGAGAGCACTATGGTTATGTGGCAAGCTAGATCCCCAGTCAGTGTAGGATAGTCTTGAGTCAATGGCTCATGTTTTCAGGCTGGTTTAGAGCCTAGAAAATCATATGGTTTCCCTTGCATCCAATATTTTCCACAAAGAAGGTAGGTGTGGTGGATTTAGTTTGGGTATAACTATAACAAGATGATTATCTCATATTTAGACTACTAAAATCTATTTCATGAGGATTATTATCCATCATTACTATTATCAGTTCAGATCTATAAGATTGTAGAGAAACATTATAGTGATATGTTATTGGATGAGTACACTGTGAGGTTCACCGACCTTATACTGTAGTCCCATGATATGGTTTCATATGTATTCTTATGTTAGAGTAAGTTCATGCAAGGCCTTTTTAGGGACATTTGAGGCATTTTGGTTTCCTAATTTCTACCCACTTCTGTTGGTAAACTAGAGTGGGCTCAGGGGTTTGAGAGTTTCCTAGAAGAGGGGCATCAGGTGGTTGGAAACAGATGTGGGCATCAGGAGGATAAGTCATCTGCAGTAGGTAGGATGTATCATACATTAAGAACCTAGAGGAGGGATCATACTTATCTATAGACTAAGACATATGGATTTCTGTCTCATGGATCACATAGATAATCCAATCATCTCCGAGAGGGTGGTGTTATACTTTTCACTGGTGTGGTGACTTAGCACATGATTTCCCAAACCATCATATAGATAAATATAGGTAGGTAGTGGATTAACATCAAATGTAGAGATATTTGGGTGATCATTCCTCTCTCAGATGAGGCCATGTTAGCCTTCAGTGAGGTGGTACTGGCAGAGGAGAATGAGTTTCTATAGAGGTAGGAGCAGTTAGTTGAGGATGGCGTCACAAGCTCCTACCAACACCACCACCAGGTGGACAACATAAATCTCAAAGAGATGGATGTTGGGGTCGTTGATAGTCTTATTTTACGGAAGTACTTGAACAAGAAGCACATTAGATGATATGATATATTTTATATGTTAATTATACATCTAAATCAGTAATAGTAGACATAAGTACAAGTCATTCCTTCACCTCCATAATCCTTGTGCGAGCGATAGAGCTTGTAGTTGAGACTTTATCCCAATAATTGATGTTAGAGGTTCCTATAGGGAGTGATTACTTGATTTAACTTATTTGGTGATAGTGGAAGATATCATATTGTAGAGAGAGTTTCGTGTGGGACCTCTTAGTCAACTAAATGAAACCTTATGATATATTACTGGTTATGGACTAGACGTCTATTATTGGAGACCAGATTAACTGTCATCTTTGGTAGGATAGATTTATTCAAACATATGGGATTAGATTCTCTGTTTTGGGTTAGTGATATCTCATGGTCGAGTGATTGGGAATTGTGATCCTTAGGATGCAGACCGTAACCCATTAGTTGGAGAGTTTAAGTGTTGGAATGGTATGATCTTTAGACATATGGGTTAATTCAGTAGCAGATTACTTTTTTTATTTCTTCATTGGGGATGTTCTAGGACTACCTCTAAGGTGGGAGATGTAAATATACATTTACATTCACCCCAGTACAGTGGTGATATCTTTTATGGAATATCAGATGGATCCAAATGAGCTTCAGAAACAGAGGGTGCAGTTGGATTTCCTTTGAGGTAATTATCATACCTAGTGTGTTCCCACCGACAACTCCAATTTTTTGTGTGTAAATTATGAATGGGAGATTTCAGATTTGTGTTTACTATAATTTACTAAACTAGAAAATGATAAATAAAAGTTACCCATTTGTAAGGATTGACAACCTATTTGATCAATTATAAGGTGCGACAGAATTCTTGAAGACCAATATGATTTCTGGCTACAACCAGTTGAGGGATTCTGAGGCTGATATTCTAAATCTGGAATTTTGATGTCTCTATGGAAACTATGAGTTCATTGTGATCTATTTCAATGTAATAAATTCCACAACTGTGTTTATGGATTTTATGAACAATATATTATATCCATTCGTTGATTTTTTTCACTGATTCCATATTTATATATTATCTATCAAAGGAGGATAATGTTGTGAAATTGAGGATGGTCTTAAAAATATTCTAATATAACTAGTTTTATGGTAAACTATTGAAGTTCTAATTATGGTTCCATGATGTTCAATTCCAAGGGTTTTTCAATGCTGAGCATTGATCAGTAGGGGACCTCTCAAAACATGATATAGTTATTTCATGGGAGCCTCCCAAGATCATGATAGAGGTGTAGAGTTTTCTTAGCATGTCCGGGTACTACTTGAGGTTCATTGACGACTTCTCCAGGATTTAATCCCTTTTGATATAACATATATGAAATGTGAATCCATTTTACTAGACCTAGTAGTTTTAGAGATCCTTTTATAAATTTAGGCTTAGGATAATTGGTGCTCTTGTTTTGAGACTACCATTGGTGGGAGTGGAATACATGGTGTATTGTGATGCCTCTTGAGCTAGGATCAACTATGTATTATTTTAGATGTGGGAATTGATCCCATATGGGTTGATGATGTTTAGACCCCATGAGAATTACTACGTGACACACAAATTATATTTGGTACCATTTGTATTCACTCAGATGATGTGGAGGAACCATCTTCTGGGAGACCACATTTTTGTTTACTTATTCCATAAGAATCTAGGTTATATCTTCATGTAGGGAAATCTAAACCCAAGATATAGTAACGAGTTGGAGTTACTAAATGAATATGAATTTGAGATAGTGTAAAATAATTGGTAGGTAAAATGAGGAAAGATTACCTTATTATAATGTCTCATTATCATTTGGTGGATGAGGTGTGTGAGTAGTTAGATTCTTTGCAGCGGACCCTAGTAAAGGAAAGGTGTGTATCTTGTCTTCAGTAGAATTTGTCAAACATTCTACTTCTCTATAATATGAGGGAGTCTCATTCAAGAGAAATTGATTGTGGGTCTCTCTATTAATAGATAACCTCATTAGATTTACCAGATGTATTTTTTGATGGAGAGGAACACACCATCCTTCTATAGGGATGGATGGTGATTCTGGTCATAATATATGTGGTGGTGATAAAGGAGTTTCACACTTCTCATTTTTATGTACATCTTAATATATGGAATATGTATTGGTAAGTTTATTTGTAGTTCTGGTGTGCTGTAATGAGGTGTAGTATTTTCGATTTCATCTATCGGTGACTAACAAGTCAGTAGGTGAAGGCTGCACTCATGTTTCATAGAGGTTTGATAAAACCTGTTGAGATCCCAATGTGAAAATGGGATGAAATATCAATTTACTTTGTGACACATCTTGTGTAAGAACCCGGATCTTCGTTTCAGGTATTTTTTCCTTTTTCTGGAGTTTTTGAGAAAAATAATGTTTCTGTAAATTTTTGAAGTACATGCCATGTACTTTTTGAGGACACGTGGTGTACTCTTTTCCCACTCGAAGTCGTGTGCTGGCCATGTCCGGGCCACACACACGATGTGTAGGGGTGACGTGGAGTCCGATTTTGGCAGATTACAGAAAAACCCATTATATGTCGTTTACTCTAAAAGTACACACCGTGTACTTTTTTTCATTAAATGTAACGGGGTCGTGCCTAATCGTGATAAACGTCTTCTTCTCCATCTTCTTCATCTGAGAGCACCGGGAATCCATGGATCTTCGACGAGCCATCGTTCCTCCATCCATTCTCTGATTCGAGCACCGTCGATTGTTTTGGAATCGCAGCAGTGAGTTCTCCCTTCTGCTTGAGCATTGTTTTCCAATTCATCCCCTTTCTCAAGTTATCATAGGATCATCATTTTGGACGTCTTCTCAGATCTATGATGTTCAGGGGAGAATCAGCCATCTTGGTTCATGTATATCGATCTTCTAGGATCAAGGTAGGTGGTTTTTCCTTACCATTCAAAGTCTTTGAGTTTTATGCACAAATTCCACCAATACCCATGAATGGGGTATTGCGTGTTTACTGTCTTGCCCTTGTTGTTTTCTTGCCTTGCTTGTATTCTTGCGTAGAGGTAAATTGAACATTTTAGTGGATACTTTGTTGTGCTTGGATGTTTTTTCTGTGATCTGTTCGGTTTATGACCCTTGGGTATCGTTTTCCCTTGGCTGTTACACCTATTTCCATGCCATGTGATTATAGGTTGGAGTGAAATTCATGACATGCTTGTTGCCTTGTAGACTGTTTAGCTAAGTAGCTTTATAGGCATACTTTGGTTAGCCAAGTAGCTCTATAGGTGTACTTTGTCCTTATAGCATTATTATGCACTGACTGGCACGGGGATGAGAGAAACTGGTGCTATAGAATATAAGAGATAGACCGAGTGAGCTTCCCATAGAGTCTTAGACATTATAGACTACATGGAATGGACCGAGTGATCTCCTAGAGAGTCTTGGATATTATAGACTACAGGAGGGTGGACCGAGTGAGCTTCCTCAGAGAGTCTTACCTTGTTTGAATCTCTTTAAGAACCTTTCCATGGTAGAGGAGGAATTGACTGAGTGAGCTTCCTCGGAGAGTCTATGGTATACCTAAGGCTGTAGGGGGAATTGACCGATATAGCTTCCTCAAAGAGTCTCTAGAACTTGGGTCTAAGAGGAATAGACCATGTGATCTTCCTCAGAGAGTCCCTGACTACCCTAGACTATAAGGCAAATTGACCGAGTGTGCTTCCCCATAGAGTCTCATAAATTCGTATGACCAAGCAAGAGGGGTTAGGCTGAGTGCACTGCCCTGAGGGTTGTGGTAATTCTTGGATAGGATAAGAGGGGATGGATGTGAGTACTTCCCAAAGGGTTTCCTGCTTTTTAGTTGTTTGATCCACTGCTGTTGCAAGTTTTGAATTGATTACTATTGTGTATCATCCTGCTTTACTGATTACTGTTACAACTAACTTTTTGTTGTTGATTTTTACTGCTTATTGTACTTTTACCCGCCATATACTCACTGACTATTAGGTAGAGATCTTCGGTTGAATGCCTACTAGTATTTAGTCTCACACCCTGTTTGGGTCATTCTTTTGGGCGCAAACAGACTCCGTTGTTGCAGGTATAGACAAGGGAAAGCACCCTTCGACTTCTGGTATTTGATTTCTTGGAGCAGGAGAGCATGGGACCAAGAATTGGCTTGCGATGATGAGGAGCTGTTTTATTTTCTTTTGTACTTGTTTTGGTATAGTATCATTTTCCAGCATTGTGACTTGTTTGGATACTTTCCTAGATATGTATCTTGCATCATTCTATATATACATATGTGGTCCAGTTTGTTGATTTAGTCTTATGCAGTTTATGTTGTTGGTTATTACTGCTTCCGCTATTGCATGTTTATTTTTCTTCCGCTGTGTACTCTTCTAATGAGGGCATAGTTTCCCCTCTATCACACCCAAGGCCCTCACTACTAGTGGGCAGCCTTTGGCGTTCAGGAAAATGCGCTTGAGGCCATGTGACCAACGGAGTATGGGGCACTTCTAGGTGGCTTCCGGAACTGGGATGTTATAGCTTGAATGGATTTCATGAGTCTATGATTACATCTGGTTGATAGATAACAAACTTACAAAGCCATAGCACTCCCTTTATCTCAAATAGTAGTGTTTGGTGGAGTGATTGAGAAATATATGCACATGAGAGAACATCCGACTCCATAGGGAAACCTTAATTATTGTCTTTAACTGAGATGCATGGTTTATTTCATGGTTGTGTGGAGTCTTGTATGGGGAATTTGATACCAAATTTAATAAGGGTATAGCGTTTCACCCCCTAATGGATGGGAATAACAGGCACACTATCTAGGTGTTGGAGGATATACTAAGATCTTGTGTTTGGTTCTTTGCGACGAGTTGCTACAATTACTTTACATTGGTTGAATTTTTTTATAAAAACATATATAAAAAAAATTGGGCATGTCACCTTTTGAGACCCTGTACAAGAAACCATGAATGTCACCCTTGTGCTGGACTAAGATTGGTGAGACATCCCTTGTTGGGATACAGATGGTTAATGTGGATATGTATAATGTTTAAGTGATTCATGAGTGTATGATGATAGCCTAGAGATGATAAAAATATTACAAATATCGATGTCAAAGGCCCTTTATGTTTGATTAGGAAGACCATATTTTCTTAAGTGTCTCCCCACAATGAGGATTGTGGTGGTTTTTATGGGGAGGAAAACTATCCCCAAGGTTCATTAGGTTATTTTAGATCTTATAGAGGATTGGAGAGGTATCTTTCAACCCATCCTTACCCCCATAATTGGAGTGGGTTCATGACTTCTTCCAAGTGTTGTAGTTGAAGAGATATGTTTATGATCCTACATATGTCATTGAATAGTAAGATATGTACATCAAGGATGGATCCACCATTGAAGAGTATCCATTGGTGATCAAGGATCAGTATGAGATGATCCTGAAAGGATGGACCATTACCATTGTTTATGTGTTGTAGTAGCATTAGATCATGTAGGAGATCTCCTAGGAGTGGGAGACATAGGTACAAGCTTAGAACCACCACCTTTTTGTTTATCTTGTTCTTTTCAAGGATGAAAATCCTTTAAATGGGGTGTAATTTAGTGACCCTATTTCTTCCTTGTAATACATTGAATTATATTGAAGAATATTTTCAAAGTTGGGTTCTGAGATGACACAATATTCTAAGGCTCGTTGAGCCTAGAATTGATAATATAAAAATACTAATATCGTGAGTGTGTTGTTCTTATAAAAAAAGTGGAAGAAATATTGAATAGAGTCTCTGATTATATTTGAGACCACATTTCAGTTCAAAACTTGGGGTGTATATTAAAAATAACCTAAAGATGGATAAAGCTAGACGTTCTATTAGTAAATTCCTTAGAAATGATCTTAATGAAATAAATAAAATAAATAATTTTTTTATTAAATACCCAATAGACTGAATCTCCTATAATTAAAAAATATAATTTAATTTCATCAATATTAGATACACTTCCCTAGGAACTCTCAGAAGAGGAGATTTATCATTCTTTATTTTTGGATCACATTAGAAGATAAAGAGATAATATATTGTGGTGGATTGGAAGGTAGTAAATGGAACAAGATCCCCATGTCATAGGCGAATGCGTTATTCACCAATGATTGATCCAAATTGATATATGAGTCATTAATTTTGTATTTATCCCTTTTGATTAAAATATTCATCACGTATATTTTATCTACTTTTGAACTTCTTTTTCCTTCCCTTCACAAGATCCGTTTGTAGAATTAATTTTTTTTAAATAAATTTATTCATTTATTCCATGGTCTCACCATAAGTTCTCTACATTGAAATCATAATCCAAGAAATATTGGCCAATTATGTTTATCACCATTTTATATTGTGTTTTACACATTTCATTCATGTTCTTCATCATTGGCATATGGATTCATGGTTTGACATTATTGGGGTAAGTTTTAGAGTGATCGAACCCCCACATTCATGCAATATGTGCTAATGATGAATGGGGTTGTGATTTTTTGATGGTTTAACATTCATTGTGGGGTGAAGAAGATATTTCCATAGATCTATTATTTGGGATGGTGATAGGTGATGGGTAGAACCCAAGATGTTTGATGAACATCCTTGGGGGATCAAAATCCATTTTCTGGCCAGTATAGGCCATGAAACAATGGATGGAGGTGATCCCTAACAATTTCGAGTAGTAAAAAATCATGATTCTTAGAATGGATTTGAGGTAATGTGAACAAGTGAATATTTTTGAGTTTCTACGAAAAACTAGAATACACATAATATAGTCTAAAAACCCATGGCATGTATCCACACCCAACTGTAAAGGATAGTGTTCTACAGAATATACGGAACACACAATGAATGGGTGGTCCCAAACTTTGTGAGAACATCCCTGGGTAGCTAGATCATGTGCTAGATGGAAAATTCCTACGATCCCATAAAGGAGAAGTTGATGTGTAGTCTAGGAGTACATGGGAATGTTCCAGTACCCATGCATGACCAATAGAACATCTAAATTCAATGAGTGTTTGAGACATTATATTTTTGATCCATACCCATTTTGTACTAAGAATGGTCTTCCAAGAAGTGTCCAAAGGACAACACATATTGACATTGAGGTGGGTTCACATGCTGTGTGGACCCCATACACATTATTTATTCCCTATATCAATTTATTCCTCTCATATATCCTCCACTTATACTAGGATATTGGATCGTGAGAATCATATCCCGAGCATTTTTACTCTAACAACATAGTGGTGGTTATCGTAGTTTCTTTTGATATATAATGCGTAATTTTGAGTGTGTGATTCTTATTCATGAGAGTCATGAAAACTTTAGTGATCAAGAAAGATTATTAGATTTATTTTAGGATCAGTAATCACCTGAATCTCTAGGTTGTAGGTTCCAAATTCAATCAAAATGATATCGGGGCTAGTACTGCCCTATTTCACTAGTACTTGGGTTCCCCATATTCTTCATATTGATATTAATATATCCACTACTTCCCTATCACACCATGTCACATGATAGAGAATTTATTTTCAATTTATGTTATCTATTTTTAATTTTGTAAACAATTTTTTTTTTATTTTATGTGAAATTGTAACATTATATGATTTATGTATCATTCTGTGATTAATTGATAAATGGAATAATTTTGGAATTTAAATGTTTTAATTTAATACTATATTTCATACATACCTTTTTTTACACCAATAAATATTAATAAATGTTTACTTTTTAGGTTTCTATTCTTATTTGGATTCATTTAATTCTATTGTAACCAACACTCAATCTATAATTTAAAGTCCCAAAACTAACACTCATGTTTGGAATAAAAATAAATTCACATACCTGATTCAGTTGAATATGGAACCATATATCATAAATGGGATTCAAATGAGACAAAATTATACATGAATTTGTAGAATATGTTATTGAAATTTTTTCATAGAGGTGTAGATTCCTCATTATACCACATTCATGGCCATAAATTAATGGTAAATTAGATTTGGGGAATAAAAAGATTATACATGGATATATTAAATGTTTGGAGTAAATGGGATGTAAATTTTCCTAAAAGTGGATAATAAATGTCAAATATTTTGGTCACAAATCCATGAAAAAGTGGGACAACTTTCCATAAGATTACTACACTCAACATTGATAGTAAATCTTTCTACATCTCTAATAATTTCTATGAAAGAATTTGTTCCAAAAAAATTCACACCTCTACCTATATAATTTCATTTCCATAACCATTCAATAGATCGACCAATAAAATGAAAATTTGGTTGATGTTATGTTGTATTTTATTATCATATTTTATTATATTTTCATTATATAATTTAATTTCATTTTTTAATTTTCGTTTTCTCCTTTCACTCTTATTCTATCTCTCCTTCACTTTATCTCCCCATTTTTTTGTTTTGCACTATTATGCTAATGATCATGAGTTTATAAGCCATGGAAGTTAATAGGGGAGTAATCCATTGACAAACCCAACTCTTTAAAAGTTCATTATCATTGTTTCTTATTTAATTAAACTGAAAATGAGGGGGGTATTAGTAGGAAAGGAACCTTTTTTATCCTATTTCCACATAAAGATTAGCTTTCAGTTCTAAAATATTTATCTATGGATGTGGATATGGATATATAATGTATTAGATCAAGTGAATTGTACATTAATGATAAGAAGTAGAAGATGATGTTCATATATGTGGGGGAGTGTGATCATTATGAAAAATTAAAAACTAATAATAAGATAATAAAGGTTAAATCTAGGTGATTTTCTCAAGAATATCTCCTTTCATTACAAATACATTTTTTGCGTTTATAGTGTTTTAGTTGAATATGTATGTTTAATTTTATTATTAAATTATCAATTATCAAACCACATTTTTTTTGTTTTATTTCTTAAAAAAAAACTAAAAATAATAAAAAATTAATTAGAGATGGTGAGATCTTGATCGCAACAACTCCTTTAGAGAATGACCTTTGTCATCCCATGTGATGCACTTAGTTAAAATCATAAATATTTTGAGAGAATGAAAAATAATTCTATATTTGTCACGACCTGTCCTCAAGGCCTGTGTCGTGACTACACCAAGCCCTCCTTCCATAGGCCAGGGGCTGGCGTCTTGTACTAAAAGCGTAAATCCCAACAAAAAGGGTAGGCATTACCTTTATAATAGTAAACAAATAAAATAGGGTACACAACAGAAGTAAGCACTTAGTAATACTGAAATACAAAAGTAAGTGATGAAAAGAAAGGGGCCGAAAATACAATCCCAACAGTAAGTACAGTACAATTTAAAAACTAGTACAATAGCAGTAAAGTAAAGCATCAACCATTGAGTCGTCCTACGGGTATCCCACCTGAAGGGTGTGTACAAATGGTCTCCTCGGCACCTCAGGTCCATCTGTTTGCTCTGTGTACATCTCGCCAAGTGTTCCACTTCCAGGTATCGTCCAGCACCTTGAGTCTCTTCCTCGATCTGTGTTTTTCATCATCTGCATCCAACACAACGTAGTGCGGGAAAATCCCATGCATGGGTGAGTATACAATATTCAGTAGGGACCCTAAGACCCCCTAAGGTCTCCCAGAATCCACAAAGGATAAACCACATAAGAGATATACTATCAAGAAGTATCAACCAACCCTACTTAGTTATATTCCCATACATATAATGAAGTTATCAATCTAAGTTCAGATCTAAACTCTAAAGCCCAAGCACAACTCAGTCAACACAACATTGAAGTCAATCACATAGATGATAATGATTAAAAGTCAAAACTCAGCTCACACAGGTATAAAACTCACGAAGAGGAGTGGATATGATTAGATGTAGCCTATGAATCATCTCCTCTGCTGAACCCACATAGTATCCTAGTACAGACGTCGTTGCTACCGAACCCATAGAGGATCTAAGTACAGTAATCATTGCTGCTGAACCCGCAGAGGATCCAAGTACAGTAGTCATCGCTGCCGAATCCATGGAGGATCCAAGTACAGTAGTCATCGCTTCCGAACCCACGGAGTATCCAAGTACAGTAGTAATCGACGTCGAACCCACGGAGGATCCCAATACCATAGTCATCGCAGTCGCTGCCAGCTCTAGGGATCCCGCACATAGGACACTCAATTCCGGGAGGGTCTGCTCCTCGAGCAAAGGGGTCGATACATCAACTATCCTGAAGTCTAGAGTTGATGTATCTCTATGTTCTGTCACATCAAAAGTAACCCAACGTGATAGACGACGCGTCAATCAGATTCCCAGTCTGAGAGATATTGGTTTTCCATTCCAGGTGCCCGATTGGAAATACGCTCATTCCAAACCTGACCATTTTCCAAAGTCATACAAAACTCACATAGAGTATCGAAAAAGGACCGCTTCGTGGGGAGGATCTTAGTGCAACAGACAACGTGTCGATCAGAGGCACAGTTGTGATGTTATTCGCATTTAACTGTAATGGGCCCGACCCGTTAAGCCCAATGGGCTGGCAGGTCGGGTCGACCCAGTTTTGGCGGGTCTAACCTAGCTGGTTTCAGACTGGCCTAGTGAAGCGTAGGGCCCGACTCGATGGGGCACGTCCCGACCAGAGGGGGCGTGGCCCAGCACGGCCGGCCGGCCGGGTGCTGTGGTGGGGCATGCCCCCTGGTTTCCAGAACCGGTGGCGCCAAGTGGTGCCGCACCTTGTCCGGCCGGCCGAAGCCAGCCGGCCTTCCTGGTGCGAGTATCTCGGACGGGTGAGCCATGGTCCTCATGCATGGACCCTCTGGGTGCCACGACCATCATCAACCCGGTCGGCTGACGAGCTGGCTGGTTCTCCCACCAAAGCAGCCCGCAGATCATGGGTCGTGGTTGTCCACACCATGGCGTTGTGGTCTCCCTTCGGCCCGGCCGGCAATAGCCAACCGGTTCTTCTTCGGACGAGCGGCCCGTGGATGTGGGCCACAGTTCCTTTCCACGCTGCCGGCCTATGACCACCTCTTCCTCCGGTCGCAGAAACCACTTCTGTCACCGCCTCAAAAGAAATATCAAACATGGATCATCAGAGGGTCATCAGGCCATGTCCGTTCGGCCTGCGCCCTCCGCGTTAGGCGGTATCATATGGATGAAGATAGAATATGGTTTCAATGAAGAACGAAGAACAATTTTATTCAATTAAAATTGAAACAAACCCCCTACCTCAAATTCAAGAGCCGAGCATGTCAACGAGTCGTGGAAGACAAGCGTCGCGGAGGTTGGGCATCGCCAAAAAAGGACATCGATTCTGTTGACGTCAGAGTGCGCCTGAAGAAGAAGCATCGTTGGTGACTTCCCGTTCTTCGTTGGAGGTATTCTTCATTGAGAGAAGAACGATGTTCTTATATTTCTCTAAATCCTTCCCCAAAATTCTATCAACAAAACGAGTGCTAGACTATAATAATAACTAGGGCTATTATTTTATTCACAAATGAATTTTTAAAATTCAAACACATTAATTAATTAATTTTAGGGTTCAATTCATTAATCAAAGGTGTTGGAAAAAATTAATGGGAGAGAGGGGGGTGAAGAGATCACATTAATTAAGGGGATAGATGTAAAATTAATTAAGGGGGATTAATGGGGAGTTTAAGGGAGTTGAAAGGTTATGGGTTCGTGTGGGCCCCAACTCACATTATCCTCTCAAGGGATGTTATGTGGGTGTGGGCCCCACCTACAACATCCCCTTGTAGGATATAACTAACATCTTTAAATAAAATTGTGTATTGTAATTTTATTTATTTTTTTATAAATCCCCAAAAATTAACTCTCAACCCGCATAAAACGCAACTGCGGTAAAGCTCCCCTTAAGAGAATATCGGCGCTACGAGTTCATCGATGTCCTCAGATTTCAATTCTGAGAATCGGTTCAAAAGATAGAAAACCCACATGTATGTTTACTGAACGTACCCAAACAAAACTTAATAAATTGATTCCTGGAACACCGGGCTTTATAATCAAGTGCCTTCAGAAACCGCAGACTCGTAGAATTCCATAGTATTTATGAAAAAAAATTCCTTAAATTTTCAGGGTCATTACAATACCCCCACTTCAGGGATTTACATCCCCGGAAAGCTACAACACACACTAGATAAACAAATGGGGGTACTGAACATGCATCTGAGCCTCATGCTCCCAAGTGCTCTCTGGGAGGTTCCTGTGCTGCCCGCGAATGCGCACCAGAGGAATCGACCATCCACGTAGTACCCACTCCTGTCGATCCTCGATATCCATGAGGACCTCAGTTAATGTCACCCCATCATCGATGTACATCTCCCTATGGTCGATTATGTGGGATGGGTCGTGCACGTATCTCCTCAGCTGAGATACGTGAAAGATGACATGAACCCGGTGCAACTGAGGTGGTAGAGCCAGGCAGTAAGCCAGCTCGCCTACTCTACTGAGGACCTAGAAAGGTCCGATGAAATGTGAAGATAACTGCTGCCCTGGCCAAATCTCCGTAGACCTCGTCGAGGTGATACCCATAAGAAAATGTGGTCACCATCCTTGAACTCCAGTGGTCTCTGTGTCCTATCAGTATAGGACTTCTGTCTACTCTGTGCAATCTTCATCTTCTCCTGGATTATCTGCACCATCTCCGTCATAGCATGAACCATCTCTAGTCCTAAAAGTGATGAATCATTAGGGTCAGTCCAACACAGAGGTGATCTACATGGTCGGTCGTACAGTGCCTCGCAAGGGGCCATCCTGATGGTGGAGTGGTAACTATTGTTATACGTAAACTCCACCAAGGGTAAGTGATCCTCCCAGTTGCGACCAAAGTTGAGGACACATGCACAGGGCATTTCCTCAAGAGTCTTTATGGTCCTCTCAGTCTGACAGTCCATCTAAGGATGAAAGGAGGTGCTCAGATGTAGATGCATCCCAAAAGCCTCTTGTAACCCTTTCCAAAGCTGGGAAGTGAATCGAGTATCTCAAAACGTCATCCACCACCTGATGCTCGGCCAGCTCCTCTGCCTCGTCCACCTACTCTCGACGGGCCACCGTGTTCGAACCTCTACCTCTACCTGGGAAATCCCACTACTATCTGCTGCTTGTCTGTATGGCAGGTCAGGCAGTCACGAGCCATGTGGCCCTGCCCACCGCATGCATAACACTGCCTGCCCCTCGTATGGATGGATCTGTTTTGTGTGCCCCGCACATCTGAACCAGTATCCTGAGGTCACCCACCTGATGGCCTAGTCTGGTTGGACCTATGTGTCAACTATCTACTTTTGACTATGAAAGACTCCTCTATGTGTCATCCTGTGGTGGGTATCACCGCTTACAACTGCTCAGCGAGAAATCTCTCCTCTAAAAGGGCTTGCTCCAGTACCCCTGCCTACGTCAGGATGCTAAGGGGAATCATCAAAGCCCTGATCTCATGCCTTAGTCCCTTCTCGAGAGTCTGGGCCCTGAATAATGGGTACCACACCATATCCGTGGAGTAGCGTGAGAGGTCAGTAAACATCACTGAGTATTGAGCTACTATCATGCTTCCCTACTACAGATGAAGTAACTCCTGAATCTGGACTGCACGGAGGGTGGCTGTAACAAACTCTGGGTGGAAGAGACTCTCGAAGTCCTTCCATAGTAAAGATGCCTCGTCATGAAACTGGATCATCAGACTCCACCGTCTACAGGCTGCCACCTGTAGGAGACTCACAATAAGGATCACCAAAAGGTCGGCTGCTGTCCCTACAAACCTAAAAACTTTGACGACAGCCTCTAACCAATACTCAACTGCCTGTGGGTCCATCTCTCCATGGAACCTTGGTGGCCTCTATCGCTTGAACTCATGCAACACATTCAGGCGGTGTATACTGTCTGCTGCTCGGGCTGGTGGTATCGGTGGCCTAGTGGGTAGTGGTACTACTGGTTCCTCCGCTGTGATCGGTCCCTGCACCGAGGCCTCGTCATTCGGTGGGCTACCACCCCTCACATAACTCGGAACCCTAGCTGGCTGCCATTGTGGGGCCATCCTGAAAAGAAACTGGCGCGCCATTGTTAAAATAGTATTCCTGCAGAGCTAACACAAAGTAATCACAAAGAAAACTTTTCAAAGGAAACACACATGCAATCAGTGTTTTCGTGCACCGAATCAGAAATCAGATGTCAGGGTCCTGGGGTATGGACACATCGGCCGCCGCACCAACACTGGAATCCCTGGACTGAAAACCACAGTCAATACTTTTATCACTATTTCTTCACATAAAAAATTATCAAAGTCGTGAGGTCTGTGGTATAACTGACTCCTTTGATACCAATTTGTCACAACCCATCCTCGGGGCCCGTTCCGTGACTACCCCAAACCCTCCTTCCATAGTCCAGGGGTTGTCGACTATCACCAAAGGCGTAAATACCAATAAAAAGGGAAGGAATTTCCTTAATAATAGTAAAAAAATACAACAGAATACACAACGGAAGTAAGCAGTAAGTAATACTGAAATACAACGTAACTTCGGAAAAGAAAGAGGCTGGAAATACAAGCCCAACAGTAAGTACAGTACAACTGAAAAACTATTACAACAGTAGAAAAGTAAAGCAACAACCACTGAGTCATCCTCCGAGTATCCCACCTGAAGGGTGGTTACAGATGGTCTCCTCAGCACCTCGGGTCCATATGTCTACTCTGTGTACATCTCTCCAAGTGGTCCACCTCCAGCTAGTGTCCAGCTCCTCAAGTCTCCACCTCGATTAATGTTTTCCGTTGTCTCCATCCAACACAACATAGTGCGGGAAAATCCCATGCAGGGGTGAGTATACGATACTCAGTAGGGACCCCGAGACCCCCGAAAGTCTCCCAGAATCCACAAAGGATAAACCACAGAAGAGAGATAAAATCACGATGTATCAACCAACCCTACATAGGTATGTGCCCATACATATACCAAATTTATCAATCTCAGTTCGGCTCCAAACTCTCGATCCCAAGCACAACTCAGTCCACATAGGAAAGAAGTCAATCACATTGATGATAATGATTGAAAGTCAAGACTCATCTCACACATGTATAAAACTCACAAAGATGGGTGGAGATGATTAGATGTATCCTCTGAATCATATCCTTTTCCGAACCCACACATGATCCTATTACAGAAGTCGTTGCAACCGAACCCGCGGAGGATCCAAGTACAGTAATCCTCGCTACCGAACCCACAGAGGATCTAAGTAAAGTAGTCATCACTGTCGAACCAATGTAGTATCCATGTACAGTAGCCATCACTGCCAAAACCACAGAGGATCCAAGTACAGTAGTCATCGTCGTTGAACCCACGGAGGATCCCAGTATGTTAGTCATTGCAGTCGCAGCCAGATCTAGGGTTCCCGCACATAGCACAACCGATTCTGAGAGGGTCCATTCCTCGAGCCAAGGGTTCGACACATAAAGTATCACAAAGTACACATTTTTTGTATCCCAAAGTTCCATCTCGTTAAAAGGAACCCAACACGATAGACGGCTCGTCAATCGGACGCCCGGTCTGAGAGATATTGTCTTTTCCGTTCTAGGGGCCCGGTTGGAAATGCACTTGTTCCAAACCTGGACGTTTTCCAAAGTCGTCCAAAACTCACGTATTGTATTGAAAAATGAACGATTCATGGCAAGGGTCCCAGTTCCATAGACCTTGCGTCGATTAGACGCACGGTTGTGAAGTTATTCTCATTTAAGCATAAGGGGCCCTGCCCATTAAGCCCAGTGGGCTGGGGGGTCGGGTCGACCCCGCTGGTGTCAGATCGGCCCAGTGAAGCACGTGGCCCGACCCGGTGGGGCGAAACCCATCCCAATGGGGAGCGGCCCAGCCCAAGGGGCACAGACCGACCTGAGGGGGCATGGCTGGGCCCGGCGGGGCGCGGCCCAGCACGACGCGGCGCGGAACGACCTGACGCGGGGCAGCCCGACCCGACTGGCCGCGGCTCGGCCCTTCTGGCCGAGCACTGCGGGGGGGAGCAACCACCCGGTTACTCGAACCGGTGGTGGAAAGTGGCGCCACCAACTGTCCGGCCAGTCTTCCCTGTGTGAGAGGCCCCCACAGGAGGACCGCGGTACTCTTGCACGCACCTACGGGTGTCACAACCTTCACCAACTCGGCTGGATGATGAACCGGCCGGTTCTCCTACCGAAGCATCCCACAGAGCGCGGGCCTCAGTTCTCCGCAGTGCAGAACCCCTTGTGGCGTCACGGTCTCCCTTCGGCCCGACCGGCTTTAGTCGCTCAGTTCTTTTTCGGCCGAGCAGCCTGTAGATGCAGGCTGTGGTTCCTTTCCATGCGGCCAACATACAACCGCCTCTTCCTCCGGTCACCACCAACTCTTCTGCCACTGCCTATAACGAAAAATAAAATATGGATCATCGAAGGTTCGTCGGGCCATGTTCGTTTGGCTCGTGCCCTCCATGTTAGGCGGTATCATATGGCCCAAGATAGAAAATTGTTTCAACAAAAAACGAAGAACAATTTTATCAATTAAATTTGAAACAAACCCCATACCTCGAATTCAAGAGTGGATCATGTCAACGAGTCGCGGAATACAAGCATTTTAGAGGTCGGGAATCGTGGAAAAAGGGCGTCGATTCAGTTGACGTCAGAGTGCGCCTGAAGAAGAAGCATCGTTGGTGACTTTGCGTTCCTCGTCGGAGGTATTCTTCATCATGAGAACAATGGTGTTCTTCTATTTCTCCAGAGCCTTCCCCAAAAATTTCTCAACACAACGAGTTCCAAACTAAAATAATAGCTAAGGCTATTATTTTATTCACACATGAATTTTTAAAATTAAAACACATTAATTAATTAATTGTAGGGTTGAATTCGTTAATCAAAGGTGTTGGCAAAAATTAATGGGAGAGGGGGAGGTGAAGAGATCACATTAATTAAGGGAAGAGTTGTCAAATTAATTAAGGTGGATTAATGGGGTGTTTAAGGGAGTTGAAAGGTTATGGGTTCATGTGGGCCCAACCTCACATTATCCTCTCATGGGAGGTTATGTGGGTGTGGGGCCCACCTATAACTTCCCCTTGTAGGATATAACTAACATCTTTAAATAAAATTGTCTACTGCCATTTTATTTATTTTATTCTAAATCCCCAAAAAATAACTCTCAACCTGCATAAAACGCAACTGCGATAAAGGTCCCCTTAAGCGAATACCGGCACTGTGAGTTCATTGGTGCCCTCAGATTTCAATTCTGAGCACTAGTTCAAAAGATAGAAAAACCTGCACGTACGTTTACTGAACGTACCTGAACAAATCTTCATAAATTGATTCCGGGCACACCGGGCCTCGGCATCAAGTGCTGTCAAAATCCCCAAAGTCATAAAATTCCAAAGTATTTAAGAAAACAATTTCCTTGAAAATTCAGGGACTTTACAATATTAGTTTGGGTTCCAAATATTATTCAAAGAAGTATAATTATTACTCCCCATATTACTACTGGGCATGGGTTCTCAACCTATGGAGTTGTAGTCCTCTATCATCAAGATCTAGAAGCATGCAGGTCCTCCACAAGAGTTGTGGCCCCATTTTCTATGGATCATAGGTACTAGGTGTGGGCCCATACACTCACATTTTTGTGAGGTTACATGAGATGCATGGTATAGATCTATGTCTCCCTCTGCTGTATTTCATAGTGGTGTGGTTCTGGCCCCTTTACCTGATTTCCTTAGTAGTTCCTCCTGATTCTAGGAATTATAGATGAATCTTAGAGCTGCGTACACTCATCAACTTTGGATGGGATGTGAATTCATGATCCCCATTCTCTTTCAATTGGGGTTTTATGAGAATATATATTTATCTTTTTGGGGTTCCCCCTCTTTAATTGGTTTTATATAACTATTGTTATCTCTTTCTATCACTACCCTTTGGTTTTCAGGGTGTCTTACAGGGTATGTATATACTCAACAATGAATAGGATTTTCCCACATGTGTCATGTATTATGAAGACAAATGAAAGTTCAATATTGATTACTATATATTATAGTGATACCTGGGGGCATTAAATGCATTTGTAAGTTAGGATTGGATATCATCTGAGGGTATCTCTCATCTTTCTTAATTTTCAATTTTGGTTAGGTTGAGATATCATTTTTTATTGGGAATGTATTTCTCCCTTTTTAAATTGGTTGAATTCTATTATACTATGATATACTCTATAGAGATTATTTCATGAATGGTTTGTCTCTATAGGTTATAATCTTCACTTTATATTCTTTTCACCATTTTAAGGATATAATTTGGTGAATGGGTATAGGTTTGTTAGGTAAAGTCCTCCCATTACATTTATTCCTTCTTTCCACTTGCCTTTATCCCCTATCTTATTTCAGGAAAGATTAGGGTTATGATGGCTCAGACATTCACATGCCCGGTGGGCCCTAGTGAGATAGTTTCTTACATACTTAATTATAGTTTTGTTTCTCCCAAAATCATTTTGATCAACTACAACATTATATTTTTTCCATGGTGGCCCAATATTCTATGCCACTAATTATTTTCAACTTTCTAACTCAAATGAAAACTTTGTTTCTCTTCCCCAAATCGAAATAAATTACCTTGGGACATAGTTCACTTTGAGATAAGAAATCCAATTATAATACCCCTCAAAATGGATCAAAATTTCATTAAAAACACTTCATTTATATCATCATAGATTCATGATACTGTTAATATGTTTTTTATAATCTTAAAAAATAAAACATTTCTAGGATTTTTCTGGTTCTTTCCAAGCTCAAATGTTCCAATAGATTTTATTTTTAGAGTAGTATCATTAGGAAATGTAAACATACACCATCAAACTTCTCTAAATTCATCTAGATATTTAGATATTTAATTATATAAGATGAACAACCACTATTCTTTATTGAAGTAATCTCAATATTATATTCTTAAAAATAACAACCATAACATTTTATTGTTGGTTTTGAATGAACATATTTCATAAATTCTAACTAAAGATAAAATAACATGATAGAATCAATCATTTGATGTGTTCCCATATTCACCCCATAATAAAACAACTCCTCTAAACACCAATTTTTTCCCATATGAATATTTTATTGAGGTTGTTGACGATTGAATCTATTTTCACTTTTTGTAGTTGTCTCCCATTAAAGCATTCTCTTTCATTAGATTTGAAAGAGAAAAGTTATACCAGAATCATTATTTAAGTCCACAAAAACCGAAAAACCAATAATAACCCTTAAACCTTATCCTTTGATTGATGTTTTTAATTTTCCTAAGAAACATTCCTTGCTAATTTTATTATTTGTTGATAAGATTTCACCAAACATTCTTGTAAACTACTTCTCTTTATATTAATGGATTGAATGTATAATTTCCCATAATTTTTCTGTCTCCAAATATTAGTATATTTTGATTTTGATTTTTGATTTTTATATATGACTTGTTTCATATTCCCTTTATATCTTATAAAATAAATCCTTATTTCTAAAAAAGAAATTATGATTGAATTTTAATATCATATTCACCAAAATGTATATATGATATAATATATTTCTAATAGTAATATCATTTAACATTAACATTATTTTCATTCATAAATCTACACTTGTTTTGAATTACTAGTTTTCATATTTTACAATTTTATTGTTTAATATATCAATATCTTTGTCATTGGGGATAATATTTTCTATCGTATTATAAAAATTACACTTCTTTTTCATCTTCATGAGATTTAATTTTTTCATTTATTTAATAAGATTTTCTTTTTCAGAGTAAATATATTCATGTTTTTTACTATTCTTCTTGAGATGCAAGTTCTCCTTTATCATTAATTCTATAATTTTTATACCCATTTTAATTTCCATTCTCATGGAATATTCTTTGGTTTAATCACCTTCTTCAGTAGTATATTCATTATTGTTGTGTGAATCACTAACTGATGCATTATATTATTCTAATTCTTGAGCAATAAAGAACACTATAAGAGATTTTTATATGTTCCCTCTAATAATTATAAACATCATTATAAAAAAATACATATTCAAGAGATAATAATTCTGATTTAAAAAATCATTCAGATATTTAATTCGTTGATTTCACCTATAATTTTATTTTTGTTGGGACCATCCTTTAAAGGATAAAACATTTTTAGTTTCCTCATCTTCATATTTATCATTCAACTTCATGGGAGATTTAGTAAACTTGTTAAAAAATTGCCATAATGAAAACATTTTAAAGGCATCATGCCGTCATACATACTTCCTCTTCCTATGGTGAATCTTCTTAACATTAAAGATAGGGTATTAGTATAGTCTTCCATATTGTCTACTAGATATAATTTCATATATTCTATCATTAACTCTTTTAGATCTTTGAAACAAATCTCCATCTTCTTCATTATTTTACTTTAAAGAGGATTTACTCTTCTCATTTAAAAATTAAAGAGAGTACTATAAATCTCATCAATAGTATGCTAAAAAAGGACTCTATATTCTAATTAAACACATTCGAATAAAAAATTCCAGGGATAATTCTAATGAGATTATTAACAAATGTTAAATAATAAAGTTTCTCCTTAGACACTATGATTATGATTAATATTACATTTGATCATATAAAAAACATATTAATGGATTTAACTTCTTACATTATAACATCTTCAAAAAAAATTATATAAGTTATTGTTTTTCTTATTTCACCTTTTTTTTATTTACAGTTATCCTAGATTTTATTATTAGTATTTCATTTGATACCCTTGGTTAATTTTTCATTTGATAATGAAGAGAGTATATCATTTATATCTTTTCCATCATTCTCAATATTCCTATTATTAGTATGAGTATAAAAATAAATTTCATTAATATAGTCTATCCTTAAGGGGAATTATCAAGAAAATACAATCCCATTGATAAAAAAATAAGGCATCATCCACACCTTAATTAACTGAAATATTTCCTACCAAATACTGAAACTCCTTTTCCATTAATCTAGTTTTCAGGATACATGGAAGATCAGCAAGTGATATCTAACAAAATTTCTATATCAAATACAATCTAAAATGTATTGAACATGTGTGGAAGAAATTGAGAGGTGTGGGGGTGGTAAATGCAGTTGAGGTAATAGAAAATTATTTTATTTCAGCATTTATATACCCCATGAGGTTAGGAAAGGGAATAAAAAATGGTCATGTAATGAACAACCATAATCAAAGAAAACAAATATCAAATAAAGTCGATGATTTTGTGTGATACAAATGGGCACCAGTTGTGTACCTATTATACACCCATAAAATCATTTTGATATTTATCAATAATCAATTACAGATAAAGTAAAAGTAATTTATGAAATATTCACTAGTCTTGAAATGAATTATGATGATGATATTTTGAATTTGGACATCTAAGAGTATTTTTTAAACCTTAAAGGTATTGAGCATTGGATAATATAAAAATTATCATTGTGTAGATAAAATTTTATATTTTTAACAAATTTCAATTAATGTTTCATGTTTTATTTAATTTTATTTAATTTTATTTCTTATATGAATATATTATTTTCTATTTAATATAAATGGATGTTATGAGTAACATCATTGGGATTAGTTCCCAGAATGAATGTATTTTTCAGTCTAAAAATTCCGAAACACAAATAATTTTTAAATATGAGAATGTTTTATCAACCATAACTATAGAAGTCATCAAGAAATTACTTTAATCGCTAGTGTGAAAGTAATATAATACATGATAAGATAAAAAAATATACCTACACTGTTGTAATAATATTTAAACTAAGAAATCTAACTTTTAGTCAAAGTCTAAATGTAATATAATAATATTTAAAGATATTCTTGAAAAGGAATATCACATTAAGACAATGGTTGAAGGAGTTACTAAATTATTCTATATAACATGCATTAATAATGACAACATGTTGAATCGAGATAAAATTTCAATACGTCACTCTGGATTATACTATATCAATAATGTATAATCCATTATAACATGATAATCTAGAAAATTACCTACTTTGGTATTTCTATTGTATACAATGATTGTTTGGATCATCCATGATCAATATTTATGAGAAATGTAATTATGTGTATGTTTGGTCATCCATTGGATGATAAAATGGTTCTTCCTCGCAATTATTTCTCATGTACTTATTATTCATAAGAAAAACTTATTATTCAACCATCACCTCCAAAATTTGGGCCCAAATACCTTACTTTTTTGAGGAATTAATTATGAAATATGTGTTCCAATTCAACATTCTATATAGACATTTTTTATAATTTATGATTTTTTATTGATGTGTTGACTACGTGTTCTAATGTGTACTTATTATCAACTTTCATACAGTATAATTTGAAGTTGTATGTCCATATAACAAGGTTATTGATATGGTTCCCATATTATTCCCCCAATAATATTAAACATGATGTACTTGTGGGTAATCAATATTATTTTTTAAATATTATTACACATTTATTGGATTAATATTTGAATATCCAATATCCTATGTTCACACTCAAAAATAGTATAGTCAAATAATTTATAACGTTACTAAAACTTACCAGTAAACCCCTTATCATGAAAATATAATTCTTAGTTCCCCATGAGGAAATGAAAATTTTCTTGCAATAACACTAACTAAAATTATACCATTGTGCTATCGTGAATTTCCCCCCTTTGATATGAATCTAACTTAATCATAATGTATATTGAGAAAATGAATTGAGATATATTGATTAAATTATTTTCCAATTATCATATTGATGAAATTTGTTCCCTTCAATAAAGGGGAGAAATCTACCAACATAAAAAGGACTATTATCGGAAAAAAATATTTGTTTTATCTTGATCCTCATTAAAATATGGGTGATCTATATTTAAAAAAGACATCTGATTTGAGAAATAAATATAATCAATTTACTAGTGCATTTAATCACTCATAATGTGTTTTAAATCCATACATACATAATGTAAATACATCAGTTATAACAGTTGTACCTAAATGAAAATATAATAATGAAATAAATCAGGATTCCAACCCACATATGTTAAATTAAATACCATAATGTTTAAAAGATAAAACTACAGATCAAAGGAAAGGGAAACAACCCAGGTTGGTTGAGGAATAAAATAAATCCATGTAGAATAGAAATTAACTTGAATATAATATTACCCAAAAAAGTGCTAGATGTAAATGATCATGATCAAGAATAAATTTCATTGAATCATACTAACAATAGAATATGTTGGAACTGAGTGGATACCATTATTTATGATTAATATTTATAAAATATGACACTTCATATTATTGATGAGGATCACAAAAAATAAGATTTTGCTGAATTTTCTGTTGGACTATATTAGAATAAATTGAAAATTGAAATACAATAAAAATAAAATTTATATTTTAATAGTGTGGTTTATTGGTTGATTATGAGAATCTTAAAATTTATTGAAACTATTGGTCATAAATGAGTATTTATAAGAAAATAAATTAAAAATAGTGATGTTTTAAAATGTAAAAGCAGAACTAGTGACTCAAGGCTTCTCATGAAGACATGGTATTTATATTGATAAAACATTATCTCTTTTAATATATATTATAACATTTCAATATCTCATGACATTTTTTATACATTAACATATTGAATTATTCTTGATGAATGTTTTGATTGTCTACTTATTTGATAATATTGATATTTATGTATATATAAAATTACTAGAGTGATTCAAAATTCAATGCTTAATGTTTGGTACCATGAGATATTTATTCTATTATGATGACAAAAATAAATATGTGTATTAAATCCTTTATGACAAATAATTTATAACTATCTAAGTGAATATTTGATTAAATAGGGATATAAAAGTGATTCAAATGTCCATGAGACTTTATTAAGAGGAGTGGATCTGAATTTGTCACTATTTTAATATATTTTAATGATTTGAATATCATTGGTACTAATGATTAATTTTCAGAGGTAGTAGAATATTTAATGAATGAATTTGAAATGAAACAAATTGGAGAGGAAAATTTCCTCATTAGATTACAAATTGAACAACCTGAATATAAATTTTTTTGTTAATTATTCCCTATATACTACAAAGTCCTAGTAAATGTATATATAAAATGATCAAATCCATTAATTAAACTAGTTGTTTATGGAATATTGATCATGATAAAGATCTTTTACATAATGAGAAGATAATGAAGTACTTATTGGTCCTAAATTATCATTTTTTTGTGTTCTAATGGGGAACTAATTTACATTAAAACGAAAATAAAATACTAGATATATCATTTTCTTGGAATTAATTATCCAGGAACAACTCTTCATATAATTTACATTAGAGTAAATTTAAAAATATATTGATATAGCTTAAAGGATCTATTGATAAATTATTCTTTACATTTAAAATATCAAAACCAAAATTGGATTGTTATACTGATGGTAGGTTTTTCTTCGTTACATATAAATAAAATTATAAAACAATATAATTTTTCATTTATGGAAGAAAAACCATTTAAAATAATTACATAAAATAAACCACTTCTGTGACTTCCTATAACCGTGTTGATTAAATTTGTATTCATTAAGAAGTTTAGAATGTATTTTATTTAGATAAATTATTCATGATATCAAAAGTAATTGTTAATTAGATATGAATTATGATATTTTTACAATATTATATAATGATAATGATTCTGGTATAACATAATTGAATGTTTGATATATAAAATTTGATAGAACAGAACATATCTTACCAATTTTTCACATATGAACTAAAAAATAATGGTGATATTTCAATTAAAAAATATGGACTTCTGATAATCTTATAGTTTTATTCGTAAAGGAATTACCAAAAAAAATATGGGAGAATTTTTTTTATGAAATTATGATGGAAATAATAAAAATAATATCATGAATTTATGAGGGGGTGTGAAAACTTCACTTTTTCACATCGTAAGGTTTCTTCCCACTATGTTTTTGTGATATGTTTTTATGAGGAAATATGGCGTGGAATTTAATTACTTGGGAATAACTTATTTTTTAAAACCAAATAGGACTTTATGTGAATATTATATAAGATTTCTCGAAATTAGGACATCCAAGGGGGAGTGTTATAAAATATTATTTAATATGTTGATTTTATAATCTAAAAAATATTTAACTCCCCATTACTAACTCCAAAACTTTAAAAGGAAAACTATTAATTTTATATAACCTTTTGTATTCTAATCATTGGACATGATATAGAATAATTTTTTTATCTAGAATATTGATTATAACTTCTATGAAACATATATATGTGTCACTTTGGTAATGGAATATATAACTTTTGAACTTATATATTTTGTCTCCAATTATTTTACATTACTATATTCAGTTTTCCGTAATAATTATAATGATTTGAATCAGGTATTTTCAATGCTCTGGTTCACCTATGTCTGATCATAAGTTTTATGTTTCTAAATTCTACCTGGTTTCAGTTGGTGTGCAATCAATTTATTAACATACACTCATATATATTTGTGTATATATATATATATATATATTTGGGTGTGTGTGGGTGTAGTTTAGTGTAGAAATGTTTTTAGTATAGTTATTATACCAATACTAGACCATTTGGCCTGGCCCAGTTAAACCCGATCACCGACCCAATTTTATCAAGATACCTATAAAAATTCTATAGTTAAACTTATAGAAAATTCTGAGATATGAAGACTACTTCATGTTACTATTCACTTTAACAATATGATAAGAAAAAAATGATATCTTGAAATTTTTGTTAAAGGTAGTAACAAGGGGATCACCAGTGGATAGTAGGATTGAAAAATGATTATATTATATGATGGGTGTGTACTGCATAGTGGTCGAATATATAGATAATAGTGAACATAAGTTATTTGTTTTGGATTTGGGTGTCTTATGTTGATACATTGAGTCCTATCTGAATTATTCTATTGTAAAGGGTTAGATCGTAGTTCCATTTTGAAATGAAAGATTATCCAAGATTTATTATCAGATTATTGTGGTTAGGTAATGAGTGTTATATGGAGTTGAAGGTCACTAGGTTTAAACGTTGATTCATTCATGAATTTTAGATAATGGAGAAACATGATTAATTGATAGTCTCACAATATTGGTTTCGTGGTAACACTTATACACATGGGGTTATGTAATGTGGAAAAAAATTTAAACTAATATTTGTTGTAATTTTAAATTAGGATTATATGTTTTGTAAAATTTAATTATAATGAAAATTTAAGAATTTTTCTCTCATAGGCATAGTAAATAATGAATGAATTGTATAAAATAAAAGTGTTCTTTATTTTCATTTATTTCACTTTTATGATTGTGTGAATGTTTGTGTTCTATTTAAAGGGAATGTGATTTCAAGGAAGACAACTTAGTGTGGTGAATAGGGTGAATAGTCTCCCAATCATACAGTTCACCAAAAGAAGGGGGGTTATATATATTTCATAGTTACACCACTTTAAGTTATTGAGTTATAAAATCATATGATTAGAGATTTCTCACGATTTACAAAATGTGGTATCAAATATTGGTTTATTCCACAATATTATACTCTAGTAAACATTACTTATCTTGAGGAAACTTTTATTTAGTTGGGATTTTTTCATTGGAAGTTAGAAATTTTTAAGGAAATAAGGTTCATATTGATTAAGTTGATGGGAATACTATGGATTCTTGATAATATATATATTGAAATATCACATTCCAAAAGAACTAGAAGTTTTGATGACTAGATTAAAACTGAAGTGTATGGAAAATGAATAATATGATATGTTGGATAGAAATGAACATAATATCATTTTGATTTCATTAGATCTATATTTATCCTTTAACATCTATAATTTTAAGTCTATGATATAGTTGATGAATACTCTTGGGGACATTCTAATAATTTCTAACAAAGTGTTCATGATGAAGATATGATTTGGTGTGAAATTTTTAGAATATATATTGAGGGGTGATATTTTAAATTAATTTAACATCATTTATAGTTATCTTGAATATGTTGGGATCATGTTTATAAAATATTTTTTGGAATTTTCTATCATCCCTTTTATAAAGATTGGAGGAAATGGTAAAACTGTAAACAAATCTTGTAGGAATTTGACATAGTGTTTGAGTATGTTTGGATTATTATCCTCAAATGATAACTCATATGAAGTAAATTTTAAGTTCCATATGAAATTTAACTCAAATTAGATGGAAGATAAAAATATCCATATCAAAGGATTCAGAGAAAATCAGATGATAATTCAACAAAGAAGAGCTGGGGTAAATCAGCTTGCCTTGTCCAAACATTTAGTCACAAAGGAAATAGATGAAATATTAAATATGAATATAGGGAGAGAATGGTATATTCTGGATGATTATAATTTATAAGTATAGGTTCCATTAATGTTATGATATATGATGGTAGTAGTAGTTTTTTTACAAATCATGAATGTTTTGAAGGAATCATGGATCATAAATTTGTGACAATTATTTCACTCAATATGAGAGAAAAGATACGTAGAAAATTATTTCTTCAACATGTTAATCATGTTTACAATAATTAATTATGAAAATTTGAAAATTTTTGGGATGGGTTATATAATGTTCTAAATGGATAATGAATGTTTCCTTGGTGTCAATGTAGTTCGACACATGTCGAGTTTGTGGAGAAATTTAATTTCGATAGGATCCATAGAGGAGGTAGGTTTTAGAAAAATATTTACTTATGGAGTTTGGAGAATAAATTAGGGATTAATGTTTATGCATAGAGTAATTAAGCATGAAACCATGTATTTGACTAAAATATTAGATGAAGAAACAACTTCCAAAATGATAACTTCACATAGTTCAGAGTTACGATATTTTAATCTCAAGAATCTCAGTGAGAATATCCTAAAATTTATAGTGGAGAGAGGAATTTTGAAGTTGGATAATATAAATTTTATTTGTTAATAGATTTTCATAATTAGGAAGTAATGAAATTTTTAATTTAATCTATAATGAATGAATCACAATATATAAGAGTTATAACTTCTTTACATAATTTCTTGAGGAACTTTCACTATCTGATCAATCAAAATATCACAATACATCATGAAATTAATTTATTAATCCATGACAATGTTATAGGATTTATTCTAAAAAAATATGATCTACCTAAATTGTTTGTTCAATGTAATTTAATGGTGGAGAATGAAATTATAGAAAGCTAAAATGATTGAGGACCAATAATTCTAGTTAGTATATCAAAAGGAGATTCTAGAAATTATACAAGAACAAGGGGAAAATACATGTGAAGACTTTACCTAGGAATCTAGAATAGAATGGTTTGGTTAAAATAATTAACTATATATCAGTGTAGAAGGTGTGCTTCATGAGATTGCACTTCATTAAATCCACGTAAATTTGGGTTGAAACGGTAAAATGTGCAATGTACATAGTTTATACAATTTCATTAACACCAATAGGTAAGGAGATTATAGAAGTATATAGTCTAGTAATACCATATAAATCAACCATATTTTGTTTTGGGTTATTTTATATGCCTATTTGGACTCTATTGATAGAGACAAACTCACGGGAAAATCAATGGTGTTTATATTTTTTGTTTATAGAGATGAATTATTTTTATTTTGAAAATAGAATGATAATGAGAGAAATTTAATCAGAAAACAATATATACTATTTAATTTTTAGTTCTTGTACAAAGAATATAACATGGGTGAGAAATAAGTCAATGTAAAATATTAAACTAATCATATAAAATTTCTTCTAAATGGGAACTCTATAAGGAAAAATTTTATAGATAGTTCAGATAGAAACACAAAAATATAAAAATATGGGAAAATTAAATAAATATGGGAGAGAAAAAATTTCATGATGGCTCGAGTCAAATAAAAAATAGTTGATACTCTAAATTTATAGTTTTTGATAGAGTAGATTCATAGGTATAATTTTCGATATCATCCATTTTCAGAAAACTAATTCAAGGGAATGAAACTAACATTATGTTTTATATTTAATGGATGAATGGGAACCTAAAATCCTTGAATAAGTGTCTAGAATCATTTATTCTACTAATTGGGAGTTATCTAAGAAGGATGAGTTGGATTAATTGCATGTGAATAAAACATGGGATCAAACAGATCTACCGCCTGGAATAAATCAACTTGAGAATTAGGGGGTCTTATAATAAAAAGATGAATCTAGTAGAAGGAAAACATAAAAGGCTAGGTTGGAGGTGAAGGAGTTTCAATGTAACAAAGATATAAGATTATTAGAAATTTTTCATTAGTAGTTACACACACTACCATCCGGACGGTAAAAAGAATATTTATGTTTAGTAATTTAATATTAGTGAAAATGGATGTAAATGCAATATATCTCCTTGAATATTTTGATGAGGGATTTATATAAAGTAACAAGATGGTTTTTTGGATCATAAAAATGGTGTATTGGTGTGTAAACTATATTTATGTATCTTTGGATTTAAGAAATCACAAAGATAATTTAATAATATAATTCAAAAAATTTATCATTCAGAATGTTTTCATAGGTAGTAGCACAAAATATTTTTTCTATAGAAAAATATTTTAGGTTGGAAGTTTCCGATAGTTTCTCCTATATTTGATTGGTATATTTTTGGAAGGTTTGGACATTAAAAGATTTAGAAGCTAATGAACTATTTTTTTGGAATATTTAAGATGGATTATCTTAAGGAGGATATAAAAATATTGGGAATGAGGATTGAATGAGAAAGTAAAGATGTACTTTTTATGTGGTCTAAAAGTGACTATGTATAAAAGATTATTAATAGATTTGGAATATCAAGATTTATGTCAGTATCAACCCCTTGGTTGGACAATTTAAACATTATAATGGGTATGAAATGAAAATGTAATATAAGGAAAAGTGCATGGGAAAAAGTACTGTTTTAATTAGTTGTAGAAATCCTAATATATTCCCTAGTGTTTCGTCACCGATAAATTTCATATGTAGTGGTATTCATCAATAATTTTACAACTAATCTTGGGAAAGAGAACTAGAAATCTATTATATTTATCATTTTGATTCTTAAAGTAATGAATGATACAACCACATGTAGGGGTATGCAATTGACAACATTGGGGGGATTCATATAATTATAATTGTATAATAATTTTTTTCTTCTTGTATAATGGAATAATAGTGATATGGGAACCAAATCTACTAATAGTGGTAGCTTTATAAACAACAAAATTATAATATATGGTAGAAAATGAAATAGGGAAAGAATTTATGTGGTCGAAGAATCTATTGGAGAATTATATAAGGATTAATAATGGTTTCTTTTTCTTATCTGATCTTCATAGTGAAATATGCATGGTAAAAAATCTAGTTTCATGTTTGAAGAAGAAAAAAATAAAACTAAAATATCACTTCATAAATAAGTTTCTAGTGGAAAAAGAGTTATTTGAATAATATTTTCAATAATTAGTATCTAATGATATGTTTACCAAGGGGTTTTTAATTATGATTTTAAGAAAACATTGTTCCTTATTAGGGATTGTATTAATATAATGAGAAAAGATACACTACTATAGAAGTGTAAGAATATGCATAAGTGATGTAGATTTTGCATATTGTTCCTTAAAGTAGTTATCAAGTGGGTGATTATTGGTATATGGATCATATTTCATGTGCATATTGATTCTACCAAAAGTAAAATAACTCGATGAGAAGTCTTTATTTATGGTTGAGAAAGTGAAAAAAATATCTCTAATAGTGGATAGGTTGGTCAGGTGTTAATATTTTCGGATGGGTGTGTACTGGTCTATGGTTAGATGTATAGACGGTAGTGAATGAAAGTTACTAGTTTGGATTTTTTTTCATTGATGTTAATACATATAGTATTTTCTTTAAGGTTCAGCAACAAATGATAGGTAATAGTTCCATTCTAAGAAATAAACATGTAACATGGATTATTTAGTAGACCTCAATGGTTAGGTGTCAAGTGATACTAGGATTTAGATTTCACTGGATTTAAATAGTGGGTTTTACAAGAATTCATGATTTTGGATCAACTATATGGATATATGGGCCACACTCTTTAGGTTTGGTGGGATCACTTGTACTTGGGGTTCCCTTGGATGTGGATAAACAAAATTAAACTAATATCAGTTCTAATTAGGGCTTCTATTTTTCAACTTTAAAAATTTCATTTATAATGAAAATTATATTAGTGTTCTCTCATGGATGTAAGAATTAATGTTTAGATTATATAAAATAAAAGTGTTCTTTATTTTACATTATTTATGTGATATATTTTTTGAATGTTAGTGTTCAGTTTTACGGTAGTGTGTGAGAGAGGAACGTAACTTGGTGTGGTGAGTAGGGTGCATAGTATTCCTTTCATTTGGTCGAATAAATGTAGGGAGATCATGTCTATTTCAGGGTTTCATTATTATAAGTAAGAGTGGTATAATGTAAAATAATTATAATTTGTGCAGGATTAGTAATAGAGACATGGTCCAACAGAAAATTACAAACTAAAACTGGTGATATTAGGTCACCAAGGACTAGGCCCACCATCCACAATAAAACCCTCATGAAAAAAATAACCTTCACTGGGTAGGACACCAAAAAGAAGTGGAACAATCATATACAATGAGATTAGAACACATAAACAGATTCTTCCAAGGAAGTTCTAAGGCCAAATAGTCCGAGAACAATGCCTATTATATATATAACATATATATTTATATATTCCTTAAAAAATTAATTAATATTATATTGTATAATTTATCAAAAAAAATTCTTTCAAATAAAATATTTTTTTTATGATTCTGGATTTACCATTAGACCACTAGTTTGACGATTATACCATTTAACCTCTCCTCTCATAAATTTAGTTTCTAGTCCACTTTAGCTAACTATGGAGTAAAGGTAGTCACACCACATTTTAGAAGATCTCATATTATATTTCCCTATGATTCTAGGTGGATGTATTGTACATGTGGAACACTACCATGTGCCTCTCAACCCAACCATGTTGCCCCTAATAATGTGTCCTTTCTTATCCAATGATTTAGAAAACTATTTTTATTTCTTTATCCTTTTCATAAATATTTTTTAAAAAATAACTAATTTTTCTTATTGATTGTGATGTTAAAAACTTTGAATCCAATAGAGGTCTCTTAAAATTAAATTTTATATTGTAATATATTATACTATAATATTGACATCAATATGGATTGGAAAATTCTCAGGGCACCCTTTTTTTCTTATTCATTATAATTAAACAATTTCCACCATGGATTGATTTTGAGTTCTTAAGTTGATAAAATTAGTTAAATACATTCTAAAAATGAGTGTACCTGTAAATAACCTAACAATTTTTATGGAATCGGTGATACACAAGTGTGATATATGATTTTCGGAATAATTATATTGACTGGTACTAATTATTAAATCAAAATTATATGTGAATTAGATGATTTTATTTATGAAAACGTGTTGTAAGGATCTTTCAAAATTTATTATGATCTAGGGAATGATATTTATTATTTTCTATATAGAAAAAGGGATAAGATAATGTATTTGATGGTACAATACTTATATACCTATTAGATTTGTAAATTTTTTTCATTTAAATGACCTTGGGATGAATTAGATTTATCATATTGATGATATAGAGTTATTATACGATGTGTTTTGTGATAGAAACTAGGTGTAGGTATTATTTGATGGTGAAATAGTGGACATAAATATCTTCCTTTCAATTTTATTACTTATCATCAAATAATAGTTTACATTTTTTTCTTTTTATGAGAGGTAGAGTATTATTTTTTAATTTATAGTGTATACATGAATATATGAATAATGTATTAATAAAAAAATTCAAATTTTTCAATTATAGCACAATAACATAAGTAACTAAGATATGATGGTAATTTTATTACAAAAAAACAAAATAAGTAGATCAGATTAAAAAATATCCAACAATATAGTAGTATCAGGAAATTGAATCATTACGGAACATTAAATTACATCAAAAACATAACATTATTTAATTGAATACATGAGTATTTATTCATTCTCCTTGAAAGCTCATATTTCACACATATAAATCTTCACAATTTTTAAAGTAAGTGGGTATCAATATAAAGGGGTGATCTTAGACACTAAGTGAGGAGTTACATACAAAAAATCTATAATGGAGTAAGCACGAAATAAATAAATATGTTTGGAATTTATAAGTTGTATAAAGTCATAAAAATAATATTATAGTATAATATATTATTAGGTTTCATGAAAATAAATAAACACAAGTATTAAAATAACTAATCTCATATCTATAGGATATACAATACTGAGCAACATAAACATATTATCATGTCCTCATGCAAATGAATCATACATAAATTACTAATGAATATATCAAGTATACAATCTATTTTCTCTCAAGATACATATTGATACATTATCATATTATATAATTATGTTACCCACCCATCACTAAATAAGTCCAATGCATCCATCCAATGATGAAAAGCACTAAAAAAAATACATTTAATAATATTCCCTAATTAAATTCAGACACACACACACACACACACACACACACATATATATATATATATTGTCTATGTAATCAATAGATATCTCTATAGAAACAATTGATTAATAGTAAATCAATATTTCTCCGTTCAATTAAATAGTATTTCTATTTAGGATAAAAAATATATATATAAACTAGAGTATATTAAAAATGTAATAGAATTTACCCATAGAAAAGTTGTTATATCAACATAAAATAGATGGGAAATTTCTTGATTTTTGGAATATCAATAGAAATTTATCATTCAGTGTGGTTTGTAAAGACCATTTGAATCATCCAAGGCATGTCCTCCCAGAGTTTCAGACCAGATGTGAAGTTACGAAAACTTTTTATACTCTTAGTACGGATTGAATTAATACCCAACCAAACTATTTTAGTGATATGGCCATTAGTTTCATATGTATTAGATCCTATATCCACTTGTTTGTATATATATAGGGATGTCATTACAAGGGGACCACACACTTATTTTATTATCCAAATTTAAGGGTTTTTTATGTCTATGTGAATGTTTGGGAATAATAAAAACTTTTGATGGTAGAATAATGAGAGTCAATCGTAATATATCATTGATAAGTAGATAATAATTTTTAAAATTTGGATTAAAATAAAAAATATCATCACAAATAAAAACAGATGGAATGATTAAAAATATAAATGAATTTAATGATTATGAACCCTTACTTTATCAAAATAACATCTTAAGAAAATGTTATAGATAAAGGGAATAAGTAATTTCTCATTAAAAATATATCAAATGAATCATATTACAATAGAATAACAAGTATGGTAGTTCTTAAAAAATAATTATAAATTACATTAATTAAAAGGATTTCAATTGAAAAGGAATGTTGAGGAGTGATAACCCCTACTTTTGTATAAAAATAACTTTATAAATGGTTAAAATGAGAGGGAATAAGTGATCTATAATTAATAATATATCAAATTCATTATAATAACATATAATATAAATTATTTATATTTATGAAGAGGAATTTTAAAGGATTTTATGATTTGGGATTTCAATTGACAAAGAACTATGAATATTGGGAACCCTTACTCTGGTATAATAACATTTTAGAAAAAGTTTATAATGAGAGGGAATAATTAATATATCATTAATAATATATCAATTGGATGATAAAACCAGGAAGTAAAAGGAATGGGAGTATATGAAAAATAATTCTAAATGAATCTTTAACTAAGGATTCCAATTGAAAAGGAAAGAAGAGGAGTGTGAACACAAGACTTGGAACATAACATCATAAATATTGATATGGTAAACATAAAACCCTGAAACCAATAGAGACCCTATATTTTTTCATATATTATTAATTTATTTTAAGCATTTGAAGCATTAAATACTAACCAAGGATCGTAAAGTCTTGTTTCTATGGAAGACAAGGTAGCGTAAATTGAAAAAAAGAAAATAGAATAACACATTTTTATATTAACCATCCATAATGGGATCATAATTTTTTTTGCTCATTCATATTCATAAGATAACCTGGGTAATAAATATACAGAATGGTTGATTTAAAATTAATGGAAATGGAATAAAAAAAGAATAAATCATAACACATGGGTTAGATGGCATAACAAGATGACATAAAAAGGAATGAAACTTGAATAAAAATATGGAAGCATATCATGTGGAACATGGTATCATTTAATAATGTAATAATAGTAATGTGGAAGAAACATTCAACATGACATAAACATGGTTCCATGATAACTTCCATGTCTATATCACATGGTGGAAAAAGTACTATAAATGATTAAGTTTACCCTCTAATCTCATACATGATGTCTAATGAGACTAAAAATTACTAAATGAATTAGATTTTTATATGGTTTCAACCATAATAACATTTTCATCAATATGTGATCCATACAAATAATTAAACATAAAGAATACACTTAACGGTTACCTAAGGAAAGAAATTTTAATCAAAATCATGTCATTAGGAATAACGAATGGAAATATAATAATGGCATCAATGATATAATTGATTTAAATCATTATTGTAATTTTATAAGGGAAAATATTCATAGGTCATGATAAATTATTTCCAACTAATGTGAAAAAAAGTATAAATAGTGTTTAAGAAAGATTAGGAATGAGCCACATAAGTATGGTTTAAGCATAAACATTAAAGAGTATATAAAGAGGACAACTGAAAAATTGTTTGTATAAAACCATAAATGAACCAAGATAGATTTATATGATGACATGTTTTATTTTATAAAAAAATTGTGTCCTAAAATATATTATGGTGTGCATTTAAAAATCAGTAATGAATGGATAAGTTCCCTTCAACCAGGATTTCTTATCAGAAAGAATTGAGAATGAAACATCTTTAAACATGTATTTACCTATCAAAGAAGGAAAAATTGATCTGGATACATATTCATAGAATAAATACAATATATATAAAAATAACTAAAAATTACATTGTGGTATGGAGAGATAAAGCATGACCCAAATGAAAAATTGAGGTTTAGAGAGATCCCTTACCTTATGTTTGAAAGCGTTCTTATGTGGCACTTAATGCCCCAGATAATCAAATTAAGTTCATTTACAATTTAATTAAGAAAAAATTATACATATATATGATTTATTATAATCTTATTAATTTCATTTATGTCTATTTCAAAGATTAATAATGTTTAATACTATTTTTCTCAGAGCGTTCATTTCCTAGTTTTATGGTTGGCCCCCTTGGGTATAATTTTGGGATTTCTTGTAAAATTGTAAAAACAATGCATAAGTGGAAGGATATGGTATTGATAAAATTAAAAACTTATTAATTTTCCAATATATCATTTTTTCAAGATGATAATGATCTATTAGACCGAACTTTATTGATAAACTTTTTGTTTATTTTGGAGGTTTTTCGATCATCAGGAACTAGGTTTGGTTTATTATTTAATATTGTGAATATATATTAGTTCCTGAACATGAAATAAGTTATTATATAAAATTTGATATATTTTTTAACTATTATAATGGTTTTATGTACATCATTTCGGTTGGAAATTGAAATCAAAAAATCATCATCCGTGAAGGGGGTAAATCACCATATCACGAATAATGTTTTCGATTTTAAGATAAAAAAAGAATAGAAGATATTTGATTATTTATATCCCAATAAAAATATAAAATTCAAGTATATGTATGATATTTGAGTTATCATGTCACTTTGGACTGTGGAAGTGAGGGTAAGATAAGAAAATAAAATAAATTAAAAGAAAAATAAGGAGGACTTTTCCTCTTGAATGTCATCTCCTTAAGAGCCTCCTTAAGGTACTATGGTTTCATCTTTTATTGATACCAGTAGATCATGGATGAGGGGAAAGGGATTTTTAATTGTATATGGTAGATTTTATACAATATTTAATGATTAGGAGGTTTTAGGAGAAGGGGTGGTGAGGGATGGTATTCATAGTAAAAGAAGTAGAGTGTTTTTGATTATTTTATTCATTTGTTTATTATTTTGGATAAACTCTTTAAAAAGTGTTCACTTACAGGACTAAATATAGTACCTAGGAAATATGAGTTTGTTATAATTTTTCTGACATCATCTACACATCATCCATGACTCAAATATTCATGAATTCAGCTTATATCATACATTTCTATATTTCACTATTCACAAAAAGTAAAATATTTTAAAAAAATTCCAAAAAATACCCCTAAACACATTTTGATTGGTATATTCTTAAAAAATAGACTTTGTTTTATGAAATTGGTTTTATAAATATGATAAAGTTATTTTTTAATTAAAATCATCATTTATTTAAAAATACTAATGTTAATATTATAATGGATTTTATTGCACTATAAAAAATAAGTTAAGGTCTCATAAAATTATATTATAATTTGAATAAAATATGATATTAATTTATGAATATATTGTATTGGAATGAATTTTAATTTAAATCATTATTTTAAATATAAAAAATTTAATAAACATTTATGTTTCACAAAAATACCATCACATAATTTATCATTTTAAAAACATTTATCTATTTATTTCATGATATAAATATATTATATTTTCATTTATAAGATTCATAAATTTTACTTATACTTCATTATGTGTGGTTACAATTCTAATAGTCAAATTACTATTCATAACAGTCACATTACTATTCCAATATTGAGGTTACTATTCAAACGGTCATATTTCCATCGTTCATAAGGGTTTACTACTTCCCATAAGTACCCAATATTCCAAAAATCAGTCAATTATATTTTCTAAAATGGTTATACATACATTACTATTTACATAAATATTATATTACTAACCATGTGTTTTATTTCTACATATTTTTTTGAGAGTGCGGTTATTCTAGTGATTCGAGCAGATAAAAATTTTCCTATTCTTATTATCTTATTTTCTATTTATCATCCCTATGTAATATTTACCCTTATTGTTGGTTTGTTTTCTGAATAATGTATATTTATTAATATAAGAGAATATGTTTTTATTTTTGACATTAGGTGATGTACGTGCTTCATATTATATGTCATAATTATAAGAAGGAAAATTTCATTAATAAAAGTTTAGGTCATTACAAATCCTACTTGCGGAGAATCTTGAGAGAGATAATAAGATAGAATTCATACTCAATGTGTTTTTATTATAGATGAATGGGACAATTGGTGGGTATTTATAGAAAATTTGGTATTTTTTTAATGATTTCTAAACATAGGGTTCCAACTAAGGGATGTTAAAAAATTTGAAACTTTTGACATTTACAGGGTTTTATCCATTGATTTTTGACATTTGAGGCACTGTATTTGGATTTTACTTTTTTAAGAAAATCAAATTTAAATATATTTTATTTTATGTTGAAAAGAATCTTGTAAATAAATAATTTATTTTCAAAATATTAAAATATACATCAGATTAGGGAAGAATCTTTTTAGTTCTTAGAAAATTAATATAATTACTTTAAAATGAATTATTATAAAGAATAAAACATATTTTGATTTTTTTAATATTTATTCCATTATTATAATCCATTCTAATGTAGTAATACTTAACATTTTCACCTTTTACCCAAAACCTGGACCATATTAGAAAATTAGGAAAAAATTGACTTTTGATAATTTAAATATTATGATTAAAATTTTAATATCATTTTTATGAAAATAATTTAATTTATATAGGATTTTTAAATAAAACTCTTGTTTTATTTCAAAATTAACTATTTGACACCAAAAAAATAAAAAAACTGTATCGTCTCAAATGTCTTATTTTATTATAGTTTATATGTTTAATTGAAATAATATTCATGGATTAATATAATATTTTGTTAACTATTAACTATATTATTACAAAATGAATTTATTCATTTTATTTTACACTTTCATGAATAAATTTTTCATTACCATTATAAATTTTATATTCCCAAAGGTCATATTCCAATATTTAGATTCCATGGTTAGACTACCACCTCATATATACACATCTTTATAACCTCATATGATCATTCAAATCCTACTCATAGTTCTTATTCTATATATGTTCCATTACTTATTGTTTTCTTTATAATAGAAAAGTATATTATATATTTCTCATTCATTTTAGTGTTTGATTATCCAGGGTTCATGATTTTTTTGGGCACTTATATTTATATTTATTCCACTACACTAGTTAACCCAATTAATTTGAATATAATTTTCTAGATTTTATACCATGCCTTTTACCATTGAGATGAAAAGATATATTGTACATTGTGTAGTAGCATTCACGATGAAGTGTTTATTTACTACATTAGAATCTAGGGTATTACAATCGACCCCCTTAAATAATTCCATTCTAAAAATTTGGTGGATACAATAATAAATGAAAACATTTACATAATTAATCATCATTGCTTCCTTAAGAACATATGTTTCTTGCAAAAACTTTTTATTCCTCTAATAACATTCACCAAATGCGTTTTTCAATTTCAAAATATGTTCTCTCTTATGTCATGAATATAGATCAGCTCTTTATTATATGATAGGTCTGGTTAATGCTCTATTTCATTGGTGGTGAGTATATTCCATGGATAAGGAATGTACTTCCTTAATATTTTTACATGAATGAATCTATTAACATTAGAGTGGATGGGTGGTAAAGGAAAATGATAAGTTACAACACTAATTCTATTCAAAATATAAAAAGGCCCATTACACCTCAGACTTAGCTACCCCTTATTGACAAAACCGATGAATCCATTCTTTGGTGATAATTTCAAGAAGACATGATACCCCATTTGGAATTCCAAGTCCTTACTCTGATTATCAAAATATATTTTCTTCCTACTCTGATTTGCCTTGATATAAATTTGGATATATCATGTATTTCCCAAATATTTCACTATGTATTTTTCTCAAATAAATATCATGTTTGATAAATATCTTCACACACAACCCCAAACAAAAATGGGTTGTGACATTTTAGATGAATATAATTAATAAAATGTAATAATAATAAAACCCCAAGTAAATAAAAATATTAAAATAATTAAAAATTTATACAAAATATAATTCAGAACACATCAATTTCTAAAAGGTAATTTCTGAATAAAATATCATTTTAATTATATTTTTTATTTTCATCAATAATATAAATTTATAAATTTTATAATTTTAAATTTATAAAAAAAAATTTATGTTTTTAATTTATCATATAAAAATTAACATAATATGATTTTTGGGAAATTTCCTAAAATATTTATTTATTAAATGAATAATGAAAATTATAGCAAACTTTATGTTTTTATCAATATATGTGAAAGATTTATAAGAATATAAAATGTTTTATTTGATTACATTTTATTATAGTAAAACCATGTATTTTAAAAGATCCTTTTTACCATATAAAACACTTGTTCAAAATTCTAGAACAAAAGTAGAATTCTTATTCAAAATTGGAAACTATTTTTAGTTTTCTCTTTTAATTAAACATTTTATTGATAATATTCAGTTTTTTTATTTTAAATATACATAAATATTATTATTTTTTAATAAACCAATTTATATAATTATAGTCAATGAAATTGTTAAATATATACAACACATAAATTTTAAAATTAAAACACATAAAAACGTTTTTATGTCACAATATTAAAATTAAATTTTTATTAAAACTATTTATTTTATTTGATAAAGTAATTATCATAATTTATATTATTTTTTAATATTATATAATATGGTAAATATTATTTTTAGGGAAAAAATTAATTTATAATGATAGATAATAATTTCTATAGAAAAAAAAATATTTTTCAAGAAGTGATACCTTTCCAAATATTGTGATTATAAATTTAATATTTCTATATTAAAATACATAATATAATATTATGTTTAAACTTATATAAAAAAATTAAGAATAATTTAATTGGTTATCAATGATAAATAATATTAAAAACACTTAATTATTAAAATGACTTATTCTACAAAATTGTTTTTCAACGCATTATATGTTTTAATTTAAACATTATTTTTATTATATTTTGAAATTTAATTATACAAAATGGACTCCAAATTAATATTATGCACATAGAAATTTGGTTATAAAGTTCATATTCTTTTTTAATGATAAAATAACAACCATGATAAATATTTAACAATGATTAATAAGTGGTAAAATAGATAATCAAATGAGGCTTAAATTTTAAAAAATTAATTTGACACTTAGAACTTCTAGAATCATTATTTTTGTTTTAAATATGTACCTAAATGTTTCTCTAACATTTAACCACCTAAATAAACTAAATCACATGAAATTATCATCCTACCCCTTACCCGACAATCTTTTCCAAATATTTCTCTCTCTTTTCACCTTAAAAAGGATATCTCTTCCACCCTTTTCAAGAGAAAAATCCTATTCCAAATTCACAAAAACATAAATCCAATTTTATTCTTCTAGATACCCTATAAAGATTTTGAAGCATCTAACCTCAAAAAATATCCCCATGTCTCTCATTATTAAAAGAGGCCTCAAAAAAGAACGTGATTCTCAATGTTGGTACTACAAAACTTTTAACTACATTTATTTATCCTTCTCATCCACTATCTTCCAAAAAATTAAAAATATTTGCATATAATGACGTCAATATAAATAATATACACAAATTATATTATATTTATGTAATAACCATTATTTGAACCCCTCCCATTTAATCAAAAACATAACCAAAAACAAAAATGGTGTTTATGTGCATTTGCAGACTACCACCTCTATGGAAGACATGGTTCCTTTTTAATAGTAAAACATTCGATTATAGAAATATAATGGGTTTAGTGAATATATTATACATTTATTTTATTATTTAAACAATTTAAATATAAATTTGGCTCTATATAAATAATATTATAAATAGACAGTCATTATAAAACAAACTATGAAAAATGAATATACGAAGGGGAAAAGTGATTTATTTTTAAGTGTAATTTTTTTTCAGTTAACTTATTCTTAAGAAAAATGAATATTTAAAATCACCAACATATTAAAATTTAAACAATGTAATTGTAATTTTTCTAATGATATTATAATAAATGGATCTCTCCTATAGCCATACTCAAACATAGATCGTGGCTTACTCTTGTTGGGTTGATTTAACCACCTATATTAAAAGTTAAAATATTTATATAAATTATATAATTTGAAACTTAATATTGGATAATAGAATTTAAAAATTGATTTTTTGGTTCTATTTTCCAAATATAAAAATTTAACTGATTAATTAAGTTACCACCATTTATTTTTAAAAATCACTGAAACATGCTCATCGCTAATTTGGTCTTTAGGAACCATAAATAAAAATAAAATAAAAAGAAATGATAAGATTTGAAAATATAATAAAAATATATTTTAGTACCATTTATGTTATTTTAATGGTGAAATATGTGAGATGAATAAATAAAAACACTTACATTATGAAAATAGCTCATAACAATCAATATTACACAAAACTGATATGGGAAATAGATAATAACTAACTAATATACATGAATAGAATAATTATAAATAATGTTAAGAAAAGTTTATGTATATGAAAATGGTTATAATATTATTTATTACTATATTTATGTCTTTTATACAGGATCTTGGAGCGTATTCGTCTATGAAGGGAAACATGGTAAAGGTTTTTTGGCTCATTTTCAACGCCATTGTACATGTTTTATATTTTGAACCATAAGTTCTAATATATTATTCATCCAAATCCCATATTATTTCATATATGAAAATATATTCCATTTAATGAGATTTTAATTCACATTTTAGGATCTTCCCCCCAATATCCTTTGATTCTGAAGTTACTAATTCTGTAAGGGATTTATTGGCTCAATTTATCATTAATTTGGTCATAGTTTTTCATACATAAATATTATTTAATGATTTTTGTGAATATACCATTTTAATATTTTATATATTATTTATTTTTTTTCTCAAGGGAAATTTTCTTTCATCATAAATTAATACTTATTTGGTTATATATTTTCTAAAATAGAAGTGTAACATTGGAAAGAATAACTCCCATTCTAACCGATGAATCATTTCTTCCATGAGAATGTTTTTCATCACACCACTTTTCTCCTGTATTTTTTGAAATATAAATTATGGATTATTTTCTATGATTATAAAAATTATCTTTAACACTTTTAAAAATGTAAATTTAATACTATTTTTTGGATTTGGTTTAAAAAAAAATTACATCAATTTATTTAAAATGTAAAAAGGTTTTTCATCCTTTCAAAAAAATTTAACTTCCACTACAAATTTTTTATACCCTTTATATATTTTAATGTATATATTATTGGAGTTTCTATTTCAACAGTTAATATTTTAAAAAATTTCACTACACGTTTTAGAAAATATCTTTTGAAAGTGACATATATATTCTTTCTATAAATAAACTAAAAATATTTTATAAAGACTCTTTTTATTTTTTAATTTCATGTGAATGCATATTTGCAAAAACATTTATATTTTTTTGGAAAATTTTACACTATGTTTTCTTATTTCCAATAATATATTAATTTTCTCCAAGTATTATAAGATATTTATTTTAAAATTTATAGAAAATATCAAAGATGTTTCTTATTTCAATAGTGGATTTTCTAAAATGACTAAAAAGTGTATTTTATCTAATTAATTATCTATTGATACATATTATTACTAATTCTAGTATATTATTTAAATATTACTATCCACATTCTTCCTCTGGAAGGCATATGCAATGTTCTTCTCTATAAATGATAAGACCCATCATGACCATTGTCTTGGCTAATCATCGACTATGAATATGAATAACTTCTCTTCTATTGAATTTAATTTGTGAATACCCTGATTTCAGTTTATTTGATGGAAGTGTGTTCACCAAGATTCTATACATCAAATTATGGAGGAAATTATTAACCTAATTATCTTTCCATTATCTATAAATTTTAAATACCATATGCTCCATTATCTAAATTGAATGATATTTACATAGAAAATAACATAATATATTTAGATACCAGTTTAATTTAAAATGGTATATCATGTTATGATAATTGATTGAATTGTGAATGAATTTTTTATGTGATCCCATTCTAAAAGATTTTGAAACCAATTTTATTTTCACGGTTCTTTAAGATATGGTTGATTTTATGTGGAAAACAGTTGTATGGATGATGATGGGTGGCGTCCTATATCACCCTCTAATTCACCGGTTGAATCATATATCTCATGAGATATTCAAGAATGGAAATAATGAGTTTGTTAAAACAAGCATGGTAATAATTAGTTCACTAACATTATCAGTAGTGGACCTAAAGATTTTTTTCACACACGCATTAGAAAAAATGGCTTTTCTCACAATTGTTTTATAATGATTATCATTTTTTAATATCAACATGTTGTTTCCATTGATATTCTATAATTTTATGCTAATTATTATTCCTATATTATTATCTCATTGTTCATGTTTATTTACTCAACATTCTATACACTTTTCATTCTTGTATTATGTTATGTTGAGCCTTATAAAAATATTTATGATCTATGATGTAATTCCCCAACCCCAAAAGTCTAGAGTTAGTGCATTGTTTTATTACACATGTATGATTACTTGGAATCAAATCTTGATAGACCAATAAGATTAGTAGATTTATAAATTCATATTACATACATGATACCCATAATACATTGGGAAAATAATATAAAATGTGATACATAATAAAATGAAATAAATAGATTCCTGTAAATATTATTTATCTTTTTTCTTCTTCAAAACCTAGGTAATGGAATTAAAATAAGGGTGAGCTCAAATTCTTTTTATGGGTAATAAAAATAGAATAAATAATGAATCAATGGTAATTAATCAACATGGAAAGGTAAATAACTTATAACGCATGCCATTCATATAACTAGAAATGTAATAATCAAGTGGTAATGTAAAAAACTGAAAAAACATGGCATTTAATCAATAAACTGAGAATCAAATGCATCCATATGATTTATTAGATGAAAACCTCATGGATAAAAACAATGAAAATTGAAATATATATTAATGAAATTACTAATTATTATATTTCATTTAGGAGTCACATGAAAACATATACCATCAAAACCTTTGACAAGATTGTTTAAAACTATGGATTGAAACCCATTTAATTTGGCCAACTTATTTTTCTCAAGAGGACTTGTCTATGTATCGAGGGGCTATGTAAATTCTAGGGTCCACCCGTAATTTCTAGTCCAAAACATTCCAAATATAGGATAATAAAAATAAACAATATTCCTTATCAAATATCCATATTGAATAATGAATACATATTTATCAATAAATCCCTAGTTAATTAAAAATCTATCAAAGTGAACACCATATGTAATAACTATAAATGGTTTAAGAAATAATAATATATAATGTATGAGAATATGGACATTCAAGGAAATTTACAAGGAATAATGATTGAAATAATGTGATTATTTTAATATAAATTTATCAATCACAAAATGAAGTTATATTTCAAAGATAATCATCAAGAACATCCTTGAGAAATATAATATTTAATCAATCCAAGTGTCTCATACCACTTTGAAACATTTGAATCATAATTACCCATTAATTAAATGAAACTTATATTATCATAGTAATGATTAGGTTCATGATATAACATTCTTAAGGTAAATATATACACCATATAAAAGTGAATTGATGCATAATAATAAATAATATTCAATGGAATGTAAATTGAGAAAAAATCTCTTACCATGAATTTATTTTTGTTTGAATAGAACATAAACTCTTGTATAATGGTTTTTATATTTCATATAACGTATTAAAGAACCATATATATGTTATATTATCTTATATTATATTCTTATAATATTTTATTACCCATTTTTTAACAATCATTCATTATTTTTCACTATTCCATGTGTTAATTGCCTAGTTTTTTGGGTATATTTTAACTTGTTACTTATTGTTATTATTAATTAGATCATGTTTTAGAACATAAATAATTTAATACACTATTTAAATTTCGTATATATCTAGTATATATTTATTTATAATAATCCATAATATTTGGATATAAAAAATGAAATGCATTGTTCATGGAGACGGTAGGTCGTACGTACCCATGAAAGCTACTTTCATTTATTTTTCAGATTAAATAATGAAAATTAAATGATATATATGTATATTATAATTTTAGTACCATATATATTTCATAAATATTACATATAATTATAAAAACCATCATTTATACCTTCTACATATAGTGTGAACGAATCAAATCGCTTTTAAGTGGTGGTAGTCGATACTTCCACAAACGATGTTATCATATTTACAAAAAATAGAAAACATAATGGTATGTGTTATATAAAAATTTCATATTCATAACTAATTTATAAATATAATATATATATCATATTTAAATATAATTTTCCTCATAATTCTAACCATGATATGTGATAAATAAAAAACAAACAATAATCGTTTCGGGGGGGGGGTGATAGTTCACTGTACACTTAAATGGTAGGTTCATTACCCATTAGATATATGTGTGTGTCATTGTATGACTAAAAAATAACTTAAAAAATTAATATAATATTTGGGACATTTATTTTATTATATAATCTTGTAATAATACTATTGTATTTGGTGTAAAATGAAAATAAAACAAAGGAGATTGAGGAAGGATGTTACCTCTTCTTTAGGTAACTCATTTTGGTTTCACCAAAAGAAATTACTTGGATGCAATTATTCTCAATTTTTGGATTCTAATTTTAGGGGAGGGACTTTTAGGTTCTATTTAGTTTTCTCTTATTTGAGTCAAATTGTATTGATATGTGTGAGAAAGTGGGAGGTGTGAGTGCCTTTTTATAGTGGACGAGAAGCGGCACTCTTGTAAATTTTGGAAAAAGGAATTCCACCAAAGGTAATTCCATTGGATGTGACTCTAATAATAGTAAATATTTGGTAAAATGACGTATGACATCTATATATTTCCATAAAAAGGATTTTTGACATGTTTCTAGTTCATTTGTTCCCTTAAGATTATGGTTTAGTCCTTTGTTAAGCTAAATTTCACCTTAATCGCTGTAATTAATTTTAATTACATTCATTAATATTTTTGGTTAAAAATAATATAACCTTATTAGGAATTATAAATTATTATTATTTAAAATATTTTATCCATTTTTACAAATTAAATTCAAATAACATGTTGAAATTAATTTAAATTTAATCCTGTGGACGGGATAACAATTACAGGTTTTTAAAGTAAAAACATTCAAATGTTTGCTATGTTTTTATATCCAATTTCAAAGTGAAATTTATTATAATGAAATAATTTTATTAATATATAAAATATTAATATAATTATAATTTAAAACTATTTAAAAATATAATGTAACCTTATAAATAAATGAGACAAAAAAGAGGTTTTGAATAAAATTTCATTATTTTTCACTATTCATCAAAAAATAAAACATTATAGAAAAATACTGAAAATTAACCCTAACCTAATTTTAATGTTTTGAAATAAAAAAATATATTTATATTTACATATAAAATATATAAAATTTCAAAAAATTTGATTTTAATTAGGTTCTCCATTAAAAGGTTATAAAATTGCCTTTATAAAAATATAGTATTTTATGCATAAAATTTAGATTGTTTTTATAATATGATTATCAAATATATTTAATAAGTTTAAAAATATTTGTAATTATATATAATATATAAATATTATATATAAAATCAATAAATGTTTTATAATTTTATTTAATGTATAAAATGTTAATAAATAGTGTTTTGTTTAAATCAGGTGTTATGAGCATTGCAAATCTCACTTCAAAATTAAATTAATTATAAATGGAAAACATGGTATTGTATTAGGGTGATACATTATTCCATCCCAAAAAAATCCTTCTATGAAATATCAGGGGTATTACCCTCAAAAATATGTCGGTAGTTTACCATCATGGAATCCTCTCATTCGCATGTTACTTATTCCATTTTTTGATTTCTCTAGAGTACCTTTACTAGATAAGTTGTCTAATTTCTCAATAAATGGTCTCTGGTATCAATAACCGGGATATGATCATCACATCATAATTGTTTAGGTTCAAACATTATATCATTAGAGATGATCACATACATTAGGTCAAGCATCTACTTATGTAGTATAGATATATGGAATACATCATGTACCTTTTAGAGATTTGGAGGCATTACTAAATGATAAGAAACAACCCCAACCCTTCAAATAATTGTGATGGATTTGAGGTACCTGGGACTCATTACCCTTTATTACTAAACCTGGTAACACCCTTACATGTGGTTACTTTCAATAAAACTTGATCTCCAACTTGGTACTCTAAATCATTCCTCTAATTATTGGTATAACTCAATTTCTTACATTTAGAAGATTTATTGTGAGCTTTAATAGAATTTACGATTTTCATTATCTCTTTAAAATATTCTAGGCCTATGAGTTTCCTTTCACCGTCTTCATCCCTAAAAAGTTGAGTACAAAACATCTTTCTATATATATCTTTATATGACGCCATTTGAATACTTTAATGGAAACTATTATTATAGCAAAACTATACCAATTGTAAGTTAAAAACACCACATACATTGAAAGTAGATTTATCATGACCTCAACATGTCTTCCATTTTTTAAATTGTTATATCAGACTATACATCAGTTTGAGGATGGTAGGTAGTGCTCAAATGATCCTTGGTATGAAGAGACTTTTGAATACTCTTCCATAATTTTTTTATGTAAATTGGGGATACCTAATATAAATAATTGAAATATGTGCACCATGAAGTCTTAAAACTTCATTAATATAGATCCTTGTGTGGTGATCAAGAGGTAGGTCTTCTCTTATGGTATGGAAATGAGTAGATTTTGTTTGGAGATCGACAACAAACCATATTACATCATTCTTTTTTGGAGTCTTTTATATTCTTGTGAAATAGCGCATATTAATTTCTCCCCACATCCACTTAGGAATAGGAAGAGGTTTCTGGACACATTTACAATGATACCACATAACATTCACTTGTTGAAAAACCAATCATCTTGACATATAATTTATAATATCCCACTTCATGTTATCCCATGAAAAATGTTCCTTCAAGTACCTATACATCACTATGATAGCATGATGTATAGAGAAATGTGAGATCTATTAGACATCCAAAAATTCCATTTTCCGCTTAGGTATAAATGGAACACATATCATCCTTCAAAATTTTAGAACACCATCTTTACAAACGAAGTCATGTAATTTTCCATCATTAATAGGTTTGATTTTCTTCTGATAGTCCTCATGATAATATTGAAAATTCATTATTCCCTCTAATAATGATAGGGTTTAAATCATTTTTAAAATTATTTATGTCCCCCCTTTCATATAAATTCTCTTATCCATCTTAATTGGACCTATAAACATAGGATTTTTCTCAATAATTATCTTGGTTATAACTCCATGGTCATTCATACTCAAAGAATAGGATGGCTTATTTGCTTTTTATTGGTGGTATTGTATTATGTAATCATAATAATTTAGTAGCTAAAGTAATTTTCATTGTCTCATATTGATATATTTATTTTATAAGATGTATTTTAGTCTCTTATGATCCTTGTATATCTCACACATTTCCCCCTAGAGATAATATATCAATATTTTCAAAGAAAATAGTAGAAACTCTAACTCAAGATCTTGGGTTAGATAGTTCTATTCGTGATTCTTCAATTTCCGTGATTCATAAGAAAAAATTTATTATTTTTCTTTAGGACACAACCAATCCCCTTCGATGCATCACTATATATGCCAAACCCATCAATCACGGATGGTAAATTTAAAAAGTGAACATCGAATAATCTTATATTTAGTTTATCTACGAATTCTTCACATTTCATTATCTAGAAAAACATATCCCATTTATTTGTAATATTGGTTAATGGGATAGAGAGCTTGGAAAAATTCAGAATGAATCTCTAATATTAACCTACCAAACTAATGGAACTACATACCTCGGTTTTGTTTTTTGGTGTAGGCCATTCTCTAACTACCTTTTTCTTTTGAGTATCAACTAATATTCCATCATTGTAGACAATATGACTAATAAAATAGACTTCTTGAAGCTATAAATCATACATAATAAATTTATCATATAACTTCTCTATTCTAAGAGTCTTAAGAATTATCTAAAAGTGATTCTCATAGTCAACGTAGATTTTGGAATACACCAAAATATCATCAATAAATTCCCCACAAATACTAAAGACATTCTATGAATACTCTATTCATTAGTTCCATGAAAGGATAGGGATAATTAGTCAATATAAATAGAAATAGTGTACCATTTTAATGTTCATACTTGATCTAAAATGTTTTCATTAGAATGTTTTCCTTCTTCCCTAGCAGTTAGGGATGACCAAAACAAAGATCAATATTTGTAACATTTTGGGCTCCGTGAAGTTGATCAAACAAGTCTTAAATGTGAGGTAAATGAAACTTTTTCATTATTTAAAAGGAATTGATTTCCTTATAATAAATGCACAACCTTATAGATCCATGTTTCTTTTTAAAAATAATGGAATGGTCTCCCCATAGTGAAACACTATGTAAATAAATCCCTTATTACCAAAATCCTCTAGTCATTTCTTAAATTCCACTAATTCCATAGTGGCAATTCTATATGGAGTATTTGATATTTTCCTTGAATTAGGGATTAAATAAATTGAAAATTCAACTAAACATTATGGAGGGTTTCCAAGTAATTACTTATGAAATAAATCAATTTATTCATGCACAATAAGTAAATCCTCAACTTGAATATTACCTTCTTCTTCTCTAGGAATAGTTTTCACTTTTTCCCCAAGAATTTCATTCAGTATAGTGATTGTGGGTAGATCTAAATAAGAATTAGGTGAGAAATATTATTCTCTAATGATGTGGGATTCTACAACCTCCACAAAAATTATCATTTCCATCTTCGTGAAATATATTATTGTATCATATTTTGATAGCCATTCCATACCAAGTATTATATCAAATTCAACAACAGGTATGATTACATGGCCAGCAAGAAAAGCATATATTTGTGTCATAATTTGAACTGATAAACATATCTTTGTTGTATTGATTTTTATCATATGATTTCTTACTCACAAATACCTTATTAAATCAGAAGGAAAATATCTAGCTTTCTTGGGAAAGTAGGTATAAAAGAGTGAAATGATCTAGAATAAAATAACACATTGGCTAAATTTGAAGATTGGATTAATGTACCTACCACCACATCATTAGGTAATTCTACCTCTATTGTAGTGATTGTATCAGATTTCACATATCCCTCATACTCTTCTATGGAATAATCCCTTTACGCTTAGAAAACTCATTTGCATAATCTTCCAACTCCTTATAATTATAGAACCAGAAATCACTAATCAGATTATTCCCTATTCATTCATAATCCTGGTGACCCTTAACACAAAATTTATTGTACTCTCCTAGTCCCTTCAAACGTTTCATAGCATGCTTTTTCCCATATTTTTTACAAGATGGAAATAACTCAAAATTCTTCTTCTTCTTTGAAGAATTATATTGCTTATAGTCCTCAAATAGACTCTTTTTATTTTAGATTCCTTTAAATAACTTGATTCTAGAAAATTACTTCTCCTTATAGATAGAAAATAAAAATATTTCATCATATGTTGAAAATTTATTGAAGAACAGTTCACTTCAGGGACTTGGATTAATCCCTTCAAGAAAGTGATCAAAATTTAACTTTGTTTAGTGTTTGTAATCCATATCATAACTCGATAATCTGGTAAAGGTTGCTTCATAATCTGTAACACTCACCTTTTCCTTTTTTCTTTAATCTGTGTAACTTTCTCTTTATCTCAATTTGTTCATAATAAGGGATATATTTATCAAAGAATGTCTCCTTTAAGGTTCTATATTCTAAGAGTTATATTTATTCTACCTCCCAAGTATTTTGGATTAAGGCCCATTATTAACCAGCATCACTGTTGTGGTAAAAGATCACAAGTGTAACCTTTTCCATTTCAATGCATTCATGTGTCATAAATAACTTCTCCAGAGACTTAATCTATTTCTCAGCTAAAATTTGATTAGTAAGATGACAACACTATGTAGAATTCAATCTCATAAAACAATCCATCATAAGATATTCGATCTGTGTAATAGGTTTCTATTTTTGGGTAGTGTTATTTTTCAAATTATGGTTGAGATTCCCTAATATAGCGATAATTTTTTTCCAATACCAGCTATATTGGCTTCTTCAAAAGGGAAATATCTTAATTTTTCATGAGTATTGATTCCATTATTACTTCCAGAAAACTTTTCTAAACAATGGAATAAACTGTATTATATACTAAAACCTTAATAGATAATTCAAGATATGTTATAACACATTACATTTATGCATCATAAATCATAAACTCTAGTTTTATTGGGAAAATCATTAATTTTATATCCTTCATAAGGGTTTATAAATAAAATGTGAATTATCCTAATTATATTCACCAGAAATTTCAAACTAGGTCAGATATAAGGATCGTTTTCATGGATGATGTTACACCAAGTCAGGCACGATATACCTTGTCGAACTTATTACTCCTAAGTAAATTTTTTTCAGATCCATGTCCACTTGTATTATCTAGGTAGAGATGTATTTCTAGGAATACCCATATAATCTCAACCTTACCAAAATTATTTTATTTCATTTTATACTTAACCTCAAATTATATCTTAAGGTTATGTTCCTAAATCTTATATTTCTATATCTTTTTTCTAATGTCACTTTTAAACTTCCTTTGATACCAACTCTAATGCCCTGACCCTATAATCCTAGAGACAATGAATTATTTTATTAAATTATCAAGATTACATGGAATCAAATACAAAAGGACCTATCGGTACTGTAGTTTTTGAAATACTCATTACAAACACGATACCCATAATATATTGGAAAAAGATAATAAAACATTATATATAATAAAATGAAATAAAATTCACCGTGGAAAGATTATCTAATGTTTTAATCTTCATAACATGAGGAATGGAATCATAATAAGGGTTAGATCAAATGATTAGTAAGGGTATGTAAAGCATGATAAATAATTAGTCAATGATAATAAATCAACACGGAAATGTAAATAACTGATAACTCATTCCATTAAAATAACTAGATATGGCATAATAAATATGGAAAGGTATTAAATTGAAAACGAATCAATTAATAATGAATGAATGGTATTTAAAGATTTTATCATATGAAAACCTAATTGATAATAACAATGAAAACTGAAATATCTATGAAGGAAATTCATAATTATTAGACATCATTTTTGAGGTATAGGAAAACCTATACATCAATATTTTTCACAAGAAGGTTTAAAAAAAATATAGAATAATGTTTAATTAGGCCAACTTATTTGTCTCATGAGAACCTATCGATATATTGAAGGGTTATATAAAGTATGGGTCCCACCCATCATTTCCATTCCAAAGAATTACTCATATCGAATAATCAAAATAAATAATATTCCTTATAATATATCTATATTTTTTTAATGAATGTAGATTTATAAATATTTTCTTGTTAATTAAATAACTTTCAAAGTGAATGGAATATGTAAAAATTATATACTGTTTTAGATATAATATTATCAATTGTATGAGAGTATGGATATTAAAGGAAAATTACAATGAATAATGATTAAAATAATGGGATTAATTCAACACAAAATTATTCGGTTGGATATAATAAAGAGTATAATTAATTTAAATAATTAATATAACATGATAATGATTTTTTATATATAATATAACATCTAATTAAACACTATTTCACCGTCAATAGAATTATATTGTCGCTTGTGTGTAGGTACAACTTACAATCTCCACGATGCGATGAGATTAATCTTCAACGATCACCCTTTAAGATTTTTTAGAAAATTATATATAATGATTAATTATGAGTTATATGAAATAATATTTCTAATATAATAATATATATTTATGCAGATAAATATTTACCATTTACTTACTTCCATAATATATAATAAGGAAACAGAAACAACGTTCATACATACGTACAGACTATCATCTCCAAGAATGGTGTTTCCATTTCATATATCCATCAATTAGAAATATTTATCTTCTGAATATATATTATAAATAAATCATTTTAATATTATATATGTTTTTAAATCATAATCTATGTGATACAATCAAGAATAACAAGTTAAAACTAGTATGATAAAGAAAGTGATTATTACCCGAAATGTTACTTTAACATGAAAATTATTATTAAAAGTGTAGTATAAAGTTATAAATGAATCATAAATGACAGAATAAATATTAATATTGTTCCGGTATAAATTAATAACATACTATGGTCATTATATGGGATGTTAAATGTACCATCGACTAAATGAAAGTACAAGGTAAGGGTTAATTCCTCAATCTCATTATTATTCAAGATTGTTTATGTATAAGTATTTATGGGGATATATTTATCATCCATGTACATGTTTCATAATTTGTTTTCAAAAGGAATCATTATGGTTTAATGGTAGGGAATATTTAACTAGATCGTCATTTTAAATGTTTTAAAGATTTATTTTTTAAGATATTTTTAATTAATTCCCATGTTTTCAAAATGAATTTATAGAATTATTTATCTGGAAATAATTTTTTAAAAATTTAAATTCCATGAAAAAGTTTCAAAGTGGTATGGAACACTTTGATTCAAAAATCACTTTTCATTAACTTCCTTTATAAATTATGAGTTTTTTAAATGATTTCATGAAAATGGAGTATTTATCTCAAAGAGTTTTACTGATTATTTTCAACTATGTAAACATCCTTTATTGGATAATATACTTGATTGAAATTGATTTATTATAATAAAATCAACCATATTGTATTGAATGATCTATGATATTTCTGAATGTGGATTGTTATTTTTATACCATTCATGTTTTATGGTTAAATTATTGGAATTTAATATGCTAGTTTTAATAAGAATTTTTATTTTATATTTCACCCTTTTCATATAAAGAATGAATTAGACTTAGTAAATAATGGATGGTGCCCGCTATAACCCTTCGATGCATTGGTAGGTCTCATTTACAAACTTGTGTCTTGGCAGTAAGCCTTAACAAAATTTATATTTAGGGTCATGTCATGAGGCCTTGACTTTGTGGTTATGTAGTTCGACATTATTCATTCCATGACTATAAGATTAGTTATTGATGTTACATGTGATTATTATACTAGTATAATATCCATGTGAACTATTAAATGACATTATTTGATTCTTCATTTCTATATTATACTGAAATTTATGTTAAAAGGGTTTTTGTTTCAATTTTTTTACTTTTATAAACGTTTATGATTATTTATGATAGATTTTTCTATATTGTTTATCCCTACTAATCATCTGAGCTCACCCCATTCTTATGTTTTATTTCCCAGGATTCCAAGAAGTGTAATATTATTTTGATGTAGGTTTAAGTTATGATAACTGTGGAATTATCAAAGGATTATCTATAATGTATTTTATGTCTGAAATTATAATGTGAAGTTCATGTATGTAATATATTTTCCATGATTGCTAAGCTGATTTGTCCTTCAAGACATTATTCCTTGTAATCATGCCAATGTATTAAAATAATGTACCAGCTCCGAACATCGGGGTTCGAGACATTACAGTTGGTATCAGATGAAGTTTAGTAAAAACCATGGGAAATATATTTAGAAAATATCTGATTTTATAACATTTCCCCAAGATAGAAATTTTGGATTAATATAGAAGAACTTGCATAAATTTTGGTAATGTATAATTTTTGTGAGTTTTCATTTAAATACAGCCCATTCTAGATATTACAATTGGACGTGGTTCTGGAACAAATGTACCTGTGAGTGAAAACTCGGAAAAGGAGTTTTGGGCTAGATCTTGGGTATCCTGGATACATGACAATGAACCTTACTACACACCTAGTTTGACACTCCTAGGGGATATTCTCAGGATAACTCACATTTTATTTATAATACGATTTGAATTATTTTAAAATGCGTTTAGAATAAATAACCATTGTTAGTCATAAAGTGTTTTAGATTTAAAATATTGCATCATGATACTCTCTAAATTAGTTTAGGACTATTGTTACTCACACAATTATATCCGGATTTAGTCAATGGATGGCTTCCAATGAAGTCATAGTAACATTGAACATGATGTACAAGGTGGGACCGGTGGTGGAAATTAGAAAAAAATTGGAATTTTGATAGACATAAAAGATATCAAGTTTATACCTAATCAATTTATCAAAAATATTATCAACTACATATTCATTAACCAACACCCAAACTCAAAAAATATGATAAAGGAAGAGAATGATAATAGCTCTAATAGTTTATACCACAGAGAAAACAAAGATAAATTTCCATCATATATGAAATATTGATGGAGACACCCAGGAAAGTGACTCAATGGAACAAAGAAATTCTTTATGTGTGGAAAATAAGGACATAAATTAAGGAATTGTTGAGGAAAAATAAAAAATATTATGGAAGAAAATAAAAATGATCCTAAGAATCCATTTACAGTCATTTTCTATAAATGTAGGGGAGAAGAGCCTTACTTAAGTCAATTCCCTATTCTATAGAATAATATATAGGTCAAGGAAGAACCTATATGGAAATAAATGTATGGGGAAATGTTTAAAATTAATAATTCTCTTTGTTAATGGGATTACTTTTGATGAATTTTCTCTTTTATGTGTAACCCTAATGTTTTTTATGTGAAAATTATATTTAAATAAGAATTATCCTTTATTTTGGGGATATATTTATGAAGAACATGTTGGGTTTATATGATCCATGAATTTGAGGCAATTACAGGTTATTACTTTTTGGGATGAAAATGCGAGGTATGTGATAACATTTGTGGTAAAATATGTTTCGGTTATTTTTGAGGAATTTATCTCATTTTTTGGAAGTTTAAAAAATTATAAAATTTTTGAAAAAGGAAAACATGTAGATAATCTGACAACATGTTGTGTCTGACAGAGCTACAAGAATAAAACCCACAACCAAAGCGTGAGTTGTATTTATCACATACCACTAGACTACATGAAGTCTATAGTCAGTATAACTAATTCTTTTTAGTTAAATGATTTTATGGATAAATAATGTGTTGATTTTGGTAAATTATGATTTATCAAATGGATATCCTTAATATATGAAAATGATTTGGTGATTATGTGATAAATTTTATTTTGGAAGACGTTCGCTCTTTTGAGAACACTATATGCCTAAGGAAAATAGAATATTATGTTACTTCATTTGTGGAGTAATTGTGAATTTTTAATTTTAAAGAGTCTGTGCTTTTATTGCGGACTTATAGAGATTTTCATTATTTATAGAAATGATTAACCTATCATTGGGAATATGTGTTTTGGTTAAATGATTTATGTATGTGACATTAATAATAGTAGATTTTATTTAGAGATAAATGTGAAGATTTATTATAGAAGACTATGTAATCAAATCCTTCTGAGTTTTGGGTTTCAAACATAGATTAGATTATTTTTGAATAATTTTAAGGACAATTTTGTATTGAATTGTCTTCTTTTAACTTTGGGTATTTTTTTAATAATTTAAGAGATTAAGAGTTGTATTTCTTTTGGTAAAGGATTTTCCTTTTTGGGGATCATTTGATATTGTACTTAAATTTTTTGATTTGGTTAATGTATAAAGATAAGGGAAATATAAAGATCATCTTTTGTGGATTATGTGATTCTCTAGAAGTTGATTCAAGTGGTTCTGGTGTGATAAAGTCATCTTGAATACTCATAGTTTGGAGAAAATATGAGTTTCGGGTAGAAATTTATTAAAGGATTAAACTATATTTGGAAATTAAGTATATCTCATTATGTTATTAGTCAATCTCATAAATAAATTCCTCAACATTATGAAGATAAACATAGAACAATAACTTTGTATGTTTATTATTCATACTGGGTAATCAAATACTGTTTAAACCATCACATGTTTACCGTTTTCTGGTAGTTAACTTTCTCTTGATCATGTTTTCTATCACTGTCCCTCAGAACATTATAGTTTGTTTTCTCTTCCACATCCATGTTTTCTTATATGTAACCCTAGTATGGGTTATCTCAGGTAACCTTTATTACTTCCCTTTTTTCATTTAAAGTGATAGTATTATTGACTCTTTTTCTGATGTGGGACTTTCAATGATGTTTACAAACCCAATTTTACATTTATGAGGATGTGATTTCAAAAAGAGGGGAAGAATGTAACACACCGAGATTTCAATTTAATTTATATATTTAAATTAAATCAATAGATTATACTGTAGTCAACACTTACTTGGCTTGTATTATAGGCAAGATTGAGTTTTTGCGAAACAACACTTTAGTATTATAATTATTAAAATTATAAATTTATAACATAAAAATTAAATATAGTAATAAAATATTAACAAACAAATTTTAAATGATATTTAAAATTATTCTACATAAATAAACCATATTTTTAAGGAAATGTTAATGTTTCATTAAAATATAAGTAATATTTAAATAAAGTAACTACTTCTTATGTCCTTTTGTGAACAGTAATAAAATTAATTTTAAACACTATCATAAATTTAATTTGGTGAAACTGAATTAATTTTTCAATTCAAAATATCAATATTCACTTAGGGTGATTTTTTGGTATTTTATTTAAAACATTCACTTTTTGATGAATAGTAAAAAATACTAAATATTATATAAAAACCGACTTTTACAATTAAATAATTATTTTTAATTAAAATTTATCTTAATGCCAAAATAGATACATAATAAATATATTACTCCAATGTATGACATTTAGTCATTTTATAATAAGATTAGATATATAAAATTTTATGGAACTTTTTAATATCTTTACCCACCATCTAGGCACATTTACCAATTTGCATAATATGTAATTTTACCGCTTATGTGAATTGAATTTAAAAAATACAATAGACATGGGTTTCACTAGTAATTAAATTGTGGTTTAATATGATGAAAATAATTTTTTTTGAATAAAAACTTTTGAATTTTATTTACATGGTAAAATGTAAATAAAGTAATTAAAGGTAAAAATAATATTATAATATTATAAAATTACCCAAACACATGTCCTAATTCTAATGGATAAGTTTTTTTTGACCCAAATAAGCCTTATGACAACAATTTTATCCTTTTTTATCTACTTGGGTAAGAATATGAAATTTATTATATTTTACTTAAAGAAGAGTTAAAAGTGTTAAATTCAATTTATAATAACTAAAACATTTATAATATAGGGTTATACAATAGATTAATTCGACTATAAATATTACATAGAAATATAAAAATATTTCCTACATCATGGTATTTTATTTTTAATTTTTAGACACTAAATAATTAACTTTATTTATGACACTATAATGATGCATTTGTTTCTTATAAATTATGGAATCAAATAAATGATATTATAAATATTAAATTAAATATAATTTTATAGTCTTTATTCCATAAAAAAAATTGAATGATATTTATATATTAGGTATTATTTATTGACTTTTTTATAAGTAATCATGTTGTTTAGACTTTAACAAAAATCAATTACTAAGTAGTGTCAAATTTTACATAAATGAGGTTTCAAAACAAAAACTATTTTATTAAATGATATAAAAATATTAAAAATATATAGTTTAGTAAAATTACATGGAAAGTGAAAAATATGTAATAAATGATCCACTTTAGGTTCTCTAGGAATTTTATTGTAACTATATTAATTATGTAGTATAAAAATACAAGAAGACTAGGTAAAAGTTAAACTATTTACGTAAGTGTTAAATATAAATGATAAGGTTAATTTTATGACATACAGATGTATAAAACAATTTTTTTGATAGTATATATACCCATACTAATATTATACTATAAATAAATCAATTAAGAGCTATTATAATATGAAAATAATTTTATAATAAATTAATATTTCAAGTATTTTTTGAAGTGCCCCTCACCTCTCTTATAAAAGGGTTCCTCCCTTTCTTTTTAATTAAAACCACCAAATCCATTTGAATCGGCCAAAACCTATTCCAATATCCTCTCATCTACCCTCAATTAAACCTAGAGGCCTTAATTTGATCAGAAATCCAACCTAAGGAGCCCTTTTGTTCAAATCCAAAGGAATCACCCCAATAAGAGGTAATTATTTTATCACTTATTTCGAAATTATTTTCTTCTTCTACTTGATCTTTCTCCATTGTTTCCATAAAAAATTATAACTTTAGTAACTTATATATTTTTAGATGTTATTATAAATATGTTACTAAAATATTCATTATTCTACCCATCCTATGATTAAAATAGCCACCATGCGTGCGTGCGCACGTCTTACCATCTCCATGTCTTAGTGTAATTTTTTATTCAACGCTTCATTTTTTGGATGGGTATAATAATAAGTTTAATTAATGTAAATAAGGAATATAAAATGATAATTATTTTTTATATATAACATACCATCCAATTATACACTGTTTCACCATAAATAGAATGATATTGTCATTCGTGCGTATGCATGACTTACCGTCTCTACGACGTGATGAGATTCATCTTCAACGATCACCCTTTAAGAATTTTTATAGAAAAATATATATTGATTAATTATGAGTTATATGAAATAATATTTATAATTTAATAATTAATATTTATGTACATATATATATGTCATTTACTAACATCCATACTATACGATTAGAAAAAAATAAACAACATTTACACGTACGTACGTGCTACCATCTCCATGAATGATGTTTACATTTCGTATATCTATAAATTATACATAGATATATGCTGAATATATATTATATATAAATCATGTTTTATATTTTTTATGTGTGTAAATAATTATCTAAGTGATATAATTAATAATAAAAAGTTAAAACACATACAATAAAGAAATCGATTATTACTCCAAATGTTACTTTAACATTGAAATTATTTATAAATGGGTTGCATAAACTCACAAAAGAATCATATATGGTACCAGAAATATTAATATGGTTCTTCTATAATTTAATAACATAATATGGTCATTATACAGGAGGTTAAATTTACCCTCAACTAAAAGAAATTACTAGGTAAGGGTTAATTCCTCAATCTCATTATTATCTGAGATTGTTTATGTATAAGAATGTAATGGGACATATATATCATCCATGTATGTGTTTCAAAACAAATGTTTTCAGAAAGAATATTTTATGGTTTTATGGAAGGTAATATTTAACTACATCATCATTTTAAATGTCTTAAATATTTATTTGTTTTAAATATTTTTAATAAATGTTCAGGTTTTCAAAATTATTTTAAATATATATTTATATGGACATCATTTATTTAAAATATTAATTCCATTAAAATGTTTCAAATTGTTATGGGACAGCTTGATTCAAAAATCTCTTTTAAATTATTTCGTTTATATATTTTGAGACTTTTAAATGATTTCATGAAAAGGGATAATTCTCTAAAAAAGAATTACCGATTAATTTCAACTATATAAAAACCCTTTAGTGGATATTATTCTTTATTGAGGTTGATATATTATAATAAAATCTTCTATATTGTATGGAATGAGTTATGATATATTTGATTATGGATATGTTATTTTTATACCATTTATGGTTTATGGTTAATTTATTGGAATTTTGTGTGCAAGTTTTAACACAAATTTTTATGTAATATTTCACCATTTTCATATGAGGAATGAATCAAACTTATTAAGTGAAAGGAAGGGACTACTATATCCCCTCGATGCATTGATATGTCTCATGATACAAAATAGTGTCTTGGAATAATGCCTTAACAATATTTATATTTAGGGTCTTGCAACAAGGCCTTAAAATTGTGGTTTAGAAGTCCATCCTTATGCATTCCATCATTATGAGATTAGTTATTGATGTTACATGTGATTATTCGACTAGTACAATATCCATGTAAATAAGTAAAGGAAATTATATGATTTATAATTTCCAAATTATGCTGAAGTTTATGTTTAAGGGGATTTTGTTTCAATTTTATACATTTTCAAAAAATAATATGATTATTATGATAACTTCCACTGTATTGGTTATCCTTACTGAGCATCTAATCACACCCCTTTCTTACGTTTTATTTTACCAGCATACTAAGGAGTGTATTATGATTTTTATGTAGGTTTAAGCTAGGATAATAATGGAATTCTCAAAGGATATTCAATGTTGTATTTTATGTTTGAAATTGTAGTTTGAAGTTCATGTATTTAATTAATTTTCCATGAATACAAAACAGATCGATAATTCAAGACTTGATTTCTTGTAATCTTGTCCATGTATAAAAATAATGCCCCAACTCTGGGATTCTAGGGTCGGTAAATTACATCAAGTTGCTCTAATAATGATTCAAATTATATAAAACGGTAGATATGTTTGAAATAAGGATATAAAATGCATTTTAGATTGATTTCTAGGTCATTTTGGCGCTTAAGTTTCTGGTTTAGTCCCTTGTTAAGATAGTTTTCTTCTTAATCGTTGTAATTAATTTAAATTACATTCAGTAAAAATTTTATCAAAAAATATATTCAACAAATAAAAAATAAAATATTATTCTTATTAAAAATATGGAATCTATTTTTTCAAATTACTATCACATAATTGGTATAAATTAACTTATATTTAACCCCATAGATGGGATGAAAAAATTGGGTTTTTTAAGTAAAAATGTTCAAAAAATATTTATGTTTTTATATTAAAAATGAATGGAAAATTTATTGAAATGAACTAAATTGGTTTAACTAATATATGAATTGTCTAATTATACATTAAAACTAATTTAAATCATAACTTAACTATATAATTAAACTGTAGAAGAAAATAGTTTTAAACTAAAATTCAATATTATTCACTATAAATAAAAATATGTATGTTCTCAGAAAAATACCAAAAATTAACACAATGTAAATTTTGATATTTCAATTTCAAAAAATAATTTTGTTTTTTAATTTAAAATTATGAAGTTTTCAAAAATTCAATTCAAAATAGGTTCCCCATTAAAATACGTTAATTATAACTTTAAAAAATATAGAGCTTTTTATGCTTAAAATTGGATTTATTCTTATTTTAAGTCTATAAAATTTATTAGATGAAATCAAAAAATATAATAAACATGTGTAAAAATAAAATAGTTAGTCCCATTCATTCACACTTATAAAATGGTTATTCCATAACTACCACATAATATAATAATATGAAAAAAATATTATTTTTTTGGTATAATTGAGTTTTTCATGTAATGTAAGATTTTAGAGAAACTCATTATTGAATGTTAGGTATATTATTATAAAGATAGTTTATTTTCTGGTAAAATTACTATCTAATTCATAAATATTTATATTTATGAAAGAGACTTATTCACTCATTATCTAGGATGCTACATCTATTATATTCATTTTTTCATTACTTTTATTTATAATTAATTATTAACCAATGGATTAATCATATAAAAATGTATAAACTATAATTTCATAATTTATTTAATATATTTAATACCATATATTTTAGTGGATAGGTGATAACTATCATAATATTAGTAATTCAATATTGTTTTCTACTAAGACTCGTGGATTTGTTTAACATTAGTCATCAAAGGCAGTCGATGTTGCGTGCAATTCAATATAAATATGGTATTATGTGTTATGCAAGATAAACTATGTATAATCTGTAAACAAATCAAATAAATAATTTAGATTAATTTGAAATAATATATTTCCTAAAATCTTGGGATGTTACATCCAACCCTCCTTAAATTGAATTTCTCACTCACAATGCATTTTGGTTATCAAATGATTAAAATTAATATAATTCTTTTATATAAACCCGCATTGTTCAAAGGGTTAATACAATAAACTCTTAAAACGGGAAATTAAGAAACATTATGGTCACCATAAGTTATGCATAAATAAGATTCCATATAGGGTGCACATTGGTGGGAAACTAAAAATGGATTTGGAAGGGAAAACTAATTACCATGGGCTAATAGAGAGTGATAGAGAACATGGTCAAGATAAAGTAAATGAAAAAACCCACTATCCAAATAGGTGTAGAAAAGGACATTGATTTCACACGAAATGATGGAAATAGGATAATATTTTATTTCAATATCATTTTACTAGAGTTGAAAGATTCCTTGATTATATATACTAAGAGTATTTATAAATTTACTTACTTGATAAGTAAAGATTCAACCATTAATAAACATCCAAAGAAAACTCATCTTTTGATCCAAACAATGAGTATCCCATATGACTCTTCATGCCTGAAGCACTAGATTTAACATCTAATAGGTCACATAATCCCCAAAAGGATATCAGGATATTTCTCATAACATTAAATTTTAACCAAAAATAACGTGGTTAGAACATTGGAAGATAATTCCACCAATAATGTAATGAAGGAAAGCATTAATCTCTAAAGATCAATAGCAATATCAAAATTTAAAACTACATTATTCTATTGATATAAAACCATAATAGACAAAAAAACCATTAATATTACATCTACCAAAATAGAGGTATTATTTCCAAAAAACATTATAGCATATACCTCATACATTTATTAAACCTTAATAAATGTCTCCTAAGGTATTTCCATTATTTAAAATAGTAAAATTTGGGTTTCGTAATACCTTGGGGATATGATAAACCATAAAAAAATATAAAACACCCTGGAGATTTAACCTCTTCAATAGATGGGCCAATATCAACTGTACAAGTAATGAAAGATTTCACCATACCTTTTTTTCATCTAATAATGATGAGTTACACCCTGAGTAAGTTTCTTCAGACACAATCTATAATAATTACCTAATTCATTATATATTAAGTATCTTAGTTTTGACTATATATCTATAATCTCATTGTTAGATTGTTTACGACTCTTTTCTATGGAGTCACGAACCTAATGACTAAACATAGCACACTGGTAACACATTCCAGATCCTAACATAGATTACACAATTTTTTTACCACATTTGGAATATTTTTAGGATTGCCTCTAAAATTATTAGTTGATTACTTCTCTATTTTTGGCCACCTTGAACATTTTTGACTCCTATCATCTCATGACACATAATTGTCAAAAAACTCTATTTCAACTTTATGAGAAGAGGAAACAAATTTTCCATAACATTTAAATTCTTAGGATGCTATGATCATTGTATATTTGGTTTCAATCCAAAATAAAATCTATCAATTTTACAATAAATGTATCAGATAAATTTTGACCCATACCTAGAATATATATTTAAGTTTTCATTATATATAGCCAAAAAATAATTAATTTTTTACCTCAAATCTAGGCATTGTTTCTCCATACTAAGAAGAACTACATTAAGGAAATATTTTCCATGGAAAATATCCTTAAATGTTTCCCATTAAATTGAATCCATATCATCCTTCTATCTAGTATTCCTAACCAAAGATCCATATGGATCTGCTTCACCTTAAAAACTATAGATGGAATTAGTTGACTTTTGATGTTTTGAACAACCCATGACTTTAAATACCTTCTCCCGAGTATTGATTCATCCTTAATATACCACAAGGTTAGATGATCCCGTGAATGATGGGGGATTTTTCATCTTGAATTGATCAACAATAATAATGTTCCTTCAACGCAGGTCAGGTTCCTCTTTGGAATGGATACCACCACCATTTATAACTTTTTTAAACTTATCTACCACTAAAACAAACTACTTTTTACCAATTCAAACCATATCAACATGATGATTTGAAAGTGTTTTTTCCATTAATTCCTTCCCACTATAGCTTTATCATGGAATCTGTGGAAAACCATTCAAAACAAACGTACATAATATTAAGAAACATTAAAATCATAAATTATATATAATGTTAACTAAACCATAAAGTAAAATGTCTAATGGGAACTCTAATAACACTATATTAACCACTAAAGATGATTAAACCTTTCCTTTGATACCTACAAATGAGGACCAAACATTAAATAATAAATAATCACGCATTTTAGTCATGAAATTACATTATTATTCATTCAATATCTTTTTGTTTCTATATAATTATAGAATTAGTCGATAACTTATACATAAAAAACATAAAATGCAATGTGGAAAATTTATAATAGTATCGATTCTCTCCATAATCAAGTCTTTTAAAATAAAGCATGGAATATTTTTAGGGAACATCTACATGACTTGAAATTTGAAGTCATTATTTCCCTTATCCATTCTTAATAAATGTGAAAACATTTTAAAAACCTATGATGGGAGAAAAATCTCAGTAATGGATATAAAAATAAAAGAAAGTAGTTAGTTTAGTAAAATAGATAAACTCGTATTATGTTTACCTTTTTGTTCAAATCACTCTAAGAATATGACATAAATAAAATTCACATGAATAAAAAACACACATTTTAACATGGAATATAATTATGAACCATATAATTAATTAATACTATTTTGGTGACTTAGATCATAATATTAATCAAACCCTTTTAGAACCCTTCTAATTAGAATAACCATAATACCAACATACAACATTATCATTACTCAATGCATTAGATATCTATAATGGGGATCATGATTTATATAAGCTATATGTATCTCCCCTTGTGATAAAATGGGGATCGACCCTTCATATATGATATATCAGGATCACCCTTTTATAATGAACTATAATGGGGCTCAACCCTTAATATAAACTATATCGTGATCACACATGAGAAATAAAGGGAATGAACCCTACGTACAAGTTGTATCAAGATCACCCATTACAAATACTTCTCAAATAAAATATCAGTAGTTAAACTATCTCATCATAAAACCCTTTTAAATAATATTTTAAAACGCATATGAAAAACTCTTTGGGATAAAAATTCAATTTTCTTTTTATAACGCATTTTCAATTCCAAAACACCCTTTTTATTGAAAAACCACTTCCAATTCAAAAATATAAATATGATAAGGATTTTTTTAAATTATTTAAACATGAAATATTTAAAAATAAAAAAAAATATTGTTCATGATAGTGGAAAAGTCATTGTCACCATGTATATTAAGAATACAACATTCATTCGGTCTTTTTGTTAAAACATTCTGTATAAAACTCGTAAAAAGATTCATGTTAAAACAATTTGAATGAAATTAAAAATTGAAATAAAATTTATATTATAATACCTTTATACAAATAAAATTATAAAATAATATCATGTATATTAAAATGAAAGGATTAATTATTTAAACATTTTTGGTTCCCCATACTAGTTGGAATATTTAAATTATAAGCACCATAAAAGAATAACATTTTACAAATCCATAAATAACCTGAGAATAGATAAAATATGGATATAAATGTAATTTTGGAAGAATATACACCATATAAAATAGTAAAGGATCATATAATCAAGAAATTCCTCAATTAAAAGATATTGGGATGAAATTTCTTACTTTGAGTCTCACATGTCACGTGTATCATTATCTTCATCTTGTTCGAGTAATTCATTTTTTGTTTTCACCAAATGAAATCTTGGTTAGATTTATTCCCAATGTGACGCCTCTAGGTTGAAGGGAGGGAGGTTGGTAGATTATTTTTGAATTTTTATGAAGCTTTATATGGTATTTATAGGTCTGATGAAATGGAATGGATGAGTGCCTTTTTATAATGGAAGGGGATTGAAATTCTTCTGTATTTTTTCAAAAGGGACTTAAAACCACGTTTTTACCATTTAAAGGGTCTCCAATAAAGGTACAAATTATATCCAATGGAGTATAGGGTCTTAATATGAACAAATAATGTCTTTTTGAGACATTTCTAGGTTATTGTGGCTCTAAATTTTAAGGTTCAGTCCCTTGTAAAGCTAATTTTCCTCTCAAATGCTGTAATTAATTTAAATTACATTCACTAATAATTTTGATCAAAAACTAATTTGAATTTTATAAAATATCAATTATGTTTATTCCAAATTGGGAATATATTTTTTTAAATAACAATAATAGAAGTAGAATAAATTAATTGAAATTTAATCTTATAGTTGGGACGACAAAACGTGTTTTTATAGTAAAAATGTTCAATATTTGGCTAGGTTTTCATATCTAAAATCAATTTTTAAAATTAACCTAATTATATAAACTGGTTTAAATGATAAAAATTATCTGATTATACATTAAAACTAATTAATAAACAAATATAATTATATAAATAAATTGGATGAAAAATATGTTTTGAACTAAATAGTAGTATTATTCACTAATCATCAAAATATTAAAATTCCCAAAAAATTAACAAAAATTCACCAAAAGTAAATTTTTATATTTAAATTTCAAAAAATAAATTTATTTATATATATATAAAATAATAATATGTTAAAAATATTATTTGAAATTGGTTTTCCCTTAAAAGGCGATAAACTAGCCTTTTAAAAATATAGAGCTTTTTATGCTTAAAATTGGATTTATTCATATATTAATCCTATGAAATTTATTGGATTAAACTAAAAAAATTAATAAACATGTTTAAACATAATATATATATTCCTATTAATTCTCTATGATACAATGTCAAGGTGTTAACTACTATTTAAAATAATAATATTAAAAATATATAATTTTTTGATATAACTCAATCATGCATGAAAATGTAAGATTTCAGAGAAACTCATTGTTCTCTATTAGGTACCATATCAAATATAGATTCTATGTTAAGTTAAAATTATTATCTAATTAATAAATATTAAAAAAACATGAAAAATAATTATTCTATCATTACCTGGGATGTTACATCCTATATATTGAATTGGTTAATATTTACATTTATAATTAACTGGTATCCTATGAATTGATCTTATAAACATGTGTAAACTATTATTTAATAATTTAGTAAATATATTTCATTCTCTACATTCAAATAGCTAGGTGATAACTAACATAATAATATTAATAGTATATTGTTGTCTCGTAGGACTCAAGCTTGTGTGTAACATATGTCATGAAAGGAAGCCGATGATATGTAAAATGCTAGATAAACAATATTTTGTGTGTAATGAAAGATAAAATATGTATAGAGTGTAACAGAATACCTTAATGAATTTAAATTAATTATATAGACTATTTCATGAAATATTGTGATGTTACAAGAGAAATTGATCGTGATGCATGTACCTCTCCTAGGCCTCTACCTTGCAAGTGGGGCCACCTCACTTGGTTGAGTGGTAGGCTCAAAGTCCTTGAATCAGATCATGGGGGGCCCTAAAATCCCATGTAATATCTAGTATTACCTGGCCTATTTCTTTCACCAAGATCATCTGACACCATTTCCCTACCAACCCATGTAATCCTCACTGTACCTAATTCTAGACATCATTTTATCCATTAACCATCACCCCGGATACAAATGTGTCATGAACCATCCCTCTAAAGATATTGTAATGAAAAAAGATAGTTAATTACCCTTGATTCGCACCTCTAGTAGGCCATGGGTTGATAATTAGAGTTGAGGGTATGAAAATCTCCTAAATGGGAGGCATTACCCTCTATAATAAAATAGAAGCAATATATTGGATAAATAAAATGAAAGAAACTACATGAAATAATACAAAAAGTAAACCAAAACAATGCCACTATTCATTTATAAATAAAATATATATAGATAAAATTCACTAAATTAAAGTCGTAGAATAATAGATATGGAGGCAAGATAACAACAGGTCTAAAAGTCCACGTTATTAATGTCTATAACATTCCACAATGTTCTCCATGAAACCTACAAAAGTTTTATATAAATAGGGTGATCATTCAAGTATACTCATTATAAAAACCAATATCTCTTATTCCAATGTGAAAATAGTATACTAATGTATCTAGGAGAAAATAGTAGAACCAACAGCACCAACACAAGCCAATTAACCAAACCCAAACCCCACCAAGGATTTCTCACAAAATAATGCATCGAAGTGTAATAATATAATATGAAACATATCGATGAATGATAATCCACACCATTTCCCCAATAATTAGTCTCTCTCATACCCATAAGGATGTATATACTCACACATCCATCTCTTACAAATATATATACCATCGCCCCACATCATATTCAAATCATATCATGATCACATACACTTGGGCCATCCCATCACAACAACTACCATAACCAAAGTAGTAAGATATCATGAACATGATGTCTATAATCCTTTTGACATACTACTACCATTTACAATCCCCACCATATATTTCTCCATATTATGGTCATGTCACATCTCACTTAAAAAATTTAGGCCACTTCCCCATTGTACGATCACATCACATCTCATTAGAGAACACCTGGAAATGCCCCCAGACCATAGTCAAATCACATATCATACAAAAACAACTAGTCCATTATATAGTGATATATCAATCCTCCATCCATCATAGCCTTTTCATGTCTACTCTCTTGGAAGAGAGTGTGGGTAATAGTAGGTAGCCAACCATCCATCATACTCACCGGGATATTGGGAAAATATGTTCCATGTGAATATGTGGGTGTTGACACGTATTTCTCAATAAAGAATTGGTGCATATAGAAATCCAGCGTAATATAAAAAGTATATATAATATATACACAAAAGAACATCCAATGTTTTCAAAATAAATCACTTACCATCTCACAACATTTCTACTATCACTACCACAGCTAAATTCATAATACCACACAATCCAAGATCCATATTTCTTGTTTCCATCCAATTCCAGTATCTATCCCATTTGTATCACTATTTACTAAGAACTAAATTTGACCACATAGAGCATCATTTATTCATTCAATAATAATTTCCATCCCATTAACCAAAACAAAACTCATTCATATAAATAATTATTAAATAATAATTCCATCACTACCCAGGCATCTAGTACAATGTTGCCACACATCATTAAAAACTCATCATTTTCATTAAACCATGTACTGAACACCCAAAAATCATGACCACACAAACCATCATCTCACCACCTAAAAGCATAACAAAATAAACCATCACCATTCTTCCCTAAAAGTGTTGCCAAATAAAGCATCACCTCACTATCCCAATAGTACATCCAAACAAACCATTATCACCCACACCGCATCACAACCACACACCACTGCCCCCCAAATAATGGACAGATATAACAACACATTATAGATCATTTTAAATAATTAAGAAAGGGGATTTTATAACATTTCACTTAATTTTAGGGGCGTTAACCGATAAGGCATAAATCATGAGGAAACCATTTTATTATGAAAATAAAAAAGATAATAAAATTACTTTTAAAATGATTCTAAACAATAAAACCAATCAATGTTCCATAACACATATCAATTTAGCAAAAAACGGTTTCCAAAAACTAAGAGTTTTAGTGTCTTGTTAATCATCTATAATACAATAAACAATATCAAAAAACAATAAAAAACATGTGATATATTCCTTTTTATAGATAATAATAATAATTAAATTCATGTGCTTATCACATTAACTCACAAAGATAATATTTACATAAAATATATTAACATAACATGTGATAATTAGGATAATAATTCTCTAGGAATCTGATAATACATTATATAGAATCAATTATCTACAACATAATGAAATCATATAAAACACTAAAAAAATCCCACATTCCACATAAATTCCAGTTAATAAATTGATATCATTATTAAGATTCTGAATACCATATTCTCAGAAACACAAAAGTCTATCCCCTACAACATGATACACTAGTTGAGAAATAAATGATCCCCTACCTTGATTTTATGACCTAAAAATGATGAGAAACAATGTTCACATGACCCAGTGAAAATACATAATCACTCGATTCTCTATGTTTGACAATTTATATGTAAAACAATAGGACTTAAATATTATAATTTAATTTTTATGTAAAAAACTATGAGTTTACCATCAAATCATCTAGACAAATCGATTAAAACACATGGCACATCAATTCAATTTTTATTACGGGAGATATTGTAGAAAGAACCTAAATATTATAGGGTATTTATTTATTTGATTTTTAATTCTCAAAAAATATTTCTCAATTAATTACCTTATTTAATTAAATAAATATTCAAAAATTTAATAATTAATTTTTATGTGTCAATTTCCTGCTTTTTATACTTATTCTTTTGTTTGATTGGTTGTGGCACCCCCACATGGTGTGCCTCTCTACCCACATTCCATTTTTAATTCCCCACCAATCTCATTATTATCCATTGTTTTTATTGTTTTTTATTACCATATATTTACAAACTCATGATTATACCCAATTCATATTCTTTATCCAATCAATTTAAAACCAAAAAACCACACTTTACATTCCTTTTATTCTTATTTTCTTAATTCACACACACGATCTCTATATTACCTATTTAAATTTCAATAGAAACACCCAAAAATTACCCATTTATTACTATTATTATTATTTCAGTTAATTCAAAAATCTACAATCCATCCCTCTCTCCTCTCTCATATACTTCTTTCCTTTTCAACCCCTCACACTATAATGATCCAAGTTTATCATATAAGTATATTAAATCATTTTAGATGAATATTCATTACATTACATGAATACACACCAGAGGAATATAATATATTAGTGCCTTTAGAAACAAGGATCATAATATTTTTATTTCGGGAAAGATCTTCATCATCTCCAATAAAGATATTCTCACATAGTACTCCTCTTAGGCATACCCTATGTAAACATTTATTCATAACATGTGTATGGAAACATAATAAAGGGTGATCTCAGTTGTTCAGTAAGTATAAAAATAAGATATATCAATATATGGTCATATGAAAGTATTGGTCATGCATACATGTATATGATCTAAAAAAAAACTAACAAATTTCATAACCAACCTATCATCGATCATAAACATGATTCATGACATACAACACTATCACTTCATAGAAAATGGTACATTAGAGTGGAAAATAATCATAAATAAATTATGAATCATATATTCATTTAATGAATGGTTGGAACCATCATAAACATGGAAAAAAATAATACAACATGTTTAACTACCAAGACTATCAATAATGTGGATCAGCAAATACCACCTTTTTCCTATTATGGTTCAAAATACACTTGTTTCCCATTATTGATTTGGAGACTCCAATATATTAAAGTGTATCAAGTCCATTTAATTGTGTCCCATCATTATCCCATGAGATATAAAGATTTACCCAATGCATTGTAGAGAGATATAGGTACCACCCATCAAATTATTAAAATCACACTTTTGTGTGCCACAAGATCATAAAACCTTCATCATATCATATCCCATCAAATGAAATGGGTTTCATAAAATTTTCATCATATAAAAAACTATGGAAAATATATCGGTTTCCTAATCATTTCATCATTTCATCATATCATAACCCTTGAAAAGAAGAAGTCATTATAAGATTTATGTCTTTGTATAACTTGAGGATGAAAAATGAGTTTTATAAACATCACATAAGCATGAACATAAAACATTTAAAGAGATAAAAAAATGACATCATCAGATCATATAACAAATAAATTATAAGTATCCTTAAATTACTTCATATAATTTGGGGAATATTTTGAATGAAAAAAAACAAGGAACAATCATTGAGGAAAATAACCTTTCATTGAAAATAAATTTTTAAAAATAAACATTATAAAATATACAATAAATACTTCTATTTGAATTAAAAATGGAAACTTATAAAGTAATATTTGAAGAAAATAGTTTTCTTAATTGTTGGAAATTCTGTTCATGACATATTTGTTAAAATAATGGTTCTTTGTATATTTTACATAAAATAATAATAGAGATAGTTTAGAAAATGTCATGATGATTATTTTTATTTTTTTTTTGTAAAAATTAAAAATGTGTATAATTTCATTCAACAGTTCATTTTAAAAATAAAGTTTTTTTAAGTTTTTTTATAAAACATGGATTTGTAATAAAAAGGGGGTTTTAACCAAAAAAGAGAAATAATGAAAATTTTCATAAAAAATTTATTCTCAACTCCCAGCTTCATAGATAGAGGAAAATGAATGGAAAAAATATATTGTCATGAAATTACCAGAGTATAATAAAAATAATTTTTTAATTGAGATATGGATCATAATATTATATCATCTAAAACATAATCTTAAAGAATCTTGATAAATGATGATATTTTAACATAAAATATTTACCACTTTGGTAACTATAAACCAAAAACCCATGATGGAATTTCATTAAATGAAGATTAAAATATCATAAGGATAAATAAATTAATTATATTTCAATTCAATTGGATTGTATATACACCTCTTAAATGACTATAGACACATAACATAACATATGTTTCAAAGAAAAAAATTGAAAGAAAGATCCATTATTGTTATGGTAACTTTTTATCCATAAACCCCATAAAATATATATATTGTAATGTATATTTTAAACCCAATAATTTTCATGGTATACATTTTAAATTAAATTTAGTGATAGCAAAATAAATACCCCATTCATGGAGACGTTATATCATTAGTATATAAGAACGTTGTTTCCATTTTCTTGTTGTATTTAAATAAATAGATTTAATTGATATATAATAATTATAAAATTGGTTTTATGTCATAAATATAACATATTTTCATTAAACACATCCTTAATACCTTCCATGTAAAGTGTTAATGAATGAATTCACTTTACAAGGTGGTAGTCTATTGTACACATGATCCACGTTATCATATTCCTTCAAAATGGAAAGAAAAAAGGTATTTGTAATATAACCAAAAAAAAGAATAATGATATCATAAAAATAATATATAAAAAAATAATTTTATCATTACTTACCAACTTAATATGTGTTAATGGAAAGTATAATGTCATCGGTTCACGAGGAGGTTGTCCACCATACACGCAGAAAATGATTTCAAAACCCAATTGATGGAAGTGGAGGTGGTTTTAGGTAATTATATTAACTTAAAAATATATAATTATATGGAATATACTGAGATTATTATGTCAAAATGGTTTAATAATAATTTAAGGAGGTGGATAACTAAATAAAATTAAAATAATCATTGAATAAAGTTACCCCTTCTTCCATGTATCCTCATTAGGTTTTCACTAAATCCTTCATTGGTTAGATTTATGTCCCAATTAAGTCTTATAAGATGATATGAGTAAATTTGGGATGTTAATTTTGGAATTTTTTTGTAAATACAAATGGATTTAGAGGTGTGAATTAGTGAGAGGAGTGAGTTCCCTTTTATAATTGGAGAGGGTGGAAGTTTTGTAAATACCCAAACGTATTCACTATTAGGAGGTTATTATTACCCTATATTACTCCATAATAGTTGAATAATTGAGTGGATAGATGATTAGATCGATAAAAATCTCCATCAAACAAAATAAACGCCTTTTTAATGTTATTCCATAGTCTTTAACTTTACTCAATTTTAACCATTTTGTTTTTTACCATGGTAAATTTAATCATTATTTACATTGGAAATTTATAATTTAAGAATAAAACTAAAATATAATTTATTGGATCATTTATACTAATAGTTTATAAATATGAAATAGAATTTATTAAATAATAATACTTTGTTTGTGTAAAATTAATTTTAATACAAACTCATGTAATACAAAAAATATCATTTTAATGTAAATCACAACAATTAAATTCAATTGTTTTAACTAATAATTGTTGTAAAAAAATTATACTGAAATTATTAGATAATATAGTTTATGATTATTCAAAATATAGAATCCATTATTCCAAATTCAATTCACATAAGTGGCCGAATTTAATTTATAATTTATCCCGAAAACACGATGAGAAAGTATGTTTTTAAATGGGAAAGTGTTCAAATTTTTACTATGATTTTATTTAAATATTTAATATGATAATTGTTATAATACAGTAAATCAGATTAATTGATATAGAATTTAACTAATTTTACCTGAAAAACAATTTAAAATATAATTTAAATTGACAAATAAATTTTAAAAGGGTTGTTTTTAATTAAAATGTCATATTTTTCACTACGCATCAAAAAATGAAATTTTTTAGAAAAATACGACAAATTTACCCCAAGGTAATATTGATATTAACATTTAAAAAATTAATTTTATACTTTTTTATATATTTTATTTGTTTTGAAAAAATTAACTTTAATATAATTGTTCTTAAGGCACTAATTGTTTTTTTAGAGTATATAGTTTGAAGCATAAAATTGGATTTATTTATATATTTTTATAGAAAATACATTATATGCGTTTAATTTTTTTTCAATATATAATATATAATTTCCACTAATAAAATTCAACAAAAGTTATTAATTAAATTTATTTAAGTTAAACAAATCTAGGTGCACAAAAATGATTTTTGAGAAAATTATTACCTTTATTTTTAAAAGGTTTTTATTTTCTTTTCTAAATAATTGATCACAAAATAATTTATTATATATAAAATTTTAAATAATATATTTTAATAATTTAGTTAATCTTATTCATATATTTCTTTCAAAGGGCTGGGTTATAAAAATGATGTTATATAATAATATTTTAATAGTATGTCACAATTCATTTAATTTCGGTTTTGTGTGTACACAAGATAACCTCAATATTGTGTGTAACACAAGAAAAACATAGTTTCATGTTTAATACTATCCAAACTCATAGTTATGTGAAATGAAATATATCAAAAATATTAAATTCATTTGGAAAATAAATATTTCAAAAAATCTCATGTTGTTACATTCTACACCTATTAAAATGAATTTCACTCCCAAAATTCATCTCAATTATCAATGGTTTAAAATTGTAAAATTACATCATATAAACATACATCATTAAATGGGTTAATAAATCATCTTATAAAACAACATGAAGGTATGTGGATAAACATCATCTAGAAAAACACATACTAGGTTTCCATATAGGATAATATTGGGGGGAAGTGAAACATGAACATATAAGAGAAAAATAAAACCCTAATATTGATGGAGAGTGATTAAAAACATGTTTAAGATAAATTTAATAGTATGAAATCCATAAGCCTTAGAGAAATGAAAAATTTCATTAATATCATAAAAATGATGATAATAGGACAACATTTTATTTTATGGCCTTTTCCTGATGGTAGTGAATTCTATTTTCTGTCTAGACTAAGAACAAATGAAAATGTACTTGATATTTTTTTTGCGTAGTCCCAATTTAATCCTTTTTTTCCTTTATCAACTTATAGTTTATCTCTTACTCCCATAAATAAAGGTAAATTTTTTATGCCTGAAGTACTAACGGGTTATTAGATTCATAAATAGAATGATAATTCATTATGGATATCTGTAGTTACTATCATAATAAAATTGTTATCACAAGTTATTCATAAATATTTATATATTTAATTAATAAATAAATCAATAAAATACTCATTCGATGTTCAAATTATACCATTCCACAAATATTTAACCTTATAACACTTAAAGAATTCTAAATTTACATAAAAGGTCACTTAATTTTCAAAACTCAACATAACATTAATCCTCAAAATATCACTAATCACCTCTTAATAGTCACATTCCAAATATGTGAATACCATAGCATATATTCTTCTGAATCTAGGTAACAAACAAAATTACCATAAATTTTAAATTAAAACAATAATTCTTATTTATTATTGAATAAATTAATAGATTATTAAAGATAATTCATAGATCCAATAATTTTTTAAACTCCATCAATGATTACATGAACAAAATGTTTTTTAAAAAAATCATTTATCAAATATGAGGTCATCAATAATATCCAATTTATTTTATCAATATCACTAATCTCTTTATCAAAACAAAACATTATTTTATAATCCTCACAAACATTTTAGGATTAATATTACAATAATCATAAAATATAACCTTTCCATTAAATAAATATTCTTGTTCGTCGGTACCATTCAACATATTCTTTAAATTGATTAACAAAAAATTATATTGAAAAATCATTATATATTTCTTAGTTCATGGATTCTAATAAAAACAATTCAATTATTCCACCTCAACCACAAGTTATTCACTATGCTTCATATTCTTATTCCTTAATACCTCATTTCTAATATATGAAATATTAATCATGTATTAACATCCATGAACCCAAATTTAATAATACTTCATATTTTTTACATGAAAAACACTTTTATAACAGCCCCAAACATTCATGTGTAATTTGAATTCTCCTCATCGTTATTAACAAAACAATTACTCATAAAACCTTGTTGATTATTTTTAAAATATTTTTCTTTAGGGAATGGATTTCAAGAATTCTCATGATAAAATACGATTTTACAAAAGAAATACTATGTTCAATGGTGTACATGATACACCACATCATGTTTAATGCACAATTAAATATTACTATTTAAATCATACCTTATAAACTAGTAGTTAAAATGAAAATAATGAGAAGTATTAATATATTTATAATAATATTTTTTACACATGTATGTAATTAATTATCTTGTGAATAATTAATTATAAATGAAAATAAAACCAATTTTAAATAAAAAGGAATTGTTTTTCAAAAAACTATATAAATAAAAATTAGTAAGTTTATAGAATAATAAAATCAATCTTGATCGATTTTATTAATGAAATATATATTCTATATAATCAATTTAATGTTTAAAATTAATGTTATATGTTTTCGAGGAATGATATAAGAACAAATTCAATTTTTAGAAAAAAAGGTTTTTTTAAAAAAAAAACAGTTTCACCACCCTTTGATGAAGAACCTATTTTAAATATAGTTATGACAATTTTATTTATTATATTTTCCAAAATAAACTTCTTATTTGGAAGTGGGACATAAAATTTTACTTTGGAATAATTTTATTCATTTTTCTGATAATAATTATGTTTTTTTAATAGTAAAAAATTCGGCATTTTAATTCAAAACTTGTTTTTTGTCTAATTTATTTATATAGTTTGATTATAAATTTATTCGGTTTCAATGTATAATTATATTTTATTTTTATCAATAAATTCAATATTTTTTATTATAAGTAATTTCACTTTGAAATTAGCTATAAACACATGTCAATGTTTTTATGGTTTTTAGTTTTAAAACCATGTTTTCTTATTCCTCCAATAGGGATTAATTTTTAAATTAATTTATGTCAGTTATATGTCTTTTATTTGAAAAAACCGGATTGCTTATATTGAATCAAAAGGTCCAAATTATAGGAATATGTCTCTTATAATTTTTCACATTATGAATAGTAACTTTAGTAATTATTTTTATTTAACATAGTTAAAACTAAATAGGGTAATTAGGGGTAAAAATAATATTATAATAATATAAAAATACCATAACACTTGCCTTAATCATATTTTATGAGTTATGGTAGACCAATACAATCCTTGGGTTCAAATGTTGGCCTTTGGAAGGCACATTGGTGTGATGTTGATATCTATAACTTTTAATTTAAAGTAATGCAAAATATGTCATAATCATGTCTCTTCATACTAAAAAAATTTTAATATGGGGTTTTATAAGTGTTATATTTGACTATAAATAGTCATTATAAATATAAAATGATAACCTATATCATGGTAATTTATATACAATTTTTATGAAATAAATAATTTAATATAATTATGACACAATGATGATGCAATAATAGATTTATTAATTAAAGAATCAAATAAATGACATTACAAATATTAAAATAAATATTATCTGACATACTTTATGCAATAAAAAAAATATCTAGGTGAATATGATATTTTATATATCTATTAAATAGTTTTTAATCTTTATTTCTGTTTGGATTTTATTTAAATTCAATTAAATGAATAGTTTAAAAATTGACATAATTGATATTTTATAAAAATAATTATTTATTAAATTATTTAAAAACCCTAAAAATATTCTAAAATAAAATGGAGACTATGATAAGTTCTAAATTTAATTATGTTTCCTATTATGGGAAATTTTCCCCATATAAGTAAAATTCATAGCCACTTAATATTAAAAATGTAGTTACCGCAATTAAAATTAAGGGTAAATCAAAAAGATAAGGTTTAAAAAAATAATTACATTTCTAAAAATAATTGGATGAGCGTATTTAGAATTACACTCCTATTATATTATACATATCTTATGTATGAGTCATTTGGCCTAAAAATAATTTATATTAATATAATATTTTAAGAGTTTCTATGGGTTCCCCTTCCCTCTCCTATAAAAAGGTACCCACTTTTCTTTAATACACACACTTTAAAAGAATTTTTTTATGTCCTAGATCAGCCCAAGTCCCTTCCTAGAATTCCTACCCACATTCATGAAGCCTTATTTTAAACATAACACCTTTTTTAGAGGTATTAAGGTGTTTTTCAAATGCAATCGACTGAAGGAGAGGTACTGTTTTTAAGTATTTCTATTGTATTTCTTCTCCACTTTCCTTAAATTATTCTTCCTATAACATTATATAATAAATGTATTATATTAAATATAATGATATTTAATTATGTGAATATTGTCACCAAAATCTATCTCGAACTTCATCCAAGAAGAAATGAATAATTCGTCTGTGTGTATAGCGGACTACCACCTCGCGAACTTATAAAATTTGTTTTTCATTACCATCTATCAAGTATATTTATAATGATGGAATAAATGTTTATATAACATATTTATCATTTTAAAATAATTATATTCCAATTATTTTAATTACTTTCCATACACATAAAAATGTTAATGGCGTTTGTGCGTACGTCACATATATAACCCCCACGATGCGATGTGAGCCATTTTTATTCAATGAAACACTTTTTTGATACATAGAAGTATATTTATATTATTATTATGATTTTAATAAAAATATTATCATTATTTAAAGGTAATATAATAATTACAATATTTTCATAATGATCAATGAAAAATGGAAAATGTTACTCATGCGTACATAGGACCTACCGTCTCCATTAATATAATGTTGTTCATTTTTCCATACCATTAATAATGGTTTGATTTAAAATAATAATTGATGAAAGAAAATAGATTATTATTCCATGAATATTATTCTAGAGATGATGTTTTTATGACAACATAGACAATTTACATCATAACAAGTTCATTTTTAACTTAAGTACTGAATATCAACAAAATAACTTATATGAACTTCAATAGTTATATATTTTTTATAACATGGTAATAAGTAATATAAAGGTATAATAAACTTGAAATTTTTTCCCAACAATTAGAAAATAACCTATGTTTATTACTCAGTAATATAACTATTTTATGTGACGATTCAGACTTAAGGTAAGGAATTTCACCTGAATATCATTTTATTGAGACATTTCTTAAGGATATGAACCTTTTTTATTTTATAAATTGTATATACATACCGTTGTAATTTTTATATCCTTATTTATCTGTAATCATGTTGCGTTCATGTGTCTTATAATATAAATTTTTAAAGTGATATGAGTCTCTTTAACAAAAACATTGTTTTAATTTTTTTAAAGATTCATTCTTCTAAATATTTCTCATTCATGTCCCTGTTTTACAAAATGATATTATGGATTTTTTATATAGAACAAAATTATTTAAAATTTTAATTCTTAAATATTATTTTATAAGATTCAATGTGTTATGGGACACTTTTATTCAAAAATCTCTTTTAAAAATTATTTAAATTTATTTTATTTAATCGCATGGTTGTCTTATTAATGAAAATGAAATTTTATGAGTGACCTATTGAAAATTAAAATATTATATGTGTTGGTACTTGGAAATATAATGGGTGATCCTGATATAGCTTATAAGAAGATTTTACCCCATTATATCTCATGGGAGTGCTTGATATAGCTTAAATAAAGGGTTGTTCCCCATTATAGCTCATGAAAGATGGGTGATCCTGATATAGCTTACACGAAGGGTGATCACCATTATAACTCTCCAATACATTGGTAATTATTGAGGTGGAAGTCATCCATATGGTTATTCCATTTTAAGCATGATTTTAAGAGTGATATTTTAATAATGTCCCAAATCACCTATATAATTTTATAGGCTTGCTAATAATTTCTCAAGAAAATGTTTTAATTTGTTTTCCTGTTTTCAAAAGACTAATGATTTAATCTCTTTATGTCCCCTACTATGATTTTTTGATCTTCCCAATTTTTTTAAAAAAAATTCCAGGTTGTAATTTTTTTAAGGACAAAGTGGATTCCTTGATGAAATTATAGAAGTTGTTTCGTTAAAAGAAATAATATTTTATATAGAAGGGTTTCCTTTGGTGGAAAAATTGGATTCGGAGTATTAATATCCACTTGTAATGTATAGGTTTACTATGTAATAGTTTTTTCCTAATTCTCTAAATCTATAAACCTTAAATGATCCTCAATGTGAACAAAATTCCAATTATTGACTTAACTCAATATTAATAAATGTTTATGGTCAGGCCCTTAAAGTTGGAATGATTGGATAGTTTATAAATAATTGGCGATTAGGTTGTCCTCTTAAGAGTTAGGGATATCATCATGGGTTTATAATTTTATGTTTTATCATATGTTCAATTTCATAGAAATCCCTTTTGAGGGTTTTTTTCCAAAAATTTTAAAGTGATTAATGATATTTTTGGAGACATTAATTTTTGAGGTAATTATGGGTTTTTACATTTTATGGATGCAAAATGAGAGGAATGAATAAACCTTTTATGCTAAAACATGTTATGTTTTTTTGGTCTTTATAATATTTTCATAACATTATAAGTATTATATTGATTTTGAAAAAGTAAACACCATAGGAAGGTGCAAAACCCATCACGTCTAGTAAGGCTGCGAGAATGGAACCCATAACAGAAGGGCGAGAAGGGTTCTCACCTACCACTAGTCTACATAATGTCCTTTGATAGTATGAATTTTTCCTTCTATTTGAAAAAGTGGATAGAATAATTATAAGTTTATTTTGGAAACTTATATTTTAATAAATGGATATATATTGTATTAGAAAATGATTTGGTAATTAAGTGATAAATATTATTTTGGAAGATGTTCACTATTTGTGAACTTTATATGATTAAGATAAATATAATATTATGTGATTTTAATTAATGAGTAGTGGTTGAATTATATTTTAGAGTAATCTATGATTTCATTTTTAGAGTTTTGGGGAATTAGGTTATTTATGGAAATGTTAACCTTTCATGGAGAATATGTGATTGGGTTAATTAATTTTTGTAATAACACATTAAAAATGGTTAATGTTATTTGGAGATAAATTTTTGAACTTATATTGGATTAATATTTGATTAAATTTTTCTTATTTTTGGGATCTAATCTTAGTGATAATATTTTTGAGGAATTTAAGGGATATATATTTTTCTGAGTGGTCTATGTTGAAATTTTGGTATTACAGTTGAATTTTGAAGATTAAAAGTAGTTTTTCATCATCTAATGGTTCATTTTTTATCTTATCCTAAATATATTGGTTTTCATTAATGTATCAAGAAAAGAAGAATGGATAGCTAATCTTTATTGGATTATGTGATTATATAGAAGTTGATTCTTCTTAATTACTCATCATTTAGTGAAAATGATGAGTTTGTGGTGTAATGTTATTAAAGGTTGAAACTATAATTTTCATGTAATTTTATTTACTTTGATCTTATTTTAGGTATTAATTAAATTCCAAAACACTATGAAAACGATCTTAAAACAAAAATGTTTTCCATTTACATTTCGTAATACGAAATAAAAAATTGTATAACATTTCAAAAATTTATGTTTTCTTGTAGTTAGAATTATCCTAAAAAAATTCTATTATTCTCCATCAGATCTTCATAGTTGGGTTTTCTCCCATATCCATATTTTGCAACACAGAATCCTAGTACGGGTTATCCTATGTGACCATCTTATTTCCATTTATTTATTCTAAATATAAAGTTTTATTAATCAATTTTACAATGTGGGATTCTAATGTAGGTATTTTGAAAACATATAAATTAGCTACTGACCTCAAATTCAAAATTCTGAGGACAAAATTTCCAAAAGTGGGGAGAATGTAACATCCCGAGTTTTAAAAAAAATATTATGTTGGATAATGTATATGATAAGCCAAACCATGTTTAAATGAACAATTAAATATTATTATTGAAATGTTACCTTATACACTAGATTTTAAAACTGGGTGAATGAAAATTATTAATTTATTTATGAATATATGGTTTACAGTTGTATATAATTAATTATTTTGTGAACAATTAATTATAAATAAAAAATAAAAATCCTTGCAAATAAAAAGGGAATGTTTCTCTAAAAACTATTTAGATGAAAATTATTGAGTTTATAACATATTAAAATAACTATTTATGGATTTAATTAATGGAATGTCTATGTTATATATTCTATTTGATGTTAAAAATTCATCTTTTTTTCTAGACATGATATAAGAAGAAATTCAATTTTTTGAATAAAAGAAGAATTAAAAAAATAGATTTTCCCCCTTTTGAAGGAGAACCTATTTTAAATATAGTTTTGACAAATTAATATGTTATATTTCAAAAAATAATATTCTTCTTTGTAATAGAGATATAAATTTTACGTTTCATGAAAGTTTTGTAATTTTCTGACAATATTCATTTTTTATGAATAGTGAAAAATATTGCATTTTAATTCAAAACCTCTTTTTCATTTTATTTATTCATATAGATAGAGTAACCATTTAAATGGTTTTAATTTATAATAATAATATTTTTTTATCATTAATTCCAATTTTGTTCATTGGATGTAATTTCACATCGAATATTGATATAAACACTGTCAATCTTTCGAGGGTTTTTACTTTTAAAAACTCGTTTTCTTATTTTGTCAACGAGATTACTTTTTAAAATAAAATCTTCCAATTCCGTATATTTAATTTGGAAAAAATATATTTCATATTTGGAATGAAAAGGTCCAAATTATGTGAACAAGTCTATTTTATTTTTGAACATTCTGAATAGTAACTTTAGTAATTATTTTTATTTACCGGGGTTAAAGGTAAATCAGAGAATTAAGGATAAAAATAATATTATAACAATATAGAACTACCCCAAAACTTATTAAAATATTATTCTATTATTTACTTTTAACCAATACAATACATGGATCAAAATTTTGGCCTTTTTAAGCCACCTGGGTGAGATTATGACATTTATAACTATTAATTTACCGTAAAGGGAAATATTTCATAATCATGACTATTATTACTAACAGAAATATTAATATGGTGTTATATATGTTTATTATTTAACTATTAATAGTAATTAAAAATAAAATTACCTACATTTTCAGTTTATGTAATTTTTTTAGGAAATAAATAATTAAATTTTATAATGACACCATGATGATTCCATAATTGATTTATTAATTAAACAATCAAATAAATGATATTATAAATATTCAAATAAATATTATTTGAAATAATTTATTCTATAAATAACTTTTATAGGTGACTATGACATTTTATATGTCTATTAAATGGTTATTTTTAATGTTTTATCTCTGTTTGAGTATTATTTAAAATCAATGAAATGAGTAGTGTAAAAAATGACATAATAGATATTTAATAAAAAAATTAATTTATTAGATTATATAAAACTAGTAAAAATATTTTCAAATAAGAAATGACTATTATATGGTAAAATTTTTTACTTAGTGTCAAAATTATGGGAAATAAACCCCATATACGTAAAATTTATAGCAACTTAATATTTAAAATGTTGTTACCGCAAGTAAAATTAAAAGGAAAACATTATGGGTAAACCGAAAAGATAAGGTTTAAAATAAATTCAATACATATCTAAAAATAATAGTATTAGAGGATTTCGAATAATAATCATCTTATATGAGAAATATCTCAATTTGGAGTCATTTGGATTAAAAATTAATTTATATTAATTTAATATTTTATGAACTTCCAATGGTTCCCCTTTCTTCTCCTATAAAAAGGTACCCACTATTCTCAAATAATCACACTTACAATGCCTTTTGGATTGGACAAGATCATCTCAAACCCCTTAATATAATCCCTACCCAAATTATTTAAGCATTATTTTAGGTAGAACACTTTCCTTATAGGTGTTATTGTGTTCTCCAAAGGTGATCAACCGAAGAAGAGGTATCATTTTAATTAAGTATTTCTATTTTATTTCTTCTCCCACATACTTAAATTATTAATATCATAAATGAAATAATAAATCCATTATAAAAAATATACTATTATTTTATTAAGTTAATATCATCAAATAAATCCATATTCAATTTCATCAAATGAGAAATGAACATTTCAATTGTGTGTACAGTGGACAACCACCTCACAAACCGATAAAGTTCATTTTTCATTACCGTCAAATAAGAATGGTTATAAAGAAAGAATAATTTTTTATATACTATATTCATCACATATTTATAATTTTAAAGGAACAGTGTTTTATTTACTTTTTTACTTTCTATACAGATAAAAATGATAATGTCGTTTGTGCGTACATGTGAACTATCACCTCTATGAAGCGATGTGAATCATTTTTATTCACCGAATCACTTGTATGATACATATAAGTATGTTTAAATGATTAATATGATGTTAATAATATTATGATCATTTTGGAATGATAAAATAATAATTACATTTTTTTTATAATTATCAATTATAAATGGAAAATGTTACTCATGCATATATAAGACCAACCATCTCCATGAATATACCATTGTTCATTTTTCATACCATAAATAATGATTTGATTTAACATTATAATTGACGTAAAATTTTATTAATATTTCAAGAACATTATTTTATATATGATGGAATTATGACCACAAGGGAAATTTACATCATAACAAGTTCATTATTGACTCAGGTACCGAATATAAAAAAAACGTCTGATATAATCTTAAATAATTATGTTATTTTTATAACAAGGTAATAAGTGATATAAATGAAATAAAAAACATGAAAAAAATTTCTCATTCATGTAGAAATTTACCTATGATATTTATTCATGAATATAATGATTGTATGTAAAAATTTGAACTTAATGTAAGGGATTACATTTCAATCTCCTTTCATTGATACATTTCATAATTATTTTCACTTTTATTATTTTATAAATTTATATAATTCCTCTTTGACTTTATGTATCTATATTTTACCTATCATAAGTTTACATTCATGTAGATTATAATTTAAATTTTCAAAGTTGTACGGTACTCTTTAACTAAAAAGTTGTTTTAAGAATTTTAAATATTTATTCTTCTAAATATTTCTCATTCAGGTCTATGTTTTCAAAATTATTTAGTGTATTAATTTGTATGGACATAAAATGTTTTAAAATTTAAATTCATGAATATTCATTTAAAAGTTTCAAAGTGATATGGGACACTTCTATTCGAAAATATATTTTAAAAATGTTAAATTTTGTTGTTTAAAATAAATTGGTTATCTTATGAATGAAAATTAAATTCTATGAGTGAAATGTTGAAAATTGAAAGCTTCTATGTGTTGATACGTGTAAATTTTATGGGTGATCCCGATATAGCTTATAAAAAGGTTTAAGCACCATTATAGCTCATAGGTGATCCCTATATAGCTTATTCGAAGGGTTGAACCCCAATATAGCTCCTGAAATAGGGGTGAGCCTGATATAGCTTATACGAAGAGTGAGCCCCATTACAGCTCTCTAATTCACTAGGTATTATATAGGCGTAAGTAGACCATATAGTTATTCCATTTGTAAGGGTGATTGTAAGAGGGATATGGTAATGATGCTTTGAGGCACCTAAATGATTTGTTATACATGATAATAAGTTTTTAAGAAATTTTTTAATGGTTTTTAATATTTTCATAGGAATAATGATTTATTTTAATTATACCCCTTAATTAAATTTTGTTCCCACGCCACATTTTAAAACATTGTTTAAAGGTATTAATATTTTTAAGAATAAAGGAGACGCCTTGATGAAATTGTTGTAGATGTGTCATGAAAATAAATCATGATTTATTTTAAAATGGTTTTATTTGGTGGAAAAGTAGATACCAAGTATAACCTTCCACTTGTAATGTACGAGTTTACTATGTAATAGTTTTCTTACTATTTCTCTAAAGATTTAAACATGGAAGGATCCTTGATTTGAATAAAATTCAAAATTTTAACATAACTCGTTATTAAGTAATTTTTAAGGTCAAGGACTTATACCCATATTTTCCACATCTAAAACATTTATCCATTAAAAATTCCTTAGAAAGACTAGTAATCAAATCAATAGAGTTAATTGAAATTTTCATTTTTCCTCAAATATCACTTATTATGTATCCTTATTCTCCACACATAAAATGTTTTCTTATTACTTTGGGGAATTATATGGAGTGTTTTTTTTTCACATTCTTATCATATAAAAACTCAATCTTATTTCCTCCAAAGTCTCTATTACCCAAATGGTAAATAAGATTCATCCCTGTCTTCTTTAGTGATTACAATAGTTAGTTAATGTGGAAATTTTTAATCATATATCATGATGAATGATTAGGAATATTCAAAATATCCTTCACTCCAGTTATCATCCTGTTTGGATGATTGTCAATAAACAGTAGATCACATTCAATGTTAATGCAGTACATTTTGGTTCCCTCCATTAACTAAATCCAAAGAGTATTGTGTGATCAAAATTTGTTATAGCATCAAACCACATAATTGTGAAAAATCACTCTTAGGATGTTGAATTCATGAAACAATATTTTAAATTTAGGAAACCTTAGTCTTATCCCAAGTCATCCATGATCATCACCTTTTTAAATCCTTTGTTATGGTTCATTTAGAGTTTTTGGATTTACAAAGAATATCCCCTTGAGAGTGTCAAACAAGGTGTGAAAGAAGTCCCATTATTATGCACCGGTGATGATTGAGTCGAGATCAATGCACCCATTTTGGATTTTTTACACCTCAGTACCTCTTCCCTAAATCGACATCCACTTATATTATCCAGACAAAGATTTAATTTCTTGGAAACCACTTTCTCTATCATTTACCAAAATTTTAGGACATTTTCTTATACATTGACTCATACATACACTTATTATCAAAGACATACCAACATATATCCTTAGGAATATCCCTCATGATCTCCCTAATGTTTTATCTTCCTCGTTTCCAAGGGTTAAATGAACTTGTCCTCTGATACCAACTCTTTATTCCCATGATTTTCATGAACAAATATTACATTTTTAGATTATTATTAATTATATTACACAAACACACACCCAAGGACTGTAATATTTTAGTGGATTTGGAAACTTGGAGCATAATATTTTTATTTTGTGAAAGAGACTAAACATCTATGATGAAGATATTTTCACATATTACACATCATATGCATACCTTATATAAACTTTTTTCGTAATATGAGAAACAAAAAATAGTATAGGGTGAACATTGATGACCAGAAATGGTAAAAAATGGATAAAAATCTATGATCATGTGAAAGAATTAGATAATAATAAGGGTTAGTGATTAGGAACATAAAATACAATGTTCATACCCGACCTTTCATGGGTCATAAACATGTTTCATGACATAAAAATTTATCATTTATGAAAAAATGGTCCATAAATGTGATATATAATTACAAATAAATCATGAATCGTAATATTATTTCATAAAAGGGTGGCACCATAATAATTGTATAAAACCATTTCATATGTCAAGGTTAACTACCAAGACTATTAACAAAGTGGAACGTGACTTATCACATAGTTCCCTTTGTTGATCATGATGCACTTGGTTCCCATTGTGGATGAGGACACACCTATTTCCAATAGTGGATAAATACCATTTAAATGTTTCTTATGATTATATTGTGATATATAATACACTATGTAATCCATTGGATGGAGATTTAGGTCCCACTGATCCCATAATGAAAAGCATATGTATGAGTGCCACAAGATCATAAAACATTCATCGTATCACAACCCATGAAATTTAATGTGTTTCATAGAAAATGAATTATACAACAACCCATGGAAAAGAGACAGGATGCATAATCATTTCATTATTTCATCATATAATAACCCTTGAAAAGAAGCAGGTTATATCATGGTATAACATGTAGAAGAGAAAAACGTTTCTTCAATAAATCATATTAAAAAAACAATCCACTCAAAGGTAGAATAATAATGGTATCCTTGGATCATATCAACAGTAAATCATAAGTAATATCAAAGGATTTAATCTTATATAGAGACTGATTTTGTAAGAAAATCCACATGGAACATTACATGAGTAAAATAACCTTTAATTTAAAACCACTTCTTAAAACTAAGAATCATAAAATATGTTGAAAATCATGATCATTGACAATTTATTGGAAAAAATATAAATTAAGATTCAATTAAAATAATGGTGGGGAATGTAGGAAATTCTGTTCATGATGTACACATTAAAAAATATTCCAATCACATTTTTCATAAAAGAAAAATATGCATTTTTAGGAAAAGGTCAAGAAGATTACTTTCAAAAAAATTAGTAAAAATTAAAACATGGAAAAAATTTAAATTATTAAATAATTCTAAAAAAATGTAATTTTTTTTAATCATTTTTATAAAAGACGGTTCTGGAAGAAATTGGGTTTTTAACATAAAATATAAATAACAACAATTTTATTAAAAAAATATTTTGAAACTTGGTACAAAGAGAGAGTAAAATTAAGGGAAAATATATTTTCATGACATAACTATATGATAATGAAATTAAATTGTTTATTTAATATTTATCCTGATAATTTCTCATTAGAAATATATTACTAATCAATCCCAATAAATGATAAGATTGTCACATAAAATCATTACCACTTTGTTAAATTTGAAATGTAAGACCCATGAATAAATATAATTAAATGAATATTAAAATATCATGTGTATAAATAACTTCATGATATTACATTTAAAATGTATTGTATATAAACCTCCAATATGATGATAGGTGCATGACATCACATATGTCTCCATGAAAGAAAATTGAGAGGAAAAAATCTTACTACTTTGGTAACTTTTGAACCATAAACCACATGAATGATAGATAATCGTATGGATATTTAAAAATAATAATTTTTGTGATAATTATCATAAAATATAGACATGATCAGTATATACACCACATAAAATAAAAATATCGCGAATATTGAATGTGTATCACTTGTGTAAAATGTGAGATAGAAATCCCTTACATTAAGTATCAACTTATTTAGAACGTATTTTAACCAAATTTATAATAAATATAACTTTATTATAAATATATTACATAACAATACTATACATATCATACCATATACGATTTACTTATGACATTTTATTAACAAATGTATTTTAAATTCATGTTTTGGGTAATAACTTCTTAATTTTTCATATATGTATGGATTTTTTATTTTTAGTCCTCTTGATATTATCATGGTTATATAATACCTAAAATTTTAAACATGATATCAATATCATATATGTTTATTATATATGTTTTTATAGTAATCCATAAAATTTAGTTACGGAAACTAAAATACATTGTTCATGGAGATGGTAGGTTGTACGTACACCTAAATGTTGTTTCCATTTTCTTGTAGGATTAAAAAATTAAAATTAATTGATATATTCTCATTCGATAATAATTTTCATTACATTTTTATCACATATTTTCATAAAACCCATCCTTAATAAATTCTATGTAAATCAAGAATGAATCATAATGGTTCACAAGATGGTGGATCAACATACAATAAAGAAACATTATCGTATTCCAAAAAAGAGGAAATAATGAAGGTATGTGTGATATAATAATATCATATGCATAAAAATATAATATATATAATATATAAAAATTAAATCAATAATTATTTCCCACCTTTATCGGTGGTAATGGAAAATATAATGCCATTGTCTCAAGAGGCAGTAGTCCACCGTAGAGACAAATGATGATTTCATAACCCATTTGATGGAAGTGAAGGTGGTTTTAGGTCATGAACTTAATATTAAAAAAATACAAGTATATATAAGACAATTATTTAATTAAATCATCATAGTTTAATAATAATTCAATGAGGTTTTGGAATAAATAAAATTAAAACTCTTGTTGAAGAATATTACCTCTTCTTCGGGTATACTCTTTAGGTTTACATTAAATCCTTCCTATATTAACTTTTTTTCCAAAATATGTCTTATAAGACAAGATTTGGGAAGTAGAGAAGTTGTTTTAGAAGTGTTTTGTTGATAAAAATGGCTTTAGAAATGTTAATAAGTGTGGGGTGTGAGTTCCCTTTTATAATTGGAGAGGGTTGTATCTTTGTAAATACCCAAAACTATTCACTATTGGGAGGTCAATGTTACCTCATATGACTAAAGAATATACAAATAATAGACTTTAAGTATTTTTTGTTCAATAAAAACTTATGACACACAAAATAAAATCTTTTTTTCCTATTATTCTATATTCATTAAGTTTACTCGGTTTTACACTTTATGTTTTTTTACCACGGTAACTTGTAACATTTTTTTACTTCTGTAATTTTTAATTTAATACTACAATTAAAAATATATTTATTAGATAATATAAATTTACTGATTATAAATATGAAATCTCATTTATTAAATAAAAATATTATGCGTGTGAAAAAATTAATTTTAATACAAAATATTTTAATGCACAAAACCTCATTTTAACCTTAATCATTGTGATTATTTTTAATGTATTTCAATAATCATAATCATAAAAAATTAAGTTGATACTAGTAGATAATATAATTTGTTATGATGAAAAATATTGAATCTATTTTGTTTAATTCAATTAAGATAATTGGCAGAATTTAATTTATAACTAACCCTGCAAACGTGATGAGATAATGGGGTTTTAATGAAAAAATGATAAAACATTTACATAGTTCTTATATCAAAATTTAATATGAAAATGATTCTAATAAACTAAATTTTATTGATTTATGTATAATTGAACTAATTTTACTTTAAAACTAATTTAAAATATAATTTAACAACTTAAATAAACTAAATGAAAAGGATGTTTCCAATTAAAATTCAGTATCTTTCACTATTCCTCAAAAAATGAAATTTTTTAGAAAAATACCAAAATATTACCCTAAAATAATTTTTATATTCGATTTTCAAAAATAAATTTTATTTCTTAAAAGAAATTTTATAAATATTTAAAAAAATATTTTTAATGAGTTCTCCAAAGGCGACGAAGCTAGTTTTTAGAAAATACAGTTTTAGGCATAAAATTTGATTTATTATTATTTCATTAAAATAAAACTGATAAGATAAAATGTTTAAAAAAATTATTGAAAATATAATATATAAATTTATTTAAAATATGTCAAAAAAATTATTCATTTAATTTATTTTGTTAAAACGCATTTATGTGCATAAAAATTGTTTTTGAGAAAATCATTTCCATCATTTTGAAAATGTTTTTATTTTAAATTCTATATATTTGGAGACAAAATAATTCATTATATATTCATGTGTAGATTAATGTTTTTTGTAATTTAGTTAATCATATTTTTACCCAACACTTCAATGACTAGGTGAAAACTATCATATTAAATAATCATATATTAAAAGTGTTTTATGCTCTATTTAAAATCGATGTTGTGTGCAAGGAAAGTTAAAATTGGTATTGGGTATAACATAAGAAAAAAAATGTGCCGCATGTAATGCAAGTTATACTCATTATTTTGTGTAACTAAAAATATATGAAAGAAAAAATTCATTTGAAAAACAATTCACAAAATATCATGGTGTTATACACACTCCCTTTAATTCTACTTTATTTTTTAAAACTCTACCCCTCACACCTAATTACACACATGTTTACCCTTTTGATTTTTTTAAAACTCATATATAGTTACAATATAAATATATATAACTTGTTTTTTAATTCAAATCATGAAATATATTTATATATATTCAATATACACCAAACCATATATATATTGTGATATATATATATATATATAACAAATATATTTATACACACACACATGTAGTGTGTTTGTGTCTATATATATAACATTTAAAACAAAAAAAAATTGAAACATTTAATTTCAACATGATTCATGTAAATATACATATTTACACATGTGTAGAACATTTTGTATAATGTTTGATATATCACACCTAACCAATTTTTTTAAAAAAAATATTTAAATTCAATATTTTAATTGTAGAAAATTCAAAAAAATCATTCTAAAATAATCCATTTATGAACTTCCACAATAAATTTTCAAAAATCAAAATTAATACTAAAACGTTATTAACCCCATTTCAAACTTATTTTATAATTTTTCTAAAATTAATGAACCTCGATATCACAACTAAACACACTTGATTGAGAATAGAAGGGTCGAAAATATTCTATACTTTTCCAGTTTTTATTTAGGCTGTGATCATCAGATTGGTTAGGTCATGCTAAATTTGGGTTCCACTATGTTATATTGTGTTTGGAAGTCAATTAATAGGTGCGCCTAATAGAATTAGATATTTGTTATTGGAATTTTATTTGAGTTATAATAGCCAGTATACCCAATTAAGATTATTTCACTATAGGAATAATGTTGGGTTTGTCGATTAGATGGATTGGGTAATGGTGTGTACACTCAACTATCTATGAATCCTAACTTTTCTGATAACCATGAATTCCAACCAAAATAGATAAGTGACGAGTTAAATACTATAGTGACTTAAAATGTATTGAAATATCGGTCTTGGATCCCTAAATTGATATTATTTATGAGTTTATCATTTTTAGCTCAAATACATTCGTAAAAATTCCTTGATGAGAATATATAAATCAAGATACACACTTAAAGACATGCCCTTGCTTTTGATTATGGAATATATCATGTATATAATTTTAAGATCTCTTATAAGTATGGCCTATAAAATTATTATATATGGGTATTTATGGTTGAAAAATTCTCTCAAAGAGAAGAATTCCAAGAATACTAATGTGAATGTAATAGAGATCAATTTCTCAAAATTTGACTCAGGAGTGTTGGATATCGAGTATGCATTACACATTTATGATAACAAACAAACAATAACGTATTAGAGTGGATTGAAAAAGGGTTTGGTAGGTCAATGTGTAATTAAAGTTTTAATCCTTATTTAATTGAACACATCGCCTATGATCTATGTCCACATAGTGGATTAATTTGGAATTGGAGAACTATTATTATGTTAAGACCATGAATAAAAATTTGATATCTATATATTGTTTTGAAAATAATTTCTTTTACTTCATTATTAATAAAAATATTTATTCTATATATATGAATTAAATATTTTATGGGATTATGAATAATATTTGTTTAGACATTCTAGATATAGATAATATTATCTATAACATTTAAGAAAATTAGTCTAGGGTTGATTTTACACTCACACACCATTGTATTTACCTCATTGGATATTTAAAAGAGAAACACATCCAAGTAATCCTTAAATAGTGATTATTTTATTCTTTAAACTATGAATTGTTTGAAAAATGTTAATCTTATTTGTTAGGGAAAATAATCAAAAATCTTTTTACTGTAAATTGTTAAATGACTAGTGGACTATTATATATAATACTTTGTGATGTATATGGGCCAATGATTACACTATAAGGAATTGGTTTTAGGAACATTGTATCTTTTACTAATAAATTAAATCAGTATGGTTATGCGTTTCTGATGAGACACAAGTATAAGCCTTTTGAAATGTTTATGGAGTTTCAAAACAAAGAAGAATACCAGAGAGAAAAAATAATACAATTTTATGATAAAATTTGAGTTTTGAAAACATGATCCATGAATTCACTGATCATCTAAGATATTGGTGTATTATAATATAACTCACTCTTTTTAGAACAACTTAATTTAATGGTGCGTTTTGGAGGAGAAATAATTCAAATTTACACTTTCTTTTGAAAGATGAAAAGTCAGCGTGACCTTCCTCTATTATTATATGGTATTATTTGAAAGCTATTTTTACTACTAATATTCTTTACATTTAAATCAATTTAAAGAAAATATATTATATATTGAATGGAAAAATCCCCAAACATCTTTTATAAAAATTTGAGGTTGTGAAGAACTTGTATTGTAAATGGTTTCTGATAAATATGACCTAAAATTTTGGAAATTTGTTTTCGTTAATTATCTTATATAAAAAATGGGATATTATTTCTAAAACCATGCTTAAAAAGATATTTTGGTCAAAATGGTAAAATAATTAAGTAAAAACATTTAAATTATGAAACTAGTGAGAGGTATGTTGAACATAGATAAGACCAAAATTATAAAATAGAATGAGTTCCTAAAATGAATGTATAATCAATTATTTAAATAGTTGTTGGAAAATAACCAAATAATTTTATATAAAAATAAATATGATTTGTTATGGGTTTTTAATAGATGGAGATATATGGATTTATTTTGGAAAAAATGATTTGGTAATGTTATAAGCGATTAAATTACTACTTACCATGAGGCAGTTGAGAATTATGATTCAAAGAAAAGGTTAAAAAGCATGGAATCTGACATAGAAACCATGTACAATAACCATATTTGGAAATTAATAGATGAACATGAAGGGGTGATTCCCATAGGATTCATGTGGGTATTACATAAAAAATAACATGGATTGTAGATTTTCTACCAATAAATAATGTATGGTGGTAAAGTATTACAAACAAATTCATGGAATTTATAAAGAATAAACCTTTCAATTGATGTAATGAAAAATTACTTTCAGATATTACCTTCCAAAACAACTCATTAATATAATGAGATATATGAAATAGATTTTAAATTTTATTCATTTAAAAAATGTACTAAAGAAAATGTACCTGATATGAAAATAAGTTTTTAAAGTGTTAAGTGAGTCTATTGGGGTTTTTGAGATACAATAATACATTTATGAATGAAAAAAATATTCTTGGAGATGAAACATTAAATTTGGTGATTAAATTAAAGTTTTTTTTGTCAATTAGGATGAATATTCATGTGGATACCAGAGTATTAGTGACAGGGTTGTAGTATTTCAGATATTTAATCTGGATGATATACATATTATCATATTTGATTTCCCAACTCTGCACTTGATAAATTTTTGGTTGGTAAAATTATTATCAATGAAATATATAGGTTAAATAGACAACATATTGGGTATGAATATCAAAATATATAAATATCTAATTGGTAATTTGGATTGAGTTAAACAATATAGTGTTAAATCAATTAAGAAGTTCATTATAGAGAACATTAAAAAGGGATACGTCCCTGTGTTTCTTGGTATGGATCTTTGGAATATTTAATATTATTCTAAAGAGTTTGAATGGATGGATATTTCCCAATTCCACCACTATATGATCTATCATGTATTCCATGTTGTGAACTAGACCTGATGTCACTTATACTCTATGAATAACATGTATATACCAATCCAATCCTAGAGAGATTCACTATATTATAGTTAAGAACATCCTTAAGTAGTTAATAAGAACTAAGTATATATTCTTTTGTTTTAGGGGGAACGAATGAGATCTTGTTTAGGGTTTAAAATGATACTAGTTTCTAATATGATAAATATGAAATGAAATATAAGTATTGTATTTTGTTTTTACTTGGTGGTGGAGTGATTAGTTGGAAGAGTTCCAAACATTACATTGTATAGGACTCAACAGTAGTGGTAGAGTACATCATTGGATCAAATACTATGATAGAATCTATTTAGATCAAGTATTTAATTTATGATATTGTTGTTTTCCTAGCATTTTTGGACCAATAAATTTTTACTATAGAAAAAATATAGTTATTTATCAATCCACAGAACCTCTATCTCACTAACGAACCCAAAATATTCTTCACAAATACCATTTCACTTGAGAGGTCATTTAGAGGGGTGATCTAAATATCTAATGGGTGGTTGTAGATAAGAATGCAACATATACATTGAAAACAATTACTATAATATATTTATGAGAATCATATCAAACCACATAGTATAATAAATTTTAATGAATGGATATAATGGTTTCATAATGTGTCATAGTTTATATTAAATTAAATATTCATTTATCAATCATTCACATTTTCTGAAATTTATTTTACATGAATAGTAGAATGATAATATTTCCTAAAATTAGGAGTTTTAGTTTTCATTAATCCATAATCATCATGGAGTATTATAGTTTGTGATGATATGTTAAGATTAACATATTCTAAACTCTATATATAACAAGTGGAGAATTAGTTTTTGGACTAACCCACTAAAGTATATCTCATGGAATTTTATACAAATATTGATATTCTTTGGGATATAATCTTAATATGATTCATTTTTTACTAGAATATGTTGATATACAATCATTGGAACCTTCAAACATTGATACATTTCTTATCCAACCCTTGATTCTAAGTTAATCATGTGGTGTTTAGGTATTTTTTTGATCACGTATTTATTTAGTGCTCAACCAAGAGGTGTTTTTTCCACTCATATGACAAGTAAGTACATTTAAACCCTTGATTAAATTTTAATAAGAAATTCATGAAAATTATTATGTGAATTAGATAAGATTTCATTGGCTACTTGGATGGGGGATAAGTGATGTGCTCATGTATTAGATGGATGACATGTGATGTATTCTTCAATCTAGTCAATGTTTTGTATAATCTTGAATGAATGTGACATACTATACAATATTTATAAGTCAAATGTTTATAAATTACATTATATCGTCTAAAAAAGTATTATATAGGTATAAATATGATTTATATGATACATATTGTGGTGGGAGTATTCTAATGGAGATATGAGTATATTACGCAGAGATCACACCCGACCTATTTATAGGTCAGGTAGCACTAAATTTTTATTAGAGGTTGTATTTATTTATATTAATGAAATAAGGACTTCTTATTTATTTCATCTATTCAATGTTCTAAAGGGTCACACAGTTATCCCTTAGGACAACGATTATGTTTTGGGAAATGTTTTTGTTGCAATGTGAAGATATTTTTGATATTCCATATCTAAAGAGTTCAAATGGATTCAAAACGTTGTGAAATTTTTCATAAATCTCTTATAAAATTTAAGTTAATGTGGGAAATTATTAGAAATTCCATATAATAAGTGATATAATATTTTTTGATATTCCTATAGTCATATGCTATGATATTCATGTGTTGTGTTTCATAAGTTATGATATTCTAATATCATAAAAGGAATTAGATATCACAATTAGCCTCTATCTTTCTATATGATAGGATTATTAAATTGGATCAATGTTAGTGAGAGATCATAGTCCATACTAAGTCATTGAATTCAGTTTCTTTGGGTTTGATTTTTTAATTTCACGGTTCTGGGAGCTGCCTAGAGATCCCCCGTACCTGGTTGGTCACATGGCCGCAAGCGAATTTCCCCAAACTCTAGAGGCTACCGACTAGCAGTGAGGGACTTAGGTGTGATAGTGGGGAAACTATGCCATCATTGGCGGAGTAAAGTAGCTGAAATAAACATATATCAATAGCCGAAGTAGTAATAACATGCAATAGGTAAACAGTGGAAGACTGAAAGTAATAACAATTGGAGTACATATATAAATGATTCATGATACATATGTCTAGGAAAACATCCAAACAAGTCACAATGCTGGAATACAGTACTAATTCGAAGTACAAAAAAACAAATAAACTCCAATAACATCGTAAGCCTCGTCTTGGTCATTTGCTCTCTAGCTCCACAGAAATCATGTAACTAAAGTAAAAGTGTGATGACCCAGACTCTCTTGGTCCTTCCCTTTGCCAAAATCCGGGTTCTAAAGGAGTGGTGTCTCGGTGAGACCGATCGGCGAGACCGATTGGTGAGACCGATCTGTGAGACCGATCAGGGAGACCAATCGGTGCGACCGATCGGTGAGACCGATCGGTGTCACCCGACCATGTCAAGTTGTTTCCAGTAGCACTCCTTTGCGTAAATAGGGTTTTAAACCCTATTCTGACTCGTTTAAGCGTTGTTTAAGACTCGTAACGCCCATAAGAGTTTTAATTAAATACTTCATCAATTCATGAGTCGGCTTAAACCACCCGACCCCCTATTGTGACGAGTGGATCCACGTGTTCAACCCACGACCCCCGCGCCTTACGCAGTTTCGCGTTTTCACCTCAACCGTCCCCGGCTCTTATAAACTAAGGGTTAGCCATGGTTTCTCCTTTTCCTCAATCGTGGCTTTTCACAAATAGCTTCTGGTGCATCGGGCGCATCGTCATCCGTAAAGTTCCGCGCCCCCGGCCTAAACGTCGATCATCTATCAACAAGTAGGGAATTTCTCATTTGTCTCTCTCTTTTGTGTATCATGCGGGGTGGTCGTGCTTTTGATTCTTTAGAATTGGGTAAACCAGACCTAAATAAGATAATGAACGAATTCTATAAAGAAAGAGGGGGGTTGTGATTGTTGATGCTATTTTATATTTTGATTCTGTTTCTTCTATGACCATCTTGTTGAGTTGTGCTGGCTTATGCCTCCTGAAAATCGAGGCCGTTGGTGGTCGTTGTTTGTGCACTAATGAACCCTGCTGATGTTTTAAATGGCTTGTTTGTGGTTGTAAACTTCTACTGTGAAAAGTGAATCGGTTAATCACGTATATCCGGCTAAATAGTCGAAAGCACCAGGATCAACCCTTCTGTGATAACTCCCGGTTAGAACACACTGAATTTGAATCATGGAGTGTGTTAAGTCGTGTAAATCTGAAAATTCCTGCAAGTCCCTGCTTTTGTTGATGGTGGTAGTTGGTTGTTTTACTTTCGAGCCGATTGCTGGTGATGTGGGAGGGGATGGGATCCCCTATTCTTTTATACTCTTGGTGGTTGTGTGAATTTGGGGATGGGATATCCTGTTCATATGGAATCGGTGGTTGTGAGTTTTAAGACCGGGTGGGTACTTGTTTATATCACAAATTGAGGTGGAATCCTCTGTTGTTGAGAACCGGGTGTGGGCGTTTTGGTTGATGTTTGACTGTTTACTTTCCTGGACTTATGCCTATGCCTACTAGTTGCCTAGTAGTGCTTAAACGTAAACATTATTACTGAACGTGAAATAAGAAAGGGGACAAATGGGTTGTTAGCGTGAGTCGTGACTCAGACTTGAGTGCTGTTGTGATCTGTAGGCTGTCTGAAGAAAATCCTAGCATGGGTGAGTGATTGCTACCTATATATATATACTTGTAGCTTTGTGTTTCTTATTCGCGCCCCACCCAAGTTGAGAACTTAGTGCCGAACACCCCCATTTCATGGGGGAGGGTGTTTTTCCCAACACTATTCATAGTGGCTAGTTATTAACTCCTTTTCTGCTCCCTTTCCCGGATAGCCCAAGTATCTTCGGGCAGGATGTGATGGCCTGAGGTCCATTATTAGCCCAAGAACCTTCGGGCTGGGTAGTGTGGTGGTTGTCCAGGTGTGTGCGGTAGGTGGTTTCTCAAGCGTCTTCGGGATGAGGCCCAGGTGTCTTCGGGCATGGCAGTGGATCCTTTAGCCCAGTTGTCTTTGGGAATGGTGGTGGTTGTTCTATCCTAGGTGTTTACAAGCATGGTTACATGTGACAGTTGTGGCCCAGGTGTGTTCGGGTGGGATTCAGCAGTGGGACTGCATGTGGTTGTGGCCTAGGTGTGTGCGGGCGGGTGTGGCATTGGGACTGCGGTGAGAATGGCGGGATTGGTCCGATGCGTAGGATGTCTCAATAACCAGTGGGAAAGTGGCACGGTGTACCCAAACATCGATGTGATCTTATTATATATATTACTTGACTTGCGTTATTTGGGGAGTAAGCCTTGGGGAGGCCTGGGATGGATAGTTTGCCTTGTTAGGTGTTTGGTTTACTCTTTTTCTCACGGGACTTTAGTATGTTCCCCCACTTGTGCACGAGAGTCTTGGTTTTCCCTACTGAGTGTACATGTATGCTCACCCTACGTATATAAAACTTCTTCCAGGTTTCCAGGAGGACTTCGGGGATCATGCAAGACCTTATTAGCTCGGACCTTTGGAGTAGTTGTAGTTGTTGTTTTTCTTTTCCCTTTGGTACTTATATTGTAGTCACCTTTTGTTTTTTGCACTTTGTGGCTTTACTTTTGAAACATGCATGTGGGAATGGTTTACTTTTGGCTTTACTGTTTTTTCTACCTTGGTGTTGTTGGGTTTCCTTTTCCTTATCTCTCGATCCCATAAAATAAAAAGGGTAATTCCTTCCATTTGTGATAAATTTCTATACCCTTGGTGCTAGTCTCCACTCCGGGACCTATTGAAGGCGGGTTTCGGGGGTCATTATCTCTCCTTCAACTTAAAGAAGGAAGGTCCTGGAAATCTGCTGACCCTTCCCTCCTTTCGGTAAAGGCAGGTCGTGACCGAATGGTATCAGAGGTGATGGTTGAGAGATAGGATGGAGTCTCGAGTTAGGCACAGTGATGATTTCATGGGATGGTAAGGCAACGGTGTTGGGTGACCTTGGAGCGTGAATTATGCCAGGGAAGACCGGCTAGGACACGGGATTTTAGGGCCCCCCGTTATCCGATGCAAGGACTCTGGACCTACCGAACGACCAAGTGAGGCCACATTGATTGCAGGGTAGAGACCCTAGGAAATGTACATGCATCATAATGACATGTGTTCTTGTGTTTCTGGGATGTCTTGGGAGTTAAGAATAAATAAAATTTTAAGAAGTCTTAAAAACGATATTCTGCACTACTTGGGATTAGGAATTCCTTTTTTACCTTGCAGCTATGGCACCTGGAAGGCGACCACGTGTGGTACAGGCGATAGAGGCCCCGGAGACTACTTTGGCCAATCGGCAGAGAGCTGAACGAGAGGAAGAGGACGACCGGTGGCAGAAGACTCTTCGAGACTTACAGCGACATGCCCTCGAGAAGTATGAGGGCAGCACCTCCGATATGAAGACGGAAGGCTGGCTAGAGGAGCTAGTTATAGCCTTCGGCCTGATTCGGACCCCGATCGAGTACTGGGTTCCTCTGGCCGTTAGCCAGATGTGGGGAGTGGCACGTCAGTGGTGGATGCTTTACCTGGGGGAGAGGAGAGAGTCTGAGGTGGCTTGGGTGGATTTCAAGAAGGAGTTCTGGGCGGAATTCCTCTCCTCGACGATGAAGGAAAAAAAGAAGGATTTCTGGGCGGAATTACTCCCATGCATAGCATATTACCAATTACCTATTTGGTCCTATTCTTTACTATAGAATCTAAATAGTGTTTCATGATGAAAATAACTAATCTGATAGCACTTTGTAACATCCCGATTCTGAGAGCTACCTAGAGATGCCTCATTCTAAGTTTGTCACATGGTCTCAAGCACATTTCCCCAAATGCCAGAGGTTTCCAACTAGCAGTGAGGGCCTTGGGTATGATAGTGGGGAAACAATTTTTTCATTGGTAGAGTAGAGTAGCAGGAACAAAGGGATTGCAATAGCGGAATTAGTAGTAACATGCAATAGGTAAACAATGGAAGACTAAAAGAAATAACAATTGGAGTAAATATATAATATATGCATGATGCATATGCCTAGGAAAACATCGAAACAATCACAATTCTGGAATACAATACTAATCTAATGTAAAAAATTAAACAAATAAACTCCAACCGCATCGCAAGCCTCAACTTGGTCATATGCTCTCCAGCTCCATTGAAATCAAGTACCTGAATTTGAAGGGTGATTTTCCTTATCTAGACCTACAATAATATAATCTATTTGTGCCCAAAAGCATGACCCAAACAGTGTTTTAGTTGAATCATTGTATGAAACCATCCAAAGATCTATGCCTAACAGTCAGTGAATATATGTGGAAGAAAATTGAAAAATGAAACAATAAACAAGGAAGTACTCAAAAGTAAAAAATCATATAGTTTCAATTACATCCATTTTCAGTTATTAGTTAAAAAACCAAAAATCATAAGTAACCCTATGGGATGTACTCAAAGCCTAACCCCTCTGATTCAAAAAACAAACAAAAGAATCCATATTGATTGTACTCACAGTTTAACCCCTTTGGTTCAACTTAAGTGAAGACTCTCTGAGGAAGCACTCACTGTTAATTCCCATGTGGTCTAGTATGGGAAACTATAGACACTCTGAGGAAGGAATCAACATCCAATTCCCCTAGTGGTCTCGCAACATGGAACTATAGACACTATGAGGGAGCACAATGTCCATCCCCCCTATGGTCTCACAACATAAAAAGTAAACAGACACACTGGAGAAGCCCTAAGCGTCTATTCTTCCTATGGACTACTACACTATGTTCCCATAGTCCTATGTAATTCAATCCTGAAAAACGATACATGGAAGCCAATGCAAACCTCTATAATTACTTGGCTAAAAAATCTACAACATCTCACAACATGTCAGATAAAGTCACTTCATCCTAACAGTACTAGGCATGGAAAACAAAGTAGCTTAACATGCAAAGCTAGACCAAACTGTCGATATTATGTAAACATGGGCAACACATCCATAGAAAGGTAAATAACCCTATTTAAAATCATAAATCCTCTACCCAAGCACACAATGCATATCAAAAAATAATAGGGCTAAATCCCATAAACACACAATATCCAAAACAAGGTTATTGGGAACTTTTCCATATATAACTCAATGACTGAAAGGCAAAAACCACCTACCTCAGCGTTGTATGATCGATATAGTTGAATCCCAGCCTTTTATTTGACATAGAACTCCGTAGATCTACAAAAACATCTAAAACGTTCAACCAAGAATATCTCACGAAAGAAGAGAAATATGGAAATGAGGCTCTAGAACAAGGAATAGCTTACCATGGCGATTCCAACGTAATTGACAATGGTCGATTTAGAGAACAGATGGTGACTTGGGTGCTCAGAGAATAATCATTGGCTACAAATGCTCTTGGACGATATGAATGGAGAAGAAGGGTGTTTAGTTGATTAAACATGTCCCCCATTCGTTTAATGAAGTAAAAATAAAGTACATGGCGTGTTATTTGAGGTTACATGGTGTAGACATGGTTTAACTGGCCTTCACTTTAGGGGATATCCAGTTCACCCCACCTAGCCATGTGCTCGGCCGTTACACGGCCATCACATGGCTACCCGTGACAATCGGGAACACGACGTGTACTTATAAGTACATGGCATGTAGTCCTAAAATTTCATGAAGATATAATATCTCTATAAAACAACAAGAAAAGAAATTTATACCTAAAAAAGATCTGTGTTCATAAAAACTTGATAATATTGATTAATTTAGTGTCTAAAAAATCATAGTGTAATTTTTCATATGTTCAAATAGTCCTAAAAGATTTAATAAGACACGTTTAATTGTAACACATTTCAACTTCCATGATATGGAAGTTTAGTCTCATTATCTCATAATTTAATTAATATCTACTATAAAATGGATGGTATCCCCTTGTGGATGGTATTTTGATGTATTCTAGATTAATCCAAATTTCTATTATGTTCCTTGATATGTATTAATCTACATCAAGGAAGTTTCTTGAACACCTTTGAAGAACAAGTGTCCTATAATTATGAATGTGTATCCAACTATAGTGTAATATCCTTATATGTAAGAATCCTCTAGATTTTACTTTAGTGATACCAATCAAAAACATTTAATCATAATCATTAGAGTAAAAAATCATAGTGGTTAAGGTATAATTTTTTTTGTTCTTTATTTAACACATTGATTTTATTGATGATTATTCAAGAATTATATATGTTTTCTTACACTAAAAAAGTCATTTGATGTCCAATATATCCAATTTATTTTTTGATCCAAGTAGGAAATGGTTTGTGGTGTAACCATGAAAGGTTAATTTATTTGTGATTAACCCAATCATGATATATCATTGAAAATAAATTAATAGTTGATGATTAACAAATAGAGTTTTATTCTATAGGAAATTAATTTTTATTAAAATTTGGTCAATGATAAATAATGATGTGTATTCCTCAATGTAATGATGTGTATGTGAATGGATTACCCGTAACTACCCTCTCCCAATGATTACCTAGTGGTTCAATATCGGTCGTGGCGACCCACGCCCCACCTATGGGAGAGGGTAGAATTCTTCACCCTTATATTTTTCTTCCCAGTCATGCTTGGTGTTCTAAATTTTTGACCATTAATTTAGGCTTAAAGTTTCTTAGTCACTCGAAGGGTCTTCCTGTGCTGGAGATTTCCTCTTAGAAATTCTCACTCGCCTCATATCAGCTTGGATTGTCTCTAATTTATCACTTTGGTAACAGATGTCTATATTTTCAAAATTGCATATTCCATGTTAGGTCATATTAGATTTTGAATAACTAAATAATGATTGTACTTGTTGATTCATGGTGTTTCTCTCAACATTTCTAATATGAGGAGGATTTTCTGAAGGCATGGTCACAATAGTGTCGGTACTTCAGTCCATTATGATTTCTCTTGTTTGTATTGTTGATTGAATATAACATGGTCTAAGATTCTCCTTAAACTACTATTTAGGTTCACCTTCCAAGTTTAACATTATATTTTTAAATACTATAATATTGAGACTTGTTGGAAATAATGTTAATAGATTCTTGTGTGCAAATCCGCATTTGAAATCATTACAACATCATGTGTATGGATGACTAGGTGTCGAAACTGATTTAACCAAATCTATCCCTAATTTTATTTTTATTTATATAATAGTAGATATAATTTTAAGGAGTATTCAATTTTTTAATCACTACCTATTTTTAGTATAAGATGTTTTTTTGTAAGGTCAGGCTATTGATTAATTCCATAGGGTGTCCTTTAAGAAGAACCCGAACACTACTCATTTTGAGGAAGTGCATAGGGGTCAGAAAGTTGTTGAGGTTGGGGTGGAGCTTATATCAGGTTCTTCCCAACTAAATGTACAACCTGTGGTTGGTTTATAGTCTATGTTCTGGTTTGGATAATGGGAAGGCCCCTAATCCCAGTAGGTTAGTATTGTCTGAGAGAGGGAGGTAGTTCTAATCAGGCTATGGTTCATACCCTGGTGGTGAGAGTCCCTTATCATGTTCATGGTGTCACCCACTACCAAAAAACTGGGCAAGGCAGACGCCTTCCTTTATCAGTGCTAACGGAAAATCATTAATAAAGGGGTAGTACATTATTAGCACTAAAAAAAGTGCTGATAAATGTACCCATTATCAGCACTTTTTTTAGCACAGATAAAGGGAACATTTATGAGCGCTTTAAATATCCCTTTATCAGCGCTTTTCTTAGTGCTGATAAAGGTCACATTTATCAGCACTTTTCTTAACACAAATAATGTTTATTATACATTAAATAAAAAACACATGTTATAACTAAATATATATATATATAATTAAATAATTATAAGATTAATAATAAATATATTTGTTATATTTATAAGATTTATAAGATTTATTAATTCATTATATTTATTAGATTTATTAATTCATTATTTTTACTATATATATCTATTATATTTGTTTATATTTAATGTATTTGTTTTATTTATAAATATATAATACTTTTTAATATATATGTATAATTAAAATTATTGAATAGATATGTCTTTTCCAATGAATTGCGGTCAATGAGTTTATCATGCGTATATATATGTGCATGAATAATGTTCATTTATAGATTATAATTACATATCACGTTGATGTGTTATTGATTTATAATTCATTATGTTTCCCATATAATATATATTTTCTAAAAAATGTACACTTATAATTAAAATTACATTATATCTAAAAAAATGAATATATATTTTATTATTTTTTCAATGATATATATATAAATATACCTTTAAAATAATTATATAAGTATAAATAAAGATATATTTATTTAGAATTATAATTATTAATAAATATATATATATATATCATAAATATCATTTTAAAGAAATATATAATAATATAAACAAATTATTAAATTTATACATTTATCATCGCATTTATTAGCTTTGATGAACTATGTCTTTATGAGCGCTACAAAAGTGTTGATAAAGAGGGTCTTTACTAGTGCTAAAATGAAAAGAGATGACAAATTCAACCTTTATCAGCGCTACAAAAGCGCTGATAAAGTCCAATTATTATCTACACTAAAAAGAGCTAATAAAGGGGGTCTTTTTCAGCACTTTTATTTCAGCACTGATAAAGACCCCTTTATCAGCACTTTTTACTAGCACTGATAAAGGTCCATGTAGGATTTATAAAATCCACTGGGTCCTCCTTCTCCTCCCCGAACCCTGTCAAGATTTCATGGAAGCCCTACCCTGTGCCACCGCCTTCTCTTCACCGCTGACTCCTCTCCACCACTGCCTCCTTCTCCTCCTCCTCTGTCGCGGCCGCCGCCTCCTCCTCCTCCTCCGGTGCCTACTTCTCCTCTTCCTCCTTTGTCGTGACACCTCGTCCTCCTCCTCCTCCACCGAGGCTCCACCACCACCTCCTCCTCCTCCTCCTCCTCCACCACGGCCTCCTCCTCCTCCTCCTCGACCGACACCTCCTCCTCCTCCTCCTCCTCCGCCTACTCCGCTGCATCCACTGCCTCCGCTACCTCCGAGCCGCATCTGCTGCCTCCGCACTGCCTCTGCTGCCTCTGCTTCCTCTGGTGCCTCTGTTGCCTCTGTTGTTGACGCCTCCTCCTCCTCCGAAATGAGGTCCTCCTCCTTAAGGTGAGTAAAATTGATTTTGCATGAATTAATTATGTTTTAATTTGTTGTCAATATTGAGATTAATTATGATTTTTCATGATTCTTGTGTGTTATGCTTGTGTGTGTGACACATGTATATGTGGTTGGTTACTTGTTTGATCTTGGTAAGCTCTTGCCACTATAGTCTTGTGATAGAAACCTAAATAGAGAGATTATTTTTTGTTAATGGTTATTACACTAGATTAGGATTTCACTCCGTGTAGTGGCCCTTAGTATGGTTCTTTTTCTGATTTTGGATACTACCCCATAGTTAGGCCATGTAGGGTTTGAACCGTCCGTGTGGGTGAATTCAAGTCATCAGGTGAGGCATGCCAATGGGATGAGACATATGTTTAGTAAGTTCTATATTGTACACTATATTTTACACTATTCTATGGGTTTGGTCATATACCAATTTAAATATCACATCCTTTCTTATAACATAACAGTGCCACCAACCTCTCACATGGGGAGTTATTCACATATCCTCTAATTCCACAACATAGTAGCTGCTCCCCTCTCACTTACGGTGGGTCTCACCATCACATCACATAAAAACAAGTTGAGGAGGGAATCTCTATAGAAAACCTCTCACAAAACTACTCCCAAACAATACTAAGAGATCCCCATTTCAATATCTCACATCATATTATCATACAAAAAATGATCTAAGGAGGGAATCACAATATCCAACCTCTATCACAAGTCAAAATTCCCCATAAATAGGTGGATCCCAAGGAAGTCACACACCAATCCCCTTTGACCAATGCTTTCTCACTCAAAGTAGGGTCCTACCAACACCTTATCATTTAAATAAAGGCCATCCATATTGTCTCATGCCACAAAACATATAAATAATAATCTAAGGGGGAATTCTAGATAGCCACCCTATAGTACTAGCTAAACCACATCATCAATAGGTGGGCCCCATGGATGATCATACTTCAACTAGGAGAAAGTCATATGAAGTCCCAATCTCTTAGTCAGTCTGACCATAAATGATAAATGTCACCATCCATTTATACTTCCCTAATAACCTCCTTAAAACCATCTTGGTTATTCATGAAAATTATTCCCGAACTATCAACATTCTAATTCATCCTATAAGGGAATCTATTGGATACTAAAATCCAAACCCATGTCTACTCATTGATACCAACACACACTCATCTCTACATGGTAATGTCACAACCCAAATTCTATACTTGATCTAGGCCTCAATAGTCTAGTCTATATAATCTTCTAATTCCCACATTAAAACTCATTAAAACAAAATAATGACCATCCTATGAAACTCACACTAAAAGCCTTGGATACCCTATGCTAAGTCATCCAGACTATTACCATGACCCTCACTTAGGTACCATATCATATCTCTCCTTCAAGATCTCTTAATCCAATTATAAGGAGGAAATCCTCTCTATCGAACTTCACCAATCCCTATATGGAATATCCTACACATCACACACACCATGAATCTTATATATCCTTAAGAGGGTGTTCCCCATCATACATGATATATAAAACTATATTACCCATCTTATTCAGGCCTGAGACTCTAATACCTACTCAAATAGCATTAGAAAAACTAACTAGGCTCTAAAAATCTCATACAATACCTGATCCACTCATAAACACAACTATAAAGCTCACCTCCATGGAGACATAATCTCTGGATGATCACAAAACCACAAACTTTCAATAGAACGCTCACTCTATCTCTTGGTGGATCAAAAACACCGTATTTATTTACCTATGTTGCTCTTGATTTCAACCCCTTTCACTGGAACTCATATACTCATGCATGAATGCCCAATCATGCATAAATTGGAACATGGTTTTGTATTATAGAGTCCACCTACCTCAAAAAATGGAGTAACCCCCTCACCCAGATCAACTCATCCTCATCAAAGACTATATATGCCTTATCTAATCTTGTACCAACGATTGAGACCCAATCTCAAGGAATAATTCCCAAATAATTAATTATAGAAACATATAATTAATTATTCACCTTAATATAATTAGGAATAATCTTTTAAAAACTCATTTGGAAACACAACACCACCTAAACCACACAAAACATGGCGCGTTCATCATACGAGGATAACCTCTAGCCAATGAAAACAAAATCTACATCATATGAATTGATTTGAAGATGATATAGTAAAATCATCACAAAAATACGAGTTAAAATCATCCCAAAGCATAGGGAAATAAGGGATAAGAGTAATGGAAAAAGTGTGAGGGAAGAAATCACTAACGCACTATAAAAAACACCCAAAACCACCCCTCATCAAGGGGGATCGAAGAGAGGAAGAGAATGGATGAATCCCAAAAACTACTCAAGATTTTCTATTAATGAGCACTCCCCCCTCCATTTTGGAAGTATCTAGTTTTTAATCTAAATTATACTCATATTACTTCTCCCCTAACCTGAATATCCATCCATTGGATTTCAAATAGGATGAATATAAATAAAGAATGGATGAATGACAATCGGTTAAAAAAAGAGTATGAAGAAGTCGTGAAAGAGTTTATCAAGTTTGCAGAAGATCATGCATATGACCCTTCTCAAATCCTTTATCTGTGTTAACACTGTTGTTATTCAAAAAAACTTAGTCCAGAGGAGTTGTAAGAACACTTGATCTGTCACATAATAGATCCGAGTTATAGCTTAAGGAATAAACACACGGAAACAATGAATGTAGGTAGTGGCTGGGATAGCACTTCGTTTTATGGATCATCTAATATGATTAAAAGTATGAACTATGAAGATGATCATATGTAGGATGTGATTACATATATAAATTATGATTAAGATTGTATTGAGGAAATGACAAGGACCGTCGAAGATGAACTTCATGATTTCCCAAAATTGTTTGAGAAGTTAAAAAGTTGTTCAAAGATGCCATTGTATGCTTGTTGCCCTAAAAGTATAGCACTGTCAGCCATACTAAAGATGTATAATTTGAAATTAGATAATGGGTGGAGTGACGCCAGTTTTACGGAACTACTTGATCTCCTGAATGACATGCTCCTAGAAGATAATAAGCTCCCGAGCCGAATATACGACGCCAAAAAAATGCTACACTCGATGGGTATGATCTCTTAAAGAGTACACGCCTGCCCGAATGAATTTATACTATTTCTCAAGGACCAAAAATCACTTAAAGAATTCCCAAAGTGTGGTACCTCTCGATACAATAGAGATGAATCCAGTCTTACTAATGTTTTATGGTACTTTACAATCATTCCATGTTTTAGGCGCCTATATGGAAGTGAGGAGACTACATGAAAATTGACATTTCATGCAGATACAAGAATTAAAGATGAAATACTATGTCACCCGGCATACTCTTCTCAGTTGAAGTGAATTGATCATGAGTATCCTGAATTTGGAAATGAGCGGAGAAATGTTCATCTTGCGTCATCTACAGATGGAGTGAATATTTTTGGTTTTCAAAGAAAAATTCACATTACATGGCCGGTTATGTCGGTAAATTATAACTTACCACCGTGGTTATGCATGAAATTAAAATTCATCATGTTATCAATTCTTATATCAGGACCAAAACAACCGGGTAATTATATTGATTTTTATTTAGCTCCATTGATCTAAGATTTGAAATTATTGTGGGATTCAGGTGTTACATTGTACGATGCTTAAAAAAAAGGAAGATTTCACTTTGAGAGCCATGTTGTATGAGATGATAAATGACTTCCCTGCTTATGGAAATTTTTCAGGATATATCATTAAATAAACTCAATTGTGTCCCATTTGCGAAAAAGGTACACAATAAATTAGGTTGAAACATTCATCGAAAACTATGTTTCTAGGACATCGCAGATTTCTACCCCGACGACATAAGTATTGATCTTGGACGAACTCATTCAATGGAAGTTCAGAAGAATGTATAGCACCATCTCCACTAATAGGAGATCAATTGTTTGAGAAAGTTAAAAATGTGGACACTACTTTTGGTAAATCGTATTCGAAAAACCTTACGAAAATAAGTTGGAAAAATAGATCAATTTTTTTTAATTAGCATACTGGAATTATCTGTATGTCAGAAATTTTCTTGATGTTATGCATATAGAAAAAAATGTATTTGATAGTGTCATCAGTATGTTGCTAAATAAACTTGGACAAAAAAAAGATGGAATTAAGGCTAGGTTGTACATGGTTGAGAAGAGAATACGAGAAGAGTTGGCACCAGTGAAGGGTGAAAAACAAACATTTCTTCCTAATGCTACTTACACTCTTTCTATGTAGATGTGTTATCAGTTTTTCAACTTCTTGAATGATGTAAAGGTTCTAGTGGGTTATTCATAAAATATCAGGAACCTCGTGTCAATGAGAGATTTGTAGTTAAAATGTCTAAAATCACATGACCGCCATGTTTTGAAGCATGATCTCTTTTCTATTGCTTTAAATTTCATTTTTCCAAGAATGTCCACCATACATTAATGAAACTGTGTTTCTTCTTCAAAGATATATGAAGCAACGTTATAGACCTGGTGAAATTTCCAACTATGGAAAGAGAAATTGCCGTCATATTATTTCAATTAGAAATGTTCTTCCCATCTTCAATTTATGATATGATGGTTCATTTTATGGTCCACATGGTGAGAGATATTCAACTATGTGGTTCTGTACATTACAGATTGATGTACCCCATTGAACGGTATATGACGATTTTGAAAGGGTATGTCAAAAATTGAAGTCGTCTAGAGGGTTGTATTGTAGAGCGATATATTGTTGAGGAAGACATTGAATTCTGTACCGAATACCTATCTGCTATGGAAAGCATTGTCCTACCAAAATCTTGTCACACTAGGCATCTTGATGGTGAAGGAATTTCTGGAATACAGGTTGTCACAATCAATATTACAAATCGGTAGTCGGCTCACCTTTATGTTTTTTATAACAATTTCAACATTGACCCATATGTTGAAACTCACAAAAAAATTCTTAGTCATTTGAATCCATCTAGGGCTGAAAAATGGATATCAGATACACATAATCGATAGTTTATAGGATGGTTATGGGACCATATTTTTAAGAAGTCAGATGAAAATCCAGAGTCAATTTCAGAACGACTTCGATGGCTAGCCGGAGGACCAAGTGTGTATGTATTATCTTATAATGCTTATGTAGTTAATGGTTATACATTTTATACTAATGAACATGATGAAGACAATACCATTCCGAATAGTGGGGTTACACTTGTGGCTGAAGCAATGCATGTTTCTGATGCTAAGGACAGAAATCCAATTTATGCGAATATGTAATACTTTGCTATCATCAAACAAATATGGTAGTTGGGTTATATGGAATTCCATGTTCCGATTTTTCAATGAAAGTGGGATGATAATAGGAGTGTTATTAAAATAGATGAATTGGGATTCGTGAAAGTTTATTTCAGTAAGGAAGGGGAGAAAGACGAACCATTTATAATGGCATCACAGTCAGTGTAAGTATTTTATGTTCCAGATCCCGCAAACCGAAACTGGTCAATTCTTCAGTTATCGACCAAAACAACTGAGAGGTCAGATGAAAATTCAATGGATGATGACCCTTTCATTTGGAATTCACAATCATTTTGTAGTGGTACCAATGTAGATGACATTTTTTATGATAGAGGAGACCATAATGAAGGGATAAAAATAGTCGATAGAGGGGTCAAATCCCTTCAGCCTTTAAAAAAAGAGAGAGAGTTCAATATTCAGGTTATAATTTAATTGTAATATAGATTGTGTTACATTATGTTATTATCTTCTCACTAATGATTTTATGTTATCTAAATTAAATGTTAAACCACTTCTGCAGATAATGACTTCTGTATATGCTGATGCACCCTATCCTGAGACACAACAGGTTTCTCAACCTGTTGTAACTGGTCCCATTGTTGAGGTACAATAGGTCTCTCAACCTGTTGCAGCTGGTCCCACTACTGAGGTACAACAGGTTTCTCAACCTGTTGCAGCTGGTCCCACTGCTAAGGTAGAACAGGTTTCACAACCTATTGTTGCCGGTCCCAATGTCGATGATAGTGCTTCAGAGGAACATAATGATGATACATAAAACAAGGAAATGGTAGGCAATGAAACCCTGGTGGCACAAAAAAATAGGTGCGCCGTAGTTTGACACATTTAGCCAAAATCCTTAAGGAAAAAAGCAAAATTCATCAAATATGAGGTGGGATGGAAGAATAGAGGCCAACATGAAAACCGCAACAAATCCATGTTTAGTAGCTACATAGGAATCATCACTTAGCAATGCGTGGCGATTGATATAGAGTTGTGGCACCATGTTGTCAGTGGGCTGAAAACATTAATGTGGGAAGAGATTATGGTAACATTACGATATCATTTATTTAATTTATTAAAATAAAATAAAATAAAATACTGAAATATTTATTAACTCTACATTATCTCTTGCAGAGTGCATTTATAGTATATGTCTCGCACAAAGAATATGTATTAAGACTGACCGGAAGGGATCATAGAGGCTTTCACACCATTTTAACGATATATCTTCTGAAAGATGCTAAAGGGAAAATCTAGCCACACCCACCTCCTCTTTATGCACACTTGATATCCCATGGAGCATGGGATGCATTTTTCAACCGTCATATGGAGTAGACTTTTCAGGTACATTTTGTTTGGTAAGACATTTTTTAACATATCTATCCTTTTGAATGATAGTTTTTTATTTTTGAAACAGTAACTGTGTGCTGAAAATAAATAACGGGCATCAAAAACAGCATACCCTTACCTTAAAGAAAGGATGGGGTATGCTTCAATTGAAAAACAATTGGTACATATTTTAAAAGTGTTGTAATACTTTTATGTGACGTAAAACAACACTGTAACCATGTTTCTCTGTTTATATGTTGATTGAAGAATCAAAATCCGAAGCCACTTCCACCCCACTCCATGTGCTTTGGAAGGAGGCTCGTGTTAACAAAGAGGGGAAACTGGTAGAGGAAAACACACAAAAAGTGTGGGAAACATGTGTATGTATGACATAATATAAATTGGTTTTTCTTTAAATCACTATTACATCAAGATGATTACTTATTTTCGCATATTTTCTATTTTACAAAGTCACAATAATCAACAACACCCACACAGGATGCAGGAATACTATCAGCGGCCTTGAAACAACCAGAACAGTATGGTTGCGTCAGAGGTGCGGGTTTTGGGGTGACACCGCAGACATATTTTCAGAAAAAACAAACACGAGGAACAAACTAATGAAATGGAAATTATGAGAGATAGAGTAGATACCTTTTAAGAAAAGTTCCAAAGTTAGGGATTGTTTTTAGAAACACTGATGGGGGATAGTCAAAGAGAAGAAACAAATCAAGAACAACCCCCCCCCCCCCACCAGCTTTGAGGCGAGCCATTCCCCTCAAAGACATAACTTAACCAAGGTAATAAATGTTCTAAATATTTTTTTTCTATGAAATGTGAATCACATAGACATTGATACCTTTCTTGTAATGATATTTTATAGGTTGAAAATGATGGTGATTAATATCTTTCAAATCCCACCTATGGTCTTGTAGAGAGGGCTATGGTGTTCAATATGCAAAATGACATGTTACACACCGGACCACTTCCAACCGGTCATGTCAAAGTGTCGATTAATGTAGCTCATGATCTGAATGCCAAGATACCCATTCCAAATAACGATGATGAAATTCATACAGTTCAAAAAACTGTTGGAACATTCGTTACATGGCTTCCAAATCGTGTAAAAAAACATGTCAACCAGGAGGTATTCATTTCCAACTCATTTTTCAAGAAGAACCTTTAACATTTAATTAGAAAAGGGCTGAACCAATGAATGTTATTACAGAAGGAAAAAAGGAAGGAGCTAAAATGAAATAATGGCTCAATAGGATCAACCAACTGATCAAAACTATCTATTGAGGGAACCTTCACCCCTCCCATTCTATATCCACATTTAATATCATTAAAGGATCATGTGGATATGAAAATGAAAGTCTGCAATAATCAAAAAATAGTTTGTGAAAAATATATGTATGGAGAGGAAACATTAGATTTCGTTAGTGCTGACATTATAGCAGAAATCATCACATAAGAGTGGCTAGGAGCCTCAGTTATAAATGTATACACGAGGTATGTTTTCATGATTTGATTTTAGAGAAGATGATATACTATGATAATTATAGCTAAATACATTTCATTTTTTTGGAAGCATATATATGAAAAACATTTGAAGGTATTTTCCTGTGAATACAAATTTGGAATCGTTAGTCCTCACACCATGTCTAAACAACAAAAAGAAATAGATTCCGATTTGCAGGCTAAATTAATGTCAAACCTTCTCATAACATTTCAATGCAAAATTATGACTGACATGCTTTTTAAAGACCAATGTTGCAGGGGTAAAGCTCTACATTTTAATCATATCAATTATATTTTTATTTCTATCATTACTTATTACTTTTTGTGTTTTTAGGCAGCATTGGATGCACATTGCAGTCATTTTGGATACTCCAATGATTTATTTTATGGATTCACTGCATGGATATCCAATAGACTGACCACACATGATGGCGATTGTCAATTTTTAATACACTAGATCAAACATTTTAGAACTAAATATCTAGTTATATAATTTATATTATCTTTTAATGAGGATTCTGTTATGATTGGGTGGTGTATGAATATCATCTAAAGGCTGGAATGAATCCAGGGTCTAAGGACAACAAGGCGCACAAGATCTAAAAAATTATAAGTATCAGGGTATATATAATTATATTGCACTATCCAAATACATATCAAAATAGATTAATTATTTTTATCGATGTTTTTTCAGTGTCCGAAACAACCAAATGGAAAATACTGTGGTTATTATGATTCTAAATTTATGAAAGAGATCATATTTCATGAACAAACTAGCATCCCTGAAGTTGTATTTTTGAAAATAATTATTAGTTCATTTAAAATATTTATTAATCTTTTGTGTATTTATATTTTTTCAGTACTACTATGACAGTCACAAAAACTCCTATTCACAAGATGATATAGATGTTTTTAGAAACGAATGGGCAGCGTACCTGGTGGAAGAAAGTAAACAAATAGGACAATGAAGTTGAATTCCTAATACTTATGTTATCTTTATATGATTATTGATATCTAATTTTTTTACCCTTATTGAGCATATATGATCACCCTTTCTTTTGTTTCGTATCCTTAGATTATGAAAAACGTGTTTAAAAATTATTTGAGTTTCTAGTAAAGAATAACTTAATGAGTAACTCTTATGAACTACTAACATATGGAAAACTGAGAAAACGTGTTTAGATTGTTTTGATATTTTAGGAAAACGATCCATGAGTCATTTGTGACATGTAGGAATCTACTACAACTCCATCCAATGCACGATGTGAATAGTATAGCTAAACGTATCTTATATTAGTTTCAAATTGATATAAACTTTAGAAAACAACAGAAGTGACATACGGGAAACCGAGAAAACGCATTCAGATTGTTTTGATACTTTAGGAAAATGATCCAGGAGTCATTTTTGTAGTGTAAAAATCAACCACACCTCAATCCGACGCACGGTGTGACTAGTATGGCTAAAAGTGTTTGATATCAGTTTGAAGTTGACATTAACTTTAGAAGAAAACACTACTGACATACAGAGAACTGAGGAAACATGTTCAGATTGTTTTCATATTTTCGGAAAGTGATCAATGAGTCATTTTTGATGCGTAAGAATCGACTGAACCTCAATCAGACGCATGGTGTGACCGTTATGGCTAAAGGTGTCTGATATCATTTTGAAATTGACATTAACTTTAGAAAACAACACTACTGAAAAACGAAATACTGAGAAAACACATTTTTATTTTTTTGATACATTAGGAAAATGATCCATGAGTCATTTTTGACATGTAAGAATTGACTGCACCTCAATCCCACGCACGGTGTGACCGATATGGATAAAATTGTCTGATATCAGTTTAAAATTGAAATTATCTTTAGAAAAAAACACTACTGACATATAGAATACCGATAAAATGCATTCAGATTGTTTTGATACTTTAGGAAAATGATCGACGAGTCATTTTTGATGTGTATGAATCAACCTCATCTCAATATGACGCACAGTGTGACCAGTATGGCTAAAAGTGTCTGATGTTAGTTTGAAATTGACATTAACTTTAGAAAACAACACAAGTGACATATGAAAAACTGAGAAAAAGCATTCCGAATGTTTTGATACTTCAGGAAAATGATCCATGAGTCATTTGTGACATGTAAAAATTGACTGAACCTCAATCTGACTCACAATGTGACCGGTATGGCTAGAAGTGTCTGATATCAATTTTAAATTGACATTAATATTAGAAAACAACACTGTTGACATATGTAATAATGAGAAAATGCGTTCTTATTGTTTTCATACTTTAGGAAAGTGATTCATGAGTCATTTGTGACATGTATGAATCAACCAAACCTTAAACCAATGTGCAGTGTGACCTGTATGGCTAAAAGTCTCTGATATCAGTTGGAAATTGACATTAACTTTAGAAGAAAACACAAGTCACCTATGAAAAACCAATAAAAAACATTTGAATTATTTCGATACTTTAGGAAAACGATCCATGAATCATTTATGAGGTGTCATAATCAACCATACCTCAATCTGACACACAGTGTGACTGGTATGGCTAAAAGTGTCTGATATCAGTTTCAAATAGACATTAACTTTAGAAAACAACACAAGTGACATACAAAAAACTGAGCAAAAAAATCCATATTATTTTTATACTTTAGGACAATGATACATTAGTCATTATTGACATTTACAAATCAATTGTACCTCAATCCAACGCACAATGTGACCGGTATGGCTAAAAGTGTCTGATATCAGTTTCAAATTGACATAAACTGTTGAAAACAACCCTACTTGCATTCGTAATACTAATAAAATGCATTCAGGTTGATTTGATACTTCAGGAAAATGATCCATGAGTCATTTTCGACGTGTACGAATCGACCGCACCTCAATCCGATGCACGGTATGGCTAAAAGTGTCTGATATTAGTTTTAAATTGACATTAACTTTAGAAAAAAAAACTACTAACATACAGAATACCAAGAAAACGAGTGTGGATTGTTTTTATAATTTAGTAAAATTTTCCATGAGTCATTTATGATGTGTATGAATCAACTGCACCTCAAACCGACGCACGGTGTGACCGGTATGGCTAATAGTGTCTGATATTAGTTTGAAATTAACATTAACTTTAGCAAACAACACAAGTGACATACAGAAAACTGAGAAAATGCATTCGGGCTGTTTTGATACTTTAGGAAAATGATCCGTGAGTCATTTTTGCGGTGCACAAATCGATCGCACCTCAATCTGACACACAATGTGACCAGTATGGCTAAAAGTGTCTGATATCAGTTTCAAATTGACATTAACATTAGAAAACAACAAATGTGACATACGGAAAACTGATAAAACGCATTCATATTGTCTTGATACTTTATAAAAATGATCCATGAGTCATTTGGGACATGTAAAAATCAATCGCACCTCAATCCGATGCACGGTGTGACTGGTATGGATAAATGTATCTGATATCAGTTTCAAATTGACATAAACTTTACAAAAAAACACAAGTGACATATGGAAAACTAAGAAAACGCATTCGGATTATTTTGATACTTTAGGAAAATGATCCATGAGTCATTTGTGACGTGTAAGAATCAACCAAACCTCAATCTGACGCACGGTGTGACCGGTATGGCTAAAAGTGTATGATATCAGAATGAAATTAACATCATCTTTAGAAAATAACACTACTGACATACGGAAAACCAAGAAAATGCGTTTGGATTGTGTGGATACTTTAGTAAAATGATCCATGAGTCATTTTTGATGTGTACGAATCAACCGCACCTCAATCTGATGCATGATGTGACTGGTATCGCTAAAAGTATCTGATGTCAGTTTGAAATTGATAGTAACTTTTAAAAACAATACAAGTGACAAACGGAAAATGGAGAAAATGCATTCAGATTTTTTTGATACTTTAGAAAAACGATCCATCAATCATTTATGACATGTACGAATCAACTACACCTCAATCTGACACACAGTGTGACCAGTATGACTAAAAGTGTCTGATATGAGTTTCAAATTGAGATAAACTTTAGAAAACAACACTACTATCATATGGAAAACTGAGCAAACACATTTAGATTTTTTTTAATACTATAGGAAAACGATCCATGAGTCTTATTTGAGGTGTAAGAATTGATTTCACCTCAATCTGCCACACGGTGTGACCGGTATGGCTAAATGTGTCTGATATGAGTTTGAAATTGACATTAACTTTAGAAAAAAACACTACTGACATAAGGAATACCAAGAAAATGTGTTCGTATTGTTTCGATACTTTAGGAAAACAATCCATGAATCATTTTTGATGTGTATAAATCAACTGCACCTCAAATAGACGCACGATGTGAACGGTATGGCTAAAAGTGTCTGATATCAGTTTGAAATTGACATTAACTTTAGAAAACAACAAAAGTGACATATGAAAAACCGAGAAAACACATTGGGATTATTTTGATACATTAAGAAATTGATCCATGAGACATTTTGGAGGTTTATTAATTGACTGAACCTCAATCTGACGCACAGTGTGATCGGTATGGCTAAAGGTGTCAGATATCTGTTTCAAATTGACATTAACTTTAGAAAACAAAAAAAGTGACATACGGAAAACTGAGAAAATGCGTTTGGATTCTTTTGATACTTTAGGAGAAATATACATGAGTCATTTGTGATGTGTATGAATCAAACTAACCTCAATCTAATGCACAGTGTGCCCGGTATGGCTAAAAGTGTCTGATATTAGTTTCAAATTGACATAAACTTTAGAGAACAACACTACTAACATATGGAAAATAGAGAAAACACGTTTGGATTGTGTTGATACTTTAGGAAAACAATACATGAGTCATTTTTGACATGTACAAATCGACCAAACCTCAATTCGACGCATGGTGTGACCGGTATGGCTAAAAGTGTCTGATATTAGTTTGAAATTGACATTAACTTTAGAAAACAACACTACTGACATATGGAATACTGATTAAACGTGTTCAGATTGTTTTGATGCTTTAGTAAAATGATCCATGAGTCATTTTTGATGTGTATGAATCAACCACACCTCAATCTGATGTAGGTGTGATCGGTATGGCTAAAAGTTTTTGATAATAGTTTGAAATTGACTTTAACATTAGAAAACAACAAAAGTGACATACGAATAACTGAGAAAACACATTCTGATTGTTTTGATACTTTAGTAAAATGATCCATGAGTCATTTTTGAGTTGTATGAATCGACCATACCTCAATCTGACGCAATATGTGACTGTTATGGCTAAAAGTGTCTAATGTCAATTTCAATTTGACATTAACTTTAGAAAACAACACAAGTGACATACGGAAAACTGAGAAAACGAGATCATATTGTTTTGATACTTTAGGAAAATGATCTATGAGTCATTTTTGACGTTTAAGAATCAACCTCACCTCAATCAAACGCACGGTCTGACCGGTATGGCTAAAAGTGTCTGATATTAGTTTCAAATTGATATAAACTTTAGAAAACAACACAAGTGACATATGGAAAACTGAGAAAACGCATTCGGATTGTTTTGATACTTTTGGATAATGATCCTTGATTCATTTATGACGTGTACGAACCAAATGAACCTCAATATGACGCATGGTGGGACTAGTAAAGCTTTTCATTAGATAAAGAATCATTATTTATTAAATGAGATAAATTATCCAAAAAATATTGATTTTACAGTGTTCCATTTCATTGTAATCAGAATGAAAACATTTGAGTTTATCATTTCCATTATTTAGTTTCACATTTGAATATTAATTTATTCTTTCATATTAATGTTTTAATTTATTTAATAATTTAATTATTGTATTACTAACATAATATGTGTTTTCCTATATAGGTGAATTTTTTTCCTTGAGTTTGGATGCTTTATTAAGCAACAAATACCATTGATGAAAATTTTTGAGAGAGGATCAAAGATATCAAAGAATGAAACATTAATTTTTATAATTGTAGTTGGATAATATTTATTGTAACAATGTAAAACATTGTTTGAAATATATATAGCAGTGTGTTTTTTTGTATTCAAGATGTTAAGTAAATGTATATAGCATTGTTTGTCAAAATATTGTGTGCAGGTGCTATTTTCTGCAGGTGTGCAGGTGCTATTTTGTGCAGGTGTGCAGGTGCTGGTTTGTGAGGGTGTGTATGTGCTAGTTGTGTAGGTGTAGGGGAAGGTTCTTTTATCAGTGCTTTTTTGAGTGCTGAAAAGGACTCCTATTACAGTGCTAAAAGAGCGCTGATAAAAGGACCTATTATCATAGATCAAGATAGCACTGATAATGTCACCCCATTATCAGTTCTAGAAAAGCACTATTAATACTGGCATAGATGAAGGGGTCCCCTTTATTAGCGCTCCAAAAGGCGCTGATAAAGGAGACCTTTATCTGCGCCCTAGAAAGAGCTGATAATGGAGACCTTTATCAGCGCTAAAAAGGCGCTGATAAAGGGGGTCCTTTACTATCGCTTTTTTTGTGCTGATAAAGGGAACCAGCCCCCCTTATCTATGCCGGCATTAACAGAACTTTTCTAGTGCTGCTAATGTCAGTTTTTAGCGCTGTTAAAAGGCCAAGTTGTAGTAGTAACCCCCCAAGGTGTCCCCATAATTTCAAGTAGGAAGGGCTCCCTGTGGGATTATGGGGATCCTAGAGTGGTAAGACTTTTTTGGGCATTCTATTTGACTTGTAAAGAAATCATGATCCTCAAATCAAAAAGATATATCAATGGAATAATTCTATTTTGGATAGGGTGAAAATGGTTAGGGGTAAATCCAGGTCAAGAGACATTCAAAGGGTGGTGTTGAGTCCCCTCAACATATATTCAATTAAGGACACAAGTAATTTGTGCCATAATGTGTAGCCTTGATCTGGTGGAATCCTAGGGGTCAAATTAGTCAACCGTTTTGGTACACTATGAGAGGTTGTCCGGACCCCCAATGTGGAGATGGTCGGAAATCAGTAGGATCCAAAAATAAAAAGACGAAATCTGGGGTTTGTGATATTGATCAAGGGATGTATAAGAACATTTCTTCAGAATTTTATATCAGTAATGAAAAAATATGAATGAGCGTTATACCTGCATTCTCAAATATGAATAATATGATCTTGTGGAAGGATTTTTTGATCATATAGGAAGAAATGGAAAAAATATTCTAGGGATTCCAATGTATTTTCAGTGTCTGCTAATAAGAATAAAAATAATAGGAAAAAATAAACATACTTTCCCAAACCAATTATTATCTAATTAGTGGAGAATGTGGGTGTACACCTAAGAGAAAAGTAAAAAAATACTTGATCAATATTTGAACTCAGATATTCCCTTATTCTCCATCCTCTCAATGGTAGGTGAGCCATCAGATGTTCATAAGAAGTGAGACTCTTTGAGAACCACAATTATAAATGAAAATATTATAGCGACATTTAGTATGTTTAGAAAGGATACCAAAGAAGAAACTAATAGGTAAAACATGGGGAAGATGCTTTGATGGTGGAGGAGTGGAACATTATTGATTGGGAGAGATATCCAGAGAATCTCTGCCTAGAAAAAATGGAATAGTACAACTCCTAACTTGATGTCATGTTCCTGTATTTTGATAATATATTTTAGATGGATTAATTTATAAATTTGACTATCTTTATTTCAATAAAGTTAGATAGGTACATTGAATATAACCTTGAAAATGATATTATAGACTTATCTTGGAATTACTGAGATGACCCAGCTGGGTAGCCTTTAATGACTAGTTTGAAATTCTTCCTAAATGAATTTGGATAATAATGGAATGAAGGAAATGCTATAGGTTATGTTTATTTTTGTTGACTTTGTGGATTTTGGATATTTTTTATCTTATTCCAAATCAGGTGGTGGTCGATGGATGTATTCACTTGTATTTATGGGTTTTGGATTGCATTTGATATTTTTTGGAGGTTTTTTGGCTTATCCAACTTGGGGTGGAAAATGATAGTTTTTAAGTTAGTTGATATTTTGATGCCTTTTGTTTTGTTTTTTGAAACTTCTGTTATGTTTGGAGCTGTCAAATCCATTTTATTCTTACTAATGAAATATTTAATGAGGGGATTTTCCTTTTGGTTCTAGTTTTTTTGTAATGGTTCCCACATTAATAATAAAATTTATTTTTTATCCCTAATTTAAAAAATGATTTGGTAAATATGTGGATGTATCCTAAATATGATGAATATGGTATGATTATGATGATTATGATAATGGTATGATGATTATAAAGATGACACAGATGAAAAAGTAAATATATATTATGCTAGTAGATTAATTACAAGTATTTTATTAATGGAGTTATTGTTTATCTTTTTATAATAATATTTTTATTGGAGTACTGTCCTATACATGACCATCAACTGAATGAAATTTTATATGAATGAACCAGCATCCTACTTATGATTAAACTAATACTATAGGTAAGATAATATTTAATTCTTCAGAATACGTGTTGGAATTGATTGGATATGTCACAAATTGATTTTTATATGGATGTGGATGTGATCTTTCTATAATAGATATGGTGCAGGTATGAAAGAGGGTTGTTGAAATGATACTTGAAAATAAGGATGATGGAATTCGATAGTGAGATATGGTTTTAGGGGGAGAATTCAAAATTTTTATTTGATTTGTTATATTATACATACTATGTTATTTTTGGAGTGCTACTTATAGTGATCTTGGAAATATAATGCACTAAATTTCAATACATACAAACTGTGATCCATGGACACCTAGAAGTGGATAGACATTCTTGTATTATATTATTGGGCTTTGAAAATATGATAGTTTCTATGTTGAGGACTGACCTAGATAACCCTTGGGTGGTATTGAATTTAGAGAACTCAACAATATATTTGGAATTCAATTTTGTTATTATTATATATGCAAGGTGTTGAATTATTTGTTCATCATTAATGAAAAAATATTGATTATATTAATATAATCAACCATAATCATACATAAAAGGTTACATGATTTAATTATTGAAGGTGTCACGAAATGTCAACACAACAATTGAGGCTGATAGATGGATGTTGATATTCAGGTATCATTCACATACCACTTAGGTATACTTATAAAATGTTATTATTTTTTATATTTGTGGTTATAATTTTTTTATAAATAGGTACATAAATTCTTATTATTAATAAATAATATTCATGACTTATATTTGTTTTATGATATAAGTTGATTATGGATTAATTCTTATTTAAGATTTTGATTTTCAATTTCATTTATATTAATTTATTTTGGTCTCTAGTGGGTAATTTCTTACATATGATTTTTGAAAACCCTCAGTAATAGTTTAATATTTTTTCTTATTTATGGTGGGATAGGGGAGACACTCTTATTCTCACCGTCAATCTAAATAGTTTCCCCAATTGTTAAGGGTCATGTTAGGTTGTGTATTGAAGTACATATTTTTATAAAATTCATTAGAATATATTTTATTTTTTAAGTTAAAAAATAATTAACTAGGAAGGATTAAATTAATATGAGATTTTTTATTTTATATATCTTCAATAAAGTGAAAATTTATTAAATTTGAAATGGTGAATTTAAACTGAGTTTTTTATTTATAATTTCATGCAATGTTTATATGATCTGATTTGTTTGTGTTATTATGTGTGTGTAAAATATTATTTCATTTGATGTTTTATTACTAAAATTTGAATGGAAGGGACTTCATTTGATAAGATATATTTATATTGTATCCACATATGATTTTGGAGGAAGAATACATACTGAATTAATCTCACATTGATCAAATGGTGGTTTGTATAAGGAATTGATTTAATTAAAATGAATAGTTAATTCTTGACTCAAGAAGATAAAATGGTATATTAATTAAAGAAAAAAATGAGGACATACAATGAAAATTGAAGTGTGAGGTCAATATAAATTTAACAAGGTATTTTTAGTATTGAAATTTTTTTTTGAACATGAATTTTTTGCTAAATTAAAAAATTTATGTCAATTGTGATTTATTTGTTACACAAAATAATGTTTTCTTATATAGTGATTTTTCAAGAAATTAAACCTAAATCATATAATAAGTATTTGGGGGAGGACAGTCATCCTATGGAGGAACCCATTGATCTCGATGTTACAATAAATGGACATTGTTTGTTTTAAATAACGGTGGTGGTATTTATGTATTGTATAAGTAGGATATTAATTATGAAGTTTATTCCATTTATGAAATATTGAGCATTCGTTTTAGAGTTCATTTACATGGTTTAAATGTAGGGGAATTAACTGATGCATTTTAATGAGGAGATTCAATATAAGAGTCTACTTGTGATGAATGTTTGTGAGATAAAATTCATGATAAAACAAAAGTACCAATGTTGTTGAACATTTATCTACCCCATTTAATATAAGTTGGAGGATTCCAAATAGTGGGAGAGTTTATAGATTTTATTGAAGAATATATATTCTCGGAGAATTCAAAAGTTGATGTAAGAATGGTATAGAGTAAGAGGTTTCCAACCTCTGATACCAATTGTAGGATCGAAATATAATATGAGATGCTCAATATACAAGAGGGGGGGTGAATTGTGTACTTTAAAAATTCCTTTGGAACCTTTAAAGTTAGTTATGAATAACTGAAATTTCCTTAAGAAAAGGAAAGGACTAAGTTTAACAAAGTTAAACTAAGTAAATTCACAACACCTCTAACACCGAACTGAACTTGGAAAGGGATTCCAAAAGTAGGTTCCGGAAATATGATTCCGGAGATTGAAACTTAACAAAAGTTACAATATAAGATTCTACCTTAAAGCGTATAGAATCTAAACTAATCAGAGTAAGTAAGGAAGTATAAGAAAGTTATACTTTCCTTAAGATACAAATTGCAGCGGAATAAAGACAAGTAGTAAAACTACTAGTAACAAGATAATAGTCTTTTAACCCAAAGAGAAGGGTATCCAACAACCTTGGATAAAGGTCCCTTGATTTATACTTTCAAGCAAATCTGTCTTACCCACACCAGGGTAAACCCTCGATACGAAGATCGGTGTCTCTGTCTTGCTATCCCCGCAAGCCCTCAACTTCAAGGTAGTTGGCAACCTCTGTCTTTATCAGCAAGAAAGCCCTCGATCTTTAAGGTAGTCGGCACCTCTGTCTTCCTATCCCTGGAAGCCCTCGAATGTAATCACCATCATTCGGAGTCGCACGAAGCTTTGAGAGTTAATAAGAGACTCTCTCTCTAGAAATCACTTCAACAGCATGTAGGCACAAAACTCAGTTGTTTTTCCAACAGCACTCAGCTATTCATCAGCATCGAGCTCTTTCAAATGAGCTCCTATTTATAGGTAAGGTCGGCTCCTCTCCAACGGTCATATTTTCCTTACAGTTCGGAGGGACCTGTACACGTGTCACTTAGACAATGGTTAGTTTATAACAAAATGGACGACATCGTTTTATAACAAAACAAGTGTAACAGAATGTACGACATCGTTTTAAACTCTATCATAAGGTTCGGAATGGAAACTTCGGAGTGAAGGTTCGGAGTGAATAAATTCAGAGTGTATAAAACAATGATAATCAGATTCTGTTTAATAGGAGAATTCGGAATGAGAATTCGGAGTAGGAATTCGGAATAGGAATTCGTCATCAGAAATCGTAATGAGAATTCGGAATGAGATTTCTTCATTAGAATTCGTAATGAGAATTCTTCATTGGAATTCGTAATGGGAATTCTTCATTGGAATTCGTAATGAGAATTCTTCTTCAGAATTCATAATGAGAATTCGGAATGGGATTTCTTCATTAGAATTCGTAATGAGAATTGTTCTTCAGAATTCGTATCCTAAATCTGGAATAGAACTTAGTCAGAGTTCATATCCGGAATTCGGAATGAAACTTCCTTATAGTTCTTGTCCAGAATCTGAACCCTAAAACAGAATGCTTTTATATCAAAGTTTTAATGACTCCGAGAAAATGAATCCGAAACTTATACTTAAGAAAAATATGAATGAAAATATGATAAGGATAATTTTTCTTATAAAAGTGATTTTCCTTAAGGAAGCAATTTTCCTTATAAAAGCAATTTTCTTTAAGAAAGCATTTTTCCTTATAAAAGCGATTTTCCTTAAGAAAGCATTTTTCCTTATAAAAGAGATTTTCCTTAAGAAAGCATTTTTCCTTATAAAAGCGATTTTCTTTAAGAAAGAATTTTACCTTAAAGATAAGGTGTTTGTGATTTTCAAAACAAGAAGGAATGGAAAAGTCATAAGGAAAACCTTATTGACTCAACAATCTCCCCCTTTTTGGAAATCACAAACATCCTTACGAAAAAGCTATTCTAAGAATAAAGAAATACATAAAGCTTATCTCCCTTAGTTTAAGAATATAGATGAATACGACTAACTCCCCTTAGGCTTTGAAACTCTAAGGATCGTATTCATATTTCCGGAGTGATGTTTCATAAGAAGGTCTTCTTTAAGAAAAAACTCCCCCTTAAACAAACTCTTATTAGAGTTCTTTTTCCTTGGGTATTTTTCTTTCTCCCCCTTTGATAAACTCTTATTAGAGTTCCTCTTTTTCTTAAGGATCTTTTCCTTCTCCCCCTTTGTGATTTTCAAAAAGAATTGGAGGGAATGGAAAAACTTAACAAAGTACCTGAAAAATTAGTAATGACAACAAACGAAACAACAAGCACAATTCTCATTATATTTGAAATGTCAGTAACAAAAAAAAACATATTACAACAAAAAGATCGGATTGGTCATTTTGGATCTTTCTCCTTCGACATTAGCCCCTTAAGAATCGTCTTGATCTTCTTTTAGTCTTTGTGATCTTCCTCTGCTTGCTTCTCTAAGACGACTATTCTTGCTGACTGAGCTTCAATTATTTCTTCCTAAGCCTTCAACTTTTCTTCCTGAGCTTTCATCTTCTCTTCCTGAGCCTTCATCCTTTCTTCAAACTCGATCTGATAATCCCTTTCATATTTCCAAATTTGATTAACGGAATTGAGCTTTCCATTCAGATCTCTCACTTCCTGAATCCGAAAGTTCTTTTCCTCTGTCAATTTCTCTTCGAATGATGCAGTCAGCTCATTAATCTTCTTGTCCTCGGTTTCAAATGCATCCTTAACATTATCCTGAAACTCATCCAGCAACCTCATCTCTTCCACAGTTTTCTTAGACCAGCTTGTCATCCTCTTGCAAGATCTTTTATGTGCTTCGTAACCAATGAAGAAATTTTTGAACTGGGCTTCAATCTCAACACATTTATCCATAACCATGGATACGGAGTCGGTTTTCTGATTCAGCTCATGTTGAAGTATCTGGCATCTAGAGTCAATACTGGAGAAGGTTGGAATGGTTCCCACCAACTTCTTCAAAGATTGGACAACAAAATCATGCCCCAACGATGATGACTCCGAATCTGAAATCTTGCTAGGATAATTTTCTTCCTCAATAAGCTTCAACTTCCTCTTCGAAGAACTACCAGCTTCCTTCCTCATCATCTTTTCTGAACTCAGGGTATCAGCAAGAATTTGTTTCCCCTTATCTTTTTCTGGAATAGAAACCTGTTCCGGAGATTTCTTCTCGCTATCAGAGACTTGAACAATATAATCTTCCTCATCAGCAACTTCTATATTTTCCTTCTGAGAAACATCAAGTAAAATATGTTCTTCTTCTCTCCGACAAGAAACTTCTTCTTCACCTTTCTCTTCTTCCATAGTCGGAGTAACAAGATTTGAAGATTGAGCTTCAGATGTTCGGAGCGACAGGTGTTCCGAAGGAGTTCCTTTGTATTCATCTACTTGTTTGAGCACATCTCCTGTCTCACCACTTCCTTCAGCAGCTTCTTCAACTTGTTCCACTTGCTCTTCTACCTCAGTATTCATAGCAACAGCCTCTTCTGGAGCAGTAATATTTCTTCCTGGAGTCTCAGGTAGAGATTCCAGAGAGAAAGATCTCGGAACGGGAATGGTTGCTGAAACCATTTCGTTGAACTTTAACAATGCTTGCACAGCCTCGGCTTCTGACATTTTCTTCTTCAGTTTCTTCTCCTTTGCTTGTTTCTCGAGTTCATCAGCAACATTCTCTTTCAGAGCTTTAGCCTCTGCAGGATCCAATCCGAACTGTGGATCTCCTTCCTTCCTCATCTCTTTATCAGCTCTCCACTTTGCTGCAACCTCATCAGTATAGGTTTTCTTCTTCTTAGGCTTAGGAGGTGCGGAGTGGACTTCCTTAGACTTGGGTTCCTCAGCTTCGACTACCACTTCTTTCAGTTTCCTCTTCCTTACCGGCTTAGATGATTCCGGATCAGCAACTTTCAGAGCCACTTCTTCTTGAGGAGGCAGATCAATGAACTTCCCATACTTCTTGTCAAAAGATATATTCATCCTTTTAAGAGTGGAATCACTGGGCAACATGATCTTGCAAACTTTCGGCTTAGAACTGCAAGCTACCTTGAAAGATTCTAGGAACCGAACTATGAGCTTTGACAATATTGCCGGGTACATCACGATCTGAGCTCTGAGATTCCCCTTCTTCAAATTCTCAATATTAAGAAGAATATGCTTCATCAAGTTGAACTTCCTTACATTTATCAGGAAATCTAATATATATATCTCACTTTTCTTTAGGCTATCCTTATCTCCTTTTCTCGGTACGATAAGCCCTTACACCCATAACTCCAGTATCCGGAAGTTTGTAGATAGGCTTGCAATTTTCGGAGCCTTGTCATCATCCAATCCGAGAATTTCTAATGCCTTTTCCTTGTTGAAACTACCCAAAGAGTCTGGAAATACGTGGGAAATAAACTCAGCTTCACCTTCATAAGATAACCCTACCAAGCTTGCAGCCTTGGTGTAAGAAAGCTTATATGTCTTGCCATACGATTTGAAAGAAAATTTTTCTCTATTATCTTCCTCGAAGAAAGCAACTGACTCATAAAACTCGACAAGCAAGTCAGAGTAGACTTCATCTTGGTTGCCGGTTTTTGATACCACAACATCTTCCCAGCCATTCAGCTTGATATTCTTTGAAATAATAGAATCGTAGTTGCTGAAGAAAGTCGGATGAACTAACCTCTCTCTGTAGACTAACCACTGAGAAATGGGTTTGGTTGAAGACATTTCTTGAGAAGCTAACTCTGCAGACATTCGGATCTGAAGTCTCTGAGAAGTTCGGAATCGAGAAGACTGAAGTTCGGAACGGCCTTAAATCGGAGAGTCAGAGCTTCAGGACGCAAAAGCTTGAAATCGATGTGGGACTCAAAAATAGGGTCCCCTTTATATAGGCAATGGGATGACGGTTCAACTTCCTCGGTTGATCTAACGTTTTAGAATGATCTAAGATCAAATCTGACGGTAGAGAACTTGAATCCGATCTTTTTGAGGTTTTTATTAAAGTAAAGAATTAAGAAATCCAAAAACCGAAAACAAACTATAAGAAATTGCCAGCAAGTAAAATATGATTACGAAAACTTCAGTAAGGAAAACATACCTTTCGGATTAGCTTAGGAAAGTTATTCATAATGGGTAATATAAAGACGACTACGAAAAACTCAATACGAAAAACTCAATACGAAAAAGTAAATACGAAAAGGTAAATACGAAAAACAAAATACGAAAAACAAAATACGAAAAACAAAGCTTGGGTCGAAAATCTGATTATGAAAGTCCCAGTACGAAAGTTGTCCATTCCGGAAATTTTCAATATGAATACCTTCATTCCAGAAGTATTCTGTTCGAAAATATCCATTTTGGAAAATGGTAGTTCCGGAAGTTCCATTCCGGAAATATTCGTTCCGAAAAGTTTGAAAACAAATTTTGAAAAACTTTGTTAAACAAACAATCAAATGTACTCCCCCTATGAAAAGGAGTTTATTACTGTAAGGAGACTTTTTCAACAGAAAGTTAATTAAGGAAGATTACCTTATGATTATCATTCCTAACTTCTGTTTAATATATTCAAATCTATCAGAAGGCAAGGATTTTGTGAAAATATCAGCAAGTTGATCTTGCGTTCCGATAAACTGAAGAATAATATCTCCTTTGGTTTTGATAATATTTTCAAAAAAACTTTTGTTACCAGTCATGTGCCGGGAACATCCACTATCCATGTACCAAATATTGTTGCTGGAACTTTCTTTATTTTCCTGAAATTAAGAACAAAGTTAGATTTTCGGAATCCAAACTTGTTTGGATCTGAGATTTCCAGACAATAAAATTTTAGGTATCCACATTTTCTTAGAAAAGTAAGCTTTATGAAAACCTAAGGATTGGGTTTTGTTTAAGGAACAATTTTTTGCCCAGTGACCACCACATTGACATTTGGTGCAAAATGGGGCACTTTGAGGAAAAAATAATTGTTACTGAAAACTGGTTTTGCATGGGTATAACCAAATCTGGATTTATTTCTTAAAGGTCATATTTGAGAATACATTTTATCAAAATTTTCTTTACCATGGGTAAAGTTTGATAAACACTTCTTTAAGGAAAAAAGTTCGGACTTGAGTTTTACAACCAAGTTTTTATCCTAAAAATCATTAGTTTTAGAACTAGAGTTAGGCTCGAAAAAATTTTTCTTAGAAATTACTTTTTCTAACTCTTTAGAAAGTTTATTCTTCTCAGAACTTACTTCCTCAAGATTTTTTGAAATACTTTCAAAATCAGCATTTTTCTTATCAAGATCTTTAGAAAGATCTGATATCTCTTTAGTAAGAATAGAATTCCTAGAATTTGCCTTATCAAGTTTCTTGTTGAGTTTGGAATTCTCAATCTCAAGAAGTTCAGCAAATCTAGAGACTTCTTCAAAAGTAGGTAAAGTATTTTCCTCATCAGAAGATGATTCTTCATCAGAAGAGTTATAATACATACTATCATTAGGATTTAAAGAAACATTTGTCAAAGATTTAGCATTTCATACCTTAGCCATAAGACAATGATTATCAATAGGTAATCTGGCTATAAGACCAAGATTCTTCTGTCCTGAAGATTCATATTCAGAAGATTCATCTGAAGAGTCACCACCACTGGCACTCCAAGTATCATTAGCTTTTAGAACTTTCTTAGATTTGGCTTTGTAATACTTCTTCCTATTCCTGTCTAAATGCCTTTCCTTCCTTTCTTTCTTTTTGAGCATAGGACAATCTGGTCTAATATGTCCATCTCTCTTACATTCATAACAAATAACTTCTCCATCTTTCTTATCTTTCTTGTCCTTCTTCTTATACTTGGATTGAAAGTTTCTCTGTCCAGCTATCTTTTTCATCCTTCGAGCAAGATTGGCTAATTCATTTTCTGAAACTTCACTCTCACTAGATTCAGATTGGAAAATAACTTTCTTAGACTTGGATCTGGTTACTCTCTCAGGAGTCTTAGCTTTCATCTGATTCGAAGTTGTAGTAAAAGCAACAGTACCATTTTCGTTCTTCTTCTTGATGTTGTCAGCATCTCTCTTCATTATGTTGTAGAAGAGTTCCAAATAATTCATCAAGAGTAATTTGAGTGACCTTCCTGTTCTCATCTATAGTTGTTCTCTTGGATTCCCATTCATTGGGCATAATATCAATTATCTTGTCCACAAGAGCTTCATCATCTAAACCTTTTTCTCCCATAGATTGTAGACTGTTGACAATTGTCATAAATCTTTGTTGTACATTACAGATAGGTTCTCCATAAGGAAAATTGAAGCCATGATATTCAGCTCTAAGCATAGCTCTTCTAGTCTCAATCACTTTAGAAGTCCCAAAGTTTGTAACCTCTAACTTCTTCCATATACAATTAGCTGCTTCACAAGAAGAAATTTGGCTATATATATTTCTAGTCATTGAACATAATAAAGTATTGCGTACCTTATAGTTGAGTTGATATTCTTGCTTTTCCTGGTTAGTAAAGGTTCTGACATCCTTGTCAGGAATTTTATAATCACCAGTAAGCATCACAAAGTTGTCTACTCCAGTATTGATAACAAAAGTCTTCATACGATCTCTCCAGTACTCATAATCATTACCATCGAAGATTGGTGGCCTTGTAGGATTCAGATTGTCAATTGATCCAACATTAATTCCTGCCATACTAAAAAAAACTTTGCACACAAACTTGTTAGTAGCTTAGAATCGAAATCACAAAGTTCGGAATGGGAAAATTTCGGAATGGATAAACCAGAATGACAAAGTTCGGAATAGAAAAGTGAGCAAGAAAAACTTGTATGTGAGTACATGTTTTTCAGTAACCTTGGATCTGATACCAAATGTAAGAATGGTATAGAGTAAGAGGTTTCCAACCTCTGATACCAATTGTAGGATCGAAATATAATATGATATGCTCAATATACAAGAGGGGGGGTGAATTGTATACTTTAAAAATTCCTTTGGAACCTTTAAAGTTAGTTATGAATAACTGAAATTTCCTTAAGAAAAGGAAAGGACTAAGTTTAACAAAGTTAAACTAAGTAAATTCACAACACCTCTAACACCGAACTGAACTTGGAAAGGGATTCCAAAAGTAGGTTCCGGAAATATGATTCCGGGGATTGAAACTTAACAAAAGTTACAATATAAGATTCTACCTTAAAGCGTATAGAATCTAAACTAATCAGAGTAAGTAAGGAAGTATAAGAAAGTTATACTTTCCTTAGGATACAAATTGCAGCGGAATAAAGACAAGTAGTAAAACTACTAGTAACAAGATAATAGTCTTTTAACCCAAAGAGAAGGGTATCCAACAACCTTGGATAAAGGTCCCTTGATTTATACTTTCAAGCAAGTCTGTCTTACCCACACCAGGGTAAGCCCTCGATACGAAGATCGGTGTCTCTGTCTTGCTATCCCCGCAAGCCCTCAACTTCAAGGTAGTTGGCAACCTCTGTCTTTCTCAGCAAGAAAGCCCTCGATCTTTAAGGTAGTCGGCACCTCTGTCTTCCTATCCCCGGAAGCCCTCGAATGTAATCACCAACATTCGGAGTCGCACGAAGCTTTGAGAGTTAATAAGAGACTCTCTCTCTAGAAATCACTTCAACAGCATGTAGGCACAAAACTCAGTTGTTTTTCCAACAACACTCAGCTATTCATCAGCATCGAGCTCTTTCAAATGAGCTTTTATTTATAGGTAAGGTCGGCTCCTCTCCAACGGTCATATTTTCCTTAAAGTTCGGAGGGACCTGTACACGTGTCACTTAGACAACGGTTAGTTTATAACAAAATGGACGACATCGTTTTATAACAAAACAAGTGTAACAGAATGTACGACAACGTTTTAAACTCTAACATAAAGGTTCGGAATGGAAACTTCGGAGTGAAGGTTCGGAGTGAATAAATTCAGAGTGTATAAAACAATGATAATCAGATTCTGTTTAATAGGAGAATTCGGAATGAGAATTCGGAGTAGGAATTCGGAATAGGAATTCGTCATCAGAAATCGTAATGAGAATTCAGAATGAGATTTCTTCATTAGAATTCGTAATGAGAATTCTTCATTGGAATTCGTAATGGGAATTCTTCATTGGAATTCGTAATGAGAATTCTTCTTCAGAATTTGTAATGAGAATTCGGAATGGGATTTCTTCATTAGAATTCATAATGATAATTCTTCTTCAGAATTCGTATCCTGAATCTGGAATAGAACTTAGTCAGAGTTCATATCCGGAATTCGGAATGAAACTTCCTTATAGTTCTTGTCCAGAATCTGAACCCTAAAACAGAATGCTTTTATATCAATGTTTTAATGACTCCGAGAAAATGAATCTGAAACTTATACTTAAGAAAAATATGAATGAAAATATGATAAGGATAATTTTTCTTATAAAAGTGATTTTCCTTAAGGAAGCAATTTTCCTTATAAAAGCAATTTTCCTTAAGAAAGCATTTTTCCTTATAAAAGCGATTTTCCTTAAGAAAGCATTTTTCCTTATAAAAGCGATTTTCCTTAAGAAAGCATTTTTCCTTATAAAAGCTATTTTCTTTAAGAAAGCATTTTACCTTAAAGATAAGGTGTTTGTGATTTTCAAAACAAGAAGGAATGGAAAAGTCATAAGGAAAACCTTATTGACTCAACAGTTGATGTGATGAATAACTATACATAAATAACTACATGTGAAAATATATGTTTTAGTGTAAAGAGATCATTTGAATAATGATTCTATATTTATTTATGTGATTTAGAAATCCATAAAGTGAGTTGAAGATGTAATACTAATATTCAACCATTGTTTGATGTTTGTAAGGTTCTTATAGACTAGTCATAAGGTTGACAAAAGATTCTCATGATGTAGATTCAAGTGTTTTATAAGGTTGATACAAGCTATTAATACGATTTTGAAAAGTGAACCATAATATTGATTCACTTCATCCTAGGGATGAGACTAAAGAGGCACACTACTTGTATATGTGACCCGTGTCATTTTATGGTTTTTGGAAGCTACCCATGATGTTGAGAAATAGTGTAAAAGATGAAAATATAATTGAGGAAAAGAATTTGTAATATTTTTAGATGACCTTATCAGGTTGGTATGTAGATTTTATAAGTTTTAAGATATTCATTAGTGATCTTCATAATTTAAACATGAAGAGCTCTATAAAGAAGAAACATTAATCCCAAATAATTATTAAAAATAAAATAATTTCATAAATAATTTTATAAAACCATGTGAATTAAACAGAAAATGATCGAGAATGGGTATAATTGGATTTAAATTGTATGATCCATTAGAGGATCACGATATAAGTTATTTTCATGATGATGAGTGGTCCATATTATAGAAGAGAAGTTACACATCACTATGGTGCATGTTTCCTTGAAAATTTGGATATTTCAATGAAAAATAAATATGAAAATTTCATAGAGATATAGAAGGTTGTAATATTTGAATTATCACATGACGAAACCCCAAAGTCTAAAGGTGGACCTTGACTCAATTTTAATAATTAGGTTGAATGAAAATTAAATTAGGAAATAATCCATATATTTAAATGAAGACATTATCAATACTATAAAATAAGGGATATTTCCACAATTCAAATTGTAAACAATATTCAGAAAATATTATGTTAATGTTAAAACAATGATGAAGAAGAAGAATGTGTTCATAATGTACAAATTATGGTACCATGGTAAGACATGGAAAATCTTCTATGTATTGAAGGAGAAGTAGTTGACACATCCAAGAGGGAACTGGTGTGACAAATAATAAGGATGATTAATCAAGTGATTCTTCTTCATTTTTGAATCTGATGATTTATTGAGAAGATGGAATCTAATATTACCTATGATATTACAGCACTATGTGAACCTATAAAGAAGTATTAGTGATCTTTTAGAAGACCCGAATGTGAGGAAAGGAAGGGGAATAAGGTCAAACCCCCACTAAAATAATATATAAGAGGAGTTAAAGATATTTTCAATGAAAAATTTAGGATCACCCTTTAAAGAATTTTTAAAAGGCATTACATTGACCTTATATGGAGATATTTGAAATATGTTTATGAGATGGCTTTACCTATAAGGATCCAAAATAAAGAAACCATTGGGAGACAACCGTTGGATCACTTAGGACCATGCATTTGGGTAGATTCTATGAATAAAATTCAAGATATTATTTTTACGTGGACGCAAGTTGATTTACAGTGGAAAAACAAAATCATAAAACTTTACCCAAACTTATAATGTAGTATGCCTTATAAAAGATAAAAATTGAAAATTGATTATTTTCTGTACATTATATATTAAATCTATCAGTAATGTTAAGATATAAAATAAATATAGTATCCTACATTGACCATATAAGAGGTTTAATAAAAAGGGAACTATTAATAAAATGAAAAGGGATCCCTGATTAAGCCCTTCCCCCTCTCGATAATCTTACAAAACATGGGGATTATAAGTTGTATTTGAGATAATATAGGTATCTATTTAATGATATATGGAGAATTATAAAGAATGTCAATATTTTCAAAATTAGAGTATTATATATATTTTATGTAAAGAAATTTTTTGGATTTAACTTCCTTGTGCTTTTATATTTTCTATCATAAGGATTCGAGTAATGTGATACTATCACAATGGGATTCAATACATTTGGAATATATTCTACCATGAGTTATCAAAATAGGATAAATATTGATGTAGATAGGAAATCTATAAATTCTATCCTACCGTATCTATATGATGAATTTGATAGCAAGATCACAAAACCCAAGACTGTTTAGGAAGTGTGAGAGGAGGTATAAAATATATTTAAAAGAAATGTGATGATTTTGGAGGATAAAATGTATATAAGAAGTTATATTTTTTGTTATATATATGTCGATGATGATAAGATAGTTAATGATAAATTTATCAGGGTTAATGGGATTATTAACCACATTTATAGGGTTTGGAGTTAATCTATAATAGTCAACTATTGTAAAGAATATAATGAGTAAATTCTGAGATATATTAGACCTTTCTATTTCTATCTATGAGGATATCAAAAATTAATCTCTACTTGAGTTACACAATACCTACCATAAAAATTAAATAAAGAAAATCACTAGTATTTAAAAAGAAATAAAATAAGATTATGTAATTATAATATAATAATGAATGAAACTATTAGGGAATGATTGTTCAGTATAATAAAAATTCTAAAAGAGATGATGAAAGAACAATAGAGTATAAGAAAGTAATGATCTTTAACTTTAAGAACGTCAAAATAGGTATAGGAAAATAAAAATATATTATTCCTCTTAAATTATTTATTTGGGGAGGAATTTGGTATTTTTATATTTACTACCCAAAGAAAAATTTTGATGAATCTAGAAGTAATAATGAGTAAAAATAGTATTCTATGAAAATATATGGTAACTAAAAAATGTGATTCTAGAAAAAATTTATATTTAAAAAATAAAGGAGTAAATTTTTAAGTACAGATGGATGTAAACAATAATTATATTGTATTCATTAATATGATTAAGGTATCTCTAAAAATCACAAAACCTTCATTTCCCTAGTTAAAATAAATAAAGCCTCATCAAGTATAGATGAGGAGGGAGAAGAATTCTATATTCTGTATATGTTGAGAGCTGAACTAAAGAAAAATTAAATGTTCAAGATGTGATTTAATCTAATAGAAAAAATAAAATAGGTGATTATGTGAAAAATTTTGATCTTATCAAATTGATAGTAAAAATCAAGAGAAAAAATTGCAGAACATGTTAAGATCCTAGAAGAGATTAAAGAAAAAATTATTACTAATAAAGAAATATTTCAGAGGAACAATATATACCTATTAATTATAAGACTACATACATGAATATGGGAAAATAATATGATAAATTTGTTTAATATTAAGTTGATTCATCCAAAAATGGTAAGAAGATTGGTCCAAATAATGTTGAAGAAACTGGACCCAATTTCTTATGTGATAGTGAATTTATTTTTTATAGTCATGTATGATCAATGACTCAAAATGGAGATTATCATGATAACAAATGTAATAAAAAATGTGATCCTGCTACAATGTCAAATTTATAAGATTTCATAAAGGAATGATTCTCAATGAGATATAAAAATCATATTTCCTATATAGACAATAAACATATGTTCAACAGATTAATCAAAATTATGGAGGAAGGAGATTTAAGGGATACTAATGGTGTTATAGAGAATTAAAACATAAAGACTATGACTACTAGAAATAAATTTTATAGAAAGAAAACTGATATAAATTAAAGAGAGATATCTAAAAAGCAATATAAGAATATCTATGAGATACAAGAATAATATAAGGAAGAGGAATTTTATTTCGTAAAAATCAACAGTTCTTTTTAACCAAATATTTTTGACATATTAGAAGAATAATATATAATATGTGATAAAAATGGTCACCATACTGAAATGTGTTTGAAATTTCATTCTATATTGATTCTACAAAATTTTTATGATAATAATGTGTTGGGTGGGATGAATGGTAATTCTGAACAAAATTTAGAAAGTGGATTAATAGTATTACTATCTTATAAAAAAGTACTAATGAATAATAAGAGGCAGCATAAATTTTCTAAGAAAGATTTTTTATTTATTCCCAACAACTAGGATAATTTTCCCCATAATTAAAGAGATGGAATAAAGTAGGTAATCATGGTTCAAATAGAAAAATAGCCTTGGCTAATAATCAAATAAGTATTCATGAAGAGTTTCCTAAAATTGTACTTGAAAAGGATGAATGATTCTGGTGGAGAGATGACTCCAAACCTTGATTCTCTTACTGTGGAGAAATAGAAACTCCTATTTCTTTCACATATCTTTTATAATGAAGATAACAAGTGGTTATTTGAATGAGAAATGCTGAATTTAGAGATGTAAAGTGTTGTAATTATTTTATACAATAAGAAAAAATAATCCATCATGGAACAAGTGACACACCATGATTAAAATAAGTGAGTAAATCCCATGAGGGGGAGGTAAATATGATTATAATATATTAGGATTTTTGTTATTTAAATAGTTAATTTTTACAATGTTCATAATAACTGAACGAATGAGAATTTAAATCACACTTTTTACACTTGTTCTAAAAATAAAACATTTTTTATAGATGTTGAGTGTTGGACGATGTGTATGTAAATATAAAGGGAGAGAAATAATACCTTGAACATGAATTGTTCTAATGTGTTTTTTGATATATTTTCAAGTTAAAATATATTCTTGATAAATATACTGAAAAACCCCTATATATATAAGTGTTTATTATGGTATCACTTGGATGGGAATTTATGTAAAACCATGATTTCACGGTAAACTTTACGTTATTTTTCAACACCATGGTTTCTCATATAGACATAGAGTAGGTTAAGTAAAGTCACTTCAATATGTTGTGTATGGTTCCATCCTTCTATCAACTTTAGTTAAGGTCATTAATTTTGATATGAATTAGTATAAGATGCTAATTTCAAAATAATTTAGATAAGGTGAGAATATAACTTCAATTTTTTCATTAATTATCAATAAACAAGATAAAATAATTGAGCACTCATATTTTCATAAGAGGGACTTAGTTGTATTGGATAAAAATTCAGATGGGGAGATTGAGATATCAATTAATAGATTTTATATTTTATCATTAAGAAAGGTGGTAAAAATATATTAGAGAATTACAAAAATAATAATAAATATATGTGCATTTAATAACTCTTTATGATTCATTTTAGTATGCATTTACATTATGGTAAAGGTGAAAAACTTCTATAGTCATTTGAAAAAAAAAGGTTGAATATAATATTTTATATGTCTTGATTGTTATTAAGATAAAATTCAGGTCAAAATATATGTAAGGATATTTAGTAAGTGTTGTATACACATTTTTGATGGATTTTAGGGGGATATAAAATAGAGGATCTTGTAGATTTTATTGAAGAATGGATTTTCAAGGAGTCACTTGATAATGTGTTGAAGAAATATAAATGTAGAACTGTGCATGAAAATATGTACGGAGAGATTTTTTATGAGTATTGAATATGATTTTAAGTGATTTAGGAGTCTTTGAAGTGAGTTATATAAGTAATTCAAATATGTTAACTACGTCTAGAGTTTATAAAGTTAAGACATATTGATCATAAGGTTTATACAAGATGGTTTTAAGGTTAAAACATGTTACTCTAAAGGTTTATACCAATAATTCATGTTGTTTTTAAAAACATCTCAAACGATTGATTTGATTATTTATAAGTATGAGATATATTATACACACTACTCATAAGGTTTATGTGAGTCATCAAAAGGATGGGGTGTGATGTAGATAAGGTTGAGACTGACTGGACAATCTACACATAAGGTTGAGGTAGAGGCATTTTAAGGTTGTTACAAGACCTCATAAGGTTGGAATGAGGGCCTAATAAGGTTGGTATGAGGACCTCACAAGGTTGAAGAGATTCATAGGTAACCTTTATAAGGAACATATGAAAAATATTATAAATAATAATATTATTCTAAAATAATGAGAAAAATCAAAATAAATTTATAATGAATATTATGATACATTTTGAATAAATTAGATGATGATAAAGAATCCATATTCAAGGGTTTAAATATCATGATTCTATAATAGGATCATGATACGATATTATATCATTATGACAAGTTTTCTACGAAGTATAATGGATGCACTACATCATAGATGCACATGGTTCCATGCACACATGTATATTTCAATGAAATATAAATTTGAGGATTTGTGGAGATAAATAAGAATGTAATATCTGATTTTTTACATGAAGGAAACATATTATTTTAAAGTATAAAATTTAATTGATTTGAATGTATATTTTAAATTATAATTCAATCTAGAAATAATATTCTAGTTTGAATGAAGAGAGTATATGTTCAATTAAAGAAGGGAGATTATCTAATTCCAAATAGAAAAAATATTCACATAATATTATGTGAACATTAATGTTGGTCACATGAAGAATAATGTTTTGAGAATATGAGAATTATGGTACCATTAAAAAACTTATTAAATTTGTTTTTTATCAATGGATAATAAGACGATGCATCCAAAACAACACATGTGTGTTAAATATAGGTGTGGAATCTGATGTTTTTCTATAATGTTGAATCCAAGCAGAAAGTAATAATTAGTATTATACTACTACCAATGATATGAAATTGTCAAGAGAACCTATGAGAAAGGTTTATTGATCTATTATAAGACCAAGAGGTGAGGAATTGATGGGAATCAAGGATATTCCACCACTAAACTAGTCGATAAGGGATTTGGAAGACCCATTCGAGGACAAGTTCCAGGGTAATCTTTAGAGTACTATCTAGAGTAAATATAGAGACCACATCTGAGATGGTGGGTGGATTTTTTAAGATAAATTCAACTTTTAGGTGTTGGAATAAATAAACCTATTGGAATATTTCGATTTAGTCACTTAGGGATAGAAATTTCAATATATTTTATGACATAATTTTTTATAGGTAGTTTTTATTTAGACTCAAGCTAATTTTTAGTGAAAAACCATGGCATGAGAACTTGACCAAAACATAGAAATGCTTTTACTTTAAAGGTTAATAAATTTAAATCTCCTGTGATTCTATGTTTATTTATTGCATCACTCATGTTGAGATGAGATACAAAATGAAAATGGGATCAATATTTATCCATTAAAATAGGTTGAATTAAAATATATATATTTAGAAAATTAAAATGGATTATTAAATCACCTCTCTCCCTCTTAGTGATCTCACTAAACCTTTTAACTAAAAATATAAATATCATGAAGATAATATTTTGGGATTTCCAATGTATGGGAATATATTTTACTAAAGGGGATTCATTAATTGTTGATGTAATTCAATAATTTTAGCTGAATGTCACCCGAATTTTTATGATTATTTAGAGCCACATGTAAATGATAAATTAGTGGAAAATAAACATCACATGTTTCAGAAAACTAGAGAACTCAATGAGAGTAAATTTATGTGTATTAATTTTATTCTAAAATGAGTTTACTAAAATTTATGGGAAGTGTTAATATAAGCTAATAATTTTGTGTGGTTATCCTGGATGATTTTTAATTTCTTTTCTCAAAAGGGAATCCCCCTGTGTGGCGTTTTTGAACCCTACACACCGGGACACCCACCACCCCCATGAAGAGGTCACTCCCCTGAAGTAGCTCCCTAGACGGTGAAGGAGCCATTGACATATGAGAAAGAAGAGATTCCCAATGGGTGATCGCTCGACAACAATGGTCCGTTAAGCGATCCGTCAGTGATTGGTCCACGCCTCATTTTTCCCGCCCAGAAGAGACCGGGCGACCCGGCAAGGCGGGTGGATCCTGGGGAAGAGACACCCCCCAAAAGTGGAATATTATCAACTTTGGTATGGGGTGACATGTTTATAATGAAAATTCACAACAATGGTGATAATATTGGCCTTTTTTTCTTAGGATTTGGTACCATAGAAGCCTAGAGACCTTGATAATGTGAAACAATTAAAGATATTAGAGATATCATAATAATATAAAGGACCATGGTTTTATAGGAATCATATAGAAGATCAAGATTGGAATTTTAATATTTATAATGAAAAAGAGATAATTTTAGGTGAAAAATCATGGTGATATGTATTGTTTTATAATTTGTACATTGATTTATTTTTTAATACATTATAATTTTTAGAATTCAATTAGTATTTTCTATAAATGTTCTAAAATTTTTATGAGAGTTTTATAATGATAATTATTGATTTTTGTGTTTGATAATATGTTAAAGGATCACTAGAATATTATAGGGATAATTTATTATCAATAAAATGTTATTTTTAGATAATTTTTAAGTCATTATATTGGCCTAAATTTTTTATTTTGTTATTGGGATTTTAGTAAAATTAGATTTTTTTTATCATGTGATAATCCCATAATTTAGTGAAAATTTTCATGTGGTGGAAGATTATTTTTTTCCATAGGTCTCAACACATAATTATTTTAGGTTTCTATGTATAAAGATAAAATGTTATGAAATTATTCTATTTAATCTATGTATACATCCAAATTTTAGTTTTTTTCATTTCGTTTTTTATTTTTTATTATTCACAATATATTTGTTGTATTTATGTTATATGAAAACACCTCAATGTTGGTGAAAAAGTAAAGGTTTTTTTCTAGTGGATGAAAACATTATTATGACAGGTGTTTTGATGACCTGGGTAATAAGAGTTGAATTTAGAAATTATTATTTATTTTATTTTATATTTATTATTCATATAACATAATATAGATCTATTTGTCCGATGAACATGAATTTTGGAATTATAATTTTCATTTTTTTGATCCATCTATAATTTATTTCTTATAACTATATTATATTATAAAATTTGGTGTCTTAATATAAGATAACACTCAAGAAACTAAGAAATTTGACGGTGGTTAATGTAAAATTTTAATATGTGATGGAATATAAATTGGGGTGGTATGTTTTCAATTAAAAGAAAATTAATATTGATTTGGATGCCTATTTAGGAACATGTAACACTGAGTGGGGAGTAAATTAGTGTTCAGAAATATTTTAAAAACAAATTTATTTCATTTGTCTTCATAACATGAATAAATTTCTCTCTCTCACTCTCAATTAAATAAAACAAATAACCATATATCAATATTAAAATTTTATACATGGATTTACAACATAAATTATTAGAAAACTCTTGGTGTATTATAGGTGATATGAAACTTCACATGATCTTCCTCGTATTATAAAAGATGAATATATATGTAAAAGGGGATACCCTTGAACCCTTTCATATACCATTCTCCTAAAATTTTATAATCCTCATACTATTTCTCTGAATAAAGAAATGTGAATGTGATACAAATCATATAGAAGATGATTCATATTGTATTGTATTTCACTGATAATAGATAAATCTACTTTCACAACACTTCATATTCAATTAAACTTTTCTTCTTTTGTATTATATTTCTCACTTTCTAAAATTATCAATTTTTATCCCCTGATATTAAATATCATTATAAATTATATATTATTACTAAAATACTTATCATTGTCAAACTCTAATCTATTAGTTTTCTCTTTGTCGATATATTAATATTCTTATTTTTCTTACGTAAAAAACAATTGTGGAAGATCAATTTTTTTTAAATAAGAATAATACGAAATTTTTTCTATTATAACTAAATATTATCAAATAATTATAATGCTTTATTCAGTTTTTTATAGCCTTACAATCAACCTCACACAAAATATTTGATGTTTAGACAAATATTACATATCATATTAAATATTGGATTCAATATAATGAAACATAGATATTAAAATGTTAATATAAAACTACCTATATAAAATCTAGTTGAATATCATGTAATGAAATATTACTATTGTGCAACCTTTTCAATTATTCGTCCAATCTTAATCAATGTCAATTCACTATATTAAATCCTTTTTCATTTTCATTTCATCCTTTCATAGAGCTAATTTACATTTATTCATGCTCGGAAATTTTAAAATTTATTCTTTTATTACTCTTAAAGTTGTGGCTCAACCTTATATACAAATACTTTATGCCTTAATTCTTATAAAATGCTGATTAAACATATTTTGAGTGATCTTTCTAAGTATACACTACTTTGTAGACTTTTTCCTAATGTTAAAAAATCGCTTTTCAATATATTTTTCATGATTGATATGACTACAAAGGATTATATATTTAATAAGAAAAGAAAAAAAAATATGGATATCATTAAAAAAACATATGAACAACATCCCATATATTTATATAGAGTAATGAGATCAATAATATTCCAAGCATGGTGTTATAAATAAATAATTTTTATTTTGATTTTATCCAATTAATCCATCTTGATAAATTTATACAATTACATTTTCACCCAGTTTTATATACCTTTTTTAAAACATGTAATCAGTAAAAAAAATTATTCCAATTTATATATGACCATTAAATTAATAATACCCAATACATAGTAATAAATAATCAATCAATTAACTCTTGTTCAATATGATTGAAATCATTTTAGATAAAGTATTGATATAAAAATAATAATAATAATTCAATAAGAAGAAATGAACCAATTAATTTAAATTGTCAAACTCATCAATAATACTAAGATTGTTAAAAAATAACCTAAAATTCATATTATTTTAATGCTCAACAAATGTATTAAAGACACCTAACAACACATAATGTTGATTTCATATATTAACATTGTAATTTTTTTACCTCATTTTACAATTTACCACCCTAAAATTTCCTCAACTTTTTAAAAAACAATTGCACACTATGAAATAATGAAATTTATTCAACATTGAAAAAAGTTGTACAATTAAATTGAATTGGTTAAGAATATAAAAAACATATAAATTTATACGAGAAACGTTGAACACCCAATAATAACATTAATTTTTGAAATACATCATTTAATAATGGCTTTGAAAATATATTGGGAACATAAAATTAAATTTTAAAAAATATTATATTTTATTTCCTATCATTAATAACTTCTATTATTAAGTGATATTTAATATTTATGTTCTTTGAATTTAGTTCTTTACTGAATTCCTTGATAAGTTAAATATTCTATATCAATAGATATTAGACTATTATAGACCAATCCTTTTCATACTACTATTTTATATCTTTTTGGTTCTGTATGTGTCAATAGAAGGTTTGAGAAAGGAATATGGATTTGGTGCTAAACTTTCAACTGGGGAAGTGTTTTGTTATGTGATTGTTTATGTTTCCTAATGATTTGTTGGATGGAGTGTTAGGATGAATAAAAAAACTGTGTTGCATCTTGGGGTGTGATCCATGAGAGTTATATATTTATTTTTTTCATGTTTGAAGTATGGTTGTGTTATGAAGGGATTTGGTAGTAGTGAAAATCCATATAAGTTCACCTTAAATAAATTCAGTTTCAACACGGCGTATTATTATATGGTATGATGTAACTTGGAGTGTATTTTTTTAACCATCCATAATTCTAGTTGTGATGTTGTTTGTTTTGGTTGTGGAAAGAATTCCTATGAGTTGTTGTTACATGTGGGAGGTTTTTTGGTAAATTTGGCATGAGGTATCAAGTTAAGCTCATGTGACTTATTCATATGAAGTGATAATATATGATACACTATATAGTATTAAGTAATTCTCTTCATAGTTTTTACTTATTGTATACCAGTTCACCATACCCCCCTTTATGTGTTGTGTTTTGGTTCGCATTCATTAAGGATGAGCTAAGAAGGATACGGCTTGTTCCATGGTTTCCAAAGGATTGAGTATTATGGAATTAACCCAATGGTTATGTTCTGACTATCATTAAATGTGTAGGGTTATATTGGTTTTGACCCCAATATATGGAGAGATATAAGTACAGATCCGAAAATGATTTTTGGAGTTGTGATTGATTTATCTCCCTAGTGGCATGATCCTAACCTTTTATTCCATTATTCACCAAATTTCAAATTTTGTTATTAATTAGAAATTCCATTTGTATTATTATAAAATATTTTTTTACTTTTAGAATACCCAAGGTATCAATAGGTGCATCTCTAGATATCCTTATCCATCCCTTGATAGGGTTTGGCCCACTTTTTTGAAAGATCAACCAATTTATAATCCAATTTCAATTTTTATTCTCTCCATATTTTTTAGCTCCCTATTATTATTTCTTATAGATGTTGTGAAAGCAGTGTTGATTCAGTTTTTTCAATTTCTATTATTATTTCAATGTGGAATTATTGAGAAAGTTCATGTGGTTGATCCTCATGTGTTGTGCGGTTTTTTGATGGATTTTTCTCATTTCATCATAAAAAAGATGTTGAATATGTAGTTTAGGTATGAGATTCAAGAAATATAATTCAATGTTTATGTGTAAATTGTGGAAGTATAATATGTTTTTGGTAGATATTATAGACTAATCTAACTATGATAATGAAACAATCTAAAAGAAATTGAAGGGAAAGGGGTGATTCACATGTGTTTAATGGGAGTTCCATGATATTTTTTATGTTCTTATTGATTTTTCTACTATAAAATTTTATATTCTACTGCGGTATGTTATTTTTCTATTGTTACTTTCTTGATCAAATTTCATAGTTAGTTTATTATATAAATTTTGGAAGAGGATTGACTAGGTGTGAAAGGCACTGGGGGTTAATCATTTCCTTATGTTGCTACATTTATTTCAAATCTAAAATCCCATTAGCTTATTCAAAAGAGATCTCAATAACCATAAAAGAAGATGAGAAATGAAGAACTACTTATTTGATAATGCGGTTCACCTACCTAAATATTACTACTTCCCCATTGTATGGTATTTTTTGTCCCATATACACACAGTGAATAATTTATAATAAAACAATGTTATAGGAATGTGTATGATCTTGAACATACGATATGTATTGGATCCAACCAGTTAAAATATCACTTCCATAAAGAAATATCATATCCTAATGAATTTTCATTGATGAATGTATAATCCACCTAAATGAATCAACAAATTTGAATCTTCTTCTTCCTCCATACAAAAAAATCTCATGTGGTTGTTCTAATAATTTCATCTTTTATAAAACCATGTATCAATTATTATCATTATAACTCAAATAAGTTCTCTTATTTATTTTTGGTTATTTATATTCATAATATATTATTTAAATATTATTTATTTAATAGTTATAGATATATTTTTTAATCTCGATCGAAAAAATCAACCCATTCAAACACATTCATCATCGAGTCAATGCCCTCCTTTTAATTACTTTTAAGACTCGGGTAAAATTACCTCACATAATATTTTAAATATCATGATATTCTTATTAATTTATATTTACCAGAAAATCCACACATATATTTTCTTTTAAAATATTCAATTTATTCATGACATCTTCTAACTACGACATGGATCTTCATTTTGTGGCATGGAGTTCCTCGAGATCTTGAAACTCCGTCAAATGGTTCTTCCCAATTGTTCTTGGATCAATTAAAATGATCATGATGTTCACTTCCCATGTTACATAATATTAGGATCGCCTTGGTTTCTTTTTAAAATATTCAGAATTAATAGTCTAGAAACACTCTTCAATGCCATTATTCTACTTTTAAATTTTTTGTATGTTTTAAATAACACCTTAGCATAGTGGATTAATACCAACACTTATTAATTAACACTTAAGTTCATAAAGGTTACACCTCCAGTAGTGAAAATTACACACACAATAATTCAATGAAACGTATTCTCAGTATGAAAAAATGGGCATTCAGCTCGATGACACTTATGCTCAGTAGAAAATAAACATATACTAGCATGACTTTTATAATTTATTCTAGTCTACTAATTTTAAATTTTATGATGGTGTAACCAAAAACCTATAATAACTATCAATTTCAAAAATTCATTGATCATCCTATAATTTGTAGGCTTCACATTAATCAAATTGTACCTTTCTCATAATATCATATAAGCTTCATGAATAACGCAAACAATTATCCTACTAGAACAAAGGTGTTCTTTTATAGAGTTTGATATTGATATTGTGTTTATTGAAATTCAATTTTTTGGTTTATTAAATATGTTTTAATACATAGGAAGATGATTTATAGAAAATGTAATCCCTATAGAGGAATTTAAGGAGATTTTTAAATGGGGTTGTTTTTTGGTGTTTTCTATATTATTGGGCTAAACACTAGATGTTATAATGAAGTTCTTCCTCTTATTCAAGGAAATGGATGGTCATCCACATAATAAAAGTATGCGCTTTATTTATTCAATTATGGGTAGCACATAAAATGTTTAAAGTAGGGGATCTCATGGAGTAATCACATGCTCTGTGAAGTTGAGTACATGGATTTTAGGGAAGGAAACGACCTGGTTTGTAGGTTATGTAGTGTTAGAACATAGATTTTTTATCAGATAAAAAGTCAAGAATGAATTTTTCATGAGATGTATGTTCCATAAATTTTTTTTTTTAATACAATGAATGATATATTCAATGCACTAAACACAATGTTTTTCTTAGCATGTTTATCATTGGGATTATCCAATAAATACCCCACTAACTCATTCATTGAATATAAATAAGAAGTTAGGTAACATATGAAGACTAATATGAAGATCGACTAGGAAAATAACCATCCACAAATTAGGAACCATATGTCTTGTAGAGGGGAAAAGGTTTATGAATTTTATTTTGAAAGTGAAGTTGAAAAAAATGTTAGTGGGGATTGGTCCATGAATGGGCATACATGGTTCATATGGTTAGTTTTTAGTGGTGTTTTTATATACTACATGAAAATAATGAACTTTAATTACAAGGGTGCTCCATGTATTACAGTTTTTGGTCTTTGAGGTTGGTATGTGATAAAAATGAATCTTATGAGGGTGTTCGGTGATGTGAAGCATGTAGTTCGTGAAGGTAGTTCGTAGTTTGTGAGGTATAATATACATAGAACTATGTTCTTCATGGTTAATTTACATATGGAATATTAGGAATATTACATTCACATGACTCTCAAAAGAAGTTATTTTTATAGAATTTATTATTTATTAAACTATCAAATTTATGTTTTCATGATGAAAATCAAAGCATGAACTCCTGAAAGTGTGGAAGTTACCTTAATTTCATCAGACAAAGGAAGACTTCATCTAATCAAATTAGCTAGGAGGATTTTATAGGAGTGATCAAAGGGATGAAGTTCCCTATACCTAAATAAAATGAAGGGGACATGATCTGATCATGATGTGATTATAACCAAAAATCATAATCCAAAAAATCTAATGATGCTAGGCGGATTATGGCATGAATGACACATTTTAGAAATATTCTATTTAGACTAGATTTTAGTGGTGAAATAATTAAAAATTATTGTGTTTTTTTATTTATACATGTGTATGTTTGGTGAATGTGCATCGTAATCAGATATTTTAACGAGTTCCTATTAATATGTGGACAATTTCCATTTAATGAAATTGAAATTTTCAAAACCTTGTATAACTCCTCTCTTCTCTGGGAATCCCAATGTATATCCCTGAAAACCATTCCATATCATTAAACATTCATCAATTAATGGTAGATAAAGAAATATTTCATGATATAAATTATCATTGAAACCACCACTATCACTTGTACATATAGGGACTAGGTTGGCTAAGGATGTTTTTTGCATTGATCGATGTTTGAGGTCTACAAAAAAGGATCGTATTAATGAAGAATAACCTTACATTTTAAAACGTGTTAATCTGATGAAAGATTTTAGATACCACTAACTGAACATAGTTTTCATTAGAAGGTTTTTTTATTAATGTTTTCATTTATGAAGGTTTTTTTGAGTTTTATTATTTTATGACATGTTTTTTATGAAATAGAGATTATTAAAACCGAGGAAGAATACCAGACACAGAATATTAAGAGATATGTTAAAAAATAAATCATATGATTCTTTCCTGATATCAATGTTCTAAACATCATAGATAACCACATGAAATTTTATTTTTGTAAACGAGAAGTCAAAGTATTTCAGACCCAATATTTCTGAACATAGAGTTATAGAAATAGAATTCAAGTCATTAAATTCCTTACACAAGGTTTCAGATAGAGTTCTTAAAAAAATCGGCAAATGCTTGGCATCTCTTAAGTTCTTAACATCCTGATTCTCCTAAAAACTCATGATCCAAAATTTTATAAGAATAGGGGAAAATTATTCATGAATACAAACCCTTCTCTAATAAGTTGTGTGAAATATCTACAAAATCAAGAATGAAGATTGTTTTGGTAGTGGAATATTATTTATAGAGTTTAAATTTCATTAAAGATAAGAAGTTGTGTAGCTAAAAAAGGTGATAATATTTTAAAGCTTTAAAGTTACTAAACAATTATTTTTTAGAAAATGAATTTGAGATATAGTCTTCATACAAGGTTTTTTTTGAAATTTTGTTTTTCAATTTTTTTGGTTTTTTATTAAGTGATAATGATATGGGTTTTAATTTATGCATTATGGTGAGAGGTTTAATTTATTAACCATCTCAATAATGAGATAATCAAAGATATAGAAATTTTTTCTTGGATGGAATTTTGTTGAGGTTTTTGAAGTACCAGATAAAAATTTATAGCTGAAGATGATACTAAAAAAAAATTAACCATGTTTTTTTTCAATAACAGTTCTTGATAAAAATAAGACCAGACATAGTTTAGTGGATAAATCTTCATGAGAAATAAATCTAATGACTTTTTACTAAAATATCCTCTACCAAAAAATGTTTTATATTGAAAAAAAATTGATGATTTAATTTGTGTTGATGTTTTTTATATATTATGAAGTAGACTATATGTTTTGGGATGTTTTTATTGGTTTAAATTTGAGTGGTATTTTTGAATCATGAATGTTTATTGATGGGAAAATTAATTTTGAGTTACCACCATTTTTTTGAGTGTACATATATAAATGGGGGAAAATAGAATATATTGGTGTACTATTTATGTGAACAAAAAGTGAGAACACTGAAGTTTTGGTTTCAAATATATTTCTTATATAGAACTCCCTATAGAATTTTTCTAGATAAAACATTTTGGGGAATTTTTCTAAATAGAAGAATAAGTCTCAAAATTTCTTGTATATAAGAACTCGTAAGAAAAAATTTCAAATAGAAGAATAATTCAATATCACCAGAAAAATTTATATTGGTTAGAGTGTTGAGAAAGATATTTCCAACAATGAAATATCTTAGTTGTGGAAAATAATATGTTTTAGGTGAATAAAGAATCTATGTTCAGGGTTCTTTGTAAAAACATCGTAGTTGGGCTCTTCAGATGGATATGACCCGACAAGGAAATTAAACAGAAAAATTATGTAAAAAGATAGTAGAAGGATATAGTACGATTTTCTTTTATAGTAAAATTAGATATAATCATATCTAAATAGACCAATAAAATAGAGGAATCTGACTGAGTGGCTTGAGTGAGTTTTTTATAAAGCCTATAGAATAAGTTCCTTCCTTCTATTGGGTAAGAAAATAGAGAAATATTCTTAAACAATAAAAAGGTGATGTTTGTTGAATTATAATATTGAATTTTTTTTGAACCTATTGGTGAAAGATTTTAAACATATTGAAAAATATTATATTCAAATTGTATTCATAAACAATAACACGGACTATTGTTTCTTATCATAATGCTTTACAAGTTCATGGATATTTCTAACTTATTGTAACCACTCTAAAAGGATTATTTTCTACTGAATTATATTTTATTGGATAATTTCCAAACCTTATCAAGGACTAGATAATATTATTAAGTATTAAACCTTATAAATTATTGTCTTCTTATGGATGTGTTTGAATGTTTGGTTTTCACCAAACCAAAAAATCATTAATAGGAGGTGAAGGTTGTTTCAAAATAAAGATAACATAAAATAAAAAGATATCACTGATTCCCCCTAGTGATTAAATTAATCTTTCATGGGCCATTTTAAATTGTCTTAAAGGGAAGGTTACGCTAATGTACCATTTTTTGATGTTTGAATAGAATTGACCATGGAAAATTTGAATTTTGTGAATAGTAATGAGATTACAGTTTTCAATGGAAATAACTATCATATCTTGAAAGACATGTTGGTTATATATCTTATGTCCCTTTTTTATGATGTTATGGATGTTTCTACAAATGTATTAGCACATTATATTGATAATTTTCCCCTTTACAGGTACTAATAGAAAAATCAATAGAATGATGGAAGGGATAGAAATGATTTAATTTTTTCACTTTTTGAAAGTGAATTTATTAGATTAAAGGGAGTTGGAACTTCCAAAGTTAGGTAGTAAAAGTTGAAAAATATATATTATGGAAATATAAAATTAAATATTGAAAATTTTAAAAAATAATAATTTGATGTGTAAACATCATCCAATTGGTGACTATGAATACAGTAGATAATTATTCACTAGTGTTAATGAAATTGTAAGCTCCATAATATGTCTTCATGAAAATCATAATGATTCAACAATTGACGATAAAATTTTATGAATTATTCCTAATAGTTTTAATGATAATGTCTCATATTAATAAGATAGATATCTGAAAACTCTATATTTAGTTGACTTATATATCTCTCTCGCTATATATTAATTTAGAAGATAAAAATATATGAAGTTTAAAGAAAACATTTATGAATTAATTTCCTTAAAATCAACAAAGAAAGTAAAATCTATGAAATTTATTAAATATGAATTATCTAATGTATCTAAAACCAAATATTTGTTAAGAAATAATTTTGAATTTTTTTTGTCCTTATATTTTAAAAATGTGAAAAGATGTACAAGAAAGTACATTGGTAAGTTACCACTAAAATGTTCTAGCTATGGAGCTATAAGTAATATTTTTGAAAACATCTATCAAAGAAAATAAGAAGGATAAATTGATTAAGATGAATGAAATTCAAGATTACTTCTTAAGAAATATGCTATATAATCTAAATCTTATTCCTAGGGAAAGGATAAAAGATTCTCCATATTGAAAAGGATATTCTTTTTTCAATGGATGATGAAGATGATGAAACTGATGTTGAAAATAAAAAATTAACTAAATACTCTAGAGAAAACACATTTATTACAAAAAACAAATGATGAATATTTTTCTGGTTATAAAATATTAATTTATGAAGAAGAGTCTCTCTTATAAAATTCCCTAAAAAGAGAGTTGAAGGAATTTATTTGAATTATTATAAGACTTAAATGACAAATCAAGAAGTTGAAAATATAATGATCTACAAAAATTAGTAAAGAATATTTTCTTAAAGAGATTTTTATGTTTATAAAAGAGATTGATTATTTTATGAAATATATAAAAATAATAATATAAATGAATAGATTAAATTATAAATAAATTTTATGGTGAAAAAGATAGATCTTGTTTAATAGAAGTTCCCTAAAACTGAGCTCGGAGTTATGAGTTTCAAAAAATATGTTACTGAAATTTGTTAAATATATGAGAAGTGTGAACCTTTGAAATATCAAAAATATTTATCTTCAAAGATTTAAAAGAATAATTAATCATTTTATATGATTAAGGAAGTGGATAAAATTATGTATGTTTCCAAAAAAAGGTTGAAAATTCAATGGTTTCAAAAAATTCCAATTCTAGATAAAATAGTGTAGCTACTAGTGATTATATTGATGATGGGAAGAATCCAAGTTGAAGAGAAAAAAATTTAAAGATAATAGAAACTATGATGCCCAAAAACCTTTAATTAGAAAAGTAATAAATTTGTAGAATAAATTTTTACAACTCCATGAAGTATATAAGTTATATATTAATATATTATTTCGATGGATATTGATGATATTGTGGTGCATTTTTTCAGACTGAATATATGTGTTACATCAATAAAAACACCAAAATAGTTCCATGGGTAACTAGAAGTAATGTTTCAGGGGGAGTCAATCCACGCAAAGAAGGAGCACTGTGAAAGTTTGTATGAATGTTTAAAATAGACTATAACCATTAGAAATTGTTTTTCAGTGATTTTAATAGCTTGCACGCCTTTAAAAATGATTTCTTGTTTTGTACATGGTATAACAATATTGTTTTAAAAATTATAAAAATCTATATGTGAAGAAATATAAAGGAAAATAAAAATATATTATTGTAGAAGTTGTTCTCTGACTATTATAAGGAAAACTACCCTAGATTTTGGATAGTGGGTGATCTTCACATATGAAAGAATTTGGGAATCCATTAAAGAATTTGAATGATTTTAATGAACTGAAATTGAATTTTGGGAATGATGAATTTATCATAATCAACGTAATTTGATTCTCTATTATTGGGGAATAAAAACTGAAATTCAAAAATGTCTTGATTAATTATGGTTCGAAACATAACTCGTAATGTTGTTCACAAATTTTTTATAAAGGAAATAAATTCGTTTTCATAAAATATTGTTTTGTTATAAAAATAGTTGAATATGGAAAATAATTATGAGAGTCAAATGCACAAATAGAAACTTTTTCATGTTAGCAATGTAAAGAATAAATATTTTCTAAGCATTGAGGAAGAAAATAACTTATTGCATTAAATTTTATGATATATATCAGATTAATATGAGAAATTTAAATAATAAATATAGTTTCTGTGAAATTCATGATATGAATATAATATGAGATTGATGTTGTTCTATTTTTCCAAAAGGGAAAATTAAAAACTCAATCATATGAAATTTTAAATTTATCCAACTCATCCCAGTAAGCTGATTCATTTTGATATTTTTCCCCAATATTAAAATAATGATCTTTTAGAGATAAGTACTTTATTTATTTCTTTTGTGATTCTACTCAGATTACATGTATTACATATTTTAAAGAAAAATCAGATGCTCCAAAAAATTTTAAGAGTCCCAGGAGAAGAGAAGAAATGAAATATGGACATTCAAGGAATAATTAGTGAACATATAATCGTGGTCAAAAAACAAAAAATTCAAAAATTATCTTGAAAATCATAGTACTTTTCATGAGTTTAGTGAACTATATAGACCATAGAAAAATGGTGTTTTTGAAAGATATAATATATGTTTTTTGGAGATGGAACATACAATGTTTATTGAACATGGTAATTCTCACTTTTTCTGGAGGCAGACGATGTGTACAATAGTTTATATACTAAATCAGCATTTTTATAGACCAAGTTATAATATGAATTATTATGAAATGTTCTATAATGAAATTACATGTTTTAAGCACATAAGAATATTTTGGATTCCCTATATTATAAAAATAAAAAGAGGAGCTCAAAGATAATATGATGAAAGAGGTGTAGAAGATTTTATTTTGGAAATGAACCAAATGGAAGATAATATAGATGTTTTAATAAATAATTAGGGAACAATATTGATTCTACTGATGTAATGTTTTTTAAAAAAAATGAACAAAAAGTTTTCAAAAACACATCAAGATAAGGAATTTTGAGAAGATAAAATAGGTTTTTTGAGAAATGAAAAAAATCCAATAAGGATGATTCCTTGAAACTTTTAGATTATGACTCAGCTATTTCTATTGATGATAAAGAAATTCATATATAAAAACCTAAGATGTTTAAATAGGTTGAAGTAAAAAATTTCCTTAGTTTTCAATAACAAAACATTTAAGTGAGGAAAACATAAAATTCAATTTCACATGCATCCTTGTATTTCTAAATTGAGAAATAAAATATGTTATTATATATTTTGACTATTAGGAGTGAGTTCATGATATGATTGAAGAGTTGGGAAATATTGAGAAAAATGATACTTGTAAAATTATTCCTAAACCAAATAAAAAAATTTTGTTGGTAAAATATGAGTGTTTCAAAAAAAGTCAAATAAATATGGTGAAGTAATAAGAAACAAAGGACGATTGTTTTGCAAAGGATACTCTCAAATTAAAGTCATTTATTTTTATGAGATTTGTTCTCCAATAGAAAGGATAGAAAGAATTAAAATATTTCTCGATATGTTAGCACAATGAGGTTATATATATATTTTTTTATGGATGTAAAGTCATATTGTATAAATGGAGAACCTTATAAAGATGTATATATTAAAACCCACGTGGATTTATAGTTAGAAAAAGATGAAAGCTTAAATACCAGTTAATTAAATACCATAATGTGTTAAATAAATATCATAGAGATTGGTATTCTTAATTTGATTCCTCCGTAAGTTTAACATTAAGAAATGAAGGGTTAACCATAATATCTACATCAAAGAAAAATAGGATATCTCTCTCATTATAATAGATTATATTGATGATATTATCTTTGATAGTAATTATAAATTAACCTATCAACATTTTCCTAAATAGATGAATATGTTATTTGAAATTTCTATTCTTGGTGAAATGAAATATTTTATTGGATTACTAATCTCACAAAATAATAAATATATTTTTCTATCTCAAAAAAATTATTATAAGTAACTACATGATAATTTTTTCATGTAAATTAAAAATCCTTTTTCCAGACTAATTTTTTTGGGAACCAAGTTTTCCAAAGATGGATAGGGAATAGAAATAAATGATATGAAATTTCAAAGGATTGTTGGAAGTTTGTTATATCTGATTATTTAAAAACTATATATTGTATATACTGTTACATTATGTGAAATGTTCCCATGTTCTCCAATATAATAAAACATATTGGAAGCAAAAAATAATTCTCATATATATCATAATCCCAATATATTTCTATATAAAATATGATATATAAGATTAATTGATTTATTTGGTTATACAGATATTGATTATAAATAATTGTGGATGAAAGATGATCTATATTCGATTGATTTTTCAATTTGAGAAAAATTATTATGAGTTAAAATTGTAAAAATAAATATTCCATAACTCCTATCAAGAATGAAGTTGAATATTCTTCCACCACAAAAGATGAAATAAAAATTACGTGGATGAAAGATTGATTAGAATATTTTCAATTTGAAGTCAACATAGCTCTTCTCTTGGGTTATGATAATCAATGTTTTATAAATATCACTAAAAATCTAGTGAAAAATTCTCATACAAATAATATTGATTTAAAATATCATTTAATCAATGATAATGTGTAGAAAAATGAACTCAAATTGGAATATGTTCCTATAATGAAACACATTGCTAACATATTCACAAAACCTTTACCAACAGAGGCATTCCATATACTACGGTTGAACATGGTCATCCAAACTACTTCTCTTCAAGGTTTAGGCATATGTTTCTATACCCTCTATCATATTTTATTGGAAAATTGTTCTTAAGGGGGATAAAAATCATGTTTCCTAAATCTATTGATTGGAATGTTCTAAAACTTTTAAGAAAGGCATGTATTTAGGGGATTTTTTTCAAAGGGGTAAGCTATGATATCTGTTTTTGAATGTGTGAAATATTATAATATTTTATTGATGTGATTGTAGGAAATATTTTGCTAAATTTTTTAAAGTAAACATTACTTTTATAGGAATGTTTAAATGTAATTAACAGATGTAAATATAAAAATTTAAGAAGATATTTCCTTTGTCACTTCTTATGAATAGAATTTTTAACCTATTTAAAAATTCTTGTTTCTTACATTTAGTTCAATCATGTAAGCCTATAATTGTTGATAAGTGATCTATTTTTTATGTTACATGGTATTAGTAACTTATGAGTCTTGGTTAACAATAAAATCTAAAGGGTGATACTTTTGGGACCAAGATGGATAAAGATATATTTTTCATTGTTGGATGTTTAATGTCTGCTGAATGCATTGGATTTTTTTATTTATTAAAATTAAGATTACTTTGTAAAACTTGTTGATTGGATGAATGAGTTTGGATATAGATGACCAGAAACTGTTTTCTTAAGAAACTGTATCCATTGATGTTTTTAGTTATGAATGTTGTTTTCTAAGTGTATATTTTTTCAAGACATATGTTTCCAAAATATAGAGTATTGGACAAAACGGGGTGGAATACCAAAAATATAATATAAAAAGGGATTCTTAAAAAAATTAGATGATGGTGTACAAATCTCAATGTTCCAAACATCATGTAAAACATCATTATAGTATGTTTTAGTTAATGTGATTTGAAGCTATTAATACACATTATTTTTGGACACAAAGCTCCAATAAATAAATTTTAACACAATATTCTAAACACAGGGTATATGATATATTAATTATAATAAATATATGAATCATTCAACACCGTTTTGTTATCAACATCATGAATCTTAGAAAAACTAATGATAGAAGTATTTTTTAAGAAGATGAGAAACTAATTGAGGCATATTATGTTTATCCATAGATTTCGTGTAGAAGATATCTGGACTAATGATCTAAAAGCGTGTCAATAGAGTAATTCATTTTTCAAAGTTTAACAAGAACTTGAATTCGAGAATTTTTAAAGTTGAAAATGGTGAGAAATTTTATGATTCCCATATGTTAATGAATAATGAATTTTTATTTCTATTTAATTCAGTTAATGTTTTTGAATAATAATTTTTTATAGAATTCATGTTTTTTAAATTTATTTGGTTTTAATTATGTTACAATGATATAGGTATATATCAGGATACTTTGTGAGAGGTTTAATAATGTTACAATATTAATAGTGAGATAATTGGAGTTCAACAAATAATTTTCCAGAAAGGGTGTTGCGAATGTTTTTTGATGTGGGGGAAAAAGGTGTATAGATGAAGAAGTTGTATAATGATAGAATAGAATATGTTTATTATCAAATTTAGTTTTCTTGATAGATAATACCAAACATAAATGAGTCGACATAACCTTCAAAAAAAATATTGTGAGGGTTTTATAAAATATATTTTACCAGAAAAAGTATTCTGATGAAAAAAAAATTTAAGATGAAAGTTTCACAGAAATTTTATTCAATAATATAGAAGAGCCTACAATGATTGAGATGTTTTTAGAGGTTTCAATATTCGTGGGAATTTTGAATCATGAATATTCATTATCTAAGAAAATAATTTCAAGATCCTATATTTTTTTCATGTGAAAATATATAAAGGCGTGTAATTACAATGTACGGGTGTACTATTCAAGTGCACAAAAAGTGGGAGCACGGGAGTATTGGTTCCAAAAAAGTGTTTTTGAATAGAACTTATAGAGGAAGGTTTAAAGAAAGAAATTTTGGTTGAAGTCATTCAAATATAAGAATTGTATAGACAAATTTCCATACATAATATGTGGTCAGAAAAATTCCTAGACAGAATAATCAGCCAATCTCGTAAGATGAAATTATAAGGGACAGATTGTTTAGTAGACTATTTCTATCCATGTAATCTCTTAGTTTTGCTAAATATTAATTTTTAAAAGAATAGATAAGTTGTGTTTAGGGTTATTAAAAATAAATTTACATATAATCTGATTATATGGATGGTATTGGATACAGGAATTTTATAGATATATTTCTAACAAAGAATGTTGAGGGAATGATAAGGGTTCTATTATATAGGAGAAAAATTATACAGACTCAATTCCAGACAGAATAATTGGATATAGGAATCCAATAGAGTTTTCAGATTATGTTTTGAAAAAGGTTTATAGATGATGTTATTACCTATTGTTGGGTTAGACAATAAATAACTATTCTTAATGAATAAAAAAAGTGATGTTTTTGAAGTAGTATAGTGAAAAAGTTATAAAACAATTTTTGAGGTTTTCTATACAAGTTGAAAAATATTTTCATCATATTGGGTTCCTGAAGAATAACATGATATATTTTTTTCATCATAGTGATATGAAAGATAAAATATATTTCCTACTTGTTATAACCACTCTAAAATTATTTTTTTAGTTGATTGTGTGGTATTGAATTATTTCAAAAATATTCCAACGACTAGCTACTCTTGTTGAGTAGTGAACCCTATAAATTATTTTATTCATATAGATGTGTTAAAATTTTTAGTTTTTAGAAAAGAGATGAATCTTTGATAGGATGAAAATGGTGTTTTAAAAGAAATAAAAAATAATGGAAAAAGGATATCATTGATTCACTGATCCCCCCTATCAGGGATTATATTGTTCTTACAGGGTATTTTTACGTTAACCTTTCATACTTTTTTTCAAGAAACTAATGATCATTTTTACCCATGATCCCAGACCATACATTCACATTTAGATCACACAATATCTAAAAACAATGTAGAATATTGTGTTACTACAATCCTCAACACCTATCTTTGACTTGAAGACTAGTTCAATAATAAATTTATTTAAGAAAATATTTCCAAAAATACAACATCATAACCAAGGGTTTAACCCCCCCCCCCATTGTATTTTTTGGGAATACAAGTTATTTCTCTCATTTATTAGAAATAAATCCAAATATTTGATTAAAATGGAAAATCTAAAATTCCTCAAAAACTAAAGATTCATTAGCCAACCATATCTAACTCTACATGATCATGCTATTTATATAAAACAGGGGTGGTTAAATCAATCATCTATGTTGTCCTTGCAAACCCACCACCTTAATCCCTTTATTCTTCACATTCATTTGAGATGTATAGAAAATGTAAATTTACCTTTTTTATTCCCTAAAAAACCTAAACCAATCATAAAAATAGATCACATGAATTGAAACTAATGTCATCCCCATACAAAAAATATCTCCCAAAAATTGAACGATGAGAAATGGAGTAGGGAACTAAAGATATTCATATCTTCAAATTGAGGTGTAGGTTGAATTCCCATTTTAATAATATATATTTCAAAAACATTAATTATAAGTAGACTCAATAGAATATTAACAATTTTTTCCTTAGATATAAAAATTATATCTTTTGGATACTATCTTCCATCTTCTCCTGAAAGAAATGATATTTAATGTTAATATGTTTTGATAAATAAATATAAATCATATTTTTGGAAACATTTATACAACTTTAATTATCACATGTGATAGTTGGTGGGTATCAACATTCATGTCCTCATTTTTCTATTCTCATCCATATTAGTTGAATGGTTTTCATTTTAATAGTGGAATATTCATTCTTAGTGTAATTAAATGTGAAAATAGGTTTTTATTCAAATTCAAGGTAATATATTTTTTACTAATATGGAAAAATCAACCAAATTTGTATTTTCTATCCTTTACAACATTTTACAAAACAACATAAAAAAAGTACAACTTAGCTATCATTCCCTATTTTAATGTATACTATGGTTGGAGGTACTACAAATACACCTATGAATTATTTTGGATACAAGTATATGTGATTCATTGGTGTTAGAATAAAATCTATCACAAAGTCTGACATTCAATTAAATATATATTCTTGAATAATTTAGACCCAAGATACTTCCAATGATATTTATGAACTCTTTTTTGTTCACTAATTTAACTCCATTATCACATCATATCTTTTTTCCCACCTGTATAGGAGAAGATACTCAACCTTCTTCAATGATTTCTATCATATTCAACAACTCATTGGAATAATTTTCATATAGAATGAATATATTATCACCATTTTGATGATATATGATCCCAAAAAGCATTTAGTTTTATCCACCACTGACATAATGAATTTATTCAGCATCTAAGTAGGGAAATCTTCAAAAATTTATTTTTTATCATGAGAAATAATTGTATCATTAACATACACAATCACAATGAGTGATGTGGTATTGATTTTGTTTCTATACATATGTCTTTCCACATTTACCTTATTAAACACTATTCTTATCAAGTATTTATATAATGAAATGTACCAATCCCATGGGGTTTAATTTAATCTATAAAAATCCATTTGTACATTAAAAACATCATATATTATCATTAAGATGAAATAAATTAAGTAATTCAATTAGAAAATCATCATTTTGTTTGAAATTTTATAATAATGTCTTCAAATCCATAAAAAAATTTAAAATTTTTATTTATAAGTATTAGGATTAAACAATTAGATGATTTCTATTCTATCCACTGGAGAAAATTTCCTATCAAAATCAACTCCAACTATTTGGGAATAGCCCTTGAAAACGAGTCTTTGTTTATTTTTATACAACTTCTATTCTCATTATGTTTTTTTAATAAAAAGCATTCCAATGATATTTAATCAGTTGGAATTAAAACAATTTAACATGTCACATTATTTTTTATTTGACCTAGATCTTCATTAATTTCTTAGATCCAGTCTTTGTGTTCAAAATATTCACCAATTATTTTAGCTTCAACTTTTTAAAGTATACTAATGTGACAGAACCCCATGATTCTCTTATGAGTCTAAACACCTATATTTTGATAACTATTTTTATTTTTAGTATCCACATGCTTCCTTTATCTTGGACCTATACATGTGAAATTTATCTACTAACATCACCATAGGTATATGAATCATCTGCATTATCTTCCAAAGATTGTTCAGAATCATTTTCAACTTTTATTGATTCAACATTAATAATATTATCCTCATTGAATCCCAAAATATATTTACAAAAATTTTCTTCATTATCAACAATATTATTAGCCTCTCAATAAAAAAAATATATGATTTTTTATTATAACATTGGTAAGAAATTCTACTTTCTGTTTATCCATGGAATATTCCTTTACCCATATTCACATTAAATTTACTTGGAGTTTTTATTTTCATTTTTATCAGAAAAGAACTCCAAAACAATATAATGTGTTTTACTGTCAAAATTTTTTGATCCATATTTCATAAGGAGACAGGTCATAATTATTCTTCAATTAATATATATTTTGAATAAATATACCAGCTATTATTTCCTATAATTATAAATATCTTGACTATTGTGCTCAATAATATTTTCTTTATCCATGGAAAAATGATTTTTTCATCCTCTAATCGACCCTATGTTTTTTGTTAGTGTATGGAGTACTAAACTATTTTTTTATTCTATGTTTGTTATTTTATTTTGAGATTTATATATTAGAATTTTCAATTCCATTTTCTAATAAAATTCTTTTCAAAGGTAAATCTATAAGATTTTCTTCATTCCACTTGAAACACTTAAATAAATCTAGATATTGAGACTTGTGTTTCCGAAACATAATACATGTTATCTAGAAGATTATTCAATTAATGTGATTAAATACTTATCTATTCTTGGTTAATTTTTATCATTGAACTGCACATGTTAGTGTGCACCAACACAAATGGTTCCTTTGTTTGAATTTAAACTCATTTTTAAGGTTTATTCAAAATCATAAATTTCTTATAGGTTTTCAAAAATGCAGTAGTTTTTTCCTTTTATTGGCCCTATTATTTCTTTGAAACACCTTGAAATATATTAGAGAATATTTTTGGAGCCATGCGCTAAAAAATAATGACATTCCAAGACCTAGTGATCCCAGAAAATAAATTGAAATTTTTTTTAAATATATCAAGACCATGTGAAATTATTTTTTATAAATAAGTGGAATAAATCACAAACAAAGACTTAGATCAAAATTGGAGAGCATGTTTTAGTATGAAATGTATGGTTTATCCTAGGTGTGTCCTAAAGTTGGTCAGTACCAGATGTTTGGTTAATGTTTTCAGTGGTGGTGTGTTTAAATGAAATAAATTAATTAAATAACATATATTATTATTAAATTACTAACTGGAATAATATCCTCTATTTAAACATTGTCATAGTGTTTCACTACGATCAGCTTCATAACCCTTTGAGCTCTTAGAATATAAGATTCATCATTCATTATTGGTTGATCACATAAGAGGATGATGAGAGATCAAATTGAGGTGGATTTGACGGATATGAATGCACCGAGATCCCCAGATCATAGGTGATCACATTTTCCACAAATGATATTGATAAAAATTGAGGTATGGATCATTAAATGTGGATTTCACCCAATTTATTAAAATATTGAGCAAGGAAATTTTATATGGTTTAGATATGTGTTTTCCTGCCCTTCAAAAAGATCCCATTGTTGAATTAAATTGTTTTATTCAATTTATTATTTTATTCTGTGATCTCACCATGATTTTCCCCCTTTATAATTATTATCCGGGAACCATTGTAAAATGGTTCTTATCAACCTTTTTCTTGAGATTTTTTACTATCATTCTTCATATTCTTCATTTTTGACCTACAGGGTCACTATTGGACATTTACTTATTGGGTTGGAGCATCATCAAACATCAAAATTCATTGTGAATGTGAAAATGATGATTGGGAATGTTATTTTTAGATAAATAAATATTCACTTGGGTATGAGGGTGATTATTTTCATTGATTTTAAATTCGGGGTGATGGTGGGAGTTGTGCAATGCACGACATGCATGAAGAAACACCTTGGGTGATTGTAATCCATTTTCCAACAATAGGAGGGCGAGAAAATATGGTATTTGGTGACCCCAAGAAATTTTGGGTGGTCAATGGGTGTGATTCATGGAAAGGAGTCCAGATAAGGTGAACTCATTACAATTCTAGAGTTTCTATGAAAAACTCAAATACATGGACTGTAGTCTAAGAACACACTTTGTGTATCCCCACACAACAATGATGGATAGTGTTTTAGGGAATTAAAGGATCACACGCCATGTGAGTGGGCCCACATTCCATGTGGCCATCCTCAGGCAGCCAGGGTCTATGCAAGTTAACATACGCCCATGACCATATATGGAAGAACAAATTTTTTACTCTGGTAGTACATGAGCATGGGTTGGTAACCATGCATGTCCATGAGTATTTGGGTTGGCCTGGAGAGGATGAGACATATTGTGAGTGATCGATATACACCACGTACTTCAACAAGGATACTAAGCCATGTTTAGAGGATAACACATCTAGGTGATGAAGTGGGGTCACCTACTGTTCGGACCATCTAACATGTCATGTATTCCCTCCTTCAATTTATAATTCTCATATATCCTTTGTTTAGACAAAGATAATGGTCCATGAGTTAACTATCCTGTGTAGTTTTCCATGTAGAATGAGATGGTGTTCTTGAAAGTGTATTTTGAGGTATGACATGGAATTTAACCAGACTGACCCTTGTTCAAGAAACACATGATGATGGAATTTATTAGATAGTATCATCATATGGATATTTGGTATTACTCCAATGTCACTATATGGTGTTGGTTACCCATTCATGTGAAGATATATAATTGTCATTATTCCCTTATTTCACTAGGTTTGCAGGTTATCCATATTCATTGCACAGTTGTTGCTAATGTTAGTACAACCTTGTTCACCAGGGTGTAGGTTCCCCTTATTCTTCACAAAAGTAGATTAAATTCTATCCTTACTACTACAGGGTGAGTGTTATCTATCTAGAGAGTGTTAATCCTTTTTATTCAGGCTTTAACAACATGTAGTACCTCTAATGGTGTTTCAGATCCCTCATTTTTGGAGCATAGTTGGGAGGAGTGGTCCCCTCCACTCATATTCAAGTGTGGTTATGTGGGATGCAAGGTATATTGTCGTATCTCCCATGTATTTAGTTCATAGGGGTGAGATGAATATCCCAACACATTGTTTCTTATGTTGTCTTTCCTGATGATGGGAATTAGATTTTTTCCTTGGAGCTGCATGAAGTACCATCGACGTTGGATAGGTAATGAGTCAAAGATCCCCTTTCCCCCTCATTGGGGTTTCTTTATGAAAATATATATGTGTATCTATTGAGTTTCTTTTACCTATTTTTTTATTTAGAAAACTATTTTTTTATCTATTTATCTCTCCCTTTTAGTTTTCAGGGGTCCAACATGGTATGTATATACTCACCCATATTTATTATTTTTCAACACGTGTCATGTCTTGTGTTGATGAAAGAATGATTGGTGGTGATTACTGTGGAGCATAGTGGCACCTAGGTGAAATGATCCTGTATGGTGGTCGGCCTTGGAGATCAGGAGTTTAGGTCTCTCATATTTCTTCATTTGATGTTTTTTTAGGATGAGAACTCATCTTTTTTTGGGCGTGTGGTTTTCCCCTTTTCACATTGGGTGTGTTCTATTATAAAATGATGTATCCCCAAGAGTTTATTGCATGTGTGGTTTATCTCTAGATTTTGTAGTATTTACTTTATATTCTTATTCACTATTACATAGAGATTATTTGGTACATGCATACAGGTTCATTAGGTTAAGGTATCCCATTATAGTTATTCCTTCTCAGAAATTGTCACCATCCCCTGGCCTATTGAAGGTGTTCTTGCGGTTGTGATGGTTTGAAGTTGTGTAAGCTATGTTTGACTCAATGGGTCAATTTGTTACAGTGTGTTATCATAGGTGGTACATCGTTTGGATGATTTTCGTAGATTTCCCCTTATGAATATTGGTTGGAAAATTAGGTAAACAGTATCATAGTATCCCTACTGTGGATTTCAGGCTATGAAACGATGTGTTATGCAGTGTCCAACATATCCATACAGTATGACTCTAACTACATGATCGTCAACTCATCATACAGAGACATTAGTAGTAGGGTATATTGGTACATGCATCATATATGATTGGTTCCATAAACAATCCTTGTTGAATCAGGTCCCCATATTTATATATGACTCATATCCAAGGAATGTATTGATTACTTTTAAGATGCCTCTGTGAAGAAAGATTGTAAGATTATAGATTCAGGATTGTGAAGGTGATCTGATGATTGATGAGGTCTAAGTTCACGGGAAATACCATGAGGTGTTTGTTTCAATAAGTCCGGTGGAAGCACCACTACCTATCGGGCATCAATTAGTCCCAACAGTTTAGGATAATGATTCATATAGTACTAATGAACTCTACAAGTTATAGCATCAGAGCCCAATAAGGTTCTATGGAAAGACAGGTCCCTAGTCAGTATAGGATTGTCTTGAGTCGATAGTTCAAGTGTTTAGGATGGTTTAGAGCCTAAAAAATCATATGGTTTAACTAGCATCAAATAATTTTCATAGAGAAAGTAGGTGTGGTGGATTTAGGTTAGGTATAACCATAATGTGATTATTCTCTCATATTTCGACTTCCATAATCTATTCTATAAGGATTATTAGCCTTCATTATTGTTCTCAATTCAGATCTAGTAGCTTCTGGAGAAACATCATGATGATATGTTAGTGGATGAGTACACTGTGAGGTTCACCGACCATATGTGATATTCCCTTGATATGGTTTTAGGTGTATTCTTATGTTAGATTATGTTCATAAAGGGCCTTTACGGTGACATTTGAGGCATTTTGGTTTCCTAATTCCTACAAACTTATGTTGGTATAGTAGAGTGGGATCATGGGAATGAGAGGTGCCTAGAACTGGGGCATTGGGTGGTTTGAAACAGAAGTGGGCATCATGAGGCTAAGTCATCTGTAGTATGTAGCAGGTGTCATACATTAATAACCAAGAAGAGTAATCATAATCATTCATATACTGATACATAAGGATTTCTGTCTCATGTATCACATAGATAATACATTAATCTTGGAGAGGGTGGTGTTATACTTTTCACTTGTGAGGTGACCTAGCTCATGATTTTCAGAACCATCATGCAGATCATGATAGGTAGGTTGTGTGTTAACCTCAAATGTAGATATATTTTAGTGACCGAGCCTCTATCATATGTTGCCACGGTAGCCTTTAGGGAGGGGGTACTAGAGGAGAAGAAGTCACTCTAGAGGTAGGAGCAGTTGGTAGAGGATGGTGTTACAAGCTCCTACCAACACCACCACCAGGTGGCCAACATCAAGCTCACATATATGGAAGTTGGGGTCATTTATAGTTTTAGTATATGTAAGACTTTGACCATGTGGAACATGAGATGATATGAGATATTGTCTATGCTAATTATACTTCTACACCTGTAATAGTAGACATAGATACAAGTCATTCCATCACCTCCTTAATCCTGGTGCGAGCGATAGAGGATGTAGTTGAGACTTTATCCCAATAGTTACTATTAGAGGTTCATATAGGGAGTGATTATTTGATATCAGTTATCTAGTGATAGAACAAGCTATCTGATGCACCTGAATTGTGTATACATTTTCATATACTCTATTGAAAAATAAGAATAAGTTTTCATCAATTTCCTACTGTTTAGGGAACAAATACTTTGATTTTGGTGATCTTGTTCTTTTCCAGGAGATTTATGGCCAAATACACAAAACGGGGAAGAACTGAGCAAAAATTTACAACTACATGACATGTACTAATATACACGCCATTTACATTCATGCTCAGACATGGGTTGACCAGGAAAATGTACATCCCAAGTAACCAGAAGCCGATACACGCCATGTGTACACTATACACGCCATGTATACCATTCTAGAAGGAGTTGGAGGATGAGAAGAGTCTACACGCCCATGTGTCCAGCTAAAGTGGACATGCCGCTTGCCACTGATACACACCGTGTATACATTTCTAGAAGTTGTTTGTGACTAAAAAATGAGACTAAACACCATGTATGGCGGTGTTACACTCCATGTACATTCACCTACCAGAAGGCGTCGTGTTCCAAGTCAAAGACGGTGTGTTAGGCCGCCAACCAGCAGAGAAAACAAAGGAAAAAATGCATTGACAAAAGTACACAACGTGTAATTTTTCAACATGTTGTGTACTTATTTTTTTCTATAAAAGGAGGCCTTGGCCTCCAGACAAAGGGTGTGTGTGGTGGTATTAGGTGGAGAAAAAAGGGTTGAAATTCTGAAGAAGAGACACTCATCCATCGTACTACTGTCATTTCACCATCTACCAAAGAATCATTTCCACCTCAAAGTTTCCAATATTATCACATCAGGTAACAAGAGTCTTCTGTTTATCTTCACCACCATGTGTAACTAAACTCTCAGTGTGTTGTGCTTGTGGGAAATGATGAGTTGTAATTTGAATTAAGTTACTATGAAGGGGTTCGTTTTACTATCCTCTTCTTATTCTCCTTAAATAATTTCATCCTATCACTGGAAATTCTATACCAGACCAAGGGTAAGATTTTCAGGGATTCAAAACAAGTATACCAACGAATAATTTCATTAACATTGTAAGTATCCGTTGACTCAAAATGGACTATGTCAAATAAAGATCTATTAAATAATAAATACTAGACCAAGGATTTAGTTACTTCATCTCTAAATAAAAAGTTTACCGGGCCAAGGAAAAATTATTACAAATTAAACCCAGAGTGTTGGGTTATCATGAACAACACATCCTCATAAGGAATTTTATTTAATTAACAACTTCTTGTTAACCCATAACCCAAATGCACGTCTTTCTTTATCTATATCAAAATCAATTTTCTTGTATTTTACATTTATTCTATTATTTATTTTGTTAAAAGAAACTAAGAACCAGTTGTTCATTTTATCCAAACAAAAACAACCGACTATAAATTCATAAAACATCATTAAAAAAATACAAACTAAGTTAAACAATATAAAATAACTCATTTTTTCTTGTGGACCGACCACTTATTGGTGCTATACTCGATAGAGTAAAAATAATTTGCGACACTGAAAACAAACCTTCGGTGAAATGACTCGCCAAATTTTGGCATCGTTGCCGGGGAAATCAAATAGTTAATTAAATTCTTGTTTTAATTAAATTTTTATCAAATTTTAGTGAAAATTAAAATCACAAATTCACAAAAATTTATTTTCTATTCTCATTTATGTTTATCTTTCTTTTCCTTCATTTACAATTGGTGTTTTGTTTTTTTTTGTGCAAGATAATAGGTGTATGAGTGTTCACCTCTCGCATTCCAAGAACACTGAATCATCAGGGTTTTTCGCAACTAACCCGGAGATCGAATGTACATTTTTGAGGCGCCAACGAGCACTAATGGCCGAAAACAACCAAACCACTCCACTGGTGAAGAACAGGGAAGGAAATCCAACTATTGTCCAAGGAGATAGATATCAATTAGAAATTTCTGAAAACCAGATCCATCAGAAGCTCCAACAATTCCATCCAGAGCAGATGCCTTATTTCAACCAAGGTTAAGGGCCATTCTACGCCCCTCGGGACCAATAATTCAGGCTTTTTTCCCTTTCTCACTATCCTCCTCCACACCGTACTCCCATGGAGTATGGCATGTCATCAATTCACAGAGTTGATACATGCATTGTCCGTCCACCGGTGCAAGCCCAACACTTTGAGATCAAACCTTCTATCATGCAGCTAATCCAGAACACTGTTCCATTTGGTTCCCTGCCCAGTGAGGATCCCAAGGCCCATTTCTCCAATTTTCCGAAGCTCTGTGACACATTCTGCTACCACATAGTGTCCATTGACGCCATCTATCTTCGCCTCTTACCCTTATCTCTAAGGGATAAGTAGAAAGACTATATTAATGGCTTGACGCAACAATCCAACCACACTTGGGAGGAGCTAGCCCATGAGTTCCTATCCAAATACTTCCCACCCTCAAAGACGGTGACACTGCAGAACGAGATCCACAACTTCCAGAAACATGAAGCAGAATCATTATACGAATCATAGAAGTGCTTTAAGGATATTTTACAAAAATTCCCACACCACAGACTTCCACATTGGATGAAGGTCCAATTATTCTACGGAGGATTGACAACTAAAACCAAATCCATGGTGGATGCTTCTTCTGGAGGTACGGTAATGAGGAAGTCCCCGAATAACTCTTCAAACTCCTAGAAGACATGTCTGCCAACAACTTCAAGTGGCATTCCACGAAAGGCCCTCAGAAACAAGGAATTCATAACATTTATGCCACTACTATTCTAACTGTCCAGTTGGACGCTGTGTCCAAGAAGATCGACGCGCTGAATCTGAAGAGCGCGTCCCAAGTACATGTGAGAAACCATCTGGCATGTAGTGAATGTGGTGATAACCAAATAATGGTAGAATTCCCAACTTCTATTAGAGGACATTCGACAAGCGAGGTAAGCTATGTTTCACAAAAACGAGGTCCCAACCAGTACTAGCAGTATCAGAATACGACATGGTGTTAGCAACAAAATACAAGCTGGGGCCAACAACAGCAGAATCCTCTACCCAAGTGACTACCCAGCTACAACTAGCCTCCTTATCAGAACCAATACTAGAGGCAGAAACTGCCCCAATAGGGCCCTTATCAACAGCAAGGGTATCATAACCCTCACCCACAACATCCACAGCAGCCACCACCTCCACCAGCTCCACAACCACCTTAGTAGGATAACACCTCAAGGTTAGAGGATCTTATGACCAAATTCATATCTCCTTCTGAGACAAGGTTCCAAAATCAAGAGGCTTAAATTCAACGCCTATAGAAACAGATTGGCCATTTAGTAAACAAACTCTCAGGAAGGAAACCTGGTACACTACCAGGCATCATAGAGAATAACCCGATGGAGGAGGTCAATGCTTTCATGCTACGGAGTGGAAAAGTGATCCAATAGAACCAACCAGCACAACTAGGTGAATCTACACCCCCTGTTGATGAAGAAGGTACCAATACCGAACCCTCCTCATCTAAAATCCCATAGAAGGAGGCTTCGTAGAATAAAGGGAAGGAGGTTGTCAAACCCTTGGAACCTGCCTTAACCTTCCCAGAGAGATTGAAGCAAACAAAACTGGACCACTAGTTTAGTAAATTCATGGATATATTTAAAATGCTTTACATAAAAATTCCATTTGTAGAGGCCCTGACACAGATGCCCACTTATGCCAAAATCATGAAGTCAATTCTCTCCAAAAGATGAAAAATGGAAGATCTAGGCACCATTTTTCTAACCAAGGAGTGTTCTGCAGTCGTCCACCATTCAATTCCCCCCACACTCCAGGATCCAGGTAGTTTCACTATTACATATACCATTAGAACTTGTGAGTTTGGTAAGGCCCTCTGCGACTTAGGGTCTAGCATAATACTCATGCCCCGTTGAGTTTCCAAGAAACTAGGGCTCAATGATTTGAATCCTACCCGAGTAGCCCTTCAACTTGCTAATCGATCCCTCAAAAATCCAAAGGGACTACTGGAGTATGTGCTGGTCAAAGTGGGTAGGCTAATCCTCCCCACTTATTTCATCATCCTCAACATGGACGATGACCAGGAGGCACCTCTCATAATTTGAAGACATTTCTTGGAAACTAGGAAGGAACTCATTGACATGCACCAAGGGGAGTTTATTTTCTGGGTAGGAGACGAGAGAGTCTCTTATACTGTCCGTAAGTATTTCAAGCATGCACTATTGCCTGATCATGATGGATGTTATGCGATAACTACCATGGATGATTGCTTAGTGGATGATCTGGAATTTTCTTTTATTTCTGATGACTTTATCATTCCATGCATTCCAGTTGAAGAAGATCCAGAGAACCTACAATTCCTAGAATGTTAGGGCAGCTACTATGGGGACCATTATCCACCACAGAACTTAGGTAAATAAGGTAAGTAGGTTGAGCCAACGACCTAAAACAAAAGAGCTTCCCGGGAGGCAACCCAGAGGATACAAGCCATGTACCACCTATACACACAATGTGTAATTTTCCCGTTTCATATTTATAACTGTTATAAATATATAGTTTAACTAATAAATACCAAGGGATGATGCCGGTGTCGATGGTAAGGTCACTGGAGTTTATCTGTTCCATCCCCAGTTCGAATCCTCTCAGACTACCTTCGGCATGGGGTTCCTCCTTTTTATATTTTATTACATGGAGTGTGTAGTAAATTTCATATATATGTATATATATATTATCAAATAAGAAAACCCATGGTGGGGATTGATCGGTTGGCAAAGATCATAAACCGGATCTAAAAGACCTGGGTTCGAATCCTGAAAACTGCCTCATTTACATCATTTACCCTTTTAATAAAACCACATGACGTGTCTTTCAATATTCATTGTGTGTACCTTATTTTTCCTTACTAAACATAAAACTTTTTCATATAACGTAATTCATGCGGATTATGTTGGAAGATTGGGGAAGTCTTTACCCTGTTTCCAATAGACCCGGGTTCGAACTCGGCTAATCTTCGTGCTTCATCCCCTTCTTGTATAATTAAAAACCACATGTCATTCATTTTCTTATTCTCGTTTAGTATAATCCATATAAATTAAATATATATAAATAATAAATATGGGAAGCAGTACTACCTTTTCTCCAGTGGTTGAGGGCTTCCTTTTGGAGCTGTTGATCTCCAGTTCGAACCTCGCCCCAAGCACCGGACAAAAGGTTATACTTCTCCTTTTACAATTTTAGAACACACGACGTGTATTATACCACTACATTATGTGTATAGTTTTGTTTTTAAATTATGTATAGATATATATATATATATATATATCCATTTTTATTATTTATAATTATTAATATTAATTATTATATAGTTTTCTATAATAATTATATATATATATATATAATTTAAAAAAAATTGTGATACACTGTGTGTAATCTGTATGTACACGTCGTGTACCTCAGATATATAAGCCACAGACCACCCAGCATGAGGTCATGTCACGCGGAGCCTCCCCTCTTCCTGTTTTCTTCCCCCATACGACACTCAAACCCCTTGCCTCGAATCGGTTGATTTCGTTCATTTCATGTTCTAATTTTACTAGCATTGCGATCCTGGGTCCAGGTACGCCCTTCTACACCCTCTAATTCATGTTTTTAGAACTGTTTAGGGTAAATTTGGGATCAGTCGACCGTTCTTCATCCGTTGTACACAGCCACGATATAAAGAACACACGCTGTGTACTTTTGTACATGGCCATGCAAAAAATTCTTCACAATTTGAATATACATGGTGTGTATGTTTGGTACACATCGTGTACCTTCCCACATCGTGCCCGCGGATCGTTTTTATCACGGAATCACACACCATTTTCACAAACACATCGTTTGTGTTTAGTACATGCCATGTACGACATTTATTTTGGTCTATCTGTGTGTAGCACTTCACACGGCCTCGCTCCCCATGTTCATGTACATGGTGTGTGTGTTCAGTACACACCGTATCATCCATTTCCTTCGGACAGCCAGTGTCTAGCCCCCCCTCCACATGGCCATGTTCCAATGGTAACACACATGCCATGTCATATCTGTATATGACGTGTTCTTTACCATTAGAACTATTAAAATCATGTTTGTGTATTTACAGATACACGACCATGTTCACTTTTAATGAACACGACATGTATGTTCAGTACACACCATGTATCCTTTCCTGGTCTTTTCCATGCTCCCTCGACGTGTTTTTTCAGAGAACACATGATGCTTTATTGGATTCACTACATGGCGTGTTCTCTAGATGTACACGCTGTGTACATTTATTTTTCAGTTTTCTCGCATGTTCATTTTTTTTTCTTTTCTTTTCTTTTTCTTTTGTTTTGTTTTTATTTCACTTTAAGGTTATGGCAGAAAGTGTTCCTTCCCATGGGAAGCATCCCACCTCCTCCTCTAAGGGTGAGAGGCCCATTTATCGTCGGATCTGACTCCGACCTCCGACGCAACCCAACCGAGATGCTCGACTTAATGAGCTCACTCTGTTGGCCATCCTTCCACCACCCACTGCCTCAGTGGAGGTTGGGCCTAGCACAACTTCCCCTTCACCACCCCGTCCAATGCGTCTGTTCTCTATTGTTTCTTCTCCATTGGCTACCGCACTAACTGTGCCCCCTTCAGTAGCTGCTGGCCCCACATTGACCGATTCATCCAGCGGGCCTCCGTCTACTTCAGTATATCCAACCCAAGAGAAGAATCCTACTATTGTGCCTCCACCTAGGCCTAGACCTGTAGGAGTTCTTAACTTGTGCATGGTGTTCTCGGTCACCGACTTGGAACATGAAAGCATCTGATGCTTCTCTCATCGTCTGATTCCGTTGAGTGGTCACTACCTCGACATCATCATTCCTAATAATCTAGGAATCTTGGGAGAGTTAGAGGATCTCCATGGACACACTCCCCTGCTCAATATTTTGCAGGTCAACACTCCTATATTCCGCAATTTATTTTTGGAGTTCACTGCCTCGTTTGAGCTCGACAGAGCTACGTATTGGGAGCCACCTGGTGTTGCGGTACCCGTGGTTCAGTTCCGGCTGGGCGGCCAGTGCCTTTCCCTCACCAAGACTGAGTTCAGCCGAGGGTGTAATTTCTACCCCCATCCCATCACCCCACCCCCTATTTCTACCCTGACCATGCCTGACTGCTCTGAGAATGTTTCTATGTGGTGGGAGATTAATGGGCATGTCCACCGCTACACCCCTACCTCACAGAAGTGTACCCTTATCACTGACCCCATCCTCCATTTTACCCACCACTTCTTTAGCGCCATTATTTTCCCCCACCATGAGGATATGGGGGACATCACCGGTCGTGACATGTCTCTCCTTACCTGTGTCCTCTGGCATGACTACCCGTAGCTCCCTTACCTAGCCACCTCTTACATCCATGCCATGTTTACCGGTCATCAGGGAAACCTGAACGGTGGGTTTTACGCCACCCGCCTTGCCCATCAGCTTAGGGACTTTGAGTCTTCTATACCCCATGACCAGTTAGGTTCACCCCAGAGGATGGACAATATCATTCATATTCGCATGGGATTGGTCCGAAAGCAGGGCGTGCCTACATCCTTTCATAGGTTGCACCCCGCCCACCTGCTAACCTATTGCACCCGCTGATGCACCTCCTCCTCCATCTACACCCCAACCAGCTTCCTCACCCCACCCCCTTTCTACTGACCCCACTTCTTTTGTAATTCCTTCTTCTATACCACCATAAGCCCCACCTTCCCCCACACCCTCATTTGGTCTCAACCTTTCCCTCCACCTCAATACAATAGAGAGACATTTGGTTCATATCAACAGCCAGTAGGAACACCTGTAGCAGATTTTGGGGCTTATTCTTAAACATATTGGTATTCCACTGCCCCCTCCACCTGCCTCTGCCTCGGTTCCTGGCCCTTCTGATGCTGCTCCACCACCCTTTCCTATCCTGGAAACAGATTCTGTTCTCCTATATACTATGGGACCATCTATTGCTACTACTGCTCCCACCATGGCTGCCAGTCCAGGGGAGGATGTTGAGCTTCCTATCCCAAGTCCTGCACCCACAGATCCTACTTCTACAGCTTCCCTTCCAGGTGCATATTCCGAGCCTCTAGTTTGCTTGGCTCCTGAGCCTTCTCGGCTGGATGGTTCTTTAATGGATGATGCCTCTTCTGAGGTGACCCCCTAACTGGTTATTGGACACATGTTTTTCATTGTATATATATTTTTGCGATATCATGTTCCTATGTTTTTTATAGATGATTGTAGTGTTCTCTTCCCCCCCCCACAGGTACTCTGGCACATTTTGGGCTGTACTATTTCATCACATTCCATTTTTCTACACCTCTGCACGAGGGGAGTATTATTTTTTTCGTTGTTTACTTTTTTTATAGTTTATTTCTTTTCTTACATCCCTTCAGTATTGTCCACTGTTGTGTCCCCACCTTGTCTTGTTCCTATTTTTGGGAACATGGTGGACCATGTACGGTGTTAAGTATGGCGGGGGGTCTCTCGACCTCTTTAGTCTTTTCCCTTTTCAAATTATTAGAGACATCATTATTACAAGATATATTTTAATATATGAGGATATTTTTTGTTAACCATTTTTTTAAATGATATGCTGAAAGTGAGAAATTTTAAAAAAATTCTATGTTCATTTTGGTTCTTAAGTGTTTTAATATGATTGCTAATATAATTTAAATTGCAACTTGAAATCCTTAGATAATGATATTAATCAGAGTAACCAATTATTTTCATGTCATGGCCAGATTGTCTCTTTATTGGTTTTTCCCACTCCCTAAAGGTATTCTGAACCCTTTTTCATATTGTCTCTAATACCCACTTTCTGGAGAGATTCTTAGAATATACATAACTACCAGAATTTGAAAGTTTTCTTTTCAAAACATGAGGAATTTTTTAGTTACATTAAAACGATTGAGGCATTAGATTGTCTAAACCTCTTTATCTTGTGACCTACCCTACATTTCATCTTTGTAAAGCCCATAGATTCCATGAATAGCCTTTATAAGAATCCATATTACAAGCCTATTTCCCTTCCTACCCTAATTGTTTTTTGATTTTGCATGATTATTCATTTGAGCTCAAAAGAAGGGATTTCCAACACATGGTATAAATTCGTGAGTTGTCAAGAAAGTTAGTATGGGGGAGAGAATATTGATCATTTGGGGTGAAAAGAGTTCCAAACCACTATTTTTGGAAATTCAGAAAGGTTCCCTTTGTGTTGAACTAAAAAAAATGGTGCAAACAAAGTGGAATTATACACACTTTTTGGTTTGTAACTCCTACACAACTAAATGAGATGGTGGTGATGAGATTATTTGATAAATATTATTGAGGAATTTTTTACCTTGAGTTTAATTTTTCATATCATGAATTATTATTTAAAGAATTTAGCCTCCCCTTTCAAGACTCGTAGTTATTTTCATATCTTTACTTACCAACCTTTAGCCATAGAAACATATGATCCTTATTGAAAAGCACTCATGATTTTGGTAAGTCAAATTTTCTAAAGTGGAGGACTATATTTCTTGCAAACTTATAGATAGAGTGTATATATCTTTGATTGAGCACAAATTTGATTAAAATAATCTTGAGTGTGAGTAAACTATTGGTGAGGTAAATCATCTAGTGGCGTTCTTATTTTTGAAAGGTTGAAACATGTGTTAAAAGAGGCTGAAAGTAGTTAAATTAAAATTATATACGAGGCATGATTAGAATATCTCCTAGATTGAATCTATTTTGTATTCTTTTTAAAAATTTCTCTGGTCACTTATTATTTACATTTATGATTAACTGAATTCCTTCCTTTTAAAATATAGAGTCTTTTAATTAGATGTTGATATTTTCTTGAGGGAAAGAAAATGGATAAGTACGAGGGATTTTGATGCACTCGATTTGTGTATATATTTTCTTATACTCTATTGAAAACTAAGAAATTTTTTTCAAAAATTACCTACTGCATATGGAACAAATACTTTTATTTTGGTGATCTTGTTCATTTCCAAGAGATTTATGGCCAAATACACAAAACGAGGAAGAACTGAGAAAAAATTTACAACTACACAACGTGTACTAATATACACGTCGTGTACATTCATGCTCAGACACGGGTTGGCCAGGACAAGTACATTCCCCTGTAACCAGAAAATGGTACACACTATGTGTACACTATACAAGCAGTGTATACCATTCTAGAAGTGGTTGGTGTACGAGAAGAGTCTACATGACCATGTGGCCAGCTGAAGTGGACACGCTGTGTGCCACTGATACACGTTGTGTATACATCTCTAGAAGCATTTGGTGACTGAAAAATAAGACTACATGCTATGTATGGTGGTGTTACACGCCATGTACATTCACCTATAGGGTGGAATTGTGTTCCTAGTCAAAGACGGCGTGTTAGGCCATCTACCAGTGGAGAAAACGAAGGAAAAAACATGTTGAAAAAAGTACATGGTGTGTACTTTTCCCACACACTGTGTAATTATTTTTTATATAAAATGAGGCCTTGGCCTCTAGACCAATGGTGTGTGTGTTTGTATTGTGTGGAGAAAAGGGTTGATGTTCTGAAGAAGAGATGCTCCGCCATCGTACTACCGTCATTCCACTGTCTTCTGAAGAATCATTTCCACCTCGAAGTTTCTTGTATGATCACATCAAGTATCAAGATTCTGGTGTTTATCTTCACCTCCATTTGTAACTAAACACCCATTGTGATGGGATTGTGGGAAATGATGTGTTGTAAATTGAATTATGTCGTTATTAAGGTGTTTGTTTTACTAACCTCTTCTTATTCTCCTTAAATCATTTCATCTTATCACTCGAAATATTGTACCAGAAGAAGGGCATGATTTTCTGAGATTCAAAAGAATAATACCGAAAAATAATTTCATGACCATTGAAAGTATTCATTGACTCAAAATGGACTAAGAAAAATAAAGATCTATTAAATACTAACTACTAGAACAAGGAGTTAGTTACTTCACCTCTAAATATAAATTTTACCAGACAAAGGAAATGGTATTAAAAATTAAACCCAGAGTGTTGTGTTATCTTGAACATAACAACCTCATACGCAATTTGATTTAATAAACAACTTCTTATTAGCCCATAACCCCAATGTACATCTTTATTTATCTATATCAAAATCAATTTTCTTGTATTTTACCATTATTATATTAATAAAGTTGTTAAAAAAATTACAACCAATTGTTCTTTTTATCCAAAAAACAACAATCAACTATAAATTTATAAAACTTCATTAAAAAATACAAACTAAGTTAAACATGATAAAAATAACTCCATTTCCTAGTGGATCGACCCCTTACTAAGTCAAATGGGAGATAATTGTTCTATGAAAAATCAAACCCAATAAACTAATTTTTCCATGAAAAGTCTAGATTCAATCTCCATTATGAATCCACTATTGTTTAAAAAGAAAATTTTTAAGTCATTTATCCATTTTCATATCTAATTGCATGTGAAAAGTATTAGTCAATTTTAAATCACACTTAATTCATCTAAAATCTCCCATGACTATTAATTCCATTATGAAATCATATTTTGTATTCCATATTCTGTATATTAGTCATATTACATATGCCATATTAGTCATATTATATATAAATTCAATTCTAAATTCATATTTTGTATGCCATATTATTCAATTATATGAAATTTTGTATGCCATATTTCGAATTCAATTATGTATGCCATATTACGTATGTTTTATACATAATTAAATTCTGTATGTGTTGAATTTTGAATGGAATACACTATACACAATTCAAAAAACTGTATATATTCATACTTCTGTATAACACATACATAATTATATATTAAATTCTATATGTATTATTTTCATAATTCATAATTAAATTCTGTATGTATTCAATTCATAATTCAATGTTGAATTTTGTATTGCACAATGTAATTCCCTTATAAATTCTGAATTCAATTCTGAATTTTATATTCAGAAGGAAGGCTATGAAATTATGAATTCAATTATGTATTTGTTGTATTCAGTTCAGTTTTTTATTCTTTATTCTTAATTTTGACATGCACCAATGTGTATTAAATTCTATAAGTAATTGTACAAGGGGAGGTAGGCTGGCCTATTGCTGTGAATTATGGACAAGAAGGCTATGCTAATGATTTTAAACCATTGGTATATGTTTGAAAACTGACTTTATACCAAATATTTACATGAAACCATTGGAAAACGTATATACCAAATGTTAGTATACCATTTCTATAGAAAATAAACTCAATATTTTAGCAATAGTTTACCCAAACTGTTGGTAAACAATTATTTCAATAGTGTGAAAACTGTTGTAATACACCTAAAATTCAAAATCTACAATGATTACAAACCATTGGTAAAAATTTATACCAACGGTTAGTAGTAGATATTGGTATAATGTGCATTGCAAATCCAAATACTAACAATTATTCATTAATTTTTGGCATGTGTATATCCCCACACCCCATCACCCAATTGTTTTGACAACCGTCAGTATAGTTTATTCAAATGGGTTTTCAGCCTTTACGAATAGTTTAAAACCATTGGTATACAACACTTTTTTAGTAGTGGGAGTTTATTTTCTAATGGCTAAAAAAGGGATGGAATTTCACATTATATAACTATGTTACACAATGTGAAACTCTGCTTCATGAATTTCCCTCTGATTTCATAACGTGAAAATATTTTACACACCGTGAATAATATTTTCACATCGTGTAATATTTCAAGGTTTGAAAAAAAAATTAATCAAGAGCCAATGTTTTTTTGAAGAAACCGAACCTTGGGTACTACATGATGTGAAAGGTTATAACATGTATTGTAATACCCCAACCTAGTTTTGTTTTCAAAATTTTATTCAGCTGAACTTTCATCAATTTCACTAGATTCCCTTTTTCATATTTTTCTAGATGAACCCAAGGATCATAAGGAGTCTTTAGATCCCCACTCCTCTCTCCTTTATCAATAAATCCTTATGGTTATACATTGGTAATCTGTGATTGATCATTGGTGAGTTTTCCCTTCTTTCTCATTTGTTTCCTTATGTTCTTTCCAAAGGATTTTCTATTGTGATACAATTTTTCTTGATGTTTATGTTTGGGAAGTTTTATGATAATATTCTATTCTGGAATAGGTTAATCAACATTTCTAGTGGTGTGGTTGTTGGTTGCAGACATTCTTCTTCACCTGTAGTGCACAGACGAGTATAAAAGGTTCTTTGACATAGGATTTATTTTTTTCTCTTCAATTGTTCATCATGTGGGAGGGGTTTACCTTTTTTCACCTATGGATCATGGTCTTTATAGGCTAATAAAAGATAATAATTGGTTAAATGAAAATTAAATAGATAGAGGGGTTTGTTTTTCATGCCTTTGTAGTTTTCAAATTATGTTAGTGATATTGTGATTATAAGGGCATGATGCCTCACTAAAAATGGTGTTTGTTGATGTCTTTTTATTCCACTAAATTAGTTTCATGTTTTTTGGTTCATCTTGAACACTTATATATGTAAATTGGTTTATAATGTAAATCCAGCTGACAAATGGATACCCCATGACAAGGTTTATGTGATAATGCCCATAAACAATGAAGTGGAATTGATTAAGTGTCCCCTTTTATAAATCTAAAATTGTGTAACATCATTTTCTATGATTATATGTGTGGAATCGTTGTGGAAGCATGTGTGGTGAAAATGAATTTTATGTGCCTATGTTGTGATATGTAGGTTTTCTCTGGTTTGTGTTGTGGTATATTTTTTATCACAATTGTGTGTTGTGGGTTGGCCTAGGTGGTTTCATGGATGAAATTGTAGAAAATACCTCGACCTACATATGTAATGGAATCATAGGATGAGAAATTAATTGATTGTGGAATGGATGAGAAGTGTTTCACAGCGGGGCTATGATTGAGTTGTGTGGTGATGTGTTGTTGTGTTGCTTATTGTGTGATGTGCTTGGTATTTGGCTTAATAGTAGTGGGATAAATAACTAAATAATTGGTTAATAAATTTTTTAACTAGCTTGGGTTTGTTTGGTTAATGGAATGAATAAATTATTTTTGAATAAATAATTTTAATTCTTAATTAAGTTTGTTAAAATTTTAGAGGTTGTGGCTTGATGTTTGGTGTTGGGCATTTAGAGGTAGCAACAAAGTTGGAAATGTTGGGATGTGGTTTCTTATTTTAGAACCCATAGGTTGGGCTTGAGTGTTTTGTGTTATATATTTATATAATGTATTTCCATTATGATATCACTATGCACCCCACCCTAGTTGAGCACTATCTATTGAACACCCCCATCTTCACGGGGGGTGTCTCTCCCAAACATCTTCGTGGGAGGATGGATGGATGGCCACCCACTATTTATGAATCCTTCTTCAAGCTAATGATAGCCCAAGAATCTTTGGTTTGGTTATGGTATGTTAGGATTTGGTGTGTGCATGATAGTAGTGTTTTCTAATGTTTTTTCAAGAAGAGAGGTATTTTGTTCACCCAAGTGTTTTCAATATGATATGTGTTGTTATTTCCCAGGTGTCTTCAAGATGGGATATGGTTTGTGAGGACTACGTGTTTGCGGGTGGGATGCGGTGTGATTTCTGAGGCCTATGTGTCTGCTGGTGGGATGTCATGTGGTTTGTGAGGCCTAGGTGTGTGCGGGAAGGATGTGGTGGGGTTCGGGAGGCCTAGGTGTCTGCGGGTGATAAGTGTTGTGGTTTTTGGGGCCTAGGTGTATACATGTAAGATGTGGTGTAATTATTTCATAAGTGGTGGGAGAACAAGGATTTTTGTCATCAATAAAGTGTAGCTAAACCAGTGGTAAGTGATGCGAGGTACCCAAATCAAATATTTTCTTACAATATTTCTTTACTTGACTTGAGATAATTGGTGACCATTCCTTGGTAATGATGGGATGGATTGTATACCTTGTTAGGGGTTATTTGGATCTGTTGTTTTCTCATTGGGGAATCAGTATGATTCATTACACATGTGAATGAGAGACTTTGGTTGTCCTACTTAGTATACATGTATGCTCACCCTATGAATATAAAAATTCGTTCAGGTTTCTAGGAGGATTATGTGGACTGTTATGGAAATTATTAGTTCAATCTTTGGGATAGTTACTGAGTCGTAGCACTAGTTATATTTTGTGCATGCATATGTGATGGTATTGTATTTATTTGATATATTACTTGATGTTTTTCTATGGAAGATCCATTATATCTATTGATATTATTTCAAAAAGGTCAATTCCTTCCATATTGTGTGACAAATATACCCTTGGTTCTAGTCACCAACCCAGGGCCTACTGAATGCAGGACTCAGGGGTTATTATCTCCATTTCATCATTGTCATCCCAAGAGGGTTATCTTTTGATGGAGGGGGTCATGACATAATGGTATCATAGTTGATGGTTTAGATATAGGATGGTGTTTGGTGTTTGGAATAGTGAGGATTCCATGGGTTGGTAGGGAGACAATGTCCGGTGATCTTGGTGTATGACATAAGACATGGAAGATCGGCCTGGACACTGGATTTTAGGGGGCCCCATGATCCGTTGGAAGGACTCTGAGGGTAACATCCCATATAATTAAGGAATATGACATTTTAATATTTATTAAAAAAAATTATTTTAATATTAATTTTTCATTAAAATGGGATACTATATCTGATTGTGTACTTAACACACAACAACGGGTTTTTTGGAAATCTTATGTTTCACACAACTTTGAGTTGTACCGAAAAATATAATAAAAATATTATTATTTTAAATGGTAGTTAACTCATTGCCATTGTATTTTCAGGAATAAACAAAACTAACTAAAATATTATTTCCCATGTTTGTTAAATGGTTTTACATATATCCAATTAAATTTAGAGGGTTAAAATGTGAATGAATCAAATTTTAACCATAAATACTCTAATATTCTTTAAAAGGTTGATTTCCAGCCTTTTAATGGAGACCTATTTTTAAATATAGTTTTTGTCAATTTTATATATAATATTTGAAAAATAATATTCTTATTTAGGAATGAGACATAAAAATTTACTTTGGATGAAATTTGGGTATATTTATGATAATTTTCATTTTTAATGAATAGTGAAAAATACTACTTTTTAATTAAAAACTGCCTTTTAATCTAATTTATTTATATGGTTAGATTATTTTTTTTAATTGGTTTTAAAGTTTAATTAGATTATATTTTTACTATTTAATCAAAATTTGGTCATTTGAAGTATTTTCACTTTGAAATTGGACAAAAACAAGTCGTAATCTTTTGATAGTTATTATTTCTGAAAAACAAACTTTTTTATTTGGACAACTGGAATTAATTTTAAATTTATATCTACTAGTTATCTATTTTGAATTTCAAAAAATGGATTCAATATTTGAATCAGGAGTTAAAAATCTTGTAAATATGTATCTTTTATTTTTATACATTAGGAATATTTACTTTAGTAAATATTTTATTTACCACGTTTAAAAGATAAATATGGTAAATAAGGGTAAGAAAATATTATAATAATAATATTAAGTTACCATAACATGTGTCCTAATCCTTCTTTTTTATACATTTCCAACAATGGGAATCATTGGATTGATTTTGGGACCCCATGGAGCCACTGTAGTGTGATAATGACACTTTATATTAATTAATTTAAAGTAAAGACAAAAATGACATAAACATATATCTTTTAGTTAAACAATTTTTTACATGGGGTTATAGATAAGATATCTTCGACACTAAAAATTCATTTGAAAGAGAAAAATATTTCCTACATCATGGTATTTTATTTATTATATTTAAACATCAAATAAATAAAAAAAATTATGACCCAATGATGATGTAATGATTACCTTATTAATGAATGATTTAAATAAATAAGATTATAAAAATTTAAAAAAATCGTTCCAATTATTATTGGATTATTTTATTTCAAACACTATTAATCTTATATTCTAATATAATGAGTTTTGGATCTTTTTAAATATAAAATAATTTTATAATAAAAATATACTTTCAAACATTCCTAAAGAGCCCCTCCCCACCTTATAAAATTCCATCACCTCTAACCCATTACTCACACATCTCAAGACCCTTGTGTTGTCCAACATCAGCCCAATTAAGTTACCTATTTCTTTATATTCTTCCTAGAATCCTTCCCATTTTCAGAAGCCAATTCAACTAAACCTTTTGGTTCAAACCAAAGGGAGATAACCAATTTAAATGTAACATATTTTCTTATGTTCTTATCTTTTATTTTACTTATCCATCCCACTAAACTATATTTATTCCTTTCTTTTATAAAAAAAATAGTATCCTCAATATTATAGGTTGTTTTAAAGGCATGGATTAGAAATACAACTCCACACACCTCCATCTAATTGATATGAACATACAGTTTCTGTCGACGACGAACTACTGCCTCACGAAATGATGATTGTCCAAATATCTCCAACTGCCTCTCATGGTGGCCATTATGATGGAACAATATTTATATATGATATATATTATGCTTATATTTTCTCAATTATTCTTTATTTTTCATTTATATCATACCATTACGGTTTTCATAATGGTTAAATACGATAATTTCAGTTGAGGATGTCCGGACTACCTCCCCCTCAAAGTTGTATGACTCATTCATACCATATGTGGGATGTATAAAGGATAAAATTTATGACCATATGTAACAAATATAAAATGTATATTATACTTTAATTATAATATATGTATGTATAATTAGGTTTCCATTCCATTAAAAATGAAAAAAAATGAATGTAGCGTTCCTACGTATGTACGACTTACCATGTCCATGAACGGTGCATTTAATTTCTTATGTCCAAATTTTTTGGTCTATTATAAATACATATATAATGGATATATATGATATATATTATATCTAAATCATGAATATAATTATTTATATAATGTAATTTTTACCACATCGACAATTTGAAATTATAACAAGTTCATTTTTTTTACTTATGTTCTGAACAACGATAAAATGTCTGATATGAACTCAAAAAATTAATAATTTTTATAGCAAGTTAATAAGTGATATAAAAGGAATAATAAACTTTAAAAATGTTATTAATGAACTATAAATTAACTTAAGATTATTTTTCACGATGAAAAAAGAACAAACAACTCAAGTCGGACATGAGGTAAGGGGTTTTCATCTCATTTTTTATTCATGTGAGATTCATGTTATACTTTCCACTATTACCTTTTGTGTGGTGTATGTACTTCCCATGATTGTATTAATTGTGTAATATAAATTGATTTATGGGTATTTTCATTTTAAATTTTTGACCCTTCTTTCATGTGATTTATGTTTGATAAGTTACCAAATCGGTAAGTGAACCTTTCAACCTCTTATTCTAGTCAAAGACTTATTTTCTGTTATGTATTTAAATTTCAATTATAAAATGTTTGGATATGTTCTTCTATATCCTTATTGATATAAATTGTATTTCAATGTGATGAAAGACTCTTTTATCTCTCATCAACTCATTTTCGGAATTTTTATGTGATGTCGTTAGGCTACCAAAATTTTGTAAGGTAACTTCTTAACCCAATTTCCATTATTTGGGTTAAACTTCTTCTTCTTGATTATTTCATGCTATGAATATATGTGAATGAAAAATGATTTTTTTACACATAATATCAACATATATTGGGTATATTGTTATTTTTCACACATAATTATGTCATTGATTTGTTCTTAATCTAAGGATATGATCCTTGTAAGGGACTTTGTCTCAATTTACATTCCATTGAGACTTTTTTTTGTTATACACAAATTCACTTTTATATGGTGTATATACTTCAATTTTACATATTATATAATGAATCTATTTATTCTCATGATATTATAAGATTTTATTAATGTTATTCCACAATTATTTTTATTCAAGTATCTCTCATTTGGCAAGGACTCTTTAACTAAAATATTGTTTTAAATTCTTTAAATATTTATTCTTCTAAAACAATCTAATTAATTTAAATGTTTTAAAATTGGTTTTATGAATTTATTTAAATTGACATGAATGTTTTGAAATTAAAATTTATTTCAAAATATTCAAAGTGGTATGGGACACTTTAATCCAAAAATATCATTATTAAATGTTTTAAATGGTTTGGAAAATGGTTTGATAAAGAATTTATTATGTAAATATCTTGAAATGATATATTGTTATTGGAATGCAGAGATGTTATCTTTCCTTTATTCATGTTTTACGTGTTATGATTATGTAACGGTTCTTGGGCATGTTTTACGCATATGTGTGATTCTGTGATAAACCTAGGGTGGGTGAGCCCGAGATAGCTCTATAATGCATTGGGTAACGTTTTGGAGGTAAACATTAATGTTTCTCCTAAGTGATTTAGGGAATATACTGTGATGTGTATTCCAAGTGTAACTTCCTACATAGCAGTGAAAGATAAAACTTAATTATGTTATGTTTTCCACAAGTTATCTTTATGATTTATGATTTCCATGTCTTATTCATGAAACGTATTATTTTGTGAGGTATGTTAAATATTGAAAAGTATGATTTCATTGATTTTTTTTATTGATGGAATAATGTTTTCATTCCTGATTTTATAACCCTTACTGAGCTTTTTATGCTCATCCCATGTTATGAAATGTTTTTTACATGGTGTAAAAATGAAAAGGGTCAAGGATTGGATCAAGGAAAAGATATGAAGTCTAAAACATGGAACCAGACATGTTTATTTATTTAAGAGTTTTTATTTTATGAAAAAATGGAAACTAAGTAGAAGTGTCTACTTTTTAATTTTTGAGATGTAATGTAATAGTTATGGCCTAATTTTCTAATACTATAAACCTAAAAATATCCCCAATGTGAATTCTTGACTTAACTCAAGATTAAGTAATGTTTAAGTATGGGGCCTTATTGTTGGTATCATATGTATGTTTAGAAAACTTTAGGGATTATAATTTATTGTTAAACACCGGGTTAGTCCCTATGTCTATTATTTCAGTTAAATCTCTTTTTTATAACTTTTTCAGATCAAGGAAAGTCATTTAAAAATCGAAGGAGGAGGATGTTAAACAATATTCCTATCTCTTTCGGATGTCATGCTTGCAATAATTATTGCAAAGTCGTGTTCAGATTATTGGGAAACTTTTTCTAGAATACAAATCACTAGAAAGTAGTTTTTGGAGATATCAAGCACCTCCATTGTACCTTGATATCACCATGGATCATGGGTTGTATATATTCAAATCCTATTTTCAAAATAGTCTCATATTTTCATGAAAGGTAAATATTATCAATGCATTTTCAAATATTATACCTTATCACAATATTTTGTATCATATTTTGATTATGAAAAAGGTGCTGAAGAAGGAAATACTTGCGCAACCTATGTATATTTGATTTTAAAATATAGTGTCTCAATAAATACTTATGGTATTTTAAAAGGACCATTGATTTAATGATTCAACTCAAAATCAGTCTGAATATTTTATAAAAATCATGTTTTATCAGATGTTTTCAAATTAAATGTCTTGCGTGATTATTTTCTGAAACTATTTTTTATGCAAACACACATATGACCCATGTTTTACAAGGTGTATTCGGATGAAGGAAGAAAATGATTTTGATGGATCAATAAATCATTGTTGCAATTCATATTCCTTCTACCTACATGAACAAAATGATGATGAAACCATATGAACACCATGATGATGGTACGATGTTCTTTCTATTATGAATAGTTTTGCTATATCTTGTAGAAGTGAAATAAAAAAATGGACAATATATATAAGGATTCATGAATTAAGATGTTGAGTTATTAATGTGATGGGATGAAAATGAATGTTATAATAAAATCTTTGAGGTTAAAACATGTTAGGGTTATTTTTTTGTTTTATAAAAAGGACAACCCACATACCTTATGACAACCTGTCGCGTTGGACAAATCTGTGGGAATCGAACCCACAACCAACGTGCGTTTGGGAATTATCGCCTACAACTAGCCTACATTGAAGTCCTTGGTTAGTGTGAATTATTATTTTAGGTTAAATGATTTTATGGACAAATAATATATTGATTTGAGGAACTTATGTTTTATCAAATGGATATCATTAATATAGGAAAATTATTTGGTGATTAAGTTATAGTGGTTATTTTGGAAGACATTATCTCTTTTGGGAACACTATATGATTAAAAATAAAATACTTTTAGATCTCATTTGAGGTGTATTTGTTGAAATTTTATTTTGGAAAAATCTATGTTTTTATTGTGGACATATAACAATTGGGTTATTTATGAAAATGATTAAACTTTCATAGAAAATATATTATTAGGTTAATTACTCTTCAATATTATACTTTAAGAGTAGTCTATGTTCTTTGGAGATATATGATAAGATTTACTATGGAAGACTATGTGATTAAATCCTTCTGAGTTTTTGGATTCAATTTTATTTTGTTTACTTTCATGAATTTTAAAAAAATTTGTTTATTGAATTATCTTTGCTGAACTTTGGAAATTGTTTGTTCAATATTAGAGATTAAGAGTAGTATTTATTTTTCAGAAAATAGTCTCTTTCTTGGGGATTATCTGATCTTGTACTAACATTTTTGGTTTTGGTTCATATCTAAAGGAAAGTAAAATATATAATTCTTCTTTTTTTGGAATATGTGAATTCTCTTGAAGTTGATTCTAACACTTCAGGAGTGACCATGATGTAGTGAATACTAATCATTTGGAGAAACTTTGAGTTTGTGGTTGGGATTTAGTAAAGGATAAAATTCTACATGATAAGTAAGTATGTTTTCTTATGTTTTTAGTTAAGCTCATAAATAAATTCCGAAACATTATACAAAGTAACTTAAAAAAAAATTCCGTTATCTTTTCCAACTGGGGAGTCAAAGACCATTTAACCCATCAAAAGTTTGTGATTTTTTAGTGGTTAACTTTCTCCTAATCACATTTTATATCACTCCCTATCCAAACTTGATGGTTTGTTTCTTTTCCATATCCATGATTTTATACATGAAATTATAATATTTGTTAACTCAGGTGACCTTTTACTTATATTTATTTCTATTAAATCTATAGTTTTATTGAATTTTTTCCGATATAGGACTTTTGAAGATGTTTCTCAGCCCAATTTTAAAATTGCGAGGACGCAATTCCCAAAAGGGGGGAAGGATGTAACATCACAGGTAAATAAAGAATATGAAATTTTCATCTTTATTAATTTTTTTAATTAAATATTAATTTTAATTTAAAAGAGGATTCTATATATGATAGTGTACTCAACACGCAACAACGGGTTTCTTTGAAATCTTATGTTTCACACAACTTTGAGTTATAACGAAAAAATATATAATATATAATATTATTTTAAATTGTTGTTAACACACAGTTATTGTATTGGATGGAATGAAAAGAACTAACTAAAATATGATTTATAATAATTGTTAAATTTTTATACATTTTTTGAATTGTAGTTATAGGCTTAAAATGGGTATGAATCAAATTTTAAGCATACATATTGTAATATTCTTTAAAAGGTCTATTTACCACCATTTGACGAAGAACCCTTTTTAAATTTAGTTTCTCTCACATTTATATGTTATATTTGACAATATAATATTCTTATTTAGTATTGGGGAATCAAAATTAACTTTGGAGGAAATTTTTGTATTTTTATGATAATGTTTATTTTTTAATGAATAATGAAAAATACTGCTTCTTAATTAAAAATTGCATTTCAATCTAATTTATTTATATGATTAGATTATATTTTTATTGGTTTTAAAGTGTTATTATATTATCTTTTTACCATTGAATCCAATTTTGTTCATTGGAAGTAATTTCATTTTGAAATTGGACATTAAAAAATGTCAATCTTTTGATAGTTATTATTTCATAAAAACATGATTTTTGTTTGGACAATGAGAATTAAATTTAGATTAATTTATGCCACTTCATTGTTTTGAATTTTGAAAAATATATTCAATTTTTGGAATCATGAAGTTCAAATTTTGTAAATAGGTAAACTGTATTTTTAGACATTATGAATATGTACATCAGTAAATATTTTATTTACCATGGTTAAAAGGTAAATCTAATAATAAGGGTAAACAAATATTATTATAATAATATTTTATTACCTTAACATGTGTCTTAATCCTATTGGTTGATACATTTCCGACAATGGGCATCCTTGGGTCGATTTTAGGACCCCTTGGAGCCACATGGAAGTGATAATGACCTTTATATTAATTCATTTAATGTAAAGACAAAAATGACATAAACAAACATTTTTTAGTAAATCAATTTTTACATGGGGTAATATAAATTATCTCTTAGAATATATATATTAATTTAAAATCTAATAATATTTTCTACATCATGGTGTTTAATTTATAATTTTTAGACATCATATAAATAAAATTATTTACGACACAATGATGATGCAATGATTACCTTATTAATTATTTTTTTGAGTAAATGAGATTATACAAATAAATCAAAATCAAAATACAATCCAATTTTTATTTTAAAATTTTATTTTGAATAATATTTATCTTATTTTTTTATTTAATGAGTTTTGGACATTTTGAAACTGAAAATAAGTTTATAAGAAAAAATACTTTCGAGCATCCCTAAAGAGCCCATCCCCCCTTATAAAAAGCCATCACCTCTAACCCATTCCATTCATATATAAATCACATAGGATAGTCCAAAATCATCACAATTAAGCTTTATAAATACCTTTCTTCCTACTAGAATCATTTCCCTAGGCATAAAGAAATTCAAGTAAACCTTTTTGTTCAAACCCAAAAAAGATACCTGAATTAAAGGTAACGTCTTCTCTAATGTTCTTTTCTTTTATTTTACTTGTCCAACCCCCTAAACTCTCTTTATTACATTATTTTATAAAAACGTATCCTAAATATACTAGGTTTTTGTTATGAGATTTATTATAACAACACTTCCAAACACCTCTATCTAATGGATACGAACATACTATTTTTGTGGATGACAAACTACTGCCTCACGAAACGATGAATTTCCAAATATCTCCAACCACCTCTCATGGTGTCCATTATAATAGAACTATATTTATATATGATATATATTATGTTTAATTTTTCTATATTCTTATGTATTTTTCATTTACATCATACCTTTATGGTTGTCATAATGGGTAAATACGATAATTTCATTTTAGGAAGTGCGGACTACCACCCCCTCAAAGTGATATGACTCGTTCATGCCATATGTGGGATGTATAAAGGATGGAATTTATGAACATATGTAGAATATATAAAATCTATATTCTATAGGAATTATAATATACCAAGGTATAATTTAGTTTTCATTCCTTAAAAAAAGAAAATGAAATCAAAGTAGTGTTCATGAGTACGTACGACTTACCATCTCCATGAATAGTGCATTTCATTTCTTATATCCATATGTTGTGGTATAATATAAAAACATATATACTGGATATATATGATATATATTATATCTATATAATTAATATTAATCTGGATATAATGTACTTTTTACCACATGGACAATTTGTAATTATAACAAGTTCATTTGTTTACTCAAGTTCTGATCATAAAAAAAAGGTCCGATATGAACTCAAATAAATAATAATTTTTATACAAAGGTAATAAGTGATTTAAAATAAATAATAATCTTGATAAAATTTATGAAGCGAGTATAAATTTACTTATTCATATTATTCAGGAAGAACAAGGAAGAAATGAGTCAAGTCGAACACGAGGTAAGGTGTTTTCAACTCACTTTTTATTCCTGTGAGATTCATGTTATATTTTACACTATTTAATTTTTTGTGGTGTATTTAATTACCATTATTGAATTAATTTTCTAATATAATTTAATTTATGGGTATTAACATCTTCATTTTATGATCTTTCTTTCATGTGGTGTATGTTTCCTAAGTTCCCAAATCAGTAAGGGAACCTTTCACCCTCTTATTCTAGTCAAAGACTTATTTTATGTATGTCTATAAATTTCAATACTAAAATTTTGGGATATGCGCTTTAATTTCATTATTGCTGTAAATTGTATGTTCATGTGATGAGAGATCCTTTTCTCTCTCATCAGCTCATTTTTTGAATTTTTAATGTGACGTTGTTAGGCTGCCGACATTTTGAAAAGGAACTTCTTAACCCAAATTATATTATTTGGTTTAAACATCTACTTCTTGATTATGTCATACTATGAATATCTATGAATGAACACTGATTGTTTTACACTTAATATCCACTTATAGTGGGTGTATTCTTATTTTTCACACATAATTATGTCATTGATTTGTCCTTAATCTAAGGATATGATCTTTATAGGAGACTTTGTCTCAATTTACATTCCATTGAGAATTATTTGTTGTTATACACAAATTCACTTTTATATGGTCTATATACTACCATTTTACATATTATATAATGAATCTATTTATTCTAATGATATTATAATCTTTTATTACTGTTATTCCTCAATTATTTGTATTCAAGTGTCTTCTATTTGGTTAAGTTTTCTTTAACTAAAATATCATTTTTAATGTCTTAATGATTAATTCTTCTAAGTAATTCTCATTCATGTCCATGTTTTAAAAATTGTTTTACATATTTATTTATATGGACATGAATATTTTGAAATTAAAATTTATTCCAAAAGCTTCAAAGTGGTATGGGACACATTGATTCAAAAATATCTTTATTAAATGTTTTTAATGGTTTTTAATATGGTTTGATGAAGCATTGATTATGTCAAAATCTTGAAATGTTATATTGTGATTGGAATGTGGAACGGTTATCTTTCCATTGTGCTTTTTTATGTGTTATGATTATGTTATGGTTCTTGGGAATTTTTTATGCATACAAGTGGTTCCATGATAAACCTAGGGTGGGTGATCCTAAGATAGCTCTCTAATGTATTGGGTAATGTGACGAAGGTAAATTTTAATATTTCTACAAAGATATTTATGTAATATATTGTGATAGGTATTCCATGTTTAACTCCCTATGTAGCCGTGAAATCTATAACTTAAGTATGTTATAGATTCCACAAGTTACTTTTTTGATTTATGATGTCTATGTGTTATTCCTAAAACTTATTATTTTTTGTGGTATTTTAAAGATTAAAAAGTATGAATTCATTGATTTTTATGTATTGATGGGATAATGTTTTATTTCCTTGTTTTATAACCCTTAATGAGCGTTTTATTCTCATCACAAGTTTTGAAATGTTTTTCCTAGTTCGTAACGATTAGTAGGGTCAAGGATGGGATTAAGGAAATGTTATAATTCTAAGACATGGAACTAAATATGTTTATTTTTTACGAGTTTTTATTTTATGAAAAAAATGGAAACTGTGTAAAATTTTCTACATTGTAATTTTTGAGATGTAACGTAATAGTTATGGCCTAATTCTCTAAAACTATAAACCTGAAAATATTTATAATGTGAATTATTAACTAAACTCAATATTATGTAATGCTTAAGGTTGGGGCCTTATACTGATCCCACTAAATGACCATGTGTGGCTATGCCTTTTTCCAGGTAAATACCCTACAGAAGGTACCTGCATCATAATGAATTGTGTTCCTATTTGAATTTGGATGATTTGGTATGGTTAAAATGGGTAAAATTTTAAAGAAATGAATTATAAAAGATAAAAGGAATCTTAAATTACAAACTAATCCGGATTAGGAAATTTCTTTACCCTTTTTAGCTATGGCTCCAGGTCATCATCTATGTGTGTATTTGGTAAATGAGGTTTAGCATGCTTATCCGGTTGATTGGAGGAGGGTTAATCTAGTAGAGGAGGAGGACCAATGGTAGAGAATGTTACATTATTTCTAATGGATTTCCTTGATAAAGTATGAGGGAATTGTTTTAAACATGGAGATGAAGAGCTAGATCGATGATCTTGAGATCACATTTAGTTTGATCCCGACCCTGACAGAGTACTAGTTTTTTTATGTAAGTCATGTGTGAGGACCTGTCTGTTAGTGGTGGATGCATTATCTAGGGGAGAGAAAGGATGTGGAAATTTCATGGGCTGATTTTGAGAAGGAGTTCTGAGCTGAATTCCTATAATCATCCATGAAGGATAAGAAGAGGCAAGAGTTACTCTCCCTACAGTAGGGGAGTATATCGGTACGGGATATAAAGATCAAGTTCAATGATATCCTTAATTTTTTACTGGATCGTTTTTCGGATGAGGAGTATCATGTGAGACATCTAGAGGAGGTACTTCATCCTTCTATCCAGTGTGTGGTTACTCCCTTTACGTTGTTGATGTACTTGGTGGTACAAAAGAAGACATATATGGTTGAAAGGATACACTTAATAGGAGTTATAAATTAAGATGTGAGCCAGAAGAGTTATTCAATAGGAAGGGTTGTTAGTGGCAGGTCTCAGGCAACAATACCTATGAGGTTATGACCGTCAGGTTGTTGATGCTAGTAACTTTTGTTCGACCGTATGGTCCACTTTCAATTACTGTGACTGTGGGAATGAAGTGTTTCTTTTGTGGAGTCTATGAAAATCATTAGAATCAATGTTGAGCAGATGTTTGAGCTCAGTATGGTGGAGGTTGAGAGGTTCATCACTAGACTCAGTAGTAGTTGTTAGTTATGCCATTTCATCAGTAAGGATCGCAGGCTCATCCTCCACTAAGTAGATATGTAGCAAGTAGGGGCTGAACTCAAGATTTCCCACTAGGACCTCGATCCAAGCATCTTCATAGAGGTGGTTGTCATCAAATGGGAAGAGGAGTTGGCCATGGTTAGTTTCACGTAGCATAGGTAGCATTTCATGAAGAACTAGAGATCATTATATGTACAATTAGTTTTTTTAGTACCCTTGAATGTGATTTATTTGATTCATGTGATTCGTATGCCTTTATTTCACCCTCTCTATCCCATGATATGGTACAAGATATCTAGAGGATTCTCATTCCCATGGAGTTGAGTGCGCTAGTCAGAGGCCAAACCATCTTGTTTGATGTGTGTCAGGGATGTGGACTAATGATGGGACTGCATTAACCATGAGGGTAACTTTAATTACTATATATGAAGTCGTACAATTTAATTCTTAACATATATCAGTTGTATTTCATGCATGTCATTATCGACTACTTCTAGAAGAGATTCGTGTTTTTATATATGGATGGTTGTTGTGTGGTATTCATTGGCGAATGAGGCTTTTAGGTGGGCAGTCAGCATGTGGAGCCCATTCTATCTTTTTTGGATGAATTTTCAGTAGAATTAGTTGGTGGTAAAATGATAAAGGTTCCCAGATTCATTGGGTATTTCTTGGATGTTTTCCCCAAAGAGGATTTGATTCTACCCCCTCAATGTGATGTTGATTTTAGGATATAATTATGGCCTGGTACTTCTCTAATTTTTATGGTCCCCTATCAGATGTCACCATTTGAGTTGCAGGGGTTTAGGATTAAAATATATGACTGGATCCAGAAGGGTTCTATCCGGTACATTGTGTCACCATGGGGTGCTCCAGGGTTGTTTGCAAAGAAGGTGGATGGTGGTATGAGGTTGTGAATAGACCATAGGAAGCTGAATAAAGTGACGGTCAAGAACCATCACCCTCCTTGAAGGATATATAATCCTTTAAACTAGTTGGGAGGGAAATTTCAGTTTCCAAAGATTGATATGTTGTTCGGTTATCACTAGTTGAGGTTGAACAAGGGAGATATCCTGAATACTTCTTTCAGATGAAGGTATGGGCACATCAATTTTGTATTCATGTCATTCAGTGTTACGAATGCACCATCCATATTCATGGGGCTTATGAACTCCATATTTCAAGAATTCATGGATAATTTCTTCATTGTATTCATTAATGATATCCTAATAGATTTTAATTAATATGAGGTGCATGTCGATCATCTCAGAACTATCTTGCAGGTTCTTCAACGCCGCCATCTCTACAGAAAGTATTACATGTGTAAGCTCGAGACAAAAGAAGTGAATTTTCATGGGCATGTGGTATCTCCACAAGGTTTTGGAGTTGATCCATTAATGGATGAAGCGGTTTTTTTGGGATGCACCAAATAATTTGGTATAAGTTCACATTTTTCTTGGTATCAGAGGCTATTATCGAAAAATTGTACCTAATTTTTCTTGAGTTACCACTCTTTTGAAATCTCTGACTAGAAAAGAACAAGATTTTGTGTGGATTGAGCAGTTCATTGAATTTTTTGGTAACCTGAAGGGGACTTTGTTTCGTTCTCTAGTGATCTAGTTTCTAGAGTAAGGGGTGATTTTTGAGGTGTTCTGTGATACTTACAATATAGTCTTTATATGAGTCTTGATATAGTAGTGGGTAATGATCTTTTATAGGTCTAGGTAGTTATGTACCAATGAGCATAAATATGCCACTCTGGATTTTAATTTGGAATTATTAGTGTTTGTACTAATGTTATGGTGGAATTTCATCATTAGGGACATCTTTATGGTCTTTACAGATCACAAGAGTTTGAGTTATATCTTTTTTCAATGTGATCGGAACAAGTGAATGCGGAGGAGGATGGAGTTTCTTTTGGATTACTATTTTGAGACCTCTTATAACTCAGTAAATGGGAATTTTTTGGCTGATTCTTTTAGAATAATGTCAAAGAAGGACGTTTTTCATGAATCAATAGATGCTTGGAAAGATTTGGAGGAGTTGGAAGCCCTTCAATTATATTTAAGGGTAGACGGTGGTAGTGGTTGTTTGTTTCAGATGATGGTATAATATTATATGATGCTGAAACTAGTGGAGTCTCAATTAGGAGATTTAGAGGTGGAGGTTTTTCATGATCATGTTGGGCATGTTGATTCTCCATAGAGATGGTTGGAGGATATTTAGAAAAAAAAATTGACCCGTGAAAAGTTGTTTGTTCCAGTGGTGATGTCCTAGGGAGTCTTTTTTGAGATTAATATCTCACCTTTAGCAGTATACCCATGATTTTTTAAGATTTTATAAGGATTTATTATTCATGTTTGGTAGCCTGATATGAAATGGGTAGTTGTGGAGTTTGTATAGAAGTTCGTCGTTTTCTATTAGGTAAAGGCTATGCACCATGTTCCCAGTGGATTGTTTTGGCCCTTGGATGTCCATGACTGCAAGTTGGATGACATCCTGATGGATTTTCTCATAGGGTTACCAGGGATCAAGGAGGATATGATTCAATATGGGTGATAGTGGATCTATTGACGAAATCGTCCCACTTCTTAGTGATTAACGAGTTAGGCGTAGTGGATTCAATTTCCATGAGGTATATGGATTTGGTGGTGTGGCCGCATGGTGTTCTGAGGACCATTATCTCAGATATGTACATGTGTTCTACCTTAAGATCCTGGAGGGGATTACATCATGATTTTGTAACTCAATTATTCCTCAGCACTACTTTCCACCCTCAAACAGATGAGCATACAGAGCGGACTATGCAGACATTGGAGGGTATTTTCTGAATGTGAATCTTCGAATTTAGAAAATATTTGCTAGAAAACCTAAAATTGGTGGAGTTTGATTATAATAATATTTATCACTCTTCAATTGAAATTACTCTATTTGAGGCATTATATTAAAGACCATTTCAATCTACATAGTGCAAGATAGAGGTTCGGGAGATAGTTGTTCTTGGTCTGAATGTGTTTCAAACCATGATAGAGAAACATCATATCATTTGAGATAGAATTAAATTAGCGTTGGGCCGAAAAAATTCATATGTCAATATTATGGGGAGTCACGTGTATTTTGAGGTTGGTGACCATGTTTTCTTCAAGGTTAACCCTTGACTTGGGCAGTAGAGGTTTGGTAGAGAGAGTAAGCTTTATCCCTGGTTCTTGGGACCCTTTAGGGTGTTTTATCATGTTGATGAGGGGTCGTATCATTTGTAATTTCCACCACGGTTAGAGAGGATCCATTCCATCTTCCACATCTCATAACTTTATCTTTATATACACGATGACTCACATGTCGTTGACTAGGGAGAGTTGGATATTGAGGATGATGCGACATTTGTGCAGTGGCTAGTGGATGAGAGGACTAGTTTGGGATATACCTAACACGGAGAGGGGGGTGAATCAGTGTTGAGGACTTTTAAAACCAATTTCAACTTTTATCCATGTACCTCTTGACCTGTTAGGATATTGATTCTCTTATTCTCTTTACCATGTCGCATGAAATAATAGAAAGAAGTAAAAATATCCACATGATATTTTTACAAGGTTCACCACTCAATAAGAGTATCTACGTCCTTTCCATGCATGGGGAAGACCAGTGCATGGATTCTCCACTATAATGTAAAATGTTGTTACAATGGAGTGACTAGGAAAACAATCCACTAGCCAGTGTGAGTCCCTACACATTGGAGGGGGGTGGGAAACAATCCCCTTCCCTGGACTGGTGAAATCCTAGTCCAACTTGCAGCCTCTAGCTGGTTCGTTACACTGCCTATGGAGAGAGTCTTCTTCCTTCTTGATAAATGTAGGTTCTTCTCTTGGTTTTCTTTAGTGCTCTTCACTTGATGACTTGAAAAGCAGTAGGCAAGCAATTATCTTCTATCCTTCTCTTCTTCTCTAGTGCAAAAACCAACTACACTAGTTCATCTTCTATCTTCCTCTTAGTGCAACAACCAGCTGCACTAATCTTCTTATTTCTTTAGCTAGAATCACATACACCAGTGTGATTATTCAAACAATGAGGATCCGCTCACATAGCATCATCTGAATTTAAACTGCCCTGAATAATTGTCAACCTTCAGTTGGGCATACTATGTTCTTCTTCTTCTCTTCCATCTCTTCTCAATACCAACATCTGAGTGTATTGGTATACTGAATTCTTCCTTTGTGGATATATGAGTTCAATTGCACGTCTATTTCTTCTTCACATCTCAAAGCACAATGAGAGTGATGAACAACAGTCGTGTGTGTGCGGTAAAACTTCTCATTGTGAAACTGAATGGTTCACGGTTCTTTCTTCATCGTAAAGCTGCTTAGAGAGTGTTATGCACCTGTCGAATGCCTGCGGGACCCTCAAATTTTCCATGCACCCTTATAGGTGTCTTGCGCGTAAAATTCAAGCCTTGTGCGTAAAAACATGTTTTGTCGCGGAAAACCCTTTTCGCGTAACTCTTCTTTTTCACGCAGAACTCCCCTTTTTCGCGCAACACTTCTTTTTTCGCGCAGCACATCTTCTTTTCACGCAATACTTTATACGTCAATTTTTCCACATGCCAGAGCTCAGAATTTTTCTAAGTGTCGTGTCTCACACAATGAGAGGGGGTCACCTCATATTTATAGGCAGTTTGGACCATGCGCGTAAAACCCCTTTCTATGCGTAAAACTGTCTCTCAATTCTTGAGATTATGCGCACCTTCCTAGATTTTTCGCGCACCTCAGGACTTTTCCATTTTTCGACTATCCAATCAAAATACACTAATTGAGTGAAAAATTCCACATTATATTCCATATTGCGCGTAAACCCAATCTTTCGCGCAACCTCTTTTTCGCATTCACGGACCAATTTTTCACGCAGTCCTTGCCTTGGCCATATTTTCCCATGCTAGGCTCGGAGCTCCACTTGCACACAAAATTCTAAACCGCGTTCCATATTGTGTGCAAAATCACCTTTTGCAGAACCTCATTTTTTACACAATGCTCTATTATTTCGCGCACCTCATGCCTTTTCCAATTTTCAAGCTTTTGATCTCGAAACACCTCTTGCGCGAAAACTTCATTCCTCTACTTCGTGCACCACACCAAAATTTCGTGCAACCTTTATTATTCGCACAAACCATCGATATTGAATGCAGAAAAATCTTTTTCGCACTTCCCGCAGATATTTCACGCATCCCAGTGATATTTCGTGCAACCCGCTACTATTTTGCGCAACACGCATATATTACACGCACCAATTTATTTTTGCACGAACCTTGACTAAATTTCCACGCACTCCATGCCTTTGTCATTTTTCGATGTTATGAACTTGAATCATGTCTTGCATGCAAAAATCTAAACCATCTTCAATATTGCATGCTCTATCCATTTCCAAAAACACATATACATCTCCCAATTTTCAGGCCCTAAAATTTTGCAAACACTGGAAAATAGCGCTACCTTCAACTGTGCTTTTGTGCCACCCCCAGATTGTCCATTACTTTGTTATTTCTCTCTTCACTGCTTCCCATAACCATTCTTCAGCTTTTATTACGAGTTCCACTATCGTGATATGTATCCTTTGATAGATCATCTTTATAATCGTCAGAGTTATAATGGGAAGTACTAAAACATCCCATCTTCCAGCAGCATCATTCCTTCCAATCAAAACTGTATATGATTGGAATCATCATTTCTCCCCCTTTCCTTTATAAGGATTGCATAACAAGTTCTCCTAACTTATGATATTTTTGAAATACAAATCAGCAAAGCATCGCCTGATTTGGATATAATGTGAAATGCATGACAACCTCAGAATGCCATGCCCTTCCACATTCTCTCTTCTTCTTCAACCATTATTCTAAAATTCATGCAAATCATTTGATTTAACTCTTCATGTAATCTATTACATTGCTTTCTAACATGAAGAATTTCATGGTCTTCTTCAAATCCTCATTCTTCTTCAATCATCCTCAGATGGATGATACTTCTCCATGCTGATCCAATTATCCTCAAATAGATGATACTTCTCCATTCTTCATTGTTGTAAACAATGTGTCACCTTTGACACAAGTTATTTGAACTTAGGATCACCTCAACAATCATCTGAATCTACTTCATAGAGAATTTCCCAAGCATGAAATTCAATGCTATGATTACATAACAATTGTCCAGGAATCCTTACTTTAGTCGATCTCCATTAACTTTGGAGCCCTGCTTCATCTCCTTCTTCATTTTGACCAGCATTGAAAACTATTGACAACAAATACAGTCTTCATACACAACGTGGTCCCAACAGTTGAGATCTACGACCATTAAGAGAATGGGTTGTTTGGATGAACCATTCCTTTGGTTTGTGTGTTTTGGAGAAGTGGTGGATAAGAAGAGAGTACTTGGGAGTGAGAGACACAGTTTCATTCTTAGAACCTGAAGTATTTTTGTGTTTTTTATTGTTCTTCTTTGTTTTGAAAATAAATGCTCGATCCCAATTTTATATGAGATGAGTTGTTTCCCTTGGTAGTGTTATGTGCAGTGCATTGTGTGATAAATTACGGACATGTGTAAATGGAAGGACCTAAATCCTAATCAAGATGCATTAATTGTGATGTGATTGAGCCCATGCAAGCGACTCAGTGTCACCAAGAGAGGATATTATCTTGACACTAAGGATAGAATTCCATGATTTGGATGTTTGTATAGTGTGGTTGTTATGCTTGAGTAGTGTGTTTTGTGGTTGTCTAAGTTGACATGATAAGATCTAGTATAATATTTCAGGGGAGGTGTTCTTGGATGTGGGGATTTCCACATTATATTTCAAACAACATAGGGTGGTTTCCATTGAATAATAATGTGTTCGGTTGTTAGCAGTGTTTCAAGTGTAGCACAATCATTGAGAGGTATCCCACATGGTGGTTGTCAGTACCCCTATTTACTCCAGCCTTGGTTTTTTATTCTTGAGGGAGATAATCATTTTAGAGGTATCTCATGAAATGGTCCATGCCTTTCAGGTATGTTACTTGTTGACTTTGGTTGTTGGCAGTGCGCTGATGATGCTCGAAGGGATTTTTCAAGAGTTTGGTTTCTAAAGTCTTGAAAATGGTGGGATTACAAGTATTGTAAATATATTACATGATGTGAAACTCTACTTTATGGATTTCCATAGAGTTCTCATGATGTGTAGAAATTTTACACAGTGAGAACAAGAGTATCACAACATTTAATATTTCTATTTTTGTAAAATATTGTAAATCAAGTGGTGAGGTGTTTTCTGGAAGAAACAGAACCCTAGGTATAATATATGTGAAAGGGTATTACACGCCATGTAATATCCTGACCCATTTTTTTAGAAATAATATTCTACCGAGATTTCATTCATTTAGTTGGTTTCACTTTTCCCTCAAATTCTAGACAAACCTTAGGCACCCCAATGAGTCTTTCAAGCCCCACACCTCAATAATTGATCTATAAATCCTGATGATCATTTATTGGAAATCCATGAGAGATTCATATTGAGGTTTATCCTACTTCTCATTCATTTCCTCTTGTTCTTTCCCTGTGATTCGTTGACTTGATATGAGTTGGCTTTATTTGGATGTTTGGTAAGTGTTTTGATAATCATCTAGTGTATGATAGGTTAATTCATGTTTCAAGTGTTATGGTTGTTACTTGTTGGAGTTTTTCTTCACCATGCGGTTCACAAATGACTTGAAAATATTATTCGAGGTATGATTTCCTTGGATTATATTCAATTTTTCAGTAATCGAATATAATAATTTTTTAAATGAAATTAAAAGTGATATGGGGATTCATTTTGTGTGCATTTTCAATTTTTATATTATGATAGAGATATTGTGATTATATGAGCTTGATTACCTACATAAAATTGTGGTCTTTGGTGGATTTGTTTATGAAAAAAATGGGTGGCATGTTTTTTGGTTCATGTTGAACACTTATATATGAAAACTGATTAATCACATAAATTTTTCTTACAAAAGGATTCCCCAGGACTTGGTTTGTATGAATATTCTTTTAAATAATGAAGTGGAATTGAATAAGTGTCACGATTTATAATTCTGAATAATGTGTAATGTCATGGTTTAGGATGAGAAGTACGGAATATTTGTGGCAGCATGTGTGGAAAAAATGAATGTGAGGTGTTTATGTTGTGATATGTGGGTTTTCTCTGGTTTTGGTTGTGGTATGTATGTGAGCACAGTTGTGTACTATGGGTTGAGCTAGGTGTTTTCATGGATGAACATGTACATGATACACTAACTGGGATATGTAATGGAATATTAAGTAGATTGATTGATTGATTATGGAATAGATTATAATTTTAGTGCAGTGGGGCTATTATCGGGTTCTACATTGAAGTGTTTTTTTTGCTTTTTGATGTGTTTTGTGCTTGGTATTTTCCCAGATAGTAGTGGAATAAATGAATAAATAATTGTATAATAATTTTTTTATCTAGATTGACTTTTTTGGTTAACAAAGGAAAAAATGAGTTCTAAATAAAGAATAGTAATGGTTAATTAAGTTGGTTGGAAATTGAAAGGAGGTTGTGGAGTGATGTGTGGTGTTGTTATTTTAGAGGTAGCAGCCAATTTGGAACCATTATGTGTTGGTTGCTTGTTTGAGAGAACATAAGTTGGGTTTGAGTGTTTGGTGTTATATATGTATATACTGTATTTACCTAGTGATTTATATACTCACCCCACCCTAGTTGATAACTATATATTGATCACCCCCAACATCATGGGGGAGGGTGTCTTTCCAAACATCATGGTGGGAGGATGGATGGTTGGCCACCCGCACTTGCATGCTCCCACTTTTAGGTGGTGATAGCCTATGATTCTTTGGGCAGGTTATGGAATGTGATGCCTAGGTGTGTGGGGGAGGGTTTTGTTTTCACAGGTGTTTTCCAGATGAAATGTGTTTTGTTTTCCAATGTTTTTTCAGGATGAGATGTGTTGTGCTTTCCCAGTTGTATTTGGGATGAGATATGGTTTATGAGGCCCAGGTGTCTTCTGGTGGGATGTGGTGCGGTTTGTGAGGCCTAGGTTTCTACAAGAAGGGTGTAGTGTGGCTTGTGAGGTAGAGGTGTGCGTGGGAGGGATGTGGTGTTGTTAATGAGTCATAGGTGTCTACGGGCGGGATGTTATGTGGTTTGTGGGGCCTAGGTTTTTCTGGTCGGGTTGTGAGGTGGTTCTTTCAGAAGACATGGGAGTGCGAGAACGTTTTCCATTAGTCAAGTGCATCTAAACTAGTAGGAAGTGGTGTGAGGTACCAAAATCATCTACGAGCATACTATATTACATTACTAGATAATTGTTTACTTGGTGAGTGTGACTTGGTGAGGATGGGATGGATAGTATACCTTGTTAGGGGATGTTTGGTTCTGTTATTTTCTCATAGGGGCATTAGTATGCTTCCTTTCACGTGTGCATGAGTGAATTTGGTTTTACTACTAAGTAAACTTGTATTCTCAGCGATCATTTCTAAAACATATTTTAGGATTCATAGAGGAGTACACGGATCCTTATGGTTGTTACTCTCTCGGGATTTGGGATAGTTTTTGAGCCGCTTCTTTAGCTTTCTTTCAGGTAATTTACTTTGGAGTTTTGTTGTACTTGAACTAGTTCTATTTTATGAATGCATATGGCATGGTTTTTGACATTATATTATATATATCTTGGAGTTTTTTGTATGATCCATCATATCTTCTGATCAATTTTTAAAAAAAGGTAAATTACTCCTATATTGTGTGACATGTATACCCTTGGTGCAATTTGCTAACTCGGGGCCTACTAGACGTGGGACTCGGAGATCATTATCTCCCTTTCATCATTTCCATCCCATGAGGTGTATCATTGGATGGAGGAAGTTGTGACATATATCCCATATAAATTTATATTATTATATTTATGGAATAACTTTTATCCATATCCTCTTCATCAAGTGGTAAATGAAGTTATTGCTCGTGCGTATATGAGGACTACTGCCTCTACATAGTGATAAGTTTTATTTTTCGTAACTATCATTCATGGTTGGTTACTATCATGGATTAAATAATTATATATGATATTTATGATATAATTATGATTCTATTATTATAATATATTTTCTACCTTCTTACCTAATCATCTTTTGGAAAGAAATAACATTGCTTATGCATACATGGGGACAACCACCTCCACAAAGTGATATGAATCATTGTTCATTTCCTATTTACATGGATATAGTTAAATATAGATTTAATGAATATAAATTATTTTTATGATACAATAATAAATATGGAAAGGTCAAATATAATCTTCTTTATTTTGTTCCATCCGTAAAAAATTCAAAACATCACTCATGCGTACGTAAAAACTTTCACCTCCACAAAGTGAATTAATTCATGTGTTATCACCAATTAATATAAATTGTTATAAATTATATATAATGATTAAGAAATAAAAATATTATAGAATTAAATTGTTTTATATGATTAATCCACGATCAATGTATAAGGATCGGAATGGTAGAATCAAAATATGCATAAAAAACAAAATAGTTGTCACCCGTAATAGTGATGTTAGTAAGGAATTGTTAATAAATTTGTTATAATATGATATAAGTAAATAATATATGGTATTAAATATATTAATATGATTCTTTAATATAATTATAATAATTATATATTTATTATATTAGAGGTTTAAATGTAGGATAAGCTATAAGAAACTTGAAGTAAGGGTGTTTCGTCTTAATATTTTTTCCTTGAGACATGTTTGATGTTATGAACCTATTTATATTTATGAAGTGTATATACTACTCTATTGAAATTTTATTTCATTAATGCTTCATAATTCAAGGAATTTAATGTTATATTTTAAATTAAATCATCCTGGGTTTTTCTTCAAGTTATTGAAGTGGAAAGGGTTTATCATCTCAAATTTTATTCTTTGGGACATATGTTATGTTATAAACCTACCACATTTTATGAGTATTATATACTACACATTTGATAGTTTTTATCATGAATCACCATACATTCATGGTTTTTGAAATTTCATTTGAAGTTATTTCATTCATGTGAGTTAGGATTCAATGTTTACCAAAGCAGCCATGGATTTATGCTTCAATATCATTTTGAAAATGATTGTTTATGCCTGATTTTCCATTAAGGAATATTTTATGGATATTATCCTTTAAAACCCTTCTATTTTTATCTCCAATAGTTATATCTGTATTTTTTATGTGTTATTTACATTTCCATATATTTGGTACCAAAAATGATCTAGAATTTTTTTTAAATAAATGTTGACCAAATTTCCACTTTCATTGGAATGCTTTTTCATCCATGTTCATACTGGTCAATTTTTAATATTAAAGTACTTAACAATAACTAATTTTTCTACCAATAACATTTTCCCTACTTTTAATTTATTTACATAAGATTAAAATGAATATTTTTAATGAATAATTTCTCTAATAAATAATTGTTTTTGAATCTTTAAAAGAGTGTTAATGGATGTTTTATTTTAACATATATGAAGAGAATGGATTTTCACAAAAATAATGACTATTTGTTAGTTTAAATTTTTCACTACATGTTTCTTTGGTTATTTTAAAATTAAGATATTTTTATCAATTTTATATGAATTTTCAGATAAAATATTATCAAATAAATGAATAATATAACTTATTTTAAAATAAAATTTAAAATGATATTTTAATTATATTTTTCATCTATAAAAACATTATTTAAGGGTTTTTTTGCTTCAATGGGGATGTGATATTATGATTCCATCCACTTTGTTTCTTTTGATGTAATTTTATTATGCTGATTTAAGGAAGATTATATGAATCTCATTTCATTCATTAGTTTAATTAAGTTATGATGAGTCCCTTATGAATGGATTTATTTTTTATGGGTTATGGATAGATGAAATGATGAAATATTTATGAAACTTATTTCCTTCAAATGGGTTATGATATGATGATATTATAAATTTTTTATGATGTTGTGGAAAACATATGTATGATTTTAATAATGTTATGGGTAAGCCCAAAATTATATATCCCTCCAATGTACTTTGATAAGATTGATATCTCATTGTGCAATAAGGAATGGAATGGGAACTGAACCCTACTCAGTATGGGACTCTTCCCACTGTGATAGTCTTTTTAGTGAACCTTTAATAAAGAAACAATGGAATTGTGAGGGAACCCAATCCAATATAATAGAATTTGTATTGATCCTTATTTAAATAATGATTTTATATTCTTATGTTCATTTTAAAAACTTATTGTTTTTTGTTATGATATGTTCTGATAAAGCATGACTAATTACTGGTGATTCCACACACTTATGTTATTTTTATTTTGTTATTAAAAACCATATTACATGATTAATGATTTAATATCATTGACTAATTTGGTGTGAATTTGATAAATTATTATCATGTTATCATACCTTTATGTTTATTCACGCTTAAGATAATTGATTGATATTACCCATGTATACCCTTAATGATCATTTCAGATCACCCTTTCTTATATAACCATTCCCTAGTTTGTGAATAATGTATCTAATTATGGTATGTCTCATTATTGTACTATATGAGAGTGTATTCCTAGGAGATATTTAATATCTTTTATGAAATGAGATTATTAAGTATCTAGTCTCGAAAGACACAAAAGCTTTATGGAGCTTGGGTGTGTATTATTATGAAATGTATTGAATATTCATATAAAATGATTCAACAATAATGTATTTTATGCTCATATCATCAATGTTTTTATTAGATAATAGTTTAGTTTATTTTGGATATTAGGATTATAAAACTATAGTGAGAGCACTTAAGATATGTCTAAGTATTGGTAAACATCCAAAGTTATGGTAAAGAATTGAGTATATTTTTCTTATGAAATATATCCCTATCATTATACTTAAAAGTGGATACAACTATAGAATAGATTCACCCTGGGTTTAAAAATTATAAATGTGATGATTGGGTATTAAATATATTTTCACCGATGCATGATTACTATATCGAAGACTATAAAATTTTTTAGGAACTCCTGGAGTAATATTCTTTTATTAATTCACTTTTTTTATGAACCAATATGATGAATTAAAGGATAAAACATATAGAAACCTAAGATATCCTTAGTGATATGGGATAAACATAAAGTGTCGTAGGTTAATAATAATATATTTGATCATTAATTTAAATGTTAATGTATCTCTTTTGATATTTTATGTTATAACAGTTTAAGATGACTAAGGATATTTTGGAAGACATTCATGGGAATAAAACCCGTTTGTTTAGTATGTGTTTTAGTGAAACATTTATTTAAGGAATAATTATTTTATATTTTTTAAATTTCTATTTAAAGTTATTGGTAACCTTTAGGGTTAATATTATCAATGATATTGAGGTAATTGTTGTTTTATTATGATAAAAGAGATATTATATTTTGGAAACATATTTTTATAGTATAGATAACCATGTGATTGAAAAATAACTTGGTTACTAAGTGATTAATGATATTTTTGAAGAAGAACATTGTATTGGTAATGTTATATGATTAAGGTAAACAGAATTTTAGAAATTAATATTGAGCTAATTCATATAAGAATGTACAATTTTATTGTTGTTTAATAACGATTCGGGTTATTTTGGGAAATTATTAGAATATTTTAATAGAATATATGATCATAGAGTTCACTTATTTAGTATGTTATATTATGATATACATTTTGTTGTTTGGGAATAAATTTTAAATTTGATCTTAGAAAAAAAATAAGTGGTCAAATATTTTAGATTTTTGGGTTTTAAATTTGTTCATACATATTTTATAAGAGTCTTAAGTATAAATTTTTATGGAATGGTTAAAGTTGATGTTACGGTATTATTGTTTAGGTTTTACAGATCAATGTATTATTTCAACATATGAATAATTTTGCATATTAGATAACATTTTCTAACCATTTTGGTTTTTGTAAATATATAATGAAAAAAGGAATTCTTTTTTATTCTATTATGGATATTATGATCCATTAAAATTAAAATTTTAGTGATTCTGGATTGAAAAATTCAACTTTAATATTCATTTCTTTGAGTATGAGATGACATAGAACTTGAAATTGATCAAAGAAAAACCAAATGGTAAAATTGTTCCTATAAAATGGAAATAAATCAATTAAGTATGTTATCTCGTATTCTATACCATGATGGTAAATGATTTCATCAACTCAGAAAAGAGTAATATAATTTACATTATTATTATTTTAAAAGTATCATTCAACTATCGAGGTATGTTTTTGAAAACCCATGATTCTTATAATGATTCAAAATTAGTTTATGAAATAATTTATTACTAAAATACTATGTTTCCTAGTAGTGACATAGAAAATTAGGTATTATGATTGAATATACATCCTATTTTATTATTATTTAAAAATACAATAAAACTTGTAAGTGATAATTAAAATTTTGAAGGTGATTTTTTTTAATTTTGTTTTAATGTAACTCCATGAGATATTATAAAATATTTTATCATTAAATAAAGTGTACTTTTTTGATAACTTTCATGACTGGAAACATCAATCTTAAAATAAACCACAATATAATATAACCAAGGTGTTATATTGATATGTATTAATAGTATTAAATAATTTTGGAAATATATATAAATTTTTTAACTCAAATAAATTATATCATAATAAATAAGAAGTAAATATTTAGTAAATTCATTTTATACTTCAAAAAATATTTTTTTCTCCAAAAATGTTTTTTATTTCATTTTATACATAGAAATTATAATCAATTTACACCACATTTATAAATTTTTATTGAGAAATTGAATATTATATTTGAAATCATTATTTCAAAATTAACTTTGGTGAATTTTGGGTTTTTTTTGGAAAAGATTTATTTTTTAGCAAATTGAGAAAAATACTATGTTTTAAAACTGTCATTTATTTTCATTAAATAATGTAATTTAAAAGTGATATTATGTTTTTAATTTGATCATAAATTAAAACAACACTCATTTAATTATAAATAATCTAAATAATTATATGGTAATCATCATTATACTGGATTTTGATATAAGATCATTTTTGGCATAAAAATGAATTTTTTAAATATAATTCATTATGTTTAATGAATTAATATTAAAATCAGATTCTACCATATATATAAAACTAATATTAATAAATAGATTCCATATTTGTAATAATTAGGTTCAAATTTTGTGAATACTCCAATTTTATTTTGTCCCAACATGAATAGTGACCTTGTTTAAAATATTGGAATGATGCTAAGGGTAAAATGAGTAAAACATCAGTAAAACTATGTCATAAGACTTCAGAATAACTACAAAACCTTTCTTTAGTATACCGGAGAAGTATTGTGAGACTATACTCAAATAATAATTTAATATATGGTAATTTTTTCCATTTTTATTTGATAATTACTTATATATATCATTTTATGTAATGAAAAATAAAAAATGTCACTCTCTTCTCGAAATAAATAATAATTCTTTTCATAGATATAATATAATTTTATGGTTAGATATAAATTTTTAATTTATAATATTAACAAAATTATTTTAATTATATATATTTATTTTAATTTTTAGTGGTGGTATAATTACTATAAATGCTTAGAAAACGTCAACACAGTACTTGTAAAACCAGTAGAAAAATTTACAAATTAATTTTAAAAACATTAAATTTAATAAGTTTTGGATGAATTTTTATGTCACATGAATTTTATGGGTGATTAAAATTTATAATTTTTTGTAAAAGGTTCTATATTTAGAATAAATTTCTTTCATCCTAACATTAAATTTAATTTAAATAAATAGTCGCAGAAATGGAAATACTGATATTATATCTCAAATAATATTTCATTAAATGATTTTAAATCATTAAGATCTTAAAATAGGACAAATGGGATTTTATATGTTTTAAAATATCATCACATGACCATTTATTTCTCAATTTTTAACATAGAAGTAGATTTATTACCCTTTAGTAATGAAAAGGTTTTTACAATGGTTAAGGTTAAAATTGGTTAACGATGGGGCTAAACCAAAAAATATGGTTTATAATTCCACCCAAACCTATAAAAATTTTATTTTTTAAATATTTTTTAACCATAACTATCTTGTATTCTTTTTTCTAGATCACTTTGTGTCATTTTTCATGAAAAATAATTTATTATATTTAATGTTTTTATGTTATTTCAACTTTGTAAATTCCTTCACTATAATAGGAAACCACCAATCATTTATTATTCACAACACCTTAATCCATTTAGTTAAAAAAAACCCTAATTTATCCTCTTATGTACATCCTTATTCAATATTTCCTGGTTTTTTTCTCTACAATAGACCATCCCTAGTGTCTTTGAAAAGAGAACCCATGGTGGTACCTCAAAGAGGAGGTAATTATTTTATCCGGTCTATTTCATTTTAAATTATATTTTACAACATTAAATTATATAATAACTACTAAATATAATAAAATAATTATATACAATAGAATTTGATTTTATGATATTTATTCAGTAACATTTATTTTTATCCTTTCCATTAAGGGGGAAATGAAATCATCACTCGTGCATACATGTGGATTGTCACCTCTACATAAAAATATGGTTAATTTTCCACCCTCATATTTCATCGATGGTTATTATTATGGATTTAATGTTTATATATGATATATATGGAAAAAATTTTATTTTTAAATTATAATATCTTATCTACCTTCTTACCTTTCCGTCCATTGGAAAACGATAATGTTGCTCATACAAACATGTGTAATACCAACTCCATGAAGGGATAAGATTCATTTTTCCTTTAAAATTTACATAGATATTAATAAGGATTAATTTAAGTAATTTATATTATTTTTATGGTATAATAATGATTCTAAAATGATTAAATATAACTTACATTTATTTCATTACATTTATCAAAAAGTAAAAACATCACTCATCTATATGTATGGACTACTGTCTTTGTAAAGTGATGAAATTCCATTATTAACTTATTTATTAAAAAAATATAAATATTAATATAAATATTTAATATTATACTTATTTTATGATTAAAATTATGTATATTATGGAACCATGATCATTGTACAAGGACCAAAACTATTGAATCGATAAATGTATAAAAAATAAAGAATTATCACCTGGAACATAGATTTTAATAAGGAATTTGTTATAAGTGGTGGATAAGATATTATAAGTAAATAATATATGTTATGATATTTATGATTATGGTTCAATAATATATTTATATTAATTTTATATTTATTATACATTAGGTTTGAATGCATACGAATCAGGATGATACATGAGGTAAGTGTTTTTCATCTCAATATTATTTTGTTGAGACATGTTTAATGTTATGAAACTATTTATATATATGAGTTGTATATAATATTAATTTTATGTTTTATATCATGAATCATTATTAGTTAATATTTTTTAATAATATAATTAAAATTAATTCATCCATGTTATTTTGGTTTGAAATTTTTCAAAAGTGGAATGGGTATATAGTCACAAATTATCTTTTTTGGGACATATGTTATGTTATATACCTATATTATATTATAAGGTATATATGATTACCATGTGATAATTTCTATCATTTATATCATTGTTTTCATAATATTTAATGCTTTATTTTATATTATTTATTTCATTGGGGTTATAATTCAAAAGTTACCAAAATGGTAAAGGATTTATGTTTCAATCTTATTTTAATCATGACTTTTTAAGCCTGAATTCACATTGAGGAAGTTATATAGATATTTTATTTACACACAATATATTATCATATAATTTATTTATTTATTCATTTTTAATATTTTATTACAATTTTAATCTCTTTGGTACATAATATTATCATGAAAATGTTTTTAAATTAAAACTAACCATATTTCCTATTTGATCGATGAATTTTTTCTTTCATGTCTATAATATTGAAAATATTAAATTAAATTTCATATATATATATATATCTATACATTATGTATTTTAAAAATATAATTTCTTATACCTTTTAGATTATTTAATTTTTTAAAAAATGAATCCTTTTAAAGTCTTTTTTAAATAACTGTATTTGGATTTTTACAAAAGTAAGAAATTATATTTTTTATTTTAACTAATATAGAATGAAAAAAAATTTCCACCATCATGAAAATTCATTGATTTTATGATTCCATTCAAAATTTAATTTTTTATTTTTAAATAAATTTTAATTTTTAATATTCTCGTAATTTTTGTTAAAAAATAATAAAAAATTAGATTCTCTCTTGTTTTCAAAGAAATGATAGAATGATATTGTAAAGGTATTTTTTAGTCGATAAAAGCATCCTTCAAGGGTTTTTATGCATTATTTTGAATATTATATTATGATTAAATATTATTTATTTCTCTATATGTTATATTATGATGATGGCATAGGGATGATTCTATAAACCATATTTCATTCCCATGTATAACAACTCTAACACAGGAATCCTAGAGCTGGTGTCTTACTTTATTAAATTGGAATAAGATACAAGGAATCACATCATGAGGTACTAAATATTTTAGTTTTTTTGGAGAACCAGAAACAAAAATGATACCAATTTTACATCAGGAAAATATAATAAAATGTAATACACAATAGCAAAAAATAATCCTTCTCATTCAAAACTCATTCAAAGATATGTTTTTCATATCCTAGGTAATGTAAAAAAATATGGATGACATCAAATTATCTATAATGGTTAAGTATAGTGGAATATATCATGAATAAATAAAAAATATTGAACATTACAAGATAAATATATAAACACACATTCCATTTAAATAACTTGAGTTCATGAATATATAATTCGTAATCAATATGACAAGTTAAATAATTGAAAACACATTCCATTTAATTAATAATTTGACAATAAAAAGCATCCTAAGATAATATAACAGTGAAAATTTCATAGATAATAATAATAACTAAATTATCAAGGAAGGAATCACTTAATTATTGGATGTAATGTATCAGCTACATGATACCGCTATTTTCAAGACAATTCCCAACACAGTTTAAAACTATAGGTAGAAACCTCTTTAGTTTTGAATATTGTTTTGTCTCATGAGACATATTGATGCATAAAGGGATATATAATGTCAGTCCCACACATAACTGTAGGTCCCAAGAATTACCCATATATCAAATATTCAATTTAATTCCTAAACAATGTTCCTTATCATCAAATATCTGTATTGGTTAATGGATATGGATTTGTCAATATTTTCCAGTTAATCAAATAACGATCAAGTAAAAACTATGAGTAATAATGGTATATGGTTTAGGAAAAAATATTATCCAATATAAAATATTATGTATATTTAAGATAAATTTAATTTACAATGAAAAATTATTACAAGGTAGTGATTGTTTCAAGTGATATTTTATAACCACAATAGAAAGTGAGATTGTACAATAAAATTTTCCACTTGGTAGTTTTCATGTCAAATAACATTGGGTGAAATATTTCAAATTTAAAATTTAAATAACTTGAATTGTTAATGAATAATGATATTTTATGAAAATGGGTTATATAAAAACCATATAAAAGTTAATTAGTGCATACAAACTAATAAGACTCAGGGGAATTTAAATTGAGGTGAAATCCCTTACCCCTTGATTCTCTTTTTTTGTACATGATTCAAACTCATGTATCATGGTTTTAAACATGTTATTAACTTATAATATGACAATATTTTTTTTTAATATCATATATTTTCCTCTAATAACATCTTTTTCCTCTATTAAAAATCATTCATTGTTTTTACTGTTTGAGTGTTAATTGTCTTGTTTTCTCATTAGTTTTTTTTCATAAATGTTATGGTTCTTGTGAATATTATATAGTTTCATTATATCTAGAAAATTAATCCTGAAATAAATATCATATATTTACATCAGTTTTACATTTAAAAAAATTAAGAAATATTTTTATGAAAAATGAAGTATGTTACAATCATAGAGATGGTAGGTTATACATACGCGTCAGTAATGTTCCCATTTATCCTTGATCATTATGGAAAGGAGGTAAGTAATATATTATATTTATATAATGATAATAATATAATAAATTCCATTATATATATATATATATTCCATTTGGTTTTGGTGATGAAAATAGAGTCATGTCGCTTCGTTAAAGAAGTAGTCCATACGTACATGGATTATGTTATCATCTTTAAGTGAGTAAAAAGGTAAGAAAACAATGATATATTATACTTGAAGGATGATAAATATTTCATAAATATAAAATTTGTTTCATTCATATCAAATATAAACATCAAATTTATTCTTATTACTATGTAATATTTTATTGAAACATGAATCACATCGCTTAGTAAGGAACCAGTCTGCCATACACATGAGCGGCATTATCATATCCCCTATAGAATGAAAATTAAAAATATATATTTGAAATAATGAATAAATACATATAATTATTTTAAAAATATCATATATACATATAATTTATAGGTAACATCATACCCAATTGTGAATGGTGGTAATGGAAGAACGAATGACATCTTTTCGTGAGGTGGTAGTCCATTATAGGCACGAATAAGGATTTCATAACCCATTTAAGGCAAGTTGATATGGTTGTAGATTGTGAATTTTTATAAAAAAATTCCACGTATATTGAATAAATTTTTTTTATTATATCATCATGATTTAAAAATAATTTAAATCGGTGGAGAAAGAAATAAAATAAAAACGCTCATTAAAGAACATTACCTCATCTATGGGTATCTTCCATCAGATTTCACCAAAGTCCATTGTAGGTGGGATTTATGCCCAAAATAAGGATTATAGGATGAAATAGTGGAATATTAGAAGTTATTTGGGTTGTTATTGAATGGTCAAAAGATGTTTGGAAGAGTGAATAAGACAGGATAGGAGGTGGATTTTAATATTTGAGGTGAGTGGCACACTTGTAATATTTTGAAATGATTCAATCATACCTGAGTTTTTATTTGAAAAAATACTCAAAATGGGATATTATATAAACTATAATTTATTTTCTATAAATATGAATTTACAATGGGGTTTGAACAAGTTTTTAGTTCATTTTAAGACTAATCCACTTAGTTTAACCATTGATAATCTGTTTTAACCATAACCATGATAAATAATTTTTATTGTTTTCACAATTAATTTTTTTCAAATATAATTTTTACCTTAATAGATATTATAAATTATGATGATTCAAAATATTTAATTCATTTTTCTAAATTAGATTCATAAGAGTGGAAATGTTAATTTTAAATTAATCCCATGGATGGAGTGAAAAAGGTGGGTTTCAAAGATAAAATGTTCAAAAATTTAAAACAATTATACCAAAATTTAATATTAAAATGATTAAAATGGACTAAATTGGATAAATTGATGAAAAATATAACTAATTTTACTTTAAATCTAATTCAAAATATAATTTTACATTAAATACTATTTAAACAAAAAGGTATTTTTTAATTAAAATTTTGTATTTTCATTATTCATCAATAAAGCATATATTTCATAAAAATATCAAAAATAAACACCATTATAATTTTGATATTCTGATTTAAAAAACAAGGGTTAATTTTAAAAATTAATTTTTAAAAAAAATTATAGATTATTTTTAAATTAAGGGCACAAATTATGACTAAAATGTTTTTTGTTTAAACACGATGTTGTGTGTATCCAAAGATATCAATGAAATTAAATTTATTCTATGATAAATATATTGTAATTTTTTTCGGTATTACATTATTACCTACTAAAAAATTTCATCCTCAAAATTTCATGAATATTTCCTTATAAATAAAAGAGTATATTTATTCGTTATAATATGATATGGTTCCCATATTGCTTCCACTATTTTGTTATTTCTCTAAAGTACATTCACCAAATTATTTATCTAATCCTCAGCCTCAACTCTCTAGTATCAATATTATGAATATGTTTTTCATAGTATGATTGATCATTTTCCAATTCTATTTTATCATATGTGAGAACATGTGTTGGGTCTAGCATGTACTTCTATAACAGTGATATATGGTACACATCGTTTAATTTTGATATATTTGGATGTATTTCCAAATGATAAAAAATAACTCTAATTCTTTTAAAACATTATAGGTAATAATGTACCTGGGTATTAGTTTCCCTTTCTTATCAAACATTATTACACTCGTCCATGTATATAATTTTAATAAAACAAGATCTCTTAATTGAAATTTCAATTAATTCCTCTAATTATCATCATAACCCTTTTTCCAATTTAGAGCCAATTTAATGTGGGCTTAAATATCCTTTATCTTTATAGTTGTCTCTTAAAATAGTTATAGGCCCATAAGTTAACTATCACCAACTTCATCCCAAAAAGGTGGAGTGTAAAATCTTTATCCCTATAATTCTCCATATGGTACCATTTTAATACATGAATAGAAACTATTTTTATAGGAAAACTCTAGAAAATTTAAACATTGATACCACATACCTTAAAATTTAAACAAATAATGACCTCAATGTGTATTCCATTGTTTGAATAGTCCTCCCAGATTGTCTATCAGTTTTCAATGGTACAAATTACTCATTATAAGCTCAATATCATGATCCTTCTAAAGACTCTTCAAGAATTTTGATGTAAAATGGGCATCTCGATCAAATAAAATTAAAATTGGTTTAAACTGATGTATAAAAAACTCATTAATATAAATCCTTATGAGTCCCCCTAGAGTTAAATCTTCTCTTATAGTAAATAAATGTGTATATTTGGTAAGGCAATAAACAATATCCCATATTACATCATTCATTCTATAATATTTTGGTAGTCCCCTGACAAATTATGTAATAATTTCATCCCATTTCCACATAGGAATAAAAATAGGTTTAATCAATCCTATATGATTCAATCTCATTGCTTTAACTTATTGAAACACCAAACATCTAAACACAGAATATGAAATTTACCACTTAATGTTATCCCAACTTTTTCCCCCACAAATCCATATACATCATAGTGATACAATGGTGTATAGAGAAATTTAATCTATGATAATCACACACAAATTTACCTTTTTTAACAAAGGTATAAAAGGAATATAGTATCACAATACAAATTTCTAAATACCATCTTCACAAACAAAGTCTTCTAATTTTCCAAAATTCATAGCTTTAATTTTCTTCTGAAATATCTCATCATGATATTGAGAAATTTTTAATTTTTTTTAATAAATATGGTTTTATATTGATTTAAAAAATGATTGATTTCTCCCCTTCCTTAATGACCCCTATATCCATATTTACTATATCCATGAGTTTGTGATCCCTCTAAATCCTCATTTGGGTTATAACTCTATGATCATTGCTACTTAATGCACCAACTATGTTATTTTCTTTCCCTAGGTGGTATTTTTTGAGAAATCATGATTCTTGAGTTTCTTGATTCATCATATTTTTCTGATATTGATCTATTTTTGTGAAAATATATATTTTAGACTTTTATAATATATTTATATCTCAAATATTTCACTAAATAGATAATGTTTCCATATATTCAAAATGAATATTATATCTTCCAACTCGAGATCATGGGTTGAGTTTTTCTTCTTTTGAGTCTTCAGTTGCTAGGATTGACATGTAATAAATTGAACATTTTTCACTTGGATACAATCAGTTCCCTTCTTCAATGAATATATATATATATATCATAAACCCATTAGTTCTAGATGACCGAGTCAAATTTGTATCATTGACCAATCTCTTCTTTAGATCATAAAAATATTCTTCACATCCCTTTTTCCAAAAAACATTACCCATTTATGTGTAAGATAGGTTAATGGGTTAGAAAATCAAAAACAATTTGACATGAATCATTGATAGTAACCTTTAAAACAAATGAAACTACATACTTCATTTTATGGTAGTTGTTGTAGGTCATTATCTGAATACCTTTTTCTTCATAGGATTAAATAAAATTCCAACATTATATAAAATATGTCCAAGAAAAGTAACTTCTTGAATCAATTAATCACACTTAATAAATTTACCATATAACTCTTTCTTTATAAGAGTCTCAAGAATGATTCCAAAGTGATTCTCATGGTCCTCATTGATTATAGAATACAAAAAACTATAATCTATGAATACCATAATGAAATCATAATGATGTTCCATGAATACTATGTTCATTAAGTCCAAAAATTTTGAGGGTTCATTAGTAAATCAAAATGGTATTAATGTGAACTCATAATGTGTATGCCTCATTTGAAATGTTGACATCAGAATGTCTTCCTTCTTTAATCATAGTTAATGATACCCAAAATAAAGGGAAATATTTGAAAAATATTAGGCTCGGTGAATTTAATCGAATATGTCATCAATGTGATTTAGTGTATACTTGTCCTTTATTTTGATATCATTGATCTTCGTATAATCAATGCACAACCACATGGAACCATATTTCTTCTTAAGGAAGAGAAAAGTGGATCCCTATGGAGAAACACATGGCTGAATAAATCCCTTATCACCCAAATCCTCTAGTTGTTACTTCAACTACACTAATTTAATAGTGTCCATTCTATAGGGATTATTTGATATTTTTTATTTCATCAGGAATTAGATCAATGGAAAAATCAACTTAATGATCTTTTGGATATCCAGGTAATTCCTCATGAATACACAAATGTATTGATAAATAGTATGTACATCCTCAATTTTAAGATTACATTTTTTATCCCTCCTCATCCTGAATAATATAATTTAGTAGAGCTATTGGGGGTGGATATATATATAACATAGATGATGAAGTCTCTACTGTAAATATAATAAATTCTATGTCTTTCTCAAAAATCGTAATTTCATTATCCATACAATAACATTCTGTATTATATTTGGAAATATATTATATACCAAGGATTATATAAAAATAAACTATAAGTATGAAAACAAATGAATCAAATAAGGAATTCATATGTGTCATTATAGGGACTTCTAGGAATATCCTTATTGTAGTGATACTTACCTTATGAGTTTTGATTGACAAACCCCGTTTAAAATAAAAAGTGGATTGTATAATTTTCTTGGAACATTAGGAATATATATAAGAGAAAGAGTATATAGATTGTGATAAATAATTATCTAAATTTTAATGTAAGATTAATGTACCTTCCACTACATCATTGGGTACTTCTACCTCCGCTTTAGTGATCACAAAATCTTGGCCATCTCCCCTTGGCCTCTTTTGTGGTGGATTCTTGTAACACTTGGGACATTGGTGTATATAATCCCCCATTTCATTGCAATTTTAGAACCTAACATCATTTATTTTCTTATTCCAATTTAATTCATGATATATATTCCTTTTATCAATGTACTTCTACCAGACTCACATACCATTCTGGAATTTATAAGGGCGATTCCTATGACAGTTCTTGCATGATGGAAATTGATTCAACTTTTTATTCTCCTTTTATGAATTAAATTTTTTTATTTTGTTCAAATATCCTCTTATTCTATTTGTTTCCATTAAATATGTAATATATATTGAATTCCATCTCCATTTTTTTGAAACATAAAACTATATCAATATATGATGAAAAATTTTGAGGGACTAGTTTCCTTCAGAGACTACTATTAATTCCTTCAAAGAATTGGTCAATCATTCAATATGTGTTGAATATGTAATATATAGTATACATGTATAACATTGTCAAGAAAAACTTATATATAGAAACACTTTCTTCTTCCATTTTCTTTAAGCTAAGGAACATTCTCTTCATTTAAATTTGTCTCTCATAAGGGAAAAATTTATCAAATAAATTCACCTCAAAATATATCTATTACATAAGTTTTATTTTTTCCTCCCTTATCTTATAGATCAACAACCACTATTTATCATCATCAAATTTGAGACAATATTCTACAAGTGTAACCTTTTCACCTTCACTACATCACAAGGCCATAAATTTCTTCTCCCGTGACATAATCCATTGATCGACTATAATTGGACTAGTAGTACTATGAAATCTTTGGGTGTTATATGGTATAAAGTGGTCCAAAAAATTAAATTATCACTGGGGAATAGGTTGATCTATATGGGAAAGGTTATTTTTCCTAACTTAATTAATCCATCCCAATATAGCAAAAATTTTATCAATTCCAATACTAGCTATATTGGCTTCCTTAATAAGGAAATATCTAAATTGTCCATGGTTGTTGATACCCTTCTTCCCTCCAAGCACTATATTTAAACAATGTCATATATTAGAAAACATTACAAAATTATGAATTTAAAATCATATTATATAATTTTAAATATGGTGTTAAATAGAAGGTAAATTAAAATTTATGCATTATAAACACATAATCACAAACATGGTTTCTTTAGGGATATATTTATTTTAAAATCTATCATATTGGTTTATAAAGAAAATGTGAATTATACAAAGAATATCCCCTGAGAGTTTCAAAATAGGTTAATTGTAAGACATGTTTCTATAAACTAGGGGATGATCATTTAATATCCAATGTTCCCTTTTTAGATTCATTACCCCTAGGTACCTCTATGATAGAACCATGTCCCCTTTTAGTATCCAAAAATGGATGTATTTCTAGGAAAAAAATAATATCTTCCTTATTAAAACTTTAGGATTTTCTTTGATAAATATCCTCAATGTATATTGTATGGTTCTCTTAAAAAATCTATTTTTTTCTTAATCTAGTTCCCAAGGTTTCTATTAAACCTGCTCTAATACCAAATATAGAGAACCTGGCCCTAGTATCCGAGAATAGGTGTCTTACATTGTAACATTATCATTAGGTACACGGAATCAAATCCAGAATGAATGAATAGTTTAGTCATTTGGGATTACAATATAAATAAATTATACCTATTTTACATTGAATAAATAAAATAAAACATAATACATAACAATAACAAACTAACTGAGTCCTTGAAAACTCATTCACGAAACACTTCTTCATATCCTAGGGAAAAACTAAGGGTGAGGTAAAATTATTAGTAAGAGTTATATAAAATAGAATATATCCTAAATCAATAAATAATAATAAATAATTAATTTAAAAAAAACACACATTCCATTTTACTAACATTACTACACAAAAAGATAAGGCATAATCAATATGGCAAGGTAAGTAACTGAACACACATGAAATTTAATAAATAATATGATAATGAAATGAAACCAAAGAAAACATCAAATAAATAATATAATGGATAATAATAAAAAATTGATTCTCAGTGAAGTAAATGTATAATTATTGGATGTCATGTCTTAAGAAAATGATATCACTACCTTCAAAACCAATCACAAGACTGTTTGAAACTACAAGTTGAACCCCATTTAATTTGGCCAACTTTTTTGTCTAATAAGACCTAACAATGAATTGGGGGGATATTAAACGATGGTACCCAACCATCACTACAAATACTAATCATTCCTCATATATTGAATACTCACTTTAATTTGTCATAAATGTTCATTACCATAAAATATCTATATTGAGTAAAGGATATTGATTTATCAATATTCCCCTTATTAATCAAATAACTGTCAAGGTAAACACCTTATGTAGAATATAATATATGGTTTAGGACAAAATTATATCTATTTTATAATAATATATATTTAATATAAATTTAATGTAAAATAATAAATTATTACAAGTAATTTATTATTTCAATAAAAATTTAACAATCACAAAAGAGACTGAGATGGCACAATAACTTTTACCAGTTTGTAATTTTCATCCCAAATCACCTTAGATAAAAAAATTTAAATTGAAACATAAAATACCATGAATTATTAAATAATCATGATATTACATGTTAAGGGGTATTATATACACCCTATAAAAGTTAATTGGTATATAAAAACAAAGTTGTCTCAATAGAATGTGAATTGATATGAAATCCCTTACCTCACGCTTCCTTTTGATCGACGTGGTTTAACCTATGGTACAATAGTTTCAGAAAAAATTATTAATATATAAAAAACATTATTAATATTTATAATATCATATATGATACTTTTATAACATATACCTCATTTGATAATATTCTTTCATTATATACATTATTTTGGGTGTCAATTGCCTTGTTTTCCCATATGTTATTTTCCATGAATGATTTAGTTATTTTTTATATTGTATAGTTTTATCATACCTAGAAAAATAATAATTACATAATAATAATATTTTTACACCAATTTAAATTTTCAAAACCAATCATGAAATATGGTTATCATAAATAAAATATGTTACAATTATGGACACATTAGGTCATACATACGCACGAGTAACATTTCCATTTTTCAATGATCATTATGGAAATGTGGTAAGTAATATTTTATCTTTATATAATGAATATAATATAATAAATACCATATTATATATACATATATATATATATCAACTTTTTTGTTTGGTGAATAAAAGGGAGCCACATCACTTTGTTAAGGCAGTAGTCCATACGTACATGAATGGTGTTATTATCATTAAGTGAGGGAAAGGTAAGAAAGAAAATAATATATTATATTTAAATAATTATAAATATTTCATGAAAATCATAATTATCTCATTTATGTCACATATAGTCAATAAATTTTTCTTTATAACATTCTATGTAAAGTGTTATAGAAAGACAAATCATATCGCTTCGTGAGGTGGTAATCCACAATACACAGGAGTGATGATATCGTATCTTCTATAAAATGAAATGTAATATATATATATATATATATGATATAATGAATCTAGTGGTATAAATATGTTATAAATATCACATATATATATATATATATTATATCCACCATAATATACAATTGTGAAAGGTGGTAATGGAAAAACCATTGACATCATTTCGAGAGGTGGTAGTCCGCCGTATGCACGAATAATGATTTTGTAACACATTTTATGGAAGTGGTGATGGTTATAGGTTACACAATTATAATAAAAACAACATGTTATATGAAAAATATTGTATTTACTATATTATAATTTTTTAATAATAGTTGAAAGAGGATGAGAAATAAATAAAATTTTAGTGCACGTTGAAGAATTTTACCTCTTCTTCGAGAATCCTTCGTAGGTTTTCACCAAAGGCCATCCTAGGTTCGATTTCAGACCAAAATATGGATTATATGATGATAGGAGGAATGTTTGGAAGTTATTTGGGTAGATAATTTCGGAACCAAAGAGGTTTGATGGTGTAGAGAAGAGAGGATAGGGGGATGCTTTTTCTAAGTAAGGTGTGGAACAAACTTGTAATTTTTTGAGAAGACTCAATCATACCCACGTTTTATCAAGAAAAAAAGCCTCGAAAATGAGAAATTAAAGATCCTACAGTATATTTGATTAAAATATGTCTATATAATTGTTTTTTCTAGCCTGTGGTTCATTGTTAATCTATATCCATTTAGTTTGACCCCTAGTAAATATATTTTACCTTTAGTCAAAATAATTATTTTTTACTGTTTTTACTATTAATTTTGGTAGAAAATTTACTTTAACTAATTATAAATAATAAATTATTATTATTAAAAATAAAAAAAAATCCATTTTTCAAAATTCCATTCACATTAGTGAAAATTGTTAATTTAAAATTAATCCCACAGACGCGATGAGAAAGCTGGTTTTTAAAGGGAAAATGTTCAAAAGTTTATATTTTTTTTATAAAAGTTCATTATGATAATTATTATAATGACCAAAATTGGATTAATTGTTATATAATTGAACAAATTTTACTTTAAAATAATTTCATAACCTAATTTAATATTCTAAACTATTTAAAAAAAAATTAGTTTTCAATTAAAATTCAATATTTTTCAATATTCATCAAAAAAAGAAATATATCTAGAAAAAACCCAAAACAATCACCCAAAGATAATTATTTATATTCCAATTTAAAAAACTAAATTTAATTTTTTGAGTAAAATTTTTAAAAGTGTTACAAAAATATTTTTTTAATTGGGTGTGAAATGAGTGACTAAACTGTGTTTTCTTTAAACCCAGTGTTGCGTGTATCACAAGAGATCGATGAAATTAAATTTATTCTAAGAGAAATATATTTCAAGATTATGGAGTGTTACATAATTATATAATTGATTTATGATTAAATATTTGTGAAACTATTTTATTTTCAATAGGTTATTCGATGATGGAATGATTGTGAAACCCATTTATTTTCCATTGGTTGTGATGTGATGATATGATGAATTTTTTATTATCTTATGGAACACATATGTATTTTTTCATTATGTGACATGTGGGACCATAATTATATATCTCTATAATTCAAGGGATAAATATGGATATTTCTTGAGATAATAAGGATTAGAATTGAGGGTGAACATAGTTTATTAAGGGAATTAGTCTATAACAAACGTCCTGGGAGTTATCCTTGACTTAGAAAATAATGGAATGGAGAGTGAACCCAATCATATATGATATACTTGGAAGCTATCATTGACTAAAAAAGTTATTTTATAAGCTTATGTGTATTCCCAAAACTTATATTTCATTCTTATTATATGTTCTCATGGATCATGATTGATTTTTTATTATTACACACTCCTATAACTTTTGTAATTTGTTGAGACAAAACCCTTGGACATGATCCATGATTTATGATATTTGACTAATTGACTATGTCATTCTTATATTTCGGCCATGTTCTTATACCCTTATGATTATTATCAATTAATATCATTTATTTTTATCTCCTATGTTTACCCATACGTATCACTTGAGCTCACCCTTTTTTATGTTTTCTTCTCCAATGTTATACATAATATTTTTAAGTAGGTTATGTATATGAAGTGTATTATGTGAGAAGATATTTTTTGGTATATATTTAATAAATTTTTATAAATAATATTATTATGTATCTAGTATCTAAATACATTAACTCTTAATTTTACTTAGTCATGTATTATTTTAAAATAAATTAAATACTCATATAAAATGATGTAATTTTAATATATGTTATACTTTGGTCAATATAAACATCATCCTAATAGTTTTTTGTATGAAATTTTTTTCTATTTAAGGAATTATATAAAGAAAATTATATTATCTAATTTGTATGTAAATTCCTCAATAGGTAGGTATAGGGTCATGATATTTTAATTCAAGAGGGAATGACCTTTGTTTATCTTTTAGGGCATGGATTGTCCTTTCATACTGACCAACAATCTAAGGATAATAGTTGTTGCACAAATTAACCTAGAAATATAAAGCCTTTTAGGAAATTATTTAATATTTTGATATTATTTAAGGGTAAAAATTAGATAAAATGATAAAGGAACACCTTAATGTCTTATAAATTCATTTTATAGATATATTAAATGAATTTAGTGGTTATATCCTTCCTTATTGCAAGGAAATTTGAATATTGGGTAAGTTAATTCATAGCAACCCATATAACAGTATTCCTGTTATATTCCATAGGAATACTAGAAAAATATTCCATTGTGATTTAACCGACTTCCATGTTAGTATATGGGTAGGTTGAACCACTCCCATTGGGAGTTGTCTCCCGGCCTTTACTTTTTTGTATACCAAGTATTTGGACACGTAGATGACAATTACCACTTATTGTCTTCTTAATTCATGAACTCTTTTACATACCTATATATAATGTTATTATAAGGGTGTATAGAGAATATGGATCTGTGATATTTATCTATTAATTCATTATTTAGCTTAGGTACATATGCTATATGTAGTATCTTTCCCAACTTGAACACTCTATCTTCATTGATGAAGTCATTATGTGCCCTATCTTCCATGGATTTAATATTTTTTCTTAACCATTGTCATCCTCTTGTGAATTAATTATCTTTTGTAGTAAATATGGTTGGGGAAATACATGGAAAATTAATGAATCTTCTCTTTACTTAATAAACACTAAATAATACAATACTAAATCCATTTAAATTTGATCCCAATTTATATTTATCATAGACAAGGCTCCATGATCCTTCACACTCAATGCATCATCCATATTTTTTTACTTCCTATGGTGGTAGTGTATTACATAGTCAAAGTCCTTGAGAAGTTCTAGTCATATCCTATATTTCATGATGAGATCTCTATATAGGAATATATACTTTAAAATTTTGATATAAATATATATATATATATATATATCATTTTTTACTATAAATATACGGTCTCTATATCATTAAAGAAAATATTTTGGATTCCAACTCTAGTTCATGATTCAAATATTTTTTGCTCAAGGATATTCGACTTCCATGATATACAGGAAATTACGGTATAATTTTAAATAAAGGAAAACCAAATTCCTTAATTTGATGAAACAGTATACATAAAAAACCCATAATTTCTTTATGTAAAGGTTAATACTTATGCAATGATCAATATTTTATTTAGTTCCTCATATTTACTCGCATTCCTTACACCATGGGAATTTTACCCCATTACATGTCATCATGTTTAAATACTGGATAATTAGGAAACATTCTCAACATATTCTAGTAGTAACAAAATAATATAATGAAACTATGTATTTAAATTATACGCATTGGTGTTAGGCATTCATTAATAACCTTTTTCATTTCAAGACCCACTGATATTTCATCCTTAGAGGCAACATGGCCAAGAAAATAATATTTTTGAAACTAAAATTCAAACTTATTAAATTTACCATATAGTTACTTATCCTTTATAGTATCAAAGATAATACATCAATAACGTTAATTTAATTTTTGTCACTTATAGTATAACAAGGTATCATTAATAAAAACCATAAAAAATTTAATATGCTCTTTTTATACTCTATTTATGAAATCCATGAACACCAATGGTGATTTTTAAAAAAAAGGACATTACTATGAACTCATAATACATATATTAAGTATTAAAATAAATCATTGATACTATATATTTGTTGAATTTTTAACTGATGATAACAAGAACATAGATCAGTCATAGAGAATTATATAAATCCACGTAGTTAATCAAATAGATCATCAAAGTGAGGTAATGGATACTTGTCCTTTATATCAATGAAATTTATTTTTTTCATTAATTAAAAAAATTAAAAAAATAATCCTTTTTTAAAAATAAGATAAGTACTCCCCATAGTGAAATGATAAGTTTCATGAATCTCTTATAACAAAAACCTTGTAGTTATTTCTTTAATTCCACTAATTCCATTGGATACATTCTATATAGAGTCTTTGGAATGAGTTTTTCATTTGGGATAAAGTAAATAGAGAATTAAACGTCAAATTTATACAGATATCCATGTATTTACTTCATAAATACATCAATATAATCCTTCAAAATAGATAAAACCTTTATTATGAGGATATCCTTATAAATTTTTGGTTCATCTTATCCAATAAGTACATTAATATAAGCCACTGGAGTTGGATCCAATAACTGCTCAGGTAATGAAGTCTCTCTATAAAAACAATGTATTCTATTCTATCTATTGATATTGTAATCTCTTTCTCATGGTAATAAATCCTTTCACTAAACTTATAGAGAAAATCCATCCCAAGGAATATATAAAATAAGACCATTTGTATAATAATTATGTTTGAATCTAAGGAAAATACATCAAATTTAATAGGGATATACCAACAGAAATTCATTTTTATAAAATTTCTAATGTGATTTTTAACTGAAAATTTATCTCTTAATGTATTGAGAGGTGATTCATTATTCTTAGAAACCCCATAATTATTAAAGGTGTTGACATGATTTAAATTCCTTCCATTAGGCACCATATCTATATAATGGAATATATTTAATTGTTGTATTATTTACACTATGGATCAATAATAATAGTATATAATTATTATTCATTTATTTTAAATTCATTCCATAAAATATAAATATATTACATAAATATCTAAAGGTTTTGAAGAGAGTTATGTTCTTTTAGTATGTTTTTATAAATCTAGTTCCTATGGTTTCAATATACAGTCTATAATACCAACTATAACATCCTATAAATAGTAACCCCAAATTTGGTTGTCATTTTATTACAATGATATCAAATATATAGAACACACTTAATAGGATCCAATAGTTAATGGGTCTCAGGAACTAAATACTTGAGATAAGATTACACTGAATTGAAATCTTATGATACATCGATTTTATTCATGGAAATTTATTATTTCGCCTTGCTATTCAATATTTCACATGTATAAATCATCATGGTTTCTGCGGAAATAGGAAAAAATATAATAAGGTCAGCTCATTTACATAGTAAGGGGTAGTTTACTATAGAATATATCATAGCATAAGTATTAAATAAATAAATATGGTAGAAAAAAATAAATTGAATAATATCATAAAAAATAAATTGACAGTTTAATATATCCATGGATAACATGATGATAAATAAACACATGGATATTAATAACTAATTTTTTATTGATGGAACACATAACTGAAGACAATATAAACATACCATAAAGACCCCATTCACATATAATATATATAAATTGTTATAGAATACACTAAATATCCAAGCTAGTTTGTTTCATGTTCCTAAAGTTGTTTTGAGCGGATATATATTTTCAAGCCCCACACATCTCTTAATAACACCAATGCATCAGCCATATGATAATAGTGGAAAAAATATTTATATATTAATTTTCTATAAGTAACCTCATACATAAATCATGAATAAGTAATAAATATCTATCTATAAAGAAATATAATATTTTTGAAATATAAATATTTACCCATTAAATTAAATAATGTTCTTATATATGGGAATATACAACAATTCAGATAGAAACATTAGAAAATTCATAATGAAATAGAAAATAACCTTTTTAAAGGCATCACAAAAAGGATGTATCGATTGGTACTTTCATGGTGTAAGGATATAAATAGAATATGATCCAATACTATGGTGTGTAAAGATCATGTGATTCCTCCAAAGAAAATTCATATATAGTATCAATCCAGGTGGGTGGTTAAAACCACTTTTTGTGAATTGAGTGAATATTTAGTAAATATGTGACCAATATCTTTCATGTTTATTACCCTTATGTGTAGCCATTCTAGGGCATGAATCTACTTTTTTCTCTAGACATGGATTTTGTTTCTTGGAAACCAAAAAATATTTTCTTTATCAAACCTTTATGATGTTTTATATCTATAATAATGATTGAAAATTATAACATCTAATGAAGAAAGTGTAATGAGAGGTAATAATGATCTATCATTGATAATTCAATAATAATTTTATAAAAATTGGGTATAAAAACATTTCTCATTACGAATAAAAATAATTGGAATGTTTAAAAAAAAATAAAAGAAGCGAAAGGTTGTGAACACTTATTTGACATAATAAAAAATTAGTAAAAGGATATAATTAAAGGGAATAATTAATCTATCCTTATCCAAAAATAAAATATAAGACTATACCATAGAAAAAAATCATGGTAGTATATGAAAATTAATTATAAATGATATTATAATAAATCAATACAATTGAAAACAAAATAGTGGTAGTGGGAACCCTTACTTCAGCATAATAACAAATTAATAAAAGGTTATAATGATATAGAATAGTAATATCTATTTAAAAATACATCAAATGGATTATAATATCATGTAATAATAAGAATTTTTTTATAAAAATGAATTATAAATGTCATTATAATACAATATTGCAATTCAAATGGAAAGATGAGTGGGACCCCTTGCTTTGGCATAATAATAACGTAGAAAAATTTTATAATAAGTGTGAATAATTAATATCTCATTAAAACTATATCAAATCAATTATAATACCATATATAGACAAAAAGTTTAGTATATTTTTTTTAAAAGGATGGGGCCGAACCCTCATTTATTATTAAATCAAAGAAATTACCTCTTTTAACTGTGTAGAGGGAGACCCATTACATAGCCCAAATTCCCAATGGGCATTTATCCCATTACATGGCCCATAAGCCCAAATTTTTGGCCAAAATCCCATTCAGTGAATAACACTAATACAGTACCCGCCAGTTGTGGTACCACACAGTACCCAGCCACTGCTACAATACATTGTCGCCGCTACAATGAGCTGCACCATTATAAATATTTTAAAGGGAACCGTAGATCCTTAGACCCTTCTTTAAAAGACACCCGAGAGATAAAATGGGAGTGAATTCAAGTTTACTTTATATGTATTATATATTAATGGGTGAATGGGTGGGTATTTTTAGTAAATGTGTGATATTTTATTGTTAATTTCTAAACGTGAGCTTTAGACTCTAGGTAAAAAAAGGAAACCAATTGATTTATTATGTTTCTAACCCATAGTTTTTTATATTTAACAAATGTTTTTGAGGATTTAATTGATTAATAATAGAAACCCTATTAAAATATTTTATTTTTAGGTGGGAACATTATTGTTTATAATGAATTTCTTTTTAAGATCTTAAAATATACTTAGTTATAGAAGGTTAATTAATTTTTTTGGAAAATTAATTTTATTAATTAAAAATTCTTTATTTTAGTAAGTAAAACCATTTTATTTCCCTAAATACCATTTTTTATTTATTACAGCATTTTAGTTCATTATGATGTAGAATACCTACTGTAAACTCATACCATATGAAAAAAAATTACCTAAAAATTTAATTACATTATAAAATTATAAAATATTAACCATTACATAATTTGGACATAATTTTTAAAAACTAAATGCTTGTTTTCTGAAAATTATTTTATTCATAACAAAATTTCAATTTTTAAATATAAATCTTTTCGTATTTAAAATCAAGTGTTTTGGAACCAAAATTTTAAAAACTATTTCTTTTTTAAAATATTTTTATTATTAAAATTGATATAGGTGTAATTATATTATTTTTAATTGATTAATATTATATTTTAATAATTATTAATTAAGTTATTAACTAATAAAAATTTTCATTTTATTATAAACTTGAATGAGTAACTATTTTATTACTTTAATAATGGCCTAATTCCCAGCAATCATATTCCAATAGTCAAATTCCATGGTCATGTTATCCCCTTATATATTCACTTCATTATAAAATCAGAAGATCATTCATATCCTTCTCATAATTTATATTCCATGTATTTTCTATTTATCATTTTATCTCCATAATAGAAAAAATTCTTATATATTATTAATCCATTTTAGATTATGATCTTCCCTGGTTCAAGATTTATAATAATGCCTCATATTTCTCTGTGATATATAAGTCTTTTTTGGTCAATATTGTGAAAGTAATTTTCTAGTTTTGTTTTTCACTATGTGTTATACCATGTTGATAAAATAATTTAATGAGAATTGTGAAAAAAAAATTATTGATGAATTGTTTAGTTAATTTTGTAGAATATTTGGTATTATATCATTGATTGGCTTGTTTGACTCTAAAGGATTTACTTATCGGTACATATTATCCAAGAGGTTAATTATGATGATAATGTGGATTACATATATCAATGATATGTATTAATTATGGTATCAAAGTTTATGTATCCTAATGACAATTAAAATGAGATAATTATGATGATGATGTTGTTTATGTTATAATAATGATGCTAATTAAATCATTGATTTGGTGATGATGTCTTAGGATATTTTGTCCAATATAGGGAGGATATTATATGAGTTATTTTTTATTATTTAGAACAAATAAAATGTATTCATGTCTTTTATAAAAAAATTAAAACAATTTTTTGTTAATTTAATATATGAAATTATATCAGTGATTAGAGTGCCATTCACTTCACACCCATTTCTTGAGGGTAGTTTTCTTGAGTATAGACCAATATCTAGTCAGTCAGTGGACGTGATCAATGTCTAACTTAGTATTCCCTCCCTTAACCACTAGTTAATATGGATGGGATATATATATATATATATAATTGATATTATATATGAATATATATTTGATAGGAGTATTATGGATATATAGTCAACTTATTGTAATTGGTTTTCGGTGTGATGTTAGATACTAGATACGTTGGTACTATCTACTAGGAGTTGGTTTGTAATGTTGGATAGAGTCAATATACAATAATAGGTTTTTATGAGATGTTAGATGTTAGATATACTGGTACTATCTAGTTGGAGTTGGTACTATCTAGTGTGTGTTATATTACACACATTATATTATTTAAAGGGAAATTCTTATGGTGAGTATGGGAATGTAATACTATAATGAATTATATTTTTTAACTATGATATGTGGACTATTGTAACTGTATAGACTTTTATGAAACATCTTATAAGGATTTGAATATGAAATAGTTTCCTTAATAATATTTGACCAACATTCACCCTGGTAAGTATTGATTTGTAAGAAGGGGACTTTTTTTTGGATTTTAATAGTTTTATTATCTTTCATGTAAATTGTTTAATTACTAGGTCATAATTTTGGATAAATACAAATAATATGAATATAATCTCATTGGGTTACAAAATAATATTAATAGACGAGTGTTGTGGTTTTATCTTGTTGAATAAGGTAGTATGAGCTAGGTATTCAAGTATTAATTCATATCCCACTATGGTATACTTGATATTTTATTTTATTTTTCAAATTAGAGGTTAGTGATTATTTTGGGAACATGTAGGTTCATACTTTTTGTTATTTTATAAAATCATTGAATTACACATTGTTTATGACATCTTTTAATCATATATTATTTATTTTTCATGGTTTGGGGTATTTAATTTTTTACAGTGTTTTGATGTGTACTCTTGAAGAAAAACCTTCCTTGTGAGAGTTAATAATGATCAACACTAGTCTTTATTCCCAAGACCATTGAAATATGGATTAAAATATAACTCAAATTATCTTCATTAATCTATGTAAGGGTCTTGATAGGTAAAATTATAACCATATTGGTATTGACGTAATTTTTTTATGATCAACGAATAAATTTAGTGTTATTTAAAATTTGGGTTTTGTTTGTTTTGTGAAAACTAGGAAGACGGTGCTATTTGTATTGGAATTTATTTAATTGTCAGGAAAACATAGCTTGGGGAGGCATTCAAAAAATTATTTTTCATGGACTCAGATTTTCTATTAACTAACTCGATTACATAGAGTATCATTTTTAAGATAAAATTGGGATAGTGAATGCATCATGTAATGGATATGGAATGATCTCTATAAAGGTTTTCATATTATAGTGGAACTATTTTTTGAAGGATTATAAGTAAATTCATATGATATCATCAAATTCTCCCTTTATTGTATTTTCAGCCTTTTGTGATTTTTATATTATTTTGTAATGTTGTACAATATCGTGGAAATGTACTTATGTGAAAGATTTAGCTAATTTTAATAGGGTTTCAACTGATGTAAGTGCCACCCATGATTTATCATGAGGCTCATGAGGAATTATTATAGGTAATTTAGTGTAATGGGCCAACACCTGAAGCCATATTAAGGATTTGCCTCATTGTTCTAGTAAATAAGACATATCATGATTAGTCATTGTACAATATATACTGGTTGATACTATTTTTGTGTGGGGGGGGAGATCATAATTCCATGAAATAAATAATTGGATGGATGAGATTGTCTTGGTGTTTTTTCATATATATTATATCAATATTTTTTATACTTATTATCATAAATATATTGTTTTTTAGTTAGTGGGAATATGGTGGGAAATAATTTTTTGTGATTAGGGGATTTCTATATTGAACTATAGATAGAACCTCATTTTATTAATGAAGTTATTTCTTATGTTAGAATACATTAATATTTATTAATGTTTTTAATTTATAACATATTTTTGAAAGGTATTGATAATATATTATTTATACTATATTTGTTCAGTTTTTAAGAGTTTAGTGAAAATATTTCCAGGGTTCATCAATATGAGTTAAAGTTATTAGAGGATATTGGGAAATTAAATTGATTATTTACATTATTTGAGGTATCTACATGTATATTCAATGTTAAGATTATTTCATTAGAGTATGTATTGATATTTATTTCTAATATTATGAATGTTACGATGACTTATTATTTGTAAAAGGAGGTTTTATTTGGAATCATAGATCAATAGGTATGGAAATGAATTTATATTAATGATGACTTACCCATGAGATAGTTATATAATGGATATTATAAATTACCCTAGGTGAATGGTAGTTCAAATGAGGTTTAAACTCTATGGGTTTACACCACCATGGAATCATTATGAGTGATAAAAATGTTTAGAAATATACAACTTATTTTCCATCTGTGGGTATGAGAAAGTGTTTATCTTGATTAAATCATTGGATTTATTTTTATTAGAAGTATATAACATTTGAGATAAAAAATTTATCTTTATTAGAGTATCTTTTTCAACTGATTTCTTTTATAATGTTTATGAACAATATGTAGGATGGAAATAATGATGTAGATGCCCAATATACAAGAGGGGGGGGTGAATTGTACACTTTAAAAATATCCTTAAACAAGGAAAGATATATGTTTAACAAAGTTAAAATAATAAAATTCACAACACCTCTAAGACAAATTGAAATGTTGGGAAAATTTATGAAGTTACAAACTTCTAGTTCTATACATTTGCTTAAATCTGGAAAGTGATTCCAAAAAACAAGTTCCGGAAATATGGATCCAAAAAATGAAACTTAACCAAAGTTTACAATATAAGATTCTACCTAAAAGAATATAGAATCTAACTAAATCAGATTATACAAGTGTAAGGAAATATTAGAAGGTTATACTTTCCTTACAATACAAAATGCAGCATAAAAACTTGTAACAAAAACAAGTAACAAGATATAAATCTTTTAACCCAGAGAGAAGGGTATCCAACAACCTTTGATAAAGGTCCCTTGATTTATACTTTCCAAAAAGTCTGTCTTACCCACACCCGGGTAAGCCCTCGATATAAAGATCGGAGTCTCTATCTTTCTATACCCGCAATCCCTCAACTTCAAGGTAGTTGGAGCCTCTATCTTCCTCAGTAAGGAATCCCTCTAACTTCAAGGTAGTCGGAACCTCTCTCTTCTTATCCCTAGAATCCCTCAAATGTAATCACTAATATTCAGAGTCACATGAAGCAATCTGAACGATCAGTTCAATACGCACAATGCATGAAAAGATCTTCTCTCTAGAAATCACCTTAATAGTGTGTGGTCTCTAGAGTGATCAACTTGTTGTTGATCTCTTTCAAATGAGCTCCTATTTATAGGCTCGGTAGCAACAGTCGGATACCTCCTCTAATGGTCATATTTTCCTTAAATTTCAATGGGACCTATACACATGTCACTCAAACAGCGGTTAGTCAAAAACTGAATACACGACATCGTTTTGTAATGAAATAAGTGTAAGCATAAGCAAAACTGATGTTCATAATGTAAGAAAAATAAAAGTTCTTAGTCTAACCAAAATGGAATTTGGAGTCTATAATAAAGATATGTTTGGATTCTATTTTTCTAAGGAATTGGTAATGAGAATTCGTAATCAGAATTGGTAATGAGAATTCTTTATCAGAATTTGTAATGAGAATTCCTCATTGGAATTTGTAATGAGAACTCATAACTGGAATTCGTAATGAGAATTCATAATCCGAATTCGTAATCAGAATTCGTAATGAGAATTCATCATCAGAATTCGTAATGACAATTCAGCACTGAAATTCGTAATGAGAATTCGTAATCAGAATTCGTAAAGAGAATTCATCATCAGAAATCGTAATGAGAATTCGTCACTGGAATTCGTAATGAGAATTCGTAATCAGAATTTATAATCAGAATTCATCATCGGAATTCGTAATGAGAATTCATCACTGGAATTCGTAATGAGAATTCATCACTGGAATTTGTAATGAGAATTCGTAATCAGAATTCTTAATGATAATTCATCACTAGAATTCGTAATGAGAATTCATAATCAGAATTCGTAATGAGAATTGATCATTGGAATTCGTAATGAGAATTCGTAATCAGAATTCGTAATGAAAAACAGAATACCTTATATCTAAGTATTATATGATTCCGAGGTTTTGAACTTTTATCTGAATTTTATACTTAGACAAATTTATGAAATGAAAAAGAAAATCTAGATAAGGATAAATTTCCTTAAAGAAGGAAATTTTCCTTAAAGAACTAAAATATGGATTTGCTTAAGTATAAGGTGTTTTTGATTTTCAAAACAATAATGAATGGAAAAGTCATAAAGAAAAACCTTTTTGACTCAACAATCTCCCCATTTTTGGAAAGAACAAACAACCTTAAGAAAAATAATATAAGAACTTATAAAAATTTCTTTAGGATTTGAAATTAAAAATTATCTCCCTTTGTTTATGGATGATGGTGAATACAAATAACTCCCCCTTAGGATTTTGAACACTAAGGATTGTATTGTAGATTTCCAGAATGGAGTTTTAATTATCATGGGAATGAAAAACTTCTAATAAGAAACTCCCCCTTGGATAAGCTCCCCCTTACTTAGGGATAGTTCTTACTTAGAGATTTTTCCTTCTCCCCCTTTTTAGTAGTTATTTTTGCTTCTCCCAGTTTGGGATATTCAAAAAGAATTGAGGGAATAGAAAAATAATAAATTACCTGAAACATTAGTAAATAATAACAACAGATACAAACAACCAGAGATTTAATTAGAGTGGAATGAATTTTTACAAGGAAAATCAAATGCAAAAAAATATCAGATTGAGTTCATGTGTCTTCCTTCTCTTTTGGAATTAGCTTCTTCAAGAGAGTTTTTAGCTTCTTTAAATATTTCTGATCTTTTTCAGCTTGCATCTCCAAAGCTGTGATCCTTTCTTGTTGAGCATTCAACACCTCTGCCTGAGCCTTCATGGCCTCTTCCTACATCTTCAGTAGCTCATCTTTCTTTACAAGTTTTTCTCCGAGCTCAATCCGGAGATCTCTACCCCTTTTAAAATTTTGATCAAGAGATTTGAACTTTCCATTCAAGTCCTTCACTTGTTGATTACGAGAATTTTTCTCAAGGATCAACTTTTCCTAAAGATTATTTATCTTTGCATGCTCAGTATCAGAATCAACTTTTACCTCATTCTGAAAATTATCAAACTCAGCCAGGTCATCATCAACCTTATTTGACCACAAAGTGACTTTGCTACATGATTTCCCATGAACATCATAATTGATGACAAACTTTCTATGATCAGCCTCAATCTTCACACACTTATCCATGACCATGGATAATGATCTTGATTTCTGATTAAGGATGTGTTGAAGCATATATTATCTGGAGTCTATGGTGGGAAAGATCAGAATTTTATCCACCAATTTCTTCAGAGATTCAACCACAAAATCATGACCCAATGCTGATGACTCCAAATCAGACACCTTGGTTAGGGATTGTTCTTCTTCAATTTCCACAAACTTCTTTTTAGAAGAACTGCCAACATGATTTTTGCTTATTACATCTTTTGTTGGGTTATCCATAAGCACTTACTTACCCTTATCAACTTTCGTAATGGGTTGTTCATCAAGAGATTCTTCCTCACTTTCAGATACTTGAACAATCTTATTTTCATCTGGTTTTTCCTTCTCTACACCTTCTTCAAGGAAATTATTCTCATAACACTCTTACTTAGAAAACTCATTCTCTTTCTCTTCCTTCTTATCATCATCTTTATTTCCTTCTTTCTTAGCTCCCTTTTCCATAGTGAAAAACATTGAGGACTCGGCCTCAGAAGATAGTAGTGGTGGTTTCTCTGATGGATTTTCTTTCTCTTGATAGTCTTCCACTTGTTTAATCAACTCATCAAGATCACCACTCCATTATTCCACTTCTTCTTCTTCTTATACTTGATCTGCTTCCTCTTATTCTTCTACTCTTTCTATATCTTCTTCCTTTACTCCCTCAGTAACTCCTTTCCCTTTGGACATTTTCGGAGATATGTAATTCCTTCCATGAGTCTCTGGTAAAGGCTCAGTACGAAAAGTTTCTAGAATAGGAATCATCTCAGAGGCCAACTCTATAGCTTTCAATAGGTATTGCACAACTTCAGCTTCAGACATCTTCTTTTTCATATTTTTCTTTTTTTCTTGCCTCTCTATTTAATCAGATGCTTTCTCTTTTAAGGCCTTAGCCTCAGCAAGGTCTAATCCGAACTAAGGATCCCCTTCATTTATCTTCTCCTTGAAGTCTCTCCACTTATCTACCACTTTATCTGAGTATTTTTTCTTTCTTTGGATTGGGTGGTGCATATTGGGTTTCCTTAGACTTAGGAGTTTTTTCTTTATCTTGCACTTCCTTCAGCTTCCTCTTCTTCCCTGTCTTCTTAGATGGTCCGACTTTTTCTACATTTTCTGTACCGGCTTCTGCCGCCTCCTATGGCAGATCGTAGAACTCTCCTGAATCTTTTGAAAAACCAATTTTTATCTTCTTTAAGGTGTCTTCACTTATCAACATTACCTTACAATTCCTGATTTTTGAGGTGCAATCAACCTTGAAAGATTAAGGACATCGAATAATAAGCTTGGAGAGGAGAGCAGGATATATAGAAATTTGGGATTTCAGAGTTACATTATTGATATTCTGAATTGTTATAAGAATGTGCCTCATTAAGTTGATCTTCCTTAGATTTACCAAGAAATCCAAGATGAAAATATCACTCTTCATAATATTTTCCTTATCACCTCTCCTCGGTATGAAACATATCTGAACCCACAACTGCAAAATCTGGTTGTTGGTGGAGAGATGATAAATCTTCGATGTTTTATCATCTTTTAGGACAAGGAAATTCAATGCCTTCACATTGTTGAAACTTCCCTGACCATTCGGAAGCTTATGTGAACAAAATTCAGCCTCTCCATCATATGATAAGCCAACCAAGCTCACAGCCTTGGTATAAGAAAGCTTGTATGTCTTTCCATAATACATAAAATAAAGAATTTCTCTACCATCTTCTTCATAGAAGGAAATATACTCATAGAATTCTATAAGATAATTTGTGTAGACAACATCTTGATCCCCTATCTTCGATATGTAAAAAACATACCAACCGTTGAGTTTGATATTCTTAGAGATAAGAGAATCATACTTGTTGAGGAAATTCGGGTGGACCAAACTTTCTCTGTAGACTAACCAAGCTGAGATTGGTTTGATGGAAGACATTTCATGAGGGGTGGCTACTACAGACATTCATAATGGAGGAGAACTGAAGAGTTCATAACGAGATTCAAGTACTGAGGCGGGACTTCAGCACGCGAGAGCTTAGAGATCGATGTGGGACACAAAAAGGGTTCCCCTTTATATAGGCGATGGAGGTGACCTTTCAACTTTGAAAAATCATCTAATGGTTGAAAAATCCTTTGATCTGATTTGACAGTTGAAATCATATCCATAGGGAATTCATGAATCCGATCTTTTGAGGTTTTAACATAAAACATTCAAAACTATGGAAACTTGAATATGAAAAATTTCAAAAGAAAAAGAGAAACTACCAGCAAGAAAAGGTGACTACAAAAACATAAGTAAGGGAGTCGTACCTTTTGGATTGGCTAGGAAGTTTATTCGTAATAGGTGATATTCTTCATGAAGAAAATTTAAATACAAAAACTTTACTATGAAAAACTCACTGCGTGAAACATAAGGTGACAAAGACTTTGAGTACCAAAACTCTAGTACGAAAAGTATGAGTATGAAAATTATGAGTAAGATAAATTATCATTATGAAATTTCTCAGTACGGAACGTTTCCATTATAAAAACTCTGAGTACGGAAAGTTTCCATTATGAAAACTCTGAGTACGGAAAGTTTTCATTACAAAAACTCTGAGTACGGAATGTTTTCATTACGAAAGCTTAAGTCTGAAGAATTCCATTACGAAAACTTCAGTTCAAAAACGTCATTACAAAAAATTTCACTACGAAAACTTCATTACGAAAATTTCTGCTAATAAATTTTTATTTCGAATATTTTAATACGTAATATTTGAAAATCTCATTACAAAATGTTTTGGTTACAAAAGTTAAAAAAACTGACTACAAAAATTTTGATTATACTAACAAGAAAATGTACCCCCCCTATGAAAATGAGTTTCTTACTGTAAGGATATTGTTTTAACAAAAATTTAATGAAGGAAGAGTACATCATAGTTATCATTCTTAACTTATGTTTAATGTATTCAAATATTTCGGAAGGTAATGATTTTGTGAAAATATTAGCAAGTTGATCTTACGTTCTGATATACTGAAGAATGTTATATCCTTTTAGTGTGTGATCCCTAAGAAAGTGATGCATAATATCTATGTGTTTTGCACGAGAGTGGTGTGCATGGTTTTAACTATGGGCAATGGCACTTGTGTTATCACAAAAACTTTGAGTCTTAGTAAAACTCAATTCATAGTCTATGAGTGTGTGTTGCATCCACAACACTTGAGCAAAACAACATCATGCTACTACATATTCAGATTCAGCAGTGGAGAGTGCTACTGAGTGTTTCTTCTTGCATGACCAAGAAACTAACGAATCTCCTAAGAAATGAAAAGTTCCAGATGTAATTTTTCTATCCATTCTACATCCACTAATGTCAGCATCTAAAAAAATCTTTAAGATAAAATCATTTCCAAAAGTATAAAATAATCATAGATCCTCGGATTCCTTAAAGTAACGCAAAATTATTTTCACTGCCTTTAAATGAGATTCTTTAAGATGGGATTGATATCTGGCACATAAGAATACTGAAAACATTATGTCTAGATGACTAGCTGTCAAGTATAGTAGGATTCGTATCATACCTCTAAAAGATGTTTGATCTACTGGTTTCCTAGCATCATCAAGATCAAGTGTGTTTGAGGTACCAATGGAAGTACTAAAACTTTTAGTGTTGTCATATCCATACTTTTTAAGAAGATATTTAATATACTTATGTTGAGATATATAAGTTCCTTCTGGTTTTTGAGAAATTTGAGAACCACGGAAAAATGTTAACTCACCCATCATACTCATTTCAAACTCATATTTCATTAGATCTGTAATGAAATCATTTAAATATTTCTAGGTTTAACCAAATATAATGTCATCAACATAAATTTGAACAATCAAAACATTTTTCTTATCTTTATTTATAAAAAGGGCTGGATCTGAATTTCCCTTAACATAGTTATTTTGATGAAAAAATCCTGTAATTTTATTATACAAAGATCGTGGGGATTGTTTAAGGCCATACAAAGCTTTGGTATGTCTAAAAACCTAATCAGGATATTTTGTGTCTTCAAAGCTAGGAGGATGTTCAACAAAAACATCCTCTTGAACATAACTGTTAAGAAAAGCACATTTGACATCCATTTTAAAAAGTTTTAAAATAAATAATTCTGTAAAGGAAAGTAAAATACAAATAGATTCACATCTAGATAATGGAGCATAGGTTTATTCATAGTCTATTCCTTCTTGTTGGTTATAGCCTTTAGCAACTAATCAAGATTTATTTCTTACGATGATTCCATTTTCATCACACTTATTTCTGAAGTCCCATTTTACCCCAATAACAGAAGTTTCCTTAGTTATTTCAACCAAGGTCCTAACTTTATTCCTTTTTAATTCATTTAGTTCATCTTTCATAGCTTTGATCCAATCATCATCACCTAAAGCTTCATCAGTGCTTTTTGGTTCTAATTGGGAAAGAAATGCTAGATGTTCTACTTTATTCCTTAAGGAACATCTAGTCCTTAAAGGTTGATTCACATCCCCAATGATACTATCACTGGGATGATACTTAATAAATAAATGATTTGAGTTTTAAAGAACCTATTCATCATCATAACGAAGAAAGTCTTCTGGGGTAAATGCTTCAGAAATATTTTCTTGAACATTTTCCTTATCATAAGGATCTTCTAACAAAGTTTGATTATCAGTTTTCAAAAACACATCCAATGATGTAGGTTGAGGTTGTTTGAAAACAAAAGGATCATTTTCATAAAATTTAACTTATACTGTCTCTTCAACAGTACAAGTGTTTTTGTTGTAAACTCTATAAGCCTTAGAAGTTGTGGAGTAGCCTAAGAAAATTCCTTCATCAGATTTTGGTGCAATATTGTGTAAGTTATCTTTAGTATTCAGGATGAATATCTTGTAGCCAAAAACCTTGAAGTAGGAAAGTCTAGTTTTTCTACCATTCCATAACTCATAAGGAGTTTTATTAAGAAAAGGTCTAATCAAAACTCTATTTATAGTATAACAAGCATTACATACAGCTTCCGCCCAGAAATTTCTATCTATAGAATATTCACTCAACATGGTTCTAGTTATCTCTTGAAGAATTCTATTTCTTATTTCAACTACACCATTTTTTTGAGGAGTTCTAGGTGATGGAAAATTGTGAGTAATACCTTTTCTACTACAAAAATTTTCAAAATCATAGTTTTTTAATTCTCCTCCATGATCACTGTGAAAATTTTTCACTGGAAGATTTTTCACATTTTTAACTTGGGCTCTAAAACTTTTGAAATAAGAAAAAACATCAGATTTCTTTGTTAGGAAATAGACCCATGTAAATCTAGTGTAATCATCAACTAGAACAAACACATAGTATTTTCCACCAATGCATCCAGTTTGTATTGGACCAAAAAGATCCATGTGCATCAACTGTAACACATCAATTGTTGAGACTTCACCGATTGATTTTAAACTAGATTTATGTTGCTTGCTATATTGACAAGGATCAAAAACTTTAGAAGAATAAAATCTACACTCTGGTAGATCCTTAACTAGTTTCTTTATAGAGAATTTACATATGTTTCTACGATTATAGTGACTTAGTCTTATATTCCATAACCAAGAATGATCTTCCATTGCACTTAGGCAAGGTAAGTCTTGGCTCCTAAGGTCTTATATATTCAAAGTGTAAACATTATTTTGCCTATTGGCAGAAATAATAAATTCTTCCTTGGAATTGTGTACTAATCACTTATCATTCCTAAAGTTCACAAGGTAACCTTCATCACATGACTGATTTATGCTAATGAGGTTGTTCTTAGGACCCTTAACAAACAAAACATTTGAAATCAATGTTTTTCCAAGAAGAACCATGTTACCTATACCCATAATTTCTCCCTGAGCATTATCTCGGAATGTTACTTTTCCTCCTTTCGTCTTGATAATCTTTTCAAAATAGTTTTTGTTACCAGTCATATGTCGGGAACATCTACTATCCATGTACCATGTATTTCTAATGGTATATCCTTTATCTTTCTGAAAATAAGAAAATAATTAGACTTTCAGAATCCAAACTTGTTTGGATCCAAGATTTTCAGATAACAAAATTTTGGGCACCCACATCTTCTTAGAAAAATATGCCTTATGAAAACCTAAATATTGGGTTTTGTTTAAAGAACAATTCTTTGCCCAGTGACCACCACATTGACACTTGGTACAAAATGGGCCACTTTGAGGAACAAAATAGTTGTTACTAAAAGTTGGTTTTGCATGGGTATAACCAAATCTAGATTTGTTTCTTAAAGGTCATATTTGTGAATAAATCTTGTCAAAATTTTCTTTACCTAAGGTAAAGTTTGACAAACAATTATTTAAGGAAAATATTTGGAACTTAAGTTTTATAACCATGTTTTTATCTTCAAAATCATTAGATTTGGAACTAGGGCAAGGCTCTAAAACAGTTTTCTTAGAAATTACTTTTTCTAGATATTTAGAATGTTTATTCATCTCATAATTTACTTCCTCATGACTTTTTGAAATACTTATAAAATCGGAATTTTTCTTATCAAGATCTTTAGAAAGATCAGATATTTCCATAGTAAGAATAGTATTTCTATAATTTTCCTTATCAATTTTTTTATTGAGTTTTGAATTCTCAATCTCAAGAAGTTCAGAAAAACTAGAAACTTCTTCATAGGTAGGTAAAATATTTTATTCATGAGAAGATGATTCTTCATCTGAAGAGTTATAACATTTATTATCATTAGAATTTAATGAACCATTGGTCAATGATTCAGCATTACGTACCTTAGCCATAAAGCAATGATTATCAATATGTAATCTGGCTATAAGACCAAGATTATTCTATCTAAAAGATTCATAATCTGAAGATTCATCTGAAGAATCGCCACGAGTGGCACTCCATTTATCATTAGATTTCAAAACGTTCTTAGCTTTAGCTTTATAATACTTCTTTTTATACCTTTCAGAATGCCACTCTTTTCATTCTTTCTTCTTGAGCAAAGGAAAATGTGGTCTTATGTGTCCAACTCTCTTAAATTCATAACATGTGGCTTCTGAATCTTTCTTATCTTTCCTTTCCTTCTTCTTATACTTGGATTGGAAATTTCTTTGACCATCTATCTTGTTCATCATTCGAGCAAGATTAGCTAACTCGTTTTCTGAGTCTGCACTCTCACTAGATTCAGATTGAATAATAACCCTCTTATATTTGGATCTAGTTACTCTCTCAGGAGTCTTAGCTTTCATGTGATTGGATGTTGTAGTAAAAGAAATATTACCATTCCCATTCTTCTTTTTTATGTTGTCATAATCTCTCTTCATCCTTATTTCATGTTGGAGAAGAGTTCCAAACAGCTCATCTAAGGAAATTTGAGTAACCTTCCTGTTCTCATAAATAGTAATCCGTTTTGATTCCCACTCATTGGACATAATATCAATGATATTTTCAACAAGATATTCATCATCCTGACCTTTATCATCCATAGATTGTAATCTATTCACAATAGTCATAAATCATTGTTGCACCATACAAATTGGTTCTCCATAAGGAATGTTAAAACTATGATACTCAGCTCTAAACATGGCTCTTCTAGTCTCAATCACTTTAGATGTACCAAAATGAGTAACTTCAAGTTTCTTCCATATACAGTAAGCTTCTTCACAAGAAGAAATTTGGATTTATATGTTCCTAGTCATTGAAAAAAGTAAATTGTTGTGTACCTTATAGTTTAATTGATAATCATGCTTCTCTTGATTTGTGAAAGTACTAACTTCCTTATCAGGAATTTTATAACCTCCAGTAAGCATAAAAAAATTTTCTACTCCAGTATTGATAAATAATGTCTTCATTCGATCCCTCCAATACTCATAATAATTACCATCAAAAATTGGTTGTCTTGTAGGATTTAAGTTGTCTATGGAACCGACATTCATTCCTGCCATCTTAAAAAAAATTCTACATAAAAACTTTTTAATAACAAAAGTTTGGATTCAAGGAGAATATCGCTAATCAAGGAAAAATATAGAACAATTATAAACTGAGAAAGAAAAACATATATGTGAGTATATTTATTTCAAAAACCTACTCTGATACCAATTGTAGGATCGAAATAATGATGTAGATGCTCAATATACAAGAGGGGGGGGGGTGAATTATACACTTTAAAAATTTCCTTAATCAAGAAAAGATCTAAGTTTACCAATGTTAAACTAAGAAAATTCACAACATCTCTAACACCAATTCAAATATTGGGACAATGTATGAAGTTAAAAACTTCTATTTTTATACATTTTCTTAAATCTGGAAAGTGATTCTGAAAAACCGGTTCCAGAAATATGGATCCGGAAAATGAAACTTAACCAAAGTTTACAATATGAGATTCTACCTCAAAGTATATAGAATCTTACTAAATCAGAGTATTCAAGTGTAATTAAATATAAGAAGGATATACTTTCCTTACAATACAAAATGCAGTGGAAAAATTTGTAACAAAAAAAGTAACAAGATACAAATCTTTTAACCCAAAGAGAAGGGTATCCAACAACCTTGGATCAAGGTCCCTTGATTTATACTTTCATGAAAGGATATCTTACCCACACCCAGGTAATCCCTCGATACGAAGATCATAATCTCTATCTTGCTATCCCCGCAAGCCCTCAACTTCATGGTAGTTGGAACCTATGTTTTCCTTAGCAAGGAAGCCCTCAAACATCAAGGTAGTCGGCACCTCTGTCTTCCTATCCCTAGAATCCCTCAAATTTAATCACCAAAATTCGGAGTCTCATGACGAAATATGAACGATCCATTCAGTATGCACAAGGCATGAAAAACTTCTCTCTCTAGAAATCACTATAACTGCATGTGGTCTCTAGTGTGATCAACTTGTTGTTGAGCTCTTTAAAATGAGCTCCTATTTATAGGATCAGTAGCAACAGTCGGCTCCCTCCGCCAACAGTCATATTTTCCTTAAATTTTGAAGGGACCTCAAAATGTGTCACTCAAACAACAGTTAGTCAAAAACTGAATAAACGACATCATTTTGTAATGAAACAAGTGTAAGCATAAGAAAAACTGATGTTATTAATGTAAGCAAAATAAAAGTTCGTAGTCTAACCAAAATGGAATCTGGAGACTATAATAAAGAGATGTTCGGATTCTATTTTTCTAAGGAATTCATAATGAGAATTTGTAATCAGAATTCGTAATGATAATTCAACATCAGAATTCATAATGAGAATTCATCACTGAAATTTGTAATGAGAATTCATCACTAGAATTCGTGATGCAAATTCGTAATCAGAATTCGTAATGAGAATTCATCATCAGAATTCATAATGACAATTAATCAATGGAATTAATAATGAGAATTCATAATTAGAATTCGTAATGAGAATTCATCATCAGAATTTGTAATGAGAATTCATCACTGGAATTCTTAATGAGAATTCGTAATGAGAATTCATCATCAGAATTCATAATGATAATTCATCACTGGAATTCTTAATGAGAATTCATCACTAGAATTTGTAATTAGAATTCATAATCAGAATTTGTAATGAGAATTCATCACTGGAATTTGTAATGAGATTTCATAATCATAATTCGTAATGAGAAGTCATCCCTATAATTCCTAATGAGAATTCATAATCAGAATTCATAATGAAAAATAGTATACCTTATATCTATATATTATATGATTCCGAGGATTTTAAATTTAATCTGAATTTTATACTTAGACAAATTTATGAAATGAAAAAGAAAATCTATATAAGGATAAATTTCCTTAATGAAGGAAATTTTCCTTAAAGAACTAAAATATGGATTTGCTTAAGTATAAGGTGTTTGTGATTTTCAAAATAAGAATGAATGGAAAAGTTATAAGGAAAGCCTTATTGAATCAACACAATATGTTAGGGTCTTCTGAGTGATCTATTCCTTATTTTTTTGGATTGCAGAAACATAGATCTAAAGTTGGATGTATTATCAAAAGTATTTGGGAACATGTGCTTAGTAAAATGATGATGAACTATTTCCACATTAGATATTTTATTTGTAATTTTTTTTATTAGAATAAATGATTATATGACTATGGTTATCTTTCATATTTTGATATATAAATTCATGAAGAATTATTATGGTGAAGTATTATAACATTTCCCATGTAGCAGGAAATGTTCTGAATTATATTTCATATTGATGGTAAAAAAAAAACTCTACACGTGCATCTTATCTCTCACGCATCCTTATCACTCTCACTAGATAAATATGTAGTGGACAACAATCCAATGGTTTACTATGGTGGTGGTGGTTCACCATTAGGTTCCAATGGATATAAATATTTTATGGATGTGCTCACTGGTCCATTAGTTCCTTCCATTAGTGTTTTCTTTCATGGAATGTTTTCCATCCATTTGGCACCCTGGGGCATAGTTAGGGTTGATGGATTTCTGATGGTGGATCTTTTAGAGGATGAGCTTATTGAAGTGTTGTCCTGTCATGTTATTTCACTCGATGTGAGATTTGGTCAAGAAAAATCTATCTAAATTTAATTTGGAATTCCATAATTTTTTGTAGTCTCATCCAACCAATGGAAGTTTCATCGATTTCCAGATATGATTTCTATGTTCCTATGTTAAATTGAGCAGAATTTGTGAAGGCCTAGTTCATTTAAGAGAGGCATCGCATCCCATATTATTAGTATCTTTTTCAGTGGTCTTGATAAGCTCACTATGGTAAGTAATTGAGTATTTTGGTTGCGTAGATCATGATTTTTGGTCTTCCTATACCTCTTCATAACCCCTCTATTCTGCAATTTTTAGGGAATTCATTAGGGTGATTTCATTTCATTCATGAGGATACTCTGAGCTTTTAGGCTCTTTCATTATATTGTATCTACTTTGAAATGTATTTTTAATTGATGATATCATCTTATATTTTTGTTAGGGATGGTAAAGATTTTTCCTGGTGGCAGTGGTCGTTTTATCAATAATTGCATAGATTTTTTGTGGAGTGTTTTTTCTTGGTCCATTCAGTAGAGATGTGCATACAAGGAATATTGGTTTCCAAGATGTAACATATTGTTTATGAAATGCTTCATATTACTCTAATTTGTTCTAATAGTGCACCCTCAATCGATGTTTTAATGAATGTTGTTCTGAAGGTATTTGATCTATCTATGGTGGAATTTATTTCAACTTTAGAAATCAGTGGAAAGGCCTATTAGGTGGTGGGATTTTAAAATTTTGTGATTGTTCCTTACGTAACATTAATTTTCTCAAATTTTCCTACCACGGAGGCATTTTAGACTCTTAAAACATCCTCTATGCATAACTTTCTGCCTCAAAAAAAATCCTCAAGATCATGTCTCCAACCTTAATTATTATTTTTCACCTCATGTTTCTTCAATATGAGTAGTTATTAAATTCATTTTTAATGCATTGTTCCTAAAAAAACCATCCAATGAAATGATATTTATAGTCTCCTTGTTCTTGGAGGGAGTAACTCTGGTGTCTCAAACTCCTTTGGCCTTCTCTTTCAACAGGTTTTATGTGCTATGGTGATCAAAGAACATTGTGAAAGAGTATACTTTAATATTATTTAAGATTGGTAAATGCACAAATATGGTTATGTACCTCAAGGGGGTGAAATCAACATCTCGTACTCCTTTGGATTGATCTTGCAACATGATTTCCATGTTTTTGAAGAAAAGGGATCTTGTAGAGGATTGACCCAAAACATGAGCTAAGAAATGGAAATTTAGTATGTTTTTTCGGTTTTTAGTCGATATATGTATCATCACTCAATCCAAAAAAACATAGGAGGTATCCATAAGTATATTTTTTAGGTTAGATACCCTATCCTTCAAGGACATTTCATCTATTATTTAATGATTTATCTTCTCATATAGAACACTTGGGGTTTGGGGGATGGGTGGAAATTATAATCAATGCTACTAAGTAATAAGGGAAAATATTCATCTATTGTGGTGGTTTTGGAACCTAAATAAGTTTTGGATCACATCTCCTACTTAACTAAAAAAAATGGGTTTCAGTGATTTCCTGCATGAAGACCCATGAAACAGGCATATATGGATTTTCTAGAAACATGGAATATTTATGGAGTGTGTGGATAATTTTGCACAGTATATTTCTGAATAATATAGCAAAGGGGATATGAGATATTCTCCTCATTTTTATATTCTATTTGGGAGGGTTTTGAGATAATGGTTCTATGGAAATAATTATTTTTCTTGGAATGAAGTATTCCATAGTTTATTGGGGAGACTTAAATATAATTTTAGACGATTACAAAAAAAAGGAGGAACTGGACCCTCTACTTTCTCTAGGAATGGATTCAAAGATTTCATAGTAGCTAATGGAATATTGGATAAGGGTTTCAACAGAAGTAAATTCACATGGTGTAAAATCATAAATGGATGAGGATAATCTGGATAGGCTCAACTGATGCCTCTGTAACCTCCAAAGCATGGATATGTTTTCTCAGGCTATATTCACTCATCTCACCAGATCATTGTATGATCATTATACACTTCTAATATTAAATAAGTACGACTATAGGGGAAATAATTTCTTATACTCCACAAATTGGAACACAAATTGTGATTTCTCCAGAGGATAAAAGGTTTGTGGGAACAACGAGATATGATTCCATTAAAAATAATATAAACTATGATTTGTTTTTCTCATTTACTAAAAAACAGATTGGTTTGGAAATTATTGGATATTGATAGGGTCTGTAAACAAAATATCCCATTGGATAAAATCTGTGAATTGGATAACTATTTATTTTTACGAGTGCCTCAATGAGAGAATAGTTAAAAATAGATCAACTTAAAAATTGGGAATGTTTCATTTAGAACATATGTTGAAGTTTAAGGGAGTATGGTACTAGAGCACATTGATGATCTTTTATCTATGTTAATTAATGTTAGTGGAGGAAGACCATGTAGGGATAGTGATGAAGACATGTTTATGAACTGTATGTGGAGAATTGTATAAGAAATGGACAATGGTTTTTAGTAGAAATCGTGGAGGAAGAATAGATTAATGAAACTATTTTTAGAATGAACTAAGAGAGTTATCTAGGTCTTAATGGGTTTCTAGTATCCTTTTACGTGGTTTATTGAAATATTTTTAAGGATCAAGTTGGAGAGGTAGTGAAAAATTTATTAAATGGAGGGGATTTGATTAGGGTTGTGTGTTCATATAAGGATTAACATGTTCCCAAGGTGAAATACCATATTGTTCTCAATCACTACAAAATAATTATCCTCTGAAACCTTACATAAAAATCATTCTAGTATTATCAACAAGAGAGTTAGTTTCTTTATTCCAATTCTGATATCAGAGGAGCATCGTGTTTTTTTTTTCAATGGAGAAGTATCCAAGGGGTAAAGGGTATTACAAAAGAAATGGTAGGGGATATAAATAAAATGAAACTTGGATCAAATGTGAAGTGAATAGTGTACTTGTAAAAGGATTATGATATGTTATAATAGATCTTTGTTATAAGGGTTATGAGAAATTTTAGATTCTATTAATAGTTTTTTTATTTTTTCTTTAGATGCTATACATCCATGTGTCTCACTATATCTCTAATGAAAAATGGATTTGGATTCATTAAATTTTATGTGATGTAAGGAAATGTAATCCATTGTATCCCATCATTTTTTATTTGATAAAGAGGAAATCACTTGGAATATCAATATGGACCAAGAGGAAGGAAGGCTTATTCCTTTCAACAAAAGGTTTGGGTAAGGACTAGTGTCTCATCTCATGTTTTCTAAAGATAGGTTATTCTTTATCAATACCCAATAACCTTCAGTAATAAGATTCACAAAAATCATGAAAATATATGGAAATTTGAGTGGGAAAAGAATCAATAAAATGAATTTCGTAGTGTATATCTATAATAAATGTTCAAGAGTCAACAACAACATAATCCAAGTCATATTAGGCTTCCAGAGGTGTCAACTCCCCATGGTATATCTTGGTGACAAAATATAAAATAGATGGGTAGACAATTTTCTCTTTTATGGAATTGTAAATTGGATCACTAGAAGAATTTAAAATTAGAATAATAGTCTTCTCTCATTTGGAGAGTGGAAAACACTAGTGAATAGTGTTATTATTTCTTTTCCAATGCAAGTGATTTCAATTATTAGACCTCCAAAAGGGAAAATTACAAAGCCAAATAATGTAATGACATCATTTCTTTGGGATGACAACCAATTTGGATGATGTCATTAGGAATCGTGGAAGTGAATGATTAATCTAATTGAAAAAGTTGGCATTGATTTGCGTAGTGTTTTAGAAACCGTGAATTCCATGCATATGATATTGGCATGGGATGTTATCGAAGGTAATTTGTTATGGGATAAATTCAAACATTATAGGTGTGGGGGTGATTGGAGGGAATGGTAAGGATGAAATATGAATCTTTCACATCTAGCGCATTTCATAATTGATAAAATGGATTTTTTTAGAAGGCATGATTCATTGGGTTGTGTGATATTAGGATATTAATTTTAGAGACTACTTGCACCGGTGAAACAATGAACATTCCAGTTTACATATTTCCAAAAATTTATTTTATGGATGCCATTTTTTTATAGACTTCATAAGAATTATTCTTAACCAAGACTAGAGATATATATTTTGGAATATAAGACCGATTGGTGAACCAAAAAGATGTATTTTTATGGGTTTGACTTATGGTAAATTCAGTAGTTGATAATTTAAATAATATATCATGTAAGAAGCATAATGGATGAATAATCACTAAAACATTGGTGTATGGAGTTACTAGATAAGATAAAATATCTTTTATATCGAATAACGAATCGATCAGTTCAAATGGTTTAGAGTGTATAGAAAAAAGGTGTGATCCTAGAGTCACGATTATTATGTTGTGAAAGGCAATAATAGGAATCAATGAGAAAGTTATTTTTCAAAGATACTGAGTGGAAGGGATATGTGATGTTTTGGGATACGGTATTAATTTATATGGTAGTGGGGAGCCCATGCTAAGGATTATTAAGGCATGGATTCAGAGAGACATTCAACAAGTATTTGTGGTAAAGGTACATGCGATGGATTTTATTTTTGGGTTCTGGATCCTCTAGGGAGTAAGGAACAAGGAAAAACTAGGACAATGAAGCTCATCCATATTCATTTGGGTTCATTTAATTTGGATTACGGAAGATCATAGTGCTCTTATCAAGGGATGGATTCCCACGACTATGTCTAAAAATCACTTTACAGGGATCTGCATGAGTATGGAAGGTTCTCGGGGTAATCAAGGTAGATAGGCTAAATGGAATCCTCTCTGTACAGGACTGAAACTGAAAATGGTTAGATATTGCAGTTCGATGTAAATGAGAGGGGTTGGGTTGGTGTAAGATGATATGGACTCAATGGTTCTAGGGTTCAGCACCTTTTATGGACTAGGAAATTCAATTAGAGTGAAAGAAAAATCCATTACCACTGGTCTTTTTCAATAAAGGTTTTACAATATTCAGGTTTTGTATGTTAAATTATATTCTATTGTTTTCATTGTATTCTATCAAGGGGGGGATAATTAACCATGGGTGTTGTTTTAATTTATTAGAAAATGCAGAATTTTTTCCAACAGGGTATTCATTTGGGCCACACATAGATGGAATGGAATTTTACAGATGATTTCTTTTCCAATAATTTATTCCATGAGATATATTTATTTAATACACCTATTTTTTATCTTTATATAATGATTATAAGCTCTTTTTTAGGGGTGATAGACTTAGAATCCTTATATTTTTTCCTCCATGAATTTGTAATTGTTTTTATCTTTTATATTGGTTTTATTATTTTCTATCATAAATATATAAAAAATAATAATTTTCATCTAGATATTATATGAAAATTAACATAATTGATGTAGAAGGACGTAGAATGATAAATTATTATTTACTTAATATGGGAACATGGTCAGTTTTGGAATTAATGGTGGGATTATAAGGAGAGTGTAGAAATACTCAAATTTCCCTTACCTCTTAGAAACACATTCATGTGGATATAATTATTAGAAGAGGTATCTCCAGAGACTTTGAAACAAGCAAAAAATATTTTTTCTATGCCGAGTATATGTGGGAGAATTAAGTCCCTTGAGTAAATGATAGTGAGTTATATTTTTTCATAATTGGGTTGTGTATCTCTAGTTATAATATATTATTTATTAGGTGCCTAATGAAATCATAATTTTTAAGGTAATCCACCATATGTATTTTTTTAAGGGTGATAGAGAACCACACTATCCCTTGAACTAGAATAGAAACATAAAACGAGTTAAATAAGGTAATAGGTTATAAGTTAGTCTAACATCCCTAAGTGATGGTACACTAATATTCTCAGAGGTTATACCATGTGTTTCAGTTTAACATTCGAAACATATATCTTCCATAATTACATTTATAATAATAATACTACCCATACATTTATTTATATATTTTTATAGAATTAGAAAAAATAACCCATAATAAATCACCCTAGTTAGGAATCCATTTTTTATACTACACATTTTCTCACTTCCATTGTTTAAGACTAATAATAATTACATGATTTATGAATTATCTATCATTATTAGTCATCCATAAACCCTAATTTTTAAAAAAAAATTGGAAGACAATATAATACTCAGAGAGGTCTATAAAAATGAAATAAAACTTTATATGACATTGAAATACATGAAAACCCATGGAAAGGTTTTTATTTCAAATAATAAACATTGAACTAAAATAAGATATTAAACTTATATAAAATCATAAAATCAATATATTTTCTCAAAGAGATCAATAAAAAATAAAAATTAAGAATAAATGAAATATGATAATGATAATGGTTTAATGGGACATTACAATCACTCGCAATCTCCCTTGAAATCTCCCAAATTAGAATAAAATATTTGGTTACTTATAGTGTATTTTCCCAAATGAATAAATCATTACCTAATTAGTTAGGTGAAAATATAATTTATGAGGAAACCATTGGAATATATAATTTACATGTACCACATCATGAGAAAAATACACAGGAACTTTCATTTTAACCCATAATCATAATAATTAAAGTTCACCAACGAAAAAAATGACTAATAAATTATGGGTTAAAAAATTCCATGTTGAGAGAAAAATCAATGAAAATAATATAATACTGATAAATATTAATTAAATGATGATTATAAAAATTCATATAAAACATTAGAGAGCCATAGTTTAAAAATAGACATTGAAATATTTAATTTAGAGATCAAAACAAACCACATAGGAATTTGGTAATGTATAAGTCAAAGTTAATCAAAGAGAAGAAGTGAATCAAAATATTGATCCTAGATAATTTAATAAATTATATAACTATAATTCATGAGAAAATATTTACTTCATATAAAAAAATAAAAAAATATTATGGAATATGTCTTAGATAAACGAAATTTGTGTGATATTATTCTTACCTTAATCCTCTACTCACATTATATATCATATAACTTCTTGAATAAACAAAATTTTTTTATTTATTTACATTATTAATAATCTTTTCATGATTAATTTAACTATAATTATACTTTTTTTTATTTTTTTTATTTTCATTTATTAGTCATTTATTATATTAAGTTTTCTTGCACATATCATTTTGTATCTATTTGATTCATAATTCTTAATCAACTTTGATATAATGTTATTTGTAAAAAAACTAATTTATATTGGTTAAAAAAACTCTATAAATGTAAATATATATGATTAGTGTAATAAAAAAATAGAACTACTTCAATATATTAGTATACAGTAAAAATTTAAAATCCCTCTTCGATAAGATTGTTTCAGACACTTAAAATTGACTTTGATGGATTAATTTTAATATAATTATAACATTTTATCATTATAGAATTATTAAAAAAATAGTTTATTACTAATTTTATATTCTATCATAAAATTTATTTTTATTAATATTCATTAGAAACATAAGTGATATGCAAATAACTAACAATAACTTAGGTTCCGTAAAACCACCGAAGATGAATGATGTTTTCTAAAAGAGTCTAAAACAAATGAAATAATAATAAATATTTTATTTTAAAATAATTAAACTATTTTTAAGTTAATTTTAAATGTTACATATGTCAATGAAAATGTTAAGAGATGAATTGAAATGAAAAGACTTTGATTTTGAATCTTATACTTTGATGAATTGTTGATTAGTGAAAACTAATCAAGGAGATGGAATGAGTTATATATAATTAATAATAAATATAATGGGTGTAAATAACATGTACATATAGTCATGTAATAAAAATAATAGAATTATTAAAATATATTTATATAAAAAATGTTAATAAGAAGGGGAAGAGTGACTAAGAAAACCACACCATTTTCTTTGAGTTGTCTCTTTTAGATCGAGTCTAAATCCTTCAAAGGAGAGACTTTTGATCGGGAAAAATCCTTATGAAAATTTAAAGGGAAGTTGATATAGGGATTTTTTCTATAATACATAAAAAAAGCAACAATTTTTTGTGTTTTAGAAATGGTATAATGATTCCATTTTGATAAACAAGATTTTATGGGAATTTCACAAATATTCAATCATTAAAGATTAATAATTTTATTTTTTAGTGGAAAATCGCTCATAAATGGAAAATAAAAGAAAACGTTGATCCATAATCCTCAAAACATGACTCAAGATATATTTTAAAAAATATATTAATTAAAAATATATTTTAACCAAAAAAATACCATTGAATTTTATTTTCAATGTAAATATTTTAATTTGATATTAAAAATATCTAGATAAATATGGAATTAAAATTGAAATATTTTAATCACCACTCACTTATCATACTTTACCTCTAAAACCTTGATATACTCTAGTTCATCTAATCATTATCAGGTTAAATATTATAAAACCTATATTTTTTTCTATTACTTTCACAAGCCTTGTGATGAAACTAACATTTTAGATAACTTAATTTTAAAAACAAATTACTTACATAAATACAAATTATTATTATTATTAATTATAACCTAAAACTATTTATAAACTTATTAATTCATATTTATATCATGATAACATTATAAGATAAGAATGTTTACTTTACCTACCTTTTACAAGGACTCGGTAAGTATTTAGATCATTAACATATTATATAATTTTAAAATGCTTGAATATATTTAATTATCAATTATTAGTCATAATATTTATTAATTAATTATTTTAAATTAATTATCTTTCCTAAATTGTATCCATAAACAACCAATTTTGACATATCTTGTATCAGATAAGCACCATGCCAAAATTTAAGAGTGTTTTCTTATTTATCGTGACATATAAATTAATTTATTTTAATTTGATAACCAGTATATGATATTTTTATTATATTAATAATTAATACACATTATATATATTTAAATAATATTTTATATCATTTTAAATAAAAATATAAAAATAGGTAGTAATATTGCATTCAAACTCAAAATGTAATTTTTAAAAAAAAATTAACATTCCTACTCAACCTCTAATAAAATAGAATTTAAATATTTAACCTTTGACTAATAATTATATATATATATATATATAATATTATAAGATATTTTTTATATTTATCAACTATAATAAAATATTCTAGTTATTTATAAATTAATATGTAATTGAATTAAATTTTAATTTAAACACTTATTTTTTATAATGAATTTAAATTAAAACATATCACTCAACTTGTAACCAAATTGAATTTGAATATTAATTTTAAAAATAAATAATTAAGATATTAAAAAATTAAATTGAATTATAAATTATAATATTTTACCATTTGTTTTTTCATAAATAGTGAATATATGTCATATTTACCAAGACTATCATACAATATTATAATAAAAATTAAAACATATTACCTTTTACATATTTTTGATGTTTTTTAAAATATATTTTTACTTTTATCAAAATAAATATATAGTTATTGAGGAATAAATTTTAAATAAAAAAATTCTTTATATATTAAAATAATATATCTTTTGAACAATGGGTAGTTTTTTAAAAATAAAGAAACACATTATTGTTTTAAATAGTGAAAAAAATATTTATATGACTATTATAATAGGAATATAAATCCATATAATTAATAAAAATATAAATTTATAAAAATATCTATTAATTGATTAATTAATTAATTGATCAAAATAAGAAACCATGTATAAAAAGTATATTTTGCCTTTAAATAATATATATTTTATATCATGAAGTAAGCATAATAACATTAAAAGTATGATGAGTATCTTATATATTTTGTGACTAAAAATGAATATATATATATATTAAATAATATTTCATAAGTACAAATTCATGAAATAAATATTAATAAAAAATAAAATTGATATATTATTAAAAATAACTGTGTTTTCACATATGGTGATGAATATGTGGGATGGGAAAAGTATGCATATATGCAAATTATTATGTTATCTAATATACTGTACAATGAGTAGTTCAATACAATGATGTAAGGTTACAATGATAAAATTATAAATGTGACTCTATGATTATTTTATTGTTACTATTTTTAATGGAGGTATTTTGAAACAATTAATTGTACATATGGTAATAACATGATGTAGCGTAAGTACTTTCATATCAATAATTATTCATTTTTTCCATTGTAATTTTACATGATACCTATTTTATAAATTCATATGGTATTCTTTTTGAGGTATAATTCATAAAATATGATGAATATTTTAAGTGATGTTATCTTGATATTGTGATATTTTGGAATTTTAATTAGGGACTAGATAACTCTTATAAAAGGATGGGTTGTCCAATATTATTTTATTTTTTAGTTTTTGTTTAAAAAGTTTTCTTGTGGCTAAGATAGTGAGGTAACATAGATTTTTGTTAAGGTTTGTGTTATATTTTGAGGCATATTTTAATATTAAGTGAAATATGAGGTTTTCCATGGAATGTAACTTGTCATTAATGTATTTGGTACCCTTTATATATTCCTAATTTGTTAGAATGTGATGTATTTATTGGAAAAAAATTGTATCGAAGTGAGGGACTGAAAAATTTTCATTTCATGTGTGAAACTATATACAATTTTCATAGGATATAGTGGAATTAATGAGTTATTTTTTGAGTAATATATATAATTAAGGTAATAAGGAAAGATTTTTGAAATAATTTGAATTGTGTTTTAATATAATTTTTTGGGTCCATAACTTGTAGGATATATGAGGTGTGATGATCCCATTATCTCAAGTGTTATAGAGGAATGAATTAGTAGATAATAATATATGATAATGATTGTTTTATGTGAAGAAATTGTAACAATATTTGTTTAATTTATGATTCCCTTTCATCTTTATGAAATTTGGGGATGAAGAAATATTTATGGAAAATTAAATGAGGCTATGGTTCAGACCTGACATTGCAAATTGATTGTGACCTTACTTCAATTGTGGCATCCCCCTTTTTAATCTATATCATCTAGAAAGATCATATATTTCTATTTTAGAGGTTATTTTATTGATTATTTTATTTATTAAGGATAATATTTTGTCTTTTAAATGATGAAATGTTTCAAAGGTCTATATATTGTAATAGTCAAAACACACTAGTCTTTGAAATTGTTATGTTTTTAAGAGTTTTGGTTCCCTTAAACCATCAAAATAAAAACAATCATCCCACATTCATTTATAGCATGAAGGAAAGGTATAGTGATTTGACCACCGTAATTGACATCCACCACCAATGAAATTTTAGTGGGATATCCTAGTAGAATTGAAGGTGGAAAAGAATCAGCTTGTGTAGTGGCGATGAATAGTGAGTTACAAAGTGGTGATGATATCATAAGGGAGAAATAGGATTAAGATATAGGAATTATCATATGAAAATATTGTGTATTTCATTTTATTATTAGTGAATTTAGAATGGAATATGGTGTTTTGTGGTTGGTGGTGGCTGGGGCAGTATGATGACCAATGTAGGGATGTGTGGTGTGGCAGTTTTACCTAGTTTGGCCCATGGTATTTTTCTGAACTATAGAGTGGGGTTTTTAAAATGTTAAAAGTTATTAATTTTATTATAGTAGGTAATTAATTTAAACAATTTTATATAGCTTATCAGATGTCATTGTTGTTGGTTGTGGAAGTTGTTGCATAAATTAAGGATGATAAGAGATTTTTAATTTGGGATTACCTATTAGACCGACCACACATCATATAGATATTAGGTGCATATATACATTTGGTTAATATAATTATATAATTTAGTCAATATATATATATATATATCTAAGTGTGTGTGGCTCTCGTGCAAGATTTCCTTTCAATGTCAAGCACATGTATTCCATGTTTGATTCATAATCACCTTCTATGTTACCCAATCCAAGTGACCTTTTCCCTCTAATATCTTTGTTTTTATTTTATAAAAAAATCAAGAAAAGATATCAATTTCCCCCTAGTCCATTTTTTAAAATGATATAGTAAATTTAACTCATTTTTATGTTTATTGAGATAATTTCCATTTTGGGGAAAACTAAGGTTTTTTGTGTCTTTTTTGGTATTATAAGATATTATACACCAAGATTGATGAAGACTAAACCCAATAATATTTTGAGGAAAATTTTATTTTAATTTTATTGCGTAGAATGTAATAGTTCCCACCATTAATTTATCTGGATATTATAAGATAATGAAATTATTATAGTATCTTTTGATTATGAATCTATATTTGGACAACAAGAGAACCTTTAAAATGAATATAATACAGAATAAATTTTCTAGGGGGACCTGTAATCATGAGAAGAATTATATAAACTGTACCTATTAGTGAATCATAGTAATATTTTCTTTTTGATAATGTTATTCATGAAAATGGGTTTATAGTATTATGAACTAATGGTTTTATTTCTGTGTTTTTGATAATGTTGAGGTGATTATATAAAGAAATTGATTTCGTGTTACTTGTTTCATTATCAAAATTAATATATAGAATTTTTTATAAAAATAATTCATACTTTACATGGAATTAAACAGGGCTTATCACAATAATAATTTAAAATTTTTATAATATGAGGCTTGAGGTGGAAACATTGTTCAGGTTTAGGGTTATGATGTCATAGTGGATTGCTCAATATTTTTATAACACATTGATATTTAAAAATATAATTCTACTTTAAATAATTCTATGTCTGATAACTTATGTTACACGCAACACCAAACATAAAGGAGTCATGAAATATTATAAAAAAATGTTAGTAAAAAGAAATAGAGTAAAAAATTATGATACTTAAATTTTATTTTTTAAGATAATGTAATGATTAGAAAATAAATAAATAAAATGATATGACAAAAATTATTCAATGTTAAAAAGGGGTATTTATCCAAGAACTATTTTAAAGTATTATGTATATCATATTAATTACTTAATTTTATTTGTTTAAAAATTTGATGAGGATAATATATAATATTTCAAATTTATTATTAATATATTAACACTCAATTAGTTAGAAATTAATATAAATAATAGTTGTTATTTAAAAGGTTCATTTTTTCAATAAAAGATACTTTTATATTTTTTCATATAAAATATATATTTAGGTTTTTAATGATTTTAATTTTATGAAATTAACTTCAATATATAATTCATCATGTCAACATTATCTTACGGTGAATATTTTTATTTTTCTGAAAATATTGATTTTTGAGAAAATAGGGTAGAATAGTGATTTTATAAATATTATCACTTTTATTAAATTATCATGATAAAATAATGAATTTAATGTCTATAAATCCATTTTATAGGATAGATATATGTATTTAATAAGTAATATAATTCATTTAAAAATATAATATTCAACTTCGAAATCTATTTTTTTTACAAATTTGGAATTTTAAGTATTTTTTGTATTCAAACAGAAATAATTTTTTATCTACTCTTTTTATCAAGTATTAAACAAATTTAATTTAATTTTTATGTGGTTTTAATGTAAAATATGATCCTTTTTATAAAAAAATAATAAAAGTAATAAAATTGAAATCAAAATTATATGTAATTTTGTAATAAAATTATTTTTTTACTAAAAATGGAGATTTTCTAAAAATTGTTGTCGTTTTAGTTTACAAACTCTTCTTTAAATTAATTTTTCCACTTCTATAAATTGAATCATAGAATATGTAATACATATTTGGGATCACATTTATCTATTTTGGATGTTATTTCAATTTTATTTTTAGTCATAATGAATACTTACCGTAGTAATAGTTTGTCACTACAGAAAAGGTTAAACGGGTTAACGAGGGGTTAAATTATGAAATATGACATCCAATATCTCAATAAAATTTGTAAATGTAATTATTTTAGTATATTATTACCTTATATTATTCTATAATTTATATGGAACTAAATTGAATCCAATTTCCAAGAGAAATACATTTAATATATTTTAATGTTCTTAATATTTACAGAGGTGACACCCCCTCAATTATAGAAGGGCACATACTATCCTCACTTATAAACACACCCAAATATCCCTTATATATTCCAAGATCTATTAAAATACCATAAAAATCCATTTTAGACATATTACTGGACCTGTTATCAACAATATACCAAACCTATAAATCTGATGTTGTAATACAATGTTAGGAATCCTATGAGGAGGTTTAAGTCTTAATTGAATTATTTCAAGATTTTTTTCCTCTTATGTCTCTTTGAAATATATATTAACCATAATATTATAATTAAATAAATATTTTTACTATAATAAAATGTTATTATGTTTATTTAACAACTGTTTTGTACCTCTTTTTCATCTAATGTAAAATGAAAATACCATTCATGCATACGTACATACCAATCTCTCCATGAAGCGATGTGTTCCATTATTCATCATCGCACCACATGTATATTTATGAAGATGAAATTAATTAATATTTATTATATTTATGAAATTATTATTATTATTTAAATATATGATATTTTCTACCTTCTCATCCTCTCATCTATTAGAAAATGGAAATGTCGCTCGTGTATACAAGCAGAATACCTCCTCCGTAAATTGATGTGATATTGTTTCACCACCAAACTCACAAAGATGATCATAAGAATGAATTTAATGGATAAATATCATATTTATTATATAATTATTATTATTCAAGTGTAAAAATTTATCTAATTTATTTACTTTAAAAACATTATAAAAATTAAAATATTGTTCATATGTATGTGAAGACTACCACCTCCATGAATGACGTGTCTCATTTTTCATCACCTACATATATGAATGGTTATAAAAATTTATTTAATGTATAAATATTATATATATTACATGATTAATGTTTTTTATGTGATTAAATTATGACCAAGGTGAAAGGATTAAACCTTTTCAATCAAAACATGCCTAATAAATTGAACATTTAACACCTGAATAATCGATTTTAACAAATAATTGTGAGTAAATTGACATAAAAAAGTAATAAATTTATTATATTTAAAAATATAGATAAAAATATATATATTATATATATTATTTATTAATATAAAATTATTATACATGAGGTTGGAACTCATCTGATCAAGCGGGAATCTAATGTAAGGTTTTCATATCTCAAATGTTATTCTTAGAGAGATGTTTTGAACTACGTTGATATTTCCATTACATGACGTATATGTTTCATATTTTAAATATTATATCATGATACACTTTTAATAATGTTAATTAAATATCCATTTCATTTTCCCTCTTTCAAGATGTATTGGGTTGAGTTATATAAAAGAATATGTGTTCTTGGTCTCAATTTCAATTCATTGAGACATGTTTCATATTGCACACCATGTTTTGAATTTTACATAGTAAAAAATATCCCATGAATTTATTTTTATATAATATTTTATGAGATTAATCATATTTATAATGACAATTAATATTTTAACTAGTGGTGCCTTTTTATTCTAAAGGTACCAAAGACATAAGGGTTTATTTTACAATCTCATTTTTACTAATAATTATTTATGTTTTAACTTAAATTTTTGGAATTATATAATCATTATCAATTAAAAACCATATATATTCTTCAATCATGGATATGGTTTTATTTTAAAATTATTATAATTATTTTCATCCCCTTTGGATAAAAAATCATCTAAATGAATGATTACAAGAAAAGCCAAAATTATTTTCCTCTTTGGTCAGAAATATTTCTCTTCCTTGTCTATAGTATTTAAATTATTTTAATATTATTATTATATAAATTATTGTTTTTTAAAGTTCATATAAAAATATATTTTGATTTTTTACAATTATTTAAAAATTAACTTTTTGTTATGTGTTGTATTTTACATTTGACAAAAAGTGTGAAAAGAATGTTTTCTTTTAAATTTTAAGACTAGCTTACATTTTCCCACTATCAAAACCAAGATTCATTTTATCAATATTCCATTACAATTTTCTATTATTTTTCAATTAAAATGGTATCCCTATTATTCTGGGAATTTTTATTTTTAAAATGGTTTTCAGTAGAAAATGATATTTCTACTTGCTTTCAAAGGGACTACCTTTGTCTTTAGTAAGGTGACTTTTACTAATTTCATCAACCATTAATGTACCTTGTGATTCACTAGGGATATTCTATATTTCTAAAATCTAGTTTATTTTTCTGGATGGGTTATGATAATTTTTTCTTTTTATTAACTTGGTAAAATATTTAAAATTTGTATGATAGTTTTCTAATAATGATGTTCATTAATAAGGCTTGTTCATTATTTATTATATTTATTATTCAATTATTTCATATGATGAATATGTTTTAAATATTAAATCATTGGTGGGGGGGTGATATTAGACAACCCCTTAATGCATTTTTAGGGCTCATGAGATAAACATGCCTTGTTATTTGTGGTATTAATTCACAATTATTTATGATATTTTTGTTAAGGCCTTAAAAGAATGCTTTATGTCTTAGATGAGGAGTTGAAAGTAAGATTATAATATCTAAAATTATATATAATATCATTTTTAAATCGTTCATTATTTTCCATGTGATCATTTATATTGATTTATGTTATCCATGAAAATAATTTTGTCTTTTTTTGTATATTAAATTGCATGATTAATTATTACTTACTCATCCATATTATTGAATTTTTTACCTATGATAGATTCCACTAAATACTACCACTTACTGAGCGTATGAGTTTACAATTCTTATGTATCATTTTATACATATTATGATGAATAATAATATATATGAAATATTCGAAGGGGTATCATGTGTCATGCTCTTTGTGAGAGAATTGATGGCTTACTATAGAATTTGAAAATTTGGGTATAGTGGGAAAAATTTCCATTAGGTGAGAAATATAACAGTTAGGTTAATAAATGTTATTCTTAATAGTCTAAATCATTAAAAATAAAATCTTCTTTGGTATGTGAGTGTCTCAATCATTTATTTGATATTTTTTTATATAGGTTCAAAATTAGGCCAGTTAAGTTGGTATCAAATCCAATATGTAAAAATTCTTTTTTTCTTGGAATCCTAGATTCCGGTCCACAGCTACTTCACCTGGTACCAAAGTAAGATTTAAATGACTTCATAGATTATGATGTTATTAATTAAGGATAATTTAGGAGTTATAAGTTTATGGTTGGTTATATCTTTAATTGTAAAAATAAAAATTTGATGTATTATGTTGTAATGATCCAACCTCAATTACCCAGAATCAGTGCATTATTACATAACATTGGAATGATAAAAGGAATCATGTCCCAAAAAACTGATCAGTTTAGTATCCTTATAAGTACTAGATACATACATATGTTTTACATTAAATCATTAAATAAAAAAACATTGTGTCCCATTTGAACACTCTTATATTCCTTAGCCTATTCCTATAGGTTAATCATAATATACTTCTATGTATCCTGGAAAAAATAGAACATATGAAAGGGGTGAGCTCAGATGCTCAATAAGGATAAAAATATAGTGGAAACTTTCATAAATAAGAATAAACTTTTAAGGAAATGAATAAGACTAAAACAAAATCCTTTTTAACATAGACATCATAATAATATGGAAAATATAAATCCAAATAATGTAATTTACTTATTAACATGGATATTCTACTAGTCGAATAATCACAAGAAATATCAATAGCCAATTTCATAATGATGGTATGCATAATGCCAGACTTCATAACCACATAGTCAAGGATTTGTGCCAAGACTACAACTATGATTTGGTCAAGGCCTTATACCAAGACACTAGTTAGTCTAATGAGACATACCGATTAATCGAGGAGCTATAGAGGGCTCCATCTGTCACTTAATAAGTCCAATTCCTTCCTCATATGAAAATGTTTAAACATAACATAAACATTTGTATTAAAACTAGAATTAGAAATGTAAATAGTTTATCCATAAACCATGAATGGTATAAAAATAACATATCCAAAGTCAAACATATCACAAAAACATCAATACAATATTAAATATTTGTATCATAATAAATCAGCCTCGATCAAGAATAATATGTCGTAAAAAGACGATGACAAAGTTGAAAATGAGCAGTAAAAATCTTTGAGAGAAATATCTCTTTTTCATGAAATCATTTAATAGTCATATAAAGTAATTCATTTAAAGGATATTTTTGAATCAAAGTGTCCCATAACACTGTGAAACTTTTGAAAGGAATAAACATTTTAAAACATTCATGTCCATATAAATAAATTCTTAAAACCATTTGGAAAACATGGACAATAATGAAAATGGTTTACAAGAATAAATATTTAAAATGTTTAAAATCATGTTTTAGTAAAAAGTCCCTTAAAAATAATCCCTTTGAAAACAATTTTATGAAACATGGACATTAATAATAAATATGTCCCAGTACATACTTATGTAAAAACATCCTTGGATAATTAAGAGATTGTGAAATTAAACCTTACCGATTTTTTAACTTACAAAACATACACCCCATAGAAGAAGGATCATCCAATTATGATGTAAATAACCATAGATTAAATTATATTATGCAAACAATACAATCATAGGCAGTACATACACCACATAAAAGGTAATAGTGGAAAATATAGCTTAAATCTCACGGGAATAAAAGTGAGATGAAAACCCTTTACCATGTACTTTTTATTAGTATAGGGTAGCTTAACCTCTTATATAATGGTGAAATAATTGTTATTAAATTATAGAAGAACCAAATAAATAATTATGTTATCATATATGATCTTCTAATATTTCTTTGTTATTGATATTTCAGTAGTATCATTGTTTTAGTTGTTAACTGATTTGTTTTCTTTTATATGTTTTGTAACGTAAGTCATGTTTGTTATGTGTAGGATGTATATTATTCATATCCATAATGATATTATGTTTTAAATATTATTTTTAATCCTAAAATAAAAATTATTCTTGAATGATTATGATGGGGAATGTATCTCATCGTGTTCGGGGAGGCGATAAGCCATACGTACGCATGGGCGACAATATCATTATATTGATGGTGAAATATTATGTAATTGGATGGTATAACATATATAAAGAATCAGTAAATGTTATATTTATTATTTACATCAATTGTACTCATTATTATATGCATCCAATTAATGAATTGTTTGAATAACAAACTACACCACGACGTGGAGAGGGTAAGTCGCATATACACATGTAGAGTCACTTTGTCATCTATAGGATGGATAGAATAACTAATATGGATGTTCCATGTTTATAATAACGTCACAGTATGTATAAGTTACTATATTTATTATTATTTTTATGGAAACAAAGAAAATAAAGAGGATGTGGAAGAAGAAAAGAACTTGAAAGAGTGTGGTGAAATTATTGTCTCTTCTTTGGGTGTTTCCTTCTTAGTTGATCAAAAGAGCTCCTTAGGATGGCTTTTTGGTCCATTTTATATCTATAGGTTGATGTGAGGGAAGATTTTAGGATATTTGGGTAGGTTTTGGCTGAGCCAAATCTATTTGGAGCTGTGATTTTGAGATAAGGGTAATTTTCCTTTTATAAGAGGGGTAAGGGGCACTTTAGAAAAAAGGTGATATAGTATTTTATAATAAAATAATTTTAGGTTTATAATGGATAAAAAATGATTTATTTCAAGGATAATGTGGGTATGGGTCAAAAACCTCTCAAACAATAGGTTTTAGATAGGTTTAGGTCCCCATTTTAACCTTATCGTATAGATTTTACTCTTAGTTAAATAGTTTGACAATTAGCATGTCTCTTGGTATTTTTATATTATATAGTTAATAAACATGATATAACAAGATAAGAAAACCCCAACTGATTCGTTATTAATATATATAACCTTATCTAATTCCTTTTTCCGAAACATAGATTTTTAGGAATATTATATCAATTAATAATATAGTCTTTGTTTTAAAAACTCAATTATGTCAATTTCGACACTATTTAGTATTTGTTTTTTTTGAAATCCATTAAAACTTTATAACTTATAATAAAATTTATTTAATAAACCCTAACATGTCATATTAATCTATTAAATTAATTTAATTCATCAAATTTCCCAATTTACATTTATTTGGATAATTATAATATCAATTATTTTAATATTTCATTAATAAGGAAATTATTACATCATCGATGTGTCTTATAAATTAGATTATTTAATGTATACAAATTATAAATAAAATAACATGATGTATTATATCTTTTTAGATTTCTAATTAATATTTATAGTCAAATTTATCTTATGTGTAACCCTATATTAAAAATGGTTTAGTTATTAAACATTGAATCTAACACTTTTAACTCTTCTTTAAATAAAATAATAATAAATGCCCTAATCTAATCCAAGTGGACCAAAGAGGTTAAAATTTTATTCCTGAGGTGATTTTTTGTCTAATTAAACTTATCCAATAGAATTGGGACATGTGTTAGGGTAATTATAAAATCATTTTATCCCTTGATTACCCTATTTACTTTTAACTGTTCTAAATAAACGCCAAAAGGTCATATTCACCAAAAAAATTCATCTTATTGAATAAAATTTTACTTAATAATTTTAACTGTGTCTTTTTTATTTTTGAAATTCAACTCACAGAAGTGGTAAAATTAAGTTTTATGCAAATTTTCAAATGCTCTAAGAAGGTGGGTAAAAGACGGTAAAAATATCAATAAATTTTTATAAATCTAAACTTATAATAAATTGACTCCAATTAATTAAATTAAACATATATAAGTATTATGTATCTATTTTGACTTAAAATAAATAAAATAAATAATTATTTAAATAAAAATTTGGTTTTAAACAATAACATAGTGTTTTAACTATTCATCAAAACTTGAATGTTTTCAGAAAAATACCAAAAAAATTCACCTTATTCTAATTTTTATATTCCAAATTTAAAAATTAATTCTATTTTACCAAATCAAAAACAATGAATTTGCATTAATTAATTTAAAATTAACTCCTGTTGTCAAAACCAAAAATCGGGTTTTTAAAAAAATAAAAACAATCAAAATATTGACATGTGTTTATGACAAATTTAAATGTGAAATTACTTATAATGACCTAAATTGTATGAAATAATAAAAATATAATCTAATTATACTTCTAAACCTTTCAAATTCATAATTTAACACTATAAATTATTTTGATTTAAGAAATTGTTTTCAATTAAAATTTATTATTTTTCAGTATTAATCAAAATATGAAAGTTATAAGAAAAGTACCAAAAATTTATCTAAAATATATTTTTATGTCTCGATTATATAAAGTAATTTATTTTCATTAAATTGAATATATAATAGTTTCAAATATTGGTTTTTAAAAGGGTTTTTCATTTAAAGTGGTAAAATTTTATTTTCTGAAAAATACTTCTTTTATGTGAAAAAATGAATTTCTTCTTATATTATTTCTATGAAACACATAATAGGTATTCTAAAATTGTACGGAGTATATAAAATTCAAAATTCAATTAATACTAATCATAACGGCTTTTTGAAAAGCTAGTTTGGTAAGTCGTGGTGCACTCGAACTCGGTGTTGCGTATAGAACAAGCTATTGAATTACATTAAAGAAAATAACTTACTATGAAATCTTGGACTATTACATTATGCCCATATTTTGGAAATTTAATCCTCTAAATTTTAAAATAGGGCTTGGGAACATCATTTAATGTCCCACATCAGAAAAATAGTCATTAAAAATATCACTTTAAATGAAATAAAGACATGTACAAAGGTCACCTAAGATGACCCATACTAGGATTCCATGTAGGAAAACATGGATATAGAATATAAACTAAGTGCCATGTTCTAATGGAGATTGATAGAAAAAATGATCAGGGTAAATTAAAAAACAAGAAAACCACAAACTTGTGATGGGATAAATGATGATTAATTTCCCAACAGGAAAAGTAAACGGACAACGTTTTTTATTTTAAGTTCCATTTCAAAAAGTTGAGGAATTTATTTATGAGAATGACTAAGAAAAATAAAGATATATATATATATACTTTTTAAGTATAGTTTCATCCATTAATAAATTTCTACCACAAACTCATCTTTTTTTTCAATCGATATGTATTCAAGATGACTTGGTCACACCTAAAGCGCTAGAATGAACTTATATAGAATCACATAATCCACAATGGGTAAACTATATATTTATCTTGTCTTCAGATATTATCCAAAACCAAAATGGTTAGTACAAGATTAGATGATCCCCAAAAAGGATAATCCTTTAGAGAAAGAAATACTAGTATTAATTTCTAAAATTAAACCAACCATACACAAAGTTCAATAAATTCGATTCAATAAACAATTGTCCTTAAATCCTTCAATACAATCCAAACTAATATTGGAACCCAAAACATAGAAGAATTTGATTATGTAGCCTTCCATGTTAAATTGAATTTCTAAAAAACATCGACTACTCTTAAAGTCAAATACTAAAATGTAATTAACCTAATCACATATTCACTATGATAGGTTAATCATTTCCATAAATAACCCAAATCTATATAAATCCAAAATAAAAACACAGATAAAAATCCACCATTACTCCTCAAATGAAATCCCATTGTATTATATTTTCCTTAGGCATATAGTGTTTCCAACAGAGAAAATGTCCTCTAAAATAACATTTATCACTTAATCACATAATCATTTTCCTATACTAAGGATATCTATGTGATAAGACATAAGATCCCAAATCAACTTATTATTGATCAATAAAATCATTTCTCTAAAAATAACTAGAAACACTAACCCGGTACTTTACGTAGTCCAGTGGTATGCGATAAATCGCAATCACATTCTGGTTGTGGGTTTGATTTCCACAGCTTTTTCTGACATGATGGGTTGTCACATAGTATGCATGTTGTTCTTTTCCAAAAACTGTATTTTATAACTTTCCCAAAACGAGATGAAAATTTTCAAAATAACCATAACATAATTTCACAAAAAATGTTATCTCATACCCCAAATTTTCATCCCAAAATTTAATAACGTGTAATTGCCTCAAATTCAAGGATCATATAAACCCAAATGGTTATTTATAACAATATTAATAGTAGAAATTATTATTCTTCTGAAACTAACATTTTCACATAACAAACAACAGGGTTATACATACAAGAGAAAATTATTCCAAAGTAATCCCATCAAAAAAGATCACAAAAACTTTTAAACATTTCACCATACATTTATTTCCACATAGGTTCTTCCATGACTAAGAGGTTATCCAATAGAATGGGGAATTCACTCTGGTAAATCCTATGTCCCCTACATTTACGAAAAATTACTATAAATGGATTCTTGGGATCATTTCAATTTTCATCCATAGTACTCGTCATTTTTCCTCAGCAATTCTTTACATTATATCCTTCTTTACCACACATAAAGCTTTTCTTTGTTCCATTGAGACACTCCCCTAGGTGTCTCCTTCCACATATCCTGCATGATGGAAATTGAGATTTCTTTTCTCCATGGTCTCCACTACAGGATCTCTTATCATTCACCACATATTTCTTCTTTATTGAGTATGTCGGTCAATTAATATATATGTTGTTTATCATATTTTTGTAAAACTGATTTGGAATGAACATGATATCTTTTACATCTTTCAACATTCCATTTCGTTACTCATTTCCACCAGCCAGCAAACCATGTACATCATGTTCTACGTTATTATGACTTTCTTGGAATCTAGTCATTGACTAACACAAGAAAGCATAGTGTGATTCATAAAATTATTTATAGAATATCATAACACCTTATTTTCAATCTAAAACACCTTAGGATTAACCATGAATATTTATTCTCATATAATATTAAAATCTTCCAAATCAGTTTGTAAGGAAAAATTGGAATTATCCTGAGAATATCCCTCAGAAGTGTCATGACCAAGATTTTAGCAAGGCCCATTGTCGCGTACCAGGATACCTCGGGTCAAGCCTGAAACTCCTTGTCAGAGTTTCACTCCTAGGTACATATGTGACAGAGCCTCCTCTACCTTCTCGTATCTAGACAGGGATGTAGTTCTTGGAAACTGACATAATATTTACTTTACCAAATTTTTAGAATGTTCTTATATACTAATCATCAATGTCTATATTAGGGTAGTGTTTACTAATTAGAGTTTTTTTCTAAATCTAGCTTCCAAGTTTTGTACTAAAATTCCTCTGATACCAACTATAACACTCTGACCCCAGTTACCCAGAATTGGGGAATTATTAAATAACATTGGAATGATACAAGGAATCTTGTCCCGAAAGACTGATCAGTTAAGAAGCCTTGGAAGTACTAAATACATACTTCAGTTTTAAATTACATCATGAAATAAGAAAACAACAATGTGTCCCCTTTGAACACACTTATATTCCATAGCCTATTCCTATAGGTTAATTTTAATATACTTCTTTGCATCCTATGAAAAATAAAACATAAGAATGGGGTGAGCTCAGATGCTCAGTAAGGATAACAATAGAGCTGAAACATTCACAAATAAACAGAAACATTTAAAGAAATGTATAAGACTAAAAAAAGCCTTTTAAAATTAAGAATCATCATAATACAGAAAATATAAATCCAAATAATTTCATTTACTTATTCACATGAATATTCTAATAGTTTTAAAATCAAATGAAATATCAATTTCAAATTTCATAATGATGGAATGCATAATGCCAGACTTCATAATCATATAGTCAAGGCCTTGTGCCAGGACTACAAATATGATTTTATCATGGCCTTGAGCCAAGACACTAGTTTGTCTCATGAGACCTACCGATGCATCAATGAGCAAGAGCAAACATCACCTGTCACTTACTAAGTCCTATGCATTTCTCATATGAAAAGGTTTAAACATAACATAAACATTCTTATTAAAACTAGCATACGAAATTTCAATACTTTGTGCATAAACCATGACTGGTATAAAAATAACAAATCCACAATCAAACAAATCACAAAACCTTCAATACAATATGGAATATATGTATCATAATAAATCAACCTTGATCAAGAATAATATCTCGTAAAGGATGTAACATAGTTGAAAATGATCAGTGAAAATCTATGAAATAAATATCCATTTTTCATGAAATCATTAAATAGTTATATAAAGGAAGTAATTTAAAATATTGTTTTGAATCAATGTGTCTCAAACCACTTTGAAACTTTTGAATGGAATTAACATTTTAAAACATTTATGTCCATATAATTAAATCCTTAAAACCATTTTGAAAACAAGGACATTAATGAGAAAGGTTTATAAGAATACACCTTTAAAACATTTTAAATGATGTTTTAGTACAAAGTAACTTAAAAATAATCCCTTTGAACACACTTTTATGAAACATGGACATGGATAATAAATATTTCCGAGTAGATACTTACGTAAAAACAACCTCAGAAAATAAAGAGATTGTGAAATCAACCATCACTGATTTAGTAACTTACGAAACATACACCTCATAGAAGAAGGGTAATCCAATGATGATTTAAATACACATAAAATAAAGTATATTATGCAAACAATACAATCATTGGCAGTACATACACCACACAAAAGGTAGTGGTAGAAAATATAGCATTAATCTCATGGGAATAAAAGTGAGATGAAAACCCTTTACCTTGTAATTTTCCATAGTATATAGTAGTTTAACCTACTGTATAATGGTAAAATAATTGTAATTAAATTATACAAGAACCAATTACATAAATATGATATCATATATGATCTTCTAATATAACATTGTTAATGATATTTCAGTAGCATCATTGTTTCGGTTATTAACTGATTAATTTTACTTTATATGTTTTGTTACGTAAGTCTTGTTTGTTATGTATAGGCTATATTTGATTCATATCCAGAATGATATTAAGTTATTAAACATTATTTTTAATCACAAAATAAAAAATATTCTTTAAAGATTATGATGTGGAATGAATCTCATTACGTTCATGGAGATAGTAAGTCGTACGTACGCACAAGCAATAATATCATTATATTGATGGTGAAATAGTATGTAATTGGATGATATATCATATATAAAAAATCATTAACACGTTATATTTATTATTTACATAAGTTATACTCATTATTATATCCATCCAATTAATGAATTTTCTGAGTAACAAACTACACCATGACGTGGAGACGGTAAGTCGTACGTATGCACGTATGTAGACTTTATAATTTATAGGATGGATAGAATTTCGAATATGGGTGTACCAAATTTATAATAACCTCACAGTATGTATAATGTACTAGATTTATTATTTTGGTTTGGAAACAAAACAAGAAAGAGTAAGTGGATGAAGAAATGAAATTGAAAGAGTGTGGTGAAATTATTACCTCTTCTTCAGGTGTTTCCTTTTGAATTGAACAAAAGGGCTCCACAGGTTGGAATTATGATAAAAGTAAGGACTATAGGTTTATTTGAGAGAATTTGGAAGGATATTTGGGTAGTTTTTGGCCAATCCAAATGGCTTTGGAGGTGTGATTTTGAGAGAAGGGGAAGTGCCCATTTATAAGAGGGGTGAGGGACCCTTTAGGAAAAGTTTGAAATATTATTTTATAATAAAATATTTTTAGGTTTTAAATGGCCCCTAAATGATTTATTTCAATTATAAGCTAGGGATGGGTAGAAAATATCTCAACCAATAGGTTTTAGATAGGTTTAGGTCATCATTTTAACCTTATCTTTTAGATTTAACTCTTTATTAAAAAGTTGGACATTTATCATGTCTCTTAGAATTTTTATATTATATGGTTAATAAATTTTCTATAACAAGACAAGAGAACCCCAAGTGGTTCATTATTAACATATATAACATTATCTAAGTCCTTTTACTGATCCTTATATTTTTAAGAAGATTATATCAATTAAAAATATAATGTTTGTTTTAAATACTCAATTATGTCAAATTTGGCACTATTTAGTATTTTATATTTTTGAAATCCATAAAAACTTTATCGCTTCGAATAAAATATTTTTAATCAACCATAAAATGTCATAGTAACCAAGAAAGTTAGTGTAATTAATCGTAATTCTCAATTTTAATTTATTTGGATATTTATAATATCAGTTATTTTAATATTTCATTAAAAAGGTAATTACTGCATCATCATTGTGTCATATATAAACTAAATTATTTAATGTATAAAAATTATAAATAAAAGAGAATTATTTAGGAAATATTTTTATATTTCTAATTAATATTTATAATATAATTTATCTTATGTGTAACCTTATATTAAAAATGGTTTAGTTATTAAACATTGAATTTAACAATTTTAACTCTTCTTCAAATAAAATTATAATAAATGTCCTAACCTAATCCTAGTGGACCAAAGAGGATAATATGTTGTTCCTAAGGTTTTTTTTTGTAGAATTAAACTAATAAAATAGAATTAGGACATGTGTTAGGGTAATTATAATATCATTTTTACCCTTAAATACCTTATTTACTTTTAACCGTGGTAAATAAATGTCATAAATTTCTATTCATAAAAAAATAATTTCATCTTATTGAAACACATTTTACTTATTGTTGTTAACAATGTCTCTTGGATTTTTTGAGATTCAACTCATAGAATTGGTAAATTTAGTTTTAATGAAAACTTTCAAATGCTCGTAGAAGTTGGTTAAAAGACGGTTAAAAGTTCAATAAAATTTTATATATCAAAACTTATTATAAATTGACTAAAATGAATTAAATTGAACTTATATAGGTATTATGTATCTATTTTGTCGTAAAATAAACAAATAAATAAATATTTAAATAAAAAGTTGGTTTCAAACAATAATGGAATGTTTTTCACTATTCATCAAAAAATTGAATGTTTTCCGAAAATACCAAAACTTCAACCTAAGCTAATTTTGATATTCAAAATTAAAAAATTAATTACATTTTACCAAATTAAAACCATATAAGTTTCATTAATTAATTTAAAATTAATTCTTGATGACAAAACCAAAATGCAGGTTTTTTAAAAAGTAAACACTTTTAAAAGATTAACATGTGTTTATGTCAAATTTAAATGAGAAATTACTTATAATGACCTAAATTGTATTAAATGAAAAATATATAATCTAATTATACTTCCAAATAATTAAAATTCCTAATTTAACACTATAAATTATTTCGATTAAAAATGATTGTTTCAATTAAAATTTATTATTTTTCAGAATTCATCAAAATAAGAAAGTTATCAGAGAAGTAAAAAAAATTATCCAAAATAAATTTTTATTTCCCAATTCCAAATAAGAATTTAATTTCATTAAATTGAATATATAAAAGTATCAAATATTAGTTTTAAAAATGGTTTTCCATTAAAAGGTGGTAAATTTTCATTTTCTAAAAAATACTTCTTTTATCTAAAAAAATGAATTTGTTCTTATATTATGTCTATGAAACACATTATATAAATTATAAAATAATATGGAGTATATAAAACTCAAAATTCAATTAATATTATTTACAACCACTTTTTGAATGTCTAGTTTGGTAAGTTATGGTACACTCAAACTCGGTTTTGTGTGTAGCACAAGATATTGAATTACTTTAAATAAAACAACTTACTATGAAAAATTTGGGTGTTGCATTCTTCCCCCCTTTTGAAAATTACATCCTCGCAATTTTAAAATAAGGCTCAAAAACATCATTGAAAGTCCCACATTGGAAAAAGAGTTAATAAAACTATCACATTAAAATAAAGAAAGAGAAGTACAAATGTCACTCGAGATGACCCATATGAGGATTCCATGTAGGAAAAATTGGATATGGAAGATAAACTAAGTGTAAAGTTCTAATGTAGAGTGATAGAAATCATAATTTGGATAAAGTTAACATTAAAAACCCACAAACATGTGATGGGATAAACGATCATTAGTTTTCATGTAGGAAAAGTGAACGAAAAACGTTTTTTGTTTTAAGTCCAATTTCATAATGTTGAGGAATTTATTTATGAGACAGACTAAGAACATAAAGATATAAACATACATTTTAATTTGAGTTTCATCATTTAATAAATTTTTACCACTAACTCAACTTTTTTTTCAATCGATGAGTATTCAAAAGGACTTGGCCATAGCTGAAGCTCTAGAATCAACTTCTAGAGAATCACATAATCCACAAAGGAAAAACTATATATTTACCTAGTCTTTAGAGATTAAACCAAAAAAAATGGTTAGTAAAAGATTAGATGATCCCCAAAATGGATAATCCTTTAGAGAAAGAAATGTTAATCATAATTTCTAAAATTCAACCATCAATTCACAAAGTTAAATAAATATCATTCAATAAACAATTCTCTTTAAAATCCTTCAATATAATCCAAACTAATCTTGAAACCCAATACATAGATTAATTTGATTATGAAATCTTCCACATTAAATTGTATCTTTAAATAAGATCGACTACTCTTAAAGTCACAAACATAAAAGTAATTAACCTAATCACATATTCTCAATGATAGGTTAATCATTTATATAAATAACCCAAATCGATATAAATCCAAAATAAAAACATAGATAAAAATCCACAATTACTCCTAAAATTAAATCCCATATTATTCAATTTTCTTTAGGCATATAGTGTTCCCAACAGAACGAACATCTTCTAAAATAACAATTATCCCTTAATCACCAAATCATTTTCTATACTAAGGATACCTATTTGATAAGACATAAGATCCCAAATCAACTTATTATTGATCTATATAATCTTGTAACTAAAGGGAATTAGTCACACTAATCAGGGACTTCACGTAGTCCTGTGGTAGGCGATAATTTCTAGTCTCACTCTGGTTGTGGGTTCGATTCCCATAGCTTTGTCCGACGTGATGGGTTGTCACTTGGTCTGTGTGTTGTCATTTTTCAAAAAAATATATTTTATAATATTCCCAAAATGATAAAAATTCTTCAAAATAACCATGACATAATTTAACCACAAATGTTATCTCATACCTCGCATTTTCATCCCAAAATTTAACAACATGTAATTGCCTCAAATTCAAGGATCATATAAACACAAATGGTTATTTATATAAATATCAACAATAATAAATATAAATCATCCAAAAATAGAATTTTCACATAACAAACAACGTGGTTACATATACAAGATAAAATCCTTCCAAAGTAATCCCATCAACAAAGAGAACTAATACTTTTAAACATTACACCATCCATTTATTTTCACATAGGTTCTTACATGACCAAGAGGTTATTTTATATAATAGGTAATTAACTTGGGTAATTCCCAGGTCCCCTAAATTTAAGACAAATTACTTTAAATGGATTCTTGTGATCATTTTTTTTCTTCCATAGTACTTTTCATTTTCCCTTAGATATTATTTACTTTATGTCCTTATTTCACACACATAAATCATTTTTTTGTTCTATTGAGATACTTCCCTATGTGTCTCCTTCAACATTTCTTGTATGATGGAAATTGGTATTTCTTTTCTCCATGGTCTCCATTGTTGGAGCTCTTTTCATTCACCACCTTTATCTTCTTTATTGAGTCAAGGAGTTGGTTAATATATATGTTGTTAATCATATTTTTGGAAAACTGATTCTGTATAAACACAATATATTTTACACTGATCGACATTCCATTTCATTGATTATTTCCACCACCATGCCCTCCTTTAACATAATGTTCAATGTTACTATGACTTCCGTGGAATCTAGCAATTGAATAACACAAGAAAGCATAGTGTGAGTCATAAAATCATTTTAAGAATATCATAACAACTTATTTTCAATCTAAAACACCTTAGGATTAACTAAGGTTACTGTTTCTCATCTTATATTAAAATCCTTCAAATTATTTTGAAAATAAAATATGAATTATCTTAAGAATATACCCCCAAGAGTGTCGTCACCAAGAGTGTAGTAAGGGTTGTTTTCGTGTACCATGATACCACGGGTCAAGCCTGAAACTCACTGTCGGGGTTTTCACTCCTAGGTACATCTATGCCAGAGCCACCTCTACCTACTCGTATCTAGACAGGGATGTATTTCTTGGAAAACAGAAATAATATTTACATTACCCGAAATTTTAGATATTCTTATATACAAATCCTCAATGACTATCTTAGGGTAGAGTTTCCTAATCTGGGTTTTTTCTAAATATAGCTTCCAAGGTTTGTACAAAACTTCCTCTGATACCAACAGTAACGCTCCAACCCTAGTTACCCTGAATCGGTGCATTATTACATAACATTTCCATTATACAATGAATCATGTATCGAAAGATCTGTCAGTTTATTAGCCTTGGAAGTACTTGATAAATATTTATGTTTTACAAAACATCATGAAATAAAAAAAAATTGTGTCCCCTTTGAACATTCTTATATTCCTTATCTTATTCCCACAGTTTAATCATAATATACTTCTTTACATCTTATGAAAAATAAAACAAAATAAATGGGTGAGATCAAATGCTCAGTAAGGATAAAAATATAGCAGAAACATTCATAAATAAGCGTAAACAATTAAGTCAATTTATAAGACTAAAAAAACACTTTTAAAAATAAACTTCAATATAATATGGAAAATATAAATCAAAATAATTCCATTTAATTATTCACATGGATATTCTACTAGTCGAATAATCACATGCTATATCAACATACAATTTTATAGTGATTGAATGCATAATTCCAAACTTCATAACCACATAGTCAAGGCCTTGTGCCAATACTATAAATAATATTTTTTCAAAGACATGTTCCATGACACTAGTTTGTCTCATGAGACCTACCGATGCATCGAGGATCTATATCGGGATCCACCCATCACTTTCTAAGTCCAATTCATTCCTCTTATGAAAATGTTTAAACATAACATAAACATTCGTATTAAAACTAACATATGAAATGTCAATACATTATCCATAAACCATGATGGTATAAAAATGACACATCCAAGGTCAAAAATATCAAAAAACCATCAATACAATATGAAAGATTTGTATCATAATAAATCAACCTCAATCAAGAATAATATCCTATAAATGATGTTGAAATAGTTGAAAAAGATCAATAAAATTCAATGAGAGTAATAACCCTTTTTCATGAAATCATGTAACTGTCATATAAAGGAATTCATTTAAAATATAGATTTTAATGAAAGTTTCCCGTAAAACGTTTAAAATTTTAAATGTAATTAACTTTTTAAAACATTCCTATCTATATAAATAAATCCCTAAAACCATTTTGAAAAAATGCACATTAATGAGAAAGGTTTAGAAGAATAAATATTTAAAACATTTAAAATGATGTTTTAGTAAAATGTACCTTTGAAAGAATCCCTTTGAAAACACATTTATGAATCATGGACATGGAAAATTAATATGTCCCACTTGATACTTACGTATTAAAAATCTCAGATAATAAAGTGATTGTGAAATTAACCCTTACCGATTTGGTAACTTGCGAAACACACACCCCATGGAAGAAGGATCATCCAATGATCATGTAAATACCCATAAATTAAATTATATTATTAAAACAATACAATCATGGGATGTACATACACCACACAAACTGTAATAGTGGAAAATATAGCATGAATATCACGGGAATAAAAGTGAGATGAAAACCCCTTGTATTGATATTTTCCTTAGTATAGGGTAGGTTAAACTCCGGTATAATGGTGAAATCAATGTTACTAAATTATACAGTAACCAAATACATAAATATGATATCATATATGATCTTATAATATTTATTTATTAATGATATTTCAGTAGTATCCTTGTTTTGGTTGTTAACTGATTCATTTTCCTTTATTTTTCATGTCTTAGTGGGGAGACTCAGAGGTAGTGGGGTTGTGATATGAAATATTTTATTAAGAAGATTGGGAGGGATACTCAATTAATGATTGATACTAGGTATTTTTCTATTGATATTTCTTCATCCAATCAATGATGTGAGAGGTTATTTTTTATAAGTTTCATAGACTAACAGTGGGATTGAATCCTAATATATAAAATATTTATCATTCCTTTAGGATAATGATATGGTGGTAAAAGAAGAAGAGGTCTATAATAGATTTAATGTTAAGGAGTTTGATTTTTCAGTAGGTAAATAAAATGAATTTTGTTTTAGGTGGTTTGTTACAGACATTGGAGGTCCCCTAAAAGAGGTGGAAGAAAATTTAATTGGATTTTTTCAATAATTTTCCATGATATCAAGTATGATGTGACATTATTTGGGTTTTTTTGATTAGTTGATGCAGTTGTATCACTTCTTGTAAATTAATAAGTCACGTTTCATAGAAATTTGGGTTAGGTGGTATACGGATGAGATAGTAAAGCTTTATGAGTTTTCTAGGATGACTTTTTTTAATCAGGATCCTCATTTTACCTCTTCAGTTTGGGGAGGCTTTAAATATTCTTTTGGATCTTAGATCTTCCTCATCAACGATTTTATCCATAGACATATGGTCATATATATCAGAATATCTAGACTATGGAAGATATGTTTTTCATATGCATCTAGATTTTAAAGGTTCATGGGTGAAGCATTTACCTAGGTTGAGTTTTCCTATAAAAAAGATCTATCACTAATCCTTTAGTATGAATTCATTTGAAGCTATATGTATTCAAAATTGTATATCTCTATTGTTCTTAACAAATCTGTTAGAGTTAGTAATTTCTAAACTAGAATTAGTGCATAGCATGACATAGAAGTTATAAGAGATTTATGAGAAGGTAAAATCATATAGTAATTGTAAATATTCTTATGATGATAAAAATTAGATTCCCTTAAAGATTAGGGTTATTGAATATTTCTATCTGAGGTTTTCCTGTAAAACTCTTATATTTTAGAATATATTTTTCATTAAATAAAATGAATATGTTTGATAGAATTCTTAACATGGGACACCAGGCTTTAAGAGAACTTCGATATACTATAAAAATATTATTTAAATATTACCATTAAACCCTGTATATTAATAAAAAATTACAAAAAATATCTACAAATTTATTAGATAATGAAAATTTTCTAATTTAATCATAAAAAATAAGTACTCAATTTTCAGTAAACTCGTTTTTTTCATTAGAAATATGTTTTCTTAAAAATGATTTTTATCAAAACTTATACACTAAAATTATAATAATTTCCTACTATTTTTTCAAATTATGTTTTTAATGAATATAATATTTTAAGTCATTATGTAGATATTATATTAGGGTAAATTTTTAGGATTTTTTAAAGTTATTTATTTTTCATTGAATGGAGAAGATTACAGATTTTTGTAAAACTGTGATTTCTTTTCATCAAATCAAGTAATTTGAAAGATCCATTATGTTTATTAATTTGATTATAAAGTAAAGTATGCCTAATTTAACAATAATTAATCTAATTAATTTCATATTCACCATAATTATACTTGAATTTTTTTATAATTTCAATTTTTGATTTAAAAAATATTTTTTTAAAAGCTGATTTTCTTTGAGTTTTAAGAATTAATAATAAAATTTATTTAATCTTGTCCAAAAAAATTAAATAAAAAAATGTATTCAATATTTGGAATCGAAAATTATAAATTAGTTAAAAAGTTCCCTTTTAATTTTTTCATTATGAATAGTAACTATGGTATATATTTGTCACCTTAGTAAGGGTAAAGTGGGTAAAATAGGGCTAAAACAATGGGTTAAGTCCTATAAATATCCAAAACAATAAATTTTTTTTAATTTTATAATCTCATTCATATTAACATTTAGTTTTTGAAAATTTGTTTCCACTTTCCATTGATTATAACTTTAATAATATTTTATGTAATGAATAAATACAAAAGGTCACTCTTTGTATTTTATTATCTATAATATTTTTAGTAGGGATAAAAGTGTTTATATTTAATTATAAGTGGTTATTTTTAATATGAATATTTTTCATGGTTTTTTTTTATTTTTAGGGACGGAATAGCTACTTTAAATTCTTACACAATGCAAGCACAATGCTTGTTCATGTAATAGAAACTTCAAATTAATTATTTTGAAAATATTATAAATAATACAATTTTGATGAAATATTGTGTTATAAGAATATTTTCGATAATTTAATGTTTAAATTTTTATATTCAAACTAAATTTATTTCATGTTGTCTTAAAAGTCAAATTATGTGAATAGCCCCAAAAAAGATTTTAATTGTCTCCTATACTAAATAATTTTTTATTAAAACATTTAAAATGAATAAAAATATTATATTTTATCAATTTAATATGATATGGCCTATAATATAAATCATTTTTAAATTTTGGGTCACTTTTTTTTATAGTAATTTTATTGACCCCTAAATCGCTGAAAACATTGATATTATGGAAATCATAAAAATGGATAATATGAGGCTAAAAAATTGAAATAATGATTAAAACATCACTGAAACTTATATAAATTATAATTTATGGGATAATATTGACTCATCCACATACTATGTTATAATTATATCAACATTGATCCAATTTCACATGAATATTGATTTATTCTATTACAAATTGTTTAAGTAATTCCAAGTGTGTCATTTACTTCACATTAAAAGGACACCACACCTCGTCTTTCACCACACTACCATGAGACAAATAGCTTGACCAAAAAATGAAAAAAACTATTATTATGTTTCTTATATATATTATATAGGTATAGTATTCTTAAAATTCCATCCCTAGGGTCCTTTTGGAGAGATTCAAATGAGGTTCTTTAAAGAGGAGGTAATCATCTTGACCGAGTTTTTTCATTTTACTTTTTTATACCTCTTTAAATTATATAATAAAAATTAAAATATATTTAAAACATTATATTACATATTGTTAATTTTTATTATGTTTATTTTATAACCTTATTCAACTCCTTTTCCCATCAAATAGGAAATGAATGTATTGTTTGGGTGTACGAATGGATTACGACCTTCGCAAAGTGATATGATTCATTTTCCATAACCACCACACATGTATGTTTTTTATGACGGATTTAATATTTATTTATTATATTTATTATGAAATTAAGATTCATTAGTTATTAAATATTATTATTTTTCATTTCCACCTTTTTTTAGAAAATGAAAACGACATTTATGAATACGTACTGTTTACCATATACATGAATGGTGTAATTCATTTTTCAATATATACCTTTAATTTATTGTTAAAAATATGTATATAATGAATATATATGATATTAATATCATTACTAACATTATTTATATGATGTAACCCTGATGAAAGTAAAAGTACCAGAACTTCTAATCTAAAGCATACATGAAAAAGGAAACAAAAAAACACTAGAAATGGAAATTATAATAAAGAATTATTCATAAATGGGTGTTGAAATGTTATAAGTGGATCATATATAGTAGTATAATTATTAATATAGTTTTTTTTATATAATTATAATAAATTAAAATTTATTATACATGAGTTTATATAACTTACAATTTATGTTAATATTTATGTAAGGATTTATCATCTCAATATTATTTCATTGAGATTTGTTTGATGTTTAAAACATATTTATGTTAATGAGGTGTATATATTATTCATTTGATATGATATACTAGGTATAATTTTTAATTAATGGTATTTAAAGTTACAATTAATGTTATTTCATCATGTGGGTCTTGATTCAAAGGTAACTAATGTGGTAAGGGTTTATTATCTCAAGTTATATTCTTTGGAATATATCTTATTCTATACACCTATATTATTTTATGAGGTTTATCTAATTCTAATTTGATTTATTTTATCTTTATTACTTATATTATAATTTTATTTAAATATTTATTTTTAATTTATTTCTTTCATGGGGGTTAGGATTTAGAAGTTACCGAAACGATTGGGGTTTTCTGTTACAATATCATTTTTATCAATATTGTTTATGCTAAAATTTAAATTAGTTAAATTATATGATCTATCTACAAAATATTTTATACATTTAATTATACTCTATTTATTTCATTAATTAAAATTTTCCAATTAATGTTTCTCTTTCGAGTACTCAAATTTCTGAAATATCTTTTTAAGGAAAACTATATTTTTTCTATTTATCTAAGAATCATTTTAATCCATGTCCTTATTTTATTTAAACTGTTTTCAAAAATATTTTTAATAATTTACAATGATTTATTAAATACATTTTTACCCATGTTATTTTTCTATAAAAATATGGAAAATGAATTTTATTTTCATTTTCTGAATTTTCTACTTTTTACCTATGGTAGGAAAATAATATTTATTTAAAGATTTCCACGTGAATGGAATTTTCTGCCATCATGAATGGTCAATTTTTTGAATCTTCCTTTACAATAATCTATGCCTCTATTGATTGAATATTTTTTCTATTATATTTTGGAAAAATATTTATATGTTATTTCAAAATTAAAAGGGTATTTTCCTCAATAAAATGTTCCAATAATCTATTAAAGGTGTTTTCATATATGAAATTACCCATTGATGTTGCTTATGATTCACTATGGATTTGATCCAATGATATCATTTTAATTTTTTATTTGTATGGTTTAGGATTACAATGATAAAATATTGAATTTTTTTTCTCTTCCATGTTTTAAGTTATGATAAAATGATAAATGTTTTCATGATATTATGGAATACATATGAATGGATTACGATTATGTGATTTGTGGTTCCATTATAGGCCTCAAATTAATTGGTTAAATATTAATGTTTTATGAGATAAAAGGGTACATAGTAGGTTATCTTATGCTCAAAATAGTATATCGGAGAGGTTATTTAAGCCCAAAGTGGGTACATGAGTGGTTATCCCAAGACTAACTTATGAAGAATTCCATGGTGGTTAACCATGACATAACATTTTTTGATTATGATTATGCCATACATTATTCCATTTTTTATGACGTGATCATATACCAATGTTATTCTCTCATAGATAATGTTCTTTTATTCCTTTATGATTAATGTCTTATATACTATAAAGATTTATTACATGACACGTGATTGTGATCTATGGGTTGTTGGGTATGGTTTTAAAATATTTAACTTAAGTTATCATACCATTATTCTCATGTTATTATTAATTGATCATTAAAATATACCTTCTTTACCCTTACTGAGCATTTGAGTTCTCCCTTTATTATGTTTACTTTTTCCATGGATATAAGGAATGATTTTAAGTATGATATATCTACGAAGGGTATAAGTTGTGAAGAACTTAATTGGAGATGATGTCGATCATTTATATACCAAATGTATATGTATCTTGGATTCGAAATTAAATAAAAATTTATAATTATTTCATGTATCATAATAATATGTAATAAATAATCATCTAATAAGATGTAATATTTACATATGTAGGTCTTGGGATGCCTTATTTAATATTTAATCAAGTTTTATATATTTTTGGAAACTGTGATGATGAAGCATTAGTGATAACCCTTTGGATAAGAATAATTATAGGAGGACATAATAAGTTATAATAATAAAATAAGTGTGGTTTTCCTAGAATTTATATTACAATATTTATCAAACAAGTTGATGTGGTTGTGGAACATATTCACCAAGGGATAACAACTCTAAAAGGGGTGGGTTTGGCATTAACTCGATCGTCACTAGTTCATGGTGAGAGGGTCTAAGACCGGACACCTACAAAAACTTTCATGTGGGATATAATTAGGTTAATTAAATTTTTTTATGAATCATTATAAAGGAAATTCTTAGATAATGACCATTTATAACCTGTGTTAAACTAAATATTTCATAGATTGAAAAAAGGTGTTATGACTTAGATATCCCATTAAATATTTTTCATGATCATATGATTGTTCACTACGATTATTATTTCTCATTCCTTAATTTGTGGTTTTATATATTGGTTGGAACAAAGAGGAATTTAGTTGAAATTGAATGTGTTAGATGGTGAAATTATTTCACTCATGAAAATCTAAATGAGATGGGATTTATAATAAAAAATATTATGATTATTCCTAAAAATATATCTCATTTTATAATTTACTATATAAACTTGGGAGAGTTTTTTAACATTCATAATAACTGAAAACATGGAGTCTAATGGGAGTTAAGTTGATGAAGACCATGGAGGGATAAGGATTCAGGTTCCTATATGTCTAAAATGTAGAAAGAAGTACCCAGGGAAATGTCACAAAGTAACGTGAAGATATCATATGTTTGGAAAAGAAGGGAAGAACTAAAGTAATTTATAGGTAAAATGAAGAGTTCAATGGAGGGAAATAAATTATATCCTAAGTTACCATTTATAGTTTTATAACTTATGAATGTGGTTTTTGGGAAATTTTATATTCAAATCCCCAATCTAAAGGCTAAATCATATATTAAGGGCCTATGTTATACTGATAATAGATGTGGAATGATTGAATTGCTTATAAATTAGGACTTGAGAATTATGTTTTAGAAGTTTTTTATCAAAGATATTTCCATTATAATATTCCTAAAACATGTAAGGATTATTAAATATAAGTTTTTCATTAGGGATTGGAAAACATATGTTGAAAAGTACTTATGATAAAGAAAATTTATTTGGTTCTAAGGAGTTATTTTATGAAAAAATATTATTTTGGGATAGAAATATTTATTATGTGATTGATGTTGAGATAATAAAGTTTAGTTTTGATAAATAAAAGAATAATATTGATAAATTAAATGGGATAGTTTTGGTGAAATTGGATTTGGTTAGTTATTTTATGATGAAGTTATTTGTGATTAAGTTTATTAAGTTTTTATTTATGGAATATAATCGATATTCAGTGATTTTTTATAAGGAATAGTTATAGAGTTAATTTTTTGAAGCATATATGTTTTCATTGAAGTTTTAGGGTGACATAGGTTATCAGAGTGTTTTAGGAGAATAAATTATAATTTTATTTACACATTTTATGTGTAATTAAGTGTAACATCATGTTATTGTAAGAGAGAAAACTTTGTTAGATAGCGTACAAGATATGACCTATAGAGCTCAAACGTACAACTAAATATTATTATTTAATATGGAATTTATTACTTAGATGTTATATTAGAGGTTTTGAATATGACCAACCATATTATTTTCATACCCATTTATAAAAGATTTTTTACATTCATTTAATATATTTTATAGGCATAATATATGAACAAAATCTAATTTTACACATAATTTTTGTATTTTTCTAAAATTATTGTTCCCCCTTCTAATGGACTACTTATTTTAAAACTATATTTTGAAACATATAAATTTTATTTGAAAAAATAAGAAACATATTTTAAATTTGAATATCCTAATTTACTTTGATTTGATTTTTTGTATTATTTTGAGAAGTTTCATTCCTTTTATCAATTGTAAAAAATACTGAAAATTAATTGAAAACTGAGTTTTAATCTAAATAGTTTCTAATGTTAAAATATATTTCAAATTTTTTAAAAGTATAATTAGATAAATTATACATCTATTAATCCAATTTATTCCATTGGAATCATATTTATATTGAATTTAGAGGTAAAAATATAGTAAACTTTTAAAAATTTTCACTTTAAAACCTTGCTTTCTCAACCCGTCTATGAGATTAATATTAAATTAATTATAACAAATTTTTTTTATTTTAATTTTCAAAAATGGATTCAATAATTGGAATCATAATGTCCAAATTTATTAAATATGTACCATTTATTTTAGAACAATATGAATAGTAAATATATTAATGTTTTATTACTGTGGTACAGGGTAAGATGGGTAATTAAGCATAAAAATAATTATGATAAGAATTAGAAACTTTTCCTAAAATTTTTCTTAATTTTATTTTTTGGGTGATCATAGACAAAAATAATCCTTTGGAGTAATTTATTTCCTCTTGGAGGAACTTGGATGAATTTAATCCCCTTATAATATTTTACTTTAAGAAAAGTCAAATTTATCACCCTGATGTTTTTAATAGGTATAACAATTTTAATATGTGGAAATAAAGAATATATATTATACCATAAATAGTATTTTAAAATTTAAAATATTTATCTTCCTCTTGAAAATTTATTTTTTATTTTTAGTAAATAAATAAATACCATAAATTCTTACACAATGATGATGAAGTAATTATTTTATTAATGGAAATATCAAATAAATGTTATTGAAAATATAAAATCAAAAATAATTTGATATAATTAAAGTTATAAAATAATTTTATAGAATATCTTGACATGTTAGTAATTTAATAAAGTGTTTTTTTATACTTTTGAGGGCTATATTTATATTTTAAAATGTCAAAGCAATGAATAGTGTCCGAATTGAAATTAATAATATTTTAAGATATTTAATAATTTATTAAATGATATATACTATATAAAAATATTAAATTACGAGAAATAATTTAGATAAGATTAAAAAATTTATCCATTCTCCTTTTATGGGTATTATGAAATTTTATAGTAACTATATTAAACCTCAATAAGTAAAAAATCCATACTATCACTGTAAGAGTTATATAGGTTAAATAATTATTAAAAACAAAAATAATAATTAACAAATTAGTCAAATTATTCATAATTTTAATTGGATGAATTTATTTTGAACCATTATCATCCTATATTATAATCAGTTTTGAGGCATTTTGAAAAGAAAGTTTATTTATATTAATTTAATATTTTGTGAAATTCCAAGAGTGCGCATCACCTCTCTTATAAAAGAAAAAATATTCTTCTCTTTTCATAATACATAAAAACCCTTTTATAAAACAAGATATGTAAAAATTACTTCCTAGAATACATCCACAGATTCTAGACTTTTTTAGGTATAAAACTCACCTTAGAGGTGTTAATATATTAATCAAAGGAGATTGACCAAAGAAAATGTATCATTTTAAATAAATTGTTCCTATTTTATTTCTTCTTCAACTTACTTAAAATTTTATTAAATAATTATAAAATAATAATTACAGAATCTTCCATATACTAATATGTTATTATGTCATTTTAATGTCCCATATCCATATCCTTTTCCATAAAATGATAAAATAATTTATTGTTCATGTGTACTGCAGACTACCGCCTCGCAAACTAAAGAAATTAATTTTTCAATACAGTGTCTCAAGACATGATATAATGATGGAATTAAAATTTTATATATAATATTTATGAAATATTTATCATTAAAAAAATATAAAATATCTTTTTTTTCTTACCTTTCCATGTATAGAAAAATTATAACGCCATTCATGCATATGGGTGAATTATCACCTCAATGAAGCGATGTGATTTATTTTTCATCGGCACATTATGTTAAGGATATATGAAATTATATACAATGATTAATATGAAATTAATTATATTATGATAGTTATAAATTATTAAAATAATACTTACCTTCGTTTTCAAATCATTAGTGAAAATTTAAAACATTACTGATGTGTATGTATGACCTACCATCTCCATTATTATAACATAGAACATTTTTCATAACTATATTTAATGGATGGATTTAAAAGTGTAATTGATGTAAAATAATGATTATTATATAATGAATATTATTCTATAGATGATTTACTAATGACCACTTTCACTATATACATCATACCAAATTCATTTTCGACTTAAGTATCAAATTTTGTCAAAACATCCAATGTAAACATAAATAATTAAGTGATTATTTTAACATGGTAATAAGTTATATAAAAGGAATTATAAAATTGATAATGTTTTCAAGAATGTAAATAATTAACATAATTTTATTATTTAGGAATATAAAGGACATACATGATAAATCAGACTCTTGGTATGAGACTTTCTTATCAAAAAGATTCTTTTAGGTTTCTTTTTATAAAAGTCAAACGAAGTGTTTTTTAACATATACAGTGTTAGAGGATTTTCCCACCATCATTAATATTTGACTATTTTATGATTCTTTGATAATTTTTCATGGTTATTTTCAAATAAAATAGTTTCATTATAATTTGTTTAGTGTTTCAATTTTAAATGTTGGTTTTTTAAGAAAATAGTATTTTGATATCCAAAAATGATATTTTCTTAAAAAAAATGTTTTTAATGATATTATCTTCAAAGAAAAACCTTATTTACATTTTTGGGTATTTTTATATTTATAATTGGTATTTTGATATTTATGATGAATTTTTATAAGAAAATGGTATTTTTTATTTGAAAGTGTTTTTCTTATGGTATTTAAATATTTTTTGAATAGTTTTATGATGAAAAGTGAAATCATAAAATATCATATTCATGATATGGTACATGATAATTATATTTTAATCAGGTTATCCTGAGACATATTATTAAAATGGTTGGTCTCCAGTATAACTCATGGTTGATCCCATTAGAGATTATATGTTGTGTGTGTCGAGATAGTATTGGGTGACCCTATTATAGATTTTGGTTCACCAAAACTGTGTTCCAATTCATTAGGTAATATACCTTGTCTTTTAAGACAAGAATTAATGAGTTAAAAAAGTTTCCTCCTATAGATTTAACTGATATCCTGATATTTCTAACATGGGTTTAAAACAAGAATATGAATTTCATTCTCAATGTTGTTGAAAAAGGGTTTAAATTTGATTTATATGGGTTTTAATGATTTTATTTGAGCTATAAGTGTGTGTGATTTTATATAAAAATTACGTATTTCAATAGCTCAATGTACTTTGTGATAAAGGTAATTATTACATGGGTTTTCAGGTTTTTCATAGGGTTAACCGTTTTCTTTCTTTATATCCCTTACTGAGATTTTTTTGTTCATCACACATTTTAAAAAAACATTGTATTTTAATGAGGATTATTGAAAAAGATGATGTCAAGATGAAATTTGTGAAGATAGGTCCTAACAAAAAAACATGTTTTATTTTTAAAAGGGTATCCTTTAGTGAAAAAATGGATACTGTGTATAAGTGTACACTTGTAATCTATATTTATAATATATAATATTTCTTCATAATTCTATATTACTCTAAACCTAGAATATATTTATGAAAATAAAGTGATTTTTTGTTTTAAAATAACCGTAATATGTATTATTTAAGGTCGAGTGCTTATAGATGGAATCAGATTAGGTTTTATACAACCTTGTAGATTAAGATGTTTTCTTTTTTGGTATTATTAAGAGCTTTATATATATTAATGGGTTTTATATTGTAAGGATAATCATATGTTCAGTGTCTTAAAATAAATTTTTAGGCTTTATGTTGGGATATTTTAAGGTGGAAAATGATATTTTTAGAGGATTTTATTATTGAGGTAATTATGGATTATTTCATTTTAGGATGTAAAATAAAAGGTATGAGATAACCTATGAGTTTAAAAAATATTAAGGTTATTTTATAATATTTTTTTCACATTTCATGTAATGTTATAATAAATATAATTTTATAAATAAAAAGGAAAAACCTATAAGTCGGGTGACAGCCCATCGTGTCTCGAATGGTCATGAGAATTGAACCCACAACTATAGGGAGAAAAAGGTGCATTGCTTACCATTAGCCTACATGATGTCCTGGTTAGTATGATATTTTTTTATTTTATTTAAACTAACTAATGGATAAATGTTATGTTCATTTTTTTGAACATATTTTTAATCATATATATAACCTTGATATTGGATAATTATTTGTGATAAAGTGATAAATGTAATTTCCAAAGATGGTCACTATTTTGGGAACTTTATATGATTAAGGTAAACAAAATACTAAGGGATTTTATTTGATAAATAATGTTTGAATTATAATTTAAAAACAAATATGATTTTATTGAGGATTTATGGTGATTCATTTTATTTCTGGAAATGATTATCATATCTTGGAGATTATCTAATTAGGGAAATTATGTTTTGGTATAATACATTAAGAGTGATTTATGTTATTTGGAGTTAAATTTACAAATTTATCTTGGAAGACTATGTGATTAAATCCTTTAGATTTTTGGATTTAAATATTAGTCTAGAATATTTTTTGATGAATTTTAATAATATTTGTTTTTTGAATGATATATGTTTAACTTTGGGTGTTACTGTTGAATTTTGGAGATTAAAGTAGTTTTTAATCAATAATGGTTAATTATTTTTTGGAATTATCTTTTATTATTACAACCATTTTGGTTTTGGTAAATGTATATATATAGGATTAATATATTTTCATACTTTTTGGGATTTATTTATCCATATAAGTTATATATAAATCCTCAAGTATGAAATTTCATCTTATAAATTAATTATTTGAAGAAAAATATTATATTACGGTGGAAATTGATTAAAGGATGAGACTCTAATTTTAATATAAGTATATTTACATATTTTATTAGATATATAAGTAATTTTATTCTGAAATTCTTTACAAAATGATCTTGAAATGAAAACATTATCAATTTACTTTTCTTATGAAGAAATCAATGGCCTTTTAAACAATAACAGATTTATGGTTTTGTAATGGTAAACATCCTCAGGAATAGGTCATCTTTCACACTCCATCAAAACATTATAGTTAGTTCTCTATTAAATGTACATGTTTTATTACATTTAATCCTTGTACATGTTATCTTAGTTATTCTTCATACATTCATTTCTCTCTTTACAAATGGAAGTTTTATAAACCCTTTTTCTCATGTAGGATTTCAATAAAGGTATTTTGAAAATTCAAACCCTAGTCACCAATCCCGAATTCAATATTGTGAGGACACAATTTATAAAATATGGTATAATGTAACATCCTAGTTTTTTAAAAGGAAACATCATGTTGTATAGCATACATGATATGCCACATCAATCTTAAACAAAAAAATAAATATTATTATTTAATATAGAAGACATCACCTAGTTTTTATATTGGTGAGCATGAATAGTAATAACCATATTATATTTACACACATTTATAAAATGTTTTTAATTCATTAAATATATTTTAAAGCCACAAGATATAAAAAAAATCCAATATTACGCATAAAAGATATATTTTTCTCAAAGATCGGTTTTCAGTCTTTTAATGGTTCGCTTATTTTAAAACACAAATTTTACACTATTATAATTTTTTTTTGACAAAATAAACTTTATTTTTGAAATAATAATATCAAAATTTTCTTTGGTTTAATATTTGGCATTTTTCAGAGAAGTTTCATTTTTTTATAAATACTGGAAAATACTAAATTTTAATTAAAAACTGAATTCTCATCTAAAATATTTATAATGTCAAATTACATTTTAGACTGGTTCTAAATAAAAAATTTGAAAAATTATACATATATTAATTCTATTTATGTTAGTGGAATCATTTTTATAATTAATTTAGAAATAAAAACATAGTAAATGTTTGACAATTTTCACTTTAAAACACTACTTTCTCGCCCCATCTAAGAAATTAAATTCAAATTAATTTTATCCATTTATCTGTCTTTAATTCTGAAAAATCGATTCAATATTTTTAATAATAATTTAGATATTTATTAAATATGTACCTTTTATTTTTGGAAATTATGAATAGTAATCTTAGTGATGTTTTTTATTACCACGATTAATGGTAAATCGAGTAATTAAGGGGAAAATAATTATGATAATGATTATAAAATTGCCCTAAAGATTTCCCTAATTTTATTTTATGAGTATTTATTGATATAAATCATCCTTGGTCCAAAATTATGTTTTATTTGTTCCACTTTTATGACTTTAGTCTCCTTATAGTATTTTATTTTATGAAAAGTGAAACCTATCACCTTAATGTTTTTAATAAATATAATATTTTAATATGTGGTAATTCAGAAGATATATTTGACAACAAATATTTTTTATAAATATAAAATATTTATATTCATAAATGATTTTTTTTTAATTTTTAGTGAATAAATAATTACCTTAAATACTTACGCAATGTTGATGTAGTAATTATTTAATTAATGGAAATAAAATAGAAATGTTATTAAAAATCTTAAAACAAATATAATTTGATACAATTAACGTGATAAAATAATATTTTTTATTATATTGACATGTTAGTAATGTAATAAAATACTTTTTTCAATTATATGTGTTATCATGATATTTCTAAAAGTCAATGTAATGAATAGCGTTAAAATCGATATTAATGATGTTTTAAAATACATAAAATTTTATTACATTATATAAAATTCAAAAACATATTAAATTTTGAAAAATAATTTATATAAGGTTTAAATTACATCCATGATCTATTTTTGGGTATTTTTTCATTTTATACTAATTATATTAAACCTTAGAAAGTAAAAAAACCTTGTTTTCATAGTAAGAATTAAAGGGGTTAAATAAGTGTTAAAATAAAAAGTTAATGATTACCAAATTAGTCAAAAAAATTATAATTTTAGTTGGATGAATTTATTTCAATTAATAATCATAATTTATTATAAAAAAATTAGTTTGGATCCATTTGGAATGGAAATTTAATTAATATTAATTTAATCTTTTGAGAAACTTCAAAAGTGTCCCTCCCCTTTTAAAAAAGTCCACATATTCTTCCCTTTTATTTACACTTATAAATCCTTATGATTAAGAAAATATATATAAAAATACCTTCATATAATACCTTTACTCGTTATAAATGACTTATTTTAGGCATACCACTCACCTTATAGGTGTTAAAGTGTCAGGTAATGGAGATTTTATAACGAATAGGTATCATTTTTAATCAATTGTTTCAGTTTTATTTCTTATTAAACTTCCTTAAAATATTATTAAACCATTATAAAATAATAACAAAAATATCCTCCATATAATTATATGTTATTATGTCAGTTTCATACCCCCTTATCCATCTCTTTTTTCATTAAATGGGAAATTATGTTGTCGTTCGTGTGTATGGCGGATTACCGCCTAACGGCCCAATGTAATTCGTTTTCCATCATCATCTCTCAATAATAGTTATACTTATGGAATTAAAATTTTATATATGATATTAATGAAATATTTATAATTATTAAAACATTATATAACATTTTTTCCTACCTTTTCATGAATAAATAAACAATAATGTTGTTTGTGTGTATGTGTGAATTATCTCCTCCATGAAGTGATGTGATTCGTTTTTCATCACCACATCATATGAATGATATATATAAGAATATTTAAATTAGGAATATTATATTAATTATATTTTCATAATTATTTATAGATAACATAATAATTACATTTTTTCTGTAATGATCATTGAAAAATGGAAATGTTACTCATGCGTAAGTACGACCAACTATCTCCACGATTATAACAAAGTTCATTTTCCATAACCATATTTAATAAATATATTTAAAATTATAATATTTGTATAATAATGATTATTATATCATTAATATTATTTTGGATATGATGTACTAATTACCACATTGACTATAGTCATCATACCATAGTCATTTTTGAATTTGTACCGAATATTGATAAAACTTGTGACGTGAACATAAATAATTAAGTAATTGTTATAAAATAGTAATTACTGATATAAGAGGAATAATAAGCTTCAAAAATGTTATAAATAAATTAAATAATTAACATATGTTTATTATTCAAGAAGATAAGGGGAAAATGGGATAAATCATACCCAATGTAAGGGACTTTCTTTTTAAAACTATTCTTTTAATGAATATTTTTACAGAGGTCAAAAAAACGTTTTTTAACCTATATATCATGATTTTATTTTACTAACTTATTGATAATTTAATTTTTTTATTCTTCCTTTATTAGTTTTAATGGTTATTATCAAAAAAATTGTTTTATTTATGAAGTGTGTGGTTTGTCGATTTTAAAGTCATTTTTTGAAAGAAAATGGTATTTTGATATCAAAAAATGGTATTTTATTCACCAATTTTTTAATTATATTTTCATCAAATAAAAACACCCTTTACATTTATTGGGTATTTTGGTGTTTAAAATTAATTTTTAAAGGAAAATAGTATTTTTTTAGTGTTTTTCATGTGGTGTTTAAATATTATTAAAAGGGTTTATGATGAAAACTGTAAGCAGAAAAAGTTTTATACATGATATGGTACATGAGCATTATTTTTGAAACGGGTTAATCAGATACAACTTATATGAATATTTGATCCCCATTATATCTCATGTGTGAGCCCGTTATATGTTATATGGTTGGAGCTCCCATATAACGTCAGGTGAGACCGTTATATCATTGGGTGCGCCCAGATAATGCTCCAAATCATTAGTTAATGTACCTTGTCTTTTGAGGATATAAATATGTAGTTGTAAAATTTTTTCTTCTATTTATTTAAATGGTATCCATTTATTTCTGACATGGGTTTACAATAGGATTATTAATGTCATTATCTATGTTACTAAAAAATGGTTTAAATTTTCTAGATATGGGTTTAAATGATTTTCATTGAGAGAAAAGAGTTTTTGTTTTCATACGAAAATTATTTATTTAAATACATAAAATAACATTGAGATAAAGGAACTTATTACATGGGTTTTTATGTTTTTCACTAGACTAATAGTTTTTTTTCTTTATTTTCATTACTGAGATTTTTTTCAATCCCATGTTTTAAAATATATTTTTTTCAGGCTATTAAGGAAGATTTGGGTCAAGGATGAAGTCAAGATGAAATTTTTGAAGATATTTCCTGAAAATAAATATGTTTTTTATTTTAAAGAAGTTTTCATTGGTGAAAAAATTGGTACTATGTATAAGTTTCCACTTGTGATGTATGGTTTTAATATATAATAGTATTTCCTAATTCTTTAAAACATGAAACCTATAATATATTTGGGAAAATAAATTGGATTATATTTTTAAAATAATGAAAATATATATTTTTATGTTTATGTCATTATATTAAGATCTAATTTATGTTATTTGGTTATTGATGTTTTCTAATTTTAGTTGTTCTATTAACTTTTTTCTAATTTATTGGATTTTAACTGATTATGTACGATTTGAGGGGCTTTGGAATTTAGTTATTTATATAAAGAATCAATTAGATCTTTTGGTATTATTATTTAAATCTTTTAGATTAATCTTTCATGTGATAGTTTATTCATATTAGTTTTCAAAGCATGTATAAATAATTTTAGGTTTGAGTAATTGAATAAAGATAAGAGGAAAATTGTAATATCCTTTTATAGATCATATGATATATTAAATGTTTATTTCAGTTCTTAAGGTAGTAAAATTTAATATTTTTCATTATTCATTGGAATATGGGATGAAAATAGGAAGAAACTAGTTGAAACACGTAACTAAATGATGAAATTGTGTATATATATTTTATGAAATCAAGTAAGTATATTTTACCATATATCATACTAAAATAATTCCTTTACTCTAGGAAAAATATCTTGAAAATTAATTTTTTACTTTATACATTTATTTCTAAATAATTGATATTATTTTTCACACCTCACTAATTTACTGTGTTGTAATCATTTAAATTCTTAAGACAATTCTCTCTATAACTAGTTATTATTATTTGCACATTTTCAACCTTTACCATATCTATATTTTTAATTCCCACTAATATTATCCTAATTTTGGATTCCAATTATGTGTAATTTTGTGTAACCATTATGTTTCTCACTTCTCCATTTTAAGGAAATGTTAATTATCCCATTTGATTTTTCGGGTTTTTTAAGAAGGTGTTTTCAAATATTAAAGCTTTAATTAATGAGATAAAAATTTTGGGGATGCAATTTCATTTAGGGGAAAGAATGTAACAACCTAATATTTTATAATGAATTTTTATAAATAAATCTAAAGTTTTCAATATCTTTTATAACATTTAATATTGAGATATAAGAAAACTATGGAAAACTATGTAAATAATATTAATTAAATGTGAATGTTACATCCTAGCTATTAAATTAGAATTTATCAATAGTAATAACCACATTATATAATATATATATATATATATATATAATGGTTTTGGATAAATAAAATGTAATTATTTATTTGTAATAAATAATTATAAATTTTTTTGTAATGTCATTTTATGCTTCAGAAATATGTTTACTTAAAAATGGATTTTATTTAATTTTTTGCACGGATATTATTTGTAATTTATAAAAAATTTTGAAATTTTATTTTAGGGAATGCAGAAAATTTTTTAGTTATGTATTTCAATATTATTTTAGAATTAATATTTTGGTATTTTCTATAAAGTTTTAATTTTCAGTGAATAGTGAAAATACTGATTTTTCTAAAAATATAACATCATTTCATTATATAATATAATTTAAAAGCATCATTACTTTTTAAATTTTATATTAAAGAAATATAAGTCTCGTTTAATTATAAATAATATAATTAATTTCATAGGAATGATAATTATACTAGAATTTTGTATATGTTCATTTTAAGTCTTAAAACAAATTTTTCTAAAAATTGTTTTTCATTGTGTTTTTCATATTACATTAAAATTGATTTATGAATATTTAGGAAATTGAATATTTAAAAATATATTCCACATATATAATCATGGGGTTAAATATTTTTAAATAGTTTTATTTTATTTTAGGTCATTATGAATAGTAATTTTGGTGATTAGTTATCACCTTGATAAGGGTAAAACGAAGTTAAAACTATAGGATAAGGCCTTTAAATATCAAAAAACACTGGAATTTATTTCATTGAATAAGTTCCTTTCTACCTTAAGAATACTATATTATATGTTTGTGAAATTTATTTCTGCTTACCTTTGATAATGTTAATAATATAATTTCAAGTAAAGAATAAATAAGAAATGTAACTCTCTTTGTTTTAATATCTCTGATTTTTTATATAGGGATTAAAATATGTTGTTTTTTTTATAAAAAATTATTAAAAATATTATTATTTTTATTATGGTAATATATTTTAAATTTTTAGTTATGGAATAATTACCTTATATGATTACACAATGCTGACACGGTGCCTGTTCAAGTAATAGAAAAAACAAATAAATTCTTATAAAAATATTAGAGTAAAACAATTTGGATGAATTATTGCGGTGTAAAAATGTTTTTGATAAATATAATGTATTTACAAAAAAATATTAAATTTTAAGATTAATAATTTACCTGTTTTATTACTATTCAGTAGTTATATTTTTAAGAGTTATATTCATTTTAAGAATATTAGGTAATTTTTCACTCAAAAGGAAGTAAGATTTATTTTTAACCAAATTGGGTTTAAATGCAATAAAAGGTTTTATTTAAAAGAATTATTTCCAAATTATATAATTATTATTTGAAATAATTATCTTCATTTCTGAATTTATTATATAAAAATTATCTTCTAATTATTTTGTTAGAATTTTCTAAAAAGTGTCATTTTTCAATGAATAGTGAAAATACTAATTTTTATTAAAAGTTATATTTTCATGTCAATAATTTAAAAGGTAAAATTTTGTCTCAAAAAGGTTTTAAAGTATAATTATTACATTTAAATTATAAATATTTTAATTAATTTCATTATAATTAATATGATACTTAAGTTTGATGAAAAATACACGTAAAAGGCTTTTTTTAACTATTTTTCATCATGCTTTGTGGGTTTGATTAGAAATTAAATTCTATAAATTAAATTAATTGAATTTTAAAAAATAATGTACATATTTCTAATAATAATAATAAATATTAAGTAATAAAATCAACTTAATTTTTTAAAAAATGAATAATAAAAATAATAAAAATTTGTTTCCACGGTTAAGGTTAAAACAAGTTTATTGGGGGTTATACTTAAGAGATAAGGTCTAAAATGATCTATAAAAATTTTATAAATTCTATTGTATCAACATATTTTGACCCTATGTCATATAATATTTGGAATTTTTATATTTGTGGGCCTATTTTATTAAATAATATGTAGATATATTTTATTCATTTTAAAAACAATCCAAGTGTGTCATCTTTCCCAATTATAAAAGGAAACCCCCACTCATATCCTCTCCACACCTCAAGATCCTTTTTTCAAAAAAAAAACTATCTTCCAAAATCCATTCCTTACATCTATGACCATATTATAGAGTCCCTTTTTATCATAAATTCACCCTAGGTAGGATTTATCTATAAACATAAAGAGGTTGTCTGAATAACAGGTATAATTCTTAACCAAACATTTTAATTTTATTTATTCTTATACCTCCATAAAATATTATTTAAACATGATGAAATTATATCAATGTTATATTAATTACACTAATAATTAATTTTGTTAATTTAATAATATTTATCTATCTCCTCTTCCCTCAAAGGGGAAAAAAACCATCATTTCTATGTACAGTAGACTATCGCCACACAAACTAATGTAATTCATTTTCAATTATCGCATCTCATAGATAGTTATAATAATTTTTTTAATTGATATATATGATTTTTATAATGAAATAAAAAATATATAATGATATTATATCATTTATTTTCTAACATTTTCATCCATTAAAAATTTCTAATGTCATTGATGGGTTAATGTGGATTACAACCTCTATGAAGCGATGTGTTTTATTCTACATCACCAAAACACATGTTTGTTATATATAATTTAATTTGAAGATGTAATGTTATATTAATTGTATAATAAAAATTCTGTAAATATAATATTATACTTACAATATTTCCGTATTTCTCTTAAAAAATGAAAACATTGCTCATGCGTATATGAGGCCTACTATTTCCATGATTGTAACATAAATCATTTTTCATAAAATTCATCAACGATTGGTTTTCAAAGTATAAATAATGTATAAAAATTATTATTATGGAATTATTATTGTTCAATATATGATGGAATAATTACCTCTTTGACCATAGTCAATATTCCAAAGTCATTTTGGACATATAAGTGAAATATCATGAGAATATCTCACATGTACTTAATTGATAATGTAATTGAATATAACCTATAAATAAATAAAATAAAATAAATAATAAACTTTAAAAATTATAAAATTTAAGTAAATAATTAAAATAATTTTATTATTCATGAAGATAAATAATGAATGTGATGATTCGGGCTTGTGGTAAGGGATGCATTATCTTAGAACCCTGTTTTTAATGTTTTAATGATTTATTTTATAAATATTTTTTTTCTAGGTCCATATTTATTAACTAATTTTATAGATTTATTTACATGTAAATAAATTAATTATAAAGGAAATTTCATGTCACTTTTTAATTTTATTTCTAAATCAAATGGAATATTTATATATATTTTATATGGTATATTTTGACTTTTTTAAAAACGTATAGGGAATGTAATTTTTTAACTTATTTGGCATCAATGACCTTTCCTAACACAAAAACCATTATTTTATTTTTGTATTATTTTACAATATTTCGTGTTTTATTCAAATAAAAACCTTATTTATCTTTATTATGGGAATTTTAGTTTTGAAAATTTGTTTTAAAAATTGAAAAGGTATTTTAGTATCCCAAAATGTTTTGCGTATAGGTTAAAAAAGGTTTTTAAGGGTTTTATGATGAAAAGGTTCAAGAATAAAAATTTTAATTTATTATATTGTACATTATCATTATAGAAGATTATGGTTGAGCTTTATATAGTTTATACGATGGGTTATCTTGATATATCTCTCCAATGCATTAGGTTATGTTCCTTGTCTTAAAATGTAAGAAGGAGAGAGTTAACAGATAAGGTTTTTCCTAAGGATTTAATTGGGATCTAGTGATTCCTAACACATGTTATGAATATAGAGTATTAAGTTTCCTAAAATGGATTTTATTTTCTTTATATGGGTTTTAAATGTTTTATTTTGGAAAAAGTGTGTGTTTCTTATATTTTTTTAATTTATTTAATACACTCAAAAAATATAATGATAAAGGTAAAAAAAATATGGTTTTCTTATTTTTTTTAAAAGACTAATGTATTTCTTAATTTAATGTTACTTACTGAGATTTATGTTCTTATTGAAAATTTTTAAATATTTTTTACAGGGTTTATGTATGAGTAAGAACAAATAAGAAGTTAAATTTGAAGACATCATGATTTTTCATGAAGTGAAAACATGTTTCATTATAAAAGATTTATATTTTGGGAAAAAATTCTAAGTTTATGTATCCAATTAGTAATTCATACTTTTTTAATTTAATATTTATGACCTATTTATATAAAACGCAAAACCTAAAAGATATTTGGTAATTCAAGAAAGTAAATTCTATCTTAAAAATACTATATTATGTAATGTTTTATGATTGGTCCTTATTGTTGGTATCATAGAAAAGTTCTAGATAACATTATAGGTTTTCAATAATGCCGACATAATACCCTAAAGGGATACTAATTTATGGTTATAATGATATACCAGTTAAATATTATCATATTTATTTATCTAATCTATGTCTCTTCGGAATGGTTTTTAGTAGTATGAGGGTATCAAGGTGATAATTCCCTTCCAAGTTTGCATCCTAGAATGGTTATAATTGGAACTAATAAATTTTTTGTCATAATGGATCAAATGAAATGAGATATATATGGTGGTGACATCCATATTATCGAAAAAATTGAATTATCACAGAGGAACATGTCAATAGTTTAGAATTTTATAAAACAACAGTCTCTATATTTCAGTTAAATTTTATATCTAGTGGTAGACGACATATTTGTTAATACCCTAGAAAATATAATTGAATTAATGGGATGCTCATAATATCAAAAGTTAACTCATTAAACTTATCATTTTAAAGGTGAAGTTGATTGGTGGTGGTATTTGGTTAAGAATACCGTAGAGAGATAATACTTTGATGACATGGAATGAAATAAATTTAAGAAAATTTTCTTATAAAAATATTTCCCTAAGTTTCATCGAATCGGAAGGAGGAACAATGCTCTATGTTGAGGAAAGAGGAAGATTCATAAGTCATATATAAAGATAATTTTATAAGATTTTATAGGCACACACAAAATTTTATTATAAACAATGATAGTAAGGTTGATATATTTTACTCATAATTAAAACCATATTTATGAATAGATTTTGTCTCATGAGAATTTAAAAGATATGAGAATGTTTTTCATTTTGCAGAAAATGTTGGTATGGATTTTGATGAGACTTCTATTCCTCGAGATGACAATAGTAAGAATCGGTCAAGGTGGAAAGCAACAGAGAATCAATAAATTAATGAATCAACTTTTAATACCCTTAAACATTCCAAGTTCAATAAAAATTAGTAAATTTTTGAATGGATCTAAAAAGTGTTATCAGTGTGGTAAGTTGGGTCATAGGGATCATGGATATAAATAAGAGTCCTGAATAATCCAAGAATGGGGTAACAGATAGGCACAAAATAGTTATATTTTTTAATTATAATTATTTGGGAAATTATGATAATGTGAATCTAAATTTAGTTATTTGGTGTAGAAATCATTAAGATCGAAATAAAAAATGTGTAGAAAATTATTTTCTACTACTACAATTGGTTTTGGGTCATTTAATGAATTGGTGAAATGTATTTCACTTTTTTATTAAAATCATGTTAGTTTCTTGTTTTACTATAGATCATCACATTCCTTAATTTTTAATAAATTTTAAAGTAAATGGGAATATCCCCGCTTGAAATAAAATTAAAAATTCTGGTGAAAACTCTTGGTGGAAGTTTTAAATCAATGATGATATATAAGAATATCCATACTTTTATCATTATGATGTTCTTTCCTATAAATATTATTGATCTTTATATAATATAGTTTGAGATTATTTTTGGAAGGTATTGAATTTTATTTTAACATGATAGGATATATTTCATAGTATATAATTTTATATTCAATGATTTCATACCTTTGATAACATATGAAGAAGCCGAGAAATTGGTTAGAGATGGTAGTGGAAGTTAACTAGATCATGTTTTTGAAAAAAAAGAAATAGTTTAGATTAATGATGTGTCTATAGTGAATGAATATATGGATGTATTTCAAGATAATTTTATTAGCGTTATTCCTAGGTAGAAAGTTGAGTTTACTATTGATTAGTACATGATTCTAATCCAATTTCAAAACCCCTGTATCAAATAGATAAAGTATAACTTTTGGAATTGAAAAATATTTATTAAGATTTTCTGCATAAATTTTTAATTCAAAAAATCATTTCACCATGGGGAGTTATAGTTTTATTTTATTTTTAAATATAGTTCAATGAAAATTTTCAATGATTATAGAGCCTTAAATTTAAAAAAGAAGTTTATTTTTTCTTATATCTTTGGTTTTTTATCAGCTCTGAGGAGAGCAGTTTAATTTAAAGATTGACCTTAATTCACAATACTATAATTTTAAGGTAAAGGGGGAAGATATTTTTAAGATGGAGTTCCAAACTAGATATGGGAATTACGAGTTCATGGTTATTCCCTTTGATTTATCTAATGCACTAGTTGTATTTGAGGATATTATAAATAGATTTTCCATTAATTTTTAGATAATTTTAGGGTTTAGTATATTGATGACATATTGGTATATTATAAAATAAATTAAGATCATGAAAGACACAAATGTATTATTTTTAAAATTTTATTAGAAAATAATCTATATTGAAAATTTAGTAAGTGTGAATTTTGGATAAAACAAATGTATTTCCTCATGTATATTATTTCAAGATATGGAATAACTATTGAACCTGATAAAAATATTGTTGTTAAAGAATAAAAAAGACCAAAAAAATTCCTAGATATTAATAGTTTTTCAAAATTAGAAGATTGTAACCATCAGTTGGCTGATAACGGTTCCCATTTATCTAGCCCATTGACCATGTTACATAAAAAATGAGCTAACTTCATCTAGAAAACATTGTGTGATGATTGTTTCCCCAAACAAAAAAAATATTTATGAATGATATATTTTTTTCACCAATTTCTTGAAAGGGTGAATTTTTCATTTATTAAGATGCTTCACTGATGGAACTTGGTCATGTTCTGATGTTGAATGGCCAGGTAATTTCCTATGCTTTGCATTAACTGAAAACTCATGAGTTAAATTATCCTATACATGATCTAGAATTATATATTTTGGTTTTTTATTTAAAAATTTAGCGGAATAATTTATATTGATTGAAGTGTTAAATATATACTAATCATAAATTTTTTAAGTATATATTCACTCAGAATATGTTAAACATGAGGCGGAGAATATGGCCGGAAATGATTAAAAATTATAACTGTATGATTCATTACTATATTGGAAAATTAAACAAAGTATATTTTTCTCTAAGTCATATATATAATTCAACTTTAACCATGTTATATCGAAAACATGAAACATTGGTTAATTATTTTATAAATTTTGTCTTAGAAGTTGTGCATGCCTGAAATTCCTCAGATTTGTTTCAAGTATCAATCCAATTGTCTCTATCAGAAGGAATTAAACAACCAAAGAAGTATTATCATGATAAAATGTAAAATGTAGAATATATTTATAATTTTAAGTTATAAAAATTTAATAATGATGAATATGGTTTTAATATATTTTGAAAGATAGTATGTGTACCTTTTTATTCCCAATTGAAGATAGAATTATTGAGAGAATCTCATAGTTCTTCATTTTCATTTCTTCATAGAAGCACTAAGATATATAGATGCATTATGGAGTATTATATATGGGATAAAATGAAAATAGATATTTTTGACTTTATCATTAATTTTTTGAATTTTCAATAGTTTAAAGTAGAATATAAATTAATAAATGGGATGATTTAGACATTCCCAAATTTGGAGTGTAAATGAGAAAATATATCCATCAATTACATGGTGGAATTTCCAAATACATCTTGAGTTAATAATATAATTTTTTTTATTTTTGACGAAATAACTAAATATGAACATTTCATTCCCATTTCAAATAATATGTATTTATATCATATTTATCAACTATATATCTAAGAGATAATCGGGTTACATAGAGATCCACTCTCTATTGTATCTAACCATAATCTCAGGTTCACTTCTATTTTTTGTAAAGGTCATCAAACGTTTTTAGGTACTGAATTAAATTTCATTAAAAAAATCCATCCTCAATATAAAGGACAATCTAAAGTAATGATTCAAATCAAATTATACAAAAAAATTCTTCTTTGAATGATTATTAGGGAAGTTATGATCAATATATTTATTAGTTTAGTTTTTTATCATATAATTTTACATTCTAGTATACATGTGGATCCTTCTAAGGAATTACATAAAAGGGATGTGTGGGACTCTAGATTGATTTTATGAATTAAGTGAAAGGATTTTTTTGGGAACATAGTTGGTAGAATAAATAATTTAGAAGGTGAATATGATTTAGCAGAATATAAGTATTTCTTATAGAAGTTAAAAAAGCTATGAAGATAGCTAGAGGATCTTTATTTCATGTTTGATGATCATGGTTTCCTTAATGTATCTCTATGGAAAAGTGTTATGAATATTTGGCATAAATGGGATGATGAGTCTATGTTTCAATTTATTTTATTAAATACATGGATCAGTTTCCTATAGAGTGTCCCTACCTCCAATTTTTTCTTAATTTCATGATGCATTTCATGTTTCATTTTTAAGAAAATATATGTCAGATGCATCTCATGTTTTGAGCCTTAAAGTAGTTTTGTTCGGAAAAACCGTTCTTATAAGGAACAACTAATACATATTTTTGACCACATTGATAAAGTGTTTTGGAATAATGAAATTAGTCAGGTTATGTTTTTTTTTTGAAAAACCATATAGTTGAATAAGCAACATGCTAAACAGAAAATGCTATGAAGGAAAAATATCCCTACTTTTTTAAGTGATGAATAAAACTGTGTTTATGTAATTTATAAAAGGGGGAAGAATTTAATAACCCAGATAATGTAAATATACATCTTTTTCATGTGTTATTAATATTTATAAATTATATTATACATATTAATATTAATTATAATAATAATAGGTAAATTTTCTATCAAAAGTAATAAAGATTCATTTCAAACTGAATTGGTTTTTCATGCATTATGTGGTTTTATTTAAAATCTTGATTTTCAAATTATAGAATTTTATTTTAAAAAAATGTAATTAATTTTTTAATTAATCATGTTAAAATTTTATTAGGATATATTTTTGATAATTTTCTAAAAGAAGTTATTTTTCAATCAATAGTGAAAAACAATATTTTAATCAAAAGAATTTCTTTTTTCAAGCATTTAAAATTTTTCATTTTATAGAAAATGGATTAAAAGTTAAATTATTTAATTTATATTATTAATAATCCTATTTTGGTCATTTTAATCAAAATTATTCTTGAATTTGGTGTAAAAAAATATCTGTACTTAAAAAATCATTGTTCTAAAAACCTGTTTTTTATTATGTTTTGCAAAGTTAATTTTAAATTAAATTATGAATAACATATGAATTTAATTTAATAAAATGGAATCCATATATTTAATAATAATAATTAATTTAATTTAATTACTTCAACATAATTGTTTATGATAATGAATAGTAAAAAGTTTAAAAAATATGTTACTATAGTTAATCATAAAACAGGTTTACAGGGAATTAAACTAAAGTGATAAGGGTTTAAATGATCTAAAACCTTATATAAATTATATTTTATACATTATATGGACCATATAACATATAATATTATTAAATGGTCCATTTTGTATCCATTTTTATTGAGTAATAAATTAATATATTTTTATCTTTTTAAAAATTCCATGTGTGTCATATCCCCCACTAATAAAAGTGTGTCCCCTATAATCCTCTTATCCACACTTAGAAAAAAAATTATTTAATGAAATACAGAAAATAATACCTTATTTACATCCCTAAACACATTAAGTAGTCCTTGTGTTTTTCAAAAAACAATTCTAGGAAGTCCTTAGGTATAAATATAAAGAGTTTTTCTAAAAAAATATGAATGGTTCTTAACCAATCTTTTTTATTTATTTCCTCTTCTACCTCCTTAAAATATTCTTCAAACATGATGAATTAATAAAACCATTATATATTATATAGATATATTTTATTATGTTAATGTGATTACCAATATCTATATCCACTTCCATCAAATGGTAAATGAAATTGTTGTTTGTGTGTACGGTGCACTACCTCCTTACAAACTAATGTAATTCATTTTCCATTATCACCTCTCATGGATGGTTACAATGATAGATTTATTTTATTTATATGTGTATGTTAAATACTCATTATATAGTTATAATTATTTAAGTGTAACATATCATCTATTTTTTTACATTTTCATCCATTGAAAAATGATAACATCGTTCTAGTGTACATGTGGATTACCACCTCTACGAAGCAATGTGATTTGTTTTTCATACACCACATCACATGGATGTAATATATAAGTGAATTTAGAGATATAATATTATATTTATTCTATAAAAATAATTATTTAAAGATAAAATTATACTTACCTTCATTACCTTATTCTCATTGAAAAATTATGTTTTTTTTTTCAAGCATACATACGGCTTACCTTCTCCATGATTATAATGTAATTCATTTTTCATAAACATATTTAATGGTTAGTTTTAATAGAATAAATTATGTTTCAATGTTTTTATTATTTAAGTATTATTATTATTTAGTATATGTAATAATGACCACTTTGACCATATTTGAAACCACCAAAGTCATTTTAGACATATGAGTTGAATATCGTCAAAACGTTCGATATGAACTTATTTGACTAAGTAGTTGAATATAACATGGAAATAAATATAATAAAATGAATAATAAATTTGAAAATTATACTTCATAAGGTAAATAATTAAATTAATTTTATTATTTAATAATATAAAAAACATATATGATGATTCAGACATGAGGTAAGGTACACTTTAACTTAAACCCTCATTTTAAATCATTTTAAAGATTTATTTTATCTAAAATTTTATTCGATATCCATGTAATCCAAATTATTTCAAGGATACATCTTTATGGAAATAAATGAATTATAAATTAAATTCTGTTTCAATTTTTGATTTTATATAAAATTTTCTCAAAAGGAATTTATTTTATGTATTTTATATGGAATGTTTTGACTTTCTCTGAAAAAAGGAAAAATGAAGGTTCTATTTTCACACATGAAAATTTGATGTATTTCCCCTCTATTATCAGTATTATTTTATGTTTGTATTAATTTAATATATTATGTGTTTTATTAAAAAGAAATACTATTTCCATTTTTATGGATATTTTAGTTTTGTAAATAGGTTTTTAAAAGGAAAGAGACTTTTGAAAAGAAAAAATGTTTTTCATGTGGTTTCGAAAGAGTTTTTCAAGGTTTTTATAATAAAAAGTGAAATAATAAAATGTTTCATACATGATATAATAATGTATAATTATATATGATAATGTTTTATCCTAATACATATTATACTATATGTGATCCTAACACATCTTATATGGTGGGTGAGATCGATATAGTTTATATAATGGGTGAGCCCGATATATTTCACCAATGCATTGGTTAATGTTCTTTAACCTTAGTGTGAAAAAGGATAGAGTTAACGAGGGAGGTTTATCCAATGTATTTAACTAAAATATAGTTATTTCTAACATAGGTTATTAATATAAGGCTTTAAGATCCCAAAATTGATTTTTATTATCTTATTATGAGTTTTAAAGATTTTCTTTGAGAAAAATGTGTGTTTTTTAAAGCGGTTATGATTTAATTCCTATGATCAAAAGATATTGTGATAAAAGTAAAATTTTTCTTTTTTAATGTTTTTCTCTAGACTAATGGATTTATTAATTCTATGTCCCTTACTGAGCATTTTTTTCCATCCCACATTTTTAAATGTTTTTTCACAGGGTTTAAGGATGAGTAAGAATGAAGAAGAAGTCATGTTAACGTAAATAATACTTTAAATGAAATTAAAATGTGATTCATTTTAAATTTTTTATAGCGTGGGAAAAATGTATACTATAAGTATATGCAAAATTCTTAATGTATGAATTTTTAATGTAAGATTTATGACTTAATTCTCTAAAACTCTAAACCTATAACATATTTACGAATAAAAGAATCTGAATTATAGTCTGAAGACAGTAGATTATGTAATTTTCAAGTTAATTTCATTATAATATTAGTTATTTGTTAACATTATAAATTAAAATTACATTTCTATCTTATTGTCTTTAAATCAACTATAGGAATAGTCCCAAAAATAACTTTAATGGTATCTTACGTTTAATAACATCTATTAGATTATTTTAAATCTGTTGAAAAAAAACATTTATCCAATTAAATGAGATACGGTCAACAATATCAATTATTTTCCACTTATTTTTCACTTTTACATTTATAGTTAATTTTATTACTTTTAAAGAGTAAAAAACATTGATATCACAATTTTCCTAAAAAAGGATAATGAGGTGTTAAAACTAAGAGATAAACAGTAAAATATCACCTAAATGTATATAAATTTTATTGGATTAGATGATTTCAACTAAAAACCAATATCGACTAAAAATATATCAGAATTTTTCGTATCTATCAAGAAAAATAATTTATTATATTTAAATATATTAATTAATAACAAGGTGTCATTTCCTTTACTATAAAAGGATACCACCACTAATATCTTCCTCAAACCACCATGATCCACTTATCTCAAAAAACCCCTAAAAACATTTATTAACTTACTTATCAAGAATATATAGGTTCAAGATTTCTTAATATATAATCCCTAGGTTATTAAAGAGAGATACAATGTAGGTTATTCAAAGAGGGTGAAATTATCTTAACCAAGTGTTTCATTTTACTTCTTATTCACCCTACTTAAATTATATCCAAATCATTTAAATTTAGAAAAAATAATATTTATTATCTACAATGAAATTATTATTTTAATTCCATGACCTTATTCACATACATTTTCTATCAAATATGAAATTAAGTACTATTTGTTTGTCTGTTTAGACTACCACCTCCAAGAAAAGATATAATTCATTTTCCATCAATTCCACCCATGAATATTATTAATTTTGTATTTAATACATATATATATATATTATTTATGATTTAATTAATATTTTTGATGAAAAAATATTAGTTATCTTTCTTTAAAACTTTTCATTAGAAAATGAAATCAATGATCTCACATAGGTAAGATCTATCGTCTCCATGAATGGTATAATTTTTTCTATATATGATTTTTATAGATGGTTTTAAATATATATATATATATCTAAGGAAAATATATTATAATAATTTCATTATTAACACTCTTTAAATCATGGAATAATGATAAAAGTATAAGTACCAAAACTACCAAACCAAAACTTACAAAAAAATTGAACCAATTAACACCTGAAAATGATGATTTTAATAATGAATTATTCATATAAAGGTGTTGAAATATTATAAGTGGATCATATATTTAATTATAAGTGTATATATTTTCTTTTATATAAGTATAATAATTTTTTTATATAATACGATATATCACTTACAAAGCAATGAAAACATGATGTAAGGTTTCTTCATCTCAAAATTGTTTTGTTGATCATTTTTGATGTTTTACACCTATTTATGTTTATTAGGTTAAAATATCACTCCTTTAAAATGATATACCATGGATAATTTTAAATTCATTCCATTTAATATAAAATTCCAATTATTTCTCCCAAGGGGTTTTTATTTGAAAGTTTCCAAAGTGGTAAGGGTTTATTGACACAAATTGTATTCTTTGTGATATGTGTTTTGTTATTAAACTATATTATTTTATGAGGTATATATAATGAATCTTCTATTTTTTTATCATGAATACCCTTATATTATTGGTATTTAATGTTTCATTGGAATTTATTTCTTTTATGTGGTTATTATTATAAAGGTACCCAAGCGGTAAGGACTTTACGTTACAATCATATTTTTATCAATATTGTTTGTGATTAAATTTTCAATAATTAAATTATGTTATCTATCTTTAAAAATAATTCTCCCTTATTACCATACGGTTATTTATTTAAATTAAGATTTATATTCATTTTTTTCTCTATAATTACTAAAAATTATCAAAGAATGTTTTCATAAGAAAACCATATTTTTTATCGAGAATATTTCTCTTTCTTGTCCATATTTTCATTAAAGTGTTTTAAATAATGTCTCTAAAAAATTACAATGATTGATTAAATTCATTTTGACCAATGTCTGAATTTCTATAAAAAGTTTTTAATGTAATGTTCCTTTTATTTTTGAAATGACATTGTAAAAACCCTAGCTCCAGTAACCCAGATTTGGTGATTACTTTATCACATTTCTATAGATACAAGGGGTCAAACCCCAAAGGATCAGTCAATTTATTATTTTTTGAAAACAAGATACATATTTGATACCCATTTTTCATTGGTAAAATAAAATTAAACATCGTAATAGAAAACATTGAGCATCCTTGAACTCCTTCAAATAATTATTCTTCATATACTATGGAAATGAAACAAAATAAGGGTGAGGTCAAATTATCAGAAAAGGGTACATAAAATGGAAGCTATCATGAATACATAAGGTATAATCTGCATGAAAAGGTAAATAATTGAACATGCATTCCTTTTTATAACTTGATTGTCATTATTAGATAAGGTATAATCAATATAGAAAGGTAAATAACTTGACACACAAGACATTTAATAAATAAATTGAGAAAAAATGAATCCATAGATAATATTAACATAGTAATCTCATATATAATAATAAATAAATTATCAAAAAAATAGTGACTAATATTAGATTCCATGGTCTCAAAAATCATGGTATATATACCAATAATACCTTTTATAATATGGTTTAAAACTATTGGAAACCCCTATTTTATTTAGCCAACGAATTTGCCTTATGAGACCAACAGAGGCATCGAGGGGATATATAATTTCAAGACCCATCTTTTAATGTCTGTCTAATAAATTCCTCATTTGTTGAATTATAAATTTAATTCATGAAGAAATATTCCTTATCAAAAAATATCTATATTGTGTAAAGTATACAAATTTATCAATATTTCCCCACTTAATTAAATAATTTTCAAAGTAATTGTTGTATGTAAAAAATAGAATGTGGTTTAGGTAATAATCATATCTATATTAAGAAAAAATCGATATTTTAGAGAAATATAATTTCCAATGAAAAATAACCACAATAAAGTGATATCTCATGAAAAAATTAAGAATCAAAAATTTAATTAAGAGATGAGAGGTGATCATACAATCATTGGGAATATAGGTTTTTGAAATACAATTTTTTCCTTTCAAAGAATAAGGGCAATGGAATTGAAATACTAAAGAAATTACATTAAATAATTTTTTTAATACCAATTAAAACATGTATAATAAGATATATTTCATAAAATGGTTCTGATGATGAGGAACTTTGTTATCATAGTAAATGTTAAAAAGACCTTCATTTTGAATATTTGTCAAAAACATATCTTTCAAAAAATAGAAGAAATATTCCATTAATAAAATTAAATTAAATGATAAATTTTTATTTCCATGAAAAATAATTTTATTAAATAAATGTAATTTAGTAAAAAAAAATTTGAAAAAACATATACATGGAAGAAAATATGTTTATTTTAAAAGATAAATTAAATCAGTTTTTATTTTTAAATTTTATTTGCCTGATTTAAGTACCAAAGAGAGTATAGTTTTTAAAAAAAATATAGAAACTCTTTAAATATTCTGTTTATAATAATATTATTGGTTCTTATGAATGATAAATGATAATATTTATTCAAGAAACATGAAAGAAATCTAAAAATAAAGTGAGATAGTAAAAAATATTCTTAACGCTTCAGTAACTTTTAAATTGATCCTCATTAAGAGAATAAACATGAAATTAGAAATTAAAAATAAAGAATAAATATTTATTCATGTTAAATATATAAAATGGGTTGTATATACACTATATAAAATTGAATAGGTTCATATTAACATATATATCAATATAATGGAAATTGAGATGAAATTCATTACCTCATGCTTCTAGATAGTTGAACATGATTTAAATTCCTTTATAATGGATTTAAACATGTTGTTAATCTATAAAATAACTCTATTAATAATTATAATATCATATATTATCGACTTTTAACATCTTATCACTCATTTATTAACAATTGATAATTGTTATTATTGTATCGTGTGTACATTTTCTTGTTTTCTGAGGTGTGTTTTGTCTTAAAATTTCTATTTATTGTGTATAATATATAGTTTAATAATATAAAAATTTATATTAATGTTATAAATATCATATTTACTCATTATATAAATTTTTAGAACCATTATTTAGTGTTTTACATTTAAAATGAATCGCATCGCTTCATGAAGATCGTAGGTCATACATAAACATGAGCGATGATATCATTCTCTCAATGGATTAAAGGGAAATAAAGTGGGTAGTGTATGAATTTTATAAAATTAATATAATCCCATTTTTATTAAATATATTAATTATTTCCATCATTACAACTATCCATGTGAGTTGGTGATAGAAAACCAATTATATTGGTTCGCAAAGTAATAGTCCATCATACACACAAGCAATAGATTTGATTCCCATTTGATAGAGAAAGATATGGAAAAATATTATTACATATATATAATAAATTATAATAATATGTGATAAATGTTTTTAGTATTTTGTAAGTTTTATTATGTAAATTAAATTGGAAAAAAACCAGGAAGAAAAATAAAGAGCTTCATTAAAACAATTACCTTCTATTAGAGAAACCTTGTTTGGATATCCTCTTAAGGGAAATAGGGTTGTTCTTTTTGGAAAACTAGAATATATTTAATATATATAATTATTTTTGGGATATATTTTGGAATGTTTTTGGTCAAAATGGCTATATATGAGTGAGTAAGTGAAGGGAGAGAGTTCCCTTTTATAATTGGGGAGTTGTATTTTTTTAAATACCCAAAATTATTCAATAATGGGAAGTCACACTCACCCCAAGTGCATCAAAAAATTAAAAATAATATATTTTAAGAAAGCTATAGTTTATAATAACCCCCAAAAACTAAATATAAAAATGTTATAAACATGTTATTCCCTTAGCCTATATATTTTCTTACTTTTACCATTTTAGTTTTCACCATAGAAACAAGTTTCTTAACCAAGGTAATTTATTCATTAAGCTTGAAATAAAATTTTCCTTGTTATATAATCTAGACCCACATATTATAAATTTTTTTAAAAAAAATATCAAATATATATTCTATGTGTTTGGAAATTTAATTTTAACATAACAACTTGTAACAAACAAACCTCATTTTAACCTTAACGATGTTAATTAATTTATTTATATTTTTACTAATAATTATGACCAAAAAATAAGTTTAATATATAAAATAATATTAATTATTATAATTTAAAAATATTTTTTCAATTTTATAAAATTTAACTCACATAATTGGAAATTTTTAATTTAAAACAAACCCACAAAAACATATCGAAAAACGGTTTTTCAAGAAATTGATTTTTCAAGAATAAGATAATCTTATATTAACTATATAACTAGTAATCATAATTAGTTTTATTTAAATTCATATATTAACAAATATAATGTATTAATTTCATTTATTTATTGAATAATTAAATATTATTCTAATTAATTAAAATGTAGAAACATTATTCCTTTTTAAAAAAACTATGTTTTCTGAAGAATAATTGGATTTCTGAAAAATATTAATTTCACCACAAAATGTTCATATATTTATTTCAATAAAATTTAAATTTTATTAATTTTTAGTTATACATATAATTACATATTATTATAAATTAAGGGGGGAATATTTAGATACTACATTTTTTTATTTTTCGTAAAAGATTATTTCTAAGGGGAAATTTTGAAATCTCATTTTAGGGTTATGTGATCAAGTTTGTTCAAAATTTATATTCTCCTTTTATATTATATTTTTTCCAAGAAATATTGAAATTTTCATTTTATTATATACTTATTTAAATATAGTTTCCACTTACTATAATTGAGGCTTGGGGTTACATGTATCACAACCTATCAAATAGATTGATTTTATTTAAAAGGAAATATATCCAAAAGTATTGTGGTGTTACATTCTTACCTACTTTAAAATTTTGATCCTCAATATTTTAGTTATATTACCTTATAAAATATGAGAGAATTTATTCTTCATTACTTCCTATAGTTCCAATGTTTCTTCATTTATTTTATGATTTCTCCAAAGTACATATACTAGTTAATTTTTCTGATTCCTTAATTATTGAACTTTATTATTGAAAATATGAAAGGTCTTTTCATAGTAATATTGATCAGGTTACAATTTTATTTATTCGGAGGTGAGATCATGTGTTGGTTTTGTCATGTACATCCTTAATAATGATATATGAAACACATCATGTACTTTAGATATTCTTGGTGTCATTGATAATTAGTAAGACATAGCTCTAATCCTTCCAAAATTTCAAAGCGTCCAGTGTACCTAGGGCTTAGTTTTACCTTATTAGAGAACCTTATAACACCCTTCCATGAATAAAATTTCACAAAAATTGATCTCTAACATTAAATTCAAATTATTTCCTTGGATTGTTAGCAAAAATATTCTTCCTACATTGAGATCCTTAAATCTGAGATTTAGTAGTCTTTACCTTTTTTTGTATATTCAACAAGTTTTAGGCCTACAAGTTTCCTTTCCCAATCTTCATCACCAAAATTTAGAGTATGATATATCTTTCCATATAATGCTTCATGAAACACCGTTTGAATACTTCAGTCACCTCAAAAATATTTTTAGAAAAATTCAAAACCCATGATTTTTAAATATTTGATCAAACATTTATCCCTAAATAATATAAAGTAGATCATAATCTCATATACTAAATATTAGAATACCTTGATTATATCTTATCCTAAAATGTGGTAATAACTAGAATGGCCATAATCCCTTAATGAAAGCATGCATGCTTATAAAAATTAACTCTCTATTTATTTATTAAATAAAATAATATATTATTGACTATATCCCATAAATCCAAAAATGTTGTAAACTCCATCAAATATATCATAATCCACTTTTTCATTAAATAACTAATTAGTTCCAATTTCATCAATATTATCCAATTTACTTCCTACATTTTATTTATTTATTTATCACAACTATACATCATTATCTCAATATTATGAACATTTTAAGGGTGATCTTTAACTTAGTAATGTATTCACCAAAAATATCACCTTACCACTAAATCAATTTTCTTGGTTATTATTATCATTCAACATATTCTTTAAAATACTTAAATAAGAACTATAGTAGTAAAATACTAACACATTTCATCATTCCTGTAACTATAATATCATTGAAAAAATACTTCTACAACATAATTCATTAATAAAAATAAACAAGCACTTAAACAATTAAAATTCAATTGTAGAAATAACATAAGATTGACCATGATCCCTTAGCTTCTTATTAGGTATAATACCTTGAAACATGTTTCATTTGTTTTTATAGTGCTCTATCTCCTTACCATTGTAACATAGAACACTAAAGGTTTATTTATTACCCTTTCACTTATGTTCTTGATAGAATTTAGCCTAACACTTGAAGAAAACTCACATTCCCTTCAAGCAGGTACTAGGATATTTATTTCTATAATTATCCCATGTAAGAATATTCTTCTTAATATTCTTCCCCTTATCCATTTTATTATATTTAGTCATCTTATTCTCTGGATTCAATTTTAAAATATAGGATCTAGAAAATTCATTCTCTATCTTAATGGAACATAAAATTATTTCATTATATGATGAAAATTGTTAAGAAACCAATTCCCTTCAGAAAATTGTCTTAAGTCCATAAAATAAATGGTCAATATTTAATTCTGTATTGAATATATAATATTTAGTATACATGTTTAATCTTGTATAGGTATCCTCATAATTTGAACACTTTTTTCTTCTTTCTAATTAAATCTAATGAAATTTATCTTCTTTTTAGTTTGATGCTCATCAAGGAAATATTTGTCCATGAATGTTTATTTAAAATATTTATATTCCACGTGTCCAATTTCATATTATTCACTAGTATTATAGATCAATTACCACTATTCATCATCATTTCCCTTGATACAATATACTACAAGTACAACATTTTCCTTTTTATTGAAACCCAATGCTAGAAATATCCTTTCAAGGGACTTAATAAATTTATCAATTACCATAAGTTTAGTTTTACCACTAAATTATGGGGTATTATACCATGTTATGTGATATAACATAAAATAATTTCACCATTGTCCAATAGGTTTCTCCATTAATTAATGTTTATTTTTTATAACTTGATTAAGTTTCCCTCATATAGTCATGATCTATTCAGTTCCAATTGCAGTTGTATTGGATTTCTCAGTAAGGAAATATCTATATATTCCTTAAGTATCGATACCCTTATTTATTCCAGGTTTTATGTCTAAAAAATGGAATATACTAGATTAGAATATGAAATTATTAATTTTAAATACTAATTTAGAATTTTATTTTGTTATAATACTTAACATAAATAAAAATTTTAATTATGTTTAATCTTAAAATCATAAACATGGGTTATTCTAGGATAACTTTATTTTCAAATAATTAATAACAGTATTTAAATAAAATGTGATTTATCCTAAGAATATCCCATAATAGTATCAAATGAGGTGTGAATTAAGGCTCATTGTCGTGCACTAGGTGTTGATCGAGTCTAATCCCAAAACACTCTTTTTAGAATTATTACCCCTAGGAACAACTGTGGGAGAATCACATCCACTTGTAATATCCAAATAGAGATGTATTTCAAGGAAAAATCATATAATGTCTTCCTTACTAAAACATTAGGATATTCTTATATATTTATACTCAAAATATACTATATGGTTATATTCCCTAATCTATTTTTCCCTTAATCTATTTTATAAGGTTTCAACTAAACTTCCTTTGGTTCCAACTATAAAAACATTGACATTGGTAACCCATAGATGGTGGTTAGTTTATGAAATTATCATTGATGCAATGTGTCAAATCCCAAAGGACAAATCACTTTATTAGTTTTGGAGAACCGTATACATACATGATTCCAATTTTACATTTGGAAAAAAATAAAATCGTGTAAAGGAAAACATTCAGCATCTTCGAAATCATTAAAATAATTATTCTTCATATGTAAAGGAAAAAATAAGGGTGTGATCAAATGCTTAGTAAGGGTCAGATGCAGTGTCGTCTATCATGAATACAAAATGAAAAATCAATATAGTAAGGTAAATAACTGAGCACACATGCCATTTAATAACATTCATATCATTATTAGATAAGGGATAATCAATATGGAAAGGTAAATAACTAAACACATATGGAATTTAATAAATAACTTGGCCACAAAATGAATCCATAGATAATATCATCGATAATAGTAACTGAATACTCAATGAAGGAAATGATTAATATTGGATTCCATGATCTCAAAGATCATGGTATTTATACTATCAATACCTTTTATATGATGGTTTAAAAATAATGGTAAAAACCCATTTAATTAGTACAAATTATTTGTCTCTTGAGACATACCGATGCATTGAGGGGCTATATAATTCTAGTCTCCACCCATCACTTCATGAGATACTCATTCCTCATGTAACAAATGATTTACTTAATTTATGAATCAATATGACTTATCAAAACATATTTGTATTCCATAAAGGATATATATTTATCAATATTTTCCCAATTAATCAAATAAAATTCGAATTAAATACTGTATACAAATATTTTTTATGGTTTATATAATAATCATATACATTATAAAAGAATATGGATATTTTTGACAAATATAATTTCTAATGAAAAAATATCATAAGAAGTTTATTGTAATAAGAGAAAATAAACAATAAAAAGAATTAATCAAGAGATGAGTGGTTACCATAATATCATTACAAATATAGATATTTTTAATAAAATTATATTTTTTTATTAATAAAGGTAAAGGAATTGAAACAATTAAATAATCTTTCATATAATGTATTCATTTTAAAAGAATATAAAATGTGTATAATAAAAGTCTTTTCATAAAACGGTTATGGTGGTGGGGAATTATTTTATCACCATATATGTTAACATAACATTACTTTTGACTTTTTAACAAAAAAATACATTTTTGTAAAATAGTAGATAGATTCACTTCAATAAAATTTTAAAATTAAAGTACAAAATAAAATTTACTAGAAAAATAATTTTATTAAATAACATTACTTTTGTAAAACAATTTTAAAAAACCTATACTTGGAAGAAAAATATGTCTATTTTAAATAGAAATAAAATCGATGTTTATTTTAAATCTTTATTTTCTTAATTCAAGTATGTATGAACTCAGTTATTCTTTGAGGTACAGATCAGGAGTTTTCCATTTTCTCTATTTAATTACTTTAATATGTATTAATGTGGAAGCATGTTGAGTTCATGGGAGTCTCGTGGATGTCTAAGGATCATTGGAAGCACAACACCCATGGTTTGGGGTGTTTTGGGCCTACCGCATGCTTCGTAGAAACTGTGAAGGGTAGGCCGCATGGTTTATTAAATCATGGGATATGAGGAAGAGGGATCCAACTAGCTGAATGATTAGAGTATAGTGTGTGTTAACTGCCACACGACTATATGGTAGGTCTGAAATTTTATCATATCATGGAAAGAGATCTACCGCATGATTACCACAAGGTTAATAAATCATGTGGGTAACTTTAGGACCACCCCTTTCTACATAAAGCAACAGTATGAAATGGTTCACGGTTAGACAAACTCTACACCTAAACCATGTGACCCAGTATATTTGGGTGAATTTTCAATTTTTCCCCTTAAATGTTTATAACATAAAAAATATATTTCCTTCTCACACTCCATAGTAGGGGAACCATGGGAGAGCTCCCTATTGAGCCTATTCTCTTATTTGAGATCCCTACTCCATCCAACCTATGATTCAAGTGTTGTCTGTCTCATCAGATCTATATCGATAAGGCCTTGATTCATTTTTATCCTTTCTCGATTATTTTGGATATCAATTGTTCTATTTTTATTTAGGCTCATATGACATAATAACTTATTCTTCATCAGTTCTTCATATTTCTCCCAAACTAGGTAGAATCAGATCTTGATATTGGATGAGCTATCTTGCTTGAGCCTAAGGTAGGTGGTCTCATTCCTTTCATTAATTGTCAATCTGTTTATATATGTCAAAGTGTCGCACACCCATTTTAGGGGAGTTTCTTTTATTTATAATTGATCCATGTTGTTTTTTATTATGGTCTAGGTAATCGAATAGGTTTTTTGACACATGTTATAGGTTGTATACCTGGAATAAAGGCCACCACATGGGTGAGTTTCCTTGGATGACATTTTATGGTTATTTTTATAGGATACCAAGGAGGCATGACTTTTATTCTCTTTGAAGGGTTCTTAAAAATGAATTTTTTTTAATGTAAGTTCCATTTTTTCATATGGAATATGAATTGGTTTAGGGTATGGGATGTTTGAATTGGCCTATGACCCGAGTATGCATATGCTTGTTCAAGTATGTTTTTAATGAATTTATCCAATTTTCAACGTTCCCACGTGTGTTGATCATTGTATATTCCAGGTAATAGTTTAATTTTTCTGTGATTATTGTTTTGATAAATATTACCATCTGAGAAAATTAATGTCGAAGCCACTGAGGTTTTTCCTTGCTTGAGACACCCATTAGTGGTGAGTTATATTAAATTCCCCACGTTTTGACCATAGCATAGACAATGAAATGTTTAATTGAAATTATTATGATGAAATGGTAATTAGTCTTGGGTGAACCATGGATTACATATACAGTCCCATATGACTATTATACCTTGTACCCTGAGTGAACCTTGGATTCTGTTGGAATGCCTTGGACGGGCCCAAAGTGTTTATTATGTTTAATCTGTGAGTGAACCATGGATTACATGTATGGAATCATAAAGGTTGTACTTATATGAAGAGTGAATCATGGATCCATTTAGGGATTCCATGTATGGGATCAAGAGGAATTTTAATATATGTCCTGAGTGATACTTGGGGCTTCCTTATAGGACCACCATGGATGAGATTAGTGATGTGAACATAGACCACAGCTAGATTGATACTGGGTTCCTAAGAGGTTCTCCAGTATGTTCTTGTATGGTGTTGGTGGATTTTCACCAGGATTGATACTTGAATTCTAGGTTAGAAATGTCAAAGATGGGATTAGGTTATAATTGAATTTAAATTGAATGGTTTATAATGCGTTTTCTAAGCTAAGTACAAGCTTGGATTTATTTTTCACTTATTCATTCTTAGATAGCCTTATGAGGTATCTATTGTTCTTATAGTTATATGGGGATGTTGGGATTGAGTAGGATATCAATACGTATGAATTTAATGTAATTTAATTGGTAAATATATAATGAAATAAAATGTAAATTGAAACTAATTCTTTTAGGTGGTTTACTTTTGAGTACGTCCAAGCTTACACATTTCATTATAGCACAATGCATGTTATATATATTCACTAACATATTTGTATAGACCTTGGGTCGTTTCCTACTAGGATTTAGTGTCAGGCCCTATTTGGGTCATGTTTTGGACCCAAATAGATTATATTATTGCAGGTGTTGATAAGAGAATGTTCCATCCAATGTGTACATTATATGAAACTTATGAGAAGGAGATCATGGCACCAAGATGAGGCTTGAGATGCTTTTGAGATTCTTTATTTTTATTTTTTACTTTTGGAAATTTTATTGTATGTGAATGTAGTGTAACTGATTTTTTTTGTTTTTTATAACATGTAACATTTAGCATCATCTTTTGTATGATATGAATTTGGGTTATTTATACTATCAGTCTTTAATTTTTTACTTCTGTTATATGGTATTTTTTCTTCCTCTATTTGTATGTTATTCCTCTTTATTACACTCTACTAATAAAGGAAATAGTCTACCCACTGTCACACTGATGTCGACCATCATTGAAGTCAGTAAAAGATTAAAATTTATAATCCTACTAACTACTGTATATGTGGAAAGTAGGGTCTAACTCACAACGAAAGTGATCATGAAAACTAATCTTCTAGAAACATTCGAAATACCCCACTTTTGTCAGAAGTGGGATAAATTATCTATTTTTCTAAAACATAAATTTTATATTTTATATTGTGCACAAATAAAACATGAAACACCACAATATTTTTGAGTTTTTGTTTTAAACTATTATGAAATAAGAAATAGGTAAAAAACAGAAAGTAAAAGAGATATAAAATTCTGATAAGAAAACAAAAAAGAGTAATATGTTCAGGAAAATATATCCATTCTACTAGTTTTGAAAATATTAATTCCCACAATATTGAATTAAACTAGTACCACAAAAAAGGAGTGATTTATTTACCTTTCCAGGAGATAAATCACTCAACATGACAAATCTTGGAGTTTTCCACTCCAAAATTAATCAGCTGTGGGAATTATTGTTTAAAAAAGACAATAGAATGAACTCCCTATAAGATTTGTAGTATTCATTTCAATTTAAATGTTTAAGAAAATTAATCCACAATCAGACTCACTGAATGATTGTGGTGTTATGAGATTAAGTTCTAATGGTATATTGCAATTGAAGGCATTCAGATCTGATATCGCCAATCAATTCCTATCACATTTAAAATGATAGTGAGAAAGAAGAAGAAAAATAACCAACAGACTTGATTTTAACCTTGAACTAGAGGATTTAACCTAAAATTATCTCTATTTTGTAAATTATTTCATTCAATTACAAAGATAAAAATTGAGAGAAAACAAAGGGAGAGATCTACCTCTCCTCCCTAGAATCACTACTGCTTTTGGTCCATGGATATCTAAAGAGTCGTTCTTCGAGAAGCACTCCAAGAATTGTCACAAGTTATCCCTCTAATCTCGATGGAAGTGGATGATCAAATGTATTGAATCCATTTTACCTTAATTTCACTGTTGATCTTCTTAATATATCAACTTTCACCTGCTACTCGCCACTACATCTTTCCACAAACTTCATATATCCTTTATTTATGCACCGCACACGTGTGTTTTTCCATGACTGACACATCATGCTTGTTTTTCCCTCATAACTAACTCTCTCTGATTTAGTTGAAAGCACCTGGATGCTTTTTAGGATTTTTCATGAACCTACATAACTTGTAACAAATAGAATAATTAAAACATGAAAGAAATATAATTAAAAGATTAAAGTTACTCTTTAAATAAATGTTATATTACTTATTAATTAAAATTAATTAATAAATACATTTGTTTATAATTATTAATTACTTAATTAAATATTATTATTATAGTTATTAATTTATTATTAAATATTTAATTAAAAATACATATTTTTTTTATTATTATTAAATAAGTTATTTAATTAGTGTTCCTATTATTAAGAATTAATTATCATGACTTAATTATTTCATTTGAGTAAGATTATTATTAATAAATATCTTATGTAATTTATTAAATTTATTATAGAAATATTTATTTATAAAGTAAATTTATATTAAGTTATTATTATTTATAAGTTAATATCATTTAGGTTAAAAATAAATTATATATTATCAACCGATTTTCTATCTTAATTTTATTTTATGATTAATTAATTATTTTATTTTATTTTATTTTATTTATATTTAATTATTTTATTTATATATTGTTATTATTTTTTAATTAGTTTAATCTCCCCCCCCCTATTTCGGCTTTGAAGGGGGAAGGGTTTTCGTGTAGCTCCCACAGGAACCCTTCGCCACGGCTCCTCTCTCCACCTGTGAGTAGCGATCGATGGCGGATCGGCTCTACCTCCTCACATAGCACCACCCCCTACTCGATTCCTCATGCAGTGAAGACCAACAGTGTTATGCTGCACTCCGACTCGGCCTCAGCAGTAGTGGTTCGGTTCATCACTCATCCACAGCAGAAAAGGTTCTTCCAAGTGTCCTAAAGAAAAAGTGAGATATTGATCTTCTTCTGCACAATATATGCTCGATGACTACTTCAGTCTTCCTCTTATCAATGATGTGACACCAAAAATAATCTATGGTGGTGAACATCTTGGACCTGAATTTTCCACATGTGGCACCTGTTTTGGTAAACAACAGATTCATCGTATTTGGATTTTTTTATTATAGTGATTTTTTTCAATATGTGTGCATAATTGGAATTGGGATTCAAAATTGAGTTTCATTTAGTTCGAGTCATGATTTAGGTTTGGTTTGTGGTATTTGTGATGATGTGTTGTGGTAATGCTGGCTAGAAGGTTGATACGTTGGCTGGAATGATGATGATCGGGTGCTATGGAACTTCTGTGGTAGAGATGATACATATCCATGAGAGGAAAACAATGTGAGAGTTATGGTGGAACAAGTTTGTTGAAGCACCTTGAAGGAGAATGTGAGACCGTGAAGAGGATATAGTTCTAGGGGTTACGCTGCTAGAATATTGATATGGTGGCACTGTAAGACAATATGGGAGAAAAGGAACGGAATAAACAAGTGGCAGGGGAAAGATACTGTGAGGAGAGTCATGGTGGCTATGACAATGTAATAGGATTACAGTGACAAGAGTAATGGCACCACAGGGTTACGATAGCTAATATTATGGTGCCACCATGAATCGATGGGACCGTGAGATCAAGATGGTTCCACTATGACACTGCAAAATAAAAATAGGAGTAAAATAAATTAAAACTTAAATAAAATCTAAAAAATGATTAATTAAAACTAAAAATTAATTAAAACAATTGAAAATTCAGGTACTCATAAACATTAATAAACTTATAAAACAATTTAATCATAAGTTAAATTCTTATTAACAAAACTTTATAAGACTATAATAATAAGGTAAAACATAAATTAACTATTTTAAAGCGTAAAATACCTAATAAATTATAAAAATAGATTAAATAAAAAAATTATAATAAAAATTCCAAAGTGTTAATATTTAGTAAAAAGTGAACAAACAATTAATTAAAATTAATTAAAATTAATTAAAAATTTGTGCCAAAACATTGTAAAATAAGGCCACATCAAATTCCCCCACACATAATCATTTTTTTTTCAAACAATCCCATTCATTATTATCTTTGAGTGATTGAATAATGTTTTATGAATCAGTTCAATATGTAACATGCTCAGCAATGAATATGTTGAGGAAAAAAGTGTCAATTGACTTTTGAAATGACAACACAAATCAATTTCTACCTTAGAAAATATCTTATTAGAAATCAAGAAAGAAATGAACCATATATTTATGAAAGTTTCCCACCTCATATGTGATAAAACTTATTGTCTCATTTCAATACAAGCCTGTGTCCTAAATCCAAAAGTGACAAGAGGTAAAATAATAGTGCAAAAAAACTTAACTAGAGGAAATTTGTTTTTTGACTCATCACCTAGGTTCTAAAGATAAATATTTTTTTGAATCGCCTTAATGATACAACCTAAATGACTCCCATATAAACCAATTGATCCCTTCTTCATTCGGTGTTTATTATTACCCTCACCATAAAGAACTCGTTTTTGAACCTAAACACTTTATTTAATTTTTTCCAAGCCATGTATGATGTTCTAGGAACTTTGAAATGCACTTATTCAAAGTTTACAGAGGGTTTATAGTAAACAGAAATGCAACCAGTGTCTAGGGTCTTAGAGATTCACCATGAGATCCACGATTCCTAGACTACTCTAGTTTCAAAATATTTATATCAAAAATCATTTATATTGTCACATTAAGGTTATTACATTGAATAAAATAATAAAAATTTGTGTCCCCTAAGATCAAAACAATCTTCAAATTCCAAGGGTTATTATCATAATTCCACTAATAGGTTACCCATATCACTCACAAAAGAAGTACCTAAACAGAAATTTCATAAAATCACTAAGCAAGATCACTCAGCAATCATCCACCCATATTAATTTCAGTTACAAAGCATCTCTTAACAACCAATTAGGAATCATTCATAGGCAAGACCCTACTGATTATAGTGTAAAGCCTAAAATTATAAAAGAACATTGAAAACATTTACCCATTTTTTTGAAATTTGATTAAGTTTCAGTGGGAATTGTTGGGCTCACAATGAAGCACAATTTAGCACAATCAAGAATTGATCCCCTTTTCCACACTTAAAACCCAAAATTTTCCCCCAAGTTGACTTCTAAAGTGGAGAAGAACAGTTAAACAATTACAGTTCAAAATAGATTTTGTATTTCAGTAGATTAATTAAATGTTTTAGGGGTCACATTGAATTTCAAAAAAACAATTCCACAATGAATAAATTAATAGCATGTTCATTAACAAGTACATGAATTAACATTTATGTCCAGTGTATAATTTTCAAAACAACTCAAAAGTAACATGTGAGGTGTAAGTGCACTGCTTATAAGGTGTAAGAATTTTAACAGATTGAGTTCAATAATTTGTTCAATAGAGAAGAAAAATGAATGCTAAAACACCCTAACCTAAAGCAAGTTCAAAACAAAAAAATCAGCCTATATGTACCCCCCCCCCCAACACACACAAACACACTTTAGTTTATGCAGTGAAAGGTTTTAATATATCAATGAATTCCAATTTTCAACAAGGATGACCATGAAGAATTTCTTATACAAGCAAAATTTTCTTGGCAAGCAAGACATGCATCAGTTTTTTACAGTACAAGAAGAATTTCTTAATAGAAAAAAAGAGCAGAAATATTTTCAAAAGTAAATTTAAATAACTTCCATGTATATGTTTGTGAATTACCAATCAGAATGGGAATTCCACTCAATAAATCACACAATAACTACTTTTTAATAATTCTGAAACAGAACATCAAAACCAAGAACAAGCAGTAACTGGAATTTCACAAAAACAAATCATAGAAGCAGCACTTTATTCAATGGTAAAAATGAAACAATATAAAGACAAAAAGAAACATGGGTTGCCTCTAATCCAGTGCTATGTTTTAATGTCTTCATCCATACTTTATTAAGAATCAGTTCTCAAGCACAATGATGGAAGCCAAACCCTTTGGTTGTCCCTCAAAATAATGTTTCACTCTCTTCCCATTAACCAACATGGGTTTGTTCTCTTCACCTATAATTTCAACAGCTCCATTATTCATAACTCTCACAACATTAAATATTCGTGACCACTTGGACTTAAGTTTTCCAGGAAATAGTTTTTGTCTAGAGTTAAAGAGGATGAAATTCTGTCCAGGTTTGAATTCGTTGGCTTGGATGATAAAATCATTAATGATTTTAGTCTTCTCTTTATAAATCCTTAAATTATCATAACTTTCTCTCCTAAAATCATTGAGTTCACTTAAGTTAAGTAATCTCCTCTCACCAGTACTCATTAAATCATTGTCCAAATCCTTAACTTCCCAATAAGGCTTGTGTTGCAACTCCATAGGTAAATGACATCATTTACCAAATAAAAGCCTATAAGGAGACATACATATTGGGGCCCTCAAAGTAGTTCTATATTCCCACAAAGATTCATCCAATTTAAGAGACCAAGTTTTCCTAGAGGTTGACACAATTTTCTTAAGTATTGGTTTCAGTTCTCTATTTGAAATCTCAACTTGTCCACTAGACTGCGGATGATAATGAGTACCAGTTTTATGAATACAACCATATTTTTCCATCAAATATTTAAACTTATAGTTCTTAAAGATATCATCAACACATCTAAATAGTAAGGGTCATCCCATATATAGTATTTAAGCTTAGAAATGAATTTCTTTCTTTGGTTATTGGATAGATTTTTAGGAAAGAAACATCCTTCCATGAAGTTGGAAAAATATGCATACCAAGTAGACTGCATGATTGATACAGTGAACAACTTTACATCAAGAAAAGAATAATTAATCTCCCTAAGATGTTTATATTCAGATTGAGTAAGAGGAATCCTAGATAGGTGGTCTGTAACTAAATTTTCAGCTTCCTGCTTATACTTGATCTCTAAATCAAACTCTTGTAGCAATAGAATCCATCTAATCGGCCTAGGTTTAGTTTCCTTCTTAGATATATTATACTTTAAAGAAAATTTCTCAGTGAAAATGATGACTTTAGAGCCTAAAAAATACTATCTAAATTTTTAAAGAGAAAAAATAATAGCTAAAAATTCTTTTCCAGTGGTGGTATAATTCTTTTGGGCCTCATGTTGTAGTCTACTAGCATAATACACCACATGAAGTTTCCTATTTCTCCTCGGTCCAAGGACAACACCTAAATCCATGTCACTATTATCACCCATAAGTCCAAAAGGTAGTTTCCTATCAGGTTCAATGGTTGTGGGTGATATAGTGAGTTCTTCTTTTAATAGAATAAATTATTTCAAATAGTTTTTATCAAAGTTGAAAGGGTCATCCTTAAAAATTAGTGAACACATGGGGTTAGTAATTTTAGAAAATCCTTTTATTAATATCCAGTAAAAACTGGCATGCCCTATGAATCTTCTAACACCTTTTACATTTTTAGGAGGTGGAAGTTTTTGAATGACATCTATTTTAGCATTATCAACTTCCAAACCTCTCTTTGACACATTAAGACCAAGCACTATACTTTATGTGACGATGAATTGACACTTCTCCTAATTAAGAACAAGGTTGGTTTCAATGCATCTTTCTAAAACTAACTCAAGATTTCAATGAAAAGAATCAAAAGTGTTACCCACAATGGAGAAATCATCCATGAAAACCTCAATGATTATTTCAATCACATCCAAAATGATATCCATCATACAACATTGAAAGGTGGTTTGAGCTCCACACAACCCAAAGGGAATCCACCTGTAAGCAAATGTCCCAAAGGGGCATGTGAAAGTTGTCTCTTTCTGATCCTCTAAAGCAACAGGAATCTGGTTGTAACCAGAATACCCATCCAGGAAACAGAAAATTTCATTTCCAGTAAGCCTCTAAAGAATTTGATCAATGATGGAAATTAGAAAATGATCTTTCCTAGTGGTTGCATTAAGATTCCTATAATCAATACAGACTGTCCATTTTATGGATTTCTTAACATGAATTTATTCTTTTTTTTTACTATAGTGAAACTTCCCTTCTTGAGGAAAACCATTATAGGGATGACCCAGGCACTATCAGAAATGGGATATATGATACCAATGTCTAAAAGTTTGATCAATTCCTCTATTACTACTTCTTTCATGTTTGGATTCAATGTTCTTTGACATTCTACCTTAGGCTTATGGTCAGGATCCATAGGTATTTTATGCATGCATAATGAGGAACTAATACCCTTTATATCAGATATGGTCCAAACTATGGGTGATTTAAATTTCTTCAAAACACTCAATAGTCTTTCAACTTGATTCTCATTATGCTCAGCAGAAATTAGGATAGGAAAAGTGGAATTCTCGCCCAAAAATGAATATTACAAATGATTAGGGATTGGTTTTCGTTAAAGAGTGGGTGGTTCTACACTAGAAGGAAGACTTATAGGCCTATGAGGTCCAAGATCTTCGATATATCTCTTATAATGAGTATTAAATGATGAAATATTGTCAATTTTATGTTCAGATTCAGAAATAACAATGCTGCTGTCCAGATTGGACAACACACTGTCCATGTTTTCCAGATCAGAATTTAACCAGTTAATAAAAACACAATCATCATGTTGTCTTATATGTTTTCCCTAAAATTCATCAAAGTGCTCAAAAAGGTTAGTGTTAACAGAAACAACCTCAAATTTACTCAAAAATATCTTATTTTATAAATAGTGGAATATTTTACAGTAGAAAGTAGACAATTGTCCAGTTCTGGAAATTTTTTCAGATTAAGTGTTTGAGCAGAATTTTCAAATTCTAAGACAAATTCAATAGGATTTTTAGCTTATAGATGATTTTCTTAAAAAAAATGATTGCTTTTCAGATTATTCAATGCTTTCAGTTATTTTCTCATCCTTTAAAGAATCAACCATTGAACATTTTTCAGAAAAATTTGGTCCTTTAACATTTTTGAACACATTGAACTCTTCTAGTTGTTCACCAATTTTAAAAATTAATTGACCCTTTGAAACATCAACAACATCACCTCTTGTGGCCATGAAGGGCCTACTCAAGTTGGTGGGAACCTCTTGATCCACTTTATATCTAAGAATAGAATGTCTACTAGAAAAAATAGCTTCCCTACCCCAAATAGAAAATCATCTACCCCACCCACAAGACGAGTGAATGATCTATCAGCTAACTGTAGATAACTGGGGTGGTTTGAAGGTCACCCAACCTCAAATATTGAATTAGTGAGTATGGGAGAATATTAATGCTAGAACCTAAATCAAACAAAAAATTGAGCTACTCAGGATTTCCTAGTGTTCAAGGTATAACAAAACTACCTGGGTATTTCAATTTAGGTGGGTTTTTGTTTTAAAGCATGACACTACACTCTTTAGTGAGGTTATAAGTAAAACAATTCTTCAAAGGTCTTTTTGTTTGAAACAATTTTTAAGAGATTTAAAGTAATATTGGATTTGAATTAAGCCTTGAATGAATGGAATGTTTAATTGATGTTTAGAAAGGAGACTAATGAACTGGAGAAGTTCAGCCATGGAGTTACATTGAGGTTTCAGCTTCTCTGTGAAAGGGATGGGTGGGGAAATTTTTTTAAGGATAGTAGGTATATCCCTCACCTCTTCCTCAACATTTTCTTTTACATTATTCTTTTGATTTTTAGATGAATTTACAGTATGTACAACAAATGATAAATTGGGATTTTTTTTCATTTTCAAGACTTTTCTATTAACTTATATCATGTGAACAAAGAAGATTAGTATTACTAGATTGAATCTAATATTAATTTGGGGCATTTTCATGGTATTTCTCAACAATAGTTTGAGTACTAATACTACTTCTAGTTAATACATCCATGGAATTATTTTTAGGGTTGTGCTCAGTGGTACATGGAAGTCTAAATTTTTTCTAGATGAAAAATCCCAAGCTAGTTGAGCTAGCTGCATTTCCATGTTTTTCATTCTAACATTTGTTTTCATTTTATCTCACTCATACTGATTTTGATGTTTGGTTAGGTGATTCAAGATTAGATCAATCTTATAAGACATTTGATTATCATTATTTCCTTGTGTATTTTAAGAATCACCCCTTTGTTGATTTTGAATGTTTTTTCTTGGTTGGTTAGAGAAATTTGGGGTAGTGGATTGTTTAATTAAGCCCTGATCTTTCCCAAACAAATTTGGATGGTTCCAATAGCATTGATTATAGTTATTTGAGAATGGATCTTCTTTAGGAGGCATTTTAGGACCATAGTTAACAAAAATAGAATTTTATTGCTGTTGGGATGGCATATCAAAGTTAGGAAAATTGTTTTCAATATGCCCAAACATACCACACTGGACACACAATCCCCTTAAATATTAGTTGGTGTTTTGACATCCAAGTTAGATAACAGCTTGTTTTGAATTCTGATTCATTAAGGATTGAAGTTGGTTGGTGATTTCTTCATGTTGAGATTGAGTTTCATTCATTGAAATAGTGTTGGGGTTAACATTTATATTGACCCTTTTTCTTCTTGAATTATTATGTTGAGAGTTCAGGGTAATATTGTTAAAAAAATATCAAATCTTTAGATGTATTGTTAGTGTAGTTACCCACAAGAGCTTGCTCAACTAGATTCTGTTCAGATGGTTAAATCCCTTCATAGAAGATGTCCATGAGAAGGTGAGATGGGATTTGATTATGGGGACACTACCTAAGAAGATCCCTAAATCGATACTAGGTGTAACACCCCAAACTTCCACAGTATGTTTCCCTTTGAATAATGCAGTAGCTTGCGTTGTACAAAACTAAGAGTTTTAACACATCATGACCAATTGAAATAACCATTATGAATAGTAATACACACTTTTTAAAATGTTATGAATTTATTTATCAAAATGGACTTCATTTTTGGATTTGGAATATCAAAATTATCTTAGATTGATTTTGTTGTATTTTTCTGATAACTTTCAATTTTTTTATGAATAGTAAAAAACAATGCATTATTGTTTAAAACCAAATTTTTCTTTAAATAATTTTTTATTATATTTTAATTTATTTTAGGTCAAAATAGATGCATAATACCTATATATTTTCATTGTAATTCATGGGAGACATTTTATAATAAGTTTAGATATATAAAATTTTATTGAAATTTTTACCTTCTTTTACCCACCTTCTAGGAGCATTTACAATTTTGCATAAAACATAATTTTACTGCTTCTATGAGTTGAATTTTAAAAATCTGTGAAACACAATTTATATCAGTAGCTAAAATGTGGTTCAATAAGATTCAAATAATTTTTGGTGAATAGTAACTATTGACTTCTATTTACCACAGATAAAAGTAAATATGGTAATTAAGGGTAAAAATGACATTATAATTACCCTAACACATGTCCTAATTCTATTGGATAAGAGTAATTCGACCAAAAATAAAATTAGGATAAACTATGATACCCTTGGATCCACTTTTATTAGTTGAGGACATTTATAGTTATTTTATTTAAAGAAGAGTTAAAAGTATTTAATTCAAAGTTTAATAACTAAACAATATTCAATATAGCGATATACATAAGATAAAATTGACTGTAAATATTCATTAGAAATCTAGAAATTTTCCCTACATAATGGTATTTTATTTATAATTTTTAGACATTAAATAATTAAATTTAATTATGACATAATGATGATGCAGTAATTACCTTGTTAATGAATGATTAAAATAATATTTATTATAAATATCCAAATAAATGTAATTTGAGACTTCTAATGAATTCCACTAGTTTTATAGGTAAATATGACTTTTTAGGGTTGATTAAATATATTTTTTTGAATTAATCATGCAGTTATGATTTTCACAAAAACCTAATACAAAATAGTGTAAAAATTGACATAATTGAGTTTTTAAAACAAATACAATATTATTAATTGATATAATATTCCTAAAAATATAAGGTTCGTCCAAAGGACTCATATAAGGTTATATATATTAATAATGAACCACTTGGGGTTCTATTGGCTTGTTATAGTATGTTTATTAACCCTGTAATATAAAAATACAAAGAGACATGGTAAATGACAAACTATTTAACTAAGAGTTAAATCTAAATGATAAGGTTAATATGGTGACCTGAACATCTCTAAAACCGATTGGTTGATATTTTTTCAACCCATACATACTTTATCCTCTAAATAAATCATTTTGGAGCCATTAGAAACGGAAAATGATTTTATTATAAAATAATATTTCAATATTTTCATAAAGTGACCATCACCTCTCTTATAAAAGGGTACTTCCCCTTCTCGTAATTTCACACCTCCAAAGCCATTTGGATCGGCCAACCCCTACCCAAATAACCTCCCAACTTTACTACCTTAATCCTAGAGGTCTTCCTTTGGTAAGAAATCCAACTAATGGAGCCCTTTTGATCAAAGAAAAAGGAAGAACTGGAAGAAACGGTAAATATTCCATCACCTCTTTCAAGTTCTTTTATTATTCCACATCACATTTATTTGATGATTTTATTTCATGATGTAATGTAAAACTTATGAATGTATCTATTACTTTCAAGGAAATTAAACTGATCGGTCTTTCGAGACATGATTCCTTGTATCATGCAATGTTAAGTAATAATGCACCAACTCTCTGTAACTAGGGTCGGAGCATTACAGTTGGTATCATAGAAAGTTTAGTACAAACCTTGGAAGATAGATTTAGAAAAACTCTAATTAGAGAAAATTACCCTAAGATATACTTTGAGGATTAGTATAGAAGATATTCCTAGAATTTTGGTACTGTATAGATTTTGTGAGTTTTCCATGAAATACATCCTTGTGTAGATACGAGCGGGTAGGGGTGGCTCTAACACAGATGTACCTAGCTGTAAAACCCGAAAACAACACTTTGAACTAGACTTGAATGGTAACTAGTGCATGAAAATGGGCCTTGTTGCACTATTAGTTATGACACTACTGAGGGATATGCTTCAGTTAATTATAATTTTCTTTACAAACCATTATAAAGGGTTTATGAGTATATACTTACTGAAAGAAAACATTTTTAGGATTATGGATTATATCCATAAACTATTCAATTTATGTTAAGTGTTTTACATGTTTGGAATTATGTATTATGATTCATAATGAAATCTAGTGTATTCCATTTTTTAGAAATGGTTCCTAGGGGAAGAAATGGAAATAGTATCAATGCATGTAATCTATGTAGGAATTTTACTCCTACTCAAGATAATTATAGTAGAGAAGGTGATGCAACTGGTGCTGATCAGCTTATCGCCATACTGGGAAAACTCACTCATGTTATGAATAATAACCTTACCCATATGGAGCACCCTGATCCACAATGTCGATGATCAATGTTAGACCACTTTATGAGGCAACAACCACCAACCTTCAATGGGAGTAAAAATCCATGAGTATCTGAGAAATGGATAAGATCCTTAGAGAAAATATTTCATGCTTTGGGGAGTATCGAAAGGGAAAAAGTTTTCATTGTAGTTTATCACCTCATGGGAAATGTGGATCAATGATGGTCATTAATCCAAAACAAAAAAGGAATATTAAGAAGTATAAAACACGGAATAGAGGGAGTATACAGATATATTCTTTGAAAAATACATTCCTAGGGACCATCTTGCGGATATAGATAGACAATTTTTGAGTCTGAGGAAAAAGGAGGATGAGAATGTTGCAAGGTATGAGGCTAACTTTACAAGGATATCAAGGCATGAATCAAATTATATATATAACCCAAGGAGTAAGATGGATCAATTCATTGATGGGTTAAAACCATTTCTCCGTCAAGAAATAGTCTCACAATCCTTCTCATCATACGAAGATACACTTTCAAGATAGAAAAGGAATTCTATATGTCTTATGAGTTTAAAGAAAAGCAAGCGAAAAAGAGATTTGATGAACACTCTAGAAATGGAAATAAGGAGAAGAAGAGAAAAGTTGAATATCCATCATGCAGTAAATGTGGGATGAAACACCCCGGTACTTGCCTGATGTCATGACCCATCCTCGGGACCCATGTCGTGACTACCCTAAAAACGCCTCCCATAAGCCAGGGGTTGGCGACTAGCACCAAGGCGTAAATCCTGACAAAAAGTGGAAGGCATTGACTTTATAAAGTAAACAAACACCACAGAGTAAGCAAGAAGAAGTAAACACTAAGTAAAACATGGTACAATAGTAGGTGCGGAAAGTAAATGGGCCAGAATACAAACCCAAACTGAAAGTAAAGTACAACTGGAAGGAAAGTATATCAACTGAAAGTAAAGAAGAAACGTTGAGCCATCCACTGGAAATCCCACCTGAAGGGTGGGTACAGATAGCCTCCTCAGCTCCTCGGGTCCAGCCGTCCGCTCCGTGTACGTCCTGCCCAGTGGTCCACCTCCAGGTACCGACTTGCTCCACAAGCCTTGACCATGATCAGTGTTGTTCGTCGTCTGCATCCAACACAACGTAGTACGGGCATAGCCCGTGCATGGGTGAGTATATGCTACTCAGTAGGGACCCCGAGACCCCCGAAGGTCTCCCAGAACACACAAAGGATAATACACAAAGGAAAGATACAATCACGAAGTAACAACCAACACTACTTAGATATATTCCCATACATATACCTAAGTCATCAATTCCCGTTTGGCTCCAAAATCCGAGCCCAAGTTCGATCACGTACACACAGGAAAACCAAACCTGCCCACATAGGAAAGCACAACCCAATCCATATAGGAAAGAAATTCAATCATATAGAAGATAATGATTGGAAGTCAAGACTCAGCTCATACTGGTATACTTCTTCGTAAGGTAATAGAGATGATCAGATATAGCCACTGATTCATCTAAGCTAGGACCCACATAGGATACTAAACCAGCTAAGCTATCAGACCCACATAGGAAACATACCAGCTACTCTTCCAGACCCACGTAGGATAGCAAGAACAGAGTCAAACACTGCTAGACCCATGTAGGATACAAGAACGGTAGTCATCGCCATCGAACCCATGGAGGATTTCAGTACGGTCTTCATTGCTGCCGATCACACAGAGGATTTCAGTGCAGTCTTCATCGTCGTCGAACCCACGAAGGATTTCAGTTCGGTCTTCATCGCTACCGAACCCATAAAAGATTTTAGTGCAGTCTTCATCGCCGTCGAACCCACGGATGATTTCAGTATGGTCTTCATCGCTTCCGATCCCACTGAGGATTTCAGTGCAGTCTTCATCGTCGTCAAACCCACGAAGGATTTCAGTATGGTCTTCATCGCTGCCGAACCCAGGGAGGATATCAGTGCAATCTTCATCGTTGTCGAACCCACGAAGGATTTCATTATGGTCTTCATCGCTGCCGAACCCACGAGGGATTTCAGTGCAGTCTTCATCGCTGCCGAACCCACAAAGGATTTCAGTGCAGTCGTCGTCACTGCTGAAACCACGGAGGATTTCAGTGGAGTCATCATCATCGTCGCAGTCGCAGCCAGCTCTAGGGTTCCCGCAAACTGTATGCTCGATTCCGGGAGGGTCCGCTCCACTAGCCAAGGGGTCGATACATCAAATGACACTTATTACGGAGTTTATGTATCTCAAAGCTCCGTCTCGACAAGAGGAACTCAACATGATAGACGGCGCGTCAATCGGACGCCCGGTCTGAGAGTTATTGGATTTTTAGTTCCAGGGCCCCGGTTGGTTTTTAATTCAAAACCAACCCAACCGCACTTCAACTGCGTCCAAAACTCGAGCAGAGTAAGCCAAAAGGTCTGTCTTACTAAGAGGAATCCAACAAAGTTGATGGCACGCCAATCGGACGTCCAGAGATTTAGTTATAAGCATTTCCACTCCGAGGGCCCAATTGGTTTCGTGTTCGAACCAACCCGGCTGTACCCAAAGTTCTCTAAAACCTTGAGTGTAATATACCGAAACGACCCCCTCGATCCAAGGATCGCATCGCAACTGACGGTGCGTCGATCGGAGGTCCGTATCCCAATAAAGGATATGCCGACCATGGAGACCGACGCCAACAACAACATTCTTCTTCTTCTTCTGACGTCGACGGAATCGATATCGTTCTTTCGCGACGTTCGACTTCCGCAACTCGACGACGTGCACCGTCAATTTCGAGGTAGGGGGTTTCGTATATAATCTTTATGTGAATTATACCCTCGTTCTTGGGTATTTAATTTCAGGGTGTTCGTATAATTTATTTTGAATAAATTATACCCTCGTCAATGATTAAAAGCATGTGTTTAAATGTTTGCCATTTGATAACACCTAACGCGGAGGGCACGGGCCCAACAAACACGGCCCAACAACCCTCCACCGCTTGTCTATTGATGTGCGGATTGACATCGATGATGTAACGGGACCGCAACAGTGTTTTGAGCCCTACGTAGTAAATTACGGGACCCGAGATGAACACCGGCGCAGATGGAATTGAAAACGGACCACCGGAGCAACTCCAGTGGCCCACAGACACCACCGACGGTGCCGACCGGCTGCTCGGAGGCAGTGGCACCCTGGCGCGCCGCCAGGAGGAACCACTGCGGCTGAAGCCACAGCGGCAGGCGGCCGGATCCCGCGGCCGCGCGGGATCCGGGGGAGAAGGACGCGGCGCCCGCCGCGTCCGCGGAGCGCAAAGGCCGCGGGGGACTGCGTCCTCCCCTCGGCTCGCTGGCCGAGCCAGCATGCCACCTGGCCGGGCTGGACCGGGTTGCACAGACTGGACCGGGTCATGCCCCGCTAGGCCAAGCCGCGCCCTGCAGGGTCGGACCCAGACCCGGTTCGGGCCGACCCAGGGGGGTTGGGCCGGCTTGGAGCGGGCCCAGACCCCCCATTTTCAGATCACTTCCGGTCATTTTCCCATATCATGGGATCCAGACCACTGATCAATGCTCCGTCAGTTGTGATGTGATCCTTGGACCGAGCCGGTCGTTTTGGTATATTAGACTCAAGGTTTCAGAGAAATTTGGGTACGGCCGGGTTGGTTCGAACACAAAACCAACCGGGCCCTTGGAGCGGAAACACTTATAACTTGAGCTCCGGACGTCCGATTGACGTGCCGTCGACTTCGTTGGTTTACTCTTAGTGAGATGGACTTTTGGCTTCATACGCTCGAGGTTTGGATGTAGTTGGAGTGCGTTCGTGTTGGTTTTGACTTAAAAACCAATTGGGCCCCTGGAACGAAAAAAGCCAATAACTCTCAGATCGGGCATCCGATTGACGTGCCGCCTGTCGCGTTGAGTTCATTTTGTTGAGACGGAACTTGGGGATACATAAACTCAAAACTATGTGTCAGTTGATGTATCAACCCCCTTGGATCGTGGAGCGAACCCTCCCGGAATCGAGCATGCTGTGTGCGGGAACCCTAAAGCTGGCTACGACTGCGACGACGACTACACTGAAATCCTCTGTGGGTTCGGTAGCAATGAAGACTGCACTGAAATCCTCCGTGGGTTGACGACAATGAATACTACACTAAAATCCTCCGTGGGTTCGGCAGCGATGAAGACCGTACTGAAATCCTTCGTAGGTTCGACGATGATGAAGATTCCACTAAGATCCTCCGTGGGTTCGGCAGCGATGAAGACCCTACTGAAATCCTTCGTGGGTTCGACGGCGATGACTACTGTTCTTGTATCCTATGTGGGTATGGTAGTGTTTGACTCTGTTCTTGCTATCCTATGTGGGTCTGGAAGAGTAGCCAGACTATATCCGATGTGGGTCCCACAGCTTAGCTGGTTTAGTATCCTACGTGGGTCCCAGCTTAGATGAATTGGTGGCTATATCTGATCATCTCTATCACCATACGAAGAAGTATACTTGTGTGATATGAGTCTTTAATTTCCATAATTATCTTTTATGTTATTGACTTGATATCCTTTGGGGATTGGATTATGATTTCCTGAGTGGATTGGGTCATACTTTCCTGTGTGGATTACATTTTTCTCTCCTGTGTGGACTTGTAGTGTTCTTCTGTGTAGAATGTGTTGTGTTCTCTTGTGTGGACTTGTAGTATTCTTCTGAGTGGACTGAGTTGTGCTCTCATGTGTGGACTTGTAGTGTTCTCATATGTGTACTGTGTTGTGTTCTTCTATGTGGAATTGTAGTGTTATCCTAAGTGGACTGAGTTGGGCTCTCCTGTGTGGACCTGTAGTGTTCTCCTATGTGGATTATGTTGTACTCTCCTGTGTGGACATGTAGTGTTCTCCTGTGTGGATTGTGTTTTACTCTCCCATGTGGGCTTGTAGTGTTCTCCTGTGTGGACTATGTTGTACTCTCCTGTGTGGACATGTAGTGTTCTCCTGTGTGGACTATTTTCTACTCTCCAATGTGGACTTGTAGTGTTCTCCTGTGTGGACAGTGTTGTGCTCTCCTATGTGGATTTATTGTGTTCTCTTGTGTGGACTGAGTTGTGTTCTCCTTTGTGGACCGGGTTGTACTTGGTCTCTGGAGCTAGAGTTGAACTGGATTTGATGACTTAGGTATATGTATGGGCATATACCTAAGTAGATTTGCTTGTTACTTCGTGATTGTATCATTTCTTTGTGGTTTATCCTTTGTGGATTCAGGGAGGCCTTCGGGGGTCTCGGGGTCCCTACTGAGTATCCTATACTCACCCCTGCACGGGCTTCGCCCACACTACGTTGTGTTGGTTGCAGACGACGGACATCACTAATCGTGGTTGAGTCTTGTAGAGCTGGACGGTACCCGGAGGAGGAATCTCGACGAGTTGTTCCCCGGAGGTGGATATCACGTCGATTCGGTGCCCGGAGGTGGATTCACAACGAGTCGGTACCCGGAGGAGACGGAGGGGCGTGGAGTGCTGAAGAGGAGATCTGTACCTACCCTTCAGGTAGGAAACTAGAGGATAATCTAGGAGTGGCTTGTCACCTTCAACTATTGTTTTTGAGTTGTACTTTACTTTCAGTTGTAGTTGTACCTTTCTGTTGGGCTTGTATTTCTGGCCCCTTGTATTTCCAGCACACTTGTTTACTTCTTTACTTAGTGTTAGCTTCCTCTTGTACTCTTTTGTGTTGTTTAATTTTATAAAGGCAATGCCTTCCCTTTTTTATTGGGATTTACACCTATGGTGCTAGTCTCCAGCCCCTGGCCTATGGAAGGCGGGCTTGGGGTTGTCACGGCACAGGCCCCGGAGGGGAAGGCATTGCCTTGATAAAGTAAACAAACACCACAGAGTAAGAAAGGAGAAGTAAACACTATGTAAACCTTGGTACAATAGTAGGTGCGGAAAGTAAATGGGACAGAATAAAAACCCAAACTGAAAGTAAAGTACAATTGGAAGGAAAGTCCAGCAACTGAAAGTAAAGAAGCAACGCCGAGCCATCCACTGGAAATCCCACCTGAAGGGTGGGTACAGATAGCCTCCTCAGCTCATCGGGTCCAGCCGTCTGGTCCGTGTACGTCCCACCCAGTGGTCCACCTCCAGGTACCGACTTACTCCACAAGCCTCAACCACGATCAGTGTTGTCCGTCGTCTATATCCAACACAACGTAGTGCGGGCATAGCCCATGCAGGGGTGAGTATACGCTACTCAGTAGAGACCCCGAGACCCCCGAAGGTCTCCCAGAACCCACAAAAGATAATCCACAAAGGAAAGATACACTCATGAGGTAACAACCAATACTACATAGATATATGCCCATACATATACCTAAGTCATAAATTCTCGTTCGTCTCCAACATCCGAGCCCAAGTTCGATCACGTCCACAGAGGAAAACACAAACCAATCCACATAGGAAAGAAGAACCCAATCCACATAGGAAAGCAAGTCAATCATATCGAAGATAATGATTGGAAGTCAGGACTCATCTCACAGAGGTATACTTCTTTGTAAGGTAATAGAGATGATCAGATATAGCCACTGATTCATCTAAGTTGGGACCCACGTAGGATACTACACCAGCTAATTTGTCGGACCCACATAGGATACAGACCAACTACTCTACCAGACCCACGAAGGATACAAGAATAGTAGTCATCGTCGTCGAACCCCAGGAGGATTTCAGTACAGTTTTCATTGCTGCCGAACCCACAGAGGATTTCAGTGTAGTCGTCGTCACTACCGAACCCACAGAGGATTTCAGTGCAGTGATCATCTTCATCGCAGTCGCAGCCAGCTCTAGGGTTCCCGCACATAGCATGTTCGATTCCGGGAGGGTCCTCTCCATGAACCAAGGGGTCGATACATAAACTGAAACATATTCTGGAGTTGATGTATCTCAAAGTTCTGTCTCGACAAGAGGAACTCAACGTGACAGACGGTGCGTCAATCGGACGCCCAGTCTGAGAGTTATTGGCTTTTTCGTTCTAGGGGCCCGGTTGGGTTTTAAGTCAAAACCAACCCGACCACACTCCAACTGCGTCCAAACCTTAAGCGGAGTAATCCACAATGTCAGTCTCACTAAGAGGAATCCAACAAAGTTGACAAAACATCAATCAGTCATCTGGGGCTCATGTTATAATCGTTTCCGCTCTGAGGACCCTGTTGGTTTCGGGTTTGAACCAACCCAGACATACCCAATGTTCTCCAAAACCTTGAGTGTAATTTCCCGAAACGACCGTCTCAATCCAAGGATCGCATCTCAACCGACAGTGCGTAGATCCGAGGTCCATATACCAAGATATGGACAAAAAAGAGAACATGTCCAGTTTTAGGGGGTTTTGGGCCCCGACCAACCCAGCCCGAGACCCTGTGGGTCGGCCCAAACCGGGTTGACCCGCCCCAGGTCTGGGTCCAGCCCCTTAGGCCGCGGCCCGGCCCGGTGGGCGCAGCCTGGACCAGCCTGGGCGGCCCGGCATGGTGCGGCCGGTCCGACATGGGCGGCCGGTTGGCCTGGCGCGGGCACGGCCTGCATGCGGCCAGCTCGGCACTGGCCGAGCCGAGTGGAAAGGGGAGGTGGCTGCCCCCCCATGATTGAAACTGTGGCCCCCACGTGGGGGCCTCTCCTTGCCAGCCGGGGGTTATGACCCCCGGTCTTTCCTCCGAAACGGCTGGCCCGGTCCGGCCGACCGGTGCTGCTGCCACGAGACCGCCACGGTCCCACCCATCCGAGGTGCCGGCGGTCGGCGGTTCTGGCCGCCCCGCCTTGCTCTGTCGCGGATTTGAGCCGCGGCCTTGTCCGATCGGCGCCACGCCCCTCCGTTGTGGCCCCGCTCTGGCCGCGGCCTCTTCGTGGTTCTCCGGCGCGGCGTGACGGCGCCGCGCTTCTTTTCCCGTTCTTCATTGTTTCCGCGTTCTATCGTTGCACTGCGCTGCCCTTGCTCGTACCACAACAAGTACAATCATCAAAGGGGGAGGAGGGTCGGCCGTGTTTGTGAGGTCCGACCTCCTCCCGTTATTACGATAACAGGTGGCCCAAAAAGAATTTGATGACCGACAAAGAAAATTCACGAGCAAAAATAATTAACCCCTACCTCAAAGTGTTGTTGAATGAAGGTTCGTCGCGGGAAAAGGACGTCATGGAAGAAGGCTCCATAAGCGTCATTGGCGTCGTGGATAAGAGGATCGTCGGCATTGCGGTACACGGCGTCGCGTTGTCGATCTCCTGGAAACTAGCATTCTTCGTCGTCTTCTGTCGGAGGCTGGCGTTCTTCGTCGTTCTTCGCGTTCTCCAATGAAGAAGATGAAGATTCAAAGGATTTGAGCAATTCCTCATCCAATCCTTCTCGCACAACGAAACTTACTCTTAAAGAAATAAGACTTTGTCCTATTTAATTAACACACACAAGCCAACGTTCAATTTGAAATTTGAAATGAATTCCCGAATTAATTACATTGAATAACTTAATCAATTAATTAATTAAGACAGTTGACTTTTCATTTAAGGGGGGTGCGGATGTGTTACACAATTAATGGGGGTTTGAGGAAGTTGAAAGGGTGGGGATCCTGTGGGGACCACCTCACATTTATCCACACGTGGGTAGTTAGGAACTAATGGGTGCCACCCCAACTCCTTTATATAGTATATAACTACTTAGAATTAAAAATAAAATTGGTTGCACAAATTTTATTTTATTCATTACTTAACCCATTATTTTAATAACCACACCCGAGCAAACGAAACTCCAGAAAAGGTGTTCCTACGAAATTACCAGCGTTTCGATTCCATCGGTGTCCTCAGATTTCGATTCCGAGCACTAGTTTAAATGTTAGAAAAACCAGCTTGTTTTTTTACTGAACGTACCCGATCTAAACTTCGTAAATTGATTCCGGGCACACCGGGCCTCAGAATCAGGTGTCGTTAGAAACTACATTCTTTTAAAATCCCAAAGAAAATTAAGAAAAATAAATTCCTTGAATTTTACGGGTCTTTACATTACTCCTACCTCAGATATTTACGCCCCCGTAAAGATACATCATAAACTAGGGGAAAAAATGTTGGTACTGAGCACGCATCTGAGCCTCTCGCTCCCAAGTTCTCTCCTAGAGGTTCTCGTACTGCCATATGATGCGCACTAGAGGTATAAACCGTCCACGTAGGACTTGCCTCTGTCGATCCTCGATCTCCACCGGGACCTCTTCAAAAGTCGCACCATCGTCAAAGTCCAACTCCCTATGGTCGATGATATGTGTCGGGTCATACATGTGTCTCCTCAACTGAGATACGTGGAAGACGTCGTACACCCGGTGCAACTGAGATGGTAGAGCCTATCGATAAGCCACCTCGCCTATTCTACTGAGGACCTGGAATGGTCCGATGAAGCGCGGAGATAACTTGTCGCCATGGAAAAATATCTCTAATCCACGTCGAGGTGAGACCCATAAGAAAACGTGGTCGCCATCCTCGAAATCTAGTGGTCTCCGCCTCCTGTCAGCATAAGACTTCTGCTAGCTCTGTGCTGTCCTCATCTGCTCCTGGATTACCTGGACCTTCTCTGTCATGGCTTGGACCATCTCTGGTCCCACAAGTTCTGACTCCCCAGGGTCTGTCCAGCACAGTAGTGATCTGCAAGTTCGGTCGTACAATGCCCCATATGGTGCCATCCCGATGGCGGAGTGGTAGCTGTTGTTGTACGTGAACTCCCCCAAGGGTAGTTGGTCCACCTAATTGCGACCAAAGTCAAGGACACATGCACGGAGCATGTCCTGGAGAGTCTGAATGATCCTCTCCGTCTGACCCTCCGTCTGAGGGTGAAAGGCGGTGCTCAGACGTAGTTGCGTCCTGAATGCCTCTTGCAACCCCTTCCAAAGCCGGGAAGTAAATAAAGCATCTCAATCGGAGATGATAGATGATGGAACACCATGAAGATGTATGATCTGTTTAATATAGAGGCGTACCAAGCTCTCCACTGAGCCCTGCTCTCTGATGGGTAAGAAGTGAGCCGACTTGGTGAGTCGGTCGACAATCACCCAAATAGAGTCATGACCTCTAGAAGTACGTGGAAGTCCAGTCATGAAATCCATAGATATCTCGTCCCACTTCCACTCTGGGACCTCCAAGGGATGCACAAAGCCCGCTGGTACCTGGTGCTCTTCCTTCACCTGCTGACAGGTGAGACATCGAGAAACAAACACAGCTACAGTCTTCTTCATACTCAGCCACCAGTTCTGACGTCTGAGATCCTGTACATCTTTGCCAGTCCAGGATGTACCGCTAAAGGGGAAGTGTGAAACTCCCTCAGCACCTCCTCATATAAAGCAGCTAGTACCATGTTACATCCTCTTAAAAGGAAGACATGATCTCCCCCCATAGAGAATCCATCAGGTGCCTGTCCTGAGGATATTTGTGCATGCCGCGTCTCACAGTCAACGTCCCCACGCTGTGCCTCTCTGACCCACTGAAGAAGTGGAGGAGTGACTATGAGTGACTGAAGAAAGGCTGCTCCATCTCTATCCACGAAGGATATCTACAAAGCAGCTAGCTGCTCCGTCACCTCCCCGAGTAGCTGAATGACCATCCTCCTGCTGAGGGCATCGACTACTACGTTCCCCTTTCTAGGAGTATAGACTATCTCAAAGTCATAGTCCTGGAGGAACTCGAGCCATTGTCATTGTACCCGATTCAGGTCCTTTTGCGAGAAGATTTTCCTGAGACTCTAGGGGTCAGAGTAGACTATAAAGTGCTCGCCCATTAGGTAGTGTCGCCACATCTTCAGATTGAAGACCACAGATGCTAACTCTAGGTCATGGGTAGCGTATTTCTGCTCATGCTGCCTCAACTGACGTGATCCATAGGTGATCACTACTCACTCTTGCATCCAAACACATCCGAGCCTGGTCCCTGATGCATCGCAGTAGACTATGTACCCTACTCCCTCCTCCGGTAGCCTCAAGATAGGTGCCCAGGTCAATCTATGTCTCAGCTCCTGGAAGCTCAGCTGACCTCTATCTGACCACATGAAGGGTTTCCCCTTCTTCTTTAACATTCTGCAAAGCTGCAAAGATTTATCCTTTGCCAAAAAGAGAAATCTGGTCTCATCCCTTGGATGAACCACGTTCCTTTTCTAATACAGTCAATCCCATCATGATCAATTAATTCATGCCATGTATGACGTCGTAAGGCCTCGACGCTGCTACCAAGAGATCCAACATTTACTCTCACCGCCAAGGGTTGAGTCACACTATCGGAATCAGTGTGTGGTCACTGGGTCTCCTCTAGTAGGAATATCGTATGTGAGGGCCAAGTAAACAATTTTTAACCGGTACCTCTTAGTATTAATATACAAAAGACAAGAAAGAAAACGTCACTATTGCAAGTGTCTTTTATTACTTCAACTCAAGGTACAAGGACACAAAGCAACACAAACAATGAAGCTAGAGGCATTATGGGGAAAGCCCTTTATTCCTGGAGCTAATCCTGCACTTTTCCACATGCTTCCGGAGCTCCATTATTGTATGCTTCAGCTGCCTGAAGCTGTGCTCTCCCATGTGGTAGGTCTCGCTGCTCGTGTAGGCTCATCAAGAATGCTCTCTATGAGAAGAGCTCGCTCCAGTACTCATGCCTGTGTCGGAATGCTGAGGGAGATCATCGATGCCTTAATCTCATGCCTCAGTCCCTGCTCGAAGGTCTGGGCCCAAAAGAATGGGTCATGTGTGATGTCTGTTGAATAGCGTGAGAGATCGGTAAATCTCTCCGAGTACTGGGTGACCATCATGCTTCCCTACCGCAGCTGTAGAAGCTCCTGGATGCGCACTACACGGAGGGTGGCTGGGATGAACTCCAAGCAGAAGAGGCTCTGAAATTCCATCCAGAGGAGAGATGCCTCATCGTGCACCTGGAGTATCAAGCTCCACCATCAGCCAGCTGCCGCATGTAGGAGGCTCTCTGCGAGGATCACCATGAGGTCAGCTGGTCTCCCCACCAACATGAAAACTTGCACAACCGCCTCCAGCTAATCATCAGCTACCTGAGGGTCTGTCTCCCTACGGAACCTAGGCGGTCTCTGACACTGAAACTCATGTAGTTCGCTAAGGCGACGTGCACTATTGGCGGCTGGGGCTTGTAGCATCAGTGGCTCGGCGGGTAGTGGTATCGTCGGTGCCTCTACTGAAAATGGGCCCTTCACCAAGGCCTCGTCGCTCGGTGGGCTATCGGCTCACACAAAACTCGGAACCCTAGCTGGATGCCATCGTGGGGTCATCCTAAAAAGAAACAGGTGCACCACGATCAACAGTATACCTGTTGAGCTGCCACAAAGTAATCACAAAGAAAACTTTTGAAACACACAAGCAATCAATGTTTTCGTGCATTGAGTCCAAAAACAGAAGTCGGGGTCCTGGTGTACGGATACGTCGGCCACCACACCAACACTGGACTCCCTGGACTGATAACTAGAGTCAATAACCTTAACATTATTGCTTCACATAGAAGAAAGATCAGAGTCCTAAGTTCCATGGTAGAACAAAACTCCTCTGATACCAATTTTTCAACACCCGTCCTCGGTACCCGTGTCGTGACTACCCCAAGCCCGCCTCCCATAGTCCAGGGGTTGGCGATTAGCACCAAGGCGTAAATACCAAAAGAAAGGGGAAGGCATTACCTTTATAAAGTAAACAAACACCATAGAGTAATCAAGCAGAAGTAAACACTAAGTAAAACTGGGTACAATAGTAGGTGTGGAAATTAAATGGGCCAGAATACAAACCCAAACTGAAAGTAATGTACAACTGGAAGGAAATTACAACAACTGAAAGTAAAGTAGCAATGCTGAGCCATCCACTGGAAATCCCACCTGAAGGGTGGGTACAAATAGCCTCCTCAGCTCCTCGGGTCCAGTCGTCCGCTCCGTGTACGTCCCGCCCAGTTTTCCACCTCCAGGTACCGACTTTCTCTACAAGCCTCAACCACGATCAGTGTTGTCCGTCGTCTACATCCAACACAACGTAGTGCGGGCATAACCTGTGCAGCGGTGAGTATATGCTACTTAGTAGGGACCCCGAGACCCCTGAAGGTCTCCCAGAACCCAGAAATGATAATCCACAAAGGAAAGATACAATCACGAAGTAACAACCAACACTACATAGATATATTCCCATACATATACCGAAGTCATCAATTCCCCTTGGGCTCCAACATCCGAGCCCAAGTTCAATCACGTTCACATATGAAAACACAAAACAATCCACATAGGAAAGCACAACCCAATCCACATAGAAAACCAAGTCAATCATATCGAAGATAATGATTGGAAGTCAAGACTCAGCTCACACAGGTATACTTCTTCATAAGGTAGTAGAGATGATCAGATATAGCCACTGATTCATCTAAGCTGGGACCCACATAGGATACTAAACCAGCTAAGCTGTTGAACCCACATAGGATATAGACCAGCTACTCTGCCAGACCCACGTATTATAGCAAGAACAAATTCAAACACTGCCAGACCCATGTAGGATACAAGAACAGTAGTCATCACCATCGAACCCACGGGGGATTTCAGTACGGTCTTCATTGCTGCCAAACCCATCGAGGATTTCAGTGCAGTCTTCATCGCCATCGAACCCACTGAGGATTTCAGTACGGTCTTCATCGCTATGGAACCCACAGAGGATTTCTATGTAGTCTTCATTGCCATCGAACCCACGAAGGATTTCAGTACGGTCTTCATCGCTGCCGAACCCACTAAGGATCTCAGTGCAGTCTTCATCGTCGTCGAACCCATGGAGTATTTCATTATGGTCTTCATCGCTGCGGAACCCATGGAGGATTTCAGTGTCATATTCATTGTCGTTGAACCCAAAGAGGATTTCAATACGGTCTTCATCGCTGCCGAACCCACGGAGGATTTCAGTGCAGTCTTCATCGTCGTCGCAGTTGCAGCCAGCTCTAGGGTTCCCGCACACAACATCCTCGATTTTGGGAGGGTCCGCTCCACGAGCTAAGGGGTCGATACATCCACTAACACATAGTCCAGAGTTATTGTATCTCAAAGTTCCGTCTCCACAAGAGTAACTCAACGTGATAGACGGCGCGTCAATCGGACACCCGGTCTGAGAGTTATTGGCCTTTTTGTTCTAGGGGGCCGGTTGGTTTTTAAGTCAAAACCAACCCGACAACACTACAACTGCGTCCAAACATCGAGTGGCGTAAGCCAAAAGGTCCCTCTCGCTAAGAGGAATCCAATAAAGTCGATGACACGTCAATCGGACGTCTGAAGCTCATGTTATAAGCATTTCTGCTCCGAGGTCCCGGTTGGTTTTGTGTTCGAACCAACCCGACCATACACAAAGTTCTCCAAAATCTTGAGTCTAATATACCGCAATGACCATCTCGATCCATGGATCTCATCACAATTGATGGTGCGTCGAACAGAGTTCTATAGCCCATGATATGGACAAAAGAGCGAACCTGTCCTGTTTTAAGGGGGTTTTGGGCCCAGACCGACCCGGCCCGAGACCCCCTGGGTCGGCCCAAACTGGGTCGACCCGAACTAGGTCCGGGTTCGGCCCATTAGGGCGTGGCCCAGCCCGGTGCGGCTGACCCGACCTGGGCGGCCGGTTGGCCTGGCACGGGCGCGGCCCGCATGCGGCCAGCTTGGCGATGGCCGAGCCGAGTGGAAGGGGGGGTGGTTGCCCCCTTTATTGAAACTGCGACCCCCATGTGGGGGCCGCTCCATGTTAGTCGGGGGTTATGACCCCCGGTATTTCCTCCGAAACAGCCAGCCCCGTCCGGCCTACCGGTGGTGCCGTCACGGGACTGCCGCGGTCCCGCCCCTTCGAGGTGCCGGTGGCCAGCGGTTCCGGCCGCCCCGTCGTGGCTTTGAGCCGCGACCTTGTCCGACCGGCATGGCGTGACGGCACTGCGCCCCTCTGCCGCGGCCCCGCTTCGGTCGCGGCCTCTTCGAGTTTCTCCGGCACGGTGCGATGGTGCCACGTCTTTATTCGACCTCAATGGCGCGGCGCGATGGCGCCACGCTTCTTCCCCTGTTCTTCATTGTTTATGCACGGTGTCATTGCACCACGCTGCCCTTGCTCATACCGCAACAAGTACAATAATCAAAGGGGGAGGAGGGTCGTCTGTGTTCGTGCGGTCCGACCTCCTCCCGTTATTACGAAAACAGGTGGCCCAAAAAGAAGTCAATGAACGACAAAGAAAATTCATGAGAAAAAACAATTAACCCCTACCTCAAAGTGTTGTTGAATGAAGGTTTGTCGCGGGAAAAGGATGTCACAGAAGAAGGCCCTGTATGCGTCATCGGCATTGCAGAGAAGAGGATCGTCGGCGTCGCGGTACACGGTGTCGCGTCGTCGATCTCCGGAAAACTTGCATTCTTCGTTGTCTTCCGGCGGTGGTCAGCGTTCTTTGTCGTTCTTTGCGTTCTCCAACGAAGAAGATGAGGATTTGAAGTCTTTGAGCAATTCCTCACCCAATCCTTCTCGCACAACGAAACTAACTCTTAAAGAAATAAGACTTTGTCCTATTTAATTAACACACACAAGCCAACATTCAATTTGAAATTCAAAATGAATTCCCAAATTAATTACATTGAATAACTTAATCAATTAATTAATTAAGAGAGTTAACTTTTCATTTAAGGGGGGCGCGGGTGTGTTACACAATTAATGGGGGTTTGAGGAAGTTGAAAGGGTGGGGCTTTTGTGGGGCCCACCTCACATTTATCCACACGTGGGTGGTTAGGAACTAATGGGTCCCACCCCAACTCCTTTACATAGTATATAACTACTTAGATATAAAAATAAAATTGGTTTCACAAATTTTATTTTATTCATCACTTAACCCATTATTTTAATAACCACACCCGAGCAGACGCAACTCTAGAAAAGGTGTTCCTAAGCAATTACCGGCGCTACAATTCCATCAGTGTCCTCGGATTTCGATTCTGAGCACCGGTTTAAAAGATAGAAAACCCCGCTCGTTCGTTTACTCAACGTACCTGAGCTAAACTTCAGAAATTGATTCTGGACACACCGGGCCTCGGAATCATGTGCCGTCAGAAACTATGTTCTTGTAGAATCCCAATGAAAATTAAGAAAAAAAAATTCCTTGAATTTTTCAGGTCTTTACACCTGAAGTGAATGGGAGTCTGTTACGAGTGTTGTGAAAAAGGCCACCATTCTTATGATTGCAAGGGGAATAAAGATGATGTCAATGTTGAATTCTACAATTGTATAGAAAAGGGGCATTATGAAAATGATTTTCCTAAGAACCAAGGTAACCTACATCAGAAAATTCCAAGGGAGAAAGTCCAAGCTTATGCGATCACTACTACTGAGGTTGAAGCACTGAAAGATTTGGTGGTAGGAAATTTAAGGGTTTCCTCAAGTTTATCCAATGCTTTATTTGATTCTGTATCATTGCATTGTTTCATATCTTCCCATTTTGTTAAGAAAATTAGTTATTTTTAATTTGACTTAACAATGGAGTTTTCAGTAAAAAAACCTAAGGGAAGTATCATCATAGTAAATCTCTGTGAATCAGTTCCCATTAAGGCATATAAATGTTCTTTATCTGCTAATATCATCCTCATACAGAAGACTGAATTTGATATAATCCTCAGTGTGGATTGGATTTCGAAACATGATGTGAATATTTATTGTATGAAAAAGGTTACACTTTTTGAGGATGAAAAGCAGTACCTAATCATTATAGTGGAAACCTCACCACCTGATTCTCATCTAGATCCTCCCCAAGTATCTCTACTAGATTCAATTATTGGGGAAAAATATAATTAAATAACTATGGGTGAGGAAAAGAATGTTCGAATAGAGGACGTACCTATTGTGTATGATAATGTTGATGTCTTTCCAAAGGATTTACCTGGACATCCTCCAGAATAAGAAATTGAGTATTTCATTGATTTAATTCCTGGTTCAAGGCCCATATGGAATACCCCTTATAGAATATCCAATTGTGGAATTAGTGGAACTAAATAAACAACTATTGGAATGAGTAACAATGGATTTATTCAACCTATTGTTTCTCCATGGGGAGCCCTTTTCCTTTTTGTTAAAAAGAAAGACAGATCTATGAGGATGTGTATTAACTATAGGGAGATCATTGATATAATAATAATGAAAAAGTACCCCTACCTCGCATTGATGATTTATTCCACCATATTTATGGAGGTCACTATTTTTCAAAGATTGAACTTAGATTGGGATATCATCAGTAGTGTATGAAGAAGGAATACATTCCGAAAATAGCATTTCAAACCAGGTTCGGGCATTACGAGTTTACAGTAATGCCTTTTGGGTTGACTAATGCACCCTCTATCTTCATGGATCTAATGAATAGAGTTTTCTAGGAATATATTGATGACTTTGTAGTGGTATTTATTGATGATATCTGGGTATAATCAAAAATCTATTAAGATCATGAAAATCACTTGTGCACTATTCTGAAAACCCTCATAAGAAATGAATTATATAGAAAGTTTAGAAAGTGTGAATTATAGCTTCAAAAGATTTCTTTTCTTGGTAACATTGTCCCTAAAGATGGAATCTATGTTAATACCTAAAAGACCAAGGCAATACAATAATGGCTATCACCGATGAGTATAACTGAGGTACGCAGTTTTATTGGTTTAACAGGTTATTTTTGGCATTTTGTCCAGAATTTTGCCCGATTGGCTAACCCATTAACCAAGCTCACTCATAAAGGGGTTAAATTTGTTTTTATAAAATAGTGTGAAGAATATTTTGAATAACTGAATAGAATATTATTTAATTCTCATATGTTGACTCTACTATCATGGAATGATGGGTTTGTTATTGATAGTGATGCTTCAAAGAACGGACTTTGTTGTGTCATTATGCAGAATGATAGAGTTATTGCCTATGCATCACAGTAGCTAAAAATTTATGAACAAAACTATCCCACTCATGATCTTCAGTTATCCACTGTATTATTTGATCTAAAAATATGGAGACACTATCTATATGGAGATAAATGTGAGATTTATACTGATCACCCGAGTTTGAAGTATATTTTCTAACAAAAGGAACTCAACATGAGGAAAAGGCAATGGCTTGAACTAATCAATGATTATGATTTCACTATACACTACCAACTGAGGAAGGAAAATAAGGTGGAAGATGCTTTGAGCAGAAATGATCATGGTTTTTTGAAAAAGATGAGAGTTGAAAAGGATCCTATATACATGGATCTAGTAAATATGGATATGGGAATAACCATGGAAGGTGAAACATCAATGCATTTTTAAATGGTTGCCAAACCATATTTACTATAAAGAATAAAAAGTTCCAAGACTGATGATGAGGAATTTTAAAAGAATATTAATGCTATAAATAATGGTACATTGACTGACTTCATATATGAATATGAAATTTTGAATTTTGGGAAGAGACTTTTTGTACCCAATATACCTGATCTAATAATGGAATTGTTGGATGATGCTCATAGCTCCAATTTATCTATACACCCCCGTAGTACTATGATGTATAGAGATTTGAAGGAATGTTTTTGGTGGGACAAAAAGAAGAGGGAGATTGTTGATTTTGTGTCAAGATGTGTGGTTTGTCAACAAGTGAAAGATGGAAGGCAACAGCCTGGACGATTCCGGTAACCTATTTTGATACCTGAGTGTAAATGGGATAATATTACGATGGAATTTATCATGGGGCTACCAAATTCGTCTAGAAGGAATGATGCAATATGGTTCATTGTTGATTGTCTTACCAAGTCAGTACATTTTATTTCTATAAGAGAAGATTTACCACTTGAAAGTCTGGAAAGACTATATATTAATGAAGTTTTAAGACTTCATGGAGTACCTCTATCAATTTTTTCTGATCTTGATTCTCGTTTTAAATCAAGATTTGGGAAAAGTCTTCTGAAGGCCCTGGATAATGAACTTCATTTAAGCAATGGATACCACCCTCAAGCCGAGGGATAATCAGAACATACTATTTGAACCATATAAGATACTTTGAGATCTTACTCACTTGACTTTCATGGTATGTGGGATCAATATTTACCTCTGGTTATGTTTTCCTATAATAATATATTCCATTCAAGTACTCATATGACACCATATGAAGCGTTATATGGAAAGAGATGTCGCACACCATCTTGTTGGGATGTTGTTGGTGAAAGAAAATTCATAGGTCTAGAACTTATTGAGGAAAAAATGGAAGAGGTGTAGGTGATCCAAACCCGCATCAAAGCATCCCAAAGTAAGTAAAAGAGCTATGCTAATAACCAAAGGAAAGATTTGGAATTTCAAGAAGGAGACCACGATCTCTTGAATGTATCTCCATGGAAGGGTGTTATACGTTTTGGTAAGAGGGGTAAATTGAGTCTTAGGTATATCAGACATTTCGAAATTCTAGAATGAATTGGAGTTATAGTTTATTGTTTGGCAGTGCCTCCAAATCTCCAAAGCTCATGATGTGTTCCATGTATCACTGTTGAGAAAATACATGCTTCACCCAACGCATGAACCCACCTATGAGTAAATTGAAGTAGAACTTGATCTATCTTGCTGTGAAGAGCTAATCAAAATTCTTGATACCAGAGAAGAAGTGCTAAGAAACCAGATGACTCGTCTGGTAAACGTTCTATAGAGAAACCCTAAGATAGAAGAGGCAACGTGGGAACCCCAGGAACTTATGATGAAGAACCACACAAATCTTTTTATGCAACAATATTCTAGAAATTTCGTGGATGAAATTATTTTAAGGACGGGAGAATGTAACACCCCAATCTTCCACGGTATGTTTCCCTTTGAATAATGTAGTAGCTAGTGTTGTACGCAACTATGAGTTTTAACACACCACGACCAATCAAACAAGGCGTTATGAATAGTAATACCAAAATATTGATATTTATAAATTTTATTTTTCAAAATGTGCTTCTTTATTGGATTAGGAATATAAAAATTAGCTTAGGGTCAATTTTTGGTATTTTTCTGAGAACTTTCAATTTTTGATGAATATTGAAAAACCTTGTGTTATTGTTTAAAACCGACTTTTTATTTAAATAATTTGTTATTTTATTTTAATTTATTTTAGGTCAAAATAGATACATAATACCTATATATGTTCAATGTAATTCATTGGACTCATTTTATAATAAGTTTAGATAAATAAAATTTTATTGAAGTTTTTACCTTCTTTTACCCACCTTCTAGAAAAATTTACAAATTTGCATAAAACATAATTTTACCTCTTCTGTGAGATGAATTTAAAAAATCATATATACATGGATGATATCATTAGGTAAAATGTGGTTCAATAGGATGAAATGGTTTTTGGTTAATAGTAACTTTTGACTTTTATTTACCACGGTTAAAAGTAAATAGGGTAAATAAAGTTAAAAATGATATTTTAATTACCCTAAAACATGTCCTAATTCTATTGGATAAATGTAATTCGACCAAAAAAACCTTATGAATAAAATAATATCCTCTTTGGTCCACTTGGATTAGATCAAGACATTTATTATTATTTTATTGAAAAGAAGAGTCAAAAGTGTTTAATTCAATGTTTAATAAATAAACCATTTTTAATATAGGGTTATAATTAAGATAAATTAGACTATAAAAATTAAATAGAAAACTATAAAGATTTACTAAATTATTGTATTTTATTTATGATATTTCGACATTATATAATTAAATTTATTTATGACAAAATGATGATGCAGTAATTACCATATTAATGAAAGATTAAAGTAATTAATATTATAAATACCCAAATAAATGTAATTTGAGAATTTTGATTAATTCCACTAATTTTCAAGGTTAATATGATATTTAGGGTTGATTAATTAATTTTTTTCTATGTAATCATGCTGTTATGATTTTCACCAAAACTAAATACTAAATAGTGTCAAAATTGACATAATTGTGTTTTTAAAACAAATACTATATTATTAATTGATATAATATTCCTAAATATATAAGGATCCGAAAAAGGACATAGATTAGGTTATATATAGTAATAATGAACCTCTTGTGGTTCTCTTGGTTTGTTATAGTAAGTTTATTGACCATATAATATAAAAATACAAAGAGACATGGTAAATGACAAACTATTTAAGTAAGAGTTAAATCTAAAAGATATGGTTAATATGGTGTTCTAAACTTATCTAAACTTATTGGTTGAGGGTTTTTCAACCCATCCCGACCTTATCTTATAAATAAATCATTTTGGATCCATTAAGAACCAAAAACTATTTGATTATAAAATAATATTTCAAGCTTTCCTAAAGTGACCCTGACATCCCTTATAAAATGGTACTTCACCTTATCTTAATTTCACACCTCCAAAGCCATTTTCCTCAGCCAAAACCTACCCAAATATCCTCCCAACATTCCTCCATTCATTCTAGAGGCATTCCATTGGTCATAAATCCTATTTAAGGAGCTATTTTGATCCAATAAAAATGAATAACCTAGAGAAGAGGTAAATGTTTCATCACCTCTTTCAAGTTCTTTTCTTCTTCCACTTCCCCTTTCTTTGTAGTTTCCATTATAAAATAGTAACTCAAGTATTTCTATATACTGTGATGATATTATAAAAAGGGTACCACAATATTCATTATTATATATCATATGAATGACAAAGTAACCATATGTCCGTATGTACGGCTTACTATCTCCACGTCATGGTGTAGTTTGTTATTCAAACACTTCATTATTTGGATGGGTATAATAATGAGTATAAATAATGTAAATAATAAATATAACATGTTAATGATTCTCTATATATGATATACCATCCAATTACATATGATTTCACCATCAATATAATGACATTGTCGCTCGTGTATACGTACGGTTTACCGTCTCCACAAACACGATGAGATTCATTCCCCATGATAATCATTCAAGAATAATTTTAATTTTATGATTAAAAATAATGTTTATGAACACAATATAATTATGTATATGAATCATATACATCCTATCCATAACAAACATTTCTTATGTAACCAAGCATATAAAGGAAAACGAATCAGTTAACACCTAAAACGATGATACGACTGAAATATTATTAACAAAGAAATGTTATAGGATCATATATGATATCATATTTGTGTATATAGTTCTTTTATAATTTAATAATAATGATTTAACTATTATACAAGAGGTTAACATACCCTCGTCCAAGGTAAAGTACATGTTAAGTGTTAATTCCACAATCTCTTTATTATCCGAGGTTGTTTTTATGTAAGTATTTACTGGGACCTCTTTATTATCCACATCCATGCTTCTTAAAAATATATTTCAAAACATTTTTTACTATTTGATATACTGTGGATTAAATTCATTTATAACCTTGTTTTACTTTTTATAAAATGGTTTGAAATGAATCTTTCCACCCTTTTCCCAACAAGGTACTTTATGACCTTTTCGACAAAATTAAGGTAAGAATGTCTTTTTTTAACTTATACGGCATGTGTGGATATTTTCCACCATTATATCATCGTCGAAGCATCCCATAAATTCTTATATGAATATTTTCAAAAAAATGTTTTCTTTTATAATTTTGTGACTTTTAAATGATTTTAAAATACAAAGAGGTATTTATTTCAAATAGTTTTCATTTCATCCATATCTACATCCATTGATGGATTTTAAACTTGTTTGAAGTTGATTTACTATGATACAAATATTACATATTGTATTTAAGGTTTTGTGATATGTTTGATTGTGGATGTGTTATTTTTACACAATTCATGGTTTATGGATAATGTATTGACATTTCATTTTCTAGTTTGAATATGAATGTTTATGTTATGTTTAAACCTTTTCATATAAAGAATGCATTGGACTTAGTAAGTGATGGGTGGAGCCTGATATAGCTCATCGATGCATTGGTAGGTATCATGAGACAAAATAGTGTCTTGGCACAAGACCTTGAAAAAATATTATTTGTATTCTTGGCACATGGCCTTGACTATGTGATTATGAAGTCTGGCATTATGCATTCCATAATTATGAAAGTAGCTATTGATATTTCATGTGATTATTAGACATTTAGAATATCCATGTGAATAAATAAATGGAATTATTTGATTTTATATTTTCCATATTATTTTGATGTTTTTGTTTAAAAGGATTTTGTTTTAGTCTTGTACATTGCCTTAAATGTTTATGCTTATTTATTAACATTTCTACTATAGTGTTATCCTTACTAAGCATATGAGCTCACCACTTTCAATGTTTTATTTTTCCCAGGATGTGAATAAGTATTTTATGGTTGACTTGCAGGGATAGACTAAAGATATAAGTGTGTTAAAAAGGGAACAAAATGTTGTTGATTTTTTTATTTCATGATGAAATGTAAAACTTATGAATGTATCTAGTACTAACAAGGCTACTAAACTGATGGGTCTTTTGGGACACGAATCCTTGTATTTTCACAATATTATGTAATAATGCACTGACTCTGGGTAACTGGGTCAAGCTTGCACCAGGATTCATGAAAAGCATCTCCATCCTTTTGATAAAAACTAGTGATTTTAGTTCTTAGTTCCCCCTTAAGTCTCGTGGGAGAAAATTTCATTATGAAAGAATTGTACACTTGATTTCAGTTTTCAAAAATGTTCTCATCTAGACTGAGAAACCAATTACTTGATTTCACATTAAGGAAAAAGGTAAAGTCTCTCACTATTAGATCATTGTCTATGAATCCTAGAAGAGTTAATCACATCACAGTATTGTAGAAATATATAATTAATGCTAGAGAGTCCTTATTATATAGTCCATTAAATGCAGGCGGTAGTGAAATGTGTGACTATTTTAGCTCATAATTTTTGGGTCTAGGACTAAGTCTAATAGAAAATTGATTTCTTGAAACATGAAGAAGTTGAAACTCCATCATCCTAGGCCTTTCAACTTTATCTAGAAGTTCTGGTTAATTTTGGATGTTTTTATATGCAAGAACACTCTCATCAAGATTTTCTATTTCAAATTTGTTTTTCTTTCTTAGAGAAGTTGAGTTTTTAACTAATTAGTGGTTCAGGGGCTCTAATTTAACACCATAATTTCTTGTGATCATGAAAACAATAGTAGACATTATTCATCAGTAAGAAAAAAATAACAATTCCGAAGAAAAAAATAGATTTTTTAACAACTTTCAAATTTTTGAATTTTTCTGAGTTTTTTTTATATGAACTTTTTTTAGTTTTTTTAGAAGTAATGGCTCGTACCTTCCCTAGAAACAGCTCCAAAAACAAGACCATGGCAATTGTTAAAGTCGGTAAAAGTTTAAAATTTATAATCCTACTCACTACTGTATAATTGGAAACCAGGGTCGACCCACAGGGAAGGTGATTATGACCACTAATCTTCTAAGAATATTCAAAAGACCCTACATTTTTCAGTAATAGGATATATTTTATACTTTTTAAAACATATATAAATTTTTTTATTGTGCAAAAATGAAACATGAAACACCGAAATCTTTTTGAGTTTTTTTATAAACTATAATGAAACAAGAAACAGGTAAAAAATAGAAAGTAACCGATATATAAAATACAGATAAGCAAACAATCAAGAGAAATACATTTGGGAAAAAATATCAATTCTACTAGTTTTTAAAATATTCATTCTCACGACAGTTAATACAACTAGTACCACTAAAAACGAGTGGATTATTTAATTCTCTAGGTGGTAAGCCACTCATGATGACAAATCTTGGAGTTCTCTACTCCAATATTAATCAACTATGAGAATTCTGTTTTGAATAACACAACAGAACGAACTCGGTGTAAGATCTGTAGTTTTTTTTCAATTTAAATGTTTAGGAAAAGTATTCCACAATTAGACTCACCGAATGATTATGGAGTTTCAAGATTAAGTGTGAATGGTACGATGTAATTGAATTCATTCAGTGCTGATCTCACCAATTAATTCTGATCACATTTAAAATGATAGTGCGAATGAAGAAGAAAAATAAATAGAAAACCTGATTTTAACCCCAAACTGAAGAATTTTACCTAACATTATCTCTATTATAGAAAATAAAATCATTCAATTACAAAGAAAGAAAATTGAGGGAAAAAATATGAAGAGATCTCCCTCTCCAAGCTTGAATCACTGTTGCTTCTGGTCCTTGGATCTCCAGAGAGTGGTTCTCCGAGAAGAACTCTATGAATTGTCACTAGTTGTCCCTCTGTTCTTGATAGAAGTGGATGATCAAATGTATTTAATCCATTTTCCCTTCATTTAACTGATATTTTGATTAATATATCAACTTTCATTTGATACTCGTCACCACATATTGACACCGACTTCATTTGTCCTTCATTTATGCACCACACATGTGCATTTTTTCAGGAATGACATGTCCTGCTAGTTTTTCCCTTTTAACTAACTCTATATGAGTTTTTTGAAATAACCTAGATTCTTTTTAGGCTTTTGCATGAACCTTCATAACATGAAACAAAAAGAATAATTAAAACACGAAAGAAAGTTAATTAAAATATTAAAGTTATTTTTTAAATAAATGTTATTTTACTTATTAATTAAAGTTAATTAATAAATACTTATGTTGATAATTTTTATGTACTGAAATAAATATTATTATTATAGTTATTAATTTGTTAATAAATATTTAATTAAATAAAATTATTATGTTTTTAATTTATTATTATTAAATAAGTTATTTAATTAGTGTTAATGTTATTAGAAATTAATTATCATGACTTAATTATTTTTCTGAGTAAGGTTATTATTATTAAATATATTTTTAATTTATTAAATTTATTTTAAAATTATTTATTTATAATGTTAATTTATATTATGTTATTATTATTTATAAGTTAATATCATTTAAGTTATAAATAAATTCAATCTTATTAACCGAATTATATCTTAATTTTATTTTATGATTAATTAATTATTTATAATTATTTTATATTATATTTATTATTATTTAATTACTTTTATTATATATTTTTATTAATTTTTTAATTAGGTTAATCCCTCCTCCCAAATTTCGGCGCTGAAGGGGGAAGTGGTATCGGGTAGCTTCTAGAGGAAGCCTCTGCCGTGGCTCCTCTCTCCGGCTGTGCGTAGTGATCGATGGTGGATCAGCTCTACCACATAGCACTGCACCACCCCCTGCTCGATTCCTCGCATAGCGAACACCAATATCGTGATGCGACGCTCTTGCTTGGCCTCAGTGATAGTGTTTTGGTTCATCACTCATCTATAGTGGAAAATGATCTTCCAAGTGGAACAAAGCATAATGGATATATTGGTATTCTTTTGAAATGTAGATGCTCAATGGCTACTTTGGTCATCCTCCTATCAGGGACGGAACACCACAAATTATCATCAGTGGTGAATGACTCAGACTCAAATCCTCCGCCCGTGGCACCTATTTTGGTAAACAATAGATTCATTATATTTTGATTTTTTGATTGTTGTGATTTTGTTCAATATGTGCACGAAATTGGAATTGGTCTTCAAAATTGAGTTTGATTTAGTTCGAGTCTTGATTCGGGTTTGTTTTGTGGAATTTGCGATGATGTGTTGTGGTGATGATGGCTGGAAGGTTGATATGGTGGTAGGAATGATGATGTAATGGTATTGTAGTATTGTTGTGGTAGAGATGATACATATCTATGATAGGAAAATGGTGTGAGAGTTATGGAAAAAAGGGTTCGTTTTAGCATTGTGAAGGAGAATGTGAGTCCGTGATGAGGATACGGTCATAGGGGATACGGTTCCAGAAGATTGATACAGTGGCACCGTAAGACAAAATGGTGGCAAACGAAAGGAATAAATCAGTGGTAGGGGAAAGAGACCATAAGGAGAGTCACGGTGGATGTGGCACTGTAATAGGATAACGGTGACAAGAGTAATGGTACCACAAGGTTATAGCGGCTAAAATAATGGTGCCACTATGAATGGATGAGATGTGATATTGAGATGGGGCCACCATGACACTAAAAAATAAATAAGAGTATAATAAATTAAAATTTAAATAAAATCTAAACAAAATGATTAATTAAAACTAAAAATTAATTTTCAGGTACTCATAAATTTAAATAAACTTATAAAACAATTTGAACATAAGTTAAATTATTATTAACTTCAATTTATAAAACTATAAGAATAATTTAAAACATAAATTAACTAATTTAAAGCATAAAATACATGATAAATTATAAAAATGGATTAAATAATATATTTAATAATAAAAATTCAAATGTGTTAATATTTAATAATAATTGAACAAGTAATTAATTAAAATAAAAAAAAATTAATTAAATATATGTTTCAATACTATGTAAAATAAGGCCAAATCACAAACCTAGGCCCTCACTGGTAGTTGGAAGCCTTTGTTGTTTGAGGAGATGCGCTTGAGGACATGTGGACAACCGAGTTTGGAGCACTGTTGAGTGGCATCTATGTTTGGGACATTACAAAGTGGTATGATAGGGGTAATTTAAAGTTTGATTTTTTTGCTGGTGAACATACACCGGGATAGGAAGGAAATGGAATTTGGTAATAATTTTTTCCTATGATTAGCAACCCCACATTGAGATAAAAGGTCCAATTGCATCGAATTGAATTGTTTTTTTGTGATTTTGATTTATTAGAGTTGTTTCGATTTCACCGTTGGGTGATGCACTTGTTTTTTTTATTATTATAAATATTACTGTGGGTTTTATTATGTTGAGACCCAATGATATGAGGTTATTCCATCTCTTGAATCATATAGGATATTTTTAGAATTCACATGCCACGTATAATTTCCATTCCATTTAAAGAGCATTACAGATAGCATGTTGTTGTTATAGATGTTATAATAGGTATTTCTGCTATTGTGATAGGTATATTGGTATTTGTTATGGTACATATTAGATGGAAACCAATATTTGGTCTCTGATGTGTATGGTACCTCTTGGATCAAAATTTTGTGGATCATGTTTTAACATTAATTTGGATTGTATTATGATGTGCTATACATGGAAGCCAATCTTTTATTTGTGGGGAGTATGGTCCCCCACAGATCAGAATTCAGTATACCATCAAAATACCCTTTGAGAAGGGAATGTGATTAATTTGAAATGAGTGTCAATTTTGGATATGAATATGAGCTCACTCTAAAATTAAATGAAAGTATTTTTCAAGTGAAACTGATATATCTTTTGGTAGAGAACTTGACCATACTTGAACTTAGTAGTGGGATTTTTGTAGTGTATCTCATTTGTTTGACACCTAGACCCGACCTATGGGGTGGGATGATAGCTGAGTTCTTAGAGAATGGTTTTTACCTACCCATTTTGATGCATACACTTTTGATCTGCAAACCCTGATGATGATCTTGAACTGAGGCATGTGTTTGGCACTATAGAGTAATGCCACCATGAAGACCTCCAGTTGTATGCCAGGAGGGTGGAAATGATAATACCATGGAGGTGGTAGGACGTGGGATACCAGTGGACCTTCCATTTGTTCCAATTACGGCACTAGATTTTATTCCAGACGTAGGTGCTGATGCATAGTTTCGTGAAGGATTTATGTGGTTCATGCAAACCTGTCAGGTTGAACCATAGGCTACCACGTCTATGGAAGAGCTGACACGAGTGTTTCTACTGTAGAATTTGACCATTTTTTCGTGGTATCATAGACCAAAGACTACAGATTCATGTATATAATCCATGATTTATATCTTTGATCATTTAGATACAACTCCTGAGAGGAGGGTAAATCTCACAATGTATATATTGCGTGATTCCACCAAGAGATGGTGGGATGTAATCACTCAGGCAAAGCATCATCGAGATATGGAATGGGAATATTTTCTGACAGTCTTCTATGATTACTACAATCCCATGACACTGAGGTTTGATAGAGCCTGGGATTTTATGCATCTGGAGTAGGGCGTACTATCAGTTATGGACTATTCTGCTCATTTTACTGAGATCTGACAATTCACACCTATTCTGATGCGTGAAGATGTAGCAAAGGCTATGTGTTTTGAGGATGGTCTTAGGTATGACATCTGATCACGGGTGAATGTATTCAGGTTGAATATTGTAGCATCTATAGTGAATCGGGTTATGATTACCACGTGTAACCTATGGGAATCTTGAGGTGTGAGCTTGGGCAGTTCAGCACCTAGATCTAGTATTGTCTCTATCAGAAGTAGGAAGCATCATTTAGAGCTTCCTTGCAATGATATTAATTTATAGAACGTATCTTTATGTAGCCAAGGTAGGTTCTACCAGTGCGTCAAGTTGGGGAATATAAGTCCATAATGTTTGATGGACCCAGTTGAGTGATGATCTTGTCAAAAGATGGGATATCTACAGTGCTTCTAAAGTATGTTTTCACCAGAAGCTGGTGGGAGAAGGTCTACACTGAATCTATTTTTAGGATTCAGGCCTATAGCTTCTCACTAAATAGGGAACTAGAGTGCATTGGGCCATTCAGACCGAGGTGGTGGTCGTGGATGTGGTAGCTAGATCCCAGGTTCATTGCAACAATAGGGTGGATCAGCTCAGGTAACCAGGTAGTATCACAAGACCACGGTACAGGCTAGTCATATGCCATGAAATAGGCCAAATATGAGTAGGATCATGGGCATTCTACTATTATAGATACTATTCTAGTAGCCTCTATTTTAGCTTATGCACTTTTTGATATTGGGGATTCACATAGTTTTATATCTGTACTTATTGAAGATAGAATTAGCCTCTATGGTTTTACTTATGATGATGTTATAATTATAGAAACTCTCTTAGGGATTTAAACAGAAGTTTTGAATCAATTTAAGGAGTCCCCCCTTGATATTGGCGAGTGTCACTTCATATGGCACCTCTATGTCCTCAAGATGATAATTTTTTATATCATTCATAAGATGGACTGGTTGGTTTCCTTTCAGTCCATTGTTGATTTCTATAGCTGTATAGTTAGTTTTACGACACTATGGAAGGATTTTTTCTATACAACGTTGAATGGTATGTCCAGGTGAGTCAAGCTAGACCCAAGAATCATGGTTTCAGCATAATAAAAACCTAGATTGTGAGTTTCTATCTAGATGACCATGGAACACGTAATATGTATTTCCATCCAATGGTTGATCATTTCAAGGATGTATTCTCAGACAACTTTTCAGTTTTAGATTTAGTGAGAGAGGTATAGTTCTCTATGAAGCTAGTTTCATGAGCTGCACCAATATATGTTCCTCCTTACAGGAAGGCTATGATGGAGTTATAATATCTCAAGTGATAGCTATAGGATTTAAAGGTAAAGGGTTTCATCTGAACCATTACTTATCTATGGGGTTCATGAGTCCTTTTTGGAAAAAAATGCAGAAGGTAACCTCAGGCTATGCGTGGATTATTATAAATTGAACTAGTTGACAATTAAGAACCGAAATCCTATATCATAGATATATGATCTCCTCAACCATCTCCGAGGAGCTCGAGTTTTCTCTACAACTTATTCGGTATCTAGTTATCAGTGGGTTAATGTTATATCATCATACATACCTATCACAACCTTTCAGAATAAGAATACTCTGTATGTGTATTTGGTAATTTCATTATGTCTCATAAATGCGCTTGCATTCTTTATGGCATGGATGAACTGAGTGTTCCATCCTTATACTGACTCTTTTTTTTTGTTTTACTGGATAATATCTTGGTGTATTATAAAAAATTACATGACTATGCCAAATATCTTGAGATCATTTTGAGTACACTGAGAGAGAATCAGTTAAATGCTAAGCTGATAAAGTTCCACTTTTGGATGAATTATATTCACTTCCTAGGTCACATCATCTCAAAAGTAGGAATATCAGCGGAACCAAAAAGGTGAGATCAATATTATCCTAGAAGAATACCAAGAACATCTTTGAGGTACAGAGTTTCATAGGGATTACTGGTTACTACATATGCTTCATAAAATACTTCTCTTATTTAGCAGCTCTATTGACAGACTTGACTAAAAAGGGTGGGAAGTATGTATGGATAGGTTTCTATGAGAAGTCCTTTTAGGATCTAAAATCGAGATTGACTTCAGCAGCGATACTAATTTTTCCAGAGCATGGAAAGAGTTACATTGTGTTCTCCAACGCATCAGGTATCAGTCTAAGAGCAGTTCTTATGCAGGGGGATCAAGTTTTTGTGGATGAGTCTCGATAGTTGAGGTCATATGATTGGAATTACCCAACACATTATCTCAAGTTGGATATAGTTTTTCATGCATTACACTATTGGAAACATTGCTTACTGAGATAGTGTATTGTTATGTACACAGACCACAAAATCCTCATTTAAATATTTACATAGCATGATCTGAATCTGAGGTGACAAAGGAGGGTCTAATAAATTAATTCTATTGACTTAGATCTAGCCTACATGCCTGGTAAATATAATGCAGTGGTCAATTCAAAAAGCAAGAGGAATTACATACATGTAGTTCAGTAGACTAGTATCTAGTGTTAGCATACGACATTATTCTCGGAGATGCATTCGGAGGTTCATGATAATCAGGGGTAGACTTCTCTTTCATCCTTAGCTATTGCTTCTACCCTATTGGATAGAGTGATGACTAGACAACTATTAGATTTTGAATGCATAGTTCTATGGGAGAGTGTTGCAGTTGAGGGCCCTCCTCCTGATTAGACCATATGCGAGTATGAAGTTTTTTGTTTACATGGTTGCATGTGGGATTCAGCAGAAATTTATGAGGAGATGATGTGGGAATTTCATGAAATTTTATAGGTAGTGAATCCTGGTGTCACCAATATGTATTGAGATTTACATCATAAGTACTGGTTTCTAGGTATGATAAGGGATGTAACTGATTTTTTCATGAGGTTCTCCACCTTTCAGTAGGTGACGGCAGGACATCAGTGACGAAACAAACTTTTATAGTAGCTACCCATTCCAAAGTGGAATTGGAATGATGTCACGATGGATTATGTGATTGGTTTACCAAGGTCTCCATGAGTTAATGATGTAGTTTGGGTTTTATTTTCAATAGGAATATAAAGGTTTCACATTTACTTTCAGTTAAGTAAACATTCTGTGTTGATGAGATTGGGAAGTTATACATCTGTGAGATTGTACGACTGCACGGGGTCCCTCATTTTTTCATTTCAGATTGGGATGGAAAGTTTACTTATCATTTATAAATACGGCTTCATATGGTTCTAGGTAAATAGGTTATTTTGATCATAGCTTACCTCTGGTAGATAGATGGCTAGTCAGAGCACACGATTTAGGTGTTTGAGGACATGCTTCAATCATGCGTCCTGGATTTTGAGGGCCCTTGGGAGAGTCACACACCCCTGGTTGAGTTCACCTATAAAAATATCTTCTAGGATACTAGTTAGATGTATCCATATGAGAAAGTTTACATTAGTCCATGCCGAACACCCCTATGTTGGCTAGAGGCAGGAGAGTTAGCTATGCTTGGACCTCACCTTGTCTAGGAGACAACTGAACAGGTTCTGTTGATTCAGAATTGGATGGATACTGTATAGTATCTTCAGAAATCATACACTAATTTTTGAAAATGATCTTTGAAGTTTATTTTTGGGGATTGGGTTTTCTTATTTGTTTCACAGAGGTTGGGACACAAGAGGATCAGGAGAGAGGATAAGATTTCACCGAGATATGTTAGGCCATTTGAGATTCTGGAGAGAGTCTGGTTGGTTTCCTATCAGTTATAGGTACCTAAGAGGTATTGCTCCTTTCAAGAAATCATCCAATTTTATCAATTATTTCATTACTATTTATACCCATCTCACACTTTTTATCTTGTGGAGGTTGAGTTACAGGAAGATGCATCCTTTGAGGAGCATGATATGAGAATTGTGAATCATAACACAAAGGTTCTCTGTTGCCGATCTGTTTCATTAGTACGAGTGTTATGGAATAATGACCGAGTATAGGATGATACATGGGAGAGGGAGGTCAATGTATAATCGTAGTGGTCAGAATTATTCTCTGATATTTCTTCACCAGCCTAGGAAGGGAAATTTGGGGAAGCATTTATTTAAAGGGGAATTTTGGAAGAACCTGGTTCTTATTTGAGGTATGGATCATGATTTTTCCATATTTTCTTTTTTTAATTAAATTAATATATCCTAAATTGGACTTATGTTGAGTTCATGGGAGGGTCTTGGGTGTTTGGGGCTTTTTGGAATCTCGACACCTAAGGTTTGCAGTGTTTTGGGCCTACTGCGTGACTACTAGAAATCATGTGGGGTAGGACACATGGATTATTAAACCATGATATGTGATGAAGAGGGGTCCAAATAGCCATACAATTAGAGTATATCGTGCCGTAGAATCTACATGGACATGTGGTAGGTCAGTAATTTTAGTATACCTTTGACAGATACCTACTGTATGGTTACTGCATGGTCGGTAAATATTGTGGGGTAACCATGTGACCGCCCCTTGCTACTTGAAGAAACCATGTGGACCGGTACATGGTTAGACAAACCATGTGCATAAACTATGTGGCCCATTTTATTTTGGTAAATTTACCTTTTTCCCCTAAATTGTTTATGACTCAAAAATTGATTTCCTACTCACATTTCACATTAGTGGAACTATGGGAGAGCTACCTCTTTAGCCTATTAAACCTTTTCAGATCCCCACTCTATTCAACCACTGATGCAAGTGTCATCTGTCTCATCGGATCTGTATTAGTAAGGCCTTGATTCCTTTTTATTCTCTCTCAATTCTTTTAGATATCAATTGTGCTCTTTGTATTTAGGATCATATGCCTGAATATCCGATTCTTCATCCGTTCTTATGATTTCTCGCAAACTAGGGTGAATCATAGAATGATACTAGATGATCTATGCGGTACAAGCCTACGGCAGGTGGTCTCATGTCTTTAATTAATTGTCTGGTTATTTATATGTGTCGGAGTGTTGTGAACCCCTTTTGGGGTGTCACCATGATTTATAATTGAACACTTTTGTTTTCTATTGTGGTCTAGGTAATTGAATAGGTGTTTTGACATGTATTATTGGTTGTATACCTGTAATAAAGGTCACTCCATGGGTGAGTTTCCTTGAATAGCCTTTCATTTATATTTGATCTTCTATGCCTATGATACATTCCTTTGATTCCCTTTCAATGGTTCTTAAAAATTAATTTGTTTATTAATGTAATTTCCATGTTGTTATATGGAATTTGAATTGGTTTAGGGTATGGGATGGTTTACTTTCCCTATGACTCGAGTATGCCTATGCTTATTTAAGCATGTTTGGAATGAATTTCTCCAATTGTGAACCTTCCCACGTGAGTTGATCAATGTGTATGCCATGTAATATTTTAATTTATATATGATTCTTGTTATGAGAAATATAACCATGTAAGAAAATTAAAGGCCAATCCTTTGAGGTCAATCCTTACTTGAGACACCCATTGGTGTTGATTTATATTAGATGCTTATGGTTTTGACCTTAGCATGGATAATGGAATGTTTAATTGAATTTGTTATGGTGAAATGGTAATTAGGCTTGGTTAAACCATGGATTCCATAGACATGATCATATGAATATTTTACCTTGTACCTTGAGTTAACTTTGGATTATATAGGAATGCCTTGAACAGGCTCAAAGGGTTTATTATGTTTAAACCATGAGTGAACCATGGATTCCATTGACCGGCTCATAGAGGTTACACTTATATGCTGAGTGAATCATGGATCCATTTATGGATTCCATGTATGGACTCAAGTGGTATTCGACTATTTGTAATGAGTGATACTTATGGCTTCTTTATAGGGATTCCAAGGATGGGCTTAGTGAAGTGAACTTATACCACACCTAGAGTGATACCATGTTTCTAAGAGGTTCATTGGGATGAGATTTTAGGGTGTTGGTGAATTTTCACCTTGATTGATACTTGAATTCCAGCTTAGAAATGTCAATGATGGGCTCGGGTTATAATTTAATTGAAATTGAATGGTTTATAATGTGTCTTCCAAGCCAATAAAAAGCTCGGATAACCTTTCGAGGAATTTATTGTTCTTACAGTTATACGTGGGATGTTAGGATTGATCTGGATCCCAAGAATTTTGAATTCAATGTAATTTAATTGTTAAAAGGATAATGAAATGAAATTTCATTGGAAACTAGTGATTGTAGGTTGTTTACTTTTGAGTACTTCCTAGATTACTACTTTCATTATTGCACACTATATTTTGTATATATTCACTGACATATTGGTACAGACCTTGGGTGGTTGCATATTGGGATTTAGTATCACCTCCTATTTGGGTCATGTTTTGCACCCAAATAGATTATATGATCGCAAGTGATGATAAGGGAAATCACACTTATATAGGTACTTGATATGCTACTCAGGAGCAGGAGAGTATGGAACCAAGATGAGGCTTGAGATTCTTCTGAGATTACTTTTGTTCTTTTTTACTCTTGGAACGTGTATTTCATATGACTATATTGTAACCTATTTTAGTTCTTTTCTAGAAAATGTAACATGTAGCATCCTATGTTATATGATATGACCTATGGTTATTTATATTATCAGTCCTTTGTTTCTTACTTATTTTATATGGTATTATTACTTACCCAATTTGTATGATGTTAAACTTTGTTACACTCTACTAATGAGGGATAATTCTCCCCACTATCAAACCCAGGACCCCACTTCTAGTCGGAAGCCTCTTGTATTTGGGGATATGCGCTTGAGGCCATATGGACAATTGGGCACGAAGCACTATTGAGTGCCATACAGGTTCAAGATGTTACAAAGTACCAAATCAAGGAAAAGTTTTATAAAAATATATAATGTCTTTAAATATCTATTGGATATGAAATTTTTTGGTTATTATTAAGGATAAATGATAATATTATTTTAAATAAAGTGAAATAAATGTCAAAAGAATGTGAGAATGTAAAATAGATTTTTACATCTTATGTAAATTTTAAATTATAAATACATGAAATATTAAACATGAATTGAAACATTAACCATAATAAATAATTGTTTTATCATCTTAAATACATAAAATGGTCATTATATAAACCACATGAAAGTTAATAGGTGGATATTAACAAATATGTCTCAAAGGAATGGAAACTGTGATGAAATCCCTGACCTCACACATCCCTTTAGTTGATCATTATATAACCTCATGTATAATGGTTTTAAATATGTTATTAATTTATAAAATAACAATATTAATATTCATAATAGCATATATTACCCTCTTATAACATCTTACCACCCATTTGTTTACAATATTTTATTATTACTATAGTTTTGGTTGCAAATTGCCTTATTTTCTCTTATATGTTTTGTTGTGAAAGTTTTGATTCTTATGTTAAGGATATAGTTAAATAATCAACAAAATTATATTAATTTTTTATAATTAATACTTACTAATTAGATACATTTAAATATACCTTTAAGAAAGTTGTACATGGAAAATGAACTGCATCGCTTCGTGGAGATTGTAGGTCGTACGTACGCATGAGCAATGAAATCATTACCTTAATGGATGAAAGGGAAAGGATGTGGATTGAATATTAATTTTGAATAATTAATATAATTTTATATGTATCATATATATTCATTATTTATATCATTATGACGATCCATGTGAGTTGGTGATGGAAAACAAATTACATCAGTTCGTGAGGCAGTAGTCTGCCGTATACATGAGCAATGGCTTTGTTTCCCATTTCCTGGAGATGAAGATGGATAAATATTATGACATCAACATAATTACATAATATTATATCTAATAAACTCATTTTGTCATATTTTAATTATTAATACATAATTTAAGGTGGAATAATAGGAAGAAATTAAAATAAAGATCTTCGTTAAGGTTGTTAGCTTCCCTTAGAGAAATATCATTCGGATAACCTCTTAAGGACACTAGTGTTGGTATTTTTGGAATAAAAACGAATTATAATGTGAATAAGGTTTTTTGGAATTGTTTTTTTTTTCAGGTTTTGGTTAATCCAAATTTCTTGATAGGTGTTAATAAGTGAAGGGAGGGAGTTCCCTTTTATAATTGTGGAAGACCCACATTTTTGTAAATGCACAAAACTATTCAATATGGGGATGCCACAGTCACCTCAAGTGTATAAAATTGATAGAAAATGTAGTGGGGGATTTAAGGTTGATAAAAACCTCAAACACATAAAAATAAAGTTATTTTGAATATTTTATTCCATTATACTCTATGTTTATTTACTTTTACCATTTTTGTTTTCACCATGATAAATAGTTTCTTCACATACATAATTTATCCATTAAGTATAATATAAAATTATCCTTATTAGATAATTTTGTACAATTAGTTATAAAAATTAAATCAAATTTATCAAATAAATATTCTCTTTTTGTGTAAAATTAATTTTTACACAATGACATATAATGCACAAACCTCATTTTAACCTAAACCGCATTAATTAATTTATTAATTTTTTTAAAACTAATTATTAACAAAAATTATTTTCACCATATTAAATAATATTAATTATTATTATTCTAAAATTTATTCCATTTTACCAAATTCATATAATATAATTGAAAATTTTTAATTTAAAATACCCCCACAAAACATGTTGAAAAATAGTTTTAAAAAAATGAATTTCTCAGGTATAAGATGATATTATATTAACTATATGACTACTAACCCTAATTAGTTGGATTTAAATTCATATATTTAGGTATATGATCTATTAATTTTATTTATATCATTAATAATTAAAAACTATTTTATTTAATTAAATTTGACATAAATTAATCCCTTTTCAATAAAAATGGTTTTTAAACAATATTCATTTTTTCTGGAAAATATACCTTTTACCTCAAACTATTATTATATTTATTTATATAAATTTAAATTTAATATATTTTAAATTAAAAAAATTACATATTATTAAAAATAAGGGGAAAATATTGACATACTATATTTTTTTATTTTTCATAAAAATTTATTTCTAACTAATAATTTCAAAAAAAATATTTTTATACTAATAAGACCAAGTAATTTCAAAATTGATATTAATCGTATCATATTATAATTTTGTTCCATGAAATTTTTAAATGTTCATTGTATTATATTTTTATTAAAATATAATATTCACTTATTATAATTGAGGATCGGGGTTGTGTCTATCATAAGCTATCTAAGTGATTGATTTTATTTAAAAGGAATTATATCATAAATTCTTTGGGTGTTGTAGATGTACTTTTTACCGAAGAAGTAAATATAATATTTGTTAAAACATTATTGAATGAATATAATTTTTTTCCTTCATTATGACTCAATTTTTTTAATCTTCATTTAAAATTTTTCGTGGTTATTTTCAAAGAAAATAGTTTCCATAATTTTTTGGAAGTTTCTAGACATTTTATCTCCCTATGGAATGGTTATTTTCCATAATAAAATGTTATAATGTTATTTTAAAGATATTTTCATCTATAATATATTTCATTGATGTTACTTATGTTTTAATTGGCATATTATTCAATGATATAATATTTATTCATTCACTAGATGTTTTATAATTATGATGATGAAATATTCATGGAACCCATTTTCTTTTCCACATGAAAAGTTATGATGAAATTATAAATGTTTTCACAATATTATAACATACATATGAATAAATTATTATTATGTGATGGATTGTTATATTATATCCCAATCCTAGATAAGGTATATAATTGGTTATCTAAAGTATAACATGTGAAGAATGTATTGGTGGGTATACATAAACTAATATTTCAAGGATTATTATTATTGCATTATTTATACCACTCTTTTATGACATAATATTATCAAAATGTTAATTTATCATGTCACATGTTCTTCGATTCCTTTAGGATTAATTTATTATGAACTTATAAGCATTGTTCCAAGACTCATGATCATAATGTATAAGTTTTTAAGTACAGTTTTCAAATGTTATTATTTTGTCCTCATATTATGATAATTTTTTTCTTAAATGATCATTGAAATATACATTTTTTACCCTTAGTGACCATCTTTTCTCACCCTTTGTTATGTTTCTTTTATCTAGGATATGAATAATGGTTTTAATTATAATATATCTAATAAAGGATCCAGTTGTGAATAAATTAGTTGGATATGATGTAGATATTTTATATACTGGATTTTTATGTATCCAAGATTTCATATAAACTAAACTATTATGGTTATGGTATGGATCATAATGATATTTAATGGATATTTATTTAAAAGGATATGAAATTTATGAATATAATGATTAGGTCACATAATTTTTCCTCTTCCTTGGTAGTGCATGCATGATGGATGGAGTCAAATTTCACATAGTTTTGTTGGTACATAAAAGGTGTTAGAGTTTGTTAGCATGGTGTAATATTTGTTATCACACCCTCCACAAATAGATAGGATCCATGATGTTTCCCATGGGTTGTAACATCATTTATATCTTTATGATGAATAACATTTCATTTGTTGGGATATGTTGGATGTAGAGGATGATCTAATGATCATGGATTAACTAATAGATTTTCCAATTTATAAGGAGAAGGTGTTGTGTAGTAATATTGTTCCTTTTGTTAGGATCTTGTTTAGGTGTTATGGATTGAAAGAATTTACCTATAAATGTAATTCATATATTTAATACTTATATCCTAAATTTTTTTTAGTATTGAATCTTTTTTTCAATTATTTTGTGATATTTTATTTAGAGATATTTTGATAGAAATTGTTTATCCTTCTGTCATTTTATGTTTTTTTGCAGTCATCATATTAATTTCAAATATATCTTCAACAGTTTGTGGGTTTGGTGGTTGTTTCCTTCCAAACATGGTTTGGTTTTTATTCTTTAGGAAAATAATCATATCATAAGTATTTAATATAACATCCAATACCATTTCAAACCATTAATTTTTAATTTATTGTGTTTTATAAGTTTTAGGATAAGGTAGGGGTTGAAGTTGTTTTTAGAATTGATATATCTATTATAGAAGTGTATTTAATTATTATTTTATGTGTTACATCATGATTTATTAGTTGGATCCTTGGTATTTGGAATGAAGTTGTGTCACAACTTAAATCATGGTCCTTTGGAGTTTTTTATTACCTTATTTCAAGGTGGATGTTTTTACAACATTAAGGGTGATGGTTGTACTGAAAATGCTTTTGAGTACAACTTAAGTGAATTTTGTTTTGGTGCCTAGTATTCGAGGTATTTTTGGTTTAACGTTTCATGATTCTAGTATAAAACGTTTTGTATTTCATTGTTAAATAAATATTTATAGGTAATTCTTATGTGTCATTGGTTCCTAGGTTAATCAAAATTGATGTTTTAAGTTCACCTTGCCTAAAGTTCCATTGAATTTTGAACTTATAAGATATTTTATGGAGTCCCCAATGATTGATTTTGTAGTTATTACATTTTAAGTATTGTTTTCCATATTTCCCTTATTGTTTTATCTTTTGGTTCAAGGTGTGTTAGGGTTGAGGTGAGAAGGATTGTGTTTGTGTTGTTTTTTAGAGTATTGAGTTTTATATCATGAACATATTGGTTAAATCATGGCCTTTATTAAATGCATTCAGTTGAGTAGGTTTTAATTTTGATATTTAGTGGGATATAAGGGGATATCATAACATGATTTTATGAGGTAAATGTTATTTATCCTTGTTATAGTGTGATCAAGGAAAATCATTTTATAATTCTCTGATTTTAATGTTATGTTATAAACTCAAAATACCATTTGTATTCTTCCAAAATAATTTAAATTCATTAAAACCCTAAGAAGATAGGGGTACATTATTAGAGATCATTAGTTATCCCTATACTGTTTTTGGATCTCATCTTCATGATATTAACAAATTTATGATATAAGGTGAATTTATATTCTGTTCTTCTTGGTTATATATTGGTATTCATGTCTTATAGAGGTCATGATAGCAGTGTCGATTCATTTTTTGGTGATGCTGTTTTATGGTTTTTATGGTTAATATTCAATAATAGGACATCAGGTTGATCCTTGCATGTAAGTAGGCATCTGTTTAGAGTTTCATTATTATCATCCACAACAGATGTCAAAGCTTCAATTGAGGTGGGGAATTCAATTATTCTCCTTCATTATTTATGTGTAAATTATAGAATTATCATTAATTTTATATATTTTGGTAGATAGTATGGATTAACTATTGGATTTCTTTCCCTATAACACGATTTTATGTGCTTTATGATAACCTGTATTTCTTTTTAAAAATAATAATAAACTTCTTATCACATCATGATTTTTCTTCTCCATAACATTGTATGTGATAATGTACTAAGAGTAGATGTCTCACTGAAAGGTCATAGCAGTTCCCTTATATTATGATAACCCATAAGTACTATGATAGTATTCTTAAATATATGTTCTATATTTTTATAAAATCATTTGATATACCTAAATGATATAGTCTATTAGGGGTGGAGGATTATAGGACATTGAGGCACCATATCATGGTGTACACCCTTGGAAATATCTGGTATATGATATTATGAGAATATGACCTACCATTAGGAATTAAACAATTATATGTTTTATTGTATGTTCCTATCTACAGATGTTTATATTGGACCCAAGACATTAATATCATTATTAATGAGTGTTATAAGTCATGTACATTGATGTATTGATGAAAATCGTTATGCAGTATGTTCACAGAGAGGTAGGATATGTGGGTGCATCATGATTAATATTTCATTAATGAATAATGTGAAGAAGTATTTTCACTTCTATTCATTAATATATTTCGATATCTCAAGACCATTGATGGAAATTATATAGCCTAAATAAATAAATATCCATGGTGTTCTATAGGTAAGTGTGACTTCCATAAATGAAATGAAAGAGACATCGAGTACATAGGTTGATGGTACCAGCATGAAACCTTGTTGATTATAGATATTGTGATAAAATTATTCTATTACATAGTAAGAATATTTATGAGGTATTATGTCATTGTGGCATTAACTTATTTATCTATGGGTTCCTTGGAGTGTTATTAGATTTTAACCTTGGACTTTAGGCTGCTTCGCCTAGTGCCACATAGAAAGAGGCCAAGAGGGTCACATAATAAGAGTATCCAAAATATTAGTCAAATAATATATTATTATTTATAATTTAACTAGTTGAATGAATATTATTAATTCACATCATTTAATAATTATTCATGTTTTCTTAATCGCATATATTATGTCACCAATTATTCGAGATAATATTATGTGATAATATTATTTATTAAATATTTACTTTCTTTTAGTGTAATATTTATTTATTTATCGGGGAGTAATGAAGTGATATTTTTTAATTAAATAAATAGGAATTATTCAAGGCACAATAAATATTATTAAGGAATCGAGAACCTAAGAAAATGGTTTGGTGAGAAATAATATATATTGAATATTATTTGAATAAAAATTATTTATTTTAATTCTCAAGTTTAGAAAACGCCATGAAATAATAATAATAATAATAATAATAATAATAATATTGTTACTATTAATATAGGCATGGGGTTCCATAGGGATTAAGGAAATAATAAAGGCTGCATGTGCAATTATTATTTTCTAACCCTAGTGGTGTATAAACCCAATTATATTATTTCATTAAGAAAAAAAATCATTTTATGTTGTGCCTAATGACATTCATAGAGAATCCTCTCAAGATATAGAGAGTTACCTCTCCTAGAAAGCTCTCAGTAATGGATAGTGGTCTTCCCCCATTATCTACTCTTGATTCTAGGGAGAGGTCATATAGAGCCCTTCCTTGAAGTGTTTCTTAGGGTGATCAAAGGATAATGATGAAAGCAATAGTATTTATCGTTCTTTCACCCATAGATTATTATGGAAACATTCAGTGGTTTATGGAGCACGTGTGGATTACCCCTGGAGGGAATCTACCTTGAATCCTAAAATGAAGTGATGGTATGATTTAGAAATGTTATCAGATCCATCAATGAATAAAGAATTTATTTTAAGTATTCTTTAATTTCTTAACATAATTATAAATAATATGTTATGATCTTATTCTTTGGTTCCAATTTTTTTCTATTATTTATATTATTTGATTCAACTCTATTGATCACAACATTTAGTATCATGTAAATCATGGATTAATCATCAATCGCAATAAAAATAAAAGTTGGAAATGTCCTATAAAACACTTATGATACACCTAGAACCATAAACTTTTTTCATAGGGGTAAGATAATTATTTATAATTATTTAATGTTCATTGATTTCTTTAAGTGTTTTTTTCTCATTTTAATTTCCAATTTAATCGTTCTTTAATCCAGTTGGAAAGATCTGGTTTATTTTTTTTGTTTGACATAAATATAATCAAATTGATTAATTTTATGAATAAAATATATCCAAATATCTCATCTGAAGGTGCCATGGATTCTGGACAGTTAACACAGGATTACACAATGCTTAACCCTAAGGTACATGTGATGTACCTATGTTTAAAGCACCAAGAATTAATTCAGAACTAATTCAAGTAAATTACATTTATTACTCATGGTAAATTTAATTATAACTCGCATGTTGATCGGTCCATCCTAGTGCATGGTGAGTTAGACTACATTTCATATAAGTTCTATACATGACGTGTAATCCCTTATTCATAGACACTTTGTGTATCCTTTTACATGGCCTACATGACAAGTGACCATGTAACTCGGATACCAAATGATGTGTATCCCATTTACACACAATGTACTCCAATATTTTCCATGGAATGGTTACACACTGAGCCCCTATGCATGTTTCATAGATAGAAAGTGTGAATAATACATATCATGTAGCTTTAATGTACATTCCATGTACTTTTACCAAATTATGTAGAATTAAAAATTAATTTATTATACTGTGAAAAAACATATCAAAATGTGTTATATATGGTTATTAAGTTGATAATACATTCCATATGATGTATTATATATATATATATAAATGTCTCATTAATTTATATGTATTGTTTTGTTCTACATATCGTGTATAAGTTATATTACAGTTATTACTCTATATGCATTGAAGCATATCATGCTACGTAAATACCATGTGTTCTATATAAACATTAAGTTGATAGTACACACCATGAAATCATGTGATAAGTTTTGTATTCCACATATCACAAGGTTAAATCGTATATAATTATAATAAACATTGGGTAGTTCATACGCGAACTCGCTATGTTTCCTCCAAGGTATATTATTTAACATAATTAATTTTTACTAAATTTTTTTAGTTTTTTAAAAATTATGTTCAATGAGAATATCAATATAATTTTGGTGGAAATTATGATAAAATAAATTATTAATTAAAGAAGATAATTAATTGATTCAAGTGTGATTTATATTAAATAATAATGATTATAATTGAGTTAAAATTTTATTAAATGCATAATTCATTGCATGCATGTGGATGATCATGAGCCTAGACCTGACCATTGTGTCTGATTGGTTTTTATTAATTTATTATTAAATTAATGTTTTGGAATGCATGTCATTTTTCCTCTCATTATGTAATGGTATGTATTCTTATGGTTTATTTTATGAAATCCCATAACCAATAATTTATTTATCATCACCTGTATGTGAGTAAAATAATATGTAATGGATCGACCACCCATGCTAGTGGAGGGTGATCAAGTTTGGAGTTGAGGTGAAACCAATACAAGAGAGATACATACCACTTTATTATTTTATTTGTTTTAAATTTCATGGTTATTTCATTATGGATGTATTTTCATAATCACGTGAATTAATAAATAAACAAGCATGAAAGATAAAACTAAAATAAATTCTCTTATGAATAAATATTATATAATATATAGTTAATCACTTAAGTAAATCTACATAATATTAAAACACATGTAATAAAGATAATAATTAGAAATTTATCCGTAAAATATAAAATCCCCCAATTATATATATTAAGTATGTACATCCTTCCATAAATTTATTTAAAACTGAACCATATTTAAAAGAGCTTGACCATCCAATGTTGGGATTATTTAAATTATAGTGGAATTATAACTTGATGTTTTGGGTTGACTTAAATTAGTTTACGTCATCTGTTAACTACTAATTTATAAACTTGTGTAACTAAGAGAAAAATGTTGAGAAAATCCAAATTTTGGATTTCAGTAATAAGGATTACAATAAAAATATCAAGGACTTATTAGTTAACACTGTTGGCATTTTTAATTCCTACCTAAACCCCTTAAAATTTCTTGATCGGCCAATTTTGGGGTGATGAGAAGTGGAATATGGATCTTTTCCACTATAATTTCCAAGAAATAAGATATTTTGAATCTAATGGTAATGTCAATTGGTTTTGATAAAATAATGGGAGGTTAATAATTATAATATTTATTTATTTATGGACATTTTATCAAATAAAGTACTAAAATTTTGATCATATTATTTTCAAAAACAGTAATAAAATTACTTCAAACATATCACTATGATCCACACTTTATAAGGATAACCATATCCCCAGCATAAATTTCCATGAATAGACAAGGTGCTTACACATTATCCTACACCATGATATGAAATTTTACTTTCAAAAAAACGTATTCCCAATGTGCCTTGTAATGAGGCTAGTGGGGAAGATTTGTCTCTCTATAAGAACATTTGAATGATTTTACAGATGTTCAGTGTTTCATTCTATCTTCTGTGACCAATGAGATTCTGAGGCAACATGAATACATATATGTTCATAACATGATGTCTCTCCATTAGTATATCCATCAATAAAAGGTGATACAATAGATATATGAGATCTTGAATGCTCATTTTATAGCTAATATTAAAGAGTCGATGCCAACGGGGGCTCATGTAGTCAGTCTTATTGGCTATATTGAACCCTTAAATATATTATGGTTTATATTCCCAAAAGTTTTTCACATAGATCTCATACTTTACTCAGTTCCAAATTTTATCTCCCGCTTTATTTTTAATTATAATATGACCAATAATGAGAATATTTTTTTCCAAATTCGAACATTGATTCACCAAGTGGATAAGGACATAGGGCATGGAAAACTAGAAGTCATTATGATTAATAGGAAAATGATGAACAAGGTGAAGGTTTCCAAGCCTCATAACAAGTATAAATCTCCCGAGAAATTTCCTTCCAAGAAGAGTAAGATCCAACAGTGGGGAAATAAAGAGAACGTAGTATGTTTTTTATGTGTCGTGAAAGGCTATTGGAAGAGGAACTACACCAAAAACCAAGGAGAATATAATGTTTCATTCATTATCTAGTGTAATATTTTAATATCTACATAATGGGTATTAGATACAGCTTTTGGTTCTCAAATCTATATCCAAATATAGTAAAATATTATATTTTAAAATATTTATAGAGTATATGTAGATTTGTGAGTTTACAAAGGTGTGAGGATGGATACTTTATCCATTTATGACTACCACCTTTCATTTCCAATAACAATGATATTGGTTTTAATGGATTGTTATTATGTACCAATTGTTAGCAAGTATATAAATTCTCTATCATTATTAGATTTATATGGTTTTACTTTCATGTTTGGAAATAAAAGTTATTTCTTCTAAAAGAAAAAATAAGTTATAGTATGGTGCATTTAAATAATGGTCCTTATGTATTAAATTTTGAAATCCAAGTATTATAAATAGATAATGAATCATGTTTACATGAATCATATAACACCTAGTTATGGAATCTTTTTCACGGTTATATAAATGAGAATCATGTAAGAAAATATCTATCAAGATTATTATTTTCACTCTTTTATCTAAAACCACTTGAAACATTTCATTCTTTTTTATAAGGAAAAATGACCAAACCTATATTTAGTAGAGAGGGTGAGTGGGCCATAGAAATTTTAGTCTTGGTACACACTAATGTGTGTAGACCATTTTCATTAGATGGTTTAGATGGGTATTCTTACTTCATAAATGTTACTAATGAATTGATTAGATATGGATATATATACTTGATGAGGTATAAGTATGATCCCTTTGATAAATTCAAATAATTCTAGAATTATGTAGAGAATATAATTGGAAATAAGATAAATAATCTCCGATCAGATTGAGGTGGTAAATATATTAACCTAGATTTCATTGAAATTTTACAAGAGTTTTGGATTCTATCTCCAATCACACCACCTTATACACTATATTGGAATGATGTTAGTGAAACGAAGAATAATACCTTGTTAGACATGGTAAGTTTGATGATCATTCGTATAGATCTTCTATTATCCTTTTGGGAATATTCATTACAAACTGTAGAATAAAAACTAAACCGAGAACCAACTAAACCGTAAAACATAATTCCCTTTGATTTATGGTGTTTAAAGAAATCAATTTTATCACATAAACATGCATAGGGTTGCAAGGAATTTTTAAGGCCTAATTAGGAAAAAAAATATCCATGGGGAACAAAGTGTATCTTTATAGTGTATTCAAAATAAATAAAGGGATGCAACCTATAAAACCCCTTATATAAAAAAGTGACCATCTATAGACAAGTTTTCTTTCTTAAGATGGATAAAATACATAAAAAGGATAATAGGATAAATATTGAATTCGAGGAAGTTGATGCTCAAGATACACAAGAATTGTTAAAGGAATAGTTTCATATGTCCCAATGGAAGAATTAATTCCCAAAACACAAGTACTGTGTAGGGGCACTATGAAGGTAATAGAACCAGAGATATGTTGTTTTCTAATCACCGAAGATGGTGAATCATTATTGGTTGAAAATTATGGGAATGTTTCCAAAAACAAAAGATGTAGAGAGCTAAAAAGATGCAAGATGTAAAGAATCCATTAATAATGACATGGATTCCATATATCAGAGCCATGTTTCTATTCTGGCTGATTCATTATTGATGTAAATAATATAGGGTAAAAATTGTTATTAAAGAGAAAACTATACATGTAAGTTGAGGTAAATAGATATAAATAAAGGTTAGTGGATAAAGGGTTTAAACGTCACCAAGGAATTGACTATGAGGAATCCTTTTCACCAATTTCCATGTTTAAATCAATCATAATTCTACTTGTTATAACAGCTTACCATGAATATGAGATTTGGTAAATGGATGTCAAAATATATTACCCTAGTGGGAACCTTCAAGAATATGTCTACATGACACAACTTTAAGGGTTTGTGACTCCAAGTGATTCTAAAAGGATTTCAAGCTGTAGAGATCCATTTATGGATTAATGAAAGAATCTTGGTCATGTAACATTATATTTGGTGAAGCTATAAAAGAATTTGGTTTCCTTAATAATTAATGATAAAAATGTGTTTACAATAGGTTTTGTGGGAATGTGGTCATTATCCTTTTTGTATATGTTGATGGAATATTAATTATTAGAAATTATATACTTTTAAAAACCCAAAAATCTATTAATGAAAATTCCCCTTGATCTAATTTAATGTCTTATTATATGAATTTCCATGGTTTTATGTTTATGGTTTTTAAAATACAGTTGATAATTGTTACCATTTCTAATATAGTCCTTGAAAAGTGATCAATTGATTTGTATAAATATAGGTCTTTAACAAATCCAATTTACTATGACAAAGGAAGCGGTGGCCTCCTCCAGTAGAATTGTCCCATACCAAGCCCATTTATCAGAGCTTCGAAAGGAGGTAGCATCATTGGGATTCGCTCTTGACCAATCCCAAGCCTAGCTTCAACATATAAATCTTGAATGGAACTGCCTATGGGATAAGTGGAAGTCAATAGAGATTACAACCAAAGCGATGTTATCTGAGCCACCCCAAGAGTTTTTCACCATCCAACACCTTACCCTACATTCGTATACAGGTGTTATAAGGGGATATGTAACAAGACCCTATCAATATTATTATGTGCATTATTTTGGTATATAATAAATAATATACATTCATTTTATTATTGTTACTTTGTAAATAGCTCAAATGGTTTTTTTAGTTAATATTCAATTAATAAATCTATTTTGATGAATTAATGGATTTTTTAATTAAATATTATTTTAATAAAATATTATTTCTAAATTTCTTTTTATTTAATTTAAATGATCGTCTAATTTTTTCTAAATAAAATTGTGATTTTTATTAAGGTTTGAAAGGCTTTTTTGTCAAAACCCATGAATTTTCGATAAATGTCGTGTTTTATTTTAAAAGTAAAAATTCACATATATATAAAATTATTTAGATAAAATTGATTTTATTTTTGTAATCAGGACATTGAAATTATTCAATGGTGAATTTTTCATAATTTTCTAAGAGAGTTGAATTTTGGGGTAAAAATTAAATACCGTTTAAATATATAATGTGTTTTATGACATCATAATGACCCAATATTGATGTAATAAATTATTATAAATGATATTTTCGTCCAATATATTTTTCATATTTAAAATAATGTGATTTTATATTTTTTTATTAATTTTATGGTTCCTTAGTGGACACTCGAGGACTTATAAAATATTTTAACTTTATAAAATGTTTTCCATGAGAGTGTGACTCAACTCCACATAAGCAAGCCTAATATTTTAATTAGTTTGGTCATTAGCCTTATAAATAATATTTTACACTACCCTTTGGAAAAAAAATGGTAAAAAACCATTGTATGATTTGTGGTTTTGATTAGTTTAATGTGTGGTTTCTAAAACCTAAATAATAAAGAATTTCCTCTCCTTTCCTATATAAACCCACCCAAGCACCCACTTCCTCTTCTTTAAAATCCACTGGATCTTGACCAAACCCTACATTTCCCTCTATATAACCCCGCCAAAGGTTCCCCAAACACCCAATAAGTCTCTCTCAAACCTCTCCCAAGACATTGGGACCACACTTCCAAGTAAGGGATTTCTTCCTTTCACGTTTTTTTTTTCAAACATCATTATCTTCTTATACAATTTTTTTAATTAACATAGTTGGGGGTATTATTTTTCACCTCTCACATACATCCCTCCTTATGTTTTAATGATCATGGACCTCTTTATCTATCATTAATTCTTCCCATGTACACTCTTTACTATGCCGAAATTCCGTAAGGTATTTATCTCTCCTCATTTACATTCAAGCCATTCTTTTGTATTGTGAATATAAATTCCATTACATATGTTGGGACATATATATATATATATATGACCGTATTACTGTAAATTTCATATAAATATGATGAGACACCGCTTTCTCCCACATCAATAATATTTATGAATTCTTATGACATGTCGTTATGCTGCCGAAATTCCACTGTGATTTTCCAAGGAAAAGTCATTGTGTAGTGAATACCATGCCCATTTCTCTATCAAGGTTATTCACCTTTATGCACATTTACTCATTTATTATATAGTTTCATGTATGAATTCCACATTATATTATCGTGGAATAAATTATTATGTTTAATGAATCCATGTTATATGATCCATGTGCCACACTTATGCATGAAATGAATTGATTAAGAAGAGTGTGCCCTAAAAGTGCTCCAAGCCTTTGGGATCACACTTCCAAGTAAGGGATTTCTTCCTTTCTCATTTTTTCCTTAATTTCATTAGGTTTTATATCATTTTATTTTTAATTACAATTTTTGGGGTATGATTTTTCACCTCCCCAATACTTCCCTCCTTATGTTTGAATTATTATAGACCTCTTTATCTCTCATTAATTCCTCCCATGTACACATATTACTATACGAAATTTCCATAAGGCATTTCTCTCTCCTCATTTACATTCAATAAATTCTTTTGTATTATGAATCTAAATTCCATTAAATGTGTTTGAACACACTCTATACGACCCCTTACTATCCATTTCATGTGCATATAATGAGATACACCTTTCTCTCTCATCGAACATTTTTATAAATTCTTATGACACGTCGTTATGTTGCCAAAATTGCACCATGATTTTCAAGCCAAAGTCATTGTATAGGGAATACCATGCCCATTTCTCTATAAAGAGTATTCACCTTTATTCACATTTACTCATTGATTATATAGTTTCATTTATTAATTCCAAATTCCTTTATCATTTAATGAAATATGATGTTTAATGAATCAATGTTATATGATCCATGTGGAACACTAATTCATGAAATGAAATGATTAAGAAGGGTGTTCCCATATAGCACCCCAATGAATTGAGTAATGATTAATATCATGATAAGTCAAGTGTAATGAGTTTTTAATCATGCTAATTCAAGTGAAATGAGGGTTTACTCATTCTCCATGTGCAATGAGCCTTGTCTCATGAAAATATCATGTTAAATGTTATTTCCACATTTCCATGTTATGATAATCATGCTATATCATGCCTTTATGTTCATGTTTATTTTATTATCCATTGATATGCCTATTGACTAACATGTACTGTATTCTTCATTTTATTCCATGTTTACTCCCTTACTATGCTTTATATTTCACCCTTTTCTTATGCATGTCCTCTGGTTCTCTTATCCAATGCTAAGTACGAAGGAATGTTGTGGTCATGTAAAAGAATTTTTCAATAAAGATGATTTGTTTTATGTTCAAATTTGTTATGTAATGTTACTAATCCGCAAAGACACTAGACCTATTGATCTTCAATCTTGTATCAAGTGAATATTTTATGTAATAAATTCTTTATATGTGTGAAATAAATAGTAGGGTTGTTATAATAATAGTATTGTAGTCTCTTAAGGAATGGTTAAACAAGTGATTATCCATAAAGTAAATAGGTTAAAAAGACTATATTCTAGGGATAAATATAATTAGTGGTATATCAAAGAGGCTTCTTGGACGAAATCAAAGAATATGCATCAACCAAATACTAAATATATTTAGTAAGGAATAATTCAAGAAGGTATTGGTTCTAGTGTCACATGTTATACATCTTTATAAAAAATGTGTCCCCAGACACAATGAGAAAATATTATAACGATCAGGATCCCATATACTTTTGTGATAGGATCAATCATGTATACCATGTTATGTACTAGACTTTATGTTTCCATTTCATTTTCATGGTAGGATGATATCAACGTAATCTAGGAGAAAAATATTTTTCTATTGTTAAGACTATTCTTAAGTACCTAAAAATAACTAAGATGACTTCCTAGTGTATAGAAGAGATATTGAGATATTTATCAGGGGTTATATTGATGATAGTTTTTAAACAGATAGGAATTATCTGAAGTCATATCTAGAATATCTTTTCTATCTTAATGGAGGATCTAGGAGTTGGAAGTGTTTAAATCGTCTATTTTTTTCTGATTCTATAGTGGATTTCTAGTATATAGAAGATTCTAATGTATCCATGGAATCCATTTGAATATAAAAAAATTATTGGAACTTGACGTGGTTCCTAGAAGGAAATACCCTATCATAGTGCATTGCGATAATACTGTACTAATTGATCTTCCAAAAGAGCCAAGGTAACACCAATATAAAAATAACACTCCGGAAGTATCACCACTTGAGGGATTTTTCTTAGCGGGGAGAAGTTGAAGTAATAATATTTCCCACATAAAAAATATAGAAGACCCTTTGAGTAAAGGAATATATTAGCATAACCATGAGTATCATATGAGAGATATCAGACTAAGGGTTGTTAGCAGTTTGATCTAGTGTAAGTTGATGAATATTGGATTTAGTTCCCTAGAAAGAAAATTTTTATACTTTATGATTACCTATATTCATTACTTTGAATATTAATAATCTTTTTATCACATCAGGATTATTCTTTTGTGTAACACAATATACGATAATGTTCTATGAGTAGTTATTGAACTGAAAGTTCATAGAAGTTCCCTTCTATGATGAGAACCCATAAGTGCAAAGATAGTATTATTTAATATATGTTCTATATCTAGATGAAATCATTTGAGGGGAAAATATGATATAGGTTATTAGGGTTAGAGGCTCATAGGAATTTTAAAAACCTTATAATGGTGTACATCCTTGATAATATCCAATGTAGGATATTACATGAATAATACCAACTAGTTGGAAATCCACATTTATTTGTTTAATTGGACTTTCCTATCTATAAAAGATTTTATTAGTCCTTAAAAATTAATATTGTTATAAAATAGTGTTATAAATTTCCTAATTTGATGTATTGATGAAAACTATGATGACATGTGTATTTGGCATGGTAGGTTACATTTTGGGCGTTACAAGTAATGTTTAATTAATTAATAATTTGAGAAAGGATTTTTCCCTTGTATTCTTTAATATAAGTTGATATTTTAGGCCATTTTATGGAAATTATATACCCTAAATAAATATTTTTCCATGTTTTTCAATTGGAATGTTTGATTTATAGAAAGTCAATGAAAGATACATCGATCACATAGGTGTATAGAACCTATTTGCAACTAGCTTGATTATAGATATCGTGGTAAAATGATTCTATTACACTGTAAGAATTTGTATGAGGTATTGTGACTTAGGGGAATTCAGTTAATTCTCTATGGGAATCCTAGCATGTTTCTAGATGCTAACCTTGGACTTTAGACTGCTTCACCTAATTCCATGGATAAATAGGCATAGAGGGTCACACACTAAGTGTATCTAGAATCTCATTTAAACAATATATTATTATTTATTATTTAACAAGTTGAAAAAATATCATTCCCACATGTCTTTTAATAATCATTCATGTTTTATTGATTGTTTATATTTAATCATCGGTGATTCAAGAGAATATTATGTAAGTAGAATATTTAATAAATATTTTTTTTATTTAGTGAATATAATATTTATTTATTTATTAGACAATAAGGCAATGATATTTATTTTTTAAATAAATAATCATTAATAAAGGATCGAAAAATATAGTAGAGGAATGGCGTATTGCGTCAAATGATCTTGTGTGAAATAATATATATTGAATATTATTTAAATAAATAATATTTAATTTAATTCACAAGTTTAGCTCATGTTAAGGAATAATAATAATAATAATAATAATAATAATAATAATAATAATAATAATATTGTTATTATTATAGACATGGGGTTCTACATGGTTTCTAGAAATAATAGAGGGAGTTTGTGAGATTATTATATTCTAACCCTAATAGTATATAAACCTAATTATATTAATTTCCTAAGAAAAATAACATTTTTTTGTTGTGCACAATGACATCTGGAGAGAATACCATCATGCCTTAGAGATCTCACTCTCCGAGAACACTTAATAATTGAGAGTAATCTTCTACCACCTTACACTCTTGACTCTAGAGAGGGATCAAAGAGAACCATTCCATGAAGCAGTTCTTAGGGTAATCAAAGGATAATAAATAAATCTTTAGTATCTTAAATTTTAGCACCCAAAGAGTCCTGTAGTGATGTTCAGAGGTTCATGGAACATGTGTGGATCATAAATAGTGGGAATATATTATTTATTCCTACAACATAGTGATAATACAATGTAGATAAGTTTTCATATCCATATATGAAGAAATAATTTCTCACAAGGTAATTATTTAATTTTATAAATTAATGGTAAATAATATATGATGATCCAACACTTTGGTTCCATTATTTATCCATTTTCTATATTCCTTGATTCAATTTTGTCGATCATGGAGTTTATCATCATGTGTATCACATACTAGTCACCATTGATTAAAAAAAGAAAAGTTGGGATTTTCATATTCGATGCGTCTACTACACCCAGAACCGTCATTAACCTCATTAAGATAATGAACCAAACTAAAGACATCTATAGGGAATGGTTGTTTCACATGGGCATTATGGTTTTCCTAGGATAATTTATATAGTCTTGTTAATGTTTCTATTGTAGAAATTTATTTTATACAATGACATGTGTTTATTTATTTTTATATGTTGGGGATTAACTTTCATAATGGGTTAATCAATTAATGTTGGTAAAAATTGGTTGTGTTAAGGTATAGAATATATAGTGAATTTTTTTAATTGGGGAATTATAATTTAATATGAAAGGAAGATTAAAAAGAATCCCTTCGAAGTGAATTATTTCTATGATATCCATATTTTCTATTATATTTTGAGTCATTATTGATATAATTTGAAGTGTATTTGTTAATTATTATTTCTGTTTTGGAGGATGTGATGAGTTTCTTCATGTTAGTGATTGATGGCCTATTTTGTGGTTATGGTAGCCTTTTAATGGATGGTCTTATCGAAAGGAAGTGGTTTTTTGGAAGAATTTGTAGTTGTTGGAATGTGTTGTGAGGTGGTTCATATGCTAATGGGATTAGTTATTATAGGGTTGTGTTATATATATTTTTTGGTATAGAAGGTGGATGGAATAAATATAATTGGTACTGGGATAATGGGATGGAATTGAAATGTTGGATTGTAGACAAATAGAAATTTTTTATATTAATGTGAAACATAAATAAGAAATGGATTGAATTTTAATGTTGTTAAATGAAATAGTAACAGATGGAAATAATATGGATTTTGTTGAATTTCATAATGACCATAACAAATATGGTTAATGGTAGTTAAATAATTTTTAACATTGATACTATTAAATTAGAAATTAATCATGATTGTTATGTATTTTCCATAAGTGTGGAGATAATTATTTTATAGAGATGATAAGGATTTATAGTGAATTGTATCAGTGAAACAGTTCGATTTTTTTTGTGATGGTAGTGTTGGTTTGGATTGAACCCCTTGGTCAGCCTTATGTGGTAGTATAATATTCATTTATTTTCTTGATATTTATTATGCACCACCACTCGAGTTAGATAACCTTACTGATTCCCATATGGTTTTATGGTATAAGTGTTTCCCAAAAACTATGTTAGTGAGGGAATAAATGGATTATTACTCCCTCTTCCTCCCTCTCTCCCCAACATATCCTAGGATATAATTTCTACAGGTCCTGATGCACAAGCTATAATGGATTTTAGTTAGAGTGCCTATTATTTTTTTGATGATGTGAGGATGACGTGATGATGATGATGGGATGATGATGTGATGATGATGGGGTGATTATGGTTGGATGATGATGTGATAGGGGATGTGATATATAGTGGCGGTCGTGCATGGTAGGATGAGGGGACAAGGTTGATGTTCTTTATGTACATGATAACTAACTATTATAAGGAAGTGGTTGTTTCTGATATACAATATGTTGTTCTATGGATATGTTAATGTGAAAAATATGAGAGCACATAGACATTTGACATTAGTGCATGATATCAAAAACAAGTTGGGAAGTGGTTGAGGGGTACCTTTATAACATATATTATTTTTTTATTATGTTATTTGCATGGATTTGAAATTTAATGAGTGATCCTACATGATATTTGGTGATAGTTGACCTAGAATAGGTACATTGTTGGTTATATTATTTGTTTATTGATAAATTAATCTATATATTACACATGTTCACAAGTGGTTTTTAAGAGGGTCATATGGAGTATACGTTTATTCTCGCCCATATAAATATAAATATGTTATATTGGATTCCATAGTGATTTAGTTACTGATATGGGCATTAATAGCTTGTGGTTTAGAGTTTTTATGGGAGATGCTTCTACAATAATTTATTTTAGTATTTACTTTGGGTTTTTTATTTACAAAATTTACATACATTTTGGGATATTAATTTTTATTTTATATTATGGATTTTATTTGTGGTTTCTCACAATTTCCTTCGATTTATGAGAGTAATTTATTTCATTTTTGTGTTTCATAATCTCAATTCTTGTCATCAACCCATGGACAGTTAAAGGAGGGATTTAAGGGTCATACATACCCATATTTTCATCCCATGATGGGTAACCAATGGGGGTAGTTCAGGATATTAATTTATCATTGATTGTCACATGTAATAACAATTGGAAATAAATAATCAACCCTCATGTAATAATGGAGATACTTTTTCTACATCATTTATGTGGTATCATGTGATACAGCCAAAAACATAGCCTCAATATTTCTCAAGGTAATGGAATATTGTTTTCTTATAATGTTTTACAAAATTCCATCCTTTAATATATAAATCACCTTAACATGTAGACTTATGATCATAAACACTACCATTAATCTATAGTAGGTAACTAATGAACTAAATTTTTTCTTTATCTTTGATGTATAAGACAACATTCAAGTGTTCCATTAAAATATATAAGGATTATCATGGTATCTATAAAATGATATTCCTTTAAATTTAAATATAATATTACATAAAATTTAACTTCTATAGAGAATATAGGGTAGTGAAGCTATCATGTATAGAAACATTAATATCAACCTTGTGAAATCATTTGGATTTAGTTTTTCACCACCATTTTTATTAGTTAAAAAATTTCCCATTTAAATTGTTGTTGAAAAATATTTTTATTCTTTCATAAATAATCACTTCAACAAATCAAAATAATACTTTTATTATAATATAAATATATTTATAGTAAGTTGAGTAATTTGAAAACCTATAAAAAGTAATTTCTCTAAGTATTAACATGTCAAAATTTATTATAATTTTTGGTGAAAATCCACATAAACATAATTCATGTCTTTAGTTAAATTATTTCATCAATATTCCTTTCCATAAATAGTGATGTAATGTTAGTTTCATTAACATAAAAATTGATTTCAACCATTCCATTCTTAAAAATTATGTTTCTCAAAAACATATAGAGTTTTTAATAACAATATCACATGGATTGTTTTCACCCATCAGAGTGATTATTTAAAATTAATAAATATATACCATCATTATTGATGTAAATCCCTTTCAATTATTGAATATATGGATCCTATTTAAGATATTCATTTATGAATATAGATTTAATATATTTCTTTGAATAAATTATATCTTATTTAGGATGTAATTAAAATAAATATTTTAATGGTTTTTATCAATGAAACTAGAGTAAAATTTTCATTAAATTCAATTCATAAAACTTTTAAATATCCTTTAAAAAAATTTGATCCATATTTAAGAAAAAATCTACTTCTTCATTGACATGATTTCAAAAAATCCATGCTTTATAAATTCTGTAATTTTATTTTGGATTTTCAAAATTCTCATATGTCTCATTATTTATGATTATGATCATTATCATTATTCTTTTAATTAAACTATTACTTGGATTTACAAGAAACATCAATAAAAAATATCTTAAATTATGAAATGAAGATATTGGCTTGCTATCTTAAATTTTCTTTAAATTTATATATTTTTTTATCATTTATTGTAATTTTTTTAGTAACCATGAGCTTCAGAATCCTATATTTACATTTTTTATCTTATCTTCCCCATTCGAATGACTATATTCTATAACAATAGAATATTCATCCTTTAATTTTGAAATGCTTATATATTTGTATATAATTTATAGTAAACATTTTTTAGTTTTGTCACTAATATCAAGCTAATTTTAGTAATAATAATTATCCTTAATGACTTTGACACTATCAACATTAATGATCATTACCATTTTATTATTTTATAAAATTTTATATACTACATTATGTGTGTATGTAAGAAATATTCTATTATCTAATCACTTATAAAAGTTTCCAATGTTTTTCCCTTTCAATTAAATTTATCATGGACCTCCTAAAACTGAAAAATTGAAAACATTTAGATTCCTTTTTAAATACATTTTATTTGGTCCCATTTTTAAATTTGTCCTCAATATATTATTATTATTTTTATTTTTTCTATCAATGTTTTATATCTCTAAAAATACCTTAAATTCTCATGATTAGTTGATATAATTATTATGATGTATAGTTTTCTTTAATTAAATATTCCATTTCCAGTGCAATATACTTGATAAAAATTATTTTATCTATTCTAAGTTTATATTTTTCAAATATTATAATTTTTCATATGAAAATAATAATTCATTATTAAATTAATGTATCTTTTTACTCTCATAAAAAACAGTACTCTTTGATATTCATCTCCATAATTTTCATCATAAATGTCACTGTACTCATGTTATAAGGAAATTTTTTACTTTAATAGGATGTTTCATATTTTAATATTTAATTCATACATTTCTTTTTACCAATAAAAGTATTATTATAATTTTAAAATCTTCCCCCTTTTCAATTTTATAATAAATCTTTTAAATTATTCTTAAATTATACATATTATATTATTTTCACTGAAAATTTGGATTATAAGTGCCCTCTATTAAAAAAATTATAGAACTTAAATAAAATTTTTTTATTTTAAAAAAAATCAATCTTTTTGAAAATAACATGATTTAAATAAAAATTGAATATTTGACTAAATTTTGTAGAAATATTTTTTGATAGTTCAAATGAAATAATATTCTTCCCATTTATTCATAAAATTAAGAAACAAATCATTAGATATAAAAAAGTTAAGTACATAATAATTTATCAATGGTGTAATTTTAAATTATACAAATCCCCCACCCCTCCATGAATTAAAGAAAACATATTTATCCCCCTTTATATAAAACGAAAAAACTTATAAATTTTTTATAAAGTTTCTAAAGTCTTTTATGGAAAACTAAAAATATATACAATTTATCTCAATTTTCTCAAGTTTCCATTGAATTCTTCTAAAATTTCTATATAGAAAAATAATAATTGTTTAAAAAAATTCTCCCACTTTTTTATTTTCAAAAATAATCATAAATCAAAAATAATAAACCCAATAAAATAATAAAATAAGTTCTATTAAATCATCAAATATACACCTCTTAAATATACATATCTCCCCATTTAATATTCAATATTTGGATAGGGATAAACTTGAAAAAATTAAAATACCATATGATAATATTAATGATATTGAACCTTTTAGAAGTTATATTTCATTTCCTATGAATAGTTTTCTTTATTTGAAAATGGAACTAAAAAAATATAAAACTGTAACTTCTTATCTTCCATAGTAATTAATATTAAACCCTATTAAAAACTAATGAAAAACTATTTTGTGGGAAATATTTATTAAGATAAAATTAAAATTTATATTCTACTACATGTAAATATAGTAGAATAAAAAAATTATAACCTTTGAAAATTAAGAAAATACTCATAAAAAGTTTTAAAATTTATTTAATAATTTTCCTCCCATTTTGATGAGTATATTTTTAATGTTATGATATAGGATTAATAATAAGTGAATTAAATATCATTATGAATTGATAATTCCCAATATCCCTTCAATATATTTGAATATATCATAGTATAAAGGTTTGATGAAAATGTAAGTAATCTTATCATAATTTTTAATAAATCTATGAATAATATCTCCTTTTTCTGTATGGTATGATAAGAAACGGTGATATACATCTATGTTCTTTTATTATGATTGATGTGTGGTACTTACAAACAAATTAATAGTTCTAGATATGTAAAAATGAATTATAGTTCAAGTAAAACTCAAAATTATAACCTTTATTTTATTCTATATAAATAAAAAATATGCACAACTTCTAGCTACAACATATTCATGATACTAAAGCTTCTCATGGGAAATGACATGTTCTAGAATTATATTTTCAATCCAATATATTACCTATAAATTAAGTATATGAGTAACTCTTAAGTATAAATAAATTATAGAGACATAAAATATGTCAATTTCTAAAGTAAAATTAATATAAAATATAATATTATTAACCCCTATTAAATGTGATTCCATCAAATTTTCTTTGATTATTTCACATAATAACACAGAAAAAATAATTTCTAATAAACTAGATATTTGGTATAATAAAATTAAAATCATCCCACTATAAATTTTTTGACCTATTGGTTACCTAGATTCATGAATATATTGTTCAGTATAGTATTCTATCATATTAATTTTTATAAATGAATTTTCAAAACCAAAATGTTTTAATATATCTCTAATGTATTTATGTTGAGTTAAAATATTTACTTCTAGTTTTTGAGAAATTATAAATACAAAGAAGAATTTTACATCACCCATCATGTTTATTTAAATATAACTAATAATAGTTTTAGAAAAGAATAGTGAAATTTTTTTAAGTCAAACGATAAATATTTCATCAATATAAATTTTAGAAACAAATGTGTCTTTAGAAACGTTTTTGATAAAAATAGTGGGATCATCTATTCCCTTAGAAAAATTATTTTGAAGTAAAAATATTTTCAATCTATTATACTAAGATCATTGATCTTTTTTAAGTCTATATAGTTCTTTGATATGTCTATATACATATTTAATAAATTTGACATCTTCAAAATGAAGGGGTTGTTTGAAATAAAGAACTATTAGAAATATCGTTTAAGAAAAGAAATTTTAACATTCGTTTTCAATAATGTAAGATTCAAATATACAAAAAATGATAATAAAATTAATATATACTCAAGTAAATATACCGGTGAAAATGAAACTCTAAAGTCTATGACATATTTCTAACAATAACCCTTAATGCCATTAATTTCTTAATTCCTTACAATAGTTCCATTTTCATCACATTTTTTTGAAAAAACCGTTTAACTCCTTTTACCTGAAAATATTTAGTTTTATCAACTTGGGTCCAAACATAGTTTAGTTAGAATTTATTCATCTCTTCTAGCATGTACCTTATATAAATATCATCACCCAATGCATCAAATACTATTGTAGGTTCAAATTATTATTTTAATGAATAATTCTCACATTAATTTCATTTGGAAATACATGTTTTAAATAGTTGTCTTACATCTATATTAATAATATATATTGGATGAATTTTTAATATTGAATGGTTTATGGGTAAAAAGATCTATTTATCACCAACTATTGGATATACATCTTCCATTATAATAGTTTTCATATATAGAAAATTCATTGACATAAATTCTATTTTATTTATAAACAATTATTTTAGTTCGTCTTTAGATAAATAAATAGAAGTAATTTCAAAACCATCATATGAAGGATTAACTTCCAAATGTTTTACAAAAAAATGATCAATTTCATAAAATATTATATAAACTGATTCTTCTAAGACATTATTTAACTTATAAAAAACTCTATATACCGTAAATGTTATTAAATAAAATATTAAAACACATTTTTTTTCATTAGGATAAAATTTATAAATTTTATCTTCAGTATTCAAAATGAAAACTTTATATCCAAATACTCTGAGGTTTGGATGTTTTAGTTTACATATGCTCTAAAACTAATAAGAATTTTATTAATAAAGGGAAATATTAAAAAAAAGTTTTATATTATAGAAATAATTACAAACTTCTCTATCCGAAAAATTATCTTGTAAATAAATATTTAATAATTTCAAATTGATATATTTACTAAATAATTCAATTTATTTTTTAACTATATAATTTTTTTGGGGTGTTATTAGTGCCAAATATTTATGATTAATACTAGATTTACTGCAAAAATTTTCAAAAATAGAATATAAAAATTCTCTACCTTGATCACTCAGGACAGTAATCCAGCGTATGTTTTTTTCACTAGTAACAAAAGTATAAAAACTATTAAAACAGAAGAAATGTTTGGATTTTATTGTGAGAAAATATTTAAAAATAAATCTAAGAAATTCATAAAATAGGATATAAACATATAGCTTTCCTCCAATGATCATATTTTGTGTAAGAAAAAATAAATCCATGTTCACTAACTCAAATGATTCATAAGTTTTAACTTAACTAATAGGTTTAAGGATAGAATTATTATTTTTACTAAATTGATAGGGATCATAAACTCTTGAAGGTTAAAGATTAAATTTCAGAAGATCCTAACCAAATAATTTCCATGAGATTTTAGATAATGTTTGAAAATTCTTGTGTCCTATGATTCTATTCAAATTCGAACATAAATATTTAGTTACACTTAATCAATGAAAATATAAATTTTTATGATATTCTAGATCTAATGTTTAAAAATTATAATTCATATGATAAGTTAAAATGAAATTTCCTCACAAAACATTATCAGTTCATTTATCATTCTGGATGATCATAAGTTTACTTCTTCATATAGATTACTAATGTAGATAACGTTATTCTTAAGTCTAATCACATACAAAAAAAATCAAATAAAAGTTTTTCCATTAAAAGAAATAGTATCAATTCTTATTATTTTATCATATGAAGTATCTCTAAAAATAACTCATCCAAAACTAAAAATTTTTATGTTTAAAACATTGGACTTGTCACCAATATTATTTCAAGAATAACCATTGTCCATGTACCACTTTTCCATGGTACTGGTAATCATAATATTTTATTCAAATTAAGAAAACTAAATTCTTAGAACCAAAAATTTCATGGGTTTGTAAATGTTAGAAAATAAAACAATAGGAACCCACATTTATTTGACACTTTTATATTGAATATATGTAAGATCTTAAAAAATAAGAGCATTATGAAAACCAAAATATTGAACTTTACTAATGTAAAAAATAATTTTCCAGTGGCATCAACATTAAGATTTGGTATAAAAGGGTGAACTTATAGGGAAAATATAATTTGGTTCAAAATTCGATTTTTTAAAAGTATAACAGATTATATAAGATTTTCTGGATGGTTTGAAATATTTATAAATCTTATTGAGATATTATATACTGGAATTAATATCAGACAAAGGTTTCTTGAAACCAAATAAATTATATTTTAGTTTAATAACTAATTTTTTAAAAAGATGTCAAATTAGAACAATATCTAAACCCTGATTCTAATGAATGTTATGAAATTTCATAAAAATGTTTTCAAATTAGATTATATTCTTTAGTAATATCATATTTATATTACTCATAGTTATTTTCTACAAGTTTAAAAATAATATGAAAAATATATCTAGTTCATCATAAGCTGAAAAATATTCCTCATATTCTAATGAATCAAATTTTTCATCAATAAATGAAATTGAATAATAAACATCTAAATAATATGAAATATTATAATTCAATGTTAAATTATTGATAGTCTCATTATTTACCTTATTCATGAGGAAATTTTCATCCTTGGAGGTATTTTCATAGAATAATATAATATAATGACTCCCATCAATATATTTTTATGATATATCATAATTTTATCTCTATAACTTTTTCTCAAAGTTTATAAATCCTTCAAATATTTATTTAATTTACTCTTAGAATATATCTTTGATTTTTTTTATTTATTCTTCAATATAAGACAATGTGGTCTTATATGTCCAACCTTCTTACATTCATATCATGTAATATCTAAAGAGTATTCCTTATTTTATCTTTCCCTTTTATATATCCAATGATCATATGGGAAGTTATAATTTTGGGTTATATAATTCATTCTTCTTGAAAGTTGTGAAGATTACTTCATAGTATCACCTAAATTACTTTTATTGAAACAATTCTTATATTTCTTCTTTGGTGTATTCGGAACATTAGTACTAGTATTAATAGAACTGGAAGTAATATTAAGAGAAGTAGACACCAAAATTAATCAATTAGTTGTCTTATCCCTCTCATAAAAGTATTTAAATATACACTCATATTACAAAAGAGTACTAATTAAATTATCAAGACTCACCCTAGAAAAATTCATAGCCTCATAAATCTCATTTCATTTATAATCCCACAGCTTTGGAAGTATATCAATGATTTTCAACTAATTGATCATCCATCAATTTATTTTCACAAATGTATTGTAATATATTCACTATATTAGTAAATATATAATGTATTTGAGAAATATATTCTCCAAGAGTAAAATAAAAATCATTATAATCAACTAGAAGCATAACTCTCTTTATTTCAATAACCAGAAAAGTTCTGAAGTTAATAATTTATATCTTCTTCCAAATTCCATTTTTTGTTTCAAAATATGATATATGAATGTATATATTTCTTATTATAACACATAATAAAGTATTTAATATTTAATAATTATCCTAAAACTCAAGCTTCTCATCTCTGGTAAATATAAAAACATCTTTCTCATTAATTTTTAAATTTCTAGTTAACATAAAATAATTATCCATTCAAGTATTAAAAATATTATTTGATCATGATAATACTCACAACAATTTACATCAAAAATAAAAGTATTTTTAGGATTTATATGATCAATAAATCCAATATTTATCCTTTCCCTCAAAAAAGAAATTTCTTTATCGAAAGGTTATTGTATGGAAATAAAGATATAAAATTCCAAAAAACTAATGTGTAGTAAAAAATAAGATCATATGAATATCATAAAAATTGACTTTGGCTCTAATACTAAGTTTTTTACAAAAAATATAAAGTATTATTATTATAAAAAAGGGGGTTAGTTTTAGTCTAAAATTTGATTTACAATTTCTATCCACCACCATGTGTAAGTTTATCATAAATTCCATATTATAATAAAATCACAATTCATCAATGTATAAAAGTAAATGCTGTGTAAATTAAATAAATCATAATATTACACTACTTAGATAAATTATTTTAAATGATACACTAATCACATGAAGTTTTGATAGAACCATTGGAGGTATGATAGTCGTGCCATGGGAAGTTTTTATGCATATCAGCATAGTAGAAAACTAAACCGATGGAAATTTGTTTCCCCTTAACTATTTTTACCAGAAGTAAGATTTCAAATCACTCTAAGCACATAAAAAATCAACCCTTCACACATACAGAAAATTATTTCAAATAATTTAATCAATTAAAAAACAATCAATGTTATAACATGGAGCAAATGTATATAAATAAATAAATAATCAAATGAAATTAATGTGCTTCAGATGAGTTATCCTATATGAATGTGTGAAACTATATAATTTATTTATATTAAATGAAATATTATTATTAAAAAATACTCAAAATTTCATCCTTAAAATTTAATTTTGGTTTGATAAACACAATATAATTTTATGATTCACCATGTACTTTTCAGATGTGTTGTTCTTGATCAGGATCCAATAATCAGGGTCAGTACCCACTTCTTTTTATAGTGATTTCAGATACATTTTCAAGTCACATTACCATCCAATTTTTAGGGATATCTATAACAACCCATGATTTTAGTAAATACATTTCCTTAAATTATTTTTAGTAGCTTTTTATATATGAAACACTAAACTAAAACCAAAACTAGGATACTATAATAAAATAAAATTATTAAATATTACCATTATTTTATATCTGTTAAATTTTTGGGTATCAATAAGAATTATCCAATCTATGAAAATTATCTAAATTTTCATAATAAAACAAAGATCATTTTATGATTAAAAATATACTTTTTCTGAAAAATGGGTTTTACGCATTAAGTGTGCTAATATGAAAAATTATTTTTATTAACTATAGAAATTTTATTCTATAAAATAGATTTTATGTTTTTAATTTATAATATAAAATTATAAAAAAATGTTCATTTCATTTTTGAGAATGAAAATAATATTCTTAGGATTAATGTTAATTACCGCGATGATAGAAAAACTAGTTTTTTAAACGAATTATTTCTTTATCATTATTTAATTTTTTATCTAATAAAATAAATTAATATCTTATAAAAAATGAATATAATATATTTTTTAAAACTATATATAAATATTTTAATAATAAATTAATTATTATTCAATAATAAATAAGATAAAAAACACATAATGGTAAAAATAACTTTTTTTACAAAAATATATTTTCTCTATATTAAATTTTTTAATTTAAAATTTAATTTTATATTATTTCTAAATTTAATTAGATTATATGGATATGAAATTTAGGATAGAAACATTCATATCTGGTAATAATGGTTACCATATATTTTTTTAAAAATATAAATTACTTAGGTAAAAAGTAGTTACCAAGTAAAATAAAAAATGTTAAAATTTAAAAATATTGTGGTAAAAGACATGAAACATGTATAAAACATGTGTAAAGTTGAATATTAGAGGATTTATATACCTCATATAACCCAATAAATCATTATTTTTCATTTTGGATCCATTGAATCATGAATATTGTCATGAAATAATTGAAAAAGAAATGGGTATTTACAAAACTTCCATTTTATTTAGTTGTAATGAGGTATAACTTCCAACACATTCCACCACTAGTTACAAATATGTATGATTACTAAAAATATACCATATAATCTCCTAAAATATTTATAAATATCCTATAATCCTATTTATTTCCAAAATACCAATCTAAGGAGCATTAAGGTGATACCCAAAGGAGAACATCCAAAGGGACATGTAATGTTCTTAAATAGGCTATATTATTTCATTTCTTCTTGTAAAACATAACCTAATATATCCATAAATTTATGATAACATTAGTATTGAAAATATAACTAAATTTTATTATAGTAATTTAATACCAATTTCCCATTCTCCTCCAAACCATCCAAAACAATATTGTTAGTGTTACATTCGGATTACCACCTCTATTAGAGACGAGGTATATTTTTTATAAACACCGTATAAGTATAGTTAAAATGGGGAATTTAATGAATAAATATGATACATAAAAATTACTTATATTCTTAAAATATATATATATTCCTACCTCTTTTACATTCTATGTAAATGAATGCATCAATCATACATACGTGCAAACTAGTGCCTCCACGCAAGGGATGTATTTATTTTTTCATATCATAATTTTTTATTTAAAAAAATTGTAGAAAATTTATTAATTTAATTAAAAAAATCTAAATAATATCATTATTAATATTTAATAAATATATCATTCCAAAATAATCACTTTCTAAACCATACTCACCCATTAGTTATAGCATGTTCTTGTTTGGGTCTGTTTAACCACCTACATGAACAATGCTTTGAGTTGTTATCTGGGAAGACCAGGGAAGCTAAATTAATGGTGATATTGAACAATAATATGTAAATAATTATTTTTTTCTTGAATTGTAATCATAATATCTAACCTATAATTAAGATTCCACCCCCTCATTTGTTAAAATTACCGAAATAATCACATCACTTACCTCGTCATCATGAATCGTAAAAAAATACATATAAAATGTAATTTTAATTTTATAAATCATTATAAAACACAAATACATATAATTATATTTTAATGATTAAATTTTATTATATAAATAATAATAAACATTTCTATTACAAAGAAAATAAAAAAACTATCAAAACTAATAACACCTAATGATGGAAAAAATTTCAACTAACTATTATTTTTATAATAAATGGTTATAAATTATATTTATAAAAGGTTATATATATGAATATTTTTATGAAATAGGTGATTAATATATTTGTTTTTTTATATATTAGGATAGAACACATTCAATTAAGCGGTAATATAGGAAATTATTTTTCATAACTCAAATCTTTTATTGGGTCATAATCATTCCCCATTAACTATGATCTTTCAATATTGATATATTCTAAACTATCATGATTATATATCGAATTAACATGTTTTATTCTAGTGAATTATTGTTTCACATCATAGTATTTCTCTTGATAATCCCCTTTTTTCATAAAATTTTAATTTTATTATGATTAATTTCCATCCTTTTAATAGATATTTGAAATCATATTTTTTATTCCTACCAGCTTTCTACTTTATTATTTAAAAAAATGTCTGTATTATCTTTATACATATCTGAAAATATCTCCAAGTGTTATTTTTATTATCTTTATAAATTATTTGGGTTTCCAGAAAGGTATTTTAAAAAATATATTAAGAAGTCATTCTTTATTTCATAATATTTTATTTATTTTCCAATATATATTTATTGAATTAGATTAATTATTTTTAAATTTCTTTATTTATAAATATTTTGAAGTTAGAGTTTTATTATGTCTTATTTTAACCATATTAAAATGTAATTCTTAAAAATAGACTCGTAACTATGACTTTTACATTAATGATTATAATTGTTTTTTTCAAAAAATATTTTTTTGTGATTTGGTTTTCATTTTAAAATGAGGTTATGTTTCTTATTTTATAATCCATTTTTATCATATAAAGTTATCCCTTTTGGGTGATCAAATTTTTTGTGTCAATCGATTTAATTCATTATGTTATTTTAGACCATTTACAATTGGTATGAATTACATTTTCTTTCAATGGGTTCTTTATGATTTGAAAAGTAGATGATTTAAATTTGAATGTTTTATGACAACTATTTTATTTATATGAATTATTGATGTTGTGATAAGTGAATTATTCTCAATTAGAACATGTAAGTATGGATGAATTATGGGTGGGGTCCTATATCACCCTCTAATGCATTTGTTAAAAGTTTATATCTCATGATACATGTATGTGTGGGCATAATTTATTTACACATATGTGTGGGTGGAAGTATGTGACTAATTAAGTTGATGTTTCAATATACATATGGTTTATCTGCATTTATCTAGTATACATTATTTCTATGATTAGAAACTTTTCTATGATATATATTCATATGTTATGCTATATGCCTTTGATATGTTTTATTACTTTAGACCCATGATTTTTGGTTTACATTTCAACTATAATGTTATTTATGCTTCATAATATGTAAAAGATTTATGACCTGACATTTTTATGAATTTTCTTTATGTTCCAATGATGTATTGTCATGTATTATTATTATGTTATCATACCACTTTTTTAATATTATGATCAATTATATTCTTTGATTTTTATCTCACATGTTTAGCAATACTGACCATTTAATCCCACCACTTTATTTTTTTCAAATTCTCTACATTATAATGTTGATTATTTAATGTGAGATATATTGAAGAATGTTATAGTTATATGATTATGGAGAAATGTTCATGGGTCTTGTAAAATAAACTGTTTATGTAGATAACCTCCTAGGACAATAAACCTTCAATTTATGGGATTATATGACTATTTTTAAGATAAAAGGATTATTGATATAAAATTATATATTAAGTTTGTGTATTTTAATCGAGTCATATTTGTTGGTAATAGAGAAGATTTAAGTAATTTTAGGGATTATGATAAGATATATTTAGTGAAAACTTTAGAGATAAGACTAAGTATAGTATACCATCCAGGAATTTTGGTAAATTTATGAGTATGTGGTTATCCAATGGATTATATAAAATTGAAGATAATTTGTTGTTGATGTAATTGTAGAAAATATTCACCTAGGGGTAGTCATCCCCAAAAAATAGTACATAAGTATTAACTCAATCTTCAATTGGTTCATGATTAGTGGGTTTAATACTACAAACCTAGCTAGAAACTCTTAGGGAATGCATTTGTTATTTCACATTATATTAATGAAACATTATGATGGATTTAAATATGTTTAGGTTAGGGAACGAAATAGAAAAGTTATTTTGAATAACCAAAATTTAAGTATACAGTTTCATAAGTTAGGGTATACATATCATTTAGGAATTATTTCTTATAATATCACAGTTTTCCTTCAACACATTTATTAATTTAAGTACTCTCATCACTAAGAATTATTTTTTATAAAGTGATGACTAGATTAATGAGTAACTATATTTAAAATGGATGTGGACGTAAATATGGTGATTGTTCAAATGAATTACCAAATGGTATGGTATTTTTTTATAAAACCTCAAAGAGATACTCACCCAAATGTCAAAGGTTTTGAATAATAACTTAAACCTCATTGAGGCCCCAAAATATTTACATGAAATAGAGTGAGAATCCATAGAGTTAAAAAAAGGAGCAATATATAGGAATCTATAAAGAAAACATCAAAATAGTGGTGATTTAATCCTATGGTTATATCTCTTAATCTTCAATCCAGATCAAAAATTACATTATTAGATTAAAACCAAGTTAAGGGTATTAACTGTAATATATTTTTGAATCTTCAAATATATTGTTTGATATGCTCTAGTAGGGGAGTTTGAAACTAGGGAATGTATTTATTTCAGGGAAAAGTAAATAAAAATGAATTAACATGAAATAAATAATGATAATCAATAATGGATAAAGATATACTAACTTCCTACATGTAAATTTGTTTTGGAAAACACTAGGTTTTTTACCTCATGTTATTTGTAAAGTGTTTTATGTGTGTTAAATTGGGCCACCTAACTCAAAACTTTCAAATTAATGCAAGAAATATGGATAACACCATAGAGGAGAAGAAGGCCCCAACCAATACATTTTCTATACTTCAATGCTTCAAATTTCAATATTATGGTAATTTTAAAAATTATTGAAAAAACACCTTATCTATTTCAGATGATAAACCCCAATAACCTCCTAAACATAGGGAGAAAGAGATAATATATTCCATCACTATTGTATAGGTGGATCATGATAATAAATTATTGAAAGGTACACTCGTTCTCCACTCCATAACTATAAATTCAATATTTTATTCTAGTTCTTAAAATACTTTTATATCACATAATGTTTCTAATAATGATGAATTACCACCTAAATCATTGAATATTAAACTATCATTGAATACTAAAATATGAATTATTATTTTATCTAAGATATAAAACTCTTCTATAATAAATATTTATAATAATATATTTCATACAAATATAGTAATTATGACCATTATTAATTTTATATAATACTACATATGGATTGTATTTCTTTATATATATCATGTATCAATTATTAGGATAAGGAAATATCATTTCATATCTCAAATAATCCTATGATAAAATATATTTTCAATGATTATCATGATATCCCTTTAGATGAAAATTATATTATGTTGGTATTGATACCTAAAAAAAGAGGATTTATAACTCAAATGATTTGGGTTGAAGTCAATATTAATGAAATGCCTATTTTATATTAATTGTTTGAAATATTTCTAGATGAACTTATTGGTATTATACTAGAGAATGAGGTTTATTTTTCAATTGATCTCACACCTAGATCCATTCCCATCTCAAAAGTCTTTATTGAAAGGCAACTATTGAGTTGGAAGAATTAAAGTAGTGGTTATAAGAGAATCTGGGAAAGGGATTTTTATTCCTTGGTATATCATCATGTGGTTCACATGACCTCTTCATAAGAAATAAGGATGGATAAATAAATCGTTTCATTGATTACTATGAGATTAATTAAATTAAAATCAATAATAACTATACACTACAATGTATTGATAATCTATTTTCTTAACTCAAAGGATCTCAATACTTCTCTAATATTGACCTTTGATCCGGATACCATTAATTAAGTACCAAATTAGAGGATATTTAAAAGACAACTTTATTTATGATGTATGGACACTGTGAATTTATAGTGGTTTGATTAGGATTTACTAATTATAGTACTATATTCATGGATCTAATGAATAAATTCTTTTAATACTACATTGATAAATATTTTTTTGTCTTTAAAATGGATATTATCAGATATTAAAATAGAAAGGATGATCATGAAGATCATTTTTTGAATTGTTTTAAAGACCATGAAATAGGAGAAACTATATACCAAATTTCTCAATTATGAATTATAGTTATAGAAAATATCATTATTGAGTTTTATTATCAGAAAAAAGGGAATATTAGTAGATTTATCAAAGTCATATGTTATCAAGAAATGGCCAATACCAACTACTATAACTGAGATCCATTGTTTTATTGAATAAAATATGACTTTTTAATCAAAATTAATGCAAGCATGCAAGAAAACAAGGCACATAAAATCAAGGTGTTCAAAAATTTCTCAAGGATATTGAAAACATTAACCAAGTTAACATTTAAGGGAGTTAAGTTCCTTTTGTATAGAGTAAAGTGAATAAATTTTCAAGTAATTAAAAAAGAGGTTGGTCCCTAGTCCAATACTTACACTACCATGCAGTGGGGAAGGGTTTATAATATAAAATGAAAACATTATAGGTTGGATTCCTCATATAGAATGGTAATGTAATTGATTATACCTACTAGAAATTGAATACTCATTATAAAAATTACCTAACATGTGATTTAATGATTTTTGTTGTAATAATTAAATTAATGATTTAGTTTCATTATATCTATGGAGAAAATTGATATATATATATAATCAAAAGATATTAAAATATATATTCATATATAATGAGTTGAATATAATTCAAAGTAAATGATTGACATTGATAAAAACATTATTACTACTCAATACATTACAACCCGAGGAATGAGAATAAGTTGGTTGATACTCTAACCAGAAAAGATCATGCTACTATATTCAGGATGGGGATTGGATAATAACTAATACTCAAGGATTTGAAGAGGATGAATTTTAAAGTAATAAGTGATGGGGATAAGTCATATTTTCCTAAAATTACTACTCAAAAATCAATTCATGAAAAGATCAAAGAATCCCAGAATAACGACATGGAACTATATAAGAATGTTGAGAATATTCCATTGTTCAATGTTTATAAAGATATAATTACATGGTTTCAATCTCAGATAGTTTTCAGTTTGAAAGTACTATTCAAATCTTGTTATGATATTTATATAATAAATTGAAGTTGATCCCTAAGTAAATTATTATATTTGAGATCCCTTATTATGTTGGGGTTGTATCTAGTTGCATAAAGCCGCCTTCCAACTACTCCCAAGTACACGATGTGTTTCATGTATCACTTTTGGGAAAGTACATACAAAACCCTTAACATGTACTAAACTCTAAAGTTGTGAAATTGGAAAATAATCTATCTTATAAGGAATAATAAGTTAAGGTTATGTATTGAATTTTATTTTTTAATAAGACTGCTCACCTAGTCATTGTTTTTGGTCAAATCACAAGATTGAGGAAGATGCATGAGAACATGAGGATTTAATGAGAGAAAATAACCCTAACTTTTTTATTTAATGTAATAATTCTTTTAGGGAATTTTTTTTATGGGGGTATAATGAAACAAACCATGATTTTATTAAATACTTTTCCTTAAATCATGTTGATTATTGTATTTCTCACATGCAATAAAGAAAAAAAAATGAAACCCATGATACATTAATAAAATAAAATTATTAAATATGAATATCATATTATAGATTTTAAATTAGTGGGAATGAATAATATATAACCATCCTATAAAAATGATTTAGAAACGTATAATAAAAAGTTCATTATATGCCTAAAAATACACTTTTAGAAAAAAAAATGGTTTTTATGCCATAAGTGTGCTAATATGAAAATTAATTTTTCTCACATTTAGAAATTTAATTTGGTAAAATGGAATTTATATTTGAAAAAATAGGGTCCAAATTATATATAATGGCCTACTTAATTTGTATACATAAAAATTATTTGACATGGATTAGAGTTTATTGCCGTGATAACGGTAAAAATGTTATTTTCCATTAATGTTGTCATTAACATTGTTTAATTTTTTATATAATAAAATAAATTTATATATTATAAATAATAAATGTACTATAATTTTAAATCTATATATAAATATATTGGCACAAACTTAATTGGAAATTAATACCAAATAAGATTAATAAAACATAATGGTAAAAAACATTTTTAAAAATAGTTTCTCAATGTATTAAATGTTTTAATTTTAATGTTAATTTTAAAATATTTAGTAATATAATTAAATTATATTTATATTAAATTTAGTTTCAAAACATTAAAATTAGGTAATAAGGGTTACCTTATATTTTTCATAAAGTATAAATTACATCGAAAAAACTAGTTACCAAGTTTAAAAACTAAAAAGGTAAAATGTTAAAATAACATGTGAAAAAAGACTTAAAACATGAAGTTGGGGTAATATTATAATGGTTTAAATACCCCATAATCATAAATAAATCCCAAGACCGAATCTTCTGGGAGTATTATTTCTAGGAAACTATAGTATTATTGTATTAAGCATTGTAGTGGTACAATAAAAGTAGTCTTATTTATTTGATTCGGTCCTTATGGATACTGGATTGGACATATGAGCTATAGGGTCTATGGAACACCATTTACCTTATTCCATAGGGATTGTGGATAACCTCAAGTCTCTACTACATGGTCTTTTAAGCCACAGGGCCTCTGGTCCAAGAAGTAGTTAGGTATGGTCACACATGAGTGGACCCTATAAGTGGAATCATAGAAATTAGTAGCTACCAAAATATAACTAATAAAATTGAGAATGACGACAGGGTGTGATAATCACCATCAATACCATGTATTGTGCATATATTCATAGGAAATTCTATTCTATCATCCATTTAAGTTGGAGAGCTATGTGTCGTCAATGAAGAGGATGCTGGGGAGGGGTAGTTCTAAGGTAGTCGGGTCTTTGGGATTTTGGTTCATGTACTAAGACTTCCACCTCTCTGAATTAAGTTCATGTAAGGTTTCCCTCTCAACCTAGTTTAAAAATGGGATTATCCAAAAAATTAATAAAAATATGAGGCCTTTAGGCCATTCGTACCATAATTCTATAACTATGCATAAAATATTTGTGAAAATGTATAGTAGAGTATTTATCAACCTGACCACACATCACACTTAATTATTTACCACCTTATAGCCTTTGAATATTTAATACTATAATGCTATAATCGAAAAGTTAATGAGTATTTATAAAAATGACGTTTTCATCACTTATAAAAGGGGGTAACTTTCACCACATTTTTTACTATTAAAAAAGAATTATCTTTTCAAAAACTCTTACCTATTATCTTCTAATAACTCCAAATACTTATTAGAATCGTTACTCCTTATAAAAACTAAGATCAGGATCCTTATGGTGTAACCCGAGGTAGAACATCCAAAAGGTGTAGTAATGTTCTAAAAATATCCTTCTTATTTATTTTCTTATTCTAATCCATCATACCTACTCCATATTAAAAATTGTGATAACAACAGTATTACTAATATTATGAAATTTTATTATACTAATTGAATAAATATTTCCTACCCTCCTCCCCAAATATGAAAATTTAAAATGTCACTTGTATTACGTGGAGAACACCGCCTCTATAAGTGATGTGATCATTTTTTCATAACCATGTTATAAGGATGTTTTAATATAGGTATTTAATTAATAAATATGACATAAAAAACATTATTAATATTCAAAAAAAATATAGACTAATTTATACTACTTTTATGTTCTATGTAAACAAAATTTCCACCCATTTATATGTGTAGACTACCACCTCCATGAAAGTGATGTATTTTGTTTTTCATCTAGTCTTTCAATCATAATAAAAAAATTAAAATTTGAGTAACCACTTTATCAATATCTATATAATATCATTATGAATTTATAATAATTATATTGTTCCAAAATAATCATTTACTTTACCATACTCAACCATCAATTATAGAATGTTCTTGTTTGGGTCGGTTTTTTCACCTACATGAACAATAAAATAAATATCGATCATGGAGAACAAAGAAACCCATTACAAGTAATATTGGAAAATAATATGTAAATAGTTATTTTTTTTGTTATATAATGGAAATGGTAACATATAACCTATAATTAATATACCAACCCTCATTCATTAAAATTATGGAAACAGGCTTGTCGCAGACCTCGTTGTTGTGAATTATAACTAAAATTATTATGAAATGAAATTAGAGATTTATGAATCATTATAAAATAGATATTAATTTTCCTATAATTTTCTAGTAATTATTGACTTCTTATCTATAAATAATAATTCATATCACCATTAAAAATCTAGTACAAAACAAACTATCAAATCTAATAACATATGATGATGAAGATAGGATATAACTAACAAATATTTTGTAATAATGAATATAAACTATGTTTATAAAATCTAATATATATTCATAAGGATATAAAATAGGTTATAATAAAATTTATTTTTGTTATTTAAGAGTATGGAGTGCATTTGAATAAGAAATAATAAAGGTATATGGGTTTTCATGATGGAAATCTTTTCCTTTGGTCATTATTATTCCAATTTGACTAGGAACATTCAAGATTGATACATTCTACCAAATAATGATTATATGTTGGGTTCCCACCTTTTAATATGGGTAATTCACGTTTCAAATAATATTATTTCCCTTTATAAATACCTTGTTTCATATAATTATAATTTCATTATGAGTAATTTCTATCCTTTTAATTTCTCTTTTATATCATTTTTTAACTTCCAGTCAATATTCTCCTATATTATTTTGAAATATAAATATATTTTATCTATATTATATTCATATTTCTCTTAAACTCATTTCAATTAGATGTTTTATCATTTTTTATAGTGTTGTGGGTTTCATAAATGGTATTTTAATAGGTATATAAATAATTATATCAAAATATCTTCATTTATCTTTAAGTCCATATTTATTGGACAAGATTAATTATTATTTAAATTCTATTATTTGAATATTTTTTATGGTAGTGTTATATGAAGTATTTTTTTAACCTTATTAAAAATTAATTCTTGAAAAGAGACTCAAAACATAGACTTTAACATTGATTATTAAAAAAATATTTTTTTCACGAAATCCATTTTTATGATTTGGTTGTGATTTTAAAATGGAGTTATGATTATTATTTTTACCTCTAGTCTCCTATTATGAATTGATCCCATTTCATTAATTACGTTTTTGGTATCAATTGATTTAATTCATGATGTTATTTTATACCATTAGAAAATGTAATGAATCTCATTTTCTTTCCATGGATTGTTTATTCTATGAAAAGTAAATGAGTTTCATTCGGAATTTTTATGAAACCCAATTTATTTAGATGGGTTCATTATGATCTGACAAGTGAATTATTTTCAATTTTAACATGTAATTATGAATGAATGATTTGTAGGGTCATAAATAACCCTCAAATATATTGGTTAAAAGTTTTTTATGTCATGAAACATGTATACACTTACACAATTTAATTATTCACAAGCATGGGTGCAATTTTGTGACTCATGAAGATGATGTTTTCCCATACCTATGGTTTCACCACAATTATATATAATGAATTTTTTATGTTACATGTGACATATCCTTGATATATATTCCTCTATTATACCACATTTCTATGATATCTTTTTTCATAAAACCCATAAAAATTTGTTTATGTTTTAGTTACCTAATTATTCTTGCTTCATGCTATATCAGAGTTTAATGATATTACCCTTTTATGATCAATGATTTTCCAAGTGATTCTCTTAAATATAACTATTTATTATTATTATATTATCATTCCCCTTTTCTTATAATTTTCTCACATATGTCTTATAATTTTTATCTCCCTTGTTATCCCCCAATAAGAATTTGAGCTCAACCCATGTGCTTTTCTCATTCCTTAGGCTATAAATTTGAGTATTTTATATAATATTTTTCAAAATAATTTTAGAGTTATATGATTATAGGTAAATATTCATGAGTGTTTCAAAATAAATTGTTTATTTAGCTAATCTAACAAGATACAAAACCATTAGTTCTCTAGATTGTGTTAATATTTTTAAGATAAATGGATTATTATTGTAAAATAATAAATTAAATGTTTCTATTAGGACTGGGTTGTCCCAAAAGCCTCCATATGGAATGTCATTGTTGATATCCAGTAACCTCATTAACCTTAACTTCATGCCCTTATAAAATTCTAAAGCCTTCGTTAAAGGGAATTACTTTTTGGGAGTTCACATATCATTCTATTACACCCCTGAAGTCATTGGTATAATATATTATCTACGGACCTTATGCTTCTATCTATAAACTAAATCTAGCCTCCTTCCACAGGATGAATTTCTTGTAAAAGAAAATTCGGTGCTTTAAATTTTGGTGACCTGAAACTATGCTTCACATCCCAATAATCTCTCACTTTTGGACTTTTTCCTTTTAAACCTCCATGGAAAATATTTAAAAACAATTCCTCCATATTTTTCTTATAGTGTTCATATACCGTACTCTAATCACCCAAACCCCACTAATTCACGATGTTACCATATACTTTCTTGAACTAGAGTCTTAGAAAGTGTATTTCCAATATTTATTCTACCAACTGTATTATATATATTTAACATTTTCTCCTAAAACATGTTTCTAATGAAATTTTGCTTCATGTTGATATTCTTCATCCTTGCATGAAAAATTGAATTTTTAGATTAGTGGATAATACTTTTTGTAATTGATAAAAAATTACTCTTTCCTAGCTTCTTCCCAATTCCTTTTGAAATTTCCTCGACCAGACCATCCCCTTATTTAAATATATTTTCTCTACATACATAACTTACATTATACATAATATATTGATCTTCTATAGTCCTGACATCTAACTAAAAATATTCCTCCATGTGTAGAAATGAAACTGATTATACTCTTTTGTGTTTTTGAATCTCTACTGAATTATGAGTCAATAAAACCTTATAATGGATATTTCACTCCAAATAATATAGTTATATCTTATGATCCTTTCAAATATAAAAGGATTCGATTAATTAGTTCCCAGTATTACTTTATTGGGTTGGACATAAAGCTTCTCAAAACTCTCACTACAAAATAAATATATAGAAAATTATATCATAGCATATATTAAACTTTTGATGGATTTGTTTTTAGTTTATGTTCTATGAATAAAATGAAATGTTCACTAAGAGGGGTTGATAATTGCTTAAATTTTACCATCCCAATATTTTTCAAGATCTTATGAATGTATTTTATTTGGGATAACACCAATGTTATCGTTTTTATATCACTTTTAATCCCCATTCATATAATATTCTTATCTATTAAAATATATTTCACCTTAAAATTTTGGAACGACTTATTTTTCAGTTTTCAAATATTATTTTCATCTACTCCTACTATAAACAGGTCACTAAAATATAAAATAAATATAATAATGTTTTCATCATCCCATTTCTTTAGATAATAATAATGGTTATCATTACATCTTCCAAATACTTATTATGTTATAAATGAGTCAAATTTATAACTTCACTATCATGATGTGGGGTTCAATCCATATAATATTTTATTTAATTAGTATACCAAATTCTTATATCTAACCTTTGGTAAACCTATTTGATACTTCATATAGATTTCTTCCTCTAAATAACAATTAAGGAAGGATATCTCAATGTATATATACTCCAAATATATATCCTCGGATGCAACCCTACTAATCATTTTTTGGAAAGATGAATGTTTATCTAATGGGTAGAAGATTTCTAAGAAATTTACACCATTTTTTTGATTTCCTTTTATAACCAGTCAATATTTGTATCTTTTATTTCCATTTTCCTTTTTCTTAATATGGTAATCCCACTTATTTTCGATTTCTCTTATAGCTTCCAAAATTTCAACCATATCATATGTTTTATTAAACATTAGTGAAGCAACCTCTTTATTAAAGGATAAATCCCACTATTTCAAGTCACTAAGTGATACCACTTCCCATCTAAATTTAGGTTCTACAAGACTTTTTAAGAGAAAAAATCCATTTTAGTATGAAACCTTTAAATAGAACTCTAGATTTTGTTTGGTCTCCTCAACCGAATCATCTACTCTTAATGACTTAGCTCATTTATTCCTACCAATGCCTAAATCTACAACATTATTACATCTAGAGATTGAATTTATGGAGAACATAATTCTAGTAACCCACTCATGATTCATCCTACTTTATATTTATAGATAACCTTGTGATGGGCTTAAACATAAAATTAATGTTTTTAACACCAACATCTGAGTTATCCCGATGTTATGAACTTTTGAAAATATTACTCTCATTAATTACAAATCCAATAGTATATTTGTATTCATCTTTTTTTCCATATTTTATTCATTACAAATAATTTTATCATTAAGGAGAACATTTATACATCTATTTTTTAGTTTTTCATTATTCCAAGGCTGATAAAAAATAATCTTTATAATTGTTGAAGAAACACATTTTGAATTTATAATCAATGTTATATTATTCATTAGAATTTATGTGAACATATTCTAAAATACCGAAGAAGTAAATATTATGAACTTTCAATCCTTTTCTAGAAAATAATTATTCTATAATTTCTTACCCAAATTATAATACTAGAGTTATTTTTATGAGATATGCTGATATGTTGAGTGAATCGGCCCAAATATCCTTAGTTATTACTGGATGCAACATCATACTCTTATCTTACTCTACTAATGTCCAATTAATTATTTCAACATTTATATTATTTTTTTTATTTATTTAAATTACTTTCCCATTCCTTATTAATTTATAATTATATAAATTCAAAAAGTTATATACGGGGTACTCACCACTATTTTTCATTTGATGAAATTTCAACTTCTACCAACTCTCTCTTTCAATAAAATATTTCCACTAAACAAAAACCTAAAAAATTAGACTTATATTTTAAAAAATAGATAAATAATTTTCTACTAGAATCACCAATGGATGTATGAAATTATATGGAACCACTATAGGACTGAGTAGGTGTTGGTCCCAAAGCATCTGATCATACAAGATCAATCTTCGTATTCTTCAGCTTCCAATCATATAAGTTAAACGATACTATTATCTTTTCCCAAGAATATAACTTTCAAACTTTCCTATTTCCATGTGATTATGCTTAAATATTCCTTTTTGATAGAGCATTCATGTTTTTGTCACTAAGGATACCAAGACAATTGTGCCATACATTTGGATCATCAAAAATTAAACTCCCATAAACTAAAATTACAATTGAAATCCCAATAATTTAAAGAGTTTCATCCTTTATACTTTGTGCCATTATAATGGAATGTTGGTTAAAATTCCATACAAATTTTGGAAAACTAGTCTTATATCAGACTTCATCAAGTTTTCTTATAGAAATAATAACCTGTCTAAGGCTAGAGATATACCTTACATTCATTAAATTCGGGAATCCCCCATTATTTGTTTAGATATTAACATATCCTCTTCCAATAATTTTCAAATCCTCATTATCTACTAGATGAAATTTTACAAAAATATCATATATATATTAACATGAATAATTTTTCCCATGTTTAATGAATAGATACTCTAGATTCACTAACCTAAAATTCTACCAGTGTGTTGAAACTTAGAAACAAGTTGTTTCCACCTTCTATTACTCCAATAGAATTTGAGCTTATGGAAGTAGATGTTTTTGCAAAGTTCTCTTAGTGACTCTTATAATCCTTCTTAAACCATCATTTCCTTCCACATTCCATCATGGAGGACTAAAAATAAATTATTTACTCCGAATTTATTCATGATATTTTTCTTATAAAGGTTTTTTTTATATTTTATATGGTGTTATCTTCCCCTTTTTTTAGTATTAAGTGTATTACTAGTTGGTGCATAAACATCATGTTTATATTGTTTTTTTATTATCAAATTCCTGACATCATTAAAAAAATCTACTAGAGTTACTAATTATAGTTACCATGGAATCCTAGATTTCCAGAAGTGATGATAAAAGAATCAATTCTCATACATAATCAATAAAAATAACCTTCTCATATTAGATCTTCCCATAAATTATGTTGAATTCATTCACTTGATCTATCTCTAGTCATACATAGGAAAAAATTAAACCAAATAACCAACCCCAAATGAAATCTTTGTTAAGATCCATTTTATTTTCAAACATATCTATAATGTCCTTCGTAAAATCCACTATAGCTTTCATCTTCTTAAGGTTGAAAGAAACATTTCATGCTAGTGACCTCATCACTATTTCCAAAGACCTCCTATCTAATTTCTCCCTCCCATCTCTCTCCATATTCCTAGATTCACATCAGACACTAGAACATCTCAATCCTTTAGAATTAGATGGTAATAAATAAGCATCCTCTAGAATACAAAATAAATTTCATCAAATTTATCAATCTAGATCTTCTCATCATCATATTCCATGACTGAGATACTGGTTTATTGAATGAGAACAGAACCTTTCTCTAATACACATTGTTGGGAAGGAAACATCGATCTCCTAAACTTATGATAAAACCACTAGAATTATGATCTTAAAACCACCAAAAGCTTCGATAAAGATTAATGTTGTGGAAAACCGAATTTCCAAAACTTCGTTTACCCTCAGAAAAGTGTATTAGAAGTATGAATTCAAATCACCCAATATACCACACAAAATCCACCTTTTTCACACCAAATAAAATATAAAAAATAATTAAATTAATTAAAATATAAGTACTGATGGAACATGAAATGATATTATATAAATAATTAAATAAACATAAAAAATTAATGTTCTTCATATTTGTTTTTATATGATCATGGGAGGAAAACTATGAATTTATTATGTAATCATAAGTGAAAATATTATAAAAAAATAACAGATAATTTAGTAATATTTCATTATAAAGTAATTAAAACATTTTTATCTTATGTTCCACCATGAATCTTTCATTTGCACTGCTCATAGTTAGGATTAACTATTTAGGGTTATCCTTCACTTACATTAATATGTATTTCACCCAGTTATTCTAGTCACACTTCCATTTTACATTCATGGGGATAGTTCATTTAAAATTTCACTTTAGATCTCTAGTAACCTTATTGACCTTATAAAATATCCCTAGAAAACTTATAGATTATTCATTCAAGAAAAATACCTAAATAGAGTTCTTTGATCATTATGTAATACCCTTGAAGACATTGGTGGGACGAACTACCGATGGATCTACTACCACTAGAAATATAAAATAAGGAAATCTCCACACCAAGTCCAGCCTCTTACCACTGTTCATATTTTTGGTAAATAAAAATAAAATGATTGAACTTCAAGTGAACTAAAACTGGGCTTCATATCCCAACATAAATTAGTAATCACAATGGTAATTTATTTTGTTGAAAATTCAAAATATCAAACTAATATAAGATCATAATGGAAATAAAAAACACAACATAGTTTTAAAAAATTAATGAAGTATCAAATACTAATTATAACACAACTAAAAATGATATTAATGTTGAAACATTCCATTTAATTGACATTTTTTCTTTTTACCCAAGTGGAAGGTGGATCAGAAACCTAATCTAGGTATCCTAATTCTAATTACTAAATCATCCTCTACTATAGATCCATCTTTTGGTACATTGACCTCCTATCTCCATAATCCCTATACTTTAACCTATCAACATGTATATCTTCCCAACTATCCATGGAATCCCTTGATCAAGATGATCAAAACAAGATCTATCATCTTAACACTGAAATACCTCAATCATGCAGGATTGAATAACCCATTATCTTCAATTACAATGAATCCCTCGGTCTCAATGATTAAAACATGAATGAATTAAATATATAATTAATGGATATTTTCAATACAAAACACACACAATAACAATTATTAAGAAAAGAAACCGAAATAAAATATTACACCAATCAAAATTTCTCCCAATAATAAGCAGTTTAAAAACATAAAAATGATCATCAAAATGTATTTCATTTAAATTTAAAATATGCATACTTATTATCCTAGAGTAACTAGTCCTATATATAAACTATATTCTAAAAAACTCTAAAAATTTTAATGTTTCATTATTCTTGGTCAGTTGTAACTGAATATATTAATTAAATGTTAACTCTCTTTAGTAAACACCTTTTTTTAAAAAAAATATAAATTAAGGCTCTTGGCCCTGATTCATCACTATAATAACCCACTATCAATGAATAATAATCTCTAGATGAGTGGTGGAAGGACGAAGTACATCGATTTTAATGATCTATGGTCAGCTGACAGTGATGACTCAATATGAAACAAATCAATCTAAAGTTTTAACTGAACCAAAATATTTAACTTTATCTTTAAATGGTTTTAAAATCAATCTTCATATTTTAATGGCATTAATCTACTCTACTATAGTGATTCAACATCAGTTGAATATAATCTGATGTGAAAATTTTTTCTCCAAATTTTTACATTTAATATTAAATATCTGGAAATTCATCATATAGGAAAAAAGAACTAATAAACTACTTCAAGTTAATTTAATCTATTATTAAGTGTATTTTGGTTTTAAAAAAATAAGAAATAAATTCATTAATTTAATATAACACCATCCTTGAATCCTAAAACAGACACACACATAGATATATATGTGTGGGTGGGTGGGTGGGTGGGTGGGTGAGACTAAAAGGATACTAAGTAGAATCCCTCACAAAAAATCTCATGAAAATGTTAAATAAGTATAAAAAAAGCCTTTGTAAATAAATTGTAGAACCAAATCATGCCTAAAATAGGAAAAATATCACCAAATCTCACCATGTATCACTCACCCAATATCTTATCCAAGTGTAGTGATAAAGTATGAAAATGATATTTGTCAAGAAGGCACCCCACAACCACTCCCACATTAATTTGGTTTCTCTCTTTCCCCAATGTTATATGTTTTATTCAAATATATGTTTATATCTATATAACCACATAATATCCACAATAATATATCTACAACTACATGTCACATCACAATATTACAACCACATATCACATCCACATCACTATAGGGTATCACAAACATAAAATAAATAAACCTTTTCCCTCATCCTACCATGAAAAACCCATACCATATTTTCAAATCAAAACTAAAAACCATTTCATACAATATATATATATATATATATATATTAACCACTATCCATTATAGATCTTATATATATAACTAAGTCCCTTATCCATCACCACCACTACTATATTTGATGGGGGCAGGTTGGAGTAGAAAATTTTCAATCTATTCTATATATAATAAAGATGTTGGAGTAAACAATCCAAAATCATGTCCTCATATAGGTTTTAGTCAATTTACTCAACTCTGGTGGTGGTGCATATAAAATATTTAGAATATATAATGTGTCATAATAAGAAAAATAGATATATGTGGTGTCATATTTGTGAAATATTTCTTTTATTAAATGTAAATTGTGATGTAATCCATCACAAATAAACCATCATGGAAAATCATGTCGCAATTATGATTAATTATGATTTGTCATAAAAAATATCATCATGTATGATGATATTTTGAATAGACTCATATTCCATCACTAAAATTATTAGTGATGGAAATGTGATCCATTGAAAATTGATGACTTCCATATTATTTATAAAATAATAGGAACATATATCACTAATAACATTCCGGACATATATTTATCATCCATCGTAAGAGGGTACTTTCCATGGATCAATAGTTCTCTTAAAAAGAAAAGTAGAGAACTAAAAAAATGCTTCTAAAAAATTATAAACTATAAACAGATATTTATTAAAAAATAAAAACATATATAATACGATCAAATTTAATAAAAAAAATAATTATGATGTCAATTAGGTGGTAGGGTATTAGATGTATCAATTTTTGGGGACTTCATTGTTAAACCATGTTTCATTCATTGTATATACTTTATCCTCTAGTCATACAACTAATTGTATTTTTCCTACCATTTTATCTACTCTTTCGTATATTTTTGTTGCTCTTCATTCTCTCTAACCATTATTTATATAGTCTCATCATATGCTCAAAACCTCATATCATAACTTTTAGCAATTAAATATTATAATCCTATAAATGGTCTATTTAATCTTAATGATGAGATTAGTTCAATACCATAATAACTATCTGGAGTCCATTGCGATCCAATACCAATCACCTGGACTTTTTAAATACTACTCATCATTTCCTAAAATCAAGTCAACTCATTAAAACTTGACTCACATTTAGCCTTATATCAACTATTTTTTGTGGTGTAACTCTTTCGACTTTGATAAACCTATGTCTCATAAAACTACTATAGTTTAGTGATTATAAATTAAAAATATAAAACAAATATTATTTAAATTTTAAGAAAACTTAAAAACTTTATGAACAAAAATATGTCATTAACTATCACCAATAATCTTTGCAGTACTATCAGTTTACATCCTTTTATAAAAATCAAACTCTTTAATGGATAAACATACTATAGGATATATAAATGTATTATATACCTTTATTAATATATATATACCTAAAATTTATTAAATAATGCATACCAAGGTTGATGAAGTATACTAAAAGTATGAATCCCATCTGTATATGTGACATCATGTCACCCATGATTCTATTATTCAGAAGATGTTATCCTCTTGAAATTCCCCCCATCATGTATGTGCATAATCCCTTCAAAACATGGGTAGGGATGTAATCAAGTCGATGAGGCACACAATACTCATCAATGATAGAACTGATTCTCTCCCCATAGCTCTCCTCTAAAGGTAATGTGAAAACTGATGAAAACACCCATGCAAGCATTACACCCATGCTTCCCAAATAGGGTGTCTCAATATCTCATCAATATGAGATAATAAACCCTAAAAACAATAAATAGTAATGTAAATTATTATTTTTATATATTTAAAATAATCTACAATTTTATTTTTATCTACCATATAGTGGTAAAACATTAAATAATGAACATAGGTAGGAACCTGATCCTATGATGTCCACAAACTAGAAAAATGTTTTCTAATAATAGTAATTTCCTGACAAAAATCTAGAGGTGAATAACTACGAAAATTAAAAAAATATTAACATGATTAATAAATAAATTAAAATATATGGAAACTAAATAAATATAATATTTAAACCTACTTACTTTAATGATAATCAAATTCAAGGGATGGGAACTACTCAGTAATAGTATCTTGAATCATCAATCATGCAATTACTTGACCCCTCCAATAATCTAGTGTCATTTCATCACCATTGGTTTACAAGATAAAAGACTCACCACTAAGAATCTCATCCTTAGTAAAGGTATGAATGATCATATTAAACTTCTCTTGATCCATCTAAGGGTGAAAAACAAATAATAATTTTAGCTGCAATTAATTTATAGTAAATATAATAGATAGAAAAAACTAAAAAATATTTATTAAAAAAATAATATATTTTGATTATGATTATATGTTGAATTTAATACATCATTCTTCATATTCATATTCACTGATATCAATTTCTTCATCTTCCACCTCAATAACATAATTTACCATATAATCTTTAATTTTATCATCCCTATTTATTTCAAACTCATTGATTACATCATCAATATTACCATGATCATTTTCCCTTAAATATAGGGTCTCATCCTCAAAAACAATTTCTCTTAGAATAGGTGATGTATTTTTAATTATTTTATGAAATATTTCAATAGTTCTCACTTATAAAAAAACCACTTTAGTTTTCAATAAACTAATTTTCATGAGAATTAAATTTTATTACAGTCCATTATTCATTTAAATCTCCCAAAGAAATAAAATTATTTGCATAATAAACCTGATTTGTTTATTATGACAATATTAATGGTTCATTATATACAAGAATACATTTATATTTAATTTCAATGGATCCATGTAATAGATGAAAATTTTTATCACCCCAACCCTCTAAAGCTAACCCTACTTGTCCAGCAATGAAGGAAGGAAGATAATAACTCCTGAGTCCTACATCCAATAGGCCTTGGATTAGCAATAAGAAATGATGGTATAAAAATATAAAAAATGGTAGGAATTAACCTCTACGAAAATATATAATCATGATATAGGATAAAAACACTAATAAATTCCATTATATAGTTTGAAAATAAACCCAAAATCATCCCATAATTCATGAACAATGTCAATAGATACAAATAAAATCCTCTAAGTATTTTCTAAAAAAATTCCTACCATAGTAACCCAATAGAAACTCCAAACCCCGAGCTATCATTTTACAGATTAGTACTTAAAGTCCTGTAAACCTAAATACATTTTATATACATAAGTTCATAATATAAGTATATTTAGTATGATCGTACCCATGGTCTCTAGTTCACATGATAAAATAGAATACAAATGAGCTATTGAACAACCAATATAACCAATAAGCACCTAAATTGGTCAACTAACCAATCCCAACCTCACAGTGGATCACTCACCAAATCACACATCCAATATAGTAACATAGTAATCAAAAACATAACAAAGGATCCCCATATCATATTCCAAAAAAAATCTTTCATTCCCCAAAGTCAAACGTCTTATTCTCTCATCATTCTCATACATATGATTTCTCACAACCAACCATCTTGGATAAGGGTTGGGATGTATGCCTACCTACCTAACCCTCACAAGATATAGCATATGGTGTTGTCATTAGTCATCACCGCATCACATTGTATCTAGAAAAAAGACACCAATTCCATCACATCACATCCATGAATGCATATGTGAGGCCATCACACAACATCTTGACACATAACCAGAGTAGTATTGTATCGTGAACATAAATTAAATTAACCTCATCCCCTCATCCATCCACATAAGAGCCCCACCAAATATCATGTCACTTTACTACTAAGTAATCTCCAACATAAACCTGTATCATGACTTCTGCTAAAAGAAGATTGGTGAATATGGGGTATCCATACATCTATATCAACATTATCCTAGATGTTATGGAAGAAACCTGGAACCCAAATCCTTTGGGAATTATATCCAACTCATGTGAAAATTTATAAAAATAACATAAAATACATGATATATAGATATCACACAATAACTAACCTATAGGTTAAAAATAACTATGCCAGTATACACCACCATGTCCCTACTACACCACATATAAATTGTCACAACCGCTTCCACCACTAAATGAAATATACCACACAACCACCACAAAAATCCTCACATTCCCACTTCCAATTACTAATTACGCCATTTTCCAGATTTAATAGGTTTCCATAAGCTCTTATTTACAACCCCATTTCATTTCAAATTTAAATAACCCATTAATTTATTTTTCATATTATTTAATCCAATTACAACACATCAATTTTCATCCCATTCTTGCACATTGAACAACCCATGCTATTTAATTTCAGTAGAGAAAATTCAATCCATGGATAACCAGGAAACTAGAAGAACCACACCACATAATATCATTCCCATAATGCATCAACTATCACAAAATAAAACATGTAAACATTAATACCATAGCACCACTACCCATCACATCCCACAATAACCAATCATTCCATTGTTTCCCCACACATTTCACAAACTATTCGATCACTACCACAACCACAAAACATCACACATAACACATGGAAACGTATCAAATGAAACCATTCATAGTATCACATATCATCATTAAAAAATAGTTTCAAGGACTTCCATCACTTCACTTTATTATTTATCATGGGTATTATTAAACAAAATAGATTTCCATCAGAAACCAATTTATTATCCATATATATGTTCTTTTCATTTTCATTCAGGGTGATAATTAAAAATATCTTAGTATGGGTCTCACACACACATAAACTACAACATAATCAAATATCTCAACTACTATGATTTTTAGAAATGGAAACAAGAATGCATAATCATGGAAACATTAAAATCAAACCAGTAATATAATTCAATTCCCACCCATCCCCATCAATTCCCAATTTTTGAATTATTGTTATTTATTAATAATACCCTTAATAAAAAATAAAAGGATGGAAAATCATGAAATCTCTACATATTGTACATAAATAGGATAGAATAAGGATCCCCTACTTCAAATAAGCATTCTGATTCACTGCACATAATAGGGAAAAAGAGAAACAACATGGAAACCGTAACCACACTAGGAAATATATGACTAACTATGATCATAGTAATGGATAATCAAAACACATCCCAAACACACCTTGAACAAAAACAACACCACCACTGCAAGTCACTAAAATAAGAACAAAAGGAAATGAGTAGATAGAGAGAAGAAGGAACCACTGATCACAACAAACAAGATTTAGAAATCCAAGGGTTAGTGTAGGAGGAAAGGGGCTAGACAATCTTCCAAAGGAATATTGGTTTTTCCCAAAAACCTAAGGTAATAATTGTTCGAGATAATTTAGCTAACTATCATAGATTTTAACATGTTTTAAATCAATTTATTCGAGTCATGAACTATATATTCATGACATGAATTCATGTGATCCCATTTAATATAATCTATGAATTATATTAATGCATGAATTTACCATATCTCTATCTTCTATTATAAATCATGGAACCTCAGATATAATTAATACACATCATGAATTCCACTTTCACATCATGAGTTTTTTTTTCACTATACTGTTCACCCAAACATAAGCTATGAGTTTACAGCTTCACATTCCATGAAACACTATCTCATGAAGTTAATCCACATTTCACATCAAGAATTCATTTTTACAATTCTGATATAGCTTTTACCACTCAAACCACCTATGAAACACCGACAATATCCTAAATAATAAATTAATTGTATTAAAATGTGTGGACCATTACATTACATACCTCTCAAAAAGTTTACATCATCAATAATCAAAACCAAACCCAAAAGAAGAAGACGTTCTAAAATACCACCCCATGAGATACCTCTCAGGGACCTTGTTACACCTAAAATACAACCACTATCCAAATACACCCAACCAAAATGTCCAAAAAACACCTCGTATAAGAAAACCACTATCCCTCACTAGGAACAACCCAAAACCACCTATAACTATCCACAATACACCTCATTTACATGTAATTGTACTCGTTATTATCTCAATCTACACACATCCCTAGCCAACGACTTCTACGACTAACACATGATACTTCCCTTAGTACACAAATCAAGAAAATTCCACCTTCCATATTAAGATATTATCCACATTTCATGGCACTAACTCAACAATATGGTTTTAAAATATTCCCTCTAATCGTCATGTGCCGCCCACATCCTCTCTCAAAAAAACTAAATCTTTTTTATCATTCACTACATTATATTGGGACCGGGAACTACTAACTTCCAAACCTATATCCAACACAATAGATAATGACATGGTCTCCCATATAATGCCTCAAATATATCCATGTCAATGGATGAGTGATAACTATTTGTTTAGGAGAACTCAACTAGAGGAAGGTGCCTTACCCAAGATCCACTAAAATCATTCATGATATCTCGTAACATAACCTATACCATCTGGATGGTCTACTGTATTTTTTCATCTTTCTAAGGGTCAAAATAAATGATAAGGTGTAACTATGATCCAAATTTAGAATAAAATCCCCTCTAGATCCATGAAGTAAAATGAGGGTCTCTATATGAGATGGTGGTCTTTGGTTCCCTATGAAGCCTAACAACATCACCCATATACAACTTTGCCAAGAAATTCTTAGTAATCAACTCCTAGAAATCCATAAAATGGTATGACATTATCAGTTGGTCCACTATGACCCATACTACATAACAATATCTCAGATCCTAGGGTAACCTAGTGAAATAATACATAGATATATCCTCTAATTTCTACATAGTAATATTCAATGGTTTCAGAAAACCTCCATAAAATCAGTGTTACTCTTTCACCGACTGAAAAATTAGACACTTAGCCACAATCTCTTCCTCTGAACATTTCATAAATGGCCACCAAAGATGCATCCTCAATCCATGATACATCTTAGTGACACTGCAATACATCGCTAAAGGTGAGTTATAGATATCCTGGATAACTTCCACATGCATTTCCAATAGAAAAAATAGCCTCCCTTGAAATAACACCTCATTATAACCATTCTTCAACCATTGCTCTAGAGAATCCTCAGGGCCAATGTGGTCATGCATCACATCTTCCACTAAGTAATCCCACTAAGACTCTTCCAACTATTTCATCAAGGATGAATCCATAATCCTCTGATAAATACAACATCATCTACTACTATCTTCCATATCAAAATGCATTACTACAAGCTCATGCATCCCTTTATAAACAACTGGAGATTCCCAAACCACATCTCCTCAAGACTTCTGACTCAGTATAGCAACAACAATGTTCCCCTATATCAAAGTTTAAATATTTAAAAATCAAAATCCTATAGAAAATTCATCAACCACCACTAGTATAGATTCAAATCCTAGTGATATAAGATATATTCCAGGCTCTTATGATCCCTGAAGACCAAAAATCACTCACTGATAATGAAATTCAATCACAGTTTCCATGCTAACACAACTATTGCTAGATCTTGCTCATGGTGAATAGTTATGATCATGGGAACATAACTACCTAGACCTATATGGTATTACCTCCCCCTACAACATTAAGATGCATCCCAAGCCCAAATAAAAAGAATCATAGAAAACCTGAAGAATCACACCATCCTTAGAAAAATGAAGAACTGAAGCACTATCCATCTTCTCCTTCAGATAACTGAATTCTTCTTGGCACAGATCAGTGTGTAAAAATGACTTCTCATTCCTAGTCCAATCTATTAAAAAATATGAAAATTGATATAAATTAAACACAAACCTATGATAATAGATAGTTAGACCAAGAAAACTAAAAACCATTGTCACATTCTTGGGTGATTCCTAATAAATAACTACTTTTATCTTCATATGTTTTATAACCAAACACTAATAAGACACCACATATCAATGGAAATGAACCTATTTAATCTTTAAATTTCTCTTTAATAGCTTTCCATAGATCTGGTGGTGTCTAAGTATATGCAATACCACTCTAAGATTCTCAACCTACTCATCCTGTGAATTCGAGTAAATAAAGATATTGTACATGAACACAATGAAAAATCAGTCCAAGAACATATAGAATATAGAGTTCATGATACAAATTAAAATATAAGGTGTGTTCATGAAACTAAACAACATGAACAAAAACTTGATGTTCCCATACCTACATGTGATGGTAGCTTTTGAGATATCTTAATCTTTAACACTAAACTAGTGATATCCAAACTACAAGTCAACATTCAAAAAACATCTAGATACCATCATATAGTTGAATAGATATTCGATCCTTAGAAGGGGTAATGGTTCTCAACGGTTACCTAATTTTACATCTGTTTGGTAATGTGCTACCCCACACTATCATCAACCATTTTCATGAAAAATTATAGTGCATCCCAAGAAGATACACATGGCCAGATGAAACACCTTTGCATTAGATCATACACCTAAAACCTAAATTCTTATATCTCCATATGTTCTATTTTATAGGGAGTAATCAAAATCAGGGATTCACCCGGTTAAACTGTATCCCAAACAATACCTCATATCGGGGGTGGGGTTGTTTGATAACCTAATCTAGGTCTAGGAACTCATACACACCCCTATCAACATACTCTACATGATATTACAATAAGATCTATTCCAAATAGAGAAAAATAGGCTCTACTTTCCTTCCCCCCTTTTGATACCCCTTCATGCCAACAAATGCCACTAATTGGCCCTCCACATCAAAAAAAAGTCTCCTCTGGAAATATTTAATGAATTTATGCTTGGAATATATCCAATTCATGAAAAGAATAAAATTTTGTGGTTATTTATTTATAAAAAGTAAATCTCACACTAATTGGTGATTACCCATCACTGTTCTATATCCCCAGCACACATCAAATAAAGAAGTACGACCTACAACCACTGTATATAATACTAGGGCAATAATAACTATATCCACATCCATTCCCAATGCATGGAACAAGGTAGTATGAAAAATGGAGTGTGAGTTTACTAAATGAAATAAGGAATAAAAAAGAGTATATGTTAAACTGATCATACCTCGGATAACCTCTGTCCTACTGTTAGTGGGGCCTCGAATACAAGAATTTAACCTTGCCCAACTCCCCTTCCAATCTATCGTTGGCCTCAAAAACCATGTTCTATCCTAAGTACATATCGATAGGGACCATCAAAATGCTACTCCCTACCAACACCAACTACCCTCAATGGTTGAACAAGCATGAGGGATCCTTACTGCTAAAACTACCTTCAAGGCAACTAATGTTGCTGCCAAAAGGGGGCATGATTTCCCATATAAAATTAGCCTCTCTAATCAGTTGGAAAAAAATCATGGAAGTGGCCATGTACCCTGAAAAAAAATCACTATAATAGGAATCCCATAGAAAATACATGGAATACACATGTCCCAGAAGGACAAGAAAATATTTTTCATAACCGTCTCTCTACCAGTTGAAACTATGATTGCCTAAATGTATATGGTCCAATAGCTAAAGCTCTACTACTCAACATTCCCTACCAGCCACAGTTTTGAGGACCAACTCTAAAATAAAGCATTCACTCAATAACATCTAATTTCATATACACCTCTAGGTCCAAGAATCCGTAAACAAGGTGATTTCATAACTGATCAATGAGTGCAAGGCCTCCCCCAAACATCCTACTTTGGACTCCTCGTATAGAAATACATTTGGGGAAAATAGAAAGAGTTCTATGAACATGATCACAAGATCCTACTCACTCAGGCGCCCCTACTGAAGGGATATAAAATCCTACTGCTTCTTTGCCTTTATTGTTAATGATAAGAATTCTGAATGAAACGCGTTTTTACACTACAAAAAATGAAGTTATTAGAAATAATTTTTTTACTGATATTATTTTAAACTGAAATTATATGGTTTACCAATGGCTATGAAAACCTCCTCTTATTTCACTATTTTCATTGGTAGTTTTTATTTTTTAGTGGTGGATTTTGTGTGTGTCATTTTTTGAGCACTTAGCATTAGTTATGATTTCATTCAGGGGTGGTTTAATTTTTAAATAAAATCATTTGGAAATTAAATATAGGAAATGAACATAATCAACTCTAAATATATTAGTAGTAGTTGATGATAAATTCCCCTAAATATATTCATAAAAACATATATAGTGTTGTTTATAATAAACCTATTTTAAATATATTTCTATACATTTTATTTTTTAAAATATTTAATAAAAATATAAATATAAAAATATTTGAGGTGCAACAAACTAAAACATAAATGAAAAATAAACTCATCATACATCCACAATCATATATAAAAATCCTCAATCACCATAACCTCAGTAAACATCTAATGTATGTGAACCCAAAACCTTTTTTATCCATATATACGTATAAAATATGTCCACAAATAAAAACCACCCATCGAAAAGATACATATATACCATAAACTCTGTTGTATTCATCTACCTACACATCATGTAATCAATAGAAAGAAACCACATCATGTCATCAATTGGAAGAATAAAAAAGATATAAATTAGAATTGAACATAATAAATCATAAATACAGAAGAATAATTGATATGATTTAAACATGATAATGAAGCTAAGAACGATCACAAATTCCTTTAAAATAATGTTTTTGATCAGAACAGTCATGATCTTTCCTACTTCCAACATCTATCACCTAAAATAAAAAATATATAATATTCATGAAAAGAAATTGGATAGAGAATAGACACATAATATATTCTATATGTTACACATAAAATTTGTTATTTTATTAATCAAATTGAATACATTTTATCATAAAACAAATAATATATCATGTTGAACACTTTGAAAACATAAAATTAACTATTTAAAATATGATTCAACACATTGAACTAAAAAGGTATAATTATATAATAATCTGATAAATTTTTAAATCAGCGTGCAGTATGTTTGAAATTTACATAATAAACAAAATTTAAAGAATTTGATATGAAATCATGCCTTATATTTTAAAAATATTTCAAAGTTTTTTGTCTCATGATTTCATATCAATGTGGGGTCATTTTCTACAGTTTTGACCATTACATGCATGTTTTAGTGTTTTGAAACACTAAAAACTTGTTTGTGGGTATCCTAGAAAAACAGTAAGTCAGAAGGACATGTTTTCATTTCATGTATTTTAAAAATAAATCTATGATCATTTTCTTGTTATTTCATAGTAATCTAACATCGTTTTCTTGGTTTTGACCCCATAGTACATGTTTTTAAAGGCATTGGTATATTTTAAAACTATTTATTAATTCATTACAAGAACATTTCACATCGTATAAATAATTTTTCTAATCATAAACATCAAAAATAATTTAAATCTGATTTTACCATGATTTCACATCAATCTTAGGTCATTTTATAATGTTTTGACCTTTACACTCACATTTTATTGATTTAATACAATAAAAATGTGTTTACAGACATCTTGAAAAAAAAGGTTATCTTAGAAAGACATGTCGTTAGTTCATATATTTCAAAAAATAAATATATGGTCATTGTCCAATGATTTCATGGCCATCTGATGTTGTTTTCCAGGTTTTGACCCCCTGGAACTCGTTTTTAATGACTTTGGTATCTTTAAAAACTATTTATTGAGACATTCTGATTAAAACACATATCATATTAACGGTTTTTATACACATACATATAAAAAATAATTCAAAAGTGTTTTCCCATGATTTTACATCAATTTGAGGTCATTTACGATGGTTTGACCATTATACGCACGTTTTTGTGTTTTAAAATAAAAAATGATCTTATGACCATATCAACCATACTAAAACTCATAATGAAATTTTTTCAATTACTAATTTTCAAAAATAAATCTATGATCATTTCTATCTAATTTCACAGCCATCCTATTTCATTTTAATTGTTTTGACCTCCTAACACAGGTTTTAAAGACTTTTGTATCTTTAAAAACTACTCATTAAGTCATTAAGTTCATGTTGCAGTCGTATGAATGTGTTTTCTATGAATACCCATCAAAAATAATTAAAGGGTGGTTTTTCTATTATTTCACATCAATCAGAGGTCATTTTCTATTGTTTTTAAAACTACATTCATGTTTTTGTGTTTTAAAATGCTAAAAATGCATTTATGGGCATCTCATGAAAACTATAACTCGGAATGAATTGATGTTGGAACCTATATTTTATAAATAAATCTACATTTTTTTACTATTTTTTCAGGGACATATAATATCATTTTTCTTGTTTTTACCCCTTGATAAACATTTTTAAAGATATTGGTATCATTAAAAACTATTTATCGAGTAATTCCAAGAATACCGCGTGTCAAATGGATGTTTTTTATCTGTGAACACATAAAAAATATTTCATTATTGGTTTTCCTATGATTTCACACCAGTCCGAAGATGTTTTCTAGGTATTTTACCATTACATTCATGTTTTAGTATTTTAAAACACTAAAAGAGAGTTCACATGCATCTTGAGATAAATATAACTTGGAATGATGTGTCATCAGTTTATACATTTCAAAAACTAATATATATTATTTTTCCTTTGATTTATCTGCCATTTAATCTCATTTTCATAGTTTTAACCCCCTATCATGCATTTTCAATGATTTTGGAATCTTTAAAAAATACTTATTGAGTCATTCAGAGCGCACAACATGTCAGATGGACAATCTTTCTATTCATACAAATAAAAAACAATCAATGGTGGTTTTCCCTTTCTTTCATGTAAATATAAGTATTTTTCTATGTTTTGACCATTACCCATGGGTTTTAGTGTTTCGAAACACTAAAAACATGGTTACGATTATCCTGGGAAAACCCCAACTCCAAATGATGTGTTATATATTCCTAAAATTCAAAAATCAATCTACAACCATTTTATTCTAATTTAATATCCATATGACATCATTTTCAAATCTTTAACATTATAACACATGTTTTTAAATAATTTGGTATCTTTAAAAACTACTTATTTAGTCATTCTGATCACACCCCGCTTCTGATGGATGTTTTGTCTATGTTTACACATCTCAAATAATTCCATGGTATTTTTCCCATGATTTCACATCAATATGATGACATTTTTTATGGTTTTGACCGTTACACACATGTTTTAGTGTTTTAAAACCCTAAAAATAAATTTATGGGGATCAAGGAAAACCATAACATGGAATAATTTCTCATCAGTTCCTATATTTCAAAAATCAATCTATTATCATTTTCCTTTGATTTATTAGTCATATGACATTTTTTCTCAAGTTTTAACCCCATGAAACATATTTTTAAAGTCTTTGGTATCTTTCAAAACTGATTATTAAGAAATTATAAGAACACCACACATCATATGGACATTGTTTCTACACATACACATAAAATATATATAAAATAGTGGTATTACCATGATTTCACACCTATATAATGTCATTTTCTAGTTTTTTGAAGGTTACATACATGCTTTAGGATTTTAAAACACAAAAAACATATATACAGGTATCCTAGGAAAACCATAACTCGGAATCATGTTTCTTCAATTCATAAATTTTAAAAATAAATATATGGTAATGTTACTATTATTTCACATGCATTCGACGTCTTTTACCTGGTTTTAACCCCTAACACAAGTTTTAAAAGACTATTGTATCTTTAAAAACTATTTATTGAGGAATTATGATCACAAAACATGTCAGATGGAATTTTTGTTTATGTGTACACTTCAAAAATAATTAAATGTTTGTTTTTAGATTATTTCATTTCATTCTATGATCATTTTCTAGGTTTTTTACTATTACATGCATGTTTTAGTGTTTTAAGACACTAAAAATGTGTTTATGGGCATCCTAGGAAAATTGTAACTCAAAATTACATATTTTCAGTTCCAATATTTAAAAAATCAATTTGTGATCATTATAATATAATTTCATAATTATCTAATTTCTTTTTCCATGTTTTGACCCTTTTACGCACGTTTTTTGAAGACTTTGAAATATTTCGGAAAACAATTGAGTCATTATGAGCACATTTCATGTAAAATGGTTGTGTTGTCTATATGTACATGTCAAAAATAATTCAACGATGTTTTTCCATGATTTCATGTCAATATGAGGTGTTTTCCGAGGTTTTTTACTATTACATACATGTTTTTGTGTTCTAAAATACTAAATACATATTTACTGGAATATCGGGAAAACCATAACTCAGATTGATATGTCACCAATTCATATATTTCAAAAAATAATATATGGTTGTTTCCATATGATTTCAAGATCATAAGACAGAAAAATTTTACAATATTTTTTAAAGTGTGTGTTTTCAATATGGAAGTGTCATTTTTACTTTAAAACGCCTTTCACATGGCCAAAATTAATCAAACGTGCTCATATTATTTCGAACATTAGGAAAATGACCCATATTTATTTTTTGATGTATAATAATTGAACAATTTTTAACACAATACACAATTTTTTTGTATGACTTGATGTGTGTATTTTCAATATAGAAGTTTCATTTTTGTTTTATTCACAACATTTATATGTGTTCTTTGAAAATGTGTGAATGATCTATGAATCTTACAATTTACATCATCATGATGAGATATAAAGCCAAAAATTTATATGGGGATCATGCCCATCATCCTACAAAATAAATAATATAAACCATTTTCTATTTTCATCCACCATTGATCATGTCTTTTCCTATAAGAGTCATGTTCTTACACTTTTTATTTCAACCCATTAATTTCACTTTTTGTCTACCAAATAAACGGAACTGCTCGAACATGTACTAGGTGTAGTAGTAAATGATGATGATTCTCAACAAAAGACAGCTGATGGAGTAGGTCTAGAACCCACCCTCCATACATTGATAGGATGATCCTTCCCTAAAACGATTGCAACTGCATCATTCTAGGATACTGATGATGATTGTGAAGGGTTTGTATACCATGCTTCTTAAGTTTTAACTTTTTTATACACCAATATTAACAATGGTTTTTTAAATTATCTAAACTTCATAATACTTTCTAATTCATAATGTCTTCATTACTAATTATTATTATTTCATTACTATAAAAAATAATGAAAAATAAATTATAACAACAAACATGCCTTAAACCAAATTCAATGGGGTCGACTACATGGATCAAATGGAATCAATATATTTAACTAGTATAATTTTATCCATGTATCCAAACCCATTTAATTGGGTTTTATATTTTTTTTAATTTATTTTTCATTAATATTATTCTATAGTAATTAAATGACTTTAAATGGTAATTAAAATTACTTACTCCAACGTCTCTGGTAGGTTCATTCTCAAAACTACCATCAGGTTTCCAATGAAATTTGATCCACAACTCTATATAGACAATATATTTACCAAATAAATTATAATTTATTAAAAAAATATGTACAATATAGGAAAAACATTGACTAATAATAAAATAACATAAATAATAACGGAGAAAATACAACGGATATTTTTCTTTGTCTTGAACAACTATTCAATCTAGTGATATGAGGGATGACTTATTTTTCATTATTTATAGTATTTTCGTAGATAATTATTGAAAATCATAACATCATTAAAAAAATTATAATTTTATTTTTTTATGTTATTAAGATACTATAAAATATACATACACCTCATGAGATTCATCTTTCTTAAAATTAACAAACATCTTCCAATGCTCATGATAAATGCCTTCAGAAACTTTATCTTACATTTTTTATGATCTTTTAGATATTTCCTTAAATTCATTCCTTAATATCCATTTAAAATTAATCCATTTATTGCCCAAATTTTTCAGAGTACATGGGTATGAAATAGAATCAGGGACGTCAAAATAAAAAAAACATCTACAAAAAAACATAACACTTTATAAGTATATTAATAATTTCACGCACATATTTTAAATTAGTTATCAATTAATATTAAATTAATATTACCATTACTTGGTTATAAAATACCTCATTTTTTCAAGATGTGGGAATATTCATCAAATACTTATAATTAATGGGAAATCTCATTTTCTCAGAAGTAAGCATCCTAAAAATCTTTCCATAGGTTCCAAAAGCATCACTGATAGGCACCCCAAACTCATCAAATGGAATAACAATATTAAAGCCTTTTAATTCCTATACATATTTTGTATTCATATTTATGTCACTTCTATTTTTATCTTTATCTTTTTGAAAAATTCATTAAAAATTTAATAAAATAAATAGTTTTTTATATAATGATGTATATAACAGTAATGGTGAATCCTCAATATCCCCTAGATAGAGGAGTGACCAAATGCTCCATCATCAGAAGTGCATAAAATAGTGGGATACCAAAAACAAATGGGGGAACTATTAGCTCACTATAAGTCTTCAGTGTAGTGGAATCACTTGGATCCACTGAAGCTAAGGATAGTGGTGGTGTGCTCTGAGATGTAGTTCACCTATGATCTTGATTTTTTTATTCTCTACATCCTTTTAATTCAAATGGTTCAGAATATATTAAATGTATAAAAAATGTAGAAGTTAAATATTTTTAATGAATAGGACAAAATAGAACAATGTATATATGTACTAAATGCTTATAAATGAGAAATTTTAATATAGTTTCATTATCAATTTATATATTAAATTATCTACATCTTCATTCTCTTCATTGATATCAAAATCCATTATGATGAGTACTTCATTTTCACCCTATCTTGAAAATTCTTTTGTTTCGTTATTTTTTGGAAAAACAAATTTTAATGTTTTTTTGTTGATGAGGTTCACTATCACAAAGTTCTAATTGATCTTCATCACCCAGGTCATACAAGTATCTCGACTTTAAGTGTATAGCAACACTCTAACCATGTTGTATTTTGTCATCCATGTAATAAACCATCTTCATTTTTGAAGAAAAGATTAATAAATCATTCTCTACTCACTCACCAGTATGGATCAAGTGATAGAAGTTGATATATGTAAAATGTAACAATGCTTTAATTATTCCCATATCAATATTGACACACTTAATTTTGAATAAGACAACTTAAACTTGGCCATGATAGTTTAATTTCATAATATAAATCAACTTTCCATATTATTCAACCTCTATAAGTTTAAATAAACCACTATTTTTATTTTTCAACTCTTCATCGTGATAGATTTTATGAAACATCAAGCCATTAATATTGTAGGCATCAAATATCTTATCATTCATTAGAGGACCTTGAGCCAAAAAACATCAAATCATTTGATATTTATGCTCTATTATCAACATTAATTATCTATAAAATAATATTTAATGTGCTAATTTTAACATAGACAAGATAAATACATGTTGATGATATGAATATGATTATATACTTACATAAAAGGAAAACCATTTGAAAATATCCTTATTAATTGATGTTGTTAATTCCATCTCATTTCGTGATCGATCCCTTAATCACCTCATTATTTTCAATCAAAATTCATCAATAAATAGATCTATAATAAGATTATTGAGTAGAACAAACCTATTCTCTTGTATTAACTCTAATTTAGTCAGTCTAAAATTTGACCCCTTTCCAATTGGTCATCCAATAGTTGGAAATACTGATTATTAGTTTTTAGAATTATAATTATAGAAGATGTTTTCAACATGTCCAACATGATTGAATACAGTTTAAATCATATCCAAATACCTAGTACATAATTTCAATCGCTCTTCAAATTTGTAACCATTAATAATAGAGCCTTCTGGTTCAGATTTATTCCTATTATAATATTTTAAATGACCTAAGTACTTGATGAAAAAATTAGGAAACATTTTTAAAAAAATTTGAAATGATTTGATAAAATTAAATTCAATAAGGAAAAAAATAATAATTTCAAAATACATATAAATTAGATACATATATCAATAGTGTATTGGTCCTCCAATGTTAGATTCTTCAACTAAAAGAATAGTCAAATGAATCATGAATGTGAATAATTAAGGTGGAAATAACATCTCCAAATGGCAGTGTCAAAAAAAATTATTTCTTGAAGTTTATTAAGCTCATTTGGGTTTATAGTTTTTTGATAAATCTATATTAAAATATAAATAGCTCAACCAAAACTAGAGTTACTTTTTTAGGTAATTTATTTCAAAATTCCAATGGACACAACTAATCCAGCATAATATATGATTCATGAATTTTCCATCCACGTAACATTCAATTTGGTAATTCAACACACCTTAAAATTTTACTTTATTATCCATATGGAATATTTAAATTATTTGAAGTATAAATGAATACATAATTCTCATTATTTTTCATAGTAAAAATAGTCTAATGATTCTTTCCATTATCATTTTCCCACAAACTATTATTTATATTCATTGATTCTAAATTCTTACGAGCATTAAGTTCATCCTTCAATCTAGCATACTCATTAAGAAATGTTAAAATTACATTGTCATAGTATTTCTTCTCAATATGAATTATGTTAAGATTATGATGTATCAAACTAAACTCCCAATAATGTAGTTTAAAAAATATACATGTTTTCTTTCAATGTTGTATTCCATCTGCTTTAGATATTGTACCTCATACCCTTTTCCAACCAACTTTAAACATATTACATTTTCCAAATTCTATAGTGGCATTCATCAATTGTACTAATATATCTAAACCATATAAAAACTATGGTGGATTTCTCAATTCAATATCTCTATTTTATTATGTCTTGTTAAACCTGAATTTATGATAATCATCAAGAAATCAATGATGATATATAAAATACTACTTTGTACTCTGAGGTTATCGTTGAAGATCAAAATAAAAATTACCAACTGGACAAGCCAAACTAGTATGAGTTTTCTAACTAAATATGTTTCCTAGTCTATAAAATTCACTAATTTTCTGTATTAAAGTATCAATAGTTTTTAATAGTTTTCTTCTTGAAGCATTATATACTTCTATGGCATCATCCTATAATTTTCATAGTTCTTTGATTATAGGTTGAAGGTATACATCAAGGTCATTTCCAGGAATTTTATTTCAAGTAATAATCATTGAAATGATGAAATAAATATTCTTCATAAACATCTATATAGGTAGATTATAGGGGATCAAAACAAATATCAAAATGATTAAATTAATATTTAAAGTACCAAAAGGGTTAAAAAAATTGGAATCTGATCCCAAATGTGCATTCCTAGGATTTTAAGGAATATATGGATATAATGAATCAAAAACCATCAAAGATGTTGTATATTTTGTTTATATCATCAATTCATCAATGTTATTATCTTATGTATTTCACTTCATGTATCATGTTGTCTTATACGACATAAGTAATCTTTGAAAGCGTGGTTTCAGAGGAAAGTTATGCAATACCTTTGAGTTTTCTTCTCCTACTTAATCCTGGTGTTGATTTGATTCTTACTCTCTTTATTGTTCATTAAATTCCATCTATTTGTATGGAATCATATGAATTATTATTTATCGGACTCTTCTACCAAGTAAACCATGAAATAATTAGGGATTTCTTGTATCATTGTATAATCAAGTCCAAGTTTGTTGATAATTTTATTAATATCATATAATGATGAAAAAATATCATATTTACTAAATTCATCTTGAAGAAACTCTAAAATCATGGACATTTATTCTTCAGTGATTACATAGAGACACTTTATATGATACAACATAAGTAGAAAATACAAATTTGAATGCCTGGAACACCATTAATATAGGTTTTTTTGTCAGTTTCCATCTAATTCATAAAAGTTGTTTTTTAGTCACAGATTTTATGAGAAATATTGAGCTATTAAGGATAAAATTAAGTTTATGGTGATCTATTAAAATCATGTAAATTATATCCTATAAATCTAGATGTGTTATTTATCATGTTTTGAACTGAATTAACCTCTAGCGGGTTACTTTTTGTTTCATTAATGGTATAGTCATTTTTTTAAGTTACATAAAATATGATTCACCATTCCAAATACAACATAAATATATATTATAAAAATGTATCAATATCAAGTTATTTTATAATTCATTTCTATTCAAAAATTTCTTGAATTTAAAATTTGGACACTAAAATTTTATTCAACCATCCACTGATCAGTTTTCAATTGGATAATCTAAAAATCCTTCCAAACCATGGCATACCAAGATTTTATTTTGAGGTAAATTAATCCATATTTTATCCATAGGTTTTTGTTATCACCCTTATCCCTATAAATTCATATATAAATATATAAATTTTTAATTAAATAATTACAATAAATTTCTTACATCACCCAAATTCATCATTGACTAGGGTATAGAATTTATTTGACAGAACACACATTTAACATGAAAATGATTCAATTAATAATGAATAATATAAACATAAATTAATAAATATTACCCCTAATGATATCAGGGTAGGATATTGTGGAAGAAGGTCACTAAGGCAAGGAAAGGGAAATAGACAACATGAAGGTTAGGGATACAATCCCAGAAACATCAAGGGAGTGGGAGTTAGTGGGGTTATTGAGGGTTAGGGTGTTGCATCCATGGGGTTCATGGTGGGGTTGGGGGAAGATACATTATGTGTTTTTAATGTACTTTGTGGTGGTTTTATGAAATTGATGCTATATTTTAAATAATATAAAAATAATAATTAGTTGTGGGTTCTAGAATCATTGTTAATAAAGCAACACTAAGACCCTATATTTTCAGTAGTGTTAAGTTTAGGACCCAACACATTTTCCTCTCTATTGTCACCAAGATATAGCATCCACCACTAAAGATTAGCTCCTTGTAGCTAACTAACTACCAGCAGCACCCAGAACATATCCCGAGCCAGAATCAGACCAGAATAGATATCAATCTCTTCCAATTATAAATCCATCTCAATATCCAAGATTTTACCCTCATACTTACCCAAAATATATAGCTAAAAGGTTTAAAAATCCCTCTTCCATCTATTAGGTATATCATCTAATAATCAACCAGACCGGCCTGCAGAACCCCAACTACGTGACCAACTAATGGATGAATACAATGATATATTCTTGAAAAGGAAAGAAGAATCTTAATCCTAGTAGAATGAAATTGTATAACATGTTTATTTAATTAATCAATTTATTATATTTACTTCCCACAATCACCCAATTCAGAAATTGATACACTAAATCATGATTCACGTACCTATCATATGTAACTACCCTACAAGTTGGTCTACCTCACTTGGTCATTCAATAAACTCGGAGTTAATGCACTAGATTATGGGGGCCTTAAAATCCTATAACCTAGTCGGCCTCCCTGGACTATGCTGCATACCAAGGTCAACTGAATTTTTTCCCTACCAACACATGTAATCCTTATAGTGATTTACTCTATACTTCATCCCATCTATCAACCAAAACCATTGATACCACTCCATCACAACCCCTCACTCCAAAGGAACCCCTCCTAAGAAATTAATGAAGGAAGAGAGATAATGACCCCGGAGTTATTCCTCTAGTAGGAATTGGGTTGGTGACAAACACCGAGGGTATAAAAATCTTATAAATAGGAGGCATTACACTCTATGAAAATATAGGATTTGGGGATAGAATAAAAAGCCACCAAGAAACTCGATTATATAATATGAAAATATATCTAAACCCATCCAAAAATGCATGAATAAAGTCAACATATATAAATAAAAGTCCCCAAGTATGTAACAAAAGACACGTCCTACATCAAAGAATCAATAGTATCTTCAAACCTCAAGAAAGAAATGTACAACACAATACCTAAAGTCCTATTAAGTCCCTAAATAATAGTTTATAAATGATGGGTGAGCATATAAGTATACTCAGTAGGATCACACACATATTCTATATTTCACATGAGAAAATATCATACTAATTCTATAGTGAACAAATAAAAGAACCAAAAACAACCTAAACAAGTTAACTAACCACTACCAGCATCACCATGGATATCTCACCAAGTCACACATACAATATAATTATATAGTAATTATAGAATTAAAAAATTCACCCCATTGTTGCTTCACCACTAATTTGTTGTTATCATCACTCAACATCGAACATCTTATACTCCCATCCATCCAATACATATCACATATCTCAACCAGACATCTTTGATATACTTTATGACACATCCCTACATACCCCTCCCTCATAAGGTCTAGAATACAATTCTAGCATCACTCATCACAACATCACATTTCATCTCACCCAAATACACCTAAGCTATCACATAAAATCACTACCTGCAGACACCAGGTACATCACACCACATCTCGCTAAATAACCATAATTGTAGGGTATCATGAACGTGAAGGAAATCAATCAAATTACCTCCTTATTCTATTAATAACCCTCACTACATATCAAATCATGTCACTTTTGGGTAATCTCCAACACCAACCACTATCATCACTACTATTGAATGAGGAGTGGGGAAGAAATGGTTGCATGTCATTCATATCTTCATTAGCATGGATGTTTGGGAAAACACTAAGAAACCAAATCATTTTGACATTGGTATCATTATCCAACTCAAATGGTTTGCTATAGATATAACATAAAATACATGATATATAGATAGCACACAATACCCTACTTATTTTTTCACAAAAACTACACTAGTTTACACCCCCCCCCCCCACCACCACCACCACTACACCACATGTAAACCATCTCAAAAACATCCACCACTAAATGAAACATTCCAGATAACCCCCCCCCCCCTCCCTCCCCCCAAATCCACAAATTCACACTTTAAATTAATTATCCCTATATTTATTATTTTTAACAACATTCGATGAACTGATATTTATAATTCTATTTCATTTCACATTTACACAACCCATTCATCTATCATTTGTATTATTTAATAAAATTACCAAACAATAATATCAAGCCCATTCTTGTTCATTTACCAACCCATGATATTTCATTTCAACATTATAAATGTATTCTATTAATAACAAGTAAACTAACATAACCATGCCACACAAAATATCACCCATCATTCACCACCCACTACACAACACAACTACCACACATTACTACCACTTCCCATTATATCCTACACACCCCACACATTTAAAAAATCAATCGGTTACCCCCACCACCACACAACAACCCACATCACGCAAGGCAACACTTAAAAAACAATAAATATCACCACATCCTAACTTCCACAAATTATTTTCAGGGTATTGCATCACTTCACTTCATTATTTTACATGTTTATTATCACACAAACTAATTTTATAGGTGAAAACTATTTATAATCCATATATACATTATTATCCTTTTCATTAAGTGTGATAACAATAAATATCATAGAAAGGATCTCACACACACACATCAAATTCTGCAATAAAGTCTCTCAAAAGACTTTATTTTCACCAGTGGAAATAAGAATTCATAGATTTTCCAATAATAATATTAATGAAGTAAAATCTTGTGATTTATCCCCATCCCCATCAATTTCATGTTTTCTATTTAATTATCTTTATTAAGATAAATCGTACTATAAACACAAATGAAGTAAATATCATGAAATCCACTCACATTTCACATAAATAGGAGAGAACAAGGATCCCCTACTTAAAATAAAATTTCATATTCTCGATTCAAAATAGGGTGAAGGAGAAAGAACCTTAAAAACAAAAACATGCTACGGAACCATAACCTAGCTTGTATCACACAACGGGATCATTAAAACTCATCCCAAACACACCTTTAACCCAAAAAACACCACCAATTTGAATCTCTAGAATAAGAATTAAAGAAAACATGGATATATATAGAAGAACTCTCTATGGATTACTAATAAACATGCTCGAGAACCAATGAATAAATGTAGGAGGAAAGGGGTTGGAAAATTTTCCAAAGGCACCTAGTGTTTTTTAAAAACCAAGGGGAAGAAGAAATGATAGAAAAAAATTGGTCGAATTCCAAATTTATAAAAAGGTTGTAACTCACTGGATTCACATCTTGAACTACAAATTAACAACATGAATTCCCATGATCCCGTGCAATACAAGTTGTTAATTGGATTTAAGGTGTGGAATACCCATATCTCAAACTTTCGTCGGAAATCATGTCACCTCGGCCTTAATTAATACATAATATGAATTCCAATTTCAATTAATGAGTTTTTTATTCACCATACTCTTCACCTGAACACAATTCATGAATTCTTAGATTCACATGCTACAAAACACAATCTCCTGGCATGATTCCCTATTTCTCATTGTGAATTCCCTATTGGAGATTTTCTATAGCTCCTAACTCCACCAAACCACCTCAAGCCTCCTCCTAAAACACTACCAACACCCAAAATGGTAAAGTAATGAGATATGAATCCCTAGTTCGTTACAAGAATACAACCCTATATCAATATCAAACTAAATAAATTTAAACTCTATTATATAATTTTATCCATGATTAAATTGAAGTGTCCAAGGATCGTGGAGTCACGTCGAGAGAGGGGTCGATCAAGTGTGACCAATTTTACAAAAAAAAAATTCATTTTTTAATACAAACCTTTATCACCTGTTAAGATGACTAGATCATTCAAGCAATGCAGAAAGTAAATGGAACATAGCACATGGTATTTTTATAATATTGGATACTAAGACCTACATCCTTTCCATGTTGGTTAGATCCCCCAACATGGATTATCCACTATAATATTTTTATCAATTATAATGGTTCAGGAGGAAACCAGTTAGACACCCCAATAATCGATCATCTAGTAGATTCTGTTTATACCCCCCCCCCAGCAAATCCAACTCTTCTACCTCAGTTGGTTTGACCCCCCAACAGTTCAACTGGTTAGACCCCACATTCTCTAGATCCTATTCGGCAACTAGTTAGACCCCCCAAGTCACAAGATCCTTCTTCTTTATAATATCTAATCCATATGTAGGATAATCAATTGAAGATCCTCCTCCATGAGATTTATAGACCAAACTGGCTAAAAAACACATCAAATTTCTTTGTACAGGTGTTGGTATTGATTATATATTTTTGATCACTAAATATAATCAGATTACATGGTACAAAAATATTCTCGGAACACTTCATTCTTCTTATGAAGACATGGCATCACTTACCACTGAAAACTAGGATGCAAAAATACTTCTGAATCATTAATAGAAATAATTCTTAGATTTAGTTTCAAATCTATTTACACTGATTAAGAAACAAATATTTCACATACACTTCTTCAAACATCATGAATGAGCATTATTGCATGGATACCTCACTTTATTATTGAATTATTGCAGGGGTATGTAAACAACCACATGCATCTTTAGATAATGTATGTAAATGGGTTCACACACATCTATGAACAAACAAAACACTTGTACTACCTTTGTGTAATCCTACTGAATAAAATACCTGAAATATTTCTTAAATATATTTTTCTTATACACACATTGACTGTGTATCATACATATGTATCATGCATGTGAATGTGCACTGTGCAATGATATTATCTTGTGTACAATTCTCCTTCACATACACTGATCACTTAATAACTTCTCAATCACACAATATGAATGTATACATAGCCTTGAATATGTATGAAAAACCATAATTAATATAAACCTGATGCATGTAGGCCACTATATAATTATTTTCCTTCACACATACCCAAATGAGTATAAACTTGATGCGTGCTAGAATTTATTCACAATTTGAAATGTAAATATGAACACTATCTGGTTCCTCAAAATTTTTCATGTAAATACCCTAGATACACATGATATTGTATTTTGTTATCTTAATAGATTCATGGAACCTTGTGCATCATGAATATACTTGAGTTTGCAAAGCATGTGTTGAATACTCACCGAAACTCTTCTCCTTCGCAAAAATAGATTGAGTTTGGAAACCTTCACCAACTAGAGAGTTCATGGTGCTATGTTTTTCTCTCAAAAATATCTCTCAGATGTGCGATAAAAAACACCACAGTAAATGATCTTAGCTATGGTATTTATAGGAAACGAACTATATCTCAAAACATTAAAGAATCGTAGAGAAGCTTTAGATCGATGATGAGGATCTTCGAATCAAGATTCGATCGGCATTGCAATGTATCTTAGGTCCGAATTTCCATTGAGATCCTGAAGAGAATAAGTTACTTAAGTGGTTTTCTAGAGAATATGACTTCTATAATTTGATCGAATTGCTCTGAATAATCATTGAACTGATCACACAATTTAAGTCTTGGTGAGATGATCGACAATCCAGATGATAAGATTGAAAAATCAGATGACTACAATTATATCCATGTTTTTTAAAATGGATAAACGTATTGATGAAAAATATGATGAGATATAAATATTGAATGGTTCGGGTTGATTCATCGTGATCCCACATAGAACCCGCATTAGTTTCAGTGCCTCTTTACAATACTCGATGCAACACCCACAGTTCAACAATCTCTTCTACCACCTCTAGTAATTCCCCGTACCAGTTCATGTGGGTGCTCTCTTGTGCCCACATCAGTCATCCTTCTTCCCTTCATGGTGGTGATCCACCACTACTTCACCTCATGTTGTCATGATCAGGCATTGACTCAACTATGGTCTCAATTGGGATGGCTTGGGGTTGAGATCGACCACCCACATTGGTGTGTTTCTCCCTTGGTTAGCTTGTATGTAGGGATTAATTTTTGATAAACTCCATTAAAATAAATAATACCATATTCCATTCAAAATAAAACCAGAAACCTCATATTAAATCACTTAAAATATTAAATAAAAAAACAACATTTTATATGGATCTTACTAAAATGTTGTAAACAATGTGTCAAACTCAAACAATTAATGACAAGTGTCTTCTGAACTTAAAGATCATCTCTTCAATCATCAGATTTAAAACTCATTGAATTTTCATATTGTTAGAAACTTGACAACAATTTCAACTTCACCAAATCACTTTACCACTTAAATCTCTCCCTTTGGATTTGTTTTCAATACCCATTTCAATTTTAAAAATAAATTAAATATTCTCCCTTTTATTAGAAATAAATCCAAAGATATAAATATGGGAAGTAATTATCATTTTCAAAATTAAAATTCCCTGAATATCTTCTTCTCTTCTGATAGTTGAGTTATTATAGAGAAGGATGGAATACCTACTATCTTATAAAAGATCTAAAATCAATCATCTCTAAGTCTATGTGAGAAATGATCTCTGTTGAAAACAAGAGTGGTTAAATTTATCATCAATTTTTCAATAAACTTAAATAATTTGATAACAATCACTAAAACTCCTTTTTTTAATGCTCAAAATATTTTCAACTAATCTCCTCAATGATGACAATCTTTAATTTCCTAACATTTTTTTAGAATTATCAAATTTATACCTCTTCATAAATTATAATATTCATATGATGATAAGTGATATAGGAATATATGATAATTGTTTTCTACGCTTCCCCTCAACAGATGCACAAAATAATTTCTTCATCATGATTTATTTTCATCAAGAATAAATTCAAAGTGTCATCTGATATTGTTTGAGATGTTTTAAATAAATAACATGATGCTAATATCCTTTCATGATGGACATCTTTAAAGCTGTAAGATATTCACAACATTTAGAAATTTAGGTATCCCCATGAATATATGATTCACCTTAAATTTCCTTCATTAAAAACAAATACAATATATATGGTAACAAGGTGTTTCTTCAATGATCCTTAGTTAGAGAAACAAGGTTGAGAGTTTCTCTTCAACCCAGCAATATTTATGGTTAAAAAGGATTCTTCAATAATTCTTTTTGACCAAATAACAATGTCAGAAAAAAAAATTAATTGAATTACAAGACATGTTTCACCTATCACACAAAACTTTATAATTCAACAAGTTACCACTTTTAGGCAGATTTTTAGATTATTCATAAATAATGTCATTCCACAAATCAATCATTTTTTTTTCTTTTGAATTGATTCTCTATTTGATTTAATCTTTCTTTATTCAATATAAATGTTCAAGTCTAATTCATATTGATCTATGATGTAACCTTTCTTACCACAATAAATGCATATTTTCATTGTTGAGACACTCTCTACATCATTATTCACAAACTTCTTGGTATATGTTTGTTTAACAACTTTCTTCTTCTGTTCACGTTAGAAGGTTGACCTAGCAACTTTATATCTTACATGCTTCACTTTCTATTATGATATTAAATTTTCATCAACAGATGATTCATGCCTGATTGGTACATATGATCACTCGTCATAATAATTAACACTATTATTAAAATAATCACAAAAAATTTCAAATTAAACATATCTATTCTTGATAAAGTGATTACCTTTCTATGAATTTTTCATCTATTGTGTAGGTTTTAATTTCTCTTTAGTTATACTTCCACTAAATGAAGAAATTCCATAATTTTCATAAAATAAAATATTATGCCAATAATTTATTTCTTGGTGCCCAAACTTCCAACAACACCAATGGTAGCCAACAAATCTATATTTCTCCTTCTGAAACAAATTCTGAACATCTTTGACATTTTTCTGCTTTTGGGTAGAAGGTTTATTCTTTTACTCCTTCCTTTGGGAATATTAATTTTTCATTACCAAAGTTTGTCTATATTTTAAAGTTGAATCCACACTAGTCATAAAAACAAAATTAGTACAGAAAATTTATCATGAAAAAGGGTTACCTTCTTCATTGAGCCAATGGTAGATTTATCGTTATTTAATATCAATCTCTTCTTTCCACCTATTTGATTCTTTTCTGAAATAGGACTCTTATAAGTTGAATCCTAAGAAATACTTATTTTATTAATAACTAGGGAATTATAATCTTTTTTTATTTCTATATTTCTCATTTTATTTTCTACTTCAAGACAATTTATGTTGAGAGAAATCTTCTCATCCTCAACAGATTTCACACCTTCTTCTCACTGAATCATTATCCCCTAAGTATAGTATTCATGAATCTAATTTTCTTTTATTAAAAAATTTTCAAGCTCCTTGATTCTTTCTACTTTATCAATCAGCTGACCATATTTAACATTCGTAGATATACAATGCAGTTTTTCAAGTGTAGGAATAACTTCTATAAAAACAATTTCAAAATTTTATTTCTCACAAACATTAATTTAAAATTATTTACCATCTTCAAAATATATTTCTTTTAAAATATATATTTTTTCTCTCTTTTCTTCAAAATTATTGGGACTGTGTTGGAAATGCCAATATTTTTAATCAATGCTTCTTACAAATAATTTTTTTGTTCTTCTAGATTTAATTTTTCATTATGAAGTTCCTTGAAAATTTTGGTCATATAAGTGACCACTTATTTAGGGTGTTTCTTCATATATTTTATGAATTAAGAAATAATTATATAAACATAAAATATTGAACTTGATTTATTAGAATTGTAACCAACTAAATTTACTAAACAATTTTCACTCTGAGTGTCTTCAAGTACCAGTTGACTTTCATTCATCTTTGAATTCTTATTCAACTTCAGTGCTTGTATTTTCTACCCATTTTTCTATGATTTGACTGAAACATCAATATTTATGATATTATGAGAAAATATGATCTTTTCCATATGAATATCTTCTAAATTTTCTTCAAACTCAAATATTCACTTCATAAACTTCTAATATAAACCACTGGACAAGTAGAGTAGATCCAGTCAGAGATGGGCTATACTATGGTACCAATTGAAGTTTCCAAGAATTGTAATGTCACACTAAGAGGGGGTGAATCAGGTGTGACAAATTTTACTAAATTCTTTTTCACATTTTAATTCAAACCTTTGGAACCTGTTAAGATGATTGGATCATGTATGCAATACAAAAAAGTAAATGGAACAAATCACATGGTATTTTTACAAGATTTGGTACTAAGACCTACATCCTTTCCATGTTAATTTGACCCCCCCCCCAACATGGACTATCCACTATAATATTTTATCAATTACAATTTTCTGGTAGAAACTCGTTATACACCCCAGTAATAGATCCTCCAGTTGATTCTGGTTATACCCCCCAGTAATCTAACTCTTCTTCCTCGACTGGTTAGACCCACCAACCATTTGACTAGTTAGACCCCCCCCCACCCATGATCTATAGATCCTCTTTAGAAACTAGTTATAACCCCAGTGATAAGTTCATTTTTCTAATGAATATTCGATCCACAGAGAGTATGAACAAATAAATATCATCTTCCACAAGCTAGATGGATCAAACTGGCATGTGTAAACTTCAAGTTCCTTTGCACTGATTCTGGTCTTTCATAGGTATTTTTTATCACTGAATATAATCAGATGTTTTACTCAAAACTTGATTGGGAAATAATTATTTCTTCTGGTATAGACTCGGCCTCACATACCACTAAAAACTCAGATGCAAAAATACTTCTGAATCACTAATAGAATTAATGTGCCAAATTCATTCTCAAATCTCTACACACTGATTAAGAAAAAAATATTTCATTTCAACTTATTAAAACCTCATGTATGACCATGATTTCATAGATATATCACTTTATGCATGCATTATTTCATGTGAATTAAAATTTCCACATGCATCTTGAGATGATGCATATAAATTGATTCACACACTTCTATGAACAAATAAAACACTTGTACTTCCTTTTTGTAAACCTCATGCATAAAATGTATGAAATATTTGTCAACTATATTTTTATTATATACACGGTTCATATGAATCATAAATTTATTTCATCAATGTGCATGTTCACTATGTAATGACACCTCCTGGTGTACACTTATCCTTCACACACATTGATCACTTCTAACTCCTCAATCATATAGTATGAATGTACACACAACCTTGCATATGGGCACAAACCATAATGAATATAAACTTGATGCACAGAGGTCATTGTATAATTATTTTCTTACACATATACCTGAATGATTATAAACTTGATGTTCGCTAGAATTTATTCATGATTTTTAGTGTAAATATGAACATTTTGTGGCTCCTCCAACTTATTCACGCAAATACCATGGATACACTTGATATAGTATCATGTTATCTCAATATATTTGTGGAAAATTATTCATTGTGAAGCTACTAAAGTGTGAAAATCTCATGTTAAATACTCATGGAAACTCTTCTCCTTTTCAAAAATAGAATGATCAGGGAAACCTTTATGAACCAGTGAGTTCACAGTGCTCTATTTATCTCTCAAAAATATCTATTGGATGTGAGATAAAATAAACACCATAGTAAATGATCTCAGATTTGGTATTTATAGGCATCAAACCACATCTCATAACATTTGATAATCACAATGATACTTTGTATCAATGACTAAGAGACTTCGATCAAGCTTTGATTGACATTACAATATAGCTTCAGTAAGCATTTCCATTGAGATTCGGATGAAAAGAAGCTTATTGAATGGCCTGTTGGATAAGATAACTTCCATCAATTTATTGAACGGCTCTAAATAATTAGTGAAATGACCACACAATTAAAGTCACAATGAGATGATTGATGGTCCAGATTATAAGATTGGTGAATCGAACAGCTGCAATTCAATCTGTTTTTTTTTTACCGATAAACAGATTGATGTCTAGGATGATGAAATATAATGATAAAATGGTTCTGGTTAATTTCGCATAATCCCAAATTGAAACTAAATGAGTTTGAGTGACTCTTTATAATACTCAATGGAACATCCATGATTTAATAATCTCTTCTCCCTCATCTGGTACCGCCCCATACTAGTTCTTGTGGGTGCGCCCCTCGGCCCACCTCCATCATTGTTCCTCCCTACATGGTGGCACTCTGTTGTTTCTCCACCTCATGTAGGCATTCTCTTGTATTACCTCAGTTATGGTCTCAATCAGGCTATCTTGGGGTTGATCTTAGCCCCCCACTATGGTGTGATGCTCCCTTGGCTGTCTTGTTTTCAAGGCTTAATTTTTGAAAAACACCATTAAAAAACAATAAGACCATATTACATTCAAAATCAAATCACCAGCCTCATATTGAATCACATCAAACCTTCATGAAAAATAAATAACATTTTTTATGGATCTTACTAAAATGTTGTAAAAATAGTATCAAAATCCAAAATACAATGCCACATGTATTTTGAACTTAAAGATCATCTCGTCAATTGTCATATTTAAAACTCATTGACTTTTCATCTTCATAGATAATTGAAAAAAATTTCAACTTCACCAAATCACTTGACCACATCAATCCACTACAAAAATAACTCAATTATTTCATCTAACATGCCATAAAATTTATATTCACATTCTTTGTTATGAGATCATTTTAAATAAACACCATTTTACGTTGATATTTTTGAATAACCATATGTGTTTGTATGAAACTAGAATCAATTAACCGCATACACATTATAATATTTAACCAAAATAGTGATGCGAGTTCAATAAATTCACATAAATGACTAAAAAAGTTATTTCCAAATTTTTATACCTAGTAGAATAAGAAACTAATTTTTTAAATTTCAAGATGATTCCATATGTTCAACCATAAATAATTTAATTTACAAATATCTAAAACAAGTAGAGAATTTTCATTATCAGCATTCTTTAAGGTAAGGTGAGGTAATTTGTGTTATTTATTTATATAGTCATAATATAATCTATAAAATAATAAATATAAATTAAATTTCAAAAAATATTCGAAAAAGTATAGGTAGGAGTAGTATTTACATTAAAACATGTCATTTTTCCAAAATTTAGTAGAGCAAATGTTTGAGATCTATATTTTTCATCATCTAACAGCCATTCTTCATAATCACCACCAAAAACAAGCATAGGATATTTAAATATTGATAATCTATGGCCTATGAAATCATTAACACTTTCTTAATTGCAACCCATTAGATTATGTTTTAAAAGATATTCATATTGAAAATATTAGGAGTAGAAATTTTAGATTTCCTAATTCTAGTATGATTCTATAATTGACCATTCATATGATGCTTTGTTATATACCATCTTTTTAAAATTTTCCATGCATCAATTATATGGGTAATTCCAGTAAAATTTCACTAGTACACTATATTTATTTCATAATGAAAATGTAACATTAAATGTTCCATTGAATCAAAGAATAATGGAAAAAATATATTTTCTAATTCACATAGATTTAGAAAATATATTATTGTAATGTACTATGTACATCATAGTAATTTCTTACTGAAAAAAATTTCTCATAAAAATATGATATTTTGATCAACACATCCAAAATCAACGAACTCAATAACCCTTTGAGTAAATTAGGTAGTAAACTTACTATTAAGGCATATAAATCATGACTTTTTAATTTGGTAATATGACCATTTTGGAAAAATAATAAAAATCAGATATATTCCTCCCAGAAACATAAAATATATAACCTAATAATAGAATAATAGATGATTTTCATTAAAAAGTACAAAAGAATATTTCGGATTTATTAAGTATTTTGATCTTTTATTTTTTTAATAACGTATGTTTTGGACCCTTGTAAATTTAAGAAAGATATATATGAACTTTTATAGTATCTTTAGTCTTGTTAAGTATTTATAACATAATATAAAATATATTATCAGAATATTTTTTCTCAATATGTATTACATCTAACATGAGACTAATCAAAAAATCATATGAATATGGATGTTCTCAAAAAGTACATTTCCTTATTCAATTATGATCTCTCCCAAAACCATATATTTTTATCAATTTATAATTAGTACCAAGGTAATAGATGGTAATAAAGAGATAGTAGATATTACCTAATTGTCTGATAGAACTAGTGTAGTACCATCCCTTTCAAGTCCCCCGTTAGTAAAATTATTATTTTCCCTTAAAAAATTATGATCTCTGGGAAGAAATCTGCAATGACAATCGAAAAAAAAATTATTCCATCAATTGAAAAGAATAAATGTTTTATTTTCACCCATGTTTTATTAAAATACTTTAGACCATGTTTACCCCATCAAAACAACAAACTATACATTGTAAAGTCACTGATTATCTACAATAATGCCACTTTTTTCATAAAATTTTATTTTATGACTACATCATTTATAGTTACAACATCACTCTAAAATAAAATTAACTCATAAATCAATGGATTTATATAAACATAAATATTCTTACATGGATGTCCAATAATTAGTTATGCTACATTGATATATAGATCATTCATCAATATTCATGGAGTTAATTTTTATAGAGTAATAAATATAGGCCAATAAGAATATTGACTACCATAAGAACCTAATGGCCAGAAACCATCAGTACAGAGACCTAACCATGTATTATGAGGTTCTGAAGAAAAATATAGAAGAAATTGATCAAATTGTTTCCATGAATTACTATAAAAATGATGATTTAAGATTTTACTAATATGATTATTGGATCTATGTCATTTTATCAATGTGATTGTCTTGTGAGACATAAATAATCACTAAAATGTAGGTTTAATCAGAAAATATATCAACTATTTAACGTGAATAAATCTATATAATCCTTTTTATACATCTTTATAATGTAATTTTACTATAATGACCCAGATTTCCCTGAACCAATCCTTTATAAAAGTCGAGTGTTTACGGTATTCTGGGAGGTAATGGTGGCTAATTTCAAGAGTTTTCCAAATTTCTAGCTTTTATATTTTTACTTCAGTAAGTCAGGGTGTTGGTGTCGACATGTCAGTGTGTCATCATGTCAATGCATCAGAATATTAGTGAATCTGTGAGACAAAGGCTTCAGCATTGGTGAGTCAAGATTGTTAGTGTTAGTGAGTCAAGGGTGTTGGCTTCTGTGAGTCGAGGGCATCGATGTCGGTGAGTCATGGTAATTGGTGTCGGTAGGTCATTGCATCAGTAGGTCAGCGTTGGTAACTCAACATCGATAGGTCATTATGTCAGTATATCAGCATTGATAGATCTGTTTTGGTAGGTTACATTGGTAGCCTAGAATTGGTGGCTCTGCGTCAGTGACACACCCATCAGTGGCTCATTTTCAGTTTTCCCAGTTTTTCCCATTTTTCTAGTTTCTCCCCTCTTACTCTTATTTGATGTAAACAAAGTTTAAATCTTTTTATGATCATTTTTGGGGGTTTTTTAAAAGGTTGTTAAGTATATCTTTAGTATCCTAATGTTCCAGTGTATTTTATATACTCAAACTGTGTGATCTTGACTAAGATCACATGTTAATAAATTTTAAAACTGTTATTCCTTAATATAAGATTTGTCTCTTCAAAGTCAGGATCTTCCCTTACTATTGTATTTTCTATTTTCCCCTTGTTGTTTTTATATCCTTCCTCCCAAGAGGATTCATGTGGCTGATTTAGATCCCCTCCTCAATTTTCATGGATTTATTCCCTACGGCTTGTGTGATCTCTTGTTCTTAGCGCAAGGAGGAACTTCGATCCTTTGATCATATGGTCATGATTTCTTCTACCTCTCTTGAATTTTTCACCATACAGGGTGTGTTTACTAATTATTCATTTTGAAGAATAGATTAATAATTTTCTTAAGATAAGAAATAATTAAGAAGGGAATATGATCAAAAGATAACAGGGTAATGAAATGATAGGCTGGGAGTGGTAATATGTGTGATCGTCTATTTTATTTTGTTATAAATTCTTACTTATTGATTTTTGTGGTATTATTACTTCTAAAAATCAATGTTGTTGGTGTTATTTTCTTACATACTAGTGGTGTTCTTTTTATTTTTTTATGTTTTTGATAATTGGTCATATCATGAAATTTGATTAATTATCTCTACATGATTAAATGAAATGAATGAACTGGGATGAAAACCCTTGTGTGATCACCCCTATTTATCAAGTAGACTTAAAGAATAGTGTTTACCAAATCTGAATATGTCTTGTTTGATAGGTTTCACTGAGTGTTGTGTTTTTTTGGGTTTTTTGACCTTGTGTGAGTTGTGCGGTGCTACTGTTAGGAGAACGGTTATGGGTGCAGATGTGAAAGATTAGTTGGTTCTATGAGAAGGGGTGGGACATGTGTGATACAGGGTTTGAATTAATTGTATCTTTGTGGTTTTGGTGTGTGGGGTGGTACGTGTGGTGTGTTGGAGTCTCATGTTGAGTGACTGGTTGATTGTGGAATGGATGGACTTGTATATAGTGGGATATCCATTGTTTATGTTGTGGTCACAGGGTGACACTGGGAAATAAGACTATGGGGTTCTTATGAACTTGTATGTAGTGGGACTTCATTTGGGAAATATTATGATTGTGTTGTATAACTGTGAACAATGATATTTGGCAGTGGTTAAACAGGGGGCGTGTATTAGGACTGTAAATCTGGTTTTGTTTTCTTTTTTGATATGGTTGTAGTTGGTAGTTTCTTGGTAGTGGTGGAATAAATTAAAGTGAATCCATTAATTAATTAATGGTAGGTGGTTAAATGAAATAGGGGTTGGGTTAAAATTTTGCAGTGGTTGTTGTGTGATTTTTCATATACGGGTAGCAGAAACGTGGTGTTGTATGAGTTGGTTTTTTGTTTTGGGATCCGTAGCTTAGGGATGAGTGTTTGATTCCCTATATATATATATGTATATATATATTAGTTCTTTTGATTTGTATATTCATCCCACCCTTGTCGAGAACTATGTTTCGAACACCCCCATTTAGGGGGAGGGTGTCTTTCCCCACATCCTGGTGGGAGGAAGGATGGTTGGTTACTGAGTTTCTTCCTCTCACCCTCTTCTGGGTTCTTACCACTTGAGCATATCAAGAAAATATATAATGTATTGAGGCTTATCATAGTCCCAAATCCTTTAGGAATATTTTCATTGAATGAGATGCCTAGGTGTTTGTGGTCCAGGATTGTTTTCACAAGTGTCTTTGGGATGAGGTTCGGGTGTCTTTGGTCGAGAGGCATTGTTGTTGTGGCCAAGGTGTATGTGGGCAGTATTGTGTGTGATTTGAGGCCTTGGTGTGTGCAGGTAGGTTGTGGCAGTGGGAATACGTATTGGGAGAGTTGTAGCATCAAGACGTTAGCCATTAGGGATGAGAAGTTAACCAGTGATAAAGTGGTATGAGGTACCCAAATGTCGTTGTGCTTATACTATTACTTTACATGACTTGTGATATTTGGTTATCATGCCTTGGTGAGGCTGGGTAGGTTAGTATTACATGGTAGGATCTTTGAGGTTCTTTTATTTTCTCACAGGTACATTATTATGTCCCCCACCTGTGCATGTGTATCTTGTGTTTCTATGCTAAGTATACTTGTATTCTCTCCCTATATATATGAAACTATTTTAAAGTTTCTAGGAAAACTTAGAGGACCGTACTAGATATTACTAGCTTGGGTGTCAGGATTAGTTGTTTTTTCTTCTTAGTCTGTTGTCCTTTGTTACTTTACCTTATAGTTTTTTTGTACCTTGTATTAGCTTTACTTTTGAACATGCATGTGAGAATGGATTTTGGCTTTACTTTTACATCTATTATTTGGAGTTTCTTGGGATTTAACATCTTATCTCTCGATCTTGTTATATAAAAAGGGAAATTCCTTCCATATTATTTGAGATTATATACCCTTGGTTCTAGTCTCCACTCCGGGGCGTATTGAAGGCAGGACTCAGTGGGTCATTATCTCTCATTCATCTTGATGAAGGAATGGCATGGAACTTTGTTGTCCCTTACCTCATCTTGAAGAAACCGGGTCATGAAAAAATGATATTTGAGGGAGGTTTGGGAGTTTGAGAGGTGTGATGGAGTTTGTAGTTAGGCACAGTGAGGATTTCATGGGATGGTAGGGAAACAATGTTAGAAAATCTTGGTACACTAAATAGAACAGGTAATACTGGCTAGGACACAAGATTTTAGGTCCCCCTATGATCTGATGTAAGGACTATGGACCTACTGAACGTCTAAGTGAGGATACAATAATTTTAGGGTAGAGATCCTAGGAATTGTACATGAATCATAATTACTTGTGTTATTATGTGTCTTGGGATTTTTGGGAATTTAAAATAATTGAAGAGTTAAAATGAATTTAAAAGAAAATTTCCACAATACATGGGATTAGGAGTTCCTTGTTTACTCTTCAGTTATGGAACCCATACATCACCCACATGTTATATGAGAATTTGAGGCCCAGTAGATTGACTTGGTTGATCAGTGGAGGGACAATTCAGAGGAGGATGATGATCTATGATATAAGGTGCTCTGTGCCTTCCAGTGACATACTCTAGGAAAATACATAGGAAACATCTTAAACATGGAGATAGAGAGTTGTCTTAAGGAGCTTTTGATCACCTTCATCTTGATATGGGCTTCGATATAGTAATGGGTTCCTCTAATAGTGAGCCATATACAAGTATCAGTTTGTTAGTGGTGGATGATTTACCTCATGGAAAGGAAAGAGACTGATGTTTTGTGGGATGAATTTGAGAAAGTGTTCTGATAAGAATTTATTCCATCCCAATGAAGGATGAGAAGAGGCAGGAGCTACTCTCCATCCATCATGGGAGTAAATCAGTGAGGGAATTGGGGAACAATTTCAAGGATCTCCTACGATTTTCTCTGGATCTTTTTACGGATGAAGAGTCCCAATAAAGATGCTTATGGGAGGCACTCTGACCTTCTCTTTAGTATGTTTTTTCTCATTTCACTCTACTGATGTACTTAGAGGTTCATAAGAAGCCTGAGGTAGTGGAAATGGTGCACTCGCTAGGAGTTGTACCATGAGAAGTGAGACAACCGAGTTATTCAAATGGGAAAGTAGTCAGTGTCAGGTCTCTAGTATCAAGACCTTCCATGTTTTGGCCAGCATGGAGTTGGACTCAGCAGTTCAAGTTCTGATCTCCTAGTTCTCTCCCTTTCTTCATGGGCCCGAGACTAAGGTGTGTTATCTATGGAGGAAGTGGGAATATTTGGAACTAGTTATGAGTTCTAGTGCATTATAGTTGGGATGGTCAAGTTTAGTGCCCACCTCAGCAGCAATAGTTGTCGGTCAGGCCTTTCCTGCATTATGGGCAGCGAGATGCCGCTCTTCTAAGGATAGACAATGTTAGAGGAGTCCTACCTCAGGGTTTTCTTAAGGTACCTCAATCAAGGTGTGGTTAGGGAGGTGGTCGATAGTTGAGGGGTAGAGGAGCTGGGAATGGGTAGTTACACATCATCGAGGTAGTCGTTCCCATGGGACTGGAGGTTGTTTGAGGTACAATCAGTTTATTTAGTAATCTTGTATGTGCTTTGTTTGATTTAGAATCTTCGCACTCATTTATTGAACCCAGTCTGGCCCATGCCCTGGGACTAGATGTGGAGAGACTTTTTTCCCTTGGTGTTGAGTATTCCATTCGAAGGTCAGACCAATCTGTTGGATGTGTTTTGAGGATGTAGACTAATGATGGGACCACATCAATCTCATGGGGATCTTCTTCTACTACAGATGCAGTTGTATGATGTCATCTTATACATTGACTGGTAGTTTTCATTGCAAGTCATTATTGACTGCTTCTGGATAAGAGTCGTGTTCTCAGATATGGATGTACATCGCATAGCTTTCATTGGAATGTGGGGTTTTCAGGTGGATAGCCAACATGTAGAGCCTCTTCTTTCCTTAATAGTTGAGATGTCAGTGGAATCAGAAGACACAGAGATAATGTAAGTTCTGGGGTGGTTAGAGTGTTCCTGGATGTCTTCCTAGAAGAGGTTGTGACTCTACCCCATCGATGTGACATTGAGTTCAGGGCAGACTGGAAACCTGATGACCATCTTATTTTGATGGATTCCTATCAAATAAAACCTTGATTGTTGAGGGAGTAGTGGATTCAGGTTAATGACTTGATGAAGAAGGGTTTTATCTAGATGAGTGTATTGCCATAGGGTGCACCAGTCTTGTTCATGAAGAAGGCATACGGTATTCTAAGACAATGCATAGACTACTGGAGACTGAATCTGGTGACATTCAAGAACCGTTACCCCCTTCCGAGGATCGACGATCTTTTTGATCAGTTAAAGGGATAATGTTGGTTCTCTAAGGTTGACATGCAGTCTGGATATCACCAATTGAGGGTGAAGGAAGGTAACATCCAAAAGACTTCGTTCAAATGTGGGTATGGGAACTTTGAGTTCGTGTTCATGCCAATTGGCGTTAAGAATGCACCAGCTATGTTCATGGGGCTCATGAACTCTATTTTCTATGCGTTCCAGGACTGGTTTGTCCTTGTGTTCATCGACGACACCCTGATCTACTCAAGGTCAGAGGTGGAGCATGTCTAGCATCTAACAACCATCTTGGAGATCCTCCGACACTACCAAATCTATATAAATTTGTCCAAGTTCAAGTTCTGGACATGAGAATTGCACTTCCTTGGACTCGGAGTGTCTCAACATGGGATAGAAGTGGACCTGTCAAAGGTTGAAGTAATTTTTTCATGAGAAGAACCCAATAATGTTGTTGAGGTTCAAAGATTCCTAGGAATAGTTGGATATTACAAGAAATTTCTGCCTGAATTCTCTCAAGTTATGTCTTTGTTGATAGCATTGATGATAAAAGACCAGGCCTTCATGTGTAAAGTCCAGTGTCAGGCAGATTTCAGCTACCTGAAGGGGAATATTGCCAGTGCCCCATTGTTTAGGTTTCTATAGGAAAGGGTGATGTTCGATGTGTTATGTGATGCTTATGAATTAGTTTCATATTGTGTGCTGAAGCAAAACTGGAGAGTAATCTCTTATGGATCTAGGAAATTATGGCTTCTTGAATGTAACTATGCCACCCATGATCTAGAGCTTGAAATGTTTGTGTTATCACTAAATTTATGGTAGAATAACGTTATCAGGGAGTGCTTTGTGGTCTTCACAGATCATAATATATTGGGGTATATCTTTTCCCAATAAGACCTAAACTTACATCAGCAAAGGTGTATGGAGTTTTTCTAGAACTATGACTTTGAGATCTATTACACCCTAGGGAAAGGGAATTTTGCGGCTAATTCCATGAGTAGGAAGTCATGGAAGGAGGTAGTTCGGGAATCCACAGATTCTTGGAAGGAAATGGAGGAGTTGGTCGCATTGTGTCTAGATGTGAGAGTGGATGGTAGTGGGGGATATTTTTTTTAGATAATAGTGCAGTCTTCCTTAATACGGCAAGAGGAGGAGTCTTTGTGGGGAAACGTAGAGACTAAAGTAATGCGTAATTGCGCTGCCCAAGGTGATGCTTCAGAGGGATGGTAGGAGGATAGATAGAATCAAATGCTATTTTGTGGGAAGCTATTTTTCCTAGTGGAAATGCATGTGGGAGTTCTACGTGAGTTCCCTAATTCACCCCAGGCGGTGCATCCAAGAGTTTCTAAGATGAAACGAGGATTAAGGGAATAGTTTTGGCTTCTTGGGATGAAGCGGGTAGTGGAAGATTTTGTCACAAGGTGCCTAGTGTGTCAGAAGGTGAAGGTTAAGAACTATGTTCCGAAAGGTATGTTGCATCCTGTAGATGTTCTCAAGTAGAAATGGGATGACATCGCAATGGATTTCATCACAGGATTACCCTGGACTTAGAGAGGATGTGATGCTCTTTGGGTAGTAGTGGACCAGTTGATGAAGTTGGCTCACTTATTGGTAATCAAGGAGCGAATCAAATTAGATACCATGGAAAGTAGGTATGTGGATGAGGTGGTGTGGCTGCATGGAGTTACATGATCCATTGCCTTAGATAGAGAAACATGTTTTACATCTCGATTCTGGGGGTATTGTAGCATTCTTTTGGCACCCAACTACACCTCAGCACTACTTTCTAACCTCGAATAGATAGGAAGATAGATAGGACCATCCAGATGTTGGAGGATATTCTACAAGTGTGTATTCTGGATTTCAAAGGATTGTGGGTACCACATATTCCTTCGGTAGACTTTGTTACAATAACATCTATAAATATACCATTGGCATGGAACCATTCGTGGATATCTATGGATGGTCATGTTGTTCACCAGTATTGTAACAGCTGGAACTTTTGAATAATATTTTTTCCCTAAAATTGTGTGTTATTTTATTTTGTACTCAACAAAAATATATCTTTTAATTAATGAAGTGGGTATAATTAAAATAAGACCACTGGGTTTCGACTGTTATATGACCATTGTTCAATATGAACATTGGAAACTAAACTCTTAACATTATGATTATTGTTTACAAATAAAAGTGATCGAGGATACTTAATACAGAAAGAAGAGTCGATGGCCTCATCCAGTAGACTCGTCATCACTAGGGTTTCCTCTGGAAACCCTCTACTCGGGGATGACGGCTTATCTGTGCGCTCTCTCCTTTTTCTCCATCTTCCCCCTTCTTACCCTTCTCTCCTTCCTTTTTCCTTTTTCTACTCCACCATCTAGTTTTTCATGGCTGTTATTTTCTTCCTCCTTGGCGGAGTGGTCTTCTTATTTTATGATCTTGGGGTGTTTTTGTTGCTTCCATCGATGGTCTCCACTGTCGAAGCCCCTAGCTACTTCTACCCTGCTCTGACCTCTTGTTCCACTACACCAATCCCAGTCGGATCTAGAGAAATGGATTCTTAGTGGTTTTGGGATATGTGGTCCAGTGGTCAATGGTCTTTTAGGTGAGACCATATCGTCGAGTTCTTGTTTTTGGATGCTTGTTTCCATCTCATCTCTTTGTGTCTATTCATGATGAGTCAATAAGGTTTTCCTTATGACTTTTCCATTCATTCTTGTTTTGAAAATCAAAAACACCTTAACTTTAAGAAAATATATTTTGTAAGAAAAATTATCCTTATCACATTTTCACCCATATATTTCTTAAGTACAAGATTTGGATTCATTTCTAGATTTTCGGAAGTGTTTAAAACTTTGACTTAAAAGCATTCTGTTTTAGGCTCTGAATTCTGGATACGAACTTTAATAAAGATCAACTCCGAATTCTGGATGAGAACTGTAATGAATCTCAACTCCGAATTCTAGATACGAACTTTAATAAAGATCACCTCTGAATGTTGTATATGAACTCTCATGAAGTTCAACATCGAATTCTAATGACAAATTTTCCATTACAATTTCTGATTACAAATTCTGATGACGAATTCTCATTCCGAATTCTCATTCCGAATTCACCTATTAAACATAATCTGGTCATCTTTGTTTTATACACTCTGAATTTATTTAGACTCCGAAAATTATTTTTGGTTAGAATCCGAACTTTCTTTTTACTTACACTTCTATAATTTGTCTACTCCTTGACTTTTTGTTTACACTCTGAACCTTCAATCCAAACTTTTGAGTTAGAATTTAAAATGATGTCGTACATTTTGTTACACTTGTTTTGTTATAAAACGATGTCGTTTATTCTGTTATAAACTAACCGTTGTTTAAGTTACACGTGTACATGTCCCTCCGATTTTTAAGGAAAATATGACCGTTGGGAAGGAGGCCGACCTTACCTATAAATAGGAGCTCATTTGAAAGAGATCGAGAGACAATGAAGTTGATCAATCTAGAGACCACACGCTGCTAAGGTGATTTCTAGAGAGAGAAAGCTTTTCATGCCTTGTGCATACTGAACCACTCGTTCAGTTTTTTCTTTGTGCAACTCCGAATGTTGGTGATTACATTCGAGGACTTCCGGGGATAGGAAGACAGAGGTTTCCAACACCTTGAAGTTGAGGGCTTCCTTGCTGAGGAAGACAGAGGTTTCCAACTACCTTGAAGTTGAGGGCTTGCGGGGATAGCAAGACAGAGACTCCGATCTTCGTATCAAGGGCTTACCCTAGTGTGGGTAAGACAGACTTGCTTGAAAGTATAAATCAAGGGACCATTATCCAAGGTTGTTGGATACCCTTCTCTTTGGGTTAAAAGACTTATATCTTGTTACTTGTAGTTTTTCTACTTGTTTATTTGCACTGCATTTTGTATTATAAGGAAATTATAACTTTATTATACTTCCTTACTTGTACACTGTTTCATTTAGATTCTATACGCTTTATGGTAGAATCTCATATTGTAATCTTTTGTTAAGTTTCATTTTCCGGAACCATATTTCTGGAACCTACTTTCAGAATATCTTTCCAAGTTTTCATTTTGTGTTAGAGGTGTTGTGAATTTTCTTAAGTTTAACTTTGTTAAACTTATCCCTTTCCTTTGCTTAAGTAAACCATAGTTATTCATAACTAACTTTAAAGGTTCCAAAGGAATTTTTAAAATATACAATTCACCCCCCCCCCCCTCTTGTATATTGAGCATCTACATCATTATTTCGATCCTACAGTTCAGAGTCCATGGTTGTATTAATCCCTTCCCTGACCTCAAGAACATATGCTCTACTCTGAGTTTCACCCAGATTTTTGGTTATTCTGAGATTTTGGGAGGTGGGATTTGGTGGTCAATGATGCTCCCTGTGTGGCCTGGTTTGATTCTTCGGTTTTTGGTTTTCATCCTCATGATTTCTATTTTCATTCAGTTCTGTTAGTTCCTGTCATGATAGATATGTTTCATGTTTCTGCTTCATTGTGGATGCTCTTTGATGGTGTTTGACCCTGGTGTGGAGTTTGAAACGGGAAGACAATTCCTGTGATGTCCGGCCCTGTGGTGACATCGACGCTGACAGTGATGTGTCTCACCGACTAAGGGAGGCAACGTGTACGGTTGTTAGAATGTGCCGCGTGAGGTTTAACTATCTGAGGCTAATGATGTTTAATGAGGGGTGATGATGATATGGTGTTTGGATGATGGAAAGGGTAAAGGTATTTTTCTATTGTTTTTTGAAGCTGTAGGGGTGATTTCTGTTGGGTTCTTGCCGAAGAAGTTTGAAGAAGGGGATGAAGGTGACGATGAAGTGGGTCGATGTCGAGGGCATGGCTCGAGGAGGCTCACTGACCAAGGATCTGTGTCCCAAGGATTCCAAGCATAGTTGTGATATTTGAATGAAAGTGACCTTCGTCTTAGGTGGATTTTGATTTTTTGGATATGGTATTGTCTTCTATGGCATGGTTCCCACTCACTCAAAAAGCGGTTTTAGAAAATCAAAAATATATATAATTTCAATTCAGTAACAAGACCTTAGTTACATTGTGTAATCCTTTTTTATAAATAAAATTTTTATTTATTATTATGTTAAATTTATGGATTTCAAATGTCCAGATAAATATAGGATGAATTTAAAGAAGTTCCATATTATTGATGAATTTTGCAAAAAGGGTATTTTAAAATATTTTTGTATACTTTAAAAAATTATTAATGTGAAATGATTTTCAAAAAATGGTCTTCTACAGTTGTGATCAGAAATAAATTTAGAGTCTAATAGGATCAACATAATTTTTAGTGAATAGTAAAGTATGAATTGTAATATTACCCTTATGAATAGTAATGTTGCTAATGGAATAGTAACATCACTTAAGAAAGCATAAATATAATTTATGAATCTTGAATGGTGAAGTGATATTGTGGCATAAGTAAATAACTGTTTTAAAATTACAAGTTAAGTACTTGTATTTTTTTAGGTAAATAATGTTTTTAATTAAAAATTAAATTTCTCATAATAAGAAAATTATTTTCTTAAAATGGAGTTCATTTTTTAATTCAGAGCATTGATATTAGGTTAGGGTGAATTTATGAGATTTTTATAAAATATTTTGTTTTTCGGGACTAGAAAAAATACAGTTTTGAGTTATGGTGTGATTAATGATATCATTAATGATGTAATAATGATGTAATAATTCTGGTAGACTTTTGAATATTGAGATATGTTAAAAGGTGTCCAATGTGGATAATACCATGGGTGAGCCCACGATTTTTCAAATACCATGGATGAAGTGTCCCTCAGAAATTAATAAAATATTTCCTCACTTTTTTTATAAATACCAACCCTTTTCTTCAATCCTTTCATTCAAAATTTATCATCAATGAAGATCTGGTATTTTTACATCCCAAATATTCTTCCCAAGGTTCCCTAAATCACCCCAAGGACCCAACCATTGAGATTTTGAAGTTACTCTTAATGGTAAGGGAACCCTTCACCCTCCTCTTTTAAGTCATGACTTCATTTATGTTATGTCTTTTAGTTTCCATCTTATTATGTTGGGATATGTTCTTATATATTCTCATTACTTTCCATTTCATGTCGAAATGATGAGAGACCCTTTGAATGGTCATCAATTGATTTTCTGAATTTTTTAGTGACGTCGTTAGGCTGATGAATTTTCATAAAAGATTTCGCATTTTCTCTTTTCTTTCATGTTTCCTTTTCATGTGGTATTTCATTCAAATATCCACACCATGATATTATTTATATTTTAATATTTCCCTATATTTTAGAAATGATTAATTTGTGGATGGGATACCCTTTTCCCATATCTTTTTATTGTTTTCTAAAACCATGTTATATAGCTGTTATGATGCATAAATTTCATCTCAAAACCTCTATCCCTTTTTCTCAAGGAATTATGTTATTTTCTTTATGTGAATAACCATACCTATTTTAGTTCTAGAGGTATTCATCAAGACATAAAAATGGGATATTCGGTTCTCGATTTGACATACATAATACCCTCAATCCTTTTCCATGGGTTATAAATGAAAAAATGATCATGTTTTTAAGAACTTTTAAAACGTCATGATTTTGAAATGAAACCCATTTCTTTTATTATCTATGGGTTATTTATGAAATGTTTGATTATGATCTATGTGGTTCACATGAAAATAAGTAAATATTAAGGGTGCACCCTGATATATCTCCAATGAATTGGGAAAATAATTTAATCTCTAGAGATGACAACTTGCAAGATACCTTGGTGAATAACCCTGTTAATGTTTATGACACCTTGGGGATGAACCTTGGGGATATGTTCATGAATGTGTAAATTAAATGTTTTATACCTATTTTCAAGTTATTATTCATGTTATTATTTCTATTATATGCCTATTTATCATTCATCTATGATATCCCTCTTGTTCTTATTGATATCGCTCAAGATCACATGTAAACTATTTCACTTCTTTTCCTTACTAGGCCTTCTGCTCACCCTTTCCATTGATTTATGTCCCCAAGTTATGAGATGTTGTTGTTTTACATAGGATGAACTTATGATGAATCCCTAAAAGTGAATTAGGATAATTTTTTGTGTTGTTTTCATGTATATTGTTCTTGATTTCCAAGACACTTGACTTTAAAGAACCTCTGTTTGTAAAATGTAATGAAAAGTTATGTAATAAAAGGTGGGATGTCATAGTTGGTATAAAAGGATAGTTTAGTTATTTATGGAAATTAGGATATGAAAACATTAGGATGAAACATATATAAAATTTGAAATATAGGAAAACATCTCCATATTTTGGTGAGATATTAAGTAAGTGGTTTCTGAATAAATAAATCCATGTCTAGATACGAACAAGTGGACAGAGCTCTGGCACAAATGTATCTAGAGTGCAAATTCTGACAAGGAGTTTTGGGTTTGACCCGGGGTATCCTAGAACATGATAGCAGGCCTTACTGCACTCCTGGTTTGATACTCTTGAGGGATATGTTTGGTTAATCATAATATTTTTATGAATCATTATGATTGATTTATAGAGAAATGTAATTGTTTAAGCATGAATTTTTAAGACATAAATTACTTTTTTCTTAAAAGATTCTTAAATGAAATATGCTTATCACTAAGGTTTTATTCATTTATAAAATGGTGGGAAATAGGAGTAACCGTTCAAATGGTGACCATAATGGACCATGAACTAACATCCCTCTGATGGAATCCAGAATGGAAGCTTTCATGAGAATGATGAACCAACTGACTCATGTTATGGGAAATAACTTGAATCAAGCTGAGAGACTAATATCAGCACGAAGGGAACATAATTCTATTGAGTCCATTATGCATAAATGACCCCCAACCTTTAGTGGATCTATCAACCCATTGATTTCTGAACAATGGATCATCACTATCGAGAAGATCTATTTTGTGATCCATTGTTCGGAACAAGAGAAGGCCACCCTTTCTATTTACAGCTTAAAGGGAGAAGCTAATCGGTGGTGGGAACTGATTAAAAACATGAGGCCAAGAGTGGAGGTTTAAGCGATGGAGTGGTAATATTTCATAGAAATCTTCTATAATAAGTATTTCCCTCATTCCATGGGAACAAGAATAGAGAAGGAGTTTCTCAAGCTAAAGCAGAAGGAGAATGAATCTATGGGAATCTACTAGATTAAATTCACAAGGCCTTCACATTACACCTCTAGATTTTTCATGAATCTAAATGGTAATTTTGATGTATTCTTTGGTGGACTAAGACCTCATCTGCAGAAGAATCTATCCCACTGAGACTATGATATCTATGAGGGGATCGTGAGAAGTACAATGAAAGTCGAACTGTATTTTAGTGAGATGCAATGGTCTCATAAATACAATGAAAATAAAAGATTGATAGAGCTAAGATTAGGGAGGAATTTTGATCATGGAAGAGGAGGCATGAAAGTGAAATGTCCCATGTGTAATAAATATGGGACGAATCATTCGGGGAACTGCCTTCTTAGGTGCAGTAAGTGCTACAAGTGTGGAAGAGATGACCATATCACACGGAATTGTAATAGTGAAGAGAGTCCTCAACTCTCAAACACTAATGAAAAGGGGAATATAGTTCAGGACCTACCTGATGTCCAATGCTATAAGTGTGGAAAACATGGGCACTATGCCAATCACTGTCCAAATCTGAGGGATGTGGAGGGGAATCACCATCAGCCTCAGCAAAGTCCAAGAAAGCAAGGTCATACTTTTTCAATCACTACAGCTAAGTTGAAGCGGCAAATGATGTGGTCGTAGGTACTATTGTTTCTCTCTCAAAGATAGAAACTACTTTTTTCAATTCTGGTTGTACGAATTCCTTTATTTCCTCTATGTTTTCAAAGAATTTAGAATCAACCCTTGATTTTTTAAAAGTTTAGTTGTTAGTCAAGACTCCTGGTGGGATTATCCAAGTATCGTCCATCTTTAGAAACTATAGTATTTACATTATTGAGAAAAATATTATCTCAATCTAGTAGTCATTCCAATGCTGTAATTCAACATTATACTATGTATGGACTGAATCTCAAAGTATAATGCTATGATCAAATGTAGAAGCATGGAAATCCCAATAGTCTTGAATGGATAACCTACAGTTATCTTCCAAGGAGAGATATCTCAACTTAATATTTGTCTAGAAGAACCTCCTATATCCATCTTTATGGAGTTGATCAAGGATAGACAAGAAGGAAATTTGAGTATAATGATATAAAATTTCCCCATCATCCAGGAATACATTGATATATTTCCTAAGGAGTTACCCGGACCTCCCCATGAAAGAGAGGTAGAGATCTCCATTGAACTCATAGTTGGATCTCATCTGATATCAAGGACCCCATATAGGATGGAAAATGTGGAGCTGGAGGAATTAAAGAAACAACTCTAAGATCATTTATAGAAGGGGTTTATCCGACCAAGTGTGTCTCCTTGGGGAGCACATTATCTCTTTGTGAAGAAGAAGGATGGATCAATGCAGATATGTATTGATTATAGAGAACTGAATGGGATCACAGTGAAGAAAAAATACCCTCTTCCCAAAATTGATTACTTATTTGACCGAATTCGTGGGGCTCAATTCATCTCTAAGATTGATCTTCAATATGGTTATCATCAATTGAGGGTGAAGATACAAGATATTCAAAAAACTGCCTTTTGATCAAAATAAGGTCATTAAGAGTTTGTTGATATGCCCTTTGGACTGACTAATGCACCTGCTATTTTTATGGATTTTATGAATAGAGTCTTTAAGGACTACCGTGATAACTTTGTATTAGTTTCTATTGATGATATTCTGATATATTTCAAAAGTCGCGAGGAGCATGAGGATCATCTAAGGGTTATTATTCAAACTCTATGGAAGGAGATGTTTTGGGGAAATTTCATCAAACGTGAATTTTGGTTACAACATGTTGCTTTATTAGGGCACATTGTAACCAATGAAGGAATCACAGTTGACCCTGAAAATACAAAGGTTATAGAGGAGTGGCCTCAGCCTATAAAAATTACTAATATTTATAGTTTCCTTGGATTAGTGGGATATTATAGGAGGTTTGTGAAAAACTTTTCGAAACATTCTAATCCATTAACCTAGTTATCTTGAAAAGGGGTTAGGTTCATCTAGACAAAGAAGTATGAGGAAAGTTTCCGAGAGCTGAAGAAGAGATTGGTTACTAAACCCATGTTAACTCTTCCATAAAGTGGTTAGAATTCGTTATTTTTTAGTGATGCATCACTGAAAGGGATTGGGTGAATACTTAAGAAAAATGACAAAGTCATTTATTATGTTTCCTGATAGTTGAAGACTCATGAGCAGAACTATCCTATGCATGATCTGGAGCTGGCTGTGGTCATTTCTTATCTGATGATATTGAGGAACTATCTTTATAGGGATAAATGTGATATATAAAAAGACCATCAAAGTTTGAATTATATTTTCACACAAAAGGAATTTAACATGAGACAAAGGAGATGGTCAGAACATCTTAAAGACTATTATTGTTCAATTCATTATCATCCCAGAAGAGAAAATAATGTCAATAATGCATTATGCAAGAAAGACCATGTTGTTCTTTCCATGATGAGGATTAAAAGAGATAATTTGATCAATGACCTAGTAAAGCCGGACATGGGAATTATAAGGGAAGGTAAATCATCAACCCGAACCCAAATTATTTCTCTATCGTCATTACAAGAGAAGATCAATAAATTTCAGAAAGAATATCCTTTGTTACAGAATATGTTTCTGGATGTGAAGGATGGAAAGTTTCTTGAGTTCAATATTGATCCAGAAGGTGTACGAAAATTTAGTACAAGACTATGTGTTCCATATATTTCGGAAATAAAGAAGGAACTGATGGATGAAGATCATATATTTACTTTCTCAATACATCTGGGAAGCACGAAAATGTATAGAGACCTTTGTAATAATTATTGGTGGGATAATATGAAAAGGGAGATTGATTACTACACTTCAAGGTGCTTGGTATGTCGGAAAGTGAAGGTAGAGAGACAACTTCCTAATGGGGTATTGCAACCACTACTCATACCAGTATGGAAGTGGGAAAATATCATTACAAACTTCATCACTGGTCTCTTGAGAACTTATAAATGAAACAATGCGATATGGGTTATTGTGGACCGTCTCACCAAGACTTCCCATTTTATCTCTCTTCCAGAAGATTTATCTCTTGATCAACATTCCATGATTTATGTGAAGTAAGTGGTAAGGATGCATGAAGTTCTACTTTCTATCATATCTAGTCGTGATCCAAGTTTCACACCAAAATTCTGGAGAAGTCTTCAACTTTCTTGAAGTACCGAATAGAATTTTAGTACGGCCTATCACCCCTAAACTGATGGACAATCCAAAAAGACTATTCAAACACTTGAGGAAATACTGAGAACATGCCAAATGGAATTTAAATGTGGGTGGGATCAACATCTCCCATTATTTGAGTTCTCATACAACAACAGCTTCCACTCGAGCATTCAAATGTCACTCTATGAAGCTCTATATGAGAAGCGATGTAGAAAATCCTACTTTTTGGGATGAATCTAGTGAGAGAAATCTTCTTGGGCGTGATCTTGTGCAAGAGATGACAGAAAATGTTCATGCCATCCAGCAACTCATTAAGGGTGCTTAGAGTCGGAAATAGATTTATGCTGAAAACTGTCAAAGGGAATTGTAATTAGATGTTGGTGACAAGTTATTTCTTTGAATTTAACCTTGTAAGAGAGTCATGTGGTTTGGGAAGAAAGGGAAGCTCAGACCTTGGTACATTAGCCCCTATGAAATCCTTGATCGCATAGGAGTAGTGGCCTGTCAGCTTTAACTTCCTCCAAATCTAGAACAAGTTCATGATGTCTTCCACATATCCCTCTTGAGGTAGTACATACCTGACCCTTCACATGTACTAAATCCAGAGGTTGTACAAATGGAACATGAAATCTCTTACGAGGAGCAACCAGTTGAGAATTTGGATCGTAGAGACGAGGTTCTATGAAATAAGACTACTTGTCTTGTTAAGGTGTTGTAGAGAAACCAAAAATGTGAAGAATCCAAGTGGGAATAAGAGGAGCCAATGAGGTAGAATTACCCACACATTTTCTCTTCTGAGGGTACATGTTAAAACTTTGCTGATGAAATTTCTTAGGAGGAAGAATGTATATACCCAAACTTTTGAATAATTTTTTTCCTAAAATTGTGAGTTATTTTATTTTTTACTCAACAAAAAATTGTCTTTTAATTAATGATGTGAGTAAAATTAAAATAAGACCATTGGGTTTCAACTATTATATGATTGTTGGTAAATATGACCATTGGAAACTAAACTCTTTACATTATGATTATGGTTTATAAATACAAGTAATTTTGGTTACTTAATATAGAAAGAAGATTCGATGGCCTCATCAAGTAGACTCAGCCCATACGAATCCCATCTTTCAGATCATGGAAATAAGGTTGTTTCACTAGGCTTTACTCTAGACCAAGCCCAAGCTGAGCTTCAACATGTGAAGCATGAATGGAATTGCCTAGGGTAGAAGCTCAAGCTGATAGAAATAACTACTCGGGAAAGGTTGTCTGAGCCACACCAAGATTCTATCACCATAGCACACCTTAAACTTAGGTCCTATATATGTGTTATAAGGGGAAATGTAATGAGAAATTTGTTACATTGTGTAATTCGTTTGAATAAATAAAATGTTTATTTCTTATTATGTTAAATTTGTGGATTTTAAATGTCTGGATAAATATAGGATGAGTTTATAAAAGTTCTGTATTATTGGTAAATTTTGGAAAAAGGGTATTTTAAAATATTTTTTTATACCTTAAATAATTAATAATGTGAAATTATTTACCAAAAATGGTCTTCTACAGTAGTGATCAGTAAACAATTTAGAGTCTAATAAGGTCAACTTAATTAATAGTGAACAATAAAGTATGAATAGTAATATTGCCATTATTAATAGTAATGTGACCAATGGAATAGTAACCTCACTTATGAAAGTATAAATATAATTTAGGTATCTTAAATTGTGAAGTGATATTATATCATAAGTAAAAAACTGTTTCATAAATTGTTATCAAAGTATAAGTATTTTTAGGTAAATAGTGTTTTTACTTCAAAATTAAATATCTCATAATTATAAAATTATTTTCATAAAATTGAGTCAATTTTTTAATTCAGAGCATCGATATTATGTTAGGGTGAATTTATGATATTTTTATAAAATGTTTTGTTTTTTGGTGAATAGTAAAAATAGAGTTTTGAGTTTCGGTTTGATTAATGACATAATTAATGATTTAATAGTGATTTAATAATTCAAGTAGACTTTTGAATAGTTAGATATGTTAATAGGTGTCCCAATTGGCCAATACAATGGGAAAACCCCATGGGAAAGCCCATTGTTTTGTAAATACCACTGATGAGGTGTCCCTTGGAAATTAATAAAATATTCACTCACTATTTCTATATTTACCGACCATTTCCATAATTCCTTTCAATAAAAATTCTCCATAAACAAATATATGGTGTTTCTACCTCCCAAGGAGTCCTTCCAAGGTTCCTTCCAGCCCCCCAATTTCCCAAACATCGAGCTTTCTAAGTTTCTCATCAGGGTAAGGGAACCCTTCAGCCTTCTCTTTGAAGTCATGAATTACTTTATGTTATGTCTTCTAGTTTCCATCTTATTGTGTTGGGGTATGTTATTATATATCCTTATTACTGTCCATTTAATGTCCAAATTATGTCATACCCTTTACACTATCATATATTGATTTTCTGAATTTTTAAGTGACTCTGTTAGGCTGCCGATTTTTCATAAAAGAAAGCGCATTTTCTCTTTTCTTTCAAATTTCATTTTCATGTGGTATTTCATTCAAATATATTCACCATGATCTTATTATATTTTATTCGATCCCTATACTATAAAATTATTCATTTATGGAGGGTATACCCTTGTCCCCTCTCTTTTTATTGTTTTCTAAAACCATGTTATACAGCTTTTATACTGTAGAAATTTCATCACAAAACCTCTCTCCCATTTTCTCAAGGAATTATCTTTTTTTCTTTATGATAATACCCAAACCTATTTCAGTTCTGGGGGTATTCATCTAGACATAAAAAAGGAATATTCTGTTCTAGATTTGACATACATAAAACACTCATTCCTTTTCCATGGGTTATAAATGACAAAACGGTCAAGTTTTTAAGCACATTTAAAACGTCCCGATTTTAAAATAAAACCCATTTATTTTATATTATATGGGTTATTTATGAAATTTATGATTATGATCTATGTGGATCACATGAAAATAAATATATATTAAGTTTGTTCTCTGATTTCACTTTAATGCATTGGGTAAAGAATTTAATATCTAGAGATGATAAGTTGCAATATACCTTGGTGAATAACCCTAGAAATTTTTAGGACACCTTGTCGATGAACCTTGGTCATATGATCATGAATGTATAAATTAAATATTGTAACCAAATTTTCAACTTTTGATTCATTTTATTATTTATATGATATGCCTCTTTATCATTCATTTATGATATCCCTCATGTTCTTATTGATATCGCTCGAGATCATATGTAAATTGTTTCACTTGTTTTTCTTAATGGGCCTTCTACTCACCCTTTACTTCGATGTATGTCTTTAGGATATGAGATGAAGTTTTTTTACATAGTATGAAATTATGATGAATCCCTACAAGTGTATTAGTAAAATGTTTTATGTTGTTTTCATGTATATTGTTCCTAATTTCCAAGACAATATAATTCAAAGATCCTCTGTTTGTAAAATGTAATGAAAATTATGTAATAAAAGACAGGATTCCATAAGTATGATGGAAATAGGTTTGGGAAGTAGCCTTCCATGGAATTTTGGTAGTGAAAATCATGACTGAGAAGGTTAATCTTATGTGTGATATGATGAAGGTGGCTCCAGACCGGAAGAATTTGTATACTAATCATAGGAGGAGGCCCATGGAATTTGAGGTTTGGGACCACATGTTCTTAAGGGTTTCCCCTCAATGTGGGAGGTGGAGTCAAATATTTCTCCCAGGTTCATAAAACCTTTCTATGTGTTGGGACGAGTTGGTGAAGTGGCATATCAACTGGAGTTTCCCCCATGGTTAGAGAGGATCCATGACATCTTCCATGTCTCTCAGATCTGTCAATATCTACAAGATGACTCCCGCATCCTTGATTTGGGAGAGTTAGATATCAAGGATAATGTGACATTCTTGAAAAAATAGGTAATAATCAAGGATCAAAAAGGAAGGTGATTCATGGATGGACCATTTCATTGGTTCATGTGTTATGGAGGCATGGAGGCCTTGGGGAGAGTACTTGGGAGTGGGACTCACAGATGTGTTCCAAATACCCAGAGTTATTTTGAGTTTTTCTCTTTTTTTCCTTCATTAATCTTTTCTTGTGATGTAATTATTGACCTTATTTTCTATAAGATGAGATGTTTCATTTTTCTTTTAATGTGTGTGAAAATTCTTGGTGTATGGTGAGGGGATCACCTCAACCCAAATCAAGATGCATTAATGCAGATGTGATTAAACCCATGCGGGTGAGACAGTGTCTCCCAAAGAGGATATTATCTTGATATGATGCAAGGAACTCCCTAATCCATGTGTTTGGATAGTGTGACCTTAGTTTTTTCATAGTTTTTAGGATATTTATGTTAAGGATGTGTCCCTAGGATTTCAAGGTTTTCACTTCATCTTTTGAATAACACAATGTGTTTTTCTCTGGAGAGGTATATTAATGTTTGGTTGTTTAGAACCCCTTTACTCTAGGTCAATTTTGAATTATCTAGGATGAGAATAGTTTGAGGGTTATCTGATGTAATGTCCTGGATTTCCCTGGACCATTCCTCTGTAAAAGTCAAGTGTTTAGGGTATTATGGGAGGCCAAGGTGGTACATTTCAAGGGTTTCAAAAATTCCCAGTTTTTCCATTTTTTCTTCAGTAACTTAGGGCATTGGCATCAGCATGTTAGTGCATCGGCATGTAAATGTGTCAGTGATTCAATGGCATCGGCATCAGTGAGTCAGGAGCATCGGTGTCGGTGAGTCGAGGGTGTCGATGTCAATGAGTTAAGCTGTCTATGTCAACGAGTTGAGGGCATCAGTATTGGTAGGTTGTTGCATCGGTAGCTCAGTGTTGATATATCAATGTCGGTAGGTCATTACATCGATAGCTTAGCATCGGTAGCCTAGCATAGGTAGCTCATATCAGCAGCTCAGTGTCGGTATCACAACATTGGTGGCTCTGTGTCAGTGACTCACCCATCGATGACTCACCCATCGGTGACCCATTTGTAGTTTTCCTAGTCTTTCCAAGATTTCCAGTTCCGCCCCTCTTACATCTTATTTGATTTAAACCAATTTTAAATCCCTTTTAATCACTTTTAAGGGGTTTTCAAAGGATATTATGTATATCTTTAATATCCTGACATTTCAGGGGATTTAAGATACTCAAACCATGTGATATTGACCACGATCTCATATTAATGAATTTTAAAACCATTATTTCTTAATATAGGATATGGCTCTTCAAAGTTGGGATCTTCCCTTCCTAGTGTGTTTTTGGTTTTCCCTTTAGTGAGTCTAGAGACTTCCTCCCTATAAGAGTCATTATCCTATGCTAGAGCCTGTCCTTCCTATTTTTCTTAGAGTTCTTCACTACTACTCATGTGATCTACTATTCTTGGCGTATGGAGGAACTTCAGTCCTCTGATCATTTAGTAGGGATTTATTCTACCTCTATTGAATTGTGCATCATACAAGGTGTGCTTACTAATTATTATTTGTGAAGAACAGATGAATACTTTTCTTATGACAAGAAATAAATAAGAATGCAATATGATCAAAAGATAACATGGTAATGAAATGATAGGTTGGGAGTGGTTTGATGTTTGTTCATTTGTTTTATTTTGTTATCCTTGTTTCCTTATGGATTTTTGTGGTTATATTCCCTATATAAATCATGTTCTTTGGTGGTATTTTCTTGTGCACTAGTGGTCTTCCATTTGTTTTCGTCATGTTTTATGATAATTGGTCATGACATGAAATCTTTTTAATCACATATACCTGGTAAAATGAAATTAATGCCCCAGGATGAAAACCTTTGTGTGATTACCCCTATTTATCAAGTGGACTTAATGAACAGTGTTAAACATATCTAAATATGTCATGTTTGATTTGTGTGTCCGAGTTCTGTGTTCAGTTGGGTTTTGTGACCTTGTGTGAGTTGTGTGGTGCTTTTGTTGGGAGCACAGTTATGGGTGCCAGGGTGAAAACGGAGTGGGTTCTGTGAGAAGGGGGGGATGTGTGTGAAGAAATTATGTGGGTTAATGGTAGTTGTTGTGGTTTTTTTATGTGGGATAGTACGTGTGGTGTGTTGGAATCTCAGGTTGAGAGACTAATTGATTGTGGAATGAAATCACTTGTAAGCAGTGGGACTGCCTTTGTTTCTGATGTGGTCATGGAGCGACAATGGGTAGTGGAACTCTGGGGTGTTTATGAACTCGTATGTAGTGGGAATACATCGGGGAAATATTATTATTGTGTGGTATAACTTTGAAGAATGATAGTTGGCAGTGGGTGAATAGGGGGCGTGCAGTGGGACTGATAATCCGGTTTTGTTTATTGTTTTGATATGGTTTGTGGTTGGTAGCTATTTGGTATTGCTAGAATCAATTAAAGTGAATCCTTAAATTAATAATTTGGTGGTGGTTAAATAGAAATGGGGTTGGGTTATGGTTTGTTAGTGGTTGTGCATATAGGGTTAGCAGAAACGTGGTTCTGTATGAGTTGGTTGTTTCTTTTGGGATCTGTAGGTTGGGGTTGAGGGTTTTCTTACATATATATATAGTTCATTTCTTTGTGATTTCTATATGCACCCCACCATTGTTAAGAACCATGATTCGAACACCCCCATTCACAGGGGATGGTGTCTTTCCCAACATCCCAGTGGGAGGATGGATGGCTGGTTACTGACTTTCTTCCTCGCACCATCTTCTAGGCTCTTACCGCTAGAGTGTACTCGGAAGGTTGTAATGGATTGAGGCTTACCATAGTCACATATCCTTATAAAAAATTTGTTGTGGATGAGAGGCCTAGGTTTTTGTAGTCCAGGATTCTTTTCCCATGTGTCTTCGAGATGAGGCCCAGGTGTCTTCAGGCGCGAGGCATGGTTGTTGTGGCCCAGGTGTCTGCGGGTGGGATTGTGTGTGATTTGAGGCCAAGGTGTGTGTAGGTAGGTTGTGGTAGTGGTATTTCATATGGTAAGAGTGGTAGCATCAAGACATTATCCATTATGGATGAGTAGTTAACTAGTTGGAAAGTGGTGTAGGATACCCAAATGTCGATGTGATTATACTATTACGTTACTTGACTTGCAATATTTTGTGAGAATTCATTGGTGAGGCCGGGATGGTTAGTATTACTTGGTAAGTTCTTTGAGGTTACAATATTTTCTCATAGGTACATTAGTATGTACACCCACTTGTGCATGGGTACCTTTAGTTTCCCAGATGATTATACTCATATGATCACCCTATTTATATAAAACCATTGGTAGCTTTCTATGAGAACTTTGAGGATCGTGATGGACTTTACTAGCTCGGGTGTCGGGATTAGTTTTTGTTTCTAATTAGTCTCTTGTCTTGTGGTACTTTACCTTGGAGTTTTTTTGTACTTTGTATCAGGTTTACTTTTGAACGTGAATATGGGATTGGATTTTGTATTTAGTTTTACTTTTAGTATTTGGATTTTATTAAGATTTATCGTCTTATCTTCTAATCTTGTTCTATAAAAAGTGTAATGCCTTCCACATTATGTGAGATTATATACCCTTAGTATTAGTCTCCACTTTGGGGCCTATTAAAGGAAGGAATCAGGGGGTTCATTATCTCTCCTTCATCTTGAGGAAGGAAGTGCATGGTACTTTTCTGTACCATCCTTCATCTTGAAGAAGGTGTGTCATGACATTTTCACATTTTAGAAAATTCACTAGTGAATCATTTTCACCATAATAAAAGATACAATAATTTTAATATGCATGGATCTTCTGATATGTAAGACCCATATTATGTAACAACATCATTTATTCATAAAAATTTTATGGTAGTGTTATCCCATAGAAAAAAATAATTTACCAGAAGAAAATATTTGATTAAATCAATAATTTCACATTCCATATTATTTTTTAATAACCATAAATTTTATAACTCTTTAAATTTACTTATATTTCATCCCAGATATAAATAATCATTATTAGATTTAAAATTTTATAAAATTGAAATGCTTCCAATTCAGGATTGGAATTTTCATTCTAATTTTGTTGTTCCTGAAAATATGGGATAGTAATATCATGAACTAAATTTTAAACTATGATAGATCAAGATCTAAAAAAATTATCTTCTTCTGAAATATGTTCACTATATTGATATATAAATACATAATATTTCATAAAACCAAAATAAAATAGATAATCCTCTATATTATTAAATGTTTCAAATCTCCTCATATTGCTTTTCTTAAATTGGCACTTAACATTTCCTTCTAAAACAAATTCTAAATTTTATGATGAAAATGATTTAAATATTTCAACACCACCAATATAGAAATGATTTGTACTATAATTTTTTGGATTTCTATAATGATTTACCCGTCACAATACCATAATAAAAATATTTATCTACTACTTAGGTGTATTTTTTTCTAAATAAATATGAATAATTCATAATAAATATGGGTTAGGATTAATAAAATGGAAGGGAATTTGTTTTTTATAATTATTATTAAAATATGAACAATTCATAATAAATATATTTTTATGATTAATCTTAGAAATTAGAAGAATTGTGGATAAATGATACTAAATTATGAGAAATTCAAAAGAGATATGGATTATAATTAATCTGGTAAAAGGAATAAGTGCTTATAATTTTTAATAAAATATGAAAATTAAATAAGAAATATAGGTTGTGATTTAATCTAATAGAACGGAATAATTCTTCTTAATTGTTACTAAAATATAGATAATAAATAAGAAATATGGGTTGTGATTGATCTAATAAAAGGTAAAAAGTGTTTCTATTTATCACAAAAATATGAAAAATACATAACAAGTATGAGTTATGATTAATCTAATTAAATGGAAGAAGTGTTTCTAATTGTAACTAAAATATGAAAAATTATTAAGAAATATGGATTATGATTTATTTGATATAAGGTTATAAGTATTCGTAATTGTTAATAATAATTTATAATTAATACAAATTTTTACTAATTTTATTCAAATTAATAATAAATATTGATAATTTTAAAAAATTATTCCAATTTTTAACTAGTTATTACTAATTACTACTAATTATTAATAATTATTGTTCATTTTTACAAATTTTTTAATAATTATAAATTATAATGAATTTTTAATAATTTTTACTAATAAATAATAAATATCGGTAATTAGTAATAAATATCAACAATTATTGCTAATTTTTACTAAATTCTAATAATTATTATTAATTATTATCAATTTTTTGCTAATTTTTAATGTTTATTCTTATTTTTAACAAATTATTGTTGATTAATGGTAATTATTAATAATATTTGTAATTTTTTTAGTAATTTTTTCCAATTTTTTCTAGTTATTAAATAAATTTACTAGTCTTTACTAATCAATAATAAATATTATCTCCAAGCCTGGTAGATTTTTAATTTTTATTAATTATGCCCCTTTTACTAGGTTGAGAGGTAACCGTACATGGCCAGAAAACCCAAAGGCACTAAGGTCCACACATTACATGACATTAAATGCCTCAAAGACCTTGAATACATAGAATATACCCCACCCTATCAATTTGATCAATGATTCTAAGCATACCCTACCTTGCAACAAATATTTCTAGCTAGCATTCCCCCATTCAAATCTACATAGTCCTAAAATCCCATAGGTACTATGGCCCACACATTACATGACATGAAAGGCCCCAACAAACTTGACTACACAGAAATTGTATCACCCTAGCAATTTGATCAATTATTCTAAGCTTACCCTACCTTGCAACAAATGTGTCCAACTATAATTTCCCCATAAAAAGATATACAAGGCCTAATACCGATGGATGAAGCCATACCCTCACATTCTTCCAATCCATATGCCTTGCAAAGGAGGTTGATGCTACTCTGAAACACCATTTGGGTTGTCCCTGTGAGGACCTAATTTATTGAGGCCCAAGGCCTTGATTTTTATTTCCACCTGCTATTTTCATATGCCCGTTGTGATCCACGCGGACAACAGCCCCTCATTGCCCCGTAGTAACTAATTAAATGAAATCTTTAATAATTTTTACAAATTACTATTAAAAATGTCTAATTTGTAATAAATATTGCTAATTATTTATAATTATTATTAATTATCAATAATTATTAGCAACTTTTAATATTTGTTTACTTTTTGCTTATTATTTCTATTTTTTCTATTCTTTTTTATTTATTACTATATTTTACAATTTTTTACTAATTTTTAATAATTATTCCAATTTTTTACTAATTATATCTAATTATTACTAATTAATAATAAGTACTATTAATATTATTATTTTTTCTAGTTTTTTCTATTTGTTATGAATTTTTTCAATTTTTTTCAAATTAAAAGAAATATTTCTACTTAGTAATAAATATGTAAAATAATTACTAATTATTACAAATTATTAATTATTATTATTAAATTTTCATATTTTTTCTCATTATGGCTATTTCTACTATTTATTTTTAATTACTACAATATTTTAAAAAAATTAATAATTATTCTTGTTTTAACAAATTATGGATAATTACTACTAATGATTAATAATTATTTTTAGTTTTTACTAATTTTTTCAAAATATTAATTATTATTTCCATTTAGTAATAAAATTCACTAATTATTTCTACTTCTTATTAATTACTAATTATTATTAGTATTTTTAATAATTTGTTTTCAAATTGTCTCTATTTTACTATTTTTTATCATTATTACTATTTTATAATTATTTCATAGTTATTCATATTTTTAACTAATTATTAATAATTATTGTTAATTATCACTAATTTTTACTGGTTTTTTATAGTAATTAATTTTTAATAATTTATACTTTTCTTTTTCTAATTATTTATATTTTTACTTGTATTTATAATTATTTTTATTTTGTACTATTATTTTAATATTTTTTTTACTAATTATAACTAGTTATTACTTTTTATTATTACCATTTTACTAATTAATATCAATTATTAGTAAATATTAAAAATCATTATATATTATAATCATGTAATTCTTTTTACTTATAATTTATAAGAATATTATTATTAATGAACAAATATATTAATTTAACAATTAATGCTAATAAATTAGAAAAAAAACATAATTATCAAATATAATTAATTTTCACTAAATGAAGTTTACTATAAGATTATATAAGAGAATAAAACATATTAATGGAATAAAAAACTATAAAAGATAATATATAAAATATATATCTTTATACCGACATTTAAAATGATCCTTGAATTTCAACAACATGCTAAAGAATGAGAAAAGTTAAATGGGGGAATGAAGGAAGAAGAGGCGCACATGGAATTTATAGAATAAATTTATTGTGAAATATTTTCCATCACTAATATGCTTATTAGCAATGGATTCCATCACAAATAATTCCCCCGATAAATACTTTGAGAGCTAATAAAAAAATGAATTGTGAATGATAACTTTTTTCGTCACAAATACTACCCATCATATTTATCTTTTTATTACACTCTTTCTTCAAACTATTTTTGATGGAAACTTTTTCCCATAGTTAATAGTTAACTAATTAAGACATATATATATATAATCTGTCATAAAAGGTTTATAGGCCCTAATTCAATGTTTTTTATTATTTGATAATCCAATTTTTAACTAGGTTGAGAGGGAACCCCTACACGATGCAAAGGCCTAGAGGCACAATGCCTGATGTACATGGCCAGTCACATGAGGTAACTCATGCTTGTCACATGAGGAATCCAGTTCTCATCACATAGGGTAACTTATTCTCATCACATAAGGAATTATATGTTCTTCACCTAATTTATCATGTTCTTATCACACATGGAAACTTATGCTCATCACATAAGTCATCACATGCTCATCAAATGAGGCATCTTACACTTTTTACACAAGGCATCCTACACTCATCACATAAGGAAAAGATAATCTTAATCTCTTCACCTAAGGGGAGAATGGAGAGATCTGATGCTCATCACATAGGCTTCTAATGCTCGTCACACAGGGCTATCATGCACGTCACATGATGCATCAGGTTCTCTTCCTATAGCGAATAATAGAATCTTAGGCTTGTTACTGATGGTTATGTTAGAGAGATCCCATGATCATCAAAAAATATCTTAGGATCATCAAATAAGGCATCGTATGCTCATAAAATAGAGAATCCTAGGCTCATCACTTAAGGCACACTAGGCTCTTCACCTGAGGATCCTGAGGTTTGATAAATAAGGAAGGATGGTTTTCTGATGCATCATGACAATTGGATCATACTATTCTTATCACATAGGGTGTCATATGCTCGTCACATAAGGAAAGGTTCCAGTTATGCTTCTTGCATAAGGGCAGGCACTGTTTAATATCCCATGGGGAAGAATCCACTTACACTCATCTTGTAAGTGTGGGCATAGGTTAACGTTAATTAGGGATAGATCTACTTATTCTTGTCACATATGGGTGCGTATGGGTGAAGAGTTTTGTTGGGACACTCTAGAATGTTTGGTGGTTTTCCTAGTAGTTTTGGGTTTTATCATCTCTTGAAAGGGATGTGGGATAGTAAGGTTGTTTGGAAGTTTTATTTGAAACTCAAATTGTTGTCCTGTATATACTTATAGAAATAGAAATAAAAACAAACATAGTTCAAGATGTAGAGTTTAAGGTCACGTGACAGGACAAGTATATGTTTTTTAACATCATGTGGTAATGACACATTTGTCATAGAAAATATGAAATCAATGAATAGAGTGAGGATTACATATTGGTTTTTCCCAATGTAGGAATGTATCAGTAAGTAGATCGGGATTCAGATCATCAATAAGAACTTAACTGTGGATTACATCTAGAAGATGATCTAGCGTGTTTATTGGGATCTATAGTAATACCTATGGGGATTATGAATATTTTTTACTACCAAACTAGTGATTAGGAGAATATTACATTGATTTTTCCTATTCGATTCTTGATGCAAAGGTTCTAGGGTGAGGAATCCTATGCTTTGGAGAAGAAGGCCAGGAGTCTGTCCAGTCCATGATTAATGAAAATGTCCTGGGGGTGAAAGTTGATGACATTGATCATGCATTTGGAGGTTTCATGAAGGAAACATAGATTTTATGGCTTCAGGATCCATGAGAAAAAAAAATCATGAAAGTATTTTAAGTGACAAGAGGACTTCAATTAGGTCACCATGGTATGAGTTTCATGCAAGTGGGGAGTAATGTGGAACCATGAATTGCAGGAGTTTTTTTCCTTTTGTGAGAAGTATATTCTTTATGGAAGGGAGTTGTGTGAGAACGCCTCAATAACAATAAAATAATTTGAATGATTTTTTCAAGTTAATTCACATATGATTCTCACATATATAAGTTTATGGAGGTGTTTTGGGCTGTGATAAAATCAGAAGTAAAATTTATATGAGTTGAGAGCTTAATTTTTGGAATCCCAATGGTCAAATAGTTAAAATAGAAAAGTAATATGTATTTATAGGAATAGATATCAAATTAAATGTATTTCCATAAAACATTAATCTCATTCATGAATGATTTATGTGTATAAAAAATTCTGGACTTGAAAAACATCACAAGTTATGGACTTACACAAATCCAATTTGTGAAAAATTTTATACTTTACTCTAGAAATTATTTTATCGATTATCTTCGTGGAGGACTTTAATTCCCATGAAAAATTAGGCTCACAAATTGAATCAAGTTATATACTTTTTCAATTGGGGATTTCACAAGATTCTATCTAGATTTTTTTATAATTACAACTTTTAATGACTATAACGTTTGATCTATAAGTCTGTTTAGTCTCCAGGGATAGTAAAATCAAAGCCTGAGAAAAAAACTAAACCCCCTATATATTGGGTTCTATAAACCAAGGCTTTTTTAAGGGACACAAATTTCCTAGAAGATACATAAATATTTATTTTTTAGATTCAATTTCTTTTTGTTATCAACAGATTCAATTCATTAGCTAATTCTAGTGGGAGGTTATCACTACCACATAACCATACTAAGAAATGTTTTTTAAGGGTATCAATCCCTTGGTGAATGAGAAGTTATGTGACACATAAATATTCCATTTTATTTTTCTTTTGGCATAGTTAATCCTTGATCCATTTTAGTGGATTTTGCAACATCAACTTCCATATTTCCCACTTACACTATGTTTTATTTCAGTATTAAACAATGTTACCAAGAAAATAAAAAGAAACTGAAAAACCCCCTAACAACACCAAATCAACCACCAAATTAACCCATTCTAAAAAACTACCAAAACCATATTATCTATTCCAAAATATCCACAACTATAGTATAATCATAGCATTCTCAACCTCTTTACACATCACTCGACTATACCGGTACCATAAAAAAATCAAACCTCACCACTCTCAAATAACCATAACCACCAATACATAAAATAATTCCCACAAAAATAATTACTCCTATAATAATAATAAAAACTATAAAATGTAATAGTAAAATACTTTAAATATTATCTTACTAATCATCCTTACATAGTAAATTGCATTTAAGGGAATAATAAATGTCCATGAAAATTCGTATTTCCAAAATACTATTTCATTTCAAATATTAAATGATTAACCAACTATGATATGTTATTATAACATAACAAGTGATGAAATAAAAATTTTCATAATGAAAATATCAACCAAGAAGTAGTAATATCTGAATAGTAACATGGACTCAAGAAAATAGCATGTGAAACAAATTATTGCCTTTCAATTTCATAGTTAATTTATTATCTTCCTTAGGTTAATTAAATTCATTCAATAAATGAAATCAATAGCATGAAAATCCCATAATTACAAATAAATATGTAAGATAATTGTTGAATCCCCAACCATGATTAAATATTCTAAATATACATTGGGTGAATAAGGAAAAACTAAGGATTTTGTGCCTTGAAACACAAAAGGAACCTCTATAAGACCTAATCACAACAAACTCCCATCAAGAACTCAAAAAAACCCTACCCAAGAATTAAGGAAGGCCCATCCATATTTCATAAAAAGAATGAGAACTCGATGTTTGGGAGAGTATTAAGAAGATAGATAATAACAGAACCTTGAATTGATGGAGAGTACATAGTTTGAATCTAGTGGTCAGAGTACACAAGGAAATTACTAAAGAGATATAAACAAGGGCTTGAATTAAACTAGGTTTTTGGGTAAATAAGTAAAGTATAATAATATGAGGTACTAAACCATATTTACAAAGAAAACATAACCAACCTCTACCACAAAAAGGTGAGTCCCAAGATAGCTATTATAGCCTTATTCAAAGCCAATTCCAAAATCATAGCCATTTTAAATGGTTATATCTCCCCACATATTATAAATATTTCAACTAATTTAAAAATGGTTTTGACCACCACTATAGAGGGGAAGTATATAAAATGGTTGTATTGACCTCAACTTGGAATCCTTTCAAAACCCACCATAGTGCAGAGGAACTACCCTCACTATTTATAGAATTTCACCATTATTGACTATGTCATTGTTATCATAGGTCCACAATGTAGTGACTATATGACCAAAAAATAGGTGTTACACCCTTATCCATTTCACTCATGGATTAACCAAGATTTCTCCAAGTTATATGATAAGAAAAATGACTGACTTTGTGCCTTCAATGGGTTAAACAAATAAAAAACCCAAAATAGATAGAACTATTTAACTCCACCTAAAACACCCAACCAATAATATAATTTCATGGCCACTCCCTCCAAAACAATCCCAAACATCCTAAAATGGGTTTTTTTATTTTGATCATTATGAAACTCCACCTCTCCCCTCCAAATAACCTTTAAAACTCTCACTTGAAACTTCTAACTCCACAAGCCTGTAAAGTAATAGTCTAAAAAGGTCTGGTCTATTACATTATATACGTCTCAAATAATTATAATCCTCGATAATAAAAATAAATCCTAGAATAAAAAATAACAAAAAAAATGTAACATCCTCTGGAGATGTATTTCAAATATGAGAAACACCACCATCTGAACACATACGCAAAAATGGGAACAACGCTAATAAATTCAGTATAAATCCAATATTATCAACCACGAATACAAATTAAAAAAAACCTGGTATACTAAGTGGAAATTTTCAATTCATTCTTCCCCATACTCTCTTTCTGCACACCATATTTGAAAAAAGATATGAACCAAGGGAATAATGCACCAACACAACACTATCTCTTGATAAGTTTGAATCTCAACTAGACAATCTAGAAAAATCTAATCATCTTCCACATACAAAATTCCCCAATCAATGACCTGGAAATCATTATGATGATATCAAAAAATCTACAACATGTAGAAGACATTGTGGATGTAATCAATCTTTCAATAAATAACTAACAAATATGCCACATTATAAATGTGCCCCAACACCTAAAAAGGACTAATAAACTATGGAGAAAACTTACATCCACGATAAAACCTCTATTACCCATGACAAGAGGAAACTCTTGAGAACACATGGTCTATAACATCAAAATCTTGATGCCTCCTCTTATTGTCATAATACTTATGATAGTCTTAAACTGCCTTATTAGTCATGCTTTTCACCACATCTTGTCCATGTACCATTGAATCTAAAACCTCAGTCTATCAAAATTGAGACCTATAATTTCACCCATAAAATTCATTTAATAGTGAAATAATAATGGATGACTGATATATGTTATTAAAATAAGACTCAACTGAAGAAAAATGATTCACCCATGAACCTCTAAAATCCAGAAATCTTACACACAATATGTCCTCTAGCATCAAAATAGTCTCATCTATATGAAAATATAACAAATAAGGATTTTAATTCATGTATACTACATATTTTTATATGAATGTTCATTTCATTAAACAATAACATGCTCGAGGACAATAATAGTTCAGTACCTTTGGAAACTTTGAACACATTTTTCTAATTTGTGGAAAGATCTTCAACATATCCCACAAAGATCCACCCCTTTAGTAATCCTACGTATAAATTTTTTTATAAACCAGTTAAAGGAATCATAAGAAAGGGTGAGATCATATTCTCAATAAGGGTAAGCAACGGAGATATGTAAGAATAATCATGAACATAAGAGTAGGAGAACATGAGTCTATCATTAGAAAATCTTACCTTGAATATAAAAGATCATATACACGAGTCATTAAATAAATAATTATACTTCATAAAAAATGAATCATTTTTAAATAAGTAGCATAAGCCATGAAAACATAACATAGTAATAATACATGGAATTCAAAATAGACACATAAACATGTAATTTCATTCCCTATAAGTTAGGGTGCATTTCCAAAACTTAACAGGTAACTTCATGGGGAAAACACCTCTTAGGACGGAAACACCTTCATCCCCAATAGTATCATTTACTTGTAAGGGATCAGGTTTTACCATCTTCCCATATTTTATTGGTTTTCCCCATCTTCCCATAGTTGATCGGGTTTCCCTATCTTCCTATAGTGTATTGGATTTCCCCATATTCTAGATTGGATCAAGCCCATTAACTTGTCTCCATAATTATCTCATGAGACAAAAATATTTACCCAATGAATTAGAGGGTGATATATGTTCCAACCATTACATAATTAAAACCATACATATGTGTGTCATAAGAACATAAATCATTCATCATATCATAATCCATAAAAATATATGAGTTTCATAAACACTTCATCATAACATAACTCATGGAAAAAAATATGTTTCATAAATATCATTCCATAATAAATTTAAACCATTAATATAAATTATAAAAAATATATAATTGGATAATATCCCTAGTAAAACATAAGTAACATTAAATAAGGTTGTATTAGGTGGAAAAAAGTTTGAAATATCACTTTAAATAAATCTTGAGAAAAATATCCTTTCCATTTTGGAAAATGAATTTCAAATCATAAAACATTTAAAAAACTTTTTCAATGAAATTATCCTTGAAAATTTATAAATTTAGCTTTTATAAATATTTTAAACATCAATGAAATCATTTTTTTTTAAATTATTAAATTTTTATTTAAAATACTGTTAAAACATTTTTAGAAAACATTAATTTGAAGGATCATATATTTCTTAGTGAAGGGAGAATAAAATTATATGAAACTTATAATAACAAAAAAATAAGTATATTCATGATAAAAAATGTAAAATGTTAGTATATACATATCTTAAAATAATATAGGTGCATAACATAATATGTGCCTCAAAGAAGGCAAGTTGAGACAAAATCACCTTACCGATTGGTAACATTTGAAACGTAACCCTGATGAAACGGTGATCATAACATGGATATATAAATACCCATAAATTTAAGGATAATGATTATATAATAAATTCATCAGAATTATATACACCACACAAAATAAATTAGAGGGTAATATGTCATATGTCATTCAAAAATAAAAGTGAGACTAGAAATCCCATCACCTTATAACTTGAGTCTCGTTGTACAAGTGAAAAATTCATCTATAATAAATATAATATTATTATAAATATATTAAATAATCTTATTAATGTATATAATAACATATATTATTTACATATACCTTTATATTACCCTCTTATTAACGATTACAAGTTTAAGTTATGTTTTGGGTAATAACTGCTTTGTTTCCCATTCATGTTTTGACTTGTTATTCTTGGTCCTCATACATAGGACATGATTTAATTATGTGTAGAATAATAACCATGAAATAAATATCATATATATTAATTTTATATATGTTTATGGTTATCAATGAAATATATAAACAGAAAATTAAATACATCGTTCATTGAGACGGTAGGTCGTACGCACACATGAACACTACTTCCATTTCATGTAGTATTGAAAGAAATAAAGACAATGGAATGCATGTATATATATAATATAATTATAATTGAATTATAATTTCCTATATATCATATAATTTTATAAAACCCATCCTTAATACATTCCAGGGAATGTGTGAACGAATCACCTCATTTTGAGGAAGCGGTAGTCCACACATCCACAAACAAAGTTATCATATTTCCAAAAAATATATAAACTATGAATGTATATGTTATATAATAATTAAATAAGAATAAATCAATCATATATATCATATATATCATATAAAAATATATAATAAATCATTATTTTAAACCTTGAAAGGTTGAAATGGAAGAATGAAGGACATCGGTTCGTGAGGTGGTAGTATGTCGTACATACAATCGATGATTGTGTATCCCATTTTATAGATGTGTGTGTGATTATAGAAAGTAACATTAATATAAAGAAATATCATTATATTTAGTATACTTATGTTATTATATAAACATGAAATAAAAATAATTTCAGGGGTTTAAGGAATAAATAAAACCAAAAAATGTTTGTTGATGAATGTTACCTCTTCTTTGGGTATATACATTTGATTTTCACAAAAGGACTTCTTTGGTTTTATTTCTTCCCAAGGATTCTAGGATTAAGGGAGTTTTGAAGGATTTTTTTACATATTTTTGTAGAACCAAATAGGTTCTGAATTTTGAATAAAAGAAAAAAGGAGATTCCCTTTTATAATAGAGGGGAGGGGCACTTTGGGAATTTCACAAATATTAATTTATAATAAATTAAATATCAATCCAAATACCTATATATTTAAATTTTTAGAATATAATATATTAGAAGGTTTTAATATCATAAACCAATATATTTTATACAAGTTTTGGTGTTATTTAAAAGCTCATCATTTTAATTAACCCTTAGTTAATCCATTTTAATTTTAACAATCATAATAAGTTTTTAAATATTAAGAGGATGAAAATTTTAATTATAAATCCTAAATTAGAATATAAATAGAGAATTAATTATATTTTAGAACATATATCATCCCCTTTGTTCTTATTTAATATTTTTTACTATTTATAAATAATTTAATAAAATATTATTTTCATAAAATATCATAAGTGTCAATTTTGACACAATACATTACTTTAACATTAAGAAAACCAATAAAGTGAGATAAATTAGAAAAAAATTATTTAATAAACCCAAAATATGTAATATTCACCTATAAAATTATTGGATCACGTTAATTAAGTCAAATTATATTTATTTTAATATTTATTATATCATTTAATTGATTGTTTCATTAATTAAATAATTATTAGATCCTCGTTTTTTTAATTATTTATGATATTTATTTCTACACTAAAAATTAAAAATAAATTTATATTATTTAGATAAACATTTTATCTTTCATAATAATATATAAAGTCAATCATATATTCTATTTAACCCCATATTAACTGTTTTATACTTATTAAAAGTAAAAGTGTGACATTTTGTCACTCTCTTTGATTTTAATAATATTCAAGTCATTTTCATGGAAAAGTGTACATTTAATTACTAAACATTGATAATTATGTGTAAATGGCCTAATTAAATTCATTAAATAATTTTTGGTCATGTTTTAGAGTCATTTTATAGTCCTTATCACTTTATTTTGAACATAAATTACCCAATTTTCCCTTTACCATGATAATAAAAATTGCCAAAGTTACTATTCATATTGGCAAAAAAATTGTATATTTACCAAATTTGGACCTTATGATTCCAAATATGGAATCCATTTTTCATAATTAAAAATACAAAATATTCTAAAATTAATTTAAAATTAATTTCATTGATAGAATGAGAATATGGGGTTTTAAAGTGAAAGTGTATACAAAATTGAAATGTTTTTATATCCAAATTCAATGTGAAATCGATTCAAATCAAATAAATTGGATTAAATTATGAAAAATTGATATAATTATACATTGAAACCAATAAAATATATAATTTCACAATATAAATTATTTCAATGAAAATGTTGTTTTCAGTTAAAATTCAATATTTTTCACTATTCATCAAAATTTGAAACTTATCAGAGAAATACCAAAATTTCTGCCAAAATAAAATTTTATAATTCTATTTAAAATACTAAATTTATTCTTTTCAAATATAATTTATAAAATTTTCAAAAAAAATATTGAAAATAAGTACGCCATCAAAAGGCTGCAAAACTGCCTTTTTAGAAAAATTATTCTTTTATGCATAAAATTATATTTGTTATTATATCTTGTCTAGAAAATACATGATATGAATTTTAAAAATTATATTGAATATTATATATATATATATCATTAATATAATTCATAAATATTTATTTTTTTATTTATTGGTATAAAACAAACTGGCGCACATTTAAATAATTTTTCAAAGAAACATTTCCTTTTATTTTAAAAAGGGTTTCACATTAATTTATAATTAATTGGTAAAATAATAATGTTTAAACCATAATTTCATAATTTAGTTAATCATATTCATATCGTTTAGTCTAATATCTTGGTTATAACTATCTTATTTAATAAGTATAATAATAAAATGATGTTTTGTAGAAACTCAGTGTTACATATAAATCAAGATAAAAAGATATTGTGTGTAGCACAAGCATAAATTGGTGTAGCATATAACACAAGATATCAAATAAATTTAATAAATAAAGAAAAGGTTCATAAAAACAAAGGGTGTTACAAAACATCTGTCTTAGGAAGAAAATCAGTACTTAAGAATAACTGAGATCTAAAGGTTTTAAAAAGACCTCTATAGTTTTATGTGGTGAAAAAAAGAAAAAAAATTAAATATTATGGTCCTTAGAACCCCATAAATATTTATTATCTCATTCATATACCACCTCGAAATATCCTTAAAAACACTTGGATCCTCATTCACTCAATGAGTTGACTTCATCAAGCATACCCCAATCACCAATAAAACATCACATTTTCCTTGGGATAAACGTAAATCAATGATGAAATATATCTAAATTTCTTCCAACTTTTACAGAATAATATCTTGTAGTTGTAAAAGAACATTCTGGAACATAATGCACTACATTCACCTACTAACAAAGCAAATAACCCAACACAAACTCTGCTACTAATAAATTTCTCCCCAACCACTAGGATTAACTTTTCAAGGAATGATATATCTTAGATCTAAATGGATTCAAAACCAAGGGTGATATATGTAAATCATTAATAACCACATATCACATTGTAGATGGAAGGAATAAATTCCCACAAAAAAACAAATGATGATATTAAATATCTTATAGTACCAAGTGATTCGTAAAGACTCTTGGGGGGACCATATGTCATTTTTTCACTAAGTTTTATTTTATATTGAATTATACTCTTTTACATTGGAAATTATATATCGTTATAATATATGGATATATTAATGTATGTGAAAACCTCACCTCAATATACATATGCAGAATAGACAAGAACAAAAACACAAGATGTTTTTATAAGTTTTAGTCTCAATGTGAGATTACTTCTTACCAAGTACATTTTTTTTAGATTAAACATTATAAATAATTATTAATACATTGGAAATATATATCCTGAAAATATAATAGGTAATCTCCTGAAATACCTGATAGGTTATCTCCCAAAACACCCAACCACTACTGAATAAAAAATAGTAACTCCCAGTGGGTTCCTTATACTAGATCCCACCAATTTATTCAATGTCCAAAAATGATTCTATCCATCTACTGATGGCTTCTTTATATGTCATCCTGGTAGTTATCCAATGCTCCTTTTGGAATCATCCTTGAACATATCTTCAACCATGATTATCTTCTGATGTAGTACATGTGTTGTTCTTGTTTCCTTCAAGCCCACACAGTTAAATCCTCGCCTGAGCATTTATGTATTAATTTTCTTTCTCACAAGATATCCAGAAAAAATTGTGATATCACAATACTTATATCTCAACTTTAACACATAAGAAATCATGACTTCTATTTTTATTCTTCATTGACTAGAAATACATTTATAGTGTGATAGAATAGTCGAAGGGTTATTACCTCTCATAATAACATCTTCAACTCTTACCGTAATTATATTCATAAAATTATATTAGATAATATTACCTTATTTTGAATAAAGAAAACTCTATGAAATTTGAAATAATTCTATTGTCTTTATTCAAATTTGAGTCAAGGATTTTATCTAATATCCTTAAGACACACATTTTTCATCTTAATAAGATATTCAAACTATCTCATCATCTTCTCCCTAAAATATTCACCTTTTAACACATTTTAAACCTTCCTCCAAGTACACATAATGCATAAAATACTATTTTTTATATTTATGTGTGGAACTCCCCATGCTGGACTTCCAGCATCGATGAGTTCTCAAAACTGTCATCAGTAATAGACCATGGAATTATCCTTTCCATTTTTTCCTTGACAATCGCTATAACCTTTAGTATGACATGTTTTTTATTCCCTCGTCATTTTTAGATAAAAAGACTCAGATGAGTCTTTCTATTCCTCATCATGAATCAAATCTCCTAAAATGATCATCACTAAGACATAAATGATTTATGGTTTCTTACATATAATCACCTCATGCATAACATCCACTATTAGGGTGTAGTTCTTTTATTCTTCCATTTTTACACCATGACCTTCAAAATTCTCATTAAAATGAATAGATTTCTATTTCATCACTCCATTTTATTATCAAGCCTCCATGATAACCAAAACTCTCAATTGAAATTCTCCATGGCTTGTCCATATTCATTTTCCCATTACATCAAAAAAAGTATAATTCTCTATCATAGATCTACTTTGACCAAAGCATTATCACAACCTCCAATGTGATATTTATTCATTGAAAAATGGTGAGAATCATTATCTAAATTATTTTCATAGTAATTTTCTCTCTTATAATATTCTAATTTTCTATGTCATATGAAGAAAGTCATATGATATAGAAGACACACGTTCAATTCATACGATAAAAAAGTCATAAAAATCATCTTCAAGTTTCTTCTTTTGATTTAATTAAACCCTAATACTTCTTACCATTAAATTTTGGTAATCAACATCTTCTTATAGAAAAATTATAGATTACACACCAAGATTCTAATTATCTTCATAATTTCACAAAATTCACCCTTTATCTCCTTATCTAAACTTCAATAATTCATCATTCATTCAACTTCAAATCATTGATTAATAATTATTGTAGAAGAAAATTATGTAATTCTATATGAAATTTAAACAACTATTCAAAATTAGGATATTAACTTTACATAGTTAAATATGACCTTTACACAAATGAAAATTACCTTTATGCAACTCATTATAAACTTATATTACATTTATGGAGAGTCCAAACACTTGTTATCGCCTTTATAAATGTTTAAATTTACCCTTATGTAGGTATTTTAGTCCACCAAATACCCTTATATAGCATCAGATAAATCTATATTTCCTTAAATTTAATTCTAGGCCTCTTTTAATAATTCTATGATCTCCTCAAACATCTCAAAAACACATCAAAATTTCTATAAACCAATGTAACTTTATCCACAAACACTTTTATTGGTTTACTTGAAGAATAACATATCAATAATAATAAATATAAGGTTTCTTCCTCAAATATTTTGAAGAAAGTTCTTCAAAGATAGGTGTAAAAATTCCTTTTCCATTTATGATGGTAGTAACTCACTCATCTCTTCCACACGTTTCTAGCACATATTGATGGATTCTTATAATTAAAGAAAAAAAAATTGATTAAAACAATGAAATCCATACATAGTATCTTTAATATCACACTTATTATTTGTTTAAAATACCATTTATCCTCTATATCAATATTTGTGTCTTTTATATTATATTCAATAAATAAAAATAAATATATGGGATACACCTCACTCATTGGATCCTTATTATCCTTGAGTAAATGGTTTTCCACAAAAAAAAATCCACCACTTTAATTATGTATTCAATACTAATATAATTATGAGGGATCGATGGAACCGAACACAACATATCCAAGAGATTTCAGTTGGTACATTCTAAGTCTATGTGGTCAAACCTTCTATAGAAAACAGGCGATAATTTTCCACGCTGTCAAGATTGTCCATTAGCATTTCATCATGTGATTCCACTTCCAAATATCTTAATATAGGGTTTATCCAATATATTTACTAGTAATTACATATCCTATACTCAACTTATAAAATACATTATAAGAATTAATTTTGAATACATATTATGCCCTATTTCTCCAACCAAACACATCAAACAATACCCCCTACTAAAAAACGTTTTTTCATAATCAAAACAAGGATGGAAAGTTTAATTATAATAAATAACACTGATTTTATTTGGTATATATAGATTTATAAATTCAATATTGATTTATGTTTTTAAATAATCCCATCATATTTTTCTCCCTCTTCAGGGATAAACTCACATATTCTCCACCATGATAGTCAATTTACTTCATGAAGAGAGATTCTATTAATGTTCCATAGTGAAAACCTCATTCATCTCCCCCTATATTTGTTTCCTCCAATTACATGTATGTTAGTACACATAAAATGAAAGGGGATAAAGAGGGGAGATTTACCTTTCTTCTTTAGTAAGATATGTAAGTCTGATAATTTTTTCCTACCTATACACTTCTTTCATTATAGATCTAAAATGTTTATATCTCTTCATTTTATTTCCATTTTTACTTTTCAAATATTGAACTCCATTAGAGAGTATGTTATCTATTCTATTTTCAAATCCATCACTATGTAGAATTTATTTGTTTAACTTTTTTAACAAGTCACTTTTATCCAATGGTGTTTTACTTTTTCATCAATATTATTTAGAATTTCTTATTGAATTGGATGAAGAGTCATGAAAACTATTACTACACATCTTACTAGATTAAACCTTCTACATGACTTTTTAAGAACTTATGAGTCATCTAACATGGACAAGATCTCATGAAATTTGATTTCTGATTCATGTGAGATAACCTACTTCCCTTGATCTGTTTCTCCTTTGTTTGCGCTAAAATTAAGGACAGAGAAGTCAAAATGAAGGCACCATTGACAGCCTCGCGAAGCCATTTCACGGAGTCCCCCAGCACCGCGACCACTGCAGAGCAAGGAGGCGGGGCGCTCCCTGAATGCATTTGACGTTCATGAGCTCACCGCGAAGCAAGGAGGTGGACCGCTATGTGAATGTATTTGAATTTCGCACGCCTTCCAAGAAGCAACGAGCTAGGACGCTCCGCGAACGCATTTGATGTTCACGACCCCACCGCGAAGCAACCAATCCCCTCTTTGCACTGCATAAGATCTAATTCACGGTGCCTCTAACCTATAAATATCGGGCTCTACCTGAGCCCAAAGGATGGACAATCAGACCTTTAGACTTCCCAGCTCCCGAATCACGAAGCATCCTTCTGCTCTGCGAACCATGAGCTGTGTGAGGTACTTCTGATCCATGAAGTGTCACCTCTTTGTCTTGTTTTGATCCCCTCTTCCGAGAGGGATTCCCTTCTTGAAGCCTAAGGGCCTTCATGAAGGAAGGGGATCCCCAAGGGGACCCAGGTTGTCGCGGAGCGTTTATGCTTCGCAACACACCCTTCACATAAACATGATCCCCATGCGAAGGCAGGGTCACTGTACTTCGCGAAGCACATTTCTTTGCAACACCTTGCTTCACGAGGAACCTTTCCTACATTAGGAAGTGCTCCGCAAATGCCTTTCTAAATTTAGAAGCACCTCCCATATGTACCTCTTCCCTATTATTTTGATTAGGCACCACACTTAGTGAAGCACACCCCTTCGCAAGTTCCCTCCGCCATGCGGGGCAACAGAGCTTCACAAGGCCCCTGCCTATGAATTCCCCTACTTTGAAATTCATTTTCCCATTCGACCCTCCTGATTTTCACGATGTGATTTCAATGTCCCTTAGACTATGCATCCCGTTGTGTTGCTTTACCTCATGCTTCTTCGTATAGGCACGCTAATGGCTATTGCTTCTTCGCATAGCCACGCTAAAGTGGACCCCTCGACGGTTCACTCCGTGACACCCCCACACCACGTATTTGTGTGTCCACTCTCTGAACCAAGGAGTAGAGGGTATCGGTTAGGTAATACATTAGGGTGCGAAGTGAACCCACCTTGTCTGAGCTGCATGATGTTAAACTGCCATGCACCCTCGTCCTCATCACATGACGTTAAACTATGACCTCTCCCCATGCCTCACACGCAGGGAACCCCCACCTTGGAAATTCTCCATGCCCACTGGTCTCCAGATGGGATGATATCCTTCTTTCAGAGTGGCATTTGTCCAAGGGGAGAGGGAAACCATCTTGGTGTAAGCCCCTAGATTTTCTTACAAGAGGCAGCATCATTGCTCCTCCTTTCATCTTTAGTCCCTAGGGCCAGCGAAGGGCATGGTGGGAAACGGTGCTTCTCCTTTCTTTAGTACCAAGTCCCAATCCCGTTGCACTTCATCTCTACTGACCTCCATCCTGGAGTAAATCCCAACTTCTTCGGGCTGCTAACCATGCATAAGCTCCTGTTTCCTCTTTGGGACGCTAACCACGTGTAATCCCCACTCCACTTCCCACAGAATCACCTTTCACGACGTGATCGTCAGGTCTCTGCTGCCTCTTGTTCCTCACACTGAGCATGACTCAAGTGAGCTTAGAGTAAGCACCGACCCTGACACCATCATCACGGGCAGCATAGAGTGTAAGCCCCACACCCCATCCTGAACTATGTGGACTTTGATCCTTCCTAATGAAAGGTATGTAGGAACCCTCCATGAGGTTCAAGCCCACCGCCCATGGGACCCCAGGTCCTCCTTCACGTCGGTTCACCAACCCTTTTGAACAACATGAACTTTGATCCTTGCCAAGGCAAGGTACGTAAGAAGCCTCCCTGAGGTTCAATCCATCCACCATGTTGGAGTTGGTGGTCTAGAAACAACTACTTTGTACTTTATTCATTAAATAAAAGCCTTATCACAACTTGATTGTTTTTCTGCGTGACATGTCATGTGATAATGTCCTAAGGACATCTATTGCATTAAAGGGTCGTAGCGGATCCCTGCTATGATGAGAACCCGAAAGTGCCATAACACTGTTCTTGAATGTATGTTCTATGGCCAGATGATATTATTTGAGGGACACAAATAATAAAAGTCATTAGGGGTGAGGAATCATAAAACTTTGAGGCACCTTCTCATGGTGTGTGCCCTTGGTAATATCCAGGAGGATATTAAGAGAACGAGACCCACCAGTAGGAAATCCACACTTCATAGTGTCATTGGATGTTCCTATATACGGACGTGTGTATTGATCCTTAGACTTTAAGATTATTATTAATGGATATTACAACTCGCACACTTAGATGTATTGATGAAAACTGTGACGACACATTGTTCGCAGCAAGGTAGGATACGTTGGGTGCGTCACGAGTAATACCGCATTAATAGATAATGCGAGAAAGGATTTGTCCCTTCCGTTCCATAACAAAAGTAGATATCTCAGGCCCTTTGATTGAATTGATATAGTCTAAATAATACCATGGCCATGGTAAGGTATGGGCAAGTTCAATTCTGGGAAGTCAAAGAAAAAATAATCAAGCACATGGGTTGATGGCACTAGCATGCAACCCGCTTGATTAGAGATATCGAGACAAAGGGATTATATTACACGGTAAGCGTTCGTAGGAGGTGACACATCATTGCGGCGTTAACTTCTCTCTCTATGGGTGCCTTTGCGTGTTGCTAGACGCTAACCTTGGACTTTAGGCAGGCTCAGCCTAATGCCACTGAGAAAGAGGCCTAGAGGGTCACACACTAAGTGTGTCCATATATCTCAGTTAAATATTAATTTAACAAGTTAAATAAATATTATTCCCGACTGTGGTTTAATAATTATCTAAGGATGTCTGATCGCATTTATTTTGACACTAGTTATTCGAGAGAATATACTGTGGATAAAATAATATATTTATTAGCGAGTAATGCAGTTACATTTATTTAATAAATAAATAGTCATTACTCAAGGTCTAATAAATGTGGTGGAGAAAAATGGAAAATAAAATTACACGCCGTGTATATTAAATATACATGCTGTGTAGTTTTATGGAAAACAAGTACACGCCGTGTATTAATTATTACACGCCGTGTAGTTTTTCCAATTGGGATTTTGAGGATTTAATATTGTTTTATTAAATGATATTTATTATAATCAGCATGGGCGCATGTCAAGGAATTTTTAATTCGACATGGGGGTTTTCAATAAGAGTTAATGAAATAAATAAAAAGCGTAACACGTTTATTTATTGTCATAACTCTATTAACCTCAAACCTGATTATAAATATCCTCGCAACCCCAACATTTTTTGCGAGCCATTGTTGTGAACAACGGATTTGGAAATACTCTCAGGCCAAGAGAGAATTCCCTTTCCACCAAGAACGCCCTCAAGTTATGAGAGAAAGATCCTCCGCCGGATCAAGGTGGTCGAAAGGCGGACATCGCAAGTGAAGGTTCTTCCGCGCTAGCACCCGGAGATCTCTTCGGTGATGTGCGGAGATACGTGACACACGTGTGGATCACTGCTAGAGGAATCCTACACTTGGATTCTACGACGCAACGACGGATCACCGAATCGTGACCGAACACATCAACGAAGAAAGAATTCCAACATGGTAATTCTTATGCATTAATTAAATTAATTATAATCAACATATGATGATCCTCCTCAAGGGTTCTGGGACTCTTCTTTTATTTTCGTTCTTCATTCTATTCCAAATATTCGGCGTTTTATATCGTGACGGATCTCGGATTGAACGTTGTTTAACGTTAAAATTAAAGTTGGGCATAACCCACCAATGAGCTTCCACTGCGCCCGGAACCTACAAGTGGTATCAGAGGGGGTCATATCATTGGTTATAATTATTTAGTTTTTTGTTGGTGATTTATGCATTTAATAATTTAGTTATTTCAATTCATGTTTAATCATTCTGGAAATCTGAATATCGAGATCTGTTCCTCTTCTCTCGTTTCTCGTTCACCTCACAGAAACGGATCTTTCTTTTAATTTTGATTAAAATAAAATAGAGGAACTCATCCGGAGGAGCCAAATGTTTCTGGACGTATAACACCAGAATACACGGCGTGTATTCGGAAGTACACACCTTGTAGTCTAGGTTCAATGCATTGACTGATCCGCTAAATCAGGCTGTGTATTGGATTATTTCTAAGAATTTTAGACACCGTGTGTTGACCAGAAACAGGTGGCACACGGTTTCCGGAATACATGTCATGTGGTCCAATGAACACGGCGTGTAGTCCCTTCGGGTTAGGGTTGGGTCGTGTACTTCGTACATAGCTTGCCCGGCTGGAAACCGTGTAACGCGGAAACTACACGGCGTGTGTCCCACTATACACGCCGTGTACTCCGAAAATTTCTGAAGTACATTAACACGCCCTATCCCCGGGCGTGTACTTCGGATGGATGGTGAAGAAAAAGTACACGCCATGTAGTCGGAACTACACGCCGTGTACTCACCCAAATTACGCAGATTTATTAAAATTTATTATTATATTATACAAACCCTTGAGATGTGTACCATGGTGCAGGCGTAAAGCTGAGGCACAACACGTGATAGGTGTTTTATATATATGTGTTTAATTTAACATCTGTGTAATAAATGGGAATTCGCCGGGTTTCCTCCAAGGTACAAGTTGTGTACAAGGATAATTTTAAATGAATTTATTTGTTTAAAATTATGATGCATGAGAATATCAAGGAAATTTAAAAAAAGGATTTAAGATAAAAGGATTGATTAATTAAAGATAATTAATTGATTCGATCGTGATTTATCTTAAACAAGAACGATTAAAGAATTGAATGCTAGTTTTATTTATGTGTAAATATCGTTGCATGTATGGATGATCATGAGCTAGAACGAGACCTTTGTATGTGAATGGTTTCTTTTAATTTATTTATTTAAATTAAATTTGTTGGCCTGCAATCCATCTCCTCATTAATATGTAGGGCCTGCGCGCCCAAGGATTCTTTTATGTAAAAACCCCTTTTCCCCTCACCTGCATGTGAGATAAATGCATGTGTAATTGATGGAGCTCCCAAACTAGTGGAGGCAGCTCAAGTCAGGAGCCAAGATGAAACCAATCCAAGGAGATACAAAGGTGGACAGGTGGAAAACTGTAAACACGAACCCGAAAGGTTCAAGGTGTTTCTCCCCTAGGTCTTGGGTTAGTTTATCAACCGCTAGATAAACTAACCAAGAGAAAAGCTCATGATCATACCATTTATTTTATTTCTGTCAGTTGCATGGTTTATTTATTGTGGGTGTGTTGTCACGATCACACAATTAATGAATTAAACGAGCATGCAAGGTGGAACTAAAATAAAATTGGCTTATACGTAAATATTATCTTAGACATGGTTAATCACTTAAGTGTATCCCACTTAATATTAACAAGCATGTAATCAAAGATAACAAAATGGAAATTTACGTATAAGGATAAAATCCCTCAAAATAAATATTAAGTCAGCATAGCCTTCCATAATTTTGGTTAGAATCGAACCATAGTTCAAAGTGCTTGACCAACCCTAGTTGGTGTGATTTCAATTATCGGGGAATTCTAATTCAAGGTTTTGGGTTGACTTGACTTGGTTCGCATCAAGGGTTGACTGCCACAACAGGACTTGGTGTGACCAAGAGGCAAAGGTTGAGAAAATCCAAAAAGGATTTCAGGATTGGGGAGTCCACTCAGAGGATCAAGGAACTCCGAGTTAATGCAGTTGGCATTTGGAATGCCTACCTAAAACCCTTCAAGTTGCTTGACCAACCCTATTTGGGGTAATGCGAAGGGCAATATGGATCCTTTCCACTAGAATATTCACGCAATAGAATATTCCAAAGTCAATGGTGAGGGCTATTGGATTTCGATAAAATAGTGGGAGACTAATAAGTATTAATTTATTTATTTGTCTCAATTTTTATAATAAAGTACTAAACCTTTGCTCATCTTAAATTGTAGAAACGGAAAGAAAATTACTTCAAACATATCATTGTGCACCATACTCGAAAAAGAAAACCTTCTCACCGGCACCAATTTCCAAGAGTGTAAGAGCCGTTTACGCGTCGTCCTTCGCCACGAAAGGAAATTATATGTGTTTGAAGAGCCTATTCCAGTTGCGCCTGGGAAAGAGGCTAGTGATGAGGAATTATCTCTCTACATGAAACACATGGATGATGCCACATATGTCCAGTGTTTCATGCTATCGGCCATGTCTAATGAGCTCTTGAAGCAACATGAAAACATGGATGCGTATAGCATGATGTCTCACCTTAAAGATCTCTACCAAGAGAAGGCGAGACAGGAGAGGTATGAGATCTAAAATGCTTTGTTTACCACGAATCTTGGAGAGTCTGTGCTAGCTGGGCCTCATGTGGTCAATCTTATTGGCTATATTGAACACTTGGACATCTTAGGGATTAAAATTCCCAGATGAGTTGCGTTCAGATCTCATCCTATCATCATTGCCCAAGACCTTCTCTAGCTTCATTGTCAACTATAACATGAGCAACAATGAGAAGAGTCTATTGGAGCTTCTGACCTTGATTCGCCAGGTAGATAAGGACATGGGGCGTGACAAACCCACGGTCCTTATGGTGAACAAGAAAAGGAAGGACAAGGAAAAGGGGCCAAAGACTTATAAACGGTCTGAAGCCCCCGAGCACCGTCCCTCCAAGAAGGGGAAGATCCAGAGGCAGGGCGAGGAACGGGAATCAGTGTGTTTTGCATGTGGCAAGTAGGGCCACTGGAAGAGGAACTGCACCCAGAAGCGTGGGGATGCTAAAGGTGCGTTCGTTATCAAGTGCAATCTTTCTATTTCTACACATTGGGTATTAGATACAGCTTGTGGGGCTCACATATGTATTCAAATGCAGCAACCAAGTAGATTTAGAAAGATCTCCAGAGGAGAGGTGGATCTTCGAGCTGCCAATGGCGCAAGGCTGGCTGCGTTGGCTATTGGCGACTATCACCTCTCATTGCCAACTGGCATGATTTTGGTTTTACAAAACTATTATTTTGTGCCTAGTGTTACCAACAACATAATTTTTGTATCTTGTTTGGATATGGATGGATTTATTTTCAAGTTTGGAAAAAGGGTTGTCTCTTTTATAAGAACAACGTATGTTATGGTATGGCACATTTGAATAATGGTTTGTATGTATTAAATTACGAAAACCAAGTGATGGAAATCGATAACGAAACAAACTCACATGACTCATACATCACCCAGTTGTGGCATCACTGCCTTGGTCATGTGAACGAGAAGCGCTTGACAAAGCTCTGCCAAGATGGCTATTTAGACTCTACTGAGCTAAAACCACTTGATAGATGTCACGCTTGTTTACAAGGAAAAATGACCAAGCCGCCTTTTGGTGGACAAGGTGAAAGGGCCACAGAGCTTCTAGGATTGGTACACACAGATGTGTGTGGACCATTTCCAGTAGAATCTAGAGGTGGATATTCTTACTTTATTACTTTTACTGATGATTTGTGTAGATATGGCTATGTCTACTTAATGAGGTATAAGTCAGAGTCCTTAGAGAAATTTAAGGAATTCAAGAATGAAGTAGAGAATCAACATGGTAAGAAGATAAAGAAGCTTCGATCGGATCGAGGTGGAGAATATCTGAACCAAGAGTTCATCGATCTTCTACGGGAGTCTGGGATTCTATCTCATCTCGCTCCTCCTTATATACCACAGTGGAATGGTGTTAGTGAAAGGAGGAACCACACCTTGTTGGACATGGTGAGGTCAACGATGAGTCTTGCGGATCATCCATTATCCTTTTGGGGATATGCATTACAAACTGCAGCATACACATTAAACCGAGTACCAACTAAGGCGGCAAATGGAATTCCATCCGAGTTATGGAATGAAAGGAAACCCACTTTGTCGCACACACGTGTATGGGGATGCAAGGCATTTTTTAAGGCCTTCTCAGGCAACAAACTATAACCCCGGGTCACGAAGTGTATCTTTATAGGATATCCCAAGGAAACAAAAGGATATTACCTACATAACCCCCAAGACAAAAAAGTGACTGTCGCCAGACAAGCCGTCTTTCTTGAGAGGGAGCACATCCTCAAGAAGAATAGTGAGAGCAAGATTGACTTCGACGAAGTTGATGCTCAAGATACATAGGAGTTGGTACAGGAACAAGTTCCACAGGTCCCCGTGGAAGAGGTTCCAGAAACACAAGTACTGCATAGGAGCTCAAGAGAGGTAAGGGAACCAGAGAGATTTGGTTTCCTAGTCACCGAGGATGGTGAATCATTATTGTTGGACAATGATGAACCTCTCTCCTACAAGGAAGCAGTAGAAAGCTCAGAAGCTGCAAGATGGCTAGAAGCTATGAATTTTGAGATGGATTCCATGTATCAGAACCAAGTTTGGGTTCTGGTCGATGAGACAGTTGATGTAAACCTGTTGGATGCAAATGGGTATTCAAAAGAAAGCTGGACATGGAAGGTCAAGTTAGCACCTATAAATCAAGGCTAGTGGCTAAAGGATTTAGACAGCGTCAAGGAATTGACTATGATGAAACCTTCTCGCCAGTTTCCATGTTTAAATCCATAAGAATCATACTTTCCATAGTATCTTACCATGACTACGAGATTTGGCAGATGGATGTCAAAACAGCATTCCTTAATGGGAACCTTCAGGAAGATGTCTATATGACACAACCAGAAGGGTTTGTGACACCAGGTGAATCCAAACGGGTTTGCAAGTTGCAGAAATCCATTTATGGATTAAAGCAAGCATCCAGGTCATGGAACATTCAATTTGATGAAGCCATAAAGGAATTTGGTTTCATTAAGAACAAATGTGAGCCATGTGTTTATAAGCGGTTTAATGAGAATGCGGTCGTCATCCCAGTGGTATATGATGATGACATATTGCTTATTGGAAATGAAGTACCATCCTTACAGTCATTTAAGGACTAGTTGAACAAGTGTTTCTCCGTGAAGGACATAGGAGAAGCAGCCTACATTCTAGGGATCAAGATCATTCGTGATAGATCCAAGTGGCTGCTTGGACTAAGTCAGGGTACATACATTGACCAGATACTAAAGAGATTTAGTATGGAAAAATCCAAGAGGGGATTGGTTCTAGTGTCACATGGCTTACATCTTTCTAAGAAAATGTGTCCCCGGACACAACATAAGAATGATAGGATGAGAAAGATCCCATACGCTTCGGCTATAGGATCCATCATGTATGCCATGTTATGTACCAGGCTTGATGTTGCCTATGCACTAAGCATTGTAGGCAGATATCAAGCAGATCCAGGAGAACAGCATTGGACTGTTGTTAAGACTATCCTTAAGTATCTGAGAAGAACTAAGGATATGTTCCTGGTGTATGGAGGAGATGAGGAGCTTGTCATCAGAGGGTATGCTGATGCTGGTTCTCAAACAGATCAGAATGATCTGAAGTCACAATCTGGATAAGTTTTCTATCTCAATGGAGGAGTTGTGAGCTGGAAGAGTTCAAAGCAGCCAGTTGTCGCCGATTCTACAGCGGAGTCCAAGTATATAGCGGCTTCTGATGCAGCCAAAAAAGCCATTTGGATTAGGAACTTTGTCCAGGATCTTGATGTGGTGCCTAGCAGTAAAGATCCCATTACATTGTATTGTGATAATACTGCAGCGGTGGCTCTTGCAAAAGAACCAAGGTCACATCAACGGACAAAGCACATACTCCGGAAGTATCACCTCTTGAGGGATTTCTATCAAAGGGGTGAAGTTGCAGTGAGCAGAGTGTCCACGGAAGAGAACGTGGCAGACCCAATGACTAAAGGCCTATCTCAGCAGAAGCATGAATATCATGTGAGAGCTAGCGGGTTAAAGGTTGTTAGCAGTTGGCTCTAGTCCAAGTGGGAGTCTGTTGGAGTTGGTGGTCTATAACCAACTACTTTGTACTTTATTCATTAAATAAAATCCTTATCACATCTTGATTTTTCTTCTACGTGACATGTCATGTGATAATGTCCTAAGACAACTGTTGCATTAAAGGGTCGTAGCGGATCCCTGCTATGATGAGAACCCGAAAGTGCCATAACACTGTTCTTGAATGTATGTTCTATGGCCGGATGATATTATTTGAGGGACACAAATAATATAGGTCATTAGGGGTGAGGACTCATAAAAATTTGAGGCACCTTCTCATGGTGTGCGCCCTTGGTAATATCCAGGAGGATATTATAAGAACGAGACCTGCCAGTAGGAAATCCACATTTCATAGTGTCATTGGATGTTCCTATCTACGGACGTGTGTATTGATCCTTAGACTTTAAGATTATTATTAATGGGTATTACAACTTGCGCACTTAGATGTATTGACGAAAACTGTGATGACACACTGTTCGCAGCGAGGTAGGATACGTTGGGTGCGTCACGAGTAATACCGCATTAATAGATAATGCGAGAAAGGATTTTTCCCTTCCGTTCCATAACGGAAGTAGATATCTCAGGCCCTTTGATGGAATTGATATAGCCTAAATAAATCCATGGCCATGTTAAGGTATAGGCATGTTCAATTCCGGGAAGTCAAAGAAAGAATAATCAAGCACATGGGTTGATGGCACTAGCATGCAACCCGCTTGATTGGAGATATCGAGACAAAGGGATTATATTACACGGTAAGCGTTCGTAGGAGGTGACACGTCATTCCGGAGTCAACTTCTTTCTCTATGGGTGCCTTGGCGTGTTGCTAGACGCTAACCTTGGACTTTAGGTAGGCTCAGCCTAATGCCACTGAGAAAGAGGCCTAGAGGGTCACACACTAAGTGTGTCCATGTATCTCAGTTAAATATTAATTTAACAAGTTAAATAAATATTATTCCCGACTGTGGTTTAATAATTATTTAAGGATGTCTGCTCGCATTTATTTTGACACTAGTTATTCGAGAGAATATACTGTGGATAAAATAATATATTTATTAGCGAGTAATGTAGTTATATTTATTTAAGAAATAAATAGTCATTACTCAAGGTCTAATAAATGTGGTGGAGAAAAATGGAAAATAAAAGTTCACGCCGTGTATATTAAATATACACGCTGTGTAGTTTTATGGAAAACAAGTACACGCCGTGTATTAATTATTACACGCCATGTAGTTTTTCCAATTGGGATTTTGAGGATTTAATATTGTTTTATTAAATGAAATTTATTATAATCAGCGTGGGCGCATGTCAAGGAATTAATAATTCTACATGGGGGTTTTCAATAAGAGTTAATGAAATAAATAAAATGCGTAACACGTTTATTTATTGTCATAACTCTATTAACCTCAAACCTGATTATAAATATCCTCGCAACCCCAACATTTTTTGTGAGCCATTGTTGTGCACAACGGATTTGGAAATACTCTCAAGCCAAGAGAGAATTCCCTTTCCACCAAGAACTCCCTCAAGTAATGAGGGAAAGATCCTCCACCGGATCAAGGCGGTCGAAAGGCGGACATCGCAAGCGAAGGTTCTTCCGCGCTAGCACCCGGAGATCTTTTCGGTGATGTCCGGAGATACGTGACACACGTGTGGATCACCGCTAGAGGAATCCTACACTTGTATTCTATGACGCAACGACGGATCACCGAATCGTGACCAGAGACATCAATGAAGAAAGAATTCCAACAAGGTAATTCTTAGGCATTAATTAAATTAATTATAATCAACATATGATGATCCTCCTCAAGGGTTCCGGGACTCTTATTTTCTTTTCATTCTTCGTTCTATTCCGAAGATTCAGCGTTTTATATCATGACGGATCTCAGATTGAACGTTGTTTAACGTTAAAATTAAAGTTGGGCATAACCCACCAACGCGCTTCCGCTGCGCCCGGAACCTACACACCATCCATTGGTCCCGACCATCTTCGCGTCGGTGCACCAAGCCCCCATCATCATGGGCAGCCTAGAGTGTAAGCCCCATGCCTCATCCTGAACTCCGTGGACTTTGATCCTTGCTAAGGAATGGTATGTCGGAAGCATCCATGAGGTTCAAGCCCACCACCCATGCGACCCCAGGTCCTCCTTCATGTCGTTTCACCGACCCCTCTGAACTACGTGGACTTTGATACTTGCCAAGGGAAGGTACGTAGGAAGCCTCTCTGAGGTTAAAGCCCAACACCTAGATGTTCTGACCCCCTTCACGTCGGTTCACCCATGTCCTGCATGATGTTAAACTGTGGACATCTTTTAGCAGAAATTCTTTGTCACTCCAAATAGCGGTAAGCCGTTGTTACTCCATACAGTGGTAAGTCATTGTCACTCCATTTGGTGGCAAGCCGTTGTGACCCTATTCAGCGGTATGTCATTGAACCCCAATTAGTGGTAAGCCATCATCAGATGAACTACGTGGACTTTGATTCCCTACCACGAGGATACGTAGAAAGCCTCTTCGAGGCTCAAGCCCAAAACCATCATCATCCTCATGAAGATTCCATCTCATTCACCTTCTACTTCATTCAACTGCTCCATCATCCATCCTAATTCTTACCCAGGCTGCCACATCCTGGTGGGATCATACCACCCCATTCCCCATTCACTACAGGAAAACAGTCATTTCGCGGCAGTTTTAAAAACCACCACTAAATGTTTTTCAGGCCGCTATTTCACAGCGGTTTAAAAACTGCCGCGAAATGACTTAATTTTTTTTAATTTTTATTTTTATTTTTTTAAAATCTTTTCGAGGATTAGTGGAAATTTATTAAAAAACTACTGCGAAATAGTAGCGGTTTGGGTAAAACCACCACGAAATGAAAAGAAAAAAATAAAAAAAACATGAGAACCCCTGAAATCACTAAAACGACCATAACTTTTGATTCGGGCATCTGTTGGAGCGCCCCAACCAGTCAAATCGAAGCTCATGAAGAGATATATAGGCATGTATAATGAAAACCATGATATGGTCTAAGGTGTGGAAGATATGAGAGTTATAAGAAAGTTGAAAAAAGTTCTTCAACTTCAAACGGCCTTAATATTCGCTCCGGTTGTCCGTTTGGGCTCTACCACATAACAAATTAAATCCAGCGAAGAGGGATACACACTTATTTAAAACAATCAAGCTTATATCGTGTTTTTTGACCCTGAAACCCCCTCCGAAGGCCTCCGAAACCTTGTTTCCGTCACCGATGTCCCGTCAAACATGTCTTCAAATGGACCTAACTTTCAATCCGCGTGTCAGTTCAGACTGCTCCACCTTCCAGATCGTAGTTAGTTCCATTATCTTCAGTTTGACTAGTCGTGGCGCCCACATGGACTCCTGGATCATTAGTTAAGGTTTTTTTATTGAGTATTGGGTTTGTTATGTTTTTCGTTGCCTCGTTTCTAGTACCCGTTCCCCGTTAGTTTTTTTTTAAATGGTCGTAACTTCCGATTTGTCGGTCCATTCAATCTCTTTCACCTATCAGCTCGAAGGTCGTTTTAGGATCTTTGATTTCACTGGTCGCAGATCTGGAACGGACTCTCGGATCATAAGTTATCTCTGTTTATGTTAGTCCAATGTTTTTGTCACTTTATGGCCGTTTTGATGGGTTCTAATAGTTGCTCCATTTATTACTATTTATTTGGGTTTCCATGACTTGTTATCTTTATCAATGGATTTTTGTGGGTTATTATGATGATTATGTTGAATTCTGAAGGGGTTTTCCAGAGTTTTCATAAGTTTTCATGCGTTCTCATGCTTTTTAATGCTTCCTTCTTCATGCTTCTCCATATGTTTTCATGCGTTTTCATAATTTTTCATCCCTTATCATGCCTTTTCGTACTTTTTCATGTGTTTCATTTATTATTTATTATTTATTATTTATTATTTATTATTTATTATTTATTATTTATTATTTATTATTTATTATTTATAATATACTTTAATTTATATATTATTTATTATTTGATACTATTTATTTATTATTTATTATTTATATTTATTTATTATTTATTATTTATTATTTATTATTTATTATTTATTAATTATTATTTATTATTTATTATTTATTATATTTAATAATAATATTTGTTACTGGTTATTTATTATTTATTATATATTATTTATTATATATTATTTATTATTATTATTAATAATATTTTATTTATTATATATTATATATTATATATTATATATTATATATTATTTTTTATTTTTTATATATTATTTTTTATTGTTTATTATTTTTTATTTATTTTTTATTATTTATTATTTATTATTTATTTATAATTTATTTATTTATAATTACTAATTATGTGTTATTTATTATTATTATTTTTTATTTTTTATTATTTATTGTTTATTATTATTATATATTATTATTATATGTTATTATTAATTATTATTATTTTTTATTTTTTTATTTTTTAATATTTAATATTTAATATTTAATATTTAATATTTATTATTTATTATTTATTATTTATTACTTATTACTTATTATTTATTACTTATTATTTATTATTTATTACTTATTATTTATTATATATGCATTATTATCTATTATTAGTTATTGTTTATTATTTATTATTTATTATTTATTATTTATTATTTATAATTATTAATTATGTGTTATTTTTTATTATTCTTATTTATTATTTATTATTTATTATTTATTATTTATTATTTATTATTTGTTATTTGTTATTTATTATTATTTATTATTTATTATTTATTATTTATTATTTATTATTTATTATTTGTTATTTATTATTGTTTATTGTTTGTTATTTATTATTTATTATTATTTCTTATTTCTTATTTCTTATTATTTCTTAATTGTTCTTTATTATTATTTATTTTTTTATTTATTTTTTATTTTTATTTTTTATTTTTTATTTTTTATTTTTTATTTTTTATATTTATTTATTATTTATTTTATTTATTATTTTTTATTTTTTATTTTTTATTTATTATTTATTATTATTTAATATTTAATTTTTATTTTTATTTATTATTTATTATTTATTATTTATTATTATTTGTTATTTATTATTTCTTATTATTTGTTATATGTTATTTATTATTTCTTATTATTTGTTATATGTTATTTATTATTATTTATAGTTTTTTATTTATTATTTATTATTATTTATTATTATTTATTATTTATTATTTATTATTATTTATTATTTATTATTTATTATTTATTATTTGTTTATAATTATTTATTATTTATTATTATTTATTATTTGTTATTTATTATTTGTTATTTAATATTTAATATTTAATATTTAATATTTATTATTATTTATTATTTATTATTATTTATTATTATTTATTGTTTCTTATTTATTATTTATTATTTATTATTCTTTATTCTTTATTCTTTATTCTTTATTATTTGTTTATCATTATTTATTATTTATTATTATTTATTATTTATTGTTTATCGTTTATTGTGTGTTATTTATTGTTTTTTATTTATTATTTATTATTTATTATTCATTACTTATTATTTAATATATATTATATATTATTTATTATTTATTATTTATTCTTTATTCTTTTAATTTCGTAATTTTATTATTTTATTATTTTATTTGCATAATTTTCTAATTTATGTAAATATTATTATAATTTATTTATTATTTATTATAACAAACACAAAATAATATTAAATAACTCAATAAATAACTAATAAAGCAATAATTATTAATTATTAATTATTGGTTATTAGTTATTTATTATTGCTTATTGTTTAATTATTATTGAGTTTATATCTATTAGTTATGTATTATTTGTTCTTTCAATTAGTATATATAAGTATATTAAATTCTGTTTATTAACCACATGACGATTTTGCTGGAGTGGTAAAGTATTTGAAAAATATGCAAGAGGTTAGGGGTTCAAATATCACCAAACACAATATTTCTTTATATTCCATGGGCATTTGCATGGGCATGTGCATGGGCATGAGCACGCATGCATGGATGAAGTAAATAATGTAATGTGAATTAAATGAAATAAATAAAATAAATACGAAATAAAGAAATAAAATATGAAATAAATAAATAAAATAAGAAATAAATAAATAAAATAAATAGGAAATAAATAAGAAATAAATACGAAATAAAAAAAATACTAAATAAAAAAATACGAAATAAATAAATAAATGAATAAATAAAATAAAAAAAAATAAGAATAAATAAATAAATAAAATAAATAAATAAAATAAAACAAATAAATAAGAATATATATATAAAATAAAAAATAAATAAATAAATAAATACGAAATAAATATGAAATAAATAACATAAATACGAAATAAATAAAATAAATATGAAATTAATAAAATAAATAAAATAAATGAAATAAATGAAATAAATAAATAATATAAATAAAATAAATAAATAAATAATTAAAAAAATAATTAAAAAAAATAAAAAAAATTCAAAAAAAAATTCAAAAAACCGCCTCTAAAAAACCGCCGTGTAACGTTCTACGATGGTTTTGAAAACCTACGTGAATAGTTTCCCGACACACAATTTAGCGGTGGTTTTTCAAAACTGCCGCCAATCGATTTAGCAGCGGTTTAAACCACCGTGAAACGAAAAAAAAACGCTGCTAAATCTGCATTTTGCCATAGTGGTTCCATTTAAGAGCACTCGGGAAGCCACCCACATGTTGGCCCCAATATCGGTGTTCCCTCCAGGGGGTTGCACCCATCTGATCCACTCCATTCAGTGTTATGATCAACCCAATCTGTCTTCGTTGGATGTTAAACTTGCGGCATACCATGTGTTAAACATGGGAAGCTTAGGAAAACCATAGATACATTCCCATGGCATATGATTCCCCGCCTTCGATGTGGGATTCCTCAGGCTTACGCACCCTCGACAAGCCCTATAATAAGGGACATAAGACAGACACACCAATCCCCCAGCGTCCTTACACGCCAGTGATTCCCAGCGTGACTACTCTCCTAACCGAAGGTTGCTACCCTGACCGGACCCATTGGAATGTCCTAACAAAAGCAGCATAATTAACTGGTGTCCATTAAGATATGGCGCTGGGAAGAGTTTCACGAACAACGTCTTAAGTCTATGAGGGAGACCCAGACTAGGTGACGAGTTCCGAGGAGGAATCCACAGAAAGAAGAACTGACATCCCATCATCATGCTTCGATCAAGAAGAAGATGTCCTTGAATAAGGTGTGAATGTTGCCTACCTTTGGAAAGCGGGAATGTGGGGCAAAAAAAACTGCGTCTCTCGTCCACAAATGAGATGGACGCGCGCACCCCGACGAAATTGTCGGAAACAGAAGTGGTGAAACCGACGTGAAGTTCTTATCCCCAATATGGAGATTAGTTGCGCTCAGGGCAGTGATAGATTGACGTGTCACCAGATCCAGTTATCTGACGTCGGGTCCCGCCAAGAAAATAGTGGGCCTGGCGTGTAACTCACCAAAATTTGGGGGCAGTAGAACATTGTACATCCCATTCTATGACGTTGTCAGTGTGTATCCCTCTTACCTGTCATGGAAGATGGGATGGAACTGGGGAATTGGTCGTCGGTTCCTTTTTCTTATAACACTGATGAGTTAATCTCCCTACTTTTCACGAACCAAGTGGCTACCTCAGGAACGCGGTCACCACTTGCCCGTCTACGCAGGGGCAGGGGCAACGCCAACACGGTCATCCCACGTTGTTCCACCTATTCCACAATGGTCTCAATGGCTACGAATACTGGGCACCCATGCCCAATCACCCCAATGGAAGCTATCCAACGAAGGGTAATTAATGACCTCGTGCGTCGTTATGAGGAGTAGGGAATAATCCCAATGTAGGATATGGCCCGCCTGGATTTGGAGGCATCCTCTCCTTACCATCAACGCCACCCCTGAGGGCTGTGCAGGGAGCCATTACTCCCCACCCCGACATACAACTGCTTCAAGAGCCTGTCCCCAGAGTGCTTTGATGACTCCCTGCCTTATGCTGACAAGGTAGGTGATGTCGGGCCCAACCCAGTCAGAGTCCTAATACAGGGGATCCCAGCAAAGTCTCCCATCTGGCCATGTTAGTGCCACTGCCTAGTCTTGCTGGAGGAGGAGTAGGCAAGCTATGCACCTGCACCACCAGCCCCAGCTCGTCCGACCTGACGCCAGCGTCGGGTGCAAGCTGAGGAGGATGCACGCCAAGGGGCGTCAATATCGACGGCTACTGTGGCCCGAGCCATAGCTGACGTATATCATCAAGTCCCTATATACACTAATCTGGGGCGCTTATAAGCCCAATCGGGATTCAGGTCCCAACCGCCCCACAGACAGGCGGGGTTGACTCCCCTGGTCGGAGGCACAAATAGTGGTTGTCGTGAACCAACCCGCAGCGATGCTACCCCATATGGAGGTCCTCCCCGTACAACTACTACAGAAGGCATGGGCCTTCCCCACTTCCGGGCTCGGCATGGAGGTCTGCCCCATGCTACCCCCAATCCGAATGAAGGTCTGCCCAGCGGCAGTGATACACGGCACAGAAGCCTCTCTCGTTCCCATTACACTGGGTATGGAGTCGTTCCTCCTGCTCCTGACCACCGGTGTAAGGACATTGCCCATACGGTCTCTCTTCAACATGGGGATCCTCCTTACATCCTCTCAACTGCCGATGAAGGTCTTCGTCGCCCCAACAACCAGAGTGGTGAAGGCCATCCTCAACCACCTCCACCAAACATGGAGGTCCTCCCCATGCTCCTGTCGGTACTAGTGGAGGATTTTCCCATTCTGGCATTATTCATGGACGTCCTCCCAATGTCCCCTTTGACATTTGTCTCGGTGCTCCTCGCACCCCGGCTTTCTCGGGTGGAAAACCTCACCGCCCCAGCACGAGTGTGACCGAAGGACCCTGTGTCAGGAATCATCCCTGTCCAAAGGAGCCACCCGGGGGCAGGAAGGCAGGTCATCACCACCACAAAAAGAATCTTGGGAAGGCCCGAACGGAGATCAAACCCATCCACTTCTCAGACTCTGAAGCATAGTATGAATCATCTCGAGAACCCTCCCCTCACTCATCTGAGTCAAGGGTCGGGGTAGGGATGAGGCGCATCAGCCTGGTGCTCCTGGAATACGAGGTCCATAGGATTCCCACCTCCCTCCATAGGTATATCTAGGAGTATGAAAATCTGGCGACCCCGTAAGTTACGGTCGTGCAATCACAACCATCATCGCCAGAAGCACTTTCTACCTGCACAAGAGATCACAGAGAGCTATTCTAGGGACCAATGGAAGGCAAGCAGCAGCATGACCTAGCACCAGCTGCCCTAGCCCCTGATCCAGGAATGGCGGCCGTCAGACCATCCTATCGCGATGTAGTGGCAAGGTCGCTACACTCTTCGGAGGACAGCCCGATAATCGGCAGTCAGTCAGCCCGCTAACAGTACTCTCCACCGGCCAACATGTCGTCCTAGTGGTCTGCCTTAGTACTGCAACTGGTCCCTCAACCACCCCCAGTTGGTGAGTGGTGAAATCAAGGGCCAGACCCTAAATTTGAGACAAGCATCTTCTGGAGCATCCTTGCAGCGGACCACTTCCCCGAGAAGTTCTGGCCCGTGGAAGCGCAGAATTTCTGCATACTGGAGTCCCTCACCCCAGAGGAAGTTGAGTGTTTCTGATACACCCTCTTGGAGACACACTTTAGTCTGCATCATCAATTCAGGGTTTATCCAAGGATCCATGTGAATTTCGAGGACATCAGCGAGTAGTGTCGTCTAGTCGATCTGGTCGTGCTCCATGTGGCCCAGTGCCCTGAGTCCCCAGGTCTCCTTGAGGCCCTCCATTAGCAATGCATTCAGAGTATCAAGGTACTCTACAAAATTGTCAGGGAGGCTACCCCCCACATGCAAATCCGTGGATGGGGGCAATATGCTACCCTCCTCTTCAGTCTTATCCAGCATTATCCTGACTCGCTATGCGATATTGAGTACATGCCCCCAGGAAGGCTCACAGTCAACATGGATGACATAGTGGACGAGGAGGAAAAGCTAGAGATTATCGATGGGGACTTACCCCATAATTTGTTCCACCACTGTTGGGCCCATTGGGGAGGATTACTAATTAGTAAAGGAACCTCCTAGGTCTCCATGTGCCCACCAAGGTGTTGATTCTAAGCCGGAATTCTGGTAAGGGCAAAGAGCATGTCAGAGCTGTTAAACACTTCGACCCATCCACCTCAGTGCAGAAGATGGAGGAGTACCCCGAGAAGGCTATGTTGAGACAAAAAACTTACTGAGCATAAGAGTTTGGTCGATGAACTCCTGGCTAAATGCGCTATAGATCGACGACCCGACTACGGTGATCCCAGGTTGGGGCAGTAGGGGCAGGAGCAACTACCCCTCATTGAGATGTCCCAAAGAAACCCTGATCATGCCTCTTGTTCAGACAAGGATGAAGCTAGAGTTCATGGAAAGTGGGTGCAGTATGTCTCGCCAAACCCTCTGGAATGGCGCGACAATCCAAGGAACCCTGCTCGGGCTCCCCCGGTAGCCACAATGGTCGCTCCACCAGCCGCTCCACGAGCCGTTGAGCCCGTCTACCGTGTTGAAGAGCCTGACAATACGTTTGTGATTAGGGATCCCCGTCAAGACAGGGACCCCCGTCCAGATAATCCTATGGTAGCAATCATATCCCTCCTTGAGGTATTTGAAATGCGGCAGGTGGAAATCCCACCAGATGGAAAGCCATACCCGACGTGGGTGGATGATATGCCGACGCCTCTTAGTTTCGGGAATCCCACCTTCTCCCACTTTAATGGGATAGGGGACCTACCGAAGCACCTAGACTGGTTCAAATCAAGGTGAGGGGAAATGTTAGGGACTTCAGCACAGCAGGAGGCTTCCAAGCCCCTCTGTTTTTTTCAGACATTGCAGGGGACGGTATTCGTCTGGTACAACCATCTCCCCGTCAGATCTGTGACCATTTGGGAGGACCTTCGTCAGCAATTCCTCTACCAGTTCATATCTACCACCTGGAAAATGATCAACACAGACCTCTTGTAGTGTAAGCAAAGGCCTGATGAGCGAGTCGTTGTCTTTCTCTCCTAGTCGAAGGGTCTCACATACTCCCTTGACATGCCACTGAATGAGGAGAAATCACTGACGATGTGCGTAGGGAACATCAAGACGGAACTGGTTCCTTCTCTGATCACCCAGAACTACCCCAGAGGATTTCGAGACTTCTCCGACAAGGTCCAGCACCTTGAGGAAGCCCTGCAACAGGCCATCCAGGCATGTCCATTACCCCATGTAATTCTAGCATGGAGAGTTTCCAGAGCCGAACCCACCGTGGTGGCCCAAATAGAAGACCCCAAGAAACTAGAATTACGACCAGTGGCACCAACCCCGTAGCCTCGTAGAGGCCCTTCTCCTCAGGCACAACCTCTGGCTCCGCAGCGTCCCCAAAATCTTCAAGTGCCCCTCGCTAGGGTTAGGCTCCAAGGTCCCCCTTCCCGGAAAGAAGAAACTATAACTACTCATTAAGCAAGAATCAGGTACTTAGTTACTTCTGTAGTGCCTTAGAACATGGGATTGTACGTTTTCCTGAGTGCAGAAGGACTAAAGAGGCGAATCTCACTGATCACCCCAACTATTGCCCCTATCATCAGATTCTGGGTCACACCATCAAGAATTTCTATGTGTTTAATGACTGGATCCATGACTAGGTCGATAACAACATAGTCAGGTTGGGACTGGCCCCGACACATGTGGCAGGTATCTTTGTAGGGTCAGGCAGCAGTAGCAACAGAAAAGGCGAGTGGAATCAGGTTTCCAACCATGGGTCCCAGAAGTATGATGATTGTATGGATCTCAAAACGGTTGCTCGCACCCATGGTATCATCCGGGAATGCCAGAATTAGTCAGAGTCTTCAGAAGCTGCAGCCAAAACATCTGCATCATCATCTCATTCGACCTCTTCCTAGAAGAGTAAGCATCAACGGCGCAAGAAGAAACAATGCACCCCGCCAATGCCGTCATCGTCCCACACTCTCGGTGACTTCATGCCCCCTGAGATGGGGATCCCTCCCCGAATCTTCCCATTGGTGGATGACTCTCCAAGTGACAGTCAAGGGTACGTTTTGGTTAATATCATTGAGTTGGTAAACCCCTATATGACTCTCGATGACGGGGAGTTCCATGCGAACCTCCCCAACGTCCCCAGCCGATGCCAATGTCGGTGGATCCGCAACCGTATGGGTAGTCGGGGCACATCAGTTGGAACCTCTAGCTAGGTTGTGCAGGCCACTGAGACCAGGTTGCAGACTCAGTGCAGAGCTCATCACTCGCAGCCTCTTCATCTAATGTTGTCAAGACCGCTTCCACCACTATTTGTGCTACTGGGTCTGGTAGAGCTACCTCGTCCAGGCCACGACCAGCCCTGCTCGGCTACAGGCCAATCTCAGTCATCAGGTCCTCATCCGAAAGCTAATCTTTGGGCTTCAACTAGTGAGTAGTGGGATATGCCTAGCACAAGCCAATCACCGGTCCATCCGGCAGGGCCCTCCATGCCTCCAATCATAGAGCGACCTCCTGTAAGTAGAAGTTTGTGCCTAGCGTGGAAGTATGATGTCCTCGAGCACCTTTCCGGCATCCCAGCAAGGACTTCCATCCTTGAATCCCTTCACCTGTCATCATATATGCGCGAGGCCCTCACTAAGGTTATACGAAGCCCCCTCATGTTTGAGATGGAGGTAGCAGCTGCAGAATCCTTTCATGCTGAAGCGGTCTAGAACGCCGAATTCCAGGTCATCATTTAGTTATCTGGAGAGGATGAAGGCTCTCCCATATAGGGGCACATCCACCGACTGTACAGCACCGGCCAATTTAACGGCGTGTAGGTTCACCGCTGCCTTGTTGACACCGGCTACGGGATCAACCTTATCCCAACATGGACATTGCGGAATATGGGGTTATCTGAAGATGGCCTGATTCCCTTTGATTTAAGGATCCAGGGATATGATAGGATAGAGCAGACCCCGGTCAAAAAGATCCTTTTGAAGACACATTTTGGTGTCTTAGTTTCTAGTACTGAGTATATGGTTGTCTCACAGGATACCATGTACAATGAATTGATGGGAACACCATGGATCCACCTGCATGCAAATTTCCTCTCATCGTATCACCAATGCCTCAAGTACTCCCTAAATGGTCGAGTAGGAATACTCCAAGGTGACACATCTCCTTTTTCCCCTTGTGAAACTCGTTATCTAGACACTGAATATTACAAGAGCAGGGATAAGCAGATTCTGGCAAGTGAGGTTGGGCCCACCACGGTCACAACTAACCCCTGGGCAGGTCTGGATGACACATACATCTTCCCAATCCATCGATTGGAGGCTATGACACCCCGAAATGGGGCAATGTTTTGTTGTCTATGGTACAAGAGTAAAGAATATTACCAAGTCCAAGTGATGGTGGAAATCACCTCATACTCCTACACAAACAAGGCTCAAGTGATCCCAGAACCTCCCACCCTCGTACGATATCGGGATGTCCGCCCTATGGCAATGAAAGTATGTCATACGTGTCTATTCCGCCAGGCTGGGATTAACTAGATCAAGCTGACGTGCCACTATTTATTTAATATCATTGAGCGTGGCCCCTTGGTCCGAAGAGGATATGGGATCTGATCGACTGCCTTCATCGTTATGGTCTTGGCGGCACGTGAATCCCCTGATATGCTGTCCACTATTGTCCAGGATAGTACCATCCTCCCGTCAGGTTCTTCCGACCAGAAGAAACTTCTCCCACTGGGCATCCCTCCTCCGATAGCGAAGAAGAGTATTTGAAACTGGTACTAGTGAACCATGGTAGCGAGGTAGATCTGAGACCCACATTGATCAGTGCCACCATGCCCCTCAAGGAGCATCAGTGGTACATAGATTTCCTGAAGCAGCATCGTGATGTATTCTCCTGGAGTTACAAAGAGATGTCAGGACTAGATCCTCATGTAGTCGTCCACTCCCTCAGTCTCTCGACAAATTATTGCGGGTTCAAGCAGCCTCCCAGAAAGATGCACCCTTCTCATGGTGACATGGTCAAGGACGAAGTTGACAAGATCATCCGAGCCAACATCATCAAGGAGGTTCAGTTCCCCAATTGTCTAGCCAATATTATGCTAGTCAGGAAGAAGAATAAACATATCAATGTTTGCATCGACTTCCGAGATCTCAACTGTCACTGTCTGAAGGATGATTTTCCCCTTCTAGTGATAGAATTGTTGATCGAAGCTACGGCCGGGTTCCAAGCCCTCTCTTTCATGGATGGTTACTCTGGATATAATCAGATTTGGATGGCCCCCAAGGATGAAGATTCCACAACTTTCAGGGTACCCCAAGGTACTTTCTATTATCAGGTTATGACCTTCAGCTTGAAGAATGAAGGTTCCACCTATCAGCGGGCCATGCACCGCATGTTCAAGAAAATCCTCAGGACATTGGTGTAATGCTATGTGGATGATCTGGTGGTCAAATATCTCCAGTGCTTGGAAAATCTCAAGGACCTGGAGAAAGTGTTTGGCTTCCTCCATTATCACCATCTGAAGATGAACCCATTGAAATGTGCCTTCAGGGTAACCTCCGGGATATTTCTTGGCTTTTTTTTAGGTACCGGGGCATCGAGATCAACCCAGAGAAGATCAAGGCCATCATCCAAATGCCTCCCCTGAGAAATATTCGGGAGCATCGATGTTTTCAAGGCCGCATAGCCTATATACACTGATTTATTGCAAATCTGGACAGTAAGTGTATGCCCTTTTCCATGATCATGAAGAAAGGCTCTTCCTACGAATGGGATGAAGAGTGCCAGACCATGTTCGAGGAAATCAAGAAGTATCTGCTTCAGCCTCCGGTCTTGATGCCACTCATCCCTGGAAATCCACTGATCCTGTATGTGACCACCTTGGAACAATCTCTCGGCACCCTTCTCACCTAGAAGATCAATGAGGGGACAGAAAACAGTCTCTACTATCTCAGTCGTATGCTCATCAATATGGAGACTAGATACTCCTTCATCGAGAAGAGCTTCCTTGTGTTGGTATTTGTTGTACAGAAATTGTGACACTTCCTGCAGCACCACGAGGTATACCTAGTGTCTCGGGTAGAATTGCTGAAGTAAATTCTGAACTGCCCCTTGTTGACCGGCCGACTTGCACGGTGGGCAGTAATCCTCTAGCAGTTCGAAATCAGGTTCATCTATCAGAAAGCTATCAAGGTACAGGCATTGGCAGACTTTCTAGCTGCCCATCCAACCTCTATAGACCAGCCCCTGGACCTGGATTTTCTAGAAGAGGCAGTCCTCTCGGTAGATCATTCCATCTCATGGTGGCAGATTCACTTTTATGGTGCCTCCCAGATCCCCACCGGTAGGAGACTCAATGATTCTAGGCTCAACAGAGTGGGCTTGGGTATTTCTTTATTACCTCAGCGCAAGCCACTCTGCCGTATTCATTCCTATTTCCATAAGGCTGCACCAACAATGAGGTTGAATATCAGGCTCTTATCAATGGACTCGAGCTAGGCCTCGAGATCGATGTGCCCTATCTACATGTGGAAAGGGATTCTGAACTAGTCATCAAGAAATTCAACGATGACTATGTCGTCAGAAAGACAGAGATCATACCTTTATTGGAGTGCACCCTCCAACTAATGGACCAGTTTCCATCCCGTCCAGAAGTTACGCTTGTCCCTCCATCTTAGAATGGTTCAGATGATGCCCCGGCCATCCTGGCTACATCACTTGAAGAACCCGAGTAGGATTATCTAATTATACACATGGCACAATGGAGAGTTATTTCCCCCGTCACCTCAGATGACGATGAAGACCTGCGAGTAAGCCATCTCGTCGGTGGATACTCCACACCAAGACCCCCAAGTCCTCTAGATGCAGTGGTTGAAGTGACTCCTAACTGGAGATTTCCTTTTGTCGAGTATCTCCAAAATGGTTACCTCTTGGCTGATCGGGCCAAGCGCGAGCAAATCCGACGCTGCACGCTGCATTTTACCCTCCAGAGTGGTCCCAGTCTTGAGAAGATCCTATACAAGCGCAGGTTTGATGGTGTTCTCCTCGGTTGCATCCATGGAGTCAAGATTTCTCAAGTCATGTAGGAGGTTCACGCCAGTTCCTGTGGGGCTCACCAGGTTGGGCTGAAGCTGTCCCATTAGATTCGGAGACTGGAGTACTTCTGGCCCTCTATGATCCATGATTGTTTCGAGTTCACCAAGAGATGTCACGCCATCCATGTTCATGCTAACTTCCTAAATAGGCCACCAGAACCTCTCCACTCTACCAAGTACTCTTGTTCATTCATAGTATGGGGACTCAATGTCATGGGACCATACCCACAGGTGAAAGCTCGCCAGTGCAGGTTTATCTTGACCGCCATAGATTTCCTTTCTAAGTGGGCAGAAGCAGTTCTTCTCACGGATTTCAAGGCCCTTTCTATCATCGACTTCATGAGCTCCAATATCATCTACTGATTGGGGTCCCTCAAGCCTTTCTCACCGATAACAACACCAACCGTCATGCAGTCGAGTTGAAGAAATTGTACTCCAAGTACAACATTCTTTCGAACCATACCTCCTACTACCATGTGCAGGAAAATGGCCAGATCGAGGCATTCAAAAAAACCCTCTCTAAAATTTTTCAGAAGATGGTTGGTAAGAACAATAAGAGTTTGTTAGACAAGATCCCCAACGCCCTCAGTGCTTATCAGATGACGACTCGTAATTCCATCCAGGTGGCTCCATATTCCCTAGTGTACGGAGCTGAGGTCATCATGGCCATCGAGATCTAGCTTCCCTCATTACGCACAGTGGTCTATGACCAGAAAGCACCAGATAAGGTGGCCAAAATTCATCTGGATGAATTGGAATCACTTTACGAGAATAGGCTTCATGCCCTGTACAATCTGGAAAGGCATCATAATAAGATAGTTAGGGCCTTCAACAAAAAGGTTCACCTCCGCTCTTTACTACAAGGTGACTAGGTATTGGCCCTCAGAACTCCAATGATCCCTGTCACGAAACCACCAATGCTGCAGCCCAAATGGGAAGGACCTTACATAATTCACAGGGTTTACCACAATGAATCATACTCCCTGGTGACCATGGATGGTGAGCGTATAACTCCTCCCACAAATGCCAAGTTTCTCAATCAATACTTTGCTTTAGCCTACTGGTATTGCACGACCTTAAACTGTTGGTCCTGCACGACCTTAAACAGCTGGTCCTCCATGACCCTAAACTGCATGTTGGTCCCGCATGACCCTAAACTGCACGCTGATCCCGAATGACCTCAAACTGTCCAGTCCTACATGACATTAAACTATGCATCGTCTTGTATGACATTAAACTTCATCTTATGAACTACGTATGGCTTGATTCCCATCCTTATGGGATACGTAGGAATTCTCAGACGCCTCGTCTTAAGCCCAGCCCCCAAACTCTTCTTTTTGACTATCCCCATGTGTGTTGTTCTCTTGGAAGATCCTTGCATGATATGGTGTGGGCATACTTAGCCCCACTCATACCAGGATTTTAATGGTCTCACCATGTTCCCACTACCAGTTCTTCTATCCTCCCACATCCTCACTGCATGACCATAAACTGCATGGCCTTCATGAACTATGTATGGCTTGATTCCCATCCTCATGGGATATGTAGGAATTCTTGGATATTTCGTCTATCGGCTCAGCCCAAATGCCAGAATCTACCCCTCAGGTCAAGAAATATGGAAGGGGAGAAAAATTGTTCCCCAATTCATGTTGATCTAACCTTGATCCGACTATATGTCCCACTCCCTAGAGATGTTCACCTCTTTCATAGATGGGTACAACTATGCTTCACCAACTCCTTTGATTGGGATTCCATCATCTTCCCCATCCATAAGGGCCCCAAAATGGTATGGATGCTAGGCCTAAGGGCTCTCTTACCACTTCAGGCCAATGCCCTCGAGGATGTTGAGAAACAAGCCGATACAAGTCTCGCATTGTGAATATGGTCAGAGGTCGATGCTCATTTGTTGTACCCATTTCCGGTCACTATATGGACGCTGTGTTTCGATCATGGTCAACAGATCTCCTGCGACATTGGAATCACCCCATGATGTCCCAAACATTGTGTGTAGTGGTTCATTCTGCCCCGTTGTATCTCCAAGCGAGGAACTCCCTTCAGGCAAAGCCAGGTTTTAGTTCCCCATATGACGAGGAGAGCCAAGACTAGCTCCTTGTTTCCCACACTGAGCATTGCTCATGTGGGATTATGAGCTGTGATGAGGCAGTAACCATACAAGAGGACGTATTACCTTCCTTATGAGGCCCAACCTCAGGACCCTTGGCCTTTTCGGTCCCCGGCCCAGGTTCTCTCTTATGGGATTGCACGATGTGGTATGGGATTATGTCCTCATTCACATCGGGTTACTCGCCGTGTCGTACACATCCCCGGATGTGACACCTTATCCTCTATCATCCTCACTATAATACGTTAAACTGAAAACTGGTCGGGACTTCCTAACCAAGGCCCAGCCTCAGGCCCCTTGTCCTTTTCGGGCCCCCAACCCAAGTTCTTATTATGGAGTGTGTGGTTTGTTATGGTATTATGTCCTCTTTCACGTCGGGTTATTCATTGTGTCGTACTCCTCCCATGTTTGGGGTATCTTCCTCTTCTCTTTCTTCCTCACAGCAAGACATTAAACTGCAAATTGGTCGGGCCTTCCTGACCGAGGCCCAACCTTAGGCGCCTTGGCCTTCTCGGGCCCTAGCCCAAGTTCTTACCCAAAGTGTATGGTGTGGTGTGGGATTATGTCCTCATTCACATCGGGTTATTCGCCCTGTCATACACCCACCCCCCATTAGGGTATCTTACCCCAATGTACCCTTCAAGAATTATGTGTGGCTTGATTCCCATCCTCATGGGATACCTATGACTGCTCGAATGTCTAGAAATCAGTTCTAGACCCATCTCCCAGAAATCTTCCTTTCACCTTGGCCCCTTGGCCTGCCCCTCTTCCCGGGAGGGGAGTTTATGGTGTGGTATGAGATTACGTCCTCATTCACATCAGGTTTGTAATGACCATGTCATTTACCTCCTTCTCCTGAGAGTTCTCTATACCCTTGTTCTATACTCATATTTTTAAATCATCCACTCTCAAGATGAGGCCCTCATCCCTCTTCGGTGATTCACCAATGTGCCTAAGGGTACTCTGGTTTAGTAACTAGAATGTCGGATTCTAATCAAGAATTCGTTCAACCATTTCTTAGGCTTCGTGTTCCCCTTAATTAGGGCTTCCATCACCTTTCACACCTAAAGGGACCCCCAAGTGGCATGGATGCTAGGCCTAAGGGCTCTCCTACCATTACGGGCCAATGTCCTCGAGGGTCGCAGACAAAAAATCGATACAAATACCGCATTTCAAAATATGGTCAGTGGTCAATGCTCATTTGATTGTCCCCATTTCAGGCTAACACTATATAGATACTGTGTTTCGAACACGATCAATAGTCATCCTCCATCATCACGCCAACCCCATTATGCCTAAAATGACGATTACATGATTTACATCCTTCTCCACCTCATCATGTCCAAGTAGACGTCCAAAACTCTTGGTAATATTCCTTAGTGTGCATCCGCACGTTAGGAGGAAAAATCAGCGATAAGGGCATCATTCGGGGATCCGCACCGATTTCCCTTTGGCGTGTGTTCTAGGTACTGAAATAAGAATCTTCCTCCCTTGTTTCCCACACTAAGTTTGACTCACGTGGGCTTAGGGATTGGGTTGAGGTCTACGCTTACTTGGAAGGTTTTTGCTCGTCTCTGGTCCGAGCTCTAAGACCGTAAACTAAGATCTCCTCTTAGAACTACATACAGCTTAATTCTCATTCTCTTGGGATACGTATGAACACCCGGACATCTTGTTTTCGAGTCTAGCTCAATTGGGAGATATTTTCTTCTACCCCTTACCCTCTTACCTCTATTTAGGCCCCTTGGGTTGAGGCTCCTCTCTCGGAATTGCGTACGGTGTGGTATGGGATTATGTCCTCATTCACGTTGTCTATGTTTTATTGCACCATACACATTCCCTATTTAACATCGTCTCTATTACGTTTGTGTCACGTGACATTAAAATGTACGGCTGGTCCAATCACATGACCCTAAAACTGTGACATTATCGTCCTGGCCGCACGATGAAAAACAGCCCTAAATCATGATGTCCTCACTCAAGGGGAAACCATGTTTGGTATTGGTCACACGCCATACCATTTTTCAACACCTGTACACGGATTTATTCTTGTAGCGATGTCGGGACTTTCTACCCAAGGTCTGTCACTTCACAAAAAAATAATTCACCTTAAAGGACAAACAAGATTTATCAAATACCACTTCTTTCAGTGCGAGGGCCACACCCGCACACCCCTTTTATCCCAGTAAATGGTACCTTACCGTGACACCTCTTAAAACTACGTGCAGCTTGATCTCCATCCTCATGGGGTATGTAGGAACGTCCATTCACCTTTCCTCGAGCCTAGATTAACTCTCATTTTCGGTCCCTCGACCTAAAACCTCTCCAAGGAACACATGTTTGTCGGAACCCCCAGTTCCCATTCACATCGGGTTTTTATAATTACCCCACCATGTGTCTCCCGCGTTTCCAACCATCCATGGTCCGAGTACTATGACCCTAAACTAATATCTCCCTATCGGAAGGGACTCGACTCCCTATATCTAATACGTCTCCTTGTCGTATTCAGATTCTTTTTGACAAAGAACCCGAAGTGTGGAATTTGCATGGGGACATTCCCCTCGTTCCATGTCAAGCTTTGTGAGCTTGCTATTTAGATCCTCATCCCCTTCCACATCTGAAGGGACCCCCTTCACGGCCAGGTCTTATGATACCTCGGCTCACCTACTGTTTTGGACCAACGTCCCTAAAGATCTCAGACAACATTTGCGACAGGTCCCATGTTTCGAACATGGTCATCGGTCGACCCTCATTTGTCTGTCCCCATTTCAGGATAACGTGATATGGATACTATGTTTCGAATACGGTCAATAATTATTCTTCATCGTCATGCCACCATCATTGTGATCCAAATTTCGAGCAACATGATTCACACATTTCCACTTCTTCATGTTCAAGTGGAATTCTAACATACTTGTCTTTAATTATTCATGCATCTAGGTGTGCTACATGGATGGGTTAGCATCATTGGGCCGACATTCACCGAGCATCCCTTCACCCTAACATATTCCTTCCTATGTCAGGAAAGTCCCACCACTAATTCTTGTCTCCCACATTGAGAATGACTCACGTGGGCTTAGTAGTTTTGGTAGGATGTGCACCAGCACAGCTAGGCTTCTCTTCGTCCAGCATAACGTTAAACTATGCTTCCAGAACTACATATGGCTTGATTCACATCCTCATGGGATACGTAGGGACACCCTGGATTTTCACATAGGGTCCAGCCCCATGAATCATAAATAATGTTCCTCCTCATTTCTGGACCCTGGCCTGACCCCTTATGGGGAACCATGTAACTACAATTTTTCCCTGAACAAGTCCAGGATTCCCCAAGATGACATTGGGAAGCAACGACTCCCTCACCAGAGAGGTACTGTCTAAAAGAACAAATGATTCATGATCATACTGATGCATCCATCTAACGTGCTTCCACCATGGTGGCATAATTTCGAGAGTGTTGGATTCTATTTGAATAAACCATCACTCCACATTCCACAGTTTTTGTGCCCCTTATTCTAACCCTCATCATATTTCATGTCCAAGGGAACCCCCTAACAGTATGGATTCTCGGCCTATGGCTCACCTATTATCCTGGGCCAATATTCCGGAAGACTAACAGACAACATTTTGAGTCAGGACACATGTTTTGAACATGGTTAGCTTTTGGCCATCATTTGTTATCCCCACTCCAGGCTAATACAATAAGAATATTGTGTTTCGAATGCGGTCAACAGTTATTCTTTATTGTCACGCAACCCCCACAATGTCTAGAATCCTGGGTATCTTAATTCATAGCTCCCATTCCCATTTGTTCAGATTGATTTCAGCACCCCTAGAATTACCCCATTCGTACACAAGAGAACACTAGGAAAAAAGTAATTCGGTTGTTTTGATAGCTTCATTCTCTAGTCAGGTCTCTCCCATTTCCTCCCTGGAATCTAGACCGGTTGTTCAAACCCATAATTCTCGAAGCTTGGTTTTCACTCCAACGTTTGGATGGGGTGATGAGGTGGTCACCCTTGTTTCTCACATCAGGCCTGATCCACGTGAGCTTAGGGAATGATCACTGGATGCTCAATTAACATCATGAGGATGCAATGAACCAATGTAAAAAATGGAACTCATGCATGCTATGGAATCAAAAAATCAACGAATGAAAGTATGTTTAAGGGTTTGCAATCATTACAGTGCCTGAGGGTCGACTCCCCCCATGGATAGATTTACCTCGTCAAAGGAATGTTGCAGATCCACTACCCTCTAGCTGGTGGCCTCTAGGATTTTTTGTCGCTTGTTTACCTCCCACTCCTCCTCGACAGTGATGGGGTGCAGTTCGATGGTTGCGACCCGAGCTCTCTCCACACCGATCCGGATAATAGCCATCTCCTCATAGGCTTGCTCCATTCCCTCTTCGGCCTCAGCTATCTGGGCTTTTAGTCACAAGACGAGCTTTGATTGCGCATCAAGGGAAGCGGAATGCTCATCCTCCCGGGCCTGCAACTGTTCAACCTCGTATTCGGTCTCTTGGAGCCTCTTGATTTTCACCACCTTCCTCCACTGCTATCCCACACAGAGGCCATAGTCATACTCTTGAATCTTTTTTGCCATAAGATCTCGGATGACAATGTGAGGGCACTGGGCATCCACTCCCTTGGCGCACAGTTCGCGTAGCTACAAGAGAAGTTTATCCATCTCGTCCAACCATAATGCTTGGGGGTGTTATCGATGAAGCGCATGATCATCTTCCATGATCAGTGATAGACTATTTTTCTGCCCTCCTTATCAAATGACATCTCATCCGATTTGGCGTGATTGGAAGGCACGTATGTAGGGAATTCCCCCAGGAATTCCTCATCCAGGTCCACATTTGGCATTGGATCAGGCATTGCAGGGCCTGAATTTTCTGGTTGATCCTCGTCATCAGATCCCACCTCGATAACCTCAGGTGTAGTCCCACTGGCATCTCTGACAGTGATTAGGAGTGCTACAGTCCGGTCCGGCTGGATGTCCACCTCCACGACCATTGGCATGCCTTTGGGAAGAGCGCTACCAGAAGTCCTGGCAACTTCGCAGAAGCGTCCTAGGCTAATTGAAGGACTGTACACGCCAAAAATAAATGGGACGTGAATGTCAGTTAACATGGTCAGGGGACGGCTTTCATAAATTCGATAGAGGAGATTTACAGAGATCAAATCACTAGTCTCTCTCTTGGGATGATGTCATTGGGACCCCGAGACGAGGCCCCCTGTATATGGTTAGCATGTATGGAGACTCTAGGGTAGCCGCCTCATGTGTCCTAGCCCCTCTATACACGGATGTTGATGCATCCACGGGTGTGGATCCCGAAGGTCCTGCGTCGGCACCCACTGAGGGGCGAGAATGAGGTCTATGCACCAGGTCCTCCTGCACGGTTCAAATGCTGAAAAGGAATCCAGAGTAACCTAAGAGCATACCCTGAGGAAAGAAATTTTGATTTTACCTCGAGGGCCTCTATGAAATATACATGATTCGAGGACTGATCACCGACTTCACCCTCCTCCAACAGACTACCTCTACCGGCTTCGTCTCCTAAGGAGGACTCATCCGATTCTTCCGGCAGAGGAAAGCGCTCCATCAGGTCAGCAGCTGGCAGTTTCAGAGGGACCGTACGATCCAAAAACACCCAGACCCGGTCTATCATCTGGTGTAGGAAACCCCGGGAGTGGATAAAGTCTTCCAGTTTGGCTAGGTATTGCTCCGCCTCCACCTGGGATACTACAAAACCGGCTCTAATAGGGCCAATCCCTGGAAAGACCATATCGAGGCCGTTAAGGTGCTTCCATAACTCAAATGGAACGAGGAATTTTTGGTTGACTTCCCAGATGTCCCAAGAATCTGGGAAGACAACATTCTCTATCATGTCAATATGACATAGCTGTTTCCCTAGGGCCTGAGAAGAAATCCTGCGGAATCCTCTTGGTAGCCACCCCTCCGGATGACTCTGTTCTCATGGGACCACTGGGTCCACTGCCGCTGTCAGATCTTCTACCACTGCTTCCCCCTCAACTAGTGTAGTCCTTGATACTATATGACCCCTTCCACTATGGTATGTCAATTTCACATTCCGGCCTTGGCCCCAAGGTCAAGGAGGCTCACCATCACCGACTAGAATGGTTGGCTGCTTCAGCGTCTCCCTCGGGTAGGCCACATCCCATCTCTGGGAATCTCCCTTTACCAGCCAAAGGATGACGGTCGGTGGAGGCAGTTCATTCCGCATCTTCCCATCTTCTCGTGTGAACATGAGCCACATCTACCTCATCACACACAGGTGCTCCTCGTGACGCACCTCTAGGTAGACCTACGGGGTCAGTCGCTGCAGGAACCAGAATTTCCATGCAAACTGGTGTGGGGTGTATGGCTCACAGAGATGCTCGCGGTCCACCCTGGCCACCACGACTCCACCTCTAAAGGCTAGGAGGTAGGCCCGGTGCTCTTCTATCCCCTGGACATCCTCAGTAAATACCCCTGTCGGTAACAGAAATGGGTGGAAATTCAATTCCTCCACCCTCCACACCCGGTTCAGAACCGATGGTGCGGTCATCTTGGTAGGAAATCTCCCTGTGGAATTAAAGATCGAGGGGAGTATATTCGACCCTGGAGGAGAGATAGGGTTCAGATACCCATATATCCCCCTAATGTGTGCTGCTATCCACCCATACAGAAGTTGGAACAGCCCGCATAACCTTTATGGCCTCTTCCCCTCGCTTATGTGCCACAAAAGTTTATACAACTTGGCAAGCATAGGGATCCCTAGGTTGACCCATCCTCCTGTCACCAATGTGGACTCCGTGATGAATTTTCTTAGTCGCACTCCCATGTTGGTATCCCTCCCCAGCAGGATACAACCACATATGAGGGCCACGATGAATGCCACCAACCTGACTATTGGTTGTTGCTTAGTGCTGACACTGAACCCCCAGGTCTTCCAGTGGCTATTCTCCAAAAGCCTCCAGTATGAGTGTTCCTTACTCCGGGCCCCCTTTGGGAAAGTTCTAGTTCTCTCTGGGAATTGACGGTCTATCAGGAAGTTAATAATATTTTTGAACCAATGCTTGAAGTGGACATCCCTCACCACCTCCTTATCCTCCCTTGGTGCAAGATCCATCAGTACCATCGCCAGAAGCGACATCTTCTCTGGATCCTCCAACGCACCCATAGTAGGGAGGGATTCATCATAAATCACCCCCAGTATTGGGACCCCTTAGATCTGATGCACATCCCATAAGTTGATGTCGACCTCCCCGTGATGCAGGTGGAAGGTATTGGTCCCCGGTGACCACCAGCTCAACAGCTCTGGAATTAGCTACTTCAACTGGAAGATGTGAAACTAGAAAGCCCAAGGTAATTTATACTAACCCACTTTTCTAAGCTCCACTCCGAACTCCTTACATGAGGCGCCTACCCAGTAGGCCCAGGCCCAGTCATCCATGAAGTTGTTGCCCTGGTGTAGGTCCCATTCCTCAGACCACCCTTTCTTCGGGTTCCCCAGCGCCACCTTGAGGATAGTTCAGTATAGAGGAGGGGACGTCTCCAGCTGCAATACCTTCCCGTCAACATTGTTCATATGTTTGTATAATCAGTACGCAACAATGGGTGTGAAATACTACCAGGAATGGCCATCAACCGCCCTGAACCATCGGCACTGGAACGACAAGCTCCTAAACTAGTAAGTAGGCTCGTCCCTACTTGCTTCAAGGATGAAGACATCATCCCTCAGCCCGAATCCATACAATAGAAACCTCCTGCACAACGAGTAGTTCTTCTATATCTCCGATAGAAGATCCACCAATGAACTATGGTCCAAGTGGATACGGACTAAATCTCCTAGTCCCAGACTGTTCTCCATCTCATCCGTCTAGGCGGCATCCTCAAGGACCCCCTAAGAAGATTTTTGGTGGGCCATTCAGTTCTGAAACTTGGACAATTTTTGGGTTGGTTCGCAAATCACGTTCACGGAGTGCATTCGTGAAGACTGTTCGTAGAGCCCTACCTAGGCGTTCAAGCACCGGATCATGGAGTGAAAACGAGGAGTCAATGATCCACTGGGCGCCGTGAATACTCGATTCGAAGAGAACGATTTCGGAGTACATGGAGCTTCACGAATCGAGAGTGCAAAGGGAAAAATTCGCGGAGAAGGGAAAGGAAAAAAGAGACGGCCAACCCCCCCCCCCCCCCCCATATTTATAGGCGACGACCTTCAGAGCTTCACGACGCATCCAGTTCGCGCTTATCTTCACGGTGCACTCGACCCACGCATCCCCTATCCGCCAAGCGAGCCCTCTTCGCAAGACAACATCACGAACAACCGAGGATTTTAGCGATTACCCTCAGACTTTGACCCTTCATCTCTCCGCGGCACCAAGTCTGAGGGGGGGGGGAGGGAATTGGTTGGCACCAAAATTCAGGACAGAGAAGAATCCAAAACAAAGGCACCATTGAAGGCCTCATGAATCCATTTCACAGAGTCCCCCCAGCGTCGCGGCCGCCGCGAAGTAAGGAGGCAGGACGCTCTGCGATCGCATTTGATGTTCGTGAGCCCGCCGTGAGGCAAGGAGGTGGGCTGCTCCACGAACTCATTTGACATTCTCAAGCCTGCCGTGAAGCAAGGAGGTGGGATGATCCATGACCACATTAGACATTCGCGAGCCCTCTACGAAGCTACCAAGCCCCTCTTCGTGCCGTGTAAGCTCCACTTCACGGCACCTCTTGCCTATAAATACTGGGGCCCCCCTGATCCCAAAGGAAGGACAATCGGACCTTTCGACTTCCCAGATCCCGAATCACGAAGCATCCTTCTGCTCTGCGAACCATGAGCTATGAGAGGTACTTTTTCTCCGCGAAGTGCCTCCCCTTTGTCTCGTTTTGATCCCGTCTTCCGAGAGGGATGCCCTTCGCGAAGCCTAAGGGCCTTCGCGAAGTAAGGGGATCCCCAAGGGGACCCGGGTCGTTGTGGAGCATTTATGCTTAATGAAACACCCTTCACGTACACATGATCCCCAGGCCAAGGCAGGGTCATTGTACTTCATGAATCACATTGCTTCGTGAGGCACCTCTGCTCTACGTGGCAGTGCTTTGCGAATTCCTTTCCACTTCACGAAGCACCTCCCATATGTACCTTTGCCCTATTCTTAGACTAAAGAACCCCACTTCGTGAAGTACACCCCTTCACAAGTTCCCTCCACCATGCGGAGCAACAGAGCTTCACAAGTACCTTGCCTATGAACTCCTATACTTGGAAATTCCTTTTCCCGTGCGACCCTCCAGGTTTTCACGATGATATTTCAAAGTCCATTGGATGACACCGCCCATTACATTGGTTCACCTCATGATTTTTCGCATAGGCACGCTAATGGCTTTTTCTTCTTCTCATAGCCATTATAATGTGGGCCCCTCGATTGTTCGCTCTATGACACCCCCATTCCATGGCTTTGCTTTTCCCCTCTCTTCACCAAGGAGCAGAGGGTACCGATTATGTAATTCCTAGGGGAGCTGAGCGAACCCACCTCTTCCGAGTAGTAGGAAGTTAAAATTCCAAGCACCCTCTTCCTCAATACATGACGTTAAACTGTGACCTCGCCCTGTGCCTTACACACGGGGTACCCCCACCTTGGACATTCTCCACGCCCACTGGTCTCCACAGGGAATGATATCCTCTTTTCGGATTGGCGTTTTCCTGTAGGGAGAGGGAAACCATCTCGGTGTAATCCCCTATCTTTTCTTGTCAGAGGAAACATCTATGCTCCTCCTTTCATATTCGGTCCCCAGGGCCAGCGAAGGGTGTGGTGGGAAAAGGTGCTTCTCCTTTTTTGGTACCAGGTCCCTCTCCCACTGCACTTTGTCACCACAGGCCTCGATCTTAGAGTAAGTCCCAACCTCTTCAGGTTTCTAACCATGCATAATCCCATGGTTCCTCTTTGGGACGCTAACCACGGGTAAGCCCCACTCAAATTCCCATGGACGCACCTTTTGTAACGTGATCGTCAGGTCTCTGCTACCTCTTGTTTCTCAAACTGAGAATGACTCACATGCGCTGAGAGTAAGCACCGACCCTGACACCATCATCATGGGCATCCTAGAGTGTAATCACCACACCCCATCATGAACTATGTGTACATTGATCCTTACCATGGAAAGGTACGTAGGAAGCCTCCACGAGGTTCAATCCCACCACCCAGGGGACCCCATGTCTTCCTTCACATCGGTTCACCTACCCTTCTGAACTATGTGGACTTTAATCCCTTCCAAGTAAAGGTACGTAGGAACCCTCCCAGAGGTTCAATCCCTCAACCATCCATTGGTCCCGACCATCTTCGCGGCGATTCACCAAGCCCTTATCATTATTGGAAACCTAGTGTGTAAGCCACATGCCCCATCCTGAACTATGTGGACTTTGATCCTTGCCCAGGAATGGTACGTATGACGCCACCACGAGGTTCAAGCCCACCACCCATGGGACCCCAGGTCCTCCTTCACGTCGGTTCACTGACCCCTCTGAACTACGTGGACTTTGATCCATACCAAGGAAAGGTATGTAGGAAGCCTCCATGATGTTCAATCCCAACACCAAGCAGTTCCGACCCCTTCACGTCGGTTCACCCCTATCCCGTATGACATTAAACCATGGAACTCCTTCAGTGGTAAGCCGTTGTCACTCCATACAACGGTAAGCCGCTTTCACTCCATACAGCGATAAGTTGTTGTCACTCCATTCAATGGTAAGCTGTTGTGACCCTATCCAGCGGTAAGCCATTGAACCCCAATTGGCGGTTAGCCATCGTTAGATGAACTACGTGGACTTTGATTCCCTACCACGAGGATACATTGGATTCCTCTTTGAGGCTCAAGCCCAAAACCATCATCACCCTCATGACGATTCCATCCCATTCACCTTCTACTTAATTTAACTGCTCCATCATCCATCCTGATTCTTACCTGGGCCGCCACATCCTGATGGGATCATGCAACCCCATTCCCCATTCCAACTAACAGCACTCGGGAATCCACCCACATGTTGGCCCCAATATCGGTGTTCCCTCCAGGGGGTTGCACCCAAAAGATCCCCTCAAGTAAGTGTTTTGATCATCCCGATCCATCTCCGCTAGGTGTTAAAATTGCAGCATACCCTGTGTTAAACATGGTAAGATGAAGAAAACTGTAGATACATGCCCATGGTATACGATTCCCCTCATTCAATGTGGGAATCCTTGGGATTTCGCGCCCTCGTGGAGCCCTATAATAAGAGATAGAAGACATACACACCAATCCCCCAGTGTCCAGACACGCCAATGATGCCCAGTGTGACTACTCCTCTATTTGAATGTTGTTTCCATGACTCAACCCCTTGGAATTTCCAGACAGAAGTAGCGTAATTAACTAGTGTCCACGAAGATATGGCGCTGGGAAGAGTTTCACGAACAACATTTTATGTCTATGAGGTAGACTCGGACTAGGTGACGAGTTCCGAGGAGGAATCCACAGAAGGAAGAATCGACACCCCATCATCCTATTTAGATCAAAGAGAAAACGTCCCTGAATAAGGATCGAATGTCACCCTCCTTTGGAATGCGGGAATGTGAGGCAACAAAACCCGCGTCTCTCGTCCCTGAATGAGACGGACGCGTGATCCCCGACGAAAGCATCAGAAACAACCTTATTGATATTTTTTCAGATTACAAGAAGCTTAAAACTAATCTAACCACACTATCAATAAATATTTGTTTATATACCCATATATGTTGGATTTTTCACCAGGATACCTAGAATCTTTTTTATTACCCTTCTTAGGTAACTCCACCAACTACTCATTAGGTATGTCTTGAATCAATAAAATATTTTTGATTCTCTAATAGATTGATTCCCTTTTATAGTTTTTCTTTCTTTATATGATTTTTATTTCCATGGATTGTTTAAAAAATACATGGTGTGTTCTATTTTACCATAGTAAAATAATTTATCATTTTTTTACATCATTGAAAACTTTATTTTGAGTATTCTTGAGGGCACTCTTCAATCCCATTTTCTTTTGATTACCTTTCAATGACAACTCATTCTTGTTTCCTTATATTTTTAACTTCTAATATTGTATCCTTTTTTCACATTAGAATATGAATAATTACTAATGGAAAAATACCATAATTCTCCATAACTATGATCACTCTTGCAGTAATAATCATAGAAACTCTCTAAGAAACCATATCTATTTTTAAGGGATAGATGTTCATTTTTATTTGAAGAATGATTTATAACATGTCTTATTCTTTTTATTTTTCTATTAAACCCCTTCACTATTGATTTATATAACATTAATACATTGAAATATTATGAAAACAATCTATGGACTTATTATCAAAGCTCCAAAAACAAAAAAAAACTAATAAACCTATTTCTTTTTCTTGTAAATGCAATCTAGTCAGAGTAAACATTGTATTATTTTTTAGTAGATACACTAATATTTTGAACTCTTTATAGGGAGATTCTTTTCTATAATATTATTATATCCACCATAGATGTATAGGTGGGATTATTAGAATTTTTCAATATCCATTTTCATATATTTTACATTTAAACATATACAAGAAGATGAAAATGCATTATTAGAATAACTAGTTTTTGTTTGATAGTTCACATTTTTTAAATAATTTTATATTGATACTTCTCATGTTGATAATGAGAAATTTTTTTCCAGAATTATGATCTATTTTGGAACCATTCCACTAAATAGAAACTTGTTTGGTAGTTTCTATAATATAAAAATTTTGGGAAGTTCCAACTTGAGTAGTTTCTGAATTTCTCAGTTTTACCGTAAGCTCAAGGTACCTCATGTTTATGGGATATTTTTCATCCTAAATTGATCTCAAATTTACTTCCAACTTATTATTCAAATTATTAATGTAATAATCATGAATATTTCTTTATTGTTATATATAGTTATCAAAATATCTAATTTTCCTTTCTTTAACCTCAAATTGAGCATACATAACATTCCTGGAGGTTTTATAATGTTTTAATAAAGGATGGATTGATTATTAAAGAAAAAATTTTGTTAATTATTTCTCACAAATATTCTATTTAAAATTTCATTAATTAAATAAGTATTATCCCTGAAAAGATCCACAAAATTCATCCTTGGATTTAATTAGGTCTTTGAAAGCATTTCACTTTTGGAATTTTCTACTTGGAGAATCCTCTAATTATTTATCTTATTCTTCTATTTGTGAATTATCATCAAGAAGTACCATGAAAAAACAAATTATATTTAAAACCACTTAATTTGTTATATTATTCACATAACTTTCAAAATAATAGTAGAAGAATTCAATAATTTTGTTATAATTCACTTCTTCATGATCTCTAAATCTTGATAATTTTTTTAAAAATTAATCATTTCAATATATTTGAAAGAAGAAAACTTATCAACATGGTCTGATTCAAATTTTGAATAATCCTTCTCCCTTTATGAAATATTTCTCAACTTCTTTGACTCCCTTTTAGTCCCATTTTTAAGAGTTTTGGTGCAAACATTTATGCCTACTTCAGTAGGGACAGAGACTAATTCATACTTATATGGAAATTCCAAATTTTCATCAAATGTTACCTTTATGTAATCATTGATAAAAAACTAAAAATAATATTATATTCAATGATAGGAATTTCTATTCTTTGATGCCACTTATAATTCTAAATGGATTATGCAGACACCTATGGGTGAATCAAGTGTTGCGTTTTTATTGAGTTTTCTTTTATTTTGAATTATCCCCTCTTACACATAAACCCATATCCTGGTTAAGATACATGGATAAATTAATTCATTTTTGTCCCTCACCTCAATATACAGATGTTGAATAAATATGAAAAGTGTCACAAGAGGATTTTACAAGGTTTAATCTTAATTTTATACATCTCCTTTCAATGTAAATGAGACCTATATAATCCATTATAAATCACTATTTGTAAAAAAATAAAGATATATCTTGAAGATAATATAGTGAATATATACAAATACCTAAAAAACATTATTCTAAAATGTGTGGCCCCCAATGAGTACAAAAATACATCTCCCATGATTTATTTATAATATATCTGTCTAATTGATTTTATATCCTAAATTTTTTTTGGACATCTCCGAATGGGATCTTTACACTACCTCTTGAAAATTATTCAAGGGTTATATTAAACTCCTCCTTGAACAAATTTTCAACTATGATTATCTCTTGATGTAGTATTAATATTGTACTTGTTCTCCTTTAGGTCCATGTGTCTAAATACTAACTTATTAGTCTAGGGATCACTAGATTTTCTCACAAGATGTGGTTCCTCAAACTTCCACTCCCAAATATAGGGATTAAAATGCATACTTTAGACATAGGTATTGATACTAAGATATGACCCAAGATAAAAATATCTTTATTTTACACAATTTCCATAAGTTAAACATTATATCTCACAATAATCACACATCCCAAGAACCAAAGGTTTTGTGTTTTTAGGAATAGATACATAAGAAACTTATTTTAAATTAATTTTGAAAATTTCTATAAATTAAAATGGAACTAGATTCCATTCAAGATTCTTTATAGGTTATGATAATATTCCTAACCAGGGGGATGTAAATATAAGAAATATGTTTTTAAAATTCACAGTAAGTGAAAATTTATCAATATTTCATCAAGTTTTAGATAATAACCATCTAAGAAAACATGGGTCATGGGAGAAATATATTATTAGAAGAGCATGGAACAATAAGAGTTATTTATGATGCATAGTGGAAGGGAATTTAATTACAATTGATCAGACATATACTATATAAAAATAGTGTGGATACATGATATAATAAACACAATCCATAGAGAATAATCAAATGACTTAAAAATTTATCATTTTAATGGAAATATAGCATAATAAAAAACCATGATGGTGCAAGAATAGCCATAGGGAATCATAATAGGGTGAGTATATCTAAGAATTACCACACTTTAAGTTGTGAGCATATCCAAGAATTCATGCCTTTAAAGTTGTGAACAAATCCAAGTATGTACACACATCATTGCATCACGATATATAAAACCATAACCAATGAATTTAAGGGATATATAAATCCCACCCATCATAATAAATATATATGTATTCCATAATAAATCATTCATATATCATATCATGAAGATATCATAGAAATAAATTGGTTTCTATCACATTTTCAAATGGTCTAACATAAAAATAATTCAAAAATTAGATCGATTGATACCAAAATTTCAATCACCCAAAAAAAGTAATTCATAAGAGAATTTTGTGGGTGATTTTTAAAACATAACTCAAAAGGAGATATATCATTTTAATATGAATTGAAAAAATTGAATCCAAATCAGAAAAATATATTTAAAACATTATAAACATTAACATAAAAGATGAAGGTATGGGCCTCTTTCAAAAGGCATATTCTAGAAGGTAACGTAATATCCATTTTAACACATCACATTAAATCAAATACCAAAAAATGATCCCTAACAATATATATAAAGTTTTTACAAATAAATTTTTATTGAATGACAAAAATATGAATGTGAAAGGGAAATCTATTTTAATATTTTGAAAATTCCTTTATTGAAACCCATATTGTGAAAAAAATATAATAAATATGACTTTTAAAAAGAGATTAAGATAAATTTGACGTTAAAATGAGATAAAACATTAATTGGTTTTAGTATAATAAATGAAATAATTTGTGGAAATAATTAATATAGATATTAAAGTGAAAGATCCATTAAATAATATGTTAAACATTCTTAATAATGATATACTTTTAAGAAAAAATCATCAAATAAGAGTATTTGAATTAAAATTTTCACTTTCCCTATATATATAAGAGTGAATATCATGTAAACTATAAATTTGAATAATATATTTCACTTATAATAATGATGTTAAAATGGTAGTATTATAACCTAAATAAATAAAGTTTGAGTTATCAAAATCCATTATCATTACTGTTAACTATAAATAATGTTATTTTACATCCTATTTAATAAACATAACCTTATTAATCAACCATTTATAATACTTATTCATATCTATTACCATTAATAATCTTTAATTATAATCATTATTTATAATTTAATTAAAGTGTTAATGTTTATTTTTATTATCTGATGCCGTGATTTTGATTCTTTCACATGTATTTTATAATGATGATGTTAAACCCTATTAATTTATAAAAAATGCGTCATTAAAATATTCAAAAATACATTTAAATAATTATATATATTTGTGTGTGTGTGTGATTTATAGATCCGCATTTTCTTTTATGGGAACTATGGGTATGGTTTGTGATAATGGAAACAATGACAAGTTTGTTTCAGGTAATGTAATGATATCAACGAATTAATTTTTAATGACCATTAATTATTGTGTCAATATTAAATTATTATATTCATGAAATAAATTACTCCATAATATCATATACATTCATAAAATAGATTTTATAACCATTCATATAAAGTAGTGAAAAAATAAAACTTGTTTCTCCTAGAGGTAGTAGTCTGTACGTAACACGAGAGACATTTTCAATTTTTGAATGGTTGGGATAGGGATAGATAAAAGTTTTTACATTAATATAATAAAATATATGTTTGAAATTTATATTTATTTAATTATATTAATAGTATTATTATAGGTTTTTAAGAGAAAGATAAATAAGAAAATACTAGGGAGATTGTATTAATCATGCCGAGGACTTGGTTCTTATGAATTAGAATAACTTCTTGTGACAATATGATTGTGAATGTGGTAGAGTCATATAATGGTGTTAAAATGGAAATAGTTTCAATGGAATTATGAACTAGGAGTTTGGATTGATTTGCTTCAAATTTTAAACTTTTATACGGGAAAAATATTATACTTTTCCATGGTATTGAATGGTAGGTAAGGGGTAAAGGTGGAATCTCATGAGAGTTACATGATTTAGGTGAGTAAAGTTCATTGAGACAAATAGGTATTAATTTAAACCATAAAAATTTATTTTATTAAGTTTAAGTGTCTTGTTAATTGAATAAAATTTGATAATATTTAAATTGCCCATGCTTTACCCTTATTAACCTTGATTAAAAAGTAACAATGGTAATTATATTTTTACTACAAATATAAGATTACCCTTTGAAAAAATTTAGACAGGATGATTATAAATTTTTAATCCATTTATTACAATTAAATTTCAAAATATGTGAAAATTTAATTTTAAATTACAACATATGACATACGAAAAAAACATTCATGTAGAAAATTGGAATTTAAAATATTAATTATTATTATTCCTATTTCCTAGAAAATTTATGAATAAACTATTTTTATTATAATATTAATATTAGAAATATGTTATATAGTCATTTAATATATTAATTTTTCATTAAAATAATATACATGGTGCATAAAATGATTTTTTTAGAAAAATTGATTTTAAGCATAAAATAATATTTTTAGTTGTTTAGCTATACTAATTTAATTTAATAAGTATATTAATATTGTTAATTTATTATATATATATATATTCTATATTTATTTCATAATGTGGTTAACTTGATTTATACCTATTAATCTGATGGTTACTTTACAACCGTTATAAAATATGTCATTATCGGTTTTTATTAAGTGTGGTGTGTGAAAAAACTATCCAACAAAAACATTATTTTAAGGAGAAACATTCACCAAAATCATGGGTTGATATGTTATACCTTCTTAAAATAATAGTTTCCATGAAATGTTATTACAAGGGTAAAAACAAGCGATGATATTTTTTTCTCATTATATCATCAGGTTCCCACATAGTTTCCTCAAACTTATGGATCAACTATAGAACTTTAAAAATATGGGTGGTCTTATTCCATAGAAATTTATCAATTTGATCCCAGATTTCTATTTTTTATTCATCATATTAGAGATCATGTTCTAATTAAATTACTTCGGAGTTCATTACATGTGAAGAGTCTGGTATGTACTTTTCAAAAGGGATACCTGGAATAAATCAGGCAATTGGGATAGATCTTGATGGAGTTCTAAGTGATAATATATAACCAAAACGTGATTAAGGATCTATAATTAACCAATATAAATATGTTAGAACTCTCAATTCTTCCCAAATCCAATAACCCACTTCCAAGTATATATCCAAAGGAACACATTGTTACTAAATTTAAACTCTAGATATCATCAAAGATTATCCACATAACTATTTTGTTTACTTTGCATCACATTTATATGTCACTAAATGGTTTGAAACTTCTCTTTCATTTATTAGAAAATGAAATGTCTTATCATATTCCTCTCTCCATCTTAATCCCAGCAAGTTGGATTCCTTCATTTCTCCTCATACAGAGTTTTATATGGTTCTATATGGATACTACAATAGAAACTATTATTATATGAGAACTCAACTAGGGTGAGTTATTGTTTCCAATATCCATTTAATTGGATATAAACAAATCCTAAATAGTTTTAATGGTTCTTTTATATTAATTTTCTATTTGGGGTGATAAGAAGTGTCGAAGCTCATCTCCATCTCCAATTATTGAAGAGAAATTCTCTAAATCCTTGAATTATCCCTCAGATATCAATCATATAAAATGGATAGTTGTACTCCATTTAGTCTTTCCACTTTCATAATGTATACATTTTCAATTTGGTCCAGAAATAAATCTTCTTTAATGGAAATAAAATGTTTTCAATTTGTAAGGGGATTCACTAAAACCCAAATATCATTTTGGTCTTTAGATTCCTTGGGGGTCCTATGACAAAGTACATCATGATGTATAACCATTTATATAATAGTTTGTGTAACGGTTGTATTATCCCTTTAATCTTTAGTTGTTCATCCTTAACTTATTATCACAATAAACATCAAGATACACATTTTTCAATCTCCTTCTTCATGTTATCCCTCCAAAAGTATTGTTTTAGAACTATATGCATCTTCATTATTCCTATATGGATAAAGAATAATGATTTATGTGCATAATTCAAAAGTCCCCTATTTAGTACTGGTCTTGAGGAAACGTATATCTAACTTCAAAACCTCATAACTCCATATTTATAAAATTTTGACTCTTAATTTTCGCTGCCTTTTTCTATAGCTCCATGACATCTTTATAAGATTCTTTGATCTTTATGTGGATGGGTAATTGATACTTCATTTGGGAAAGATAATATTTTTTCCCTTACCTTAGGATTTATAGATTCATCCCTTTCAAATAAATGAGTATTTCATCTTTTTCAACCTTCATTATAGATGATGTAGTATAATATTTCATGCTCAAAGCATCATCCACCTTATTTTCCTTCCCCAAATGGTAATGTATTGAGCAGGCATAGTCTTTGATCAATTACAAAAATTTTCTATAGTTCTATTTTATCTATTTATGTGTGAATATATATTTAAATCTCTTGAGGTCGGTATATATATTAAACTTCTCAATATAGATATAATTTCACCAAATATTTAATGGAAAGATCACTACTTCCAACCCTAAATCATGCCTTGGGAAATTTTTTTCATGAGTTTTTAATTGACGTGAGGTATAAGTAATTACATCCTCATTATGAATGAGGATTCATCCCATGTAATTATTCAATGTATCACTATATATTTCAAACCCTTCCCCACTATGGGGTAATGTAAGTATAGGTGCAGTGACCAACCACATCATTAGTTCCTTAAAACTTTCTTAATATCCCTTTATCCAAATCAACTTCATTAACTTCTATGTTAACAAGGTTAATGGATTTTTTTTAGCCATGATAAATTTATAAAAATCATATATAGTATCCATATAACTCAAGAAAACTATAGATTTCAGTTACCATGGTTGGATTGTTCCATTGTTCAATAAGATTTACAAATATTTCCTTGCTTATGATTATATGAACAATGAATGGTACTATTAATAACAAAAATTCAAACTTTTTAAATTTGTTATACATTTTCTCCTTTATTAATGTCTTTAATGTAATCCAAAAATTATCTTAATGGTATTCCTTTTTCCTGGAATATATTATCGTATCTTCAATGAAGAAAAGAAAAAATTGATCAAGGTAGTCTCTAAAGGCTCTATTCATTTGATCCATGATTATACTGGGATTATTTTTAATTTATAATGGAATCACTATACATTCATAGTTTCCATACCTCATTCAAAAAGTTTTCTTGGAAATATCCTTTATTTAAACCCTTAATTTATGATATCCATATAGAAGTTAAGTCTTTGATAAGTATTTAGGTCCTTTGATTTGATCGAACAGAACATAAATATGAGTTATAGGATAATTTTCCTTCATCATGATTTTATTAAACTCATGATAATCTATTCAAAGATGCATTGATATATCCTTATTTTTTATAAATATAACTAGTTTACTTTATGTTAAAGTACATGATAATATATAACCCTTTTCCAGATTCTTCTGAATTTACTTCTATAATTCTGTAAACTCAATGAGGTCAATTTTATAAGGACTATTTAAGATAGGAATATAGCTAGGTATGAGTTTAATTGAAAACTAAACCTATTTGTTTAGGTTAAGACCAGTAAATTCATCTAAAAATATATCATTATATTCCTACATAATATTCATGTCAATAATGTTGAGTTCCTCCCTAATCATTTGATCTTGAAGTCCTTTATTATTTCATATGAAGACATGCATAATATAATTTTCTTCTAAAGGAAGTTTAATATTATCACTATAATGATATTTGATAATATAATTATTTAGGATATGAAACAATATTTATTTATCATGAAAATCGATATGTTTTATATACAAGGAAGTCTAGTCCATTATCAATATTATGAAAAACTCAACAAAGGGAAGAAGAAATAATTCTTTATGAGGTAACTTTATAAAAATTATGTTTGGAGAAGAGTTATATATATTATATTAAATCATTATTCTAGTATGTGTGTTAATAGATAGTTCAATATGAAAATAATTAGGTGGTGAATAATTATTCTTATAAAACCTCAATTATATGAAATAAAACAAATAACTTGAATCAAAAAAGTCATTCGTAGTTCTAGAGTAAAGAATGTGTGTAACTTGAATCACTCTATTATCATGATATACCTCAATAGTGGTGATAGTATAAACTATTCCTTGTTCCCTTATAATAGAAGGTTATTTTTTACTACTATCTTCATTATATCTAGTGTTAATGAATTTATTTGTTTAATGAATAAAATCCCAAAATTTGAATCATTGAAGTTTTTGTGGCACTTTTAGTTGGGCCATTATTTTCCTCTAATGAATTGACTAACCCATTATTCACCTTGATGAAATGGCTATATTGGTGGAAAATCTTACCACACTTGAAACATTTGTTCCTTAGAAGAAATTACCAAATTTTTCCCTCCCACATTTTATCATGTTGAAAATTAGAACTTATTTCCCTTAATTGATTATCATCAGAGATTCCATGATACTCTACATTACTTTTTCTCTCTCTAGAATAATGAGAGTGTCTCATTTTTATATCAACCTTAATATTACATCAAACTATATATATAGCTTGAAAATCATCTTATGGATAATTCATTTTTAATAAATAGCTTCAATCCTCTAAAAAAATTATTGATTGTACTATTAATCTCAAAGATAAAACTATAGGCATGACTTATGAGCCTCAAGAAGTTTTCTTCATAAGTGTCAATGTATTAATCAACCATTTTTTTAACTCTAAGAACTATCTATCCATCTACATGTGAAGGGTTCAAGAAAAATACTTTATGAATAATGATTTGTTAATATTCTCTTGTTCCACAATGTCTACTTCCTCTCTTTTTTTTGTATTCATAATAATAATCCACCATTGGCCATCCCCATGTTCCAAATTATTAACATTCAGAATAACCTTTTAATGTTATGAGCACTATATAATAAAAACTATATTTTCTAACTCATTACTCTATTTATTGGAAATGAGTGGATTGGAAGAGTTACTAAAGGTGGGTGTACATTGTTTCATGAACGAGTCAATATAAATTTTATACTTGGTGTGTTTGGGAGATAAAAATTAATTAAATTATTATTCATATCTTTTAATGGTTGGGTTATCATTAACACATGGTTTTTTATTAGGATTCCCATTCTATTTTATTGATCATTGAGACTTTTTTTTCATTGTCATTCACACTCATTTTTATCTTGATTCCTTTTGGATACAATCATTATTAATGTAAAGGATATTGTATGAGTGAGAATAATTAAATTAAATTCATAAATAAATAACTATTAACATAGAATAAATCCCTCATAAATAATGTGTAGATTATAACTTATGAATCACTAAGATTTAATCTAGGTTATTTGTGGTAATTTTGATTTTTGGTTATCTAAATTGAGTAGTTATGTATTACATCCTGAAATTATATTTAAATCCTTATTAATGGTTTTTAAATAGAATATAAACTGACCATATAGTATTCCTTGTGAGTGTCAAAATAGGTGTGTGGTTGGGCCCACTTTTTATTCACCAAGTGAATATCAATTTAATAGCCAGTCATCCTTTTTTAGGGTTACTAAACCTAAGTGAATCTATGATAGAGTATTGATCCACTTTTTTGTATCCATATAAGAATTTTATTTCTATGAACCATAAAATATCTAATTTACTAAAACCTTAGAATGTTTTAATACACTTAGTCTTATACATAGGGTTTTCACTAATGTTCACTAGTCCTAATCCTAAAAAAAACTTAAATTAATCCCAGAAAATAATTTTATCCTACTTTTATATCAATTAAGGTTACATAGATCCACACTCTAAGGTCTGGTTCTAAAAACAGAAAATTTACACATAAATTTTGATACCAAGACATGACCCAAACTAATAATACCATAATTTTATATCATTTCTATAATAAAAACCTTACATCTTATAATAATAACACAATCCCAAAAACTGATCGTTTAGCATCTTTGAAGAATACCTACATAAGAAACATATTTTACAATACATGGGAGAATTTCTCTATAAAATAACCACCCTAAACTCCCTTATAGTCTCATCGTAGGTAATAATCATCTTCATATCCCAAGGAATAGAAACATAAGAAAAGGGTATTCCCAAATGATCAATAAGGGAAAACTTATCAACATGTCATCAAGTGATATATCATAAGAATATAATAAAAAAATAATCATGGTGGAAATATCTTTTTAATAGAACATTGAATAATATGATTTTTCGATTATTTGTAGTAAAATAACATGTAATCTATAATGATCAACCATATACCATGGAAAAAGAGTACAGAAGCATGATGTAATAAAAATAATTCATGTATATAATCATATGACATAAAAAGGTTTCAATTTCATGGAAATATAGCACAATAAAAACTATTGCACAAACATAAGTATAATTAAGCAATATATTATGTGAATATCTAAGAAGTCCCACCCATTAAGTTGTGATAATATCCAAGAAGTCCTTCCCTATAAGTTGTAAAAAAACAATTATGTATACGCTTCATTATCTTATCCTTAATTAAAGCATTGGAGGTCTATATAGGACCCAAACCATCATAATCCATACATAAGTTTTCCATAGGAAATGTTTTAATATATCCTTTCATGAATAATCCATGGGAATAAAATTGGTTTCATCACATTTTAAAATTGTATCACATAATAAAACATTAAGAATTAGATCGGTTGATACCAAAAGTTTAATCCACAAAAATAAGTATTTCATAAGAAATGTTTTATGTTTATTTCAAAAACAAAACTTCAAATGGGATATATCTTTTTGATATATAGAGGAAATTTTATATAAAATAAAAAATATATATTTAAAACATTATTAACATTATATTAAAAGATGATGTTATGAGTCTCTTTTGAAAGTCGTTTTTCTGAAGGTAAAATAAAAACCATTTTAAAACATAAATTTAAAATAAACACCAACATTGTAGCCTTGAAAAACAAAAAAAGGTTATAAAAACGAATTATGGTTTGAAATATAGAAATTTGAACTTGTCAACAAAATCATTTTTAATATTTGGAAAATACCTTTATTGAAGACCACATCATAAAAAATATTTAATAACACATTATTTTGAAAATAGATAAATATAAATTTTAAGGTTACATAAAATAAAATATATTTGTGTTTGAACATATTAAAATAAAACATTTTTTGGAATAAATTATATGGACATGGAGGAGAAATAGTTGTTAAAGATGATGACAATAATTCTTAGAAATGTTATACTTTTAAGAGAGAGGAATTACGTAAATAATAAGATTTGAAATAAATATATCACTTTCCCTTGATATAGATGATTGCATATAAAGTTAAATAGTAAATGGAAGAATATAGGTCAATTAGAATAGTAATGTTCAATAATTATCATTATAACCCAAAGAAACAAAGTTTGAGTAAATAAAATCCATTACCATTTCTCTTGACATCCAAGAAGGTTATCAAAATTTTCATATAAAAACATAACCTTATTAATTAACTATTTAAGAAAATTATTCATATATTTAAGAATTTCTACTCTTTAATTATAATCATTCCATGTATGTTCATTGATTAGTTAATGTTTATTTTCATTATCTAGTGTTAGTGATTTTGATTACTTCACATATGTTTTATAATATTGATGTTAAAAACTGTTATTTGATACCAAGCTCATAATTACCTGATTATAAAATATATGGAATTAATTTTATTCCAGTTATTTATTCATCCCAATGTTTATTTGGTGGGAACTATGGGCTTGGTTTGCAAGAACGGAAGCCCTGATAGGTTTTTTTGGCTACTTTACCGATATCAATGTATTAATTAATTGTGATCATTAATTTTTTCATTATTTTTGAATAATATATATGAAATTAATTACTCATGAATATCATGTTAATTCCTAAAATATATTTTAAAACTATCCTTATAATACGGTGATAAAAAACATAATAGTCACACTTGGAGATGGTAATTTTCACATAACACACGTGATGTTTTCAATTTTCAAAATGGTTAGGAAGGGTAAATATAATAGTTGTGATATTAATATAATAAAAACTTTATTTATAAGTTACACAAATTTTATCATATTAATGTAGTTATAATAGTTTTTGAGGAGGAAGATAAATAATAAATTACTAGGAAGATGATATTACTCACTTTGAGGACTACATTATTCCCTTGAATAATTTCTTGGAAATAGAGGAAATAAGATATATTCTTATGACTAGACGCTTATGAATTTTTAATGGTAATATGAGGGAGTTAAAATGGGTAGTTTTTAATGGAATTTAGAACTAAGAGTGTGGCTTCAAGTTGGTGGATGTGGCCTCTTTTTATAGGTGAAAACAATGGGATTTTCTATGAAAATGAATGGTAGGTAAGGGGTAAATGCAAAATCTCAATATGGTTAGGTAAGGAATTATTTGATAGAAATGTAGGGATAAATTTATAACATAAAAAGGTATTATATAATATTTAGTTATCAATTTATGTTATTAAAATTCAAGCCTCTTGAAATTTTCCATTTTTACCCTTATTAACCTTGATTAAAAATTAACTATAGTAATTATTTTTTTACTAAAAAAGATGAAACATATTAATCAATTTGTAAGTTATGATTCTAAATTAAGACTCTATATAATTTAATTATATTTCTATACATGATATAATTAACTTCTAAATTAAAACCTATGATATATGAAAAAAACATTTATAGAAAAATGATTTTTTGTTGCTCAGATAGGAGTAATCTAAAGGGGTATAAATTGAGTATATAATAAAACTTTATATTTAAAAAACACTTAACAATTTTCACCAATTTAAAAAAAATCCCAGTTAACTAAAATAATATAAATATATAATTTTATATTTTCAAGATGTGTCCTAAAGGATCGATCAAAACCCAATTAAATTTTTTTTAAAACCACGTTAACTTTTGAAAAAATTAATCATATCAAACACAATATTAAAAAAACATTTTAATGATAACTTTCAAATTACTAGTTTTATAAATATGTTTATAAAATTAAATCTCTTTTAAAAAAAAGTAAAAAAATAGACAATACATAGTAGATTTAAATATAATAGGTTCAGTATCAAGTTGGTACTTAGTCCTATCCAATTGGTATTCACCCACTACCAGGCATGTTTATTAAACAATAAACTGATCCAAAACCTTGATTGGGTTTTACATACAACTATACATAGGCATTATAGGCTATACATAACATCTTTATAAGTTATTTATTTGATAGAATATTTAAATAAATATAAATAGATTATTAAAGTACTCTCCAATATAGTAATGGATATTGTGCTTTAAGAATTATAAAAAATAAATAATAGCTTGAATATATATAAAATGGAGAAGAAATAAATAAATTATATGAATGTGTTTTTTAGTTATTCTTCCTTTGATCAAGAATGAAATGATCAGTAATTATATTCTTCTTCTTTTGGGTTATCTTTAAATATTTCCTTGAAGATACTTCAAAAAGAATTTCTAGGTTTTGGTTTTTACATACAAAACTCAGTGTCATTTGAAGCACTAGATAATCATCTTTCTTTCCACTAAGAACAATTAAGAATAAAAATGGTTCTATTAGAAGAAGAAAGTAATCATCCATCCATTGTGAATAAGGGTTTACTCTGATTTTATGTCTTTTTAGAATCTATAATTTTCTACTGTATAATATTAATAAAATAAGATAAATCCAGGTACTTAGCAGTAGTAATGGAAATTCTACCTTTATCTATAAAGAATCATGGTATAAATTTTATGAATAATCATTATTAAATCATTATAACTCTAAATTTCATTAAATTACATAAAATAACTTTTTGAATAATTAATTTGAATTCAATTCCATACAACTACGAAATCATGACTTTAATTGGATGTAATATTTTCATCTAGAAGTAGCATGTATAGATTGGTGGTAGAAAAAAAAATCATTTGTAACAGTAGATTCATCTTAAAGTATTAGATCATTACTGGTGGTAGTAGATATGAACTATAGGTAGCCAAACTAGCTTAGTGGTAGCACATTTTGAACTTGTGGTAGGAAATTTCTTATGACAGAAGAATGAAATAACTAGTGCTATCAAGTTTTACTTATAGAAATTTTATGTAAAACAAAGAATTTTGAAGACTCTATCATTCAAAATATAAATAGTAATTAATAAAGGAAACTTGACTTGTGAACATTAATACAAGTAATTTATAGACTGATCCAAAAAAAATCCCCAATTTTTCTGATCAAAGATCATGGTTGAAAATGAAATTCAAAATAGTGTATTTAAAGGAAGTGTGGAGATTAAAATAAATATTATAAATTTCAAATTATTATAATTCATATGAAAAATAAATAATAAAGTTACATAAAAAGTTTTATAATGTTAATAAAATAAGAAAAATTCATATCATATCATACTCATTGTATACATTCTCACCCTTTTGAGATTATCAAAAAGGAAGAAAGTAGATAAATTTTACTGGAACAAAGAGATATGAATAAAAAGTGAATATTTTTCATTAATATAAAATTCAAATAATTACATCCTAAAAATAAAAAATAAAAAGTCCCTATAATATCCTGGTTAGAGTCTAAATCATCCTCATCACTAATAGAGGTGGAATAAACTAGGTCATTGCCTTTTCTAATAGAAACTGGTGCAGGAGTAGGTCTAAAAGGAGGTGCAGGAGGATAGAATAAAATATTGGATGTAACTAACCTTATATGTAGGATTTCCTAAATGAGAGTTAGTCCAAATGGACTAATACAAATGGATGTTGTCTAAATAAGTGTTGAAATGGGTTCAAAGATGAATCCTATTATAAGAATAGTATGAGGAGAAATCATCATATCCCTATAAGTGTATAGAAAATCCTCCAAAATATTTAAAAATTATATGATCATTATTCCACCATGATTTATCATCCTAGTAAATTTAGTATTATCATCAATAAAAACCTTTAATGGGTGGAATATCTCTTTTAACTTAGTCACTTATTGCTTGGTTGGCCTGGTAATAAGAGGCATCATTATGTTCTTATCCAAAAAAATGAAATGAGAATTGAGATCATTTTTTATAAAAATATTAAAAAGGTAATACTTTATATATTTGGTTATAGTTACCATGTCACTTAAATATTCATTTAAAATTTATAAAATTTGTTTTTATATATTCTCATGATGATATTTGATCTATAGAAGCTCATCCTACTGATAATTAGAAGAATCAACTAACACACTAAGTAGCTCTTCCTAAATAATACTTATGATCAGATTAGCATCAATACTAGAAGCCATGAAAGGAGGAGGAACTCTAGAAGAAGAGAATTTATAAGTGTAAGTAGATTCCATCCTTCCAAAAATGAATAATTCCCTCAGTTTCAAGACTACCCTCATATCATCCAATGTAGTTTGGATAACTTTAATTTGGTCAACCAAATTCTTGTTTCCAACTTCCATATTTCTTATTATCAGAAAAAAATAGTATGAATACGTACCACAACCAATGAAACATTCAAGGATATATCATCTTCTTTGAGATTATTATCTTGGAAAGTAGAAGACCAATGAAAACAAACAAGATTGGAAAAAATACCTACATTAAAGGAATACAAATCAGCTCGAGTCAGGTAACAAGTATAAGGAGTAGGAGGAGGTGGCCTATTCTATCTTGGTCAATGAATATATCCATGAAATGCTTCCTTATAAAGAAATAGAGGTTAAACTTCTATTCCCACATCTCTAACATGTACCTAGTAAAGAAATGGATCAATAATCTATGTATGGTCTATCCTTTCTACCAAATATCCCTTAGGTTGCCTCTGAATATAAAAAACGGAAGGTCCACCATGCTCTGGTGGACTACCCCCATCATCATCACCCTCATATGAATCATAATAGGTTAGGACAAGAATAGGTGACCCTATGAACTTATCCCCCTTATATAGTGCATCTTCAATATATGAATCTAGTTCATCTATCTCTATTGTGCTTCTAGAAACATGACTTAGTAAAAAACAATGGGATTTACAATCTCAATCTTCACTGATAGTCTTACCAAAATCAAAAATATTCATGAAGGGATTAGTTACTTCATACCCATCTTCACCATTCATACCATTTAAATAGTCATCATATAATGAAATGATATCCTATAGAATCTCGAAATTAGATTCCTCAAAATGAGTTCCATTGGAAATGTTAGTATCTAAAAATTCATCATATTATAGTATACTTTAAGAGTAAGGTAAAAAACAATAGATTCAAGGGGTTTATATAAATTTTTGGCTCTTAAATTTGTCAGGATCACTCCTTTATTTAATAGAGAAGGAAATACATTCTTCTCATCCTTCATCCATGGCTTCCTCTTTAACTTCAACACCAACCTCTACCAAATCTTCATTAGAAGAATAAACCACCACTATATTTTCCTCTAATATGGGAAAAACAAAATCATTAGTCATAGTGTGGTTATTTATAGGTTGAAATTTCTCATAATGTTTCTCAATATCCACCACCCATTTCATTAACCAAGGAATCAAGTTATCTTTCATCCTTCTACAAGTTTTTTGGCTTATACGAAAACTGCCACATTGAATAAATTTTTATTCTCTATTAGGGAAAATACCTCTTTCGTCTATTATGAAAGAATCTATTTTATTATAAACAAGATAATTATATCTAAAACTAGGCTTTCATAATTATATCGTATGCACCATAAGAAATCTACTTAGGTTTATCTTGTCCCCTCTTATTATAAGATACATAAAGAATATATCTTGAAACCTCATCAAATCAAATCCCCCCTTCCTGGGAAAAAATATATTTTGGATGAATTTGAAAAGAATCCAACATTCCCCTTCAATGTCTACTATAAATGGCATTGTTAAGGTATAATCCATTGTAATATCCTTAAGGTAATCTTCAAAAACTAAATTTTCATGATCAATAGTATAAAAACCATTATAGTCTTCATATATTAAATTGTGAGTAAATCTTAAGACCATTTGCCACTTCTTTAAAGTTAATACCAGTTATTTCCCATATATAAATTTCTAAATGAAATATTTATTATCCTAAAACATGAAACCAGTATATAGATAAAAATATTAAACAAATATCAGATAGAATGGTATATTGTTTACTAAAAACCATTTATCCCAACTTTGATCATGGATAAATTTCCATACAGGTAACTTACTTGAAGTTAACCAATCACCGTATATTTTATTTTTAGTAACTACTACTCATGATGAAGGTATAATATTTCAAGTCTTTGTGGATCGATTGGACTCTCCTTTTGATTTCTTTTTAGGTCACAGATCATCTAGACAACCAGAAGTAAAATTCATACTCACCATTGTAGCACTGATATAGATATTGAACAATTAAGGCCAATGTTTGGGTTCGAGAGACAAAGTAATAAGAGGCTTGAAGGGGCACACATGAGAGGTGATTTAATTTTGAATTTTAATAGGAATTCTTACCAATTAAAATGGTGTAAGGAATTTAAGAGTTAAATAAGAAAATAAGTTGTGATATAAAATAATAGAATTGTGTTAATAGTAGAGATAGAATCTAATGGTAGTGTCTGATGATACAAACCACTAGTAGTATATAATGGCAACATCTGATGGTATTACCCGATGGTATTATTTAAAATATTAGTACCCAATAGTAGCATGACTTCAGAAGAAATCCAACAGTAGCAATAGATGGTATTACATGAACTATAGTATACAATAGTAGTATATAAAAGTATAATGAAATAGTAGTAACTAGGTGGTATTAACCAATGGTAGAATGATAATAGTAGTACCCATCGGTAGTATGTGACTTGTGACATAATTCAACTAGAAACAAAGTAATTAAGGAAATGAATGTTTAAATATGAATTTATTATTCCATAAAAATTTTGGGTCTATATTATTTTATAAATATTCAAAGGATTTTTAAAAATTTCCACAAGATGATGTTCAATGGTAAAGAACTCAAGAGTAATATCACCTTTTTGAAAATGTTCTCTTAAAAGGTGATCTCTTATATCAATGTGAATTTTCCAAGAGTGAGACACATGATTATTAAAAATGTTAATAAAACTTTTATTTTCATAGTTTATGGGGAAATATCTAAACTAATATTAATAGTCTAGTAATGTGTGTTTTATAAAAATAATCTATGCACAATAACTACCTTCATCTATGTACTCATCGCTAGTAGTGGATAATGTAAAAAACTTATCTTACCATGATACTATAGACTTTCCCAAAAAGTGACATGTTCTAAATATGTTTTTTCTATTTAATTTATAGCCACCAAAATCTATATTGAAATAACTAACTAATACAAAGGTTTTTCCTCTAGGTAAAACATTCTAAAATTAGTTTTATTATTTGGGTATTTAAAAATCCTTGTGACATAATTAAAATTTTATTCATTGGGATTGTCTTTAAAAAAATCACACTTACGCATACTAAAAAAAATACTCTGTTGACTTTCTATTAAGTAAAGTAAATTCCCTATCATATCTCTAGAAATGGGTTGGTCAACTATTTTCCTAGTTTCATAAAGATCTAATTTAAAGTGGTATTCATTATAGTATCACTTCTTCTGGGAAAAATCCCCCAAAGTTTCCTCTCGGTATGTTTTGGGTGTGGTTGTGTTTGTTGAAAAATCCAGATGACTGCAAATGAGTATAATTGGTGTTTTCTGAAGACATTTTTTTAAGTTTGTGCATTTTACTAGTGTTTTCCAAATTTCAGGGCCTTAAAATCAGAAATTTTTGTGATGAATGGTGAACAGAATTGGAAAGTAAGAGAAATGAAGAGGCCGGAACATGGATCGTGTACCATGTCTGAGAAGAGTACGCACCCGCGTACCAGGAAGCAGGAACGTTATGCGGGTGCGGTTCGCAAAATCAAAAACGGTTCGCTGCAGAAGGATGTGTGGTATGCCGATAGGATGAAGTCGGTAGATGAGAGAGACTACATAAGAGAAATGGTGGTACACAGAGTGCCTATGGAAAACAGTTTGGGGTGGCTTGCGGTTCACAGCGGTAGAAGGATTGGTATGCGGTGAGAGCTGAATCAGAGATTTGATAAATCATGGATTAACAGATTTTATGGATATCATTTCCTATATAAGAATTGACAATCCCACCGATTAATGTGGATATTAAACATCATTAGAGAACATATTTTTCTCTGGGAATTTGGAAAAGTCTCAAATTGGTTCGCGCTGATGGTGTTTGCAGAGATTCTTAACCCGCAAAGGATGTCCGGTACGCTGAGATGGATGTCCGGTACACGGAAGGAGTTTTCTCAATATGTGTAAGAGGAATATCTAGTACGTGAGAGGGATAATTCCACAATAGGTATGCGTATGGAGTTCTTTGGTACGTAGAAGTGATGATAGTCTTCGAACAGAGAAGATTTCACAGACATGAGGGGTTTCACAAAGGAGGTTCGCGGAATCGGTATGTGGTAGCGGTACTCAATCGCGAAGGTAGAGGCAGTCTGCGGACAAACGGCGGTTCACAGCAGTGGCAACAATACTCGGAGTAGGTGTTCTACATACCAAACCCAGTACTCAGTATGCAGTAGAGGAAGGTAGTTCACGATTTGCATAAGGAAGCTTAAAAAAGCTTCAAATTAGTTTGCGAAAGGAATTTTCGGGACCTAGTAGTACCCGGGAAGGTGGAATCCATTTTTGGGTGAAAAAATAACTTCAACAGAGCATCTATCTATAGTTAAGAATACAATAATTCATTAAAATGAAGGGACCTTCATGTCCATAAATTGTGTTTTACTTACAAGTCGATAAAAAGTGAGTGTATTCCTATCCAAGAGCTATAAGTGAAGGAAGAGGAAGACAGTGACATATTCCATTAGTAGTGAGCCAGAGAAAGAGGCATAGGGAGTGGCCCTTGGGAATGTAGTGACAAGAACCTAAACCTTATAAAGGCAGTGAGCCTGGTTATAGATGATCTAGCCTGAACATTGTACTCATTATTGGTAGTTAGCATTAGTAAATTTGGTACATCGACACATTGTCATTATATTCTCTTTGGATGTGGCCCAGTGAGGGTGAACCAAGTAAAAAATAATTGTTTCTTGACCATTATTTCATATCTATTCATATATTTGTATGGGAGGAAGAGATAATTGAGTTTTTTCTTAAAATGAAACAAGATCTGAATGAGAAAAAGTTTTAATCTATCATACCCTGATTCACCCCCCCCCGGGTATTTGACTTAGTGGACCTAACAATTTTTATCAGAGAGAAAGGTTTAAAGTAAGTGGTTCTCTATCAAGAAGAAGAAATAGAGGTGGTTGATCATAAAGTAATTTTGATCTTTGACAGAAATAATTTTCAACTATGGAAGAATCAGATGCAGCACTACTTCAGGTCAGTAGGGATGGATGTCTTCACAGAAAATATGCATGGAATATCAGCTGACATTAATAGTGTAACCTTATCATATTTGAAAGAAGATAATTGGATTCTAATTCTAGAGGGATCAATGCTTTTGGGGGGTCCCTATCAAATGAAATTTATACAAAGGTGATTTCCTGTAAAACATCACATGCAGTATGGGAAAATTGTTGAATGTATATGAGGGTGACTCAAAAGTCCGAGAAGAAAAGTTGCAGGTTCTATGGAAGAATTATGAGGATCTATGAATGAATACTAATGAGACTGTTGATGAATTCTATGACATGATATATATTATTGTGGAAGACATGCGGGGTCTTGGAGAAGTCATTGAAGATATAAAGACTGTGAAACTTATCTTGAGGAAACTTCCACCACGATTCAATCTAAAAGTTTCAGTATTGGAAGAGTAAGACCTAAAAGTGCTGACACTAGATAACCTACATAGTAGCCTTCTAGCGTATTAAATGAGAAATGATGATAACGATGTAGTAGAAAATGGGAAGTATAAGGATGTGGCATTTAAGGCCTTGAATAATCTCTCTGTTGAATAAAATCATGAGGAGGACAATATGGATGATGCCCTATCATGTCTATATTCCAATATTCAATGAGGAAAATGGAAGTTCAAAGGCAAACTTCTATTTGCATGATTTCTATGTGGAACGATTGGGCATTTTGCAGTAAAGTGTCCTAAGAATTTTGATGATGAAAATGAAGAAAATGATGAAATTCCCCAAAATAAGTATTCATCAAATGAGAAAGGGAGGAGAAGTAATAGGACACAATTCTTCAAAAAAAGAATCATATTTCAAAATAGGATAAAAGTTTAGAAGAATTTGAGGCAGAAATGTTGGAGGACTGTAAGGATCATAAAATAGATTCTTTGGTGGCAGTTATTAGAAACTCATTAACAAAAGAAGAAAGTGATAATGAAGAAGGAGAAATTGAAGGAAGAGTTGATCTTCATGCTGAATTAAAAACTTCCCTTCAATAGGTAGATATTTTGAGAGTCAAAACCATGAAAGAAAACAAAGTTGTTCATGATGAAAAAATATTTATGCAATAGTAGGAACAAGAGAATTCCGAGCTACGTAAAGAAATTGAAAATACAGAGTCTTCAATGATAGAAAGATCTGAAATGGTGGTTGAGTACAAACTTATAATTTAAGATCATAAAATTGAAATTGATATTTTGAATAAAACTGTAAAAGATTAAATCAAACGTATCGAAAAACTAGAAGAGGAAGTCATTAGTCTGCGATGAAAAATTGAAGATCATGAGAAACTATTAGGAAAGAATATCATACGAGAAACAGAGAAGATGAGATTTGAGTGGAGTGACCCATCAGAACAGAAGAAAAAATCTAATCTTGATGATAAGGCTGGTAAGGGGATTGATATAAAATAGAAAAGAGTTATGGTTCATGTCAGAACATAAGAACCCACTCTAAGATGGTAGATTTATTTGGGTATGAAACAGAATCGAAAGATTCAGAGAACCCAATGCACAACTAGTGGTGCATGATTTCCAAATAGGAATGTACTTCACATAAAATTCTATTGGTGTGGTAAGATGGGACACTCTCAAAATGTATGTTCCATAGAAAAGAGGTACCAAAGGGAACAATTCCAATAGAGGTGGTCATACAGAGATCAAAATTACAGGTCATCAGTTGATGGTCATTGTATTAGGTGTAAAGGACTCAAACATATGGAAAACCATTTGAAACCAAAAATGTAGAGGAATATTTCATGGAAGATTGAATTTGTTCCTAAGAAGCAACCAAATGTTTCTTCAAGAGAGATGAAAATTCAAAATCAATTCACGGATCTGCTGGATGAAGCTGGTAGATCATATACTGATGAATATCAAGAGTATCATTCCATGTAGGGTATGAATTCAAAGACTTGGGTCAAAAAGAAAAGGGTTGAGTAGGTCGTGGTTGTAGAAATTGCATTCAAGGCATCAGATCGCACAGGTATATGGATAATTGATAGTGGATGCACTTCCCATATGATGGGAAATAAGAATGTAGTAACCGAAATCTGGTATGGTAAATAAGGTATTGTATGATTCGGTAATGATGAGGTCTTGAAAATTATTGGTTCAAGAAAAGACATGTTTAGAGGTTAAGATATGAGATGAGTGGATGTCTTGGTTGTTGAGGGGTTTAATCACAACTTGCTTAGTGTTAGTCAATTGTGTGAATCTGGACATTCCATAAGTTTTTCCAAGAAATTATGTATCATCAAGGAAAATGATGGATCTATTGTGTTGCAAGAAAAACATACAAAAAGGAATTTGTACCTCTTTAGTGGAGAAGAAGATATGTGCTTTTTTTCCAATGATGAAGAAAACAAGTTATGGCATAAGTGTCTTAAGAACATAAGCCAAGGTTCATTGGAAGATTTGGTAAAATATAATGCAGCTCAAAATATCCTTATATTATCATGTGATCATACTCATACGTGTGATGCCTGCCAATAGGGGAAGATCATTCAATAGACATATAAGAAAAAGGAGAAAAAGTCAAACAGATTGCTTGAGCTGGTGCACATTGATGTGTGTGGGCCAATTTCCCCAAGGGCTATTGATGGGATGAGATATTATGTTCTATTCATTGATGAATATAGTAGAATGGCATTGGTTTCAATAATCACCCACAAATCAGAAGTGTTCAGTGTCATTACAAGATATCGACGGAAATGTGAAAATATGTTTGGTCAGAATGTCTGAATGATTCGAACAGATAATGGAATAGATTTAAAAAATATCCAAGTGGAGGATTATCTCAAAAAACATGGGATAAGGAATCAAGTTTCAACAGTAATAACTCCATAGCAGAATGGATTAGTTGAGAGAAGAAATCGAATTGTCAACATCAGGGCTAGAACAATGCCCATTGAAAAAGAACTTCTGGAGAAATTTTTGAAAGACGTAGTGATGACAGTAGTATACACTTGAAATAGAGCTTTACTTTTTCCAAAAGAAGAGAAGACTTCATATGAGTTGTTATTTGGACAGAATCCATCATTAATGTACTTTTGAATATTTGGAAGTAAATGTTTCATTCTCAATAAGTAGAAACATATGAAATTTTGATCCCTTATAGATGAAGGGATATTTCTTGGCTACTCAAAGAAAATAAATGCATATAAATGCTTCAATAAGCGGTTAGAAAAGATAGTATAAAGTCATGATGTGACTATCGTAGAAACTGAATAGAATCTTAAGAAAATACATCATAAGACTCTGGAGAATAGAAATGAAGAGATGAGAAGATTAGTAGATGCTCCAGTTATAGAGATTGATTTATTAGAAGAATCAAAGGATGAGAATAAATCAGTGCTTTCCCAGAGAGTAGAAATAAAGGCTAAAATTGATTGGCAGAACATAATTGGTGATCATATAGAACCAGTACAAATTAGAAGGATGAAGTCTCTATAGAAAATATCATACTTATCACAAGTGGAGCCTAAATTCTTTGATTAATCAACTGGAGATGAGAATTGGGTTCAGGCAATGAATGAAGAGTTTGACCCAATTGAGAAGAATCAAACATGGGAAATTGTTTCGAGACCAGAAGACTAGAATATCATAGAGACAAAATGGGTCTTTCACAAGGAAATGAATGAAGATGGTGTCGTGATTCAAAAAAATCACGACTTATGTGAAAAGGGTACTCTCAGATAGAGGGTATTGATATTAATAATACATTTTCACCCATTGAAAGTCTAGAGACAATTAGATTATTCTTGGCCATAGTAGTGTAAAGAAAGTTTAAGGTTTTCCGGATAGATGTCAAGTCAGCAATTCTGAATGATGTTTTGGAACAAGAAGTATACATTGAGCAACCAGATTGTTTTCTCATTCATGAATATGAGAATAGAGCTTGTCGACTGAAGAAGGATTTATATGGATTGAATCAAGAACCAAGAGCATGATATTCAAGGGTTTATCAGTTTCTAAGGAAGTTATGTTTTCAATATAGTGGAGTTGATTACAATCTCTATTTCAACAATGGAAATAGTTAAAGGATGATGGTGATAGTTTATTTCGATGACATAATCTTTGGTGGATCAGATGAAGCACAATGCAGACAGTTTTTTGAATTCAAGAAAAGTGAGTTTGAAATGTTGATGATTGGAGAGATGACATTTTTCCTTGGATTATAGGTGACACAAGGAATGGATGGAACTTTTATTTATCAATATAAATATTCCATGGAGTTTTTTAGAAGGTTTTTAATGGATAATTCCAAATATATGAAGACTCTGGTTGCTACCCGGATAAAACTGTCACAGGATGATGAAGGAAAGTCAGTTAATATCACATAATATAGGAAAATTATTGGAAGTCTATTGTATCTGACATCGACAAGGACTGATATTGTACTTGCCACATTCTAAGCAGTGAGGTATCAAAGCAATCCCAAGGAGAGCCACATGATTGCAGAAAAAATAATTCTTCGGTATATCAAGGGAACCATTGATTTTGTCCTAATGTATAATGAAAAATCTCAGCCAGAGTTATTGGGATATATAGATGCATATTGGGATGGTTCAGTAGATGATAGGAAATCAACATCAAGAGGTTCCTTTTAACTTGGAAGGTTGTGTATTTCTTTGTAATACAAGAAACAAGACTACATTTCATTGAGCACCGCAGAAGCTGAATACATTGCAGCTACTCAAGGTTGCACGCAACTATTGTGTATGAAGAAAAAACATGATGATATGGGAATTGATGTAAAATATCTTATTCGAATTCATTATGATAATTCAAGTTCTATAAATCTGAGAAAAAATTCAGTACATCACTCAAGGACAAAGAACATTGAAATCAAACATCATTTTATCAAATAGAATGTGGATCAAGGGATTGTGAAGTTTTAGTATGTGCCTATAGAACAACAGGTTACAGATATTCTTATGAAGGCCTTACCCAAAGAAGTGTTTGAAAGGCGTCAAATGGCTCTAGGAGTCTAATAAAATCCCCACACTAGAAAAAGTGTGGGTATGGAAACCCCTCTCTCTGAGGTATGATTTGATTTACCTTATATTCTTATATGTTTTCTTCATGCTATTGTAGACAACCTTTAAGTGCCCTTCATGTTTATTGACAAATGGGGAGTATGTGTTACTATTATAGGGGGAGAAAAAGACACAGGGAGAGGCTATTAAGTGGAGCAATGAGATAGGGGAAGTTGAAGATGAGATGAAGATGGTCTGAGGATCTATAAAATAGGGGGGTTATTAAATCTGATGATGCTATACGTGATCATTAAATGATTAGATATCACAACGTCTGAGATTCATGATGAAAGTTGTTTATTGGTATCATTGTATCGGTATGGTATCAAAAATTGGTGATTATAAATGAAGTGATTCATTGATGAACTTTCCATTATACTCTTGTTTCTCATGTTGATCATGTCTCATGTGGTCTTAGAGTATGTATTTAGTAAATCCTTGATCACTATCTTTATTGTGTGAAGCGAATGGTGGTTGAAATTGGAAAGAGTATTAATGAGGTATCAAAATGTACAACATTGTTATGAGAAGTGATATCGAAAAACCCAAAGGGGGTATTGTTGGGAAAAATACCCCAAAGTGTCTTCTCTGTATGTTTTGGGAGTGGTTGTGTTTGTCGAAAAAGAAAAATGACTGCAAATGAGTATGGTTGGTGTTTTTTGAAGACATGTTTTTAAGGTGGTGCAGTTTCCCAATGTTTTACAAATTTTGGGGCCAAAAAATCCAGAATTTTTGTGATAAATGGTGAACAAAATCAGGAAAGGAAGAGAAATGGGGAGGTCAGAACATGGATCACAAACCACATCTGGGAAGAGTATGCAACTATGTACTAGGTAGCGGGAACGGTATGCAGGTGCGGTTCGCGAAACTGAAAATGGTTCTTGGTGGAAGGCGGTGCAGTACACGGATGGGTATAATTCAGCGGAGGAGATCGACTGCGTAGGAAAAAAGGCAACATGTGGAGTGCATATGGAAAATGGTTCATGGTTGGCTTTCAGTTCACTATGGTAAAAGGGTCGGTATACAATGAAGGCTGAATTAAAGATTTGAAAAATCTTGGATTAGAGGATTTTGTGGATATCTTTTCCTATATAATAATAGTTAATCCCACTGATTACTATGGATATTGAACATCTTTAGAGAACATATTTTTCTCTGGAAATTCTGTAAATTCCGAAAGTAGTTCACATTGAAGGTGTTTGCAGGGATTCTTAAACAGCAAAGTAAGTCTGGTATGCAGAGAAGGAAGTCTGGTACGCTGAAGGAGTTGTCTCGGTACGCGGAGGAGGAATCTCCAGTACGTGATAGGTAGAATTCCTCAAGTGGTACATAGAGAGGGAGATTTGTTATGTTTAAGTGAAGACAGTTCGTGAACATAGAATAGTTCATGAATAGGAGGGGTTTCACAAAGGAGGTTTTCAGAATCAGTATGCGGTAGCTATATGTGATCAAGAAGGCATAGGCAGTCCACGGATGAAGGGTGGTTTGCAGCAGTGGAAGCAGTATGCATAGGAGGTGTTCCGCGTACCAAAACCAGTACTCAGTACATGGGAGAGGAAATTTGTCCACAATTTTCACAATGAATCTTAAAAAATATTCAAATCAGTTTGCAAAATGAATTTTTGGTACCTAGCAGTACCCGGGAAGGTGGAATTTATCTGCAGGTGAAAAAGGAATTTCAAAAGAGCATTAATCTATAGTTAAGGATGTAGGAATTCATAAAAATGAAGGGAACTACATGTCCATAAACTATGTTTGACCTAAAAGTTTATAAACTATGAGTGCATTCCTTTCCAATAGTAGTGGGTGAAGGAAGAGGAAGACGGTGACCCTTTCCACCGGCAGTGATCCAGAGAAAGAGGCATAGGGAGTGACCCTTGGGAACAAAGTGAGCAGACCCTAAACTTTGTAAAGGTAGTGAGCCTGGTTATAGAAGATCTAGGCCAAACATTTTACTCGTTATTGGCGGTGAGCCTTAGTGAATTTGGTACATCGGCACATTACCATTGTGTGCTCCTTAGACGTAGCCCAGTGAGGGTGAACCAAGTAAAAACTAGGTGTCATTTGCATGATTTCATATCTGATCATATATTTCTATGGGAGGAAGATAGAATTGAGTTTTTTCTAACAACGAAACAAGATCCGAATGAGAAAAAGTTTTAATCTTTCATACCCTAATTCACCCCCCCCCCCTCTGGGTATTCGACCTAGTGGACCGAACAACTTCCTTTTGAGTTATCCATGAAAAAACATTTCAAAATATTCTTTGTATATTTTATTTGTTTTAAAATGATTCCTTCCTTATATTTACAAATCTAAAAATAAAGGAATAATTTTAACTCTCCAATTAAACTCATTTTAAAATTATTTTGAATAATTTTTGAAAATTCAACCCACAAAGAGTTTCTGGAAGATCCAAAAATAATTTCATATATATATACTTTGACTATAAAAACATCTTTGTAAATCCTTTATATAAATAAGGTTGGTTAATCTATACATTTTAAAAAAAAGAAATAAATAAAGAGACAATCATATAATACCAAGATCTATGAGCTTGTTTTCAACCATAAAATGATTTTTTTAATATGAAAACATGATTTGAAATATATGAATTTTTAAATCCCTAAGGTTGATCAAAAAAACACCATCAACAATATTATCATTACTAAAAGCACTCTTAAAATAAATTTGATATAGTTTGAAATTCAAAGTTGTTGCATAATCAAGAATCATTCTAATAGCCACAAGTCAAGCTACTATAGAAAAGGTTTCTTCATAGTAAATACCTTCTTTTTAACCATATACTTATGAAACAATTATAGATTTATTTATTACAATGGTGATAGACTCATTAAACTTGTTCCTAAACAATCATTTTCTAGAAATGGTTAAGTAGTCTTTTGGTCTTTATACTAGTTCCCAGACATTATTACATTCAAACTAATTCAACTCCTCTTGTATATCCATTACCCAAAATTCATCATTGATAGCCTTGGTGATGTTTTTTATTTAGGTTGTGATAATAAGGATTGATGTTCAACCAATTTTCAAAGAGAATCACTAGTTTGATTATCTCAATCTAGATCACCATCAATATCATCTAAAAGATGGTCTCTATGGGTTCTAATGGATCTAGGGATATCATTAGTAGGTACTTCATTTTATTTTTCAAGGTCTAGTTAAAACTCTTTTTCTACACTGGAATATTTATCTATAGCATGTTTTATAGGAAAATCACTTGGATTGGTTGAGGTATTGGTATCAAACTTAGAGAAAACATCCTTAGTGTTTTTAAACGAGTTTTAGGCTTTTGTCACTAGAAAACGTCATTTGGTGATATTTTTTTTTTGAGTTATCCGTGTTTTAAAAAATACTTTAATTGCATGACTTTTATAAAAATTAATATAATATTTATTAAAAAAGATCAGTAAATAAATATCATTTTCTAATATTTTTGAAAAATGTCAATAATAATATCTCATTTACAGATGTTTTGAAAAACATCGGTAAATGAGGTTTCGCTGATTAAAGATGCTTATAAATGTTCTAATTGGATTTGTTTATAAACTTTTCTAATTGGAAACACCTCATTTACCAATGATAATTTAAAAAAAAAATTAATATTTTCTAAACAAACCTCAACAAAAACATCAGTAAATATAACTCATTTACCAATGTTTTTTGCTCAATCATGCCCTACCCGCCCCCATTACTCCCTCACACCTCCCCGCATGCATTTCTGATGTAACTCCCATCTCACCCCCACATTTACTCCATCAAACCCTCCCTTGAATCCCTCCCCCTCCCCTCACATATTCCCATTTAACACCCAATCCATCCCAACTCCCTTCCCCTCCCCTCATTAAAATACCCTAGGATTTGAACTAAGGACCGGTAACACAACTGCAATAAACAAGATCATCTCATCTAAACTATGTTTTGGTAATAAAATTGTATTATGCTCTAATTATATATATATATATAAATAAATATATATAAAGTAAAAAAATTAATATTATATGTGTGCGTGTTTATATATGTTTATGTGTGTGTGTGTGTGATTATATGTGTGTGTCTATCTATGTCTGTGTCTATGTGTGTTTATATATGTGTGTGTGTGTTTGTATGTGTGTGTTTGTATATTTATATATATATATATATATATATATATATATATATATTTATATTTATATATATGTGTGTGTGTGTGTGTGTGTGTTTATATATATATATATTTATATTTATATTTCTACGTATATTTTTATTTATGTGTGTGTGTGTTTTTATGTATATACAATTGTTTATATATATTTGTTTATATATATATATATATATATGTTAATATATCTACGTTTATATGTGTGGGTGTTTGTAAATATATATGTATATGTATATGTATGTGTTTATATATATGTGTTTATATATATATGTTTATATATATGTGTGTATTTATAAGTGGTTATATGTATATATGTTTATATATATGTTTATATATATATATATATGTTTATGTGTGTGTGTGTGTGTGTTAACATATATATGTCACTAATTTAGTTAGGTTTAAAATCATCGCTATTTTTAAATTTAACAACATTTTTTGAAAATCGTCGCTAAATTAGTATAGTTTTCAGGAAACATGGATAAATTAAATTTGTTTTCTGAAAATGGTGCTAAAATAGTGATTTTTTCTAAAAAAATACCTAATTTAGCCACGTTTTTTTAAGAAGATGAACCCAGGGCCTACTGGGTTATACCAAGACATTACCAACTCACTTATTTGAATTTTCAATATAAAATTGTATAATTGTGTTATATATATATATTAATAGATTTCAGTATTTAAAAAATTAATATTATATATGTAATTTTATTTATTAATATACATATATTAATATATATATATATATATATATATCTGTTTATATTTTATCTTTTATCATTTATATTTGTATATATATATATATTTATATTTATATAAGCTTATATTATATTATATTTATATATATTATACTATATATATGTGTGTCTGTTTTTATATCTATATCTTTATATTTTATATCATATGTGTGTGTGTGTTTATATGTGTGTGTGTGTGTAAATATATATATGTGTATATATACATATATATAATTTTAATTATATATATATATATATATATATAATTAGCCACATTTTAAAAAACTGATAAAAATGACACTAAAATAGTCACATTTTCTTAAAAACATTACTAAATTTAAAATATATATTTGCATTTATATATAAATATATATAAATATATCTATATAATTGCAACCGGTGTGTTGTATGAGTGGTACTCTATTTCCACCACTACATCAGGCAGTGTGGGATTTATTCCCAAGCACATCATTTGCCCCTTGTGTGGGATGGCTGTTGTTGTGGTGGTTGATGAGCGAATCTGAAAATCAGATGGTATAGAGGATTGGATCTCGCTGACATCAGTGTGAGTAAGGTAGTGATGGGTCCAGTGAAGGGTGGCTTCGACGGGAGATTCATCTCAGGCCGTGGGGATTAGAGTTGAAAAGGATAGGGCGTAGGGGTTGATGGGATGGGTGGCTTTAATGGGGGAGATTCATCTCAATTCGTTGGGGTTCGAGCTAATGACGGTGGGGGTGGGTCTTTCTGTGATTATGGTGAGCATAGGGTGTCAACTAGGCCAACGAAGGGTCGGGTCGTTGGTGATGTTGATGGGGTTCACACGCAACACCATAGTAGAATAGGAGAGCCAGTGTAGGACTTCTGGTCAAGGCCCTTCGGGCTAGTTCACTTGGGCTTTGATCTCAACTAGGCCTATGATCTTTGTTATTGGTTCCCTCTACCCAGTTGAAAGAGGTGTTTCTTGGTTTAATAAAAATAAAAAGGATGGGTTTCCCTCCTACTTGTGTAAAAAATATCTATATATTTATATATGTGTGTGTGTTTGTGTGTGTGTTTATATGTAAATATATATTTTTATATATATGTATGTGTGTGTGTTTATATATATATATATATATCTAAATATATATTTACATTGATGTGAGTATATGTGCTATATATATATATTACAATTTTTACGAAAAAACATCACCAATTGAGTGGTGTTTCCTGAAAGACGCCATTAATATAGTGATGTTTCCTTAAAAACGTAGCTAAATTAGTGGTGTTTTTTAAAAACATGGCTAATTTAGAAATGTTTTAAAAAATATTTCTAAATTTCGTTTTTTAATATTGTGTGGATTTGTTTCATCAAATATTACATGTATGGATTCTTCCACAAATTTGGTTCTTTTATTAAATATCATATCTAATATTCTGGTGGTTGAATAACCAAGGAAAATTTCTTCATCATTTTTGATGAAAATGATCTAAAATCTATATTGTGTGGTCAATAAAGACCTTGTAACTTAAAAATATAAATTAATTAACCATTAGATTTCGTCCATTCCATAACTCATATAGATTATTCTTTAAAAGTGATCTGATGAGAACATTATTGATGATATAATAAGTAGTATTAACATCTTTTTCCCAAAAATAGATCGGTAATTCATACTCATTTAGCATGGTCCAAGAAATCTCTTAAAGAGTTATTTTATTTCTTTTAACTACTCCATTTTTAAGGGGTTTCCTAGGAGTGGAGAAGTTGTGATTATATCCATGTTGTGTGAATAAAGTCTCAATGTCTTAGTTTTCAACTACAAGGACATGGTGACTCCTTAAGGTCTTAACAGTAATTCCACCAAGGTTTTTTATAGATTTTTTATATTTTAAAAAATGGGAATATGTTTCAATTTTGTGCACTAAAAATAATACCCAAGTAAATATAAAAAATTCATCTATAAGAACATAGGCATAATTCTTCCCACCTAGGCTAGAAACACTATAAGTTCCAAAAAAAATACACGTTAACCAGCTCTTGGGGTTGAGAAGTTGAAAAAACTTCTTTGGTTTGAAATAAATCTTATATTATTTTTTATCTTGACTGGTGTTACATAATTGTTCTTTGGGAAATATATTTTAGGAATATCCATAACTAAACTTTTCCAAGTTATCTTTCTAAGATATTTAAGGATTCACTAGCCTAGTACCCCATGTCATAATCAAGATTCTTTATAAAATGATCTAAAACAATATTTTTTTGAGAAAATAATGAATCTAAATCAACTACATAAATAATATCATTATGTAAAGATGTAAAAACTAAAGGATTATAAGAATCATAGTTTTCTCAAGCATTATTTTCAAACATAACATGATAACCAACATCACATAATTGTGACATACTAATAAAATTATACTTTAAACCAACACAAAATAAAATTTTATAAATTAAAGAAAAATTAACATTATCAAATTGACTAAGTCCAATTATTTTTCTGTTGGCATTGTTACCAAATGTGACATGTCCACCATCCACCTTTATAAGTCTCTTAAAACATTATTAGACTCTAGTGATTTTTCTAGAACATATATTATACAAATATCAAAAATTATTACTAGAAATCATCAATCATTTTTCCAAAAATATTTTTAAACAAGTAATGATGTTGGTACCCATACTTTCATGGGTCCATAGAAGTTAGCAAAAAGAGATTTTAGAATCCACATTTGTTTAATAGTTTTACCAAATTTATAATTAAGGTTTTTAGAAATAAAAAAACATTATTATTTCCCTATGAATATGAAATTATTATAGAACTATAAGTGCTTTAAATAGAAATAAACTTATTTTTATAAATTCTCCTTTAACCAAGATGATACCCAATCGTAGTTTTTTACATTGGTTTGGTCTTCTTATAAAGCATTTTGGTCAAGTCTTCTCTTCCATTTGTAAATATTTATTGTCATTTTTAAGATTCTCATTTGATATTTTATGTTTATTTTTCTCCTTTAATAAAGAATCATTGTTTTATTTTTCAATAGGAAGATAAAATTAATACAAGAAAATAAATCATGTTGTTCCTTTAAATTATTATATTTATCTTTAGGTTAATTAAAGTTATCTACTATAATATTGTAATATTCATACAGATCTTCACTAGACATATCTTTTTCATCATAATTTTCATTTTCACAGATATCCTAAATATGAGTAGAGGTAGGAATAGCATTTTTTACCTCATATGTGTTTTTTATAAATAACATATTATCCCTTTCATTATTGTCTTCCCAACATGATTCAAATTCACAGAAATTTCCCTCAATGGAATTTTTTTCTTCCTTCATATCATTCTTGGTTTATTTTCCTCTATCATCAAACTTTTTCTTGTATTTTTTTTTTGTAATTTTATCTTTGATATTACCTTTTCTATTACAGTTATAGTAGGTTATTTATCCTAGTTTATTTTCCTTATTCCAACTTTTTATTTATTTTCATACCTTACTCCATAATTTAATTTATTGAATAATTTATTCTTCTTCTAGAATTTATTAAATCCACTGACCAGACGATCCATCTACTGATCACTTTTAGAATGATACGCATCCTCACATGATCTATTATATTTGATTTTTACTTTCATATTTAACTCAGATGTTTTGAAGTCGGTTGTTTTTATTTTTGGTTCATCTTTATCTCTTTTCACTTTAAACTCTTCCTCATACATCATTAGTTCACTAATCATCTCCATTATGGGTTATTTTCTTACGTTTCATGACTCTCAAAAAGTGATATAAGTTACTCTTCATTTATTAAGTAACAATCACAGGATTATCATCACTTGATCTATGTATTTTATTTTATTTCCAAGTGCATTAATTTTATTAAATATTTCATTAAACCTAAGATACATTTCAGAAATTTATTTATCATGCTTCATTTTAAATTTATTATATTTAATAGTATAATTATTTAGGAACTTTACATTAACATTTTATGTGCCATAATGAGACAAAAAAAGTGTATCCTATATTTGAAAATTAGTGCCACATGAAACAAAATCCTATTAAATCCATATTTTCCCAAATCACATTATAAGGAATTCATAGATTTGAAAGTATAATCAATATTAACCTTAGTGTCATTACTCCATTTAGCTCTTGTACCTTTAGGATTTTCAAATTTATCTTCTATTAATGTTCATATGTCACAATCCATTCCATCAAGATGTATTTTTATTTAAATATTACATTGAGAATAATTATTACCATTAAAATAAGGAGGTTTTTCAATATCAGTCCTCACAAGTCTATTATTGTCCATAAAAAAATAAATTTAGAATAAACAAAAAATTATGTCTTTTGGGTAAAAATTTGATCACAATTAAATTTAGATAAGAAATAAATAAAGAATCATGTAATACAAAATGTTGTTCTCAGTGGAGTACTAAAGAGGGGGTGAAAGGATTATCCCATAAAATTTTCTATTTAAAAACTATTTAAGAAAAATTACCCCAATTTAGAAAATAACCAAGTTAACTAAAATTATAGAAATATACAATTCCATTATTTCAAGATGTTTCTAAAAGTCTCAATCACAACCCATTTAAAATAATTTATAAATAAAATTTAACTTTTCAAAAAAAATTAATCTAAACAAACAAAATATATGCAAAACTAATTAGATATAACTATCAATGTATTGTTTTTATAATTATATTTTGAAAATTAAAACTAGTATGTTTAAAAAAGGGAAAAAAACAAAGAAAACATAGTAGAAATAAACAAAATAGGTTCATTATCAATCTATGACCTAACCCTCTCCAATTTATAGCCACCCGCTAATAGAACATTTATTAAATAATAAACTGTTCTGCAAACTGGACCTAGTTTTACATAAAATTTCATATTGGCATTCTAGGATACACACATCCTTTTCTATAGTAATTTATGGGATAAAATATGTAAATAAATGTGATTATATTATCAAAGTAATCAGTAATATAGTACAAGATATAGTGATTAAGGAATAAACAAATAAACCAAGCACAACTCAATTGTAAATAAAATAGATGAGAAATAAAGAAAGAATATAAGTGTTTCTTTAGTTATTGTTTCTATAATAAATAAATATATGATCATGAATGATCTTCTTCTCCTTTTTTATTTTCATTAAATATGTCCTTAAACACGCTTTGACCAGACTTCACAAGGATTCTAATTTTTTATGAAAAACATGGTGTCATTTACAACACTTTAAAATCATATTTATTTTTAGTAAGAACACTTAATCATAACCATCCATCAATTTAGAAAAAGAATGTAACCGACCATCCTTTTTTCATGAGGGTTTCCTCTTATTTTAAATCTTTTCAGAATCTATAATTATCCATTATAGAACAATACAAAAATAATATAAATCATTATATTGAGAAACAAATTTGGAAACATTGACTTTATCTTCAGTAAATTAGATTATACAATTTAAGAATAATCATTCTTAAATTAAAATAACTCTGAATTGAACCACATTCCATAAACCAGCCTTTGGAATAATTAATTTAATTTAATTTCTTATAGTTATGAAAGTCAAACATCAACAGTTCATAATCTTTTTAACTTACAATTTCTAATTAAATTATTTTTAATCTATTATTAATATCAACAATATGTGTTATATTTATTTAATATATTTATTTTTCTTTAAATAAACATTCCTAGAGTATAAAAGTAGTTTTTTATAAAAATACATTTTTAATCATAAAATGTTCTTATTAGTTTTTTAATCATGACAATTGAATTTCATTAGTGTATTAGTATTAAAAAGTTCTTTTATGTGTCTATGTTTTTGTTTTCTCATCTATATATATTTCATATTGTAGTTACCAATATTTATACCTACCAATTCGATAAATATCTTATAGTGATTATAAAATGTGTCATGGTTCATTTTAGTTATGTGTTGTGTGTGAGAAAAACTTTTCCACAAAAAATTTATTTCAAGGAAGAATATTCAAAAAAGAATTGTGGGTTGTTACACAAGATACCTGGGAATACTATTATATCATAGGTATCAATAATTGGTTCCTTTCTCTAACTTATTTAACAACTTCAACAAATAAGTGTTCATGTTGGCCTCTTTCTCTATTTATGCATAGGGAAGACATGAATGCAACTGGATTCTATTCTTCTTCTTCTTCAACTGAAAATATTTCTTCTGCATGACAGAACTATCAAAGGTTTTCACCTCTCATCATCTCATCTCCACCTCCTTCCATATTTATATTCACAAAATTATTGTGAATAGTATTTCCTTATTTTGAATAAATAAAAAACCATGAAATATAGAAAAATATTCTCATATTTTAACTTATTAAAATTTGATTCAAGAACTACATTTAAATATGTTTTAGACTCTAGTTTTTCATCATAATATAATATTTAAATTATCACATATTATTCTCTATAATATCCATACCATTTAAAACATTTAAAATCACCATACATATATGAATGGATTCATGTAATAATACATGGAACTTCAATCTTGAAGTGTGGAACTCCTCGTGAAAGGCTTCTATAATCAAGGGTGCCTTAGAATAGTCATCATTAATCAAACATGGAATGGAATTTTCTATTTTATCTTCATGTATAGTCATAAAATCCTTTATCATAGTGTGTTATTCATTATCTTTTCTTTTTTAGACACAATGACTCATGTGTATCTCATTATTCCACATTTTGAAGGAACTCTACTAAAATTTCCATCACCATAGAATAAACGAGTAACCATTTATCATGAGTAATTATATCTCAAAAAATTATCACTACTATGGTGTGGTGCTCAAAATCTACCTATTTTTCCCCCATGACCTTCAACACACTTAGTGAAATGGTTGTATTTCCATTTTAGCACTCTTTTTACTTCACATGCCTGCATGATGACCATAACACTCACTGTAAATTCCCCATGACATAGTCATATTCATTTTCTTATCACATCATCTCAAAGTCAGTACTTCTCTATAACATGGATCTCCTTTGATATTAGTTTGAATCATAACCTCTATTTTTATTTTCATTCAATGAAAAACAATTAAGATATTATCTGAATTAGTATTATATAACCTTGAAGTATTAAGATATACTCATCTTCTAATTCACATAAAGAAAGTCATATAATATCAGAGTCGTACATATAATTCTTATGATCAAATTCATATCATAAAAAAGTTATATGGATCATCTTTAATTTTATTCTTCTGGTTTATTGGACTTTTGATAGTTCTTCCTACAGATATATGATTATCAAATTATTCTTATAACGAACATACAACATCCTCGAAAAAGATTCCGATCATCTTTAGCATTTAAAAAACATTATCATTTATAACCTTATATCATATTTGATAATTTTCTATGCATTTATATTCAATCCATTTCTCATTAATTATTACATATGACCTTTATGTTTGTCCACATGAACATTAAACAACTATTAGAAACCAAAATATTTCTATTACATAGGTCAGGATGAAATTTACATAGATGAAATTTATCTTTACATGTCCCATTGTAAAATAATATTATTGTTTTTAAATTCTAGACACTTAGTCTCACATTTACACCAGTATAATGTCACCTTTATGGATTTATTTTAGTTCACAACTTACCCTTACATAGCTGTTGGTAATTCTAGATTTCTGTAAATTTAATTTCGGGCCTTTTCACTCATTATGAGGCCTCCAAAAATATCTCAAAACCATTTAAAAAATGTTTTATACCAGTGTACCTTCATCCTACAACACTTGTCTTGACTTCATTAAATAACAGTACATTAATCATCACAAATATAAGGTTTTTTCCTTGAGTTTTTACAAGAAATTTCTTCACGTAGTAGCCTAAAACTTAATTTTCCATTTTTTATGGCTGTATCTCACTGGTATATTATATAATGGTACAAAAAATATTGATAGAATACTGTCATCATATAATAATTACTTATTAAAAATAAATAAATCCATCCTAGTTAATTTACCGCCAACCATACCTTAGGCACATCTCCAAAAAAGACATGAGTGAACCAAACCACCACCTCAATATATCCAAACTAGGAATCATAAAACCACTGTACAAAGTATTAATACACATTCATATGAAAAAACCATCCTTTTCCATTATATTCCTATATATCAAGATGAATCTATATAACCTCATCTATCACTCTCCACACATCTATATACTCATGAATAACATCTACTCATGACTTCTTACTCAGTGCATGGGAAACTACATTCCCTTTTCCCAAGGTGTAAGTGATCTCATAGTCAAAGTATTTCTAGAACTCCATCCACATTCAATTATTTTTATTCAAATACCATTAAGAGAAGGTATAACTCAATATTTTTGTATTTTTCAATACCATGAATCATTCATCAATAAGGTAATGTCATGATATCTATAGTGAGAATAAAACTACTAATAACTCAATATAATGGGTGGTGTAGTTACTCCTGTGAGGATGTAACAAACTAGACCCATAATTAATCACTAACCTATACTATTTAAAACACTATTCAATAAAAAATAAGAATTTTTTAAAAAATCCTCAAACAAAAATCCTTCCTCTAAAAATTAATGAATAAGGTAACTCATCAACTTGTCCTTTAGATTGTTGAAACCATCCTAAAACAGATTAGCCCATAAAAATTATTGTTCCTTATTATTTATGGGTGTAAAGGGAGATTCAATCCAAAATAAATTAGATAAAATCATCAAATATTAGATTAAAAGACAATGTAAACTACAATCCTATGCAATGTTCATGGGTGAACCCCAAGAAATAATTGTCATAATCATAGATACATTGAATTGAACTCCCTATAAGGACACCAAATATCTAAGGAAATGTCCATTTAACATCCAAAACTACTCTTTTATGTCTTATTATAGTAGTGATGGTTTCAAAGGACTTGAAAAATAGTCCTCAGATGCTCAATATGATCCTCATATGACTACTTGTTCACACCAATTTCATCAAAGAATGTAACCATAAGCTGATCAAGGAACTCATGAAAAACAAATTTCATGAGTCCCATGATATTTTTGGGTTTTTATGACACTATAAAACATATATATGAATTTAAATTTCTTATAATAACATTTAAAATTAGTCTTTATGGTATCTTCTTTATTCATTTTCATATGATGATATGCAGACCACGTAACGGTCTTCAAAAACCAACTAAATCCCATTATCTACCAAAAAAATCATTAATCCTATATAGGGGATGATGGTTATTGACCATAACATAATTCAACCACTAGAATTTTATGAACAACCTCAGACTACCATCCTTATTCATAGATAATGACATTAGGGCACCCCATGACGATACATTAGGATGACTAAAACCCTTATGAATCAAATCATTCAACTGAATCCTCAACTCATGAAAATTTAAAGGTTATATTCTATAATTATCCATCAAAATCAGAGTGACACTGGGTTTCAACTCTTTCTATAACTTAATATCATATTAAGTGGTTAATGTCACAATTTATTTAGGAAAACATATAGAAACTCACAAAAAACCCCAATAAACACATTTATTGGAATTTCTATTAGGATCAACATCAAATCTTCTAGATGAAATGATAAGGGATGAAACACTAATAACCCATCTAATGGTCTTAAATGAAAAAAAACATCTTATATTGGGCTTATACATTAAATAACATAGTATTCTGTATGAAGTAATCAATGACCGCACATAGAGAGTACAACTAGTCTATCCTAATAATGAATTTTATGGTTTTATCTATAGTAAGAATAAATACCATAATGACAAATGTTTCCCCATAATCATTACACAAACCCAACAATTATCAAATATACTAGACCGACCTCTAGATAGCATAGTCAACACCAGGGGAATTGGAATCCTCTATTCCTTAATTATGAAAGAGTGGACCAAGGTATGAGAAATAAAAAAATATGGATATCAAAAATAAAACATATAAAAACAAAATTATAATATAAATAGAAGGTACCCAAAATGATCTATGTCCCACATACCATTGAAAAATTTATTTAATGTAACCAAACACACCATGATCTCCTACCTCAGTAGCCCTATTAATGAAAATATCAATGATTATGCTCATATCTATGTACATGAATATAAGGGAAATCATGTGTATTTCCTCTTATTACTCTATCTCTACTCAAATGTGTAAATATTTGTGACTCTATTACTAATAAGGCCTCGGAGGAAATTACTATTAAGGATACTTTAGAATCAGACCACCCATACCACACTAACCTGTGAGAATGATCGGGCATTCAAACTGGAAATGGAAATGGTTGTCACCAGAAAAGAACATGGGAACAAATATCTTACTATATTCATAAGAAAACTATATATATTGTAATAAAAATAATAAAATTGAGAAAAACTCCCCATCTATTAAATCTTTGACTGCACTAATATCTGATTCATTTATTTTGAGATCCACTCCTCATGATTTTCTAACAGATTCCATCTAAATAGAATCTTGACCACACATGAATCCTCCCAACCACCACTACCTTAGTTAAAACCTATAAAATTGTAGGAAACATAAATTGGGTTACCTAATACTCAATAGTTAGATTCAATAACTCCTCAAATCATTGTTCTCTGGCCCCCTTATCTGGGAATAGACCAATAGAAAATAGAGAAGGACCTTGAATTGAATATCAAACTCTGAAACACTCATGATTCTATACTAAATATAAATAAACTCTTAACACTTTATCACCTTCATCATTGATAAAATAAACTCTTCTAGGAACTATATCTTGAAATACCCACACAAAACAATTGACTCTTCAATCTCCCCAAGGAATAGAAACCACCATTGATGTGTTGTTTCTCTTAAATGAATGATATCTAAAATGATAAGATGATCCTTACTAGAATGGATAAAAATATACGTGACCTATAGATCCTCAAACTATAGATTTATATCGATATCATAGACACTCTTCACATACTTTTAAAATCTCAGATACTAAAACTCAAAAAGAATCCCCCTCTAAGATTTATCCTCCTATGCCATGTCAACCCTACTACGATCAACCATATCATCTTGTTACACTTATCTAGTATTTACCACATTCAGAAAATGACCACCGACCGTGTATACAAGTATAAAAGAAAAATCTTGTTCTAGAGAATATGGATTTTTTTAGGATCATTTAATTATATTCAATTTAGATTCCCAAAATCACTTTAATTTATAAAAAAGAATAATCAAGCATGAAACATGTACCACTACATGGTATCTACCCTATAATCATCTTTATCATTCCAAGTATATTAACCATGCTTAAGTTCCTTTCATCGTATCATAGGGGGTCCATAAACACTTATCTTATTCCTGGTCTCCCTTACTATATTACATTATTAGTTCAATTAATACTATTGACTAACCAACCCCATTCAGTCCTCACTAGTGATTAAACACATTTTATATCCTAACTCTCAACTATATCTCTGATACCACATTTTCATGGACCACCCCAACTAGAAACCCCTTATAAGTTGGTAATGAAGAATATTTTTGCCCTAAAATTTTACTTCAAGTAAGCCCGGGGTTGTGTACTAGAACCAGGTTTATAATCCCTCATAAATGGGAGGAATAACCCTCATAAATTCCATATGAAAAGATAAATCACCTATGTACTCTATTTAATATAAATATCCCCAAACCATAATGCATTAAATTTCTTAGAAAATAGTGGTCTCCAAAAATAATGCATATTATAGAAGATATTAAATAAAGTCCATGTCTTAATCTAGTAATGTCTAGTCTTGCGAACCATTCCCTCCCAGAAACCTATAATATATATATATATATAAGTGTGAGCATACAATTATATTCAGTAGTATCCTCCATAAAAACTCTTATGAAAATATAGTTTAAGCATACAAAGGCCTCATTGAATAAATAATAGTAGGAATTAATGCCTAATCTAGGTCAACTATCACCCAATGTCACAAAGGATCACTCACCTAATATCTCATCCAAGTGTAGTGACATAATATGATAAACAATATTTTAAGAAGGTTCCCTAATAATACTCCCACACTAATTTGATCACTCTCAAGCCCAACGACATACATCTAATGCTACTATCACTTTATATCCACAAAACAAACACAACCATATATACACATCCACATTCAACATCACTATATCACATCCATATACTAGTAAAGTATCATGAATAATAATGATATCAACCTCATGCCCTCATCCTACCATGAACGACCCAAACCATGTATCCACATCATATCCAAAATCCATGACATATGTTATATATACACTATAATGACTACTCTTTATAGCATATATATATAGACCTATTATGTTTATCCATCACAGCCCCTACTATATTTTAAGGGAGAGTGTAGAAGAGGTAAACTTCATGAATCTATTCCCTTTATAACTTTGATGTTGTTGAAAACACCTGAAACCCATGTCCTTGTATGGGAATTAGACTTGTTACCTAACTTCAGTGGTGGTGTGTAAGAAATATCAAAAAAAAGAGTCTATAGTCAAAAAAAAGAACCATTTAAGGTTTCACGCTTAAATAACACTATCAACACCCACAATTTCCACTGCATCAATATTACCTCTCATTAATAACTACTACCACTATCACCCCATAAACCATCCTCGTTAACTCTAACCAAAAAACCAAAAAAATATTATTAACTATTATTTAATTCATAATTTATAATATGAATTTATCCCAAACTTTGCTAATAATTATATTATAACCAATTATTTCTCGATTTCATATTTACAATTACCAGCCTCATTACATTAATTATGTCATTCATTAACCATATTTAATGTCACCCATTAATTAATCATTCTCAATATTTAAATTAACCACTTATAATTTATTTCATCACATTAATTTCAAAGTTACCATCCTATATACCACTTTTCATCTATTTTTTACATCCATTATTAATTATAACCATCATTACCACTTACTCGATGTTTTATTTTTTTCATTAAAACTTATTACCAGGAAACTAAAATTCAACCAAACAACCTCTTCACAACACCACATCAACCACCAAAATATCTTATGCCAAAACCACCAAAATAATATTATCTCTACCATAAAATCGAAAACTATACTATTAATGAAACATTCTAAACTTCATTACACATAAACCATCCATACCCCAATTATAACCCAACCACACCTCACCTCTATCAACCAACCACAGCCTCCAAAAAACTTCATTCTAGACATCCTAAGAATGAATCCTCTTATAATTGTAAACAAAAACAAATGTAGTATCAAAAAAATTTTAAAAACCTCTTAAAAATCATATATCAATAATAAATTTAAATTAAGTCCATAATAAATGTTAAAAAAACTCCAGACTTCCAAATAACTATTTTTTCGACAATAAGTTATTAACCAATTATTATAGTTATTATAACATAGTAATGGAATAATGAAATGGTCTTCATTGTATAAACATAAATAAAAAAGAAACAACATTTGAAAAATAAAATGAAATAATGAAAAAAATATTTGAATAACCCCTTTATAGTTCAATGTACTAATTGGTTTCATTATATTAGTTAGGTTAATTCATACCATTCACCCAATGAAAACAACATCACAAAAATACCACAATTACACATAAATAAAAAATAGAAGTTTATAAACCCCTAACTAAATTAATTATTCAAAATACATAAATAAATAATAACAAAAAACTAAGGGTAAATCAACTTCAAACACAAAAGGATCCTACATAAACCTTAATCAAGACGAACTCTTATCAATAACTCAGCTAAATACTGCTTAATACAAAAGGAAATCACTTCCAAAAAACCTCTAAGAATCAAGAGAACTTGATGAACGAGTGAGGAGGAGGAAGGTACTAAATAAAAGAACCATGAATTGATAAAGAATCCAAAACAAAAATCAAGTGCTTAGTGTATACAAGGAAAAATCTAGAGATATCTAAACAAGTATATGCTTTCAGCTAAGGATTAGGGGGAGAAATAAAGTCAAACCAAAGGATGATTTATTCATTATGTATAAATAAAACTCATCAAAACTCCTCCATAATGTGGTGAGTTCCAAAATAGATATTATAGCCTAAACAAAAGCTAACTCCAAAATCCGAGTGATTTGAAATGGCTATATCTTCCCAAATATTGTGACCACTTCAACTTCATTAAAAAATCGTTTTGACTACCACCATCGTATCATTGTGCCCTAAACAACCATATCAACCTCAACCTAGACTACTTTCAAAGAACCAACCAAGTGTGAAGGAACTTCCCTAACTATTTCCATGCAAACATCTTGACAAACCTTTCCATTGAGCTTGTAGGTCTATGTAATACTGAATCCATTACCATAAACACATGCATCACACCCCTCCCTATTTTACATAATTGTTTCCCTAGAATTATCTAGTGACCACCCTTAGAAAAATGACCATATCTACACCATGGGCTACCTAAATTCCTAGAACAAAACCCTGAAGATTTATAACCACTATGATTAATATTTAGCTCCCATCCACCATGAAAAAATCTCAACCACTCCCTCCAAAACAATTATATACTTGTCAAAATGTGAGGTTTGACCCCCATTTGGACAAATCACCTCCTCTCCCTTCCTAATCACCCACAAAAATTGCACTTAATACACCCAAAACCCAGAAGATGAAATTGAATGGTTTGGAAAGGTTTAAAACATTACAACTATTGTAACATACTAGTTATGGTATTTTATTTTTTAATTTTAAGAGGTGGTTTTTGGGTTTGAGTGGAGTTAGAGGTGATTCAGGGGGTTTTTTAAAGGAATTGGGTTGAATTCTGGGTAAATGAGTCAATTCATGACGTAAAATATATATTCATGTCAAAAATTTCCTTTTATAATAATACATGATTCTATTTTAGGACATAAAAATCATTAAAATTTTAGAAAATGTATTCACATCATGAACATGGATTTTAGGATTTTAAGTTGAGGCATTATGTTTTTTGGAATATCAACCATTCATAAAGTTCACATCATGGATTTTTAATTCACTCCTTGAATTACTTATATTCTAGAAAATTATATTTTTTTAGCACCTTAATCATTTATCATTCACCTTCTCCCTCTCTACCTTGAAACTTATATCTTCTCTAGGTGATTTTTGGGTGAATCTAGCTCTTATCATAATCTATTTTTAGTGATTTGATCTCAAATATGGTCAATTTATCCTATTTTTGTATGTGTGAGCATTATCATATCATTTTATTTGTTTATATTGGAATTAGAAATTTTTTTGGGCTATGTTTGTGGGATATATCAATCATGTTATGGTCCTTCTCCAATATCATCTAGTTCCCTCATGCAATTATCTTCTAGAGGCCAAATATTATGGGTTGTTGTGACATATGATATTCTTGAGGTTTGTGTTGATCAAAATTATCCTATGGACCTTAGTATTTTGTAATTAAATTATAATATGTGAGAGTCGATGTAAGGGCCTCCATTCATTTCTCTTTCATTGTATTCCCTTTATGGTTTGTGGAACCCATTGTGCGTGGTGTGTAACCCATGTTTGAGGTAGGTGGTTCTATCTATAGTCTATTTTGGTTGAACCTTAAAATATATTGATTTATTAAATAGTCTTCTAAATTAATTGTAATTATTATTCATTGATTTATTTATGCGTGTAAAACAGGTTTTGAGAAAAAAAGGTTTCCCCTTATTTTGGAAAAAGAAATGTGTTTTTAAAATCATTGTTAAATGGATTGTAAAATTTTATTTCAAATCATGTTTTTAATGATTTAATGGTTTTTTGGAATTTTTATTAAATTTGAAGGCCATTTCATATTGATTTTATATATGCCCCACATTGGATCCACGGGTACTTGGGTAGAAGGTGTGGTATTATGCATTGTCCATTGGTATTGTATGGGGCTTTACTTTTTGGGTTGTCCTCCATTCCTATATTATAGATAAATTTTCTAAATAAATATGATTGACATTATAGGGGGTTCACTTTCTGGTGAGTTCCCCTATTCCATATACTTGGATGCATGGGATTGAGGTACTTGAGAGTGTGCACTATTTATTATTTTGATTAAGGTACAAGTGACTTATCTAGCCTAAAAATTGTTATCCTATGGGTGTTTACAATTTTTTGTTGTATTTGTACAATTTTTATTTGATATGATATGTTATATTATTTGATAAATGTAAATTATTTATGAAAATTTTTCTTTGAAATTACATCCCCTTTTTCAAATATTTGGAAAAGGGGTAACTTTTCACCATGTTTTTTATATAAAACTATCTTACTTTTTTATCATTTAATTTTTTATTTAGTTTGAGAATACTAGGATTATTATATAAGGACTTGATAAGGAATAACTTATTAGGATCCTATAGATCCTATTTAGATCAAAAACTTCACAATCCCTTAGGGGTGTGTAGACCTTGTTTTATCTAATATAAAAAAAGGTTAAGACACTGTAGATAGGTGGTGAAATTTATATCAACTAGGTGCAGGTATATAGTGGTGAGATGGTGATACATTTTCTAAATGTCACATGTATTTCCAGTTGATATTTTGGGTGTCCTTTTTTCTGGTTATTTTTAAGGACAGGTGCCTTGGTTTATTCCTACTTCCTTGGGTTGTATCGCTACCGGTTTCATAATTTATTATGGAATATTTATTTATGGTTTTATTCCACTATATATTTTCTATGAATCATTTATTAGGTCTGGCGAAATTATTCCCTATTATTTTTGTTTGACGCTCAAGTGCTAGTAACTATCCTTTTGGGATCGGGAATGCCCTTAGGATCCTTCCATGGTCCGGTTTAGAACATGGATGGATAGTTTTTCCGGTCTGAGGTGTGACAATTTAGTATCCAATCCAGGTTATGATAATTAGGAAGTTGGTAGATAATATATTGGATTTTCTGAACTTGAGAGGGAGTTTGTGTTGAGTTCCTGGCTATATTTTACCATTATGAGGCTTAATTCACCATGAGGTGTTGGGATGTATGTCTACTTTATTGGGTTTTAATCCTGGTCAAAGGTGTTACTTATTATATTCTAGTTTAAACTGAGATTTTATAGTAGTATAATTATTTTCATCTATTTATGGTATGTAGAAACATGCCTCTAAGAGGTCTTCAATTGGTTCCACAGGAGGGTGAAATGGGAGATTCTATTCAAGTTAATTTTCCTTTAGATCATAATCTTATAGAGACTATCATAATGGAAATTATTGTTGTTTAACTGAATTTACCATAGGTTCCTAACCAATATATTGAGGCTTAACCAAGAGCTATAGGAGACAGGGATTGAGCTCAATAGTTCTTATATGATAATACCTCTTTATATAAGATTATCAATAAACCCCAAGAGGCATAGGACTAGATGGAAAATAATGATAATGTATTTAGTTTTTTGGATACACCTGAATCTATTAAGGTGAAATTATCAATGTTCAAGCTCAAGGGTCCCAAAAAGAAGTGGTGGGATTATATGGTATATGAAAACTATCACATGGGATTTTATTAGAAGGTTTTAAAGTATCTATTCTTCTATTAATTCAATTCAGAATATCTGATGATAGCAAATCCCTTAGATTTATTACCCTTCAATAATGGAGAGTATTCAGTTTCATTGCACACCAACCATTTTGTAGATAAGTTTCATTTTTCTCTAGGTGTAGTGATGAACAATCAGCTAAAAGCTTATAATTACCTAAAGGATTTATGACCAGACATCTAATTATAGGTATATATGTTAAATTTTTTATGATATGTAGATATAGTCAATAGGGACATAATGGAGGAAATTAATATGGATACTGAGATTGGATTCTATGTCTCTTGTCTTCCACCTAGCGGTAGTTTCAACGACATGCAGAGAAAAAAGTGAAAGTGGCACATTAATTGCAAGGGTAGTGGATGTGGTTCTCATTAGAGAGCCTCCTCTACACTATCATTATCATCCAATAGTGTACCCATGACTTGATACTAGTGTGGTATGGTAGGGAACACCTAATATTCTTTTCTTGAACCCATGAGGATATTCAGTGGGTGTGTCCATTGAGGCCTCTACATAGGTTCTTCTATGATTTGTCTTATCCCTATTGTGGTTATATGTCTTCAATCCAAAAGATGTTTCGATGTAGTCATAAGCTTTAAATTCTATAAGTCTCCATCCACATTCCTCAAAGGTGAATCACATTCAAGTAGTGGATGAGTTTTTAGGAGAGGTTTTTGTGGGTAAAACTATAGTGAGAAGTACCATATTTTTTTAATATTTTATAGAATATACTTTGTTTGACACAGGTTCCTTACACCCACTTTTATCTACCCATTTATTTAATATTTAGAAACATAAAATGGATCTCATGTCCTTTATTATGGAGTTGAAAGCACCACTTATAAAGAGGAAGGAGCAAGCATTATGTTGTCCAACATGTTCTCTATCGAAATCTAATGCTCAATTCGTATGGGGATTCTTATTTTTTGATATAGATATATTAAAATTCATCATCGGAATGTCTTAGATAATTTATTATCACGATGATATTGATTTTTATCATCAACATGTTTCATTCTATGTTGCCGATGGGAACTATCATGTGTTCTAGGGAGAGGGGGCTCAATATTCGGTCATGCAGGACCTTCCCACCCAGAGATTAAGGGTTTTTTCTCTTCCATTTTTGTTGAGTCTAATTATTTTTCTTCTCTTAGATATATTTCCTTGGTTTTTAGGTACTTCTCCAATTTTTTTCTAGATAACTGCTCCTATTTTCCTCTAAAGAGGGGGTTGATTTCACAATTGATATGGTGTCAGGTACATAGCAACTTTATGTACCCTTTTATCATATAGAACATGAAGATGTAGAAGATATTAATATCTAGTTATAAGATATGATTAAGTAGGATTATGGTTATTTTCATCTCTGTATAAACTATTGAAATTTTAACTTGGTTAATTTTAAGAATAAGTACTCTTTTCCTCGCACAGATGACTTGTTTGATCAGTTAAAGGGGCTTAAGTAATTTTCAAAAATAAAATTTCTATTGAGATATCATCATATCAGAGTTTGGGAGTCAGATATACTGAAGACCACATAAAAAGTTGGTATAGTCATTAGGAATATATTTTAATGGTTTTTTTCCTAAACATCACTCTAATAGTTTATTATGGATTTGATGAACTAGATATTCCATTAGTATCTTCATATCATTAGCATGGTGTTTTTGGATTATATTTAGGTTTATTTGGGATCTGATCATGAGTATGAGTACCATCTATATTTTGTTTTATAAATTTTGAAGAGCTACTTCCTTTATGTGATGATTTTAAAATTCAATTTTAGGATCCAATAAGTTAATTTCTTGGGGAACCTGATTTTATAATATATCCTTTATGTTGATCTTGAAAATGTGAATCTTTTATTTTCATTGGAGGAACCATGAAAAGTTTTTGAGATATAGAACATACAAGTTCTAGCTAGATATTATCAGTAGGTTTTCAATAATTTCTCAAATATAGAATCACCTTTGACTTTTCTTACCATCAAAGGGGTTAAATTCAATTATGATGCTAAGTGTCAGACATATTTTGAGGAATTGAAATGAATTTTTTTACATCAACTCTTATTTTGATCTTTCAAGATCTTGGGATGGGGTATGTCATATATTGTGATTCTTATAGTGTTTGTATGGATGGTGTGCTTATAAATTATTATGATCTCATGTCCTATATCTCTTTTCATATTTGTATACATGGGAAAAATTACCTCACTCTTCAAATGTATATTCATGAAATTATGCATGTTCTTAAGTGTGGGATCCACTATCTTTTTGGGAGTGGATTATTGTCTTTTCTAACCCTAATACCTGAGCTATATATTTCTTTATAAGGGATTGAATCTAAAAAAATTAGGTATATGGAATATCTTCAGATGTTTGAATTCAATATCACCTACACCGTGAGGAAGGGGAATGTCATTGATGACACTCTTAATAAGAAAGTTCCACCAGATTATTCCTTGGAATCAAAGGAGGAGTGGAAATTTATGGGGATTTTTTATTAGTTGTGTATGGATACATAGAAGAGAGATTCATGTATGGATTTGACTAGTGTTCAGTTTTCATTGTCTCTCCTTAATTATATTATATAGGAGCGATACTATGATGATGACTTTATAGGAATCAAGGAAACATTATATAGTTTTGGGACTATTTATGGTTTCCCACTCCCTTTTGATGGTATTTTTCTCTTTGAGGATTGCTTTGTCATCCAATCATCAATAAGGAATTCGGTTTTTCATGATTTTCATAGTTATTCATGGGTTACTCTCCTTAAAAATATGAAGATACACTATGAAATGAGAAAGCATCTCTAGGGAATGGGTATGAAGCACGAAATTACTAATTATGTGTCCAACGGTTACACCTAATAGTAGATAAAGGCAAAGAACTTCAATCATTTTAGACTACTCGAGCCTATTTTAGTTTCAATTTGAAAATGGGATGAGTTTTCAATGGAATTAATTTTTGGAATGCCATAAAATCCCTAGGGGAAGAATAATATCTAGGTGGTGATTGATTGGTTGATGAAATCATCTCATTTTATTTTGATAATGGATACCACCAAATTTGAAGATATTGATAAGTTGTATATGTGAAATATTGTGAGGTTATATGTGTTTCCCTATTCCATTGTTTCTAGAAGGGATATTAAGTGTACATTCATATTTTGGAAGAGTATCTATGTTGTAATTGGGATTTAAGTCAGATTGAGTACAAAATACCATCCATAGATAGATGGTTAGATAGAGCCTTCTATACAGATTCTAGAGGATATTATCTATACCTTCATTTTAGATTTTGGTGGATCGTGGTATAACCATCTAGGACTAGTCAGGTTCCCTTATAACAATAGTTTCTAGTCTTCGATTAGAATGGAATCCTTTGAGGATTTGTATATTCTCCTATGAAAGTCACCTCTTTGTTATGAGGAGTTGAGTGATTCCTCTCTCATGGGATCGATTCTCATTCAGGGGACTTAAGTGATGATTACAGGTATATTGTGATACTTGGTTACCTCTCATAGTTAGAAAAAATCATATGTATATTAGTCATTCCATACTTTTGAGATATTCCTAGATGACTATATTTTCTTAAATGTTTATCCTTGTTAGGTTCATCGTCGTCTGGGAAAATTGGGGAAGTTATCTCTAAGATATTTTGGACAATTTGAGATCACTGAGTGGTTGGATGGTTTACTTATTGGTTGGAGTTTCTGGCTCAATTTATGGGTATTCGTGATGTTTTCTATATATCTCATCTCAAGAAGTACCATCATAATCCTTCCCATGTACTGTGTTTTGAGGATATTGAGTTGGGGACAGAGGTTTCCATTATGGAAAAACCAGAAGATATCATTTATTCAGAGATTAAATTATTTCATGTTAAGTCTATTCTATTGGTCAAATTGTTATTGGGGAACCAATAAAATTACCACGAGACTTGGGAGTGTGAATCATTAGTGAGATAGTAGTGTAATCACCTTTTCTAGAGAATACTTATTTTTCTTGACTTTTTAGGGATAGAAAGTCCTATGATGGGGAGAAATGTAAAATTATGGTTAATTTATGTTCTATTTTATGTTTAAGTGTCCATTATTTGGATTTAAGTGGTGTCAGAGATTATCTAGTGGTTTTTTATAATGAATTGGGATAAACATTGGCTAAAGAAGTGAGTTCATGCTATAAAATGTATATTCACATCATGAATCACTTCTATGTAGAAGCCATGATTTTGGTTTAGGATTTGAAAACCAGTAATTACATGAAAATTTCATTCATGTTGTGAATGATTATTTCAAGATTTTAAGTTGAGGAGATGCTTTATTTGTCATATCATCAACATAGAGAATATGTTAATCATCTTTTTCTTTCGTGTGCCACTACTACTGCTCTCTATAATTATATTTTTTACATTTTTTATTATAGATGGTGGCTGCATGACTCTATCAAATATCAATTAAAGAGATGTGCGGATATAAATAGTTTTCAGCAAATTAGGAACATTTTCCTTGTTGTTATCTCTGAGCTTCACAACATGAGTTGGTATGATAAAAATTATCTTATTCATAATAAATTCCCATCCAGTAGTAGTGCAGAATGAACATGGATTCTCATTGCCATTTGTGAAGCCTCTTCGATCCAAAAGGGTCACTGTAACAACACGGTGCATGACTTTGGAATCTTTCGACCATTATGTATTGCTGGAAACTATTTCCAACCTCACTGTACTTTTGAAGTCTTCCAGCATTACCCTCTTCCATGATGGATTAAGGTTGATGCGGATGGTTCTTCCAAAGGTAATCTAGGCCCTTCTGGTTGTGGCACCATCTTCAAGAATCATATTACTCGTATCATTGGTTGCTTCTATGGTATTTGTGGCATCGCTTCCTCATTGGAAGATGAAATGATGGGTATGACTCATGCCATCTTTTTTAATAAACAATATGGTCGGAATGACATCTAGATTGAGAGTGAATCGAACACCATTGTAAAAGCAGTTTGAAATGGTTTAATACATCTTGCATGGCCGATCACCACTTGTTGGATGGACTGCATTTGTGTTCTTCTGAATATCAACTACATCATCACTCATATATATTGTAAAGCGAACATGGTTGCTTATGGTTTTACCAACGGGGGATTCAATCAAGAAATTACCTATCTAGATGAACTTCATTCTGACTTACTTCCTTTCCATAATAAATATTTTAATATGTTTCCATCTTTTAGAATCTTGTAATTCTTTTAATTTATAATAATAGTTCCTTGGTTTTCTGGCCATGCACCATCTTCTTCAAAAAAACTATATAACAACATATAATGACTTTTTTTCTTTTAATTTGATTTTATTGGGATTATTTTATAGTGAATTGATATGTAAAACCACAGTTGGATCATAATGATCATGTTTAGCTCACAGACTACACATTCCCTCAGGGGGTGTTGACATTGTTTTTATGATGCAGAAAAGTGTAAGGGTTTGTGATGATGTAGTGGGGTTTATTTCATCTATGTATGGGTAGTGGGTGGTGAGATGTTGGGATGTTTCCCAAATGTCACATGGAATAGTGGTTATTAATTTGGGTTTCCCTTATATTGGTTGTTTTTTAGGAAATGTACCTCGGTTTTATCTTACTACCTTGGGTTGTATCGCTAAAATTTTCTCTATTTATTATGTCATATTTATTTAAGATTTTATCCTTATATATATAGTTCGTGTATATTGTTTCAAGGTGGGTGAAATTATACCCTCTTTTTATTGTTCGATGTAAAATTTATAGATGCCCGACCATGGGGATCAAGAACACTCTTTGGGTCTTATCGTAGTCTTGTTAGATGGATGGTTTTCGAGATGGGTTATAAAAAATATTCTCTATAGAATAATATTTATGGGTTATGCTTGAATACATTAAAATTTTATTATGAATTATCAATATACTGGATATACTAAAACCTATGAAAACAAAATTGGGATCTAACGGTGGCATCCCTTAGTCCATTATATAAAAGAATATAATAGAAAACATGATTCAAACATCTAAAAGAACACCATAAAAATAATATAAATCTAAATGAATTAAAAATAAATCATTATTGTTTCCCTATGGATGATAAATATGTTATAAAATAATAAATAAAAGTTTTATATACTTAGGAATGACTCTCTATAAAATCTTTGACCAAATCAATGGCCTTTACGAAACTACTCATCCCAATCCATATCCTTGGCTCCAATTTTATACCTAGTCTTGTAAAAGACATAAATCTCTATTGATATAGAATGAAACCTATTCCATGTATGTGGGTAGGCGTGATTCTATTCATCTATAAATATTATACATCTCTTCTTTACTAATTGAGTAATAGTAACAAAGAGTTTATATGTGAAATTATGTGGTATGTTTTACTCAACCCACCCAAAAATTATCTCATTCACACATGTAATACAATCATAATTGTAGGTTATTATAAGAACCCCAAACCTAGACTCCCGGATACTATAACAATCTCAAACCCGCACTCTAATATTTGGTGAAAAAAACATAAACATTGAATCTCTGGCTTTGATACCAATAAACATGATCCAATTTCAACCATAAAAAAACATTCAACGTCAAACTGAAATATTAAATAACTTAAATACATAAGGATCTTTCAGGTGTAGATATTTATAGGATTAGGAAAACATAATACATATCACAGAGTATATACAAAATTATAAAAACTCTAATATGACTTCACATAATCTTGACTCTTAATCAAGATCATTCACCATTGATCTTCTAGTAATCATTACACCTATCAAAATCATTTTTAAACATGGGGTGAGCATAAAATTGCTCAGTAATGGGTTTTGAAATATGATTTTAAATCCTTTATCTATAAAAGTAATATAAAAACACTTTTAAAAACATTTCCTCTTATAAAAAATATAAATCAATTGGTATAATAAATAATTTTTCCTTAAATAACCGTTTAATATTTTAAAAATACATAAGTAGTGATTTATAATCCTTCTAATAAAAAAACTAATTATTTGTAAAAATCCATTTTATTTGAAAACATAACATCCTTTAAAATAAATCCATATATCTCCTTTTGAAAACATAGAAATGTTACTTTTGAAAATAATAACTATATATGAAATATGATGATACTCAGAAAAAATTAAGAAAACCATATGGAAACTAGGAATATTGAAGGTTTAAACATCACTTTTAGGACAAAGTTATCTTGAGTTTATGGGTTCAATCATCATTCCTAATAAACATAACCAATTCCCAAGGTCCAAATTTTAATGAAATTATGTTTGTAAGGCTTGTATTTATCATTATAAATCCACTAAAATAATCATTCAAAAACTTCACATATGTGTAATTTATTTTGAAAGCGGAAAATAATTATATATCTAATTAAATTTTATTAAAATTTTCCTTAAATAAAAAAAAATACTTTGCTAATATTGGAAATAAATCTAAATATTCATAGTTAAAACTTATAAATAATTATTATATATTAATAAAAAATATTTTCATAACATATATGGAATTTAAATGAAGAACATAGTTCATGGAAAAACATTACATGTAATAAATAATGACAACCATAAATTTTAAAGAGAATATATCACATTAGATAATAATTTATTTATTTTATAAAATTTTTAATTGAAATTAGAAAAAAAATAGGATTCATAAAAACATTCCTTATAAATAATGGAAAAAATCCCATGCAATAGAGGGTATTATATAAAAATATAATTTTAATAAAAATAATTTTTCACCTTCAATTAGGGGTTTTTAAAAATACTATAACTTTAAAACATATTTTTCCCTTACTATTAGGGTTTCCAAACCATAAAATAGGGTTTTATTGAAAATTACTTTACCTTACCTTATAGTAAGCTGCTAAGATCACTTAAACAAAACCATATGAATTATCTTATAATCTTCCACAAAAAACTCCCTCTCTTACTATCTTTCTTAATTTCTCTCTCACACTTGAGATGGAAAGATAAACCAAGGATTATATACAAAATTTAAGATTATATATAACCTAAAATAAAGGTTACCTTTATATTTACATCCTACAATGTATATTCATAGTTTAATATTAGATATTTTATAGATAAGTTCTTCGTCCACTTATTTTTAGATATTTGATATAATCCTATTTACAACAGTGTTATATATAAAAAACAATTTTTTGACCATCCACTTTCCCAAACCCTATATCCAATATATGTGGAAAATAACGAATGGTTATATGCTAGTATAGAATTCGAAACTTCATATTATGATGATATATTTACTTCTTAACTCTATAGATTTATGTAACACCTCAAGATTAAAAAAACCCATATTTTATAGCGTATAATACATAAAACATCAATCCTAAATAAACCGTGAAATATTATTATATAAATATGACCATTATATACTAGCCTTTAAATTAGTGGGTATGAATAAGATTAAATGATTTATTAAATATATATAAATATCCTAATCAATATAAATGTATTGAAAAATATTTAGTAAATAATCACTCAACTTTTAGTAAAGTCTTTTTATACTTCAAAGATATATTTTCTTCAAAAATGGTTTTTATTTCTTTTAATTATAAAATATTATAATTTATATCTATAAATTTTAGAAATTTCATTTTATAAAATTATAATAATTTTTAAAATAAACATATCAAAATTAACTTAGGGTGATTTTTTGGATTTTTCTAAAATGATTGATATCTTCGTAAACAATGAAAATTAATGATTTTCACATACTATCAATTATATTCATTAAATAAAGTATAAATATATATTTTATTTGTTATTAAATTAAGAAATTAACCAATTTATTTATAATTATATAATTAATTTCATTTGAATCTATAAGTTTTTTGATTTTGGTATAAGTTTATTTTATATTTAAAAACACACTATTCTCAAAATTGTCTTTTAGTGCATAAAGATTATCAATTTTAATTAATTAAAATAAAACCTAATGAAAAAATATTTAAATTAAATTTATATATTATATATCTACATAAAATAATTGAAATTAATATAATGAATATTACTAGTCATAGAGTTAATTTTAAATCATTTTTCCTTCAAAAAACAATTTTTTTGGAAAATCGTATTCTATCTGGCTTGCGAGTTGATTATTAATTAAATTATTTAACTTATATGAATTTAATTTAATAAAATATATTAAATATTTTTAAAAATAATAATTAATATAATTTTATAGGTTTAACTTAATTTTTTGTCCTAATAAATAGTGAAAACTGAAAAAATCTGTTATCACTGTTAAGGGTAAAACTCATTTACCTCGGGTTAAACTAAAGAGATAAATATTATAATGACCTCAAAACATGGATACTTTATATTTTATATCTATATTTCAACCTTGAATCATCTTAGTTATTTTAATTTTCCATTTCTGACCCATATGGCCATAATTATGGCCTTTATAATAATTTAAGTAAGGAAAATGACAAAATTTCACTCCCATAATTTTAAGAATATATTATGTGTTTATATAGGAATAAAAAACGTGTTATGTAGGGTTATATTCATTAATTTTAAGGATAAATAATTTTCCATTATCATGGTAATTTAATTATAATTTTTTATGATGAAATAATTACCATAAATACCACAGTAACATCTATCTAGTAATTTTTTAATTAATGTAAAATAAAATTAAAGATTTTTCAAATATAAAAAGTGATATAATGTGAATAAATTATTATTTTCCAAAAAAAATTAGATAATTAAAAATATTTAGGAATTCTTTAAAGTTATATATTCTAATTTATATTTGTCTTGATGTTTTTACAGTCAAATTAAATGAACAGTGTCAAAATTTACAATAATGACGTTTTATAATAAATAATAATTTATTAAATTATTTAAAATTTATAAAAATATTATATTCATAAATTTTAATTGTTATTTATTTAAAATATCATACTTGGTCCATTTATGGGCCATTTTTTCTTTTATAGGATTTTTATTGGGATCTAAAGAGTAAAACATTTATTACCATGGTAATTGTCAAACAGGGTTAAAAGGTGTTAGAACAAAAAGATAATTATGAAAAAATCATATAAAGTTGTAAAATTTTTATAATATGAGATTATTTAGGCTCAAAATCATATTACGCTCTAATATTCTCAATTTTGACCCATTTGAATTTGAAAATTAATTTATATTAATTTTATACATTAAGAAATTCCAAGAGTGGCCCTCCCCTCACTTATAAAAGGGAACCTCCTATCCTATTTTCATCACAATTAATGATCCTTTTGGTTAGACCAATACCCATAAAAACACATTTATTAAATCTATTTCCATGTTCTATTGGGATTGGTTGGATTGGAAAACCCTCCTGGCAAGGCTTTTAGTGCAAACCTAAAGAGGTTGTCCGAAGAAGAGTTATTGTTCTTAATCAAGTGTTTTATTTTATTTCATTATCCAACTCCTCAAAATATTATCCAAATTTGATGAAATAATTACATAATTAACATAAATATACATAAATATTTTAATTTTAATGGTATAACCTATATCTATATCCTCTTCTAACAAATAGAAATTGAACTCATCGATCATGTGTACGGTGGAATACCTAATCACGAAACGATGTGATTCGTTTTTCTTAATTTCCAATCACATATAAATGTATAATGAAATATTTAATTTTTATATATGTTATTTATGAAATAATTATACTTATTTAATTATAATATATATTCTACCTTCTTACCTTCAAATCCTCCGGAAAACGATAACGTCGTATATGCGTACGTGTGGACTTCCACCTCCATAAAGCATTGTGATTCATTTTTTACTTTATTTTGGAATTTATTTTAATAAGGATACATTTAATGAATATATATGATATATATTATATAAAAATAATTCTTAAAATGTGAACAATTATTTATCTTTCTTTTGTTCCATCCATTAAAAAATGGAAATACTGTTCATGCGTACGTACAACCTACCTTCTTCATTAACGATGTACTTCATTTATTTATCTCTAAAATTTATGAATGAATCTGAATATTTATATAATTAATATATATATATATATAATATTTATATAATTATTGACGTTTTTGTGAAGATATAACCATGATAAATTAAAAATATCAAAACCATAAAAATAAAACATACATTTAAAATGAAGTAATTATCACCTAGAATAGGGATTTCAATAAAATAATTGTTAATAAATAGGTGATAAAAGGTTATAAGTAAATAATATATGGTATTATATATATGAATATTTTTATATAATATATGTATAATAAACCTATATTTATTATACATGATATTTTAACATGTATGAAGATAGTTCAGACTTGAGGTAAGGGATTTTCATCTCACTTTTATATTTGGGAGACACATGTCATATTCACCAAAAGTTTCTTTTATGTGTCGTATATACTACCAAGGAAAATATTTTATGATTATTATCCTAAAAATATTTGTATTAACATATCCATATAATTTTATTTATTTCATGGGGCTTATAATTCAAATGATACTAAAACGGTAAGGGTTTTATGTAAAAATATCATTTTTTATATATATTATTTATGATTATGCCTATGATCATAAACTATTATGATATATATCTAAATAAACTCATAAATTTTATTATCCTATGTTTATTTTTGTAGAATACATGTTTTCCTTCCATTTTCCTCTCTTTAATAACTAATGAAACCAATATATTGTTTTTAAAGAAAATCAGCTTTATTTCTCTCTTCAATTAAGTAATTATTTCATTCCATATTAATTTTTTCTAAGTATGTTTTCAAGAATTTTTTTACTAATCTCTAGTTATTTATTAAATATATTTTTACCCTTATTTTAATTTTTAAAAAATGGATTAAATTGAATCTTATTTTCATATTCCAAATGAGTTATTTTTTGACATTTTTTACAAAAATTTGAAATGGATTTTTTCTTTCAACTATATAGCTTGAAAATAATTTCCCACCATCATGAACACTCAATTATTTTAATATTAATAAATAAGTTTCAAATTTTATTTTAAAATAAAATTTAATTTCAAAATATTTTCTGTGAATTTTTAGTTTTAAAATTCTTATTTTCAAATTGGAAAGTAAATTTTCATCCAAAATGTTTTAATGATATTTTTATAGAATTTATATTCATCAATGAAAAAAACTTTTTTTGTTTCTTATGTTTTAGTAGGGATATGATCCAATGGCACCATCCTTATTTTTTCTCTATATGGTTTATGATTATGATTATGATATTTCTATGAAACATGTTTATATTCTATGGGTTACACTATAGATTAATGAAATGTTTATGAAATCTGATTTATTTAAATGGATTAAAATGTGATGATATGATAAATGTTTAATTATTTTATTTAATGAATATATAATATTTTAATTGTGTTATTGGTGGGATTGAAGTTATATATCCCTCCAATGCATTGGGAAAAGTATTATATCTCATGAGATAATTATGGGAAACAATTTTATGTTCTTAATCCATTATAGTGAAGGTATCGTCCACGCTAAAGAATCCCTAAAAATGGTTTGTTAAAATTTTCATCGATTATTGACATGAACTCATTGACTTTGGAAAATCACTACCTGATTTATGCTTTGGACCTCACATAAATAGTTATAAGAATAAAATCAGTATAGTAAATACCTAGTTTGATATAAAGTCATGCTCGATGTATTCTCATTGTTGGAGATAGATTTTATAATAATATAAATCTAAATTCCTCTATATTGTACACACGTGATTCTAAAATATATGGGAGCATTGATCATAAAAATCTTGGTGCTAGTGTGGAGTTCCGATGACACCTTTGATTCTATGATGATCACTGCATCGCCTTGCTTGCGATGTGTGAAAGAGAGAGTGGTACAAGATCTTAGATTCAGATCCTATCTCTCTAGGATGTGGTAAAGAGAATAAGGGAGGGAGAGGCTATGAATAGTGTATGTAAAATCCCTATCCTCCTCTATTTATAGAGTGTAATGGAAATTACCTGAAAATACCTCCCTAACCCCTAAATAATTAACACTATATATAAATAATATTTCAACTACTAAAATAAGTCATAAATATAATTTACTAATATTATCACCTTCTTGTAATATAAAAAATATATTACATGATAATACTCAAACCATTATCTCGTTTTTATGTTCCCACAAATATTAAATGAATCTTTAATATTTGAAAATAATATTCATTCAAATAATATTTTCCCTGTATTTACTTTAAAATTTTTAAATACATTTAATAAATAATTCAAATTAAAATTATTCTTAACCTGAATAATATGAATTTATTTATTATTTTGGTGATCATTTCACCTTATACAAAACCCATAACCCAATGGTGGGGTCCACCATGTCCAATATACCTATTCAATCTGAATATGGAATATTCTTGAATATGCTATTGTGTGTGACACTATAAACCCGTATCTCAATAGCAACAGATAGTATTCAAAGACTAAGATTGGGATCTAGCAACCCATTATATCCCCGAAAGAGATAGAGATGTTCATAGCAGCTACAACCAACCTACAAACCTGCACTGTGTAATATAATCTCTTTGTTTTTAATATCTTATAAATAAGGACGCACACCCATGCCATCGCCCTTTCTTTATTTTTTATCTAACTTGATGGATTTACCCTTGATTCTCATGGCCATGGTCTTATTAAAGTTCTACCTTCTTGATCAACATGGCCAGAGATATATTACTTCTTGAACCTGGAAGTGATAAATCTTTTCTTAACCATTCAACCAATACCATACTACCAATGACGCACCCAACACAAGCTACCTCACCATGATTTCATTATCTTGGTTTTCACCTTTCATCATAGTACATAATCAAATGGAACACATTTGAAAATATCTCAATTCAAGAGACAATTACACATGTATATATATAGGAACAACCAGTGACACCTAAAACATGGGGTGTTCCTATTGGATGGCATGTTCTCATGATCTCGCTACAAAATATCACTAAGTGTGAACTTCATGAGAAGAAGTCTCAATGATTATGGGACCCCATCACCTGATACTCAAACATCAACTATGTATAATCAGTAAGATGTACCTAGAACATATGAACTTTGTTTAAGATTAATGTCATAGTATCTCAAGTTTATCAATATAGCATGGGATCTGCTATAATATTTTGAAACAATATTTAATCTATGGAAATTACCATTAAATATTGGATGCATAAATATATACACTATAATGGTAAGTATTAATTATATATATCTAACTTGTAATAATGATAAAGTAATCAAAAGAAATGTTTGGTTGGGTCTAAGGAACCCAGTATTAGAACACTTCCACTTGCACTATGGCTAACTTGATAATCAATATTGTTAGCTCGCACATGATTCTGATCATGTTTCTACGGAGTGGTGGATTTAGTTTCTAAGTGTGACATGTTTCCACAACATGTAAATTCTGTTATATGTGACCTCACTTACATGAGTAAAACTTCTCAAGATATGGTATACCCAAGAATATCCCTTTTGTCGGCTATCATAACTTTCCATCTTGTCTAGAAAGACTATCATAATTTATATAATGATAATTCTTTACTTACTAGGTGTCATTCGAAGAACTATAAAAAATAATTACATATAATTTCTTCTTAGCTTCCTCAGAAGATGCAATGTACTCAGTATTTTTAGATATGGATACCACTGTACTATATAATCTAGTATCTCTTGTCACATTAGCCTAACTATGATACTATATCAAATTTATCTATAGAAGACTAGTTTTATCCCCTGATAACTAGTATCCTTTTTTATCCACTTTCTAGGTACATATATTTTGTACTTGTTGAAGTATAATCAGATAGTTATGACTGCTTCACTTGAAGTTCTCCTAGATATAACCGATATTTTCCTTATATAAATTATATTTTAGCAATATCAATTTTCATACATATCATGGAATACTTGATTGATCCATTGATTAAGGGTATGAATTTTAAGTCACAATGTTAATCTCCTCCCATGTGTTGAACATTTCAAACTGGAGATATTATGTCATGTGACACTGGCAAAAAAATTTCTCTTGAATTTTTCTGACTTGTATTTTTCAATACCATGTCACTATATGAATGATTTACTAGGTCCAAGAAACCCTATTCTCTACCTCAATGGATCATGTTCCATAGAACTTAGTTTGATATCTTAATTCAATCATTGGAGAATATATTCTTTAATTCTGATCCTAACTAACTTAAAGACCAATAGTTTTCAAATATATTTTCTTCAAAAACATTGGCGCTCTCACTAACCACTAGTATACCCGTGTATAAAATCCATTCCAAATGAAAACTCAATGATTCTATTTATTACTTCAATCCTAAAGTAGATTTCACTAACATGAAACCTTTATTATCATTATGTGATGTGACCATCCCCTATTGGTTGTGTCGTATAGACACCTTCCAATATTGGTGGTCATGACATCCAATGCTCTATATAATGATAATAGATATTAGCTATGACATGTAAAATTATAATGAATTTATGAATACTAACATGGTATAATCAATCAATCCTTATTGTTAGTGTGATTTTATCATCCATGTTTCATCTCACTTGAATACCCACCATAGTATTCAAAGTAATAATCTTTTTACAATTTGATACATGGAATCCATTATTGAATTTTAATGATTCTTTCTAATCTTAGCTAATTTTGATATATTACATGTATGTATTTTTATTCTTAATGAATATTTTATCACCTCCCATGGTGAAAACAAACCATCACCCAAGATTTAACCTTCCTACATAGTATGTGTCTCTGGAACATTTCTATTCCACATGCACTTGTGGAACTAGTTCTTATGCCAACTACATGTGCATCTCTGGAATTGACTAACCCCAAGTCAATATGGCTCCCACTTTCTCTAATAGATATGTTCACCCTTATTTAGAAATGTATTCTATTACATAACTACCACTTCTTTATCTTAAGGATTTTAGTAATATCCTATGGAACCATTAGGATAATTACTTAGATGCACAATGTGTTCAATTTTATGTTGGTTTGTTTATATCCAAACAAACTATTTGAATCTAAACACATCATCTCATGACATTATGGATTTCCATTATACTGTAACTCATATGATATCCATTTTTAATAATAATTGGAATATAGTTATGAGTTAGCATTGTTATTTGTGAATAACATCTTGAAATATAATGGAAATTTTGTAAGTTGAAACATTGATACTCCATAAATCTTAACTATGATGTATAAAATGTGCATTTAGGAATTTCTACACCCTAAATTTTATTGATCAATGTTAAAATGTAAGACTTAATCATTGATACTCCCCATTAAAATTAATGTTTTTATGTAGATAATGTAATGTGCGTTTAGGAATTACTCTATGTTGCATTATATTGATCGATGATTTATTGGTAAGACATTCTTCAGCATGTTTCCCCAAAGAAACTCATATCTTCTAGACATGAAAATACTTAACTTTACCTTTACTTAATTACATAAAATAATGTTATGAAGCCTATATTCTTCTAGCTTACCCTTATAATAATTCACACTCTCTAGCTGAACCATTTTCTAAAGATTTGTGGCATAACATTATTTCTAAAGGTTTCTTCTTCAACACTAAATATGTCAATAATACTAATGGTGTTTTTCTTTATCAAGCCTAAATACCAAACTTGGTATATACTTGATATATACTTTTAGTCTTATTTGAAAAAGAATTATCTTTCCACAATTTGGTATAAAAGTCTTAAATTTTATATTTATCAGGTATTGTCTACAATTCAAGTATTACGAAACTATTAGTTGAGTATTATATTCCACAAACAACAGTCATTGATGAACCTGGATTAATTTATCCTTGTGTCCAAAGGACCTATGAGATAAATGTTTTTTTATAATCAATAATAATTATACTAGAATCATTCACTTGTAAATATAAAAGTCATATACTTCTCAGCGCTGACTTAGGAATCACCCATGCTCAACTGCTTGGAGAATGCACCTTACTTCTAGTAATGTTTCTATAATTACTTGGTTACTGTATTTAAATACACATACGTAAAACTCATATTGTATTTAATACCAAATAAGTATGATTGAAGTATTAATTTTATATTGATGAATTTACCTAAAGAAAAAGTGGGTTCTTACTTATTCAATTCATTTTATTTCCTTTAAACTTCCATAGTCTTATTTCATGATATGCAATGAAAATAACCTCCTGTTAATTTCTCTTTAATTGAAGGACTTTATGAATGTTATTTTTACATTACTTTACATTGGAATTTTCTCCTTTCCTTTGAATTTGTTCACCATATGAATTAATATTAAACTATATTTTATATTATTATTTACTTGGAGAACCTTACCTAAATAGGCAATGAAGAATTTACTCAATACTATTAATTTTGTAACCTAAAATGAAACTTGAGTAAATAGGTGAAATTTATATGAGAAATGGAACCATTCAAGTATCATGATCTATCTTTCAATTTATACATGCTGGTGTAATCATCACCCTATTCATATCTTTCTTCACTTTATCCTGGAATACTTCTCGAAGATGAGACTACATGTTATATTACCCATGTCCTGCTATAGTGACCTCAACTAGCATCAGACGTTGGTGATAGCATTATGAAATAAACATTATATTATTAACACATGAGTCTCCTATAATCAAATTTCTCATCATCTATTCCTGAGGTAGTTTAACTTGTATTGGGGACACTAGAACCTGTAATTTCCAATATCATATTATTTTGTGCAAGTGACTATACTATTATTAGATATTCATGCCAATGTGGACATTCAATTTTTCCATTATTTATAATAGTTTTTTTGTATTACATTCCATTTTTAAAAATAAATTTAATTATATTAGTACTTTTATCTTCACTAATTATTTAGACATTTTGATTAATCAATTAAATCATCAAATGTCTCCCACTATTTTATCAAGTTCTAGGAACCCTTTGTTATAGAATTGAAATACTCTATTGCTTGAGTATACTATTGGAAAGGACCCCTGAACCTACCTTCATAGTCTACAATCTATTGCATCTTCACTACTCTAAGGGTTCAAGGTAGATGTTTTATTAGCGAACTGCATTAACTTGTAGTTCCTTAATCTTTTGAGTGAGGTCCCAAATTAAAAAATCACAACTTTATATACTCAAATATCACCTCTAAAATGATAAAATTTTAAATTTGGATAATCCTTAATACCACTTTAGTTATTTCAACCAACCATAATCATAATAACTCCCCAGTAGTAAGAGATACCCTCAACTTTGGCATGACAAGCACCCTGGACATCGAATTTTATTCATAGTTGAATTATGGAAGGTGGTTATGACTTAATATTTCTTTGAGGGTTTTATATTTTTTATGAGATGAAAGAAATCATGTTCTATATTATAAACATGCACTATGTTATCGCACTCACAACTGACCATGCACGAAATAAAAAAAATCCATCACATCACAAGTTTATTTTTTTTGGCATGCTTGTTTATTATTCTATTTGATCATGCGTAAACTAAACATTCACAAAATATTATACCATAAAAAAATAAAAGGAAGACATGATCATGAGATGATATTATTGGTTCATCAATTGAGTGAAAAATTGATCAACCTAAACCCTAGGTTTATTACCTTAAGTCACATCACTTGCGAATCTAGTTGCAGCGTCTTCCCATCCAATGCAAAACAGTCATGTTTGGTGCATTTCCATAGCTCAGCGTGAAGTGAATCACAAGATTTATCTCATCACTATACAATAATACTTTCTTTTAGGTGAGGGGAACTGGGGAGTATCACATAAAACTCTTTATATGGACACAGGGGCTCTTATACATATAATTCACTAAGGAGACCCACAGATCGTCTTTCAATTAAACTAATTATTAAATCCATGTAATAATTAAATAAATAAATTAAATATGCACTAAACATGCATTGGTCTGTCTTAGGAACATGATCATTCTAATACGTGTTAAACTTGCAAACTATAAAATGCAGAAATAAAAAATAAACTTGAATTAAAAATATTTTCAGAGGGAATTTTATTCAATTAAATTTCACTCTAATTTTAATTAAATATTTTACTTCATCGGGACCTGATTTTAATTTAATTTTAAAAAAAATTAATTAACTAATTATTTTATCATGAAAACTAATTTAATTTAACCCAAAATTAATAAAATTAATTTTGTTAAACAAAAAATTAATATTTAATTAATTTAATCAACAACCAAATTAAATTAATTAACATAATTAATTTTTGATTAAATTAAAATTACCTGGGCACCAAAAACTCCAAGAAGAGCCTATCCAGGTCAGCCCGAACCTATGTATTCCCTTTAATATTTGTGCAGACCCTGTGTAGGGATGTTCTGGGATGGGCTGGCCTGCCCAAACCCATTTTGGGTTGTGTAGACCCACCCCGATCTATTTCCTAGGGTTTTCAGATTGTGCAGGGAATACCTAAGATGGTAGGAGTGGTGGGTGACCGGTCCTTTGCCAGTCTGCAGTCCAGATAACCCACCAACAGGTAATGGGGGCACCTTAGGTGGTGGTGCAACGACTGCAGGAGGTCATAAGGATATGTGGCGGCTGGATCTAGCTCATGTGATAGGAAATGTAGTTTGTCGTGGGGTTTTTAGCCACAGGTGGCCAAGTGCACAATAGTGAGGAAGCGGTCGGCTGTAGTGGGAGGAGGATTGACCAATGTTGTGGCTAAATCAGGCTAGGTGGATGAGGGATCACGACCGAATCTTTGGGGTTTGCTAGATCTCGAGGCACACCAGTGGTGTGGAAGTTCAGTTCCATGTGGGAGGTGGTTGTTGTCCAGATCTAGTATACTGGTGAGTAAGGAGCTGCAGTAGATGGTGTGACTAGGCTATGTAGAGAAGCTCAGTGGAGGCAAGGCTGGTTGGAAGGGGGATGCACAGTTGGTCAGCTTGGAGCTGTCTAGAAAGGCAGCGATGGTAGAGCAAAGGGAGGCTGTTGGGACTAGTTAGAGGGGACAACATGATTGGGATCATGTGGACTGGCCAGAGTGGGGATGGGTGCACGGACAAAATGTGGATGACCCCTTTTTCGAAAGTTCTTTTATTATATTTTCCATTTGACAAAAAACCCTCCAAAAACAAAATCTTCTAACACCCACTTGGGTGTGAATTTCCACATTCGCACACCCATGTTAAATAATTCTTAAGTCTATAAATATAGACTTATTATAAAAAATTAATTAATAAAATTAATAAAATAATAAAATAATTTATTAATTTACCTTGCTGAAGAACCATATTCCAACCACAGAGAACTGGATGTAAAATTGGGATTCTTTGAAAAATGTCACCAGTTAATCCTTTTGATTGAATGTACATATAAAATGGCATTTCTTGTTTCGTATTTAAAAACATCGGATGGCCATAAAATGTCTATCTGAGGTCGTATAGGAAATCTGTCAGTGGTATTGAGACCATAATGAAACCCTCTATTAAATTTAATGAAAATTTAATTTTTCTTTGGCATAAATTTTCACATGTTTATCTACTACCAATTGAAGGTATCGAGCACACTGCAGAAGTCCCAAAAATGGGTTATTAAAATTTTCACCGACGATCTATATGAACTCATCAATGTTATCGAATCAATGCCTGGTTTAAGCTGTGGATCTTGCTTGAAGAGTTTTAAGCATAAAATCAAAACCATAAATACATGGTATGATCTGAATCCATGCTAGATGTCCACTCATTGTTGGAAATAACTGCTCAAAGAATCTAGAGATTAATTTTTCTAGATCTTCTGCACAAGCTTCAAAAATCTATGGGTGCACTTATCATCAAAATCTGGGAGCAAGCATACAGTTCTAACAATGCCTTTAATTATCCAATGATCACTACATTACCTTACTTGCGATGTGAGAAAGAGAGCTTGATCTGAGCTCCTGGATCAAGAACCCCTCTCTCTGTGATGCGGGAGAGAGAAGAAGAGAGAGATAGGAAATAAATAGTGTATGGAAAATCCATCTCCTCATCTATTTATAGAGTGTGATTTAAATTACCCATAAATGCCTCCCAGACCCCCCAAATAATTAACACTCTATATAAACAATATTTTGAATATTAAAGTTAGTCATAAATATGATTTACTATTATTATAAATTCCATATAATATAATAAATATATTACATGATAAAACCTGATCCATTATCTCTGATCGATGTTCCTATAAATATTAAATGAATATTGAATATTTTAAAATAATATTCATTCAAATAATATTTTCCATCTATTTACATTAAAACTTGAAAATACATAGAATAAATAAATTCAATTTCAATTATTCTTAACTTGAAAAATATGAATTTATTTATTAATTTGGTGATTGTATCACCTTTGAAAAAACCTGGTCCCTGGTAGTGGTGTCCAACATGTACAATATACCTATTCAATATGAATAAGGAAGATTCTTGAATATGTTATTGTGTGTGACCTTATAGGACTTTATCTCAATATTAGTGAATATTATTCATAGACCAAGAGTGGTATCTATCAACCCTCATAGCCCCTAAATAAATAAGGATAATCATAGTAGTGACAACCAACCTACGAACACGCGCTGTGTAATATAATCTCTTTGTCTTTAATATCTCATAAAGTAGGATGCACACTCATGTCATCACCATTTATTTCATTATTTTTTATTGATCTAACTGGATGGATTTACCCTTGACTTCCATTGACATGGTTTTATAAAGGTTCTATAATATTGATCAACATGGATAGAGATATATTACTTTCTTAACATGGAAGCGACAAATCATTTCTTGACCATTCAACCAATTTCATACCACCAATGACACACCAAACCTAAGCTTCCTCACCATCATTTAATTATCATGTTTTTTTCCTTTCCTCAAAGTACATGATCGAATGGTACACAATAGAAATGATCTCAAGTCAGGATACTATTACATGTTTCTGTAGATAGGAATAACTAATGACACCAGAAACATGTGGAGTTTCTATTAGTGGGTCTATCCTCATGATCTCACTACTAGAGATCACCGAGTGAGAACTTAATGATAAGAAGTATCAATGCTTATGATCCCCAGCACTTGATAGTCAAACATCTATTGTGTCCAGTCAATAAGATGTACCTATACCATAGGACCTTTGATTAAGATTAATGTCATAATATCTTGAGGATCTCATTATATCCTGAGGATCTTCTATAACATTTGGATGCAACATTTAATCTATGGACATTACTATTAAATAGTGGATGCATATATACACACACTATAATGGTAAGTATTCATCATATATATCTAAATTTTATGAATGATATGGTAATTAAAATCATTATATAGTTGGGTTTAGGGTACCAACTATTAAAACATATGGGAAATAAGTCAATGTTCTTAATCCACTATGGGAAACAATTCAATGTTCCTAATCCACTGCGAGAAATAAGAGTTGATGACTGATCCATTTTGATTTGATGGTATCAGTAGTGAACCTTGATATATGAAATGGTTTCTATACTTATGATGGTTCCATGATTTTATGACATGTACTTATTATTTATGATCGATTTATGATGATTTCACAATCCTATGATTTATGATTTTTTGAAATGATAAATATTAAAGAATTGAATTTTTTTTTTATTAATGATATATTACGTATTAACATTTTAAGTTATGATCAAGACCTCATACCCTTATTCTTATCTTATTCTTTAATATGATCGTCCATTTATGTCCCCCATTTTTAACCTTACTGAACATTTGATCTCACCCTTTCTTGTGTTTCATTTCCCCAAGTTATAAAGAAATTTTTTAAGTAGGGTATGTCTATGAATTGTTCTAAATAAAAAGATATTTTTGTGATATACTGAAGATATTTCATTAAATAATAATATTTTGTATCTAGTCTCCAATGAAACTAAACCTTTATGATCTTTAGGCAGGTATTTTTGATATATATATGTGTGAAATATTCATAAAAAATGTAATATTTATGTATGAAAACCCTAGGTTACTATAATTAGTATCATAGAAATGCTTAATTAACCTTAGGAAACTAGGATGCGAAAAATTTAGTAAGGACCCTTTTGATAATCTTAAGTATATGAGAAAATACTAATTTATGTTAATTAAATTATTGTGGTTTTCCTAGAAAAAAATGTCCATTCCAAGATACTATAAGTGGATGTGGTTTTGGAATAGATTAATTTAGGAAAAATAACCCGAAAAATATTTATTTGAGTATATATCATCCATAATTCTAGTGCACGGTTAGTGTTCTATTACTGTTAAACTATTTTGATACTCTCAGGGTATATGCTTAGGTTAATTAATATTTTCTTTATGAATGATCATGAAATATTTGAATAGATGATGACAATGAATGACCTAGGTTAAACTTAAGGTGTCATAAGATGAAAATAATGTATAATGATTTATAAATCCTATAAATGATTATGTGGTTTCCCACTTGGATTATTTTTACTCATTCAATGATTTTTAGTTTCAATCAATGTCTAGAACTATGAAGAATAATGTTAACACTGAAAGTTATGGAAATTGTGGTTATTATAAGTAACCAATTTGGATGATGATTAGAGAGAAATATATTATGATTATGACTAATTAGTTATGATGACATATTATTAACAACATTCACCTTGACCAACTATTAGACTCACCAAAGAAGAGAAATTTGTTTTTTGAGAAATAAAATAGTGGAAACAATAGAGGAAAGAAGACACAATTTCCTTAATGTTAAAAATGTCGAATGAGACACCCCATGTAATGACTCAAAGGAAGGTTAAGATGCTTTATATGTGGAAATAAAGGATATAATGTAATGAATTTCTAATGAGTTCAATGCCTTTTGTGTGTTAAACATGGGAATTATCTAAATCACTTACCTAATCCAAAAGTTTACTCCTTGACCAAGGAATGACCAATGCTATGAAAATAATTGAAGTGGAATGATTGAATTTTTTATGTATTGTGATCTGATAATTATGTTGTATAAGTGTTACATCATTTATATTTTGGTTATATGAACCATAAAACATCTAATAATTGTTCTGGAGTAATTTCATTTCAGGATTTCAAAACATATGTCGAATAATACTAAGGACCTAGAAAAGTGATTTAATGTAAGGTGATGTTTTATTAAAAATACATGACTGTGTGAAATATAACCCTTAATATGTTCTTAATATTGAATTAATAATATTTAGTTGGGATAAAGAGATGATTTACATTGATAAAGTAAATCAGATAGTATTGGTGACCTTGAAAATGATTAGTGATTTTGGAAAAAAGTAAGTTCTGATAGAGTTTACTAAATTTTTGGATTCATGGAATATATTTGATCATTTGTGATTTTATTTAAGTAATGAAGATATAGTTAATTTTTTGAAGCAGTTATATTTCCATTGAATTTTTATGGTGATCATGTTATTCAAATATTTTTGACATTAAGAGTTACTTTATGATGTTTGTGGGATTAACATTAAGTTGATTTTGGAAATTTAGTGACCTTATACATAAATTTTTGAATTTTGAATTTGGTCATATGTATTTTTGATGGGTTTTAAGGATAAATACTTTTGGAATGGATTAAGATAAACTTTGGGTATTACTATTGAGGTTTTAGAGATTAATGTATTATATTAGATAACTTGTGAAAACCATTTTGGTTTTGGTAAATATTTAGAGACAAAAAGAAAGACTTGCCCCTATTTTATGGATATTATGGTCTGTTAAAAGATATTTTTACTATTTTTAGAAAAAATATATCTTTGATATTCATTTCTTAGCATAAGAAATGAAGTCTAAGATGGTAAAATCACAAAAAAAAATGCTGAAATTGTACTTATAATATGAAAAGAAATCAAGTAAATATGTTTTTCATGTATACTATCTTGATATTAAAATAATTTCTCAAATTTAGGTAAAATATATTTAAATAAAATGTTATACTTCTACCTTTATTTCTGATGAAACCCTGGTCTCTTCACCCATCACATATTTATATATTCTTGGTCATTAACTTTATCCTGACCATGTTCTCTATCACTCTTTATTAGTCCTTAGGAAATATTTATCTCTTCTATATCCATATTTTTCACTTCCCACTAATGTTTTCCTATTTGGAAACCTAGTTATGCATTATTCTAGATGGCCAATCTACTTCCCTTTATCTCTAATCAACAGTAACTTTTATTAACCCTTTATATGATATGGGATTTAAAAAAGGTGTTCTCATAGGGAAAACATTTGATGGTCGATATCTAGTTAAATTTGTGATGATTAAATTTATTAAATGGGGAGAATATAACACCCTGATATTTATTTTAAAAAACATAACTTTGTTTGATACCATATAAAAAATGAAACACTGAGAATAAATAAACCATAAAATATTATTATTAAAATATGACTATTATAACCTAACCGTTAAATTTGAGGGTAAGAATATAATTAAATAATTTTTGAATTATATTTAAAGGTTTTAAAAAGTATAAATTTATTGATAAATTCTTCTCAAATAATCACTCAAATTTTAGTGATTTCATTTTATTCTTGAAAAATATATTTTCTTCAAAAATGGTTTTTATTGATTTTTGTGAGAAAATATTATAATTAATTTATGGAACGTTTAGGGATATAATTTTATAAAATTAATTTTTTTAAATTATTTTATTAAAATTAACTTAGGGTAAAATTTTGGGATCTTTCTATATTGATTAATTTATCAGTGAATGGTGAAAATTACTGATTTTTTCAAAACTGACATTTTTTTTATTAAATAAAGTATCATAATATTTTGGATTTGGACTTAAAGTAACATATAAACAATTTTATTTAGAATAATATGAAGAATATCATTTTAATAATAAGTTATTGTGATTTTAGAGTATGTTTATTTTTATGCTTAAAAACAGAGTTTTCTGAAAACTATTTTTAAGTGGACTTTATACATTTTAATTAATTAAAATAACCCCTAATTAGAAATAATTTGAATAATATTTATAAATTATATATCTATATATATATATATATTTAAATTCATATAATTAATATTACTAGTCATAGAGTTAATGTAAAATCATCTTTACCTATCAAATTTATTTTTTAGAATAACACAATTCATCTCGCTTAAGGGTTTATTTTAAATGAAATTATGACACTTATATGAATTAAATTTTATAAAATCGATTTAATATTTGGAATCATAATTATTAATATTAGTTAATAATTCCAACTAAAATTTTTATCACAATGAATAGTAAAAACAATAAAAATCTATTACCATGGTTATGGATAAAACTGCTATACTGGGGGTTAAACTTAAGACATAATAGTTATAATGACTAAAAACTTTGTCTAATTTATATTTTATGGTCACATTTTGACCCTATATCATATAAATTATATAAATTTTTTATTTTTTAGCTATAATTACATGATTATGCCCTTTATAATAATTTAAGTAAAAAACAACAAAATGTCACACTCTTACATTTAAAAATATCTTATGTGTTCACATAGGTAAAAAAGAAGGTATGTTTGGTTATAAATATTCAATTGAAGGATAAATAATTTTTATTTATCATGGTAATTTATTACTAATTTTTTGTGAAGAAATAATTACCATAAATTTCCACACAACATTGATATGGTAATGATTTAACTAAAAGAAAAATAAAATAAAAGATTTTAAAAATATTAAAAGTAATATAATTTGAATAAATTATTATTTTATGAAAATATAATATATAATTATAAAATTATATGTAATTTTTAAAGTTTTATATTAGAATTATTTCCTTTTATTCATGTTTTTAAAGTCAAGATGAGTAAATAGTGTCAAAATTGACATTAATGATATTTTATAATTAATATTGTTTTATTAAATTATTTAAAATTCGTAATAATATTATATTCATAAAATTGAATTATAAATTGTTTAAAATATCAATAATGGTCCAATTATTGTCAATTTTTTCTTTTATAGGATGTTTCTAGGCCCCTAAAGAGTAAAAACATTATTACTGGGATAATTGTTAAAAAGGGTTAAAAGTAGTTAAAATAGAATGATATGGGTGAAAAAAAAACTACAGTTGTCAAATTTTTATTGGATGAATGGATTTAAACTCACCCTCCTTTTTTCTAGAATATTATCAATTTTAGTCCACTTGAATATGAAAATTAATTTATATTAATTCGATACCTTATGAAATTCCAAGAGTGCCCCTCCCCTCACTTATAAAAGGGAACCTCTTCTCCTCTTTTCTTCAAACAAAAAAAAACTTTTAGTATAAAAAATATCTAAAAACCCATAATTAAATACCATAAAATTTTCTAGAGTCCTTTTTTTATTAGAAAACCCTCTTATAAATTCTTTTGGTGCAAACCTAAAGAGGTCGTCCGAGGAAAGGGTATCGTTCTTAACCAAGCGTTTTATTTTATTTCTTATTACATATCAAAAAAATATTATAAAAAATTGATGAAAGCGTGAAAATAATATATTAAATATACTAATATTTTACTATGGTAATGAAATAACCTATATCCATATCCTCTTCTATCGAAGAGGAAATGAAACTATCGATTGTGTGTACGGTGGACTACAGCCTTGCAAATCGATGTGATTCATTTTCTATCACCGTATCTCATGACTAGATGTAATGGTGGATTTAATTTTTATATATTATATTTATGAAATAGTTATTCATCTGGTTTAATAATATCACATATACCTTATTAACATCTAATCCATTAGAGAACTGTAATGTTGCTTGTGTGTATATGTCAATTATCGCTTCCACAAAGCGATAAGATTTATTTTTCATTTTATTTTGATATAGACTGTAATAAGGATATATTTAATGAATATATATGATTTAAAAATTATTCTTAAAAGGTGAAATATTATTTAACTTTGTTTCATTCTATCCGTTAAAAATGGAAACAACATGCATGCATACATACGGTCTACCGTCTCCATGAAAGGTGTAATTATTTTATTTATCTATAACTTTTATGGATGGATTTAAATATTTATATGATTAATATATATGATATTTATTTAATTAATAAAAAATTATATGATGGAACTATGATCAAATTACAAATACTAATACTAACGAACCAAAATATAAATGAAATATGATATAGTTATCACTCGAAACATTGATTTTAATAAAGAATTATTAATAAAAAAGTGATAAAAGTTTATAAGTAAATCATATATGGTATTATATATGTGATTACTATTATTTAATATATTTATAGTAAGCATATATTAATTATACTATAGGTTTTACTATGTACAAAAAAATTGAGACTTGATGTAAGGGATTTTCATCTCACTTTTATTTTTTTGGGACACATGCTATATTCACCACTTATTTCCTTTATGTGGGGTATCTAATACATGTGAAGGTATCTTAGGATGATTATTATAAAAATTATTTGGATTTACATATTCATCTAAGGTTATTTATTTCATGGTTCATACGATAAAAAAATAATCAAAGTGGTAAGGGTTTTGTGTTACAATATCATTCTTTGTCAAGATTGTTTATGATTATGACTCTGATGATGAAATATTTTGATCTATATCTCAAGAAACTCATAAAGTTTTTTATCTTATAGATATTTATGTATAATACAAGTTTTCCTTCCATTTTACGCTCTTTAAGAACTAAATAGACCAAAATAATGTTTTTAATGAAAGTCAACTTTATTTATCTCTTTAGTGGAAAATTCTCTCTCTTCCATATCCATGTTTTCTAAAAACATTTTTAAGACTACTTTTAATAATATTAAAGGATTTATTAAATAAATTTTTTAAATTGTATGAATTTTTACAGAATGTTTTAAAAATAATTTTCTTATCATTTTCCAAATGAGGTATTTTTTTTACCTTTTTTACAATAATATAAAAGGAATGTTTTCTTTAAACATGTATGGAATGAAAAAAATTACTAAAATCATTACAAATAAATTATTTGAATATTAATTCATATGTTCCCGAGATTATTTTTAAAGAAAAATAAGTTTCAAAATATTTTGTGAATTTTTAGTTTTAAAAAGGTTGTTTTCAAATAGGAAATATATTTTCATAAAAAATGTTTTAATGATATATTTATAGAATTTCTATTCATCAAAAAAACCTTTAGCATTTCTATGTTTTATTGGGGATATAATTCAGTGGTGCTATCCATATTCTTTATCAGGATGTTTTATGATTATTATGAGGAGATTTTTTTCAAACCCATTTATTTTTCATGGTTATTCTATGATGGATCGATGAAATGTGTATGAAATAAAATTATTTTCAAGGGTTATAAGATAATGATATGATGAATGTTGAATTATTTTATGGTACACACATGTAAGGTTTTAAATATTTGATCGATGAGAATGTATTTATATATCCCTATAATGTATTGGGTAAATTATTATATCTCTTGAGAAATTATGGGTAAAAAGTTGATATTCATGATAAGATATAGGAAACAAGTTGATATGTGTGATCCATTATGGGAAACAAGTCAATGTGTTTGATCTACTATGGAAAACATATTTTGATTCCTAATATGTTATGATTTGGTGGTCTTAGTAGTTATCCTTGACATATGAAATGGTTTCTACACATATGATGGTGATACACTTTGATGACATGGACTTATGTTTCATGATTAATTTATGATGATTCATCACTCATATGATTCAAGATTTTTTATTGAAATGATAAATATTTATACCATGACTCATGTTTACGATCTACGATAGATTGGTTGTGAAATTCGTAAGTTATGTTCATAATCTCATACCCTTATTATTATCTTATTATTTCATATCATCACCTATTTATATCTTCCATTTTTCCCTTACTGAGCATCTATTCTCACACTTTATAATGTTTAATTTACAAAGTTTATGATGAAATGTTTTAAGTAGAGTTTTTCTATGAATAGTTATATGTGGAGAGATCTTTGCGAGATATGTTGAATATCTTTCATTAAATTAGAATATTTTTTGTCTAGTATCTAAATATGCTAAACCTTTATGGTACTCATGCATGTATTTCTGAGATATATGAAATATTCATAAAAAATTAATATTTATGTATGAAAAACTTGGTACATTATAATTTATTATTTTATAATCCTATGAATGTGATCATTTCATGTAGGTAATGTTTTTTCAACTTACAGAGCAAGATAAAACTATTAATAGGTCATGTGGAGGTAAAAACAAGGTTATATAAATTTGTATGTTTATATTAGTGTTGTGTTTGATCTTATTTGTCAAAAAATATCATGTGATGAGATATTAAATATATATATATAATCTTCGGTTTTATCTTTAGGTTTCACATGAGGAAGAAGACGATACAGTAGATTCAAATCTGGAATTATGAAGCTACCTTTACATGGTTTTAGAAGACCTTTATGTAAAGTATTGAAACATTATTTAACATAATGGATAATTTACCCTTAAGTTTCTTTAGAACCTCTATGTTACTTTTATGTAGCTATATTGTGACATTTATATGAGATTTGAAACTATAATTACCTATATGTGAAATTCATTGTACACTTATATGTATTTTATAAAATGGTATTTACCTTTATGAAACTTTTTTAGTACCATTATGTGGGGTTTTTAGATGTATTGTGTGCCCTTACATGAGTTTTGGAGTACCCTTATGAAGGTTTTGTATGAAGAAGCTTACCCTTACATTAGTCCATCATTACCCATATGTAGAGGTATGATATGCTTACAAAACTCAGGTGACTACCCTTGTGTGAATAAAGTTCTAGGGTTTTACCTTTATGTGAGGTCTGATGACTCTTATGTAGTGTACTGTTACCTTTATGTTAGTTTCTTTATACCCTTATTCAAGTACTACCCAACCCTCACATAGGTGAGGCTTCAGGTTAGATTCCCTCACATAGTGAGTGGTACCTTTACACAAGGTTCAGTTTACCCTTACATGAGTTTCTTATTACCCTTAAATGAGTATAAAAAACCTCTACGTATTGATATAGTTACCATTACATAAGATATGTTAATATGAAACTACCTTTACACATGGTTTTAAAACCATAGTTTACCCTTATTTAAATTCAATTTTTATGAAGAATATTATTTTAAATATTAAATTTTATAATTATAATTTTATTAAAATCCATTAATATTTAAATATACCATTTATTAATTCTTTATATATTTATCATGTATATTAAACATAAATTTAATTTATCAACATTAATATTTTGACATATTTTTTCATGAAACTAACTTACATTTATTATTGTCTTTATAATTTTGAAATTATTTCTAAACATTCATAATATAATTTCATATATAGTGAATTTATAATTTCTAAGTCATAAATTAATATATCAACCATGTTAGTAATAAACCTTTTGAATTCAAAATAGAAACAATTAGGTTTACGTAAAAAAATTTAAATGGTAACATATTAAATGTGACCTTATGGTTAATTTAACTTTTTTCCATATTATTTAAAACTATAGTTAAAGTAATATTTTTATAATTTGAATATTTTAAATTATATTATTCAAAAATTTATGTTTTTTATATAAACGTAGTTAATTTTTTAAAATATTATTTATGTTGAACTATATTTTAGTTCCTTTAATTGTGAAATAATCAATTAGATAAACATTAAGTTAAAAGAAATTTGTACAAGAATTCATGCGATGTTACATTCTAACCCCCTTAAATGAATCATACCCTAAAAATTATTTTATCACACTTAATTATACCCTAAATATAACTTCCCATGCATCATTCTTGAATTTTATCATTTTTACAAAAATAAAATTATTACTTTCACCAAGAATTAAAATTATATTTAATAATTTTCTTCAAAAACTCACCCCTTCAACAAATTATTCAATATTCCTTCTAGAATCACTCTCAAAGATAAAAGGTACAACATTGGATATGGTACTTTAGGATATTTTCAAAATCGTCTATTTATATTATCCAAAATAAGCCTGTGTAATTTAGTTTGTTTAATCTAAAAACTAGTAAATAGTTGAATAAGTAATATTAATATATAATTCCAAAACATCCATTTGAACTTGATTTTTATGAAATAATCCTATAGATTTATCCTTAATGGTTTCAAAATATGTTTTTCCCAAATCATATAATATATTTATCCAACATATTAAATTTAAATTAGATATATATATATAAATATAGGTTCTGCAGAGATCTCCATCTTCTATAACTTCTTCAGAATCATTAAGTGGTTCATAATATTTAGATAAAGTGAAGAATTTAAAAATTTCTTGATGTTACTACTCACAAATAAAATGGTGAGAATGTTGAGAGATAAATATATTTTCATAGAAAAACAATGGCCCTTAAAAATATTAGGGTATGTAAGAGGTATTAGATATTTCATAAAGTTTATTTCAAGTAACCTGGATATTGGGGAAAGTTTCAAAGTCATCTAGGATTGACTTTATAATGATCCATAAAAGCAGATCTTATAAAAGAGATAGAATATTCTTTTACTACATTTCTCCTTCAAACATGAAATTATTATTTAATATATTATTAATATATAATATATGTAAAATGGTAAATTTTATCTTCAAAAAATATATATCTTCATAAAGAATTTGAAGGAAATTACTCCTTAATAAATTTTTCTTCTAAAATACACCATATTGTATCATAATTCCAACAAAACAAAGATAAGATAATATATAGGTTTCCTTCTATAAAATGAAAGGTATTTCCTGAATAACATTATTCTAATATACATTTAACTATATAAAATGTGACCACAAAATCCATAAAAGGGTTTCTAACTTTTAAATTGTCCTCAAATGATATCATCATAATATCCAAAGTTTTCTAAACCCTACTTTAATAATAACTATATCACCCCTGAACCCGCATTCCCAGATATGTAACGAAACGTGTTTTACACCCAAGGTAAAATTCCAAGTGAATTTGAATTTTAGCATTTAGTGGAAGGGTAATTATTTTAAATGATATTTGTAACATAATTAGGAGATTTGGAACACTTTTTTTAGACTTGGTTAAAGGCTCGAGGGGTTCCTCAATTGACTCATTATGTTTTGGTAGCATCTGTCCCTAAAAATCACAATTTTGGTGGTCTGATGGAGGTGCATGGATTGTTTGAAACTGTGTAGTCCCCAATAGAAAACGGTGCAACCTGTATCAGAGAAGAAGTGTCCCATACAAGACCCACATAGTTAGACCAAACCATGATCCTATATCGCATGGTTAGTGCCACTTAGGCAATACCTAATCACTATTAATCACACGGTTGACATACAATTAGGAAAACTATGTGGAAAAACCATGTGAGTTGGGTTTTCTTGGAAAGAGATGCCACACTGTTGGCACATGGTGTGGCCAAACCGTGTGGAATAATCATGATATTGGAATTTCCTAAGAATGAGGTAGGTGGTATATGAATTTTTCCTTAATCTTCCATTATTTTATAAATAGCGATGTTGCACTGCATGCCGGCCTTTTTCATGCATTTCATTAAAATTGGTTAATTCATATTAAATTGATCTATGGACCTTTCAATACTCATGTTAATCATTTTTTTGTAATTTTAGGTTTTCACCCTCGCTCTTGGACACCCTGTGGGTTTTCGGGCTTAAATTGACCATTAATAATTAAATTTTTTAAATGCCCAAAAAACCTTCTAAGCATTTTTCTTGGAGTATGAATGTATTTTCCCTTATTTGTAATAGATTAATTGATAATGGAACCTCTTAAGTCCCATGTTGAAATATATAATAGAATTACTATTTTTTTAGTTGTTCTAAAATTATATTTTTAATATGAATAGGGTATGATCCTTATAAGTGATATTAGATTATTATAAATTAATTTTGTGATAAAAAATGTCATGTTTTTATAATAAAACCCCTCAAAGGAGGTGTGTTGTCTTCTAAATTTTAAAGTGATGATTAGTTTTTTAAAACATTCTTGTCTTAATGATTTGTAGTTCTATTATGCTTTGATATCCTTGTTAAGTGTAAGGCATGTTTTATAAATGGCCTCTTTGGTTGGTACTAAATGGAGTGGCCCTCTTCTATATAAATTTTATTGAACCAATGAACCTTCTAAGTTCATGACTTCACCCATTCCTATCTAAATGACTAAAGAAAAAAGCATCTTTTAAGTGCTTATCTTACTTCATAACTAGATTTTCCCAAGTATGTAAATTTAAAATTATTCAAGGTGCCTTCTAAGAGCCTTTTTGACCATTTTAAATAAATTTCCATATTTTGGTAGATTCAATGGAATGTTATTAATTTATTATTTTATTCATGATGGTTTTTTTCTTTAAATAACTGGGATGTATTGACATTATGGATTGCCTTTCGTGAGTGATTTAAATTCTATTTATTAAATGGAATGACATGTTTATGTTGGATTACTGTCCTTGAATGTATTAAATGAATTTATTGAAATGGAATTGAATTGGGTCATATGACCACACCTTTTGTTATAAGTAAATAATAACAAATTATATGAATTTTTATAATTGTGAATCCTTGATTATAATTTATTGATAAATGTAAATTATGAGAGGTAATGCCACATGGATATTCTAATAAATATGATTATTCCTTATAGGTTGTGGAATGATGGTAAGGGTTCTCTTTCAAATGAAAGTATCATTCTCCGTTACATCAGCTATTGATTCATGTAATCCCACACCATTGACATTATTTGGATAGCGGGCATGGATCACCATGTCCCATGTGAGTGTTGACATGACTGCGTACTCACTACTATTCAAGTGTTGACATGATGAAACATGAATCATCTCGAGTAACAAGCATGAATTCTCCCACTCATTATAAAATGTGGGGAATATACCCTTTGGATTGAGCTTATAAGATTGTTCAGAATGGTTATGTATGAATGAGTTGTGTCCAGGTCTAGCTAGTAACTATTATTCCAAGTTTATGACCTCTTACGTCCACACATACTTGGTTAATATAGGTGGATACAATATATAACTATTATATATATAATTATTAATATATATATATATATATAGTTACTTGTTAGGCATATCTTTCTGGCCATGAGCTGAAGTCGGTAGATCCACTAGGTGTCCTTTAAAAATCTGAGTGGGTGTTTGTTTTTTTACATGTTTATTTATTCATGTTACCAGTATACTATTTTACTTTATAATCACATATTGGATTTAGTTTTACACACCATGGGTGTTAACCTATTGGGATTTATATCTCACTCTCTTCTCAGGCTGCCATTTAACTAGGGTGCCCAAGTAGACCTTATGTTCATAGGACCATGGATTCTTTATTGTGTTGATTTGTTTGTACCATGGTGTTTGGAGAACAGTACCGAGATCGAGATCAGGATTCTCATGGAGATCACCCTTTTTATTTATTTATTTTGATATTATATTTTATCTTGTATCATGCATCTTGTCCACTATTTTAGTTTATGTATCATCATCAGGACATGCATGCATTGTTTGACATTGGAACTGGCCATTTTTGTATTTAGTTTATATTATTCTTCAACTGCAATGTCTTTTATCTATTATTGCTTTAATAATTTAGTCTATTTTTTTATACCATTGTGCTACTCTAACATGAGGGTATATTCTCCCCACTATACTATATTTACACCCTCATAGTTAGTCGTAAGCCTCTAGCATACCTGGAGGTGTTCTTAAGGCCATGTGACCCTCCGGTCCGACAACGTTTTAGTGGTCATCTGGGTCAGGATGTTACAAAGTGGTATTAGAGTGGTTTACTTTTCCTTTGTCTTAGTATTTTTGGATAGTAGATAGGAGGCTAGGAATTTTTTGGCACTTGGTAAATAGTTATATCTGGTATTGATCAACCCATGTACAGTGAAAAGTCCAAGTGGCTAGGGATATAGTTTATGTTCGTTGTTATAGTTGATTATTATTTCACCTAGAGTGATTGGTGTACTTTCAATTACTTATTGATTCATGGAATTTATGTTATTATTCCCTTGGCATGATATGAAAGGGGGAGCATTGAATTCATCATTTTAGGAACATATAATTTCACATTTCATGCATATTCCATACTTAGTTCAAACCTATTTAGTTAATTTTTAGCATGCTTTCATATATAACATGCTTGAATGATCTATTTATCATGATAATCAGTTTCCATGCATAAGATCATATATAACATGCTTGAATGATCTATTTATCATGATAATTAGTTTCCATGCCTAAGAGATTATATTCCATGTTGTCTTCTCATTAGCATGTCTTGTCTATGTATCATGATTTTGTGCTTATTAGCATGATTTTTCGTGTTTACTTCTTATAATAATGTGTTTTTCGTTATTTTGTTGTATAATTGGTTTAATGGGAGAAATTTATTTATTGCAATTAAATGAGATCTATTTTTCAATTATAAGGTATATGGATGACTTATAATTAGGAAAAGGTAACTCGTATACTTGAACCATCATTGGTATTTATACATGTTTATAAACCTTTGTTAAAATGTGAAGGCTACTAAATTTTATATTTTTAAAGTGGAATTAGTTGCAATTAATGGGAACCAAATGCCAACCTGTAAAGTTTATGGGTTCTTTAAGGATTGGTTTATGTCCACCCATATAACTAAACCATTATATATGACCATGTTATATTTTGAAATGATTATAAATGTAAATTTTATTTAAATTTGAGTTTAAATGAATTGGTTTCCTCTATAAAGGCTCTTGACACTACCACATGGGCATGGAGATTATGTGATTAACTTTTAAAATGAACAACTGGACCCAAGTAGGTCAGTTGGGGCATGTTTCTTACATGATAGCCCATTGTGGGTATTTGGAAACCTTAATAATTAATCAAAATCTATTGGGTTGCATTATGATGAACCCGGGTTGGCTTAACGAGACCGTTCATAGGTCACCTTATCTTTTACAACCTCAAAAGTAATTTATGTAATAAATTTCTTAGTTTATGACAAAATACCAATAAATGGTTAATGTTTAAAGAAGGAAGTTGATAGCTTGACTATTTTTTCTTTTGAAATTAATTATATAAAGTACCAAGTGCTTTTGTTTTATAATTGGTAATTGATATCTATTTAAATCTTTCAAATGTTTAAAGGTTAAAAATGAACTAATGTAATGACTTAAAATGGAATCTTAAGTGGTTACCTTCATTTAAACCCTTGTGTAAAGTTATTTTAAATATACTTTGAGTTTACTTGGAATGGAAACACTATTTTTTATAGGCCTCTTTTTCAATTTAAGTAATGGCTTAAATGATATTTCTAGGGCCTAGGGAATATGTTTGGTGTAACCTAGTGATAGGGTTGGTGATTTTACTCTCATAAGGGGCTAGCATGAGGTAGTTAGTACCCTTATAAATTAAATGACTTAGTAAATTTCATGAGATTTCTAACATTTGGTGTCGTTCAGGTGCCATTCTTCCTAGTAGGACTCTTAGTTTGTAAATTAAACCCTTGTTCATATGGATGGTCATGTTTTCCTTGGCCTTATTTACAGGCATGAGTATCGATTAATGTTTATTTACAATAGGTCGGACATGCCTAGGTAAAAGTCAGATACTTAGTAGGTATCTTGACCCTTTAGGCTTTCCTTGGGTGACTCAGTAGGTCATCAATATATTTTACAGTTGTATGTGATAATGCGACTTGAGATAGTTTTTTACATGGTTCATCAGATACTTGAATTCATAGGGCTAACAAGCCTATGGGTAGTATCTAGGATGTGTTTTTGTATATTGTTATACTAGGGTAGTACGCATTGATATATGTGGTACACGTCTAGTTTCTAAATGATGTAAGAAATTGGTTGAGTTTAGTGAAATCATTGAGCCTTGAGTTGTTGAGTACGTTCGCAAGTCATCTTTGGAGTAGAGTAGCCTGAGTGTTAAAGAAACCAAATTCGTCCCAATGTTCAAGATGATTCCCAATAGGATAGGGTATTTTGACACTCCAGATAGGTTGGTTTTTAACTATTTTTGGATGTTTTGACATGATCATCATGACTCGTAATAGAGACACATATATTTTTGTGGTGTTTTTTATCTGGCATGTCTATGAGTGGCTAATCATTCCCTTATTTCGATGAATCAGAAACTCTTAAGGTGGGAACTGTCACATCAGTTTTGGTTTACATGTAAGTTATTTCTCGACAACACAATATTTATGTGGTTGGTTTTGTATAAAACCCCTAAAAACTCCATTGGTTTTGGATAGAATTTTGTGGTTATGTCAAGCGATCATGGAATTACTTAGGTGATTAAGGCGTCATGGTCCTGTTGAAGATGCGCCAATTTTTGAAGCCTAGATTATTTCAAGAAGTAGACCTATAGTGGTTTGACTGTTCTTATTTTGAATTTCATAGTTTTATCTTAGTGTTCTCTTCTAAAAGAGATGAGCATGTCCCATATCTTGGCATTGTCCTTGATGTACTAAGAGAGCCACTAAGAGAGCGTCAATATTACATCACGCTAAAGTTTTAAAAGTTATTGGCATTGATGAGTGTTATCTATTAGATTTTCATGATAGATTCATGGTTTTATTCAAGTAATGGTTAGTCCTGAGTGATACTTGGTTTCCCATGTAGGAACACCTTGGATGGACTCTTGGATAGTAGTCATTTTCCTTTGACTTCACTGCCAGGTGGATGCCACTATAGGTTCATTCAATGATCTGATGTAGACATTTTGGACTTATACCAACATCTATTTTGAAAAAATGGTGTATATAATACTTTGGGTTAGTTCCTTGGACTCTAGTTTTATAAATATTAGGTTATCCAGGAATTTTTTTCAGTCTCGGAGGTGTTTTTTTAAAGGGTGTCAATTTCAGTGGCCAGGATTTGGGTTACACCCTTGTTCGTGATGAGGCAAAATAGTTAAAAAATTTAGGTGGTGGTCTGATTAGGAAATGTCGCCAGAATTTATATATGGACTTTTGGGAATGTTCTCATTGTAAATGTGAAATGCCTTAGAGGAAGGCATTGTTGTTCAGTTTGAGTTACATCATCCATATAAGCTGATAATCTTGAGAATAGCCTTTCAGGTGGATCGACTGGTTTTTCTTCTTATTCAATGGAATTTTTTTTTGAGGAAACCATTTTTTTAAGAATATCGTTGGGGTAAGGTAGGTGTGGTTTGAGGGTCAGTAGTGTCTTCTAGGAATGCTTGCACTAGTTTTGGTTAAGTTGATGGGGATTCGATTGTTTTTTTAGAGTGATTTTTCTTTTATGACCTCGGAAGTAATCACGTTCTCCTTATTAAAAAAATTTCTCTGAGAATCGTTCGAACACTTTGGGGTATACATTGTAAAAAAATTCCAAAAGTGGGGTGTATCATGGTTTGAAATTGGTTATTAAATGTTAGAGACTAAAGTGGTGATCACATTTTTTCATATGTTTAATGAGACAATTAACTGGTCTTGTTTTTAGTTAAATGGTCTTGTATAATTGTTGGTTTGATGATTCATTTGAAAAATCAACAATGGATTAGGTTTTCACGGCTTAATAATTGTATGTTATGTTAAGCTTGGAGGTGCGTTTGGAATTATGAAATGAAATGTGATAGTTTGAATGGGACTTCAAGAACATTTTTAGGTCAAGTTATATTTTATTTCTTATTGAAGGATTCTTGGGGATGAGAAGTTTTAAGGTGGGGTGGTTGAAATGGCCCTTGTTTTGGATCCAAGGTGAAATTCCAAGGGAATTTGAATTTTGGAATTTGGTGGACCGGTTGTTCTTTGAACCAAGGATCAAAACATAATTATAAGATTTAGAACACTTAAAAGTTTATTTATACTTGGTTCAAGGCATGAGGGGTTCCACGGGTGTCTTGTTGAGTTTTGGAAGCATCAGGCCCCAAAAATCACAAATTTGGTTGTCTGACAGAGGCGCAACGTTTGTATGTAACTGTGCAGCCCCCAGCAGCAAACTGTATGACCTATAACATAAGAGCATAAGTTCCCCGCATGGGTTGCTCGTGGATATACCAAATTGTGTGTTTATCTTTCATTATTAGTGCCACTTAGATAGTACTTAATCACTATCCATCGCATGGTTGGTGCATGGTTAGGAAAATCGTGTAGCACAACCATGCAATGTGGGTTTCCTAGGTAGGGGAAGTCACACCATTGGTTCAAAATTGTTCCAAATCATGTGGCCCATTTCTTAGTGTGAAATTTCCGTAATACCCTTAATGAGCTTAAAATTATTTTTCCACTTCTTCTTATCCCTCCAATCATGTAGTCCCTCCTCTCTTTCATGGGTTTATCCTCTTCCAAGTCTAATCTAGGATTCATGATATCTCCTCCATCTGGACTCTGAATCAAATATCATCGGTCCCTATGGATTCCTATTATTAATCTCTCAATTAATTTTGAAACATTCTTCATTTAATCTTTTCTTGAACGATTTATCGAGGAGCATGATCATTTTCCCTATTTTTAGGGAAAATGTTTTTTTGGTAACTTTCTTCTGAATTGGACTGAATCAGACCTTGAGATTGGATGAGAGGAATGTCTTAAAAACAAGTTAGATGGTATATGGTTTTTCCCTTAATTTTTCATTATTGTATAAATAACATCATTGCGCTGCATGCCATCATATTTCCTTTGTTTCCTTAAAATTGGTTCTTTCATATTAAATTGATCTACACACCTTGTAATACTCATTTTATTCATTGTTTCATAATTTGATATTGTCACCCTCGATTACGGACACCCCATGGGTGTGCCGGCCTAAATTGGAACTTGGTAATTATATGATTTAAATTCCTGGAACTCCTTTTAAGAATTCAGCTAGAAGTATGAATTGGTTTTCCTTTCTTGGTAATAGACTAATTGATAATGTCACCTCCTAAGTCCCATGTTTAACTATATAATTAAAATTACATGTTTTGGTAGTTATTATAAAATTATTCTTTAATATGAATTGGGTTATGATCCTTATGTGTGATGATAAATTTTGATAAATGAATTTTTTTATAAACAGTTTCATGTTTTTATAATAAAACCCCTCGAATTAGGTGCGTTATCTTCTAAAATACAAAGTGATGATTTTTTATTTAAAACATGCTTGGATTAATGATTTGGTGTTTCAATATTCTTTGATATCATTGTTTAATATAAGGTATGTTTTGTGCATGTCCTCTTTAGTTGGTGATAAATAGAGGGGCCCTCTTCTATGTAAATGTTATTAAAACATTGCACCTTTTAAGTGCATGACTTGGCCCACTCTTATCTAAATGACTAAAGAACCAAAATATTCTAAGTGGTTGGATTGCTTCATAGTTGAATTTTTCCAAGTAATTAAATGCCCAGTTGTTCAAGGTGACTTCTAACTTCCTTCTTGACCCTTTTAAATGAATTTCAATGTTTTGGTAGATTCAATGGAATGTTATTAATGGATTAGTTTATTCATGATTGTTGTTTTATTTAAATAAATTGGATGACCTAAAATGATGGATTTCTTTCCTTGAGTGATTTAAATGGTATTTATTAAATGGAATGACATGTTCATGACAGATTTCTTTCCTTGAATGTATTTAATGAATTTATTGAAATGGAATTGAATTGGGTAGTACGACCACACCCCTTTTCATAATTAAATAAGCATAGAATATGTGAATTGTTATAATTGTGAATCCTTGATTATAATGGCTTTCTAAATTTAATGTATGTGAGTTAATGCCTCATGGATATTCTTATAAATATGATTATGACTTAATATTGGAAATGGAATGATAGAAAAAGTTCTTTTGAGAATTGTGGTATCATGCTTCCTTACATTGGGGGTTGAGTCATGGAATCTCACACCATTGACATTATTGGGATGGTGGTAATGGTGCATCATGTCCCTTTTGAGTGTTGACATGATGGAACACTCACTACTGTTCAATTGTTGATATGACGGAACACTCATCATCTCGAGTGATGAGCATGATGTCTCCCACTCAATATGATATGTAAGAAATGTACCATTTTCTTGAGATCATTGGATCGTTCAAACTTGTTTTAGATGACTGATTTATTCCCTAGTCCATCCAGCAACTAGTATTCTAGGTATATGGACACTTACATCCATGTGTGCTTGGTTCATATAGGTGCATGAAATATATAACTAAACTATATATATATTTATTAATATATATATATAGATTTTTTCTGGTCGAAAATATTTTTTTGCTCATGATCTGAAGTGGGTAGAGATACCAGGTTTCCATTAAGAACCTGAGCAGGTTTTTGTTTATTTATTTAGTTGCTTATTTATTCATATTACCTACAAACTATTTTAATTTACAATCACATACTATATTTAGTTATAGAATCTATGGGTGGTAATCAACTGTGATTTGTATGTCACACCCTTCTTATGATGCCATTGCACTGGGATACCCAAGTAGACCTTACGTTTGTAGGACCATGGATTCTTACTTGTGCTTATTTTCTTGTACCCGGGAGTTAGGGGCATATAACCGATCTGGAGATTGGGATGCTCATGGTTATCACTCCTGGGGATTTTCTTTTCATTATTTATTTATTTTTACTATATTTTATCTTGTAGAATTATTCTTTTATAATATTTTAGTTTATATACCATCATCTGAAAATGCATGCATTTTTATACATTGGCATTGTCCATCATTTGTATTTAGTTTATATTATTATTCCAATACTCTATATTACATCTATTACCACTTTTGTAGTTGGTTCTATTTACTTATATTTCACTGATGTGCTACTCCAACATGAGGGTTTAGTATCCACACTATACCATCTTTACACCCTCACTACTAGTCGGCAGCCTCTAGTGTAAAGGGAGTCGCGCTTATGGCCATGTGACCTATGGGTCCAGCTACCGTTTTAGTGGCCAGTTAGATCAGGATGTTATAGGATACTATAACAACCTTAAACCTAAAATATTAGATCTGGTTATAAAAACATAATCTTTACATCTCTATATTTGATACTGATAAATGTGATCAAATTTCAACTATAAAAACATACAAAATAAAATGTAAATATTGGATCACTTACATACCCAATGATCTTTAAGTTCTAGATATTTCAAGGATTAGGAAAAATTATTACGTATCAAAGTATAGAAATAATTTTATGAACTCTTATCAGGCTTCAATCAAGCTAGACTCTTATTTGAGACTATCATCTATTGATTCTTTACTCATCATTATACCTGTGATATTCATTTTAAATGTTGGGGTGAACCAAAAATTTATTAATAAGGGGTTTTAAAAAATTAGGTAAAATCCTTTTTATTTAAGAATAATATAAAAAATATTTTCTTTTATATAAAATATAAATCCTTTGATACAATAAATAATTTTTACCTAAATAACCATTTAGGGGTTTTAAAATCCATAAGTGATGCATTACAAAACTTTCACTAAAAAGACTAAATATTTTAAAAATCCAATTTATTTTAAAGCATAACATCCTTTAAAATGAATCCAAATTTCTCCTTTTTCAATCTTCAAAACATATATTTTGAAAATAATACTTCTTATGGAATACAATTATGCTCATAAAACGTTAATAAAACCATGTTCCAACAAGGAATATTGAACTTCTAAACATCACTTTTATAACAAAGATTCCTTAAGGTTGTGGGTTCACTCCCTATTTCTCATAATCATAACCAATACCCAAGTTCCAAATTTTAAATAAACCATTTTTGTAAAACATTGTTTTCTCATTATAAATCCATTAAAATAAAATTTCAAAAAATAAACATATATTTAATTTATTTTCAAAGTGGAAAATAATTTCATATCTAATAAAATTTAATAAAATTTTTTAAAGAAAAATTCATACTTCATAGAGATTATAAATAAATATAATCATTCATATGAAACACTTATAAATAATTATTTTAAATAAATGAAAACTATTTTTATAAAATATATGGAATTTCAATGAGGAATATACCATATGTTCATACATTATATGTAATTATTAATGGAATCCATAAATTTTAAATAACATTTATCACATGAAATAATAATTTCTTAATTTTATAAAACTATTAATTGATATTTTAAAACAATTAAAATATGATTCATAAAAAAATCCTTCATAAATAATTAAAACATTTTTACCATACAAGAAATGTTTTTTGAAAAAAAAATTAATAAATTTCATTTTCCTCTAAAATTGGGGTTTGGGAAAAATAATATAACTTTGACTAAAAAACACATTCAAATTATGATTTTAAAAGAATAAAATATGGTTTTATTGAAAAATATTTTCCCTTACCTTTCAATAGTCTTATAATATAACTTCTATAAAACCCAAAGATTTATCTTATAGGAATCCACGAATAAAATCCATCCCTTACTGTATTTGTTACTTTCTCTCTCACACTCAAACTAGAAGGATATAACCATGGATTATATGTGGCACTTAATATTATATATAACCCAAATTAAAGGTTCCCTTTATATATCTATCCTTTACTATATATTCATATTTAAATATTAGATATATTAAAGGTAAGTTTTTTATCTTTTTATTTATGTATATTTGATAAACTCTCATTTATATTGATGTTATATATAAAATATAACTTCTATTAATATCCACATAACAATATCCTATATCAAATATATGGGTAAAAGCATGCATGTTCGTATAAAACCATAGAAGTAAACACTCCAAATTTTGAAAATATATTGAATTTATAACTTTAACCATTTTTATTCCATAATCCTATAAATGTGAAGATTTTATAGAGATCAAGTTTTTCATCTTATAGATAAATATAGAACTATTAGTAAGTCATGAGAAGATAAAAATAATGTTTTATAAATGTAGATATTTATATTAATGTCATGTTAGATCTTATTTTTCAACAAAAATAGCATTTGGGGATATATTAAATATATATAATCTTTGGTTTTATCTACAGGTTTCATGAAAGGAGGAAGACAATGCAGTAGATTCAAATATAAAAGTAGTTAGTCACCTTTTTGTGGCTTTAGATTACCATTTCATGGAGTTTAAAATAATATTTAACCCTTACGTGATGTATAATTTACCCTTACATGGATTCAAAACCTCTATGCTACCCTTATGTAGCAATATTGTGACCTTAAAATTATATTTAAAACATGAATTATGTGAGAGTCATCATAACTTTATGTGTCTTTTGTTAAATGGTATTTATCTTTACACAAATTTTATAGTAACTTTATGTGGGATTTTGAGATATAGGTTGTACCATTATGAAAGTGTTGGAGTACCCTAATTCATGTTCTATATGAATCATTACATAAGTCCCTTATTACTCTAATGTACAAGTCGAATACCCTTAAGAAACTTGGGTGACTAGCCTTATGCGAACAGAGCAATGGGGTTTTTCCTTTACATGAGGTTTGGAACCCATGGGTATGATGGTGGTACCTTTACCTAAGCTTCTTTGTACCCTTATGTGAGTACTATCTTACCATTATGAAAATGAGGCTTTGGGAAAGCTCCCTTGTGTAGAGATAACTACCCTTACATGAAGGATAGATTTCCCTTACATGAGTTTCCTCTTACCCTTATGTGAGTAAAACATACCCTTATATATTGATATAGTTACCTTTACACAATAGTTTTTATTAGGAAACCACCTTTATGCAAGGTTTGAAAATATTATTTTATCCTTATATAAATTCAATTGTTATGAATTATAATATTTTAACTATTAAATTTTATAATTCTAATTTTATTAAAATCCATTAACATTAAAATAAATCATTTATTTATTCTTAATATATTTCTTATTTATCTTAAACATAAATTTAGTTTATAAAAAAATATTTTTACATACTTTATTATTTCATGATATTAATTTACATTTATCATAGTCCATATAATTTAAAATTATTTATAAACATTCATAATATATTTTCAAATATAGTGAATGTATAATTTATAAGTCATAAATTAATATATCAACCAAGTTAGTAGTCATCCTTTCGATTCTAGAATAGAAACAATTAGATTTAAGTATAAATTTTAAAATACTAACATATTAAAAGTGACATTATGTTTAATTTAAAATCTATCCATATTATTTAAAACTATATTTAAAGAAATATTTTTATAAATTGTATATTTTAAATTATCTTATTCCAAAATTTATATTTATTATAGAAAATTATTTAATTTTGTAAAATATTATTTATGTTAAACTATATATTAGTTTTTTTAATTTTAGAACAAGTTATTTTATAAACACTAAGATAATATAAATTTATACAAGAATTGTTGGTATGTTAAATTCATTATGCTTAAGAAGACATGCACACCCATGAGGGAAACTCAAATTCATATCCAAAATACCTATTATTGAAAACATTCTAATCTAGATCCTAAACATGCATACATTAATGTCACATTATATTGTTATATTAGAAATTATCATCCAGAGGTCTCACCTTAAATATTTATTGAAACTCATACTATAGAATTCCACCTAACCCATTAGCTATCTCACAACTATAGATATCAAAAATACAAAATTTCAGGGTTAATAAATATCATAGTATAAAAATCAACAGTGAAAAATCAAGTGGAGCCTAATAATAAATAACAACCACATAATTACAATAATAATGAGAAGTGTAGTGGTGATAATTGGAGGTATACAAACCTCCTTTAAGGTAGGTACTATCTCATCTACAAGAAAAGATATCCTTCTCACCTAATAAAAATCTATGACCACACTGAGTATAGTCACCATTAGGATTGGACACTTTTATGAGAGACATTTTAATTAAATTAGTGTATCATTATTGTTGAAAATGACATAATAAAAAATATGTCATTTTATACATGAAATAACTATAATTTCTAATTTCGTATATAATATTTTCTCCCTATATAGACCATATCATTATCACTAAAGTCTTAAATCAATTTCCTCTATTTTTGAGGTCCATCACTAAACCATATATACCACATGGACTACTTTCTTAGTTACTCAATATCACTCTTATGTAGATCCAATCACAACAAGGTGGAAAAATAACATACTTTTATATATAGATTATATCCTTAATCAATGATAATGAAAATATTAGTTCAACCCATGAAAAAAAATCACTTCCCTAATGTATTTGGTGCCCCACAACCTTATCTTTTGATAAATAAAATTTGTCTCATGAAACCCTCTAGGTTATCCCATAATTGGATTAATAGTTGAGTGTGATCATTCATGAAGTCTCACCAAGATCCATTAAATTATCTCAATGTGGATGGGGAACTTAAAAGTTATATACTATATCCTAATATTATCAGGTACATATAAGGTCCCACTAATATATAGTTAATAAGTGAAAAATAATATACCTCAACCTAGTCTCACTAGAACCACACACAAGTAAAGGTATTGCATATATTATATATGTCATCATGCTAAATGATTTACATATAAAGAAACCATCAATCAAGATAAAACACAAACTAATACATGCTTTGAAAATATGTAATTGCCTATATGAGATAAACTGGGCCAAACTACTTCTCAAAAACATACACTAATTATGATTATTTAAAAAGTTGATCAAAACACTTTTTATAGTAACTTATTTTTACTTATATATATTATTTCAAATATATTAATTTAAAATAGAATCTCTTTTGAAATATCATTTCAAAATAGTTCATTTTTTTTAAAATATCATTTAATAGGAAAAAAAATTCTGTAATATTAAATTTAAAATATTAATTTCTTTTTAAAAATAATTTTTTAAAATTCAAACATTTGGTTTTATTAAAACTAACTGAATCAATAACACACACTACCCATGAAATCCAAAAATGGTCCACTAATACCTATTCAAATAGGGTTCCACTAAATTCTTGAAATCCCAAAGGCCTTGAATTTTTTATATATTTTTGGAAAATTACCTTTTTAATTGGGATTTTTGGGAACTCTTGCAGGATATGAAGTCCCAATAAGCACATAGCCTATATACATGGACCAAAAGGCCCCAAATACCAAAGACCACATAAAATTCCCTACCCAACATAATTGATACATTTTTTATCAATTTCCTAACCTATTATTGGACTCATAGAAAACAATTCCTCGTACATAGATGTACGATTCTTGGTACTGATGGATAATGTCACACCCTCTCGTTATTCCCATTTGGTAGACCTGTAAAGTTGGAACCTATATAACAAATTTGTAGTATCCTTTGGTTATTATTAAATTTTCTTGAGGCCATTCCATTTTATGGTTTCATAAAATGTCTTACAATCATGTTAATCATAATAATAATAAGCATACAATGGTAAAATAATTATCTAGTAATCCATCATAATCCACAACATCAACATACTCAATGAATAAAAGTATAGTGACCTCATGTCACATTCAGTTTATTTCTCCAAGATATTACCATCCATCCTTGACACTAAAAAGAACATGTATCATCATAAATTTATATGAATATATAAATTTTTCTTTTAAAATAAAAAACAAAAAATATACATAAACAAAATAATACTCACTTGATAGCCTCATGATACTCGAATCTTGTGAAATGAGGTACTAGAGACTTCTAAACAAATCTTGGCCTCCCTCGGAGAAAAATAGACAATTTCTCATTCCCAATCATAAGAAATATTTATTGAAAATTAAATATATTTAAATAATAATTAATTTGGTGACTTTACTTTGGTAAAATGAAATTCATTATTTCTCTTGAAACCTTCTCTATGAACCATATATAAAATCTCTAACATCCTGGACATATCTAACCATCATATGGTGAAATTTGATATCAAGAACTTTATTGAATAAATCTAAATTAGAGTATAATAAGGGAGAGTAAAAAATGAAGTTGTTTTGGGAAGATTACTGTGAATCAATGACCAAAATACAATTGGACCAAATTTATATTATATGGGAAGATATGTGAACCAAAGGAGTGATGAGGGTTGAGGATAGATAACATGGAATCTCGTGTAGCTCCTTATCCCTTAAAGGTACATAATAGTGAAATGACCATCATGAAAAGACTTAAAAAAGATTTTGGACAATGCCAGCCTCTCGATGGACCCCCACCAGGATTCCTTTAAAAGTTTTGTTTTTGAGTTATTCAATAAAGTGGAGTTTAATCTCAGTATATTTATAAATGTGTATTTTTACATGTAATTGTGGTTGATTTTGATTTAAAAAAAATTAAGTATTTTTAACATCATGTGAATTTTTAAAGTGATTATTAACTTTTTTAAAGGATTGATTAGTAGAAATTAATAAAATTAATTTAAAAAGTGTGAATAATGGTATCGTATTTACAAATTAATTCACTGATAATTAATTAGGAAAAATGTATTTTAAATGTTAATTAAGGTATTGTGGGACTAATATTGACATGTGTAATATAATATGGGAAATTAAGTTAAATGATATAATTAAAGAAGAGTTATTGAATTTGGTGTGTCATGACAATGGAGGTTATATTAATTTAATGTGCAGCATCATATGGGTTATTTTATAGAGAGGGAGGTAAGGCCTTATTAAGGAAGTAATGTTGATTATAATATTAATAAAGGTGTTACATGGATATTAGGATAATTAATTTGTGTATTTTGAATCATTGAATGTATTATAAAAAATTGGTTTAAAGAGTTAAATGGAAGGTTTATAAATCTAGGAAAGATATTTTTGGAAACCTAATTACATCATTCTGAGATACCTCCCAAGATATTAAGGCATCAGTGGGGCTTGGGTGGAATAGTTGACTTATAATATCCTGAAATTTTACAAGGAACATTTTTGTTTTAATTTTGGTTAAACCCCATTTAAAATGGTTAATCGAATTCCTCTTGGGAGTAGGGAAGGTATTGGTAATTCTCATGGGTTTGGTACATGAAAAATAGGGAAGAAGGGTTATATAGCGCATAGTGATTGGTTAGTAATAATTGTTCCTCGTGATCATGCACCCAAGATAAGGGGGATTCATGGGTTTTAAGCCACGTATGGGGGCCTTGGAAACCATCCAAGGTAAGATAGATCCATTCACATGGATACTACATAGTTTTTCAAACCGTGTAGGGGCCCCAATAAACTGTGCAACTCCATTTCCATTTGGATAGAGGGGACCACACAGTTGGAACACAGTTTGGAAAACTATGTGTCCTAATCATGTGGATCATTAAAAGTGGTGAATTTACTATTATTATCTATCGGTATTTATACATGTTGACCCAATTTTCACCCAAATTTCTTCTCTAGTATAATGGGGTGTTAACCAAACCCCCATATCTTCACCAAGGGTAGTTATCTTTCAATTAAAGGGAGTTTGGAATGATGTTTAGTGTTATGTGAAGCACTGGGTAAGTCTTAGACTCCATTTCCTTCAATTTTATAGAATAATTTTTGTTTGGATGATTCTATTCTTCTGAATATCTTGAGACATAATTCCCGGGAGTTCTTTACTTCGAGATTGTGGTCATTCTATCTTAAATAAAAGTTCAAGGTTAGATGAGTGTGTGTCTACAAGCATAAGGTAGGTGGTCTACAATATTTATCCCATAGTCTAGATTTTGATTGTGTGTATGTGGTTATCCCATAATTCTACCATTTGGTGAATTTTTTACTTGATTAAGAATGATAAATTGGTCTTTAAAATGATGTGTTGGATCCTTCAAAAATCGTTTTGGGTCTTTTGATGATAGTGAGACTGAGATTAGGGCCACCCATGGGGTGTATCAATCCCTTGAAAATGGTTAAATGAGTAATTAAATGATTAATTAAAGGTTTTATTTGATTAAACTATTTGTACTTGTTTTTGGCATGTTAGCATGGTATAAGGGGTTTTTTGGATTAACAAGGAAATGTTAGATGGGTTATGAGATGATTAAGGGTGAGAGTAAAAAAAAAATTAAGAGAATTTCCTTATTTTTAAATAGTTTAAAGGAATGTATAGTTGTTGTAGTTATAGATAAATTTTAAAATGGAATATTTATGTAATTGAGTTGAAGTTTTAAAATGAAATTAACTATAAAAATGTTGATAAATTAAAATGTGTACCCTCATTGTTATTAGTGATGAAAATTTCACTGCTGATAAACCTTATAAATGTATGAATAATGGTATGGTTTGGATATTGGATTGAGGATAATCATATTTGTTTTGGTAAATACTGATGATCAAGGCCCGACCGATGTAATGCGTAGTTTGGATGATGGACTGATGCTCTAATCTCCTAGGGTTGGGACATGATATGGGTACCTAGACTAATTATCCATGGTAAATTTGATTAAATTGAATATATTATTGAATGAAATTTTTAATTAAATATTCAAATACTCAAGATGGACTTTTATATTTCCAACATGGGATAAAGTATGTTAGATTAGATTGGGTGTCATGTAGAACATGGGGGCTAATGTGGTTAATTGATAATTGTTTAAATTATGTGACCTGCTTTATTTATTTCCTTTCCTATTATTCATTTTTACTTATATAAACACTTTCATTAGACTAGCTATTTCTATATACACCATTAGTGGTGGCCTACTAATTTTTACTCACACCCTTCTCAAGTCACCATGGGTGGAAAAGAAGATTCCATGGTTATAGGTCAGGATAAGGTAAAAGGACCATTGATATATGGTTGAGATGGGATTTTAGGATGGAACATGGAAGAGGGGACCAAACCTGATGTTGGGACTCATTTTGGGGATTTTTTATGTGTCTTTATTTTGATTTAACTTTGAAAAATGAAACTAATATAATGTGGCATGCTTATTGGAATGGTTTTCAGAAGCTTATCCATATTTGGGATTCAGTTATGTGATGTATGGTTATCGTTTATTATTAAATTGGTTGTGGGGTATTTTTATTTGTATTTTTTATTACTCTAGTAAAGATGGTATAGTCCCCCACATACATTATTAGACCATCTCTACTAGTTATAAGCCTCTAGTGTGTGGGGAGTCATATTTTTTGTCATGTAGTGAACCAGCTTAGGGAATTGGTTTAGTGTCTCTGAATTCTATATGTTATAATGTGGTATTATATGAGTTTCTATTAAATTTTTTTACTATTTGGGAAAGTTATACATGATACTAGGATGTATAGTTCTTGGTAATGATCTCGTTCAAGGGAGTATCTAACCCATGTGTGGGGGAAAACCCAAGTTCTGAGGGTGGGACTATAGTTCTTAGTGTTTTCTTATTATAGTTGAATGTTATTTTACCTTGGATGAATTACTTGTTGTGTGTCATTGATATTTTTATGATATTTTTAATCATGGGATGGTTTAGTATGATAGTTTAATATAAATGGATCATTTTATGCATTCAGAAAATTATGATACATGAATTATATTAGACACACATGAAAAAATATGTGTTGGTGTGTTTCTTTGAGTAGATAATTTGGTTGTGGGAAATGAAAATGATTTTCTATTTCTATATGGTTTTATAAAATAGTTCCTAAAAAACATGTTGAAATTGTTTTAAATTGAAAGATATTAAATAAAGTAGATAAAATAGTGTCAAAAGGGAAGTTTGTAATTTGGAAGTTACATTTACCCTAAGTTAGCTATGTCCTAATATAGGGATGGTCGGGTGTGGCGATAGTATTGTGGTTGTATCTGTTGGGATGTTGTATGTGACGTGAATTTTTAGGGTTAGTTGGGGCCCCTCATTTTTTTAATTATGGGAATGATATTTTATGTTCCCTAAACATGTGTTTGTTATGGTAGAGTTATGCCACCATGATGACATTTACTAATAGGTAAATAGGAGGGAATTGATGAGAATGCACCATAAATAGTGTAACTAGAGCCCCTATTGGTTCTGGATGATAGGTCGAAAGAGTATTTTAGTGAGAATTGTTCTTTATTTATGAATTTTATGGAAAGAGGCTGGGGGTAGGTTGTGTCGAGTATGTTTGATTTAACAATGGGGTTTTATCTGTAGAATCCTCCAATGTTCACTGGAGAGAGTGTACCTGAGGAAGCTAAGTTATGGATTGAGTCTATGTAGACAATTATAGATCACTTGGAAACTACTATAGATATTAGGGTCAAGTTATAAGCTTATATTTTATGAGGTCCATTGAAGTTCTGGTGGGATATTTAGGATCAAGATGAGCAGTTAGAGGGCATGTTTTAAAAATACTTCCATGAGAAGTTCCTGGAACACTTTTACCTTGAGAACCTGAGGCAAGAGAGAGTTATAGAGTTTATATGTTTGACCTAGTAGACTATGTCAGTGATGAATTATGTTGGATGATTCACAAAATAATATTGCTTTGTTCCAAAATTGATAATGGATGAGGTAGCTACGGGAAATAAATTTCAAGATTGGATTAGATGTGAGATCATGTCCTAGGTTAATATCAATTTTTTGAAGAATTTTTCGGAGGTAGTGAATCAGGCTCTCATCTCCAAGGGAAACCTAAAAAAGACCTCTATCTATGGACAAATAGTTTTATTTGAGAGATCTAGTGGTATATATTCTTATAGTAGGAAGATTCATTAGTAAAACTTTCACTAGGGATGAGTCATACCTAGTATCAAAGGGAGAGGATCACTCTCTCGGGGAAGTCATCAAGTATTCTTCTATTATTGTGGCAGACCGGGTCATATGCAAGGTATGTGTCCTCAAACACTAGTTGAGTGTTGATATTATAGTGTTATAGGACATGTACAGATGTTTGGTAGGAACCCTCAACACATTAGTAGTGATGGGGGATATATGCCAATATAGAGCACTAATATGGGATTTTATACACTTTATCAGTCTTGTGGTTAGAGTTCCACCGGTTTTCCAGTCATGGTGGTAGACATGGTACTTCATGAAAAGAGCATCTATATCACCATGTAAATGCATCACATGGAACTTAGATAGAATCTCAGGGTATAGGATCAAGTCATCCACATTCATTTCATCCTTCTCTGAATCTTCACATTATTTTGTATCTACTTAGTTTTTAAAAGATTTCGTTCTAGTGTTGAAATTTATATATGGGGTTATGTCGATCAACATACCATTAGGGTTGCGATCAAAAGTTATTCATCATTATAAATATTGTTCCATTAAGATTAGTGTGTATCATCTCCTTTTCTACTTATTCATACATAAGATATAATTTTTTGACATGAAACTAGGGCTGTATTGGTTAGTTACATATCATGATCACATTGACTATTTCCATCAAATGGTAACATTCACATCTCTTGAGGATGGAATTTATGTTCACCAGGGATAGTGTGATATCCATTTGGTTTTTATGGGGCTATTTCATCAACAATTAAGAGACCTTATAGCTCAGTTTTTGAGTATTATGCTTGATGATGAGAGTATGGGGTATGATTCCTTTATTCCTGTGGTGGATCAGTTTCAGTGCATGTTTCTTAAAGAGTTATTAGGGTTTCCACATAAGAGATAAATTTATTTTACAATTGAGATTATGCTTTGAGGTGACCCTGCTTCTATTCCACCTCATATAATGGAACAAAAAAACATCAAAATCTTAATAATTGTTTGGGGGTTGGATGATAAAGGATTCATCCATTCTAGTACGTCGTTATGGTCCTCTCCAATTTTTTTTCCAATAAATATATTGGAACATTTCATTTGTGTTTTGATTACTAGATATTTCATTATATGATGATTAAGAACTATTATCCCCTTCTACATTTTTTGGACCATTTGATAGGTGATAGTGTGTTATCCAGGATTGATTTGAGATCAGGGTAACATTATCTAGGGTTGACATCTATTGATACACCATAGAAAATGTTTTGGAGTATGTATGGTTTGTATATGTTCTTCATGATTCCATTTGGATTGAAGAAAAATATTACAGTGTTTATAGCCTTAATGAACTGAATATTTCACCTGTACTTGGATCATTTTTTATTCTTTTTCATTGATAACATCTTAATGTACTACCAAACTCATGATGATCATGCCAAACATATTGACATCATCCTAAGTAAACTGAGAGGGAATCGACTATATCCCAAGATATCTAAGTTCAATTTATAGATCAAAAAGGTTTATTTTTTTTGTCACATCAAATCTGAGGAAAGTGATTTAGTGGACACTAAGAAAGTTCAATTGGTTGTTTCTTTAGAGCATCCCAATAATTTTTTTGGTATTCGATGCATTTTAGGTTTGGTCAGTTACTGTTAGAGGTTAATAAAATACTTTTATATATTATATACACAGCTATCAAGACTAACCAAGATGGTTATAAAATATTATTAGTCTAATTAATGTGAGAATACGTTTTCAAGAGTTAAAGTGGTGTTTGACCACATCACTAATATCTTTCCTAAATCGAGTGAAGAGTGTACTTTGGATTGTGATGAATTCAGGATCACAATTGGGGTAGAGAAGATATAGGGTGATTAATTAATGGATTATAGATAATAGAACATGAAGCCATATAAGCAGAACTATCATACACATGGCCTTGAGTTAGCCTCAATGGTTTATGCCAAAAAATATTGGTGGAATTATTTCAAAGGTGAGAATTTTACAATTTATACTAATCAAAATATCCTTAAATATATAATATCGCATCATTATAAAAATCTTATGTAGTATAGGCTGGTTGATTATGTAAAATCCTTCAACTTTGAGCAAACTTATACATTGGTAAATGGAAAAAAAAATTGATGCCATGAGTTGGAAGACACAAACTCAGATGGTGCAGGAGTCTAGTTCTGAGTGGAATATGATATCATAGTTCACAGAGATGTATATAGTTGTTTAAGATGAGTAAGGATGGATGAAACTCATATCCTTTTCTATTTTACCCTCTTTTATTAGCTAAATCAAGGAAATAATTTATGAATATCTAGAGTTCTTGGTGTTAAGGGAATGTTTTGATGTTGGGTAGCCACCTCATAACTAGACCATTGATGATGTTGAGATTATCCAAATTTATGGTTTCATTGTTTTTCCTACATTTATATGGGAGGAGATGAATTGTGAGTTTTTTTATTCAAATTTTGTGGTGCACCCTAGTTTGAATAAAATGTTTTGTGACCTTTATAGACAATATTGGTGGTCAGGGATACAGAAGGAGATCATAGGCATTGTGACATTATGTTACATTTTTGAGTAGGTGAAAGATGAAAATTAGTGTCTATCCAGTATATTATAGTTGTTTCTTATTCCATAATGAAAGTGGTATGATGTTACCATGTATTTATTTGTGGTTTTTCCTATGAATCCTCAAAAGAGTGACAAGATATGGGTGATTTTGGATCGGTTGAAAAATGTGGCCCATTTATTACCGATTCAGGAGACATTCACCATAAATCAGTTTGGTGAATTATATGTTTGAGACATAGTATGTTTACATGGGGTTCTATAGAGCATAATTTCATATCTAGATTTAAATTTTACCTCATTATTCTAAGAAATAATCTAGAAGGTGTTGGGACTCATGTACTTTTGAGAAAAACTTTTCACCCACAGACAGATAGATAGTCAAAATATACTATCTAATTATTATAAGACTTGTTGAGATCATGCATCCTAGATTTTGGTGTGACATGGTAAAATCACCTAGAACTAGTTTATTTCACCTATAAAAGCAGTTACCAAGTGACTATTTAAGTGGAACCATATGAGGAACTATATGGTAGGCCATACCAATCACCTTTATGTTGCATGGAAGCGGGATAGTCATAGTAGTTAGGGTCATGTCTTGTATATGAGATATCATAGAATGTTTTGTTGATCCGAAATCATATGGATATAGTCTAGAGTAGACACAAATCAAATGCTAATCGATGTCTTCAACCTATTTAGTTTTTAGTGTGTGGACATGTGTTCCTTTAGGTGTCACAGAGATTATGTAAGAATCAGAGTTACAAATAGGGTAAGTTATAACATAAATATATCATATCATATGATATTATAGAGAGTATCAAACTTGTATCATATTAATTGGATATTCCATAGCAGTATCATGTTATACATGATTTTTTCCATGTGTCATAGCTTCTGTAGTAACACTATGTCCCTTCTCATGTGGTTGATGATGATGATGTTGAGCTTGAGGCTAATGTGTCCTTTGAGAAGCATCTGATTCATATTTTGAATCATAGAGAGAAGATTATTTTGGGTAATGACATTACTTTAGTCTAAGAATTATGGTAATATGGACATTTTATAGAGGAAACATGGAAGGGGGAAGCTCGTATGCAGGCCTAGTGGTATGATCTTTTTACCTTGGAGGTTTAGTGATTCTTGGGAAATAAGCTAAAGGATGAGTTTTTATAAGGTGGGGAGGTTATAAGATCATGAAATTTTACAAGGTATGGTTTAATAAAAAATTTTAAAACCATTTAAAATGGATAATGGAATGAATCCCAGGATTGGGGAAGGTCTTTAGAGTCTCCCATGGGTTCAGGAGAAGAAAAGGAGGGAAGACGGGTAATATAGTTCATGGTGCATGGTTATCACATGGTTAGTACTAACCATTCTCGATGAATATGATCCCTATATAAGGGTGGGTTCATGGTTTGTAAACCCTACACATCCTTGGGAACCATGAAAGGCTAGACAGAACCATTTTTATGGCTTCTGCATGGGTTGTCAAACCATGTAGGTGCCCTAAAAAACTGTGAAACTCGGTTTTCTTTTAGAGGGAGGAGATTTTGAGGTTTAGAAAATCCTAAAGCATAACTATGTACCTCATTAAAAGTGGTAAATTTTCTATTTTTACCTAATGACTTTTATATAATTTTTACCATATTTTACCCCTATTTCTTCTCCAACAATAAGGGGTGTGAAAAAAACCCTCCCAACTCCTCCAAGGGTAGTTCTCCTTCTATTATAGGGAATTTTGGGTTTCATTTAATGATATTTGAAGGCTTGGGTAAGTCACTAACTTCATTTAATTCTATTTTCTAGAATAATATTTATTTGGATGTTTATGTTCTTCTGAGTCTCATAAGACAAAATTCTAGGGATTTCTTTTCTTTATGATTATAGTTGTTATGGTTTGAATCACGGATCATGTTTTGATGGGTGTGTGTCTATAAAAATAAGGTATGTGGTAAAAAATCTTCCTCCAATAGTCTTTATATTGATCTTGTGTATGCGTTTGTACCATTACACTACTATGTTGTGTGTTTTTCCTTCACTGAGAATTATAAATTGGGATTTAAAATGATGTGTTAGACCTTCCATGGATAATGTTAGGTTTTTTCTGATAGTGAGACCATGATTAAGGCCATCCATGGGGTGTTTCAATCCCTAGAAAATGGGGAACTAGTTCATTAAATAATGAATTTGGCAGATTATAATATTCAAACAATTGTACTTTTTTTATAATGTTAGCATGGTATAAGGGTTTGTTTGGATTAATATGGAAAATTTAAATTGGATATGATATGATTAAAGATAAAAATGATAAATGTTTAAAGGGGTATTCCCATATTATTAAATATTTTTACATTATGTCTAATGTTTGTGGTTATAAATGTTAAAATGGAGTATTTATTCAATTGATTCAAAGTTTTCAAATAAAATGAACCATAGAAATGTTAATAAATGAAAAGGAACACACTTTCTATTATTGTTGATTAAAATTTAATTGTTGTTGAACATAGAAAAGATATGAATAATGGTATGGCTTGGATGATGGACTTAGTCAACTCGTATTTGGGTTGGGTCAGACTGATGCTCTAGTCCCCACTGATGTAATATGTGGTTTGGATGATGGGATAATACTCCAAGATCATATGGTTAGGATATTATTTGGGTACCTTTTATAACAACACATATCTTTAATACACAATAATTAGTGATTTATTATATAAATTACACATTATACAATCCCAAAATATCGTAAATCCTAGTGTATTTTGTAAATTAGGTACATAGTTGTTTCTGATGCTTTCCACTAAGTCCATGCATCAGAATGATAACTCACTTTTTCTCTTTCCCCTCATTCCTATTTTTCAAAGGCAGACATCTTCCATCACCATAAATGGTGACATTGTATCCTTGAACGAAACGGGATGATGGGATGTTGGTTACTCCTTTAATGGATTCCTCCTTGGAGCTCGTCACCCAGTCCAAGTCTCCCTCGATGATTTAAGTCATTCTCATGAAACTCATTCCCAACACCATCTAGAAGTGGATTTCATTTAATTACACGGCTTCTTCCTCAACAAGGATGCTACCTTAGGTTATATGATATATTAACTTTGGTTATGTATGGGAATATCTTGATGTTGGGTATGTTGGGTATCTATAAATTCTTCCACTTTTAAATTCATAGGAATCTCACATGTGAGGAATCATAGGTATAGAACCCAATAAAACTATGTTTCCCATGGGGTAATTGATGTCAAAGGTGTAAGAAATTAGAGGCTTTTAACCCCAGAAATACCATGTTTATTGTATGGGGTATAGATTTTGGGTGGTTTATAGGATTAACATCTTATGGGGACATGTTGGTGGTTAAGTGTATCCTCAGGGGAGATATTTCACACTTGATAGATTGGTTAAGTGTTTCCCAAGGGGTGGAAAATTTCACACTTAAGGGTTTGGTTAAATGTGTCCTCGAGTGTGGAAGATTTCACACTTGGTATTTAGTTATGTGTGCCCTTTGGGGAATATTTAACACTTGGTATTTTGTGGTGAATGAAATTTTTCCCTCATGGGATGAGATTATAACACTTGTAAATTTTATGGTGATGTTAGGTTGTCAGTATTGAACCTCAAGGATGTGCCCTAGTTGTGTTGGTATGTCCTGATTTAACCTCTTAGAGGTGTCCTAAATACCTTGTTTAGGATGTAGGGATCAAAACCCATGTTGTTCGATGCCACAGTTTGAGGCCATGTGATTAAATAAATCCATGTTATTTAATATCATGTGATAAGGATGATCATTTTGCAGAAGGAGCATCAATGGGGGATGGTGTTGGGATTATTCATGGAAGGTGCATGGGTGATACTGTGAGTAGCGATGTCATGACCCATCCCCCGGGGCCCAGGTTGTGACTACCCCAAGACCGCCATCCATAGGATAGGGGCTGGCGACTAGCATCGAAGGTGTTTCTCTTAAGACCGGGAAGGCATTGCCTTTATAAACTGTAAGCACACGCAACCAAGCACATCACAAGATACAAACACAATTAAACTGAACAATAAGTATAGTGAGTTTATTAAGTAAAAGATGCCAGAATACAAGCCCAACTGGAAAGTACAAGAAACATAAAGTACAAGTTAACTGGAACAGCTCCTGTGAACACCCACCAAGGATCCTACCTGAAGGGTAGGTACAACTCTCGATCGGGCATCTCTGTGGTACGTCTCGTCTAAGGTCCTCCTCTGAGCTAGATCTAGTCCTAGTACTCTCATCCTCAGTCAGCGTTGTCCATCGTCTACACTAAACACAATGAAGTACGGGCATAGCCCATGTAGGGGTGTGTATAACGATACTCAGTAGGGACCCCGAGACCCTCAAGGTCTTAAAAAATCCACAAAGGATAAACCACAAAGCATGATATCAACTGACAACCCTACTTAGGTATATTCCCATACATATACCTTAGTTATCAAGTATACTCATCTCAATCATGAGGAAACATAGAGTCCAACTCAAAATCCCTAAGCTCAATTATTTCACAAATAAATGAGTACCACGATGGTAAGTACCACCCAGGTACGCCACATAGAAGAATACCACCAAGGTATGACTACAAAGGAAAGTACGACTCAGGTACAGACTCAGCTCACACCAGGTATAACTTAAGTACAAAAGTAAAAATGATTAGTCGTAAAGTTATATCATCTTATTCTGTAAAGAGGCTCTACATCAGACCCACACAGTTTTGCTTGGTGCAGACCCAAATATGATCGCTAGGTGCTGACCCACACAGGATCTCTAGGTGTTGACCCACACAGGATCACTCGGTGCTGACCCACATAGGATCGCTCAGTGTGGACCCACACAGGATCACTCGGTGATGACCCACACAGGATAGCTAGGTTCTGACCCACCAAGGATCACTCGGTGTTGACCCACACAGGGTGGCTTGGTACTCACCCAGACAGGATCGCTCGGTGCTGAACAGCACAGGATCGTTATTCATTCTTCATGTCACAGCCAGCTACTAGGTTCCTACACTAAGTTTGCTCATATTCGAGAGGGTCCGCTCCTCAATCCACTGGTAGATACTACAACTTCTAGGAAGTCTCATGAAGAAGTATCTCAAAATACTTCCACATCATAGGGGTCTCAATGCAACAAACGGTGAGTCAATCGGACGCCTAGTCTGTAAGTTATTAGCCTTTTAGTCCCGAGGGCCCGGTTGGATTTATGCTCAATCCCACCTGACCATACTCCAACTTTACCCAAAACCCTCGTGGGAGTATACCAAAAGTACCGTCTTTCTCCAAGGTTTACAATGTCATTGATAATTTTTCAAACGGACGCCTGGTGCCAAATTTATGGCTGATAGAGCGAAAAGCTCGTAGCTCATCCGGGTATGGTCCAACCCGACCTGAATCGGCCTGAGCCGACCCTCCCGGTTTGGGTCGACCATGCCCGTTGGGTCCGGTCCGTCCCACGTTGGGTGGCGCGGGGGCCGCGGAGTGGTGCGAGGCTGTGAGTGAGTCATGGAGGCCGTTAGGGCGGTAAAGGCCATGGGGGCCGCGAAGGGTCGCGGGGCCGCAGAGGCCACAGGGGCCGCGGAGGCCGTAAGGGCAGCGAAGAACACGGGGGGTCGTGAAGGGACGTGGGTCCACAGAGGCCACATGGGTTGTGGGGCCACGGAGGCCACAGGGGTAGTGGAGGCTGCGGGGGCCGCGGAGGCCACGGGGGCTGCGGAGGCCGCACGGTCGTGGTATGGTGGAGGCCGCGGGAGGCCACGGTGCGGTGCACAGTGGCGTGATCCCTGTGAGGGGCCGCGGAGGCCGTAGGGGATGCGGAGGCTGCAGGGTGGCACAGGGTGACGTGGAGGCGGCGAGGGCCGTGGAGGGCCGCGGGGCAGTGAGTTCGTGGGACGGCGGAGGCTGCAGAGGCTGCGGAATGCCGCGGGGCGGTGATGTCATGGGACGACAGAGGCCGTATAGGCCACGAGGGGCCGCTGAGGGCTACGGAGGGCTACAGGGCAGCAAGGATGTGGGGGCCGCGAGGCCATAGGACAGCGGAGGCCGTGGGGTGGTGATCTGTTGTGGCAGGTCGTGCGGCGCGGTCGCGTGTCGTGCCTTTACCAGTAGCTTTCTTGACCGGCCACCCTCCATTTTTCACCTTCATCGTGACCATCCATGGTGCTGGCCGCAGTTATCGAGTTCCATTGGTGCCAAACACAGGCACTAGTCATTTTCACCATCAAGAAGAACACACAAAAGAACCATAAGGTTTGCAGATGGGTCAGGACATGTTTTTTTTGGCCTGTACCCTCCGCATTAGGGCGGTAGCAAGTGGCCAAGGGGAATGATTCAATGTGATGAAAATTATCATTGATCAATTTAAAATACACCCCTACCTTGTTCCATTGTTAATGTTGATGAGGAGGGAAGGACGGTCATCGATTGAACACATCCCATGTTGGAGGATGTCCCGTGGAAGATGTTGAAGTCGTGCGTCGGTGTTCTTCATTGGAGGAGTGTTCTTTGTTGGAGAAGAAGGATTACTCAAAGGCCCTCTCCCAATTTCCCATTTCCCACACTTCCCCCAATTCCTCCAAAAAGAAAAGGTATCCAATATGATATGTTTCCCCAATTTAATTGTTGGCACAAATTAAATTGGAAACATAATTACATTGAGGTCGGCATAATAAATTTTGGGGAAACCTAAAGGTAACCTCCCTCATTAAAGAGGTATTTCAAGAGGTTTCTCATATTAGGAGGGTTCAGGTAGTCCCCACCATTTAATTAAAATTAGGGGTTTTAGGTTCGGTGGTCCCCACCTCTATAACCTCACATAAGAGGTTTAGTTATGGTGGTCCACACCTATCAACACTCAAATTGGAGGTTTAGTTCTAGTGGTCCCCACCTTATAACATCCCCATGCGAGTTTCAAATGAAAATAAAATGTTACACAATTTTATTTTATTTTATTCTTTCACGAATAAGTGAAAAACTAACTTCCACCCTCGACCTACTGCGTTCAAGGTGAAGGTCTCCTTAAGTGACTACCGACAATGTGAGTTCAATAGTGCCCTCGAATTTCAATTCCTATCACCAGTTCAGAATTTAGAAAAACCCACCAGCATATTTACTAAACATACCCAAAAATATGTTCCAAAATTCATTTTGGGCACTTCGGGCCTCAGAATCATGTGCATTCAATTTTTGTAGACTCTTAAAATACCCATTTAATTAAAAAAATACATGAAATTTATGGGTCTTTAAATTCTCCCCACCTTAGGGCTTTACATCCTCGTAAGCCATAACTCAAAAATAGGAAAACAATTGGGGGTACTGAGCACAAATCTGAGCCTCCCACTCCCATGTACTCTCCTAGAGGTTCTCGTGCTGCCAATGGACATGCACCAGAGGTATCGACCACCCACAAAGGACCCTCTCCTGTCGATCCTCAATCTCAACTGGAACCTCTATAAAAGTCACCCCATCATCGATGTCCAACTCTCCGTGGTCGATGACGTGGTAAGGTTCATGAACGTATCTCCTCAGCTAGGATATATGGAAGGCATCATGCACCCAGTGCAGCTAAGGTGGAAGAGCTAAGTGGTAATCCACCTCACCAACTCTACTGAGGACCTGGAAGGGTCGGATGATCCTTGGAGATAACTTGTCACCTCGGCCAAATCTTCAAAAACCTCATCGAGGTGAGACCCGTAGAAAGATGTGGTCTCCATCCTCGAACTCCAAAGGTCTCCATATCCTGCCGACATACAATGTCTTCATGCTCTGTGCAGTCTTCATCCACTCCTGGATGATCTGCAGCTTCTCTATGGTAGCCCAAACCATCTCTGGTCCTACGAGTGTTGACTCCCCTCAGTCAGTCCACCACAAAGGTGATCTGCAAGGTCGCCCGTACAATGCCTCAAAAGGTGACATCCCAAAGGAGAAGTGATAGTTGTTGTTGTATGAAAACTCCACCAAAGGCATGTGACCCTTCCTGTTGCGATCGAAGTCTAGGATACAATCACGTAGCATGTCCCAAAGGGCTTGAATGGTCCGCTCAATCTAACCATCCGTCTAAGGATGGAAGGCATCGCTCAAATGAATCTACATCCAAAAAGCCCCCTACAACCCCTTCTATAGCTAGGAATTAAAGTTTGCATCACGATCGAAGACAATCATCGAGGGTACTCCATGTATCCGCACAATCTTCTGCACATAGAGGCATCCCAAGATCTCTACGGAACCCTGCTCTATGATCTGTAGAAAGTGGTCCGACTTGGTGAGTCGGTTGATGATCACCCAAATCGAGTCATGTCCCCTGGATATACGTGGAATTCCTATCACGAAGTCCATGGATATCCCATCCCACTTCCACTCTGAGACCTCTAAAGGATGAACAAATCATGTTGGTACCAGATGCCTCGCCTTCACTTGCTGACAAGTGAGGCCCTGAGCGACAAACTCTAAAAATTATTTCTTCATTTCTAGCCACTCCTGGATGTACCACTAGAGGGGAAGTGTGAAACTCCCTCAACACAACATCCTGAAGTGACAGTGGTACCATCGTACGTCCTCTGAAGAGGATGACGTACTCCCCACATTCAGAAAATCCATTAGGTGCATGTCTTGTGGATATCTGAGAACGTCATGTCTCACAGCCAGTGTGCCCATGTTGCGCCTCCCTAACTTTCTGAAGAAGTGGTGGAGTGGCTGTAAGAGACTGAAGAAAATTTGATCCATCTTGATCCACAAAGGATATTTGCAAAGCGGCCAACTGCTCTGTCGCCTCTCCTAGTAGTTATATACCAGACCTCCTGTTGAGTGCATCTACAACAACGTTCCCCTTCCTAAGAGTATATATTATCTCAAAGTCATAGTCCTGTAGGAACTCAAGCCAACGTTGTTGTATCAGGTTTAGGTCTTTCTGAGAAAAGATATACTGAGACTCTTGTGATTCGAGTAGACTGTAAAGCATTCACCCATCAGATAGTGTCAACATATCTCCAATGCGAAGACCACTGCTGCAAACTCCAGGTCATGGGTAGCGTAGTTCCACTCATGTTGTCTTAGCTGTCGAGAACCATATGCAATCACCACTTTCTCATGCATCATGACACATCTGAGCTCAGTCTCGGATTCGTCGCAGTAGACTATGTACCCTACACCCTCCTCTGGAAGCCTCAAGATGGAGGCCACTAGTCAGCCTTTTCCTCAGCACCTGAAAACTCTGCTGGTATCTCTACGACCACACAAAGGTTTACCCCTTCTTTGTCAATGTTGAAAGTAGTGCTGCAACTCTGGATAAATCTGGTACAAATATCCGGTAGTATCCAGTCAATCCCAAGAAACTTCGTACCTCTGTCACACTCTTGGGTGTCTCCCAAGCATGTACCGCATCCATCTTCACTGGATCCAATGAAACTCCAGCCTCTGATATGACATGTCCCAGAAAGTGAACCTCTCGGATCTAGAACTGGAACTTCGAGAGCTTACCATAAAGTTGGTGCTCTCGTAGTTTGTCCAGTACTACCCACAAATGATAAGAATGATCCTCCTCATTAGTCGAGTATATCAGAATGTCGTCGATGAAGACTATTACAAAGCGGTCAAGGTATGGCTAAAAGATTTTTTTCATGCGTCCCATGAACACTGTTGGAGTGTTGGTCATGACGGATGGCATAAAAATGAACTCGTAATGGCTATACCAACATCAGAAAGTCATCTTCTGCACATCCTTGTCTCATACTCTGAGATGGTGATAGCCTGATATGAGATCTATCTTCGAGAACCACCGTACATCTTTCTGCTGATCAAAGAGGTCACCAATCCTCAAAAGTGGGTACTTATTTTTCATGATCACCGGTTTCAAGGGCCGATAGGCCACACAAAGCCTCAAGCTCCCATCCACCTTCTTGGTGAACAAAATCAGGGCTTCCCAAGGAGATACACTGGGCCGCATGGATCCCTTCCCCCGCAAGTCATCTAGTTGTACCCACAGTTCACGAATATCCGCAGGAGCCATCTGATATGCTGGTGTAGATATCTGTGTCGTCCCAAGGTACAAGTAAATGTAAAATTCCACATCTCTATGAAGAGGTAGACCTAGAAAATCATCAGGGAAGACATCCGTTTATTGGTCCACCACTACAGGATTACTCAGACAATCCACAACAACCGCTTTGAGGGTAAGGCTTGACAACTGATGAGTGATCGGTTGTAATCTCCTCCGGGTAAGTCTATCCTATACTGAAAAGGATCCCTTCTCACCAGTGAAGGTAAACCTAGTCCCATCCATGCGGACACACCGGACTTTGTGCCTAATATAGTCCATCTGAGCATAGAATTTTGATAACCAGTCCATACCCAAGATGATGTTGTAAGGCCTCGACACCGCTACCAGGAGATCCCAGCCGAAGCTCTCGCCTCTTTGAGTGAGCTCACACTACTGGAACCAGTGCGTAATCGTCAAATTCTCTCCCGTAGAAGTCTCTAGCCGTAAGTATTGAGCCAACAGCTCTGTTGGAATCTCTGAGATCCGAACAAGGGTAGTGGCAATAAAAGAATGACTGGAACCTATGTCTATAAGTACTACATCTAAGGTGGAGTAGACACATATCATACCTTGTATCATCTATGGAGTGCCATGGTCATAGGCCTCAACTGCCTGGAGCTGAGCTCGCCCCTATCCACCTGCATCCCTATGGTTGGGGTGGACCACCTAGTGGTGGTTGCGGTAACATCTCGAATGATCACCCCCCCCCCCCCGCCAACTGCACAACATACTCCTCTGCCACATCCGCCTGCTCCCTGCGAACCACCTTGATCGAACCTCTGTCTCTTCTTGGGAAATCCTTTGACCATCTTCTGGTCATCCGTATAGTGGTTTAGACATTCATGAGCCATGTGACCCTACCCACTGTATGCGTAGCACTGCTCGCTCCTGGCATGACTGGCTCTGCCTCGGGTACCCGGCATAATTGACCCGGAATCATGCAGTCGTCCACCTGTAGGTCTGGTCCTCTGGGACCTCAGTAACATCTGTCTGTTGCTAGCTATGGAAGACTCTTCTACGTGACATTCGGTGGTGGGTCTGCTGTTGGTGAATGTTCAGCAAGAAAACTCTCCACTAAGAGGGCTCTCTCTAACAGCCTCACCTACGTCGGGCTGCTAAGAGAAATCATCGAAGCCCTTATCTCCCGCCCGAGTCCCAGCTCGAAGTTCTAGACCATGATGAATGGGTCTCAAACCATATATGTGCATTAACATGAGAGGTTGGTGAAACTAACTGAATACTGAGATATAGTCGTGATGCCCTGTAACACCCCTAGATTTTATGAAAAATATTCTTTTTTAATTTCATTAATGTCTTGTGTTGTATGATACACCAAAAGGATCTTGCACAACACGCATCCCTGAATTGGATTGCATTACACGCAATAAAGACCTTCCTCGATAGCGTGTGTAGTACGCAATACCGAGTTTCACTAAACGAGATATTATTATAATATTATTATGAACTAGCCGTTATGAATAGTAATACCCACTTTTTGAAATTTTATAAATTTTATCTTTCGATATGGACTTCATTTTTGGATTCGGAATATCGAAATTAGCTTAGGGTGAAATTTTTTGTACTTTTCGGATAACTTTCATATTCTGATGAATAGTGAAAATTAATAAATTTTAATAAAAAACAAATTTTTAAAGAGAAATAATTAATAGTGATAAATTATTAATTTTAGTGGTTTTAAAGTATATTTAGAATATATTTTTACCATTTAATACAATTTTTTTCATTGGATGTAATTTCACCTTTAAACCAGGCATAAACAAGTGTCAATCTTTTGATAGTTATTATCTCTTAAAAACACGCTATTTGTTTTGACGACGAGAATTAATTTTTAAATTAATTAATGAAACTGATATGTTTTGAATTTGGTAAAATAGACATCATTTTTGAATTCATAATATCAAATATAGCTTAGGCCTAACTTTTGGTATTTTTCTGGAAACTTTTATTTTTGGATGAATAGTGAAACCACTAAGTGGTAGTTAACAAAACTGAATTTTTCATAAAACTTAATTTTACCACTTCTGTGAGTGGAATTTCGAAAATCCGAGAGACACGGTTAATATCAAGGACTAAAATGCGGTTCAGTGAGATAAAAATATTTTTTGGTGAATAGTATTTTTTTACTTTTATTTACCGCGGTTAGATATAAATAGGATAATTAAGGGTAAAAATGATATTATTATTACCCTAACACATTTCCTAATTCTATTGGATAAGTTTAATTCGCCCAAAAACAACCTTAGGAATAAATTATGACCATTTAGGCCCACTTGGATTTGATTAGGACATTTAATATTAATTTATTTAAAGTAGGGTTAAAATAGTTAAAATCAATGTTTAATAAGTAAATCATTTTTAATATAGTGTTATACATAAGATAAATTAGACTATAAATATTAATTAGAAAGATAAAAAGATTTTCCACATAATTGTATATTATTTATAATTTTTTAGACATTAAATAATTTAATTTATTAATGACACAAAGATGATGCAGTAATTATCTTATTAATAAAATATTGACACAATTGATGTTATAAATACCCAAATAAATGTAATTTGAGACTTTTTATGAATTCCACTAATTTTATATGTTAACCTGACATGTTAGTATTTATTTAGTTAACTTTTTTTGAACTAATAATTCTGTTATAATTTTCACAAAAATCAATTACCAAATAGTGTCAAAATTGACAAAAAATAGTTTTAAAAAAAGATATTATATTATTAATTGTTATTTTATTCCTAAAAATCTAAGGCTCAGAAAAATTACTTAGATAAGGATATATATATTAATAATGAACCACTTGGGGTTCGTTTGGCTTGTTATAGTAAGTTTATTAACCTTATAGTGTAAGAAAACAAGAAGACACGGCAAAAGTAAAATTATTTAACTTAAGGTTAAATCTAAATGATAAGGTTAAAATAGAAACCTAAACTTGTCTAAATTATATTAGTTCAGAGTATTTCGACCCATCCCTACCTTAGCTTAGAAATAAATTAATTTGGGTCTATTAAAAACCGAATATGACTTTATAATAAAATAATATTTTTTGTTATTCCAATGGTGCCCCTCTCCTCCCTTATAAAGGGGAACCTCATCCCTCTCTTCCTCACACCACTTTGAGCCTTCATGCTCAGCCAACCCCTACCAAATTATCTTCTCCACTTCACTAGAAACATCCTAGAGGTTCTGGTCTTCTTCAAAGACCAATTGTAGTGCCCTAAGAGGAGGTCTCAAAGAGGCGCTTCAAAGAAGAGGTAATGTCCGTTACCGATTCTTTAAACATTATTTCTTCTTCCACTTCTTCTTCTTTAGTTGTTTCATTATCAAGTAATAACATCAGTACCAATCATATACTTATATGTTATTATAAGTATTAAACAACCATATTTCACCATCTATCCATCCTACGGAAAACGAAATCACCGCGCGTGCGTACGTACGGAATACTGTCTCCACGTCGTGGTGTAATCTATTTTCCACCACCACCTTACTTGGATGGGTATAATGGTGAAAGTAATTAATATATATGATTATTGTAAAGTTTTATTGATTCTATAATATTATACATACACTTTAATAAAATTCCACAATCATAGGAATGATATCCTCGCTCCTGCGTACGTACGGAATACCGTCTCCATGACACGATGAGATTCACTTTCCATGATAACCATTCAAGAATGATTATAAAGTATATATAATAAGTAATCATGAAATATATGACATAATAATGCTACTGGGTTTATGTATATATATATTTATTTTATCTACTTAATTCCATTCAATTCAATAAGGAAACGAAAACAGCGTTCATGCGTACGTACGGCCTACCGTCTCCATGAACGGTGTATTTCTTTCCATTTATCGATCTACTATATATATGTATATTCTGAATATATATTATATATAGATCATGTTTTACATTCTGGATGTAATTAATCATGATCTAATTAATCATATGAATAATTACAAGTTAAAACACGAATGACAAATGAAACGATTTTACTCAAAATGCCACTTTAACATGAATTTACAAAAGAACGGGTAATATAAAGTCATAAGTGAACCATATATGATATAATAACAATGAATATGATTCTGTAATAAGTCAATGACATTATTTAAATCATTATACAGGAGGTTTGGATACGTACAAAGCATATTGGACCTAAGTTAAGGGATAATGTTGCAATCTCAATTGTTTTCTATCCGAGATTGCTTATACTTAAGTATTTACTGGGGTTATTTCTATTATACATGTCCATGTTTTATAAAAGTGTTTTCATGAATATTTAAAGTCCTTTTTAACCATTTTTGACTTTTACTACATGGTATGTAAGGAATATTTCTTTTGTTTACGTTACAAGGTACTTTTTGACTTTTCTGACAAAAGTAAGAGAAGAATGTTTTTTTAACTTATACAGAATGAAATGATTTTTACGGTTTTATAAAGCCTTATTTTCATGAATATTTCTACAAAAGATTTCATGAATATTTTAAACCAAAAATTTTTCTTTTAAAATTTCATGACGTTTTGTGAAAAGAAATTGATTTTGAAGAAGAAAGGATATTTTCCTCAGGAATTCATTTCAAGTGTTTTATCAAAACCATTTTTCATCTAAGATGACATTATTTCATATGTGTATGATTCAAGTATCATGTCTCTATGATTTAAATGGTTTCACTTTTCTTATTTTGAAATGATATCCATTTATTTTATATGCACTACTAGAAAAGTAGGTTGTACCAACGGTTTATAACCATTGGTATAGGCTGGAAAACCGTTGGTATAGGGTATACCAACGGTTTTCCAAAACTTTGGCCAGTTAGCCGTGAGGATAGCCCTATACCAACGGTTTCATTTAAACCGTTGGTATAGGTGTTTGAGAATTCTAGGAAACTCTTTACCAACGGTTCAGAATCGTTGGTATAAGTTTTTCCAGAATTCTGGAAAAAGCTTTACCAACAGTTCATAACCGTTGGTGTAAGTTTTTCCAGAATTCTGGAAAAAGCATTACCAACGGTTCAGAACCGTTGGTATAAGTTTTTCCAGAATTCTGGAAAAAGCTTTACCAACGGTTCAGAACCGTTGGTATAAGTTTTTCCAGATTTCAGGAAAAGGCTTTACCAATAGTTCAGAACCATTGGTAAAGATTTTCCCAGAGCTGCTGCACAGCAGCCCCCAGAAGCCCTCCAAAAGCCCTACCATACACCTGCATAAAAAATAGTGCACAACATCCCTCCAGTATACCCTCCACTATACACCTGCATAAAAAATATCACAAAAGCCACATACAGACTTCAAACAGTATAAGAAACACCTAAAATAGCCCAAAAAAACACATATGAAAACAATCATCCGGTGGTAATTCACCTCACCCATCAAATTCTAATAGGCAGAATAGTTTGATAAATATCTATTAGAGTTGAATAAGACATTCAAATTGACTCAAATCCTAATTTTTGTGATACTAGGTTTGGGTATGTAATGATTTGTGATGAATTTTTCATTGAAATTGTATTGTTTATAATATATGGTGAAAAGATATTTTCCTAGGAGTCTCATCGCTTATGACCCCATGAGTGAAACTACCCAACTTATGAAAAAGAGTTTGCGACTATCGTTGATGAGTGTAAATTTCAGTTGTATTCACTTAAAATGATTTCCTTTTGAAATAAAAGAGAGACTTTGAGTGGTGTCGTCCACACCGTGCATCGGATTGAGGCAGAGTTGACTCATACACGTCACAAATGACCCATGGATACATGTCCTAAAGTATCAACAGTATCTGAATGCCTTTGGTCTATTTTCCGTATGTCAGTTATAGTTTTAACTTAAACTGTTGTCCATTTCAAAAAAAAAGTGACACACATTGAGTGGTGCCGACCACACCGTTCCTCGGATTGAGGCGGGGTTGACTCGTACAAGTCGCAAATGACCCATGTATCATTTTCCTAAAGTTTCAATAGAATCCGAAAGCATTTGGTCACTTTTTCGTATGTCGTTTTTTTACTTAAAAGCACATCCATTTTAAACAAAAGAATGACACTTTGAGTGGTCCCGACCACACTGACCCTCGGATTGAGGCAAGGTTAAATCGTACACGTCACATATGACCCATGGATCGTCGTCCTAAAGTTTCAATAGAATCCGAATGCGTTGGGTCAGTTTTCCGTATGCCAGTTGTTGTTTTCACTTAAAATCATGTTCATTTCAAATAAAATTTAGACACTTTGAGTGGTGTCGGCCACACCACGCCTCGGATTGAGGCGGGGTTGACTCTTACACGTCACAAATGACCAATGGATACATGTCCTAAAGTATCAACAGTATCCGACTGGGTTTGGTCAGTTTTCCATATGTGGTTTTTTTACATAAAAGTGCATCCATTTTAAACAAAAGAAAGACACTTTGAGTGGTACTGGCCACACCGACCCTCGGATTGAGGCGGGGTTGACTCGTACACGTCACATATGACCCATGGATACATTTCCTAAAGTATCAATAGTATCTGAATACCATTGGTCCCTTTTCCGTATGTCAGTTGTTTTAACTTAAACCGTTGTCCATTTCAAATAAAAGTTAGACACTTTGAGTGGTGTCGGCCACACCGCACCTTGGATTGAGGTGGGGTTGTCTTGTACACGTCCCAAATGACCCATAAATCATTTTCCTAAAGTTTCAACAGAATCCGAAAGTGTTTGGTCGATTTTCCGTATGTCATTTTTTTTTACTTAAAAGCGCATCCATTTTAAACAAAAGAAAGACACTTTGAGTGGTACCGGCCACACAGGCCCTCGGATTGAGGCGGGGTTGACTTGTACACATCACATATGACCCATGGATCATTGTCCTACAGTTTCAACAGAATCTGAATGCGTTTGGTTGGTTTTCCGTATGTCAGTTGTTGTTTTAACTTAAACTATTGTCCATTTCAAAGAAAAGTTAGACACTTTGAGTGGTACCGGCCACACTGCGCCTCGGATTGAGGCGGATTTGACTCTTACAAGTCACATATGACCCATGGATCGTTTTCCTACAGTTTCAACAGAATCCAAATGCGTTTGGTCAGTTTTCCGTATGTCAGTTGTTATTTTAACTTAAATTGTTGTCCATTTCAAAGAAAAGTTATACACTTTGAGTGGTGCCGGCCACACCGCGCCTCGGATTGAGGCGGGGTTGACTCGTACACCTCACAAATGACCCATGGATCGTTTTCCTAAAGTATCAACAGTATCCGAGTGTTTTTGGTCAGTTTTCCATATGTGGTTTTTTTACTTAAAAGCGCATCCATTTTAAACAAAAGAAAGACACTTTGAGTGGTACCGGCCACACCAGACCTCGGATTGAGGCGAGGTTGACTCGTACATGTCTCATATGACCCATGGATAGTTTTCCTACAGTTTCAATAGAATACGAATGCGTTTGGTCAGTTTTCCGTATGTCAGTTGTTGTTTTAACTTAAACTGTTGTCCATTTCAAAGAAAAGTTAGACACTTTGAGTGGTGTCGGCCACACCGTGCCTCGGATTGAGGCGGGGTTGACTCGTACACGTCAAAAATAACCCAAGGATACATGTCCTAAAGTATCAATAGTATCCGAGTGCGTTTGGTCAGTTTTCCGTATGTGGTTTTTTTTACTTAAAAGCGCATCCATTTTAAACAAAAGAAAGACACTTTGAGTGGTTACAGCCACACCGGACCTCGGATTGAGGCGAGGATGACTCGTACCCATCACATATGACCCATGGATACATTTCCGAAAGTATCAACAGTATCCGAATGCCTTTGGTTGGTTTTCCGTATGCCAGTTGTTGTTTTCACTTAAAATCATGTCCATTTCAAATAAAAGTTAGACACTTTGAGTGGTGCCGGCCACACCGCGCCTCGGATTGAGGCGGGGTTGAATCCTACACGCCAAAAATGACCCATGGATACATGTCCTAAAGTATCAACAATATCTGAATGTGTTTGGTCAGTTTTCCGTATGTGGTTTCATTTACTTAAAAGCGCATCCATTTTAAACAAAATAAAGAAACTTTGAGTGGTACCGGCCACACAGGCCCTCGGATTGAGGCGGGGTTGACTCGTACTTGTCACATATGACCCATGGATCGTTGTACTATAGTTTAAACAGAATCCGAATGCGTTTGGTCTATTTTCCGTATGCCAGTTGTTGTTTTCACTTAAAATCCTGTCCATTTCAAATAAAAGTTAGACACTTTGAGTGGTGTCGGCCTCACCGCGCCTCGGATTGAGGCGGCGTTGACTCCTACACGCCACAAATGACCCATGGATACATTTCCTAAAGTATCAACAGTATCTGAATGCGTTTGGTCTATTTTCCGTATGTGGTTTTTTTACTTAAAAGCGCATCCATTTTAAACAAAAGAAATACACTTTGAGTGGTACCAGCCACATCGGCCCTCGGATTAAGGCAGGTTTGACTCGTACACGTCACATATGACCCATGTATCGTTGTCCTATAGTTTCAACAGAATCTGAATGCGTTTGGTCTGTTTTCTGTATGCCAGTTGTTGTTTTCACTTAAAATCTTGTCCATTTCAAATAAAAGTTAGACACTTTGAGTGGTGCCGGCCACACCGCGCCTCGGATTGAGACGAGGTTGACTCGTACACGTCACATATGACCCATGGATACATGTCCTAAAGTATCAATAGTATCTGAATGCGTTTGGTCCATTTTCTGTATGTGGTTTTTTTACTTAAAAGTGCATCCATTTTAAACAAAAGAAAGACACTTTGAGTGGTACCGGCCACACCGGCCCTCGGATTGAGGCGGGGTTGACTTGTACACATCACATATGACCCATGGATCATTTTCCTATAGTTTAAATAGAATCTGAATGCGTTTGGTCTGTTTTCTGTATACCAGTTGTTGTTTTCACTGAAAATCCTGTCCATTTCACAACAGGGATGAGTGGAGGAACACCCATCTGTACCATGCGACGATTATTATCTGTCATCTTTTTTCGCCGCCTCTCTTCAATGGGTATCATTTCCTACAATGAAAACAAATATGGAATTAATTAGAAACAGATAACTAATGTGTAACCCAAAAAACAAAATATAGAAAAACCATTATGATAAAAAGAACATAATGAAACAGAAGATTTATGGTGTTATGAAGGTAAGTACTAGGATACACACTCTGAATTATGTAGGTGAAACATGTAGGTGAGAACACGACTATATGATTCTATATATTTCCCACCACAACTTCGGGTTCACAATCAACTCTGACAATTGAGTTGTTGGGGTCATCATAAGTAATAAACAGATTGCTTCCAATTGCAGTAGGGAAAGTGTCAACTTCATCATCACCATGATCAAAAACATGTCTGGGATTTACTTCAATAATTACACCGAATTTAGGATGACGATGATCTTTGACATAAAAAAAATGTTTCACCATTGATGCCAATACATATGGTTAATTGGTGGCGAGAGTGCGAGTCATGTCAATAACTCGAAATCCACAATCACCAATAAAGGTGCCTTGCCTCGTCATTGAATCAAACCATTGACATTTCATCATCGTGACTCGACCATGCGAGTAATAATCCAAAATTATTTTTTTCTCCACGACACCATAATAAGCAACATTTTCAGAATGAGGTCTAGTGTCCGATGAACTGGCATACCAGTCTGTTGTGGCAGTAAGCATAACACCATTATGCTGTGTTCTCATGTTTATTGCTCGTTCAGTGATAATAAATTTGTATCCATTGATCACAAGTGATTTACAAGCACAAACCATGGTATTAGGACCAAAAGCCAAAGCTCTTATTTCCTTAGAAACAGAGTCTGTAGGCATACTCGATACCTGAAATTTAAACAAATAGTAAATTTAATTAAATATTATTTTTATTTAGTTAATACAGAAATATTTTTACCTTCAATTTCAACCAAGCAGAAAACCCTTTGCTATGCAAAGTCTCCTTCTTTCTCAAAGATAAAGAACGATGCTTTCTATATATCAATTCTTTATGTTCCCTGTAGATAAAAATAATAATAGTTTAACAAATATTTAAAATTACAAGAGATAAGATAACAGATACATGTACAATTAACTTACTTGATATACTCATCGAACAAATCACAATTGAACAACACTGTGCGATGTGCCATCTCTCACTCTTCAAGGCTTAATGTTGTCAATGTATATGATCCCGGAATTCCTCCTTTCTGAGGAAGTGATGGAAAACTAGGTTCAATTTTCCCATACTGTCCTTCTTCATTTCTCATTGGTCTGTTTATTCTCGTAGTATGATCAGACAAATACATTGAGCAGAAATACATTCATTCTTGAGCCAAGTAACCGTTCACAATAGAACCTTCGGGATAATTCCTGTTCCGAACATATGATTTCAATGTGAACATGTTTCTTTCAGTTGGATACATCCAACGGAAAGCAACGGGTCCTCCAAGAAGTATTTCGGTCGGAAGATGGACAGTTAGATGCAACATGCATGTAAAAAATTATGGAGGGAATATTTTCTCTAACTCACACAAAATTAATGGTGTCTCTGCCAACAGTTTTTGCACGAGGGATTTGGACAACCTCTTAGCACAAAGATCTCTAAACAAATAGCACAACCGAATAACTGAGACTCTAACATTATTGGACAAGAGATGACGTATTGCTATTGGAATCAACTCATGCAAAAGGACGTGATAATCACGAGTCTTCAAAGATTTCAACTTCAACTCTTTTCTGTTGACCCATTTTGATATATTGCTTGAATAGCCATCAGAAACTTTAATAGTCTCTAGAACTTCCAGAAATTGATTTTTTTCAGCAGGAGTCATCACATAAGAAGCACATGGAACATTCCATTTATTTTCACTGATACAGAAAGGATGCAATTCTGGTCTGATCCCCCAGTCTACCAAGTCGCGCCGAGATCGTAAATCATCTTTTGTCTTCCCCTTGACATTTAGAAGAATCGAAAGCAACATTTCACATATATTCTTTTCAATGTGCATTACGTCTAAGCAATGACGTAACAAGTTGGTTGACCAATATGACAACTCAAATAATATACTCTTCTTCTTCTAATTATAATAGGTATCATTGGAAACATTTTTCCTCTTTCTAGATTTCATTACACTCTTCCCAAATGAATAACTGGAATCTTCCAATTCATTAAGCACATCAGTTCTAGACATACGCTGAGGTGGATCGTCATTCTCCATGGTATTGTCAAATCTTCGATGATTGTTTCTATATGGATGGTTCATTGGCAAGAATCGTCGATGTCCCATAAAACTAAAACTACGACGATATTTCAGTCTTCTTGATCGAGTAATCTTCATAAAACAGGACATGAAAATTTTCCTTTTGTGCTCCATCCAGACATCATTGCATAAGCAGGAAAATCATTGATAGTCCACATAAGTGCAGCACGCATCTGAAATATGTCTTTCGAACATGCATCGTATGTGGGCACACCCACATCCCAAAGAAGTTTCAACTCTTTTATTAAAGGTTGCATGTATACATATATATCATTGTCGGGATCAGAAGGGCCAGATATTAGTTTACTCAAGAAAGTGTAAGTATTTTTCATACACAACCAAGGGGGGTGGTTATAAATGTGTATGAAAACCGGCCATGTGCTGTGCGAAGTAAGCATCTACCCAAATGGATTAAAACCGTCACATGAAATACCCAGTCTCACATTACGCACGTTGGATGCAAATTCAGGATATCGAGCATCAAATCTCTGCCATGCAAATCCATCTGCAGGGTGAACCAACTCTTTATTATTCTTTTTTCTCTCGGTGTCATGCCATCGCATTTTTATGGATATTTCATCATACATGAAAAGGTTCTGTAATCTGGGGATCAATGGAAAGTGCCACATTACTTTTTGTGGCACACGATATGGTGTTCCATCATCTTTTGGCTTCCATCGAGAGGTTCCTCATTTTATACAATCATTTCTATCAGCAGTTTCCTCCCAAAATAAGCTGCAATCATTCGGGCAAGCATGATTTTTTATTTGAGAATCCAAGTTCATCAACCAACTTCCATGCCATATAGTGGTTTGAGGGAATATCTGCATCATCTGGAAGTAAGTCCTTCAAGAAGGTAAGAATGTAATCAATTGCAGTATTTGAAATCCCATACATAGTTTTCCCATGAAACAATCGGATTAAAAATTCCAACTTTTTCATTTTATCACATTGCCGATATACTGGAGTCGTCACAGCATCATTCAATTTTTTCACCCTATCAAAATCATCATTTTCATTGGACGCATCATGTGTGCTTGTATCTAAATCTTGTTGGCTGGACATCCTTTCCTTCTCATTATGTCGAATAAATGGAAACCGATCATATATCAAACTCTCCAATTCAGTCCTATCATTTGGATCATCAACATTTTGAGATTCCATTTTCTCTCCATTGTGATACCACACATAATAGTTTGTTTGGAAACCATATTTGGTTATATGATAGCTAACTACTTCACGGCCCAACCAAGGTCTTCCAACACAATTAAAACATGGGCAGTGTATGCGACCACTATCTGAAGCCTTGTCAAATGCAAAATCAAGAAAGCTTTTCAAATTATTTTGAAAATCGATTGAAATCCGATCAGTTTCGTACATCCAACTTCTATTCATTCTGTAAAAAAATCGCAATAAGTCATTTCAAAGCAATTCAATAATATTAAAATTTAATCAAAAAAATATTTACGTAAATGAAAATTGTTTACTCTATATAAAAGCATAACTGACACATTACTCTATATGAGAATCATATTAAGAAATACAACAAAATACAGTGTATATAAGAAAATAAGATACAAAATTTCTAATGCCTATATTCAAGGATTGACCAGTAAGATATTGGAGGTGGATCAAGGAATACATAATACTTAAGGGTCATGTTGGGAGTATGTGAGTTTTATACTTTAACTTCTTCAAGTAGATCAGGATGAGGAGTAGTATGAGGATCATGGGAGTGGCGGGACTATCCAAGGGGGGTGTGGCGTGTCCAGGGGGTGCGGGGTGTCTAGGGGGTGGTGGGGCCGTCCGGGGGGTCGGAGGTGTCCAGGGGGTGGGGGCTGTCTAGGGGGGTCAGGGTGTCCAGGTGGGCGGGCTTTCCATGGGGGTGGTCAGGTTGTCCAAGGTGGTCGGGGTGTATAGGTATATTTATATGAAAAGAATACCCCCACAATAATCATGCAGCCCGGTCATTAGTCTAAACCCCTAGAACACATAAAAGGAGCTATTATGGAAATTTACTAAAATATTTAACACCATACGAATGAAAATACACTCTAAATATAGTCTGAGAGGATATAATGGTGTGTGTGAAAAAAAATGATAGTAAATCAATTTAAATGAATATGGAACAAATGAGGGTTTATAATACACTAAGAGTACCTCAAACAATCCAAAACCACTATAGCACCACATATTCAACTTCATGAAACAGGACTTGGAAATCTTACCTACGTCTTTACTGATGACCACCTAATTGGAACACTCTATTTATGGTTTTGAACACAAGGAACAAACAATGTTTGGTCTCTACCAACTCAATCACCCCCTTGTAGATCATAATCTCGTTTCCCCTTATACTAAAATGGTCTCACTGGAAGCTACTATTAATATCGGACCTAAACCATTCATTCTCCATAAAACAATGATCAAAGAACCATTGGAGGTATCTCTCATATAACCACAACCATTTTTATCTATGATGTAACGAAATTCACAAGAATAACTTTTATTCAATAACCTTTTGGTATATAATGTGCATCAACAATGGTTCAATTATATGGTTCATCACATTCCAATTTATTAATCACCCATACATGATAAAAATTGAACATTGACTTTCATTTAATTACAACCATCATATTTCATTTAATTCTTAACAAGCATAGAAGCATGGAAATTGGAATCTAATAACTTTAATTAGTCCCCAAAACTTTTTAATAAATTTAACATGAAAAATAAAACACTTTGAAATCTAAATAATCACTATGAAGTAAAATGAGCTTGGAATTCTATTTCACAAGTAAAAACACTAAATGATGGAATATATGAAAAGAATATTAATATAAATTATTAAAACAAGATAATAAAGTAACAATGAATGTTAAAACTAAACATGTGATTGAATTTTATAACATATAATAAAAATTTCTTGGTAATGAAACATGAAAGGCACATAAATAATTAGACAACTGTCTAATGCAATCTATATGGGCCGGAATAAGCATGGAATGTAAATAAAGAACGGAAACATAAATTTGGCTGGAACATAAATTTGGCTGGAATATGAGAATAGAAATTGGTCTCATCCCACATCAAAATCGAAACTAAAAACTAAGAAAATACCTCAGCCTTGGATGGGATGGAGGAAGAGAACCCGAAACACCTCCAAAATCGCCTCCAAAATCGCTCAAGCGCTCCCGTTTAGGGCTCTGGATCGCGAATGGGGGAGAGGATCGGCTACTGCCAATTTGGGGAAAAGTTTTCCCAACGGTTTTTAAAAACCGTTGGTATATAACTCCATCCCAAACCTATACCAATGGTTCCATTAAAACCGTTGGTAAATATCTACTCCAACGGTTCTAAAACAATTTGAACATACACTTTTAGGGTGTACCAACGGTTTATAACCGTTGGTATAGTGTTTTTTACCAACGGTTCAAGAGAACCGTTGGTATATATTGAAGACGGAATACTATACCAACGACTTCAAACCATTGGTATTGTGTATTTCCAGAACCATTGCACAGAACCCCCACCATTGCACCAGCACCCCCACCTGCATAAAAAGCACCAGAACTATTTCACTGTATTAAAACAGCATAAAACACCTGTAATAACACAAAAAAACACATAAAACCATCAAACTCTTCCAACCATGTGGTGTACTACAATTCCCTATTTCAATCTTCATATGAAAAGAATAATCTAGTGGAGTTGAATAACAGTTTCAATAACTCAAAATGGGGTATGGAAACTTACCCATGGTTCCATGGTGGTTATGAAACTAAATTTGAAAATGGGGTTGGGAAACTTACCCATGGTTCCTTGGTGCTTACAAAAGGAGTAAAGTATAGAACTCATTATTTGATTTAAAATTCAGGCAGAACTGAAATGATCACAAGTTCAACTTGTGATGGTCTAGAAGAATGGAATTGTAAGTTTTTTGAACTTAGTTAGAATAATATTGATGTTTTTAAGGCTATGAACACTAAATGGTACAAGTATGGTGCGGTCTATTGGTCAAAGTTGGATTCCACCACATCGTACCTTAGATTGAGGTGGGGTTGACTCATACACATAAAAAATGACCAATGTATCATTGTCTTAAAGTATCATCACAATCCAAATACCTTTGATCATTTTTTCATATGTCAGTTGTTGGTTTCACTTAAAATGTTGTTCATTTCAAAAAAAAGTGAGACACTTAGAGTGATACTGATCACACCGTGCCTCAGATGGAGACGGGGTTGACTCATACACATCACAACTTACACATGTATCATTTTCCTAAAGTATCAATAAAATATGAAAGAGTTTTGTCAGTTTTCTATATGCAAGTTGTTTTCACTTAAAATCTTGTCCGTTTCAAATAAAAGAGAGACATATAGAGTGATATCGGTCACACCTTGCCTCAGATGGAGGTGTGGTTGACTCGTACAAGTCACAAATGACACATGTATAAGTTTCCTAAAGTATCAATACAATCTGAAAGAGGTTGGTCCATTTTCTGTATGCAAGTTGTTGTTTTAACTTAAAATTGTGTCCTTTTCAAATAAAAGTGAGACACTTTGAGTGGTACCGGCCACACCATGTCTTGTATTAAGACGGAGTTGACTCCTACATGTCACAAATGGTCCATGTATCATTTTTCTAAAGTATCAGCACAATACGAATGCGTTTGATCGATTTTCCGTATGCCAATTTTTGTTTTCACTTTAAATCAAGTCCATTTCAAATAAAAGTGAGACACATTGAGTAGTACCAGCCACACCGTGCCTCATATTGTGGAATAATTGACTCTTACACATAAAAAATGACCCATGGATCGTTTTTATAAAGTTTCAACAGATTTCGAATGCGTTTGGTTGGTTTTCTGTATGCCAGTTGTTGTTTTCACTTAAAATTAAGTCCATTTTAAACAAAAGAGGGACACTTTGAGTGGTATCGGCCACAAAGAACCTCGGATTGAGGCTAGATAGACTCGTACACGTCACATATGACCCATGTATCCTTTTTCTACAGTATAAACACAATCTGAATGCATTTGATCGGTTTTCCGTATGTCAGTTGTTGTTTTCATTTAAAATTAAGTCCATTTTAAACAAAAGAGGGACACTTTGAGTGGTACCGGCCACATCATGCCTCGGATTGATGCGGGGTCAACTTTTACACGTCACATATGAGACATGGATCATTGTGATAAATTATCAACACAATCAGAATCTGTTTGGTTGGTTTTCCGTATGTACTTAAGATGTTGTCCATTTTAAACATAAGAGAGACACTTTGGGTGGTTCCAGCCACACCGTGACTCGGATTGAGACGCGGTTGAGTTTTACACGTCACATATGAACCATGGATCATTTTCCTAAAGTTTCAACAGAATATGAATGTGTTTGGTCGGTTTTCCGTATGTCAGTTATTTTTTTTACTTAAAATTAAGTCTATTTTAAACAAAAGAGAGATACTTTGAGTGGTGCTGGCCACACTGTGAATGAGATTGAGGCAGGGTTGACTCTTACACATCATATATGACCCATATATCATTGTGCTAAATTTTCAACAGAATCTGAATGCATTTGGTCAGTTTTGTGTATGTCAATTGTTGTTTTCACTTAAAATTAAGTCCATTTTAAACAAAAGAGAGACAGTTTGAGTGGTACCAGCCATACTGCGCCTCGGATTGAGGTGGGGTCAAATCTTACACATCACATATTATCCATGGATCCTTGTGATAAAGTATCAACACAATAAAAATCTGTTTGGTTGGTTTTCCGTATGTACTTAAAATGTTGTTCATTTTAAACATAACAGAGACACTTTGGGTGGTTCCGGCCACACCATGACTCAGATTGAGACGCAGTTGAACTGTACACATTACATATGACCCATGTATCCTTGTCCTAAAGTTTCAACAGATTCTGAATTCGTTTGGTAGGTTTTCTGTATGCCAGTTGTTATTTTCACTTAAAATTAAGTCTATTTTAAACAAAAGAGAGACACTTTGAGTGGTGTCGGCCACACCGTTCCTTGGAATGAGGCGGGGTTGACTCTTACACATCACAAATGACCCATGTATTGTTTTACTAAATTATCAACCCAATCCAAATGCGTTTGTTCTGTTTTCCGTATGCCAGTAGTTGTTTTCACTTAAAATGTTGAGGCGAGATTAACTCGTACAACCACCATGACAGCCCCCCCCCCCCCCCCGGATTGTGGCAGTATTTACTCATACACATTACATATTACCCATTTATCCTTTTTCTAAAGTATCAACACAATCTGAATGCATTTGATCAGTTTTCCGTATGTCAGTTGTTGTTTTCACTTAAAATTAAGTCCATTTTAAACAAAAGAGAGACACTTTGAGAGGTACCGGCCGCACCACGCCTCGGATTGAGGTGGGGTCAACTCGTACACATTACATATGACCCATGGATCCTTTTCCTAATGTTTTAACAAATTATGAATGTGTTTGGTCGGTTTTCCGTAAGTCAGTTTTTGTTTTCACTTAAAATTAATTCTATTTTAAACAAAAGAGAGACACTTTGAGTGATGAAGGCCACACCGTGACTCATATTGAGGTGGGGTTGACTCGTACACATTATATATGACCCATGTATCGTTGTGCTAAATTTTCAACAGAATCCGAATGCATTTGGTCAGTTTTCCATATGTCAGTTGTTGTTTTTACTTAAAATTAAATCCATTTTAAACAAAAGAGAGACACCTTGAGTGGTACCAGCCACACTGCGCCTCATATTGAGGCAGGGTCAACTCTTACACATCACATACAAGCCATGGATCATTGTGATAAAGTATCAACACAATCAGGATCCGTTTTGTTAGTTTTCCGTAAGTACTTAAAATGTTGTCCATTTTAAACATAAGAGAGACACTTTGGGTGGTTTCGTCCACATAGTGACTCGAATTGAGGCGTGGTTGAATTTTACACATCAAATATGACCCATGGATCCTTTTCCTAAAGTTTTAACAAATTATGAATGCGTTTGGTCAGTTTTCCGTATTTCAGTTGTTGTTTTCACTTAAAATTAAATCTATTTTAAACAAAAGAGAGACACTATGAGTGGTGACGGCCACACCGTGACTCAGATTGAGGCGGGGTTGACTCGTACATTTCATATATGACCCATGGATGGTTGTGCTAAATTTTAAACAGAATCCGAATGCATTTGGTCGGTTTTTCATATGTCAGTTGTTGTTTTTACTTAAAATTAATCCATTTTAAACAAAAGAGAGACACTATAAGTGGTACCAGACACACCGCACCTCAGATTGAGGCGGGGTCAAATCGTACATGTCACATATGATTCATGTATCCTTGTTATAAAGTATCAACACAATAAGAATCTATTTGGTCGGTTTTCCGTATGTACTTAAAATGATGTCTGTTTTAAACATAAGAGAGACACTTTGGGTGGTTCCGGCCACACCGTGACTCGGATTGAGGCGCGGTTGAGTTTTACACGTCACATATGACCCATGGATCCATGATAAAACACTATTTTATTGAATATTTTATTGATAATAAATGATATAATTTCCTCACATTGTGTTAAATATGTTTATTTATAAAATATTTGGGATTAGATCATTCATTTGAATATTTGATGAAAATTCCAGTTTTACCCTTTATAGTTCATTGTAGTATTTCGAATATAAATATTTTTATTATTATTATTTTTATTTGAAAATTTGTAACAGTGTTCCTAACTTAATTATATACAACTTGTATTCAGGACATTAGATCTAAAGAGTTCATTTGGTTGTTGAAATTGGGCCATGAAGTCAAAGTTGGGCTGGGCTCGCCAGAATGGAGAAGCTTCTGTATTTCGGCCATAACTCCTTCATATGGGCCTTTATTGAGCCCACATTTGGATATGAGATAGAAGAGATATATACGCACATTCTATCCTTCTGAAAGTACGGCCAAGTCACGCGTTTTGGTGGCCAAATGGGCGGTGCAAGTTGGCATAAAATATTTAGCCGAATTTCCACATTCACACTTGAAACCACTTGTAACCTCTCCTCCCCTCCCCTCTATAAATTGGAGTTTTTATCATTTGGAGGGGTTGGGACGTCCATTGGGAAGTTGAAGGCAGAGGATAAGTGGATCCACTCCAATTCTCCAACCATTTCAATAAGGGTAGCTCTTGAAGCAAGGATCCCTTCGACGAAGGATTCTTCTTCTCCTTCATGTTGTAATGATTTTGTTTATGTAATAAACTTCTTTGTTCTTCTTTTATTTCTTCTATTTTCTTCTGTTTTGTTTAAATTTATTCTTCTCTTAATCTTCCTAATTGGGCTGGAATTCTTGAGTAGAAGCGTTATTGGGTTATACCCATTTTAAACCTTTGCACATGCAAAACGCTTCTACGATGATTACGCCACCCATGGAAGAGTAGTCTTTTAGTAATCGATCTATCTTCTACCCTCTTCATTTAATTATTTTGAATTAATGAGCTACTGTAATTCACTTAATATGATCCATGAATTGTGTTTTTTTAAATTGTAAGAAACTAAGCAAGCAATTGAACAATTAACACAAAAACACGCGAGGTCGGGATTTTGTGTAAATTGTGAGAGTGCGATCTTAATCGGTAATATAAGACCACACAGGATAAATTTGTAGAGTTAAAATATAATCTCTAAACACAATTCATCCTCATTTCCAGAATGGATATGTGCCTTAATTTACCACTGACCATAAGCTAATCTTAGAACATCAATCAAAGCAGGGTGCTGCGATTGCATGTTCCGAAGTTAGCCTAGGGTTAAATTCACATCATCTTCGTGGTAAAGTTAATTCTCGCAGGGTTCAGGATTTAACAAATTAAGGTATCATAATTAAGTGAATATTAATTTAAATGATAATGATTAATAAATAATTGAAGAGGTAGAGTTAGATCTATTACACCTTTTAAATAGATTTCTAAAAAAACATCTTCTTGTTGTGTCATTTTAATCGAAATTCATTTCAAAACTAAAAACAAAAAAAAATTATACAATCTTCTTCCAGCAAACTTCTTCTAGATTCATAAACTAAAACAAACCCCAATCCTTTAAATTAGTGTTTTTATTCTATTCTATTTTATTTTATTTTTTTTATAATACCTCTAATAAGTTGTAAAATTCACTTCCTCCTTTGAGAGATGACCTTGGTCAGCCACTCTGCTGCACCTAAGTACCCCAAATTACACTAATAATTTGAAGGAGCCCACGACAGCGCTCTTTAAAATTGGCGCCGTTGCCGGGGAGGCAAGTAATTATTTCAACCAATTAGAGGTATTTATTTTTTTTTTACATTTTATTCTCTTCCTCTCTTCTTTCTTCCTTCTTTACCCAATCTGATTTTTCTTCTTCTTCTTTTATTTTCTTCTACTTCTTTTTGGACCATCAACTCAAACTTCTCATTTTTATTTTACTATGGTCCACTTTCTTTCTTTTCATTTTTATTTGATCTATGACACGAACTAATCCCGAAGATCTCTTAGATCTTGACCCTGATATTGAACGCAGCCTTAGGGCTCGAATCAGAAATTCTCAGTCTACGGGAAGTTTCAATATTCAACCAGTTGGTGAATTCCTCTCTTCTGGAAACATTGAAATTGGAAGCTATTCAAATTCAAAAATAAAAGAGGAACCAATGGCTGAAAACAATGGAAATGAACATAATAGAACCATTCGAGAATTGGCTGCACATGATATTAACTATCAACCAAATTGTATTGCATACCCAAATCTCGAATCAGACTTTGAACTAAAATCGGGGTTAATTCACTTACTTCCAAAGTTTCATGGCCTCTATGGTGAGGATACCAATAAACATTTGAAAGAATTTGATGTGGTTTTATCAACCCTTAAACCAAGAAATGTTTCTGAAGATCAAATCAAATTAAGATCATTCCCATTCTCACTTGATGGAGCTGCAAAAGACTGGATGTATTATTTACAACCCGAAGATGTAACTTGTTGGAACAATTTGAAACGTCTTTTCTTGCAGAGATTTTTTCCAGCATCAAGGACCACATCCATTCATAAGGAGATCTCGGGGATCAAGCAAGCACAAGGGGAGTCAATGTATGAGTATTGGGAGAGATTCAAGAAATTGTGCGCAAGCTGTTCGCATCACCAAATCAGTGAGAAACTCCTCATCCAATACTTCTACGAAAGACTCACACCTATGGAGAGAAGCATGGTGGATGCTGCGGCTGGAGGAGCATTGGTGGACAAGACACCAGTAGTTGCACGTGCGTTGATCGACAAGATGGCCCAAAACTCCCAACAATTTGGTGATAGAGGTACACCACATGTCAGGGGAGTACATCAGGTAAGTCCTTCTTCTCTTGAAAGTCATTTGATTGATACTAAGTTGGAAGAATTGACCACTATGGTGAGGCAAATTGCTTTGGCACAAAATACATCTCTACCCCCTCCTTCAAGGCCTTGTGGTATTTGCACTGAGACAAGCCACCCAACTGACTGTTGCCCACAACTCCAAGAAACAGAAGATTGTGCAGAAGTGTTCCCTGGGAGACCATTTCAGCAGCAACAACAACAACCATATCCCCAAAAGAAGTTTGATCCAACATACAACCAAGGGTGGAAAGATCAGTCGGACATGAGGTATGGCTCTGGACAACAACAAAGGCCACCCTTTCAACAAAACTTCCAGCAGCCTCCGCCTTACCAGCAGGGCTTCAAACAACCCCAAATGAGATTTGAAGCTCAAACATCAACAAGTCAGCAACAAGGGAATCATTCACCAAAGGTAGATTCTAATACTGATTATCTTTTGAAGCAAATTGTTCTTAATCAACAGAATGAGCTGAAGAGTCAAAGTTCGGAGCTGAGGGAGTTTAAGACTCAAATGAGCCAGATTGTCACCGCCCTCCATGAACTTGTGAGTAAGAATTCTGGAAATCTACCTTCCCAACCCACTCCAAATCCAAAGGGGAATGTTAGTGCCATCACATTGAGAAGTGGGAAGCAACTGAAATATACATATGCACCTACCATTCCACTGGGATTCACCTCAACTTCAGAGAAGCCGCATTCCATACCAACTGATGAGCAATCCAAGGAGAAAGATAAAGGTAAGAAAAATATTGATGATGTTCCTCCTAAACCCCTTACTTTTCCAAACAGGGTTGTTCAAACAAAGAAGATGGCTGAAGAAGCAATGAAAAAGGAGGTTTTGGACACATTCAAGCGTGTAGAGATCAACATTCCTCTACTTGAATCCATTAAGAAAATCCCAAGGTATGCCAAATTCTTAAAAGAACTCTTCACCAATCGAAGAGGGCTCAAGGGGAATGAGAGGATCAACCTTGGAAGGAATGTATCAGCACTCATTACACCAACTCTAGCAATGCCAACAAAGTGCAAGGATCCCGGGACATTCACCATCCCATGTACCATAGGGGAGTTTCACTTCTCTGATGCTCTTTGTGATTTGGGAGCTTCCATAAATGTGATTCCTCACTCTGTATTCTCTTCCTTGCAGGTTGGTTAGTTGAAGCCAACAAGAGTAGTGGAGCAATTGGCGAATAGAGCTACGGCATATCCAGCGGGAGTTCTTGAGGATGTACTTGTTCGGGTAAGAGACATGATCTTTCCAACAGACTTCTATGTGCTTAACATGGAGGATGATCAGGTAAGTTCTCATGCCCCCATTATCTTAGGTAGACCCTTCCTCAAAACTGCAAAAACTATCATAAATTTCAATGAGCGTACACTTTCCATGGAGTTTGGAGATGAAGTTGTGATATTTAATGTTATGGATTCCATGAAGTACCCCTCAGAGGACCATTCTGCTTTTTTTATCTCCCATTTTGAACCACCAAGTAAAAACATCATGGAATTGGATTGTCCTATTCTTAGGGAGATTATGAGTATTGGTTCTGGTTTAATGTCTAAGAGAACTTCCACACCTGTTTCTAATGAACAAGACTCTCTAAGATTTGATTTTGATGTGGATTCATAATCTGATTTTGATCATGTTCACTCTGATTATGAAATGGTTGTTGAGTATGCTGATGGATTTGATGCTTTATTCTATGATTTTGATGATGTCTATTCTGATACTGATGCTCTTGGTGCACATATTTCAGTTCCTTCAATGTCTCCATCCATACTACACCCTCCTTCATTAGAACTCAAGCCATTTCCACCAAATATGAAATACTCATACTTGTTGAGTGGTGAGAGATGACCTGTTATCATTGCTAACAATCTCCCTTCTGAACATGAAGAAAAGCTTTTGGATATTTTGAAGGAGAACATCAAGGCGATTGGGTGGACCTTGGCTGACATATCAGGTATTATCCCCTCCATTTGCATGCATAGGATTCTCTTGGAGGATGGGGCTAAACCGGTGAGACAACCACAAAGGAGACTCAATCCCACCCTCCTGGAAGTTGTTAAAAAGGAATTTGAGAAATTGCTCGAGGCAGGTATAATCTTTCCCATTTCAGATTCACAGTGGGTAAGTCCAATTCAGGTTGTGCCTAAGAAAACTGGTTTTACTGTTGTTAAAAATGAGAAAGATGATTTAGTTCCAATGAGGGTGAAAAACAGTTGGCGTGTGTGTATTGATTATAGGAAACTAAATCAGTCCACTCGCAAGGACCATTTCCCCCTCCCATTTATTGATCATATTCTTGAGAGACTAGTTGGGAAGACACACTATTGTTTCTTGGATGGATTTTCTGGATATTTTCAGGTTCCTATAGCTCCAGAGGATCAGGAGAAGACTACACTCACCTGTCCCTTTGGCACATTTTCCTACCGAAGGATGCCATTTGGACTTTACAACGCCCCAGGTACCTTCCAGAGATGTATGGTGAGTATTTTTTCTGATTTTATTGAGACCTGCATGGAGGTATTTATGGATGATTTTACAGTGTATGGGTCTTCATTTGATGAATGTCTAATTAGTTTGGGAAAGGTGTTGAATCGTTGTATTGAGAAGAATCTGGTCCTGATCTTTGAAAAGTGTCATTTCATGGTAGAGCATGGCATTGTCTTAGGGCATGTAGTGTCAAAACATGGGATAGAGGTTGATAGATCAAAGGTAGATATTATTTCATCCTTACCATATCCTTCATGTGTGCGTGATGTTAGATCTTTCCTAGGTCATGCAGGATTTTATCGGCGCTTCATCAAATATTTTAGTAAGATTGCTCTTCCTATGTCAAGATTACTTCAAAAGGATTATGATTTTGTGTTTGATGTTTCTTGCAGGAATTCATTCGATGAGCTAAAACAACGTCTGACCACTCCACTTATCATACAACCCCCAAGGTGGGAGATTCCTTTTGAGCTTATGTGTGACGCCTCCAACTTCGCGGTTGGAGCTGTCTTATCTCAAAGGGTGGAGGGGCGTTCACATGTGATCGCCTATGCATCAAGGACACTGGATTCAGCCCAATCAAATTACACAACCACAGAAAAGGAGTTTATTACTGTCATATTTTCTTTAGATAAATTCCATTCATATTTATTGGGCTCTAAAGTAGTTGTTTTTTCTGACCATGCAGCTTTGAGGTACCTCCTAAAGAAGCCAGATGCAAAGCCGCGACTTATCCGTTTGATGCTCCTTTTTCAAGAGTTTGACATCGAGATAAAGGACAAAAAGGGGTCAGAAAACATGGTGGCGGACCACATGAGTAGGCTTGCCCACACACTAGAGGGTGACACCTTGGACCAGGTACCACTTCGGGACACTTTCCCTGATGAGAATCTCTATACCATCTCAGGTAAGCATCCTTGGTATGCTGATTTAGTTAATTACATTGTTGGCTCTGAAATCCCAGTAAATTTGAAGAAACATCAAGTCCAAAAATTAAAGAGTGAGTCAAGATTTTATGTTTGGGATGATCCATACTTATGGCGCATGTGTAGTGACCAAGTCATTAGGAGGTGTGTTCTCGATCATGAGTTTGAGTCTGTTTTGCATTTCTGTCATACAATTGCTTGTGGTGGACACTTTGGACCCCAACAGACAGCTAGGAAGGTTTTGGACTCTGGATTATATTGGCCTAGATTATTTCATGATGCCCATGTGTTTTGTAAGTCATGATCTCGTTGCCAACACACTGGGAACATTTCTAAGATACATGAGATGCCCCAACAACCCATACTATTCTGTGAGATTTTTGATGTATGGGGCATTGATTTTATGGGTCCTTTTCCTAGTTCATTTGGATTTTTGTATATTTTGGTTGTTGTTGATTATGTGAGTAAATGGGTGGAGACCAAGACCACCAGGACTGACGATTCTCATGTTGTAGTGGATTTTGTCAAGGCTCAAATTTTCTACAGGTTTGGAGTACCAAAGGCCATCATCAGTGAACAAGGGACACACTATTGAAATAGGAATTTTTCTTCCCTCCTTCGAAAGTATGGGGTGACACACAAAACATAAACACCATACCACCCCCAAACAAATGGCCAGGCTGATGTTTCAAATCGTGAGTTGAAACAAATCTTGGAGAAAATCGTGCAGCCAAATAGGAAGGATTGGAGCAAGCGCTTGGATGATGCATTGTGGGCTTATAGAAAAGCATACAAGACCCCCATTGGTATGTCCCCATTTCGGATTGTTTTTGGAAAAGCGTGTCATGTCCCCGTGGAAGTCGAGCATCGGGAATATTGGGCTATAAAGAAATGTAACATGGATTTGGCTCAAGCTGGAATTCAAAGGAAGTTGCAAATTCAAGAGCTTGAGGAGATTCGACTGTCATCATATGAGAACTCAAGGATCTAAAAGGAAAGATCAAAAGAATCTCATGACAAAATGATCCAACAAAGGGGGTTTCATGTTGGAGAGAAAGTCATTCTCTATAGTTCACGACTGAAGTTGATGCCTGGTAAGTTGCGTTCCAGATGGTTAGGTCCTTATATTGTGTCTAATTTTTTTCCTTATGGTGCAGTGGAGATCACACAAGAGGACACTGGAAGGAGCTTTACAGTCAATGGGCAACGTTTGAAGAGATGCATTGAGGGACATCCTACTGATGTAGTGGATTTTATCACACTGCATGACCCCATCATCACTTGATCACATCAGGCTATTCCTAACCCTTTCACTTTTATATTATTTGTCCTATTTAAAAATTCTGCATTTCATGTGCATATATCATCTCATAGGTTCACATTGAGGAAAATGAAATATTTTAAGTGTGGGGGAGGGAACCTTTTAGTTTAGTAATTTCAATTTCTTTCCTGTTCAAAAAAAAACAAAAAAAAATTGTGTGTTTTTCAAATTTTGTGTGTTTATTTTACAATTTTCTGTGTGTTTTTGAAACTTCTGGACTGAAATGATTATCATCACCATTTTTAAATCCATATCAATAAGTGAAACAATTTACCCCTTGAAACTAAGCTTAAATGAAAGTTGAAATGACTTTGTTTCAAGTTCAAATATTTAGTAATTTCATGAAAAGTACGCTGAATTTTGAATCCCATGCCAATCTCACTGTCTTTATATTTGAAATCACTTTCTTGTGAGGCTTCTAAACCATTATTTTAATATTCTTTACATTCACCTCACTTCTTGAGAGAACCAAACCATGCTTGATTTAACCATAATTTGATCTATTCCTGTCAAAACTTGATGGTTTGAGGTACATATGTTTAAATGATTGAGGAATTTGTTTGGTATTAAAGTCCCTATTTCAAAGAATCCTTTTTTATAATGGACTACCTTGAATATTTAATCCTTGTAGCCCTTAGAAGCCATGCACAGCCTGTTAGGTTAAGCCACATTACAATCCAATTTTCCCTATCCAACCAACTCTTGAAGTAAAATTGCATAATCTAGTTGAGCTTAAGTGTGGGGGAAGCTGTCTTGTGTTGTGCCACCATATTATGTGATAATTTGGGTGGAAAATTAAATTCTGAAGAGATGTGTTTGCTGCTGAAGAAATTCATTAGATTGAAAGCTGTGCCTTTTCTGGAGCTTTCATGACAAGTGAAGCTGTGCCTTTTCTGGAGCTTCTAATTGAGGTGGAAAGTTGTGCCCATCTGGAGCTTTCAAGAAAATCATGTTTGAGAAGATTGAAATTTTTTATGCTAAAATGATGAATGGTGTAAACCTTTCATGACTTTTCATGATGATGGAGCTGAATTGATACTATGGGGATTGATGAGAAGACCATATTTAAGTGAAAATTAGATTAATGCAATTTTTCTTCAAAAGAGTCAAGCCCTCCTCATTCAGCCTCAGAGTTTTTCACATCTTAATCCTACCAACCGAAAGCCACAGAACAACCCTAAAAAGTCCTCATGATAAACATATGTCTTTGACTCACATCGAGTAGTGATGTAGGAATCTATCAATCCTATGGTGACCCTTGTATGATTTTGGATGAGAAAGACATTGCAAAAAAAATTGATATTTGAGTGATGAGAGAAAATTAAAGCGAGGTAAGTGTTTTGTGCATGGGCAGATAAATGAAGTGGAAATATATTGAATGATATAAATGGAGAACTTGAAATAAGGTTTTTTATGAGGCAATCCTTTTCCTAAAGTTTCAACAGATTATGAATGCGTTTGGTCGGTATTCCGTATGTCAGTTATTGTTTTCACTTAAAATTAAGTCAATTTTAAACAAAAGAGAGACACTTTGAGTGGTGTCGGCCACACCGCGACTCAGATTGAGGAAATGTTGACTCTTACACTTCATATATGACCCATAGATCATTTTTCTAATGTTTCAATAGAATATGAAAGCATTTGGTCAGTTTTCCGTATGTTAGTTGTTGTTTTCACTTAAAATTTAGTCCATTTTAAACAAAAGAGGGACACTTTGAGTGGTACCAGCCACACCACAACTCGGATTGAGACTGGGTTAACTCATACATGTCACATATGACCCATGGATCATTGTTCTACAGTTTCAATAGAATCCAAATGCATTTGGTCATTTTTCCGTATGTCAGTTTTTGTTTTCACTTAAAATTAAGTCCATTTTAAACAAAAGTGAGACACTTTGAGTGGTACTGACCACACTGCGCCTCAGATTGATGTTTTTTTAACTCTTACGCATCAAAAATGACACATTTATCATTTTCCTAATGTATCAACACAATCCCAATGCGTTTGGTCAGATTTCTGTATGCCAGTAGTTGCTTTCACTTAAAATGTTGTTCATTTCAAATAAAAATTAGACACTTTGAGTGGTTCCAGCCACACCACGCCTTGAATTGATGTGGGTTTGACTCCTACACGTCACAAATGTCCCATGAATTGTTTTTATAAAGTATCAACACAATCCAAATAAGTTTGGTCAGTTTTCCGTATGTCAGTTATTTTTACTTAGAATAGTTTCCATTTTAAACAAAAGATAGACTCTTTGAGTGATTTAGGCCACACCGTGCCTCAGATTGAGGTGGGGTTGACTCATACAAGTCAAAAATTTCCCATGGATCATTTTCCTAATGTATCAACACAATTATAATGCATTTGGTCGGTTTTCCATATTCCAGTAGTTGTTTTCACTTAAAATGTTGTGCATTTCAAATAAAAGTTATACGGTTTGAGTGGTTTTGGCCACACCACAGCTCGAATTGATGTGGGGTTGACTCTTACATGTCAAAAATCTCTCATGGATCGTTGTGTTAAAGTATCAACACAATCTTAATACGTTTGGTCGGTTTTCCGTATGTCAGTTATTTTTACTTAAAAGAGTGTTCATTTTAAACAAAAGTGAGACACTTAGAGTGCTATCGGCCACACAGTGCCTCAGAATGAGTCGGGGTTGACTCGTACACATCAAAAATGACCCATGGATCATTTTACTAAATTATAAACACAATCCAAATGTGTTTGGTCTATTTTCCCTATGCCAGTAGTTGTTTTCACTTAAAATGTTGAGGCGAGATTAACTTGTACAACCACCTGGACAACCCACCACCCCTCGGATAGCTCCCTACTCACCCCGGACAGCCCCCCATCCCTCGGACAGCCCCCACTCACCCCGGACAGCCCCCACCCCTCGTACAACCACCTGGACAGCCCCCCCCCCCCACCTGGACACCCCATCCCCCAACACCTGGACATCCCCATGTAGTCATTATTACAACCATTAATAAAAAAGTATTAAACTACATCATTTTTCAAATATAATCATACTGAACACAAATCAATAATATTATTGGATATATCAAGGAAAATGAATGCATACTATCTTACATCCTAAATTACTACCCACAGCCATGATTAATTTCCACAGACCTCTCATTTCTACCAAATCAAAAGAGAAAAACAAAAAACATAGTTGCACATCAATAAAACCAAATCTAAAATTGTTATGGATGACTACACATGCCTGCATGGCTAGTGAAAAGAACCCCACCATCATAAAAGTGAGTATTGTACAAGAAAGAGACATAATATACAATGTACATTGAGAACCGTATTTAATTAACCCTAAATGCTTTATTAGTACAATCATCTTAGGAATCCAATTATCACTCATGACTAACCATGCCACTATAAACAACCTAGAGTGTATTAGTTTTCTCTCTAATCTCAACAACATCATCACACATTCTTACCATGATGTGAATCATGTGTAATATGAATGATATTAACACAAAATTCCCAGAAATGCCAAGCCGTCTAAAAACTGAAAATTTATGGATGATATTAACACACAATTCATTTTGAATCAAATTTGATTCACTTTACTACTTATCCCAATAGACCAAACTCATACTATAATCACTATATGTGTGCCACTATCAAAGCTCAACACACGCACCCAAATCAAATAGAAAAAAAAAATTCATAAACACCCAAATATAAAGAGAAAACCAAAATAGTAGATGTAGATAATGAAAATAAAAGTATCACTTACAGGAAATATAGAACTAAGAAATTTTGAAGATGGGTCGGAATGAAGGATTTTCGCAGTAGGGTAAACAGAATCCCAATTCACCTCTTCACCCAATTGAAAACATAAAATCAAAATAGAAGATACATAACATTAAAATGAAAGTATAACTTATAGATTACAAATGATAATCTAAGAAATTTTGAAGATGGAATGATTTGGACAGTAGGGTAAAGAGAATCCCACTTCTCTACTTCGGTTTAGGGCTCCAGTCGCTTGGAATGGGGGAGCCTAGGTTCTGTCTATTTTTGGGAAATCTTTCCCAACGGTTTGTAAAACCCGTTGGGAATGAAAACTTTTACCAACGGTTTTAAAAAACCATTGGTAAAGCCCTTCAAAAACTCACTTTTACCAACGGTTTTACAAAACTGTTGGTATATCATCATCAAAAAAAAACTTTTACGAAAGGTTTTGCAAAACCGTTGGTATATCTTCCTCACAAACACACTTTTACCAAAGGTTTTGCAAGAACCGTTGGTATAACTTCACCTCTACATACCTTTACCAATGGTTTTTGAAAAACCATTGGTATATGCTTGGTATACTCATATACACCAATGGTTTAAGCAAACCGTTGGTATATATCTGTTGGGAAAACCTATATTTCTAGTAGTGATGGATTATGTGATGATGGGATGATGTTTATGAAAACCCATTTTATTTATTGGGTTTTTATGAATGATGTATGTTTATTTTGCGGCACAAGTAAGAATGGTTTCACTATGAGATGGGTGGGACCTATATCTCCCTCCAATGCATTGGGTAAAGATTTATATCTCATGAGATAGACATGGCTGGAATGGTAAGTTAATCTGGTTCAGTATTATAGGACTGGAACGAGGAGTGAACTCGATTCAGGAAGGAACTTTGTCAACTAAGATGGTCTTGGCAGCAATGCCTTGGCTACTATGGAAATCATTACATGTTCTTAATGGATTCCACAATTACATGTTTTATTCCCATTCTATTTTATCATGATTTATGTTCCATTATGATCTATGCCTTATGTACTTCCATGTTTTATGTCGTTGCTCAAGATTTTGATGTTTAAACATTATGTTCATGTTTTTAAGTTCAATTGAATATGGTATATTTTTTTTATCCATGCATACCCTTACTGAGAATTTTAGCTCACCCTTTTTATGTTTTATTTTCCCCCAGGATTAAAAGAAAGGTTTTAGGTAAGGAATAAAAAAGTGGAAGATCTTTATGGGAGATGTTGAAGATCTTTCACCACGATTAAAAGATTACGTTTCAAGTTTCCAAAGACACTAAACTATTACAGTCCTTGTGTGTCTGTTTTTGTTATGTATTAAGTATTCCGCTAAAGTAATGTAATGTCCATGTACATCAAGCTTCGGGTCTCTACAGTTGGTATCAGAGGAAAGGTTTAGTCAACCTTTGGAAACTAGGATGCGAAAACATTAGTGAGATCCCTAGAGATATTTCTAAGGTATGTCTAGGGATGTCCCTAAAGATAAGTATACGTATAGGATATAGTCCTAGAACTACGATAATGATCTTAGAATTTATCCGAATATGTTAAATATTGAGGGTACTCCCCCTCTACTATGTTGCTTTCTCTAGCATGATTTTTGTCTCTCACACTATTCTTTTTGGGTTTTAGAAAATGGCTGGAAACAAGATTATTCATGATAATGGAGGATATGATGGATAATGGAATGATATTTCTCATGAGAAACCAAATGAAATGGGATTTTTAAGTCCAAACATCATTATTATGTCGAATCAGCAATCTCATAATATGATCAATAAACTCAAATTTGGTAAGTTTCCTGACTCGGCTAATAAGAGAAAGATGGAGTTTCATGATGATCATAGAGGAAAGAAAGTTCAATTTCCCCTATGTAAATCATGTGGGAAGAGGCATCAAGGAGAATGTTTCAAAGGACCCAGAAGATGCTTTGGGTGTGGAAAAGAAGGACACAAAGCCATTAAGTGCAAAGTAAAAGGTTCAGTTAACACCATGGATGAGGATAATGGTTTTGCTATGACATCAACAATGGTTAAATGTTTTAAATGTGGAATGTACGGGCATTATGAAAACCAATACCATAAGAAAATGTCTCATGAAGAGAATCAGTAAGGTCGTATGGGTAGTATATATGTTGATGATGATCAAGAGACTATAAATGATATGTGAGATGAAAGAATTGTTGAAGCTCGGTCAATGGTTTAAGAAGGCAGCGGAATGATTATATGTTTATCAAGTGTAATGTTGTATAAGTAATCTCATGGTACTATGGAATAAAGAGACATCTAAGGATTGTTACACTATTGTTTTTCCTAAAGTATTTGAAAGTATATGGTATCGGTAACCATGAAAGGTTATTCAGATATTTTTTGGAAAGTAGATGATATGCGGATAATGAAGGGATAAGGAGAAAATTAAATGTTTGACAGTATTCATGAGCTCATGACTGATATAAGGAGAAGGTTATATCATGGTTTGAGTATATAGAATTTTTGGATTTTGGTATGTGGATAGAGTTAACTTTATACAGCATTTGTGTTTTCACTAAGGGTTAATGGGTATTCATTTTTCAAGAGAATACATGATTAAGGTATTCACATGATTGAAATGTGACCAAAAAGATATATGGGGGATAAATGATGGTATTCACATTCTTGGTTGATGACATTTCAAGTAATCGTTTTCTTTATACTATGAGCTTGGATCGAAGTATTTTAGATAAGCCTAAAGATTAGAATGGATTATGTTGGACATAAGTTAGTATTGTTTAAGGATATAACTTTTTCCGATATTATTGATGGGATGATATAGTAATGTAGTTTTAGAAAAAGGAAAACCCGCAGGACGGGCGACAGCCCATCGCGTCGGACAAGGTTGTGGGAATCGAACCCACAACCAAAGTGCGACTGGCCTTTATCCCCTACCACTGGCCTACAGGAAGTCCCTGTTTAGTAGAAACTAGTTTTATTATATTAATCAGTATGATATATGAAGTATAAGTCCATTTTAGGAACCATATATGATTAATCTCACTATATATGGACTTATGTATTTTTGATAACTTTTATAACCTTTTGTTTGAGACAGATGGAATGACCCGTCATTCTATCACATGATCTGCTAACACTTCACGAATAAAAAATTCAACTTCATTTCTTTAAGAGTTGAAAAGGAAATTGTTCAAGTCACGAACAACAGTGAGATTGTACCAAAATAAAGTAAGTATTTATTCTAATTCAAATTCAGCAACTTTAGGGAAATGATCTTGAAAACCAAAAATGTTATCCTAGTGCCCTTATATCCGATGAATCATATGGTACCCTAGATCATCACAAATTTATGGCTTTGTGATTGTTGTCTTTTTCATATCCATGTTCTCTACCACTCTCCATCAGAACTTGATGGTTAGATTTTTCTTCCATATCCATATTTTCACCTATGTTCTCCTACGTGAAAACCCAGTGATGAGTTAATTTGGGTAACCGTTACGTTTCATACTTTAGTTTTTAAAGACATGTTTTGGTATTCTTTTTTACAATGTGGGTTTCTATTAATGAAACTTTCGAGTATTAAGCCATTTATAACCCCGATGAATTTCGAGGGCGAAATTCATTTTAAGGGGGGTAGAATGTAACACCCCAAGATTTTATGAAAAATATTCTTTTTTAATTTCATTAATGTCTTGTGTTTTATGATACAAAAAAAGGAGATTTCACAACACGCATCCCTGACTTGTCTTGCATTACACGCAATAAAGACATTCCTCGATAACGTGTGTAGTACGCAATACCGAGTTTCACTAAACGAGATATTATTATAATATTATTATGAACTAGCCATTATGAATATTAATACCCACTTTTTGAAATTTTATAAATTTTATCTTTCAAAATTGACTTCATTTTTGGATTCGGAATATCGAAATTAGCTTTGGGTGAAATTTTGGTACTTTTCGAATAACTTTCATATTCTGATGAATAGTGAAAATTACTAAATTTTAATTAAAAACAACTTCTTTAATTGAAATAATTAACAGTGATAAATTATTAATTTGAGTGGTTTTAAATTATATTTAGAATATATTTTTACCATTTAATACAATTTTTGTCATTGGATGTAATTTAACATTTAAACCAGACATAAACAAGTGTCAATCTTTTGATAGTTATTATCTCTTAAAAACGTGCTATTTGTTTTGACGACGAGAATTAATTTGTAAATTAATTAATGAAACTGATATGTTTTTAATTTGGTAAAGTAGACATCATTTTTTAATTCATAATATCAAATATATCTTAGGCCTAATTTTTTGTATTTTTCTGGAAACTTTCATTTTTGGATGAATAGTGAAACCGCTAAGTGGTAGTTAACAAAACTGAATTTTTCATAAAACATAATTTTCCCGCTTTTGTGAGTGGAATTTTGAAAATCCAAGAGACACGGTTAATATCAAGGACTAAAATGTGGTTCAATGAGATAAAAATATTTTTGATGAATAATAACTTTTTACTTTTATTTACCACGGTTAAAAGTAAATAGGATAATTAAGGGTAAAAATGATATTATTATTACCCTAAAACATGTCCTAATTCTATTGGATAAGTTTAATTCGACCAAAAAAAACTTAGGAATAAATTATGACCATTTAGGCCCACTTGGATTAGATTAGGACATTTAATATTAATTTATTTAAAGAAGGGTTAAAATAGTTAAAATCAAATTTTAATAAGTAAATCATTTTTAATATAGGGTTATACATAAGATAAATTAGACTATAAATATTCATCAGAAATATAAAAATATTTCCCACATAATGGTATTTTATTTATAATTTTTAGACATTAAATAATTTAATTTATTTATGACACAAAGATGATGCAGTAATTATCATATTAATAAAATATTGACATAATTGATGTTATAAATACCCAAATAAATGTAATTTGAGACTTTTTATGAATTACACTAATTTTATATGTTAATATGACATGTTATTATTGATTTAGTTAACTGTTTTTGAACTAATAATTCTTTTATGATTTTCACAAAAATCAATTACCAAATAGTGTCAAAATTGACATAAAATAGTTTTTAAAATAAATATTATATTATTAATTGTTATTTTATTCCTAAAAATCTAAGTTTCATCAAAATGACTTATATAAAGATATATATATTAATAATGAACCACTTGGGGTTCGTTTGTCTTTTTATAGTATGTTTATTAACATTATAGTGTAAGAAGACAAGAAGACACGGTAAAAGTAAAATTATTTAACTTAAGGTTAAATCTAAATGATAAGGTTAAAATAGAAACTTAAACTTGTCTAAATTCTATTGGATGAGAGTATTTCGACCCATACCCACCTTAGCTTCGAAATAAATCAATTTGGAGCTATTAAAAACCGAATATGACTTTATAATAAAATAATATTTTTAGTTATTCCAATGGTGCCCCTCTCCTCCCTTATAAAAGGGAACCTCCTCCCTCTCTTCCTCACACCACATTGAGCCTTCATGATCGTCCAACCACTGAAAAATTCTATTATCCACTTACCTATAAAAATCCTAGAGGTTCTTGTCTTCCTCAAAGACCAATTTTAGTGCCCTAAGAGGAGGTCTCAAAGAGGCGCTTCAAAGAAGAGGTAATGTCCGTTACCGAATCTTTCAACATTATTTCTTCTTCCACTACTTCTTCTTTAGTGGTTTCATTATCAAGTATTAACATCAGTATCAATCATATACTGATATGTTATTATAAGTATGAAACAACCATATTTCACCATCTATCCATCCTTCGGAAAACGAAATCACCGCGCATGCGTACGTACGGAATACCGTCTCCACGCCGTGGTGTAATCTATTTTCCACCACCACCTTACTTGGATGGGTACAGTGGTGAAAGTAATGAATATATATGATTATTTTAAAGTGATATTTATTATATAATATTATACATACACTTTAATACAATTCCACGATCATGGGAATGATATCATCACTCGTGCATACGTACGGAATACCGTCTCCACGACGCGATGAGATTTACTTTCCATGATAACCATTCAATAATGATTATAAAGTATATATAATAAGTAATCATGAAATATATGACATAATAATTCTAATGGATTTATTTATATATATATTTATGTCATCTACTTAATTCAATTCAATTCAATAAGGAAACGAAAACAGTGTTCATGCGTACATATGGCCTACCGTCTCCATGAACGGTGTATTTCTTTCCATTTATCGATCTATTATATATATGTATATTCTGAATATATAGTATATATAGATCATGTTTTACATTCTGGATGTAAGTAATCATGATCTAAGTAATCATATGAATAATTAAAAGTTAAAACATGAACGACAAATGAAACGATTTGACCCAAAACGCTACTTTAACATGAATTTATAAAAGAACGGGTAATATAAAGTCATAAGTGAACCATATATGATATAATAACAATGAATATGATTCTGTAATAAGTCAATAGAATTATTTAAATCATTATACAGGAGGTATGGATACATACAAAGCATATCGAACCTAAGGTAAGGGATAATGTTGCAATCTCAATTATTTTCTATCCGAGATTGCTTATACGTAAGTATTTACTGGGGTTATTTCTATCATCAATTTCCATGTTTTATAAAAGTATTTTCATGAATATTTAAAGTCCTTTTTACCCATTTTTGACTTTTACTACATGGTATGTAAGTAATCTTTCTTTTGTTTACGTTACGAGGTACTTTTTGACTTTTCCGACAAAAGGATGAGAAGAATGTTTTTTTAACTTATACGGCATGAAAGGATTTTTATGGTTTTATAAAGCCTTATTTTAATGAATATTCCTTAAAAAGATTTCATGACTATTTTAATCAAAAAAATTTATTTCAAAATTTCATGACATTTTGTGAAAAGAAATTGATTTTGAAGAAAAAATGATATTTTCCTCAAGAATTCATTTCAAGTGTTTTATCAAAACCATTTTTCATCTAAGATGAAATTATTTCATATGTGTATGTTTCAAGTATCATGTCTCTATAATATAAATAGATTCACTTTTCTTATTATTAAATAATATCCATTTATTTTATATGGATTATGTGATGATGGGATGATGTTTATGAAAACCCATTTTATTTATTGCGTTTTTATGAATGATGTATGTTTATTTTGTGGCACAAGTAATAATGATTTCATTATGAAATGGGTTGGACCTATATCTCCCTCCATTGAATTGGGTAAATATTTATATCTCATGAGATTGACATGGCTGGAATGGTAAGTTAATCCAGTTCAGTATTACAGGACTGGAACGAGGAGTGAACTCGATTCAGAAAGGGACTTTGTCCACTAAGATGGTCTTGGCAGCAATGCCTTGGATACTATAGAAATCATTACATTTTCTTAATGGATGCCACAATTACATGTTTTATTCCCATTCTATTTTATCATGATTTATGTTCCATTATGATATATGCCTTATGTACTTCCATGTTTTATGTCGTTGATCAAGATTTTGATTTTTAAACATTATGTTCATGTTTTTAAGTTCAATTGTATATGGTATGTTTTATTTTATCCATGCTTACCCTTACTGAGAATTTGAGCTCACCATTTTTATGTTTTATTTTCCCACAGGATTAAAAGAACGGTTTTAGGTAAGGAAGCAAAAAGTGGAAGATCTTTATGGGATATGTTGATGATCTTTCACCATGATTAGAAGATTACGTTCCAAGTTTCCAAAGACACTAAACTATTACAGTCCTTGTGTGTCTGTTTTTGTTATGTATTAAGTATTCCGCTAAAGTAATGTAATTTCCATGTACATCAAGCTTCGGGTCTCTATAGTTGGTATCAGAGGAATGTTTTAGTCATCCTTTGGAAACTAGGATGCGAAAACATTAGTGAGATCCCTAGAGATATTTCTAAGGTATGTCTAGGGATGTCCCTAAAGATAAGTATACGTATAGGATATAGTCCTATAACTACGGTAACGATATAAGAATTTATCCTAAGATGTTAGATATTGAGGGTACTCCCCCTTTACTATGTTGTTTTCCCTAGCATGATTTTTGTCTCTCACACTATTCTTTTTGGGTTTTAGAAAATGGTTGGAAACAAGATTATTCACGATAAAGGAGGATATGATGGACAATGGAATGATATTTTTCATGAGAAACCAAATGAAATGGGATTTGTAAGTCCAAACATCATTATTATGCCGAATCAGCAATCTCATAATATGATCAATAAACTCAAATTTGGTAAGTTTCCTGACTCGGCTAATAAGAGAAAGATGGAGTTTCATGATGATGATAGAGGAAAGAATGTTCAATTTCCCCTATGTAAATCATGTGGAAATAGGCATCAAGGATAATGTTTCAAAGGAACCGAAAGATGCTTCAGGTGTGGGAAAGAAGGACACAAAGCCAGTAAGTTCAAAGGAAAAGGTTCAGTTAACACCATGGATGAGGATAATGGTATTGCTATGACATCAACAATGGTTAAATGTTTTAAATGTGGAATGTACAGGAATTATGCAAACCAATGCCCTAAGAAAAAGTCTCATGAAGAGAATCAGTATGGTCGTATGGGTAGTATTTTTGTTGATGATGATGAAGAGACTACAAATGATATGTGAGATGAAAGAATTGTTGGAGCTCGGTCAATGGTTTAAGAAGGGAGTGGAATGATTATATGTTTATCAAGTGTAATGTTGTATAAGTAATCTCATGGTACTATGGAATAAAGAGACATCTAAGGATTGTTACACTATTGTTTTTCCTAATGTATTTGAAAGTATATGGTACCGGTAACCATGAAAGGTTATTCAGATATTTATTAGAAAGTAGATGATATGCGCATAATGAAGGGATAAGGAGAAAATTAAATGTTTGATAGTATTCATGAGCTCATGACTGATATAAGGAGAAGGTTATATCATGGTTTGAGTATATAGAATTTTTGGATTTTGGTTTGTGGAAAGAGTTAACATTTGATATCATTCATGTTTTCACTGAGGTTTAATGAGTATTCATTTTTCAAGAGAATACATGATTAAGGTATTCACATGATTGGAATGTGACCAATGAGATATATGGGGGATAAATGATGGTATTCACATGCTTGGTTGATGACATTTCAAGTAATCTTTTTCTTTATACTATGAGCTTGGACCGAAGTATTTTAGATAAGCCTAAAGATTAGAATGGATTATGTTGGACATAAGTTAGTATTGTTTAAGGATAGAACATTTTTCAATATTATTGATGGGATGATATAGTAATGTAGTTTTAGAAAAAGGATAACCTGCATGACGGGCGACAACCCATCGCGTCGGACAAGGCTGTGGGAATCGAACCCACAACCGAAGTGCGACTGGCCTTTATCGCCTACCTCTGGCCAACATGAAGTCTCTATTTAGTGGAAACTAGTTTTATTATATTTATCAGTATGATATATGAAGTATAAGTCCATTTTAGGAACCATATATGATTAATCTCACTATAGATAGACTTATGTATTTTTGATAACTTTTATAAACTTTTGTTTGAGACAGATGGAATGACCCGTCATTCTATCACATGATCTGCTAACACTTCACGAATAAAAAATCAACTTCATTTATTTAAGAGATGAAGAGGAAATTGTTCAAGGCACGAACAACAGTGAGATTGTACCAAAATAAAGTAAGTATTTATTCTAATTCAAATTCTTAAACTTTAGGGAAATGATCTGAAAACCAAAAATGTTGTCGTAGTGCCCTTATATCAGATTAATCATATGGTACCCTAGATCATCACAAATTTATGGCTTTGTGATTATTGGATTTTTCATAGCCATGTTCTCTACCACTCTCAATCAGAACATGATGGTTAGATTTTTCTTCCATATCCATATTTTCACCTATGTTCTCCTACGTGAAAACCCAGTGATGAGTTAATTTGGGTAACCGTTACGTTTCATACTTTAGTTTTTAAATCCATGTTTTGGTATTCCATATTACAATGTGGGTTTCTATTAAAGATACTTTCGAGTAGTAAACCATTTATAACCCCGACGAATTTTGAGGGTGAAATTCTTTTTAAGGCGGGTAGAATGTAACACCCCTAGATTTTATGAAAAATATTCTTTTTTAATCTCATTAATGTATTGTGTTGTATGCTAAACCAAAAGGATCTTGCACAACACGCATCCCTGACTTGGCTTGCATTACACGCAATAAATACCTTCCTCGATAGCGTGTGTAGTACGCAATACCGAGTTTCACTAAACGAGATATTATTATAATATTATTATGAACTAGCTGTTATGAATAGTAATACCCACTTTTTGAAATTTTATAAATTTTATCTTTCAAAATGGACTTCATTTTTGGATTTTGAATATCAAAATTAGCTTAGGGTGAAATTTTGGTACCTTTCAGATAACTTTCATATTCTGATGAATAGTGAAAATTACTAAATTTTAATTAAAAACAACTTTTTTAATCGAAATAATTTATAGTGATAAATTATTAATTTGAGTGGTTTTAAAGTATATTTAGAATATATTTTTACCATTTAATACAATTTTTTTCGTTGGATGTAATTTCACATTTAAACCAGACATAAACAAGTGTCAATCTTTTGATAGTTATTATCTCTTAAAACACTATTTGTTTTGACGATGAGAATTAATTTTTAAATTAATTAATAAAACTGATATGTTTTGAATTTGGTAAAATAAACATCATTTTTGAATTCATAATATCAAATATAGCTTAGGCCTAATTTTTGGTATTTTTCTAGAAACTTTTATTTTTGGATGAATAGTGAAACCACTAAGTGGTAGTTAACAAAACTGAATTTTTCATAAAACTTACTTTTACCGCTTCTGTGAGTGGAATTTCGAAAATACAAGAGACATGGTTACTATAAAGGACTAAAATGTGGTTTAATGAGATAAAAATATTTTTTGGTGAATAGTAACTGTTTACTTTTATTTACCACGGTAAAAAGTAAATAAGACAATTAAGGGTAAATATGATATTATTATTACCCTAACACATGTCCTAATTCTATTGGATAAGTGTAATTCGACCAAAAACAGCCTTAGGAATAACATATGACCATTTAGGACCACTTGGATTAGATTAGGACATTGACTATTAATTTATTTAAAGAAGGGTTAAAATAGTTAAAATCAAAGTTTAATAAGTAAATCATTGTTAATATAACGTTATACATAAGATAAATTAGACTATAAATATTAATTAGAAACCTAAAAAGATTTCCCACATAATGGTATTTTATTTATAATTTTTAGACATTAAATAATTTAATTTATTTATGACACAAAGAGGATACAATAATTATCTTATTAATTAAATATTGACATAATTGATGTTATAAATACCCAAATAAATGTAATTTGAGACTTTTTATGAATTACACTAATTTTCTAGGTTAATATGATATGTTAGTATTGATTTAGTTTACTTTATTATAACAATTAATTCTGTTATGAATTTCACAAAAATCAATTACCAAATAGTGTTAAAATTGACATAAAATAGTTTTTAAAACAAATATTATATTTTTAATTGTTATTTTATTCCTAAAAATCTAATGGTCGGCCAAATTACTTAGATAAGGATATATATATTAATAATGAACCACTTGGGGTTCTTTTGGCTTGTTATAGTATGTTTATTAACCTTATATTGTAAGAAAACAAGAAGACACGGTAAAAGTAAAATTATTTAACTTAAGGTAAAATCTAAATGATAAGGTTAAAATAGAAACCTAAACTTGTCTAAATTATATTGGATGAGAGGATTTCGACCAATCCCCACCGTATATTCTAATTAAATAAATTTGGAGCTATTAAAAACCGAATATGTCTTTATAATAAAATAATATTTTTAGTTATTCAAATGGTGCCCCTCTCCTCCCTTATAAAAGGGAACCTCCTCCCTCTCTTCATCACACCACTTTGAGCCTTCAAGATTAGACAAAACCTGCCAAATTCTCTTCTCCACTTCCCTAGAAACATCCTAGAGATTCTGTTCTTCTTAAAATACCAATGTTAGTGCCCTAAGAGGAGGTCTCAAAGAGGCGCTTCAAAGAAGAGGTAATGTCTGTTACCGATTCTTTCAACATTATTTCTTCTTCCACATCTTCTTCTATAGTTGTTTAATTATCAAGTAATAACATCAGTATCAATAATATACTGATATGTTATTATAATTATGAAACAATCATATTTCACCACTTATCCATCCTACAGAAAACGAAATCACCGCCTGTGCGTACGTACGGAATACCGTCTCCACGGCGTGGTGTAATCTATTTTCCACCACCACCTTAATTGGGTGGGTATAATGGTGAAAGTAATGAATATATATTATTATTTTAAAGTGATATTGATTCTATAATATTATACATACACTTTAATACAATTCCATGATCATGGGAATGATATCATCGCTCGTGCGTACGTACGGAATATCGTCTCCACGACGCGATGAGATTCAATTTCCATGATAACCATTAAAGAATGATTATAAAGTATATATAATAAGTAATCATGAAATATATGACATAATAATGCTACTGGATTTATGTATATATATATTTATGTCATCTACTTAATTCCATTCAATTCAATAAGGACACGAAAACATGGTTCATGCGTACGTACGACCTACCGTCTCCATGAACGGTGTATTTATTTCCATTTATCGATATATTATATATATGTATATTCTGAATATATATTATATATAGATCATGTTTTACATTCTGGATGTAATTAATCATGATCTAAGTAATCATATGAATAATTACAAGTTAAAATACGAACGACAAATGAAACGATTTTACCCAAAACGCTACTTTAACATGAATTTACAAAAGAACGGGTAATATAAAGTCATAAGTGAACCATATATGATATAATAACAATGAATATGATTCTGTAATAAGTCAATGACATTATTTAAATCATTATATAGGAGGTTTGGATATGTAAAATGCATATCGGACCTAAGGTAAGGGATAATGTTGCAATCTCAATTGTTTTCTATCCGAGATTGCTTATACGTAAGTATTTACTAGGGTTATTTCTATCATCCATGTCCATGTTTAATAAAAGTGTTTTCATGAATTTTTAAAGTCCTTTTTACCCATTTTTGACTTTTACTACATGGTATGTAAGGAATCTTTCTTTTGTTTACATTACGAGGTACTTTTTGACTTTTCTGACAAAAGTATGAGAAAAACGTTTTTTTAACTTATACGGCATGAAAGGATTTTTACGATTTTATAAAGACATGTTTTCATGAATATTCCTTCAAAAGATTTCATGACTATTTTAAACAAATATTTTTCTTTTAAAATTTCGTGACGTTTTGTGAAAAGAAATTTATTTTGAAGAAGAAAGGATATTTTCCTCAAGAATTCATTTCAAGTGTTTTATCAAAACCATTTTTCATCTAAGATGAAATTATTTCATATGTGTATGTTTCAAGTATCATGTCTCTATGATTTACATGGTTTCACTTTTCTTATTATGAAATGATATCCATTTCTTTTATATGGATTATGTGATGATGGGATGATGTTTATGAAAACCCATTTTATTTATTGGGTTATTATGAATGATGTATGTTTATTTTGTGGCACAAGTAATAATGATTTCATTATGAGATGGGTGGGACCTATATCTTCCTCCAATGCATTGCGTAAAGATTTATATCTCATGAGATAGACATGTCTGGAATGGTAAGTTAATCCGGTTCAGTATTACAGGACTGGAATGAGGAGTGAACTCGATTCAGAAAGGGACTTTGTCCACTAAGATGGTCTTGGAAGTAATGCCTTGGATACTATGGAAATAATTACATGTTCTTAATGGATTCCACAATTACATGTTTTATTACCATTCTATTTTATCATGATTTATGTTCCATTATGATCTATGCCTTATGTACTTCCATGTTTTATGTCTTTGCTCAAGATTTTGATGTTTAAACATTATGTTCATGTTTTTAAGTTCAATTGTATATGGTATGTTTTATTTTATCCATGCTTACCCTTACTGGGCATTTGAGCTCACCCTTATTATGTTTTATTTTCCCCCGGGATTAAAAGAAAGGTTTTAGGTAAGGAAACAAAAAGTGGAAGATCATTATGGGAGATGTTGAAGATCTTTCACCACGATTAGAATATTAAGTTCCAAGATTCCAAATACAGTAAACTATTATGGTCCTTTTGTGTCTATTTTTGTTATTTATTAAGTATTCTGCTATTTTAATGTAATTTCCATGTACATCAAGTTTCGGGTCTCTACGTGCCCTCTTCTAGATTATGAAGCTCTTATATGTGCAATGCGCGAAGAGTCGCTGGGACAAACTCTGCCCGAAATAGGCTCTCGAAGTCTTCCCAGAGAAGCGTCACCTCATCATGAACTTAGAGCATCAAGCTCCACCATCTTCATGTTGCTGCCTATAGAAGGCAGGCAACAAGGAACACCATGAGATTAGTCGGTGTCCCTACCAATCAGAAAACTCTCACTACAGCCTCCAACCAATCCTCAGCCGCCTGTGGGTCTGTCTCTCCCCTGAACCTAGGTGGCCTTTGGTGATGGAACTTGTGCAACACGCTCAAGTGGAAAGCACCGTCTGCTACTAGGGTTGGTGGTATAGGTGACCCAATTGGTAATGGTACCACTGGTGCCTCCGCTAGTGCCTCAACTGGAAGATGTCCCTGTATCGTGGTGTCATCGCTCAGTGGGCTATCGGTGCATACTATATCTGTAACCCTATCTTGCTGTCTACGTGGAGGCATCCTAAAAAGAAACAGGTGTTCCATGGTCAATAAGTTATACTTGGTGAGTTGACTCAAGGAGATCACAAAGAAAAGTCTTCAAAACACACATGCAATCAGTGTTTGCATGCACTAAGTCAGAAATCAGAAATCAAGGTCATGGTGTATTGATACGTCGGCCATCGCACCAACACTAGATTCCCTAAACAGAGAACCATACTCACTACACATAACACTATTTATGTTAAAAAGAAATATCAGAGTCTTATGTTCTACAGTAGAACTGACTCATCTAAAACCAATTTGTCACGACCCGTCCCATGGGGCCTGTGCCGTGACTATCCCAAGCCCACCTTCCATAGTCTAGGGGTTGGAGACTAGCACCGAAGGCATTTCCCCTAAAACAGGGAAGGCAATGCCTTTATAACCTGTAAGCACATGCAACCAAGAACACAACAAGATATGAACTCAAGTAAACTGAACAGTAAATAGAATGAGTGCAGTAAGTAAAAGGGGTTAAAATACAAGACCAACTGGAAAGTATAAGAAACTGAATGTACAAGTAAACTAGAATAGCTCATGTGAACACCCACCAAGTATCCCACGTGAAGGGTAGGTAAAAATCTCTATTATCCGTCTCTATGGTACGCCTCGTCTAAGGTCCCCCTCAGAGCTAGCTCCAGTCCTTGTACTCTCGTCCTCATTCAGTTTTTTCTATCGTCTGCACCAAACACAATGAAGTGCGGGCATAGCCCATGCAGGGGTGAGTATAATGATATTTATTAGGCACCCCAAGACCCTAAAGGTCTCACAAAATCCACAAAAGATAAACCACAAAGCATGAAATCAAATAAAAAACATACTTAGGTATATTCCCATAAATATACCTAAATTATCAAGTATACCCATCTCAATCATGAGGAAACACGGAGTCCTGCTCAAAATCCCAAAGATAAATTGTTCCATAAAGAAACGAGTACCACAATGGTAAGTACCACTCAGGTATGCCACACAGAAGAATACCATCACGGTATTACCACAAAGGATAGTACCTCTAAGATATAGACTCATATCACACCTGGTATATCTTAAGTATAAAAGTAAAAATGATTAGTTGTAAAGTTAGATCATCTTATTCTATCAAGAGGCTCTGCTGCAGACCCACACAGGTTCGCTCGATGCTGACCCACAGAGGATCGCTAGGTGCTGACCCACACAAGATCTCTATGTGCTGACCCACACAGGATTGCTCGGTGCTGATCCACACAGGATCACTCGGTGCTCACCCACACAGGATCGCTAGGTGTTGACCCACATAAGAACGCTCTATGTTGATGCACACAAGGTCGCTCAGTACTGACCTAGACAGGATCACTCAGTTCTGACCTACATAGGATCACTATTCATTCTTCACATCACACCCATCTACTGGGTTACCACACTAAGCATACTCATCTCTGGGAGGGTCCGCTCCTCAAGCCCCTAGTTGATACTCCAACTGCCACGATGTCCCATGAAGAAGTATCTCAAATAGCTGCCACATCATAGTGGTCTCAACGCAATAGATGGTGCGTCAATCGGAAGTCCGGTCTGTAAGTTATTATCCTTTTAGTCCCGAGGGTGCGGTTGGATTCATGCTCGATCCAACCCATCTATACCCCAAATGTACCCAAAACTCCAATGGTGGTATACCAAATGAACTGTATTTCTCCATGGTTTACAACTCCATTGACGGATTTTCAAACGGATGCCCGATGCCAATGTTATGGTCGATAGAGTGAAAAGCTCGTAGCTGGTCCGGGTCCAGTCGAACCCGGTCGGACCGGACCAACCCGACTCGACCCGCTGGGTCTAGCCCAGCCTGTGCTAGGTAGCGTGGGGGTCGTGGAGCGGCACGAGGCCATGAATGCGATGTGGAGGCCACGAGGGCGGCAAAGGCAGCAGGGGCCACGATGGGCCACAGGGCCACTGAGGCCGCGAGGGCCATGGAGGCCGTGATGCCGCTGGACGGCGGAGGCCGTGGGGGCCGTTGCGGGTCACGTGGTGGTGAGGCTGTGAGGCTACAGGACGGCGGAGGCCGCGGGAGGCCACGAGACGGCGTGAGGCTGCGCGGGGGCCGATAGGGGCCGCGGAGGCTGCAGGGCGGCGCGAGGCAGCACGGTGGCCGCAAGGGCTGTTGAGGGCTATGAGGGTACATAGAGGGCTGCGAGACGGCAAGGCCACGGGGCCCACGGGGCCGCGGTTCAACGGAGGGTGCGAGGGCTGCAGAGGGCCATAAGGGCCACGAGGCTGCTGGATGGCGGAGGCCGCATGGTCTGTGAGGGGCCACGGAGGGCCGTGGGAGCCACAAGGCCACGGGACGGTAGAGTCCGTGGGGTGGTGGTCCGTTGTGGTGGGCCATGCGGCGTGGTCACACACCATGCCTGCACCGGCGGATGGCTTGACCAGCTGCCCTCTGTTTTTCACCTTCATCGTGGCCGGTTGTGGTGTCAGCTTCGGTTCTCAAGTTCATCCAGTGCCAAACGTCGGCACCAGTCACTGTCACCATCGCTAAGAACATAAAAAAGATCCATAAGGTTTTCAGAGGGGTCATACAATGTTTTTTTTCCCGTACCCTCCGTGTTACGGCTGTAGAAAGCGACTCAAGGGGAATGATTCAATGTTAGAGGAAAATTAACATTGATCAATTTAAAACACACCCCTACCTCATTCGTTTGTTGAAGTTGATGAGGAGGGAAGGACAGTTGTCGATTGAAGACGTCCCACGTTGGAGGATGTTTCGGGCAAGAAGTTGAAGACATGCATCGGTGTTCTTTGTTGGAGGAGCGTTCTATGTTAGAGAAGAATAATTCCTCTATGGTTCTCTCCCAATTTCCCTTTTCCAACACATCCTCCAATTCCACCAAAAAGAAAAGGTATCCAATATGATATGTTTCCCCAATTTAATTTTTGGAAAAAATTAAATTGGCATCATAATTACATTGAGGTTGGCCTAATAAATTTTGGGAAAACCAAAAGGTCACCTCCCTCATTAAAGAGGTAGTTCAAGAGGTTTCTCACATTAGGATGGTTCAGGTGGTCCCCACCCTTAAATTCAAAATTGGGGGTTTTAGGTTCGGTGGTCCCACCTCCATAACCTCCCATGGGAGGTTTAGTTTTGGTGGTCCCCACATATCAACACTCAAATGGGAGGTTTAGTTCTGGTGGTCCCCACCTCTTAACATCCACATGGGAGTTTCAAATGAAAATAAAATGTTACACAATTTTATTTTATTTTATTCTTTCACGAATAAGTGAAAAACTAACTCCACCCTCGACTTATTATGGTCGAGGTGAAGGTCTCCTTAAGCAACTACCGGCACTGCGAGTTCAACGGTGCCCTCATATTTTAATTCTAAGCACCGGTTCAAAATTTATAAAAACCCGCTCACACGTTTACTGAACATACCCAAAAAAAGTTCATAAATTTATTATAGGTACTCTAGGCCTTATAATCACATGCCGTCAATTTTCACGGACTCGTAAAATTCCCATTTAACTAAAAAAATTACATGGAATTTCTATGTCTTTAAACGGGATTATTTGGTTTGGGATTATGCATGGAAGTTTTTTGAGTGATGTATTTGTATCCAAGGTCGAGGGAGGATATTGTGGGACTTATGCATGGGAGCTTCCCGATGTCGAAGTTTCATCCCATTATGGAGAAGGAGGTGGCATCTCATGATAATCGCACATGAGGAATCTAGTGTTTACGACACAAGGTAGGAGGTGTAAATTCATCCCATACCGGTCACACATGGGGAATCCTACATTTATCGCATAGGTTAAGGATGTAGTTTTATGCCATGTTCAGCAGATTCTATTATGTAGTTTAATGTCATATGACAAGGGCATTGGGCTATGTGGTTTGACATCATGAAACTCGGATGTTGTCAGTGTCTATATCCAGGGATAAAATTTTAAATTAGTGCAAGAATATATGGCATAAGTCCCCTCTACTAGGAAAGGTTGGTAGTTTCATACAATGATGACACCTTTGGGACTTAGGTTTCTACTACTCAAGTTCCTCTAGCTATGCATGGAATACACACTACCATGGAGGAGTGTAAATTATGGGTCCTGAGGTTAGGATTCCTATGCTTAGTAGAAAGAGGAATTAGGGTTCCTATGATTAGGGTAAAAAGTAAAGATAATGGTCCATTCCATGCTTGAAGGGGTAGACATAAGGGTTTATGATACTGGTCGCATGGGAATTTGGAGTGTGGGAAAATAGGATTGATTGGGTACAAAGGACCCATACACTAAACATGATCACAAATATTTTTGTGGAAGGAGGCATTAAGTTGGGGAACTAAAGATTATTATATGAAACTTTACAATTACACATGCAAGTAGGTTTGTGTGAACCATAGGTTCTAGATCAATACCCCCTCATAGATTTTGGAGTCATTTGTTTGCACAACTTATAATGTTTTGTGTAGATTGGGGTTGTGTGAAGGTGGATTCTCTTACATGAACTTGACTAGAATTAAGATGTGTTGTATGAGGAACTCCCAAACACGGTCCAAGACTCGTTGTGGCCCATGGGAGGTCAATTATTCAAGTTCCCTACCTCTGGGAACCCATAAAGTGTAAAGTTATATGATGTCATTGAAGAAGGGATTACATGAGTGAGAGATGACACTTCGACATCCATAGATCATCCTGAGAGTAAGGGGTGAGGTTATATTTATATCTAAAATGGATATAAATATGAGTATAACCCCTACTATTTCATAAAACCAAGTTTCATTGCTTCCCATAACTTTTCCCCAGGGGTGAGATCATGCAAGTGGATAGTTTAACATTTCCTTTCTCGTACAAAGGGATTTACACACCAATGACGAGATTGCATGAAAATGTTTGATGTTGAATTCAAGTGAATTTTCCCACATTTCAGTGATCTGGTAGAATCATGGAACTTTGACCTTTAGTGTCACCTTTCACATGAAATAGATTGCATGTGGGACATGAAAGTTTCATATAAGTAATTAAAGATGTGTGTTTTAATTTTATTGGTTCCAGAATGGTCCTTTGGTCTGGTCTGGACCTTTACATTGAGGAAAACTGACCTTTAGGGGATCAAGACTTTCTTTTTTCACTAAAAATCCCCCCCTTGGAATCAATGTTTATGGGGAACCAAAAGGTCAGGTTATGAAGGAAAACACTAAAGTACAAAGTGGATTTATGCTATGTCTTGAAAATCTCTTACCAGATTGTGAAAATTGGTTACATTATTGTGAAAACTTGTTGTCCATGCCTACAAATAGGGTTATTGGGGGCCTTTTATGGTAATCTTCCTTTCATGTGCAATAAGTATGCTCTTGTGAGAGTAACACTGAACTTTTCATGAACAACCAAGTATTAAGTCATGATTTTCATGAAATGTCTTCTTACATGCCTATACTTCTATGCTCAAATCATCATTTTGTGTGGATTACACAAAAATTTCAAGATTCAATTCCAAATTCATGAACAAGTTCTGCTTTTTGTGACCCAGCATTTTTTCTTTCTCCAAACCTATCAGAAATGGAAAACCCTGCTTCCCATGACATTAACAATGCTTCTGCCACCCAAAAGGATGAAATGGCTGAGAACCCTAAAATCCCTCATGCCAAGTGAGTTTTTTAATCGAATTTTGAGCTAATGAATATAATCATAAAGAATTATAGGGGGGTACTTTCTGATAAATATGCTATCGTTGTACAATTTCGGGCTCCAAGACAATGTGGCTATTCCAACAGTGGAAGTCAACATGACATTGTTCTGGTTCACCCATCATGATGTACTTAACTAATGGAATATTGCTGCTACTGGTCACCTAGATAGTTATTGTGATGATTTTGTGGTTTACACCCTCAATGGAAGGATGAGGAAACTGATGGGGGGGGTGACTACTAAATTAGGAGTTCTATGACCACTATGCAAGCACCATTCAAACCAGTATTTGGAATAAAAACATGAGATGGTACGAGGATTGTGACCTATGAGCTAAGGTAAACATAGATGATTAGTGGGTGTGGTAGTACTGGGTATGATTCACATGAAAAGATTATAGGGCCCATATGTGACACATTGGTTTGTATGAGGCAGATTCAGCATCCCAATTTCATGTCAACCATCAACGGGAGTTGCTATCAGAACTTCTTAGTCTATGGTCCTTGTACACCAACACCTTCCACCTTCATCATGGGGAGGTGGGGATCAGTCTATGAGATCTTCATTGCATTAGATCAATCCCACTAATATGATTCCAATATGGTGAATTCCTTTTGGAACCCAATGCATGGGGGAGAAGTAACAAACACCCATCACAACATGAATTCTTTTGGATTGGATGACCAAGGTCTTAAAGAATCACCCTCATTTTTATTAGTACATTTCCTTTATGACCTAAATGATCATGTTCTTTAATATATTGGTTTTTAAGATACCAGGGTACCTGAAGTAGTGTTCAGTGGCATGATAGAGGAGAAGGTTGGGGTCCTGCTAAATGATTATAGAAGAACATCATTACAAATAATGGGGATATAGTATAAAGGACTAGTATCCAATGATAAGATATAGAACATTTATAGACACCTTCTTGAGTGGTTGGCTATTACCAGTCAGGGATGTTCATATGGGCCAGCATCTTGGTACATTAGTGATGGTGACTATACTAGCATCTGAAAATTAGGTGAACATGGGAGTCCCTATGCTGGATTAGTTCTACAGCTAACTCAGATATGTTTTGAGGGGAATCATGCCTAGGTGCATCTGTGGTCCATTATAATTCCTTCCCGGATGGTTCACAACACAATTCACGGGGTACATGTTCCCAAATTCCATTACTCTCCCAAATGTTGGCCTACAGACTTTCCTCCTCAATATTTTTGGGGTTTTATTGGTAACTCTTGATGAAGAAGGGGTCATGATAAACAATATAAATTATCAAAATTTTAATTTTCATCCATTCCTAGCCCCATTTTCTGAGATGGTTGATAATTTTTAGGGGATACTAGACCATCAAGAGTACCTCCATACCTTCCAAGGGGGAGTGTTGGTTTCTAGGATAAACATAAACACTTATGGAAAATAATATAATCCATCTCAGTCTTCCTAGTAATTTGGATGCATTCTATAGCTTGTAAAGAAATTCTACATGGGGATCCATGAATAAATGCATCCATGTATCCTTTTTCAACTATGGTGGATTTTTATGGTGGAAGGCACATGGGATTTCATCATGTCGTGACCCACTAATATAAATGTTTTTCTCTCCTAGAATTATGATGGTAATTGTATAGAGGTACATTCCGAAGAAGTCTTACATCTTTGAATAAGGAATTTTGTGTCATTATGAGAGCCACAGGATTATCAAGGAAATAGATAGGGTGTTCTTCAAAGTGCCCACCAGGAATCGAGGGCTCAACCCTTGGAAATGATGGGGACAGTGATGGGGGAAGATAAATGAGAGTCGCCCGTTGACCTTTTTCAAAAAAACAAGACCTTTCAAGATGATTTCAGGGGTTTTCAAAGCATGTTCCTAAGGAAATAGGTGATCCAGTGTGTCCAGGAACTATTTCCATTAGGGGTCCCAATCAAACATAAAAGATTTTGGAGATCTAAATCCAAGCATATAGAAAGAATGGGGGTGAACTAATAGAATGTTTGAATGGGATTTCAACACAATTGGGATTAAACCATTTGTATTTGAACACATTTGGTTGGATTATTGGTATTAAAAAGGATATAATCTTCTTCCAAGGTGAGCACCATATCGGATGTTGGGAGAAAAAAATGAACTCAAATGGTGTGGTAGTTGATCGGCACCGAAGAGGGAATGTGATTCTAAGATGAGGGTTTAACTTATTTTTAGTTTTACATTATGTTATGAGGATGAATGGTGTGGAATTTAACATCTTATAGAAAGTATGTTGAACACATAGTATGATTTTTTTTTACAGTGATGATAATGTTTCATACAGTTTAATAATGTTTGATTAGGACATTCGTAGAATATTTTAGCATCTTTTGACAAGGGAATGTGAACCTATGTGAGTAAATCATACCTGGTCAAGGTGGTGGGATGCATGGGAAGGAAAAAAATGGGGGGAACCTCATGGAGTAACTTTTGAATAAAAGGAAACTTAGATTTGGCTCTAAATTTTTCCTGAACTGATGGAATCAGCAAGCGCAGCCAGGTTTTTTCAGGGTCCATGGTGGGTCCCACTAGCTTTGTACCATTTTATTTATTCCCTTGTTTTTTAAGTCATGAGAGCAACTTGGTGAGCGAGAGTGTGAATTTTTCTTAGGTTGGACTTATAGGGTTTCAACCTGATAGATGTTTGGGCCTCTTTACTTTAGTAGTTTATGGTCATACCTTTCAGACCAAGAAGTTGTAAATAGTTTAAGTTCATAATTCTTATACCAAGAGTTGAAAATAGTTTAAGGTCATAATTCTTAGACTAGGGGTTGTAAATATTTTATGGTTATAATTCTTGGACCATGATATTGAAAATAGTTTAAGGTCATAATCCTTGGACCATGGTTTGCAAATAGTTTAATGTTATAATGTTTGGAACATGATGTTATAAATAGTTTAAGGTTGTAATGATCAGACCATGGTGGTTGTAAATCAAAAAAGTGTGTGTGGTATAGAGGAGAGGTAACCCAATGTGAATTGAGGGCCAAGGATAACCGATGCCATAAAGAACATTTCTATGAAAACTTTCACATAGTTTAGGTTTCTGATGCTTAGACCTTGGCTCCAAATTTGGGGTTGTAGGGTTCATATGAAATATTTTATGTTCTATTTAAGAAGAACCCATACGTCTAAATATTTCTTAGGGAATATACTCCTCAGCTTCTAAGACCATGTGTTTCATGCTCAATGTGATAAATAAGGAGTGGTACAAAGTTCCCATTGTTTGCGATGGAGAATACAATGAGGGAAAAAAGTGATCGGCCTGGGAAATTACAAAAATGTGTCATCTTATTTACTTACCATGAAAATGTGTGTGGGTAAATCATCCATAGGGTGTATGTATTCCCACCAAATAAATTAAAAATGTAAGTGAAGATAAATCATGAATTCCAATACATATATGGTGAAAAGGGAATAAACGATGGGTATGGAAAAACCGATGACCATGTTCAAAACACAGGTTCCACACCTGCACTAGTCATGGATAGGATGAAAATATGAGATTGACCATTGACCTTTTTCCAAACTTGGGAACCACCATCTGTCACCAGGTATCCTTTGAGGCATGTTCCGAGGATGATAGGTGGGCCAGTGTGGCCAGGCACCATTGCTGTTAGGGAGGCTATTCATATGGAGAGGATGATAAGGATCTATATCAAAGGAATTGAGAAGCATGAAAATGGAATTTGGGTGTCCTTGGGGGATGTTGAGTTCTCATGGAGTTATCCTACAATGCACTCGAACATGACATATGATCATGTTGATAGGAAAGAATCAAGCCTGACCTAGAGGGTAAGGACCCCGAAGTAAGTTATTAATGTAGGTAGGACCTAGGATATGTGATTCGGATGTCACTACATATCCCATAGGGATAGAAATCAAGCCACATGTAGTTCAGGAAGATGGCATGGTATAAGGCCGATGTTGGAAAGGTAGTGTCCTTTCTAGGGAGGATGATGAATCATCCTATAATTATCATATGAGGCATATTATGTTAATCACATAGGGTAAGGCTATAGTTTAACATTGTTTATTGAGGATGTTGATTTCTTCCATCCCATATTTTTCATATGAGGTATCCTGGGTTTACATGAGGTGAGGATACATTTTAATGTCATGTGATGAGGAAACTGGTTTTTGTTCATATTATAATTATTTTACGAGGCGTCCTATGTTCATCACATAGGGTAAGGCTACAATCTAGTGTCTTGTGCTAAGGAAATTTATTTGGTTTATCTCACATTTTCAAGTGAGGAATCCTATATTTATCACATGGGTTAAAACTGTAGTTTAACATCATATGGTGAGGAAGTTGGACTGTGCACTTTAGAGACATATAGTTGTTGACGCTCCTTTCGTCACAGAATCTAAAAATCGGAAAACGGGAATATCTGAGCTCAAAGTGATTCAACCTTTGAAGAAAATATCAAAAATCGACTAAGGCATGAACCAAGGATCAAAAGCAACTTCACCGCGCAAGTTATATCACTGTCGCGCAAGTCCACTTGCGCGAAGCCCTTGGTCACGCAAGGGACTTGCGCGGCCTAAGTGATAACCGCCCGGTAACCGCCCAGGGTATTCTCCTGCCTATAAATAGACCATGTGGGCCCCCCATTCGAGAGGATCTTTTTCCAGAAACTCGGATTGAAGCTCCCGATGCCCAAGTCTCTTCTCAAAGCTTCCGGAACACTTCTAAGGTAATTTCTTACCTTGAACGGAAGATCCAAAGAGAGGGAGGAAGGAATAAGTGTTGAAACTCATCAACACTTGCGCGCCTGAGTGGCCAGCCCTTAAGGGAAGTAGTCACACTTGCGCGTCGCCTTACTCCTTAGATAGAACTTGCACGTCCCTTTTCTGGAAGAACCTCAAAAGGATTCTAAAGGCTTTAATAACGAGTCGATCAAGTATTTCAATGCTAGTTTACCATCGTGCAAGTACAACATATGTCGCGCAGGTATACCTGCATGACCAAAACATGCGCGCCCCCGCAATACTTGTGTGCCTTCCAAGCCTTGCACGCCCCTTCCTTTTTGGGTGCCTTTATTTCCCATTTCACCCCTCTTAAGTCATTACACCTTTCCTTTTCAAGATTCAGTCTTCAAGACACTCTTCAAATCCATTTATGGTATGATTTCTTGATTTGAATTCCTTATCTGAAAGGAATTCAGTGAAATATCTCTCAAAAACTAGTGATTTAAATATCTTTTTGTCACTAAATATGGAGAGTTCATTCATTCAACCTCATCCTTTAAGATGAGAGAAATCCTTAACCTGGGTCTCCTTTTCAGGAATAAGTCCCAGTCATAAATTTTGGGCATCCTTCTTAGGAGTAAGCCCCAAGTCCTCTAAATATGGGCATCCTTCTTAGGAGTAAGCCCCAAGTCCCTTAATTTTGGGCATCCTTCTTAGGAGTAAGCCCCAAGTCCCATAATTTTGGGCATCCTTCTTAGGAGTAAGCCCCAATCTCAAATATGGGCATCCTTCTTAGAAGTAAGCACCAATCTCAAATATGGGCATCCTCCTTAGGAGTAAGCCCCGATCTCAAATATGGGCATCCTCCTCAGGAGTAAGCCCCAATCTCAAATATGGGCATCCTCCTCAGGTGTAAGCCCCAATCTCAAATATGGGCATCCTCCTCAGGAGTAAGCCCCAAACCTTAATCCTTAACCTGGGCTTTCTTTTCAGGAATAAGTCCCAGTCATAAATCTTGGGCTTCCTTTTCAGGAGTAAGCCCCAAGTCCCTTAAATTCTCTTTAACCAGTCCTAATTTACGTTTGATCTGGGATTCCTCTTCAGGATTAAAACCCAGTTATCAATCCTCTCCTAATTTGGGTTTCCATTTCAAGAATAAGTCCCAAGTTAGAGTATTCAAATCTCTATGAAGCACATATACCTTTATGGACCCTGTTCCTGGATTTTCTCCCTAAAGTAAATCCTCTGGGCAGTCATACATACATAAGCCCAAAACCATTTCTTATGATTTCATATTTCATGGAACAATTTTCTAATTTTTACCAATACCTCTTGTTTCTCACACCGAGCATGACTCACGTGAGCTTAGAGTGTAAAAGTAATTGTGACATCCTGCTTTGAGCCATCAATCATAAACATCATACTCCCTTATTCGAACTACGTGGGTTCTGATTCCTTTTCTAAAACAAAGGATACGTAGGTCTCCCATCTATGGGTTCGATCCCAACTTTGAAATAATTCATGTCCTTCTGAATGAAATTAAACTTCAAGTGCCCCACTGAGTGGCTTTAAAACCAGCCTGGTCATCATAATGACCAAGAGACATTTATATGAATGTTTTGAAGTTTACCATTGACCAAGAATCTCTAAATAGATATAGATTATTCTCTATTGATGAAGAACCTCAAATACATATAAAAGATTCTCTAAATTTCTTACATATTTAATCATTGATTGTCAAAACTAAAGGAAAAGCTCATTTTATACTTGGTAATGTAATAAGGATTCACGAACATAACTTAAATCTATAAAGAGAGTCCTGGAATAGACAATAATTTCCCTAAAAAAGGTGTGATGAGTCCGACCTCCCATCCTCTCGACCAATGAAAATTCCTAAGCCTCATCAGTCCACAAGATAATGAGCGCCTACCTTTGGAAAGTAGGTCCAAATGGATGTGGAATCATTTGATTTTTCTGGTTCTACGAACAAACCCGCTAGAAACCGATTGGAATGTTTGAATCTCCCATCCAAGAGGTCATCCCCGAATTCCGAGGGAAACAAAAAATGGTGAACCCTACGTGAATCCTTAACCAAGTTAAAATGATGTTTTACCTATTTGTTAAGCCCCTATTTAAAACTCAATAAGAGGGCTAACAAAAACAATCATTGACATGTGTGCTCATCCAAAGGATGAAGTGGCTGAATTTTATCTTGATTACGTCTGTTATATCAAACAGGCACTCTTTTCCAAGATCTTCTGTATTTCCATAATGGCTGCTCTCAAATTCACATATGTGAATACTACTGCTGCAAATACCACTGCTGCTATTTCTACTGGATTGTCATCCGCTCTGAGGATGACATCACCTACTCGGCGTCTTCAACGCTGGGTATCAAATGCGCTGGTTAAGGAGTACCGTCAACACGGTACCATCCCAACTTTGGAGGCTGCCCGACATGCCCTCCAAGTGAACAACTCACACAGGTCGTCCAGACAATGACGACCAGTGATCAAGAGGCAGGCGGTGCTAACTACCGTCTCCAACCGTTTCAGGTCGTTATCCCCAGAATGCAATTTCCATTCACTCCCTTACTTTGAGGAAGTGAATGAGCAGGTCCCTCGGGGCCTTAATTCAAAAAGACAGGAGTCCTTCCCGAGGACTCCCATCAACAATCGCTGCCAGACTCGTGCGGCATTGCGCCCTCAACATGATGAGGGTACCGACTCCAGGCATTCAGATCAGGTTCCTCAAACCCGAGCAGGCAAGACGAACCGCCAGAGACGGAATCCGGTTAACAATGGGCAGTTTTTCATCCTTGTCATCTCCGAAGAAGTCCACCAACCTAACTTGGTGGCAAACAACGAGCAGGCACACACACCTGTCCGTTTTAATTCCGCTGTCCAGCAGACTCGTCTAGCAGCATCACACCAATCCCGCCAGGAAATTCCGGTGGAGTACTATAGGCAGGAACATACAACTGCTTATACATCACCAGTTAGTCAGCAGGCTCGTCTGACTACATATGATGGATCTCATCAAACACCTTTGGCGAAGTGTAATCAGCAGGCACATACACCTGCTAGTACTAATCAAGCCTACCAACAGTCTTGCTTGGTAGCGCACGGAGAAGTCAGTCGGAAAGCTCCGACGACAAAGAGGAGGCAGAATCAACTCTCTGCCTCCACACTTGAGTACTGTCAGGATTCACTGACAAGAAAAGGAGGACAGGAGCAGGCACATACACCTACTCCAAACCCGGAATGGACGTATATCCCTGTTCCGGCGGCTGAAGTCACCAAGAATATTTTGTCAATGGTGAAAGAGCAGAAGCAAATTCGTGCTCATATTCTGGATGCTTGCCAGGATATCATAACAGCTTCAGCATCATCTCAGGGACAGACACATAAATCTATCCCTAGCAGTGGAGTGACACATCAACGATTCACTCCGGAACAGACACACACATCTGTTCCAGTCCAAGAGGGTTATGGGGCATACTCCCCCATATCATACGGACAACCAAGCTAGGCACATACACCTGATTTGAGTGGAGATCGTCAGCCGAACCTGACCATCTTTTCTGATCAGGCACATACACCTACTCAGAACAATCACTTTCGTCATCAAGTGGTTTCTAAAGCGAGTAAGAAGGCATCTAAGAAAAAGATCCGCCCAGCACAATCAGGAGATCAAAGGCCAATCTGTAACCAAGCCTTGCTCGATGCTGGAGTTCTTGAAGCCCTCATACATTTATCTGTCGGAATTAAAGATTCTACTCCCTCAGTTCCCAATAACGGGAACATTAATTATGAAGGTCTTCAACAGACACTTCCTCATGAAGGCTTGCTTCATGAAAATTCGGTCAATCTTGAAGTTTCTTCTTCAGATGAAATCCACAGGAACCCTCTGTGTGGTCAGAAGACCAAGGAGCAAGAGATCTCATCTTTTGCTGTAACCCATTATGGTGGTCCTCCCCATGATGATGAATTTCGCTGCGAAAGGCCTCTCCGCAGTAGTGATTCACATTGCCTGGAAAATACTCCAGTGGACAATGTAGTGCTGAGAAAGACCTCTTATCTTGAGGCACTTGCAAATGCGAAACCAGTCATGTCTGATGCTTTATCGCTAGCAAGTGAAATACTTTCCCAATCAGAAGATAGCCCAGGGTGTAGGTCATTCTCCGAACCACCCCTAAGTCATGAATCTTCTAGTTTGATCAATGATCTCTCTACCAATCTTGTTGAATCTGATGAAGCAACAAGGAAACACCAACTCTGGTCAAAACAGGTAGAAGAATCTTCATTTAATGATAAAGAGGAAATAATGAACATGAGGAAAAAACTGGCGAAAAGTGAGGTACCAGTCATGTTTTGGCCTTTGGCTGACTCCTAGTATGACATTCCAAAGATGTTGACGGAAGATGGAGTCCATGATATTCGTCTCAACATATGGAAAACTCTTTGTCAATTGAAGAAGAAGGTATTATCTTATGATGAATATGAAAATCATCTTAAGATAATAGAAGGGCTACAACGTCATATTGATTTGGCATCTCTATCAGTCTCTCGGTATCCAAAGGCTGAAAAGCAACAGAGAACCCTTCAACGTTCATGCCTTGGCGCACTAAGAAAATTGCGTCAATTAATTCCCAATGCTCCATCTGGTGTTCATATCAGAGGATGGGGTGTTCACGGAGCACTACATTTCACAGTGCTTTACATTCAGCAAAGCCCACCGAAAATTGTCTCATGCAATGTTATTGCCCATGGCCAGCCACAGTCAATGGGCTTTGTTCATAATCAAAAGCTTGCTCAAGAACAGGCTTCAACTAGTTCCTCTAAAAATCAAGAATATAGAGAACAAGTTGTTGAATTGATCCTACATCAAGCAGGCGAGAATATTTCACAAGCCTCTCGTCTGGAGCAAACAAATCATCAAATGACAGAAGTCTCGGAAATCATCCAACGGTCTGTTGAACCAGGTGATAAAAGTGGATACAGGTTAATGCATCCAGCTAATTTCTGAACTAAGATTCGCAAGATCAAGAGAGCTTTTAAGAAAGTCTCAGACATAGCATGTCAAGAGCCACCCCAGCTTGTCAGAATGGGGACTCCTTTAACCCAACCCTCAGAGTCAACAAATGGGATTCGAGGAGTTGAGCGGAATCAGCAGGAACATCCCCAGTTCACGAGACTGGGGACTCTTTCAAATCATCATTCCCCTTCTCAGAGAATATCGATCTTTTCTCGATTGGGGAAGAAGCCCCAAGAGGAACGAAGAGCCAAATTATCAGTAGATTCCCTCCAAATTATAGCTCGTCAAGAAGTTCCTAAAGGATTACATCAACAAAAGGCAATGTCTCATCGAAGATATGAAAGAAGACAATATCACAGAAATGTTGATAGAAGGGATGCGATGCATTATGAATCAATCAATGTCATCAATTCCCTTGTTGCTAATCCACCAGAGGAGACTCACTCAGGGGACTCAGATGAAGAGCATCCTACTCAAGAAAATGTACGCACCGATACAAATGAAGAAGGTGTGCGTACACGAAGTAAAAGGATTACTCAGAACCTAGGTAATCCACTTCCCTCTCTCCAAAAAGTATCCAACAAAGGGAGGGGAAAGAATCAGGTTACATATCCTTCCTCTGGAAAAGGTCAATCGCTCTCATTAGAGAAAAGTTTTTCACAACAGGAGGAAGAAATGAAAGAATTAAGAAGCTTGAATGCAGAACTACTTCAGAGTAGTCTTCTTCTTAAGAATGCTGAAGTCCAACAGATTAAGGAATTTGTTGCAGTTACTGAGATGGATCAGGAATATCCTCTTTTATCAGTACACCCTCAGAGGTCTAATCCCGTCGGTCAAGCGCAACAACGGTTGGCAGTGCTACCATCAGTTGTAGCACCAACCACCACATCTGTCCAAGCTCCATTCATTGCACCTACTCAAGACCAGATTCAACCGGATGTTTCTCAAAAGTTAATAACTACTATTGAGTCATTAACAGCTCGGTTAGAAACTATGGAAGGGAAACGGGCGCAAGTTCAACCACAAAAGAAAGTTTACCCTGAATGGGTAGATTCAATTTCTCCTCCATCTAGTTTTGGAAACCCTGTTTTCCCTACTTTCAATGGATCAGGAGACCCTGAACAACATTTGATGCATTACGTGTCTTGTTGTGATCCTATGATGGGAACTCCAGAGCAGCAAGAAGCAGTGAAACTCAGATGCTTCGTGCGAACCTTGCAAGGACCAGCTTTTGTCTGGTATACAAGCTTGCAATCCCGGTCAATCATCGGATGGGAGGATCTTCGCCAAAAATTCCTTCTTCATTTCAGCTCAACTTTTCCAAAAACGACAGTTTTCGATCTTACAAACTGCAAGCAAAGGGGAAATGAAAGAGTCTATGATTTCACTGCTCGCTAGAAGGGATTAACATATTCCCTAAGTTTAGCACTCCCTCAGGAAGAGCTGTTGCCAATCTGTGTGGCAAATTTGCGTGATGAATTACGCACGCCATTGATCCCTGTGAAATACACAGGAGGGTTTCGAGACCTTAATTTAATTGCTCAGCAGATTGAAGATTCCCTTATACAGGCTAAGGTTAAATCCTGTGTAATTCCATCAGCTTCAGGAATGAGAATGGGTAAAGCAGAAACTGCTACAGTTATGCTTAAACAAGCACCTGTACCTATTTATACTTCAAAACCTTCATCTTCTCGAAGGGCTCCACCTCCTGAATGCCAACAACAAAGGCGGTTTCGTCCAAATGATCAAATAGATCAACGACGAAAACAATTTGAGGATTTGAAGAGTAAAACGTACTCTTTCCAAAGTGAGAAAGTTCCCGGTTACTTCATTTCAGCTCTGGAAAATAATTTAGTTTAATTACCAGTGCCCAAGTGGCCAAACAAGGAAGGAGATGAAGATCATCCCAATTATTGTCCCTTTCATCAAATTTTAGGGCATCCCATCCAGGAGTGTTTTGTCTTCAAAGACCTCCTGCAAAAGATGGTCGACTTGGGACAAGTCAAGTTGAAAGGTTCTTCAACTCAGGTAGCATGTGTTACTGCTACAGTTCCAGAGGAGGAAGGTGAATGGAAAGAAGTCAAAAGCAGAAATGCACAGAAGTATGATGATTGGATGGTCAGAAAGACAATCAACCAGACTCATGCCATTTTGCGAACACAATTAAAGAAACCAATTGTGTCTTATGCCATGAATATTGGGGTAAAACCCTCTTCGTCAGAGGAAAAATCCTCAAAGAAACGGTTTGATTCAAAGAAGAAAAAAGAATCAGAGGAAGATGAGTATGTGTCAAAGCCTAAATTGTCATTGACTCTGGTAGACTTTATGCATTCTACTTCAAAACCACGGGCACCGCCCCATCAAATGGCACAGCCTAAACAGGCTAGTCAGGCAAATTCTTTATTAGACGAAGAGTTAATCTTCGGTTCTGTTAATATGATTCAATTAACAGATCCGTACTCCAGTCGTAATTTCAATTTTGATGAGCCTAAATTCCCTGTATCAAATAAGGGAATCCGAGGAAGTTCCAGAGGTTCAGGATACAGGGGAAGATGTGGATCTTTCCGAAGCCACTACTCTAATTCTACCCCTACTAGCACTGTGTATGTAGCAGAAACTCGTGGTAGAACCCTTCAGCGAGCTCAAAAAGAACAAGCAAGTTCTTCTGCCAATAGTCAACTCAGTCTTGGCACAGTTATTTTGGAAGACCGATTGAAAATTCCATCTTCTTTATCTCAGAAAGTAAATGGATCTAATCGGTCTAATCTTCCAAAACCAAGGATTTTTCCAACTTCTATCCCAATACAAGATGCATCAGCTTCCAAAGCATCTGCTTCCAAGGTACCTGCTAAACCGCATATTCCTGTTGGGAAACGCAGACCTTTAGATCAAAATTATGATATATTGAAACACTTGGCCCATGTACCAGCCAAGTTATCAATTTTGGATGCTTGGAATTTGTCAAAAGATCTTCGGGAAGCACTCATCGAAGCTTTGTCAAGTCCTCATGAGTTTGAAGCTGAAATTGTTGCAGCTGAAGTCTATCACATAGAGAATAATCCTGCAGAATGTCATGCAGTGATATCTTTTACTGATAAATATGAAGATGATGTTGTGCATGGGCACATAAAACCTTTGTACTTATCTGGCAAAGTCAATGGTGAGGATATCCAAAGAGCTTCCATTGACAATGGTTCAGGAGTCAACCTCATGCCCATCCATACACTTCGTCGATTGGGCCTCACGGAATCTGATTTATCTCCTTCTACCATGATGTTACAAGGATATGATAAAAATGAACAAGAACCACTGGGCGAAGTTACACTCAGAACTTAGTTTGGAGATCTTGTATCCAATTCGGATTTCATGATTGTTGATCAAGACTCAACTTTCAACGTCTTGCTTGGAAGACCCTGGCTACATCAGCATGCAACTATCCCTTCATCATACCATCAATGTCTCAAATACTGTTTCAATGGTCAAGTTGGAACATTTTATGGTGATAAGGCCCCGTTCAAGACATGTGAGTCTCAATACATTGAGGCAGAATTTTATCACATGAAGGGAAGAGAAAAATCTACAATGAAGGAAATTACCAAAGTTAATGCTCCATATGGTTTGGAGAAAATTCCAATAAATCCATTTACACATGTGAGTACAGATTATGTGTTACCTATCAGTAAAATTGACAAAATAGGCCCAAATCAAAATACTCTTACGGAAATATTTATAATGTCAATTACGGCAATTGAGCCAGACAACATGGGAGAAATTGGTAACCTACCAAACAGTGATGAAAGCACAAGTGGTGACGTATTCATTTCATCTACTGAAATCCAACAGGTCTATACATCACCAATCAGGCCAGAAGAAGTTATAGAAACATCGGAGGTGAATAATGATGTCAATTCTCAATCCATCATCTCCTCTTTATTTCCCAAAGAAGGCCCTTTATCATCAATAAGGTCGGAAATGGAAGCTTCTTCTTCAAAATGTGCAAATTTTGACATCTCTTCTGATCATGAAAATTTCGTTTTTTCATCTACTATGCAAGTAGAAACGGAAGAAATAGCACATGATGAAGAGAAAGAGGAAGATCTTAGAGACGCTCCTCCAGCATTTGAAGAAGGTATCTCTACCACTGTGGATGAACTCAGAGAAATAAATCTAGGTACAGAGAAAGATCCATGCCCCACTTTAATTAGTGCGTCCATGAACCTTGAAGAGAAAGAGATGTATATTTCTTTTCTAAAGAAAAATAAAGATATTTTCGCTTGGAACTATACAGAAATGACTGGGCTTGATCCTGATATTGCTACTCATCATTTGGGTTTACCAAAAGAACATCGAGGATTTAAGCAAGCCGCGAGAAGAACACACCCAACCTATGCTTCCAAAATTGAAGCTAAAGTGGATAAGCTGATCAAATCTAAATTCGTCAGAGAAGTTCAGTATCCCAAGTGGTTGGCTAATATTGTCCCTGTAAAGAATAAGAACGAACAAATTAGGGTTTGCATCGATTTCAGAGATCTTAATCGGTATTGTCCTAAAGATGATTTCCCTGTTCTGATTACAGAACTCTTAATTGATGTGATGGCTGGCTATGAAGTACTTTCCTTCATGGATGGATATTCTGGATATAATCAGATCTGAATGGCCCCAGAAGATGAGGAATCTATAGCCTTCAGAGCCCCTCAAGGTGTGTTTTGTTACCGGGTGATGCCCTTTGGTTTAAAGAATGCAGGTGCAACATATCAACGCGCCATGCATCGTATCTTCAAACCTTTCTTAGGGAAGTTTGTTGAATTCTATGTAGACGATTTGGTGGTTAAATCCAAACAACGTTCTAATCACTTGGCTGATTTTGAAGTCATATTCCACAAGCTTCGACAACATAATTTGAAGATGAACCCCTTAAAATGTGCTTTTGGGGTAACCTCAGGAAAATTCCTCGGCTTTGTTGTACGCCATCGTGGTATTGAAGTCGATCCTGAGAAGACCAAGTCAATCCTTGGTATGTCACCTCCTCAGAATTTGAAAGAATTAAGAGGACTTCAAGGACACTTAGCCTATATTCGGCGTTTCATTGCCAATTTGGCAGGCAAAAGTTTACCCTTTACCAAATTATTGAAAAAAGGAGTCACTTACCAGTGGACTGAAGAATGTAAAGAAGTGTTTGATGTTCTCAAGAAATACCTCTTGAGTCCACCAGTACTCATGCCACCTGTTGAAGGTAGACCACTTATCCTCTATGTGACAGCTCTAGAGCGATCATTGGGTGCCTTTCTCGCTCAAAAGAATGATGATGGGAATGAAAATAGCCTCTACTATATCAGTAGAACTATTCTTGAAGCAGAAACCCGGTATTCAAGTATTGAAAAGTGCTGCCTGGCATTAATCTTTGCAGATCTTAAACTGAGACACTAACTGCAACATCACGAGGTCCAATTGGTATCTCGCAATAATCCGCTCAAATTTATCCTTAGTCGTCCAATGCTCACAGGACGTATAGCAAGGTGGGAAGTTATTTTGCAGCAGTTCGACATTCAGTATGTATCTCAAAAGGCAATAAAGGGCCAAGCTCTGGCTGATTTCCTGGCTGAACATCCTTCAGTGGAAGACACGTCTTCAGATATTGAACTCCCTGATGAGTATGTTTTCTCTATTCCAGAGAATCCTAAAACATGGGAAATGTATTTTGATGGTGCTTCCAGAAGTCCAACAGGGAAGAAAATGGAAAATCCTAAATTCAAAAAAGTTGGTTTAGGAATTGTACTCATTTCTCCAGATAAGGCATTTTTACCTTATTCCTTTTTATTGTGGGAAGGTGGTACCAATAATGAAGCCGAATACCAAGCTCTTATCACAGGCTTGGAGTTAGCGCTTCAAGCACAAGTGAATCACTTAAAGGTGAAAGGTGATTCAGACCTGGTAATCAAACAAGTCAATGTGGATTATGCCATCAAAAAAGAAGAGCTAATCCCTTTGTATGATTACGTCAGAAAGTTAATGACGGAATTCCCTTCAGAACCGACATTTTCTATGTCCCAAGATCACAAAATGCTCAAGCTGATGCACTGGCTAATATAGCCACAGCTCTAGCAGATCCAAATTGGGATGAGACAACCATCAGTATTGCCCACCGTCGTGCAATTTCACCTTATGTTCAAGCCAGAACAGAGGAAATTAATGGAATTAGTCCCATTCCTGAACCGTATGGTCATACTACTGGATGGATGTCACCTATCAGGGAATACCTTCAAAATGGAACACTTCCACCTGATAGAGCTGAGAAAGAACAAATCCGGTGACGTGTGGTCAATTTTACTCTTTATGATGGCCCAAACCACCTAGATAAAATTCTCTACGAACGTGGTTTTGATGGAGTTCTCTTCAGATGCATTGATGGTGAAGAGACAATGGCTGTCATGAAAGAAGTGCATGCAGGAGTCTATGGTTCCCACCAGTCTGGACATAGATTGTCTGATCAAATTTGAAGGCTTGGATACTTTTGGCCTTCAATGATACAAGATTGTGTTGATTTCACAAAGAAGTGTCATTCATGTCAAGTACATGCCAATTTCATTCATCACCCTCCAGAGTTGCTTCATACAGCTAAATACTCATGGCCATTTTCCACATGGGGAATGGATGTGGTGGGACCTTACCCTTCAGCTACGACCAAGCAGTTTATGTACATTCTTACTGGTACTGATTTCTTTTCCAAATGGGCAGAGGTAGTACCTCTCAAAGAAGTCAGTTCTAAATGCATTGTTAGCTTCATCAAGTCTAACATCATTACTAGATTTGGTGTCCCTCATACCATATTGACGGACAACGACACCAACTTCTGTTATTCTGAGGTGAAGAAATTGTATCAAGAATACAACATTAAATCCAACCATTCATCACGGTATCATGCGGCAGCCAATGGCCAAATAGAAGCCTTTAACAAGACTCTTTCAAATATACTGCAAAAGATGGTGGATAAAGATAAGAGGTCATGGCCTGATAAACTCTTTCATGCTTTATGGGCTTATCGGACTACCACCCGCAATGCAACGCGGTCAACTCCATATTCGTTGGTATGTGGAACAGAAGCAGTCTTTCCAATTGAAGTTCAATTTCCCTCACTCAGAGTAGCCATTTGTGACCAGTTATCTACAGATGAGAAATCCCAAAAGCGATTGAATGAATTGGAACGGTTAGATGAAAAAAGATTGTGCACTTTGCACCACTTGGAAATCTATCAGAATCGAATAGCACGAGATTTTAACAAAAAAGTTCGTCTTCGCTCATTCATTCAGGGAGAATTGGTATTAGTTCTCAAAACTCCAATGATACCAGGAAATAAACCTCCCAAAATTGAACCAAAATGGGAGGGACCTTATTCAATACATAGGGTCTACTCTAATGGAGCTTATTCATTAATCTCGATGGATGGAGAACTCATTACTACTCCAACTAATGCCAGATTTTTGAAGAAATATTTTGTATAAAATACAAAGTATTCACCTTATGTCCCTACAACATGACACTAAACTGTGCGGCACCAGTTCGTCCTTTCTATATGACGTTAAACTATACAGCAACGGTCTAAGCATATGACCCTAAACTATTTGCACATACGTCCAACATGACGTTAAACTGTGTCACCTTATGTCCCTGCAACATGACACTAAAACTGTGCGGCACCAGTTCGTCCTTGCTATATGACGTTAAACTATACAGCAACGGTCTAAGAATATGACCCTAAACTATTTTCACATACGTCCAACATGAAGTTAAACTGTGTCACCTTATGTCCCTGCAACATGACACTAAACTGTGCGGCACCAGTTCGTCCTTGCTATATGACATTAAACTATACAGCAACGGTCTAAGCATATGACCCTAAACTATTTTCACATACGTCCAACATGATGTTAAACTGTGTCACCTTATGTCCCTGAAACATGACACTAAACTGTGCAGCACCAGTTCGTCCTTGCTATATGACGTTAAACTATACAGCAATGGTCTAAGCATATGACCCTAAACTATTTGCACATACGTCCAACATGACGTTAAACTGTGTCACCTTATGTCCCTGCAACATGACACTAAAACTGTGCGGCACCAGTTCGTCCTTGCTATATGACGTTAAACTATACAGTAATGGTCTAAGCATATGACCCTAAACTATATATACATACGTCCAACATGACGTTAAATTGTGTCACCTTATGTCTACGCAACATGACACTAAACTGTGCGGCACCAGTTCATCCTTGCTATATGACGTTAAACTATTCAGCAATGGTCCAGTATGATCTTAAACTGCAACTTCGTCCCACACGATGTTAAATTGTGAAAAAGTTCCCTAACGGTCCATGCATATAACCCTAAACTATTTGCAAGTCCCTTATGTCCAGCAAGACGTTAAACTGTGACGTCCTAACTACATGACGCTAAACTATATAAAAGTCCCTTACATATGGAAAGACGTTAAACTATATAATCATCAAAGGTCCTGTATGACCTTAAACTACACCACCGTCCAGCATGACATTAAACTGCACCATCCACGGTCCATACATATGACCTTAAACTATTTGCACTTTCGTCCAACATGACGTTAAACTGTGGAAAAAATCCCCAATGCGTCTAACATGACGTTAAAATGGTGCACTCTTTTGTCCTCACTGCATGAAATTAAACTACACAGTTCCCCCCTTTCGTCCAACATGACGTTAAACTCTATTGTTCACATCGTCCTAACTACATGACGCTAAACTGTACAGAAAATTCATAATACGTCCTACATGACATTAAACTGTATTTTGTCCCTTCTACATGACACTAAACTGTGTAGACCCAATAGTCCTAACTACAAGACTTTAAACTGCATAGTCCCTTTATATGTCCTACATGACATTAAACTATGCATCGTTAAAGTTGTTGTTACCTCTTGTTTCTCAGACTGAGTATGACTCACGTGAGCTTAGAGAAAACCTCAACCGTAACACTCTCTTTGGACCGCTAACCATGTATAAGTCCCAACAACATTTTTTTTATTAGATCATTGTCCCCAAGAACAACTTGATCATTAATTCATTCTTTAATTAAACTACACGGACTTTGATCCTTTCCCTCCAAGCTGGGTATGTAGGCAACCTCCCAGGGTTCAAGCCCAAAAACAATCTCTTCACATCGGTTCACCACCATCTCATATGATGTTGATTCGTGAAACCGCCCCTAGAATCAATATCTTTACATTAATTTACTTTCTTCCTTGTTATATGACGTTAAACTATGCAACACTTTTCTCCGGTACGACAATAAACTACAATACTCTTTGATTTCCTCATTTGAGAGAGAACTATTATTGACATTGATTTTTCAATCATGTTTTCATTTCAAAAGACTACGTGCATACATGGTAATACCTAAACTTTTTGTCTCAGGTTCAACCATCATTGCACTAAAGTCCCCTTTCACCCGTACGAACCAAATTTGTACAAAGGGTATTTTTAGAACTACGTGGACTTGATTCCCATCCTAATGGGATACGTAGGAACATTCGAGTGTCCCTCGAATCCAGTCCCAAGTCTTTTGGGCCTAACCCCAAATTTCAATTTCAGTCCCTTGACTGAAAAGTCCTCATGAAAACACACACTGTGTATTCATTATTATGGTCTGAATTCTATGACCCTAAACTAAGATCTCTCATACTTTCGTCCTGCACGACGTTAAACTGCATTTCAAGAACTACATATGGCTTGATTCTCATTCTTATGAGATACGTAGTGAAGTCCAAAATTTCAATTCAGGACCCAGCCACAACATGATTATGGTTATCACTGACCTATGTATCTCTATATACATTGGACAATACCCATCTTTATGTGTTATAATACTAACCTTAAATATTTTCAGATCTTCATAACCCTTTTTCATGACTTCTAGTCACAAAAATGTCAAACTTCTGAGAATTCTTTTGCCTGACTATGCAGCATGTGCCCATAGGTGGCCTTGCATAAACAGTCTACATAACAGACTTGTCAGCTGAAAGATGCTATTTATTTGACCATGCAGCCAATGCCCTTAGGTGGCCCTGCATAATTCAACCCCCTAACGGGTTTGTTGGATAATAGTAACTTCATTCTTGGGAAGAATGCCTCTTTTGTCCTTATTTGTCTTAAATGACGGTATGTAGGGATCTGCAAAAAATAGCCATCCTTAACATATTTGTCCCATGTCCTTTTTCATGATCTAAAAGTATTCAAGTCTATGGTTTATACTCTCCATATTCTCTTTCCCTACGTTTGGGTTAGACCTTCGTAGGAGTGATATTCATTCAATTCTCCAATATTCTTGTTCGGAAATATCTTCTCCATATTCAAGTACCTCTTTCCATACAACAAACTCTATACTTTAGAAAATTTGAATCTCCATAAACTTTCACTGGCTTTTAGCACTAGGAAAGTAAATTTCTGAGAGTTCTTTTGCCTGACTATGCAGCACGTGCCCATAGGTGGCCTTGCATAAACAGTCCACATAACAGACTTGTCAGCCGAAAGATGCTATTTATTTGACCATGCAGCCAATTCCCTTAGGTGGCCCTGCATAATTCAACCCCCTAACGGGTTTTTGTCAAATAATAGTAACTTCATTCTTGGAAACTACTTCTTCTAATGCCTTTTAGCCCTTTTTCATATCATTCCTCAGATTCAAAAAAATCTTAAGTCATAGGTTACATATTTTCCCTCATACTTGAGTATGGTAATATGTTTTCAGATAAATTGTCAAGGAATTAAATCAATTTTAATCCATTTTGGTCAAAGCTATTTCGACCTTAAACATTAGCCCCTTTATGTCTGGCGTGCATGACTTTAAACTGCCCACAAAAGACAAAGGAACTCTGAATAAAAGTCAAGTTCCAGCTCACTAAACATACATTCTGTATGATTTAGGTAATATTGAGCAATTAAAAGATTCAAAGTTTGTAGGGTTATTTTTAATAATCCTAGTAAAAATCAAACTATGCTTACTAAGACCATTGGCTTAAGTAAATTTAAAGCAGGTATTGAGAGAATGCAGGTACAAATGATTGAAGATGAAAGTGTTTTTCATTGATACACAAGTTTTAGAAGGACATCCACAGACTGGAGTCTCTTCTCTTTTTCAAGAATTACAAGAGTCTTTCAACATAACACTTCATTTGATTTACGGCATCCCGAGCTTCATCAGCAACCACCTGGAATTCATTCATTCAACTTGATACAATAAGAGATGCAGTGATACGAGTTCTTCTTGGAACATTTGTAAAAGTATGTTCTTGAGTCCGGTTTGAGAAAATTTTCTACTGATCAAACAGTGACTCTGTTTCTGTCCAAGAGACTTGGAAGATGGATACATGGATTTGATAATGGAGCATTGGAAGTAAAGAGCCATTTGGAGAGAGTACTCTTTTCAGATATTGCTCTAATACCATGTTTGTCTTCTCTCCACCAACCGGTAGTGGAAAACATTTCAGCCCATGGGTTTTCCATTTTCATATCTGCAAGGAAATGACATGGAGGAAGAATTTTAAAGTTCAGACCATTGTTGTTGCTCTTAATGCACAACATAACCGAAATGATGGAGTAACAGTGCAGCTACATTTCAGGTGTATAGTTCTTTGCATCTGGAACATTGACTCCTTGTAGGTGACCATGACCATATAGAGGCAGGTAGATGCTCTGTGGGAAATTAAGATGATATTTCTTCAAGTACTTAGCCAAATCTGGGAGAGTGCTGTCGCAGATATCATAGTAATCGTGGCCAATGATGTTCATCATGTCATCAATCCACTTGCTAGCCAGTTCATCAGACATTTTAATTCCCTTAGGAGCCATTGAATCTGCACAAAAGTTGAATAAATTAAACTCTTAAATGGGTTTATTTTTCATAAAATTTGTGAAAGAATTCGGAAAAAATGGCTAAGGAATAAAGGCGCGCAAGTCTAAAAAATGGCGCGCAAGTATTCATGTGACGCGCTAGTTTTTAACGCGCAAGTATAAACCGTGCAAGTACAAATGCCTTTACAGTAGCGCGACATCAAGGAAAATTCAAGAAAACAGAACAACCTGCGCGGCTAAGGTGACCTGCGTGGCGAGAGCTCGAAGGTATGAAGTCCGGAAATCCGGATGCTTGTACGGAAGTGAGGCCCTCTATTTATAGACGCGGCCGAGACTCTGCGCGCCATACCCAGTGCGCTTAAGGCCTGCGTGGAGATAACTTGCGTGCCGCCCTCTGTTCCCTGAAGACTTGCGCGCCCCCTTTTCCTTTGGATGGATTTGATTTCCTCAGAGTCAAATCCTCATTTCTCTCCGGATCCAACTTTGAGGGGAGACTTTTGTTGAAGCTCCTTTCGTCACAGAATCTAAAAATCGAAAAAGGGGAATATCTGAGCTCAAAGTGATTCAGCCTTTGAAGAAAATATCAAAAATTGACAAAGGAATGAACAAAGGATCAAAAGAAACTTCACCGTGCAAGTTATATCACTGTCGCGCAAGTCCACTTGCGCGACGCCCTTGGTCGCGCAAGGGACTTGCGCGGCCTAAGTGATAACCGCCCGGTAACCGCCCAGGGTCTTCTCCTGCCTATAAATAGACCCTGTGGGCCCCCCATTCGAGAGGATCTTTTTCCAGAAACTCGGATTGAAGCTCCCGACGCCCAAGTCTCTTCTCAAAGCTTCCGGAACACTTATAAGGTAATTTCTTACCTAGAACGGAAGATCCAAAGAGAGGGAGGAAGGCCTAAGTGTTGAAACTCATCAACACTTGTGTGCCTGAGTGGCCAGCCCTTAAGGGAAGTAGTCACACTTGCGCGTAGCCTTACTCCTTCGATAGAACTTGCGCGTCCCTTTTCTAGAAGAACCTCAAAATGATTCTAAAGTCTTTAATAAAGAGTCTCTCAAGTATTTCAATGCTGGTTGACCATCACGCAAGTACAACATATGTCACGCAGGTATACCTGCGCGACCAATACATGCGCGCCCCCTCAATACTTGCGCGTCTTCCAAGACTTGCGCGCCCCTTCCTTTTTGGGTGCCTTTCTTTCCCATTTCACCCCTCTTAAGTCATTACACCTTTCCTTTTCAAGATTCAGTCTTCAAGACACTCTTCAAAGCCATTTATGGCATGATTTCTTGATTTGACTTCCTTATCTGAAAGGAATTCAGTGAAATATCTCTCAAAACCTAGTGATTTAAATATATTTTTGTCACTAAATATGGAGAGTTCATTCCTTCAACCTCATCCTTTAAGATGAGAGAAATCCTTAACCTGGGTCTCCTTTTCAGGAATAAGTCCCAGTCATAAATTTTGGGCATCCTTCTTAGGAGTAAGCCCCAAGTCCTCTAAATATGGGCATCCTTCTTAGGAGTAAGCCCCAAGTCCCTTAATTTTGGGCATCCTTCTTAGGAGTAAGCCCCAAGTCCCTTAATTTTGGGCATCCTTCTTAGGAGTAAGCCCCAAGTCCCTTAATTTGGGCATCCTTCTTAGGAGTAAGCCCCAATCTCAAATATGGGCATCCTTCTTAGGAGTAAGTCCCAATCTCAAATATGGGCATCCTCCTCAGGAGTAAGCCCCAATCTCAAATATGGGCATCCTCCTCAGGAGTAAGCCCCAATCTCAAATATGGACATCCTCCTCAGGAGTAAGCCCCAATCTCAAATATGGGCATCCTCCTCAGGAGTAAGCCCCAAACCTTAATCCTTAACCTAGGATTCCTTTTCAGGAATAAGTCCGAGTCATAAATCTTGGGCTTCCTTTTCAGGAGTAAGCCCCAAGTCCCTTAAATTCTCTTTAACTAGTCCTAATTTACGTTTGATCTGGGATTCCTTCTCAGGAGTAAAACCCAGTTATCAATCCTCTCCTAATTTGGGTTTCCTTTTCAGGAATAAGTCTCAAGTTAGAGTATTCAAATCTCCATGAAGCACATATACCTTTATGGACCATGTTCCTGGATTTTCTCCCTAAAGTAAATCCTCTGGGAAGTCATACATACATAAGCCCCAAACCATTTCTTATGATTGCATCTTTCATTGCACAATTGTCTAATTTTTACCAATACCTCTTGTTTCTCACACCGAGCATGACTCATGTGAGCTTAGAGTGTAAAAGTAATTGTGACATCCTGCTTTGAGCCATCAATCATAAACATCATACTCCCTTATTCGAACTACGTGGGTTCTGATTCCTTTTCCAAAACAAAGGATACGTAGGTAGACCATCTATGGGTTCGATCCCAACTTTGAAATAATTCATGTCCTTCTGAATGACAATAAACTTCAAGTGCCCCACTGAGTGGCTTTAAAACCAGCCTGGTCATCATAATGACCAAGAGACTTTTATATGAATGTTTTGAAGGTTACCATTGACCAAGAATCTCTAAATAGATATAGATGATTCTCTATTGATGAAGAACCTCGAATACATATAAAAGATTCTCTAAATTTCTTACATATTTAATCATTGATTGTCAAAACTAAAGGAAAAGCTCATTTTGTACTTGGTAATACAATAAGGATTCACGAACATAACTTAAATCTATAAAGATAGTCCCAGAATAGACAATAATTCCCATCAAAAGGTGTGATGAGTCCGACCTCCCATCCTCTCGACCAATGCAAATTCCTAAGCCTCATTAGTCCACAAGCTAATGAGCGCCTACCTTTGGAAAGTAGGTCCAAATGGATGTGGAATCATTGGATGTTTCCGGTTCTACGGACAAACCCGCTAGAAACCGATCGGAACGTTTGAATCTCCCATCCAGGAGGTCATCCCCGAATTCCGAGGGAAACAATAGTTTAGAAAAAAAATTGCTACTAGTTTAAGGTCTTGTAGCTTAGACCAAAGGGTGTTGGTGTCCTTAATAGTTTTATGTGGAATAAAATAATGATAACCTGATGTGAAGATGTAGGGATAAGGAGACCTTTTTCTGAACAAACATCCAAGACAAATTGTACACAAGATGGCATCATGATATTGAGGGAGGAACAACCCCATGATGAGTTGATGGTGGGGTTTGGACCAAGGATATGAGATCCGAGCATTGATACATATACTATGAGAATGAGAATCAATCCATACATAGTATTAGAATGAGGTTTTTTTGTATACTAATGTTGATAGGGTAGAATCCTTTTGAGAGAGGATGTGATGAAAAATAGAAGGGTGGATTGGTCTGATGAAACACAAAGGGTGAAGAAAACTATGTGGAAGAGGGTCCACAAGGGTCCAAATGAACATAGATTAAGGTCATAATGCATGGACGTAAAGGTAATAGGTTCTCCAATGATTTTTAGGTGGTGAAAAATATTTTAAACCCAATATCAACAAGGATCCAAGGAGTCCCTGGACCACAAAAATAAATCCTGAAACTAGTTGCATGTGGTTTAGGGTTATGAGGATTGGACCTAGAGGAGTCCCTGAAAATAGGTTGGTACTGAGGATGGGCCCAAGATTTTTGATCCAGATGTCCCTATGAATCCCATGAAGCATAAAAATAAATCCACATGTAGTTCTAGAACACATTATGGTAGAAGACCGACATCGGATGGGTAATGTCCTTTCTATAAAGTACATCAAATAATCCCATATTTTTCATATAAGGCATCATATGTTCATCACATAGGGTAATTCTATAGTTTAACCTCATGTGTAGAGGATGTTTTTTTGTTTATCTCACATTTTTTATATGAGGAATATCATATTTTTCATATAGGGTAAGGATACAGTTTAACATAGTGTGTTGAGGATGTTGTTTTTTGTTCATCTCATATTTATTATATGAGTCATACTATGTTCATTTGATAGGGTAAGAATATATTTATCTTCATGTGTTAAAGATTTTAGGATTTCTAGTTTAAAGTCATATAGCTCCAACTAAGGTTGCTAATAGTTTATGGTCATAGAGCTTGGACCAAAGGGGTGGATTCTAGTTTAAATTATAAATCTTGGACTATGGTTACAAATAGTTAATGTTCATAATGATAAGACCTAGGTTGCGATAGTTTAAGGTCACATATATTTGATTATCCGGATTCACATGAAGTATTCATTTTGAAACATGGAATTGGTGGGAGGTATGATAAGCTCACCATCTATTGTGATTACAGAGTATGATCTATTATAATAGACCTTTTGGATAATGTAAAGTTCTTCCCATTTGGGTTCTAGATTCGGTAGATTTTCGTCAAGTATCATCGGTGTTATGATAGCTTGTACCATGTCACCAAGAATAAAGGAGTAGAGGAGAATCATTTTTTTGAACACTCATGCTACCTTGTTCTGGTATCTCTCTAAGTTATACAATTCCTAAAGTATATTTTCTTAGAGGGATTACAACTTAGCTAGATGGAATTCTTTTATTCAGTATGAAATCTTATGGTCATAAACAATCGTTCAAAGTGATGGAAACAAAACTTCAATAAGTAAAAATACCTTTATTCAATACATTAGGGAGTATGGGTTATCTTGGGTGAAATTTTGAGTTGTCATATAATAGGCACAAAGGTTATTAGAGATTTTATCAGGACAAATATTTTTATTTTGGGCCATCGTCTTCTGCAAGATGATAGAGACGGTTTTTTTGAAGTCCTTGATCTTTCCATTCTCTTATGCATAGTAGGAAGATGTATGGTTGGACCAAATGTTGTACTTGACATAAAATTTCTTTAGATCAATAGCTTATAAATTAGCGTCATTATCCATGAGAATGGTGTGAGGAACCCAAAATTGATAAATGATGTGTGATTTCAGAAATTTAGCCACGAACTAAGTTTTAACTTATTTTAGGGTGACCAATTCTTACCCCATTGAGAAGATGTATGTTTTGTTCAAAATGAACTTGCACTATTGAGTTGTCACCGATGGGTAGGGACCCACAACATCAAGTCCCAAAACTACAAATATCTAATAATATTTTTTAGTTTGGATAATATATAGCTTTTATGAAAAAAAATAGAGTGGATATGACATTAAAGACACTTTTTGGTGAATTCAATGCAGTCACATACCATAATAGTCCAAAAGAATCCCAAACTCGGAATATAGTGGGTGGTCGTCAATCCCGTTTGATGTAAATCATAGTATTTGGATTGGAACTCTTAAATAATATAAGTAATATTGTCTCTTTAGATGAAATAGAGAATAATTCCATCAAACCCACACCTACAGAGATTTTTCTCAAGGTTAGTTCCACTGTTGAGGGTAAACTAGGTTGCATGCCTACTGATACACTCACAGTTGGCTCGGTCTGGAGGTAGAATGTCATGCTAAAGATACTTAGTAAATTGATTAATCTAATCAGGTGTCTCTTAGATCATGGGATAATTTTAGGGCCCTAGAATAGAAGCATCGATAGACAGTTGGTATACCTGCTGATTGATGTCATCCTCAGAAGTGGTGAGGGTGATGACCCTCTGATGTGCCACAAGAATGACTATATCATCTTGATCAGGTTCTATGAGGGAAATAGCTAATATTTTCAGAGTTTTGACTCATACATTCTTTAACCATGGAACATGTTTTACCTTTGGTTGGGAAGGGAAATAATCCATCAACTAATGAGTCCATTCCAATATGGGAACAAGGTATTTCTTTCTAACAACATAGCCACCCCTAATTTTCTTGATGAATAACTCAAAGTCTTCCATCACATGTAGAAATGGGACATTAATCTCGAGGGACAATTCAAGACCAATGATGAAGTCATGGTACTCTACCTTGTTTTTGGTATAACATTCCAATAATAATAATGAGTATGGAAAGATGTCCTATATGAGTGATAAAGATTACCCCCAGGCCTACCGTATTGAGTTTAGGGTTGTCGATCCATCCACCAATCGGGCTCTGGGATTAACCAATGAAATGCATCTACCAACATGGTGTATCCTTATCTACTAAGGGAATATATTCATATAGGAACTCAACATCCAGGGGAAGTTCCTCAAGAGTTGTGTGCAGGGAAAGGAAGTTTTCAAGTGCGTAGACCATGAAGGGTTTATTTGGGACAAACCTAATGTCAAATTGATGGAGGAATACCACCCATTATGTGTTGGGAAAAAATACCATGAGATAACATTGCAGCATTTTGGGTTGGTTGTGTTTTTTAACAATGCAGGTTTCCATGGGGAATTTTCGAGTTCCAAAGATGTTGTTGAAAATCCATGTAGACAAAGAACAACGAAAAAGGAATGGATGATCTGGATGTGCTACAAAAAGAGCAGATGCAATGTTGCATCATTTTCCAATGTTTTCCAAATTTTTGGGGTCCAAATTTTGGGTATTAGTGAGCATCAGGAAATGTGTATTTCCTTGAAAATCTCCTCAAAATATGGCAAAGAAATGTGTTTCGTAAAGATGGGATTCATGATTTGGATTTTGTGAAGACATGAAAAAAGTTGACAGTGTTCTTTTCGATTACGACGAGCTTCGCGAACAGTAGCGTTGAAGAGAATTGCGATGGAGAAGGACATTATGAGTGGATATTTGTGGTGGCATCATGAAAGAATTGATGGAACACTCTGTGATTACAATGATCTCTACAATCTGAAAATTGTTGTGGTGCTTCACGATATACAGAGAATTTCGGTGGAAATTTCAGAGCTTCACAATTTGAGCTAACGTGGCCCTGACTATGCGTGGAAGGTTTTAGGGTCAGTGGAATCACCTATAAATAGAACTCAACCCCATCGAGGGAAGTAGAGGGTTTTCCATAGAAAAATTTCTAGCTCTCAAATTGCAAATGAGATTCGAAAAGTAGGGAGCTTCATGAAAGACCGGAGCTTCACAGTGGCTAATTTAGCTCCGCTAAAGAGGTTTGTTTCGCGTTCTCTCAGTGAGCTTCGTGAAGGAAGTTTTTTTTTGTGATGGATTGAGCTCTATGATATCCTAAGATCTACGAAGTAGTGTGTTTCATGAGGTAATGAGCTCTACGAAGATTTGTGCTTTGCGAAGAGGTGGGTACTTCCTGAAGTCTTGTTTGAGCTTCGTGAAATTTGGAGCTTCACGAAGTAGGGTTCTTTATGAAGTTATTTTCAATGGTTTTTTCCCTATGATTAGGGGCATAGGGGTATTCTTTAGTGGATGAAATTTAGACTTCAACATATCATCTACATAGAGTGAAGTATTCATTCATTAGTGATAATGAAGGGACCTAAAAGTCTATAAAATTTGAGTTGATCCCTTCCAAGTGCAGTGAGAAAAGGAAGATTAAGAAGGTTATCCTTTTTATCAGCAGTGATCCAAACAGAGAGAAATACGGAGTGACCCTTGGGAATGCAGTGAAATGACACTAAAATTTGTAAAGTTAGTGAGGTTGGGAATATAAGTGATCTAGCCCAAATATTATTGGCAGTGGGATTTAGTGGATTTGGTATAGTGGCACATCGTCATTTTATGCTCCTTGGGCGTAGCCTAGTGAGGGTGAACCAAGTAAAAATCTTTGTGTCTTCCTTCTTGCTTCCCTACATTTCATAAAAAATAATCATAATCAGATAAATAAGAAAATAAGTGATCATAATAAACACATAAGTTCAAAAAAAGTGACCCTTGTAATAAAAAGGTCATGATCTAGTGGGGCAGGAAGAATTTAGAAAAGAATATCCATACCCTAATTCACCCTCCTCTCAGGGTATATAGGCCACTATTGTTCCTAACAATTGGTATCATAGGGAAGGTTAATTTTATCATATTTGTTTTCAATAACTTGGTTTAGTCTATTTGTGTGGTTAAAGATTCGTTTTTCTCTTATCTTATTGTGACATGGAAAAGGGAAGAACTTCAAAGAAGAAGCAGATGTCTTGTGAAATTCCCTAGTGTGGAAGTGTCAATGGAAAGAGTTTGATTCAGTTAAAGGAATCATGTAGTGAGAATAATAATGGTTTGGATGAATCATATAGTGAAAATACTTACTCATTCAATGATGCTGAAAGAATGAGTGAAGAACCAGATATCCTAAGTGATGTTGGAACTACTAATGATGAAGAAACTACTACAAAGAGAAAAGTGGAAGTTTCCAATGAAATAAAGGAATTGGATCATAAGTTAGGTGAAGAGATTAAATCTAAATATATCCATATCCAATATATGTATATTTAGTTTTACAAGCTAAGAGGATTAAATCAAATGCTTATTAATGTGGCCACTAATCTAAGGGAGAAGAATGATTCTTAGGATGAAGAACTAAAAAAGTTGTCTATAAAGAGAGAAAATCCCAAAGATGATGTTAAGGGAAAGAATCTGAAATCCGATGAAATTCCGAATCTGAAATCCAAAAATGATGATCTTGCTACACAGCTATCTGAATTAGTTCAGAATAATCAAAGGCTACAACAAAAGAATGCTTCCGTCTTTGATTCTGTTGCTAAAAAATTAAAATAAAGGTGCAAAGTGATATGGTAGATAAGCTCACACGAGATTTGGAAGATGAGATGAGTAGTGTAAAGATTATCAGAAGAGAACTCATTGCTCAACCTGAATCAAGAGATAATAATATTCTGCAACTGGAGGAGGATCAAGTGTTAATTAAGAAAGAAAGGGAAAAATCTAATTCTAAAGAGAATCCCAAGTTGAAGGATGCCTTAAAATTACTATTTGATTATCCTTTGACAAGTGATGATGAAATGAAATCCAAATATGCTACTTCAGAGGAAAAGAATGAAATGATTGTATCATCCCAAATGCCATCCATTTTGGGGAAATCTAGAATTGGATATAATGATCCCACTCCTATGCGTGATAGGAAGAGAGAAGTGAAAATCTCAAGAGATAAGAAAAACCTTGTAGGTGTTGTAGATAAACATAAAAATGTTTTTACAGGAAGAAATGATAGCATGTGATATTTTTGTGGGATTCATGGTCATACATCAAGATTCTGTTTAGAGGCTCAGTAATACATTTCAAGATGTTAAAATAGAAACTTTACTAAATCTAAGAATAAGAAGTTGTGTCATGATAAATCAGAAAGAAGAGTCTCTCAGAGGAAAGCATTCATTAGATGCTATTACTGTGGAAGAATGGGACCCACCATGAGTATGTGTCAGAAAGCTCAAGAGATCAATGCTAGAGGAAGATATCATGATGCATCAACATCTTGACATAGAAATTATGAAATGAGGTATTTCTTTAATGGAAAATGTTTTATATGTTCTGATTATGGGAATTTGACTAGACATTACATCAAAAAGAAAACAAGAAAGGAAAAGGAACTTGAAAGGAGATTCTTGACTTCAGTGGTGCATGATAAGAAATTATACACTAGAAGACAAAGTGGTAAGTCGAATAAAAGACTTATAACATCATGGAAATAACAAGTATCTTAAATAAAGTTGTATCAATCACCTTCTATGTCACACTCAGAACAACTCCCGTGGAGATAATGTGAGAAAACCTGAAAGATTAAGGGGATATCTACTCAAAAATTGAATAAGAATAATGCACATTCAGTGGATGACTCACCACCAGTGAAAAATAGTGAGGTGACTCAGATATATGATAAAATAAAGATAAACAAAGAATTTATTGAAAAATATGCATGTTGAGTTCCACAGAGAGAAGTGGAGGAAAGATGAATATCCCTGCAATGGTGGAAGAAGCAAGGGAAGTTGAAAAGTAGAGAGATTTCTACTCAGAGAAGGAATTAGGGGAAGTGTCGTATTGGTCGAACATCAAAGACCGAAATATGTACCAGTGGGATTAAACCCCAAATTGTGAGAAATTCCAAGCATATAGACCCTAAATATCAGAAAAAAACTCATCATGTGGGTAATGAATTCTTAGTCATATGGCCAGAGTAGTTGAAGTTGGCTTGGCAGCTAGAATAAGCAAGGATGGAGTGTGATGATATGCAATAAAGAATCAAAGGGTTGACCCATCAGGGTCAACCACAATCCTCACCTTTAGGATTCTATAGAATCCCCTCTCTCTAAGTATTTAATGCTATTAACTGATGATTGAAGTGTTTCAGGTTTTAGGGAGATACGATCCAAGGGGAAGTGGCATATAAAGATGCAAAGTGAAGATGTGATATGCTTCAGAGTTTTAATTGACTCAAATTAGGTTCCAAAGTTGAAGAATAAAAGTAGGAATAGAGCACAATAGGAATTGATTGTGTTATTAACTTTATATCTTGTTTCCTACATCAAGTTCCAACTCAGTCAGATTATAGATTTTTTTTATGGCTAAATGCCAAGCGCCAAATGAGAATAAATTATATAGGAGGAGAAGAGTGTTTATGGGTCTAAACAGTGGGCCCAACCACATGAAGTGTTGTATAATATAGGGGGGCATTCAATATCATAATTAGATGCATGATCCATCAAAGAAATAATTGAATGACCTAGCTCAGGTGTTGTCTATCGAGAGAAGACATATTGCGGGAGAAGCAAAAACATTCAGGTATTTCATAATTATCTATTTCATTCTCAAATTATGGTATCAAATGACTATTTTCAGGAAACCAGAAGCTATGAGAGAATATCAACGGTGCTTCACCAAGAATCTAAGAAAATTAGTTGAAAGAAATGACATCATTGAACAATGAAACAGTGACAAGTTTTCTATTGAAAGTGATGAAGTGGTAAGAGACTCGGGGGGAGTAGAAGTGGATAATTCTAATTCAGAAGTAGACAATGATAATGACCATGAGGAAGGAACCCATCCTGATCACTACTCCAGGCCAAGCATGCTTAATTGTGGAGTTCTAATCAGGTAGGCTTTCGAAAATTAAGGTGCACCTTATTGACATTATTCATATCATTTATCTATTTAACCCTTTATCATTCTAGGGTGTTACAATCACCCCCCATTTAGAGCACAACGTCCTAATTGTGGGCCCTACATCTCAACCCAGGCAGTGCACCGCACTTGAGGCTGGGTACCACCTCTGATACCAAATGTGAATATCCTCATGAAAGTCAGAGAGCTAAGCTAAAATTGACCTGAAAGATATAATGGGTAATCAGACAGTTCCAGTACAGACATGGAATATGAGGAATCTACAAAAAATGTCGCACTTATAAAAAGTAGAGCCTAATTGTTTTAGTGAAGCAGTTGAAGATGAGAATTGGGTTCAGGATATGAAAACCAAGCTTAACCAAATTGAGAAGATTTGGAATGGAAAATTCTATGGATATGAAGACTCTGGTTGCTACCCGGATGAAACTGTCCAAATATGAGGATGTTAAGGCAGTTAATATCATAGAATACAGAAATCTCATTAGAAGTTTGATGTACTTGACCATAACAAGTCCTGACATTGTATTCGACGTGTGCCAATCAATGAGATATTAGAGTAATCCCAAGGAAATCCACATGCTTGCAGTAAAAAGAATAATTCGGTATATCAAAGGAATTGTAGATTTTGTTTTGAAGTATACTGACAAATCTCAGTTAGAGCTTTCGGGACATATAGATGCATATTGGGTCGGATCAGCAGATGAAAAGAAATCTACATTGGGAGATTCTTTCAATATTGGTGGTTTTTGTATTTCTTAGCTAAGAAAGAAGCAAGATTTCATTTCATTGAGCACCGTAGATGCTGATTATATTGCGTCCACTCAAACATGCACACAGTTAATGTGGATGATTTAGCAGCTTGATGATATGGGATTTGAAGAGAAGTATCTGATCGGAATCTAGTGCAATAACTCAAGTGCAATAAATATCATAAAAAATCTTGTCCATCACTCAAGGATAAATAACATTGAGATAAAGTATCATTTTATCAAGGAGAAGGTTGATTAGGGAATTGTGAAGTTGAGTTATGTGCCTACAGAACTACAGGTTGCAGTAAATCTATCAAAGGACTTACCCAAGGACTCTTTTGAGATGTAAGAACCCAATTTTTGCTATAAAATACTTTGGAATATTCTTCAGGTTATTCCAGAGTATCACCTTCAGACGGCGTGCGATTCTAAGCTTCGTTGTGGCCGGAATTAAATTTCCAGTGCGTTCACACTGGGCACACAAACTAAATGGGATAACTCCTAAACGTTAATTTAGATCCAAAATCTGAGGGTAATAATGGGTCCAAAATGGGGTTTTTACCCTATGAATGACATAAAACATGTCGGCGCAGGAATTTGGGACACCTCGCCCGTTAACGAAACGTTAAACGGATAAATAAAATAATTAATTTATTCTTTTAATGGTTAAACTCAAGTATCTCTTAAACAGTTGCTTGGATGGTAAAACTGAGGTCATCGTTGAGTCAGAAATGTGTCGTTTACCCTGTGAGGGGTGTAACTTTCATGGGCGTGGGCCTTCTGTGAAAAATGCTGTCATTGGTGTTTTCATAATTTGGCGGCATCGGGCGTTGATTTTTATAACTTTTGAACGGGGCCTCGGATTAAATCTCCAGGACCTCTATTGTGCTCGGAAGGTGGTTTTTACCTTAGGTGAGGTTTAATCTTGACCGCGCCGGAGGTTTCGGAAGCGGGTCATTTTGGGAGGAATTCCTTAATAAAAACTTAAATTCGATTTAAGTGTAATTTTCCTCCCATCTCTCTCATTTTGCCCTTGGCACTTCCTCTGGAGAAACTCTCTCAAGGAGAGATCCTCCTCAAGCCCTCCTCCCTCTCCAATCAAGTAGATCTCATCTACGGCAAGGGCGGATCGACGACAAAGCATCGGGCTACACCGAAGGAGGTAGGATCTTATCGTTTCATTTAAAATTGATGCATCTACTTTCAGCTCGAATTGTTTCATTGAACCTCTGCTTAATTTTTTAGAAAATCCCATGAATTCTTAGTATATTTTATGAGCTTTCTGATGCATCTTTTGGATTTAAAATCTGAGTTCCGAGGTGATCGCATTCGTCCGACAAGGATCTGTGGGTTTTTGATGTTTTTAGGCGAGGTTCCACTGGTGGCGGGGCTCTCCAGTGGCGGAGGCATGGACTTCAGCGGTGGCGCGGGCTTCAGTGGTGGCGCGGGCTCAGGCGGAGGCGGCGGCTTCCCAGACGGCACTGGTGCGGGGCTCCTCAGGTGGGCGACTTGGGATGACTGACCAGCTATGTCGGTCGGTTGACGTGGGGGACGGGGGTCGCGCGACCCTGGGGCGAGGAGCGGACCCGCAAAGTGCAGGTCCATGTTGGAGGAGTCGTACCGGCCAAGCCGGTCTGGGAGTTGAAGCGGTCGGCCCGTGCGGTGAACTGCGGGCTGGTCCAGGGAGTGGGTGGGCCGGCCCAGCCAACCCCGTTTCGGTCCATCAAGACTAAAACACTCCTAATTTGCAAACCATAAATCGGATTCACATGCCATCTACGGCGACGCGTTCCTTGGATCGAGACGGACTTTTTGAGATGGTCTCATGAATTTTTAATTTTCGGGATGGGGGACTCGGTGGTGTGACATGTCTTTAAGTAGTTTGGTGTTTTTTTGAGGGTATTGTTTTGGATGGCGCAGACACATCCGATGTCAGTTTTGAGCACCGTCAGTGGGGTTGTGACCTTGGAATCAAGACGAATATTTACAAAGGGTTTTTGGGTGTTGAAGCTGGAGTTGAGGCATAGCCCCCACAGCCCATCTTTTAAGCTGCGAGCAGTGTTTAGAAACGTTTTCATCAGACCTTCTTTTGGGGCATGCGAGCAGTCGATTTTGCTTGTTTTTCCGAGGGCATTGAAATGGCGCAATCCACCCACTTTAATTCTTCATGATGGTGCGGGCCCCACAAGGGCCGTTTTGGGAGTTGGCGGTGATTTCTAACTTTATCACCGGGTGTCCGTTCCGGACAAGTGATTAGTCAATATTGTGTAATTTTTTGAGAGGATCGCAATAGTGTGATCCGTTCATTGTGCTTTAGGGTCGGGATGTGGGTCCCATGAAGCACCGCTCATGTGAGGGATGGAAAAATGCATCTTTTTTTTCAGATATCTGTTGCACTCTAGTGATCAGTCAATTTGATGTGTTTTCCTGAGGGGATCGCAATGGTGCAATATGCCTGACTGTTTTTGGGGCCAAGGCTCGGGACCATGGGACGCCATTCGGGCGTAAAGCAGTTTTGAATGACTTTTATGTCGGATGTCTATTGGAGTCGAGTAAATAGTCATTATCGCATGTTTTTCCACGAGGATTACAATGGTATGATCTGTTTGGATGTGCGGACTCTCTTTCGGGATCTATTTAAATGTGGAAGCATGAAAGGTCTACCAGTGGTGGTTCTTCCTACGGTGTTTATAGGGAACCCTTGGCGTGTGATTGCGTTCCCTACCATGTGAGTGAAGTTGATGTTTGAAGATATGTGGTTGGAAATTCTAGGGCCATGAAGGAAGCAGGTTGGTGAATTTATGGTTATTCCTTTTTGTGTTGACATTGGGTTGCGTGTGTACGATAGCCTTGGGCTGGCAATGTGGCATACTCTGGGAGTATATAGTAATTCTTAGAGGTACATGTTGTAGTTTGTACCTGAGAACGTTTGTGCGCTTGGTTTGGAGATGGTTTTGGGCCACATGTCATGTGGGCCCCATGTGTGTGTGTCGTGTTCTAATTTATATACCTTTGACCTCTCGTGATGTAGAGGGTCCTACTGTTCTCGATGGTTTCGACCATCAGGGTTGAGTGGGTCCCCTGGTTATGTTCTTGATGGTTTGATTGGAAGAGTTGTTCAGGTTCCCATGTTCTTTCAGCTGAGGGGGTTTTTAGTGTTGGGTCCCTTTCACTGAACTACGACATCGTTTACAGCTACGTGCGTTCATAGAGTGTGGGTGTTTTTACTCTTTCTGGAGTGAGTAGTCTCGGTCCACTTCGATAGTGACTCAGCGGATTGGAGCATGATCTCCCCGAGAGGCTCGAGGAGATCCTCACATCCCTTCATGTACCCTGGTAGAGTTCTTTGGGTATAGGGGTGATCAAAACATTACGTAAGCCTTGATCCTCTACCAAGAAGGTTGTTTCCAATAGGGTACAGATCCCCCAGTGAGCCCTAGACGCAGACTCCCTAGCTGTGTATCGAGATCATATCCTCCTTCCGCAATCTATCATGATGTGTTTTCCTCTATGTGTTTCGGTTACCAGTGAGGTACCATCCAGTTGGGATAACCAGTGGTGTACCATCTTGGAGGGATGGCCAGTGGTGTACCATTCAGCAGGGATGGCCAGTGGGGTACCATCTAACAGGGATGGCCAGAGTGGTTCCGGGTCTCCCTCCAGCGAATTACCCTTTCACGGGGTAGGTCAGTGGGAACCCGTCGACTTTGAGAAGACCTCTCAACTATGTGATAGTGACGAGGTGTGGCTTGACGCTCCCCCCATAACTCTCAAGTACAAGGGGTTATTTCCCCACCGAGACGCATCCTTGTGACGCGACCTAAAACCGTGCAGGCGAGTCAGTGCCGCCCAAAGCAGATAGTGTCAAGGTGGGGTGATTTGAGCCCCTTGACTTGTAGTTCGGGGAACGAATACGGATATTGGGAATCGATGGTGTTTACTTCAAGGACTGTTGGATACTCACTTTCTTGGGATGAGCTACAGGATGGAGATCGTCTTACGATCTTGTTCGGGCTTCTTGATTGAGCATATGGATATGTATATACCTTGTTCCATTACACACTCCTTGGGTTTTAGTTACTCTCCTTCTAGGATAGGAGAAGACGCACGGGGTATGCCACGTGATTTCCGTGTCTAGCTTCTCGTGGTTGGATGATTCTACTCTCTTACTATAGGTAGCGAAGACTCAATGAGAAGTTAATATTCTCATCACTTCTAGATCCTTGTGTTTGGACGAGTCTACATTCTTCCTCTTGTTGGGTTTAGTTATACTCTTTACTGCACTCTCGGTTGTACTCTTTTACCTTTTAATTGTTCGATCTACTTCTCACCTCTTCATTACCTCCTTTGTTTAACCCTCAAGTCTTCGGTGCATCTTAATGTGTATTTTTATACTCACCCCTGCTTGGCCTTTGCCCGCACTTGGTGTGCCCTTGTAGATGACGGGCAGGTTGGTTGTGACTTCAGCGGAGCTTAGGAGTTTAGGATCTTGGACCTCGTACGGTGGTTGGAGTCGGGTTCTAGGTGTGGGACTCTCCTAGCTATTTACTTTTGTTTACCTGTTGCCGGGTTGTAGAACTTTTTTGGTTGGGCGCATGTTTTTTCCTTTTTCTTTTCAGTTTACCTTCAGCTTTTACTTTGTACTATTTTGAGGTCGATGCACTTTTTTGGTTGTTTATAGCAGTTAGTACTTCACCTTCCCTTTTACTCTGTACTTTTTCATTGAGTGTGCTGCGTGTGTGTGTACAGGTACTCAGGCAAAGGCCTCCCCGAGTTGTTTAGCCTTCGGAACAGGTCTCCAGCCACTGGCCTATGGAGACGGGCTTGGGGTAGTTGCGGCTCAAGCTCGGGTAGGGTCGGGTCATGACAAAGTGGTATCAGAGGTGGTTCATTCCTTGGGACGTTGTTCAGACGTCCCCAAAAAAAGAATTGGTTGTGATTTAGGGAAACAGTGTTAACGTGTCTCGAGAGTGGCTCTCAGGATAGGGAGTCCAGTGATAGTGTGGTGTCCGACGTATCAATTCACCAGGACCCGGATAACCCGCTTGTTGACTCGGCATGTTGAGACACTTGTTGAAGGGAAAATTGGTTTGTTCCTCACATAGGATTGAGTATTTAACTATCCTTGAGTCATATCCCCATTTTTTTACTGTTAGATACACATATTCTCATCTAACCGTGACACTCCTTGATAACATTCAGGATGTCTCTGTGATGACAGCCATCCAGGATACCCGCTTTGGTTTGTGACGACAACCCTGTGAGCTACAAGGCCTCAGTCCAGAACCCATCATGAGAGTCCCTTTCTCCGGGTGGGCCGGTAGCAGCCCCCCCCCCACCTGGTGAGCAGCAGACAGCTTCATCAGAGCAGACTAAGCTTGAGCGCAGGTTGAGCATGCTCCATGAGTTCCAGTGACAGAGACCGTTGAGGTTCAGTGGTGAGCCAGACCCTCAGGCAGTAGAGGTTTGGATTGAGACAGTGGTTTGCCTATTCAGGCTTGTGTAGACACCGATAGATCTTATGGTGTATTTGGCCGCCAGCCTTTTCCACAGAGCAGCTGGGCATTGGTGGAGTCTGGTGACTCAGTTTCTTGATGATTCGTCTCTTTCATGGGATGACTTTTAGCTCTTGTTTCATGAGGAGTTTTACCCCTCCTACTTACGCTCCATTTGGATCCAGGAGGTCCTGTAGTTTCAGTAGGGAGGGATGATGGTGACCGAGTATGCGACTATGTTTACAGACCGTGCATGTTTTTACCTAGACTTGGTTCTCGATGAAAACTTCCGAGCGCGAAAGTTCGATCATGGTCTCCACAGAGAGATTAGTGATTTCATAGTACCCTTGTGAATTTCCACTTATGCCAAGGTGCTAGAGTAGGCACGGGTGACAGAGATCTTCCTGTCACGCTCTACATTTGGTGGTGGCAGCAAGCTCGAGAGAGCTGAGACGTCTGCTGCAGCTAGCGGGCGTCAGCAGATAGAACCTCGACACAGGTTTCTTTCCGATAACCAGACTCAGGGGCATGTTCATACACCACAGTGGTTCCAAAGGGCACTAGTGCATCCCGAATAGAGTCGGTGCTATGATTGGGATGGGCGAGGTCACCTGGCGCGGGACTGCATGACCAGGCACGCTGAGAATATCGGGCAGGCAGTGGGTGCACCACCCTGGTAGAGGCAGCGTAGTGATCAGAGTAGAACCCAAAGAGGTGGTGCTTTCAGAGGAGCGGGAGGAGCTAGAAGTGGAGGAAGACCTTAAGAAGACTTCGCATCACCACTAGGTGGTCCACGTCAGGCTTTGGGAGATGACAGTTGGGACCACGGACAGCCGTGAGTTTTGGATATCTATGATCCTGCAGAGCATGAGGATAAGTGGTACGCTCTATAGCTCTTCTACGTTTTGCAGTAGAATTTTTAGACTTTGTGTGTGAAATTATTTTTTCCCTGCTCTTTGTTTGAGTTGTTACCAGGGTGGCGTGGGGCATCGGTCTAACCCTATGTGGGTAAGGTAAAAGGCGTGGGACCTCTTTCTTTAGTCGATTTTGTTGACTCCTTCACTCTCTGAGTGTGTAAGAGAGTCTGGGTCATTGGACATTGACTATGGAATCTTGCGTGACCATATATCCTAGGTTTTTTCACCATATGGATATTCTAAAGGAGGGAATCACTGGGCTTTGTCCCAGGTCCAAACGGGGATTCCAGTCATGGCGTGCGACGTAGGAGTTCGGCTGGGGAGGTGAGTTACCCCCGAGGGCCTTCGGGTCATTTGAGATCATGCAAAGGGATGACGAGGTTCCCTACCGCATTTCCCTAACCCCAAGGTTGGGAGTGGGTGCATGATGTCTCCCACGTTACTCATCCAAGAAGAAGTGTGTGTGCTCCTATGCACATCATCGGTGAGGGCAGACCTCGCGTGAACCGATCAAATCCTTTTGCCTTTGTGCGGTGGCGCAGAACTGTGCAAGAGTTCTTCTGGGTACAGAAGATCCAGGTGCGGGCTTAGTACCCTGAGTTGTTCCCTGGTTTTTCTTTTTAGGGAAAAAATTCTTGAAGGAGGGAATGATGTAAGAACATTGTTTTTTCTATAAAAGACTTTTTAATATTGTTGAGGTTATTCCAGAGTAGTACCTTCAGATGGTGTGCGATTCCGAGCCCCGGTGTGGCCGGAATTAAATTTTTAGTGTGTTCACACTGGGTACACCAAATAAATGGAATAACTCCTAAACGGTAATTCAAATAAAAAATTTGAGTGTACGGATGGGTCTGAAATGGGGTGTTTACCCCAGGAACGACATAAACATGTCGGCACGGGACGTTGGGACCCCTCGCCCGTTACCAGAATGTTAAATGGATAAATAAAATAATTAATTTTTTCGTTTAATTGTTAAACTCAAGTATCTCATAAAAAGTTTCTCAGATGGGAAAACTGAGGGCACCGTTGAGTCCAGAACGAGCTGTTTACCCTAGGAGGGGTGTAACTTTCTCGGGCGCGGGCCTTCTGTGAAAAATGCCACTATGGGCATTTTCATAATTTAGCGGCATCGGGCGTTGAGTTTTATAAATTTTGAATGGGGTCTCAGATTAAAATTCTGAGATCGCCATTGCGCTCGGGAGGTGGTGTTTACCTTAGGGGAGGCTTAATCTTGACCGCACCAGAGGTTTCAGAAGCGGGTCATTTTGGGAGGAATTCCTTAATAAAAACTTAAATTCTATTTAAGTATAATTTTCCTCCCATCTCTCTCATTTTCCCCTTGGAACTTCCTATGGAGACACCCTCCCAAGGGGATCTCCTCCTCAAGTGCTCCTCCACCCTCTCCAATCAAGGAGATCTTGGCTACGACAAGGGAGGATCGACGACAAAGCATCGTGCTATGCCCAAAGAGGTAGGATCTTATCGTTGCGTTTAAAATTAACGCATATAAATTGAGATTGAATTGTTTCATAGAACCTCGGTTTAATTTATTAGAAAATCCCATGAATACGTATTATATTTTCTGAGCTTTCTGACACATCTTTTGGATTTAAAATCCGAGTTCCGAGGTGATCGTAGTCGTCCGATGAAGATCCGCGGGTTTTTGATGTTTTTCGGCGAGGTTCTACCAGCGGCGGGGCTCTACAACGGTGGGGGAACGGGCTTCGGTGGCGGTGTAGGCTTCAGTGATGGCGTGGGCTCAGGCGGAGGCAGCGTCTTCCTAGACGGCGCTGGCATGGGGCTCCTCAGGCGGGCGACTTGGAAGGACCGGTCGGCTGTGCCGGCCGGTTGACGCGGGAGACCGGGGTCGCACGACCCTAGGGCGAGGAGCGGACCCGCAAAGTGTGGTTCCATGTTGTAGGAGCCGTACTGGACAAGCCAGTCTATGAGTTGAAGCGGACGGCCTGCGCGGTGAACCGTGGTCCGGTCTAGGGAGTCGGTGGGTCGGCCCAGCCCACCCCGTTTCGGTCCATCAACACTAAAACACTCCTAATTTGCAAACCGTAAATCAGATTTGCATGACGTCGGCGGCGATGAGTTCCTTTGATTGAGACGGACGTTTTTAGATGGTCTCATGAATTTTTAATTCCCCAGACGGGGGCCTCAGTGGTGTGACACGCCTTTATGTAGTTTGGCGTTTTCCGGGGGTATTGTTTTGGATGGCGCGGACACATCCGATGTCCGTTTTGAGCGTCGTCAGTGGCATTGAGACCCTGGAATCAAGACGAATATTACCAAGGGGTTTTGGGGTGTTGAAGCCAGAGTTGAGGCGTGGGCCCCACGTCCCATCTTTTAAGCTACGAGCAGCATTTAGCAACTTTTTCATTGGAAGGCTGTTCGGGGCGTGCGATCAGTCAATTTTGGGTGTTTTTCCAAGGGAATTGCAATGGTACAATCCGCCCGCTTTAATTCTGAATGATGGTGCAGGCCCCACGAGGGTTGTTTTGGGAGTTGGCAGTGATCTCTAGCTTTATCACTGGGTGTCTGTTCTGGACAAGTGATTAGTCAATTTTGTTTACTTTCTCGAGAGGATCGCAATGGTGCAATCCATTAGTTGTGCTTCGGGATAGGTATGTAGGTCCCACGAAGCACCGCTCGTGTTCGGTACAGCGAAATGCATATTTTTATCCGGATATCTGTTACACTCAAGTGAGCAGTCAATTTGACGTGTTTTCCTGAGGGGATCGCAATGGCGCGATGCGCCCGACAGTTTTTGGGGTCGAGGCTCGGGACCATGGGATGTCGTTCGGGCATAAAGCAGTGTTGAATGACTTTTAGGTCATATGTCTGTTGGAGAAGAGTAAATATTAGTTCTCGCATGTTTTTCCGCGAGGATTACAATGGCATGATCCGTTTGGATGTGTGGAGTCTCTTTTGAGATCTCGTTAAATGTGGAAGCATGAAAGGTGTACTTTTGGTGGTTCTTCTGGTGGTGTTGGTAGGGAACCCTTGACGTGTGATCGCGTTCACTCCTGTGTGAGTGAATTTGTTGTTTGAAGAGATGTAGTTAGCCATGCTAGGGTCGTGGAGGAAGAAGGTTGGCGAAGTTATGTTTATGCCTTTTGTGTTGACATTGGGAGTCGTGTGCACGATAGCCTTGGGATGGAAATGTGGCATACTCTGGGAGTATACGGGAATCCTTGGAGGTACATGTTATAGTTTGTACCTGAGAACATTTGTGCACTTGGTTTGGAGATGAGTTCGGGACATACATCATGTAGTCCCCATGTGTGTGTGTCATGTTCTACTTTATGTACCTTTGACCTCTCGCAACGTAGAGGGTCCTCCTGTTCCCGATGGTTTCGACCAATAGGGTTGAGTGGGTCCCCTGGTTCTGTTCTCGATGGTTTGACTGGCAAAGTTGTTCTGGATCCCCTATTCTTTCATCTAAGGGGGTTTTTAGTGTTAGGTCCCTTTCACCGGACTGCGACATTGTTTATGGCTATGTGCGTTCATACAGTGTGGGTGTTTTCTCACTTTCTGGAGTGAGTTGTCTCGGTCTGCTTCGACAGTGGCTCAACGGATTGGAGAATGATCTCCCCGAGAGGCTCAAGGATATCCTCACGTCCCTTCGTGTACCCTGGTATAGTTATTTGGGTATAGGGGTAACCAACACATTACGCGGGCCATGATCCTCTACCCAGCAAGTTGTTTCTAGTAGGGTACGGAGCCCCAAGTGAGTGATGGGCATAGACTCCCTAGTTTCTGTATCGAGATCATATCTTCCTTCCGTGATCTATCGTGACGTGTTTCCCTCTACTTGTTCCAGTTACCAGTGAGGTACCATCCATCAGGGATGACCAGTGGTATACCATCCAGCAGGGATGGCTAGTGGTGTACCATCCAGCAGGGATGGCCAGTGGGGTATCATCTAGCAGGGATGGATAGACTGGTTCCGGGTCTCCCTCCAGTGCATTACCCTTTCGTGGGGCTAGGTAGTGGGAACCCACTGACTTTGAGAAGACCTCTTGAATATGTGAAAATGATGAGGTGTGGCTTGACTCTCCCCCTATAACTCTCAAGTACGAGGGGATCTTTCCCCACTGATATGCATCCGTGTGACACGACCTAAAACCGTGCGGGCGTGTCAGTGCCGCCCAAAGCGGATTGTGTTATGGTGTGGTGATTTGAGCCCCTTGACATGCAGTTCGGGGTAGGCGTATGGACACTGGGCATCGATGGTGTTTACTTTTGGGACTGTTGGCTACTCACTTTCTTTGGCTGATCTATGGGATGAAGATCCCCTTACGATCTTGTTTGGGATTCTTTATTGAGCATATGGATATGTATATACATTGTTCCATTACCCACTCCTTGGGTTTTGGTTACTCTCCTTCCAGGAGAGGTGAAGACGTGCGAGGTATTCCACGTGCTTTCCGTGTCTAGCTTCTCATGGTTGGACGAGTCTACTCTCCTACTATAGGTAGCAATGAATCAACGAGAAGTTCATCATCTCACCGCTTCTAGCTCCTTGTGTTTGGATGAGTTTACTTCCTTCCTCTTGTTGGGTTGAGCTGTATTCTTTATTGCACTCTCGGTTGTACTCTTTTACCTTTTCCCTGTTCAATCTACTGCTCACCTCTTTAGTACCTCCTTTGTTGCTCCCTTGAGCCTTCGGGGCATCCTACTGAGTATTTTTATACTCAACCCCGGTTGGTCTTTTACCACACTTGGTGTTCCCTTGCAGATGACGAACAGGTTGTTCGTGACTTCAGAAGAGCTTAGGAGTTCATGAGCTTGGACCGCGGATGGTGGTTGGAGTCGGGTTCCAGGTGTGGGACTCTCCCAGCTGTTTAATTTTTTTAACCTATTCCCGGGTTGTGGCACTTTTCTGGTTGGGTGTGTGTTTTTCCCTTTTTCTTTTCAGTTTACCTTCAGCTTTTACTTTGTATTTTTTAGAGGTCGATGCACTTTTGTGGTTGTTTATAACAGTTAGTACTTTACCATCCCTTTTACTCTACACTTTTGCATTAACTATGTTGTGTGTGAGTGTACAGGTACTCAGGAAAAGGCCTCCCCGAGTTGTTTAACCTTCATCACTAGTCGCCAGCCCCTGGCCTATGGAGGTGGGCTTGGGGTTGTTGCGGCTCAAGCACGGTTAGGGTCGGGTAGTGACATGAGAGGCATCGACTAGCTCTGAAATTTCAGTTGACTTCCCACACTTGAGAAAATGTGGTTGTGGATACCCCCATCCCCCTGAGGTATGGTGTCTTTTTCTCTAATGTGTTAATCTGTATTCTTTCCAATGTCTCAGACCATAGAGTAGTGACCTTTGGGTTTGTTGAAAAAGGGGGAGAAATTGTGGATAAATAAGGGAGAAAATGTCATAGTCAAAGACACGGGGAGAAGCTGACATGTGGAGCAGTGAGATAGGAAGAGTAATGAAATAGGGGGAGAGTATCAAATATGATGATGCTAGAAGTGATCGATCAAAGCATAGATATCACGACAGTTGAGGATCGTGATAAATGCAGAAGAGAGATGTTGGAATGGTGTTAGAAGGTTTCCAGTGACTAGAAATTGGTATCAGTATGGTATCAACAATTGGTGTAAAAAATGAAGTGATTCATTGATGAACTTTTCATTTACACATGTTTCTCACACCGAACATTGCTCATGTGGTATTAGAGTATGTGTTGAGTGAATCCTTGATTCCAATCCGAATCACAAGAGGTTAATGGTGGATAAAGAATTATAAAGGTATCAAAGTTCATTGAATCATTTTGAGAAGAGTTTTCAACAAACCCAAAGAGTGATATTGTTGGGAAAAAATCCCTCGAGGTAACATTGCATCATTTTTTGTTTGGTTGTGTTTGTTGACAATGAAGGTTTAAATGGTGAATTGTGGAGTTCCTGATATTTTTTTAACAATCGAAGTTGACAAAGAACCATGAAAAAGGAATGTATGGTCTAGATGTGGTACAAAAAGAGTAGATATAAGGTTGTGTCATTTTCCAGTGTTTTCCAAATTTTTGGGGTCCAAAATTTGGGTTTTGATCAGAATCGTGAAATGTATATTTCCTTGATGCCTCATCAAAATATGGAAAAGGCATGAGTTTGGTGAAGATGGTCTTCATAATGTGGAATTCACGAAGACATGAAGAAAGTTAATAGTGTTCTTCACGATTACGACAAGCTTCACGAACAGTATCTTTGAAGAGCATTGAGGCAGTGAAGGACATTACAAGTGGAGCTTCATGGAAGAGGCATGAACGAATTGACTGAAGGCTCCATGATTACAATGAGATTCGTGATATAAAAATTGTTGTGGTACTTCGTGATATAGAGATAATTTCGGCGGAAATTTCATAGATTCACATTTTGAGATGATGTGGCTCTGACTATGCACGGAAGGTTCAACGGTTGGTTGAATCACCTATAAATAGACATCAACCCCCTCGAGAGAAGGAGAGAGTTTTCCATAGAAATTTTTTAGCTCTCGAATTGCAAAGGAGGTTCGAAGAGTAGGGAGATTTGAGAAAGGTAGGAGTTTTATAGCGGCTAATCTAGCTCTTCTAAAGAGGTGTGTTTTGCGTTGGCTCAGGGATCTTTGTAAAGAAATTCACTTTACAATGGATTGATCTCTACAATGGCCTGAGCTCTGTGAAGCAGTGTACTCCATGAGGTGGTGAGCTCTATGAAGGTGTTTTATTTGTGAAGAGGCAGGGACTTTGCGAAGGCTTGTTTGAGCTTCGCGAAATTTGGAGCTTTGTGAAGTATGGTGCTTCACGAAGGTATTTCCAATGGTTTTTCCTAGTGATTAGAGGAAAATAGGTATTCATTAATTGATGGAATTTGGACTTCAACATAGCATCTACATAGAGTGAAGGATGCATCCATTAGTGAAAATAAATGGACCTACAAGTCTGTAAACTGTGAGTGGGTCCCTTCCAAGTTCAGTGTGCAAAGGAAGAGGAAGAAGGTTATGCTTTCTACCGATAGAGATCCAGATAGATAGAAATAGGGAGTGACCCTTAGGAATATAGTGAGATGACCCTAAACTTTGTAAATGCAGTGATCCTGGGCATAGAAGTGATCTAGCCCAAACATTATCGGCAGTGAGATTTAGTGGATATGGTATATTGTCACATCACTGTTGTATGCTCCTTGGACGTAGCCTAGTGAGGGTGAACCAAGTAAAAATCTCTGTGTTTGCTTACTTTCTTCCCTGAATTGCATAAAAAGCATCATCATTAGATAAATAAAAAAATAAGTGATCATGATAAACACACAAGTGCAAACAAAGTGACCCCTGTAATACAGAGGTCAAAGATCTAGTGGGGAAGGAAGAATTTAGAAAATAATATCCATACCTAAATTCACCCCCCTCTCAGGGTATATATGCCTATATTGGTCCTATCATTATGCTATTCTCCCTATCAACATGGGGATATTGAGGATATACTTCAAGAGGTCAACATGTGATACCATTTGTATCTCGTGATTCTGCAAATAATGTCATAACTTATGCACTATGAAAACTAGCGCAATACAACACTTCTCGATGGGGGAGTATTTGGCCTCTATGTTGAGGATCTTCCATATGAGATAGTATAAGTTTTTTTTCCTACACTCATTTTTTTATAGGATAGGATGGATCCATGGTATCATTCCCTAGAGATCACATAAATCACCAAAGGCGTTCCTAAAATGGGAAAATCATGAATATAGGTTGTAGAAAGTACTAATTAATTTCTTTAATGTATATATAATAGTCCTCATCTCATTGGTAAATGGTGACTATCCTCATGATCCTCGAAAAAGGTTTACACTTACTATATATATTTTAAATAAATCTATGAATATAGTTTAAGTGGTCTTGAAGGCCTCACAAATCCCAGAAGTTTTGTGGAGGATGAAATTGTTTGATAGCCTTAATTTTATCTGGGTCAATCTCGATGACTCTATATCTAATAATGAAGTTGAGAAATTTTCTAGAGGTGACCCTGAATGCACGGTTCAAGGGGTTCATATTCAAGTGGTGGGAATGAAGGAAATTGAACACTTTATCAAGGTATTTGAGATGGTCCTAGTATAGGAAGGACTTGACCCCCATATCATCAACATAACATTCTACCAATGCCTTGAGGAGTAGTTTGAAGATATAGTACATGGAAGGCTAGTAAGTGGCTCCAGCATTCTTCAAGTAGAAATGAATTGCCTACTATAAAAAAGTTCCTTGGAGTTCTCTAAAGGTAGTGGAATCCTCATCCTTGGGGGACATCTGGATCTAACTATACTTAGAATATCCATCCATGAATGAGAGGGCCAAAACCCCATCCATAGCATCAATCAAAAGATCTATCACCAGAAGGGGAAATACATCCTTCAGACAATAGCAGTTTAGGTCCTAGAAGTCAATGTAGACATTGATCTACACATTCTTCTTCCTAAATGGGACAATGTTTTACATTCACCTTGGGTATTGGACCTCTCTAATGAATTTGTCTATTAATCTTTTCAACTTTATCCTTGACCAAGGAACCATGAGAGGGATGTATCTTTATAGGAGGATTTTTAACCCCCTGATGAATGAAAACCTAAGGGTCAAGATCTGGAATTTCATCATAGCTCTAGGAAAAAACATCTCAGTGCTACTTTAGGAAGGCAACATACTTCTATTTCTCCTCTGGTTACATGGCTACACAGGTCAATGTCTGCATCGGATCTTCTTTAGTGCCAAGGTTCACCTGAGTCAAATATTCAACAGTTATGGAGACAACCTCTTAAAATATGGGAGGGGAATCTTCCATATCATCTTTATCATCTAAGATATGAGAATCAGAGGGATGAGACAACTATTTTGAAACTGTAAAAATGGGGGTAGCATCGGGATATGATATGTTGGGGAAAGAGCCTTTAATTAGGGACTCCTGCTCTATGGAGACTATAAAAATAACTGTTGATGATCCAATAGTTGGAACTAGAAAAAAAATACAAAGAGTGAAATGAACACTTAAAAAAATGATCCAGGAGTGTATCCTATTTTAAAGGCTTTGATTTGACAAGTGGTAGAGCCAGAACAGAGTTACCGATCAGAAGTTATAGTCATTTGAAGTTAGGCTACCAAAATGGTTCATGGAGCCCATCCTCGAACGCCCTTTCATAGATGTATGGTTTAAAGAAGTCCATTTCATGGTGTTCTGGTCCATGGATCCCCCTTTGTGACCATTAGAACCCTTGATGGAACTCTCTATGAGTTCGATGGAGCTCTGCGACTGCAATGAAAGATGACGGACGGCTTAGTAGGTCTGACGGAGCCACGACCATTCACAGAGCCCATATTTATTCACATAATTCTTCCTAGAATCAAGACACACCTTTCCCTATAAATATCCCCCATATTACTTCATTATAAGAAGGATATTCCACTGGGTTTTTTCCTCATTCTCTAAATTTGTGAAGTTCATGGCCTTCTCAAGACCCTCTTCTGCGAAACCCCTAGGCATCATGAAACATCATATCCTGTATTCTGGAGAACCTCCGCCAAAATTAGAGATTTATTTCATGAAGTAATGGACCCTTCATGTAGGAAGAATTCCTTATGAGGCACATGAGGCTTCACGAAGAATTCAGCCTTCGCAAAGCACTTCCCATGGGAATTAGGCCATCTTTCATGAGACCCTGAGCTTCGTGAAGATCCTTCACAAAGATATATCCTTCTTGAAGCTCATTCCACTATGCCAGTTATTCCATACCACAGGGGTTGCACCCCCACACCCCCAATTGGGATCATTTTTGGGCTTTGACCACAGGCCTTCGGCCCAGTCCCTTCGCTACCGTTACAGAACCCCATGAAAAATTCTGAGTCACGCCGTGAACTTTTCAGGCCAAGTCGACAATATTTTTTCTTACACCCTTGTGTAGCCCCCACTTCCACCAATGGAATAATATAATTTGATATACTCCATTACATACCCTGAAATACATTAATTTGACCTAATCCTCTTTGTCCCTTTCCCATGTCACGGGTTGAGATTCTCATCATGGATTCCTTGAGTAACTTGAGTCAAACCATTCTTTAAGAATCTCCTGAAACCTCATAACCTGGTTCCAATTCCATGTTTTTTACACCCCAAGATTTTAAAAAAAATTAATATTGAATGTATGAAACACTGATTCTCTAAAAAACACCACTTTGTTATAACCTAGCCGGTAGACATAATTTTTCCACCTCTGTGATTTGAATTTCAAAAAACTAATATACACGGTTGCATTCAGTAAGATATTTAATTAGAGTCTGATAAGACAAAATTAATTTTTGATGAATAGTAACATACAATTATGAATAGTGATATGAACCTTATGAATAGTAAATAAATTATTATTTTATTTTCTTAAGGTTAAAAGATAATGAGATCTTGATTAATTTTTCAAAAGTGATATAAAACGAATTATAGTTTTAAAATTGTTAATTTTAAATAAATTATGATTTTATCTAAAAATTAAATTAATAATATTTAGAAAATTATTTCCAAAAAATGGAGTTCATTTTTGAATTCTATGCATTGAAAAATGATTAGGGTAAATTTTGGGACTTTTCTGAAATACTCAAATTTTTTAGGAATAGTAAAATACGGTAATGTACCGTATATATACATTATCAGTTAAATTAACTATTCCTGTCATCATGGATGATGGGATTAAAATTGTTTCAAACTCACATGCATATATTACTATTTTTGTTCATAATAATCAATAATATTGGTTGTCTTTGGAAAAATAATAAAATAATGAGTAATATAATGGGGAAACTATCCTCTCCTCCACTATAAAACCCCCCTCACTCCCTCTTCTCTTCACTCCTCTCAAGCCTAGTGCGTTTTCTAAATTCTTCTCAAATATCCTCCCAATATTCTTCACCTCGTCTATCATCGCATGGTCTCATAAAATGACAAAAACCTCTTCCCTAAAGAGGCTATCAAAGAACATTAAATGAAGAGGTAAATTCCTCTTATCATTTCTTTTATTTCATGTTTATTTCTTTCTTTTTTCTTTCCTTTCATCCTTTAATCCAAATTTTTTGATGACTCTAGTACCTTACATGGAATATAATTTTTTATGATAAAGGAATAATTCTTCATCATCTCTCATTTCCCCTTCTTTTATACTAGAAATGAAAACACCATCTGTGGTTTGTTAATTCATCACATTCAAGGATGGCAGGTTTTCAATTTATATTACCATATTCAATTATGGTCATTAAACCATTTTTATGGTTGAACCAGACTATAATATATGTATTATAACTTATTTAATGTTCTTGAATCCTTTTTTACACATGATATTAATTTATAAATCAAAATGAGTTTGTTGTGATAAAAAAACCGCCATTTAACCCAAACAATTGTCATTAAAGATTTATATAATGATTCATATTCACTACCAATAACCAAATAAATTTTAAAACCATTTAATATTATGGTTGTTAACTAATAACATACAAATTCAATTCTGTACAACCATTCTCATTCTATATGTTTATCCATACATGAATATAAGTAAACTGATCCTGAAAACTATGGAAGAAAACACTCACAAACAATGAAATTGGAACTCTTAACCCATCAAAACACCATGAATGAACCTAATAAGGTTATGAGAAATAAATTAAATGTATATTAGGTTATTAAATCATTAATTTTTGAATTTAAATCTTATTATTCAGGTCAGTAAGTTCAAGTGAGTAACACCTTCAGACTTAAGGTAAGGGTTTTCTACCCAAACATCCATTTTCATTTGCGTTGCTCTTATCATCTAATTACCTCAATTAAATTATAATTTATTCATATTTACATCTAGTTTATTATGTGATAATGTTTTATATATTTTTACCAACCATAATCCTACTTTCATTTATCGAGATTTATATGTTTTAAAAAGATCTTTCAAATTTTATTTCTGAAATACAAGTCAGATTCAAGGGAATTTTTCAAATTCTTAGCTATTTTCAAGGGCACGCTATAATATGTTTTTGGAAACCATTTTCTTTATAAAATCGCTAATTTTATTATTAAAATACTCTCTTACTTCACTTTTTGTTATATACAAATATTTTTCCAAAAGAACACTTCTTTTTAAAGTAAAAGAGTATTCATCTCAAGAATTACTCGATGATTTTATAAGAGTATCTTCATCTATTTCAAAACTCTTGTTGGTTATTATGTGTCATTGGGATTAATATTTTATGATATCATATACCATATTTAATTGAATGTTTTATGATTATTTTGAATATGGATGTCCTATCTTAAAACCATTCCCCAATTTACTCTGAATGGTTTGTGTTTATGCTAAATGTTTGGGAAAAGTTATTTACATTTCATATAATAGTTTCAAAATGAATGTATATGTTGTTTATATTTATCCCTATTCATATGAGGAATGAATTGGACTTATTATGTGTCGTGTGGGGACCTCTATAGCCCCTCAGTGCATCGGTAGGTCTCATGAGACAAACTATGGTCTTGGAACGAGGCCTTGACAAAATGGATATTTATGGTCTTTGTATGAGGCCTTGAAAGTATGGTTATGATATCCTGCATTATTCATTTCCTTATTAAGAAACAAGTATTGATAGTTTATTTGATTATTTGATTAGTAGGATACCCATGATTATGCTTTATTATGGAATTATTTCTTCAGCTCTTATTCCTACCATGATGTGTTCAAGTTTATTTTTAAAGGAATGTGTTTTTACTTATTCACCATGACTAATGTTTATTTTTATGATATCTTACACTTTATTTCTTACCCATACTGAGCATTTGATCTCACCGCTTTATTATGTTTCATTTTCTCAGGTCATGAAGAAGTTTATTATGAATGACCCATAGGGATAAACATAGAGTTTTGGATGTTCCCAATAAAACTTATAAGTTGTATTCCATTTCAAGTTGTAATATTGAACTTATGTATGTATCTTGTTTTCGAATCTACTAAACTACTGAGTCCTTCAGGATGCATATTCCTTATTTATATGTCAATGTAATGAAATAAGGCACCGACTCCAGGAAACTAGGGTTGAGTACTTACAATGTTGAACTAGAATGGTCCGCTCTTGCATAAGTCCCACCCCAACCACTTCTAGACATATTCTACCTAATAGTCCTCGCTACATGACTATAAACTATAGTATACCCTGTATGACAAACATAGGAGGCATATTGTTCCAAATAAGGGATACCATGTGCACCAAGCATAAGATGTTAACAGTTCTCACTACATGAATTTAAACTATAGAATACCCTATCACTCAAGAATATGATGCCTTATGTGTCAAGAATAACATGCCCTCATGGCCTGATATGAGGAATACATAATGGGAAGATCATTGCATAAGCCCATCACACCTCATCAATTCACATGATGTCAAATTTTAATACTAATTCATGAAATGTACATGGAATACCCTCATGAACTGACATGAGGAAGACCAATGGGACGCTCCCACATGTAAGCCTCATCCACACCATTGCCGCTCCATAGCAGCACCTGGACAACTCTCATGCGTAAGCCCCATTTACATCATTGTCCCTACATAACAACACCTAGGAAGCTCCCACATGTAAGCCCCATCTACATCATTTACTCTACATAGTGTCACCTGGGAAGATCCCATTCATAAGCCCCACCCACACCATTTTCACTCCATAGAGACACCTGAACATCTTCCACATGTAAGCCCCATCCACACCATTGCCGCTCCATAACAATACCTAGACAGCTCACACGCATAAGCCCCATCCACACCATTGATACTACATAGTGGTGCCTAGAAATATCCCATGCATAATCCTCATCCACACTATTGTAGTTATATAGTAGCACTCAAGAAACTCCCATGTGTATGCCCCATCAACACCATTGTCTCTCCATTGTGGCACTCGATCATCTCCCATGTGTAACCCCATCCACACCATTTTTGCTCTATAGCGGTACATAGATAGATCCCACGCATAAACCCCATCCACACCATTACTTATCTATAATAGTACCCAGAAAGCTTCCACACGAAGCTCCATCCACACCATTATCGATCCATTGTGACACCCGAGCACCTTTCATATGTAAGCCCCATTCACACCATTGTTGCTCTGTAGCGGCACCCGAGAATCCCCCATGCATAAGCCCCAACCACATCCATACTGATCCTATTAGCCCACGGGATGCTCATATGAGTAATACCCAACCATATTCACTCCACTAGAAGATTCCATGCATAATCCCCACACTATATCTCATCAACGCTTCTTTCATTACACGAGTGGCAGGTCTACTGCTTCCTTTTATTTCTCACACCGAGCAAGACTCACATGGGCTTAGAGTTGATAAGAGACCATGAAATCGATCCAATAACCAAATAGGCATCCCTTATAGAGTAAGATTGTATCTTCATTTTTTATAGGACTCCTATTCAGGTGTAATCCCCAATCAACCTCATGTCCTCAAGCAGATTCCATGCGTAAGCCCCAACCATATGCTCCACTTCCATTAGGATAAATCCTTAGGTGTAAGTCCCAATATCCATTTTATAACTACATGGACATTGATTCCCAACTAACTTGGATACATAGTAATCCTCCATGAGGACCAAGCTTGACACTCCCAACAATCCATCCCTTTCATCCAACACTTCCTCCACATTCATCTTGATATTACCCAGGCCACCACATCTCGGTGAGATCATGTCACCCACCAAGATATTTCCTACATGTAATCTCTATCAGCAGCATCGCTTATCCTAGAAGCACTTGAGAAGCTCCCATGGGTGAGCCCCAAAAAAACTAGAAAATACAACTAATAGAAATCCTCATGCAATGGACAGCTCACATGCACAAGCCCTACACTATCTATCAAACTATGTGTGTTTTGATCCCTGTCCTCTAAACAAGTTACGTATGAAGCCTCCATGATGTTTAATCCTGAACAATGGTAAACATTGGTTCCTCCCTCCTATGGATTTACCCCTTCATGGTTTTACATCTTTTCTTTATGGGACATGCCTTCCCGGGTCTGCTCTCATAAGGTGTCCTAACCCATCCATCTAGTAAACCATGGTATCCCCCTCATAGTGGTTCGCCTTTCTAATCCACCTAAAGTGGTGTTTAGATCAACCTTCATGGTGTGATATCTTCCCATTAAGGGACACAACTGCCCAGGCCAGCCTCTACAAGAGTTCTGATCCATCCATCGGTAACCCTCTAGGTATTCCCTCCTGGGATGTACCACTCTAGTCTTCCTCCATAGGGTGTTCTGATTAATCCCACTCCATCTCCACAATATGTTAAACCAGTGACCCCAATCTGAAACCTCTTGATAAATATGGGATGCTTGAGGAAAACATAAAAATACATTCTTTTGGCATTAGTTACCTCATGATCGACATGGGATGCCTCAAGTTCAACGCCCAAGATGCCTCCATGAGATTCCCCTCTTACAAGGAAGAATATAGGTGTATAATGCACCTAGCTTCTAGACATGCCCAATTATGCTTGGAATTACCATTTACTCTGATGAAATTTTGTTTCCCTACCAGATAGAAGTGGTGTAATATACCAGTGTCCACAAAGAGTTGACACTAGGAATGAGTTTCACAAACACAACCTGAATCTACGAGGGATACCCAGACTAGGTGATGAGTTCTAAGGAGGAATCCATGGAAGGAGGAATCAACATTTCATCATCCCATTTTGATCAAGGAGACAATATCACCAACCATGGTGGTGGATCCCACACACCTTTGGAAAGTAGGAATAGGGGGCAAGAAACATGAATCACTATGACAATGCATGCCCAAACAAAAAAATCATCAAAAACACCAAAATTTTGTGGTTTTCAACCATGAGTTATACTTCTGATATAGAAGTAGTAATTATGGGTTGACTTTCATCAAGTCAAACCTACCATGTAGAACATATGGGAGTGTTGTGGATCATTGGGCATAGGAAAAACTTCTAAGTAATTTATAGGGGAATGGTTTTCTGATATTGTTTAGGAATTTCCAATTTAGAAGTACAAGGTAATATGTGAGTAATCCTTGGGGATGATAAAACAACTTCCCAAAACCATTTTTGTGGATTCCAATCAATGTATTGAAAGTATGAAGTTTTTCTTCAAGTATGACCAAGGATTTGTTGTTGTGGATGTCAGATCATTGGGGGTATTAGTACACTCAACCTCATCAATATAAAGCTATTTTTCTTAGCTTTTATAGTATGAAGTGTCAAGATAATGGGATTAATAAGAGTCAAAGATGGATGCATCACCCTGGAGTACCCCTACTCACATGTTAAGGGAGTATTTGAGGCACTGGTGGTACGAAGAGGGGACCACTATGTGAAAGTTGATACAGGGCCTTCCCAATAGGGTGTTATAGGTTGTTTCCTATGAGACTGCTATAAATTAAATACTTTCCACCAAGACAACAAATTAGGACTTCATCCAAATCTTTCTTCATGACTTCTTCTAGATCTTATCATATCTCTAAATTTTTAGTTTATAGGGGATCAAATCCTATTCCATGAGCCCTGAATTATGGAGTGTTTGATTCAGGATGAGACTGATCCAAAAGATAGTATCTACTAGTAAATGGTGGAATTCCACACCATTGAACTGGATAGTGATATACAGTGGGTTTATGTTTCCCTAAATGGTATCACCCTCATCTTCTTTGGAAAATGAAATTATGGCCCGACATTCCTCATGCACTACTTCCTATGTATAATAGGCCACATTAGTATCTACCTCAGTCTCAAACTAAAGGGGGATATTCAAATATTTGATGAGGGTTTCACACATTTCCTTTCATAGTAAGAGAGCCTCAAGGATTGAGATTATTTTTGGTATTCTAGAAAGGTCCTTTAGCACATCATATTTCTAGCTTAGGGGAATGATTTTTCCTATAGAATGTTGTCATTTAGTAGGGAGAATAGTCGGTATATTTGGTTTAGGAACTAGGACCAAGCTTGTTTTGGTTGTACTCTATTGTTCATTAGTTGGATTTCTATGAATTCCTGATTACTAGGCACTAGAAAGCTAAGTTCAGGTCCTGACTGGGTAGAGCTCATCAAGGAATAATCATTGTTGAGTCGCAAAATCTGCTAATATAGACAGTTGTATAGGTGGGCCTAATGAAGCAGATTGGGAGGGTTGTAATTTTTGAGCCCTATGTGAGGCATGCTTCCGGGTTTCATTAGTATGAACAACCTAGTTTGAAGTATTAGGTTACACATTCTTCTAGCTTGAAACACTGACTTTAACATCCAGTCTACCGGTGTTTCCTCTCCCTCTCCTTCGGCAACATCGGACAAAATTCCTTAATGGGTTCGCATAGATTTTCTCATCATTAATAATTTTTAAGTGAACCAATAGTTAAAAATCATTCACAAAGGTTTATTTTTTATCCTCATTAGTGGAATAGTCTATGACTAGATGAACCTTGGGTGAAACTACCAATTCAGAAGGGACAAAATCACTGAGGGTGTAGGAGAGTTTTGGTTCTAGTGGGGGCTTTGGGTTGCCTTTTTTTTAAGCACCTGTTCTTTCTTGGCATGGAAGGTTGTGATGAATATGCAGAATTAGTAGTCGTAGGTGTCATGGTGACCACATGAGGTTCTAGTTTACTCAAGTGAGAACTGATAATTCCATGGGAACGAGTGATTGTATTTCAAGTCAACCAATCATTGTAATTTGGAATTCCTTGGATAGGAACATACTTCCACTCATTGGAGTATTCACTGTCACTGTCAAGGTAAGTTGAAACATGTGTTACCTATGCCAGTACATCACCCAATTTGATAATTCCACAATCCACCTGGTCTTAGAGTCAATATTTGAAGACAAATAACTCTTTAATGGCGATTCCAAGGATCATGTGGTATGGGAAGTGATTGGAAGGATTGGTAAGTTTGGCATCTTGGGGTCTATTGTACTCTATAAGCTTCAAGATCAATTTTCTAGGGCACAGATGAAATAACCTGGAACTTTTTCATCTTTGAAGGAGTATGGCCTGCTCCATATTTCTATGAAAGGAACCTTGGGTATCTGGCCTTGACGAGGGTTCGGGGAAACATTATCTCTGTGATGTTGGGCATGTTCCTGATGAGGCTTCACTAGGTGAGGTTGTTCTTGGTAGGGATGCACTTAATGGGGTACATCTAGTAAAAGGTTTAGTAGGTGAACCGACTCAGATTGTCCGGTAAGCTCAATTTTCCTCTTACCTTTTTTGAGTTATTGGTGGGCAGGCGGTGATGTCGCTTTGGGGAGACTCCCAAGGGTCGGCGCTAGTCTCTACATACAAGTGAATGTACCTAACGGGGGATGTTCTTGGTATTGTGACACCCCTTAGGGAAGATTCTATAACACCCTGATATTTTATGAAATATTTCTTTTAAATTAATTTAATGTTTTTTATATTTTTCATTTCACGCAACAATGAATACAGTTATATATATATATATATTAAGGCACTATGTTTGAATTATGTACACTACGCGCAACACATATATTAGCCTTTGGTACAAACAACATTATGTTTGGCTTGTGTTACACACAATGTCGAGTTTCTTTGATAGCTTTTGTAATACATAAGGCCGATTTTTTACCAAACTATAATATACTATTAATATTATTATTAAAATATTATAAAGGATACCACTTAGTCATTGGAATGGAAGTTACGAATATGATTAAATAAATTGTGAAAATATGATTTACACATGTATATAAAATAAATCCTTTGGTTATCAACTAGTATAAGTAAATGTAAGAACTATTTGAAAATAAAGAAATTATTTTTTTAAGAAAACTATTTTTGTTTGTACAAACACAATTTTATCTTAATAAATACAACAAACCACTTTTGATTAATATTTTCAATAAAATTTAGATAAAATATATTCAATAAATATTTTTGATACTTATCTAATATATTTTATAGTTATAAGATAATAATAAATCCAATTTTATGAATAAAAAAATATATACATCTAAAAAATTATTTTACCGTCTTTTAATGGAGAAACCTTTATAAATAAAAATTTTGGAACGTTTATTGAATTTAAATTTAAAAATAAACTTCATATTTTAAATCAGAACATAAAAACTAGCTTATGCTAATTTTTTGGTATTTTTCTGTAAAGATTCATTTTCTGATGAATAGTGAAAAATACTGGATTTTAATTCAAAAATTCTTTTTCATATAATTATTTTATGAGGTTAAATTATATTTTTAATTTATTTTAATGTTTAATTAGATAAATTCTACATCAATTAATCCAATTTAGTTCATTGGACTAAATTTCAATTTGAAATTGATAAAAAAACTTACTGAACTTTTGAACATTTTTACTTTAAAAACCAACTTTGTTGTCTCATCTATGAAATTAAATTTGAATTAAATTATTAAAATTCTATGATTGGAATATGAAAAAATTAATACCATATTTGGAATCATAATAATATATACTGTCAAATAAGGTCAACTTATTTTTCTACAAAAAGATTTGTGAAGGTAATTAAAATTATTTACAATGATTAAGAGGAAAATTAGCTTAATAAGAGACTAAACCTTACATTTAAGGGCCAAAATGGCTTTTACATTTGTACAAAATCCATTGGAAGGAAATATTTATATCATATCTTCTCATATATTTAATTTTATCCATTATTGGAGCCACTTTTCATTGGAAAAGTTTGGGTGGAATTCCCTTTTCAAAAATTTACTAGAATTTCACTCATCCACTATAAAAGGCACTCACCCCTACCACTTATTCACACATATAAAAAAAATTGGATCACCCAACCTATGATAAAATAATATCCCAAAACCCCTCCCTTCCTCCTTTAATCTTCCATTTGGGCAGAAATCCAATCAGGGAATCCCTTTTGTGAAAGGAAAAAGAAGTTACCCGAAAAAGCAAATATTTGAATGTGTACAAAGAAAGTGAATACTTAAGGTAATAAAATTTCATATCAGTTTTTAATTTTGTTTGATACATTACTTATTAACCACTCATTTCATTTTTTTGGTGTTTATACTTCTCATGGACGTATTCTATAATTATTATACTTGAATTTATGGTTATTTACATGTCTATTTGATTATCTTTCTTTCAAAGGGGTTATGTTTAAAAAAGTTACCAAATCAGTAAAGTAATTTTGTCTCAATTTTCTTTCTTTGAGACACATGCCATGTTATTGACCCATATTTTTCTATGGGGTTTATATAATAAATTTTGACATGTTGTATCATGATTATAATTCTTTTCATGATAGGTTAAGCTTCATGTAATTTTATTCTTTTCATTTTATTATGGTTTAAAGTTACCAAAGTGGTAAATGTTTGTAGATTCAATCTCATAGTTTATCGACATTGTTTATGATTTTGATTTATTTGATTAAATATTATTATCCATATCTCAATAAATATCATGAATTTTATCAAACTATGAATATGAATTTTATATCCAATTAATGATTCCATTTTTCCACTCTTTGGTACTTAATATGGTTAAGAAAATGTTTTTATGAAAATATTACTTTATTTATCCTTTCAGTCAAAAATATGTGTTATTTCAAAACATTGTTTTCTAAAAATGTTTTCAAAAATGTTTTATTTTTATATTATGATGTTTAAAATGAAAATTTTACCCATGTATAACCTTTTTATAAAACAGTTTTAAAGGTAACCTTATTGTCATTTTCTGATCAAGGCATTTTTCTAAACTTTTAAGGTACAAAGGGAATGTTTGACATGTATGGACTTACCCTCCATAATGAACATAATTTTATTGAGGCTTAATTTTTAAGTTTAAAAAGTTATTGTTTTAAATAAATATTTTTTTCTAATATTCTTGAAATGTTTTGATTTTAAAAAGGTTTTTGAAAAAAAAAGTGTTTTCAAAAAAATTATGTTTAAAAAGTGTTTTAAATGATTTTAAAAGATTTTTTATATGATTTCAAAAGGTTTTTTCAAATAAATGTATTTAAATGATTTCAAATCTTATTTTATAATTTTTCAAATTATTTACAAAAAAAAATTTTAAAAAAATTTCAAGCTTCTTTATATGTTTTCAAGGTTATTTTCAAGGAAAATGGTTTTTAAAATGTTTTATGTTTTAAAAAGAATTTTTCCAAAGTGTAAAGGATATATTCCTCAAGAGATATTTTAAATAATTTTTTTATTATTCATTTAAATGTTTTCAAAGTGTTTTCAAGGAAAATGATTTTGAAATATTATATGTTTTAAAAATTGATTTTCAAAGAAAAGTTGTGTTGTGATCTTTCAAAATCATTGTCCATATAAGATGAAATCCTTGGTTATAGTTTATGCTTTACTAGGAATATGATCCAAGGATACCATTCATATTATTTTTTTGAATGGTCTATGTTCTGATGTCTTGATTTTTTCAAAACCTATTTCTCTTCAAAGGTTTATACCATGATAAATTCTTATAAAACTCATTTATCTTCAATGAGTTATTGCATGATAAATGATTATGAAACCCACTTCCTTTCATGAGATATTCTCAGATGAAATGATTATAAAACCTATATATTTTCCATAGGTTATGATATGGTTAAATGTTTATGATGACCATTTCATTTCATGGGTTATGATATGATGTTTATGAAACTCATCTCTTTTTATGGGTTAAGATATGATGCAAGCTTTGTTATCCTATGGCACATGTTTGTGTGATTTTATTTTTTGATAGGTGGGGCCTATATCTCTGTCTAATGTATTGGGTAAAGATTTATATATCATTAGATAATTATGGTAATCAAGTTTATGGGCTTGATCTACTATGGGAAGATGGGGAAAACCCGATCCACTATGGTAAGATGGGGAAATCTGATCCACTATGGGAATATGGGGAAACCCGATACACTATGAGAATATGGGAAAACCTGATCCCTTATAAGGAAAGGACTATGAATGGGGATGATGGTGTGTCCTTCCCAGTAGGTGTGGTCACCATGAACTTACCTTATAAGTTTTTGGCAACAAGACTTGACTTATAGGGAAATATATTACATGTTTATGTGTTTGCCAAAAATTATATATCTTATTCTTATGATATGCTCACATGGTTCATATTCTTGATTATCTTATGATTAATATATTATTTTAACCAATATTTATATCATGTATCATGTTTCTTATCTTTGATATTCATGGTATGATCTTTGAATGTCATGATCATGTTCTCATATCCTTCTATTCATGTTATACTCATGTATTTCCTTTATTTATTCTTACATAGAATTTGAGCTCACCCCTTTATTATGTTTCCTTTCCCTAGGTTATAAATAATTTTTTTAAGTAGAATTACTATGGGGGTATCTTTATAGGAAACATTTAAGATCTTTCACTGAGTTAGAATATTTTTGTTCTAAGATTCAAAAGGCACTAAACTAATATGGTATTTGGGTGTCAGTTTTTATAATGTATTAAGTATTACTAAAAAATTATGTAATGTCTATGTACGCTAATCTTAGGTTGTTATAGTTGTATAAGAGTGAAAGTTTAGTCAACCTTTGGAAATTAGGATGAGAAATCTTTAGTGAGATACCTATGAATATTTCTAAGGATATGTCTAGGGGTGTCTCTAAGGATAAATATAAGAATGAATTAATGTTTAGGAAAATATCCTGAAATTTTTATAAAGGATATAGTGAGTGGTTTCCTAGAATTACATATTTGTATGGATACTAAAAGTGGATGTTGCTCTGGAAAAAATGTATTTATGGGTAACAGCTCGGACAAGGTGTGTTGGACCTGACTTGAGCGTAACCTGGTACATGATAATGGATCTTGTTTCACACCTAGTTTGACACTCTCGGGGGATATTCTTTGGAAATTCACAAACAATTTATGAACTATCATGAAGGATTTAAATGGAAGTTTTCTATGAATAACATATGATAAACCTAAGGTGTCATATATTAAGTAAGGTGTTATATTTTAAAAATCTTATAAGTGATTTTTTAGGATTATGAGGTTCCTCACTATAATAAACATTTTTTACTCGATGATTTATAGTTTTAGTCAATGATGGTAACAAGAAAGAACTAGGTTAATGTTGAATGTGATGGAAAAATTTCTGATGAGAAGTCAAATGGGATGGTCACTATAGTGAAGGACATTGTGATCATACCTAGCCAGTTTCCATGGCACATGATTAACAACATGTACCTTAACCAACTCTCAGAATCACAAATGAATAGAAGAGATGAGTTTACCGAGTGGTCTGGAAATGGATACCATGGAGTGAAGAAAATTCAATATCCTTTATGTTATGAATGTTGAAAGAATCACCTAAGTGAATGTCTTAGAGGAACAAGGCGATGTTTTGCCTGTGGAAAAGGAGGACAAAAAGTAATTAACTACAAAGGAAAAATTAGGGGTTTGGTTAATGAAATGGATGGGAATATTGGCCTCCATAAGACATAATCAAAGGTTAATTGCTTTTAAGTGTGGAATGAATGGTCATTATGAAAATCATTTTCCTAAGTGGAAAGCTCAAGAAGAGAATCAGCAAGGTGGTATGAGTAATGGTTATATTGCTGCTAACAATGAGACTATATATGAAATGTGAAAGGAAAGAGGTATTAATTAATAGGATGACGAATCCATATTATTTATTATGTATGAAGTTGAATAATCAAGGTTTTTATGTATTTGGATTCAATAAACATGTTATATGAATGGTGAAATATATAAGGATTGTTCAGTTTATATTTTTCACTAATGATTTACAAGTAAATATGGAATGTTTTCAATGGAACAGAAAAGTGATTTAATAGCATGGTGATATATTGAATAAGGTAAGATAAGCCTTAATATGTTCCTTATGTAAAGATAATTTATTTTGGATAAAGATATATTGGATATGAATAAGTGAATTGAATGGTGTTGATTACCTTGGAACTAATTAAGGGCTTGTTGAAGATTGGTTATGCTATCATTGATGAAGTTTACAACATTTTTGGATTTATGGGATATATCCAATATACTTTAGAATAAAAAACATGCATGTTTTAAATAATAAATTGTGGTAATTCAGTTTATTACTATGATTCAAGGGAATTCATGACAAAGAAATTCACATGTTTGGTATGAAACAACAAAGAGTTACTCTTTGATATATTGGGTATCAATGCTGAGCTGTTTTTGAGAAATTTAGTGACCTTTCTAGAGTATGGACTTTAATCTTCCAGAAGGGTTTTAAGGTTAACCATTTATGTAATCTTTTATGTTAAAATTTGAATAATGTTTTAGAGATTAAATTATTATCTCACCATATGAGGATTTATGCATATCGGATAACTTGTACTAAAATTTTGTTGTGATAAAAAAATATGGAATGACCTATCATTCTATTCATAGATCTTATGATTTTTTAAAGCTTCAGGAATGAAAAATTCACCTTTATTTCTTGGAATAAGAGATGAAATGGAAGTTGATCAAGGCACAACAAAGGGTAAGGTTTTCCTAATATCATATTTGTATATTTTTTCATGAAAATTCTTCAAATTAAGGAAATTGATCTAGAATTAAAATGTTTTCCTAATACCTTAGTTTTTTTAACTGATTCAATTTTAAATCATCACAAATTTATGACTTTTAGGCCCTAAACTTTTCATTGATCATTCACTTGTTTTTGATTGATAACCTAAATCAATCCCTACAAATATTTATGTTTTTCCTCTAAGTCTATGTTTTCACTTCCCACCTACGTTCTCCTATATGGAAACCTAGTTATGTGTTACTTTGGGTAACCATTATGATACCAAAAAATTTTAAAGGAAGTTTTACTATTTATTTTTATGATGTGGGTTTCTAAGAATATAACTTTCAAGTATTAATCCTTTGATAACCCAAATGAATTTTGAGGGTAAAATTTATATTAAGTGGGGAAGAATGTAACACCCCTAGATTTTATTAAAAAAAATCAAATTAATTTAATATTTTTGATATTATTTATTTCACGAATATAGTTTATATATACACATATATATATATATTAAAGCACTATGTTTGGCTTACACTCAAGACTTATATTATCTTGTGTTACACAAAAAACTATGTTTGACTTGTGTTAAACAAAATGTATAGTTCCTTCGATAGCTTGTGTAACATGGAAGGCTATGTTTTTGTTAAACGACAATATACTATTAATATTATTATTAAAATATTATTATAGCTACTACCTAGCTATTGGAATAGAAGTTACGAATATGATTAAATAAATTGTGAAAATATGATTTACACACACATATATATATATAATTAATCCTTTGGTTATCAACTAATATAAATAAATGTAAGAAATATTTCAAAACAAAGAAAGTATTTTTCTAAGAAAACTATTTTTCAATGTACAAACACAATTTTATCTCAATAAATTAAAAAAACAACTTTTGATTAATGTTTTGAATAAAATTTATATATAATATATTGAATCAATATTTTTTAAACTTATCCAATATATTTTATATGTATAAGATAAGAATAAATCCAATTTTATAAATAAAAAATATACATTCTTCTAAAATGTAATTTTACCATCTTTTAATGGTGAACCCATTTTAAATCCAATTTTTTTAAACTTTTATTTATTTTATATGACCAAATAAATATTATATATGAAATAGGAACATAAAAATTATCATAGGGTAAATTTTTATATTTTTCTATAAATTTTCATTTTGTTGATGAATAATGAAAATACTATATTTTAATTCAAAACTGCATTTTCATCAATTTATTTATAAGTTAAATTATTTTTTTAGTTATTTTTAAAGTTAAGTAAGATAAATTTTACATCAATTAATCCAATTTAGGTCATTGGAATCAATTTAACTTTGAAATTAGATATAAAAACTTACCAAACTTTTGAACATTTTTACTTTAAAACCTCAATTTGTTGTCTTGTCTGTGGGATTAAATTTGAATTAATTTTTTCCATATCTATGATTTAAATCTATAAAAATGGCTAAGATATTTTGAATCATCATAATATATAATTTTAAATAATTTTAACTTAGTTTTTGATGAAAATATTAGTGAAAGTAATTAAAATTACTTAAAACGATTAAGAGGAAAATTAGTTTAACAAGAGACTAAACGTTACCCCAAAATTACCTATACACTTGTATAAAATCAGTTTTCTAGCCATATATTGACCTTACCCTCCCTTGTATCAAATTTAGTCCATTATTGAATCCAATTTTCATAGGAAAAACATGGGTAGAATTCTCATTTCAAAAATTTAAAAGAATATCACTCCTCATCCACTATAAAAAGGCACTCACCCCTCCTGCTTATTCACACCTCTCAAACCCTTTGGCTCACCCAAAATCTAATCAAATAAGCACCCAAAATCCCTAGCTTCCTCCTTGAACCCTCCCTTTGGGCAAAAATACATACAAGTAATCTATTTTATGCAAAGAAAAAAGAGTAACCCAAGAAGAGTAATTTTGAATGTGTATGAAGAAAGTCAGGACTTAAGGTAAGAGAATTTCATCTCACTTTTTATTTACGTGAGATACATGCCATATTCACCACTCATTTCATTTTTTTGGTGTGTATACTACCCATGGATGTTTTCTATGATTCTAATACTTAAATTTATGGGTATTTACATATCCATTTGATTATCTTTCTTTCATAGGGGTTATGTTTCAAAAAGTTTACAAATCAGTAAATTAATTTTGCCTCAATTTTAATTATTTGAGACACATGTCATATTATACACCTATATTTTTATATGAGGTGTATATACTGCCTTTTAACATGTTGTATCATGAATCCCCTTTTTTCATGATAGTTTAATCTTCATGTAATGTTATTATTTTCATTATATTATAGTTTAAAGTTACCAAAGTGGTAAAGGTTTATAGCTTCAATATCATCATTTTTCAAGATTGTTTATTATTGTAATGAAGACAATAGTATAATTAACTTTGGAGATAACATTACTATATCTCTATGGAATTCTAGCAACCTTCCACTGTAGCAGCTTGTACTTGGGTGGCCACAACACTATATTGATGCAGACTTCCAACTGTCGTTCATTGTGACAATGTGGACTTTATGTGTAGTTGGTAAAATATTAATTAATATTATTTATTAGACCATTTTTTTATAGGTTTTATCATGTTAGAAACTCTGGGATACTTCCTGTAATTTTTCTCCCAAAACAAGTGAAATTTATACCTATTCGTAGACGTAGGGATCATTTCCCAAACCACATAAATCTATGTGTCCTGTGTGGTTCTTCTTTCTGTCTTTTCTTCATATTCAAACTTATTTTGTCATTGAGACTCCCAGAGTTTCCAAAAAAATGGTATCAGAGGGTGAGTTCATAATTCTCAAATTGAATGATTGTTATGGAAGAAGGAAAGGTGAAGATTGATCACTTTGATGGAACTAACTTCAGTTAATGTAAGATGCAGATTGAGGATTATCTTTATCAGAAAGAGATGTATTTTACAAATTTGGGTTTAAATCCAGTGGATATGGATCATTTAGAGTGGGATCTAGTGGATCAATAGGTTCTAGGATTTTTTTTCTCCTTACATTGGAAAAAAAAACATTGTGTTAAACATTAGATTAGAAAAGATGATTATTGTGCTGGTGAAAGTCTTTTGTATATGTACAAGAAGCCTTCGACATCAAAAAAAAGTGCACTTAATGCAATGATTTTTTAATATGTAAATGGTTTAAGTGAGAATTGTTGCAGATCACATCGATTAATTCAAAACCAACATAAGTCAGCTGACATCGGTGTAAATTGCGCTTGGTGAGGAGGTATGTGCACTGGTTTTACTATCTTCATAACCTGACAGTTAGGAAGTGACTATAATAGATGTGAGTAGTTATTTAGGGAATACTAATATGGTTATGAAGGATGTATGGGACCTGATCCTTAGTAAAGATATCCAATTAAGAGAATCAGGTGGATTATTTGGTTCTTCTCTGAACATAAAATCAATAGAAAGATATGCATAGTGAGACAATATCATAGGATTATCAAAGTCAATAGGAAAGAGATGGGATAAGGAAAAGGGGGCTATTTCTACCTACTGGGATTATGGGAATAAAGGACACATCAAGAAAGAGTGTAGAAAAATAGAAGGCACCTAAAACTAGTGAAGAAAGCACGATGACTGGAGGAATTGATGATGTGATGTTTCTGAGGGTGGATAGACCTATAGAGTCTTGGATTTCAGAATTAGGGGCATCTTTCCATTCCACATCAGAGAAGGGTTTACTAAAGAATTATGTATCTAGAAATTTTTTCAAGGTACATCGTTCTAATGATGAACCCCTGTAGATCATAGGGAAGGGTGATGCACGGATCAAGACCAATAGTGGGAGTTTGTTGATTTGGGAAAATGTGAGGTATGTCCCTAGTTTAAGAATAAATCTTATTTATGTTGGGTAGCTTCATGATGAAGGCTTCAGTACCATGTTTATTGGTGGTTCCTAGAAGATTACCAAGGGATCTATGGTTATGGATTGAGGAGAAAAAGAATGGTCCCATGTACAATATGATATAGACATTCATTTACATGATTATATCAGTAAATATCATCGGGGATCCAAAACTATGGCACTATAGGCTCATCCACGTGAGTTCGAAGGGGGTGAAGATACTATAAATAAAATGATTTCTACCAAAGCTAAAGTCAATGGATGTTGGACTTTGTGAAGACTGTATTTTTGGATAGCAGAAGAAGGTGTATTTTGCAAAATGAGGGAGAACACCGAAGGCTGGGAAGCTAGATCTAGTTTACACATATGCTTGGGAGCCTACACCAGTATATTCCCATATATGGTCACAATATTATTTGACATTTATTTATGAATCAACATGGAAGGTATGTGTTTACTTTTTGAAAAGAAAATTTGATGTTTTTAAGATGTTTTAGAAGTGAAAGATCATGGTGGATAATGAGTCAGGATCAAAGTCAAAATGATTTAGGAATGACAACAGTGGAGAGTATAACATCTAAGAGTTCAAATAATTCTATTCCAAAAATGGAATTCGATGGGAGAAGACTATTCCAAGTACACCACAATAGAACAATTTGGATGAGAGGATGAATAGGATATTGAATGAATGTGCTATGAGCATGAGGTTTCACTAAAGGTTACCCAAGTACTCTTGGGATGATGCAATGAACATGGAAACATATCTCATTAATAGAATTCCATTTGTACCAATGGATGAATTTCTACTCGAGGTTCTGTGGTATAATAAGGAGGTAAGACTCACATTTACGAGTCTTTGGAAGTTTGGCATATGTATATATTGATACTAATTCAAGTGAAAATCTTGATGCTAATTCCAAACCATAATTCTTCATTGGATATGGTGTTGATCAGTTTGCTAATCGGTTTTGGGATGATCTCAACAAGATGGTCATCGAGAGATAGAATGTGATATTTAATGAAGATTTCACATACAAGGATCTCCATACAGCTGAAGATGAAAATGGGAGAAAAGAATCAAAGTATAAATAGTAAGTGGATCTTGAAGGTGTACTTGAGCATGAGATACTAGAACTATTGGAGCCTACTCAAGTGGAGATAAGGATATCAACAAGGGTGAGAAGGCTTGTGTAGAGGTATTCTCCATATTTAAATTATTTATTATTGACTAATAGTGGAGAACCAAAATTCTTTGAAGAGTCAGTGTAGTTGAATGAGTCAAGAAAGTTGGAGTTGGCTGTGAAGAAAGAAATTTCTTCACTACATGACAATAATACTTGGGAGTAGACATGTTTTACACAAGGGAAGAAATAATTAGAGAATAAATGGGTATACCAAGTTAAGGAAGAACATGATTTCAATAGGAGGTTCAAGGTAAGGCTGGTGGTTAAAGGATTTCAACAGGAGGTATTAGAATCCATTGAAATTTTATCACTTGTAGTGAAGCTTACCATCATTTGTTTAATGTGAAGACAAGTTTTCTTCATTGATATATGTAGTAGGATGTCTATATGCATCAGCTAGAGGGATATATTGAGTCTAGGAAGGAAGACCTGGTTTGAAAACCCCTAAAGAGCTTGTATGGGTTGAAGAAGGCACTCAAGTAGTGGAACAAAAATTTGGATGCATTCATGACTAAAAAATCATACAAATAATGTTGCATGGATCAATATTGCAAAATAAATTTTTTTTTATGAATATATTATATTTATTCTTTATGTGGATGACATACTCATTGTTGGATCATGTATATAGAGGATTGATGAGCTGAAAGGTTAGTTGGATGAGGAGTTTGAAAAGGATGATCTTGGAAAGCTAGGAATATTTTATGGATGAAGATCAAGAGAGGTCGTGTAGCTAGAACCTTAATGTTGTCATAGGCTGACTAAATTGGGAAGGTTTTGAGAAGATTCAGTATGTTAGAAGAAAATCCAGTATTTATTCCCCTGGCAGGCCATTTCAAACTATCAAAGGAGAAATCACCGAAGATGGAAAAAGAGGTTGAGTATGTGGAAAAGGTTCCATGTGCATCAACTATTGAAACCAGATGTATGTCATGGTCTTCACTCGACCTAACATTTCTCATGTAGTGGGAGTTGTGAGTAGGTACATGGATAACCCTGGAAGGAAAAATTGGGATGTTGTGAAGTGGATATTGATGTATTTGAAGGGAATAAATGAGGTATCTCTATGTATTGAGAATGGAAATTCATTGTAGGGGTATGTGGATGCTGCCCTTGGAGGTGATGTCAATAGTAGGAGTACTAAATATTATGTATTTACCTATAGAGGAACTGCAGTAATCTGGATATCACCATTTTAGAAGGTGGTGTATTTATCCACCACAAAGTTAGAATACATTATTATAACAGAAGGTGAGAAGGAGATGGTTTGGATGAAGAACTTATTGGATGAGATGGGAAGAAAAATAGATGAGAATTTATTTCACTATGAGAGTTATAGTGTTATACATCTTACAAAGAACCCAATTTTTAATGCTCGAATAAAGCACATTCAGTTGAAGTATAATTTCATAAGAGGTATGATATTAGATGGGTTGCTAACATTAAAAAATATTTGTGGAACCAACAATCTGGCAGACATGTTGATGAATCTAATGGTGGTATAGAAGTTGAGGCACTGTTTTGCCTCTGTTGGTCTCCACTAATGTATGGAGGATGAGAGGTGGAATATGGGAGAACACTATGGGATCACAAAATGAAGAGAACTTGTATTTAATGAATAGTTATCTTGAAATTGAAGTTGTGAATACAAAGCACTCCACTGGTGAGTGAAGAAGAGGAGGATATCATATTAAGTTGTCTAAGTTGGTGGCATCAAAGCAGGTCAGTGTAGTGGATCAGGCTCCAAGCGGGAGATTTGTGGGATTGGTGTAGCCCAGTCCCCTTTGGATGTTTTTGGGGTGAATTCTTGTGGCCCATACTATGTGGAAGGCTGCAACTCCGTGATTCAAGCTCTGGAGTGAGAAAATTGGGGTTATAGAGGGAAATGTGCCCTTGATTCGGGGGTTTGGGGGTTGAAGGCCTTCGGCCCAATTTTTGGGCCACTATAGCAACTCCAGCTGATTATAGCAGAGTTGACCAGCCGACACTGATAGGGAACTATAGTATCTTGGACTTTGGAGATAGTAGTAATGTATCTCTTTGGACTTCCAGCCATCAGCCATAGTAGCAACTTGAACTTGGGTGGTCGTGTCACTATAGTGATGTAAAATTCTAACTATCGTTCACTGTAGAAGTGCAGATGTTTTGTTAGATTGTTGGAATAGTGTTTCATCTTTATTATTATCCCATTTCAGTCTAGGGTTTATCATATTAGAAACTATGAGATACTCCCTATAATTGTGCTCCCGAAACTATTGAAATCCCTACCTCACCATGGACATATGGATCATTTCCCAAACCATGTAAGTATCTGAGTCTTGTGTGATCATTTCTTCTATCTTTTCCTCATCTGCAAACATATTCTGTCATTGTGACTCCCAGTGTTTCCACAACATTCCTAAGCATGACCCATAGGGGTCTATTCATAGTAACCACTCATTAATCCTCAATCATGAAAATAGCTAAAATAGGTTACAACACCCACACAAAACATGAAAATAAAAACACTCTGATCACTATCAATCCAAAGCTCAAAAGTAAAAAAATCCAGTTACACGTCAAATGATTTCACATTTTGAAAATGATTCAATATAAATTACAGAAACCAAATTTCACTTAATTTTTAAATTCCCCATTACAACCAAGGGTTTTTCTATCAAAACTAGAAGTCTCAGAATCCCTTCTTTGTTTTTTCTAAAGAAAGGATTAGTTTTCAAAAACTCATATTTTTTTCCAAACCACATGCTTCTAATCCATTTTAAGTGAAATTAAATTATAAAACAATTCCACGCATGAATGTTTTCCTCACACAGGTTTTTTATTGGAAAAATACTATTTTAGAAATTAAAAATTTGTTTCCCTATGATGACTAAACAATCAAATCATACAAGAAACATGTATGATCTAAATTACTTTAGTAGGGTTAATAATGTTTTTAAGAAAACATCAAATAAATTTTTAGATTCTTTTATTTTTGGTGGTCAAATATCCCGAAGGCCTATGATATTTTTATTTATTTTTGGATAATCCTCCTTTTATGGGTTGAGGGGAAACCCTAACATGACCGGAAATCCTAGTAGAATAAGGCTCATTACATTACCCGAAGTCCCAAGACACAATGCCTAATATGTGACCTAAATGCCCAAGACCTGACAACACAAGAACTGCCCCTCCCCAACATCTGCATCATTGAAGGAATCTAGCTCCCCACCTCGCATGGTAGATCAACTAGAATTTCCCTATGAATAGTTGCATGGTGCATGATACTGATTCCACTACCATGGTTCATGAATCAGTATAGAAATTTTTTCCACATCAAAGCCTATAAATCATTATAAATCATTCCCATTCCATACCAAAAATTATCAGTCTACACCGCCATAAATATATACAGTACCTACTTCTATCATAGTAAATCCCATAGAAACTTTATTTTCAACCAAATACATGTTGTCTAGGCATACTCATGGTCTACCTACCATGTCTCAAAATTTAATCGCCTCCTCTAATTAACCCTATCTAAAACCAAATGCATGTTATGATACCATTTTTCAATTTTCCTACCTGGTTAACCATGTTTTATCTTGAGCCAAACTTTCCATGTGACCATAGATGTACCACTCTATATATTTGAGGATACCAACTAGTAGTTAGTGATTAAACAAACCATGGAGAGGATATACCCTCATGGATATCTTATACAGGTCAGGCCAATATACCTAAAATTTGGCATGAACTAATTATGTATTGGAAATACACAAACCTATGGAATCAAAAGTATAATCCAAAAATGGTATCCCACTATCTTGTATATAAATGTGAAAAACAACTTATATGATTCAAACCTAAAAAATAACAGCAATCCAAAATACACATCATAATGAATAAAAAATAAATAACATATCCATCCTCATGGGTGATAAATAAGCTATAAAATAAGAAATTAATATACGTCATATTTATACCCAAATAAATAGATAATATCATACTAAATCATTAGCTTCTATAACACTCTCCATTTGGATCCATATCTTTATCCACAATATAATACTTAAACTTGCACAAAACATGAAGTTCTACCCATGTATTCTGAAACCCATGTCTTGTATGTAGGTAGGGGTGATTCCAATGACCTAGTTGGGTGAATGTGAAAGTCTAAGTTATTTTCACTCAATCCAATTGAAATATATCCCATGCACATAAACAATACCATCATACTTTTCAACCACCATGAAAAATAAGGCACACACCCTTGAGGATACTCACATTTAAATTCAAATCCACACTGAAACTAACCTACCCATTACCAAAATCAATCCTATATGTATCCTATATTGGGATACCATAACGAAACACTCAATATTTACATTATACATGATTATCAAGAAGTATCAAGTCACATCATCATTGAATCTCATTGAATAGAGTCACACATGACCCATTGGTCATCACACTACCTATAGAGAATGAATACCCAAAAATATCAAGTTAAATAATTATCATAAAAATAAAACCAAAAATGGTAAATCAAACGAGGCCCAACCATAATAACAATAATCCAATTATAATGAAAATGGGAAGGGTAGTCAAAGAGGGACAAATGAAATAAATAAAATATTAACAATAATCCCATGAAAAAATTAATGATAAATCAAAGAATAAGGCCCTATCATATAAAATAACAGAGATACCATCTATTATTCCATACCCTATATCACGTCACTAGCCCTTGTTAGAACTATATTCTAGACTACCTATAGAGCATCTCACAATCAGTATCATATTTCAAAATTCAACGCACAATCCATCACAAGTGATGGCTCCGATAACATAATCATATAACACTATAACGACATAGTGATCCCATAGATCTAACATGAAAAATAATTGAAATGCCTCATGTACCATAAAAATGGTCTTAACATATTCTATCCTGGAGGTAGAAAAACCTAATCCAAGGTGGGTATTGTCTCATCGACCAGTACAATATCTATTATAACCTAGAGTCTAACCTACCATCATAAAATTTCTAGTAACCAAAAGAGAATAACACTAGTAGAGGATGCATTATCATAAACTAGGTTTATAATCATACATATTCATGACCTAACAGATAAAATAATTCGTGATCTACCTAGATCAATTGTGAACTTTGAGGTTGTATCTAAAATCACCACCCCATATAGGCTATATCACAATCATTGAAGTAATCCTTGACATCCTCTCCATGATTGAGATCCTACACTAATCAATCTTGTCTTATAAGTTATGTGCCTGGTTGCTTTATCCCACATTTGGAGAAATACAATCACACCAAGGAGGGAACTCACTCCACTCTTATCATGAGATCCTAACCAAGTGATAAGCATAACAATACTAGGTCAAACCCATGAAATTAAAATCCTATCCCATAAGGTTGATGGTGAACTACCATACCCATCTAACAATTAATACAAGATACCCCCACACCATCCTGAAGGTTATCCCATAGCTAGATCAATGCCCCTGTGTGATTTCCTATTAATTATCACATGGATATATCGACATAGTTTAAAGTAGTTAGGGAACCTAAGTGTCCAATACTCTATATATATCATATCAACTCTATAATCTCATTAATATATGGTTAAAAAGGGTCTCATTTGGAATCTCAACCTAATATGACAATTCCATCATACAAGTGATGGTTTCATATATTTTTCATAAGTTATCATGAATCATGAAACCAGAGAACTATACAATGAAACCATTAATCAAGAGAGAAAACACAAGAATACAATCTTTGATAACTAGGAATATTCCACAATAGGTCAACTAAACCAAACCATTTTTGAAAAAACCTTTTTTATTTCTTTCCTCAAACCATGTATTGAATCTCTCTTTTGAAATCACTCATTTTCCATTTGAAATACTACTTCAAATATATTCATTACATATATAAGCACTTTTGAAATAACATTTCAAAATCATTCATTTCCTTCAAAATCTCATTTTAAAGGTAAAATCATTTTCTTTCCTTTGAAAACTTATTCAAAACATTCATCAAGATAACAAAAAATCATTTTAAAATTTAACCATTTAGTTTCATTTAAATTGAATATATCAGCTACACACATTTCCTATGTAATCCATAAGATGGTATACTGACACCCATTTAATTAGGGAACTAGAAAAAGTACCATTAATCCAAGATATTAGATATTTTGGTGACTATTAATATATTTCAAGGACATCCCGTTTTAAAGAGTCTTGCAATATTAAATATTCACGTTGATCATATTTAAAATGATCATAAAAACATAAAATAACTAGCAAGCAAGGAATCAAAATCTGCAACATTAAAATATTCAATGAGTATAGGCCACAAACCTAATATTACAATCTATATATTTCAATAAGTATATAGTGGCCATCTTTGTCTAAACAATGCTCATATCTGATCTAAAATTTCTTTAATTTCACTATCCACTAATTTGATATCAAAATCTAAAAGCTGAGACAAACCTTGGAATACTAGCCTTGTAGTGGCACAATTTTGAAGTATTGAGCAGCGATGTCTAAACATCTAATAACAATTTTAGGTTCCCCTATAATAAAAATCAATAATTTATTATTATGAATCGCAAGATAATTTTACCAATAATTAATGAAATCTAATGAATAATTCAATAATAGAATTTCATTCATTGAAATAATATCTAATGATGTGCATTCCTTCTCTCTAAACTACCTTTATGAACGATACATGAAATTCCCATAATCCTAAATGGATATCATCATGCGTGAAATCTAACACTGAATCCATTAATGAAAATATCCATATTATATAAGGGGAGAAGTGATTGCCTAAAATAAATGATAAAAAAACTACATAAAATACTCCTTAATTGAGGGGTGGGAGAGGGGAACTAAAGTGGGGAAGGGGAGAGGCTGACTAAAATAATCTCCATCCTAACCCCATATGCCTCAAAACCCAAATATTCTAATTGTGAATAGACCATCATACATATCCTTACAAAAATCAAGACATCATTGGCCTCTAGATGAACCCTCATTGGTGTTTTAGTGGAAGAAGAAATGGAATAGAGTTGTTACATTCCCACCAGACTTGAGGTGGGAAACCATAGAAATTCATATAGGATATGATTTATCCTCCCAAAATTATATAACACCCAAATATACTCTCTGGTTTTCTCATCCCATCCTTCCTCATCTAAAACATCCTTTTAAATATCACATACATTAACTATGATCTGAATCTTGATCTAAATAAGAAATTTAAAACTCAACCATGTTTCACTCATATAAAATATAGGTCTTTCCTAATACCATTGAACCTGAATAACATGAGGTGTTACAATCATTAATAATATTCACGAATTTTAACCAACCTCTGATACCATATAAAGAGCCCCTTTGAGATTAAGAAACTCTAAAAGAGGGAAGTGAATCAGTGTTTAATGATATTTTAAAATTGATTTCCCTCATCATTCGTTAAAATATAAGTATTTTCTCACTATATCACACAAATGAATTTCAAAAACTAGGAGAAATCAACCCCAGTAGGTTTTATAAGGTTTACTGTGCAATCTGAGTGACTAGGTTGTAATGTGTTGCGAGTGATATCCTAATTCACATTTTCATCCCCTTATTTTCAAGTTCAAATGAATATGTAAAATGGATAGCCTTGAACCCTTTTATGAGTATGTATTTATATAGTTTAAATACCTCTTAATTGTTCTCTTAATTGAATATGATGAACATGATATAAAATCAATCATAAAATGATGCATCCATTAATGCTCTTCAATGATGAAAGAAATATCTTCTTCCTCGACACTCCATGCCCCATCTTACTTTTATTATTTGTATATAGTCTTTCTAACTTTCTACACTCTTCTATTTTCAGTCCTTGATAATAACTATCATTGGAATCAATATTCTCTTGCATCCATGTTCTTCATTGCCTCAGGATGTTCACCTGAATTCTTTATTTATCTCTAAATTCTTCTTTTCCATCTTCTTATTTTTCTTGGACCCCCACATTTTCTTCCAATATGTAGTAGTTATCCTCCATTAATTAAAAAATTATCAACCTATTAATGATAAAATAATTCTCCTCTATTGACTATACACAATATCTAATAATTATTTGGTTTATTTATAGTATAAATAACACCTTCTATAAGTCATGACATAAATAATTATTCAAATTGAATTAAAAATTATGAAAAATTATTAATGTCAAAAAATATAATTTTTCTATCATAGGCCAATATTATAAATTGTTTTGAATGAAAAAATTAATATTATGTAGCTCCTAATCATTATGACACAACCTTTGAAATATTTAGTTAAATATTATATAGTTTATTAAATTTCTAATTCAATCAGATGTAACATTGTCTCATATATTGCAATATAATGTATTATTTAAAAATTCTGGTTCACCCTCACATAATATTAATTGCTGTTATGAAACCTTTATAAATTTTCCTCAAATACAATGAAACATCAACTCACTATTTCATATTTGTTTTAATTTTCATTTTAATATAAAATAATGTAAATTTAATGTTACATAGTCTCTAAAATTTTTAATTTAATCTTACATAACTCATTATGTCTAATAATCAACATCACGCACAAATATTTTGTGCTTTTATTAATCTTAAAACACTTATTAAACCTATTCTAAGTGATATTTATCAATATAAACTCTATTTTAAACTTTTCCCACATAATCATAAACATTTAAGTATTTTTTCCCATAATTAATATGAGTAAAAAGGTTTATATGGTTTTAAAAAATATAGAATATTTGGTTATTTTTCATTAATATTTTAAAAAATATCCCTCAAATTTATATGGATTCATGAATATATCATTATTGTCAATCGATTGTCATTGAACAATGACACAAATAAAAATTATTAACCTACTTACTACTAAATGGTGTCAGGTAGTGTTGAACCATAGATAAAGAATGGTATGTGTAATCCAAACAATGGAAAAAAACAAACAAAACACAAGTAGTAAATAATTGAAAGAATTATTGAGTGAAAGTGAAATTAAATGGATAAATGATACAAAAAGAAATTTTGAAAATAGAGGATATAAGTGATAAAAGGTTTGAGCCATTTATGAGGTCAGGGAGGTTGGGTTATTCTAAATTGTATAAAGGATTTCTTCTTGCAACAAAAAAATTCACAATTGCAATGAAGCAATGAAAAACGAGTTTAAGTTTCCTCACTACCGCTTGACTATCCAACTATTCTTTGTCACCTCTCTTAAAGACCATTTAAACACCAAGAACTTATAAAATGCATTGTTCTCAAAAATAAAAGACAATAAGTAACTGTTTTAAAAATTTAGTACTTCATTTAATGATTTCAAGGCTAAAATTTCACTATTGTCTCCTAATCATGCATAAACTAAGAAAGAACAAAAAATATTCAACTCATATTCACCTGACTCCCTAGAGAAATTTAACTACTCTTTTTCAATACAAAAGCAATAAATATTTTCAAGAAATGCATATAAGAAATAATAAGTTACTAAAGAAAGGGAAAAAGATTTATAATACTTCTTCGTTGAGCTATGCTCTCTCTCCGGTTCAAACTTCTTCTAAGTAGCTAACTTCAAGCGTTGTACCTTTTTTTATGTCATATCCACTCTTTATATCACCGATGTTATCTTTTCCATGAATTAATTTCCCTTAAATGTGTAGTGTAACTACATTTTATATTGATCACATGCCAACTCTATCTTTGTGACTCACGGGTAATAGGAAGTACCACTGAGCTTGAATCCATAGTCTTTGTGATAAATGGTTGGATATAATGCATTATCTTTGAAGGGGAGGCATTTCTGGTCTTTGGATTGAGGGGAGGATTATTGGGTAAAAACCCAATCCCCACATTGGATTCCACCAAGGATGGTGGCTCACATATAAGATTGGATGGGAAATTCCTCCTAGCACCGATGGGTTTTAGGATGGAATCACAGAAGGGCCTATATACTGGGCCTAAAAAACCTAGGGTTGGAGGAAATTGATCCTTAAAAGATTTTCCACAAGTATTTACCATCATTAATGATAAACATGGGCTATTGATGATCTCCATGTTGATTGGTCCCCTTTGATCGTTGCTCGACACTTTGAGGCATTTTTCCACTACATTACTCTCATACTTGTTGCATGATAAAGAGAATATTTACCTCTCAAAAGACCTATGATTCCTCAAATATCACCCTAAATGTAAAGAACATGCTACACCGCATAGTTTCCATAACAATTTTCAGCTAGAATTAGAGAGTTGAATGTTATCTTAGCCACGAGGCATGATTTGAATTCAACCAAGGATCATTCCATGAATAATTGCACCACACAACAACTAGTTTTTTATATCACAACCTTAACATGGTTATTTTTTATCTTTCTCAAAATAATCCTATTTCTTTTTGGAGGGAAATGTTGCAAGCATTCCTTGATCACATTATAACCATTATCATCTATTGATAGTAGGACACTGCCATGGCTCAAAACTGAAAAAACTAGGTCTACTTGGTGCTTTGTTGTCAAATGAGCCAGCGTTTTCTTCACACAATGAGTTCCATATGTGTTTTAGTAGATTTTGAAGAGATGATACCCCAAAAGAATAATCTATATTAGAATATGATCCCTCTGTGCCTCAAATAACTCCTCAATGAACTTCTAAAAAAGATAACTACCATATGGGTCCACCATGAGGATGCTTAGATAATCAACTATCACCCTGAAAACCATTTCAATCTCCTCCATGGTTATATGTTAGTACCTATCCTATAGGAATTGACAACTAAAGTAATCTAGGGCCATAGATCAATATGTAGTGCACCAGTATGCTGCCCATGGGTCTTCACTGTTAAGCTCTGACCCTAAGAAGATGGATGTTATAGCAGTGTGGTGTGAGGTCGAGGCGTACTAGTTTGTCTGGTGACCTAATGATCTTCGATTCCAGGGAAAAATCTCATGAAGTCTCTATGAAATATTTCCACATAGGATAATGTATGTGATAGGGCCCTCTTTTCAAATGTAGTGAGCATGAACAACCTTTCCTTGTAAGCACTAACACTGCCATGACCAGGAGTATATGAGGGGAGCAGATGATCTAATCTCTCAGCAGCCATGCTAGATCCAAACTGTCACAACTAGTGAGGCAACGTGGTAACCATCTTTCACCATAACAGATGGATCGTTTCTTGGCTGGAGTCCCCCACCACCGGTCCTCCTTGCTATGGATGGATCCTTTCTTAGCATGACACCATCTTCCGCCATTGTAGTAGGATCCTTTCTTGGCACAAGGACATCCCTACCACCAGACCTCCTTGTTATCACACAGTTTGGTGGTGAACCATCTCATCATGACTACCCAGGTCTATGAAACCCTCATCAATTCGTTTGGAATCCTCATCCTATTGAATCTCCCCCAACATTGTTTTATCATTTATTGGGGCAGTGATCACTAATGATCATCCAGTAGTGAGCTTCTTTTCCGCATGCTTTAATTCCTACCAAGGTTTTTCATCTACGTCCATATCACATGCATCTCATCCTAGAGATCGTTGGAGGTCATAGTTAATGGTGGTGTTGAATGATGGATGTTGAGATAGTTGGATTCAATATTTTATTCCTAATGGGGTTTATAGGTACTCATTAATCGATTTAGGCTTCATCTCGGATGACACCAACAATCCCTCAAGCATGTTGCATGATCAAAAATACTCACTAAAATTTATACAAAGATCGATATCAAATGATATTATATTGAAAGATCTGTGTGGGAACATAGTATCTTTTTCCCTGAATTACTCTGGTTGTAAATTTTTATAGTAAAATTTATGACATATAAACATGGAGTAGATTGACATGGTTTTCAAAGAGATAGCTGATTATCTAGGCGTCCTCATGGTGGACCCATATGATAATTATCTTTTTAAGTGTTTTTTGAGGTGTTCCCTAAAGCACAAATGGATTGGATTATAATGGAGATTGTTCTGCTTGGGTATCATCTCTTTGTAATCTTCTACGACACATATGGAACTCATTGTGTGAAGAAACTGTTGGATCATCTAACAATGAAGAACCGAGTAGAGCTAGTTTTGTTAGTTATGAGCCTTGAAAGTGTCATATTGTCAATGGATGATAATGGCCATAATATAATCAAGTACTTATTGTAGTGGTTATCCCTAGAAAGCAATAGTTTCATTGTAAGAAAGATAACAATAATTGTGTTAAGGTCATGATAGATGAAACTTGTTGTTGTGTGGTGAAATTATGAATGGAAAGATCCTTGATTGATTTCAAATCACGCCTTGTGGTCGAGATAATAGCAACAACTATGATTCTAGATGAAAATTTTTAGGGGAACTATGTGGTGCAACATGTTCTAGACATCCAGGGTGCTCTTTCAGGCATCATAGGGCTCTTGATAGGTAACTTTGTCTCTTTATCATGCAACAAGTATGGTAGCAATGTAGTGAAAAAATGTATCAAAGTTTTGAGAAACGATCAAAGGGGATAGATCATCATTGACATCATAAAGAGCCCACATTTCACATTGATTTTGGTCAGTAATTTTGGAAACTCTTTTCAGGATTAATTTCCTCCAACACAATGTCTTCTAGGTCCAACACATAGGCCCCCTTCTAGGGTTCCATCCTAAAACCAATGTGTGCTAGGAGGAATTTTACAACTATGCTTATATGTAATCCACCATCCTTGGTGGAATCCAATGTGGGACTTGGTTTTGTATCCAAAAAACCTCCCCTCAATCCAAAGACCACAAAAGTACAACCTTCAACGATAATTCATCAGATCCAACCATCTTGCACCGTCATTTTCTCATCACTGAGACTCACTGCCTGACCACCATGTATTAGGAAGAGTTTCAACACAAGGAAGCATAGATTCATATGGCTCAAATGAGAAACTAATATCATTGTCAAACTGGTTTGGGGAATAATCCACCCTAAATCACACCTGGGTTGCACCATAGCTCTGATACCACTTATTAGGATCGATTTCCCCCAACCCTAGGTCTTCTAGGACCAACACATAGTCCCTTATAGAGTTTCATCGTAAAACCCATGCATGCTAGGATGAATTTTCCATTCAAGCTTATATGTGAGCTACCATCCTTCGTGGAATCCAATCTGAGACTTGGGTTTGGGGGGAGGACAGAGATATTCTAGCAACAAGACCGATGATCCTTCTGAATACATTTATTCTGATATTGATCTTTTTATCTAATCTCATGATTCAAAATCAATCAAAATGTGTGGGAGATAATGTTAGTTTGAAAAATTGTGTGAGAGAGAACATCCTGAACTAATGATGCATTTGTGTTGGTCACAGTTTGTTGTCTTCAGCCTTTATTGAATCAAGTAGAGACTTTCCAATAAAATGAGCTCCTCCCATGTGTGTGTTGATGGACCCACCTACACTCCTGATTCTCCATTCAAAATTTTCCTGGATCTAGATTTATTCAGTCCCAATGATCTCAGCTTTTGACCCTTCACACAGATCCCCTTACATGCAAAATTACCTTTTAGTAGATTTTTGGCTTGGTGGTTTCCCTTCTATAGCCTCTCTAGAGTGAAAGATTACCTTCATACAACTCATACCTTCAACCTTAATGTAGGTGGTCACTATGTGATACCTTTTCATAGCCTTCCTTGTGAACTAATTGAAAACCTTGAACTAGACCCAGACTAATTTAATGCATGTGTTAGACAGACTGGTTTGAGATTCATATACTTCTTACTTTGATAATTACTCAAATCTTTCCCATGAATCTTAATTGTGACTCGGTAATGATTTTTTCAGCCAAAAAATTTAGACATAGCGTTCAACATTCCCCATATCTGATCCATCTGCTAAGGACTCCCTCTTCATATGTAAAAGACCCAATAGAAACTCCTCCGACACCCTTTTCTTGACTACCATCAGTTCTCTCAGGCATTTGGTCAAGTAGGTGGTGTACATACATCTTCGGTCTTGAAATCAGCACATCAAGGATGATCGAGGCCCCCTCATTCATCAACGAATGCCTGTAATCACAATCAAAAACCAATGAACAAAAAATCCTTGATCACACATCTTTAATATTAATTAGTGTTCTCATCTTAACTAGTTTCTTTCTATCAGAACTGGGTTGATCCAACGACGTTTGTTGAGATTGAGATCGATTGGCACCTGAGTTCAACACTTCAATCATCTTCTTAAAATTTAAAGTTCAAGTTTCCAAATTCGAGTTCAATGGGATCAAACCAAGGTTCCTTCTTCAACTTGATTAATCTCCAAGTCTTGATTCTCAGTCATTATAATTTTGGGATTCATTTAGACATAGTGTCTTGGAAAAGATATAATCTAATCAAAATAGTTTCAACATCACCATTCACTGATGCTCTTCTTCTTCAAATCGATTCCCAGCTTCGAACTTCAATTGTCTTAGATTTTACTACAGTGCTCAACAATTTCAATCAGTTGTGGATCTTCTCCCAGCTTTGGTTAGCATTCCTCGAAAACAGTTAGAGATTCAATAACCAATTGACATGTAAGGTGTTTTTTCCTCATGTAATCATTTAGTGATGTTTGGTGGAAGAAAAGTAATCTCAAGAGTGAAAATATTATAAGTATTCCTTCTTCTATGGTTATATTCTTACTAATTTAATTTTTATCACTTATATATATTCTTTTCTACTGTGTATTACCATATCCGATGAGGGAATAATCTCCCCATGGACTTACTAAATTCCCTTACTACTAGTTGGCAGCCTCTGGCATTTGGGAAGACGTGCTTAAGGTCTTGTGGCCCACCGTATTGGGGCCCAGTTCAGTGGAACTTGGGGTGGGATGGTACAAAGTAGTATCAGAGGAGGTCATTTTCCATTTTTATTACTGTTTGGGTTAGCTAGGAGACTAGGATATAGAAATTTGGAATGTACCCTATGCATGTATGTAGATAACCCATGTATAGGGGAAACCCAAATTTCTTGGGTTTGGGATTTAAGTTGTTGATTATACCATTTATTATTGATACAGCTTCACCATTTGGTGACACACTTTCTTTATGCTATTACTGGTATTGGTATCATTGATATGGCTATTTTGACTATTATATCCCAATGGTATGAGGGAATTTTATTTACATGCATCATATTAGGCACCATAGGGATTAAAATGACATGCATATTATCATGTCATATCTACTTTCTGTGTGCATCTGCCTGTTTGCATGATAGTGTTATTTTGTTTTGTTGTAATATCTTACAGTACTTGTTAGTTATAAATATAAAATGTGTATATATATTAATGATCCATCTAAGACATTTTATCTTTCTATTTATACTTTTCTCTCGGATTGGGATGTCTGTTGTGTAAAAATCAGAGGTAGGCCATGTACATACCCTCTTTTTTTAATTTCTTTTCTAACCTACGATGTCATGTTCAAGGAGGCCTCGCACATTCCCTTATTTACTTACAACTCCTTTAATTGTATGCCTATCAATTTGAGGGTTCACGTGGAGTTAATGATAGAAAAATGACACGTAATTACAACAATATCATATTTCATCAGTGTTGTAGGATCTACCATAAGAAACCCCAATATATGAGGAAACTGATGGAGTTCCGAGCTTTTGGAAAGATGGGATGCCTTCAGATTTTTTGTCATTATTTTCCTCGAGCATCCAGTGGAAGAGGATCAATGCTAACGCCTTAATTAGGTATGAAATCTATGGCTCTACCTCAGGCAGGGATTATATGTTCCATTGGCCAATTAGGTTTATGTAGTGGAGTTCATGGCTAAGGAAACCAAGTTCCAGAACACCAGTGTCAGTAGAGTGGACCTGCTCAAACTTGTTAGGCAACACCTCGGGGATAAGAACGAGTCCATAAGTAAGAAGTGTAGCCTACATTAGTGAAGAACTGTCTAGGGCCCTCTATGGTTAGAGTTACTATCCTTGTAGCCTATACTTTAGTTTCTACCATTTTTGATGTTGGTACTTAACACTCTTTTATATTCGCTGTAACTGTTGAGATTTTAGGTCTTAACATCGATTAATTCTACGTTGTTATGTCTCTCTACACTCTTTTAGGGTTCATAACAGATGGAATACACTAGTTTGAGGAGTTCCCCCTTGAGATAGGTAGGTACCATTTATTCTAAAATTTCTCCATCCTCGAGATGACCATCTTTGATGTCATTCTCGATATGGATTGGATCGTCCTTTATCATGACCAAGTGGATAGTTATCTCTATCAACTGTCATTCACAACACCTAAGGCCAGTATGTATATACACATGGGAGAATGGGATATCCATGTAAAAAATTGAATCTTCTTTTTAGGTATTTTTTCCTTTTTCTGGTGTTTTTGAGGAAAAAAAAGTTTTTTATAGAAATTTATTAAGTACACGCTGTGTACTTTATAAGTACATATTGTGTACTCGATTACTGTAAGTAGCCAGGTGTTGGCCCTATCACTGCCATGCACACGGCCATGTGTGGTGACCTAGAGATTACCTAATGCGGGGCCGATAAAGGCCAGTACACACCATGTACTTCTAAATTACATTCCATGTACTTTATTTGTTTTCATTAAACATACAGGGGTCACGTCTGATGGATAGAAACACCTCCTTCTAGGTCTGTCTTATCCAGGAGAAACCATAAAACCGTGATCTTTCCCTGATCCCCCAATCGAGCACTCATTCTCCAAATTGACCTACGTTTATTTCATTGGGATTTCCTCGGTAAGCTCTTCCATCTCCTAGAGCTTAGTTTCTTCATTCCTCTTCTTTCCCAAGTTATCTTCAGTTGATAGTTTTTTACCATTTTTGTAGATATACATTGTTATTGGATGATTCAAGGATTGAGGTTTGCATATATTGATCCTACAACATCGAGGTAGGTGGTTTGTGCCTTTCTGTTGAAAGTATTTGAGTTATATGTGCAAAATTTCCCAATACCCTTGACCGAGGTATTGTGTGTTTACGTTTTTAGCCATGTTAATTGCATGCTATGATTGTACGCTTGAGAAGAGGATAATTGAATGTGAATAGTGTTAATTTATATACTTTGGAAGTGTTTTCCCATGCATGTTTTGTTTTTGAATGTTTGGTCTTGCTTAGCCGGTTAGGATTCCTTGTTTGTTTTCCATGCCTAGTATTGTAGGATGTAGGGTTTTATTATCTGACATGTTGTTGAACTATAGACTGGTTAGCCAAGTAGTTCTTGAGGTTTACTTTGTCTGATCTTCATTTCAATACTTGTTTGACTTACATAGGGCCATGAAAACCTAGTTTAGAGGACCATAGGGAGAATGGACATGGTTTCTCTGGATTGTCTGTTATTATTGTTACGATACGAGACCATAGGGGGGAATTGACGTAAGTGCTTCCTCAGAGTGTTTATAGTTACTTTATGCAGACCACAGGGGTAATGTGACATAATTACTTCCTAAAAGTGCCTTTTAGTTACTGATACGAGACTATAGGTGGAATTGACGGCGAGTGGTTCCTCATAGAGTCTATACATAATCTGAACCAGAAGGTTAAGACTGTGTGAACTTCCCAGAGGATTGCTTGTTCTTGTTTGGTTAAACAATAGGGGTTAGGCTGTGAATACTTCCTATAGGGTTACCTGTTTGTGATTATATGCTTACTTGATATATGAAACTAAATGCATTGAAACTATAGGATTGTTTAGTTTTGAGTACTTCCTTGTTTACTGCTTCCCTTTACTTATTGTCTGCCATATATATTCACTGACTGTTAGGAACATATCTTTTTTTGGGTGCCTAATGGGATTATTCTCACACCCTGTTTGGGCCATGATTTTGGTCCAAAACATATTATGTTGTTCTTTGTATAGATAAGGGAAAGTTCCCTTCCACTTCTGGTACTTGACTGTTTTGGAGCCAGAGAGCATGGGACCAAGCTTTGTCTAGTGATGTTGTGGAGATATTTAATGTTTTCCTTTGTACTTTGGATTAGTACTATATTTCATCATTGTGACTTGTTTGGTTGCTTTCCTAGACATATGTATCGTGCATAATTTATATATATATGTGCTTTAGTGGTTATTTTCTTCAGTCTTTCGCTGTTTACTTTCGTATGGTATTATTACTGCTTCTGTTATTGCTTTGTGTTTTAATTCCGCTGTGTTACTCTGCCAATGAGGGTATATTTTCCCCACTATCATGCCCAAAGCCTTCACTTCTAGTTGGCAGCCTCTGGCGTTTGGGGAAATGTTCTTGAGGCCATGGGACCAACAGTGTATGGGGCGTCTCTGGGCGGCTTCCAGAACTAGGACGTTACACAGTGGTATCAGAGGAATTATTTTCTTATTAACTTACTGTTTGGATCCTATAGTCAGGGATAGGAAAGAAATAGGTACTTGTTAATAATTTGGGCCTGAGAGTAGCTAACTCGTGTGCATGGAAAATCCAATTTACCCGTTTATTGAAATTTTCTTGTTTTGCAATTTTACAGTTGAATATGATTTCATCATTGGGTGATTCACATGCCTTTTGTTATTATTGTTGATATTATTGAGGTTCTATTTTTGTTGCAACCCGGTGAGATGAGTGTATTCCATCTCATGCATCATGTAGGTACTTTCTAGAAATCACAAGTCATGCATTCTAGCCATGACATTTAGGCTGCATTAGTAATTTCATGTTGTTGTGATAGATGTTGTGCTAGATATGCATGATGTTTTGATAGATTCCTTGATAAAGTACATGTTGTTTGATAGGGTATTTATTTTTGTAAGGTTTTGTTTGAATAAATTCCAAAATTTCTTTCTTGAGATGTTATGGGCCCTCATGGACCAGAACTTGGTGGATCATTGCCTTGTTGTCTTTGTTTATGACATGTAAGAGAAGACAACATTTGATTCATGGGGAGTATAGGCCCTCACGGATCGGAATTTGGCACTTTAATGTTTGTTTTAGAGTTTTTCTAGGATCCAGAGTAGTTTCTGAGGCTTAATGTCTGAAAAAATCCAAAATACATGCCATGTAGTTTTGAATGCACACCATGTGTTCTTCTATTCGGGAAGAAACTATTTTTTGTAAGTACACACCGTGTACTCTATGTAGACACCGTGTACTATACGTAAACGCCGTGTAGTCTCTAACCGTGTCACTGACTATGTGGTAAGAGACATGGGGTTGAGAAATCTTTGGGGGAACACGTCATGCACCGGTTGTACATGTCATGTTGTGTATATCTTGTGCCCACCCGTGTGACTAACAACACGGATGGATGAAAGATTAAGTTATACACACCGTGTATTTTTTAACATGTCATGTAGTGTGGACCAGGAATCTGGTCATGTAACTAACAACACAGGATGGTGGAAATCCTTTAGTGCACGCTGTGTCTGTCTGGAACACGTCGTGTAGTGTGAGCCGTGAATTAGACCGTGTCACTAACAACGCGGGTCAGTGAAGCTCATCTAGTATACACCATTTCTGGCACAAACACGTCGTGTAGTCTTGTTCTAGGAGAACCATATAGCTTAGTCATGTAGAAGGACTCATGGAGGGGAAGAGGATTCAAGTACACATCGTGTGTTAGGAAAACATGTTGTGTGTTTGGGGTGTTACACGACCTGGGTTGACAGAAGTACACGCCCATGTGAAGGCTTAAGGGAACACGTCATGTAGTCATTATACACGTTGTGTATCCATGTTTTGAAAAAATTGAATTCTTTATTTCTCTTATCCTTTCTTACACTCCTAGTTTTCAGTCCTTGACAATCTTGATCTAAGGTGTGCGCTTGACCTTGAAGAGTCATTCCCCCGAGACGTCCTCCAGTTTTCCACCAGTTAAAGGGCAGTGATCAGACGCTGGACATCGCTGATCAGGGACTACCAGCAGATCCTCCAGTTGTTCCATTATTAGCACCAACTATAATTCCTGACATATGTGTTGATGCACAGTTACGATAAGTCTTTATAAGGTTCATGCAGACCTTCTGAGGAGTACCACATCCTGCCCCTTCTATGGAAGAGTTGACGCAGGTTTTCCTGTAGCAGCATCCTCCCACCTTCAAAGGATAAGGAGGACATCAGGCTGCAGAGTCATGGTTGGAAGCCATGATTTCTATATTCGAGCATCTAGAGACACCTCTAGAGAGTAGAGTGAATATTTCTACCTATATGCTTCTGGATTCCTCCAAAATATGGTGGGATGTGATCTCACAGGCAGGATGCCAGTAGGTCATGGCCTGAGATGAGTTCCTATGTGCCTTCTACGACTACTTCTACCTAGAGACTTTGAGGGCTGATTGAGCCCGAGAGTTCATGAGTCTGGATCAGGGTAATCATTCTATTATTGATTACTCTTCTTAATTCACAGATCTGCAACTCTTTACACCCATCCTAGGAGGTGATGAGTTATTCCTGGCAAGGAATCTTGAGGATGGTCTAAGGCATGACATCTGATCTTAGGTAGATATCTTCAGGATGATTTCTATAACTTCTATCATCAACCAGGAACTGATCACATAACATAATCTACGGGATTCTGGAGTTGTGATCTAGGGCAATTCGACATCGAGAGTTAGTATCCCTTCTACTAACAGCAGGAAGCACTGTAGGGGGTCTTCGCGCAGTGATCCAAGGAGGCAAGACACTTCCTCTAGGAACCAGGTGGTGTGATACCAGTGCGGGAAGAGTGGGCATACGAGGCCACATTTCCTGAGAGATAGAGTGGAGTTCCAATCTTATGGAAAGATGGTACACCTTTATCACTTCTGCCGGATCTTCTCACCAGCAGCTGGTGACAGGGGTTCTTCTATGACTCCTCATTCAGGTGCAGCACCACCAGTTTATCATCAGTCTAGGAACTGGAGTTCTTCTGGCCTTTCAGGCTGAGGTGGAGGTGACGGTCATGGTATTCAGTCCCCAAGATTTCACCGAAAACCTGGTGGATCAGCTCAGAGTGGTCAGGCGGGGTCATAGGGATGCGGTACATGCTAGAGTTTTTCGGTGGAGAAGATCGAGTAGGAGCAGGATCTCGGACCCTTTTACAGTTCAAGGTAAGATTCTAGTTCCCTCAGTTTTAGCTTCTTCACTTTTCAATATAGGGGATTCCCATGTCTTTATATTTTTTTCTATTGTGGAGATCCATGGGATCTATATATTTTCTACTACTAATATCATGACGTTAGACACTCCGTTAGGGGCTAGAACGGCTAGTGTACATTAGTGAAAGAAGTTTTATCTTGAGGTTGTTGGGTGTCACTTCTTTTGAGATCTCTATGTCCTAGAGATGACATGCTATGATTTCATTCTCAGAATGGACGAGTTTTTCCCTTCTAGTTTTTTTTCGATTGCTATCATCGTAGGGTGAGTTTCACATCACCATTGGGTGGATAGTTTCTTCATAAGGGTGAATGGGATGTCCAAGCGAGAAGACTGGGACCTAAGCATAATGGGTTTAGAGGAGTTACTACCCGGTTTTTGGGTCTATATCAAGATGACCAGGGGACTTCACAGATGGACTTTCCTGTAGTGGTGGATCGTTTCGGGGACGTCTTTCTAGAGGACTTTTCAGGTTGCCTTTGGAGTGAGAGGAGGACTTTTCTTTCGAGCTTGTGCCAGGAGTGGCACCGGTGTCCATTCCTCCTTATTGGATGGATACAAATGGGTTATAGGATCTCAAGAAGTAGTTATAGGTGTTACAGGCAAATGCTTTCATCTGACCCAGTACATCTCCTTGGGGTTTTCCTATCCTATTTGCGAAGAAGGTAGACGGTACCCTCCAGCTTTGGGTGGATTATCAGAAGTTGAACCAGTTGATATTCAAGAACTAATATCCCTTTACAAGGATAGTTGATCTCTTTGATCAGCTTCTAGGATACCAGGTGTTCTCTAAGATTGAATTGGGGTTCGTTTACCATCAGTTGCACATTTCACCATCAGATGTACCTCTTACAACATTTCAGAGTAGGTATGGTCAATACGCGTATGTAGTTATGTCGTTTAGTCTCACGAACGCATCTACAATTTTAATGGTACTGCTGAATTGAGTGTTCAATCCATACTTGGATTCTTTTGTGGTGGTTTTCATGGATGATATCTTGGTGTAATCTCACACTCGACACGACCATGCCACCCATCTTGAGATCATTTTGAGTACACTGAGAGAGCATCAGTTAAATTCTAAGTTCTCGAAATGCCACTTTTGGATGGAAAAAATTCACTTCTTGGGTCATGTTATCTCAGAGGAAGGAGTATCAGTAGAACCATAGAAAGTGAGAGCAGTAGTTTCCTAGGAGTACCTGAAGAATGTCTTCGAGGTGTGGAGTTTTCTAGGGATGGCTATTTACTACAGACATTTTATACAAGACTTCTCATTCTTAGAAGCGCCACTGATAGGCCTGACTAAGAAGGGTGTGAATTACTTGTGGTAAGATTCTTGTGAGTCAGCCTTTCAGGAGCTGAAATAGAGGTTGACATCATCACCAATACTAGTATTTCCAAATCTGGGCAAGAGCTACACTATTTATTGTGATGCTTCAGGAATCAATCTGGAAGCAGTTCTTATGCAGGGAGAAGGAGTAATTGCATACTGGTCTTGGTAGTTGAGATCACATGAGAGGAATTTCCCGATGCATGGTCTTGAGTTGGCAGTAGCACTACTGGAAATTCCTTCTATACCAATGCATATATCCCAATGGTTTAGAAAAACCATTGGGATAGGTTTTCTATACCAACGGTTTATTGAAAATCGTTGGTATAGTAATTATTAGAGTTTTTTCCACAATGGTATGGAAAACCATTGGGATAGGCCCGGGTAGAGAGACCTTTACCAATGGTTATATATAACCGTTGGTATAGGTGGTAATTTTCCCAACGGTTTCAAAAGAACTATTGGGATAGATGATAGATTCCACCCTTATGCCAATAGTTCCACGAACCGTTGGTATAGGTATGATATTTACCAACGGTTTTATAAAACTATTGGTATAGAATCCCAAAAATGCATCCCCAATTCAGATCGGGATCCTCCAATATTGCACCCTAAACGAGATCTCCCTTCTAGTGTGAAAACCCTTCTACCGAGCAACCGATTGTCTGTTCTTCCACATCAAATCTTTAAGTTATGATTTTTATGTTTTACCTCCATTTAGTCCATTTTTCATTTTGATTTCTTTGAAGACAATATTGTTTTTTGTTTTTTGTTTTGATTATTTATAAAGGAAAACTCCCATATTCTTTACAAACCCTTCTTCCCAACCTACGATCCATCCTTTATTCACATGTCATGA